>CM077116.1:91001163-96263663 GCA_039619475.1 Icerya purchasi | reverse complement strand
TTTCAATTTTAGCATCGGACGTCTATTTTTAATTAAGCGAATTCTGAAAAAAACTTTTTAAATTCATTTGATAATTTTACCGGATAATTTATAACACCGCGGTGATCAAGAACGTTGTCAGTTGTTTCAAACTATTATTAGATCTCTCTGGTTGAAGTGCACAAAAAAAAAAAAAATAAATAAATGAAAGTAAATAAAAGTAAATAAAAGTAAATAAAAGTAAATAAAAGTAAAATCATTATTAGACATAGCGGTAAACGTCCTGAACAAACAAATCTTGATAGTTTTGGGCGGGAAAGAAACCTCTTGTATAAATTGTGAAAATAAACCAATACATAATTATAATCAATTTCAATTTTTCTTCACATTATGTATGACTTAAAACTGTAATTCGGTTTAATTAACGTGGCATTTTTATTTCCGACGGATGAACCGCATTAACGAAGGGGGGATAGCTGTGATTTTCTAAATTTCAAATGAAATTACTCGCTTCAATAGCGAATAACTGTTCGAAAAACCGCTATTTTATTACGAAAAGCGTGATATCCGATTTAATCGTTTTGCGCAATTTACCGGCCGAAAATAAAAATTAATATTCCGTCGTTGTTTTTCGACGGATCAAAGCGAAGAAAAAATATATTAAGTATAAATAAGATAAAATTGAACTGCCTTCTTTCTTCTCCACCGGTGGCAACTTCTAAAATTAGAAAATAAAAATGATCTTGCAGGAAAATTTATTTAGAGGGAGGAAGCTTTAAGGGTTTTATTGTTATAGGCTTTATGGAAAGATTAAATTTCCGATTTTTTCAAAAAGAAGCCCTTCTGAAAAGTTATAAAGCGCTAAAAAATTACTTTTAAGGCCGATCTGAACAAATTAAATTCTACTCTTTCTACATGCCGTTCGCGTTCGTTTTCTTTGATATCCTTCAAGTTCGTTTATTCGCTTTTTTCTTTCATTTTCTTTTCGGTATTTTTCTGCGTCTTTCCGCTCTCAATTCTATAGCTTCATTGTTCGTTTTTTTACCTTATTCTTCGATATTGTTTATTTATTTCCTATCTATATTATTGTTATTATTAACTTCTTTCTCTTTCCAGTTTCTCTTCATTAATAAGCGTAGCAGTTTGTTTTATGGAATACGGCAAATTTTCCAGGCTTTTCGAGCGAAAGAACGTTCTGGTTTTCCATGTGCAACCGCGCGTGTTCGCTCCGAGGAAAAAGGAATAATAGGGAAGATAAACAAAAATATTATTTGTTCGCCGAATAAGATGTTTGCGGGCGGTGAAGTAGTCTATTCCGGTTTTGTTTACTTAAAAATTTGATTTCATCTAATTTCGAAAAAATCTTGCCTTTTCCAGAGGAAAACAGTTTGCAGATGATTTCGAGTAACTTTTCATGTATATACACACGTAAGCATATTTCTGGATCGCGCTTTTGAACTATATATTAACATGTACGCTAAACATATATATATATGTATATATATATATATATATATAGAGAGAGAGAGAGAGAGAGAGAGAGAGAGAGATAAGGTTAAAGTTTGGCACGTGGGAATAATTGCTTGTCGGAATTATTCTCCGGTGTGCTGTAATAATTCGGATTTGACTGAAATTTATGTTGATTTCGGTGTGTTTTGTTTTACTTTAACCGCACGTTTCAGGTCAGTTATTTCTAAAAACGTAGACTTTGTTTAAAAAACCTATCCGACGTATTTCTATAACGATCGAATTCAATTAAACCGTGAAATTTACGCGAGGAAATCGTAACATACCTGAAACGGATAGTTGGAAACTCCGATTGGGGTTAAAAACAAAAACAACATTAAGCTGAAGAATGATACTGTTAAGAGAAAAAGAAATATATTCTTTGACAATAAATTGGTACGTTTCGTCCGGTATCATCATTGAAGAATGCAGATTTATTAAGGAATGTAAATTTATTAATGAATGCGGAAAAAGCGTGTTTCAGTGGTTAATGTGTGAACGTCTCACACAAAGGTTCGCTGCTTAGTTTAACATCGGTTACTGCGAACATTAGTAAACTGTCAGGGACTACGGAGTCACAACGTGATGCACTCAGTTCATTTTCGGTCCTCTCTTTTCTTCCAGCAAAATACCTTTTCCGGTACTAAATTATTCTCGGCTCCGTAGAGGCCGCAGTAATTGGAGTTTCTAAAGTGAAATGTCTGAACCTCAGAACGTTCAGTAGTACACCTAACTTAACTACTCCAGGTGGTGGCCTTATTAAAGTTTAGAAAATAATACTTAAAATACGAGCTACCGTTTTGTAGTTTGTCTTCGAGGCAGCCATTGGACTATATGCATGCTGACAAATGTGACGGATTACACGGATAGTGCGATATGCGATAGAAGATGGAATGTGCATCTGGAAAACAGCGAAGTAAAGGGAAGATGTAAATATTCCGGCGCCGGGGGTAAAATCCAGGCTTGTCAGAATTTTGAATTACAATACAATGCTGCGCACTCGAAAAGTTCTATATTCTCGATCGGCAGCATTGTAAAAGTGCGCATACATCTCTATATCTGCAGAATAAATGTACTAACAGTTTCCAACGGGATTCGATGCGCATGTGTATTTATTTTCGAAGGGTCTGTCGGAACTGCTGCCACAACCATAAAGGCCGAGTCTTCTCTTCTGTTATTCCTACGCTGCTGTTGCTAATACGGTTTCTTTTGTAATTTTCATTTTCCTTTTCTTCAACTCAAACCTCGTTGAAAACTTCGTAGGTAAAAGAGTACGCCGAATCTATGATGTTCCATGTCAGAGAGCTCCTTAATTTTGTAGGTATATGGCGTAATATAAAAATCACGAGAACGCCGGGCAATAGCAGAAGCAGGTGAACTATTATAATAAAAAAAAAAAAAAATGACGCTGTTCAATCGATTACTCTCTTTTTATTTATTTATTTATTTATTTATTTATTTATTTATTTATTTATTATTTTTGTATCGATAACCGTACTCAGTAATATGATTTGTCTTGAAATCTTAGTTTTTACCAAATTTGTTTTTCCTGACACTCCATTGAATTACGGCTTTTTGAATAACATGATTATTTATTGAATATCAAATTGAATAGAACGGGTTTAGTAGGGTATTCTTACTTGCGACGCGGGTACACATACATACATAGAAGAAAACTTAAACTTGTAGAATTATGGTTCTTCTATTGTGTAGGCTTACTGCGAGCCCGGAAAAACGGAACGTTCTGTTCGAAGTACTTATAGATGAGAAGGCTTTATGAAAAGTTCTTTTCTGAATAAACGGTAAGAACGGACGAACGGATTTGCCAAAATTGCTTCCCGCTTTTCTTTTCTTGTTCACTGAGCGATAAAATATCGCGATGGAATTTACGTTCTCCTCTACAGATAGACGAAATTCTCACGTCTATTAGCCGGTTCACTCTTAATGATGGCTTATCATCACGTGTCTCATCACGAAGGAAAACGTCTTCCACGTAGAAACTCAGCTCTTCTGAGAAGGTTGTTTCTTATAAAAAAGAGACAGGGGCTATTTGGTGAAATATGGAAGAAGGAATGCAGCACAAGTTGTTCGAGACCCCGGTAGGCTAACAACAGCGCTAATAACGCAATATTACAACCAAGTTTATAAGTCATGCTTAGTGAATGCATTTTCGTGCCATAAACGGTAGCGAAATAATCGCGTCTGAAACAGTTTCATTCGTTTCGGACTACTATACGATAATTTGAAAATCGTTTAAACGGCAACCTATGCTTTTATGAAAAGCGAAAATTTAGTTAAAATTAAACGAAATTGTACGTTCATTAATTTACAGAAAACCCGCCTTAAAACTAGAGATGGGCCATTCTTTAAGTAGTATTATTTTGGAGTGGTCGTATGCTGATGGGAGCAAATTGTAGTTATGAATTAT
Organism: Icerya purchasi; assembly: GCA_039619475.1. Lineage (NCBI taxonomy): Eukaryota > Metazoa > Arthropoda > Insecta > Hemiptera > Monophlebidae > Icerya > Icerya purchasi. The sequence continues at coordinate 96,259,750 of CM077116.1, read as the reverse complement.
AGTTTTTTTTGCTTTTTTTTTTTTAAATTGGACTTTAGTTTTGAACCAACCGCTTGAATGTATTATGTTAGAGATTTCGATTCTGAGACAATGAGAGATGGAAAGAACAAAGGATTGAAGTAAGCGGATTATTGCTAGAGGTGGAAAGAAGAGGATAAAGGAAGCACTGTAAGGAGCTGGAAGACCAAGAGCCAAAATTTCTGAGTATAAAAGCTATTCGCCAACAAGAGCCGAACATTTAAAGAAAATATGGTTTGTGTCGCGTTACTTTAAAAGTGTTAACTTATGAAATTACTTTTAAATAAACTGAAAACGCAATTTATAGAGATCGTTTTACATAATGTTTCCATTCTTAACCGCATTGTAAAAATTAGTTAATGAAATAAAACGAATTCCAAGATTTTTAGTAGGCCGGATAAATGTTAAGAAAGAAAATGACTCGTATCTTTTCATTATTGTGCATTTATTATTTCGAAAATGTAGTTTTTTTTTTGTTTTTTGTAATGAAAATGTCTTATTATTTACTAAGTGAACCCAGTTTAGTTCGTTTTTGCTGAAAATAGGTGTAGTAGGTTCTTTATATATTAAAATTGTAATATACATAGGTACACATATTAATGACTGCGTTGTATGCTCGGGTTAATGCGAATAAAACTTACCGACTTCAAGACTGGGAAAATTTAATAGAATTGTATAAAAAGTAAAAACAAATTTATTTCAAAGTCTTAAATGTGTCATCATGATAAGTTCTAAATAACACGCACCTTTTGCAGTGAGTTGGCTCCAAATTCAAATTACAATAATATTTAGAAACTATATTAAATCAGTGTAACAATACAATCGTTCGTTTTCCATAAGCTAAATATTAGAAACGCCGAAAATATTTAATGCGATTTTTAGTTGTAATTTGAATTGGTTGCCTCCTCTAATTATGGAATTAACATTGCTTAAGAATAATTATAATATACTCTTTATTGGATATTTTACCGTATAGCATATTATAATCTTGTAATTATTTTTTACTCTTTGGTGTATTTTTATTAAATCTTTGATGTAAATCTTGAAGTCGCTGCAGACTATTTTATTTTACAATTTTAGTGTAAATATTTTTGAGCGGTAATATGAATATTAAACGAAGCTTTTCCATACATTTAATAAATATACATAATTGATAAATAAAATACTTTTATATTAAAAATGGATTAAAATTATATGCACTAGTGAAAGTTTTTTGAAACTAATCGGGCAAGATTAAATTAATGCATTTTTAATGTTTATTATTAAAACATTTTAATTAGTAATACGGATAGACTAACCTAAAACTATGCTACATTTTCGGTAGTCTATAAAGAGCCGAGTATTGCTTTAAGAGTGTATAATGTTTAAATTGCATCAGTGATGAGCTTTTAAATAGCGTTTTGGGGCTTTCAAAGTCGTTATCTTTATTCGAAGTCGCTCGCATTAATCGCCCCTTTAATTTTAATTTTTGAAACATTTCAGCCGTTCATATTTTCCCGGTGTTCTCAACTTTTTGCCTATAATTTTTATCTGCTCATAATAAGAATAAAAAAAATACCTCACTCCTTTTCAACGGTTATTTTAATGACTACTGAGTGTAATACTCATCGGTGGTCATATATGTATGGTGGACCGCTCCGCTAATCGGTATATTTTCTGATAAACAAAAAGGAAATCATTCGAATCATTTCACGCGACCAGATATGCGGTTATGTTAAGATACGTAATTTTTCAGTTAGTGGTGAGCTTGTAAATAACACTATAGCGGGTTTAAATATTTTTTTTTATTTAAATGTAGGTGAAAGCGCATACCTGTTTGTTATGAATTGTATAATAAAAACAAACTCTAATAACAAACGATATAATAAGGGGCTAAAAATAATTTATAACAATAAATTAGATAAATACCCCTTATTTATTTCAAGTTTCTTTTAAGTTAGTTTTAGCTGATGATGGGTTATGCTCGAAAACGTTCCTAAAAATAAGGGGTATTTATCTAATTTATAGTATATAAATTATTTTTACCCCCTTATTATATCGTTTTCTTATTAAAGTTTGTTTTATTATACTTTTTTATTTATTCGAATCTATATTTATCCGTGGAAGTTAACATTGACAATATTTTAATTTTTTCCCTTATTAAAAATTAGCTTTTTTTTCCAACTTATTTTCCCACGCTTAATATTGATAATATTTTAAGTCGACCTCCTTTACTTATATTATTAAAAACTTTAATAAAAAGGCCCTCCTTTTTCACGCTATTTCATGACTACTGAGCAGGGGCGCAAAAACGAAAGGTCCACAGGGACCCCCCGGGCACCCTCTCAATTGTGATGGGCACCCCCAGCGAAGGTTAATGTTTTAATTTAACACCTATTCTGCGCAACCAAATTTTATCGTAAAACCGTGTTTAGATAATTTAGCACAAAATCTAATGAAAATCGTGATTTTCTATAAATATAGTTTTTCTTTTTTCTTTTTTTTTTTAACGGCATTTAAAACTTATTTTTCCGCAGTTAATACGATTGAAAACGAATAATATGACTTATTGGCAGAGTTATTTTTCAGTGTAATTAGTACGATCCCGTAACTTTTTCTCTTCACCGTTTCTTCTAGTAGGTAATTTCACTAGAACTAAACGTAATCACGAAAAATAAGATAAGGGGAAAAATTCCGACAAGAGAAATACCACCAATCGCACTAACCTGCAGTCAAATTCCTCTTATTCGATTTGATCTAACAGTGCGTGAACGAAGCCGAAGTCAAAAGCTAACTGTTGAAGTCGTGTGGCGCTAATCGAATAATAAAAGATACATTCACGTTAGTTCGGAGGGAATTAGAAAAAAACGAAAAAAAAAAAAAACAAAAAAAAAACGGATAATTAGTTTTGCGAGCACTGTTCTGTAAAATGATGTAAAACCGGTTTGCTTAATTAAGTATAATGAGAAATTTCAAAGTTATTTTCGCAGGAATAGAGGAACAGCCGAAATAGTCTGAATGGCGCACCGGGCACTATGATGCGGATGTTATTTTGTCAACAAGTAAAGTATAGGGGAAATATTTGCCAAGTTTTGAAAATGGCTGACTTGCGAAAATTTTATTTTGCTTCGTAATTGCTGTTGCAAGGAGATGACGAAAAGAGGTAAAACCGGCGACGGAGAGGGGAAAGCGAAGACACAAAACTAAAACTCGGCTTGTTCTACTTCGGACACGGTCCAACACTTTTTCCTTTGCAAAAGTTTCGGCCAAAGTAAAACTGGCGACAAAAGTTGCATGCTAGTTTTAAGGAGGAAAAATTGTTGAACTTTACACCTTCGGTTCCGTTTATCACTCTGTTTTAACCGATACGGAAAGTTTCAAAATTCAATTTCGATCTTCTCTGCAACTTCGTAGCAACTCTTACGCATCTCGATGTTAAATCTTCCGTTTAATAAATTCAGATGATTGCTGAAGTTGCCTTTTTCACGAATTTTCCAGTTTCCTAGACGGCAATTTTATCCATCATTCATTTTTATAACGGTGCCGATGACGCGATTAGCCGCGGCAGGAAATGCGGGTAGCGCTTTGCTTCCACTCGTCACGCTTCGAATTCCTTTCCAAACAATGCCGCTACTCCATAAACAACGTGGTGTCTGTAGCGCGTGTGTCCGCACAAGGTTTGCTCGATAAACTTACTACACTACATTCGAGACACAGGCGACTCTACTCAGGAACGCTTTAGTGCGCTCTGTTTCATCACGGTTAAGAAGACGAAGACGAGCTTATTGTCGAGGGAAAGCAGCGTAGCACCGGTGAACGCCAACTCTTAAATATTTTAGGGTGAAAATGCGTAACCGAGTAACAACTAGCCAACTGGTAACCAGAATTCAAGCGATATACTGGTCAAATTTGCACTGTGATTAATAGCCGACCCCCGAAATATTCCGATAGGTCTGTAATAAAGGTGAATAATTTAGATCGCAGTATGTTTCCCGAATTTTTCTCTACCGCATAAGGTAAGCTCTCGTTTATCTTGTCCCGGGTCGGTAAAAACCTTCAATGTAACTTGTGCATCCTTCGAGGAGGGCTATGCGAAGAATCACGAATTATTTATTTTTACAATAACATGTTAAACTGTCATTTGCTCCGCTGCCAAAGCAATCGCTCCCTCCTACCTTTTCAACCCTTTCTTCCTTCTATTACGCAGCTGTTCTTGTTTCCTTCACTTTGTCGATTCGTTGCTGTCTGTATTGTGTTTGCCTGCGTAATCTTCTTCTGGTTTTCATTTTTTATTACCTCTTCACGCTGTCTTCTCCATTCAAATGATGCAGTTGATTTTGATTCGCTGAGCACTTTTGAGTGTTTATGTCTTTCTGCGGAACAGAGTTTTCCAGTTTGCAAGTTGCAGCAAACTGGAATACAAGGTAGAAAGAAAGATGAGTGCTCAATAGACACATGATTAGTATCGCAAACACGCGTTTCGTTTGTGTAGAGAGGATAAAATGTATAGGAAACTAAGGAAAAACGAAAATGAGAGGAAAATAATACAGTATGACTGAGTCGTAGACGGAGGAAGCGGAGGAAACAAAACGAATTACGGACTGGCAGGAAGACTAGGTTGAGCAGACTTACGAGTTATGTGTAAAGTGTCTATAAGAGAACAGAATTTAATTTGTTGAAGAAAAATGAAACAGTACGAAATTAAGATAAATTAAACAATTAAATACAACAAAAGAAGGTCAAACGTGCTGGAGATTTTGTACCATAATTTACATTTGCATAATAATAAATTCGAAACAAAGATTTACAGTTTTGAATTTATAATATTGTATATTTTTCACACAGCATTTCTCTAAATGTACGCTTATATATGTTATATACATATACATGTATGTGTGTGCTTAAAAATGTTTGTATTATTGACGCTTTTTTAATTATTTAGAACTGAGAAAGATTCTCTTTGTATGTTATGAAAAACATGTTCAGATCGTCGTCATCGTGAAAGCACATCCTTATTTATATCCCCATTTGAATAGGAAAGAAGTCTGTACCATCATCTTATTTCGAGTTACTTTAGATTATACCGTTTTATTTTACTTTTAGCTTCTATAGAAAAAAAGAAAAAAAATCGAAAAATCTTATTTTTAATTATATCTCGAAGTTTTACATATAGGTACTAGTTTTATTTAGTTTTAGTTTATTTTTAATTTATTTTACTTGATAATCACTAATACCTACGTAATGTGCTACTAGCCACTAATCCACCGCTCCTGCGGAAGGTTTTTGTTTCATTTTCCAACTAAGTTAAACGTCGTATTTATATTCATTAATTTAAGTATGCGATAAGACTCGTGCCGGTACACTTATCAGTAATTATTTCACGAGTGTAACATTATTATTTATGCAAATAAATCTGTCTTTTTCTCCGTCGAGATAAAAATTTCGAAACAAAATATATTTCAATATTAACCGAAAATTCTATGTAGAAATTACGATGCAAGCAGTGGCTACTATAGATTTTTGAAGAAAAACATTTTTATTTTTAGCTGTTTTTAGGATATACTCTTGCTTCTTATTCAAAAATAAGTCGAGAAAATTATTCAAAAATGAAAATTTTTATCTGGGATAATTATAAAGATATAAACACATTAAAGAACCTGTTAATTATTCCGCTATCGTCCAATATGAGATTTATCCATTAATGCAGTCCGCCGTGGTATTAAATTTTATAAACTGCAGTAGTTAAATAAGTAAATATAATATTATAATATTGAAGAAATAGATAATACCGTATTTATCAGAATAGAATAAAATTATCCGTTTTTTAAATACGGCAAAGTTTTTTGGTTCTTTTTGTTTTTTAAGAAAAGAAAAAAAAAAGGAATAAAATTGGGCTCGTCAACCACGGACCTTTACCCAAAAACAATTAGAGGAAAAGGAAAGTTATATAATAAGACTGTCAGGTATCGTTAATAGAAAGGTAACATAGGAGGGGATAATAAGTGTAGAAGGAAAATGATATAACGGGTACAAAAAGGAGCAGGAAGTCCTAAGCAAGTACAAAGCCGAACGCTCTACCAAAAGAGCTGGCCACTGAATCATTTGAATAGAGAGAACAACAACATGATGAAGAGGCTAACGAGAACCGAAAGCGGGAGGAAGGCAACAAGGAATGATTAAAACGCAAACGCATAATGGTGACAACAGCAAAACGAGGAAGTGAAGGAAACAGAAGGAACACCATAGATTGAAAGGAAGACTAGGTTGAACAGATAAACGGAATAATTATTAGAAAAAGAGGAAATGTATACATTTGACACCAAAATCTGAGATGGGAGTTTTTACACCGGCAAGGGATTAGAATATGGGATTTTTTTGAAGAAGAAACAACAAACCGAGTCAAAGAATCAGCCGTCTCATTACCAGAGATGGTAGAACGGCAAGGAACCCACAGCAAGTCAGTATGGATCGGATGGAGAGAGTCCGAATGAGAGAACGTATACGGAGAATAATAAAGTCACAGGAATGGTCAGGAAAAGGAGAGGAGATGGCCTGAAGAGCACTCGTGGACTCGAGCAAAAAGTACTTCTTCCACAATTAACACATCGTTAATTTCATAAATTGCTGTTGTTGCGTAAGGATAAAGTAATGAAAAAAAAAAGAAAAGATATAAGATTGAGACAGAAAATAAGAAAAGCCAAAAAATCCAACCAATAATATGGAGCTCTTTGAAAGAGATGCTGATAAAATCAGCGGCAAAAAATGTTTAGGCTACTGCTTTTGTTACAAATAAATATTTATTTCGTAAATTAGTGCATTTATTCTGATTGAAATAAACAGAGTTACTTTATTGAATGTACGCGAACTATCAAATAAAACTATACACGTATTTATATTTTATTCGTATAATAATGTCTGCCAACAAACAGGTCTACATTTATGTTACATTTCATTTCGGTTATACCTGTGCTGAAACGAATTTAAAGTAAAATAGTATTAACCGCTTACTGAAAAATTCGGTAATCTCGTACTCTGTTAAATTTTATTATAACACGAGTGTTAATATACTTTGAATTTTCACGTAAACCAAAGTTGGGCATTGTAAAAGGAGTAGAATTTTCACTGAACAATATGATAAACAAGATAATCTGCCCTCATCGAAAAAGAACAGTATCTGCCATGAAATTTTCCGGAAAACATTCAGAAACTCTTTCTCGGACTAAACCGGATGGATATAATTGTTTAGTATTTGCATTATTCCGTTTGTAAATGCTCGCCGAGTCTCTATATTCTTCAGTGCCAACTTAGATTTAAGTGAAATCTACATCCTGCAACTTTTGCAGTAGGCCCAACTGAGACAACTGCTGCATGTATTGCCTCTTATTATCTTACGCGGTTGCAGACACCAATTTCTTGCACGATAGTTATTACTTTTTTAGATAATGTAGTATGAGCGTCGGACGTTTTATTGGGCAGTAAACTAAACAATAAACGGCGCGTAGTGTCCTTTACAGGTAACCATAAAAAATTGATAAAATCCATTCATATATAGTTTGTGTTTTTAAAACATTTTTCGTTTCTTTCGCAGTCAAAATTTATAATATGACGTTCTATAAAATTGTTGCATAAAAAAAACAAAAAACAAATAAATAAAGAAGTACTTTACGGTCTGTCATTAAATATTCATAAAACCCATAACGTCATAAACTTGAGTGATGTTTTTTGGATTGCTGACATATATTTTTCAATTGATAGTTCTGATCAGCGCGATATTTTATGTAGTTAAAACGTTTCCTTAAAAGATAAATTAGCCATAATTTTCGATGGTCCATCACGGCTATTAGCGACAGCCCTTTTCTTACAAATACCGCTAATCTATTCACGGGGGGCTTACGATCGTAGATTAAAAAGTTTGATTACGAAAGGTGTTATCCGAAATTATCATTAAGATAATTTCAATAATTAAAACGTTTTTATTTATACGAAAATTATCCCTACATTGTAAAATTTAATATAATAAATGAAGAAAATATTAATGGGACATATATTCGAACGAAAAATGCCAGAAATCGCTGTAAATTAAATTAAATCTAACTTTCTTCGCGTGCGACAGTTGCTTTATATAATTAGTTTATGTACGCATCTAGTAAGTAGAACTATCGTTTTCATCAGTTTTTTTTTTTTTTTTTTGTTTCTTGTTTTGGTTTTCCCCTGAGCATGTCAGCAACGGACGATTACCCATCATAAAAGAAGAACGTAGAACGAAAGAAAAATGAGGTCGCTAGGAGAGCTATTCAGGGAAGAAGGAGACGGTCAGAACTACTATGAGGAAATAACAAAGAAGTCAAAAAATGAGGAAATAACTAAGTTCCATCAATTTAAAATTGTTATAAATAAATCTTTTTTTTTTTTTTTTTTTTTTTTATTATTATTATTTTAAATTAATATTACGATGACTCATTTTCTGTGTCCGAATTCTACATAGATGATGAAACAGAAAATATAAAAATTCGCAAAATACAAATTAGTAAATTTACAAAAGCCCACATGTTTTGTAGTCGCTTAATAATTGCGGTCACACGATTGCAGTTAAAGTTAAAATAATGTCATATGTAAATTGTTTAAAACAAATAATCCATAATGATACAGCGATATATATATTACCTCCCGGGGCTCAAGATTAACGAATGTTAGAGAAGAAATCTTCGCAGAAAACCTATATATGTATGATTTAAACTTGCAAATTATTTCGAAAAAGCCACATACCGGCTTTCACATCGTAACAGGTTACCGGCTGATTTATTTTTCACTAGAGATTCCAAGAAATACTATAATACCTACAAATCCGCGGCAGACTTATCTTCTGATTACGTTAATCTAATATCGATTGTAGTTCCCATTGAAACCTATCCTAATCAGAAGATCTATTTAGCGTTCTCCTGTGCACGATTATCTACAAACAAATGCCCCTCTGAAAATAAAACTAGAAATTAACAGCCGAGTAGTACATTCAGTAATTCAAGCTGTACAACAAAATATAAAAAAAACTCCGTGGCATATACTGTTGGTAGATGGAAGGAACTCAGTCTTCCAACAGAAATTCGTAAACTAATAGTTGCAACAGCTAAGAACAACAGCCGAATGATAACGTCTCAATTCAACCCGTTCTTGTAGAGAACTTAATTCTCTATAAAACAAAATGAAAGCCGAAATTACAGAACATCTTTCTAAATTCACCTTTTTTTTTTTTTTATTTTTATTTCCCCCCCCCCCCCCCTTAAAGCGCTGTAAATGCGAAAGAGAAGAAACAAAAAACATTATAAAAGGAGTATAATAAAACGGCATTTCCGGAATAATAAAAGAATTTTCGAGAATGAACCAGAAGTGAATGCGGTTATGTTACTTGACCGAACATTCATCTACTGTTTTTAAACTGCATGATGACGTTCAGGTAAGAATTTTGAACAACGTATTGCGCAATATTTAAAAGTTCCGTTTCAATGCTCTCCACCAAACCCTTTTCTCAAGTTCGATGCTATTCCTTCCTCTCGAGCAGCGTGAGCCATGCATTTCCACCGGTCGTCTTCCTTATGGATGCCATCGGATTCTGGTGTGTTTGGTGCTGGATGTGGTTATGGTTGTGCACCCATCTCCACATTATCAAATTCTCGCACAGACCATGCATTTCATCCAAAATCTTCCTAAAATTATCCTAAAAACCTTCCCATTGACCTTCTTAAATTTTTCCCACTTTGTTTACCTTTACCCTTCTTTCCCATAGTTTTCCTTTCTCTTATATGATTAAAGTCCTGTAGCGAGAGAGCTCGGTGACGGGAACAGGTGCGGATTCATTGGAAGTTTTTAGTCGTAGCTCTACATGCAGGCGGCAGAATCCTCTGGTCGTTAATGTCCTGAAAACAAGACGGCAGGTATTTCCGGCAGCAGTTTCTGTGTCCAAGCAGCCCTATTTAGGGACCGCCCTGCTTGCCCCACGTCAGGGGGAGAGCCTAGAAAAGGTGGCTTAAACATGGTCCGTCTTGAATAAACCTGTCCAGGGTACCGCGCCTGGAGGGCTCCCATAAAGCGGTCGATTTATGTACAGATAAGCTTGATATAATCCTGGAGAATAGAAAAAATGCGATCAGGTCACGTTTAAGATCGGTACATACACCAGCAACATGTACCATTTTCGGGCTTGTCTGCAGAATAGGACTGGTCTCGCACATGAGAACACACTCCTAGTATGAAATGCATAGGACTAACTCGGATACGAGTGTCTGTCTAATATAAAATATAATATATATATACATGTAATAAGTACGTGTACACGCCACTCTATAGAAAGATATTCACGATACGATACATTACACCTTTAGTCTATTAGTGAGTTTTTGAAGTGAAACTTCTTACGGCACGGTAGGGAAAAATTTTGGTCACGCGTTACGCGTTAAATGTAAAGTAGGTATGTAATAAGCATAACTGAAATAGACCAATGATAATGATACTTTTTTATAAATGTATATAGATTTATTATTTATTAAAAATGAAAATTTTGTTTATACTGACACCTTTTCCATCCTAATAATTTTTTCAAGCATAGTTTAAAATAATAATAATGATAATAATAAATGTGTTACTTATATATAAAATTAATTTAAAATAAAACTTTATTATAGAATTTAATACATATAAGCCAAAGAAGTTTTACTTCCTCCGCGTGTACAAACTGATACACGCATCATGATTTTATTCCAGGTGAAAAACATATTGTCTCGTATTCAGGAATGTTTAAAGTACTATATTTTGAGCCAATAAAAAAAAAATCGATTTTTCAAAAAATGTACAGTGCTGTTAACCCTTCAATACGTTGCACCCATCGCGTTTAATTCCCCGAACTGCCGGTCGTCGTCTAGCGACGTCAAACACGTTGATTCCTCGTGGAGCTGCTGGTACGCGATAAGCGGCAATGGGTCACCGTGATCGAATGCGCAGAATGTCGGCTTCGGAATACTACTTGAAGCGTCTGCGCTGCAATCGCCGCTTCGGTTGTTCTCTATTCGCGAACGAGATACATTCAAGCATGATCTTCTAATCGTGCTACTGCGGAAGCGTCGCTGAAATTTCACTCGCCGCCGAACTGTAATATCGTTCTGGTTTTTTCGTTCCCGTGTAAATTTTCGAATCCGTTTAAGAAAAGCCTTTTAACAGGACACGAAATGTTTGTACGGGCTTTTTCGGTCGCTTGCTGTGTTTCGCGCTACATTGTTAATTCGTCGTCATTATCACTATCACCGTCACCGTTGAAGAATTTATAAATAATTAATAGTGAAAGTATGGCATCGTTTTTTGTTTTTTGATTTTCTAGTCTCTTTAGCCAGTTTGGGTATCGTAATGTCTTCTTCTTCTGCGTGCAACCCGATTCGGGTATAGCTTAACCACTTTTCATGGATTCAACCATATGACGAAATGAGTCTCGATTTCTTGCAATCTGGAACAATTCTTCTACTTTTGTAACTTCAGTCCATTGCTTAATATTTTGGAGCCAAGAAATCCTTCTTCTTCCTCGTCCGCTCCTCCCCTCTACCGCTCCCATCATAATTGTGTGCAGAAGGTGATATGTTGATTCTCTCATAAAATGTCCAAAGAAATTAATTTTGCGTTTTTTAATTATATCCATTAATAATCGTAATGTCAGAATCGGAAAAAGTTCTACTAGTTACCTTACATTACAAAACTACCTGTACGTTATAAACTACAACCATTTTCATTCAATTCCTGTCCGATGTCGTTACATACTCGGTCCTTCGCACGAGGATTTTTGTAACTTTCGTGGCTTAAATCGAACAAAATCTGATGTTTTTCCAACTGCCTCAATCAATTTTTCTTTTTAAGACATCGTGAAAGGTTGACGAAAAAAGGAGCAAGATCGTTGCGGGATGCCGGAAAACTGTGTCAACTGCGAACAATCGTTCGCAGTAAGTGCGGGAAAATTTAGCGGGATCCCGTTTTGGTCGGCGCTCACTCATATTCCGCAATGTCATTACGTCCCACGCGAATTTCGCACTCTATCCCGCATCCCGCGTCCAGCAAGTTATCCGCACCGGTGTGCGCTCCGCTTAAGTCAAAGAGAATGGAAGCTTATGCCAGCAGGTGAGATTGTGTATGAAGGTTTTTCTGAAAGAACGGGAAAAGAAAATAAGGTTTTTCCATGTTCGCGGAATAAGAATATAAAATGTACATTAATATCCTACAACGTGGTCGCCGTTGTAATGTGACGTGATTTGTCCGGTGATCGGGCGTGTTTCTTGTTATCATTTGGGTTTTCGTTAAATCCAATATTTCAACAAGTGATCGAAAACAACGTGAAATATTCCAACAATATCCTCGAAAAATATTTTGAAATAATAGCCCCTGTACTTATTTTCCGAAAAGTAGTGTGCCATTTTAAAAGATACGACTATTTATTTATTTCCAGCCGATGTGTCGCTTCACCTGTCGCTGGGATTTTCTGTCAGGGTTTACTCCCTTAGCCGAAATGATCGCTCTAGATTGATATAGATCAATCCGACTGGGACACATTGTCACGAGCGGGCTGCTGATAGTCTGCTGTTGTTAATGCAGTAAAGAGCTTAACGGTATTTATTAGAAGGAACACCTTCGGCAAGTGGACCCTCCTCCGGTTTCCTATCGGCAATTGTGAGTTCCGATTTAGCTTTCCTGATCAGTGCTAAGCCCGCCGAAAAGGAAATTACCACCCTGCACGACGTGGACGTACGGAACTCACGTGATTGTTGTTTCGTTTCTCCGCCGGTGGGACTAGCACCATGTGACGGTCGAGTGACTACTTACTAGATGTGATGACTCTAGTTACAACAACGAGGATATGAGGGAGCGTATAGGAGTTGCACCTGTACGTTTGAAATTACGGGAAGCGAGACTCCGATGGTACGGTCACATCATGAGGAAAACAGACAATAGCCCTGTGAGGATGTTAATAGATTATAACCCCGGAGGAAAGCGACCACGAGGAAAACTGAGAAGACGGTGGAAAGACTCTGTCAACAACGACATGGTGGAAGTCGGTGTTGGGATAGAGGACGCCGAGGACCGTAGAAGATGGAGAAGACAGTGTTGCCAAACGGACCCCGCACCGGGAAATCGTTAGGAAAGAAGAAGAAGCCCCTGTACTGTTGGTTGAAGAAGTAGAAGAAAAAAAGTAATAAAAAAGGTTTTTGAATGTATGGCATTCTAAAGTAGAAGAAAAAATTGAAAGAGAAATCATAACCCTGTATCGGTAGTCAGACACGGTGAAGCAAAATCTGTTAAATATTTTAGAACGCCAATCGAACAATTTAGCCCGCAGTGTACTGTATAAAATAAAAGTAAACACGAACACGTAATAATATGATAAATAAAAACGCTTTAAATAAGTATAAATTTTTAATAACACGAATTCAGCAACTGAAATGTTATTTGTTGAACCGAGCATAGTGTATTTGCAAATAGATTAATTAGAGGAATACCAGCTGTAATGGTTAAAAAATAAACAACCGAGTGCAAAATATCCGGTGAATTTTAACTTTGTAAAATGCCATTTGCCCTTTAGCTTTCCAATAATGGCAGATATTAAATCTTTGCATTTTTTATTTTTTGCTGTCCTTTTCGCTTCCATCGTCAGCGGTTCTGTTTTCTTTGTCTCAGTATGATAACAAAACTGAGAGGCATATTAGAGTCGCAGTTTTACACGCTGTCATGTAATCAATCAGATTTTATAAAAAAAATTTCGGTTTTCATGTGCCCTAATTTATATACATTAATATTTTGTGTTGTCAGAATAAAATACGCTATACTGATGTGTTCATATCATTTCGACAATTTTTTCAGTGAATTTCTTACTTTTCCTCCCAAAAGACAGATAATTTACATACAACATTAGCCATATACATGCATCCATATATGCATATACTTATATTATACATAAACGCAATCCTTCGGGCCTCGCAAGGAAGCAAGCATCCTTGAACCCAAATCGTTTTTCTTCTAAATTAAATTCTTTTAGAAAAATCGTTTTAAATGACTATTCTTCTTTTTGGATAGTAGTATTTTTCAAATATTTTTCGCAGTGGCGTGTACTACGGTTTTTCATAAAGTTGCATTTAACATGTCTCGCTAACAATATAAGCAGAACAAAGAATATCAGTAGCCAATTACGGCGGCGTAATTGGTTAGGCAGTGATGTTTCGTTTAAACTGGGTTCGATTCCAAAAAATTTCACTTGCACTAGGTTAATGTCCCCCTCCCCCCCAAAAAAAAAGAATAACAGTGCAATCCATTGTACAAATTTTACTTTTTTATGTATTCTATTCGGACTAGTTAAACTGTATGTGTTATTAGCAACTGGAAAAAACGTTATTCATGTTCAAGTTAAATCTGTGTATTTTAATCGCATTACGCTTTATGTACCTTACGGCATCATGGTGATGATCGTGCATACTGTGACGATGACTGACGCCACGGTGTTACGTTGTGTTATACCATTCGTAATAGCAACTTTGAAATTTTCACAGCGGTCTATGAACAGTACTGATTTTTTTACTGTTTTTGATGCGGTTATAAACTTCAAATCTACTTCATTTTATTTCGATATCCGCCACGTTTCGCTGTTTTATAATTTGTCCTCTGAACTATTTTATTTTTGATTTGTTTTAGCAGATTAATTTTGATTTTTAGTTTTTAGTATAGTTCAGTTTAGATTAAAAAACATTCCCTTCATCAGCTATAAGTAATAACGATTTTATGAAACGAGTTTTGATAAATCCTGTCAAGTTCAATAACGTTTATTAGAATTGTGGAAAAAATTGTTTATTACGAAATTTATAAAAATTTAATATATTTAAATTATGCTGAAAAATTAAATTTAGGCGGCACATTTATTTTGAATGATTAATTAAAGTTTCGTGATATTGTAAGATGAGACTATCATCTACTGGCTCCAAATTGATTAGGTTTTAAATATTGTTATTCTATTAATCTCGGCTTTGTATTTTTTTTATTATAATTACGTTTTATTATAGGTATATTTAAATGTATTTCTAACTCTGTTTATACAAATTACTGTTTTTTAACAGTTTATAATTTTGTAAAACTAAAAGCACCTGTTACGTGTTCCTAATCGTTGGGAACCTGTGTAACGTGACGTTCCAAAATACTTGCAACTTTAGCCATCACCAGTATGGCTTGACTCTCGTATTAAGGAAATCGAATTAAACGCAGTCGTGAAAATTATTTCAGGTATAGTGAAGTTATACATCCGGGGATAATTTTTCACTAATCAAACAATGATCATTTTTTTTTATTTTCAAGCTGCGGGAATTATATATGTTTTTAATCAGTTCAAAAGTGTAAACTCCGATCTTTTTTTTTTTTCTTTACGCATAAAGGTCTTAAGTAATACAAAACAAAAATTTAGAAATAAAAAAATCCTATGAAAAAAGCGACAGTAATTTTGTGTTTTTTTTTTTTATTATTTTTATTTTGGGCTTATCAACCGGGGACCTTTGTGCAGAAGCAATTAGAATAGGAAGGAGTCAATTATATCTTTATACGATATCAAATGTTGTTAGGAGAGAGGAACAAATAATAGAGCAACAATCTGTGGAGATAGAAAAGATAGGACATAAGAGGCGCAATATGGAGTAGGAAGACCAAGTATCAATAAAATGGAATAGGAAGTAGAGCACTCAGAAGAAAGAAATCAACACTTAATAAACACATGATGCGCATCGCAAACACACTCTTCGTTTGAGTGGAGAGGACAATATAGAGAAGCAACCAACGAAAAACGAAAACGGGAGGTAGTAGACTATGGCTTAAGAACGCAGACGAATAACGGAGACGACAGAACGACGAAGTGACGGAAACAAAGAGAACCACGGATTGGTAGGAAGAC
This sequence comes from Icerya purchasi, assembly GCA_039619475.1. Classification (NCBI taxonomy): domain Eukaryota; kingdom Metazoa; phylum Arthropoda; class Insecta; order Hemiptera; family Monophlebidae; genus Icerya; species Icerya purchasi. The sequence continues at coordinate 96,243,804 of CM077116.1, read as the reverse complement.
TAGGTTGAACAGACTGATAAAAAGAACAATTGTTAGAAAAAAAATAAACGTAAATATCCGATACCATAATCTAAGATGAAAACCTTTGCACAGCGGAAGGAGATTGGACGATGAGACTTTTTAAAAGAAGAAGTGAGAAGCGGCAGCAATCCGAGCCAAGGAGTCGGTCGCTTCATTACCGAAGATGCCCGAATGACTAGGAACCCACAATAAATATCAATATAAATGGAATGTAGGGAAGAAAGAGTATGGATAAGTGAACGTATGCGGAGTATGATAAAATGACGGCAATGATCTGGTAGGGGAGAATGAATTAAAGGACGGTCATGGAGTCAGATATAATCAAGAGTTTAGAAGAATGGTGATTTACTTTTAAAGAAATTTGTAATTTTTTGATTTTTTATTCTAGGGAAATGTACGAATACTTGTTATGATAACATGTGTAAGTTTTTAACCATTTAAGCTTGTAACATGCTTTTAACATATTACGCTAACAAAAAAAAAAAAAAAACAAGCAAAAAACGTTTTTTTGGGGTTTTTTTTTATTAAATTTATTTATAAATTTTTTTTTTTTTTTTTTTTTTTTTTGTGGTGCCGTGTACTGCTACTGTGGCCAAAGACACCAAATATTAAGATATGATTAAATTAAGCTATAGATATTATTTTGTTTGAGGAAAGATGGTGTTTTTCTGATTTCATGGGGATCATCGGATAAGGCAGTTTGGATAGTAGTATGGAGATAGATTGAATGTTGGGTGCAGTCGGAAAGGATATGCTCTATTGTTAAAGGACCTTGGCCACAGTATTGGCAGAGTGGAGCGTCGGCACGATCCAAAAGGTGCTTGTGCGTCAGTGCTGTATGGCCGATGCGCAGTCTTGTTAATACAACGTCGTCACGTCTTGATGCCATGATGATGTTCCAAGGCGCAGTAGTAGGCTTGACTCTTCTCAGCTTATTTTCAAGCGACAATTCTTCCCAGGAACGGCTCCATTGTAGCTGAAACTGGGTTTTCGTAACTTTGTAAAGATCCTTCCTTGGGACTGCAACCGATAATAATGTGGATTTCCCTATTGCTTGTTTCGTAGCTAAGTCGGCTGTGGTGTTTCCACTTATCTTTGAATGTCCTGGTAGCCAACATATTACTATGTTCATAGTCGAGCTAATACCCAAGTAATGTATCTGTTGAACAATCGGGTTTTTCAGGATAGCATGCCATTCATTAATCGAATTGACGGCCTGTAATGAGTCTGAATACGATAATACGATCATAATTCTGATCTATGGCGGATTCGATGGCTAATTTGATCGCAATTAATTCGGCCGACATTACCGACAATTCCATTGGAAGCGCATAGCTGATGATTTGCTGGCGATGTACAAAGGAACATCCAGTACCTTCGATATTTTTTGCAGCATCTGTGTAATACTTTTCATATGCACTGTATTCTTTCAATGCGTTCGTATATGACAAGAGTATGTCAGATTTTGAGCTGTTGGTCAACACTACGTTGCACCGTATTTCCGAATTATGTGTTGGTGGAAGAGCGGAGATTCTTTTATGAAGAATATTGTTCGGTACATTAATATTTCTGGTGTCAGCAGCAAAATATGCGCGATTGTTTAGAAGTTCTGCTAAATGACTAGAACGGTACGAGACCTCAGGCGTCAGTAGAACGTCAGCGATATTATTTGTACTTCTTAGGTAAATTAAAAACTTCACCGCTAAATAATCTCGACGAACGTTTAAAGGCCATTCGTTGGCTTCGCATAATATGCTGCTTATTGGACTAGTGCGAAATGCGCCGATCGCCAGTCTGATGGCAGTGTGGTGTATCGAGTCCAACGAGCACAGTGTCGATTTGCAAGCTGAGCCGTAAATGGGTGCTGCGTAGTCTAGGCGAGGTCTAATAATAGTACGATATATTTTGAGTAATGTGTGTCTGTCTGAACCGAATGTTGTGTGGGATAGTTTCTTCAACAGGTTTAAGTTTTTTAAGCAGGACTGTTTTAATTGATTTACATGTTGTTTCCATGATAAGGTTTGATCAAACAACAAGCCGAGATATTTAACAGTCGGAGATTTTGGTATTCTTGTGCTTTGTAATGATAGTGATAGCGATTTTTGACATGTCCGTAATCTGCAGAAATGGATGCAAGTTGTTTTCGCGGCTGAAAACTCTAGTCCATTTTGTGAAGCCCATCTTTGGGCTTCGTTTACTGACCTTTGCAGTAGTGCAGTTCCTGCTTCTACATTTTTGCAACCGATGAATATGGTGAAATCATCAGCAAACAGCGCCGAAGATATTAGTGGATGGATGATGGATACTAGATCGTTTATCGCGGTGATGAACAATGTGGGACTAAGGACGGAGCCCTGTGGGACGCCATTGTCCAACGTTTGTTCCGATGAAAGCATGGAGCCGATTCGAACGCGAAAGACACGAGACGATAAGAAGTTTTTGATGAAGTACATTATATTTCCTCGGAATCCCCACTTGTATAGCATGGTAAGCGATTTCTCTTTCCATATTCTATCGAATGCCTTTGTTATATCAAAAAATACTGCAAGTGTGTGCATTCGTTTGTTGAAATTTTTTAGAATTTCTGACTGTAGGTAGAATAATTGATCTATGGTTGAACGCGATGGACGGAAACCACACTGTGTTGTTGATATAAGATTTCTGTTTTCTAATTCCCATAGTAATCGTCGATTTAATATTTTTTCGAGTACTTTACATAGTACGGATGTCAGTGAAATCGGTCGATAGTTGTCTAGTTTCAGTGGGTTTTTATTTGCTTTATGTATGGGAACTATAATAGCTTCTCTCCATTGCTGAGGAAAAGATTGATTAGTCCATACGTGGTTGTATATCAGCATGAGTTTGTTAATTATTGATTCTGGGGCGTGTTTCAAGAACAAAATGTGAAATCTGTGGGCGCCACAAGCAGATATTTTCGTCCCCTAGATGGCATTTTGGATTTCGTGTAAACTTATGGGTGCATTATATGTTTCTGAATTTGATGAGCTGAGGTCAAGTTGTTCGTTTGCTAAACGTTGTTTGTTTACTAGTGATGTGGGTGTCAACTGATTATTACTTGATATATTTGCAAAAAACGATGCGAATTCTTCTGCAATTTGTCCTGGTTCTGTATATAACTGATTATTTCTTGATGTCGCTGTAGGGATTGGTAGATCAACGTGTTTATATAACGCTCGTATTTTCTTCCATAACTGATGAATCGGTGTTTTGTAAGTTAGTGTTGACGTGTATTCGTTCCAAGATCTCCTTTTTTCTTGTTTCAGTATCCATCTTGTTGTTGCTCGAGCCTGTTGAAAAGCTGTATAGTTTTCCAGTGTAGGGAATCTTTTCAGAAGTTTTAATCTCTTTCTTCTCTCCCTTATTGCTCGTGAGCACTTTTCTGACCACCACGGTACTAGAACTTTGTTTGTGGATAACGGCCTGTTTCTCGGGATTGATATTTCGGAACATTTTAGAATTCCGTTGGTAAATGAACGAACCATTGTATCCGTGTTACTGTCATCAATGTCTACCTCGGTCTGACATAGCTGCTGGAACATTTCCCAATTTGCTTTTTTGAAATTCAGAGCTGGCCGTCTTATATGTGAGGCCATGTTTGCTTTCATGTTTATGATTTGTGGAAAGTGATCACTGCCGCCCATGTCTTCATGATGATGAACCTCAATGAGATGGGCAATCTGACTAGAACTTAACGTAAAATCAATTGTGCTCCACGTTCTGTACGTGGTACTGTAATGCGTAGGTTCGCTTGTATTATGGACGAAAAGGTTATATTGCTCTATTATGCGAGTTAATAGTTTTCCTCTACCATCAGTTTTGTTGCTACCTAGAATCTCATCATGCGAATTGAAGTCACCGGTGAATATGAACGGTGTTGGGAGATTATTTATTATTGATGTGTAGGTACTTTCTTCTATTTTTGTGTACTGAGGAATATAGATAGTACATATTGAGACGGGAGGTGTTATATTAATGCGTGTTGCTAGTGTTTGAATGTGGTCAATGTTGAGTTTTATTTCCGTGTATGTAATATCTTTCCGTATGGCTATAAAAACGCCGCCATGCGCTTTTGGTTGAGCATTTAGACTTTTACATATTATATTATACGAAGGTAAAGTTAATGTTTGATGCGGCTGAAGATGTGATTCTTGTATGCATATAATAGATGGATTATATGTAGCTATTAAAACTTGGAGTTCTTCAAGATGCCTGAAAACCCCATTACAGTTCCAGCTTATTATTTTTGTATCTCGTTGAGTAGCATTCATTATTCCGGTTAATCTTCTTGTTGGGAGGAAGGATAGTCAGAAATTTCTTTGTCTGTGTTATTACATTTTTGTAATATTTTGATTATTTTTGTAAATCTTGCTTTCATATATTTTTGTTCAAGTGACGGTTTAAGTAGCTGTAGTATGGTAACTAATTCGGACACATTTATGTCCAATATTTGTGCCACTTGGGATGGATTTAATGACTGTTTTGTTCCTTCGAGAAACTGAATGAATTTATCGAATGACAGTTCATTTCCATCAGAAATTGTAGAAAAGTATTTTTTCAGCGAAGATAATTGCTGATGTATTGTTGATGTAGTTTCTGAGATGTCAGCGGTTTTTATATTCAAATGAGGCAATGGCGGTGTTTTAAAGTGATTTATTTCTGATTCTGAGTCCGATGAGGAGCTTAATAAATCATCTATTTCCATTTTTCCTTTACTTTGATCAAGCATAGTGGACGTTTGTTGGGATGGACTTGTAGTTTTCTTTTTCCGTCTTTTTTTTTGCTGTTTTGGTTTGTCTACTATCTCTGTTTCGGCGATAGTTTCGGTTGTCTTTGATGAGGTTTCTGAACGTGATCGTTTTAAATTATCCTTCAGATTTGATGAATTCGTGATTAAATGGGGAGTGTCATGTATTTCGTCCGACTCCTCTGAGACTTTGGTTTCTGGGGTGTTTATGGGGATTTGTTCTTTTTTCGTAGTGGACGGTTCTGCGGTTGATATATTTGTTATTATGGGTGTTTCATTGATATTCGTACAGTTTTCGGCTTTATGATGTTTTGCTTTGCATATAAAGCATATGGGGTCGTCTGTATTTATAAAAATCCTATGATCATGGTTACGATAGTTTAGTAAAAAATTTGTAGGAATGTTAACTTCGTCGAAATTCGAAATGTAAACTTGTCTCCGCCAACTAATTATGTGTCCAAATTCGGTATCAGTTGGGTCTATTCTTAAAATGGAGATAGGTGAGGCGAGTTTAAGCCCTAACTGTTGTATTAGGTATTTTCCAATTTCAGAGTTTGGAATAGTTGCTGATACGTTTGAAAGAATAATCTTCGTTGCTGGACTTCGCAGACGTCTTGCTTTAATTTGTCGTTGTGAGATTTCTATGGAGGCACCTGCTGACATAAAGCTATCTACAATTTGTATATTTTTGAGAAATATTAAAACACGGTTTTGACTAATGCGTGATCCGGCTATGATGTTCGATGCGGTTCCTATTTTTTGCTTTAAAGCGATAAAATAGTCCTTTATGGGGGTGTCCGGTATGTAGGGAAAAATTATTCCTTGTTCATCGGATGGGTGTTCGAAACTTATTAGCGGAATGATCTTGTTGTTATTATTATTTTTTTTTATAACGTGAGCGAAAGAATTATTTGGTACGGCGTGATTGGCATTAGAAATTAAAGAATTATTACCTGCAGCGACGGTAGTATAGTTACTTGTTTGTAAAGTTGATGTTTCCTGATAAGAAGATAAGCCTTTTGTGACGACGGTAGATAACGGCGGAAATTCATCTGGTTTGATTATATTCGACGTTTGTTCCGTTGGTCGGTGGTTATATTCGTTATCTTCATTGTCGATGTTGTCCATCTTCCTCGGTGAAGGGGGAGAGGCCGAAATTTATATGATTACGTTAAACTTAAACTCTAATTGTACTCGTATGATGAAAGAGAACACAGAAATAGACTTCTTGACTAAACTCTTTATACACGATTTATAAATATTATATAGGTACCGCCATGTCGTTATAAATGATAATGCTTGATCTCTATAATACGTCGCTCTATAACCGGTTCTCACTGCATATATTACGTGTAATTAAGAAATTAAATTATCGCGAATAGTATACGTAAATTGCAGCTTACTAGCAGTTACGTTATTTTTAACAATAGTAACAATACAAAGAAGAAAATAAGCAAAAGAAGATATTTAAATTAACGTTGAGACAGACAAAGAACTCGAATACAATTAACAAACTTCATTATCTGGTGTATAGCTGAATTTGTTTCAGCCGGGATCGACGCTTTATTTTTACTTAAATTTCGAGAAACGCTTTCTTTCGCCGGAAGCCTGCTTTGACGGGGAACAAATTTTTTCAGCATGTAAGCTAAAAGAAAATTTCGAAAAACGTACGGAAAAAATTGCACCGGTTTTAATTAGTATACGAGGTCTGCTATAGAGGACGTATAAAGGGAGTCGACAGGCAGCGGCGTACTAAAATTATTCTATGTTCATATTTTATGCGTTCTCTATGGAATAATGGAGAATCCTAGTTATTTTGCGAGAATATAAAGGCTTCCACCGAGTGCGGAAGTTGCCCTAGCTTCGAAGATTTTGTTGTTGCGACCGTAACGTTTCCGGAGGTTCTAAAAAAGCTCCCGATGTTCACACACAATATCGAAGTAACAAGGATAGAAAATGCGAAATAACTTTACACAAACTTTACTTTTCGCCCCCACCTTGTTCACCTTTAATTTTCGACAATGCAAAAACAAAGCATTATGGATTTCTTATGTATTGTTAAAATATTTCCCAAACCGCTATTCGAATAGTACCGAAAAAGCTACGTTCCGTAAAAACTAACAGGTCGCGATTTGTCGCACGGAAATTAAATGACAAGCACAAATTACTTTTGGTTTATCTTATTCAAGAGTAATCTATAAAAAGCGAGAAAAAAATTTTGAAAAACTTTTTTCTCGTTTAATTGTTATTGCTTTTGTAATTTTAACACGAAACTGTGACGCATAAAGTCAGTTTAATGTTACCAGATGACACAAAAAGACGGTTTAATATCGCTGGGTGACGTATCACTTAATGTTACTAAAAAGTAGTAAGATAATTTTATTGAGAGAATTAGTGAAAATTTTCAAAAGGTCAAAATAGGTCATGTAAACGAGCTAATCGATCAGTGAACTAAATAAAAGGAACTTAAAAAAAAAACCGCTAATCATATTAAAATTTGATACTGCCCTTAATTCAGAATCTTCAAGAATGTTGACGCACTGCATCTCACAAGATACATAATATAGAATTGCAGACTTTTATAATATTGTTGCAAAACTTAAATGCTGCAAATCTCGCAATGGTACAAAATTACGAGTAAAACCACTATGTAACAGTGTTACTAACACTTAACGAACCAGCAGCTGGATATTATAAGTACATACAGCTGAGATTCCGACTGTGTGTTAACAGACGTACCATTTTTACTTAAGAGATCACACAGTTTCTGTTTAAACTGACAGTAACCAGCAATAAATCTGAGGTACAGGTGTACAAATATGTATGTGGAGTTAGATTTAAGACAAGAGAGTTTCTCGTGTGGAAAATTACACATTGAGTTTTTCCGAAAAATTTATTTGGACAGAGAATGGAGATAGAACAAAAAATGTTGTTTATTAAAAAAAAAAAAAGAAAAAAAAACTAGGAAAGCGTAATATTGGTCTTGGCCTCCCGAATCCTTACTGTGTCCACCACATTTTTGCTCTTCCTTCTTCTTCTGTTGTTCCTGTATTGGCTACCGTCATTTCTTCTGTTTCTAATCGCTTCCTGATATAACTTTCAAATCCCTACGTTTCATCATTTGTTAGTCCTTTGTGTTGGGTAAATGTCCTGTGTTGACAAGCCCAAAGAAGAAAAAAAAAACAAAGAAAAAAAGAAACTGTAATCAATTTATATAAAAATTATTATTATTCCTATTATTATTTCCAACGGTCATCAGCTCTTGATGGTATTATTATCAGCCCGGCATGGAAACATTTTTCATTTCTTCTTTTAGCATATTTGCTGAATTAATTTTTCCATATTTTTCTTTGGTATACTGTTAATGTGTGCGGTGTCTACGATTACAGTTTATTTTCGACTTACGAAAATTAGATCTGGTTTATTATGTGTTCTATTGCTCTGTTAATACAGTTTCATCCTAATATTACCGATATCTTTTTAATTTTATGATACACTTTAAGCTATTAGTAGACTTGAAAATAATTTAAAAATAGTATTTCATACGGCAATTGCGCATATAATTATTTAAGGAGTTATGAACCAAAAAATTTTAATTTTCCGATAAGAGCAAAAGACTCGAAGTTGTTTAATATGTTATTTACAAACGACACCATATGACTGTAATTTACGTTTTGATATACCTTCACGAGAGATTTTCTATTTTTGCAGTATTTTATTTTGTCTAATAAAGAAATTTTAGAATAATTCGATATTAATCAAATAGTCAGAAATAACTAAAAGGTGAACATTTGAGTAACATTTTTGTCAGTCAACTAGTAGCAGTACTGTACAATTGTAGCTTAAATCCCATAGTTTAGTTCATAGCCGAATAAGTAATGAAAACAGTTATTAGGTAATTTTATTAACAAGACAACTGTAAAAAACGAATTAGAGTACACTAAAAATTGGAAATTAGTTGGTACAGGCTGAAGGAAATAGAAGGTCTTGGAACAGTTTAATATGTAATTCAAAGAAAGCGGTATAATATTGTAAATTAAATAATAAATTAAACGTGCCTGCGCTTGGGTATTTGAGAAAATACAGAGGACCGCGTCAAATAATTGATTAGTAAAAAGTAGTCGAATAAAGGAAAATATTTCACAATCAAACTGAAAATAGAAATGTCGTACGTGATCGGTATGGCTACAATACACGAATTTTGCCCCTCTGTTGGCAGCGCTGTTGCCGATTATGAGCTATATGAGGACTGCTGGCAAACGTGTGACAGTACTACAAAAAGAGAAATTACAAGCAAAATCAATGTCTACAACAAAATAACGTAAAAGAAAATCTTTATACCACTGGTACGCGTCGTTAAAATAATTCTGTCACACCTTTTAAATTTACGAGCAGTATATATTGAATTTTTAACCGACTTCAAAAAAGGAGGAGGTATTTAATTCAACTGTATTTTTATTTTTTTATTATTTTTTTTTCATTTATTTATTTTTTATTTATTTTTTTCTATGTGTGTTACCTCAGAACTTTCTTCTAGATGAACTGATTTTGACGAGTCTTCTTTTATTTGAAAGGTGGTGTTTCTCATGTGGTCCCATTTAAATTTGATCAAGATCTGACGGGTAGTTTTTGAGTTATCCTTAATAATGTGGGAGATTGAAGCTTTTCATTCATGATTGGTTTCACTGTCGGGTTAGATTTATTGACTTAAAATACTATAAATTTGCCAAATTACCATGTAAATACGTAGCTTTTGATGTTTTTACCGTGGAAATATCGGTTCTTATTAAAATGTTTTAATTTAATTGAATAAAAATTCACTAAAAGGTAAAAAATAAAATGCTTTTTTACAAAAAATAAATACCGACACTTCAAGGTTTATTATAAAAATTTAAAAATGCACTAAAAAGTAAAAAAATAATTTAATAAAAACGTACTAAAAAGGTAAAAAATAATTATTATTCGGTAAAAAATATAGATCAAGTGATATAACTTAAGATGATATCGTAATTCTTATATAGCATTAAATTTTTAGAGTAGGATACATATTACATATTAAAAGAATAATTAAAAGCTGCATTAAATGTTCATTAAATTGTTCCTAGATATAGTAACATGAATTTAATGCCAACTCTAATTAAGGTATTAATGTTGTATAAGAATTACGATATTACCACTTAAGTTATATTATCACTCTGATATATATGTTTTATCGGGAGTAATTATTTTTTTACGTTTTAGTGCATTTTTAAATTTTTATAATAAACCTTGAAGTCGGTATTTATTTTTTTTAAAAAAGCATTTTATCAATAAAACGTTTGATTCTGTTACTCTGACCAAATTTTTTCAAAGCTTTTCTTTTTTTCTTTTTTTCGTAAGCTTCAGCTTGAAGTAAATTAATCAACAGACATATGATAACAAAAATTACATTTCTGTTTTGCATTTTAACCGGGTACTCGTAGTTAATATTCTTGTACACATAACTATACTTTTTAACAAGTAAAGTGAGGAATAAAATGGAAAAAACCTATTTTGGATTTCCAATTCGCCTATTTTGGATTCTCAACTCGAAATCGGCGGGGCTGGCGAAACGCAGCCTTTTGAAGTGTCAAAAATTGAAGTAATAATGCCGGCTATATTTTTTCTTTAAAACTGCCCTTTTAAGATGTATCGGTTTTAGTCTTTTTAAGTTCTATAGCTGAGATTTAAGGAAACATATATATACCTTCTTGAACTTTTCGTCCAAAGGGGGTTTTTAAATTAATTGGTTATCACAAAAATCCCTTCAATTATCAGCTTAATTGGTTCGTATCTTTGACCTCTGATGATTAAATGCCCGAAATGTTCGATTTTCCTTTTCTTGATTGTCTGCGTCAAGTATCTTTTAACATCTGCCAGCTTCAATACTTTTTCGTTGGACATCTTCTGTGTCCAAGGAATTTGCAGAGATCTTCTATGCAGCCACAATTTACATGCTTCTAGTTTTTTTTTTAACGTCTTTGCTGTCACTGTTGCTGCCTCCACTCCATATAACAGAATACTATAGGTGTAACATGTTATCATTCTCTGACGTACTTTTAAATTTAGCGAGCGGTTTTTAAATAAATTTTTCATTTTCAAGAAAGTAATCACCCTATGCCAAAGAACTCGTTACTATAAAGCTTGTATAATTAATTGCGAACTGAAAGCTGAAAATTAAAAGTATTTAATAAAATTACCTTTTAAAAAAATCACAATAACAACATAAATGCGAGGCAAATCTATCAGTTTTTATTGTGCTAGCGGGTATTTGTAACGTCTGCTCTAAAATCCGTAATTCGTTCTTTAAACTAATAATTACGTGCTTTTTTTCATTTGTTCAGCTGAAATGTACGTATGCCATTTTTTTCACCATCGGTCGAGTATAATCATGCTTTCTGAACAGTTTGTTTTTCAATGAAACATTATAATCAAATACTTCTAAACTATTTCTTCAACTGTTGCTTTGAACTTTACGCAGAGCCTAGTGGGCGGAGTTGTTCGAGTGCTGACAAATAAATAATAATAATAATAATAATGTAGTACTTAAAAAAATCTATTTTCGTTCGTTTTATGTGACAACTTGAAAAACGAATCAGTGCGATGTGTGATATATATGTGCACGCCTTTTACAGTTAATCACGATGTTTGAACTTCTCAAACTTTCTTGCCTGTTTTAATATTAATAGGAATTTTGTTCGAAACCGCTTTACATTTCTAGCTATTGCGCACAATTTAAACGCACTCCTTCTCTTTTTCAAACACTGCACCGCATTGCAAACCGTAAATGTTATTTACTAACTTTCAAAATTTTTTATTTCGGTTTTTTACAAATTTCTTTTTTTGGAGTGAATAGTACAGATTTTCTTCGGAACAGCTGAGAGCTTACGATCAAATATGCAAATAAACTCAATTAGTTTACTTCATATTTTTTTTTTTTTTTTTTTTTTTTTTTTTTCGTGCAGCGGCAGGATCCGAAACTCACATTTATTATTTGTTTTTAATAAATCCACAGAAACTTATCGGTATATGACACATTGTGACATAAGACAAAGAATTTGTTGGATAGAAATTATGAAAAATTTATCAGCGGTAACATTTTTAAAACCATACGGAATCATCTAACATACTGTTTGTTAAATATACATTGTATTTTTAGAGTTTGTTTTGATCGGATCCTTTGTCTGGTTTTATTAATTTTTCGCTGATCATCTGTATCTTGTACACATTTAAATTCGTTTGTTATATTTCTGTTTGTTCCAATTACTATATTTTTAAAATCAGTTCGGTTTTTAATTTCCCGAGATATATATATATATATATATATGAAAATCCTGTTGTGAATGTCTATCTTTAGTTTATTTATTTGAAAAAACATACATGTTTACAATGCGTATCTTAAGTCGTTTTATTAACTGTAGATTATAATGCATTACTATACTTTTGGATATTGTGTTTTTATACTATTTTATAAACTGTTAACGTTCAATTATATTAATTTTATATTTTAAATTAATATTCACTTCTTTAAATTCTAATACATACTAATTTCGCTTTTAGCCATACTTCCGTTTAATTTGATACTACATATATCACATATATGTATATTTTTTTTTTTTTTTTTTTTTTTTATTTTTGCGTACAATCTGTCCCTGAACGGGTCAATAAGTAGCACTAATGTTTTACGGTATTATCATTAGATGCTGCCCATTAGCAGCCATTCTCTGTATATATTAATTAATAACGATGTTGTAGATCCATTTGACCATATCTTTTTAAACGTTTGAATTCTGTGGGATTTCGCTTGAGGTTGGCAGCCAGTCGATTGACATGTTTCTGGAGTCGCTGCATATATCTACCACTGTGTGTTCTGACCGTTTCTTTTACATCAGGCATGTGGAGATCCTTATGTAAATCAGTATTACAGATATACCACGGTGCTCCAACGATGTTGCGCAATACCTTAGACTGGAAACGCTGGATAGTTTTCAGTCTGGAGTTGCTGGCGGTTCCCCAGATTTCTATTCCATATGTCCATATAGGCTTCAAAATAACTTTATATATTAACAGTTTGTTTTTAACTGATAAGAATGAATTTGTATGCATTAGCCAGTTCATACTCCGTAGTTTGAGCTCAAGTTGTTTCCTTTTGGCTAAAATATGGTTTTTCCAAGTTAGCCTTTGATCCAGGTGCAGTCCTAAATATTTTACGGAACAGGACTCAGGAATTATTTCGTCGTTAAAGCGGATTGGTGTATTTCCCTTAATTCTGTTTAGCGTAAACAAGACATGCGTAGATTTAGATTCGTTTACTCTGATTTTCCATGCTTTACACCAATTCTCTATATGCGTAATGTGAGTTTGAATATGCTCCACAGCAACATTAGGGTCATGATGGCTTGATAATATCGCCGTATCATCCGCGAACATAGAAGTTATAGTGTTAGCATTGTCTGGGAAATCGGAAGTGTAAATCTGGTATAGTACCGGACCGAGTACACTGCCCTGAGGCACACCGGAGTGTATACTATATATTTCAGAGTGCTCATCGTTAAAATTCACCTGAAAGTATCTGTCCGTTAGGTAAGATTTGAATAGTGTATAATATTGATGTGGTAGATTTTTCTTTAGTTTAAATTGTAGACCTATATGCCAGACTTTGTCGAACGCTTTTTCTATATCCAGGAATAGCGCATTGCAATATTTTTTTTGTTCGAAACTGCTGTTGATAACTTCAACTAATCGATGAGTTTGTTCTGTCGTGCCATGTTGTTTTCTAAACCCAAATTGCCAGTCAGGTATTACCTTATTTTCTTCAAGTATTGGCTTTATTCTTCTTAAGATAAGTTTTTCAAATAGCTTAGAAGTAATGGGTAAGAGACTGATAGGTCTGTATGATGATACTTCTTCCTGCGGTTTGCCTGGTTTTTGTAACATTATTATGGAGGCGAATTTCCATTGAATGGGGTAATAGCCGGTACGAATTATTGCATTGAAAATATATGTTAATAATGTTATCGCTTTTCTCGGTAAGTTTTTCAGTTCTTTTGCAGTTATTAGGTCATATCCAGGGGATTTTTTTAGTTGAAGATGTTTTTGTATGTAAGATTTTACTTCCATTGGTGATACCGGTTTTATAGGTGGACACATTTGGAATGGCGCTTGTAGATAATTGTATATGTGGTCATCATCGCGAGTTATCATGCTGTTGTCGTCAAGGAAAACTTCAGAGAGGTATTCAGCGTATATTTTGGCTTTATCTTTGTTGGTTCTTGCCCATCCGTGGTTTTTATTTTTTAAGGGTGGTTGTTGAGGTGTGTGGTGACGTTTTAGATTTTTGGTGGCCTTCCATAGCGAGTAATCGGTATCAATATTGGGCGTCAGGTGTGTAATATAATCTTGAAAGACTTCGTTCTTCCTGTCCGATAACGCTTTCCTCAATTGTTTCGTTATTCTGTTTAATGCATTTTTATTGATTGGGTTTCTGTCCCTGTGCCAGATTCTCCTTAGTCGTCTTTTTTCCGCGATCATATCCTTTAGTGCTTTAGGATGTTTAGTAGATTTCATACACAATTTTTTTTGTGGGGTAGCTTGATATGCCGCTTCGTGAATACATTTGATAAAATGTTCAATAGCAATTTCGACGTTTTCTTCCGTTTTTAATGGAATAGTTAAATCTATTTTGCTTTCGACCGTCTGCTGAAAAACATGCCAGTTGGTATGTCTGTTTGTCAGGCTTGGTCTCATGGGAACTTGTGTTATTGTACTATTAACGCTTAAGATTTTTGGGGAATGATCGGACGTACCATCCATGGATGTTTCTACTAGTGTGTGGTCAACGTCGACCCCTTTGATGATAAAAAAATCTAATAGGTCCGGTAGCTTGTTTACATCGGTTGGCCAATATGATGGTATACCATCAGATAAGTGCAGGTATTTGTTTTTTTGAACACATGCGTATAACTGCCTACCTCTGGGTGTTGTTAGGCGAGATCCAAAGGATATGAGTTTAAATTAAGATCGAGGTTAATCATTAGGCGCACTTAGTTTAAATCAAAATATTAATCAGTATAATTGCTTAAATGAAGAATTGTAAGCATGGGTTAATTTAATGTTTCTAAATAAATTGAATTTTTCTTTTTTAAATTATATTAAATCAACGAAACATAACTTGACCCATGTATTGATATATATATATATATATACTTATACAATATATTTTTTTTTAGATTGAAATATTACACTGTTGTTATCATTAAAATAGTTTAAAATTGAACTTTAAATTATCGTAATTACAAATTTCTTTTAATAATATTATTAATTTTTGTATTATTTACTAATATAATTTTATTACTATAACTTATTCTTAACTTTAGTCCTAGTCTAATAAGTAAAATTATTTCCGTTATGGTTGAAGTTCACTTATGAGTCCTAGGGGCTTGGGGTATGAGTGTGCTTAATGTTAGCTGTATATAGTTTTTAATATTAATTCCATTCTTGTGTACATGTTCGAACTCAATAACCAGAAAATTGTAAACGCGGGCCAATCTGGCGTTTTGAAACTATACAACTCATTTGTTCGGTTATTATAAACATGGATTGGTTTGTGTCTGATTACACTTCCGCTGCTCTCGCATCCATATCGCATAGCGGGTTAAAACTTAAGTTTTAATTGTTATATTATCATGCGTTACTATTATAAAATATATTCTGATATTTTTGCGTTACCGCTGGCTCGGTTATTTTTGCAATTAGAGGAATCAATGTACAAGAAAAATGAAGAAATACATTTTGAAAATAGTGAAATGATCTTCTTTTAATTTTCATTAGGAATGTGGTTTTGAAACTGACTTTTCTAAGGTACTGTAGAAAAGAAGTTGTCCTCCGGCAAAGTCCAAAGGAACTTGTTTAACATTTTTATATTACTCATTTTACGATAAACTAAATATCAACAGATTAATTTTTTTCTTCTTATTCGCAAAACTAAAAATCGAACTAATTTTAAAAATATATGTAGTAATTGGAACAAATCGAAATATAGCAAACGAATTGAAATGTGTACACGATATATAGGCACAGATGAACCGAATAGGAAGTCGTGTTCTGTGTTTTTATTGTATTCTTGTTACGTGTATTAATTGTTCAGTCTGATCAAGTACGTAATCTAAAATATGAGCATATTTGATCCCGGGGGAGACCTTCCGCTTCCGCAGTCTGCATTCGTCGACTGCTTATCTGCCAACTGCGACGCCGATAACAACGGTGCTACCGCTTGAATAACGGTAATAGTAATTATTCTACTAATAGCTGCAATAATCCGGCGAATGATGCGACGAATGTTACTTTGTTCGATCCGTTTCTTCATTCTGACCCATATTCATCTGACTCGCACGCAATTTCGCTAATTACAAGCCACTGGGCGTATGCAAAATCTTATTAGCGTACGATGGTGTCAAATACTTTCAACGGAATGGTGTAAATTAAAGTCCTATTTGACTTCGGCTTATCATTTTAGGATAACGCAATGACTCTAAAGCCAAGCACTTAAAAACCCACATCCTAATGTATTACTTTATCGCTACGGGGTTATTCAGGGTGTAGATCCGTCAATATCGGAAGAAAAACTGTTTTACATCGTGCAAAGCAACATGCGATTCAACAAGATCAGAAGGATTAACAGACGGCAGAGTGATAATTTAATTCCAACAACGACAGTGTAGGTTCAGTTGCGGGCCACTCCCTTCCTCAGTTCGTATACCCGTACAAACTACGGTTTTCAGTTAGGCTGAGTGTAGGACTTCTAGACAATGCCGCAATTGCCTATGATTTTCTTATATTAGCAATACAGGTCTAAAACTCGTTGCTTTCATTTCGGCCAAGGTCACTTATCTTCGAATTGTGCGTAGGAAAATAAGGTTACACGCTTGAATTGTACCGGAAATCATTTAACTACTGACAGAAGCTGCCCGGTTTGAGCAAATCAAAATTCAAAATATAAAAGCATACGATAATCTTTCGACATCCGAAGCAATCAATAGGATCAGAAGCTCTGAAGTTTCCAATGCATTCTCGTACACCGATGGCGCCAGCATATCTTGTTCGGTACACTCCGTAGCAGGATTAATCAATAAAAGTAGATATTTTCATAAAACTCCATCTTCGTCCCATACTCGGCCTCCTTCGCATGCTTCGCTCTTTCCTAATCTTAATGCGACCCTCATTTTTCCGTCAGAAAAACCTTCCTAGTTTCTTAGGGGTATTCCTAATTCTACAACAACTCCTCCTCCTAGGGATATCCTAGATACATAAAATATTCCTCCTTCTAAAACTAGCACTATTCATTGCTCTAATCCAGGTTCTTCACAGTCTACAAACCTGCTTCCACAACAACAGTCTAATAACGAATTGTCTCCTGCAAGCCCTCTAAGCTCTAAATCTTTCTCCTCAATAGAAATTCCCGTAAAACCGAGGAAAACTTTAAATCTTCGATAAAAAGTTAATTTTTCACTTCCAATCTTGTCCGGTAATATTAGTTGTACAAGTATTTAGGTTTTATTCTCGACTTTAAATTAAACTGGAACCAACATATAGATTACATGTATAACAAACTTCTAAAACAGTTACTCCTACTTAAGGCCCTCTGTAATGTCAGTTGGGGTAGCGATCCTTGCACAATGAGTAAGTTATACAAAGCATGCTATCGCAGTATTCTAGAGACTATGGTTGTTATATCTTTCGTAACTTCTCAACAGCCAATTGTATTACGACGCATAATCGGTGCTTGCTTACCTACCTTTGTTGCTGCTTTGGAAGCTGAAATCAATATCCCTCTTCTCTCTATTAGATCATCGTACTTAATAGACACACAGGTATCTTATGAAATATTGTCCTCCAATCAACTTCAATGTACTTAAATCTTATTTGGACGTTAACGGAAATTGGAGATTTAAGGCCTCTAAAATGCCACTATTATCTTTAAGTGCTGCTAGGCTTCAGCGATATTATTTTATTACCATACCGTCGTATCCTTCGTTGATCTTCAAATACCCATACTCACATAACTGCTTTAAGTTATAAGTAGATTTGGATTCTTTTCAGTTCCTTAATAGACTCGACTCTAACAGAGTATTCAATGCAATAATTTCAGACCATTAGCTGAACTTCCAATCGGTTTTTATTGATGGTTCTAAATCTTTGAATTGCGCGGGTACAGCTTTTTTCATACCATGTCTCAACTTTGAATGTGTTGCGATTTTTAAAACTTTGTCCTTTTTAAATTCGCATAACTTTCCTAAAAATATCATTATCATGTCCGATTCCATGAGCTATTTATCAGCTTTGAAACTCTTATCGTTTAACACAAAATCCCATCCATAACTCTATAAAATCAGAAGGCTAGTAATGTCCCTTGATGAATCTGGCGCAGTGGTTAACTTTGTTAACTTTGTTCGGATACCAATGCAGATATCTATGGTAACGAAGTGGCTGATACGGCTGTCAAAGATGCAAGGACGAACGGTTATTTAGTTCCTTAATTTCCTAACAGAGACCTATTCGAGCTTATTAGATACGCTCATAAAAAATATCGGGATGCAACATGGGCAAATCCATTTTGTGCGCAACAGTACAAAAGGGCTCAACCCAGTGTATTCCTAAAGTTCCTCGGTTTAACTACATTACGACTGTTTCAACGAATACCAGATCGTTCACCGTTACCTTATATCGTCTCCGGATGGGTATAAACCGCCTCCCTGTTCCTTTGTATAGCGTGGGCTTAATTTCTTCTTCCTATTACCAACATCCATTTGAATCGGACAAAGTGGCGGACGCTGATCATCTCATCTTCGAATGTAATTTACACACGGAGCAAAGAATTAATTTGTATAACTCAATAATTAATTTCCAGATCTCTCTGCCATGTAGTGCCAACCCTCTCCTGACCACTGGGAGTGCTGAAATACACAAATTATTATTTAATTATATAGTTCAATGCAATATTACTGCGTAGCATTATTCAGTTAATTAATTATATCACACTATCGATAGGTTGAATTTTCAATGTCCAAAAAAAAACAAAAAAACATTTAAACAAATACTGGCGATCCTCACGCGTTGACATCTATCGTCGATGTCCGTTTTCCACATAACACGATTTACTTGTATTTGGTCGCCCCTGGTACGTAGCCTCTGTTTAATATTCACCACTGTGGCCAGTCAATTATTTGAGGATTTCGGGTCTGGCCCCCATTTTGACGGGGTCATCTTCAGGATGACATTTTTATGAGCTGCTATTTTCATCTTTAGACTTTCGCACTGCTTTTTATATGCCAATGAATGGTAAAAGATTACGCCCAGATACTTAGGATGTTCACAGTGGTTCAAAGGTTATCCACGCCATATTAATCTTAGCCTTCATTTTAGCATTCTTCAACTGGATCGTGGAGTCCTTAAATTTTGGGTTTAAACTATTAGCCTCATGGTACTCGTTTAATTCGTTCATTACATTTTGTAGTTTATCCTGAACATCGAAATTTGTGGTGGATTGCACATTGCCGACACGGTACGATGTTCTGTTTTTTTTTTTCTTACCCTGGGCGCGCCAGCGGCCTTGACCCAACAACATGAAAAATTAACAGTTATAACTAAATAACCAGGCGGTCAGAAATGGAGAGGACAAAGGACAGTAGCAATGGGATAACTGAAGGCAATGGGAAGGAAAGAATATAGGTAGCGTTAAAGGGAGTAGGAAGACCCAAAACTAAAAGTTGGGTGTAAAGAATAGAGCGTTCGTTAGAGAGTGCTGAACATTCGAATAGGATGCGATTTGAATCACAAATACAAGAAGGCTCAGAAGCGTGAAGAGAGCAGAAAGGAGAAGGGGACAAAGCGAATCGAAAGCGAGAAGAGGGGAGAAGAGAATGATTGATTCTAAGCCTAATTAAGGAAACAACAGTGGAACGACGACAGATAGGAATAGATTGAAACCAAGGCAGGAAACTAGGAACCGGTTGAATAAGACGGTACTGAGAAAAGCGATTTGAGAATATAGATGGATACATGTCAGACCAAAGTCTGGAATGATTAGAGCGTGATAGAGAAAGAATGTCTGAGGAAGGGAAAGAGTCGAGGAAAGGACCAGTGCGGGCGGCTGAGCGAGCTAAAGAGTCAGCTGAGTCATTTCCCACAATATCGGAATGACTAGGGACCCATAGAAAGTCTATGGAAATGGAGCGGAACGAGAACAAAGAGGAGACAAGAGATCGGATAGAGAGGATGATACCGTCAGAAGTATAAGAAGGAGGAGAGGAGATGGCTTGAAGAACGCCTTTGGAATCAGAGACAATCAGGAATTTGTGAACTCCACTCGTAGAGGATATGAAATTAATTGCACGAAGAATTGAGATCGATTCGGCCGAGAAGATAGAGCAGAAGGAAGGAAGTCTGAAAGACTCAGAGTGTAGGAACGTAGGAGATGTATACGCACCACCCACGCCCCCATCACTCTTGGAGCCATCCGAGAAGATTAAGGCATGGGAAGGAAAAGAAGAGTTCAGCAGCTGAAAGAATTCGAAGTTGACTACATTGTGAGAGGAAGAATTAGCTCGGACTGGAAGAGAGGAGAAATTGATTGGGTGCCATATGCTATTAAAGTCGAAAGAAAAGTAAGGAAGACTATTATAAGAGGAAACGTAGGGAGAAAAATTGGAAACACGAGCAGCTATATGCGATAAAATCGGAATTCTATGAGGCGCCAAGCGCCAGTGATTTTTGATATAAAGATAGGAAGGGATAATATTGGATGACAAAATGGGGAGGCGTTTTATTAAAAATCGATAACCGAGGAGTGAACGACGAATGGAAAGAGGTTGAGTGGAAGATTCGGATAGAATCGCAGGAATAGGAGAAGATCTTAAAGCGCCAATGCATAGGCGAAGGCAGGAATTCTGAAGTGCGTCAAGTTTCGAAAGGAGAGACTTGGAGGCACTGCCATGATTGAAGGAACAATAGTCGAGTTTGGACCGAATAATCGATTTATATAGAATTTATAGAATGCACGGGTCTCCACCCCATCTGAGCGGTGATAAAGATTTGAGGAGATTAAGTCTTTTGATCGAGGAATTATAGATATAATTAATATGTTCATGAAATGTAAGGCGACTATTTAAGAAAATACCTAGATAACATATGGAATTAACAGTGGGAATAGGTGTACCAGATACACTGATGTTTATAAAAGCACGATTAAAGGGGCGGAGAGCAAAAATTATACAGGAAGACTTGGAAGGGGAAAGAGAGAGGTGGAGTGTTGATAGAGCATTGCTAAGATGGGACAATGAATGGTTTAACTCGTTGGTGGCAGAGGACAGATCATCTGAGGTGGAATAAACTAAAATGTCATCAGCAAAAAGGAGAGAGAAAGAGGGAATAGGAAGCGAAGCAATATCGAAAGAGTAAATATTAAAAAGAGTGGGGCTAAGGCAGGATCCCTGGGGAAGCCCACGATAGACGCATCTAGAGGTGGAAAGAGAAGGAGAAGATAGATAAAGAGTTCTATGTTGAAAGAGGTTGAGTATAAGAGAGATAAAAACCGGTGGGAGATTAAGAAAGAGAAGTTTGGAGCCCAGAGAAGGAAGATGCACATTGTCGAATGCAGAGCAGACATCGACAAAAGGAGCGACAGTAAATTTCTTAGAAAGGAATGATTTATAGATATCTGCAAGGAAGGTACTGATGCAATCTACCGGGCCAAGCCCGGGGCGAAAACCGAACATATTAGAAGGAACTAGATTATTATGCTCAAGCCACCAAACAAGACGGTTGTTTATTAAACCTTCGAAGAGTTTGCGCAGACATGAGGCTAGGGAGATAGGACGGAAGGAACACTGATTTTTTTTCGGAATTGGAATGACGATGAAGTCATTCCAAGACTCAGGAGTAAATCCAGAGAATAGGAAAGAGTTGAAGATATTCAGAAGGGAGAGCAGCGAGGAAGGAGAGAGTTTTTTAAGAATAGGGAAAGAAAGACCGTCCAAACCAGGAGCAGAAGGAGAGGTTTTGTTAAGAACGGACAAGAGTTCCTCGTAGCGGAAAGGGGACGATAGGAAATGAGGTTCTGAGGAATTTGGGAGTGAAGGAATGATCGATTCCTCGAAAGTGGGGACATACGGAGGAGCAATAGAGTCCAAGAAAGAGTGAAGTTCAGGCAAAGAAGGATGGGAGAAGTGGGGACGCTCAGAAAGAGGAGATCTGAACGCTTTTGCCATTTTCCATATCTTAGAGAGAGGCGTATCTCTAGAGAAAGATGAACAAAATGATTTCCAAGAGTTCCTCTTGGCAGATTTTGAAATGTACCGAGCTTTTGCGTTAGCTTCTTTGTGAGCTAAAAAGTTGGATATTGAGGAACAAGAACGAAAGGCTTTGAAAGTAGCGGTGCTTCTTTGGAAGGCAACTTTACACTCTTCATTCCACCAAAGAGAGGAGGCACAAGAGGAAGAACGACCGCGCGAAAAGGAAGAAGGAGGGGAGGAAGCGGAAAGAGCAGAATATAGAGATTGAATGAAGAAGTTGTACTGGGATGACGGGTCGGGAAAATCCAGAATAAGGGGGAGTGAGGAATCCACCAAAAATCGGAATTTAGTCCAATCTGTTTTGGAGAGAAGCCAGTGAGGAGCGTGCGAGGGCCTGAAAGGTTTAGAAGGAAGAGCGTTGTTGAGAGTTAGGAGAATGGGGAGATGATCACTACCAAAAGTGCCGTCGAGAGTTCTCCAGGAGCTTACAAGACCAAGATTCGGAGATGAAAACGAGAGGTCGATTGCACTAGAAAAAGATGGATGTTTGAAGAAAGTAGGAGAACGATCGTTGTGGAGAAAAAGATTATGGTTTAGGATGAGATTTTCCAGAGTCACACCGTTAGGATTGCGCCCTGTGCAGCCTCACATAGGAGAGTGCGCATTCCAGTCTCCACCAATAATAAATGGATCAGATAGGGATGAAAGGAATGAAGGAAAAGGAAGACTAGAGACGCTGGAGTTGGGAGGGATGTACACGCAAGCAATATGTAAAGGATTCGGGAGAAGATTTTCAAGTGAAATGTGGATCATGTTAGGGTGGTTGGGAAGGGGCGGAGGAAGAAATGGGATATTGTGGGTGTGATAGGATAGATCGTGTCTAATTAAAATCGCAACGTCACCATACCCATCCATACGGTCAGATCGAACTAGAGAATAACCTTTGAAATCAAGAGATGAGGAGGATTTAAGCCAAGTTTCAGATAACAGCGCTACATGGATATTGTAGAAGTCTAATAGACATTCTACACTTAGTTTATTAGCTCGTAAGCTGCGGCAATTCCATTGAAGGATGTTTAAGGCGCAAGACCGCGACATTCTAGTTAAAAGGAGAAGATGAATTAAAAGAATGAGAAAAAGTAGCGGGAGAAGATAGAGCTGAAATTGAAGTAAAAGAAAGGAGGGCAAGGGTAATAGGAAGGGTGTAATAAATGAGAGGAGATCGCTTGTAGACGATCTTCCAACTTAAAGGAGAAGTTGACAATGGAAAAAAGAGTAGAAGAGAGAAGACGTGTCCGAAATTGGATACAGGCAAAATTGAAGATACCTCATCATTAGCGGTACCGTCAGTAATTAAAAATAAACCGGAGAAGTACCTGCACGAACTGGGTTGATGCCCAGTTTGTAGGCTTCCTTCCGACACAGAGTTGAAAAAGAGACGAGAGAAATACCTGCACGAACTGGGTTAATGACCAGTTTGTAGGCTTCCTTCCGATATATTGTTAAACCAGAGACGGGAGAAATACCTGCACGAACTGGGTTGACGACCAGTTTGTAGGCTTCCTTCCATAATGATATAGCTATGTAGCATGAAGGAAAAATGGAATAAAATTCGAACTGAGGAAAGTTTTGAATTGATGATTCCTGAGCGAACAGTTATCCTTGGCGAAACGGACGCAAAAGAAAAAAGGAGAAATAAGAGTAACAAGTATAGAATGGGATGCTGGAAGATGGTCAAAAAGGAGAAAGAAAGAACAAAGGATGAAAGAGGTGGTCTAGTTGAAATGAACGTGATTGGATAGGAAGGCTGAAAGATTATCAAGGAATGAGGAGGAGGAGGATATGTTAAAGGAGGCAAGGAGTTCCATGATAGCTGCGGAAATATGGGAGACAACAAAGGAATAATCGTTTAGAGAGGAATTAGGAGAAAGAATAGGAAGAACTGGTAAGGGACTGGAAGATATGGGGGGGTTGGATTGGGGGGAGTCGTTGCGATTCAGTGCACAACCATTTAGTGGTAAATGAGAGTAAAGGGATGGAACGAAAGGAAATTGAGGAGAAGGCTTTGAGTAGGATTTGGGTTTGGAAGTTTTGTGGAAAGTGGGGGATTTGGGACGTGGAAGAGAGGGGAATTTAGAAGTTTTTGGGGAGACGTTTAGAGAGGAAATAGGGGCTGCGGCGCGATTAGCATAGGAGAAGGCTGGAGAGGCGGAACTGGAGGATTTAATTTTAACGGCTTCGTGAAAGGAGATGTTCTCGAAAGCCATGATTCTTTTTATGTCCTTCTGCCGCTGCCATTCGGGACAGGCTCGATCAGAAGCGCTGTGACTACCTTTGCAGTTGCGACAAAAAGGAGGCTCCTGGAGATTTGTACAATCAGAGAAAGAATGTTTAGAGGAACAATGGGAACATGAGGGAAGAGAGCTGCGGCAATGGCGTGTAATATGCCCGAAAAGGAAACAATTAGAGCACTGAGTGGGAGAACGGATACTTGGGGACACTGTAAAACGAAGTTTGTAAATGGATACAAACTCAGGGAGAGAGGATTTGGCAAATTTTAATTCGACACTTCTGGTGGGAACTTTGGTTCCATCGGAAGAGCGAAGGATGCGACGAATAGATACTATAGGGATAGACGTAACAAGCCCTTCTTTAATTTCCTCAACAGAGAAAGAAGGATGAACTCCAGAAATAACAATTCTGTATAGAGTATTGTGGGAAATTAAAGCTTTCAGGTCGTTAGAATTGAAGAAGGAGCGATTGTTTAGAAAGTCGTTGGCGGTGGAAATGGAGGGGAAGATAACAGAGATACGCCCTCTACCCTGAGGGGTAATGTCGGAGAAGGAGGTGGAAATTTTGCTGATGAGCCTGGCCAGCGCAAGCGGGTGGAAATTTCCAATGTTTTTATTGTCAGAGGTGTTCTCAACGAAAACTTTGAATGGTCCTGGGTATTTGGACGGAAAAGTGTTTTCAAAAGTATCGTGAATATGATCGGAGTTAATAGTGTTGCTGTTATTACCGTTATTGTTACTACTATTATAACTGCTGTTATTATTAATATTATTATTATTATTATTATCCAAGGAATCACAGCCTTTGCTGGTTTGCTTTATAATACGGCTAATATGTCTAGCAAGCATTATAAATTTTCTCCATTTTGATGGTTAAGGAAGGTCCTTACATTTGTAGCGGCGTTTAATAGAATTGATTTTTGTATCATGTCTACTATATATGGCGCCAGTCCTAGGTTACTTATGTTCTTAACTAAGCTATTCGGTATTATGCCATTATTTCCAACAACTAGCGGTATTATTCTAACTGTATTGATCTTCAACATATGCTTCAATTGTTCCCTAAGTTTTTCATATTTATTGACTTTATCCTCGAAAACTTTACTTATATTTCTACTATCTGGGACAGCGATATCTATTAACACACTTGATTTCTTCTTTTTATCAATTAATATAATATCCGGCCTATTATATTCCACTGTTTTATCCGTCAGCACAGTTCTATCCCAGTATAATTTATGATGGTCATTCTCTAAAATTTTTTCCGGTACATATTTGTAATATGGTTGCTTAGATTTAATTAAGCCGTATTTAACTCCGATTTCTCGGTGAACTATAGCAGCTACATCATTATGTCTTTTTATATAAAATCGCGCTGCTAACTGTTCACATCCGCTTAAAATATGCTTAATTGTTTCACTTTCTTTTCCGCATTTCCTGCATTTATCCGAGATATTAGGGTCTTTAATAATATATCTTCTGTAATTTCTTGTTGTTATGGCTTGATCTTGGATTGCTGCTAAAAACCCCTCTGTTTCTGGAAATAATTCACCACGTATCAGCCATTTGTTTGATAAATATTTATCCACATTTTTTTCTTTTAATTCTTGTGGGAATTTTCCATGAAGTGCTTTTGTACTCCATGTTTCTTGTAAGTCTGTTCGGTTGTTGATAAAACTAGCACTATTTAAATTAAGCGGGGTGTAGTTCTTATCCGATTGTTTTATTGCAGCATGTAAATTTGATTCCGCACATCTGTGATTGAAGTAGTCCCTCATTTTCTCTATTTGACTATTTAGTAAATTCTCCAAGTGTATTAATCCTCTTCCTCCTTCACTTCTTTTAATGTACAGCCTTTCGATAGCCGCTTTCGGATGATGCATCCTTGCTTTTGTTAGGCACTTGCGCGTCATAATATCAATTCCATCAATATCAGTTTTACTCCATCGTATCACCCCGAAGGAGTATGTTAAAATCGGAACTGCATATGTATTGATAGCTTGAAATAAGGATTTACTTTTTAATTGTGTTTTTATTAGTTTCTTTATTCTATTAATATAATTTGTAATCAGCTGTTCTTTCATGATTTTGTTGTCAATTCGTTTGCTTTGCATTATTCCTAGGTACTTATATAAGTCTTCTTCATTCATTGATTTTATGTACTCCTCTTTCCTTGTTATGAACCCTTCCTGCTCTCCTATTTTTCCTTTGTATACATTTTGTATTCTACATTTCTCAATCCCAAATTTCATTTTAATATCTCTAGAAAAATTTTCTGTTAATTTTAATAAATTATTTATGCCATTTTTGTTTCCGGAGTATAATTTAATATCATCCATATAACACAAATGTGTTAAATTGTAGTTTGTAGCTTTTTCGCTTTTTATCTTGTATCCGTACTTCGTTGAATTAAGTATAGTGGATAATGGATTCAAAGCCAAACAAAACCACAATGGGCTCAAACTATCACCTTGATAAATGCCTCTTCTGATTTTTACATTTATTTCAGTATGTATTTCTTCTTTTGTTTTAGTAATTAAGGTGGTTTTCCATTGTGTCATCATACTTTCTAATATTTTAATTGTTTTGCAATCTACCTTTTGGAGTAACCAGCTGTGGGGAACTGAATCATATGCTTTTTGGTAATCAATATACGCTGTATGGATATTACGATTATTTCTCAAGGCTTGCATCATTACTGTTTCATCTATTATTAGTTGTTCTTTGCACCCATACGTTTTTTTTCGGCATCCTTTCTGTTCCTCCGCTAATATATTATTCTCCATACAGTGTTTATATATTTTCTTTGCTATACAAGCTGTGAATATTTTGTATAATGTACATAAGCATGTAATGGGTCTATATTTATCTGGCTCTTCTAATTGTTCGCTTTTTGGTATCATGTATGTTATACCTGTTAATAAAAATTCAGGTACATTCTTAGGGTTTTCCACAAATTCATTAAATAGCTTCGCATATATTTTATGTAGGATGGTAAAGTTCTTTAACCAATAATTATGTATCCCGTCGGGGCCAGGTGCCTTCCAGTTATGTGTTTGATGAATAACATTCCTTATGTCTGCTTCTGTAATATTTAAGCAACTCATTTCTTTTATTCCCTCCGTTCTAGCTAGTTCTTTTTTTATCCACGGTGCTCTTCTATTAAATGTTTCTTCCTTCTCCCATATCCCTCTCCAATATTTTTCAATATCTACCTTGCATGGAAGTACTTCTGTACTATTTGCGTTTTCATTCAGTTGTTTATAAAACTGTTTTTGATTCCGCTCAAAAAGCCTATTTTGATTTATTCTATTACTACTTTTTTTGTATCTTCTTAGTCTTTCACTATACAGGCTTAGCTTTTGTTTTACTGTATCTATGTAATCATCAATAGTTGAGTTATTGCTCTCAAATGTTGAGTGAATCTTGTAATGCGTTCTTACGAATTTTACCGTTTTTCGAATTTTCCTATTACTATTCCCTTTTTTATATTCCATTAAGTGTGCAATAAATATTCTTAATTCTGCAATTTTACTTTCAATTCTTTTTTGCCAGTTTGGGATATTATTCCTATTTTGTGATATTTTCCCATTAGCACCCGATTTATCTCGGATTCTAGATCCATTTATATGTGCTGCTGTTACCGCTGCTGTATAAAGCAGGCAATGAATTTCGCAAAAGCGCATATTTTGTAATTCATACTGTGGTAATATGAAATCATTTATGATTCCCACAGTTTCTTTTAGTTTCTTTGTTACCTGTTGTTTTGGTATATAAGGTCTTTTTGACGGTTCCAATTCTCCATATTTCAACAGCAGGGTGTTAAATTCGTTTTGTATCATTGTTGTTTGCATTTGATATTGGCTATCTTCTATAATATTCTGGCAATTTATTTCTGGGTTTGTTATCAAATCATTGTTTACTTTTTTATGTACCTCTGGTACATTAGACTCTTTATTTTCCAGTATTAATGCAGATTCCTCAGTTTCTGATGCTAATGTACAGCCAGGTTCATTTCGATATTCCTGTTTGATTTGGTCAAATATTTCCCTGGCTATTAACTGATTTCTTTTTATTACTCTTATCTGATCGGCTAATCGTTGTTCACTAATTTTAAATTCTTCTGGTGCTTTCAGTTTAAATTCCTCAAATAATTTCCTTCTGTAACCTATTTTATCTGTCTCGCCTTTGGTAACACTCATATAGCAACGTAATAATAGTTCATTTATATTTGTTGTCCATTTTTGAAGTTGCCTTATAAGACCGGCTTTAGTGGTCTCATGCTCAAGCATTTGAGAAACACATTCTGCCTTTTCTTTCGTGTTATTTTTTCCGCGTAACACTTGTTTGGCTGTAACTTTTTCAGGATGCGCAAAAACCTTCCCAGGCATTTCCTCCTGCTCTTGTTTTTGGCTCCCACTAGGGTCCCGCCTAATCAGATCCCTACTGTTGGTGGTTCGTATGCTGTCACACCCAGCACCAACTCCAGATGTGCCCTGGCGACCACCAGGCAGCGATCCTTTACATTTATTTCTGGTTAACATTTCTCCATATACTGGGAATAGCATTTTATCCCTACTGCCAGGTTGGTTTTTGAGTTTCTATTTTGTGCATTCTCTTTTTTATATTTATCCTGCCTGTTAAATTATGCTTCTGGGTATTTAGTTTATTGCATAACATTCTGTTGTAGATTGTATCTTTATCCGGGCTATTTAAAGTGAGGGGTTGTTATCCCACATCCCCCTTCCTCGTTTGTCATAATTCCTGGAGTTACTACTATGGGGCTGATTACCCATACGTTGGCCCCAGTTAAAATGTGCGGGGGTCACCGCTAGCAGGTGAGGATAGGTGTTGGCAATAAGAGGCTCTATGTTGCGCATTAATGCCCTTTGACCCCTTTATTATTCATTATTGTTATTGTTATTGTCATTACTATTATTATTATTATTATTTTTACTATTATTATCGATAATATAATTCTCGACAGCTGTATTAGGACTGTTGTTAGGATTATTTAAAGTGGCAAGATTAGGTGAATCGGGTCGGGATAGCCGCAGATCCTTGCTTGGCAAAACCGCGGACGGCGAGAGAGGGCCGGACGGTTTGCGCTTGCCGACAGCGTCAACCTCCATCAAGTTTAGCGAAACATTCGGTTTCGCTTTTAAATCTTTGGAGGAGGCCGCTGGGCGGCCCCCACTAGACGAGCTTATCGATCAACTGGCTTAAAAAGAGAGAGGAAAATAAATAATAATAATAAAAAAAAAAAAAAAAAAACGAAGTGAATTTAAACGAACTGAATTATTAAAATGTAGAAGCAAAAAAGAAACGTAACATAAAACGATATTGGTTACTAAGTAAAAGTTAAATGCGGCAGCGAAGAAACCGAAATTATTTGTCTAAATAGATAACAATGAAGCGATCTCACCGGTCTGCCGAAACAACTGATTACCGAGCTGATAACGGGAACGCGAACGCACACGAGATAACGATTGGTTTAACGATGTTCTGTCCTCAGTGTTATTATTTCAACATTGTTAAAATTGATCACGCCATTTCGTAACATGTGTAGGCCACTTCTTGTATATACATGGGACGTCGTATTTCAGCAAAAGCCATTAATTCTGACTGTACTATTTCTCGCGCGCCAAAAAAAAAAAAAAGAAAAAAAAAGTATATCGCAACAATTTTATTTGTATAATATCGACAGGAGCATAGCTTTCTCTTTTGTCAGACCTTCGATGCTGATTACTGTTAATAAAATACTTTGATAACAGATATAGCAGTGAACCGGTTGTTATAACGACCATACCTTTCATCCCTTTAGATGTCGTTAAAACTGTATTATAGCATGATAACTTCATAAAGTCCAAAATTCATGTCTTCGTCTTTGCCTCGGTGTTGTGAAATCCTCTCCAATTCCTGCAGTACTTTTAGAAGCCAACATTCATCCTTTTACACATTCGCAGATCCTTTCTTGGGGATCGTTTCCTCATAAAACGTCTTCCTATTAAATCTTCTAAATTAGTTTCTGCTCATTCCTACACCCTTCCCAATTGGCGGTTTTCTCCCCTGAAGATTCCTATTCTTTCTCATGTCTCTCGACGCCTTGCTTCTTATTCGTCATTTATCTACACATATCATAAACTCCCGTTCTTTACATTCAGCTTTATAGATTTTTTATATCCTCATAATTTGTTTTTCCTTCCTTCTCATACTAAATATTCACCTTCTATCACCTTAAGCGAGTACAACGGAGCTTTGAGGTCTCTATTTCCTTCTTCGTCTGTCCTCTTTACGGATGGTTCCAAAAGCGATGAGGGGGTCGGAGCTTCCTTTCTTATTTCTTCCCTTCCACATTACGAACTTTATAAACTTTCTTCCTTCTGTTCCATTTTCACTGCAGAATTGTATGCAATACTCCGTGCAGTTCTCTTCATTGCACTTTCCTCCTATAATAATAAATACCTTATTTGTTCTGACTCCATAAGCGTCTTGCAGGCTATATCCTCACCTTTTCCATCCTCTTCATGCGACTAAATTATCCTTTCCATTCGTTCCTTAATTGCAAATCTCTTCTTAGTTCGTTCCATTCAAATCGATCTTCTTTGGATTCCCAACCATAGCGACATCGCAGGCAACAACCTAGTTGACTCGTTTGCTCGTTCTGCTTCCTATAACGGCAAATTTGTCGACAAAATTTCCTGCCAATAATATCCTATTTCTATCCAAACAAGCACACCTCAAATCATGGTCGGATACCTACATTACCTCCTTTTCCAATCCTCATTCCTTTTACAAACTCTTGCAACCTCTTCCTGCATCACGTTCCTGGTTGCTGATTTCCCTGGTTTCAGTCGTTCCGTTATTTCCTCCATAACACATCTTCGTTTCAACCATAATTGTCTTCCTTCGTCTCTCTTTCGTTTTTCTATTGTTTCTTCTCCATGCTGTAATTTTTATCCCTCGGATTATGACTGTGTTTGTGATGCAAATCATATCCTTTTTGAATGCTCTCTTCTTGTACAGGAGCGTTCCCTCCGCTACACTAAGCTTTTCCACCTAAAACTACTACTCCTTTTTGTGCTTCCTACATACTTTCCTTTGCTTCACCAGATGTTGTTCAAATCTTAGCGGAGTTCATTTCCTCTATTTCTCTTTATATATCAAAATTTAATCCTGTTTTCGTAATTCTTTGACGATGGGTCATTGCCCTTGGTTGCCGTTCCCAGCAAAAAAAAACAAAAAAAAAAACCTATCATCTATTTGTTGATTTATTCTTTTCACATTATTGTTTAATGAGAGTGAACTTGATTCGGGATTACCCACGACATGACTGAAGCGCCGATTTTATAATAGTTCTTTACATTATTTTATTTTTTTTTGTATGATTTTTTCGCAAACCAGTCGGATCATGATCGAGTAATACTGTTGAAATAATTATTTTTCATTGGTTCGTTTCAGCTAATTTTTCCAACGATTATGGACATTTCCTTAGGTATTAGAAAAAATTTAATGGAAAAAATAGAAAAAAAAAACAAAGAAAAAGAAATTTTTAGCCAACTCGCCTTCGTTAGTATTCGGCCGTGGTCCGTTTAACCTATTCACGTAATCATCATTTGCATTTTTTTTAGCGCACGAGGTGAGTTTAAATTTCGGAAATTGGGTTTGTTCGTTTTCATTTTCAATTTCAGGGGCTTCCTTTCCGTTTTTTTCTTTTTCCCTGTTGAACTGTCACAAATGTCACGTTTCGTGTGTGCAGCGTTTTTTTATTAGACCATTTTTTGTTGTTCCCGGTTTTTCGTTTTTTTTTTTTTTTTGTAGTGTTTTGTCAACTCGTTGGGAAATCAATGTTGTGCCGCGTTTTTCGAATGTTATATTTAAATTTCCTTACCAACACAACGGAAATCAGTATATATTCGTGCACCGCGTACGTTTGTTCTCTATCAGTGTGACATATTGCGTAACTTAAGGACGCGCGGTGTGCTTTACGAAATTCCCGACTTTAATTTTAAGCTGTAAGCAACGTTTATGTAGCCGCTATTTAATAAATGACAAAAGTAATTATAGCGATATCGCTTTCATTTATTTCGAATTTTCAAATTTGTATTATTCGATTGTTAAAAAAATTTTAAACCGTAAACAAAAAATAAACAACTGAGATATAGCTTGTAAAGTAACTCTACCTGTCTCAATCTCATTCCTGGCCTGGAAGACCATGATAAATTCATCCATCTATTTATTGTTGAAACGTCCAAGTTGAAGAAAATACAGCGATATCAAAATAGTATACTGAAAACTATTACTGCAACCCCTGGGTATGTCTCAAATTGTACCCTCCATAATTATTTAAACGTCACATTAGTGGAGGATGAAATCAAAAGACAAGCAAATAAACATGTTCCCCGACTTAGCACTCATATGAATCCACTTGCCACTAATTTGCTGGATAATGCTGGTAAAACACGCAGACTGTGCCGAAATAAGCCTTTAGACCTTGGTCCAGCCATTATTAAGTTTAGAGGCAGTACTGCTGGGTACTACCCCTGCGCAAAATATTCTTTTTTTTTTTTTTTTTTTGGGCTCGCCCTTAATATGGGCATTAACTCACAAAATATTCTTTATCACATTACATTAATCGCTAAATGACCACTAAAGTTGTTCAGTTGTGATAAAAAATTATATAATACATATATATATATATATATATATATAAAAAAATTACTATGGAAAAGTACGTTCTAACAAGACACTGATAATATTACGACTTTGTCAGTTCTTCCGTTCTTAGCCGGACTCAAATATTCATTAAAACTAATTCGCATAAATAAACGTAAAACAGGGATTTGAGCGTAGTTCATTGTTAGTATAATTGATATTAGGCTCATTTAAGATGATCCATTTCAGGCTGTTCAACGTTGAAGTTGGTCATAAGCGGTTCATTTAATTCATTTTAATATTATTTACGGTTATTTTAAATTTTTCCTGAAAGAAACATCGATATTTATTTTCCATTGTTAATATTTCCGAGGAGAATTCGCATAATGAAATCTTTCAATCGAGCGAATTTTCCTCTATTGCAGAGAATTCTATTAGACGTTCCATGTTGACAACGAAAACCATTTTTCACTGAGCAGTTTTCTTGCTCGCACAAAGCAATGTGTTTTTCTCTTTTTTCTACTTGTATTAATCGGAAACTGAGCTATTCCTTTTTCAGTATATTTTTCACTTCAGTAACCGAATTTTGAAATTATCGTCACATTTTCGGTATCGCGAACCAATCATCAGCCGCCTTTTTTAGCACGGAACATGCTTTAGCCGTGACCTAACGAACAAAAAAAGGTCACACTAAAGTGGAACGCGTTACGCGAGAGATAAATGAGAATGCAGATTATTCTAGTTGTCTTAAGTCAGTCGTGTTCGGACCGCGCTCCGATAATGTTCGTCTGTCATGGAAATGATTGTCGTTCATCGACGTCTATATGTAAACTATGTATTATAATGGTTCCTTTAAACAAAAAAAAAAAAAGATATGTGTAAATCTGTTGTCGAATGAATGAAAGAAATGTGATTACATAGAAATATTAAAAAATAGGCTTCTGATGAAATGTACGAACTAAAGAAAACGAAAACTTTTGATAAATGAAATAAAGCACTGAAATTACGCGAATCTATGGAAATGAAAGAAAGCATGGAAATTGCGTGAATCTCTCGAAAAAACAGTTTCCAACGAAAGCTAACTTCTATCAGTAGATATCAACGTCTATCTCGAGAAAGTAGGTGATTATTTCAGTTCATGGAAGAAACATACACAAAAGGAAACTAGCTCTACCAACTACTCATGGGGGATCGCGTATCACTTTGATCTTCGTTCGCCACATCGACAAAATTGTTTCTAAAAATTACATAAGTTACTTCAGCTATCATAAACCTATATTGTCCATTACTTCTAAGGATTACGTGACACCGGAATAAAAAGAATTTAAAATATAATCGTTAATTATTTTCTTTGGAATTCAAGACGTTCATGATCGCATCTTCAATTTTAACATATCGTATAGAAACAATTAAAAGTATCAGAGATGATATTAACAGACAGCAAACGGCTAAAGCGAATTCCATGTTATTTTTATAAACAGAGAGCATCGGGAATCCGGCGTCCTGCGCCGATTTTTTCTTTTTTTTTTTTTCACTAATTATATAATTCTGCAACAACGAATCTACAAAAACATCGAATTCGGACCGATATTCAGAGCGATATCCAATTTTAGTGATGACTTTGAGAGTTGCGTAAAACAATTTGAAATTACTCGTGGGTCAATTTTTTTGTTGGTTAGTCTTCTCATTTATCGGTGAATTCGTTTATGAAAAAAAAAAAAAAGAAGTTCAATTATTTAACGACTGTATTCTCAGAAACTTAGCAATTGGTAGATCGCTATGTATTTCAATATAAGTGAAGCAAAAGATGGCTCTCATCTAAAGAAATAAAACGAAGAATATCATCTCGTTCGGAAGGAATTGCAGAAATTCCATTAGATAATAGAGAAAAGTCGATCGAGCCGTTAGTTTTCCCAATTATGCTACACGATAAAAGAAACAAATAAACGAGGATCGATGCTTTGGAGTTGTATGGAGGACAGTGCTAAAAATAACGTGAACATGGCGTACATAATTTCGCCGCAATCGATAAAATCAGCAAGCCGGACGGGTTGAGTGCAATCTACGAGAAACGGATCCTCGAGCTGCTGGGGCACATGGTAACGGATGCGACAAACAATTTGGAAAAGACGGTGTAGTCGGAGAGAATGCCGAACGCAAGAGGAAAGGGACGACGGCCTCTACGGCGGGTGGACACCGTAAAAAATCGACTGGATACAATTAAAGGGGCAATTATCAAAAATAGTGGAGACGTACCATGTCAGACTATGAGCAGAAGAACACGATAAAAACTCGGCTAAAATATTGCAGCTTTCGCATATTGATAATGAGCGTGAAGTACAAAATGCGTTAGCATGATCGTTTCCATCGTAAATTCTGGAATCTAGGTTAAGCCAAAACCGGGCCCCGTAAGAAAACAGCGCACGAAATTACGATTTCTGTGTGACCACGACGAGTGTGCTCTTTCGCCCA
Organism: Icerya purchasi; assembly: GCA_039619475.1. Lineage (NCBI taxonomy): Eukaryota > Metazoa > Arthropoda > Insecta > Hemiptera > Monophlebidae > Icerya > Icerya purchasi. The sequence continues at coordinate 96,208,294 of CM077116.1, read as the reverse complement.
AGTTAAACTTTATTGGTTAGATGTATCACCGCTAACTTCTTTGTTCTAGTTAAATTACGTTTAATAATTGCGACCGAGCATGCGGAATGTCTTGCTGTTTGCCGTCATACTAGTTCTTTCTGTCGGAAGAAAAAAGATGTTCCTCGCTTCCAAAAACTGATTACGAAAGGGGGGCATTTAAAAAGGTTAGCCAATTGTTTATTTATGTCTACATATAGAATGCACTTATTGGATCACTAAATCGTGGTCGGTCTTAATGTACTTTTATTTCACCTTCAAAGTAGTTCGGAAGGGACCGTAGGTATGAGAGCGTGGCCACTGTTGTTATGGAGAAAGTTTTCGGCTCTGCTAAAGTTACAGCGACAGAATGAAAACATAAAATGTTACACAATGGAATCAAATAAGGGCAAATGACCGGAACTTGTTACAAGCGGCGGGGGGGGTCTCTTCCTTTGTCTCGTCTAGTGTTGGTCTTCGGTTTTTGAGGAAAACTTGCCGGGACACTCTTTACATCTGTTTTCAGAACAATGCGAAAAAAGAAATAGACTGCCGTCGAGAAACGTACAACAAAAGGCGACTACGAAGCATTTCCGCAGATAAAGGCTTTATTTGAAAATGTCTAATTTTCTCCCGGGCATTATTACGGCGCACATGCGGTCACACATACGCACGCACGCATCATGTACTTTCTTCTCGCCAGATTTATTTTCATTGAATTGCTCTAATAATGCTGTTGCTAATCGTGTCGGACGTTCTCGTTGCAACCACCCGATGGTGCTAGAAGACCGAGCGGGGAAATTCGCCGAATTAAGGTACAGTTCCTCCGGCAAGCATTGTAAGTCGGAATGAAGCGCAGGGCGGGTTCGACTTAAAGCAGATACGCGAGTGCCAGTTTAATAAAAAAAAAAAGTAAAGAAAAAATCTCAGCGTCAATAATTTTACGCCTTGTTCCATTGTTTCTTCCATAACATATCTTCGTTTCAATCATAGTTGTCTTCCTTCTTCGTCACTTTTTCCTTTTTCCTATTGTTTCTTCTCCACATTGCATTCTTCATCCCTCGGATTACGGTCTATGTAATACGGATCGTTCCCTTCTTGTGCAAGAGCGCTGCTCCCTTCTCTATATAATAAATTCTTATATCTTAAACTGCCTACTCTCCTTTAATGTGTTTCCTACATATTTTCCTTTCCTTCACCAGATGTTGTTCCCGCTTTAGCAGAGTTCACATCCTCCGTTTTTCTACATGTTAAAATTTATTCCTTTCACTTCTTTCTAATTCTCGGATAATGGGTCACCGCAAAAAGAAAATTAAGAGATGAAACATCATATGTTGTGACTAAGGGGGTGCGTCTTCCCAGGGCTCGGCACATTTTTTTTTTTTTTTTTTTTTTTGGGCGGGCGTCGAATTGTTAGTTAATGTTGCCCTTCCACAATTCGTTAGCAATACGGCCAATGATGATAATAAAGGCAGAAATTTGAATTAAATATAGGTTAAGAGGTGCTACTACTCTCCGCATTACTCAACGAGACAATATTAGCTAGTTTGCATTTTTGTGTTTTTTCTGGGGTTTTTTTTTGGGGGGGGGTGCATTTATCTTCTTTCTCTCTGTATTTTTTTCTCTTTTTTGTTCTTTGTGTTGGTTTAGTTGGTTGGAAATTGTTGTGCTACCAGCTTACTATTTATACGGTTCAGTTTTCTTTCATTTCGTCAGTTGTTGTAATCTGTTTTGGAAACGTTAGAGTTAATGGTGAATTCTTCCAACGTAGTTTCTACCGAAAATGAACATGTGGATAACTTGAAAAACCACGAAAACCGTTCCTCCTTTAAATCAATAAAAATTTACTCCTCCACTCGCTCACGGATGAATGTCCATTTAACTATTTTACCTATAATTTCCCAGATTTTATTTACTCGCCTAGTTTACTCTTTTTTCTTTCGTATGCCAAGTCTCTCCTGTCGCTCATAACGAATTTAATTATGTTTTATTCTCGGTTTTTTCTTCTTATACTTTAATTTTCACAGATGGCTCAGTCGGTTTTAGGGGTTGAAGCGGATTTTACTCTGCCGGACTTTGGCTATTCTGGGGCGTTTAAACCTCCCTCCTTCTCCTCCATATTTCTAACAGCCGAATCTATCGCAATCCTACAAGCAATCCTTTCTATAGCTTCTACCAGCAATAGTATATTCAAGGTTCTCTTATCTTCTGATTCAAAAGGCGTTTTATTACTCCCTTTCCTAAACCATCCGCCGATCCTATCGTGCTTCACATGCGCTCCTTAATTTCGCATCTATTTCATTCCCATCCTGTCCGTATTGATCTGTTGTAGATTTCTAACCATTGTGGAATTTCGAGCAACGAGTTAGTTGACTCATTGGCACTTCCGGCTGCTTCAGACGGGGTCGATTTATAAGTCATTTTCCAGCCCAAAATCTTCTTCCTCTTTCTGTTCGTTCATACCACGACTGTTAATCTCTATCCTTCTTCATTTTCTAATCCTGCTTCCTTTTATTTAGCCATACAGCCCATTCCTCTGTTGGTTCCAAAATTTCCTCAACACGACGCGGTCAACTATCTCATCTATAACTAGACTTCGGTTAAATCGCAGGTTTGCCTCCTGCTTCGCTCTTCCGTTTCTCCATTACGCAGTTTCATCTTTGCCTGTTTGATCCATCGGAAGCGAACTTCATTTGTGATGCGAAACTTTACTCGAATGCCCTTTCATTTCTTTAGAACGCGCAATACTGTATTCCGGTCTTTCACATCTTGGCCCCCCTACGCCTTCAGCGCTCATAGCATCCTTTCTTTTCCTTCTACCTCGGTTATTCCTTTGTTAGCTTCATTCGTATGCTCTATTTCTAATATTTTTCCTATATAATCATTAATGCTGTCATACTTTTGGATAGGGTAAACGTCCTTAGCCGACATGCCCAAAAAAACATTAAAAAAAAACAAAAAAACTATATATATATATTATATAGTATATGTGCATTTTTTCACGATTCGCGTTCAAAGTTAAACATTATTTATTTACAATCGATATCGATACAATCGGGCCTTGCTAAAGGACTAGTAGAAAAGTCGAGATAAAGGTAAATTACCTGAATGAAACAGCAGTGTTTGATAAAAACCGGAATAAAACGGTAATAAAATTACACTTGTTTAAAGTAAAATTTTCATGTTCCTGATTTACCGCACTGACATCGCGTTCGAAACCACAAAATATTACATTTATACCCGAATAGGAACGTTTTACTCGGCTGCCTATTTCCCTCGGTGAAAAATCAATTGATTACTCCATTATAATGGTTACTTTCTTTCCCGTACGATCTTTTCTCGATTTATTAAAATTTAGTCGCGGGCAAGTAAAACTCTTCACTCGTTTCGCGATATCCCTAATCCTGTTAACTACCGTTTCCGAATCTAGCGTCGACTCTTAAAGCGTTTCTTTCATGCGTGTACAAGTTTTACTACACTTTCTTCCCGGATATACGTTGTATGATATCATGATCTTTTCATTTCGCCTAATGCCACATTGTGAATCACCTAATTAATAAAAACAATATTCCCTAATATTTTTTACATTTTTAACAGTTTCTTACAATTTCAACATTCTTATCTCTCTCTTTTTTTCTTTTTTTGTCAAAATCGGCTTTACCGCGTAATGAGTCGACCGCTCTAAACAATATGCAAATAAGTCAAGTTAAAGCTTTCAAACACCAGCCATAATTAACAAAATAATTTACACCGTAGATGGATGCACACACTAAAACTACGGTTAATTCACAATCCAGTCATACACAAGACAGGCAAATAAATATCGTCATTTTACAGATACATAGAAACGTATTATCTTTACGGCTGAGTTAATGGCCATTTTACGTTCCATAATTTATATTTCCTCACATCGTTCTTCTTCTAAATATTTAATTATCTTCGACTCCATGTGTGCTCTTAAAGCTATTTCCTCACATTTCTCCTCTCACTCCTCTGACCTTTTTATCCTCCGTATTCGCTCTCTCATTCACACTCTCTTCTCATTTCACGCTATCCGCATTGAAATGTTCTGGGTCCCCAGTCATATGGGGATAAAGGGTAATGAAATGGCAGATTCCTTGGCTCAGATTGCTCTATCCTCCGGTGGTTTTTATTTCACTAAAATTCCGGTTTCTAATTTACTCCTATTGTGTAAAAGAGTTTCATGTTAGATTTTGGTCAGATTTTTACGTTTTTTCCCTTTCTAATCAACCTTCCTTTTATTTTTCCATCCAACCTAATCTTTTCACGCGGCCTTGGTTTTACGATTTTCCTTCGCTTCGCCGCTCCGTTATTGTCCCTATTATCCGTTTACGTCTGAATCATACACTTCTTCCTTCTTCACGTTATCGTTTTCATCTCGATTTATCCCCTTAATTATCCTCTCCATCCTAACGATGAAGCGGTCTGTGATCCTGACCATATCTTCTCTGAATGTACGTCCCTCGTGAACGAACGCACTTCTTTGTACTCCAATCTGCTATCTCTCAAACTCCCTACTCCTTATTGCGGCTCGTATATCTTATCGTTTCCGTCGATTTCCATTGTTCCTATCCTCAGTTCTTTTATCTTATCAATATTTGACACCGACTCTACATCTAAACTGATCCTTCTCCCTCGTTTCATTTCTGGGCCAAGATCCTTTGTTGACATGCCCAAAGGGGGGTTAAAAAAACCTAACTAGTTACAGAGTACTTGAATACTTTTCTAGTTACTGTTTGTGTTTGTGCGGCGTCGAGTATTTTTTCTTTTAGCTAAAATAAATTGAATGCGCATTTTGAGTGGAAAGATGAGGAGGGGGGACGTTCTTTCAAAAAACTGCATCTCCCAGTTTCACGTTTTGCCCGGTAAAATTTCAACCCGGAAATAAAGCTTTATAATTTTGCTAATCCTTGTTAATTTCTCTTTATTGTCCTATTTTTCCTTCCTTCCGACTTTCATAATTTTGTAATTCCTTGCCGTGTCTCTAGCCTAAGTTGCTGTATACGACACGTAAAATAAATAAATAAATAAATTAATAAAAAAGCTTTTGGGAAAATACAGAAATCACCTATATAAAAAAAGAGAAAAAATAAAAGATTTAAGTTAAATATTAAAACACGGGTGAAGCCACGGGCAAAGCTAAATGGCCGTCGCTTATAGGATAAATGAATGATATAATAAAAGTGGTAAATAAGGGATAGGAAACAAATAAATACAATGATAAATCCAGAAATGGCATTCGATTGACAAGACTGGAAACTGTATTTTTACTATTTACTACCGGGAATGTTGTTTATATTCAAATTTGAAATCCTTACTCAACTATACTGTAGTTTTATGTACGTGAAACGTGAAGGTCATTTATTTTGGACGGTAATAAACATGTTTTCTCAAAGAGAGAAAGAATCTTTATATAAATATGATTCTGGATAAAACAACAATTTTTTTATTCATTTCCAAGTACAGATTGAAACGGGCCATGAATGATGATAATATTATTACAAAACAGAAATATTTTAAATTTAACAACAATGAATTAAGTCTCGAGTTTCCATTCATTTTAAAATTGTAAGTGTTCATATTTTTTATTTTATTTTATAAATATTAATAAACAGGTATGGGGACTTATCCATATTTAATTCAGATTTCGAACGTGTGCGCGTGTGTGTTTTCATATGCATGCATTTGCAGACTGGAAAAAAAAATTGGGGAAAATATAACGTAATTCTGTGATATCGCGTAACTCTATCCGCTTCTTTAATTAGCTATGATCTCTGTAAGGAACAATAAACACTTACTCATCGCTGTTTGAGATGATTAACCTTGTTTTTGCGGATACTGCAAAAAAGGACACACAAATTCGAATTTAATGAGAGAGCTTGTGTCTCATTCGAGGGAAGATGTGTGTACACATTATATGCAGGAGGTTATAATGAAAGCGGTAATTGTGTTTTTCCTTTTGAAAATACTCAAAGGTGTGACAGAGGTTGCATTTCGAACGGCTTCAGTACCGGCCGTTCAGCGTATTCGGTATCGGCTACGGCGACACTGTGACGACCAGCTTTCAATAGATACTTTTATAATAGCGTAATTTACAATTCCGACATTAGCAGCGGCGGACGAAACTTTCGTACACGTGTACACGCAAAGGATTTTCTCTGAATTTTCATATTTCCGTCGAAATAGTGTCAACGAATATTTTCCGGCTCTCATTTATCATCTGCGTCTAGCCCGCTTCTGAATATACTATTAACGCAGTAAGTTGCTTTAGAGTAAGACATTTCGCTGGTCCGGTTGACACTCGTTCCTGTAATGTATATACATTTTTGCTTTTCACAAAAGAGCAAAAGAGAAAAGAAAAAAAAAACGGAATTGTTAAGAAACCAAGTTACACGGAAGCGAGAAATAAAGTTCTTTCGGCGATTGTCCGGAGGAGAAATTTTCTCCGTGAGGTCACTTACAATAATGTGCACTCGCGTTCAAGGCAGGCGGGGGTGCAATTTTTTTCCGTTTCAGGAATTTTATTATGTCGACTAATACATATATCTGACCAGGCACACTGGCCTTTGCCTCTTCAGATTGTGCAATTAAACGTTGTTTGCGCTCTTTCATTAACAACCAATTTAAACTTATGAGAATTTACTTAATTTTTTCAGCTGGCGTAACACATTTTCAGCGGTTTAAAGTTGTCACTTTTTTTTCGAGAAACACGTGCCCACTCTTTTTTGTCCGTTCATCGTTGAAGTAATTTCGCTTGGTCGGCGGAATTTTTAAATATTCCGCAAACTGCACAATGAAGTATTGCTTTTTAAACAAGTTGAGTTCTTTTTTCTGTTTCCATTTTTTACCGGGACATCCGAAAATCCGTTAGATACACTTAGGGCGTACTATGAGAAGAGCTTAATTTCCACATGATCGCTCTGTACACGTTACACCAAGAGGTTCCATGCTCATGCTTCACTTATTACGCTGTTTTCATCACCGGTTTGTCAACAGTCAGGAAACTTATCAATAAAGGAATTAAATATTAATAAAAGCGCGATCCGCTTTAAATAAACATAATTAAATGAACAAGACGAATATAAAAATGTATTAATTCACAAAATGAATGAAAACAAATACATATTGGTTGTTCACTTCTGTCTAGTTCAAAATTAATACGTTTTTATTCTTTTTTTTTCGGGTTTTTTGTTCGCGTGTTTATTTATTTACAAGTATTTAAAAAGGAAATTCGGAGGACCGTTTCTAATGAGCAGTGGAAAATATAAAAATAATCTTAACGCTAACGAAACAAAAATAAGTATTTTTAATAAACACTTCGTTAAAAATGTCGAATTAACTTAATTATTTGACATTTATATCGTCTTAACTATATTCCGTTAAATAGTAAAAATTAAAATATTATATAGAATTAAACAGAACAAAGAAAATCGCAATAGTACGGTTATAATATTGATGTAATAAATTTGTTAAATAATAAATATAGAAAACCAACTCATCAAAAAGAGGAAGAACATAAAATATAAATGATGAATGAACAAAACTGATATATTATATATTTCGATCTAAATGTATGTATGAAATAACGTGAATTTTTAAAAACCGTAACAGTAACATGTCAGATGCATCTAATGATAATATTTGTAATAAATTAACATAAATTTTTTGACAGATAAAGACACAAATAATTACAATAACCCAAGAATTTATAAACTAATAAACTAAAATAAAGTAGTAAATGTGACAAATGTTATATTGAACAAAAAAAACTAAACAATCTTCCAATATAGATATATGAACACATACATATGCAATAAATTATGGATAGATATATTAGAAAAATCAAAATTTACTGAACATATAGTACTATTAGCGACGATTTAGAAATAATAAAAACAATAAGAGACTAAAAATATTTCGATTTTGCCGAGAAGTTTTATATTAATAAATATATTAACAATATTTTAAATACCAAAATCTGCAAAATAAATATATATTTGACTTCTACAACAAGAGTTATCCTAGGAGATATGAACGATCATTAAGCGTGATAATAAGTGTCTCTCTCACTATATTCATTCGAGTATGAAAAATAGATTAAATACTTGATACCAAGAGAGAGAGCAAATCGAAATTAATGTCGAAAGAAGGCGATAAAACTTCACTGTTCATAGAAAAAATGAAAAACGAGTATCTCTTGCCAATGTGATCGAAAACAGTGAAGGGTAGTGTAAACTTAAAAAGTAGTTGTGAACATTCTGACAATCGGCCAAGTAAGATTTACGATGTAAATGAATTCTTTTTTTTTTAACCGGGAAACTGGAAAAGCGTTAGAAACGGCATAAATATCTAGCGGGGATGATTCGGCGCCTCAACATTTCGAGCCTGACACGTTTCGACCTAGATCATTTCGGCCTTGTCCTTTTTGCCTAGTAGATCTAGCTTAGTGTTAGTGAGTTGTTAATTTCTTTTTCTTTCTATAATTACTATCATATTTAAGAAGTAAAATAATCATCGAGTCAAAAAAATACAATCCGGGAAATTAGTAATTAATTTTCTTAAAAAATAAATCAGCCGTTTTCAATGGATTTTTTTTGTTTCTTATGTCGTCTAAAAAAATTATTTCCTGTTATAAAGTCAAAAGCTGCTTAAGCAATAGAACATTTGCTGTTCACGTCTCTGATACCTCTTCGTCATTCAGAACATGTTTAACTAGTGCCCCCCGGGGGGGGGGGAAGCGTGTTGTGGGGGCCAATTTTATTCAATATATTCCTTTACGATTTCCCTGTATCACCCTGCATTTGCTGATGATGGTGCGCTGTATTGCAGCTCATACAGGTCGAACGCGATGGCCAACAAGCTCTAACTTGGAGTTAACCGCGTCCTTCGGTTTTTTAAAAAAATTACGCATTTTTATTAATCCGGCTAAATCTCTGAGACGATTCTATTTTCTCGTAGGTACCCATCGACGACCACCCCTAAGACTTGGTGCACATACAAGGTACCGATGTTCCTTGGTCTAATCAACTACCTCGGCGAGATGATATCGGACAAAAGGCTAAACTTTAATAAACATATTAAAACTAATCGCGCCATCTGCGCCATGTAGTTCCATCGCAGATTGTTTTTAAATATTCATAACTAATTCTATACAAAACACTTATTAGGCCAATCTTAACCTACGCATCGCCTGTGGGGGGTCCTCAATTTCTAACGCCCGTTACAGACGACTACAGCCCATACAAAACAGATGTCTTAGGTGCGTATTTATCCCGCTATACATACCAGGATTCCAGTGATGTATAATGTCCTCAAGTTGCCATATCTTCGTAATTATGTACTTTCTTCGGCAAAAATTTTTTTTGAAAATTACTTCACTTACAGCAATCCTTTAATTAATCATATCGAGAATTACGATTCCCCAGGTAGCTACAATTTATGTACTCAAAATATAAGCATGAGGCGGTTAAAACATAATCTCTTGTAATCTATATATACTATACTGTCTCCTTCTTTTTTTGCTGGCAGTCTTGTTCCCCATTAGTAGTATCTGTTTTTTTCCCCTTAAACGGATTTAATTTTAACTATTCATCGTATATACTCGTAGGTTTCTTTTTTTTTAAATTTTTTCCTATAACGACGTTTCGCTAAATTATAGTTTGTAATAATTTATAATCGTATTTCATACATTGCGTCGTGCGGTAATTCGTCAATACGCTAGTTCAGCTCGCAATGCTAACGTTATGTTACGTCGTAATTTGCGCAAATAATATATTTCTCTCTCTCTCTCTCAGATAAACATTTTTCGAAACAAATAAACGATCTCGGCAACAATTTTTTACTGTGACAGATTTTTCCCTTCAAAAAAAAAAAAAAAAAAACGTGCCTCAAAAAATTAAAAGAAACTGAAAAACCCACTACCACTGCGGACTAGATCTGCTTGGGGCTGCAAACGTTACGAGGCCGAAATGATCTAGGCCCTGGCCAAATGAACTGTATTTGTTCAGGCCAATAAAAAAAAAAAAAATGATCTAGGCCGAAACGATACAGAAGCTATGTGTCTAGCTCCGTCGAATACGCTTTTTGTCGCTATCTTTGTTTCCATGTGTCCGCAATGAAACGAAACTGAGGCAATGCCCCGCCATACAGATTTCTCGAAACGTTGGCGAATCTTTACGTACTCGGATGATAAATGTGTTGCGCAAACTGGAAACAATTAATCGGCTAAGGCAAAAAAAAAAAAAATCGACGAAAACACGGAGCGACAATTTTCATGTAAAATTGATGAGTTTAATTCTGCTCATTATTATGTATGTCGGTGAATATTTTTCGAAAGCTACCTGTGCGTGTAGGAGAATTTTCCGCGCCGATGGAGGGTGCGCTGTTGTTTTTTTTTTTTTAATTATGCAAAATGATGGCCGGCTATAAAATACCGTGTGTAGCTCCAGTTTCGAGATTTATTGTGAAAGTTTTAATAAGTCGACAAAGGGAACAGCCCCGGTTATTAGGACGCTTGCAATTTTCCTAGTCGAGCTTAAACGTTGTGCGCCTCTCCCCCCCAACCCGTCCCACCGCGCCGCCCACCGTTTCGGTTATTATTAATATTTATCGCGCCGGGATGCGCCCTTTCCATGATTTTCACGTATAAAGCCGACCGTGTTGAACGATGAAAAATCCACTTTGTAACTTTTTTTGAACTTTTATTAACCACTGAAAAAGTGCCAACCTTTTTTAACACGTGTTTTACATTATTACACGATTAGCTTCGGTTTGGTATCGTTTTTTTTTTTTTTGTTCCTTTTCTTTTTCGTACTTTTTTCAGACCCAGTCGAAATGCGTACTACTTATGACAAATGATATCTTCATTAAAATGGTGCGACGAACGATGATGAAGACAGGATGTTTATTGTAAAAAAAATGAGAAATGGAAAAATCGCGTTTTAAGTGTATTAAAAACATCAATCGCTTGGACGGAAACGGCGCTTGGATAGTGCAGTTCTGAACGCGCAGAATAATGCCTCTTTGAAATAAACGGCTCCTACGTCAAAGAGGAAAAGTGGTCTTTGTCTGGAAAAGTACAAAAAGTGTTCGAGAAGCTCAAGTCTGAAGGCTTGCCTACTTTTCCGCCCTAATCGCTACAACAGTTGCATTTCTCAGATCGTAGTGTGTTGTTCACTACTATTTTTCATCAGAGATTTTTTCTGCTTTTTCGATTATTTGTGTAGGTGTGCCATGACGTTTTTTTTTGGTTTTTTTTTTCTATTTTTTGTTCTTTCTTTTAGGCACAATGTGCCCCTAGAAGCACCGGCAAGGCTGTTGTCGATGTATCTCGGTATTTTCACATTAACGTACGTTGCTTGTTATCGCAGTTCTTTCTTTAGAATGTTTAATCTTTTTTTTCATTCGAAAACATTAACGGGGATAATAAATTACGGAAGATCCCTCATTTTCAAAATGTCGAAGAAAGAAATTAGTGTCTAAAGCCGGATTTGTATAATACAGAACGGTGATTCTAAGCGAAAGTCATATTCCCAAAAGCGTAATGGGACTTTTTAAAAGGGCGGCGAACAAAAAAAAAATGAAACATCGGAATACACAAAAAAAATTTCCAAAATTTTGGTGCTGTACTTCAAGTAGTAAATTTTCTATGTTTGTTTATTAATAGAAACAGAGTAGAGCCTAAAAAAATTTAAATGCGAAGAAAGTGAAAATATTACTAAACTATTACCATTTTTCGGGCTATTAGTAAAGATTTCTTCTTTAATTCTTAAGATAAAATTTTAATCGACCAAATGATTCACAGAAAAAAAATAATATTGTTTACAATTTCTAGTTTATATTTTATAACGAATTTTTTTTTTTTTAAATTACCTCTGGCACAAGAATGACGTTGACTTCTTACATACTGGTAAGCTAAAAAAGCTGTCTCTTTGGTCAATTCAGCTGCTAGTAGAAAAGTATAATACACTGGCGGCGCAGTTCGTCAATTTGCTTTGATACTTCGCTGCGTGACTAAAATAGTACCTAAGGATTTGCCACTGATATCTACATGTGTACGGGTCTACCGTAGTTCGCCGCGAACACGATTCAAACCACGTTTCGCCGCCAGAAACATTGCATCAAAAGCCACGTTACTTTTACGGTCGAGCGGGAAATTTCCAATTCGTCGATGTCTTAAACTTAAATGTTGAACGAACAGTTCATGGAATTAAAATTAGAAAAGAACATTTCATTATGAGAAATCAGTGAAATTAGAATGTAAATACTTTAATTTGACTCATGAATGATTTGATCATAAAACAGTCGCGTATAATTTGTTTTAATTACAAGTTCACATTCAACACTAACCGAATGAATAAATGGAAATAACATGTATTAAGCGAAACTGCAAATTTTCGCCTAGAATTTTTAAAAATTAGCGCACCTGTTTATTATCACGCTGGCGGCGAACCGCGGCTTTTAGTGCAATGTTGCCAGCGGCGAAATGTGTCTACGGCGCACCGTGTCCGCGGCAAAACGTGGCGGTGGTGGGTAGTATACCTACGTGCCCGTAATTAGATTTTCGAAAGCGGCTCTAACGATATTTTGATGAAACTCAGAATTAACGATTTTCCGGGGGTTGGTTAGAGAAATCGATTTGTCGAAAGTCTTATCGTCAAGTCGACTTACATAAGTGCGATCATTGTACTTTTAGGGTTTATTAAAAAGTAAATAATTCGCTTATTTACACGATCGTGTAAAAAGTACACGTGCCAAAAATTTATTTGCACACTGTTCGTTAAAAGTAAATAAAGGCGTGATATTTTCGTTTCCCGATGAAATACATTTATATTTTCACTTTACAGACCGAATTTAATTATGTTAATTCCCCAAAAATAATACAGGACGTTATCGTTACAGATAATAATTTGTAATAATATTATTGGCTTAATTCGTGTCTTTTTTCTTTCTTTTTACTTTAACGCACAATGTATACAAAAATGTAGCTTTTGTGGAAAATCGAAATTCCACGATGAAATGAATTTATTAAGAATATTCACACTGCGATTTTAGAAATTACCCAAATTAAAACGCACTAGTTTCAATATCGAAAAATGCAGCAATGCAATATTGCAACTTTCGTAATGCGTGCGTATTGTTGTATCGTACTGCTATTTTTAAAGGTTTTCGTGAAACTCGTGAACGGTACCCATTCATCTGCAAGTTCACAACAAATCCGAGCAAAACTTACGGAGTACTATATAGAATGAGTAGAACTTGATATTATTACAAAGACTATAAAAATCGAAGCCTGTAAAAATCTGCCTGAAAAGTGTTTCTCTTCCTCTTCCATCAAGATTTAAAAAGAAGAGACGATACCCCAGCATTTTCCAACTTTTTGTATTTACCTGTTTGTTATATATCTCTTTTTTTTTTTTTTTTTTATTTTATTAAATGGGCTCCGTATTAGCACACTGTCCCAACTACATGAGCTTAGTGATCATCTAATCAGATTCTGAGGCGATCGGAGATAGAGAGTATAAAGGAAAGAAGGAAGGGAATAACGGTTTGCTAAATCTCTTTGTTGAATAAGCTTTAGATTTTTGTCGTATTTAAATATACGGCTATCTATTTCCGGAAAAATCCAACGTTAAAAATAAGCCTTTTTTCTAAGATGGCGACAAAAAGTTTTCACAGAAACGCGATTTAAATGGTGCATTGGAAAATATGTCGAAGAATAGTACTGAGCGCCTTTTTCGTACAGATCTTACTAACAGTGCACGCGTTACAGTTAATTTTATTTAAAGCTTTCGTTTTATTTAATTTTTTTCTTTTATTTTTCGATTCAACTATCGATAGGCGAAAAAAAAATAAAAAAAAATAGAGATTTTGCACTGTTGCCGGAGAGTTACAAAGGTAGGACGTAATTGTAGGAGTAAGGAAATATTAAAATTCCAACGGTGGAGATGCCATTACGAAATATTTTATATTCGAAATGGATTTCGAGTAGGGAAGAAAGAATTCGCGTTCTTTTATTAATAGCAGCATTTCCAGTTAGTACGATGTTCGCGCTAGGCGAAATATTAATGATTTTAATATTTTAACACACGTACAAACATACCAATCGAAATTTCCCTTTCGCATTCTTTCTCGTAATATATTTTTAGACTTATACTCTCGATAGGAGCCCCCGGAAAATGTATGTACCGCATTTGTCTGCTTCAAGGTGAACGTTTTCTTACCGACCGGATATCGAGCAATCTTACTTTTTTCGACGGTGGGCGTACACATTTTCCGTAGCCGGTTGAAAATGCGTTCTGACGTTACTGCATAAAACTAGATTTCTTCGGCGCGAAGATAATGAAAGCGGCTCAGACAGGAACCAGCACAATAGTTCTCGCCAGATCATAGACTGCCTTGTTAGATTACTTGTTTTTAATTAAAATTTCCTTTCATCTCAAAATGACGTTAGAGATTAAAGGAATGCTCCTTGATAAAAATTCTTTCCTTAATCTGCACACCATTAGCCGTTCTTCCTGCACTTACCTATCGTTTTCGCTAGACTTGCCGCGCTCTATGGATTTCATTTTATGCGCATTTGCACGTTAAGGTAAGCGATAAGCGCGCATACTGTCAGAGCGGTGCGAGAAAAATAAATTAACCCTGTCAATAGAGAAAAAGTTTGCGTATTGGCGAGAAAGAGAGCGAAAGCGACCGAAAGAGAGTGGAAGAGAGCGAAAGAGAACAAAATCACTTCCACACAACAACGCAATTCTACTTTCTTATCGTTATGTTTTTAATATTTCCGTCGACAGACAAAGTCCTGCTCATCCGTTACTTTTTTAATTTAACTGAAAAACGGTCGCACAGTCCTCCGTTGCCATATCACTGGACTATTGTAATTGTTTACATTTTTATCTTTTACCTTTCACTGCTTACGTCGAGAGCTGTATTACCTTTGAAGGTGTCTAATTAATGGCAAAGATCGGACGCGTTTTATTTCATAAGGAAAAATTGGTCAATTTTTCGCGGTATAAACTAAAAAAATCACAGAATGATTCGAATTAGTATTTTTTCCCCTATATCAACACTAACCCGGCAACGTAGATTATTATATTTTTACTCGATTGGAAAACGAAAAAATTAAAAATTTGGAAATTAATTCTAGAAATTATTAAGTGAAAAAAATAACATTGCTCAATTTATTAATATTCGTAGTTTCGAATAACTACGAATATTAACAAATTGAGCAATAATGACTTCTAGAATTAATTTCCGAATTTTAATTTTTGAAATAATCACTAATACCACGCATAGGTAGAACTAAAAATGATTTCCGGTTTTTATTTAATATTTTCCGCTCGACTTGCGCCTAAACCAGACGCGCATGCTTCATTTTCGTATTATTTTTTCGATCTTTCGATCGGTGATCAAATCACTTGAAATGTTGGCGAAATAAAAGTAGCAAATGTGTGTTTGGCTTAGGCGCAGCTTCGAAAAATAAATTAAGCTGAGAAAATTAGTCAAACCAACAATCACTCCGACAATGCACTTAATTTATTAAAAATAAAATAACAACATTAGATTTATAAAAATTTCTGAAATACTTCGGTGGAAAGTGACGAAATTTAAATAATACCGGATCCACCTGAGCATGAAATAAATTGCGTAAAAGATAAACACAAACAGCAGAACGAATATAATGAAACAAGAAGAAAGAAATAACAAAAGGAAAACCTCCATGCTATGCGGCAACGCAGGTCCCGGTTCTGTATGGTAATTTACTTTTCTTTACTTTCACCTTACCTCACTGAATATTGTAATATTCCAAATAAACTTCGGAATAATAATAATTCGACGAGACGCGTACTTTTTTTTTCGCTACTTTTATTTTTACACAAACTTGAAGAATTTATATATTCAACGAGGCTTATTACTGCCGCCTTCGAAACGATACGAATTCATATGCATTTAAACATAAATGAAATAATAATAATTAACAAACGACAAAATGCCAAAATCGATTTATATATCAGTAGCGCGAATCCTCGTAGTACTTCCAGTTAAATTAAACAAAGAAAAGCCGCCTCCTCTGGCAGCAGAGATTAACTGGGCTGACAGTTTTTGAACTTGTCAATGGAAATTCGGAAAAATTGCCATTTCAGCATGCGAAGAAAAATGCTTAACGTGCAGGAGGCTATAGTCTAAGTAGGAGTTCGATATTTGACGACGATCTGCTTGCTTTTGTGTCGCGTTCATCAGATGAGCACTTATCCGACATTATCGGGATCGTGAAACACACACATACGAGAACAGCGAAAGCAGCCAATTACATCGAGTGTATAACTACCCAAGCATTTCTCGACTTGGACGGAGTAATCAGCGTGTTGTACTCTGTGAATGTATCACTGTGAAACTGTAACTGCGCCATATTCTATCAAGCGGAAATCGCGCCAAATTTACATATATTATGCTTGACTGCTAGTGGAAATCTGTCAAATGTGAGAGAAAAAAATCGGCGGTGCAACGAACTGACAAAATTAAATTGTCAATTGTAGTGAAGTTTGTTATTCTTTTCGTTCCTTAATTGATTTCTTAATGTGCTTGTAATTTTCCTTTAAATAATACAATTTTTGGTTTTTTGGGACGCTGCGTACTTTTTTATTTTATAGATTTAAAGTTACGTTATTTAATAACGGTTTTTATTTATTTATATCATACTTTATTTTATATTGGTCTGGAATTAAATCTAAGAAGCTCGATTTTTCTTTGTATTTACGGGTAATTTTAATTATAAGAACATCTCTTGTATTGCACGTAGCATTGTAAATACGTTTGATCTGATTTGATTATTATCGTTGTTGTTGGAAGAAGGGAAAACGAGCGCCCTGCTACGAGATTGAAGTAACAAAGGTGCGCATAACTGGAATATGCATCATTAGGAAATTAGCTTTTTCTAATTTCCGGGCTACTGTCGATGGTTTCAGTTATTGAAGAGGAAAATCATCGCCGTCTAATGAGAGTGCCGGAAAAATTCTATTTTTGCGTAAGTCGCTAGGTAAAGTTCATTTTAACGTCAAGCTGATACGCTTAGTGCGGTTGCAAAGCGACTTTTCGCTTGTCTTAGAAAAAACCGGCAACTCGTAAATTCTCGTTTTTTACCTACTTCGGTTTAACTGATGGTTTTGCACTAGTAAGGATTTATGAAGCCTGGCCACCAGGGTGACGTTACAGAAAGGAGGCCTCGTGTGATTTATGAAAGATGAGATTCGCTACAAGAGACTATTCTGAACGCTCTTGTTGAGATGGATAATTCTGTCTGGCAGCAGTTTGAATAAAAGTGGAAAGTAAAATAAGTTGAACGCGAAATACAATACGAACTCGAAGGCAGGCGCAATGAATCAACAAATTTCAAGCGTTGGTTTTTTGTATATCGAATGTGGGAAAACATCGGAATGGTCGGAGCACTAAACATACGGACACATTCTGCACAAACCAGCTGATTTACAATCTCTCACTCGGCTCGCGTTTTATACGCATAATTATGCTTGTATGTGTGCGTGGTAATTGAAAAACGGCTAACCATGCGAGTAAGAACTTTTTTTTCTTTTTTTTTTTATTTTCTCGCATCCTTTTCGTATTATGCGAATTTCACCAGATTTCTTTGTTATTATTATTCATCGTCGTTTATTCGCTGAGCAAGTTTTTATCTTTTTTCCCTCTTCGGGTTCTCCCTTCAATTTATTTTGATTCCGTAAAGTACCTCGAGATACAGTCGTGGAGATTTTTCGTTTTCAGCACGAAACACTATTAAACAAGGAATAATGGGGGGGGGGCGACAGAGGCTGTTGTTACCTATTTGAAAATCAGTCGAGCGTGATTACGGAAAATCGCTCAAATACCGTAACGCGGTACGTACGGATGACAAATTCTGACTAATCGGGCGCTACTAATAAAGTTCCGAAACGAGAGACTTCCAGATGTTCATGATAGGGGCAAGATTTAAAAGCGACCGCGACCGCCTTTAAGCTTGCAACGGAACATTAAAATTCGACTTATTTTATTTTTACTTCTCGTTCATTTCCATTTGTTAAAATTAATTTCTTCGTTTTTATTCGTTCGACGGGTCACTCGCTGCTTTGAAACTTTCAAGAAATCAGTATTTCGTTCTTCGAAATGATGGTTTCCATCCTTAACAAATGATAACTCGGTGTGATAACGACGTTAAATTCCCAAACGATAATTGTCTTATCCATGGGAGAGTAAATTGCAACCAAGTGTCATCCTTCAAAAAAAGATAATAATATATGACAATTACAGCACTTTCTCAACTTTCCCGATGCAAAAATGTTTAATCCATCTTCCGTATCGCAGAAATGTGACAGATTTTTCATATTACCGCCGACGTACGAATGACAACAATATCTTTCTTTTCCTTTTTTTCGATAGCATCGGACCTACGTCATTTTTCGTCGCTGTATTTTCCCGTCCGCTGTGGTTTCCTCATCAGTTACACACCGGCGTCATCTGAATCGAAATTATTGTGTACAGTTAGGAAAAATTGAAAATTCCAAAATATTCATGTTTCCTTTACCTGTGTCACTATGAGGGCGTTATAACGCAGCATCACCGATGAGTTTCTGAGCTGTGAGCTTTTGTAAGACAATTTTTACATTCTGACCTAGCCAATTGTTATTTTACACTGATAATTCGAGTTGTTGTTTAAACATGGCCTGTAAACATGTTGTTTTTATGCTCATGTCAAAACTTTTTTTTCTCTTTCTTTTTTTTTTTTCAGTGCAAGCGGTTGTTTTTTAATTCGAATTTGGACACTTTGTGCGCTAACGTTTGATTATGAACCGGTTCAATAATTTACTTGCATTGTCTAAAAAATTCCATTATAGGTTTTGGTCAGCCTTCCTTCTTTTTTAACGAATTTTTCATTTTTCTTTCTATTTAGCCGTATCTTCCAGTTAATCCTTAGTTTCAGAAATTCCCGTCTTTGCGGCGCTATATTATATGTCGGTTGCGTTCGGATCATTGCTTGCTAGATCTGGCCATCGAGTTTCACTTTCAGACTCTCCTTATTGTCCACTACATCTTCCGAATGATATTCACGAATGTAATTCTACATCCTTTTCGAATGTTCTGTCGTCTGAACATTTACTTTTCTACTCTCAACTTCTGAAACTTAATATTTCTGCTCTCTATAGTGGTGCATCTGTTCTTTACTTTGCTTCGCTATCTGTTGTCGTCGCTCCCCTTATATCCTTCATTGATGCTATAGCTGACCGCATACGAATCTGAATAGTCAGTTCAGCGACACTTTTCTTTCTTATCGAGTACGGGTCAATGCTCTTTGTCAGCGCCCCCCCCCAAAAAAAAACAAATAAAAAAACGAAAAAACAAAAAAAGTTTTTGTTTGCAGTAACCTAAATTTAATGAAACATTTTACTGGAAAAAAAAAAGAAAGTATTAAAATTCAGTATAGGAAATAATCGTTAGCTAAATTTTGGACTTTAAATTCTTAAGAAATAGATGATTAATTTAATCTGTAATGCAAGTAGCAGTGAATAACTCATTTATGCAGAAAAAATACATACATACTTCTATAGATATTTATTTATTTGCAGTAACGTACAAACAACAGTCTTTCGGTTAATTACAGTGTTTACACCTATAGAGCTAAACGACGGCGTATAAATCTAAAGAAGTAACAAACTCACATAAAGCCACACTGACAGATCAAAACAATGTGACCGAATAAACTTACAGTGGTAAGTATTATAATATGCCGACATGTATCCCCGAAAACTTGCAATCTCATCTACATTCAAACTCAATCATACATTCCTACTCAAACAACCATATTTCAGATCGGAAAAAACTCCAGCTGGAAAGTAGTTATAAAATTTTGGGGAAACAAGAGTATTAAATGTATTCGTAAATAAACGAACGGCGCAGTCTCAGCAATATATAAAAGCTTAGTGGATAGGTGAACGAAGAGAGGTAGAGTTGTAGTTCAGCTTATTGTGCCCAGCAGTCGACCAAGATCTTTAAAATTAAGGCAAGCCATGATATCACCGCACTTATCTAAAATCACTCAGTAATGCTTCCATTGAAGAGAAGATGAAAACCGGCGTGTCTTAGCTTTTCGTATGCGAAACAACACATTTTTCCGACAGCTAAATGATGCAGCTTTAATTTCCAATAAATATGGAGAAATTATCTCTTCATGAAATGTATTTGTATACAAGAACACGTCTGTGATTCGCAAGAGTCTTAAAATTAAATGTATCTAATAAATCTGTGTAAACTGCGTTACTTGGAAAATACCTGATACGTTAAAAAAATAAATACTTTAAAAACTGCATCTGGACTGCTTCTATATTTGTTTGATCATTATTTTTTAGAAGAGATCCGATTCCAAATAATAGCTGCAAACTCTAATAATCAGCGCACTGAACTATTACATAATCTGACTAATGTCATACAGTTTTTACAATTTCCGAATAAAAAACCCAATATGCTTCTTGCCTTACTAATCGTATATGTAATAAATGAGCATTGAAAGTGAGTTTAGAATCAAAAATTACACCCCTAAATCTCAAATTTCATTTTTAGTTTCCACGGAGAGAGAGAGACGTTCCTTTATACACAGTATAAGTTGTAAGTTCCTTAAATTTCCGCTTAAAAGTAATGCGGTAGCGTTTGTTTCAGTTTAATTCGTTTCATTATGTAAACGATTTTTGATCAAATACCGTCGTTATATTGTGATTTTTTCCAATTTTCGTTATTTTTTTTTTTATTTTTTTGAAATCAATTTTCTAATATAAGTATGTTTTTTTTTGTGCTTTTAACCGATCGAGTTTTTTCAATTTCAAGTTTACGATTTATTTCAGTCGATAAATTTTTACTTTTAATTCTTCGGCAATCTGACACAGCCTTAAAATAGAAACCAGAGTGAAAGCAGCTGCTTAACGAGCAAGATTACTTTCACATTTTGGTCGACAGATGCAACTAATTGAATAACGCCAAATTTACCGAACCGATGGAAGTATATAATAACTCAGCCAGGTACCGTAGTCGGTTAGTTAATTGCGTTTCATCCGGGTATCACGCTGCCGCACGTTGAAACTTACAAAATTTTTACTCAAGTTGGGTTAATGTCCATAGTTGACTTGCCCAATAAAAAAAAAAAAAAAAACAAAAAAAGTAAATAACCCGGTTTTTTGGTCCGCGACTGAAAACGTGCATTTGTGATTTTCTGATTAAATTCTGCCTAATTTTGAAAATAATCTATTTGTAAAAATGATTTCGATTTTTTTTTTTTTTTTTTTTTTTGTAATATATGCATACGGGTTGCTTTTATAATGAACGAAAAAACTAAACGTAACGAAATAATATGGATAAATACAAGTCGTCTATCACATTACAAAAATATATACTTTTATACGTGTGCACACCAGAGAGTGATCAAATTTTAAAAAATGTTACTAATGTAGGATATAATTCAGAACAGGTGTTGGAAACTTATATATACTACCCCATTGAAAGCGAAATGACATTACATCAACCTGGTGGAAGGAAAATAATAAAATATCTCCCAAGATACACTATTTTATTTATTTATTTTTTTTGGTTTAATAAGTTCGATGTAGGTAGTAAGAATGATTAATTGTAATTTTTCTTACTAGAATAAGAGTGTTGGGCACTCACCCAGCGGGCATACTTGTCCAGTGAGACCCGTAACTTATTTATTTATAAAAAAAAAAAAAAATTACGGGCGGTTGCGATAAAGTCTATTTGCGTCACGCTTAATTGTTCTTGAAGAAATCGGTGTGTTATTTATTCATCCCTGTACTTCTAATTTTATTTCTTTTTAATTTTATTTTATTTCGCGCGTTCTTATCCTTTTTTATTTCTCGCTCAGAGGAGTTATCTGATTTCTGTATTGATTTTATTTATCCGGTTAATTTGTTCATTATGAACTAAAGGATTCATTTGGTCCTCCGCCCTTTCCCGATTTAATGGCGGGCATATTAATTTTTATTAGTCACGTCTATAATGAATTCGCTGAAGCGTCAAAAGCGGGGATGCAAAAACGGCCAATTAAATGGCTGTAAAAAACGAATAAACGATTTAATTAAACTGCGATTAAAAAGTAGTTTACCAGCAGATGCTGAAACGATATAGAGCGTACGGAAAAAGGAAAATAAAAACATAACATACAGATTCTACTTCTAAACGATTATGAAATAGAAAGAAACAAAAAAGTATCAAAACGATGAAATAAATTTTAGTTATAATAAAACTGTTTCGAAAGTAAAGGCAAAGGTAAAATGTATAATAATTCTAGTAATTCTTGTAACTCTGATTTTAACTCGAAAAATCAGTTACGTCTAAGTGTGTTGAATAACCTAATAAATTTTTTTGTTTTTTTTTGTTTTTGAAAATATATACATATTTATTAATATTTACACTTTTCCTCGTCAAGCTTTATTATCGACGAGTTTTCTTACATCTAAATATTTCTACACTATACTACATACTATACAATTTTATCGCCGCGAAAATCCTTTCATTACAAACTTATCCTATTTTTCCTTATTTCTAACTTATAACTAATATCTATTATTTATATTGTTTTATTTTATTCCGTCCTTTTTCCTTTCCTTTTTTTTTCAATTTTGTTTATCACTGTACCCTCTTCTCTTATTTAATGCTTATTATTGTTCCTATATTTCCCTCTCTTTTCTTATAATATTCCCTTTATTTTCTTTTATTTCACCCCAAATTTTTTCCTCCTCTATTATTTCTTTAGGCATTTTATTTAACAACTGAGTTATTATAATGTATTTTTTTTTTCTTCCCCTTATCTTTGTTTTAGCTAACGGCAGTTTGTACAGATAGTTTTCCCTCATCCCGTATTCTATTTTTCTTCTTTCCTCCAATTCTATTTCCTTATCTGTCATTATGTATTCCCACATATACATATTTACGAATAAATATATAACGTTCAGTACGGTCTTCTTCTTCATTAGCAATATTCGAAATTTTACCAATTTTAAAAATTTATTTCAATCCGAAAAAAAATCATTAAAATATTCTGCAAACGAAATAATGAAAGATTTCGAAATTACAGATTTGTTACAGAAAAAAAAAAAAATAAATAAATAAATAGCTTGGAAATTAATAGATACGAAAATGATCGGCAATTATAAAATCTTATTTAAGCGATTGATTCAAAATTAAGAAAATAAATAATCAATCTGGAATTAGAAAATTAATTAGATGACGTGAGTAAGGTTTTAAAAAAACTGATATCTAGTCTCGACAATTATTTCGCATGTAATTTTATTTCTCAGTGACTTAGGCAAAAACGAAATTGGGTAATTTCAGTTAACGATAATTCATCGAACAGTTTCCAAAATATCGAGCTTCGATGTAGAATTGTAAGGAGGAAATTACAAGACTAAGGAACCTCTTCTAAAAATAATCTGTTCCACGTGCGATCACGCTACATCATAAACCGATGTAAACAGCTTTTTAGATAGAAGCGCCGTCGAAAGATACCATCTAATCAAAAATAATAAAATTCCTACAGAAAGTTTCTTTCGTGCGGATTGTCCTGCTGATTTGCGTCGTAAAATTTGTAAGGGGTTTCATTACACATTATCATTATACAGAGATGTTTAAGCCGTTTCAAAGATTAAAGGAAAATAAAGAGAAGTTTCGAAAAGTTAATAAAGAACGCGCGGATTAATTTCCGATAAGGATAAATATAATTTTACCAACCGTAATAGTAAACTTGGCTACCAAACGAGAGTAGTCATATCGAGACTTGTTTCGTTCCAGATCCGAATCGCTCCCAGGTATACACCTAATTTGAAATCGAATATTAGTTATACCAGAGAATTATCAGGTGGAAAGTAAAGACGGATCCCATGTGGAAAAAAACTGGCCCCAGTATTCTCATCAGATCCATTAGGTCCTTAAGTATAATATGAAAAGCTGAACTTCACAATCCATGATACCTTATCAAGGTTATGACACATTCACTTTACTATAATAGTAAAAATACGGCTTCGCCGAATAATAAAATATCGAAATTAGCGCTATTGCTAAGCGAAAATTTTGTGAAAGAATTAATTGCGGATGGAAATATAAAAACTTGAATCTTCAAAGAATTACCAAGAGACAATTCCACAGATTACAGAATTAATTTGATTTTAAAATTATCTATTGGAGCGGCGTATGTTTTTTTTTTTATAAAATGATCATCCGGTTAGTAAAAAAACAAAACATGCTCTCCGAGGCTGGAAACAACAGTCAATAGAATATTCCTGGGCCACCCTGCCATCACTCACTCGTACCTGCTGAACGATCAGCCGCCGCCTATATGCGAGGTGTGCTGCGAGCCGCTAACAGTTCATCATATTGTGGTATCCTGCTAAAAATACATCCAACATCGCAGAAATCAGCTGAATACACAAATTCCGGATGTAAACTGCCTGCAAGAACTTACTGGCTTTATAATTAATACAAAAATTTCTAAGTGTATTTAGATAATTCACAAATCGAGTAATAGCCTAAAAGGCATTAGCTACTCGTAAAAAAAACAAAAAAACAAAAAAAACATTTGAATTTCAATGCCGCTAGTAGTGGTTGTCTACGATAGAGATGTCGATTAAAATTGGTTTAACCGAAAAATTATGACAAAAATATTAGAAAATAAACTTTGAAAAAGAAGTTCTGATAAATCCGTATTCAGATAAAAATTATATTTTACAAAACGAAATAATGGACGGACAATAAATTCAGTATGTACCAAAACGTAATATTAAGCGTCCCGGATAATTTTATCGGGGCGGTATTACAATAACTCCCATGATCATGAAGCTTTGTCTTCGAAACACGCACCGGGGTTTTTCAATCTCCATTATTCAGATCTTTCGATAAAGTTAAATGAGCGGAAATAACTTAATCGAAAAGTTGAATAGCGATTTACAAATAATAAATTCATTTTGATGGCGCCATGAATATATATATATATATATTTACACAATCATCAGAGAGAGAAGTAAATGTTTGTTTCTTTTTTAGTTTTTTTTTTGAACCAAACGAATATGTATGTTAGTTTCGTTAAGGGAAAATGGTGTCCTCATTCTATGGATTTGAATTTGGAACATTTTGTAAAGTTTACTCTGATGTTCGATCATGGTTCGATGTGAAAACTGCGCGCGGTATCAGAAGACGTTCGATTTCAAGGATTATTCTGTAAAGTTGAGTCTCATCATCGAGAGAACGAAGTGTATGTGTTTTGTAATAGAAATAATTTAATTTATATTTTTTACTTAATATTTTATTAATATGGCGGGTTGACCAAAATATTTGAATTGACCATATTGGATTAGTTAATAATAGTATAAGTATCGGATCATTTTTTCTTTTTTCGTTCCCTGTTTTCTTTTTACGTTTTAATAAAGATTTTTTTTTGTTTTTGTTTTTTTTTTTTTTAAATATCCCGATTTTATTCCATCGGGTGGTGTTTTTAAAAGTTTAAAGAAAAAAACCATCAACAAATATACGGGTGTGTACAATTTTAAATTCGTTACGGGAAAAGAAAAATGGTTTTAATCGCGCTTATTATCCGCTACTATTTATAATAAAATTAATTCAAAAAATGATTTTTTTTTTTTTTTTGTTCGAGTTCTAATTAGACTTGGCGAGAAAGTGTCTGCTTAAAATGAATACGGCGGAAGCGGGGAGACCTATGTCGAAGATAAACCATGGAAAATTTGCTAATCGACCTATACATAACATCGAGGTGTTTTGGGTGGAAGAGAAGTGCCAGAAACAAAAATCAAACGCAGTTTCAGAGCTTTTTCAGATAAAAAATAAAATCGGAATCATTTTCAAGATACCGTATAATAATAATAATAATAATAATAATAGATTACTCTTAAGAGCCAGGAAGCGTTTATTTGCTACTGCTTCTAGAAGAGAATGAAGGGATTTTACCATTACCGAGAATTTTTTTCACTGTCGGAGTGCTTATTAAATTTTCAAATTTAATTTGTTCGGACATTTTTTGGAATACGACATTTATCCTCCGAAGGTCACTCGTCTTTTTTTTTTTTTTTTTTGACGATATGCCGGCAAAATTTTTTTCGTTATTTTTATCGCCTTAATGGATAGACCGAAGGATTAGCCCAAAATAAGAAACGTTAGACGCTGTCAAACTGCTTTAGCTCGTTACTCTTTTTCTAAAAGAGTTGTTGGTACGCGCCTAATTTCGAAATTATTAAAACGAAATCGAATGAAGAAAAAAAAGAGAAAAACCAAAAAAGGAAGGTTGTTGAAGTTTCGAAAACCTTCTTCATTTTTTTCGCCCATTTTTACAGCCCTTTGCAAGTGGCGATGTTACGTCAAAGTTATTTTTAAACGCAAAACTTTTAAAAGTATTACATTTTTAATTTTGCTTCCAGTTATTTAAAGCAGTTATTTGCAAAGCATCTAATAATACAGAACGCGATTCACTTTAAAACTATTTTAATAATGAAAATAGACACAAGTTTCCGAACGCTAAGAAAACATTCACTTTGCACTGCTGTTGTTCACTGTTCGGTTCTATTATGCGGGGGGGGGTGCAGCGCCATTTTCCCCCCGAAACGGTCGATATTCGTACATTTGTCAATTTTTGTATTCCGAATGCTAGAAAAGCTTATATTAAATTTCTTCTCGCAGTTTGTTCAGCAGCTCTTTTGCATGTTTCAACGCAACATGTTTCATCATAATCCTCCTTCTCGAAAACCGTTTGCTGTTAAATAACGAAAAATACGAGACACCCCTTATCTACCGACTTCAATTTATAACTCGAAAAAAAGAAAACAAGTAAATGCTATTTTTGACATTTTTCTAGTCTCGTTCGGCCAACAAGTCTTATTAAATTCGGGTCGGCGTGTAATAATTTCTTATCTTACTCTAATAGATGTGAGCCACTTTATCAGTGTCCGCTGCTATTCGTGTAACGCTTTTGAAGGTAGCACTGCTTTCGCTGTCTTCGTCTCCACCACCATTACCCTGTCGCCGTCGCCACATGGCATCTATAACCGTCCAGGCCAACAACGTTTTGTTACTTACACGATCGTTTCCATCTATTGAAACTTCTTCTTTGTCAGTCATTCGCTCGGTTCCGATGCTGCAGTGAAGTATGCTTTACGGAGACTCGGCACGGAACACTCAATTACGAAAAACATAGCGCTAATGTTTTCTCTTATGTTATCATTTACACAACCGCAACTCCTCTGGCAACTTGTAAAAGTCTTCTTCAACGTAAGCCTTTTCGCGACAGCGCGTTGGTTATAAAATGTTTTGTAAAAAAATTTTAATTCCGACGTGCACCGGTTAAAAGTTAAATTTTACACCTGTAATAAATCATTTTCAGACTAATAGTGTTCTCGGTTTTTTTGTTGGCGTTTTGTAATGAAGCAGTCAGTTAAACCGCGGGTAAACCTCCCTATGGTGGGTCACTGAAAAAACGGAGAACAGAGAAAAATAGTAACTGCCTTCGCTTCAATTTTTATAGAACCTCATGGAATCCGCTCTTTCTATAATAAGTAACTTCTGCATAACTTTTGCATAACTACAATATTTATGATTTTTTTTTTTTTTTTTTTTTATATAGAGTTCTCACATCTAGAACTGACTATATAGTCATTTACTAGATTTGAATGGTAATAAGATCGTGAATTTCAAGATCATCACCCGATCTCGAATTTATTTATTGAATAGCCACACTAGGAGTCAATAACGTTCCTTCTTTTCAACCTGTTGCAACTTGCTGGTCGTTGTAGTAAATTCGTTAGCGTTTTCATTTCAACTTCGACAAATGATTTTTAGCCGCCAGCTTTATTTCTTCAGTAACATATTTCACTTGTAAATCTTGATGTAGTGTTTGGTTGGGCACATACCATGGTGCTCCTGATCATTGGGTCGTAGCACCCTATTTTGATAGCGTCGTATTCTGTTCGCACTATATTTGTAGAAGTCCATCCCCATAATTCAGCTGCGTACGACCATATCGGTTTTAGTGCCATGCGGTATAGTAATATTTTATTTGAAATATGTAATTGGGAACGCGGT
The DNA here is from genome assembly GCA_039619475.1 of Icerya purchasi. Taxonomy (NCBI): domain Eukaryota; kingdom Metazoa; phylum Arthropoda; class Insecta; order Hemiptera; family Monophlebidae; genus Icerya; species Icerya purchasi. The sequence goes on along the minus strand of CM077116.1, from coordinate 96,180,148 downwards.
CCAAGCAACCAATGAAGTTGTCTCGTTTTTAAATTAAAGTTCTGTTATTTTTGTCTTGATATGATGAAGCCACGTAAGTGTTTCATCTAGGTGTACTCCAAGATATTTTACGGATGAATATGTTTGTATTTGTTTGTTATTTATATAGATATATACGATATTTGTTACGTACAATTTTTCTTTTATTTATGATTGAATTCGTTTTCTTTTTATTATTTTTATCCTGCCATTTTTTGTTTTTTTCGTGATTATACTATGAAATGTTTAAAAAATGCTTTTTTACAAAAAATAAATACCGACTTCGAGGTTTATTATAAAAATTTAAAAATACACTAGAAAGTAAAAAATAATTACTCCCGATAAAAAATATATATCAGAGTGATATACCCTTAAAGGTGATATCGTAATTCTTATACAACATTTAAATTAGAGTTTGCATCAAATTCATGTTACTACATATATCTAGGAACAATTTAATGAACGTTTAATGCGGTTTTTAATTATTCTTTTAATATGAATTTGATGCCGACTCTAATTAAGGTATCAGTGTTGTATAAGAATTACGATATCACCACATAAGTGTTATATCACTCTGATATATATTTTTTATCGGGAGTTATTATTTTTTACTTTTTAGTGCATTTTTATTCAATTAAATTATAACATTTTAATAAGAACCGATATTTCCACGGTAAAAACATCAAAAGCTACGTATTTCCATGGTAATTTGGCAAATTTATAGTATTTTAAGTCAATAAATCTAACCCGACGGTGAAAACAATCATGAATGAAAAGCATCCAAAAAGCTTCAATCTCCCGCATTACTATTAAGGATAACTCAAAAACTATTGGTCAGATCTTGATCAAATTTAAATGGGAACACATGAAAAACACCACCTTTCAAATAAAAGAAGACTCGTCAAAATCAGTTCATCTAGAAGAAAGTTCTGAGGTAACACACATAAAAAAAATAAATAAATAAAAAAAAAATACGGTCGAATTGAATACCTCCTTTTTTTTTTTGAAGTCGGTTAAAAAGAATAATAATAATAATGATTTAAAGATTTACTATAAAAATTCACTAAAATTCAATAATAGTAATGTATATTATATCGTTTGCGAATGACCGACAGAAGAAAATTTAGCAGATTATTCTAGATATTTCACTCGCTGAATCCACGTGTGATGATTTCCGCAGACTATGACGCTGATAAACACATGGTGCTCCTTGGGATTGTAAAGAGAAAGTTGGGGGCGACAAAAATGAAATCCGATTGAAACCGCGGCGTCTTTAAAAGTAAATTATAAATAGGACTGCGTTATATTTATTAGAGAAGAAGAAATGTATGCGCTGGGAGGAACTTTCAATTTCATTTCCGTGGTCATAAAATGTGAAGCGAGGTAGGGTGAACAAAAATCGACAGGTCGTGATGACAAAATCGAATCTTCAAAATTAAATTTGAAAATATTATCTTTTCAATAATTACGGAATTATTCGTTATACTGTTTGTTAATTAAGAATGTAGTAATTGGGAAACAAAATAAAAATATAACGAACAAATGCAAGCGCATAATCTCTGTGTATACTGCTGTCAAAGAGGAAAAAATCGAACCGCGTTGTCGAATTAATTAAAATTGCTTCGTAGTAATTGTAATTGCAGCGCCGTCAGCCATGGTAGCTATAAAAGTCGAGTTGTATTTCCGTTATAGACATTTTTTTGAGGAGTATTTCAATAGTACATACTGAAGGGTGCCAGGTTTTTAGTTCTATGCCAGAATAAGGAAATATATCATATATATATGTATGTGTAACATATTTTTGTATACTTTTGTAGTTTAATTTGTAAAATGTTTCTATCACGTGATGTTATCGGTTATACGAGTAAAAGAAATAAATGATTTCGATTGACCGAAGTTTAAGGAATATCTGCAATTAGCAGCTAAAAATTTTTCGCGTTATTTCAGAAATCTTAAAGAAGCTATGAAAACTATTAAGAAATTAAATGGATTTTAATAGAAGGGAAAAGAGCGTATGTGTCATATTTATAATTTTAAAACGTTACGAAAAGATTGAAAATTTTCTTTGAAAATTTAAAAAATATTTCAATACAGTACTGGATTTATTGTAATTGCAGGTTTGTTTTTTTTTATATTTATTTATTTATTTTTTTTTTTTTTGGAATTTGCTTTAAACGCTGAATTTAAATATTTGTGTTAAAGGTTAAAATATTTTTTTCCATTTGACAACGCCGCACGCTATTCGTCATTGATCGTCTCCGGCGACTATCTTTTCCGGTTCAGCTAGGTACATAGTATTTCGTTACACATTTCAAATAAATGTAATTAATGATATCGGTGAGATATACATACTTCGGTAAAAATAAAGTCTCTTCCATTTTTGTGGAAAAATAATCACGTAATTTGTAGACACTAGAGATAGCTGTTGCAAAAGAGAATACCAGCTGCCTGCCTATGGGGTACAGTAAGAGAACCAAAAAAAGTCTTGTGTTAGCAGTTGCGGAAGTTGGGTAGGGGGGGATTTCTCTAGGAATTTGAATAATTGTCCTTTGAACGTAGTTGCGTTTAATTAGCGCAATTATTAATTATTTTCTGTATATTTTTATTGATACTTCTAATTTACTCGAAACATTTGGGGTTTATTACAAAATTTCTTTATCTTCTCGATTTTATCCTTCTTTTCCTCGAATTTGTATATCAATTATCGCCACGGTTGGTGTTTTAATCAATTAACATTTCCCTGCAAAATGCATCCATTCAAAATTGCCACCGTATTGTCAGTTGTTTGTCTACTATTCCGAGAAGTCTGTCTTTGTTGTTGTTGTTTTGTTTTTTTCGTGGTTTGTTTTAACCTACGGTTCTGTACACGAGCACGTCAGTATGACATTTCCTCCGAGAACCTCCAGAAGAGTTTTTGGAGATTAACTGTATGGATACGTTAGCAACAATAATCTGAAATAATTGGGTACCAGAGAAATCTGGGGGAAAGTAAAGGCGACCGAGAGAAAGGAACTGGCCCTAATATTCTCATCAGATCCATTAGGCTTAGTACATTGTGAACCTTAACTTCCCAATCCCAACGCCCTGTCAAGGGAATGGGACCTACTTTACTTTTTACCCCGTTATTAAGCCGGAATTAGTGTAAAAATTTCTTCTTCTCCTTTGTCGTGCCATACTCAGCATCTGAGCGCCGGCGACTATATTCGTACGATTCAGCATAGTGTGCTAGGCAATTGTTGTATTATAACACGAACGTAAAACTACATTCAGAACCGATTAATAATCGTTTGATTATCGATATACAAGTGAAGTTCCCCTTGTGTGTCTGATGGTGTATGTGGTGGTTTGGCATTGCCCTCCACATGCCTATTAGCGAGCATTTTAAATTAAATTTTTCGTAATAATTTTTGTCATTCCCTGGGACTACATAACGTTTAAAACCTTTTTTCATGCTGATTATTCTGAAATTGTTCAATCTGCAACCGTCTTTTAGACAATTCTTGAAGTTTACGGAACATTTTCTATAAAATATGGAGACCGCTGTAAAAGTGAAACGGTCGCTTATGGTTGGAATTGATTTGGCAAAAATGTATAAAGTTGTAAAGTCTGCGATGTATTGTTTCGCTCTGGGGGAAAACTGTTGAGAGCGGAACCGAATTTTCACGGAGACTCGATTTACCAAGAGTCTTCATCATTCTGCCAGTTATTCTTCGTAACCTGTTAATTATAGCTGTTAAACATGTCGAAGGAAAGTGGGGTTGTTAGGGTCGCTGAATCTCCGAAATTCGCGTAATATTCGTCTTTTTGATGACTAATCTCGAGGAAACTTTGTTCTGCCGCTTCCGACTAGAATCGGCGAAAGAGCGTTCTTGAATTCCCGGCGGAAAACCCGTTTCGGATTGTCTCGCATTCGATATAATTAAGTTTAAAAAATACCGCGACAATGGTGTACAAATAATTTTGCAAAAAGTTTGCAACATAAATTTACGGATACAATATACTCGAACAAGTCTTAAATATAACCGAAAAATTACTTCGAATAACGGATTTTAGCACCACACTTTGAATGTTTTTCTTTCCTGGAATTTAAAGAAAAAAGAAAGAAAGAAAGAAAAAGAAAGAAATCATTTTCGCAAGGAGAGAACGTTTTCAGAGACTGTCACATCTGGTTAAATATGGTAGCCGATTGCAGCCAGACCGAAAGCGAGCGCCCTTTTTAGCAGCTTATTATCCAGCATGCAGTTCGGAAGGAGAAACGGTCGGCACTTGGCCAACTCCGGTAACTAAGTTTTAACGGTAATTAAGGTAGACGCGTCGACCGCTAACCGAATAAAAGCGAATAATTTTTTTGCGACCAGTCTCTAACACGAATGCCACCGAAAACAGGACCAGTTTATTTCTCCGGACCGGTGCAATGTTTTTACACCTGTTCCGACAGTTTTCGATCGTTTTACTCCCGACTCCGCTAGAATCGGGCCGCCGGTACTACATTAAAAAGGAAATTCAAAAAAAAAAATAACCCCAAGTACGAAAGTAATTTTATGAAATAATCGATTTCTCGACGGTCGAATGCGGCTAGAAGAACGGTTTTTTTAGCACGTTCGGATGCGCTGCGAGATCTAACGCCAACTAACAAAACGAATAAAACCTATTTAAAATAATCGCTAACAGAGTAGCTTCGAAATCAACACGCAGGATAACGTCGATGTATAAAACCGCAAGCATAAGCACAATCGGTCAATAGTTTATTCGTAGCCTCTCGTAGATTCGGAGAAAAACAAATTTGATATTTATATGGAAGATTTAAAAGTATTAAAGTATAAAACTGAAATAATTAGTGGTAAAAGAAAACGAAAAATAAAAATGTGTCAAGAGATATTCAAAAAAAAAAAAAAAAAAAAATCCACTGTAATACATTTAAGAAGAACTCTTTATATGAATATTAAAAATTCCGTAATAAAAGAATAGACATTTATTGCGTTATGTTTATTTTGTCGTAATGGGAAAAGTAAGCAATGAAAAATTTAGAAAATTAAAAATGAAGTAGTGTAATGTAATATTTCTTGTAGTTTACTAAAGTTACAGACAATTAGAATGTATATCACATTAAGGGGAAAAATATTATTACCATTTTTTAATCGTGATATTATTTCGACGAAAAGAAAATTAAAATGAAAAAATGTTTGTCGAGTATTTTTAAAAACGCCTTATATTGTAAATGTTTTCTAGTTGTTTTAAACATAAATTGCGGATTATCTTTCTGTGTCTAACTTGTAAGGTTGGCATAAAAGGTCGGAAATTTGCATTATTAATCGTACGTAATGAAAAGTTATAAACCGGCAGCTAGTAAACACTCGCAAATCGATATTACGAATACGTATGTACACACATATTGCTAGTTCAAGTATGAAAGTTAAAAAAAAAACGAACGATTTTAAAATAAAATATTTTAACAGCTTTCTCCTTTTCTATTTAGAAGTAAAATTTTTTTTTATTCTTTTATTTTTCGACTCGACATTTCCAAATATACATATGGTTTATTAACGGATTTTTATTTGTTCCGGCATTTTAAAAGCAATTATTATTATTATTGTTATTATTACTATTATTATTATTATTATTATTATCACTTTTTCATTTTGTGACCTTTTTTTTGTATTAAGTGAAGTTAAAATATTACATAATTCGTTCATTTCTGTATAATTATTTTATACGTGTATTCTCAATTTACATGTAAAATACTGTTTGTGCAAATAAAAGGACGTAGTACACCGAATATCAAATTTTTTCAGTTGAACCCTCAAAACTGATTTGTTAAAATCTACCGTGCTATGAAATCACGTCGGTAGCAATCAATTAATCAAAAAATAATAATAATAAAAAAATAATAATAATAAAAAAATAAAAAAGTGCACGATATTTTAATTTCCCCTTATAAACAGACGGAGCAGTTTTAATTTTTGTTTCGATTTTTTTTGTCTTTTCCTCTCATTTCTTTTTGCGACAAATTTCTTTTAATAGCCGACTCTGAAAGTGTCTTGCAGGCGGTTTTTTGGACCTTTCATTCTTCCGAATTATTCCTGTTCCGTTCTATTCATAGAGATCTACTGTGGATTCCTAGCCATGCTAGAATTGAGGGTAATGAAGTGGCCGATTCTTTGGTTCGCTTAGGGGCTTCCAATGTTCCTTTTATAAATTTCCTGCTCATAATATTAATCACATTTCCAGGCAGTTTCATCTCAGATTATGGAATGATATTTATTTTTCCCTTTTCTTCAATTCGAATTCGTTTTATCTTTCCGTCCAGCCTTTTCACCTTCGCTCACCACAGTTCGGTTGGCAAGTTTCCTTGTCTTTGTCGTCCCCTGATCACTATCATATGTCGCCTTCGTTTCGGTCTTATAGCTTTCTCCCTTCGTCACTTTTTTGTTTTCCCCCGCCTCTTCCTCCTCGCGGTGTTCTCTTCATCCCGACAGTTCATTTTTTCTGTGTGACATCAATCTCGAATGTTCCCCACTTTCTTCGGAACGTTCGCACTTCTATTCTCAGCTTTTGCATATCTTAGTCTCCCTACTTTATATAATGTATGTTCTCCCGTTTCTTTCCTTATCAGTTGACCCCTATTCTATCGTTCATTCTATCTCGCACCAGACTAAAATCTGACATGTTATGTTCTTTTTGAGCTACTATTTAGATTCCTTGATTGATTGGACTGTTGCTTTTACTGTACCCCCCGCCGCCAAAAAGAAAAAAATGACGTAAAAAATAAATTCGGCATTCGTTTTATCGTTAGAGGATACTCTTTTTAATTGAATAGGTAATTTTATTGCATTAGTCAATAACGATTAATCGCCGCTTCTTCGCTATTTTTCATTTTTCGGTATGACGCTTTATAAAATAGTCAATTAGCCGAACACTTTTGATATCTGAAATGTTAACTATACCTTTTTTACTCCTATTCTTTTTGACAGATTTCATTTCACAATTCGAAAGAAAACCCTTTACTTCTATGGCCTTTTCGGCTGCTTTAATAACAGTTATAAATGAATCATCATACGATGGTGAACTTCTTTTTATCTTTTTAAAATCGCTTTCAATGGTAGAACGAGGTCTTTGTGCAAAAATAACGGCACCGTACAAATTAGTGTGCTCTTTCGGGAAGTAGGAATATTTTTTGTATGGGTGCATAGCGGAAAAACTTATAAACAAGCATCAATTAAAATGGGTCGTTTTTGCAAAGTTCTTCCACAGCTAAAGATGCGTAATAATTTTTCGGAAATGCTTATAATCATCAGATAAAAATGACATACCGCGAGTTCGAAAGTGACAATGTTCCACATAAAGAGACATTCATTTAACTTCCGTTTCCATGACGATTTTTGACTTATTCTCGAAAACTGACGATATATGTATAAATTACGTTGTTGCAAAAAAACAAAAAAACAAAACAGGACTGAATTTTTAATTTTAATTCTGTCAGTCTCGGGGGACACTTTACTAACGAAGAGTTAAAATCATAGACTCTCTGTAATATCCTCCGGGTTACTTCTATTATAGCATAGCGTGTGAATTTTTGTCTGTATGCCAATATTCAAACTTTGTTAATGACGGATTAGAAATTTTAAGCTCGAATCGGGAAAATAGTGAAAACAAAAGCTACTTTGCAAAGACTAAAAAACTTTTGATTTATTATTGAATTTTGGCAGTTCTACAGATATATTTATAGAACAAATTTATTTTTACTAAGCAACATTAATCTCAAATATATATATATATGTATATAGTATATATATATATATATGTATGTGTGTGCATATTTTTTTTAATATATTGCGAACTGATGAATTTTAGCCCTTATTTTGCTTAATGTGTAGGTGAAATGAGAACGCAGAATGCATAGAGCAATAATGCAAGCGGCGAAAATTAAATTATGTACACTTTTATTGTTTGTAGAGAGGAAAGTTAAACGGGAGCGGGAATACTTGAGAAGAAGATGCAGCAAAAAGGTATAAACGACTGAATAAACACACGATAGAACGATGAATACGGAAAAGACGAAGATAACGAAAGGAACGAAGCAAACAAGTTTTCCTAAGACGCAGGCGGCGCAGACTATTTCGCTGTTCGCATCACCCCACCTTTATAGGAAACTGATTAAAATAATTTACGAAAAAAAATTTATATTAAAAATATTTTTCATTTTCTTATCGTGATTTGAGAGAATTATAAAAACAAACAAACAAAAACTAAGCGACCATAATGCATTAATCAGAGTATATAAAGATAGAAAAATAACTTTTTTTAATAATCTGAAAAATCCGTATTTTAATTAGTTTCGATATTCCGGTTCTCTCGAACTATACGAAAACGTCCATGTGCCTGTGTCGTTATTAACAATCCATCATACGTTTGACGTATCGAAAATTGCAAATGATTTTTAATAATTTTTTTTTTTCTTTAGGAAGGTGGGGAAAATTGAGAATGATGCTCGCTCTTTATTCGAAACGAGATTCTTGTTTGATTCTTTAAATCCGAAACGTGGAGGAGATAGATAAAATAAGTTAAGGAGTATATTTTTATTTCATCGCCCATGATGAAAACTTCCAGAACAAGAATAAGCTATAAGAGTCCTTATTATATCGGATTCCCACAGTGTCCTTCAAGCCATCTCCTCTTCTTTTCCTTCTTCCTCTGTTGATTACATAATCTTTCTCATACGCTCTCTTATTCACAACATTTTCCTTTCTCACTCTATCCAAATTGACCTACTGTGGATTCCTGGCCACTCTGGAATCGAGGGTAACGAGTCGGCCGATACACTAGCTCGATCATCCTCTTCTACCGGTGAATTCCTCAGCGTCTTTTCATCTCATAATATTAATCTCCTCTCCACTTCAGCTCATTCCAAACTATGGTTAAATTTGTATTCCTCCTCATTCTCTAATCCGGACTCCTTCTATCTCTTTATCCAGCCTAATCTACCGTCTTATCCATGGTTTTTCAATTTTCCCTCCATAAGGCGTTCAACTCTCTCTGCAATCTGTCGCCTACGCTTTGGGCACAGTTTGCTTCCTGCTTCCCTATTTCGCTTTTCTCTGGTCCCCTCTCCTCACTGTCTCCTACACCCTTCCTCTCACAACATTATAGGTGACGCTAATCACATTTTGTTTGAGTGCACCTATATCGCTTCCGAACGTTCTTCCTTTTACTCTTCTCTTTTGTCAATTGGTCTTCCAACTCCGTATTGCGCAGCTTTTGTCCTCTCCTTGCCATCACCCTCGGTCATCCCAGCACTTGAGTCTTTCCTATCTTCCATATCTGATCGCATAAACATCTGATTCCGCTTCTTATTCTTCTTCCTCTTCTTGGGCCAATGTCTTTATGACGAACCCAAAAAAAAAATAAAAAAAAAAAAAAAAAAAAAAAATTGTTGGAAGGTACGGAGAAGGAAGTCTGAGTTATAAGAGTTGGGCGATCAGAAAAATCACGCTTAATAGAAAAGAACGCTTGAAAAATATATATTACTAGCATCAGAATTAATGTAACATCGATAATAGCCATTTTATAATCTACGGTAGCTCAATGTTTATCGAAATATGATCAATTCTCTCCCCCCGTCTGTACCATCGTTTAACATTCGGCACTAATGCCGTTTCCAATTCAATTTTACAAAAAAAAGGCAACGGTGTAGAATATACATCAAGAACGGGTTCAATAAATTATTAAAAGTCAATGGAGTTCACATAACAGAGACTAGAGATGTTGCAGAAGCATTTGCACATTATTTTTCCACAGAATTCTCGGCACTGAAGTATTCCAGCAATTTCTAACAGCAAAAAACACTTTATGAGCAACAGTCCATTAATTTCGATTCCAATGCTGACGATCCTTATAACTGCCCCTTTTCTATGGCTGAACTAGAGTTCCAACTTAAGTATCACACCAGGAACAGTGCACCCGGTGAAGATTCGATACACCCCTACATGTTGAAATATCTCCCGGGCCATGTTAAGGAATTCCTACTGAATATATATAATCAGATATGGTCAGCTGGGGCTATTCCGGATGCATGGAAAGTTGCGACCGTCATTCCTATCCCAAAGGTGAATAAAAATCCTTTCCAAGTTGAAAGTTATCGACCAATATCATTGCTGTCTGTCCTGTCTAAAACGATGGAAAAGATGGTGAACAGGCGACTTCTGCATTTCCTTGAAGCAAACTCTGTCCTATCACCAATTCAAGCTGGAGGCCGAAAATCAAAGTCAACCATTAATCATTTATTGAGCCTTCAAAGACAAATTGTATCTGCCTTTCATCGTCGACACCACCTTTATGCAGTATTCTTCGATATGGAGAAGGCATTCGACCGCGTATCGAGGCAACACTTGCTTCGGAAATTAAAAGCGGTCGGGGTGGGCGGTAAGCTGGGGCGATACATTCACAACTATCTGAGCAATAGATGGATTCAAATCCGAATTGGCTCCTCGATATCGAGAAAAGTTCCAATAGAGAACGGGGTACCTCAAGGTTCCGCCTTAAGTGCTACCCTGTTTATCCTCTATATAAACGATATTGTTGACTGCATCAGGCCTCCAGTAAGTGCTCGCCTATATATAGATGATCTAAACATATCCGTGGCATCTAACATCCCTTCCTTCGCCCAGTCTATCCTGCAAAATAGAATTAATAGATTGCAGCAATGGTCAGGAAAGAATGGACTGGATTTCTCCTCTCAGAAGTCTCAATACGTTGTGTTCCATAGAGGTCGTCCTGTTCAGAATCCGCCATCACTACAAGTGAACAATAGTCCAATTCCTTATAAAACAACAGCAACTTTCCTAGGCATCTTGATGGACGCCAACCTGACGTGGAAGCCCTTTATATCTGATTTAAAAACTAAATCCCTTCAGTCTTTAAGGGTAATCAAGTTCTTGTCAAATCCCAAATTTAATGTTCAGCCAAAGTTTCTCTTAAATATTTATAAAGCACTGGTCCTCAGCAAAATCAATTATGGAAGTCAGGTGTACTCGTCAGCGAGTGGTTCCCTGTTAAAAACACTGGACCCGATCCATAACGCCGCTATTCGCATGATACTTGGCGCCCATCGTACATCTCCAGCTAAAAGCCTATGTTCGTTAGCTGGTATACCACCGTTGTCTTACAACAGAAAGTTCTTCACTTATCGCGATATGCTTTCATGGGCTGCGGAAAATCATTGCGACGTAACTACGGAGCCTGATTTTCCCAAGGATAGCCTACCTGAAGTCAATGCAATCTTGTTGCAAAATAACATAAAGCCCAACTTAACACCCAGAACGGACTTTTCAAAATTACCCCCACCCTGGGCTTCTTTTCAGGTAGAAGCTATCACAACTCTTACTGATAATAATCACCCACCGGCGCTGCGAGGGCACAGGGCACTAAATATTATTAATAAATATACCACGTTCTCGAAAGCATACACTGATGGATCCAAAGCTAATGAGTCCAAGGCTGCCCCAGCGGCATGCGCTTTCGAAATAGACGGAATCGCAGAGGGCATGCGGTTGAACAACGTTGTATCCATTGCGGAAGCCGAAATGTATGCTGTGTTGTTTTGTCTTCAGGCATACTTAGAACTGAGATCCCAACCGCTCGGAATCTTACTGGTGACTGATTCCTTGCAGTCCATACGTGCTTTGCAGTCAGATCACCCGGAATCACCAATGGTCCTAGAAGTCCTGGCTATCTTATACCAGCTGAGCCGAAGGGGATGCCGAGTTGTTTTTTTATGGGTCCCCAGTCATGCCGGTGTTCCGGGGAATGAGCGGGTTGACCTGGTCGCTCGGTCATTCATGACGTGCCCAATGCCGTTATGTGCTTTTGGTCCACTATCTCTGAGAGGTTTCCTGTCAGATACGGTCTTCGCACAGTGGAGTCATGACTGGATGTCTCAGTCGACCTTCCTCGGGGAACTGAAGCCTACGACGGAGCCATGGTGGCCTCCAGTCGGAACAGAACGCAAAGTGTTTTCGGCAATCAATCGCCTGAGAACGGGACATACGTCCTTTTCCCACGACTATATCCTCAAACAAGCCCCAAAGCCAAGTACCTGCCCACTTTGTTCTACCGATGAATACCCGTCAGTTTCGCATATCTTGCTGAAATGCACACGTCTAAATGGGTTACGGCGAGGCCAGATCATATCGATTGAAGACATCCTCTCAAATACCCCTACCGCTTTGAACAATCTTATGACTTTCGTTCAGGCTAGCGAGCTAAGGAGTATGTTTTAAACGTGGGTCCACTCACTGCGATAACCGAGGTAGTTACATGCAGCGAGTGGTTTAGTACCCCTTCTTAAATTTAAAAAAAAAAAAAAAAAAAAATAAATTATTTAATATAGCTAGAGGCAGCCAAAAAGGTTAGTAAAGAATTATTTCACGTATTACACACAAGTAAACATGAGTACATGTATTTCAGACGAATTTTTAGGCTATCATTTCCAGGACAACGGGCGGTGAAATTATTATCGCAGAGACAAATGCGGAAGAAAAATAGTTAAATATGTGCAATATCTAGGGCTTCACCAAGTATATGGTATTTAAGTTTAATGGAAAAAATATTATTTTTGCTGAAAACAGATTTAAATCGAATTTTCGTGAGAAATATATTAGCGTAGGGCTTACGAAAGCCAATGTCGGTTGACATTGAAATAAAGCGCAACCAAAAAAAAAAACAAAAAAACCGAATGCTTACTATTTATAGACCACCAAACCGTTATAACGTAAAGCAGTTCTTGAAAGAACTTCAACTAAGTATAGTGTAAGCAAAATAGATAAAAAGCAGGAATTCATTATTTTGTTGGGATTTTAATATGAATTCGCTACAAGGTCACTTCTATCAGGGGATTTTTTAGATTTTTAGTTTGGTGTGGTGGTGGCGTAAGATTGATTGATGGTGTGTAACAAAGGAAGAATTTCGGAATGGCAGGTTAACTCAATTGCGTATAGATAATATATTTATAAGGAATTCAATTGATGAAATTTATGCGGGTATTATTAATTAATTCGAAGATCTCTGATCATTACATTGTATGTTGTTGATTCCGCACTGATAGTATTGTACTTCCGAAGGCCCAAAAAAGTATAAGGTTGAACGAAATCTTTAAAAATAACGACTAGAAAGGTGTCAGCCGGAGAAATATGTTCGCAAATGTAAACGAACTTTAATGAAATGTATAAAAGGAGTGGGTAGCAGGTGATTTTACAAATAATAATCTGTATTTTAATAATGACTGGATGAATATAAAAAAATATTAAATTTAATGAAAATTGTGCGACGAAGAATCCGTGCTTAACCAATTATTTCAGTTTCTAAATTCTTCTAATTTGTTAAAGTTGTTATAATTTTGCTAATCCTTGTTAATTTCTTTTTATTTTCCCTTTTTTCCTTTCTTTCAACTTTCATAATTTTGTAATTCCTTTTTTTTTTTTTTTTTTTTTTTGGGCGCATCAACTATGGACCATTGCCCGGACACAATGGGAAGAAGAGACAACTAACTAGAACCTAATTCGATTGGAGACAGCTGAAATAAAGGAACCAAGGACAAGAACAACAGACTGGGAAGGAAGGGACAAGACGTAAGACGCACAGTAAAGAGTGGGAAGCCCCAGCTTTATAAGGCGAAGATAGAAAAGAGAACGCTCCGCAGAAAGAGCAGAGCACTCGAAGAAAATGTGATCAGCATCACAGACAACTGCTTCATCTGGATGCAACGGACAATGAGGAGAGGGAAGCAAAGAGAAACGATAGCGTGAAGAGGGCAGCAGTGTGTGATTAAAGCGCAGGCGGACAATAGAGGAAATTATAAATCGTGGAAGAGAGTGAAACTCGGAGAACCATGGATGAGAAGGAAGTGTAGGTTGGATTGAAAGGTAGAAGGAACGATTGTTGGAAAAAGAAGAAGGGTACACATCCGACCAAAATCTGAAGTGAAGCTTCTTAATTAGGGGTAATAGATTAACAACCGGGATTTTTTTTAAATAGAAGCGAGAACGAACAGCAACCTAAGCCAAAGCATCCGCCATTTCATTACCCTCGATGCCTCTGTGACCAGGAACCCACAGTAAGTCAATGTGTACAGAGTGATGGAAAGAAAAATTATAAATGAGAGATCGTATACGAAGAATGAAGAAGTCAGAAGAGGGAGAAGGAAGCGGTGAACTGATAGCCTGGAGAGCACCCATGGAGTCAGAAATGATTAGATAGTCGGAGGACGAACGATTGGACGAGATATGTATGATCGCACGAAGGATAGCCATCAATTCGGCCGTCAAAATAGAACAGAAAGATGGGAGGCGAAAGGATTCGGAGAAGTTGAAGTCGGGAAGAATAAAAGACGATCCGACCCCACCGGGTCCTCTAGAGCCATCAGTAAAAACAAGTGTATGAGAAGGAAAAAGACAACTGACCGTGCTGCGAAATTCCTGTTTAATGACGGTCTGATGCATAAACTTAGACAATTTAGGGAGAAAATGTACTTTGGGAGGGTGTAAGAGGTCGAAATAATTGAGTGAGAAGTACGAAAGATTATTGCTGGATATAATATGGGAGGAGAAATGGCTAAGACGTTGAGAAATAGGGGCTAAGATAGGGATTTTATTAGAAACAAAACGCCAGTTCTTGGCAATGTAAATGTAGGAAGAAATAAGTTGAGACGAAGTGAAAGGTAAACGTTTGGAAAGGAATCGATAGCCCAAATAAGATTCCTTGCCGTGTCTCTAGCCTAAGTTGCTGTATACGACACGTAAAATAAATAAATAAATAAAATAAGGATAAGTGCTGTAAAGGTAACACGGCAAAAAAAAATTGGTATAGAAACCTTTACAAAAGATACCGGAACATGGTTATAAATTTGAAATTGAACAAGCAAATAACAATAACAAAAAAGTATGGCAAATAATCAGTAGAATAGTATACAATGAAAAAACAAAACGTCACTCGATGAGTATGCTTCGAAGCATTTTAAAAGTGCAAAGGGGAGGCTACAGATAAATTTATAGAACACTTTTCTCAACCAAAGCAGCATTTTCAGTCATTCGTGTAATCTACAGTTGCTGAATTTCAATGCTACAGACAGGTCGTATCATTTTCTACACCACGAGAAGTACAAACAAACAAGTTGAACAGATAATTAATAAACTACAAAGCGTCCGGTTGGGATAGAATAAAAGTTCCGAATATTAAAAATAATGTATCCGTGTCATTTCACTGTTAATAAAATTAATTAATAGTGTTCTATCACTGAACGTACAGTTCCCGAAGGATTAAAAAAGTTGGTGTTATCGGAGCTATTTATAAAAGTGGCTCGGCAAGGGTTTCTGACAATTATCGAAACCACAATTACAATTATTTCGGTTTTAGCGAAAATTTTAGGGAAAAATTCATCGTGTTTCATCTGAGAAACTATTTGGAACGAAATAACTAACTACATACCAATCAGTTTGGGTTTAGAGAAGAAGGGAAATCAACTGTCTCCTTGTTGAAAGTATTAATAAGTAGCATCAGTAGAAGGTTGGCAAATGGGAAACAGTTCATTATAACTTTCATTGATATTAGTTGAGCCTTTGATGCGGTGAATCATCAAATACTGTTGCGAGACATGCAAGACATAGAAATCATAAAAAGTAAAGTGATTCCCATACCCTTAATAAGGTATCATGGATTGTGGAATTACGCTCTTCATCATGTACTAAGCCTAATGGATCTGATGGGAATACTAGGACTAGTTTCTTTCTATCGGCCGCCTTTACTTTCTCATATTTCTCTGGTACCCAATTATTTCAGTCTGGTTAAATAGGAATCATAGGTAAGCAAAATAAATAGCTTTTAAAAAATTATTTAGATAATAGAGTGGATGCAGTTAAAATTGATGAAGAATTAAGCGAGGGGAGGAATATCATTAGAGGGTGTAGGGAAAGGAACTATTTTAGCTCCGCAGCTTTTTCTGATTTATACCAAAACTCTTTACGTAAGTACGTTAAAAATTCGACGGTATTACGCGGATGATAGAGCGAAAATCATAACATTCATACGGTTGAGAAACGTTTGCAAGAGGATGTAGATATCATGTATAGAGTTGGACACATAATAAACAGCTAACAATACAAAAATATCGAAGATTTTGTATACCAGAATGTCAAACAGACATCTTCTTCTTCTTCTTTTGGTGTCATACTCTTCGAAGAGCGTTGACGATCACAAATGTCAGCATCAAAAACTTCTGTTTCTGGCATTTTGCATGAGTCTTCCTATCGACCAAGTTCTCGTCCATTCCTTGATGTTATCTAGCCAAGTCGTTTTCCGTCTTCCTCGGCCTCTCTTTCCGTCTATTTTTCCCTGGAGGATTCATAGAATATACAAAAATCATCTATTACAATGCATGATAGCAACTGCTTACATGACTGCTTGTCCCCAACTGTGTGACCTCCTGCGGATGTACTACGTTGGTAATGATGGAAGAATGTAAATACTTGGGCACATCATTGATTAAAACCATTAATTTCAGATAAGTGTATTTTAAGGTTATTAGGAAAACGTTACCGGTATTATATAGATTAGCTCAATCAATATCATATAGCGGTTTTCGAGTTCACTACGATGCTGTAGTACTGTTTAGAATCATATACGGAATATTGGTATAAACGGAAGCAAAATGCGAGGTAATCAAAAAGATAAGTAATCAGCAAAAGAGACGTTTAAAGATTATTATAATGCCTAAAAAAATTCAGATTAGTAAGAACATCGGCTGGTGAAGAGCGGTAAAAGAAATTTCTCCGAAAATTATCTACTATACTATTACCTGGGCTTATTGAATATAGAACTAAACGTATACCAATTCCGTCGACGAAGAAAGGTAGGGTAACTAAGGATCAAAGGCAAATTTATTGCGTACAACTGAAAGAGAAACATAGTAAGATAGATAACGCTAATGCAATGGTCTTAATCAAATTGCTGGAGCGAATTCCTGAAGAAATAATGAATATAAACATAAATCCTTGGAAATTACAAATTAAACAGCGGTTGTTAGACAATATAAATCGGTGATATTTAAGGCAATGCTAAATTTGTATCTGGTCTGCTAGCTGGGAAATATATCTGTATAATAAAACGCTAAGGAAATAAATAGACGAAAAATCAAAAAAAAGTCCTGAGCCCGTTCTATGGCACTTGGAAAGCTATTTTTTTTTGTAAATCGACAGCATTACATGAGCAGTATTTAGGAAAAATATAAAACGCTCAAAATTTTCATTTCCTAGCGCTCAAAACGAGCAATAAATCAAATTTTTTTGCCGTTTTTTCAATTTTTTAATCGTTTATCAAAAGCTAATTATTCTATTGAAATGCTCTAGGTCTCATTTTAAAGAGAATCGAATTTAGAGTATTTCCCTCGCTTACACTACCACCCTTCTAGCGATTGAACTTTTTGAGCTATTTTAATTCAAAAATTTTCGTAATATTAGACAAAAAATCAAAAAAAAAGTCCCAACACCGTTCTATGGCACTTAGAACGCTAATTTTTTTTTAATCGACAGCTCCGAGTCAGTGGCTTCTGGGAATATTATAAAATATCCAAAATTTTCATACCTTGAGGCTCAAAACAAAAAGTGAATAGATCAGCGCTAATTTAATAAGATCATTACCAATCACATACTGCTGTATTTACCTATGGAGTACCGCGTTTCCACCCGCCCGTTAACCGGTACTGGCTTTTTGTTCATCGCGTATTACTCATAGTGGACGAAGACGAAACATCTTTTGTTAACGATCCTTCTTTTGTTTCCTCTATGGTGTATTATTGGTGTATTTCGACGATTTTAAATCAGAACAAGGTGCATCTACCCAGTTCTGTGAGCAATAAACTTGCAAAAAATATTAAACAATTTAGTACTGTTGCATGATTAAAAAAACAATAAGGTAAATTCGAGAGCAGAGTACGAATTTAGCAAAAACAAAAAAAATCATTGTTTTAAGAGCAAACTTGGTCACGATGAAACTCCGACAAAACGGGGGTTTGGGGGCGGTGCCGCGGGGGGTTAGGCCACGAAGTGGCCAGGGGGAAAAGATTAATTACAACGTAATTCTTAGGCCATTAGAGAAGATATCCCAATTTTATGTAACGAAAAATGTCCCAAAAAAATGTCCTAATTTTATGTAACGTTTATTATATTTTATAGGATTTTTGTGATTATGTTATTATATTCATATGGACCGATTTAAAATTACGTTGTAAACTTTGATCATTTTATATAAATATGAAGTATAGGAGAGAAAGAGACAGAAATGTAAACACAAGGGGGAAGGGGCACAGCCCCTTGCGAGGGAAAAATGGCCGAATTATGTATATATAAATATATATGTGTGTGTGCGTGTGTGTGTATAAGTTATGAAACATGTTTTTTTGTCACGCCCCTCTTAGCAGCAAAACCGGTTTGGTTAGCTGGAGCTGACTCTCAGCTTCACAGCGCACTGCAGTTCAGTCTGTTCTAAGTATCGATAGCGTCAGCATCGGTGAATTAATATACCTTTGTTTGGAGACCTCGTCACAGCCGCTTGGATGACTTCAATGCTTTCAAAATGGCGTCCATTGAGCGCGATTTTTATTTTCCGGAACAAGAAGTCCGGCGGAAAGAGACCGAGACTGTGGGGTGGCTGCAGAAGTTTACTCGCGTCAGCACTCGATTGGCTTCGTGTTCATCGGTCAGAAATTTTAGGACCAGCTTGGTGCACACCTTCCGCATGTGCAAGTCCTCCGTAACAGTGCTGAAAAGAGAACTTTTTGGAATGTCCACGATATCAGCTAGCAGCCGAACACTGATTATTAGGCTGTCAGAATTCAACAATTCACGAACATGGTTCACATATTCTTCGTTTCTACTTGTTGCTGGTCTTCCAGAGCGAGGGTTATCGTCCACCCCTTCCTGGCCGTCCTCAAACTTTTTCACCCATCTCGTAACTCGCACATAACTCATAGCAGACTCCCCGTAGGCTTACTTCAGCATTGTGAAAGTTTCGGCAGTTTTTTTGTCGAGCTTTGTGCAAAACTTGATCGTCCAACGTTGTTCAATTGAATCTGACATCGTGCGTCGTGGCGAGATCTCCAAACAGAGGCGCACTAATTCGCCGATTCTGATGCTACCGATGTTCGGAACAGACTGAATTGCGGTGCGCTGTGAAGCTGGGAGTCAGCTCCATCTAACCAAACGGCTGCAGGCAAGAGGGACGCGACAAAAAAACATGTTTCATGACTTTCTGGACACATCCTATATATATATATATATATATATATATATATATATACACACATACATACATACATACATACATACATACATATATATATATATATATATATCATCATCATCATCATCATCATCATCATCATCATCATCATGTGACAGATGTCTGACTGATTCTCCCCAGCACTATTTGCCTCCACTTGATACGGTCCATTGCTGTCCTCTTCAATTCCGTGTAGTTCCGTAGGTTGGTTTCTTTTAAAAATGCGTCCACTAATGTCATCTGAGGACGCCCACGCGGTCTCTTTCTTACTATTTTTCCTTCGATATTGATTTTGATTATACTATACTCTGACCGCAATGCCTTAACCAACCCAGCCGAGTTTTACGTATCCGCTCCAGTATAGTTCTTCTCTCTTCGATTCTATCAAGCACTTCTTGGTTACTAATTTTCTCCGTCCAACTGATTCGCAGTAGCTTCCGCCAGCACCACATTTTAAATGCTTCTAATTTTTTACAATCAGCTCGTTTCAGCAGCCATATTTTCGCGCCATACAGTGCGACTGACCAGACGAAAATTTTCATGAGTTGTTTCCGCAATTGCATTGAAATCGCTCGCTGTGTCAGTAGCGAGTATTTATCTTTAAAAGCCTGCTTGCCTATTGCTATCCTTTTACGTATTTCTGGCGTACAATCAAGGTTCTGGGTTATTATTTGTCCCAAGTATTTAAAAGTAGGTACCTGCTCAATGACTTTATTTTCCAGCACATATATATATATAATTAAGAGGATGCTCTCCAATTGTATTAAGTTGTTTTATTTTCTGTTTTTTTTTTGCTTTTTTTTTGAGTTTTTTGGTTATTATTTTAATTAATTTTTAAGTAATGTTGTAACTTTATTATATCAATAAACGATGATAAGAGTACCGGGAACCCTTAGACGGGCAGCATTTGTGGGATAAACAACTTAGTTTAAAGTAAAAAAGAGAAAAAAAAACAGGAATTACGCGATGGACAAATGGAATATGTAGTAGGGGAAAAACGATTTATAGAAAGCTATGGAAAGCGATGTTCGTGATTATCACATGAAGGAATATTAAGAGAATCGTTTCCAAGCTTGCTATTATCCGGTATTTGAAGGTGTACGATATATAAGAAGAGGTTTTAACTTTTTTTCGCTAAGCGAAAATACCGTTTATACTAGTAACTGTTGTAATGATACTGACAGTTTTCGAAAAAAAAAAATGAACATAAGCAGAAAATGAAATCTATGACCGTTCCATTCAAGGAGCAGGACTAGTCATGAACGAAAGTGGAAACGTTGCTCTTATACATTTTGTTGATAGCATCGGCCGGCCAATCGTTAAACAGTAGCGATACGTTAATTCGGAATTATTATAAAACTATTGTCGTAAAATATTATAACATTCGCCATTAAATTTATAACTTCCCCAATGAGTACAGATGCTCAGTTTAATTACCTAATGTACCTTCCGCGCAATCGCAACAAGAAAATACCTACGTTCCTCTCATTTTGACCATTTCCCGTAATCCGACAACTCCCGCTTGCGATGGCATGTTTTTTTTGTTTTTCGTAAAATATTATAAACACGCGAAGGTTAAACAAGTGCTCTAGCAAACAATGCGCGCCTACATATATGTATGTGGGTGCAGCGTTATTACACTATCCGATATGCATAGAAATTTGTTGGTTACAATTTCGTCCCATAAGTGAACACTGCTTTTTATTTAAACCATTTTTTAATTGAATAACTCACGTAGTTTAGAAATTAAAAAATTATGTTAAAACCCGGAGCATTACAATAGCTATATCGATATCAGAGAACTATTATTTTCGGTGTAATTTGTAATAACGTTTTTATTAAAATTAACTGATTTTTTTCAAATTTTGAAAGCCGTTCAAAGTAAAGAAATCCGTGAAATAAATAATAACCTAAATAAGAATTATTTGAAATTACGGACACTCTCAGATAGGGCAGTACGATCGAGTGCCATCGCAAATTTCCCGGAGAATAATTTTGTTCGTAATTTAGTTTTTTCTTTCGTTTGCTTGTTGTGTAGCGTGAGGTTTTTAGCGCGAAACTAGGAAAATTATACTTTTACAAAAGCTGCGTGTCTGCAGCGACCGTATAATGGATGGCGGCTGGAGATGTGAGAGGGAGTTGCGCAGTCTGGCTAACTGTCTAAAAAGGAGAAAATTAATTTTTCAGGCGAGCGGGGACGGACGTGATAAAACGAGGAAAAGATGATGCACGGTTATTTGAAGTATTCTTTTAAACGATTGAAAGTGTATGGAGAAACACGTAAGAAACTGAAAGCGGGAGTTCATTGAACGAAAAATGTTGAGGTTTTTAGGAAAGAAAAGGAAAAGAGAATAATGATAAACGGGTAAAAAAAGCTATAACGAAAGAACTCGTAGCAAAAAGCCGGTTTTAATGAAAAAACACCGGAGAGGAATTAGAAAAGAGAGGGGTAACGAATTGGGATGATTCGAAGAAACAGAGAATACTAAAAATTGTAAGAACGGAAAAGAGGATTAAATTGCGGACGGTGGAAATAAAAGGGCAGCTGTGTGAATTTTTCTTTCAGCCGAATAAACGATGATGATGTCGGGATCTAATGAATAATTGCAAATCACCACGGAAACTTCGTCGTTGACTTTTTTTGTTTTACCAATCACGATATTGGTATGCGCAATCGAAATTCGAATCATGTTATCGAATGCGGTTGTTTCCGTTAGTGTCATTTTCGATAAATTACCTCCGTGACAAGAAGTTGGCAGTACGAAAAAAGTGCCTTTAAGAATTGCCGACTCCGCAAATCATTAACTGATTACGTTCAAGCGCTGACTACAGTTCATTAGGGTACATGTGGGCACAGTAATAGAGGACATAATTACGGTTTTCAGCAACTTCTGTTGTCCTGTCCGCCGCGGTAAGAGCGTTTGTAATCAGTTTCCGCCGATATGATGACCATAAAAAACGTTTACCAGTTAAAATTTCCCGCAACAAATGAAAATAAATCATCTTTATAGCGGACCAGAAATTGACCCGATTTTTAATTAATATCTTGTAACCTATAGGATACTTAAACGATCGAATGCTTGAGAAGAAGGCGATAAAATCACCCAAAGTTCTAGTAGTATTTTAGAGACGAATCTTCTCGATTATTCCCAAACGGAAATCCGAGTAATTATAATTTTAACGAAATCGAAAGTATTCCGCAACTAAAAATGCGACCTACCCACCGGTTCAGCTGTTTCCGCGATCGCTGATATTCCGATCAATCGAGGGAAATGAGTTAGCTGACTCATTCACTATCTTCCTCTTCTGGTAGATTTCTTCCCGTTTTCTCATCCTCCGATATAACTACCCTCGAGCTGCAGCTGCTCATTTCAAACTTCAGTTAAGTTCTTTCGCCTCCTCATTCCCTAACTCGGATTCTTTTTTCTTGTCTATTCAGCCTTCCCTTGCTCATTTCCCTCGGTTTCTTGATTTTTCCTCTATGCGTCGCTTTAATCTCTCTGCGATTATCTGTTTTTCTCCCTTCTTCGCTTTTTCGTTTTTCTCTCGCGTTTTCTCCTTATTGTTCATTGCCTTCATCTTATTCACGACCCTGATCACATAATGTTCGATTGTTCATTTTCATCTGAGCCAACTTCTTCTTTTTACTCCTTTCTTTTATCAAACGGTATTCCGACTCCATACAGTGCTTCCTTCGTTTCCTTCTGCTTGTGTTATTCAAGCTCTTGACTTTTTTTTCGTCGGCTTACTCTGATCCATTAAAGAAATCTCTTTCTCCTTTTTCCACTGTTCTTGGACCAATATCCAAATTGACGAACCATTACAAAAAAAAAAAAAAAATAAATAAATAAAGCCGCTTATCTGGAATGCTTTGCACGACGTGTACGTGGAATTACAAGAGCACAGCGTGATCGAAATAATATCTTTATATTTTTATTTCTTCTTTTTTTAAATGTCTCTCGATTAGTCGATTACGACGACGTCGCTCGTAGTCTCCCCCTTAATTCTACATAATCGTTAATATTGGTACGTTTCTGATGACACTTGTTTCTCCCGGCCTTTCTCCGGCCTTTTTTGACTCAGCATTTCACCTTTCATTATACATTGGATGGCCGGTGTTTTTTTTTCTTTTATTCTATATAGTACTGCTTCATTGCTCTCTACCCATTCTTTTCATCCTTTTCCACAACCACATTTCGACAGCTTCTGTTCATGCAGCCTCCGACCTTTTAAAATACATACAGCAATACACTCCATCTTATCGGTTTTAAAAGAAAACTTTTTCCTCGTTTTTATGTCGATTTCTTTGCGTGTTACTAATTCTTCACTCGCGAATACCTTACGTTATCTTTTATTTCTTTCGCGCACCCTGTTATCTCCCGCTATAATCGTTCCCAAGTGTTTAAAATTTTGTGCTTGTTCCATAGTTTCATTAGTAATTTTTAGTTCTGCTCGTTCTTCTTCTTTTCCTACTACCTTCTCGTCGGCTTACATTTATTGCTCAGGGATTTAAGCTATTTGTCGTCAACGTACTGGGCACCCTTACGCTCTTTTCATAGATTCTCTCCCACTACATCTCCTTATTGTCAGTGCCGGATTAAGCAAGCGCGGGGCCCGTACCAAATTCTAACGAGGAGCTCTTGATCTACTGAGTTCTTATAAAATGGTAAACTAATAATTCAATACTCTTTATTTGCCATCTATAGGTTACAAATTATGTTAGTGTTTAATAATAAAGTAGACCTGACAATTTAGAATAATTTTGATGACCAACATTTTAAAACTGACGATTAACGACGACGAACTTTTATTTTAAACTTATAAAAAGTAACTTTTCTAGATTTAATGTGGGCGAATTTAGAGATAATACGATACGAATATTAATTTCTCTAAGCAAATCATATTCTACATTCATAGTGATAATTCAGACGTTCTTGACTCATCGTGTTCCACCTTAATTCATTTTTTATACGCTTCAATGTCGAAAATGAACGTTCGCCACTGATTAAAGTGATCACGATAGGCGCAAAGCAATTTCTAAATTGGGCAAATATGATTCTAATGAATTTTCCATTAGGAATTTATAATATTGAATTTCCAGAGCTTCGTTCTTTGAACTATCAATCGCACTAGCCACATTCGTTTCCAGTAGCTCGGCAAACTACACTAATTTGTCGTCAAGACTGTCTTCCAAATCATTTGCATAAACACAGCGCCGTAATTGGAGTTTTTTTCAAAATCTCTTTTGCTATATTAACTGTCGAAATATTCCGAAAACACTACTAAGTTTTTGGTATGCTTTCATGCGTTTATCTAAAGCAGATAGTGTATAAATAATGACAACAAACACCGCAATTTCAAACTGTTTACCAGGTGTTTCATTTTCAACAAATTTGTCAAGTGTACTAGAACCGCTAAAATGGTCATACTTTGTGTTTCGCTTGCGTCGTCGTGAAGTCTGTTGCTGATATTCATGACAGCCTGTCAGATCTTTGTCTTTTGCTTTAATATCTGAAAATGTGGATCACATTTATAATGATTCATAAAGGGCCCGCTCATGTTGCTGGCATTATCATAGCTTTGTCCACGGCAATCTTTGATATCAATGCCATTCTTACTTAAGAAATCCAGTAAACTTTAGGCAAGCTGTTCAGCAGTATGGCCTTCCATGTCTAAGAACATAACAAATCTTTCAACTGGCCAAGATGGTAGAACATAGCGCACTATCAGAGTCAGTTGGTCTACACGCGATATATCTGTAGTAGAATCTAATGGCAATGAATAGTATCCGGATCTCTTAATTACGCAAATAATTTTATCCGGTATGCTTAATGTAATTAATTTGATAAATTCCTCGCATGTTGTTTTAGATAAATATGACGTGTGTCCTTTTCCCTTATGAGCATAAGTTTGAATATGTTGATAAAAATGTTAAGTTCGGAAAGTAATTCTAATAAAACTAAGTAATTCCCATCATGTGTTGAACCAATAATTTCATCACTACCCCGAAACGCAAAACGTCGTTCTGCTAAAAACTTTAATACTGCAATAATTCGTTTTAAAAGCATCTGCCAATAATTTTGCTCAGTCAGAATTTGGCTCACAAGTTGACGATCTTACTATGTCAGGATTACGAAATGGTTATGAGAAATTTAATTGCAGGAAATCTCTCATTACTTTTATAACTTACATAGACTTATTACTAGAAAATAATTTTTTGGTATATGATTGCTAAATTATAATAAAAATAATGTTAACTGTAAGTCTTACAAATAAATAGACAATTTCAACATTTTGAATCGAACCATTTCAATTCTACTACGCATCTACACTGAGTGTCTCTTAGGAGTGCTCGCATACATCAGACTTTTTGTAGAGCCAATTATCAGGCCAATTAAAATTCTGTACATTTATACGAGCGACTTTTTGTAGAACTTGTGCGTTTACCTAATGAAATTATGACGTGTTTTACTTTCGTCAACAAAATAATAATCGGATAAATATTGTCTGCGATGGATTGTCTTGGTTGGAAAAGGTGTAACGTTTCACGTTTTAGTGACATCAGGTAAATTCAATATACGACGACTTGATAAGTTTCACTCAAAACATTACGCTCAGTCGGAGGCGGGCCTGGATACGCGGGACCCCCTTCTGTGCGGGACCCGTAGCAATTGCTACCCTTGCTACGTGGTTAATCCGGCACTGCTTATTGTCCATTGCATTCTCCTAACTGCCACATAGTATGTAACCTCAATCATATCTCGTTTAAATGTTCTTATACACCTCAGCGATTATATTTTTACTCCGAACTGTTGAAACTAAGAATCTCCATTCCGTACAATGTTTCTTTCATACTTCCACTTTCCTCCTGTTTCCTGTCTGCCTTGCCCTTGTTACTGTTATTTCTTTAGCATTCAATCGAACTAGATTCTGATTTTTCTCTGTACTTCTCTTTATAATCTTCGAAGCGGCTGGACTAATGCTATTTTTCGGTCGATTCAGGAAAAGAAAACAACAAAAAAAAAGGTATTTTATAAATTTTGCACGTTTTTCTTCATATGTTCTGTCATTACTGCTACACCATCTAGAAATCATAGTCCGCTAGATTCCTTTGTTTTTGCCTCACGTCTTTTTAAAAACTACTTCCATATGTATATGGATCAAATGACTGTGGTGACAATGAGCATTCTCGAGGAGGAACTCCTCTTCCTGTTTTTGTTTCTTCATTTTCTATTCTTATTTTCTTGATTTTTATATAAATTATATATTAATGTTTTTACCTTTCCGATCTATAGCTGCGTCCGGTACCATTTGAAATTCCGCGGTACTCTATTGAACCTTTCATGTAAAATATCTACAAACGTTAGATACGTTTTTCCATTATTATATTAAAGAAAAAGAAATGTTAAAAGTAAGTATTAATGTTATTTTAAATGGTGTTAAAAGATTTTTTAATAATTGCCGTCACTTATCAAGAGAAATGAAAATTTGGATTTTCATTTTTAATGTTTGATTTTTCGATTTCCTATTTTGATTGTTGAGCAGGACTTTCTCGCATGTACCACATGTAATTTCGAACAGTTAAATAAATGTGTTTCTTGATGGTTGCTATACTTAAAAAAGAAAGAAAAATTTTTACTGCCGAATAAAATTTCTGTATTATGTATGTTTACGTGAAAATGTTCACGATAACTACACAATGAAATTTTAACGCCAGCAGCATTGATACTATATTATAGATATATATATATATATATATATGTATATATATATATATATATATATATATATATATATATATATATATTATGCATACATATATATGTGTGTTTATATATACTTGCTTCAGAAAAATTTACATTATTTGCCAACGGTTGGATGAAAAGAAGGCTGTCCTTCGTATGCAGTGAAGCAGGTTAAAAGAAAAAGCACACCTCTATTAATAGAAGGCGTATATGTAAAATCCTTAATCCATTCCTCTTGGAAATTCGTAGAGGCCTGCAACGAGCGTGTCATAAAATTTTATCTAGTGGTGTGCGTATAAGACATTTGTTTAAAAGTAGTATTTGCGAATATACTTGAAAGTGTGAGTATTAGCGTAAAATTTCAAATTTAAAATAGGAAAAGAATTTAAAATCTGCACTTTAATATCTTACTCAAATGTTGAAAAAAAAAATTAGAAAAAAGCGTCTCAAACATGGAACACTAAACCCCTTCTTCCTGAAACTGAATACTTCGTTGCAAAACAGCCAGAATTAATAGATATTTAAAAATGATATTCGCTCTCAGTAGAAAGATTTAAGTCAAAAAGGTTCCTATTAATGAGATTTTACCGGAACATGCTCAAAAAAAATAATATTGCGTTTAATGTGGAAAGGGGGTTTTGTCTATTCGACTGTTATCCTGGAAGGAGTTGCGCTAAAGGCGGGTAATGTAAGTTATCTTTGTTGTGATTCGATCATTTGGATTTTAATACACGGGCGCATTCGAAGATCACAAAACTACTCCGAATCCGAATTCAACTCAACTGCAGACTTATTTAAAATTTTTAGACGCCTATCGAATACAATTTGATAATCGTTTAGAAGTGACAAAAGCGGTTGATTTTTTAAATGGCTGAGATTTATTGAATGTTGAAGAATAATTACAAATTATTAAATTAATAAAGTTTCTCGTACAAGTTCTGCCCGAGATGAAATGAATAACATTTCACTGCCACCCCTGGAAATACTCGGTCACAGGCGTTGATAATTGCTTTTTCAAACTCGACCATAATCCTAAGGGGCGTGTATAATCGTGTAGCCGGTATCGTTCAACGCCTTTTTTCACGGTGGTCAAAATAGACGCGTATTGATCCCTTGTCTTGTGCGAGAGTAGAGCGTATAAGCGAGGTAACTCGGTCTTCACTCACGTACTCACAATACAGGAGCTACACAGAAGACAAGATGATACGAGTGAAGGAATCAATAAGCGGCTATTTTGACTGTCGTGAAAAAGAGCTGTTGAGCAGTACATACGACTGTGTGCCTCTAAGCATTAAACCGCGGTTACATTGGATCAGAATTTGTACGAGAAATTAGTCGTACGGAATCGTACGAATTCTTAATTGATACTCTAAAAGGAACAAAAGTGCACAGAGTTATGCGCGTGTTTACATTGCTTGCATTTTTTTCTTACAAATTATTACGAACTTGTATGAATTCGTACGACCAGTTTCATACAACTAATAATTTATTTTGTTTTTTCATCAGAATTCTGGCAAAGTTTATGCTACAGTGTTTGTTTCTAGCGTTCTTATTTTTGTTTATTCCGCGATATGGATTGTGAAAAGTTTATTAGTCTGGTTGAAGAAGGTGTCATTCGAGTATATTCGACAAATTTTTGATCACTTCCTTTTTAAAGCTCTTCGTAGATCTTTCGAATTCTACATATCTTGATGCAAAATAATCATGAACCTATACACGCCTATTCCGGTTTTCCATTGCATCATATCGAATTGCAGAATTCAGTATTCGGGAACATATTTCTTTGGGGAATCGGTTTCGCGATATTTTTCATTCGGAGAATTGTCGTTCGGGAAAGTGGATCCGGGAAAATGTCCGTGAATCAATACAATGTATTCTAGAAAGTCGATTAAATTATCGCGTTATCAGAACTTTAAATGGAAGCTTTTGAGGGATAATTTTCGTTGTAGACTAAAAAGCGAAAAGTGCAGATTTTACCGAAGCATATATACACGCATGTTCAGAATTTTACACTAGACAAATGGTAAAACCGCGAACTTTGATGCTCTTCATCATAGCCGTTAACTTAATTACCGAGCAACGTTCTATATATATATAGGCTCTATAGACAGAATTTTGTGACACGTTTACACTAGAATACTGTTTGCTTGCGTTTCGTGTCGTCTGATGTGTAGCGATGTAAAATCGTAATTCGACCCAGGGTTTTTGGTGGGTAGTTCAAAGCGACCGTCTGTTTGATCTTTTTCATTATTATTACATTCCATCTGGGGATGCATTCACAAGCAGCAACGATTGATTAAAAATTGAATTTTTAACAATTAGTACGTCTAGATACTTAACTTGCTTCATTAGTGTTTCAACCCACATCTCGTTACTAAGTTCAATTTATCGTAATTGTTTAATTCGATATCCGCGTTACTCTTTGATGGAAATTACGATTTAAAAGTTCTTACGTACTTTATTTTAACAATTTAAAAAAAAAAAAAAAAAAATGGTAATGTTTGAAATAAAATTAGTTTTAATTTTAATAGTCTCTTTTTTACGTTAGTTGTAGAAGTATACTTTGTGATCGATCTCACTATTTTATGAATAGAGATCTTTTCTATAAGACGTCTGCTCTAAGTGTGCGATCGATTTAAACATTGGCACTCTAAATTCCACATGTAACCTTCTAATGATTTAAGAAAGCATGAAAATAATTTATTTGTTTAGTACATGAAGTGAAAAATTATGATCGATGAGTTTTGTAGAATACCCATGGTTTAATAAAAAGTGAAAAGATTAATTTAAAGATATATATATATATATGAATATTAATTTAATTTATTTACACAGGTTAATTGTACTTCGTTACCGAGAGACACACAGGATATTGTGATTTTACTAGGCGAATATCTGAGAATAAACATATTGACATATTTTTTGCAACAAAAGCGGTATCTGAAGTTACGGCATTGTTTGTATACCGTTGTAGTTATTGAGGCGAATTGGTAACAGCAGCGGCGACCGTTTCTCTATATGCAAATCTACACCATTATCGGAGCTATTTCCGGCTGACACTTTCTGTATACAAAGGTCCGGCTGGTTATCTGTTCTGGTGTGCAGTACAGTGAAGCGCCTACTACGGTTTAGCAATTTACGAAAAAATAAATAAATAAACAAATAAATGTCAGCCAAAACACAACACTGGGAAAAAGCTCATTTTGAAGAAAATTAAGAACTGTTCGCATTTTCCCATTTGCTTGAAACTTTACTGCGGCTAACGTATGCTAATTTATTCCGTAGCTTCCTTCTCGACCGGACAGCATGCGGCAGTAGAGCGCTAACACAGTTCTTCAAATAGTGGTCTGTCCAACTTCCGGCATAGTATAAACATCCGAATAAACTTAAATATCAGGTGAGTATGCAAAGCGTATCGGTGATTATCGATTAAACGGTTCGAGTAAAAGTCTGCATATGCGTAAACGAAAATAAATCCCATGTATCATCGTAGCAATCGTGACCGTTTAGTATAATTGCGCCAAACTCGTATACGTAACATAGGAGAAAAGCTAGCTGACGCGGAACCATTACGCAGCGGATAGAGAAAGAGGAGGGGGAAATTTAATATACTAGGTGGAGTTTAGAAAATCGGACGAAGAAAAAGGTATTATAACTACTATTTTGATGGCGTACGTTTGATATGTTATCAAAACATGATTAAAGTTAAATCTTATTTTCGCATCGCTGCCATGGAAATGGGATATAGGTACCCCTTGTCAACACAGAAAATTCCATTTTAAGTCCGAAACGAGCGGTCAGATTTAACTGTTAGACGCAACGTCAAACGCTGTGAATTATGGAAGACGGACGACGGCGAGAGGGATATTCGATCGCACCTCATTAATAATCCATTAAAATTTGTTCAGTAAACAGGACAATTAGATAATAGAGGGCCTCATTAACGGCAGCGTTCGGGGAGTTGCACCGAAGTATTTTCGGCCGGCCCGTTCACCCTGCGTTCTTACGTACGCCATTATGGTCTATCGATACCCAGATAAGAGAAAATAAAAAATAAGAACGTTACGAAAGTTCAGGAAACAAGAGAATTCAACTTATAGCGGCAAAATCGGCACCACACCTTATCGTGGCCAACTGAAAACCTAGGCCGCCAGCAGCCTGTCCGTTTGCTCGGAAATGTAACGGCTAAACCGAATGCCGATTTAAAATGAACCATTTTCACGTTTTATTAGAGCTACCGCTGCCGTTATCGGTTCTCGAAAGCAAATAAACATACGTTTCCTCCGAGTTTTTAGCGTGAAATTTATTCGCGCCCTAGGCACTATTCTTAGCGACGAAATATTAGAATCAAACATTTAGTTTCGTTTTTTCCTTTTTGGTTTTCTTTTTGTTTTTTTAAATACCTAACAACTAGCTGTTAGCCGCGGCCTCGTATTTATCTCCTTCTTTTTTTTGTTATATTTTTTTTTATCGCTACTATCATCTTTTAATTTTCTCGTTAGTATTTTGTTAGTTTCATACCATTTATTCGGTAAACTCTAATACCTATTCGCCAGGAGCATCTAAAACGTAACAGGTGGGGAGCCGTTCTTTAATCGGAAAGTACACCATTAAATTTGCGCCCTTTTTGTATATTGAAATAAGGTAGTATTGAATTTTTGAAACTTAAAAAAATAATATAATAATTAAGAAAGACAAAACGTAATGTTTTTACAAACTTCGGTTTTTAAGTGTATTTCAAAATAATTATTTGCGCGCAACAATTATGATTAAAGAGAAACATTTTAAGGAAAAATTATTTTTCTTACGGAAACTATTTTAAGAAATTATGAAAAATGATTATATAATTTTGATTGCGAAAAAAATGATTTTTAGATAAAACTTTACGAATTTACGGATATTTCGGAACGAACAGAATACGCTGCTGCGCCTGATCGAATCTAATAAAAATCTCACAAATGTAATGATACTTTCCCAATAAAACGGTTCCTCATCTGGCACATTTTAGACGATTGTCCCATTCGCCCGCCGGCATTTTTCTGTTAGACATTCATTAGTAAAACAGTATTCTAGTATCTAATAAACTGCGTAGCCGAATATTTTAAAAATGTTAAAAATTTTTACAAAGCACGATTTGTAACATTTTTACACACATACTAACGATTACCAAAAATAGTCCGAATATTTCTAAATGAAAAGGAACGAATGAAGTTGATTTGAAAATTTCGATTTTAAGTTTCCTCCCTTAGTACAGTACCATCGAGGTTTTTAATTAAAACCATGTCGAAACCGGACTCTAGAATTCAGTATATATTTTTTGATACTTAATACGAATAATTTGAAAATTTTGAATTTTACTACTTTCCCATCTTGTAGCTCCTTGGCAGTATAAACCATCTTTACATCCTAACTACCGTATGTTGAAAATTTGAAATCAACCGATCGAGTGGTCGAGAAGTGGCCTTGAACAAAAAACACTCTATAATTTTATATATTACGATTAATTTACAATATTAAGCGATTCGTGTTGGCGGAATATCACTATACTATTTATAACTTTATAATTAGACAGCTACTGCACATAATTAGTTCGGCAGTAGTAGTGTTCCGTTCAGGTAGGACCTGGATCCTACTGCATTGGAATTGAAAAATTTTACTAAGCCTAATGTATCTGATGGGAATACTAGGACCAGTTCCTTCCTCTCGGCCGCTTTTACTTTCAGAAATTTCTCTGATTGTTTTAGATTAAGTATAAAAACTTGGGAGTGACTTGGATCCGAAACGAGACAAGTCGCGAACCCGTGACCTTTGATTTCCAAGCACCTTAACGGTTATAAGCTAGAAAAGAAAAAAAATCGGATGTGGGCAACACAAGAATTTCTTGTAAAACTATTAAACATTAAAAAACAACGAGTTAATTTGGAAATAATCGTTAAAACAATTCTTTCTACGGCTATCTGATCCATGAAGTTAAAAAAGTCCTAAATTCGAAATTTTAACACTTTTTGCGACTAGCCGTTTACAAGTTATCGCGACAAGTAAGATAATACAACCAGCATGTGACTTTTTGGCTAAACAAAATCGTAAAAATAAGATTAAAACGCTGGTACACTTAACACTTGAACTCTTGGAAAGCCTGAAATAAAAGCGGTTTGATGGCGAAGAAAATTAAAATTTCTGTATCGTATGAACCTGAAAAAGAGGATGCCTTCGGAAATACTCGTGCAAATATTACGTTATTTCGGTTAAATTATTTAGAAGATTCGCTTGTACCAGGATGTACATCAACCCGTCGAGTGGACACTATTCGTAACTGTATTGGAAGAAATTGTTACGGATGTGTCCGAGAAGCACGCCGGGTCAAGGCAATAGCGTTTTGCGGTGAGAGCACGTCATCCGATGATGATGATTTTGGTTTTTTCGTATTTCTAGTTTATAATGCGGCTCTTTACCGTTCAGCTACTAAATTGCAAAACTTTAGATGGTCTTTCTTCTCATTTTCTAAAATCCAGATCGATTCTTATTCCCCTCATTCTTGATTCCGTAACTTCTCTGCTCTTCATATTCCACGATCTTGACTATTTTTTTCTAAATTACAGTTTCCTCTTCGTGTCGCTTTGTCGCCACTTGCCTTATTTGCTCCGTCCTGTCTTCTTCCTTTTTACCCTGCCTTCTTCGTGACATGGAATTTAATTTTCCTTTTTCATCAAGACAGGATTTTCCATATTTCTTTCTTTTAAAATAAATGTTTTTATACCGGAAACTTTGAAGAAATCGTTAAATTTTTTCCTAGAACTGCAAACAATGAACAGAATGCCGCGAGCGTTATGTTCATTAGGTATAAAATCATTTCACGAGAAAACTTTTTATCGATAATCTCAATATTTCCTTACCGATTAAAACATCTTCCCTCCAGTGCTTAAAAATATATCCTTTAATAGGGAATACCATCCCGATAAGCCGCAAAGGAAGCAACTAGTCGACAGCATCTTGTCTTTTCACCATCTCTCAAAACAGTGTGCGTTTAGATATTTTGATGTTGATCCACCTTCGCAACGTCTCCTTAAAACCAAAAAAACTTAACACACTCTATCTGATCTATGTAAAAAGTTCCTAGTCCGCATGTTTAATAATTCAAAATTGTCCCGGCGTTAATCATCCAGTTAGTGATTAAGTCCATTGCGATGTTATATGTTTAAATTACTTCATAAATGTTCCATCGTCAATCTTGCAAACGTCACAAAAGACCGCCAGCAACTTGTTAATTTTTCTTCTTTGAAATATCTATCAAATTTAGGCTATCTAATTGTTCGGAGCGAATAAACTTGATGGAATGCCTTTCTTAAGAAACAGGAATCTAATAGGTAGTCGTAATTTCCAGGTGTGTGTCTTAAGTGATATACCACTGATACACGATTAAAATGACAAAAAACAAAAACAAAAAACAAAAAAGAAAAGAAAGTTGTATGTATTTTAAATTATAAATATTAACTTTAAACTTCTCCGCGGCATTTACAAATTTCTTATTTTCTTCGGATCAACTGTGTGCAGTACCAAAAATCAGAAAATCAGTTCAGTTATTCTATTCCGTTTATTATTTTTCTCTTCATACTTTTATCACGTATCCTGAAGAATTATTTTATTTAATGCAATCTGTAAAAATCTGCCTATCTCATTTTATTTTTAAAAAAGTGCGTAGTGATACTTCAGTTATCTTTTATCGTAGGAATCCGCGAAACTGTTCTCGGTCCTTAGACACGATTATTTATCTGCTCGTTTATTTTATTCACTTCCCGCGTAACGTTCTGTATAATGATCTGAAATCGGGCAGTAGTCTGTTGTAACTCAGGTTAAAAGTTGAATTTTTATCAAGTATCTCTTGAAATTTCTTTATTAGACACGGCAATTTTTACTTCATTATACAAGAATTAATTTACGTACAAAAATACTTACGCTGTTATTCTTTAGCCTTAAAAGTTGTGAAAAAAAACGTATGTTTCGAAAAAGAATTGTGGCAATTTTTGTTATCGCTGCGACAACCGTCACGGTTTGTTACGAAATATATATATATATCAAGACAATTGGATCCTCTTCCGTTAATTTTCCTGCAAGTACAAAACACATTTACGCACGTGCACGTATACATACGTACATACATATGTATATGTATATATATATATATATATACATATATCGATTACGTAATGGACTAAAGAACTATGATGGCATGGTAATGTCAGAATTCTTGCTTGAAGAAGATTGATGAGAACGCATGCCCAGACAAACCTCTGTCAAGTATTCCCACATTTGGCTACAAGCGACGCCATTGAATCTACAGTTGTGGACAGCATTTTAAAAATGAAAGAATTTTTCTTGGCCGTCTTAAGTAGATATACTGGTTTTACGCACTCACACATGTACAGTCTTCTTCTCATTCGCTTCCTGTCCGCTAACGAGAATGATACATTCCGTGGAGGTTTATCTTTTTTTCTTTTTTTTTTTTTTTTTGTAAAACAAAAATGAATAGAATAATAATGTAGACAAAAGAAATGATTTCGTTTGTTTGGGCTAGTTATTTTTTTGCTTATAAGGACTGACATAGAATATTTGATAGTTCAATCGAATGATCAAATTATTCTTGTGAGTACTCTAACGTAATTATTATTGGTATAATAAAAACTAACTTTAATAACAAACAAATATAAGGGTAAAAAATATAATTTATAATAATAAATTAAATAAATATCTCGTTTAGTAACGTTTTCAGGTATAACCCATCATCAGCTAAAACTAAATCAAAACACAAAACACACTGGAAAGGATATAAGAGATACATGTATATATATATATATATATAGTAAAGCAAAGGAGGAACAAACATAGGAGATATAAAAATCAATAATGTGAAATTACTAATACTCAATACAAAATATAAAATAAAATAGAACAACTTAAAATTAAACTTTTATATTAAAAAGTGGGTTATTATTATTAGGTAATTGATCGTTTAAAATATTATTTTTATATTTATTTATGTAATTATTTTCTGCGATATTCATAACATTTCCTTTGCCATAAGTGGCCAAAACGGTTACAGTATTTTCTAATGAATTAGGTTTATATTTATTTTTAATCAAATGTTCGGCATATGTTGATTTTTCTATTTCATTATTTATTTATTTATTTTATTATTTACGAGGTACATATTGCCAGGGAGGGGGCTATCACCTCGGGTGAGGTTATTTACATTATTTTAAGGTTTGTAATATTTAGAAATTTAATAAGTCTGTATAGGTTATTTATGTTTAAATTCGCGAAATGATCGTCTGTAAGTGTGGATTGTTGCCGTTCGGCACTGTAGATGGGGCATTCAGTGATGATGTGTTTGACTGCGATCTGGCAATTGCATTAAGTATAGGCTGGAGGCTCCTGGTGGTCCAGCAGGTATGCATGGGTGGTTAAAGTATGGCCTAGATAGATTCTGTTCAAGGTTGATTCAATATCGTGGTTTGATGCAGCTTTGCCTATAACGTAAGTCCAGTCAGTAATCGTCCGTTTAATTGCCAGTAGTTTGTTCGAATAGCTGCTGTTCCACTCAACCTCCCAATCAGACATTATTTTGTATTTTGCGTATTTCTTCAGTTCGCTTGGGTGTAACACTGGTACGGCGGCGTTGGTCGATAGCGTGAGAAGGTGATCAAAGACCATGATGTAAATGGTGCCTTCATGGTGGTTTGGACTCCACGGTGGATCGGTGGAAGGCATGCGCTTAAGTAGATAATTCGGGATGTCCAGCGTAAATTCGTCATGACATTTGAAGTAGCCTTGGGCAGCGAGGGTACCGTCTCTGTATAAAGGGTTTGATGGACTGTAAATGCTGTGGTTTGGATGGTTCGGGTAACTTAAGATTGATAGGGCGTAATCGACCGATAATGTTTGCCGGCGGTATTTCAGGGGAGGAATACCGGCAAGCACGTGCATACTGGAGGCAGGCGTAGTTCGGAAAGCTCGTAGAGCTATACGGAGGCCCGAATTTTGGATCGTGTCAAGACTTTGGAGCAGACCTTTGGAGGCGGATGAGTAGACGATGCAGCCATAGTCGAGTTTTAGTCGGATTAAACTTTTGTATACTTTTAGTAATTTGGAACAGCTGGGTCCGAATTTCCTGTTGTTCAGCATCTTCAGTATGTTCAGTGCAGAAAGGCTTCGGTTTTTCAAGGATAGGATGTGGTTTCTCCATCGAAGTTTTTTGTCAAAGATTAATCCGAGAAAACGAGCTTCTTCCGAAAACTTTAGTTGTTGATCGTTGAGTGTTAGACTTACGGGTCGGTGTCTGCGTTTTCTCGTGAAGATGACACCTTTCGTTTTTTCGACAGAGAATTTGAGTCCCGTGCGTTCACACCAGTTCGCTAGATTGTCCAAGCATGCTTGGAGAAGGCTCTCTGCGAACTGTAGGTTTGTAGTTTTAACAGTTATGTTTAAGTCGTCAGCGAAAAGTCTGTGGTTAATAGGAAGTTTATTATTAAATGATTTTATATGTTCTTTATATCTACACTTAATTTTTCGCCCTGTTTGACCGATATATGATTTCTCACAATCAGTGCAATTTATTATTACCAACTATATTTTTTACCCTTATATTTGTTTGTTATTAAAGTTGGTTTTTATTATACAGTTTGTAACAAACAGGCATATGTATTCACCTACATTTTATTATTTGTATTCTGTGTTTTTATTACTCGTATTTTTCCTACAAAAGTTATTTGTTTATCGAAACTCGTACACTATAGACACAGTGAATTTAGTATTGAAAATATTTCAATTTTTGGTTACTAGTCTATACTAAGCTAGCTCCGATGTGCAAAAACAGTTTCCCAGATATCTGTTTTCTCGCGGCTATTGTGGTTCTGTATATCAAATGATAAGGTATCCTATATTGTTTTGTAAGGTTTTTTGTAATCAATCCTCAGCTCGAGAAGAGGCTGCTAGTAAATTGGAATCGTTGAAATCAACTTCTAGTTTTCTTGATTAAAAAATTTACTTGTAAACCAGATGCGACGAATTTTGATGAATTTTTCACGAATTTTTGGAAATAATATATTACCGCTTAATCTTACGGCGCGCTGCTTCGCTCCATCGTTAATAATGTTCTATTAGACAAGTTTAATTACTCATATAGGAATTTATTTTTGCTATGAATGTAAAGATTTAATGTTTGGAACCTTCTTCTTCTTTTTCGTGCAACCCGATTCGGGTATAGCTTAACCACTTTTCATAGATTCAACCATATGACGAAATGCGTCTCGATTTCTTGTAATCAGGAACAATTCTCCTACTTTTGTAACTCCAGTCCATTGCTTAATCTTCCTCGTCCCCTTTTCCCTTCTACCGCTCCCATCATAATTGTGTGCAGAAGGTGATATCTTAATCCTCTCATGAAATGTCCAAAGAAATTAATTTTGCGTTTTTTAATTATGTCCATTAATATCAGTTTCGTTTTCATCAATTGTAATACCTCCGCAACGTTCATTTTTCTAGTCCATGGTATCTTCCAGATCCGGCGATCTTTTCAAATGATGAAATACGCTTTTCCATATGCGCTTTTATTGTCCACGTCTCGCACCCATATAACAGTACAGACCATACATAACATTTTAGCATCTTCTTCTTGACTTCCAAATTTAATTTTCTGTCGCAAAGTACATTCTTCATCTTCATAAATACACCCCGGGTCGATGCGCGTTCTTATTTCTACGTCATGGTCATTATCTTCCGTTATCCAACAATCTAGATACTTGTATTTTCCTACCCGTTCGATTTTCCTACCCGTTCGATTTTCCTACCGTTAAGGAATAGTTTTTTTTTATCTGTAATTAGTTATCTTAAGGCCGCCATGAACTTGGTTTTCTTGATGTTTATGCTGAGCCCGTTTTTTCCACTTTCAAGGGCAACTGAATTCAGCAGTCCCTGCAGGTCTTCAATACTCTCTGCCAGCAGTACAATATCATCAACAAATCGTATCACTGCAATTTTTTTTGTCCTCCAATTTTTATTCCTTTGTCCCGTTCTTCTAAAGCCTGTGCAAATATCACCTCCGAACACAAATTAAATAACATTGGCGAAAACACACAGCCTTTCCTAACACCTCTTCGTATTGGTATTACTCCAGTCAGCTGATCTTCTATTAGTACTGTTGCATGCTGATTTTTGTAGAGGGACTGTAAAATTCTTAAATCTGCGTCATCAACGCCACAATACTTTTTAAAGTTTCCATTAAAAATTATTGGTGTCGATGATGCAGATTTAAGAATTTTACAGTCCCTGTCGGTATTTATTAATTACTTATAAATAATATATTTATATTCCGTTAATTATAATATCAATCAAACAATATGTTTTTAAATGTGTGCTCTGCAATGGAAATTGAAATAATTAAAATTTCAAAAGTTAGAAATTTTCTTATTTAGAGGATGTTGAAAAGAATTCATTTTTCAAAAATTAAAAACGATTTATCTTGTGTTACTTCTTTCGTATTGGGAAGAATAACAACGTAGTCGATTAAAATCGGCTTTCTTATAACAGCTACCGAAAATTAATATCCAAGAATTCACGAATTCTCCGAATGGCGAGGTCTGAAAGATCGAGTTTTATGTATCCATCTATTACACATGCGTAGCCAGTTACCAAGTGGGGCAATAATATTTCTTTCAGGTGAGACCAGGGTGCTGTTGTCGCATATTGAAAATGTACAAAAAGTTCCACTTACGCTAGGTTAATATCCATAGTTGATGAGCCCCCCCCCCACCCAAAAAAGGTATACTAATGTATATTATTTACTCGACTTTACAACGCATTATTTTTTCGATATGATTATTCATTGAAACAGGATGTATTTTAGATTTGAAGTAATACAATGGGGATGCGCGAGTCGCAGTCAGTTATTAGACAAAATTATGAACATGAAATTGCAATAGAGTGTTTTGAAAAGTGTTAAAAAATAGTTTAAAAAATACCTACTTCAAGATTTACCCTTAAAAAGAATCAATAAAAATTCGCTGAAAAGTAAAAAATAATTATTTGAAAAGAAATCTATCTTATACGGTAAAATATAATTTTAAAACAACATTCATACCGTAATTAGAGTCTACACGGAAATAATAAAAATGCCATATTAAGCGAGTACAGTAACACGACACTTTATTTTTCTATGAGCCAAAACATCAGAGGAAAGTTTAGTGCAGTTTTTAATTATTGTCGCTAATTTGTGTACAGAGTCTCTTATTTAAGGTACGGATGTTATTTAAGGATAATCGTAATTTTAACTGCAGAATATGTTGCCACCGTTTGTCAGATTACTTTTTTACTTTTTAATGCCCTTTTTCTTGAAGTCGGTATTTATGTTCTTTAAAAGACTATTTTATTTCACGAAATTTTTAATGTAAATACTTTAAAAAGTGATCTGCTACTCTGAGTATAATGTTCAAATTCTGGCGGTAACGAGCGTATAAATTGCACTTTGGTGGTTATCTTTGTTCGAAGCTATATTCTCATACATGGATTAAATAACATTAATAATACTTTAAGTTGTTCGCGATCATCGTCACTTTGATTTTTTTTTGAA
The DNA here is from genome assembly GCA_039619475.1 of Icerya purchasi. Taxonomy (NCBI): domain Eukaryota; kingdom Metazoa; phylum Arthropoda; class Insecta; order Hemiptera; family Monophlebidae; genus Icerya; species Icerya purchasi. Next base: position 96,139,441 of record CM077116.1, on the reverse strand, counting down.
TTTTAGCTGTTCATATTTTCTCCGTATTGCAAAGAAAAATTTTTGGTCTATTTTTGTCTAATTACTCTGACACCTTTTATCTGATGTTTACTTCCAATCAGGGCTGAGTTGTACTCATCTGTACCCTCATATGAAGCCGAAATACCTTCTAACGATCGAAGGATAACATCAGCTGATCAAAAAAGTTATACACAGTGATGTTTATGTAATGTACCGATCAGTGATAAGTTAGTAAATGGCGATTTCATTTTATTCGAATCTACACTCACCCGTGGTAATTATCATTCGTATATTAAGTTTTCTGTCTAGCTACATTAAAAATTAGTTCTCTTTTCAATCCAAGTTTCCGCAGTAAACTAATAGTATTTTTGAAATGTTAATGGCGCGTTCTTTCTTCTTTTTTTTTTTTTGATGGGTTTGTCAAATGAGAATATTAGCCGAAGAAATGAAAAGAAGGAGAAAATAAATTGATATCCTTAAACGCTTCAGACTAGTGGATAAAAGTAATTTGAGGAGAGCTGAAATAACGGAAGCAAAAGGAAATGAGAGAATATAAGTAGCGTTGTAAGAAATGGAGATATCGAGTTGTAGTAAGGGAAGGATAGAAGGAGGATTATTCAACAGAGAAGACTGCACATTCACATAAAACATGGCATCCGGGTCACGAGGTAATTAGAAGGGGGTAAAAAGGACAAAATGAGTATATACAGATATGTCACATTACCAGAAACTTTCAAACTTTTCTAAAGAGACCCTCTTTTTCAACGTTTATTTTAGTGACAACTGATCGAATTCGCCGATACTTGTCGATATATGAAATCACCAACGCGATCAGTACGCTTTCATATGGAGCAAACGGAATCATCAAATTCAGTTTAAATAACCGAAAGTTATACACATAGGCGATTATTAAAAAAAATAATAATATTAAAAAACCCTTTTATCTTTTTGTCAGATCGGTAAAAGTAACGTCTAAAGCATAGATCATTTTTTTTGTTATTTGTCGGGTTCGTCAAAAATGATTTTGGGCCAAGAAGAGGGAAAAGAATGAGAGGCGGAATCAGATATTTATGCGATCAGATATGGAGAATAAAAAAGATTCAAGTGCCGAAATGACCGAAGGCGAGATGGCAGGGAAAGAACAAGAGATGCACAATACGGAGTTGAAAGAGCAATTAACCGAAGAGAAGAGTAGAAGAAAAAACGTTCGGAAGCGATACAGGGGCACTGAAACAAAATGCGATTAGCGTCACCTATAAAGTTGTGAGAAAAAGGGTGAAGGGGACGGAGAGGAAAGTGGACTAGAGAGAAGCGAAATAAAGAAGCAGGAAGCAATCTGTGCCCAAAGCGTAGGCGACAGATTACAGCGAAAGTTGAATGGAGGGAGAATTGAAACAGCAGGGATAAGACGGTGGATTAGGCTGGATTATAAGAGGAATTCAGATTTGAGAATGAGGAGGAATACGAGTTTAACCATAGTTTGGAATGAGCTGAAGTGAAGAGGAGATTAATATTGTAAGATTAATAAACGTTGAGAAATTTACCGGTAGAAGAGAATGAACAAGCTAGTATGTCGGTTGAATCGCGTTACCTTCGATTTCACCAGCGATCCACAGTAGGTCAATTTAAAGTATAAATGAACACACTATATGTATTAATGACAACGTCATTCTTAGTCCGACCCTCACTACTTTTTCTATCGCAAAAATTCATCTCAAAATGTAACATTAAATAAAGATTTATTTTTTTGTCGCGCAGTCGGAATGAATGACGTTGCAGTTTTTCTTGTTCTATTTTTTTACTTTTTTTTTTTTTGAAATCGCCAGCCGAGAGCACTACCCATCATTAGACTATATTGGTGAGAAAGAAGGGGAAACGACTTGTAATTTAATACTAGTAGAGATGGAAGAAATGATGGAAGTGAAAGAATAAACGAATCACTATCTGTACGAAGTATAGAAGTGATAGAGCTGGGGTTCGGTGGTGTCCCCAGGCGGAGTCAAGGGGCGAAACCACTTGCGAAGAAGGGCCGAGTTACATATATATATATATATATATATATATATGTATGTATTGACGAAAGCATATCATTCTGCATACGCGTCACTGTGAAGGAGTACAACCATTCCATCGAAATATCGGAAATATTAGATGATGATAAGAAAAACATTTTAACGAACCTTTCCTTCTTATCTTTGGTTAAGGGATTCGAATGATGACGTAATATCTGCTAGAACTTTATCTGGAAGAGTCGTACTAGATCAATGAACTCAGCGTAAAAGTCTCACACAGTTTTTCTAGATCTCGAATTAGTTGTTTAAGCGAACGCGCAAGAGTTAAACTGGGACATTTTTTTTTCGTCTTCGTCTTCGTTTTATTTAAAGCAAAATCGCCTCTGCACTACTGCAGAAAACTTGAAATGAAGCGTGCAACCATTCACGTGATTATCGAGTTGGATTGGATGATTTTTGAAATGTGCAGTTTTGGAGAGAATTCGGTGTAACCTATTTTTTCTTTTAATTAGGAAAAAAAAAACGATTTGCAGCAGTACACTCCGCAGACAGAATCAGAATTAGTGTCCTAGAGGGAAATTTTTAATCCTACTCGCAGCGAGTTCCGTTTGCTTGCATCGTTACACGAGTACTTTCAAAACTTATACGCGATATATTTTCACCTGACTTCTTCACCACCGGTTCCCGTCCGTACCTCGTCGGGTTGCGAGTAATAATCTCTTTTCCGCTGATGTCACCTACGAAGTTGAGCTTGTTCGGTAAACTTAACGGCAGCCGGTCTAAGCTCGTTCGTTTCAGCGCGATTATTCGGACGGGAAACTGTGACGGTGCTAGAAAGTCCGATTTTTTACCGAGCCATTAACAGCGAAGGGGGGAAAAGGGTTTTTTGCGGCCCGAAAAAAAGTGCAGTTTTATCAAAGTTTACGGATTTTTATGCAAAAGCGCGGGAATATTGCTCTTTATTTTCTTGTCCTCTCCGCGCGTTAAAATAGATTAATTAGTTTCCCGTTTTAATATTCGGCGTTGATGTAATAGTTTTAAACGAGCGACCACGAAGCCGACCCAAGTTTTTGTAAGTCCGTTTATTTGAGGAATTTTATCCGCTAATCTAGCGTGCCGAAAATAGTGTCGGCAATATGCGATAAAAATTTAATGACGTCATTTTTATAAATCGTGATAAATTACTTTTCGTAATCCGCGCGCTGGCTCTTGAACACAGTCGTCGCTGGTAATTATTTATTTTCCCAACTTGTTGGGTATTTTTTCGCTTTTTTTTTTTTGACCCCCTATAACAATGGGGCTTTATTGTTTTTAGTAAAAAAGCGCCGCATCACGCGGTTTCTGGGGTCGACTTTCCGACATAATATATTTGTACCGTCCGTTTTGCAGAAAGTTAGCCACGAAACATTTTGTAAATGTCGAACAAGCTTTTACGGATATTTATGTCGATCAGTATGTCGATTTTTTTTTTTTTTTGGTTTTTTTTACCCAATTTTCGATTTTCTAACGCCGTTTTATTCTTCGCTAAATGACTTTCAATCTTTTTTTAAAAACTTTAAAGTTTTTTTTTTTTTTTGCATTTAGGCTCATCAACCGGGGGGACCTTTACCCAGAAACAATTAAAATACGAAGGAGTCAATTATATCTTTATACGATGTCAAATAGTTGTTAGGAGAAAGAAACAAATAATAGGAACAATCTGTGGAGAGGGAAAATGCTCTTCGCGTTTGAGTGAAGAGGATAAAATGTATAGGAAACTAAGGAAAAACGAAAACGGGAGAAAAATAAATGGCTTAAGAACGTAGACGAATAACGAAGATAACAACAGAACGACGAAGTGATGGAAACAAAGAGAACCATAGGTTAACAGCAAGACACTAGGGGTTAAACAGATAGATAAAGAAAAAATAACAATTATTGTTAGAGAAAGAGGAAACTTACATATCCGACTAAAATCTGGAAACCTTTGCACAGCGGATAGAGATTGGACGATGGGACTTTTTTAAAGAAGAAGTTGGAAGGGGCAGCAAATCGAGCCAAGGAGTCCGCCGCTTCAGTAAGACATGGAAAAATACAAAAATCATATACGCGGACATCATCAGGAAACCAGAAGGTGTGTTTGCGCGTGGTTTTTCTATTCCGTTATTTTGTATTCAGTCATTGTCTTTGTTAAATTTATATCATCTTATATCAACTTCCGTGATCATGAAACCGTGCCTTCGAAACGCGTCGGGTTAATAAATATTTATTAATTGTTTTTATATTATTAGTGTGTTTCTTCTTATTATATGTTTAATTCTTGCTGAAAAATTATATAAGTGGTTTTTATATTTTTTTTACCTCTTGGACATTTAGTCCGCGACAGCGTAGTTTTTAAAATTATTAAACCGGAAATTTGAAGAAAAAGAAAATAAAGCAGCAGGTTTGCGAAACACGAGATATTTTGTAATAATTAATGATTTTTTTTTTTTTTTTTTTTTTCGCTTATTTTATTACGAATCTATCATTTTCTAACGACAAACTTTGAAAGTCTCATGCAAACCTGTATTTTGGAAATATGAGTCACAAAGCATATCTCGGAGGAGCAATGTAAACAGTGAAACCTGATATGCTAGCCTTTGTTACGCCGACTAAACTAACAAATTTCGGGCGCCCTAGCTATCGTCAAATCAGCGGACAATAACTTATTAAGTGATTATTGGTTCATAACCGGATGCAGAAATGTATTCCGGTTCATTTTATAAAATGGTACTCTTTGATAATGGGCAAATTCAGTGTTTTGTCGGTGCAACTGAATACAACTGGTGACAGTCCCTTGACGGGGTACTGTTGAAAGCGATAAGTAGCGTCTTTCACTCTCTCAGCTATTATCAACTGCAAGATACAAGTATTCGACTTACCGACCACCTGTATTAAACGGCAGTGGACTACCTAGGAATATTTGTTTCAAAGAGTTGACACTGAACTTTTCTGATAAAACTTTGAACTATGTCATACTGGACGCATCTAAGTCTTACGCTCGATCTTTTGCGGGAAGCGAGTGAACATCCTTTTGTCCAGTTTTACAATTTTTCATTTCAGTACAGCGTAAATATAAATTTGTACTAAATTCAATCTGAGTTATTAATTATTTTGTATTACTGCGATAGACTTGTAAGACATTCTTACATAGGCTCCTTACATTAATACTGTGTATAACTCAGTGTATAACTCAGTGTATACCTCAGTGTATACCTCAGTGTATAACTCAGTGTATACCTCAGTGTATAACTCAGTGTATACCTCAGTGTATAACTCAGTGTATACCTCAGTGTATACCTCAGTGTATAACTGGGTAAAATGGGTATTTTATAAACAGTGATTTTAACTGGTATCAAATTTCTGGAGTTTTCATAAAAATACCGATTTTAGCGTTAAATGTTGACACTTATCTAAAACTTCTTTATTTTATATAAAATATAGAATGAAAGATGTTTATGTATATTAGTGTGGTTATTCATTGTTTTATCCATTTCTTTGTATGAAGAAGATTGGGAAAACAAATATTCTATAGCTGAAACATATAATTTTAGAGGTGCTGTTTGTTTTCTTTACAAATCCCGGGAAAGATATTTATAAATGTTTGCACAAAATGATATGTAGGAAAGTTTAAGAAGTAATGATGCTCTTCCGCGATGTCACGATATAACCTAGGAAATAAGTTTCCCCAGTCTTTGGTAACAGTAAATAACGTACAAGTGTCACACAAGTAACCCTTAAAGGTACGTGACACGTGCAGACAAAGGCTGTTATAGCGAGGTGATATATACCAGCGGGAGATTAGATTTCCTGGAAAAACGAAGATTAATAAGGTTGCGGTGCCACCCTGCGAAGGGACTGAGACATTCGTGCGATAAATTTATGAATACGAAAAAATAATAGCGACAAAAATAATTAAAAAATACATTAATAATATAAAGATCGATAATTTAAAAATTTAATGTAATCGGCAGCTTCGATGTGTATAGCTAGTACGCTTCCGTGGCGGTCGAAGCTTTGGCGAACTCAGAGAAACAAAAATGAAAAATTACGAACGATAGGGAAACTAGCGGCGTAAGGCTTAGACAGTGAGATACGATGGGCGTTAGTAGCGCGGCAGTTGCGGCTACACTCGGAAAAAATAAAAAAATATTACGAACCATCAAAGGTATTTTTTGGAAGAGGGGAAAATAAAAAAAAATACTTGGTTTAATTTTGAAAATTCCTATTAGGGTAACGCAAAATGTAGAGCAAGCACGGGAACGTGTGCTCGTAAAAACAGATAGCGTGCTTTCGCCGCAGCGGCCATCGTTATGTGTGCGTGGGAATGGATGGTGCGCTTGCACATTGATTGCAGCGTACTAGGTAAAATATATTACAAAAAATAAGAAATTATAGTCGGAAGGAGCAAGCGAGGCTTTAGTTTCGATCTTTTGGTGTAAATTTTTGGTTAATTTTATAATATGGCGAAATATTGTACAGGCGTAGCCTAAAGAGCAAGATCCGGGCATGCTTTAGATCACTGAACGGGGATAATCTCGGACAAGGCCGTGTCCATGGGGTGGTGGAGGAGGGGCTAGGGGGTTAACCCACCCATTAGAACTGAAATAGTTATTATAAATACATACAAATCTCAAAAAAAATCAAAAATCTAAAATACATATTAATGATTGTTTAGGGTGTTCTTACATTTAAAAAAATGTGATCCATATTTTTAAGTACTTCATTAGTATAATCAATAACATATGTAATTTTTATTAATGTTCATATACGGGCTAATTCATTTATGTAAATTATTAATATATAAATCGAAATAATGAAAATGATTAATAGTATGCATATTAGTGAAAAATGTATTGTTATTTATAAAATGTCTATACGAAGAAAATTTTCAAAACCCCCCTCTTTTCAAAATTCTGGGCACGACCCTGATCTGAGAGTCATCTTGAGTTTCCGAGTCTATAATTCGCGGGTTAAATTTTAAAAATCCGTTAGGATTAGCTTAAGCAGTAGAGAGTTGGAGGCTTTCCTTGAGGCGCGAGTTCAAATTACTGGTTGGGGGAACAATCTAGGAGTTGTCAGACTCGGGTGAATTTTTTGACTCCCTGCAAGAGAAAATTAAGTTAGTTTTTGAGCTGGTTAGATTCATAGTCTCCAGTTGTTGCACTTACTGACTACTAGTATTATGTCCCCGTCTATACACTAAGCTGCGTGCATATGACAGTATACGTGGTGGTTTACCATTGCCTATCACGTGGCTATTAGCGATTATTTAATTATTTGTAATAATTTTTGTCATTGCCTGGGATCGAACTTAGAACTTCCGTGACAAAAGTCAAGCGCTCTAGCAATTGAGCTACCATAACGATAATTGAAAAGGTTTTTATCTCTTTAATTATACACACTTCGCTTACATTCACGTTTTAAATATCACTTTTAATCGGTTTTAGAATACAACTTTCAATTTTTGTTTCCTTATTTTATATTGTATACCGTATTTGTCAACTATTCCCCAAAAAAATACTTATCTGATTAGTTCGATAAGTACTAACTGCAGGAAACCTATTGGTGTTATTTTATTTTTTCTTTTCCTTATTTCTGAAACTTCGGTTAGGGTACATTTATTTACCAAAATATCGATTTATTATAATAATAGAATTAATATAACCCATCCAATTAAATATTTGGTATTATATTAATTTCCATTTTCTAGTTTTTTACAATATCTACTATATATATTTTTACTATTTACTTAATATAAACGTACATTATTTTTCCGGAATTATATTTCTTCAATTGCAAATTTTTTAAATTCTTTAAAATAATTTTGTGCAAGTTGTTTTATATCATAATTACAAAGTATCTATTACTATTATTATAATTGCATCCTTGTAGCATATGGAAAACATCATCTCTAAAATTACGTGTTACGCAGCTTTCAGAACCGGAAATCTCAAATCTGTATAAATATACCTTAAATAGACTGTGCCCTGTTATAAATTGGAAAATAAAAAAAATTTGGCGTATATTGATTATTTTTAAATCTATCTATTATACTTGGGAAAAATTGACTTACGTTGTTCCATTATAATTATTCCGTATTTCTTGAAATTTATTTATATAAAATTTATCCATAAGTTTTTTTTCGTTTGTTTTACTTTAAGTAGTTTATCTTCATATTCGAAAAATGATGTCTTATATATTACGTTATTAAACGAATGATCTATATTAATATTATTTTTAATTGCGACCAAGCTTATATATTTTTTGTATTTCATATTCAATTGGCTTAATACCAGCTATAACGATGGCCGACAAATAACTGATTGTGTTCTATATGATTTAATCATTTTTATATCTATAAGCTTTTGATAACTTTTTAACATCTTTTGAAGTTTTTTAGTTTTTAACATTCCTACATGATACTATTATAAAGTACGTTAGGTAAAATTATAATTTTATACAACGTAACTCCTTTTTTATGATTTATACAGTTTTGATTATTATACAACTTATTAAATATTATTATGAATTTGCTTATTTTGGTTTTAACGTAATTAAAATACTCATAAAATTTTAAATTACTGTTTATTATTACGCCCGAGTATTTTATTTGTTTTACATAGTTGATCTTTAAACCGTACTGTTCTAAATTTAATAGTTTATTGCTATATCTTTTATTAAATATCATATAATTTGATTTAGTTTCGTTAATCTTAAAGTTAAATTTGTTAAGCCGTTTTGCTATTTCATTATAATGATCATTTTTACATATTGTTGGAATTGATCTAACCATTTGTCTATATCATTTATTGACTATTATATAATTAAATTTAGTGATATTTGAACCTAATTTATTATAATCAATTTTTGTAATAAAATCTTACTTACATTCACTATTAATTTGCAATTCAAACATTATGTAAAAATGATCATTATAATTTATTTCGCGAGATACTTTCCAGTTTCTAATTACTTGTATAATATTATTTGTTATTAAGGTTAGGTCAATTGTTTCTTTTGAAAGTATATTTGTCTTTAATATATGTAAGTCAAAATATTGTACTAAACTATATAGTTCTTTACCTCTTGAATTGTTAAATTGATTTCGAAGTGAATATCTCGCATTTAAATCAACAACCAATACAAATTTACGTATGTTATTATCAGTGGCGTAGCTAGGGGAGGGCGGTGGGGGCGGGCCGCACCGGGTGTCACCCACTTAGGGGTGACACCCGACTGTGAACATCAGTTATAGTGCCACCTATAAAAATTCGTAAAACTGTGGCAGATTGCATAACCGCCACTAATAAAATAATTTATATAACAATAATTATGTAGATGCTTATTGCCTAGTAAGTTTTTCTTCATTCAGGACCATTGTATTGTAAGGGTTTTAATTTGGTTTCACAGTGAGCTTAAATAGGTGTCACCAGCATAATAAATTGCTAAATACAATCACAAAATCCTACCGCTAAAAATATATTTCCAGTCATAACCATCATTTCCAATTGCAATAGATGACGCAGCCTTGCAATTAATGAATACGGAAAAACAGAAGTGGAAAAATTTTTTATCTAGATTATTGGATATAACTTTGTTTCTGGCTAAACAAAACGTAGCATTTCGTGGGCATGATGAGGGACAAGGGTCTTCTAATAAAGATAATTTTTTAGAGCTAGTTAAACTGCTCTCAAAGTATGATGCAGTATTGAAAGAACATATCTTATATTCAGAGCAGGAAAAATCACCTAAAGTAACATATTTATCGCCAGAAATACAAAATGAGTTCATAAATGTTTTAGCCAATCACATAAAATGTCAGCTTGTCAACGAAATTAAATCGGCTAAATATTTTGGAATCATGTTTGATAGCACACCCGACGTTTCACATGTCGATCAAATGTCTGAAGTGATTCGTTACGTAAAAATTAATAATAGAAAAGTAGAAGTCAAAGAAATATTCCTAGGATTTTTTCCTTTGCATGGAAAAAAAGCAGCTGATTTAAGCGCTGAAATACTTAAGAAGCTCGAAAACGATGGTTTAGGTATTATGATGTGTCATTCTCAAGGTTATGATAATGCAGCAGTTATGAGTGGAATACACGGAGGAGTGCAAGCTATTATAAAAGAAAAAAACAACAAAGCAATTTTTATTGGTTGTATAGATCATTCAATTAATTTATGTGGCCAACATTCGTTCGCACAAAATGTGACTTGTGTTATATTTTTCGGAGCAGTGGAGACAATATTCAACTTTTTTTGTGCTTCCACAAGCTTCTGGGAAGTGCTCCTCAGTCACAGCAAAGCATCTGTTAAAAGACTTTCGGCAACGCGCTAGAGTGCTGATTATACTGCAAAAAAAGTATTGGCAGAAAATTTTGATGGGATTATTTCTGCAATTGAGGAACTATGTGACCAAGGAGCAAATTTAGATACCAGAGGAGCTGCACAAAACCTTATGCCTGCTGCGTGCAATTTCTCATTTCTTCGCTATCTTTTCTTTTGGAATGATGTGCTAAGGGAAGTGAACAGTACTCAGATTGCATTACAAAGTAAAGGCTTAAGTGTTGATGAAATAGCCGTAAAACTAGAAGCACTTCGTATTTTCACTGAAGAGAAACGGTTGCATCTAGTAAAAGAGGCAATAGATTTTGCTGTAAAAAAATCGGAAGAATACAACATTTCGATGGAACGACGAATTCGTCATAAGAAACGCGTGCCCGGTGAGTTAGCATCGTCCACCAATGCTGGACTTACACTTAGAGCGGAACTTCAAAAGGACATGTTAGAATGTCTTGACAGATTCAATATTGAACTCGAAACAAGATTAAAGTCCATTAAAGATGTAGCTTCATTATTTGAGGTTGTGCAGTCAAAGACTTTGCTTTTGGCAAACACTGAACAGTTAAAATTTGCTATATCAAAATTTACTGGCTTTTACGATGAGGTATCAGGAACAGAACTTCTCTTAGAGATACCAAGACTTAGAAGACATTTAAAAGCGGCCAATATTACTGTTTCTAATTGGGTGACTCTGGACTATTTGAAATTAATTGTGGAATGGGATTTTACAGAATCTCTTCCAAATCTAACGGTCGCACTAAAGTTATATATAACAATATGTGTATCAGTTGCTTCATGTGAGAGGAGTTTCAGCAAATTAAAATTAATTAAAAATTACTTGAGATCTACAATGACTGAAACCAGATTAAACAATCTTGGTATTTTAAAGATAGAACATGAAGCAACACAAAATATAAATTTTGATGACGCGATTTCGGAGTTTGCAAGTGTTAAAGCTAGAAGGAAGAAATTTTAATTTTTTACTAACTAAATTTGTTTCACATAATATATAAAAATAATTTGTAATATTTTAATAAAACGTAAATTATTACTACTTTTATTTTAACAGTTTTGATTGAGTTTTGGGGTGACACCTACAATATCCGCCCCGGGTGCCACCCATGCTAGCTACGCCACTGGTTATTATTACTTATTATACATATATAGTTAAAAACTGAAAATAATCACTTGCTAATATGTTAGTATAAATATTATGCCATTTATTTTTGTAACTATGTTATATTCCTTATGCGCAGATATACAGTATATTGGTGTCCCATTTCTATAAATTATACTTAATTTTCTATGAGTAATTTGATCTATAATTAGTAGGGACATAATTACTTATAAATACAATATCAATATTTCTAGTCATTATATTAGCCAGCAATATATCTCTTGCCTGTTTACTATGATTTTCGTTGTATTGCATTGAATTATTTTTCTTTTCTATTTAATTACCTTGCTGATGCGTTATCTCTTTTTTGATTTTATTTATAATTTTGGTTAATCTTATTTTCGTTGCTCTATCCGTTGATGTATCATGAATAGTTTTTAGTTGTATTATAATGGTTACTACATTTATCGAATCGGACTGCAGTATGTCTTTAATTGTACACATATTTCTAATTTATTTTTGTTTACTCTTGCTATAAATTCAATAATTTGTGTAAAACTCATTGTTAGGTTTTTCTGATTTTCTATTTTTTCTTTTATGAGTAGAGTAATTTCTTTTCAATTGTGTCCTGTTCGGATAATTTATTTTTTTTTATATTTTTTGAATTTGTAAAGGTTTTGTTTTCGGTTTCACTTTTTTATTAGTCACACGCGCTATATTCTGCATTTGTTAATTTCCTGTTTCCCTTTCGTTTGCTTAATGTCCTTCCTGAAAGATTTTTTATCCCTTGCATTAATTACTTTTTTTTTTTTTTTTTTTTTTGGGCGCGCCAGCGGCATTGACCCAACAACAAGAAAACTAAGCGGTCCGAAATGGACGCAACAAAGGACAGCAGTGCGGACACCACAGAAGATGAAGAAAAGGAGAGGATAAAGGAAGAGTTATAGGGAGTAGGGAGAATTAATTACTTTATCCCGTATTGTATCAATATCCATCTCATCCCTTTCGAGTTCTTCTAAGACTAGTTAGACTTTTTGCTGCCGATAATTTGTTCTCTTCCCTTTCATTACTGTCACCAAATATATTTATTTTTCCGATGTTGTTGGATATGTTCTTTTCTGTTCAGTGATCTGGTTAGTTCCTGTTCCTGTTTCTTCGCCACTTTTTTCATTTATTTCCTTGGTTCTCTCTATTTCTTCTTAATCATTTAACTTACCTTTTCTTCTATGTAACCGGTGTTCGTCAGAAAGGTATATTCGGAAATTCTCGTTTTGATACGTTATAATTAATGATTCTGGAAAATTTTGGTTTGCTGTATTTTCCTCATTCGGCATAATATACGCTTGCCGTCTGAAACTAAAAACATATTTCTTCTTCTAGTCCGGCTGTTAACGGCTAAAATGCAACGTCGCATTTTAGCTGTGTAAAAATAAATTAAGTCCGGTGCAGCGTGCAGCTGATATGTGATCAACGGCGCTCGGCCGTTCCTTATCTCTGTTATCTGTGCCGGCTTTAATTCATCGTTCTATTTGATTCGATTCGATTAGTATACCTCGTTGTTGTGTTTATTCGGTTTTTTCGGTAATATCGTGGTTTTCGTTTCTATATCCCCCTTTTTCGTTCTCTATATTCCGTTTTCGACTCCTTTCGTATCGTTTTCCTCATTTTCTATCGTTCCTTCATTCGTATTCCTCTTTACGCTATTTTCCATCATTATTATTTTCTTTGTCGTTCAAATATTTGAAATAGCCCTTTTCAGGGCTTACGCCATATTCGTTTTCGTCGAATACATTTTTAAAATTATTCTGACTCTCGGCAACTTATTCGCAAAAACAATTTGGTCCTCCGGGCCGGATGCTATAAGGTAAATCCGGCGTTTTCGTATTTAGATTAAATTTTTGTGTCGTTCGTTTTTTGTTTTCTTTTCCGTTTTTCTTTTCTTCGTTCGAAACGATTAAAATGCCGATTGAAGCCGATTTAAAGCGCAAGTCTCGGGTCGTTAAACGAGACATTCACCAGCTAGTCGCAACGATTCGTAATTTATATACGGGAAATGTCGATGACGAAGTTCGTAACAAGTTACGAGTTTACCTGGCCAAACTGGTTGAAGCAAAAAATAAATTTTTTGTGACTGTGGAAAGTCAGTTGGGTCAGTTGGATGACGCAGATGAAGAAAATTGCGAGCAAGAAGAAGAAAAATTACTCGACGAGAAAGATGCGGTAAGAGATCTAGTTATTGATATAATAGCGAAAGCAAATATAGTGTGCATGCCTAAAATCGATTCGAAAAGCGTTAACTCGCCACCCTACGACTCGTCCGAATATAAAAGCCATTCGTTTGTAAAATTGCCAAAAATCGCAATCCCGAAATTTGATGGCAATTTCCAAAAATTTAAAGACTTTAAAAGTTTGTTCGGAAAGCTGATTCACGACGAATCAGCAATTCCACCAACACAAAAATTGTATTATCTCAAAGACGCGTTAGTTGGCGAAGCCGTCGCATTAATTCGAGATATCGAGTTGTCGGACAAGGCGTATGTCGAAGCGTGGACTCGTATCGTCGATAGATACGACAATAATAGAACCATTATTCGTACTCATTTTTGCGATTTATTTTCAATACACAAAATAAGTTCAGAGGCAGAATTACGCGGGCTTTTAGACAAAGTAGATTTAGCGTTAAGAGGCCTGAAAATTTGCGGCGAAACTCCAGACAACTGGAGTACGATTATTTCTTATCTCGTTGCTTCTAAATTAGACGAAAAAACATACGAAAATTTTGAACTATCGATTTCTGACAACAAAAAATTTCCGAGTTTCGATTCGTTACGCAATTTTTGAGAAAAGGGCTAAAAATATCGAATCCCGCCGATTTCGATACGATTCGCAGCCAAAAGCTGATGCCGTAAAGCGCTCCTTTCATGTGGTGAGTAAGCCAAACTGTATTGCTTGCGACAATCAACACTTGTTGATCGATTGCGAAAATTTCGCAAAGAAATCGCCACTAGAAAGATTCGAATTAATAACAAAAAGCCGTCGCTGTATTTTGTGTTTTTGGCTAAATCATTCGGTAGCCGTTTGTAAAGCGAAACCGTGTAAAATTTGTCAGCAAAGGCATCACACCCTCTATTACATTTTGAAACTATTAGGCCGCATTCCCCGATTAGAGACGCAAACTCCACCGCCAGCTCACCGGAAAATCGCGCTGTTCAGAACCTGAGCACGAGCGCGCCCAGTTTGTCATGCTTGATAACCGAATCGCAAGTTAAAACCGTATTGCTCCCGTCTGCGGTAGTTCGGTTCGAATGTAACGGAGTCAGCGGATTGGCCTGGAGTACTGTTGGACAGTTGTTCACAAGCGACACTTGTAACCGATGCGTTCGTACGCAAATGTAAATTGCCCGCTACAAAATCGCACAGCGAATTTTCGATAAAAGGTGTCGGCGATTAGGCGATATCGTCACAGCATTGTTGCGCGTTAAAATTACGATCTCGATTGTCCGATTTCAGCTTGAACGTCACCGCAAATGTGGTGCCGGCATCCGCGTTGTCCTATCGGCTAGACTGCCGATCGTTGAAAAGCCGCATCCGTACGTTTTCTTCCGACCTACCCCTAGCCGATATTGCCTATTATAACTCCGTGGGTAAAATTCCCGCTATCGATCTATTAATTGGTGCGGAATATTACGAGAAATGCGTCAAAAATCGGACGTTAAAAATTGACGAAATAACTCTCGGTGACGCGTGGTTCGGTTGGACTCTGAGTGGACGAGCTTCACCAGTTTTTTCGAAATCTCGAGCCGACTCGAGATCAGCATGTTCCTCTGCAAAAAATTGTTGCTTTTCGACCGTGAGCATCGATGCTCAGTTAAAAAAATTTAGGGAGATAGACAGCGCGAATCCGCCGATGACCGATAACTCGCTCGAAGAAATTAAGTGTGTGAAGCACTTCGAAGGGACACATTCGAGACTGCCGACGGGGCAGTTCATGGTAAGATTGCCTTTCAAAAAATCAGTGAGTAGTTCGAATGTAAGTAGTGCTACATCGGTTATTGGATCTTCTAAAGCTGCTATTCAGCCAAGTACCGCTAGTGGAGAAGTTATTACTGCTTCATCATATTCAATTGCTCATCCTCAAAATCATCCTCAGACAATAATTAGCAAAATTTTAGATACAGTCGCGTCCGAGTTGAAGTTACAATTTATGTATATGGAACGCGCGGATCATAGTATATTCATGAAGAATATTTTATTAAGCACATTAAATGGTAAAAAGAACTAGCCTTCAGTTTACAAAAATCGCAGAACGTCTCTTTCGATAGTTAAACCGTCTTCGTTGGTGACAAAGACAGCCGAATCGATAGTTTCATTAACTGGCACCAGTGAATCGTCAACATCCTCGGTTTTGACGAAACCGGCTGAACAA
This sequence comes from Icerya purchasi, assembly GCA_039619475.1. Classification (NCBI taxonomy): domain Eukaryota; kingdom Metazoa; phylum Arthropoda; class Insecta; order Hemiptera; family Monophlebidae; genus Icerya; species Icerya purchasi. The sequence continues at coordinate 96,123,522 of CM077116.1, read as the reverse complement.
CCAGCTCCGTCATCATCGACGACTTTGAAGCGTTTATCGGCAACTACTAAATCCGTATTACCAGCAAGTCAAATGCCGCAGCAGCCACGTTTATCTCTCTCCCCCGCTGCTCCGAACAGTAATGGTATGGCTAACAACCAGTTGTCGACTTCATCTTTGCCTCCACCGCCACTGCCGTCTTCTTTTTCAGCGACGGCTGGCCAAAATCGCACTGCGGTTTCGGCTGCGCCCCCAACGACTCCACGTATCCTTCACTGGCCGAATAATTTAGGTAATATCAGGGATGCGTTGGTCGGTAGAAATTTCAGTACTGAAACCTCTCGAAGGAACCCTATTTGTCCGATCGAAACACTAAATCAAACATTCAAACCATTGAAGTTTTATCGAATGGAACTGTAACCAAAAAGGTATCCAGTTCCGTTGTTCCACTTCCGGTTACTGAACCTGACAGTTCAGTCCGGGGGGGAGCTGTTAACGGCTAAAATGCAACGTCGCATTTTAGCTGTGTAAAAATAAATTAAGTCCGGTGCAGCGTGCAGCTGATATGTGATCAACAGCGCTCGGCCGTTCCTTATCTCTGTTATCTGTGCCGGCTTTAATTCATCGTTCTATTTGATTCGATTCGATTAGCATACCTCGTTGTTGTGTTTATTCGGTTTTTTCGGTAATATCGTGGTTTTCGTTTCTATATCCCCCTTTTTCGTTCTCTATATTCCGTTTTCGACTCCTTTCGTATCGTTTTCCTCATTTTCTATCGGTTCCTTCATTCTTCCATCATTATTACTTTCTTTGTCGTTCAAATATTTGAAATAGCCCTTTTCAGGGCTTACGCCATATTCATTTTCGTCGAATACATTTTTAAAATTATTCTGACTCTCGGCAACTTATTCGCAAAAACACCGGCCTTAACGAAGGATAGAGGGAAGTTAGTGTTAATATTAGCTTGTTTTAATGTATTTTCAATCACTGAAGGTGGAATATGCGGTGACACATTTGATATAATTAATCGCTTTGCTGGATTAATAAGTTTTATTATATAAATTCGATTTTCCTTTATCTTAATAATCGGATGAAATTCAGTAATTTTTTCAGTGAGATTTTTGTTTGGCAAATAAACACAAATCCTATTATTTGATATTCTAGAGGCAAATATTATATTGTTTGCCCTTTCATACTTTCCTACCGCAGAAATGTATTCTTTTTAAGTTTAATTTCATTTATTGCATTTAAAATGATAGTTTGATTTCTACTAGGAAAAACATATGATTCTATTATTTTACTGTAAGATAAAGTATTTTGTATTTTATTTTTTTCCGTTAGTAACTCCGGCCCCTTCTGGATCATATCGGTATTTTGGTTATCAATGCTTATATCTGTATTTGTTAATATTAATTAAATGATAACACATTTACGTTAGCATTTCAAACTTCTACCGTAATTTATTCTCTCTTTGTTAATCGATAAGAATTTTGTATTTACCTACTTTATCTGCATAAACTGAACACAATATAACTAAACCATTCAATATCGATTATTATACCTACTAGTGTTATTCAAATCAAATTAAATCAAGTATATTTGTGATACTGTAAAAACGAAATATTCCTATAATACTTTTACTTATAAAATCGCGGAAATATAAACTAGTATACATAAGCTAAAATTAGGTTTTTATTTTTTTATTAAGCAAAAAGATATATGAATAAATAAAGCCATTTTTACAATAGTAGCGAGCGAGGGTTTCTTCTCAGACCTTTTAACGAATTACCTGCGGTGATTTTCAAATATTATCCGCTTATCATTTGTGTTAGTGAGAAAAACGGATTAGAAAATTTAATTCTACATCATCCATTCAGTGCTATCAGAAATTTAATTTGTTCCGTGTATATAGAATTATGCACATCTATATATACATATATAAAAGCGAAAATCAGGAAATATTGGAAAGCCACAGCAATTATCAACATATCGTTGCAACTACTGGGTCTATGAAATTGGCACCTCATTCAACGACACTATGTACTGATGCCATCTAAAAATGCATTAAAAAATTAAAATTTTTTAAGGGTGGAAATGGGGGTAAAAGTCAGAAAATCGCTTTTTAAAAAACTAATAATCACGCTATAGCCCAAACCATTTACCCCAGATAATTGAAATTTTACATGAACATCACTTATGTACTGAAGATGTTAAATAAGAACGCTTTTTCGAAAAATTAAGGGATGAAAAGGGGTTAAAAACTATTTTCCAAAAAACACACAAACTGCAATATTTTTGGTACAAATGGGTTTATCAAATTGCAATTCCGTATGAAGACACCTCATATCACGTATTACATGTGTGCAAAATTTTAAGGGGTGAAAAGGGCAAAACCCCATTTTTGAGAAAACCAAAAATCACGCTATAGACCAAACGAATCATGATTATCACGTGTAATTTCATGTAAATACAGTGTATATACTGAAGATGTTAAATAAAAACGCTGTTTTGAAAATTCGGATTTCAAGAAGTGGAATGGGGTTAAAAGCTGTTTCCAAAAAAAAATACACAAACTGTTATTTTTTTGGTGCAAATGGGTTTAATTGTAATTTCGCATGAACATATATATGTGTATGGTGTACTAGAAGTGTGCAAAATTATTTTCCTTCTCTAAAATTTTAAGGAAAAAGAATGGCAGAATCCCATTTTTGAGAAAACCAAAAATCACGCTGCAATCTAAACGAATCGTGATTATCCATGTGAATATAGTGTATATATACTGATGATGTCAAGTAAGAACGCTTCTTTGAAAATTTGAAGATGTGGAAAGAGATAAAAAAACTTTTTTCCAAAAAATACATAAACCGTTATATTTCCCGTAGAAATTAGTTATCAAATTATAGTTAAGTGTATATGATTTGTTTTAAGTGCTCTAAAGTTTAATTGTATCAAAGGCTTCACTCCGTTTTTAATATAAAATAATGATGTCGCCTCAGCCGAAACCATTTGCATTGGCCGAAAAAAACCCATTTGAACACACCATATACCGAAAGTATCAAATGAAAAAATTTTTTTGAAAAATTGAACTTTAAGCGGTGAAAAGTGGTTGAAAACTATTTTCAAAAAATAATTAAAGTGTTATATCTTCGTAATAAATAGGTTTACCATATTATAAGGTTGTTCCAATTTTTTTTTTTGTATCTTCGTAATTTTAAGAGTGAAGAAGGGTTATATAATCTATTTTTAGGAAAACCTAAATCATATAAGATCCAGAAAGAAGTGCGCTTTACGAATTTAGCTTGGTTTCGGATTAAAGTGATTTAGAAACTGCAATTGTTTAAAATTCAAATAGCCAATTATTAGGAGGAGACAGAAATAAAATAGTAAGAAAACGCATAATTCTGTCATAGTGTTAAGTTGTATCGTGATTATTTGTTTATTTCGAAAGGAGAGAATGGTGGTTTCATTTGATTCCGATGCTTCATTTCTCTTGAGCGATTCAACATGTCCTCTTTCCGATTTAGTTTATATTTTTTTCGTTCGTTTAGTATTTTATAACAGCGTAAACGATATGGTGTTTATTCTGAACAGGAACAATATACATTTTTAGGGAAAATTAAACTGTTATTATTATACCAATCAATTATGTTTTCGTATTATCCGCGTTCTGTTCAATTTGTTTCGATCTGCATATTCTTTTCGTATCGTCTACATCGAAATTATTTCGTTTTCGTAAGTTTTGTCTCTGTTATATGTGCTGTTTTTAATAGTTAAAAAAAATTTTTTTGTGAATTTCCTGACCATGCAAAACCACTGTATACATTTTTTAATTAACTTTTTAACCTTCTTTCTACTATTTTTTAGAAATTAAACTAGTGCATATATTGTGTGTCGAAATATGGAATCGTATTCATTTTTCAGCCTTGCAATTTAATGCATTCTACACCTATAGAGTAAATTAGTTTTTACGTTATTTTCAAAACAATTTATTTTACCAAACTCGCCAATACGAAGTATATTATTTTAGACTAAATTACTATAAGAAATAAGGATGACTTTTTGCCGCACATACCAGTTCACAACGATCTCCGATTGGTATGAAAAATTTGACAGTACGTTGTTCCACAGTCACTGAAACCCTTACGGAAAGAATTTGCATCAAGTGAAAGACTGTCTGTAGGTGAATTCTCTGGTTCATTTTAATTTACATAAGAATAAATTTACAACCGATAACAGGCGCAGTTTGTCTTCTTTTGTTTTTTTCTTTTTGTTTCGACGTTAATCGTTTGAACATAGCGTTTTGTGAATATAATACAGCCGCCTGTTCTTCACTGCTAGAAACCCGATACCACCCCGTATATTTCGATTTAACAGATGACGGATATTTCTCGGTTCTCAGCTTTGATTTTATAAACTGATAATTTCTATTGCACACCGGCTTCCTACTGTCAGCGTTGGTTGCCGGCCAAATAGTTTTACACCAGTCAAAAGAAACGAAACAAAATAAAATCAATTTTAATAATTATCAACGTTCTTTCTCCGTAACCAATCTCGTATTATAAATAATTCGATTTGAAAAGAATAAAAAAATAAAAAAAAAAAAACCTACGATTAAACGAGAAAAGTAAAGGGTTCAGCAAATTGTTTATCGGTGGCTATGTTCGATTTCTTCAGTGCGGTTTCGCGTAACTGTTTTAGTAACAGGTCGGAGTTTATTAGAAAATACCATTCGGCGAATGGAAAATTTTAATAGGCCGACCTATATAGATGTGTGCTGGTATCATCTTTGTTCTAATAATAGGCTGCTAGCCTGTAAATGTGCTGAAACACTGACGAAGCGGCTTCAGCTCGGATTTATCGTTTGCTTTGGGCAATTTTACAATAACTGGTCGTCGTGGTCTGTTCGCTTCATTAGGCTATTCATTTTCATTCTGGTTAATCTTTTAATCTTTCTAAAAGCAAACCGCCCGGAACTATAGACTTGCGCAACTCCGGCCCCGATTAACCGATCTACATTAAACCAACCTCAAAAACTTCCATTTCATTCTTTCCACCCGCTCTATTTTTTATTAATCAAGTTTTTGATTTTATAGTGCGCTATCGGCACACACCTAATAGTTACTAATTTAGAAGCGTTGAAATTTTCAAATTCTTAACGAAAAATCCTATCTTTGCCGTTGTAATGAACATTTTTGCGCATTTTTCGTACAATTTCAACGGACGTTGACACGACATTTCCTCGATTTATTTGAAATATTTCGTTTTTGCATCGCGCGAAAAATGAACATTTCTTCTTTTTCCTAACTCTGGCATCGTTGAGTAAATAACATTTTTCGTAAACTTTAAAATTTTAAAATTACGTTTCTTCATCATAATTATGTTAATAAATCTCGAAAGAATAAACGAAAACACAATAAAACAGTTAAAAAGTACCGCGACTTCCTAATTTTACCTGGAAATATAATAGAAATGCTCTCTAAAAAGTGAAAACTAATTAATTTTCAGACAACACTCGTAACTTAATTAGAGTCAACTCGGAAATAACAAATTGCAACAATAAAAATACAATATTAAATGAGTGCAACAACACAACTCCTCGTTTTCTACAAGCCGAGTGAAGGAAATATCGAAATATTTGATGAAATTTTTAATTATCGTTGCGCCCTGCGGGTACAGGTTGTAACTAGGGTCACACATTCTCTAGTAAGTAATCATCCGCCTGTCATATTGTGTTAGCCCACAGTTAGTGAAATGAAACAACAACCATGTGAGCTCCCCGTACGTCCACATCGTGCAGGGTGGTAATTTCCTGTTCGGGGGGGCTCAGTTCCGATCAGGAAAGCGCCAAACTGGAAGTCAGTGTGAATGATCGCCGACAGTAAAACGGAGCGGGTGCACGTTTCAGCACGTGTGCTTTCCGAATAAATACCGTTAAGCATTTCATACCGCATTTGCAACAGCGAACTATCATCAACTCATCTGTGACTGTACCCTGGTCCGACTGATGAATGATAATCCAAGTTCAGTGGGCGAGTTTTCGATGACTTAAAACTGGAACCCCTCGGCTAACAGAGCACACCCCAACAGGAAAGACCGCTGAAGAGGATCGGGGACCCACCGCAGTATCATTTCCAAGTTATCGATATAAAACAAGAACATCAAACTCAACGGTCCCAGGTCTTCGTCAAATTATATACAAGCCCTCTGCAACAACGAATGAAGCGCTAAGAATCTACGGAGGTAAAACATCAGAGCGGCAACATGGAGAAAAACTAAATATTGGTACATTTCTGGAAAACCGGAAAATGTAATGCGGAAGGAAAGAAATTAAAAATACGACATTCTCGATTTAAGTGAAGTTAGATGCTGCGGAAGTGTCAGGATAAATAAAGACGAATAAGATTTTATACATATATTCGGGAGGGGAAAATCGCTCCGATTAATAAGAAAACGCTTCAGTAAAAATATAGATGAAATTCTGACAATCTCGGAACGAGTAATGGCAATACGTGTAAATGCAGATCCCAAACCTTTACCGATAATACAAGTATTGAGACGGATTCGGCAGTTGTAGTGGTTTAATTACGTTTTATACGATTTCTGATAATGCTGTCCGAGGTAGAAATTATTATTTCGATTTTAATTCATTTTACATTTCGGGTTTTTCTCGGGCAGCAGAGATGACGGTGAATTGCGATCGGAGAAGATATTTCGACCGAGAAGCCTGGTTATCCCGAACGCAGCCGTTCTGTCGGCTGTGTTGCGGGGGTGAACTGGTTGCGCGGGGGAAAGCGCGGTCGCGTTTACCGTCGAAACGTATAAGTACGGAGCGTGTAGCTACGAGAGTCGCGAGAGAATTGGTGAAATCCCGGAAAGACAGGGTAGCAGCCGATTTAAAATACGTATAATTATAAGAATGTTCTAGAAAAATCGGCGTGCGTATTAATTGATAAGGTACGGGGTAATTTTCAGCGATTCGACTATATCGTTTGGAATAGCCCATCGTGTACCGAAAAATCTTCGTTCGTGCTAGAGACGGTAAATCGATAGCCAGTTTTTAATTCAGTTGTTAACGAGAGTCGGTTAGATTAATTCGGTTACACACGCGAGTCGGTTCTTTCGCGAGTCGGTAATGATTTGCTTTCGTTTTTAATTTGTTGTCGGAAGATCATGCCGTCGCGTGTATCGATCTTTTAACCCTAGTCATCGTTAATTTCCGCTTCCGTCATTTTGACCAGAATTTCGTTTTCTGTGTGATTGTAATGTTTTGAATTTGTTTCCTCTGTGTTTTTTTCTTTTTGTAAACTTTGTTTGAATACACGCGTTTCATAAAAAAAAAAAAAAACTTCGTTATTGGACACGTGGTTACCCCGTGATATCTCCACCGGGAGAAATACCGCCATCGAACGGCGGATTTCGCGAGTTGCATATTTTTTTATTTATGTTTTTCAAAAGCCTAAAGCTCTGTTCGGTAGAGCTTTCCGGTAGTAGCAAACCGGTATATTTTTTGCTACTGGCGCCCACGAAATAAATTTTAGTATATTTTTTTTATTTATTGCCCTCGATCAACTGAATTCCGAAACAGCGGCTGGAAAAGTCGATTCATCACAACTGGCGTCCGAAATCAGGGACCTCAGAATTGAATTTATCACAGTATATAGGCACCAACAAGTGAAAGCACAGATGAAGAAGTTAAGACAATTTATTTGGACATAGAACAATTAATCAGGAAACTAGGAAAACGGAACTCCTTGTTTGTAATGGGAGATTTCAATGTGCAAATGAGCAAAGCTAACAGAAATAGCAGTGATGTGGGATCGTTCGGACTAGGTACGCAAAATGAACGAGGCGCAAGACTCGTAGAATTCGCCGAGAAAAACGGTCTAGCCGTGTGTAGTACTTGGTTTCAACATCATACAAGGAACTTTTACATGTGGCAAAGCCCAACAGATCAGATACAAAAACATGATATTGAATTATCGTGCGCTAACGTCAGCAGATTGTAACATGGACCATCAGTTGTTATAAGTTCTCTGAAGTATAAAACAATTGCGTAAAATTTTGCGAAAAAACTGTAAGAAAAAACCAATGAGATAAATGAACAGGCGAGTGTTGAAGATATGTAGAACGAATTAAAAAACACGATGATAATCGCAGCAGAAGAAACACTCGGTAAAGATAAGAGAAACTACCGTAATAAGGAAGAAAAACAAAAGCTGGATGACAAATGAAACATTGTTATTCATTGATAAAAGAAGGAAAATTAGAAACAGAAACAGTAACGAGTATAAAAAAATAAACAAGGAAATCATTAAAAAGTGTCGCTAGATGTTTCGAAAAAAACTGTAATCATATACAGAAACTACAAGAAGAAGGTAGAATGCATGAAATGCATAAAGAAGTCAAATGACTCATGAAAGCAAACAGAAAAAAAAAACACCTGAAATAATGATGTTTGAAAATGACGCAGGTGAAATGTGTGCAGAAATGGATAAAATACGAAAGGCAACCAGGAAAGTGGAATTCCTGTAGAATTAATAAAGCATGCATGCAAAAAGATGAAAGAAAAATTGCTGAGGTTAATAAACGAAATATACAGATACTTTCCAAAGGATTTTTAAGACCTCTACATTTGCGACAATAACTAAAAAGAGGGATCTGCGAAAATGCTCCGAATACCGCACGATTGCATTAATTAGTCATACATTAAAACTGTTATTAAAGACAATAAAAAGAGGAATTGATACCAAAATTGACAGCTAACCAAGTGAAACATAATTTGGTTTTATCGCTTGGGAAGGGCCGCGAGACGTGATAGCTCTACATAAAATACTACTCGTAATACAGCGAGCGTTGGCAGTAAACAGTAGCATATATGTAGCCTACATAGATTATGAAAAGGCCTTTGACCACGTACAGCATGCTAAATTTTACAAATCCTGAGAAGATACAGAATTGACACCGACGACATACAGCTAATTTTCAACGTATATATGCAGCAAAATGTAAATATTATTGAGAAATAATGTACAAAATCATTCAACGCGTATGCTGAAGAAATAAAAAAAAAACAAATTCTTTCAAAACATACGATTTAGAGTAAATGATGAAAAAATTAACAGCATATGTTATGCAGATGATCGTGTGCCTGTTGCAGGAACTCCAAAGCAGTTACAGATAATGTTGAAACAGATGGAATAATGAAGGCAAAGAATACGGGATGAAGATCAACGTAAATAAAATTGAAGTAATAGAGATCAGCAAACGAAAAAATAGACCACTGCGTGCCGAGATGAATGGAGTTCGGATAGAACAAGTAGCAAAATATAAATATCTCGGAGTAGTTATATCTGAAGATGGCAGGGATGATACGGAAATAAGAGCAAGATTGGGTATGGCTATAATGGCATTTAACAACTTGGAAAGAACTGTAATAGGTCGGAAAATGAAAATTGAGAATTGTGCCTGAAAATTTTGAAATGCTACGTCCAGTTTATAGCTAGATGTGCCACAGAAACGTGGATAATAACAGCGGATGCGGGAAGGAAACTTAACGCTTTTGAAATGTGGACGTATAAAAGAAAGAACAGGATAAGTTGGACAGAGAAAATCAAGAACGAGGAAGTATTAAAGGGAATGGGACTAAAGAATTGCATTTTGCTACCAATGATTAAAGGAAATAAACAGCGCGCTTCCTCCAAAATAAAATGTCTGAAGAAAGGATGTTTTCGCTGGTGGCGAATGGAAAGATTCCAGCACTGAGAGGCAGAAGAAGAATTACAATGTTGGATAGACTGGATAAGATGGTTTAATCGAATTTCGATTGCAACCTCCTGCATGGGAGATGTTTACTAATAATAATAATCATCGTTGCAATTTGGGAATTCGGTGTATTAGAATTTTAAAACGTAGTTTAAGGATAGCCATTTTTCTTCTTCATCGTGAGCTCGATTTGAGCACCTTCAGATTACAGACTTGAACACGATGTTTATTAATTGTTTAATTCTATTTACATAATTTATTATGGGTGCTCTTTCTTGTTCTGCCTTCAATTATATCTTTTAGAATTCATTTTTCTAAACTATCCCTGCGTACGATATTACCAAACTTCATGGATATTCGTGTCTCGTATTTATATCTTCAGACCGATTTTGTCTAGAAAAAAGTTTGTTCTTATATCTGCGTCCATCGGATCTGCAATATTCTCCTCCAACAGAACATTTCAAACGTATCGACCTATCGGACGTCTGTTGCCTTTAACGTCCAACATTCTAATTCATATAAAAAAAAAAAAAAAGAGAGAAAACTGAAGCGCTCGTGAGACGTGTTGTTGTGTAACAACTTTTCCAACTTTGCGTAACTTGTGCCAGCGTGGTTTTGGCAACTGATGTCGATCTTTTAACCTCACCCGTCAAATGATGTCCGACATACGAATTTATCAATCTAAATGTCGTATGCCATCAAAATTATTTCGGTTGATAATCATTATTTTTGTCTTATCTCTATTTATTGTATTATTGAACCGTTGTTTTACATATACTTTCCAGCCTTTGAAAAAGAGTAAATAACTGTTGATGATAACTTTTTCTCTTAGTTTTGTACCGTATTGGTCCACTGTCTTTTTATTTATCCATTCGCTGTCTATGTTAAATAAAATCGGACTCGGTATACGATTCTATCAATCTCCCTTTTCGGGTAGAAATTTCCCGAATAATTTATTATTGCCCGGTGTGTTGTGCATAACGATTTAATCTGTTCTATTAAATGTCGCGACAAACAAGGTTAGTAAATTATTAGACTGTTTAGGTGGTGGTAGATGCATCATCAACACACAACGAAACACACAGGCGCGCAAAGCAGCTTAGTGCAGGTTAATGGAACATACTAGATTTGGTAAGTTATGGGTATAATAAAGCACATCCCCAAAGTATACTCACATACTCATGCGCATAGTCACGTATGTGCACACAAACATAGATAAAACAGCTTAGTGTGGGTTAGCAAGTTATATTAGCATTAGCTAGTTATAGGTAGTGTGTTCCCAAAGTATACTCCCACACACACAAACACACATGTATGCACGCAGACACACGCAAACACATGTACACACGCACAAAATACCCACATGAGCAGCCGTACACACGCCCACCCACACACACACATATGTAACAACTTAGTAGGGGTTAATAAGTTATATTAGCATTGCCTGGTTATAGATATAGTAAAGCAATCCAAAGCGCATACACATGCAAAAATAACCAATTTGATAGGGTTAGAAAAGTTTAAAGGTGGATGGTCAATAGTAAAACATATTCTCAAAATGTACACAAACATAAACAGATAGTACTGGTTAGCGAAGTATTACATCAGTTAGGTAATCATAAATGTATCATCAACACGCATACAAACATCTGAGCATACAAAGAAACTTAGTACAGGTTAGCAAAACTATAATTGGTTGGTTAAAGCCTCCTTCTAATCTACATACTGAACAAGTGCTGTTACTGAGCAATGGGTAGTTCTGTACTAGTGTTGATTAAGAAAGCAGGCAGGACCAAGAAGGTTTATTTTACTAAGATAGCATCGTGTACTATAATAATACTGGTTGCGACACTAGCGCTCCTACATAATTTAGTAATTCTACATTGGTAGCGTGGTAGCTTAATGGTTAAGGAGCTTAGCTACTAAATTAGAGTACACGGGTTCGAGACTTGTCTCGTTCCAGATCCAAATCGTTCCCAAGTTTATTGAGCTTGAAATAATTGAGTACCAGAGAAATCTGGGAAAATAAAGACGGTCGAGAGAAAGGAACTGACTCCAGTATTCTCATCAGATCCATTAGGCTTAGTATATTGTGAACCTTAACTTCACAATCCCCGACTCCCTGTCAAGGGTATGGGACTCACTTTACTTTACTAAATTTTACATTACATTTATATACTTTATTTTTTTTAAATATTTTTGATTGTCTGTTTTCTCTATTTGATATAGAAAATATGTTTACTATAAATCTACACGTGAGCCACTTAAAAAGCCTGCGTGGGTCAGTATCTGACCCGCGAGTTATCGGTTCGGCATCACTGGTATAGACTTTTGAGTGTATTTCTGTAACAAATTCTTAAATCATTGTTCGGATGACAATTTATTCACTGGAATATCTGAAGCTACCATTGCATAGCAAAGATATTCAAAAAAAATTTTTTTTTTTTCTTGTTGCGTTACAAGACGTTAGGGGTCATCCATTAATTACGTGAACTCAAAATAGGGGAGGAGGTATCCAGCAAAATCTCATCAAATCTCATTTAAACGAAGGGGGAGACAGTTGAAAATTTCATGTCAACTTTTAAATAATATACTTTATTACACAAATAATAAAAAAAACAAAAATTATTAAATTTTTCATTTACTTTTTTTGGAGTGTCCCATTTTACCCGCTGAAAAAATCTTACAGATATTAAAAACTTTTACTTTGAGAATTTAAAAAAAAAGTAAAAAAACAACGAACAAATGCAGTCCTTAAACAACTATAGCGTAAATCTCACTTGAGAGGAAGGGGGTCCGGCCAAATTTCACTGAATATCTTGACATCCTACCAAACGAAGTAGAAAAAGCTCTTAAATCAGCTAAGCTAAACAAAGCTTCAGGTCCAGACGTAATACTTGTTGAATTACTAAGACTACTTCGTAGTAACGGCATAAAAATTTTATTTGATCTTTATAACAGGATATACCAAAGCGGAATTATACCTGAAGAATGATTATTGTCGAGATTCATTATGTTACCTAAAGTATCCAAGAAGATGTAATGAGTTTAGATTGACAAGTCTCATAAGCCATGGGTAAAAAATATTTTTAAGGATTATCCACGCAAGAATACAGAAGAGATATGAAGAAAACTTAAGCAGAGAGCAGTTCGGTTTCAGGCAGGGAACAGGTACAAGAGAGGCAATATTCTGTATCAACGTTTTAATTCGGAGATGCTTGAAATTTCAACAGCCTCTATAACTGTGTTTTGTCGACTTCAAGAAGTCCTTTGATAAAGTGCAATATAATAAACTTTTCAAAATGCTGAAAGATATTGGTTTAGATTCAGCGGATCGCCGCATAACAGAAAATTTATACGCACATCAAACCGCTATAATATCTTATGCGAATAAATTCACTACTAACCCAGTGGCTATAAAAGGAGGAGTCAGACAGAGATGTGTTCTGTCTCCTTCTTTGTTTAAGCATTTATGCTGAACAGATTTTCAAGGAAGCCTCGGAAAGCGCTGAAGAAGGCATCAAAATCGGAGGAGTTAAAATTAACAATATACGATACGCCGACGATACAGCGCTCATTGCAAAATGATTACAAGATCTTAAAGCACTTTTTCAAAGAGTTGAAAATGTCAGCTGCACATATGGGATCTTATTGAACGCAAGAAAGACTAAAATAATGGCTGTTTCTCAGACAGAAGAAACAGTTCCAAATGTTGCTATTCGCGGCGGAGTAATAGAAAGCGTATAACAATTTAAGTAGTACTCAAGTAAATAATAAAGATAACACTGATGACGAACTTAGGTGCAAAAGAGGTCTTCAACAAGATGAGAAGAACACTTACAACACACGATTTAAATTTAGAACTGCGTACGAGAATTCTTAAGTGCTACACGTGCAGAGTTCATTGTTATATGGATGCGAATGTTGGACCTTAAAGAAGAGCAATATGAATCGCTTGGCAGCTTTCAAAATGTGGTACTATTGAAGGATCCTAAGAATCCCATGAACAGCAAAGAAGACGAATTAGGAAGTGCTGCAGATGATGGAAAATAAGGATATGGAACTAATAGGCATCGTAAAAGATAGGAAGAGGAAATACTTTGGTCATTTCATGCGTGGATCAAAATACTCACTGCTGCAGATAATATTATTAGGAAAAATATCGGGCAAGAGGAAGGTCGGACGAAGGAGGCGCTCGTGGATGTGTGGAACATCAAGGCATGGTCGGGGACGAATACCAAACAATTAGTCCACCTTGCATACGAAAGATTTCTTTAATAAGGTCACCTACGATCGAGAACGGTCCGGACTCGAAGAAGAAAATATATATATATATTTTTTTTATGTTGTATGATGATCAATTAAAATGATAGCTGGTTTACCGTAATGTATCTTAAAAGGACGTATTTTATGATTTTGTATTGAAACTAGAGAATGAAAAAGTAATTTCAAAAAGTAAATAAATGCATAGTACAGCTTATGGTCCGTAAAGAATAATTTTAGATATGACAGCCGTGCTCTCTGGTGATAACTATCTTTGATGCAGGTAAAAATAGAAATTCTAAGTGTGTCTTCCGACGAATGTATACGATGAGCTGGACCGACTTGTCTGGAATTATTTTATTTGCTGAATTTTTCAACGATGATCCGACATTATTCCTAAAAGTGTCATACATAAAGCAAAGTTATTTAATATGTCGCATTTAGTTCTCTTTGTCCACAAAAGATGTGCGTGTTCATCTTGATCCACGTGTCACGATTTGTCTATGACACAATGGAATATTCCGATTTTTTAAAAATAAGTTATTAAGGATTTTTGTTTTTTTTTTTTTTAGATTAAGCATAAATTTACATATTTTGCTAGTAACAAATTTCTGGAAGGCATAACGCATACAAATAATGCGTTATTGCATAAAAAATCAGTTTCAGCGTTGGCCAAAAAAAAAACTTTACATAAATTTGTATGTGCGATCAGTATTAAAGGAGAGGGAATAGATTGTATGTCGGCGCTGTAGAAAATGTTTTTTTCCTATTTTTTTCTAATGAATATTCCATTTCGACTTATAAGATGCCGAATTTGCGAATAAACTTCTTCGGTGTGTTTCATTTTAATACACATTTGAACTGAAGCCTCGGGCACATCGTGTATTTCTCGATAATAGGTGTTTTGTTTTTTTTTAAACATGTATACGTTTTTAGTAGTACGAAAAAGGCATAAACAATCGAATTTGTTACAGTGACGTCATCAATATTTTTTTTAATTATCTAGAAAACAAAAATGTTTATTTCGCCTTTTTTTTGTTTAAATTAATCCGTTGAACGATAAAGTTTCCCTTCTTTTTTTTCAAAATAATTACAAAAAATCGGGTGCATTCTTCTAAATACGAAAAGAAATTTCATTCCTCAACATAATTAAATGTTTCTGCGAATAGCATAGAAAATGACGCTAAATGTTTTTTATGTAATATTTGTTCACTGATGTTCTGGCGTAGTCGTCAATATTCAACAGGCAATTACGCTCCGTCGTAGGTAACTTTAATATCGCGTATCTACATTTTAATTATACCGGAATATTTCGGAAGGTATAGCGCTGCAAACGATTACACGCTTTTTGAATTTTATGAAATTCTTAAGAAATTTTCAGTCACTTTTAGAGGAAAAGACGGAACAGAAATGTAATAAATTCGCAAAATTAAAATTCTAAAGAAAGCGACGTGTTTCCGAGTGACTTCATGGCTATTCACTTTTTCTCGTAATCCACGCTATTACGATGTGCTTTTAAGTTCATATTAGCAAACAAACAAGAGCAGCCGGAGAAAGAAAAAAAAATCAACTTTAAAAATACATATTATTTGCTTGCGGGTCGCATGGTTTAGGCCATTTATTCTGTAAATCAAGCTAGTCGAAAGATGATATGAAAAGGCAATAAATGTGAGCTGAGATGTTCCTATTCCGGTGTTTCTTAAATTTGGAATTTAAATCGAATCGGGACTGTTCAAATTACGAAACATTCAAATTCAAACGAGCAAATAACGAGTAATCGTTATTCTAAAGAAAATTGCTCCATCACTATCGCAAACATCGTAACCATCATCATTAGCGGAACGCTGTCTTCATTAAATAACAGCGTCCCGGTTTGTCTAACGGTCGTTAGAGGTTTATTAAAATGTCCACGGAACTGCGTCAGCCCAAAAGGGAGAGAGAGAAAAAAAAAAAATGATAACGCTAGAAGATGCCTATGCACCTCAGTGTCGATTGTTACGATTGCTATCTTCGCTTTTTGTTCTCCGTGATAATTTTTTAGCGCCCTTCCCTACGTTCCCGTCAGCAACTTCCATTATCGTAAATTAATTTTTACTCCTCGAGCTTTCTGGAGGCCATCATCATAAATCAAATTTTTGAAACGACCGGTATTTAATTAAATAATTAGCCGGAATTTTTTATAAACTTTTTGGCTTTTAGCTGGTCGGTAATTATGAGTATGCGTAATCGGTCGGTGCAGTGAATTTTTTGTTGGGCTACATATAACGTCTCCGACGAGACGATTTTTTCGAAAAAAAAAGAAAGAAACAAAAAACAGCGATCGAACGCTATTTATTTAAAAAAATAACCAAAATTATTCCTTTTTTTTCTTGTTTTTTTTTTTTTAAATTTAGTTACATCGTCATTCAGTATTGGCCAATTTACTCGAAATTCTAATCATTTATATGCCACTTCTATTCAGAATTTTCTGTTCTAGTTACTTTCGATGGCAGTGTACTTGCATAATTAATTCTTACCTTGAGTACTGCTCAACCGCAGCAGTGTCTAAAAATGGTAATTTTTTCGTAGCTTTTAGATTTTCTGAGAAATATTAGAAAACATTCGAAACAGGTTTAGTAGAAGGAGTATAAGGCTACAAAATTACATTAAACTAATGGAACGATCTAAATACCAGGAAGTACGGGTAATTCTAATATATTATACATTTATATAATTGCATAAATATTTGATGCTCCAATTGTCAGTCATCTATAATTTTTATAGAAGAATTAGCTCTAATCGACTATGTCACTTTTAAACGTTACTGCAGTATATATAATTGATATAAAAAAGTAATCAAAAAATATTCGAAAACGATAAATTTAATTTACGGTTTACGTAGTCTATTACGTTGCTTAAAAACGCAAGATGGATTTTAAATGACGCAAAGACGTTGCAGAATTTTGTTATTATTTCCAACGTAAGAATGACCCTTAATCATTAAATTATATAAACTCGATCTTTAGACATGGACACCTCCCGGACTGCCAGAAAGGAGTCTTCTTTTGTTCTTACGGAAGAATCAGTTTCGACTAATTGTGTCATTCTTCACAAAGCAATTTTTTTTTCCTTCTTTTAGACACAATAGAAAAAACAGCGGAAGGAAAAAAGAAATGTTTGCAAAGTAAAAACGGAACAGATTTCGTAACAGGATTTCTAAATGGTAAATGTAACAGGTACTTGTTCTTTTGGAGATCGCCTTGGAACCCACATATACTCTTCTATAATACGCATGGCGAAATATGGAATAAGGATATGGTGGATATGCGACACGGAGAACGCCTATCCTTTACAAGGCATTTTGTACACGGGGAAAACAGGGAATGTTAGCGAAGTAAATCAGAGTGAAAAAGTCGTGAAGGATGTTGCGATAATGTACAAGGGCTCTCGAAGAAATATCTCGATGGACAACTTTTTTTCTTCGCTGCCGTTTGTTAAACATCTAATCTCGTAGAATTTCACTATGGTTGGCATGTTGAAAAAAATAAATAAACCGTACATTCTGCAAGCTTTCGCGTCTTCAAAATCAAGAGAGGACTTTTCATTGTTGTTTAGACTCCACGAAAAAGTAACTTTATGTTCGTACGTGTCAAAAAAAAAGGTAAAGCTGTTATATTATTGTCTACAATGCACACTGATAAGGCAGTGGCCAACGACACGAAAAAAAACCGGCTATGATTTTATTTTACAAGTATAAGGCTGGGTTCGACAGGATGGACCAGATGATTGATCGGTACACGTGTCACCGACGCACTAACCGCTGGTCACTGGCTTTTAACTGTGTACGTAATTTATTACGAGAATAATAAAGTAGTATACAAAAAAAAAAAAGAAAAACTCATGAAAGGAGGCTGTTTATAAAACAGCTGAGTAAAGAGCTTGCTGTGCCTTTAGTTGGAGATAGATCTCAAAATAGACAAGTTATGTGGAATCATTCGTCGAAGTTGGCCATAGAGAGTATCTTAGACAGGCAAGTTTTTCCTCCGACTGAGTTACCGGCTGGGCTTTAACTTGCATGAAACCCAACAGGCCGGCTAAAAGTGACTGAATCATGTGATCTGTGTTACAAGCAAGCAATAAAAAGACTCAGCAAAAACTAGAAAAAGTTGTGCTAATTGTAAAAAAGGCAGTATGCGATGAACATGCGATAACTGTAATAAAATGTAACGAATGCTCGGAATAAGTAATGATCTATTTTTTTCAATACATACAGGTATAAATGAATACATTTTACAACATAATAATTGTTATTATTTATATAATAATTATTCATATTTATTATTTGTACAATGAATAATTTATTAGCATGATATCTATGTAATAACAATGAAATTCCACTAAAATCATGTGTTTTCATACAGGAGGGGACCCGGGTGTGTCCGGCGTGTTGGTTTTTTTCAAAATTAAAATTTTGATTGTTAAAAATTTTGACATCAACATTTGATGGAAAAAGGGTCAAATCACAAGGATCCGGGAATATTTGGTAAAATATTGACAGGGTCATAAAAAATTTTAACAAAATGTCCGCCGGTAGATACCCGGGTCTACTCGTAAGGGTTAATTATTATGGTCATTTTTACGCTGAGGGCAAAAGTCCTGTAACGTTTTTGTGTTATTAGTTATAGCGTCAGTAGTGTGCGTCGGGTAACAGAAGAATAGGTAATGTGTTGGGTTCTCTCCCTCACGCTACGAACTGTCCTGATACCCCCCTCGGGTGAGTTATTTATGATGCTAAAACCATTTCACGATCAGATGTATAAGTTTTGCTGGCACTGGCAAAACTGATGAATTTCCATCACGTATCGTGAACTGAAGGTGTTGTGTATGCGTAAGTATTTTTGTATACATTCTTAAAATTGGTATATTTGGATAGCATATGGATCTGATGGCTGAAGTTTGTAAAAGCTGTTAATAAAATCCGTGAGTTGTGGCATAAAGCGTCTTACAATTTAAAACTGCTACGCGAATCTTAAATGAAAAAATAATATGGTCAGTTGATAGCGACTCTTCTATAAGCATTAAAGATATAATCCAGAAGTCTATATGTAAAGTTTTTTAACATGTTAGATAACTATATGTAAGTGTAGTGCTGGGTCGATTTCAAAAAAAAAATATATGAACAATATATGTACTAATGACTCCCGTCCTACTCTCCTTTATAGTCTCTATCGCCGATCGCCTCAGAATCTAAGTAGGTGATCTAAGCTCATGTAAATTGGTCAGTGCTGGCACCGAACCCATTAACAAAATATATATATAAATATATATATATATATATACTAATGGCTATGTCGTTTTTAGTCGGGGTGCAACACATTTTTTGTCTCGTGATTATCTCCCGCTAATTTTTATAAGCACAACAAAGGTCGAATACTGTATTATACAATTTCCAAGTTTTTTTTTAATATAAAAAACGGGTGAGAATGACGTAGTCAATTGAAAACGATGTTTCCAAAAGAAGTTTAGAAAAAAAAGATTGATGGTCAAGAGAGCTTGCTCCTTTTCGAGGCCCAAGGGCCAGAGTTTTATATATATGTATATATATATAAAAATATACACATATATGTATGTCCCTGTAGTCGCTAGTTGTACGGTTCCAAACATTGCTAATTAGATCTTGTTATTCACACCAAGAATCTCTATCGAATGCTAAATTATTGTTTACTGGTATTTCCTTTGCCGCTATTATTTTTACAATGAGAAAATTGTAGTGATTGTTTATATTTCTAATTATTACATTTGTTTTTTTAAAGGATCATGACAGTAAAGTAAGATTGTCATTTTTATATATAACGACAAATATAACTTTTAGTATATAATTATGAAATAAGATTGATTTCGTAAAACACATCTAGCTGTGTATTGTAATAAATTCAATATACACACTGGTATACTGCTCTGAAAATAAATTGTGGATTCATCAATAAACCTGTAAATATAATCATGGAAAAATAAAAGAAATAAAAAAAAAATAGATCCGTAAATTCCGAATTAGTCATCATGTATTTTGTATATATTTTCTATTATTTCAAAACTGTTTAACTGTGGTTTTAAAATTTAACAGAATTGTTAAATGTTCTAATAATTTCTTTTCTGGAATTTTCAGGTAAGTGAAAAGTTACATTTTATAGATGCGCAGATTTTCTGTACCGCCATCATTATTTTTCAGCTGCGTAACTATTGGCGATCGTTACAAAAAAAATATATATCTGTATATACATATATATATATATATATATATATATATATATATATATATATATATTAAAAACCTGTCGGCGCTGGAACAAGTTGTATAAGGTAAGCTTTTCGCTGAGTTAGTTATCAACGTTTTCTTGGAAGTTTTCGTTTAGTACGTTACTGTTATTATATTTGAAAAATTTTGCTCGATAGAATTAACTGGTTTCATTTGTTTTCCTGGTCGCTCCGGAATCGAAGGAATAAGTTAACTCATTAGCTCGGTTATTTTTTTCTCCTGCAGGTTTCTTATTGTATTCTCATCTACTAATATTTCCGCCTTCAGCTGTTCTTTCCAAACTACGCTTTACACTTCTCCTCATTATCAAGCCCGGATTTTACTTATCTTTCATTTTATGCGACGATGCTCTAATCTTCCTGCGACATGTTTACACTTTGGGTACAGTTTGCTTCCTCCGGCACTTTTTTGTTTTTCTCTCATGCCATCTCTATATTGCCATGCATATTCCTTTAACAACTACTTTATATGTGACCTCGATGACATAACGTTTGAATGCTCTTTACTTTCAGTTTGAACAAATTTTGTTCTATTCACCTTTATCAAACACTATTCCCACTCCCTACAAAGATACGTTTATTCTCTCCGTTCCATTTTTTGCCATTTAAGTTCTTAATTAATTTTTGTCGCCTATCTCTGATTTGATTATCCTTCCACTCTTCTCCACAGTTCGTGGGCCAATGTCCATGTTGACAAACCTTCCAAAATTCTTCAAAAAGATGCAAGCAAACCTTGCAGCAATTCAAAAACAAAGCCTCCACCTATAATCGCAAAAGTTTTTTTACTGTTTTTTTTTGTTTTTTTTTTGTTTGGGGGAATTTACTTATTGCACCTTTTTTATTCCTTTTGTTTTTGTTTTCAGTTCACAAGTATTTTCATTTTATCCTTAAATTTATTTACCTCTAAATTACTAACAAGTAAAATCTATTAGAGTACTCGAATAACTCTTTAATTCATACAGCTTTTCCTAGTGTTAGTTACGGAGATATTAACTGTAATACTACATATAACAACGAAGCCTGCCGTCTAATGCATTTATTAAGAAACATTTAATTTTGATCGCTTAATTTCTTCAAACTTATAAAGACGAGCGACCGTATTTTACATCGAAGCTTTAACGTAATCTTTGGGAAAATTTGAACTCCAAAACCACGACCTCACTGCATACGTTTCTAAACATCGCGATGAATTAAATTTAATAATTTTCGACTTTCATTGGCTGCTTCATTTTTCAAATATTTTATTGTATTCGCAGCTCTTTTAATTCAAATACTTTTCGTTTTGACAAAAACAAAAATAATCCGGTAATATCCCGTACGAATAATAATAATTCATCATTTTCTTATTGATAATTTAATCGATAATTTAGGGCTAAATAAAATTAGGAAAATAATTAGTGGAAAAGATCGAATTAAGGGCATCGGAATTTTTTAATTCTCTAAAGGAGAGGGAGCTATTTTAATTACTTGAAAAGTGGAGCAGGAAAATTTATCGTTCTCAAAAAAAAAAAAAAAACTTTCTAAATTTGTGTTAGCGCGTATTTCCAGTTCGCGTTCAGTGTATATTAATGCAGAACCGCAACTGTTGTATATCTGATCCCGGGATCTTTTTTATCAATTTAAGGGAATTGAAGAAAAGTCATTCAGTTGATTGATGTGGGCTCGATGTAATCGTTGAAAGAAAATCTAAAAAATGGACCTATAGTTTTCCGAAAAACAAAAAGCTTAAAAATGTTTAGTATGTGTTTGCGAAAGTCTTTGTTGCTTATTGATTAGAGACGGCGAGAGTCAAGCCGATACTGTGTTTTGTGTCTTGATTAAGTTAGTTTTAGCTGATGATGGGTTATACTCGAAAACGTTACTAAATAAGGTATTTATTTAATTTATTGTTATAAATTATCGTTTACCTCCTTACATTTGTTTGCTATTAAAGTTAGTTTTATTATTCTTCTTTACTTATTGAAATTCTCGTTTTGTCCTATTATGAAAGCTGCGTCGTTCCATATTCCAGTCCCAAACGTCGCTATTACTCGAACTTTCGGCGTTGCTCCCATTTTCTCATTTCTCAGTATGATCTCTTTTTTCTTACTCATCCAAAAATGTTAATTGTCTTTTTTTGTTCTTACCTTCTGCGTCATGACTTTCTCGTTGGTTACGATACCGTTATATTTGTATTCCACTATTGACAACACTTGCACCATTTCTTGACTTCCCCGCACTTTAACTCTAGTAGCACTTCGCTGTGCTATTTTTCCCAGTTTTTTCGACGGTCGTTTTTTACATTTAATTAAAAACGTACAAAAGCATAGTAAAAAGGAAACGAACTGAGAACTAAGAAAAACCAAGTTAAACAATAATTCGGAAAAAAGTCAAAACGAACACCTGTTAGAGTTTAGTTTACGATTTTTCACGGTATATTTTATAACGCTCTTCGGTAATTGTTTCTTTTAAAATCCCAGCGAGTGCTTATTGAATTTCGTCTTTCGTTTTAAAAAAGAAATTTTTATATTTTAAATTTTTTTCCTTTTCCTAACGTGGAGTTGCATTGCGGTAATGTCAGGAAGTATTTTGTAAATTCGTAAATATTAGGTTTTGCCCATTTTTTTTGTTTTTGTTTTTTTTTCCTTTTATTTAAAATTATACGAATACTTAAATTTGACATCTGCGTAAATATTTTGATTTACTAGCTGCTACTTGAATTACAAAAAAAAAAAAAAAAATACCGGCTGTTATCTGTTACTGTCGCCTGACTTATTATATTCCCTCGTTTACATTCCAGTTGTGTACGTCAGCCTCCATTTTTACACACCGTCGCAGAAATGTATTCAGCTTATTAAAGTATGCCAATTTAGCCTGTTGTGTTTAATTTTTTTTTGAAATTACTACATTTCGTAAATTATTTTGGCGTTATTTTTAAAATTTTCCCTCTACACTACTTCACTTTAGTTCGCTCATTTTCCTGTTATTCATAGCCTGTGCGAGTTCACGTACTAGGGGAATAAGGGCGAAAATGAACAAACTAAAATCGTGACCAAAATTGAAATAACGTAATCGTTTACTCGCCAATACCTAATATTAGCCAATATTCTTGTATCAAATCAAGACGAACAACAAACTCGGAGTAAATCAATTTGGAGACTTTAAGGATAACGGTAATAATGATTTAAATTAAGTAAGGCTAATGTGTGAGAGGTGAGAGACTGCAATCTGCGCAGAAGTTGAAGCTTAGCGACTGTTGCGGTGTTTGGCATGCTTGACGAGAATGAAATGAAATAAGATGTTGACAGCAGTAGTAATACCGGGCAGAATGAACAGAGGATGAGAAGTTGTCAGTTGCCGGGCTGCTGCTTTAATATGTCTTTTGGGGAATTTCGTTACTTTTCGCCATTTATTATTAACGTATGACAAGTCGCGAGCGCGCCTTCTAAAAATTTATCAATCTCATAAACATCCGTTCGCGCCTGTATGTCTCTCATTTCGTTCCGTTTAATACGCAATTCGCAAATATCTGCTCTAGCGTAACCGCAGATAAATTGTCGACACTGGAACCAGCTGCTAAACTTTCGAACGCTACAAGCCACACAATAGTGCGCTTCCGCACATCTTACCAGAATCCAGCCGTCTACTAAATTTATACCTTACTTACTTCGGCAAAAATGGTATAATTAATATTAATTTCGCGCCATGTCTTATAACTCGGCCATAAATCATCCGAAAATGTCTCATCGCGTGGGCATGTCGTTTATCCTACCGGGCAGATGTGTATTTCACATCGCTAACGATCGGTTTTGGTCTAGATTTCAAATAAGTTCCGATAACGAAATCCGGAGTAATAAATTGGCCACAGGCTGACTGTCAAAGCGATATCTGCGCCGGTTAGATTTAAATCTTACCAGTCGCGAACGAACGCTATTACCTGAAAAATCACTCTCCGCACTTTGCCCTTTATAAGCGTTCTTACTATTTAATCGTGAAATCACGCGAGTTCTGGTCATTTAGCGTACGCGATTATTAAAAGTTGATGTCGGTGAAAACCTTCGAAAGCCATGATGGAAAATGAGCAGTACTTTCCTGATCTCCGTTTCCATTTAAGTATTTACCTGACTTACCACAACCATTACAATTGCAAAATAATATACTCATTTTGGCTTACAAATATCGGACAGATAAAATAAAAATAAAATTATCATTTATAGCGTACATCGAAGAAGAAAAGCATATTTTTTTTTTCAATACAGTAGACACCCGAAATATCAGCGAAAAAATGTTATGATCAATTTTCACGGAGTGTAAACGATTTTGAATATGTGTATGTGCCTGGTTTAGTAAAGTTTTGTTAAGCGAAATCGTTAAGCATTGCATCTTCACAAATAATATATTTTGTAATACGTGCAGAGTACATAAGCTATCTAAAAAAAATAAATAAATAAATAAATAAATGTTTAGTAAAAGTCGAGCGTCTGTGAAAGAGTGACAGCGAAAGTAGTCGAGCACCAGTTGCTGGCTAGGGGTTCTCGGATCCGATCGATTTCGTCTTTGAGGGATGCGCGCGGTGATTGGTCAGTAATAAACTGCTTGGCACATCGTAGTTATAGGGGAAGAGACATAGAAAGAAATAAAAAAACGGAATTAAATATCGGCAAGTCGAATGAAAGTCTTCGCGTGGAAGAATATCGACCTTTTTCGGCTAATAACCAGATCGTCTCACAACCGAAATAAACGTGTTCTAAGAAGGTCCAGTAACCTGATCGCTTCGAAACTCGGTTTTGTACATAATAAAGTTCGTAGTTAACTGCAAAAGATTTTAATTTCGATTACCGCGTCTCCTCCTCGCGTTCAACAGAAATCTAAACTGAACCACTTACGTACACCCGCCTGCCAGCAAGGAATAGCAGCAACCCAGTACCCGAAGCAGAGTGATACGCAGAATTCGTATTATATATTTAATTAATCGTTATTCGCCGTGTTAATTTTGTAAATTTATTAGCTGTGTCTGAAAATTCGACGTAGGAATTTGGAGAATATAAATTTTAAAAATCAACATAATAATATTAAAATAATAACTCAATATTACGTCCACTGTATTAACGTGATCGGAATGGCATGCTTGCAAGTTTAATTAAACAGATAATAACGTTACATTTGGCATCCCTGGTGGGGATAAAACGAACACATCGTTACAGCATATATATTTATATATATAGGTAAAGTAAATTCCACACCCTTGAAAGGGTGTTAGAAATTGTAAAGTTAAGGTTCACAATGTATTAAGCCTAATAGATCTGAAGAGGCTATTGGAGCCAGTTCCTTTCTCTCGGCCGGTTTTACTTCCTGAGATTTTCCTGGTACTCAGTTGTTTTAGGCTGGGTAAACCAGGGAGCGACTTGGATCTGAACGAGATAACTCCCGCAAATCCATCATACCTTTGATTCGGTAGCTGAACACCTTAACTACTAGGCTACCGGACTACTTTAAAAATGAAACAAATAACACTATTCGCAAGCAAATTTGAATATTATTATTACTGTTACTAATTACTTACACAATAAACTGATTTGATTTGATTATACTCCTAGTTATTATTGTAGTTATTATTATTATATTATTTTATTATCATTACTACTATTACTTTAATTATTATAATCAGACTTTCACATCGAGTATATAAACAGCGAAATCCTTGTATGTAGTTGCAGAGTTATTATTAATTATAGTACTATGTTTAATATATATATATATATATATATATATATATACTAGGGAATTGGTCTCGCAAGCCGCTTCGCGGCCCGTTCTTTCCGACTTTAAACTGTATTACTTTGTAAATTTTCATAAAGTCTGCAGCGTTCACATATACTAATTTTTTTTTTGAAAAAAGAAGTACACCAATACGTCAATTAAAAATGTGGGATTTAGATTAAAATATCAGAAAAACTGAAAAGGAATATATACTACATTTAATTCTTTTTGGAAACTTTAGTATGCGTGTTAAAAAGAAAATCAATACGGTAAGCGAAAGTTGAAATATATCGATAGGTTATCTGAAATTTGATATTCTAATTACAATTTAAAGCCCTTTTTTTGTCAGTCGACCGCTAAAGAACAACACAATTATAATAATAATATATAAAGTTTTGTGGATAATATAAAGGAAATATTTAAAATAATACGAATCACTGTTATCGGCTGGAGTGCGATGATGGTTGACTTTGGTATCAGTTCACTGCGTTTCTGATTCTCGAGATCAATAATCACTCGACTAAATAATTAATGCAGCCTACTTATGTATAATTTCGGTGAAATATAACGACGAAATTAGCCATACAGTATTAAGAAGAAACAATTTCTTCTCAATAGCCAGATATTTTTTCATTAATTCATAAACTATATATGTTCATGGATTTCAATAATGATTCAGTATACATAAATAAATAAATGTTGTCAGAAATAATATATTATTATATTAACTCTATTCACACGGAAACGTCTAGGACACAATGTTCTATAATCATAGTTTAAATATTTAAATTTCAGGAACTGCTACATTTCCATTGTAACTAACATTGATAATTTTTGTTATATTCTTTTAAAATTTTGGAATCCTAAATTTTAAAATTTTGGATATTTCATGTTTTTCTTGTGTTTTAATGAAACGACGTTGATTAAAAAAAAAAAAAGACTGTAGCTGTTATGAGGGCTATTGACTTTTTTCTTATTTTTCTCCCACGACTGTAATACTTCGGGTGCATTAGATGTAAAGCAAAAAATCGAGAAAATGTCCCTAGTTCCATTTTATAGCAGCTGGAGATGTATATATATTTTTTTGAATTGACGTCTTTTTGCCTTCATAATGTAGAAATGAATAAATGGGCAAAAATTTTAAAACTTAAAGAATCAAATTTTAAAAATTCGGATTGTGGCTTGAACAAAATTATTAATCTCTTCATTAGTTACGGTCAAATTTTTTACCCTTAAAGTAATATGAGCATGAGGAGGAGAAATTTTTTGGAATTCGATTACGTATAAGATATAAACCATTTCTCCGAAAATTTCATCTGACTTTCAAACTTTTAATAAATTATTTAACTTTAATTGGAATATCCTACAATATAAATCTGCACAATCGATATGATGTTGCTTTTCATTATACTATCCAATTAGGATTGTACGTCATCGAAATAAAAAACATTGGTTTACCTAAGCTGGCAACAACTGTCATGCCATCCTGATATGTTAATTGCATATAACGCGGACCATTGGCCGTGAATAAAGTGTCTAGTTGTGCATCACGCGTTATCACTCGCTCGCTGATAAGAATCCGATTGCAATTGTCTCTGGTTAGTCTGTCTTATTTATTTATCTTCGATTTTCGTTACACTAATCACCTCTGAATAGAATCGAATTCTTAGCTGTTGTACTTAACGGTGTTACCAGTTAGGAAATGTTAAATTTTCGGACTTCTATCGTAACTGGCTAGGATACGGGTTTCAATGGCTATCCGACAGTTATTAGGTTCCACTATTTTACCTTTTTTGGTAGACTTAAGACCTAAACTTGGAGCTAAAGGCACAAAATATGATGGAATTAAGAAAACGATTACGGACCTTGTGTCAGAAATTAACACAGCGTTAGCTGAAGACGTCAACTCAGTTAGTTCGAGCATAGACATGAATGAAATTACTAAAGTAATTCATGAAACAATTTATCCCGTTTTAAAAAGATTCGAAACAAAAAATAAACCGAGTTATTCGCAAATAACTAAAAATGATACCAAAAAAAATATTACTTCAATTCAGAAATCGAAACTGGACAAAACTATTAAAATCTCCATTTCCGATGATTCTAAGAAATTAGATAAACTGAATAATATCGCTCCGGGTAGTAAAACCTCTTCTGAATTAGTAGAAAAGGTATTTAAACAAGCTATCAAGCCTAAGGATCTTAAAGACATGCCTATTTTCACACGTAAAAAGGATAGTTTGATGATAAAAACCACTAACGAAGACAAGGAAACAATTATAAACCGCTTGAATAATTTTGCTGATAAAGATACATTTACCTTTTCAGAACCGGCAAAAAGAATGCCTTACATTAAAATAACAGGGTTACCTTTTTCCTTTCGTTCTTATGATTCTGACCAAGTCAAAAACGAAATTCTTACTTCAATTCACCAGTATACTAACCTCTCAATCGATCGGAACGCTTACGTCAAAATTATCAAGAAGCAAAGGAATGAAAATACTTACTTGGAAGCGATTGTTCAGGTATCACCGGATGTATACAATTATCTAATTAAAGATGGATTTGTTCCTGTAGAATGGCGCTTATGTCGGGTCTACAAACATATTGATATTACCCAATGTTATTCATGTGGAGGCTTCGGGCATAGAGCTCAGCATTGCAAACTGGATAATGAAGAAAGAGGTAAAATTAAGGAAATCATTGATCGTGGACATTGTCCAAACTGTCACTTTTCAAATGTAGAAAGAAAAACGAACTTCAGTCTGGACCATAAGTATTACCAGCTTTACAAATGCGAAACTGCGAAAAGAATTCATTCAATTTTAGATAACAACACTTGTTATGGAGAATAATAATTTCGATTTCCTCTCTGTAATGCAATTAAACCTACATCATTCACGTGCTGGTAATAATTTGCTACACTTCGATTTATTGAAGGATAACAAAGATATTGTGTGTATCTCAGAACCGTATCTTATTCAAAAGGTAATCCCAGATATTACCAATGCTTATACTCAAACTACAAAGCAGTTCGTGTCAATTTTAGTTAACTCAGCATTACCATTTAAAGAGGTAGAATTCTTCGAACGTTGCGAATATATCGTGGCAGTTCAATTGGAAGAAATTTTTATTATCTCCTGTTACTTTCCGCCTTCACAAGATCTAACTAACTTCTTAGATTTGTTATCGCAATTTATTACTTTCCACCAAAAGAAATCGATTATCTTATGCGGTGACTTTAATGTCCGAAATAAGATCTGGGACAGTCGGGCTTTTCACTCGAGAAGATCTCTAACATTTTTGAACAATTTATTCTTAGTAATAATCTTTTTGTCGCCAATGAACGAGATGAAATTACTTTTTCTAACGCCAATGGTTTCAGCGTTATTGACTTGACTTTGATCCACGGTCGACCTAACGTAATCAGTGACTGGAAGGTAGATGATAAAGCAATTTATTCAGACCACAGTCCGATTCAGTTTAAATTATCAGTAAAAATGAATATTATTAATAGCTTAACGCATCGCATTATAAATTATAAGAAATTTAATAAAATCGTTGTAGAACATTCGCACTTAAACTACGATTTTAAAACTGCTAATGATTCCCACCAACTGAAAATAATGTTAGAAAATTTCCGTAACACACTTCATGATATTATTAGTAGCAGCACTGAAACGATTCAATTAAATAGGAATTCGTGGTGGAATATTAATTTAGAGATTTTACGAATAATTCTAAGGAAATTGCGCAAACGGGTTCAACGCTCACACAAGCGGGGAGCTAATGATCACAATGCGCGCCTGGTTATGAATTTGGTACGAAAAATTTTTAATAAAGAAATGCGAAACGCGAAAACCAAAAATTGGAAAAAATTTTGTTCCGATTCGAAACTATGGGGCCTTCCTTACAAGACTATTTTCAAAAATAAACGCCAGTTACAGATTCCTTCGTATTTTTTAGACCAGAATAATCAAAAAATTTTGGATAAGGATTCAAAGATAAAGGCCCTTCTTGATCATTTTTATCAAGTAAACTCAAACACAAATGGGGACGAAACCTTCCCATACAAGTTGCAAGAATTCCAGAGATTTAACCTTAGCGGCTTTAGTTTTAACAGCGAACTATTTATTTCCAAAGCGGAAATTAAGGATATTCTTCGCCGGACTAAAAATAAAGCTCCTGGCTTAGACCAACTGACGAATAAATGTTTGAAGATCTTGAATTTCCACTATCCTAATTTACTTCAGAGCTTATTCATTGCTCTGTTGAGGTTCGGAGTCTTCCCGGAAGCCTGGCGAGCAGGAAGGACAGTTTTTGTGCTAAAACCCGGACGTAGTCCTAGTCTTCCATCTTCGTACAGACCGATTGTCTTGTTAAGCGCTTTAGCCAAGGTGTTTGAATATGTTTTGTTGAATCGTATACTGCCGGTTTTACCTCACGATGATCGGCAATTTGGATTTACTAAGTCCCGTTCCACGGCAACGCTTTTTGGCGAATTATCTAAGCAGATTGAGCGTGCGTTAAGTAAAAAGACTGCGATCGGCCTGCTGACGTTGGATATTAAAGGCGTCTTTGATAACTATTCGTGGCCAGTCTTATTCCACAAAATTAGAGCACTCAAGCTCGATTATAGAATAATCTCAGAACTATTAAATTTATTTACGAACATCAAACATATTTTCGAAATGTTACTCGCGGATGCCCGCAAGGATCGATTTTGGGCCCGATTTTTTGGAATTTGTATATTTCAGACTTATCGTTGATGGAGTTCCCGTCGGCAGTAACCAGATATTTCTATGCAGATGATCTAGCATTCACGGTCACTTGTAACCATCGTCCCTCCATTTGTAAATACTTCAAGATTACAATCAACAATATTTTAACCTATATGGAAAAACATCTTCTACAGTTGGACGAAAACAAGACTAATTTATTAATCATGCACAGGAAACGAAAAAGGGACTACTACAATTCGCTACATCTCTCTATACCGAACTTTAAAATTAATATCGTCGAATCACTGAAATATCTTGGTATTACATTAGACTGTCGCTACAGTTTTAATCAACATTTCAAAAATTTGTCCAGTAAAGCTACAACGGTTCTAAATAAATTGCACTCCGTGTCTGGACGCACGTATGGGATGAGCACTAAACACCGTTTAATAATTTATAATATGCTAGTTGTTCCATTATTCACGTACTGCGTATTTATGTTTGAAGAGGCTTTAAAGCGTAAAAGCATTCAGGAAGTACTAGTTAAATCCGAAAGGAAATTTCTTTTGTTTATTCTCCGCGCGCATAGAACTACTTCCGGTGATGCGTTGCGAACAATAGCAGGACAATTGCCACTGCATTCCTTATTGCAGCATAAAATTTTGTATTTCAAAGGGTTAAATAATCTCAATTTGGAGTTGGATCTAAACAATAGATTTATTGAAATGCAAAATAGCTGGAACAATAGCTCAACTGGAAGATTAACATTTAGTTTCGTCCCCGAGGTTAAAACCAATCCAATCAAAATTAATAATATTAATACGTATGTGACGCAATTTCTTACTGGACATGATTTCAAAGTTATCTGCACCGTTTCCATCTAGCAGACACCGATTTGTGTTCCTGTGGAGATGCTCCTGAAACTGTCACCCATATCGTTAATGAGTGCGCCAAATGGAAATTCTTGTTTAAAGACGTAAATTGTTTTCCATTAAACAACGATAATTTATCAAAATTCCTGCACGCGGCGAATTTTATCATGGCTTCCAAATATTCGGATGTTGAAGATTTTTCATTTAATGTATAATTTTATTTTAATTTTTATATTGGTTAATTTTTGTCTCTTTCATTTTCTTTTTATTGTTTCCAATCCATGAGGTGTTCATTCAACTGAGATACTCATGGCTATGTTTCAATTACTATGTATTTATGTTATTATTCACCAAATAAATAAATAATAATAATAATAATATAACGCGGACCATATGTATATGATCTTCGAAGGTAAATTTTTCCTGGTTTTAGACCTCCTTCAGCTGCGATACATTCGACTATTTCACTTCGAGTATCCATTCTTAGGATTTTTATTTGATTAAATCTAATAAAAACCGTAATTTTTCTTCTTCCACCTTACACCGTATATCAACAAAATATTCTTGCCCTAATCTATCTAAACGCATATATCTTGATTCTGATAATAACAAATATTTGTAATATTTTGTCTGAGATTTTTTTTTTATTTTTGTTATCTACTATATCTATTGGTTTAGATTTATATTATTTATTTTTTCTTTCGTTGGTTCTTCGAATTTTTTATTTAGAAATTCCATCAAACCGTTCATGTGCATTTAACTTTTAAATTTTAGGGCTCCCGTATTTTCTGTATATTCCAGGAATTCTATTAAATTATTTAAAAAAGAGAATGACTCTCCAGCTACCATGGAAAGGGCTGTGGACTTTTTTTTAGTTTCCAATGTTACCGCTTTCAGCGTGTATCTTCCCAAATTTTGGCCCCTAAATATCAAAATATTTCGAATTTCTTATTTTTCCTGTATTTTGCAGACCTTAGTGTGCAGGTTAAGAAGAAAATCAATACCGTAAAACATATAGATCCGTCTGCGGAATTTTTTAAAAAAAAATTTCTTGAAGCTTGATTTTCAAATCTTTAAAAATTTGGACACTTTAATTTTAAAATTTCGGAGGTCTCGTATTTTTCCTATATTTTAGCGATTGAAGTACATCATTTTAAAAAAAAAAGTGAGCTCCCAGCTACCATGGAAAGTGCTGTAAACTTTTTTTTAGTTCCCGAGATTACTGTTTTAAGCGTGTATTTTCCAAAATTATAGTTCCTTAATATCAAAATTTTTCGAATTATATATGTTCTCCCTTTCTGGAGACCTTAGTGTACAGGTTAAATAGAAAATCAATACCGCAATTTATACAGAATCGGCTATAGGTTTTTTTTAATTTTTTTTTTAAAACTTGATTTTCATATTTTTCAAAATTTGAGCCCTTTAATTTTAAAATGTTTGAGGTTTCGTACTTTTCCTATATTCTAGCGATTGAAATAAATTATTTAAAAAAAAGAATGACCCTCCAGCTGCCATGGAAAGTGCTGTGGACTTTTTTTAAATTTCCAGTATTTTTACGTTAAGTGTATATTTTTACAAATTTTGCTCCCTAAATATCAAAATTTTTTGAGTTTCTTATTTTTCCTGCATTCTAGGGACCTTAGTATGCAAGTTAAAATGAAAATCAACACCCTAACTCATATAAATCCGGCTGAGGAATTTTTTAAAAATTTTTTCTTGAAACTTGATTTTCACATTTTTCAAAATTTGGTTCCTTTGATTTAAAAATTTTTAGGGTCTCGTATTTTTCCTATATTCTGGCGGTTGAAATACATCATATTAAAAAAAAGAGGGACTCTCCAGCTACCACGGAAATGGCTGTGGACTTTTTTTTTAGTTTCGAGTCTTACCACTTTAAGCGTGTATTTTTGAAAATTTTGATCTCTAAATATCAAAATTTTTCGAATTTTACCTTTTTCCTGTATTTTGAAGACCTTAGTGTGTAAGTTAAAATGAAAATCAATGTCGTAACTTATATAGATCCGGCTTCAAAATTTTTTAAAAATTTTTTCCTTAAAATTTGGTTTCCACATTTTTAAAAATTTGGGCCCTTTAATTTCAAAATTTTGGCGGTTTCGTATTTTTCCTATATTCTTACGATTAAAATACATCATTTAAAAAAAATAGTGACCTTCCAGCTACCACGGAAAGAGCTGTGGACTTTTTTTTAGTTTCCGGGGTTGCCGCTTTAAGCATGCATTTTCACAAATTTCGGTCCCTAAATATCAAAATTGTTCGAATCTTTTTTTCCCCTGTATTCAGGAGACCTTAGTGTGCAGATTAAAAAGAAAATTGTTACCATAACTCACATAGAACCGGCTGCGGGATTTTTTAAAAATTTGTTTCTTAAAACTTGATTTTAACATTTTTCGAAATTTGGGCCCTTTAATTTAAAAATTTTGAGGATCTTATTATTTTCTTATGATGTGACGAAGAAAATACTTCGATTGAAAAAAAAATTAACTCTCTAGCTAGTATAGAACGGTCTGTACGATTTTTTTTCTTGCCGCTTTATATAATAGATATATAAATGTCAATTGTAAACATACATATACTAACCACAGGGTAAATATAATTGGACATTTGAGTATTTTTTGGAAAATAGAAAGATAGAGGGAAAATAGGGGATTAAAAACAAAGGAAAAAGGGTATATATGTGTGCACTATAATAGTAAGTACATATATGTAATTTATGAATTTGTGAACATATTGAAATTTATTAATAAGAATAATAAGTTATTATAAATATAAACTTATGGTTCATTTTTTTTTATTTTACTTTTTTTTTTGGTGAAATTTGGAGATCGTTTCATTTTGTTTCGAATCAGTTTCTTAATTTTCAGTCCAGATTAAATTTTATTTTACTTATTCATTCAATTTTTATCTTTACTTATTTTCTTCTTTATTTAGTATCTACTTTTATTTTATTTATTTCTGCATTTATTCCTGTACTTGCATTTGATTTACGGATGTTATTTTGTATTTCAGATTGTATATTGTATATTACATGTAAATTTCTGTGAGTTAAATTTTGTTTCCACTACTCGTGCTACGTAGCGCACTTGTGAAATTTTTGCAACGGTAATTGTAATTATTATAAATTAATTAATAAAGAATTAAATTAAAGAATTAAAGTAACTAAATACACTTTAATAACATTCAATAGTTTCGGATATATAAATGAACGTAAACAGGAGACGCGGTAAACAAATTAATATATTTTACAATTTTTTACGAACTCTACTTAGCACAAAAACGAATTTTGACGCGATCAGGTTAATAAGCCTTTTTTAGGTCAAGCTTCGCTTACCCGAAAATAGTCAATATTCTTTCGCGATTTGAGCAAGACCTTCTTTCGACTTTGACGTTTTCAATTCAGTTTTTTATTTCGTGCTGTGTCTCCTCCTCTACAACTGATGCGCCAATCAGTTCGTTTGCCATCCAGTCATAACGCGCATCCCTTAAAGGCGAAAGCGATCTAGATCTGACAAGCCCTAACCAACAACTAGTTTTCATTTACTCCCACTATCATACTCCCGCCACGCTTTCCTTTTAATAAACATTTTTATTTTTGTTTATTTTTATTATAAGTATATATTTATTGTTTTTATATATATTAGCCGTTCATTTTTTAATGTGTTCTATAGTATAGAAAATGTTATAAATTTTTGTGAATTGTGAATGTCATATGTCGTTCGTGTAATATAAAAAAAAAAAAAACATATAACATCAGTAACCAAATGTTAAAGGTCAATTTAAATTGTTTACCTTTATTCATTTTATTGTTATTTATTATATGACTTACGTAATGTACATACTACAACATAAATATATATAGTATATATATATATATATATATGTTTGTATGCATATTTATGCAGGAAATGGGTTTGAAAACCACCGAAAAAACCGGCGATGCATTTGTAAACATTACAACGGTTTACAACATCGTTATTAAATGCGCTTGTTCTCAATATATATATATATATATATAAAAAGACTAAAAACTTTCAATTTATAAAAATAGCGAATTAGTAGAGGCCGTCTTTACTTCAAAAAGGTTCAGCATGTATAGAAATGATTAACCAATTATAGCGGTCTTCCTTTTGTAACAATCGATCTTTTCATCTATTCGTATAAACTAATCTTCCTTTTTAATTCCCCCGATTGCCCTTTAAGTTTCCTTCGCTTCGTCGTTCTGTTGCCGTTTCTATTATTTGCTTACGCTATTTTAATCATACTCTCTCATCTTCCTTTCGCCTTCGTTTTTTGTTAGCTTTCTTTCCAAATTTCCCTCTCCAGCTGAATAAAGTAACAGTAACTGTGATACTCACAAAACAAGTTAAGCAGTGATTTTGTTAGTTCGAAATATCGAACCCAAACAAACCTCGACTAATAGCGACCTTTTGCCGTTCAAAGTTATCTTCACGTATTTGAGTGCACTGCGAAACAGATATACGACAAACGTGTAGAACATCAGAGGCTGAAAGGATTACATAATCAATTAAATAGTCTAAAATTAAAAGAATTAAAAAACCTAACCACTACACTACCTGTCGGTCAAAATAAACATTTAATCCGTATTAAATTTTTTTTATCCTCTTTAACAAGTATGTATGTGAGAAATTTTTATGTACTTTTCGATTAGCCTAATCGTTTAAAGTAGCCTGTTTACAGTGTGGGTATTGAAATATGCTGAAACGTATTGGGAAAACCAAATAATTTAATCTGCCTGCAATGTATAGTTCAGTGAAGTTGTCGGAAAGCTCCTTCGACAAATGTTGCGAAAGCGCAACTATTACAATATTTTTGTATGCATTTCCGAAGCGCAAATTGTTAGTATTTCAAAAAATGTTCCCGATAAAAAAAGTAAACGAAAAATTATAATCACACGATATTACTCACAATGCCAAGCAAAATGAGGGACTAGGTAGTTAAACCAGTATGAAAGATTTAAATTATATTATTAAAGCTACGTAACGGACGTAACAAATATGTTTTTTTTTGTTTTTTTTTTTTTTGCGGTTTCGTCTTCATGGACATTAGTCAAAGAATTAGGGAAAGAACGAAAAGAGTAATTACGGATCAAAGATAACAAATAGAAAGGATAGAACAGAAGCATAAGAAAAGGAGAGGATGAATGACACGCTATGAGGAGCGCAGGTCTATTTAGTAGAAGTGGTTAGTAGAAAGAGGAGTGTTCAGCAGCGATGGAAGAGCATTCAAAAAAGATATGGTCAACATGTAATGTATAAAATAAGAAGGAAAAAGGTAGTGAAGACAAAATGCAGAGTGTACCAGGAAGAAAAACAGCAATGAGGGAAGCAAACTGTGTCCGAAGTGTAGAAGATAGATTGCATAGAAAGGTAAGCACTGTAAAGAAGAAAAGTTGTGAAACCAAGAGTGAAGAACCGACTGAACGGATAAACATCGAAATTTGAGAATAATAAAGAGTAAGGGTTGCTCCACAGTTTAGAATGAGCGTATAATAAGTAAAAACACGCTGATATAAAATAGTTAATTAATACTTATTTACCCTACGCGTTTCAAAGTCAAAGCTTCATGATCACCGGAGTTACTATAGGGCATATAAATTTAATAAAGATGATGACTGAATATAATTCTTGCGTATTTTGGTATTATTTTCCGAGTTAGACGTTGTTTCTTAAAATATATGTTGGCGATTGTCTTCATTAATTTTAATTTAGCGTTATAATAACCGTAGTAAGTTTCATCAAGTTAATGTTATTATCATTCTTATGTAGGTTTCTGTCACTCACTGGTTTTTAATTTAACATATCATAAGTAAAAACACACTAATATAAAACCATTAATTAATTAGTATTTATTTACCCGACACGTTTCAAAGTCATTCATGATCACGGGATTTATTATAAGATATTCAGTCATTATCTTTATTAAACTCATATCTTATAATGACTTCCGTGATTATGAAGCTTTGACTTTGAAACGCGTCCGGTAAATCAAATATTAATTAATTAATGGTTTTATATTAGTGTGTTTTTACTTATTATATGTTGAATTAAAAACAATCAGTGATAGAAACCTATGTAACAATTAGAGTCCTTTCCATTCGTGCTTCTATTTCCGAAATGCGTTTGAATCGTTCTGTTCTCGTTGACTTTTTGTGGATTACTAGCCACTGCGGCATCCAAGGCAACGAAGCAGCAGACTTGCTGTCCCGCTCAGCTTTCCTTAATGGTCATCTCCTTCAAAATTTTCCTGCGTCAAACATTCTATTTCTATGCTCAAGTAACCATTCCAGACTATGGGTGGACATCTACTCTTCTCTCCTCTCCAACCGTTCTTCCCATTACCTCCTTCTACAGCCCCTTTCAAATTCTCAGTCTTTTTTTTAAGTTTTCCCTCTTCTCGTTGTTCTGCTATTGTCTCCTTAATTAAACTAAGACTTGGTCACTCCCTCCTCCCTCCTTCACGTTTTCGATTTTCTCTTTCTCCTTGTCCCTTATGTCCTCTACACGTTTCAGATCTTCTTCTTATTTGCGATTCCGATCACGTCCTGCTTGAATGCTGTACTCTTTCTACAGACTATTCTCACCTGTACTCTTAACTCCTGGCGCTGGGCCTTCCTGCTCCTTTCAATGCTTCCTTTCTCCTTCCAAACTCTTGCTGTTATTCCCATGTTACTTTCTTTTGTGCTTTCTATTTCTAATTGCGTAGCATTTTATTTTAGGTAGTTGTTCTTGCTTCTTTCCTTTCTATTTGTTTCCGAGTTAAGGTCCTTGGTTGATGAGCCCAAGGAGGAAAAAAAAATAGAATGAGCGGTTGAAATATAAAAATCACCATAAACAGCGATTGCAAAATTGTTGAGTTATCTTTGGTCATAATATCTTTTTTTAAACTATATTTAACAAATGTTCCAACTATGATTCATTATAAAAAAATGAAGACATTATATTTTATCATTTAAATAAGTCCGGAATTAAATATGGCGATCTATTCTAAAAAAATATCAGTTTTCATCGATTGTGTAAATCTACGTGTTAGTGTTTGGTGGTTTGACCATTTTTTGTCTTTCTTTAAAATATCTGGCAAAATTACACAAAAATAAATAATAATAAGCATATAATTTCAAAAAAAGCTAAAGCAAAAACGCAACACATAAGTAAAACATGAAAACAATCTATACTGATCAAATTGACAATCGACTGATGAATATTTTGATTTGGCTTTACTTAACGTAACATAGGCTTAAAATGTCCCCCCCCCCCCTTTACACAATAGATCGAAGTTAACACTAAATGTAAACATTTAATTAATTCTCTTCTCTTCTCAAATCCGAATTTCTTTTATCTTTCCGTTCAGCCCTTACCTCCTTTGACCATATGGTTCGACATGTTTCCTTCCCTTTGTCGTCCCCTTGATCGCTGCTATATGTCATCTTCGGTCATACCTTTCTCCCTTCGTCACTTTATCTCTTCTCCGCGGTGCCCTCTTCACCCAGAGGATTCCTTTTTTCTGTGTGATATCAATCACGTCTTCTTCGAATGTTCCTCACTCTCTCCAGAACGTTCTCTCTTCTATTCTCGGCTTTTGGATCTTCGTCTTCCTACTCCATACAATGACTCTTATGTTCTCTCATTTTCTTCCTTGTCAGTTGTTCCTATTCTAGCTTCTTTCATATTCATTCAATCTCGCACCAGATCAAAATCTAATATGTTATTCTCTTTTTGAACTATTACTTAGATTCCTTGGCTGATTGGGCTGTTGCTCTTCGTTGGCGTACCCATAAAAAAAAATATATATATAAAATGTACCACTAACGCCGGTTAATTAGTCGACTAAAACGTTAGAAAACGACAGCAAAAAATCATAAATACACATATATTTCTTCTGCAACGTAAAAAAAGAAGAAAATAGATTAAGGAGTCATTTTGTTTCTTCAAGAGATTTTTTCGTAGTTTTTATAACTCCCCAACTGTACTGGTAAGATTTTTTAGCTTAAAAATTGAGAGCCTAGCGCACGTTGCATTTTCAGTAACTCGTGACCGTGACCAAATTATTTTTGACTTTATATATCGAAATCCGTCTGCTTATAGCATAAAACATATTATTTATTTATTTTATTTCATTTTAAATTAGCATTATAAAATTCCAACTCGTAGTTATATCGTAAAAAAAGAAATCTTTTTTTTCAAAAAAAATTTTCAACTAGATGTGGTCTGCGTTATTTTTGACTCACAGTGAGATGATTCGGTTAATCCGGAGCAATTTATCGCCAATTTTCATTTTATGTTATTCTGGAAATGTTTCGTTAATCTATTGTACGCGAAGGAATGTTTGCCTCTATTTTCGAGACCACCAATATTCACCGTGGTTTGTTTTTAGTGAGCTTAGAAAAAAAAAAAAAAAAACATTTCATTTCGTAATACAATTTATCTTATTTTTTTTTTTTTTAAACATACCGTTCTGAATGTTCTCAGAAAGGTGCTGTACAAATTCATTACGTAATGAGTGGAAAACATCGAAGGTAACTGTAAATAAAGTTTTTCATTCTGTCAACGTACCCGTCAGTAATCGCCCTGATATTTGTCACCGTACTCACCGAATCTAGACGAGCTTTTGCACCGGGCCCTTTATTACTCGAACATTTATACCCATTAGTTACCGTGCATAGAAGCACCGACCTTAGTTGCACATACGACAACCTATTAATAATTTTTATCCAACATCTTTAAACTCCGAACGTAAGAAACCACTAAGAATTTGCCGCTGGCTTCGGCGAAATGTTTGGCTTTTGTCATCAAGTTTGCTCGCAATTGATGACTTTAATTTTCCTTAAATTGCTAGCAAAGAAACTTTCTTATCTTGAACTAGTACACTTAGAATTACGCTCGCAGCGCTACAGTCGCTATCTAAACGGAGTCGACTTCTTTTTTTTTGTTTTTTTGGTTCGCACTTTTTCTTCTCGCTATTGAACTAGCGAAACTTTTTTAAGTATGGCGGAAACGCGCATTCTTATCTGCATAATATGAAATTTTCAAATGATCCCGTTCTATCAGCGAATATAATATTGCAACATACTCGGTTAGCCCAGAGCTTTTCTCATTGCACAGAGGGCAAGATTCCCGTTATACTTTGTATAGTTTACCTCTCCATTTTTATTTTTTCGAACGATATTATTATAACAAACTAAAATTCCGTAAAATAAATAATAAAAAGAAAAATTTCGCCAAAAATGAAAAACCAGTTTAAAAAGAGAATTTGAATTAACAAGTTCGCAAGTTTTCCGATCGTGCTCAAATTCGAATTCGACTGATATTTTTTATCTTATCGGCGTGATCCTAATTTGCTAACGACATATCATTTAACTTATTACAGTATTAATGACTGCCGAAGTAGTTATTAAGTTAAACATAAAACATTAAAATAAACAAATATTTATGCAACCCATAGTTGTCTTTTGTTGTTTTTTTTTGTTTGTTTTTTTTTTTGTTTTTTTTTATGGGTTTATCAACGAGGACATTAGCACAAGAAATAGAAGGAAATGGAAGAATGTAAGAAGGACCATAAGGAATGAGGATATCGATTTTAGTGGAGAAGAGCAGAAGGACAACTGTTCAACAGAGAAGGTAAAACAACCAAATAAAACATGATATGAAAGTCACAAGGAATGTACGTGGAAGAGGAATGAAAAGGACAACACATAGTAGAAAACATAGGTTCAAGATTATGTAATCGCTGAAGCAAGCTTTTGAGATGTGGTGCTGGAGGAAAATGAAGGGAATACGCTGGACTGAAAAAGTCACAAATGAGGAAGTACTAGACGGAAGTTAAGGAAAAAAGGACGTTACTGGATCAGATAAAGAAACGACAATTAATCTGAGGATGGGGCCAAGTCCTTCGTCACGACGGCTTACCAGGAGACGAAATGGAAGAAACAATCTGAGATCAAAAAAGAAGACGAGGTCGACCGAGAAATACATAATGTCGCCATGTTATTAAAGTATGCACAATTAAACGGATATTCGAAAATGAAAAGAGCTACGTCGGATTGGAAAGCACTTATCATGAAATAAAACCAGTCCTAGGACTGTAATACTGATGATGATGATGACGATGATATATTTTCATATTTGTTAAATATTTTCTATTTCATATACAACCCTTAAATGTGTTCACTTTTCACATCAGGATTGTTTCAATTCTATCGTGTCTCGTTTTATTTTTCGGAAGTTAACGTATTTTTTTCTATTTATCCATTTTTTTTTTTTTTTTTTTAATTACATAATAGACGTATGATAGTTTCGGTGTTAAAATACCGCATTATTTTACAAGGATTGCGGTAATTGTAATTCATTAAGATTGCTAGACATTTATTTTCTGTAAGTGTTTTACATTTACTCGCATTTACCTGAGCTGTCGCAGTTTGTTCTTTTATTTTTGAATGATGTGCAAGCGTTGACTGTTCAATCGAGTCGTGTGGAGTCTAGAAATTAAATTAGATCGTTAAGGTAAACGCGATGCAGAAGTTGGAAGTTATTGTGCATATGATAAAAGTTGTGGTACAAACCGACGAAGGCCGTGTGTCCCAGGCTCTGAGTATTAGAATCTGGTCAGGATTAATGATAGTCTGTTCCAGTTATTTCGATATACTTGTTACTTTAGTTACCGTTAAAATTATGTACCTGTTACAGAGCCTGTTACCCGTTCCACTCTGTTCCAGCTTGTTCCATTCTGTTATATAAATTGCGGAACTTTGCAAAGGTATCTAAAATGGACTGTCAGTTTTCGAAAATAATTTTGAATTATATTTCGATTGTTCTTTAGGTACAAATATATTATTATTATATTTTTCTTTAGAATATCTCTTAAAAACTAGTATTTTTATTTATCAAAAAGTTCTTATTTTAATCCATCATTTAAATGCGTGAATTTTATAAGATTTTTTTTTTTAACGTTTTTGAGTGATCGTTAAACGAAATTTTCCTTATTTTACCTTACTTGTTTCTATTATATTGTGCACTGAAATTAAGCCGGAGAAGCGTAGGAAATTTTTTTAATATTTTAATTTTTATAGTAACTCAAAAATAGAGAAAAATCGGTAGAATGTTTTTATAAGCAGCACTGAACATTTCTGCCGGCGAATCCGAAGTAGTAATATACAAAATATAAAAAATTACGTACCAAATACAATTTTGAACGATGCAGAACATTCTAGGTGTAACATTAAAGACATTCAACCTGGAGCACTGTTTTTTTTTGAGTGTGCTGTCCCAATGTGCATGCAACACATCTTATGTTGATTAAGTTTTACGATCATCAATCCTTTGTATTGACAGGAAAAAGGATTTGTAACAAAAATGTAATGCAAGCTGATGTTGTCGTAGTTGAAATGTATAGTTTGGTATTTCTGCTGTTAATGTACACATCAGAACTGGGCTTGTCATTACGGGAAGTGTAGCAGTAATAGATAATAATTTGGAACAGTAGTTCACCTGTGATTTTTTTTCTTTGTTTATGCCAGGTACGGAACCTACTATTAATGTTCT
The DNA here is from genome assembly GCA_039619475.1 of Icerya purchasi. Taxonomy (NCBI): domain Eukaryota; kingdom Metazoa; phylum Arthropoda; class Insecta; order Hemiptera; family Monophlebidae; genus Icerya; species Icerya purchasi. The sequence goes on along the minus strand of CM077116.1, from coordinate 96,080,319 downwards.
TTAACAGACTATCACTAATATTAGGATATCAGTGCATTGCAAAACGTGTTTTTTGGCAAAAGAAACAAAGAAGAAGGTCGAGATGCTGTAGAAGATGGGGATTAAAATCATCATTTTAGTTTTATGTATTTTTAAAATTTATATAACATTGGTATTACTTTCCGTAGTTTATTATCAATATTATATACATATATATATATATATATATATATATATATTAATTACAACATAATTCTTAGGCTACCCCCCATTCGAAAAAATGTCCCAAAAAATGTCCCAATTTTATGTAACGCTAAATGTCCCAATTTTATGTAACGCTAAATGTCCAAGAAAAATGTCCCAATTTTATGTAACGTTTGTTATATTTTGTAGGATTTTTGTTATTGTTATTTAAAAAATGTCACAATTTTATGTAATGAAATACGTAACGAAAAATGTAACGAAAAAATGTCTTAATTTTATATAACGGAAGTTAAATGTTAGAATAGGATTTTTATGGTTATGTTATTTTTTTTGTGTGTTGATGCCAGTAAGAATTACGCTGTAAATTTTGATCATTTTATACAAAGTATAGAAGAAAAAGAGACAGAAATGAAAGCAAGAAGGGTCAAGGGGCACAGCCCCTTGCGAGGCCAAAATGGGCGAGTTTATTTATATACATATATACATATATTTGTTCTTTCTATCTAAAGTGATTCGATACCTGCAGGTGTTTATATTTTTGAACAATTTCGATATTAAAATTCAACTGATACCTACGCTGGTAGCTTGTGCGATGACATTCTACGTTTGTTTTGTAGAAGGTATCATTAATCCCCGTTAGTTCTTGTCTGCACTCCCTTATCGTTTTGCGTATTGCTTCAGGTAGCGCCATTTCTTCATTATGTTTCATTACAATCGCCAAGCCACATACTAATTTACGAGAATGTAAATCATTTCAGTTAGCTGCATTTTTAAAATTTTGTTCGTTCTTCACTGCGGGGGCCAAAAAAGGGAAATCGGAAAACGGTTTTATTCGAACGCTAAGAAAAAGGTTTCCCTGTTTGCACAACAGCGCCATTTTGAGGTTCACCTGGAAATCGATTATCTTTCCGCTAAACAGTAATTGAAATTTTCTTTGAAACTCTGTTTGCAAAAGAAACGACACATATCAGAGAGAATATCAAGTTGGAAATAAGCGCGCGAAAAAAAAAAAAAAAAAAAAAAAAAAGAAAAGAGAATCTCGAATTGTACATTTAAAAGAGGGTAATCTTTTGACAGAACTGTCTTGGCGCCCTTTTTTCGGAATACATGAAAATCATTTTACATGTGTCTAACCAATTCCAATTTTCCCCCGCTATTTACTTACAACCTGCTAAATTGGCAATAGTGATAACACTGCCGGCGGCTTCGTGTTTGTGTATTTTCCGAACGAACAAAAAGGATTGTTCCCCGATGAGAGCGATATAAATAGGTGTACTGTGGCGGCGCTGTTCGATCGAGGCATTTTTTTTCGTCTTTTGCAGCACAAAAGTGGGTTTCGGGGAGCCAGGAATCCCTGCAATAATGGTTAGCGGAAGCCGTTTCAAATTTATTCGATAAGTCGAATTCAGGCTACGCTGTAAGTGTTCCGTGGTTCGAATCCCGCTATCGAAAATATCGAAACTTATCGTCATTCGCTCGCTAGATTAGTGTATCCGCATTCGACGAGCCGAAATAAATTATAGTAATAAAATAAAAGTTGCTCATTACGGTCCCGGTGTTTTGAGCCTGCTTTGTACGTTCGTAATTCTATCGCACGCATGCGCGATCTCCATTATCGAGCAGCGGATTAATTAGCCGTTAATCTGCTCTTTCGAATTGAGTCCGATGGTATCGAAAAAATAAGACCCCAAAAGTCGTTTTGATATTCACTAATTCCATCTGCACAAACTTCTTGCACTTATTGCTTTATAGGAATTTCAAAATTCGAAATATATCCGAAACTGGTACACGTCGCTAGCGTGCCCCTAATGGTTTACAGAGGATAATGTCATCTTCGAAAATCATTTTTAATATTATTTGCAAAATCATCATTTTTAATGATATTTCGATACATTCTTATTGAAGCCCCGTATCCATTGTCGGATGTGTTTGCAATTGCCTGCTTGAATCTCTCGCCGGCTGAATTAATTCCGGCTATTCTTGTTCACGTTGTTAAATTACCCATTCGTCTCCGGTTCGATTCCGGCTCCTAGCGGGTTTCTTCGGCTTTTCCCATTAGCTGTGTATTTGTGATAACTCGTATTTGTACCACCTCCATTAATTGACCCGAATATTCTGTTTTTCTTCATTTAATCATATTCCGTAGTTCCCATTCTCTTCCGTAATGTTTCACTATTTTTAACACATCGATTCCAGGATATTCGAGGTATTTGTCAATATAGCCGCATTTCAATTTTCCAAGGGAGAAGTCGGCTGAAAAAATCTATATACTGTAATGCCGAAATTCCAAATGATTCTTAACAGTTCTAAACAATTCCGAAAAGTTCCAGGCAATGCCAAACAATTTCAGACAATTCCAAGAGTTTGTACACCGCAATTCCACACCGGCTTTTGCAATTTTTTTAGTCTGCGCGTTAATTCTTAGCGACCAGGATTCCGCATCGTACGATAGTACCCTGGAAACATATAGCACTTTACTAAGTTCCATCTTAACGTTTCGAATAAGTGCCGTGGCTGGTCTTTAAGTTGTTATATGTATTTTTCGCCGTTGTTAAGTGTATTTTCATTTCCAAGTCCGAATCAATTATCCAACTGCCTAGATATTTCGATTCTCCAACTTGTTATTTTTACCATTAATACTTAACACGTTACCTGCTGAACTATTTTACTCGTCGTTTATGTATTTTTATTACTTTTAAACCACTACAACTATGCATCACCTCTGGCAGTTTGCGCGTTCAAAGTCAGAACTACGAACATCGTAAAGTTTGCATATCTGAAATTATTTACTCTGCCACTATTAATATTGACTATGGTACCACAGGCTTAAACATCTTTCTGAATATTTCTTCCGAGGGCAAGTTGAATAGTAACATCCTGACGGAGACGACACCTTTGTCTATATCAATTTCACGTGCTGTTAACACATTATCGACACTTCTATATGCTCTTTTTGACGATATAATTTTCTTCTTCAACTAACGGCTTCTTTTTCAAAATCGATAAAACACAGGTAAATCTTAGTTTGCTATAATTTATGCATTTCGAGCGAGTATTTTAATCGCGAACAGGCTACAGCTTATTTTTAAACCCGAATTGCGACCTACCGCGATATCTCTTTATTTCTCTAGGTTCTTTTTTGTATTATTTTCAGAAATACTTTAAGCGCGCAACTCATTAGACTGGTTGATCTGAATTTTTAAACATTTATTTGCATTATCCTTTCCAACAGGAAATACTAATTTTAACCAGGCGTCTGGTATTTGATCGGTTCTATGTATTCCTCATTGAATATATCCGTCTAAAAAGCTTTAATAGATCGACATTTACATTATTCCCGGCCCAGATTTCTTTTCTTCATTTCCGAAATTACTTTTCCATATTTTCTTCTAACATATACATCTTCCTTTGCTGTAGGGCAGATCGTTTTAGTTTTCTTTATTTTGGTGGCTGTTATTTGAAAGAGCTCGCTTTGTATACCACTTCTTGTAGTAATCGATTTTCTCTTCTTTGGTAATTACATATTTTCCCTTTTCACCGAGAATTCCTATCGCCTCCTTTTTCCTAAACAGTGACTTCTTTAATATTTTCATCTATATTAAATTCCTCATGTTTCTCTCGGTGCTTCTCGTTTCCTCACAATTTCTATGCTCTACACTTGCTTTATTTCGCAAATTTTTTATTTCTAATTTTTCAGACAATAATATCATTTCTAATATTACGTTCTTATAATTCCATATGCACGTTGTGCAAATAACAGAAGCATTTTCACGACTAGGGTTCGGATTTTTATGAAACCGCAATATACTTTAAAATGTGCACCGAAAATTTCGTAATAAAATCGCTGCATTTTCTCCTGTTAAATAAAAATAAATTAAAAAATATAAATCTAAATTTAAAAATTGTCCCACTTAACAATAAGCGAATTTCAACGCAAAAATGATGACTCATGTCTGTTACGGTATAGCTTTTAGTGTGGAAAACGATCTCTCTGCAACCGCGGCGAATGTTAAGATGCAGGAATTTCAGGTAGAACATGACGGATTTCACGTTCATCTAATGCTTCATCTACAGTCCTCGCCTCCCGAATACGCTCGTAATAAGTATTCTGCATTACGTTGAAACACGGCATCTAGCTTAACGTTTAAAGCGACGCCGACTGAATGGAGAAGATGCTGGATATTAGAGATAACATTTCCGTATTAAATTTGTGATAGCGAAAAATATCCGTAACCCAATCCCAGCAACAAAAATATCTCCTTGCGGGGGGGGGGCTCGATGAAAGAAATCGATTCTCAAATTTGAAAGCCAAGCTGCGCAGGCCTACTGTTCAACCACTCGAGTATTTTTTTTGTTTTTTAAACGTAGCATGATGTCGTAGTAGTTCAGGTGCTCGGCTACCAAACCTCAGATTACAGATTCAAGATCTGTTTCGTCCCGAATCTTCTTAGTCGCTCTCAGAATCTAAAACGAAATACTGATTGGGAAAGTAAAGGCAGCCAAGGAGAAAGAAACTGGCAAAATATTCTCTTCACATCCATTAGGGTCAGTACATTATGAACTTTAACTTCAAAGTTCCCGACGCCTTGTCAAGAGTATGGGAACATACTTTACTCCAGAAATGTCAACATTGTTTTCGCCGATCTTTAACTTTTTTTTTTGCAATTAAAGAAATTCCAGAAGTGCTAACAAAAAATGCTAAAAGCGTGAATTTTTTCAAAATTTTCAGCGGCAAATTTAAATTTCAAACGCCATTAAAAAATTAATCCAATATTTTCATGGCAGAAAAAATATATAATTTTTTTTTTTCACTTTTCCAGGGTGTTTTTCAGTACACAATCCAAAAGGAAAGTTTGAAACCTTAGCAAGTTGAAACGCCAACGGCGCTTTCAAAATAAATTAAGAAACTCGAGCACATTGATATTCTGCCACTTTCGGAGGTCTATTTTACAAATATGATTATTATTATATTAAATTAATCAATATATTTTACGATCCCTATCTGTCTGTACCGGTTGACCGCTGAAAAACACACAAATATTTAATTATAGACACGGCAACGAAATAATATAAAAAATTAATTGAATTTAAAATAAAATTCTACGTAACACTGTCGTCGGTGGGGATTCGTGATCCGTTGGTTGGCGGTTCGTTGGTCGGCTGGTGCGTAAAGATCGGATTAGATATTAACAGGTCCTTTTTAGCGGACTTACTAATTTCGATACTTGACGATTCTAAGTCACAATTATTAAGGATACCGAATACTTGGTAGAACGATAGATCGCGACTACACAAATTTTATAACTTTTTTCTTGAAGGCAAGACCGCCACAACTACTTTGCCGAGACTGGTGGTTAATGTACGCCTGGCCAGAGAGGAGTAATTAACTTCGCCAAGAGTAAAAGGTGACTGACTAACTATAAAAAAAAATTCTCCGAGTTTTTCCCATTTCGCCCACCTATCCCCCCACGACCGTTGAAGTTGACCCTATCAGGTAGACCGTTTTTTTTTTCGTGATCGATGATTGACTACCCCAACAGACAACAATTTCAATCGCGCGCGCATTCTCACTCGCATATTCCAAATTATTTTTATTTTTATGTCGTTTTATTTTTGTTTACTTTTTTATTTCAAATGTACCCTGACTTATGTAATTGGCGCATTACAATTGGTAGATTTTCCAACGAATCGCGCAGAAGAAAAAGGCAGGCAAGCACTGAAACAGTTCGTAATGCGAAATTCTAAGTCGCGCGCGGTTGAGTCTGAGGAGCAACGAGAAGAAAGACGTGAAACAGATGGAACTCGGAGAGCACGATCACCCGGTACATCTCTAACGGATGAGCAACGCTTAAGAAGAAATAACGCGGATCGACTGCGAATGGCTCAGGCCCGTGCTACTGAGTCTGAAGGGCAATGTGATGCAAGTGCAAAGAGCACGGTCCCGCACAACTCTATCTGATGAATAACGATCTCAAAGGTAAACGAATCACAACAATTGCGAACTGCTTTTCCGAAAAAGGCGAATAATTTACGTCAACTTTTAAAATTAGCTGCATTTAACTATAATTCTGCCGTTGACTACGGTTTAAATGCAAGTGTGCAGATTGGAAGAATAGGAAAGGTATGCACTTACTGCGGTGCATTAAAATTCAAAAATGAAGCTCCCGGAATGTGCTGCCAAAATGGAAATGTTGAATTACCAACACTGCGTTCCTTAATTTGGCCACTGTTGTTGTCGTTGTTTTCAGGTGCATTGTCTGATTCTCGGCATTTTCTGGCGAACATACGAAAATACAATTCTGCGTTCCAGATGACTTCTTTCGGAATAATTCATTTATGTCAACTTTCGAAATACAAGGTCAAATATACTATTCAATTAGTTCGCTTTTGCCGCTTTCAGATGCAGAACAAATGTTTCTCCAAAAATATATTTCACGGGCAATGACGATTTGCAAGATGACAGACGGTTATTTAAAATGGCATTTGACAATATGTATGAGGACGACTATAAAATTGTGATAATAATAAGAGCTAACAAGGCTCCGGTAGGAGATCATGCCAGGCGTTTTAACGCGCCAACGATGGACAAAGTTGCAATTGTTATAGTTGGAGACGAGCTTAATACGCGAGATATAATACTTCATCGGCGGAATGACATAATTCAACGTATAGCTGAAACTGACAGATCCTTACGGTGTACCCATTGATTTCAGTACTGCCGATTTAAGATCCATTTGTCGAGGCCAGAAAATAAATCTCTTTTGGCTGTTGAACAAAAATTAGCGTACGAAAAATAATTACAAATGCTGCATTAGCAGCCCAAAGCGGTTTGTTTTTCGTTGATGCGCCTCACTGTACAGGGAAAACTTTCCTCATTAATTTGCTATTAGCACGCATAATCGTTCACAAAATGAAATTGCTCTGGCTCTCACTTCATCGGGAATTGCGGCTACGTTACTAGGATGGTGGATGAACAGCACATTCGGCGCTTAAATTGCCATTAAATATGCAAATCATAGAATCGCCAACATGTAATATTGCCAGAGGTTCCGGCATGGTGAAAGTTTTACAAACGTGTAAATTGCACAATGGCACTTAAAAAAATCACTCGAAGCGCTAGATCGAACTCGCCAAAAAGCATATGAGGAAATTCACACCTATTCGGATTTTATTAGCAGGTAATTTCAGATAAACCCTATCCGTCATACCAAAATCAACACCAGCTGATGAACTCAACGCTTGAAGATTTACTGAAGAAAGAGTAATGACCACAGAGCTGGCTTGTCCCAAGCGAAAGGCAACAGTTGTACAACAATTATCGCCTGTTTGCCTGATCGATTGGTGTAATTATCTTCGCGACGATAGTGATGACAATTGAAGTGGCCACTAATTATGGCCTTGAACTCAGCAAGGGCTACGATGGTTCTTCTAATGAACTGGCGAGATAACAGCTGATAATCCGAAAGACAATAAACGGACAGGAAAAAAATAACGCTGGTTTGTGTAAAATAATTTGTATAAGAACCGAATTAAGCGGAACCTCGAAGTAGTTTTGGGGGCACTGTTAACGACTTGATGGGGAGTTCTTGATGAGAATAGCACAACTTTCATACCTGTCCACACGATCCTCTCGGTAGCAACAATAATCTTCCATATAAAATTATTGCGAAGATTCAGGTTTCTGACGGAAGAATTACATTGATATATCCCTTTAAGGACCTATCGAGATTGCACTTTAATCGTTAAGACCAATTTCGATAAAACCGATAATCGTCAAATTATTATAGTTTGTGGATTATTTCAGTTTCTCTTTATTTTCACAACCACTTTATAAGTGTATATTTTTATTTATCGATTTATATCAAAACTATGCATTTGATGATTCGCTTAATTCGGGTTATGTTTAGCGATTAAACCAAAACGTCTAGAACTTTGGGCAATGCTCGACAGAAAAATAGGATTATAGAAACTTTTCCGGAGGAAAATTGTCGTGCTAGAAAAATTACCAGATTCAGAGTTGTATTAAAGGATGATTTCATTTTCTACATTATAATAATTACAGTAGGCCGGGTTTTTGGCTGTTAGAAGTTTACGAGTTTCCCCCCATTGCTCTCCCGTAATACCGACTTTGCTGCACATTTACGGTTTGTTTTTCGGAAGATTTATTTCTAAAAATTAAATTTAAAATCGAGAAACATTATATATGTATACCGATTAATAGATTTCTTTTGCTAGCTCTTTTTCTTTTCGGCCTAACGTATTTTCTTTTCGGCCTAACGTATTTTCTTTTCCACAACTTACTCCAGTTCAGATGACTGATGGAATCGAACCAAGCACTAACCAATTAGTTTTATCTGTAATTATTTAGTCATTCGAATTTGCCGATTGCTGGGCTGTTGCCTATGTCTAGGGGTTTTAGTTCGATAGGTTATTGTGCGTTTCAACTTTTGCTATTCGCAATTCGTGCGCGAAGTTTGTTAGAATTAATTATCGGCTTTCATTTGGCGAGTAATTCTAGCTATACAGTTTTCAAGTACTTTACATTTGTTCTTTAATTTTTCTCTTTTATACATCTCAACGTCAGTTGATGATTGAACTTTTTATCCCGAAACTCCCGGCCATTAAATTTGATATAATGAATGCTAAAGAGGTAAAAAATGTACGCAATTAGCAGCCGAATATTGTGGTGGGGTTTTTGGTGTGCACGAGTATTCGTGAAAAATGCCTAAAGTGACTAATTCCAAAATAGTGGGCGATTAATTTCGAAATCAATTAAACAAAATGTGGTCGAAGACGAGCTCTGATATTTTCTACTTTATTTTCAATCCAATTTCTTCGAAATCAGGGGAAAGAAGGAAATAAATAAGAAATATAATTAATGAAAAGAGTTTTTTTCTCATTAAAAACTTTCTTTTTAATTAAAGGCCGTTTCTTAGTGTGATCGTCTGACTTTTCGAGATAATTTTAAGGTCTTCTGTCACTCCAGTTCTTTTTTTTTCTCCCTTTAAAATTTCGTTTCATCAAAATTACTCTTCCCTTTCTATTTAATATTTTTCCTTCTACCTCCATTCGCTGGCTTTTTTTTTTTTTTTTTTTGAAAATTTTGCAAAAGCCGACTTTGCTATTTTTGGAAGAAGAACTCGAAAAAGAAACGTGCTTTTTTGTATTTTCACTCGTTTTTTATTTCTCTTTCCGCCTCGTTCCTCGCTTCTTTTTCTTACGCGCACACATTACATTTGAAACTTCTGACGAGAAGGAAAATCCAGTTCTTTCCAGCGCCTATTTTATTTACTTAAGTGTCTAACTTTTGTTGTCGCTGTTCACCATTGCTTTTCGTGTTGCTATTAAATAATTTAAGAAAAACGGGAAAAAAATAAGACGTGCAACTATTAATATTCTCATTTGCTTATACCCACATTTTCTCGATATATCTAACTGTAATTAATTTTTTCGATCGGCAATCTTAGTTCGTTTTCTTGATTGATTTTTCATTTCTCGTCGTTATTAAATTCCTTTACAACACTAGCTTACAACTGAAATCATACTAAAAACTGAGTTTTATTTATAAAATAACTGTCAATGCGCGTGAAATTTACTATCAAGACCTGTATTGATTAAAATAAATGCCTTATTTTTGAAAGTAGTGTAAAGAACGAAAATTGTAACGTATATTACCTACGTACATAAATAATATATATATATATATATATATAAATTTGATCACTCGTATCTCGTTATGAGGACACTTCTTTGACCCTGGTTCTTCTTTAGTACATTTTTTTTATTATTATTATTTAAATGTGCGACTGCGATGACATTTGGCTTAGTCGCGGTATTCGTAATGTACAAAATGTTTCTAAATTCCAGTACAAATTTTAGAAATAAATAGATGCTTTAAAATTTTAACAATTTAAATTTTAAGAAGACTTGTTATTCAAACTTCAAGCTATTACATATTTTATAATTATTTTTGTTTATATATATTTTTGCGCTATTTTCTGTAAATTTTTTGTATTTTTTATATCGAAATTTAGTTAATATAAAATCAATTTTAATAAAATGTACACAATCATTTTGCATATAAATATTTTGAAATGTGTTTATGTATACTTTTCTAAATTGTTATTACCGTTTAATTAGTTATAAATTTGCCTTTCTTCATCAATTATTATAAGAAAACTTCTCATAAATCACATAGGTATTTCATAATTATACGCCGTTTTTTAATTTCTATATTTTTTACCATTATTAAGTTTTGCATTTACGGATGTTACTTGTGTAGGTACAATTTATTTGAATAAAATGTACAAACATACCTAGTAAATTTATACATATGAGTAGAAATGTGCATTATCTACATTTCGATCCGAAACTTAATTATTGGCTAGTTACGTATATACGTATTATAAATTTAAGTATTCTTACAGTTATTACGAGTATTATTATATAAGTATCTCTTATAAATGCACACCATTTTCGTAATGTTAACGTTTTTATATTAGTCTTGTTAAATTTTATATAATACGCTTTTTGGAATAAAAAAAATATTATATGCGAATTATTTAAAAGAATAATCTTTTATTTTTTATTATATCCGTCCGCATACAAATTTGAATTCGGTAGAATTAAATAATGACACGTAGTAATTGGCATTTGTGAGAAGTTCTTAGTTTTCATAATCAAACTATTTTACGTAATTCGTGCGATGTTCTCGGTTTTCGTGATTAAGCTATTGTACGGAAATGGTGTCAATAATGAGTATTCGCGAGATGTTCTCACTTTTCGTAATCGAATTATTTTACACAAATCCCTATCTCATAATCATTACATAATGTTGAATAAAAATTGCCGTTACTATTAATTTCGCCAATTCAGATTATTTGTCAAAAACTACCGTTAAAATTAAAATAAGTAATAATTTAAAATAAATTCAACCTTATTAATGAAGTTAAAGAAAAAAAAAAGTCAAATCATGTAATGATTTTTTTATTTAATATTTTCTGATATGTAAACGCTGAACTTAGTCGTTAATAACAATAGTAATCGAGATATCTCGAGATATATTCATAACCGAGTGATTCGATTAATATATCTCATAACTTCCCAGCACTACTTGGTAGTCACTAGTGTAGATCGCCGATCGTGGAACGTTTGTTGGTCTCTATCAGAGTTTGAACAATGGCCATCACTTCGCCATCCACCGCATCAAATGGGCGACCTCTCATAATATCGTCTTTTCCTTACACTCCACACAGTCGACGGTAAATTTCGGCGTTGCTCACTTTTTCTGCGTTTAAGAATTAAATAGCTGCACGCACTGCACAATCGGACGATGGTTGTGCAGTAGTTGCCGACATGATAAAATGTGTCTAACGCACGAAATATCAAATGCATCATTTTGATGATCACAGATGGTTGAAGCTTCGTCCATAATCTGCCACTGCGTTCACGGATCAGTGTTAGCAGGGGCCAGAGAAAAAAAATATGGGAAATGATTTTGGAACAACAGCCCTTGTAAAAGATTTTATTCGTTAATTATGTAATTTACGTCTCTATTACATTTAAATTTACAATCTGTTCTTACACCCGATAATATTCTTAACGACAGGAATGGTTTTATCACATGATGGTTTACATCTACTAAAGTTGTTTTAATTACTTCAGTAATTTGTTATTCCAACCACCATCATTTTGGCCTCTTTTCAATAGAAAATTCGAGGCCGCCTTGTCAAAATACGTTTTTCTAATGTTTTACAGATAACTCTAATGCCATCAGTTTCTGTAGTTTTTTTTTTATTTTTTATTAAATTTTATTTATGGTCATTACATGACGCGACCTCGAAATTTACATTCGGTTCTTAAAGATTACGTATAATATATTCTTTACATTTACAAAAGTGATTTCAGTATTTGCTAATACTTAACAAGCAAAGAAAAGAAAATAAAAGAAAAAAAAAGGAAAAGGAAAAGAAAACAAAACAAAAGGGTCACGCGATATGTGACAAACGTAAAGTTTGCGGTTCTTTGGAAATTAGACAGGAGTGAGTGAGGTGCGTATGTCCAATACGTATTCGAGTGATCACTTGTTGTTCCCACCTGCTGTAGAGCGACAGATGTACTATGTCAGATGCAGTATTTCTCACGTTGTGAAGCCTACTGAGAGTTTGCAGCCAAATAGAGTTCCAATAGCTGATTGACGCCTTACGGATCATCTTGGAAGCTTCAGTAAGTGTTAGCCTATTGTCTGCCGAGAATTCGGCCGTGTTTGTAGATTTGGCCGCCTGGTCAGCTAATTCGTTTCCTTCGATACCAATATGGTCCGGTATCCAGACGAAGTTGACGGTTTTATTAGAGGTCCTTAGCTGTTCTAGGATTTTGTGAACACTTTGTATGATAGGATTCGCAGTGAAACGGTTTCCGATGGCATTTAGGCAGGACATAGAGTCTGAGTAAATGGTGCTATTCATGTTATCTTGTCTGTTACTTATTAATTCCAGAGTGTGAAGGATCGCCCTGGCTTCACATGTGAAGACGGAGTTGTGGTCATGTGTCCGTCGGGCCGCCAGCGTGTTGGTGTCTGAGATTACTGCATATCCGGTTTTATTGTTGATTGCTGAGCCATCGGTGTAATACTCGATACTTGAAAGATACTTATCGCGTAGTAGTTCGTGGAACCGCAGTCTAAGGATTTCAGGAGGCGTGGTTCGACGGTCTTGGTCGTTAAGCTGCAGATCAGTCGTCAAGTCCAGTGAATGCCATGGGGGATAATAACCGAGCGATCGCTCATAGATATCCCTAGCTGTGCAGCATAATAGAGTACCCGAATCCTCAATGGGTTCGGCGAGTTTAGTTCGCGGTACCGGTCGAGAGCTGGATTTTTGTATATACACTGGTACGCCGGATTGTTAGTTGTTGAGGCGATAGCTGCGGCGTATTTAAGAACGAGCTCTTTGCGTCGGATGGTCAAGGGTAGTTCACCAGCCTCTACCAGCAGGCTGTTAACAGGGCTTGTTCTAAAAGCGCCTAGGCAAATGCGACATGCAGAGTTAGCAATCGTTTGTAGAGAGTTCAAGAGTGAATCTTTAGCTGAGTCATACAAGATAGCACCGTAATCAAGTTTTTTGATCTTATGAGACTACGATAGATCCTTAATAACACCGTTGTACTGCTATAATTTAATAATTTAATTTCGCGCCAATTTTCTAAACATAAGGAAACATTTGAAACAGGGGAGGCATTTTTCGAAAATGTTAAATTTTTCACATGTATATCATTTTATCCGCTACGTTAGAAAATTTATTTGATACGGATGCCTTTGAAGTATTGAACAGCAGCCTTACTACAGTCGTCATTTATATCGAGTGTATAATTTGTCTTGTAATCTAATTTATCCGTTTTTGCAGGAAAAAACTTAGTCACTATTTTACATCGGTATTTACTTTAATAGCCGGATATTTAAATAGTTTTAATTTTTCGGTTACAATTTTTTAAATGGTTTTCCTCTGCATTTTTTGAATTATCGATAAAGTTGTCCAGTTCTCAAATTTAGTTTTTTAGATTAATATTTTATAATGTCTGGAAATTTATAAATTAACTTTTTACTAGTTCGAATTGATCTGTTATCTTTTTTTCTTACTTTATTAATTACCTTTAACTTATTAAGGCTGGGTGTCCTCCAATCGATAAAAGTAGAAATATGTTTGTTTTAACACTGATCAATTAAAAAACAGTTATGAAATTTAACGACGCTATTAATTAACTCTTGTACATTTTGATTTTCGCTAAAATTTCTCTTAAATTTGTTTAATATGTCGATTTCAATTTTGGATTCTAATTTTTTATAATTAATAGACCATTACTATAATCGTTTATAATATTAATACTACAGTGATCAGAGAGTTCAAGTGGAGAGATGGTATGATGGATGGTTGAGGTCGTAACGTCTCTCACCATTATTAGATCCATCAACCTCTTTCTATTGTGATTAAGGTGTGTATTCACCCGGATGGTTGAGGAGTTGCGATTTGCGAAATTAAATTCTTCCAATCTATCAACATCCGAATTGTCCCTGACATTCTCTAAAAGTGTTAAAGTCTCCGACAACTAATGGAATTAGCGTCGGATGATTATTACAAATTTTTCCTAGCTCAAAAATTTCTTTGCACCTAATAAAGAACAATTAATAGTTATTTGTCGTACCGAATATGATGCCATTTTAGCAACTAAAAGTATCGTAGGAATTTTCTTTAATCATCATTGCCGTTTTCCGAGTTAACAAACAATAGTATTTATCATACGTAGCACGTATTTTTCCTTTACGTGAGTGTGCCTCAACTATTATAATGATGAAGTAGCTTTCCTCAACAGTACATTCACGAATGAATAGATGTTGGCAGGCAATTGTGTTATTTCCATTTGAAAATTGTAATTGATCATAGTTCGAATTTGTTTTTCTATTCCAATGAAACATGGATATGCTCTGCTAAAAGAGGAGTGATCGGGTGATTCAATTATTGTGTCTAACTTCAAATTTAGCTGCTGGTCATTTAAGAGGTCGAAAAGAAAATATACCGCGAGAGGCCACATTTCTCCAGTCACTAAATTGGTGTATTTTAACGTACCTTGTGCTAGATTTTTAAAAATTACATATAAAGAGATTATTTAGCTAGTTTTCTATAGGAAAAATCAAAAATATTGGCATATATGTGTATGGTGTCAGTTTTAGGCATTTCAAAAAGTATTATATAATTTTTAGTCTCTAAAATCATTATGCAAAAACGTAAAAATACCTTTACCTTTTTTTCTAATTTTACTTTCTGTACAAATAAATCAGATAGAAAACCTACATTTACCTATCACCACTAGCGTTGTCGAGTATAAATTTTTCGTTTATAGTTTACACCTCGGACGATTACAGTGTTTAAACAACTTCGAATTTTAAGCAACCCGGTTCTTGTAAGTTTCCTTGTTTAAGGGGATACGATGCTAGATGAATTACAGACGTTCTGCTTTATATTCCTATTTGTTGAGGTTTGCGCTTCCTACTCCTTATTGTGCTTTCTATATATCTTGTCTTTTCCTTCCTCGCTAGTTATTCCCGCTATTTGTTCTTTTTTATCAAAGATTTCTGATCGGTTTAAAATATAACCGAATTCTTTCCTTTCTGTTTGTTTCTGGGTGAAGGTCCTTAGTTGACGAGCTCAAGAGGTTTGGAAAAAAAAAATATACAGACAAGGATTGTAGCACTAGCAAAACAAAAAATCGTAGCCATCCTAGAAGGGCGCGGGGGCGATTATCAAAATTCTAATTATTGCAAGACATACCATCTTCTTCCGTAACCATTAGAGTTAGTAATTCTGAACTTATCCCACTCATTCTTTAAAATTGTTCTTCATTGTTTGTTTTTTCCAGGTTTTTTTTTTAGGAGGAAGGGGTGTTCTTAATGCGATTACCTTAATACTTTTTTTATCGAAATGCATTTAGAAGTGACCGAAGGTGGTATGAGGATTTTAAAATTTCAAAACGATAAGTTTTTGCGTTAGAGCATTATCGCGTACAGCCGTTCTATAAGCGTGTTAGCTTTATTTTATCATATATATGCAGGTGTGTGTTGATGTGATGATCGTAATATCTTCGTTTATATTTGACAAATGGTGTACTTCCGCTGTGTGTAAATATTTACTTCGGATAGGTGAAGTCAGCTCGTCGCTTGTAGAAACCATAAATGGATTTTTTTTCGTTTTATTGCTCGCGTATTGTAAAACTTCACCGCTTAGTTTGCCAGATTGTCTCATGCGCGAGATAAATAACTACAACTTTGCTTTTTCGGTATTGTAAAACTAGTATTGCACACGGACCATCGCTTTAAGAACTGAATTATTTCGGCAAATAATAAAAAGCGAAGAAACTGTTTATTAGTCTTACTTGTAGACCACTTGTAACGAACGTGTACTTTGCACCACTGCGCTCTGGTGGACACTTTCATATACAGAGAAAACACTGGAATGGAGCAAATCAGCCATCCTCGTTAATTAAAGTTGCGAACGAAATTGACTAATATTGACTAGAAAGATTACTGCGATAGTTCGGTAAAAGGGAGTTCGCGTTTAATGAAAAATAAATAAAAATCGGTAAATATCGAAAATATTTCTACGCCAAAGGCCTTGCATTTCAAGGTAGCCGGGAAACCCGTTAAAAGCACAAGTCTTCTTCGAAAACTAAGAAAGATTCCTACAACGATACGCACATTTGGCTAACGCGAAAATATCGTATTCCGTTAGAGAATATTTCTTCTGATTCTACATACGAATCGGGGCTTAACATTCCGATAAAGTTGCTTAAATTACATCTCGTAACGCAATTATTTGTTCGTTCAAAAGAATGGAATCCTTCGGAATACGAGAAATTCGGTTCAATAATAATGATAGCTCACAGGGCGAACCTTCATTAATTTGATGGATTACTTTTTCCTTACATATGTAGTTTCCTTTATTAATTCGGAGACAGCTCTATTCATTTCGTTGAACATAGCATAATTAGTTTTATAGCTCTGCTCACCATCAAAAAGTCGGATTTTGGTTTAATGAAATAGAAAATGTTTGAGGAAAAATTAGATAATATAGGAAAAGGAACGGTGCGGTATAGCTTATATTCCAAGTTATCCACTAAGGGTAGATCTATCGCAAAAATAAGTAAATTATTGTAAAATAGTACGACCAGTGTTGCTATTTTGTAATTCGATACTATGTCACAATTTTTTGTAATATCTACAACCTTTGTCAGGCGGTTTATTTTCCATTTTTTTATTATCGTATTTGCGCAAGTGATTATTGTCAGTATAAAGGATTTTATTTGCCTTACGATATTCGTTAGAATCGTAATTATTTAATTTACAAAATTTGCAGTATTTCTTCGACGAATATTTAGTAAAGTTTTTATTCTCCTGTATATTTAAAGCCTTTTCTTCGCTTAAAGCAGCGCTAAAACATTCGTTTAATGTAGAAAAAATTCTTTCCATCCTAGAAATTGTGAAATTTTTTGTGAGCGTTGCTCGTACGTGATGAGATGGATCTCTACGTTGAGTTGAAACCAAACGTCGCTGAAATTCGCGTCCTTCCTTCTTATGTTTCTCGGAACGGTGACTGCGACTGAAGTAAGCGAAGAACTGTAGACCAAGAGGAACGATGATAGCGAACGAAAATCGAAAAAGCGGACGGTGATAGAACGATACTTTCGACGAGTTTCGTTGGTAATTAAGGCGATTTTGGAATCCTACCGACTGTGCCAGAAAATGATGTTGTGTTCCCCGAAGACAGGCAACTAACATTGACTAGATTAACAAGTAAAATAAAACCGCTTCTTGACTCGAATAAATTTCATTCCAATTATTAACTTAAACGAAAACCGCGATATTTCGGAGTCTCTACGATAGAGAATTTCGCTCTCGAAATAAAAAGGGTTACTGGACGTATACTGAGACTGATCGAAATATAATAATTATTTCTACCGGAGTTCAGCGATTTATCTTCTTCAGAAGACAGCCTCGAGACCGATTCGGAAATGTCCTACCGTAAGGCCTGAAGAAGACTTGAACAAAACTAACTTTTTGGAAAAAGGACAAGTCCGTCTTGTAAGAAGAATTTTGCTGTTATCACGACGGAATGAACAAAGTTTAGTCGATATAAAGAAAAACATTAAATATAGTATAGGCCAAAGGATAAGAGAATAAAATCGTAAAATAGTAAGTATGTAATGAGAGATAATTACGCCGAAAAATAAGTAATTAAATAGCCTATCGTCGGACATAAGGAAAAGGCTTTTAAGATTTAGGCATCGGTCTTTGCTATCGCTGAGAATACACAGGTTACGTAAATATCGGCGGAGGAAACATGATAAATGGAGATTAATAAAACGAAATCGGTTTCGGATAGAGCAATTAATTAAATAGAGGGATAAACAATAAAGATAAAATTGTCGGATCGGATGGAAACGATAGCGAAGCGGAATTACATGAATTCCATCTGGATATTGTTTAATGCAAAATAAAAAATATGATGACAATAATAGTAATAATAAATAATGATAACGAAATATTAATAATAAAATATAGCTAAGAATACAACAATATATTTCGTAAAGATGTACAATAAAGAAATATGGATACTAAAAGAATTAATTTGCAACTGTTCTGCAACAATTACTGAAAAGCATGGATGATGAATCTGCAGCGACGATGCTGCCCAACAGGAACCGGAAAGCAAACGACTGACTAGAATAATCAATTCGTAATATTGAAACAGTGAGTGAAAACAACGCTGGTAGCTTCAAATGCTGGCGCACACCTTGGTGACGCGTAGCTCTAAACAGAGCTGTTGATCTGTAGCACTGTTGCGCTGTTCAGCTGGAATTGGAGCGCTGGGTGATCGCCGACCGATGTTATTCTGAAAACGTGACTGATGCATGCCAAATTAAAAAGACGAATGTCTCGAGAGATGAAAATCCACGTGTATATGTAGCAGTTGCTGGGGCGCTCTACTGTGTGATTAGTTCTTGACATTTCACGTTGTGTTTGGAAAAAAAAAAAAATTTCAATTTATACCAAATAAAAATATTTAAACTCGATATCGATATGGTCGACGGGCGTATTAGTCGACACTAGATGGCGTTCAAGTCGCGTTAAAACTCTCCACTGAGATGTTTTAGACAGTAAAATGTGACCGTACAAGCATATCGATGTTGTGTAGAGAATAATACAGTTCCTTGTACAATAAAATCATACAGTGCTGTTGTATAGGAATAGTACTAGACATTTTTTGATGATTCTTCTGAATATTACCTTCTGAACCATCTTCCATGTGCTGTCGCTTACATTTTTGCATATTTCTGCTGATTTTTCCGACGCTTCTCGCCAATTTCTACAGTATCATTATCACTATCGCAAATAAATTCTTCATCATTGACATCATTATCACATGATTCATTGTTTAGAGGCTGTAGGATGCACTCAAAATCCATATATATCGCAAATGGTAAAAATTGTTGTCATTTGTATTGTTGTAATTTCAATATTTTATTTTCTTCTGTCGGTATAACAACTGTCGCAGGAGTATTATATTAGAGTAGCGTTTGGTATGAGACTACTTAGCATGATCCTGAACATATAAGCAGCGCTGGTACATATGTACATGCGATAGTGATCCTTGGTGATCTGACTTTTTACAAGCCGCTCCAAGTTCTTTATCCAGCAGTAATGTGATTTATCATCTTGGGTTATTGGTAGTAAGTCTGTATGATCCAATCTTTTCTCCTTCGCTATTCAATGGGGATAGACAACATTTTTTTCATTCAAACCATACACATTCACAGATGATTGAAAATTATTATTTTCAAATGTGGATATATCGTCCAATAGTGTAGGGAAAAATATGCCATTCCAGTTCTATTTCTGCAGTAAAGTTCTATTCCGCACATAATTACTAACATGTTCTGAACGATTCATCTTAATATATTTTGTAAGCATAGAATATTTGAAACACATTTGTTTTTTACATTAATAACAGCCTTCCTTGATGCAATACTGGATGACAATGGAATATATGATGATGCACAACTTAGAACGTTCCGATGGTTTAGATGTATTTACAGATATTCAATTTTTTTTACTGCCCAGCCAGATCCTGTTGCATATTCAAACTTATCACCAAAACTAATCATTTTTCTACATTCCTCCTTGTACCATACAGCAATGTTATCACCTTTTATAAGTAATTGTGCATTAGTCGGGAAGTAAAACTGGTCAACAGCGAAATCCACAAGCCCAACTCTTCTATTGAATAAACAATGTAATGAAAAATGTACTTTCATAAATAATGTTAATACAATTACAAATTAAAAAGGGAAATACAGACGTCACAAACACATAGAACCTCTTTTTGCATAACTTGGAATTTCTGCGCTATTTCACCGTTAATTAATTTAATATTGCCTATTAGTTATTTGGGGTTATCTCTGTGTTAGTTTATTTAACGTACGCAGTTTCAGTACCAATGGTACTAGCAACGATATCTGATTTAAAATTAATTTTCGGCTACATTCTATTTCGAACTCTCGGATGTCAGTACTATATAACTATTTATGCCGGTTATGTAAAATCCCGTGTCTTCACTGGGGTGCGACTGTGAATCAAATGAATTAATTGTTCTTCAGTGAGAGAGATATAGAGTAAAATATTTGGTTCACGCCCGCCTTGCAAACTGTTGTTGAAATTCGCATAGTTCTACTTGCCGCGATGTTCTTGCATTTCGATTCTGGCTATTATTAAGCTTCTCCATTTTTTCTTAATTATTTTTCTAGTTGGATCATTTGAATAAAAAATTATTTCTAATCGATTTATTTTTTTCGTTTTTTAAAGAATTTGTTCTGGTTTACTCCTATGAACTATTTGCGCCCCGAATTATGAACTGCAACTTTCCCGCCAAAAGCGAACTACGGTACCTAAACGTTTTAGGGAAAGACTCATTTATTATATCTACTTAATAAAAATTATTTAAACACTTCAAATACATAAGAAAAAGTACCGCAAAGTTCGCTGGGCTAAGTTGTTTTTTTCTCTTCCAAAAAAAATCCTAAAAAAAAAACCTTTTTGTTTTTTTTTTTTGGCCCGAACAAATACAGTTCATTTGGCCACTTGTAAAACAGGATCCCCCCTTAAACACCAACATTTTTTCTTCTAAACTACCTTTAGAAAAATTGTTTTCAATTGACTACGTCATTCTTAGCCGTCTTGCACAAAAAAATCTTTATTGTTCAATCACATTTTATATGTATACAAAACATTATTATTTACATTTGTTTTAACTTTTTTTTTTTTGGAAAAGGTGGGAACGAGCACGCAAACGTTTGGTTGAAATCTTTTTGTAGCATTTTTGGCGTCCCATCTTGCGACTATTAACACATCGTTCGTTCGTATGGAAAATTTAGCTGCTCTAGTTGACTGGGCTGTTGTGTATCTTATATGTATTGTGACGGACATTGCAATGGAATATTTCTTGTAGTGTACCCCGTGCTAAGAACGTCATAGCTATTAATATATTTATAAATATACAAACTCGGCCATTTTGGCCTCGTAAGGGGCTGTGCCCCTTGACCCCTCTTGCTTTCATTTCTGTTTTTTTCTCTTCTATACTTTGTATAAAATGGTCAAAATTTACAACGTAATTCTTACTGGCATTAACATAAAAAAAAAATAACATAATCACAAAAATCCCTATACTAACATTTAACTTTCATTATATAAAATTAAGACATTTTTTCGTTACATGTTTCGTTACATAAAATTGTGACATTTTTAAAATAACAATCACAAAAATCCTATAAAATATAACAAACGTTACGTAAAATTGGGACATTTTTTTCTAATGGGGATTAGCCTAAGCATTACGTTGTAATTAATATATATATATATTATATATATATATATATGTATATATACATCTCCTGTGTGTGCTCATGCGTATAACTTGTATGTAGGAAAGTATCAAATCATGATTTTGACAAAAAAATGTGGAAGTGTAATTAGCTCAATATACAATTGCACCTATTATTGCCCCAAAAAAACACAAATTAAGAAATCATTTATTTTTTTGTTTTTAATTTAAAAAATAAAAAAACAACGTTTTTGAGAGAAAATTGATAAATAAATTTAGATTCTTTTTTTTTTGACGCGTCAGCGGCTGTGATCCAACAACAAGATAAACAGAAGTGCAGAGTTAAATAGCTAGGCGATTGGAAATGGAAAACATAAAGGATTGTAACAAGAAATTAATCGATGGAAATGGGAAGGAAAGAATGAAAGAAGCATTATAAAGAGCAGGACCAATGCCAATATAGAGAAGCACGTTCGACAGAGCGAGCCGAGCGTTCAAAGAAAATTAGAGTCACGTAGCCGAGAATGACCAGTAGTATGGAGAGAATATATATTTATTTATTTTTTTTTTTGAATATAAATAATGTATTTAAAAAAAATGTGTGTATAAGGATGCAGAAAACTAGTGTGCTTAAATCAGGAGTGAGTACATGTGCGTGTTTAGCTGAAATAACGTATTAATAAACGTAGAATTATGTGTGTGTGTGTGTGTTAGTTTCCTGCAAAATGTACTGAAACTAAGGTGGCAAAAGGATGCAAAACAGTCCCTCTTGTGTGTTGATAGATGAGTTTTTCTAAATATAACTTAAAATAACTTAAAAATATTATGTGCAATGATTTAACGCTGTTTGGCTATTCACGGGAAGTGCATAAGATAGAAAAACACCATGCTACATTTGCGGTTTCACGATTGAATTTAAGTTTAGAGGGTTAATAGTGCATTAGTTGCCATTTATGAACTTCCTGTAATCTGTAGTCTTCATATACAACCGGAGATTTGTAGAACTTTCTCTAGTGATGATTAGAGATTGCGAGCTATTAATGTTGTTGAAATTTTCAAATCTGGAACGGTGAAAGAGATGTTCAATGTTATTTTCAACACCAGAGGTGCACATGATGCACCCAGGGCTGTCAGAAAAACGGAACCTATGTAAGTAGAAGCCAAACTTTTCTAATGTTTAAGTTCTTTAATTTTGATCCGTCAAAAACTTTCGGGAAGAACATGCATGTCTTTCTTCCTGTTCGACAACTGTCCCACCCCGGCTGCCGTGTTGCAAGGAGTGTGCCGTTAATATGGTTTTGAAGAGTTTTGAAACTTGGGAAGGGACCTAAACTGGAAAGATAGGATATTTAGGAACTGGATATTCTCAACACAGGATTCCAACAAGCCTGTATTCAGAGATGATGGGAAACTCCTTTAGCGGAATTGATTAGCGCATCTCTACTGTAAAATATAAATTTGTATCAGTTGAAACAATAATTTATCTTCTATAATGTGGTAACACCGGCTGAGTTGGGAATCAAACTGCCGCCGGTACGATTAAACTGAATATTTCTACATTTACAGGAAGAAAAAAAAAAAAGAAAGAAACAAACAAAATGACCGTACCAACTACAAATATTTGCAATATGAGACGGTTATAAATGCAGCTGAACAGTTTTATTACCCCACACACCAGACATCTGTCTTATCTGGCAATTGTGCAAAAAATTCACGATAAAAAAAGCAATTTGACACGACAGTTACATACGGCAAACTGTAGGAAGAGATCATTACCAAGATAGCGATAGAGAACATCGAACACGAGCAGAGGGAAGAAAGGAATTTTAGTCTAATTAAAGAAACAATAACAGAACCCGATGTTCCGGAGGAATGAATTGAAACCAAGACTGTAGACTGCGAACCGGCTGTATAAGGAAGTAATGAGAAGAATGATTAGAGAACAGTGAAGGAAATATGTCCAACCAAAATCTGATTTGACTGATAGAGAGAATAGGGAAAGCATGTCGGCGACAGGGAAATTATCGAGAAATGAATCATTGAGGATGGCCGAGCAAGCCAGAAAGCTCGTTGTGTCGTTACCCTCGATGCCCGAGTAACTTGTAAAAAAATGAACAAAGAATCATTAAAATCCGTCTAAATAATCAAATGAGTGGGCAAACATAAACATACAACCCCCTTTTTCGGAAGTTGCTAAAGAAAAAAACATTTCAAAATACGAAAGAGATATCTAAATCAACGTTACCGGAAAAAATGAAAATCTACACAAAATCAAATAGAGCGGAATTTTAAAATGAAATTTGCGAGTGTAACGTTCCGTTTCAGATTATTTGCGCGTTGATTTTTTGGAGCTTTAATCTCGATCAAGTGATTTTCTCATAAACCGAGTTGCCAAGTGAAAATTTGTAAATGGTCCTTAGGAACGATTTTCTTAAACAACCACCATTTTCAGTGGAATTGTAGCGGTGTGCCTTTGTTTACTTTTTCCGGAAAACAACAACAATTGTTTAGCCGTTTTCAGTTCGAGCTGGCTTTTGATTCTTCTTGCTTTATTTCTTAATAAAAATTCGCTCTTTCTTTCGGGGAGAAGCTGAGTGTAATGAAGTGAAAATGTTCACCTATTCGTTCTTCGTATATATCTTTGAAACCGGAAGAGCTTTTGACTTACTAATTAAATTTAAAACTGTTTCATTTCGGAACAGAACTCTTGCTCGCCGTAAACACACTGCCGCCAAAACTGCACCGCACAAAATGTTCTTGGTAAAATTTCGCTGCCCTATTCACCCACCGCAAAGCATATCCTCAGATTTTCAAATTATTGGTATTATTATTATTGTTATTATTATTATTGAAATTTTTTGAGCGGCATTTTATTTATTCCGAGTCAGGTTTTCTCGAAAAAGTCTCTTCACAGCGCATAACTGGAGAAGCGCTTGGCATATTTAAAAATTGCAAGTCCTGGATTCATTTGCGAACACCAATTGCCCGGGGAGCAAAGTTTTGTGTCTGAGAGAATAAAACTCGACGGAATTTTGTTTTACGCTGATTCTGTCTTTCTTGCATTCGATCACGTTCAGCAGATGAGCCAGTGGTAAAGTAATTTTATTACGGCACGTGCGATACAAAAACTCGCAGCCAAACCGTATGCCTAAATCGACGGGCCCAAGCGAAGTGTTATACCATTCGCACAAAGTTGTTTCCCGTTATCACGTGACAATTTGTAGCTGATGGCGTAATGTAATCGCGAAAACGTTATAACCAGCTAAAAACGTTATTTACTTCGTTTCCTCAGTAAATCATTTTGTTTACTAAAATCGAATTGCAGTTTTCGTTTGATAGACGCGTTTGATGTAAACATATGTAACATTTATTAATGGTGTTCGTCTTGTTTTTTAAAATATTAAAATTTAACTTTTTAAGTAAAGTGTGCATGTTTTTTTTTTTTTTTTTTTTTTTTTTGGGCGTGTGCATGTTGGGCGTGTGCATGTTTAAAAAGTTCCGAATGCCCCGAATGAAAGAAAAACATTGAAATCGCTTACTGGCCTCCCGAGACACTTCTCAACCGATCGTATGATAATAATCTTTTCAAATCCCATTGCTCTATATAATTGTAAGCATAAGTTTTGGTTGAAGAAAAATTTCTTTTTATGTTTTTGTCTTCAATCGATTAATGAAAGGCGTTTTCAGCAACAAATGGCTACATTTTTATCTTGTTCGAAATAAAGAACATAAAGGAATTCCCATAAATGGACTACCGATATAGAGATGCGAAAGGGAAGAAGGATAATCAGAGAGGTCTAGAACATGAAATTGATGATAAAAGGGAGACCACGCTGCCGAAAAAGAGAAGCTTTCTAAAAAAACTCGAGTTAGCGACAAAAAGTTATGCAAATGGAAATGGGGAAATGATGATAGAGAAAAGCGAAATTTAGCGAGAAGAGGAAACAGTGATGTCGTCGCACTAAGGAAATAATCGAAGCAGAAAATGGAATACTTGAAACCAAAAAGATACTGCTTAGGAAATAAAACTGGCCACCCTACTCTCGTTAGTGCCTTTGAGCTTAGTACACTGTGAACCTTAACGTCACAATCCACGGTACCTTATCAAGGATATACGGGTCTTACTTTACTTTAGAGAGAATAGGAATGCGAAAGTATTAGACCGCAGTTTAGAATGGTAGGTTAAAAATATGATAATGAACGAAAAATTTATCTAGAAATTGATCATTGAAAACGGACGAGCGAGCAATCGGCAGCGTCATTGCCCTCGATATCAGAGTGATTGGGAGTCCATAATAGGTTAGTACAGTTTGGAGATAGTGCAGCTGAGAGTATAATACAGTTGTCAGAATGCGAGGAAGGAGACGAAATGGCTTGTATAGGACCAAGGCCATGTCCACGGGGTGAGTTTTGGTAGTCACCCCCCCCAATGAGAACTGAAATAGTTCTTATAAATACACAAAAATCTAAAAAAATCAAAAATTTAAAATAAACATTGATGATTTTTTAGGGTGTTTTTACCTTTAAAAGAAAAAATCAAAAATATGCTCCATATTTTTAGGTACTTCATTAATATCTTAAGGGAAAATTTTTTATTACGAGCATAATCAATAACATATGTGTAATTTTTATTAATGTTCATATACGGGGTAATTCATTTATGTAAATTATTAATATATAAATCAAAATGATGGAAATTATTAATAGTATGAATATTAGTGAAAAATGTATCGTTATTTATAAAATAAATATGTGAAGAAAATCCCCCCTCCCCCCTTTCATAATTCTGGGCACGAGCCTGTGTAGGACACTCTTGGAATCATAAATTAGGAGGAATTTGCCAATCCTGTTTGTAGATTAAATGCAAGTGGTAACGCATGAAATAGCGACAGACTCACCTACTATAAATGAAAAGCAAAAGGAGGCAAGTAATTTAGAATGATGGAAAAAGGAATTAACTTAAAAGTACCATTCACACTCTCACTATTATTATTTTCAGAGTTATCAGTAGAAATTAACATAGCGGATTGAAAAGTCTGTCGTATAATAAATTTTTCGCTGCAGATAATTTTTTATACTTAAGAAACCGGGCATGATTTTGAAAATAAAATAAAAGTTACTAAAGTCGTCAGAAAAATAGGAAAAATTATTACATAAAAAGGTGCGGCGAGGTAAGAATTTTTTTTTTTTTTTTTTTTTTTTAAAGTGTCGTGTACAGCTGCCGGGGCTATTACGACACTATGGCAATCGGAGAGTTAAATGGTTGGAAATAGGTTAGTTGTATGAAGAAACCGAATAGTGTCTGCAATGTTCAAAGGCGAGTTGGCCAAAGACGACTGCAAAGACGCTATCCGGTGCTGGGCGCGCTGGAGCGCGAAGGATGGGCACTCCAGGAGCAGGTGTTTTACTGTAGGAGAGGGAGGAAGGGAGCAAAAGGGGCATTCGAAAGGGGGCTCGCAATTAAGTAGGAGATGATCATGAGTCAGCGAAATATGACCAATGCGGAGTCTTGCCATAGCCACAAAGTGGGTTCTGGGGAGGTCAGAAGGAGGGAACCAAGGGTCAATTCCGTGTTTTATCTCTCTTAGAAAGCAAGATTGTCTAGTGAGCCAATCTTGCTTCCATTGGGATTGCACAAGAATTTTTATAGATTTTACTGTGTTGGTGGGAAGAGGAGGGGAACAGGGCATGGGGCACGACAGTGTTGACTTGGCAGCGATGTCAGCTAAGTAATTACCCCTAAGTCCGGTGTGGCTTGGCACCCATAAGAAAGTAATTTGGTGGGAGGATGATCTTAATTTTAGGATTAGGGATTGTATAGAGTTGGTTATGTAATTCGATGGGGATTGTTGGGGAAGGGACTCCAAAGCTGCTAGTGAATCAGATACAATCAAAATGCGGCTGTTGGGTGGAGGGGATTTAACTGTGGATTCGAGGGCTAGGAAAATGGCATAAAGTTCGGCATCGAAAACGGAACAGTGGTCATGGAGGCGGGCGGACGACGAAACTAGGTTAGAGTGAAAGGAACAAGCAGTAGGAGACGATTCGGAAACAGGGCATAATTTCGCGCCGTCAGTGAAGTAGGCTTGGTGATTTGAATATTTTTTAAGGGTTGCGAAGATTCTGGTGCAGAGGAGGGAGGAGGAGATTTTTCCCTTGGAGAAATGTACAAGGGAATAATCGATTTCAGCTGGTAGGGTAGCCCAGGGTGGAAGAGGTGGTGGTGTATTGAGGTTTTTGAAGTGTTGGAGGTCGATGTTGGAGTCTAATAGGATTTTTGAAAAAACCAAACAGCTGTATGAAACAGAGCGCCCTTTAATTTAAAAAATACCCGGAAATAATTTTGGACTGAGCGATAGGGAGACGCTTGATTAGAAAGCGATAGCGAAGGCGAGAAGATATATAAAGGATGAATCTTTTTAGCCAAAAAAACAGCGAGAATAGAGAAAAATGTTAGTGTCTTTCGCCGAAGGCAGAGACAGCAATTTTAGATTCCGTCAAATTTGAAAAAGAATGACTTGGAAGAATTACCATAAATAGAATGATTATATGGGTATACGCTCTGAGAGAGAGAGAGAGAGAGAGGACGAGGTGAATGTTTGATAGAAAGGTAGTAAAGTAGAAAGTGAGTGATTTAAAACGCCGCTGGTTGTGGCGGCAAGATTAACAGAAGCAGCATATATAAGGATATCGACCGCAAAAAGCAGGAGCAGAAGGAAATATCGAGAGCAGCTCCACCTGAGAAATATTACATTACAAAAAGAGTATAGAGCTCGAGACAAAAGGTCTAGGGAAATCCATGAAAATGCACCGGAAAGTGGAAAGGAAAGAAGTGAAAAGAAATATGAGTTTATTTTGGAAAAGGTTGTAAAAGAGGCGAAGGCGTAGGGAATTATTATTAAGAGGAAAGAAGTTTAGTTCTAAACATAGGATACATTATGGAAGGCATACCACGCGTCAACTATGGTAGTTACAGTGACTTACATGATCAGACAATGTAAACTATTGCAATTGAATCCTTATTTTGCCTCTTTACATTCGCATTCCTCTGTTATTACGAACGTCCCTGTTTCTTAATTTCCATTTTAGATAAATGTTTCGTAAAATTAAGCGTCTAGTAATTTTTTTTTAGAAAAATAAGAGAAAAAAATCGAATCAAAAATATTTAATTTTTATCACTTCTAACTGTGAGTGGTTCGGCAAATATACGTTAGTAAACCGTGTAATGTGTCCATTACGTGGGTCAAATAAAATTCAAAAAAAATAAAATAAAAAAATATAATAATATAAACATAAAATAAAAATAAAACATAGCTTAGAATGAGTGGCGTAGGCGTGAATTTGCGCATGTTTGAAATCCTGTTGTCGGTTGGGATAGCCAATCACTAGCCAGCTATAAAAAAGGATCTATCTGATAGGGTTGGCTCCAGTGGCCGCTGGCGGAAGGGCGGGAGAATTTGGAAATAACGGGAAAAAAGGTTTTTAGAGAAAATCAATCGTTTTTTTTTGTTTTTTTTGGGGGGGGGCTGACTAAGGGCAGCTACCCAGGACAATTGGACTAGATTAGAGATTAAATTTTAATCCGGTCAGAAATCGATGACAGAAAAGAGACAAGAATAGGAACCACATTGGATGACGGCAAAGCTAAGATATAGGAAGCATGCAGTGAAACTCGAAAAATTTCCTGAAATTAATTTTGGATCCACTGTTAGTGAATTTTTAGCGGAAAAGTTATAATGAAAAAATGAAAAATTACATTAACATAATTCACGCGAAATTACGAATAATTTCGATTCTACCGATTTTTGCGTTAGGAGCGGATTTCACTATTAAACAGAATCATTTGGCGGTTTTCCGTTTTGATTTTTTATTTCTTTTTGAAATTCTCGTGGCCGGGGTTGACGGCGACACTTACACTATCCGCTCTCTGCGAGGGTTCCCATGTTTCCTGTATAAAATGTAAATAGAAACATCTTTGCTGGTGGTAATATAAATAAAAGTAAAAGTAAGTCCTTGGATTGTGAAGTTAAGGTTCACACCGTGTATTAAGCCTAATGGATCTGAAGAAAATATCGAGGCCAGTTCTACCAGGGATAAGCCAGTACTTTCCCAGATTTCTGTACCGTTCGATCCTAAGTAAACCTAGGAGCGTCTTGGATCCAGAACGAGACAAGTCACCCGAACCCGTGTCACCTTTAAACAAATGCAATTATTTATACCGCATATAACGGACTAGATGGATGAATATTCTCAAAATGACGCTTTATTCTAGGAATTGTCGAACAAACCACTCGCACGCACTTCATTAGAATATAACGATATATATATATATATATATATATATATATATATATATGTATATATATATATATATATGTATATATATATATATATGTATATATATATATATATGTATATGTATATATGTATACGTCGTACTTTATGCCACATACACATAGCCTTATTTACTTCGGTGTGTGCGTATGTTTATTGAACTTTGCCTGATCCCCGTGTGCGTTTTTGTTATCTATTTCAGAAAACTTATAACAAGTTTCGAAATAACTATTTTCTCTAATTCGGCAAACATACGGATTTTCATACTATACATTATAGCATTCTTTTCGTCTAGACTTGTGCTGGCCACACTTACGATATTAACATACCACCGTTTATACGGTTTGTCGTTCTTTGACAAATGCGATAATTTAGATTTTCTGTTATAACTTAAACATTATCCTCACTTCAAACAATTATAATAACAGATGATGAAACTGGACAACAGTAATGAAAACAGAACTGCGTTTATCTTCTTAATCAAACATTTTTCGATACTGATTATTTCTGCATCGCAACAGGAGAGCACAGAGGGAAACTCCAAATACCAGAGAGCGGGGGAATGGCCAACAACTCGGGCGACCAAAGTGTGTCCAATAGTGAAACAACACGCAAAAGATCAAAATGTTGGTACTTGGGAGAAAAAAAAAAGAAGCCTATTGTCGAACTGCTGAGCGGCATGATGAAGACTTTTAAAATTTTAAAAGCTGCCAGGATTCTAAAAATGGCAACGTTTTTTTTTTTTAAAAAAACCACATAGGCGTATATTTTATTTTATAAAGTACCCATCGTGGTTGTAACGTTGCATTGCACAAACGACTGCGTCTTAGTTTTTCTTCCCTTCGATTCCTAATTCGTGAAAAACGAAAGATAAAACAAACGAAAGGAAAATGTTAATAGAGAACTTTTCCGAGCAACTGAAATCGCGTTAATGAAGAATTTTCCGGGCAACTGAATCACGGCGCTAAAAAAATTTAACGCTTCATAGCCGCCGTAAGGTTGAAGTAGTATTTCCGTTTCTTGGACTCTTAATAAAAATCGGCGCGATTTATAACAACCCGATAGAAAAGTTAGGCATAATAACTGGTTTCTTTTCGCTTCGATTTCCGTAAGCGACTTTTCTTCCGAAATTAAGATAAGGTAGTCTGTTTAATCACGCGGAAAGAATCATTTAGGAATTTAATGGAATTTCGTGACAATGACGTCATCGTCGTTTTGTTATCGTACAAGTTCGGAGAGAGCCGGTGACGACTGCTTTTGACATTTCCATCTGATTAAATCGAATTTCGATGATGTGCGGTTAAAAACCGGCGAGCACGTCGTCAAAAAATAGAAATGTCGATGGGGGAGAGAGACGCGGTTATGCGACGACGTCGTCGAGCAGAGAGAGCTTAATGCAGCGAGAACACTGACAAAAAGTTTCCTCGATTATGATCTGGCCTATGAAAGGCAGCCAGCCGAGCACAAAGCAGAAAAAAGTATAAATTATCACTGCCGCCGTATTGAAATTTCTGACGGAGGTCGAACTGATTGGCAGCCGCCGTATTCCGCTGCCTTTTTGCTGCGCCTTCAGTTACTATAGTTGGAAAACCTCCTTTTTACAATTTACTTACCTTTTTTTTTTTGTTTTCCCTGCCTTCCTGCCGCTAGTTTTTTCATAAATACGCCCGGAATTATTTCTCTTAAATAGATTCGATTTCTTGCATTACTAAGCCAACTTTTTTGACTTGCTCCTATTATTATTATTATTATTATTATTATTATTATTATTATTATTATTATTATTATTATTATTATTATTATTATTATTATTATTATTATTATTATTATTATTATTATTATTATTATTATTATTATTATTATTATTATTATTATTATTATTATTATTATTATTATTATTATTATTATTATTATTATTATTATTATTATTATTATTATTATTATTATTATTATTATTATTATTATTATTATTATTATTATTATTATTATTATTATTATTATTATTATTATTATTATTATTATTATTATTATTATTATTATTATTATTATTATTATTATTATTATTATTATTATTATTATTATTATTATTATTATTATTATTATTATTCGAATTGGCCAACTATGGACCACGTGAAATATCTTCATGATGGCTGTTCCTCCCTCTTCCTTTCACTCCAGTATTTGGCTGTGTTTCTCCTTACTTTCATCTGTCCATTTGGCACCGGTTTTCTTCTTCGTATTCTCTTCAAAATTCCGGCGAATGTATTAATTTTATTTCTAAATCTGTTTCCGTTAATAATGTCATCCTCCGTGATGCCTCGAGATCTTTCTTAACTTCTCGGAACCATGAAATTTGCGTTTTAGGGTTTTTATCAAAGTATTCGAAAATCCGTCTCCATTTTTTTGAAATGACCATAATAGCTAAATTTTCTTTTTTTCATTGTGCTAATAATATCTTCAGTATGTTCATATACTTCCTTATTACTCCTTTTTTCCCATATTTCCTTATCAAACCTCGGTCCCAGAATTTTGCGTACTATTTTTCTTTCCTTCATTCTGATTTTTTTCATTTTTTTGCCTACATTCATTGCTCTCCGAGGCGGCATACGATGTCTTAATTTAGATTTTATGGACATCGCGTTTTTTATTATATATATTTATTGTCAATTGGAAAGCTAACTTTACATTTTCCTTGCTCTTTCTTGGTTAGCTGTTTTATCTAACGCGTTTGTTTGTATAAATTCCATTAGGCATTTGAATGTGCTGACTCTGTTTATACGTCCGTATTTGGTGACCATAAATCGAGGAGCGTTTTTTACGTTTGTCATATATTTCGCTTTTTTCAAAAAGGATATTTTTAGTCTCGATTTTTCTGCCACCTCTTTAAGAATATTTATTTGTTCTATTGAATTCTCCGATAAAATCGCCAAGTCGTCCGCAAATGCTAGGCAATCGACTTCTATGTTATCTCCTTTCTACCTATTTGAATCTTCTTGATACCTTTTTCGTCTAAATTCTTCCGCCATTCTCTTATAAGCTTTTCCTAAAATACAGTTAAACATCAATGGAGATAATCCGTCTCCTTGTCTCACGCCTGTTTCAATTTTGAACACATACAATAATTCTCCTCGAAATTTTACTTTCGACTTTGTACCGTATAATGTTTGTCTCATTATTGCGGTAAGTTCATCATCTACTCCCCAAATTCTTCGAGAGTATCAAACAGTGTTTCTCTGTCAACCGAATCATACGCTTTTCTTTGAAATTGACGAATGTTATGAAAATATTTTTTGCCCTCATTCTCCTATACTTAATTATTAACTTTAGATTTCATATTTGTTCAGTACAAGATGTTCCTTTCCTAAATCCTGTTCTTACTCGTATTATTATTATTATTATTATTATTATTATTATTATTATTATTATTATTATTATTATTATTATTATTATTATTATTATTATTATTATTATTGTTATTGTTATTGTTGTTATTATTATTATTATTATTATTATTATTATTATTATTATTATTATTATTATTATTATTATTATTATTATTATTATTTTAAAAGTTTTCGTGTTAGACAGCTGGCAGTTGAAAATACACAAACCCCGTACGGAAAACTACATTTTTCTTCTTCATTATAAAGAGTGTTTTTGCGCTTTCTTGAATTTTGCGGAGACCTTTTACGGAAAGCGTTGCCCGATTTAGTGGTGATGATTAATGATTAATGATTAAAGTGATTAGCAGATTAATCGGTTGCATCAAGAAGTAATTCCCAGTTTTGGTAATTGGCAGAGTCTCGCGATAGGAACGTCAATTTCAATGCGTTTTTTTCCCCGTTTGATACAGGAAAGTGACATCAATTTTACATCCTGCCTCCTACAACGCTTTTTTATACATACATTTGCTCAGATTCTATTTGGGATTCCGTGTAATCCTAATAAGATGGTTCAAAAGTATCAAATAAAAATCGATAACAAAACTATAACTTTTAACCCACTGCCCTGGACGGCGAAAAATCTAAAAAACTGGCCAAGAATAGATAATATGGGGAATTTAAAACAACTTCACGTGGCAACAGATGCAGCCGACCATTACGGGAGCCTGGTTCTAGTTCATGGAAATTATTGTAGCAACTACAATAAAGCGCTGTTTTCGAATACTTATCGTAATAATAGGAATGTTTCATATTCCTCTTGCTCAGCCGTCTTCTTCGATTACCACATCTCTGAATGAATTGTAATAAACCTATGTTCGGATATTTTTGTAACTTTGATTTCTAAATAAACTCCGTTTACTGTCGACAATGCCTGACCATCGTTGCGAAGAATTCGAAAAGATATTTTGGTGCTAATGCGGTTGTAATTTTCGGATTTTCGCGAGCTTCCTAGTGCTTCCATTAAACATACTTCACATTAATCGATTAACGTGTGCGAGCGTCGAGTAGTTTCGATTTTTAATTTAGTGGTGTGAACTTCATGTTTTAGAATTGACACAATAATAATAGTTTAGCTGGTGCGCGGACGGCCCGCCGTCCTATGAGTTGACGTAACACGAAAAACGCTCCGCGTAGCCAGCAGTCGAAGTACGTAGTAGTATTTCCGCCAAGGTCTAATTTAATGTTGTTCAGTCTAGTGGTAGTATGGAAAGCTTAACTTCACAATCCATATGGTACCTTATCAAGGATGATCCATGGGGCTCACTTTACTTTACTTTCAATGTTTAATGTATGCGATAAATTTATAAAAGTCGCCTATTTCCGTTTATTAAATAAATACAAATAAAACGTAATAACAATAAAACGTTATTGTACAAACTCGCGTGTAATTGATCACGTCACACACTAATGTAATGGTCTACAGGCAAATTCTCTCCCGAGCTCAATGTGCGACTTTGCCTACAGTTGTTATACTTGATAACTTGTAAACAATTTTCGTAAGAACTATATAGAATTTTCCGTATCTGCGTTTAATTTTTTTAAAATTTAGGGCGGTTTTTTGCTTTAGTACTTTATTGCTCGATATTAAATCAACGGTTAACGGACTTTTACGAATTTCTCTAAAATTGAAAGTTTCGGCGACCATCCGGCAGTTACCGCCGCCGCTGTTTAATTGTGTCGATCACAATCACGATATGCCTTTGTCAATCCACTGCTGGATGAAGGCTTTCCCCGACATCTTCCATACACTTCTGTTCTCTGCATTCCTCATCCAGATCTTTCCAGCTATCTTTACTATATCATCCTTCGAATCCCTGGTTTTTTTTTTTTGCCCATTGGCCACCATTGCATGACACGCTTCCACCATCTATTATCGCTTCTGCTAGCTACGTGACCAGCCTAACACCATTTCATTCTGGCCCATCTGTTTCACCGCATCGTCGAGCCGTGTTTGCTCGCGTATCCTCATATGATCCATCTGCTTTATTTAGCATTTTCCGATCCTTTTTATGCCAGTTTTTGTGAACAGCTACGTTTCCGAACTGTATGTCAGGACCGAAAATACACGTTAGTTATACAATTTCCTTTTCAAGTTAATCGGTATTTGTTCATTCTGGAATACACGGCTTAATTTTCCGTACGCAACCCTCGTCAGTGATATTCTCCTCGTTATTTCCGCTTTCGTTATGTTCTTTTTATTTGTCGCGATTTTCTGACCTAAATAAATATATAACTGTCCATCTGTTCTATTTCTTCCGAATTTATTGTTATTGTTATTCGTCTTTCGGTGTTTGTCACTATTTCCGTTTTGTCTAGGTCTATTTTTAATCATATTTTGTTAGAATGTAGATTCAGGACTATTATCATCGTCTTTGTAGTTCTTCCGCGCTTGTGCTCACCTATGGATGTCTTCCACAAATGTCTGAAGCGGTTTAAATATTCGCCGTCTATTTTGATACCTACCGTATCTCAATTTAAATTCTTGAATACGGTTTTCAATGCACAGATAAACAGTTTCGAGAAGGTGGTATCACCTTGTGTCTAACTCCTCGTTTTACTAGGATTTTTTCCATTTTGTTCCATAGATTTATTCGCATTGTAGCGGAGCTGTAAATATATTCCTAATAATGTTTAATAAACCTGATTCCAATGAGATTTAACGAATTTAGTACTGCCCAGACCTCTGTTGAATAGAACGTTTTCTCATAATCTATGAGGGCCATGTATAATTCCATATTGTACTCACTTCTGTGTATCAGTAATTGTTCATAGGCGGTGTCATTTGTACTAAATGAAGCCAGCCTGCTCTCTCGGTTGATTAAGGAGAATTTGTTGTGTTAATCGGTTCGTTATTACACGAGTAAATAATTTTTATACATTTGAGACAATAAACTAATTAGTCTATAACTATTAAAATTTTGCGCATATCCGCACTGCTTCCGCTTCGGTTCATGTTGTGGCGGGGAAAGGGTTTCTTTGCAAACATCGATTGAAAAGTTGACAAACGGCATTTAGCAGCATATTTCCACCATATTTAATCATCTCTGCCCGGACCCCGTCTGGATCCGGTGCTTTGATACTTTTTGATGCTCGGAGTGCATTTCTTACTTCATCTTTATTTATCTTAGGGGGGGATACTTTCAATGTTTTCATCCTGACTTTATGTGTATTTATCATTATATTTTTAGCTGTATTCTTGTACTATACAGATCTGTGTAAAATAGTTTTCCACTCCTTCTGTTATTTTACATTTGTCCATTATAACCTTTCCAATTTTTTCAGACCTCTGTTGTCTTCGATACGGGTTTTTGTATCAGACGTGCGTTAAATTTCCGAACATCGCTCCCAATTTTCTTTCTCAATTTTTCATTCAACTCTTGCAACTGAATTCGATTTTTATTCTTATCAACTTTTAGCATTCGCCGTTGTTGTATGTAGTAACAATTCAGTCTCTGCATTTGATTTACCGCTGACTATTTTGTCTTTCTGTGCTGTTTCAATCGCGCACTTCTTCATTGATTCCGCTATTTAATTGTGTGCGTACGGGATTCAATCAAATTTTCCGCTATAGGCGGTGAGCATTAATTTTCGCATTTTCGCGCAATCTTCTCATCAACCGAACGAGAAGGAGCAAAATTATATTTTTCGCCGCAAAACTATTACAATCCTCAATTACTGTTCCTTCTGAAACGTACGGTAGACGATGGTTTGCCACCTACTTTTCATTTTGAAATCGAAGCAACCGAAAGCCTTTTTCTTCATGCTTTTTCTTTTTAACCAGCAACTGATCAAACGTCGAACGTAGGAAAGAAAAGAAGCGATGAAAGTAAAAATAAACAATTCTTCCGATCATTACCAGGGTACTCCCCCCCTCCCAACAAAAAAAAACAACAAAAACCAACACACGAGTTAAGCTGAATAAAAATGAAAAAAAAATGGCAATAATAATGTAACTCCGAAACATGTCGGATGTATTTTATATTTTTATAAGAATTATTATTTTCTGTAATACGCGTTTTATATATATTTAATATAGTGGTAAAACAAAAATTGGATTCGAACATTTATAATTCAAATCTACGTGAACAAAAATATCACCTTGGTTCGAGAAATCAGATTCAGCTTTAGAACGATTATTAATTCGGCTCGCTGTAAAGTTAGCACACGCTCCAATTAGCAGCTGAAGAATGAACTAGTTCGGACGAATGTCTTCTCCCCGGATGGTATAGAATGCAGAACTGAAAAGTACATTACAAGTGACCTAGACAGTTTCTCCCCCATGTTCGCATAGTTGGAAGTTTGACCAAACCAGGAAGCGGTCTGCCCGCACACCGGCGAATTTTCACGCTTAACGAATGTGCAAGGTGCGTACCATACAGGCGTATAATACACAGAATTAGAACGGGCTGATCCTCCGTAGCTTTCCGCGTAAATCTTACATTATTATTCAACTAAAATCGGGCTTGTCTATATAAACTGACGCGACGGAATTAATTCCAGTCTAGCGGTGAGCGCTGCATCAGTAAATACAGTCCCGGTTCAAAAGATGCAAATCGGCGATTTTTGGACCTGGAAAAACAAACTAAATTATAAACAACGTGCAGAGTTTATCGAAAACTAAACGGACATTACAATCAAAACAAAGCATGTTGATGGAAAAACAAAAGAAAAAAAGAGACACTTCACCAATAAAAAACATTTCTCTTTCCGGCGAGTCGATTCATTTTGAACTTTGAACACTTACATAGTGACTCCGTTGACAAGTGATTTCGTTCGACTTCTCAGCGTTTAAATATAAAGGCGTTTCTCCCAAGCAGAAAAATCAATCGATCTACCAACAATTTCCCGCAATATCGATTTCTTCGACATAGGGAGTCTGCAGCATATCTCCGATATGGAAGGACGGTGAAAGAATCGTTATTTAACGGTCAGGTTGGAATTGCTTTCGGCACGTCATTAGCGCTGTCAAACGACAGCGCGATAGCGCAATTTCCACTTTTAAGCGAACTACTCGAACCACAGAACGATAGCGGAGCAGAGATGATAACGGGAAAGATAAAACTTAATCGACATCAGTATGCCGAAAGTCCGTGGTCGAAAGCTATCGTACAAATTGAGCGCACGTTCCGTATCAACCTCACCGGGTCCGCGGAAAAAGTTGGGAAATAACATTTTTTCCGGCTAATTTTTTCCACCTTTCTTCAGCTTCTTGGAAGATGTGTCAAAGTAAATTTTTCTCGTCATTTTTCGCCGGTTAATAAGAAATTTCCAGTTCAACTAAGATGCCCATTAATGCGGCTCACACCTGTCCGCATAAACGCTTCTGCATCGTTTTTCGTTTTTTCAAATAAACATCGCCTTTTATTTCCAGCGGTACTGCACGTTCGTTGGAATAATTTCTGCAGCTGTACGGACACCGTTAATTACTGGAATATTTTTGAAAAAAAGGGCACATCTGTTTTCCCTTAACAGTATCTCGCATTGGTGCACGAGGGAATGACGGGATTTCAAAATCGAATTTAACTAAACAAATTGTGTTCGTTTGGTATAATTAAAAATTCTGTACCGCGCTATAGTATTGAATAATAGCAAAAATTGAGCTAAGAGATGACTTGATGATAGTTTAAAATTTGGAAGAGAATCTTAATTATTTCCCCAAGTATTAAGCACCGAAAACCACAAACAAAACTATTAATATAGTTTTGTTTGTGATTTTCGGCACTCCACTATGACCCGGAATATTATTAACAAAAATTGAGCTGGGAGCTAACTTGATCATCCTCGCTAGAAAAAAAAAAAAAAAAAGAAATTTAAGAAATGTTTAAAAAATTATTGTATCCACACAGATAGTAGTAGTTTGGTGCCGGACTATAATCTGTATCCCTATCTACCGAGATGGATAATTATTATGATTTATTTATCGTTTAATGTTTGAATGCATGTTTTCATCTGTATGTCCTCACCGAATGATCTTAATTGGCGAGACGTCCATTTTTGGCGATTTATTTTATTTTATCGATGACACAATAAAAACCAGGATAAAGGTCTGGCAATAGAGAAGATTTTAGAGTACAAAAACCTTACTTTGTTACCGCAACTCAGTCCTACACACTACAACCTATCTCATAGAACATGGTCTACCAATCTCGAGTAAATCAATTAAATACAGCTGAAGCAAAATTTGCACCAAACAAATTAAACCTCACAAACAAATTATCTCATGCGACTTACTTACATATCTACAGAGCTGTCATCAGAGCAAAATTAGACTACGGAGCAGCAATTTATGGCACAGCATGACCCAGTATCATAAATTCACTGGACTCTCTCCATCACAATGCAATACGAATTGCCACTTTTTGAACAAGCCCAACAATCAGTTTCTTATGTGATGCAGAAGAATGGCCGCTAAACCTCAGGAAACAACATTTAGACACATACTTAAAAATTGAAAGAAACTGGCCAGTTAAAGCGCATACGACCATACCAGTAGCTGCTCCAAATGCTAATCAAATCTTCCATATCTTTACTCAAAACATCTTTGAATCCTTACATCTTATTCAACCGTCATCATTTCCCAGCAGCCTCCCTTTTAACCTCCCGTGGATAGAAAACGCTGTTACCGGTATTCCACGAACGAATATATATATATATATATATATTAATTACAACGTAATTCTTAGGCTACCCCCCATTCGAAAAAATGTCCCAAAAAAATGTCCCAGAAAAATATCCCAGAAAAATGTCCCAATTTTATGTAACGTTTGTTATATTTTATAGGATTTTTGCTATTGTTATTTAAAAAATGTCACAATTTTATGTAATGAAATATGTAACGAAAAAATGTCTATATAATGAAAGTTAAATGTTAGAATAGGACTTTTGTGGTTATGTAATTTTATTTTTGTGTTGATGCCAGTAAGAATTACGTTGTAAATTTTGATCATTTTATACAAAGTATAGAAGAGAAAGAGGCAGAAATGAAAGCAAGAGGGGTCAAGGGGCACAGCCCCTTGGGAGGCCAAAATGGCTGAGTTATATATATATATATATATACAAAAAACGCACAAAAATGGCGCTTCACCAGAAATGATCTAAAATTTGGACATATACCATGTGTTTGTTCATCTCTTTCTGCTGAGTGTTCTGCTTTGTACTTCAGTTTGCTACGGTTTTCCTACTTCATATTGCGCCTCTTATATCCTATCTTTTCCCTCTCCACATATTGTGCCTATTATTTATTCCTTTCTCCTAACAACATTTGATATCGTATAAAGATATAACTGGCTCCTTCTTACTCTAATTGTTTCTGGATAAAAATACCCGGTTGACTAAAAAAAAGACAATTCTTTGTCGGTAATATTTTTATCTCAGAGAAATTTAAAAAAAAAAAGCAACAACTTCGTGAAAAATAAAAAAATTTTCAGCTCGATTAAATCAGTTCCTAATAATATTTTCATTAATATCGGCTCGAGTTAGTTTTTAATCGTGTACGTATCAGCGCTTCGTAAACGCATCTGGAACCGCTAGTCATCAGGTCTCGGTTAAACGGTTTGTTTTTAATCTCAACTTAAATTCTTTTCTGTCACCGGCAAACCAACTTGTTTACACAGTGATTTACTCCCACATTCAATTCCGGAAATTGTAGTTTACCTTTCGAGAAATTTTGAAATAAAAAATAAAAAGCCGGAGGCAAAAAACAGAATTTTGTCCGAGTCGCGGAGAATTTAATTTCGCGAACCAGACAAGAAAAATGATTAATTACATCTGGACAAGTAGAAATGCGACTCGTTTGCAGGAATTCTAGTGGGCTTTGTTAGGCACACTGCCACCGCGCCCGGCTGCTATAACGTACCTGAGACAGCATGGTGTTTCATTTAAATCAACCTTCAAAGTTGACCCCCCCTTCCCCTAACTAAAAAATATATATATCCACTTCTCCATGTTAAAATTTTTAACGAAAGAGAAACAAGTAAAATGAGGAAAACGTTTAACTTACAAAAATAATTCCGGAAAAATAAGTGAAGTCGACTCTTCTTTGTCCATTGTTCGTAATTGTTTTTTACGGTGAAGGGGTTACAGACCGGTAGAATGTACTAGAAAAACAAAAAAAAAGTAGATACAAAAAAAAAATTAATAACCAACAGAAAAAAAAAGGCGAAAGAAAAAATCGGCTTACTTAAATTATAGATGAAAAAATATAGAAAATAGCATGCGAAAGAGAGTTATTAGAGAATGTAATTTTAAAAACCGCTAGATTTTACTAGTAGGGCTGTAAATGTGAAATTTTTAAAACAGATATTATAGTTTATGTTCACTTTTTCCTCGAAGGCTAAAAAACGATTAAAACTGAATTCATTTTCCACTGTGTCAAGCGTAACATACTCAAACGTAAAATAAAATTTAAATAGCACATTTTAGATTACAGAGTTAAAAGCTTTCATTGACCCAACAACAGGAAAAACTAAGCTAAAGAACTAAATAGCTAGGCGGTCCGAAATGGACGCAACAAAGGACAGCATTGCAAGCACCGCAGAAAATGAAGAAAAGGAGAGTTTGAAGGTCGCTTTTAGAGTCCGAAATAATGAGGAATCGGGAAAGATCGCTTAAAGAGGAAATAAAAGAGATAGGCTGAAGGATGTCGATCGACTCGGCAAAAAGAATAGTGCAGAAGAAAGGAAGCCGGAAGGACTCAGAATGGCGACCACTCCGTCCCCTCGCTCCTGGAACCATCAGTAAAGATCAATAGCTAAGCAGGAAAAGAGGAATTAAATAAATGAAGAAATTCATTGTTGATTGCACCGTGAGAGGAGGAATTGGCTCGAAGAGGAAAAGAGGAAAATTTGATAGGCTGCCATGTCATGAGAGAAGTAAGGGAGAGTGTTGTGACAACGGGAGAAAAATTAGAACGACAGGATTGAGCTGAAAGCTTGACCAGTTATCGGAGCCTGAACAGGAACTTGTATTTGTTTTTTTAAAATATAATATACACTTATTGAATAGTTATGAAAAAATCGCTTGCGTGCATGAATATAACGCGCATTTTAATAACGAACGGCATGAAAGAATATGTGTGTAGGAATATTGGTTTGACCGGTTAAACAGGCGGTTGACATATTGTTTCAACTTTTATGTCACTTCGTTGGTGACTCCAGATAAATATAAAAATATCCCAGACGTAACGAATAACGCAAACACTGTAACAACTTCTTGCAGAACGTGAGAAGACCCATTTGGACTTGCTGGCGTGGAAATAATGGAGCTCTAGCATAGCACACATAACCGTCATCATCGTCCGGTGCTGAGAAAGAGATTTCGTACGGTACAGCGACAAAAGGTGAATTAAAATCATTTCACCGATGAAAGGGTTTATCCACAATTTTTTAGCAACTTTGTCGCGAGCGATGAACGTAAAATATTTCCAAGAGCAAAATGTGTGCGCATGTGGAAAAAAAAAGCTGTCAAAAGACAGAATTCGAAAACAACTTTATAGAAAAACAGCAGTTTAGCTCAGTTTAGTCGACGAATCGTTGTCTATTATTATTAAATTGATCGCATACTTAGCCGGCTAGTCGAAATGGATGAATTGGTTCAGTTTTGGTTTGTTTTTTTTTTTTTTTCGAATTTTATTCTCCGCTCTTTTTCGATTTACCGATGAGCGCTATCGCTGGAAACTGACGATTGTCACCTGGTTCTAGTTAGACGAGCGGTCTGTTTATTTTGAAGCTGGTAAAATTCGCATCTTCCCGAGGTTCTATCTCTTTTTTTTTTTTTTTTTTGCCATATTTACATTTAACGAAATGAAGAAAAAAATAATAAAAATTAACGAAAAAGCTTTTACATTTTAACAGTCACATTTTTCTTTCTTCTTCTTTAGGTGCCGTACACGCTACATAGCGCGTTGGCGCAACCTATTTGTACACGTTTAGCTTTACCGATATAGGTTGTGTACCAGACAATTGTTTATATGCAGTACGAATGTGTATACTAGGGCTGGTGATTTTAACGGGTATACGGATAACTCGGTTTACCGCAGTATCGGTTTAAACCGATTATTCGAGTAAAAACCGGGTTTGTGGTTTCTACGGGTACGGTTAACCGTATGAAACGATTACCCGTATTAATCGCGATTTCGTTAACCGTATAAATCAGTTAAAACAGTTATGTAATAAAATAAAAAATAAAAAATAAAAAATAAATATATTGTCAGAACTATAATTTTTTAATTGTCCGTATGGTTATTTAATATACTATAGAATTTTATTTTAACGTGTAAAGCCGGTTAAGGGGGATAAAAGTACATTTGAACCAAACTTTATAAAAAAAATATATATATATAAATCTGGGGCATGAAAAAAGTAGTGGGTGCTGAAAGTTTCAGATCTCTAGTCCCATGCTGCTGTAGTCACTATTTTGTGATTTTCGTTTTTTTTATGATATCTCAGTCATTTTTCAATCAATTTAAAAAATTCTTGTTGGATGTAAAACATAATGGTATGTTCTATAACGGTGATTTTTTTCAGATTTTTAGACGCTATAATTAAAATTTTTAGAAACATTCAAAATTTCTAAAATGTCATAAAATATATTTTAAAAATTCAGTAACGACGACAAAAATATATAACATATATTGTAGTGTAAACTATCTATTGGATTTTTTTTTAAATTTTTAAAAGTGGCGGAAGAGGTTCAAAAAAAATAAAAACACGCATTTTTGGCCGAAAACCCTCTTGAAATTCGACTAATAACAACGGAATAGATATTTGTTACGTATTTGAAGATAACAAGTTTTCCTGAATTTTTTCAGATTGTTAGAATAAAAAAATATAGAGATTCTGCGCGAATTTAAAATTCCCATAATAACAAATTAGGTAACACAATGACAAATTATGTAACGTTCATTTCATAATTTGCTTCCAGTTGAAGTTTCAGAGGTTCTTCAGTCAAAAATGAGCATGTTTTGGTTTTTTTGGATTTGTTTCATCTGTTCGAAAAATCCGAATGATTCCAAAACCGGACTATTTTTTTTTTTTTTTTTTTTTTTGGCATCTTGAATTGAAAATGTTATCAGAATAAAACTATAGTTTAAAAAAATAAATTTAATACAACTTTTTTTTCCAATGCGTTAGGAATAAATCACGCTATTTGGAGCACTCAAGTGTCTTCTGTAGCATAGCATCTATTGCACTGCTGTTGATGTCTGCAATCTGCAGGTGTGTGCGTTTAGGGGCATCGCGACCACAGTGACTCACGCCCGTGAGTAGTGAGCGTACGCGAGTGATTATGAAGTAAGGTTTTAACTCATCAAGCTGCGGTTTTCCCATAAATAAATAATTTTATGAAACTACGACTGATTGTTATTAAATGACGAAGCAATAATACTAAGTCCCGCATTGATATTAATTACACAATAATTCAAAAAGAAACGAAAAAAAAATTATGACTATTATTATTTAATC
Source organism: Icerya purchasi (assembly GCA_039619475.1). Classification (NCBI taxonomy): domain Eukaryota; kingdom Metazoa; phylum Arthropoda; class Insecta; order Hemiptera; family Monophlebidae; genus Icerya; species Icerya purchasi. Next base: position 96,035,475 of record CM077116.1, on the reverse strand, counting down.
AACTTTGCTATTAATACGAATAACGGTTTCATACGATTAACCGTATCCGTGAAAACCGTAAAACAAACCGTGGTTACCCGGTTTTTAACAGCCCTAGTGTACACACGGAAGACTACATTCGGAACAGATTGATAATCGTTTGATTTATACCGTTATATAAGTGTAGTCCCGTCGTGTGTGTCTGCTGTGTACTGTGACCTATCGCGCATATTATACGTGGTGGTTTGCCATTGCCTTCCACGTGATTATTACCGAACATTTATTTAATTTTAATTCTTTGTAATAAAAGTTCTGTCGTCGCCCGGGTTCGAACCCGTGACCTCCGTAACGGGTGTCAAGCGCTCTAGCAACTAGACTATCGTTTCTTTGCACAAGTTAAATTCCCACGACATTTGAAATGACTTCAATTACAACGCCAACGGGGTAATTCAATTGTGATTGGGCTTCGTTGGAGAGTCAGGTGCGCACGTTAAAAGCAGAAAAATTCTGATACGTGTCGCTCGGTTGATTTTCACAGTTGGCCGCCCTGAACGGAAGAAGAGCGAACGCTTTAAGTGTGTCCGATATGAAGAGCTATCTTGATATTTATTTGAGCAGCGAGCAGACGTTAACCGATTTCTTCCAGTGCTCCGGTTGCCATTGCGCAGCCGCATCGGGGTAAATGCTATTTGCAAACGAGCGGTGCGATACGTATAAAGAAAAGACGAATGAACCGGAGCGAAATCAAAGGAATTTTTATTTAAAATACAATTTTCGAAATGTTGGAAATGGTTGTTCCTCCGTTGCATTTCTATCGAGCAAAAATAGTTTTCCTTTCGCTTTTTCTTTTAAACGACCGATATCCAACCGAACGCATCTGAATGTATTTTATCCTCGTGTGTATAGATTTACTCGAAACTGGCGTTTAAATTCGTGAAATTGGCTATTCGAATGACAGGTCTGGTTTTTGGAAATTTTTGAATAGAATATTTCATTTAGCCCTCTCGATTGCTTTTGCATTTCGAAGTTAGTGACGTGAAAAATATTTTTAGCCGAAATTTACCGTCCGGGAAACAGATCAATGACGATAATCCGAAGATACATAAATCCGTTAAAGAATCGTAGAAAATTTAATATAAAAATATTCAGTCACTCGAATATAAATCAATAAACAATTCCGAAACAGCGACTCAACGTGTAAACATCATTAATTTATTCCGAAGTGCGAAGCTCTTCATTATACCGCCTTAATTAGATCCTTCATCGGTGAATTAATTCCTACGTTACTTACGTTTAGTTTTATCGTTACTTGAAATTAAAATCCATTCTCTTTTCCTATTAACCTTCCTTAAGAAAGCCTTTTTTCTAATATTATTTTTAACAATTCGTGCGCTGAAAAAGTGTCAGATTATTTTCGTCACGGAAAATTCTACTAAATAAACCAACAGCCTCTCGAAAGCTGCTTTGTTATTATTAATTCGTTTCGAATTATTGTTTCATTTAAACTATAATGCGAGCAACCTGTTTTTCATCCGGAAATATTTCGCAGAATATTTGGAAAAAAGTTTGAATAAAAATAAGGATGGAGCTGCAAGACAGGAATCTCAATCTTTTGCCAAATTGATCGTTTACTTTGGGATCGCTTCATTTTTTGTGTTTTTATCTTTGCGCAACTTTATACACTGCTGTTAATATATAAAATAACTTTATTACGGTTTTTCTTTCTGAATATTTATCATAAACTTTTTCGAATTCGAATATACGGAAGAATTAATTAACCAACCTCTCTATATTCAGTCGCGAAGTAAACTCTGCGTTATCCATAAATTCAAAAACACAGTTCCAGGCCCGAACCAAATTCATCCTGTTACGCAAAAAAAATCTCCACCACCTTAAAGCTCTAATCTACCTCACTCGAGTATTTAACGAAATTTTTACAACAGGCTACACAGTATCATCCATTTCAATGGAAAACAGCTACTGTCATCATCCCAATTTTAAAATCCAATTCAAACCCATCTGACCGGCAATCATATTAACCAGCGTTATTGGGAAAACTCTGAAAAAACTTGTCACACAACAAACGCTTACTATGTGGTACCTCGAATCTAATATTATTATTACTGACTATCAATATGGCTTTAGGTTGAATTAATCCTCATTCAAGCGGTCTGTGACCTCGAAATACAAATGCCACTCTAAATCCCGCTTATGTGGTTTACTTTTTCTATATTGAAAAAGCATACGATCGGACACGGACATATGTCAAATATTACACCAATCTTCGCAGCCACCTTATTCCTCCAAAGTTTTTTAAATAACCGTGTTTCCTTACTGTCAGGGTAAGTGGCATTTTTTATCTGCGCCCTATGAAGTCCAAATCGGAGCCCCTCCCCTAGGGCTCGGTTTTAAATGTAACACTTTTCCCACTCGCCATAAACAAACAATATTGTTACTGATGTGTACACTTCCCACTTACACACCGGTTATTTTTACTGACGAGTACACACAGTATTAGTGTCATAAGTTCAAACCCACTAATAGCGCATAGACTACTACAAGAAACCCTAAACCGGCGTTCTGGACACATTACCTTGGATTCCGATTTTATGGTAAACACATTTGATCATCTTTCGAAAAAAAAAAAAGAAATCCATTCCAAAATTCTCTACCGGATTTTCCGTGAAAAACTAATATTAATTCAAGATAATACAAAAAAAAAAATATTTAGCCAACCCAATAACCGGTTGCACTAGAAATAGACTACTACAACTCTATAAATCGCTCGCGCTAGCCAGAATCAATTATGGAGCGCTAATATATGGAGACAAGCCGATAAATCTGCATTAAAACTTCTAGACAAGGACTTCAGCGGAAAGCACGTGACGGGATAATAGGGAATAATCTTCCTGCAAGAAAAATAACTCTTACAATATGTGTAAAATGTTCACTTCTCGTGAAATACGAAAAGTTTCATTAACGGTGTGCAAAATATTAATTTTTATAAAACAACAAAAATAAAGAACAAATCATCTTTTTTTTTTCTTTTTTTTTTTCTTTTTTTTAAATAATCGCTACCAAATTCTTGATTCGCTGTAAGCAGTTCGTTTACAAAAAATCGAAAAACAGTTTGAATCGCTTGGCTGCCTTTTCGATAAAGTCCAGCAAAGTTTCTCAAATAAGTTTCATCGAGGGAAATATTTCTTTCGTTTTTTTCTTGATCGTCTTGGATCTCTCGAGATAGTTTCCGATATATGGCACATCATTAGGCCCACTTTCAGCTACTCATTTTTCAACATAACATCAGACGGTCACTTATTACACCCGGATATTTTTCTGTAACTGATATGTACGAAAAAAATTTGACATTCGTGATTTTCTCCAAAACGAAATTCTTTAAACGAATGTTACCAGTTCAACCGAATTTCTAGAAGAGGTGTTAATATCATTCGAATAATAATAATACGATCACTCCATGGCTCGTAGTACTTGCGCGGGAAGTAAAAATTCGATGGCAGCGATGCCTTCGCATTCTAATGATTGAATCGAACGTTGTGACAGCATATTATACTCATCGGTATAATGATTTTACGAGAGTTTTCGAAAAATTCCTTATTCCGAGGTACGAATTCTTCTAGAAACCAAAACTATGATGATCTAAATTTTCGGATGAGTTCTACCGCAGTTCGCTTTTTAAATCCCCTTCAGATCTGTTCCACGTATAATAGCCAACTTCTAGCCTCTTTACGGAACTACGAAGGTGGTTCAAATATAAACCGGAATTTTTAAATAAACGCGCGAAAAATTTATTGTGGAAAAAGTGGTTGCACTGGCAGTTAGACCGGTTTGTTACGAAGCGTGTAGAGCAATTAGAACCGCGTAAGCTCACTGTTTAGTGTAGTTAGAGCCATGAGTGAAAAAGAAGTACCAGTGTCTGTTGCGCAACGCATCATTATTCGTTTTTTAGTCAAAGACGACGTAAAATCCGTGGAAATTTACCGAAAATTACGCGAACAGTTCGGGGATGAGTGTCTCTCCAAAACTCAAGTGTACGAGTGGTGTTCCGCGTTTCGAAAAGGACCTGAAGTGGTGTCAAACATACCACATGCGCGGCGCCCAAAAACCAGCATTACAGATGAACACGTCAAAGCCATCGCGAACAACTCATTTTGGCTGACCGACGCGTCCGTGTACGCGATATGACCGACGAATTGGGCATCAGCATAGGTATAGTATTGAGACAATAATTCATGATCGGCTAGGTTATCGCAAAATTGTAGCCAGATGGGTGCCAAGACTTCTGAATTTTGAACAGAAATTCACTCGTTGGGAAGTTTGTACGCGTCTCCTGCAGCGGTATGAAGAGGAAGGAGAGAATTTATTGCGGCGAATATTCACCAAGGACGAAACTTGGATACACTACTATACGCCGGAGAGTAAACGCTCGTCTATGGAGTGGCGGAAGAAAAAAGAGGGAGCGCCAGTCAAAGCGAAGGTTACACAGTCAGCTGGGAAGGTGTTGTGTACCGTGTTTTGGGACATGAAGGGAGTGATCGCAGTCGATTTCCTAACTGAACAACGTACTGTGACGGCGCAGTATTACAGTAACCTCCTAAAAAACACAGTCAAACCGGCCTATCGAACAAAAAGGCGCGAAATTCCGATCCGTAGTGCGATACTGCTTCAAGACAACGCCAGGCCACATACCGCTCGGCTCACGATGGAGACATTGGCCGAATTGGGCTGCGAAACACTTGAACATCCTCCTTACAGTCCACATTTGTCGCCTTGTGATTATTATTTGTTTGGCCCGTTGAAAGAAGCACTTGGTGGACAACGTTTCGACAGCAACGATGAGGTGGAATCGTTCGTGCGCAAATGGCTATGTGACAAGCCGCGAGATTTTTACGAAGAAGGAATAAAAAAATTGCCGGAGAGGTGGAAAAAGTGCGTAGCGTGCGAGGGGGGTTATCTCGAAAAATTGTAAAAAATATGAGCACTGTAAGTATAAAATAAAAATTTTTATGACGAAATTCCGGTTTATATTTGAACCACCTCGTAGTTTTGAGAACTCCGGTCCACATACAATACACGCCTGAACAACGCCTACACTCACTTCACGCTTCTGGAACAGCAAACGAAATCGACGCCAACTGCAATGCGGTATGCGACTTTCTAAACTTTTTCCGAGTAGTTCCGTGGAGATGAACAGGAAAATATGCGTTGCACTCTATAGTATAAGGAGCGTTTTATATAGTGCTTACGCATCATTCGGAAATCAAATGGCGGAACTTCTGCAGTGGGAGTTTTGATTACGAATCGAAAACAATGTAAACAGACGGATTTCCAAAAATGGTGTAAAATCACAAATAAAATTAAATGTAGGTGAAAGCGCATACCTGTTTGTTATGAATTGTATAATAAAACAAACCCTAATAAGAAAACGATATAATAAGGGGGTAAAAATAATTTATAACAATAAATTAGATAAATACCCCCCTTATTTATTTCAAGTTTCTATTAAGTTAGTTTTAGCTGATGATGGGTTATACCCGAAAACGTTCCTAAAAATGAGGGGGGTATTTATCTAATTTATAGTATATAAATTATTTTTACCCCCTTATTATATCGTTTTCTTATTAGGGTTTGTTTTATTATACAAATAAAATTAATACTCAAAAAACGGGTTTCCTCTTCCAGATAGAAATTGACGGCATCAGAAAAAAAAAAAGAAATTGTGAAAAGTCTGTATTCTTCGCATTTGTGGACCACACTATTAGCGGGCTTCTACGTCATTAATTACAGACTAAATATTAATCGATAAATGCCGCGATTTAATCCGGCTAACATCGTTGCGATAGACTATAGAGCTCTTGGTTTCCGTTTCGAAAGTCTCAGGTTCGATCCCGGGTGGCAACAGGAATTATTACGAAGAACTAAACTAAATACTCGCTAGTAGTCACACGGAAAGCAATGGCATCATATGCGCGCTGGTTAGTATACAGCAGACACACACGATAACTCGAACATTTACAATCAGTTCCGAATGTAGTCTTGCGTGTGTACACACTCGCATTGCATATAACAATTGCCTAGTATACACTATGCCTATATATGTACAGCTGAAATGTACGAATAGGTAGTGGCCGACGCTCAGGAATTAAGCATGACACTATATTCATTCAAATCAAAATTTACGCATCTCCATCAGTCTGATTATTTTCAGCGAATACATATATATATATATTATTTCATCTTTGCTTTCGTTCAGGTTCATCGCTAATTGGAGCTTTCGTTGAGATTAATTTCTGCATTATTACATCTGTAGAAAGAGCATCTCCGACGAAACATACATTATCCAGTTAATGAAATCTGCTCGAAGAATATCGCATATAAAATCTGTTAAATCACCGAATTATCGAAAATCGCAGTCGGCAGATATAAATTCTTTTTCGTTGACAATCCAGCGCCACGTGGGATCAAATTGAACAAGGACGGATACTATATATCCGGCAGACCAGGTGAAACCCGTTTTTCCATTATAAAGTACAATGAGAAAGTGGCGCAGGTCGTGCGTGATAGCGAAGAGAGAATCGATAAAGAATTTAGGGCTTTCTAGTGATTAGAGTGTGCCATTAGAAACACAGGAAGGCATTGAAAACGGAAGTCGGAGACAAGTAGTCTGCCAGTCGGTAATGCGAGTTTGATGTGGCGAGCCGGCTCTCTCCAACAGGTGCAAATAAATGATTATTCGTCGGTCGAGTCATTAATCAGCGGCTGCTCGGCCGTTTGCGAAAGCAGCTGTTTTATCGCACAATTTACCGGATTAGAATTGCGACGTTGGCCAGTAGTCGCGAGATTTTACATTTAAGAGGTTATTCTGTCTGCGGTGGAGCGGCTATTACAACTGTAAAAGATTTATTATTTACTTCTGCATTATAAATATACGTCGGACGGCCACGGCCTCGGTCCGAGATAAAATAATAAATTACCGATCTAGCTCGGTTCTAACGTTCAGAAAACAATTCGGCCCAATCGATTTTTCCACTGCTTGCATACCACTTCATCTTAAATACCCCGCTGACTAATTGTCGACCACTAGACATACATTCCTTCACCCCATCTTCCCTCTGCTAATCCAGCTATTCGTCTTCATTTCTTCGGGCCAGCTCTTATCAATGAAAAATTTCCAATGAATTTTTTAAACCCACGCACGCCCGTACCGGCATTAATGCTTAATTTGCGCGCCTAAGGCATTGAAAAGAAAGAGAAAATCTAAACATTATCCCTTCCTTGTGAAATCGTACGGCGGCAGTATTGTTTAAACCTCTAAGATGTATATATATATATATATATATGTATATATATATATGAGCATGCCGACGGAAAGTGTTAACATATCTGCGTATTCATTTTTTAATTTTAAACCGAAAAAAACGAAAGAAAAAACAGACTTAACGAACTCTGCCTAATGTTCTCAAACGAATTATAATATTGTATGCAGCACGCGTTAATTATTTACGAACAAAATTTTTGTAGAACTTTTTTCTTTTTGATTTGTTCGATCGGTATTTTGTTTATCGCGGTAATTTTAATTTCTTTGAAAGATAGCTCTAGTTGTCGTGTATGAATTTCGACAGTGTGACGATACGTTCGTTAATATTCTGAATAGCTAGGCGATCTAAATTGTGGCTTTATTACTATTTTGGTTCGCTATACGAAAGTTTAGTGGGAAGAGATTACTTACGAATAGTCTCTATCGTTCGCAACCAATGTGTCGTGGCATTAGTTGAACGCTTCATCTACCCGTAGGTGGCTTTATTTTATTATTTTTATCGTTACTTCTGACGCAAGTTTATAGCAACGGGACCTAAATTAAAACGACAACGTACCTGAAAGAAGTACGTGCACTGTGTTCAGAGAACACCGGGATAGCAGCTAGTCATCTCGCAAAAGTTAGAATAATAAGCAGGTTAGCAGTGTGAAACCTTTAGTCGGTAGCATGCAGATGAACCTACCGAATGAGAAGCATGCCTGAAAAAAAATAATATAATACACGCTAGTACGTTCCACGTAAAAAAATACAATTAATAATATTAACTCGTCGGCCGGTTTTAGCGAAACGAAATCATCACATTTAAAAGCAATTCTAAAAAAAAAAAAGTCTATCACATCCAAAAAGCAAACAATTAATTATATATAAATGTATCAGGAAAAACGGAATGAAAATACAAAATTAAAAGTATACATATATATATATATAGGTAAACGAGGCATAAAACGATTAGAGAGAAAGTAAACAGTGGTATCAAGTCTAAGAAAGACCTTTGATTTATCGGCATTGTAATATCTCTAAGACCGTGTATAGGTTTAAGAAAAAATGATAATAATAAACCGAAAAAACAATATCCCAAAATGTTTACATTTAAAAAGTAGAGTTATTGAAAGAAAAAAAAAAAGAATTATGAAATTAAAATTTTCAGGTCAGTTTTTAATTAATATTTCATAGCCAACTTCCGGCATCCCCTTTTTGCTTTTCTGTGTTCGCTTCTCCCTTTTGTTCCTTCCATCATCCGGATGATTTTGATTTACTTTGAGACACAAATCACATCTTTTTCGAATGCGCGTCTATATCTATAGAACGCTCTCACTTCTATTGACAACTCCCGAAACTCGGTTTGCCTGCTCCATATAATAATTCGTTTATCCCTTCTCTTTCATCCCCGCCAATCATTCCTATTATAGCGTCCTTCATTGCTTCTATCTCCAGTAATATTCAATTCTAATTCGTTTTTCCCTCTCTCTCACTAGCAAAACCTAATGTTGGGTAATGCCCTCGACTGGCAATACCCCCCCCCCAAAGTAATTTGTCGAAACATTATAAAATATCGTCCGTTTCGTTTTAAATGAAAGTATTTTCTAATTAACCCGAGTCCGCTAATTAATCCTTTCATTTCAATAGCCATTCTTCGGAATGGTAAAAATATCGAGATTTAGCATTTAATCGCTGTCTACGTGAGGCAAAATTTCTTCAACGTTATCCGTGTGCACATTTTCTGTGCGAGCAATTTCAATTACGTAGCTTTGTTTGTCTTTTGTTGTTCTTTTTACATCGACTATATTCTATTACCGCAATTCTGGTAATCTTAAAAAATATTTTCGTACAAATCGATACGACCCCTCCTCAAACATCGGCCACATCCACCCATAAAAGACTGGCCGCGACGTTGGTGATTAATAATTTCAACGGACTACTGTTTAAGATCTGAACTCTTTTTCGGGATTGTTGTAATGGAGATGCATTAATGTTTACCGGGTATGATTTTCATTGTGATAGGAAGGAATCATTTGCGTACTTGGAAGGGGAATTTTATAAATAGTTACACGGAACTTGACTTGCACCACCAAATACTCGTGAAAAGACAGACGAGCGCCTGTTAATCACTTTTTCCGTTATTTGCGATAAAACGAGAATCGTTTTCTTTATATGCGAGTGAAATTCGTTTAGTGCGAAAACGATTGTGCCCCTTTTTCGAAATTGCCCCATGCGAGAACGATAGTGCCCGTAAAGAAAAATTCTTAATCTCATAAATGGGTGCGTTGCCTCAGCGCTGCGGCACCCTAAATCACGCGATAAATTGAGAACAGACGGAATTAGCTGCAGATTACCTTCCTAAAATTAATAAAGAGTTGATGGAAGAATGGGAGAGCTTTCACAGAGGGAGAAGTATAAAAAAGGAGACATAACTTGAAGATGAATACTCGTTCAAATGTAAAACGCAAATCCGGATTACACATGAGTATAGAATCAGATGCGCTGTGCAGATTATTTTTGAAACGTTTAGATTTAATGACCAGTGTGAAAATTGTACGAAAGAGGACTCCCTCGCCTTGTGTGGGAATGCCAGAAACCTAATGTTGTAACGATTTATATTGTTTTAGTATAGCCCTTTTCCTTCCACCGATGGGATAAAACGTTATCGTTTAGTTTAGTTGCGCCCTCAGAGACGCCTCCACGATCTCGTAAATACTGCGGACGTAAAATTATATTATTAAATTGTTATTATTTTTTAGAAAAGAAAAAAAAAAGTATATAGTTGATTTTTAAAATTTATATATATATATTGCACACACTCGTATGCACCAGTCTTTCTTAATCGACCGGCCGCAGAAAAGACGGAATGTATCTACATGCACGGCAGTGTATGCAGCCAAGTTATTAAAACTGGCTGCCGGCACAGCTGTGTATATATACATAAATCACTGAAACGCTCAAAAATGGACTTTTTAAGACACTTAACTTTTTCCCTAACGCAGATAAAACATGGTTTTCAAAATTTGTCGTAGAATTTAATATTTCTAAAAATTACCAAAATTTCAGCATTCTACAGTTAAGCCGAGATCGCACACCTCATATTAAGCAAAAAAGTGACGTAAAAGTATATATATATATATATATATATATATATATATACATATATGTATATATATTCATTTAAGGTGACCAAAATACATGGCAACGAAATTCAGTATTCAGACAACTTACCACGCGAAATAAACAGAAAAATTATAAAATCGAAAAATGTCCAATTATGAAGCCCCAAAATGGGCTTAGAACAGTCGAATTTTGAAATGACTTCTGTAAAACAAAAATTTACACCCGAGCCTTTATGAAAAGTAAACAGTTTAAATTAGCTATGTTCAACACTCATAGCAAGTAAATAATGAAAAAATTGAAAAAAATTTTAAATTTATGAATACAGAGCCCTAAATGAGACCAAAACACCAAAATTTTCAATTATTTTTCTGGCAGGAGGGTGTACGTTCAGTCCGGATTCCGGATGAACGCGGGTAGGAAACGCGGTAATCGGAATTATTTTATTTCACAATTCTTTACGGACTTTAACGAGTTTCAATGCGATCCGGTTACTAGGCCTTTTTCGGATCGTGCTTCTTTCGGTTGCAAAACGATCACTTTTACCAAAAGTAGTCAGTCAATATTCTTCCGTAACTTGACGAATAATAATGTCTTTTGACTTTGACGATTTTCAATTTGGTTTTTTATTTTGTGCTTTCTCTTCTAGCTCACAACTGATGTACCAATCACTTTATTTTCTGTCCAATCACCGCGCACATCGCTTAAACGCAAAATCGATTTCGATCATCCGATAACCCCTGGTCAACAACCGGTTTTCATACACTATCACTTTCTCGACACGTTCGACTTTTATTAAACACCTTTATTCATTTATTAATTTATGTATTTATTTATTTTTATTATTATTATTACTACTATTTATGCGGTCTACGTAATGTACACATCACGCTATATACGGAAAACAGAATTTGCACTACGCCAATCACATTTAAATTATGCAACAATAGTTGGGGGAAAGCAAATAAAACTAATACCAAACATATTAACTACCTTCGAAAAAAAATGCTTGACTACCTTAAAGAGAAATAATACGGAACGTAAATATGCCGATTGGAACCTGTTAATAAAATATAATATTCTGAATCCCAAATCATATCTACGCTACTTGGTTATAATGGAATGGTTAAAGAAGGAAATTGAAATAGAAAAAAGAAATCCACCAACTTATAATATCAGGGAATTACGTCATTATAAAACCCGTGAACTCAGTAACTTAAACAAGCACGAGGAAAATATTAAAATATACTATGTAAACTGCTAAACACATTACCAGAAGATATTAAACAACTACAGCCGAATAAAAAGTCAATCAAAGTAGAAATAAAAAAATGGGTTATGAATAAAAATATTGAAAGTTAATAAAACAATTGTGTTCTTACTTGTCGAGTATATATTAAGTATTGATAATAGTATATGTGTCAGATATGTACAAAGATATGTGGATGCATGAGATTATGAAAGGATATAAGGGTATTATTATACTAGGAAAATGTTGTACTTTTTATTTTTGTTGTAAAAGAAGTTTTCGGATTAGATTTAGATAATATTTTACGTAATAACAATAATAACAGGTTAAAATAATCATATTACGAAGACTGGATACATGGAATATCTAAATAAGAGGAATCGCTAGTAGTACTGATAAATAGTAATATGTCTCTGAACTCGTTTAAGTATAAGTAACATTATATTATATTTACTAATAAAGAAGGGAGTCATGTGTTATTTTTTAGGACAACGCCAACAAGCTGCAGAGCTTGGCAAGGTCTTTAAACGTAATGTAAATTGTAACTAGAAAAAAAGAAAAAAAAATTAAAGAGTGCATAAAAGTATGCAAAACATTATGTCCGTTAATTTACGCATTAGCTGTGACTTTCATCGCTGTTGTTTCGCAATGTATTCTATAAGTTAAAGATATATCCAACGTAATTCGCGAATACTTTTAGGGCAGTCGGTAATCCGATTTCCTTTCTCTTAATTCTTAGTCGACATTTAACCTGTCGATTTTGAAAATGATATGTGTTTGTGTTTTCGCAGGGGTTCTGAAGTCATGTGTCAAGTTTGTTTAGCATGTGGTTTAGAGCTTTTCTCTTTACTTTGAAAGATTGTGCTGACAAAGTGATCAGCATACAGAGAATACCGTGCTTTCCTATCGGCTGATCGTTCGTCCATATGTTAAACAAGTCAGCGACAAGGTCCTTTATAGGTAATAACGTCTGACTTCCAACTGTGTCGATATTATTTCTGTAAATCTATATAGCCTTTAGTTAACTCATCGATTCCACGACGGCAGACTGTATCTAAAGCTGCAGTGAGATCAGCAAAAAAATTGCTCCGGTTATGTGTAGCTGCAAGACTTGGCGCTCGTGCAACCTGTTTGTTGTTTCACGAGCTTCGCACCAACTTTCTCAGCCACACCATTTAGGAGTCTGCTCGAAAATGTTATATGTAGGCGCACACTAGTTGCCAACTCTTTGGCTCATTGCCATTTTTAATACAACGCCGTGCGCTTTTCTCCATAATCTTCGGATGTTTTTTAATGGTACAGTTATTGAACATTTATTGAGCCGGCTGGCACGGGGTAAGTCTCCACAAAAGTAAACACGATTATTAGAAAATAAATAAACAGCCGACGATCTAACGGTAGCGATAATAATATAAAAATATTCGAGCTCTGTACTGAGGGCAAACAATCCTGCCGGTCGACTAAACAACATGTTCAGCCGACGAAATGGTTGCAAAACTGTAGTTGTACTATTCCGTAGTCCATTGTCAGCTGTTTTGGAACTTTTGTGTGCGTGAAAATTGTATTTGCCGCTTACTGTCGATTGACTAAAACGGTGGATACGACGGACTGATGGCATTTTTATCTTTCGAATGCGGCATATCCGATCGTTTTGTTGGTACGCAGACTCTGGCATCTTCTGAGTGTTTGGTCTCCGGTTGTCCTAATATGTAGTCCCTGTGAGTGCGATTGCGTCAGTAAATATGCTAAAAATTTCGTTAGTTGGTGTGCCCATAATGCACAATAGCTGTTATTAAAAAGGAATGGAAGAGGGTCGGATGAGATAGTTATCTCGACGAATACTTAATACGGTTCGCTGATTACTGAAATCGCTTGAGCGAAAAACATCCAGTACGGAAATATTTGAATTTTTCAGAAAATCCCATTAGGCCCGTGCATGTTTATAAGAAATTCAATTTCGATTTCATATTTTCCGTTCATTTTAGTATAGACGGCATTATGAAGAAACGTGACGTTTTGTATTTTGTATTTCGTGTTGTTTGTTCGGTTTTTGCGAGGTGAATGTGAGAAGATTTTGGTGTCCCCACCGAGGGACGTTTTCGAAATTATTTAAGAGAATCGTTAAACATGACTATGCCCGCTGTAGCTGAACGCGAGCGTGTCCCTTTATAATGGTAAAGAAAAAGCAAAAAAACCCTTACATTAAAACGCGCGAAACAGACGGGTTGGCTAAATAGTATGCGACTTTAGACTCGATGCATTTTACGATTCAACAATAAGTCGAATATAAAAATTAATGCCTACATCGCGAATGTACTTTGGGGTTAGCGCTGGCCGGTAAACTACGAACACTGGCGGAAGACCTACGATTTTTCTATAAGATAATCCCCACTAACCCCGATAACTAATTACGGATTTTACACGATAGTTAGGAAACAAACAAGTTCAGTCAAGCATGATGTTTCATGCGTTGAGGACCCGGTATGTTAAATTGAAGATAATTATAATTTTCATTTACATAATATTAAATTCAAAAGAAAGAAATCTGATTTTAAGTTTGTTATATCCCGTATTTTTCACTTAGCATTCTATTCCTATAAAGTATGTTTTAATAAGAATTACTATACTTCACATTTATATAATAATTAATTACAAAACAAATATTTTCAGTCCAGTTCTTTTTCACGCATCACGCAGTGTCATACTGTACTGTAAAAGAAATAAAGTCAAAAACAACCAAAATAAAACATCGGAGAAATGAAAAAAGGCAACGATATTGACAAAATAAATTATTTTTAAAAAAATATTTTGGAAGAAAATAATTACGAATTTTTTAATATCTATTGGTACTAAAATGTTCTAGTCTACGTGATATATTAATCCTTCCAAAAATCCAGGACTAAATAGAGGAGCATAAAACGCGTCTTGCACCAAAATGGTTGATTATAAAAAACCGTAAATCGAACGGTCGGAAATTTATAAAATGACAATCGGTGCGAACTAATAGCGTGCAGTCCTTGTTTATTGCTCAGCCAGAAATGATAAAAGAGATTTCTGGGCGACCAGCCAACGGAATACAACGCTCAGCACGTTGACGGAGAAACCCAATTGCAAAGCGGCTCTAATGATAAGGAATGAGTATCGTCAACCTGAACGGACTTTTCACGAAACAAAAGATATTAAGGGTGTGAGCTGAAAGAAACAAACAAGAGTCACTTTCGTGCGACAAACAATATAAGGAGAATACACGAATTAAAAAAAAAAAAAAAATCATCCTACGAACCGTAGAAAATATTGAACCGCGTTTGATGAACATAAAAAGGTCAATCTCTGATACCCGGTATGTTTAGAAACTCCCCGAAAAGGCACAGTGACTGTTGTCAGGACGAAAGGAGACGTGCTTTATTGTAGAGGAAAATGTCCGAGCCGATAAAGCGGGATCTAATGTAGAAATAAGAATAGATTATTTGTAGTGAGAACGGAGAAACTGACATTGACCGGAAGTTATCGGCGGTTGGAGAACAAGAAATAAATAAATAAAATTAATTGTAAATAAAGAAACGAAAAAAAAATCGACCAGATGTAAATAATTGTTAATGTATGTGTAAATAAAATGAAATAGGTAAGGTAATCAAATAACAATTTCGACTGAAATTTTTATTTATTCGGGATTCGTGGGGATATGTAATGTGTCCATTACATGGAAAAAACAAAAAAATAAATAAATCAATAAATAAAAATATATCATTAATTAATTATAATGTAATGCGAGGGTAAATGTGTGAGCGTGTGGGAACCTGTCGCTGGCTAGGGAGTGACAGATTGATATAGATCATGCCAGGGAGAAGGGATGCTGACTGGTAGATCGTGACGGGGAGGAGACAGTTCCGGAAGAAAAAAGATCGGTAAATGTCGAAAAATTAGAGAGGAGATTCAGTTCCGTTTCTGTCGAAATTGAAGTTAATTCTCGAGTATTCTTTTGTTCGAAAGAAAGATCAGCTAGATTGCGAATGGAGTCGTTAAAAGGAATAACGGTCCGAACGGAAAATATGTAAGAACACGACCCAGCAAGGCCCGAAAACCAAATCAATCGTCAAAGTTCGATTCAACGATTAAAAAAATCCGTTTGATCTCAACTTTATCAACGTCTATCGCTCTTTCCAACAATATATCACAAGCCCGGGAAAAAAAATATTTTTTTCCAAAATTTCAAGCTTTTGGGGCCTCGAGGGTCTAATTTTAAAGCTGGAAACCCGGATGTTCCAAGCCAGAAAAATATTTGTGGATGCGCATATTTTCTACTTTGTTCCGAATTTATAGCTATAATACTCACGTCGCAAAAAGAGGGCTACGTGTCAGTTCTCGCGCTTTTTCGAACTTTTCGGCAACTTTGAAAGTTTCGTTAAGAAAGTGAAATACAGTTTCGTTTCCGACATATAGCAATCTTTCCAATGGTATATTACATGGTCGGGAGAGCAAATTTTTTTTCTCATAATTTCGAACATTCGGAGCTCCTAGGGACTCATTTTAAAGCTGGAAATCCGGATGCTCCAAACTAGAAAAGTATACGAGGATGCGCATATTTTTGACCGCGTTCAAAATTTTTAGCTGTAATATTCGCAACGCTAAGGGGAGAGACACGTCATTTTTCGCGCTTTTTTGAACTTTTCAGCAACTTTATATAACTTTTTTACTGTAACTTTTTGGTTTTATGAAAGGACTCCTGCATTTTATTTTATATTTCGAATTTCAGCTTTATCGGTTTATCGGGTGATGTGTTGATTTTTTAAGTGATTATATATTCTTGACGGTTTTTGGGGTTTTTTGGCAACCAAGGTAATCGGTCATCTTAAAGTTATAGATCGTTTTAAAGAGAATTTTAATTGTAATTTAGGTTCCAAATTTGAAGTTTATAAGTCAAGCCGTTCGTGAACTACTTATTGTATATTTTAATTGAATATTTTTGTCGTTCCTGAACCACCTTATTAGGATTCCGTACATTATATGTGTACGGAATCCTAAAAACAAAACCACGGATGCTATCGTGTTTGCTCGCAATGCGAGGAATCATAGCGATATTTAGCATAGATTGATTAATTTCTTTTCGGGCCGTACTGACATTGAAAAAGGTATTACCGTGTCAGCGGTATAATTGCCGCTTCTGATACTATTACGAGAGCAGGATTGCAAAAGAAAACGGATTCGTACTAGTTTTTATATACAGAGTTGTTGTAATTAGTTAATGAGATAAACTGAACAAACCGGAAGTGAGCAAAATGAGGGTTCGAATTTTTACTACAGGGATCATCTCAGATTACGGTACAAAAATCTTTCTATAAGCTTAATACGACAGTTACAATTTAAATTTAAAAGAAAAAACAGCTGTTCTTTAAATTTTTGCATTTCTCGGTGATGGAAACTAATAAAATTATTTCATTTTTATCAAATTTCTCTGCGTAGATTGTACATACTCTTGCGCTTATTATATTTTAGCCAGTTATTTTAAAAAATAAATAAATAAACAAAAATATACGCGTTGTCACGGGTATTGCTATGTCGACAACAAGTTAGGAGAATAACAGGTTCCTACAATAGCTGTTATTTTTGATTACCATCAATCTTGTTCTTCTTAACATTCGTTCTATTATTTTAAATCTCACAACTTTACTCATCTATAAATTTTAGTTTCACTATTTAGTATTTTTCATTGTTTGTTGATATTGTTCTAAAGTTGTTTTTTCTGTTTTTAAATAAAATGTTTAAAAATAAAGAAATTTTTTAAATCCTAAACAACTTTATTGAAAATATAAATTCGTATTTATCCTTTATTGAAGGAGAACGTAATTGTCAAATTTTTAATAACTTCTTATTATCAAAAGGTTTTACGTTTTTTATTAGGACTTCACGATAAAATAAAAGTATGTTGTATTCTCGAAATAGTATTTTCTGTATCATGTAATGGAAATGAGATTTTATTAACAATTTTTGTAAATTTAAATATATAGGCGATAGATTAATGTGAATATTCTTGTTTGGAGCCATTTATAATTTAAAACATTTTGCAGAATGATCATTCAGTAAGGAAAAAAATATTTCGATTACAGCCTACAAAAAAAGTTAGTTGTAAAGCTGAAATGATAATTAAGAAAATCAAGTGCTTTCCTGATTATAGTATCCAGAATGTTTCAAAAAATATTCGTGATAGGAAAACTGAAGCATGCACAATTATTAAGTTTTCTTTGATAAGCTTTCAATATACCATACGTAAATTTATTACCATTGGCACATCCAGGATTTGTCCCAGTGAGGGGGGGGGGATAAAAGAGTAGCATATAGGAAAATGTAAAGGCGGAGGTTGAACATGTTGGGTATATTTATATATCTCTCTCTCTATTCTCTCATTTATATATTTATTTTTGTGTAAAATGTATTATTTAAAAAAACTTTATATTTTTATCAAATATTAATTTTTATTGTCAAAAATTTTGCCAGTAACAAATTTAGCCATTATTAACAGTGTCCGTTTAATGGAAATATAATAGCTAAGAATTAGTTTAGAATTGGGAATGAATTCTTCATGATTAATTATATAAACTTTATCTCAGATGTATACTGAAGTATTGTTTTTTCTAGATTTTACTCGGATTTACAAAAGCAGTACATAGCATACAATTCTACTTGGCGAAAGGGCTTAACAATTTATTGGAAGCGAAGTGAAATTTCACATTATGATAAAATTACCATAAAATCCGTACATTTTTCAAAACAATATTTTAAGTTTCTAACTTGAGCCTTTAAAATGATTACTTTTTTAAATTTAAGTAATTGTAATTAGACAATATAAAAATTTTATTAATATATTTCAGATATATAAAAGAAACATAATTTGTAATGATATCTTATATAATATCAACAATTGTAAATCAGTCATAATTATTATTCATTAGCGATTTGCGGTTACTCTATATTTTGTTTTTAAATATCACCTGTTACTAGATCAAAAATAACAGCTATTGTAGTTACCTGTTATTCTCCTAACTCGTTGTCGACATAGCAATACCCCGTTGTCACCTGTTAAAAATTCGTTCGTTCAAAGTTGCTAAGATTTCCTTTTTTTCTTATCCATAGTAAATATCATTTAGCCTCGTTTTCTTTACTCTTCTTTGTTCCATCATTCGTATATGCAAAATTCTCTTCTTTGTGATATGTTCGTGATTGCTCTACGTATTTTACCGGAGGCATAAGCGAATTTTTTTCGTATTATTCTTTGCGCTAGTATATATTATGTTATTGAATTTTTATCGCATTATTGTAGCGTCACAAAAAGAAAAAAAAGAAAAAAAGAAAAAAAAGAAAAAAAGAAAAAAAGAAAAAAAAATGAAAAGGGGGATATCTACGCGATTGTTAAATAGCGTGGGTCGACGCCCTAGGATAATCCATCTGTAATACAAATTTCGATTAATCCGATAGAATCGTTTATTTTATAAACAATTTAAAATTCGTTTTGATTAAAATTCGCTGAAAAAAGAAAGACCTAATTGAAAAACTATTATTTCACTTGGCCATACTTGAAAATTTTAAATTGTTTTATGTGAAGTTATGTTAGAAACCGAGTTCATAGTCAGACACCGTGTCTATCGTCACGACAGCCTTCGCTGTTAGGGGAGAAACTCGCAGCAAACTAGTCGAGACAAGTCAACTAATTAAGTCGATTAAAGTTAAAGCACGTGTATTTGTGTACAGCTACTTCCACACTGAACTCAAGACCGACCGAATATATATATCAGATTAATTCGATGTATCAGTTTCGATATGCTGAATTTTCCATTAAGGGGGGGGGGGATGGGATAACGGGTCTAAAAAAAACACTTTTTTGAGAGTAATTTTTAAAGAGACTATTAAAGTTATTTTATTAAAGTTTTTTGCACATAGTTATATGACATTTCAAGAATATTCAGTAACTTTTTCGTCAAAAAATATTCATAAACAAGCCAGTGAGAGCGAATTGACGAAGGCCATTTCAAAAAAATACGTTTTGCGGTGTCCACGATAACTCGTTACAAAATCATCCGAAACACGATTAGTTGGAAAAAATGGTTAATTTAGAAGTAAATCTAGGTCGCAACGTTGTCCTTTTATTTTTAAAATTTTTTTTCAATTTTTGGCGGTCGGATGAAGTCAAAATCACGATATTTACCCTAAAAATGGCGCCATTTTGTAGCTGTAAAATCGGTCTCAAGCGAAAAAAAAGAAAAAAGAAGAACGTTGCGACCTAGTAAAATATGTATTATAAAACTGTGTTGAACATGAACCGGATCGGTACAGAAGTTTTTGGGATATCGTGTCCACCGACTTCAAAAAAGTCATTTCGAGAAAAACGCGTTTAAAGTTTTAAACTATGAAAATTAGAAGAAAACATTTTTTTTTTCTCACTTAAACTGAATCGTCGATGCCAGCACCATAAAGTACCTGCTGCACTTACAATGTCCAAGGCTTCCTTTTGCTCCATTCTTTCCATTATTCTAGCCTCTTTTGTCTGAAGCGCAGCTTTTTGTTGGGCTCTTTGATTTTGCGTTTCATCGGCTGTTTGAACGTAACTGATGAGTACTTGGGTCGACGCTGATTTTCATCTCTTGTAGGAAGGTTAGTAATGCAAAATTACCTTCATTGGAAAACATTTGTTGCAATTTCTACTAAAATAGGGTTACTGTGGATAACATTTTTGGAGTGATCTTCCAAATAAGTTGATTTAGGCTTTCGTTATTGTTTTGAGTAAATCCACTAATACATCGCTCTAGAAGCTCGTTCTTGCTTAAATCTTCATAAATTAGCTCGATTGCTTTTGTTACATCATCCGGAGAAGGTTTATATTCGTGCTGGAAATTTTCTATTCCGGTGGCGGCCAAAGATTTTTGATAAGCGCACCACAAGTCAGCGCCGGCCGGACACTTATGATGCTGTGGATTTTTGTTCGTTGATTTATAATGGAAAAAGGTCGCTGAAATCGCATCTTTCATTTTTTGCACTGAATCATAATTTCTTTCGATTGCTAATCTATAATACACCATTAATTGATCAATTGTTTTACCAGTGAGTTTTCCTTTTCTAGAGAGACTTCTGCTTCTTCTAACATAGTTTGTCCAGCCTTTTTTTGCGGTTTTTATTTCTGTCTCTCCTGTTGTGTTTTTTAGAAGGTCACGTAGCCGTTTGCCGATCCTTTTTTGAACGTGGCCGACGCATTTTTATTTATTTATTACAAAGTCTTCGCCATACGGATGGCATTGAATTACATCGGTGTACGTTTGACTATCACCGTCGCCGATGTAATTCTTATACTTGACATCGTACTTTTCCTGCGATCGTTGAAACATTTCTTTTATTACTGATACTTCCATGTTTCCTGCAGGTCCAATGTGATTTACTTCACATTCACCATGTTCCACGTGCTTGGCATGCCATTTTTCAAATTCCATTATATTTAATTTTTTCTCCCAAGTTTTATACCTTTAACCGTGCCCACTTTTAAAGCAAATATCTAAAACTTTTCCAGTGTAATATCCTATTAATGAAGAAACACCATATAACGAAAAGAAACCTCGTTTTTGCCAGATACCATCACCGGCTAGGTCCTTTGAAAGAGAACGAAGCAGCTGCTCCGGTTAACTGCCTGGCGCTTTCGACCGGCTCAAAAGAGGTGCAGCGCACAGCTTACTATCTTAATGAGTTTTACTCCAAATGACTTGAGGTTTTGGGAAAATATTTCTAAGAATTTGTACTTTTATATGAAATTTTTTCAGAAAAACAGATTTTTCAAAGTGGTTATCCCATACCAGGCCCGTGCCCAGAATTTTTTTTTTTGGGGGGGGGGGGGGGTGAAAATTTTCTTTGCATATTTATTTTATAAATAACAATACATTTTTCACTAATATTCGTACTATTAATAATTTCCATCATTTTGATTTATATATTAATAATTTACATAAATGAATTACCCCTTATATGAACATTAATAAAAATTACATATGTTATTAATTATACTCGTAATAAAAAGTTTTTTGCATAAAATATTAATGAAGTACCTAAAAATATGCAGCATATTTTTTCTTTTTTCTTTTAAAAGTAGGTAAAAACACCCTAAAAAATCATCAATATTTATTTTAAATTTATGGTTTTTTTCAGATTTTTTTGTATTTATAATAACTATTTCAGTTCTCATGGGGGGGTTTAACCCCCCCCCCCCCCCCCCATGGACACGGCCTTGTCCCATCCCCCCGCCCCCCTTAATCAAGTTGCAATCGAAACACTTACACAGTTATTCTATTTTGTCTTTGCATTCGTTATTTCATGTTACATATTTACCTGTAAAAGTATTCTTTCAAAAAGTTGTTGCAAAATTTAATTTGCTCGAACAAAATGAAGAAATGTTTAATTCGCAAAGGGGCCGCGTCTAAAAGATATTTTAGGAAAAAGTAATTTTTCTAAATGTTCGTTATTTACGTTTATATGCGTTATTTTCACTAATTTATCAAAAATTACTACTGCAATTGCAGAGTTCGAGTTTATTACGTGATATTTTGGATAAGTCGTATTAGACGCATTAAAAATAACGGCCTTTAAACAACCGATAATGTTTTATCGCGCAGTGTGCGATAACGACTCCGACCCAGCGGAATAAAAGTTATTCTCGATATTGTTCGGCTTTCCGAAAAAAGTCGCTAATTCAAAAAATTTTAAAGAGTCGAAAAAAAAAACTTTTTCGATGCATCGTGTATCAAAAATATCCTGCAAGAATACTAAGCAGTTGCTGCGAGCAGCGATGGTTTTCTATCTCCGGTACTAGTTTTTTTCCGTTCCTTTCTGCCTTGTATGTAACTAAAGGACATTCTCGCATATAGAAAAGCCGTTGAAAGGCTATTATTCTTATTTTACGCTAAAAAAAAAAAATCGAATCCTTTATAATGTTCTTTTACTTTCCGGTGTCACGCGACAATACTGGTAATTTAAAAAATTTAAACGGAATATAATTTTTTAAAAGCAATGCGCGTGCTTTAACGTGATCCAAATAAAGATCAAAATCTGTTTTTCGTCTAGCCTTATTTTTGATGCGTTTAAAAAAATTCCCGCGGAATCTGTTGTTTAGGCGCAGCGGGATTATTGTTTCTCCCCCCCCCCGTTTTTCCGGTATTAAAGTCGTACTACTTTTACATAAAAATTAAGAACTCCGAACGGCGTGCGGTTAATTTTTGGCGGTAATCAACGAGTAGTACCTTTGATCGTTCGTGAAAGTCGCCCGAAAGAAATCTAATAAAACAAAAAGGTTTTACTAGTTTCCTTACTAATTATAATAATTTTGAATATTTCATAAAAGGTTTACCGATGCTATTCGCGGCTTTTTTATTAAATAAAGACCTGTTCGATTATTAAAGTTAAAATAATAAAAAGAAACGAAAAAAAGGTTTACCTAAAATTTAAACACTTCATTTCAAATCTCTATTTGTTCAGATTTATCAGTGCAGAATTATAAAAAATGTTATTACAAAGAATAAGTCGAGAACTATAAACAAATGAATAAGATTTAAAAATTAACGAAGCCATTTACAATACCCTGCCTCGTTAGCGCGATTTCACCGTTAGCTTAAAACAAAAAAGTAATAAAAACAGGCTCGGTCTACGAAAAAAGAAATGGCCCATTCATCCAGTTAATCATTTATATCGTAATGAGGATCCAGAAATTTACGCTACTTTACAGTTTTTAACCGACTTCAAAAAAGGAGGGGCTATTCAATTCGACTGTATGTATATATTTTTTTTTTTTTTTTTTTTTTTTTTATGTTTCTAGGTGAACCGATTTTGATGATTCTTCTTTTATTTAAATGGTGGTGCTTCTCATGTGGTCCCATTTAAATTTGATCAAGAACTGATCGGTAGTTTTTGAGTTATCCTTAATAATGCGGGAGTTGAAGTTGAAGCTTTTTGGATGCTTTTCATTCATGATTAATTTCAACGTCAAGTTAGATTTATCCAGTGTTTTATCGCGTTCTAATTGTTCTTGTTGTAAGCGACATCGTTCAATAGATAACGGAGGTAAAACTTCTTCATTTTCTTATCTCGATCCGTTACCTCTATTCGCGACTGTGTAATTGAATAATAGAGACTCTTTGATCGCTTTATCATCAGTGCAACCACTTGTGATTAATTAAACTATCGTTCAACAGAATTTATTGGCTTTGTGAGACAGGTCGACTGTCGGCAATAAGTGTCTCTTTTGCCGGTTGGTTGTCGGCTGTTGCCGTCGCAGTAGTCTGTCGCCGTCACTTAGTTGTCGTATTGTACGATCATCTGCGAAATTTAAATCTGACTAGTACAACTTTTGACTAGTCACTCTGTGTTATTCATCGTACAGTAAATGAGGCACTCATATATTCTGTCTCATTTAGTGTGCCGCTAAATGGCAACCGTCGAAGAGCTCTCATCCCAACTAGTTGAGCTTTAATAGGAAGTTCGATCAACTTACAGAAAAGTATGAATCTACTTAGACGAAGAGCAAAGAAAGTCGTGGCATAGAAAACCGCACTCAGGAAAGTAAAAATCTGTTCAATCGCCTCAGTAATAATAATACCACTCGAGCCATTAAACAGTGGAAGAATGACTCGTTTGTTGCTTATCTTACTTCTCTGGCACCAACTAAAGAAGCCAATTACTCCCTGTGGACTGCCACAAAACGCATTCGTCGTCCTCCATTCCCCAACACCCCCCTCAAACGGGGGGTGATGATAGCTGGGCCAGAAGTGACGCTGAAAAAGCAGAACTACTGGCCCTGCACTTTGAAAAAGTTTTCCAGCCGAATGATATCCATTCCACCATCCAATCACAACTCGACCTGGATGATCAGGGTCGAATACGACACACCTCACCCCTAGAGGTAGCCAGAATCATTGATGGCCTACGGCTATGGAAATCTCCTCTCCTTGATTCTAATATCTGCTAGTATGCTCCGTGAACTCTCCAAGAAGGGGCTCATTTTCATCGCTAAGCTAATTAATGCTGCGTTCAGATTAAAATATGTGCCGCGATCCTGGAAAATTGCCAAAATGATAGTGTTTCTCAAACCTGGTAAACCACCTGAGGAACCAGCCTCCTATAGACCAATTTCTCTTCTGTCTATTATGGCCAAAATTTTTGAAAAAGTAGTTCTTCGCAGACTGCAGGCAATTATCACTGAGAAAGACCTCCTTCCCTCTTTTCAATTTGGCTTTAGAAAAAAACATTCCACAATCGAGCAGGTTCACCGCATCTACAATATTGCCAGGCAAGCACTGGAAAACAAAGAATTTGCGCCAGCCACTTTCCTAGATGTCAGCTCGGCATTTGACAAAGTGTGGCACCAAGGACTCATCTACAAGTTAAGTAACTCTTTTCCAAGTTGTATCTGCAAGTTGTTAAATTCGTATTTAACTTATCGCTCTTTTGTCATTCACTATGGCAGTGCCATCTCCCAATCTATCCCGATCCGGGCCGGAGTCCCACCAGGCAGCGTTCTTGGCCCAACTCTCTATTTACTTTACACTAGCGACATCCCGTCAACGTTAGGCACTATTACAGGACTATTTGCAGATGATACAGCTATTATTAGCTGCAACAGTAATTACGTCACTGCGGTAACTTCACTTCAAATGGCTTTGGATAACATTTCCAGATGGGCTAAAAATTGGAAAATCAGCCTCAATGAGAACAAATCAGTTCGAGTTGACTTTGCTTTACGGCCGATCAATTATACTCCAATATATTTAGATGGCTAATACAGCTCGTTATTTAGGACTTCATCTTGACTCAAAACTCAATTGGCAAGAGCATATTGCAAACAAACGGAAGCTTCTAGATCTGCAATTATCTAAATTCTATTGGCTAATTGGAAGAAGATCTCCACTTAATCTTAGAAGCAAACGGCTGATCTATGTTACCATATTTAGGCCCATGTGGTCGTATGGTGCTGAACTATGGGGCGCAGCAAGTCGTTCCAACATCCTGAAAATTAAGCGTTTTCAAAACAAATTCATGCGTGTTATTTCCAATGCTCCCTGGTATGTAACCAACAAACAATTACGCACAGATCTAGATCTAGAACCAGTGGATGATCTAATTCGTCGTCAGTCAACTAGATACATCAATCGCCTCCACAACCACCCAAACGTGGACGCCATAATCTTACTTGATACCTCAGATGACACTCGTAGGCTCCTCCGTAAGCATCCAATTGACCTATTTAATTAGCAAATTTGGATGCTAATTGATTTGTCAATTTTCATATTAATAGCTGTAATTCTGTTTTGTATGTACAGTAATTTTTCCATGTCTTTTCCTTTATTTTAAGCTAATTAGTCTTAAGTATTGGTAAATGTATATAATTTAAATACAGTTCCCAATAAACATTTTATTAAAAAAAAAAAAAAAAAAAAAAAAGTTAGATTTATTGACTTAAAATATAAATTTGACAAATTACTATGGAAATGTAGCTTCTGATGTTTTTACCGTGGAAATGCAGTTCAAAATAAAGAGATCGATTTTTTTGAGTATTAAGTATGGAGAATAATGTGAAAAAAAAATTGATTTTTAACAAGGAAAAAATTCAAGCATAACGCTAAAAATTGTAAAATAAAATGTTTTTTTACAAAAAATAAATACCGACTTCAAGGTTTATTATAAAAATTTAAAAATGCACTAAAAAGTAAAAAATAATTACTCCCGATAAAAAATGTATATCAGAGTGATATACATAACTTAAGGTGATATTATCGTAATTCTTATACAGCATTAAGGGGGTCCTCTAGTTTCTCGGCTGTTTTTTTACGTCTTTTTCAAAAAAATTTTACGGGCAAACCATCGAAATAATAAATCTCATTGTTTTTACATAATCTTTAATAACATTTAAATGAGCTTTACAAATTTTTTGAAGACAAAATATATAATAGAATCAAAGTTATAGTGGCTGACAGGAAGACATGAAGTAAAGGAGGTGCTTGATGGTGACCAGGATTGCGGCTGTTCTACTTATCCGAAATCAAAAAACCAAACGGCATTTTAATCTTCATATTTAAGACTAGCGATTGAACCAGAATGAATTCTAAATTACAAAAATTAACTTTTTTATGCACGTTTGAAAATTAAATTCTATTTTTTACTCATTTTTTCTTAAGTTTTTCGCTCGTAGAAAAAAAACTATCGAAGTAATCATGATAACCCTGGTTCAATCGCTGGCTTATAACATATTAAAGATGCTGTATAAATTTGAACAAGATCGGTGCAGTAGTTTCTGAAATATCGTGGTCACCGTTTTGAAAAATAGTGTTTCGAGAAAAACGTGTTTTAAAGTTCGCGCATGTGATTTATAATGAAAATTTCATCTCACCGTCAATCTGCTATGCCTGGACCATACAGTAGGCCTTCCTCTTCTTCTTGGAAGTCACACAGAGCTGCTCCGTCTTCCCTTTTCACGATTCGGATCTGTTTTACAACATCACTCGTGCGCCTTTCTGAACGGTCGATCCGAGAGCTATCACGCTGTTGAACGTATCCTTTAGCTTGTGGGCCGATTTTCACTCCCAAGGTTTCCAAGGTCTTCAGGATAAATTCGAATCCTTCGTTGAAGATCATGACAGCGAGAAATGTGGTGATTTCAACGACTTTTGCCTCAAAATGGAGGTGCTTTGGAGCAAAAGTCTAGATTAACGAATTGAGCGACTCATTATTACTTTGAGTTTCCGCTCCCAGGCATCTGCTTAACAATTCTTCTCTGGATAAATCCTCATAAATTGGCTTTATAACCTTTTGAACTGCTTCAGAAAGAGGCGGTTTATCGTGCTTGAATTGCTCAGCCTCTTCGAGAAACTCAGCTCTGCGCCATTTGCACCAACTAGATTCGCCTGCAGGGCAATTTTGATGCTGTGGAAATCTTGTGATAGAATGTTGCCCAAATTTCCTTCCTCATTTCCTCAATAGAATCTGGATGTCTTCGAATAGTTAATCCATAATACTTTGTCATCTCACCAATCAATTTATCAGCGAGTTTTCCTACACCTTTTCCACCAATGCCTTTATTAGATTTTTTGAAATTGTAAGACCCAATCCTCGTACATCATGTTGATGGAAAATCACTGTACTTTTGCACTCTTTACAAATAACAGCCGGAAAAATAGTTGAAAATACACTCGCGAAACTCAAAATACAATACATAAAAGTCTGTTCAACGTTCACTTCTAAATTTTTATTTTGAACAAGTTTCTTCGCTGACGCCGATGTAAACGACTTGTCTTGTTCAAGAGTGTGTCGGTTGCCTGCGAATTTTTGCTTTTTAGGTCGATCGTAACGAGCCGGGGCGTCTCTACTTCCTTTTTTTAACATTTTAAAAATTATTTTCAAAAAATCAGCTACGTGCGACTCGTAAGAGAAAATATACAGTACGCTTTGCAACTGCCACAGCCCACAGCGGCATTACACCAGTTCCGCGCGAACTCTTATCAGCTAATTTATTAATAAGATAGTTCCGCGCCATGCGTAAATTCCCCATATGACAGTTCCGCGCAGCATATCTGAACAAGGTAAGACAGTTGCGCGCAGTAAAAATCAGCCTATATCAAGATAAAATAGTTTCGTGCCAGTGTCAAGTTGTTTAGTTTTATTCTTGACGTGTATTTGGTAAACGTTTCATTATGGAAGCTGCGTCAGCAATCAGTGAAAAAGGCAAAACATTAAAAGTTTATAATGGCTTTAAATTTCGAAAAGATCGTGTTGTTAAAGCAGGAATATCTTGGAGATGTACCTTTAAAAAGTGTCGTGCTCGTATTTATACTGATGTGAATGGTCAAATTGTTCTCGAAGGTGGACCAGTGCTTCATAATCATGAAGAACCTGTTATTACATCCAGGCAACAAATTTCGAATGCTGTGAAAATGAAGGCTTTGGATGACATTTCCAGACGACCACTCGAGCTAATAAGAGAAGAAATTGTCAAGCAAAATGCCACTGCTGAAATGAACGGTAATGATATTGACAGTATTCGTATTAGTATATATCGCAAAAGGCGTTCCATTTTACCAACCCTGCCAAAGAATATTGCTGAAGTTCATGTAGCACTCAATAGCATGAATGTAGTTACCCACAATGACCAACCTTATGCTGCATAATTTTTCAATTTGTTTTTTTTTAATTATTAATCACCTCATATAAATTAATTTTTTCAATTCATTTACTTATTGCATTCAAAAAAAAATTATTTATGTATTTTATTCAATACTTATATGCTCTGATGTAAAATAAATAATTTCAAACGCGGAACTGTATTTTTTAATGGAATACCTTCTGCGCGGAATTGCTCTGTAGCCTAAAACCCATCCGCGCGGAACTGCTATCTGATTAAAAAGCATTTGGCGCGCAACTGTTATATTTTCTCCTGCTATGCGCGGAACTGTTCTACAGCCGCCACAGCAAAACTGAACTAACCGATGCTTCACAGCGTCTCAGTCAATATTCGAATGCGCTGCTCCGTTCCAGGGCTGTAACTTGTGAATCGCTTCGAATATCGAAAAATCCTTTGGCACACATTTTCTACACATGTTGTAAATGTGATTTATGAAAAAAAAAAAAAATTCGATTTTTTCGACCCGAGAAACTAGAGGACCCCCTTAATACTTATTAGAGTCGGCATTAAATTCATGTTACTATATCTAGGAATCATTTAACGCAGTTTTTAATCATTATTATAATATAAATTTGATGCCGACTCTAATTAAGGTATCAGTGTTGTATAAGAATTACGATAATATCACCACTTAAGTTATATCATCACTCTGATATATATTTTTTATCGGGAGTAATTATTTCGTTACTTTTTAGTGCATTTTTAAATTTTTATAATAAACCTTCAAGTATCGGTATGTGTTTTTTGTTAAAAAGCATTTTATTTCTTTATTATTATTATTGATATATATCTCTAATAAACACTGCCTGTATAAAAATAAGAATTTACTGCACATTTTTGATTTGAATCAGCTAAGAAGATTAATGAAGGTTTTTTTCATTCATTTAATAATAATATTTAATAAGAAATTCGTGGAAACCGCAACGAGATTACAAATAGGTCGGAATTAAAACATTGAACACTTCGCTTATTTAACAAAGTCAGATTTAACGAAGTTTTAATTACTCGCAGAGAAGTGCCAACATTTTAATTTTAAATGTCTTTTAGAATTTAAATTGTTAACGTTCTGTTTTCATAATGCGAAGAAAAAAGTAAATAGTTTATTTCATTAGTTGCATGATTTTTAAAGGAATTAATGGTCCCCAGGCTTATGCCCAGAATTTTGAGGGGCGGATTTTCTTTATATATTTATTTTATAAATAACAATACATAATATTCATACTATTAATAATTCCCATAATTTCGATTTATATAATAAGGAATTTGTCATTTTTTAAAGTGTAGTTATATATAATTCTTTCCGTTTTAAAAAAGAATAAAAAAAAATGGAAACATGAAAAAAAAACATAGTTAGTCAAATAGTGAGAATTTCTCCCACGTGAACTGAATGTTCAATGCCATAAGCTATATCCATGTACTGATTTATCTGTATGCAGTGTAGATACTCGCCATCAGTTTTGTGGTGATAAACTACCAGGTACGAAGATACGTGATTTATATAAAGGATTTTTTTCTCCGAAATCTGTGCTGATTTTCATAGATTAGTTGTTACTATTTAGTCCAGTGTTTTGTACAAAGTGACGAAGAAAAAAGGAGTAGATTAACGCAGATGATCGCTTTTTTTCTCTCTACAGAAATTTTAAAACTTTCCTATTTTTTTTTGTTTTTCTTTCTTTAATTGCTCTTACTGTACAAACCTACACAAGTTTCAGATCTTAAATGTCTTTGAAAGTTTGATTTCGGGAAGGCTTCCATGAACGGCCCTTTTTTTCAGAAGCAGCCGCCACATTTTTCAATTTTGACGATTCGGAAACGTTTACACTTTACATTATCAGAAAAATAGTGTACGGAAACGCGCGTTCAAAGCATCAAAACTGAATAAATGCGACTCTTTTCAAAAAACTCGCTGCAGATTGCTTTTTCCAAAAATTTTACAGTAATATTGAAAAGTTCGATTATGCAACTTAATAGTGTTTCGAAAACTTTTACATTTACAAAAAATAAAAAACCAAAAAGGAAAACGATATATCGATAATATGTAAAAAAAAATTACATTTTTCTAATATTGAAATGTTAAGAGATCTCCGAATGCGGTTCCAATAATGGTTTCTGCGAAAAAATTAAAGACTTAACGAAATCCTCAATTTTATCGTAGTTTGTAATGTAAAAAGTTCTCCGAATTGAAAGCAAGGGGGTTAATTGAATCT
Organism: Icerya purchasi; assembly: GCA_039619475.1. Lineage (NCBI taxonomy): Eukaryota > Metazoa > Arthropoda > Insecta > Hemiptera > Monophlebidae > Icerya > Icerya purchasi. Next base: position 96,004,411 of record CM077116.1, on the reverse strand, counting down.
ACCTTTTTCCCCTTGGTAACTGAAAATTTCCATTATGCGATATCAGTAGTTCCTGGAGGAAACAGCTACGGCGCAATTTCCAATTTCATTCTCAGTAGGCATAGAAGCGCTAGTGTTACACTCGTATTATAGTACTACAAGAACCTTCTGTAAAATAAATTATTTGGAGCACGAAAATGTGCAAGCAACAATCTTTCATTGTATATTTTAGAAATTAATTAAATTACCAGAATTCGTTCCTAAAAATATAATGTATATTCTTTTACTGTGCAACAAGTGTGGCTACAAAATGGTAGGAAAGACGATAACACGTACATCAACTAGCATTACCCTGTTGTAATTACTAGCTTTCTCTGTAATAGTATGTGACATGCTCGATCAATAATAGGCTGATTACGAATACAAGTAGGCAGGCAATATCTAACTGACTACAGTAATTTGTTAATCCTGTATACCGTTGAAAATGTGTTTTATTGTGTATAACCAACACTAATAACTTGCCAATACTTTTACTGCACAGCTTATTTCTGTTTGAACATTTATGTTTCTAAGAATGACTGTTTAACCGAATCAGATTACTGATTATTGTTTGTCGACAATGATTATTTAAATGTATCAATACTGTTTGATGTGTTGTCTAACCAAAGTAATGCTAACTTAAAATAACCCCTATATGAAGTACATAATCAAACGGCTAGTTTGAAAAAAAAAGTGCTTCTTAATAAAAATAAAAAAAGAAAAAAAAGTTGCAAACAAAGTGACCTAATAACCTCTGTTGAATTACTTGTTCTTTCTACATGCCTCTAATGGAACATTTCATGTGCAACTAACTAAATGAGAATAATATCTTTTCTGAACTTGTTTCAATTCATAGGGTTAAGTTTGACCCATGCTACTATCAAAACTGATTAGCTTTCTAAGCTGTGATACTTTATACATTTAGTTCAAATATTACAAAGATACACTTAATCAAAACTGTTTTTCTAACATTTGTTAAGCTTGCTTAAGTATTTGTAAATCCAACTCTACAACATTTTGAAGTGTAATAGATTTCTAAAAAACTTATAATATCACTTATACTCTATTATAATTATCTGATAATGTATTTTTTAAAGTGTCTATATGACGTGATGCCCTTTATACTCCAACATACAAACCTCTCTGTATACAACGTGTCGTTATATATTTGTGTACAATGTAATAGTGTATAGCAATGATATGTGAACTATATGATGATGTATAATATGTACATGTGAGCTATACCATGTAACGCAAAGACACCTATACAAGGCATAATGATGTTTCTATATTAGATTAACTGTTGTATAGCATGTAAGTATACACACAGTTGTGGCATACATGTGTGTAGTAATGTACATATAGCAAGGCGATTTGTATGTTAAACATATATGGCACAGTAATGCATAAAACATAACATATGTATAAATGCTGCATGTTAAATTAATATCGATTAATTTTTACATTGAGGTGTTCGATCTGATTATGCACATATATTGCTATCACTGTAATTGTCTGTAGTAGTGAGAGTGTGTCACTTCTGCGACACAAGGGGATGCCGCCAGGACTAATTAGGCCCCCTGGAGCGTGAGAGCACTTTCTTTCCCATGGTCTGCCGGTAGCCACTGCTGCTGCCATAAAGCGTGCCATCCATTCGCACAAGTGCATCGGTTGCTACCGCGCTTTTTCAAAATTCCGGGACATAAATATTCTAGTTTGGTTCCAAAAATTAGGCTATTCGATCGGGCGCGCAGTTCCATGCACTCGCATTCCCATGCATGGTGCCTTCTACTATTATGTGTATTGATTATACAGGCCTCTATTTGTAATATATGTAGCATAATTTTTAATTTTAATTTTCATGGATTGGGAGGGGTAAAATTTTGGCAGAGTGTTAAAAACGTTCGAAACTCAACACTTAAAACCCAAATTTTAAAGGAATTTTCCGAATCACGCTCCGTTCCGGCATTTTTTTTTTTTTTAATTTTATTTTTAAGAAGAATATCTGATCGTTTCATCAGTCAAATGAGGGCGGGCGGGTGTGCTGCTACGAGGGGTGTTATGTAAGCGCGACCGTGAGGTTGTAACGGAAAAATATTTGAATGTTTCAGCGATCAAATGAGGACGGCGCACGGTGTAGACGGCGAATTCCGGACATTCTTTCGATGTTTTATTTTTATTTGTTAACAGAAATATTTGAACATTTCAGAACCGAATGGATCGCGATTTTTCGGTTGATGATGCAACTATGATTGCCTGACCAATGTGATAATTTGCTAATCTATACTAAGTTGTTTGATATGCTTGTGTGTACTTACATGTGTGTTGATGATACAATTATGATTTTTTATTAATTAAAAACATATACACAAACGTATAGAATTTATTAAAATTAAAAATTAAACGGCCGACTAGTTTCAGACAGCTTAGTCCATAATTGTGGTGATATCGCCACAATTATGGACTAAGCTGTCTGAAACTAGTCGGCCATTTAATTTTTAATTTTAATAAATTCTATACGTTTGTGTATATGTTTTTACTTAATAAAAATGTTTTTACATATAAAAGTATATATTAGTTTAATATGGAACACCAAATTAACAATTATGATGGCCTAACAGATGTAATAATTTTCTATCCAGTACCAACTATTTAAGTTTGTACATGCTTTAAGAATATGTTTTACTATTGACTATTCACATTTAACACTGTTTTAACCTCCAACCAAATCTTCTGTTTTTGTGTGTGTATGCTTTGAAATCTACTTTATTATATCTGCAACTAGCCAATGCTTATATAACTTGCTAACCCAATATTACAATACCTCCCACGTTTTTGTTCCCATGAATACTCCATTGAAAATAGTTTGATGTATTGATTAATTGAAATTAGGCTAATGTTTGATACCGATGCTTGCTGTGCATATAATTTGATGTATATTTCATAAATGTTTGAAGCATTTGCTGTGTTTATGTGATTTAAAAGTTGCATTGATGTATACATAATGAAAACAATTGTGAGGACAGTGTATATGAGGAGATACGTCTCTTTTGATAAGTATTCACATATATCTATCCAAAATAACCACAGTACAAACCAAAGTCCTTAGTTGCAAAACAGATTGCGCGGCTTAGAATGTATCTACGAAAACGATTTATTTTTCATTTTGCGTATTTTTTTCCGTTATTTTTGATGGCGCTATACGGTGTTTTCTTTGTATCGAAAAAAGACTGACTCAGTCCCTTAAATTGAAATTTTTTGAAATTTTCGTTAGCGCGATCAGAAAAAACGGAAAAAAATACACAAAATGAAAGAAAAATCGTTTTCGTAGGTGCATTCTAAGCCGCACAATCTATTTTGTAATTAAGGACTTCGGGGAGCAGGACAACGCTGCCCCGGAGCCGTGCGTGACGTTAGAGCGATCCCCTCTCTCGACCCTGTCGAAGCCACGGGGCTGCCGTTCACGACGCGCTGACTCTCTACATTGTTTCTTCGACCCCTCGTTGTCTGAATCGACTCGAAAAAAAAGTTCACATGTAGATAAATTGCCCTAGTTTGCAACAAAATAAAGATCGGGTTAAAAAATTAATTTGGAGTCGAGATATAGCAAAAAAAAGTAAAGATATGATATCTCAGCTTCTATTGGTCGGATTGGGATGATTTTTTTTTTAAATTCATTTTTTTAAAGCGCAAAAAGATGCCTTTCATTGCGAATCTCTAAGTTGCAAAATTAAAGAGATAAAGCCCTTAGTTACTGGCTTTTTTTCGTTTTCTGTTAATAACGAAGCCAATTGTGAATTTAAAAGTCTGAAATTTGAAGAAGTTATAGATATTGCAATTACCTTGATTACTTTTTATCTCATAGCTATCTCTGGGCCGAAGTTATTAGCAATCGTGTTTTCAACTTTACCATTCTGCAATAGGCCACCATATTGTTATTTAGAGTTCGGCTCGGACACTTATTTTAAGCACCTCAAGAGCTACATTTTCTGAAAGTTTCATTGAGTTTTGAGAAAAATTGACGAAATGGCAACAGTTTAATCTTTTTGTCTGTTTTTATAATTTTGTAATGTTAAATAATTTTTGCGAATTTTCGCAATAGCCTATCCTTATGTAAAATTTACTGAGGAATAAAATCGGCAAGTATACCGCATTTCGATTTGGGGCTTATTTACCAAGATAATCGCAAAAAACTAAAATAAAAAACATTTTTTTTTTTTTTTTAACTCAATATAAACAATGGTTCCGCACCTCCCACATACCCACAAATTTAGGGGTGCATTCTACTGATTTTTAGCTAAATTTTAAGCCCGAGAAGTTCCGGTTATAAGAATTTCCAAATTCAAATGATATTTTTCCCGGACTATTTGAGGCTTTTTCTTTGCCGACAGTAGCAACGTAACTGCAATTGCTTTACCATTATACTTGAAGCGTTAGTCATTTTCATTTCGATAGTCGGCATTGTTGATTTCATTAACGTTTTCCCTGGAATTTCCTGACGAAATTTCCGAAAAATGTAAGGTACTTCGAAGAGCAGTGTGCTACGGAATGTGTTATGGAATGAACTGTTTTTTGTTGAAAAATCGATTTTTTGACTTTCTTAGTTGCAACACGGGCACACAGCTTACATCTCATTAATGCCATTTTCCGGATGTAGCGGATTCGCGTTTGCTTCTTTTATTACAGTTTTATAGCGCGAATTTGGTTTAAATCTATCTTCTTAACTGTCGCAAAGGCGGTCTGAAAAAAGAAAAAAAAAACACTATTCGCTGGCCATTTAATTAACGTTAACAGTGCAACTGCGACGGTCCCAATCTATTTTTATGGACTTCGACGCCTTTAATCTCCTTAATGACGTTCGATACATATCGTATTTCTTATTTATGACCCTTTGGATTTCTTTTTTTATCTTTCCTTTATCATCCATATATCGCCTACAGTATCATCAAAAGTTGTAAAATTTATAAATAACCGTCTCGTACGGTTGGAAAGCTTTAAAAAAAAACCTAATTCTGAAAAAAATTAATAATTCTGAACTAAAAGAATTCGCCGTGGAAAAATCGTCGTGTGATTTAGAATTTGCTTCTGATCACACATAGTGATTTGTGTTCTTAGCTGATAATAGGTTATACCCAAAAACGTTTTTAAGTAAGCCTTCAATTTTATTCTTAAGTTTGTTATAATTGTATTTGTAATAAACTACTATATTTGTCATAATCATCCTTTTTTTTCCCTTCTATCTGGACTTTTATTCATTTAGCGTGTTTAGTATACCAACATTGAGTCACTTCTCTGTCCTATTCATAATATTTTTTTCTTCTTTGACCTAATACAGTTTATTTTCGTTTTTTTTTATTTTACAATGACATCTTAAAGTAATTTACAGAAGTCAATTAATTTTACGGGTCAATTAAAAGTGTCAATTTTTATTTCCCATTAGCTGTCGTCAGCGTTTCCGCTATTAAATTAGTACTGCTACTCGGCATTAGTTAAGGATTAGCGTATGATGTACATATATTATACCGATAAAATAAAGTAATAGTTGCATTAAAAAAAGAAAAAAAAAAACTTAAAAATTAAAACAAAAGTGATTAAAATTATAACAATATTTTAACACCAACAAAACTATCAATACGTAAACATGATGCCTATATAATATTTAACTTTTTATTTATTTAAAATGCAATCTACAATTAGGAAAACGTTACAAGAAAACAGTGAATTTCAGTAAATTATTAGAAATTCGTACTCTGTAATGTACGGATCCTAATAAGATGGAACAGAAACGATAAAAATATCATACAGAAATCAATTACTCACGAACAGTTTGACTTACAAACTTTTTAAAATTGGTTCATAATTTACAATTAAAATTCTCTTTAAAACCAAAATTCGGGTCTCGGGACGCCGAGTACTCAAAATTTTCGAAAAAAATATTCTTTTTTCTAGGCATTGACATACTGATGGAAAGATCGCAATTTGGCAGGAACGAAACCGTATTTTATTTTCTTAACAAAACTTTCAAAGTTGACGAAAAGTTCAAAAAAGTGCGAAAAATGACGTGTTTCTCTGTCTTTACGATGTGAAAAATCAGATTTCTCTGTTTTTAATTTAGTATTACGTAAATATAAATATTATGGTTACTTCTTAACATACGAAATCCTCCGCGCATGAAACACCATACTTGAGCTTGACTGAACTTGTTTTCATTTTACACTATTTGGAGTATGTAAGATGCACATTTGTCCAACAAAGAAATAGTAATTTTCTAAATTTATTTTTTTCGTATTACGAATAATAATGAAATCGCGGACGTGTAAACAACTTGTTTCGGTCGGTTTTTGAAAAAAATGACTCGTCGCAATTAGGAAGTATATATATATATATATATATATATATATATATATATATACTTTAAAATTATTAATTTTCTGTACTCATAAAGAAATAATTAGAGTAAAAAATAAATGTAATATCTGAGAAAATTAGTTAAATTCACACGGAAAATGTATTTATTATTTTTTATCAATACAATTTTGCAAGCTGCTATTTAAAGCTTGATTTTAAAAATGTCTTTATTTTGAATAAATTATCTGCAAACTCGAGTGTGTAAACGTTTTCTACAGTATGGCGCAACTGTAAGTGTAAAAAGGGTCGTTTGCTGTCACTGTGATGGGTAGTACCGAACAAAGTGTCAGTTTTACTGTGCATTAGTGTAACATTTCTCATCAATAGTAAGTAGCTACATGTAAAATGTATTCCAATCCTCTATATTTTTTTTTTTTTGTGTGTGTGGAGAGCATTAACTAAGGTTACAAAGGCCCAGAGACTAAAAGGTGTCAGTGCGGAACAACCTTTTTCTTTTGTTTGTTATATCGAATTTCCATAAATCGATGTGATCACGATTCGTTCAGAGATAGTTTATAGTCGGAATGCGGTTCTGTGTACCAAAAAATGTTATCGATGCTACACTTTAAATGTGCTCTTTTCCCGCCTCGTACGGAATTACTTCATGTAATCTTCCTCGCTTCACTTTCAACTTTGTCGATCATTTGCACCCTCGCAAAATATTGTATTTTTCTGTTCCTGACGAATTCCACACATAGAAGTTATGTCGTAATTCCGCAATAACATCAGTGCCTTAGTTTTTTCACTCAGGATCATTTTCACGGATGGTTCGTGAAAATGTCTGGCGCGCTCTTGGAGTCTCTTAAATTCTCTTCGACACTAACTCTGAATCTTTTTGTCTTCTTTTTGTATCACCTTTACTGCTGAACTAAAGGCTAACATACAATTGTCTGTATCTCCTCTTAAAGCTGAGTTTCTATCTGTCAAATTGGTTCCGACTCTATAAATGCTCTCCTAGCTAGTTCTTCCCCTTTTCCCATTCACTCTTGCGACTTTGCCATTCTTCAGCCATCATTTCTTTACGCTCTGTTTTACCTGTTTCGATTTATTTTAGGTTCTAGCCACACGTGTCTAGTGGGTAGTAAAATGACAGATTCTCTAGCTCCGATTGGTTAATCCTTCCGCGCCACTATTTCAGTAAAATTTCTGTTTCTAGCCAGTTTCCCCTTTGTAAAAGATTCCATACTAGACTCTGGCCGGATAGAGTTACACTCCTTCCTTTTTTAACAGATTTTTTTTCTTCCTAGCCGATAGTTTTATGATTTTCTTTCGAATTCGTCCTTATTATTCGTTTACGCCTTAGCTCTACTACCTTTCTCGCGGGTTATTTTCTTTTTTAACATTTTCCAATAACTTTCATTTTAATCATGACTACGAAGCCTCACCTTAACCATATCTTTTTTTGAATGTTTACTCCTTTTGACTGAATACTCTGTTCGATATTCTAATCTGCTATCTCTTGGATATGCGCCCCTTAAATCTGATCTGTCTCTCCTCGTTCATTACCACAGTTTTTGGTCTCTTCAGGTCACAGGTTCCAGACTCGTCTCGTTCCGGATCGAAGTCGCTCCCAGTTTAACCAGCCTGAAATAACTGTGTACCAGAGAAATCTGGAAAGGTAAAGGCGGATAATCCAAAATTAGAAAGGAACTGACTCCAGTATTCTCATCAGATCCATTAGGCTTATTGTGAACCTTAACTTCACAATCCATGATACCTTATCAAGAATATATGAGAGTTACTTTACTTTTACATGTTTCTAACCAAAACACTTTCTGACATATCTCCTTCTTATCGGTTTTTGTGCGGAGATCCTTTTGCTAATGTGTTTAATTAACCAAAATTTTTTTTTTAAAAACCCCGAAAAACTCGGTTCCCAAATTTGCTTTCTTATCAATTAAAATATTTCTTTAAACATTTTTTAAAATTAGATTCGATATTTTGACAAACAATAAAATTATTTTTAATATGTCAAAAGAATAGAAAAGGAAGTTGAAGGTACTTTTTTTCAGAAATCTCCAGCAAGAAAGGATAATCATAAGAAGTGTCGTCGGTTGAACTTTAATTCGGCCAGATATTGGCAATATAAAAGCCGTAGGGTACGCGCTGTAAGAAATATAACGCGTAATATTTGCATAAAAAAGGACGCGGAATAGAATTTTTTCGATTGAACGGGAAGAACAATTTAAAAAAAAAAAGAAACACCGTTAGAGAACAGACAAGTTCATCATGCGCCGCTGGAAAGGGTGTTAGTACAGGAAGGAAGTTTAGCGGAAACGAAAGAAACGTAGGAAAGTGAAAAAGAAAGAAACATATTCCCACAAGAGTATTACAAGTTTTTACAAAATGTGTAATTTCCCTATCGCATTATTTAGGAAGTTCGTGAAATGTATGCATGTTTAGATTAAGAAGGAGGGAACACAAGAAACCTAATTAAAATGTAGTACGCGAATGACTGAGATCAGACTGGTCACGTAAAGGAAATTCGAACGACTAAAAGTTCAAAGATTAAGTTAAACAGACACACAGAGAAAGGATCGATGATGGGGAGAAAGGAGGAAGTGTCTGGAAAAAATTTAACAAGGAGAAGTTGTGACGTTGAGGTCATCGATTTTAATGAAATTTTGCAAATGAATCGTGTAGAATATTTGAACGCAATTTTTTGATTTAAGCGAGAAATTAAAATTTTTAAAAACCGCATATAACGGATGTTATGGATGTAGCCGTTTAAACAAACATATACAATAAATTCCGGATTATGTTTCATTTGCGGAAATGGTTCAGCGATTATTCTCTAAAATGAAGTACTCGAAACATAAAAATTGCCGGAAAAAAAAAAAAATATATATAAAATAAAATAAAGTAATGTGAAAAAAAAGTAATTTTAAATTTAACATAAATGTGTCGTTCGTTAAAATTAGATATTAGTAAAACGCAATTGGCTTAAGTATACTCGTATTTCGGGCGGTATGGCGGCAAAAGTGGTGCTGATAGCTGTGTTTCTTCCACACCGTGACAACGGGGCATGTTCAAATCTTTTTCATTTTACAATTTTTTTATTATTATAATTTTTTCATTACCTAATTTCATTCTTTATACGTAATTAAATAAATGTAATAAACATTTTTAATTTTCTCGTTAATTATTTACGTTTCCTAAACGGTAAACTTATTCCATATGCAACGAATTCATTAATAATGATAGGCTTATATTTATTGCTGTTCCGTGTGTTACTTATAAACTAATGTATTTACAAATTTATCTTTTATTTTCCGTTTAACATATTAAGAATTAATAATAAAACAAAAACGTAAAGCGAAAAATAATTTTACTGACACCGGTGGGGAGAATTTGAATCTTCCATACGGCCATTGTTAGTGTGCTATAATAATAAATAACGTTTGTATAATTAAATTTAAAATTATTATTTTTTTTTTTTTTTTTTTTTTCTTTACACTATACCAGCACCGAGTGCCATAACCAGCGATGATGATTAGAAAGGAAGTAGAGGAGGAAAACAGGGAAGGGAAGGAAAGGAAGGAGAGAAGAGAGGAATAGAGGGAGATAAAAAGTTAATGCGTCTAAAAACTCCAATGAGTTTAAGTAGCAGCGATGAGGGTGAAAACATCTGGAGCAGTTGCCTTGAACTTGCATAATACCAATGTAGTGCCAACAGGCTGATTACGCCCATTTCATCAGGTGATCGGCAGGGCGTCCCGACACCACTTCCGTTTTTTAAATCCCCTGGGAGGATTTCCTGGTAGGCTGCGGGTGTGCATTCGGTTTATATTTGGATTTGAACTGAACTGCAACTTGTCGAAAAACCGTTGGTATTGCTGGACGTACCCTTCTTTGACGTATGGTATTTGTAAGTCGGTATGAAGCGTTGAATTCGAGATGTATTTTGGAGCAGATGCGATAGAGCGCAGTATCTTGGACTGCTGCTGCTGGATCCTTAGGAGGTTGCTTTTACACGTGCTACCGTATAATTCTATGCCATATTTCCAAATTGGCGCCACAATTGAAAGATAGATGTTCCGCTTAGATTTAAGGTGCAGTGTTGATTTTGCAGACAGCAGAGGGTAAAGTAGTCTAGTGCAAGCTATTATCTTTTTTCTAGTTTGAGCTACATGATAACGCCACGTCAGCCGTCTATCCATATATAAGCCGAGGTACTTGACAACATCTGTCTGCGGAATTTCCGCCTCGTGCAGTTTTAAACTAGGGCACGTAACCTGCTTGGTGATGAACGTGATGTGCTGACTTTTTGACGGGTTAAATACTATACGCCAGTTCTGAGCCCATTCCAATATTCTATTTAAATGAATCTGCGCTGCTAAATTGGCATGTAACGGATTACTGTTAGCCGCGAGAATGGCTATGTCGTCCGCAAATGTCGCCAGGATGGTTTGACTCGATGTGGGTATGTCGGCGGTGAAGATGGAGTAGAGCAACGGACCAACTATACTACCCTGCGGCACGGATGATGCGATACTGAACTCCTCCGACAGCGTCTCGTTTATTCTTACAAAATATGAACGACCGGACAAATACACTATAAAGAACGCATAGAGTTTTTCGGGGAGAAACTGACGTAACTTGAAGAGCAGACCTGGGTGCCAGACCCTGTCAAACGCTTGGGAGACGTCTAAGAAGACCGCAGAGCATATTTCTTCTTTTTCGAGTGCAGCAGATATCCCGTCGACCAGCCTGTGACACTGTTGTATTGTTGAGTGCGCATTACGAAACCCGAACTGGTGATTCGGGATTAGATTGATCTCTTGAATAAGCGATTCAACGCGTTTTGACACTAGCCTTTCCAGAGTTTTTGAAAGCGAGGGAAGAAGACTGATCGGACGGTAGGAAGTTGTTGCAGTTTGTGGCTTGCCTGATTTATGTAACATGATGATGACCGACTTTTTCCAATTCTTTGGAAAGTATCCCAGCCTCATTATGCTGTTAAAAATATAACACACGAGCACAATTGCCTTCTTCGGCAGGTGTGATAAGATATCTGTAGTTATCCCGTCCAGACCTGGCGCCTTTTTTTGCGGGGCCGATAGAATAGATTGCAGTACTTCTTTCGGCGAGAAGTATTTTATGGTTCCCTGCGACGTTGGTTGTTTACGTAAAGCATCTTCCACAAATTCTGAGTGATCACTGTTTGCATCAGGATTGGGTTTGAATGTCATAAGGCAAATGCATCAGCTTTCTGCTTGTCAGACTTCGCCCACTGACCAGTGTTTAATTTAATATTGAACGGCTCAGGAGTTGGATGTAGCAACTTCCTCGTTTTGGCCCATAAGGATTTGTTGTTCCCATTCAGCGACTGTAGTTGATGATTAAATAAATGATTTTTATAGTCATTAATTTCTTTTTTTAATCTTCTTTGCAGCTCATTGTATAAGTTCTTGGATGACGGGTAGCGATTGCGCTGCCATTTTTTTCTAGCAGATCGGGGGTTTCTCTTATCAGTATTCTTAACCGTATGGGAACGTACAGGTCCTCATTTCTTTGGCCGCTGCTTGTGCGAGTGGAACTTTTGCATGCGTTTTGAATTATTTCCGTTAGATTCTGCACCGCCCTATCTATGTCGTCTTCACACTTCAGCCTAATATTCAAGTTTACATCGTTTTCCACTAAGCTGGCGAAAGAGTTCCAATCTGTGTGTCTGCTACTAAGATGCCTCAGTTTGCAAAGTGATTTAGCCTTGGTGTCCAGTATGGCAATCACCGGAATGTGGTCCGAAGGAAGATCAATTACAGTTTTGCACTGTTTATTTTGATATTGGTGTAGTCCCCGCGTTACAAAGAAATCTAGCACATCGGGTACTCTGTTAGCGTGATTTGGCCAATACGTGGGTGACATAGGTGTAAGAACGCCGAGCGAGTTGTTGCAGAGAACTCGAGCTAGTCGACGTCCTGGCGCGTTAGTTGTTCTCGAACCCCACGTAGAGGATTTGGCATTGTAATCTCCACCGCATATGAATGCATTCCCGAGCTCTCTGAACATTGCATTGAAGTCCATTTGCGGTATGTAGAATCCAGGATGACAGTAGGTTGCAGCCACTGTGAGATCCTCGCGACCTGTCTGGATGGTGACTGCTACAATTTGGTACGCATAGTTACTTTTAGAAAATCTTTTATATTGGCAATATGAGCTTTTTACCATGACCATGGTGCCTCCATGAGCCGTACCGTCAGGATGATGCGCTGTATATACGGTATAGCCGTTCATCTTCATACTATGCGCGTGTATTAGGTGAGTTTCAGTGATCAAAGCGACATCAACCGCATTCTGATGAAGGGAAATTTCCAAGTTGTTTTTCTTACCAGAGACACCGTTCGCATTCCACAGCATTACCACCAGGGAGTTTTGAGTGACTGTTTTTGCATTGTATATCATTTATGGGAGTAATCTGTCGATGACTTTTGTTAACAGCGATATTAGAGGGTTTATTAGTGTTTTAAATTCGCTTAAGAAAGAACTCAGCATTATGGAGATGTTTTCTATATTATTGTTCCTACCATAGTTGATGCTGAAGTTTTCCTGATCACGAGTTAGAGAGTTACTAACGGTAGGCGCTCCCTTAATACCTGCATTACCTATTGCAGTAGAGTTCGTACCACTATTGTTCGTGGCAGGTATTTCGTAGTTATTCGCGTTGCCCACTGCGGTGATATTTGCGTAGGTCGGACGAGTATTGTTAGCGTGCTGATGGTCGGGGTGTTGCATTTTATGTGGCGCTTCACTAACCACCCGATGCTGGGCAGTGGACATCCAGTTCTTGGGAAATTGCGATTGCTGTTTGTACACGGGGCAGCCTTTGAAGCTTGCCGGATGGTCGCCATCGCACAGTGCACATTTTGCCGGAACAGTGTTATTTTTTTACATCGCCTTATTGCTTTTCATCTTTAGTAATTTTTACGTTTAATATTTTATACACTTTATTTTAGAAGAATCGGTCTTTCCAATCATTCGAACAAAATACGTAATCTTGGATTTTTTTCATATTTGAGTCTAAATCGTAACGTTATATACGACTTCCGATAACTAAAAATCAAAAGTGTGCGCTCTAATAGTTTAGACAGTTGCTCATGATCCGATCTGCAAAATTTCATAAAAGTCAGTGATCTCAACTTCGCAACGAATTCTTGTAAGACGGAATCCGAAAGCTTGATGCCCATTTCAGTCACTTAACGCGTTTACAAAAATTATTTCCACGCTCGCAAGCCTGATAAAGGTGAATAATACACTTCCGAAAATCCCAAGCTAGTTTAACATTTTCTCAACGCTTCCGATGATAGCAGCGCTTTTAATCATACACGGCTAAAGGACGAAAAAAAACGCGCGAAACGGGAGACCTTCAAATCTGTTTTTATTGTCGATAAATGTTTAAAGATATTCTAGCATTATATGGCAAAAACATAGCGCACGCACTTGACTTTAACTCCGTGCCAAAAACACAATTTTTAATGGTCGCGTGTTGGATTTGTCTAATGTTATATTTTTTTATATTACTCCATTTACAATTCGTAAAAAAATATAATATAACATTATGTATATTATAATAGACTTAATTTGTTCAAAACATATTAAAAATGAACTACCAATATATATATATATATATATATACAAAAAAAACGCAATAAAATAGTCCGACCGATTTCGTCATTTGTGCGACATATATTGTATTTATTGCTTTTTTTTATGTGTATACGTCGTTCATTTTTAATGTGTTTTGAATAATTTAAGTCTATTATAAATAATGTTCAATATTTTTTGTGAATTGTGAATGTCGTTCGAGTAATATAAAAAATATAACATTAGTAACCGCATATTAACAGTGTCATTTTCCATTGTTTACATTTATAATTTATAAACTAAATTCGATCATCAACTGCTCGATCGGACGAGTTGTTATTATGCCAATAAATTGAAATTCGAAGATTTTACTACGTTTTTATCTACAAGTGTACTATACTCGGCCGAAAGTTATTATTAGCAAGATAGACCATACTGATAAGGCAGTATTAATTAAATTGCTGCTACGAATACCAGAAGATTTAATGAACACAGAGATTAGGACTTTGGAAACTAATAATTAAACATGGCTGGTTGATAACATAAATGAAGGACAGTGTAAGTTAGTTCGTAATTGTATAAAATGGTGGACGTTCGATCATATTTATATACTCGTAATTAAGACTGTTGCCGGCAAGTGTAATAATATGATACGTATCCTGTTTATAATGTAAATTAGGTATCTTAAGAAGTGTTCTAACTTTATTTATGAACAAGCGATGGTAAAATTGTTGGGCATCCACAGAGACGAGCAGTATGCTTCGTGGCACCCGCAACTTATTTTGAAAAATGAAAAAAAAAAAATAATAATAATATCAATCGTTGAAAGTTTTCACGCATATTCCGTCTAGACAAATTAATAATATTTTAGCAGTCGAATTTAGCCCAGCAAATTTTTAGTAATCTAAAAAAGTACGAATAATCGTCGTATTTTTTCCGGGCGTGGTGTGATATACGAAATCTAACGGGAAAATCGGGCAACAGCAAAAATGATTGTACAACGCGAGCCAGTGTTTAACATGCGACACATGTATAAACATAACAACAAGTGAACTTTTAAAGTTCCATACACGGCAGATAAGAGAGCCCCTATTGAGACGCATCGACTACGCGCGTGAATTAATTCGTTATTACGTTCGTTTTTGTCTTGGAAACAAATTGATTATAACAGTCGTGATGTATGATAATAGTAAAAATTGAAAGAGGAAATATAAACGAAAGCCGCAAAAGAAGTTAACATATTAACCCCCCGGTATCTCAACATCTTCGATTCAGAGCTCAAATCAGTGCACGGCCGCCATCTTTAATTTTGTTACACAAGAAAATTAGGCACTTACTCGCTGAATATGGCAGATGAAGTTTCAAGCTGGTACCACTACCCAGTTTTCAGTTTAATGCTCGATTAGGCTTAAATAAGTAAGTAAAGTAAAGTAAATCCTACGTTATATTCCTGATAAGGTTTAATAGATTGTGAAATTGAGCTCTTTTCATAATGTGCTAAACTTAACGGATCTAAAAAGAATACCTGAAGCCCGTTCTTTTTTCGTGGCCGCTTTTACTTTCCCAGATTTCTACGGTGCCCAATTATTTCTGGCTGGGTGGTAAACCTGGGAGCGACTTGGATCCGGAACGAGACAACTCCCGAAAACCCACGATAGCTCCGGTTTGGTAGTCAAGCACCTTAATCACTAGTCTTAATTAAAACTAAAGCTGCTTGCAATAGGTTGTAAGTTACATTTCGTTAGAGGTAAAGAAAAAGGAGAGATCATTGCTAAAGTATAAATAAACTTTCTTATAAATATCAATTTTTAAGAACAATTTTATTATACGTTTTATTTTCCTTATTTTAATTACCAGGTAGCAATTGTTTGCGTTTTGTCGTCACCTCTTTTATGAAAGAACTACTCGAACTTTAAATTTGAAATTGATTATAGTATTACATTTGAAGTGTTATTTACAATCAGTTTCATAAAAAATGTCAAACAACGCAATAAAATTATGATTTTCTTTTTTTTATCAAATACTACGTATATCGTATAGAATTAATTTATTATATATAAATTTTTTTTATCATTAAGAAAGAGAAAAAACTCTTTCTGGCTGTAAATAATGGAACGTTACCGATTACTTCGTACAATAAATCGACAACAAGAACTTTCTCTTCGAGTTGATGCCCAATATTATGAACGTGTTACAGATTTTACAAATTCTGAAAAAAATTTGAGGTTAATTCATTATTCATATCATCATTAAAAGCGTAAGTATTATTTTTAATTTTTAGTTTAAATGATATTAAGAATTATTATAAAAATTGTACGACGCATTGTCTAAAATCTTTGCAATTTTTAGCGCTCGAGAAAAAATTTCCCTATGATAGAGATTTCAACGTATTGAAAGGATCTCACACGTTGGAATGTCTTTTTTTTTTTTCTTTTTGGGCTTGTCAACCGGGGACCTTTACGCAGGAACAATTAGAATAGGAATGTCAAAAATGAAAAAATCCGTCTCTGATTTTGTAGTAAAACATGTTATTCATTAAATCAACCCCCCGCCCTTTTTTTTTTTTTTATTATTAAATAATTAACTTGTCAATTTTTATATAAAAAAAAAAAAATAAAAAAATATGAATAAAATCATTTTTTTCTGCATTTATAAAAGATTGCTTTTTTTTTTATGTTTGAACTCATCGAGATAATAAGAATCATGTTTTAAAGTCATTTTCTAACGTATATACATATATATATTGTATTACCGGCTTCACGAGTCACTAAAAAGCCACGCTTTCAGTGAGTTTAATTATTACTTACTTTTACGTCTGTAACATCGGCTATGTTGAATAACATTTAGATGGCGTTAAAAGTATCGAGAATTCGAAGAGTAATTAAATTTTACACTGTCCTCGAGAATTTTCTGGGAAATTAGATAACTGTGAAACCCGCTATTTCGTTAAGACAACAAAAAACTACGTGGTGTGGGTATGTAAAGTATCTATTGCGGTCAGTGAGACCGATTTTATTTAATATACGAGAATGGGAGATTATGACTCTTTCTTTACGAACTCGTCTTGAGGGATGAATCAATATATGCTCAAAGAACAATTCGATAAATGAATGATTGCTGGAGGATCGTTAAAAAGATATTTCTGGATAATTACACTGTCCTTGATTAATAGTAAATGTTTCTTTATATCTCCCCTAAATGGAACGTTTCAGCTTGTACTTTCGATTTACCTCACGAACATTTTCTAATTTAACTTTTAAACCGATATTTTATTGCTGGCTGGGATTATTTAAAAAAAAAAGCGGAAATCTAAACAGACTACATTATAAATCCGATCGCAGTTTTAAATTCATGCGCGAGCCCTTCTTCTTGGGTAAAAGATTACGTAATAAATTTCTTTACAAATTTTAAATAATTCAACCAAGCAGTTTGATCTTAGTATGTTTTCTATTACGGCTTCACCAGCAATAATGGTAATAGAAACACTACGATAAGGTATCGTTATTAATTTAACCGAATGTATTGTAGCGTTATTTTTTGAAGAATATTAAAAACCAAATTTTTTTTTCATTTCCCCCGAATACGTTTATATAAAATGATAATAACTACCCCGATTAAAGTGTATTACTACACGTAGTTTCATCGGGCAATTTTTTAGTGTTATACCGTGTTTACGGGGGGGGGGGGGATTACTGCTATACACAAATATATACAGCAGACGGTGTACGTTAAAGGTAACTCGGACATTTTATTATTAATTTTAGAGTCCTTTAATGGGAAAGCAATTTCGGCAAACGTTGGGTAATGTAATCTGACGTTCCGTAGTGAAAATACTTCATAAATAATAAACTTACGTGATTCGGTATAAATTACAAATCTAAAAGTTTACCTTGTTCTTTTTTAAATGTATTTGTTTTATTTTGTATACGTTTTTTGGCTTTGTAATTTAGTTAGATCAAAGTTGAATATATATATAAATTTTTTTTTTTTTTCGTTAAAAAAACGGGACATGATACATTTTACAACTACTACGTGTCACACATTGAACGTACCGCGATCATTATAACTGTGTTTTACCGAAGAACGTTTCGAATTACACCTGTCTTCTTTAGCGCGCAAAACAAATTCGAATATCACACGTGTGCAAAAATTACGAAAATAATTTTTTTTTGTTACATTTTTTTTAGTTGCCGAAAATTTACTGGACTAAATTCAAAATTCCTACATCGAGTAATATAAAACGGAAGGAAAAGCTCCTATTCCAAATTATTACTATGTAAGCTGTAGTACAGATTGACTGCACACTTATTGACAATCGAATCACTAAATTCGAATTAAAGATATGTGTGCTGACATATGGGGGTATTTTTCCTCTTTAACAGTTATTGAGCTTTATGGCTTACTTTTATTAAATGAAATACTTCTGTTGACGAGATCCGTTTTGATGTTTAGAAGGGAGCCGATAGATATTTTATACATTTCAACGATTATTACCCGTTTTTATGTAAGCCTGGAATAGAGTTGTTCGCCGAAAGTATTTGCTATTTTATTCTTCCGGCGACTCATTCTCTCCATTTTTATCCTGATTGGCTATCAGATACTGAGCTTTCGTTACTTTTCAGATTGATCTATTTCCCCCGGCTCTAACGAAGAGCAGAATTTTATTCCTATTTATTTACTATATTCATTAATTTTATTACGTAACTTTTTTATTACGCGGCAAATTGAAGGGGCTCCTCGTTTATAAGGGAAAAAATGGTTTTTACCGTTGTCATCCCCGAAAAATTTGTCAAATAAACATTTTTTACCTTTATAATGTTAAATTTTTCTAGCGAATACCAATTTTATTTCGTACTTTTTAATGTAAACATTTTCGGATAGACTAAAATGATAAAGTATAAATGTACAAGGGCGTCGCCAACCAATGAGCCGGGGCGGTGGGGGCAAGTTGATAGAAAGAGAACACGAGTTATAGGAAAAATCAAATTTACAATTTAGAAAGGCTAAATATTTTATTAAACAAGAATAAAATTTTAATTAAAACATAATTTTCGTGGGTTTCCGGCAAATTGTTCTAATATTTTATTATAAAAGTCAAATCGTCCATGATTACGAGCCTATGAGTACTCATCATGGTCAGTTGATTAAAAAGTTCCGAAGCTCCAGAGGGGCAACTGCTCTCCCGTGTCCACTCTTGGCGACGCCCATGTAAATGTACCCTTATATTTATGAACGTATATGTGGAATTTTGTAACAACATGCCGGTTAATAATATCCGTAATTATATTTAATATTCCGCACCGGAAATTTTATTCCCGGTAAATATTAAAAATAATGTTTTTAAATGATGTCGAAAATATTTAAAAAAATTATTAGTAGTATTTATTTTACGATTATATATTATTATTATATAGGGGGTTATATATTTAATGAAATTAACACTTTGAAACTACTATTTAATATACATGTTTTATCTGTAATCTTTTTAATCGTCAGGAGAAATTTTTCCAGGTTAATTTTATGACGAAATTTTTATCGGGTCCATTATCTTTTTGGATAATTTTATATTATAATGGAACATTCGTAATGTCTCCTCTCGGTTTGCCCTTATAATGAGGGAAACTCGAATACAATAGACGAATCGTTTTTAAAATACATCGGCGGGGTATATTTAGTGTAAAAATTAACTTCAGATCTTGTTGAATGATAGGAAAACAAAAAAAGCCGGAGATATCAACCTAGATTGGACGGTTCCATTGTGTCGTCATCACCGTTAGTTAATAACTAATAAGAAGATTGCTTCACTCGGACTAGCGAATCTTAAATGCGCAGATTCGAGATTATTTTTCAAGAGGAAACGAAGTAAATTGTGTCGGGGAGCTTATATAGTAGGGCAAAGTAGTACGTTAGAATAGAGATTTTTCCATTTGCAGGAATTCTTCCATTGAGGCAGAGTGAAAATTTCGGTGGAAAAAGGCCATAAAAATACACTTAGCCCTGAAAGCTGATGGCAATGTGGGGCAAGCAAACGGCATTGGCTGTAATCCGATTTTGGCTCGGAGAGGAACGGTTTTTGCAGTTCAATACGGCTATTATTGCTGTTATATCAGAACGTTGATTCGGGATGGTGACGGTGTTTCGATTATTCAAAAACGGGAAATGAAATCAAATTTAGCAAGGCTGCTCCGCGTTTTCCGACCCGCAAAAAAAAACCCCTGTAGCATCGTTATTTGCACGTCTCCACGATGCTTCATTTTCCACCGTTACACCAATTTAACTGACCTTTTTTGCTTTTACCTCACGTTCCTAATTCACGCCACCGATCAAAACTGGCTGAAATACTGGAAATAGGAATAGGAGTTTTAACGTCGTTCATTGTTTTGCAGAGGTCCTCTGAAACAATGGTGGATTTTTGACCGAATCCGAACACTTTATAAGGATGGAACAGAAAATATCGTAATGATGGAACGAGATATTTCGTTTAGGACTCAACAATACAACAGAGTTCGAGAGTATTCGTGATTCCGTAATTGGCCCGATCGAACCGAGCTTACTCGATAAAGTGTAGCAAAAAAAAAAAACAAAAAACGATAGACCTGATAAAATTAAAAGACGCGAGAGATAAAGCAAAAAGTAGGGACGAGCTGCTGCGATTTTAAACAGAATAAGTGTCAATACCGTGATTAAACGCCGCCATCTTGTTAATTTAATCAGTGTACAACTAATTCGATTGATTTTAAATGATGCATAACGTCAAATAATCATATTTGCAACTACGTGCAAATCACAATTATTTCGACATCTTGAAATTATTTAAAATTTAAAATTTTTCATAATTGGAGCGTACTTAACAATTACGGCTAATTAAAATTTTGAAGCAAAAGGTTTTTTGATTGTTTTTTTAAGCAAATTTTTGTAACTTTAAATACTGTTTAAAATAATATTTACTAAAAAAAAGGCCTTATTCAAAAATTTCTTGTTTCAAAATTTTAACTTAACCGAATTTGTAGGTAATTCGGAATTATAAAAAAAAAAAATAATAATACTAATATAAAATAACTTTGTTTACACGATAACGGTATTAACGGTATTCGTTAGTTTTTGTTCCGTGTTATTTACGCTCCCCCAAGGATTGCAGTCTCAATTTCACCGCAGACAAACATTATAACAGACAAAAGAATTTAGTCGAGTTTTATATGCAGGGCCGTATCTAGACCAAAATTTCGTCCAGGGTGATAGGAGGGTAGGGGAGTTACATTTTTTTTTTATAATTATACACATATATAGATATATAGATATGTGTATGTGTGTGTTATCATGAAATATATTTATTTATAAATGGTACACTAAAGCCTTGTAGTCAATTATTGTATATGCAATATTTGAACAATATAATAAAAACAAATAAACAATAGTCGTTTCCATAGAATTCGAACAAATTTTAATTTTCTTTTCTTTTGTCAAAAATTGAAAAGAAATAAATTTATTCTGAATTTCGGTCCATTTAATTCAAGCAGTTATGATTTCGCAGACATTTCGGGGGATTTGAACCCGGAAAACCCAAACACGCTCTACGTTTGGAAAATATGGAGAGGAAAAAAACGAAAAACGAAAACGGGAGGATATGGCTTAAGAACGTAAGCGAATAACGGAGACAACAACAGAAAGACGAAGTAAAGGAGACAAAGAGAACCATAGGTTAATAGGAATACTAGGTTGAACAGACAGATAAAAGGAACAATTGTTAGAGAAAGAGGAAACGTACATATCCGATACCATAATCTGAGATAAAAACCTTAACAGATTTATTTAATTGTAAAAATAATTAATTAAACAAATTAAAAAAAAAAAAAGAATTCGAACCCGAGCATAAATAAACTATAACAAAGGCTTGTTTCTCCGAATTGACTGGCCATTCGACGTTATTATTATCAAAGGGTGAACACCATAAGGGAGTACTATTATTGTATAGAGTTTTGTCTCGAAGTGAATTTCCGAGGTCGTGCTCTCCCCTTGACAGTTATTTCAATCCTCACGCTTTAGGTCTTCCCAGTTGCTATTCTGCTCCTTTACTCAGGACTTAACGCTTCATGTATGATGTGCGAGTTTTTCTTTTTTCTTTAACTACCCCTGTATTACACTAGAATACTACAACTGAAATTTTTCCTATAATGTATCATTTATATTCCCTCTATCACCTTAATTTCCATTTCCGCCATTTTTATATTACCCTGAATTTTGGGTTTTTTCTTCCTGTAGTGAAATAAAGCAGTATTGAATTTTCGAAGGTTATAAGAATATTATTATAGCCTTCAAAAAGAAACGGTATTTTTACAAATTTCGGATTAAGTGTATTTTAAAATAATTATATTAGTATGTAGCAACTTCGATTAAAGAGAAATATTTGAAGAAAAAATTATTTTTTTTTGTAAACTATTTTAAGAAATATACGACATAATTAAAAATAATTACACTTTGTTTTATTAATATTTAATGCAGATACTTTGGAAACGAAAAGAATGTACTACTGCCTGATTGCATTTAATAAAAAACCCACAAATTTAATGATACTCTCCGAATTATAAACTGTTCCTTATCGGGTACATTTTAGATGATTCTGATATTCGTTACAGATCAAGTCTGACGACATGCGTCACATTTAACGCTGATTATTTCCCACATTTTCTGAACCCTGCGCGGACAAAACCGTACGGTGGGACGGACTATTCCTACATAAAAAATGGATAATAAGTCAGATGGGTTTGTCGTCGCGATAGCCTAGTTGCTAGAGCGCTTGACTTCCGATATGGTGGTCACGGGTTCGATCCCGAGCGACGACGAACTTATTACAAAAATTAAATTAAATAAAAATAAATACTCACTAGTAATCACGTGGTGGCAATGGAAAACCACCACGTACAACATCATATGCTCCCTAAGTCAGTACACAGCAGATTCACACAGGAGACTGCACTTGTGTATCGATAAATCAAACGGTTACAATCAGTTCCGAATGTAGTCTTGCGTGTGTACACCGGCGTTGCATATAACAATTGCCTATACCAACGTCAGGCCCGGGCGACAGGCCAGTTGGTTCATTCACTTGTCGCATCTACTAAAAATAGCAGACCCCGCTCGCGGGAAATTTCTCAAGAAAAAGAAGGGTTCGTATAAATGAACAAATATAAGACACGTTTAGAAAGTTCAATTTACTGAAAATAAAAATTCAAGGTTTACGTATATCAAAATATTTTTGCAGGAAAATTAATAATATGCAATAAGTTAATTTTCTTACGTTATTTTATTTGATAAAATTAACTGGAAGTTGCAAGCGAAAGTGTTAGATGTTCTAGCTAAATAACGGACGAGTGCTAGAGAATGAATTGCAGAATTGTTAACAACATCAGCCGTTATATAGGGAGGTATATCGACTGTTTCTATTAATTAAAGTAGATAATATATTTAACCGTTTTCGCAACAACAAAAACAAGAAGTTTCATACAGATGCTGCTACATTTTGTTGTAATCAAATTTGCTTGTTTTTTTTTTTCATTTTTTTTTTTTTTTAGTTTTATTAACTGTGGACGATTACCCAACAACAAAGGTAAGATTTATCCAAGGAAAGGTGATAAGGAGGACGAGTACGTAGCAACCATTAGAAATATGTTAAGGAAAAATACATGGGGAAAGACTGCACCTGGAATTGACTTGAGGGAAACTAATGAATAAAACAAGGAAAAAAAGTGAAAAAAAAGCTAAAAAATTCCCAGAGGAAAGAAGATAGAGATATTTCACGGTCTCAAAGATCGCAGACGGTAGGCAAGATTAACAGCAGTTTAGTGCTTGAACTATGTCGCGCCTCGTAACGCATAGTATGCGGTTGCCCAAAAGTTTCCTGAGCTTATTACCAATGATTTCAGTTTAGTGCGAGCATTACGGTATTTTAAGATTTGAAGCAATCTTATTTAATTTAGAGGACCATCATTAGTTATGAGGCCAATAAAATAATAAGAACTTATTTTTCTTAGATAATTGTTTTTTTTTTTTTTTTGAGACGATTAGCTAACCGCTCTGAAACAATTAACAAAAAAAAAAAAGAAGGCCGTCACGGGACGCCCGGCAGATGTAAAACATCATAATAGATGGTTAACTAAAGAATCTATAATTAATAAATATGTGAAATAATAAAATGTAAGATAGAAGTTTTAATACCTGACTGGTACGATATGTCTTAAATTAGATGTATTTTGGTTATTGTGAGTTTCAACTATAATATAACCTATCGCTTGTGTTAGCGGTCTAGTGGTGTATTGTGCACAGTTAACGTTCACACATATATTCAAGTTATCATATCGCTTGTGTTAGGGCCGTATCTGTTCAGCCCCCCCGCCATGTCTGCGATATAATAACTGCTTGAATTTTTATGAATTCTATGAAAACGACTATTTTTTATTTGTTTTTATTGTAGTGTTCAAATATTGCATATACAATAATTGACCCAAGGCTTTAGTGTACTATTTATAAATAAATATATTTCTTGATAATACACATACACACACACACACACACACACACACACACACACACACACACACACATATATATATATATATATATATATATATATGTATATATATATATGTATATGTATATGTATATATATTTATAAAAATATTTCCATAACCCCTCCCGAAATTCTGGTCTGGATACGGCCCTGGCTTGTGTTGTTTGTGTACTGCGAAAATATAAAATAGAGTGGTAATATATTAATATTAATAAATAATATATTAATAATAGATGGTTTACTAATCTTTGGTTTGAATCGGTAGATTGTGTTTCGTCAATCGGTAGATTGCGTGTCCGCGTATTCGACATTTTACTACAGCCTGCACTTAATACTAGTGGCAACGTGCTAATATACTGTATCAAGTATACTGCAAACGAATAGAGGCGCACACAGTACACACCCCGGCGTAAAAGCAACGAAGGGTATAGTATACGCGCCACGCACACACAAGCGAGTAGTGATCGGCGGCGGAGAGGGGGCATGACGGCATGAAAGCGTCACGCCGTTTGTCGTCACGGCATACGAATCGGTTTTACCACCAAGGCGCGCCAATAGATGTTTCACATCTAAAAATAAGCTGATTAAAGATGCGCTTCGGTTAGAGCTTGCCAAGAAAAAGGGAAGTAAAAATTGGGACAATAGAAAAAACGGTCATGGAAATTAAAATAAGCCATAAAATGTTTTAGGTTTAGTTAATGGCAAGCTTAACAATTAAAGAAAATTATGAATGTCCAAAATTGCATATGTACTAAAACAAACTGACCGTTTTGTTGAACCAGGCCAAAAAAATTTTCTTTTAATAATTCGCGATTTGCGACAAAAAATTCGAGCACCTACGGAAAATCGTTTCATGCTCGAGATACCAGCCGTTCTAACAAATACAATCAGCCGCAATAAGCTGATTCCTTGATCTCGGCAATAATTCTTGTTTGCAAAATATTCCCACGAGTATTTCAAATTGTTAACGACTCCTATTTAGCACATTGCGCAAAGTTGTTCCAATTGTCTCTTAATAAAATGTCTCTAGTCTTGACTCTAAAATGAATCAAATTTTGTGAACTTATCAGATTGTGTCGATTTTTCGCAAAAAGAACAATGACGATCGCGGAAAGAACAATCATTTATTTCTATTCATCTTTATTGTACGAAGCCATGTTTATCGACCTGAATAGCTACATATAATTTTTTGCACTGTTTGAAACATTTTTAGGCCAAACAGCATTAAAATGACTTATGATTTCGCGCGTTTATTTAAAATAACAAATTTGTTTTTTGCATTTTATGTTAGCCGGGGGAACTGTTGTCTCTTTCCTCGTCCTAGATACATCGATGTATCTAGTTTCGTATCCAATTTCAGCGAATCTGTGACGAGGTACGGTCTCACCGGTTTTTTTGTTTTCATCTTCGTTATCGCATGATATTTGTAATTAGCTACCGTTACTGCTTATGCAAAATTATTATTTATTATATATTTATTTATTTTTCTTATTGTATTTCATTAAATTTTACTCCTAGGACAAAAAAACTTCATCCTTTTTGTTTTCTAATTAATATTTGGCAATTAATTAAATTATTAGGTGTAAACCAGTTTTTTCATTTGTAATATTCAAAACAGTCGTATGTAAATATTTAGATATTTAATTTTTGTTTTCCAGAAAAAGGAAAGAAAATAAAAATCACTTGCATTTAAAGCTCAGAGAAGCGGATGGGAAATGGACAGTTTGTAGAATAAGTAAATTTAATGAAGAAAATGAAATAGTAAAAAAGTAATAAAAAACAAGTAATGGTCAGAAACTGACGTAGACACTGACCCAAGAGATTTTCAGTTGTGCAGCGCAGCGAATGGAGGTAAACGTATAAGAGGAGAGAAAAAAGATACATATGGAAATATTTCCAAAACATACTCGTTTATTTCGCTTTTCTTTTTTTTTTTTTTGCATTTTATGAAACATTTTGATCATCGATTCTGGCCTACCATTAAAAAAACAAAAAAAGAAAAGAACGTTTTGATACAGGAATTTGGATTTCAACGGATATAAAAAATTAAAAAAAGAAGAAAATGCAAACAATTAGACTATTGCTTTGTATCGTGCTATTTATATATTCATTTTTTTTTTTATGGGTTCGTCAACGAACACGTTGAAGATTTCTCTTCCTTCTCTTTCTGTTGTTCCTATATTGGCTATCTTTATTTCTTCTGTTTCTAATCGCTTCCTGATTTAACTTTCAAGTCCCTACGTTTCATTATTTGTTAGTCCTTTGTGCTGGGTAAATATCCTGTGTTGACGCGCCCAAGATAAAAAAATAAATAAATAAATAAAAAAAAATTTTAAGGATAGAAAATAAAAATAATTTTAGGGAGGCCCCCTCTTATGGCACTTTGGTGCTCTCAAGGATCTGAAGCTCTAATAGGAACAGGACATGCGCCACAGGTGGCGGATAGTAGAAGGACCTACAGGTATGCGAACAAAGTCAAATAAGCAGCCGCTGGCCGAGAGTGGCTATTGGTAGCTTAAGCAAATGATCCTAATGATGATAGTGGGCACAAGGAAATGGAAGAGTAGGTTAGGAACTTTCTATAAAACTTTATATCCCTTCGATTGTTCATTAATTAACTCTTAGCAAGTTGAGACCACCTGTAATGCCTCAACCGCTGCTTTCCAGGTAGCAATCAAATGCAGATGCGAATAACTATAGTGCAGTGGCTTGCGGGTCAGTGTCTCGGCTGGAATAAATTACCGCGGTACACACAATCTTAGTATGAAGTATGAATTGTGGTTTATATCGATTCAAAAGCAGCGTTAAATTTGAAGTTCTGTTAAAAGAAAATCGTGATTTATGAAGGATGAAGGAGTAAGAAGAAACAGGTGAAGGGGAAAAAATAGCAGAGAGTTTGATCATCTAAATAGGATATACGAATGAGGAGAGGGAATGCGAGATTCTGTTAAGATCTCAAGTCACTAAGGCGGATACGAAGGCGGGTATTTGAACGCGATCTAATTTTAAAACGGGACACGTGGAAGAATTTCCATAATTAAAACAGCAATATAAAATGGATAAAGGATTTGTAGAATATAAGTAGGATACACGGGGGTCACCTGCACGATTTGTGCGCGAAAGGGATTTTACGGTTTGAGCTAGTTGGGAGAAAATAAGTGTAGATGATTAACGCGATTGCGAAAACGAAAAGAGTTTACAAGAGGAATTTAGCCATCATCTAGGGTAAGGCTGATCGAAGAAGGGTTAAAGGGACGAGAAGTGAAGACAACAGACGAGAATTTAGGTGAGAAAATAAAGAGGTAAATATTAGAAATAGAACATTTTCTAATAATGTTTTAAAGAGTTTGACGATGGGGGAGTTCGCTAATGATGCGTTCAGAAAAATAGAAAAGAACTTACGCATTTTAATAAACAGGATGTCGTAGACTAGAGTTGTTGTTAAATCACACGAAAAAATCACAGAATACCGGCGTCTTGAAGAACTTTTACCTTTTTTTGCATATACAACGGGTAATTCTCGCGACCATTTAGTCCGCACAAGTAAGGGTGTCAATATAAATAAATTTGCCTTTTTCGGAAAAACGGAAGTGTAGACTGTACGAAGAACTGGTTGTGTAGAAAAAAAAAATATCCGCAGAGAACGAGTTCATTTGACCGAATTTAATTAACCTACTTAACTAACATCGGGCGCTCGAACGATATTAGCGTAAAGAGTTTCTGATCGAATTATACGATTTAGGAATTATCGCGTCTGCGTGAAGATTATGGCGCGGTGTTGCGATTGGGAAAGAAAGTAAGGAAAAAAATTAAGATGGAACACTGTGTCGACGCCGTTACTATTATTACTTTTAATGGGCCGAAAAATTTTCTCACGAATGTTATATTAAAAATAGAACAACAATTTACCCGCAACGACGGCGCAGTTTTATCGAAATTTCCCTAACCCTCTCTTTCAACAAAAAGCATCCGTTTACGAAAGATAATGTGAAAATTTTTAAGTTGTACTATGACTTAATAGTCGCTAGTTTAAGAACTGAAATCCAACTCCGTTTCAAGAACCGAGCAGACATTTAGGGTCAATTCAATGAGAGGAGTCCTGGCGAAAATTTAAAATTTTCTCATTTACGACAAAATGAGGGACATTAGTTAGGAGGAGAGCCACGCCGAATTTTTTTTGTTTAAATTCGAGTTTTAAAAAAAGTGAATTAAAAAAAAACAACAAAAGGGCCAACTGTAGTGTTGTGGAAGGAAAATTGCGAGTCTAGCCCGTTCGTGTCGTTGCGTAATCCGCATAACATCGAGTTTAATCCAAGTTGCGCCGAGCTTTCAGCGATAGTTTATCCTCGTTCTCTGCACTCATGCGTTGCCCCCATGTATTACATCTTCTAGACCGGTGTGTAATTATATTCGCTTTCGTCGTTCTACCCGAAACCATTTTTACCGCGTTCATATTCTTCTCAATTCGACGTTCGCATTCTCCTTTTAACAATGCTCCCTCATCTCTATTAATCCATTTATCTTCTTCTAAGGTTGGTTTTTATTTTTTTCCTCCGCTTTCGTATTTCTGCGAGTAAAGCGATACAAATTAAAAACCGGCGACCGGAGGGGACGATTAAAAATGTAATTTTTCTCTAAATTCGACATCGCAGGTAACTCCTCCGTGTTTGCTAAGAACAGCGAAGCATTCAGGTTAATGTTTACTTTGTCGTCCATCTACTAAGCCCGAACGGTAAAGTTTCTTGATTAGGATTACCTGTTTGTATTAATATAGACGTAAAGCCGACGGTTTTTTTTTTTTTTTATTGGCACACTGAAGTTGAATTAAAAAGCCAGAAAAACAGAAATCTATGAATTCACGAAATAAAATGACTCTAATGTTATGCGTAAATCGGTTAAGTTTCCATTTTTAATTCTTAATATTAAACCCTCGATTAGTCCCGCGGATGACAGAAAGTTCGTTTCTAAAATAGTGTTGCATAATGTGAATTGCCTTCATGGAGCTGAAGTATGTTGTTGTGATCGGATAAAAACGGTTGATAATTTTAAATACCTTGGAATAACATTTTTTTTTTTTTTTTTTTTTTTTTTTTGAGTGCCGTGTACAGCTGCCGGGGCTATTACGACACTATGGCAATCGGAGAGTTAAATGGTTCGAAATAGGTTAGCTGTATAAAGAAACCGAATAGTGTCTGCAATGTTCAAAGGCGAGTTGGCCAAAGACGACTGCAAAGACGCTATCCGGTGCTTGGCGCGCTGGAGCGCGAAGGAGGGGCACTCCGGGAGCAGGTGTTTTACTGTAGGAGAGGGGGGAAGGGAGCAAAAGGGGCATTCGAAAGGGGGCTCGTAATTAAGTAAGAGATGATCATGAGTCAGCGAAATATGTCCAATGCGGAGTCTTGCCATAGCCACAAAGTGGGTTCTGGGGAGGTCAGAACGAGGGAACCAAGGGTCAATTCCGTGTTTTATCTCTCTTAGAAAGCAAAATTGTCTAGTGAGCCAATATTTGATAAGGCGTTAGCGTGGAGACTTTATACAGATTGAAACAGGTTATGACAAAACCACGAGATTATATTTTGACTCATTAATAGTGTCTAGAATTAGATACGGAATTGAAATTTGGGGAGGCAAAAAAATACGGAATTAAGGAAAATTAGTAAGCTACAAAAAAGATGTTTAAAAGTATTTTTACCGAGCCGGAGAAGTACGAATCTGTTAACGAATACTACTTGGTGGGATAATAATAAGGAAATGTCTCCAAAAATGTTTTTTTATTACAGTAAACTGTTACGATATAAAACAGAAAAAAAATTACCGACAAGGGAAAGGACTAGGAACTATGATAAATTATGTTTTATAAGACCTAAAGGGATTAACAATAAAACTGACAATGTTGAAAAGGAAGTTTTGAGTCAAATATTGGGTAACGTAACAAAGAAAATTAGAAACGGAGACAATTTGTGCATATGGAAGGAGAAAATAAAAATTTAGTTGATAGCTTGGTGCAAAGAATGAGAAAAGAGTGGACGAAGGAACGGAACAGTGATAAGACGGGGGACTGGAGGGGGAAAAATAATTATAAATTATGTAAACACAAAACGCTGTTCGGTTTTTAGGTACTAATGCATAGTGGCTTTTTTTTTAGCTGCATACCTTTTGGCTTACGTGTAGATATTGTTTTAGGACATGCGTGGATTTGTATAGAAATTAGACGTAGTTTAGTGAAAATAAAAATTAAATGTAATTAAGTAAAATGTTTAAGGTAAATATGATGTATATTTATGAATAAACGATATTATTTTTTAAAAAAATGAATCATCAGTTTGTAATTTACGTCTCAAGAATAGATGTAATATGTATTACTTTGGTTTTTTGTTAACCGGATTTTTTGCCCAGATGGTAATTTTATATCATTGACATTAAATTCTAGTAATCTATAATAAAAATAGTACATCTTGGGGGACACTCCGTTGTTTTTCTTCCACCAAGTTGATCCATAGCCGTTACGCTATATTAACGGAATCATTTAATACGCCTATCGAAGATATCAGATAATTACAGCAATAATTTAAATGAAACGATGAAAGCTGAAGAAATATATAAACATGTGTAGGATTATAGTACATGAAAATTTACAACTTATAATTTAACATTTCATACAAAATATATTCAAGGTTGATATACGAATTTTCAGTAAAACCCACGTCAAACATATTACGTGTTAACATTACGAAAGAATAAGTACCGTCCATCTTCAGAACAACAATGAAACGAGTGATGATTGGAAATAGTAAATATATATATGAACATTTTTTATCAGGTAGAGCTCTATAAGTTCATTTCTATCTCCCACTTAATTCGATTCAACGGATAAGATACATGAGATTCTAAACTACAGTCTGATATGTCGCTGAAAATATTATAATCATCGTCCCATAGGTATCGTCGAAATGTATTATCATGTCATCTACTTTTATCTCCATTATCAGTTTGTCAATATTTATATTTCCTAGTTTTACAACACGATCTCTAAGTATCTTTTTGTATCGCTTAATTTTATGTTGTTTATGCTTGCTCTTGTAAGTTCCAATTTCATAAAACTGAAATCTCCGTTAATATATAATTCTCTTTTATTAATCTTCAGTCCATCGCGTATCCGATATAACATTCACCGTGCTGACGGCAGGTATGGACCTCCTCGATGTAAACAGGTCGAAAAAAAAAAGCACGAACGTACACAGAGGGAACAAAAAGAAGGGTACTGCTTCTGTACGACGAAGGGAGACAATAGGATGAGGTGGCTATGTTATTCTTGTCGGTAATATTGAAATACGCGTCAAGGGTTAATACGCACCCTGTTGCTGCTAGTACACTACTTTGAGCAACACCTCCTCAAACAGACTTCTTTCATTAGATAGACATATATTCTTTCTTTTTTTTTAAATAATAGAAAATGTCGTGCAAGAAACTGATTTCTTTCGTTCCACGGTCTGTTTGGAAGTAGTGTGCAACAAGTGGTGGACATTCGTTATGTAATGGACGCTTATACAAAGAACACCGTGGTCTCGCGGCTGTGCTAAAGTTTTTGTTTGCTTTTTTTTCTTTTTTCCGGAACTTAAGTTCTATGAAAAAGTCTGATTTTTGCTGTTTAAAAAGGAGCGATCTCGAAGTTCATCGATCGTGAAGACATTCGAAGTTACAATTTAATCCAAAGTCAATAAATTCAATTGAATTTTCGTTTTGTTCCGATGATGAACAGAGTAGTAATGCCATTCAAAACGTTAGTTGTGGATAATTTGGTCGCGGTTTATATCGTAACTCAAAGCCGTTAATAAATAGAAAAGAATTTCCCTTTGATCTTTGCCG
The DNA here is from genome assembly GCA_039619475.1 of Icerya purchasi. Lineage (NCBI taxonomy): Eukaryota > Metazoa > Arthropoda > Insecta > Hemiptera > Monophlebidae > Icerya > Icerya purchasi. Next base: position 95,971,971 of record CM077116.1, on the reverse strand, counting down.
TGAACCAGTGAACTATGTAAACGCAAGCTCGAGCGAAAAAAATAATTAATTAATAAAACGCACACGCCACTGATGAAATTTGCGAATTTGAAATTATCGGGGAAACCTCGAGATTTACCTGTAACATTCAATTTAATGTAAATGTCGATGTTGGATAAATGTACCGGTATCGAATTTAGTTGAGCTTCTTAAAATTATTGCACAACTAACGGCATTGCTTCGAAAGCAGTTCTTAAACGATTTCCAATTTCGCTGTAACTGCTGTACATTCAGTAGTAGTTTTTAACTTTAAGTTGAAATTAAAGAGAAAAGGGAATAGGGGAAAAAAATCTCAAGAAACACAAATAATTGTTAAGAAATTCGGGTAGAAAAAAAAATTACATTGACAGTTTAGGAACATCTGCAGCGGACAGTTAACAAACGTTATCCGTCGCTTTGCGAATGGTCATATTTTATTTCATATCTCGTTCTCTTCAGATGTCGCAAACATCTTGTAAAACGATACACGCAGTACATTTAATTCTGTCAAACGCAGCCGTTTCCTACTACCACGCGTACCTTCTTAAAGCCTATCATTGTCCATAAATCAAAGTTTAAAATTAAACGAAAAAAATTACTAATAAAAATAGTTATCCCGCACCTACGTAAATAAATTAATTTCATTTAATTTTATCGATCATATAAAGAACGCTTGCATATTTGATGAAGAGACACTGATAAATTATAGACTTCGCCGAAGTTCAGCCTCTCCACAATTTTTCCATAAAAGTATCGGGCATTTTGCGTTGTTTGTTTTTTTTTTTTACGTTGAACAATGCAATGTGAATCTCTCTCTTTCTTTCTCTCTCTCTCTCTCTCTCTCTCTCTCTCTCTCTCTCTCTCTATATATATATATATTGATACAAAATTCTATTCATAAAAATATGTCGCGAGTCATAAACTTCATGAATTCCTCAACGGTAGGAAATATGTATGAGCAGATACACTCAGCTTTTAAGGGCTTTTACAAAGAATGCAAGTTGGAAGTACGGGAGAGTAAAAAGTTGACTAAATACGATCCTAAAAATGAATCGATGAGTCAAAAAATAATCAATTTTATGAAAATCAGAGATAAATACTTTAAACTTAGTAAAGGAAATAGAACCAATATTCGATATAAAAATTTGTTTAGAAAATATCGAAATATAGTTTCAACAGAAATTTTACCAGAATCAAATAGTGAAGGCAAATAATGATAGTAAAAAAGTGTAGGATGTAATTAACAATATCGTTAATAAAAAAAACAAAACAACAATAGATGACTTCATTATAAAACATTTTGGGAATTCTGCAATAGTAGCTGATCAATTTAGTGACTACTTTATGCGTTCAGTATAACAACATAGACAATTCGGTTATTGAATACGAACTCTGATAATTTCATCTTGTCTTCCTTTTATATTCCACCTGCTAATAAATCCCAAATAGAAATAATAATTAACGATCTAAAAGTTTATAAGGCACCTGGATGGGATGAAATTAGGGTGCAACACGTTAAACATAACTCAAATATCTTTATTCCTATTTTGACTAACATGGTCAACTATTCCATAAAGGAAGCTAACACTCCAGACGGGCCTACCAAAGGTATTGTTAGACCGATATATAAAAAAGGAGTGAAAAACCAATTTGAAAATTACCGACCAATAACAATAACATCGGTAATAGCTAAAATCTTAGAACACTACATTGATAAAGATTTAAGAAATTATGTGGAAAAAAACAACTTACTATATGAAAATCAAAACGGTTTTAGAGAAAAAAGATCCACGATTACATTATTGAGAACGATTGTAAATAATATTAATACAGGACTATCGATGGGGAATCAGTTTTTAATTTACTGTATATGACACAATACATCTGTCGCTCTACAGCAGGTGGGAACAACAAGTGATCACTCGAATACGTATTAGACATACGCACCTCACTCACTCCTATCTAATTTCCAAGGAACCACAAACTTTGTGCCAACGGTGTGACAACCCAGTGACGATCAAACATCTCCTGTTCGACTGTAACGCCTACCAGCCAGACAGAGTCCGAACTGGACTCAATAATATTCATCCAGGTTTGACAATGGACGACAATGTGTGTAAAAAAGTAATTGAATTTTTTAAAAAACGTTTCACTTTTTAAATTGATTTAAATTTTCATGTACAACTACGCTTGTCACACATCGCGTGACCCTTTTGTTTTGTTTTCTTTTCCTTTTTTTTTCTTTTCTTTTCTTTTCTTTGCTTGTTAAGTAATACTGAAATAACTTTTGTAAATGTAAAAAATGTATTATACATAATCTTTAAGAACCAAATGTAAATTTCGAGGTCGCTGAAGGCCAAGATGTCATATAGCGACCATAAATAAAAAAATATAATAAATAATAATAAAAACGTTTGATTTAGTTGATCATGAATTATTGATCAAGGACCTAGAAAATCTGAGCATTAAAAATAAGCAACTTCAGTGGTTTCGAAATTATATAACAAATAGAAAAAACATGGTCAAAATTGCAGGGAATAAAAGTAATGAAAAAACTATTCAACACGGCGTAGGTCAGGGTACCGTATTGGTTCCCATGCTATTTCTTATTTATACTAACTCGTTATGTAAGCATATTAAAAATGCGATGGTATACGCCTTTGTTGATGATATTGCTTTATTAATTGAGCACAAAAATTTAGAGATTGTGGAAAAATTATTACAAGAGAATGTAGATAATTTGAGTAAATGGGCACATGATAGGAAGTTATGTATAAATATAAACAAATCGAAAGTATTACACATTCGGAATAATTCTAAACATAACACACACGACCCGCGAATTGTCCTTCATAATAACAATTGCCTTCATGAGCTTCATAAAAATATCAATACACATCTATGTTTCTGTCCACCATTAGAGAATGTTCATGACATTAAATATCTAGGTATATATATTGATAAATCCTTGAACTGGAAAAAACACATTCCAAGTTTAAACTCGAAATTAAGACAGACAATTCCAGTTTTATATAAAATAAAACAGGTACTATCATATCGAACTCTACGTATATACTATAATTCAATAATAATGTCTAGAATATTATATGGAATTGAAATATATTATGTGAGGCTAAGAAAAGAGAAATAAATAAAATAAGTAAAATACAGCAGAGGTGTTTAAAACGTATACTACCCTATTGGAAGCAAAACGACTTTGGATTAATTATGTATGGAAGGAAAATGATGAAATGTCCCCCAAGATGTGTACTATTTCTATTATAGATTACTAGAATTTAATGTGCCAATAATATAAAATTACCATCCAGGGAAAAAATCCGGTTAACAAGAAACCAAAGTAATACATATTACATCTATCCCCGTGGGGTAAATCTACGAATTGACAACACTGATGACTCAGTTTTAATTAATTTAAATAAGTACAACCCTGGAATCATGTACTAGAGGAAAACAAAATTGGTGTGTGGAAAAAGGAGGTGCAAAAATGGTTGAAGGAATGGTGCAAAGACTGAAAAGATCCATTTCTCGTCTTTTATCTCGTTACTCTTTAATGGTTATTTTCTGTTTACGGTTTTGTTGGTTTTTGACTTTGTCGTATCCTTCCTGGATTTTAGGCTCTCACTGATCATGCTTTATTTCGATTATAAATATTAAGCTGTCTGCTAATGTTGGTGTTCAGATGCGTATTACGCCGCATTGTTGTTTTATTGGCATACATATATATATATATATATATACTATTACTTTAATATGCATAATGCTAAGTTTATTATTATTGTTAGTTACGAAATAAGTTAAGTAGTTGTAATTTGTGTACTATGTATTTATTATAATAAACGTTGGTAAGAGTGTTGGGCACTCACACAACGGGCATATTTGCCCTGTGAGACCCACAACTTATTCTTAAAAAAAAAAAGAAAAAAAAAAGTAACAAAACAAAAGAAAACTGAACCTTTAAACAACATAAATTCACAGCCATAGCAAAAATAGCCTCGTCAATTATGGTTTTAGAATCGGTGTAATGTAAAAAAAAAAAAAAAAACAAATGAAGCTACTACACACTGGCTTTTTTGCAATGCAGACAATACTTATTATTTTTGTACCGTTCGCTGGTGTTATTTCTGTATGCGTTGTACTTTTTGGGGGTTTTGTACTATACACACTGAAATTATAAATTTTCATGCCACCGATCATATAGTAACCACCAACATTAGGAAAGTAGTATACAAATGTAACTTCTAACACAGTAATTCAAACATTTTCCACAGGGAGATATGAGGAGACCCTACCAACCAGCCCACCAAGAGAACCATATACATACTGCATCTATCAGCACAGACCCATCCCCAATACAACGCCATCCTATGCACTAGTAGAAGAAAAGAAACCAAATTTCCTACTCTGCAGTAGACGGAACATCCATATCTATTAGTGCTGCTAAGTAGCCTTGACCCTGCAGCAAGTTTCTTCATTTCCAGCCACAAATTATCACTAACTTCTGCACTATCACATATAACTCTTCTATGTGCTGGGTATTACGATCTTCCACATGCAGAACCGCCCGAAACAACGCATTTCTGCTTCCATTGAAGTCCTCCGCATTAGTGTGTATAGTCATACTCCTATATGTTAAGGAATTGCTCCAGCATTAATGATAATTTTGGAGCCAATAAGCACTGAGGTTAGCTTTCCTTCTTAGAGCGCCTAATGATGCCAGTTGAACGAATACTTAACTATTGACATACATCAATCTGTCATTCATAGCCACAGTACTAGAAATACGTCTCATTTCTAAACAATCTATTTCTAATGCTTGAATGTTTCTGCGCCTAAAACTTTTCATTTCGCACAGTCAGCATGTACCTTAGTTGCATTTACGCGTCGATAATTATTAATAATGTTATATGTTGAAATTCTGTGATTGCAACATACACCTAGAGGTCCTCTCTTCTAGTGTATACTCTTTACCTTCAACATTCAGTTGGGTGAGTAAATGGTATAGACTTGGCGTAAGCAGAAAATATTTCTCCGTTTTGTCCTCGTTCTCAGAGAGTGTAATTTAGCTCCTCTGCAGACTAATGGATGCAAGCGCATTACAGACTTTCACTGATATCCTTGCTGATATTATATTATGTGTACGAGGCTCAAAAATGATGATAAACGTGCTGATTGGAGTGTATACTTTGTAGGCTTGTTAAAACAGTAGCATGAGTGAGACCAACAAAATATGACCAATGTGTATAAGGCATGCAGCAACATAACATATTGCACTGAGCGCAGTAATAGCAACATCCATTGAACAAACATGTTACCAACCATTAGAAAGTGAAATATCTTCAAACAGCAGCCCAACAATAAGTAATTTATTCAGCATCATCTATGTGCTGTAAGTTGCAAAGCAGCTACATGTGTGCTTTTTTCCATGCTGCTACATATCTATTTGTATGTATTTTGTGCAGACGCCAACGATGTACGCGTACAGGAAATGAATTCTAACAAGCAGTATCAATGTTAGCAGGATATCTGATGGTAAAAATAATTTAATGAGCGCGCTTGTTCGTTTCAAAAATGGAATTCCTGCCAGTATGAGAAATATTATTTTGCTGGATGCAATGATAGAAGACAGGTAAATTACCAGCATTAGTGTTAACGCAGGCTATAAACACTATTTTAGGTGAAAATACACGATTTACTGTGCAGTTGACATAATATCATGGAGCGATGTAGAAGAACGATCTGTCGACTAGGAACAATGTATAAAGAGACGATAGTCAAAAAAATTTTACGAGGAAGAATGGTAAATTACGGTGTACACTTGGACGTACATTTAATTGAACGTGCTATTACTCGTCATAGAAGAACAAACTAGGATTTTCCGGTTCCAAGAATTCTTAGGTGGTCGATAATCTAGCAAACATTTAGAGTCACAAAAAGTTGTTACATAAGATCAAAAAGTACCTAGCTGAAGAGCGATGGTGTAGATTTGGGCAGGAACGCTGTTGGTGGAAAAAATTTGATTAAAAAAAGATGCATAAATGGATAGTCAAAAAGATGTGAAACACAACAGAAAATGATTAAACATATGCGAAACAGGCCAAAAGATGATCAGAAAGATGTTCAATACTTGAAAGGGTAATCAGAGAGTCGCGCTAAAATACAACCAAAAAAAAAAAAAAAAAAAGAGAGAGAAAAACACGTCAAAAATTAACCAAAAACATCTGAAGAACATGCATAAAGAAGTAAAATCTGTAAAAAGACCGTATCAAAAAGCGTAAGGAACAAAAATTTTTATATAAATTTTCGCACATTATTTAGTTTAATTTAACATATAATGAGAAGAAGAACACTAATAATATAAACAATTAAATAATATTTATTAGCCCGACGCGAACTCCCGTGATCATGAAGCTTTGTCTTTGAAACGCACCGGGCTAATAAATATGATTTAATTGTTTATATTGGTGTGTTTCTTCTTATTATATGTTAATGAAACGAAAATACTAAGAAGGGCGTTCGAGGCAGCGCCGAATAATATGACAGTAAGAAATTTAACCGTCATGACTACGCCGAAAGTGGTATATAGCATAGGGGGAGAGTGAGGTTAACTTTCGGAACCAGTCAGCAAATTTAGGCTAATTTTGAATCAGACTATTTTTTTTTTTTTTTCTTCTTGAGCGCGTCAATTCAGGACATTTACCCAGCACAAAGGACTAACAAATAATGAAACGTAGGGACTTGAAAGTTATATCAGGAAGCGATTAGAAACAGAAGAAATGAAGGTAGCCAATACAAGAACAACAGAAGGAGAAGGAAGAGCAAGAATGTAATGGCCACAGTAAGGGGTCGAGAGGCCAAGGCCAAGCAAATTAGAATAAAGGAGTGCGCGTTCCGAGGTGATAGAAGAGCATTCGAATAGAAGATGATTTACATCACAGGTCAAATTTAAGATAGGAGGATGGAAGGGACACAAGGGAGACTGAACAATATTAAAACGAAAGAGGGAGGCGGGAAGCAGACTGCGATTAAAGCGGAAGCGAATTATGGAAGAAATAACAGAACGACTGATGCAGGGAAAATTATTAAACCAGGAAGAAGTGAGTGGAGAGGGTTGTATAGCAAGGTAAAATGAGTTAGGATTGGAGAAAAGAGACGGATAAAGATCAGTCTAAAAGTCATGGTGAAAACGATAAGAGAGAGGACAAAGAGACATTGGGAGGGAAATCTGTCTATGAAACAGCCATTTACTGCAGCTAGACATGCCAAAGAATCAGCAAGATCGTTACCAACGATGCCGCAGTGGCCCAGAATCCAGAGCAGGTCAATTAGGGTAGAACGGGATGTTAATAAATTATAAATTAAGGAACGAATATAAAGAATAATAGGATCTGGCGAGGGTTTAGGGAAGGGAGATGAGATGGCTAATAAAACGATTTTCGAATCAGAGCATATGACGAATTTCGATAAATTAGATGTTGAGGATATAAAAAGGATAGCACGTAAAATAGCCATGGATTCGGCTAAGAAGATAGAAGAAAAGGGAGGGAGTTGAAAAGACTCAGAATAGTTGATATCAGGAAGGATAAAAGCAGCTCCGACACCTGAAGCAGATTTTGAGCCATCTGTATGAACCATGCTGTGAGCTGGAAAAAGTGAATGTAGAGTTTGGTTAAATTCATTGTGTATTACACGAAACGGAAGAGATTTAATGTTCGAGGGAAGAGAAAATAGCTTGGGAGAAAAGACAGTTCTACGAAGTTGTAAGTGAAGCACGGGGATTTATTATAGGAGAGGATAAACTGAGAGAATAGGACAAGTCGGGAGGATATGTGTGAAAGGATTGGAATTGTTCTAGGAGAGAAACGCCAGTTGTCCAGAATATATTGATAGGAATTCACGAGTTTCGAGTGAGGAATATGAAGACGTTTAATCAAAAATCTTTCACCGAGATAAAGTCTTCGAATAAATAGAGGAAGGAAGCCAGTTTCGTCCAGGAGAGCAGGAGTTGGAGAAAAATTCAGAGCACCAATACAGAGGCGAAGACAAGAGTTTTGGATGCGATCAAGTTTAGTAAGGAGGGATTTGGGAGCACTGGCATAAAGAAAAGAACAATAGTCTAATTTAGAAAGAATAATGGATCTATAAAGTATGAGGAGAATATACAGATCGCCACCCCAAGACTACAGGACGTGTATGCTGGACGGAAAAAGCGGTGGTGGTAATTTCACGGTGTTGCCGAAAATTTGGGGGTTGATTTTGAATCGTTGCATCGGGAATAAGGTTAGTTTTTGCTTTCTGAGCATGGATTTTAACTCCCTACCCGCTATGACAGGATCAGTATGAATATACTGCTTCAGCCATTCATTAAAATAAATAACTCCATTTTTAATATGATAATTTGAACATCTGACAATAACCCCAAATGTTCGATCGATACATTTTCACGGAACGCAAAAAGTGATGACGAAGATGAAACAAAGTCACTATTAGTTAAAACGAGTTTTTTTTTTAGTCTGGACGTCCTTCAACTAACAAATCCCGAGCGGTGCGTTTAACTAAATTTATAATTAACGAAATTGAATAAACTTTATTAGAAGAGAACACGTAACAAAAAAAAGGAATTTCTTTTATCACATATTTTATTCTATTCGAATTCAATGTAGCGAGAGAAGAACGACTGCATTAGCCATTTTCCTGGTGCTTTTGAACAGCTGTAAATATTAAAAGAGTCAGTCATAGGCACCTGAAAGAGAAGAGGTCCCTTCTGAGAGTTTGAAAAAAATAAAAGTCCCATGTACACTTTTAATTAACTCAACACAATACAATCAGACGCAGAGATATATTTTTCAGGCACTTAATTTCCTTGCCGGTTTTTTCTTCTTATAATATACAGTATTTGCTTTGTTGTGGGGGACCAGGCTTTAGTTGCCTTGTTCAGGTTTATAATCGATTGCAACATTGTAGTTTAGATGGCAGTTGTTTAGAGCTATTTTTATTTTCTATTTCGTCTATTTATTTATTTTTATTCTATTTTATTTTATTTATTTATTTTTTGTATTTTATTCATATATTTGAAATAAGAAGGTTAGTTTCGGTTTATGTTGAAAGTGGCCAAATGGTTTAGATGTCGGGCTGAAAAAATAAAAAAAATAGTAGTACCGTTTAACATGTAAAATGAGCTTCAGAAATATTTTTTTAATGAATCTATACAACTGTGTATTTCAGTTAACCACCACATTAAGCTGTAAATGTATTTTGTTAAATTTTCGCCTATAATCTTCCATTTAAAAACCATCAAGTGAAATGTATCAAATCTGTGAAGTTTCTATTTTCCCTGGATTCTGATTTGAGTCCTCATTTTAAAACATTTATTTCGTAAATGCTGCCGATAAGTTATCACAATACAATGATTACACAATAAAGTTAATCGATATTTCTGAGCAAACGAATACATTTATTTCAGAATGAACAATTATAATTTCTCGCTATAATTAAAGGAATCGCAGAAATTCCTGATCTCGTTCGGCAGAAATATGGTGGTAGCTGATTACGAGCAGTTTACAGCTTCGAATGATAATGAAACAAATGATCGCTTTCACTGACTCCGTTTTTACAGTTTACTAGGGATTTCAGTATCAGTCGCCTTAGTTGTAGCTTTATCCGCACTTATACGGCCGGGTCGAAACTCAATCTTGAATGTCTCTTACTAGGTTTTTTGTGAAATGGCTACCAAGATTTTGATGAAATTCACAAATTAGGTATTTTTAAGGCCCGAGAAATCGATAGATGTTATTATCGCCGAGAAAATTCTACGAAACAAGCAGCTGTAAAAGGGAGGTGGCCGATATTTAACTAATTATCGCATTTTTAAGAGTCATAGGAATAGTAATTGAAAATAGATCTTTCAATTGTGATGAAGTGCATTTATTTACGTTTTACAAGACGGATTTAAATATCATGTTTATCGAAATATGCAGGACATCGCTATAGAATCACGCAGATGGTAATTTGTGGTAATATTTCCGACTTCGTAATTCAAGTCCCATATCCATAGCAGGGCGCCGGGGATTGTGAAGTAAAATGTCACAGTGTACTAAGCTGAACGGCACTTTCTTTTTTTTTTTTTTTGTTGTTGTAAAGCGAACATACCTCAACATAAAAAAAAAAAAACAAAAAAAAACGAGTAATCCATCGAATACAAAAGTGTAGCTTTCGTGTATATATTACATTAACTTTTCAAATTCAGCGAGGGTCGGAGTCAAGCTCGGTTAATTATTAAATGAGAAATTCTGATATATACATAATTGAATCTGGAAATGATTCTAACCTTTTATGGATAAAATTCACGAATTAGGGGGTTATATCGGTCTAAGAAATGAAGGCAAACGCTATGCGTATTAATAATCAAACTTATATTTAGGGTTTAATAAAAAGTGAATATAATTCGTTTATTCACCATGTTAAATAGAAAATTGAAATTTCACCATGAAATAAATTTGTTCGCGACATTTACACGGCGCGATTTTAAATATTATGCAAACTAAAATATTAATACAATTTTAACGTTCGTATTACGTGCATGTTATCGACTTGCGGAAGTACTCACGAGTTTCATAAACATTTCAATACTGTCTATTTCTTCGTCTGGTCTATTCGCGCTAGTCGAATACCGATTTTGTTCCGGTTTTCACCAGTGGTTAGATTGATGACCGTGGTAGGTTTTAGTGTACAATCTGTAAGCCGACCTGCGAAAATTTTTGTCAATGAAGTGACTTTGGGTAAAATGAAAAAAAAAAAAATATAAATAAAATTCTACATTTCTATGGCCTAGCTAAAACTTTTACACAGATAATGCAATTGTACAACGCATCCTTCTCCTTCGCGATCTCCTTATTCGATCCCAAATTTCTATATCTTTCATGTGGATCCCCAGCCATATTGGTTTTCCTGGTAACGAGGCCATCGACCGAGCTGCTGGGGAGGCATCGCGGCTTCCATCCATATCCTCGTACTTCTCTTCTACCAGCGATATGAAATCCTTCTTGAAATCCCTTATAATTAAATCTTGGGAACAAGTATGGAGTTCTAGTCAACAAAAAAACCGTTTCCTTGTTAAACTTGATCCTCTATCTCAGATCCCCCTTCCATTCCGTTTAAGGAAGAAAAATATTATTCTTACCAGACTTAGGATTTCCCACTCCCGCCTGACCCATTCGTATCTCCTACAACGCACCGATCCCCCTCTTTGTCCCTTTTGCCAAAGAACCCAGCTTTTCATTTCCCATTTACTAACATCTTGTCATTCCCTTGTAGCACTTAGAGCCCAGCATGGCCTCCCCCTTCCCTATCACAACTCCTAGCTGATTCTCCGTATCATATCCGCAATGCGTTCTAATTCCTTCATTCCCTTAACCTCCTAAATTCAATTTAGTATCCCATCCGTTCCTCGGGCGCATATGGCCCGTTTGAGCAGCCGGCGCCTGTACCTTATAATGTGTAATAATAATAATAATAATAATAATAATAATAATAATAATAATGTTTTTTATCAGTTTGGCAATAAATTTTATCAATTCATTGGTATTCATAATTTTACGGGAAAAATTTAAAACATTAAAATAGTGCGCTTAGTAAGAAATAATAAAAATGAATGTTAAAGAGAGAAGGGGGATATCGAATACGAGGAAAGAAAAGTTTGTTTAGCAGATGACGGTGGTCCGTCCCATGTTTTACAAATAATCAGCTTGTGTTAGCCTTTTTTAATATATTTTTTTTTCTATCGATACCGAGAATTTTTATTGGTCGTAAAATTTAAATAACATAAATATCGCATACAAACTATTACGCGGATGGAACACGTGTGGAAACCCGAGCAAATTCCGGGCGCGCGGTAATGTTTTGGCGTCGGTGGACTGATGCAATTTTCGAAAATGATTCCTAAAATAAATGACGATTATTAAATATTTTTCCGTAATTCTTTCATTGAAGAATGCCCCGACTGGTTTGCACAATGGAAAGATACAGCGCGGTGCTGCTCTAACAAGAATGCCCCACTGAGAAAGCTAACAGCATAGTGAGTATACTTCCCTGAATACGGCAATTTTGTCCGTGCGCATAGATGGGGGAAATGTAAGGTAATAGTAATAATAAACGATTTGATTATTATTATTATTATTATTATTATTATTATTATTATTATTATTATTATTATTATTATTATTATTATTATTATTATTATTATTATTACTATTACTATTATTATTATAACTTTATAACGTTAAATTAAATACAATTAACCTACGATGGCATAAAAACGTATATTATTTATTGTAGCACCGATCGAAATATATTTTAAAAAGTTTTTTGTATATGTTTTTTAAGTATATCGATCGCGTATTACTATGATGTGTGCTTTATTATAAGTTTAACTAGTCATAATTTTAAATTTTTTTGAAATTTGTATACTGCTCTGTTTTGTAAAAAATGTATTGTTAAGATTACATTAGTTTTTTTAAGAGTTGGATATTATTATTGTAATTTTGACCGTTGCTTGGGAATTAGTTTTAAAAATGAACAAGTTCCGAAGTTGTATCGTGTACTTGACTACTTAATAATTTTCCCAAATTTTAAGTTTCTGTTCGTGTTTTTGCGTTCATCGAGTACAGTTTCATCTGAAATTATTACCTTTTTTTTTATTTTTAGCTAAAAGAAATCAATCACGATATGCCCATATCAGCCCACTGCTGGATGTAGGCAATCCCTAGCGGGATAAGTTAGCCTAATCTCCCGTGCTGGCCAGGCAAATTGGGAGATGCATTTTATACCTGCTGCCAGGTTTTCATTCGCTAATGAAGCGTGCTTCCAACAACGTGAGAAAGGTACCAATGCCGAGGCGAAGCCAAGACGACTGGCCTTTACTCACGTTGATGCGATTGTTCGCCGGCTGAATACTTCTATGCGACGCTAATACACACGACTACATTCGGAATTGACTATAGTCGCTTGATTTATCGATATACAAATGCAGTTCCCTAAGTGTGTCTGAACTGCTGCGCCGCATAATTTTTGTCGTCGCCCGGTATCGAACCCGAGACCTCCGGATCGGAAGTCAAGCGCTCTAGTCACTAGGCCAAACGCGACGACCAAAATAAATTAATAATAAACGAAATTGACTGTGCATTTTAAGAGAAAAAATGGGTAGCTGAGAGGTATTCCTCCAGAAATGCCTGCTGAAATATCAACATTCCGTTTGTCCCTGCCCCTCTCATACTATTCACAATTATTTATTATCAAAAGCTAAAGTTGACTGTACAGCCTTCAGTGTCACATTTAATGCTGCATCCTTCAAAATTATTTAGTACAAGTTTTTCACGCTGTATGTTACTGCCGCGTATCCTGGATTCACCTTCATAATGTGGTTCAGTGCTACATGTAAAAACGTTCTGCTAACTTTTTTCCTCCGCGCAAAGCTTTTCCAGATACTAAAAAAAAAGAATTAAAGTAAAAATTTCCCATACTTTTCGCCGTAATTGCATAAGTAAGGAAAATTTCAATAAAAACGATAAAAAACCTCATAAAACAGAAAAACGTGTAAATCTTAGGAAAGACTTACAAATAAAAATACTAGCTTTTAACAGATATTCTGAAGGAAGAATATAAAAAAAAAAAAAGGTATATTAGTGAGCGGGGAATGTAATTTCTGTTATCTTCGGAAAGTACTTTTTTTTTTCTACCGACGTTGCAGAGTTTCGTAGTCCAAGTTAAAACGATTGGAATAGAACGGAACAAATTGTAGGAGGTTGCAACAGGTTGTGACGGGTCGTGCCAGGAACATCATTTTAACAGTAACAAAAGTAACAACACAAGTAGGATCAAAATAATTCGAATAATTCGAACATCGTAGCGCCTGGCGAACGCAAAAAGCGAATACATGATCAAATTGAAATTGAACAACTTCACACTGACAGAGTGGTTAGCGTCTTGCACGCATTAAGCACTTTTTTCCACATGCCCAAATAGCGGCTTCTCAGATTTCCCTCTAGTGGCAACCTAAAAATTCTCTTCCCGCTTTATCCAAGTTAAATCTCTGCTGCCAAAGGAGTACAAGCAGGTTTCATTCTTTTTCAATTTGCTTTGGTACTTTGCTGAATGACTAAAAGTACTAGAATTTTCGCTATACATTTCTACACATACATACACATTTGAATAAATGTGTACATTAAAAGTAGAAAAACTTTTAAAAAAGTTCTACGCAAATTATTGCTATTGTAATGAGCTAATGTTTGAATTTATTAGCTGAGATGACGTGCATATTTTTTTCGGATTAAAATAGAAATTCTTGCAGTGAAGTCGAAGTGTAAAATAAATCACATTTCCAACCGACTCGGACAACATGATAAAATGCCGTATGTTTTTATAAAAATGTTGAAATAGCTGCATTTGCGCAACGGCAGTAAAGTATGCAGACGGCTTCAGAGCAGGAAATGGCCAAGGAAACTTATTAAGCTTCGGCGCGTATAAGTTTTTATTACTCGGAGCATGTGACAAACGCTTAGTTTGCCTTTCGTCGTCTCCATTTCGTTACCGTCCGCTTCCTACAGCGGCCAATTTATATTTTTGCTGTTAAATCTGCCCCTAAACTGGTCGTTTTATCTTTCGAATTGGCAATTTAATCAGCCGTGCACCGTAGCAAGAACTGAAAAACTGCTCCTTCGTTTATGGCGCTTGTAAAAACTCAGTAATTTGCCAGCAATGAAAACGCTATTCCATTTGAAATCCGGTCCAATTATAACACCTGCCTACTTCTCCAGCTAATCTTCCGCTGCTCTACAGTGATTTATTCGCCCGCTCGTCCGATAATGTTAAAACTGCCAGCTTTTTATTTGATTCCAGTTTCGCTTTATACATGCTAGATCGACTTTTACAACTTCTTCACTTCCGAGAGAAAACAAAAAGACCATATTGGTTCAAAATTATGTCAAATAACATTCAAGTGATTGTATTTCATTTTATTTAACTTTTTATACGTAACCTTTATGATTGATATCGCTGTATTTAAAATATATTTATTCAATTAATTTTAGTAAGAAACCTAAAGTTTAATAATAAACCATCGATGAAGTTCTCTCTCTCTATATATATAAACTTGGCCATTTTGGCCTCACAAGGGGCTCTGCTCCTTGACCCCTCTTGTTCTCTTTCTCTTCTATACTTTATATAAAATGATCAAAATTTACAACGTCATTCTTTTTTTTTTTTTTTAATGAATACCGTTTTTAACTACTAAGGTTATCACGGTGAGAGCTGCCCAGGCTACCTAAAGAACACCCAACAGTCCGCCATCCTGAATGAACTTCTTCAAAGTGTTATATGATTTGTCGCTTAATATTTCTGTTAACGTTGTGAAGGTGCTTTGGCGGACTGCATTAAAACTGCGACATTCAATTATGATGTGTTGCACTGGCGGGTATTTTAATTCACCACAGTATGGACATGTATTAGGGAGAGTTATCCTTTGCAGTATGTGGTCATGACTTTTATATGCCCTATTCTTAGTCGATTGATCGTTGTGTATTCGACACGTGTGCTATCAGTCGGCGGCCACCATGGATCGATCATCGGCTTTATTTGGCGCAAGAACGTAGTCTTTGACATCCATTCTTTGCTCCACTGCTCAGTTACTCTTTCGCGTAGGAATGTATCAAGCGTTGTTGGGCCTCCCGATTTATGCGGCATCGGGGATAACATAGCAGACCGAGCTGGGATCTGAGTATGTGCAGGGACCCATAGGAACTCAATCCGGTAGCCCTTCTGGTCTAGCAACAGCAGAATCCCTTGAATTTATTGCGCGATTGATTCTTCTGCATTATTATTTTGTAGACTTTGTATGGTGAATCAGTAATAATCAGTATCTTTTTCAGTTGAGTTTAGAATTGTCGTACTCCTGGAGACAGAGCAGAACTGCAAGAATTTCTGTATCCAGTGCCGAACAAGCATTATTTAAACGGACCCCTACTAGTACTCCATCAATTTCGTAGGCGCACGCTGCTGGTGACAATTTACCTATATACGCCTTAGATCCGTCTGTATACACCTTTGTGAAATCTTCGTATCTGTTAATCACCTCAATTACCTTCTTTTTGAGATCTTCTATAGCTGTTTGTGAGTTATTGTACTCTAATAGTGATAGATTTATTTTTACTGGATACTGGTCCCATGGTGGAAGCAGTGGTGTCATTCTTATCAGCATGATAAATTTTTTTCTTACAAAATCTAATGAGTGCGTGATGTTTAGAAGTCAGATTTACGAAAAACTACTAAAACGCGGGCGCCAATGACACACGCAGCGTCACAATCGAAAATGTTTTTTTTTTTTTTTTTTGGGCGCGCCAGCGGCATTGATCCAACAACAAGAAAACTAAGCTAAGAAATTAAATAACTAAGCGGTCCGAAATGGACGCAACAAAGGACAGCAGTGCGGACACCACAGAAGATGAAGGAAAGGAGAGGATAAAGGAAGAGTTATAGGGAGTAGGGAGACCTAATGACAGGAGCTGACTGTATAAAAGGTAGCGATTATTAAGAAAAGCAGGACACTCAAAGAAAATGTGATTAGCATCACATGTACGAGGAGGATCGCAATCGTGGAGAGAGCAATCAGGAGAAGGCGATAGAGCAAATCGAAAGCGAGAGGAAGGGAGGAGAGAATGATTGATCCGGAGACGAATTAGGGAGACAATAGAAGAGCGACGACTGAGAGGAATAGAATGCAACCAAGACAGGGAACGAGGAATTGGCTGAATGAAACGGTAGTGAGAATGACGATTAGAAAATAGGGAGGGATAAATATCCTGCCAAAGTCTGGCGTGATTGGAGGTGGATAAGGAAAGAATATCTAAAGAAGGGAAATGGTTGAGGAATGAATCAAGGCGACCAGCAGAACGAGCCAAAGAATCGGCTGCATCATTGCCATCAATTCCGGAATGACTGGGGACCCACAAAAAATCAATGAGAATAGAACGGGATGACTGCAAAGTGGAGGTAAGAGAACGAATTGGGAGAATAATATTATCAGAGGAATGTGAAGGAGGAGAGGATAGGACTTGAAGGACGCCCTTAGAGTCCGAAATAATGAGGAATTGGTAAAGATCGCTTAAAGAGGAAATATAAGAGATAGCCTGACGGATGACGATCGACTCGGCAGAAAAAATCGGAAAAGTTCCGCTCGGAGCATTAGACTTTAAAAAAAATGATCATAAAAAAAAATTCAAAGAAAAACTATGCACTTGGGCTTCACCCCGCGCGGAGATGTGACGGCAGTGCCGAGCCACGTGTCTAAAAACGAAACTTTCTGATCGTAAGAACGCATATATTAAAAAAAAAAATAACTATAAAACAAAAAAAAAAAACGGCATAGTGGAAAGACAAGAAAAACGACTACGAAAAAACTACTACCTTATATAAAATTTCAATAACAGAACTGATAAACGTGCGGCATGGTCTTAAAAAATTATATTATAAACGGCAATGTGGACTAGGACAAAATTTAAACGTTGCCATTGGCGATCGACTAGAACAGTGTAACTATCAAACTATTTAACTCTAACCGAATAATTGAATAATCGAACAACAATTAAACGCGATAACGATAACCATTATACCGATGTTTCTGGTACATTTTCCGAATAACACAGCTTGCGGGACTTTTACAGGATTTTATAAATCTTCTCTCGGCTCGATGCTACTCGGCATAGCTCTTGCGCGTGTAGTTACCTTCGCTAGCGGCTGCCGCCAACAATACACACGCACACAGTCTCAACCCGAACACAACTGTCCGTTCGACCGCGTAAGAGAATTGTGGTTTTAACCGATAAGCATCCCGGATACTTACAACCCGCGATAACACCGATTAAAACCGTGTCCGATAGACCGTGAATAAATGATTTTATCAAAGGGAATATTTTTATAATTCGAACACCGCTAAAAGATCGCGTTACAAATACCGAATCCGTCACAATGATTAAGAATGACGTTTTCATTTAACATTTAACTTTCGTTAGATAAAATTAGGACATTTTTTCTAATGCGGGCCGGCCTAAGAATTACGTTGTAATTAATATATGTATATATATATATATATATAGTAATGGTTGTTACAGTTCTTTCTATGCCCCCAGGGGTGCCACCGCAGAGTTTTATTTTTTTTTACATTTTTATCGGGCTTGTCAGCTGCAGACGATTACCCATCAAGGAGGAAGAACGTAGGACAAGAGGAAACTGAGGACACTAGGAATATTATTCGGGGAAGGTGGAGACAGCCAGAACTACTATGGAGAGATACCAAGGGAGTCAGAATCAACTTCCACGGACGTACATTTTATCTTTTTATTTATATTTTTCTTTTTCTTTGTTATCCATTTTTTTGTTATAATTTTAAAATAATTTGTTTAAATTATAAATGGAGATATATTAAAAATATCCTACACTGATATTTCTTCGACGGTCGACCGCTAAAAAGACACAATTATAATATACACGAATATGACGCAAAATAATAACAAAATTAATAATACCATAAGTTTAAGCATGTGGAGACTATATTGCTAATTTAATAATACCATGAAAGTGCAAAAAAAAAGTATTATTTATGTCTGTTGTAGTATGTTAAGTTGTTTCGGTAGTTTAATAAAATTTGTGATATAAATTATTGGTTGTATTTTTTTTTTTTTTTCAATATATCGAATTGCTACATTTTTTCGTTATAACTCCTAATGGAGGGCGGCCTAAGAATTACGTTGGGCCCAAGGGAAAAAAAATGACATTGTAAATTTTGATCGTTTTATACAAAGTATGGAAGAGAAAGAGACAGAAATGTACAGCTCCTTACGAGGCCAAAATGGCCTAATTATTATATATATATATGCGTGTGAGTGTATGCATGTATGTATACTTATATGTACATATTCTTTTTATGTTTTTGTATTATTAACTAATGTTTAGTCATTTGCTTTATTAAAGTGTAACGTGAGAGTAATCTGTGGATCTTTGATAAGATGCCTCTACTTTCTTCAGATCCATTAGGTTTAATAATGGAAATCTTAACTTCACAATATCTGACGCCCTGTCGAGGGTATAGGACTTCCTTTACTTAACCCATGATGTGGAATTTAGCCCTTTTTGAAATAAGTACTTAAGGATCTAATGAATGTGAGAAGAATGTTGCAGATCAGTTTCTTTCTCATAATAGTCTATACTTCCACTCATGTTAGTTTTCTCGACCTGGTGATTTTAAATGGCTAATAGAGCAGCTATGAAATAATGCGAAAAGAAAAACAAAAAAAAAAACAGACGATGTGCTAAATAATCGCGAATAGTTAAATTCAAATTTTTCATCTCTGTAACATGTGAAAATTCCGTAAAACTTTTTCAATTTGCAAATAATTCTCAGCTATTCACGTATTGGTTTACACTTTATGAAATAGCAGTGCGCGCGAAGACCTTGGTATTAAGCAAGACCAGAATACGCAGGTCGTCTCTTTGTTTGGGGGAAAGCCACGCAAGGCGATTACCCGGCAAGCAAGAATTAAAAATAACTAGGTAAAGATGAAGGGAAGAGATTGGATCATAATATATAGGGAAAAATAGAGGAAATAAGTTTTCAGCTAAAGCAGGAACAATATTAAAGCATTGTTCGTTTCGTGCGGTGTATATTCTGTATTCCAGTTTTATCGCGGAATTATGCTATTTTCAATACGCTCGTAACGTAACATTACATATTCGCCAAGCGCTCAATTACACATACATAATTTATCCGTATTTTACATTTCACCGCTTGGTGTATACCATCTTTTTCTTTAATTATTTCACTTCCGTAATCGCTACAACTGTTTCCGTGTATTAGTTCTGCCCGATAACACTTTAACTTCCGTTCCCACTAATTCGGTCAACAGCCAGGTAGTTAGTTCGATCTTACTCGAAACGGACAGCAGAAATAATACTACACGGTTAGTATGTAATAATAATAATAATAATAATATCAGTGATAAAAGTAGTTGTGGTTATAATTGTGAAACTGATAATGCTAATATTATCACCAAATGTGGCCTTTAAGAGATAGAATCTTCATTCTTATGCTTTTCTGTGAAGAGTTTGATTTTTTGAATTAGGCAGTGTTACAGATGTTTGCGTTTTGGTCATGCAGCTGTTCACTGCAAAAGTAGACTTAAATGTAATATGTATAGGGGGCTGATGACCACAAAGATGTTCAGATAGTAACGTGTATTTTTTACAGAAGAATTTACAACGCAACTGATGTATCTTGTCTGGAAAAGAAAAGACAAAATTCTATTATCCAGCTCAGATGACCTCACATAATATGCGTTTTCAAGAGGCTTCTCTAGAACTCCCAAGAACGTGCCATTAACATAACTCATTTATGTTAATAAGGTTAGAGAGTTAACAGTAATAGGTTCGTAATGATTTTCCGACAATTGAACAAAACGAAACAAAAATACGGAACTTAAATAATCCAGTATGCAAGCTTAAACATATCTCTAAGATTTATCGATCAAAATCAGTTGGTATCTCTGAGACAGAAGTGCGTTTAAAAAAAAATGGGTGTCATTCCTTTTAATCGGACGAAGACAGACGACCTAATAGTTACGGCTCTAGGCACAAAAAAAACAAAAAAAACAAAAAAACAAAACAAAACATTCACGCAGAAAGATTTAGGCAGTATGATTAAACACAATCAAGCAGCTTCTGGCAAGTCAGTACAGGTTCACAGTACAATTAATAATCTAAATACAGCTAATAAGAAATGAACTGATTTAAAATTCTGTAAAACTAACAACAAAATGAGTAAAAATAATAAAACGAATATATACATATGTATATATAATATTCTAAAAAATAATTTTGTTTGCCGTAATAATCGCATATTTGTTTGTGTACAATTTCATTCTTAAGTAATTTTAGATTATTTACTTTTTATTATTCTATTTTAATTTAATAAACGTAAGCGAATTTGTTACTAAATTGCCGACTTTGTTATACATATTCATCTTCACTTCTTTTCGGTTCTATTTTACTTTTAATTTTCTATTTTCTAATCATCTGTCTTTTTTTTATTTTTTCCTGGCGGTTAGCAGTTCGTCCTATACCGTTTGTAGTCTATAATTCGTATACTACAGTGCAATGTTATATTATTACAGTAAATTACTAAGTGTGCTTAACTCGAAAATAGGCAGTTACCAACTAGAACAAGAACGTACAGGACCTAGAAATTGCGATAAACCTTGCCATGTACCATCTAGGTAAACAATGTAGAGAAAGAGGTATTAATAAAATTAATGGAGAAGATACCAAAGAATCTGGAGAGATGGAAAAACAAGGTTAAAATTTGGTTGATTTTAGCCGAATCCATGGCTATTTTACGCGCTATCCTTTTTATATCCTCAACATCTAATTTATCGAAATTCGTCATATGCTCTGATTCGAAAATCGTTTTATTAGCCATCTCATCTCCCTTCCCTAAACCCTCGCCAGATCCTATTATTCTTTATATTCGTTTCTTAATTTATAATTTATTAACATCCCGATCTACCCTAATTGACCTGCTCTGGATTCTGGGCCACTGCGGCATCGTTGGTAACGATCTTGCTGATTCTTTGGCATGTCTGGCTGCAGTAAATGGCTGTTTCATAGACAGATTTCCCTCCCAATGTCTCTTTGTCCTCTCTCTTATCGTTTTCACCATGACTTTTAGACTGATCTTTATCCATCTCTTTTCTCCAATCCTAACTCATTTTACCTTGCTATACAACCCTCTCCGCTCACTTCTTCCTGGTTTAATAATTTTCCCTGCATCAGTCGTTCTGTTATTTCTTCCATAATTCGCATCCGCTTTAATCGCAGTCTGCTTCCCGCCTCCCTCTTTCGTTTTAATATTGTTCAGTCTCCCTTGTGTCCCTTCCATCCTCCTATCTTAAATTTGACCTGTGATGTAAATCATCTTCTATTCGAATGCTCTTCTATCACCTCGGAACGCGCACTCCTTTATTCTAATTTGCTTGGCCTTGGCTCCCGACTCCTTACTGTGCCCACTACATTCTTGGCTCTTCCTTCTCCTTCTGTTGTTCTTGTATTGGCTACCTTCATTTCTTCTGTTTCTAATCGCTTCCTGATATAACTTTCAAATCCCTACGTTTCATCATTTGTTAATCCTTTGTGTTGGGTAAATGTCCTGTGTTGACGCGCCCAAGATAAAAAAAAAAAAAAAAAAGAAAAAGTATTAACATATTAAGGTATTGTAATAGGAAATATTATTTTAGATGATGGTATAATTGTAATATAAATGATAAATAATGAGAGTGTGGATTTTATAGTGTAGTAATATATAAGTTAACACTTTTTATGTTGTAACAGAAAGTAGTACTTAAGTTAAATTGATGTTATATTGTACAAATAAATAATATAATTATGTTGGGAACCCTCAGACGGGCTAGTGCCTTGTGGGACCCGCAAATTATTATTTAAAGAAAAGAAAAAAAAAAATACAAGAAGTTTTGTGGCTAATAAATGTGATCTGGAACATTTACGAAGTATCCACTGCTGCAATGTGATTCTTTTAACGGAAACACCTGGCTATCAGACGTGAAAACAATTTAATATCGCAAATTGTAATCGTTACAGAGATGAAAGCTGCGATGATTTCAGTAGCGCGATCGTTTTCGTTAGATGGGGGATTAGTGAACTATAACATAAATTTGGCTAATTAGACTATAACAATATTACTTTTAATGAAGTTTGTATTAGTGCTACTATTGATTAATTTTTCACTTCCATTTCGTATTATTCTTCGCAGAGATTCCAGTGCTCTGAACACATGGCGGAGTTGTAGCAGGAATTATATAGTAAGACTATATTATTTTCGATATTCGGACTTGCGCCTACTGAATGATGGTTCACCGATCAAAATTAGGGATCCAGTATATCACAATGACGCGGTAGACCTGTTTTTTTAGTTCCTCCGCTATCTCTCTCGATTATTCCCGGAATGTGCTGGAGAATTCGCTTGAAAATTACGATTTTCCCCCGTCATTATTAATATTCAATATGTTAAAATCCGTATGATGCTTGCTCTAGTAATGTTACGTTGCCGCAATACGAAAGTAATATTTAACGTTAGAAACTCAACATGACGGAGACTAAAATAAGTTTCAAAACTAAGGAGAACATCGGTTAGAAGGAGTAAAGTCTATAAAATATCCGTTAGACAAGTGCGATATTTTTTACAATCCGTTCTTTTAGGCGCTACAACAAGAATCCCTGTTCTAATGACAAAAGCCGTTCCCTAGTGGAATAAATCGCGTGAAAGAAAAATTAACGTAATTTAGCTATCCGGGGAGATTTCGGCATGAAGGTTTCACGGATTTATACATGCTGCTGAAACTCGTCAACTTCTTAAACGTACGAAAAGAGAGAATCGTGGCAGAGATTTCGTGGTACATTTGTGGGGAGGCAAAAAAAACGGAATTAAGGAAAATTAGTAAGCTACAAAAAAGATGTTTAAAAATAATTTTACCAAACTGGAGAAATACGAATCTCACAACGGATGCTACTTGGTGGGATAATAATAATAAAGAAATGTCTCCAAAAATGTTTTTTTATTACAGTAAAATATTAAGGTATAAAACAGAAAAAAGAATATTACCGACAAGGGAAAAGGTTTATGAGACTAGAAACTATGACAAATTATCTATTATAAGACCAAAAGGGGTTAACAATAAAATTGGCAATGTTGAAGAGGAATTTTGGAGTCAAATTTTGGGTCACATACCAAAGGAAATTAAGAAACGAAGACAATTTGAAAATATGGAAAGACAAAATTAAAATTTGGTTGATAGCGTGGTGCAAAGATTGAGAAAAGAATAGACGAAGGAAAGAAACAAAGAGAATAATTATAAATAACTTACATCAAAAATTAAATAAGGTACATAAAAAATTAAATAAGGTATATAAAAAAAAAATGCACGGTAGCTCCTTTTTTTAGCTGCATACCGTTTGGCTTACGAGTAAATATTGCTTTAGAAAGTGTGTTTGGCATGAATGTATTTGTTTTAAAAATGAGATGTAATTCAGTGAAAATAAAAGCTAAAGTATAATTAAGTAATAGATATGAGATCAATATAATGTGTTAGCATTAACATGTATTATATTTGTGAATAATCGATATCATTATGTTGGGAACCCACAGACGGGCATTTGCCTTGTGGGACCCGCAAATTATTTTAAATAAAAAAAAAATAAAAAAAAAGTATCTTTGCTGAAAGAAGTTTGAACATTAAAAAAGCGTTCTACCATTGTCAACATAACGCTATTACAAATTCTATATAGTTTCTTGAATATAATGTTGTTCCAGCTTATGCCTTCACTCTGGAAGAAGCCAACAATTTGGAGCACGTTGCGGATACCATCACACTTTTTATTTCAGCCCATTACACACCCCAATCTATGTTCTGCTCATCATAAGAAAAATGAGTCTTCGCCACGTTCGGATCGAATAACTTATTCGAATAATAGAGAATTTCATTGGAAAAGCTAAGATAACTCTTGCGGATACCCATAATGATTCTCTAATTTTTGTCCTGAAGAATTGGACTCGATTCGTGTTGGCTTCTGTTCACAAATTTGGCAAAAAAAAACAATTTGAATTAAAATCTTTATTTAGGTCAATCTGCCTTGCGTCGTGTTTTAGGAATACATTTGAAATAATTATTAAAAATCATTTGATTACGGTGGATTGAATGTGAAAATATTCTTCTTGCGGGTATGCTTAGATTCCGGTAAGGGTATCTCAGATTACATAGCTGTACCATGTTTACTCCCTTTCATTTAAAAACATTTGCTAGTTGTTTTTGCTTTTTTTTTTGTTTTTTTTTTGAATACAGCCAGGACCTGCGATAATTTACCTATTCCTGTCTCATTTAAGGAAGTAACGAAAATTGAAGTTAAATTATGTTTTGTGAACATTTTGTTAATAGAAAAAGCGATTCTTCCTAAATCCGGAAACTAAGACTACGGTAGAGCGTGTCGCTTGTAATGGACTCGTCCAAGGGACGGTTTTAAATTCTGCTCACCCTTTTACATTTATATCATAACGGTCGTCTTTGATAGTCAGACTAGAGACTAGAATTTTTTATCGCACACATGGTACATGCAAACTACAAATATCTTCCAGAGGCTATTACAAACTTTCAGACTTCTATCGATACGGTTTGTAATTCGTTTCTCAAAATATTTGATTTATCTCCTTCTAAGTCATCTTTTTGTACCTTCACACTTCGTCTCATGTAACAGTTGAAATCCTCAAATATATAATATCTATAATAAAATAAACTTTAATAACAAACAATATAGAGCAATAAATTAGATAAATACCTATTTAGAAACGTTTTCGGGCATAACCCATCATCAGCTAACACTAACTTAAAGGAAACTTAAAACATACTGAAGTGAATATAGGGAATACATGTGTATATATAGTAGATGTAAAGAGGAATAAACATGGCAGGTATAAAAATCTATAGGTTGAAATGCTAATAATTAATATAAAATATAAAATAAAACAAGAAGACAAAAAGTTAAATTTTTATATTAAACAGTGGATTATTATTATTAGGTGTTTGGTCATTTAAAATATTATTTTTATATTTATTTATATAATAATTTTCTGCAATGTTCATATTATTACCTTTGTGATAAGTGGCCAGGATGGTTACAGTATTTTCTATTGAATTAGGTTTATGTTTATTTTTAATTAGATGTTCTGCATAGGTTGATTTTTCTATTTCATTATTATTAAATGCTTTTATATGTTCTTTATATCTGCAATTAATTTTTCGCCCTGTTTGACCAATGTATGATTTCTCACAATCAGTACAATTTATTTTATATATACCGCTATTTTCGTAAATATTTTTATTTTTTAAATTTAAGGTGTTTATTTTATATTTTAAATTATTTTTAGTTTTGAATGCTACATTTAAACCTTGTTTTTTGAATAAATTGGTTAATTTGTATATGTTATTGTTTATAAATGTGAATGTTATCCATCCTTTATTGTTAGTAGCATTATTGACTCTTAATTTTTGTATATATTTTGATTTTGATTTTATTTTGTGAATTAGTTTATCTATTATTTGTTCGTCATAACCGTTATTTCTTGCCAAAGTCTTTAATATATTAATTTCTATTTGTTTTTTATTTATATTCATGGGTGTAGTTAATAATCTATTTATTGCAGTCATGAAGTAAGCATATTTATGTTGGTTTGGGTGATTTGAAGTTTCCTTTAAGTTAGTGTTAGCTGATGATGGGTTATGCCCGAAAACGTTTCTAAATAGGTATTTATCTAATTTATTGTTCTATATTGTTTGTTATTAAAGTTTATTTTATTATACCATTTTAACAAACAGGATGTATTCACCTACATATAATATCTATATTGAATTATCTTCTTTTATTCCTCAATCTTTCGATTGATGGCTAATCATCTGGAAAGTAATCTTTAAATATCTAATAATTGCCTTCTCTTTCATTAGCTGACATTTGTTCATCTTTGTATCTTCCATTACTTGTGAAATTAATTTTTGCCGCGGTTTTCCCTTATGTTCTTTTACCATTTACTAGTGTCCTTCGATTATCGCTGTTAAATAACTGTTATTTCTCATTACATGTCCTAGTGCACATCTCCTGTCACTTATGATCTTCATTAAGCAGCGTTCTTCATTAATATTCTTGAGCACTTCGCTATTTTTAATTTTATCTAACCAGTTAACACTTTTTGAATTTTCCTCCAACAGCAAAATTTCAAACGTTTCTAATTGTGTTTTTGTCTTCCTTTACTTATGGCCCAAGACCGCACAGAAGCACAATCCAAACGTATACTTTTATTCATGTTTTCTGTAGTTTTACATTTCTGGATGTTAACAATGATTTCAATGAAGGCGGCTTTTTATCCTAGACCTCATTTCCTAATCACACCTTCCATCTTCTGTTATTATTGAACCAAGGTATCTGCGCTTTTTTACGTGTTGTAGTATTTCATTGTCTAATTTTATTTTTACTTTATTATTTGCCATTTTACTACATCTCATTACCGTGGTTTTTTTCTTATTTATTATCATGTTATGGCGTTTAATAATTAAGCTTAATTTAATCAATGCATCCAACAAGATTTTTTCACTTCCTATTATTACAGCTATGATTCCTCTCATAATACCGGGTAAATACTTCGGATTGTACCTCGATCCTGAGACCTATCTGGAGGAGTCCGCGTATGAATACACCATCCAATCAGCTCCTGAATATGTAGAATCCCGTTTAAAAGCCGTTAGCAGCCCATCTCGGGGAGAGAACCCTATATTCTTAAGTTCACTATATAAGCCTATCCTAGCTGGACAATGGTGCGATATTTTTTTAAGATTCGGTTTTTAGTACTTTTCAGAATGTCGTATTGAGGTTTATAACAGGTAACTACGGGTCATGTCCTATAGTTAGCCTGTAGTTGGGGACTACGACAGTTACATATCAAAAGAATAGCTTTAATTGATAACTTTTTTATTTAAACACTGAATCACACGCTAACAATTTTTTGCTATAGGGATTGGAGATTTATTGATACAAAAAATGCCTCTTTTTATTAGAAGAATAACCACATATATTAAACATAAGGCGGTTTTAATATCCGTCTTTCTGTGCAACCTACCGCATGATATTATCTTAATCGATAGTTTTAAAAATATATATACGCCTTTCGAGAATTAACCTCCCACCGGTGCTAAGGCAACTCTATCTAGCCCGATGCCGCCTTGATTAAGGTCCATCAGTCTTTCTGATGTACTTTGCTGAAGAGTGGAGCAAACTATGGTCAGAACAAACGACCTGGCTCAGGTCCATAAAGTCGAACACTGACTCATGGTGGCCGCCGTTCCTCGTCTCACGTAGGGATTTCTCGATCCTATCGAGACTGCGCCTAGGGCACACTGCACTGTCACACCATTACGTCTTTGAAGGAGCTACCCTTCCGTCCACCTGTCCTCTTTGCGGGTTCATGGCCTCGCCAACCGTAGAGCATCTGCTGAAATGGTGCCGGCATACTTCCCATACTTCTAGTCATACCTCACCCCACCGTTTGTTGTTAAACCACCCGAGTCGTGTTCGGGCAGTGTTGAATTTTGCAGCAGACTGCACCGCCTTCTGTAATTTCCAGTGAGTCTAGGTGCCGTAATAGCCCTGGTAGTTACACACGGCGCCTAGATTTATATTTGTAAATTTATAAAAAAAAAGAAAACCTTCCACCGATCGCGCTCATTTTTGTAACACAACTCTGGTCAAGAGGCAAACTTTGTACAACACCCGTGTTTTTTAGTCTAAACTAAACTATTTTTAACATGTTATTTGCTTAAATACTATTATTTTGAGTAATGAAATAAATGTTTATAAATTAACTGTTCGTAAATCCAAATTAGCGCTGGTTTTATTAAATGTTACAAATAATAATAATAATAATGATAAATGTTTAGTGAAGTAGTAATGCAATACAATCGTTAGTTTGGTAATTGAAATTAGAAATAAAATGACGTGCAAATAACGAAATAAAATTTTTTGGCATCTTATATTTGCTACAAAGTTATTTATTAAAATGTCTTATTTAATTTAATGTTGCTCTTCATTGCGCAAGTAACGCATGTAACAGCACAATTAGAATGGTTCTTGCATGTGAATTTTGAGCACTTGCAGCGTATTTTTATCGTAGTACATGAATTTTTTTTTCTTCCGCAAAAATAGCACGTGCCACGTTTTCTTTTCCGGGGTGATCCGTTTTCTAATTGTTCTGTTAGGGGTTCTTTTGAAGTTGAACCGTATTTTGATTGTAAGTATATCCTCAAATCTGTCGGCAGAGATATCATTTTTGATCTCACTTGTAGGTGTTCATTCATTAGTTCGGTGGTGCACAGTGTAGTCAAAAAATGTCTTCGCAGAATATGTCCGCCATCCGATTTCACCAAACAGTATAATATTACTTGCGCATTAATACAGGCTACATTCGTCAAAGCATAAAAAAGTTCTTAGCGGCCATCTCCTTGTTATTTTCGCTACGCTATATGTTGAACAAAGTTTATCAACAGTATCCACATCACCTTTCGTCATATTGTAATCGTGTATAATTTTGGGTTTATTCGGTAAGTTATTGATTTCTCCACAATCATGCATAGTTGATAATAAAATTATTACACGATTCTTTTTTTTTGCATATAAAACTAGTGTTTTGTCTTTTTGATGTTCAAAATAAAATGATCCAACTTCTCTTGTTTTATTCGGAAGAAATTCTAATGGTATTTATTTTTTATTTTTTTTTGAGGTACCGATTAGTGTCAATTTCTTTTCAAGCAAATAATCAGAAAGTTGCACACTTACATACAAGTTATCAGTGATTACATTTCTATTTGAATTTTCAATTGTAGATATTAATGTTTTTCCAATTCCTGTTGCAGTATTTTCTGCTTCGTATGGACTTGATGGTTGTTTACCTACATATATTTCCGAATTCTGCGAATAAAAAGTTTTAGCATCACACATTGCAAATATCTTTATTGCATATTTTGCCGGTTTACTCGGAATTACTAAATGGATGCAGCATTTCATCAGTAGTAACATATTCACTCATGCCATAACACTTTTTTCTGTTTGTAACAAAAGCATCGGAAATTTAAAGTATTCCTTTATCAGTTTTACGTCTTTCAGCTCTCGTTGTGCAATCATCGAATCGCATGCATCTCAGAATAAACAGAAATCGTCTATAGCTGATTGCTGCTCGAAGTAACCGCATTCCCGTTCCATCAGATGTCCATAATTCTTGAACGTTTACGTATCCACCTTTTTTTGTCCCAATTTGAAATAAAATACCAAAAACGGACATTATGTCACACTTGCGTGTAGGACTACAAAGAAAGAGTAAACTGGGCGAGTAAATAAAATCTGGGAAATTATAGGTAAAATAAGGACATTTAGTGTAGAATAGAACAAAAGGAGGGAAAGCCCCCTGAAACGTGATGAAATCAAGGAAAGGATTGGGGTTTTACGAGGAGAGAAACGCCAGTTGTTGAATATAAACCAGCAGGAATTAAGCAAGTAAGAATTGGAAATATGAAAACGTTTGATCCGAAATCGTTCAGCTAGATAAAGTCTTCGGATGAATAAAGGATAGGAACCAGTTTCTGCCAAAATGGCTGCAATAGGAAAGGAGTTCAAGGCACCGATACAAAGGCGGAGACACATATTATGGATTTTATCAAGCTTAAGCAGAAGATATTTAGGAGCACTAGCGTAAAGGAAGGAGCAATAATCGAATTTAGACAGGATAGTGGCCTCATATATAGCACCAGAAGGATCCCAATTACGAGAGGAGAGAACCTTCAATCAATTAACCCTCTTGAGAGCCGACGTATAAAGATAATTGATGTGACTGAGAAAGGACAAGTTACTGTTAAGAGCAATGCCAAGGTTGGAGACGGAACTAACTAAAGGAATAGGAAGATGGCACACGAATAGGTTGACTGAAGAGGAACGACTATATAGGGACGATAAGTGAAAACCATAGCTGCTGATTTCCCAAGAGAATTAGAAAGGTGAAGATCGGATAACGCATTATCAAGAGAGAAAAGAGAGTTGTTATACTCATTGTAGCATATGATATAAGTTGTGTGTGATGGGAAAAAATCAAAAATAAAGTTTATCACTTATAAAAAAAAAATTTGTTCAATTTTTTTTCCAGCCCGCCTAGGTAATTTTTTATTCTTAAAAAGTTTGCCCATATCTGGAGTAAAGAAATAAAAAAAAAAAAAAAAAAATCATTCGAAGAAAATATGATATTAGGATAGTCGTAAAAAATACAATGAGAAAACAAAAAGTTAAGTATAACGGAGGCGAATTATAGAATGCAGAACGATATTAAGATAAAAACCATTGCCGCGATGGGAGGAGAGACTGAAATAAGAACGATAAGAGAAACGATAATTACAAAAAAAAATATACGGAATACGGGCCGTGATTTGTAATATGTTCGCTTTGACGGTAAAGGGGTATTACGAGCGGGAATTTTTTTAATAAACGGCCGAGGAAATAAATCAGCTCAGCTGTTGCCTGCGATAACACATAATTACTAAAGGAGATCGAATCAAGTTCTGCCGAAAGCGTCCGTACAAAAGTAAATTAAGTTTAAGATACTTGCATCGAATATAGCCGACTTACCATCAGTCGTATCCGCCAGTTCATTAGTAACAACACTTTGCCAAAGTTCCGTTTTCGATAATTTTATATCAGCTCTGTACGTACGTTTAACGCCCGCATACTAAATGAATCTGTAAATTAGGTTAGCGACTATAGAGACTTGAAATTAGCGGGCGAATTTCAGCGACATTATAATTAAGAGTATTTGACGATTAAACATGGCCGAGGTCGGATCCGAAATAGGAAAACGAAAAAACAGTTTCAGCTGGTTATTATGACTGTTAGCGTACTGTTTTCTTTTAAGATAGCTCCATCTGGAGGATTTTCCTTTGGCATTTTCTGCAGTATTCACGTTTCTTATGAAGTAGGAAGGTTCTTCTTTCGAGAGCTTACACTTGAATACTTTCGTGCCTCATTAAAATTTGTCTTTTGTCCTTTATCATCATCGCTTCGGAGTTTATTTTTCTCGCGAAATTTTCGTTCCGGTAGCGATATTGCAGCGGTGACGACAAAAACATATCGACCCACTTTTCTTTCTCTGACTTGGCCGTTGCAAAATTAATATTTATAAAAAGTCACAGTCACTTCAGCCTTAACGTTTTTTTTCCCGGTTCTTTCCGGCTTTTTTGCGATACGATTATATCTGCCGTGTCGCCGACGGTGCTTGATGTTTCTTTACGCATTTTTGAAAAATTTTATTTTGTTTTTAACGGCGGCACTTTCGTACTACTATCGCGAAATATTCCGCTTTATGTAATATAATGAATTTTTATTAAAAATTTGCAATACCATCTTCGTCGTGTGCGTGTGTGCGAAGGCGCGCATAAGTAGCGCTAAATAGTAGCGGGCGCCATTTCTGTTTCCGCTGGTGACGTAAAAGGCCAATAGGCAGAAGTGTTTCCGGTAGGTAATTATAGCGCAGTGGAACACAATGCTGAAACAAATTATCGGCAAAGAATGAAAGAATACTTCTGCGAAAAAGAAAAAAAAAAAAAAAAAAAGAAAAGTATTCTTCAGTAACTTTTATTCAAATAGTCTGAGCATCTTCACAGCGACCAGACTGAAAACGTGTATGTAGACTGAAAAAAATTTGAAGAATTTTTGACGAACTGTGAAAAGAAACAAACTCAATGGAAATTTAACGAAATGTCCGCTATTCCGATTTTAGTCAAATGGAACAGTTGAAGTGTTAATTCGCAAAAATCCGGCTTTTCTCTATGGGCATTTGGCAGAAATTTGAAATATACTCGTATTTTTAATGAAAGAAATTAACAAGCGCGTTAACTGTTCATGAAAATAAAATACTAAATCGAAATATTAAATTTAATGGAATTTAAAAGCAGAAACGCGAACAATTCCGCATTCTTAGTGTTTATACACGCCTAGTCAATATTCGAATCTACCCTCTATCACGGAAAATGTTTATATCGCTTTAGGCAAAATTGTGCATGCGTGATAACGAAGAACTCAAAGTGAATCTCGCTTGCAGCCAATACCCCCCACCTCCCCATGCAATGAACTAGTGTGAAATAGTAATGAGTAGTATCGCGGAAGGATTCGTATTACGCAGCAGAGCTGCTGATGTACCAAACACGTATCCACACCTCCGACCCAGCAAATTCGATGAATGCTCTAAAGATCCCGGTTCACACGTTTCCACTAATAGAAACTAAAATATAGACCTCAACTAGAATAAACCGTCTGTGCTTTTTTTTTTTGTGGAACCAATATCTGAGCAGACGTGTGACAGATCAGTTCTAGAAAAATTGGAAAATAACATTAGAATAATTAGAAAGAAACTTTATCGTTTTTTTCTGTAGACACAACTTTTTCTATGATATTTCCGAAATTAGTCAATTTTTTCTCTCTCTCTCTCTCTCTCTGACACACACACACACACACACACACGTAATAACATGTGCACGTAAATTGATGAATACGTATCTGGGATGCAGTTGGCGAACCTACGAAATGAGTTTAAGCGGATTTTTCACAATAATATTCTGTCTAGTTGTAAAATTTGTCTTTCCGTATATTTATTATTACTATTTTTTTTTTTATTCGAGTTTGGCCATCTATGGGGCACCAGGTAAAATAATTTAATCACGATTCCGCCTGTACGCTATTATTGTCGACGACAAATTGTCTGCAGGTCGACAAGAAGAATTATTATGCTTAGAATGTCGTAATTTACCTAACGTTATCCTAGTAACTTTCGTACCTTGAACCTCCTCCACAGATTCCCTGGAGGGAAAAAGAAAACACACTGAAAACTTCAATATCTCGCTGGCAGTCTGTTAAAAGACGGTTAATGGTAATCTTGAACGAAGAGAGAATCTTTAAATCCCGATGGAGAGTTTTGTTTGATAGATACGGTAAGAGATATTCGATTACTGGGTCTCTCTAGTCTTCCACCTTATATAAGCGACATAAGTCCTCCGTGTTAAACGTTGCCTCATAATTATTACTAGCTACTCGGCGCTATTGTTTTACAACGGGAAATTATTATTTAGTTTCACGCCAGAGAATAGGTTAGTTTATTTAATATTACCCGAGGCATTTTCTTCGAACCTTTCATTTTTCTGTCCTTATTTCAATCCTGTTCAAATGCTGCTGCAGCTGTAACAATACATGCTTAAGAATGAGCCGTTAAGATGCGCAGCTGCGTCATGGTCGAAGGTGAGATATCAGCGCAATGTAGAGTACAGACATGGTGCAAGTATACTTTTCCTTAATTAATGTTGAACTTTTTCGATATTATTGAATTCATTTTCACTTCGAGACTTCTATTTGGTAGGTACGATGGTATTATTATTTATTAGGAAAAATGTGAGAGAAAGGAACTGGCCCCAGTATTCTCATCAGATCCATTAGGCTTAGTACCATTATGGAAAGCTTAACTTCACAATCCCAATGCCCTGTCAAAGGTATGGAACTCACTTTACTTTAAGTTTGTGAAGGAGACCTTGCTATTGCACATATATGCGGGGAATGACTGCTTGATGTGAAGAGAACACCGCAATATTGACCAGTTTCCAGTACCAAAATCGGAAATTTGATGACCTGTTGCACGGCTAAGTGCCTAAATGGTTATAATGTTAAACATATGTTTTCTCAAACGCAATCCAGTCTCCATTTGGTTTTTGGAAGATATTTTTTAAGCATAAAATAAACATTATGTGTAAAATCTTTTATTATAATAAAATCGAGTATGTTTGGTGTTTCAGCCTATAAGTCGGCTCATTACCGCATCACCCGTTTAAGTGTTGTGTTATCTGATGCAAACATTCTGCCTCTAGAAGTACCTTTCCGAAATTCCTTAGTACGACGCTGATGGAGCGTTTAAATCTCTTTCTTATATGTATTATAGCAATCTAAGAAAAAATTCTTTCAATCTGTCTTCGAATAGGGTAATATTTTGATAACAATGTGTTGTTTTTTTTTGTAGTCTAAAGATTATTATTACCGTTGATCTAGTTCGAGAGCTTTGAAAACAGCATTTTCTGTAAAGCGTTTTTTGGATGTTCTCGCTTTTGTCACAGAGTAAACGTTTATATTTCGGACCTTTCATTTTGATAAATATGTTTCCTCCGACGTCGTGTCACCTTTATTGTCTTTCTTAAAACATTTAGAGTTATGCTTATTATTTGGCGTTTCACACATCTGAACCGCAGCATACGGTAATCTCATTTTAATGATCATAACGTACAGTTAATATGCCACATAAGTTGTTTTCTATTATAAAGTTCTTAACAAATGCAGGTTTATCAGTTGCCAGGAATATTTCGTCGTTTTGGGCGATAGTTTTAAAACATTTCGAACACTAAAACCAGGCTTTTATAATTCTGGTTTATGTGTCGCCGAATCGGGTTTGTTTATGGTTAATTCGAAATACTAAAAATTAATTGTAATGTCGAGTAAAATGCTCGATAATAACTACGTAAAGCGATGCAGACTTTTACAAAAACGACGCGGAGCCCTGGAAAGAGGGCTATTTCAACGAAATAATTACGAAATTCGGACTTTAAAAGGAAACGTTAAAATACACAGTGGATGCACAACGAAGTTGACAAACGGAAAAAAAACAATAGACGTGGTAAACAAACGACAACAAAGAACGGACTTACTGGAATAACGGACGGACAACAACAACTCAGGTGTAAAAAGGACTCGATCGCGAATGATTAACGAGCGGCCATATTTGGTCCTTTTTTTTTTTGTGTTGCGCAGCGGTAAATAAAAATTACTGACCAGATCTGAAATAAACTTAAAAACAACGTGTCTTTGCAAGACAATACTATTAAAAGCGAAATCGTTAAGCGAATACGTCTGTATGAGAAATATGAAAGGAAATTAAAATAAACATTTTTTAACTATTTCCCGGATGAAGGTTCATCAGAGGGCAGTGGTACCATTTTATCTTCTCTTCCGCTGACTGTTCAGGAATTCGATTGAAACTTGCCTTTAAAAAGTTATTGCCGTTAATGGATCGAAGAAGGATGGCCATGGCAAGAAATAAATCGTTGCAAACAACTCAGGAAACAATCTGTAGAAAGCGGACGAAACGATTTCCATGTGGGACAGCTTTTATAACGAAACAAACAAATATTGGTACGTAAATTTTATAACGAAACAAACAAATATTGGTACGTAAATTTTATAACGAAACAAACAAATATTGGTACGTAAATTTTATAACGAAACAAACAAATATTGGTACGTAAATTTTATAACGAAACAAACAAATATTGGTACGTAAATTTTATAACGAAACAAACAAATATTGGTACGTAAATTTTATAACGAAACAAACAAATATTGGTACGTAAATTTTATAACGAAACAAACAAATATTGGTACGTAAATTTTATAACGAAACAAACAAATATTGGTACGTAAATTTTATAACGAAACAAACAAATATTGGTACGTAAATTTTATAACGAAACAAACAAATATTGGTACGTAAATTTTATAACGAAACAAACAAATATTGGCACGTAAATTTTATAACGAAACAAACAAATATTGGTACGTAAATTTTATAACAAAACAACGATCCGTGGTTGGTGCATTTGCAGTCGAACAATCTGAGGAATGTCTACTCCGACATTAGTGAAAGGGCGGCTAACGATTACTCTTTCTCGCGGTAAATCAGCCATAATTTGTTGGCGTGTATCAATATGGAATGCACACTGGGCAGCGACGAACGACGAATTTTGGTACATTTGTAAGCATACCAACGAAATAAAATTGTGCTACAAGAATAAACGACCTATTAGCGTGAAAATATTTACCGTGCATGTGCGAAATTGATATTCTTGCAAAATGTGTGGTTTAGCGTCCACAAACAATCGGATGTTTTCTACCGTATGAAATGTCCGACTTGTAGAACTGACTAGACCCGCATTACCACCTCGCTATAATCTAAGAATGGTATGAGTCGCCTAAGCGAACACGTTGAGTTTACTGACTCGTTTTAATTGATTACCCATTCATCCGGAAACGAGCAATTTTGGACGATGCGGAAAATCGTGGTACGCGCTAATTCCAAATCATTTTCAGACTGCCTATGATCCTTTGATTGTGTAAACGATAGGAGCATTTTCCAGTTGCAAAACAATTTAATAATGCGAGCTACAATACAGACTAATTGAGGATAGGACGAAAATCTAGCAATAATAGACGAATCTAAATTTTTTTGGAAATTAAACGGCTGATCAGTTTTACCTTGTAAGTTTCCAATTGGCAATCCGGATACATGGTGTGCCGGTAAGATCACATTTAAAGGTGTTGTCACGCAGTAAATTCTGGTAAAATCAGCTGTTGTGATCCCGGATGAATAGGGGGAACGCTGATCAACTGCTTTTCGGTGAAAAAATAACAAAGAACGTTCTAATTTGATTTCGCGTTTATTTCACGTAAAAACGAAAGTGGTGATCAAATAACGCGGTAGTAACGGATATAAATATATAATGATTCGTTAGCCTGCGATTAGGAAAGGCGAAAAACTAATCGGACAGACTTGTTCGATTTATCGGTTAATCCGATACCGCGGAGACTTATTCCGTCATAGCTCTAGAACCAGAATCAAACTAAATCTGAAGAAGACATCGAAAAACGGGCCTGTATATATATCGGACTGGTCGACTGATCACCTGAGATTAAAATTACGTTATTCGCAACAAAAGCGTGTATAAAAAAAAAAGGAGAAGGCTTAACGAATTTAAAGGCGTCAGCGAATAAAGCTTATCGAATAGCGTATACACCGTTAGGCGAAACGTAGACAACGATGTTAACTTTGCGTCATAAAGCGGGACTTTTGGTTCGCAACACCGCGATTATAGCGTGATGTCAGCGAATAATATTTAGCGAAGCGCGTGCAATTGTCGAAATTAGCATCGCGACATTGACGAAATTTTGGAGCACGACACAGCCATAATTTAGAGCCGGATAAAGACAAAACTGATAATCCGCGGGTGTCTAAATCTTCATATTTAGTCATAAATTCGGAATAAATTTTTCGCTGAGATTTGCCGATTTTCGGAACGAAGTAGCTGAAAATAAGCGCATATCATCTTTAAAAACAAGTTCGGGTCGATTCTGAATGGTGATCTTACAGCGAATTTCCCGTTTTGAGTACGTATTTTCAAAGTGCCGAACACATTCCGATTCCTTCACAATTTTCTGACGTGCAGTTTATATTTTCAATGCCCCGAAATTTTTTTAGTTGTCCATCAATATCGAGCGATGTTAAATTACTATACGAAACGCGTGAATCGAACGAACCATCCTGTAGTACATTGGAAGGTGTTTACCTACTTACTAACCACCAATCAAATTTCGGAAAGTTAAATCGTCGAATTTTTTCGTTTCATTGCGCAAACAAGATGCAAAAGTATTCAGCGCCCAACAAGGTATCGATATTCGGCATATTGACGACAATATTATTAAATAGCGGGTCCGCTAATTCAAATTTTAAGGATTGTTTACGAATGTTTTTAAAAGATGGTAACATTGTACACTAAAGCCGTTGCAGTTACACTATACGTGTCTGCGTTAACATTTAATTCGAAATTTACCGTTCGATATTTTAATTTTAAGAAAGACGAATGGCGCGAAAAAAGCAGAATTGTTACTGACTCTCCTTTTATCGTTACATTGTCTGGAGGGAAGTTGAAGTAGGTAACCGGAACTTTTTGATAAATGCATCATCAGGGACACGAACGTAGGCTGCGATCCAATAATATACGAGCGACGCTTCTTATTCCGTTGCATTCAGAATTTACCATCGCGGACGGAAGTAAGATTGTTTTGTTCTAATTGACGATGTATCGACGCAGGATAAACTCGAGGCTGAGACGCTATATTACTTTCGGAAGAATTCATACGCGCACTATCCGATTCTAGAATATAACGTTAGCAGATTTCAGTCGGGCTTCTTTTTCAAAATGTAATAAAGTGTGACGTTTTCCATCACATCTGTAACGTAGACGTGCAATTAGCGATAGAGAATGGCCTAATCGGAAATATATAAAACATCGGTAGTTTGTTTTAATTATTTCGTAATGCTCAGCGGGCGTCTTTCTTTTAAACGAATCACAATCGATCAGTAAACGTTGTTGTTTACAAACGATACGAAGCGGGTTTGTGGGAAACTTAAAAGGAATTTTTTGATACCGATTTCGACTTTAACTGGCAATCTGAACTTTTCGGGATTCCAGATTGGAGGTTCGAATTTCCAGGAAGTTTTTTAACGTGGCAACAGACGGAAGCTCAGTATGATCGGATAACGTATTTTCGAAATCATCGCGGGTTTTATCGTCAAGACGTATCAAAACGAAATATGAAAGAAATGAACTTCACTTGTCCTCGGGTTTTTGCTCCAAATTTTCACTCCTTTTAACGGTAAATCAACTTTATCGAACAGCATACCCCGAAGTTCGGTTTCGGAAGTCATTTTTTGTAATCGGAAATAGATCATGAAGATGCATGCGAGTAACAACGATTTAAAACCCGATCCCAGGCTTCAACATACGCTTCGTCCGATCCTATGTCCTGAATTATCGCATCTACCAGCGCTTGTTTCAAATAATACATCTTTTGTATAGGCGGAATAATTGTGGTGAACAAGATTTTCAAAGAGCGATTTAAAATTTAAAATTTTTTGCGATAATCTCCATCGAATTTTAGGGAGTTCAACGATTTTCGGTAATTTTGCAAGATTCGAATTTCCATTAAAATTATTTCTGAACGATGTTTGAATTATCGAATTTTTTATTTTTAATGTCTTCAGCAAATGCCAATCGCGATATCTTCCAAAATTTGAGGATTTTGGTTATTGTCTAAATTATTCTAGAGATTATTATTATTGCTCGAGGTTTAAACGATTGATATTATTACGTTTGTATTGAAATAGACGATCGTATTTAAATTTTATTTTTTCGAAATATCCCTACATGGATTTTTCTAGATCGACCAGTTGTGAAAAAGACAAGAAAGATATAATAAATGCTATATAAAAATTACAATGATCAATTAAACGAAATAGAAGTAAAACAATACTTATCATTTGGTTTCTGCTGATGCTGCTGGTTGATCGAACTTCATACTGGTCGGCTGGTGCACGTTGGTGTTCCGACTGGATTTCGTTTATGTGAAGTGAGGAGACGCGATAACGGAATTATTAAATACATTTCCGATTTAATTTCGTTTCGTTCCTTTGTTAAAATTTTTTTTACGATTAGAATTCTAGAACGATCAAGCTAATAGCAAAGAGATTGGTCTTCTACTGCTGCTGAACTCCAACTGATCTTCCTTTTTTCGATTTTCCAAAAACTGACTTTTTGCATTCTATATTTCCTTCTTGGCAACTTATGTGCCAATTCACGGGTTTTTATTCCTCCAAGACGAGCCCGTTTATCAAAAATCCCAGCCACCACTGATTTTCACTTACTCGCGCTAACACTCTCGACAGAATCGATTTACTAACTTTTTGTTTATTCTTTATTTATTTCTATTATTTTTTATCTGTAATGTACATAATACAATATATATCATCATCATTTGATCGAGTACTCTAGATGGGTTTCATGATCATGGCGATGCTGATTTAATTATTTTCGGCCATTGTTTTGCTTTATGGCAGGACATCTGTAAATTCAGACCCGTTGCATTCTGTATCGCACTGCTCTAGCGCGATGGTGGTTGACCTCTTGATTTCTTACCTTCCACTTTCGCCTGTATCAACCGGCGCTTCATTCCATTTTCTCTGCGCATAAGATGTCCAAAAAATTTCATCTTACGGGTGAGAAGTACAACGCTGGATAATCGCTGTGCAGCCCCGATTTCTTCTATTATAGATGTAAAGAACCCTTCGCCAACACCACATCTGGAAACTATCTGTTCGTCTCATACCATGAATATCATCCGTAAGATACATAATAGAATTTTTTCCCATCGAGGGAGAAATTTAATCATTTTTACAGAAATGAAATATATGTTTCGTGCGCTAAAAGTATGCTTTAAGTAAATTATGTTGTAAACTGTTGGATTAGCGCGCCAATGTTGTAAATCTATTTTGAATTTTTTAGGGTTTTCCCTTAAATTTCTGGAAAAACCGGGAGAGCATTAGATTTTTAATTTCAACTGAGAAGATAATCTTTTGACGCTGCAAAGTGTCTTGCGACAAAAGAAAACTGGACATACGCCACTTATCATAAAATTTCCGACGGAGTAAAATCAACATATAAACTTTAATGGCTATCGAAATATGTTCGCCATACTCTACATATTCATTGCTATGTACTGATGACCGTACCTTAGTAATTTTATTCAAATTTTTAAATATGAACACCGTAAACTTATTTAGTTGGTACATAGGTATTGTGTACTTTCCGAAAATTGGGTTGGAACAGTTGAATTGTTTCCTTTTAATTTCTTTCCTTTTCCTTTTCTCGGCTTTACTCACTTTCTTAACTTCTGCTGTTCAGTCGCACTCCAGTGTCTGTTGCACTTGGGATATGGTCAGTTTTTTAAATTTTCTACTCATCTCGACATTCGTTGGCTGTGTTAAAGCATGCGACCATTAGAACTAGACTGTAAATACATAAAATTGCTTGACAGATCCGATTTTCTTTTATATATATATATATATATATATATATATATATATATATATATATATATATTATATATATACATATTATTCAGCTTACTTATTCATAGAATTTCATCGGTGGCCAAATGATTTCTCGCCAAGCCAAAAAAACAAAAACAAAAAAAAACATAAACAAAAAAAACATAAACTTTGAATGATTTTATTATTGACCAAATTATAAAATTTCCGGCTGTATAATACATTTACACGATGGGAATTAAATAAAAATTTTACATACTGAATCGCGCCGATTTAATTCTCGGTTAGTAAAAACTTAACGGACGACACAAAGTATAATTTAGAAATAAAATTGTTGACCGTGTTATATCGATAAGTAAACATGGCTGTGACAATTCTCTTAATGGAATTGTGAGTATTTAAACTTGGCAATGGTTCAAAGACGACTCAAGAATACGATTATTTATTATTTAAAAGCGATTAGATAGAGCGAGGCAAATGTTAATTCTAGGCGATTTACCCGCGAAATAAATGAAAAAGTTCCTCACTGGTATCACTCGCAAAATACCGAATTAAAAACTTGAATATACTAGACGTTCGTACAGTACATGGAACAAGAAGAGAGACACTTCTTATATACGTATAATTCCCGTCTTGGATCACACATTGAACCGAGATGAATTTACCGATCACCAAGCGCACGCGTCAAAATTTGCCCGATACAAAGTACATGTGAGATGGCATAGTCGGTAAATCGGCTAACAATAATAAATACCGACTAAATATTATTGTTCATAAATACAGACGTACGATTTGACAGCTAGCGCTTAAAATTGAGGTACATCGTCTCTATTCCAGATCAGCCAGAATCGAATTCTTCGTTTAAACTGAATAGTAATAATAACTTTGAATTAATAAAAATCACGCTGCGGGTGTGATATCGATAATAACTATTTAAACTATTCACTAATCATAAATATCTTATCTGCATACAATTCTATTCACGTTTATTCGCCACGGGAACCTCTAGACGTGTATAATAAACTTTAGTTGAATTTGACATCAATCAATTACGATAAACCCCAGAAAAGATTCTCGAATTTCATTTCGTATGAAATAGCGTATGAAATTTAGTCTTTCTTTTTTTTTTTTTTTTTTTAGGTATAATATTTGTAATTGAAAAGTCAAACTTTAGCGCAGGCGTCTTCGGTCTGACGCTTTAATATCACTTATTATTTCATTTTTAAACGTTATTTACACTGAATACACCGATACGGTTCGTTTTAAACCTCATTAGTTTCGCTGTATGGCGGCGACAATTATTATATGAGTAAACTTTCGGGAATCTACAGAAATCGTGAATGTATTATTAAAATGAAAATGAAGCATCGAATTTACAATTAGGAGGGCACTTGTAATCAAAAATTAAGAATTTACGCAGCATACCTTTAATAACGCCAGTCACGAAAACCATAATTTCCGATGAAGATAATAATAAATTTACACAAGTAATGTTTGCAAGAGAATTTAAAAAAAGGGTAGAGTTGTACGAATTTATAAAGCCGACAGAGACGCAGATCGAAAATATTTAAAATCAAAAGTCTATTAAAACTGCGCGACATCTCACATTAATATTGTGTACTATTAGTAGTTAACTTGAAAATATATAGATAGCGCTCAATTAATTTTTCAGTACAGATGCAAATCGTTGTTGTTCGGCTCTTTATCCTATTTTATTATTACTTATTTACTCCTTCGTTCAATTTTAAACCTTAATCCTATTGGTAGATAAACGATGTTTTCTCTATTTTTAATTATTTGCGATATTCGGTTACTTTCTAGTTTAAAAAGTACCGAGTTTTGTGGCTCGGGGTTCCATACCAAACGAAATATTTTTTTTGCAAAAATATATACATACATATGTAGATATATTGCATTATCTAATATTTAAAATTTTTCTCGAATACAAATTTAGATTGTAATAATAAAAATGTTACGTAACGGATGTATATTTATTGCAAACATAGTCTGATCTGAAGAAGAAAAAAATAACGATAATTAAAAAGTTTAAATACTCGTAGTACACAAAAATAGTTTTTTATGTATGTACATATATTTAGTATAAGCGAAAATTAAAGAAAAGTCTACTGCTAAGTTAATAAATTTCTTTTAAAACACTTTATAACGTAAATGGTTAATTCCCGTTGTAATAAAAATCTTTAAATCTTACCAAGTTAGATATTTTAAGAAAATATTCACGCGAACGAATGAAAAATAAAAAATTTGATCAACAAAATTGCATAATATATATTAACAGACATGAAGTTAAAATGTCGGGAGTACCAAGATGGCGCCTCCTGTATTCGTGAATGGAAAAGAAGGGTAAAAGTAAATCAAAAAGGGAAAAAGGGCAAACAATAATTGCAACAGTGCAAAAGAAAATTTTTTGTATGTGATGCGCAGTTCAATTTTAACAAAAACGAAAAGAAGAAAAAAAAACTGCTTCTTCCTGATATTCACTTATTTCTGTTTTATTTATGATACACTAATAACCAAAAGTTACACGGAATATTTTGGAAATTAAACGAAAAAAGAAATCAGCCAAAATCGATTACACTTATATTGATTTTCTAAATTTCGGATTACATTCTTTCATATGAATTTTCCATCAATTTTATCAAGCGACGTAGGATTTATTTTTCTGGTAATGTGGTGGTTAAATAAATTACCGTTTCCTTTAGAATACCTTTGGCGGTATTTCATTATTATCTGTCGATGAAGTTGTGGTTCCGTTATTTAAACTGATAAATTAATTTTAACGTGTTCACTCTAACATGTGCTTAAACTTTTCCCGTTAACCGGGTATACCGAAGAGTATTGCGATATTATACGTTTTTGCTTAACAACAGCATTTATAAGACCACCCTTTACAATAATTGCAATTAAAAGTTTTTGTGTTTTCATCTTTTACAAAATGGTTCCAAAATTTCCAATTTATATTTTTTGCACGCGGTAATATTAAAAATATTGAACACCGAGCGATAAAAAAAGTTTTAATTAAATTATCAATTTGTCAAATTAAATATACAACGCGAACTAGCCGAATTGTACATAAAAAACAAACAACGATTTCGCGGAAAAGAACGTGACAGTTTCACTAAGAATTCATCATAATATTAACAGTGCCAGAAATTTGGCTCTACCGATAACGTTAAGAGTGAAGTGTTATTCTTTTATTAATTTTAATTTCATCCAGGGATGCCACCGCGGATTTATTTCCGGGAAAGTAAAATGCTAAATTTAACGAATGTTATTATTATAATTATTACCAGTGTTGGAAAACAGAAATTATGATTAAACAAATTTTT
Source organism: Icerya purchasi (assembly GCA_039619475.1). NCBI lineage: Eukaryota > Metazoa > Arthropoda > Insecta > Hemiptera > Monophlebidae > Icerya > Icerya purchasi. The sequence goes on along the minus strand of CM077116.1, from coordinate 95,927,157 downwards.
TATTTCAAGTCCTTATAGAAATCTTAGTTAGTCGGTCGACCGTAGAAAAAACACCAAAGTAATTAAAATAACTCATCTATAACCGAGTATATGTAAAAATCGTTGCATAACAACAATTAAAAAATATATATACATATATAAAATTGGTACATATCTCGAATCAGCCGAACGATGCGGTCTCCGCAATGACGGCGGTCCGTTGCTTTACGATGGGATCTCGATTTGTTGCAGCTATTTTCTCGTTTTGTATTAAATAAATCGTACTTTGTCAATCGTTCATAACAAGGGATGTCAAAAATTATTTCAACGATGTTCGCCCGGATAAGCCGAATTGGCATAGTACCATGTCACGGGACACAGACGTCAACTGACCAATCAAAATTCATTTACCGCTTAACCGAGCTCCGAAATCATACTGAAATTCAGACTAAATCTTCCGTCCAGCGGCGGTTCTTCAAGCGCTGCCTGCGGCTTTTGTTACGTCACCCCGTAACGTATCATCATGCCTTCGCCATCATTACCCCCCGGCCGATTACTGAATCACACACACTCATATACTCATTTATACTCGTACTTCTTATTTGATATATTATTATATTTCATTTTTATACTATTCATTTATTTCTTTCAATATATATATATATATATATTAATTACAACGTAATTCTTAGGTTACCTCCCATTCGAAAAAATGTCCCAATTTTATGTAACGTTTGTAAAATTTTATAGGATTTTTGTTATTGTTATTTAAAAAATGTCTTAATTTTATATAATGAAAGTTAAATGTTAGAATAGGACTTTTGTGGTTATGTTATTTTTTTTTTTTGTGTTGATGCCAGTAAGAATTACGTTGTAAATTTTGATCATTTTATACGAAGTATAGAAGAGAATCTCGTTATATGTGTCTTGCATAAGATTTTCATGAAACAAAATTTACGCGGTAAAGTTCCTCTCCTTTCCGTGTTTTAGACCAGCCGCTCTTAACCTGGAGAACAGACGCTGACCGTCAGCCGCCCCATTGGAGACAGACGCTTCGGGATTTATGTTTGTTTTCTGTCAGGGTTGTCTCCCTTAGCCTTTGGGTAAAAATCCCTCGCCGCAAGGCAGTGGTTTGCTACTGGGATAGCGGGTGAGATATATTTCTACAGGCGACCTCGACTCGCCAAGGGTGAGTTAGCCGTCTTAGGAAGACAGAGTTTTACAGACAGTTCCCAAACCTGTTCCTCTGCTCCCTTACGCCAACTACCCTGTCGCTACTGGAATCGTCTGCCTGAGACTTTCCACCGGTAGCCGCTCTTGGTCAGCGACTGCTTATTTGACTAGTGTCTTATTCGCAGCGAACCTGCATATCTCCAGGCAGTTCCACTATCCACCGCCTGTGGACGCGCCCGTCCCGGATTGAACTCCTGGATAGCACGGAAAGGGAAATGTACGAATTGTTATTAAGAATAGAAACGGCTGGAAAAGAGACCGGTTTAGTACTCAACAAACAAAAGTGTTCGATGTTAGTTATTGATAAGGATAACAAAATCCAACAACCGTTAAAAATGCTACACGATATACAAACCCAAGATAAATTAATCTATTTGGGTGCCTGTATTTCAAGAACTGGAGGATCAGACGAAGAAATAAAGAGACGGATAGCACTGGCGAGCACCGCGATGGGAAAGCTTAATCGCATATGGAAAGATCATAAGATCTCTAAACTAATAAAATTACGACTCCTGCAAACTTTCAATGAAACCATGGGAAGGAAGATCGCAGCTTTCGAAATGAAAGGGTATCGACAAATCTTAAGAATCTCATGGATGGTCTATAGGACAAACGAGTACGTGTTAAAAGAGCTCAAGATCGAAAATAACCGACGGCTATTAACATCCATCAGGAAACGTATGCTAGGCTTTTTCGGTCATATCCTTGCGAGGCAAAAATGGCCGAGTTTATATATATATATATATATATATATACTATGTAATGTACACATTACAAGAGTTCAGGAAATAAAATTTAGCTGCTGCAGTGCCATAAAAAATCTACTATCTCTTTAGAGCCGAATAAACTAATTATTTTTAAAGTCAAGCGCCACTTATTCAGAGTTAGTTCGTTTATATTAAACTGGTTCTTATTTTTTAACGACTGTCCGACTCTAAAAATCGGAATCGAATTTTCAATTTACCATCGATTCGTTTTGATCCGAGTCGACATTGACGACTCTATTGTACTTGGAGTCAACCTTGGAGTTGGAGTTGTCCATCTCTGTCATGAAACCACCAGTAAAATTTACACAGGAAAAAAAACTAATCTCTGTGCATTATAAATTTTGCGGGAAATAGCATAATTATTTAATATCAACCGGGAAACTCTAAAATTACGGTGGCACTGAATGCGATAATTCAAGCTGTGTAGCTTGTGAAGGAAATTGCCGCGTGTGTTTATAGACAAAAGCAGCCGGACAGTGTTAGAGATCAATTGGCACATTTGTCGACTAGCGGTTATTCCAAAAACACGTAATTTTATTCAGTGCTACTTTATATACGGTCTACTAATATTCTTCTCTACGTGTAATATAATTGTAATAATGTCAAAAAAATAAAAAAAAGTAACGAAAAGATTAGAGAAAAGTAAAAACCTCCTATACATACATTTAATGATGGAATCACCTCAGTGAGTCACCTTAGGCGATTGTTTCTTTTTAATGCTAACAAAATTTACCAAAGCGTCAAGTTCAAAATATAAAATGATATTTAAACGGATCTGCCACTTTATACGAGTATAGACCGCTAATTTCTTGAAAAACGTACAACGCGATAAAAGAGTGCAACTGACTGCACACTTCGTCTGTCGTAATTCACAGAGTGCCCGAGTCAAAATTTTTCGCCTAACTGAATTACGTTCAAATGTTGTAATTTAAAATGTTTAATATTTGCGCGCAAACTGAGAGCTGTGTTTGGCGCACTTCAAAAAGGTTCATTTTAGGTTTTGCGTTATTTGGTAAGGTGCTCATAGAGTTTTATGACGGTAATAACTGTATAGATAACCCGTTTGGCCGCCTTAAAAATATGCGGCGGAGTCAACACTGATGTTGAAAAATTGTGTAGTATTTTTTTTTCTTTTTCGGACATTGTAGTAGCATTGCACGAAGAAGAATTGTTTTCTTAAAACGGAATATTCATAAAAATCCGTAAGTAATCAAAAAAAAAAGTTACAGAAAGTCAACTGGCGCCATCTGTCGATTACATAAATAAATATTATTACGGCTTATCTGTCAAAGATGGCGAACTATGCGGGTTTAGGAATTTTTACAATATTTTAATTCTACTCATAATGCGGTAAGTTTTTCAGAAACCCAACTACCGCAGCGTACTTGATTAGTTACTTGTGTTTCTTTCGAGTAGAATTGCGTTTGAATCCCGCTGCCGCGCATTATAGTTTCCGAAAATTTTACTTTCGCGATTGGTTAATGTCCCCGTAGTTGATGCATCCAAAATAAAAAACCAAAAAAAAAAAAAAAAAAAAGCTTTCGGAAGTATATTATTGTGAACTCAAAAAAAAAAAGAAAGAGTTATACACGTTTCAGAGTTTTTTCACGTTATTTTGTTTGATCACTAGTCGTTGTAATTGGTCGGTAAGCTTTTCTTCACGCGTTTCTAGTATATTACGAGCATAAAATTTTTAAGCAGCTTTAGTTCTAGAAAGAACCGACTCGCCAGATCACAGCTATATTCGTGATAAACGCAGAATACTTCATGAAGAGCTTTTTGGTAACGAAACTTTTGTCAGCGAATATTAAAATCCTTCTATTCGGACGACCGCTATTATCGAAATGATAGCGATTCGTTTAAATTTAAAGAAATATTTGCAGTGTCCGACAATATGATTGGACCATCGACTTGGAAAAGTACCAAAATACGAAATTAATGAAAATATTAACGATGAACAGTTTAACATATTTCGGAAGGCAAACAGAGGACAATTTCATCGTTGTTTGTGTCGAATGGAATGCACGGATAAATTCGATAATTTATGGTTCACGTAATTTTCTGCAGTTCATTTTTGAATAGTTCAAAGTAAACAAGAATGATACTCTCCTACAATAAACGAAACTGAAATTGATGAAATGTTAGTAAATAGCAGAACGACGATATTACTTTTTTTCGCCTTCAACTGTCTATTTAAGCGATTAAACGGAACTTAATCGACGAAACAATCCCGCTAAGCGATAAGAACTCAGAATGTTTTCAAGTTTTAGCCAACTAATGTTGTCGTCACCAATGATCAGACCAATCTGTGCAACGTTTTAAGCTAATCCAACTCTTTTTTCAGTTTTGTCGAGCCTACTACCGTCAACGTATTCAAAAGTAGTACTCTTCCACTCACGAAAAATGTTTCAGTGAACCCGGACTGAATACGAACAAACACACGGCTAGAAAAAGTTCCATATTCATTTATATTTTTTTTCTGGTTTTCACCGTCTCCAGCTAATTTTCATTATGTACTATTTTACGCTGTTTGTTTTTAAGGTTTTAATCATTTATATGTATATATATTAAATGGAAACAAATTTATCTGGAGGAGGGGGATTATAAATTATCTAAGGCACAGCTTATACGACAACAACTAGTGCTGCTCTATGTATTTACTACATATATTTCGGATTTCTCCTAGTCTGTTGTGCAATCTTTAATATTTATATAATTTATTTATAATATCGGTTAATATTATCCGATACTCTAATTCCTTCTTGATGAGTTCATTGAAGGTATCCTTACTTTTTTTTATCAGCAGTTTATTGTAATTTTCCGTTATTACTGTATCTAATGCAAGCGCCGAAGATATGTTATACTGTTCATTGCATCTAATACAGTTTTCCGATTCCGCAATATTAAATCTTTTCAGGTAAATTTTAAAATTCCCACGTCTTGATATATGAGCTGAATGTTGTAGTAGTTATTGATGTATAGCATCGGTTTTTCAATCTATCTTCAATAGATGGCAAGAAGCTTTTGGTTACTGCATTTTGCTTTACCCAGAATATGTATTTTCAAATTTTCCCACACATTAGCTGTTGATAGTATTTTAAAATTGTATTGCTGTTACACTTTTATTAGCGACTTCAAAAAAGAAAGAGGTTATTTATTTTTCTTTTTTAACGTTTGTTCACGTATAACTTGTATTCATGTGGATGAAATTGATTTTAATGATTCTTCGTTCACTCGAAAGTGTTCCAGTAGCGGCGGAACCATATGAGAGTACCGATGAAAATCGATGAACATAAACTTTAGGTGATTTTTTTTATTTATTCATGTAATAGACGCTATTGACCTAAAGCATTATCAATATTAAGCTCGGAAACATAATGCGAAAAAATTAAAGTATGATCAACGTTATTCGAGTAAAGAAAATTAAATTTGAAATTGCCATAACGTCATTTATAAGTTCATCACTTTTAAATAAGTCAGTTATTAGTAAAACAAAACATTTCAATATTGCGCTAAAAATTGTGAAATAAAATGTTTATTTTTTTCCCCCCACTGTATCGGCAAGGACTATAAACAGCACTCGTGACCTCTCTTCCTTATATTTATTAACCATGTAATAGCCAACCCATCCTTCCAATGAAGGATTTAGTCGGAGATAATAATGGGATTGTTACAGGAATAAGCATGTTATATGAAACTAGCGGAGTAACATGGCAACCTATAGAGTGAAGTATGGCCCATAGAGCCCCGTCAGTACTATAAGAAGAATTTGAGAATATTAATATTAATTAAACGCCAGCTATATGTGTCTCTTAGAATATTAGCGTATAGCTTCATAAAATGAATATTATATATATATATATATGAATTATTCATTAAGCAGTAATTGTACTTGCGAGGTGTGACAATTGTATTCATAGAATTGTTTCGTAGCGCGACTTGTGGCAACACTGCGATGGTGCTCGCAGTCTCGTTGGAAAGAGGGGGCATTTTTGAGTCAGTATATTCAGTTTTTATAACGGTAGTACGTATATCTCGCGTTCTGTGGTCGTTTAAACAAAGTAAGATTTTTGAACATGGGTCATGAAAATGTGCGATGTAAATACTGAGCAACGTATCGTAATCAAATTCTTGGTCAAACGCGGGGTAAAACCGCCGTCGGAAATCATTGTATAATAACAAGACGTGTTTAAGGAAGACGCTATATGAAACAACCGACTCTGATTTCAAGTAGGTTAAGCGGTTTAATGACGGCCGTGAATCAGTCGAGGACAATCCACGCTGCGGCGGTCCTTCTACCGCAAAAACGGCGGCAAATGTTGAACGTGTGCTCCAATACCGCCGAGAGAGTTGTCGAATGTTAGAAGAAAAGTTAAACATCAACCGCGAGACCATTTGGCAGATTTTAAATGACGATCTATGGATGCGCAAACTATGCGCCAAGATGGTTCCAAAACTGTTCACAGCTGAGCAAAAAGAGCTCCGGAGATCCGTCTGTCAGGGCATGATTGATCGAATTGACGTTGAAGAAAACCAGTGGATATCGTCCATTATCATGGGGGCGAGTCTTGGCTGTTCGAATATGACCCTGAGACCAAGAGACAGAGCATGCAGTGGGTGGAGAAGGGCGGGAAGCGCCCGAAAATAGCTCGCATATCCAAATTAAGAGTCAAGTCTCTACTGATCGCTTTCTTCAATATTAATGGCGTTGTTCATCGCAAATACGTTCTCGCAGGCCGGACGGTCAATGCAGCATTCTACATCGAAGTTTTGAAATAGTTATGAGCCCGCGTGTACCGCGCACAACCTGAATTTGTCGAGAAAGGTTGGGTGCTGTATCACGACAACACTCCAGCACATTCGTCCTTCGCAGTACGCCAGTTTTTGACGCTCCACAGCATGCCCACGCTCCCGCACCCCTAGCCCGGACCCGGCTCCGTGCGACTTTCACTTGTTCCCTCAACTCAAAAGTTACTTGAAAGGAAACCGATACGACGCCATTACCGAAGACCGAAGTGTCACGACGACCTGATGGACCTATCTTGTGGGAGGTTTGGATGCTTCCAAAAATGGGTCGAACGTTGGGGCCGGCGGTGCGCTGACAATAAAAAATATACCTTAAGGTAATATGGTAATTCTTACGCAACATTCATATCTCAATTAGAGCAGGGACCAAATTAAAATTATAATAACAATTAAAAATGCATTAAATATTCATTAAATTGTTTTTCTCTAGATATTATAATTTTAATTTGGTAGTATATGTTAATGTTGTATAAGAATTATCCTAATGTTACCTTAAGGTATATTTCACTATAAAATAAATATGGTGTAATTTGGAACAAAACACAAATATATGCCGTACAAAATTAAATGTATACACAATATGTACTACTTAGAAACGTTTTTGAGCATAGACCGTCATCAGTTAAAAATTAGTAATACAAATGAAAGCACACAACGTCTGTGAACAAAATTGTGTTTTTAAAATTTTTGTTCTATTTTTATGCAATTTATTCGGTGACGGGCTACGCCCAAAAACGTTCCTAATTAGTATGTATCGTTTTTATACATTTAAATTTGTATTCGGTTCCAAATTACCACATTATCTTCTGTTATCGAATAGTTATTTTTTACTTTTAGCCTTTTTTTTTATTAAACTTTTATACTAAATTTTGCAGATGGTATTTTTTTTCTCTTCATTATCCTATATGTGTACTATTGTGAAAGGTTTTTTCTACTTTTAATTTATTTTTCATTGAAAATATTGTAATATGTTTTATATACTTACAGATTTAATGGGAGTACTACTCCAGTTATTACATTAGTATTTCTGTAATTTATTGTTTTCTAAAATTTTATCAGTTCGATTATTAAGGGTCCTTAAATCGATTACAAATTTTTCAAATTTCTCAAACTTCAACGTTTTGTTAACAATTATACTTTTCTATAGGAGAATTGATAATATGCTGTTTTGTATAATATCGTTCATTTTTTGTATTTCACCTGCTTTCTGAAACAGCTTTGTAGAAGTATTTATAACTTTTCCAATTTTATTTTTACGTACTTAACATGATGGTATTTTTTTTTCATTTTTATCAATTAATACACTGGGATATTTTATCCGCTTTTTTTCTGCGCAGTCCTGTTCATTTTGTAAAAAACTATTTAAAATCGGCAAAAAGATAAAAAAATAAACGCTTACATCTAAAAAATGAATAATAAAAATTCATTCCTATTTTCGGATTCAAGTTTTTTTTTTTTTCTATGTCAGACAATAATATTAGCGTTTTTTATGTATTTTTCATTTTGCACCGTCTTGTACGCGAATGTAGATTAAATCCAAAAAAAAAAAAAAAATATTTATTAACAAGTGACCGAGTAATGTGTACTTTTCAAATGAAAAAAATATGTACATAATACAAAAATTTCTTAGCAGAAGTACATTTTTTGATTTTTGACGCCGTGTTTCGTAACTAAGCTGCGTGATAAAATCGATTTAGTACCCGGCGTAGTTAATTAGACGGTGGTGTTTCATTCGGGTAAGACCTGATATTCCGCTGCCGCACACCAACACTTAAAAAATTTCACTGCCTACAATTGACCCCCCCCCCACAAAAAAAGGTGATTGGTCGATTTGAACTACTTTGATCAAAAAAATTGGTCCGTTTATTAACCAGATTGATTTATACGTCAGTTATTGATTGGAATTAATTGATCGTTTATTATAAGATACACTGCTATGACTGCAATTAACATTCCATCAGTGCCGACGTTAATTTCATGATGATACCAGTAGTAGCTTCTCCAGACCGAGTACCGAGGTGCTAAAAATATTACTACGATCACTTTATTTAGCTAATAAGTGGCACCGTGTAAGAGAAGAACAAAAAGAAAACGGAATTCTAATGAAAGAAAAATAATAAAATTAAATAATTTTCACTTTTTTCCAAATATCATTGAACTTTTTTAAAAACAGAGAGAACTTTCCGCGTACAAAATAGGTTAAATTAATTATCGTTTACAAAATTAATTAAACAGACAATAACCTAACATAAAATAAGTAATATATTTTCATTTACTTTTTATTCCGCAATTACACTCTTCCCTTTTGCGAAAAACTAATTAGACCAGCAAACTCTTGTAAAACTGTTTTATTATTCAAGAGCGAAAAAATCGATCCCCGTTATAGGACCAGCCTGAGATTATCTTGTAATTCCCGAGAGAAAGCCAAATGTAAGAGCGAGGAAATCAATAATAGCAAGGATTAAGGAAGAATATCTAAAAAACTCAGAGAAATCAAAACTGATATTGAACCAAAACGATAATCGTTATATCCGGTTACTTTATGATTCGTAGTTGATCGATTATACTATCGAAATTTTCGTCATTTTTCCGATTCATACTTGCAACTTTCAAAAATCCCCATCGGCCAAAAGCCAACGACGAGGAACCTTGTAGCCGCAACTCGTCTGGCCCTCGTTCGTAGCCGCTTTTTAGCGATCCGATACTTCAACCGACGCAACAAAAACAATCGCGCTAATACTTCAAGAAGTAAAGAAAAAAACAGTAACAACGTAGGTTAAGACGAGCGTTATTAATTGCACTTCACGTATCGACCGTTGTCACTAACATTCACACTGAGCCGCTAATTCAGAGGTAACACTATTATCTCCATTGATAATACATCGAATATTATCTCGTCAACATCTCTGCTTCGATCTTAATCTAATTAGATGTTAACTAAGCCAGCTTGATAAATTAATTCCCGAATTTATCCGGCGCGTAGCAGAAATAATTTACAATCTGACAAAACTATTTCAATTCGAAACTTCTTTTTTCAGAAAAATCAAAACCCTCTAATAAAACATTCACTCCCGATGTCGCTAAAATAAATCTCAGCAGCAAACCTCGAACTGACGAACAAGGGATTATATTTTCACATGTCGTTTATACTACGAGAGATTAGCTCGCAGTCTCGGAAAAGAACAGATATGAAGCACATCATGACACAGTAAAATGATACTTTTAAAATCGTTTGAAGTAATTAATTTGATTATTTTTAACGGCACAATTTTTAATTAGCCCGTTGCTGCGCACAGATTGAAAAATCAGACAAACAGGTTAATTTTAATGTCTTAGCCTCACCTGCCGTGATATATTAGGCAGCGCTGTTTTGTTCAAGTAGAACCTGGTTTGAATCTCGTTGAGGTACGTTGATAAATGTACAGAAATTTTACTTGCGCTGGGTAACGCCTACAATTGACAGGCCAAGGAAAAAACAAAATCTCTTTCCTCCTACTATTTCAAAACTTTTCCAGCATCTTACAGTGGCACGTTTTCAATAAAACCCCTGTCACGAATAGCTGCAAATTAATCTTACAAATGCCGAGATATGTTCTAAACTAGCGCGCCATCAGCGTATATAGAACGTACCAACCGCAATATCGCCACAGTCTTTTTTTTGAACTATAACGGTAGTGACCACGGAGTTTTCACCAACCTAAAAAACCACATGCACCCCAACCGCAACAAAAATGTAAATTCCTCTTTAGCGGAACCGATGCAAGTTGATTTTCTCCACCCTTCTGCTGGAAACAACTTCATTGAAGACATTAAGGAAATAATTCCACTCAGCCAAGTCATTTAACAACATCGAGTTAGTTAATCTCGCAACAAGTCTTGTTAGGTCTTTTCCACCAAACATCTATACTGAAATCTGACCAACACACTACCGAATCAAAATAATGTCCAACAGGATAATGATGATCGTGTTAACCCCGCCTTCCATCACTCCGTAAGACACCAGAAAAGGGTTAAGCAGGTATATTAGAACCGACTTTTTTCTGACACATTCCATACCAAAACGGATCGCCTAGGTAGCTGAAACTCTTCCAGCGTGATTCGCTCTACTTGCTGTCGTGCTTTTTTTATTTTTTATTTTTTTGAGTGCCGTGTGCAGCTACTACCCCGGGGCTATTACGACACGGTAGGATTGCTAAATGACGCGGAACTAACCAGTTACATAGAGAAATTGGATAGTGTTTTTGCAATATCCAAGGACGAGTTAACCAGAGATGACTGCAGGGACACTATGCGGAAATTAGAACGCTGAAGAGCAAAAAAAGAACACTCCGGGAGCTGGCGTTTTATTGAGAAAGTAGCGGTAGGGAACAAAAAGGGCGTTCAACAAGAGGCTCACATTTAAGTAAAAGATGATTGTCTGTCAGAGAAATATGTCCGATGTGAAGCTTTGTCATAGCAACAAAATGGGTTCCAAAAAGATAAACAGGTGTGGGAGGGGGGAAACAGCGATACCGTGTTTTATCTGCCTGAGTAAGCAAGCTCGTTCAGGGAGTCAATCTTGCTACCATCGGGATTGCACAAAAATAATTTTTATAGACTTTATTATGTCGGAGGATCCGAGGAAAACAAGTCATTGGACAAAACAGAGCTGACTTCGCAGCGGTGTCAGCTAATAAATTAACCAGAAATCAGGAAGTGCGAAAAAACACGAAGGAACACAAATAGCAGGAATTACGAACAATCAATGAAAGGACAGATGTAGGGAGTGTAGTAGGTTATTGAAAAAACGAATTCCAATATTATATTTGTGTAAATAATGCTTAATCGTAAGCATTTTAATATTCGTACAATGTATTTATTAAACTAATTACAAAAATATGAACACTTAATAAATTATGATTAATTGAAAAAATACATAAAAAAAAAGGTAAAAAAGAGGATATATACACACTGCGATTATGAACGAGGTAATTCGAAACCAGTCAGTGTTTTCTATAATATATTTTTTATACATGTTCGACTAATCGTAATTTATTAAGTGTTCATATTTTTGTAATTAATTTAAAGAATAGTTAGTAGAAGAAAGGAAAACTATAAAAATAAATGATCAGCGTCATAAACGTCTAGTTTCATTGAGGCGGTAAAGAAAAACCAAAAAGAAACGAAAACACGGTAAAAGCACCGCAAGGTGAATGCTAGAAAACGTGAGTGTGTAATGATGGGTGACGAAATGAGGGAAATTCGAAGAATGAAAGATCGATCGGAGGGAAGATTTAAGATAGAAGATATATTATAAGGAGCGTCTATTAGGAAATAACAAGTGTAAACATTCGACCGAATTGAAGTGGAGTTGTTCAAATGAGGGCAAAAGATTCCCGTAGGAACTTTTTCTATATAAAAATTTGCGATAATACGAGGGAATGGTGTATATGTACGTGCTCGGATATTTGCACTGCGGATAATTACGTGTTAATTGTAAAAAGAATTCGGTCCCTTCGTTAACTGCGAGATCAACTGCAGCCGGATGCAGTGCGACAGCGAAGTATCAAAAGTGTGAAAAATTAATTTAGTCTTTATTGAAACATCCAATTAGCGAGCTAACCGTCCTTCGTATAATGAGCAATTGTTAATTTGGATCATAGCAGCTCTAACTTATTCGCCGCTGATAAATCATATTTCAGCACACAAAGGTAACACGGGTCGTTCTCAGACAATGTTAAATCAATTCGAGTGCTCCATTCTACGTACATGTCGGCGAAACAAATTATACCCTTCCTAGCACCCCGAGGCTGCGCTAGGCATTTAAAATTAATTTCCTTTATATTGCTAATTTTTTCTCCTTTTGTTATTCAAATGGCGCAATTTTCGCGGCTCTGTAATTTTCTAATTTACCCGCCATTCAACATTTTTATTATTCACACTCCTGTTTCTACTTAGGTGTTTGCTGTTTTAATTAATGACGCCGTAATTTACGGATAATTTACGATTTATTTATCGTCACCAGGTCGTTCTTTTATACCTAATAAAGCTTTGTTTACTTCACCAATATGAGACTCTGTTTGGCCGATTAATGCGAACAATCTGCTGGCTGTCTTTTCAACGTACTGTAGAAGGTGCGGTTTACTAATAACTGGCCCCAGATTGGTCCGATTAATTATTAGCCACTCCGCTGCATCGATCAAATTAAAAAGAAGGGATAGAAAATCGTTTTCGGGAGAAAAATTTAGTCCCGAGAATTTCTCTTATTCGAATTGACAAGAGGGGAACATCGGTGATGTGAGTTAAAGATTTGCTCCAAAACTTTTTTCAGATGATAGTGTGTATTCGGTGAAAATGTGTAAAACGACTTTTGAATTTGATATTTACACCTTAGGATTTTCATTCCTACATCAATTACCTTTTTTTTCAAATCGATGTCTTCAGCAGTTCTTCAAGCAGCCCAGTTTCAGCAAAGTCGGTTTATTTATCACCCCATTTGGACAACACCATTGGTGTGTTGTAGATCAACAGTTTTTCTCAGAGCTATGCGTCAATTGTCATTTGCTAATCAGCGCTCATCTTTGCAGCCTGATCACAGCACATTTAGCAGCTTACACAGCATCTCTAGCTGCAGCTACCGTTATTTATTAAGGCTTCAGTCATTCTTTTCACGACGCTAGTACCAGTCTAGTCACCTGTTCCTTTTGGACAGACATCGTTGTTTAGATCCATCCATCCTCCTTAATATTTTCGACGCTTAATAATACTTAGGTTGGAAGAAGCTATTTCAATATGTATATTGGCTTATTAAATTTAATTCCAGTGACACATTTTTAGATGTATCACAACTAAAATATTTTGCCTTTAAAATTATGTGACTAAATTTACTAAACTTTATTTGAGGTAAACTTCCAATTAATTCGAATATCGCCCTTTCAAAAACTGCACTAATTGTGTTTACAATAGTTTTTCTCCAAGTTTTTTAGATCCTATTTCCACTGTAGAACTTTCTAGCCTTAATACAACTGCATGTGTAGAGGATTTTTATAATGAACGATGTAATTTTTTTTTTCGCAGTTTTTATCCATATTAATTTCTGGTTCATCTTATTGTCATTTAAAAATATTTACACTAAAAGTTGTTAAATTAAGTTGTTAAATTAAGTTGTTAAAAACGGAACAATTTCAAAATTTCTCTAAAAATTGAATAAAATGCGCCGAAGTAAAAAATAATTATTCGATAGAAAGCGGCAACTTCAGAATAATGCATACTTAAGGATATATTACGATTATTCTTAAACAATATTAATACTAAAAAAAATCATTTAACGAATTCAATAATAAAATCGCCGGCTGGGGCTATGAAAATATCAAAAATACAACTATTAAATAATTTCTAATTATTATTTAAATTTGAATTCGGTATCGACTTCGATAAGTATTAAGTTTGTTTAAAAATAATAATAATTTAAGTACATCGCTTTGAAATATATGATCCTTTCTAAAGTAGTAACATTTTAAATTTTTAGTGCATTTTTATTTTTTCTTAGATTCGAAAGCGTAAATTCTTCGAATAATACTTATTGCGCGCACCTGCTTGTGCGCTAATAAAAGAGCCTAAAAAAGGATTTTAAAAAACGAGTAAATAAAATAGATCAATAAAAATGGAGAAACTCTCTTTTCTTTCTGAATTCTACGGTTAAGCATTAAGGAGAGCCTGTCTAGGAATAAAAGGAGGAGTGCGAAAAAATCCAGTTACTTTACAACAATTTCCTGTTTCCCTATCGGTTCATCTTTTTAACGTCTAGAGTCTATCGCGTTTGAAAATTTTAGCCGCATTCGTTTCTCCTAACTTCGTTAAACATCTCACGTCCGCACGTCTTATCTAATTTCGCAAATGGAATTTATCAGCGTGTTGTGTTTTAATTTCATTTTCCGATCCATTAACTTTTTACATATATACACAGATCTCTTGCAGTTTATTGTTAGAATTCTTCAAAGACCGACTTGTCAAATTAAAAATAAATGCCGAGCTTAAATAAAGGCGACTTTTTCGCTGGTAAAACAGCGAAACTGACTACTCTGTGCAACTTTAAAATTCGGTTTGTCCTATCAGCTGCAATTCTCCCCCCCCCCCCCGGCATTTTTTCACTTGTCAACGCTGGAAATAATCGAACTTCAAATAACATTTTTTTAACGAAATAATTCCGAAAACTTCAGCGTAAAAATAAGTTTCGAACGAGCACGAAGAAGAATATCAAGCTAGATATGTTCCGTTGGCGTTGAAATGTCCATTATGAAATTCGTATAATAAATGACGGGTTATGCGTAGAAAGGCTATATGTTTTCGAACAGATGTTAAAAACATTGTCTGCCGCAATAATAGACACCTTCGGAAGTCAAGTCTCTGTGCTTCTTTGTGGACTTCATGAGAGTCTGTATTACCAAAAGAACATTCATACTACTAAGACTACAATTACAACATACTTAGTGTTCCTTCTCTAACTAATTCCGGGGGAAGAGAGCGTATGTATGTAAAAATTAATCCGTGGCTGAAAACTATAGAAAAGTCATCGCGGAATGTCATTTATTTCCTTACGTATGTTTGCGTATCAGGAGCAACTACTGCGAATTCTCTCCGACAGGTTCATTTGATATTTAGCGCGCGGGTTAGCATCGTTGGCAATGAAACGGCTGATTTTTTGATGCGGGCTCCTTCGAAATTCTTAAAATAAATTCCACTCCCTTACTCCGTCGTAGTGCCTGTAAAAGTTTCCATTTTCGATTTCAGTCAGACATTTTCCTCCTTTTTTTTTCTTTCTGACAATCGTTTCTTTTACGTCCTGTCCAACCTAGTGCTAATCCCTTTTATTTCCCTCGCTTTGTCGTTTTGTTATTGTCTCCGTTTTTTGTCTACTACATTCTTAAGCCATATTCTACCTTCTTTTCGTTTTCGCTTTTAATTAACTTCTTCCCCGCACTGTCTTCTTTATTTTCAAATGATGCGAACGATTACCACGCGTTTACTAATGCTCTGTGTACACCAGTTTGCCGAGACACTTGCAGCATCTTTTTTCTTCTGTCCTTCCCTTTCCTACACATCATCACTGTCACAACTGTTTCTTATTAATAATATTTGATATCGCACTAAGATGTAACCTCTTCTTTCCCTTTGTTTCTGAATAAAAAGGTGCCCTCCTGATTGAGACGAGCCTAATTTTGAAAAAACAGAAGAGACAACAAAAGTTTGGGGTCTATTTTTATACCGTTTAATATAATTCTGTTACTGTTTTTTTTTGTTTTTTTTTTTTCCAGTTCGATCTCCCTGACATCAGATACACATGTTCTATGGGATCAACAGTTTTATTTATACCGCAAAAATATGTAATAATAGCGTCCTAATGAAGCTAAGAGTTCCATTCATAATTGGTATAAACCTAGTAAGGTTTTTTTTTTTTTTTTTTGTCATAATTAGTGAATTTAACAAAAGAAAAAGAAAAAGAGAAACATCAATAAACAGTCAATTTTATACGGATATCTAAGCACTTTTTACTTTGCGCCTTTTTATACCAGAAGGGTGGTTCTACGATGGCCGCATAGTATTAATTTTTTCAAACAGATGACACAAATACTACAACGAAAAAGTAACGTTTAGGGTAAAATATCTGAATAATTAGAACACAAAGTAATGAATGCGAGAGAAATATTTTTAAATTTAATGTTTTTTTTTTTTTAAGTACCGTATTAATCATACTTACTTCTTCAAATTTCTGTTTCAACGGTGATTAGCACTGGTATTATTTTGAATTAATTTCCGCAGAGTAAAACGGGTAATAAACTCCAAGTTGATTGTAGGATTTGCGGGCTCATTATTTAATTGAAAGCATACGGTAAATTGTACGTAGCGCACAAACAGTAAAGATGAACAATTACCTATACAAATAAGAAGTTAATGAGAAGAAATCCGCTAAACGCGCAAATGTACGGCCTAAGTAATTTACAATCGTAGTGCAGAGTTTTTTTTGGGTGGTTGAAAACCACGAACATAATCGAAGCATATCGAAAAAAATATACTTCACTCTTGAAATATATCGAAAATAAAATACTTCCTACTTGAAACATATTGAAAAGGAAATACTTCCCATTTAAATGAAACGAGTATATAGGATCTGAACAATTCTGAATGCAGAAAAGGAATGAAGATGTGACTTCTTAAACATGGCTAATTAAGGGAAAAAAGTATTTCGAACCGGCATGTTTAATTACTGATTGACCATACATATCTCATTTCCGATTTGCTACTATTTAGAAGCACGTAACGATTGTTTCGTGATTATACTTCGTTTTTCTTTTTCTTCGTATCTTGTTAATTAAATTAAAACGGTGCCAAATTCGGATCTTAGCAGTAGCCTACAGGTATGTACGATTAGTCAAAAATTTATTCGCGGTTGTTCATAATTTCGCCGTCCAGGAATTCTTTTATTTGCGTATTGTTTAATTCAATGAAGAAAATGTTTTAATTGCTATTTTATTTTTATCTACGGATTGAATTAATTTCATTATGACTAGATGACTATAGCTTTTTTCAGGGGTGACCTGCATTTTATCAGTTGTTTGAATTTCTTTCGGAACTGTCAGCGGTTCGGCTGTATTTTACTCGAAGAATTACCGTAAACATACACATATTTAAGCAGGTTAATACACCAAGTGCGCGATCAATGCCCGGTCGTAATGGCGTAGAAGGAGTGACAAAGCTCGTTAAAGAAAAGCGACTCTTACATTTTTGCTTGCTATAGTGACTATTAAGAATAACTACTTTTTTTTTTTTCTCACAATTTGAACCGATTTCGGAAGAGTTTATAAAACAATTACATACATTTTAAATTTCGATCGGCAAGATCGTTTGACGATTATTAAATTTTCCGTTTGTTTTTTAGCCATAACGCCTTGATGGAGATAAATATAAAAGTTGGAGTACGAAAAAAATGTTTTTTCACATGAGCGGGGTTAATACGACTCTCATACGATTGAGTTCTCAGCGCCTCGATCGTATTTTTCGATATTAATACGAATAATATTGTTCACGAACAACGATGAATGTTATTTTCACGATAAGTATAATTCCGTTGCAATCTGTATATTATCGGAGGACTTTTTTTATTGTTTACTCGTTTCTTTTTTTTACTTCCTTTATTTGCGGGAATTATGCGTAAGCTTTTAAATTAGATTTTATTTTCCATGTTCCTGTCAGGCAGAACGAAAAACGTCTATAGAAAAAAAAAAAAAAAAAAGGTAGTTTTTCGATAATATTCAATGTAGCAGGATTCCGAATCGCGTAGCACGACGTTTCGTATTTTAATCGAATTTTGAAAATGGAGGTTGTAGTTGAAATGAATCAGTTCGGTCTCTTCTCTCGTCAGGTGAAGACCGAAAGAGCTTCAAAAGAAAGAAAAAAAAAAAAGAAATAAAAAAGAAGAAGGTAGATATATTTTAGTAGAATCAGGTTTGGCAAAAAACAATTGTTTCGCGTAAAGTAAATCGATCTCGTAAAATTTTACAAAGTGATTAGAGATGATTAAATATAACTCATAATTTTATGGTCAAATCTTTATCCCGATGAAATTATTTAGTTCGAAATGAAAAAAAAAGAGATAGCGACATCAATTATGCTTGTCGAACTATCTCGTAAATGAGATATAATCTCGTCCTCCGCCACTCGAATCTTAGAGGCCACATTTAAAATCTAGCCTACGGTTTTAATAAAAATCGTTAATTTCGGCTTCAATTTACCAAAAACGTATCTATCTGATTAACCGCGAACGAACCGAGTGTAAAATTTCGCTTAATCCTTACCCCTCTTTTTAATTAACTTTCCTTTTATCTTTCTATTCAACCCTTTCTCCAACTTATTCTTCGTTTCATAAATATCTTTTCCTACGGCGCTACACTGTTTTTTCCTTACGTCGGTTGCGTTTTAATCATAGGACTCCTTAGTCTATCGTTTTTCACTTACTCTTCTTATCGTCTTTTTTATACCCCCTCCGGTGATAATCGGGAATGTTGATTACATCCCCTTTTCGATTGTTCCGCTCTGTCACCCTCGAGCGTTGATTTTTTTTACTCATAATTCCTTAAACTTAATACTCCTACTCCTTATAGAGTGCTGCATCCGTCCCCTTTTTCAGCGTTCTTTGTTGTTTTCCCCCCTTCTTCCTACATTGCTACCATTGCTGATCGCGTACGAATTTAAATAAGTAATCTCGGTTGTCATCAATTTGGGCCAGTACCCTTTGTTAGCGAATCCAAAAATTAAAAGAGAAAATTCTCCTTTTTTTTTTTTTTTTTCATAACGAAGATAATATCTTCTCACTCTTTTTTTTTTTTTTTTTTTTTTTTTTAAACATCGGACTTTGGTGATACCGCTCTTACGAACGCGATTGTTTAAGCGCGTACCTTTTAGTAGTCGCGAACTTATTAGGGCATCACTGAGCAAAATGTTTTTTCATTCATTTCAACCCTCTCTTAACTTTTCCATCAAACTTCATCAGCAAATTACCCGATTCTCGTGTCAGTCGAAAATATGGATCCACGAAGCGCACTAATAAGAATTTTCTTAAACATTTATAAATATTATACCGAATAAAGGGGCTTCCGAGTTCTCATCATTTGTTCACTCGAAATATTATCGTCTAATACGATTATTATTATGCTCCCGACAATTTAATAATATCGCAAAAAAAAAAACAACAAAAAAACCCATCATAAAATTGAACGCAAACAATAGAATTCTTGCTGAAATTGTATCCTAATATGTACGTGTATATAGATTTTTTTTAAATCTTCTATTGGTTGCTTTCGACTGACGGAAAAATTATGAAGAAACTTTAATCTTCAAAACGGGAGAACATCCGTGAAAACTCTCGGAACGCATTCGATATTTTCATAAAGAATATTTAGAAAAACAAAATACAAATACATTTCGGAAGATATTAGCAAAATGATAGTTACAAATTTCTACACAAACTATTAAAAACTGGTTCGAAAACTACCTAAACCAAAGGAAAACACGTGCGAATGTATTAAATGCAAGAAAAGTGAAAGAGAGGAGTTGAATGTGGGAGTTCGGCGCAGGCTAGTAACTTTAAGAAAAATAAAAAATAAAAAAAAAGAAAGGGTAGTAACTTAGCGTCAATACTGTTTATTGTATATACAAACAGGTTATACGAGGAATTAAAATATAGCGATATATAATACTCGTTCGCGGATGATATAGCAATAGATACAGTACATAAAGAGATATTAAGGAGGCAGAAATGAAAATGTAAAAAGCATCTAATCACAATAAGTAAATAGGCACATGATAAAAATCCTAAGAATTAATGTATCGAAAACTAAAGCAATGGTACTACGTATGAAAAATGCACTGAAACGAATGTGTACATGAGGTGGACGAAAGAAATGAACGTGAAATGATCAACTACCGGAAGATAAAAATAGAGTGATCCGATATAAATTTATTTGGAGTTAATGATGTTGACCAACACTTAAGGTGGGACGGACATACAAAATACTTTGCGAAGAAAATTAGGGCAACATTACCAATATTATATACACTTTAAAGAAATATGCAATAAATAAAACATTTAAAGCGGTGTATCATGCGCTATTGGAATCGAGGATCAGATATGTGGCATTTTCAGGCATGCGGAATGGCTAGGAAAATGTATATCTGTGAAATAAGTAGACTGCAAATAAAATGCTTGAAATTAATATCGAATCTTAAATGCGCGACCGATAGTGAAATAATTCAAAAAGAAGACGTACTGAGGCTTAAAGGAATGTATTTATTCATAAATATGTATATGTGGCAATACATAATGACAGATAAGGAAATAGAATTGGAGGAAAGAAGAAAAATAGAATACGGGGGCTGAGGGAAAACTATTTGTATATGAACTGCCGTTAGCTAAAACAAAGATAAGGAGAAGAAAGAAATAACTCAGTTGTTAAATAAAATGCCTGAAGAAATAACAGAGACGAAAAATAAAGGGAATGTTAAAAGAAAAGAGGGAAATATAGGAACAATAATAAGCATTAAATAAGAGAAGAGGGTACACAGTGATAAACAAAAGTGAAAAAAAGCGGAAGGAAAAGGGACGGAATAAAATAAAATAAATAATAGATATTAGTTATAGCTAAGTTAGAAATAAGGAAAAATAGGATAAGTTTGTAATAAAATGATTCGCGCAGCGATAAGACTCTGTATAGAATATAAGTAGTATAGTGTAGTAAGAAAACTCGTCGATAATACATATAGCTTGACGAGAAAATGTGTAAATGTTAATAAATAATATAAAGTTTCAAAAAAGAAAAAAGATAACAGTAAATCAGAAAATGACATTAAAAACCGACTTTTTTACGAGGGAAAATTATAGGAGACTAGTGGGGGAAAAAAAATGAAAATTGATAATGGAAAAAGTATGTTTTTGTACAAATTACCGATATTGGTGAAAAGGTAGACTTTTTAAATACCGATGTAAAAACAGTTCCGATATTTTTTATTACTGAAAACAAATGGAATATTTCCGGTGCAGCTTGAAGAAGACCGCAGAAAATGGCGATGCGAAACTCCATTTAGGTCGCCTGTTCCGACTATCGATGAATTCGAAACCATTCGATTATTTCAAATGTTATTTTTCTCAGGATATAATCCGATATTTTTTAACGAACATTTCGATAATAGTTAATTTGTTTATTAGTCAAACTTTTCATTTTGCTATTTGTAGCGATGATTTCGACCTTATTGACAATTTTTAATATTCGAAAGAAATCGAAAGGTTCCAATTGAATCTTAAGCAAATGGAATAAATATTCACGCCGTATTTAATGACCGCGAATAATTGCGTTCGAATGAAGATCATTCGATTGATTTTTGATTACAGGAACATTTCGCAATCGTCCGTGACAACTTGAAAAAGGTCTAGATAAAAATGGCTTTCCATTAGAAATCATTAATTTTTCCTAGTCAACCGAAATGTCCTATAATATAAGTTATTTCAGAAGAGCTTTCATGTGCACGAGGTTTCTTTAAGGCGAGTTGCGGAGGATTTAGATTTACATAGATAGAAATATATAGATAAATAGAGGTAGAAACAAGCGCGCTTTAACAACATACATTACGATTACGATAATAACTTCGGAGAAATAAAAGAATATTTTTTATATTCAAGTCGTTGACGGGGATTATTTTTTCACCCTAGTGCATTACTTTTTTTATGCGAATTAATTATTCGAATAATTCTTATTCCCTTTTTTTCTTCTTTGTTTCAGGTAAGACGAAAATTACATTTACAGAAAAATTTTCATTTCCCGGTAAGTTAACAAAACATTTATAGGAAAAATTTTAAATTCGGTTTTGATCATTCCGACAGAAAACACGACGCAATATGATGATTTTTCTCTTTACATCTGAATATTTAATCGTTGAAAATTTTACACGCAGCTGCTTTAAGAACCGGATCACCTACGAGCAGTAACGTGACTAGCCTTTTATGCGCCCGGTGCAAGCTTCAATAACTGTGCCTTTGAAAAATTTTCATAATCTTACCTGGTTCCGATAATAAAATATTAAATAATAGGTATTTTTTGTGGTCCTGGTCTGGCCATTTGTGCGCCCTGTGCCTGGGTACCGCCCTAATTACGGCACTGCCTACGCGAGCAGTGTAAAATAAAATATTTTTCTATATTGTTGGATAGACCGTTAATAATAAGGAGGCGAATATTCCGGGATTGTGTATGTTGCGCAGTGAATGAAATAAAAGACAAAGAAGCGATGCAGAGTAAAAAGCACTTAAGTTGGCCAACAATGCCATCGTGTCGGCTAACTTTAACCAAGTTGAAAGAGCAAAGCTACCATCTTTCTCTACGGAAAAGTTTGAATGAACACTTTTTCGAATAACAAAAATCATAAAGACGTCCTTAACGGGCAAAATATGAAAACCCCCGCTTATAGTACGTCATGTTCAAATCAAATCGAATCAGTTTAAATAAATTCAAATTACGAAAGTAGCACAATTAACATTAAATCGCGAGTTCGCATAAGCAGCGTAATTTGCGGAATACATAATTTACATGGGCTAAACTGTGTATACTTTCCGATTTTCCGAAAATTTGCAAAATATGCTTCACGTATTTCATATTTAGCCTGTGTTTCCTCCAGTGATATACATACATATAGAGTGTTTTAGTAGTAGTATGGTATGGTATTTATAATACGTCTGCATTCGTAATTTAAATTGTTAAATTTCATTCGCACACTAGCGCTAAGTATACAATTATATACGTATGTACCAACATTTATTTATTATTTTTAAATCTAACGTAAAATTCCTTCATTCTATTAAACACTTTTAAAATTATGCGTCTCTCTTACTAAACTGAATCTCAATTCGCAATTATATAAATAGAAATAATAAGAAAGGCAGTAATAAATAATGGTAGTAACGCTAATTGGAAATAATAAAATGATAATAATTAATTTTTAACAAATAGACAAGAATTTTTTTTAACGTGCATCTAAGTTATTAATAGCTAAATATAGTATATATCACAGTGTCTTTGAAAGTGGGGCTCGCGAACGAAACATAACGGCGTCGCCGATTACAAATAAATTGAAAAAAAAAAGCATAAATAAAATTGAATTATTAAAAATTAAAAACAACACAAAATCAAGTATGAAATGTTTTTAGTTACTTATCACATTAATTAATTATTAGTGAGATGGGTGTGCCTGTTTTTTTGTTTTTTTCGTTTACTAATTTGTTAAAACGTGGTTGTATTTTTTTGATATGCTAACGAGATTAAGTCCTTTTCTAATTCCATTCTGTTTCTATATTTATTTTTTAAATGTACCATTGATGAGAATGTTAACTCACACATGTAGTATGTCGCAAATGGTACTATTAAACTCAGAGCTTCCCTAGCAAGTTCTGGGTATTTTTCTTATCGTCTCATACGGAATTCGTCAATCTTCTGTGCATTAAATTCCATTTTAAGCATCCCGCCAGACGCAAGATCTATGAGTTTTTCTTTCATCGTTGTAGTAAGTTTAGCTAGTTCTAACGGCTTTTCCGTATAAGGATCCATCTTTGTCCATTGTCATCTTCAGATTTGGTTTTGTGAAAAGTAATTTAATAGTTACTTCTTTCAAATTTTGCAATCCTACAATAATATATTAAAAATTTCAACGTCAATTTTCACTGATTGATCACTTGAGATCTCTTCAATAATTTGCTCAACGCAAAGAAATGACTCGGACACATTTTTCTTCATGCAAGTTATTCATAAACGAATTTTTTAAACGAACACACTGACTTTATCATTCGCTGTTAGAATTATGTGTGCTATAATCGTGTTTATTAACTCACTAAACACACAGAGAGACACAAGGGCGGATGTAGCGCGATGTTTTTCTCCCTTATTGTGATGTTATTGACTTTGTTGTTATTGTAAACAACATTTCTGATAATTTCTGAATCTGTTTTCGGAATTTTTATTAATACTGTCACGTTTTTGAAACTGAAAACTATCTTCGCTGATGCAATTATTTTTGTGTTTGTAAATCTCCGTCGGTTCTCTGATAAGTCGTTTGAAGGTCTTACTTTCTGCATTTAGAATATTTACATTTTCCTAATCGATAAAGTTCTTACAATTTTTTACATTTAAGTTTCAGTTTGTTGTGAGTACGCTGGTGAAAAGTGATATCACATGAAAACTCACCCATTGTCAGTTGTTCAATTGCAGTGATATGAGTTCTCGACAAAAGATGCAGTACCACCTAAAAATGGTGCGAGTTTTTTGGCTAACCATTTGGACAGCTCGTAAGTAGGCCAGTCGGTACTGGAAAAGAAGGGAATAGCTCCTCTATATTTGTTGACAGGCCATAAAAGTTCGATATTTTTGGATCACTTTGTAGCAACGATTTCTTTGTTAAATCCGTTTCAGTTCATAATAACAAAAATAATAACCGGGTAACCGAAAGACAAAATATAATAATTAATAATACAAGGTTCAAAATGAAACGCAATTAACAACGTTGAATACGTAACCAAGTTAATTCGGTAAGTTTCTCATTTTGAACGTTGTATTATTAATTATTATATTTTGTCTTTCGGTTACCCGGTTATTATTAACGGTTTATTTCTTTGAACATCCGAATCTGTTTTATTTAATAATTCTCTAACTTTCTTGTACTTTAGCGTTGGCTCAGTTGTTTGTGTTATCGATAAGACATATAACGGCCATCTATTGGTGACCAATAAGACACTTGACAAAGGTAAAACATATTTAGCTCTTACATAAAATAATTGTTGTTAAATGTTTGTAATGTGGGGACCGCAAAATTTATTCCGATCATAGGGGGGGGGGGGGGGGTCGTGGCATGAAACAGTTTGAAAAACACTGGTATATATATATAATAGACTACTTACATAAAAATGTTAAAGTATAATGGTGTAGCAAATTCAGTGCTACTACAATTGATATGGCAAATCGAATAATTAGGATATTAAAGAATTTTCAATTAGAATTTAGCATTTAAAGAGCAATTTTTCGTTCATGTTTACAATGCTATTTATACAAAAATGTACTCGCACAAACACCCACAATCCCTAATTAAGATTTTTTCTTTCAACGAAAAATTTCTTATACAATAAGAATAAAAACGTAATCAGAATAAAAACGGAATCAGAATAAAACGTAATAAGATTAAAACGTAATATTTCGAATTCTCGTAGAAATGTTATTACATTTTATTCTTATTATGTTTTATGTTTAAATTTAATAACAACAATTTATGAGGATGCTGATTTAGAAGCATTCCAGAAATAATAAATCTTAAACAACGTAAAATAGTACAAAGTGACGTTAAATGTGCCCTGCACCAAAAAAAGACTGACAAATTTTGTATATTTCAAGTATTCTATTAGTTTGCCGGTTCCGGGTACAACGTGCAGCAAGAAAGCTAATACCTTCATTAAAATTGCGATTGGATCTAAGGAAAATTTTTCTGACAGCAGATCTAATTCTTTTTTTTTTTTTTTCTTTTTTTCTTTCTTTCTTTTTTTTTTTTTTATTAACAGTTAAGAGGGAACATTAAGGTAAAAATTTTCTATCGGTGTAAAAACGGAATTTTTAGTTCTTCATCGATGTTTATGACACATTCTTAATAACTAAATTTTTCCATTTTAGAAGCTATTCGAAATCGAAATATCCACGAAATGATTAAAAACCTAAAGCGGAGAAAAAAGTAGTATTCCCATACAGATCTGCGGTGATTACAAGGGGGGGGGGGGGGGGAGGGAAATAACCGAAAAAGAAACCAAAGCGATCTCGCGTTCCATTTCCGGGAGCGGTGTAGCACGCCTTCCCCTTTAGCCAGAAAAAAAAAACTGCTTAGAAGAAGTCCGCCGTTGTTGAAGCGGGCAAAAATTTTCGCTGACCGGTCCGGAAACAATTTATTTTTCGAGCGTTTTAATAAAGTTTGGAATTGTCAGTAAAGCACTCGAGTATCCGTATCGCTGATTTCGACTAAATAGCTCCACAACGATATTTTCCTTATCAGCTGTCGATTTAGCTTATCGATTAACCCGATTATACTGATTTTGAAAATGTTTAAGAATTTCGCTGACAGTGCATATAATTTAGCTATTAGTGTACCGTTCTATATGCATGTAAGTGTGATATATCTTTATCGGGGCGCGCACGTATGTGTACGGAACAAACGTTTGACTACAATTCGGGAGAAATTGCAAATATTTACAGCTTACATCCAGATGACGGCGGGAGGGAGCAGGTTAATCTTTGGAAAGAGTTTTAACGATAAGTGCGTTCGCTCTGCTTCACTAGGATGCTTCGCATTATTATTCCCGCAGGCTGGTATTTAGTTAATCAAACGAGCTTATTGTTCCACAGCCTTGTCACGCGAACTTCCACCCATATTGAAATCTGCTGCCCGTTTCCCTCGCATCGCTCAGACTATTGCTTTTCCGTTAATTGCCATTCGTTTGTAAGTTTAGACTGTTTCTCGTTTCATCGTGATGTGTGTAATTTGAAAACGGCAGCGCCGAGTACACGTTCCGGGATTTCGTTGTTAATTTATATCTCGCGTTTAGGTTACACGAGTCCTATTTGCCGAACAGCGAATTATTTAAATGCGAATTCGAATACCTACGATAAAGAATCCGCTGTTACGCTATTCAGCACAGTGTGTAAATTCCCGCCGACAAACAGTTGTAAAATTCAACCGAAATTGTAAAAAGTCAGGCTAGTTTAATATTATCGCCGTCTACAGAAAATGTACATTAGAATAGTATTACCGAATTTGATCACCCGTTCGCCCATATTCGTATACTGGTAACTTCAGCTGTAACAACCAGTTCAGTTTACTCCATAGAATCATGCTAATAAATTCGATCAGTTCGATAGTGGTCAAATGGACCTTACCATCAGGCCAAAAGGAAAAACAAAAGCGATCAATAAATAAAAATAAGAATTTACACTTAACGAAGCCGTGTTTTTTTATATCCATTTCTAAAACTGACAATCCGCGCAGATCTTTGAACATCAAGTTTGACCATATACATACATATATATGATATTAATTACAACGTCATTCTTAGGTCGGCCCGCATTAGAAAAAATGCTCCAGTTTTATGTAACGAAAAAATGTTACAATTTTATGTAACGTTTGTTATATTTTAATTTTTACCGATTCCAAAAAAAAATGAGGTTATACGTCCATGTCATGTTTTGTTTTTTTTTCGTTTGTTCGCGCATAACACGTATATATATATATATATATATATATATATATATATAGACCGATTTTTTAGTAATTATTTTTCTGTTAGAAAATTCGCCATTCAGACCATGCGGGTTCCGATGAAAATTGGTGAGAATATAAATCGAGTATTTGTCAAAAAAACGTGAAAAAATGTGGTCTCTTTAAATCATTTTTTTTTTTCTCATATTTTTCATTAGTATAACAGGGGTGATTGACTTAAAATACTATCAATTTGCCAAATTGCCGTGGAAATGTAACTTTTGATGTTTTTACCTTGAAAATGCAATTCAAAATAAAGAAATCGATTTTTTTGTTTTTTTGTTTTTTTGTTTTTTTGTTTTTTTGTTTTTTTGTTTTTTTTAAAGCGTAAAATATGGAGAATAATATGACAAAAAAGTTGAATTTTAGCGGTTGTGTGTGTGTTTTTTTTATTATATAAAATTGGGACATCTTTTTGTTATAATATCAAATTCGAGCCGGCCTAAGAATTACGTAAGTTTTGATTATTTTATAAAAAGTATAGAAGAGAAAGAGACAGAAATCTAAGCAAACGGGATCAAGGGACATAGCCCATTGTGAGGCTAAAATAGCCGATTTATTTATACATATATATATATATATATATAAACTCGGCCATTTTGGCCTCGCAAGGGGCTGTGCTCCTTGACCCCTCTTGCTTTCATTTCTGTCTCTTTCTCTTCTATACTTTGTATAATATGATCAAAATTTACAACGTAATTCTTACTGGCATCAACACACACAAAAAATAACATAACCACAAAAACCCTATTCTAATATTTAACTTCCGTTATATAAAATTAAGACATTTTTTCGTTACATTTTTCGTTACATATTTCATTATATAAAATTGTGACATTTTTTAAATAACAATAACAAAAATCCTACAAAATATAACAAACGTTACATAAAATTGGGACATTTAGCGTTAAATAAAATTGGGACATTTTTTCGAATGGGTAATTAACATATATATATATACATATATATATGTATGTATATATATGTATATAACTCGGCCTTTCGTGCCTCTTAAGGGGCTCGGTCCTTTAACCCCGAGGGAGGGCACTACCGGACTCCCAGCTCTATCACTTGTATACTTTGTATAGAACGAGGATAATTCTCCGTAACGTCAAGCAATCCATTTTGTCAGTACTTTGTCTTCTTATATGTGTACAACGTGTCGTCACGGTTGAAGATAAATTTTCGTAACAGAAAAAAATTCTGGAAATCGGGCTAAGAATGACGTTGTCATTAATATACATGTGGGAATAAAGTTAACATAAGCCGTTCTAAAAAAAAAAAAAAAAAAAAAAAAAAACGTATACCACTCTTGTTTAACATCTAGCCGTCGGTTTTGAGTATACTAGGATTTCTGAAAACGTTACGTACTAATGTGTGATACTTGTAAGACTAGGGAAGACACATAACTGAAAATAGAATTCGATAAAACCGATTTTACTCGTTTTAGGCGGGACTATACTTCGAAACATTCGATTCTCCCTCATCGAACATTTTTAGAGTTCTTCAAAAAACTATAGTAACAGATTTTTCTTTAAAACTCACTTACTATCGGCAATATTAAGCGCTATGTAAAAAAAGTTATTACAATTAAACATTTATACGCAGTATTTATTAAGTTTCGCAAAATGTCTATGTTTAATGGAAATTCTAATTTTTGTATTGACATGTAAGAAGCAAATTTTTGTGCACTATATAATCGATTTACGTTCGTACTGAATCCGGTATTAATGCCGCGTGTATACATGAATAATCCGAACGGGCAAAACATCGGAACTTCTTCAAACAGAGCGTGCGTTTTCCGTTGCGCAATCTTGTCATCTACAATGACTAGAAACGTTTTGTGCGGTTTTTAGGCGTTCTATCAGGCGTATTTTTGTTTATTTCAGTGCATTTGAAACATTTTTGCAAACAGGTATATAAATATAGCTTAACGCAAACATACAATTTTCAGAATGTGAGAATTTAAACAAAAATTAACACATTCAGTAGGACCGATGATGGGAGGATACACATTCTTTCTCGGCAGCAAAAGTAGCTGTGTTAACTTTCAAAAATGTCTATACCCAAAGGGAAATTACGAATGGAACAGTTATTATAACACCTGCTCCCCTAAGGAGTTCTAGTGCTTGCGCTTTTTAAAAAATAAATCCATTCAAATAAAAAGTTTTTATATTTATACAAAATACACACACGTATGCAGGTGTACAACACATTGCGAACGGCGACGCGACACACGGAAAGTTGATAAATAAACCGTCAATATAAAACGTCGAAATGGAACGACTATAATTTCATGTGTTACGTGTTTATTATATTATCTAATAGTTCATGTATAAGTTTATTATTTAGTTTCATTACGGATCATCAGATTAATACAGAAATTAACCGATCATAAATATATGTGTTCTATTCAATAAGAAGGATAAGATTTTACAATTAACCGGAAAAAAAAAAGAAAAAATAGAAAAAAAAAAGCTATTTACAGCCGAACTTTTTACTTTTTGTACTTCTTTCAGGTACAATAATCTACGATATTACGTTTTAAATAAAACATTATTCAAGTGTCCACCTAACAGTGCTCATATCATACACGTTGAACTTCATTTTCGATGACGGTTACCAATAACGAAAACCGCGTCAAGTTGCGATTCAACTTCTTTAATTTATGTTTGGTGGAGTCATTTGAAGTCAGCGATTAAAGCATCAAGAATGAAACAATGGACATTGCGTTCGTTTCTTCAGCTCCCCGATTGTTCATATTTGCTCGCGTG
The DNA here is from genome assembly GCA_039619475.1 of Icerya purchasi. NCBI lineage: Eukaryota > Metazoa > Arthropoda > Insecta > Hemiptera > Monophlebidae > Icerya > Icerya purchasi. Next base: position 95,896,739 of record CM077116.1, on the reverse strand, counting down.
ATGGACACACTCTTCAAACATAATGTCGTAAAATACGTTTAAAAATAATACAAAAAAGTTCGGTTGTATCTGAAACGATTTTTATTTCACTTCGTTTTCACGTTATATCATTCTTATTAATATACACATATGTATATCGATAATATACTTAGGGCTTGCCAGTATATGTATATGTATGTATGTAAGTCTGCATTAATCGACAATGAGTAATTACGACATTTTACTTCAGTATGGTCGTTATTTAAATATATGTATATATTTCCGTTAAATATTTTCACGGTTATTGCTAACTTCGTATATTCCGTGACTTCTCGCTGAGTGGGAACTTGGCGCGGAATTCCTTTTGTATTAATTCATTCCGATTAAAAATTGATCGAGTAATGTTGTTTGAAAAAATATTTTGGAATTTCCCGTTTATCGTTCAACACGTGTGAGACGACTAAGTGTAGTCAAGTAAAATCGCTTTAAAAATCGTTTCCGAGCGAATTACGTGTGTAGCCAATCATAATACGGAAATTATCGAATGTTTCGTACATCAGTATTACGATACTGTTTGTCGCACGCTAGCTCGTCTATTACAAAAATGTACGCAATATTAAAATATCTGAAAAATATATCGAGTAAAAAATATTCGTTTTAGCGAACTCCATTGCGATATCGACAACGAATATTGAAATATATATTTATATTAACTAACTAGTACCAAGAAGTCTTATTGAAAATCGATTACTTGCCAAAGTGTGTATGAGTGTGTAAGTGTGTGTGTGTGTGTGGTATTTTACGAAACCACATCGCCGATAAAAGAGTTCGAAACGCTAAAGCAGCTAAAAAAATTTTGTTTACTTTCGTATGAAATAACGAATTCCTGGGACTATGTAAATCTTTTTTTTTTTTTTTTTTTTTTTTTGAGCATGTCGGCTAAGGACGTTACTCACTTCAACGGTATGATGGTATTAATAATTATAAAGGAAAAATATTACAAATGGAACATACGAAAGAAGCTAACAAAGGAATAACCAAAGGAGACGGAAAAGAAAGGATGCTGTGAGCGCTGTAGGGCGTAGGGAGGCCAAGACGCAAAAGACCGGAATACAGTATCGCGCGTTCTGAAGAAATGGAAGGACATTCAAGGAAAATGTGGTTCGCATTACAAACGAAGTTTGCTTCTAACGGATCAAATGGACAAAGAGGAGACTGAGTAATGGAGAAACGAAAGAGCGAAGCAGGAAGCAAGCTGTGGTTTAACCGAAGTCTAATTATGGATGAAATAGTTGACCGCCTCATGTTGGGGAAATCAACAAACCACGGAAAAAGAGGAGGAGTGGGTTGTATGGATAAGTAAAAGGAAGCAGGATTGGAAAAAGAAGAAGGATAGAGATCAGACCAACAGTCACGATGGCAACGCGAGGAAAGAGTAAGAAGACTTTGAGCTGGGAAATGCCTAATAAAGCGACCGTTTAAAGCAGCCGAACGTGCCAACGAGTCGACTAACTCGTTGCCCGAAATTCCACAATGACTAGGAATCCACAATAGATCAATACGGACAGAACGGGAATGAAATAGATGTGAAATTAAGGAACGTATGTGAAGCACGATAGGATCAGCGGATGGTTTAGGAAAGGGAGTAGCAATGGCTTGTAAAACGCCTTTTGAATCAGAAGATAAGAGAACCTTGGATATGTTGTTAGAGGAGGCTATAAAAAGGATTGCCTGTAAGATCGCAATAGATTCGGCTAGGAATATGGAGGAGAACGAGGGGAGTTTGAAAGACTCAGAATAGCCGAAATCCGGCAAAGTAAAAGCCGCTCCAACCCCCAAAGCTGACTTTGAGCCATCTGTAAAAATTAAGGTATACGAAGGAAAGAGCGAGGATAAAACATAGTTAAATTCGTTATGAGCAGCGGGAGAGGGAAGAGACTTGACATGCGAAGGAAGAAAAAGTAAACTGGGTGAGTAAATAAAATCTAGGAAATTATAGGTAAAATAAGGGCATTTGTTGTAGGATAGAACAAAAGGAGAGAAGGCCCTGAGTCGTGAAGAAATCAAGGAAAGGATTGGGGTTTTACGAGGAGAGAAACGCCAGTTGTTGAATATAAACCAGTAGGAATTAAGTAAGTAGGAATTGGAAATATGAAGACGTTTAATCAGAAATCGTTCACCTAGATAAAGTCTTCGGATGAATAAAGGACAGGAACCAGTTTCTGCCAAAATGGCTGCAATAGGAGAGGAGTTCAAGGCACCGATACAAAGACGAAGACACATATTATGGATTTTATCAAGTTTAAGGAGAAGATATTTAGGAGCACTGGCGTAAAGGAACGAGCAATAATCGAATTTAGAAAGGATAGTGGCCCTGTATAGCATCAGAAGGATATAAGGATCCCCACCCCAATTACGGGAGGAGAGAGCCTTCAACCAATTAATCCTCTTGAGAGCCGACGTATAGAGATAATTTATGTGATGATGAAAGGACAAGTTACTGCTAAGAACAATGCCAAGGTAGGAGACAGAACTAACTAAAGGAATAGGAAGATGGCACACGGATAGATTGACTGAGGAACGACTATAAGGACGATAAGTGAAAACCATAGCTGCTGATTTCTCAGGAGAAGTAAAAAGGTGAAGATCGGATAACACATTATCCAGAGAGAAAAGAGAGTTGTTAAGCTCCATGACGGCGGAAGAAAGATTAACTGAGGAAGAGTAGATGAGTATATCATCGGCAAAGAATAAGGAAGTAGATGATATCCGAAGAGTAGCTAGGCTATGGAAATAGATGTTAAAGAGAGTAGGGCTAAGACATGATCCTTGCGGAAGACCTCGAAAGACCACTCTAGACTCCGAGAAGAAGGGAGTGGAGAGCTGAATTGATCTATTGTAGAAAAGCTTGAGAATTAAGGAAGCGACCTGTAAAGGAACATTAATGGAACACATTTTATGTAGAAGAGAAGGTAAGTGAACATGATCGAATGCGGAGGTAACATCAAGGAAAGCAGAGACAGTGTATTCTTTGCGAATAAGGGATTTGTACACGTCAGATAAAAACAACGATAAACAGTCCGCCGTTCCCAGTCCCGTACGGAAACCGAACATGTTACTGGGAAGAATATTGTTGAATTCCAGCCACCAGACTAGGCGTTTATTAATCATTTGTTCAAACAATTTTCTAAAACACGAAGCCAAGGAAATAGGACGGAAAGAATTAGCATTCTTTTTTGGAATAGGAATAACAATAAAGGAGTTCCAAATTGGTGGCGTAGTACAGGTATGCAAGAAGGAGTTGTAGATAGAAAGCAAGGTATTCAGTGCGGAGATTGATAAGCTCTTAATAACCAGGAAAGGAATGCCGTCTACTCCCGGACTAGAGGAGGAGGAGGAATTCTTTAAGGAAGAATGGAGTTCATTGATGTTAAAATCGGAAGACAGAACGTGCATAGAGGATGTAGGTGGGAACGCCGGAGGACATATTTCCTCCAAGGATGGAACGTATAAGGGAGCAATTGAGTCCAGAAAAGAGATGAGCTTCTCCGAAGGAAGGTTGTAATAGGAGGGACGTTCGGACCGTGGGGACTGAAAGGCTTTCGCCATTTTCCAAAGATGAGAGAGGGAGGTGGATCTAGAGAATGATGAACAGAATTTCTTCCACGCATCTTTTTTGCTCTTTTTGAGAATAAATCTGGCCTTAGCATTGGCCTCCCTATAAGCTATGAAATTATCGAAGGAAGAGCAGGAACGGAAGGCTCTGAACTTCAAAGAACTGTCTCTAAAAGCGACCGAACAATCGTTGTTCCACCATAGGGAAGAAGCAAGAAGATTAGGGTTCTTTTTAGAGAAGCGGATAGGAGGAGAAAAGGCCGACAACGCCGAGGTAATCGAGTCGATGAACCTGTTGTATTGAAGAACAGGATCTGTTTGGGAATGTATGTTGGGGAGGGCGGAATCGACTCCAGCCCGAAATTTATCCCAATCAACTTTGGTTAGGTACCATTTGGAAGCATGAGGAACTCTGGAACAACTGGGATCAGGAGGAGGACGAAGATCGTGAAAGGAAAGAATAATTGGAACATGGTCACTACCGAAGGTACCCTGCAAGGTTCTCCAATGACAGCTGAGACCGAAGTTGGGAGAAGTGAAGGAAATGTCAACCGAACTGCAAGTCTGCGCGCCTCTAAAGAACGTCGGAGAATGATCGTTAAGAATAACGAAGCTATTGTTAGAGATGAAATTTTCAAGAACACGACCATTACAGTTGTAGCCAACCGAGCCCCATAGAGGAGAGTGAGCGTTCCAGTCACCTATGTAAATCTAAAGGTAGTCAGTATTTCGAGTTAGTGATGTCAGATCCTAAACATCGTGCATTATAAAAATCGTTCACATTAGCAGGGAACATATATAAGTCAATGTTTTGTTAACTCGAATAAGAAGACTTACCATATGGTCTAGGAAAGGGATGAATACAACAGAAATGGCTGATTTAATTTAATGAAAGAGATTCTCTTACACCCGACGATTTAGATGGTTTCAAAGATTAATTGAAATCGATCGGTATACATATCAAGGTCAACAAAATTCCGATTTAAGTTACGTAAACGCAAACAAAGGATCAAAAAATCAAGCCAAAAAAAGGATAAAATTGTAATTTAAGCGAAATGTTAAAAGGGGGTGAGAAATGGTAAAATGTTAAAATAGATCGCGTGATGTGAATAATTTGCATATCAAAAAAAAAAGGAACAACACTGCCAGCAAAAGGGGATAGAGATAGTTTATACAGATTACAGGAGATTATGTTTTAATCGCCTATGCTTATATTTTGAGTACATCAATGTGTAGCTACCTGGAATATTCCTGATGTGATTAATTAGACGATTGCTGTGAGCCAAGCAATTTTCAAAAAATATTTTTTAATTACGAAGATACGGCGATTTGAGGACATTATGCATCATCGGAATCCTGGTATAGCGGGATGCGTTTAATACACACCTAAGATACCTGTTTTGTATGAGCTATCTTGTTAGGATTTTTTTTCGCTCAGTACGCAGATAATATCGAGGTATTTCGATGAAATTACAAAAAAAAACAAAAAAAAAACCCGTTGAAAAGGATATTACGGGGAATTATTTTTATCTCGGAGCGGCATTATTTGTAAATATTTCGGAAAGGAAATATTTTAAGTGAAAAATTCTTTGAGGGAAAATTTTCTTTTTTCGCTCCTGAAAGACTGAATATTTCAATCTTGAACGATGCGCAACGAGCTTTTTGAAATATCGATAAAGTATCATTTTGTAAAATGTAATTTCGTTTGAGTTCAAATTTAATTTTTTGAATTCTACAAATAGCCCGTTAGAACTATTTTAACCCTGGAGCGCTCAATGGACGTCGAGCTAAAATCTAGAGTAAATATTAATTTTAATCCTCGGCGAATTTTACGCGTAAAACGGGGAAAAATGTGACCGTTAAAATACTTGAAAAATAAAAAACGGACGAATTTCCGATGAAATGAAAACAGCTCCTCAGTCGGTGCACTTTATTTTAGCGAGGATTAAACGGAATGTCGCGCACTAAATTATAATGCGCCGCGGAGTCTTTCTGCGTCTCTGACTTTCTTCTTCGTGGCACGAGTTCGCCGTGCATAAATAGTTTTTATCGATTTTCGAGACCGAATTTAGATTTTCCTTTGACTCGGTGTCTATTAATTTGAAATCGGGTTTTCCGCGATTAGAAAGATTCCTCCGCTGAATAAATAAGTTTTCCTTTGTCACGGTATCTCTTCGACTTCCGGTGTTATCCCGCCTCGACGAAACTCCAAACGATACGATTATTATTCGGTTCCTTTTCAACCGTAGACTAATGGGCACTTCGACAACAGACGAAAACCTGAAATGTGACAGTGTTTCCCTTTTAAACATTTCAATTCTCAGTCAGATTTTTCGGTCCTGTCCGTAAACCTTCTCTCATGTAACAACATCGATCTTACGACTCTCTACCGATAATTTCAAGAGCGGCATTGATCAAAATCGATACAACAGGCCTCTTTCCCATCCTGCCAAGCTGCCGAACATCAACAGACCACCATGAAAAGGAGAATCCGCGATTTTTATTTTTTTTATTTTCTTTTAATGGGCTATTCACCCAGAAAAAATTAGAAATGAAAAAGAAAAGTTATATAATAAGACGATCAGATATCGTTAATAGGAAGGTAACAAAATAGTAGAGCAAGTAAGTATAGAAGGAAAAGACAGGATATAACGGGCACAATAAGGAGGAATGGTCCAGGCCTAAGTAAACAGGAGTACAGAGCCGAACACGCTAGCGAAGGAGATGAGCACTTAATAAACCAAAGAACCGCATCATTTGAACGGAGAGAACAACATAAAGAAAGAGGCTAATGAGAAACGAAAGCGGGGGGGAAAGCAGCAAGGAATGATTAAAACGTAAACGCATAATGGAGACAACAACAAAGCGAGAAAATGAAGGAAACAGAAGGAACACCATAGATTAGAAAGACTAGGTTGAACAGATAAAAAGAATGGTTATTAGAAAAAGAGGAAATGTATACACATTCGACACCAAAATCTGAAATGGAAGTTTTTATACAACGGCAAGAGATTAGAACATGGGATTTTTTGAAGAAGCAGCAAACCGAGCCAAAGAATCAGCCGCCAAATTACCAGAGATGGCAGAATGGCAAGAAACACACAGCAAGTCAATATGGGTCGCATGGAGAGAAGAAAGAATCCAAATGAGAAAATGTATATACGGGGCGAATAATAAATTTAAGGGGTCGGAAATAATCGGAAATTGGGAAGATAAACGATTAGACGAGATAAAAATAACGGAACGTAAAATAGCCATGAACTCGGCCGTAAATATGGAACAGAAAGAAGGAAGACAAAAAGATTCGGAGAAGTTATAATCTGGAAGAGTAAAAGAAGCATCAACAGCAGCAGGCTCTCTTTAGGATGATCAGTGAAAATGGTTACACGAGAAGGAAGGAGGAAATAGTGCTCTGTAGAATACCTGTTTAATTACGGCTGGGCAAAGAGATTTCGAAAATGCAGGCAAAAAAAAATACTCCGAGAGTTGTGTGGCAGAGATCACTGAAGAGAAAGGAGACATAATAATAAAGTAAATCGATAGCCTATTAATGTGATTTTCTTCCATACTGTTGTGATATTTTATGAACTTTTGAAATAAATATAATACACACTTTAACACACAATAATTAATTATTTAATAAAATAAAAACACCGGCTAATTACGGATAATTGTATCCATCTTCATAATGATACATAGAAACAACTAAAATTAGAAACAACAAATAAATAGATCCGTCGACATAAATTTCACCATTAACTAATAAAATTTGAAACAATTTAATATAAATCACAATTAAAATATGAAAATCGTAAAGTAAATTTTAAAAAATTGTTATAATCTAAAATTATATAACAAATAGAACTGAAGTTAAACAATTACATTTAAATTACCGTGACGTAATCTTAAACGTTAAATAATGGATTTTTATCGGGTAAGTTATTATTAATAATTTTATCTTTGCGTTTATGAGAATAATAGTTTTCAGCAAAATCCAAGAATTTAATGTTTTTAATAATTTTTAATCTTCCTCTATACTATTATTTATCGTATGTTTTTCTATCTTAGAAAAATTGTTTCAAATTGTATTAGTTAATGGTGAAATTTATGTTGACGGATTTATTTATTTGTTGTTTTTAATTTTAGTTGTTTTCATATATCACTATGAAGATGGATACAATTATCCGAAATTAGTCAGTGTTTTTATTTTATTAAATAAATAATAATAGTATTGCGTATTATATATTTTAAAAGTTCGATAGCCTATTATTCAAACGTCTCTTAATCTGCAACTATCTGCTCCCAACCTATCTAACAGCGCTCCGATTTGACGTAATTCGCATTTTTCGTTTGGTTCCTGAATGATTTTCCGGTTAAATTGCCATTTTCTTTGCCCCCAGTTTTCTCTGATGGAACCTAATAAATTAACTAGTCCACTTTGTTGGTTTTTTTTTTTTTTTTTTATCGAGATCGTTATCCTCCTCGTTTTACTTAATCTCCCTCCTGTATATTATCGCGTGCATTTGGCCTATATAATGAAAGATACTTACGGCACCGCGTAAATCAGCGATAAAAATGGGTCAAACTAAAAGTACCCTACTTCCACGTTGCGAATGTTTACATTTTATGACCCCTCCACATAACTTTTTAGATTTTCTGCATTCGCGGAATTGCTGAAAAACGAACGTTTAGATAGTGCATAAATACGACGCCGAAAAATAACCGTGAAAACTATTTACCTCGAACGAAAAGCGAGGAAACTATAAAATAATCAATCATTAAACTGCCGTCTAGTGAAAAAATTAAATTGGAAACGATTATAAAAGTTATTTGAACAGATGAAATATGAGACATTCGGGAATAAATAATTTTATTAGTAAAAAGAAAGAAACGAAATCGTTACACAAAAAGTCCGTCCGTTTGACCATCGGAGAGTAATCGTGGGTGATTTTTTTAAATTACACGAATCCGACTAGGAAAACTAAATCGAAAAAAATTTAAAAAAATCAAGTCCGCAAAATAAATCAACGCGAACTATAAAAAAAAAAAAAAAAAAACCTTTACAATAAGTTCAGGTATGGTTGTACAACAATGAATTTAGATATGACGCAAAAACGAAAAGAAAGTGATACTATCTAATGCTCTTTTCCGATCAGTCACAGAATACACGAATCTTTAACCCACTTTGAAAAAAGCAGATGCCAAAAAAATTAAGATCATTTCAAAGACTCATAATATAATAGAGCAGTTCCATCGGCAACCAGAATTGTATCTATTATACGGTTCTGCTTAGGTGGGAGCCGGTGTTGTTCTTGTAAACATCTTCAATTGGAACGAGGAATTAAGAACCTCAAGACAGAAGGTTGAGCTTAATAACTAATGTACGAAAATACCGAACGAAACAATTAAAGAAGAGGAAACTAGTCGAAATGTGGCAAGAACATCATGAAAAAAATGCCATAAGCGGACGCGTCGGATAATCGATAATTGAAGAAACATCAAACTAATTTTTAACACAGTACTTGACGGGGGTTACGGTAATTTCACGAGTTATTAAAATTTGATGAACGCATTATTTCCATTAATTATTAAACATTAGCCCCATATACGCTTTAATAAAATAATATTATATATTTAAAAAGTCGAAATTAACAGCTTCGTGAACTGTGATTTCACGCTATTCGAAACGCGTCATAATTTTAAATATATTATTATTTTATTAAAGCGTATATGGCTAATGGTTCGTTTAATTCCACAACTTAGCTAAAAAGATGTAAAATCAGTGACAACAGCCGTTGCAGATAATGAAGGGAACCGGAAGATTCTGCACATCATACATTTCAGATATGCAAATAAATATCAGAATACAACATCAGTGGAGAAGTTTCCGGAAAAACATGCACGGAAAAAGAACATTCTCAAGAACTAGTAAAAATCACTGCAGAAGTTCTCAAGAAAAAAGGAAGCTTGATATCTGCTATCTACAAGATGGAAATTTATAGCCCAACTCTAAACGAAAAACTACGTGAAAAGAATTTCTCATTGCCGGTCTTCACATGCCTCTAAAAATAAATACCATTTTAATACTAACACACTTCTACTATTATTCTATGTAGTAGTTTTAATAGATTTGCCCCATCGCGGTCATATCCGAATTGGGAAACTAAAGGGGAAAAACATCAAAGAAATTACGATTACGAAACAATGATCAAATTCCGAATTATTTTCGATAATTCGTCACCGCCGCCAATATTTCATTCGGCAACTATTTTTATATATTTGAACAAAGCTTTTCGTAAATACAAAAAGGCTAGAATCCGGCGGAAGATACGGAATTTTTTTTTTTTTTTTTTTTTATTCAATTAATGAGCCACATAGCTACACAGGGGGCTTCACGGCTCAATTAGGAAGGTAATGAGATTAAATGAGATGGAAAAGTTTGACTTGTTTAGGGAAATTTATTGTTTTATCTATGGAGTTGGATGAGTCATTAAGAGCTAGAACACGGCTTGAAGGAACATGGAGAGAGAGTTGGAGAGAAGCTGTCTTTAAGCATGTGAAAATATGATCATCCGTTAAGCCCTCTTTGCCACAATGAGGACAGTCGGGAGGGAAGAGATTTGATAAGAGATGGGAGTGAGTAAGTCGGGTGTGTCCAATACGTAGCCGAGTAATCACTACGATTTGAGGAGTTCCCCGGTATCGGCTTTTCTTTGAGGTCTCGAAGCTTATTGCTTTCTATGTTATGCCAGTGCTGCTTCCACATAGAACGTATTAGCTCTTTATAATGTTGTTGGACGTCTTCAGCAGTAGGACGAATAAGCATAGAAATTGTACTGTTGAGTTTGGCAGCTTTGGCGGCCAAATCCACCGTATCATCTTCGGGACTTTTTCTTTTCGCAAAAGAATTATGAAAATAAATCTTCATCAAACGTATACACACGCACCGTTCCGTCTAATTTATTTTGGAAAAAGATGTTCTCCCATTTTCCGATGTAATTGTACTCACTTTACTCGACGTTAACTTTTATATCCGACTCACCTTTAAATTGGATCTCTTTTTAAATGTTAAAAATTTCACATACAAATCAAAAACTAATGAGCGTAAAAATCTTGAAATGAAATTTATGAATCCCATACAAGTTAACAATTTTTAAAAGGCAAAAATAAATCGGATTAGCGTACCTTTTTACAACCGGAGACAAGAATCAGGAATTATGATAGTCCTTTAGTCGAAAATAGACAGTAACGTTACATGTCTAAATGCCCTTGAATACGTCGCAGTATGTATCGTTTTTGCAACTGAGTCAAGAAAGGCAAAAAAGGCCGGGAAGATTGAAATTTTTAAAAAGTGTTTTTGTAACTACATTTAAAAGAACATTTAATATATTTTTGGTAAAATTTCAATATAAAATTTGTATAATTATATAGTAAAACCCTTCTTTAGTAGTCTGGTCGGGACCGAGACCTGGCCGGTGAATCCGAGGTTCCTGTAAATTTTTCTACAAAACGAACCAATAGATTTCATCAGGTATCATCCAATAATACCTTCGTCACAAATAGCAATTATTCAAGTTAATTCCGCGGATGCCGAATTTGGCTGAGTCTTAAGTTGCCGATGTCAACTGTATATAGAACACATACCACCTGCAATAACATATCAGAGTTTTTTCTTAGCTGCAATAGTAGGAATCGCAGAATTTTTGCCCACCCGGAGAACTCGGTATTATATTCGGTAACATTAAATGGACCTATGGAGGATGGTTCACCATCTGGGAATAGCCCTACCCAGGACAATAAAGTAAGCCGCGTTGACTTATCATGATGTGCGGCAATCGCTCGATGAAGCTCGTCAGGTTGACAGGCCTTCATCGAGCACCTGTGCCGAAATCTGATCAACACGACACTGTCTCATTGAATCGAGATAACACCCAACAGGATAATGGTGAACGCTTTAATTGGCTCTTCAATAGGCCAATCCTAAAGCACTAGAGGATCAAACAGGGGACCATTGGAGCTGACCTTTCTTACGCGCTTCGCAACAAAACGGATTATCCTGGATAATAAAAACTGTACTTATAATAAATTGTCCGACGGAAGTACAAAGATACATCTAATTTGCAAATCGCAGTAGCTACCTTCGTTAGGAACGCGTCATCTGGTTCGTCAATAAGAAATACCGAAATTCAAAACGGAAAAGAGCACATCGAGGAACTAAGAAAGAACATCAGACCAATGTGTGAGGATAAGTGGGCTAATTTTACCATAGACTTCGTGGCTAAGCGGTCAGATTACATGATAAAGATGGACTAATCCGCCTAATATCAGCAACAATGCCTCAAAATCAGGATGTTCGCGCGTAAACTAGAAGCTTATGTGCCTTGTCCGTAGACGATTACACGTTTAAAGACAGCTCTTTCCGAGAATAAGTTCTTCATTGTTCAGTTTTTTCCTGAAATTCAAACTTACAACAATGGCGAACAAAGGAGCTATCGCGTGCGGTAGAACTGCGCAGATGCTATTACAGCCAACTGGTTGAGTTACCACAAGTAATTTCCCTTTACGTACACCCAAGTATAGCGTGCCTACCCAGGAAAAACACCTAAAACCATTAAAAATCTGCTAATGAAAAATTATATTATTTGTAAGATAATAATGAATGAAGTCTCTAAGAGCTAATGCAGACGTAGAAACTCTTGTTCCCTCAGCGATTCCAGTTACTAAAATTAATCAGAACGATTCCATTAATTTAAATAGGCTTCAAACTTTCCTAGCCGGATCTCCTAAGTAATCCTTCTTGGTGACCCTGCATTCCGAGATACCATGGTCGCTAACAATAACCGGTTAATAATCGACAAAAAAAACTTAGTGGTATTATATAATGAGTCTTAATAACCTCTCACCATCTTTCTACTATAAATCTAGTATTTTACGTTTTCGAGTGTTCCAGTCTGTATTCACACTCTACCTGTCCATTCCAACAAAATGTGCACCACAAAACATTATACGGAGAAAACATATGCCAACCTTCCTTAAACGTATATATATATATATATTAGATAATATAGCTGCTCTAACTAATCCAAACACTAACTGGTATTGCAACGCCTGCGCGACAAACAGGACATACTAACGCTTGGGCATTAACAGCGTACGTCTAGAACGCTGTTCCGTGAAGTTGCGGGTAAAAATGATAGAACGTATGAAAAGGCTTAGAAATTTGACAAAAACGGTTTTGCGACAATAATTTATACATTCGCAAGCAAAATGAGCCCAATTTTGTTAGTGAAATTCGCAGATCGAACAATTTTATTTGTCGGAAACATGAAAAACTGCTAGTCTATCCCCCAAAAATTAGGAGAAGGGTTTCAAAATATGAAGGCGTTTATACGTCATGTTCACGCGACAAAATTACAAGAACAGATACGGATGATTAATATTTTATACGAGAATTTAATTTGAAAAATATCAAAAAAAAAATTATCGTTGCGTTTTTAGGCTACGTTACAAACATATTTTAAGAATAATAATAACGGAAGGAGTTCGAACGAAGGGTAAAACGCTGATGTAAATTTTGAACACCACTTCCTAGAATTCCTTTGGACTTGCTAGAACTTCTGCGGAATTCCTACGATTCACGGTCTGCCCCTCGCGTTTTTATCCTGCACATTTTGCCTTCCCTTAGAGTACCAGTAGTAGACGATAAAGAAACGATTCTGTCGACGCGCAACAATTACACTTATTCAACGACATCATTTTTCCAGAGTTACGCATTTATAGTGCCGATATCGGATGTAAATAAACCGATACCGAAAGATTAAACCCACTACTCGGTTATAAGTAAAATTCCGTTTGGTTCGTTGCGCTTATAAGTTAAAATATATATATTTATTTCTTTAAATAGCGTTAAAAAACTTATATTAAAAATGTTAATAAAGCATTCTAGAAATTGTTCTCTTCACTGTGGGAAGTAACACAGTATGCCGAAAGAACCAGAGTAATATGGGCTTGTTGTGATTTCAAGTTGCTGCAAACTGAGAATAATCTTGAAATAACAAATTGAGAATTAAAAAATAATCGATTTGGTTATAAACTAAGAGATAGTTGACAAAACCGATTTTTCCATTTTTGTCTTTAAATAAGAACCCACTTTACATTGTTTTTTTTTGTGATCAAACCCGTTAATCAGACTGGTAGAGTACTAGAGAGATTTTGACTGTAAATTCTATTTATAGTCCAAAGGTGTATGTGAGTTTGTGCTTGCGCGTGTCCGCAATTAATAGGTGATCCATTGCGCTCTAAGCGGATGTCAAAATGAGTTCTTTAATGTTATTAAGAGTGTTTGGCCGTGAGCGCCTAATTTTCACGAAAATATGAGAACTTACTATGGGCTAAGGCGGCAAATGGAGTTTAACTCATCAGTGCTCCATTTTTAATTTTGATTCTTTTCACATATTTTAATTGGAACAATCCCGCTAAACGCCTTCCCGCCACATGCCTCACTCCGTCATCGAACGCAAATTGGTGGACATCAATCTGAAACTAACAGCTCCAGTTAGCTACATGAAAGCCGGTATTACCGAAGACCAATACCGCCATATCTACAGCTTTAGAAGACAAACTTACATAATTAACGACGCTGATGAACCTATTCCAATACCTGTATCCATCCACATCGACTACGAAGACGAGAAATTCACTGTATACCTCTCGGACAACGACACTTGCAAAACCAATGATACGAAGCTCTCACCAACTTCGTTGAACCCCCTCCCGCGGCCAAACCGGCCCGAAAAAAAAAAAAATTATGGAAAATGCGACTGTGACTGCAGAAGATATTCAAGAAGAAGTTTCTATCGATCAACCCTCGACAAATACACAACAATTGAAAAACACAAAGCCAGCAACACCAACTTCAACGAAGAGAGCATTATCCGCCAGCTCCTCTCCTGAAAGTACAGCTATTAACTTGAGCACTTCGAAACAGAAAGTTAAGAAAATAAAACCGATCGACACTGTTGCCATCCTCAACTTGCGAACTTGACAATCTGCAACATATATATATATACCATATGATGAAGATCCAACTTACCTCCACCTCTTTCATCAACTGCCTCAGCCGTTCATAATTCTAGGAGATATGAACGCTCATCACACCGCTTGGAGAGCTGCCAGAAATAACAACAAAGGAAACATAATCAATAGAATCCTCTAGGACGACTGTCAACTAATCCTGCTAAACAACGGCCAACAAATCAGATTCAACAGCTCTAATGGAACCTTCTCTGCGATTGACTTGTCAGTTGCCTCCTCCGACATTGCTCACCGATTCAACTGGAAAACGCATTCCAACCTGTGTAATAGTGACCATTTTCCTATTCGTATCCACATCTCCACCAGCTCGATGAACCAGCAACTTCCTACAACCCAAAGTTGGCTTCTTGGCGGACTGGAATAAATTCAAATCAATTTGCGCCCTCCCACTTCCCAAACCATCACCAGACATCAACTCCTGTATACTAAATTCCTACACGCAGCTGAAAACTCGATACCGAAATCCTCCGGCAGAGAAAAAAAAAAACGTTCCTTGGTGGAATGAAGTCCTCAAACTAGCCATCAAAAATCACAATAAGGCCCTTGCTAAATTCCGAAGAACCAGACTCACGAGCGATTTCACCAACTTCCGGGAGTCCAAACCACCATGAGGGCACCACTTACACCATGATCTTTGATCACCTTCCCACGCTATCGACCAACGACGCCGTACCAGTGTTACACCCAAACGAACTGAAGAAATACGCAAAATCCAAAATAATGTCTGATTGGGAGATTAAGTGGAACAGCAGCCTTCCGAACAAACTACTGACAATCAAAAAGGACGATTACTGACTGGACTGACGTTATAGGCAGAGCTACAACAAACCGGGATATCGAATCGACCTTGAATACCCTAACTACCCATGCATACCTGCTGGTCCACCAGGAGCCTCTAGGCTGCACTCAATGCAACTGCCGGATCACAGTCAAACACACCATTACTGAATGCTCGATCTACAGTGCTGAACGCCAACAGTCCACACTTACAGACGATCACTCCGCGAATTTAAATATAAATAGTTTACACAGATTCATTAAATTCATTAACACTACAAACATTAAAATTTAAATAACCTCATCCGAGATGATAGCCAGAATGTACCTCGTTAATAATAAATAAATAAAATTGGAAACTTTCTTTGCAGACGTGCGACCGTTTATTTCAGTCTTCTAAGACTTAGCCTCTTTAATCCTTATAGTGTTCACGTCATTATTGCACTCACTTCCACCGCTATACTTTCTTTATTTTTTCAATTTCTAATCTTCCTCTAATATAACTCACAATCCTATGCTTCGGGTAAGCCGGAACGTTAACGTTCCCCCGAAGACGAAGAATAAAAAGTATTTTAAACAGTTTCACATTGTACTAAAATTTAAAAAATTAATTTCACAGGAAAACTTATTTTCCTAGATTGTCCTCTTTCGGCGCAGCACTGGGTATACGTGATATAAGTACTTTATTCTACAATGAATATAAAAAAGTTCCAATATGTAAGCTAAACGAAACAGTGTTTTAAAAATTGTGATGATTTTATTACTCGAAACTCGAGGGGGAAAAATGCAATGCGGTAAATTAAATATATATATATATATATATGATGTAGAAATTTATCATTTTGCGTCATAATTTTTACGCTGCATCGCGTTTATTACAAAATGTGCACTCGCTTTTTTTCTTACAGTCTTCTAATTGACATCTGTGTTTATCACGTAGCCGGTGGTTAAAGTATAGTTGTGCGACGAGAAGAAATAACACGATGAAATCTTGACTAGAGCATTTTCTTTCTGCTTTCCGTGCAATTTGCCGACAAAAATCTTTCACCTTAATGCTATCACGTCCGTTACAAATATCGTGTAAAGTGAAGAGGCATTTTTACAACCGTCGTCTAAATCATCTTTACAGAAAGCCTCCGAAATCATTTTTTCACACGCATCGCTCTTACACGTGTTCCAAGTAACTATGATGCCATAAAACTTTTGTACGCTTTTATCAAATGATTCTAATTTTTTTCTTTTCCAACGTTTTCTATCTCATACAGTAGGCTACAAAATTTGTAGTTAAAGAGAAAGATTTATCGTCGCTTTACTTAAAAACGAAAATTTCATCCTTCTTATCAGATCTAAATTCGAAATTTTTATCCTTATCACAAGACAAAATATACTTTACTTCTTAAATTTATACTAAGAATCGCGGCCGACGAAAAATAACCGAAAAATATTCTGCGATTTCTGGAGTTACTCACTTTTAAACTTATTTTTGCAAGCGGCAAAGTGGTATTTCATCTTCACAGTTTTTTTTTTATCGCGTAAAGAAAAATTTCAGCAGTGACCATTATTCAAACCATGTGGAATAATACATTTTGCCTCTGATAATTTAGTGCCTACATTAATGCTTTGATTCTAAGAAGTCTGCCATTTATCAGGAATATTTTAATGTTTACGAAATTAAGTTCGAAATATGTGTTTCTGCTCGTAGCATCACTGACATGTTGAATTTCCATATCGTCATTTTCGGGGAGGACTAATAGAGTCTTATTTAGCAATGTATATAAAGCTGACAAAAAGCTGAAAATTGGCGCGCGCCGCTTTTGAAAGACAACTGTTTATTTCAAATTGATGACTAAAACGACGCGGAAAAGACGTTCGGTTTTATCAGTAAATTGTCATTTTTGACAATAACTCATATCAGATTATATAGATGAAATCAGAAACTAACGAGCAACTGTATTAACTCCAAGGATGCGCGAATCAACTGCACTGGGGTAGTTGAATAGATTCGCCTTTTCCGAATGTGAATATACGATCGTGGTTCAAATATAAACCGGAATTTCGTCATAAAAATTTCTATTTTATACTTACAGTGCTCATATTTTTTACAATTTTTCGAGATAACCCCCCTCGCACGCTACGCACTTTTTCCACCTCTCCGGCAATGTTTTTATTCCTTTTTCGTAAAAATCTCGCGGCTTGTCACATAGCCATTTGCGCACGAACGATTCCACCTCATCGTTGCTGTCGAAACGTTGTCCACCAAGTGCTTCTTTCAACAGGCCAAACAAATAATAATCACAAGGCGACAAATCTGGACTGTAAGGAGGATGTTCAAGTGTTTCGCAGCCCAATTCGGCCAATGTCTCCATCGTGAGCCGAGCGGTATGTGGCCTGGCGTTGTCTTGAAGCAGTATCGCACTACGCATCGGAATTTCGCGCCTGTTTGTTCGATAGGCCGGTTTGACTGTGTTTTTTAGGAGGTTACTGTAATACTGCGCCGTCACAGTACGTTGTTCAGTTAGGAAATCGACTGCGATCACTCCCTTCATGTCCCAAAACACGGTACACAACACCTTCCCAGCTGACTGTGTAACCTTCGCTTTGACTGGCGCTCCCTCTTTTTTCTTCCACCACTCCATAGACGAGCGTTTACTCTCCGGCGTATAGTAGTGTACCCAAGTTTCGTCCTTGGTGAATCATCGCCGCAATAAATTCTCTCCTTCCTCTTCATACCGCTGCAGGAGACGCGTACAAACTTCCCAACGAGTGAATTTCTGTTCAAAATTCAGAAGTCTTGGCACCCATCTGGCTGCAATTTTGCGATAACCTAGCCGATCATGAATTATCGTCTCAATACTACCTATGCTGATGCCCAATTCGTCGATCATATCGCGTACACGGACGCGTCGGTCAGCCAAAATGAGTTGTTCGCGATGGCTTTGACGTGTTCATCTGTAATGCTGGTTTTTGGGCGCCGCGCATGTGCTATGTTTGACACCACTTCACGTGCTTTTCGAAACGCGGAACACCACTCGTACACTTGAGTTTTGGAGAGACACTCATCCCCGAACTGTTCGCGTAATTTTCGGTAAATTTCCACGGATTTTACGTCGTCTTTGACTAAAAAACGAATAATGATGCGTTGCGCAACAGACACTGGTACTTCTTTTTCACTCATGGCTCTAACTACACTAAAAAGTGAGCTTACGCGGTTCTAATTGCTCTACACGCTTCGTAACAAACCGGTCTAATTGCCAGTGCAACCACTTTTTCCACAATAAATTTTTCGCGCGTTTATTTAAAAATTCCGGTTTATATTTGAACCACCCTCGTACATCCACTTATTAACTTCAATTCGGACAAAGTTAACTCACATACAGTACTGCATAAAAATAAGTTAACAGGCGATAAATAAATTCCTCTTATTGACAAAAACCATAAACTACTTTAATCAATTAAAATAAATACCTCCATTTAAAGAAGTAGCCCATCATTAGCTAACGACACAGAGTAGCCTCAGATAGAAGCGCGCACGATTGAAAATAAGTAAACCTGGAGCTTCGAGTGTTGCATCGGCAGCTGATGATGGACGCTATGCCTGAAAACGTTTCTAAAATAAATTATTTTATACTCGTATTTTCGTTTATATTTATTTATTTTTTACTCATATTTATAGTTGCACACGGCTCACATCTTTCCAAGTTGAGATATATTAAATCGTACCGTACCGCTGGAGAAAAATCCGTTTATGTTCCGGAAACAACAACGTTTATTCGTTGTATAACGCGCCTTTCAGAATTTAGATATATTAAATCACATCATCAGAGACACATGTCGGTTATGTGAATATGACTCTGCCCTTTCTCAACAGATGTCACTTTTAGTATTACGTACGTGTACTAGTAAATGGCAATACTGGTATTCGATAGTACTTTAGGTCAGCAATTAAATGCGCTACATGATATCTGGCTGAAGTGTAAACTTTACCTCCTTGAAAATGTCGGTTTTCGTTCCAAGTAAACATCATTTGCGGATAGTGTTATTAAACTGCTTTATTGTAAAGAAAACTTATCGTGTTTACTTGTGGAGATTTTGCTCCATCAAGTACAACTCTAGTAAGGAATGGTTTCGACGATTTCAAAATAATTATTTTGGCACTGAGGACAAAGAACATGGAAAACCACCAAAAGCGTTTGAGAATGCTTAATTGCAAGCATTATTGGCAGAGGATTCTTGCCAAACTCAATCAGAATTGGCTGCAGCATTAAATGTTGAACGATCAACCGTTGCGAAGCGTTAAAATCAATGGAAATGGTTCAAAAAGTTGGTAACTGGATTCCATGCAAATGGCAACTATTTCCAGAATTTTGAAGGGGATTGTTGGTGATCTTAGTTTAACTTTCTCCGTGTTCGGTGATCGTAGCATTGTTGATCAGGTTGCTGCACTTCCTCTCATTTCAGGGTCGACAATTACTTATACATCTCGCCTTAAATATCTGGCAGTTATTTTAGATGACAAATTAACATTTCTCCCTCATTTTTATATGATAACTGACAAATGTGATAAACTGTTTAACAAACTTATCCGATTACAACCTAATGCTTGGGGATTGGCTTTCAGAGAACGCCTCATTTTATACAAGGGTCTTTAACAGTCCTTGTATGGGTATGGCGCCGCGACGTACGTCAATCGCAGAATCCTAAATCGTATCATCAACAAGCAGCAGAGGAAGTTCTTATTACGGATTTATTCCCTGCATAAAACCTCGCCAACATCTGCAGCCTGTGTGATCTGTGGGGTTCTCCCGCTGGATTTATATCTAGTAGTTAGGGCTATGGTTAGTGAGCATAGGCTCGTTGGTGAGGTTTCTTCCATGAGATCTCTAAAGCTTTTAGATAATGTCTTCCTTGATACTACCACCAGCGTTAATAATAAAATTTTCAAAAAACATGTCAACGAACTGATTGCCCATTCTTGGTAGGAGAGGTGGGATAGGGATGCTACCGGCAGGAAAACATATGGTTTCTTACCGGACGTGTCCTTAAGACTAAAAATTAAATGTATGAACATAAATGTTTTCAATTCGCGGGTGTTTTCTGGGCACGGTTTGTTTCAATCCGACTTGTTTAGGTTTAAACTTGCTAGTGCTCTGGAGTGTACTTTATGCTCCTGTGATGCAATTGATGATTCGAAACATTTCATTTATGAGTGTCCCACCTTCTCTTCTTTGCGTGAGACCTTCAAGATAGACCAGTATTCTAAACCAATCGTTCTGCACAAAAATAATCATGTTGCCCTTCTTGAATTTTCGGAAAGAGCAATACGCCAGAAATTCACTCTAAAATGTTCATGACCGCAAATTCTTAATTCAATCGTGAACCCGTGACATTGACTGCTTCAAGCGGCGTGGTCCACTTCACTATTACATATATTTATATTTATAATTAGATTACTCATTTGCATATTGTACAAACACCATTACACACACACTTTCTTAGTTGACGGGACTATGTTTTCATCCTGTCACCATTCTAAGTTTAAGTACGCACGCCGAGGACTACCATATACGCAAAATATTTGTTACTTGTCTGCAGCCACTTCTCACTTGCACACATCTTTCACTTAAGTACACTAGTCTTCTGCTTCTTTATACATTAATTATTTTAAATACAGTTGCCTCACCCACCATGTCGGAAATGGGATAATTAAAAAAAAAAAAACAAAAAAAAACTGGGTTCCATATGAATTGAAAAAGAAAGAGACATCGGACGTCGAAAAACAATTTGTGAAGTGCTACTTCAAAGACAGCAAAGAAAAGGATTTTTGCATCGAATAGTCGCAGGAGATGAAAAATGGATATCTTATGAGAATCCTACACGCCAAAAAGCTTGGATGAAGCCAGGTGAACCCGGTCGCCCATCACAGTTAAAGAGAAATATTCACTGTGCCAAGCTCTGCATTTGGTGGGATCAGAGAGGTGTTGCATATTATGAGTTGCTCGAACCCTCTCAAACTATTAATGGGGAAGTTTACCGACGACAACTAATGCGTTTGAAGCGAGCCATAGGAGAGAAACGACCAGAATGGGTGAATGGGCACAGTAAATTAATTCTTCAACATGACAATGCCAAGCCGCGTAGTGCACAAGTCGTGAAAAGATGTTTAGATGGACAGGACTGGGAAGTGCTACTCCATCCGGTATATTCGTCAGGCATAGCTCCTTCGGATTACCATTTGTTCCGGACAATACAGTCAGACTTTACCAGAGAATGGTTCACTTCATACGAAAGTATCAAAATTTGGCTTGATAATTGGATCAATTGAAAAGAGCAGGATTTCTTCAGGCAAAGAATACGTAAATTACCAGGATGATGGGCGAACATTGTAGCTGCAGATGGAGCATACTTTCAGTAAACTTTTCTTTAATTTTCTAAACAAGTAAATGTGTTTTATTTTAACAAGAAAAGGCCGAGTCATATTTACACACCCAATATATCCGACTGTGTTCAAACATGTGAATATATTTCTGAGGTATTCGCAATTACACACCCATGCCTAGTGTATTAAGCGTTTAGCATATTAGATAATTTAAAGAAATTCGGGCTATGTTTATTATAAAATATTGAAATAACCGGATAGATTCAACTTTGAAGAAATGATAATTGCGCCACAAGTATGAAACATTTTTTAGAATTACAATTAACGTGTTGCGTACAATTTTCATCGTATTAGTGGAAAACAGTATACGATTTCCGGCTAATCGATAATTCTTTACAACTCTAAAAATGAATTTGTAACGGTCATAGAAAACTATACATCGAGTTGACCGTGGGATCGGGATGGAGTCGATATACACAACGTTCGACTAGACGTTAAGCGAGTCAACTTGCACTCAGGCAGTTAACTCTAGAATCAGCTTGTACTATAAGTTAAACTCTGCTCAATAAAACTGGTAATTAAGTACGCCATGAATTATTTTAAAAAGAATAATTTAAGATAAAAAGTGATAAATAATAATAACAATTCCATATAAATAAATAAATAAGTAAATAAATAATAATAATAATCAAAACAAATCAAATCTTTATTATTATTATTATTATTATCATTATACACTGGTAAGGCTATGATACGCAATGCTGTGCAAGGTGTAGCCAAAAATATGTAAACAAAATTTTTTCTTGAATTCGATCAAAAAAGTATAAATTTTCTAATAATAAATAAAGGGGTACAAAAAAAGAAACAATATTATATATATATATATATGTATATATACAAAATAAAAATAATATAACATTAGATGTATACATTGAAATACAACAAAACACAAAAAAAGAATTTTCCCACAAAATTCTAAGTACAAAATATCTGTATACTTCTAAGCTATCATATGGACATACTGAAAAAAAAAAAAAATGTGAAAATAAAATCAGCTACTAATTAAATACTGAAAGAAATACACCGAAGCAAACACATTTATTACATGTACTTAATTCCGGCAGAGATATGGAATTCATTTTTTTCGTAATAGGACACGGATATAAGGAAACGATTTTAGATTAGAAGACAACGGATTGAATTTAATAGGAGATTGGTAAGTGATTTGCATCCTTGTGAGATATTTATTATAGGGAGGGATATTTGCACATAAATCATTAGACATTCTCATTACGCCTTCTCTAAGTGAGATATTGAATTTATTTCTAAATTTAGAAACGAACATAAGGGTGAGAAAATGATAGATTACATTAAAATCCGATATACGTTTACTTTCTGCAGGTGATGTCTTAAGTACAGTTTTTATTATCGATTACTGAAGTGATTTTATTCTGTTGATGTGGTAGTTTGCAGATTCTTCCAAAAAATAATACCGTATGTCAAGACTGGCTGATAAAGTGCGAATTAAATTCTAATTAAATACGAATGTGAGAAATTACTGGGTAAGGTAATAGAAAAAAATCGTTCAATTTCCGTAATTTAGCGGATTCAAAATTTGAATGAGCCATTTTAATAATAATAACAATAATAATAATAATAACAAATTTCCTTCCAACTGCTTGAAAAAAAGTCATTGAAAAAAAGCTAGACTTTTTTCGCCAGAATGGTAATAAATTTCTGATAAAAGGGAAAAACTGTAACTGCGTTGTCCGTCATTGTTGCGTAATGACGTCATACGTGTTGCTAACGTAAACCGTTGGCTCGTTTTGTTTCACTTAATTCATTTAATAATCTTGCCGCAGTAAAAGATGACGTCACCTTATCGTCTGATAGTCGCCTATATATCAACGTTTGTAAACGGCAAGGAGGTAAAGAAAAATCAACAATTTCCCTTTCAGCCGTAACTACCGCTGTTATCGTTTTATTATTATTGCTGCTACATTATTGAAGTAGCGAAAAAAAAAAAAAAAGAAAAAAAAGAAATGCACATCAACAAATATATAAATACCCGGCATACAACATACTCCGGTTGCACACAAACAACATACACTCTTCCTGTAAACATCATCATGCAGCAGTCTTTCTAAACGGAATTGCTTCCACTTGTTTAAATTGGAGTGGAAGAAAGAGAAAAAAATGTGAGTTGTGCGGCATATGTGTGCGAATGCGCGCATCCTTAAAACATTGTGCCCCGCTGCTGCCATCCTTTCAAAATGGCGATAAACCTACTCGCCTCATTGTCGAGTTCATCCGATTAGTCATTTATCATCGCCTAAAGGAAATCTGCACAAAACGAATTTTTTTTCGCAGAACGAACAACTTCTTCTTTTTTCGTAGCGCGAATGAAGTATTAATTTGATAACTGAGAAAATTATCATCCACCAACAAGTGGTAAACCGTTTTATTTTCTGGTTCATTGAAATCCCAAAAAATCGCTATTGTAGAGGCTTTCTTGGAGATGTAAAAATTATCCCTTATTGTGACTGGATTATTCGGACAAAAAAAAAAATCCTCTTTCGTTACAGTTGTATTTTACGAATATAAAGATGATAAACTCAGCATTGTAGGGATATTGTGGCTAAGTCGAGGCGCTTCTGTAAAACCATCAGAGTCGCAGCCTGTTGTGATATTCGTGAAAAATATTTCGTACAGGGAGAAATTAAAATACGATAAATAAAAGTCAGTTTGGTTTTGGATAATGGCGTACTAACAAGAGGGACGATTTTTCTTTTTGGTGTTCGAATTACAAAAATTCCTTGAATTCCAATAATCTTTCATTATTTAAGTTATTGATTTCACCAAAGTCTTTAATAGAATATGATCTACCCTTGGGGTGGTTGGTTAGGCAGTGGTATTTCGTTCGGGTAGAACCTGGTTCGATTCCCGCTGCCGCACATAAATACTTTCAAAAAACTTTTGAAATAAATATAACGCATTTTAATACACAATACTATTATTATTTATTTAATAAAATAAAAACATCGACTAGTTTCGGATAATTGTATCCATCTTGAAAGTGATATATAAAAACAACTAAAATTAAAAACCACAAATAAATAGATCCGTCAACATAAATTTCACCATTAACTAATACAATCGGAAACAATTTAATATAAATCACAATTAAAATATGAAAATCGAAAAGTAAATTTAAAAAAAATTGTTATAATCTAAAACGATGTAACAAATAGAACTTAAAGCAATGAAGTTAAACAATTAAATTTAAATTACCGTGACGTAATCTTAAACGTTAAATAATAGATTTTTATCGGGTAAGTTATTATTAATAATTTTATCATTGTGTTTAGGAGAATAATAGTTTTCAGCAAAATGCAAGAATTTAATGTTTTTAATAATTTTTAAAATAGTCATGTTTTCTTCTATATTATTTTTTATCGTATGTTTTTCTAAGACTAAGTGTTTGGCAAAGGTGGATTTTTCAATGTAGCCATATTTCAAAGCGTACATATGTTCCTTATATCTGATTGTGAAGGATCTCTTCGTTTGTCCTATATACACCTTTTTGCAGGTTCTGCATGTTAACATGTATATTCCAGAATTTTCATATTTATTATTTAAATTAGTTAGGCTGTGGATGTTAATTAATTCATTGTGTAAGTTATTATTTGTACGGTATGATATATTGAAGTTATTATGCTTTTGTAATTTGGTTATTTTATATATTGAAGGATGTATGTATGTAAATTTAACCCATTTATAACTTTGTTTTTTATTTTGAATTTTTAAGTTTTTCTTAATTTTTCTATATAAAGAGATTATATTATTTCCATCATGACTGTTATCTGTAGCTATAAGTTTTATGTAATTTAATTCATTCTCATGATTTGTTCTATTTAATGGTGTTTTTTGTAATCGGTAAATGTAAGCTAGTAATGGTAACTGTTTTTGATCTTTTTTTTATTTTTTTTTTTATTTTGAGCATGTCGGCTAAGGACGTTACTCAATCCAAAAGTATGAAAGCATTAATGATTATAAAGGAAAAATATTAGGAATGGAACATACGGATGAAGTTAACAAAGGAATAACCAAGGAAGACGGAAAAGAAAGAATGCTGTGAGCGCGCTGTAGTAGGGAGGCCAAGACGCAAAAGACCGGAATACAATATCCCGCGTTCTGAAAAAATGGAAGGACATTCAAGCAAAATGTGATTCGCATCACAAACGAAGTTTGCTTCTGACGGATCAAACGGGCAAAGAGGAGACTGAGTAATGGAGAAACGGAACAGCGAAGCAGGAAGCAAGCTATGATTAAACCGAAGTCAAATTATAGATGAGATAGTTGACCGCTTCATGTTGAGGAAATTAAGAAACCACAGAAAAAGAGGAGGAATGGGTTGTATGGATAAGTGAAGCAGGATTAGAAAAAGAAGAAGGATAGAGATCAGACCAATAGTCGCGGTGGCAAACGAAAGGAAAGAAGAAGAAAGCTTTGAGCTGGGAAATGACTAATAAAGCAACCGTCTAAAGCAGCCGAACATGCCAACGAGTCGACTAACTCGTTGCCCGAAATTCCACAATGACTAGGAATCCACAATAGATCAATACGGGGACAGAGCGGGAATTAAATAGATGTGAAACTAAGGAGCGTATGTGAAACACGATAGGATCAGCGGATGGTTTAGGAAAGGGAGTAGCAATGGCTTGTAAAACGCCTTTTGAATCCGAAGATAAGAGAACCTTGGATATATTGTTAGTAGAGGCTATAAAAAGGATTGCTTGTAGGATCGCAATAGATTCAGCTAGGAATATGAAGGAGAAGGAGGAGAGCTTGAACGTCTCGGAATAGCCGAAATCGGGCAGAGTAAAAGCCGCTCCAACCCCCAAAGCTGACTCTGAGCCATCTGTAAAAATTAAAGTACAAGAAAGAAAGAGCGAGGATAAAACATGGTTAAATTCGTTATGAGCTGCGGGAGAGGGAAGAGACTGGTGAGTAAATAAAATCTGGGAAATTATAGGTAAAATAAGGGCATTTTGTGTAGGATTTTTTAATTCTTTGGATGATTGGAATATTAATTAATGATCGTACTGGTTTGAGTACTTTTTCTATAAATGTTATATTCTAACTTATCATTATGAATAGTAATATTTAAATCAAGATAATGGATACTGTTGTTGCCTATTTCCATAGTAAATGGTAACTTATTAATAACTTTCAAAAAAATTTAATTTGCACTGGCCTAATGTCCGTAGTTGACGACCCCCCCCCACCACCAAAAAAGAAAATAATAAAAAATAAAAATAGAATATGGTCAACTAAGAAGATCATTAGAAGGTTTCGGAATAAATAGGATAAAAGAAGATAAATATAACACTTTTATATAAGAATAGCGGCAATGCAAGCTGTTAAGGAGAAATCACAACAAAATCCGCAAAACAAAAGGAATAATTAAACCAAGAAACCTTAGAAAACATCCAAATTGTGCATTTTATTCCCTCCGTGCATTGAATTTCCGCATCGTTTAACTAATGAATTAAAGAGGAGACGATAGATTTCCGCCGATCCATCTACCTTTAAACATTCTCCACCAGATCCAATATTATCAAATGGTAGTGCTCGTAAAAAAAAAAACCTCACTTAAAAACTAGTTCCATTTGTTGTCAATAAATCTAACGCAATCTTTAGTGAGATGATTTCAAAACTTCAGCGAGATAAAGTAAGTTTAAACAATAAAACAAATTCGGTTACAGTTATTAGTAAAATATCAGGGTTTTTCCTGAAACGGTCTTGTAAATTAACGATTCTTCTATTTGTGTACTCTAGAACTTTTTCTACTATATAATATTATATAAGAAAAAACAAAAAAAAAAACTACCTTTGCCGCGAATATAAAATAATAGTAGTACATTTAGGTCCAGGAAATCCAGGAACGACATTTTAGACTTTCGTACGGTTAAAATAGGACGCAATAATCCGCCGAACAATCTTTACCAATATAAACAAGACCGCAAAGACAGCAATGAATTCTTCACGCGCAGAGTTTCTATAATGTGGATATTTTCAACCTCACTAATAACTACATCATTTTCACTATCATCGTGCAAGTTCCTTCAAACATTTTCCATTATTTGAGGGGATATTTTTCCCCCGAACACTTCATTTTAAATTACATTCTTCCTATTTCAGTAAATTTTCTCGATTGGTCGTATTCGAATTGTCAACCCTCCAAAAAATAAATTGTTGT
Organism: Icerya purchasi; assembly: GCA_039619475.1. Classification (NCBI taxonomy): domain Eukaryota; kingdom Metazoa; phylum Arthropoda; class Insecta; order Hemiptera; family Monophlebidae; genus Icerya; species Icerya purchasi. Next base: position 95,868,636 of record CM077116.1, on the reverse strand, counting down.
GCGGTCATGGGACCCCAGTCAGGAACGAAGTTCATTACGCTTTTCTCGGAACGAAACAATAATTTTTGCCGGAGAAATAATTATTTTAATATCATTATTAAACATTAGCATTATGAACATTATTTACACTAGGAGATATATCTTTCTCAGGGTTTTTCTATTCTAACTAAGAGGAAAAGCTTAATAGGTGAAAAACAGTGGCCGCACCTTTCAGAAATTCTCGTAATTGCTCTGCCGTTATATTTGTGTATCGCGAGTGATTTAAGTAATGAAGAATCGATCGCGTGTCGATGGACAGACGTGACAAGATAAATTTAACGCTGATTTAGCTTCGTAACTAATAAGTAATTTCACAACCAGCGAAATTTGAAACTACTTTCATTTAGGTGATTTTATTGAAATACGGGGATGCCGTTTATTTTCGCCTCGAATTTCGTTCGTCGTAACATCGGGGGACATTTTTTTGAAAACAATTTTGAAGCATCTTTTAATAGAAGCACAGCTATGTCTTGTGTTTCGAATGTTAGAAATTCATTTGAAACCTTTTTTGTCGGAAAATGAAAGGAACGTCCACGTGAACCTTTTAAACCACTAGACGAGATAACTGAAATACCCGAAAAAACTGTTCCTTTGAAGGTAGTTTATTTCCCAAGCAATTACCTTTGCGCTTTAGAATTATTTTCTTAAATGTTTTCTTCGGGCCTCGGTCTTTTCTTTGAAATTCCATAGTTTAAACTTTAGCGTCATCAACTTCACTCAAAGCTATTCGTATTTTTGTTTATTTTACCCACTTTAAATTTCAAAATATTTATACTTTGGCGTTTTTTTTCTTGTTTTTTCTCTCTTTCGACAATGCGAATTGAAATTAAATTCGTAACCTACCAACACACTCAACCGTTGTAATTTAGTAATTTAATGAATTTAACAATCGAAAGCGTTAATATAATTTTAATACATATTTTTACGCATCGTTCATTAAAAGTAAATTATACACCTCTGCAGCAAAATTGTATTCCACGATTATTACGGGGGTTTTTGTTGTTACTTTTTTTTTTTTTTTTTTTCTGTTCTCATAATTTTTATCGGGTGTATTTTAAAAATCTTTACTCATTTTACCCGCGAAATTTTTATTTTTTATTTTATTATTTACGAGGTACATATTGCCAGGGAAGGGGCTATCACCTCGGGTGAGGTTATTTACATTATTTTAAGGTTTGTAATATTTATAAATTTAATAAGTCTGTATAGGTTATTTATGTTTAAATTCGCGGAGTGATAGTCTATAAGTGTGGATTGCTGGCGTTCGGCACTGTAGATGGGGCATTCAGTGATGATGTGTTTGACTGTGATCTGGCAATTGCATTGAGTACAGGCTGGAGGCTCCTGGTGGTCCAGCAGGTATGCATGGGTGGTTAGAGTATGGCCTAGATAGATTCTGTTCAAGGTTGATTCGATATCCTGGTTTGATGCAGCTTTGCCTATAACGTAAGTCCAGTCAGTAATCGTCGGTTTAATTGCCAGTAGTTTGTTCGAATAGCTGCTGTTCCACTCAACCTCCCAATTAGACATTATTTTGTATTTTGCGTATTTCTTCAGTTCGCTTGGGTGTAACACTGGTACGGCGGCGTTGGTCGATAGCGTGGGAAGGTGATCAAAGATCATGATGTAAATGGTGCCTTCATGGTGGTTTGGACTCCACGGTGGATCGACGGAAGGCATGCGCTTAAGTAGATAATTCGTTACCGAAATTGAAAATTTTTTAATGAGAAAACTACACGGTTGCAACATGGTTGTCATGTAGAACAGATATGAACTATTATAATGAGAAGTTTTGATTTTTGAAACAATATTGCTTTTGATGTTGAAATAAATCAGTTTTAGGAAACAAAAAACAACGCGTGCCAAAGAAATTCCTCTAAAATGACAAGATTAAACCATGAAACAACTCTGCATGCTGTGATGCTCGTGTCTTTGACTGCGTTTATTAGAAATCACCTCTATATGGGAAGCGGAATCAATTCCTTAACTTTGGAAGTTTTACTTGGTCGAGATGATGTTTATTCGCAACCGAGATCGTAGAATCGACTTTTAAATTACTTAATTTAACGTGGGGTATCACGCGTTAGTGGTGCATGAAATATCTTTAGCCCTACAGAAACAATCTCTATCCTAATATATTTTGATTAGTACTTCGCAATCTCCCCGCACCCTCCCAGACTTCATAGTTAGACTGATGACTGTTCACTTTAAAAAGTTTAATTCCAGCGTCCGTCACAGTGAACGAAGCAAAAACAGTACCCTAAGAGATTATATAGTTTCTCCAATCAAACGCACGCTTGCATATATGAGTAAAAATAGAGTTGGTTTCTATGTACTTTTGTATATTTTGTATTGAAATGAGAAATTTTATTTAATTTAAAAAATAGGGTGGGTGGGGGGGGTCATTAATAGAAAATTTATTTTAAGTTTTATTACTAATACTCGGTGTCTCAGAACTAGATATAAACGTTTTTGATTTTAATTAAGTAATGGATAGCCGTCAGCATGTAAGTCGAGGACAGCGAAATAGATAATAAATAACGGTCGCTTCAAGATTATTTTACTCGTGGTTCGCACTGATAACCGACGTGTGCAATGTATTTGTTTATGAGATGAGTACGATTTTCATACTATGGATACATTCAATGTTTTCCCGTACCAACATTACAGTCATTACAAAATATCTAGAGCTTACAGACAATGCGGCAGAGTGCGTTCGTCATGCGTGATCAGGTTCTTCGAATCGAATGCCGATGTGCCTTGGTAAGTGGTAGAAACTTGCAGCGCGAAGGAGAACTCACACGCTACCATGAACAGTGAAAACTTCAAATGCCTTTTGACACGAGCATGATATTCCCAAGCTGCAATGAAAAACGTCGTCCTAGAAGACCAATGTTGTAGCTCTGTATATCTAAGAGACGCCACACTTGCTCGACGGCATTCTGACTAGAAAAGATATAACACTAGTGACCATCGCGCCGGTTGTCGTCTGATTTAATCGTAGCGGGCAGCTGTCTGTTCAAACAACGTGAACATAGTCTGGAAACATCATTTGAGTTCGGCAACGGGAATTCCGATTTGCCGGATTATCAGTAACGCACTACTAGCGGCATGCGACAGCGGACAGCAGATTTGTTTTGAAAATGTCCAGATCTAGTACAAGGCTTTGTTAAAGTACCGAAGTGACGCATTTATCGATCATGAGTCCAATAACGGTAGATACCGGTGTGACGACAGGATTTCTTATTTGCAGTGTGCGTGTATAGGCTAGCGTTTCAGAGCGACATTTGTGCACATTTGCTGCTGAAATTTTCTTCAAATGGAATCGTAAACAGAACATCAGACGTCAGTTTGTTGTGTTCACATGTTTGCAGACGAAAACAACTTATGGTTCGTAAACGATCTGCACGCACAGGAGATCAGAATAATGTGTACCTTGAAGGCAACATCTGCAATACAGATACTGCAATCAACATTGTGCCACAACAACTCAAGTACTTCTACAGTTGCCGGAAACACCGATGTGCATGAATCTGCAATGAACTAACTTCGCAGATACCTACGAACAGTCGAATGATCAACAACAAAATGCAATGATAGCGGGACTCTGATTAGAGTGAGTTCTTTGGTGAACCGCTAGAGCGCTATACATGGTGAACAATATTCGTTTACCATGAAACAGAGCACATTAGTGGTCTCGATTTCGTAAAGGATAACGGTGGCGCTGCTTGCAGGCTTGTATCTCACTTCTGGCCCCTTATGATCGTGGATTATCTTAGTTATATCTCATAATTTCTGCTACCATCGTTCCATGTGTGTAATCAACGCCAAACTTCTGCCGTCTGACTCTTAGCAGCTCACTGACGATACAGTAGAATGCCTACTTTAATTGAGTATACATACACATATATTCCTTACGTTTGGCGTTTAAGTATTTGCCCGCAGAACGATCTAACTTAGTGTTTGAACGGAAGAGATGCGACTGTTTTTGTTTATTTTCTGAAAGACGTTTTAAAATTCATGGGGAAAAAAAACGAAACAAAAAACACGTGTTTTCCATTGGTAATATAAACCGATCATGTCATTTGATACGAATTAACGATTCGAGAAGCGTTGACTCTTTCTGTATTAGTTCGCAAAAACTATTCACACACATTTCCAAATGTAATTGAGGCGAACTTTCGACAGAAATGTCCGGCTTCACCTAATTGGAGGAGGGATACTTTAATCTCAGGATTTCGAACTTTGTATCAATTAAACCCGAGAAAATTAGGTAAAACTCGTTCGCATTTCGAAAACAAAAACTTCGCCGTTGATACACTTATTCTGCGAGTCGTTCCCTGTCAGACCAAAAAACTATTTAAATTTTCGACACGTGAACATTGGTATTTATTGTTCGTACGAAGATATTTGCCTTTAACATTATAAAGGAAAAACCATATTTCAGAAAAGCGAAAAAAATCACAAACCGCAACAGCGTTTAAATTACATGTTATCGAAATTCTACCGACTCTTTTCCCTCTTAACATTCTAAAAACCCCGTACAACCTTTAAATATCGAAGTTTATCAAAATTTTTCCGCATGTTATATAATTTAAGTTTCGAAGATTATGTTTAAATTTTAAAAAAACAAAAAAAAAACGTTTAAGTAATTTTATTTACTACTTTTTTTTTTTTTAACCAATAAATGACGAAATGTTATGATTAGGCCTTTTAAAAAAAATAATTGATTTTACTTATATCAGTTGAAAATAATTTTTAAAATATAATCTTTTGTTTCGCCGTTTGTTATATCACGGTTTTCCGCCTAATTGAAAACCCCCCGGAAAATTTATCTTGCTTGGTTTACTTTTTACTTCGATTATTTTTATTCTTTTTAAATTTACGTATTAAAATTGGTAACAGTTTATTAATAAAAAAAAAATTAGAATAATAAAAATATTTCCTATTTTTTACCTTTATTATTATAGTGCGTATTTGGAATTTAAAGTATTGCAGTTTAAAAAATACCACTTTGAAAAATAAGATTATTAGAAAAGTCCGAAAAAAGGGAAAAAAAAGATTAATGCTTTCGAACCTAATGGAGCTCACTGGCCATTAGTCGTCTTACACCACAGCTTTCATCCATAGCCTTACTCATATTTTACAGGCTTACACTACAGTATCCAACATCATAACTCAGCAGTCTTATAGCCATACTCCTTCTTCCTTTAAAAGTTCACCTCATTTTCTTTTTAAATATTCCGATTTATGCTCAATATGTGTCACCATTTTATAACTAAGCTGACCGCTTGTATTTCAAAACTCTCTAAGAGATATTTCTGAAGTGTTTCACGCAATACTTTTTTTGCTTCCTAGCAGGAACATTTCAATAGTAATGCGTGCAACGCTGCCTACCCTCTCCAGAAAAATGTTGACAGCATTCTTCGAATCCAGTTTGAATTTCATTTGTGGGTTGAGTGAGCCAAATGCGGAGTTAGTCAAACGAAACATAGACGAACGTTGAGCCACAGAAATCTATCAAAAGCTCGTTGGGATGAAATTTTCCTAGTGCTGCTTTGTCTAAAATCAAAACGCGATAGGTTTTCAATGTTAGTTTTAACTTTTTGAGTAAAAATTGAAAAAAAAAAGAAAAAACTAGCGACAAAATTAGGTTAAAATCTGGAAGTGAGGATAAATTGTGTGCGAAGCAACACATACTTCGATCACCCTTGCTGGTCAGAAAGGATTAACGTGCGAACGTAGAGTCATTCTGTCTGTTGCGCATCGTCACACCACTAACAGGAACGTCCGCCAAACAGACCGTTGAGACATACGAACGACAATCATATGACGAGATTCGCAATTTTGAGACCGAATTGGAACACGACGATGACCGTCAAAAGTTCCGAAGGCAACGGACGAAAATGAAGCGTTTGTGTCGCGGCAGGAGAACAAGGACCGAATCATCGTCGTAACATGTAGCAAGTGGCTGTTCCAGTCAGCGCCGCAGTGCACATTTCAGAAAGGAGAGCTACGGCCGAAGGTAGCGCAGTTCCGTTCGACAACGGTACTAGCGTCGACAGATGTTGTTTCGCTCGGATGCGCCGTTACGTTTGCTACGTCACAGCCGCTGTCCACGCTAAATACAGCTCAGCTTTCGCGTTTATGCTGCTCATCTATGCGGGTAAACCTCGGTCAGCTCAAAAATCTGAATGAGAGGAACCGCGTTTCTCGCGACAGCTGAAGTCGTAGTCCTCGACGTAAGCGGGAACTGGTCCCCGGATCCTGTTGCAGATCAAACGGATTTCATCTCATTTCACATTCTCCGTGGCACGCATAATTCTGTCCCTTACACGGCTGAAGACCGCTCTGCTTAAACTATCCCTTTCTTTCTAGTCCTTTTCTCCCTCTCTTTCTCTACGGACTTCGCTACGGACTTCGCTACGGACTACGTTACTAGAGAGAGAAAATAAAAAAGTACTTCTCGCAGACTTGGACCAAAAACCAACAGCTCTAAACTAAATTTATAAAATTTATTGCGCGGCGATCAAGTTGTATATTAACGTCCGTGTAACCGCTGGAGCGCACGAATGTTTCCACAAGTCGTTTCGGGACAAGGTAAAAGCGTGAAATTAGAGTCAGCGAGCAGCCCCTGAAAATTGTCTGTTGCGCCCTCATCTAGTAGTAAAGCTCGGGTATGGACTATTAACTATCATCGCAAGTTTTATTTTAACGAAAACTTTTTAATAAATGTTTCCCCATCAGCGACATCGGATAACTTAAACATTTTCATTCATGCGAACAATTTAATATTGCTTTGCATAAAGTTGTTGCTACACCTCTTGCTCGTAGAATCTAGGCATGACGAATGTAGCTTTGTTTAAAATTTTCTTTTTATACACTAGTGCCTTTTCCCGTTTACTTTTCTCGTTGAAATTTATAACGTACATCAATATTTGGAACTGCGGCGATAAGCGTGACTACATACCATGAGCAGGACGAAGCAACTGCAACTACTCTCCCCGTACGGAATACAAATGCCATATCTAGCGGGCAAGAAACGAGTGAAACATGAAGTTCATTCTTTTTCCGACAGCAGAACAAGCGGAGAAAAGGAAATCATCAACACCGTTCGAGAAATCTCAGCTGCATACGATACGGAGAGTTTAAACAAGGTCACAATATTGCGATGGCATAAAGACCAATATGGTGGTCGTGAAACAGCTGCGTTGATCCCTGTTTCGAAAAATCGGCCGAAAGGATGTGCAAGTGTATTGTGAAGAGGGGCCCCGATACTATAAGAAGGAGCATGCGGATGCTGACGACGAATCAGACAACGAGTAAACGATTTTTTTTCTAAGTATAATAAGTTAATAATAACAGATATAATAAACAATTATAACAAACTTCTTCTTCTTCTTGTTCGATCTCGATCGTGGCCATCTAGTGAAGTCTTAATGATATTCTGGCACCGCTCTCTGTCGTACGCGGAGTGTACCAACCACTCTGTATTTAATCCTGTCCACATCTTGATATCACAGAACCAGGTACGTTTCCTCTGACCAACTCTTCTTTTACCTTCAATTCTGCCCATCAAAATGCTTTGTAGCAAGGTGTACCTTGTCCTACGGATCAAGTGTCCAAAATGTTTCAGTTTCCGAATTTTTATTAAATTAATCAATTCGTGGTCTTTTTTCATAACTCTAAGTATCTCCTGGTTGGTCTTCTTAGCTGTCCAGGGTACCCTCAAAATTCTCCGGTAGCACCACAATTTAAAAGCTTGTAATCGATTCAGGGTATTTTTCTTCAAAGTCCACGTCTCACAGCCGTATAAAATAAGATGGACCATATGTAACATTTTAAAATTCGAACCCTTAATTCCAAGCTAAGATCGTGGGCCGTCAAGGTTTTCCTCATCTTGTTGAATGCACTTCTTGACTGCTCAATCCGACTTTTGATTTCCACTTCAGATCCTCCTGTAATTTTCAGTTGCGCACCTAGGTATTTAAATGATTCGACTTTCTCCAGGTTATCTCCATTAATGTGTATTCTGAGACTGATGTTATTTCCAATGACCATTATCTTTGTTTTCTTTGCATTTAATGATATTCCATATTTCCGACTAATCTCCTCTACTTTTTCAATGATCAATTTCAGTTCTTTGGCACTACCAGCTATTAGAACTGCGTCGTCCTCATAACGAATATTATTGATATATTTTCCACCTATTTTGATACCTATTGTACTGTCTTCCAGAGCTTCCTTGAAGATTTGTTTAAACAGCATTGGCGACAAGACACATCCTTGCCTCACTCCGCGGTTAATATTAATTGGATTCGAAGTAGTATTTTGATTTAATGAATTTATAGCGCTCTGATTAAGATACAGGATTTTGATTATTCGACGATCTCCTGAATCCAATCCAATGTCTTCCAGTATCTCGAACGGCTTTTGATGCTGGACCTTATCAAAGGCTTTTTCGAAGTCCATAAAGCATAAAAATAGGGATTGTTGCAACTCTAGATACCTTTGAATAAGAACATTCATGCAAAAGATCGCGTCTCTAGTACCTGATTCTGGTCTAAAACCAAATTGCTCTTGGCTCAAATTTTCTTCGCATTTCTTTGCAATTCTTGCGTGTATAATTCGTAACAGTATTTTCAGTGTGTGACTCGTAATGCTTATCATTCTGAATTCATGGCAATATTTTGGGTTTGACGTTTTCGGTATCATTATGAATCGTGATATCAACCAATCTTTTGGTAAAAGACCTTTCTGATATATTTCATTAAGAATTTTGACTAGAATTTGTAGGTCATTATCATCTATCATTCATAGTAACTGAACCGGGACTTCATCTGGGCCTATAGCTTTGTGTGACTTTGTTGACTTTAAAGATTTTTTCACTTTACTTGGTAGGATTTCTAAGCAGTTAGTAACGTCAATTGAGGTTTGATTATCACACGTATCATTGAAAAGCTGTCCAATGTATGATTACCATTCTTCCGTGATATCATCTTCGTTTGTTATTGGTCTACCAAGATTGTCTCGTAATGTGACTGGCCTTATCTGTCTAAATAAACCAGCAGCCTCCTTAATTTTTTTATGAAGGTTGAATACATCGTGTTTTTTTTGTAGACTTTCTATCTCTTCGCATTTTCGTTTAAAATTTTCCGATTTAAACAGCAAACAAATAAGATAAATTTTCTTACTTAGTAACGTTTTCGGACATAACCCGCTAAAACAATATGTGATTTGTTATGCCCGAAAACGTTATTAAGTAAGAAAATTTATCTTATTTGTTTGTTATAATTGTTTATTATACCTGTTATTATTAACTTATTATAACTCAATATATTTAACAAACAGTATGGGAAAAGATTGTTCATTAATTTTTTTTCTACGAAATTTCTTATGCGAATAAAAGGGGTCTATAGGCAAATTTCAAACATCTCTGTATCTCGGTTCGTATTGCTACCCTCGTTCTGCACTTGCTCTGCTGTTGCAAAAAGAGTGAACTTCATGTTCCAGTCTTTTTTTTGACCGCTGGATACTATTCGTACTCCGTACGGAGAAGAGTTGCAGTTATTTTGGCCCGTCCATTGTACTTGCTGGCGTAAGTTTCCCTTTTGTGCTTGTCGCGGCTGATACTTTTAATTTTAATTATGTAATAATTCGTAATCGTCCAACGGCGATAATATAAGATTTTGGCGAAAAGATTCGAGGCTATAAACATGCAGTTTAAACCCGCCGGTTATCAGTATGCGAATTAACGGCTCGAATGAATTCGAACTATAAGTTGCCACCCGGTGTGAATGTTGAAACTGTAAACGGTAATAAACTGAACAAACCGTAATCGTGGCGAAAGTAAACTACCTCGATTGATCGGATCGCTTACCGTCGGTGGAGAAGGCGAATTAAAATTTTTATCGAATAGCGCCGAGAATAATGACTGAAATAAAAATCACTTTCCCGCTATTTTATTAACCAGTTTATTTTTGTTATGGCGCGAAGGTGAAGGAAACAGTCCAACAAAAAAATATATCGTTTCCTCGGGAACGTGAAATAAACCGGACCCCCTACTCTACTAACCCCCTTATTTTCGATTTTATTTTATCATTATTAATTATCATTGTTAATTATCATTGGTAATCATCATTGTTAATTATTGTTATTAATTATTAATTATTAATTGTAATTAAATATTATTAATTATTATTAAAAAGAAAGAGGCTCTGGCTGGGGTAGGAAATAATTTATTAAACCGATTTTCTCTGGCCGCTTAATAATCCATTCCGATTATTAATTTTAATTCCTCCGGGATCTGCACATCCGAAGCTCCCCGCCGTCTCGGAACGCTGTTGTAATCCGCGTAACGGAGCTCGGCGTTCGCGTCGTCTCGCTTCCTCTTACGCACGCTCGGCTTTATCGGAGCGCTCGCCGACAAGTTGCGTCAGTCGCCGACAGAGGTCGCCACTGGCGCAGCTTTTACGAAGCGCCGCTCGTTTTAAAAGCGTCATTTGCCGCGTTTTCTCGCTATTACGTACTAATCGGAAATACGGTACGCTCCCGGCAGCGGTGCGAACAGACTCGTATTCCGGCGATTTTTTTCGATCCGATTCGATGTGCGGTCGCGCGATAGTTCGATTTCAATCTGCGATTTCCGTCGTCGTTGTTCGCGCGATTTTGTTCGAATGCATCCTCTCGCAGGAGGTGTGTGTCTGTGAGCCGGCGGCAGTGTGGACGTAATTCGTGAGACTCCTGATTCTCGTGTTCGCGAGCGTGCGCTTCCAGCTCCCGTGAGCTGGCGCAAGAAGCGCATTTTCCGAGTCGGGAAATCGCGTGCATTTGCCCGCGAAAAATATGTACCACCTCGGTCGTTGAACGATCTTAAAATTCGATCGCATGGCGGAAAGTTGCCAGAAACGGGAAACGGTGCACAAGTGTAACAGCGATCCCGGTGGAACCGCTTTGCCGAATAATGCGGTCGAGTCCGAAGTGGCTAGTCCCGGAAGCAATCATAGACGATACAAATCTACCAGTGGCCGACCGAAGACGAGCCCGTTAGCTCCGGCCAACCATGTACCGAGGAAGTGTGTGCTCACCTTAGACGGTTACTCTTACGTCATAGGTAAGTCTTATCCTTGTTATCTTTTTTTTTTTGCCAATCGAAGCCTGCTGGCTATTTTCATTATTTTTCGAAGTTAATCTCGACATACTTCCGGTTTTTGATGGGAAAGAAAAAAAAAACACATCAACGCAACTGGCTATCATCATCGAGAGAGAATTGTTTAAACTTGTGAAGAAAGCGTAAAATTAAGTTGTTTATTTTGTCCCTTAAAGTGCATAATATAATACACGCTCGCATTATGTGTTAGTGAAATATTTTTGCAGGAAAAGCTGTTTTCGAAATTGTCGAGAAATTGCCGATGTGAAGTCGAAGAGATTATCTCTAGTCGGCGATTTATTCTCAACCGATAGTCAAATTTTCTTTCGATTTTCTAACGTTCACAAAGAACCGAGTAGAGTGTGTTGTACAGTAATTAATTTTAAACACTAATTTAAAACAATTATTTAATTTATCAAATGCCCCGACGCAATGACTCAATTGTTTTAGGTTGGTGTTTAAAATTAATTACTGAACAACATAAAAAAAACGGTGAGTGAAATAAACAGATATAGAGTGTGTTAATTAGAATTGAATTGTTAAGCGGACTGATTGAAGAAGTTAATCATCGGCTGGATTGATTTTTAAAAATACCCTCAATTTCGTCGTATTATATTATTGTCAGGGGGGAAAAAAAATGATAAAACCAATTTAAGACCTATTTTTGATGATTTCCAGGAGAAAGATGGATACGTGAAATATTGAAGTCAAGGAGATGTACGTTTTCTTTTTTTATTACATACGGCCTGTTTAGATGCGATATTGTTGACACGGTAAAAATGCGACAAAAAGAAACATTCAAGGAATTGTGCGAATAGTGGACTTTTAGAGAGTAGCGAATGAATTATAAAAATGCTTAAAAATTTGGAAAATTCGTGTACGAAAATGTTAATAACATGCTAACAGCGAATTTTAACAAATATAATTTTCTAAACAAAATTTCATTTGGAATTTTAAGCTTTACGAGTCCGTAGGTACTTCTACCACGCTTATGGTGAAATGAATAGAATATACTGCTTGTATGTATATCACTATACCTTCTCCTCGCAGAGATCTAGAAAAAGCAAGTTGATTTCGAATAAGTTTTCTAATAGGCCTACTATCTGTCCTGTTTATAACTGCGATGTTTACAATTAGGCACTCGCATGTATAACTGGGGACTGCCCTCCTCTGGAATAAGACATGGCTGTACTTTCAACTAAACCGTGACACAATATTTCAAAGGCTCGTGGTTTAAAGATTAAGTTGCCTGTCGATGTCTGATAGTTTATGTTTGTTTTTGCTTGCTCGCTAATCAAGAAAATTACCCTACTATCGTAAAAGGAACGGCCAAAACTGCGCAAAGGTACAGAGACTCCACAATATTATAAATTGTCGAATATTGTTGGTTTTATTTTTTTTGCGAACGACAACCAACTGATCCAGAACTAAGAAACAGAGATGAAAATATGTAAAGAAAAAGGGGGAGATTAGATGTATGAACTAAAGGAAGCGAAAATATGTTAGATGCTTAATGAGGGGAACTAGGAAGGTCATAAGAGGCAAAAGGAGAGCACTCCTACGAAAGGAAAGAGCATTCAAAAAAGCCATCGCAAACTCGCATTCACGGTCCGTCAAGAATACAATGAGAAGAGGAAATGGTAGAAAATCGAAATAAAGACAAAGAAAGTAGCTTCGATCAAAAGGGAACGAACGACTTGTAGAAGAAATAACAGAAAGATTATCATTTAAACCGAAGCCGGGATGATTGCAGATGACGAATTGAACAATAAAAAAAGCGTAGTGATTATTAGAAAAGAACAATGTGAGTATCACAGACCGTAGTGTTGAAAATTAATTAATTCTATTAATGCAGGAAACGAGTCAGTTAAATTATCTGCGATGTCGCAACGGCTAACCGAAAGGAATTTAATTTGAACTGAGGAAAGATTGGCAATTAAGGATCGAACAGGGTAATGTGTAATTAAAAAAATACGAAGAAGGAAGAAGGGAAGAGATATTTAAGACGCGCACTTTTAGAGTTCGAACAAATAAGGAATTAAGAAAAAGAAAAAAATTTGAACTTATTTATAGGTAAACGAAGGAAGCCCAGATACTTAGTGTCTATCTTCTAGCGCCGACAGAATAATAAGAAATAAAATCGGCTAGAGTTTTAGATTTAACGCGAAAACATTAAAAATATGCAATTTTTGGTTGCGCAATCGCAAAAAAAATTGAGTCATTCCGTAAAAGGTACAGAAATTCAGTCTTTTATTTTGTCTCATTTATAGCGCGGATACGAAAAGAATTTCGAATTGTCCGCTGTAAGTTGGAGATAAAAAAGAAAATAAAAACTTCGTTAAAATTCAATGAATTTCTACATCAAATCAATTGTAAGAAATTCTAGCGTAAAAATAATTTCTATCCTAAGAGACAGATAAAAAAATGTGAAATCTCATTATTTTCGATCAACCCCCTTTACGTAAATAAACTTTTTAACCCCAGTTTGTTAATTAATTTAATTCAATTTCTCCTGTCGATTACACGCACTGCTGCTTGTTTGATCAGTGCTGATGGTAAGAAACTAAACGGAGAATATAATTGATCCGGATGGAAAATAATCAATCGACTCTTTCAAATCCCCTTCTCAAGAAAAATACCGTTTGGTAAATAATGCAAGGCACTCCTTACGCGTCGTCCCAAAAACAAAAACAGCTCGTTCAATACAGTCATACGATGATAAATAAAGTCTTATAGGAATAAAATTTGTACAATTTATTCGGTCGAACGTGTTGCTTTGTTTCGTTTTTTGGACCGCTACTACGAGTATTTAGCCAATTTTCTCGCGATCGAAATAATTTTACCCGCCGGCCGACGAATAAGTATTTTATGGAGAAATTAATGCATTTTTAACACAGCAATGATCTTAAAGCATCCCCGTTCAATTCCACGGCCGTTTAATTATTTCATGTACTAACGTACACAATTGATAGCACGTGTTAGGAGTGCGAATGGTTAGGTAATTCGTTTTCTTTCTAAACTCGTTTAATTTCCACCCCGCAGATAAGCAATGAGCGAAGTCTCTATTTTTTTTAATAAATTCGCATTTATTATACCTGAGACCTAATTCTTCCGACCTTTGCGGAGTTTGGTCGGGGTATCTTAGTTTTAATATTTTCTTCAAACTGAATCGGTTTTTGTGTTCTCGTTGAGGCTTATTATTCCATTACTGAACTTTTATAATTTTCGAGTTCGTCGCATTTGACGAATTCGTTTTTTATTAAATCGTATTTAGCGCTTTTTATTTTAGGCTGTGAAACGACTTTATCGCACTATGCGTCTGTGTTTTTTTCTATTTTGAAAGACTGTTATTTGTCTCCAAAATTCTATAACTTCACGTGTACAGTTATTTATTACATGGGAGAGCTTTTCTGTCGCTGTTCTCGCCATTCTATCGGACGTTATTTCATTCGCTTTTGTATACAAATAATTTTACTCGTTTCTTTCGTTTTTTTTTTTTTATGTTTTAAGTACCATAATTATTGATAACATTGTCGTTATTACCGGCAGAATGATATTTCTATTATTAGCTCGTGACTTGTGAATAATTTTTATCTGCCTTTATTAATATCGGAAATTCGGTTGTTACTGGTCGTAGTATCTTTAATTATTCGAGATGCAAAACTTTCGGCGCGTAAAATTTCAACTGTTACCTAACACATTATTTCTCGGTTATATTAAACAAGAACTTTCGTCTCCCGCATAAAGTCATATAATTCTTTATGCTTATTTTTATTTAAGTGTTATCGACATTGATTGATAAGATCCCTAAAAGTTACGACGACTATTAAAATCGCCCGATAATTAATTGATAAACGTGCTGGAATTTCCGAATTGGCCACATATAGATTTTCCCCGTGTTAATAGGTGAATTCAAATTTAAAAAAAATTTGTAAGCGACACTTTCATTATCGTACTATAAAAAATTTGTGAGGATTTAATGAAGTTGATTAGGTTGCATTAAGAAAGACTTGCGATGATTAGCGCAAAAATTATCAGGTACCTATATTTTAAAGTACGGTTTAGTAGTTTATTTTTTAAAGTTTGTTTCTTGAATAGGACGAAGATTTTATTGATTCTGTAAAATAGCAGGCTCGTAACGATCGTGCCCCTATATCCTGGCTGTATAGACCTACAGAATACGAAACAAACATTAGAACAGCACTAGGCCTAAATGAACGAGAACAGAAAAGCTACATTTGAAAAGTGGATATACACGTAAGATAGGTACGTATTATAATAGGTACTAACTTGGTTTTGCTGTCAACTGGATAGTCTGTATCTGAATCGTTTGATGAATGAATGATGATGCAGTAGGTCATCTTCGCTGCCATCTAAATTGTTGGATATTCCAATTTTCAAGAAATTCTTCTTTATTAAATCTTCGAGTATAATATCATTCCATGCTTGGATTATCCAATTACAGATCAGTCTTCCTATGGGAGTTAGTTCGTGTTCGGCTGTTGCCATCCACTGTTGCGTATACTTCTTTTTTTAATAGAGCCTTAAAGGACTTGTTAATACATGTGTCTAAGAACGAATGACAGAATAATAGGTTGCAATGTCAGCAATGGAAAGGAATGTGTGTTTAGGATGGAGGAGGTTATCGACCGGTCAGCTGAAATCCTCATGTAAGACTCGCATCTCCACATTACGGCATAAAATTCAGGGAAAAACGGGAGCCTGATACAGACGACAATACGGTATTAGTGAGTTCGCGACGCGATGTTCTGCGAGATAAATATTTATATTCGATGGTGTTTAACTAAAAGGTTAACGTTAAAATCCCGTGTTAAAAAAAAGGTCTTTTGCCAAAAACATTTTTCCTTTAGTGCATCATAGATTCACAGCGGTAATACAGATTTTTTGTTTTATTCTTATTTTTCCCGTTGAGTCCGGCATATACCGTGCTTTTTTTTAATTTGTAATGCCGCCGGTTTTTGTATCAAAGTTATACATTTTTTTTTCCCTTTTTAGCTTCCGGAATTTCTTACTTAGAATCGCCCGTGAATAATTTAAAATTTAAGAAAAAAGCGGTAAAAGGCTACCCTGCGATTTCCTAATTAATTCGAAATAGTGTGCGTAGCGATGCACGGTGGTCAGTATTTTACTAGAGAGTACTGTATGTTTTTGTTTTTTTTTCTTCAATATTTCCTATTTTTAGATACTTAATCTTTTGTTCCGATAATCGATGTTAATTTAAATTCTTTATTACGAGTACTTTAACTAATCGTTCCTAAAAAGAATCAATTTACCATTGAACATAAATGCTCTATATACACGGCACGTTAATCAAAGAAAGGAATGCTAAGTATAAGTATGTCGTTGTATTATTTAGAAATCTGAAACGTTTTAAGTTTGTTTTTTCTTTCTGGGATTGTGTGTTTAAAGTAACAATTTTAATCCTACTAATAAATAGCTGTAATCCCTTTTGAGTATTTTAGTCGCTCTGCTGTTTACACCAACTTCAGAAAAAACGAATTTATATTTGCTATAATAAATGTGTTTATATTGATCACAAATTGGTACTAAAAATGAATCGTACGACGTCTAATAAATAAAAGCAAGTGCAACGTTGTTAATTTTACCGATTGATATATAGGAAAATACGTGCAACGTATCCCGCGATGAGAAAATAGCAGCATATTCATACAGACAGCGATAGAATCAAATGTCTTACGTATGTTTCAACGGAAGTTGTACTTGCGAGTAGTTGAAATTATTATTTTTAAAAGTATAAGCGAAAGTTATTTTTTAGATACTGACACCATCGATCGTAGTTTAATAGTTGGATATCAGTTATGTCCAGTGTTAACGTACGTACCATTAATTAACGTCGTATACGTGAGCGGGGGCATATGCCGTGTACATATACTTTTATACACAATTCTAGCTGTTAGCCGCGGTCCCACCCGCGCTTTATCATCTTTTCGGGTACCCGTTTCTTTGATCACTGCTGTCACCTTTTAATTTGCTCCTTAGCGTTAGTCCCATATGATCTATTTAATCGATAAGCTCTACTACCCCCGCTTATTCGCCCGCATAAAGTTAATTTCAAAAATTTCGATTTCAAGTTCTTGCCTTCCAGTACACAGTCCCATCGTGGTGGTTTTCGACTAAAGTGGTGTTGGAAACGGAGTCTAGAGTTTGAAAATACATATATTTTTTGGTACTAAACACGAACGATTTGAAAATTTTGAGTTTTAGACCTTATCGCAGCCGCTGTAGCAGCGTCCCCACCGGAACTACACCTATCTATAAACCATCTTTATAACCTAACTCTATCATATGTTGAAAATATCAAACCAGTGGGTTTTCCGTTATGTGGCCTTCGAAAAAAAACAAAAATCACTAGAATTTTATTTACTTTAAATATGTGCACACACTGATTATCGTATTTTTGTTATATTTTATTATGTTTTGATTATCATTTATTTATTTTTATTTTTCAGTTGTTTTACCAAAGATAATGATTTTTTTTAAAGAAGTTTAGAAGAAAAATGATTCGGGGTCATGAGGGCTTGCCCCTTAACGTGGCTTGAAGAGCGGAGTTTTATATGTATTATACAATCAAGCGGTGTAGAAAGAGTAAAAAAAGCGTTAATAATAAAACTAAGCGTTTCATGAAAGGGTGCGTAATCTCAGCTGTGAAGACCGGAACTAATTTATCCAGTAATCTTTATCTTTTGGACGAAAAACTGTTAATTAAAGTTACGCGAACAATACTAGTTTACTAATGTCTATAATATCTTGTGTCCATTATAAACTTAATACGTAACAGAGATGGCGACGGGGATTAAAATATTTAAATCGAGCGTGAATAATAAGAAATATAAAAAATAAATCAAACTATATTAATTCATTCTTAGCCCAGGGTACACTAGAAAAAGTGTCCCTTTACAATGTCCATCATAATGTATATAAGATACACAGAAATCCCAGGAAAAATAGGCGACGATGCAAATGGAAATAATAATGTTGTATATACCTACAATACGAGGTGTGACTGAACAACACAGATTTTTTTGTACAAGACGGCTAAGAATGACGTAGCAATTGAAAACAATGCTTCTAAAAGCAGTTTGGAAGAAAAAGATTGGACGTGAAGAGACAAGACCTCTTGCAAGGCCCTAAGGACCGTGTTTACATATATATATATATGTTTATATTTTATATCAAATAATAATTACTGTTTTTATCTATTATATTAGTTCGAAAATGAACGAGGAGTAATTTCAAAAAGCAAAAAAAATATTGACAGTTAGTAAAACCGCGTCAAATGCAATCACAAATATATCGTTTTCAAATGTTGATATATATAATCTGGAAGTAGAAGATTTAATATTTACATTGAAAGGTCAGAAAATTATTTCGATTTGGTTAATATAATCGATGTAGGTATACAACTGTAAATTTTTATTAATTCACTGGAAACGAAATAGTATCAAGTGTTTTTAAACTTATCAGGTCCCAAAAAGGCTACAGATTTAAAACAGGACGAAATTACTAAATTATCACAAACACATGCACCGTGAAAACCAAATCCGTTAGTAGCGCCTCATCTATTATTAGTCAAAATGGAAAATTATAATGAATCAAGAGGCTCAGTACGTGACCAATTTTTGTACACTTTCGGTAAACGGCACACATTTATCTGTTTATCGTGTAATATGAACCAGTTGCAGTTTTGAAATCACAGATTATAGGCGGCTTAATAAAAATATTCAAAAACGTCTGCTGGAGAACACGGATTTTCAGAAAAATGTTTATACTGCTCTTAGGCTGGAAACAAACGTCAGCACACTAGATAGCAGACAAAATTTCGAAACAAAACGCTATTAGTCGATATAAATATAAACCTAAAAGTCGATATTCGCGGCAGGAAAAGTATCAGAGTTATTTTCAAAATCAAAATAATAATAATAACTATCGTTCAAATCGTTGAATTTTTTCAGATAGGAAAAAAGTATTGTTGTCAATGAATAACGAATTTCGTTCTTATCTAAAAGAAAAACTTTTAAAACCTTATGTTAAAAAATAACGGCGAATATTAAATATAGAAACCGAAAAATTACAGATGAACTGTACGTTGTTGACAATAATCGCTAACCGATTTTAGGAGAACTCGAACTGGTGTAAATTATCGAGACCGCCTCCTTCGTAAATTGTGCCTGCAGAATGTTTAAAACTATTCGAAAGTTCGGAAAATTCATATTGTAACATAACCGAAATAAAAATAAAAAAAAATATTTAAAGCATTTTCCGTAAAAAATTGGAAAAGTCCCGGTATTAGGTGCGCGTTAAAATTAAAGCATTATTATTCCAATAAGCGCGAAAAATTCCTTTGGCAAAAAGAGCAAAAACTAAAGAAAGTATAACGGAATATGAAAAAAACGGTGTTTTTACGAAAGTTGATATATATCCAGAGCGGAGCGCGTTTCTCCACTAAAAGCAAGTAGAACGGTACGACTTCGTATTGAGTATAAAGTTGCGGTAAACAATGCCTGTAAGATACACACTATCCAATTGCACTATTGAGGAAATAACCGATAAACTTAAATAAGCATATCACATTTTTGTCAACCAGCTTATCATCATCATCATCATCAAAGCAGATGAAAAGGCAGCAAAATTTCATAATTCCATAAAAAATAATGGATCAAATTTTATCTAAATTAGATGGTGTAATATCATATTTTGATGATGTCGTTGCAAAGTGGAAATTAAATTTGATTGCTTGCCTAGACAGTCTTCAAAAATTTAATTTACGCATAAATGAAAAGAAATGCAAATTTTTTCACTGGAAAATTAAATATTTCGATTGTTATATCGAGAAAAATCGAGAATTTTAAATTCAAAAGTTAAATCGATAATTGAAGTATCGCTATCTAAAAATGTCGATGAACTACAAAAATGTTCTCCGGTCTTGTAACCTATTGTAGTAAACTACCTCAAGTTGCATCAAGTAATCCGCTTTGTTGTCTGTTTCCAAAAAGATGGAAAACTTTTTTGATCATCAGACTGTGTAAGCTTTTCTTAAACTTAAACGGGGCTAATTGCCAGTGATTATTGTAACCTTCTGATCTTAACGTTCCCGCAATTGTGTCTGCAGGTGCACGTGTAAGTATCGGAGGTATTCTTCGACATCTTATAAGGGGCGTCGAAGAAAAGGCGGTTCCGTTTTTGTTTTGATTAATGAAGATAAAAAAACATTGTCCGCAATTAGATCAGCAAGCTTTGAGCATTTATCGGTCGATAAAGAAATCGTACAAATATTTACAATAGAGTAAAATTTACACTTATTGTCGATAATGTAAACCTTTCTATCATATTATTAAACCAGGTTATCAGCAGTAACATTATCAAAAAAAAAAAAAAAAAAAAAGACATTATCAAGACTTCTTAGATCTGCGTAATTTTTTAGCGATTTTCAGTACGCGGAAAAATCTGAAGGCCAAGCAAATGTTGATTAATTATTATTCGCCAACTACTAGTAGAAACTCCAAATGAATAAGATAGAATAGTAGCATTTGACATAAAAACAATTTCCAACGGATCAAACGAAAAAATTAATTTCACCGGTATTAAAAAATTCACAAGAGAAGATTCGGAATTACCTAATCCCCCCCAAAAAAAAAGCGTTACATGATGATGCGCAACATACAGGAATATTATTTATGTTAAGCTGTTGATTTTTTTGGGAATGACATTATTTTGCAAGTTATGTAACGTGAAATTTTTAATTGAATTATACAGGTACGGGAGAGAATATACAAAGTCATTAACTACAAAATATGTATGTTGGACAAAAGATATTGAAAAGCCCGTGTGAAAGCATATCAATTTTGTGCAAAAAATTAAAAATTTCCTGCTTTATCATCATTACGAGGAGGGGGGGGGGGATCTGAAAATAATTTCGACGAAATCGATATCAGTTTTTGCACGAGGTCATTCTGCAATTTATACTTTCTTGTACTTGTAGATGCAAAGAACAAGTGACCCGAGATTAAAATATCGCAAGATGCGGCAACATGTCAGGAGTACCTACTTCAAAACATATTTAGCGCGCGCTAGGGAATTCCCAGCGTACTTGTATCTGACAATGCTAATATCTCCGAGTCTGATGAATTTAAAAATTTTTGTAGGGATAACGGTGTGCTACAAAAAACTTCGTTGTCCTAGAAATCCTTCAACAACTAGATTGGTAGAAAGCTATGTACAAATTTTCAAGCGTAAAAATAATAATTCAAGAAAAACCGGAAACTGTATATCAAAAGTTAGGGAATATCTTACGTTTTCGTGCAGAACCATTGAATAATGGGGGCGTATATTAGCAGAGAATCATCTAAATTTTGAAGAATTCAAATTGTAAAGTAAATTTACATTTACCGACAAAGTGTATATTAATGTGTGCAGGAGGAACAAATACAATAAAAGACGCTTAAATAAATGGTCTACTAGTAGCGCATTAAAAAACGCTTAGGGAAACTATATTATGAAATTTCATTCGATCAAAGGTACATTTATAAAGCGATATATTAATCGGCTCTAAGCAAGTGAGATTGAAAAAAAAAAAAAGGGAACTGGGCGTGTAACCCGCTGCAAATCAAAATGCACAAGCCAGTCAGTCAGAGAATTCACTTTGACATTCTAACGGACACAATAAATCACCGGAATGAAGCTTCACCTCAGTGCCACAGACTTTGCGAAGAACAGCAGCGGCACATTCCCAATGGTTGAAGGATTTCGACTAATAACGATGTGGCATACCTGTAATACATTTTACTATATATATATATAATATGTATTTAATTCTATTAAGAGTTTTGATCGTCATTCATTCGTTTTTCTTTTTTTTTCAATTGTTTTACCAGATATATGGGTTATTATCAATTTGTTTCGTAATCAAGTAGTGTTAAAAAAAACACAAAAAAAAAACGAAGAAAAATATTAATAATGACGCACACACGTATCATTCAATTTACTAGCGTCTATAATATATCGTGTGTATTTTCGAAATACATAACAGATCCTATTAACCTTTTTGGGCCAAACTTTTTTGTACTTGCACTTTTTGCGGACGGCGAAACCGCTTCTAACGGGCTCAAAGGCTTAAGCCCCCCCTCCAATTTAATAATAATAAATAAAGGATACGTGTGTCATTTTGTGCTATAAAAACATTTGTTAACGATACAATTTTTTTTTATGTAAATTGAAATTATTGAATCGAATTTTTAAAAGTCTGTGATCATAAGTCCACCTTTCTAATATCGTGCTGCGATATAATAGCTGCTTTTACGAAGAGCATTCTGAAACAACTGATATCTGACGATCACACAACTGCTATAATAATCGCTAATTACGAAAGCACTATAGATGTGTAGGCCCTTTTCATGTATCTAAATATTGAAGTCTCTCAATGTGACTAGAGGAGCTCTTGTAAAATGAGCCCTCAGTGATCGCCTTGGTATTATTCATCTAGTCGTTGTTCGAATAACAATTTTACCGACGTCCTCGACTATTCTAAGTGGCTTTCGTTTCACTTATTCCTTTTTTTTTAAAATCTTTTACGTCTCCTCATTCTCCAACCCGAACTCCCTTTTCTTGTCTATTCAACTTTCCCTTCCACGTTTTCCATGGTTTATTAACTTTCCTTCTATGCGCCGTTCTAATCTCTCTACGATTTGCCGCTTGCGTTTTGGGCATAGTTTGCTCTCTTCCTCATTGTTCCGTTATTCTCTCGTGCCTTTTCCTTATTGTCCATTGCACCCTCCCGGCGATCAATGTATTTCTGATCCCGATCATATAATGTTCAGTTAGTCGTCGCTTTCAACTGAACAAGCTTCTTTTTATTCCTTCCTCGTACAAACCGGTATTCCCGCTCCATACTGTGCTTCATTCATTCTCTCTACCATCCTTCGCCTTCGGTTATTCTAGCTCTCGATTCTTTTCTGTCAGCTATCTCTGATCGTGTAAGGATCTGAGTCTCTCTTTCCTCTCTGTTCCGCTGTTCTTGGGCCAATGTCCATGTTGACGAACCCATTTAAAAAAAAAAAAAAAAAAAAAAAGAAATTTACTTATTTATGGCAGAACCGCTTCTATTTCAGTCTACTATTTTGTAATTGTTACAAACAACTTATCACGATGACATCGCTTCAAATATTTTTTTTGTTATTCACATTCAGTGTTCTTTGATCATAATTCTATAAAATCCTTCTATTTTTTGCTGATTTTGTATTATATCTACGACATTACTCGATAAATTTCAGTTTAAAAAGCAAAGATAGTGGTCAGCATTCGACTAAAATGGAAGAATGTGAAAGCATTGTGTGTCATGGAGCAAATTTAAATGTGACAGATTTCCAATCAATCAATAATAACGGAAACAAATGACAGAAGGTATCAGCTAACGTTGAAGTAGTGTAGACTTTCTTGTAGGAGTCTTTTAGAAGTCGCATCGTTATTGGTAATTTCTCTAATTAAAGCAATTTCCAACGTCACCTCTTGAATCTGCTATTTAAATTGAGATCTACGCAATAATAGAAAACTGACCGGAAAGTTTTTTATTCGAGATTTTAAATTTTCGAGACATTATCGGCTGTTTAAATACGCTTTCGAGAATATATCTCAAAATGATTCACGCGGAACATTTAGCCTAACGGTAAAATTGATCCAAATTATATTCCAGCGACCCGAATATCAACTTTAGAGCGAGGGCGATGTTTTTTCCGCGCTTAAAATGAAAAAGTTGAGAAATTTGACAAGTCTTCAGCGATGATGTCTGCGAATGAAAATATAATTAATCTGCGAATGTTTGATGACAAAGTCATTGAAAATGTTATTTCGAAGAAAGGTAGATTAGTGTTTTTGTAAAAGAAAAAAAGAAAAATTTCTTTATTTTTCAAATTTTTAGTTATTAAATACCAACTCGTGTTGTACATATTTTGTTTCTATATATACGAGTATATGTTTTTTTGACTGTTTGAAAAATTTATGTACATTTTTTTTTGTAAGTAATATTAAACTACTTGTATTCAGTTTATAAAATGTGGACAGAAAAAATAACTTAATATTTTCCACTTACAGTTTCGTACGAGTCTTCCAGACATTATAATTGCCACGAGTTATCCCACTGGATTTTTTGCTAAAAATTATAATTTAAATGTGTTTTATAACAGATCGAGCCAAAGAAGGGAACAAATCTAAAAATCAAAAAAAAAACAAATAAATAAATAAATCAAATTTAATTGCGGAATTTATTTTTTTTTTTTTATTTTTTATTTAAAACACTTTGGTTTTTATAATTTTTTTGCGGATATCTCGAAATAAATTATAAATATTTATCACCAATGATTATAAACGGAAATTTTAAAATGAAATAAGATTTTTTCATGGTAAATTTTTAATATTCGAATTTTCGTAAAAAATTCCACTGGGACATACGAATATAATTAAAAATTAGCTTTTCTTTAGTCGTCAGCTGGTTATTTTTTTTTTTTTTTTTTTTTTTTCCACACCTAGCTGCTAGAGCTATCAGAGGAAGTTTTGACTTTAAATCACTTGAACGGCATTCCTTCCAGCAAAGGGATACCTAATTATTTATTCTACTAAGTGTAGTGGTTTTATTCTCCGCAACCGTCGTACTTCAGTTGAATTATCGAGCAGATTGACTGCTGTCCTGTTTAGGTGATCGTGTAATCGCATAGCATGTTTCGTCGCTTCTTCTCTTATAACGTCAGCAACATACGAAACGGTTAGATCACTGTGAAGGGTTTTATTGGATATAAACCAAGGAGCATTTGCCATTATCCTTAATATTTTATTTTGAAGCCGTTGTATTACTGCTAAATTTGTCCTGGCACTGCAGCCCCAAATTTGACATCCATATTTCCATACTGGGGCTAAAATGTGTTTATAGATTAGCATTTTATTTTCTAATGATAACTTAGAGCGGCGTCCAATTAACCAGTACATCTGCCGTACTTTTAATTGTAATTCATTCCGTTTAGTCTGGATGTGTTTTTTCCAGGTTAATTTTTTGTGAAGATGAATGCCTAAGTATTTGACACTGTCACTTGGTGGCAATATTTTATGATTGATGGAAACGTCCTTAGGTAGGATCTTTCTGTTAGTGAAAAGTACACGTTTTGATTTCTCCTCGTTGATTTTTATCCGCCACTGCTTACACCATGCGGATATTTCATTGATTGAACTTTGGAGATTGTTGCAAGCAGCATCAGGACAGGGGTTATCACAAAGTATGGCTGTATCATCCGCAAACGTCGCTACTAGGCTTCCTTCGAGCACTGGGAGATCTGCGGTATATATTAAGTAAAGGAGTGGTCCCAGCACACTCCCTTGTGGGACTCCAGCAGTAGCTGGATGGATGTCGGATACTTCATTTCCAATTCTTACTTGGAAGTGTCTTTCTTGGAGAAAATAATTTATTAATTTATAGTACGGATATGGAAATTTTGCTCTTACTTTGTGAATAAGTCCTTCGTGCCACACTGGTTATTAATGCGATTGTTAGTTTCGTCTGAAAATCGATATTGTATATAAGAAGAAAAGCTCCTGGCTCAACTATTCAACTATTCCCTATTTTGGTCTCTATTACATTTTATTATTTGGTATTTCCCTTGCGATTATGCAATTGATTTTTTTTTTTTTTTTTCATAAATAATTGCGTAAATCATCTACACGTCCACTGGAAAATGGTAATTATGAAATTTTGATTGTAAATTCTCCTTTTTATTTGTTGCTCTAATCGGAGATATAAAATATTAGAATTTTTCAAGTTAATGATTATAATAAAAATTAGACCTAACATTTTGTTAACTGTTTACACTTATTACTCTACTTTCCTATTTAAAATTTACTTACTATTTTTTCTTTCCGTTAAGTAAATTGTATAATTTTTATTTATTGTTCTCAGTGCATTATTATTATTATTATTATTATCGTGATTAGTAGTTGTATTTTTGATTTTATATTTACGTAATGTTTTTTCGGTTTATCTTGAGGAGTACTTTGTTGTTCTTTTACGGTCATATTTTAAGATTACAATTTTTTTTTCTCTTTTATGGAGTACTTTGCGCATTACCAGAAAGAAAAACTAGCCTTCTGGTGAATTATTTGTTCATACGCTTACTGTGGCCGTGAATTTTTTCGCTGCTCTACTCGTTTCTGTGTTGATGCTTTCAAAAGCCCATTTTTGAAAATGGTGTTCATTTTGTTTAGATGTATTTCTATCGTATTTATTTCGGGAAATTTTCACGAGTAAGAAATCCGTATCATTTAGAAATTCCGGACATTACTTTAATTAAACATATATCCTAAAAGAAAAAAAAAAAAAAAGGAGGTTGCTATTTTAATATTTTCTCTTGTAATTCGTTCTGAGCATTCCTTATCAGAAGAAGGTTACTTAATTTAAAAATCTAAGCATAATCTGCGGAACATTTATTTAACATTATAACTTGAATAAAAGGTTCGCGTGTAAATGAATTAATATGCACTTATATAACTAGAAAATAGTTGTTTATATATAAACAAGTACAGTCAAGCATGATGTTTCATGCGCTGAGGATTCCGTATGTAAGACTATCATTTATCTTTACGTAATACTAAATTTCAAACAAAGAAATCTGATTTTTTGCGTCATAAAGAAGGGAAGATACGTATTTTTTCACGTTTTTTTAAACTATTTGCCAACATCGAACGTTTCGTTAAAGAAATGAAATACGGTTTCGTTTCCGACAAACAACTTGCTTTCCAACGATATATATTACACGGCCGGAAAAAAAAACTATTTTTTTCAAGAATTTCGAGATTTCGACACCTCGAGGAGGGCTTAGTTTTAAAGTTACAAATCCGAATGTTCCCAGCTAGAGAAATATACGGGGATGCGCATTCTTTTAATCTTGTTCAAAATTTTCAGCTATAATACCCACCGCCTCAAGGGAGGAGGCTACAAGTAATTTTTGCACCTCTTTGAGCTTTTCATAAACTTTGAAAGTTTCGTTACGGAAATTAAATACGGCTTTGTTCCCGACAAACAGCGATCTTTCCATCGATATATCACGTGGCCCCGGGAAAAAAAATATTTTTTTCGAAACTTTCGAGCTGTTGGCGGGTCGAGATATAAAGTTGTGTAAGCTCAGCGAATAGTTTTCTCCTAAACCGGTCCTTTATGCATCTCTTTGAGATACGTTTTGGTTTCCTCAACTTTTTTACTCGGGCTATTGCTTACGTTAGCAACCTTTTTTTTTTTTTTTACTGCCCTAGATAACATTGCTGATTTTTGAAGCTTCACTTAATGCAACTTTTAACAGCCTAGTTACTTAATTAATTAATTTATTAATTTTATTAAATTTTCGCCAACATTCTTGCCATCTGTTCAAGATATAAAGTTGCCCTCTAATCTACCGACACGAGATAATTCGTGCAACTGTTGCAGAAGGCAGTGGGGGGACTAAAGCTATTTTTTGACCGTTCATACGTAATGTTCGACTTGCAGTTATTTCATAACGTTTGTTCGTGTAATTATATCACGAAGAGTCTCAAGAAATTTATCACTCTTCCGGAGCGAAAAAAAAACTTTTCCAAATTAACTACACTAAATTTATTTCGATAAATGAAAGTAACTGTGTTCTAACAACGGCTAAGGCTAAGTTTACCGACCGATTGCGGAGGATCTATGACGACAATTTTTGCTATTAGTCGGTAGAATATTTATCATTTCGATCATTTCTGATACAAATAACGGAATATACGCCCCCCGGACTAAATCACGTTTAATCCCAAATTTTTCCGGACTCTTATAACCGCGATTAATCCGAAAAGGTACCTTAAAGGAGGGGTATTACGATTATTCTTAGACAGCATTTAATTAGCGGCAACCTAAATTCGCAGTGCAGAAATTAAAAGATCACATCGAAAGGCAACGTAACAACACGATCAGTCGTTTTCTGTAAGTTAAGTATTGGGTACATCACAGATATTTTTGGCGCGCCAATTATGTTGAATTACCGAGGGGCCCTAATTAAGTTATTAATATCGTTTAAGAATACCCTTTTTATCGGAAGTAATTATTTTTTACTTTTTAGAGCGTTTTTATTAGGTTTTTAGAATAAACCGCGAAGTCGGGTCTGTTTTTTAATTATTTTATTTTACAATTTTTATTGAAGACCGGCT
This sequence comes from Icerya purchasi, assembly GCA_039619475.1. Classification (NCBI taxonomy): domain Eukaryota; kingdom Metazoa; phylum Arthropoda; class Insecta; order Hemiptera; family Monophlebidae; genus Icerya; species Icerya purchasi. The sequence goes on along the minus strand of CM077116.1, from coordinate 95,840,216 downwards.
CAGGTAACTTTTAATCATACTCGGTTAAATTGTGAATTTTTGTTCGAGAATTTTTAACGAACTAGCCAGTTATTACACCGTCGCACGCAGTCAAATGATGCGGAAAAACATTTAAAAACGAAAAAACGTGGCGCGGGATAATAATAGAAAAAAAGGAAAATTAAAACCGGAATTCGACACTTTGGAAAAACTAAGCGACATTATCGGCATTATCTGTAACTCTGTATTTTGCCGGTGGGCGCTTTAAATGTGATTTCAGGCTTCCATTCTCCGACGAGTCGCCGGTATTCTAAAATGCTTTTTTGGTACTGATCAGATTATACATGATTTGTAATCCGGTTTGCGGTGCTACATCAATAGAGTTGCAAGGAGTTTGCTTTGCAAGGATTTTCGACAGAAAAAACCAAGTCCAACGAAATGTAGCGTGATTACTTAAATAATATCCGTCTAATGATATATATGGTATCGTTTAAGAGTGGTACACGGTAAGGTAAGATTTTTTAAAGGAAAATCACAGTATAAGGGCTAATTCAAAACGATAAAAACATTTCGCTGAATATATGCTAGAATTTATGATGGAGATTCGCCTTAAAGAGAAGTTCCGGACGGGCAGAAGTCCAAATTTTTTCGCTCCGAAGGCTTTGCGGACCTTCCCGGTGCTATCGATTATTTCGAAAAATTCGAGAAAACAATTTATTAGCTCTTTGTATGTGAAAAAATTTTTTAATACGCGCGCTTTAAACAATCGTTTATTAATGAATCCTTTCCGAAGGGGGACGACATTTCGAAGGATTTTCAAACTGTCTAAAATTATTTTCCTTTTGCGCGGTATTTTTGCGGCTTTTTCTCGTGTTCTACAACTTCCAGTTCAAAGCATCTCGAAAACGGTTTAACAAGTATAATGGGCAAACAAAAAAATGTAGATTTTAATTATATTAAAAGTGTTCCCCTATTACTGAAAATAGTCTCCCCCTGAGGAAATCATCTTCAAACATAGTCTCGCATTAAAAAGTCTTCATCATGAAATTCGTTTTTGAATAGACGTAATTAGAAGTTGGACAAAAAAGAAAAAAACCAGTAAAAACAAAATGAAATTAGCAAGCGTTACTTAAATCGATAAAAACGAGAAGAACTACGTATCTAAATTTAGCAAATAACCTTCTGACAAATGGAGTAAAATTCAAATAATCATGTAGTGATAAAAAAAGCAATTTTTTTCCTATCTATTAAAAAAGTTTTTGAGCGTGCTTTTATTCAATTTGAAAACTACTCCGAAATATTATATTCGTACATAATTGGAAGTTGAGAACAGTTCAATAATAAACGAAGCGAAATCAAGAATGCTGGAAGTTGATTTCGCGAATGTCTATTGAGTCAAAGAGTTGAGTCTTTTCACAGTGTGCGCGGACTGGCGATAATCTGAATTCGTGTTTTTCTCGGAATCGAAAGCTGATTTTATTAATTTTGTCGCCGGCATTTAACGACTGGGAAACGTGAAAATATTTATCTTTTGATTCGATCTAAAAAATATGCAAATCCGTTTAATGAACGCGCTAAATTAAGATAACTGCCGTCGATTTATTCAAAATGGCAAGATTCTCGATGAGAAACAGTTTGTAAATGAACATTTCATTTATTATGTCACATTGCAGAAAGATGTCGTTTGCAGCCTTTATGAAAAAAGTTCTTATTTCTTATCGAACTTTTAACCGGTGGCCATGTTATAGGGACTACTATTTGCCCAGTCTCGCAGTGCTATTCGAATTGAACCATCAATCATCAGATTTCGATGATGCAAGTTTCACACAACGACACCGAATGACATCGACGACAATATCGATTGCGAACTCTCGCAACCGAAGACGAACACAAACTGTTCGAAAATTAATAACTACCATACCCCGTTGAATATTATCGTTCGGTTGCCTAAGCCGGAAGTGAAATGAAGTAAAGAGATTGAATGCGTGACGGTGACCTCCCGGAAAATACTTTCGCTCCAACGGGGAGGTTGTTGATTTTTTTTCAGTGAAAAATTTAACTAAGCGGTACTTTAAGGGACTGAAGAGCAACAGATTAGTGGGTTTCCTTTTTTCTTTTCGGTAAATATAAAATATTAAGCTAGGAGGTGTATTATTATATAATTGGGGGAAATAAAATTTAAGATGGGCATTATTCTCTTTGCGAATAGTTTACGCGTTGTCATTTTTACGGACCTCATTTCAAATTTCAAATTCAACTTTTTTGACGTTTCCCGATTCGGTGAAAATAAAAAAAAAACAAAACAAAAAAAACATCGGTAATATACGCGCATTATCCAAATTTTTTCATAACGCCCAGAATGTTAACTGAACGATGGATTAACAATTCTTCCAAACTTCCTTAGTGCTCTATTACATCGTATACAGTGTCTATTCCACTGTCCTCCTCATTTTCCATTTCTATAACATCTTTATCACTGTAATTTCAAAAAATGTTCAATACCCTACTCAATTTCGTTCTTGTCATTCTTAATAATACCATCAATCTAATACTGCGTAAGATTTGGTTGCCAAGCTTCCCCTCCTGCCAAAAAAAAACAAAAAAAACGAAAACCATTTTTTTTTCTATTTTTTGTTTATCGACAATCAATGCGGTGCCCCCATCGGATGGCAGCTAAAACGGGAAAACTAAAAAATCAAAAAGGTAAAAGAGGCACACCCCACAGTAGGGGAGTAGAAAGTCTTTAACATATATGAGAATAAAAAGTGGAACCGTTCAGTTCATAGGTCATTCAAAAATTGGTTTTGAAAGTCGCGAAAAACCTAATTATGCCGATGAAGAGAACAAAGCGGAGAAAATGTTACAGGGAAAGAGACAAAAATAAACGAACAATAAAAAGGACACAGTGGTTCGTCGTAAAAAGAACACAGTGGTTCGTCGTAAAAAGGACACAGTGGTTCGTCGTAAAAAGGACACAGTGGTTCGTCGTAAAAAGGACACAGTGGTTCGTCGTAAAAAGGACACAGTGGTTCGTCGTAAAAAGGACACAGTGGTTCGTCGTAAAAAGGACACAGTGGTTCGTCGTAAAAAGGACACAGTGGTTCGTCGTAAAAAGGACACAGCGGTTCGTCGAAGTGAAAATCATAGGAGCATAGTTGAGAAAGGAGATTAGGTGGAATAGTAAAAAGATACGTCGAGAGAGCGAAACGTAGACACACCAGATACCGGAATCTTTGAACTGGAACTTTTTAAAAACAGAAAGGACGTTCGAGTTTGAGATTTTAGAAAAGAAGGCAAATCGTGGAGAGGCAGCAACTAGAGAACACTTCACCGTCCCGTAATATATGACCGAATAACAAACATCGGTGTGGATTGAATGTAGAAAGCCAAGAGGTTACGGATGGAAGGGTGTAAAAGTCGCAGAATAACTCGAAGAGTCTCATGGAATCAGAAATAATCAAATAGTTCGAGAAAGAACGATGGGAAAAAACATAAATAACAGACTTGGTAGTAGTTCGGATATTGAGCAACGAAGTGTCGAAAAATGCGCTATATTTTAATTAATTAATTTTTTTTTTTAAAGTATTATTTTTGTTTTCTCAACAGCCAAGTTGGCTAGTATTAGATTCATATACGACGCTCGTATTTTTGTTTCGATAAGGTTAATGTCAGAATGATTTTTAGGGTTTTTCTGTTGATTCGCCGGTTTTTTTTTTTTGAATAGCACCTAGTGTATTAAAAGAACTATCGAAAAAAGGAATAGTACTACTAACGCACATATTTAACGCCTGTTTACGCTTGGAACATGTACCTGAAAGTTTTAAAATAGCTCAGATTGTTATGCTTCAAAAACAAGGAAAACCAGCAGAAGTTGTCTCCTCCTACCGGCCGATATCGTTATTACCAGCAATATCTAAACTATTTGAAAAGTTGTTACTTAGACGACTCAAGACACTAATACGTCTACCAGACTATCAGTTTGGTTTTCGCAGTCAACATTCTACTGTTGACCAGATACATCGAGTAACCTCAATAATAGAAAGAGCGTTCGAAGAAAAAAAATTTTGCTCGGCGGTCTTTCTGGATATCAAACAAACATTTGACCGAGTGTGGCATCAAGGACTGCTACACAAGTTAAGCACCATAATTGGTGTCGTCTACTGAAATCATACCTCTCAGACAGACAATTCCGTGTAGCTTATGGAGATGCGAGATCATCCTTCCATCCAATACAGGCAGGCGTACCACAGGGTAGCGTCCTTGGGCCTATTCTGTATCTTCTGTATATAATAGACGTACCAACAACACCAGATACTGCGATTGCAATGTTCGCTGACGACACAGCAATACTGTCTGTAAGCAGCTCACAAACGGAAGCAACTAAAAACCTTCAGTATGCTTTAGACCGTGTATCAAACTGGACAGAAAATTGGAAAATCAAGCTCAATGAGCAAAAATCTATCCACACCACTTTCGCCCTTCGTAAACGAGATCCGCGTCATGTAGTGTTCATAAATAGGCAACAAGTGCCAATCTCCGATTCAGCAAAATACTTGGGTGTGCATCTAGATGCGAAACTGACATGGAAAACTCACGTTTTGTCAAAAGCTCAGCAGATTCGAGAAAAAACACGTGAAATGTATTGGCTTGTCGGACGACATTCCAAAATGAAACTTGAAAACAAACGTCTCATTTATGAAACCCCATCATAAGACCGATTTGGACTTATGGGGTACAGATATGGGGATGTACCAAAACATCAAATAGAAATATTATTCAAGTAGCCCAAAATAAATTCCTCCGTATGATAACCAATGCTCGATGGTTCCAACGGAACGAATCTCTACATACCGATTTAAGGATCAAATGGATGGACGAAGTCATTAAAGACTTTGCCCATCGTTACGAAGATAGACTCCATACCCATCCGAACCCGGAAGAACTGGACCTTTTGCTTACTACAGAAGATGCAAGACGGCTTAAACGTTTTAAACCGAGCGACCTAGTCGTGTTGTAAATTGTTATCGTTTTATTGTATGTACATATGTGTATATAAATAGCAAAGAATAGTTATAGTGATTTATTCCTTTGCAACATGTTAATTTACTTTTAGTTATAAATGTTACTTATTTAGAAATAGTTCTAAGATTGTAATAACCATACAGTTCCCTTAAGGGGCTGTTTTACAAAAAAAAAAAAAAGAAAAAAAAAGGGGATGTAACCAACATAGTTTCAAATGCCGAATTAATGATTTTAAGTTTAGGCTCCGAACATGTATATGTCTGCAGATTTAACACTTATTGTTCGGGTGTGTGCATGGCTGGAAGAGTATTATATCAATGGGTTACAATAACCCTTTTGGGGAAAGGAAACACTTAATTTACAGAAATGATTAGTTTTTTTTCTTCTTTTCGATAAACATACTAAGCAAAAATATACATAAGCGTATATTAGAGTGATGATGGTAATCTCTCCTTATATGCTTAAATTGTATTCATATTTTTCAAGAAACAAAGAGCGGAGAAGCAACACGTGTTACAGGACTCTACCGACAAGAATTGGCAGGTCCCTTAAATTTAATTTACATCCGCGGGGGGGGGGGGGCAAAATAAAAACAACCGAAAGTATATAACTCGTCGGTGAGCCATTTGACGAGAAATCGCGATGAAGCGGAGGCAATGTGACCAGCTGAGGATATTTTTGGCGAGGAGAAGCTGGCCAGTTCTCGATCCTTTGAATCATTTTAATCTTTCATTTCGTTGACGTTCGTCACCTAATCGGAATGCTTGGCTCAGCCTAAACTAATACCGTCAAGTCCCGGTACCAAGTTTCACTTATTGATCGGATTGACTAATCAGCAAGTATTTTGTAACGCTCTACATCTACGGTCGAACAGAAGTTTCTCGAAATAATAAAAAGTTTTAGGGCTGGCCAAATTCCCAGATACAAATTGCCGAGAATCAGTGGCTTCTATCATATCGTACGATATTCCAGTTCCCCTAATTGCGGTTAAATATTTCACACATTATACCAGTATTACCGCGAAATTCCACGGAAATTTAGTTATTCCAAATCCGCAACGCGGTCTTGGTAAGCGATATTTATATATTTCGTGTACACACATACACATATATATATATATATATTAAAAACTACGGTATAGCGACGAGTAAGAAATGTTTTTATTCTTTTCCTTATTTCGTGACTTTTTACTTCCTTCACATCGTTCGTATTACAACTTACAGCCCGCGAGAAACTTTCAACTACATAAAAGAAGTTCTTTATGCGTAGACACCATTTTAACTTTTAATTCTCTCCAGGGGAAAGAATAGCTCGCCAAGGCACTTCGTCATTTTCGGGAATGGACCGAGTTTACGATAGGTTTGTCCTGTATACTTAAAAACGGCTCTGTTCCTGGAAATCTGCGCGAGCTCGGCACACGTCGACCGTATATATACAAAAGAACGGCGCGCAACGCTGAAATAAGCGGATGCGAACTTTTTCATGTAAACAAACTGAAGACGTCACCAGTGTCTGGATAATAATTGTTTTTACGTCATCGATCGATGGCCGCGCAATGGAGAGCTAATCGAATTTTTGGCATCGTTCGCAAAAACGGAATATTTTATTGACGATTTTCTCTTATTTTATTATAGATTTTATTATTGCCGAACTGCGACCAGCTGCGAACTTGTTACGCTAACCTAATTAATAACTCCCTCGATGTTGTTCTTTCTTGCGCGCCCGACCACGACGCCAGCGAGTAAATATTTTCGGCGCGAAATAAAGCACCTCGTCCGAATTAGACTTAAAATTTTGAGCGAAAACCAAGCGCGCCCGGCGACCTTCCCGCCATTATCGGCCGTCCTGAACAGATGCGTGTGGTCGAAGCACTATTTTTATTCGCGCACTTAAAAGTAATTAATAAAATTGTCGTATTTCCACGCGGTACACGTCTCTTCTCTCGCAGCAATCGATTATTCCGCTGAAACGTGATCCTCCGACTTCGGAAATACTAATTTATAGGCGACGCGGTTCACATTTGTAGTGCAGTCACGACGTTACCACAGATGCCATAAGTAGTACTTTTATCGAAAGTGAATTTTTAATTTTTTTTCATTTACTTTTTAGAAACGATTAAAGTCCGACGACGCTGACCATCTTTTTGTTTTTTTTCTGCCCCCCTCCCAAATCGCCCTGTTTTAATTAAACCTGTCGCCCGTAAACTTCATGTCGCGATAATTTTAATATTGCAGTCGAATATCTGCAATCGAGAATAATACACGCCGCTGGTGGTAGCAAGCGTAAATGGACGTCTCTGCTGCGTCGTATCTGACAGTATATGTTAGTCAACCAAACGGGGACATTGCGCTGCTGACTGTGTTACGGTTAAACGATCACAACTGATGCTAAGAAATTGGTGGAATTCCCGCGTAAAAGTGAGGTTTCGTTCGGGGAAGAAATTTCATTGATCCCGGGTAGTTGCGAAAGAAAACGTAGGATTCAACAAGCGATGCAAAGAATGTTTTACAGATTGCTGGACAAGTTGAAGATAACCATGTAACTTAGCGGTTCTAGTAACTTTCGGCTTCAAGGATTATTATTATTATTACTATCATACGGAAAGTTTCGAGATTACAAAGAAATGCGTACGCGGATGGAGTCGAAATGTCGAAATACGGTAAGTTGCGGCATTTTACTTGTTTCAGTAAGTACACTAATCGGAATGTGCGGCATTTATTATCGCTGTTTATTTGTTGTTTTGCCCAATGTGCGTGACATGAAATATTTCGAAGAACGCTAATTCTGTTTTCGATGGAAATATTTCCGCGTAAAATTGAACACACGAGGGAGAGTTTGTAATGTGGAAAGCAATACAAAAACGGAGCAAAAATAACACAGGTGGGAAAATAAAACGGCAAATGCCTGGAAATTAAGAGATACGTGGCGAACGAGAAGTTAAAAGGAGTAATTAATAAATCGGCTTGAAATGATAATAACGTTAGGATGACTAGCCATTCGATTTGAAAGCGTGATGAGTTGTCGGACAGAACACTTGATAATGGCGGAGAATTTAAGATCAGTCAGGAAGAAAAATTGATTGAAAGTATAAAAACTTTTATTGTTCCCCTTAGGACATGCCAAAAAAAAAAAAAAAAGCAAAAATTACATAAAATCCACCGCATATAATATATCGCCGCGTACAATCATTACACGAAAAGTGACTGCGCCAGATTAAAAAATACCGGCGCAAACACACTTATACGTAATGTGTATACACACCTTACTCACGTCACGGTATTCATTAACTGCGCCGCGCACATGCGACGTTCAAATAACAATAAATTATATACCGTCGGGAGTGTAAAAAGCACGAAAATCAACGAAATATTTGCACACTCTCATATAACACACATACCGAAACCCGCACTGCTCCTCTGAGGGGCGACCTTCGAAAAATAGATAAACTCCCGAAATTTCTTACAGTTACCGATATATGATGAACTCAGAGACGCAAATAAATGATCGTAATAATCCTATAAATGAGATATAAATAAAATCTAAAAAAGGTAATAATAAAAAAAAAATAGCAAAAAAAGCTTCTCATTATACTATCGTTATTTAAGGTTTTTTCCGGGAAATAAGATTATGATATAACTTTTCGCCAGCGGGTCCGCTATCGATTTGAAATGTTCACCCCTTTACACACGTCAGAATGTAGCGCTGCTACAAATGGTCTTGCGTTGTTGCGGACAATATAATGCAGGAGGGGTTGTGTTCCTTTTAAATTAATCGACGGGTAGAGGAATCGAGGAATCGAGGAAGCGTCCATTTTATAACCGTCTAACGATATAATTAACCGTACCGGGCCGTGTTTTAACCCTTCCATATTATCTAATACGCCAATATATAATATGGATTTCAATAATCCGGTCAATGCGACAGACGCTCCGGAACATCATTATAAAGTGAGTGTGCGTATTCAGTGCACTCTCTTCCTTTCATCAGTCGGCTGCTTTGAACACTACTTGATTGCGGGTGCACCAGATGATGTGTAAGGGGACTGTGAACGTGAAATGATTATTCTTCGCCAGACTTAAAGATTACATTAAAAGTAGAAAAAAAAGAAAAAAAGAAAGTAAATATTATAAGACGTAATAAACGCGAATTAGAAAACGAGCTGCAAAACGAAACAGACAAAATGTCGTGCACTTTCGTTAACCTCTTTCAGTACAGAGAGAAGTTTATGGAGACGCGTTGACTCGATCGGAAAATTTCGAAATAATAAAGTTAAAGAACTTTTTCTTTTTTTTTTTTTTGAGTGCCGTGTGCAGCCAACGAGAGGCTATTACGACATCATTAATCTCGCTGGGATCACTAAATAAATGACGCGAAACAAACCAGTTGTATAGAGATATCGAATAGCGCCTGCGCGATATTCAAGGACGAGTTAGCCAAAGATGATTATTCGTCAGATAAAAGGTAACAGAAATGACGCGTGGAATAATGAAGGTAGTAGTCTAAAAAGCGGAAGGAAGGGCAGTTTTTTTGCAGAACAAAGTAGGGACGACGGAATTGACATGCGGATTATATTTTGTCGAATGAGGGTTGGCCACAGTCGACCCTGCTCTCGTATACTGCGCGTAATTGAGAATTATCAAGGTGAGACGTATAGGAAACCTAAAATTATCGGCTGATGCGGAAAATAAGACACGCAGAGAAAAACATTCATTAGCAGGTGTTACTAAAACACTGTGTATCTAGTGGTTTACGGTAAGCTATGTAGATTTCTTAAAGATTTCGATTTTCAGTTTCAGGTATTTTGAAAAAAGTTCGTACGGAACTTTGCATGATTTTCGATAACTTTTTTATTGTTGTTTTTATCCCCTTTGACTTACTGTTGGTATCGCTATTAATACTACTCCGGTAAAATTAAAAGAGCAAGCTGGTCAGTGATAAGGCAGAAAAGAAATTTAAAAAATGCCATACCTCCTTCGCAGATATTGCGGTGCTGACTTAAAACTAATTAATGCAATTATCTCTTTGCGTGTACCAACAAATTTCGTCTTTGAACGAACAAGTTCACCAAAATGATTTTCGCTCCATACAAACTTACTTTTTCTCCAGAAGGAACACACTTGGTTCACAGTAACTATATATGTGACGTTCGCCGAGAAAAGGGACCTGTGTGTGAAAATACAGGGGTGTTTTTTTATTTAAACATAGATTCTGATACTATTTTTACGCAAACATTTATTTTACTTCTTAATACGTACAAAAACTGACTGAAGAAAATTGGGAAAAAGTGGAAAAACATTACAAATTTTAAATACGTGTAAAATTATTTTTTTCCTCAGTTGTTAGTTTTTTTGACATTTTTTAATGATTTTTTATTTCATTTTTTTTCCCCCAATTTTTACTATAATGTTCATTACGGGCGTCATCCAATTAAGTTTTTGGTTTCCTGTAATGCCGTTTTACAATCATATTAAATTTAAATACACTAGTATTTTATAATTATCTCATATTACTATATAATTGAATTTTTTCTTGCGATATATAATTTTAAACAGATTTGTAACTAATTCTGTAGCGTAGAAGTTATTCGAATATATTTTATTACAATGGTTACATCCGTTTAATGTGTGATGCCTAATATCATCTAAAAAGTTATTGCAATTTTCGGTATCTATAATTTTAAACTTATATAAATATACTCTAAATATACCATGTCCGGATATGAATCATGCGTTTAAAAAAATTGGGCCCGAAGTCTTTATTATGTATTCGTTCTATGATATTTGGAAAATATTGTTTCAATAACTGTCCGGTACATTTTGATATTTGTTCATATAATATTCGTTTAAAATTACTTTAAACTGTTTTATACATTAAGCACTTTATTTTCATAAATGTAACAAGAGGAATGTCTATAAATTACGTTACTAAAATTGTGATTGATTTCAACTTTATTTTTAATAAAAAAACATATTTATATGTTTTTGCAATTCATATTCAATGGGCATAATACCTGCGATAACGTAGCCGTATAACTGATCGTTCTATATATATGCTTTAATAAACTTAATAGCTACGGCTCTTTGGAAACCTTTAAATATAAATTCTGAAATCTCTTTGTCTTTAACATATCAACCAAAATAATATGGTATTAGGTAAAATTATACAGTAATAATTTATCCGGTTGCTGTTGTATAGTTTATTGAAAATCGGTATAAATTTGTTGACTTTATTTCTGATGTAACTAAAATGTTTGGAAATTTTTTCATTTGCTTATGGGAATATTTTTTGAGCGTTGCCTCTTTTTCTTTTTTTTTTTTTTTCGGAACTTCGATTTTTTTATTTGTTGGAGTTTCGGATTTTTCCTTTCTTTTTTGATCGCAGTTATAATTTTCTTTTTTCTCTCTCGTGGTCAACTTTGCTCTCTTTTAGAATTCGCAACATTCGATTATTTTTATCGGCTTAGGTTGGTCAGGTTTAGGAGCTACAGAAGTGCGTTTTTTTTTGTTTTTTTTTGGATCGGTACATAAAGAAGCAATATTATTGTTCAGGTACCTTATTCCTAATGATCAACCACTAAGCGAGATTGAAGGGTTGGGGGGTAAATTTGTTTTTTTCGTATCGCTGTACATGTGGGGGTGAAATATTTTCTCTTCTGAATCGACGAATTTTTTGCAGCTGATTTCCTGTTTTTTTTTTTTTTTTTAAACTGGAAATGGTAATACTTTGTAATACCGATTATGAAAAAAATACCAAATTATTAATGTGATAAAATCAAAATTTGAGAAATGAAAATACGTAATTACAGTGTTGATAAAAATCTTGAAATTTTATGTCCCACATTTACCATTCGATTTTGTTTGCGTTCATAATGACATTGAATTTTTTATGTCTGAATCGATTAATAACTTCTTCAAAATCGTTATACTAATCAACGTTTGAGCGACCAAATTCCAATTTAACTAGGCCAAAATTTGGCAACGATGCTCTATCGAATTAGCAGCACGTTACATACAGGTATGCGCGGTACAGTTATGGTAGTATTACTTCGCGCAAAGTTCAAAAGAGTTCTTCTCAAAAACTGCTCTTCGTCACACCTCACAGGTGGTCCTTTTTCTCAGCGAACCGCACAGATGTATGTTCTTGTTTTTAGATTCCACATCGTTAAGATGCGACCGGATGTATCGGAGATGAATTAGTTTCTTTTTACTGTTTTACCAGAAAAATGTGCTATAATGCGTTAAGACCCTGTTTCTGCATTGTGGGGAAAATTTCTGAATTCGTCGTTGCGGGTTTCCGTTGGCAGCTTCTTTTATTATTTTTAAAAGTTCGGCATTTGTTGGTTAATGATTTCCGTGAACGATGATCCGGGCGATTTGGATAAGCGTTTCAAGACCCCCCCCCCCGTTATGATTTTTCCGTATATTCTATTTAATTACTCGTACGTCTGTTGCTTGTTCAGAATTTTTGCTGTAACTCTGAAAGGTTTGTAGCCACGACAGATTCGTAAGAAATGCGGCACTTTGAACAAAGCGTATTTTTGAGACTGGCTGGGCTTCTATAGTTTCAACGTGAATCTAAATTAGATTCGACTATTTTCATTTTGCCTTTTCAAGCTCCAAGAGTTTCCAGCTGCCGTGCTTTCGAGAAACATTAGTCATTAACGTGTATTGGAACGACCATGACAAACATGTATACCATCATTTATAGCAGGCAAGTTGAGAGTCTACATTTGTACCGCGAAATAAATCAAACATTTACAATCCAGTTCCAAGTACACTGTGGCGTTGCGCATGGACAATTTCCATGTTATTTGCTTTCTTTTCTCCTCCTTGTACATCTGTCCCAGTCTGCGTATGCACCAGTTTACCACGTGCCCCCGGCTATTTAATCTTCGGCATCGGAGCTGCGGCGCATCAACTCCTATGTTTGAACTTGCGCAATTGTACATTTTTCGTATCAACTCTCTTTCTTGTGGATGACACTCCTTACATCGAGTGGATAAATGATGACTTCCGGCGCACCTGGTGAAATAGTTCACCTCATCTACTACGAGGCGGGTAGACGCGCGGTACCTGCTTCTAATGTTATGTTAAAATGAAGATTTCTAGCCGACTGATTTGGTTGTCGCAGTAATTTCGAGCTCCGACATGTTCGAAAGTGCTCTCTTAAGAAAACAAACGTCACAATTCACATACAAATTTTCGCAGGTAGACATTCTTCGTGACGAACTCTATATCGGTTCCAGATCAGAATTATAAATGACCACACGCGTCTGTCGCCGCTTTCTTCTGCTTTTTCGACGGATAACACAAAAACTCGACATAATCGTACGTTAAGATTTTACTAGAATGGCGATTAGTACACTTTTAAAAGACAGTTGAAATAATAAAAAACGGAATTAAAATCTTCCTAATCAAGCGTTTACGCCATCTAGAGGCTATCGCGACCGGTATTATGTCCGGGAAGTAAAATACAAATTCCAAAACTATTTCACATTTACCAAAAGACCGTCGACCTCTGCAACTGTGCATTTCTTGTGGCGTGAAAGACCAAAAATGTGTGCTAGAACTTTTAAAAGTTGCTTGTTGAGGCGATTGGGAAACATACCGATTTATTTGCGGATCGTGTCGTCGCGATAGCCTAGTTGCTAGAGCGCTTGACTTCCGATATAGAGGTCACGGGTTCGATCCCGAGCGACGACAGAACTTATTACAAAGAATTAAATTAAAAATATTCGTTAATAATCACGTGGAAGGCAATGGAAAACCACCCCACGTACAACATCATATGCGCGCTAGGTAGTACACAGCAGACATACTCGTACACGGGACTGCATTTGTATATCGATAAATCAAACGATTACTATCAGGTCCGAATGTAGTCTTACGTGTTGTGTACACCTGCGTTACATATAATAATTGCCTGGTACATAACCTATATCTGTACAGCTAACAAAAAATGTACGAATAGGTTGCCCACCAACCGAATGGTTGAGGAGATAATGATAATGATGAAATGTTTTATAATTGAAAAAGAAAAATTCTGGTCATTATTTAAATTTCTTGTTCGTTTACAGTATATGAGTGTCAAATAAATATATTTGCGTAACGCGCCAGCGGTAGCCTAGTGGTTAAGGCGCTTGGCTACTAAACCGGAGGTGTCATAGGTTATCGAGACTTGTCTCGTTCCAGATCCGAATCGCTCCCTGGTTTGTTACCTAATCTGAAATTGAATATTGGTTATACGAGAGAAATCTGGGAAAGTAAAGGCGGATAATCCAAAAGTAGAAAGAAACTGGCCCTAGTATTCTCATCAGATCCATTAGGCTTAGTACCATCATGGAAAGCTTAACTTCACAATGATACCTTATGTCAAGCATATATGGGACTTGCTTTACTCTTACTTAACGCGCCAGGCTAGTAATTAAATCGATCAGCAAACCGCGGGTGTTGCAGGTACTCGCCTCATTCCGAACCTAAATCGTTTCTAGGCGCATGTGTGCATTCCGAAAATACCGGTTACACTGGAGAAGTGGTTACCTAAGTGAAACTATATGCTCGTGGTATAGGCTTTACTTTGTAATAACTTTCGATTGATGCTATTAGACACTGTTCTGTTACTGAATAGCCGCTCTATTAGAATGAGGCCAGTGAAATAGCGTTTTTTGCACGATAGTCGCATATACCTCGAGTCATGCTCCCAGTCAAACTTATGTATGCATATAGATATTAATGTAAACATTAATGGCTATACCAGCGTTATGCCAAAGAAGATGAGAAATACTATATAGGCAACGCTAGACACGTTTATTTCATTTTGTGAAGAAGGAAATAGACACCATTGCATAATCTTTTTCTTTTTACGCAAGAATTAAGAAAATCTGGGATTTCGGGGTCGGGGATCGAAGTTCGAGCGATCGAATTTTACATCGTCAACAACACGCACTAATACGTACTAATCGAACATTTCCGCTGCCATTTCAGTAGCTGTTTTTTTGTTTTTTTTGTGGCCTCTCTACATCACCTTTTTTTTCCCCGTTTACTTATTGAAACACCCGTTATGTTGTAAATCGGCATATTTTGACTTCTAGTAGAAAATTCTTATAATCAATATTATTTACTTCATCCCCGATTTCTATTTTTATTTTATTTTTTTATAGGATTGAATCGTCGGCGAAATTAGAAAATTTCACGTTTCAAAATATTTCTTTGTATGTTAAAAAGCATATTTTAAGAAATTTAGAAGTATAAAATTTCCTATTGTGAGTCGCTTCGGATCACTCTGGTTCCCGGATAAAAAAAAAAAAAAAAAAAAAATGGTAAAAGTACCCAGTAAATTGAAGTTCTTATCAAAGTAATACTCCGAAAAGAAAAGCGGGAAAAGGTTAGCTGCATCAATGTATACATGTATATATATATATATATATATATATAT
Organism: Icerya purchasi; assembly: GCA_039619475.1. Taxonomy (NCBI): domain Eukaryota; kingdom Metazoa; phylum Arthropoda; class Insecta; order Hemiptera; family Monophlebidae; genus Icerya; species Icerya purchasi. The sequence goes on along the minus strand of CM077116.1, from coordinate 95,824,781 downwards.
ATATATATATATATCTTATATATGTTATTATTTACCCGCCGTCTTCCGGCCCAGTCGTCGTATATTTTAAAATTCAACTTAGTCGTTAAACTGCGACAACGAACTCAGATTGAACGTCAGTTCACGCTACGTTTAATTACATACGCAAGACGCTGACTATCAAAAAACTGTGTGCTGGGGGATAGTTTAATAATTATGAAAACTTCTGATGAAAAGCGTAATTACTAAAAACGTTAATGAATGAAACGCCATACTATGCGCGAACTGAAATACAAAAATTACAGGCATATTAAATGCATTTTATTATTTAATTACGCCGGGCCAAAAAAAAAAAAAAAAAACAAACAAAAAAAAACGGTTTTCTTAAAATTTTTCCCGTTACTTGTTTTTCTCCAATAAAAAATCGGTAATTCTTTCGTTTTCGCTTTTCCTTGTATTCCGTCGCTTTTACAGCCTTTTAAGAAGTTAATTGCTTTCTCGCATTCGTTGCCGTCGAGATATACATATATGCTCACTTATTCCGTACTTAAGAGTATTCTCAGCACTCACACTCTTGCCTGATTCGTGTTTACTTCCCGCGTAGACCACATTATATTATACAGTAAGTTCACTAGTTCGTTCATTTTACGACATTCACTCTCTCGTAATATATTTTATATCGGCGAGAATTAATATTTGAAGAAATAAAAACAATTAATTAGTTTACAATTGCCTCTTCGAAAAGGTACGTAGAGTTACAAAGTATACGCTAGCACAAGTCACATACGCTATGTCGTAAAGCTCACATGAATGGATTAGTGAACTAGCGATACTTGAGAATCGATGGGCTACACCGAAACAAGAATTTAAGCAAAATATTAAGGCTCAAACGCCAAAGGGCGGGAAATTGAGTTTTACAGCGGAAAACAGGGAAGAATGGTTACTTTGTATAATTTTTCAAAAATGAACGAGTAGATAGTTAGAAACGTCCGAAAAAAGTTAATATCTTCAGCGCCGCAAAAGGGGGACTCGCCCGTAAATAATGACAACAGAATAGAGGACGCGCGATTAATCTCTCTTATTTTTTTTTCATTACATTTTGGGGAATATCATTAATAACGTTCTTCGAGCTCATCACAGAGTACAGAATTGATGATGCCCCGACGGATGTTGAACGAAATAACGAGAAAATGTAACATTAAAACAGTTCATGTATAACAGAAAGGATATCAAATAGTATGTTGTTTCATTCTTATTTAGCGAGAATTTGAAATGAAACACTATATACGAATTTTTATAAAGATATTTAACAAAGCGCTAATATGTAAATATACATATATTTCGTCAACCGTATCAGTTCGAATCTTTTGGGCGATCGTTAACTAACCGTTATTATTGTCAGTTCTCTGCTATGTTAAAATATTTATTTTCCGCAGATAGTCTATTCTTAACATTAGTCGGATAGTTGCTAATTTTTAATCAAATAATAACGAAAAAAAAAACAAAAAAAAAAAGACACCTAGGAAAAAATTGTTCATGGGTTTTCACGTTTTATTTTTCTCTTATACATATATAGGCAAAGGAAATTAATGTTAAAAGCAAGTAATGAATGTAATAACACTGCATTAAACGACATTTTCGTATTCCGTATGTTAATTAAAATGCAATTGAAATAAACAAAAATGCTCCAGTGCGTATTTCCGCGCCGTTCATTGCGATAAATTACAGCGATGAACTGTGTAATTAATAGCGTTATTTAGTGTTTTATTATGAACATTCTCCGCGATGGATTCCGAATATAACCCCTCGGTTGGAAATTAATATTTAATTCCGCCGGATATTTTAAAAATAAACATTAGTCTATATTATATAAAAAGCAACGGATGCCATTGCATGCAGGTCAGCATGTGCACACGCGGATAGAATTACAATGAATATTTTTGCTCAATGATCGATATATCCGCGTGAGATCAGCGATATGATAAGCTTGGTTTTTTTTTTTTTTTTTGGTTTTTTTTGTGTTTTTGTTTTTAAATTTAAATTTGTTTGCGTAAAAAATTATTATATACGCTACTTGTTAGCTGCGTTCTTGTTTAATTTATAACTTTTTTTTTTGTTTACCTATATTCGCGCTAGTCTAGTATAGTTCACGTGTTTGGCTACCAAACTAGAGGTATTATGGATTTTCAGGAGTTGTCTCGTTTGCGGATTCAAGTCGAAATTGAACATCGGCTATGCCAGAGAAATCTGGGAAAATAAAGGCGGATACAGAAAGGAAAACTGACCCCGATATTCTCTTCAGACCCGTTAGCACTTACAATTAGTACATTGGGAACCTACATTGCGAACCTTAACTTATTAATCCACAATATACCTTCAAAGGTATAATACTTTTATATATACATATATTCACGAAAGATTGATTTCCTGTATTCTCTCCTCTTCTGAGCACATTACTAATGTAATAATTAAAACCGGTTTTAAACGCAGTCCGCCACTGCACATCAAGTTTTAACGTAAATAATATTTCTAACAAAGCCACTGTTGTGTCTTATGATTTTTTAATAATTTCCTTGCAATTTAAATTTCTAAAATATTCGGATAAACTCCACTAATTTATTTTTTTGTTTTTTTTGTTTTTTTTTTTTTTGTAAAGACTAATTCGCAGTATAGTTACTAATTTTAATATTAAAAAAAAAAAAAAAAGAATAAAATAATAAATATTGCAATAAAGAAACTACTTGTAGTGCAACGTTTTTACATAATTAATACCTACGATTATAGAATACAATGTCTACGTCTTCGTTATATAGCTGCTATTCGCGACTTTAACCATAAATTTGTACCTTCTTCGCTGAAACGCTTGTTGAAGTTAATTATTTCTGGAATTGGTTTTCATAATTTATTGCAATCGTCTACTCTTTTTTTTTTTACTCGTTCACTATCTTACTTTCCGTTATACCATTCACTTATTCCATAAAATGTTCATCTGCTTACCCGTCCGCTTCCTCGATCTTTAAATTTGAATAATTTTGATTTCTTCCTGTTGTTTAATTATCTTTAAGTAAACAAACAAAGCTGACTAATACGTGTTTAGCATTCTTTAACAAATGGACGAGTTCGTTTCTTCCTTTTTTTTTTCACCCGTGCTGTGCTATTTTTAGGATTCCGTATACATATAATGTACAGAATCCTTATTACAGTATAACACGGCCCCATTGCTGCAATTATGTAAGATATACGTAATATTTCGAAAATAAAAAAAAAAAAAAAAAAAAAGATGTTAAATGTTGAAGCATATAACCGCGGTTGATCTTAATAACTAATTAAAATTGTAATATAATTAGTAATACTAAATAATTATTCGATATGCATTTTAATTAACAATACTTGAAGGTGAAATACATTTGTATTACAGAAGTAACACAAGCAGTACTAGACTCATCGACAGTCTAAATAATTTAAGAATTTACATTTGTAATGGTAACACATTCACTCGTGACATTAAGCGGAATCGACAATGGCGCGACAAAATTAATACGTTTATATAATATCAAATCGAATTAATTTATTATCATTACTACTGCAAAAAAAAAAACAAAAAAAACATCTACTAATGGCGCTTTACAAAACAATACATAACCCATATAATAAATTGCGTAACAAATACAAATTCATCAGCATTAATAAATACGAAAAATGGGGAGAATATATGTATATCATATTTATAGCACATGTACGAAAAAGAAAGTCGGAGTTTTTATATAAATTTTGTTAATTACGTTTGTTATTTCATTTTGATTCAAGTAATATCAGAAGACTGACGTATAAGCATACTGCGCTAGCAGTTTTTTTTATTTTGTTATTACTAATATATACACCGGAGCAATGCAGCCACTCTACTAGTGCAGCTATGGAACTACTTGTAAGGGAGTGTTTCTCTTGAGGTCGGAGATGATTGTATAGTAGATTTTAAGACATATCGCCAAAGTACGTACTACCGGTGCTTATTAATAGGCTTAAGTATTACGGATCGTGTCTGAGGGGGTAGATAAAATTTTTCGGCAGTTATAGAGAGAATGCCGTGCATATCAGTTCGAATATTTGAGCGGGAGACGTCACTATAACGTAAGATGCGGATGAAAACATGCCGTCGACAGATATGTGTAGCAACCACTTTTCTATCTGGCCGATTAATTTCTAATTCCCCGTATTAATTACAATTTCACTTTACTTCGGGAATGTATATTTTTGGTAAGCCAAACGTAATTACAGTACGTATGAACCGCGATATAGTATTAAAACGGAATTAAATGTACGATTATATCGGAGGACAAAATGCTAATGAGCGAATAACTGGGCTCGAACTAACGAAACACCATTGTGTAGATGTTATTCGAATTACAAATTAACTGTACTAATGCGTATGATTTAACGGTATTTTCTTTCTTATTTTTTTTTTTTCTTCTATTAAGCCAAAGGTAACGCGAAAGCGTATATATATATATACATATATATATATATATATATATATATATATATATATATATATATATACGTAAATCAAAAGGTTCCCTTATTTAATAGCGCCATGTGCTGTAATATTTAAACAGCCCTCCGTACATCATACTATTATGAAAAATGAGGCTCAAAATTTGTCAACACGAGTAAATATTTAAATTTATCAAACAGATTAATTTATCTGTTAGCATTGTAATTGACTTTTTACCACGCGTATGTATTCCGCTTATTAGTTTAGTATATGTTCAAATTTGACGATTTTTTACATATTTTCGAAAGTTGAACGCAGAATGTTCCTTAATGAACGCGCAGTGCTATTAGTCTACAGCGATTTGTTCGCGTGAGCCGTTCCCGGGAATTTAAGTTTTTACTTTTCCACTTTTATCGGGTTTATTTGTTTTTCGCGATTTCTAACGTTAGAGACATATGGACTTGTTGATGAAATCCCGTTCCTAGTAGAGACTCCAGGCGGAATCTACATAATTAGAATTTCGCGTTTATGCATATTGCGGTTCCGTGAGTTTTGATGATTGGGTTTACCTTTTAAATATGTATAGATCTCTATGTGTCGTGGTGATGGCAAACATGCATACCAACATACGGGTCGGTTAGTACGTAACAGACACGCACGGGATGGCACTTGTATAACGATATAAATCGAACATTTACAATCAGTTCTGAATATAGTCTTGCCTATGTGTACATACTCGCATTTTGAATATAACGCTTACTATGAACATTATGCCTATATCTGTACAGCTGAAATGTACGAGGATAAGTCTCAGGAATATTAAGTAAGGTACTTATACGATGATGAGATATCTATGTGTGTGTGTGTGTAATTCGATCTTTCGGAGGTCACTACAGAGGGGCACCTACTGGACCGCCAAATGATTGTTTTCTGTAATTTTTATAAAAAAGTTCATTTTACTTGATCATCGCATGGCTTCCACGAAAAACAACTTTCTTCCTTGAAACCGAACATAACGCTTAACCTGCAAACATTACGCAATAGTTCATAGTCGCTCTCGGCGTGAACATCTTTAATACATACGTATCACAATCGGGCTACATAATGGTGTTCGAATTGCAATAATGTTATCCGAAATAACATCTACCTGAATTTACAGGAATTTTTATAAATCGCAAAAGAGGAATTATCGCGGCGACAAGATCGAATTTTGTTTTTTTCCCAAATCAAATTTATAACACGTGTTTTACATGTTTTGCAATATATTTCCATTTTTTCCGTTTTGTTCGGAACCACGCCCCTCCTACTGCGTTTGACGTGGTAATTTCGGAAAATCGTAAACGGACTGACGTTGCGAACGCGAACGGACGAAATCGAAATATTTTCATTTATCATCGAATAACAACTGTTTCGTTGCATATTAAACGTGGCCGAATAGTTGCCGTAATATCCGTCTGAAATTTGCAGTATATTACCGATAATAAGGCAGCTGTCGACAATAAAATATTGCCCAGAGCGCTTACGTAACCACTCGTGTAGGAAATAAATGGTGGTTAGTGATTTGAATGTGTATATCATCCCCGAAAAGCAACACACATGTGCCGAAATATCGAAATTTCACGTTCGATTCGGTAATAAATCGCGAAATTTTTCTTCTTTCACTCAACATGTTTGTACATCTGTGTGCGAATTCGGTGACTTTCCCGTCGCCTTTTTTCCTGAAATAAATCGTAAACAGTTCTCTACGTTTTTAGGATTTTCTGCGCCCGTATTTACGTTCGAAAATGTTCATATCTCCAACAACTTACTGCCTGTAAGTGTGTGTGTGTGTGGGGGGGGGGGGGGGGGGGGCAAATAGCATAATGATAAATTAAAAGTCCGTCTATTTTACTGAACGGGTTTCGACATCGCTGACGGGAAAACTTCAATGACGGTTCTACGGGGTCGTTTCCATTTTTTTTTGTTCATTTTCGTAATCATGGCGACAATTGCTGACGATTAATTAGTATAATTAAGAATTTGTAGAAGCACCATGTTGCGCCTGACCAGACACAACTTCATCGTCGACATATATGTGTACATAGAGAGCTTTTTACACATCGGTGCGAAATTAATTTACACGAAAGCGCGACCGACATAATATTTCCGACAGAACCGCTGTTAAAATTTATAATTAGCAGCGCTATCGATACGGTATTCCAGCTTCGCTAGTTTTTATACTTCTGGTCCATTTTGTCAACAGCATAGACCGTTCCTCCACGTAACAATTTCGCTTATTCCTTCAGTGGCAGATTTTCTCTTAGCTTTTTGCTGCCTACGATATTCGGTTTTATTTCTTTCTTCCTGCTGGCATGTAACTACTTTCAGTTTTGAACGTGTATTGCCTTACACACGATAAAATCGGCATGTCTTTGAAATTTATGTGTTTTCAAAGCGTTTTCCTCGTCCTACCCTGACACACACACACGCACACATACGTGTTTTGTCGTCACTCAATCGTTAGTTTATAACGAGCTATTTCACCATGTGTAAGTTGCTGCTTCGAGTATTATTATCATCGTTTGGAGCAGGATTTTCTTAAAAAACGCGCTATGAAAGACCTTGTTAAGGGGCGAGAAAAGGTGAAATATTTATAAATATACATGTTTAATGGGGAAAAAAAATAGAAATAAGAGTTAAAAATTTAATTTTTAAACCATGGTAAATAGCTGTTTTTTTTTTAAAAAAAAAAAAAAAAAACAACAAAAATACTGACTTCAAAATATTGAATAAAAACGCGCTAAAAAGTAAAAAACAAACGATTTAATAAATAATAATATTTGTATATTTCGGAGAACTTGTAAACGAAATTAATACTTAGTGTGTACACCAAGTCCAAATTACATAATTAAGAACCATTTCAGATATTATTCCCTATGTTTTTAATACTTGGCTTATAGAAAAAGGTAATACTCATTTAACGCGGTTCTTTAATTGTTGCAATTTGAATTTTATATAGCGAGAGACTCCTGATTAAGGTATTAATGTTGTTTAATAATTATCACGATATCATCCCTCCTTTAAGGTATATTTTATTATAAAATTAATATATATATATATATATATATATATATCATTTTTTTCCTTTTTTAGCGCATATTTATTGAACTTTCATAGTAAATCTTAAAATCGGACTTTCTTTATTTAAAAACCTATATTTTATTTCGCAATTTTTATTGTAAATATTTCTCATTGACCAATCTAAAATGTACTTTCGCTCCACTCTACAGAAGTAAAAAAATGATGAGTATTGGTTAGTATTTAATTATCCTCATTCGAATCTATATTTCCATATGGAGTATAAGTAAACGTAATAATACGTTAAGAAGTCGTTCATTACCCTTTTAGTCTCATAAAATTTCGGCTGCTCTGAATGTTCCAATGAACATTTTCCGGGTAATTAAGCAAAGGAAATAGTTCCCGTAACGACTGCCTTTTTTAAATTTCAATGCGACTACTAAGTCATTCACTCGATGTATCGATCTCCAAAACTGATTGAGATAAAGTTTTTCTAATAAACAAAGCATATCATTAGTCCATTTCGTCAGTGATGAGAAATCTATGGGGAACCGTTTTAATTTTCCTTATTCGAATCTATATATATAATATTTATCCGCGGTTAAGACAGATAATGTTTTTTAATGTTCTTATCAAAAATCGTTTTTTTTTTCAACGTACGTTTCCATGGTAAACTAATCAGTTACGTTTTTTTGTAATATTATTACCAACTTCTTCGCTCGAGGAAATCTCTTTAACGCGGATTCCATGAACTATCGAGTATCTCTATGCTCGGGCCAATATTTATTGATATACTTGAGCATTTCTCACCGAGATGCATTTTCGAATAATCGAAGAGAATCATTCGAATTGGTCTAGCAGGCGTAAAAAAGAAACATACCCGACATAACATCTCCTCTTTTTGAAGTCGGTCATCGCAATAGTAAATAAGAACTTATCAGTCGCCTAGGAATTTTTACACGAAAAACAAGTTCTTCTATAAAGTTAACTAGTAGTCCAAAACATGAAACAATCTCCTAATGACATTTATTAAGAGACCGCTTTCAGCTGAGAAGAAATTTTACGCCTCTTTAATCAACGGGGTACGTTCGATAAACGATGCTGCAGTTTATGTAATTGTTGAGTGAAAACCTATTCAATAAAGCGACAATGTGCAAGTGCTAATCGAATTATGAAATTATGCAATCATCAACAAAAGTTGGCTGCAATCCGAGTAATTAATATTTGTTTAGGACGCGACAAAGATTGTTTTCAAAGATTCAGAGTATAATTTGCCGCACCGTTGTTCTTTCGTAAAGCTTTCTTCTACCGTTTGAGCGGCTGATATCCATATCCGGTGTTCATCTACGAATGACCTGGTGGTCGTGAAAATTACACACGAATTTTTTCCGTACTCTCAGCAGGCCCTGAATCATTTGAAATTGAAGGAAACCGTAATATGTAGTTGAGGAAGAATTTTTTGTAATGAGACGGGAATATTATATCGATGTTAATCAAGAGCTCCAGCGTGTCGAAGCGTTCTAGTATCGAAAGGAAACAAAGTTGTTTTTCGATAGGATTAGAAATATACTATATCTCTTACGGTACATCGTAAAACTGCAGTGGAGCGATGGATATTTCTTGGCTAACAGACACCTACTTATAGAGGTTCATGTCGGTATCATTTATTCTAGTTTGCTTGATGAATTTCGTGTTTACCGTGGAGCATAATTTTCAATAAAAACCGCTGGAATTAAATAATTATCACGTTCTTTCGATTTTATTTATTTACTTTTTCTCTAAATTTTAAACGTATAATTAAAATATTTTCCAAATATACGTAATCGAAAAAAAGGATAAAACAATTTCTCCTCTAACTTAAAATTCCGTTTTACTCGGAGGTTATTTATTTTGCAATTTAAAGTTTTCCTTCTTTTTTAATCCTTGCGCCATATTTCAATTACTTTAAGCGCGTTGGCAGCAGCACGTAAAATTATTTCTTTCATCTGGGTCATTCATTGGTAATGTTGTACATCTCGTTATTTTAATTTTAACGTCCATTTGAAAATTTTCTGCGCATATTTTATAAATAACAATACATTTTTCACTAATATTCATACTATTAATAATTTCCATCATTTTTCATATATTAATAATTTACATAAATGAATTACTCCGTATATGAACATTAATAAAAATTACACATATGTTATTGATTATACTCGTAATAAAAACATTTTCCTTAAGATATTAATGAAGTACCTAAAAATATGGAGAATATTTTTTCTTTTTTCTTTTAAAGGTAGGTAAAAACACCCTATAAAATCATCAATATTTATTTTAAATTTTTGATTTTTTTCAGATTTTTGTGTATTTATAATAACCATTTCAGTTCTAATGGGGGGGGGGGGTTAACCCCCAAAACCCACCCCGTGGACACGGCCTTGTTAACGTATATAATTATATTCATTCTTCCGACGTAGCGTTCGATAAAAATTTATTATTCATTCGTATTGAATGTTAAGTAATTTTATTGATCCCTCCAGAGCCGGTAATAGAACTGCGAGTCTACAGCGTTATATGCTCGGAAACATATTCGTGTTCGGACACATTCACCTTCGACGATGTGATTTAATCTGAACTCCGAAAGACGTCACACAATGAATAAACGTTCACTTTATTGAACAATATAAAATCTTTATTAAACAGAAAATTATTTTTAAATTAAAAATTAAAACGTGCCGACATGTTTCGGAGTCACTTAACTCCGAAACATGTCGGCACGTTTTAATTTTTAATTTAAAAATAATTTTCTGTTTAATAAAGATTTTATATTGTTCAATAAAGTGTTAATACAGAAATGGAAGAAAATAATTTTAACCTGAATAAACGTTCGACAAGCACGGTCAGATTTACCTGTGGCAATGCGATTTAACATACTTCAATTTGGACAGATGTGCTCGTGCAACTATTTATTTGCGGAAATGGCACGTCTTTATTTACGAATTGCAGCTGTAAACTCGGCCGCATACTGAACCCAGCTCGCATAACACATGCTTAGCTCACGCAGATTTTATTCTATAAAAATTTAAAATAGACTACATTGAACCCAGCTCATGCATAGCCCATGCTCACGTGTGAGTTGCTTGTTGCGAAGACACAGTTTTCGTAGGCACGTAGGTCGCGTGGATTGGTTTTAACCTTTTTTCTTTTAGTTGATAAAAATTTTGATCTATTCGCTATGTTTCGACAAAAATGAGCGCGTGGGTTGTGCGTTGGGTTCAATATGTGGTACTTGCAAAAAACGTGGTCGTGGGCTGTACGTGTGCTATGCGTAGACTCCGGATTCAATATGCGGCATTAATAGCTATAATAGGATAATGTAATTTAATTCGAATCTAAACGAATAATGTGATCCACCGATTAAAGCTTCCTGAAGTATTATACAACATGGTGCGAACCAGCTATTATATTTAGGAACAAAGCACCCTATCATTTGGGAGATTTTTCCGCTAATTTTCATCCAGCTTCATTCAATAAAGCATTTAAGCAAAACTGATTTTTTCAGCGTTTATTTTAATTACTGCTCAGTAAATGATCAACGGTACTTAATACACTTATACGCTAGCACTGACATCAGCGATCGGATTCCAATAATCATCCGCGGTAATTAATATTGATAATATTTTAATTTTTTGTCCGGCTATATTAGAGATTTTTCCTTTGAAGTGAAACCTTATCACACGGTAGGAAAAAATTTTCGTTACGCGTTAAGCGTTAAACGTAAGGTAGGTATGTATTTGTGTGTATTTGTAAGTATACATAAGTGTCTGTCTGGGTCCAGTAGTATACCAAAATGAGTGAATGTATTTTTTTTTTTTTTTTTTTTTTGTGGGCGCGCCAGCGGCATTGACCCAACAACAAGAAAACTAAGTTAAGAAATTAAATAACTAAGCGGTCCGAAATGGACGCAACAAAGGACAGCAGTGCGGACACCACAGAAGACGAAGGAAAAGAGAGGATAAAGGAAGAGTTATAGGGAGTAGGGAGACCTAATGACAGGAGCTGACTGTATAAAAGGGAGCGTTCGTTACGAAGAGCAGGACACTCAAAGAAAATGTGATTAGCATCACATGTACGAGAAGGATCACAATCGTGAAGAGAACAATCAGAATGTATAGTTAGTTAAGTATTTATACAACGGGACTTCGTATAGTATATAGTTTATGAGCATTCTCATATATATATATACATGTAATAAGTACGTGTACACACCACTCTATAGAAAGATATTCACGATACCGTACATTATACATTTAGTCTGTTAGTGAGTTTTTAAAGTAAAACTTTTTACGGCACGGTAGGGAAAAATTTTGGTTTTGCGTTAAACGTAAGGTAGGTATGTAATAAGCATAACTGAAATAGACCAATGATAATGATACTTTTTTATAAATTTATATAGATTTATTATTTATTGAAAATGAAAATTTTGTTTATAACCTTTTCCATCCTAATAATGTTTTTAAGCACAGTTTAAAATAATAATAATGATAATAATAAATGTGTTACTTATATATAAAATTAATTTAAAATAAAACTTTATTATAGAATTTAATACATATATAAGGCAAAGAAGTTTCACTTCCCCCGCGTGTTAATACACACATCATGATTTTTTTTCTTTCAATTTACTGTTTCCTACTGCAAGTCACACTGATAATATTTTAAGCGTTATTGGCATTTGTTATACTGATATAATTTTTTTCTAAACAGACGGTCATCCTTTGTTTAACGTTTATTATAAAGATTACCGATAATGTATTCGCTGATGTTTATACTTATATCGGACTATAGCCGCTTTCAGAAAGAATCATCAAAATGGGTTTAAATAATCAAAAGTTATGCGGGAACGAACGTAAAAGAAAAGAAAAAAGAAAGATACAGGACTTAATTCTCGGAGTTTTCTCTTCTTACACGTTCTGTTATTGTCTCTATTATTCGCCTACGCTTTAATCACACTTTATTGCCCTCTTCCCGCTATCCTCTCGTTGCTAATCGCATTTTCTTTGAGTGTTCTGCTCTTTCTGCGGAATGTTCTTCTCTTTATTTACTCCTCTTAAAGTTAAAGCTCCTTGCTCAATATTTAACTCCCTATATCCTGTCCTTTCCCTCTTAGTCTGTTGCCCTTGTCATTGGTCCTTTTACTTCAGCGATTTCCCATCGAATTAAATTCTAATTAGTCGACTCTTCTTCCTATTGTTTCTGGGTGGAGGTCCCTGATTGACGAACCCAAAATAATAATAATAACAATAATAATAACAATAATAATAACAATAATAATAACAATAATAATAACAATAATAAAAAATGGCATAAATAATTTATTAAAATTAACAGAAAATTTTTCTAGAGATATTAAAATGAAATTTGGGATTGACAAATGTAGAATACAAAATGTATACAAAGGAAAAATAGGAGAGCAGGAAGGGTTCATAACAAGGAAAGAGGAGTACATAAAATCAATGAATGAAGAAGACTTATGTAAGTACCTAGGAATAATGCAAAGCAAACGAATTGACCACAAAATCATGAAAGAACAGCTGATTACAAATTATATTAATAGAATAAAGAAACTAATAAAAACACAATTAAAAAGTAAATTCTTATTTCAAGCTATCAATACATATGCAGTTCCGATTTTAACATACTCCTTCGGGATGATACGATGGAGTAAAACTGATATTGATGGAATTGATATTATGACGCGCAAGTGCCTAACAAAAGCAAGGATGCATCATCCGAAAGCGGCTATCGAAAGGCTGTACATTAAAAGAAGTGAAGGAGGAAGAGGATTAATACACTTGGAGAATTTACTAAATAGTCAAATAGAGAAGATGAGGGACTACTTCAATCACAGATGTGCGGAATCAGATTTACATGCTGCAATAAAACAATCGGATAAGAGCTACACCCCGCTTAATTTAAATAGTGCTAGTTTTATCAACAACCGAACAGACTTACAAGAAACATGGAGTACAAAAGCACTTCATGGAAAATTCCCACAAGAATTAAAAGAAAAAAATGTGGATAAATATTTATCAAACAAATGGCTGATACGTGGTGAATTATTTCCAGAAACAGAGGGGTTTTTAGCAGCAATCCAAGATCAAGCCATAACAACAAGAAATTACAGAAGATATATTATTAAAGACCCTAATATCTCGGATAAGTGCAGGAAATGCGGAAAAGAAAGTGAAACAATTAAGCATATTTTAAGCGGATGTGAACAGTTAGCAGCGCGATTTTATATAAAAAGACATAATGATGTAGCTGCTATAGTTCACCAAGAAATCGGAGTTAAATACGGCTTAATTAAATCTAAGCAACCATATTACAAATATGTACCGGAAAAAATTTTAGAGAATGACCATCATAAATTATACTGGGATAGAACTGTGCTGACGGATAAAACAGTGGAATATAATAGGCCGGATATTATATTAATTGATAAAAAGAAGAAATCAAGTGTGTTAATAGATATCGCTGTCCCAGACAGTAGAAATATAAGTAAAGTTTTCGAGGATAAAGTCAATAAATATGAAAAACTTAGGGAACAATTGAAGCATATGTTGAAGATCAATACAGTTAGAATAATACCGCTAGTTGTTGGAAATAATGGCATAATACCGAATAGCTTAGTTAAGAACATAAGTAACCTAGGACTGGCGCCATATATAGTAGACATGATACAAAAATCAATTCTATTAAACGTCGCTACAAATGTAAGGACCTTCCTTAACCATCAAAATGGAGAAAATTTATAATGCTTGCTAGACATATTAGCCGTATTATAAAGCAAACCAGCAAAGGCTGTGATTCCTTGGATAATAATAATAACAATAATAATAACCATAATAATAATAATAATAATAATAATAATAATAATAATAAAATAAAAACATACGATATTTTCTTTCGAAGTAGGTAAAAACAATGTTATACATGACAGCAAATTTTTAGTATATGCAATAACTTTCAGACTAACCGAGAAGATTAAATGGCATTTATCCGCGCATGTATTACATTTTTTGTATTGGAAACAGATCGAAATGTTCTACCGATCAATAGCGAAATTTGACGTCATGGATACTCTGTATTACGTTAACTTTGGCCCTGTTTGGGTAGTAGTCCGTAAAAATGAACAGGACGATAAGTGTGGCAGCAAGAGAAAATTGTACTAATCTATATACAATTCCTCCTAGTTTGCTACATTTGCAATCATATTTATTTTAATAATTTATAATTACAGAAAACGGGATATTCATTTAAAATGACAATATAATAAAAAGTACGAACTTTTTTTTTTTCTTTTTGTCGTGCCATATATTTATTCATTATTTTCATAATGGTTGATTAATATGATGTTCCATCCATTTAAGTGTTTTAGTGATACATTAATAATCCCACTTTATGTTATTACACTGTTATTATACTGACCTATTTTAATAATATGTACTTAATATTAGTAGGAGAGATCTTTCAATATAAATGCATATACTATTTTTACGATATTTCATTGGCTGTAAGTTTGTTAAATTCCTCTAAAAAAATTTGTGAGTTAATGTGTACTAGTAATAAATATTGTTATTGCTATTGCATCCTTGTAAAATGTATCATGTATAGAGAGCATCCTGTATATTACATCTTATACATCTATAATCTGAAATTTTAAATCTTTTTTGAATAATCCTTCCGATGTGAACTACATACATTAAAATAATAACTCGGTACATAAATCTAATTGCTAATTGTACGTAGACAAATCGGTACCTGTTTGTTAATATTTATAATTGCTTTTGCGTTTCCTTCGCGACACATACTCGATTTCATGTTCGCGTTTAAAATATTTTTGTAATTTACCCGCAACATTTATTCGGTTTCGTGTTTCATGTTGTAAATTCGATTTTCACAGCTGCAGAGATGGGCCAAATGCCTGAAAACATTTCTAAGTTATGTACGCAGATTTCATTTGTTTGTTATGTTTGTATTTTTTGTTCTAAATTACTTTTTGTCTTATTTTGCTGTTTTTATTTTTTATTTTTTTATATCCGAGCTGAATGTAATGAAGTATCTTGAAAAGAAAAAAAAAAAAAGCCGTTTTCCGTTGCGGAAAATATTAAATGAACCTGAAAAAGGATGTTTTTTTGGTTAATTGAACCATCATCCCATTTTTCTATAAATTGCGATGATACGGCATTTCTTTATTTCTGTGTCGCAACGTAACTTTGTATTTTTCGAGAAGCGCAGAGAACTATTAGTGCGAAACATTTCCTTTAGGATAACGTTTCATCGGTTTCTTCTTTTCGAAGCGATTTGCACATTTCAATGTTTGTTTAAATACTCCATTCAGCCATTATTTCCTCTTGCTGTATTTTTTGCTTTCCGCTAGATATATTCTAAGGCTACGCGTCGCCAGTGTTTTCCCATCTAAGCGTTCGCTGTCTGATTCCTGCCGCTTTTTTTCGATTTAGCTCTTCCTTATTTTCACAGAGCGCGGTAGCCTAGTGGTTAAGGTGCTTGGCTACTAAATTGAAGGACATGGGTTCGAGGCTTGTCTCGATCCGGATCCGAATCGCTCCCAGGTATATATACAATCTGAAATTGAACTGGTTATACCGGAGAAATCTAGGAAAGTAAAGGCGGCTGAGAGAAAGGAACTGGCCCCAGTATTCTCATCAGATCCATTAGGCCCTTAAATAACATTATGAAAAGGCTAACTTCACAATCCGCGACGTCCGGCTAAGGTTATGGGACTTGCTTTACTTTACTTACTTATTTTCACAATGGCATTTTTATACATAAACCCAATGTTTTCCTGTCTTCCTTTATTTCCTCGATATTTTCAACATTTTCAATCCCTGACTTTATCCTTTTTAATTTTCTTTCGCGCCAGCTCTAATGCCTTCAGCTGGCAAATTCAAATAAAAAATAAAAAGCAACCAAAATATTTAAAAAACTGCAATTCGAAACACTCGTACGTTTGTGAAATTTCATCTCTTCCGAGCGTGTGTCAATAAATGAAAAATGACGATACGGAATTTTGCTAATGGCTTGAAAAATGAATGTTTAATAGAGTCGGCGGCGAATTTTATCACAACGACGGGGTGCGGAAGGATGACTATTGAAGATTTTTCAACTACGAGCGCTGACATTTCGTTCTTAGTTACCAAATTTTCGCTATGTGTATTCGTCTACGCTGTCGTCATTGTCGCGAAACGTAAAAACTGCTATTTACATTTTCCCCTGCTACACCCCCCCCCGGCTTTTTTAGTCTGAGGGGGGCTTCTTAAAACCACTTAATTTCCGAATTACCACTTCGTCACGTATTTATTAGGCCCAATTTATAAGGTAGCGGGAAGTTTTCAAGTGGTATCGCCTGCAGGTAGGTCAAAATAGCAAAATATCTCCCAATATAGGCCATTTATTCTGCGCGGCTTTTCAAATTAAATCGAACGTTGGTACGGTGGAGAAACGGTAAAAAAAACTAAGAGGTACCCCTTAACCTTTACTGATTACTGAATCGCTGAAAATCTTTTATGTTCCGCCGAAAGGGGAATATCTCGTTTATATCTCGTTCATTACCGTGGAGAAAATGATTGTTATCGAATTAATAGTTCAATTTCATATAAAGAAGAAAAAAAAAAGAAGGCTTAATGACACCGTTCTTCTTAAACGTGACTATTTCCAAGTTGTAGAGCGATGCGATTTTCACACTTTCGTACTATCAACAAGTAGGGTGTCAAACTTTTTTCGTTTTCATACGGCGCTGTGGTGGTAAGTTTAATCCGTAGCAATTCTTCAGCTGCGAAACGATAAATTAATCTGGTCGAAGCAAATAACTTTTTTTATACACACTTATATCTTTTTGTTTTGCTTCCTCCGGTTTTGTATTGAACCGAGCACCAACAGAAATCAAATTAAGTTTTTGCATGTTCATTAAAATTTTACTATTAGGTACCTGTTGATGTTACTTCCGACACGAAATTTAAAAACAACCACATTGCTTCATATTGTTTTGCTTTATAAAAAAAAAACTACAAAATAATATAGCTTTAAAATGAATGCGAGGCAATAAAATTAATATTCAAATTTTGATAACAAATAATTTATACGTTACATCGTTGATTTTTTGTTAACACTTAATTTTTATTACATATAATTTAATTACAAAGAAATTCTTCGGCCGGTGCTCATTAGAAAAAATGTCCCAATTTTATATAACAAAAAAATGTCCCAATTTTATATAACAAAAAAATATCCCAATTTTATATAACAAAAAAATATCCCAATTTTATATAACAAAAAAATGTCCCAATTTTATATAACGAAAAAATGTTCCTATTTTATGTAACGTTTGTTATATTATAATTTTTACCGACTTACAAAAAGAAGGTGGTTATACGTTCATCGCGTTTTTTTGGGTTTTTTTTTTTTATGTTTGTTCACGCAATAACAACTCATATTTATATAGGCGGATTTTATTGATTCTTTGTCCATTTCCACTTAGGTACCAGGTGAGTAATTATGAAAATCGGCGAACATAAATTGAGTATTAGTCAAAAAACGTGAAAAAATGCAGTCTCTTTGGATAATTTTTCTTTTTTATTATTTTCTATTAGTATAATGGAGGCGGTTAACTTAAAATGCCATCAATTTTCAAAATTACCATGAAAATGTAGCTTTGTTACCGACTTCCAAAAAAAAAGGAGTTTACACGTTCGTCCCGTTTTTCTTTTTGTTTTTTTTTTACGTTTGTTCGCGCGTAACTTATATGAATATATGGACCAATTTAGAATTACATTGTAAATTTTGATCATATTACAGTATAGAAGAGGAGAGACAGAAATGTAAGCAAGAGTGGTCAAGGAACGCACTACAGCCTTTTGGGGGGCCAACATGGCCGAGTTTTTATATATGTATATGTCTACTTATTGTAGGCATATTATTGTTAAAAAATAATCTTCTAGTGTAATAGGTTTTTTTGAGTGACGTTGAACGTTCAACGTGAATTATTATAATAATACGAATATTATAATTTTTTTTAATCTTCTTATTGTTGTTATTAATTTTTTACATATATATTTTTTTCTTTCGTTTAGTTCTCTAATTCGCCGATGGACAAATTTATTATATAAACATAAATAATACAAAAAGAGATATATCGTGTACCTTATAAGTGCATTGAATATTCTATTCTTATTAATAGCAACTGAAGATAGATTGAATATTTGTAAAATATAACGTAACGGTCAATTTGTAATGTTGAGAAATGATGTGTAAAGTTATCCTCAAAAAAAAAAAAGAAAAAAAAAAGGTAGTTCTTTAGAATTTATTGCTTAAAACCTCGATGCGAAGGTGTGTATGTTGCGACATTCGGAGAATTAAGTTATTTTTCGAATCACCACTGCAGGAAAACCATCATTACCCTAAACTGTTATCATTCCAATCGATCCTTAACTAGTCAAGGTGTTTTTGAAAAAAATGAGTTAGTCGAGTATTTGCACTACTTTACTCGTTATAGAGTGTATGTATATATTTCTGAAATATTTACGGTACTGAAGGCGACCATAAATAGACCCGAACATCATCGACTTTTCTCAGCGAAACACTGAACAGCTCTGGAAGGTGGAGTACAGCAGCGTCATATTTTACTGTTTTTTCTCTGTTTGTTAAATTGTTTTTCCCGCAATAATTTCAATATTACGTATTCGGATTTTCAGCCTAATCTCTGCAAATCTCTGGATTGCGTGCTGTTTTTTTGGTTCTAATCCGAAACTGCTGCGATTAAAAAGAAACATTATAAAGTAAGAAACAAATCGGCAACCGTAAGTTTAACGGCTAAAGTTCTTGCTCAGAGTAAACTTTTTAAAAAGTCTCCCAAAAGAAATTATAATTAAAGTATTTATCAACATAAAAAAAGAAAATAGAAAGAAAAAAAAAAGAAGTAGGTATTTATTAGGCTCATTCAATGCGGGAATCTGTTTTCCTCGACAAAAATCAAGCTAAACTCGCTCCCGATATTTTCGTTCGTTTTATTTATTTTTCCGCTTCCGACTGTAAGATTAAAAATTTTACAAAAAAAAAAAAAAAACCGAAAAATCGCTACGAAAAAAAAGGGCGAAAGATTTCACTCCGGTGACATTGATGTAACGATGCCAATTACACACATCGTTATATAAAAAGTGTCGCGATATATTGCTGTGATATAGGTTTTCAAAATGGAGTTTTCAAGTACTCGCACTATCCTTTTCGGTGTACACACTTTGGTTTTGTATTCGTCCGCATTTTTGCACGCTAAGTTAACATTTTGTTTGCATTTGTGTAACAGTGAAAAAATTTTGCGTCTATTTAAATTTTACCAACTGCGTATTTATTCTTTAACAAATAATTCTGCATTAATCCTTAATAATCTCTCCCAAAAACCGTACTTCATATTCTCGAAAAAAAAATTAAGACTATAAAAGTGGGTAAATACACATACACCGGGCAAAACAAAAAAATATTACAGCAAAACACTTACTTCATTATGAGAAGCGGATAAATGTTGGAAGTAAGAGATTTCATATTTATATTGTACAAATATGTATACATATATTACTAATTACAAAAAAAAAAAAAAGCCTATTCTTCTTACGCTAATTCACGCGAGTTTTGCACAGACATTTATTTATATAAATTTTGATTTATCCTTTTATTAACTATTCTTATGTGTAAATAAGTATATGTATATTACTAATTGCAAAAAAAACTCTGTTTTTCTTATGCTAATTCATGGAGGAAGTTTTGCACATTCATTTATGTAAATTTTGATTTATCTTTTTATTCACTATTCCTATGTGTAGAAACTGTATTTATTATTATTTTTTTTTTCGGGAACTAAGTTCTATTCGAGAATTATGCAAAAGTTATTTTTGGAATCGCAATATATTCCGCATCCGTTTGTGGTTTCAGTTTGTGTTGATTTCCACGTCAAAAACCTTTTTCCGACATGCTTTTCAAATTCATATAATATCTAGTAGTCTCTTCTTAATCTATCTATCTATCTATCTATATATATGTATATATATAGGAGGTATAATACCTGCGTTCTGGGACACTATTATTTTCGGGTTGCATACCTTTTCTTTTTTATGTTTTTGTTTTTTCAGGGATAATTTATATTTCCGTAAAATTTGCCCCTGCAAAAAAAAACAGAAAAAAAAAAGATATGCAACTCGCAAACAATAGTGTCCCAGAACGCAGGATTATACCTACTCTATATACATGCATTTTTTAATTTATTTTCATTCGCATAACACGCTTAGTAGTTCCGCTACATCTGTTTTATTTGATGAAAGATACCTTTTATTTTCGATTTAGCTCTAATATCTTTGTGTTTTATTTTATTCAGCCTTGTTACATAGCTCTCTGTGTATAATCTTGTGATCTGTCTTTTAATTAACGACAGCGTTTGTGCACTGTAAGTTATTGCGGGATGCATTATACTTTCGGATAATGCCATTGGAAAATCACTCCACATATGGTCAGAAGTTAGGCGCAGTAGTAATCTTGCTATTCTCATGGGTAATGAACTCATAAATTGCGCCATGAGAGTGTTTTATTCCGTTTTCCCTGTTCCGAATCTGGAGATTTATCTGCGGTGGTTAATAATGATAATATTTTAATTAATATTCCGAATTGACAATAAACGAGCTATTGAAAAAGAAGAACTCTATTTTAAGTCATACCGCCCGCATAATTAAGCATAAGTTTTAAAATTTTGTACGTTTGCAGTTTTATTATATAACAAAAGACGCGTTGATTAAGAGAAAAAAAAAACAAAAAACAAACGTAAAATAGCTGTGAACATTTTTGCAAAATTCTTGGCTAATTTCTTCTTGGCTATTATAAAATGTTTCCGTTTTAAATGAACTGATAATATTTTAAGTGTCGATGGCGTGTGTATTATACCGATGAAAATTTTTCTGAAGTTTTTCACGTTTATTTTAACGAGACTAGTCGGTAGTTAATCACCGATACTTATTGATGTACTTTTATGTATATACTTTCGAACAATCAAAGGGAATATCCTCCTAATGTGTCTAAATAATCAAAAGTTATGCGTGAACAAACATAAAAAAAACAAACAAAAAACGAATAAAATAAGCGACAAATGTTTGTAATTTTTCTGAGGTTCGTTCACAAAAGACCGGTTGAAAATTCAATTTACGGATTGTTCAGGTAAATATTTGCCGTGTGGAAGACATGTAAAATGCGTTTTCTTCATTGTTTTTTTTTTTTATCTACGGATATTGTGAAATTTTTGAAAGTTTCGATTTACAGTAGCCGGATATTCTACCCGAATGAAACACAATTAACTAACCTAACCAACTAGGCTGGCTGGCTCGTCTTTTTCGTTTACTTTGTAATTTTCTATAAATCACTGCATTTTACATCTTATTTGTCATCGATGTGTGACTTATTAAGCTAGCAGACGGCTAATTTGACGCAAAAGCAGTTTTAGCGACAGATTTGTAATCGAAAGTTTCATTACGTGTGTCGATAATTTTCTTACTCCTGTAGAGAACAGTGTTAAGATATGGCCTGTTAATGACATCGTTTCGAATTCTACGTACAGTAAAATCGGTATAATTGGTCTTTTTTAATTTTCCGCATACTTTAAAAATCGTTCGACCGTCGTATTTTACGTGTCGTTTTGGCAGCAGTAGCTAGAAATGGTAATGCTCCTACTACAATTTTCGAATCGTGTTTTTTTTTTCTTATTTGGGAACTTTTTATTGGGAAGAGAACTAACGGAAAGAGAAGCAAATTTAGGCGGGTAGGATATTTCACTTTTCGTATGTATACGAGTTACTCTTTATGCCAGAGCTTCGTACGTAGGTCAGCCTGCATTTTGCGTGTGTGTGTCTGTTGATGTGGTAAGCGAACCGAACTTGTAAAGTTAATTTCGAGACGTTGTTCGCGTGTTCAAAATTTACCCGGAGATAAATTTATATTTATGTTTGTCGGAAACATTCTTCTTTGTGCGAGATTCAGCGAACTTTCGCTTTCGAATTGAAATTTTATTTCTGTTTCGTTTAAATTTATACTGGGGGGAGGGGGGGGACTCGCAACTACAGTTTCTGAGTGAGCTACGCGCACTCTTTCGGAAGTGTTGAACTTTTGCAGTACGGCCCGTATTTTGGTTTATATATATATATATATATATATATATATATATATATATATATATATATATACCACATGTTCCTTCGGTAATTTTCAGCCGCGTGAAATTAATAATAATAAAATTAAATACAAAAGTCGCGATATGCTTTCAGCGGGCTCTTTGTTAACCCTGAAATTGAAAGGTAAAAAATAGGGGGGGGAGGATCGTTAAGAGGCCAAGATGTTGAATTTGAAAATTTTCGGCCGATAGTTTTTAAATCGTTCTTCGTACAGCCTCGTTAAAAAAATACGTGTGTACATCGTCTATAGGCCGGCAGAAGAGCATTGCGTAATTCTGGGGATTAAAGGGAAAAGTGACACACTTATCCTAGAACGGTCGTCTCTGACATTTCGGAGCAACGCCGTGAACAAAACTGACGAATTTCCATTTTCCTTTGAAACTTAATTTTGATAATGAGTAAAAATATGTAAAAATATATCGGAGGCGTAAGATTTGTTTAATAATAATTAATCGCGTCGTCAAAAATCGTCGATTTTGTTCAGTATTTTTCGGCCGAGTGTAAATTTTATTATTCCAAAATTCGGGTGTGGAAATTATTAAAAGTTGATCATTAGTCGTTCTGGTTTCATTCGGAACGTATCGATTAAAAAGCATTTCACAGTTAGAAAAAAGGGCGAAAATTATTTAACTGTTACGTGAATTTAATTATGCCTGAAAATAAATGATAATACGAACTCTGTACAATTCTCCAGATCAAGAATGTAATAAGTTTTTATCAATCATGTACATATCCACGGTGTGTCGGAAAAGTTCCCGAATTTACTTTTCAGCACGCATACAAGTGACGTGATCTATTAAACAATACCCGTACTCTATTTCTACATCCTTCTAGAGTGTGTATATAAAATTTCAGCAGTTTCCGTTGATTAGTTTGCGAATTAGACGTATTTTAATGAAGGTGTGTTTGGGTCGCGTATGCAAATCTAAAAATGGATGAAAAGTGAGAAATTCGTTCCGCGATTGAATTCTGTGTTAGACTTTTAAAAAAAACGTTTTCGGAAACGCAAAAATTGATCGATGATGGTTTCGGTGTAGTATCACGTACGACTGTTTACGCATGGTATGAGCGGTTCAATCAGGAAGTGCGCCAACAAAAATCCAAGGTGATAACCAGGCTCATCGCTTATGTTGATGCAAAAGGGTTAATTCATCACGAATACCTGTCTCTAAATCAAACAGTGAACGCTGCCTACTACGTCGAGATCCTAAAACTCGCGCATTCGGCGAACGTTGTCAAGTGTTATCTCGCTAAAAATCAAATCCTACAAATCAATCACGCCCCCTATTCGCCTGATTTGGCCACTGCCTCAAATGCACCTGAAAGGACGATTTTTTGACGACGTAGCTGCCATTGAAACTTCTTGCACAGAGCGCCTCAGAGCCATTACTTCAAAGGAGTACCAGAGAAGCTTCGAATCGCTGGACAACCGTTTAAATATACTTCGGGAAGGTGACCATGTTGAAAATTAATTCGAATAAATTACTTTATATCCAATTGTATTTCATTTATTTCAAAAGTTCGGGAACTTTTCCGACACACCGTGTATATATATATATATATATATATATATATATATCCGTATATTACATTTCAGTGTTTATCTTAAAAAGAGCGGTTTTAATATGAAAATTAAAAAATTTAAAAAATTTTTCAATACGTAGTTGCTTTTTGGTGAAGCATTGTAATTAACAAATTTATCGGTATTTATCTGTGGACTTTTTGTAATAGATACGTTGCAAATAGTGTCTAATTGACATTGTCGATAAATTCATGCGTATGTCAAAAGAGGAGCAAAACTAAAAATTTTTTCAATATCTAATTTTTTTATGTCCGTAACTATCAACAAAACCAAGAGTTCTCAAATCAAGTGTTAGTCTCAATGAAATTAAAAAACTTCTATCGGTAGATATTTTTCGTAGATGGGGTCCGTCTAATCTTGAAAGGCATCCGAGGAATTCAATTTTGAATGAAGATTTTTTTTCATATTCTTCTCGGCAGTATCGAGAGAAACGGTTTTGAACAAGATTCACTTATTCACTTGACAGGCTTTTTTCCTTTTATATTTTATAAAAACACGCTCATTTTTTTTTTTTTTTCACGAGCTTGCCAACATGGGCATTGGTCCATAAACAGAGGAAAAGATGGGGAAAAGAGACTCACATCCTTACATGATCAGAGATAGTCGCTAAAAAAAAAACAAAAAAATCAAGACCTTGAATGATAAATGGAAATAAGGGAAAGGGTGAGAACGAACGAATATGGATTACTGCTTGAAAAAAGAGTGGAGTGAAAATAAATTTGTTCAAAAGTGACGAACAATCAAACGTTATGTGGTAGAGCTCACAAATAAAGTGGTTGTTGAAGGGGTGCAATGGACGACAATAAGGAGAAGGTACTAGCAAAAAATGTGGGAAAAAAAGGATGAGCAAATGGTACCCAAATCGCAGAGAGATTAGGAAACCGAGGGAAGCATGGAAGGAAAGGTTGAATAAATAAGAAAAAGGTGTCCGAGTTAGAGAATGAGGATGTGTAAGAGTTAAACCGAAGTTTGGAATGAACAGCTGTAGGCAGAAGGGTAATAATTTAGGAATATGTGGAAAGAAACCTACCACCAGAAGAGGAAGATGACAGAGCGAATAAATCAACTAACTCATTTCCCTCGATTAGAATCCATCTCTTTCATGATTGACTGCCTTCTTTTGATTGCTAGTTTTCATTCTTTCTCACATCTATCCTCCCGTTTTCTTATAATTAGATGTTCATAACGCGTTGTATTTTTAACATCGAAAAAGCACCACAGATACTAAACAAATATTCTGATTATTTTTATTTATTTTATTTTATTTATTTTTGATAAATATATGTCCGTTGTGTCGGTGCCGACACTCTTATTAACGTTTATTTAAAAAAATCCAAAAATTACAAACTATCTTAACTTTTTCTCCATAAATCATAATATCAGTAAACCTAGCGTTATGTTTAAGTATAAATACAAGTATTCACTGAAGTTTTGCGTTTTACTTTGAAATATGCGGTATCTCCTTACCCATTATTTGAACAATACTCGTTCAGTAATTATGCGCACCGATTTTTAATGGCACAAACGAACTAGCCGTGAAATATAATTGTTCTTTCGTTAATCTCTTATCAATGTAGCACGATTCCGCGCTCAGACGGCATTCTTTTTATAACAACATTTGCTGAAATTCCGTTGTCCCCTCGCACTGCGACCAATTTATTTTTATATACCGACTTCCGCACTGAGCTTAATGATGCTGAAATTTCCACGTTTATTATTATTATTATTATTATTATTATTATTATTAAAATAAAATGTCAAATGATTTTTACGCTAGCGTTCCGCACTACAAGAAATATCATCGGGAATGCAAATTTATTACCTGACCCCTACCAAATTCAATCCTTTTCCCTCGAAATTTAAATCTTTTTCTTCTTCACCGTTGACAATTTCCCGTTGGTGCGAGGTCTGCCGTGCAAATTGACCGTATCCAACTGTTTCGGATTACCACTAGGCCTGAGTCGATACCGACTTCGATGAGATCCGCAGTGATTACATCGAGCCACCTTTGGCCTTTCAATGCTCTCCAAATTGAAATCTTTTCCAAATAAGCATAACCTGTTGCGTAAAGAACTGATTTCGTATCTACTTAGTATTCTCATGAAATGGTTACTTTTTCGTTTGATATGAGTATTTTCTTTCTTTTGGGAGTAATTAATTATGTTTTATTGTACTTTGGTTTTTCTTTAATTTGAATTTTCAAAATTTACATCATACACACCAGTTCGATACGGTTTGTGGATGTGTGGAAGAGAGTGAGAATGGTATGCATATGCTGTCTAATTAGAAGATGTCTGTCGCTTATTTTATCCTTATTTATTTTCAGCGCAAATTTATATTGTTTATACCGGTTCTATATCGTAAGTGTATGAGTTATTTGGAGTGTGAGTGTGTGTGTGTATAGATATTTTGTAATATGATAGTTATTAGCAAATTAGAGAATATATGCTTTTAATAGAAATATTTACTTGGTTTCCACTACTCGCGCTTTGTAACGCATTTGTGGTCTCTACAGTAATAACAACAACAATAATAATAATAATAATAATATTTGATTTGATTTGATTTTCTAATTATAACAATTATTCTGCACGATCGCTAAATTTTAGCGCAAAAATTATCGCTGACCAACGGTAGATTTTCATCCTGCAGCAGGTATTCAACTAAGTGAGTAAGTTTTCGAACGGGTGGTTTATAAATAATTCCAATTAGACCGAGCCGACAGAGAATTCAATATTTACATCAAATCGATTTTGCTGTTTATCTATCTGCCAATCGCACCCCGACTTCGGATTAATAATTAACGACCATTCATCATCACGGCCGATCGTCTCTTGACCGACTTTTTTACCCCTTATCCGTTCGATCGTCGCTTATTTTGCTCCTTCTTTATCGGAAGATGGTGTTGGGGACGTGTTTTCGCGATTTACCAACAACACAATATATATATATATATATGCGTACTTTCTCAAAGTCTTGAAATTACCACCTTTACTTATTTTATTTCATAGTATGTTGGCATATTCAACAACGTTTCAAACGTGTGTTGCGAAATAAGACAATTTCTCCGAATTTGTACAGGGAAAAAAAGTTAACATTAACACAAATGAGTTGGAAATTTTTTATGTATAGTGGGAGGAACGTACAACCTCCCCGCGCCACCACATTGCTTGTTCAGTGAACCTAAGTAACGTTTCCTGGTCGGTTACTGTGGCCTAGTTGGTTAGTTAATTGTGATTCAGTCAGGACCACGCGGGCTCGAATCCTGCTGACGCGCATTGTAATTTTCAAAAAGTTCACTCGTGCTGGATTAATGTCCATAATGAACGTCCCTTCCCGCGCAAAAAAAAACAAAAAATTAGCGCTTCTTCTTCTAGTTATCCTTTTCATTGGCTCATTTAAAGTCCTCTTCACGATGTACAACGAGACGGCGCCTCGTATAAAGTTGATCGTGCCAAAATATTGTTTGCAATCAATCCGACTTTGTCAAAACTTCCATCTCATGACCTGTTTATGTTCATAGCAAACGTTAATATCATGTTCCTCAAGTTGTAATTATTTATATTCGAGTTATAAATGTTTATGTTCATTTTTTGTATTATCACTTTATTAAAAAATTATCCAAAAACACGTATTACAGAAAATTACACTTTAAGAATATTAAAATAAAGCCGACATGTTTCGGAGTTACGTACTTTTTTTTTTTTTTTTTTTTTTTTTAATTGGGCTCGTCAACCGAGGACCTTCACCCAGAAACAATTAAGGGAAAACGAAAGTTATACAGTGAGGCGATCAGCTATCGCTAATAAGAAGGAAACAATGGAGGGGATAATAAGTGTAGAAGGAAAAGACAGGATATAACGAGCACAAAAAGGAGCAGGAAGCCCCAGCCCAAGCAAGTGGGAATATAGAGCCGAGCGCTCCACCGAAAGAGCAGAGCACTCAAAGAACACGTGATCGGTGTCACAAACAACCGCATCGTTTGAATGGAGAGGACAACATGGGGAAGAGGTCAACGAGAGGCGAAAGCGTGAGGAAGGTAGCAAGGAATGGTTTAAGCGCAAACGCACAATGGAGACAACAACAGAGCGAGGAAGTGAAGGAAACAGAAGGAACCAAGGATTTGAAGGAAGATTAGGCTGAACTGACAGATAAAAGGAGCGACAATTAGAAAAGGAGGAAGGGTACATATTCGACCAAAATCTGAGATGAAAATGTTTACACAAAGGCAAGAGATTAGAGGATGGGATTTTTTTGAAGAAGAATGTAGAAGAAGAAGCAGCAACCCGAGCCAAAGAATCAGCCTTCTCATTACCTGAGATGCCAGAATGACCAGGAACCCACAGCAAGTCAACATGGATTCCATGGAGAGAAGAGAGAGTCCAAATGAGAGAACGTATGCGGAGAATAGAAAAATCACAGGAATGATTAGGAAGAGGAGAAGAGATGGCTTGAAGAGCACTCATGGAGTCGGATATGATCAGAAACTGGGAAGAAAGACGATTGGAGGAGATAAAAATAATGGAACGTAAAATAGCCATTAGCTCGGCTGTAAATATGGAACAGAAAGAAGGAAGACAGAAGGATTCAGAGAAGTTATAGTCTGGAAGAATAAAAGAAGCACCAACCCCATCAGGCCCCTTAGAACCATCAGTGAAAATGGTAACATGAGAAGGGAAGAGAGAATTGACAATACTGTGGAATTCCTGTTTAATTACAGCTGGAGGGAGAGATTTTGCAAGTGTAGGGGAAATAAATACTCTGGGAGGATGGCAGAGATCGCTGAAGTTAAAGGAAAAATAAGGCAGACTATTAAAGGAAATTGTATACGGCCAAAATGAACTAAGACGGAGAGAAATAAGGGACAGGATAGGAATTTTCCTAGGCACAAAGCGCCAATTCCGAGAAATTGAAAGGTAGGAAAAAATGAGAGAAGAAGATGAGAGAGAAAGACGTTTAGCAAGGAAGCGATAGCCCAAATAAGATCTGCGAATAGACAAGGGAGGAACATTCGATTCAGCAAGCAATGCTGGAATAGGAGAGGATTTAAGAGCACCGAGACAGAGTCTAAGACAAGAATTTTGGATCACATCAAGTTTAGAGAGACGGGATTTGGAAGCGCAGGCATAAATGAACGAACAGTAATCAAGCTTGGAGCGGACGATGGATTTATATAGAAGAATAAGAATGAAAGGGTCACCACCCCATTTAGTCGGAGACAGGGCCTTCAGCAGGTTCAACCGTTTAGTAGAGGAGGAGGAAAGATATTTAATATGTTCGGAAAAAGTCAAACGACTATCGAGAAAGATACCGAGATAACGAAAGCAATTAACACGAGCAATATCTGTGCTATTTAAGGATAAATTAACAGAAGCAGGGTTATAAGGGCGAAGGGTAAATACAACGCAGGAGGACTTAGAAGGAGAAATCGAAAGGTTAATTGAGGCAAGAGCACTTTCAAGGAAATTGAGGGACGATTTGAGAGCATCATTAGCTGCGTCAATATCGTGGGAAGAGGAAAAAAGCAAAATATCATCGGCAAAGAATAAAGAGTGGGAATTTAAAGGAAGAGAAGCGATACTAGCAGTATAAATGTTAAAAAGAGTAGGACTGAGGGAGGAACCTTGAGGAAGACCGCAGAAAACCTTTCTAGAAGTGTCAAATAATGGAGGAGAGAGGTGGATAGAACGATTGGACATGAGCTTAATAACAAGGGAAGTGAAATTCACTGGAATGTTAATTGCTGTCATTTTATCTCTTAAAGTTGGGAGATGAACATTGTCGAAAGCACAGGAAACATCTATGAAGGAAGCCAGAGTATAATGTTTTTGGATAAAGGACTTATATAAATGAGACACAAAAAGACTGATACAATCAGGAGGGCCGATACCAGGCCGAAAGCCGAACATATTGTTAGGAAGCACATTATGGTGTTCCAACCACCAGACAAGACGCTTGTTTAGCATACCCTCAAACAATTTTCTGATGCAGGATGCCAAGGAGATGGGGCGTAAGGAAGAACTTTTCTTAGGAATAGGGACAATAATGAAAGAATTCCAAGAGGGGGGGATTGAACCCCTGGAAAGGAAAGAATTGAAAAGATTGAGAAGAAAGTTAAGGGATAGTTCAGACAGATTTTTAAGAGCAAGATAAGGTATACCATCAAGGCCTGGAGTAGGGCTGGAAGATTTAGATAAAACAGCTAATAATTCATTAAGATTGAAAGTCGAAGTGAGGAAGTGAGAAGGAGGGGACGAGATTTGCGGAGAGGTGTTGGAATACAGTTCGTCAAAGGAAGGAACGTAGGCAGGAGCGACAGAATCAATGAAGGATATTAGGCTATCCTCAGATACATTAGAAAGAGAAGGACGTTCAGAGGATGGAGATTTAAAAGCTCTAGCCAACCTCCAAATATGTGAGAGAGAGGTATTTCTAGAAAAGGAAGAACAGAATTTTTTCCAAGAGGCCTTTTTCACGGCTTTAAGAATAAACCTAGCCCTGGCGTTGGCTTGTTTATGAGCCAGAAAGTTTTGGGTTGTAGGATTAGAGCGATAGGATCTGAAGGTCGAACGACAATGGTTAAATGCAGCGTTACACTCCTCATTCCACCAAAGAGATGAGGCCGCACAACGATGAGTGGTTGCAGGAGAACGACGAGGGGGAGAAGATAGAGAAAGAGCAGACCTGATAGAATGGGAAAAGAAATTATAGAGAGAAATGGGATCACAATTAATCTGTGGATCAGGAAGTGATGAATCAACAGAAGAGCGGAAAAGAGTCCAATTAGTTTTGCTGAGATTCCATCGAGGAGAATGGAGATGCCTGGGATAAGATGGAGAAGGAAAAATATCAGTAGTAATTATTATGGGAACATGGTCACTGCCGAAAGAACCCGAAAGGGTTCTCCAGGTAAAGTTAAGACCAATTGAAGAGGAAGAAAGAGTTAGATCAAGAGAACTGGAGACAAAAGCATTCCTAAAATAGGTTGGGGAAAGATCATTAAGGAGCACCAAGTTATCAGAAAGGATAGTATTCTCAAGGATGGAACCATTGCTATTGTAGGATGTGCAGCCCCACATAGGGGAATGAGCATTCCAATCGCCGCCGATAATAAACGGTTGCGGGATAGATGAGAAAAATGTAGAAAGGGGGAAGTGACGAAGATCGTAAGTAGGAGGAACATAAATCGAAACAACGTTAATAGGACGCATAGAAGGAGGATTGATGGAGATATGAACGATATTAGGAATATTAGGAGTAGAAGGAAGGTTGAGAGAAATCTCGTGAGAACGGAATGGAATGCCATTTCTAACGAGGATCGCAGAACCAGCATAGCCATCATCGCGATCGCTTCTGATTACCTTGAAGCCTCTAATGTTAAAATCCACGCCTGACCGAAGCCACGTTTCCGAGATGAGAGCAACTTGGATATTATGAAGATCCAACAAACCCTCCAATGAATTTTTGTTGGCTCTGAGACTACGACAATTCCATTGTAGCAGATTAAACGCAGCCGGCATTGTAGAGCTAAAGAGGGATTAGGAAAAAAAGAGGTAAGAGAATGGAGTAGGAAGCAATAGGAGAGCACAGAGGAGGGTATAAATGCAAAGCATTTATACTAAAATAGCAAGGATAGGTGGATAGAGAAGAAAGGAACAATCGACTATAATAATTAGAATACAGGAGGAAGTGAGTCAGGGCAGCTAGATTATAGAGGGAAACGGAGCGTAGTAGAAAGGGAGATGATAAAACACAATTGGGAGCAGAAATGAAGGAGATATATGAAGATTTTAGAGAAACAGGAAATAGGTATGAAAACATCCAAATAAATAAAGTAAAGTCAGTTGTAGTTAGACCATTGCACTTAAAACTGGAGCTGGGTGTTACGAAGCCATAGCTATACACGCCAGCTAGTCTCACAACTGTATAAATGTAACAGTAAAAGTGAGAAAAAAGGCAACTTCGAATGGAACTCAGCCCAAAGATTGAGTACGTCAACTCGACATGAGCCCATTCGAGAAAATAATAAGAAGATAAAAGGTACCAGTGCTCAATAATGGGTATGGCCACTACAGCAACGGCCCTTTTAATAATAAAAGGAAATGTAAAACAGGAGAAAGCCGTGCTTAAACCTGAGTCAATGGCCAACTGACTTGGATGAATCATACTGCGCAATTGGAAAGAGATTAAGCAAGAGGATACGGGAAAGGAGAGGGGGAAGGGGGAAGGACAAAAGAAGAAAATAGAGAAAATTCTGCCCTGAATCTTATCACTTTTACTCCTTTTTAGTCCTATTTGATTTTTCCTTGTTATTAGGAGAATAATTATTAAGAACGTATATTATTAGAGAGGAAACGAGAAAGAGAATCAGCAAAGGATGAGGAGGAAGCAATGTTGTTTAAAGAAAGAAGCTCTAGAACCGCTGTTGAAATATTATTAATTAAGGGAGAAAGATCCGAAGAGGAAGAGTTTAGAGGGGCTGAGGATACAGGATTGATATTAGTAAGATTTGCGGGAAGACAACTTTCTGAAGTAGAGTTAGGAAAAGAAGGAACGGATTTATTGAGAGCCCATCCATTGGAGGGAGAAGGAATACGATTAGATGGAAGAGGGGGGAATTGGGGAGAGGAATCGTAGATAGGTTTAGAGAACCGTTTTTTGTGGAATGTAGGTGATTTGGGACGAGGAATAGAGTTAGAAAGAAGAGAGGGGAGTGATGGTGGAGATTTAGTAATATTATTGTGGGAAGAGGAAGGCAAGGAGGCTCGGTCAGCAAACGAAAAGGCATGAGTAGCTAAGCTGTTCTTTTTGATAAGTGTGGCTTCTTGAAAAGAGATATTCTCGAAAGCCATAATACGTTTTTTTCTTTCTGCCTAATCCACTCAGGGCAAGACCGATCATAGGCACGGGAGTTACGTACTTCATAATCATGTCATTAAATTAAAGTTAAAATTATACAAAACGATCGCAAATATTTACTTCAACAATCGATGTATTAAATACACCATATAATACCAACATATGCCAAAATAAATATCAAGAACAGAACGTGGACGGCAAAAATTATTAAAGATAAAGCAGAAAAACTACGGATAATATAACCCACTATTTAAAATTAACAATTAATCATAACATATCGATATTATATTGTATTAGTTTATAATATTGACAAATATGATAAAATCTTTTTTCAACTTTCAACTTTATTTATTAATGCCATAATTTATGTAACTTCGAAACATGTCGGCTTTATTTTAATATTCTTAAAGTATAATTTTCTGTAATACATGTTTTGATAAATTTTTAATAAAGTTGTAATTATTTGTAATTATTTACAGTTGCTCTTTATTAAAATATTGACGTCATTTTCAAATTTTTCAACCGATCACAAGTGTGACAAGAAAAAATCGAAATTTTTTTGGTCCGGCTATACACAAACACACTTGTCGTTGGTGTACTGTTTACAAATACGGTTGACCTAAATTAACGAATATTAAAACGGATTACCTATCATCGTCAGTAACAACTGCATCGATAAAATCGTATTTTATACGAGATATTTCTCGGACATTCCCCTCTTTAGTTTTAAAGGGAAGTGCCAAATAAGAAACGAGCAGTATCGGGAAAATCGGATATTCTCAAAATGAATGGAATATTGTATTTTTAAAAAAGGTTTTGTGTACCGTACCGAATCGGCTTGACTGAAATCAACATTTATACGATGATAGTTTAAATCTAATGCATGAGTTAGTTTATTAGCATAGTTTTATCAATAAAATAATATTAACAATTTAACAACTAAGTACTCTGATTGTTCCATCTCTTTAAACCATATTCTTATGTATGTATCACGAAAGAAACCTTTTTCTCCGTAATCGTTTGCGGGGGTCTACATCCAGTTTATGTTTACACTTTCTTCTCTGTGTGTATGTGCGCGCGCATATGTGTCCGCATATTACGTTGCAGTACACGTATTTTCGAAAATAATACACAGCTTTAACGATGAAATGGCGTAATTAAATTACCCGCATTGTATTTACAACCTTCTCTCTTCGAACCCGATCATTAGGCTTGGAAATCTTGGTAAATAGAAATAACGAAAAGTGCACATGAACACCGGTGGTAGCGGTGTTCTTGCTGTAGCAATTGTTACTTTAACGTGAAACTCGCGTAACGTCTTTTTTTTTTTAATCGATTTTTCCGAATTGTCTGAATTTTTGGATTTTACTTTCAATTTCAGCAGCCGATTAAGAAAAATCCGGGAGCTGCTTTGGAGACTACCGTAATAATGGCATCGGTTTACATTCAGAGTTGGAGTCATCTTGCATTTCAGTCGATTAATGACGTAATCATCTACTTAATAGGCCGACGTAATAGAACGCGAAAAATTTATATTAAAGAGTGCTCGTTATTCATAATAAATGCGTGCAACGGTGGAACGCAAGTGGTATGCAAAGGTTAGCGTGACAATGTTAGACGAAAGGTCAAATTAAATCGCATCAAAATAAATTTTCCGCAAGAGTTGCCTGTAAGCGGCCTATTAAAACATTAAGTAGCCGTTATTTCATTTCATTGTTATTATTATTACTATTATTTTTTCTTTTTTTGCCTATAATTAAAAGGATTTTCTGTTAATGTGCAATTGGAAATTATTTGTTATGCCCTGGAGAAAAAAAAGTATTTTGTTGGTACCGATCAAATTTTGAAGGATAAAGAGAGAAATAAAGGAATTACAAATAGATTAGATATGAGCCAGGCTATTTTCCTTTAACCACGAATGATGACGCAAATTAAATTTTTCGAACTAGGAAAAGGCATGCGCAACTTCGGAAATTCTTCGCAATTGACCCTTTCTAGAAACTTTTATATTTCCGCCCTCTCGGATAATTTTTCAAAAAGTTCTTATTAATTCAGTGTATGACATGACCAATGTCATTGTTTGAAGATATACGCGAATCACTCTTTATACCAATTAATAATATTGTCGGAGAATGTGTAGGTACCTTTGTTTATTCAGCCTAGGCTCTCTTCGCCGTTATTGGTTATTAAGGACATCGCGTTGCGGCAAATTTCGATGTCGATGATCACATTTGTGACCGTAGATTTCAAAATATTTTCACCGATTTTATACTAGTCATCATATTTCGTCGGAAGCGAATAATTTCAGTTTTTCAAAATTAATTAATCGGTACGAAAAATAACCTAAAAAGGTGCTTCAGTTGTTTCAGATTTGGAATAGTGATTTTTCGCTTTCTAAAAAAGCATTTTGTAATTGTTGAATCTTGTTCATTTATTTTCAGACTCGGAAAGGTATTACGGTGAATAAATTAATATCCTTTTTATCTCAGAAAAAAACTAAGTGTATAATATAAATATTTGAATGTAAACTTTTACGGCTGCATTTTAAAAAAAAAATTATTTAAAGCCGTATTTTACCATACCGAATGGCAAGGTTTCGGAGAGACTGTGTAATTGATGGCAGTATTTCTGATGATGAATTAAGTATGAAGAGTTTGTTAAATATGTCTCCGTGTTAAATTTCAGAAAAGAAGCTGTAGCTTACGAAACAGTTAAATTTAAATTTATCAGATGGGGTGTATATCGTTGAAATATTCCATGAGGATCCTAGAGGGCCGCGTTTTACAAGTGAAAGGAGCAAGTTACGAGTTTAGCTAGATGAAATGGAAGAACAAAATTGAATTTGAGACGTTTATTTCTGAATTAAATGAATTACCGGATATTTCGTTATCTGTTACTTCAAACGGAATATATCATCACATGAAATATTTCGAACGCTCTCGCTTTAAATACAAAATAGGTTACTTTTTATTAATCAACTTCTAAAAATATCCTCATCGTACAGCGAAAATTTCAATTTCAGTTTATGTTACTTAAGAAATAAATACTATTTTCGTAAAATATAATACAAATTCGCACCACATATAGCTGCGGGAGCTTTGGGGATTATTATTGAAAATTTTTAAATTTATTTACATGTATAAATTTATTTAAAATAACCGAATCAGCTGACTTAATTTTGAGATTAATAAAAAATAAGATAAACGAAAAACATTCTCTTCTCCTCATTGTGCTCTAGGGAATTTCACAAAGAAACATCTATATACAATATAAAGTACAAAATGTTTACACCTCTATAACAATACATCATCTTAAATTTATCGCACAAATGCAATCGATCGCACATTTACTTACAAATGTACTTATAACCAAGCAGGTACCCTACCATTCACACACGTATGCCTACTCATACAATTTACATAGATATAACAATATCTTAGGTAATAAACAGTTGATTGAAGTAACTGAAAATACTATGCCACCTACACTGTTAACCCAACTAAACCTCATATATATATATATAAACTCGGCCATTTTGGCCTTGCAAGGGGATGCGCCCCTTGACCCCTCTTGCTTTCATTTCTGTCTCTTTCTCTTCTATACTTTGTATAAAATGATCAAAATTTACAACGTAATTCTTACTGGCATCAACACACACAAAAAATAACATAACCACAAAACTCCTATTCTAACATTTAACTTACATTATATAAAAATTAAGACATTTTTTTGTTACATTTTTCGTTACATATTTCATTACATAAAATTGTGACATTTTTTAAATAACAATAACAAAAATCCTATAAAATATAACAAACGTTACATAAAATTGGGACATTTTTTTAGGACATTTTTTCGAATGGGGGGTAACCTAAGAATTACGTTGTAATTAATATACAAATAAGGATAAATAATTATATAAAAATAGTCAAACAATATTGTACTTAATTATAATTATAATATGAATATGAAACGTTTAAAACTTTCGCCGTTCTTAATCAACAGCGTTTAGAAAATGAAATGTATTTATATCAAGAATACAACTCTTAACGTTTCGGTCATTTGTTTTGGATCCGTTGTGTGATTGCTATGTTACTATTTTTAGAACAGCCGCATAACTGAGCTTTATGTCCACTTTGAGGAATAATAATATCTAAGCACAACATTACTGTAACTTGCGGGAAGATTCGGTTTGTCAGCAAGCGTCTGCTTTGCATTGTATTTCGCATTATATAATTTGCGATACACCTCTTATAATTAGGAGGATGTTGCTGCGCGCACAAACTTCGACGGTAAGTCTGTTTTAAAATTAGCTGAATTATGATTACCCGCGCATCATTTATAGGAGCGATTACAAAATGATCGCGTGTGTTCATATTTTCGACATCTAGTTCATTGGGCTATGTCTCTTTTTACGTGAGGTGTTTCTACTCAAATTTTTGAATGTAATCAGAAATCGAGATCATATGGTACCCTTTAATGGCATCAGTCGGTTCTAACTCGATGAAATGTAGTGGGAGAAGTTCTTTAGTTTTTTTTATTTTTAATATTAAAGACAGACCTGACTTGAAATCTTCGAGAGCCTGCTTAATGTCGCTGTTTGTGAAGGAGGGATGTAAACCCCGAATTACGGCTCTTTCGTGTTTTATTGGAAAGTGTGGTAGTGAATGTCTTCTTTCTTGAATGTTTTAACTATTTTTCTGTAATTGTCAGGAGTATGTACGTTGATTTTGACCGCGTTATCTTTCAACGATTTTGCTCTGAAGTCTTGATTCCCTAATATGTCCACAATTTTTTTCAACATTCCCCAATAATTAATTACATCGTGTACGAATGTGGTTGGCGGAGAAGGTTTTTTTGTTACATTGTCAGCCGGCTGTGTAATCGAATTCTCATTTTGCGTAGCTTCGTCTTCGACTTGCAAGGTTTGAAACCTGTTCTGTTTCATACGTGAGTTATTTAGTTTTTGTTCGTCCAATGGTCTTTTCCTAGCCTTCTTCTTAGGAATCTGCCAGTCGTTCTCTATGTGTTCATTCACCTGCGACGATGTCGATAATACGTCTTCCGAGTAAATTGATAATATTGTATTGTTGTCGTCAGTTATATCCTCATTTCTTATATGATTATTAGTAATTTGGGAAGACGGAATATTATTAGAAAAAAGAACGAAATACGTGTTCGTAGTTAGTGTAGGTATCTGATAGACGACGTTTTGATGCGGATATAAAACAATAGATGTACATTAAGTTGTAGCCGTGTTGTTAGTGTCGGGGTGTACAAGATGGCTTAGCAACATTGGTATATAATGGCGATGATAACGACGACTGTGCATGATATGAAGATAGTGTGATTGTGTGTGTGTGTGTGTGTGGATTGGTGTAATGCGACGTAGTTACAATTGTCGGCTGTGCATGTCGGCAACGGTAACATACCTGCATATGTGATAAGTGCAGATATGTTTATGTGTGATTGAATAACTCTGTATATTGTATAGTTTTATATGATAAATTGGTTTTATCTTACCGACAGAAATCCAGGTAAATTAATATAGAAATGAATAGTACGATAAGACCGAAATAACGAACGATAACAAGAAACGAGATAAGAAATGAACGCGCAACATAGGTACCGAATCCGATCAACTGAATGCGAGTAGAAAGATGGCTCAAGAAATTTAATGTTGAAATAAATGCAAATAAGTCAAACTATATTCTCTTTATTAACAGAAGGTTTGATAAAAAACCACCAAATTTAACGAGATTTGGGTTAAATATTAGATACACAAATCAAATTAGATATTTAAATGTTATTGTAGATAATAACTTAAAATTTTGCAATCATTTTAGTTGCATCAAAAATAAAATCAACAAATTTTGTACCGATTTTTAATAAACTATACAACAACGCAACCGGATGAATTATAAAAACGGAATATTATTGTATAAGTGTATAATTTTACCTAATATTATTATATATAGTAGTGTTATTTATGTTGATATGTTAAAGACAAAGAGATTTCAGAATATACTTATTGCCCCTCTTTCTAGGATTCTAATTTTACGACAGAAAAAATTTTCATTCTTTTAGTTTTGTTTATTATATACGGGTAACATCTTTTTTTTTTTTTTTTTAATTATAAATTTGGGTGCCATGTGAGTAACTCTACCTGGGCTATTCGACTCAGTAGAAGTTACAGTAGGCTATACAGTCTATTGGATGCTGCAAAAACAGCTCTAACGTCTAACAACAGTATTGAAGCACTAAGAGTATGCTGGCACCGTTGAAGTTGATGCTCCGGAGTCGGAAAAACGGTGAGTCCACGCGGTACATAGGAAGATGGAGTAGGAGTTCCCCTCAAAGACGTGAGACAATGCCACGTGTCCCAATCGCAATCCGGATAAAATTATTCCCTACGTGATACAGATCGGTGCTACACTTTATGGGCCTCAAAAACTGCGTATTAATATTCTTTTTATAATAACCACTGATAGAAATTCATGCGCAGATAATGCCATCGATTTCGACGGTGTTTGTCTCAGTAACGACCGGTGTATTGTCATAATTGTGGCTGTAATTGAAAAGGATAAGAGTAGTTACAAGGAATCGGTATCCTATGGATTTATTGTTAATCTTAATATCATACAATCCCCGACACCTTTGCTAAGAACTTTACTTTTTTTTTTTACATTTAAGGGGTTCCCTTTTAAAGTAAAATTTCTAATATTCGTGGGACTTTCTCAATTCCATGAAGCTTGAGCAAACTCACAAATGGATTCAGCTCGGCGAATAAAAAAAAAACTCTGACATGCACTGGCCGTAGGGTAATATTTTCTAAGCAAATATTTCTGGTCTAGCTAGAATACACCGCACATTATGATGAAAGCTTTCCGACAGCATCTAGAGAGTCAACCTTATACTGGAAACCCACACAGTTCACCGCATTCGCAGAAATAACTGAGGAACAACCGGTTTACCACCTTCCATTTTCGTACGAAATGTTTCCATTCGTTGTAAAGTATACAAAATTCATAGCCGTTCTTATTCGTTTATCAGTAAGGTATATTTAAGAAACTTCAATCAAACGCCGATACTGCTTAAATGCCGATCCAAACAAAAGGGTGAGGAAAAAAAAGGACTGGGCGAGTAAATAAATAGATGAAAAATAAGGGAAAAGAAAAAACGACGAAAAATTAGAAAAAAGAGAATGTAGAATATTTTTTGAAAGTTGTGTTTAACTGAAAGCATCTCGCATTTAACACTCGTCCTCTGCAAATAAAATTCGTCTTTTTCATCGTGATTGTACTGAATAATTCAACGGAATAAATTAATAATAATGTCTCTGTAAAATTTATGACGGCTCTTCTCGACGACCTATTAAAACTCATCCAACGGCAAAATT
Source organism: Icerya purchasi (assembly GCA_039619475.1). Taxonomy (NCBI): domain Eukaryota; kingdom Metazoa; phylum Arthropoda; class Insecta; order Hemiptera; family Monophlebidae; genus Icerya; species Icerya purchasi. The sequence continues at coordinate 95,784,147 of CM077116.1, read as the reverse complement.
TCAGAGTCCGAGAAGGAATTTTTAATTTATTCCTCGTTTTATTTTTATTTATATTTCGCATTACGGGCAGATTCGTCGGCACGGATATTAATAGTTTTTCACTTTGATTATCCCGGCCAACCGATAAGGAACTCTGTTGATAATGAACGAGTTGAGTACAAATTGCAGACTTCTCTTTTTTGATAAGCTCTGAAATTAAGCCGAACGCGAATAAATGAAACTTTTCCAAAATCGAAATATCAAAATTCATAATTCAAATTCGAGACGGCCAGTTTAATATTTATATAAATATAACTCTTATAACAATATGTATATATATATATATATATATATATACATATATTTTTAAAAAAAAGAAGTAACAACGACTTTTAAATATATTCACAAAAAAGCTGCCTTGTTAAATCCTGATTCTAATTAAATTATTTACCACGATAAATAAACTTTTTCTTAATAGTACGGAGAAAAAAAACCGCGCTGATCGCCTATGATGTTAATTTTTTTTTTTTTTTGAAATCTATGGCTCAAATGACGTATTTTTTTTAACGCTCAATATTTCGATCGATGGATAATCATCTGAAAAGTTCCGATTACTTATTTAAGCATCTGGTTTGGGCCTTCTCTTTCATTTGTTGGTATTTGTTCAGCTTTGTATCTTTCATTACTTGCGACATTTGTACTTTTGCAGCGTTCTTCCTACCGCGTTACCTTTTAAGGAATAACCTAAATCTATATAAATATTCCACCAATTGCGCTATTCCGAAGTTCCAAAAGCACTTTTGTCGATGAGCTTTATTTTCCGATAATTCGTTTAAATTCAACTGGGCGCAATCGCTTCCATTTGACAAAAATACCGTTGACGTAGTTTTAATAATTATTCTTAATTTGTTGAAATACAGGTTTTTTATTTATTTTTTATTTTTTTTCGTCTTCTTGGAGCATATATCGCCGTCTCTAGCGGTTATGGAATGATTCTGCTAGTTACTTTTATATAGGTCTTCTTAGACATCACGAATACGAATCCTAAAGAGTAAGTTAAAGCCTGTTAGTATTTCTGTGCTATCGGTTTTGCGAACAGTGTTGTTAAATTTTTGACACACACTTAGCGGATTTTGTTTCGCCGCACAATCTATGTAGTAGTAGAGGTATTCGACATAGCTTTTATACTCTATTTTTAATTAATAATCGTTGTATTATCTTCGGTTCGCTTGCTGTTAATTTATGACTACCGTAGTATAACCGATTCGCAGTTTCAGGACTTCTCGTACTAATACGCAATAACCGTTTTCCTTATTTATATCGCGGTCCATTATTTCCTAAGCTATCGTGAATGTCGAAAGAAAAATAGTTAATCGACGTGATTCGAATAACGATAATAATAATGACAATAGTGATAATTATGATTTTTATGGAAATGCTCCGAAGATCATCGCTGAATACATTAAAATAATAATAACGGAAAAAAAAAAAAAGAAAACCAGGAAGGTTCTTCTTGGAAATTGTCTTGACAACTTCGTAATCGTATTAATATATACGCAGCTATGAAAACATCGTTCGAATAATTATCGGGCTAAATTTCCTCAAATAGAATTTATATTTAATACTCACTTTCTCCTTATAATTCGAATACTTCATCGGTACTTACAATAATTTTGCAGCTGAGTTTGTAAACACTTCTTGTGTTACAGAGTCAGAACTATGTTATTGCCGTCTTGAATGTTGCCTCTAATTATGAGTACATTTCTACACGCGTATATATTTTCGTTTTCTCTTGTAATAGTAAAAATTCGGATACCCGCAATGCTTCGCGATATAATACACAGATTCATGAAGTGCAATGGGGTTTCGTTCGGGTGGGACCCTGATTATAATAAGAATACAGCAAAATTCTTATTGTGCTTGATTCACATGACCGTAGTTGGTAAGCCCCGAAAAAAAAAAATATATGTATATATTATTAGGCTTTCAGTTTTATTTTTCACAATTTCACAGCGAGGTCGTATTAATAGACAAAGGTGATATTAATTCTGGAACACGTTTAATTTCGTACCAAGCGGTTTCTACAAATTTCTTAAAATCGTATCCTCAATTTCTGGATCAAATTCGGTCGCTTGTTACCATCTTTTTTTTTCCTTTTCTTCGTGAAATATTCATAGGTGCGAATTAATCAATTAAACAGATCGTGTCGAATAGTCTGTCAAGCGAAAGAAGACCTCCGTTCGAGTTTCGTGAATGTTACTGGAAGTAGTGCACTGGCAACAGAGCGCGCATTTTAACACTTGACGCCTATTTCAATAATGCAGAAAAAAATCATATTGCCATACTCCAGTTATTCCTCCCCTTCTCGGTACCAGTAGCCTCGTTTTTGTTTCATCCTCGTACATTCATCCGTTCTTTTTTCCCGACCCGTTCTAATCCTGTTAATAGAATGACTTGTTACATCTCATACGGACTGGAGGTTAATGTGAGGTTCCTGGATTTCGTGACGACAGCGCGTTCAGGTTGTTTTAATCTTTCGCTTGACAAACTCTATACATCCCTTTTTTTCTTTAAATATCATACTCGTTTGTACTAATATAATGGTCAAAAGTTTACTTGCATTATTTACCTGTACACGAGAACTTGTTCGTGCAGTTCTCTGAAGGAAAAGAGATTCGTTATCGTTCTGTTCATCATGTCGGAATGTTTAAAAATTCACGCCGACTAGAGTGATCGACTGATGAAAATATGCGCCAGTTTAAAAGCATCAGAAGCTCCCTGTCTACCTGTGTTTGCCGATAAGAGCAACAGGAACTTACGATCAATCGGCTATCGGAAAAGAAAATCTTTCAATATTTAATTGTGATATATTTGACAAAAAATTTAACAGAGTTTTTTCTACGCATTTTTTATCATTTCATTTTTGGCTGGTCCACATTATACATATTTACCCGTGTCATCAGGCCCGTGCTCAGAATTTTGAATGGGAGGGTTTTGAAAAGTTTCTTTACGTATTTATTTCATAAATAACAATACATTTTCCACTAATATTCATAGTATTAATAATTTCCATCATTTTGATTTATATATTAATAATTTACATAAATGAATTACCCCGTATATGAACATTAATAAAAATTACACATGTGTTATTGATTATACTCGTAATCAAAAAATTTTTCCTTAAGATATTAATGAAGTACCTAAAAATATGGAGCATATTTTTTCTGTTTTCTTTTAAAGCTAAGAACACCCTAAAAAATCATCAATATTTGTATTAAATTTTTGATTTTTTTCAGATTTTTTTTGTGTTATAATAACTATTTTAGTTCTCGTGGAAAGGTAGGTTAACCGTTAACCCCTAAAGCCTACCCTGTGGACACGGTCTTGCGTATCATTGTGAGGAAAGTATCTTCCGAAAAATAAAAAGCGAGGTAACCCTGTAAATAGAAGTGGAAATACAATTAAATAGGAAAGAAGATATTTCGAGAAAGAACTGAAGAAGCGAGAGTAAAATAATTTGCCTATTTCTAATGCGATTTTTACTTATAAGTAATGTGTAGTATCGAAAAAGTGTAAATAATTTTCAAAATGTTTTTCGAACAGCGCTTCAAATGAAGTACATGTTCGCCAGGTCATCGACTTGATTTTTTTGACTTTTTGATATTTTTTTCTTTGTTTCAGCTGATTCAACACAATTCGGTAATTTTAAGAAAATACACAAAACTCAATACTTCGGATTTTTTCATGGCAGACTGCTCGACTCTCAAACGATTACAAGAATTAGTCGGTTCCAATTGACTACGCCCTGAAAACGTTACGGATTTCGTTGCAGGATTTTCTTATTGTCCTCGGCGTAAGAACTACCTGGTGCAAAATGAAATTTTATAGGCGCGACGCACAAACCTAAGATTTCAAGTGATTTATGTGATTCCAGGTGATTTAAAGTGATTCAGGTGATTCCAGGTGATTTCAGGTAGTTTCAGATGATTTCAGATGATTTCAGGGTTTTTATATTCAGAGTTGATGCATATCTCTGTGACATCTTTTAACAGCGCACATCGCTCAGTTTTGTATGCGTCAAGTTTATATTCATCATCGTGCCCCGGGCTGGCTTCTCGTGAATCGTCATTAAAATGACATTTTCCCCTATCCTATACTTTCTTGGCATGTATCGCGTCCAATAACTATAAATTCTCAATTTTTGGTCTGGTCGTATAGGTTCACAAATCAAATAAGTGCAATATTTTTAGCATTTGACTAGTCTGTTTTTAGCGTTAGACTTGCTTTTTACTTTTTTTTAAAATACTTTTTGTAAACTGATGAAAGCCGTCTTGGTCTATTTCTTCTTGATCTCAGCCATCGTTCGTTATTATTATTGCTTCGAAATATCTCTAAATTTTGCACGCTTTCTCCACTTCCTCTTTAGCAATTTTCACTTGGACGTCTGTGTTTTATTTTTTGCAATCCCATAGCTTTCGTTTTTCGAGCATTATTCCATATTTCTTTCTTTGACGATTATCTAACATTTCTCGCTTTTAAAATTACTACACCATCGGCATAACTGCTATCGCATTACTTCGGTGTTTGCTAATTTTTGCATATATTTTTGTTCTAGCTTTCTTCGTGAATTCATTTGCGGGCAGATGTTGAGCAATCTGTAGTGGACGTCCTTGTCTCTAACCCTTCGACCTAGATACTGCGATCGCCATTTGAATATCCCGCATAAATTTTGACGTGTACAAGTTCCTAATTATTTGCCGATCGTTATTATCCATAATGTAGTTTCGTAAAATTTCTATTATGTTTTCACGCTTTAAAACGCCGTCAATGAAGCTGAGCGATTACTCCTCTCTCTATTTGCTTTTATTTCCCGCTATATTATTATAATATAGTTTCATTAAAAAGAAATTCTCCCCGATATGAGCGTAGAAGAAATGCTTCGGCGTATTTTAAATCAGGATTTAAAGATTTATTCCACCATAGCAGATGATATGGAAAGCGTTATCATCACTTTAGAATCCACAACAACTTCTGTGTTTACCAGCTGTTATGGTATTCTTTAACAGATTATTTACAATTCTCAAAAAATAGGATTTTTTTTTTTTTTATTTATTTTTTTTATTTTATTGGCCTGAACAAATACAGTTCATTTGGCCAGCAAGCTACACTACGAATAGATATGGAAAATTAATATTAACAGAAAAGGAATAAAAAGCAGAGAAGGAAATTTCATTCTATTCTATTCTACATTATGGCCGCAACTACAGAGTAGTGCCCACAATGATCAATGAAATTAACCAAAAAGAAAAAATAAATAAATTAAGAAATCAAAATAGGTTATCATTCTACATTATGGCCGCAACTGCAAAGCAGTGCCCACAATGCGCAATGAAATTAACCAAGGAAAAACAAAAAAGAAATTAAAATAGGTTATCATTCTACATTATGGCCGCAACTGCAAAACAGTGCCCACAATGCCTGATGAGATTTAACAAACAGAGATCAGATTTTTCTTTCAGAGGAGAAAACAAAAAACAAAAAAGATAAAATGAGAAATACAAATTAAAAAATTCCCATCTTACAATATGACCACAGTTGCCTGGCAATGTTCACAATGCCTGATGGGAAAAGGAAGTTGTAAGAAAAATAAATAATTGAATAAAGAATGTAACAAATAGATTGATAAAGAATAAAATGAAATAAAACTAACTGGCTTCATCAATAAAGTAATAAACTTCAATAAATAAGAAAAGGAACGAAAAAGAAAAAAAAAAAAATAAATAAAATAAAAAAAAATTCTGGTTCCTTTAATAAAATCTTTCCTTAATTTTCTTTTTTCTCTATCCTGTTCTTTTTTTTTTTTTTTTTAATATTTTTATTTATTTTTATTTTTTTTTTATTTTTATTTATTTGTTTTTTCTCTCCATTTACTAATATTATAATTAAATCAAAATGTTATTATTAATTATAAAGCGAACCATAATAAAAATTGCTGTATGTCCAGAACACAGTAAGTAATGAACACTATATGGAGGGAACAATCCGCATGAAATTAATTCTTTATAAAACCTTTTCCTATTGTGCTCGTATTTGTCACAGCTGAACAGCAAATGATTAATGTCATCAATGAAGGTAGACCTAGTATGATTACTGTTGCATCCAGAGGAGTCTGCAAAATTTAGAGGCACTCGGGAATGCCCCATACGCAATCTACAAACTAGTGTGACATACTTACGAACAAGACGACCGGGGATAGACTGTGGAATATCGAAATACCAAGAAAGCGAAGGTATATCAGACTGAACCATATTGTAATATCTACCAGTATTTTGCATATCTCTATAAGTTATCCAATCCTCCAAGGCAGTGGCCTGACTCCTGTGATATAAGTCTGAGGAAGGAATGAACGGGAATATAATTCCATTTAAGGCAGCGCATTTAGCCGCGGCATCAACGTCATCATTTAGCCCAACCCCGCGATGACTGGGAATCCAACAAAAGTTTAAACAGCCATTGTTATTAATAATTTGAAGGTATTTAGTTTTGATCTCGTAAATGAGTGGGTGACATTTATAATTAAACGAACTATGATCTAGGGCGATCAGGGCTCCCAGGCTATCGGAGAAAATTGTAAATTTATTATCCGGGTTAAGAACATTTAATATGAAATCAAGAGCCTTATCGATAGCCAACAGTTCGGCGGTAAAAACAGATGCATCAGGAGGAAGCTTGAATTTTTGAATTGTAACGTTAGCTACAATGAAAGCGGAACCAGTGAGACTATGGGGACCTGTGAGCTTAGCACCATCTGTAAATATTTTGATGCAATCCGGATATTTGTTATTAATAAAATTATTGAACCACAGTACGGATAACGATAGATTAGTATCAAAATAGGATGTAACATGAAAGTGTAGACGTCTTATTTACTCGCTGTTCAATCTTTGATGAGTAAATAAGTAATTGCGCGAGCATGTCATGTTTGGAAATGTGAAAAAAAAAAAGAGTTGCTAATGATTTAGTTTGCAATAACCGATGGAACCTATAGACTTGAAAGCGATTCATTTTTATTATGATTTCTGCGTTTTCCAAAAAGTATTTTAAATAATTACGTTTTGCGAAAAATATCAATATATATTGTACATTTGTGTGTGTGTGTGTGTGTGTGTGTGTGTGTGTATATACTAGATGTTATTAACGCCTTCGCTCGATCATTAATGTCCGTTTAAATCTTTATCTGGGAATTAATAAATATTTTCTTTGTTTCATCTAGAATTATATATAGTATAATGAACATTTTTTATAATCTTTATTTTATTTTATCCCGCTTTTTTAAAATTTTACGCGGCTTAAGATGATTGAGGTGACGGCTTCAATACTTGTCTCGTTCCAGATCCAAGATGCTCCCAGGTTTGTCCAGCCTGAAATAACTGTGTACCAGAGAAATCTGGAAAAGGAAAGGCGGCCGACAGAAAGGAACTGGCCCCAGGATTCTCTTTAAATCCACTAGGCTTTGTACATTGTGAACCTTACTTTCACAATCCCCGACGCCTTATTAAGGATATGGGACTTACTTTACTTTTACTTGTCAAAATATTGGTTAGAATAAACTGAGACAGACAAAAGACAGTCAGACAAAATTTCCGTTTTTTTATTTATATATATATACATATGTATATGTATATATGATCTGTCAGATCAAATGTCACGCATGTTGTCAAAATTATGGCGAACAAAGTTCATATTTAGCGAGCGTGACGTGTTTCAGATGCTTCGACCAGTGTATTTGTCCCAATGTCAATCATCTTCAAGCATTCTAAGTTTGAAACATGCTTCTCTGTATGTCTAACACTCCTAACTATCAATCGTTTCGATTGCTTGAAATCACGTCGGTTCTCTTCGTTTACATGAAGCAGCATTCGTAAGTAGCAGCATTCAGCATTAGTCTGGAATTATATTTTTTTTGACAATTTCAAATAATTCTAGATCTTATTTTGGATCGGGTAGCTCAGCAGTAGTGATATATAGGCAATTTGAGTTGAAATAATTTTTCAACCAACTAAATTAAGATACGATCATGTGGTACACCTATTTTTTGCCATTCAATAGAATACAGGGGGGTTTCTCCATAAGTATTTATGGTTGTTAGTGACGAGCAAGGCCGTGTCCACGGTGTTATAGGGGTTACCCACTCCCATGAGAACTAAAATAGTTATTATAAATACACAAAAATCTGAAAAAAATCAAAAATTTAATACAAATATTGATGATTTTTTAGGGTGTTCTAACCTACCTTTAAAAGAAAAAAGAAAAAATATGCTCCATATTTTTAGGTACTTCATTAATATCTTAAGGAAAATTTTTTTGATTACGAGTATAATCAATAACATACATATGTGTAATTTTTATTAATGTTCATATACGGGGTAATTCATTTATGTAAATTATTAATATATAAATCAAAATGATGGAAACTATTAATACTATGAATATTAGTGGAAAATGTATTGTTATTTATGTAATAAATACGTAAAGAAACTTATCACCCCCCCCCCCCCCTTCAAAATCCTGGACACGGGGGCCTGGCGATATGAAGCGTATCGGTTTTCATTTAAAACTCTTGTTATGAGATCGTACCGGTGGGATGTTTACTGCCCAGACAGAAGTAAATCGTTGATTTTATCCCAAGATGGATTACATGTGAACGTGATGAAAAGATCCCCGGACGACCATATTTGCGAACAAATGTCGGATAATATCTTGAGCACATTCATGTGTATCGGACTTTTCAGTAGCTCTACCGGTTGAGATAGTTGCCTAACGAGTTTGATGAAATTCACAAATTAGGAATTTTAGTGGTTTAGACAAATTGAGATCGGTCGTCGAGGTTTTATCGTCGAGAAAATTCAACAAAACGAGCAACTGTTATGCACGTATCGCTTGCCAAAGATTTCGCTGATTGATTTATTTGCAAGTTTAGATTCGAGCCAGCTCGGTTAATATTTATATTAAGTACACAATTCGCGCAGATAAGCAATTAGTTCTGGAATGGTTCTAACGAATTTTGTTTTAAAGTTCACGAATTAGTAAGGTATAATACTCTGTTCTAGGAAATAGATGCAAACAGTGAGATCCTGTTAGTGATCAAAGTTATTTCGGATTCGATAAAGTGTGAATAAAAAAATTTACCATGTTAGGTAGAAAATTGAAATTTCGTGATAAACTAAATTTATTCACGACTTTCAAAATTGAAAAATAGAGTATTGCAATTGTACCTTTCGTATTGTGCGTGTGTTGTTGTTGGACTTTTAAATGTTCGTAAAACGCATGAATAAACCTTGACTGATTCGTAATTTAGGAATAAATCCTAGCTCCGGGGGGTCATCAAGTTTTACAACTTGAACAAACATTTAGGTATTTAACTGGTTCCTTTCGGAAACCGTTGTAACGACTTTGGTGAAATTCGTGAATTCGGCGTTTTTAAGGGGCTAAAAATCGATCGGTTAAGATACTATCTGCGAGAAGAATATATTAAACGAGCAATTTTAAACGGGAGCTAAATGTTCGTTGTATTTTTAGGGTTTATTAGAACATAGGTAAAACGCTCATTTACACACTATGGTAAATGGCAGTGTGAAAACAGTTAGAAGTATAATATCCTTGTTTCGTGGTAAAATATATATTTTCCTCGCGACATTTATACGGTGCGTCGATTAAAATACGCAAGTCGTCCTTGTACCGGTTATGGGGACGATAATTCGCAATAATATTGCGAATTTTTTGCATTTTTCGTTTTATTTTGCGCGATAAAGCTTAAGCAGAACAGTGCAGTGTGTGCGACAATTCGTCTTTCATATCGTGCGCACATTATTGCTATTCGTGAGGTAAATACGTCGATTTGCAAGTTCGGAATAGATCTGAGCAAAGTTTGGTAACCGGTAACATTATCAAGTAAGCAATTCTTGCACTGATTTTCGGAAACAGCCACCGAACAATTTCGGTCAAGTTTCCTAATTACAGGGTTTTGGAGTTTTAGAAATCGATCAGTCAAGGTCTCATGTTCCGGATAAATTCTATTAAAGGAACAATTTTTAAATTTAAAAGGTTTATCAAAAAGAAAATAAAAACAAACACTTCTTTGCACTATAGGTAACCGGCGAAATAAAAAACAACGTTTTTCCTGATATGAAATAAAATTTATTCACGTTATTTATATGATGGCGACTTTAAATATTAGCTAGTTGAAAATAAAGCGGCTATTGCGTAATACGGAATTTTAATAATATTTCTGGCTTATGAATATTTGTCTTTATTTCGCCTACGTGCGGGAATACTGTAGAAGAATATGAAAAAAGTTTGAAGGTTTTTGTTTATCAATGCGATAAACACAAGGAAAATAACTCTTGCAGATCCATCAAATTGGTGGAGATCCTAGTCGTTTCCGAAATATTAGCCGTTTCAACAGTAACGCGTTCAAATGACGTAGAAAAAAAATGTTTTTTTCGTAAACTTTTCACAGTAGTTATCTGTGTGTCTAGGTTACAGTTTTCATAAAAATTGCCATTGCTGTTTTCGAGATTGCAAGAATACAAGAATATAGACGAGATGTTTCATAATTAAGAATTATAAACTTTGCTTTATAGTGATGGAGAAAGTCATTGAACTTTCGGATAATTGTTTACGGACGCTAAGCGCTATGTTCTACATATATAGGTTTCGTGCTTGATGGATCTAACTGCTTTTTAAACATCCCGTGTTTCTTCTTCCTTAATTATTTATAGCCAGATTCCTTTGTCCGTTTGTACTGTGGGCTCTGTAATTGCAGATATGGCCATGGTATGGGACAGCTAACTCCTTTTTAACCTTCGGCAATGTCATTCCTTTTCTTTTCAGGATGCATACGTTTGGCATTTTTCGACGTTGATTGTTATTGTTTCTCCATCCACTTGGTATAGCATTCTTTGTCAGATTCCATTCCTTGTTACTCCTAATTGCTGCTATGTACACGTGTTGATGGGTAATTGTCCGTTGTTGATAAACCCAGAGAAAAACAAGTAGAAAAAAAAAAAAAACGAGAAAGTTAAATAACAGCCTTTGAAAATATGCGAGTGTAACTTTTTCATTATTATTACTGTATTTTTAATTGTTTGCGGAACTCATTAATAATTTGAAATAGTAAGTTAATAATAACAAATATAATAAACAATTATAACAAACTAATAAGATAAAATTTTCTTACTTACAATTAGTCTTATTAGTTTGTTATAATTGTTTATTATATTTGTTATTATTAACTTACTATTTTATGTATTTAACAAACAGGATGAAAAAAAGATTATTCATCATTAATAATTTGCTTAGAATAGATCCGAGCAACAATAATTCGATGCTTTAGACGTCATCGTGAAGAAAATCTCTGGAATCCCCGTGTGATAATTTTTCTATTGTACTTTTAGAAAAGTAAATTTTAACTAACCATATCGTTAACTTAACGATTTCCGTAATGCAAAAACGTCGTAACGAATATGCTAAATAACTCGGAAATGTTGCAAGATTTTCCCACTTAGCATAAACATGACACACACACAGTCATATAATACGCAAGTAAGGTATATCTTAACGGTAAAGTCCAACAGATTGGTGCTTTGCCGACAATTTGAAAACAACCAACTACCATACGGTTCATTTCAGACAAAGCCTTCCTCCTATATTATCATATAGAGGCTATAGATTTCAAGTTGAAAGCGCTTCAACCATTTTCAAAAGTACCGGCGGTCGGACTGACCTTGAAGTAGACGAATTCGGCCAGGATGATACTCTGATTTTAAACGAGCACGCGTTTCTGCATACGCTATTCTATAGAAATTTGTTTAGGCCCTGTGCAGCTGAAGCAATTGTGTCTACGGCTCTACCGAACATAGCACAATGTGTACGGCTGAACCGCAAAATTAATTGCGTTATCGCACCGCGAAATCGCGGTTCCCCGTTAGCGCCGACATTATTAGCATTATTCGTAAATTCTTACGAATTACATTATAATCACTCAATGTCTGTCGCGTTATTATTTCTCTATTATCTATTAGAGCGTACGCTGCTGGCATGGCACACTTCAGCATGACGTGGAGATACACTACATGTTGTCACGATAAGGGCATATGATTATCATATCAGCAAGTCTATATGACGGTGGCGGCGGCGGTGCGGTATGCTCAGCGTTAGATAAGAGTCGAATAAATTCTGAAGCTTTCGATTTCCGAAAATTTCACATTTAACCTTATTACATATTCGAGTGCTTACTGCTCGTTGACATCGGCCGGTTGCTTTTCCATCGAGAAGATCAATTCCGTTTGTTAGCAACGCAGGATACACGGCCAGATAGTCCTTTCAGTTTGCGCCTCCGTCAAAAAAGGCTTCCCAACTATTCCGTTTTTACCTAATTTTCCTCAGGAGAAAACGAAGAAATCCTTTCCAAAAACTTGTCACGAAATAAAAAAAGGTTTTTTTTATTAGAAACTGCTGTTCAAACCGTAAATTCGGTAAATTATTATTGTTCCCTTTTTTTTTAAAATGGCGTAGTTAATTGAAATATTCAGTACAAGCAGCTAAGTGAAGACATGGCGAAAGGTCCAAAGAATCCAGCTTATATATATATATATATATATATATATAGATATAGATATAGATATATATATATATTTACAACGTAATTCCCATTAGAAAAAATGTCCAAATTTTATGTAACGTTTGTTATATTTTATAGGATTTCTGTGATTATGTTATTATATTCATATGGATCGATTTAGAATTATGTTGTAAATTTTTGATCATTTTGTACAAAGTATAGAAGAGAAAGAGACAGAAATGGAAACGTTTGATAGAATTTTAAGTCAACCGCTTCTGTTATACTAATAAAAAATATGAAAAAAAAAATTATCCAAAGGGACCACATTTTTTTACAAATGTCAATTTATGTTCACCGATTTCCTCACATGGTACCCAAGTTGAATGCTTTCTAATGGACAAAGAATCAGTAAAATCGGTCTATATGAGTTATACGCGAACAAATATAAAAAAACAAAAACATACGTGACGAACGTGTAACCTCCTTCGTTTTGGTAGTCGTCGGTAAAAATTAAAATATTACAAGCGTTACATAAAATTGAGACATTTTTTTGGGACATTTTTTTAGGACATTTTTTCTAATGGGGGTAGCCTAAGAATTACGTTGTAATTATTATATAATTTTATGCTTCAGATCTCGTTCCAAGAGAAAAACTCCCTGGACCATTCTGTAATGCTTGGTGAAGAGTGGTTTCAGTTGACTACGTACCTGCCGTCTTTTTTCTAAAATTTATTATATCAAGACATTTTCTTCAACGAGTAACGGTTAATCATTTATTATTACAATAATTTGAAATATTGTTTTTTAAAAATATATCAGAAAAACGTTATATATTTTGTAATGACTTTTTCTAAGATTTTATACTTTTTACACTACCCCTGGCACCAAGATTGTTTCGTTATCGCTGTCACTTATCTAAAACTCGATTTTCGAACTTTGCTAAATGGGCATCGCCTAGATCTTGGGTAATGTTCTACGATATTTATGGACAGTAAATTGCAACTGATGGGTCTTTAACATAAAAATTAATTTTTCTATTCGACTAGAAATTCATATCACACAACTTTAGTTAGATATAGCGGTCTTCTCTAACGTTTTTTCATACCATCTTTGACGCATGCATGATGCTAAATATTTTTTGTTTAAATTGTAAAACATGTTTCTCATTGAAATGGATACTTCGCAAAAAAATATATATAGTAAAATTTGAAGTGAATAATAGTTTTTTGTGTGCATAGAGGTAAGTAAACAGGGATGGTCTTCCCATTTTGCAGAAGATAAATTTTTCTAAAATTTTAGCTTTTTAAGAGCAGAAAAGGAAAGTAAATTGATATTCAATCTGCACCGAGCACTGGTTGAAATATTTTTAAAGCAATATGTAACTGAAAATATTAAGATATAACTTGCGCTTATCAGAACCCTATAAAAGAACGCTAAATAAGACGGATCTTCAAAAATAATGATATTACACACTGATGTAATAAAATAAAGAACTGGAATTTGAAATGGCTACAAGGCTGGCGAGATGCCGTGAGGAGTGGAAAAAAGTAGCCCATGATGTTTCGTGTTAATGTCATTTTTAATAGCACCAATACCTTCATGGTACACTGATAAGGAGAAGACAAGTCAAAGTGGACTGGATAAATTTGTTAGGCAAAACCGCAATCGTGAGAGGAACGTGTGACAGTTATATCTTAATCCGATCAAATATCGTTAATAAACATCTTTGGAAAATGGCGAAAGTGTTTCAGTCCCCACGGTCCGAACGTCTTTTCACAACCTTCCCTCGGAGAAGCTCATCTCTTTTCTGGACTCAATTGCTCCCTTATATGCTCCATCCTTTGAGGAAATATGCCCTCCAGCGTTTCTATTAACGTCCTCTACGTACGTTCTGACTTCCGATTTTAACATCAATGAACTTCGTTGAATAATCCCTCCTCCTCTAGTCTGGAAGTGGACGGAATTCCTTTTCCGGTTATTAAGAGCTTATCAGTCTTCGCACCGAATACCTTGCTTCCTATTTATAACTCTTTCTTACACATCTGTGTCACGCCACCAATTTGGAATTCCTTTATCGTTATCCCTATTCCGAAAAACTATCCTAATTTTCCTTCCGTCCAATTTCCTTAGCTTCGTGTTGTAGAAAACTATTTGAACAGATGATTAATAGACGCCTAGTTTGGTGGCTGAAATTCAACAATATTCATCCCAGCAATATGTTCGGTTTCCGTACGGGACTGAGAACGGCTGTCTGTTTCTCGTTGTTTTTTACAAATCCTTTATTCGCAAAGAATATACTATTCCTGCTTTCATTGATGTTACCTTCGCTTTCGATAACGTTCACTTACCTTCTTGTCTACATAAAATGTGTTCCATTAATGTTTAAGCTTTTCTACAGTAGATCAGTTCAACTCTCTACTCTCTTCTTCACAGATTCTGGAGTGGTCTTTCGAGGCCTTCCGCAAGGTTCTGTCTTATTAGTCCTACTCTCTTTAACATCTACTTCGACAGCCTAACTACTCTTCAGATATCGTCTACTTTATTATTCTTTGTCGATGATATATACTCATCTACTTTTCCTCTGTTAATCTTTCTTCTGCCATCGAGGAGCTTGACAACTCTCCTCCTTTTTCTGTCTGTAATGCGTTATCTGGTCTTCACCTTTCTATTTCTCCTGGGAAATCGGCCGTTATGGTATTCACTTATCGTCTTTATAGTCTCGTTCCTCAGTCAATCTATCCGCGTGTCACCTTCCTATTCCGTTAGTTAGTTCGATCTCTTACCTCGGCATTATTCTTAACAGTGACTATCCTTTCACGATCACATCAATTATCTTTGTACTATGACTCTCAAAAGGGTCAATTTGTTGAAAGCTCTCTCCTCCGATAATTGGGATAGGGGCCCTTATATCCTTTTGATGCTATCCAAGTCACTATGTTTTTCCAAATTCAATTATTGCTCGTTCCTGTACGTGCTCCTAAATATCTTCTTCTCAAGCTTGATGAAATCCATAACATGTATCTTTGCCTTTGTATCAGTGTCTTGAACTCCTCTCTGATTTTGGCAGAAACTGGTTCCTATCTTTTATTCGTGCGAAGGCTTTATCAAGGCAAAAGATTCCTGATAAACTTCACATTACGAATTCCTACTTGTTTATATCCAACAACTCTCCTCGTAAAACTCCAATCCTTTCCTTGATTTCTTCATATTTCAGGGCTTTTTCTCACTTTTTGTTCTTTCTTACATCAAATACCCTTATTTTACCTGAATTCATTTATTCGCCCAGTTTACTCTTTCTTCTTTTATATGTCAAGCCTCTTCCTTCTCGCGCATAACGAATTTAATTGTGTTTTATCCTCGCTTTTTCCTTCTTATACTTTAATTTTCATAGATGGCTCAAAGTCGGTTTTTGGGAGTTGGAACGGCTTTTACTCCGTCGAACTTCGGCTATTTTGAGGCCCTCAACCTTTCTTCCTTCTCCTCCATATTCATAGTCGAATCTATCGCAATCCTACAAACAATCCTTTTTATAGCTTCTACTAGCAATATATCCGAGGTTCTTTTATCTTCTGACTCAAAATCCATTTTATAAGCCATTGCTATTTTCCTAATCGTGCTTTACATACGTTCCTTAATTTCGCATCTATTTCATCCCCGCTCTGTCCATATTGATCTATTGTAGATTATACTAGTCGTTGTGGAATTTCGAGCAACGAGTTATTTGACTCGTTGGCACGTTCAAATGCTTCAGACGGTCACTTCATTAGTCATTTTCCAGCCCAAAGTCTTCTTCCTCTTTCTTTTCGTTCCCACCGCGACTGTTGGTCTGATCTCTATCCTTCTTCATTTTCTAATGCTGCTTCCTTTTATTTAGCCATACAGTCCATTCCTCCTCTTTCCCCTTGATTCCAGAATTTTCCTAGCACAAGACAGTCTCAATAATCTCATTTATAATTAGACTTCGGTTAAATCACAGCCTGCTTCCTGCTTCGCTCTTCCGTTTCTCCATTGCTCAGTCTCCTTATTTCCCGTTTAATCCGTCGGAAGTAAACTTCATTTGTGATGCGAATCACGTTTTGCTTGAATGTCCTTTAATTTCTTCAGAACGCGCGATACTCTTTTGCGTTTTGGCCTTCCTATGCCTTACAGCGCTCATAGCATCCTTTCTTTTTCTTCTTTCCTTTGCTAGCTTCATCCATAGGCTCCATTGTTAATATTTTTCCTATATAATTATTAATGCTGCCTTTGGATCGGTAAAACATCGTTAGCCGACATTCCCAAAAAAAAAAAGAACTTGCAGCAAATCAGTGCTAATCAGATGGAGCGAGGAGAGAGTACGTACACGAGTGAACGTATATATATATTAGCGAGAGTTAATAAACGAAACAAAATCAAAAAACGCATTAGTTTCTTGTATATAAAATCGTAATTTGTTTAAATTTATAAATTGTAGCTGTTTAAAGTTTTGATTGAGTGTACTTTGTGTTGTTAGCTGATTACGGGCTATAAAACGTTTCTTTAAATTGAGGTATTTTAATACTCATTAAAATATAAATTCTTATTTCGGTTATTATTATTTTATTATTATAATCGTATCAATTACGCGCTTATCCTAATTATTAATGAATGAAGGGAATTTACGTATATTTAATATTTATATTAGTTTCTGCTATCTAAGAGAACTGAAACAGCTTACTACGGGCGCATGTTATACGGTCTTGACACGATTAAAACAGGTAAAAATAATTTGACTACATCGTAAGTTTATATGAACCCTAGTCGGTCGTCCGTATTGAGTTCACATCTGTCACGCTTATGTCATCCGCTAATAATAACAACGGTCGGTAAATTTTAATTAGCATTCACGGAAGACCGGCTGAAATCGGATCAACCTACGAAGAGGTAAGCTGTCGAGGGGAAGTTTCAAAATTTTATGGGGAAGTTCATTTCTTGCCGGAAATTGAAAACATATGCTAAAGACCGGCGCGCGGCGTGTGCGGTTGCTTAATTTCGGCTAGGCCGGTAATTAATTATGGCGGTGTAGCAGCGGGGGGGCGTTTAAACCGGTCGCTCCGAAAGTTCATAGTTTATAACGTTCCCAGCTTCTGCGAACATCATTAAAAATTGCATGTCGGCCAAAATTCTTGCAAAGTTCGACTTTTCCGCTCGCTCTGCTCTTTACGCGCCTCAGTGTTCATTAGCAGCACTTTTTCTCGGTACGAAAAAGTCGAAAAATTTTAAGACTTAAATCGCTATACGCTGGAGACGTGGGTACCGTTTTCGGGTAGTAAGGCTTAAATTTTCTTCTTCTTACATTCTTCTTAAGACTGCAGCTGAGCTTTCGAAGCGATTTTTTCGCCAGTCATTTAGAGTTTCAGCGGTAGTACACTCGTCTAGGTGATTTCGTTTACACACTGAGATTATGATTTTGTAAAAATAAAGATCAACTTCGGAGCTCGAAATAGTGTAAAACTTTTTGTTTCTTTCACTCTATCTGATTGAAAGAGATCAACGAATTCTGCGCATTGATTAGCGTTTTTATCAGGTATTCCGCGCCTTGCGGAAAGGAAGGTCTCACCAGTTTAACTGCGCGACTGTTAACCTCAAAACCGTTCTTATACCATTATCGATGTGCGCCAAATGCTGCGTACTTGCTTAAATCGCAAAAACTCCGAGTATATTTCAGCTGCAGAATGAACTTGATTAGGATTACCATGACATCTCCAGTTTCACGACTGTTAATGGTGTGACGGGATACGTAGAAAACATGTAGCTGAATCTTGGCGAGATTTTTTCGATTAGACGCACTGATAAGAGCGTATATGCATGTGCTTGGTTTATTCTGAAACAAACTACACCGAGAAAACCGTCCAGATTTCCTGAAGGAGCCTACTATACTAAAATTTGACGCGTTATGTTTGCATCCATGTACAGCAACACAGCGGCACCTACAATTATGAGCAAATATATACTTGATCCTTAATTGGAGAGGCGTATTGAATGCTGTGGAATTTCGTTAATCGGGATGCACTTTGTTTAGTTTTATTCGACGAAGAGGAGATATAAACATCAGCGAATTATTAAAACGAAAAATGTATCGTCTCCATTTACGGTGGTGTGAAGGATAACTTGCCGGAATCTTTTCTTCTTCCTATTCCATATTCATAAATGAACTAACTACTGTCCTACGTTGCATTATTTTCATTTCCTCTAATCACCTATCGTTTGTTTCTGATTCCGTGAGGTCCCTTCAATTTATCCTCGATTTTCTGACCGTTCCTGTGATTTCATTATTTATTGTATGACGTTCATTTATACAGATTTTGTCTTCCCCCTAATTTGTAGTGATTTGCTGCGGATTGAATAAAGTGGCTGTTTCTTGGGCTCTCAACACTTGCTGCTTTCACCAGCCCTTTAAAAAAACCTCATATTCTAACCTCCTAGCGCCGCGAAGAAGTTTCCACTTTAGATTTAGTCTGATATTTACGTTTTTCCTAACAATCGTTCCTTTTATCTGTTCCGCCTATTTTTCCTTTTAATCCTTGGTTCCTCTTGTCTTCTTCACTTCGTCTTTCTGTTGTCTCTATCATTCTCAAACCTTACTCTACTATTTTCTCTTCGTTTTTTCTTTTTATTAATCCTATTCATTTAAGCGGCTCAGTTGTGCTTGAAACGATTACCATGCGTTTATTAAGTGTTCCTCTCTTTGCTTTGAGTTCTTTGCTTTATATTCCAATTTGCTGAGTCTTGTTCTTATTGCTCCTCTTATATGATGTGTTTTGCTTCTCCACATGTTGTTTGTTCTCACTATTTGTTTTTTCGTTTTTTATTAACAATATTCAGTTGGATTAATATATAACCCCAACTGATTTTTCTTTTAATCGTTTTGCTGATAATGGTGAGTTAAAGAAAATAATAAAAAATAAAAAAAATACGTTCGAGGTGCGGAAATATTAAAAAATAAAAATACTTTTTAAACAAATTCCTTTTTTGTGTCTGTGAGTGCTGGTGCACATCCGCTGATGGAATTTTATGACACGCTTGCGATGAAACAAACGTCTGGTTCTAATTGATGCGGAATCGAAATTATTGGATTTTAAGGAAACTTTTTTTTTGGGCGGGGGGGGGGGTCAACTATAAACTTTAATCTACTGCTAGTGAAATTTTAGGAAATTATAATGTGCGCCAGCGGGATTCGAACCTGGTTCTACCTGAATGAAACATCACTCTGCCTACTTTAAGAAATTTTGATGCAGAGAGTTTCGAGTAATTTTAAAGGAAATTTTAGTGCGCTCTAGTGCATAAGTTTGTACACGCGCGCTTTACAAATAAATAAATAAAAAAAAAAAAAAGGAAGGAGTTAAAAAATAAATCATAATATAGGTTTGATTTCAGTCAACGCATCTTACATTTTACGCAGGATATTCAATTACGAAAAAAAAAAAAAAGGAAAAAGAGAAAAGGATGGAGCTGTAGATTTTATCTTTAGGAAAAAATAATAATAATAAACTGTTTACATGTTGTTGTTTTTTGCTTTACAGCGCACACAGAAAATTTCGCTGCGTATTTAAGCAGAAAGTTTATTTCAGTGGGTAGTTGCTAATTTTCTCTGAGGCATCGGGAAAACCTATTTACCGGAGTTATTAGCACTTGAATTAATTACTGGAAAGACCGAAATTCTGTGGTGCGCCAGCTCCTTGTAGAGTTCCATTAAATCGAACAAGCTCCGCAGGCTTTACGGTCTTTATGCCACGATGTGTTTAATATTCTCAAAGGAAGGGTCAACAACGAGCGCGAGAAAAATACCCAATGTCGCGCCCTTACTATAAGTCAGTCTGGAAAGAACCAAAAATGGAAAGGACTCCAACAAATTAAACCGTCATATAAAGGGAACAATCACGTTCCCGATGATCTTACTGCATATTACACCAATTTCTCTTTAGGCCGTCAACTATAGACACTAATCCGGCGCAAGTGAAATTTCTGTATATTTCCAATTTGCGGCACGTCATCAGGTTTTAACTGAATGGAGCTGATCAACTACGTTACATGGTGGTCAAATTAATATATACCGCAAGTTGATCGAAATTAGAATAATCGCCAGGATGTCGTGTTATTTTTTTTACCGGGAACTGAAAATTATTTAATCTTATTTTAATTTTTTTCCTACATCACTCGCTCGATATTTTGCAGCGGAAATGGAATTCAATTTTTCAACCACCCGATCTTTAAACCATTAATGAAAGGTAAGGAATAAACATAAAAATATTGCGAACGAGAGCACATCTAAAGCTTCTTTTAACAGAATTTTATCCGGTGAATAGTTTTCATTACGATACCAATATTTCTGTAGAATAATCTTTGAACGGTTGTGTATTGTAGTGTTCCAAAAGAAAAAGAAAAAAGAAAAAAAAAAGAAATCAGGGATTATAGAAAAATTCTTCCTATTTTTTTATTGTACAAATAATAATTTTCCCCTTTCAAAAAGTCCATACATTTACATAGAACAAACAGGTAGTGCCGTAAAGGGAAACAAAAGATTTAAAAAAAAATTTGGGGTAAATTTTCTCAAGTAATTTATTTAAATGAAACATAAATCGAAATGACGTCAGAAAATAAGAAAATAAAAATAAACTAGTAAAAATGATGATTGAAATTTTGCATTCCTTAACCAGCTTACACTCGTGTAGTTCTTTAATAAAGAAGCTGCACGCCAGAAGGTACCGGATACATGTGTAAGATAAGATTCGTACACGAAATGTAATCGCAACTGACGAAATCAGTGCATAGCCATACGGTAAATGTCATCTGATGAGAGTAGCGATCGCAGTTTCACCGAAGGAAACATCGGAAGAGATTTATCTACCGGGCAGTGGTGTCATTGACAATGGCGGTAGTTTTACGGGGCAGAATCGAACGCGGAATTCTGTTTGTGCACTATTGTGTTCTCAGCACACAACTAGAAGGAAACACATATTGAAAGCGTTCCTTCAAAATAACAGTATCTCTCGTATTAAACCGTTACAATTAAGTAGTACTGGCAGCTATTTATCAAAAACCTTACATTTGTTATTACCATGTACTATTCAGTACGCGCCGATAACAGTTTATCAATTCCAAAACACTTCACCCACCTTCCGAAATATGACGCTTTTGCAAACGTCATATTTTATAAATTACCAACGTTTTGCTACACGATGAAATAACAAATGATTTTATAAATAACAAAAATGTTTTTAATAGCCGCCCATCTTCACAGATGAAGAATGAAAAGAAATCGTTGCTCGGCAATATCATCAACTGAAAATTCAGCGAAACCGCGACTGTGTCAGAAGATTCAAAGAAAGTACCTATAACAAGAGCCTCTTAGTGTAAGCCTTCTTAGCAAGTTATAGCTCGACCGATAACCGTATGTTAAACTAGCCCGAGAAGAGCTATTTCACTTAGATTTGTAGGCGTCGTCATTCAGAAATATTACCAACCTCTAGGCAACGTCCTTCTTCGATGATCGCTCCGGTATCGCTGAGTGCGCCTGTAGAATATAGTGTTTGATAGAGGAGGCTACTGCAAACACCGCAGCTATCGGCGTCCTAAGCACGTGTGTCGGTTGAAGATTAAATTGTAAATTCGTAAAATTATGATTGAAATTACACCACCAACTCTGTTTTTCTCAAACACAATTAAAAATCAAACTCCCCCTCTTTTTTTTTTTTTCGTGCCATTTATTGCAGCATAGGGGTGAGGATATAGGCTTAAATATTATTTATGAAGTTAATGATGGAAAGAAAGTGAAAGTGTCGGTTTAGTGACATGTGATCATCTTGAAGAATGGAGAGCAGAGTTTTTCGTAAGTTACTTATGATTCTATGGTGAGCGTACAAAGGACATTCGGTGAGAAAATGATTAACTGCTAATTAAGTATGACAGGTGCTACGTATTGTTGAAGGAAGATTTCGAAAGAGGTGACCGTGTGTTAGGATAGTGTGGCCTACGCGCAGTCTACAAATAATGGTTTGATGTCTACGTTGGCGAAGTTAGACTGCCCATGGTTTCGTCGTCGGTTTGACTGCTCGTAGCTTCACCGTGGTCGGAGTGGTCCACCATTGTTGCTGCCACTGCTTGTCGAGGGTTGCCTTGACGTGTTTCGTAAAGTCCTTTTGCGGAACTGGTATTGGTGGATATGGCATCATCTTCGCCGCCTCTTTCGCTACCTGGTCTGCTACTTGGTTTCCGATTACTCCAGAATGACTCGGTTTCCATGTAAAATTGATCTGAGTGTTTGATGTGTTTTGTAGGATTTTAACTATGCTCTTGGCTATCGGATGTTGCATTCTTTTCCGAGTATTTTGAATGCTTGTGATGGCTGCCAAAGAATCCGAACAGATCAGTGTACTTTTAGAAGGTTTTTCGAACGAGCTTTCTGTGTGGCCAATAATAAGCTGTATAGCTCCGCCGATAATATTGAAAAATACCGAGGCAATGGCTACGATCACATTTCATTCAGTAGTAACTGCACGCCCTACAAAGTTTGATTGCTTGGACCCATCTGTATATAAGATGTGATGATCAGAAAATTGCTTTAAAAGATCTTTATGCGCCTTAGACAAATGATCTGTATTGTTTCGGTCCATGTTCGTAAGTGTTAAATTCGTTTGGAATGGATTGTCAGACCACGGAGATAATGCAGGTAGAGGCTAGCTGGACATTAGTTTGACGTGTTGCATGTTGAGGGACTGTGTGATGCCATTGGCTTGGTGATATAACATATGTTGCACGTATGACGATGAAATTTTGGTATTTGTTTGTGCAGGGCCTGGTAAATTTGGAACTGACTGTAAATGCGTGTGGAACTTCATGAGAATATGGCCATATTGACGCTTCGCAGTGTAAGCTCTGCACTGGCGAAGTCTGTAATGCTTCTGTTGCTAGTCTGAGAACAGTGTTTTGGATTGTGTCAAGAGTTGATCTTGTGCCTGAATTGGCCAATTCGTAGATCAGATAATCATAGCCACATTTTGAACGTATTAACGCTTGATAAATTTGAATTAGAGAGTGTCGGTCGACACCGTATGAGGTATGCGCCAGTTTCTTCATTATGTTCAGTTTTCGTCCCCCTCTAATATCGCTTGCAAAACTTTTTTTTTTTTTTTTTTTTTGGTTTGTCATTAAACATCATTTGGCTGCTAATTATTAAATTAATCCTTCAACTTGTTTAAAACAATGTACTTTTATCTCGTCGCTAGGAATCCAGCCCATGACTACCAACTTAAACGGGTTTTTTACCAGAAAACATTTCGTACAGATAAATATATTACACAGAGAAGGCATAGGTAATTTCTCATTCTCTACGTTCTTCCCACCAATACGATCTTTCCTCTTCTCTTTATCTACAGTCCTGAAATCTTTGAACATCAGCAAAAAATATCATCGCTCTAACTCATTCCATCGTCTATCCGTACATCTAGCTGTAATTACGGTACCTGAATGCGACGAACAGCTAAACGAAGCATTTTAGGAATTTGTACGCGAAGTTCGGTAGTATCCGCGCTTTATAAAATTCGATTACCGACTAAAAAAAGTATCTTATTTACCAAATTCCGAAAGTGGAAGAGGGGGTAGCCACTATATTCCTAAAGAACAACTGCGTGATAAAAAATTCCCAGCGAATTAAAAATCATGCGCGATTTTCAGGAAACGCTCAAGTCCCCTTTAATATCGATTCTTTTTCTTAGAGATCTGTGACTGATTTCTTAAAAAAAAAAAAATTGTTTCAAATTCAAGAACGAAAATACATCTCGGTTTGCGTTTGCTTATTGATTAGACCGAGAGAAAAGAACTGGTCCGCCTACTCTCGATTAGTATCGTTGGACTTAGTTCATTGTGAACCTTAACTTCACAATCCCCGACGTCCTGTCAAGGGTATGTGACTTACTTTACTTTTATTGATTGGAATTATCCCTGTTTTTTCGTGTCTATCAAAGTATAAATATGTACGAATCACGTATGTAACTTCTATCGGCGAGCTGATAATTTGCTTGCAATTTCACGTAACCGTTCTTTCGCGATGGAGGCTATCCTTTCCACGTTCGCTACTAAATTAGCGAACAAAATAATTTTTTCACCACTCGGCAATTGCATTTCACAAAGGCGAGTATACGTTTCAGATACCACTAAGCATCTTGGACAAATTCCTAAAGCAGTTATTGGTCGCCGCTGGTGGAGCCCTCACCAGTCGGGTTTTTTTTCTCGGTGCCCCCTAGAGTACATCTCAGCATTGCGCTGTTTTTCTGAATACTTATGATGGTTTAACTCGCCGACTCGCTTCAACTTCCCTTCCCCGATTCAAGTGATCCTCTATTCGCTCCAAATCTGTAACGGATAATTCTGGGTTTATTTAACCCGCCATCGAAGTTACTGAAGAAATAGGAAATCAACTGTAAAATTTTTTGTAATTTATACTAACCTGTAATGTATTATCAGTTCATCGCACACTGCCTGTAACGATTTTTGACCGCATGTGACAGAAAAGCTTTTTTTCTAATTCCTTCTCCGGTAATTGCATTCTTTAGAACACGTCGTCGATTTATTTGTTTCGAAAATATTCTTCCTCATTTTAATTCCACTTACTTCTAAGTTACAGAATTCACGTACACAGTCCCCGAAATCGTTATTTTTGTAAACAGTTCTTTGCTGTGACACGAAGATACGTACACAGGTGCGCATGCATTATGTATTAGCGACAAGAAATGCGGAGCAGCTTATATCGCGTTCAAGCAACGATAAATTAATTAAGAATGTCGCCGACCAAAGATATTCCGTACATTTTAAACGCCATCGAGGATAACGTATACTATTTTAAGAATAATGTTTTCCTGCGACACGTGGTGAGAATTTTTTATTAACGGTTATCGGGGGGAATTGAGTATTTAGTCCGTAATGCCAGTGCACTTTTCTTCAGATCTCGTTAGCTCGCCGGGCGCTAAATAAATGTAAACTCGTGACTAACACTTGGCAACTTTGTCCTCTCGGATGTATATACCTTGATAATGATAACAACGGGCAATATGAAGTAGACGGATAATAAAGGTAGAGGAATTTTCTAGGCCGGAACTGATCGTAGCGTTTCAAAAAATTATCGCAACGGCCTATGAAAGGTAAAGTCCAATTATAAAGCGTGGAAAACTGCGTTGTAGTTGAATATTTTATAATAGCGTAATATTTTGGTCGATTGCCTATATATATATATATATATATATTAATTACAACGTAATTCTTAGGCTACCCCCCATACGAAAAAATGTCCCAAAAAAATATCCCAATTTTATGTAACTCTAAATGTCCCAAGAAAATGTCCCAATTTTATGTAACGTTTGTTATATTTTGTAGGATTTTTATTATTGTTATTTAAAAAATGTCACAATTTTATGTAACGCTAAATGTCCCAAAGAAAATGTCCCAAGAAAATGTCCCAAAGAAAATGTCCCAAGAAAATGTCCCAATTTTATGTAACGTTTGTTATATTTTGTAGGATTTTTGTTATTGTTATTTAAAAAATGTCACAATTTTATGTAATGAAATAAGTAACGAAAAATGTAACGAAAAAATGTCTTAATTTTATATAACGGAAGCTAAAGGTTAGAATAGGATTTTTGTGGTTATGTTATTTTTTGTGTATGTTGATGCCAGTAAGAATTACGTTGTAAATTTTGGTCATTTTATGCAAAGTATAGAAGAGAAAGAGACAGAAATGAAAGCAAGAGGGGTCAAGGGGCACAGCCCCTTGCGAGGCCAAAATGGCCGAGTTTTATATATATATATATATATTGAGGCCTAAATACCTAAATGGTCCAGCGTGTATGATGTGTAAGCAACGCAAGGTTCAAGTATGAATCTGTACGCAAAAGTTCCCATTGATTTACGAAATCAGCTCCTAATTATCAAATTGATAATTAGATAAAGATTACTACGTTATCATACAAAGTTAATTACCAGACTATCTACATCGTTTTTCAGGTAAAAATTGAAGAGTACTACTGAATATCCTCACATCTGGTGTTAAGTGGCGGTGTGTGATTTCGGGAATTATAAACTCTGTATGCACTGAGCGCTGGAATCACTGTGAGAAAGGCAAGCGACTAACAACAAGGTTAACAAATTTTACCGAAGTAATAAAATATCCATGGTTGACAGAGGAAAACGGAATAGCGTGTTATGGGAAGTAAAGTAAATAAACGAACATCACTTAAGAGCAGATTAAACCAAGTCTTTCAATATTTTTCTCATAGAGATACTTCCTGAAATAGCTTCCTATTGATTGCCGATTATTTCAAGTAGGCTTACTAGTTAAGTCCAGATTCTCGTGTAATGTTTGGTAGCCATGTTACTGCCGTGATTAATGCAGCCAAACTTATTACAATAGTTGTATTCCTATATTGCTTTAAATTGCAGTAGTATTTTATTTATACCGGCTAATTGCTAATACATTTTATTATTATCAGCCACTGTTTTTGTCTGCTTTTCATCAATTAAATTCATTCTGCAATTTACAGCTTTTTTATTTATTTATTTTTCTTTAACTTTTAGTCTACATATGCCTTGTAAAGAGTCAAGCATTAAAGAATTTATTCGAGAGAATATTAATCGCTCTATCTTTATTAAATCTTGCAAGTTTGATACCAGAAAAAAAAAAAAAGAAAAAGCGAAGATCGAGATAAGAGTTGGCGCCCGAACAGGGATACACATCTTTTGAACACTTCAATTTTTTATTCAATGAAGAGCTTAGTAATAGAATGCAGTCGTCAACGCGAGTTATATTACAAATTTCTGTATGAATTGCAAGTAATATTGTATTGCAGACATTGCTATAAATATGATAGCACCAGTATTTTTAAATTGTGGACACGCACAAACATAATTAGAAAAGCTATTTTTAATGCTTTATTCTCAAATATTTAGATGACTTGTTTATTTTCAATGTATATATATATATATATATATGTGTGTGTGTGTGTGTGCGTGTGTGTGTTTTGTAATTTAGTAACATAAGTATGAGTGTTTTTACAGATGAAATGATAATAGATGATTAAAAATGAGCTAGAAATGAAGCAAAAAGGGGAACAGAAGGAATGAATACTAGTAGTGATACCATAAATACAAAGGAATATAATATAGGTTCACTCTGAGTCCTTTAAACTTCCTTCCTTCTGTTCGACTTTCTGTGCCGAGTCTATTGCTATCCTCCATGCACTTTTCTTCATCAGATCTTCGAAGGTCTCTCGTAATTTCCTTATTCTATCAGACTCTCAAAGCGTGCTACAGGCTGTTGCATCTCCTCTGCCTCCCCACTCTACTGATTATGTAATCCTTTTTATACGTTCCTTGATCCATGACCTCTTTCTTTTTTGTGCAATCGAGGTTAATTTCCTTTGGATCCCTAGCCATTCTGGAATAGAAGGAAATGAGTCAGTTGACTTATTAGCTCGGCGAGCTTCTTCTTCCGGCAGGTTCCTTACTACTTTTCCATCCGTCAATATTAATCTTCTGTCCTCTGCAGCGCACAACCAATTATGGTTTAACTCCTACTACTCCTCATTCTCAAACCCGGATTCCTTTTACTTGTCCATCCAGCCTTCTCTTCCTTTCTGTTCCTGGTTTCTTGACTTCCCTTTTATGCGTCGCTCCAGCATCTCGGCAATATGCCGCCTCCGCTTTGGGCACAGCTGGCTTCCCTCGTCGCTTTTCCGATTCTCTCTCGCGGCATCTCCGTATTGTCCATTACATCCTCTTAACAGTCAACATGTATGTGATCCTGATCACATAATGTTCGAATGTTCATCACTTTCATCTGAACAATCTTCCTTTTACTCCTCTCTCTTATCAAACAATGTTCCTACTCCCTATTGTGCTGCATTTATTCTTTCCCTTCCTTCTCCTTCTGTCATCCAGGCGCTTGATACATTCTTGTTGAATGTTTCACGCCTCATAAAAATCTGATTTTTTCTCTATTCCCATTTCTTGGGCTAATGTCCTCGCTGACGAACCCATAGTAAAAAAAAAAAAAATTAAAAAAAAAAAAAAAGGTTACTGTTGAAGATTGTTAGAGAAGAAGAAAGTGTAGTTTAATTGACGACCTTATAGTTTAAGATGCGACTGATCTCACGAGTGGTCATTTATGTGGCCAGTGGGAATTAATTAATCAGGGAAAAAAAAAGAAAACAATACAAACAATTATTTTTTGGTTTTGTACTCATATTTTCCTACTAAATACACTGATCTCTGCAAAGAGTACGAATTGATGGAAGTTAAAAAGTGAAGTCATTTTTTTTTTATTGTAGAATTTTGTTTCATTCCTTTTTTATTTTTTATTTGTTTATCGTTTTCATTATTAATGTTACTTAGGAGATTATTGTATATTCTCTTTTTTTTTTTTTTATCTTCGGTTCTTAACGTTTTTTTTCACGTTTCGATACGCGTCGGTTTTCCTTGCATTTCTGTTTGATTTACTTTTTCATCATCATTCTCTGGAAAAGGAGAAAGAAGAAGAAGATGAGAATAAGGAAGGGGAAAAGCTCGTTTCTCGCAACCACCGCCAAAATTACGTGGCGTACAACGATACGTATTAGGACAGACTAGGTTAAGCGCTTTCAGTTTACGGTGCAAGATTAATGATGTTGAACTAGCGGGGCTTTCTATCGAACACCGCCAATCACCTCTGCCAAGCGCTCTTTGCAGGGCCATGTTTGCTGAAGAATCATTACTCCTCCGTTTTTTTCCGAATCGAGTCCTCCCTGCGACACACTAATCCGGCGTAAACGAATAATTTCAAATCTTCAAATCAAACACCGTAAGCAGTTTATATCGAACCGTTCGCATCATTCGGCGCAGTGGACGCATTTAATAATTTAATGGAATTGGAAAGTAGCGAATTACTCGTAGCCAGCAGCCTCTCATTCGGATGTGGTACTTCAATAAAATTTAATTCTAAATAAATTCTCGCGACAATGCAACCATGAGGAAATTTTTCCTTTCCTACGTCTTTCCAGTGTTAGAAACCATTCTTGCACAGATAATGTAAAAATCGGTATACACATTCGAGAACTAAATTAATCTGTTTGAGTTGCGAAACTTTATGTGCCGCAGAGAATTCCAATAAGGTTGGATAGTTCAAGTTCTAGCTAAGGATAATTTCATGAGATACGAGTTCTGCATGCGTAAGTGGATACACGTGGAGGTCCCCAAGAGGCAAAATGGACTCTAAAGAGAGATTAGGTAAAAACTTGGCCGCTACACGCAAATATAGGCTTCTCTAGCATATACCATCATTAAAACTGCGCGATTCTGTTATCGAAATTTTCAAAACAGATACACATTAGTTTTGCGTAATACAGTATTCATTATTTGGGATTTTACCGCGGCTTATGAAGTTTTGTAAAGTATCTAAAAAATGTTCAAAAATGAAAAATATCGTTTTTTTGTATCTGAATATATTTTATAGCTTTAATTGATTGCATTCGTAAGATTATAACTTACAGAAGTGTTTTTTTTTTCTGTTTTCGTTTTTAAGAGAAACGTTTTTATATATATATTTAAATATTGTAATGATTCTATATTTACCGGAGTAGCACGGGGAATCGCGTCGATCAGTGATAAGATGTTCGGTATACCATCGCTGAAGTAATCTGTACGCATGTGAGTGTAAATAGGTATACTTATGGTTCTATCTGTCCGGTTCGTCTCGAACAGGGAATAGCTTCTTATTACTTTTGTCCTTGTTGATAAGATATATATATATATATATATATATATATGTGTATGTGAATCTAGCAAGGTCCCACTTTGTCGAAATTATTTACGGAGATACAGCGATTTTTCGGATGTTAGGTGAAAAATGTTGATTTTGGGATTTTTAGCGTTTCTGAAAGAGTGAGTACTTCTCTTTTCAGTGCCGCAAACCGCAGTGTGCTCACATTCGTGTTTTATGGCCAAAAACCTGAATGCGCCTCGCCTGTCGCCTGGTTGCTATACAAAACTTTAAACTCGTTTTTCTCAAAATTATGTTTTTTCGAAACTTCAACTTCAAACGCAAATATTTTGGTGAGTTTTGTGCTTAGACGGCTCCGTGAGGTCTCAATCAGTCAGAAATTTTGTCCAGTATACCGTACCGGGCTTAACTTCATATCGATTAAGTGGGACCTGGTTACCTTCACGTACACATATAAGAATTGAAAAATTCTCGTTTTCGAAAATTAACCCCGTTAACTTCTAAATTATGTGGTAAGTTTTATTTCGTTATTGATCTAAAAGAAGAACGATTTTCCCTTATTATTGAAGTTACCTCCGCATTTATTTTCAGTTGAAATCATGTCAAAACAATATTTCACTCTTAATATTTTTCGAAACAAATTACCATCATCAGGGAGACAACTAACGAACTGAAAACCGAACCTTATAAATGGTGAAGAGTTGAATGCTGCTCTAATACTGATGTAAATTGTAGACATAAAGAAAAAAAATATTTAAAATTGGAATGCCCGATAGTCTATATTATTGTAGTCAAGTTTTTTGTTTTTTGTTTTTAATATTATAATTGTTTCCTGTTTCATCACTTACCGTATCGTTAGTAATCTGATCTGGACCAATTCAAACCAACCCTATATTACCTTTGCTCAACAATATCGAACTTGTTGAAAACTCTTATTTCTAACGGCTATTTCTTTTCTTCACTGCTAGCCATTTTCCAAATTTCACTATAACTGTCTTCTCTATTTTGAAATTTTCATGTTTTTTAGTTTCTAAAGCTTTTTGAACAATTCATGAACCAAAACGTTCAATTTTTTTTTGGAATCTATTAGGAAAACAATTAGAAGACCGTTCAGAAAAAAAACAGTTGTGAGGATAAATGATGGACTCCGTTCGGATTCGACATTGTTGTGTGATGGTAGGGTAGGGTTGCAGTTGTCCTTCCACCGGGCATTAAAAATTCAGTGAATAATGCGAAGGGAAAAAGATTTTAGTATTGCAAACAGCTAAGATGCACCGTTCACATAAACTTACCACAATGATGTTGTGAGCTACTGGGAAATCACATTTATATATTAATTACAACGTAATTCTTAGGCTAGCCCCCATTAGAAAAAATGTCCCAATTTTATGTAACGTTTGTTATATTTTATAGGATTGTTGTTATTGTTATTTAAAAAATGTCACAATTTTATGTAATGAAATATGTAACGAAAAATGTAGCGAAAAATGTAACGAAAAAATGTCTTAATTTTATATAATGAAAGTTAAATGTTAGGATAGGATTTTTGTAGTTATGTTACTTTTTTTGTGTTGATGCCAGTAAGAATTACGTTGTAAATTTTGGTCATTTTATGCAAAGTATAGAAGAGAAAGAGACAGAAATGAAAGGAAGAGGGGTCAAGGGGCACAGCCCCTTCCGAGGCCAAAATGGCCGAGTTATATATATATATATGAACGTCACCAGTGGGGGCAGGGAGGCAGGGCGCAGCTACTCCCATGGAACCTTGAAACTTTTTAATCAACTGGCCATGATGACTATCCATAGACGCGTAATCATGGACAATTTGGAAGACTTTTATAATAAAGTAGTAGAACAATTTGCCAGAAACCCACGAAAATTGTTTTAATTAAGATTTTATTTTTGTTTAATAAAATATTAAGCCTTTACAAATTATACATTTTATTTTTCCTATAACTCATATTGGGACTTTCTATCATCTTACGCCCCCCCCCCCCCCCCCCCCTGTTCATCGGCTACCGACAACCTTGTATATATTATATAGAATTAGTTCAATATTAGAACTTTACTGTTTATACGGCTCTTTTCTGTTTAATTCGGCAGTGATTTCCTCGATTATGAACGATATAATCTGTTTCAAAAAATATTAAGAGCAAAATTTGAACTACTTTAACGTAGTATTTACGAAATTAGACGTATATTTGCGCAATTTTTCCCCTTGTCTTTTCTTTATCACTTTGCTGTTGTCTCTATCATCTCTTGTCTTCGTCACTCGAATACACTTTAATTATACCCCACCGCCATTTTATCATTATATTCCTTTCCCTATTATCTTGCTCGCGGAACAATTATCTGTGTTAATATCCACTTATTCTTCGAACGTCTCTTCTCGTTCTATGTTCTTTGTTTACGTTGATTAAAACTTTGTATTTTTACTCCTTCGACACACCCCTATATTTCGTATCTTTTCCTCCTCTGTCTGCCGGTCCGACTATTCGCTCTTTTCTATTAAGCAATATATGATCAATTTAGAATCTAATTTACTACTTCTTTTTCCTGTAATTCCTAGACGGAATAGTTGACAGCCTATTATAACGAGAAAAAAAAAGATATATATATAATATATTATTAATGGCATTTATAAATATAAAGTAAGTACATCCGTAATAAACAAAAATAAATGTAAAATAATTAACTTTAACAAATTAAAATAAATACTAAATTTTAGATACATTTTCGGTCATAGGCCATCATCAGCTAACAATACAGAGTGTAAGGGTTATGCCTGAAAAAGTTTCTAAAATAAAGTATTTATCTTAATTTATTAAAGTAAATTATTTTATATTTATTTTTATTATTGGGGTATTTATTTATTTCATATTTATAAATATTAACCAACAAGTGTGGATTTGTCTACAATTAATGGCGTTTGTTGCAAGTATTTAAGATACATTTATATGTATATATATAAACTAGGGGATTTAAATTATTTTACTTTGTAAATTTTCATAATGGCTGCCGTGTTCACATATATATATGTATATATATATTTTTTTTTTTTTTAAAGAAAAGAAGTACCAGAATACGTCAATTAAAAAAGTGAAATTTAGATTAAAATATCTGAAAGGCTGAAAACGCTAGCAGGGTAATAGAACTTTCTTACAATAAAACTTAAGTACCTTAATTTTCTTTCTTTTTTTTTTTTATATCGGGGTTTGAGAAACTTAATGCTACATGATCTGGTGTATTGTGCATCGTGTACTTATTTAATAGACAATAATGTTTTTATTATTTTTTTTATTTATTTTTTTTTTTTTTGATTAATTTCGGTTTGATTTACCATTTAAGCTAGATTGTCTTGTCCGGGTATTAAAATTGAAAATTACATATGTGTTAATGAGTAGATTTTAAGTGTAATGTTTTTTATTTAATTGATTAGTGTAAATCACTGTAGGTTGTTTTTTGTCAGTAAATTTTGGTTTTAAAACTAAGAACGCGAATTTTCGAAATTTAGTTGTCAAAGTTGAATTTCTCAAATTGAGGTTTTCTATGTTGAAGTGTCTGATGTCCTCATACTTACTGCAGTAAAAAATTACATAATTGGCGTTTTCAAATTTCCCGCAGTAGCATTTGTCGTCTTCAGTAATTTTGTATTATTTTTTTAAGTAAGCTTCGAAGTGTCCGTGGTTAGTGAGAAGTTGGGTAGTGTAAAAGTCGGGTGTTAACTGTAAGCCTGTTCTAATATTTGGGATTAGCCTGTATGTATACCGACCTGCTGTATCTCTTTCCCAGGAGTTTTGGCATATGGACATGAAATAGTTTTTAATGTGTCTTTTGAATTGTTTTAGTGGCATCTTTATATGTAAGTAATGATGGATTAGCATGTAGGAACTGTTCTGAAGAGGATTTATTGGAGGCAGAAAGTTCATTGTTTGATAGACATGATCGTTAATATATTCAACATTTTTATGGTAAAAATGATTGATCTATAGCTAATTTCTAAGTCTAATGGAAGGACTCCGGTAAGAGCAATAGCGGCGCTGCGAGAAATTGTTCTATAAGCTCTGCAAGTGTTTATTAAGTATTTACGTTGTGTAGAGTAGATTTTTTGCTTTAGGGGTTTCTTTTTTATCTGTTGGAAAAACACAGAGCTACAGTAACGCACTGTATTCTTAACAAGTGACTTATGCAGTACAAGTCTGTATCCGTAATCAAAGCCCCATGTATTTCTGCACACTTTTACTAATTAATAGTATTTAGCGTCCAAATTAGATGTGGTGTAGTCTATATGTTGTTTAAAGGAAAGTTTATTGTCTAATACAATTCCTAGAATGTTCGACTACTTTTAGAGTGATCCCCCTGTAAAGTACTTAAATATTTTTCTTTTTAGTTTCAAGGAAATTGTAAAAAGGGATACAAAACTTTTTTCAACTGAAAAATTAACTTTT
Organism: Icerya purchasi; assembly: GCA_039619475.1. NCBI lineage: Eukaryota > Metazoa > Arthropoda > Insecta > Hemiptera > Monophlebidae > Icerya > Icerya purchasi. The sequence goes on along the minus strand of CM077116.1, from coordinate 95,749,334 downwards.
ACTTCATTTAGTCAGGCTCCGAGTAATTCAAGCGTTTTGTTAGCTGTTCTTTCGAGATTGACTTTTGTATCGTCCGTCATTATAGATAGTAAGTCATCTGCATACGCGCACAGGTCAACGTTCTTGTCGTATGGTAGAGCTTGGTTGAATAATATATTCCAGAAAAGTGGACCTAAAACGCTACCCTGTGGGCAGCTTTAATTTGTTTCAATTTTTGCATTATGATTACCTACTGGAAGAGTTACACGTCTGTTTTAAAGATAGAAATATATTGTACTTAGCAATGGTATGTCTTTGATCAGAATAGATTTTAAAATGTCAAACAAAGCAGGATACCAGCAGTTATCAAAGGCTCCTTTGATATCCACTCCTATATGACAAGAACGCTCAATTTTTTCTTAAGGCTGCTGTTAATCTTGCTGATCGCATAATTCACAGTATGTTCTGTGGACAGACCTTGTCTGGATCCAAATTATCTTTTATCTAAAGAGTTTGCTGAGTTCAGATGGCAAGTTATCCTATTTTTTAATAGTTTTTCGTAAGTTTTGTTTACAGTATTTAAAAGACATATTGGGCGATAGAAGCTTATGAGATTTGCACCTTTGTTTGATTTACGAGATAGAATTACATTTACTTCGCGCCAGAGTTTAGGGAAACTGTTTAAGGAAAAGATTTTTTTTTGTATAGGAGTGAAAGGAGTTTTGCATAGACCCTTTGAATTAATTTTAGTGTCTTATTTGTAATATTGTCAGGTCCAGCAGCTTTGTTGTTCTTTAAATTTTTTATAATGCTATTTCGTGCGGAAGTGTCAAGAGGAGTCCGTTGTGAGCGACCAACGTTTTCCTGTATGGGAAGTTTAAAGTTTTCTCTTAGTATTTTCTGTTTGTTGCTATCTTTGTCAGTGCTGTCTAACGTAAAAAGAGAAGACCGGGAGTAGTTTAGATTCTCTGTCATATGGGTGATTTTATCGTCGTTATTTTTTGTGAAAAGTGAAATAATGATTGGTTTGTTTGATTTCAGAAACGTTAATTTGTAGCTTAGGCCCCATGGTTTGACATTTTCAGAGAAAATTTTGGTGGGGGTAGTTATATAATTACATTATATCTTCTATGGTACGCAGTAGATTTGGAAATACGTTGTTTCATAAAGAAAATCAAATAACGACCTCTTTAGAAATTTAAAAATGTTTTAAAAATACATAATTATTACAATTTAATTTAAATTTTACTTGATTTTTAGGTAAAAAATAAAAAAATCATAAAATTCTAGCTAAAACTGTAGTTTAGAATTTGAATAATAAGAAAGATAATATTTTTATTAGACTTTACTTCTTTTTTATTTTTGTTAGTAATCCGATCAGAAGTCTCTTTGTTCGTGAGCAAGTTTAAATATGTATATATTTCTCATTGAACTATTTTTAATTAAAATTACAAAATAAAAATTAAAAATAAATAAGAAAGGCAAAAGATCGATGACAGTTGGGTTTAAAATAAAATAAAAACGTAACATTAATAGTTTTACTAGACAACATGATTAAATATTAGTTATAATTAAATCCATGGGTAACATTTATACAAATCTTTTATATAAATTAAGTTTCTCTATTATAACAAATTTTTTCATAGCTTGGGGGGTCCCCTATCCCCCGTGGATCCGCCACTGATATATATATATATACAGTAGTTGCATAAATATCCGGGAACTACTATGTTTAGAAATTAAGTTACCGCAAAAAGGAAGAAAAATTAAGCGTTTTTCTTAAATTTTATTTTATTATCAGAAAAAAGAAAAAACCCCTCATGTGCCGCGCAGAAACAAACAAAACATAAAATAAAACTGAACAAAACGCTGCTGTTAAAGAATATAAAAAAGATAATTTTGCGCGCCACATTAGTATTCGGATACGAACGAAACGGTGCCTTATCAATAGCCGGCAGCCAGGTTTCCGCAAACGCGTCAACGCGGAACCACATGTGTTTGACCTGTAGGAATCACAAGGAGGTTGAACTTTCGTTGCGGCAACATTAATTTTATGGTGATCGATTAGAAATAAGTGTGATGATTAAAATGTTGTATAACGGTCGATAGATACTTCAGAACTAAGCCAGGCGGTAGTATGGAATAATGAAAAAAAAAAGAAGTTTATGTGGAGGTTATCCGAACTCAAAATTGCCGAAAATATTCCAACGAGTACCGTAATAATAATATGTCACTATTTGCTGCTTTGGGAAGAAAAGCCGTATGAAATATGTTTCATCGAAAGCGCAACCGGAGAAGTTAAACGATAAACGTTTTATCAAATCGAGATAAACTCGAAAATAAGTACACCGAAATTAATTAGGGCACTATGCGCGAGCTAAGGTGAAACACTTTCAAGTGAAACAATAGGCAGCGCTATAAAAAGTATCGGTTTTAGTTCGCCAGCTGCCAGATGTAAATCGTTCATTAGTTCAATTGACCCGAAAAAGTGCCTTGAATTTGCAAAAAAAAAAAAATATCAATTCTGCATTAAAAAATTCCGGCGTTTGCGTCGAATCGAAATGTAATGTTTCGAAATCGGCGAAAGATTTTGCTTGCGACGTAAGTAAATGTATAAATTAGATTTAGAAGTCAGAAATGTAACTGCTCCGATAAAATGTGGTGCTGGGTAATCTCACAGCGCGGTGACGTTTTGCAAATGGCGAAGGTGCACTGCGACGTTCATTGCAGACAATATGACTGTCGAAATTTGCGTAGAAATTTTACGAAACAAGCTACGTCAGAGCGCGGACGATCGAGAAATAACGGGATCGTTCCGGATTTATCAAGACAACGATCCTAAAGGCAAAAATTACAAAACACTCGAGAATGGCTCATTTATGAAAGTGTTTTTAGGTCATTGACACGCGGCCAAAGTTTCCGCACTGTAGCCCTACGGAGAACCTCTATTTATACAAGGAAGTGCGTGAACGACCGATATCGAACACTAAGCTGAGAAAGCGCTCGAAAGAAGAATGGGAAAATTTTTCTGTCGATTAGCTACAAAAATTGGTATCTTCGATGCAGTATTGGAAGCTGTCATTCTGGCGAAGGACGGCGTGTCATGCTAGATACTAATTTTAACTTACTTTTACAAAGCACTCGAAGGGAAAATTTTTAAGTTATATCAATGCGGCGTGAAATTGTTTAATTTTATGTTCTTTGTAACCATGGCTGAGTTATTTTTGGAGTTTATTTGAAGTACGCGTTTAAATAGTTATCGTTTTTGTTGTTTCAGAATAATGTAAATGAAGCACCTTTCTTTAATACATATATATGTATATGCAGTGGCAAATCCGTGGGGGAGATAGAGGTCATCCCCCACACCCAAGAATCAAAGCCTCTTTGAAAAAATTTGTTATAACAGAGAAACTTAATTTATGCTATAAAAGATTTGTATGAATTTTACCGACCGATTTTAATAATTAATATTTAATACTATTTTCTAGTAAAACTAATAATGTTACTTTTTTTATTCTATTTTAAACACAACTGTCGTCGATCTTTTGCCATTTTTATTTATTTATAATTTTTATTTTATAATGTAAATGAAAATAGTTCAGTGAGAAATATAGATTTTTTTTACTTGTTCACAAACAAAGAATTGATCGGATTACTAACAAAAATAAAAAAGAAGTAAAGTCTAATAAAAATACTATCTTTTTTTTCTTTTTTTCTTTTTTTCTTTTTTTCTTTTTGGGGGGGGGGTCGTCAACCGAGGATCCTCCCTTTACCCAGAAATAATTAGAATAGGAAGGAGTCAATTATATCTTTATACGATATCAAATGTTGTTAGTAGAAAGAAACAAATAATAGAGGAACAATCTGTGAAGAGAGAAAAGATAGGACATAAGAGGCGCAATGTGGAGTAGGAAGACCAAGTATCAATAAAATTGAATAGGAAGCAGAGCACTCAGAAGAAAGAAATCAACACTTAATAAACACATGATACGCATCGCAAACACGCTCTTCGTTTGAGTGGAGAATACAGAGAAGAAACCAACGAAAAACGATAACGGGAGGTAATAGACTATGGCTTAAGAACGCAGACGAATAACGGGGACGACAGAACGACGAAGTGACGGAAACAAAGAGAACCACGGATTGGTAATAAGACTAGGTTGAACAGACTAATAAAAAGAACAGTTGTTACAGAAAGAGGAAACGTATTATGTCCGATACCATAATCTGAGATGAAAACCTTTACACAGCGAAAGTAGATTAGACGATGGGACTCTTTAAAAAAAGAAGTGAGAAGAGACAGCAATTCGAGCTAAGGAGTCTATCGCTTCATTACCGAAGATGTCCGAATGACTAGGAAATCACAATAAATATCAATATAAATGGAATGTAGGGAAGAAAGAGTATAGATAAGTGAACGTAAACGGAGCATAATAAAATTACAGCAATGATCAGGTAGGGGAGAATGAATTAAAGGGCGGTTATAGAGTCAGATATAATCAAGAATTTAGAGGAAAGGTGAGATTGGAGGAAATGAAAATAATGGAACGTAGGATAGTCATTAAAATACGTTTATAAATGTAGAACAGAAAGGAGGCAAGCGAAAAGATTTTGAAAAGTCAAAATCTGGGAGGATGAAAAAATACCTATATTCTTATAAGGGTCATTCTCGATATTTGACATTTTCTTACCAGTTCCGCGTGACGCTTTATGCAATGCGGCCGGAGAGTCCGTTAGAATTAATATTGTTTGACCGACAGACCTTCTAGAATATTCTAGACTTCTTAAATTGAATTGGAAAGCAGCGAAATCTGTAACGGTAACCGCGGATCCCAGCACAAAAGAAACACTGACTCCCTATAATACTCGTGTCAGTACCGCGCTGAGCTTAGTACATTGTGAATAACTCAACCGCACAATCTCTCATACTCCATTACGGATACGTGCGATTCACTTTAATCAAGGATCTAGTTCTCATAGACGTGTACGTACACACTACTCTGTTCTCGTTCGCAAAACCACTCGCTTTGTATGTTTTTTGATGTTTTGTTAATACCTTTTTTTGGACTATACATATGAGTAATTTTTGGTGAGAGTTATATTATTTAAATAAACAGTAGTCACAACCATTTTCGTTTCATTCTCTTTTTCCATCCAGCCCGAAGCTGATAAAAAGAATTATAAATAGGCAAAGAGAGTTGGATCACATTTCGAAACCGGTTTAATCCGGTTTTCGCGACCGGAAAAAGAGGAGCGCGTTTAATCCGATTACCGGAACAATGAATAGGCGCAAATGACAAATGGAAATCTTACACCGTCATTTAGCTCGGCAAAATGTCGGGAGAATTTCGGTGTTTTCCGTAAAAAATGCATTGGAATTTAAAAGCTCGACGAATATGTGCAGAGCTGGAACAGCGAACAACTGGTGCAAGTGTGCGCGCATTGCTTTGAACGAGTAGTCATAATTGTTAGCCAGCGTTTGTGACAACAGAAAAATGTTATATTAACAGTAGAGATTCCGCTGACGGTTTTGGCGGGAAAAGTTTTTATTGCGGACATGGCGGAGCATGATTTGTCACCGGGGACATTGCAGCGGACGACGAATAGCTGGGAAATCCAAAGATGAGCTTTTGTCTCAGCGTCTGCTACGCTCAGTGTCTGCTTCGCTGATTTATTTGTTTTCCCGGCTACTCTAACGACCGCATTATTAATTCGGCTCGATTCGCGTCTGTCCTTCACAGTGGCGATTGTTAAGCACACGTCTGGCTGCTGTCGCCTTCAACTGGTCTCACTACTACCTGTTCTAGCCGTTACATCTGCCTCTCTTCGTCGTAGGCTGTTATTTATTTTCTTCAATCTTGCAGAAAAGTTCTTCGCTTCTTTCTTCACATCCTCGCGGACGGCTTATAAATCACTCTTAAGCTCTCGCCGCAGTTCCCCGCTGTTCGTTTCCGTCGCATTCTTTTAATGTCGCCTACTTGTCCTGCCCGTGTCTGTACCGCGTGAGCAGATGTTCTTCCAGAGTCCTCTCCGACGCCCGATTACAAAAGTTGTCAGCGCACCAAATTTCTCCCCCACAAAACAAGTCCCTCCTTGGTAACAGCGTCTTCGCCGGAATTGTAATCCGGTAATTTTTCATAATTCTTCTCTTCCTCCGTATCATTTTTTTTATTTTATTGTTCCTTTTTTTACTACTCTTCGTTTATTTTTATTTCTTTTTCTTTCCCTTCTTCTTTTTTTTTTTCGTACTTTCGCAATCGTTATAAACTTTTTTTTTTAACCTCTGCACCGGAAATTTTTTCTTCGCGTCGTCAGCTGTTGTGTAAATCGAATGATTAGCAATTTTTAACCTTTCGCGGTCGCATTATTCCTTTTTTACCAACGTAGTTAGACTCTAAACGGCAACGCTGTAATTTTTCATTCCTCCTTCATTTATTTTCTTTAGCATTTGCCGCGATGGTTATCGCGTCGCTGAATGATGAGGAAGCGTCAATTTCGCCACATCTCTCTTAGTATCCTTTGTTCTTTTATCCCCCTCCCCCCGTCTTACTGTTAGAGCAAAAAATAAACTCGTTAATTTTTCGCCGCCACATTTATTTATCATTTGCTTTCGAAATCAAGGGGGGTTGTCATTTAAGCAATCGTCGTCTTCATTTATTTTTGTATACGTCGAAGAAAAAAGTAAAAAAAAGTATGAGAAAAGATGTATTAGAATTTTTGGACGATATTTGAAACAGAAGTAATAAAAAAAAAAAAGCCAAGAAAACGAAAAAAATAAAGTGGTAATTATGCGGAGTAATCGCAAAAAAAAGAGTCAACGAAATTATAAAAAGGTGGTGGAATGGGTCGTAACTGATGTCGAATAAAACGGTGGGAAGTTGAAAAGTAACTGACTTCTTCGGAATGAGAGTTCTTCATTCTTTCCATTTCCTATCACCTCAAAGTTTAAAAAGTTTTAAAACAATACATTCAAGTGGTTGGATCCAAGCCAAGCCCTTCCCCTATAAAAAAAAAAAAAAAAGAAATAAAAGTTAATGAAACAACGAAATTTTTGCTTAACTCTATTTCGAATAATGATAAAAAAAAAAAAAAAAAGAAAAAAAAAGAAAAAACGTATTATAAACAGAGCGAAAATTAAAAAACAACAATTGGAGAAACGATGTGTATAAACGAAATTTCAATGTATTCCGAACAATCAGCTTGCAGACAGACAGAGCTTGAATGAATGAACGAATAAAGTTTTACAAATAAAGAATAATTTGTTGAACTAATTACATAAACACTACGCATGCCGAGCGAACTCCCCAGCATGCAAAAGTGTTTATAAAGCGTTACAGAACGGTTATAGTATAAACGATTAGGGAAAAAAGCAAACAAAACACCCAGCCATCAGTGGTGTTTTTGTTTTCTCCAGAGTTTGTCTCTGGTATAAAGTGAGTAAATTGTAGCTTCGGGTAATGCGAGAGCGAACTTACAAATTCAAAAAAGAGTTGGAAAGTAAAATACATGACTGAATTACGCCATCAAATGCGTCTACTCTACCTATTTATTTTTTATTTTACTTAAAACTAGTTTTTTTTTGTTTTTTTTTCCTTGGGCATGCCAGCTAAGGACCTAGATTTTGATACGGTCAGATATAAACAGTATAAAGGAACCAATGGTTGAAATTATGGTTGGCGAGGGGAAGGACAAAATATAAAATGCACAACAAAGGGAGTAGGGATTTTGAGTTTCAGTAAACAAGAACAGAGAATACAACGTTCGACAGAAAGGAATGGACATTCAAAAAAGATGTGATCGACGTCACAAACCACCGCTTCGTTATGGTGGAGAGGACAATTTGGAGAGAAGACAATAGCGAAAACGAGAGGAAGGGAGAGCAGAATGGCCAAAACGCAAGCGAATCATAGTTGGAGGATTATTAATTCTACCCAAATGTTTATCGGTAAAGTTTCACGCAAGTTGCGTACTGAATAAAATCAATTACGCTTTTATAAAATTAAACCAATCTCTCATGTGTTATATTTTTATTTCTTTCTTTTTTGGGTACATTTGATGAAGTGTTTCCGGAAACGTACGAATCTCGAAATATAACAATTGCCAAACTACTGGTTTTTTTTTATTTTTTTTTTTATGGGTACGCTAACAAAAAACAACAGCCCAATCAACCAAGGAATCTAAGTAACAGCTCAAAAGCAGAATAACATATTATATTTTAATCTGGTGCGAGATAGAATGAATATGAAAGAAGCTAGAATAGGAACAACTGACACAAGGAAGGAAATGAGAGAACATAAGAGTCGTTGTATGGAGTAGAAAGACCAAGATCCAAAAGCTGAGAATAGAAGAGAAAACGTTCTGAAGAAAGTGAGGAATATTCGAAGAAGACGTGATTGATATCACACAGAAAAAAGGAATCTTCTGGGTGAAGAGGGCACCTCTGTGGAGAAGAGACGGGTGAAAAACGAAAAAGTGACGAAGGGAGAAAGGTATGACCGAAACGAAGACGACATATAGCGGCGATCAGGGAACAACAAAGGGAAGGAAACATGTCGAACCATCTGGTCAAAGAAGGTAGGGGCTGAACGGAAAGACAAAAGGATTTCGGATTTGAGAGAAGAGAAAAATAAATATCCTTCCATTATGTAATATGGAACTGTTTGGAAATATGATTTGTGTTGTGAGCGGAAAATTTATGAAGAGGATGTCCGTTGGCAGCTCCTGAGCGAGCCAAGAAATCATCCACCTCACTACCCTCAATTCCAGCATGGCTAGGAATCCGCAATAAATCAATTTAGATCGAACGGAACAGGAATAATTCGTGAATTAGATTACGAATAAGGAGAATGAAAGGTTCAAAAGAGGGCAACGGTGAGGGAGAAGAAACCGCCTGCAAGGCACTTTCAGAGTCAGCTATTAAAAGAAATTTATCCGAAAGGATAGAAGAGGAAGAGATAAAAAGAATTGCATGAAGTATAGCAGCAGATTCAGTAGTAAATATAGAGCAGCAGGAAGGAAATTTAAAGGATTCAGAGTAGTTATGAGAAGGAAAAACAAAATCGGCACCAACCCCATCAGCAGCAGCCCTCTTAGACCCATCAGTAAAAATAACGGAATGATTGGGATATAAAGAGCTTAAAACCATGTGAAATTCAGATCTAACTATAGAGTGAGGAAGGAATTTAGCAAAACTTGACAAATGAAATAGGTGAGGAGGATGTAAGAGACTGAAATAATTCAAATATTTCATCTATATAGTCAAGCTATCCAATTCGGAAAATCCTAATCTTTCAGAAGATTATATTTGTAGTGTGATTGTAACCTGTTCTAATCTATTTTATAAACGGCTGAATGTGTCTGTATACTATATTTCTTATTTTACAATATTTTGCATTAGTGTTGCTTAGCTTATTCGGGGCGGTCTCTGTTTAGAATGGCCCAATGAGTCTAGTTTTTAATTGTTTTTCGAAAATTCCTTTTACACATTTATCGTCTTTGAGGCACTGTTCCTCATCGAGTTATCGGTCGTGCGACACATCCGGATTCCACTTAAATGTTTTACACTGTCGATCCCCGCATCGTCTCCTATGAGAACTTGTCTCAAAGCATTTCGCAGATATAGCGGTAGTGGAAATGATATTAAAATTTTTCATAATAATGACGCTTTTCCCCGGTAATCATCATTGTCACCGAACAGGAAAGTTGTAATGAAGTAACACAAAAAACATTGCTTATTTAATTGTTTTATTTTTGTAGAAAACAAAAATGTAGGTAAGTATTCACCGTTTTGCCTAATATCACGTTGTTTATTAATTAGCAGAGTATTACTAAATCCGCTTTTGGTCAATACAGATGTATTGTGGGTATTTTATTGAATTCACGTATGGTGGACGATTAATTCAACAATACTCATTGTTTTGCATAATCTGCAAGAATGACATCAAGTGATATTCCTTCTTTCAATAGAGTTATTTTTCTGTCCTGTAAATATTATGTCGATTTCGCTCCCTCACCTTCTTAGATTCGATGGGCGATCACACTTCACCTTCCTCTGATAAAACACACCACATCAGCTTTATTCCGGGTCACACCGATTTTTCATCACTTTCTAGTTATCTTGACAATCTTTTTCGCTTTGTAATACAGTAAAACCCCGATTATCCATGTTAATTGGGGATTCATCATGCAAGGATACGGGAAAACACGATTAACCCGCCGTCGGCCAATCCACGAATTTTTTATGTATTCCAAGCCTTGCGTCCCACGTAATATGTGGGTCGGGAGGCTCTTCACTCCATTTCATATTACGAAATGATAGCTGACCATCTACGATTGCAATTGTATAATTTTCTGTATTTTGTTTTGCTTTGTAATAAATACGTATAATAGTACTCTGTATATGAAATGATAGCTGTGATATAAAACCCCTTTTCATGAAAAGGAAACTAGATTATTTAGACTAATTTAATTAGGTAAATACGGTACATACGGAAAATTTATAAAATTCTCGAAAGTTTTTATTCATTTTAAATACTGTATCAATGACAAGACGAAGAAATAAGAACACAACAGGTAGGGCACAAACAAAAATGAAATGAACGTAAAGTACAGAAAAAAAGTGTTATAAAAAGGAATAGAATAACTTAGACTAGGTCATATTAATTTTTATTAAAAAAGTCAGTCAGTTTCTTCTGTTTGTCGGCAATCTCTTTCTGTTTTATCTTCGTCTGGAAATGTTCTAACTGCAGAATGTCTGAACGTTGCATCTGTCTGCTGCTCGAAATACGTGATCACAGTCTGCATACAATCAAACGCAGTTTTACACAGCTTACTCGCTATTCTGCTATTTCGACGTCCTCTTCATTTTCCGATTCAGAATCCGTATCGATTTCATTTAAAATTTCTTCATCAGTAAAAATACGCTAACCAGGAGGATCAATTCCATCGCTTTCCATCCACTCCTTCATATTTTTATCATCAACACGTTCGAATTCCTTCCCATCGCAATTTGGAACCTTTTTTGCATGAAGCACGCGGGTTTAAAGAGATGCACGGTTATTCCATCAACCGGTCAAAACACACACGGATAATCGCGGTTTTACTGTATTTACTTTTCTAATTTTACCTTTTTATTGTGGCACACTACTAATATCGTTTCATTCTGCGCTTGTCTTATTTTAAGATTTACGCAATGGACGTTAGCACTCTTTCGCTTTTTTTTTTCGATACAATTTCATACTTAACACGTTTGACATAAATCATGCTGCAACGTATAATTTTCTGCTGAACTAGACCTGGTCAAAAACAATCGTGTTCAGCGCTTTAAAAACTTTCTAACCTAAAATATCTTTCGGAGTGCCGATTTTAATAATCAAAACAGTAAGTTAGCAAGCAAATTTCCAGAAGCTTCCTGGGTAAATGTACTTATTGCGTGATGCACAAGAAAATTTCCATGCGGCCTTATATTCTTGCCTTACTGTAATAATAAAAAATTTACGTTTTTCACATTTTTCACATTTTTCACATTTTTCACAATTTTCACATTTTTCTTACAATAACTGCTAGAGACGGTTTTAAAATGAAGATACTTTTCCAATTTCGCGTTGAACTGATTTGGTGCTACTTTTCGAAAAGAAAAAATTTGAATCGGCATTTTAATGAATTTTTGTCCCATCTGTCTTTAAAACATACTTAAATATGGTTCCTTTGCCAACCTCTTGACAATCGGATAGTTTAAACATTTCGTTGATAAGGAAATTAAAAAAAAAAAAAAAAAACGTTAAGAAAATAGAAAAAATCTTTTAACAAGCAATGGCAATTACGCTGCTGGCAAACCGAAAAGTAACCGTTTTTAATATTTGTGTATATATGTACATTTATCTACAAATGCAAAGATGAAATTTTCCGATTGTTGTAATTTCCAGGTACGTTAAAATATTACCTATAAGAATAATTATATAGAAATAAATTTTTTTCCTTTTTACCTCTCCGAAAACTCGCCCCAGTACTGCTACCGGGAAATTTGTTAACAGCACTACAGGGTGTGCCAGAATCGATGACCTGTTTTCGAACTCTCGCCAACTGGTAATACTGCGCGCGGCGCCAACGAAAAAACACCAAAATGTTCGGAAAGGATAGCGATTTATTTCTAATAATAAAAGAATTCACAGCTTTTTTCTTTTACTGCTCATTCATTTTTTGGCGCGTTCTTCGAGGCACTTGATGGAATTTTTTCGGTCACCGCTTGCAACGCGCCATCTACACCTTCTTGATTTCTGCTTCGATAAGTTCTTGCAACTGCGGAATACTGTTCGGAAGCGTGAATTCTGATACCATCCGAAAAAATAAGCCTAGCCTCAAGTCAGGATGCGCGGAGTCCATATCTTAATGCCGCCTGTCTCGACACAATCATCGAAAACAGACAGCCACGAAATAGTTGCTCCCTGGTGTTGAAATTTAACATTTCCCGGAAGCTTTAAGAATTCTACGGCATTTCAAAGTAATGTTCTGCATTGAACGTTCTCGTCGTTTCTATGCTGAAAAATGTATTACGTCTAGGCAACGCATGCTAAACGCGGTCGCCACCTTAGCAGAGTGAACTGGTTTAAAAATCATCCGTTTAAACTTATTATCAACGTAGTACCGCGTACTCTGTTTACCTCTCCGCAGAGACGATACGCTTCGTCACTAAACTAAATCGAACTAACGTTGAAGGCCGTTCAAAAGTAATTTGTGTCCACATCGGTCCACGAAAACCAGCGCGCGCTTTAAATTCTGGCGTAATTTTGATACCAATTTCAAACTTTCGGAAACGATGTGTGCTGTAGATTGAGACTTGGCAAGTATTTACGTGCAGAGTGCGAGTTGGGCTCTTTTTTAGCTCCTCGTGACCATCCCGTTAAATTGCGGCTATTGCGCGCAGCGTGCGTCCGCCACGTTCGAAATATCTTTTTGGCGGGGACACCGAATTGCGCATCAACACTTCCCTCAGTGACAAGTCGGACTCGAATTGCGCACCAACTAGAAATAGCCCGCCTGCTGAGAACTCGAATTGCACACCGCTTTAAAAAAAAAACAAAACTCCACGGATTTTATAAAATTGACGAACGAATAAAATCAGTAAAAGTGTCGTTCTTTCAGTGACTTCCAAAATGTCTGATCATATCTCGATGGGGAACGTTTGCTATTTGGAATAACATTTCGGTTGCTTAGAAAAACCCTTGAAGGTTTGCGAAAAATAGGCTATTTTTTAAATACAATGCGTAAAAATGTTGAAAGCCATTGAACATTCAAATGTTATACGATAAAGCGGACATCAGTTTTGAAACCACCGAGTCCAACAAATATCATGGTCCCGGTGCCGTTTTCGTTCGTTTCATACCGGCAAACTTCCGGTGCGCAATTCGAGTGTCGCCCTTTTTGGCAATACCTGCGGGAGGAGGTCTTGATTGCTTTCGGTGGAGGAAACGAGCAGAGAGTGTACAAAGACCGTGATGTTCACGACACACGGGCGCGCTGACTAATCGACGCATTTTTCCCTAAACCGCCGAACGTGGGGATGCCACGTTATTATTTATCATTCCAAAAGCTCATACAAATTGTTATCCCTTCGGGGCACGCTGATGTAGGGTTTCTCGTTTGCGCCGCGCGATTGTCACCGGAGTTGGCGCGCAATACCCTGTAGATCTCAGCAGCCGGCAACAGGTTAATGGAATACCAAACGAACAATACTTGGCCACCACCGGACAGCATACCATCACGTTGCCCGGTTTATCTGCGCTCCTTCCGTTCGCAAAACCTTTTGCGGTTGTTAACTTTCGTTGGCAATTTTTTTCCTTTTCGGGTATTTATAGTCTTTTTTGTTCCTTACGCGTTTTTCTGTGTGTGTATCGTATTGTATTAATTTCTGTGCGAAGTATTTTTACGTATTTTCTTTTCAACAATGTCGGCGAGTGCTCACGTTATTTTGAAAAAGTGAAACAAAAAAATCGCTGCAATTTTCTCTATCTCAAAAATTGAAGCTTCCTTGAAAACGTTAAACATTCCAGCTGACGCTCGAAATCACTCAATGTGTAACAGTAGATAATCTTCTTATTGCATTCTTTATCGATTTTAAAGCTGTGTTTCGTGACAGTTAAAATATACCCGGTTATTCTTTCGAACCGCTACATCCCGTTATTGTTCCTCCGACTGTGTCATCTTAAAGTCTCAGCCAGGCCAAATGGTTTCTTGCCGGGCCCAAAACAAAAAAAAAAAAAACAGCCTCTCGATATCTTCTTTAAAATCGTTCAGATTTCAACAGTTCTGCTCCTGTGTCGATGCGAATAATCTGATAACCTGAAAGTGTTGACTGCCTATAATTTTTTACTATAAAAATATTCTGTTATTTCGTTTTATTCCGCTTTTTCGTTCGAGTAATTTACATTTTGATCTCTCAACTCGGCCTTTTAACACGACTTGAACGTAATCTCACGTCGCTTTTCGTATACCGAGTTTATCGACTTTGGCTATTTCGATTTTTGTAAAATTATGATAATAATTCTGAAAAATCAAACCGGTTCTTAGCCGCCCGTCCATATTTATACTCTCCGCCCGCGGTTTTCATCTCTCGAGTCGGTCACGTAGTCTGAATTTTGCACGCATCCTTCGAGTTTGCAGAGCGACTCTGCAGTCGGAGCGTTATCGAGCGTTCCGGTTCCAACAAAGTTGGTCCAGAGTTCCAATTGCGCGTCACTAACCAGGCGACCTTACCTGGTTTCCGTGCTCATTCTATAAAATACGCATCGTCAGCTGGTCCAGCAGTCGCGTTGTTCATTTCGGGCAGCGAGAAAGTGCTGCACTGCAATTAGCGCTCGTCTTGTGTCGTGCAGTGGCTATCCCTGTTGCAGTCGGGGCCGACAGTCTCGCTTGGCCACCAGTTCCACTGGGTCAGCACTGCCGTCCCTGTAGATCGATGCTTCCAATTGTCTGTTTACATCGGTTCCTCTTTTATAGATTCTATCTCGATCAATTTTCTTCATATACATGATATTTCCGTTTTCAGCGCACGAAGAGACGTACGGATCAAACATTCAGTTGCACTTTGGATGACTTCGCTTATAAACCGCAGAGATGACGTTATCATCAGCGGGCTGCGGTTGGGCCGTACGCGACTCACTCATGCGCATCTTATCAAAAGACTCCGGCTCCACAGTGCACTATCTTCTCAGTTACGGGACAATTTACTTCACAGATATAACGCTTAATGTAGCGAATATAAATATACGGCCCGCCACGCGGCAATTATACGGCATCAGATACCATCTTGCCTTTCATCTGTATTCGTGGCGAAGGAAACTCGCTGGAATATGATTCCAATATTTACGGGAAATTTAAAAAAGGAGAAACAGCATCGAGCTAAATAAATACCGGCTGTTTTTGAAGAGCTGTTGCTCCGGCAAATATTTCCGTTGGAGTAAATCTTAGTCATTCGCAAAATGCGTCAGTTGTACTCCGAAGAAATGGAGACAGTTGAAGGTTTTTCGTTGGAAATTTATTTCTTTAGAAGTTTTTCCGTACTGCTGGGAACGAGTCGAGCAGAATTTTGTAAGTTAAATACAGCTTTGCAATAAATATTGCAAAAACGTTGCGCGACAACTACAATCTGCTTTCACTATTATTATTATTACTATTACTATTACTATTATTATTATTATTATTATTATTATTATTATTTCCGCCACTAAATAAGGAAACTGGAATACTGGAACATCCGCACGCGCGTACAGAGTACCGTACGCTAAACCAACAGTTTCGCAAAGTTCTACAAGAGGAAGCAATTGTAGCGGAATTTTTTCCCGATAATATTGGCGGTTTACAGACACGATGAAATTCAACCAGCTGTCACTTTGATATGTTTATCTTGTATTCCATTTTATTCCTTAATGTTCCTAATAATATTATCCCTATTATCTGTACTAATCGTTACTACCATTATTATTATTTTTGCGTACGGCTTTTATGCATTAAGACATTACACGGCACCACAAACATTTCAAACCTACCCGTTCGTAAGAAAAATGCCGCACCCTCTGCTAACCGAAACTAAGCTCACTAAGTTTGCACCAGGCAAATTTCAAATGCTATCAGATTCCTTCCTATGACATAGACGAAGGAATTAAATTAATAAAATGTGCAAATCACAAAAGTACATCGGTAAAGTCTCGAAAAAATCAGCCACGCTTCCAGATCTGTACATGGTTTCGGCTATGTACAAATTACTACATAGGTATGTAAAACAACATTGAAAAAAGGTCCCGGATTAAGGATCGTTAATACATGTATTTACATGTTTATTTAGTATGCATATAGACTGTGATTTTGTTTATGGCGGTCCGGGATGTTTTTTTACGATTGTACTCTTCCAAAGAGGAAACCTTACGAAGAGACCCGTTTTGTGGAAAATCATTAAGCTGTTAACACATTAACAAACGATGTGATCTTAACATCAGTGTATTGGAAAATAAAAAAAAAAAACAAAATCCGCGCAGAGTCTCAAATTTTTTGCATTCGGATGGTTTTAAACAGTCTAATGAACGAGAACTCCCATCGTCGTAGAATATCATGCGCTAATTATACTTGCCGCTTTAAGAGATATCGGAAACCTTAAACACTGAAATTAGAGTAATCCATTATTGAAATTATGTTTACATTATTCCGGTAAAAAATTGAAGCAATTTTATTCATATACAAATTTATTTAGGCGGTGTTGAAGTACGAATCGGTTAGAGTACTCCTCCGGCAAAATTGACGAAAAATTTGACATATCCGAAATTTGAAAATTAATTCCTACGAAGAAAAAGCTCACACTCAGTTATGGAAATTATCTGATTAAGAAAAATAGGACTTACCGATCCGTTCGTGAAACGGAAATTAATATCACCCGGTGGAAGTGTGAGCAGTTTTCGGAAGAGATTCGAAAATTATCTACGAAAGCGGAAAACTCAGGAACTAAAGGATTGATTTTATTCCGGGTTTCAACAGTAGATAGACTAATTCCTGCGGAAGGTTTTAGTATATAATTTATAAGTTTCTGATGCGATTTAGCCGATTTATAAAACGGTTTTTGTTAATGAAGTGAAGAAAATGGAGACATGAAATGCACTCGAAAAATAAAAAATTTCGAATAAAATGTAGCATATTTATATTCTAAATTCCGGGGTTAGATAAAAAAAATTAAATGCTCACTATTAATTTGATGATAAATTTTATTTCTGAATTAACATTAATAATTTTTCATTGTTGGTCCGTGCTGGTCACGTTTTCCAGAAGGAGAAGGAATTTTTACGTATATTTTTGATAGTTAAAAAATAGAAAGAAATAAAATATATTCACATTTAAAGTTTAACGAATTGGCTGGGTAATTAGATAGACAGTTCGTAGAATAAGTTTATAATATGTTGAAAACAGAAAGAGCATAAACCAGAGATGATTGCAATAATGGAAGCAATGGAAACTTCAGAAATAATACCCGGTTGACACTCTAATAAGCATTTCGACTAAAAAGCGGAAGACTGCTTTATATAAGGTAGATAATTATCGCGTAATCGAACGTATTAATTACATAAATTCTTTATAATAAAATTTATTTATTTTTTTTCGAAACATTTGCATACATGACTCTCACAGTAATTGGGAAATGGTCAATAAAAAAAATTGATTTCTCTAGAATACTTTAGAAATTTAATTATAGAGTAATATTGTTAAACAATCTTTCAGCGGAAGAATCGATACTATAAGAAATGTTTTATTTTCACATCTTAAAAGTCCTCATCAAATGTTGCAGTTTGCTGTCGCGGATTTTCCTTAAAGTTTGTTTAAATTATTACGTTGGCAATATACCCTCCGAAAGAAAAGAAAAGTAAATATAATCTATAGTGGAAATATACCTATGAAATTTTTTTTAAATCAATCGCTATGTAATCTATTTATAAGATGTAAACTTTATGTATTCGTCGCAAATAGCCAGAGTTGCTGAGCGACAATAAATAAACGTATTAAAAAAAAAAAAGTTCACTTATAAATAGCAAAAAGAGTGAAGATAAATATATACATACATATATACATATATGTATGTGTTTGTGTGTACTTGTCATTTGACATGTTAAAATTACGGTTAAGCTTAAAACGTTAAAAAGATATAAAATTAGGCTTAATTTGACTAATGGTAAAAAAGCTTTAAGTATCGAAAAAAACAAGCCGGGAAAAAAAAAGTGCTTAATTTTCCGAATGGAATATTAATTATTAGTATTCTCGAAAATTATATTACAAAAACCTGTTTAAGTTCGAAGTGTATATAAAAAATGGTGTGTAAACATTGCTAGACAAAAATTGAAAAAACATAATTGAAGAAGGAAAAACAATTAAGGTTAATTTTTTTTTTTATTATTTTCATAAAGAAAAATAAGGAAAAGAAAAAAAAATATTTGAAACAGTTTATGAAAACATAAAACTTAAAAAGTGAACCCGTTTAGTGCGCATTCAACTGTTTCTTTGAAATTCTACTTCTAGAGTTGCTCGACTTCCTGCGTATGTTTGGATTTTTGATATTGGTCTTAACCGTAGAGAAAGATGGATAGATAGATAGATAGATAAATAGAGAAAGAGAGAATTAATAAGAAAGAGCTTGCCCCGAGAACTAGTTAAAAAATTCTTCATTCCACGGATACAGAAAGGAAAAAATAAATCAATGGCCGTTTTTACAGATAAAATTACTTCTGCAATCCATTTGCTATTCAAAATTATTTCGGAAACTCTTCTGAACAAAACTGTTTAACTGGGCTGCTATGCGGTGGATGATGCGGAACCAGTTTATCGCGTGTTGAGCAGGTTTTTTCGAAAACTATTTTTCGAATTTTTCACTCGGAAGGAGCGTTCTATTGTTGCCACAACTTTATTTTTCTTGAATCCGTTTGTAACCCGCCTAAAATTACTTTTCGAGGGTTTTTGGCGGTATGAACAGAAGGCTAGTCGAAAAACTCGCTGAATTAATATCGCATCGCCTGCGCCGCTTTCGAAATAACAACCGAGTTTATTATTATTCTCGCTAATTATGTCTTCCTTCCGTACGCGATTCCTAATTTGCATAAGTGCGCTTGTTGCAAATGTACATTTTCCGTCTGCCCGGGAAGTTGCTTTCCTTTCGCTCTCGACGATTTAATTACGAATTTTATAAAATATTGACGGAGTTGGCTTCTATTAACCGTTTTAACTTTATAATTAATTTACCTCAGTCGCCATCTTTCTCTACGCATTCGATGGTGCCAGAATTTTTTCCGGAAACCGAAGAAATATCTATGTTCTTGTCATCTTCTCCCTACTGCACTATGACTATTACTCTCTTTTCCTACGTTTGCTGACTTTATTAAACTCCATATCTTCTCTCCTTCTGACAAAATTGAGCGTGTTTGCGAAAATTTCAACGAGTTCAACAATAAAAGACAAATTTATAATCCTATTTGACTCTCCATCGGTTACAGTACGCAGACGAACACGAACATGGTTTCAATGTATTTCTCACGCGCGCGCGCGTTTATACTATTATTATTATTATTATTACTACTACTATTCTTCTTCTTCTTCTTCGCATTGGATAACTATGGACCACGTGAAATGTCTTCATGATGGTGGTTTCTTGCCCTTCCTTTTACTCCATTATTTCTTCATTGCTTGACTATGTTTCTCCTTCTTTTCATCTGTCCATTTGGCACCAGTTTTCTTCGTCATATTTTCTTCGAAACTCCGGAATATATTGATCTTATTTTGAAACCTGTTTCTGTTCATTATGTCATCCTCCGTGATGTTCATTTTCTCAAGATCTTTCTTAACTTCTCGGAACCAAGACATTTTCGTTTCAGGGTTTTTATCAAAGTACTCGCGAAAATTCTTCTTATTAAGCGTTTTGCGTCCATTCTTTTTAAGTGCTCATAATAGCTTAATCTCCTACTTTTTCATTAATAATATCTTCAGTATATGTTCATATGTTTCCTTATTACTCCTTTTATTATTATTACTATTGCTTTCCTTTTTTTTTAAAAATATTTATCAGTTGACCTTGCTTGAATTTTTTCAAATCATTAATCTTAGTTCTTATTTCTCGGTTTAATATATCACGCGTTGTTGTCTAGGCTACGTGTATGACGGGAGCAAAAGAATTATATGCTAGAGAAAAATTCGAGAACGATAATACTGATTCTGTTTCAGAGGGATCGTCGCGCCGTATTTCAAAAACGGAGGAGGATAATTTGGAATGTTATTGAGAAATAGAGAACAGGTTAATAAAAAATGGGAAAACACAACCGAAACAAGGCAGCGCGAATAGTAGGATTGATTCCCGAACAGATAACAGTGGGTGATGCCGATATGGCCTTGACATGGTCGCGCGATGATACCCTTACGATTTAGTAGAAAAGTATGTTAACTTATGATGGGAGAGTAAGAATGATACCATTTGACGAGTTTAAATCATAAGAGAAGAAGGAAACTTATTGACGAGAATAGGTTGATTGCTGATTTAATCGCGAAAAGTCCTACAGATAATATGGAGAACTGCGGCTATTCTAACAGGCACTCCTGAACAAAACACACTGTGAGTGGAACAAAACAAAAAAATTTAAAAAGTTAAAAAACAAAAGCAAACGCTTGATAAAAAAAAAAAGAGAAAAGAAAAGTCTTTTACACATTCTTTAGTGAAAGCAATGTAGATAACTTGTCTAGTTTGCTGCGACGACTATTCCAAAAGTTTGAGAAAGGGAAAAGAGACCCAGCGTCAGGTTTGTGAAGAATAGGCAGTATAAAATGTACACCGAATGCTACTCTTACCTGTGTTTCTTGCATTAATTGCGACAGCGACAGCGATGATTAATTTCCGATGTTACGTTGAATGTTTTTATTTTAATATTTAAACCGCGTTGATCGTTACGTACCTGTGTATAATTTTAAGTAGAAAGACACCGATTCCAAAAATTAAGCGTATGAAATGTTTTACTTATGTTGATTATATTTTTAATATTTGAAAAAAGAATATTTGTTTCACTGTTATATTACTAAAAGAAGTTGATCGTAAAATAGCAATTTTATTACATACCTATAGAGTAAATATTCACGTTTTTGCATGGCTTAATGTTCTAATTGCTCAACTTGCCTCATACCCTTGCTTAACTTACCCCACCTATGGGGTAAGTTGAGCGTGTCCGACCTTTTCTACTCAAACGACTGTGTAGCTCTTAAACCAGATTTCTGAGAAATAAATTTCTTAGGAAACTTTTAAGGATTAATAAATTATTTATCCATCAAAGTAACAATATCAAGCAATTTTCACTTATCGTTTAGGAGCTCCAATGATCAAATGGGAAATAGCTCAACTAGCCCCCTCCCTTTTTTTTTTTTTTTTTTTTGGTATATTTAAGTTTTATCTTTCGATTCGAATTTTTCTCAAAATTATAAAATCGTTGGTTTCGATTTCGTTTAGATTTTAACAGTTGGCTCTTTTAAACGTGCGCAAATAATCACACCATACATTCCGTTCTAAAAATGGGGGCTGCGCACATGAGGTTAAAAATGTTCAATAATTTGTAATATTTTTCGTCCCAATACTTCAAAAACTCTCGACATTTATCGGTTAAATTTGATTCATTGCAGTGCAACAAAGGACTGTTTTTAGCCCGATTAATAGTCTTTGACCAAATGTTCACAAGAAATCCGTAACTTAAACACAACAGTGGAATGTGGCAAAAAAAAAGGATGTTTATGTGTCGTAGTGTTTTTAAACGATTCTGTTGTGCGAGTTCGATTTACGATATCTGGTAAACTACGGTTAATTTAAATTCATCAGCAGTTTCGGGTGAAAAATGATTCCACCATCTATATGGAAGTGACCGCATATACCGCTGTTTCAAAGGTACGTGTTTACCGCGCGCCCGGCGATATCCGTTATTTTTGGAAATACGAATATATATATTATATTCGCGGAGACAAAAAAGGATGTGGGAAAACTGAAAAACACAAAAGCAATAATATTTACTCTTAAGGTTTTTGGATTTCCGGATAAACTAACAACGATAGTAAACAATAGGCAACCCGGAAAAATCAGATATCCTAAGACTTCGAAGGTGTATTGCACAGCAACTAAGGAAACTGTAGAAGATTAAAGAATGCGTAGAAGGACTGCCCCGAAATTTTCCGACGGCTCTAAGTCGAAAGCATTCTACAATGTCCTGAAATTATTAATGAACGAAGAAAGGTCTAATCTATGACATTTTTTGTTTATTCGTTACGTATTTCGGAGAAATGCACTTATATGTGAATATCGCTTTGCAACGAACTTACGGAATTAACCGTATGATCGGGAGAGAGGAAAGGTCTGTTTTTTTATTTTTGCTGCATAATTATGTAGAGAGCGTTTGTGTGTACGAAATGCCGATAATTTGTGTTAAACAACGTTGAAGAATTATAGGCGACGGTTCTCAAAAAAAAAAAAAACTGACACACCTTTTTTAAATATTTTTACCTAGATAATAAATTTGTATCTAAATAAAATTCTGAATATTTTTCGTACATAATAATTTATAATATTTATTTATTTTTAATTTTTATTTCGAAAACGATTAAATACTCGGAATATTATAATTTTATAATCTAGGCGCAGTGCATTAACGCAATGGATTCGAATTTCGAAAAATTCAAAAATGAAGTCCCGCTTTTACGCAAAAAAAAAAAAAAAGGATACAAAAAGGGAAAAGAAATTACTGTCGAATATAAAAAATTTATTATTTTTAAGTACAAATTCTACCTAGAATTAGATTTCCTTTGATTCGCCGAACGCGCTATGTAAATAATAAGGTATTTTTTATGCCTGCATAATGCCCGCAGGTAACGTATGTAGAGACACAATATTGTCAGGAAATTCCCGCGGTATTTTTAAAAATATACAAGAACACTAGTTGTCAAATAACACGTTTGTTTCCGGATAAGTTTGCCGCGAATTATATCGACTTTGTTTCTTCGGGGACGATAGTTTACCTCATTCTGCGTGCAGGATGGGAAAACGTTTTTAGTTTTTCCCGTTTCGCTCGGGATTTCTTCCTTAAAACTTTTTAGTAACAGTTTCTTCCAGCGGCGGAAATTTGGTCAAATCTGCGTCCCTGTCGGCGGGATTTCTTTTCGACCGGCGAGGGATAAGATCAAAAAAAAATAAACCTAACTGAACTTTCGAAGTGGGAAACATTTACTAGTGGTAAGAAACGCTATAACGGTGTGTTTACGTTTTTCGATTAAATATAAACATGAAACTCTATACATGAAATAATACATTTAAATATTTTTAGCGTAAATATTTAAATATGTTATTTTATAAAAAGCGTATATGTTTATATTTAATCTAAAAATAATTTTGAAATAATCCGTGCAACAAACTCTTTAATATTAGTATTTACGCGTTGTCGAAAAGGTGCAGTATTAGAGCGAGCATCTGTTTTTTATCGAAAAGCTGCAGCGGCTTCGAATAGTGAAAATATCAATAATTATCATCGTGTTTGTACGTAGTTTTGCCCCATAGTTGATGGGCTCGAATAAATGAAACGAATGTAACGAACAGTTTACGTAAGAAAAGTGTTTTTCAATGTCGTCGTATGAAAATCTCGTCTACGTAATCCCCTGAAACACACCATCGGTCGTCGACGCACTAACGGTGAGTTCGCACCTGGGCTAATATATTCCTTATCGGAAAGAACAATAAGATTATTGATTAATTTTACGGAACCCTGAAATAGTACTTTTCGGTCCGTATACAGCCAGCTGAGAAATCCATGTCCAACTTTTCCTATTTTGAGCAACAGATAATCCTGTCTTATAAACGTCTTAGAATTCCGTTAATGTAACAATCGCGCTTTTGTCACCACTTTACAGTAACGGTTAGATCTTTTCCGCTCGTCTGATGTAACCGAAGCATCGGCGATGATGCAGTCCTTTCTATAATCTCTAAATGTTCCACTTCAAAGGTAGAACCTTCCTCCGCGTTTCGATAAACTCACTTTTAGAGTACGATTTTACTTTAAAAAGTTTCACTTATCTTGCCGAAAATGTACGTTTTTCCCGGCAATCACCCCGGGAATCAAAATCGGAAGTTTTACGCGAAAATTTCACATTTTCGAGTATGGTGGGGGGATATGTATATCGTAAACAATGTACGCACAATGTGTTTTTACACTGGAATAAACTTTCGAACTCAAATGCTATTTGCTTTCGGTATTTATGTCATTGCGGGGAATCGCGGTCATTAGATGTTGAGAAAATTTAGTCAGTTTGCCACATCACTTGCACGAGCGAGTAGTAATGTTTGCCAGATAATTTCGCAGCAAAACTTTCTACTCGATCGCATGTAAATCTGTATTTGGAAAATGGGCGCTGGTTGACCCCGAGATCGCCGGTAAACATCATGTCCATACTCACGAATGGACGCCCATGATCATGCATAATGTGCTCAAGTCAACGGATCTAATTGCACTCGTCGACGAAAACGATGTGGACACATCTGCGACGCTATGCGAAACGCATTCGGTGCTTCCACTTGGAGGAGGCCCATCATCTTTTGCGAGTTTTTGATATGAAAGGCAGCAAGTACAGTGGATCAGCCGATATACGTTTAAATAATACTTTTTTTGTGTTCCCATGTTAACATTTTATGGTAAAATTTCGTGGGACGAATAACGTTTTGGAATGACCCCCCAGCCATAAGACATATTCATGTCAAAAGAAGAAAAAAAACAACAAAGAAAAATATCGCTGTCAAAAGTAACTACTAGATATAATTAGTAAATTTCACAAAAAAAAAAAAAAGTTTTAGCAATATTAATAATAATACGCGTAAAAATTTCAATATTTATATGAATTTAGACTAAATTTACAAAAACATTAATATGGCGATAGTATTGTGCACGAATTATTATTATAAAAAAAAATCAACGATAATTTAAACATACAAATCGAAACTTATCGCTCTGAATGATTATAATAAACCTCTCGAATGTATTTGAATGTAGCACTTGTAAAAATGTATGCAGAGCGAACAAGCGGAACATTTCAAACAGGCTACAAATCTCTCTTCTACTAAACGGACTTTTCCATCCTCACACATGCACATATATTTCAGCAGCTTGCTCCACCAATATGTGACAGATGTGAAGTTCCTATCATCATCACCTTCTAACCGAATGTCCAAAGATCCTTATTCTCTCTGAAATATCCCCCGTTTCTATCCCAGGATTCGCCACCCGTCGCATCTCTTCTCGATCTTTTCAAATCAGTAAACCGATTTTATAAAATATAACAAACTTGCAGGCCGCGCTCCTAGCCTAGCTGCTGTACACAGCGCGAAAGAAAAAAAAAATGTCGATTATTAACAAAAGATTAACGATTGATCAGGAATATTTTTTGTATTAGGAAATTTAAAAATACTATTTCATTTCTTATTCTCAATAATAATCCCCGCTTTCTATTTAAAATCAGTTAATTTTTCACTTTCTGCTATTAATACCGAATTTTCAGCATCAAGTTAGCATTAGCTTTTATACACCGAACTTTTATATAACGGACACGACTGGTAACGTCATGTGTCGTATTTAATTTTTTTTTTAGAACTAATGTATATTTTCCTGCGTTTGTTGTTAACTAAAATTCTAAAGATAAAAGAAAAAAAAAATAGATAAAAGAGAAGTGGTATCTAGAGGAGGACACACCCGGTAGAAACGAAATTCCTTTCACTTTTTGGTAGATATACAAGTATAAAGTCATTCATAAAGTATACACCATAAGAAAATGACACACAATATATAAATCCCGTATGAATTAATTAAAATAAATCATCAGACTCGTTGAAGTGTGGTATCGCTGCACAAAAAAACCGCGCCAATTTTCAAATTCAATAAAATGTACACGTGTTTAGAATTGAGCTTATACAGCGGACTGCGCAAAATGCTTGCAGTTCAGATCTCGATACTCGCTCGCACGCACACATACACTCGCACCCGTATATAATATAAAGAGAGTGAAGTTCGCCTGGAGGACGACGCATAACGCTTTTCCGTTATCTCGCCGAATTCTGCCTGTTTACTCTTACCGACAAACCGCCGCGTAAAAAAACATTCCAAAATCTATTATAAAGAGAATTGCTGCATAAAATTGGAAATGTCTGTTATAATCGGGAAGCTATTGGCACGACGCTTGTTCTTTCTCGGCATTTTATTCCAGTCGGGAAGTCATATTGATACGGCATTTTCACTCCGAGTGTTTTTTCTGAGGATTTTATTGCATTTCCAAAAGCGATTTTCCGAAAAATACGGCGCAGTCTCAACTCCGCTACATCCGAGTCTGGTCGAGAGAATATGCAAAATGTATATTAGCATTTGCCCCCCTAGTGTTTGTCGCGTGTCGTCCGCTTGTTGTACAAAATCGGATACTTACTATTGAGAACTAGTCAACTATTGTATAGTTCGTTAGGCAGTGTTGTTTTGTTCGGCTAGAAGCTGATGGTTCACTGCCGCACACTGAAATTTGTAAAAATTTAATTTACGTCGGATTATGGTTCTTAGTTAGATGTGTCCAAAAAAAAAAAAAAAATAGAGGGAAAAAACGATATATTGAGAGAAACTATAACCCGAATAAGTCCTGTAACGGCCAAAGTGCAGCATTCGAAAATCGAACAAACGTAAAGGTGCATCGAGTGCGAATTCTAAACAAATATGGATTTCATAAATTACGTGTCGATAATTTTTTGACTAATGTAATCGTTTTATTTCTCTGCTTCGATTTATTGAAATTCCAATGCGCATACATTATTAGCGCGGCAATGTGCTCTTATAATCCATAATGTACGACAAGTACACTGCTACGTCTGGTAAGCAGCCTCGTCTTTTATGATGGAAGTCGCGACATCCCGGGTACGCTATTAAACGCTTCCCGTAAAAAACATTCACGTGCCGGCGCATCGTGAATCTGCACTGCATATTTATTCATTTATGTTTTCGGTACTATTCGAGATTGTTCAAGTGTTTTCATTATGAGCGATGATTGGCGTGATGCGTGAAAAAACAAGTGGTAGCAATAAATTAATAATAACGACGATTGTAATGATAATATTGTGAACTTTCCAATTGTCGGCACGTTTAAGCTTTAAAGTTTAATCTTCGCCCGAATAAATTCCCATTGTCGTCGTCATTGAGAAAATGTCGATGACGGCGTTGACGTCGCTAGACCGGCACAGACGATGGTAAGGAGTTGCGGAAAAATTCACCGTGCGACTTTCATCATCGAGTTAACCGGCAGGTCTGGGGCTCGGTCGCCGCTTCGTTGTAACCTGATCCGAATAATAATTCGCGGGCCGCGTCGTTCGATAATCCGGCATTCAACAGCGACACAAGTGGATGCAGCAAACGGTCGCTTTCGCTTTCGGAACAGAAAGGGTGAATGGCTCTCGAGCTTTAGCCCGTTGTCGTTGATGGACGAATTAAAGCTTGTTGGTAAGTCGATCACGTATTCTTTTACTTTTATTCTTCTCCAACGCGCGCCTACATACGCAGAAGGACATATGAACGTATCGCAGCCGCGCACAGGCACACGCCGCTGCTACGAGGCACACTGGTTTTTCCGGTTTCCCGATGAATTTTCCGCTCCGTAATCATCCGTACGATTTTCCAGGCGTTCGGCTGCAAAACAATAATCTGGCCGAACCCCGTCTTCTTCTTATTACGCTTCCTTCCACGTTTCTCGTTCTTGATTCTTCAACTTTTCCCGGTTCTGCTCCAGTGGACGACAATTGCTCTTGCAGCGTCGTTTGAAGATTACCCCTGCTCCGCTCTCATTCAACACACGATTTGGCGTTTAGCTTTTTGGCTGGTCCGTTCGACGACTTGTAGTTTAATTTTTAAAAATTGCAGCGAATAAATCTAAACACTTTTGCCCCGGAAAATTTAATTACCCGCTCTAACCTATTCGCACCGTATCGACACACCCCGGGAAATTCCAGCAGCTTATGACATTTCATACAGACCTTTCCTGCGATATCAATTTCAAGGTTAACATTGAAAAGCGGAATATTAATTAATTACGACGGATTTACACACTTTCAAGGAAAAGGACATCGAATCGAAAAATGTCCTATAAATTCCGAGAGTGACCTAAAATTAAAATATTAAATAAGCATCGAGCCGACATTCCCCAATCCTCGGATAATTAAACAGCAAAACCATAGTACCGATTGTGAGCAGTTAAATAATGCTGTTACAAGAAACAAACGAAAAACTAGTATTCGACACAAGCATCAGTCACAATCGTCGAACAGCGCTTCCCTTCCCCTAAAAAAAAAAAAAAAAAAAATCGCCAAAAAAAATAAAAACAGGACATATATTAAAGAAATGAATTTAGGTGCAGAACCGCGTGCCTAATGTTCAGACGATTTTTAGACACCGACGCGTCATCAGCCGAAAATTCTTCAGATAGTGACAATTAAACACTCAATTTTTTTGAAAATACTCTAGTAACGATCGCGTAAAACTCCACCGTCTAAGAGGATTCAGCATATGGAAGTTGGAGTGGTTTTCGGAGAAAAGCGCACACTCATACGAATAAGTGCTCATACGGATAAATGCCCATACGGATAAATGCTCGCACGGTCAAAAGCGCACCAGTTCTATTTAAGATGAAGGAAAAAACTTTCTTTGGCTTTGGATTCGAGAGGTAAAACGGGCGAACTTCGCAACAATTTTTAAGCAGTACATATGAAGATGCGTTACCAGTAAGACGATACTGAGGATTCTTCATAACAAACTAGCAGGGTGTGTGAAAGAAGAAATTCCGGAAGATGAAGCAAGTTTCGTTGAAGGGCGTCACGAATAGATACTAAACATACGGCAGTTAATTGAAAAGTCTCTTGAAACACCAATGATTCTACATGTAAACTGCTCCGAGGCGTTCAGCAGCGTTATTAGGGAAAAGATGTGTAGTTCGCTATAACGGAAAATTCCGAAACATCTAGTATACCTCTTTAATTGACTCCATGAGCATATTAATCGACTACATGAGCATAATGAAAACATAAGACGAATTGACCGGCACGTAGAATCAAGAGAATTCAGGGTGAGAAATGAGGCAAGGCTGCATTCCCAAACGTTATTTTCAATCTGTATAGAGAATAATGCGGCAGGTTCTAGAGGGATGTAATGGTTGGCACTTCTATCGGAGGCAGGAAACTGAATAATCCGCGTTTTGTGGATGACACAACACTGACAACTAGCAATGTTGGCGAAGTCGAATCCTTCTAAAAATGGCTCAGTGAAATAAGGGGTGCGGAATGTAGGTTAAAACTCAATAAGGAAAAAAAAACAATTTAACGGTAAGCGATGCGAAAAGTTCAATATCTCAAGCTGAAAAGCTCCTAGATGGCGGTACGAGATATTGCGGAAATTTGATTCTGTTTGAAGTGGTCACTTGTAGAAAATAAAAGCAGCTCCGCAAACGAGATAAAACGCAGAACTAGCACAAAATGCCATGAGCAGACTATAAAAAATAATGAAAGATGCGTTCATTACAAATGCAGTAAAAAGGAAACTTGTACCTTAGTGTTTTCCATATTTATGTATGCAACTCCGATAAAATGCGCGCATGAATAGCTTCGAAATGTGAATATGGCGACGAATGCTAAGAATATCCCGGAAAGCCGAATGAACGAATATACCGATTCTAACTGGCCTCCCTACTCTCATTAGTGCCGTTGGGCTTAGTACATTGTGAACCTTAACTTCACAATCCGTGATACCTTATCAAGGATGTATGAGACTTACTTTACTTAAACAAACTCCAGATTACAAACAGATTAACCAACCAAGTTCTAACTAACATCTTGAAATTTTTGAGACACGTCGTCAAGAATTTCATTGAATGGCTAATCTCATTCAAGGGAAAAGGAAAACGACTTGGGGGATACACTTTGCGACTGATGATGATGACGATGATGAAGATGAGTAACCGAATAATTAGTCATCTGGTGTGTACCCAAGTGATGTAGATGAATAGCCGATCAGACACTAATGTTTCGCAATTGTTTCTTTCCTGTACACAGAGCGGACGCGGTTAACACTTGTTTAATTTCGCCCAAACCGGTAAAACGAATTAAATAGTAAATGGGATAATCCGTGTTTCATCGGGATACGACAAAAATCACGAATTATCCGCTTCTTATAAAGAAAAACAATTAGATACTAACGGTACCGCCGCTGGAATTTTATTTACGTAAACTGTTTATCGGAAATATTTATCGAAAAATAAAACAGTATAGAAAATTAAAACAAATTTTAAAATTGAATATAATAAAAGAAGGCCAAGCATGATGTTTCATGCGCTTATCATTCTTTAGGCTAAAGGAAAAGGTACACTTTTATGCAGTACTAAATTCAAAAGAAATATTTCTAATTCGAAAGTTGTAACATCGTATAATTTTGTGTGCAGCACTCCCCTTAATGTGTAGATTTATGAGTACTTGAAATTTTTTATCATCATCGCTCCTTTTCCGAGATTTCTTTTAGAATTTCGAAAGTTTTCCCTTATTTGTCATCAGATAGATTGTAAAGTTTGGATCGTTCTCTTCCTTTTAAACACCCTCCGTGTCATATCTGGTTGTTAAAAAGAAAACAAAAAAAAATCTCTGCCATAGTAACAAGGAACAGAGTTTATTTTTATATTCGTAACGGTCCGATTTCGAGTTTTATTTTAGTTTCTATATGCCGCTATTTTATTTTTTTCTTAGATTCTATCAAACATGAAAATTTAAAAAAGTAACAATTTCCAAATTTTACAATTTGTCCACTGTATAACGGTATTTTATATTTATGTGCTGAAGATAGCCGTTAGTCGTGATAAAATTTTAGAAACAATAAATTTTCCTCCATTAACCGATAATTTTGTGTTAAAAGCAATTTCAAGTTATCAGGAAAAAAAAAATTAAACTGAAAATTATGTTTTTAAATATACTTCTACAAAAAAATTTACACTTTCTTATTTAAAAAAAAAAAAAAGTCAGTAGATAAAAAGTCAAAAATGAAAGTTTTTTACCACGATAATTACACCAGCGTGAACATTAGAAGACTCGATCTAAGGGAATCTGTTAATTATTTCGCCACCTACACCCCCATCTGATGCCTGAAAGTGAAATTTTTTTTTTTCAAATTTTTCAGTTTTCCGTATTCCTGGAGCCTAATTTCAAAAGCTGTAAATTTGACTATGCTAAATTAAAAAAATTTCCTTAGAAGTGCGTATGTTTATAAACTAGTTTAAAATTTTTAACACTATAACACTCGAGCGCCGTAAACGAGGAACACTATTTTTGAACTTTTTCCGAATTTCTTGCAAATTTCGTTGCTTTAAATAGCCAGCTTTCCATCAATATACCACCGCTCCGGGGGGATGAAAAATCTGGATTTTAGGGTTTGCGATTTGCGAAACTCAGTGTTTCCAGATGTAAAGGTATTAAAAATCAGCTTTATAATTTTTTTGTGAAGCGTTTTTTTTTCTCTTTTTTTTTGTAATAAGTGCACTGAGGGTGAAAAATTGTACACTCTATTCATATAATATTTATAGAAGCTGTCCGTATAAATTTTTGACGAGAAATAAGGGAACATTAATTTATTTTTTTGATGATCGTTCTAATTTGAAAAAACAATTTTATCAGCGAACGCATTATAATCCGGACAATGGTAAAGAAAAAGATGTTAATCCTGATTCCACTTATTTATGTGTTTATATTTTCAATAAAATTTGCGAGCCTGGAATATGTGATCATAAGATAACAATAAAAATTGGAGCAATATTCTAACGAGGAATCTAATTTTCAAGAGGGCTTCGTGTTAATGGTACCAAAGTAGCGGTAAAATCTGTCAAAAAATTTATAATTGAAGTGTTTCTCCCAGAAAATGACAACAAAACCTTCCTCGTTCCTCGAATTTTAATTTTAAATTCTTTACAGGTGATTCCGGTATTCAGATTTTACACAAACAATCTCCGTTACAATTAGTGCATACTTAAAAACTCATAATGAAGCTTATGAAATAATCAATTCAACTGCTTTTGATTTGCGTGATGATATTTTTGTTAATGGACAGTAGCACGTTATTTTGAGTCGTCCGGTGAGGAGCTCGAAAAATGTTTGTATACTGACAACTAAAAGTTGAAACGTTACAGATTCCCATCAGGGGGAGGTCGAATGTAACGCTATAGTTTAGTTTTGATCCCCATCAGAGATGCCGAATGCAACGTTATAGTTTTATTTCTTATTTTTATGCCCTCAGGCATACCGGAATTTGTTGTGATTTGATTAAAATTTCCCCCGGGCGAATTAACGAGATGCGGTCGGAACAAGCAACAAATACTATTGCAATCGCAGAAAAAATATATTATAACTACCGCCATACAATACCTATGATTCAATTCACAATTGCCGCTAATAAATAAACAGAGCTTTATAAGAAATAATAAAATGCATCGATATATTAAATTAGCGCGAGAAAGGAATATACATATATAAAAGGAACAAACACATATGTAATATACGAACAAACACAGGTAACAAATACGAAAAACAAATCAAATAAGTATGACAAGAGATATTCATTAAATACGAAAAATAACATATGTGATTTCCTAATCCGACCACCTACTTCGCCCGACTTTGATCGACTTCCAACTGGTTGATGTTTTCTTCGATTGGATAACTGTTTTCCATATTCCCTTTTTTTTTTTTTTTATTTCGTTATACTTTGAAAGGTGCTTCATTTCTGTATATTTGATCTTAATAGTTTATAAAGTTGAAAAATGAAATACTGGTATATACATATATATATATATGTACATATTAGAATATTTTCTTTTATTGATCGTTTTTAATAAAATGATTAAACGTACACATAATAAATTACTTAACAATTAACCAACCAACGTGTCGCGTACTGTAGCATACCCGAGTGCGTTCTATTGCCGATGTACGCAGCCCTGTTAATCGCTTTTCTTATGCCGAAATTCCCCTTATCAGATTAACTATCTCTAATCAGTTCCGAATGAATTTCTCCTCACACATGCACTGAAAACCTTACAGAACCTCCTAAAAGATTTTGAAAATTATTAATGATTAAAATATCCTCATTTCACCTTAGGTAACCAACAACCACCACACTTCAGTTAAAGACTGGACTAATTCAATAACTAGCTCAACTGTTTGTTTTTTTTTAAGAACAATTTTATTTATTATTTATTTATATAATATTTCGTGTATGTAACTACTCTACTTTATTTCCCTCTAACTATGAAGTTGTAAAACCCCATCGCAGGTGCTTTAATGGCTAAATAAAGCGCAAATACAAGTTTAGCAACTAATAAACAAATATACTTTTTTTTTTTTTTAATTAATAAATTTAATGTTAAAAACAAAATAAATTTACGAAATTTATGGAAGACGGTGTCCCCTAAACATGTCGGGTTATTTAGTTTTAAATTTATATACCTTCCGAATAAAAAGTTGTTTTTCCATTTCCTTTAAAATTGAATTGTTCGGGGGAAAAAGAAAGAAAGAAAATGTGCTTCGATATAAAATCTTATAAAAATAATTATTTATTTATTTCGAATAAACCATTAAACCATCACTAGATATTTATTTTATGTGCTTATTCAATAACTCGTTAATATTATTAATGCTTGGTTCTAAAGTTTCTTTTATACATATACACATCTTATGTGTGACATATATGTTATTTTCCAAATTCATAACATTCGCGCTTCTTAACTTATTGAGCAACTCAGTTTCCGAACTTTGTTCCCCTTAGATCATATTTAAAGGTACCACTAAATTAAGCTGGTCGTAGATTTTTTCATTTTGTGTCCCCATGGTTCTATAGGACGTAATATCGTGTACAGTCTAGTCCTAATGTTCATATTTGTTTTCCGCCTACTTTTATTTTAAACAGAATCAAGAACTTTTTCGTTAAAACTCAAATCGATTTTTAATAGTGTACTGCCGAAAATCATAAAAATTCTACCATACAGTAAGATAATTACGGAATGTCTGTTCGCAATCACTTCTCGGCAAAGAATTTTTGATAATTTACATCGTTCATTCAAAGAATCTGTACAAAATTGTGGGAATATGAAAAAAATTGATGGTTTTTTTATTGATTCAGGTGAATTATCTTTAAAGAGGCGTATACGTAAGAAATACTCGTATTTATAAAATTGTATTTCATAATAAATTATTTCATTTATATTCGTAATATAATACAAAAATGAATACTGCTCTCATTCGTAAATGTGTATATTTTTAAGTTTATACTGCCTATATGTGAAATCCGGTTGGTTCATAAGGTGCCTCGGCATTTTATTTAAATAGTGAATAATTTTTTTCTTTTGATAATATAACTGAAAAAGTATAGTAAAGCACATGATTTTGTATATTGCACGGACGTTTTACATAATATACGATATGTAAAAATTATATGTAAAAATAAATAAATTTCTACATGTTATTCGGTAAGTTCGAGTAATATTTTTAATTAATTTATAAGCGAATAACTGAATGTGTACAACATTTAAATAGTTTAATGACGTAATCGAAGGAAAAATATTGATTTCTTACATTTTATTTCGTTCTGCGTTACATAAAACTGCAAAATATTGTTTGAAAAATAAATGTATTTCAATACAATTTCTCTGCAAAATGGAATAATTAGATATGTAATAAAATTATACGATAAAAAGGCCGATAAAAAGTACGTTTTTCACTGAAACATTTCTAGTGCAATGAGGACGACATCCGGAAATGTCTAAAACCGCAACTGATTATAATGTGTCCTTTTAAAGTTTGCACCTATACTAAGTTCTGCAATCGGTTCATTTTTTCTGTTAAATTGAGAAATTTTTACGAAAACTAAATCAAAACCATATCGACACGCACATTGAGTATTTTGTGAGCGTAAATAACGAAAAATGAACCCTAGTATAAAGTCCAAAAAAAAAAAAAAAGGTGCGGAAAAGTAATCAATTACGCGTCTTTATAAAAATTTACTTCCGCCAGATTTACACAGTTTTATCAGTTCTCAGCCACTGCTTCAATTCCTATTTTTTTTGTTTTATATTTTACGGCCGAGTAGTAATTTTGTACTAGTTATCAAGGCCGTGTCCACGGGGGGAGGGGAGTTACCCCCCTCCTCGTGAGAACTGAAATAGTTATTATAAATACACAAAAATCTGGAAAAAATCAAAAATTTAAAATAAATATTGATGATTTTTTAGGGTGTTCTTACCTACCTTTAAAAGAAAAAAGAAAAAATATGCTCCATATTTTTAGGGACTTCATTAATATTTTATGCGAAATTTTTTATTCCCAGTATAATCCATATGTAATTTTTATTAATGTCTATACGGTGTAATTCGTTCATGTAAATTATTGATATATAAATCAAAATGATGGAAATTATTAATAGTACGAATATTAGTGAAATATGTATTGTTATTTATAAAATAAATATGCGAAGAAAATTTCCACCCCCCTTCCAAAATTCTGGGCACGGGCCTGCTAGTTATAATAAATCACTAACTCTTGATAATCATCGAAAAAAGAATAACCATGCTTAAAATAAACCATATAAATATGTTATATATTCGGTTTTCGTTCTGAATGGAAATAGACATTTGCGAAATTCGCAACTGAAATTTTTCTTCATTATTAAAAAACATTTTTCATCACATAAAAAAAAAATTGTCCAATTTTTCGAATTTTGAAGTGCCTTTCAAAGAACAATAATTACAATAAAACACTTTGAATAAAAAAAGTAATAATAGTAATAAAAATAATCATAAATAATTAAAGAAACAACAATCTTAATGTTGAAATATACATAAATTATTAAGTAATTTGTAATTTCGATTTAGCCAGAACAGCTTCGTAACGTCACTCAGGAATTTCTGTCTTAAGTTACAGACGCTCGTGTTCCATAGTAGACTGCTTCAATTCAGTCAGTACACAGATGACTTGCCGCATGTTTCGATATACAATTGAATTAAATTTCGATGCAAATAACGCGAGTTATTTATTCCTGCGTTTTAAACACATCCATCTTGAAAGCGACTGTACACTACCTACGATTTTTGCTACATATGTGTTATTTTCTTATCTTAATTACTCACTCGGTGCATTGTCAGACTTGCGCATCGAGCCTAATAGTAGGAAGGTGTAAGCGATATCTTATCAATAAAGAAAGTTTGCGACCAGGGCGGTGAACACTACGATAATGTACATGTGAAAATGATACCAATTATTTAATGTATTAATCTAGGAAAATAAATGTTCCCTGTCTAGGGTTAGTGATAATACAGTTAATATATTTGCCGGCTGCTAAAAGTGCATGTGCAAGCAGTGAAACCCGTACAAAAAGTATGCGAGAAGGTAGAGCTGTTCAGAGCTATTAGAGCATAATGAGTGGCTTAAAGTCAAGTGAATAATCGGTCGTTGAAGTAAATTATTCACGAAGTCGTGCGCTATACTGCATTATTCGTTCACTCACTGAACTGAAACAGATCAATTAATATGATCCTTTTATGAGCGATACGCGTCTAATAACACCTGTATACATACGACAGTTTCAACAAAGTTTATTAAACCAGTTGAATATTCATATCGAATAATTCCTATTGACTTAAGTTGCAAATTCAAACTGATTCCTACTGCAGCAGCCGTGGCGCATTTATATTTTAATTAGTTGTGTTATTTACAAATGGTTTTCCGACAGTTGCGTCTCACGAGTATTTTATTTTCTGGAGTAACGAGCATAGTTTCTCTTCTTGCTTTTCGAGAATAAGTTTGTTACAAAATTAACATTAGGTGACCACTGTGTCTTCATTTTCAGAATTATGTCTTCCTCTGCCGCCTGGTATCATTCCCAACAGAATTATCTCAGCGGACATACCGAATCTACATCTGGAACAAATTTACCATTACACGAATTTTTGAAATGAAAAAAAAAAAAAAAGTAATGGAAATAATAGCAATTAGACTGCACAAGACAAACGGTAAGAATATAGGATATAAAATGTAACAAGAATGATTTATAGTAAAAAAGAAAAACCTGATGATATTATGTATTAATTAACAGACAAATGTAAATGTATTATAAGATTCCGCTGATGAAATTTCGGTTGGTATGCGGATCGATAAAACATGAACGAACTACGATTAGGACATGTAAAAACCTGAAGCTTAAAAATATCCCATACCCTTTTTCTATTTGGAAACTGCTAGTGAACGGTTTTTTAAATGTAACAATTTTTTATTAACTAAATCGAAATGCTAATTTCAAACTAAGAGGCACGCTCGAAGAAAATATTGAACGCGAAATTTAAAAATTTAAATAACATCATTTAAGTTCGTAAAATACACGTGCATATATTTAACAGTAAACTTATACTTTTTGTGCCTGCTGATTAATTTTTTTTCCCAATTTTTTGGGTTACCCAACGCAGAGAATTGTACACTATATAAGGAAAAGATTAGAAATTGAGGAGCTAAAGAAGGCTAACAAAGGAACTATATTGAGAGAAGGGAATGCAAGAATGGTGTGGACATTCTAAGGAGTGGGAAGACGAAGACGCAGAAGATTAGAATACAGGGTAGCACGCCTGTTGATTACATTGTGTACGTTTATGTAAAACAATATTGCTCATATAGTAACTCATATACGCTTATTCGTTATTGATTTTTAATTCACTTATACTATAGTTCGTATCTGACTAATCTTTGTCGCATACACAATCGGAAAACCCGTTCACAATTCTTAAAATTGTTGATTTGACAAGTGATTAACCTAAATGTCGACAGTACGTCTATATAAGCTTATGTTTGCATTCCCAGGAGTTATATAGGTATCGCTGGGAAAGTTAAATTTGAAACGGACCAATTGAAATTTGTCTACACATATGAAAAAAGAAGTACGTTAAAAAGCGGCTTTAAGAATTTGTCTTCATTTATCTTTCTCCGCTTTTTGGCAATTAATATTGAAAGCCAGTTTAAAGCGAAGACGTAACGAAACTATCTACTACCAAGAAAATATGAAGAGAATGAAATAAAGTAAGGATGAAAATGCGGAAGTATCAGTGTTTTTTAAATTAATTGAAGTTTCCATTATTTATTTTACAAATTTAGGCGACTGCATGAGCAGATA
This sequence comes from Icerya purchasi, assembly GCA_039619475.1. Lineage (NCBI taxonomy): Eukaryota > Metazoa > Arthropoda > Insecta > Hemiptera > Monophlebidae > Icerya > Icerya purchasi. The sequence goes on along the minus strand of CM077116.1, from coordinate 95,711,073 downwards.
TTTTAGTGCACTCTTCTAACGACTATATTAATGATAGCGTTTTATTTTTATATGGTATAATCGTTTAAAAAATAAGCGTAGAAAACTTAGTAATCCCAAAGTTCGGTAGACCATTGTGATTTTCAAGAAATATTTTTCGAAATAAAACGGATATTTCACTTTAATCTAGTAAATCGCACACGCACACACCTATTGCAGTTAAAATTATATTGTAAATAACTACTTCGAAACGACGCCCCAGTATCTTGTAAAATTTTACCATCAGTGAAAATTTCACTATATAAGTGTATACATATATTTTCACTTTTTCAAAGAGTTCACTAAAGTAAGCTCTGCTATTGTAATGTGTAGTACATTCAGTGTATATTTTAAATTTTTTACCACTATATTATTCGTGTTATAAACTATGTTGGAAGTAGTATATATAAATTTTCATTCAGCGTCACTGATCAACCAGCAATTAGTATTTAGTCGCATTACCATGTCCGCGTTCGTATGGATCCTTGAGTGTAATAGTTGATCACTATTCTGACATGTTCCATACCAATTACGCTCCTTTGCTTTTAGTAGTCTCTACCGCAATATTATTCATCAAAACCGCTTTTGCCACTAGTACAGTTCGTCGCCAGCAATAAAACATGGAAAGCCACGGTTTATCCCGGTCTTAAATAATGGAATGACATAATAAATGAGTATATGTATATGTCCCGAATGACTATTAATGAAATGTAATATAAAACATGTGATCTGGCATGTCATTTTGATTGGTTATATATTAATGCATCTTCCGAATTACATAAACCAACAGATACTTTAAACATAAGTTTAATGTACATGAAATCATTCATTTCCACAATTAATGTTAACGCGAGCTAAGTACATGATCTGATTTCGGTTACTCATCACATTAAAACCATTCTCCCGGATATATTTATTCAAACACGTGGAACACTGCAATATTGGGTTAGTAAGTTATTAGCACTTGGTAGAGTTACAAGCCCAGCACATAACACATCCTCAAAAGCATACACACGCAAACAAAGGTTTTAGTTTGAGTTATAAAAATGTAAATTTGTTAGGACACAAATACACCATCAAAATAACTGCTTAGTATAGGTTAATAAATAAATATGTTGGTTAGATAATAGCAAGTTTATTCTCAAAAGCTCACACAAACACACGTGAACACACAAAACGATTTAGAACAGGTTAAAAAAATGATTAAAATTCGTTCGTTAGAGCCTCCCCTTAAGACTGTTTTGGTCAATCGCTGTTAGCGGCTGAGCATGTTTATGCAATCGTGTGTGTGTGTGCACAGAAAGTAAGTGGTAACTTGGATGTTAGTGACTGTTGAAGTAGGTTGTTTTTTAGTTCATAACACTAAGCATGTATAAATATATATTTCAAGGGTTTGTGGGAAAGGGGACAAGGCCATGTGACTAAATATCGATGCTTTATTGGCCAGTGGAAACGTGCCCGACCACGTAATTAAATGCACACTTCTGATTAGTCGGTGTCTCCAAATGTGTAAGTTTATATACTACTCGGGCGTAAAATTAATATTATTGACAAAAATTCGCAATTAATGATATCTGATAATATGATAAGAAAACATACTTATTGTGCGATATTAATTTTAAACAATCAACACAAGCTTTAAACACAATATAATTAAAATTTATTATAAACCACTAATTTTTGTTTCGTCATTTTTAGTCATTTTCAGTCATTTTTTAGTAATTTTAGTCGTTACATAGATAATTAATAATTAAATTTTTGCAATGATCACAGTAGTTACACACAGCGCATACAATTTAGTGGTGGGGTGGGGGGAATTAAATTTTATTTTTATTTTCTTGATCTCGATATTTATTTTGTTTATATACTAGTTTTAAATTTGACTATCGATCTTTATCGTTTTATGTTATGTTTATATATTGCCCATGATCATGGATTAATATCACAAACTAGTCGGCGGTTTTTTATAATAAATTTTAATTATATTGTGTGTTAAAGTAGTTTTTGTTGGTTGTTTAAAATTGTTAACCCGGTCCTGTATACTATTTTTAAGATGAATTCATTCAAAGCAGCGATAATATGTAGCGTTTATTTCCTTTCTTCCGGTATAGTATATTTAAAAAAAAATAAATAAACAATAGAAAGGCATGAGATGTTTTTTATGAAACTTAAAAACTTGTTTCTTTTAAAATAATCTGTTTTTATATATGTTTTATGATGCACGCGCTACTTAATTTGTATATTGACTTATTAAAAATTATTCGCTGGTAATGAGTTTTGATTAACATTGGTGTTTACGAATATGAGCGCAGATAATGCCCACACATTTATATTACAAACGTTAAATTCGATGATGGCGATAAGGCCTATTTGTCATTGGCCACTTAACTGATATAATTATTTCTGAAGGGTTCTATTAAAAAGTATCGTTGGTTAGAGAATTTTTAAAATTCACCTTAAGCAGTTTTCAAATTTTTTTTTTTTTTTTTTTAACGAGTATTTAATGCCTTGTGGCTATTACTCGATGCTTAATTACACACTAATTATTAAATATTATTAATGGTCTTAAATTTAACAGGAAGGGGTTGAATACTTATTACTGAATAGTATTAATAATCTTAATTATAATAAGAAAGCATGTAAAGCTTTTCAGGTTGTAAACATCTAGGATAGCCGCATTTGTCTCCTTGGAACGATGTTGAGCGTATTTTTGACAAGCTGTGACAATGTGGACTGTTAGCGGAGTATGTCATATACGTCGCATACTGGTGGTAGCTGATTGCTGAGTAAGTACGAGTGCGTGGTAAGAGTATATCAAAGATATGCCCTATTTACAGCTGTTTCCAATCTTGGCTTTGCCAATGAGTTTGGGCCACGTTGAGTGTTTTTTTTTTGCTGTTTCCACAATACTTGGTTACGCGTGAAATGATCGACTCCACGAGCTTAAAATATTGCGGATAGAGTACTGTACGTAATCCATTCCTATGGTGATAACGGCAAGCGAGTCTGCGATGATGGCTATCAAGCGGCACAGTGAACAGCGTCATGGGAAGAAATACTTCGATGGCTTGGAATCCGAACCAAGGTAATTTTTGTATTAAGATTATATAGCTGCAGTATGGAAAACAAGATATGGTCAACAACTGGCTACCTTTGAGTTTAAAGCCTCTGTATGTTTTAAAGTCAACTATGAGTCTGAGAAAATTACATAGTGGTTAGACGGAAGATCAGCGATCTGGAGTAGACCCTGAAGCAAAGCCACTAGCTCAACTGACAGCATGGACGGAAGGTTGAAGGACTGGAAAATGATTTCGAACAGAAGCGGAAATCACGCATGCCGCTAGAAAAAATTAAAATTTATACGATTATATTAATTTAGTCGAAGGAGAAGATCGATAAAACGTTTACTTAACGGCGTCTTAATTTTTGAGAGGCAAAAAGAAAAATTTAAAAACATTCAAATTCAAAATGTTATCATGCTGACAGAGTTTACGAGTTATTTCGAAGAACGCATTATTGTTTATCGTAAAAATATTCAAGCGATTATATTTAAAATTTTACTTTTCTCGTTATGGATGGCGCAATCAGTTTAAGCGTTTGTACAAAAGCCGAGAAAAGTGTAATTGTTTAATTTTAAATTACTTCCACCTTGATAGAGCATCATATGAATTGTGTAACTGTATTTAAAAAAAAAAAAAAAACTATAAATTATCGCTTTAATACGATTAGTAGTATGACGCTGGAATTTCGGTTTATTTACGATCGTTTTTTGTTTTTGTTTTTCTGTTTTTTTAATGGCGCGAGTTTGAATTTTAATGAGAAAGAAGTATTTGTAATTTTTCCATAATCGTTTTTTTTTATTTCCCCTTTCACGTCATTTGCTTTCCAATACGACGGTTTTTCTTCTCTTATCACAGTCTTTTAATGGATAGACGCACACTTCTGCAATAGTGTAAATGGTTTCTGCAAACAATTGTCACTAAATATCGTAGATGATATTTTTGCACTTTACTGAATAATTCATATCTATTATGAAGGTAAAAAGAATAGGAAAAATGGGAAAAATGAACTCTTTATGAATATTTAACAAGGTTCGTACTTTATACACCGCGTCGTAGGTATTTACATACGGTCGGCCTAGTACATTGCGCAGCCACATCGAATAATGTCCACTGGTCGGATGTTCTGTTTTTATTATCATCGCTTCCCTGGCAGACTGCGCGATAACACTCTTCCACTTTATCGTAGGAAATGTTTACCGACGAAGCGCCTCCATTTGTTCCGGCAGGCAACTTGTTGAATAAAACGTCGCTAGAAAAACATACGTACAATTGCGAAGTTACGTTTTTAGCTGCTGTTTAGAAGAATGTGTTTACCTCCGTGTCGAACTAGCGAGTGCCGCACCACTGAAAGAAGCTCCTTTGTATATGTGTTCACTTGTTGCAAGCTGCCTTTTTATTCGCACAAATGGCACCGTATTAAGAATGCGACCATGCGAAATTGTTTCCCATCGAAAAAACTTTCAAACGATTCGTTCAAATTATTTTACCAGTAATTTTTCTACCTGGCAGAGCCGCGATAGAAAAATAATGATACGAACGTAGTCATCATCGGAACGGAGTTGGTTTCTTCGACATTTTTTTATGTATACAATACTCGTAAGTCTCTTCGATTATCGAGCAATCTATTAAGCGAGATATTTGCGTGAGATCCATCGTCCGTGTGGTTATTTCGAAATTATTTAATTGTAATAAGACAATATTCGTTCAACTATTCGGTCGTCACTGCTTTGTTTCTTTCTTTGTTGCGTAGAATTGATATTAAAAATTGTTCAGCCTAGCCGATATTTACCGATGGAGTCGTTTCTGCTATATATGTATATATCTACATCGTCACTTGTAAATTTTTCAATGCCGTTATTGTTGTAATTGTTTTTATATTGTTCCAACAATCCGGCTGGCTGGTACCGAATTTTAATTCTGTCTTAGCCGAAATATAAAATAACAAAATTTTTTCTAGTTCGTCAAGTCAGTTTTCTCGCTCGTTTACGTATTCATCATCGATGTATTTAGTCTCTATTTTTTGTTGCGGAAAAGATATCGGGACCCCTTTATTTTCTAATCCCGCCTCTCGTTATCTTCAAATTCAGCCAGTTCCCTGTTCTAAGCCACGGTTTCATTCCTCTTCTTATCACCGCGATCGTTTCCTTAATCAGACTGCGTTTTAATCACTCTCTTCTACCCTCTTTACGTTTTCATTTTTCCCTGTCCTCCTCTCCCGATTGTCCCCTTCATAGTTCCACCTCTCATCCCATCTGTGATGCAAACCACATCTTCTTGGAATGCCCTACCCTTGATTCTGAGCGCTCTGTTTTGTACTCCAAAATTTTAACACTGGGTCTTCCTGCTCCTTGTAAAACTTCCTTTGTCTTCTCTCCTTTCTATCTCCAAATATAATCCCTGTACTTTAATCTTTCCTAAGCTCAATTTCTAATCGTCTCTCTATTTAACCTTTTCCATAACTTCTTCAGTTTGTTGGGTCAAAGCCAAAAGATAATATATAAAATAATATTATTATTATTTTATATTTATAAACAAGAAAAAAAAAAATTGTAGTGTTATTATATTATTGTTATTACCGTGTTTTCTGAAAATTAAAAAAAAATAACCTAATGCTCAATATGAAACGAAATTAGAAGGACTTTCTTTCACTCTATTATGTAAAATATAAATAAAGGGATTTTTTTTAACCCCCCCCCCCCCCTGGGCATGTCAACAACGGATCTTTGCTCGAAAACGACACGAGGGAAAGGATCAGTTAGATGTAAAGTCGGTGTCAAATATTGATAATATAAAAAAACTGAGGATAGGAACAACGGAGATCGACAAAAACGATAAGATATACGAGGCGCAATAAGGATTAGGGAGTTTGAGTGATAACAGATCGGAGAACAAGTGCGTTCGTTCACAAAGGATGGGCATACAAAGATGAATTACTGCACTGAATTATGCAACGCTATTACATTATAAATATAACTACGTAATTTTTCGTAAAAAATAGATTTCATTGGAATATTTTTCAAATTTAAATTACAAAAGAAATTATTAAAGAATCCTGCAACAGAAGTTTTAATGATTTATTATACTGGAAATACTATTTACTTTTGTATCTTAAATCCTCGACAACTATTGTGCATGGTTTGCTGTTGCGGGCTCTATTTAATGTTTTGTTCTAATCAATAAATCGGTTTTATATACCCAAAGGAAAGAAAAACTGAATAGAGGAAATAAATTCTTAGTGAAAATATAGAGTTTACACTTAAAAAGAGAAATAAGTAAAAATTTAAATATATATTAACTTGTGGGCAATTTTCGATAATAAACTTGAAAAAACGATTAATTTCTTTTAAGAAATGTATACGTTCAATGTAGTTAACTCTGATGATTTTTTCTCTTCATTGATCTCTAATTATACATTTGTAATTATTTAAATTTGCATTTTTGACTGCTTATTTATTTTGAATACCGATCATTTTGCTTAGAGATAAGTTTTGGAAAGCACACCAGTTAGATAACTGACGGAAACAGACGATGTGGACTTGAAGAGGAGAGTATGTTGACGGATGTACTGCAATAAAAGATCTACTACCACTTGACAAAGAATAAGCGAATTCTTTTAAACTCAAGCCGACATTATTCTTCTCCAAGATTCAAAGCCGATTAGTTTATATTAATCTGGTTCAATTGTTAACGTTTATCCAATTCTACCAGTCAAAAAGTTTATAATTCAGAGAGAGTCGATTCGCTTTTATGCAAATTGACTCGAATAACTCGAGTAGTCGGCTGTCAAGTCGATGACAAGAATTTAATATTAATTGGAATATCGATAAAAGAGTTTACTGTAATAATAAGAATTGATACGAACAGCGCACATTTTTCATTTCCTTAAGGAGAGTTCCGAAAATGTAATTTGTTGACTCCGTGCGAAAGTAATTATATCAAAATGTTTAATTCAAAGGTAAATTTATATAGTGCAATGCGTACATTACAGTTGTAATATAAAAGTAAAATCAAATTAAAAATTCTGAAAACAAGGAAAAAAATGAAACACGTGGTGCGAGCGATAATGTGCGCGTGTCTGGAATTTTGTTGGTAGACGGGACTTAATGAACCGTCATGCATCGACATTGTTGATCTCGTCGACAGCGGAGAAACAAAAAAAATGAAGCAAAAATCCAAGAAGAAAGGCCGCAGCCAGATATTCAAGAACAGTCGATCTTTTACCAAGGTTCAGGTTGGATCATTTTAGGTTAATCGTCGGGGTCCACAGTAAAAGGCTACCCGACGAAAAGCACGCTTGTAAAAATGTTCGTATTTATGAAAAGTATTTGTCGCGGTCACTTCATAAATTCCAATCATACAAAGAAAAGTGTCTCTCCCGCTACCGAGAAACAATCACTTCAGAACAGCAACGAATTCAACAGTATCTTGCCGACATCGGATCTACCGCCGACAACGGTGATCCGTATAATTTGTTTATTTATAATTTATACCAATTTTGTTTAATTATTATATTTTCTCGTATTTAATATTATTTTGTCCAGCGCATTAATACACGAAGATCGCTATAGGTAAATTTCATTAATACACTACATCAAAATTCAATCACTTTCGTCAGAACAGGTTCTCTTCTATTCTCAACTTTCGGATCTTGGTCTTCCTACTCCATACAACGACTCTTATGTTCTCTCATTTCCTTCCTTGTCAGTTGTTCCTATTCTAGCTTCTTCCATATATATTCTATCTCGCACCAGATTAAAATCTGATATGTTATGCTCCTTCCGAGCTATTATTTAGATTCCTTGGTTGATTTTGATGTTGCTCTTCATTAGCGTACCTCCCGAAAAAAAAATAAAATAATTAATTTTAATAACAATAATTACGAATAATTAATTTTAATAACAATAATTACGAATAATTAATTTTTAAGTTCACGGTAATTAAGAGGCTGCGATGGTATCACTGAGAGTCTAAACTAAGAAAACTTTTACGTTACAATAGATATTTCTGTATTGTTAAATTTGGTAGGCAAAGGTCATTTAGTATTAGTTGAAATGTAACTGGGACATTCATTAGAGCTAAATATAATTTATGCCAATGTGGTGTGTAGAAAGAGCACTTGGAAAATATGTCGCCTATAAATATGAATATATAAATTTAATCGTTATTTTGGAACTATGTTATCATTTTATGTTACTGAAGCTGCACTATGGAAGTTGTAATAGAAATTCCTACGCAAAATGTAAATTAGATTTGTTAGTTTTGAAATTTTTTCTGAATCAAAGAAAAACAGACTCTACTATTTTCGGAAGAATGATATAATCAATTGAATCCGAAATTTCTATGTATAAGAATTACAGAATGTTATAATTGAGGTTCTACTGAATATCCCCATGACAAGCTCTAAAGGATCGAGTATATATACAATATATATATATATATATATATATATAAATGTTAAGAATAAATAAATGCTATTGCAGCATCTCAATCTTTAAATTACTACATCGTGAATATATCTTTTTTTTTGCGGGGGGGGGCTTGGAAAATTAGACTATATTTGAATCCGGTCAGAAATCGATGAAAGAAAAGAGACAAGAATAGGAACCACCTTTGAAGACAGCAAAGCTAAGATATAAGAAGCATTATATGGAGTAGGAAAATTCAGCTTTAATAGCTGTACAGGATATTACGTTCGGAGGAAAGACTGGAACATTCAAACAGCACGTGATCAGGATCACCAACGAAAGAACGAGAGTGAAAAGGACAATAAGGGAACGGGGAAAGAGCTAATCGATATCGTGAGAAAGGGAACAACAAAGTATGATTGAACCGCAGACGGCAGATAGCAATAATGAAAAAAAACGTTTAAAAGTAGGAAAGTAATAGAACCAAGAAGAGGAAAGGGGTTTAGGCTGAAGAATAAAAAAAGGAAAATGAGTTAGGGTTGGAAAAGGAACGAGGGTACACATCCGACCAAAGTCTGCCATGCATTCTTTTGGAGAGTACGTTGTGACCAGGAATCTTTTTAATAAAATATGGGGAGTGTAATTTTCAACATGATCTTTAATACAATACTGTTAATTTAACCTATTTTAACAGTCAACGCGTGTACAAGAAATATTAAGTGGAAAGATCGCCTTCAAACTGTCATATTCTGTAATTTTTTTTTTTTTTTTTGTGAATTATAAAATTTATAAAGTCTACATTTTTGCAGCTGTTTTTTTTCATTCTTCGCTCCATCGGATTTAATTTTTTCTCGAAAATAATGGCAAACGAGAACGAGATATTCCATTAATATTTATGGTTGTACAAGGAGTAAATTTAAATTTCTGTCAAATATTTCAGTGTTGCTTTCTGGATATTTTGACGTAAATTTATAAATCCTTTTTCACCGCACACTGTGTTATTAACTTGAAAATGTTCCAGCTTGCCGCTGTGTCGAAAACTTTAATAAGACTTTCTTTTTCGAATTTATCCCGAAGTCATTGTAGCAAAGAAAAATTCTAAAAACAATAATAATAATAATGATAAAAATAAAAGCAACACAATAATGACGATAGCAGTAATGATAATAACGGTAATGCACAAGCAAAGCTGATATATATGTGCGTGACGACGCGATTTTATTCCTAAGGTATGTTGCCGTTTTTTGAAGTATAAAAAAAAGTTCAAATTGCGCTGCCATGTGATATAGAAGGAAAAGTTACTTTGAAAGTTTTCCAAGTGTTCATTATTATTTATTGAAGTGAAATTTTACGTAGCACCGGTTACGGAATCGTTTTCTGAAAAAAAGGCTGAATTCGAACAAACAATGTGACGAAAAACTATAACGAAAACTAGCGAGATTTTTCAAACTAAGCTGAAAAAAGGAGGAAAGATGGAACGTGTGAACGCATATTGCGGAATTGAAAGCGCGTAAAGAGAGAATAAGTTGAAAAATAAATTACATTTTCACCTCGGAGAAACAGGTTGATAATTTGAAATTTCAAGAAGTTCACCGGTAGAAGAAACCGAAAATTTCCGTGCAAAAGCTAAATTAAAATATTCAGTTTAAAAATCAAATAGTAAAAAATAGACGACTACGAAATGGATTAAATTTTGATGGACCGAAGGATTTTCTAATTCATGTGGGTCGTATTCAGAGTTAAACTGAACTATCTATAGATGTTACGAACTTTTTCGATTGCGAGTAATGAATAAATGGCAACTCTGGCATGTGAGAATCTAACCACAAAAAGCTGTACACACGCTGAAAACTAACCTAAGTATTTCATACGACAGGCAAAAACTAACCTAATTCCTGATGTCGGAGAATCTAACCTAAATTTCCGTCTGGTTCCCCCAATTTGCTCCAATTCTCTTTCCCTTTCGCCTTTCATTTCCGATAATCCGGTCGAATTTTCATTGGGGCTCAAAATTCACCCCGGTTCGAAATCCGTTCGGCTGTTCTTAACCGGTAATTCAAACGTGTGCCACAGAAAAGGGCCCCAAAATCCCGCCCCCTAGTTTGATCCTGTGCGATAATTCGAACTGTTTTAAAAATAAATCGAAAATTTATATTCAAAGCCCAAAACTAACTTAAGGCCCGCTTGTCACTCCCAGCCACATAGTACGCCACCGCGATACTCACCGCGATAGCCACTACGAAAGCACACCGACATATTTAGGTTAGTTTTCAGAAGATTCTTTAGATTCTCACATGCCAGAGTCGTCATTTATTCACTACTATTGCATTACACATTAAATTGACGCGCGGATATTATTAGCTACCTCCTGTTTAGCTGTAGTACGAAATTGATGATGCTGACAATGATAGTTGTTGTAACTTTTAATCGCCTTTTGCATTTCAAAAATGTAGTGCCTTTATTTAAAAATTAAAATTCGTTAACGTAAAAGCGTTACTTATGTATATATATTATTTCCTGCAAGGTAGCCGTTCTTGGGAATATTCTACCTGAACTATATTTATTAGCATCCAAATATAATAATCTACCCATGATGCGACAATTTTATCTATACGTAACGAGGTTGTAACAGCGACTTCAGCACCCTTTACACCAGCTTGGAAACATGGTTTAAAGCGCACGAATGTTAGAAATGCCTCAGCGTCTTTTTCACACCAAAAAGTGAAGAGACACTTCTGATAAACGCCGATGGAAAACTTGTTCTCGGATTAAACAACTCGCTCTATATTTTCATCAAGACTTACTTAGAAGAAAAAAATTATTACTAAACGCTCACAAATCTGAATTTACATAAATTGGTTTTGACTGAGAGAAGTCAAATTTGCTGTTTCGGAAAATATTCATACTGTACAGAGAGGACACAGTAAGAATTCTGATAGTATAGACTTAGAACACTGGACAGTCCGCAAAACACTAAAATAATTGAAAGTGTTCGAGCAAAAGTTTTACATATCATGCTCTGTGCGCACCCTGGTTGTAAGAAATGACAATATACTTGTCAATTTTGAACTGCTATCAAAGAAGTAATTACAAGTTGAGAGTTGTGTAAGCGGCGACTGACTAGATACCGGAAAAAAAAAAAAAAAAAAAAAATTAATAAATAAATAAAAATAAGAAGAAACATATTAACATTTTTATAATAAATCTTCTAACGAACGGTTATAAATTCAAACGTGTACTTAGGTATCATCAAGTGGAGATGGGCGACTCTAATTTGTAGCGCATTTCGACTCTATAGGTGCAAGTCAATGTTGAGTCGAGTCAAATATTGTAGAAGTCGATTATGCCAATTCAAAAGTTGAGTCGACGTCTACTTTTCCATTATTGTTATAAATTCATTTTGGAAACGCAATATAATCAACAGTATAGAGTTCGGAATCTCAAATGCTGCTTGCCACAGACAATACAGATAGTCTATCAAAAACATATTTAGTTTTAAATTCCTTTCAGTGAACAACATATCTACATACAGAGCCATCACACTAGAAAAAGCATACAACCTACGAATACGTAGAAAAAAATCACGTAATTGTTTCACTGTGAAACAAATTCGGCGTAATATTAATACGACACCTGAAATGTAACACTCCCAAGAAGCGCGAATTTGACAAAGACTTTTTAAATTAGAAATATAAATGTTTGAGTCCGTTTTCTGTATTAACATTTATTAAATATACACGCAAAACGACTGGCGATCCCAAAAACAAACAAACATAAAAACAAACATAAAAACACGTTTAACGGAAAATAATTATTTAGAAAATATAAAAAAGCAGCCGATCGTGTTTCGGAGTTACTCCACAATCATGGAAGTAATAAAATAAAGTAACTTTGTTTTATTATTGTCATGATTATGGAGTAACTCCGAAAAAGGTCGGCTGCTTTTTTATATTTTCTAAATAATTATTTTCTGTAATTCGTGTTTTTATGTGTATTTAATAAAATACTTTTTACTGTATTAAGTTGCTTTTATATGTATCTTGTCGTTTAAAATCGCGCATTCTACCGCTGCAAATAATGAAATCTGCAAGAGGCGTACAATGAAAAATTCATGAAACTGCTCGATCGGTAATTACGGGAAAAAAACAATTCTTTGAAATTATCTGGTACGTCGTTCCGGAAATAGAAATCTAGCTTTTTTTTTTCATTTTCATCCGAAAAGGATGGAAATAATGAACTTTTCCACGTCTGTCCGAGACCAGTGATCAATACTGACGGACAGTATTGGTTGCGACGTTAACGATTGTTTGTTCCAATTTTTAGGCTCCGGACTAGCTTAAAATAGAAAATTTCTCTTTCTCACTCGTCTTCTACTTATCTGAATGCATCCTCTTCTATCTAGATGTTCTTCTGATTACTTTAAATTTGTTTTTTTTTTTATAATACTGAAAACAATTGTTTTTATAGTTTATCGTTGCAAAATGTAAAAAAAATAAACTACGTCATAGCGATTGCCGACAGAAGTGAAAACTTAAAACTATGAAATATTTTGAATTTCAAGGTTTATTTGTGGAATCAAAAATTAAAATTTCATCATTTTTAACTTACAATTATTAAAATTAGTCTGGTTTTCACATCGAGCAACAATTATATATATTTTTATATGATTTGTTTATTAGTCAAAACATATGCGATGGGCTCCGCAAGCCCGTAATAAAAAACATAAATACAACTTAATTAAAATAATAATTATTATACGCTTATGTTATACATAGTACACGTTTACATAAATTTAAATTTAAACAAACTTAATTTTCAACATTGTGTTCATTGTTTGCATCAGTATCATCATTAATTTCAACAAAACAAAAGAATAAATACTTTCACTGAAGCCTAACCACATTTTAATAATAAACAAGAATATCGACAAAAACAGGGACCACGTAGAATTTTTAAAATATACTTTATTATTAAATAATGTTCACGATAATTTACTGTCATCGTGAACTTTTATTATTCCCCATATTAGTAGCCCTCTGATATAGTTAATTAAATTTTCACGTCTCTTTTTGTAGTTTATTACCGATTACACGGTCGTGTGAGTAGCGACGCATAGTGGAGAGGCGTTAGCAGTTTTATTTCTCGCACTAGTCAATACGGTTAACATATTAGCACATGTCCGTGACGCGCGTGACGAGCGTGACGCGAATCCATAAGTTTTTCCTCTACCAAAAATCGCTAAACGCGCCTAAAGAAGTTTTCGCTTTTAAAAAAATGCAGAAATGAATACGCAATAGCATAAAACTAAATATCTCATAACATCGCCTTAATTTCAGTTGTACTCCCGCACAACTCAACCCCGATTTCTTACAATTTTTAGTCTGTTCCGTAGCGGAATTCATCGTTTTTGACATCGGCTAAAACTATTTTATTACTAGGGTCCTCGATGTTGTGTCGCGAAACGAAAGTATATTTTCAAAAATACGACAAGTTCAAAATTCCATTTGAAAGATATTGTAATTCTGTTGGATCCAAAAATAATAAAGTTGCCGATTTATAATTTTACAAGTTTAAATTTGTTGTCTATTTGTCGTTTTTATCCTTTTTTTTTTTCTTACGTTACGGACGATGCAAATCGTGTTCTTCAATGCTAACGAGAAAGCCGTAAAATAGAGATCTAAAATATACTTAGCACGCCAGAATGTACCGATGTCATTTGTTAAGCAGTAAAACTTGAAAGAAGCGAATATTCTTTCTAACCAAAAAATGTTGTTTTTTATAATACATAAACTTCTTTACGAGATAATTCTGTTCCATCGCTATTTCTCCGTGCCGGATATGGGAAAAAGATAAAATTTCGATTTTTTAAACATAGACAGTGCTTGTAATTTTAAATTGGTATGATCAATTTTTTTTTTTTTTTTTTTTTTGTATTTATCTGTTTATGATTTATTTTTGAATTGTTTTAAGAATTTTAAAAATTAATAAATAAATGAAATCAACGTATATAGCGTAAATAAATCAATTACCGACAACGCTGCCAAACGAAATGAATGAAATAAGGGTGGTTCAGATGAGTTTTGCGGATACAATTTTTAGCTCGATCGTCGTCAAATAACATAACTGTATAAGTATAAACGCAGATATAGGCACTAGAATCATAAAACCATCACAAAATCAATCAAAATCAATCGAAACGTTAACGTGAACACGAGATAAATGCTTTATTCTTTCCACTCAGTTCTGATTCTTCTGTTAAAAGACTATCGCTCGGAGGTGTGGGGTCCAGCAGTTATCCTTCTGACGAAATTCGAAGGATCTAGTTATACAAGATGCAGCAGCATAACTTCCTTTGTTAAAATGCACGCCATTCAGCCGGTTGATGTCGTAGTGAAGCGCTAGTGATTTCATTTAAGAGGCGAAACTATAAAGTTTTATTCAGATACAGTTTAATCGCTGCCATGTGTTAAAACAGTGATAAGCGTGCGTTTGCCGTTGAGGCTTACTTTTCGAACGGATGTTCCGTGATCGTAACCCAGCGCGCCTTTCGGAATCGCTTTAATTTAGCCCCGTTAGCCCCTGTCCCGGACCGGAAATCAATTGTTACGTGGGTCACTACGTTCAGACAAACTTCAAGTACGACAAGACGAAGAAATGGGGTCCCTCGGCCCATTAGATCAGCTGAGAACATTGAAGCAGTGAGAGCTTCAATGTTGCGATCACTACGGCGTTCTGCGCGCAAATACGCGTCTGCCCTTGGACTTTCCGATCGTTCTTTGAGGAGAATTCTTCATGATGATCTTTATCTCCATCATACAAGATGGCGATTGTGCAGGAACTTTCTGAACGTGACTTCAATTCTCGGAGGAACGCGTGTGAGGTCCTTCTTCTGGAAGTGGTTCCTGAAGACGCTATTGTGTTTCTGAGTGATAAAGCCCGTTTTCATTTGTGTGGAACCGTCAATGCGCTACTGGGCTGACACCAATGCTCGAGAATTGCATTAAAGGCCTTTACATTCACCTAAAGTCACAGTATGGTGTGCAATTTCCTCAAGTGGAATTATTGGTCCCTGGTTCTTTGAGGAAAATGAAGTAACAGTGACAGTGATTTCGGACCGGTATGAAAACATGTTACAGGATTTTTTTTTTCCACGGCTAGATGAGTTGGACTTAGGCGACATTTGGTTCCAACAAGATGGTACAACGGCACACACTGCAAGAGCATCGATGGCTGTTTTGAGAGAACACTTCCCAGAGCGCCTCATCTCAATTAAGGGCGATTTGGAGTGGTCGGCCCGCTCTCCCGATTTGTCCCCTTGTGATTTTTTTCTATGGGGTTTTTTGAAATACCGTGGTTATGTGAACCGTCCAAGGACCCTGCAAGATTTGAAGACCAACATCCGGGAAGAAATTGCCAAGATAACGCTTGATATGCGGGCAAGAGTCATGACAAACGCCAGAAATCGGTTTACCCAGTGTATGGAGAATGGTAGACGTCACCTACTGATTTGATCTTGAAAAAATAAGTAAAACAAAATTTTAGTTATGTGCCTACGTCATAAAAAAAATCAAATAAAAATTATCTGATTCATACAATGGATTTTATTAAGTTTTGAAAAATGAAGTTATGCTGCCGCACCCTGTACATGAATATTTGTTGTTTCTAGTTACAAAACTAACAAGAAGCCCGCGAGTAGAACGAAATCGGCTCTTTCTCTTGTGCCGGTTAGCCTGTATTTTTCATGATAACACGAATAATTCATAAATGTATTAAGCTCCAAGAAAAAAGACACGAAAGACTATAAATATTTTAGAAAAAAGAGTATTTTATTTCATAAACCGACTCGAGTTATAAAAAATCACTTCGGCTTTCAGATAAAATACGTAAAAATTCCGCTGAGCAAAAACAACGACTAACACAACAGCCGTGTATACGTTAAACGGTAAACATCGAGCCAAAACTCGATCTATTTTAATTGTACGCAACGGAGAATTAACTTTTAATCGAGAATACTTCTATTAAAATAAACTGATTTAGAATACGCCGACAAGACCGGAATCGCTCGCTGCTCAATATAGTCGACGTACATCGAACGTGTAGATAAACCGAACGAAACAGATATCCGCGATAGTATTATACAATATCAGCGATAATTAATTTCGTCGAAAGATAACGCTCGAAATTGCCAACTAGCGTTTTTGGTACACAGATATTAGGTGAATATTTTAAATATGAAATAGCACGAATGACGCCCCGAATCGAATCCGCCGGCTATACTCATTCTGCGATATTTCGTAGAATTTTTGATAGAGTCTACATTTTTTGTCACTCGAATTGTCTCTAAAGACTCTACTCAACTACTTTTTTGGTATAACACGAGCAACGGGTGTGTTCTTGCTTTTTGCCGTAAGTGAAAGCCATGATATTTTAATCCTAATGAAGATTCTATATTTTCCGTGAAAACTCGAGGCTAATATTTTTTTTGTTACTCTACGGGTCTGTCTTTTTTGAAATTACGTCACGAAATCCTTTTTATTATCCATGATTTTTTTCACGAATTTCATTTTACTCTTCGTCCGGCTTCTTGCTGAATAATTCCCGGAATTTGCAAACAGCGAACATCGTAAATATAAATGGCGACGAGAGCGCGGAAAAATATCCAGCGTGAACGAAACAAAAACCTTTTTCAAACTAGAACAATAGACGAACGAAAATAGAATCGCCGCGAACAAAAGTGTAGGCTACCGATTTAGAAAAACGGAGAAAATATACAACCATAAAATAACAAAGATATCCGACAGATTGTCCCACCACTTGGCCGAACAATAAATTTAACGGGCTATTCCGGACAAAAATTAACCAAAAAAATTCACTCCTAATCTTTTAACTTGTCATTAACCAAGCGCAGTAGTGAAAGAGGATTTTTTATCTACCAGTTTTTACACGTTTTTTTATGTGTTTTTTTTTTAGTTTAGTTTAGTTTTTAATTTTATTTTTTTTGTTTTAATGTTTCCTTTTTTTTTTTTTTTTTTTCTATTTTATCAATCTCGTATTTCCACCAACAAATCAATTTCCTAAAAGCAAACCTCGTATATTTATTAGTACATTATTCGTTGGAATGTTTCATGTAATTATTTTCTATTATCGGACGAAAGCGAGGTGAGGTGAATTATTTTTCCCTTAATTTCACCTCCTATTCTTCCAATGAATTTGTCGCTCTTCGAATATTTACGAGATGTCCTGTCCATTAGAAATATTTTGATTGTGTCATCTTTCGCTCGAATTTCTAAAGGTTTCTGCCTGGAGATTACACGATTTTAATTTTCGTAATTTTTTAAAGCCTCCCCCACAAAAATAACAAAAAAGAACGCAGCATAGCGCGCTGTTTACTATCGCATAGGGCAAGTGTTTTATCACGAAGCAGAATAATAAACCTACCTTTGATTTCATGTTCTGCTTCGCATTTTAGTCTTGGCGGCGAGACGTTTAATAATGTGTTTCAAACTTCCTCTCTAGTACGGTTAGAACTGATTAGCAAGTGTTTGCCGCGAATGTGATTAACATTTAGTCAACAATTCGGCTTTTAGCATTTCTCCGCATACAATATCACGTTGGAACGGAGTTGTTTACTATATTGTGTGCGCACTCGTGACAAATACACAGTCTTAGTGATCGGCGGGCGCTTTTCTCTTTTTCCTTTTGAAACCTAAATTCATTTTCTTAAAAATATTTACGCGTATATTACGGCGAGTCGGATTAGTGTATCCCCCGGCATCATAGTAATTGACGAAATATATTTTTATATTTACAAAAAGAATAAAAAACGACTCGTTAGTTTATTTTTCGGAATAAAAAATAAAACTTTTCCCACTCCACAAGTAGAAAAAAATATCATAAATACAAAAAAGATAATATCCTTTATAGAAAGATAGATGTAGAGATTATGGGCTACTTATAACTAGAACTAAAACTATAGTAGCAGACAGGAGTGACACAAGGCCAAGCATGATAAACTATGCGAACTTGACACGTTGTGGATAATTTTATGTATGTGTCGAGTCGGGTATTAACTAAAAATAATGCAAGTTATCTACTAGAGCGGCGACTAACCATAGCGCGCAGTGCAGTCATCAGACTGACAAAGATTTGGAAAGATACAACCTTGTCACTGAACACAAAGTTGAATTTGTTAAACTGCCTAATTTTTCCCCAATCGCCACATATACAGGCGAAATCTGGTCCCTTAACGTGGAAGGATTACTGAGAAAAAAATGAACGGGAATAGGACAATAGATAGATTAAAAACAGGTTGGGTCGACCAATTAAAATCATCAACACTGGTTTGAGCCTACTTGAAGCATTAATGGTAACTCGAGATAAATCAACATGGAGAGAACTGTGATAAATGCGGCAGTTTCATAACACCCCCTTTCCAGGGTACAAAGAAGAAGAAGATTTGACGACAATGGAAAAACGAATAAATAGAATTCCACGTCGCATTAATGTTCTCCGACCCAGATAGTACTTTTTTGCTTTTTGTACCTTTCTTTTTTTTTTTTTTTTTTTGAAACGAAGTTCTTTTACGCGGCTTGTCGGTAGGAGTAAACTGGCAGAAATGACGAGATAACGAAAAAGCGTTATGCGTCGTCCTTCAGGCGACCTTCACTTTCTTTCTATTACATACGGTTGTGAGTGTATGTGTACGTGCGAGCTAGTATATTTTCGAGCTGCAAGCATTGTGCGCGGTCAGCTGTATAAGCTCAATTCTAAACACATGTAAATTTTATTGAATTTGAAAATTGGCGCGGTTTTTTTATGCGACGTTACCACACTTCAACGAGTCTGATGATTTATTTATTGTTTTTGTTTTAATTAATTCATACCGGATTTTTATATATTGTGTCTCATTTTTTATCGTAAACTTTATGAATGACTTTAAACTTGTATATCTACCAAAAAGTGAAAGGAACTTCATTCCTACCGGGTGTCCTCTTCTAGACACCACTTCTCCTCTTTTTTTTTTTTTTTTAAGAGTGGGACGTCAACTATGCACTAATTAACCCAGTGCAAGTGAAATTTTCCCATATTCTTAATTTATAGGATTCGCATTCGAACCAGGTCCTACTCGAACGAAACACCAACGTCTTAACCCGAGGTCACGGTAGCTGGCTGTCGGCTAGCATATTCGTTAATAACGCCGTTGAATTTCCCATATACTACATTCTGTACGCATAGCATGAACTCAGTGTATTCCTAGTACTGTCAGTTGCAAACAACATTTTCTGCGTGTCAATCTTTTGCGTGCTTGTTGAATAATTAAACGCCGAAAGAGAACTCCACGTACTAATGGTTCGCTCATAGATTCCGACGTCTTTCGAAAAGCGGCTACAGTTAATCACGAGGAAAGGCCTTGCAGGAGATACAATAGTATCCTTAGCCCAACTACTGAGCAGTACAGTTTGTTTCCGGGAAATAGTAAGATCGAATCAAATCTCTCTGTAACGGAAATCTGTGAAATTCGAGAAAGCAGTTTATTTTGACTAAAAAGGTGGAAGAGTTTTCAAGGATTCAACGAAAGCAT
This sequence comes from Icerya purchasi, assembly GCA_039619475.1. Taxonomy (NCBI): domain Eukaryota; kingdom Metazoa; phylum Arthropoda; class Insecta; order Hemiptera; family Monophlebidae; genus Icerya; species Icerya purchasi. The sequence continues at coordinate 95,691,007 of CM077116.1, read as the reverse complement.
TTCATCGTATAATTAAAATCAGAAGGTAGTATAATTCTCCGAGTTAGCCAAAGTAATTTAATTAATTCGACTTGGCCAAAAAAGGAAAAAAAAATAGAGATACTTTATTTCTTTTAGCTAAATCGAATTAATTAAACGTCTACCTTTAAGACTATATGCAGTTTTACAAGACGAAACGGTAAATGTTTTCGGGAATGACGGCAGAAATCAAAAGATGTTACGGAAAATAGCTAATTCTCGTTTCAGCAGAAGCGTTTTCAGCTATAACCGTGAAACGTGATGTTGCAAAAATATTGGGATTGTTTTTCAGCGAAGGAAAAGGTTCTATTGGTATTTACGGGAAAGGAAGGAAAATTAGGGCAGCAGATATATGCGTAGAGACCATTAGGGGAAAAACCTCTGGCCCGGTGTTAAAAAATTAAGCGTCCTAAGCGTGTCTGAAAAAAAGCAATTGGCTGTTGTTTAATGGCCTCAAACAGTTCTGGTTATACAGAAATCTCGATGGCGTTGCTTAAAACGAAAAATTTATGGAGCCTCCACTAATTTCAGCCGAAATCGTCGAAAAAGAGGGCGAATGAAACAAGGTGAAACAAATGAATTACATTTAGGCAACGACGATTAGCTGGCGTTATTTTAAGTTAAAGGGTTTGCGCACATACATACACGTAAAGTATTAAGCAATAAAAATATTATGTTTTTCTTTCTTTTTTTTTTATATAACTGAACTGAATTTTGAAAAAATGCCTCCGGCTTACAAGTTTTTGACGTGGGAAAAATTTGTTCTCACAACTTTCAGGATGCTAAGGCCTTAAAATAACCCCGTAATCTAATCGGAAACTCTTTTTTTTTTTTTTTTTTTTTTTTTTTTCTATTAATATAGATACATAGACAATCGGTAAATTATTTATAATTATGAATTTACTGCATGAATTTTATAAACCAATTAAAATTATCGGTAAATATTTTCGTTAAATATAGGAAGTAAACAAAAATTTTCATTTTGACCGAAGGCAGTAACTGAATAATCCGTATTTTCAACAGTGAATTTTTAGTTAATTCCGTACTAAACATTAAAATAATTTCAATTCTTTAATACTAATTAATATTATGAAATAAAAATAATCGTATTTTTATACCACAAAATTACAACTTGAATGTAAACATGTAATAAATTAACACGTGTAAATAATAAAATAAACAATATGTGTTCTAATTATAATTTAAATTTTATAAAAAAATCATGTAATAATTTAATTTAAAACGTATACCACATATGATAAATTTTATTTTTTCCCGATAGTTAATAAACATGCTAGATTATGTATTGTGAGTTAAAGTTCATACAATGTGCTAAAAATTTACGAGCCGAATTTTAAGATTTCTAAGTTTTTTATAATCATAATAATGCAAGTCAGCTGACAGATATACATTTTATCCACATGAAAATGTTTATAGTGGAAATCGGTTCTTTGAAAGAGATAAATAATTTGGTCGCTGTAACCGGTTTGTCGTTATACCCGATATTAAGTAAATTTGGTTTTTAATACCTCAGATTTTTTGTTACATAGGAGGTACGTAAAACTTTCGTAAAATATTTTGCAGGCAATAACTTTATTCGCCGATTAAACGAATAATCATTTATTTATAACCATAGTTACGTATATTTTTTAATAAATTGTAAAACATAGACACTAAATTTTTTCTTTATACATGATAATATAAAATCTAAATCAAAAGAACATAAGTACAAAAAGAGAAAAAAAAATACACATATCGATAGTTCAATTTTTCCTTATTCTCAAAGAAATTTATGACCTCTGATTTTTTATTTTATTATAACAGGATACCCAGTAGAATAGCATCTTTCCCATATCATATACAATGACGAAACCTTTAATAAAGGTTTACTTCGATTTCACATTAGGTTTACAATAAGCATTTGGTATGTTAATTAGCCACGAGTAAATATATCATTTTTATTCCGTATAATTTTTTTTTTTTTTTCATTAAATTTATTTGCGCAAAACTTTTGAAGTTAAATTTTGTTTTGTGAGTTAATTATAAGCGATAACTATTTATCTGGGTTCCGAAATTTCGGACGCAATAATCGATTTATTGCATAACCATTTTTTCGTTACATATTTCATTACATAAAATTGTGACATTTTTTAAATAACAATAACAAAAATCCTATAAAATGTAACAAACGATACATAAAATTGGGACATTTTTTCGAATGAGGGGTAGCCTAAGAATTACGTTGTAATATATATATAAAAATATATATATATATATATAAAACTCGGTCATTTTGACCTCGCAGGAGGCTGTGCCCCTTGACCCCTCTTGCTAACATTTCTGCCTCACCTCTTCTATACTATAAAATTATCAAAATTTACAATGTAATTCTAAATCGGTCCATATTAATGTAAGTTAACGCAAACAAACTTTAAAAAAAAAACGGGACGATTTCTTTTTGGAAGTCAGTAACAAAGCTACATTTTCATGGTAATTTTAAAAATTGATGGCATTTTAAGTCAACCGCCTCTGTTATACTAATAATAAATAAGAAAAAAAAGATTATCCAAAGGGACCACCTCATTTTTTTAGGTTTTTTGACGAATAATCAATTTGTGTTTACCGATTTTCATAATTACTCACATGGTACCTAAATTGAATGGTAATTGTTCTAATGGACAAAGAATCAGTGTAAACTCGGTCTATATAAATATAAGTTATGCGCGAATAAACATAAAGAAAAAAAGAAAAAAGTACGCGACGAACGTATATAATTCCTTTCTTTTTGGAAATCGGTAAAAATTAAAATATTACCAAAACGTTATATAAAATCGGGGTATTTTTTCTAATGAGATCCGGCCTAAGAATTACGTTATAATTAATATAAACTCGGTAATTTTGGTTTCGTATGTGTCCTTTCACCCCTGTGACTTACATTTCTGTCGCTTTCTCTTCTATACTTTGTATAAAATGATCAAGATTTACAATGTTATTTTTACCGGCATGATATCTTTTTTTTTTTGTTACAAAATCTAATGGGTGCATGATTAAGAATGACGTTTTCATTTAAAATTTAACTTTCGTTAGACAAAATGGGCGCATTTTTCCTAATGGGGGCCGGTCTAAGAATTGCATTGTAATATTGTTAGAGATCTTGTTAACTAATTGTAATAACTATGCTAATATGAAATGACGTATTTTTTGGTTTTTTTTGCTATTATATCCGTTAGTTGTCAAAAATTGATTAAATCCGTTACACAAAATTCAAACCTGTTAGTTGTAACCACTAATTTTCTCTGTAACCGTTTGTTCTTCCTCTTCCTTCTTATATTGGCTATACCGCAGTTAAAATGTTGTCCATTTTATAATTATTAAAATTTGTTGCATTTCCTTACTTTTTTTTTTTTTTTTGTCTAGAAGAAATCTTACTGTTACGACTATGACAATTAAAAGAGAAAAAAACATTTAATCATATTATGTTGTACTAACATAATAATTAACGTGTGCTCGTTACAATACATAAACTCATCATTCGGACCTCTAAATACTAAATAGGATTAGCTCTTAATGTATAATATTTATAGAAAAGCCGGTTTTAAATGATTACGCCATTTTTAAGAATCGATAGGAAAACGTTGTTGAAAAGTTTTATACGATTTTTTTCATATTACTCCCGGCGTAAAGTGTCATAAGTATTAATATGTACCTATACAGCACAGATTATGGATGAAAAATCATCACGGAAAAGTTCTTGTATCGACTATTGTCGGACGTGGAACTAATTCGATAATACAGAATTAGCGTCACTGACTCGAATTTTCTCTAATACATACCGATTTTTAAAAACACTTTCGTCTTAGAATTGACATAATTTATCTCGGTATCCGAAGAGAAAAAAAAATTGAAACGGTCCAAGCCCACTTGTAATTTATTGGCCGCTATGATTAATTTGGAGAGAGACTCTTAATCAGAAGTTTACCGTCGCTTTCGAGAGTGATGTCTGCGAGGAAGTTTGCTTTCTGTCAAATGCGCTACACCGCGTTTGCACATTTATGTTCCCCCCTCTCGAGCAATAGGACGCACGTACGCGCACCTAATGAAGAAGTTAAAAGAAGTTCTTGTGACTGACGTGATGGTAGCAGACTACAGCTCATCATTCTCGTTAGAGAAGATGCAGGCTTTGCCACTGTCAGTTATAATTGTAATCTAACAAGACAGTTTAAGTAATCCTTCGCCGCTCTTTTACCTGACAGTGCTCCGCTGTGCGCAGAGCTTTTATGTAAATGCTGCAGCGAGTTTATGGGATTAAATCTAAAGTTGCTCCGCCGGTATGCTCGGCTGCCGAGTTTCAACCTTTTTCCGTTGCTCGCGTCAAATAATGCGACTTTTTCTCATAATTCTTGCGCCGCGCGCATTTTCATTTTCCTTTTGCGAGCATGTAACAGACTAAAAAGAAAACTCAACTAATTGCCATCTGCGCGTATGCCGCTGTAAGTCTTACCGGGAAATTAACGAAATTCGTTAATTTCCCAGTCAACTCGGACACCGAAAGTATTCCGAATTTGAATTAGTGCTTCGTTGTCGATGAGTAGTAAAATGTTATGTAGGTTTAACGCAAAACAACGCATTGTGTGTTTGATTTCGTTCAAAATTAATTTTAGATCTTTAGCAAAAAAAAAAAAAAAAGCGAAACAAACAAACAATCTCGCTGTTAGTTTATATAACAAAGTTCGTATCGTTCGTGTAGTTAGCCTATAATTGAACCTTAACTTCAGAATCCCGGACGCCCTGTGAAGGCTATGGGACTTAGTTTAGTTTTTAGTGGTAATAATAATAACGATGTTAATCGAATCGAATCAAATCAGTTTTTGTTTACAGATCGTGAATAATAATTAAAATAAGGTATTGTGTAAAGGCGCACGCGCGCGCGTGGTAATAATTTGTTTCGGTTGTGCGTGATCCGGATGAGTTACAGAGATACATCGAAATAGACGGAGTGTGCGTGTTAACGTCAATTTTAACAGGAGGTGTGTACTTAAAATACGGGTCTCTTAGTTTACATTTAATCTTATGTTAAGTAACTTATGCAGGATTGCTGTGGGACATAGGCATTATATTATAGGTATATATATATATATATATATATATGTATATGCGTTACATGTGTGTTATGTTGTTGTGTATGAATGTGTGGTTGGTAATAACATTGAGTGTAAGTATTGTGTATGTACAGTTGAGTTTTTGTAAAATGTAGTGTATATGCGTGCGGTAACGGAACTTGGAATATATAATTTACGCATAATAAAATGTGGAATGACATTAGCGATTTTATGCAGACGCAACGGTACATATACATATCGTCTGTTTACTTCTAGATTTGGAAGATTAATGCATGTATTAATATTAATTAATGTACGTATTAATATTAATAATAATAACGTGATAATGGTAATGAATCAAATCAATTTTTTCAACTCGATTAAAAAAGAGTATAATTTTAAGCGCAAGTATATGTGTAAGTAACCGGAGCGATGATGGTAATAACAATCAAATAAAATCAAATTGGACGAAATTCACTTACATTAACCCTCAAATCCAAAATATGATTAACACGTTTCGATAAAAACACACAAAATAATATCATATTATACGAATAATAAACTTTATAATAAATTATCTATATGTAGGTACATATATAAGCAAAGACAAAACAGTTCAGTACCTTTTTCTCCTTTGTTTATTAACCGTTTTTCTTTTTCTTTTTTTTTTTTTTTCAGTACCTATTGACGATTTTCAGTGTTATAAATAAAAAAATTTCGGAAATAATTATTATTTTTCTTTTATTTAAATAAAAAATGAAAAAAGAAATCGCTATAGCCGGTAAATCTGTTCTTATTTTAAAATGTTTTAATTTTTTTTAATAATCATCATTATTGGCTTTTTTACGGTGTACTAAGTCTTAAGGTGTCGTCATTTAATATCGATAAATGAGGGTTTTTAAATGGCGATTTACTGTTATTTTATTGAATTTATTTTTTTTTCAATTATAATGGTACTGAACTGTTTTGTATTGAAAGTACATATAAAAGTGTATGTTCCGAGATATGCAATGAACGATTGTATAAGGGTAGAAAAAAAATTTTTGGAAATATACAAATTCATAAATGTTGTTTTCCTTAAATTTTTAATAACAATTATGGTCGAATTTCGACCAATGAGCAAACACACTAATACACTTTAAACAATAATTCAAATATAGTAATAACAATAATAATAATAATTATAATCAAATCAAATCAAATCAAACTTTATTACGAGTATTATTATTATTATTTTACAATATTTCCACAAATGTGCAGTTTTGCGCGAGTAGTGGATTCATATGGTAATATAATTAATTTTTCAAATTACAATATACATTGATGTATGTAAAATAAAAATGAGACAAACAAAAGATAACAAAATAAAGTAAAAATAAAGAATAAAAATAAAGGATATTTGTGACATGAACTTAGCGCTTAAAATATGGTAAGAAACAAGGTGTAATATGAGTGCAGTCTCATAATTAGCATTTAATAAAATAAACGATTTTTACAATAGTAACGATATTTACATACGTGTAAAACAATTTAGCGTAATTTGGCAATATGTACGAGTACTAATTATATTTCTATTAATTAATAGTAGCGTTTTCATAAAATAACTCTTTTATTTATTTATTTATTTATTTATTATTTCTTACACGCACACATTATATATATATAAAAAATAGTAATAGTAGTAGTGATAATAATAATTTGGTCTTAAACGTAGACATCCAGGTTTAAGTTTTCACGAACAGAAGGTAATCAGTCAAAAGTTTTCGTCTTTTTTTATAGTTTCTTAATTGAACTTTTAATAATGTGTGCGGTAATGCATTGTATAAGACTGCACCTCTATATACAAGGGGATTGTATACGCGTGTGATATTTATTAAAATGAGGAGTATTTGCTCGTTCTGAGGTTGAAGATCTTGTAATTCCTTCTGGCTGTGTTATATTAAATTTCATTTTATTTTTGTAGACAAAGTTTAGAAGTTGTAGTTTATATAATTCTTGTATTCTCAATAAATCTTTATTAGCAACTTGCCCGATAAGTTTAAGCATTCTTCTTTGTAAAGCTGTAATAGATTTTAAGTGGTAGTCAGCTATTCCACCCCAGTGTATGATGCCATATCCCAAAACAGGTTGGTATAAGGCTAGATACAATTGTTGTAATTGTGTTGGAGAAAAGAAGTTATTTAGATAATAAAAAATATAGTTTAATTTTCTTAATTTCTGTTCAACCAATATTGTTTGTTTATTCCAGATTAATTTACTGTCAATTATTAGGCCTAAGTATTTAATTTCATGCACTCTATTTATTTTTACTCCGTTTCCACAAAATTTTCCCATAATTCTCTTTTTTGATGAGTGTAGATCATGAGTTTCGTTTTGTTCTCATTTAAAACTAATTTATTGTTATTCAACCATCGGGCTATTTTGTCTACGTCATTCTGGATTAATATTTGAAGCCGTTCTGGCGAAGGGGAATTCATTACTAGTACTGTATCGTCTGCATAACTATAAATTTTTCCGGTCACATTTAGATTACATAAGTCGTTTATGTAAATCAAAAATAAGTATGGGCCTAAGATGCTGCCTTGTGGAACACCAAAATGTTGTAATACACCGCCACTTTGTACATTGTTAATCTTTGTTGTATTTTTTCTGTTTGTTAGATAAGTTCTAAACCAGTTATAAATATTACCTCTAAAACCGGTTGCATACAATTTTTTTAAGAGTATATTATGGTCCACAGTATCGAAAGCTTTACGTATATCAAAATATATTGCCGCTACTGATCTTCCTTGTTCTAAATGTTTAGATATATATGTAATATGTTCAAATAAAGCGTCGTCTGTCCCTTTACCTGGTAGAAAACTATACTGGTTAGTACTGAAGTAATTTATACTTTGCAAAAATTTCAGCACAACTTTTTTCATACATTTTTCAAAAATTTTCCCTATAGTAGATGTAATACAAATTGGTCTATAGTTAGATACTAGTTTTTTATCTCCCCCTTTAAAGACGGGTGTAATAATACCAGTTTTTAGTATTTCAGGAAAAACACCAGCAGTAACAGATTCATTGTATAGGTATGTTAAAGGGTAAACAAAGAAATTTATATTTTCCTTTATTAATCTTATTGATATATTGTCGTAACCGAAGGAAGATTTATTAGGTAAGGATAATATTGCATGTTTAATATCATCATTTAAGAAATCCAAAAGTACTAATAATAATAATAATAATAATAATAATAATAATAATAATAACATATTTGAGAATATTAGTAATATCTGTAATAAAATATATGTCAAACTCGCAGAAAATTTAAAATACGTTACTCCGAACATATATACGCCGTAAACGATAAATTAATCGACTTTATACGAACACATAATTATTAATAATCATCGAATTACTAGAAATATCGGATAAAAATATGAAAATAATATTAAAAATGATTACCGAAAATTGTACGTATTAGATTTTGCATAGTACATAAATATAAAAATAATATTGTTAATACTTCAATAAACCCGATATTAAATATTAACATATACAATTTTCAAAATTTATATTGTTTTTATTGCTTTTTTATATTTTTCATATTTATTCGTAAAAATTATTAGTCGACATTTTGTTACCCCGTAACTTTTAATTTAACAGTTGTTATATATATCGACTTTTTGTATTCTCGACTTCATAATTATTTTAAATTTATACGATATACGTTGCAGTGTTTATTAGGTTCGTGGATTCCGAGACGTGTCGGTAATTATATAAATAATTTTAATATATTTTTCTGATGAAATTTAAAGGTTTTTTCAAATTCAAGTTATTTTACCATATCGACTACCCCACTCTCGCAGGATTATAAGCAAACATTTTTAATTGACAGTTGTATTTAACGCTTAATTCGATAAAAGAATACGAAACTCCAGGGCATATGCGTTTTCTTTCGGCTACTAAATTAGCCCCGATTACGGATGTAAATGCGATGATAATAAGATTTTCCCTTTTTTTTAAATCTTTAAACGATTAAGCATTTAAGCGTTTAATCGTTTAAGCCACCTCTACTATCTTAGTGAAAGCGATAGCTTAATATTCTAGCACGTTACGGAAAAATGACGTAATCTTTATGGGTGCTAGATTTTAATCGTGATGAGTAGACGTTGGCCAGGTTTTTTTAATGGCAATCGTTCGATCGAGCCGCCGGCCTCAGGTACTTATTCTTCGAATGTTGCGTAAACAGGTGTAGATTTCGCGGCAGATTTAACGAGCGGCCAGCTAGAAATGGCCCGGAGAATTGCCTCTTCATTTTTAAGCTTTTTCCAAAATTTGACGCAATGAAAAGGGCCCCGAAAGCCGGTCTTGCGATTAATGGCGAAGCGGTTCGCTTATTCCGGAGAAAGACTTTGTTCTCGCCGGAGTTCAAACTTTCAGCCGGCTTCTGTTATATATTTCTGCCGCCTCCCTAGTGACCCACCAAAGTGGTGCCTGCTAGAGTAGAGCAGTAGTCGACTTTATTTTTCTTTCCTCCCCCTCCCGTTTTAATCGACTTTAATGGGCCGTATATTTAACATTTTTCCTTTTCCTTCTCCTTCGCATCTGCGTATCTTTGTTTCAAGCTTTCCGGGAAGGGAAATGAAAAACCGCCCTCATCAATTTTTCGCAACTTCGGAGCGAGCTCGAGAGAGAGAGTTTTGTGTGTTTATTTACAGTCGGACGTCTATACGAACGGTGTAATTACAGACAGAAGGTGGTGCTCGTGGGAAGCTAATGAGCGGACTTTTCGCCGTGGTAGGCAATCTTTATTTTTTGTTATTGTTAATGACCGTACTGCGACCGGGAAAGTGAAGAGACGAGCGGACAAGAGCGACAGCAGCTCTTCGTGTTCATCGATTTTGCTGCTGAACAAGTGCGAAGAAAAACAAAACACCGCGATGAAAGCTGGCCAAGAAAGAATTACCGGCAATCGGAAGCAGCGAACAAACGAGAAAATTCGTTCGCAGCCCTACAAGACGCGTTGCGAACGACTGGAATTCCGCGAATCATACGGCCCCGTTCTGCCTAGAACTCGGGGCGTTCCAGCAACGCGTCTAAAGTCCTTCTCAGATCCTCTTTTGATCCCTCCTAACGCGCGACACATACCTTCCTATTTCATTTTTCGCCGATGAGTTTCCATCATTTTAAAACGAGAAACTGAGGCGACTGTTAGGCGTTCGCGCAAACCACCTGTTTCGGTCGCTTGCCACAGCGTTCTACACTGATAACGAAAAAGCTATAGTTGATGCGTGCAGCAAGGAAAAGTCTCCGGAGTTCTCTGTTTTTGTTTTTTTTTTGTTTTTTTTTGTTTTTTTGAAAGAAGTCATTGCACGTGCGTAAAAATCAGAGATCTATACCGACGAATGTGCACAAAACGAAAACGAAAATGCTGCTCACGAAAAAAAACAAAAAAATAGAAGAATAACTCGCAATCGTTGGAAACAAGAAAAGCTATGGGCCCCTTTCATCTTCCCCGAAAATGGTTATATACTGAAAAGTGAAAAATGAACATCATGCGGACATCAATAGAAAACATCTAGTTGCAGGTGTCTAATAATTAATCATCGTTCACTTAAAATTGTTGAAATATCGCTTAAAAAGTTTGACAGATCCGCGTCGGTTTTAATACGCTATCGATTTAAATTGATTTTCTAACGAGCGTGGACATTTACATTCGGCCGCCAACACCTGAAACGAGTTAAAAAGTCTAAAACACTTTCCATCTTTCTTATTCAGAACGTAATTCCACGCGCAAAAATTCCGTAAAGTCCACTATTTTGCTTACACTGTTGTGGTAGTGAACTTCGAGTTACTAGTCCATACGGTACCGGATTTTTAAATTTAGTCGAGTTAAAGAGGCCACTAAACGGATTTTATTATTACGAAATAAGTGTTTCATCGTTAAATGGATAAATTACACGTTTTTTTTTTTTTTTTTTTTTTTGCTTGGAAGATATAATAAAAAGAATTTTCCTTTTTTATACGACTCATCGTCTATTTAAAATATTATTACATTACATAAGAAAAAATTAAAAAAAAATAATCCTCTAACACGAAAAACTTTTCTACTACAAGTATTTCACACCTCGTTTTTATTTATCTTCTGTCGCAATTTTATATGTACTTTACGGTGATGTGATTTATTTCGGCTATCGTAAAATACTGAACATATTTTAATTAGCTTAGTTACTAATTAATCAGGGCTAATATTGCTAAAATATGTATTACTAACAGCCGGAAAGGACATGCTTTATATTATCAGGAAAGTTACACGTTACACAGTTATTTGAGTGTACAATTTTATGTTTATGTAAATAATCTTTAAATAGGCCGTGCTGAATTAGAAATTGGACATTAAAGAAATCTGTCGTAAGATACTTATTATGTAGTGTCTGTCACCTATGGCTGGAAATTTCTTTTTACCTATACCGTTTTATATTCGTCCCACTGCGCCTGAAATTTATTATTATAATACTTATCTGATATATAGGTGTTTAAACTGTTTAAGCGTTAACGAGGTTTGTTCGTGTATAAAGTACGATCGATGATACTATACGTTATGGAATTCATGATTTTTATTATTATTTTTGATTAAAAATATATTAAGATGTGTTTCTGTATTTCGTAAGTTAATGGCGTTTAATACCTGCAATGATAGTGTTTGCCATGTAGCTGGTAGTTCTATAAGCTTTAATCATTTTTATTTCAATAATAAAACTTTTTAATATATTTTGAAATCTCTTAATTTTTAAAATATCTATATATCTATTATACTACTATAAAAAGTATGTTAGGAAATATAACGCTTTTATAAAAGATTAATCTCTTCTTGTAATTTAACCTACACCCCCCCCCCCCGCGGACACGGCCTTGATTTTTATTCTTATCGGCTATTACTTGAAAGTGAAAATGTTTACATTAGTGGGTAATCTAATGTTATACATTTGAGAGAAAACTATGTTCCACAAATGCGGCCCTAAAACAGACCCTTGTGGTACTCCCATAACGGTTTCTTGTTTTTTTTTGAATAATTACCGGTTTGTAATACAATGTAGCGATTTTTGAGATTAACAATGTTCAACATGCCATTATGTAATCCTAGTTCCTTTAATAATGCAAGGAATCTATTTAAATCTAAACTGTCGAAAGCCTTTGTTATATCGAAAGTAAGTAATCATGTACGGTAATTTTTATTTTTTTACATTTTTATTGTTTGCAAAATATTGCGTGCAGCCAAAATTCATATGATCTACCTGGTAATGCGCCATACTGGTTATCATGTATTATTCCGTTATTTTCTACAAATTCTTTTAATTTATGAAGAATACATTTTTCATAAATTTTACTGAAATTAGATAACAACGATATAGCTCTGTATGAAGTAGACAAGTTTGGACTTTTATTCATTTTAGGCATTATAACTGTTTTACTTAATTTCCATTCTTGAGGATAATAACTATATTTAAACAGTACGTAAATAACTTTCGGTATTACATCTGGTAACAAATTATGAAATCTTTTAATAAATCCATTTGATGTTCCATCAAGTTCTGTGCTGACACTTTATTTTTAAGTTGTTTAATAATTACGTTAACTTCTTCTTTCGTAATCGATATGTTTACGTTAGGTTCATGTACTTCTGCTTTAAATGGTTTTACGTTAAGGTATAACTTTGACATCAATAAGGTCAACTTTATCCTTTTCTATACCTACATAATTATCTAATGATGGTATATTAATACTTTTTTCTTTATTAGTTAATATTCTGTATTTTAATCTAAAGACATTTTTGTCTTCCAGTATTTTTTTCCAGGCTTTCAGCGTTTATAATCATAAAATTATATTCCTTAAAATTTACTTTATAATTACTTTAATGGTTTTATGTTTTGCATTTATGTTTTTACAGTTTCGATACTTTTTGTATAAATTATTTACCAGTAATTTCTTTATTTGCAATTCAGTATTCCACTAATAGACAGTTGACCGGATGACGGAATATGAACTATTTAGAACTGTGTTGACATAGTCTTGAAAACTATTCAACAAACTTTTAATTTGTTGTATATCATTGCAGATAACATGTACATCAATCATATAAGTGAATTTTCTTAAATTAACTGCAAACTTATTGTAGTTAATAATAACTTTAATAACACTTTCTTCTGTCTTTTGCTCGCAATCGAAATTACGTTAAAAGTAATATAAAAATGATCACTGGCATTTAGTACATGACTAACTTCCCAATTTTGAACTTGCTTTGTTAAATTTCTAGTTACCAAAGTGAAGTCTATTACACTTTTTTACTTGCTTCTCTTAAAATTATATATTTGGTTTTTAATATTTAAAATATGTAAGTCATGTAATTCTATTATATTTAATGATTTCTGCAATGATTATTCCTCGCAGAAAAAAACGTTCCAATTGACTCTGAAAGTCGAGGCAAACTCAGCGGATCTCAACTAAAATCTCTCTACACACGTACGCACAACATTATTCGTAGATCAAATCTGCTACTTGAAATAGTCGCGCGGTTGAAAATAGGAATTTTTTAAATTTAAAAAGCCGCATGAAGACGAGAGAAAAAAATTCGCGTTTTTTTCTGTCTTTTCGACTGTAGACCGGCTTTATTATTTAATAAGCGGAACACCCTCTCGAAGAGAGGGTAGTATATAGAATACTTCGAACCGCAAACGAAAAGGGTTTTGAAGGCGACTAGAAAAACCTTTATGCTAATGAACGAAAAGCATAAACGACTATCCGCTTCAAAAATTCCTTTGATCCTCACGATACCGGTTAACGTAACTATATCATTCGTCCAAAAGTATTGCCTACCCTTTTGTGCGTGTGTAACCTTTTTTTCCCCTTTTTGTTTATTTAAATACACGCTTTAACGCCATGTTTATTAACTTTGTTTTCTTTTTTCTTCCGCGTGTGCGAGACTACAAGAGGATATTTATTTAAATTCAAAGTCCGCGGGACATTTTCTGAATTTCAGAATAGAACTATATAAAGTTAAGATTCCATTAGCATTTCACAGAATTAAATCTTGGTGCGCGTGATTATTTGCATTTTTCAATATGCACTTTGATTAAAGAATAAAATCGTTCCTCTCGCTTTTCCGTTCGACCGGAGTTGGTTCTTATTTGCAGCGTCGATTGAATTCATTCTTTTCTTCGGATAAACTTCTAGCATAAGTATTGCGACTCGAACGGTTGCAGTCTTTTTGCCTTTTTAATGAACTATACGCGTTGTAATCGCTCGTGCGGTATCGCGAGACTTTTTCGACACCATTAGTTTAATTTCTCCGGGCGATTTCGATCCCGTGCCTGTCACGTTCATTCACAAAAGGGACTGTCTCATTGCATGAAAAATATCGGTTCCCGATAAATTTGCGCGCGTCCGCGTCCTTTAGCACTGATGTGACTTTCCCTTTCAAGAAACAGCGCCTTTTCAGATCTGCGAAGATATATTGTTTTTTAATAGAAGCTAGTTTTGGCGTATCGCTTGCGAATTCGCTTAGATATGGCTTTTACCGTATTCAAGTTGCGACACGGTAATAAAATCGGCCGTATTCTCATTCGCCATTCCTTAAGGCCTGCTCTTTCAGGCGTGAATATTTCTGACGGTAGCGAACGAGGGTTTTTACTCAGACCTTTTTACAGACTACCTGCGATGTTTTCAGGTATCATCGGTTGAATGTTATCATTTACGTTAGTGAGGAATTACCAAATTTACTACATTATCCATTCTCTGCTATCAGGCAAAAAATACCGCTCTTCGTTAACGATTTAGTTTTTCCACGTGTACATAGCATGTTATATCTACATACATATATATGTATAATCACAAAACACATGTTTTACATTTTTTTTATCGGGTTATTCATTTTTTTAAAATGTTTTTAATTTTTTTCAGATAACGACTTCAGCGTGAAATACTAAAATAAACAAACTTTTGCGA
This sequence comes from Icerya purchasi, assembly GCA_039619475.1. NCBI lineage: Eukaryota > Metazoa > Arthropoda > Insecta > Hemiptera > Monophlebidae > Icerya > Icerya purchasi. The sequence goes on along the minus strand of CM077116.1, from coordinate 95,675,897 downwards.
CGTAAATTTAAGAGTTTCGTTAGCATTAGTAATACGAAACGGATGAACATCGGTTAATATTAATAACGATGTTCTTTTCAATTTTTTTTTTTTTTTTTTTTTTATTTATAGTCAGCTTATTTAAAAAATTACAACTTCTGTATCCAGTATATAAATTATGATCCTACGGGGAGTTTTAAACACATATAGTTATAAATGAGAAATTAAATACAGCTACCGATTTAACTTTAATTGTAATCGATGCAGCCGACTTCATGCAAGTTATCACATCTATTTTTTAAGTTGCGGGCTTCACAAGGCCCGTCTGTAGGTTACGAAACACTCTTATTATTATTTTTATTCTATAATATAATTGTAATAAGACGGGGTAGCCTAGTGGTTAAAGTGCTTGGCTACAGAGCCAAAAGTGGCATAGGTTTTCGAAACTAGTCTCGTTCCGCATCCAAGTCGCTGTCTCCAAGGTTTTGTACCTAATCTGAGATTGAATATTGGATATGCCAGAGAAATCTGGGAAGTAAAAGAAAGGAACTACTGCTGACCCTCTAGTATTCTCATCAGATCCATTAGAGGCTTAATACCATTATGAAAAGTTTAAATTCACAATCCATGATACTCTATCAAGGGGACATATGGGATTTGTTTTACGAATGATTGCCGTATTTTTTAATAAAGTAGCGCTTACTACTATGGTAAACAAAGGAACCACACCGGTATGTCTAAAAGAAAAAAACAACTTTAATGCGCATCATCCATAATTACTTATAAGTATAATCGATTCGCGGTAGCCTAGTGGTTAAGGTGCTTGGCTACCAACCAGAGGATACGGGTTCGAGACTTGTCTCGTTCCAGATCCGAATGGCTTCCTGGTTTATACCTAATCTGAAATTGAATACTGGTTATACGAGAGAAATCTGGGAAAGTAAAAGTGGAACCCAAGTAGAAAGAAACTGTCCCCAGTATTCTCATCAAATCCATTAGGCTTAGTACCATTATGGAAAGCTTAACTTCACAATCCATGATACCTTATGTCAAGCATATATGGGACTCACTTTTTATAATCGATTCTCTTTAATCGGACCGTGTATAATTTCAAAAAAAAAAAAAAAAAAAATGAATTGTCCATTCTTTTATGTTATCTGGTAACCGTTGTCTGATAATTTCCGCTTGCCTATCATTCATCAAATGCTCTAGAATACGTTCAAACAATTTAATTACGAATTCAGCAGCGTTATCTACTTTGTTATTTTTCCCTTTCGGTCGAACGAAATTCAATTTTCTATCGCTTCCAGTTTTCCTGCCTTTTGCCTTTCGGCATGGGGGGAACAGGTTTAAATTTAAGATTCGGTAGTAATAATAGAGCTTCTTTGAAGTGCACATTTTGCATCAGTATTTAGGGTGGAGCTGACCGTATCAAAAGCTTCACTATAATATCAGTAAAGATTATAATACTGATTGACAAAATTCTTGGTTGATATTATTTGTTAGTTTTCTTAGCAGCGAGACTATTGATTTTCCTTCTCTAAACTCACACACCGGTTATTATGTACAATGTTGTTTTGTTCCAGATATTTCCTTAGGTAAACTATAGAATTTTCGCTATAACTAATATTATCGTAATGTTGGCTTTTTTGCTTTTGCATATGAGTGTCTAATAATAATATCAAGACCTTCAGGAACTATACTTATAATGGAGAACAAATGATTAATTTTGTTAGAAGTACGGTTAGGATTGCTGTGTGCTATTTTTAATGTCTTCAACTCTTATTCCATCCCAGTTTGGAGTTTTTCATATTATTAATTTGTTAATTATTTGTTCTATTTGTAAGTTGGAAATTTTTGTTATATAAAATGAAAAAAATATTTTATTTGAGATAAAATTATTCAACAATTGTGTATTATTAAATGCTATTTAGGTTAATGTTCAATAAATGTACCTTCCGCATGCTTTGTACTGTCAAAACATTCTAAGACAAAGTGATCAATTGAGACTTTATGTAAGTGAATACATGCCTGTTTGTTATAAACTCTGTATAATAAAAACCATGTTTGTTATTAAAGTTGGTTTTTATTATATAATTGAAATTTTCCTTTTATTACATTCTATTTTATCAGTTAACTCCCATGTATTTTTTTGCTTTTTTTTGGTGTCGTTATTTACTTGTTGAACTTGGCTTTTATAATAGTCTAATTTCGTTTTGCTGATTTCTGATCTGGAGTCATACCTTCTATACAGTTTTTATATCATCGAGAATTCGTTAACGGTTACCTTTTAAAACTCTGTTTATAACAACAGATATCCCTAATTTTCAGAAAATAGAAAATTTCTTTATATTCATCTATTCCTTTTTAAACTATGCATTAATCTCATTTGTAAAAGTTTTCTGATTTTTTGCTTTCTTTATCCATATTAATGAAGACTGCTTTTGTATCTTACCGCTTAAACCGATTTCTACTTGTTGTTAATAGTAATCGTTCTTTGCTCGCATCTGTCTGTAGTTAGACATTTTTGTCCAATATAGAGTCAGACTGCTTAGTGAAGCTGCTTTCTTCGTTTTTCTTTCGTAAGTGCCGAGGAATATTCTTCGAAAAAAAGGTATTACAAAACTTTTCCCATTCTTGGCGCATTTTTTACTTAAAATAATGTTTAGTTTCTGTTTGAAGTTTTTTTTGTTCCGCTCTAATTTAGATAATTTTCCAGCTTTTGTTAAAATTCACTTCTATCAGTATATTGCACTATCCTATCGTAGACAACGGGGAAATTTAGAATTTTATTTAAATTTACATATATTTTAATATGCCCTATATTTTGGATTTAACTACACTTTATACCGCTGTTGCAACTTTAAAATAATGATAAATAGGATGATTAAGCACCGTAATACCACACCAATGCTGATGACGCCGTGAAACATTTCGACTGTATTTTTATCAAATATACATGTATAAATTGTCGCGGTAGCCTAGTTGTTAGAACGCTTGGCTTCCGTTATGAAATTATCCGGTACGGTCCCGGGCGACGACGGAAATTATTACGAAAAATTAATTTAAAATACTCGCTATTGAACGTGGAAGGCAATGGAAAACCACCACATACACCATCATATCCTCGGGAATATATCTGCGGTCGAGCGCAATCGCGGATATATCTCCGACGACATGATTTTAATATAAACTCCGAAAAATACGTCACTGCATATAACAATTGCCTAGTACACTACCTATATATGTACAGCTGAAATGTACGAATAGGTAGTCGCTGACGCTCAGGAATTAAGCATGACACTATATGATGATGATGACGATGCTATATATGTATTGATTGCAACGTAATTCTTAAGCCGGCCCCCATTAGATTTTGTAACGAAAAAATGTCCCAAAAAGTGTCCCAGTTCAATGTATTTTTTATACAAATTTTTTTTTTCTTTTTTTTTTCTTTTTTTTTTTCTTTGCTAATTTATAACTAGCCAGTTGAGAGGCTATCTAATAAATAGTATCTATTAATAATCACGTGAAGAAGGTGCACCCAGCGGTGCGCTTTAACCTTGCAAACTATGACACTATGAACCTAGATCATATATCTTCGTTGTTTTTAGTCGCGTAGTCGTTACGTCCGTATGTGCAAGTGATGCTGCTAGTTGATTCGGATGATCGCGTAATCGGCTGAAGTGGTTCTGAGCTTGCTTATGGATAGTTTCTTCAACGTTGTCTATGTTTAGATCCTGATGTATAGCTTCGTTTGACACATCCCAAGGCATTCGGTAAATTAAGCGTAACACCTTGTTCTGGAAGCGCTGAATTTTTGCCCTATTTGATTTCTTCGCGCATCCCCAAATTTGTGCGGCATAACTCCAGATTGGTTTCAGTACTACTTTGTATACCAGTAATCGATTTTGTAGGGACAATTCAGAATTGTGTCCTATGAGCCAGTATAATTTTTTTAATTTTAGGTCCAGTTCTTTTCTTTTCTTCTGTATATGAACTTTCCACGTTAGTTTTTTGTCTAGGTGTATCCCCAGATATTTTACTTCATTTTTATTTTGTATCACACTGTTTCCTATGAATACTTCTTTATCATGGTCTCTTCTATTGGAAAAAGATACGTGTATAGACTTCTCTGGGTTTATATTCAGTTTCCATTTTTGGGTTCACTGATACAGTCTATCTAAGTTATTTTGCAGAGCGGTTTTTATACAAAGTATAGGAGAGAAAGAGACAGAAATATAAGCAAGAGGGTTCGAGGGGCAGGGCCTCTTGCGAGGCCAAAATGGTCGAGTTATATATATATATATAAACTCGGCCATTTTGGCCTCGCAAGGGGCCGTGCCCCTTGACCCCTCTTGCTTACATTTCTGTCTCTTGCTCTTCTATACTTTGTATAAAATGATCAAAATTTACAACGTAATTCTTACTGGCATCAACACAAAAAAAAAAAAAAAATAACATAACCACAAAAGTCCTATTCTAACATTTAACTTCCGCGTTATATAAAATTAAGACATTTTTTCGTTACATTTATCGTTACATAAAATTGTGACATTTTTTAAATAACAACAACAAAAATCCTACAAAATATAACAAACGTTACATAAAATTGGGACATTTTTTGGGACATTTAGCGTTACATAAAATTTGGACATTTTTTCGAATGGGGGGTAGCCTAAGAATTACGTTGTAATTAATATATATTATATGTATCATTTTTCGTGCACCACCAATTTACCATTTAATGTATTACAGAAACTTAAATTAACACTAATTATAAAGTTACAGGAGTTACTGCAGTCTCATTTTCAAATTCATTGAAATTTTACAGACTGCTGTAGATAATTTAGGTTCCATTTCAATGTTACTGTCACAAGGTGGAAAGAATCGCATATATATATATATATATATATATATATATATATATATATATATATATATATATATATATATATATATATATGTATAACATACATATAAAAATAATAGTTGTGATGTAAATCGATCGGGTTATATATTGTTCATGTACGGAGTAATATTTGTACTACAAATGGCTAAATCTAAATTATTTCAGCAATTTCCTATGTGCGAGGTTAATTTTGGTGGGTACATTATGTTTAAAATATTAACATCTCTGAACTATTCATACTCGTATTTATATAAAAATGAACTTAAAGGAGTTAATAGAATATATAGTATTCGGGATAGGGAGAATGTGTAATTCTCGTATAGATGGAGAATCGAAACAAATTCAATACCCTAGATTATTAGCAAATCGAATAATTTCTTTCTATTTATAGAGCGCCATCGAGTCGGCTAATGAAATGGTGTAGCAATCTCCCGGTCCAGCATATTGCTTAGAATTCGTCCATCTGCTACCTTTTTACATTTCGACCTGTTTGTAAATTCACTTTCCAAAGATGCGCATGTGCTGAATAAAAATTATTTCGGTCTCTCGAAAAATCTATTTTCATTATGTCCCATTCGACTGGTCCCTCCTCTAGGTATGTAATTAATTACTGAATCAGCGAGTTGTTTCCCTGCATCACCTTTTTCATGTCTAATTCGCAAAGTTCGAGGGATCGTTGCGAATTTAATATTTTTATCAGCGCTTGGGCGGCCGAAACTAGTCTATTCAAAAAATTTTGCGTGGAGGATGTTTTTTTTTGCAGTTTACTTCAAGCGCGATGAATAATTTAATTATTTATTCGCCGGAGGGGGGGGGGGGATGATGCGAGAAGGAAAAATCCAAAATTATTTTCGGATTATCCGTCAATTTTTAACTTCGTTTTTAAACATTTTTGATTCATTCATTTTTTTCATTTATTTTGTCGAGCCGGCGGCTGGAGCGGAAGACGAGGGAACACATTTTTGGTCGTCGGGTTTTTCGAAATTACGAGAAAGAGACACCGCCGTTCTTCTTCCTTCTGGAATAATTATATTTTATCGAAGTAATTAAATAGAGCTTAAAAGTTGGTCGTTTGAAACTAGAGAGCCGAAATTTAATGCCTTTTACAGAATCGTAAACTTTTAGGCGACTATCTACCGGCCATTAACAACAATAGTTGCAGTAAAATAATAATAAAAATGACGGTGACAGTAATAATGGTACACGATTTAAACGCGAACACATACAAAAAAAATTAAGTACTTAATTTTTTCGATAATTAATTTTTGGTTATTTCCAAATTAAGCGGTTAACGTTGGCTCCGAACGAGAAATATTTTTCTATATCCAAAATTGATTGATTTTCTTCGAACATGGTGTAAGACTTAATTTTAAGCGTCTATCTGGTTCCATAAAATGGTCATTCTGATAACCTATATACTTTTAGAAGAAATCCTTCAAAAAATGCCATCATTAATACAAAAAAGGCGCTTACCGCCGGATTAAATATATTTCAGCCTCGCTCCCGAAATTTTCGCATATCCTATTTGAGAAGTTAACCGGGGCGATGTGACCCTTCGGGGGAAATAACGAAGGAGTTAGTACAGCCTTCCAAAGCGTATAACTTCAGCGGAACCTAACCTGGAATAAGTAGTTCCTTTTTAAGTCACGCAGTGTCGAAATTCGTATATTTTTAGGGTGTGCGGAACCTTGTAAATGGTGTTCTCAATCAACGAGTAATTCACGTTTCGAAACGGTACCGCACCCCAGGTTCCAAAAGTCTCAACTAACGAGCTGAAATTTGGATATTTTTCCAGTACTGTATTCTATAACGAATAGTAAATAAATATACGTGTGTCTGTGTGTAACATTAAAATATCATCTTTCACAATTCCAATAATAAAAATGATTTATTTATTTATTTATTTAAAAACATATTGAGTTTCGCCTACAGGACACACTGTGGTATATCGTTCGGCGAGCGGTAGAGATAGGGGATAAATTTTAAATTTGCCATTGATAAGAATAATCGAGTTGTACAACTATATAAATGCGCAGTAAATGATCGAACAATGCAATAAATAATTAGAACTGCGTAAAGTACAGTCAGCTGTTTTGAATAATGTCGTTTCGATTTTAGATTAATTAATTAATGTCTTCCCGTATTTTTTGCATTTAATAGTACACGTAGTTGGAGGAAAAATGATTAATGTTAATTACGTTGAAATAACACGGAAGTTTTAAAAAATTATGCCCATACTGGCAATAAGTCGGGTCGCCGCTCGATTCGGAACATACTGTGGTGATTTTTAACTGTACAGATGTAGAGGTATATAGAGTGCTTATACTACGCTTCATACTGATATTGTAAGCGCTTATTTAGTCGTTACACAAAATGTAATCCTAAATGTATGTACGTCTATGCATTAACATTATCCATGTACATATGTATGCGTTTGCATATTATTTCGTTTTTAATAATTTTTAATCGTCGGCGCTAGATAATACGTGGTAATTCAGCTTTGCGACAAGTAAACATCATAAAAGTGGGTAATGAAAAATTAACGGAAGGTTTATTTACTCGTTTTGTTTTGTTTTTTTAAATCTATCGAGCCTGTGCAAAGGAGCAAGAATATACACCTGGTGTTTTCTTTTTTTCTTCATTTATTAACACGAAATACTCCGTGTGATAGCGAGGGGCAATATTCCTACCAGATCGAGCCAAAATAATTAAAATTTCAACTTTAATCGCCGCGATAATACTAAATTAACGCATATTTTCCGGGGTTCCTTGGAAAATAGCTTTCTCTGAAAATACCGTAAAAATTTTAGGAAAACGTAAAAGAATTATCGGCAATCGAATTATATTGTAGTTTATTAATAGTAAGTAAATAATAATTCGGTCGTCAACATAAAAAATGGCATAATTTAAACTGGGAAAGTTTTTAATGTGTGGTGCCACCAAAATCTACTGCATATGTCAGTCGAGTAAAGACGATAAGGCGTAACATAAAGATACCATAGCGGATGTGGGAACTGAATCGCAGATTCCGGAACTGTATCCCATCCGGTGTTTACGTTCACATTTAATATACTGACACACTCGTTTGCACACTGACTATCGACCTAGCGTAACTGTATTATATTTAAACAAGTCTGAAGAGCTGCATAGATTGCTGATGTTGTAGTAAATTCTTTACTGACGCTTGTGTTTGTGCTTAGCCAGTGTGTTTACTTTTGTTTGCGTTAAACCAAACATTGAAATATTCTTTTTATTGCTATTGCTACAGGAGAGAAGGAATGCTTTCCTTCTTTCTTTCTTTTTTTAAAAATCTAAATCAGCCTAATCTTCTAAAATAAAAATGAAAAAAATAAAAATGCAACACTAAGAAGTTACGTTATTTTTTAAAATCAGGAAACCTAATCTTTCGTTATCTCTTTAAAATCAATTGATACAAGTCCACTACCTCTATAATACGATGAAGTACCTAATAAATGACAAATACATATATGGATAACTATTGCGCAAACAATTTATTTACTTGTTACAAAAGAGATAAAATCGGTTTTTTATGCTAAATTTAACATTGGAAAAAAAAATTTTCAAAAGAGATAGGAAAAATTGCGTAGAACTTGGTTGTTCAAGTGTTCAGCTTCCATAGCGGAACCGTGTGAATCTGGATCTTATCATCGCTGGCTTTGTGTTCAGAGTTACATCATCAACTCTGCCGTGGGTTACAGTTCCTTTCGGATCTACAATCATCTCTAATAGCCGGAGAGAGAGAGAGCGAGAGAGAGGCAAATGACCAGACTGTATAGAAAAGCCAGCTGCTTTGTCTGTAGGGAAACTGCGTAGCTGTGCACAGTAATGTACAAGATCGATTTCGGATTCTGTTCAGAATGGAATATAACAGAAACACGTTCTGACTAAGATGCATACAGTTCTCTCGTGACAAATAGAGTTTCAATTAAAACCTCTTTTTTTCAGTCGAAATAATTCCGAATGGAAGGAATAGTTTTGTATATGAGAACAATAGCTCGGACTGAGATCGAGCCCTAGTTCGATTTATGTATTTTAGTTCGTTCAACGTCTATTCTGTAGTACGACGAAGAAAGTTAGAGCCGAATGAGGAATTTCTCTAAATAAATTACTTCACGTTTATTTCCAAATGTGTATACTATTTGAAATAATTTGTTACTTTTTTAAAAGTATAATCGAGGATTTTTTTTTAGAAATTCACTGACATGTTTCCGGATCACAGGCATTCATGGTGCACTGCATCTGTAATAATGCCCCAATGATAATGGGTAGGTGATTTTTGGAAAATTCCTCAATTATATTTTTGAAAAAGTTACTAGTTATTTCAGATAAATTAATCAATTTAAAGGAAACTCTTTTCGATAGACTAATTCCGGAGTTGGTGTTACCCGTAGTACAACTCTATAGGTGAAGATGACTTCATCTTTGTACATAAATATTATCAATCTTACACAATAACGAGCGGATAATATTCTAATTATCAGGAATGTGTTTCCCCTCTTCTAGAGAAATGTTAAAAAGCATTTCAACTTGCAGGAGATGTGCTGAAATCGAGTCCTACATAATATTCAATTCGCAGAAAAAAAAAAATTTTTTTTCGGTTTCTGATCTCATTTCTTATTCACTTATTTATACCCTGTTTTTACAGTTCTCTCTATTCTTATTTCGACGGTTTCCGTCTGCCTTCATTCAGATTTCCCAGTCGTAATTTCCCAACGACAAAAAAAAACAAAAAAAAAACGCAAAAATTATCCGGACCAGAAAATAAATTGCCGCATGTTGTTGTTGTGCAGTGTCGTTTTCCTGAAGTAATGTGTAAAAAAAAAAGAAAAGAAAAAAAAAAAAAGGCTAAAAGCAAAATTATGAATTTCTAAGCAAAAGCGCGTTTTAAAAAGCTGGTTCGTGTAATATTTCGCGATAATCGTATTTCATATTACACGGAATTTGCGGAGCGCGTGTTTCGTTACACGCTTGATTGAACACGCCTCGACTGAATATCGTGAATATTAAACGAAAATTTCGTAACTAAATATTTGCTTTTAAATACCTGAAATTAGCCGGAACGATAGCGCGACTCTATTATTCAATTTACCCTCCGCCGTATTTTCCGTTAACGCTTTTTAACGTACCAACAAAAATAATTACAGCGCAAATAGAATTGAACAATGTTTTATTTTGTTCCATTTTTTTTTTTTTTTTGTTTTCGATGAACATTTTCATTAAATATATTTTCTCAAACTGAAAATCGCAAAAGTGCTCTTTTGTTGCTTTTTTTAGACTTAGCGCTATCTGTGCTACTTTAAGAAGGTATTCCTTCTTTATAGATCTCCCTTTCACATGTATGTATGTATGTATATTAATGACTATGTCATTCTTAGCTCAGGGTACACTATATTTTTCGTCCCATGATTATCTTCTGTTAACATAACAAAGGTTGAATACTGTGTTGTAGAATTACCAAGTTTTTAAAATAAAATACGGGCAAGAATGACGTAGTCAACTAAAAACGATTTTGCTAAAAAAAATTTAAAATAAAAAACATATGTACATATATACATATATATATATATATATATATATATATATATATATATATATATATATATATATATTCCTGTTGGGTGAAGTGAGTAAAATGAGGATCATACCCTTGACATAGGGTGTCGTCGGCGATTATGAAGTTAAGGGTCACTTTACTAGGGATGCGCAAATCAACTCCACCAGAGGAGTTGGATAGGGACACTCGAATTGCGCACCGACCCGAAATAGCCCGCCTGCTGAGAACTCGAATTGCGCACCGCTTTAAAAAAAACAAAACTCCACGGATTTTATAAAATTGACGAACGAATAAAATCAGTAAAAGTGTCGTTCTTTCAGTGTCTGATCATATCTCGATGGGGAACGTTTGCTATTTGGAATAACATTTCGGTTGCTTAGAAAAAACCGTCTTAAGGGTTTGCGAAAAATAGGCTCTTTTTTAAGTATACGATGCGTAAAAATGTTAAAAGCCATCGAACATATTCAAATGTTTTAAAGCGGCCATCAGTTTTGGAGTCCAACAAATATCATGGTCCCGGTGCCGTTTTCGTTCGTTTTTTTATAAACCTTTTTTAACCGTTGACCAGGTAAACAACGGTGCGCAATTCGAGTGTCGCCGAGTTGGATATATACCTGTCCTTTCTGACTGCGGATATATGTATATACGCTTCTCAACTCCAATTTTTTAATGGAGTTACACACATCTCATATCTGGTGTATACGATCGCACTCTTCGCTGCGTATTCGACTCCAACGCCGCGTAATGCTCGGAAACGCACAAAGCATCAAAACATCCTTGAACACGACGTGCATTTTCTTCGCACAATTTCGATTTACTAGCATTTTTTTTTTTTTTTTTTTAATAAGCTAGCGCGTTAAATAACACCTAACATTAAATTCGTGGATCACATTATTATTCATCCAAATTTGAAAATGTAAAATCATACCATCGTTATTACTATACTGCAATCTATGACCACAACGTAATTCCGTGAAACAGTAATAAAGCGAATTTTGACAGTTGTATGTGCAGCTGACGCCTTTCGGAGTGGTGATGATATATCAAATCACTCTGCCAGAGATGAATTCAACTGTGTCCGGGGAATGACAACGTTTGTTCGTTGTGTAACGTTTTTTTCGGAGTTGAGATATATTAAATCATGTCGTCGGGGATATATGCGACCGCGGATATATTTCGGAGAATACATATAACTGTGTTCGAAGTTACTCATGCCTACACTTTATTTTCCTAGATTTTCCTGATACTAAATTATTTCAGGCTGGGTAAAACCGGACGCGACTTGAATGCAGGACAAAACAGGTCTCCTGGAATACGTGACTTCTCTTCAGATATCGTGCACCTTGACGGCTAAGCTACTTCTGGTGGGTAATACCACGAAATTGTGTAACAAAGGGATGTTACCATTTTACGAACAAGAAGGTAAACGAATTATCTAGGCTGGGTTCTGCAATGGAAAACGTGTATCTCTTTATTTCATACAGGTATTAAATGGGAATTACAAGTGACATTGCCGTAACCTGGTTTCAAATAACGATTTAGTGTTAGGAACATTTTTAAGGAATATTTCACATTAGTGCGAAATTGTAACGAAGATAAAATCGAAAAGTCTAGAGAATTTTGGATTTATCGAGGCTGTTGATTGTATTTCTTCAATAGTATATTATTTATTTAAATAGTCAAAAAATTACGATTTTAATCTCATTCAAATTTACTTCAAATTTGTACTGATCTAACGTCTTTTTTCATGTTGCCGCTCAGTGAATTTTCTCGCCTTTTATTGTAAAAGTTCCGATTATCATTAGAGAAAGACGAAAAAAAAAAAAAAGCACACGATGTAAATAATAATTATTGATAAAATTAATCGGTTCACTTATTATTTTCACTATATTTGTACAGCTCAAACATTAAAACCACATTCTGTATCCTCCATTTCTATTACAAATATCTTCTTATTTTCACAAAGTGATCTGGATCTGCTAGATTCTTAATTTCGTATTCTGATTTCCATATTTACTTGACAAATCGCAGCCAATTATTAAAAATTATCAACTTATTCAATTATATTATTATTATTAATCGTTATATCTATCGATGTTGCATTATTATTATTCGCTAATCGCTGTAACCCTAGTCCTTATTAAACAATTTTTATTTAATGCCTAATTTAGAGTATTTTTCATACCATCTTTGGTTAATCACGCTTATCACCTGATACGGCCTTAGTTTCATGTAGTACGGATGCTAACATTGCCAGCGGTAATCTACAGAATACCCTGACCAAGGCAGGTGACTGGTTCAAAAAGTTGAACGTAAAAATAAGAATAAATCGGTTAATGTTCAATTCGCTAGTAGAAAGGTCACGCGGTCCTATCTGTTAAAATCTGTAATACGTTAATACCAATCTAAGCAAGTTTTAAATGTCTAGGTATGCACTTGAATAGACGACTGACATGGAGGCAACATATCGATAAAAAAAAAAAAAAACAACTTAATATTCGAATTAAGAAAATTAACTGACTCATATGTAGAAATAGTGTTTTGTCATTGAATAACGAATGTTTACTACATAACACTGTCTATATGGGGTGAAACTTCGGGGCTTTGCTAAACCATCAAATATAACAGTAAACCAAACTGTCCGAAATAAAATTATGAGGTGTACCCTGCTTTCTAACCAATGATGTTTTGCATAATGATTTGAGCATTCCATACGTGGCTGACATTGGTAAAAATTTTACTCGGAAACATGCATACAGACTGGAAAGGCATCCAAACAAGTTAGCTGTACAATGCTTAAACCCCTTAACCTACTGTAGGGCCGCGGATAGTAGATTACTGCTGGTGGGTGCTCTTCCTTTTCTGACAGATCCAAATCAAAAGGTTTTGCTGAACGGCCTTGTTGGCCTATTTTTGATGTAAATAATAATAATTAAAAACGCTCATCAACTACTATCATCCCTTTTGGCATGTTTGCCAAAAAGAAAGAAAAAAAGAGATATTTTTGAAAGCCTTAAATAAAGTAGGTGGCGACGGCCTCGCTAAATCCGCTTTTTTATTGTTTATGTAAATTGCCGGTATCTGTTCGTTCATTTGCCACTTGGTGTTTCAATGCAAGTCTTTAATGATCCGTTCGTTTTTGTCAGTTCTGCGATAGTTCGTCGAATATCGTCGAAACGCTCGGAATGAGTAAAGCGTATGAATGTACATCTCTCTGCTGTCCCGGATGCACTAATATTCATACGTATGACTTGCTCGTGCCTAATTACGGAAGTCAAATTGTTCGCTGTCTATGCTGCTTTCAAATTCGTCTATAAATTATCATCAGGAAGATTTTTATAGAATGACTCATTAGACCGACTAATCTGTAATCTTTACAGTTTTCTCCGGATTATTCTTCTTTGAAGCATGACAAAAATATCGATTTTAACTATTTAACCGAATCATCTGTATACAAGTTCATATTCAATGTATACACCTCGGCCACTTTGGCCTCGCAAGGGGCATACGTTGACCCTTCTTGCTTACATTTCTGTCTCTTTCCCTTCTATACTTTGTATAAAATGATCAGAATTTACAACGTAATTCTTACTTTTTTTTTTTTTTTTTTTTTTTTTTCCTTGTTTGGGTTTTTCCCTGGGCTTGTCAGCAACGGACGATTACCCATCAACATGTGTACATAGCAGCAATTAGGAGTAACAAGGAATGGAATCTGATAAAGAATGCTATACCAAAGATGGAGAAACAATAACAATCAACGTCGAAAAATGCCAAACGTATGTATCCTGAAAAGAAAAGAAATGACGAAGGTAAGAGCAAAAGGAGTTAGCTGTCCCATACCATGGTCACATCTCTTTCCCTTCTATACTTTGTATAAAATGATCAGAATTTACAACGTAATTCTTACTGGCATCGACATAAAAAAAATATGATATAATCATAAAAATTCTATTCTAACAGTTAACACTTTCATTACATTAAATTAGGACATATTTTCGTTACAAAATCTAATTTAAAATATAACAAACGTTACATAAAATTGGGACATTTTTTGTCCCGCTCTGACCTGTCTACAAACTGTTGCGTACATATTTTCCGTTGCTTGAAGTGGCGTTGTAAGTCTTCGGGTGGCACCCTTTTCAGCAAGTCTGCCAAACTTGTTATGCAGACTGAAAATGTCCTTTTTAGTGCGCTATTTGGGAACAGTTAAAATCGCACGGAGCGAGATTGAATACGGTGGATATTAAATCACAGTAATTCTCAAGTCTGCTTCACAGAGGGTGCATTGCGCACCGATGCGTTGTCCTAGCATATCATCCTTGAATTGTTGTAACACAGATCTGGTCTTTTCTTTCTCCCCTTACTATTCCTCTCAGCTTGGCCAGAAACGTAGTACAACACTTCCGGTTTTTGATCCTGAGGTATCTCTCTATTCGATCAACTCTCGTAATATCGAAAAAAAACGATGGCTAAGCTTCATTTTCGACTTGTTGTTCGAGCAGTTTATTCTCCATGCTGTGGACATCTTCTGGCATATTGATTTGATCCTTTATTTCAGGGTCAACGGGAAAATCCACGTTTTGCCGCACTTTTACATATATTAGTTCAGATTCTGCTGTGAATTGCTGCGTGACGTCAACGCGGACTGTTCTCGTTCTGTTCATGTATGAGTTTTTTTTCTACCGTATTTGCACAAATTTTCTTCATTTGCAAATCCTCGTGTAAAATTTTTCCTAGTGTCTCTCTATCGATGTTTTTCACGCTCTTACGCCATCATTCGAATACTCAAACGTTGGTTTTCCCGAACGTTTTCCACACTGGGGTGTATCGCTCGTCATTTCCAAACCGCATCCGGATTTTCTAAAAATCGTTGGCCGCATTTAAAAACTTACGTGCGACACCTGCAATTATCGGCAAAATCATTAGGTGTACAACCTATATTTCATCCTTATTCCTCTTCATCAAATCACTATCATGCGCAGTCGTGTTATTTAATTGTCGCGCCTGCTGCGCATAAAACTAAATCCTACCGACCTCGCTGTGACACTTTCAGACGAGGTAGTTTTTGAGAATTCCTATAGGAATTGGTTTTAATTTTGCAATATGAAACCTAGGTATCGTAAGAAGGATAAAATATATCTCAGTGAGTTTCCTTCAGGGTGTAGACATAGTCATTAAAATGCGTATTGCCTTCCAATCATAATTACCGGCGGCATTTATTGGGCAGTAAGAGCAGTGCGGACTCGTCTAATTTTGTTGCTGGTGCGGTCGGATTTGCGAGTAGCGAAATTTACAGCAATCAGACGTGCGGAAAAACTGGAACTTTTGAAACACGGCGGTGGCAAGCTAGAATATTAACAAACGAAACACGGAAGATTTGATTAACATTTACGCGAAACCAGAAAAAAAAAAAAAAAAAAAAAAAAAGAAAAAAAGAAAAAGTGTTCATCATTTATACATAGAAGCGATACTCTAACTGGATGCGATTAATTAAATTAAGAACAAAAGGTAGCTGCCTGGAAGACCACGGAAAGTGTACATAGAACAAACAATAAGCAATGCCGGCGAAAAAATAGAGCTGTATCGTCTTAAGAAAAATGACCGAACAAAGAAAATAATTTTAAGAGTCAACATTTAATTAGGTTTTTCGCTAATCATCGATGAGAACCGAGGAAAGGGGAATACGAGAAGAAGAAGAAGAAGAAGAAGAGGAAAGTAACTATCCCGAGCCAGTCAAAACCCTATAATATAGCTTCAACGTTCGTTTTTATCTCATTTCTCTTTATTTCCATTTCTTTCTCTTTTTTTTTTTGTTTCGTTTTATTTTCTTTCTTATCGAATAAAGTCCGTTATAAACGACGGTAGCTGAAGTTCTTTCTAAGGAATCTATGACCGGGAATTATTGTTGCAATCGGAAAAGTGAACGTAGATAAAGGGTAGAGACAGCATTATTGGAAATAAAGCATAAACAGGGCGTAATTGAAGAAAACTAAGTAGAAAGGCTTTTACCATCGTTATATTCGGCACAAGCCGTTGCGAACGGCATCGTTATAAGACAATTTTTTTTTTTTTGCACTGTACAACGAGGCATGAATATCAAAAAACAGCCCGGCCGAAACGAGACTGCTTCAGTTGCGTCATTTCAAAATACGAACGGTACAATATAACGTTCCGTTTCTGTATTAGCGGGTGCGTAATTGTTACGACACAGAATTCAACTGACTGCGAATGATTTCGCTAAGGTGTTTTTTTGGTCAAAAACTAACATCACGAATTGTTTGTTATTAACGAAACAGTAGAACTCGCTTGATAAAACCAATTAATAAACACTATATGCTGTCAAACGCGGTGCTTTAAGTTTTCGAGAAAAACAGTTTCAAAAATTAATATAAATTAATACAATAAAACAAATAAGTACGACTTTATCGGAAGTATGTATGCGGTGAAAGTGTACCATAAACACTCACCGGTTATAGAGGCAAATATTCGCGACACAGTAGAATTACGTACGCGACTCCGTTAATCGCTATCGGTTATAAACATTGATTATAATAAAAAATCGGTCATTACGACCGAAATTTCGGTACACAGATAAAGATTTACGACTTCTAGCGACATGTTGGTACAAAATTAAACAACGATATAAATGATTTTAACCAAAAAAGAAGAAAAAAACTCGTTTCAGATTTTTTTGAAAAATAAAGTTATGGCAAACGATATAAATATATACTGCTACTCTTTGTTCCGATTATGTTGTTAGCGAAACATGTTATAAATGCATGTTATAAACGTAAATGGTGAAAACCCGAGGGGTAAATCGTCGATGTAAATTTTGTACACCACTTGCTGGAATTCCTATAAAATACCTACGAAATTGCCATGAAATAGCCGAGAATTGCTATGAAATTGATGGATATTCGTACATGTTGTACATCAAACTTGCTCAACGGTTTACCCCCTGTGAAAACCTGCGTGTTATCATAACATGATTTCTTCAAAAATTAGAAAATAATGAACTAGCACCGTTTTTTTCGTAAGATTTTTCGTACAATTTTTCATACAATTTTTCGTACGATTCTTCATAAGATTATTTTTTTTTTTAAATTTTTATTTCATATATTAGACTTCTATGCACAACGAAAAAATTCAGTGTTTGCGCTTTTAAATTCATTAACAAAATGTATGCTTAGCTATGATTATTAAGAAAATGATTACTTATTTAATTAGCGGAAAGTCATGCAGAAAATATTTCATAACGAAGTAATCGGTAATGGTAAATCATGGGCATTAAAACAATACTTTATTTGATATCGTATATAACAAAGAACCGGTACTTATAGAGTGACCAGTTTGGTATTTATTTATTTTTTTTTTTTCGGATCGTCAATTATATTACTGAGAGAGAGGCAGAAACGAATTACAATTGAATACTAATAGAGATGGAAGCAATGAAGGACGCTATAATAGGAATGATCGCCGAGGATGGAAGAGAAAGAATAAACGAAGCACCGTATGGAGTAGGCCAACCAAGATTCAGGAGTTGTCTATAGAAGTGAGAACGTTCTACAGATAGAGACGCGTATTTGAAGAAGATGTGATTTGTATCGCAGATTAAATTAGAATCATTCGGATGGAAAGAACAAAAACGAGAAGAAAACATAGAAAAACGAAAAGAAGATGCAGGAAGTCGACTATGGTTAAAGCAAATCATACGGACAGAAGAAATAAGAAAGCACGAAAGATAAGGGAAATTCATGGTACCAACGATAAGGAGAAGAACGAATTTGGATATTAAGATAAGAGGATTCAGGATTAGAGAATAAAAGGCAATAAACATCGTGTCATCGTCTACGATGAAAATTCCTGGAGAGAACGTTAAGGTTAGAAGAAAAAAATTTGGATAGAAATTGACTAGTCTGAACGGCAGATCGATAGCGACCAGATTATCTACCCTCCTCTTCGATGTTGATGTATCAGATTTTCATTGTATATAAAATTTGTAATAAATTATTAATGGTCGATATGTTTTTGGGCACACAGTCTCATAATCATTTGTAATACACCATAACAGGTTGTGTTTCCCAAGCGTGTCAGTAATTTTTTAAAAGTTTTATATATATATATACATATGTATACATATATATGTATATGTATACATATGTATATATATATAAAACTCAGCTCTTCATGCCTCGCAAGGGGGTCTGTCTCTTGATCTCGCCTGGAGACGCCCCCGGCCTAAAGCTCTATCATTGACAACGTCATTTTTTCGGACTGCGTGACAAAAAACATAGATCTCGCAAGCACGTAGCAGAATTTCATAATAACCTCAACGTAAGAATAACATAATTAACCAGGGTAACAATCCATTTTGTCGATACTTTGTCTTCTTATATATAGTCAATGTACATAACGGTTTGAGACAAAAAAAATGATGGTGGTCGGGCTAAGAATGACGTTGTCATTGATGTATATATATACATGTGTCTGATGCCACTTATTTGCTTTACTGTACTAATATAATCAGAAATGGGCAGTGCACGTAGCCAATATAGAGTCAGTACGAAAATGAACAAAAACAAATATAGCAGAGTTATACCAGTTCGATGATAAAGGAACGTGTTTACTTTCTTCAGCGGATCGCTGTCATTTTCAGAGAGATCGGTTAATAATATTATAAAATGGGCCACCTTGTACATTTGTAATTATTGGTCAGGTTTTTCAGAAGAACTTCTTGATTAATTAGTTTTAAGTACTACGAGAGAAGTTTAATCTCTGTCGCGCCGCCCATATTTCATCGCGGTTACCATTAATTTATATTCTGTAATACTGGTTGAGGCAGGGTCCCTTATTTGAGTCGAACAAAAGGCACACGTCATTTGCTTTTTTATCGCATTTTTTTTCATTTTGTTTTTCACTCTTTCCGCACACTAAATTTATTCATTTGAAATTATTTCGATATTTCCATAATGAAAACGTAAAAAATCAAGAACTAAGTTTCCCTATTTTTTATTTTCGAAACTAATAAAGCTAGAAAAAAACGAACGCCGGCATTGATTTCAGCATACTTTTCCACATATTCTCATCTTTTAAATTTAAGCATTTGTCGAGTCGAGAAATTAACTTATAAATACCTTCCTCGTAGAAACTAGCCGGCAAATTTTGTAATCGAGTAAGAACGAAATTTTTCAGTTCCTCGTCAATCTCGAACTTTTTTGCATGGTACCCCCTCATGACACACTCGGAAACCGGTCAAGAAGACCGGAAATGGTTTGGCGGCGATCGGATCGCAAAGTTTTTTCGATTTTTCGCACACCAGTAATTCGTCTGAGATTACATAGATGGTCTGCCGCTCTGTTTCTCGCCCTTTACATTCGTTTTACCTCCTTGGAATTCACGGAACCATTTACGAAAATGTTGAACAAGGACCATAAACTTTCACTATTTGTCGATGAATTTTAATGGGTGCAATTTTTTTATGGTTTGAAAACGAATAACCGAGCACATCTCGTAATCAGCGGCAACTTTCGGAATTGCACTCGTGATTAATTTATTATCATCTTTTAAAGCTTAGTCTTCCTGCTCCTTTCAACGCCTCTTATGTTCTTTCTCTACCTATTCTCTCAGTTGTTCCTGTCCTAGGGTTGTTCCTTGATTCCATTGTCGACAAAATAAAAGTATAATTTCTATTCTACTCCATGCATCTATTCCATTTTTCTAGGCTAATGCTCCCTGGTAGCAAACCCAAGGGGGGTAAAAAAAAAACAAAAAATATACACTATTGCGGTTTGAACTAGTTCAAAATTGAATGTTGTAGCTACAAAATGAGACCACGCCGACTCCCACAAGTTTATTCTAACCGGTTTTACAACGGTGGAAAACTTACTTTTTGAACGTCCCTCATATTAGATTTATATTTGTAAATTTAAAAAAAAAAAAAAAAAAAACTATCTGTCAAGTGTATCATTGTCATGTGTAATTTTTTTTTTTTATCGTATTTTCTTATTAAATCATAATGATGAATTTTATTCCCGATCTGTTAAATTTATGATGAGAAAGAGAAATCGGTTTTCATCGATAATGCATGAGGTATTTTCCGATCAGATTCAGTGCTTTGCATGAAACTTTGAGATTTAGACAATTAAATTTTAAAAAGATAATGCTAAACATTTAAATGAAGATACTGGAAAGGCAGAGTAAGAATACTTAATACCCAAGCGTCTCAATTTTGAACTCGCAATTTTCCTACGAAGAAAATATCGACGTTGTGAACTGCATTTAATTAAACTAATATTAAAATTTCGTATACCTTTAAAAATCGTTTTCAAATGCGCGGGTTTTATATGGTCTTATCACTTATAAAAGTCATCAACCTTTGTATCCTGTCCTAAGGCAGGTCTACAAAAGCAATCCCTCACTATGCTTAACTTTGTCTACACTTCGCTTTCCTTAGTACAAACCTTTAGTTTTACATAAAGTAGACTAACACACTTTCCACTCACTTTCGTTGCCCTTCCATATTCCCCTTCAATATATCATTATTATCTTTTGATACATATGACCTATTCGGTATTTTTTTTTCTGCCCCCTCTATCAGAGCTCGCTCTTCACCTACACTTCTCAATACTTCTTTATACTGAATTTCTTCAGTTCACTCTCCTTTTAATATTTTCTGCCGTACCCTCATTTTAAAAGCCTCCAATGTTTTACCTACTTTCTATCTTAGTGCCCGTAGCTCTAGCGGAGTAGAACATTTCAAATAAAGCACTTTAGAGTGTCCTTTGTAATAGTTCACGTAACAGGACTTCCTTCCTTTTAAAAGCCTCCTTTCTTCCACCGATTCTCAATTTGAATTCTACTTCACGTTTCCAGTTATTTGTTAATTTATCATCGTAAGTATACATACTCGTATTTTCCTATTTCGATGGCAACTTCACCTATTCTTATTAGGTTCCTTTAAATTTTCTTCTCTTACATTTTCTGTATTGTTTCATTTGTTTTAATGAACTTCCCTCCTTTTCATCAGTGCGTTGAACTTAGTAAATTACAATTTCCTATTCCCTGTCAAGCTTATGAGACTAATTTTCCTTCCTCATGACTTCTTTGCTTTTTTTTTTTAAAACGTTTTTTTACCTCATTCTCTATCCTCTCCTATCTCTTGTTTTAAGATTTTCTACATTTTTCGCGTTTCTTCAACTACTGTCAGCTACCTTACCATTAATTTCACTTTTCATATTATTTTTTCATTTCTCAAAGATCCGTATCTTCTCCGTTTTTTCTTCTTTCACTTTTACTCTCTTTTCCGTCATCAACAAGCTGATATACATTTGTTCCTCACAACGTAGTCGCTCGCTTCGTGTCATTTTGTTTCTTTCGCTCGACCAAAAAATAATCCATTCGTCCGCTATATCTATCATCCGGAGCTTAAATTCCTATTTTGTTTAAATGGTATTCTTCGATATGTTTTTGTACTCTCGTTCTCCTTACACACCATTTCGGTCATCTATCACAGTCACTTGGTTTACCTTAGTCTTTCTTATTTTTAACCGATTTCAAAAAAGAGGAGGTATTCAATTCGACTGTATTTTTTTTTTTTTTTTTTACTTACTCTTAGGCTTTGTGCGAATTTTCTATCTCTTCCTATTCATATTCGCATAATACATAATAAGTTCATTGGTTTCGCATGTATTTTGATACCCACATCTATCACTCTTACAGTCTAGTTCCGTAACAATTTTCGACATTTTGTTATTCAAAAAAACCTCAACGCCGTTTGTCAAACTATCTTTTTTTCCTTCACTTTTTCCCTCTCAATTGATTTTTGATACTTTGATCCCGTCCAATCTGTTTCTTTACACTTTCATCTTTAGTTTTTCCAATTTTCTTATCTCTTAGTTTTCTTACATTCTCCGTAATTTTTTTTTCACCAATTTCAAAATTGCGTGATTTCTTTTCCATGCTGATGACCGGCGTGAGCTCAATATACCTGCTACACCTCGATTGGCCGCCTCGGTATTCTTAAGACCTCCTTTTTTCTAGGTTCTGAGCGTCGCATCATTCTTAGGAGAAAAGTAGCTTTTACGCACGGTTTTTCTCTGTGCGTGTGGTCGCATAAATGTGTATGTGTTATTAGCCCGCCACGCACGTAAGGTCTTGTCCGCAAACTTGCGTGCGCAAGTTTCCGAAAATGCAGGAAATGACTCTCGCGTTAAATGTAATGCGAGACGTCAGAAGACGTGGCCTGTAACGATATCTGTAAAACCGGCGAGCTTATCTCTAGCACGAATTAAAACACCACCGGGTTTTGTCTATAGACTAGGTTTACTCAAAGATTTCGCTAGAGGTTTCATTGTCTTTCCTCGCGACTTAATTTTTTTTTTTCAATTTCAGTACGATTATTATTATTAATTTAATTTTTATTTTTTTGCGTTTAGAATTAACTAGTAATTCTTAATAATGAGTATTCGGTATTGTGCAATAAAGACACATTTTCGCCGAGTTTATTAATATTTTTACAAAATCCCCGCCTTCGACTAGTGCAAATGTTCGTAACATCGAAACGTTAATTATCAAACGTTCCTCTGCTGACATGGCTTTTCTCGTAACTGCCGGCATATATTTCTTTGTTGAATCATCTCCTAATAAAGATGATAAATAATTAATTGCTTCTTAAATATATTCTAAAATCGTGAAGATCATTTTGCTTTTGATAAAAGCAAATGGCTTAACTGGTGATTTTTACTCAACTAATTCTTGATGCACTTTGTACGTTTTTGAGCTACATTATTTTTCGCATTGAGCATATGAACCGGTATAGGATAAAGCACGTTGTTGTTTTCTAGCGGGCGTAATAAAAACTATACATTTTTATTAGATGCGAAAACCGCAAATTTAATATGAAACCGTTAAACTGTCGTGAAATCTGTGTCGGTTTTCATGATTATTCCAGAGCTCAGATAAATTCGTAGACTTGCCTCCAGCTTTCGCCACTAATTCGCAGTTAATACAGTTTTCTAGCTTTTGACAGGATTTCCCGCAGGTTTGTCGTTCGTCGTTAATAAACGGCGATAGTTCTCGCCTGTACGGTTATCTATACGGACTTGCCAGCAGGCAAATCTGTCGCGACTCACCTTTTCCATCTAAAATGAAGCGCAGTTTCAATCCGTACTGCTTTCGCCGCGTTCCAGACTTTAGCGGTTAAGTCTGCGGACAAAACTGTACGTGCGTGACGGGCTATTGTATATGTAAGTATCCTCGGGATCATGGTTTGCCGTCGTTGCTTCTCATCGTAATGATTTTGCTTATTGTAAGTAGTCAGCGAGTAGTTCGCAAACGGAAAATGTAGGTGCCTCTGTTATACGCTATCCCGGTTCTGTTGCGAGATGAAAGTCATTTGAACGCCCAGTTCCAGAAGATTTTTCTACAAACATCTATAATGAGTTCCAGAGAGGCGAAATCTTCTCTGATCTGTTTAGCAAGTTATTAAGGACACTAGAACTTATAAAAGTAGCTTTGTTATGTAACTTATTGTGAGACGTTCGCCTTTACGAATTTTTTTTATGTGCCAATATGTCAGCGAAATGTAACTATGTTAGTCAGTGTATTTTAATGCCAGACGCCTTTTGTAAATAAATCTAAAATGCAATACACCGCGTAGTGACTTTTCTGTTAAAAAAAAAAGAATACTTTAAAAATTATAAATGTGAATTATTAGATGTAATTAAAAGATTGTACAGCATCAGCATATTTTCGCAGTGAAATAATCTTCAGTTCAAAATTAAACTATCGCTATTTTACGCAAGTCGCCGAAAACCATAAAGAAAGGAAGAATTTAAACGAGAATATGGTCCTTTTAAAATCTTTCGACATGACCTATACGATAACCCTTTCCTTTTCTGTATAATAAGCTTTATGATCATTTATCCGAACAGGTCACAATTAACCTGTACATCCTCTGAATTAGAAGATAATCTCATACTTGAAATCGAGTGAGAATAAACGAACGATATGTGTGTGTATGTATATATAAGCTGATCCTTCAAATAACCATAGGGCACCCATGGACTCTTAAAATGGTAGTGTTTTATGGTTAATGAAATCAGTTGCGTACTTTTGGAGCTCAACCCCGCGAAATCTAAGAGAGATTTGATATCAAAGCCCGCCCAAAGACACAAAAAAATGAGCAACTGCTTAGAGCGGTACAGTGTGGGGGCGGAATTGTATTTATTATACTTACACTGTGAAGGAATTGTTTTTTAAAGTCATACGCTTATACTATGTTTTATAAGCGAAATAGTTTGCCTTTTTCATTCATGTTCCATTATAAAATAACCGCGTCGTTTATTTATTATTATTTTTTTTTTCTAGTGGTAAAAATAGATCAGTGCGAAATATCTACTAAAGCTGGGCCAAAAAAAACAAAAAAAAAAAACCCAAAAAAACAAAAAAAAAACCCCAAAAAAACAGTATTTCTTTACTTTTTCTTATAATAAATAAACAAATAAAGATTCTTAATTTTTCACACGGAGACAATCCTCGTTTTCTAGCTAATAAACTTGAAATTCAGGCGGACTAAAGGAAAGATATTTGTTAATTATGTTTCATTTTTCACGCTTTAAGCTTTTTTAATTTGCGTGCGAGTGCGTAGAAAAAATATTTACGGATTCCGGGGAAGTTAGTGTACACAATTCGGTTTATTTCAAGTACATTTTAATTGCAAAAAAAAAAAAGAAAGACTGAAAAGAGAACGAAAATTGGACGTAATTTAGACTTTGTTAACTCTTGCAGTTTGTTCTATTAGTGTATCCTAAAAAAAAAAAAAAATGCGGTACTCGATTTGAAAAAAACGTAACAATTGTCTTTTAATATTCTTGTAGTTTCTTCGCTCAATTTTTTTAATGATTTTTGAAACCTCTCCTGAAAAAGTGGTTCAGGTACAAAAATGAATAAAATGATTCGGAATGTAAATACAGTCAATATATTTAATTCGATGTCGCAAATAATGCCTGTATTTTAATTGTTAACCAAAATTAGCTATGTAATTCGTCTCAAAAAAAAAAAAAAAAAAAATTTTTAAAGATAATCGAAGAAATTTTCGATATCGATAAATTTAATTTATGGTGCGCTGAGAAATTTCCACTAGAAACTGTCGTAAAACGTTACGTGACGTCTAAATAACGCAAAAACGTTACAGAATTTCTTATTCCATTCGGCGTAAGAATGACGTGAAAAATACATCGTTTCGATGTCCAGGAGGACCTATTTTCCGTTATTTAGCAATTTCTGTTGCTACGTTTACGTCTCCCTCGTCCGTACGCTTTTATTTATAAACTCTTCTGCCGGCAGAAGGTGTAATAATAATTACTATCTGAAACTGCGAATTCATTTTCGTTTTTTTTTTTCGAATTAAAAGTGTACGCTCATTATAGAAGACATATTTTCTAGGGGCGCAGTGGGTACCCTCCTCCGGGCATTGATTACACCGTATAGCGATAATTATTTCGTCGTAAGGAACAACACAATTTTCTCAAAGCCAATCATTCAAATCTTAAAATCCCGGTAAAATAGAAAAAAATTTCGGCGGATCTTCGTTTTTTCCTCTCATCCAAATACCGGGGTGACATTCAGTTTAACATCTTTCCGCTTCTCATCACGCTGCAATGATCCCTCGAAAGCGTGAACAGCCCATGGAATCTGAACCGCAAGACAATTCGTCTCGCCCGAGGCGACGGCATTGGTTTTTTCGCAGTAGCAGCGCGGTCTGATGTGCTGTTCTATTTTCGTTTTTTTTTTTCAGTCGCGCGATCGTGCAGAGAAGACACGCGTGAGTAGAGATCGTTTCAGGTGCACAATTTGTCGACGCTTCAGAGTCGGCTAATTAAATTTTCGAGGAGGGAAAAAATTGAAGTTGGGTCCGATCGCGGTCGTATTCGGTGTAATTTGTTTAGAGAAGACCAAGTCACGCTGAGCGCCTCGTAGGAAGTAGTAATGCGGTCGGGACTATCAATCACCGGATGTTTCTGATCAAGAATCGAGCAGAGAGTTTTCGGGAAACCTTCTCGCAGTTTCCGGCCGAAATCATATCTTCCGTCTCGCTTCTATCGTCGTTTTTCTTTTTGTTTCCTGTCTGCGTGTTTTTACTGTTTTTGTTCGCTTAAAACACGATTTTCCATTTTAAAATTACATTTTATCCTCTTGTTACCATCATCGTGCGAAATTCTCTTATCTGCTTGAACTTTGCCACCGAGAACGTCTTTTAGCGGCGGCTTTTCTGGTTTATTTCTTCACGCAATCATTCATTTTTCCAACCTCTAGACATTTCAAACGCCCCCGGTGTCCTACTACTGACGTCCGCGTGTGTTATATTTATATGTGTATCAATAGGCGAGCAGCCGGCAAATGCTCCAATCGCTTTCACTGCTCAGTAACGAGTAAAAGGAGGGGGGAAAACGACCAACTACTAATATGTCTAAAAAACTTTTTTTCCACCAGAACGTTTAACAAATTACCCGTTCTTTCGATTTTTTCGGTGATTGTTTTTGAAGAATTATGCCCTAGAGAGTTAATTAATGGAATAGAGATGATTTTAGGAGCGATTAACATGTTCCAAGTATCTACATTTCCATTAATGAAGTACCGTTGACTTTCTCAGAGTAATTGAGAAGTTACTTAAAGTACTGATGGCAAAAGTCAAAACAAAGAAAAAGTCAAATTGTTCTTCGGTATTAAAATCAAAAGTAATCTGATCTGTTCTTCTCTGTTATTTGCTCATACTGCCTCACGATATTCGGGAAACGATAGTTACACTGCCGATCGTAAAAGATTAGCTAAAAGTTGTACAATTTAACCGAGGCATAATTAGTAACGACGACAGATCGCTGCGTTTAGAAAGAAATTTTCCAGATTGTTTTCGACAAAAATAGTGTGAATATGTTGTGTTAATATATTGGTAACTTCAAAAAAAAAAAAAAAAAAATTGGAAAGAAAAAGGTGTATGAGTTTTTATAATGGAACATTATTCAATCCTTGTGCATGTATCACTACTTTAATTCGCGGGCTCGTCCAGTAATTGATTGGTCAAAATTTCTAGGAATTTTTTCATTGAACGAGTTAAAGAGAGACTGTTCTCGTTATTACTCTTTCGTATTTTCTATAATTTACTGAAAAGGTGGCTGAAACGAGCACGTTTATTTACGTCACGAGTATAAAATGGCTAATAGAACACAGACAGAGGTACTCTTCGTAATGATATATTTGTTTACGATATTTATACGTACTTCATGCCACTGTTGCTCGTATGGGGACGATAATATTTCCGCGTATAGGCAGCTTCTTTATTATTATTATTATTATTATTTGGCTAGGAGAGCGGAAGAGTTAACTGTTAGATGTTTTTAATTAGTTCAGACTTTTAAGAAAGGGCAGAAGGGATGTGTTATAGGACCATCCCTGTAGTTAAGGTTTAAGATGAAAGGATGATACTGAAGTACGAAGTAACTGGGTTACGGAGATAGAGCCGTTACATAATAAGCATAGCAAAGGAGCAAGTCCAGAGAAATACCTTGGGTGCCCATCTGTTTCTTAGAACGCGAGAAAGTACGATTCTATATGAATAGACGTTGTTTTTAATGGGGTTATTATTTATTATTTACATCATTGAAATTTTACGTATTTTACACCGTGTAAATGGTCAAATATAATAAAGGAAATTCTTGTAATTACGTAAAACAAATTAATCCGTTCGT
The DNA here is from genome assembly GCA_039619475.1 of Icerya purchasi. Classification (NCBI taxonomy): domain Eukaryota; kingdom Metazoa; phylum Arthropoda; class Insecta; order Hemiptera; family Monophlebidae; genus Icerya; species Icerya purchasi. The sequence continues at coordinate 95,647,687 of CM077116.1, read as the reverse complement.
CCGGAAGATTCTGTTAATTAGTTAATGCGGTTCGCTCTCTTTATATTTCGATCAGGTCGCATCGCTACAGTTTCCTTTGCTGCTCCGTCATGCCTGCGTATCCCGAAATCTGTATAAACAACGAGAGAAGAAATCGTTTCTTGTTTTTATTTTTTCCATAGACGGAAGTGTTATCGCTCCTTTTATTTTCTCCATAACTGGTATGCGGTCGATCTCACTTTGTCTGATGCATGTCCAAAGCTAATAGTATGCTGCACAAGTCTGAAAATAGAAAAACGGAGGATGATAAAGGAACTGTAGATATGATCGTGCTTTTTTTGCACATCAAAGCACATCCTGCGGAACTTTTCGAACTGGGTTTATCGGCGCAGAAACTAATAGTTACGATTCTTTTTCGAACTATCGCGCAATTAAATATCGGAGAATTCTTTATAGATTCGTATTTAAGGTTTGTAAAGTGACACCTAAGTCGAAACAATTTTCCGGTAACATATATGATGATATTAACAAAAACCATTACAAGCGTCTTTTAAGAACGAATACACTCAGCCATTGGTTGAATAACTGTAAATTAGTTTTTTTCTTTTCGATACACCAATGAAAGAGGAACCAAGAGTTAATTAATTCAACGGGGAAAGATGTATATTAAAAGTCTGCTAATAAAGTTTAAATTATCCGGGGTTTTATAATACTAATAAAATTTAAAGTTTAAAATATTCTAAAATAATTTAAAAAAAATTTAACATGGCTAAAATATTTTAATCTCGTCAGTGCCCCTTATTTGATAACAGTTCTCCTTTACGTAATTCCAGGCATTTCGTTAATTAGATTCACTTAATTATTTTTAAATGGTACGTATGCGCGATCCATTGATGTTTTAAGCACCATCGACGGCTTCCGTACCGTTTAAATAGTTAAGTAAATATCTAATTACGGAAACTTTTGGAATTACGTAAAACACAAACATTATGGCGCTAATAGGTTAAAATTATCACTACTATCATTATTTTTAGTTGCTCCTTATTGTTTCGATCTTTACGACGTTTTTAATAACCCAGTATTTGAAATAGGTCTTTTGTTTTTTTTCTTTTTTTAAATTTTTATTTGTACTTCGGCAAGTTACATCTGGTAGAAATAATATCTTTTCAAACATATTTTTCTGCAGAAGAAATTTAATCGGGCGGTCATATGCCTCTAAAAGATCGTTCATCGTTAAGAGAAAACGAAAATTCTGTAGACTTATTGAAATTTTAACGATCTATATCGATATAAATCTTAGGGAGAGAAAACATTTTTACGTAAATTAATTAAAAATCAAAAAAGAAAGGCAAAAAAAAAAAAAGTAAATAAACATTATTCGCATTGAAAGCCGAAAGAAGCAAGCCGCAAAGTAGATAAACAGCTTATAGATTAAACGAATGATGAGACGAAAATAGAATGGCCGAAAAGTGAAAACCGGATGATAACAATGTAAAACTCAGTTGACTGTAAAAAGTATTTCGACAAAGTTCACGCTTCCTAATGTAGACGTAATACTGAATCACTGCGTAATTGTTAGTTATGGGAAAAAAGCAATTTGCATTCGAATAAATCTCTTTATGTCTTAATATTCAGATAATTCAACTGTGTAACGCTTTGTCGAAAAATAGATTAAAATAAAATATGAGTATTTCAGAAATGTTTAAATTACAAAGAAATTATTAAAGAACCTCGCAGAATATTTGTTTTTTGAATATTTTTAATACTGGAAAATGAAAATCGAAAAACGTGTCCGCCTGTCTGTCTATGTTCTGCCTATGCGCTCTGAACCGAATCAATTTTTTTTTTTTTTTGCAAGTCTGGATTCTTGCCAGGAAGGTTTTTTTAGGGCAAAATTTATCAATTTCCGTTATGAATTAGCGGAGGAGACATATTGGGACTTTCATCGACGAAGCGGGCAAGAATAATATAAAATACATATATTTTACGATTTCGGCGATAAACATAAATTAAAAGTGAAAATTTAAAACGTTTACTACGGTAAATATTTCCGGTAAACCGATTATCACGGTAAACATAAATGTAAAAATCCAAATAAAACCATGGTATACGTAATTATATATAACTAGAACCGCTTTTTTTTTCTTTCTCTTTCTCTTTTTTCCGACTTTAGCCTTTATGGACTTCACCAAAAACAACCAAGTCTTTTCACACCTTGTGTCCTTTTTCCTTCGGTAATATTTTTTTTTTGCAAAATATTTCCCGAGTTATCTCCTAATCGAATCGGTGCTGTCGCGCTTAGTACATTGTACTTTCACAACCACAACGCCCTATTATCGAGATCGTATGAGACTTATTTCACTTAGTCAATGCATTTTTATGGCTTACTAAAAGCGGTCAACACTAGATAAAATATTTTACTACTTTCTAGGGCGGATAAGAGCACCGCCTTCCGTTTAGTTTATTTTTGCGTTACTCAAACCATTAAACCTCTACGAAAGGATATCTAAACATTCTAAAATGCAAGGCAGACAAATTTTAGAAAGTTTTTTTTTTGTTTGTTTTTTTTGGTTTCTTTTATAGAGGAATCCCGTAGTGGAATTTTTAATAGATGCCGTCGGAAGTTTGCTTTTGATGATGGCCAGTATAAGCTGGTCGAAACGTTCAGCGAATAAGTGTATCTTTTAAAATACAGTTGTTTCCGGAAATTATTTATTATGAGTAATCACTGTGAAAGCTTTAAATATTTCATACTGCTTACATTCAAATCCTTAATCATTGTGATGTATGCTCTTAAGAAATCAATTAATAAAGTAAATTAAATAAATACCTTAATAACAAACAAAATTACTATTAAATCATTTTTACTTTAATAAATTAAAATAACTTACTTCGGAAACATTTTCGGTCATAGCCCATCATCAGCTAGCAATATAGAGTACACTCAGATAAGAATTAAGCTGTTATATTTAGAGCACCAGTTCATTTTTGGTCGTAATTTTAGTTCGTTCATTTTCGCTTTTATTCATGGTGTGTGAACTAACACACACTATGAATAACAACGAAAATGAGCCAACAAAAATTATGACCAAAAATGAATATGACGTGAAAAGGCGAAGTAACGTGTAACGTCATAGGAAAAATAGCGCGAAAAGTGAAATTCCCGGAAGTTAGTAACGGATATGTTTAAAATGGTGCGGAAAAAGCGAAATCCTATAAATGGGAATATTTTAAAAGTGACGACTATAAATGATGTAAAAAAAAAAGGAAATATTAAAAATAACTTTAAATTAATATAGAACGAATATTGTAGTAATTCTAAAAAAGGTGGTATATACCTTAATATATAAAATTACATACCTTAATAGGCTGGTTTGTAAAATTGAAATACCGCACAAGTAGGTAGGAAGAAATGAGGCAAAAAAGAAATTTGTTTGAACTAATTTAACCTGAAATACGGAAGAACCCAATGTTTCATGTAATATCGGATTATCTCTTCTTCCGTAAATCGCATCAACTGGAAATATGTGGGCTGATTCAATTTCGGTGGGCATACTTAATAATAATTTAAAAAATTAACACTAAAAGCAAAATAAAAAACAATAAAAAAACAAAAACAAAAATAACAAGGAAACCAGGAACACCGCGATAACAATCGCCCGAGATAACACGCAATACGGCGTGATAGGCTTTTCACATGCAAATGAGCCGTCTATGACATGTGGTGATAAATGTGACAATAAATCACGCCATCTATAGCAGGCGTGAGAACAATAATTACAACGGACAAAATCACATTGTTTTAAAATTTACAATGAAGATAAAATTAACTTAAAAATTTTTTAGTGGCTAGAATTTTGTGACTATATCTCTGAAATAGTAAAGTAAAATTTTTTAAAAAGCCGGTTCTCTAATATGTCGATTCATGCCGATTTCATGGATATCGGACGGCAGATTCGTTTGAAAGTTAATTCCGCTCGCTGTACTCCACGTGGCGGTTGTCGCTGCGAAAGTCGTACCATCGTGTTTAGTTTTTTGCGAACAATAAGTCGTTGTTAGTTGTTTTAATTAAATTCGCGAGCGTCCTTATCGGTATGCGAGGAAAACGGGAATTACGCCGCGACGTCGACGGCGAGTTAAAAATATGCCGGGCGGATATTTAAAATTATCATCGCGCCCGAATAAAGAGACAAACAAGTCGGTATTTTTCATTAGAGCTATCGGCTCTCAGCCGAAAGCGAAAAGCTATAAAACCGGAGCGGTCAGGAAGTGCTAAGCCGTCGCCGCTCCCGGCAAATGTACTCCTGACGCAAGGATTATTATTAAATTTTTCCCGCTGCTCCTTCCAGTATTCATCTGTTTTCGTTTAAATCGGCAATGAAAGATGATAAATTCTGCATGACGCTTTACACCAGTACCGGCCATGGCTTGTTTTATTTTTCTTTTTCTTTTTTTTTTATATTACTAGGCGCACAGGTAAAATTATAATCCGCCCGCTGCAGGTCGGCCGTTTAATTAATAGCCGTAATAACAGTAGTCGCTTATTAATGCCGGGCCATTTTTCCACTCGCGTCTCCCTGTTATTTATCAAATTATTTAATCCCCTTTCCTTCTCTTCACCCAGCACTCGCTGTTATCGCTAAATTAAACATCAAATACGTATTTTTTTCCCACTCGTTTAGTATCTTTAATGTGTATAGTTTTACCTTTTTCTTTTTTTTTTCGATCATTTGAATGCGACGTAATAATGCGAGACCACTTACGTAGTTGTCAATCCCACGATCTCTATTTAGCAAGTTCGGTTGCGCAGACTGATTCTTATAATTCGGTATTTAATAAAAGAACCTTCTTTTCCTTCTATTTGTACTGCACGATTTTTAACTTATTTCCTCTAGTCTAGTTGTACGAAATAGGTCATTTAATATGACATTCGTTCGTACTACTTCATTATTAATTCCTCAATTATTTATTTGAACAAGTATATCGATTCTTTTTTTTTTATCCCCCTTGGGTTTTCTACCAGGGAGCATTAGCCTAGAAAAATGGAATAGATGCATGGAGTAGAATAGAAATTATACTTTTATTTTGTCGACAATGGAATCAAGGGACAACCCTAGGACAGGAACAACTGAGAGAATAGGTAGAGAAAGAACATAAGAGGCGTTGAAAGGAGCAGGAAGACCAAGCTTTAAAAGATGATAATAAAGTAACTCACGCTCGCGAGATAAACCAAAAAAAACTCGAAGAGCACGTGATTCGCATCACAAACATACTGGGAACCTTCAGGATCCAATGGATAATTAGAAGATGCAGCCAAGGAAAAGCGATTTAGAGAAGAAGGAAGGAGACTATGCGAGAAACGGAGGCGAGATAATTTAGTAATTATGGACCAACGCAAACTGGGAAACTCATAGAACCAAGGACGAGGAGGAGCACCAGGATTAATCAAGAGATAAAAGGAATTAGGATTAGCGGATTCTTACTTTAGAAGTGTAGCACACGAGATCTGCTTAAAATGATTAAATTTTTCCTATAGAAAACCGGTATCAAAAATTATATTCTTCATAATTATAGAATATCATTTAACACATACACTGTTTGTTAAAGACAAATATTTGGAACAAAAAATAAATTTATTTGTTACATTTGTATTTTGAATTACTATGTTAATAAATTTAACTTCTTTGAAAAAGGCAATTTTAGATTTTAAAAACATCAGTAAATAAAAAAAATAAAATCAGAAAAAACCCATATAACAATAATTTTAAGATTATTTCAAAATCGGTTAAATAGTAGGTGGTCACTAAATCGATATTTATAAACTTTATTTTATAGGCTTTTAATACATTTTTCTTCGTTTAAGTAAATTAATTTTTTTCGTAATTTCATTAAAGACCACAGATTGCGTTTAGTCGATAGTTGAATAGTATCGTGTATCTTTTTCGCTTAAAAGTTTTTCAAATATTTTTCGTAATATTTTTGTTAATATGTTATTATTAGAAAATCTACAACCTTTCAAATATTAATTTAAAAGTAAAGTAAGTTCCATATCTTTGATAAGGTATCAATTTTTTGCCTTATATAGATACATATATATATATATATATATATGTCTCTTGTTCACTGGGCTTTGCCAAGTAACGTTTCTTTAAATACAATGTTCTGTAAGTTTTTCTATTCACTGGTGTATTAAAAATTAAATTCCTCTCCGCTCATTATCCGAATGTTTTCAATTTTTGAATTATTTCTGGTTATTTTATTAATATTGAAGTGATTTAAAAAAATGTTTAAACTAATCATAACGCAAATAAAATGCAATCAATATTTTTTTAATATAGATTTATTAATAGCGAAATTTTCAGAACCCATCCAAATAAGTACTCTTTCAAACTTATTTTACAATTATAAACATATTTTTTAACTCTGCGTTTTATTAAATTTATAGGACACGTATTACATATATATTAGGATATTCTAATCTAATAATTGCGTAGTATTATCTTGAATAATAGGTATTGACATGTTTTCGTTGAAAAATAAAATTGTTTTTCCACTTATCTTTCTTTGTGCACTTCTATTTTTATTTACGCTTTATACTTCTAATATTCGCACTGATAACGTGGTAGTAACAATGTCAGAACATGCGTTGTTATACTTTCGATACACTCCTTTGATTTCATCCTACTTGAAAAGTAAACAGTTTAAATAAAAAGGTACGTAAAAAAATAGTATTTCTTAAAACCTCGTTAAGGTTATCGTCATTATTAAAATTATCTAGTTTCGCTGGAAACCACGTCAAAATAAATCCTATTAAACTTTTAGCATTTTTCAAAAGAGATTGTAGTACCGTTTGTCACCGGACAGACAAAGTTGTTAAAAATTACTTTCAACAGCTAAACTCGTCTGTAATTTTCGCCGTACAACTTTGTAATTAAAATTAATCTTAGAAAGACACCCTATCTAGGCGAGCTATATCACGGCTAATAAAAAGGTCCAAAGGTATATTTTTTATAAGAAATGCATGATTTTTTCTTTATTTATTATTTCTTTTTTGCGACAGTACACGAAGTTACCATTTATATTAAACTTTGTCAGTGGTAATGCCTTCGACCAGCGATCCCCGAAAAAAGAACAAAAAAAAGCTATCAGTTTTCCCTCATTAGCTGGAAGGTGCCCAGTATTTCCGTTTTGTTTTCGTTTGCACTCCTCTTTGCCTTAGATCCTAAGTTGTTTTTTTTTTTTTTTTTTTTATTAATAAAAAAAATGTTTTTAATCATTTTATTTAAATAAAATGTTTAATTGAGCTAGAAAATTACAACTAAAACGGTAACTTTAGGTTTTTTCTGCTTGAATCAATTTTAAAACTAATTTCTACATTTGGTACGGATTTAACAGACCCTTAAAATTCGATGAAGACGATCTGTAGAAATTAAATTAATTTCAACACGCTCACACTTCTCTGGAGACAGAGGTAACTTCGTCTTGTATAAAAGTATGGTTTGTAGCTCGCTTGTAGAAATAATAGGGTCAATCATTTCAACTTATTATTATAAATGTTTTCTTTTCGTAGAGCGCTCTTCAACTTGGTCAAAGATAAAATTTATCGCTATAGCGAAGTATCGTGACAATATCCCTTTTCAAGTAACAACACATTAACCTAACAAAAAACCGGATTATTGGTCACAGCCGCAATATGTTTAAACGGTACACGGCTATTTTGAGGCTTTTAAACTTTCCTCCTTTTCCTTCATATTCCTAGCCGAATCCCTTTTTATAGCTTCTACTAGCAATAAATCCAAGGTTCTCTTATTTTCTGATTCAAAAGGTGTTTTACAAGCCATTGCTAATCTTTTTCCTAAACCACCCGCTGATCCTATCGTGCTTCACATATGCTCCTTAATTTTGCATCTATTTCATTCCCGTTCTGTCCATATTGATGTATTGTGGATTCCTAGCTATTGTGGAATTTCGGGCAACAAGTTAATCGACTCATTAGTACGTTCGGCTGCTTCAGACGTTCGTTTTATTAGTCATTTTCCAGCCCAAAGTTTTCTTCCTCTTTTTTTTCCATTTCCACCGCGACTGTTAGTCTGATCTCTATCTTTCCTCATTTTCTAATCATGCTTCCTTTTATTTAGCCATGCAACCCATTCTTCCTCTTTTCCCTTGGTTCCAGAATTTCGCCAACATGAGAAGCGGTCAACTATCTCATCTGCAATTAGATTTCGGTTAAATCACTGCCTGTTTCCTGCTTCGCTCTTCCGTTTCTCCATTACTCAGTCTCCTGTTTTTCTGTTTGATCCGTCGGAAGTAAACTTTATTTGTGATGCGAATCACGTTTTGCTTGCATGTACTTTCATTTCTTCAGAATGCGCAGTACTCCGGTCTTTTGCGTCTTGGCCTCTTACGCCTTACAGCGCGCTCACAGCATTCTTTCTTTTCCTTCTCTCTCAGTTAATCCTTTGTTAGCTTCACTCGTATACTCCATTTCTAATATTTTTCCTTTATAATCATTAATACAGTCATACCTTTGGATTGGGAAAACATAAAAAAATAGTAACGCCAGACCAAAAAAAATGGAGAAAAAAAATGATTATTTTGTTATTTCTTTTGCTTTCTTTTTTTTTTACGCTAATCAACTAAAATGACCTCCATCCAGCAACAATTAGAAGCGGACGGAATCAGTTAAATTTTTACCCGGGCAGTGGTTAATACTATGAAGGAAACAACGACACCAATAATGGTCAGTGAAGGGAATGGTAGAGGGCGTTGAAGTCATCCAATTGGTTATGTTGTCGTCATGTGGGTGAATGTCTTTAAAGTGCGGTCTGCCGGATTATTGTACGCTTCCTGGAGGCCTTCCGCCTGCAGTCTTCTGTAGACAGCTCGGTCTGGATGGAACATGCAGCACTTCACGGGCGCGCTGGGGAAGATGTTTCCTGCAGGCGTTAATGATTCCCAGTTCAAAATCTGTCATAATTCTTGCAGGGGTAAACTTGTATATCCTGAACTCTTCAACGGCATCTCGAACTGCTCGTAGAACCGCGGCGTACTGATTCCTTGTCTTCCCAGTCGATAAAGCGTAGACGAAAGGTAAAGGTGTACATCCTCGTCGTTCGTAGCACTCCTTTTCCGTACGCCAAGGATAGTGAACACCTGCGTGAAGATGGTGGGACTGACCTTAAACATCCCATCGAGGAATCACGTGGAACTCTCACAAGGCAATTCGATATTCCGCCGCGTCGTAAAGACAAGTACTCTATTCGCTTCTTCGTCGTCGTCCGCCTCCTCATCCTCAAAGTATTCTGCTCGCGAGTCGTACATCAGAAATGTTTGTCCTTAAAGCGTTCGCTGATATTTATCCGGTAGCACATGTAATTCGTTCAATGACTTTGGATTTGGAGGCATATTCCGGCGACGCCATCATCTTCGAAAGCGCTTCTCGTTGGGGAAGCTGGCTGAGAACTTTGGCCGGCACAGCAGCCAGTTCCGTGCGAAACATCATGGCTGGTGGCCGTTCCGGATGAGCCTCGATCTTTCGCTTGAGTGTATTGTTCGGGGGATGTTCGTGCGGTGATTCCGCAGGTCCTCTAATAAGGACAAAGTCTTCTCCGGGCGGAGGATCATTGGTAACACAGCGTGTTGTACATTCCTTTCATTGCAGCTTCTGGCAGTCCGAGTATCTTCGTTCTTTCTGCTTTCTTGAGCGGACGTACAGGTACCCTTCCATACACAACTTAGTTCCCACTAAAGTAGCCATTTCAACGTTTGAGATACTTACGATGATCACTATCGGTATCATTAACATCCCATAGAAATGATGAAAATAAGAAAACAAAAATTTTGTACGTTCTTCTTGGGGAACCTTTCATTTCGGGAAAAGTCGTTCGAGAAAAATTTTATTCGAGAAAATATCCGTTCTACAATTCGGTTCAGGAAATTTACATTCGGGAAAATAAAATTCGTTAAATTGCCCATTCGGGTAAACAACCATTCGGGAATTCGTATTCGGGGAAATGTCCGGGAATACTTAATATATACTCTGTATTGTTAGCTGATGATATAGCCCTAAAACGTTTTTCTTTAATTGAGTTATTTATTTAAATTTATTAAAGTAAATTATTTTATACTTTTTTTGTGTCTTATTAAGGGAAATTTAGTTATTTTATATTTATAATTAGGCATTTTTCTGTTAAGATGATGATATAGTTGCGCCTGTCTGATTTCTAAGAAAAAACCGAAAAAATATTTTTCAAATTCAACTACTACTTAGAATTACTCTAAAGAAGCTTTTAAATCCTTACTAATGCGCAACACCGTGTGAGTAAAGAAAAATGATGTGCAACAATTCAGCGCTTACCATTTTATTGGAACAAAAAAGCGGGAAAAACCAGAAATTATGTAAATCGGTAAACTTTAAAATTAACTCGCAGAAGATTATCGAAGAAAAATGAATAAACCGCTTTTGTATAAATTATGCGAGAAACGGGTGTAATTTTAAGTTTGAAAAGTGAATATGGTAATTACATCGTTCACATAAAAACAGCCCTGATAGAATGTAGATAAGAAATAACGATAAAAATAACAACTTTTGAGAGCGAACAATTGGCCAGCGTGTGCAACAGATTTTTCTCTACTATATTCTTTCTTTCTTTCTTTTTTCTTTATGGTTTTCTATTTTTTATTGTCTTTTATTTTCATTTCTCTCATTTTCCTTTCTGTACCTCCTTTCTATCCTTTTAACGGTACTATAGTTATTAAAGCCCCCCCTCCCCCCGGTAATGTAAATTAAAAAATAATTTTTCGTCATTTTTAGATTTTTCTTCGTACACGGGATTAGAAAATATAAACTCACTGGAAAAATTTACAACATACGAAATTATTTGTGCTCCACAACTAGCGTGCAACAATAGCACACATAAACACATGCACACCACCAGCACATTTACAATTTCAAACTTCACCGGAGGGACAATTCTGACGATAATTTTCTATAAATCTTATAGAAAAATTTCGGTTTCAGTTGATTACGTCATTTCTGAGCATTATAATGGATATGAAAAAACGCCATATAAAAATGTTATACGATTTATTACACCCGGTATGAAAATGGAATTGCGAAACCGGTAGAATATAAACCGTCTTAAATGATCGGCAAAGAAAACAATGAAAGATCGATTGCTAACATGAGGTCTTGCGTAACCCTTGCTACTAGTACTTTGTTTTTCAGAAATTCTTTCGGAAATTACTACAATATGAGCTCTAATTAAAGGTGATTTTATTGCTAATTATATAATTTGAAAGCGAAACCCCTTTATGCAGTCGCGGCGAATGTCAAAAATTTTATATTCTTTAGTTTACCTTATTTAAGTCAATTTTTTACAAAGTACAGGTAATCGTTTAAATGTATTTCTGTGCTCGTGTTCTTCAATTTCCGCCATTTACATGCAGTCATGATGAAGTTCCTTATTTCTCTTTCAGTTTTTTTAAATACTTTCATCCTATTAAATGTATTTCTTTACCTTTCTGTATGTAAATCTGTCCCTCAACACGTCGCCGCCAGAGTTGAGAATTTTCCAATACTTTAACTCCTAGACGCACCACTATCTATACTGATAGTTCCAATTTTCTATCATAGTGTTTTATTTTGGTTTTTTTTTGCTTTTAGTGTTGATCCGTAGCTATGAGAATTACTAGAAAAAACTAGCCTATCCAATAAAAAGGGGAGTTCATAAATATATTTGACGATATAGACCGCTAGTGAACAAACGAAAAGCGATAGAGAAGAATGTGGTGAACTAGCAAAATTAGATCGGTCTTTTAGATTGCTAATGTGAGCAGACGTATTCACTTTTAAACAGATTAACGTAATTTTCCTTTAATTTATATAGTAACAATTTTTTTCGAATTATAAAACGAAAGCGCTGAATGTATTTTACAGTTGTATAACTTAATGATTTTAATTATTTTTTTTTATTTCATTCTTCTATTTATTTATTTATTTATTTATTATATTTACAAGTCGCTTTTGGACTACAAGGTCATTAGCGACTACGGTTTTACAGATAATTATAAAATTTTATATTGAATATTTGAAAATGCGCGAAACAAGAAATAATCAAAAAATTAGCTGAAGGCTGGGGAAGTTAGATCAGTTGGAATACAGAGATGTCTTTGAGGAAGGCTACGATTTTTTTACACTTCTCGGCGTCCGAAAACATCTCTGGAAGGCCGTTTTTGTTGTTCGCTTAAGTTATTTTCTTTAGGTTCGTTAATTTTATCTAAATTTCAATATCAGTTTTCTTTTAAGTTTTTATTTTTTAAATTAAAAAGAAAAAAATGGCTCTTTCATTTTCCTTTGTTGTAGTAGCGCGTGTGATTGTATACCGGGTTAATTCCATTTCAAAAGTTTTTTATATCTTAGAAAAGCATCGGGGTAAAAATCAGAATTCGCCATTTCGCCACTGATTCGTAGATATAAACTTGTGATCCTTTTTTATTTTTTTTTTTTTTTTTTTTTTAGAATAAGTTGTGGGTCTCACAGGGCAAATATGCCCATTTTGTGAGTGCCCAAAACTCTTATCAACTTTTATTATAATAGGTATATAGTACAATAAATTAAAACTAACTTAAATTATTTCGAAACTAACAATAATAACAGACTTAGTAAAGTAATAGCATATATATGTATGCCAAAAAAATAAAAAATGCCACGTATTACGCATCTGAATACCAATATATGCAGACAGCTTAATATTTATAATCGAAATAAAGCATAATCAATGAGAGCCTAAAATCCAGGAAGGACACGACAAAGTCAAAAACTAACAAAACCGTAACCAGAAAAGAACCATTAAAGAGTAGTGAGATAAAGGACGAGACTTGAATCTTCAGTCTTTGCACCATTCCTTCAACCATTTTTGCACCTCTTTTTTCCACACACCAATTTTTTTTTTCCTCTAGTATATGATTAGGGATTGTACTTATTAATTTGATTAGCACTGAATCATCAGTGTTGTCAATTCGTAGATTTACCCCCCGGGGATAGATGTAATATGTATTACTTTGGTTTCTTGTTAACCGAATTTTTTCCCTACGCTTCGTCGTAGGCACAACCAGCAGATGCGGAGTTTTTTTCTATAATACTTGTAGAGAAGTTAAATTGACGTCACACTCATTTAAAATATTAATAATAATAATAATAATAATAATAATAATAGTGCACAGTTTTTTCAGCTATCTATTTCAAAATACGATCGTGTTTAACTTTGCATATTTTCTAATACATTTTGATAACCGAATATAGATCATTGTTACGGAACCTTTTTTTCGTATCACCCCCTTTCTTTAGGGCTTAGGTAAAGTGACATTATCATTAATATACATGTAAAAGAATGCTCTGGAGAAAATTGGGAAGGTCAAATTTTGCGCGGCTGATCATTATTAAACTGCTATGGAAAGTGTAAATTAATGGTGTATCGCAACAATTAGAGATATTCACTCGCAGCCTAAAAAAGGAATTTCTCCAGTTATTATTATTATTTTTTTATGGCGCCGTAACTGAAAATGGAATTAATGGAAACACTAAAATGGTATTAATGGCGATAAAAAAAAGACGGAAGACAAATTTTTTCGGACACTTCATGAGAGGTGAAAAGTATATAAAAGACGATAGTAATAGGTATGATAGAAGGAAGAAGAAAGACCTCTGTGGTGGATAATTTCAAAAAAATGATCCGGAATTAAGAGGCTGGATAATTTCAAAACAATGATCCAGAATTAAGAGAGCAGAGGATTTATCCAGAATAGCGAAAGAGCGGGACCTACTATTTCAGCAGATAGTCCAATATCCATGCATGGTGATTAAGCAGTACCTGAATTGCACGAGAAGAAGAAGAAGAAGAAGAAGAAGAAGAACTGAAAATTGTGTTGTAACGCAGTACGAATTTCATAATATTTTTAGTCTTAGAGAAAATTTTCAAAGAAATATTGCCAACCGTCGCTGAAATTTTGGTAACATCGATGTAAATTAGCAACCGAATTTAAACATTTTGAAAAATGAACATTTCCCAAATGTTTAGGTAGGATTTTTTTCGCTCTTTTTAAAAAAAAAATGATTAATTCTTAAACAACTGCTAACGTAGGAAATAGAACACAAAGCAATCGTCGGAGAGCGGTGAAATATGAATTTCGACGTGTTTTAGTTTCCCGTTGAAGATTATACGTACGCGAGAATGCACGTCTACTTGAACACGGATTTTTTTTTGGGAAAAGAGTTTAACAGTTTCGTCGAGTTAGTTTTGGCTGGCTGAATTACCGAAACCGCTACAGCACTCCATCACCAGCGATGGAGGATGAAATTCAAAGCAAAAAGACGAAGGCGATTACGTTCCGAAGATCCGGGGCCCCGGGGTAAGGATGCAGTCGAAGTTTTGCGAACGTATCTCTTTATTTCTGTATTTGACTTTATTCCGAATGCAGGCCGCAGATTTACGATCACACTTTAAACTAACGAAACCAGCTCGCATTCTAGCTCTCGAACTGATCCGGCTTAGAGGAGAAAACTTTAAAAAACATCTTCTGCCAAAGATATTCTCCGTATTTTTCCGGGTCCTGATTTAATTTACACATTTTACCGAAAAACGCGCAAGATTTCGAATCCATTTACCGCTACCGTTATCGGTTTTATTAATGTTTTCTCGCCGCATGTGAAAGGATAATGAAAATAAAAATAGTCAGCAAACGCGTGAATTCAATCACGCGTGCAATAGTTCACAGGTCGTGCATTTTTATCGGAACAAAAAGCAAAAACAAATTAAGGACCACCGTAAGAGTTGAAAGGAATCGAAAAATGGTATTATTCACATTAACGTTATTTTCTCGTCTATCCGACTAAAACATCTTAGAATAATGACAGACGGAGGCACATAACATGAAATAACTCGGAGGGGGTTCTTGAAATTTGCGTTCCCTGAATTAGAAAAAACTCACACTGTCTATAGATATTTCGTCACACTTCCCGACCATCGCATCTGTGTACGATGCGCGTAAGAGAAAAATCCGTTTATAAACTATCGGGTTTTTTCTTGCGGGGTTTTTTTTTTTGCTTTTTTTGGATTTTGTTCTTTCCTTAGATGATCGCGTCACTCGTTTTTGATGGCGCACTCGAAGTTTGCCGGTATGAAATATGAATAAAACGAACGAAATCAGTACCGGGACCATGATATTTGTTGGACATTTCCAAAACTGACGGCCGTTTTATAACGTTTGAATGTTCAATGGCTTTCAACATTTTTACGCATCGTATTCAAAAAAATAGCCTATTTTTCTTAAGGAGGTTTTTTATAATTCCAAATCGCAAACGTTCCCCATCGAGATATGATAAGACATTTTGGAAGTCACTGAAAAAACGACACACTTTTACTGATTTTATTCGTTCGTCAATTTTATAAAATCCGTGGAGTTTTGTTTTTTTTTTTTTAAAACGGTGCGCAATTCGAGTTCTCAGCAGGCGAGCTATTTCGAGTCGGTGCGCAATTCGAGTCCGACTTGTCATTGTGTGAAGTGTTGGTGCGCAATTCGGGTGTCCCCGTTTTTGATGGAAACATCACCGACTCCTTTTAAATCGTTTTGTTCGATTCGTTCAGAAGCGTTCGCACGGAATGATTAAAAAAAAAGTGCTTCTCCGCATAACATTTATCGACCATCAGAATTAACTGGTAGTACAGGTGCGAAATTATTACATTTGTAGCGATTACGGTTATCTCCGCATTTTAACTGAGTGTGGTAAGATCCAAACCGCATTAAAACGTAGCCGTGAAAAAGACTTTTTGGAATTCCCCTCCTATAAAGTTACAACATTCATTACCCAAATAATTATCGCGGCCCGTCAAAATTTGACACTGTGTGTTGCCTTCGTAATTAAAACAAACGGTCGTAGACGCACGGTGAATATTTTTAAACCATAATTAAATTCTCAGTGCAAAAATACGATGCCGTATTTTGTAATTATTTTTCACGTACGATTCCGCTTAACTTACGGAGGAAGCGCTTAAAAATTTTTAAGTCCAATCGGAAAAACTTGCACATGAATTCTTTAACCCGAAATTTACTCGAAACTCCGAATGTTTCTTTAGGGAATCGAAATTCCAACTCCGTGCTAGATTTTCATCTACAGATTTATGCAAATTCTCGCATAACGCATTTCGCTTGCACTAACGTGTCGTTATTGAATTGAAAAAGGTTACAGAATGTCGACATTATGAAAAATCACGTTATTCAGACAACTAATTTTTCTCTTTATGTATATAGGTTTGTATTTTTTGCACGATTGTATTATTATTAAACTTTTATCACGAAATACCCCTTCTATTCTAAATATTCTACCGATTTTCTCGCATTCCGTTTGCCCTTCATCGTTTACCCTCAACCCGTTCTGTAATTAAACTTTCCTTCTCCAGCCGTTGTGTCGTTCATTTGAAATATACCTACTTCATTATTTCTCTGAAGCTTTCCCCGGTAACATTTAACATATGTTGCATCATTAAATCATTTTGACGATGTTAATATTTGCTTAATGCTTGCCGATTTTGATATTTCGAAAATCTCCATATTTTATTTAATCGTAATCGCCGCCGCTTAAATGGAAAGAAAAAATAATATACATAAATAGGCAAGTTTCGCTTTCGTACTTTTTATGTTTCAGTTTTCGACTAATATCCCCCCCCCCCCCACTGTTAAAACGCTATGAGCTTATAATTGTCGTGCAGCCAAAGAATATGAAACTGACTTTGTACAATTCAGTCTAGTCTAGTCTCACAAAGAGCGTAATGAAATAAAATTTCGACACATTGTAAAAATTAGACGAATTTGCTCACGATAAAATTAGTTTATTTTTTTTTACTTTTTTTAGTGAAAATGCAAAATAAAAATAAGTAATTTTGAAATGGCGCGCAGTTGGAACTGGTTGCGCGTATCGTCGTGTTTTCGATTCATTCCTTATCCCGGTCTGATCAGTGTGAAAATTATTTTTCGCGTCTTGCACCGTGTAACGTGATGGCGCAATGATATAGACTTGGTTGTTTTTTGCGTCTATTTCTTCTCTCTCTTTCTTCGCCGTTTGCATGAACGGTTCAATTGGAACGGACATATATCGTAAACTGTTTTTCTCGGTTCGTAATCACTTCATTATTAACTTTGAAGACGTTTCTTTGTTTTCCTCGTTCAACCGACCCGGAATCTAATATCGAATAGAATTTTTTCAATTTCCTTCCTACTAAATTCCAACTTCCATTTTCCGATTTCCCCCCTCTATACCCTTACTCTTCATCATTTTCGTCATTTCTATTTACTTTTCTTCGTTTTAACGCTTCATTTTTTGCCGCCATTTCTGCTTGGCAAACTGCTGACACCGCTGCACGAGTTTGCGTTATTCTCTGCGCGTTCTATCAGAATATTGGCCGCCATCCGAAATCTCTAGTACGTTTTTTTCATTTTTTTCCAAAAAAAAAAAAAAAAAACAAAAAAAAAAACAAAAAAAAAACGGAAAATAAAAAGTGCAACGAGACGTTTGAAAGGGAGACCGGAAGATTGCCAGGATAATCATAACACGCCAGATGGGACGATTACGCGTGGGGCAAATGATATTGACAAGGCGCTATTTACAGATTCGACGGAATTAATTCGTGCAACAGTTGAAAATTTATTAATTTCGAAACCAAGGCATTCGTTTTTGTAAGCTTTCGTTTGTAAAGACTAGGTAATTGTATTAAAAATAACACGAAAAAGGATGTTAATAAGAAAAAGTATGTCAAAAGTGTCAAGAAAAAGTATGTTAAAAGTGTTAAAGAATATTAAAAATGTAACGAAATCTTTGCATTTTTCAGAATTTAGGTTTCCATTTCGCGGTAAAAATACCGCAAACGTATCTTGAGAGTTTTATATATAAGTTTTTTTTTTGATAAATGCATTTTCAACTAACTCAAAGAAAACGCTGTTTGTTTGCGCTGCGAACTTAGCAAATCAAGAAATAGACACGTACAAAAAATTCAACGTATTATTAGTAGTCGGTATCGTTTATGAAAAAGTTTTATTTCAAATTTCGGGTGTCGCATAAGTCAGCAAGATCGTGACAGCTGCTTTAACAGCGTGGAAATTTAGTTTCGGCGCATCAGAACTCTTTTAGCTCGGGAATGAAAATTTATGGATGAAGTAAGCTTACGGTGAGAATCAAGAAATAAGGTTGCGATATCGTATTTAGATTTTACAAAACTTTTAAGAATTCTATTACGAAAGCTGGAAGAGATTCAGAAAATTAACCGACAACTTAAAAGATTTGCGTGAAATGGCAAAGGGCAAATAAATATTCACAAATTAACCGAAAAGAATTCTTTTATTTTTTTTTATACGTGTTGTATACTTAAAATCGCTGCAAGAAGCGCCGGTAATTTCTTACGCTCCACCAATAAAATTGGAAATATCAAAAACGTCACACGTAGAGACTTCACGAAAACATCAAATACAACACGCGTATCATAAATATACTCATAAATGTTACCGTCGATATTACATCCTCTTCTTTGATCATCAAGTTCGTTATGCTCTAAAGTTGTAATTACGCCAAACGTGTTTAAAGTTTTTTGATCTATTTAATTTTATTTTTTTTTACTTTTTGGGCTCGCTAACTACGGTCCTTAATTAAACGCGAGAGAAATTTATCTATATTTCAATGTGCACTAGTGGAATTCGAATCTACCTAAACATAACACCGCTGTCTAACCAATTACGCTTTGGTAAACGGCTTGTTGTTTGGTTCTCGCTTGTTTACAGTTACATTATTTTCGACCAAACGAAGCCGGATGCATTAAAATAAATAAATATAGTGCATAGTCGAGATTTAGCTTTTTTTGTTTGGTTTTGGGGGTACTGCCGCTTATTGGACTTATGATGCCTTTACATTATATATATATATATATATATATATATATATATATATATATATATATATATATAGAGAGAGAGAGAGAGAGAGAGAGAGAGAGAGAGAGAGAGACAGAGAGAGATATGTAGATATCATCATCATCATCATCGTTATCTCCTGGATCATTCGGTTGGTGGGTAACCTATTCGTATATTTTAGCCAATTATTACATGTAACACGGGGGTACACACGCAAAACTACATTCGGAACTGATTGTAAATGATTGATTTATCGCCCTATAAGTGCAGCCCCGTGTGTCTCTGCTGTGTACTAACCAGCGCGCATGTATATACGTGCTAGTTTGCCATTGCCTCTCACCTGTAATAGCGAGTATTTTTAATTTATTTTTTTGTAATAACTTCTGTCGGCGCCCGGGATCTAGCCTGGGACTTCCACAACGGAAGCCAAGCGCTCTAGCAACTAGGCTATCGCGGCGATATATGTACGAGTATATATTTGATATTAGATATTTATTTATCAATGACACTATCCTTGGCCTTGGATAATTATCGAAAAAAAGTTTTTAAAAACCGTTGTAAAATATTTAACTGAAGTTCTAGGAAAAACTGCTACCCACATGTATAACTTTTTGTTTTATGAACGACTCGTCGACAGAAATTTACTTATTGTAAAATTATCATCCGCAAGTCCATGAAGAATCACCATGACGGTAATCGAAGGATCAAGTTGTTATATATATATATATATATACGTAAACTCGGCTATATTGATCTCGCAAGGAGTTGTGCCTCGTGGCCCCTCCTGCTTACATTTCCGTCTCTTTCTCTTCTATACTTTGTATAAAATGATCAAAATTTACAAAGTAATTCTTTTACACATTTGTCCCCTTAATTTCACGTTTTTTGACAAATAATCAGCTTATATTTTCATCAATTTTCATCGGTACTCACATGGTCTGAGTGATACAATTTCTAATAGATTAATAATCAGTAAAATCGGTCCATATGAATATAAGTTATGCGCGAACAAACATAAAAAAATAAATAAATAAACAGGATGAATGTGTAAGCTCCTTCTTATTGGAAGCCCGTAACAAAGCTGCATTTCCATGGTAATTTTTCAAATCGATAGCCGCCTCTATTATACTAATAACAAATAGTAAGAAAATAAAATTATCCAAAGAGACCACGATTTTTTCACGTTTTTTGACGAATACTCAATTTATGTTCATCGATTTTCATCATTGTTCACATGGTACCTAAGTTGAAGGGTACTCTTTTCAATGGGCACACAATCAGTAAAATCGGTCTGTATAAACGTGAGTTTAAAAAAAAAAGAAAAAAAAAACATACGCTACGAACATATAATCTCCCTCTTTGTGCAAGTCGGTAAAAATTAAAATATTACAAACGTTACATGAAATTAGAAAATTTCTTCGTTACATAAAAAGTTGGGACACTTTTTCTAATACGTGTATATTTATTTCAGTGATGACTGGTGAGAAATGTAAGTGACGGTTTGCAACAACGATTAAAAAACAAATAGACGTGATCGCGTAATTTTAATTTTTTGGTTAAAGCATAACGAAAGAAAATTCAATTTTTTAAGATGACAAAAAGACAAATTATAAAGAATTTCATCAAATAATTCTTACTGTACATTAAGAAACAACAAAAAGTATTTAAACTCGTAATTACAAAACAATAATGCAGTGCGCATCAAATAAATAAAAAAATATGGATTTCGTTATTAAAGCAATACGTACTGAATGCTAAGTGCATAAATAAATTAAAATGAGCATTTGAAAACCAAAAAAAAAAAAAAAAAAAAAAAAAATACGTACAACAAAAAAAATACAAACAGCAAAAAAGTGAATAAATATTCATTGTCAGTACATAAATATAGTTATATAAATTTTACGAGCACTGGTAATAATTAAAGGTAATAAATTCTACGAGTTCTTATTGAACAAGAAAAAAAGTCAGACAATTTTAATTCTTTTAAAAGTTTTTAAATAATTTCTGTTACAAAAAATTGGATTTATTACTAAAATGGCGTATTCATTTTTAGATAAAACGAAACAACTGTTTCAAATCAAATTTCTATAACATTTATTTACATTCAGAGATTTCGAAGGAATAAATATAACATCGTAGTAATAATCAATCTATTATATATATATATCTATTTATTTCACTTATTGTTTATGTTTATTGTATAGCATTTTTACATCAATATAAAACAATTATTTAATTTTTTTATTATATACCCGACGACGCGTTTCGAAGACAAAGCTTCATGACCACGGGAGTTATTATAATCTATTGATTATAATAACTCCCGTGATCATGAAGCTTTGTCTTCGAAATGCGTCGGGTATTTAATAAAAATTAAATAATCGTTTTAAATTTATGTAAAAAATTACTTACTATACAATAATCAATCTATAATAAAAAAAAAATAATATCACCAACTTTTTCGATTTAAAATGTAAATAGATTAAATAATTGCTCGTTAAATAATCGCTAATGGCCGCATGTATATAGTTCATTATAAAATAAAAATCGAAAGAGATCGATTATGGTGTACGATCGAAGTGTAACAATTCTGAGATTAATCGATGTTTTGAAAATAGAACGCTTGCGACGTTTCCCGAGCCAGTTTATGTCTATCACGAAACGTGCGATTCGAAGAAATAAACATATATTAAAAATGTACTATGTGTTGTTATGTCGTGTTCACACTAAATATTAAATTTTAAACCATTTATTAAAAAAATGAATTTTCCAAATCGATATAATGAACGATCTTTTTATTTTTTAAACAAGTGAAAATATATAATATGTACTTTTTATTTCGGGTGCTAATGAGATAGACCCGCCGCTGCTAATTAAATTAACATAAATAGAAGCGTTCTAGGAGTTTATGTGTTTCGGGGGCCGGTGCGGGCAATTGATAAATGTTAAACTGGTTATTTTAGAATAAGGCTTCATGCTTGCGATTACTTTTAAACGGGATCTCTAAAACTGTAATTGACGCCTTCCTACGCCCTAAAAGTAAAAATCCCTTAACACCCAGTTTCCGAATGGCATTTTCTAATGTCAGGGACGCGACGATAACGATGATTTCTTTCACTCGATCGACAAGAAGTTAGCGGCCGGAACCGACTCTAATGGTTGAACACAGTGTTAAGCGCTCGAAAAAACAACCTTTAATTTTACATACAGCGCGAACAAATTCGTCGTTGCAATTTTTTCGGCTTTTCCTTTTTCTTATCTTTTTCTGGGGGAATTTTGGAGGCAAAGTAGCAGAATCAGAAATCTGATCAAGATCGAAAGAAGAAGATCGTAACACCCGTTAAGAATGAGTCTTGCTTTGAAAAATAACAATTTTTCTGCTATTTTTCGGAGTATGGACGTCGTTCGGTGGGTTTTTTTCGAGCGTCGTCAGCTAGCCAGCTTGGGACAGTCAGAAGTTTGGATATCCAATAGTACGAATGATTGATAACAGCGAAGGAAATAGAGGGAGCAGATGTTTGAAAACCGATGGAAGTGTGAGAACGATTAAGGGAAAAGAAAGAGATGTTTGAAAACATACATCATTAGATTCGTGCGCCACTGCAGGTCTAAGGCGGAAATGGGAATTGGAAATGGAGTGTGGAACTTGAGCGAATAATGAAAAAATAACAGAACAACGGAACAAGCAAAAGCGCTGCCGGGTGAACGAGAAGGATTGGAAGATAAGGTTGGACGACGGAAAAACAAGGGGAACGATAACTTATTCCTTTCTCTGCGCTTCCGCAGTCCAGTATTGAACGAATCTTCCGGTAGTGTTCTTTTTTCTTCGTTTTTGTGTTTAATTTTGTTTTGCCTTCAGTATGATTCGAGAGTTTTCTAATGTAGGAAACGTATCAATTTTTGTTTTACTTTTTATTTTTCAAATATGCGACAACTTCAAAACCACTCGTATAGCGATGAAGGCGTTTATTACTTTAGGGACGGATGGTGTTGTTTAAAAATTGCAATGGATTTTTAACTCACTGCGTGCTATGCACAATGTTAAATGTTTAACTAACCAAAGTGCTAATAAAACGCTATTTATTTTATTCGGACGCATTTCCGCGTTCTAATTACGTACTTACTTCTACGTTTTACATATTTTTACCTACTCGGATCGTTGCGATAGCCTGGTCTTTCGAACGTTTGATTATTAAGATAGTAGTCATGAGTTCGACTCTTAGCGAAGGCCAAATTGTATATAGAGATGACTTTTAAACAAACTGAAAGATTAATTTAACGCCTAGTTGGTGGCTAAGTGGTGTTTAATACCATACTAAAAAAAAAAAAAACTTCCTCGGATATTTTTTTAGGTAGGCCGTTAGGGAAAAAAAAACAATTTGGCGCGACGCTAAATCTGTTGCTGAGTCTTGAGTGCGATGTACGATTCTTCGGTGAATTCGTTCCGTTGAATAAGGAAAGTCTTTACTTTTTTTTAAACGTTTTTCCAGTTATCAGTATCGGAAAACGATGAAAAACAAAACAGTGTTATCAAAGTCGGCCACAGACCTTATGCTTCTTTTGCCGAACAAAATATAGCCCTGACTTTCCCAATATTTCTAGTCATTTCCTTCCGCGACCGGCCGCTTTAATTCTTCTCAACCGATCACGGGAGTCTTTCTCTCTGCTTGGGGCGACATTACGCTAGTCATTACCATATCAAAGGGGTTTTCATTCACCCTTCGAATATTCTGTGCCTCATTTCCCTATTAGAATTCATATATTCATTTTACGTAAATTGAAAAAAAAACCCTTTTTATCGATATGAAAAGAAAGATCCCGAATTAGTTCCGGAATTACACTTAAAACGACATACTGAAATCATTTTATTCTTTCGCCCGATTCGGCAGATTTTATGACATCTCCTCGGATACAATCGATATGCTAAATCCTAATAGGCGAAACTATGATATCTGTGACATACACGCATATACACAGAGCGTTTGTCAGGTATACAATACGAAAATAACCATTCAGGTTGTCTGGGAGCTTTCTGAAACGGTTATTTATTTTCACACTCCAACGCGAAACTGCGGGAAAGATTATTACGATTGAAAAATGAAATGCGCTAATCCAGAAAAAATGTTTATTTCATGTATTCCTGTATTCTTGAACACTAAAGTAAAAAAAGGAAATATCTATACAAAAAAATTACAGGACTAAACTTTTTTCAATTGCACATCTGTCTAGCTTATATTTTTTGTCGAATATCCGTCGTTTGGAAGAAATAATTATTCTGTCCGTGATTTGTCATCTTTTTTTACGGGACTTGCGAATTAGCCGAACGATCTGTACGAAGGACCCGTATCAACATTGCTAAATAGCGAGTTGAAAAAAAAGAGAAGTGTGTCTAGAGGAAGACACCCGGTAGGAACGAAGTTCCTTTCACTTTTTGGCACATATACAACTATAAAGCCATTCATAAAATATACATGGGCGTCACCAGCGGGGGGCGGGCTCCCCCTGGAGCCTTGAAATTTTTTAATCAACTGGCCATGATGAGTATTCATAGGCGCGTAATCATGGACAATTTGGAAGACCTTTATAATAAAGTAGTAGAATAATTTACCAAAAACCCACGAAAATTGTTTTAATTAAGATTTTATTTTTGTTTAATAAAATATTAAGCCTTTACAATTTATAAATTTCGTTTTTCCTATAACTCATATCCTCTTTCTATCATCGTGCCCCTCTGGCTTATCGGCTGACGACGCCCTTGAAATTAAAACAGAAACAAAAAATAAATCCGGTATGAATTAATTAAAACAAAAACAATAAACAAATCATCAGACTCGTTGAAGTGCGGTAACGTCGTACAAAAAAACTGCGCCAATTTTCAAATTCAATAAAATGTATACGTGTTTAGAATTGAGCTTACACAGCTGACCGCGTACGATGGTGCTGCTCGAATCTCGATACTCGCACGAACGCGTGCACGCACACGTACACGTATATAATAGAAAGGGTCAGAGTAAAAGAGAACGAGAGTGAAGGTTGCCCGGAGGACGACGCATAACGCAATTTTCGTGACTTCGCCTTTTTTGCCAGTTTACTCCTACAGACAAGCCGCGTAAAAGAACTTCGTCCTAAAAATAAAGAAAGAAAGAAAGAAAGAAAGAAAAAAAGGTTTCAGTGATTAAGCCAAGATATATCGAACTACTGCGGGTTTGTGAAAAACGAATCATCCAAAACGTATTCAGGTATCGCAGTCAAAAATATAGCGAAAATCGGTCAAGCTCCATGATTCGTTACGAACCGAGTTCATTGAGGTGACCAAAATTCTTTTTTATAAGATCAAAAAATCATATTAGCACGAAAATTACGCGACAGAGATGAATAACCAGGAAGATTAAAAATAAAATGCTTACACTATACTATCTCAACGGACAATAACGGAGGAGTGGTTCAATTCAAGTTTAATCAATATCGTAAGTGATAAAATGGATAGACATTAAAAGAAAAAAAGTATAAAAACATAACAAAACATGAATTATCAACATCGTTCGCTAACAGTACGATATCATTATTAATGCTAAATGGTTGCCTTAACATATCCTGCATTTAATTCTTGACATTCGTTAAAACAATTAACGTGCGTTGTTATTCATTTTTACACAGTGCCGATTAAAAATTACACACATACGAACGGAGAAAGAGATCTAATTTAAAACGCCAAGATAATTTCCTCTCAACGTTGCTAACATGTTGCCATTTTAAAATCCAGATTGCCTTTCATGTATTAATGATATCATTAATTCCCACCAGGGATGCCAGATATGGAAAACGTTTTGTATCGTGATGCATCAATGATTATACTCACACCAGTAGATGCCAAATGTTCAGTTCGGTTTATTTGTCCTTAGGGATGGATTTTCTAATACGCATAGTAAAATTACAAATTATAAAATGATTAAAAATGATTAAAAATGATTAAAAATGATTAAAAATGATTAAAAATGATTAAAAATGAGAAAAAAAATAAAATATATATATATGTAAATGATATAATCGTATTACTAAATCAGCGCTGCTAGGATGCTCCGATATCCGAATAGTTGAAAGTTCGCTGCTGCTGGTCCAAACCTGGAATCGGAAAATTAATAATTTCAGAAAATTACGACAAAGAGAATTACAGCAAACCCGTTTTCCGTAACTTTCCGCTTTAATTTTCAATATCGTGAGAATTGCCACCGATTTAGATGTTCGCTATTCAGGAGACGGCTGCTTTTTAGTGCCGCCAATTCCTGAGCTGTGCATTTTTCGACTGTTTCTTTATCGATAGCTCGCTCATACGAAGATTGACCAATGCGCTTTCAGCCTCGATGCAAGATGATCCATCAATCTCTCTAATGAGCAACTGATTCTTAACTACAATTTATTCTCGTTCTAATTTTACGTAATATTTTTATTTACATATTTAGTTTTTATTTCTTATTTTACTATTTCGTAATACAAAATGAATTACATGTTTATCACAAGCATTGTGTGTCGTCACGATTAGATGCTGGGGCGCTTGGCTTTCGTTACGGTAGTTTCGACCCTGGGCCACGACAGAAATTATTATGGAAATTTAAATTAAATACTCGCTAATTTAAGTGGGAGGAAATGGCAAACCACCACACGTATACCATGCGCACTGGGCAGTACACAGCAGACACACACGGGGGCTCCATTTGTATATCGATAATCAAACAATCACAATACCAGTTGCAAGTGTAGTCTTGCGTGTGTACACTATTCGCGTTTTGAATATAACGACTGCCTAGAACGCTACCTATTCTGTCTGGATTGTTCAGACTGCTGGTCTCGACGCTCGAAGTCGAGCTAATGAACGGAGAGAAATTTGTTCTCGTACCCAGGGTTAATTTGTTTAATTTATTTAATTTGTTTAATTTATTTAATTTGTTTAATTTGTTTAATTTATTTAATTTATTTAATTTGTTTAATTTGTTTAATTTATTTAATTTGTTTAATTTGTTTAATTTGTTTAATTTGTTTAATTTATTTAATTTGTTTAATTTGTTAAATAGATTAAAATACGAGTAAACATAATCGTTAAATTTATGTATTAATCAGAGAAAGTTTAAAAGGGGGAAAAAAAGACAAACAAACTCGAAAACATTATGAATTTTCGATCGTTCGTAAAGTCAATTTTGGAACGACATTATCGTTTGATCGAATTCTGATAAGCTTTTAGGAAGACAGCGAGGGTTATTACGATCAAATTACAAAAAAAAAGAACAAACTCGAAAGGCTTTTAAACGGGTCTACGCTATTTGGCGCGTCCTTTTCGCGAGATTTCTAAATCGGCGAAATAATAACATTGAAAGCATACCGTAATTAGCGTGCGCATGGAGCGAAAATAAAAATTAACTTCCATCATCACGACGCCGCTTGTACGTAATTTATGACCGAATCGATTACGTGAGCGCATCACATGACGTCATTATTTATCTTAGTAATAATATAGTATTTACTTTCATCAGTGAACCCGTTGACGTCCTAATTACTTATCAATGATGACGACGCAGTTGTCAGAAATTTAATCAGCCTAATGTACGCCGCGACTTATTAGTACGCTACTGATGGAGCTTTAGTATTCTTAATTAATTACCGGCTACGCTACGAAACAACCGCCTCTATGATTAATTAGTCGGCGCCGTAACGTTGTTCCCGGTAATTATGACTCGTTCCTTGAGGCCTGCATACGGGGATGCCTACTGTCAGCATCGCGTCATATTGAAGGCTAATAAGGGCAAACACTGACGATGTTGCAAATTATTTTTCAATAATAACGTGTACATTGCGTTAGAATGCGCGCAAAATACTGTGTCAATTTACCCGTAACAACCCTTTCTTTTTTACCTTACGTAATCGTTCTCATCGGCAGATTAATCTGCGATATCGTTAAAATTCGATACTCCTTATACCATCAACTATGTAAGTCACAGTTTGTCAGATTCCTTTTTCCCCTTTTCGCCCTCTTTAATTTTTTTCATTTTCACCGCCGCTAACGTCAATGTATCCTTTATTACTGCACTATTATTATCCCCTGTTTTTTTTCCTCCCCATTTTTACAGTTTACTTTTCATTAAACAATTGCAAACTTTCAGAACGAAACGTCAATTTCATTTTATTTAAGTTTTTCCGTCGCGAACGCCAGTGTGTAGTACTCCAGCCGGACAAATGTGTCTGGGTAAGAAGTCCGCATGAAACGTTTAAGTTAACAAAAAACGGGAGCTGAGAATTATATATCTGATTTTTTTCCCTATTTTTCGGTATACGCGATGGCATCACGATGACCTGTCGAGAAGCAATATAGAATTCGATACAGTAGCAGTGCAGCGTAAGGGCGCATGCGCACCATGTCTTACATCTTCAGTTAATAAATAACTAAAATCGTTTTTTTTTTTTTTTTTTTTTTTTAAATTTACTTATTTTTAATTAGTTGTGTTAAATAATGTATTTTCAAATTATTCGGTCTAGTAAAATTTGATCGAATAATTGTTTTAATACGCGCTAAATAAACACTTTGCATACCCGCAAAACGTTTTCCCTGTCAATATTTAAAAAAGGTCACCGAAGCATCTTTAAAAAAAGACACATCCCTCGAACTAGAATCAATATGTGCACTTTCAAAGTTTCCGAAAAGCAGCCACTTCTACATCTTCCAACTAGTATTTTCTTCTAAACTTTTCGCTAGGATCACTCCCCGTGCGATGAAAAGGACGCCCGCCGCTAATTCGCTTCCCCGTGTACAGGTCGATCGCTTGCACGCGCTATACGATATTTATCTGCCGTCGATCAATGTAAATTTTAAAATATACGGAAAAGTTTTGAGTTTCTTTTTTTGCGGTGAATCATTTCATCGACTTTCACAAAAAAAAAAAAAAAAAGAAGTTATATCTTCTTTTTTTTCTTTCTCATTTTATGTTTGTTCGCGTATAATTTTAAGTATGATGATTTCTATTTCTAGGATATTCATCACATATCAGGTCGTTAATTCAGGCTCTAACTTTATTAAAACCGTTCACAAAAAATCTTGTGCCACGATGATCGAAGTTCAGACGTCATTAAAAAAGGGAAAAAAGCTTTAAAAGAACTCAAGTGGGGACAAACTCCTTATCAAACCTAATCAACTTCAGACGTTTGACAGCAAAGGCTAGGTGAACTTTAAAACAAGTAAAATAATCGTAACTCCTTCATTTCCGCGATCTCACCAACTATGCCGGCAAAACTTATTTAGAGGAAGGATCGAGGCAATAGAGAAGGCTCATCCGTGCTCTTCATTCCGTCATTTTTAACAGCAAATGGTCATAATCAGAATAGTTTCGGAATTTGCGGAATTTTTCGCACTCGCTTCTGGCGACGAAAATCTCAAACCTCACTTCCGAAAATGTAAAGCAAGTCTATCCAGTAATTTCTCCGGACTTTTCACCTGAAAATCTTGAACCACAGAACAATTTCCCCTAGAAGAACTCTGAGGGAACAATCAAACTTACGAAACCGGCATCACTAGGGATATCCTTTGTTAGAAAACTGGCCGCATTAGTCCAACAGATTTTCACAATATTTAAGAAAGTACGGACAATTTCACAAATTCCACCCTGTTCTGACGAAAGCTATTCCGATATTAAGATCAAAAACGCTCATTTTGTAAACAGTTTTAAATCTGTATCTTTCACGCCGGTAATTTACAAAGTTCTTGAAAATTAATAATGTAATACAGTCAGAAAGTCGGACTGCCCAAGTTTCAGTGTGATCAAGAGCTCTATATACCTATACATGAATCCACCGCTCATAGTAAGCAGTCATACACCTTCAGTGTGCGTTCTTTGATCTGACGAAATACCACAAATAAATCTATAATACTGAAACATAAATGGGACTTCTCTCGATTGCCCTTGTTTGTAAAAAATTCCTCCCAGATCGTTGTTTCTGAACCAAAATTATAAATCGGATATCCTCAGTTAGAAAGCTGTAAAATAGAGTTCCGCCGAGATCGGTGTTGAGTCTAAAACTCTGTTCAACATTGCCATCGATGACGTCCTCAGTGAAATAGCAGCCCAAGTTAATCTTCGCTGAAGACATCACAGTTTTTCTACACAGTTGAAATGTGAGGCTTGTTCAGGTTGGGAATCTGTAAATTAACTTTCCCTATGGGCTACTCACAATCAGAGGAATGGATTTTTCAACAGGAAAAACACGAACAGTCCATTTTTGCAGATTGAAACATTGCGCTCGCTCTGTGAATATTCTTCTTGATGGTTCTCTCGTTCAATCTTCTCTACCCGTTTGATCTTGAGCTTTACTTTCGGCCAGAAACTATCTTCGAAACATCACTGATTTGAGAAGAAATCATGCATGAATAAAAGTTAAATCTTCTTAAAAAGCTAGCTTACAAATAAAATACAGAGTTCGTCATTCCTCTCGAACGGTTATATATCGATCAGCCCCTCTCTTCCCCTATGCTTCTAGATCTCTATTATCATCACTAGACGAAATTCACTATGTGGAACTTTAATTGGACACCGGTAGTGTGGGTTCTTGGAACATCTATTACGAGACTTCTCTGCGAGAGATCTGCCCTTAGCGATGCGATTATCTCATTTCAAATTTACCACTCTTAGAAACCATATCTAATAGTCATGAGAAATTCTGTTAGCACCGCAACAAGAACTATCCGGAACATAGTCTTCGCCCATTTCTCCGAACTGCGATTTATCTCTCCCTGGACAAACGGATTGGTTTCAATCGATTATGCACTGCTACATGAAATGGAATCCAACTTTGCAATTGTTCATTAGTTATTATCGTTCAGAGGGAACCTAGTTAACTACACAGCGTTTGGTGTGCAAAAATACAATTATATTTCCTTTACTATCCGTTTTTTCAGCTTTGCCTTCAGAATTGCACACATTCCTATCTTTGACACATGCGTCAGCTATGCATTTAAACATCACCATTCTAACTGATTTCGTGCTTGCTAAGAAAAATATAGAAAACAATACATGCAACCACGTAACAGCTCCATCTGTGAAATCTTTCCAAAAAACCGATCTCTTGTCCGTCCCGTTGTTTATACGAATAACGCTCACTCATCTAGCAAACACAATTGCTGGTAGTGCGACCTGCTCCGAATATAAGAAATTCCATCGTCCGACGTTAAATATCTAATCAAGACTTTTCTAGGCTCTAATGGATTAACTCGTAATTTTAACACCTTCGCCTCATTAGAGACAACGTCTATCCATGGAATCGTTTTCCCTCGTGTCGTAGGAACCGGCGAGCTCGGTGTCCGGTCTTCGCATAGAGCGCACACAATATTCGCACGATCGTATTTTGTTTGAACTCTCCGCTCCACTGTGCTACTTTATGTAAATCTCTGTTATATTATTTTCTCTGTACATTTTACTCCAAAGCCTACGCCTAAAAGCAACTCCTTAATCTTAAATTTCAACTGATCCTGCAACCATCATATTTCTTCTATCCTTTCTTAAAGAGTCTGGACTAATTACAAAAATATAACATTAGTTGCTATCCATGGTACAGTAAAAAAAAAAAAAAAAAAAGTAGATTATTGGTCAGTGGTATTGTCTCATACAAGTGTGTACATGTGATCGGTGAAAATCATCAAGTAACGTGAAAAAAGAAAGTCTTGTTAGAGAAATTTTTAGTAATAGGTTCAAACGCTATTGTTATTAAAAATATTATCAATACTATCTGACAACGTTTGAAAATTAAGTTTTCTTAAATTATTATCAGCGTTAATTAACACGGATGAAAATATAGATCCGAATAGAGTGGAATGCCTTTAGCACTACTTTTGCAGGCAAATCCGCTGACGGAAATATTACTGTGTGTAATTGTCGACTTTAGTGGGATATCATTTACTTATTAGAAATTGTACCGATCATGGCTTGTCCCCGTCGTGTTACATATATCATTAAATAACGGTGATTAAACGTAAAAACAAGAAGCCCGCTTAACTTTGTTTAATATAGGCGGACCGAAAATTACTCAAAAAACATTTTTATTAGAATAATCGCTGAATGTAATTAACTTAAATATTATCAACGTTAGTTTATGCAAATGTCGATTCGAAAAAGAAAAGAAAAATAAAAGAAAAAACAAAAATGTTGACACCATCACATAACGCGATTTACAAGCACTAATGGAATTTGAGAAATTCTGGACATTATATTTTTCCTCTTTAACCAATACCCATTTTTACTTGTATAAATGCAGAAAACAGTAGCAATTTAGGTTGAACTTTTCCGGTAGCTGAAAGTACTTTTACACTAAAAGGTACGAAATAAAATAGTTTTAGTTTAAAAAATCGTAATTAAAATATACTCTAAATTTTTCAATTTTTCAATTAAAAATGCACTAAAAAAAAAAAAAAAACAATTATCTGATAAAAGGTGTTTAGCAGTAAAATATACGGCTTAAATGGGATATTACGATTATTTTTTAAAAACAACGTTAATACCTTAATCAGAACTCGCTACGCTAAATTAAAATTATAATTAAAATTCCCCCGACTTCACTTTCTTTTAGTGTGCATTTTCAATAAAAACTTCTAAAGTAAATCTCAAGGTCGATATTTTATTTTTTTGTTTTAAAAATGACTTTATACGAAAATGATGTTTGCTAACTGAATTTTTATGTCTTTTTCGTTTTATCCGCACTGCATTGTTAGACACCGAAGTGGCAGAAAAATTGCATTTATATTAAAATTGCTTTTGGAATTCCTGCAAGAAAACTATTCGGATCCATTTAATTATTTGTCGACTTATTTAATAATCGTCAAAATTCATGAAAATTTCGCATCACGATACCATTTTACATATGCGTCTGCCGAAAAGAACCTCATTATAGTCTCGGGCTCTATCAATAATCGGACGAGACCAAAACACTGTGAATATAAATAAAATTTTCTCGAAAAGATTGAAGATTCAATTTTCAGAAAATTTTAATTTCATTCGTATTTTGAACTCAAATTTTTAGAAATATTCCCCAATTATTAATCTCCTAGGAAATAATAAAAATTTATCGATAAAAAAATTATTGAAAATACATATCTATATATTTGTTTTATATTTCTTTCGATTTTTCAAAACGTTTTATAATCTGTGAAAATCCGGTAGCTGAGCTAAAATATTAAGGGAGTTATTAAAATGTGAAAGATGAACAAATTTCCTAAAAGAAACTCGAAAGAAAAAAATATTGTCGCTAAAAGTGATTAATGTAAATGGAAGTTTAACCGGAGCTACCGTGGAGACAAATTAGTTAAGCAATGGTGCTTTGTTCGATTATGAGCTAATATTGGACACTTCAGAAATTTCACTAGCGCCGGGTTAATGTGAACAATACCCGTTTTAACATTTTTAATTTTAGAAAATCGTAATTACTACGTGTACTTTCCGATAAAGTATCATTACAATTATTTTTGTTTCGGTGAGAATTAGACGCTAGCAGTTTTAAGAATCACGCAGGAAACTCTCTAAGGAGGAGCGAAATATTAATTCTTGTAGATGAATGTTTTACTAGAGATACGAAAATATAACTATACTGAAGAAGGTTATCCAGTAAAATTTGACATCTGATGAAAATATTAGTAGCACCTCTGTCCCCGTAATTTTAACACAATAAGTAACTAACAATAAGTGACGAACTGGTGAAGTATCGATAATTTAAGAAGCTCGGCGCTTTAATGAAACTATTTTGTCACGCCCCACGTAGAAGAACAGGAAATTTTATCTGGAACGATTTTAAATGAACACGAGAAACTAAGCGCGCCTCGCTGAATGTTTACCGTGTTTCGCTGTATTAATGACAAAAGCCATAATTTAACAAATGTAATGTGAAAAAATATCGGTTAAGTGGCCACTTTAATTTGCCTCAGTTCGCAACAATTTTACTAGAATTACAGTAGCACTATACTCTAAGGAGAATGCGTCAGTGTTAGTGCGTATGGGCATACGAGAGAAAAAAAAAAATATCAAAAAACAAAAAATCAAAAACAAAAAAGAACACCAGATACCAGACAGTCTCTAATCAAGTAACAAACACGAACGATTTATATTCTTCTCTGTCCGATTACATGTTTAGTATCCGTCTTGCGTTTAGCGCTGTGATAATTGGAAGATAAGAATCCGCCATGACACTAATTAACGTAATTATCTGGCACCTGTTTTTACACCGACTCACTTTTTATTCATTTATACTTCATTTATTTGCTTGTCAACTTTTATAGATGCATGCACGACGCGTGCGCAGATTTCAACTTTTTAATTCGGCAATACACATGAAATATATATTGAATATTTGTTGTCGCGTTTTATTTCTCGCTTATAACGTAGTGTACGTTATCTCGGTCACCTTCGCCGATTCCGATTGCGCTTCGTATTGCGCAATTAACCCGTGCATATGATATACGAGTTTGCACGGTTTTACCGGCGTTTTAACCAGTTTAAATAGAGTCTGTGTGGTGCGATTTTATTTCAATTCGAATGGAGGAATCGATTAATGAATTTAAAGCAGAGAATAAACGTGACGTGATTGTTGCTGACGACGAGTCTTCTGTTAACGGTCAATATTATGAAAAAAAAGGTATGGCGTTTTTTTAAAAAGGTTTTATTACTCTTAGTTCGACAACTGCAAGAGGCAGAGCTAGCTAATGCTGACGCGATCGTCTATTACCACCATCAGATATTAAATATGGAACGGTGTGGTTTTATGTAATACGGGTATAAAGGCAACAGTACGAACTTTATAATCGGAAGAAAAGAAAAAAAAAGCGTTTTTTGCGAGAGTTTTTGTAATAACGTTTTCTTTTCTTGAAATGTGCAAAAAAGTTCCCACGCGACTTTTCAGAGGGTGCACAATTTTAATAATTTAAAAGTTGAAAAAAAAAGCAATTAAAAAAAACAAAACATTCGCATAGAGGAGCTGTGTATCAGGCGGCCTGAAATTATTTATGCGAAATTAGTAATTAATAAACTGCTTGAAATGAGTCGTCGCATGTGAAAGAGTTTTTTGGAAATAGAAAATTTGCCCACGAACGAACGAAAAACAATTTAGTTAGACGAAAATTTTATACAATATTTGTATGAGCAGGGAGTCGGTCAGTGCATTACGATCATAAAGTATGAACTTGGAATTAGTGCGTACGCATATTTTTCGTTTTTTCTATGCTTTTTCTAGACGCATCAGCTATATAGCCACGCTAACCCGGCGTGAATGAAATTTCTGTACGTTCCAATCCGAACGAAACAAACTAACCGCCTAGTTCGCCCCTACCTGTCATCATTAAGAATTTCAATCGTTAGGGAATTTCGGATCGAAACTTATTGCTGAGAGTCGATTCATAAGCCTGCGTCGTCAGTATACCGCGATTCCTCCCTTCCTGTTTAGAAAAAGATCTTTTACCAGTTGTTAATATTATATTCGAAATAATGTAGTAAAAAAAACACATTATAATTAGAGATATGATAACCTTAAATTGACTCTCTTTTTGCTGAAAATGGCTCAGAATGTTCCCCTCCAATCTGCAATTATTTTCGTTTCCCTCGGAAAATTAAGTTTTACAGTTCTGAGTGTACTTCTTCTTCCTCGAATTCCGACCGTTCTCGATCGTAGGTGACCACCATTTTAATATATTTCAAGATGTTTCGAACCTTCTTTCGTAAGCAAGGTGGACTATTTTTGTCCGGTATTCATCCCCCGCAAACGCCTTGATGCCGTACATCCAAGAGCGTTTTTTACGCTAGCGCTGCATATGAGCTGCAGATCCTATTTGGGTTATCGCGTGTTGATTAAGCGCCTGCCTATATATTCCTCTTCGCTTGTTTCTTTTCCCGAACTCTTCCATAAATGGCGATTTTCCGCTAGTAGAACTTCAATTATATCGCCCTTATATTTCGGTTCGTCTTTGTCATTTTTCGCCTTTACATGATGACCTTTCTTATTTCTCTTTCAGTTTTTTTTTCTAGTTTCAATTGTCTTTCTTTACCGTTCCGTTCTAAATCTGTTCCTTAACAAGTCGCCAGAGCTGAATTCTCCAATGCTTTAGGTTCTCTATTTCCTACACACGTCACTATCTCTATACTGACGGTTCTTAAGTAGAGTTAATTCTGCCGATCTTTTAAAAAACTTCCCTCCTTTTGTTCAATTTTCTATGCGGCGTCTGTTCATATTCTACGCGTTGTTCTTTTTGTTTCCTGCATTAATTATAAAGCGCTCGTAATGTCGGATTCTAAGAATGCTTTACAGGCTATCACATTAAACCTTCCTTCTACCTCTTCCGATTATATAATACTTCTCATACGCTTTCTCATCTATGATATTTTCCGTCTCCACTTGATCGAGATTGATCTTCTGTGGATTCCCGGTCATTTTGACATTGAGAGCAATGAATTAGTGAATATTCATTACCTCAATGGAGCACGTTTTTGGCCACATTTTCAGCCCGGAATATTGCTTTTTTTCAGTCGCTCATATTAAACTACGGCTCAACTCCTTTTCTTCTTCATTTTCTAATCCTGTCTTCTTTTATCTCTCTATTCAGCCATCTGTTCAACTTCATCCATGGTTTCCATGATATCTGCTCTCTCTTCAATGCTCTACAATCTCTGCTATTTGTCACCTTCGCTTTAACCATAGTCTCCTTCCTGCATCATTTTCTCGGTTTTCATCTGCATCTTTTCATTCGCCTTCTAATTACTTCCGTCGTGACCCTAATATCACATTTTATTTGAATTCATGGCCTTCTCTGCTGAGCAATCGTTCTATTCTTTGCTATTAAAACTCTGCTCCTCTTATCAATGTTGCTTGTATTCTCTCATTTCCTTCTATTTCGGTTATTCCTGAGGAATTTTTAGTCCTTAAACGCATAAGAATATAAATTTATTGTTTCTCCCCTTCTCTTTTCTTGGGCTAATGTTCTTGGTGATAAACCCACTTAAAATAAATAAATAAAAAAAAAAAAAAACTATTACAATGAAAATTTGGCAGCAGGTACAAAATGCATCTCGCCATTTGCCTGGCGTTACACGGAAGATTAGGCCAACTTATCCCCCACTTTGGAGCTACCTACGGATCCAGCAATGGATCGAAATGGGTGAATCGTGATCGAGAATACTTACAGACTATTTATGAATTATGTATTCTACACATCGTAGATAGGAATAAAAATTCAAGGTTTTTCGAGAAATTTACGCACGCTTCTATGTTTCTCCACAGTTGCCTTCCTCTTACACAGCTCGTGAAGGTTCTCCGGGTCAACTGGAGCATCTTATATTTGGTGAATATCCACGTTCTTTAGCTTCTTCTATTTTGCTCGGTAAAAGTGCGCCTTTTTTTGTTTTTTGTTTTTTGGTGTCTGCCTGCATGCATGACCGAAAAAAAAAAGAGGTACACGGTTTTGTTTAGCGGTATTACCGAGCCGTTGATCGAAGTCGATTCGAAACAGGTTCGCTCGCTGGAGAATTCCATAGCGTTACGAACGTATTTCATTTTTTTGAACGCGTTCAAAGTGTCCAACATTCGGACGCGTGCGAGAATATTAAACTCTTCGTTATTTGCATCTTCGTGTCCGTAAGTAATATTGCTATTTCTCCGGCATTTTGTGCTATTTAATTACGCGATAATTTATATTTAAAAGGAAGCGCTCGCTGGAGGCGTAATGCTAAAACACGATTTCGATAAAACTTACCTGACTTTATTTAATTTTTTTATTGCGTAGTAGTGCGTGCATCGTCCTTTTCGACATCTGTTCTTTTTTTTCCCGCCTTTTTACCTAAGAACTCCTGAAAATAATTATGAGTACACACATATTGATTTTTAATATTTCGACGTTTTATTAAATATTCGCCAGAAAAATTATCTTTTTTTAAAATAAAACAATATAAATATATGCGATGACGATTTCTGTGATTCTTACGGAAGAATCCGTGTTCATTTTTGCAATTTTCGGTTTGCATAGCAATTTCTACGACACTTTATGCCGCAGTTCGCCGAATTCATTAACGGTTTTTACAAACATCCATTACGCACTTTCGCAATACGGGATTATTAAATTCCAGAATTTTTCTATTACCGTCAATGTAAGAAGGGCCATATCGAAAGTTATTCGTTATATTTAACGTGTTATATAAAATTTAATAATTTCCTTATAAAAATTCGAGGTTCGCTATTAAAACCGAATTTATATTCTGCTTTTTAGCAGCTATATGTGATTTAAATTTTTGACCAATGGTAATTTAAACATATTTTAGATGTGCGGTAGGTATTTTTTAAGTAAATTGTTAAATTACTTGAAAATACAATCTGGGACAGTTGAAGTTTTGAACATTCAACAACGTTTAATTCACGTTTATTTGTAATACATACATTCGCTTTACTGATTCTGCTCTAAAGAAGCTGATTGAATATGAAAAAAAAAAAAAAAGAAAAAAGAAAGAAAGGGAAAAAAAACTTTTAATTTACATTTGCTAATTTTCAGTCCAATTTTCGACCATTTTCAACCTCGGTCAGAAGCAAAGTTATATTATACTTTTTGTTTAGCTAACGTGGAAACTTTCAACTATTCCTTAAATTAAAAAAATTCTTTCCTACGATTATTCTCCTAAGAGTAGTCTTTTTTTTATGGTCAAAAAACCCTTTACAGCTTGTGTTGGTGTTTTTTGTTCGTTCTCATTCGTCGATCCGATTTCGTTTTCGGCTTTAAGGGAGATTGAAAAATTTCCGAATTACGAGCTGAAAGTTCCACTATCGCCACAGTCTTTCTCGGGCAGGTGACCAAGTAAAATTGAGTTTTCGGAGATTGCATTTATTCGATTGTTGCCAAATCGAGCGATAAGACTATTAGCTCTGGCAATCAACCGTAGAAGTTCATCAATTTTACGTTCATACCTTCTGGCAATTTACTAAAAAGAAATTTTCCATTTTCAATATCTTATAAGTTGCCGTCGCATTTCACAGGACAGTATAAAACATCTTCCGTATACACCTTACTCAGAATAACAAAACTGGTAGCATAAATTTTGTTTACCTCTAAACTTTGTTCAAATTTTACATATCGGAACAATTTTTAATGGCG
This sequence comes from Icerya purchasi, assembly GCA_039619475.1. Taxonomy (NCBI): domain Eukaryota; kingdom Metazoa; phylum Arthropoda; class Insecta; order Hemiptera; family Monophlebidae; genus Icerya; species Icerya purchasi. The sequence goes on along the minus strand of CM077116.1, from coordinate 95,608,608 downwards.
GGCCAAATTTTTAAATTGATTGTTTCAGTAAAGGGTTTCCCCATCTCAGCAGAAATGTGCGAATGTAAAGAATGTGTTCATTTGAGAAAAAAAATAATAGAAATAATAATAAATGAAAACAATTCTTTACGAACGTTCATTTAAGAAATTCCGAAAATTTTAATCCGACGCTAGATAAGTGACATTTTTGAGGGACATTCAAAGCTGGATGACAACTGTCGATAACTATTAGGAATACCTTTATTCACATACGAACCAGCTCATTCCTGCGAATGTCTAAATTTCACGTTTTCTCAAAAACCCGATCGCCATTATTGATGTGCAATGGCTATGATGAGTCGGCAGTAAATAGAGCGACGAACAACCCGATGAGAATCTATTTAAACATCAACCGAGTCGACAAAGCACCATTTCAAATTTTAATTTTGGTCAATAAAATGTCATGTAGATAACATATTTCATTGAAAAAACGAAAAAACCTCCCATAAAAAACTCAGCGTCATCTACAAAAATTCGCTCACAGAAGATCGCTGCCTCGAACACGTACGATACTACGAAGTTTCTCCGGTGTTCAAGTGACTTCTTTCACACCCGTAGGTAGTTCCCAAAACACATTCGGCTTTTCTTATACAGCTTTTGGAGCCTTTTGTGTTTTACTCTGCGAGTTTCATTGAGCTACACCGTTCTAAACTTTCGACAACCGTTTTAATTTTTTTCGTCCCCTTCTCCAGCCACAAATTGTTTGCTTGAAAAACCAGCAATTATCCGGTTCACATCTTGTTTTCATCCCGAACTCTCTATCCCAAACTTCAGTTCATTCATCCGCAAGATCTCTCCTAGTCACTAATTCTGAAAATTGTATATGCGAAGCCGGATTTGTTTTTATACTTGCGCTCATCGGGTACCTATTATTTGGTCGAAATTTATCGTTCCCCATTGAACGTTTCTCCATTGAACATTTCCCCATCATCATTATTGCAGGGGATGCTCCAATAAAACGTTTAATGTTCGTCGGAGAACGATTTCGCTGACGTTAGTGAGAAAGTAAAAATGTGTGAAACGTTAACGAGCATTCTTTATCGGTGTACATTTCAACGTGTAGAGTAAATCGAAAAAAAAAACAAGTTACTCGTTAGCGTAGGTTTGTGCCGTATTATTTTAGCGTTGTAAATTGTACGCGCAACAAAGCGTGTTCGGAAGAGTAAATAATTAAAGCGAGCCGCTGAACCGTTCACTCGGGATTCGTTCGAAAAAAGACCGATAATGACGTATAGAACTGAAATTAGGGCGATTGATGATTTCGTGAACTGAACGGACGAGATCATTTCCAATAGAACGAATCCCAAATTACGAGATATTATTTTTATTTGTTTTTTTTTTTTTTGAATTTCCGAACTGCGTGCGAAGCACTTTTAAAAAACTTTCGCCGGTTTTTCTTAAATAATCGCGATAAACAGGAACAACAACGCGATCGGCTGCGTCGTATTTTTCACTTCTCTGTGCGCTATGGAACTGCTGCCAATCCGATTATTTTTTCCACCTGCATCGGGATTATTTAGTGAGAAACGAAAATCAGAAAACCGGTTGAAACGTAAAGCAAGAATAATCTGACAGAACACTAGGAGACCGAAAGATAAAGCACGGTAATAAATGGAATAAATTAACATTCGAAATAAACTAAAAAAGTTTTACTGATTATATGGAAAAGCTTAGCTCTTTATGGAAGGCAACACGAATATTCAAAAGCCAGTCCGCAAAATATGCATTTTCAAATATTTCTAAATATGACAGAGTTGCCTGACAAATAGACTCATTACTCTCTGTTTGAGGCAGTAGGTGAAAGCGGCAATAACATTAATCGTAAAAAATCGCCTTAATATACTCAGTCTGCATACTAAGAGAATTGTTTTTAGATTTTTATTGGTGTACATTCTGTACTGTTAGCTGATGATGGGCTATACCCGAAAACGTTTCTTTAATATGAGAGGAATTTACTTTAATACATTAATGTGTATACTATTTTATCGCTTATTTTTGTTTGATATTGAGGTATTTTGTATATATACGTATAAATATTAGCAAACAGGTGTGGATTTATCTACAACTAAAAGAACTATCTAAAATACATATTATACTCCTCAGCTATAATCGCCCCCGCATCCGCCGTAATCAATTTCAGCAGATAATCCAATCCATACAAAATGATTAAGCAATAGCCGAATCGAGTGGTGGCACGAGAAGAAAAAGATCCGCCTGGAGCACATGCCTGCGTATTTCAAATCAGCTAAAATTATTATGACTAAAAAGCGCCGGGTAAGTTAGCGAGGAAGAAGTTCATATCGGCTGAATTCGTTGTCATCCACTATCTGTAAACTATATACGGGAAAAACACGCCAAATGCACAAGGATTTATTGAACGTTATTCAAAGATGATGAGAACAAGCGTCTAATCAAACGACCGTACATCCTACAAGGCGTACTGCCCACAATTATGGGGATACGCTATTAAACCGGAAAATAATTTAAACTATTCGAAATGAATGTATTCATAGCAAATACTCGTTGATTCTAGCACTATCGCAGATTTATTAAGCAGATCGAAGAATGTCGACGCGCGGGCAATAAACAGAATTCAAAGTCATTGAAACTTTTACTTACAAATGTAATATACTTAAGCGGTTAAAATGAACTGCTTAGTGTCATTACTTAATAATATTTATTATACAACGTAAATGTAAATCCATTTTGCATGGGGGGCCCCCGATTATTTCGTCATGCTCAGTAGGCATTTTACACTAATTCATCCGGAACTAACACAGCGCCGATTACCAGTCAGAAAATTCATGACACACCTGTGAGAAAGTAATCAGATGGTTTCCCATTGCTTGCCTGATCGCCGGGTCACAGCCGGTGGAATTAATATGCAATTTCACCTCCGCCGTTAAATATTCACGCGCAATACATTACGAAGCAATTAAAGAGGTAGAAGAATTAACACAACTTACGATATGCTGATGATACTGTCCTGCCAGCAGTTCCAAACAAAACTGGAATCTATCATGGGAAAAGATCGTAACGTAATTACACACTATTTATAAACAGAAATAAGAATTTACAAAAAAGTTGGTGTTTTTGACGTAGAAGATAATTTTATGAGGATATCTAGGGAATCACTGGGCCAGCTAATAATCGAAAATGTCTATTAGATATAAAGCCTAGATTAACGTATTATTAATATAATTATTATTATTATTATTATTATTATTATTATTATTATTATTATTATTATTATTATTATTATTATTATTATTATTATTATTATTATTATTATTATTATTATTATTATTATTATTATTATTATTATTATTATTATTATTATTATTATTATTATTATTATTATTATTATTATTATTATTATTATTATTATTATTATTATTATTATTATTATTATTATTATTATTATTATTATTATTATTATTATTATTATTATTATTATTATTATTATTATTATTATTATTATTATTATTATTATTATTATTATTATTATTATTATTATTATTATTATTATTATTATTATTATTATTATTATTATTATTATTATTATTATTATTATTATTATTATTATTATTATTATTATTATTATTATTATTATTATTATTATTATTATTATTATTATTATTATTATTATTATTATTATTATTATTATTATTATTATTATTATTATTATTATTATTATTATTATTATTATTATTATTATTATTATTATTATTATTATTATTATTATTATTATTATTATTATTATTATTATTATTATTATTATTATTATTATTATTATTATTATTATTATTATTATTATTATTATTATTATTATTATTATTATTATTATTATTATTATTATTATTATTATTATTATTATTATTATTATTATTATTATTATTATTATTATTATTATTATTATTATTATTATTATTATTATTATTATTATTATTATTATTATTATTATTATTATTATTATTATTATTATTATTATTATTATTATTATTATTATTATTATTATTATTATTATTATTATTATTATTATTATTATTATTATTATTATTATTATTATTATTATTATTATTATTATTATTATTATTATTATTATTATTATTATTATTATTATTATTATTATTATTATTATTATTATTATTATTATTATTATTATTATTATTATTATTATTATTATTATTATTATTATTATTATTATTATTATTATTATTATTATTATTATTATTATTATTATTATTATTATTATTATTATTATTATTATTATTATTATTATTATTATTATTATTATTATTATTATTATTATTATTATTATTATTATTATTATTATTATTATTATTATTATTATTATTATTATTATTATTATTATTATTATTATTATTATTATTATTATTATTATTATTATTATTATTATTATTATTATTATTATTATTATTATTATTATTATTATTATTATTATTATTATTATTATTATTATTATTATTATTATTATTATTATTATTATTATTATTATTATTATTATTATTATTATTATTATTATTATTATTATTATTATTATTATTATTATTATTATTATTATTATTATTATTATTATTATTATTATTATTATTATTATTATTATTATTATTATTATTATTATTATTATTATTATTATTATTATTATTATTATTATTATTATTATTATTATTATTATTATTATTATTATTATTATTATTATTATTATTATTATTATTATTATTATTATTATTATTATTATTATTATTATTATTATTATTATTATTATTATTATTATTATTATTATTATTATTATTATTATTATTATTATTATTATTATTATTATTATTATTATTATTATTATTATTATTATTATTATTATTATTATTATTATTATTATTATTATTATTATTATTATTATTATTATTATTATTATTATTATTATTATTATTATTATTATTATTATTATTATTATTATTATTATTATTATTATTATTATTATTATTATTATTATTATTATTATTATTATTATTATTATTATTATTATTATTATTATTATTATTATTATTATTATTATTATTATTATTATTATTATTATTATTATTATTATTATTATTATTATTATTATTATTATTATTATTATTATTATTATTATTATTATTATTATTATTATTATTATTATTATTATTATTATTATTATTATTATTATTATTATTATTATTATTATTATTATTATTATTATTATTATTATTATTATTATTATTATTATTATTATTATTATTATTATTATTATTATTATTATTATTATTATTATTATTATTATTATTATTATTATTATTATTATTATTATTATTATTATTATTATTATTATTATTATTATTATTATTATTATTATTATTATTATTATTATTATTATTATTATTATTATTATTATTATTATTATTATTATTATTATTATTATTATTATTATTATTATTATTATTATTATTATTATTATTATTATTATTATTATTATTATTATTATTATTATTATTATTATTATTATTATTATTATTATTATTATTATTATTATTATTATTATTATTATTATTATTATTATTATTATTATTATTATTATTATTATTATTATTATTATTATTATTATTATTATTATTATTATTATTATTATTATTATTATTATTATTATTATTATTATTATTATTATTATTATTATTATTATTATTATTATTATTATTATTATTATTATTATTATTATTATTATTATTATTATTATTATTATTATTATTATTATTATTATTATTATTATTATTATTATTATTATTATTATTATTATTATTATTATTATTATTATTATTATTATTATTATTATTATTATTATTATTATTATTATTATTATTATTATTATTATTATTATTATTATTATTATTATTATTATTATTATTATTATTATTATTATTATTATTATTATTATTATTATTATTATTATTATTATTATTATTATTATTATTATTATTATTATTATTATTATTATTATTATTATTATTATTATTATTATTATTATTATTATTATTATTATTATTATTATTATTATTATTATTATTATTATTATTATTATTATTATTATTATTATTATTATTATTATTATTATTATTATTATTATTATTATTATTATTATTATTATTATTATTATTATTATTATTATTATTATTATTATTATTATTATTATTATTATTATTATTATTATTATTATTATTATTATTATTATTATTATTATTATTATTATTATTATTATTATTATTATTATTATTATTATTATTATTATTATTATTATTATTATTATTATTATTATTATTATTATTATTATTATTATTATTATTATTATTATTATTATTATTATTATTATTATTATTATTATTATTATTATTATTATTATTATTATTATTATTATTATTATTATTATTATTATTATTATTATTATTATTATTATTATTATTATTATTATTATTATTATTATTATTATTATTATTATTATTATTATTATTATTATTATTATTATTATTATTATTATTATTATTATTATTATTATTATTATTATTATTATTATTATTATTATTATTATTATTATTATTATTATTATTATTATTATTATTATTATTATTATTATTATTATTATTATTATTATTATTATTATTATTATTATTATTATTATTATTATTATTATTATTATTATTATTATTATTATTATTATTATTATTATTATTATTATTATTATTATTATTATTATTATTATTATTATTATTATTATTATTATTATTATTATTATTATTATTATTATTATTATTATTATTATTATTATTATTATTATTATTATTATTATTATTATTATTATTATTATTATTATTATTATTATTATTATTATTATTATTATTATTATTATTATTATTATTATTATTATTATTATTATTATTATTATTATTATTATTATTATTATTATTATTATTATTATTATTATTATTATTATTATTATTATTATTATTATTATTATTATTATTATTATTATTATTATTATTATTATTATTATTATTATTATTATTATTATTATTATTATTATTATTATTATTATTATTATTATTATTATTATTATTATTATTATTATTATTATTATTATTATTATTATTATTATTATTATTATTATTATTATTATTATTATTATTATTATTATTATTATTATTATTATTATTATTATTATTATTATTATTATTATTATTATTATTATTATTATTATTATTATTATTATTATTATTATTATTATTATTATTATTATTATTATTATTATTATTATTATTATTATTATTATTATTATTATTATTATTATTATTATTATTATTATTATTATTATTATTATTATTATTATTATTATTATTATTATTATTATTATTATTATTATTATTATTATTATTATTATTATTATTATTATTATTATTATTATTATTATTATTATTATTATTATTATTATTATTATTATTATTATTATTATTATTATTATTATTATTATTATTATTATTATTATTATTATTATTATTATTATTATTATTATTATTATTATTATTATTATTATTATTATTATTATTATTATTATTATTATTATTATTATTATTATTATTATTATTATTATTATTATTATTATTATTATTATTATTATTATTATTATTATTATTATTATTATTATTATTATTATTATTATTATTATTATTATTATTATTATTATTATTATTATTATTATTATTATTATTATTATTATTATTATTATTATTATTATTATTATTATTATTATTATTATTATTATTATTATTATTATTATTATTATTATTATTATTATTATTATTATTATTATTATTATTATTATTATTATTATTATTATTATTATTATTATTATTATTATTATTATTATTATTATTATTATTATTATTATTATTATTATTATTATTATTATTATTATTATTATTATTATTATTATTATTATTATTATTATTATTATTATTATTATTATTATTATTATTATTATTATTATTATTATTATTATTATTATATTATTATTATTATTATTATTATTATTATTATTATTATTATTATTATTATTATTATTATTATTATTATTATTATTATTATTATTATTATTATTATTATTATTATTATTATTATTATTATTATTATTATTATTATTATTATTATTATTATTATTATTATTATTATTATTATTATTATTATTATTATTATTATTATTATTATTATTATTATTATTATTATTATTATTATTATTATTATTATTATTATTATTATTATTATTATTATTATTATTATTATTATTATTATTATTATTATTATTATTATTATTATTATTATTATTATTATTATTATTATTATTATTATTATTATTATTATTATTATTATTATTATTATTATTATTATTATTATTATTATTATTATTATTATTATTATTATTATTATTATTATTATTATTATTATTATTATTATTATTATTATTATTATTATTATTATTATTATTATTATTATTATTATTATTATTATTATTATTATTATTATTATTATTATTATTATTATTATTATTATTATTATTATTATTATTATTATTATTATTATTATTATTATTATTATTATTATTATTATTATTATTATTATTATTATTATTATTATTATTATTATTATTATTATTATTATTATTATTATTATTATTATTATTATTATTATTATTATTATTATTATTATTATTATTATTATTATTATTATTATTATTATTATTATTATTATTATTATTATTATTATTATTATTATTATTATTATTATTATTATTATTATTATTATTATTATTATTATTATTATTATTATTATTATTATTATTATTATTATTATTATTATTATTATTATTATTATTATTATTATTATTATTATTATTATTATTATTATTATTATTATTATTATTATTATTATTATTATTATTATTATTATTATTATTATTATTATTATTATTATTATTATTATTATTATTATTATTATTATTATTATTATTATTATTATTATTATTATTATTATTATTATTATTATTATTATTATTATTATTATTATTATTATTATTATTATTATTATTATTATTATTATTATTATTATTATTATTACACTAGATCGCGTGTTTTTTATTATTATTATTATTATTATTATTATTATTATTATTATTATTATTATTATTATTATTATTATTATTATTATTATTATTATTATTATTATTATTATTATTATTATTATTATTATTATTATTATTATTATTATTATTATTATTATTATTATTATTATTATTATTATTATTATTATTATTATTATTATTATTATTATTATTATTATTATTATTATTATTATTATTATTATTATTATTATTATTATTATTATTATTATTATTATTATTATTATTATTATTATTATTATTATTATTATTATTATTATTATTATTATTATTATTATTATATCTGGTCGACTATATACGACGGCTCGTCCAATATTCTTTAAATTTTATTAAATCATTATCAACATTACAAGCTTCCAAGGTCATATCTGCCGTTGAGGGGCCATGTTAGCAGATTATTGCAATCCTAAACTTCACCGCAATCACATCAATTGCTATGGAGATTATGTAATTTTTTATGCGCGCGGTTCCGCTTCTTAGTCTAATAAAGTTTGCTGTTTTTCGAAGACTATAACTTAGGTGATTTCCACTAGAGCTTCCGTCTTTGGTCTAGTGTCTGGTTTTCATTCCATATGTGATGAAATTTCTCCTTTTCTGCAGTACATGTCAGTTCCACGACCTTTCGCAGAAAGCTAGGCGTGGACTTTAGAGTTATGTTTCAACCAATCCTTTTTATATTCATATAACGGGTGTCGATTATTGTTGTTGACATATTCGAAACCTTTCATTTTTTACAACCACCTCGCGTCGAATTTCTGGAAGACCGCTAAGAGCTTATAAAGTTTTGGTAGAGGAGTTGATCTTAGACATCCGCTTATCAGTCTGTCTCGTTCAGGGCCACGTCGATCTTTTTTTGGGGTGCTATGAACGGCCTCACACTGGGAACGCATGTTCACCAGTAGAATAACGGAGTGCTAAGGAAGAAATTCTGAGGGCGTTTTTTCGTTAGCTTTTCAGCTGGAGACTGTCAGCTTATTATTCTGGCGATGGTTTTCATTTTAACTGATTCGCAGTGCTGTTTGTATGCAAACGATCTGTCGAGTATGTCTGCCAGATATTTTCAGTTATCTGTGTGCTTCAAGTCGGTATCTCCCCATTTAATTTGTAGTTGTCGCTTTGCCTCACGATTTCTCAGACGAAAGACAGAGAACGATGGCTCCGATAAATCTACGAACGATTACACTCATTTCGGACTATGCGAAGTTTTTCTTTTAAGTTTTATTTCCGCTAAATTTGGTATCTACAAGCTTGCTGAACATTCTTGATTCTACTGATATACGAGTAAAAATTACGCTACTTATTTACTTATTTAAATAACACGTTTTTGAAATTACTCGTAATATTAATAAACAGTAATAATTTAGTATAAAGTACGTGTATCTTAGCATTTACAAAATTTTTCGTTTTAAACAATTTCGACAGAAAATCCGAAAGAAAAAAAATTCGCGTCAAAAGTCACGGTCCATTTGAGGATGTAATAAGAAGAGGAAATGATAGGAAACCGAAAAAGAAATAAAGCAGGAGGCAGCTACGATGAAAACGGAGACGAAACAGAACAATTAAGATGTTGGGAAAGTCATTAAAGCGCTGTAGACGGTGTGAAGATTAGAAAAGCAATATGAGTAAAGACTGTGATCGTAGAAAAAGAATATTATGAGCAAGAAGTTTTTACTGATTCATTCGACTGTTGAGGAAGCCGAGTGGACAAATAAGTCGGCTAAATTATCTGCGGTGTCGTAGTGGCTAATGGATGTGTCGATTGGAACGGCGTCCGAGCTAAGAAAAAATTGGCAATCAGAGAGCGAATTTGATAATTAAAGTGAATGAAAAAGAACGAAAATTTAAAAAACTTTTGAATTTCGAGCGAATTTGTTACCATTGGAAGAAAGTGAAATTCATCAGTCGCCTACAAAAAAAAAAAAAAAGAAAAAAAAAAGAAAAAAAAAGTTCAAAATGGGGTTGGGGAAAAAGAATAGCAATTCCTAAATCAAAGCCGTCAATAAATACGATAGGAGATAAAGGAAATATGGTATTTATAATTAAATTAACATATGTGAGTTTAAGAAAAGTAAAACGAAAAAATTAATTAAACATTTAAAACTTCCGTAGCGGATATAATTAGAAAAACAATTTGCGGTAGACACACTATGTTTACAAAATTTAATCTTAAAACTTAATGTTTCGGAAAGCTTACACTTACATCATTAGGAAATTAATTTTCTTTTTATTGTAAGGCAAGGGCTCCGAGTTTATTATAATGGACTCTTAAACTGGCAGACTGATAAATGCCAGGAATGTAGTTGCCGAAAGAAAAGTGTTTGAAAGGATGTCGTGTAATCCGTGACTTAAACTAAAATGTGCCCATTCCAAGAGGATTACATCTTATGTCGGAACAAAACGAGCAAGTCTATACCTCGATATAATCTGGTTTTGTAATTCTACCGTTGAATAAATGAATAATTATTATCGTGCTGCAACGAAAAATTCTCACGGCGTAATTGCGATAATAAATAAAAAGCGAATAAAGCGAGAAAACTTTAAATAAACGAATTATATAAACTAAATTGTTAGACATCCTATTTACATACATATAGAAATCAATTGCCGGATGTATGACTGATCATCACTTGAGAGCGGATCGACCGATTTGGCTGATTTTTTTTTTTTTTTTTTGTTGTGTTTGTAATTGTCAGGACAAGGTTTGCATGAAAGAAAATTTTGGGGAAATTCACCGGAAAATTCAGAAAGTTATGATGCGACCAGCGGTACAGAAATGCATCCGGGACGAATTAACAAAAAAAAAATAATTTTTACAAAATTTTAAATAAAATAATTACCATAGTAAATTTAGATAAAATGATTACTATGGTTAAACTCCAGACAACATTTTATTAATTTCTAGCGAGAGTAAATACACCACGTTCTGCTACTTCACTTTTTGGATTACTGAAATCATGAAATTATCACGTTCCTAACCTAGCTGCCGTACTCATTGCGGGGGTTGAAAAAATGTACACAATTCTCTATTATTTTTCACAGAGAATACAACGGAATTTTTAATAACTGCTACCGGGAATGTTATTTGTATTAAAATTTGAAATCTCTACTCAACTTTTATTGTTTTGTTAATAAATTAATTTCAATAAAATGCTCGAGACGAAGAATTCGGAAGATACGAGTGAAGAAAATGTTCTCTTAAATGTGTAATTATGGGAGATCACCGTGGGAATAACTCAGGAGGGACCTTTGAAAATGATGGCTGCGTGCGCTGTTTAGTTGAGCGAAACTTTTTGTTACATCATGAGAGGTAGGTTATAAAAAGATCGCTAATTTTCAGCTAAACGTGAATCGTGAAGACCACCTTTTTTTTGTTGGACGGTGATAAATATGCTTTCCCTAATAGAGAGAACGAATCTTTAAATAAGCGTAATTTCGGATAAGACAACATTTATTTTATGAATTTCCAAGTATAGATTTATAATAACGATTGCCTTCCTGAGCTTCATAAAAATATCAATACCCATCTATGTTTCTGTCCACCATTAGAGAACGTTCATGACATTAAATATCTAGGAATATATATATTGATAAATCCTTGAATTGAAAAAAACACATTCAAAGTTTAAACTCGAAATTAAGACAGACAATTCTAGCTTTATATAAAATAAAGCAGGTACTATTACATCGAACTCTATATACTATAATTCAATAATAATGTCTAGAATATTATATGGAATTGAAATATATTATGTGAGGCTAAGAAAACAGAAATAAATAAAATAAGTAAAATACAGAAGAGGTGTTTGAAACGTATACTACCCTATTGGAAGTAAAACGACTTTGGATTAATTATGTATGGAAGGAAAATGATGAAATGTCCACCGAGATGTACTATTTCTATTATAGATTGCTAGAATTTAATGTCAATAATATAAAATTACCATCCAGGGAAAAAATCCGGTTAACAAGAAACCAAAGTAATACATATTACATCTATTCCCGCGGGGTAAATCTACGAATTGATAATACTGATGACTCAGTTTCAATTAATTTAAATAAGTACAATCCCCGATCACATATACTAGAGGGGAAAAAAATTGGTGCGTGGAAAAAGGAGGTGCAAAAATGGTTGAAGGAATTGGTTTTTTTCACTTTGTCGTGTCCTTCCTGGATTTTAGGCCCCCACTGATCATGGTTTATTTCGATTCTAAATATTAAGCTGTCTGCATATATTGGTGTTCAGATGTGTATTACGCGGCATTGTTGTTTTACCGGCATACATATATATGCTATTACTTTAATATACATAATGCTAAATTTATTATTATTGTTAGTTACGAAATAAGTTAAGTAGTTGTAATTTGTGTACCTGTATATATCTATTATAATAAACGTTGATAAGAGTGTTGGGCACTCACACAACGGGCATATTTGCCCTGTGAGAGCCACAACTTATTCTTAACAAAAAAGGGGAAAAAAAAACAGGTTATTATTAATACACGGGCGAAGGCGTGGGTAACAGCTAGTAAATTATAATTTTCCTTGTAAAATTGTATTTCATCATCGGGGTAAGAAGGAGAAATCTGTTGAAGAACCAAATGTCTCGTACGATATTCACGATCTTCTGAGCTGCAGCAACTTGCACATTACAACATTGCGAGGCTGTTCCTTTGGTGGGGCGAAGTGTCGAATAAAGCGACTTCGACGAATTTCAAATTACGTATTTCGTAGATTCCTTTGTTTTTCGATAGGCGCTAATTTCCATTTGGAAGCAACGTGTGTGGGGTAACCTCGGTGTAATTTTTAACCTGTTGAGCGTATTTCGTGGCTCTTTTGATTCTCTCGAATGTCGCAGGCCAACAAAAAGGCGGTGGTTTATCGCGCGCGCTTCGTGATTTTGTTGATTCTCTTAAATATCGTAGACCGACGAAGGGCCGGTAATTTAAAGTAGCCGCTAGACTACTTGTTAAATTTATATACCACGGCAGCGAAGTAGTAAGTTTTAGTTGTGTCTGTTTTTGATTGTTTTGTTTTTTTTTAGTATAAATTGCGAAAAGCGACAGTAGAATGCGAGTGAAATATTCCAGAAGTTTACGCTGTGGCCGCTCAGCCTCAGTCCAATCCGAGATTGGCTATTATTCTCGCGAAACACGCAGATGAAGAAAAAGTCAACTGACCCCGGTGGCACAATAATCCAAAAACGTGAGAAGTGTGTGCACGCGCGGTAGGGAATTGGTGGGATACCGGGATTAGCGGATGCGTTAAACAAGCAAAGATACATTGTTTAAAGGAGGAAATTCGCGCCTAGCGCTGTGTGCTTTCTTTGCCGAGAACAGCCGGGGCAGCGACTAATTAATTAATTTCGCTAACAAACCGGAGAAATTCAGCTTTAGCCGGAACATCGTCTTTACATTTATTGGACACTTCTTTGCGCGTCCAGGATGTCGTCTTCTGCTCCACTTTTCATCCAGTCGCTTTCGTCTTGCCGAAAACTGCCTGGAAATCCAGCGACCGCCGCACTTCCGTGCCCCTTCGTACCTCCTTCGGCACTACTAATCCGCGACTTGATAAAAAGCTTTGCGCTCGCACTATCCGGAAAGGCAGATTTCATCAAAATTTCCCAGCGCGATGTCCCGTTCTATTTATAAACAGATTAGTTCGTCATAAAGTTCGAAAATTAATGACGCAAACTTCCCACGACCTCCTTTCCAGCATAAACTTTGAGCTGGAATATTTCTGCGGGTTTTTTTTATTTTCTTGTCGCTATTTATGCGCCTTTAGTGTCATCACTACAGATGAAACTGCATTCGCTCGAAAAAAATTAACGGCGCATTTCGATCAATAGTAACTGGATGCCGTGTCTCGTCTGGAAAAACTTTATCGATCGTTTGAGAATTCCGTCTAATAAATTTCCCGTTGTTCCCGTACTAATGGCTCAAGTGTCCGAAGGCAGAAAAAAAAATGTTCGTTCCATTGCCGACAGTTTTCTCTCCGGAAAAATGACTGGCACTTCAATATTTAACTTTCAATGTATGCATATTATATTGTATAATGTATAAAAGTTCGGTAATTTGATTACCTTACGGTACCGCTCTATCGTTCGCTATTGTCGGCATTTTTGATAAAACTTTGAAATTCCACATCGGTTTTAGACGATTTTTTCTTCACGAATGATGAAATCGAGAAAAAAAAGTAAAACTTTTGCGAATTTTCCCCTTAATATTTAATTTACTAATTGTTACACTTGTTCCTATCGGTGTAACATCGTCGATGCTAATATCACGAATGACTGCATAAATGGGGGTAGCAAGCGAAGTTACGAAAAATAAAATCTTCAACAAGTTTTCTCGAAGAAAGTTCGTACGAGTCTCGACTTAAGTCACAACTTACGAATTTTATATTTCTGTCTCGAGAACAAACGAGTTAACGCGTACTTTGTGATTTATCTCAGAGTGCACGTAATCTTCTGCGGGAAATGTCTCACGAGTTCAAAGAGCAAACATGTTTAAACGACCTAGCATACCGTGTTTATAAGTGAAATTCTAAACTACTCTCGGACATTGAGTCGTGTATTACTAAAATCTCGCTCAACTTATAAAGCAGAAAGAAAAAAATGGAGACCACGGAGAATATAATCGAATCGATTCAAATCAATTTTTATTCATAAATCGTAAATAATAGTTCAAGGGGAGATGCTGCGAAACGAATTAAACTGGTCTTGTGTTAATTTGTTTCACCGGTGCTTGATAATGCACTGCTGAACTACAGATATATCGAAATCTATGAAGATGTGCGTGTTAGTGTCAATTGTAATAGAGGGTGTGCACTTTAAAAAGAAATTTTAATTTACATTTAATCTCAAGTAACTATAGGTATTGTACATATTTGTGTTACATGTGTATAGTGTTGTGTGCATAATAACAATGGTATGCATTAACTGCATTATTTATGCAGTTGCATATTTGTAACATGTAGTATATACGTATAATATATATATATATATATATATATATATATGTATGTATGTATGTATGTATGTATATGGTATATATATGCAGGTGGTTAGAAACTTAGAATCAGGGATGTTGCGGATATCCGCATTCGCATCCTTAATAATCAATGCGGAGTTTCTCAAGATGCGGATGTTGAGCATATGTCACGACAAGACATTGGGGCGGGGTCAGCGAAAAGCTGTGCTATCGTATTTCGCTGATTAATCAATAGGAGACTAACCAATATTGGACGAGTTGCCAATCGTTTGTTTTGTTTAGTAGTTTGGATTGTAAATCAATTGCAACGTGTTTAGATGCACTTATTGTACGAACGTTTTTTTATTTACTTCGTTCTTATTTGAGTACATTACGGTGAATTATCTCTATTGTGATAATTTATAAATGAGCCCACAATGCCACCACTCACACAAAGTTTCATTTGGTCTTATTAGAAGATATTCTCACAAAGGATCGTACAGATACGTTTTTGAAGAATCATCTGAAATCGATGCATCCGTAACAATTTCGTCAGCTCTTAAATAATGAAAAATAATTGCAGAAATAAAATAGATGAACAAGTTAAGTTTTAATAATATTCATTTATTAGTCTCGTTTTATGAATATGGGGTTTAACTGTTGCTAAATGAATCTAATGCGAATTGTCAACTAACTACATTTGAGAAACGTCGATGCGATAGTTTTCAGTTTTTCAATTTAATAATAGGGGACAATTATGAGATTTGAATGAGAGCTGGTTGAAAAATTGTTTAAATGCCCCCTAAAGTTGTAACTAGTGTATTTCATATTTTTCGCCCTCACTTCCGCCTTGTCGCTCACTTTACAAAGACTGACGGTGTATTCTCTGACAAGCTGAACAACTATTTAGTGACGCGGGAATAATTTATGAACCGCTGCGAAACAGGTTAGAACCTGAAAAGGCAGCGACATTGCTCTTTATTAAATATTATGTACCAATTTTTAATTTACCTACTTACCTACTAAAATTTTCATTATAAAATAAATATTGTTAAAAATGTGATTATAAAATAAGCATTACTAAAAGTATGATTGTATAATTAAAATTATTAAAATTACCAATATATTACATTTATTCACACCTAAGTTAAGCATCTCATTAAAAAATTACTTAACATCTGCATCCGTATTAGCATCCACAAATGTGGACCCAAAAACGCACAAAAAATCTGCATCCGCAACATCCCTGCTTATTATCACGTGAAGTTAACAAATTCGTGATTCCAAGTTTTCCATTTTTATATTTTAATATTTTTTTCATATAGTACAATATCGTAAACTTACACTTTAACCACGAGTTTAACTTCAATCATGAAGCGCCAAAAATTTGCTCATAAGTATTTCAAAAATGCAAGCAGAAACTGGAGGATCACAAAAAAGTTAATTTATTAATAAATAATAATTTTATTTATGCGCGCAGATTAATACAATTGTGTACTCTATTCTTTTTTTGTGTGTGGGGGGGGGGCTCGATGACAAAGAGCATTGACCCATGTTCGACAAGAAAGTAAAGTATTGCTGAATTAATTATTTAGGTTCGTATGTGGTCAAATATCGCATCAATGAAGGATACACAGGCCCGGGCGACAAGCCGGTTGGTTCATTCACTTGTCGCATCTACTAAAAATAGCAGACCCCGCTCGCGGGAAAATACTCAAGAAAAAGAAGAAGAAGAAGGATACAAGAGGAGAGACAACAGATAACGAAGGAAAGGAGAGAACAGATGCAGCACTATAGGGAGCAGGAATATTAAGTCTCAAAAATTGATAGTAGAGAAGTAAACGTTCAGACTGCAGTGTGAAACATTCGAAAAGATTATGGTTAAAATTACATTCGTGGGTATCATTTGGAGAAGATGTAGCGGACAATAAGGAGAGTCTGAAAATCGATAGCGACATGAAGGAAGCAAACTATGATCGAAACGCAACCGACATAAAGAGAAAATAAAATAGCGCTGCAAAGACGGAAATTCATGAAACCAAGTATTAACTGGAAGATACGGCTGAATAGATTAGAAAAGGAGGAAGGGTATGAGTCTGACCAAAACCTATAATGGAATTTTTTAGATAATGCAAGTAAATTATTAACAGTGAACTTATTAATGGGGCGCCCATTAACAACTGCAACACAAGAGACAACTGATCAACTCTTTCATGTCCTTCTATACCGGTACATGGCCTGGAATCCAAAGGAACTCAATCTGAATGTGGTAAGTTTGAAAAAGGTTATGGATAATCGAGCGAATACGAAGAATGATAGGATCACAAGAAGTATGAGGAAAAAAAGATGAAATAGTTTGTAAAACAGTTTTAGCATCAGAGCTGATTAGGAATTTATTATTATCTCGTACTGAGGATATGTAAAGAATGGCTCTTAAAATCGCAACCGACTCTGCAAAGAAAATAAAGCAAGTTGGAGGAAGTCTATAACTTTCAAAGTGGTTGTAAACAGAATATAGGAAGGATGTTCCAATGTCGCGAGGACCCTTCGATCTGTCAGTATAAAGAAGAAAGTGAAAAGGAAATAGAGAGTTAATAGTGTTAAGGAAATCTTGATTAGATTGTGAAAAGGATTTAGAGTAAGGGGACAACAAAGATAAATTAGGAGGAAAAAGAAAATCTGTAAAATGAAAGGTAAAGTAAGGAAGTTTGTTGTGGGTTATAATTTGTGGAAGAAATTTGTACTCTATCCGATTAGTACATGTGTATTAGAGATTGTTCAAAAGAGAACACATCTCAAGTAAAAATCTATTACAGTTTTTTTTTTTTTTTTTTTTTTTTTTTTTTATTTGAAGTTCAGACGACTAGATATTTCCTTTCTCAGATTTTACATTATGTAATTTCGAAAAAAAAGACACACAAAATTTAATTGGGTATTTTTTATTCAAATTTAAATTTACACTTTTTTTCTTACACCTAAGTTAACTTTCAAAGTAGTAACAGCGTCAGAAAATTAACAGACGGTTCTATTACCATTGCATCTTGTTTGAAATTAGCACACTGGGGATCATGTTATTCAGAAACGAATCGAACAGAAATTCCCAATTAAGATGAAATTATACGGGTCAAACGTTTTTCTCCCTTCATTAGTTCTGTGTTTTTTAGTGAGGTTTCCTATGAAAATGAAATCATTATACTTCATTAACTACCATTTTTATTTATTTATTTTTTTTTGTTCTGAATTGAAAAGGTACATCTGGAATACCTCTGATTCCCCCGTAAGGAATAATGAAAACTGATCACACCATAATTACGGAATTTCATAAAAGTCTAAAATTAAATGTATATTTACCGTTCATTTTTTACGCTTCTTTTCGATAATATCTTGTGTGTGTGTGTGTAAATGTGTGTTACGTGATTATTTCAGTATTGTATTTCTCTTATTCATCAAACGTTTTAAATTTGTATATCTCTACAGTACGCAAGTAGTCGTCTCGATAGCCTATAGAGCGCTTGGCTTGCGTTACGGAAGTCTCGGGTTCGATCAGAAATTATTACGAAAAATTAAATTAAATACTCGCTAATAGAATCATGCGGAAAACAATGGCAAGCAAGCATACCATCATATACAGAACAGCAAACATGTACCGGACTGCCCTTGTATATCGATAAATCAAACGATTACTAATCGGTTCTGAATGTAGTCTTGCCGTGTGTAAACTCGCATTTTGAATATGATAATTGCCGTGAGCGCTGCCTCTTCTGTACAACTGGAATGTACGAATAGGTAGTCACGCGACGCTTGGAACCTCGAGCAATACGACTGGGACACAGTACGTAAACTCAAGTTGATCTTCTATGATCGCGTACTGGAAATTTATTTATTCCATTAATTATTCACTTTGGCAGCAGCCGAGATCGGTTAAATTACTCTCACCGCGTTCATCTTGCATTGTTCTGCGCAGGTTAAATGTAAAAACTGCAGTGAGCATTAGCCGCGATGAGGCACTGGTTTTAGATAGTCGGCGCGTACGTTTATTCTCGTTGCCGTACATGTGAGTTGCAAGATGATAATAATGAACATACGCAGAAACTCCAGCTTAAAGGTGAAAAATTCAAGGTGAACTGGAAAATTTACTGGGGAATAACGGAGCGTGATCCGTACAAAAATAAATAGAGTCATTGAACTTTTTTTTTAAATCGTTTTTCTTCGTCCGTTTGTTTATTCGCCGGGTCGTTTTGTACGCTTTCTGTGTTATTTTTGCTTCTGGAGAGCGACTTGAACACGTTTTCTCACTTATTTCATTGCGCCTTCGCTTTGCGAAATTTGTTTATATTTATTTCGAGTAGCGAGCGCAGAAAAAAGGCTAACAAGGCGTAACGTAGACGTCGCTATAACAGCTACTCCGCGTTAAATTCAAATGGACCCCAGTTCCGAAGAAGACCATGTGAATTAATCGCGTTATCAGCTTTTGAAAGTACCTTCGTGCTATTAAAAGGCCTACGGCTAAAACTCAAATGCTGTACTCTTCCAAAGAAATGTGACGTTGAAAGTGATTTATCGTCGTGTATTATTCGTTTATTCTGCTATAGCATCGAAAAAGAGAAGCTTCTACCATTTTCGCTTAAATGTGCTCGCGACCAGTGAAAAACAGTAATAATCATTGAGTACTACTTTTTGAAGGATATAAATAAATCTTTTTATGCGTCCACAAGGAGATCTGACGGTCTTGGGGAAACGAATTTCATTGATTTTTGAGGTAGTGGTAGTAAACCAATTGTGGGTATACAATTATTATGTTTGAAATATTAAGGTGCAATACTGAGATATAATTCAGAAAAACGAACTTAAATTTTGCTTAATGTATAGGTTATATATATATATATATATTAATTATAGAATATTCCGCTTAAAATTGCCGTGGCCTAAGTGGTAACGTTCGTGACGCGAACACTCGATATACTGGTTCAAATCCATTTGTGCGCATTTTTTTTCGCTCTTTTTTCTATAATATAAATATTTATGATTAATTTTATTTACTTATTCATTTATTTTTTTATTACTTTTTTTTTTATTTTTTCCCTGCAATGTGTATCCTGAACTATCCGAATTTCAAGGTCGCAAACCGTACGCGATACTGTGAGATTTACGAATGGAAATGAGACAATTCTTTCGTAGTAATATTCTTTAAAACAGTATTTAAAAAAAATGAAAAATAAAAAAAACAGATATAGGATTAAAAATTCAAATTACGATACAAATATATATTCTCGATTGAAGCCGGTCGTAGAGATTTCTTCTTTTCCCTTGAAAACGATTATTTAAACCTCTACGTGCCCGATAACGATATCGTTCGCTAATTGCAAGTTATCGCGTCATGGATGAAACAAAGTCCATCAACCCCTAAAAAATATCCACCGACAACTTTTTGCGACATTTTATTAACAGAGGGTGTAAAGAGGGCAGCCTAGTATAAGATATTATATATTTTTCTCTTTTGCCGTGTTGCTGCAACATTTTTAAAAACACCAAAAGATAAACAGGCTATGGAGAAATTTTTTATTGTTTTTTTTTTTTTTGTTGTTTCCTCCTTAAAAGAAAGTGACGTTGTAATTTCCCGCGGTGAATTAATAATAGACCAGGGCCGGTTCCGTTTGAATGACGAAATCAAAAATTCGTTTGAACGGTATGATAAAACGGGGAACCCCTAGTGCAATTACATTGATCGCAAATGAGAGTCTTTTTCGAGCTACGTAGGATATTTAGTTTGTTTTTTTTCTTTTTCGAGCTACGTAGGATATTTAGTTTGTTTTTTTTCTTTTTCGAGCTACGTAGGATATTTAGTTTGTTTTTTTTCTTTTTCGATTTTGTAGACTGTCGTTCCCGAGTGAATACTTTTTTTAGGTAGAAGATTTACAAGAAAAAAAAAAAAGGCAAAAAAAATGTAGCGGTTTTGCAATTACTTAAAAAAAAAAAAAAGGATACATTTACTGCGGTCAATTTCATTAATATATTACTATGTCATTTTGTATATACATATATGAGTACTATTTTTTTTATTGACCATTACCGAAAATAATACGGTTTATTTATTTGTTTATTATGAATTTGAAAGTATTTTTGTTTGCATTGGGGATAAAATCGATATTTTTATCCTTTTCCTTTTTTTTGTCGACATTATATCTAAGCTCTAGGGTTCAAATTTCATACGGTTAAAAATTTAATTAGATAAAAATTAGATTTTGGCCAAAACCGAAAATTAGCCGATTTCAAATATTTGATTGTTTATTTAATTTGTAATTTTTTCGCATTCGACATTTAAACGCATGCGCATCAACTTTATAATTCGATGTGTCTTTATATAGGTACGTAAATGTATCGGAAGGTTGATTATTTTCAAAAATAAAAATATATGTGTACTTAATTCGGAGCAACCGGTAGAACAAGCTGGATTTTTTCTCTCACACAATAAAGATCAGTTATTTCGTAATGAATTGCAGTGAAGAACAAAAATGGATTTCGCTTTTCATTGACCGATTACAGTAGCATGAACGAAAAATGTTACCTCAATAAAACTTACATCTTTAAAAGGCCCTGCAGCAAAGTAGACGCGAAAAAATTACATGCTTCCTTGCCAATGCATTTACACGGATGCCAAATGTAAACATTAAAAGTTAATTTATAGAAATAGACCGAGAAGACAGGTTTCGAACGGTACCGGCGATCCGGCATGTTGTACGAAGTATTAATTTATACACCGCGTTAATATCTCGGAAAATTTCCCGGTGCAATGCAAAGTCTGTCCGATCTTTCTACAACTCCCGGAAGGAAATCACCAGACTGCTGGCTGCAGAACCACTACGCAAAGTTGGTAAATTGCCGTTTGTCTACGCTTTTAGTTTAGTACTACTGAAATTAATTGAAATCGCTTAAAAATTTTGCAATAAAAAAAAACATACGATATTATTACGTTTTGTAACGATGAAATTTGAAATCTAAAGAAAACTTCGCCCGCGGTACAGTTTTAAGTACTTACCGGTAAAAATGGAATATCCTCTAATAGAAAAAATTTCGATAATTTTTTCGAGAGGAGAGAAAAACGTTATGGAAAACAATTTTTTTTTTTTATTTTATCACGTTCATTATGAAATTTTAGACAACTTCGTCGTGCACACGGAATATCAGCGCAAAACGAATTCTTCATTAAATTCGACATAGCAAATAACTATTAAATGTACCTTAAAGAAACTGCTAGAAGTTCGCGAAGTAAAGTTCCATCTTTCCTCGCCTGCTTCTTTTTTCTTTGTTTTTTGTGTTGTAACTTTTGAAAGAGTATTGCTTCATTTTCAAATGCTCGTACAGAACTTCCTTTCCTCATCCTACTAATTCCCCTTACATGATGGAAATTTTGCTTCTGTTTTTCCTTTTTCCTGCGCTCCTGTTACGGTTAACATTTTCCGCATCTTTCGAAGCGATAGCAATTGTCGATAAATTTCCAAAAGAGATTTTACCATGTCTTATTAACCGGAAAGGCTATTGTAGTAAGTATTATGGTAGTTTTACTGCTCTTTAAATTTACATTATTTCCGAATAATCGTAGCCGTTAATGTTGATATGGATTCATTATATTATGTGTCTCCGGATAGTTCCACGAAATCGGAAACCTGCAATGCTGCTCGGTTTTTTGTATGTAAATCAATTTTTTATCGAGAAAAAGTGAAAACAAAAGTAGTACGACGAAAGAAAGTCCTACATTATGTAAATATAGAATGAGATACGATATAACTGTAATCAAAATTCTCTATACGGGGACGATATAAAGGCTGCTACAAGGTGTGATTTGATAAATGAACTCTAAACATTTGATAATCGATGACTTTTTCGAAAAAAAAACAAACTTTTAATTCAATCGTCAGAAAAATGCATTGAAATTATTTATATAATTACCGGCACATGTTTTGGGGAACGTGGTCAATCGTGGTATATTACAAATTAAAAATAAAAAAAAAAATTTCAATTTTTAATTTGTAATATACCTTGATTATTCCCTGAAACGTGTCGGTAATTATGTAAATAATTTTAGTGTATTTTCCGATGAAGTTTAATTTTAAAGCTTTTTTTCATAGTTAGAAATGGAGTTGGTCCAAACGGGATTATGGGAAAAAAGGAGAAGATAAAATTGACGAATGATCTTAAAAAAAAGGAAGGAAGACAAAAAAAGTAGTACGTGACAGCTCTTTGCCCGCATGATGGTTAAACGATCTTTTAATCGTAATTAATTATAGTTTATCGTGTAAAAACTTAAAATAAATTTAGAAATTGCGGCTTTCGCTACGCTTAGATCGATAGCTGATGATGATAAGTCGGTTTCAATCAGTTTTCTCGGGAACTTTTATATAAAATCGCCGCGATTGAACAGTTATAATGCCGAAGAAACACATCTGTCTGATTTTGATCGTTTCCGATTATTTTTGTTGTGAAGTAATTAAAATATATTAATTTCTTTTATTTAAAAAAAAAAATAATAATAATTGTCAATATGAACTTATTACAAATACGAATTTTTTAATATTTTCGCACAGTAATTCTTTTTAGTCTATTTCATTCTCTATCCCTAGATCACTAAACTATCGTAAAAATTACGGCGGCAAAATTACGATGCCCAGAAAAAACAATGTCCGCGTCATTCCCACGTTCCCTACTTTACAGTACCTTCCTAACTAGTTTCCCGTCGTCGTCAATGTGCCACGCGGTGCCACTGTGGTCAGGTGTCATTTGTGTATTGACTTATTGCAAGTGTGTCGTAAAATTTATGAAAAAATTTAGTGTTTACGTGACTGTTGAGCGAAGGTAAAAGTGTATTTGTTTTTATCACTTTTCATAAAGACTGTATATGTTGATAACGGCTTATTTTGTGTTTCATGCGTATGTTGATACGGGGATTCGGTATTTGTGACGCGATCGGTTGACGTTGTTCGGTGATAATTATAATGTCAAACGTTTGACTTCAATTCTTTATGGTACCTACACGATGGACAATTGATTCACATCGGGGTAACATTAGCTTCAGAACTTCTGAAGGCTCTGTACAATTTGTCTCTTGTAGGAACCTTGCTTAAGAATGAGATTCCGAATGAAATAAAAGATTCTCTACTATTCGTCGAATCGGGACATCGGTTTTTGCTTTGACGAACAGAAGACTTTAGTTTCTTAAAAAACTAAAGAAAAATAAAATGGTCTATCTATTGTCAACGACATATGATACGATATCGCGATAAGCGAATTGAAAACCACAAATAATTTAATTGCTATAACTGAACGAAAGGAGCTGTCGATACGGTAGATGTGTTTATGTGTTCCTTCATAAAGACACATAGATGGCCATTATGCTTGTTTTATAACTTGATTAACATTGTAATTATAAACTCATACGTTATATATATATATATATATATATATATATATATATATATATATATATATATATATATATATATATATATATATATATATATATATATGTTAGCAATAACTGCGGAAACAGGAAAAAAAGCAAATCTAGGCACAACTTTGTTTTAGAAATGGCTAATGCTCTTGCACCACCCGAAAGAGAGAATAAATATTCCAACTTTGCGATGGAATATTAAAGAGCTCGTAAATGGTATCTTAAAGTATCGAATCTGTTGATGAAGCGGCAATTATCCAAGAGCCAAATTCAAGCAAAAATATGTGCCTTATGTCCGTCTTAGACTTGAGAGAAAAATGACAACAAACTTTTGCATGAAATGCAAAAAAGCCATTTGTGTGTAGAGTGCATAACATAAAGGCGAACTGTGTAGAATAAAAAAATATACGCTATTTTTATTATTATGTTATTCTCTAAACCTAAAGAATGTAAATGTTACTTCTAAAATGATAAAAGTTTTTGATTATCTTATATATTCATTCCTGTTTTATATGTATCCATGTCGTATTTTTTACGAATGTTTAGTGACGACGTCACCCGAAGGATAGTTTAGTAATCCGGGGTTTTAGTCGTGTTTTTGCAACTGAGATACAAAACGAAGTTTTAAATTTTACCTGTTTTTGTGTACTTCGTCAGTAACCCCGGTAATTTAATTTCGAAACGATGCTAATCGAATTTTTCACACTTTTTCCGTAATTCTTTGCACGAATAAGTCGGGATAATCGAAAAATCGGTCGGGGGTAGCTCGTTGAAGAGAGAAAAAACTCGTCGATGTTCTAAATTGTGGTTTATTGTAAAATTGAAAACATCCGTTATAACCGAGACGGAATTCTTAATTGCTAAAATCCTCTCCGTGAAAATATTGCACAAAATTTCAAAGTATGGTCGCGTTAATACGAGCAGCCGTACTTTTTCAAGCTGAGACACTGTAATATTTTTAAAAAAGTAAAATGTAAAAAGCAAGCTTTAACGAGTTTGAAAAAAAAAAAGAAAAGAAGCTATATTAAAAATTCGCTATATATTAGTACTCGATAATTTTACCACATTTTTCAAGGCCTAACACTTTTGGTAAAACCACGAATGATCTTGTACGAAGTCTTACTATCGATATTTAAAAGTTTATCGTCTTCGCTAATGTCGTACGAATTTGGGAATTTTGTCTACTTCTCGAAGTGCGTCTGTTTTATTCGTAACAAGAATTTTCACTTACACATAATGGTTCGTTACGCTTTAGTGACTCAAATGAAACTACAATTCTTCACTCTGACTAGCCTAATCCCTTTCCCGTACTTTTATACTTCTATTGACTAGACGCCCTTTTAGCGTCCGGATATTACGACGCGTTAGCCCATTTTCTAACAGTGAAATTGTCTTACACGGGAATTCATCAGTACAAGAAATTCCGTACAATTGCAGTACTTTTTTTTTTTTCTATACAGGCTTATCAGCGTCGAACAATTTTACTCGCTAGTAATGCCGTTGAAGTTTACAAACACGGCGCATAAATTGTAGATAAGTTAAAAAAATAAATCCAAAATATTATTTTCCACGTTATTTAAATACATATTTCGGGGATTGTGAAGTTGAGATGTTACTTCACATATACGGTACACATGTATAGATTTGGGTTCTCAGAAGTGGTTTTAACGATTTTGAAAAAATTCACGTATTAGGGGTTTTCAGAATTTAGAAATATCATCTTACCGTCGAGATAATTGTACGAAAGGAGCAATTTTAAAAGAGTGGCGGTTACTCGGTTCAGTGATCATCGTATTTTTATCGAAAAGTAAGCTACCACGGTAAAAACAATACGAGGCAAGATCAATTAGTAAGTTACGTTCGCGCGTAGTTTCTACCTAAATTAACGTATTTCAGCTTAAACGAAACTCGTTTTCGTTCTCTATCCCTTCGTGAAAAAATGAAACCGGTATCTTGCTTGGTTCGTTTACAGTGTCCGTTTGAAATAGAACGTCGTGCGAATTGGTCGTCCAACATTGAGAGGTGAAGTACGGTTTTTGTAGGCAAAAAAGTCATAATCCCACTGAACTTCATCGACAGATATGTGAAGTGTACGGTGATAAAGAAATGTCGCGAGATCCATGGTGTCCAAATGGGGCCCCCGGTATGTTCGAGGAAGGAGGAGATTATGTGGAAGATGAAGCGCGCAGCGGTGGACCATCAACTTCGCGTGCAGATTTGCACAAACGTTAAGCGCGTTGGAACTCTTATTCTTTCGGATGATCGCCCATGTGTTCGGTCCGTTGAAAGCAGCCCTGGGAGGAGAACGTTTCGCGAACAACGAAGACATGAAGAATTTCGTCATGAATTAGTTGGACGGACGCTTTTCAAACAAGCCATCGAAAAATTGGTACCCCGTTACGACAAGTTCTTAAATATTCCAGGTGAATACGTCGAAAAACACGAGAAATGATTGTGGATTTCAGAAATATATTTACATATTTTTCACGATTTTTTACACAACGAATTTAGATATTATGCCAATTTCCAAATATAGATTGGACGTCGTTGCAACAGATGATAATTTGTAATAATATTTCTGGTTAATAAATATTTCTGTTTATTTTTTGCATCGCGAGAATATTTCATCGTTTTTTTCGGGTTTTTTTTTTCTATTATCTACTGCTAGCTTGCGAGCTATCAATGGATAATATAAATACAATTAAATCACATGCGGGGGGCTCTTCATCCAATGACCAAGTCCCATTACCGATTAATAAGTTTAGATAAATATAGCAGCTTAGTTCTTCTTAATCTGCGCATTTGGGTATCCGCGTCCTTTTTCAGTAGGCTAACTGCCATCCAGTTCGTATGATTTTCTAATCTTTCCGTATGTTTTGCTGCAGATTTTCTAATCACTTCATTCACCAAAGTATTATTGTTTACGTACTATGAGACACCGATCATTGTCGCAATGTTACGTTTTGGTATCTTTATATTATTTCAATATTGCTTCTTACACTACAACTCCATAGCTTACAACCATATTTCCATATTGGTGCAAGTATTTGGCTGTATAAAATGGTATTTTATTGCAGACAGCAAGCTGGGATTTCTTTCCTATAAGCCAGTATACATTTTTTTTTTTTTTTTTTTTTTTAGCTTAAGTTCGTTCTTTTTTTTTCAATGTGTTTACGCCGCCAAGTTAATCTTCGGTCCAAATGCCATACCAAGGTGTTTGGTATTCTTTTTGATCGGAAGTATCTTATTTCCAACCATTACACTACATATCGGTTAGTAAATAATATAAACAAGATGATTTATTTTCACTTATTTTTATTCGCCACTCTTTTGGTACCATGATGTTGTTTTACTAACTACAATCTTCAATATAATATTTGCTTTAGCTGCATTTACATTTGAGCATAGAACAGCTGTATCATTTGAAAAAGTAGCCACTAGAGCATTATCATCAACAGGAAGATCAAATAACTTATAACAATAGTCCGAATACGCCATCCTGGGGAACACCAATAGCTGTTGGATATATATTAAAAACTTCATTTCCCTATTTGACCCGATAAAATCTTTCATCATAAAAACGAATAATGCATATGCGGTAAAAAAAAAAATGAGCTTTCGTTCCATGTGCTTATTGCTGCTGCTAAATTTTTACTACTGGTAAAAAAAAATCGTTAATCCATTTTGCAAGTTTAGAGTGGAAAGTTTAGTCACTCCAGGTGTACTATTAAATGAGCAATTCTGGTATATGCACATGCAATTAGTGCTACAAAATGGCTCTTACGATTTTTCAATAAAATTCACGAATTATAGTGGGAGATGTTTGAAGGTACAGAAATCGATTGTTCCAGGAAACAGAGGAAAACAGTGTTCGTTTTAGTGATCAAACTTGTATTTAAGGTTTAATGAAAAGTAAATGAAAAAATTCGTTTATTTGCCATTTTAAATGGAAAATTGAAATTCCCCGATGAAATAAAGTTGTTCGCGATATTTACACGGCGCCCGATTTTAAATATTACGCGAATTAAAATACACTTGCAAAATTTAAAAAAAAACAAAACAAAGTAATGTATTGTTTAATGTTTGTAAAACCGATGAATATGCTTTTTAACAGGATCTGCGAGTTCGGAATAAATCTGGCCGGTCATCAGATATCACATTGTTCATATGCATGCTTATACCGTGATATTTATCAATATGTTGGATGTGTACTGTTAATTTATGATACTAGAAGAAAAACTTTACGCGAAATGAACAATTTTTATAATAATAAATGTCGTTTTCCGATGCTTCGTAATTATCTTCTTGCGACCACTGGTGAACCGTACTTGCGTTTACAACTTTTGCACGCTCTGTAAGGCTAGACATCGTTTCTCCATCAAGCTACTTGATTAAAGCGTTTTTTTTTATTCAACATAACAAATTTAAGAAATATACTTGACGAAGCAGGAGTATTCTGTTAGTTTCTTGTCCGATACTTTCATTAAAATAGCGCTTAGTAATTAAAACTTTTAATCAAACAAATTTAACTTGGTACAATATTTATTATTTATAATTTCGTAAGCTCCACTTGGGCTGGTAGTCCCGAAAAAGGTACATTTATAGAGAAAAATGTTCCTTTTATAACTCTGATTAAGGAAGCGTTTTCTAAAATTTAATTTTCCTACAAAGCTGAAAAGAAAAAACTATGTTGTTGTTGTTGTTGTTGTTGTTGCTTTTTTTCTATAAAAATAAATTCATTAATTTTATCCCGCATTATTATTTCGGTATTTTGGAGTGTACAAAACTATACACAAGCATTTGCGTATTCATTACGAAATAAATATTTCATTTCAAAAGAACCGGGGAAAAGAAGGCAAATTTTGAAGAAATTCTATATTTATCTTCGAGCCATTTAAATTAAAAGATACATATACATGTATATATGTATATATATATAAGAATCGGGCCTTTGGACCCCGCCAAGGGAAAACTTTTCAGACCCGCAGATATTAGTTCCTCTGTATTATTTATAGAAGAATCGCGATTTCTTTTAACTACTGACACAAAAATAAAAAAAAGATTATATTATTTTCAAAGTGTATTTCTTCATTCTTCATGTACATTGATTTCTGGCCGAGGAAATAACACAGCTCGCAGATCTAAATAAAATAAAAAAAAAAAAAAAAAAATGAAAGAGTTCATTTCTAAATAACGCGAAAAAGCTACAGGATTTCCTTCTCACGGTCACGTAACGGTCATGTATATCTTTGTGTCCGCGTGTGTATGTACGTATGTACATATATCTATGCAAAAATGTTAAGTCAACAGTACGAAATTATAGATTTTCTCAAAAGAATATTCAGTCCTCCTACAGACTCTACTTGAACCAATACAAATGGAAATTTTTTTTTTTTCCAGTGTATATAATAAAAAAATAAAACTATATCGTAATTTGATGATAAAGCTCATATTTTTTCCAACGTAAAATTATTCTAATTCCTACTTTTGGTTTTTAATTCATCGTTTTGAGCGCTTAAAATATTAACTGACAAGTTGTGCAAACATCTCTCTCTCTCTCTCTCTCTCTCACACACTCTAGACTCAAAAACAATGAATATATAAATATTGAATATAAAAAATTTTATAGAATGTCTAAAAGTTTGTTGGCATTAAGGAAAGTTGGAACCGTCCGAACCTGTTCCACCGATTGGCTAAGAGAACGTGTAAAGGTTCGTTCTTAATTGTACTAAAACTGTTTTAGGATATGCTTAACAGAAGATTTCACCGCTGTATTTCGAAATGTGCAAGAAGTAGAGAAAGAAGGGTTCCCTGAAAGAAATGATTGTGTAATAGTGCGCCCCAATCTCAATCTGTTGAGAGCAGAGAATTATTTTTTTCATAATTGGATCGGTAGCCACCTAGGCTCAACGTTCGATTTGATGATCCTTAGAAAGGTTGCTTGTTGCGACCAGGATGAAATCCAATGAAATTCTGATGCAGGAAGGAAACGATTTCTGGCGGTGGAACATCAAATGGCATAGAAGCAGATAGCATTGTCTTGGCGAGCCCGTCTTTACGTTCCCTTCCGGGTATTGCGACATGCGTCAGCACTCACAGGAGCCCCACCTGCATCCATTTTTAGGAGAGTCGTTGCAACATTAAGTAAATTTCAATCTTTTCCTTCAATGCTGGTAGTGTTCTTTTTTTCAGCTCCAACAATACAAGTAAATCTAGTTGATCTTTTCATCGGCTCTTTTATATTTTTCTTTCAATAAAACTACTAAAACATCACTTACAAAGTCATCATTTGGAATTAAATTGGTCTCTCTTTAGAATATATGTATTCGGTTTGCATACTATCGGTATTTTTGGTCGATCATCAAGTAGCTAGTGTATTTGGTGTTTTTTTAACAAAAAAAAAAGGGAAAAAACCCAAGAAAACAAAGCGTTAAACGACGCTGACTATAATTCGATTCTTCCGATAAGAGGCGAGCCCCTTGCGTTTCTTTATATGCATTGAGAGTGGAAAAAGCGACTATAAATTTCCAAATTTTCATGGGGAAGGGAAATTTTTTAGGTACAAAATAACAAAGAATAAACGAAAATTATTGTACTACATTTTTAAATGTCGAACGTGGTATAAAAAGAAAGACGCGTTTATTACGTGCGTGTCTAATTTCTCTTAAGTACTTTTGATGTGTAGCAATGAGAAATGCATATGAAGAGTATTCTTCGTATGGTATAGTCTATTCAAATAGGTTTAATAATAACGTATTAATTTCACAAATGTAAAATTGTTCAGACGTTTAATATTATTATATTCGATTGTGAACAAATATCGCTCCACAAGATAGATGCTAAATGTTCATTTTCGTCATCCAAAAAACTGTCTTCTTAGCTAGGCCAGCTTATTCAACTTCCACATATGCGGTATGTTATTTATTTGTGTTCATCATTTTTTCACTGGTTTCAGAGATCTTATCGACGCGGCAACGAACGAAATTTTCGTATTTATTTTGTTTATTAATTTAAAATTTTTTTCCGTTTTCATTGTATTTTAATCGGAGACGCTTTTATTTTTATGTTGAAAACAAAGATGGATGTTCTTTTTTTAAAACGTAGGCCGCTGTAAATTAATTTTATTCGCTTAAGTGTTATTATAACCGTCTGATGATGATCTCTTCTTTTCACAAGAAATTATTAGGACGGTTACTTGAAGCTGCGCTGCGCGTGAATTATAATTTAAGCGCTTTTTCGTAGAAGCTAACAGAACATTTGTGCAGAGATAAAATTACTTTCGATAGACACACTGTGTTAATGGATGTTGAGCTTTGAAAATCGCAAAAAAAAAAATCATCAAAAGCGCGCGTATTTCGTTAAAAAAAAAAAAAAAAAAAATCAGACATTCCATAAGACGTAATACCGGTTACATTCGCCAAGTGTCCGTTCGATATTACTAGAACTACCGTTAAGAAGAAAAAGTTATATTTTTTTTCTCCAATCGTTTTCGCTCAAAATAGGGGGTTAATTTTACCGGAAACATTCACTTTTTCGCGATATGATAGCGTTTTTGATAATCATCAACGTATAATTTTTAAATTTCGGATTTGACGAATGTTTTGGTTTTTAGGGGTCGTTTTAAATTCCGCGCTATTTCATCGGGTGTCCTAATATATTACACATTTTTCAAAAAAGATCGTATTATGTATTTGTACGAACGATTTCACGTGTTTATGAATCGTTTTTTGGGAGTAAATTTTTTTCTTCTTTCGATTTCCGAACCGCATTACTACAATTGTACGTGCATATGTAAAACTGAATAGAAGGGGAAAAAAGGCAATCACCGATTACGGTATACATTGGGGAGACGAATTTTACAAATCACCTTTAAGACAAAACTACTTTTATTCGTTTTTTATTCCTTCGCTGATTTTACAAAACTTGAAAAAATCTTTTGTTTTTTTTTTTAAAGTTCACCATGCTCAGTTATAACTTTGAAGAGGTATTTGGGGTGTGCTCAGTACCCGACGAGTTTCACAGTTCTTTCACCTAGTTATAACTTCACGCTGAGTTTCGGACCCTGCGCATGATTAATGCTTGACTTGCCGCTGAGTTTTAGTTCTCGTGCGTGATAGAATTTGCGCCCTTCGAAACACTGTTATTTCTAACTGTGTATTAATGGTCGAATTAACTAACTAGCTCGATGGATTAACTCAGAAGCAGCTATACTACCGGTGCTATATAGAGGATTATTACGCTGATGCCGTGTGGATATGAAGGTACAGTAGATATTTTTGTTGCGGAATTGAAAAACATGTATCTGATTACGAAATACATATATCGATTATAATATCAACGAAACTCGGCTGCTGAACAACATGTAAGGAAATATATCAAATCGCGAACGTAAATGTATTTAAATTTCGAAAAAATTTAAAAAGAAACAATTAAATAAATAAATAAATAAATAAATTAATTAATTAATAAACAAAAAAATATACATTATGCGAATTTTAATTGGAATAATATTAAATCGCAGATATCAATGTATTCTTTATTTCTAAACAAAAAAAACGTGAATATTAAAAATAAATACATAATGAAGAAAAAAAATCATGCGCTACATGAATTTTTATGATTTTCAAGGGGTCATCTATAATTAAGTTGACACCGATTCGCGTACTTGGTGTAGTTGAATTTGAATAGTGCTCCAATTTTGTATGTTTTTTCATTTTGGAACTATTTTGACTCTTGAAAATATTTTGTCTAAATACATAGCGGTAAGTGAAGTTATTGCGGAACTACATTCTTACGACATACAAACACGGAAGGCTTGTATCCTATGTTGTGTAAGAATTCTGTATTATTGAAAAAGAAAAAAAAAACCCCTTACGAAATCCAGATTTCTCATTGAAACCGATTCCGGTTCCATCCGGTTCCAGGTTTAACCTAATATTCCGTCGTTCAAACTTTTTTAACTGTTAAATAATAACGGCTATACATTATAATGAAAACACTCATGCGCGTCCGTATTAGTTTCAAATTTTTTTTGTTAAATAAATTCAATTTAATTTATTATCCACAATTACGAGTTTATGGAAGACGAAATAAGAAGAAAAAAAACACGAAAATAATCGACCTTTAAATCCTTTACCGCATCATATATGCGATACTGATTGATAATCTCACACTATGTGCTGTTCGCCGATTATATTACAAATGCTACATTTTAATTTCTTAATTCTTGCCTATCAAAACCAGAGCAGACCTCAAAAATTGCATCGTGTCTACTCTTCAATTCATTAGCCGGCGAATTATCAGATGCGCACGTACACTCTGTACAACTGACTAGCGTTGTATCTTTAAGTAGTACTTCGGCGGGCGAATATTCACCGTTTCGCTCTTCTCTTCTTCATTCACGTGCCTATCGCTCTCAATTTAAATCCATTTATTGTGTTATTCTCATCGGCAGTATTATCGCGGTCGTTATCATTCTAGTCGGCAGTATAAATTTGTAATTGGATCGTATGACGGCTATAAAGTCGTATCGTATCGTCGACGATATACATGTACGTCCGAAATATAGTATACTATTTTTCCATAGTCCTCGAATGAGTAGAGAACAATTCGCGGTGTTTGCAGATTATTCTGTATTTTATTAGTCTCCCAGGGGTCATCTTTGGAAATATTTTAGTCAGGCGCCAGGTCTTAAACTGAGTGTTGTTGGCCGAGACGACGAGAACACATTTTATTCGAGCAAGGAAACCTCCTACCCGAACTGAGCAGTAACGAGTTGTTAATACCGGGCCGTGCGGATGGCGGGCTATCTGTAAACACACCGTTACAATTCCGGTCGCGAAAATCGCCCGGAAAAAACCAGCACATGCCGAGTGTACATAACAAAATCTGGAAGTGTTCGGTGGAGACGGCGGTGATGACGGCGGCGACCGGCGGGGTAACAATTTTCTTTTACATGTCGAGCAAATTTAAAATTTTCCTTTCGTTGCCGGTGTAAACACAAATGCGCAGCTCTGTTAGCAGATGACGGAAGTTTGCAAATACAAACTTCATGTGGAAAATTTCACCGTTCAAGCGCGATTGTCAGCGTAATCGGTAGCGTAATGTTTACTATATGATTCGGTGTACGGTAAATAGGATAACGATGCGTGATATGCGACGAATTTCTGCTAGGTAATGAATGCGTTTAAACATTAGTAATAAACGTATCGTGCCCCCCCTCTCCCACCGCTTATTACGAAACTATAAACTTACGTAAAACTTAATAATAAATCGCGGAACGTGCGCAAAAAATAAAACTACTATAGTCTGTTTTTCTTTTTTGTCCGAAATTTTATTGAAATTATCGTGCGCTTTCGGTGTATGTATCTGAATTCATCTAAGCCAAAAATGACATTTATCATGATACCGAGGAATATTTCTGTTCGGTAGAATAATACTTACATATTATGTTGCTTAATTGGAAGCAATGTATGGTAAAGATACAAGAATTTGGGGAAACAACGCACCGGCAAATCAGCCTCCATAAGGAATTATCTTTTTAGTATAGAGAGTGTGCATGGAAACGCGTACTTTGATAGGAGCGGAACGAGAGACTACGTAGCGATAATCATTACGCATCATCGTTCTTTAATAAATTAGGAATTATTGATAACAACGAGTATACGCAGCAGAAGGAACAGTGAAGCATATGGGGCAGTGTGACAATGGTAGAGCATGCACGTTCCGAAACCTGTTAACGGTGCTACACAAAAATAATTTTCCAGTCGATATTGAATGTAAAAATACTCGTAGTTATTTTGCATAGTTTTGCGAAAATGTGTCCACGTATGAAAACTAAAAAAGAAATAGT
This sequence comes from Icerya purchasi, assembly GCA_039619475.1. Classification (NCBI taxonomy): domain Eukaryota; kingdom Metazoa; phylum Arthropoda; class Insecta; order Hemiptera; family Monophlebidae; genus Icerya; species Icerya purchasi. The sequence continues at coordinate 95,572,048 of CM077116.1, read as the reverse complement.
TTAAAAATGGCGAAAAGGCGGAAGCGGAACCAGAGAATTAAAAGGCAACCTTAAAATTATCCTTATCCGAATTTTAGTTCGTTTAAATAAAACGCTTGAAAAATTTTTCATGTTCTACTTACTCGCTAAGTAACCTTTGTTAAAGGTAATAATTATTTAACCTAGTGTTAAGATTGTATTACTCAATTATAATAAAAAAAAAAAAAAATATATATTTTTTCGTAAAATAAGTATCTCTCTTTATAGTGTCATGCTTAATTCCTGAGCGTCGGCGACTACCTATTCGTACATTTTTAGTTGCACCGATATATACTAGGCGCAATTGTTATATGCAACGCAGGTGTACACAGGCAAGACTACATTCGGAACTGATTGTAAATGATTGATTTATCGCCCTATAAGTGCAGTCCGGTGTGGGTCTGCTGTGTACTGACCTAGCGCGCATATGATGTTGTACGTGGTGGTTTGCCATTGCCTTCCACGTGACTATTAGCGATTATTTTATTTATTTATTTAATTCTTGTAATAAGTTCGGTCGTCGCTCGGGATCGAACCCCTGACCTCCGTAAGTCAAGCGCTCTAGCAACTGGGCTATCGCGACGGCATTAAAATAAGTATAGATTATTGTAAATTATCGACTCTGACTGTTGCTCCGGAGTGAATACCGAACGGATTTTTTTTTTTCTATTTATTTACTTTTTTTCCCGTACGAAAAATCTTATTTATAAAGGTATCACATCTGCTACTTTTTATTGAAGTTAATACCCTTCCATTTTCTGATTTCCCCATTTTATTTCTATTCCGTACTGATTAATGAGTACCCAAGTTGCGCCACGTGTCTGAGAAGAATTTGGGCCGATTTTGATCCATAGAGTTGATGAATAAATTCTCGTTTTTTTTTTTTTCGTTTTTCCGCCATTGATTGAGACACAGTCGTAATATGGTACTGATATATCGAAATTAGAGCCTAATACCGCGTAAGGTGAAGATAACCAATCACTAAGTCTTAAAGGAAGTCGGTGTTGTCAAAATTTGGTGACTCTTCGACCGTCTATTGGTAACTCTAATCATAAAGTGGACATAAGATGCCGCCTTATAGATTGATGTTTCAGTCCTACTAGCCGAAAAGTTATACTTCACGCTCTTTATATTTCCGAAAGCCGATACGGTTAGATAGTTGGTCGGAAATTCAGTGGCCACTTTGATACATCGCATAATAAACTCGCTATTAGGATAGTTCGCAAAGTATGCCAGCCTCACAGCAGTATGATAGTATTTAAACATTTTAGCGTCGCTGTGCTAGCGGAAACACAGGCTGGTGTAATCGATTTTAGACCGTACAAGAGTGCGATATTATTAATGTACCGTAAATTGTACGCGATAATTTCTACATTTTCGCAAGTCTTCAGTGAGCTAATGTTTGCTTTCGCCGCATGAATTTGTTAACCTTGTTTATCAATTATACGCGATTGTTATTAATAACTTTATACCTTACGATCGTTACGCCTACAGTTGCGTTGGGTAAGTTCCACTGTTGGCGTGCCCAAAAAAAAAAAAAAAATACAGAAATACGAGTATGTTGCTGTTGTCTTCTTTGTCGAAAAACAATTATCCTCAGACCATCGTCGCAATCTATTGCTTCGCAAAACATTTTTTTCCCCCAAGTTGATATCGATACATCGAAGCACAATATACATAAGTCATCTGCAAAGAAGAGTGATTTTACGCACCTGATTTACAATGTCATTTTTATTGCCATACTGAACAGTGTTGAATTGAGATACCTGTGGAACTGCTGTTAATAATGTATGCGGATCGGATAAATCCCAATTTCACTTGAAAACGACGATCAAAAAGGAAGAGTTCGCAACGAACATACAAAAGCGAACCTTTGAAGTAAAGTTAAAAGAATTTTAAATATCTCCATATATTTTGTCGAGCGCTTTCTTTACGTCAAAAAAAGAAGACAGCCAGTAAGTGGGCTTATTCTAGAATGCTTTACTTATTGAACACTGTAACGAAAGAATCGGATCGGTAGTAGGTTGTTTTGGCTGAAATCTATATTGGATATTTTTGTAAATAAACTACTCGTTTCAATTTCCAAAATAGCAGCCTACAGCTTAATAATTTTTTCCGATATTTTACATAGTCCAGTAATGCGGTTACAATGTAACATTTTTCTATAGTAGTAGGAGATTGCCTGAAAACTATGTTTCGTACGAAACTGATACGAACCAACTGCTTTCAGTGCATTTAATTGTCATACACAGTTCGTTCATTGTGATTGGTTGATGATATGATTCTCGGTTATAACGATCATATATAAAAATTATATATCTATATATATATATATATATAATTGTTAATTAAGTGTTAAAAATTTATTTTTGTCGTAAATATATTTAACATTGAGTTTGAATAATAAATACACAGTGATCATAAGTAGCATTTCTGCTCTAGCATAAGACAAATTGGTTTCTATCTTTAGATGACAACCCGAAAAAATTCTGCAAACAAAAAATTTACTACTTCATCGATATTAATACGTGTGTGTTGGTGTTTATGGCGTTGATTTTTCGACGGATTTAATTTTCTTCCGGACAACTTCTGTCGGTGTGTACTAGAGTTCAAGGTCGGTACATAGCTTTTCCAGCAATCTAATTTTGCTCGTTTGAGAATGTACCTTTCGCGCGTAATCTTCTAAAGTTTAAATTTTTCTTCGTGTTTGGATTTTAAAGCGTTTCGTCTGTTTGTGATTGCACTTGAACAATCTTTAGACACTACCGAGGAACTTTTATACTGCCAGATTGCATAATAGTGTTAGTAGGCGGGGAGCGTATTTTTGCATGTTCGATGAGTACAACGTCCGCGCAGCGTATCAATATCAGCCCATACAGTGACATTAAACTGCTACCAACATCGAATATTATTTTCTGCAAAGAAAACTAAATAGAAAGAAAAAAATGAAAAAAAAAAATCACCTCAAAAAGTATTCGAACGCAAGGTAAAACTATAATATGACTTACCGCATTGGTAAAAAGTACGAACAATAGATTCAGTACTTAGTACGCAGGTGGTGGACTTCGATCTTAGTCTGCAGACGGCGTGGAATAGAGTGGACGAGGTTACGAATCGCCTCTGCGGAAGTGGCAGTTCATTATAATGCCTTCCTGAGACGTGCAGCATTGGAAAGTTCGACGTTTTCGAATTCGGCAATCGAAGGTATTCGATAAATTCTCAATAGGTTTCAGATCGGGGCTTTGTGGTAATCGACGAGGCGTGTTGTAGAGCAACCATTCCCGCGTTAACTTGGCGGTATGTTTATGATCATTGTCCCGCTGAAACCTGAATGACTCTATCTAAGTGTAACTTACAATCAGTCGCGCTAATATTTCGTTGTAGTCTTTGGCTTTTATAATACTTTGAATAAAGGCGAGCATGTCGTTTTAACCGACTGCGTTATCATTAATAAAGGTCTTTTTCCACAGGACTCGTCCATAAATCCACGCCGCATGGAGTTCGAATAGTTCGAAGATCTTTTCCGAAAGTTGTAGCGACATATTCCATTAATTCCGTTGTGAGAGAATCTTTTGATCTGGAAGAATTTCCGTAACTTGCACTCCGGATTTTTACTACAATTCACTTTCCCCCACACTGCATTCTCGATGTATTATTTTCGCATACCTTTCGTGCGACTCCCTTTTTTGCAGTTAGCGTCGATTCGTGTTCGATTACTTTTTTGACAGGGTTTTTCTACATTTTCGGTTGTTTTGAGAGTACGCTTCGATTCGTTTTAGCCGTTGTATATCGCATTTCGACGTTTCACGTATTTTTGACTTGCTGTATACGCTTTCCTCTCGCTTCCTTCGTGCTCGAATACTTTTTTTTGACCCACTTTATCTTATCACAAGCTTCGGTATATTTTCCTTATGTAGTTCACACTCCGTTGAAATATGACCTTCATTTTTACAGATGTAGCATTTAAGTTTGTCGCTTCTTACAAACGTTTATACGGAAAGTTTCATTGTCGTGACGTACTGGAATCCGGTACGTGCACGTCGTTATCGTCCTGAATATAAATCAACCTTCGGGTTTCTTGTTTTTGTGATTAGAGCGGACATATTTTGAATTTCCGCAGTCCAAGTCGAAAAAAAATAAGGGGCCATTTTACGATTACTTCGTAATTTGATTGCGCAAGTTTCACTTTTACCAGATATTTTTAATTTTGTTGCTTTTGAATTTTTTTTGACCGACGGAAAAACAGAATAATTTATTATTAAGCGATTTCTTTTGTTAGTTTGCGAATCGACTCTATAGACTAAAATAATTATTCAACTTTTGCATTGTACCATTTATGGACTCTGCGCTGAACGATATTTTCCTCTAAAAATATGGCGCAATTTTATTATTAAATAACGTTTTAAGCATATTATTATTATTATTATTATTATTATTAAGGAGACTGTACTTCGCGACTTACATGATAAATTTTTATTTTGTTTTTTTTTTTTTTTCATTTTCGTAACCTATTATCATCATGGCTGAATTGTCGAATGACGTCAACATTATCGAGTAAATTTATTTGTAATGAACGAAACATCGAGTGAATTGAATAATGGAAAATCGTATTTTTCCGTGCGAAATTAGTGGTAGTGGTGAAACTTTATACTGATGTTAATTTCCCGGATCTTGCCCTGACGCAAATGATAACACCTTCAGCTGACAAAATCTGAATGAGACCATCGGTAAAGGGAGTCTGGATAAAAATGCTCTGCTCAATGGCGCCTGAAGGCTTATAAACGATCGCGATTTCGCAATTAAATATTCCGTTTTCAAGTGCGAAACGTTTTTGCAATTACTCTAGAAATAATGACTTCGCAGATTTTATTTGTTCGTTTATTATTTAATTCTGTTCGTTAAATTCGATTTTTCCGAATATTTTGCTTAGCAACCGTATCTTAAACGGCTGAATTCATCTTCAGTTCAGTTGATTTTGGCAAGATTACAATTTTCGACCAGCTTCCGAACTCTCGTGAGAATAATCGTGCCGAATAATAATAAGTTAATAAATTCGACGATAGAAATGGTAAACCTACGGCTACCATCGGCGCTATCTTAACTTTTACCAATTCCCTTTCAGCTGTCTGCTTTGGGTATTGCGATATCACCTAGTTCAGGTTTAAACGGCGTTCCATGTGTAACTAAGTCGACTTTATCATTGTTTATCGCTATTGTTCTCGACTTCTTTCAATCGCAACGGCTGTATTCTTATAATTGTCGTAATAATTTCCTTTTATAAAGCATTTTTGAAAAAGTCGTACATTTTATCGTGACTTTTGATTTTTTTCTTATGTTTTATTTTTTTAAAATATAGCATGATATTAACGTTTTTTTTTTGTTTTTTTTTTTTTTTTTTTTTTTTTTTGATTCACGCAAAAATGTTGCATTGCATTTGAAGTCGAACGAATGTACGAGAGAACGTAATAATTCCGTCATTTCATCATTATCAACAGAACTTATCTATAACTAATCTATTATTTATTTAAATTTTAATCTGTTCCCTTCCCCTTTGTTTTCTCTTTTGATAGTTACTGTTTTCCGAACCCCCTTCTCTTTTCTAATGTTTGTTGCTAGTCCGGTATTTCCCTCTTTCTGCAACCATTCCTTTATTTTCTGTTTTTTTTAACCCCTACTTTTTCCTCCTCTATTATTTCATTAGGCGCTTTATTTACCAACTGAGTTATAATGTATCTGTCAGTTTGCTTCGCCATCTTCGTTTTAGCTATCGGCAATTTGTACAAATATTTTTCTCTCTGCTCGTATTCAATTTTTATTATAGCCCTTTATTTAACTCGGTTTGTCATTCTGTCTGTCTGTCATTCTATCTGTCGGGGGAGAATCTTGCGAACGATTTTTCACCTACTTCCCGATGAATTAAAAAAGTGTCCTTTTGCAGAAATGCTTGTTATAGGTGATAATACAATATTATACAACATCTGAGTTTCCAGTTTTAAAATTAAATTTTTTTTTTTCGGTCATGTGATATATTAATGGAAAGATCGCTATTAGTCAAACATTGTGTTTCATGTGCTTAGGATTCCGTATGTATTGTATGAAAAACAAAAGGCAATATAATTGAAAGAACGCGATCCATTATTTAATAATAAAATGAAACGCAATTTCTGTAAATTTCCTATAATCAATATATTGAATAAAATAAAGCAAAATAAAGTACAATTCTGAATTTATTGTTTTTTATTGAAATACATATAGTAAAAATTCCAGACTAAAAATTAAAAAATTAAAAAAAATAATTTTTTTTTTTTTTGAAAATAGCCTTTCATTTATGCACTAAAAAGTGCAAAATAACTTTACTAGTGCGCGACTACCAGATACGAATCAAGACATTAAACTCTGAAACTACAAAATACTATTCTGAAAAATAAAAGCGGGAGCCGCAGATTAATAATTAAATATTAATATTATGATACGTCCTAAGCCAAAACTACAATCGCTACTTAATGTTGTTCCATCATTGTGCATCACAATATCACGTACTCCGAATATTTTTCAACATCATCATGGTGGAAGGTAAACAATGTGATGTCGCCAAAAATGTATTATTATTATTATAGATTATTGGAGCTCAAAACCAATAATATCAGAGAATACCATCAAGACCTAAAATTAGAGTTACGAGAGATCGAAATACAAAATACTTTATTCAACCAAGGGGGACCAATTTAAGGATTGATAATACACAGCAGACAGTACTAATTAAATTACTACGGGAAATTTCAAGTAATATATTAAAGGAGAAAAGATTAGGTGTGTGGAAGGAAGACATAAAAAAATGGCTGACAGATTGGTGTGCAGATTAAGAAACTTTCGAAGATTCTTCTATTTGTACTACCATGTCGGTGACTTCTTTATTTCGTAAATTAGGTTCCTAAATTTCTCTTTGCTCAGCACAGGAACTACAACAGGTGCATGTAGATGATTTTCAATAATGTAGCGGAAAAGATCTTCTTTCTTTTACATTAGTGGGAATGATTATTCTGAGTGTGACTGGTTGGTGATGTATAGTTGCTAAGTGTGTAGTCATAAGAAGTTACTGTACTAAATTAATTAAATTACTATGGTGATAAGAAATATTATTTTAGATGTATTGAAATGTTATTAATAAATTGTAAATTTATGTCAAATAAACGATAATGAGGGTGACGGGAACTCACGAAACGGGCAAAATTGCCTTGTGAGACCCACAACTTTCTTATTTAAAAATAAAAATAAAAAAAAAAAAAAAAAAAAAAAACTGTAGCTCCTGCTTTTATTTTGCAGAATAGTATTTTGTAGTTCCGGATTTTAATGTTAAGATGCGTATCTGGTAGTCGCACACTAATAAAGTTATTTTGTACTTCTGAGTGCATAAATAAAAGGCTGCTTTAAAAAAAAAAAAAAAAAAAAATTTTCTTTCCTCCAATTCTATTTCCTTATCTTCCATTATGTATTCCCATATCTCTTTATGAATAAATACATTCTTTTAAGCCTCAGTACGTCTTCTTTTTGAATTATTTCACTATCGGTCGCGCATTTAAGATTCGATATTAATTTCAAGCATTTTATTTGCAGTCTACTTATTTCACAGATATACATTTTCCTAGCCATTCCGCATACTTGAAAATGCCATACATCTGATCCTCGATTCCAATAGCGCATGATACACCATTTTTAATGTTTTATTTGTTGCATATTTCTTTAAAGTGTATATAATACTGGTAATGTTGCCCTAATTTTCTTCGCAATGTACATTCATGTACACATCACATTTTCAATTAAAAGACGCAGTTGTTTGTGTCTTTATATAATATGTAATGTTTATTTGTGGAAAAAATAAATATAATAAAATATATATGTACATATTTTTTTCGATTTAAGTTGCAGTTTCTTCGATAATCGAAAAAAAGAAAAAAAAGAAAAACGAAACAAAGAAGAAAAGATAACAGCGCTTTCCTATAATAAAATATATATGTACATATTTTTTTCGATTTAAGTTGCAGTTTCTTCGATAATCGAAAAAAAGAAAAAAAAGAAAAACGAAACAAAGAAGAAAAGATAACAGCGCTTTCCTATAAAAGTTGATTATAAGATGACCGCAAGTTTGTAAACTAAATATAGTTGTGACTTTATTAATTACATCAAAGTTCGACAGACGTAATAAGAAACTTATGAAAAGTTACTACCACCAAAATGAGAAGGGAAATGAAGTTTAATTTTAGAAATTTTTGACCTTGAAATAACAAATAGTAACGGTATTAGGTGCTCTGTAGACGACTGCGACAAGACCAGTGCTCTCGTGTCTCAATTCACTAAGTGGAGAGAAGAGCGAAAGAGACAATTTAGGCGCTAGCACTTAATTGGAAGCGCGACAAAAGGTGGAAAAGATTTCACCGGTCTGCTGAGACAATTATCCGAAAGCTTCGTTTCGACGAAAATTTATGTATCAGCGCGGTCAGGTCAACTCCCGGGGGATGCATAACAGTGGATTTCCAGATGAGAATTAAAAATTGGCCTGTCACTGTTAAATACGTCTACTGTACAGAGCGATTCATCTATTTGGGGCCAACTGAAGAGCTAAGCAAATTGAATTGATAACTATACAATAAATAAATACTTCATTAGCAAACAAAAATATTTATAAATATAAATTAACTTTAATAAATTAAAAAATAAATACCTCAATTTAAAGAAACGTTTTATAGTGCATCTTATGTGTTTTTAGTTCTATTTGAGTGTAATCTAGAACCAAAAACGCATACGATGGGCTAAGCTCGAAAACGTTTCTTTAAACTGAGGTGTTTATTTTTTAATTTGTTAAAGTTAATTGATATTTATAAATATTTTTGTTTGCTAATGGAGTATTGATTTATTGCATATTTATAAATATTAACAAACAGGTTATGTATCTACATTTAATTATATTGAAATGTTCGACAAGAAAATGAGCTGAATTATAATAATGATGATTTTATGGAAAAAAAAAGCATTCATTACAACCCGAAAACATCGTTAAGATTAAAAATTTTACGCGATTATAAAGACGATTCGTAACGCGTTATTATTGAGATAATAAATTTTTTAAATAAACATGAGCTTTTTCCATAAGAAATAATCGGATATACCTACTCACGTAAAAGCGGAAATTTTAGAACAGAGAAAAACAACGGCCCGTCTATCTCGGATACGGTCAAGAGGTCTTTACGACGTATTAGAATACATAAATGTATCATATTTACTAGATAACGGTCAGTGAAAACAGTGCATTTCCTTAATTCTAGACAAATGCGAAAATATGCCACAAAGGCTTTGGAATCGAGGATCAGATGTGTGGCATTTTCAGGTATGCGGAATGGCTAGGAAAATGTATATCTGTGAAATAAGTAGACTGCAAATAAAATGCTTGAAATTAATATCGAATCTTAAATGCGCGACCGATAGTGAAATAATTCAAAAAGAAGACGTACTGAGGCTTAAAGGAATGTATTTATTCATAAAAAGATATGGGAATACATAATGGAAGATAAGGAAATAGAATTGGAGGAAAGAAGAAAAATAGAATAAGAGTTGAGGGAAAACTATTTGTACAAATTGCCGTTAGCTAAAACAAAGATGGGGGAGCAAACAGAAAAATACGTTATAACTCAGTTGTTAAATAAAATGCTTAAAGAAATAATAGAGAAAAATTTTGGGGCGAAAAAAATGAAAATAAAGGAATGGTTGTAGAAAGAGGGAAATACCGGATTAATAATAAGCATTACAAAAGGATACGGAAATTGTGACAAACAAAATTAAAAACAAAGGGAAAGGAAAAGGGAAAGAAATAAATAAAATAAAATAAATAATAGATTAGTTCTAAGCTAGAAATAAGGAAAAATAGGTTGAGTTTGTAATATTATATTTTCGCAGCGATAAGTATGTATAGTATATAAGTACTATAGTGTAGAAATCATTAGATTTAAGAAAACTCGTCGACATGCGTACAGCTTGACGAGAAAAAGTGATAAATAGATATATTTCAAAAAAGAAAAAATTCTCTATATGCGTAACTATTTTTTGTTCAGATTTTTATATTCAGTCTGCTTTTTCCCACTTTCATCAATACTTCTTTCACGTTGTTTCCAATTCACAAATTTTGATTATAACTTCTGGTCTTACATCGGAAAATCTCATAATAATTTACTGTTATAATAAAACATTCTTAGTAACATTTCGCTATTTTTATTCCATCAAGTGTGACATTCGTCATATTTTTTAGTCTTCATCCGGTTCCGCATTTTAACCTTTCTTTTTTTTTTTTCTTTTTCGTATATCGTTTTAATTTTCTTTTATATTTCAGTTATTTCCGCTTTTCTACAAATTATTCCGCGTTTAATTCTAGTTATTATCAGAATCTCAGGCGAGAGTGTACGTTTTATTGCATATTTTACACTGAGATTTATCTCGGTTGTGTTCATCTGGTTTAAAATAAGAACAAATTAAACTTTATGCGAGTGGTAGCATTATGGGTTCACTTATAAATTATCACAATCGATTATCCACGGCGAAATACTCGGATAATAACGAAATAAATAAAAAAAAACGTCCGTACAATAAGTGCATTTAAACACGTTGTGATTGATTTACAGATCCGAACTGCTACAAAAAAAAACAAAAAACCATTGACAGTTTATCCAATACTGATTAGTCTTCTATTGATTGATAGCGCATGCCACTCGCTGACCCTGCCCACAATTGCTCGTTGTGACAGGTAACATGTAGCATGGTCAACATGCGCATCTTCAAAAACTCCGCAATGATTATTACGGATCCGAAGATCAAAATCAATACGGAAGTTCCGCAATTGCGGATGCGGATATCCGCAACATCCCTGATAATAAGTACAAACTGCTTTCGCTTTTACAACAGCTGATCTGATAAGTAACTATGCCGTATAGTAATCTAAACCATTTTCTTTTTTGCAGTAGCTAGTCCACCAGGAGGGCGATTGGGAAGTGACCAAACGTTCAAACCTCGATGTACGTCTTCGGCTCCTTCCTCGGTTTCAACATCAGCCGGTTTATCAAGTACACCTGAATCGGGCACTAGCGACAATCCGGACACGTTTCCACACAATGGGCAACTTTCCAGTAAGTATTTTTACACATACATTTCTTAGATTACCGTATAATTTCGCTAACTCTTTTGCCATTTTCTCGTACTGTATAGCAGTAAACACCTAAGGTGTTAGGTTTAAAAAATCAGCAAAGAGGTTTAAAGTACTACGTGGCAAAATAACTGTGAAGCGAAGCTGTTTTTATCGATTACGTGACTAGTTTGCTGATCACACTGTTAAAAAATAAATAACCGTACTGCTAATTTAAAATGTAAAAGTACTGTTTTCTAAATTTCGAACGTTTTTTTTTTTCTTCTATTTCTTAGAACTTTTCTTTAAAATTTCCTGTTTTTGCTCATTTAATTTTGAAATGCGTAAAATTCTATAATAAAAGTGGTACATTTCTTAAATTTTCTTTAAATAAAAAGGAAATTAAATTATTACCCGAATGCAGGAGTGTTAAATATAATAAAATTATAAAACGCTATAACAAACATCTCAAGGTTGCATATTAAATAAAACGTTCCAGAAACATATTTTCAGAGAAAAGTCGCAACTTTAATTTTTGAAAAGAGAGTAGAAAACATATTTATAAAAATAGTATTTTATGTTTGGAATCTGAAAAAGATCCGAGTAACCTATTTTCATCTAAAAAACAAACAAAAAGTACACGTATTATTAAAAGTGCACCTAAATGTCTGATTTTAAGTTGAAAAATTAAAATATGGAACCGTTATATTTCTTCGGACTTTAAAATATTTTACTTTGTAAATTTTTATAAAGACCATTTTGAATACTTCAATCAAAAAAGTGAAGTTTAGATTGAAATATCTGAAATCGTTAACAGATAGGTCAGAGGAATAAGTTGATTTTAATTCTTTTTAAAATAAAACATTAATAATATTTATTTTTTTAAATGCAATAATGAAATTTGTTTTTTTTTTTTTGTATTAGAATCTAACCAATAATATATTAAGTAACTGTTGACCATAACTCCAATCGTTTCAGAATTTGTATGCTTAAATTATTTTTAAAAATTTGGGCCCTTCAATTTTAAAATTTTGGGGGTCTCGTATTTTTCCTATATTCTAGCGATTGAAATACATCATTTAAAAAAAAATGAGTAACCTTCCAGCTACCGTGGAAAAAGCAGTGGACTTCTTTTTAGGTTTTAGTCTTTTCGCCTTAAGCGTGTATTTTCACAAATTTTAGTCTCTAAATATTAAAATTTTTCGAATTTTATATTTTCCCGTGGAATTTTTTAAGAAATTTTTTCTTAAAACTTGATTTTCACATTTTTCAAATTTTAAGCCCTTTAATTATAAAATTTTAAGAGTCTCGTATTTTTCCTATATTCTAGCGATTGAAATACATCGTTTAAAAAAAGAGTGACCCTCCAGCTGTCATAGTAAGAGCTGTGGACTTTTTTTTACGTTCCAATCTCACCGCTTAAGGCGTGTATTTTCACAAATTTTGGTCCATAAATATGAAAATTTTTCGAAATTTATATTTTTCCTGTATTCTGGAGACTTTATTATGTAGGTTAAAATGAATACCGTAACTTACATAGAACCGGATGTGGAATTTGTTAAAAAAAAATTTCTCAAAATTTAATTTTCAAACTTTTCAAAATTTGAGTCCTTTAATTTTAAAATTTTCGGGGTTTCGTATTTTTCCTATACTCCAGGAATTGAAATACATCATTTAAAGAAAGAAGTGACCCTCCTCCCAGGTCCCATGCTAAGAGCTGTGGACCTTGTTTACCGCTTTAAGCGCGTATTTTCCAAAATTTTGGTTCTTTAATATCAACATTTTTCGAATTTTATATTTTCCCTCTATTCTAGAGACCTCAGTGTGCAGGTTGAAAAGAAAATCAATACCGTAGCTTATATAGAACCGGCTGTAGAATTTTTTTTAAAAAAAATTCTTAAAATTTGATTTTCACAGTTTTCAAAATTTAGGCTCTCTAATTTTAAAATTTTTGAAGTTTCGTATTTTTCTTATATACTAGCGGTGAAATACACGATTTAAAAAAAAGAAAGACTCTCCAGCCACCATGGGAAAGAGCTGTGGACTTTTTTTTAGTTTCCAGTATTTTCGCTTTAGAAAATACGTCGATTGAAACCAAAATTAACTCTCTAGTTACTATAGAACGGTCAGTACGATTTTTTTTCTTGCAGCTTTACATAATATATATATATATATATATTCATATATACATATGTATATTGGGATGGATTAGAGCGGACTGAGTTTTAAATTAACCGTTTTTCGCTCGGCCGTGTGGGGAGAATTCTTTTCTTTTGTTCAGCAAAAATATTTTTAACCTGAAATGTGGGTGACTACAATCGTCTTCGAGTTGGAGAACTTTGCTGCCTGAGGAGTTTTCAAATTCGTTGCTGCATCTGTAGGAGTCTTAGTGAGATAGTGTGACAGCTCGTGCTTGTTCAACCCGCTGCATACTGAACCCAGCTCGCGCACAGCCCACGCCTACGTATATGTATATGTGGCATGTGAAACATAACGAATAAATCAAAATTTTTAACAACTAGAACAAATTTAAATCAGCTCACACAACCCACACACCCACGAAAACTGTGTTTTTCGCAACTTGGGCTGACTTCAATATACGACGGTCCCGATTAACCCTGGGCTGAAGATGTCTTGAGAGTCAAACAGACGTTAAAATATGAACCAGTTTAGAAAATAAAGGAACCGACTTTTAATTCGGCAAACAGTAAGCCGACTATAACAAACTAGTTTATTCAGTGTCGGGAGGTAGTAGATCCTTTATTGCAATGTAGATTTTTTCCTGTGTGCATTTCTTGGTTGTTTTTATGTGTAATTGAGTTATTTTACGTTCGTCGGTGTATTTGTTGGAAATTTTATAAATTAATAATTTAACTTAACACATCTTTATCGTTCAGTGTTTCATATTTTTAATAGTACTGCGGTAAAAAAAAACTTAAAATCGGAAACAAAAATCGTAATTTGCAATTATTGTAGAAAGTATTATAAATGCTATGGAAGTACAAATGCTTTCTTTTTTTTTTTTTTTTATTCCGTTGTATCGTTAAAACCCATAAACAGTGCTCGTGACCTCTCTTATATTTATTGACCAAATAGTAGCCAACTCATCCTTCCAATTAAGGATTGAGTCAGTGATAATAATAAGATTATAGCAAGCGGGATAATATGGCAACCTACACAGTGAAGTATAGTCCATAGAGTCCCGTCAGTACTATGAGGAGAATTTAAGAATATTAATATTAAATAAGCAGGAACGTATAATAATATCGCAGTATCCTTCGATATAGATGTACTCGATAAATTGGAAGAATTTCAGCACATGTTAGATGAAAATGAACACATTAGAATTAGTCAGTTCTAATAAACGAACCGACAACATCATCGACAGTTAATAATGATATACCGCCAAAAACGCTATAAAGGAAATGGTAAATTTGTGTAACAGCCATATTATCAGAAGGAAATTGCAAATAAGTTCATAAAATTCATGGAAAACTGATATGTTTAGTAGCTAAAGGTTTCCAGCCATTATCTGTGCTTGATAATGTAAAATTTTAAAATTTTATGAAATAATTAAATCCGAAATACTGTCTAGCTTCAAGGGAAACAATTTCTAAATATTTCATATCTCAAATTTATAACGATTTAAAATTAAAAATTAAAAATAATTTCGATAATGTTGATTATTTTTCGGCAACAGTGCATTACATTGGCGATACTAAATTATATTCTCTAGTGTTATATTCTTTATTGTTAGAAACAAGAGAAATACTGCAAAAAGTACGTGTTCTGTATTTACATTTAAAGAGCGGTGTGTGTTAGAAAAAGTAATGGTTGTTGTTATTGGCAACGCTTTTAATATGTGAAATAAGCCGGAGCAGAAGAACTTAAGAAATATCGTACAGTTAATTTAGTAATTAGTGAAACAGTCTTAAAAATACAGCGAATTACCATTTTTTTTAAAACAAAAAAAAACATAAATATCCCTAGGCATTTTAAGCGCAGTGTAAAATCATTACTACGCAGATACCAAAAACGGATGAATTTAGAAGAATTAGAGTTAAAAAGTGATGTATAAACTCGATAGAATTTAACATGTATCAAAAACGTCTATTAAAAATTAAAGAATCATATTCATTAACAATAACAGGTTTGACAACTGAAAAATCCCTAAAAAATCATTCAGCCTACTTTTTAAAAAAACCATTTTTGCAATTAACTAAAGAATGTAACTCTGAGAAATGTATTACCATATATCATCGGCCACTTCTTTAATCGGCGGCTTTGCAAAGCTTCTAACAACTATTCGGGTAAAGAGACTAATGTAGAGACACTAAGTTAAAAGAAATAATAATTGAATTAGTTTCACAGCGGCTTTCACCGCCAGAAAGTAATGCAACGGTAGCTAAAGGCAATGAGGCCTGCGTTTTAAAACCCCTTTGTTGTTGAAGAAGAATTTAATGCGAAAAATGCTCAATTATGGATCTCTGGGAAGAACAATCTACAACAAAACAATCAAAAGCCACCAAATACAACAATAAATGAAAACTTGTAGTTGTTTTTTTTGAAAGACGTTGTGCAATCAAGCAATTTCTACCACATGAGAGATACAACTGTCGAAGTAATGATAAGGTAAAATTCAAAAATTTAACAAATATTAAATATACACATCTCTCTGTCTTTGAATACATCGTGACACAGAAATGCTGTTATCGTTGGATAAGCAGTTTACGCCAACTGTCTTTATTGTACGCTTCATGAACACATTCACTGAAGCTTTTCCTGGTAAATTCTCGAATCCTAGCTGACCATCTTAGAAGTACACGGCCACGACCTCGTTTTCCAGACGGTTTCCTTTCGACGAAGAGCGCCTCCGGTCCATTTTCCCGGACCACATGGTCGAAAAACCGTCCAATTCTTGTAAGTACTTTCGTTAATAGACGTTTTGATTCGCCAACCTCCATTAATATTGATTCGTTGGTTCTCTTGACCACCCATGGGACTCGTAACATTCGTCTGCAGTACGATAGCTCGAGGGATTCAATGTACCTGTGTTCAATGTGTCGTCCAGGTTTCAGCGCCATATAAAAAGATAGAGAATACTAATGATTTTTCTAATTTTCACCTTCTTGTTTACTGTTTGATCACGCCAAATTTTTACTAATCGGCCCATCGCGCTTTTAGTTATTTGCGTTCGACGTCGTATTTCTGCTTTGCAACCTCTGGTATTCTCAACAATCGATCCTAGGTATGTAAACTTATTAACCACTTCTACACCGTCTATTTGTTTTATGTTAGGGCAGTTATCTTTAGAGATCGGTCGATTATCATCATTTTAGTCTTTCTTTCGTTAATTATCAATCCGTATTCTTTACTAATTTGTTCCAATCTTCGAAAAAGGCAAATCATAGTTTCAGTACTTGTAGTTATCAACGTGGTATCATCAGCGTATCGGAGGTTTGATACTTTCTGTCCACCAATTGGGAAACCATCGTTCCATTCTATTGCATACCTTCCATCATTATAATGTAACAACCTTCTCATAATATATTTTGTATATAGATTGAAAAGCAGTGGCGGAAGTATCCTTGTCTAACGCCTCTCTCCACTTTGAAATAATCAGGGATATCGTTTTAACTCTAGCTGTGTTCTGATCATATAGCTTTGCAATTAATGAAACTAAATGCTTTGGCGCTCCCATTTCCAAAAGAATTAACCACAGTTTACTCCACTGGACACAGTCGAACGCTTTATGATAATCTACAAAACACAGAATTACTTCTGTGTTGTATTCTCTTGCTTTTTCGGCTAATTGTCGCACGTTGAGTATCTGCTGTCTTGTACCTATGTTTTTCATGAAACCAGCCTATTCTAGCGAAATTTGATTTTCTATTACAGCATATAATCGGTTATAAATTATCCTCAGCATTACTTTGCTCGCATATGTTATCAGTGATATAGTTCGATAATTGTCACATTCGGTCGCTGATCCTTTTTTGTGAATTGTTACATAAATTGACTGGCACCAATCTGTTGGCCGCTCTCCAGTTTGTAGTATTACAAATCATATGCATGACACGTATCGCTTCATCCCCTGCTGGTTTCAATAACTCGGCAGGTATATCAGCTGATCCTGGGGCTTTATTATTCTTAAGATGTTTCATTGCATTTTGTACGTCACTAAGTAATATTCTTGACTCTAGTTCCTGCACTGCTGATAAATTATTTAGATTTTCAATATTCGTTCTATCCATCGTATCTACTCCTGCGCTACACAATTTAATAAAGTATTTTTTCCATATTTCCGCTATATCCTTAGCACTTGTTTTCAGTTCACCGTTATCATCCTTGATTGTTTGTTTGTTTAATTTAAATTCACGGATCAGAAGGCGTACTTTTTTAAATAAATAATTCGTTTCATTCTTCTCAGCATGTTTTTCTATTTCAGAGCAAATAGACGATATATAATTGTTCTTATCTTTTCTACAAAGCTTTTTAATTTTTTTGCTCCAAAATTCCTTTTCTTGTGAATAATTTTTTCGACCCCGATTCAAATTTTTACGTTTGTTTATCGCATTTATTGTTTCATGCGAAAACCAATGTTTCCATTTTCTCGATGTGTCTTTCTGTTGAGATGTTATGCAAGCTTCTCTTATATGGTGTTTAAGACTGCTCAATAATAGATCCAGCGATGCTGTTTCGGATATTCCTTTTACCATATTCAATCTTTGTTCGATTGCGCTTTTGAAAGTTTCTGGCTTGGTAATTGTCATTCTTATGGTAGTCTTGATTTTTTCGTGAGTGTGCAGTCGTAATTTCAATTCCATCATTAATAGCCTGTGGTCGGAACCACACTCTATCTCTGGCAGGGTTTTTATAAATCAATTTGATTACAACACTAACTAAATGACTCATATTCTTTCTAAACACGAAGGCCTTATTTATTTTTGCTTTCGTGGTTAACGCAGTATATAATATAATTGCTATCTTCGAAGTGTCCATTTTGATTATAATGTGTTTTGCCACAAATTGGTATTTTCTATCGATTCAGTTCATCCTCGATTATCCTCAGCTTACCAGCTTCTAGCCGACTACGTACATTCCACGTTCCTATTCTATTAATTCTACATAGTTTCATTTTAATTTCCCCGGTCGCCAATTTACCATCCTGGCCTTGAAGATTACCAGAACGCCCAGTCACATATTTTACATCTTAAGCCCAGGATTCAAGGCGCCGCGTGCAAGCCGGATCACATGACAAAACATCAACTTTATTAAGCATTTCACATATTTACATGGGAAATTACTCCAATGGTTTCCCGTTGCCTGCTGGAGGATTTTCTGTCAGGGGTTACTCCATTAGCCTTTGGATAAATATCCTAACCGCAAGGCAGCGTTGGGGAAACGGATATAGTGCCGGGCACTCGCTCTCCTTTTAGTCGTCTCTTACGACAGGCAGGAGATACTACCGTAAGGGAATTCTAACCCGCCTCTACAGGGGGAAAAATCATATAATTCATTGAAATTTTAGAATGATTATTACAAAATTTTTTTGGAATTGTGTAAGTTCAAAAGTAAGCAACATCAGCTTCCTTGCTTCAGAACGTTTATTATTAAAGGCTAATTATCCAGTCGAGGATGGAAGAAGTCATTTAGGATCAGAAGAATTAGATCGGACAATATTCTTTAATGGAAATTTTAAAGCGAGATAATTTTAATATTACCGTCATTAATTTTTAACCTATAATTCAATGTTTCGTTAATTTATGTTTTCAATCCATCAGCCCAATTTTTTTATCTTTTAATTATCTTTTTCCGTTTATTAATTTTCACTTATATCACAATAATACCGGATTAATAGTTATTTTTCAAATAGTTTTTCCCTAGGCTTCATATGTTTTAATAGTTTTATTAGTTTTTTATGTTCAGTCTCATCTAACGGTATTTTCGTTTCTCTTCCAGTTACTTCGTAGATCGATTTTTTTTTTTTTTTGTAAATCTTTTAGTATTCTCATACTGTCATCATCTTTGAAATAGCAATCTTTATTTTATCATAATTTTTTTATAACTAAATAGTCAAAATACATTCTCGGATTCAGTATAATTTTTGGGAAGGTAGAAGAGTTTTGCACGATATTATAAACCGACTGTTTTCATAAAAATTGTTAAGGGAAGAGTGGTATTTTTTATACATTTTTTTTCCTTCATCGTTTAACAATTTAAGAATTATATTTCTATTTATTTTTCCTCGGATTAAAAAACTTTAAATCAACTCCATTAACAATTACGCTTTCGAGAATGGAGTTTTTTTTTTTTTTTTTTTAGTATGGTCACTTTATTTTTGCGTTTTATGATTTAGAGTATCAATGTCTTTGTAATTTTTACCGAAAATGGATCGCTTCTGCTGCGTCGACCCAATAATCGTGAAGTTTTGTGTTTTGCAATTTTTGATGGTGTTAAATAGAATATACCTCGTCATGCTTGGTCCCTATCTGACAGTGTTTCGTAAGTCATCTGCGCGTTATACGTATCTGAATATGTGTATAGGTCGGTCTAGCGACGAAGTTAGTGTTACGAGCTTTGCTGTTTGTTACCATGAGGTACTGGAATCTTGCATGTGGTCTGAACACCTTGGACTCATCGAGAACTTTCGTTCTGGGTATAGTTGGAGGTAACATTCAGTATTAAATCGATGTTTAAATTAGAAATTAACTACCAGGATATTCATATTCATTTTCTTTCTTTATGATTCATCTGCGGCACCGACAGTGTCGAGCGGTACGAAAAGAGACTATGGTAAAATCCTGTGTTGCCAAGGTAGTTAGATCGGGGAATGGTAATGATAAGTTTCGTTCGGTTTATGCGAAGATAGTCAGCTGTCGCTTCCGGTTTCGTTCTGATTTTAAAAAGTTCTTGCCGCTGTGTTATCTGTTTTTTTTTTTTTTATATTGGGCTCGTGAATTAGGGACCTTCACTCAAAAACAATTAGAAAGGGAAATGGATAAGTTATATTTTGCTGCGGTCAGACATTGCTAGTAGGAAGAAACAAACAATAGGAACGATATGCGGAGAAGGAAAAGAAAGGCTATAGGATTCACAATATACGGAGTAGGAATCCCAGTTCGTAGCGAATTGGAATAGAAAGCAGAATGCTCGATCAAAAGAGATGAACAGTTAATAAACATATGATCAGCTCTTCGTTTGGGTGAACAAAACAATATGGCAAGAAACCATCGAAAAGACGAAAACGAAAGAAAGATAATAGAGTATATGGTTTAAGAACGCAAACGATTAATGGAGACAACAACAGAACGACGAAGTAAAGGAAACAAAGAGAACTGCGGATTGGCGGGAAGACTAGGTTCGCCAGTCATTTGTTATTCATTCTTTTTTTGACGCATCGAATGCTACCTATTTTAGCTGAAAGCCACTGTGAATTATCTCGTCGAATGCTTTTTTCCAGTTGCGCTGCACCTCCTATATTCTGTCTTTTCCTTCTCAGCTCTTTATTCTCGCTATTGGTTCTTTCTTATTAACAAAGTCCAATCGACTTAAAATATAACTGAATTATTTTTCTTCTAATTGCTTTTGAGTAAAGGTTCCTGGTCGATGAACTTCTCGCCGCCAAAAAAAAAGATAATAAATTTTCGCGAAGCAAATAATAATTTTTAAGTTTTTTTCTTCTTTTTTGAAATAACTGTAAAGGGTCCCACGAGGCCAATGTCTATATTGTAGGTGCCCAATCAATTATTATCCGTTTATTGTATTAATATAACGCACAATGTAATATCAACGTCCGACTATAAACTAAGCTATTACTATTATTACACATAGCGGCATATTTACTGGAATAGCCACACAACCACGAACGCGTGAAATAAAACAACAATCTTTGTAAATCAAGCTAACATCTTATTCTATTAATAAAACGTATACACTTCTAACCGATAAATTTTTAATAACTAATAATATTATTATACAGTATCACCGCAAACATAGCCCAACCCATACAAGCAACCAGACAGTACAATCAGGCAGAACAAATACAACACAGAAGAAATAATCATATCCTATACATTAACGCTATTAATGTTAAAAACAGAACAATATATCCGAATAACGGCTAACGCAACATAGTTAACTATAATAAATACTCTATACAAATATCAAATAGGCAATTATGCTCTTTTATGCCACCCAATGCACGCAAGCCCGAGCTTCTATATTGTATTTGGAGGGTGACCAAGAAACCTGCAAATTATTACTCCTATCCCTGCAACCATGCAATTAAGCAAATTTTTATTTTTTCCTTCCAAACTGCTAAATGCTGTTCTGTCCAGATTTCCTTCGGTACTCTTAACAATCAATTCATTAATACATTTTCTTTGACATGATCTATTTTATTATTTACTCTACACCGGAATTGAAAGGACAATTCTTTAGGTACTTTGGTACTTCGCTTCTTATCTATTAATGGCAGTTGCACGTCTTCTGCAACTTACCTTTTAGCAGCTTGCGATAACAATACATCGCTTTTGGAGACCGTTCCTTATTTTCTATCCGCCATACAGGTTCAGAAATATTCCTGCTTCCCAGATTTCCGGAATGAGTTATTAAATTCAGACATCTCGCTAGTAAATTGCTTATTTTGCTCATTTCCATTTTTTTTTGCCTCGGCCCATACTTGAACAGCATAATGGACCCTCGACGCTATTAAAGCCTTATAATACATCCTTACTACATCGTGGGGCATCAGAAATTTTAATCTATATAACGCTAGTATGGATTGCCTTATTTTTAGAGCGAGGTTATTTATATGCATTTTCCATGTTAATGATTTGTCACTCACTAACCCCAGATATTTGTAACCCTTAACAACTTCAAGTAGCACACAATCGGAATAATTATCACAATGATCATGTGCAACTAACCTGGACAACGCAATGTTATTTTCGGTATAATTTTTCTATGACGACTGGGGACCCTTATGTACATTATTTGAGGAGTTTTTGATTTATTGATAACTACTATACCTCTATCATGGACCCACTTGGTTACATTATCCAAATCTTCCTGCAATAATTTTTCAGCAACACTTATATTTTTGTGCTTTGTCACAGTGGCGAAGTCATCCGCATACGCGAATATAGTAGAATTAGAAACAGTAACGGCGCTAAGACTGTTCCCTGTCCCAAACCCGTAGCAACGACTGGCTCTGCGCTTTGTATATTTTTGATTTTCACTATAATCCTTCGATTAATCATGTAATTGTGGAACCATTTTTTTTTTGTTTACCTAATATTCATGTTTCCTAAATCCCACATAAGTAGGTCATGATTCACCGAATCAAAGGTTTTATTTAGGTCTAGAAAGGCTACTCAAAATATACTACCTCTCGCCATACCATAGTTAACTTGATTTACAAATGATTGCAGTAACATTGTAGTGGACTTCCCCTGCCGAAATCCGAACTGATTATCCGAAATAAGATCATTTCTTTCGAGAAATTGACACAAACGCAATATAATATTCCAGAATTTTTGAAAATACAAAAATTAAAGTTATTGGTCTATATTTTATAGTTTTTAAGCGATCTCCTCGTTTATGCGTAGATTGCTACTTATATTTCTGGCCTAATAATGAAAAAAACAAATATCGATGATCGAAATCGGCTTATTGTTTTTCAAAATATTTTCCATGAAGATCAATACACTTTTTCATGCGTTTGAATCAATTTTCGAAGCACTTTTCCCATTCCGACTGAAGTAACTTCAAGACATGCGTTTTAAATGCATGAACTGCTTCTTTGGGTGTTGAAAATCGTTGAGCACGTAATTTGTTTTTGATGCACAGGAATAAAAAAAAAGTCATTGGGGACTACATCAGGGCTGTACGGCGGGTGACCCATCAATTCGATGTTTTGGTCGATTGCTGTTTTGTTTCAGGCACATATGCATAGATTCATGATTTGTCGCCTGTGCAGATGTTGTATATAGCCTTTGATGCACCTTGGACGTATTTTTTCAACATTTCCTTGTACAAATCGACTCGATCCTTCTTTTGAGCGTTTGTCAGATTATGCGAGATCCAACGAGAACAAATATTTTTTACAGTCAAATGATCATGCAATATCTTATTGATTCTAGCCGTACTAATCCCCAAAGATTCCTCAATCTCACGGTATGTCCCATGACGATCTTCCGTTTATTAGTTCACAGACAGCATCGATGTTTTTAGCATAACAACCGATTTTGGACGACCTTCGTAGAAATCGTCCTGGATCAAATGTTGGCCACAATTAAATTCGTTATACCAGTTTTTTACAGTGCTGTAGGATAGTGCTATTTCGGCATATAAAGAATTAAGTTCATCGATACACTCTTGTCGTGGTAATCCGCGTCGAAAGTTATGAAAAATAATCGCACGAAAATGTTCACGAGTTAATTCCATTTTCTTTCTGAGATTTTTTTTTTTAGTTTCCTGTAATCAACCCAAATCGTGTTCAAATAAAAAAAATGTTGTTACGAAAGTTACGTTAAAGAGAGTCAAATTTTCTAATGGAAACGTCAGACGGCGCCTAAAT
The DNA here is from genome assembly GCA_039619475.1 of Icerya purchasi. Classification (NCBI taxonomy): domain Eukaryota; kingdom Metazoa; phylum Arthropoda; class Insecta; order Hemiptera; family Monophlebidae; genus Icerya; species Icerya purchasi. The sequence goes on along the minus strand of CM077116.1, from coordinate 95,548,283 downwards.
CATTCAGCATTGCCAAGGGCAGAAAAATAAGTAGCAACCTACGTATATCGGTTTAACGATACCTAGTTTTAAACCTTGCGGTATACACCCAGTTTTTATTGCGTAATTAATAATTTTGACGAGGAGCGGTATAAAAATCTTATGGTTGCTCGCTAAGTCCTTAACTTGTATTTTAACCCATCCTGGCACCTTATTTTTGTTTATTTTCCTCAGTATCATTTCTACAGATGTAAGTAAAAGGATGTCGAGTGATTGCTTATGCCCTCCGCTGTTGTGGTAACTGTGTATTACAAACCGAAAAACACTCATCGACATTTGCCGTCAAAATTTCCCGGAATTCCTCAACAGTTTTCACTGGATTTGTAAAAGTTTTAACTAACCGCTCAACATTAGAAGTAGCCTTTACCTCATGTAAAATATTGTTCAGCATTTTCCATGTACTCTTTATATCATATCCTGTTTCTTTTACTTTAGTGACGTAAAAGTTGTTTTTCGCTATCCTAATTTCCTGAACTATCCAATTTCTATACTTTTTGTAGTTTCTCCTGTAAAAGAGGGTAGTTGGATTGCTTTTGGCTCTCCTGAAATAAAAGTCTCTAATTTTTATTAGGTTTAGTATTTTTAAATTTATCCGTTGTTTACTATATTTCTCATTTGGGTTTGAACCTCGGCCAAAGTCGAATAAGCTAGTTCTATACAACTGATCAAAAGTTCTTTATGCTATTATATATTTTATCCGCTGACTCATCCCTCAAAATTTTATTCCGTTGGCAGGTGCGTATTTTACTGTTTAAAAAACTCCTGTTAATTCTATAATCGCGCGATTCTCTTTGACAAGAATAATTTAGCAGGGAAGCATAACATATTATACAATAATCAGCGATTTTCGTTATAATAACCCCAGCACAAATTGTTTCTTTATGTAGTACGAATATGTTATCAATGCACGTGGAGGTTATCCTATCTCTATTAATTTCTTCCCGTGTAGGTAGATTTATTAATCTAACACACCCATATCCATCAACGATGTTGAAGAACCGATCTCGGTTATTACTGTCTTGGAATAGATTAATATTAAAATCTTCACATACGATAATTTCATTGTTATTTATTTTCCCTAATAAATCGTCAAGTAGCAGTAAAAATTCGTTGATTGGTTTATTAGACGATCTATATATGGCTGACCACATTATACTAACTTTACTATTTCTTAAAGCACTTCTTCAAAGAGTTGAAAATGTCAGCTGTACATATGGGATCTTATTGAACGCAAGAAAGACTAAAATAATAATGGCTGTTTCTCAGACAGAAAAAACAGTTCCAAATGTTGCTATTTGCGGGGGAATAATAGAGCGTATAACAACACATCAGGAATTAACTAATCTATATACGAAAAGAGCTGCAATTATTAAAATAAGACATAAAACGCCCAAGGATAAAATCGAATTAAATTTAATTTCCAAACTGATAAGGAACGAGATAAGAAAAAAGAACGAACTTAGGAAAAATGAAATAATAAAAGAAACATTAGAGGGAGGTAAAAATATCAAGAAACTGAACAAGCAACTAAGTGTAGGTACCCCGTGGAATTTATACTTCGTAAATTCTATAGGTCATAAAATATATGATAGAAAAGAGATAAATAAATTAATAACTAACTATTATAGGGAATTATATAAAGGCGAAAATAATTATGAGGACATAATGGTAAACTTCGAACCAGAACCTGAGTTCTTAGTTAACGAAATAAAAATAATAGTAGGAAAATTAAAGTCTAACAGAAGCCCAGGCAATGATGGTATAGTTAACGAACATATTAAAGCAGGAGGAGACTATCTAATTAAATTTCTTACAACACTTTTCAACAGTATCTTAAGAACAAGTAATATACCCGAAGAATGGAGATATTCAGATATAATAATACTATTTAAGAAAGACGATCGTCATAAAATCGAAAATTACCGCCCTATTACTTTAAGCTTAAGTATTTCGAAGTTGTTCTCAAAACTACTAGAAATAAGATTAAAACATGTTTTAGAAGCCCGGCAACCAACGGAACAAGCCGGCTTCCGGTAGACATTTTCAACAACTGACCACCTTCTCTTTCCTCCTAATCTATCTTTGTTGTCCACTTACTCTAAATCCCTTCCACAACCTAATCAAGATTTCCTTAACACTATTAACTCTCTATTTCCTTTTCATTCTCTTCTTTATACTGATGGATCGAAGGGTCCTCACGGCGTTGGAGCATCCTTCCTATATGCTGTTCACAACTACTTTGAAAGTTATAAACTTCCTCCAACTTGCTCTATTTTCTTTGCAGAATCGGTTTCGATATTAAGAGCCATTCTTTACATATCCTTAATACGAGACAATAATAAATTCCTAATTATCTCTGATGCTAAAAGTGTTTTACAAACTATCTCATCTGTTTTTCCTCATCCTTCTTGTGATCCAATCATTCTTCGTATTCGCTCGATTATCCATAACCTCTTCCAAACTTACCACATTCAGATCGAGTTCCTTTGGATTCCAGGCCATGTTGGTATAGAAGGAAACGAAAGAGTTGATCAGTTGTCTCGTGGTGCAGCTGTTAATGGACTCCCCATTAATAAGTTCACTGCTAATAATTTACTTGCACTATCTAAAAAATTCCATTATAGGTTTTGGTCAGACTCATATCCTTCCTCCTTTTCTAACCAATTTTCCCTTTATCTTTCTATTCAGCCATATATTCCAGTTAATCCTTGGTTCCATGAATTTCCGTCTTTGCAGCGCTATTTTATTTCCTCTTTATGTCGATTGCGTTTCGATCATAGTTTGCTTCCTTCATCTCGCTATCGAGTTTCACTTTCAGACTCTCCTTACTGTCCGCTACATCCTCCAAATGATGCCCACGAATGTAATTCTAACCACATACTTTTCGAATGCTCCACACTGTCGTCTGAACGTTTCCTTCTTTACTCTCAACTTCTGAGACTTAATATTCCTGCTCCCTATAGTGCTGCATCTGTTCTCTCCTTTCCTTCGTTAACTGTTGTCGCTCCCCTTGTATCCTTCATTGATGCGATATCTGACCGCGTACGAATCTGAATAATTAATTCAGCAATACTTTCCTTTCTTGTCGAACATGGGTCAATGCTCTTTGTCAGCGAGTCCAAAGAAAAAAAAAAAAAAAAAAACAACTGACCACCTTCATACAATAAACCAAATAATAGAAAAAAGTAATGAATACCAGATAAATTTATATTTAGCCTTAATTGATTACCAAAAAGCGTTCGACTCCTTAAAACATGAATATATACTTAAAGCAATGCACAAACAAGGGGTCCCAGGAAATTTCATTAGGTTAATTCAGGAAATGTACAAAGGACTCAAAACGCGAATAATAACGGACATTAAAGGGGAATACTTTTCAATTAATAAAGGGGTTAGGCAAGGAGACCCACTCTCTCCAATCTGATTTAATTGTACATTAGAAGAAGTTTTTAGAGAAATGAACTGGGAAAATAAGGGAATAAATATAAATGTAGGTGAATACATCCTGTTTGTTAAAATGGTATAATAAAATAAACTTTAATAACAAACAATATAGTTCAATAAATTAGATAAATACCTATTTAGAAACGTTTTCGGGCATAACCCATCATCAGCTAACACTAACTTAAAGGGAAATAGTTTAGTAATCATCAATAAAAATGAAATCATCCAAAAAACTGAAAATTTTTTAAAAGAAAATAATATACAATTAATAAAAACAGACCCCACTAATAAATATCAAATAAAAATAAGGAAAATAATAAAAGAATCTGATATAATAATAAATAATAATGAAGCTAAATATTTAATAAATATGAACCCAAAAGCACCAACTCTTAACCCTTTAATAAAAATACATAAAAATAATGCTCCTATAAGACCACTAATAAATTATACTAGTGCACCTTCTTATAAAATCTCAAAATTAATAACTAAAATATTAAAAACTAATATATCAATTAATAATAAATATACTATTAGAAACAGATTGGATGTTTTTGATAAATTAAAAAATATAAAAATTAATAACAAAACTAAATTAATTTCTTATGATATAACAAACCTTTATACAAATATACCTATAAATGAAACCATAGATATAATTAAAAAATCTGTAAATAAGTTAAAGAATAATATTTTTTGTAATCAATTAATCCAAATAATTAAAACTGTTACAGAGCAAAATTACTTTAATTTTAATAACTCCATGTATATACAAAATAATGGATTAGCTATGGGCTCACCTTTGTCAGGTATTTTAAGTGAAATCTTTCTACAAAATTTAGAAGAAATATACATGGAAAATATAATAAAAAAATACAATATTAAATCTTATATTAGATATGTAGATGATACACTACTAATTTTTGATGAAAATAGTAGTAATACTGAAAATGACATTCTAAATGATTTAAATAAAATTCACAAAAATATTCATTATACTATGGAAAAAGAAGAAAATAACAAAATAAATTTCTTAGATATAACAATAATAAAATCAAATGATAAGTTAACATATAATATTTATAGAAAACAAACCACCACTGATAATATAATTCATAAAACATCAAATCACCCAAACCAACATAAATATGCTTACTTCATGACTGCAATAAATAGATTATTAACTACACCCATGAATATAAATAAAAAACAAATAGAAATTAATATATTAAAGACTTTGGCAAGAAATAATGGTTATGACGAACAAATAATAGATAAACTAATTCACAAAATAAAATCAAAATCAAAATATAAACAAAAATTAAGAGTCAATAATGCTACTAACAATAAAGGATGGATAACATTCACATTTATAAACAATAACATATACAAATTAACCAATTTATTCAAAAAACAAGGTTTAAATGTAGCATTCAAAACTAAAAATAATTTAAAATATAAAATAAACACCTTAAATTTAAAAAATAATAATATTTACGAAAATAGTGGTATATATAAAATAAATTGTACTGATTGTGAGAAATCATACATTGGTCAAACAGGGCGAAAAATCAATTGCAGATATAAAGAACATATAAAAGCATTTAATAATAATGAAATAGAAAAATCAACCTATGCAGAACATCTAATTAAAAATAAACATAAACCTAATTCAATAGAAAATACTGTAACCATCCTGGCCACTTATCACAAAGGTAATAATATGAACATTGCAGAAAATTATTATATAAATAAATATAAAAATAGTATTTTAAATGACCAAACACCTAATAATAATAATCCTCTGTTTAATATAAAAATTTAACTTTTTGTCTTCTTGTTTTATTTTATATTTTATATTAATTATTAGCATTTTCAACATATAGATTTTTATACCTGCCATGTTTATTCCTCTTTACATCTACTATATATACACATGTATTCCCTATATTCACTTCAGTATGTTTTAAGTTTCCTTTAAGTTAGTGTTAGCTGATGATGGGTTATGCCCGAAAACGTTTCTAAATAGGTATTTATCTAATTTATTGAACTATATTGTTTGTTATTAAAGTTTATTTTATTATAAATATAAATGGTAAGAAATTATCAAATTTAAGATTTACAGATGACATTATTCTTCTTTCCTCTTCCTTAGAAGAACTGAAGGAAATGCTATTGGAGCTAGACATGAAAGGATCAAAAGTCGGACTATCTATTAACACCCTAAAAAATAAAATATTAACTAAGACTACAACCCAGAGGGGAATACAGATAAATAATAATTTAATAGAAATAGCGAGCGAAGCGACATACTTAGGTCAACAATTATCATTTGAGAATAAGATGGAAAAAGAAATAAACACGAGAATTACTAAGACATGGAATAAGTATTGGTCGCTATAAAGAATATTCAAAGGACCTTTCAGTAATCATCATAAAAGTCAAATTTTTAACATGTGCATACTACCTGTTTTAACTTATGGATGCCAAACTTGGACATTGAACACAAAAATTATAAATAAACTAAGGGTAACGCAAAACACACTAGAAAGATCAATGCTTAATATAAAAATAAGAGATCGAATAAGAATAAAAGAAATAAAACGGCGTTTAGGTAATAATATTGACGTGGTGAACTATGTTAGAAGGAGAAAATGGGAATGGGCTGGCCATGTAATAAGATTAAGAGACGACCGTTGGACATATAAATCCACTTTTTGGTATCTTTCACATTACAGACGAAAACGAGGTCATCAAAAAGGTAGATGGAAAGACGAAATAAACCAATTTTTAAATAATAATAACTTTGAAAAAATAGCAGTTAATAGATCAGAATGGGAACGGTTAAGGGATACCTTTGCTCTTCATGGGCCGAGGAAATTTTACTTTTAAATAACTAATTTTATGTAATATCTTAATCATGCATAATTTTCTCAATAAAGGTATTTTGATTTGATTTTGAATAGAAAGCGTACAAAAATTTAAGTACCTCAGTACTCAAGTGAATAATAAAGGTAACACTGATGACGAACTTAGGTGTAGAATTGAACAAGGAAAAAAGGTCTTCAACAAGATGAGAAGAACTCTCGCAACACACGATTTAAATTTAGAACTGCGTATAAGAATTCTTAAGTGCTACGTGTTGAGTACATTGTCATATGGATGCGAATGTTGGACCTTAAAGAAGAGCAGTATGAACCGCTTGGCAGCTTTCGAAATGTGGTGCTATCGAAGGATCCTAAGAACCCCATGGACAACAAAGAAGACGAATCAGGAAATGCTGCTGATGATGGGAAATAAAGAATGGAACTAATAGACATCGAAAAAGACAGGAAGAGGAAATACTTTGGCCATTTCATGTGTGGATCAAAATACTCGCTGTTCCAGATAATATTATTAGGAAAAATATCGGGAAAGAGGATGGTCGGACGAAGAGGGCGCTCGTGGATGTACGACATCAAGGCATGGTCGGGGATGAATTCCACCTTGCATACAAAAGATTTTTCTAATAAGGTCACCTACGATCGAGAACGGTCGGGACTCGAAGAAGAAGAATGATTCCTGAGCAGCTTCATTTTGATGAGACGCCCAACTTTTTCCTCCGTAAAAATTAGCAAAAATGGCCGCTAACAGAGTACGTAGGTTTTACAAAACACATTGATTCGGTGATAATGCGAATTTTATTAATAGCAGTTCATTTTTTAGCAAAATGTTGAGATAATTTTATAAAGAATTTGATACAATATTTGCCCTACAAAATAAATGGCCTGATTTAGAGTCCCCCCTCCCCTCAAACATGCAGCAATTACTAGATCATAAACATTTATTACTAGCCAGCTAATTTTTTTACTGTAGCTTGTTAAATATCATTATAATTAAATGGTCACATTGTCCTACAAATAAAGTAGTCGGGTTTTCCAGTCCCACAATACTGCAGTGAATCCGAATTTTTTACATTGAATCGAAATGATTGACAATATTTTTATAAAATGTACAGCTGATGAAGTGATAGCTGGTATTATAAAGACAAAAATCTCAGACCACTACCCAGTTAACTGCGCGTTTAAGATTAATAGTAACAAATGTATTGCAGACACTTAAACAGACTGTAGTTATTTAAACGAAATTATGTTAAATGATAAAGTAAAAAAATATGATTGGCAGAGTTGCATGAGAATACAGGTGCAGAGCACATTTCAATAAACATTGCAAACGCTTTCAAAAATTGCTACGAGGAACGTAGGTATATAAAACAAACAACTGCAAAAACGAGAAATTGTCCTAGGAATAAATGGATGAACAGGAAAATATTAAATTACATTCATATAAGAGATCTGTATTATAAAAGGTGTAAAGGAAATAACTCAAATAGACGATATAAAGAATTATATAAGAGATACAGAAATCTATTTTAATTAGAAAATAAGACAAGGAAAAGAAAAATATTACATTTAGAGTGAAACTTCGAATAAATTGAAAAAAGCTTTATCGGAAGTGGAAAACTGGCTGAGTCGTTGGCGTATTAGAGTAAACGAAAGTAAATGTACACAAGTAGATTTCACGTTGCGAAATTTTACGTATCAGCCGTTAGAAATAAATGGGGTGGTTATCAACCAGGATAAAGATGTAAAATACTTAGGCATTCATTTGGACCGCAAATTAACATGGCAAAAGCATATTATACAAAAAAGAAAACATCTAGATATAAGATTGCAAGAATTAAATTGGCTTCTTGGCAGGTACTCTAGTTTATCATTGGAAAATAAACTCTTAGTGTACAAAATAATTATAAAGCCCGTTTGGACATACGGTTTAATGTTGTGGGGTTGTGCAAAGGATACACACATAAACAAGATACAACGGTTCCAGAACAAGGCTATAAGGCTGATAGTCTCACCGCCCTGGTACGTATCTAACCATACTCTACATCAAGACTTAAATATCCCATATGTGAAAGACGAGATCAAGCGAGCTGCTAAGCGATACATAGGCCGCTTGGAGTCTCACACAAACGTTTTGGTGATCAATCTTCTTGATAATAGTCTTGATGTTCGAAGGTTAAAACGTAGTCGACCGTTTGATCTGGCCTAGTTTTATGTTACTAAAATTTCAGTGGGGTCCATCGCTAGATGCTAACCCCTAACAAGTTATTTTCGCGTTACAGTCCAATTGCTGGATGGCCTTCTGGCCAGTTGTAATTTATAAAAAAAAAAAAAAAAAAAGGAATTACAAACGACATGAAGAAAACTTGGAGAATAATAAATAAAATAGTCCGCCAAAAGAAAAAAACAATAATAGATGAGGATATACTCAGGAATTTTGCTAGTTATGACAATGCAGTTAACGCGTTACTAAATTATTACTTGTCCATTACAGGGAAAATGAAACACTTCTGTGACAATAAATTCTTGAATACTGAAATAGATGATGAAACTAGTATATCCTTATACATTCCAAGAGCTACAGAGGACATAATAGAATCTACAATAAAAAAACTTAATCCAGATAAAGCCCAAAGATACGACGGAATAAGGGCGAAGGGTATTAGGAGACACTCTAAACTACTAACCCCATTACTAACGAAAATGATTAATTACTCCTTGAAAGAAGGAATATTTCCCAGAGAGTTAAAAATCGGTATGGTGCGGCCAGTTTACAAAAGTGGAAATAAAAAACAGTGTGAAGACTACAGACCGATCACATTAATTTTAGTCATAGCAAAAATAATTGAGCAATACGTGAGAAAACATTTGAAAAATTATTTGGAGGGAAATAAGTTGATAAATAGTAATCAATTTAGTTTTAGAGAGGGAAAATCGACGATATTACTACTTAGAACACTAATATCAGATATAAATAAAGGATTAGCAGTGGGTAAACAATTTATGTTAGTTTTTTTAGACCTTACTAAGGCTTTTGACCTAGTGGACCAAGAAATACTAATTGAGGACATAAGAAAAATGGGTGTAAAAGGGAGGTATCTAAAATGCATTCGGAGTTACATAAGAGGAAGAGAATTTTTAGTAAAGATCGGGAATGAACACAGTAGAAAAGAAATAATGAATTATAGAATTGGACAAGGGACGATATTGGCACCGATACATTTTTTGATATATGCGAATTCGCTCTACCGATATGTAAAGAACTCTAAAGTGTATGTTTATGCAGATGATATCGCACTAGTTATTGAACACTCTGACGTTGAAAGTGCTGAAAAAATGTTACAAGAAGATCTGAATAATGTATGCAAATCATGACAAAAAATTATTGATTAATGTTAAATAAAAAAAAGTGATGCATATAAGAACGCCAAGCCGGTTTAGAACGTTTTTGTTCCTAAATTGATTTTACATAATACGAAGTGTTTACATATCAAGGAAATATGTGGTTTTGAAAAGTTAGAAAATGTGAATGAATTTAAATATCTTGGTATAACCTTTAAAAAAATTCTAACATGGAGAAACCATATTGACAATATTGCGGGGAAATTCAGGTAAACTATATTCTTGCACTATATAAATTAAAACAAGGTATGACATACACAGCTTAAGGTTATATTTCGAAGCTGTAATAATGTCCAGAATTAAATACGGAATCGGAATTTGGGGTGAGGCGAAAATTACAGAAATGAGGAAAATCAACAAATTGCAACAAAAATGTTTAAAACTGGTCTTACACAATGAGAGAAAAAAGCATTAGCCAACATCACTTGGTGGAACAAAAATAACGAAATGCCACCAAAAATGTTATATTATTACAGCAAATTACTTAGTGCTAAACTCAAAGATAGGCAGTTACCAACTAGAACAAGAACGTACAGGACTAGAAATTGCGATAAATCTTGCTATGTACGATCTAGGGGGATTAACAGTAAAATAGACACAATGTAGAGGAAAAGGTATTAATAAAATTAATGGGGAAGATACCAATGGAAATTCAAGATGAAAAAATTTGGAGAGATGAAAATTAAGGTTAAAATTTAGTTGATAGCGTGGTGTAAAGAGTAATAGAAATAATAACGAAAAAAAAAAAAAAAAAGAGTATCGTAATACTACTAATAACCACTTATAACATTGACTACGTTGACATGAGACTCGCTACTATCTCCAGTTTTAAGCTGCTAATGAGAGAGTGGTAGTTGTATAAAAATTATATTGTAATATATAAGTTCACATATTAAGGTATTGTAATAGCAAATATTATTTTAGATGATGGTATAATTGTAATATAAATGATAAATAATGAGAGTGTGGATTTTATAGTATAGTAATATATAAGTTAACACTTTTTATGTTGTAACAGAAAATAGTACTTAAGTTAAGTTGATGTTATATTGTACAAATAAATGATATAATTATGTTGGTAACCCACACAAATTATTATTTAAAAAAAAAAAAAAAAAAATGAACCGTATAAAATCTGGATAAACCATATTTAATCATTCGAATTATCTATGCTTAACCCAAATTAACAATGTCGAATTCTAACTATCTACATTATTCCACAACTATCAGTGTAGTTAATATATTTTATTTTACCTGTAAATAAAGAGAAGCGCGAAAAAAAAAAAAATATTTTATTTTTGTCTCTAGCCTAAGTTGTTGTGTATGACACGTAAAATAAATAAATAAATAAAAATCAATAATACATTTGAAAAATTAATTACCGAAACGTTTAAATAAAAAAAAAAAAAATCATTCTTAATTTAAGATATTTTTGCTTCTTTCAATACGGAAAATTTTTGTAATTTGGAAAAAAATATGTTCTCAATTCCATTGTTAAAACTTTTCAGTGGATATTATTTTCAACTGATTCGGTAGAATTTTCAGGTTAATTTTATACCAGCGGTTTCCAAACTTTTATAATCGCAGAACCCGTATAAAATCAATTTTATTTTATGAAACCCTTAATGCCAAATGAAAACTTAACAATTAATTGTTGATACGTAAACAAAATTTGATTGTTTCCTTTTTACTTACAACTTTTACTACGATTCCACATTCTATTAACTTATAATAAAAGGTATCGCAATTTCAAATTTGTAAATAAAAGTTTTTAAATAATAATTTTTAAACAAATCAATGTGAAGAATGAAACCGTTTCACTGTTTTACTAATAATGGTTTTAAAACTTAGTTTAATATCCGACAGTTATATGCGTACATCCGGAATAGTATTCAATTTTCTCTTGAATTTATTTTTCGTTTTTGTGTAGATGAAAAGCCTGTTTGGCATCTATACGCAGTTATAAAAGGGAGTAGCGTTAAAATAGCTAGCTTAACTACTTGAAGGTATTCATATTTAACACTAACCCCAAATCCCTTTAAGTGACATTGATTTAAATGTGTATTTTAAAGCAGTTGAACTCTGAATATCAATGAGTGATTCATATTCCATCATTGATAAAGTTTCTGAAAAGTGGATTTTGTACCCAGTCGATGTGTCATTATCGGTAATCGGGAAGTAATCTGCCAAAGATTTTAACAGGTTCACTAAATGTTTACTAATGATGTTTTGAATTTCAGTTGGTAATTCTATCATGTTTTCTTGTAGAATTTCATTTAAAAGTGGAAAACACATTCAGCATTGTTTTTTTCCACGCAAGAAATTCAGAAATTTAGTTTCCTTTTTAGAGCTGCTATTTTGTCTCTCGTAGTAAATATGGTTGTTGCTTTTCTTTGTAAAGATTTCGGCAAGATGAGTTAATTTCATAAGCCCAAATAGATCCGTTGCTATAAAAAAACAAATTGCTTTAGGCAAAAAAATAGACACCAAAACATAAAAAAGGAACGCAGTCTCTTTGTAACTACTACTAAGGCTTATCGACACAGTGTATTTGATGTAAATAAGGAAGGGCTTCAGAATTTATTATTGAACGAAATATATTAAAACAACAACGCTTTTATTTTTTAATTTAAATGTTTTTCTCTTCTCGAAAATATCTTTTGGCTATTTTTATTTCTTTTCCGCTTTACAAAAAATTTCTGGCTTACTATTCTCTGTTTCCCGGGTTTTCCAGTTGGAAGACAACCCTGATGATTTTCTTGCTGAACCCACTTTGGGAACCGCTGATCTATACTAAGGAATTTATGAAAGCAACGTGTGTGTTATATGTGTTATTATGAATTTTACCCTCATGGACTAGTTTGTTATAAAGTTATCATGCTATAATATGTTTAGCTTATACTATATCTATATATACCTTCTTCCCATGGAATTCGCTTTTCAACGACTGCAGTTGCACTGTTCCATTTTACATAATTCTTGTCGGACTAGCGATAAGACCAATTTTTTTGTAGGACATTGTTTGATTTGTTTAGAAAATATGCTAATCTATAACGTAATTTTCGTGTCCTACAGCTATTAATGGAAAAAGTATCACTATAGGACCGACAACTTTCGACTGTAGGACTGGAAAAACCGACTACTTTATTTGCAGGATAATGTAACCATTTAATTATAATAATATTTAACAAGCTACAGTAAAAAATTAGCTGGCTGGTAATAAATGTTTATGACCTAGTAATTTCTGCATGCTTGAGGGGTGGGGAGACTTTAGATCAGGCCATTTATTTTGCAGGGCAAATATTGTATCGAATTCTTTATAAAATTATCTCAACATTTAGCTAAAAAATTAACTGCTATTAATAAAATTCGCATTATCACCAAATCAACGTGTTTTGTAAAACCTACGTACTCAGTTAGCGGCTATTTTTGCAGAGGAAAAAGTTGGGCATCTTGTCAAAATGAAGCTGCCTAGGAAGCATTAGCCGGCTATGAATGATTTGGAAAAAAGGGTCTCGATTTCCGAACTAATACTGTACGTGGGGATTCTTCGCAAACTAGCATTTAAATAATGTTTCATCGAATGAAAATTATAGTGCAGTACACACAGTTTTTTTTCTTAGCTTTTCCTAAATTTTAGTATACCCGAGACCTCTATGTGTATGGTTCATCTATTAACTTTACCGCATGTTGAACCTAGCCTACGACCAGTTCGAGTTGCGTAGGTTGGTTTAAACATTTCAATTCGTTATGTGTATCACATGCTTTATGTACAAAATCATGGACGCGAGCTATGTTCAATATGCGACAGGCTTTAGGGTCATTACGACTACATATCAACTTGGGTGCTGCTTGTTTTATACCATGTCTTAACTTAACTAAAAAATTCTCTCTTCCTCGTTTTACCTCTGTGTTTAGTGCCGAATGTGCTGCGATTTTCAAGGCTTTGTACTATTTAAATTCACATATATTCTCTGAAAATATCATTATCATGTCTGATTCTATGAGTTGTTTATCAGCTTTGAAACTCTTATCGTTCAACACAAAATCCCATCCATACCTCTACAAAATCAGAAGCCTAGTAGTGTCCCCTTCTGAATCTGGCGTAGTAGTTAACTTTGTTTGGATACCAGGACATGCGGATATCTACGGTAACGAAGTGGCAGACATGGCTGCCAAAGACACATGGATGAATAGTTGTTTAATTCCGTACTTTCTAAACAGAGACCTATTCGAGCTCATTAGATATGCTCATAAAGAATATTGGGAGGCTACATGGGCAAATCCATTTTGCGCGCAACAGTACAAAAGAATTCAACCTAATATTCCTAACGTTCCTTGGTTCAACCACATTACGACTGTTTCGATGAGTACTAGATCGTACATTGTTACCTTATGTCGCCTCCGGCTGGAAGTAAACCGTCTCCCCGCTTCTTTGTACAACATGGGTTTAATCTCTTCTCCCTATTGCCAACATCTACTAGACTCGGACAAAGTGGCGGACGCTGACCACCTCATCCTTGAATGCAATTTTCACACGGCGCAAAGAATTATTTTGTATAACTCAATAATAAATTTCCCTCTGCCATGTAGTGTCAATTCTCTCCTGGCCACCTGGAGTGCTGCAGTATACAAGTTATTATATAATTATATAGTACAATTTAATATTAATGTGTAGCGTTAATTAGTTAATTAATTATATTATATTGTCGATGGGTTGAATTTTCGACGCCCAAAAAAAAAAAAAACTTTGCAAAGTTTGTCACATAATTTTCTTTATTAAGCGATAACCGTTATGGACTGGTGTTGAGTTAGAGTTTTTTATTAGAAGATCTGTGATGTTTCTGCATGAGATAAATTAATTTATGGTTAAATATGAATCAAGATACATATCCGGTGCATTAATGAACTTTACTAGATCAGTTGTTTTATTATAATTTATCCATATTCGTCAAAATTCATGACGAGTAATGTAAGCCTAACGATCTGGACATGTCGATTATTCACGAAATGTACGAGTTATTAATATGTTCAGGATTCACTACATAGAGATGATTTAGAATAATCCTAGGTTTTTCTACATCGGCATTTTAGTTAGTGGCCAACTGTTCCATGTCTTTTTTTTTTTTTTTTGTTTTGCTCTCCCCTCTTGTTTGGTTCATAAAAGAAGTTGATAAAACTGCCACTGCGATCAATTCTTCAATAAAAAGATTTAAAAAATAACAATTGTTGGTTTATGTGTTTCATATAAGTCTGTTTTTGATAATAGTGCATTGTAGAAATGTAGAAAAAGAGCTGAAAAAAAAAATCGGCATTTTTAATTCATTCATTTTATTGTGTATTCTTTGTTTATTATGGTAATGCAGTAACTACTTCATCGGATTCCCCTCAATCTGATTTCCATCAATAGTAAGAGTACAATTATTAAAAATATACAAACAGTCTTAAAAGGCAACAGCTAACGCCTTTGAACTGCACTTGTATTACAACAAATCAAAAACGTGTATAAATTAGTTTAAAGTGATGTACAATTATCTATGTAAACCTGTATAACATTAAATATATACAGACATATCAATATATATATATATATATATATATATATTTTAAGCGAAGATAATGCAATCGCACAATTCACAAACTGAAGAAACGAATTATACATTTCATTAACTGTATAACGCAACTGTACAATTCGTGAAACATGCACAATTTCAAACGGTGCATGAAATATGCGTAATGGTTTTTACGTTGTATTTCATAAAGAAACAGAAATGTAGAATAAATTACACTTTGTATGATAACTTATACGGAATTAGTGCCTGCGGTGAATATGATAACGATAAGCGAATAAGGTAAACGAATTTTAAGTTGTGTGAACTGTCCTCGTCGTCATAGTCGCATCTCCTGAGTCGAGAGATTGCGTACATCTATAATATTTTTCGTTCTCTGGCGTACATTATGATCTCTTTCAGATTTTTACTTGTTGAGTTGGCTGCGATGTTAGTGTTTATTAGTTCGAATCTTTTCCTTCCTCTGATCGTCGGTTTTGCCTGTATTTTACCCTGCATCGCCAACATGAATATTCCATTTCCTCGTATTTTATGCGCTATGTATTTTAATTTTCTTCTTTTGATGTCTTCAACTAAAAACTTTTCCCTTTCCTCTATTCTTACGAGTACTGTTTCATTTCGTATATAATCGGCCCATGATATCTTTAACAGTTTTTGGTAGCACCAGGTTTCAAATGCGGGTATCTTCCTTTCACATTCAACGCTCATGGTCCATATTTCACATAACGTATCATCGCACTATTCTTTTCCTCCGGAGATTCGTGCTCATCTTTTGATTTACGAGCACCCTGCTCAAATTAATAAATGCACATTCTTTGCCATACCAATTCTTGTTTTTATTTCTTTTATGTCTCTGCCATCGTTACTTATTAGAACTCCCCTAAGTGTATCTGTACTCATTTACTACTTCCAGTTTTTGTGTTCTTCTATATTTATATTTACCTTTTTGTCATCGCTTCTCGTCTACTTCATTATCTTTGTTTTATTGACATTAATTTTCATATTTTAATCCAGCGCTATTTATTTGGTTCACAATTTTTTGCACCTGTGCTACAGTTTCCGCGATTATCTCATCCGCATAGCTTATTTCATTTATTATTTCGCCATTCATCTTCAGGCCTATTCTCTTAATTCGCGCTTTTCTTACAATCTCTTCTGCATATATGTTGTATAATCTTGGCGACAGGGAGCATCTTTACCTCACCCCTCTCTCAATGCTGCATTTGTCTTCAGAACATTCCACTCCGATTTTTACATTCGCACGTTGGTTTCAATACAAATTCTTAATTATTCTTATATCTTTATCGTTTATATTGTATTTCTTTAAGATTTCGATCATTTTCCTGTGGTTGACATTATCACACGCGATTGTACCCCTATTTGCATTTAGCGTTCTTCGAACGGTGACCTCTAATAATGCAATCACGTCTTTCGTTCCCTTTTTCCGCTACGAAGTCATACTGGTTTTCGCTCAGGTTTTTATCCAGCTTTCGTTTAATTCTGGTATTAATTATTGTCAACAATAATTTAAGCGCGTGACTCATTAGAGCAATGGTCCTATATTCGGAACATATTTGTGAACGACTTTTCTTTGGTATTGGCGCAAAATTTACAGTTATGAAGTCTTCAGGCAGCCTACTTTTATCGTATATTTTATTGATAATCCTCAGCAGCTCTTGTTCACATCTCGGTGTAATGTACTTGATCAAATCCGCTGATATCAAGTCTTCCCCTGTCGCTTTGTGATTTCTCGCTCTTTTTATAGCGTTTCGTAGTTCCCAAATTTCTATTTTTGGCACCGTTTCAGGTGTTTTAATATCAACTTGATTAGAACGAGTGCCATCTTTATATAATTCTTTGATATAATCTAGCCAGACTTCCTCTGTTTCTCCGCTGTTTACGCAATATTTCCCATCTTTCCCATTCACATATGCTGTACCGTTCCGTTTCTTTTTATGCATCACATCATTTTCTTTATTCTGGTATGTAGTTCTCTGTAATATCTCCTTTCATTTTTCATCATACCAGTTACTTTTAGCTTGAGTGAATTTCTTTGAAATATCCTCGTTTAGTCTGCGATATTCGATACTAGATCTTTCTTTAGTTCTCCTTAAATTCATCTTGTCTGGTATCTTCTGCGTTATCTATGGCTTGTATTCTCGCTTTCCTCTCATTGGTATTGTGTTCTTTGCTGCTGTTATTACCTTATGCTTCCATGTGCTCCACGTCTCTTCAATGTTATCATTTTCATTTTCATCTAAATTGCTCTCGTATTGTTCCTCAAGTTTTTTCTGAAATTTTTGTTGTATACTTTCTGATTTAATTTTGTCAGTATCTAGCTGTTGAAATAGTTCTTTTTTCTTCTTCAGACTCTTCAAGACTATTTGACACATTGCAGCCAGCAGCTTATGGTCTATATTGCAATCAGCCCCTGGATACGTATGACAATTTTTGACTGTATTCATAAACCGCTTATTCTCAAGAATGTAATCAATCTGATTCCTAGTTTTATCTCCAGGGCTAATCCATGTGTACAGTCTTCTTTTATGTTGTCTGACTGTACAATATATGTAGATGAAATGAACAAAAATCGTTATGCACGTTTTTATAAATGTTTGAGAAAATATTTAATTCTGAGTTGAAAAATTTCTCTTTTCGCGCTAAAAATACACGAGTGCATTGCTACACAGTTAATAAATAGGCATTTCACGAATTGCATAACGGTTTTGTACAATTCATGAAGATGTATGCAGTTTTTTGTCCATAAATTGCATGATTCCATCACAAATAAGCCAGAAATAAATGATCCTGAGGATTACAAAAGAGAGGTAATCTGTAAATGTTTTTTTAAATTTTTCTTGCCTATTAAGTTTCATAATATTTTATTTATTTGCAGGAAGTTAGATTCGACTGAAATCCAGTCAAATGGTAGATTCGACAATAGTCCTAAAATTACCTTTGTAACCTGAAACTTCTAATTTTCATTTCGTTCGTTTGCAGAGCAAGGATCGTTAACGATCGTGCGGAGAAGCAGTACAAAGAAAAGTCCACCGGGCAAATGTTTGCGACGCGGTACTAGTCTTACGATAACTGACGATGAATCGTTAGACGAAATCGATCTGGCTACAGATAATCTGCCCGCCATAGACACACCCGATGCCTGTGACAAAGCTGCTTTACGGTAAGAATTTTTATTTATTTGTTTTTTCCCTTAATTAATCACACCAGTCAACAACCATTTGGCGCATCACATTAATGGAATTTATTTATTCATTTTACAATTTGCCAATGCAACAGTTTATGCCAATTACTGCACAGCACAATATGAGAAAAAAGAAAATAAAAGAAATTCTACGATTAACAATACACAGCTAAACGGAATAACATGTGCATGTGTAAAGAATTCATATAAAGTACCAGTTAACACACACATACGAAAACACATGTAGCTGTATGTATATATGAAAAATACAAATCAGAACCAAAATATATCCATACACTCTTCTATGTTCATGCACAAACAGATACACACAAACAGCAGGTGGACAAGATGCAGGAGTTGCGGGTGACACTGGCACCCTCATCAGCCCTGGTGGTGGACAGTGGAACTAGTGCGCCAGAAGCATCCATTTCCTCCTACTAAAGTTATGTTGAAATAGGAGGTTCCAATGTTGTGATTAACTACTTTCATAACTAACGATGCATGAACTCTGCTTAGTAGATATTTCTGATACAAAGTGTAGTTACAAGATAAACCACAAACGACTCTATTTTGTACAGTTTCCCCAATTATTAAAAGTATAGTTGTATTAAATGGTCAATTTCAAACGTTTTTATATTAGTAGGTGTCAGTCTTGGAAATCAATGGAGGAAAGAAATTTCTAAAATTTTTCAGATTCTTTTAAAAGTATTACAGAATTAATGAACATAGATTGAAACAAAATAATATATATATATATATATATATATATGTCTTTTTATATTTATATATATAAAAATGGATGTCTGTATATATGTGATCGATAAACTCTGACACCGTTTGACTGTTCACCTTGAAAGTTGGCACATATATGTATTTTTTCATGGAGAAGGTTTTTATGCTATCCACTTGTTTATAACTCAGCAGAGATCAAGAAAAAAAAGCCCAAAATTTAAATTTCGAAAATACTAAAAAAAACAATAAAATGCAGACGTTTTTTCTGTAGATTTTAATGAATTATTGAACAGTGAGATAGATTTATCCAAAAATACGAAAGAAAATTTGAAACGCTGTAATTTTTGGAAAGAAATTAAGTATAAAATAAAAAATTGGAAAATTATGTATTTTGTATGTTTCTTTAAAAATCGATTTACTATTTAGTGTATCGATTAATTATTTACTGGCTGCCAAATAATGCGGCTTGCCAGTTTTTATTAGTTACGAAATTGATATATATATATATATCCTTTTAGTTTATTAAATTGTTACATATTGATCGAAATTACATTTAGAAACTTGGCTTCTCCTTCTTTAAAATAACACTGGTGACCGATATGCGCGTACATTTACTTACGAGATGATTCTGCACAAAAATTTGCTGTGCAACTTTTGGATATGGGCGACAACAAACTTCCAGTAGATCCTGCAACACAGGAGATATCATTTCCACCGAACTTCTGTTAACTTCAGTCATCAATTGAAGATCTTGAAAATAAGGTTTTCCCAAACATCGTCAACAACTTCAGGAATCACGATTGGCTTTGTGAGCGTGCTATAGCTGTTAATTATCCAGTCGAATTTCTCAATTCATTGGAGCCACCTGGAATGCCACTGCACAAACTGAGTTGAAAATTGGCTCACCAATAATGCTCCTTCGGAATCTTAACACGCCAAAATTGTGTAATGGAACCGGACTTTCCTTGAAAAAAATGATGCCGAATGTGATTGAAGCGACAATAATTAACGGAAGCTGATTCCACGCATTCCAATGATTCCCACTGATTTGCCCTTCACATTCAAACGATTAGAGCTTCCTGTGCGTCTTACTTTCGCGATAACAATCAACAAAGCTCAAGGGCAGTCGCTACGAGTTGCTGATTGAATTTAGAAAATCCATGTTTTTCACATGGTCAACTATATGTTGCTTGCTCTAGAGTAGGAACTCCAATAAATATATATATCTATATACCAAATCATAAAACAAAAAATATTGTTTATCCACTTGCGTTGCGCTAGATGTTAGTATTAATTTGAGATATTTAAAGTTAGTTCTGTTATATGACGGATGGAATATTAAAATATTAATAACAAAAAGTTATATAATAGATCGTAAATCTGTAATAATAAAAATAATAATAATAAATTATTATAAATATGAGTAATCTTTTATTTTTACACATTTTCAGACAAAGCTCTATAGATTTTTCATTATAATATACAGACCATCCATTTTAGATATATAAATATATAAAATAATAAATGAATATACACTGGCAGGACAACGTCTGCTAGGTTCAGCTAGTATTATTACAACGTAATTCTTAGGCTACCCTCCATTAGAAAAAATGTCCCAATTTTATGTAACGTTTGTTATATTTTATAGGATTTTTGTTATTATTATTTTAAAAATTTCACAATTTTATGTAACGAAACAATGTCTTAATTTTATATAATGAAAGTTAAATGTTAGGATCGAATTTTTGTGATTATGTTATTTTTTTTGTGTTGATACTAGTAAGAATTACGTTGTAAATTTTGATAATTTTATACAAAGTATAGAAGAGAAAGAGTCCGAAATGAAAGCAAGAGGGGTCAAGGGGCACAGCTCCTTGCGAGGCCAAAATGCCTGAGTTATATATATATATATATATATATATATATATATATGTATATATTTCTACGTCCTTGAACTCGGAAACGGCTCTAACACCGATTTTCACGAAATTTGAACACTAGGGGAATTTTGAGCCAAGAAAACGATCTGTCAGTGTCCAATCCATGGCAAAATTCGTTTTCGAGGGGTTTTAAGGGAGTTAAATGTCAACTTAATGAATAAATTCAAAAAACTGGATAAAGAAACAACCCTGCTAATAAAAATAATATGCGATATACAACCGTAGACATCTCGCGGCTTGATTAACTTTAAATTGACTTAAATGTTCATATTTTTATTTAGAGTCATATAAATCATAGGTAGACCTGGAAAGTGGCACATCATTAAATACATTACTGTTTTGTAAAACTGTACTACATTCCGTTCTATAGTTAAAAAAAAAGAAATGAAAGCATCGAAATCTGGAAATTAGAGTTAATTGTTAATGCGGATTTTAAAAAACAACATTCTGTAACATTTATGAAATACTCAGTTTTTTTGTTTTTTTTTTTCGTTACCTTAAGTCGTTCGATAAAATTTAAAAACCAAACAAAAACGAAAGTGTTGTAATTTTTAAATACATGCTTCAATTTTTAACCCGACGATCTTGTACCTTGTACAATATAGAGGTATATTACTGTCCGTTAACAGAGAGAAGCTTTAACAAGAAAAGTCCTATTGCGCGGATAAAAGACTCCTTAACGGATGCCGAATCGTATTACACGAAAATTTTCGCTAAATAAAGTGTTTCTATTAAATTTCACCAACTAAAATACTCTTTTGGCAAAATAGTTCTGTAGACCTTGTAGGTGCTAACAACTTTTCTGTAGACCTTGCAGGTGTTAACAACTTTTCTGTAATCTGTTAATTTTTTTTTATTTTTTTACGTATCAACAATAAAATAATAGCGAGCGCAAAAAGCGAAATATCGCATCACTTTGAAATATATAATTTTGAATTAAGGGATGGAGGCGTATTCAATCTTACCGCACCACAAATGCTTATCTATAAACGAGTGGCCACAAACAAAATCATGCAAACACAACACAAATTAACCGCATCTACATATATATATATATATATATATATATAGATGTATATAGTATTTATAGTATTTATAGATAACGTATAATATTAATTTAATAAAACATCAATTTCAGCCTAAACAATCGTGCTCCGCTGGATTACACTGCAAATTATTGTCACCGATTCTCTCACTTAGATCTCTGTTGGGGTAGTTTCGTAAGCTGCTTCTAAATGTTGGTGATGAGAGTTCAGATTTATTGTATCGTAACTTTATTTTCTCTGCCATAGTACTATTTTTCTTGTTAAATTGCGATTTATTGTTTTAAAAAAAAAAAAAAAAAAAAAGAATTTTAGTTCATCGAAATTTTATAATAATTTCAAGCCGACAAACCGAGATTTATCTAATAATCCTTATACGCGTTCACCGTATGCAACTGTATATATAGAACCGAGAGATATCAAAACAACTTAACGCTCTCGTCGCACTTTATTATCCTAAACAAAAACATCGGCAGATGAAGTTCCATAACTATTATCACCTGCGCAGTACGCGTACGTGTTCTCCACACACGCATGGAACATAACAATATATTATTTATACACAGATATATATATATATACTAGCTTTTAACCCGTGATGTTGTCCGCAGAGAATTATTATTTCAAGTAAGCTGTTTCGACGTGAAAACAAATATAAATGAAAGAGATTTTATTATTAAATTATAACTGTAGGTTTGTTTTTTTTTTATTATTATTGTTTTTTTTTATTAGGTATTTACTTCTATGTTTTTTTTTTATTATTTACTTTTATGTAATTATTTTTGTTTATTTACAATTACAATAGTAAAATTTTAATTCAACACATTTTTGTAAACAACGTTTTTCAGACGTTGTCCTGCCAGTGTATATTCATTTACTATTAAATATATATATATCTCAAATGGATGGACTTTATATTACAATGAAAAGCTTTGTCGTAAAAAAATCAGTTAAGCGGTTTAAGCGTGAAAAGGTAACAGATAGACAGACAGACAGACACACAGAGTTACTTTCGTATTTATAATCTCGGCAGTCCTTTGAGAGGCGTGACACTCAGCGTCTAAAGCTTGTCGTGCCTGAGTCTGTTCTAAGGTCTCGGCAGCCCTTTGAGAGGCGTGACACTCAGCGTCTAAAGCTTGCCGTGCCTGAGTCTGTTCTAAGGTCTCTGAAACCTTTTGAGAGGAGTGACGCTCGGCATCTAAAATCTGTCTGGTCTGTGTCTGCTCTTGAGATTCCTCAGTTCTAGCTACTTTCGCAGCTCGAGCTCTGTTAGAGTTACGCGCTAGATCAGATTTACGCCTGCGAGGCATATTGACAGTAAAAATAATAAGAATTTTTTTTTTAAAATCAAAATATAATACGTTTATGAGTAAATGTTTTAAGGAAATCTCCGGCCTACTCACTAAGTACCTATATAACTATTTATGATTTAATAATAAAACCTCTTTCATTTATATTTATATTGACGTTGAAACAGCTTACTTGAAATAATAATTTTCTGCGGACAACGTCGTCGCGGGTAAAAGCTAGGAACGGACGAACGAATGGCGACTATCGAAGATGAACAACACGTTACTAAAAGCTAGCCAGTAATTTTGTTTACATAACGAAACCGATTTCTGGCGTTCTGATGTTTCTTAGAATTTCCGAACAAAAACATCTGGCTGAATAAAATAACATACACTAACGAACGAATACGTAAGAAATAATAAAATTAATATAATATTTCCAGAATAAAAATTATCCTATGTTCTTTCCTTGACCTCAAACTATCTCCATACAAAATTTCATCTAAATCGGTTCAGCGGTTTAAGCGTGAAAAGGTAACAGACAGACAGACAGATAGACAGACAGACAGACAGACAGACAGACAGAGAGACAGAGTTACTTTCGCATTTATAATATTAGTAAGGATACATTTAATAGAAATATGTTTCGCATTACTGTTCAAAAGCCGTATAAGTAAATTTAGCTATGTTCACTCACCATTCACATAAATACATGCAAATTATTAAACTTTATTAAAATAAATTATCGATTGGTGTACGCATAGTCAGAAAAAAATTCGCTGTAAAATGCTAATTCGTTGATAACTAAAAGTATTATTTTAATTACTTTATGATTACAGCCACCAAATATCTATCTATATTATGTATTATATATATATATATATATATATATGAACGATTGTTTATTATTACAAATTGGACGTTTATTGCTATAACTTATATTTGTATATTAATATTAACAAAAGTTCAGTGTTTAACATCAGGAAAATAATGTTTTAAATGAGCGTGTCTAAAATATAATAATTATTAAATTCGTATATAAATATATATATATATATATATATATATATATATATATATATATGTATATATGTATATAAGGTATATTCATTTATTATTCCTTTAATGTTCCGCTTAGTTCCATTAAAATTTAATAGAGTCCGGTATACATATGTTGTTAAAAACTCATCAATCTTCCTTGTTCCAAATGACCAGAAAAATGAATTCTAAAGAAACGCTCTGAAAATGCTGCCGGGAGCAGTGAAGCGAATTCTCCTTCCGTGACGATTTTCTATCGAAATGGTTTTTTCGGGAAACTAGACTTTTTGTAAAAAATCCAGGAAGAAGAAACGAAGACTATATTTTTTAGCAGAGCAATTAAGCTTTTATTTTATTTTTATAACGGAAAAAAAATGTATTTCTTCGACGAAAAATCGAATTCCCTTTAGGGGAAACTCACCACCGTAGGCCAGTCGTTTCTCTGGATATACATAATAAAAAAACACAAACGACAATTCAGCTGTTTTAGCGCGCCCTCTTGGTGGGTAAAGAGGAAAACGCGGATACAAAAAAATAATAAACTTTGTTCTTTTTTTATTTATTACCAGACTATAAATTGATGAAATATTTTTAATAAAAAAAACAATTCGAAACCAGCAAGCGATAAAAAAAAAACAAAATCTTCACATGGAAAAGTTCGAACGTAACGCAGCTTCCGGCAGACATGTACGCGTGGAAGCCAATTTCATCGACGGCCGAAAATGCGACAAGACGCAACCGAAGAAAAATACGACTAGACTTTGCTGCACATTAATTCTCGCAAATTACCCGAATAATTCGGTGGACAGTTTCGCGGGAAATTACCAAATTGCTCGCTGATAAATACCGAACCACTACACTCGCGAGTAGACGATTCAAAAGTCGACCATATCAGCGTAGTCGCATGCACACTATAGTGATAGAGTAGAGAACAATAGATATTTTTATACGCGGGTAAATTCCGTCTTTGAATCATAGATTGAATTTTCATAGTAACATCCCGATATCCGAACCAACGAATGACGACTACGTCGAAATGAAGAACGCACGAGATATAGAAAATACGGTCGAATCATAATTAAAATAAATCGATTCGGTCGAAGAAGAAATATCGAGAACAATGACCGATGTATTACCGTTTAACTAGCGAGCAGTGCGTATGTAGCGGCTCTACTCTATAGTGGCTGAGATTATCACCACCGAAATGGTTCATTTGAGGACCAAGCAAGATAAAAGTAGTAATTTATAATTCAAACAGATCGCGCTACAAGCACGATTCGCTTCGTGTGATTTTTAAGATTAATTTTATATGTTCACTTTTTTTTTTTTTTATTATTATTTAATCATTCGTACATATTTTAGAATTTTATATTTTGGTGAAATTATACTCGCTAAAACATTAGACAACATATTCTTTTCTATGCGATTCAATTAATTTTATCGTTCTCAACGATATAATCATTTGTAATAAATTTACCGGAACTGTCTGAGAAACAGTCGGTAAAACTGTATTATCGTTACAATACGTGTGTACGTTATTAAATCAGGAGCGGATCTAGAGAGACATTTTTGGGAGGGAAATTATATAATTACATAATATCTTACGCGGTAGACACTAGATTTGAGAAATAGTACCTTGTTTCATAAAGAAAATCAAATAGAGACCACCTCTTTAGAAATTTAAAAATGTTCTAAAAATACATACATAAATATTACAATTTTTAATTTAACTTTTGTTTTATTTTTAGGTGAAAAATAAAAAAAAAAATTGTGAAATTGTAGCTGAAATGGTAGTTTAGAATTTGAATAGTAAATTACTAGAAAGAACAGAAAGATAGTATTCTTATTCGACTTTACTTCTTTTTTATTTTTGTTAGTAATCCGATCCGAAATCTAAAAAAAACATATATATATATATTTCTCATTGAACTGTTTTCATTTACATTACAAAATAAATAAAAAGGGCAAACGATCGATTATAGTTGCATTTAAATTAGAACAAGAACGTAATATTAATAGTTTTACTAGAAAACAGTATTAAATATTAGTGATGTCATTAAATCCATAGGTAATATTTATACAAATCTTTTTATAGTATAAATTAAGTATCTCTGTTATAACAAATTTTTTCATCGAGGTTTTTGGTTCTTTGGGGGGGGATATTACCTATTCTCCATTCCGTGGATCCGCCACCGATTAAATTCTACATTTTCAACGCATTATGCATAATGTCGTACGATTGAATGATTCTGTTCCTTGAACAAACTTATTCACGTACTTATTTTTAAATATTTCAGTAATTGAGCAGCAATGGTCGTAACAATAGCTGCAAAGTAAAATAATTGCTTTATTTTACAGTTCAACTATGAATTTATTAAAAATTAACATAAATTTTTCGAATTTATTATGTTTTAAATACCCATAAAAAATTAAAAATAGTCATCGATTAGGCATTTAAACCGATAAATAATTTTATTACGGTAAAGCGGATGATTCTCATTTATTGAAAATAACACACCGATATATTTTCTTCGAAGCAACTTTGCTCCCCAATTTCTAGGTCGCATTCCGGGCATCCCATGATTTTGCCATTTTGACGTGCGGAAATTTATGATCTCACCTGTCTCCTGGGTGTATTCGTTACTTCTCAACTGAAAAAAATAATCACTATTAAAACATAACTGTTTACCTAAATTAATTGAAGTATGTAAGTAAAAAGCGTATTGTATTAATAAATTGAAACTTACAGTTTTAACCACAAAATATAGTCGAAATTAATACAATTATAAAAATTATAAAAATAGCCGACTAGTTTCGAATATCACAGATCCCCATAATGATGGCTTTAATAACATTTAATAAGATAAACTAAAATAAACAAACGCAAACAAAATAATAAAATCGATAAGTTTCTCACGTAGAAAGCCCAAAATGAAAAAAAATATTATTAATTATTCTAAATATTTAATAATAGTTTATTGTCCGGAAATTGTCTATTTAATATTTTGTTATTGTTAAATTTATTAATACAAAATTGTTCTGCAATTGATTTCAATTTTTATAATTTTTAAAATCGTCATGTCTGTATTAATGTCATTGCATATGTGACGTTTTTCTAATATGATGTGTTCAGCAAACGTAGATTTATCTATGTGTCCGTAATTAATCGCATAAACACGTTCTTTATAACAACAAATGATCTTTCTGTTTTCCCGACATGGAATTCATCACAATAATTACAGTTTAATTCATATCGTTTTTCTTTTTACATCAATGACTAATTTCGTTATAATACATATATTTATTATCTGCATATCACGTTCAATCTAATAGACTATCTTCGGTCCAACTGAACCTTGTTGATTGTAACGTATAATGTTATGTCTTATTTTTTCTCGTGTGTGGTAAAAAAAAAAAAAAAAAATATGTGTATGTATATATAATAAGAAGAAAACAGAGTTACTTTTTTTTTCTCGTATTATACCTGAGCTTGGAAATTATTTAGATCCGACTTCAGGTGTACGTCGAACGGTCTCAGGTGAGTGTCGTGCGTAAAATTCCTCGAGATTTGCTCGTCGTGAGTAGCGTGCAGAAATTTTCAGTGGCGTGAAATTTTTAACGGTCAGGAATTTAATTTTTGGCCACAAACCGGGCCTCAAATTCCAGAACTGCTGCTGGTCGACAGTTCCACAAACTTCTTCCTCGAATATATATATACGTATCCATGGAGGAGTGGAGCGGCGGACGGCTGACGAGGATGCGCGGTAGAAGCAGGAACCGACTGAAGCTTTCGCAACGTAATCGAATTCTGAACAGCAATGCTGGGGCAGCTTTTAATATCGACCACTACCGTAGCGCGGCTCCTCCGGCTAACGCTTAATAAACTTTTATCACGTTTTTCGTTTGTATTTTCCACCCTTCGCTCCGGATCCGATAAAATCCGAGTCCACTTTATTTTATTAAAAGAGCCACCGAATCCGAGACGTGTAACAGGTATTCGAAAAGTGCAAGAGCCCCGGTGCCTGCATCTTTCGTAATTTATGGCGGTGAATTTCGCGATTTTTCATTTCGTTATTTCTCTTCATCGCCGATTACGTCCGATTATCGTAATTTTCCTCGACATTTTCAGCGGACAAGCAATCTCAGTTCGGTATGATCGATCCGTAACCTAAATATGTCAGTCTGCGAGAGTACACCCTTCTTCCAAAGAAATATCCGTTTTACGACAAACAGATCGTTTAGACTATGAACCTTTTTTCTTTTATTTTTTTTTTCTGTATGTGTTGGGCACGGATCTTTTAAAAGTGTTATTAATTTAGAATTATTTATCATAAATATAAAGTGAACACCTCGATAACAAACAAAAATAAGTAATAAATTGAAATAAATACCTCAATTTATGGGAACGTTTTATAACCCATTATCAGCTAATAATACAGGGTGTACACAAATAGAACTAAAAGCGCCTAGTTCTATATTTCAGTGTACTCTCCGTATTATTAGCTGATGATGGGCTATAAATTGTTCCCGTAAATTGAGGTATTTATTTTAATTTAAGTAAATTATTTTATGATTATTTTTGTTCATTATTAAGGTATTTATTAGTTCACATTTATAAATAATAACAAACGGGTATATGGATTTATCTACATTATTTACTTCACTGTTTGTTAAATATAAATGTAGTCATTTGAAACGAAATAAAGTACCAAAAAATAACAAACAAATACACTCTGTGTATACTACTCGGAAACATTTTCAGTCAAAGCCTATCGTCAGCAGAAAAATAGAATTTGTCCGCTTTTATATTTCCTTCGCAACACATTCTGTGTTCGCGTTTTAAATTTCTGTAATTTATTCGCATCATTTATTCGGTGTCGTGTTTTATGTTGTAAATTTTATTTCCCAGCTGAAAATGAGCTTTGCGCGAATTGAGTAGAATACATTCGTTTGTTACATTTGTATTTTGTTCCAAATTACTATACATTACTAATAACTAGCAGATGCTCTTGTAATCGAAAGTGAGTTTGACTGACGGAGAAGCGGGAATCCGATTACTACGGCGCCAATATACCGACTTGAATTGGCTATACACAATATTTTACGAACAATAAAAATATACAAAAATAAAAATTACCGTACGTGCTTACTTACTCATGATATAACAAAGGCTTTCGACAGTTTAGATTTAAATAGATTACTTGCATTATTAAAAGAACTAGGATTACATAATGACATGTTGAACATTGCAAATCGATATTTCGAAAATCGCTTCAAAATATATTAAGAAGTTTTCAGAGAACTATTGAAATAAAAATGATTAAAGCTTATAGAACTACCAGCTACATGGCAAGCACTGCCATTGCAGGTATTAAACGCTATTAACTTACGAGAAACACGTATTAATATATTTTTAATCAAAAATAATATTAAAAATCATGAATTCCATAACGTACAGTATCATCGACCTTACTTCATACACGAACAAACCTCGTTAACACTTAAACAGTTTAAACACCTATATATCAGATAAGTATTATAATAATAAATTTCAGGCGCACTGGGACGAATATAACGGTATAGGTAAAAACATTTTTCCCACCGTAGATGATAGACACTACATAATAAGTTTTTTACGCCAAATTTTTTTTATGTCCAATTTCTAATTAAACACGGCCTATTTAAAGATTATTTACATAAACATAAAATTGTACACTCAAATAACTGTGTAACGTGTAACTTTCCTGATAATATTAAGCATATCCTTTCCGGCTGTTATTAATACAGATTTTAGCAATATTAGCCCTGATCAATTAGTAACTAAGCTATTTAAAATATGTTCAGTAGTTTTACAATAGCCGAAATAAATCACCGTAAAATACATGTACACCTGTATTAATATTAAATTTATGTATACTAATTATTATTAACACTGTGTAAAATAGTCTGTTAGGGTTCCATAAAATTAAATGGACGGACTCAGGGCAGATCTGTTATTTATACAAATTTTCTAAATATATTTACCCCATTATATTACGAATTGGGGACCAAAAAATATATATATATATCGACCAGTAGTGCGCAATATTTGGGCTGGAAAAATACTTTTTCTGTAATCTTGGCGTAATAATGAAGCACGTGTGGTAGAACAGTTTTCTCAAATGTTTGATAAATTCAGAGCAAATATTTTTCGTTTTCGTTCAGGCTCTAGAGATGTGATAAAGTTGTGAAAATTAATACTGCGAAATAATTCAAGAAAACCGATTGATTGTTGATTTTAATATTACAAAGAGCTCTGAAGAATCTAGTTTTTTTTTTTTCTTTTGGTCCACCTTTTGCCTTTTGGCCAGTCTATACCTAGATCTAATTAATTGCCTGTCCCTTCTTATATTTTAACATTAGCAGTTTTTAAAAATACATAAAAAATATATACATATAACGCCTTACATTCTAAAGAAACTGGCTCCTTTACTATTTGGTATACAGATATCGGCAATGTGTAAAATTGATTTAAAATCCCTTTCACCAATTTTTCTCTTTCCTTTTTATATCTCTCACACTGGGGCCATACTATATGTTCGATCGATCCTTCCAATCCGCATTCATTACAGTTATTATTTATTATTCCTAATCTTGCCAAATGTAATGGCGTCCGGTGATGGTCCAATCTTATACGATATATTGTACAGATATAATCTCGCTTCAAACTCTTTCCCTTAAACCAAGGATTCTTCTCTATTTTGCTCTTAATAGAGTAATATATTTTCCCTTTTATTTCGCTCTTGTTTTTTGTACTCTGCACTCCACCTTCTAGCTAAATCTTCTTTTATATAAGGAACATATTCGTCCCAGTTTAACTTAATCTCCCTGTTTTCGTATTCCCCCTTTTACAGAAGTTTTCTATTATTTCATATCCCTCAATGTGCAAGAATCCACTTAAATTTAACTATGTTATTTTGTTTATATAATCTCATCACCAATTTTCTAATCTTTATTTCAATATTATACGCTTTATTTGGGTTTGTATTTTTCAATTTAACTAAACTGGCCTGCGAACCTGATAGGATTAAAATCTTCTTATTTTGTCGGTTTCTCAGAAATTCCAGTGCCAGAAATATTGCATAAAGTTCCATTATAAACGAGGTCCCAGCGTATGTGAGTAAAAATTTCAAGAGGTCTTACGAATCTTCAATCAAAAATTTGCTATCGCGCAATTTTTACAACAAAATTTAATTCAAGATCACTCTTCAAGGAATTTTTTTCAAATAACTGGTCTTTCGCCACTGACTACTTTTTTCTCGCTTTATTCTTTTTACTTTTTTTCCCCTTATTTATTTTTATTTTTTATATTTTAATTGTCGTCGCGATAGCCTAGTTGCTAGAGCGCTTGACTTCCGATATGGAGGTTACGGGTTCGATCCTGAGCGACGACGAACTTAATAAATAAATAAATAAATAATCGCTAATAGTCACGTGGAAGGCAATAGCAAACCACCACGTTCAACATCATATGCGCGCTAGGTCAGTACACAGCAGACACACACGGGACTGCACTGGTAGCGCGATAACAAGCGGCTACTATCAGTTCCGAATGTAGTCTTGCGTGTGTACACCTGCGTTGCATATATAATAATTGCTTAGTATACAACCTATATCTGTACACTAAAAAAAAAAAAAAAATGTGAGAATAGGTTGTCCACCAACCGAATGGTTGAGGATATAATGATGATATTTTAATTCTCCGCTAGCCCGAATCAAACTGAACATATTAAAATAGACAAACAAATACGCAAAAAAACATTAGTTTAATGTATTGTAATATTTTGTTTGCATTTATTGTATATGTCTGTTTATTTTAATACATTAAATTATACACAGAAATGTAAACAAAGAATATATATTTAATTCAGTTGTCCACCTAAATTCATTAATGTAGTACGTCGAATGTTTTAATTAGAATTTTAAATAACTTCCGTATGGTATCGGCGACATAATGTTTGCACTGCCGTACAATTCAGTATTTTATCGCCAAGTTATTGTTTATTATTTTTATTTGAAGCGACCATTCTGCGGTTCAAATTCAGATCTGCTGGTAACTATGCATTTCATGCATTCAGCATCCGTACGCTTTGTATACATCGTGTTTTGGTTATATATTTTTTTATCCATTTTTGTGTTTTCTTAATGTTAATACTTTTAAAATAAACAAACGCTTATACACAAATAAATATAATTCGAAAAGTTAATTAAATATTGCCCACTAGTTTCGGATAACAGATATAATAATATATTGATAACGTAAAGTAAAGAAACAAAACGTAAACAAATGGTCAACTACTGTAGTAAATATTGGCTAACGTTCTTCTTAATATTTTCAAGTTTATGTTATAAAATTTGTACATGTACTTACTAAAGTTGTAATTGAAATTAAAATTAAATACACTTGAGGGTTATATTACAACCATCTGTAAATATGATTAGGCGTTGTTAGCCCTCGCTCTAATAGTATTCGCTGCACGGTTTTAGCGATGTTTGATATTTACTAGAACTACCCATGTAAATTTGCCGGACGCATTAATGACTGTCAAAATAAATGTACTACTTCGATTAAAATGCGTGTACTGTCGAATATCGATGAGATCAGCTTACGATAGGTCGTACACATAGTGTAGGATATCGTTTCTTCAGAGACCTATGTACTTGGTCTACTACACCATGTTGGAACTAGGTAATAAACAGGATTAAGGCGGATAGACGTATCCCATTTCAATTAATTCTTCTTCAATCGAACAAACATTGTTGTCTACTCCTGTATTACCGTTTTGATGGCTAATATGTAACAACTGTAAACGTTACACCAGCTAATTAACGTCATTTCAATACTCTAGTCAACGTTATTTGTCCTTTTTAAGCTCGATATCCTTAACCTTTCTTCTTACTAGGCTATGAAACGACAGCTTTATTACTTTGTAATACTTTTCATGTGCTGTAATTTTTAAACTTTTATTAGATCACAACTGCGCATTTATGTATTTTAACGCGTATCTTTATATATTCTTAAATCGTCTAACGTGCATGCTTTGATATTTACATTCTTTTGTAAATGCCCAAAACCCAGGATAAGCGAAAAAGGTTTTTAAGCCAAGACCATGTCCAGTATATAGCCTATCGCTCTTTAGCGTTACCATACCAACGTTCTTATCAATTTTTAATCCACAAATTGCGGCAGAAGAAGAAGAAAAAGACTCACGCTCGACTGTCACCGATGCGGAGCTGACACTTGTAAGCTCTGGTCGTGCAGAAAAAATAGACACACTTGAAGAATTTTCAACAACAAATTTCATTTTCTATTTTCATAGTAGCAGTCGGTTTGGCACTTGTACATCATTTTATTTCTTTTAACATACATAACCTCTCGAATTTCTGATAGCGATTTAGTAAAAGACTTCAATACCGCGCTAGTGGTTATGCTGAGAATTTCACCGTCTTTTTTTAAAATACTTGCTCATAATACCAGCGCCTAATCTCTCCAACTCGGTCTCGAAATATATTTCACAGTTAATGCAATCTATGATGGTGATAATGCGTTTTAACTGAATCAATAACTATAAACTCGACAAATCTCGTAACCTACCTTCATTTAGAGGTTTTTCTTTATTTAGTACTACGAAACCATACTGATCTTTCCGACACATATACCTTGAAAAGCCTTCAATGAACGCATTCCATTCAATGATGCACATCAACTTCGTCTTATGCAAATAGTAGAACAAAATTTGCATTATCAGGATTAATTTTCTCAAAATCTTCACCTAAAAAAAAAAAAAAAAAAAAGTCTGATAAAGATAAAAAGAATCGGTACTTTTATGACGTTTAATCGAAAAGTATCGTTAATTATCGACTGATCATCATCTAAAGCCAGTCGTAATTTACAACCTAATAGGCCAGTCCCTATTAGATTTTGTAACGAAAAATGTCCCAATTTTATGTAACGAAAGTTAAATGTTACGATAGGATTTTTGTGACTATGTTGTTTTTTTTTTTTTTTGTCTATGTCGGTAAGAATGATGTAAATTTTGACCATTATATACGAAGTATAGAAGAGAAAGAACTAAAAATGCAAGCAAGAAAGGTCAAAGAGCAGCATTACGAGGCCAAAGTGGTCGAGTTTATATATATATATATATATATATATATAAAGTGAAAACACAAAAAGGGAAAAAAAGTAATTCAGAAGAAACGCAAACACAGAGATGATTAAGTGATTGATATGTTACCATTTGGCACTCATCCGTTAACTAAGATAGACATAGAAACATACATGAAAGTCTTTGTATACTCTATTTTAGAGAAGTGTTTAATAGAGATAAATTACGAGCAAGCTGGGACCTAACGAATCAACAGTCGCTAACCTAGTTTCGATAACGGACGAAGAATGCATTGAACAACGTATGTAAAGTGTATAAATTGTATAGAATATTTCGATAGTTTTGGTAATTTATCTTCCTCGTGTTAACTAACCATATACTTTTAACAGCATCATCCACGAGTACAAATTTGATACAATAGAAAAGCCCGCCAGACATATGTATAATGCTGTCAGTTGAGAGCTATGTTTACAATTTTTAACGAGAATACTACCCCTTGTCAGAAATATATGAATAGAATCAATAGCGCACGCTATGTTGAGTAAAATAAATAATGATTATTATCGTGTCGGTCGTAGTATTTATTTCAACCGAATGGCTAAGTCTGTTAACCCATCTGCTATAATTTTCCTACCGTTATCGCTAACCAGTAATCAGCGATGGAGTATCAAAATGATTTTCTTCGCCAGCTATAACCCTATACATTACGTGACGTCAGCGTGTAAAACACTATCCTGCTACAAATACAATAAAAGAGTAAGGTATTATTACCAAGCACTCTTTAAATCTCCGGACCTTTTTATTTACGGACTCCTTAGTGATGTCTGTAAGTACTCGTCACAAAAAATTTCAATTTTTATTGGAAGATAGATCTTCTCAGCGAATGAGAAATAACCGGCTGTGTGTAGTCGAAATAAATATCAGATGAGACTAATGTTAAATCCACTGGATTGTTAGTATGCGAAGGACTGCATCGTTCAAGAGGCATAATTAAGAATTGATAATAATTTTAAAAATTTCCTCTCCCTTGCTATCATAATCTCCCTTGCAACCTTTCACAAAGTTTAATGCATTGAAATCACCATCGAGCATAATGGCTGGCGTCACTCTAAAATGAAGCTGGAAAACAAACCTTTGATATATAAAACCGTTATACGTCTAACATGAACACTTATGTAATACAAATATGAACACGTACTAAAGCGTTGATTCGAAAAATAATCCAAACGGCTCGGAATAAGTTTCTTTTTCAACTAATTACTAATGCTCGTTGGTTTCAACGAAATGATATACACTCCATGCGGACTTATCAAATGGGTCAACGAAGTAATACATGATCATGTTCGACAACATCGGAAACGGTTTCATTAAGGACTCGAACCTACCATCCTCGATGATGCATATTTTTCTAAAAAAGTGCGAAAACCAATAGAAAACAGAATGGGCAGCTATGACAACGTTCTTAAAAAACATTAAGCCCACAGTCGAACCGTGGTGGCCACCGGAGGGAATATCCCGGCATGATTTTAAGAGTCTTAGCCAGCTGCGAATCGGCCACGTCACTATGTCGCACGGTCATATAATTAGCAAATCTTCGCCTCCCACTATGTTCTTCTTCTGCGGCCAGGCTGGTAAAACGACAGTTCCACACATTCTTCTCACGTTCCCAAAGTTCCCCAAGTTCAGGACGCAACATAGCCTACCCAACAACATACAGGATTGTCTGGCAAATACATATGCTACAACTAACGTCACAAGGGTTATAGCCCTTGTTAGAACGGATGGTTTGACCGAACACATATAAGTTACTGCCATACACACGGCGCATATAAAAAAGGTGAGGAGGAGAATTAAAAAAAAAAAAAAAAACATACTAGTTTTCATATTTATTTGATTTTTTTATAGTAAAATTTTTTTTTAATCTTTATTCGAAAAAATTATCGTAAGCATTTTAACTGATCTTTTCTTGGATGAAAATGTAATTGAAATTCAAACAAAAGTAAAGCGAAAATAAGTACGGAACCTTTCAGGATGAGCTTTTTTTACATATTAGTGTTTCTTAATTTTCTATATACAATTAAAAATCTATTGTTAGAGATTTGAATTTATAACATATATATATACGATTCGAGACATAGATATAAGAACATTTAAAGTACATATTTTTTTTTGATGCGGTGCTTTTAATTCTATGTCCATTTATGATCTCATAAGAGCCAGAATATTTTTCCATGTTCTTATGTCTATGTTTCTTATCATGGACTGACCACATGCAACAAGGTGAAGCTTGTTTATTTTTTGGTTACTACTTTTTTTCTGCTGCACTTCAATAGCATACCTAGTAATTTTTCTCGTTTCTAATACCCAAATTTGAATGATCTCTCGCAATCGTATAAGTTACTCTTTCCGCGATTCTCTAAAAGTTTTCCTTCTCGGACCGATCCTTACTTCCCACTTCCTAATGGTGCTGACCGCCGTCTATTATACTCCAACATCAACTCCCATATTCCATCTCCTCTTTCACCCTGGGCTACCCTACCAGCAGATATAGATTATTCCCTTATCCAGTTTTCCAAGAGAAATGTTACCCCTTCCACCCTCCGTGACTGTATTTTCTTGACGGAGCTATTTAAACCATCAATCCTACTATACTGATGGTGCGAAATCATGCCCTGGTTTTTCGAATCATCCCCTACTGCTTGATTCTTTTACTTTGACCTAGTTTCATCGTCCTCCCGGCTCTATGACTATTGCTCCGTTCTCGATGCCGAACTTTATGGTATACTTCTAGCCCCTGAATCTATAGTTAAATCCCCTCCACCCAGCAGTTGCATTCTAATTGTATTTGATTTACGCGCGGCTTTAGATACCCTATCCTAACAAACTTCATCTAGCAGTACAGTTACTTTAATCCAGTCCTTAATCCTAAAGCTGATATCATCCCCGCACTAAATCAGTTTCCTATGGGTGCCGGGCTACACTAGACTCATGGGTAATTCGTTAGCTGACACCTCCCCTCTCCGACATAATAGTCTATAAAAATTTCTGTGCAACTCCGATGGAAACAAGATTGGCTCTTCCAACAAAAACTTGCTTTCTTAGGAAGATAAAACACTGAATTGACCCCTGGTTTCTAACTTTTTTAGAATCCGTTTTGTTGCTATTAAAGGCTCCACATCGGACATATTTCTCCGACACACAATCATCTATTACTTAACTTCGAGCCTCTTGTAGAATGTCCTTTTTGTTCCCTCTTCCCTGCTCCATCAATAAAACACCTGCTCCCGGAGTGCCCTTCTATTATTTTCGCATAATGTCTCTGACGTCATCTCTGACTAACTTGTCTTCGAATATCGCAGACACTATCCAATTTCTCTATGCAACTAGTTTGTTCCGCGTCATTTAGCAGTCCTACCGTGTCGTAATAGCGCCCCGGTAGCTGCACGCAGTACTCAAAGAGGAAAAAACAAAACAAAATTCCATCTTACTGCTTTCATTGTGACGCCAATCACGCTTTCCTGGCCACAGTACAAAAAAATAGGTCCAAGCAATTTTAAGCAGAAAGCATTACAAAAAATTCTGTAAATCTTCGTGGTTGAAACAGTAATGTCGTTTTTCAAAAAACGAATAAACATTTTTAATAACATTTATTGTTTACAAAAAAATACACACACAGGCGTTTTTTTAATCCGAAAGAAAATCAACTTTTTCTAAAAATGTTTAAAATTTCCCGTAGAATTTCTAGAGATTATTGGAATTATTTGGAATGCCGAGGAATTTTTCTAATCTTTTAAGAGAATTCGTTTAGAACTCCTTAAAATTTTTCAAGAAGAAATTTTCCTACATATTGTAAAAATATAAAGGTTTGTCCTTCATATGAAACGTGCGAACTCATCTCCAACGAATACATGTTGACTGGCAAAATATCGGTAATGATTTAATGTTACAATGTTATTCTCTAGCAGGATTGCAATTGCTTTTTTTATAATTTTAAACAGTAAGTACAAATAAGATGGAGATTGTTGCGTTTAAGCTATTGTCCACACTCGGATGATCGAGATGAGTTGGCAGACGTGGACCATTTATTGCAGCCGATAGAAAAACACTCAAATAATATTATATAATTCATATTGGTTAAACCTAAAAGTAGACCTTCCATGAGTTAATGATACAATTTTACCGGTAAAGGAAAGTGAATACGCAGTAGCTAATCATTTTAACAATTACTTTCTAAATGTTGTCAAAACAATGAAATTAAACACTAATTTTAATCGTAACTCGCACAGTGCATTTAGCCAAAATTGTAACTCGTTTGGCTTTGTGGATCTCTCAGAAAATGAAGTAAAGAGCACCATCTTGTCATTACGTAATAAGAATTCCTTCGGGTTTGATGGTTTATCAACTACCCTAATAAAGGAAAACGTAACATTTTTTGTAAAACCTCTAACCTATCTAATGAATGAATCTATTAAAGCGGGTAAATTTCCAAACATCCTAAAGATGGGAATTATAACGCCAGTACGTAAGAATGGAAATGTTTCTGACGTCTCAAATTATAGACCGATTTGCTTATTATCATCCTTCGCAAAAATTTTTGAAAAATGTTTAAAAGAGAGAATAACAAGCTATTTGCATAAGAATGACTTTTTCATTAAAAACCAGTATGGATTCCTACAGAACGAATGCACAGACGACGCACTGTTTAATCACATTACAGCTATAGCGGACAGCTTAGAACACGACCGCTCTGTGGTGGTAATTTACTTTGATTTTTGCAAAGCGTTCGACGTAGTCGACCATAGTATACTGTTGAGAAAGTTATATGCGTGTGGCTTTCGTGGCTTCATTTATGAGTGGTTCAAGACGTACTTATCAGAGCATAAATTTATCGCAAAAATAAACAACACTTTCAGTGACAGTGTAGTTCAGGAATATGGCGTGCCACAAGGCAGCATACTGGGTCCCATATTATTCTTAATCTATATTAACCATTTATGCAATTTCAACACGTCAGGAAAAAATTATAGCTATGCTGATGACACTGTTCTCATTGTGAGTTCCCGTTATCCAATCATACTTCAAGAAGTAGTACAGAAAGACGTTAACATGATACACAACTGGATGTCATTGAACGGTATAGGATTAAAGGTTAATAAAACAGAATACTTAGTATACAGTTTCCTCCAGCAACATAAAAATTAAAAA
This sequence comes from Icerya purchasi, assembly GCA_039619475.1. NCBI lineage: Eukaryota > Metazoa > Arthropoda > Insecta > Hemiptera > Monophlebidae > Icerya > Icerya purchasi. Next base: position 95,508,349 of record CM077116.1, on the reverse strand, counting down.
TAAAGTGAAATGATGAGGTACTAATAGAAAGAGCATATGAAATAAAATATTTAGGAATCTACCTAGACTGTAAACTGTTATGGGGTACCCATTTGTCATATTTATCAGTAAGACTTAGAAAATTGAACTACCTATTCTACTACTTAGAACAATACTTTAATCCCAGACAACTTAGGACTTTATATTTAGCACTGTACCAGCCAACATTAGCATACGGCATTATCCATTGGGGAGGTTCAGCTAGTTACCATTCTTATCACCAATAAACTATTTACAAAAGTCAATATTTAAAAGGTTAAATTTGGGTAAGCAGCACAATTATATAAACAACTTTCTAAATGTTAGAAACCTGTAGTGTGTACAACTACCGCTATATATATATATATATTATAAAATAAGGACAAATTTGGAATTCATACATACAGTGTTATAATAAATATCACGTTAGAACACAGGCCATATATATGGACTCAAACTACGGGACCCTTAAAATCTAGTCTAAGAAATTATAAATATAAGCGCAAAATATTATGGAATTACTTGACAAATAATAGCATACAGGTATGATACGTATGAAAGAAAACTCCATTGCTCTGCTTTGACTCTCATTGCAAAATTACCTTAAAAAGTTTAGACAACGTGGTACAAAATGGAATGTAATAAAAATTACAATAAACAGAAACTGGTTTAATTATTCCATTTATGTAATCAAAAACCTTTCGCAAACTAGAGGAAAAAATCAAAACCCAACAGTAAGCAGGTGATTAAATATTATATAGATATACATTTTTATTTAATTATCATGTAACGTAACACTAATTTATGTTAAATCATTTTAAGAATTATACTATTAACCTCAGTTCATAACGTCTAGCCTAATAGTTTAAGATACAATTATTAATATGTTAAAACTATAAACCTCTTTTACAACATAAAACTACTACCTAGTGAACTTATCTCACTTATTTAACATTAACGATAGATTTAACTCGTATCTATAGCTTTATTATATAGTTTTATATATAAGCCTTCGTTAATATATACCTACTGTAACGGAGTTCCTATATAGAGCCCAAGGGATAGGGGAATACGTGTGTTTAGATTATCAATGTACATTTTTATAATTAAATATCGTACAGGTAATTATATCCGTATCTGTTTAATTATTAAGAAAGCACTGTAAACACGGGCTAAATAAAACATTAACATAAAATAAATCTCTGGGCTTACTTAATACAAACACTTATTAATTTTGCATAACACATATTTAGCACATGTACTTTTAATTATACTACCGCTACTAACCATGCGCATAAACGGCATAAACCTAATAAATTGTAATAATCTTGTAAATTTTAGAAATTGCAAATAAATTGAATTGAAATTTAAAAAAATTGAAATAAGTTCGCTTTTGGCTACAAATAATATCGCCTTATATTCCATATTACATACTCATTTATAATGTCATCAAGAATTGTAACTTAACCTGGCTCTAATATAATCGCCTATGGGTTGTCTTGCATATAAGCCAAAAAAAAACAAAAAAAAAACAAAAAAAAACTGTTCTTTAACGGATTGCTTTTATTAACACTTCATTTCATTAAATTCGTTTCGATTTATTTTTATTTAATTATTTAAATACCTTTATTAATATTATTGTTTTCGTTTGTTTCCCTAAAAAATTATATATTATCGTAATTTTTTTGACAACTGTTTTTACACATTTCGCTGGTTTAAAATAGTTTTCGGATTAAAATTTTATTAATTTTTTTTTTCAGATTAAGATGTTTATTAAGGCAGCTACAAAAGGGAGAAATTTCAGCAGAATTACTGCAAAAAAATTTGCGGTATGCCGCTAGAGTATTAGAAGCAGTTTACATCGATGAAACTAAGTAAGTACTGTGTTGTTCATCTTTTCCACTAACGTTAATTTAGATTATTTTGATTTATTTTTAATTTTTCCCGCCGCGATTTAATCAATAAACGCAATTGCTGACTGATTTATACGAATTTATTAAGATGTAATTTTCAAAATTTTTGCCAAGCGCGAATTAGACTAATAGCACATCTCCGCACCGATAATTGATACTCCTTTCTTTGTGTTTCCTATTATGCAGACGACTATACTCAGATACGAGTTGTCGATATTATTATTATTATTATTATTATTATTAATTTTCAAAATCTGACAATATCTCTTAAAAGAAGACGTAAATAAAAATGTTTTTAATTTCTTTTAAAATATTTAATCGTTCCGTGTTAAATCAATCATGCTGGTTATAGAACAATGATAAAAGATTATTGTTATCGTTTAGCATACATATATTAAAATGCCCTAATTTTGTACTTGTCCAAACGTGAACATTCAGCGTTTATTGATATCATTTTAGTAAATTGATATTATTATTAATTTTTTTACATCTACGTACGACGCACTCTATTTCTTTGTGTCATCGTTAAATTGTTTTAGAAACTTAAATATTCATTAGCGATTTAATGAAAATGACTTACAAACTTCACTGCTTCGTCTAGCAGTTCAACTTTTAATTTTAAAAATTACTGTTATTTAGAATTTTCCATTCACCTCGATACTCCAAAGTTCTTCTCTATCATCTTTTCTTATCCAAGTTCAACCAAACTGCATTCTAAGGGCGGATAATTAAAGATCTGAGACGTCTGAAAATTCTTAAAATTAATAACAAAGAACACAAGAAATAAGAAGTTTGGGATATCAAAACGAGAAAAAGGTTTTGGCGAGACCCGTGAGGGAGATGCCACGTAATAGAGGAAAAGTTGGAGGTAGAAAATGAAGTTTTCCACGTAATCTTACATATATTAATGCTGAAAATCGAATTAAGACGATAAAAACGACAAATGCATATTTTTTCGATAGTACTAAACAGCATCCCAGATGAAATAACTACAAGAGAAAATAATCGGATGGTTAAAATCGAAAAATTTGTGTAATAAACTACGAAAAGGTAAAATAAGAAAAAGTGACAGAGGGGGAAAAAGTGTAAATAATTAATTTACGTTGGCAGAATAATAAAATTACAAATAATTTAGTAATATTCTATCGACAAGCATTGCTTGGCGGAAGTAAAATATTAAGAAATTATTGTGTAACATTACAGTGTGGATAAAATATTGCAAGTTATAATATTATATTTAAAAAAGAAAAAACCATTTACAAAAGTTGGACCGTTGTCGTTTTAGCTGAAAATACGCATTTTAAACTATTAAAAACCGAAAAAAAATAATGATTTATAAGAACAGTTTTGGACTACAATTTTGGTTTGATGCGATGGCGAGTATCGTCTGGTAGAATGTCTATTATTTTTGGCGTAAAACGAGATTGTAGCATTATATCCTATTTTCTGAATGATTTTTCGGCATCAGTTAAAAAAGTTCCTATTGCGTCTTTTTCCATACTGTAAATCTGTGATCTACAGTAAAAATAAATTCTTTTTATTTATATTTTCTCTAAAATTTAAATCGAAATATTTTCTTTTTTTAATTTTTATCTGTCGATTAAAGAAACAGCAAACAGACAAACAAAAAACATTCAAGTCGTTGACTGAATTATTATAGACAAGAAGAAAATTGCTTTAAAATGAATTCATTTCTGAATGTAATTGTACATAAAACTTCTTTCTTCTCCCACCATCTTCCCCAGCCGTTTTAGAAACGATCCGATCCACTAGCACAGTCAATTAATCTTACAATTCCTGGTAATAACTCATTCGATGTTCTCCGATGTACTTTCGTTTTATATTTAAACGGTAACGCGTCTCGTCGTTGCACTATTGATCCATTTATTTGACTAATGTCGAAGCATTATACATTGTCAGCACCAGCCTGTGAGGTATAATAAATGTCGCTGAATTAAGACTTTTTTTTTTAGCAAACAGTCATCGTTTTCTTTTTCTCTTTCCCTTTTCCATCTTTTGCTTCACTAAAAATAAGTAATGTAACGAGTGTACAATTTGCCAATTCCTCCACTATCATAGTATTTATTTATATATATTTACATATTATGCAAATTTCAATAAGCGATAAACTTCTTCAATATTTCGAACGTAGAGCGGTCTTCATTTGAAAAAATAAAGGAATCACTATTTTAATGAGACATCAATGAAGCTAGCGGGGACTTGCAAAATTTCCCTAATTCATTCTTAGTTCGAATTAACATGGATATTTTCTTTGATGATAATTCAATGTTAAAAATTTTGTAGGATACATCCGTGATATCCTCTTTGGTCTGACACTGAAATCTTGCAGTATGTATTTGAATGGAAAAACGGTTCCTGTGTAGGTCGTCAATCAAAGATTACGTATATTTCTTGACTTCTTATTCCTTAGCCTTCGAAAGAAAGGATGTTCCATTCGTAAATACGTAGGAATTAGACGTTTGTGTTACTTATCGAGCCGAGTTCTAGTTTACGTTATTCTAACATATTAACAACTCTTTTTAAAGACAGCCGGGCGACATAGACCTTGATCCAAAAATCGAGGAAAGATAGGAAAGTGTAATATTAGGTGTTCACACGCGAACGAAAATCGAAAATAGAACGGATATACAAGATCCGGTATAACGGAAGGAAAAGGAAAGAATTAGTAAAAGTGACGAGTAGAACGAGGAACGTTCAGCAGTAGTGAACGAGCATTCGAAAAAGATATATAGTCAACGTGTCGTTACATATATAAAATAAGAAATAGAGGGGAGGGAAGGAAAAAATATAGTATAAGCGGAAAACGGAAAAGCAATGAGGAAAGCGAGCTGTTTCGGAAGGTGCACGTCGTAAAGAAGGAAAATTGAGAAACCAAGGATGAATCGGAAGATCCGGTTGAACAGACAGATAGAATTTAGAATGAGCAAGAAAACGGATGTTGTTGGATTCAAAAACGCTAAGAAATCTCCCGGTAGAAGAAGCTAAATAGCAGATTAAGTCGTTGCGTTCGATCCCAACATGTTAAGCTGTCCATAAGTAATCAATTTGGATAGAGTAACGAAAGAAAAGATCGCTGAAGTAGAAAAGGCGAGTAATTATATAGTCATTAGAGCGGGAAGGAAGAGGCTTGTAGAACACTTTAGGAATTCGATGTAATAAGTACATTCTGAGAGATCAGAGAAAAAGCGATAAAGAGAATGGTCCTGAGCATAGACTCCGTGCAGAAAATTGAACAGAAAGAAGAGAGTTTAAAAGACTCAAAATTGTTTGGTGAAGATAAAAAAAAGAAAAAAAGTGACTAAACCAACTCATTGTCAGTTGGATCTGTTAGAGTCGTCGGTGAAGATTGTCAAACGATTCGGGAAAATAGTGCTTAATGTATTTGAGAATTCCGATTTAATAATATACTGAAAAGTAGGTTTCGATGGGATAGTTTTAAAAAAGAAATTCATAGAGAAAAGATATGAAGAAAATCCGAAAGGAAAAATTAAGAAAAAGTATACGATGAAAACTGAAGAAAGCAGACAGAGATCAGCAATAGATTTTTGCAGTTTTGTTGACCCTGAAACACCGAGTATGATAGATAGAGGAGTAAGAGCGAACAAAAGTGGGCGGTGATATATATGTAAACGCTTAATAAGAAAACGATGGCCGAGACAAGACGTTCTCTAATGAAAAGAGGCGGAATGTGTGATTCGGCATGTAGGGCAGGGATCGGAGTATATTTTCAGACTCCGGGGTAGGGATGGAGACGTGTACTTTCGACCCAATCGAGTTTGGATAGAAGGAACCTAAAAGAATTTCCATTAATAAAACAACAGCGGTCAAGGATAGAACAGACAAAAGATTTTCGTAAAACGTGAGCAATACCACAGGATCAGGAAAGGGACTGTGAATGAAGTTCAACCGTTTGAAAGATGACAGGTACTACAGATGGCTAATGTGGTTATAGAATGAAAGACAACTATCTAGAATGATGTCGAAATATCGAAAGGAAGAACTAAAAAAGGGATTCGGTCATTTTTAGCCCGGGATTAATTAAAGAAGCATGAAAAAAGAGAGCAGTGAAAAAACGACAGCAGAAGATTTAGCAGAAGGGCTAAAAAAAATATATTTTCATTATAAATTCATCCCAGAGCATTTTATTAAAGCTGCGAGGTTCAATATCGATTATATCGATTAGTGACACTTTTAGCAATTTCCGTATATATAATTGGTCGCATTAATTATTTTATAGATTCCGGTAAATTTTCAGTTCACGAAATTATACATATGTAACAAAAATAACTGAAATTTGTACCAATTGTAGTTATGTCGTGCGAGAATATTTTTCTCGTTATTCTAAAGTAAAACTATTAATAATTACAAGTTGTTCAACAGGTCAAAAATCAGCAATATAAACAAATTGACGTACAAAATTATTGCAGAAGAAAAATATTCCCTTACCTAATACATTTATTTTTAACATATCAAAAGTAGTGAAATGTGGTAAAAATCTAAATTGAAAATTTCATCATACGTTAATTAATACAGAAGGAAAATATTTTTGAAACGACATTTGTGACTAAAATATGGATTTCCTTATATTGTATGTAAAATTTGTTAAACAGGAAAGGGCAAAATTAGTGCTACATATTTATCGGTAAGAAATTTTAATTATTTCCCTGGTACAGCTCTAAGACAGAAAAATCTTTGAACGAAATTAACATACAATCGCACGCACTGCTACATAAACAAAAACAACTTTTAGAGGCCGTTTTTTTTTTCGTTTTAAAAAATAAAAAATTTATGTAAGAAAAAATTGATATCTAAATTTAGATAAAGAAAATATTATACGTAATAAATCATTTTAAATCGTTCTATGTATAAAATTTATAAAAAAAAAGAAAAACCTAACTAGAAATCTGGTGCTTTGAAATATTAACTTGACCGAACTTACAAAAAATTTACAATTTTTAAATGTACAAAAATTATATTATACTAGTGTATGAAATACAATCGGAGAAGAAATAAAAAAACAAAATGCCGAAGATCGAGCTGAAGGACCTCTATATTTTCGTTGCGTTCAGTATTGAAAAGCAAAGTTATAGGGAAAGAGGATTTAAATTCATAAGTGTGTTCATAAATTAGTTTTAAAATATTTTATGTTTTGTGAATATGTGTAAGATTAATAACTTTAAACGAGCAATTCTTGTATATAAATTTATTCCGCGTATCTCGGAAACGGCTCTAACGATTCGGATGATGATAGATAAACGGTAAAAAAGTACCTTTAATATAGCAAATTGTTTCTATTAAAATGTTTAATTGCACTCACGATTTTTTAATTTAAATAACCAGTTCATATGTAGGTTAGATCGAAAAATATTCATATTTAATCAGTATGTGATTCGTAAAAACAAAAAACGAGCGAAGTTCGGTCGCTCAGGTATTATATATATATGTATATATATATATATATATATATATATAACTCGGCCGTTTTGGCTTCGCAAGGGGCTGTGCCCCTTGACCCCTCTTGCTTTCATTTCTGACCCTTTCTCTTCTATACTTTGAATAAGAAACACTTGTTTTCGGTACGGATAAAACAAAATTTAAATGTTTTATATTATTATATAGAAGTGTATAAATATACGTTTCGTGTTGTTGTGTGTTGTTTTTTGAATAAAATTATCAAAATTTACAACGTAATTCTTACTGGAATCAACACAAAAAAAATTACATACTAATCACAAAAATCCTATTCTAACATTTAACTTTCATTATATAAAATTAAGACATTTTTTTGTTAAATTTTTCGTTACATATTTCGTTACGTAAAATTGTGACATTTTTAAAATAACAATAACAAAATTCCTACAAAATATAACAAACGTTATGTAAAATTGGAAATTTTTTTAAGACATTTTTTGGGACACTTTTGGGGCATTTTTTGTAATGGGGAGCAGCCTAAGAATTACGTTGTAATTAATATATACATACATACATATATATATATATATGTATGTATGTATGTATCTATGTATATTGTTGTATGTATGTATGTATGTATATTGTTGTATGCATGTATATGTATGTATGTATGTATGTATATGTATATTAATTACAACGTAATTCTTAGGCTACTCCCATTAGAAAAAATGCCCCAATTTTATGTAACGTTTGTTATATTTTATAGGATTTTTGTTATTGTTATTTAAGAAATGTCACAATTTTATGTAACAAAATATGTAACGAAAAATGTAACGAAAAAATGTTTTAATTTTATGTAATGAAAGTTAAACGTTAGGATAGGATTTTTGTGATTATGTAATTTTTTTGTGTTGATTCCAGTAGGAATTACGTTGTAAATTTTGATCATTTTATACAAAGTATAGAAGAGAAAGAAACAAAAATGAAAGCAAGAGGGGTCGAGAGGCACAGCCCCTTGTGAGGCCAAAATGGCCGAGTTTATATATATATTTATGTATGTGCGTGTGTGTATTAAGAATTTTTCTCCAAGTGTGGCCAAAAGATGTTAAGCAAACGGCTGTTTAATTAATAATGGGCATTAAAACCTTGAAAGAGGCTGACTATGGATCAAAGATTGCCTAAGTAAACTATCCCAAGCAGCATGTGCTTTCCAAGTTATTTTATCCCCCAACCTTACTGCCAAGCCAAGAACAACAAAATTGTTTATTAAATATATTCTTTGACCACAATACAAATATTACGAAATTTTAGCGTAAAAATATGGATCGGGAAAAACATGCAAAAGACCTCGCCGCTGTTACCATATCAACTTCTGACGCATTTCAGCACATATTCTCAGAATAACCAAGGCTAGTGTTTACTCGCGACAAATAATGCCAATGACTGAACCGACTAAAAATCAGCGGGCCAGATGCACAATCGTTGATCTGCCAAGAAAATCTGGTAATTAGTTAAGAATTCCGTGACTGCAGTTAACAACAATCATCCCTGTGTTCACGCTATTCCGCGTGATACAATTTCATACAGCTTGCACCCAGGTTCTTTAGAATACACCGCACGCTATTAAAATTTATTCGACTATACCACATTCGTACATTCGCGGAAAAAATTAATTGAACTTTTTTAAAGGATCGGTAGTTTCGCGATCAAACCTAAAAACTGTTCTTCGGGTCTTAGCTAAATTATAATATTTTCGAAAGGTATTTTTTAAAGACTTGGGGGAAAAAAAAACAAAAAAAAAATTATTCATTCAAGTGAGCTTTTAGGTCGAAAAAATATTTTGAAATTAAATTCTATCGAGCGCCTTTTTTTGTCTAGTCTAGCGTTAAGTTTGGCCACTTTTCTTAAATTTCATTTATAAAATAAGGAATAGAAGAGGAAAATAAAGTGGGATCTGATACCGAAAACGAACGATATGCTAATAATGCTCAACCAGCCGAGCCGGAAATTAAAAACTCCGCAAACCGTTAAATCAAAAGGACAACGAAACAAACATCGATAAAAGTATTTCGCCTTTTAAATATATCGCTTTTTAACATTTAGCCGTGATAAGTAGTAGATACGGGCAATTGTGCACGAACCAACATCGATCTGAAAAACGGAATAGTTGAATGACAAAATTACAACTAAAAATTACGGTTGATTTTAACCATACTTAATTACATTTGAGATCAGCTCTTACACTTTAATAATCATCATGTTACGAATGTAAGTAAATAGAGATGTTAGTACGGTAAATGAAATACGTAAATTACAAAAATAAGACTGATAACGGTATTGGAGTCTATGTCGCTAAATTTTTGTTAGCTCTAATTAAAAAGGACACCTAAATAATTACAATGCTGAGAACAGTTCGCAAAGTCAAAAGATATGATTTTACTTAATAGATTTAGATAAATGAACTTACTCAGCGGAAAATAAAGACTCATTTTGTCGTATAAAAACGGTTTATCTGTTGCGAATTTGTCAGAATCGGTCGCGTCATTCTCTCCGCCCCCTGCGTACACACGTATTATTCGTCATTACTGCAACACCTTTGTGCTTTGCTTACATTACTATTTCCGCAACACTTGATCTACAATTTTCTACAATATATATATTAATTCTTGTTTGCACTTTCGTAACACCGTGCTGAATTCGTAAATTAATTAAACACAAAAAGAATTTAGATCAGTCGTCCTGCAGTGAAAGGACGTTTTCGAAGAACATGACAACGCTTCAGACCACGCGTCAAGATGATAGCGTTGAAGGAATTAAATAAGTGACAATTTTTGATCTCAAAAAGAATAAAAAGACCAGGTATAAAAAAAATGATATCCGGCATCTTGGAAAGACGAAGTAAATGAGTAAGCTAGCGAGATTATGTTCTGTATGTAGCGCAACAATCTAAAATAAATATTTAATATTGAGGAGCAAGGCCGTGTCCACGGCGGGGTTTTGGGGGTTAACTCCCCCTCCCCCACGAGAACTGAAATAGTTATTATAAATACATAAAAATCTGAAAAAAATCAAAAATTTAAAATAAATATTGATGATTTTTTAGGATGTTCTTACCTACCTTTCATCATCATTATCTCCTCAACCATTCGGTTGGTGGGCAATCTATTCGTACATTTTTTGTTAACTGAACCGATATAGGTTGTATACCAGGCAATTATTATATGCAACGCAGGTGTACACACGTAAGACTACATTCGGAACTGATAGTAATCGTTTGATTTATCGATATACAAATTTAGTCTCATGTACGGGTATGTCTGCTGTGTACTACCTAGCGCACATATGATGTTGTGCGTGGTGGTTTGCCACTGCCTTCCACGTGATTATTAGCGAATATTTTAATTTAACTCTTGTAATAAAGTTCATCTCGATCCCGTGACCTCCGTAACGGAAGTCAAGCGCTCTAGCAACTAGGCTATCGCGACGACTTACCCACCTTTAAAAGAAAAAATATGCTCCATGCTTTTAGGTACTTCATTAATATTTTATGCAAAATTTTTTATTACGAGCATAATCAATAACATATGTGTAATTTTTATTAATGTTCATATACGGGGTAATTCATTTATGTAAATTATTAATACATGTAAATCAAAATGATGGAAATTATTAATAGTACGAATATTAGTGAAAAATGTATTGTTATTTATAAAATAAATATGCAAAGAAAATTTTTACCCCCCCCCCCCCCCCCAAAAAAAATTCCTGGCACACGGACCTGTTGAGGAGAATTAATACGATTAAAACGAAAAAGTTAATTTTCGGCGAGTCTTTCAGCTTCTCTTTACCACCCTTATACGAACACAAACAGAAATTTACGTAAAAATTAAAATTCTCATTCAAAGGCATTACCGAAAACCGGTTTCAAGCGTCAGTCCTTTCCGAGTGTACGAATTAATTCGGAAGAATTCGGGGAAAGGGATTTTGTTCCCCTGCAATGAAATAACCTGATTGCGTGTCGAAGCTTGAAATTAATGATAGACGTCGGCCGGTGAAATTGCCGGCGCGGAGAATGTAAAAAAACCATAAATGCGTGCAGAGTTTAACCTTATTCATAACTAAAAATCCAATTACATCCGGCCTGTCTCTTGAGTACCAGAGCAAATAGTTTTTAGAAAGTCGAAACAAAAGGAGGAAAGAGACAAGTTTCTTCCTTGCTCGCCATTTTACATAGACGCGTCACATTTCAGCCTGTTCTATAATTTAATCTTCACTCTTATTCGGCCACGTGCCTTACACGTAAACTACTTTTGCTCGCTTACGATTATTTATACTCTTTTTTCCTGATGTCTCCGCATTTATTTCTGTCGGACGTTCCTTGTTCTGCACCAGCATTGACTCTTGTTTATGTTTCCAAATTAATCTTTGTTACGTCTGCTTTTTGTTCCTTCCTAGAGTTGTTTTTTTCCCATGTCTCTCTAAGTGCGCTTTATCTGCACAACCTTTAGCTTTCTTCTGCTTTTATCGTATGTTTGTTTTATTTCTCCGACGGCACAAAGTTGCACTAATTTCGAACAACTTGAATTTTCCCAAAATTTAAGCAGGCACGAAAAATTGCGCTGCTCTCTAATTAGCCGATTTGCTTAATTCGTTGGCATCCGATGTTTCTAAATTACTATAATTACCAGCACCCCCCCCCCAAAAAAAAAGATTAAAATTACCATCATCCGAGGTGTAGAGTCTCTCCGGATTAGCAAATGACATTACGCGCAGGAAAAATAAAAGCTACACGAAGAACATTAAATTAAAAGCATACGACATTTAAAAAAAAAGAAAAAAAGAAGACTTTCGACAAAATAAAAGCTAATGGAAAACACATTACTGCAAATACATACTGTACTGATTCGGAGCATTAACAAAAAAGCAAAAAATACAATGCGATGTATTTTAAATGGTTGTTTGGATAGGTTGATGTTAAAAAAAGCTAGGAAGCCGTAGCCGGAATGGGCGGCGGTGGTTCCGGTTTCGACTTTTAATGAGCGAGGACAAAAATACAAATTAATTAAAATTAAAATAATAGAGAAGAAAAATTTAACGAGACTAAATGGATTAGCGACACAACGACAAAAAGAGACAAAAAAACAAGATAAAAATATAAAAGATGTTCTTTTTTTCCCGAACAAATGGACTTTTGATTTTAACTCAGCTCAACCCCCAAATTTCTAGTAGTACTATTTTCAATATTCGTCCACCCAGACAAATCTCCCTACTAACGACTTTGTTCCCCTACGTCATTCCGCTGCCATCTCTATTATTCGTTTATATTGGTTTAACTCTTAATCCTGCTACCTTCCTCGGCTTTCGTTATCTTTCAACACCCTCTTTTCAAACTGCCATCTTCATTCTAATCGCTCTGATACTAACCATATCTTCTCTTTGAATGTCCATCACTTACGAATGAGCGTAGTATTTTTTATTCTAATTTGTTACCTCTTACGTTCTTCCTTATCGTATCTTATTTCGCTCCCCGTCATTAGTTCTTAGTTCCTTCATTCTGTAATCAGAATTTAACTAACTTTTCTCCTTCTTACCGTTTCTGGGCAGAAATGAAAAAAAAATGACGAAAATAAAATAAATCGAGCGAAATACTCTTAATCTTCTTTAGTCGAAATGTTACAAGTGTGCGGCTGATTGCAATCGAAAATATAAACGGGCACTACCTTAGGACACAATAAACGGAGTAGTGGCCGGATACGGATTTCAGGATCACATTTGGCGCAAATAAAAAAAATCATCTACGCGTCAGTTTCCGATTTTCTATTTTAACTGTTCACTTTTTTAAGATATACATCGCGTTTACAAATGAATGACAAAATACGGTTCATTTATAAACGTTTTGATAGAATTTTTTTTCTAGCATAAACCTTAGAAAAATGGGACGATATATCAGGTACCATCGCAATTTTAATTAACGACAGTATCAGGAGGATATCGGTCAAAAAGTTAAGCGTGAAGAGGAAGAAGGAAAAAAACGTTTAATTATAATTTAAAAACAGTTGAAAACAAAAATCTGGCATCACTTTTACGGAACTGAATGTTTTTTTCATATTCTTTTTTTCTTTTTTTTTTAATATTCAACTCCTCATTATGCTGAGAATAATTAAAACTTTAAGGCAAAAAATAGTATTTATTAACAAATTGTAGATATTTCTTTAGACCGTATTTCCCTTTAGCTTAACTTATTTCTCATTGCCTGAAAATTTTTTTTTTTTTTTTTTACATGACATTTTATAGTTAGCCAAATTTAAATAAAATTTAAAAAAAGCTAAAGCGAAAATTATCAGATATTTTTAACAAAAACTGTGCGCCGTTGCAATCAGTTCTAGTTGCGCAGATTTACTATATGCTCTTCTTTCCTTAAATGACCTATTCAACTACTATTCTTATTTTCCGATTCGACTATATTTTTAATCTCTCTATTCAACCATCTCTTCCATAAAGTATTATAAAAGTTCCATACATCTTTTATAAGGTATATTATCATGGATTACAGAATTTTTCATAATGTACTAAACCTAATGGATCTGATGAGAACACTGCGGGATCAGTTCTATCTCGGAGCCACCTTTACTTTACTAAATTTCTCTAGCATACCAATATTCAATTCCAGATTAGGTGTGAACCTGGGAGTGATTGAACCCGGTGACCTCTATCCGTGATTTTCTAGATACTTCCGATCCCTAAGACGTCGTTCTACAATCTCGGTTATTTGATGCCTTCCGTTTTTAGTCTCTTTCCATCTCCTCATCTACATAGCTACTCCGTAACATCTCCTTTTTGAATCGTGTTTTACGAATATTCAGCCTTTTCCGATTGAACAGTGCTCCTTTATTCAGCACAGCGAATGCTCTTAACCGTCCGGTCGAAAAAGAACAGGAAAAACCTGATGAAATAGCGTCGTTATTCCTCTGTGCGAGGTGCGACACTGCCGCTACTTTTTCCCCGGTGGAGAAAATCGGAACTGCGTGCGAGAATGCGGATAAATTACGCTCACATCGAACGTTTCATTATGAACGTTCGAAAGATCATTACCATGTCTTGGAAGCAAGCGCTAAATTCTGAACCATGGAATTCTAAATCATTCTGAATTTCAAGAAGCAGCAGTGTGTGAGCGAGAGTATGTACCGAATTTTATACTTTCATTCGCAATAATAAGGGTAGAGCGGTGAGCAGCTCCCAGGGTCAATAACCAAAACCTCCTGTGCGAGGTGCCCAGCGACGGCTTTTCTCCCCTCCGTTCCAACTGTCGGCTTCACGTCCAAAGCAGAAAGTAATATAGTTACAGTTGTAACTGACCGTAACGCAAAAGCGTAACTGAACTGAAAAATGCCGCTAAGCGTCATACGCAAATCTCCCGGACTAATCACTGAAAACTCCGATTAGATTATTAGTTGTAATGGAAATGGCTCGTGAGCTCCGTAATATAATTTAAATCAATTTCCTTCGCAGGTCGGTAATTTTTGCGTAACAGCGAACATTTGAGGTTGTTTAAACCGGCAATCGCTACACCGCTGGTGGACATATTAAAATCGGCTCATGCATAAACTGTTATGATGTTAGTTACCACTGTAATTTCGATGTGCTTAATAAAACGACCAATCTCCGTGTATGTCTCGGGATAGTTTGAGAACCGTTTATTTACCTGGAATGCCTGCTACCGTCTTGGAAGATGTTACACCGTAGTGAGCTGCTTTCGTTAAGTATCCGCGAATCTCTTGCGCTCAATTCGTAGCCTATAGAGTTGTAATCTCCAATTCGTGCTGATATTTCTTACATTTTCTGACGATGCAGCTTCCCTCAGAATCTCCGATTTTTCGAAAGCAGATATTTTCAGCGATTGAGAAAAAAACATCTTTTACTTGTGTGTCAACCATGGCCAAGGTAGAATTGAGTGTTTTGTGGATTTGATTTATATTGCCGCACAATGACGATGTTAATATTATTCGGAAACATTTATTTTGTAATCTCAGCGATTTGTAAAAGTTCGCCTTAGCTATGAGCGGAGATAATGTGCAATAACGTTTGATGATGTTCTCTCGTAGCTTTAAATAATTCACTTATTAGGGAAGTCTTACTGGGGTTTTTGTAAAGGTAGCGATCTATTTATAACGAGTCTACACGTGTTTACTTAAGGTCCGCCGGCCAAAATATACCATGGTATGGAAGCTCTTTAATGACCTTTCATCAATTACATAGCTTTTCGATCAGAGCTTCTTCGAATAAAAATGACTGATTCTGTTTTTTCAGAGTTGATTGCGATCTTCTGTTTGTCCAGATACGATTTTCTTTTTCTTGTGACAAAACTATTAGGCGGAAGTTTATCAGTGAGAGAAGAATCGTAAAAGCAACGACCCCATACCGTGTGCATAAAAAGCAAGATTGGCTTTTGCAGTTGCGGAAAGAGACACATTAATTTAAAGACTGAATAGTGTTCGAGCCCAAAGAAAAAAAAAAAAAAAAAAAAAAAAAAGACTGAATAGGTTGAAGCCGATAATGATACCCCCCAGGAGGTTTATCAGCTGTAACTTTCCGTAGCGAGTAGATATTTTAGTACTTTCGATAAAAAAGTTTTTCGCTCTATGCGGCAGTTCTATATAAGGTATTTAAGAGGAATTTATATCAATTTAAAATGTTCGGGCTTCGTGACAAGCTAGTTCATACCGATTTTTCTTTTATCTTTTTTTTTTTTCAAATTATTACCTTTTTAATATTGAAAAATTCGACGCAATTAATTATCAGCGTTAAACTTTAAAAAAAAATTAAAAGCATTTTTTTTTTCCTCTGGTAAATGATAAAAATCTTCCGCTTGAACACTTTCAGTCTGATTTTTAAAAATCTCGACTTACATTAAAATAAAGTCAGTTTACTATTTATTGTGTTTTTCATTGCCTCTTTTTTCGTAATTTTATCGAACACCGGTATTACAGTATATTTAGCTGAGTACGCACTGAAGTATAGAAATTCAGATGATAAGAAGTGATGTAGATATAGTGATCAAATTCCTTCTACTTTTTACCCTGTACCTCTCGGAATAATTTACAGAATGAGGAATGAAATTTGAGGAATTTACGAAAAAATGAACAGAACGATAAATCGTGAATTTGAAATGAATTCCGTTTTTGAAGTGCGTAATAGTCGACAAATTTTCACTCGATCATTTCAAAGCGTCCGTTATTTTTGCGGAATCTTTTGTTAAAATGATAAATTTCTAAGCGCTTCGGTGTTTATAATGAACAATTCTTCCTCGTATTCGGTAACTAAATTCCTGAGTGCCGTGACCTCTATGGTAGCACCTGTGATATTAACCCTCTCCATCTACTCCTATTTCGACAGTTATATATTGCTTGAACTCTAGTTAGTCTAGTCGGTGGTTTGCCTCTGCTTCTTTTCTCTCCTATTTGTCCAGCCGGTATGCTTGACACGAGGTTATCCTCATATTTCCGCATAATATATGTTCATTATATTTCAATAGTCGTCGCGATAGTCTAGGTACTAGAGCGCTTGACTTGCGTTACGGAAGTCTTGGGTTCATTCCCGGGTGACGACAGAAGTTATTACGAAAAATTAAATTAAAATACACCCGATATTTCACGTGGAAGGCAATGGAAAACCACCATGTGTACCATCATATGCGCGCTAGGTAGTACATAACAGCAGACACACACACACACACACACACAGACAAGGGACTGCACTTGTATAACGATATAAATCAAACATTTACAATCAGCTCCGAGTGAAGTCGTGCGTGTGTAAAACACTCACGTTGCATATAACAGTTGCCATGAACGCTACCTATTCTGTATAGCTAGAATATACAAATAGGTAGCCACGACGCTCGAAATCGAGTAATACGACTAAAGAATAATTGAATTTTTCTGTTGGCACCACGTGGGGATAGACGTCGTTTCAAGTTTTACAAAATTTATATATTCGTTTTTTCTTCGCCGTCCATGAAATCTTTAGTATTTTGTACCATGCCTACATCTTGAATGCATCAATTTTTCGTTTGTCCTGCTTGCGTAGGGTCCATGTTTAGGCTCCATATTTTCGCGAAAACCAGGGTATTAACCAGCCTTATTTTTGTTAGTCACGTTACTGCGTGATCCTTCCAGATTTTATTTAATCTTCCCATTGCAGACTTTGCCAAAGTTTTCCCCTACGCTTAATATCGTCTCCGCTTCCGCCACGATTATTTATTAGTAATCCCAGGTGGTACCCATATGGCTTTACCGCTATTAGGTCTTGCAATACATTTGGTTTTCTTACTTCCTTATCTACTAGCATAATTTTCGTCGTTTTCTTGTTAATTAGAGCCCTGTCTTACTGTAGTATCGTCCGCATATCGTAGATTAGATACTCGGTTCCCCGCCTATTTTAAATCCTTCTTCGAAATCTTCTAGAGCGCCTCTGATTATGTATTCACCGTATATATTGAATAAAATAGGAGATAGAACGCACCCTCGGCGAACTCCTTTTTGTGGGTAAAATTTTCCTAATGTTATCCCATCTAATCTTACCGTAGTTTTATAGAGATACTTGATTAGAATAGCTAGGTAATTTGGAACTACCATGGGGTATTCGGTACTTCCAGAAGCTTATCCCATTATGTATATATGTTACATGTAGTAAACTGTTAACCTCGCGGTTTGACGAATGCAAAAACTGTGACCAGTTTTAACTTCCACAAAGTGAAAAATTCTGAATACAAGCACATGCACGGTTCAATTATTGAAATTCAACGCTTTCCAGATTACAACAAAAAATAGCACTAAATAAATATTAATTATTTAAAATTACCAATTTGACGACAATAAAATATTTAATCGGTACCTTAGGTTTGTACCAGCGGCAAACAAAAATGACGCTATTGTTTATTCACAAATTACTAAGTCTGACACTCCTAGTCAAGCGGACAATATAACAGCAAATGCAACTCATATAAGGAATTCCGGTCAAATCCCCATTAACGCCCAATCACCAAATAATTTAAGGGATGATATACAGAATATTCCTTTTGTAAACCTGTTCGAATTCCTGAATGAATTTAAATCCATGTTCCGTCAATTAGCCGAGCAAAACAGCATGGTTCTATCCATGCTTACCATGTTAATTCAGAAATTAACCAAATAATGCCCGCCTACCTGAGGATAGCTCAATGGAACGCGAATGGCTTAAAAAATCATAAAGCCGAAATTGAATTGTTCTTAACTTCCAATTCTGTGGATGTAATTTTAGTTTCCGAAACCCACCTAACTGATAAAGACTGTTTCAAAATAAATAATTACAACACGTATTCTTGCACACACCCCTCAGGAAAATCTCACGGCGGTTCAGCAATATTAATAAAAAATAACATTGTACAGCACGAACTAAATCATTTTAGGGAGGAGTATCTGCAGGGAACTAACATTAGCATACAGACGATGGGTGGCCAACTTGTATTATCAGCTGCTTATTGTCCGCCACGACATAAAATAACATTGATGGAATTCTGTAAATATATAAAAAATTTAGGGAGCAGATTTGTGTCAGGAGCAGATTGGAACGCTAAGCATACAGCGTGGGGATGCAGGATAACTACGACAAGAGGACGTGTGTTCAAACAAGCACTTGAAAGTCACAATGTCAACTATATATCAACAGGGGAACCAACTTATTGGCCAACCGATAATCGTAAGATACCGGATCTTTTAGATTTCTTCATTACAAAAGGAACCGCTAGTTATTATACAAATATAAATTCTTCCTTCGATCTCTTTTCAGATCACTCTTCTATTATTTTAACCTTCGGTGATTCGGTTATATGCAGAGAGGAGCAAATACATTTATATAACCACAAAACAGACTGGGAATCATTTAGAGATCATTTGGATACAAAGTTAAACTTAAAAATTCCTTTAAAAAGCACAACTGACGTCGAGAATGCCGTACGGTACCTAACAAACGAAATACAAATAGCAGCTACCTTAAGCACTCCTGTTCTTAAATGTAAAAAAAGTAATAAAAATTATCCAATATCAGTCCGGAAACTTGTCTTAGAAAAGAGAAAGCTTAGAAGAAGGTGGTTCCAATCGGGAAACCCTTCGGATAAAAAGTTGTTTAATAACAAAATAAAAGAATTAAAAAAACTTTTGGAAGAAATCAAAAATAAAACGCTCAATAATTATTTAACTAAACTATCACCCTTAGCAATTGATGATTATTCCTTGTGGAAGTGTACCAAAAATATTAGGCAACCGAATAAACATGTTCCTCCGATGAAACATGGTGACGGGTCATGGGCGAAAGATCATAAACAGAAGTCGAATTTATTTGCCGAGTACTTGGCAACCGTGTTTAAGCCAAACATACAGACAAACACGGACAGGGAAATACATGAATTTATAACCAGTCCATGTGGACCATCTTTAGCAATAAAATCAGCCTCTCCTCACGAGGTTGGGTGTCTGCTTAAAACGCTGAAAAAGAAGAAAAGCCCAGGTTTCTACTTAATAAGCGCTGAATTATTAAATAAACTTCCGCGGAAAGCTATAGTACTGCTCACTTCTATATATAACGCAGTATTTCGCATACAATACTTTCCGGTACAATGGAAGTTTGCGCAAATCGTAATGATTCCGAAACCTGGTAAAGATCCTTACTCTGTAACGTCTTATCGTCCCGTGTCCTTGTTGCCTGTTTTATCGAAGGTAATGGAAAAATTAATATTGAAAAGGTTGCAGCCTTACATTCAGTCAACTGATGTAATTCCGCAACATCAATTTGGCTTTTTAAAACATCATTCCACGATTGATCAATTGCATAGGGTGGTTAGTGTAATTGAAAATAGTTTAGAAACTAAAAAAGTATGTACTGCGGTATTTCTCGACGTTCAACAGGCTTTTGATAAAGTCTGGCACGATGGTTTATTATACAAATTAAAATGTTTGTTCCCGAGTAACCTTTACCTGTTGCTAAAATCATACCTCGAAGATCGTCATTTTCAAGTACGTTACGAACATACCTACTCAGAAATACATCCAGTTTTAGCAGGCGTTCCTCAGGGTTCAGTGTTGGGCCCCACGCTGTACTTGTTATACACAGCAGATTTTCCTGCGACAGAGAATGTGCAGATGGCTACATTTGCGGACGACACGGCACTACTGTCATCACATGAAGATCCGAAGAAAGCTAGCAACAATCTACAAAATGCTCTTACGAAGACTGAAACATGGTTTAAAAAATGGAAAATCGGGATAAACGAAAGCAAATCGGTGAATATCCATTTTACTAACCGAAAAGTTGAAGTCCCACCCGTTAAGATCAATAACATAGATCTTCCTGTACGAGCAACGGTCAGGTATTTAGGTTTGCACTTAGACAGCCGATTGACATGGAAGCATCATATACAGGTTAAAAAGAAAGAATTAGATATCCGGGTTAAAAAAATGTACTGGCTGATAGGGAGAAACAGTGTACTAACAACGGACAACAAACGTCTAATATACACAACTATTTTGAAACCCATCTGGACATACGGGGTTCAACTTTGGGGTTGCGCTAAACCGTCAAACCTGAAGGTAATACAGACTTCCCAGAATAAGATCCTTCGGTTGTTAACCAAGGCACCCTGGTATGTTACTAATCTAACCTTACATCGAGATTTGTGTGTAGATTATGTGGCTGATGTCATCAAAGTTCATGCTAAAAGACACGCAGACAGACTCGATTCTCATCCGAACACTCTTGCTAGAGAATTGCTCAATGTTACCGATAATGTAAGAAGACTGAAACGCCAGAAACCGCAGGACCTTGTTTAAGGTAGGGGTAATCGGGTAGGTGCCATTGGGTACTCCTCCCTTCATGTTTAAGTTCATTCACACGTATTACTAAATGTCCTTGATGGACAGCTCGTAATAGTGTATAAATATTAAAAAAAAAAAAAAAAAATTGTTTTCCAAACAATACGGTCCTACTAAATTCATTTTTTCTCTATTTTCAACTAACTGTTCTTATCGATATCATTTTCGTTTAAAGAACTGGTTTTGCGTTTTTATTAAAAAGAATGAAGATATTTTTTATTCCCCCATCTCGGTCATAAAAGAACATATCTAACTTTCGTGAATGTGGCATTCGCCAGAAATCTCCAAAACACACAGTTCTAAGGATTATGGTATATGTATATTACCTTTTTTTTTTTTTTTTTTTTAATTAACTATCCTCGCTAAAGGTGGAAAATGAAACATTAATGTACTTGATTTGTTGAAATAATTAAGCGAAAATAATTGATTGAATTCATTCTTGTGCCCAATTATGTACGTTTGTTCCCTTACACTATTTTTTTTTTCTTTTGATAGGCCAATCGTTAAAGCACAAATACAAGAACGTAAAACGGAAAATATTCTAATTATCAATGAGTTGTATTAAGTATGAAATAAATAAAACTGTACTTATCACTTCGGATCCGTTGCTGGAAAGATGCGCTCTACGTGATGATTCTTTATTGAATTCCTTCCGTTTATTTTAAGATACTGCAAGTATCTCCGATGAAGGTGTCTTGTCTTTCTTAATAGTTTTCACGATGATAATGATTTTTAACGCTGAGAACCCCAGGAGAACTAAGCGAGATAGTCGACATCTGTCAAAACGCCGTTTCTTTTTTAATTCTTCAAACCGGTATTTCCAAAACGGTATCGAATTCGGCCAATATAACATCATCATCATATAGCCTGATGGGGCCATCCTTCTTCCAAAACATTGGAGCAGAGAATTGAAAAATCGCGTGTTTGACCGAAATATCGCGACTGAGATCGATTAAGATTCGTAGCGAGCCTCGGGGGATACTGCAGCGCATAGAACACATCACCAATATCTCATAACCGTCCGCTAAAAGGAATATTTTCCCCTCCTCCTTCCACCTATATAACTTTCCGGTGTCGCCGCCTGTGGAACATTTGTGGAACACTGTGCATCACTTTAACGCATTCCAAAGTACCATTTGTTGCGTTGTCAAATAAGCCAAAACAATCCTAGGGGGTATCCTTAATATAAGACCGGCTAATTTGATCAGCTATTTCCGGCAATTACACGCAGCATACGAATCATAAATTATAATAATAAAATAGTTTTTTGACGCATTTTCTTTTTTTCATCCACTCATTTCGGAGCCTTTCTTTATCTTTCTCCACTAACTTTACTTTAGTCATTGCTTACCATATCGAATTCATTTACTCTCATATCCGTCTTTTCAGCTGAATCTTTTTACAGACAATTCTGCATATTATCAAAGTACCTGAAAGAAGATGCAAGCGCATATTCTTACAAAAAACCTTAGTTATTCTTCCATTCCGAAGATACTGTTTATGCAAATACTTCGGGACTCTGTTTATACATGAAAAATAGTTCATTTTTCAACCGGCCGTATAAATTTCGTTAAAATTAAATAATCGGTTCTAGTGACAGTGTCAGGAGTATTGAAGAAAACTAGTTCGAAATTCGATGAACGACAGACAAGGGGAAAAAGCAAGTTACAATAAAGTGCAGGAAAAGGAAAATTACAAAAACGATAAAATAAAAAATCAGAACTTAACAAAGACACACACGCTGACGACAATGATCAACCAATCAAAAAACACACAGTTTAAAATATAAAAATAGCACAACTTGCAATTCTATTTATAATTTTGACAAAAGCTCAGTGCATCTACGAAATTATCAACGGAGGCGCGTTTGTGTATTTTATTTTTGAGAAACTTTTCTTTAACTTCGCAATGCAAACAAATTACTGCGCGTATGAAACACACAAGGTTTTTGAAATTATAAAGCTTTGTGATCTCTCTGTTTAGATGATTTTTAAAGTTTAAATTTTCTTGCACATTTGTTTATAAACGAAGAACGGGGATTTGAATGTAGCTCGAAGAGTAACATTTGATTAAGTACTAAACATGAAAACATCGTATCATAATAATATTGTAATAAAAATCAGGCAGTCTATTCCGGCGTTCTATACAAGTCCCTAAGAGATTATATAGTAATTGAAATTTGGCGGGAATCAAGAATAATCGAAATAACCAGCAAACTGCAAAAAAAAAAAAAAACTATCTAAAAGTTACCTACTGTGATTAAGGCGCGCGTAACATATTACAAAAAAATGTTTAGTGTCCAATTTTAATAAATTTATTTTTTTCATTTTCACTACTTGTTTCATAAAGATCTATAACAATAAGAAAAGACCGGAAAATACTGCTGCTTGAGAGGTCAGTGAAAAGCAAAAGTTTCATAGGAAAAAAAAATCGACTATTTCAGAACGCTTTACGACTAAATTTGAGATCAGCTGGCCCAGATTACAAGCGTAAATGGGTGTACTGTTCTGAAACATTTATTTTTTCCTCTCCTTCTCAGAGACCACCATCCGGTTTTGTTTAATATAAAATAGTAGAACAGAAAAATAAACGACGAATCGAATATATGAAGTAAATAACGATAGATACGACATAAAATAAATAAGAATAAAGCGTCTTGAAACGTTTAATTCCCTGTAGTTTTATTAATATTACAGATCTTATTAACGGGGTTTTGAAATGCGATTCTCCGAATCAAGTTTATTATTCGAAATAAACTAATTGTTGCTATTGTCTACGTAACAACGAGCTTTCCGAACACGATATCTCTCCACTTATTATCCGTCCGCTTTCCTTGCGATCGTATTCCCTTTTTTGAAGGTCTCTTTTATTTTACACGATACATTTCCCTTCCGAATGCCGCTTCTTCGCCATCTTTCGACACTCTTTCGCTTTCATCTCGCCATGCGCAGAAAGCCATTTTTCATCTATGTTCTTTATTTTTCATTCGCGTTTCTCCTGCGGTTTTCGTTAATTACACACCATTTCGAAAGACATAAAGCGATGGAACTTTGAAACGAATTTCGGCCGGTAGTTTTAAAATAGTTTCATCGACTGAACGCAACAAACATCGTGTAAAAATTATATTTAATTCAATGTGAAATGGAAATTAATATCAACCTCGGATTTATTGCTCTTCACGATGACGGATGATAAGCAGAAGTTAAGGAGAATTATTAAAGCACGTCAAAAGGTACGTAGCACGAAAAAGACGTTATTAAAAACTAATTAAAATTAAAGCGTTGCAGTATCTAACTCGAAAATTGGCTCAGAATCTTTCGAAAGATCATTTTAGCAGTTGAAATTTAAAAAAATGAAACAAAAAAATTAACTTAATTTCAAAGTGACGACGACGCGGAATTTGCTGGAGCAAATTCATCATTCAACAATTTCGGCACTTCAACAAAAAATTAATAAAAATTGCGTACACAGTTCTGTCTAATCGAATTGGAGGAAAAAATAAAAACAGAATACGAGTTAAGGAAAAAACTTTCGTATTAACACTGCCGTTAGCAAGAACAAAGATGGGGGAGCATACGAACAAATATAACTCAGATGTTGAATAAGATACCCAAGGATGATATAATAGAGGAGGAAAAAATAGGGGAAAGGAAAATAAAGGAATGACTTCAGGAAGAAGAAAATGTAAACAAATAATAATAAACATAAAATAAAATGACAAGGCGCAAACAAAAAAAGTAAAGAAAAATGATGTACATCGAGTATAAAAGAATAGAAAATAGATTATTAATTACGATAAATCAAGATGTAGTAGTTAGTAAATATTACACGAAATTATATATATATATGAATATGTATAAATTAAGTTAAAATGTTTAATATATGTTAAGTAAATTATACCCACCAATAAAACAATTATTTAATTTTTATTGGTGTGTTTAATTTACTTAATATATAATAAACATAAACAATAAGTATATTAAATAGAAATATTTAAAAAGTTTTAAGTTTTAAGTATAGGATAATTCGTCGACAAGCGTTTTTAGCTTGACGAAAGATTTTATGTAAAAAATAACAAATAGATATTTTTCAAAAAAAAAAAAAAAAAAAAAAAAATCGCGGTGACATCAGGTTTGCATAAAAAGGCTAGATATTAAAATTAAAACACGAAGACCTCCGATTTCAGTCCAGCGTTGTGCATAGTGAACTTTTTTGAATAAATACTGCTTTGCATTACCGACTGAAATGCCGAAGTGGATGCAAATAAAGAAGAAGAAACGTACAGAACGCTGTCGGAAAATTATTATCGGCGATGAAGCTTGAAACTAGAGGGCAACCGCCGGCAGAATAGTGAAAATTGCCGGAACTGAAAATATCAGAACTTCGATGATGTTCCCGGGTTGTTTATTTATTTATTTCAACATGAATGTCTTATGTTTGAGGGTCATTCCAAAAAATTTTCCGTCCACCAAATGTCACAGTAAATGTCCTACGAAATTTTACCATAAATTCTTAGCATGAAAACGTAAAAAAAAGTATTATTTATACATACATATGTATATCGGATGATCCACTGTACACGCTGTCTTTCGTATC
Source organism: Icerya purchasi (assembly GCA_039619475.1). NCBI lineage: Eukaryota > Metazoa > Arthropoda > Insecta > Hemiptera > Monophlebidae > Icerya > Icerya purchasi. The sequence continues at coordinate 95,482,485 of CM077116.1, read as the reverse complement.
AGCAATTCGCAAAAGATGAAGAGTGTAAACACTAAACGTGTTTCGCGCAGCGTTCGCAAATGTTCGTATCGTTTTCGTCGATAAGTGCAGTATTATCGGATCCGCTCTCCTCGGACAGGTAAATTCTCGACTTCAACACATTAGTCATGATCACGGGCGTCCGTTCGCGGGTATGTACATTTACCGGCGACCTCCGTCAACTACCGCCCGTTTGCCGGACACGGATTTACAAGCGATTGAGTAAAAAGTTATGCTGCGAAATTTTCTGACAGCCGCTACATTACTACCGCTTCGTGATGCGACAAGCTAATGTCGCCTTTTCATCTGTACTAACCAAGATTGGCGATGGTCAGTCCAAAGAGGTCCGTTTCATGGATGGGGAATTCGTCGACCACAAGTTTCCTCAGGCTATACGCCTCTTCTTCCACAACATGGACGTCGATCAGTTTAACATAGATTCCATACAAGGCATTGAAATCGACCTCGGTGGTAATCTTAACCCGGATTTACAAGGGTCGCACGGTCCTACATTCACAGAATTTATGAGCGTAGAATTCGGACTCAAACTGAAGAATGAACCAACCATTTTCACTTCACGAAATTTCACGTGCATTGACACTGTCTTTTCACAGATCGACTTCGTTGAAACGCGCCACTGTATCTCCTACTTTAGTACACATCGTCCTTTCCTTTCGATAAAGACGCATAAATCCGATGTTAATAATGTTTGCGAATACACTGTCAACGATGTAAATGTAAATACCGTATCCGTCTCTAAAGAACCACTTGCTGTACAGTGAAAATCATAAACACTTCGGCTTTCGCACTCATTGCTGCCCATGGGATATAAAGCGATCCTAATGACGGTTCAAAGAAACAACTTAGATAAAATTCGTATGTCGGGTGAAAGAATAAAGGAAATCCGGAAGAAGATTTATTTATGTATTAACGTACTTGCGTGAAGCATAGACACTCGTTACATTTTTTTGCATGTTCATTTGCTCATTAACTTTTGTACACGTGCGATCCGATTTTAATGATTTTTGGTTTATATTTTTCAATGCAGCCGTTCGTACCGGAAGCTCGGGAGGAAAGAGTGTAAATATTACAAAGGTACCTTTGTAGACACTTGTTGCGTAAAAATTTGCCTCCCTTAAAAACAAAATGAAGACCAAGTCACCACACTAGACTTCAGCTGACTATTTTTTCGCCTCAAAGGTCAAAAATTAAAAAGGGGGAATTCGTAATTATATCTAAACAGAGATTACTTTGAATGGCGTAGTGCCGATAAGATTTCTTCTGATTTGCACTTATGCGCAGGCAGAGGTCAGTATATATTAACTTCAACAACAGGTGCATGGAATACTGGTTGCTTCTTCCAGACGTTCGAGTCGAATGGTAGCAGATGTGTTGTCGAATGTGTATAACTGAGCGTTCTGATTAAAGTATAACGAAACCCCGAGTCTGCCAGAACGTAACACCCGTTTTGCTATAATCACGGCAGTTGTCTGTATGACCTTTAAAAAAAAAAAAAAAAATGGTAAGAAATTATAGGGCCAATTGAGGTTTAAATAGTTATTGGTTTGGCACGTTACTTATAATATATTGTTAGTAAAGTAAAGTAAGTCTCGTACCCTTGACAGGTCGTCGGGGATTGTGAAGTTAAGGATCACAATGTATGGTCAAATAAATTACTAGAGTATGGTATAATTCAACAGAATAAAAAAAAATAAAAAAACTTTTTAAAAATAGCCTTTTATTTATGCACTAAAAAGTACAAAATAACTTTATTAGTGTGCGACTACGAGATACGCTTCTTAACATTAATAAAATCTGAAACTCCAAAATACTATTCTGAAAAATAAAAGCGGAGGCCGCAGTTATAAAAACTTTTTCGGTGAGTGTGGTATTGTGATGCACAACAATGGAACAACATTAAATAGTGGTTGTAGTTTTGGCTTAAGATGTATTATAATATTAATATTTAATTATTAATCTGCGGCCCCCGCTTTTATTTTTCAGAATAGTATTTTGAAGTTTCAGATTTTATTAATGTTAAGATCCGTATCTGGTAGTCGCACACTAATAAAGTTATTTTGTACTTTTTAGTGCATAAATAAAAGCGTATTTAAAAAAAAAAAAAAATTATTTTTTTTAATTTTTAGTTTTTAGTCTGGACTTTTTACTATATGTATTTCAATAGAAAACAATAAATTTACAATTGTATTTTATTTTATTCAATATCTTGATTACAGAACATTTACAGAAATTTGTGTTACATTTTATTATTAAATAATGGATCATCGCATTCTTTCAATTATATTGTCTTCTGTTTTTCATACAATATATATACGGGCTCCTTCGCACATGAAACACAATGTTTAACTAATAGCGATCTTTCCATTGATATATCACATGAACGAAAAAAAAAAATATTTTTTTGAAACTTTCGAACTTTCAACGCCCCAATGGTCCGGTTTTTGAAGTTAGAAACCCAAATGTTTCAAAGTAAAGAAATATACAAGGATGCGCGTTTTTTAACCTTGTTCAAAATTTTTAGCTATAAAGCTGAACCACAAACGCGGGCTACACGTAATTTTTTGTGCTTTTTTAAACTTTTAGTAAACTTCCAATGTTTCGTTAAGAAAATGCGAGTTTGCTCCTGACAAATAGCGCTCTTTCCAACAGTAGATCCATATGATGGCAGGAAAAAAAAATATTTTTTTCCAAAAGTTCGAGCTTTCGAAGCCCCAAAAGGAGCTAATTTTAAAGTTGGAAACCTATATGTTCCAAACCAACGAAATATACGTGCATGTGCATATTTTCAACCTTGTTCAAAATTTTTAGCTATAAGACTCACGCCGCAAAGAGGGAGCTACATATTAGATTTGCGCTTTTTTGAACTTTTCGTTAAGTTCGAAAGTTTCATTAAAGAAATAAAATATGGGGCTTTGTTCTCGACAAATAGCGATCTTTCCAATGATATATCACATGAACGGAAAAAAAAAAAATTTCCAAAATTTCGAGCTTTTGGCGCCCCGATGATCTGATTTTAAAGTTGGAAACCCAGATGTTACATAATATTGTATTGTCATCTTTAACAAGCATTTCTGCAAAAGGACACTTTTTTACTTCATCGGGAAGTAGGTGAAAAATCGTTCGCAAGATTCCCCCAAGACAGACAGAATGACAAAGCGAGTTAAATAAAAGCCTACAAAAAAGCATAAACTGAACAGTTTCGAACCATTTCTTTATAATCAAACTCTGTGAGATTATCAGTAAATAAGTAATAGGTGTTTTTGTGTTTTTAAGGTTTAATCATAACAAATTGTTTATTTATTTTATTGCGCTAAATTATCGCCCAAAATGATATTTATTTAAAAATATATGAAATTGTAACAAATACAAATATAACAAGTTTAATTCATTTTCTTTTCCCTGCATCAGCCGTTCTGTTATTTCTTCCATAATTCTTCTCCGCTTTAATCACAGTCGTCTTCCTGCTTCCCTTTTTCGTTTTAATATTGTTCAGTCTCCCTTGTGTTCCTTCCATCCTCCATATTCTATTTGATAATCACTGTGTTAATATCTATGTAATGTGGCACTAGCCACCAAAACCTCCCCCCATATAGTAGGTTTTTGTTTCTTTTCCTACTAACTTAAACGTCGCATATCATGTCTGATTTATATGTATATTCATTAACTTAGTTATGTGATAAGACTCGTGTCGGTACACATATTAATAACTACATCATAAGTGTAATGTTTATGCAAATAATTCTTTCTTTCTTTTCTATCTTAAATTTGACCTGTAGTGTAAATCACCTCCTATTCGAATGCTCATCTATCTCCTCAGAACGCGCAGTCCTTTATTCTAATTTGCTTGGCCTTGGCCTCCCGACCCCTTACTGTGCCCACTACATTCTTGCTCTTCCTTCTCCTTCTGTTATTCCTGTATTGGCTACCTTCATTTCTTCTGTTTCTAATCGCTTTCTGATATAACTTTCAAATCCCTACATTCCATTATTTGTTAGTCCTTTGGGTTGGGTAAATGTCCTGTGTTGACACGCCCAAAGAAAAAAAAAAAAATTCATTTTCTACGAGAAGTAATTTCTTTTTTTTTTTTTTTTTTTGTGATCTGATCATATAATCTATACAATAATTTTACTTTTAAACAGAAGTACTTGCCCGCACTATGTCCTCCGCTACACGGTAAAAAACTTAAATTCAACAAAGCAAAGCACCTTTCAAGATTGAGTCATTCGAAATAACAAAAGTAAAAAAACAGCGGATGGTTAATACATAGTTCATTTGGCCAGCAAGCTACACTATGATTAGATATGAAAAATTACCAGAGATAGAAAAATGACGAATGAAAAGCGAGGAAAGGAAATTCCATTCTACAATATGATCGCAACTACAGGCAGTGCCCACAATTCCCGATAAGATCAACCAAAAAAAAAAAGAAAAAAATGGGAATAAGAAATTAAAATAAGTTATCATTCTGCAATTCGGGCAGCGCAGTGCCCGCAGTATCCGATGAAACTCAACAGACAGGTAAACATAAATTTTCCATCTTAATAGGATTATCAGATAGCAGTGGGAGGTCCTTTTTGTTATTTCATTTTTCTTATTACGCAAGGCGCCTAAAAGTAAGGAAAAAACGTCTTTGAACAGCTCCCAATCACTTTTCAGTTGTCTAAATTTTGTCTCTCTTCGCGACATGCCGCACACTGTCACTGTACCCATCATATGCTGACCGCCAGTAGTTCAGCTGCGCAATTCTTTCTGATTGGTTAAGAAATCCCGTTAAATGCCCAGTCCGAAGCAACAAAGTGCCGATTAAAAATTACACAAGTAAATAGTAGTCTAAAAGAGAAAAAGGCTTACATTCTGAACTATCGCCACTCGATAGCAACACTACGACGTTATTTTTAACGTTCAAGCAACAATAATACGAAAAATAACAGAACGATTGCGAAATTGTTACGTGGACTAACATCTTTCGTTATTAGGAGGCTTTCAAAAATTTTGAACATTTTGCTCTGGAAAAGTTCAAAATAGTTAGCATGTTTACTTACTAGGGTGAGAACGGAAAACGAACCGACAAGAATGGTCGCTATTAAAATATCGGAATTCAAACGCACTGCTCCGAATATCGAAATACGTTTTCGTTCTCCCAATTCGCGGCAGTCGAATGTGTGTAATTGTAACAGTCTCTAGTCGTCAGGTTACTTGCTTCTTTTTAACAATTTCTCGGACGCCAGAGAGAGATATGGTTTTAGCGGTCAAACAGATGCTGGTGAATTTTTCTCGCCGTTTTTTTTTTTTTTTTTTTTTTATAGAAAACCAACAAAATAAATTTACATTATGAATAAATACATCAGTAATTTGCAAAACAGCTGAACTAAATTTGAAGATAGACTTAATTCGAGGCTCTTTAAAGAATCATCAACGACCGTCATTTTTCCAAAAAAACTTACACAGTAACAAAAAAGAGAATAAGTTCCCGCTAAAGAAATTTATTATGACGTTCAGAGGTCAAAATCGATCGAGAAGAATAGCTGGTTTTCGGTTGTCTACGGGAAACTGACAAAAACAGGAAAGTATGGCATTTGCAGTCCCAGCCGTAACTTGAATTAGACAGCTGAAAAATAACATTTTAACAAGTGTCACGTAGCCGGCACAGGAAAACAGAAACTTTTCAATCTTCTTTTCATCCTGCAATTTTTAAAATTACCACATCTGCCGACTAACGTTTTTCCTTTTTATATAATGCTGCGAAAAGACACACAAAGAAACGAAGAATTAGAATTTTTCAAAACCGGCAGAATGTTTAGAATTCTTATTTAAAAAAAAAAAAAAAAAAAAAAAGAAAACGATTTTGCACACCTTATTTAATATTTGTAATAAAGAGAAATTTAAACGGCTTTATAAAATTTTATCCGAATAAAAAATTCATTAAAATTATTAAGCCGGTCGCCCCCCCCCCCAAAAAAAATATAGAAAAGTATATACATATATATTTTTTTATGAAAAACCTAATGATCAGGAAGGATATCAATTAAGATTGCGACTAATACGTATGGTCGGTATTGCTTTACGGTATGGAGAGCTGGAATCTGACACCTAAGTTGGAGAAAAGGATAGGGGCGTTAGAGATGTATATACATATATCGCTGCATTTTAAAAAAATCTCGTATATAGACCATATAACCAATAAAACAAACTGAACTACTACGCAACATACGGTCTAGAAAATTGAAATATTATGGACACATCAACAGAAATCTAGAGAAGTATAGTTTATTACAACTCGTCATAAATGGTACCATCGAAGGACGTCGCAGACCACGCGCAGAAGAAAGTCGTCATGGAGAGCAGACATGCGCCGATTGGTACAATCAGACAACTGCAGAATTAACAGAAGCGTCTAAGAACAAAGGAAGGGTGACTATGATGATCGCCTAACTTCGCTCGAAGATGGCGTACAAAGAAGAAGAAGAAGAAGGCGTCAACTATGCATACTAACCTAGCGTAAGTGAAATATTTAAAAGTATCAACACGCGGTGTTGTTCTACCTGTCTAACCAATTACTAGCTTGGGAATTTTTCGGTTTAGCGAAAATAATCTTTTAATGACCGAAACAGCGGATATTATTAGCGATCAACAATTTCCTAATAATTATAAATGAAAACGGTATTGGCATGGGCGTCGCCAGCGGGGGGCAGGGGGGCAGCTGCCCCCCCCGGAGCCCTGAAACTTTTTAATCAACTGGCTATAATGAGTATACATAGGCGCGTAATCATGAATAATTTGCCAGAAACCCACGAAAATTATGTTTTAATTAAGATTTTATTCTCGTTTAATAAAATATTAAGCCTTTACAACTTATAAATTTTATTTTTTCAATAACTCATATCCTTTTTCTATCATCTTGCCCCCCCCCCCCGGCCCATCGGCTGGCGACGCCCTTGGGTATTGGGATTTTTCGAGAAAAAGTACCAGTTGTGAAAACTTTTATTATCTTCACGAAGAAATTTGCTTGATACTTTTTTTTTTTTAAATTATTATTCAGCTTGAAATCAAAATGCATCTTTATTAAACGGAAGCCGGCGGCACCATGGATAACGGTTTAAACTTGTTTGAATAAATGGGGGGTGGATTTTAAAGAGGCGAAATGTTTGAATAAACTTCATCTTCGTGGAAATTACTCATAGTTTCTAACGACGAAGGAAAGCATTTACTAATAGCGTTGGAGGCTGAATTTGTTACGTTCTTCTGACGTGATATGTTAAACTTGAACTGATACTGAATCAAGTAAATGTTTGTTTCAACGGGAATAAGTGAAAATCCTTGCGTGGGCAATTTTTAAGGACATAAACTGGACCGATATGATTATGATTACGATAAACATCGGTGTTGGTTATTCTCTGATTTCTGTCAACTTGTTTGATTTGGAAAGACTGCGAACCACACGTCTTGTTCGCTCATTAATCAGTTTCAGTTCAGCCGAATAAGCCGCACCTGCTGTTAGGAGATCATCCAGAACAAGATGACTCCATCCTGCTACTCGACAAAAGGTTTTATGAATTTTAAGCGAATGAATATGATTTTTGTTAGAATTTGCTACGGAATTTTTGTAACTATGTTAGGAACTTTGATAAATGCGTGAATGTACATATAAGGCAGTCTTTTATGAATTTTATGAAAAAATTCAGTGGCTAGTGTTTTTAATAATTCCAAAGACTGAGTATGTGCATAAAAGTACACTTCAGATTCATGTTCAACCAGTGTCACGGTATCCGATTTGCCAAGAGATTCGGCCACCAGCTCATACTTACAATTACATTTTGCGATGTATTTAAAAAGCACCGAAAGGGAGAAGTTCCCGTGGCGAACTGTTAAGGACTCTGTTCGTATATCACACATTTACCAATTGTGTAAGATAGGAAATTTTAATCACATTGCGAAAGAGATTTCCTTTAACTGGTGGTTTTAAAATTTTTAATTGTAAACTGTTTTACGCCGCAACTTGCGAATTCATTAAGATCTTTCAGAGATGAAGATAATCACGATGCAAAAAGCTAAAACCTGAAACATGACCTTTTTAATTCACCCAGCGTAACTAGTCATCGATACATACATATTGGTGTGCACATAGATAGATAAATGGAAAAAATAAATCGATAAGGAAGATCGGTATTTTTTTTGCAAGAATAGGGATGCAACCATTTCAGTTTTAGCGACACGAATGGTAATGATTAGCTGACGAGAAGAATGTCGCAGGTAATTTGAAGTCTATGTAGAAAATATGAATTCAATTATCTCTTGTGCGATGTGATGCAATCCAACTCGCTTTATTGATTTTCGGTCGCCGACTTATCGTTGTTTCTTAACTACAGCTACAAAAAAATTCAAAACTGCTTAAAAATTTATTAAAATTTTAATATGGCCGAAGTATAACATGTTTCACCGAGAGTTCACGACCGGTGAAGTGTGGCTTGCCTTGGCGCTGAAACAAAGCTGCTATTATTATTAGCGGGTTCTTTTATTAATTTATGTTCTATAAAAGGAAACTTCATTGATGAAAAGGAGATTATGTTGTATAAGACTAAATCTCTAAAATGTTCGGCATAATGCAACCGCTGGAACTGCAAATATTTCATAGATAGTTTTTAACCGTTCTTCTGTAAACATTATCGTTTTACAAAATGTTCGTTTGATGCATAAATGGTTAAAGATCCCTAAGCGGAGCCTTTTGTAAAGTTTATTCGAAAACACAACGTAATTTGATCTCAATGCATTTATTTTACAAAAATGGAAAAAATTCCTAACCTATCTCATATTTATTTCCGTCTTAGCTCTCTTATACTATTTCAATCAATAATTGTTCTTACTTTTCCTTCGATTTCACCGCCCTTTCCTATTCTCCCAATGTAATCTTTTTCATCTTTCTGCCAAATCTGTCCCCAAATCTATAGTCAAATTAGTACCATCAGGTCCTTATTTCTCTCCTGCAAGGCTATATTTACGGATGGTTCGAACTTGGTGGAGTTGGAGTCTCATTTGTTTTTCCTGACATTAATCACTCTGAGAGTTTTTTCGTTTTCCTTCCTTCTGTACTATTTTGATCGTTGAACTTATCGTCATTCCATTGTCTGTATATCCTCACATCGCTCCTTTTCCAACTATTTGATTATCTCTGACTATAAAGTTAAATGTAGGACCATCGGCGCTAAACATATATATATATATATATATATATATATATATATATGTATATATTTAAAAAATTAATTATTCACAATATTATGCCGAACATAAATAATACATAAAATGTATTATTTATGTTCGGCATAATATTGTGAATTAATTACGTTTTTAAATAAATCTCCGACTAGTCGAGTCGCTCCAAGTTGTTTTCTCTCCATTTCTCATTAACTCCTGCGATTTTATCACTTTTCGTATTCGATCCCTTATCCACAATCTCCTTGTTCCCCATTCCATCCACGTTGATTTTGAGATGGCGCATTCTTTGGCTAGAATTGTTTCATCTACTTGCCTCTATTTCAATAAAATTCCCACTTCCAACCTGTTATGTTTAAATTTTTATACTGGATTGTGGTCAGATATTTTATGCTTCTTCCTTCTCTAACAATCATTCCTTCTATCTATCCATTCCTGATTTTATGACTTTCTTATTCTACGAAATTCCGTGGTAATTTCTATTATTAATAAAATTTGAACAACACGTTATTTCATTTTCTTATTAAGTAAATCACTCGTATACTCTACCTTTTATAAAATAATAATATATTTAAAATTAAAAACACCGACGCGTTTCGAAGCTAATAGTTTCATTTTTAATTTTAAATATATTATTATTTTATAAAAGGTAGTGTATACGAGTGATTCATTTAATAGTAATGTCTATTATTCATTTGCGCCTGAATCATACTCGCGGTTGTCTTCCTCGCGTTTTCGCTTTCATTTAACCTTCTCTCGTAACTGTCATCTTCATCCGAATCTGCAGCTGTCTGTGATCCCAACCATATCTTCTTCGAATATTCTTTCGTCTAAACGTGCTATTCTTAATTCTAATTTATTATCCCTTGAGTTTCCCAGTTCTTATTGCGCCTCTTAGATCCTGTCTCTTTCCTACCAGTCCATTATCGCAGTGCTCAGTTCCTTCATTTTGGCTATATCAGACTGAATCTGTATTTAACTGATCCTCTTCTTTTCTGTTACTGTTGGGTAAATTGACCAGAGTGGTTTTTAATAGTGGTTTTAATAACTTTTAACTTTAACTGAGGCAATGTCGTATTAACACTACTATTTATTTATTATTGTTTCCATTAAATCTCCATTCGTCATTTTCTTTAAACAATATTTGTTTGTAATGGCCAGCCCTTCTTTTGGCGTCCATGTCCCTAACAATATTCCACCGGGACGTAAAGAAATACAGTGAAAATCGGTTATAACGACATATTATGAAGACCAATATTAGTGGAACCGATACTCAAAAAGATCGGTTGTTACGACTAAAATTTATCATATGACTCAAAATCCAACTTTGAAAAGTTTCCGTAGATAAATTTCAATTAAAAAAAAAGAAATTAAAAAAAAAAAAAACGCTTTTATTTATTCCCTAAAAAGTACAAAATAACTTCATTAGTGTGTGACAGACAGATTCGCATCTTAACATTAAAATCCGAAACTACAAAATATTCCGAAAAATAAAAGCGGAGGCCGCAGGTTAATAAATCAATTATATTTATTAACCTGCGGCCTCCGCTTTTATTTTTCGGAATATTTTGTAGTTTCGGATTTTAATGTTAAGATGCGAATCTGTCTGTCACACACTAATGAAGTTATTTTGTACTTTTTAGGGAATAAATAAAAGCGTTTTTTTTTTTTTTAATTTATTTTTTTATTTTTTAGTCTGGTCTTTTTACTATGTATTTCCCAATGAAAAACAATAAATTTAAAATTATATTTTATTTCGCTTTATTTTATTCGATATTTTGATTATAGGGCATTTAGAGAAATTTATTACTTTTTCTCCTTCCCCCACTCACTCATTCGTATACTTAATCTCTGCTGTACAGCGTGTACAGTCTGTCGAGCGAATGAAGTCCGTTCGAGTTTCACTGCCGAGTATAATGTTCAGAGTAGTGTACTAGGAACAGGACACGTATTAACGCTTAACATGTATTTCAGTATTTCCGAAAAAAAAAATCATATTGCCACCTTCTCCTGTGTTATTCCTCCCCTATATAAAGAAATAAAATATGGTTTTGTCGTGGACAAATAGCGATCTTTCCAACGATATATCCGGAAAAAAAAAATATTTTTTTCCCAAATTTCTAGCTTTCGACGCCGCAAGGGTCTAATTAAAAGCTGGATCCCCGGATGTTGCATAATATTGATCTATAACAAGCATTTCTGCAAAAGGGACACTTTTCTAATTCATCGAGAAGTAGGTAAAAAATCGTTCGTAAGATTCCCCCCAGACAGGCAGACAATGACAAAGCGAGTTAAATAAAAGCCTATAAAAATACGTTAAAAAATAAAATTTCTACAGAATGGAATATTCTCTGTTCTACTTAGTTTGCTAATTAACAAATGCTTTTAAACTTGACGAAAAAAACCTCCGGTAAAACTGTCATTATTAATGAATATTGAAAAACAGGCAATTCCACTCATCTCGTGGTATAATAGGAAATCAAAAACTACATTAAAAAAAAAAAAAACAAAAAAAAAAAACGGAAAACTAAATTTAGTCATTTTTTTCATGTTCGTTTTATATTTATTTAGGTTTTACTTTTTTTTTAATTTTCGCTATTTCCGCTTTAAAATTTATTAAATATAAACAAACGACTATAATCGGTTATCCTGTAAAGTACTTAACAAATGGTTTATAACGATGCGTGTGACTGAAAATCGATTTTATAAATGACACAGACTATTGATTTTCCTTCGAAATCGTTAAAACCGGTTTTTGGCTGTAATTAAACGTACACTTAATATTTCATATAAATCGATGATAACTGAAGACCGATGATAACCGTTTTTATTGCGCTTGCAACGCAAAATTAATTGCTTTGGACATTTCATGAGAGGATCAACATATCACCTTCTGCACACAATTATGATGGGAGCGGTAGAGGGGAGGAGGGGACGAGGAAGAAGAAGGATTTCCTGGCTCCAAAATATTAAGCAATGGACTGGAATTACAAAAGTAGAAGAATTGTTCCAGATTGCAAGAAATCGAGATTCATTTCGTCATACGGTTGAATCCATGAAAAGTGGTTAAGCTATACCCGAATCGGGTTGCACGAAGAAGAAGAAGAAGAAGAAGAAACTAGAGATATCGTGGGTTTTTCCGGGAGTTACCTTGTTCCGGATCCAAGTCGCTCCACATTTATACCTAACCTGAAATTGAATATTAGTTATACCAGAGAAATTTGGAAAGACGGCCGAGATAAAGGAAAACTGTCCCCGGTATTCCGGTTAGATTCACTAGAACAACCTTAAGTACACATTATTAATTTTAATTTCACAATCCATTATATATACCTTATCAAGGATAAGGGACTTGCTTTACTTTACTTTTAATCTTTACTAGGCATTCGAATAATTTAAAACTTAAGAAGGAAAACAAACAAGAGCGATGAAATAATTCAGTTCGTTCCTTTAAGATTAGTCTCAAAAGACATCCCTCGGTTTTTCGGTGAAGCCGTTTTAAAATTGCTTACTGGAAAAAGCAGCGAAGTACGTTTTAACGGTGGCAGACGAAAAACGAAACGACTTTTTTCCCTTTAACCTTTTCAATCGATTCAGCAAGATTAATTCGACGAACGCGCATTTTTTCGTACTTACTGATAATTTCCGAAACTTTTAAATATCTCGTAAAATTGGCGGAATATGCAGCATTTAACTTTGGCTGCGAAAATTTTTCTAAAACTTTCTCCCGAGTACGATTGTGTGTGTGTAAATTTGCAGAAGTTTTGCTGATAAAGTTAAAACTCGCAAACCAACGAAAACGTTAAAATATGCAACAATTCTTAGTTTTTTTTTCTTTCGTTTAAAAAAAAAAAAAAAAATGCCACAAAATCGGTGAAAAACATCGGCATCTAATTGGGGTAAAATAGACGTTAAACGGGAAAATAAATGATGCCAGCGGAAAAAAAGTGCTAAGATCGACGAGGAATCCTTTCTGGATATTAATGTAAACAATTTTCCGTTCTCAAGAAAATTGTCGAATTTTTTTTGGCTCTGATTGAATTTGTTTCACTCCGCGGTAAATTCGAAGTGGCGTAATAGAAATTGAAAACGAAATTTAACTTTTATCGAGCAAAAGTCTCGGTAAGATTGCACACCGCTGATAACGTAGAACTCTAACTCGCTTCTCCGATATTTTATGTAATAATTTACTTTTTCCTTTTTGGTCGCCTATTTTCTATTTCTCTGTTTTGCTCGGTTATCTTTTAATATTAGTCTCTCTTTCTATTTCGTTTCTCTTTCCGAGCTTTTTTTAGAAAATTTTCTACGTAATGAGCTGTCAACGTATGTGTGCGTGTGTGTATTCATTCGTACATGCCGCTAGAACATGTGTAAATTCTTTGCAGAAATAACTTCTCCTTGTTGCCGGTGGCCGCAGTCGAAAATATAAAAAAAAAAAAAAAAAAAAACAAAAAAAGAAAATACCATTTTGAAAAATGTTTCCTAACCCGAAGAATTTCCCAGAATAGTGTTGTCATATAGCGGATGTAAAGCAGCGTTTTATTTAGCGTTCGTATATATTCGTTTTTTTGTTTTTTTTTTGTCTGAAAAAGAATTGTTAAAACGTAATTACGCGACACTATAGAAAAATAATAATAAGAATAATAATGATAGTTGAAAGGGTGTAGCCGGTAATCAGGCTGCCGCTGGTCTAAATGTACCGCGTTATATTCGCATGCTCAACTACTAGTCGAAATAATTGCAGAAGCAGTACCCTATCGTATTAAAAACTACGAAATAAAATTTGAACGTTTATAATACTCGTGAGAAATGTGCCATACCGTTTCGGCTCCAACGAACCGGAGCGATTTAATCCGGCAAACGTTGAAATTTCGATGATTTTAATTTCGGTAAGATCTCTCGGTGCACGGGGTGTTGCGATTGTAAATGCGACGTTCTAAGGACGCTATCTATCGCATTTTAAAATGTGTATCGCTATCGTAGCTGCCGTTTGCATTTATAAAAGTATATAGGCACTACTCAAATATCCTTCCTGGCTCCAGTTTACACCTGACAACGTTGTAAAATAAATAATGTCGCATCTGGGGAAGATAATGGTGCAGAATCGTGAGACAAGTCACATTGTATGGCTGCAGTCATAACTGTTCCAGGGACAACTCAGTTGAGAACACCTTTTCAAACGGCAAGAATCTGCTCCTGAAAATAAAGTATATTGGTACATTAGAGGAAATCTGGCATAGTACGGGAAAAAGATAACGTTTGTCATGTACGATAGCCATGAGAAGTTTTGCCGTTATCGGTAAAGTAATACTTTCATTCTGTATGCCCGATCAAAGAAGGTGATACTTCGCTGGAAGCTTTTAAAATTAATAATCTAAAAATAAAAAAAATATCAAATCACAGTGCATAAGAACCATCAAGAAGTGATAAATCTCATTTTTATAAATATGCAATAAATAAATTCCCCTTATTAAGAAATGAGTATTTATATTTTAATAAATTCAAATTGAAATGGCTCAATTTAAAGAAATGTTTTTTTGTTTTTTTTTTTTTTTTAGAACCCATCATCAGCTTATAATACGCAGATTGTACTCAAATAGAACTAAAAAAATTGTATTTTTAGTTTTAATTGAGTGTTGTCTGTGTATTGTAAGCTGATGATGGGTTCTAAAAAAAAAAAAAAAAAAAAAAGAAAAAAAAAGAAAAAAAAAGAAAAAAAAAGAAAAAAACGTTTTTCTTTAATTGAGCTATTTTAATTTTAATTTATTAAAATATAAATTACTTATTTCCGTTTATTAATTAATTAATAGGGGGAATTTATTTATTGTATATTTATAAATTTTGACAAACCGGTTATTTATCTATGTTATTATATTTATTATAAAATCTTTGCAACTTGCACGGCGGCTAGCATTAGAAATAAAAAATGTTTTCAAAATATCTTTTTAACCTTCCAGATAGTTTGCACTAACCATGATCAGAAATAAACCAGTGAAAAACGATAAACACGCGTAATGTAACATAAGACGAAATCAACAACAGGCGATTACTTAATAAGATTGCAACGGCAAATATTAACAAGCTTCCAGCGCCGCGCCATGCTTTCTTACTCGCATTTGGAAAACGTATTTGATCGCGTATCATAGATTATATTATTAAAGCCCTAAAGTTGCCGGAGCAAATGACCAAATAGATAAATATATCAAGTTCATCAATATCGGCATTCATTCTGACCGGGAGAATCACGGCTCTGCTCTTAGGGCAACCTTATTCATAATTCACGTTTATGACGTGTAGCCGATTGCATCTCGACACCCATAATCGCCCATAACCGCCTTTAACTGCCCAGCTGTTTACCGATGATCTTAACATCTCCTTATCGCCCAACTTTCTTCACTCGAAAAAACTATTAACAAAATACCGTGTACGTCTGAAAACAACAGACTAGCCATCTCGGCTAGCAAATCAGTATATGTCGATTTTTGTCTAAGGCGCCGTTCCTCTCCTAGTTTGTCCTTAAATCGAAACAACCTTCCTCAAAATTCTATCCTTCGAGTCCACGCTTACTCGGAAGCTTCACATTTACGGTTTAAATCTTAAGTTAAAATAATATGAATTAAAAGTTCACAATGTATCAAGCCTAATGGATCTGATGAGAATATGCCAGTTCTCCTCTCTCTCTCTCTCTCTCTCTCTCTCTCTCTCTCTCTCTCTGTTCGCCGCCTTTACTTCCCCAGATTTCCCTGGCACCCAATTATTTCAGGCTGAGTAAGCCTGGAAGCGAGTTGGATCAGGAGCGAGACAAGAGCCTCGAACCCGTGACACCTGATTTGGCAGCCAACCACCTTAACCACTAGACTACCGCGCTGTCTGGTTCAAAACTCAGGTGCACCATATCTAAAGTTGTAACGTCAACTCTAAATTCCTTTTCAACATCTACATCCCACCGAGAATCAACTACGAGTGTCGTCAGTTGTACTCCTCGGCCAGCAAATCACTTTTCAACTCGATTCCGCGCATCGTTCCGCACTGAGAACTATTCTAGAGGCACATCGAGCACGTGCGCTCTATTCGAGGTTCCCCCCCTTTAATATCTTGTATCCGAAAACATTTCATACTGCGAAATATGCAACACTACTACAAGCAAAACTTTTTTCCATAATTGGATCATCGTTATGAACCAGCCTTCTCAGGCGATCCACTACCAGAATTACTGGCCGCCCTACGAAAATTCGACACCACGTCTATACAAAATATCAATCAGTCAACTCGATGTCTCATGCGGATATCGTGACCATTATTATTCGTCACCTGAAACACGAAACTGCTCCAAGTATACTATCCAGCCGTAATATCCTTATCCCCTCTGGGATTACTTCCCATATAAATATCGACTTATCGCCAAAAACAAAATCTAAATAAGAAGTTTCCTTTTTGTGGATGCGGCAGCTAGAACAATTAACAAATATTCCGATCATCTAGTTTACTACACTGATTGAGACAGAAGTAAGGCAGAACCAGTGGGGGCAGTCCGCACTTTCGAAGGTCAGCCCGTTAACTCAAACTCAACGATGCCTGTTCCACTTTGGATGCAGGGCTGCATTTGCACGCTGCCTCTCTATCAACTCGATATTACAGGCAATAATTTCTACTTACCGATTCCGATAAACATGATTAAAAAAACCAAAAAAAAAAAAAAAAAAAGGGAAAAAACAACAACCCTCCCATGTTAATAATATTAAAAATATATACCAATCTGGACATATCGGACTATCAAATATAATGAGAGGGTTGACGGGGTAGCACGCTTTGCTTTGTTCTTGTCACTAGAATACGAACCTGCCGTCATCGATGGCATATGCATTTATTAAGACGTGTGAAAACCAGTGGTGAATGGGCAGCTACTATAACGTCTTTCGTAAAAATCATTAAGCACACAGTTGAATCATACACCGGAAGGAACTCACGATTTTAAGATCCTCAGCCGGCTCGAATCATCCTTATCTCCTATAAAGACATATTATCGGAAAAACTCCGCCCCTATATGTCTCCTGCGCGGCCGGACAGGTGTCCCGATAATTCCGCTTGAGGAGTATTTTGTGACTGACTACAACTGATCAACTCTTTCCTTTCCTTCTATACCAACATGCCCGAAATCCAAACGAACCCAATCCGAATCTGGTAAGTTTGGAAAAAGTTATGGATAATCGAACAAATGAAGCAGCCTATTTTTATCGGATTAATGTGAGTAATGTTATAAAAAAGTAAACGCTTTATCGACATATGATTGAACTTGGACGATTTTTAGAGGTAGCACGATTCAGTGGTATTGGGTGGAATAAAATTATTTACAATTGTATTTCCTTTACAAAAATAAAATAACGCTTGACTATGTGTAATTTAGGCTTTAGGAAGGGTGCCGGTCGTTTATAACAGCAATGTGCACCAGCGGTTAGACATAGCATGCGTGAGAAAAGTGACTAGCCTGGGGTGATTTTATATGGGTGTGTATGTGCGGGGGGGGGGGGGTCTGGACAGGTTTAATTGCTACAAAAGTGAAGCAAAATTAATCGGAAAATTATTCGGCAATTTTCTATCGGCTAATTCAGTACAAAAATCCACGAAAACTACCAAAAAGAAAACAAAAATGGAGCGTAATTGGAATAATTTTCGACATTAGCCTACCCTGTTCGTAAACAGTTGGATCGATTAATTTGAAGCTACTGCAAAAAGTAATTAAAAACTTTAGTCCGCCGTTAACTTCGCTTAATAATTAACCCGTCAGCACCCTGGCAATGCTATACAGCTACGCCCGCATGATGACACTTTCCACATAACCAAAAAACTTATAAACTCGACGAAAGTTCATGAGAATGGCAGAGTAATGCTGATATTTAAATTTTTCCACCGATACGCGACAAAAGTTGTTCTGTTAATTCATCTCGGTAGATGGGCAAAGAGAGCCGGTTAATCTCTAGAAAATACTATAAAGCGTAACAAAAAATACTGAGAATGATCGGAAAAGAGAACGAGAAAAAAAAACGGATAAAAGTTGATTAATTGCGAGCTAAGCTATTAACGATCTGACGTTAGTGCGCTGGTGGCAGTGTGTCATTTGCATGACAAACATCCGTACTATACACCGCTGCATGGGGGCCAGTAGTACGAGGGCAGCTTAATGTGAGGTAATAAACATAAATTTGGCTACAATTTAGTTGTTAGACCGCGGGTCCTTTAGAAGTTCGAATAGTATATGTCAGCAGTGGTGAGAGGGACGGTCCGCAGCGTTATAGGCAAGAGATTTCGGGGATATTACACTCAAAAAGAATATGCGTGATAGCGCACTGATAGAGAGAATATCTGTGTGGATAATAAGTGTTGGTGGATGAGGAAGGTGAATGTCTTGTGAAAAGACGAAAGAGGAGAGGACATCGTCGGTAAACATATCGAAAAGGGAGCTTGCAGTATGGATCGGAGTTGGTTTGTGCCGGGTAATTCCCATCGCCGTCACTATTTCTAATGCTCAACTGGAAAGTCCTATCTGGTTTAACTTTTAAAATCTACAGCCGATTTCGAACGAAAAACTTGTTCAATTCGCAAAACATATTCGGTCTTTCGAATTTTAAAGAAGTTTCCGTCAAATTTCTAAGTTAAAATTGGTTCAGCCACGAAACTGATAAAAAAATTCCATTCAGCTACGCCTTTGTCGCCGTACTATTAATTTTTTAAACAACATAGTCAAAAAACATCTCTAGTGCGTACAACGACGTAACGTTTTCCACGTGTGAAAAATATGCGAATTCCGCAGGAAACGCGGTTTTTCGGCCTGTATTTCCCTCGCTTTTACTCGTCTCTCTTACTCAGTCAGTGTCAATTTCCTTACATTGTCTTTCGATTGCAAACTATGCTAGCGACCTCAAACAACCTAAAAGCTGGGGGCCTCTTAAGAGTTCTATCAAGCCCAAAAAATAATCTATCCTGAACTCCTCATGACATTCTACAGGTCCAATATTTTCGCAAACACATTATATACGACCTATTCCTGGCGACTTATCAACTAAATCGTTATGTATTATTTTGCACACGTTACCCCATCCCGCCGTATGCGCAACTTGTTTGGATGTTGCCTCTATCCTATTACATAAATTATTACAAACAGCGCAAAATTCCCCACTTTCTTCTTCTCTCTTATTACGTTCAACGACTGAGTTCTCGCTTCGTGTTTTTCAAACGACCAAGCGAGAGAACGATTAATTTGTAACGATACAGAGCGCCTCTGAGTTCTTCGCATGCAATGCGTACAGCGATTGAACCGTCGAACAAACAATGAGACATAACACTGCAAAACATCCTGAAAGAAACGCCAGATAGTGATGCCCGAAAAACAGGTTGAAATCATCCGACACTTTACACACATACTGCGAAAGCTACAACGCGATCACATTTCAACAGCGTGCACGTCTACAATGTACAACGCGGTTTATTATTCGTATTTTAGTGAACGATACGTGTACTCTGATGGACGTAAAATGAACGCTAAAATCTTCTTCCATCTTCCCAGATAGATGCAGTGGTCATTCCCTCTGCATACCTGATCTCCAAACAAGTAGTCAGTAGTCTGCTTGGCATTCAGCAGGGAGGAATTGTTTGATGGCGTTTATCTGGTGTTTACGTGTAGGCCATATAGACAAACAATAATCTCCCAATGCTAAGTTACTTTTATTTTGGTCGTGTCCTCTCATTTCAGGCCCATCCAACATTTAGTTGAAAACTGCATCCAATTTGCATCAGCCGCAGCCCCCGAGAAAAAATGATTAGTATTATTATCAAATTCACAGTCTTCGGTTGAAGTTCTTACAGGTTTTCTCGGGCCAGTGACGCGCGTAAACATATTCAAGGATCACTGAAAATCAAACCCCTTGCTAAATGTCGTAATAGCCATTGCTGTTAAACTCGATAAAAAATAGTACGGCGGAATTTACATTAAACAAAAGAAAATAAAATGCAATTGTTCTTATTGACCTCTTTTTTTTTTTCTTTGGCCCAGACTGCGGTCAATCTGTTTTCTACATCAACACAGATTAACAGTCGGCTATTATTTTATTTTTATTTTTATTTATTTATTTTTTTTTTTTTTTTTTGGCCTAGAAACAAACCACTTGACCACTTTCAAACTTGCGCGACCAAGTATTCTGGGAAACACCAAAAAAGACCACTCAGCATGGCCCAAACTCATTGGCAAGGCCTACTTACCAAGATTGGAAACAGCTGTAAATAGAGTTTATCTTGGACATACTCTTACCACTCACTCGTACTTACTCAACAATCAGCTACCACCAGCATGTGACGCATGTCAAGCTCCGCTAAGGGTCCACCACATTGTCACAGCTTGTCAAAAGTACGCCCAACACCGTTCCAAGGAGACAAATGCGGTTATCCCAGATGTTTACAACCTGAATAACCTTACAGACTTTCTGATTAAAACTAAGATTATTAATAGTATTTAGTAATTAGTGTATAATTAATCGTCGAGTAATAGCCATAAGGCATTAAATACTCGTTAAAAAAAAACTATCAAATTAAAAGAAGTTTTATACTAAATACATCGTACTTACTCGTCAGAATAAAATAGATTGCAACAAATGAAACTACCCTGTGTCTGAAATAGTAAACTTCGACTTTTTTCGGAGCAAAAAATTCGAAAAGATTCCTTACACATTCATAGGATTTCTCAAGATACCTTTTTATTTACTTTATTTTATTGGTTTTTTTTGTTGTTTTTTTTTGTTGTTTTTTTGTGAAACTAGAAATCGAGCCTTTATGATAATTTTATTGTAAAAATAAAACGTTCACAATTTAGCCTAACGGTACTGAGAATGGCAAGCGGTTTTGGTCGGATATGTACGTTTCCTCTTTCTCTAACAATTGTTCTTTTTATCTATCTATTCAAACTAGTCTTCCTGTTAACCTATGGTTCTCTTTGTTTCCTTCACTTCGTCGTTCTGTTGTTGTCTCCGTTCTTCATCTACGCTCTTAAATATACTTTATTATCTTCCTCTCGTTTTCGTTTTTCGTTGATTGCCTCTCCATATTGTCCTCTCCACTCAAACGAAGAGCGTGTTTGCGATGCGGACCGCGTGTTTATTAAGTGTTCATCTCTTTCTGCTGAGTGCTCTGTTTTCTATTCCATTTTATTGATACTTGGCCTTCCTACTCCACATTGTGCTTCTTATATCTTATCTTTTCACTCTCCACAGATTGTTCTTATTATTTGTTCCTTTCTCCTAACAATATCTGACCGTATCAAGATATAATCGACTCTTTCCTATTCTAATTGTTTCTTGGTAAAGGTTCCCGGTTGATGAGCTCAAAAAAAAATAAAAAAAGATTGTTGTGTGCTTAAGACCACACAACAGAAGTGAAAACTTCATTAAGGCGAGGTTAATAATATGAAATACAACTATTTTTTTTTTTTGTTCTATATTCATTAAGGCGAATAATATTTACACTATATGTATAATTATTATAATTGTGTATAAATTATTTTTGTTCTATATTCATTAAGTAATACATACCTACCTTATGTTTAACGTTTCCCTACCGTGTCATAAGAAGTTATACTTCAAAAATGACACAATATATAAATTCCGTATGAATTACAACAAAAACAAAAAATACGAATCCCGTATGAATTAATTAAAACAAAAACAATAAATAAATCATCAGACTGGTTGAAATGTGCTAACGTCGCACAAAAAAACCGCGCCAATTTTCAAATTCAATAAAATGTACACATGTTTAGAATTGGGCTTATACAGCTGACCGTGTGCGGTGCTTACTGCTCGAATCTTGATACTCACATGAACGCACACACACGCACACGCGCGCGCCCATCCGTATATAATAGAAAGGGACTGAGTGAAGGTCGCCTGCCGAACGGCGTACAGCGCGGCCAGTTTACTCCTACCGACAAGCTGCGTGTAACGCGTAACCAAAATTTTTTTTTACCATGTCAAAATTTTTCCCTACCACGCGATAAGAAGTTTTACTTCAAAAAAAAAAACGATTTATGATCTTCCTTTAACAATATTTAAGCATCAAGCCGCAAGCCTGTGTTCGAACATTTTAACATATACTACTAGGGGTTGTTGCTACCACGCTTGCATTGCACTCGAGACATTAATTTCGTCCTTCCAAATTTAAATTTAATTTCGCGTTTAAATGTTTTATTTATTTATTTTATTTCATTCGGCTCAATCGAACTATTATAATGATGAAATCATGAATGTCATAACAGTAATACGAGAACCCTACCAGACTGCTACAAATAGGCAGCGCTTTTAGAGTGATCAATCTTTAATACCGGTCAGATGGTAGCTACTCAAATTTCTTGTCTCTTTGAGCACTGTACATAGATAATTTGTGCGATTAAAACACAAAGTTTTTTTTTTTCATACCGAAATTGATCGATTAGCAAACAGATTTTTCTATTTGAAATTTATAATATAATGTAGATTGAAAAATCTAACTGGGCATTGTATATAAAGAATTTCCGCTACCAGTAAAAAATTTTAAAGTAGACATTTTGGTCTTTTATATCGAAGCGAAATTGATAGATACGGAACAAGATTACGAGATTTAAAATTTACAGTGTAATTTAGATGTAAATTTCACAATGTAAAATGTCTGGAATAGAAAGGCTTCAAAAACGTATTTATTGATTTAACAAATTCGAACAATAGAACGAATGATGGCTACCAAAAAATCCCTGAATTTAAATATAAGCGAAGAAAGAGGTTTTATGCATGAGAATCTGAATTATATATAGTAAACAATGAATTCGTTGTTTTAATCATCGATACTTTTCAAGTTGTTAGAAAATCTCCCATCGTAATTTTGTTCGATGACTATTGTTTATTTCATCCTTTTCTTCCATCGAAGCAAACTTTACTTTTTTTACAGGACGGTTATAATTCTACATTGAAATCACCGTTACATATATCCTTTTTTTTTTTTTCACTAATACTAAAATTTTATTAATCCTTTACTTTTAATACTGCGGAAAGTGTATCGCAATATGCACTTTTGTGACCGAGCTAACCACTTTTTGCCGTTGTCTAAGCCCTGTTATCTCTGCGACATTATTATTATTATTATTATTACTACTATTACTATTATCATAATTGAATTGAATTAAATTGAAAAAAAAAATGAAAAAAAAACATTATTATTATTATTATTATTATTATTATTATTATTATTGTTGTTGTTGTTGTTGTTGTTGTTGTTGTTGTTGTTGTTGTTGTTGTTGTTGCTGTCGTTGTCGTTGTTATTTGAACTTCTGTAATACATATACTGCAACAAACGAGTGTTTCAGCACTTACATTATGTAAACTATCGCACACCGACAGATGCACGTGCCTTCTGATGGAACTTGGCAGATCGTTATCTCCCCCGTCTTATTTTGTCACGTATTGTTAAACAATTTTCGAGATATCTTAGATTTGAAATTTTAGTACATCTCCCAGTTATTACTTATTATTACTATTACTGTTCGATTGTTGACATAACCGTTTTACAAACTACCTCGTATTACTGCTAAAACATCGTAATATATATGCGCTTAAACTGAAACTAAAACGAGAACGCCAGACCGCCCGGTTTTAGTTTCCAGTGAAACTGAAATAAAAATCAACGTACATAAAGTACTATTCAAAAATTTCCTGATAGAGAATGCGAAAGAAAAACAACGTTTGGAATATCGAGCGTAATCTACGGTTGATTTTAACTTTGTCGTAATCTGTAAGGAAAACGATGCATTATACGACTTTGATGTAAATGTAAAAGAAAACCACAACCCTCTGTTCAAACACATTACAGATATCTTTTTCTTGTTTTGTTTAAGGAAATTACAAGAAACAGGGGAAAAAATACTGAAAAAATTCGTTCCCTACGCACTGTAGCCCTAATAGCGAAACATGAAAAAAAGAAAACAACTACGAGTTAACGAAAACTGGCATTCATTAATTAAAAAGAAAAAAGAAAAATAATTGAATTCAGCGGGAAAAAAAGACACAGCGATATTAGCATAAATTCTATTAGTTTTTTCATCACGCATAAATATTAAAACAACGCAAACTATTTAAACTAAAAATATATTCTTGAAAAGTAACACACCGAAGAATCTTATCCGATTATTTTGCTTATTTAACATCTCTTCTACCAAAATTTTCTTTACCGGTTGGCTATTTTTAAAATAAAAAGTTTAAAAAGCGCATACGAAGAAATTCCCCGGTACAAAGATTGTGTCAAAATGCAATTGTAAACCGAACAAAATTACATTCACTAATTTTTGATGAAGCCACGTGGTATGACTCTAAATGATCCAAGAATAGAGGAATCTTCGCGAATGCTAAATCCGGATGAATCTGTTTAAATTACGGGTATTTATCGTACAGGTCGCATTGTGTAATCATCGAAAAATCGAATACGATACAAAATTTAAGTAATAGAGCGCATTCAAAGATTGTCTTTGCGATAGACTAATACGTGTCACGATAATTTGTACGGCGTCTACCGGTTTCTCGAGAAATCCGACTGAAACCTTTTCAAAAACTCATCATTTACTACGATTTCGCACTTTAACTCGATTTATCCAATCACTACGAATGAACCAGAGTAGCAGAAGCCATAGCATTAGATTAGGCAGTAATATTTCGACCGGGTGGGATATTCCGATTCTACCAATTAGGAACACAGATATCTTTTTGCGTCGGCTAATGTCCACGGTTGACGAGCCCGAAAATGAAAGAAAAAAATAAAAAAAAAAAATATTGCGGAACATATTTTTATCGGTAATTTCCCATTTTGCATAATTCCCATTCGTCTAAATTTAGGATTTTGTTTATTACAAAAAAAAAAAAACAAAAGCAGGCGAGCGTACGAATGATTTCGTATTGGCCATAGCGGATCAATAGTTGTCGAAATTCAGACTAAAGTCTAAAAAGTAATTCTGAGTGTTGAGTTTCATGGTCACTAACAGTAGGCCGGTGCAAAAGACTAAACGGAGCTTTTTTTGCGTTATTTAATTTCGCCGTTAAAGCTTTTTTTTTCTTTTCGAAAAATAACAAAAACATTTATACGAAAATCAGAAATGAAAGAATACCGTTAAAAATGTTTTTTAATTTAAATATACGAAAACTTCGGTAACAAATATTTGCAAGCTATTCCCCATCCAAATACCAGTGCTGTATAAATTATTCCAACCGCCTTATCAGTCAGTATGTAAAAGCCTTATTGTGGTATTCAGTGTGACATGTGCATTCAAATTCAGAGTTCCAGAAAGAAAGGAAAAAAAAAAATATTTTGGATGAATAGTTTTAAGCGAACAAATAATGCACAGGTACGCTAGTTTATCTAAATTCCTCTTTAAAAAACAAACAGAGGATAATTTTTTAGGATTCCGAACACATACAATGTACGGAATCCTAATAAGATGGTCCAGAAGGGACAAAAATATTCAATTAAAATTGTATGCAATAACTCACGAAGGTAAAAACTTCAAAATTCGATCATAAATTACATTTAAACTTTATCTATGACAATCTATACAACTTGGCGCCACAAAATCCATCGAAGAAGGGGTAGGGGGGGGGGGTCTATATAGTTTTTTAACCAATATTTTTTCCTTATATGAAAGAGCTTTTACGTTTTGTTTTATATTTCGAATTTCACTTTTAAAGGTTTATCTGATGATGAGTTATTCATTTTTTGACGGTGATTTTTGAGGTCGTTTTATATTCCATATTATATATTCTTAACTCATCATCAGATAAACCTTTAAAAGTGAAATTCGAAATATAAAACAAAACGTAAAAGCTCTTTCATATAAGGAAAAAATATTGGTTAAAAAACTATATAGACCCCCCCCCACGCCCCTTCTTCGAGCCCAAAAACAGCAAAGAAAGATGTCACATAAATAATAGCTCGAGTAAAAAGATAGAGAAAACCAAAACATATCTCAAACATATATGCACAAAAGGACGCTTTATAGGAAACATATAGTCGAGGTTACAACTTTATATTCTGGCCGCAGGGACCCAGAAGCTCGAAAGTTTTGAAAAAATTTTTTTTTTTTCTGGGCATGTGATATATTGTTGGAAAGACCGCTGATTGTCGGAAACGATACCGTGTATAATTTCCTTAAAAAAATTAAAAATAACATTGTTATAGAGAATATTTATTTAGTGTAGTTTACAAATAAATGTATCTAATGATTAATAAACAATTACAGTGTTCATTGATATAAAAGGAACTTATGATAATGTAACTTTAAATTAAGGTTGAATATATAAAGATAAAAACAACATCGCAAAGAAAGGAAGATTTGAGTAACATTTAAAACTAAGTAACAGTGAATAAAATTAAAAATAAAACTGAAAGATGTAGAAAAAACAATCACATTTTAAGCAAAAAGTATGAAATGAATAAAAACGAAAATAGAATTAAAAAGCAAAAAGTATGAAATGAATAAAAACGAAAATAGAATTAAAAGTACCGTATTAGAAAAAATATATATTTTAAATGTTACTATATCTGCAGTCGTATATATGTTATACATTAACATCTCTAACAATAGATTTTTAGTTTGTAGAAAATTAAGAAACAATAATGTATACAAAAGATCAGCCTGAAAAATTCCACACTTGTTTTCGTTTTACTTTTGTTCGATTTCAATTACATTTTTAGCGAATAAAAGGTCAGTTAAAATGCTCACAATGATTTTTTCGAATAAAGATTAATAAGGAAATGTTAGTGATTTCTATCTCATTCAACTTTGGTTGTAGATGGTTCTCGAAAAGGTCGGGTGGTGTCAGTGGCCTATTTTATCTTCCCAGATTTTGATTTTACAAAATCTTTTCGTCTTGCTCCTTTCAGTTCTACATTCATAAACGAGAATTAATGACTATCCTACGTTCCATTATTTTCATTTCCCACACTTCTAAATTATTGATTATTACATTTGACCCGATGACCGCTCTTCAGGTCATCTGTGTTCTCTCCTACCTGATCATTCCTGCGATTTTATTATTCTCCGCATACGTTCAATTATCCGCGTTCTTTCTTCCTTCTTTTCCATTAAAATTGATTTGCTGCAGGTATTTCAGGCAAGAAAACTCCTATAGACAGTGCGAAATTCATTTATTTTTGGCACTTCGTAAACACAATTTCAGACTGGCAAAAAAAAAGTTGTTCATAGGTTGCAGTTCAACTTATGTAGAAATAAAGTGAAAAGGTAAAATTATTAAAAATCTCTCAGCGTCTAATGTTTTCAAGTAATCTATCTAATCTAGGAAAAAATCAGACTTGTTTAATTTGCTAATCACTTAGAGCAATTCAGATTGACATCGCTACCAAAACTGCGGTCAGATTATCATAGCATATTTTTCTCTCTCCGGCGCTGAACTGACCAAATCCGTACACCAAATGTGTAAATTTTACCAGACCTCAACTATGCCATACCGTTGATGAGTCGGCATTCACTCTGCCTGTTGTTATTGAAGCATTTATACAACTGAGCGAGCTAAGTTGCGTAGCTCTGATTCTAATAATTGTATACATTTAATTCTTAGCGAGTCTGCTTTCAATACCTGAACAACATGGTATTTGTAATCAGAACAAGGCGGTATTCTGTGCGTGTACGAATGTAGTATAAAATTCTCCGGCCACAAAAGCGTATTGCAAAAGCAATTTAAACACTAACCAGACCAATATTTTTTTCTTTTCTTTTTCATTCTCTTTCTAACGAGTTGGCAACATAAAGCTCGCAGAATTGCGGCCGTGTGTTACATTTTGCTTATATCGCCAATCTACTAGATATTTGTCGACAGACTCTAATTCCGGCAATCCAATAATTGACAACAAATTATCATTATCACATTGTACAATATTTGTGGAGAACATGTGTGTTCCTCTATAAATATTACGTTAATAAAAACTGTGATTGAATTTAGGTGCTGCGAGATTTTTGAAGGATTATTATTATTATATTACTACTTTTTTGTAAAAAGCATTTCATTGTTTTTAAGCTTTCATTTATTAGCATTTCTCCAAGAAGCTGAAATCAATGATGCGTTGAACAAAGTTTTACTTAAACTATGTAAAGATAACAATATGGCTTAATGAGAAAATTTCACGGTATGAAAAACACGGATACACCAAATAGGTTATTACACGTTTGTTTTATTATCACCACGCACCACGCAAAGCTGATAATTTTGATTTTAATCTTATCGTTTCAGTTGTCTAGTTTGTCCTTTATTTAATTTCTTTTCTTTTTACGCGGGGTGGGGCAGTTCTCGAAATTGTCAGTTGTTACCAGTAGTTTGAAGAGATGATAGTTAACTGAAGATTCTCAAACCATTATTTATTCTGCGTAGAATAGGAAATTGGTATATTGTAAAAAGCATCAACCAGATTCGTACGGGCGACATAGAATAATGCTGATAATTTCCCGACCAACCATAGACCTATTTTCAGCGTACTAACATAAACGATGGCATTATATCGCTTGCTGCTTTATTAATTACGAAACTATTCCTTAAATAATTAACCAATGTAGCAAATGTTGTAGTCGAGTACTATAACGGTTTCACAATTTGACAGATTTCAAAAAATAGATATTACAAAATTGCCGGGTCTCAGCCTAAATCACCATAAAAACTGAATTATTGAATATTTACAAACAACAGCGCTTATTCAATGTAAATTGAATTTGTCATAAAAAAGTACCTAAAAATTTTCTTAAGAGAGGATAAAATTAATTCATTATGAAAGGCTGCGATCGTAAAAGGTCCGTTGAAATTGAATTCTTAAGCTAGGTTTTTTTTTTGCTATTTCCAACTTTTCAAAAGAGAATATTTTAATTAGCAACGACTCCTTTTATAGCAAGCAATTAAAAAAGGTAGAAATAATAAAAAAGTTAAAAAGTGCGTTTATACTTTTTTATTTCACCTTCGAATATACGCGTATTTAGTTCTTAATAAGAAAGAATCAGTCAGCAGTTGCGTTCGAACTTTATATTTACAATTTTGTTAGAAAAGCACTAATATCATACACTCATGCGGGAAATATAAAAATTTCATTTTAGTTATAAGTATTTAATATTTACTGCGATTCGTTATTTTTAATTATTGTCATTTTTTTGTTTGTTCTCAAATAATTTTATAAGTAATTATAATGCACCGTGTTTATTCTTTTACTTATTCGCCGTGAATAGCATCAGTCCGGATCAAAAGGAAACATTTAAAATAAAATTTTCAAAATACGTTATTTAGATTATTTCCTAGTGAAAGAAGACCGGGCTAATAAAATGTAACGAAATATTTCACGTATTATATCATATTCAGTATGTTTAAAAATTTATCGAGTAGCTGAATGAACCAGTCGTCGAATCTCATTGCTGAAAAATGTTGGCAGCATATCTAAACGATTGGTTAAAAAATCGGAATGCACTTTTATAATCTCGTAGTCTAAAAGTTAAATTTTCTTCGAGTGAATATTCCGATGAAAAATCAAAATGATACATTATAAGTGCGTAGGCAATTAAAAGTTTCCTATAATGTTCCCCTCTTGAATGTATTAATGTAAATTTTAGTCCTCAGACTATAATTCAAACGAAGAAATCGAACGGTTATGATCAAGTTAATTTTTCATTTCCAATTTGTTTTTGTTTTTTTTTCCCCTCGAAGGACGTTGGAAAAGCGAAAATTTTACAAATTTCAATTCTCGTTTATTGTATTTCTACTAAAGCAGGTTTTAATAAATATTTCGGCTGTATTAACTTTGCAGTCATTTTTTAAATTATTTCAACTAAATAAATGAAATCGATTTAAGAAAAATCGTCAATCATCTATATTTCTAACACAGTGAAAATGATTAAAGTTAGATAACTAAGCATAGTCTGAAATAAAGTATCCGCACAAATATGGGCAAACAAATGAATCATTAATAAACTACAGTAATATTTCAATTTTTCAAGAAACAGAATAATGAGACAACATTCTACCATAATTTTTACTATATTTATTCGAGATAATGTTCTATACGGTGTCGCGTAAAATTTTTAATTTTTGTTAAATTTAAAAAAAATTATACTACATATCGACTATGTTGTATTCATCATTGTAGGCGCCAACTCTGTCGTATACAAATATTTCGGGACCTCCCTGATGAAATCTATATGGACTGATAAGTCTAACTCAAAAAAAAAAAAACAAAAAAAAAACAAAATATCAGAAATTTAATCAAAAACGTGAGTTTTTTTACTATTTTTTGTTTAATGGGGACGACAACTGTAGACGTAAATGCGGCGCAAGTGAAATTTTTTTTTATATTTTCAATGTGCGGCAGCGCGGTCTTCCACCGGAATGAAGCACGGCTGCCTAACCAACTGTGCTAGAATAGCCGGCTAAAAAAAGTATTAAGCAAAAGATGAATAAGTATCTGTTAGGGGAAAAAACGATCCCCAACGAGTATCTCCGGCCTTGTCAACTTAAAAAATATTACAGTAGAATTGACGCAGCCTTAGAGCGAATAAAAAATACCCTTGATAACTTGTTGGATCTGTTTAATCCAAGTACTACGCTGATCTTAGAAACCTGGCTAAATGATCCGTTTAATATTCGTGGTTTTTCTTTAATTAGTTCCAGTTGTAGCGACGGACATGGTGCTTCAACTAATTTAAGCAGAAATGATACCTATTTTCTAACTTAAGACATTTATCCTATTTCATCTAATAATCCGTTTAATACAAATTTTGTCCACATTTTATCATCTCAGCTTACATACCTTCTAACTACGCTAGGAACTTCCTTTTTTAGTCCTTTATTAATTGCTTCCATTCTATTTTTATCATAGGCGGTGATTGGAAAACTCCACACCTCTTTTTGGCGATTACAACAGCAATGATTTCGCTGTTAAAAATGTTATCTCACAAAATGATTTAATCATCCTTAATGATAGCTAAGTCATTTGTCTTTCAGTTCTATTGACCTGTCATTCGCTTCTAACATTAATCTCAAGTGTGTTCATGGTCAACTCTAAACGGCACCCTTGGGAAGGATTATATTTCTATCATTTCTTTTAACGAATTTCCTGCTTCAGCTTTTTATAAACCTTTCCACTGTCCCAAGAGTGGATCCTCTCTAAAGTAGACTGAGCCGTTTTCCGTTGCTTCTCTCCTCTCTTTAGTTCATCCGAAATTTATACTCCTCCTTTCTGATATAACTTCTTTGTTGAATCACTCTTCTCCAATTCCTCTCCTCCTATTCGACTGATTCACTACAAAAACCCCCAGAACGTCCTTCTCATTGTGACGGAATAAAGACTATAAGGCAGTCATTAACTTAAGTTTGCCACTTATAGAACTTTTCGCTTCAGACCTTTCCTTTATAACTTTCTCATAAAAATGACAATGCTAAACCCAAATTTGTTTTTAAAACAGCAAACGCTTCTGCTCCTCTTTTTCTCAATGCACTCCTATCTCTCGCGCATGAAAAATAGCTAAGGTTCCTAAATCCTCCCTCTCTCTCAACATCCTCTCAATCCTGAAAAATTAATCCCGTTTATTAATTTTGTAACTGCTAGCTGTATTGCCCACTTCCAGGAATCCTCCCCTCTTCTCTCTTAATTCTCCACATTTTCTTACCTCTCCTCTTGCTCACAAGTCTGTTCATGTTTAACCGATTCCTTTAATTCCTCTCCAGGTTTAGATGGTATCAGTTTTTCTAGTTTTAAAAATCATTCAAATTTTCTATCCAGATACGTTTAAATATTTTTCACTTTTTTCTTGGTTTCGGCTGTACTACTTTTTCCCGGGAACATTTTTATTTTTTTTCCTCGCTTCGCCCTATTTCTCTTGCTTCGTGTCTTAGAAAATTCTTCGAAAGTTTAATTAACAAATACCTCGTTTGATGGCTCGAGCAATATCTAACAATATTTTGGGTTTTTGTTCTAAATGTGGTCTACCAGATTGTACCAGAACGTTTCTAACGGACGTTTATGTACGTCGTTTATCAATCAAAAATTTTTAGTTGCCGTTCTCGTCGACCTATTAATTGCTTCTAATAATGTTCATCTTCCCATACTTTTCGACATAGTGCTTTCTTTTTACACCCTGTCCGCTTTCCTTCTCTTAAATGCGAATTCTTTCCTCTCTTTTATACTCTGCGACAAGTTTAATCTATCTAGATTTAACTGAAGATTCTTGATATCTTTTATCAAAATCATTTGTCCCCCTCTTAAGTTCTCTACTTCTCCGATCGCAACATTTCGTTAGCTATCTTTCACCTTCAAAGCTCTCTAATGTTACCCGAAAATGCTCCCTCTAACATTCATTTTTTTCATTTCTCTTCCTTTACTCTTCGACCATTTGATTCTTCTTTGATTAGTCATAAATGGTGGTGCAACCCTTCTTCTAAACCCTTTTCGTTATTTAGGAATCTTTCTTGACAATCGTCTCTTCTTTCTCAAGCACATTTCATCCCTCGAAAAACTCAATCTGTTAAACTCTGCATATTTGTTCTTCTTCACTTTCTTCTTCTTACTCCTCTATGTTCATAAATGACGATTCACTTCTAATGTAACTCCAAATTTATCCCGCTTTTATCTGTTTGCCTCCTTCAATTTTCCCCGTACATTTATATAGCCATGATAATGTTCTATATTTTTGTTTCAGTTTTTCTACTTCCTTTCATCGTATTAAATGTCTTTCTTTACTAATTTGTTCTTAATAATCTGTCCCTCAACATATCGCCAGAACTGAATTCTACGATGCTTTAACCTATCATTTCTTGCTCCTGTTACCATCGTTACTGACGGTTTCAAAGGGCCAAATAAAATTTATTATTCTCTTTTCTTTTACGCTCTCTTGAATCATACTGAATCAAACGATTCTTCTTTTACTCAATTTTTTCTGCGGAATCATGCCGTTTCACGCGCTATTCTCTTTATTTCCTCATCACTAGTTTTTTACAAAGTGCACATAATCTTAGATTCTAAGAGTATTCTGCAAGCTATCAAATCTCCTCTTCTTTCTTCCTCTCCTGATTGTGCATTTACATACGCGGCCTCATTTGTGACCTTCTTTTCTTTCGCTCGATTGAAATTGATTTTCTATGCATTTCCAGTCATTTAAGCATCGAGGACAATGAGATGATGGATTCATTAGCCCGTTCTTCGCCATTTCCAGTGGTAGATTTTTTGATTCGTTTTCATAATATTGCTCTTCTTTCCTTAGATGATTCATTCTAAGCCCAATCTTTGTTCTTGTTCACTTTTTAATTCCGGCTCTTTTCACTGTTCATCTACCTCTTCGATCTTCGCACTTGTGATTCCTAGACTCCCCTCTTTCCTAAATGCGCCACAATCTCGGCTATTTCTTTATAGTCTCCTTATTGCATCATCTTCTCGGGTTTCATCTGCAACTATTCCATTTTGTCCTTTTCACCCCCTTCCACATACTTTCTTTGTAACCGTGATACCATGTTTTATTTGAATGTTCGGCGTTTACAGTTGAACATTCGTCATTCGATTCTTTTTTAAATTTAGTATCTCTACCACCCTTAACGGTGCTTCTTGTGTTCTTTCTTTTCTTTCTGCTTCCATTATTCCTGAGCTCGAATTGTTGTTATCCTTCATCTTTAAACGTTTAAGAATAGAACTTTACTTTCTCCCTCTTCTGATTTCTTGAACTATGTTATAGTTGACGAACGCGTTGAAATAAAAAAAAAAAAATACGTTTACATCAGCGTTCTGAGTAAGTTAATAAAATTTTCGTTTCAAAATTTTTGATATTTTTCATAGTATTCTTTAAGCTAGGAATAAGAAGAAACCCTAAAAGTTGGCAAAACGCCTAGCAATAACCGGCGAGGCGGATTTCACTCAATCACTGTGGATGGTTGCTGTTCGAGAACAATTTTCTATTTTAGTGTAAAATTTACAACCAGTCTCAACCCTACAGTATAGAAGTAATACTTGTAGAATTACAGCTAAACAAATGTGTAAACAATTTTTCAAATCATTAGCGATCTGCTCCGTAAATCCTGTTTATCGGTTAACACAGGACCGTTGTTTTGATGGCATCAGAATTTGAACGTTGCTCAAATATCGGGAAAAAATCCGAAGCCGCATTTATCACTGCGACAGTCGAAGATGATGTAAAACTAACAGATGTCGCAACGCCCTCAATTTTAGTAAATGAAATCACCGAAAACTTCCCTAAAAAGGGCGATGATATTTTTTAAAATAGTTCTAAGGGTAATTTTGTAATTGTGTTTTTTTTTAATTTGACGATTATCATCGGATTTGCAACCTTCATGAAGGAAATAGCTGCTACGAAAAACAGTTAATTTTAGTTTTTAATTTTCTGAATGGAATACTTCTACCTTTCTCGCTACGTTGTAATATTTTAAGCTTCCTTATTCAGTTAATTATTTCAAAAAAGTCGTTTAATTTTTGGAAACCTTTGGAAATGATGCTTCACCGACTCTACAAATCAGTATGGGGATTTTCACATTAAAATTATTAATTATTAAAGGAAAAAGATTAAACTGACACGCTAAACGTGCTCGCAAATTACTTTGGCAATGTGATGAACACATTTCACGTACGATACTACCATCGTGATTATGTGCAAAACAACATTCCCTCGCCGGTACTGCTCGAAAAAAAGCAGTACCGAATTTCAGTTCTAACTTCCAATAGCAGATTTGAAGCTTAACATAAAAATCTGCTAGCGCGACAGACAGAGTGGGTAACGGGTATCCGTTTTTTCATCGAAAAACTTTGTTTTGTCCGAAATTACGTCTCACCGGTAGGCTATCCTATAGTCATATCCTTAAAGATATTTCTGACTCAGCTTCTAATATTTTCAGCACAATGCCTCACGTTATTTTTCTGAATTAAAACATTTGCAGCATCCGCACATTCCTATTTTTCGTCAATCTCCTTCTCGGCCGAACATGCTGTCCTATTCCTCTTGAAATAAATCTTTTAAACTCCGTAAAGGCACCAATCTATTTTCCCAAATCAAACCTTTCCTCTTCTCCGTGTGTCTTTAGTTTAGGTAAAGGTTCATAGTACGCGAATCAATAGTAAAATTCTTGCACACAAAAACTGTCTAAAAGAAACACCTTACTCGACAAATTAATTAATTCAGCAAATATACCGGGTATCAGTATTTCCTTCAAAGTTTCAAAGAAACTTTTCGAACAAATTTTTAATGAAACATTTAATAAGGAATTACTCGCAGAACTCGTAATATCCATACGTCTCTGAAGAATTTTTCCATCAACGGCTGCGATTGAAAGGTTCGAATAGGGAATTGTAATTCTATTTTTTTTTGTTTTTGTTATTTTAATGGAGGAAGTACGCGTGGAAACTACTATTTTTGTTTTCCCTTTTTTCATGCTCCCATTAGGATACCCGAAATCCGCCAACAACGGTTTTGAAACGATGATAGATAGGGAAAAGACAAAATATAAGAAACGTAATAGCGGATAAATGAGCATATAAAAGAAGATCATTCAACGAAAAGGAAAGAAGCTAGGAAAAAACATGATTAGGATCATAAAGACCTGCGTCGTCTAAATAAATAAGAGTGCACCTAAATCAGAAGATTTAAGTCGAACGATTAATTAAACAACTGAAGTCGCACGAGAAAGAAAAAGTCTTTAAAAAAAGCGTTAATTAAAATTTTTTAAAAATTTCTACGTTCTCCCCCAACCGTAAAAAGAAAAGGACAAGTTGGCGCCTATGTTCACGGTTTAAATGCGAGGATCACCTTGTAAAGCCTCAGTTTTCGTTTTTCACAATGTCCGCATATATATATATATATGTTCGACTTCAGCGAGGATTAATGGGAAAACGCTAATTATTTTTGATCATTTAAAAGAAAAGTCGAACGGTAACAATGAGATATTTCGTATTTTTTTTAAATTTAGTCGTTTTCAAATAGCTACGTGTAAAAAAAAATTTAAATGAAAATGATGGTAATTGAAAACGAAGAAATTGACTGGCGAAAATTCAGAGCGGAATTTTAAAGAAGGAAAATATTGCTTCATAAAAAAAAACATAACATCGAAAAATTTCAATTTTTTTTCGTTTGTTTAAACTTTTACGTCAACTTGTTGAAAATTTTGTATAAAAATAGCACAATGTCATTTTTTCGTCCTTTTTATTTTGCCCGCTGTAGTTTCGACAAATTTCAAAAGCCTATTAAATTTTTATTTATTTCTCTTTCCTCGCAAGTTTTAAAAAAATTATTCTTCAGTATACTCTCATTATCGGTCTCTGTTTTTAATGCTGTTCTTCGTTTTTACCAGGAAACCGAATTGAAACATTTCGAATTTTCCTAATTTATATATATATATATATGTATATAATTTTTTTTGTTTTTATAAACTCTAAAAATTTGATTTTTTTTTTTTTTTCTATGGCCCGGCTGTAGTTAACTATCAAGCCATTTGGCCAAAAATTAACCTTTATTACTGATATATAAATTTAAGAATATATATATATATATCCTCGGTCATTTTGACCTGATTGTGCCCCTTGACCTCTGTTGCTTACATTTCCGTCTCTTTCTCTTCCATACTTTATATAAAATTATCAAAATTTACAACGTCATTCTTAGGCCGACCCCTATTAGATTTTATAATGAAAAAATGTCCTAATTTTATGTAATACAAAAATAAATAAATTTGATTAAACTAGCGAAACAACTTAATATACTACAACACATATAAATAATATTTTTTTTGCGTTTCTATAGTATTATTAAATTAGCAATATAGTCTTTACATGCTTAAACTTCTGGTGGGACTTCTTATTCATCAACCAGCACAGTAATAAGAAGTGTATTCATTATGCTTCCAAAAACGAAAACCTCCACCGAACGCAAACGTGAATTGCGGACAAGGAATCAGTAAAATCGGTCTATATACATATAACTTCCTTCTTTTTGGAAGTCGGTAAAAAACGGCGGGTCGCCTAAGAATTACATTGTAATTAATATATACATATATTAAACTCGGCCATTTTGGTCTCGCAAGAGGCTGTGCCCCCTAACCCCTATCGCTTACATTTCTGTCTCTTTCTCTTCTATACTTTATATAAAATTATCAAAATTTATAGCCTAATTCTAAATCGATCCATATGAATATAATAACATAATCACAAAAATCCTATAGAATATAACAAACGTTACAATAAATTGGACATTTTTTGGGGAAATTTTTCGTTACATAAAATTGGGACATTTTATCTAATGGGGGGTAGCCTAAGAATTACGTTGTAATTAATATATATATATATATATATATATATATATATATATATATATATATATGAAGTCGGTAAAAAATTATAATATAACACACGTTACATAAAATTGGGACATTTATTCTAATGGGGGGTGGCCTAAGAATTATGTTGCAATTAATATATATAGTGTCTATGCACACATGTGTAGAGACCGAAAACTTTTCTAAAAGACGTTCCCTTATGAAAATCTTTTATAAAAATTAATTCTTTTGAAATTCTGTTGAAAGACCGTCTTCACTTGCAAACAAAAACCGTATTTAAAACCAATTTACTTATTTTGAATTTCCATTAAAAGACTATCAGCTACACCAGTTCAAAAATATCTTTTAATATATTGAGGAATGGCAGTAGTGATAACTTTTTTAATTTGTCTTTTCTTTTTAAATGAATTTTGTACAGTCTTTTTGGGTTTGTTTATTTTTCGCTAAGAAGCATATAGAAGGGACCAATGATTTTTAAAAGTTTTCAAATTTTATTTTATTATGTATTTCTATACAATTATTATATTATGGTGATTTGAAAAATCTCATATCGGTTCATTAAGGATTTTCAGTTATATTTTATTATTGCGACTGAAAATCTTCCAACCACCGTTCTTAGGTATGCTACTGACAGCTAAGACATAACACACTCAGGTAACTTAAAAACATTTGGTCGAAATGCAAACGAATTGTAAAAATTTGTAAAATAAAAAAATAACTAAATAATTTAAAGTAGTTAATCAAAAGTGAAGTCTATTTTTACTTATTCTAAGTAAAATAATTAAATGCCTTTTAAAAAAGTTAAAAATTACGCCTATAGGAAATATGTTGATTACTTTTTTCATATAACGTTCGATTTTTTGTTACGTGCGTGATATTAGCATCATTGTTTTTTTATTATTTTTCACGCAATTTTCTCCGTCGAACTCTATTGAAAGATCACTTTCCTTATAAAATACAGTTTTATTTTGAAAGTTTAGTGATATTTTAGGAGAGTTTTATCACCGAATATGGAAATCACATATTTTAAATTATTTTAAATTATTTTAAATTAATGCTTACACTATGTACTACTTCGGACAAAAAGTTGGTGCAATGTTTTTTTTTTTTTTCTTTATTTTTTTTTTCTTTTTTTTTGGTAGTGCATTTACTACTTCTATTTCATCAATTAAAAATTACATGTTTAATGTTCAGTCATTTTGGAATGTTTTATGGAAAGCATCCACCGATTTCGTGGAAGGAACCGTTACAGATTAATGTATAAAATTTCATTAGCGGAATTATCCTGATATGCATTAAGTGCTACAATGCCTAATAGCGCGCAAAGAAAATATAAATTTATAGACGTGAGAAAATAATGTAGACAGTAGTAACGAAGCGTCGATTAAAGTTTTATCACCCAGGTATATCAAAATGTTCAGAAGTGACTAAAAAAGGTTTGGCACCAGTAAAAAGGTACAATTTAAGCGATATTACGTGGTGATAAAAAAGAAAAACACCGAGTGAAAATTATTGCCCGCATCCCCATTACCGGAAGATGGAAAATATTTCTCAAGCTCCAACATTGGTAAGACTGAATGATCGGCAATCACGCGCGTTTGTTGATCGAGTTATTGTAGATAAGCAGGGTACGATAAAAGAATATAATTTCACAGTTGAACAGTGTCGGAAGAGAAGAAAAAAACATATTAAGTCGGTTTTTTAACATTCATGACCTTATGTACGTCGCGAATAGGTGTCAGCAGGAATAGTGCTCATGAAGCCGCTAATAAGCTGGATTTATGGGGAGCTAATCGTAGCTTTTCCATTAAAGCGTACCGGTTGATTCATCGGTCTTTACCAAGACAATTCCTTTCAATAAAAGCGTTACTGTATTCATTCAATCTCCTTTCTATTCCTTCCTGATGTGAAGCGTGTTCGACCAATACGGTAGCAAATATTACGCGTGATAAACAACGCCACGAACTGTGGTATTGTAATAATACAAAATAAACAGCATGAATAGCAGCGTTTTGATCAAAGAAATCAGCTATTGATAGTTTTAATTTGGAAACAGTCAAAAAATTTGGGTTGCCACAATTATTTTTCTTTCAACTTTTTGTCCTGAGTAGTATATTGCGTTTTATAAAATAACAACGGTAATTATCGGCAATATTTTATTCTTAACATATTTCTAATATATATATATATATATATCCATATGTACATACACACACACACACACACATACTCATACTCATATATATATATACTCACACGCAAACACACTCATGTATATATACGTAGGTAAAATTGTAAGATGCTTCACCTGAAATTAAGTGATTGGGCAACTCATACTAATCGAAAATGTTATACAAAAATTCTGTTCATCTTTTATTTTGTATGAGCCAGCCCAGTTTTCATTTTGAACTATATGTATGTATATTCGATCAAAAACTGCCGAGACCGTACAACAACTAGCGAGAAGAATACAATGTCATTTTGAAATACAATTATTGTTCTACATATAACACATTAAAAAATCAAGTTTCTGAATAACTTTAAAATGATCTGAGCTAGTTTGCGTTGAATATATGAGTTTTTTGTATATCAGACAAAAAAAAAAGAAAAAAAAAAAAAAATAGGAACTTTTATTAACTAGTATCGGTACCTCGTAAAATATTGATCAGTGAAATTTTTTTCGATTTTTGTTTTTTTTCTTTTTAAATATTTTATAATAACTCGTGTTTTATGGCATATGAAGATTTGATTTTTTTTAGGTGTTACAGACCGACAACTGCACTTTAGAATGATGTTTAATACTAGTATCGCTGAAGTACGTGATTGTTGTATAATCACAACAGTTCTAGCAGTTCTTAGTTGACTTATTTTAAAATAAAAACTGCGCTAGCTAAGATAAATAAATTTTTAACGTTTTTTGATTAATATGAGTTTGGGGCGAGCCATCTTACACGATTCATCTTGTATATAAAAAATACATGTTTATATTTACATTTACATACTTATATGTATGCAATTCGTATAAAAAAATTTAGGTTTAGGAATGAACAAAATTTATATTTAGCAAAAATCGTAAATATTTCATTATGCTATCGTAACTGTAAATAGTTGTAACTTTAGTTCTCGAGAACTAAACTTTTACCTATTATGGAAATTGCAGTAAAAAAAAATCTAAAAAATTTTTTTGTATTGATATTATTCATATCATGCACACTATCTAGTAGATTTTAAAATTTTTGAAAGTTCTTTTTTTACGTAATTAAATATAAGGGTAATTGCGTTTTCGACTTTTCGAAGCAGATTTAAAACAATTTTGTAGCGAATTTTTTTGTAATATTTTATCGCATTACACTTCGATAAAATTTTTACCGTTTAATAATTGCTGAACGAATTTTTGAACGGTAAATTATGCCCAAATAAAATCGATGCATTTAATTGCTTTCATTTTCATGTAATCAAACTGGGCAGGTAGGAAATTTCATTCTTTATTCTCTCTCGCGTAAAAATTATACATATAATCATTAGTACTTAAATGTATATTAATTTTACACGTTAATGCACGATAATAAATTGCATTCCGAAATAAGAAAGTTTCGAATAATAAGTCGCGGCTATATTTTATTCATCAAAAGTGAAAATAAATGTTGTCCACGACGTTCAGTGTTCTTCTGAGAGAGTGTTTGCAGAAATTCGGTTGCGTTCACTGAATGGTGACCGAATTGTTAGGGAAACTTCGAAAACAATCTAGCTGGAAAAATTGATGTATAACAAACGTACATAAAAATCGATTTATTTCTATTTATCTTTCAAAGTCTGATATTGCTTTTTATGTTCGTATAGCATAATAAAAAAGGAAATACCCTTTTGCCGGTATGAATATACTATCAGGAAAAAGTACCAAATCATTTCAGTATTCCCTTAGATTACATTCAGTGAATAATAAATCTAAATCAAAACGTTTAATGTTTCTTTTAGATACAAATAGTAATTTTATTTCGAAATAACTTATCGGGACAATTTTTCTACCTCCCCAATTTTAAAATTTATGTTTAAATTTGAAAGAACGCTAATAATACTAATACTAATAATACTAATACTAATAATACTAATACTAATAATACTAATAATACTAATACTAATAATACTAATACTAATAATACTAATAATACTAATACTAATAATACTAATAATAATAATAATAATGCTCTTGCGGAATGATAAATAAACTTAGAAATTCGTAATTTAATCATAGCGTGCGTGATTGTATGCGCGCACCATGGTTTATGCGGTATTTAAGAATTTTCTTTCTATGCTACGCATGTAATTTAGAGAACGTCTCCACTGCGTCATCGAACACCCAGAACGAAGTTCATCTTCGAGCTATCTAACGTCGGTGGACAGCGTGGACGAGGAAAGGATTACTACGTCACCTTCAACATCGTCCGTTGGTAATACTCCTCCCCTGGTCAGAGGATATTCGACGGATTCGCAGCCGCTGAAGAAGCCCATGATCGGCCTACCGACACAGAAGCTTTTTCCGCAAGGTAGTCAAAGGAGGAAGCTGCGTGCACCAATTTGGGCCAGGTTAACAAATCGTAATTATAAAAAATATTCTGATAGACGAGAAAGAGAGAGAGGGAGTGATAGGATGAGAACGGGAGTTGATGACGCGATTCTTTTCAGAATCCGAATTCTTACTAATTTACGTTTGTAATTGGGGTATTATTTTATCTTATGTCGGTGGTGGAAGAATTTTTTCGAAAATTTATAATTACGACGTTTTAGGGTTCGTAATTTATCGATGGAAAAAAACAACAAAAAGCCAACTACGAGTATTATTTCAGTTTGCGATAGTGTTTTCCAAAATTAACTTCAGTAATTCGTGAAGTAAGTTTCCTAAGGTCGTAATGTTAGCCCAAAAAATTGATACAACCCCCTAAAATTTGGCGCACTCCAATAAACTAGATAATATTTATATATGCGTAACTTTTTTTCCTTTTTGGTTGTAATAACTGCTTGTTTCTTATTGGTTGAACCCAAATAATTTTTAAGGCTCTACAAATAAGGTTACCTTTTTTTTCTTTTTTTTTAACATAAGACAATTTAGGGAGATATGTGGTAAATGCAACGGAAAGCGGGTAAGAATCCAGCGAACAATTTGTACAAAATCCATTAAAGATCAAACTGAGAATGTAAAATAGAAGAAAGCCATGCTCTATACCAGACATAAATTTATCGAACAATACGATCAGAAGGTGTAATTTCATTACTCGTTTCTTGCGTTTTTAGGCTATGTGTTATGTGAAAAAAGATGCGAAAAGATGCGAATATTTTTTTCGAAATACGAACGAAAATTGGACTTATTTGAAATAGGCTCTGCGCTAATTATTCGACGAAAATAAAAATAATCGCGAATACAGTCGAATATAGAACAGAAATAAAAAAAAAGAACAATATTACTACTTCGATTTTTACTTCGCCTAATTTCTTTTTGCCCCTACACGATACACAGTAAACTACTATGAGCAATCTGAATCAACTTTAATTTTGTTAGACGTCAAATTATATGACCCCCATCAAACACGAATCTATCGAATAGATTAAGATGACAGTTTTTCGATCAGTAATTCGTCGAGTCGATAATCAGTCAAGCTGTATACATATGTATGTTAGTAAATTTGTCGACATTTTATTACATAATCAAAGTCGGTTATTCGAAGCGTCAACGTTTCACTTCTCTTTCGTTAATTTTTCAAACTGTCAAATTTTCTTCGAAAGTGATCGTTAGATGTTATTACGAGTGCGAATATTATTAGTATTCCTCTATGGAAAAGAATAAAGCCGAATTAATGAACTTATTTGTTTATTGCCGTGATATAACAATGTAGTGTTTCACATTTAGGTTTCACAATATTGAAGTTACACATACACGGAAATATCTAAATGTAGATAAAATAAGTTCAAAGTTTTGATATTATAAATGAACTTCAATTTTTTTTTTTTTTTCGTATAAATAATATTATTTTGTCTACATTTTCTTGAGAATTTCCGAGGGATTTATAGACCGGATATGTTACGCCGGTGCAGATCGAATTTTACGTATACAGCACAATGGTCACAAATGACATCGACCCGTGCATCTCATTCAAGTTCTATATAGTAGGCGGCAGTGAGTGAGGTTCCCCCCGATGCGCAGTCTAGTGATTAACTTTTTCCTTCGTCGATCTGAGTGAAATGGATTGCTTATGGGGATATCTTGAGGGATCGAAGATATTGACCTAGCAGATCGGCTAGCTCGTTTAGCCTCTTCTACCGAAAGGTTTTTTAGTATTTTTACAACATCTCATTTCTCCAAGAGCTGCTCATTCTAAATTATGGAGTACCTATCCATTCCTGCTCATTCTCAAATCCTGATTTTATTTATCTGTTTAAGCGGATCTTCCGCCTCATCCTTGCTTTCTGAACTATTCTTCTCTGCTGCGTTCACCCCCTACTGCACTCTGTCATCTACGCTTTGGATACAGTTTGTTTCTCTCATCACTTTTCCGTTTCTCGCTTATATCTTTTCCATTTTATTCTTTCCATCCTTCTACTAATTTTCACTTTATACATTATATGCTGATCATATCTTTTTTTGTATGTTCTTCCATCGCTGCTGAAGTTACTCATTCTACTCGTCACTTTTACTAATAGACGTACTCTTTATAACGCGCCCTTTATCCTCTCTTTGCATTTTCTTCCGGTACACCGGATCTTGTATATGTTTCCTGTTTTCTATCTTTGATCGTGTAAAGGTATAATTATAACCTCTTTTTATTTTTTAATTTTTGGTCCAATGTCAATGTCGACCAACCAAAAAAAAAAAAAAAAAAAATGTCGGTTACAGAACAAAGTTTTCCACACTTCCCGTAGGGATTCTATGCTTCAAAGGCCAATCTGCCGTTGAACAAACCATTGTTCGCGTACGTATGAAAATCTGGAAGGTTGTAAAATTACTGAAGATAACCG
This sequence comes from Icerya purchasi, assembly GCA_039619475.1. NCBI lineage: Eukaryota > Metazoa > Arthropoda > Insecta > Hemiptera > Monophlebidae > Icerya > Icerya purchasi. The sequence goes on along the minus strand of CM077116.1, from coordinate 95,437,864 downwards.
CGAAAGATTAAAAGCTATTATAGAAACAGTTGTTCTGTGCAGAAGACAGAAAATCGCCCTAAAAACAAACCCATAATTATGAAGAAGTTGGAATAAATCCTATATTAGAAATGGAACGAGCGACGAAAAAGCATTGGTCTTATTGTTATGAACGTTCTCCGTGACCTGGTGGAAAAACTGGATTCTAAAGAAATTGGAAATAAGTTGGAAATCAAATGTAAATGACTCAATTTTTAATTTTCAATTACATTCTTAATAATACATTATATAAAAATATAAGCAAAATGTGAAATAAGATTGTATATTTAATTTAGTAAATAATAATGTAATACAATAACATAGAACGACCTACTGTTTTATTTTAGTTAAAAAAAAAATTTGAAAATTTCAGATTTGAACCCCTTCTCCATTGAAAAGCTATATATATACGTCCGTGATTCTACCAGGTTGGTAACTATAAAAAAAAGAACAACGTCTGTTCCAGAAAATGATAATAAATTAGGCATGTCCGCAAATTTTTTCCTATATTGTTTGCTCAAAAACTTTTCAATAATTTTTGACAAATTTTACGATGAAAGAAAAAAAGCGGTTATAAAATTGCGGTTAAAATATAAATAATATTTAAATAAACAGTCGACTAATTTTGGTGGTTAAAGTCATTTAATCGAAAGAAAAGAATAAAATACATTTTTATAAGTTAATGAATTAGTATGTTTTGTCGGTTAAAGCACTAATTTTATTACTAGGCATATTTATTTTACCAATATTGATGTTTTCAGTTTCATTCCTGTTATTTACATAAATCTGCTCGTTTTATAAATGTTAATTTCAAGTCATTATTAATCGACGTCGTTAACAATTTATACGTATATTAATAATTTTGAATGAAAATGAGAAAACTTAAACATCTTAGAAGGCTGTGGAAAAAAAAAAAAAAAAAAACAAAAAAACTAACACCCTCGTTTTAATTATTCATTGGCTGTTTAAGAAATGCAAATTACAAAAAATAAATTATTAATTTTCGAGGAGAAGTCAGGTGAAATGCTGGAAGGAGGTTACAACGTACATAGTTTAATTCGAACTTGGAAACTTTTTAACTGTAATTGAATTTTCCCCGGTTAAGAGAATTTTCCAACTTAAATGAAGATTGACTTTTCACCGAGATCTCGTTCCGTCTTTTCCACGTCCCAAGTTCCACAACTTTTTACATTAAACAGTGGACCAGTCTATAAAACTGCGCCATTCCGTTTCCGCACTTATTCTAGTCGCCGATGCAAAAATAAATAAATAAAATTTTTAAAAAAAGCAAAAAGTGTAGTTTATAATTTTCTTGGAAAATTTGTAAAAAAAAAAAAGAAATATTTTAATTGAATAATGGAACTACTATGGCCGTTCCAGTTCTTTTACCAAGTTCTGTCAAAGTTCTCGAAATGGTTAGGGAAATCTGTAACCAATAATACTGCAATTAGGACCATTTATAATTGCAGCGACGGTAAATACAATACATATTAAATTAGTAAACGGTAAAAATAAAGAATTCGTTATATGTTAAGTACGTATTAATTCAAGTGATGTAGCGCAATTAATTTGAAAAAAAAAATGTATTTCATTTGAACGAAGTTAAGTTCGAAAACTTCTGATCACTTTTATGTATAATATATTTATATATATATATATATATATATATATATAACTCGGCCATTTTGGCCTCGTAAAGGGCTGTGCCCCTAAACCCCTCTTGCTTTCATTTCTGTCTCTTTCTCTTCTATACTTTGTATAAAATGATCAAAATTTACAACGTAATTCTTACTGGCATCAACACAAAAAAAAAAAAGAAATAATCACAAAAATCCTATCCTAACATTTATCTTTCATTATATAATAGATGTAAGATTCATTATCTATTCCGCATACAACGCGGATCCAATCAATGAACATCGCTCTAAGCACAGGAGTGCTTACAGCAAAATCTTGCACGTTATCGACAAACGAAAGATCGCACACCTGAGTTATTTAGATTTGTTTTGCCCCTTTCTTTTTATGACGAGTATGAATTAAAGCTTACTTTCAGAATCTATTGGAGGAAGACTTTTTCTGTTTTCCAAACCGCACTGCATATCTCCGTATAATTTAGAAATTATTTGTCGTTTTTGAGTTGCTGAATAATTCTTTAATTTTTCCTCTGGGCAGCGGACGTAAGGGTATGGTACATATCTGCTGTCTTTATACTGAAAAGTTGATCCTGGTTGTTTGTATAGTTGAAGAACGACCGAACGTAGTTATATCCCTATTGCTAGGAGTAATTTTGGTTTCGTATTTTTCGGAATGCCAGTTGATTTAGTGAGACTGATAAGAAGTGCAAATACTACATAATTTTTTCGAATTCTGCTGAATTTGTTTTATTCCGTCGCTTATTTACCGTGGGCTCATAATAGATACAGTACGTTTTCTTGTGTACACATCCTTATTCGGCTCTGCTATGTTCCATTTGCTCCACGGGTTCACTCGCCTTACACGTGACATTAATTATTCTGTCCGGCGTGTTTTCTTGTTTTAGTCAGCGAAATTGTCTCTTTAACTGTTTTTTTTTTTAACCGCGGATTCTTTTGTTTATTGCTAATTTTGTGGAATTAAGATTTCAATTTTTTTGTTAAATTCACCTCGGCTCAAATTTAATAATTTTCTTTTTTCTGTTTGCTTTTGTTTTTTTTCTTGTTGAGGATCAATTTAACTTTGAGTTTCGACTTGGAATATTTTCTTTCTACAGAGCCTATATCACAGAAAGCCCTGCTGGTATCTGATTCATCTGCAGCTTTATTGACAATTTCTAATCCCCTCACCAAACATCCTGTAGCAATTCGAACCCAGCAGGTATTATATAGGGTGGGCCAAAAGAACATCCCGAATTTCAAACGCTCGTCAAAATCATGGCGCTAAATAATATGCCGTTTAATATAAATATAGTTGGTTAGTAGTCATGATGTCGTGGACGCGTAAACAACGCTCTTTCGTTGTCGAGTACTTTGTGAAAAACGGTGAAAGTGTAATCGCGGTACAACGCGCGTTTAAAAAACAATTTGATTTAAAACGTCATGACAATCCCCCCGACCGTAAAAGTATCCTCAAATGGGTAAAAAACTTCCGAGAATACGGTAGTGTGGTGGCGGTCGACCATCAAGGTCGCCGTCGATCGTCTAGAACCCCGACAAACATCGAAAAAGTGCGCGTAGCATTGTCGCGAAGTCCGCGCAGATCCGTTCGTCGCCAGGCTTCCGCCTTGAAAATTCCCCGTGCTTCACTCAGAAGAATAATTCGAAACGACCTCAATATGCACCCATACAAGATACAACTAACCCAAGAATTGATACCAACAGATAAACCAAGAAGGTTAGAATTTTGTAATAAATTTTTGGATATGCTGGAGGAAGAAGACGTCGATTTGGATTATGTTTTTTTTAGCGACGAGGCGCATTTCGATTTAAATGGTAACGTTAATAAACAAAACATGCGGTATTATGCTACTGAGAACCCTCGAATCGTTCACCCGGTACCCTTGCACTCCCCTCGTATCACGGTATGGTGCGCAGTCAGTGCGAAAGCGATAATCGGTCCCTACTTCTTCGAGGAGGACGGAGCGAATGTTACTGTGAACGGCGACAGCTACATCCAAATGTTAAACGAGTTTTTTCTACCGGAGTTCAGACGGAAGAGGATTGCATTATCTAAAACGTGGTTTCAACAAGACGGGGCCACACCACATATTCGTAACGATGTTTTGCGGTTATTAAGAGAGAATTTTCAGGACCGCTTGATTTCGCGAAACTGTGAGCTGTTTTGGCCGCCGCGTAGTCCGGATTTAACACCGACAGATTTTTACCTATGGGGCCACTTGAAAAGCAAGGTGTACGAGGGTAAACCAGCAACAACCGACGAGATGAAATTGGCCATTCAGAAGGAAATTGCGGCGATTAAAAAACCAACTCTTAAAAAAGTAATGCATAATTTTGAGGAAAGATTGCAACAATGTAAAAATCAAAATGATGACTATTCATACGGAGTATTGTTCAAAACTAATAGTGTACAATAAATGACGTTCTTTTTGAAGTATTTCAACGTTTGTTTCATTTCCGTAAGTATATTAGTCTTTATGTGATGAGCATTTAAAATTTGGGATGTTCTTTTGGCCCACCCTATACGAACTTATTAAGAGACAGTGCTCCGTATCCTTTCTGTGGGCGCCCAGCCATGCAGGGATTCCTGGAAATGAACGCATCAATACATCCGCCCGAGCAGAAATATATTGCCCCTCGCCTAGTAACAACCCACCTTCACCTTATCTCTCGAACATAATCTTTAATAATCTCACGTCCTTATGGAAAACCCATTGGTCCTCGTGTCAGACTTTCTCGAGGTTAATTAAACCCTCAACCGAACCATGGTGGCTGGAAAAAAGCATTTCCCGCGGAGATTTCTGTGCACTTAGCCGCTTGCGCACAGACCATACGGCCATGTCGCATAATTTTATTTTGCAAAGAATCCCCTCTCCTATGAATTGTCCTTTCTGTGGCCAAGATGTTGCTCCCTCAACTCCTCATATACTATGCGACTGTCCAGCATTATCACCTCACCGGCCCCCTTCAATTAATAACAAAACAGTCACCAACATTCTTGAGAATTCCCCCGATGCAATTTTATCCATAACACAATTTATCAGAACTAGCGGAATAATCAGATATCTATAAAAACAAACTGCGCATCTTCGTACTGTAATAGCCACAGCAGTTAAACACGGTACAGGATGTTGCTTTCACAAAAAAAAAAAAAAAAAAAAAAAACTTTGAGTTTCGACAAATAATATGATCTGATTAGAGATCAGCGTTCGTAATTTTTTTTTAATATTCAGAATCTCTTGCGATGCTTTTTTTTTTCTTTTTACTAACAGTCTTTTGTTGTTAATTTTAATTTATTTCATTCTAATTTAGTTGTTCAACAGAATTTTCTAGTCATTCTTCGTTCTTACCCGGGTAGTGTCCAACTATATTTTTTTCGCTCGCCTACTTGAGCGCCGAAATCACCGATAAATATAATGGCGTCTGTTTTTGCGGAATTCTAACTGGAATTTCTTCTGGGTTCTTCCCAAACGTGTTCCCATCGAACTAGCTGGGCCATGTACAAAATGAGAAATCTTGTTTTAACACTTCGGAAGGAAAGAACTGACACTCGACCAGTGGGAGATTTAAAATCTCTAAAGTTACCTAAAATGTTCAATGATAAATTCGATACCTAAATGCGACGCAGATTCAATAATACATATCACGCTCCAAACTCCTACAACACACAGTTTATATCACAGGACATGGGAATTTTAAAATCTATCTCATATAGCGGAGAAACGGATAATTGGATTAGATGTAATCAACAGGACAATATGCAGCACATGTTTTGAATGAATGTAAACATTCAGAAATAACAGAAAATTACAGCGAATTAGTATGGCCGAAAGTGAGTATGTTCAATGAATTTGTCAAGAAAGAATTTGAATATTATACTAAAAGAAAAATTATATGAATAGGAATATTAAAGATTGTAAAATGTGGAGAGGAGAAGTCCAAAATTCCCCTGGCCCACAATAAATTTCTATATGTACTTAAATAAATATATGATCCTATCCGTAGAATATTGGAGATTAGAAGAAATAAAAAATGCAGCGCACTTCTCACGACACGTTCTCTACATATCTTTCCTTTAAAATCTTCTACATACATATATCCTTCCGAACACCACTTAAAGTTACCTCTTCGTCTACACATCTTGTTTCTTGTATTGCTCCGGAGCTACATGCAACTATAAATTACTGTAACATGTCGAAGTCAATCGGCCGAGTGATGTAAATAAAGACATTCTAAAATTTCACTTCTTAAGATACATATCAAATAGTTTCTTTTAGGCTACCCCGAATTTGTCTGTAATTTTTAGAAATTCTTGATTTTGCTTGGATACATAATTACAGTTACTATAAATATTCTACTTACTCCCTCCGATGAGCGTAGTGAAGGTAAAGAAATTTTTCTTTTCCACTCTTCTCGATAACTCCTCCGCATAAACACTATCGTGAAAAGCTAAAAAAAACAGAACCCAAAACAGACGGGTCGCTTAGAATGAACCTTTCGTCCACATTCGCCATTGTTGTTTTTCTTTCGCTTCTAAGAATCCTATTAATCGATTCGTCTTTTGTGCAGAATAAACAGCTGTCGGTGTTCCTTTATATCAAGGAGGACAACAATTACGTGGGTTGACCGAACTTTCGTCATAAAATCCTTTTTGTAATACTTACAATTTTACACATGTTCGTCTACTTCAAAGTTCTTCCCCTTGTTTGCTATGCACCGGTCCGATCGTTTTTTCCACTATCCGTATGCTCCCTGGAACTCGTTCGGTGTGATGTCTCGTAGCTTTGCCTGCGATTTCTCTTGAATCTCTTCTATACTTCGAAAACGACATCCTTTCAAGATGGATTTTAGTTTTGGAAATAGGAAAAAGTCTGCTGGAGCCATGTCTGGAGAGTAGGGAGGATGGAAAAGTACGGCTGTTCCATTATTGGCCAAATATTGGCCAAAAATTTACCAATAAGCAGAGACGAGTGACTTGGCTCGTTGTCATGATTTTTGCTGAGAATGCCAAGTTTTTCTGTCGAAATTTCGTGACACGACCCAATGCTGATCCCGATTTCTTCTGCAACTTCCGGCACAGTTAAGCGACGATTTCCACGAATCACAAATCGTTCATCATTTGTTGACGTCGATGGTCGTCCTGATGTTACATTTTCCTTGGTGCCGATGATCTGCCCGATTTCAAACGCGTAAACCACTCGTAACACTGTGTACGGCTCACACAGTCCTCCTTATGGGCTTGCTGAAGCAATGCTCATGTTTCAGAAAAAGATTTTGCCGATGTTAAAGCAAAATCTAATGATACAACGTTGCTCCACAAAGTTCTTCATTTCCACTTTCTCACTATTTCGCAGAGCGCTGACTGTACCTGTTCACTTGATCGGCTCTATTCGCTAACTGATCACGCTACCGTAATTAAGCGCATCATTTTGTTTCGAAAGAATGTCGCCACGTGTAACATGATGCGCAAATTTAAATTTTACACCGTTCGGACGCAATTTCAAAAGTTCGGTCTTTTTTTTATTTACCCTTCTAAAATTGTTATAAGCATATATTTGTAGAACACGTTTTGTGTGTTTTAGAATTCACCTTTTACGTGATAATTGAACATGCTGCGAAAAAAATTAGAAACAAGTATTGAACTTATCTATATATGTATATGTAATGTTTTCGTGCATCAGTTACTCTGGCAATATGCTTATAACGAGTTTCCTTTCAAGTGAAGTAGTCCTTTTCGTTTGTTTTTTATTTTTAAAGGGTTACACTGTGTGCCGGCTTTCGCGGTTCGTTTAAGTCTACTAAATTAGACTCTTTCGCCGGCCAAACTAAATGAATAGTTAGCGGATGAGCTTTTAAGTTCATAGCAGCACAGCTATTATCCGCATAAGAACCGTTTACTTCCTTCGCCGAATTTTCTTTTTGTCTGTAAACTAGAGTCGTTTCTCAACCAGACAATAAAAAAACTAAAAAAAAAAAAAAAACTTCTATAAATGAAACAAAAAACAGATTAACAGTCAATTTAATAGATGCCGCAAAAATATTCTCGGATCTTTTTTTAAATAAACGCAAATTACGATTGAACAAACGTCGTTATTTAATTTAATTATTTCAAAAATAAAAATGAAATGTACAAAAAAAAACGTGTCAAATACACTTTATTAGCCTAAAATGCAACACTAAAATTTTCTTACAAAAAAAAATTAATAGTAATACCTGTTCGATATATTTTATTAATAACGCTCCTACCAGCCGAATCAAAAAAAAAAAAGAAAAGAAAGAGGAGTGAATAATAGTAATTTATTCCAACGCGAACGAATTTATTCGACACGGTAATTTTCCATTTCGCCTAAATTTAGGATTTTGCTCGTTTAGCAGATTGAAAAGACCACATCAGGCAAGCGTACGAATGATTTCGTATTGGCAATAACGGATCAATTCAGATTAAAGTCTAAAAGCAAACTCTCTATTAGCAGCGAATTTATAGTATAGCTATATGATTTATAATTCTTACGGTTTCGAACGAATAGTGTATTTTTTCTTTGTACTTTTCCGATGATTACCCTGCGTTCTTGCAATGTTCTGTAATACGGACTATTTTATTTTTAACGGGGAAATAGTTAGAAATATTTTATTAGGAAATTGGTTTTCCTTTTTATAAAGATGGGCTAATTGAAGAGGATGCGAATTGATGTATTTTCCGAAATTAACGAATGAACGTTTTTTCATTGAATATCAGTTACAAGTATAGGTATACAATGGTCCAGGACGTTTCGTATTGAAGTAGTTATCACCAAAAACACCTGCGCAATACAGTGGACTGAGGAGAAGATGTGTACTATTATACAATTTCGAAAAAATACCTCGGAACAGTTTATGTTATAGTATTGATTCAAAATCGAACAGAATTAATTTGAATTTTAATAGCGCTAATTGAATTTTCTACATTTCTGACGATCTCAGAATATTCTATACGCAATGACATCACCAGATTGATTTGAACTTTCTTAATATAATATATATTCGGTCTGTGTTAATATATGTATATTTTTTGAAGTTATTTTACCACATGAATTACGTTGTCTACTAGATATTTAAGGAAATTCTCTGCAACCTTTTTAATTTTACATATGTACCAGATATGCCGCAAAAGGATCCGCAAAGTTCAGAGAATAAGGAACGCAAAAGAGAATTATGAAGTAAATACAAATAGTGGCGGATATAGTATTGGCGGAGGAAGGCAAGTCCCCCCCCCCCCGATATACTACTTAAAGGAATAAAATTACGTAATAATCTAACTGATCATTCTAGAAACGTCTCGGCGGGAATTTTTTTCGGCAGATATTTGTTAATATTTTGAATATGTTTTCATTTATATTATTATCTCATTATTATATCAAGCAGGGTGTTTTACGACTCGATTTGAAATATGCAGCTGCACCTTTTATTTCGTCGACGGAAACGTTTAAATTAAATCTGACGGTTAGTTTGAAAATCCAAAGTTTCATTGTTCAAACTCATGATGGCACTTGAGCTGCGTGTTGCAAGCCGTGGCTTATCTTTGATATTGTTCTCAAACTGCGATCTTTTTTCCTCCATTTAACCCGGATGTTGTCTAATAGTAAGTCGTCGACCTGGCAGCTTAAAAGACACCACGAACTCGAAAAATCGTTCAATAATAATTTTCAAAAACGTATAATCTAAAATACTTACGAGGTTGCAAAATACATACACACGTATACTTATATATATATGTGCATATTTTCATATGTCTAAATGCTTCCGTAAGTTCTGTTCAATAAAGAGGAAAAGAGAGAAGGAAAAAAATACGTTTAAAATTTATCTCCATAATAAACAAGCTTTCGAGTGATTATTTCTTAAGACCGATCCATAATTTTCCGCACGCAGTAAAAAGGCATGCAGCAGTTTCCATTATCGTAAAGTTTCCTGCGATATTCTCCTTTCCTATTTTACTCGAAGAAGAAAACCAGACATCGCCAATTCGTTATTTTTACATAAAAAAAAAAAAAAAAAAAAAAAAAAAAAAAAAAAACAGAAAAAGAAAAAGAATTCTCGCCCTTTTAAAAGTCTAAAGCGCAATACTTCCATTCGGAGCGCATTCGTAAAAGGCTGAAAAATTCATAACGCCACCAGACATTTATGGTACTTAAGCATGGACAAGGCGCATTCGCTACTTTCGTTTCGGGGAGGGGGGGCGGTTTTGAGGGCGTTGTTTTTACACGTTGCTTGCAAATGGCCAGCGAAAGTTATTTAAGAATTAAATTACGGCCTGGCCGATAGCCAATCCAGTTTATAAAACGGAGGGCCGTTTGTTGGCCGTTTTCTTATGCGGCCCCGATGCTGTGCTAATAGAAGTTAGCGCGGATGGAAAAGGGCCAAACCTTTAGATTTATCATTGCAGTAGGATTTATCGCGTTGTCATACGATAAAACGAGTCGACTGATATAAATAAGACCGAAATTGCCCGACCGTTTTCCCGTAGCGGGTTTTTATGCGAACTGATTACAGCGATGATGTAGCAACCGAAAGCGCATTCCAGAACTGAAATCGAACGCGCGATATTCCAGCGGGCGGCCACATCTCATTACCGTTACCGAGGAATACGATTTCCTAATCAACCGCGTCGCCGCTTGTGTACTACCCGTTCGCTTTTATCGGCTTTCTGTCGTTCTGACGCCCGCGCTCTAAATGCTGTTCAACACAAAAGAAGAACAAAAAACTATGTCGACAAATACGACGAAATTGCCGGGAAAACTTTAAACTTCCGCGACTAGAAGAGCGGTAGAAGCGGGTTTTTAAATTTATTATTGTACAGAAAAGTAATCCGTATCGATAAATTATCGCTGGACTGGAATTTAGTTAATAAAATGTAGTCGAGTAAGTCTGTCCGTAGGGGAAGCTGATAAATTTTAGTGCTGAAAAAAAAAAAAATGTATCCCTGGTCGCGAGGTTGAAAATGCTTCGATGCAGCATTAAACGAACATTTTGTGCATACTTTTTTTGAAGTAATGCATATCTAACCGGTGGAATTAATGCTGTTAAAAAGCATTTTCCTTTTTCCCTTTTCCCCCTTTTCCCCTTTTCCCATTTTTCCTTTTTCCCTTTTTCCTTTTTTTCCCTTTTTTTTTTTGGTCCGACTATCACCATTACCAATCTCACTTCGATATCTATATTTTATAGATAAAACTATATAATTCATCAGTCGCGTCAAATCCTGATGTCAATTGCAGACCACATGTGAGCGAATTCGATTTTACTCTCACACTGCCAAAAATCCAACGATCGCTCTTCCGCACGGCACTTTTGGCATATGTGATATCCGACTTACATAAATATGTTTCAAGCAATCGTCAACGCGGTACTCATTCAACATGTTATGGGAAGAGGAAACTAAATCTCAACCGGTTGCGTATATTCGTTGATCTTTTTACGTATTCCTCGTTCCGCAATATCTGCTCTTTGCGTATATTATTGAAGTCTCTTCAGTTCGTCGACTTTTTATCGAGTCTTGTCAATTCCATTTCAACGGCTTTTCGAATTCATACATTTGTTGCAAAAATCATCGATAATCAAATAGAGAAATTAGCACTCAATATATTTCGATTAAATTCGCAAAAATATAAGTTATTATATTAAAAAAAAACGCCTATTGTTTTATTACATTTTTCTGAATTCAATATCGAATGTTTATTTTTGCGTAATTCGGTCAATGAATATGCAACGGCAGTCCCAAAAATACTAAGAGTTCGCTTCCGTGAATAAAACGACGCACTGCAGGACTGCTGATGTGGACTGTAAAGCCATTAAAACGCTCTCACCGTACTTCGGTAATTCTTCGTTTCGCTGTAGGTGCTTAATGGCGTTTTATGAAAATTTTGGTATTCTACGAAAAAAATTAGTCGCAATCACACTACCATTACCGCTGTCTCGATCTTTGTGCTGAATCAAATAAATCGTCTCTTTTCACTATTATTTTTTCATGTTCTAAAACTTGTGCACAGAGTTTTTTTTTTGTTAACCCTAGCCTGAGCGGGCCAGGGCCTTGACCCAACAATATGATAATTCAATAGATAAAAGGCAAGCGGTCAGAAAAGGAACTCACAAAGAACAGCAGCAGCGGAACAACTGAAGGCAATGGGCGGAAAATAGGTTGCGTAGTTCATCTGCGTTCGTTTCGAATCTTCGACCTCGTAATTCTTTTTTTTTTCTTTCAGTATTGAAACCAACAGCCGCTAGGTCGCGATTGCAAACAGGAATGTTTTTTTTTCTTTTTTCGCTCTTTTTTCTCTCTCTATCTTTTTTTTTTTTTTAGAGGGGCGCGCCAATTATGAACATACAGTTAGCGCAAGTGAAATTTTTTCAATATGCGGCAACGGTTTTATTTATTTATTTAAATTTACGCGCCATGAACAGCAACTATCGGCTAGAGATACGGATATAAACATATATGTATATGTTAAATAAACGGAATTTATATTGCATAGTATAGCTTTGCATAGTACAGGAAACTGATTAGGTTTGATAGTAGGGCCATCGGAGAGAATATTAGACAAGGAGGAGGGAATAGTAAGTATTAATCTGAAGGAATTGAACTGCGGATATTCTGTGAGAATATATAGAACAAAAAGATCAGAGTTACACATGCAGCAGATTGAAGCCGGTGTCTTTTGCAATAGGTTGAGTTCCGTATGTCCTAGCCGGAGCCTGGTAACGATCACATCATCATTTCTTGGGCTCAAGTGAGTCTTCCATGGTCGGACATTCTGTTTAATTTGGTGAAGTTTATTTGAACACGGGATGGACAGCCGTCGTTGGTCCTATAGTATGCCCAATTTTAGGTAGCGAACAAAGTCTGAAGCTGGTACTGGAGTGCCGGGAACAGAGAGAATTGCTGTAGCTTCTTCGGCTGCTCTGTCGGCCAACCCATTTCCAGGAATTCCCGAGAGACTTGAAATCCAGAGGAATGACATCGCGCGGATACCTGTAAAGTTTGACTAATTCCTTTGTGATGGGGTGTTGTTTATCACTGAAAACATCGGATATGGAATTTAAGACCGCAAAAGAGTCAGAACAGATTATTACTGAATTGTCTGTTTCCTGGTTCAAGAAGAACTAACGTGCTAGTGATATTGTGTAAATCTCAGCCGAAAGGACGGAAAGAAGTGATACGGCGTTTCCTTTTATCATCGAACACCCTACGAAAGGTTCGAAGATAGATGCATCCGTAAAGAAAACTGATGCGTTGCGAGCACACGGAGATATCTTTCGTTTAGCCTCCTCGAAGATGGAATTTACGCTTCGGCAACAATTTAATAAATCTCAAAATTCAATTTGACTGTATTTTCCATGGCGGAATGACTACGACTGAATGAGAGATTATCTGCGGTTGCCTCGTGTTGGTAATTGATAGTATCGTAGCGGTTTTATTTTTTACCTTAGTTCCGTTAAATTCAAATTACGATCGCAGCAAGTAAATTTATTTAGAAAAATATTTTATGAACTAAAATGAAACACATTTATATTAAAACAAATACAAGATGGTATTATTTTAATATTATAAAAGATAAGAGTTGAAAAAAATTTAATAAGAAATCGTATTTAATTAAATATATTCTAATAACAGTATTTGATGAGTATTAGAAGAAGATACCTAATAGAGAAATAATAATTTACTTCAGAAACTGTTTATTTTTGTCTTTATTTTCCCCTCTTGGGCTTGTCAACCAAGGACATTTATCCAAAAACAAATAGTAAGGAAAGAAGTTGGTTATATTTTAATCCGATCAAAAATCTTTGCTAAAAAGGAACAAATAGCAGGAATAATTCATTTGGAAAGGAAAAGACAGGATATAACAGGCACAATAAGGAGTAGAAAGCCCAAGCCTCAACAAATAGGAATACAAAATGCTGCACAGAAAGAGATGAACACTAGAAGAACAGATGATCGGCATGGAAAATAATTGCACCATCAGGATGGAGAGAACAGTGTGGGGAGAAAATCAGGTAAAAGTGAAATCTGCAGGAAGGCAGCAAAGAATAGCCAAAACAAATACGAACAACGGAAATAACATTAGAACGTCAAAGGGAAGGATGCAAAAAAAAAAAAAAAAAACACGAATAAGAAAGAAGAATAGACTGAACAGACAGATGAAATAGATAATTATTAGAAAAGGAGGAATCATAATTATCCGATATACCGTTATCTGATATGGAAGCTTTTACATATCGATAAGACATTAACGGGTGAAATCTTTTTTCAAAACCAAATATGCCCGAGTGGCTAGGTACCCACAGCAAATCAATTTGAATGGAGAGAGGAAAGATTATGAATGAAGGAACGTATACGGAGGATGACAAAGTCTCACGAATGATCATAAACTTACATACCACACAAACAGTGTTATAAATATAAAAATATTCATTTTGCTTTTAAAATTAACTTTATCATAGTTTTCAGCTATTAAATTAATTTTTTAATTACGGTTATATAGCTTAGAAGAAGAAAAAAACAATAATAATAATTATTTTAATATATATACAATCCATCAACTTGTAAAAATATCATTTTACTTCACAACCTCGAAAGGTTACATTTTAGGTTATTGTCGGACTTGCCTGCAAACAAGTCCCTACAGATAACTGCACAGACATCCGTACACGGAAAAACCTGTCAGAACTGTACCGACTTAACTGCACATGTTAGGGGCAAAACCGGCAGGAAAGTATCCGACCTCTCGAATAAAAGCCGATACAGCTTTCACAGGAGTTTAACATCAGGCGTGATGAAATCTTTAACGAAACCGTTGACTAAAATGGGGTGATGTTTTAATTTGCCCGAGACATAAGTCCGCTCTGGTTTATACAGATATCTCCGTTACAGATCAAGTATGAATTTAACGCCGAGGCATTTCTCGCATTTCCTGGAACCTACGCGCGCAAGTCCGCGAACAGAACCGTACACGTGTCTGGCGAGCTAATGTGTTTAGTCTCGGAGGATGTAACAGCAGAGGGTATTACGAAATGTGCCAACGAATTAGCCCGCAATAATCGAAAAATGCAATCAGCATCACCATCCAACCTTTTTAATCCTCGACGAATTGCGGCTTTACCACGTCACCCTTCTTTGACCGGTGGCCAGGTGAAAATAGCGTGTAGCTAACTTTCGTCCATTTCCGTTAGAGAACTTCGATTTTTTCGCGTCAGTTTACGCCATTCGTTGCAAATTTTCGTGCGTTTTCCCATCTGCTGCCGTGCAAGAATATACGGAGTTGAACTCACCGGTTCTTACCTCGTCCTTCAAAATTCGACACGCACTTATCACTGATGTGCCAGTTCGCTTCCTGCGTAATAAATCTCGACTTTCACGAAAGACCACTGACAGCGTGTTTACATTTTCCCCCTTGTAGGACGTCCGCTCCTTTGCGGAAAAGGGGTTAATGTGCCGATGAAAAATTGTCGACTGACCTAAACAAGCCTACATCAGGCTTAACATCGTCACAGTCTCCGTGACACTGTTCCTTCTTTTTTAGTCGCACGCAAAATTCGATTGCACATTTTCACGCGAGAAGCCACGAAAACCCGAAAACCTCGCATCTGTGACCCGACAATAACATTCAGACTGATGTTGCAAAGTGATTTTTGGCTTTGTTGCCGTCGGCTTACAGAACAAATTCCAGAGATATGTGTCCAGTCAGTTACCAGCTTACTAACGGGTGTTAAAACCTGCGTCCTCAAACTTTCATTTAAACGGTTGCAGTGCGGTCAGTAGTCTGTGAATAGTTCATAAATTCTTTAATAATCCTCCATCATCGGAATTTCGTTCACCGCATCGAAGGGCACTCGTAGCATTTTTCGGACAGCCACCATATGAATATGTAAAAATACTTACGATATGTAGGAATTTCGTTCATGTGCTAGTTAGCCAACAACTTTCTCTCCGTATGCTCTCTTCTTCCCTCATACTCTGATGCATCTGCGTCATCATCTAGACTGGAACGTTCGTTTAAAATTTTTTTTTTTTTTTTTTGAAGAAAAAAACTGTTTTGCACGGAACGTTATTTTTCCTTTTTTTTTATTTTACTCTATGCGGATGCCCCTCGCATTTATATTTACGAACGAATTTTTTCATTCAGCGCGGAATATCGGAACGTCCAATTTAGGCGTCTTGCGTGGCAATTTGAATAAGTGTCACTGAAAATTTTTCCAAATTTAATTAGAAAGTTTGATTTTCAATTTTGTTTAATACCTCTCCTTTTCAACCGGATAGGTCTGTGGAATTCGTTGTACCAATATTATTATATAGTTCGCGGTGTAAGTTTGTGATGTATAGCACCTTTTCCTCGGCGCATCCATCCTTACATTTCCCGAATTTTTTTTTTTTCAATTTCAGACTAGACGTTACGGAAATAACTCTTTCCATGTAAAAGAATCGAAGTAAGAGTTTGATAGTTCTTCTGAATGCATCACTTCGCTTTCATTCCTATCTTACCACTCTCTTATTAAGTATTTTCCTGTCTCACCGGACAACCTTTTATCTATATTCGTACTATTCCCTGTTACAAGATTGACATTTTACGGTCAAAAGAATCCCTACTTTCTTTCATGTTGTTCCGCTTTTTTCCTAATTAAATTTTCTCCGTTTGATGCCGCATTCGATAAGCACCCGGTTTTTCCATTTTCAATTTACGGACATCACGCATTCTCCAAATCCGGTTCTTTTCTCTCCTAATATGAAATACTTTCTTTCCGCGCTTATAATTAATGGTTTTTTTCTTTTTTTTTTTAAATATAAATGGTGTATGTATTTAAAAAAAATATGTGTGTATGCGGGGAACAAGTGTGCTTAAATCAGGAGTACATGTGCGTGTTTACTTGAAATAACGTATTAATAAACATAGAACCGTGTGTATCGTGATTTCCTGCAAAATGTACTTTAAGGTCATTGTCCCTCTACTTACCAAGCGCGTGTGTGTTTATAGATCAGTTTTTCTAAGTGTATAACTTAAAATAACTTAAAAATTTCTATGCAATGATTTAATGCTTTTTGGCTATTTACAGAAGAAGTGCGTGAAATAGAAAAACACCATGCTACATTTACGGTTTCACAACTGAATTTGAGTTTAGGGGTTTAATAGTGGATTAGTTGTCGTTTATGAACTTCCTGTGCATCGCAGACTCCATATACAATAGGAGATTCGTATAATTTTCTATAGGGATGATTAAAGATTGGGAGCTATTAATGTTGTGCTTGAATCTAAGATCCTCAAATCTGGAACAGTGAAAGAGATGCTCAATGTTGTTATCTTCAGCGAGAATGTAAGTAGGAGCCAAATTTTGAAAGCACCTGCGCATTGTAAAAATTAATGTTTAAGTTTTTTAATTTTCATTTGTCAAAAACTTTCGGGAGGAACATGTATGTCTTCCTTCCGGTTCGACAACTGTCTCCCACCTTCGCTGCCATGTTGCAAATAGTATGTCATTAATATGGTTTTTAAGAGTTTTGAGACTTGGGAAAGGACCTAAATTAACGAATTTAATCACTCGGTAACATACCTATTTTTTTCAGCCGCACTTTGATTTTTACTGATCGATCAAAGATGACACACGGCGAGGGCGCATCTGTTTATGTTCCTACGCTTATCCACACCATTCTACTCAGATTACCTTCACTCAGTTCTATTTACTATGCAGAAAGGTTGCCGTTACCATAGGCCATCAGGTTCATCTCTTCCGTTTCTAACCTGAAATCGTTCCTTTTAATTTCCGATGTAATTCTTTATTGTAATTCCTCTTCATGTATATACAGCTATCCATGTACTGACCCTACTATCTCGCGCATTCCATCTCCTTAATTTCTGGCCTTTCCTATTCTCAGGAAAATTCGTATTGACTTGCTCGGACTCGATTACAGGCTGACCTTGCCCGCTCAACTATCGCATCTGTGTGTCTTTGACTGTATATAGCCGGGAAAATCCAAACTGCTAACTGGAAATCCTTCTACAAAAGTTGTCCTTCACCAAGCCACGTTTCTAGTACATCTCCACCCGCGCCGGTTAAACCATGGTACTTACGATTTTTCAAAAATCCTTCTTTTACCGTCTTCGAATCGGACGTACTTTCTGCTTCACCATGTCGCTTCTCTATTGTGTCTTCCTTTCTTTTTGTTTCCTCATGTTTTCTTGGAATACTCCTTCCTGTCATCCGAGAAGGCAGCACTCTACTTAAATTTGCCGTCCGCCGCTATTCCTCCACTGTATTGCGCATCCTCTATTCCAATCACCCACCAGTAGTTATTCCAACTGTAGTTAAATTTCTTCCATACCCTCCGTGTGTATAGGTCACTTAATCTTGTTCTTTAGTTCTTCCCGCTTATAATAGTTCTAATCTTTTACTCCTAGTTATTTCTAGTCCTTGTATTCAAAGCACTGTTTTTTGTAATATTTGCACAACCCCCATTTCCGTCCTTTCCTACTGTGGCAACATTTCGGATTGAGAAATTTTGCGCGCCGGTGTTATGGGCCCTGCCGTTGCAGTTGTAGCCATAGTGTGCTAGATGATGAATTTAATTCTCTCCCGCCAGCGATGCTGATGTTGCAGTCGCAAGGTTTGAAGGTGGATCCCTTTTCACTGGCCGTCGGCATTGTCGGCTCTACTGTTGTGCAATTGCGACCGCAATGTTGGATATTTCTTCTTTCCTGCAGTTTTTATATACTTCATTCTCTGCTTTTACAGTATTAGTAATAAGCTCAGTTTTGCACAATTGCACGCTGTACATTACAAGGCATTCAGTACTGAACTACTGTTAATCTTGCCCATCCGCCTAGAGCTGTAGGGATTGTGCAGCTGACGTGAGCGATCCTTTAACTTTTTTCACTTTCCGCCTTGTGTTTCTTTCGTTACGTTTTCCCGGATCTGCAATCGATGTATTTTTCATTGACATATTTCTATCGGTTATTCCTATGTACATTTTTGCCTTGGGCGAATCTTACTTTTTTCGTTGGCAAATCGTCCACTGAAGACAAGCCCAAAAAAAATAACTTTTTACTAAGTTATCGGTGCGGTACTGCTATATTCGACGAAAGTCTTGAAGCTGCGGTGTCGATTTTGGTTTTTTGAAACATCAACTGAATAATTGTAAATAAACTCCTGTCGCGTGCACGATAGAATCGTCGAATAACTACGATGCTTTCTAAATTATTACCGGCGTTCAAAAAGAAGGAGGTTGTTCGTAGCGTATGTTTTTTTGTTTTTTTTTATGTTTGTTTGCGCATAATTCATATTTATATAGACCGATTTTACTGATTCCTTGTCCATTACAAAGAGTATCCCATTCAACTTAGGTACCACCATGTGAATACTGATAAAAACCGGCGATCATAAACTGAGTATTCGTCAAAAAACGTGAAAAAATGTGGTCACTTTAGATAATTTCTTAGTGGTATAAATAACAGAAGCGATTGACTTGAAATACTATCATTTTGCCAAATTGCCAAATAGAAATGTAGTTTTGAATAAAGAAATCGATTATATATGTTTTGGCGTTTTTAACTGGCCCCCCTACTCTCATTAGTGTCGTTGGGCTTAGTACGATTATGGAAAGCTTAACTTCACAATCCATGATACCCTATCAAGGGTATGGGACTTACTTTACTTACTTACTACCGTGAAATAAAAAAGTCGATTTTTTTTGATTTTTTAAGCATAAAATTCGGAAAATAATGAGACGAGAAAGTTGATTTATAGCAAGAAAAAGCTTTATGTATCATGCTAAAAAAATTGTAAAATAAAATGTTTTTAAAAAAAAAACAAAAAAACACCAACTTCAAGGTTTATTATAAAAATTCAATAAAAACGCACTAAAGAGTAAAAAATAATAATTTCATAAAAATGTACTAAAAAGCGAAAAATAATAATTTAATAGAAATGCACTAAAAAGTAAAAAATGCAATTAATTATTCGATAAAAAATATATTTCAGAATAATGTACACCTTAATGTGATATTATCATAATTCTTACACAACATTAATACCTATTAGAGTAGGCACGAAATTAAAATTACAATATTAACTAATAACTACATTAAATATTCATTAAATTGTTTCTAGATATTAAGTAATTTTAATTTGGTGCCTACTCTATTAAGTATTAATGTTATTTTTTTATCGAATAATTATTTTTTACATTTTAGCGAATTTTTGTTGAATTTTTATAATAAACTTTGAAGTTGATATTTTTCTTCGTTTTAACATTTAAATGTTTTAGTCGCGTTTTAACGTTTGATATAAAATTTTTTTTTTTTTTAATTTTGTTAATAATGAAACTAAAATAACGGGAAATCTAATTAAAGGTTCCCACGATTAGTGCGTATTTACATTGTTTTATTAAAACATAACAACAGTACGTAAAAATGATTATTAAAAACGAGCAAAGCGTTAACATTTTCATAAAACCAGCTCTATGAAAATGGAGCTTTATTTTCGAAAATATGTCGCGCGTTTTTAATAATAAAGGTATGTATTGATTCTCGTTTTAATTGTGAACACCATACGCGTGTGTACGTATACATAAAACTGAACCCTTCACACCTTGCCACGGGCAGACCCCCTGGATCTCCGGCTGCTAGTCTGGCCTTCTATTAATTCTTATAGAAAAGTCAGGTTTAATTTACCGTGTCATTCCTGGCAAAATGAAATAAATACTTCATAAGCGTGCGAAGTAAAAGCATTATTTTGTTACTCGTACATACATATACGTTTATATATATGTGTATATGATGAGGTGTTCGGAGGCACGTAAAGAGTGAAGGATTTAATAAGAAATTTTATGCCGAGCGTAAGGTTCTTATACGTAAGGGAAGAAAAGAAACAAAACTCACCGTAAAGAGATTTATAGTCGTGAAGAAATTTCATTACACGATTTGTGTAACAAATGTAATCGAGAACTTTCGATGCTAAATTTCCAAATGTAACAACATTATCGTAAACAATAAAGGTAAAGCCACCTTCCGTGAAAAGGGTAATAACAGCGACTACAGTAATACACCATTTCCGCTACAATATATGTAAACAAACAAACGATCGCGCTGCCGTCGCACGTTAAATATATTCCGAATCGCTTCAAAAAATCAGGGGGTAGAGCGGATTATTTTAACTAGATACAATTTTTCTTTCGCCATCACTTTAAAATAACAATAAAATCTTCGTAATACAAAAATTTGATCTATACAAAATTTTTAAAAAGTAAAAAATAGACCAAAAAATTAAATAATTAACGATTTTATTGAATATTTAATCTAATCTGCCAAATTAAAGTGAAAACCTTTTAGGATTCTTAATTTCTTATACAAGAAAAAAAAAAATTTAAATTTCCATCATGAAATATAGGAATATTTCTTTTTTTTCCTTCTTCATACAATATAAATTAATTACATTACTATTTAAAATAAAACTGAAAACTAACCATGCAGCTCACGGCAAGATAAATAATGAATATTGCAGCAATATCTTCGTATCTAATAATAATTTATCGTAAATATTTACAACGGCTAAACAACAAATGGTTAGTATTTTTCACACAGTTAATTGGGACATGATGATCGTAAAGTTTCTATACAAAATTAAGAGCTATATAATGTATTTACGCACCAGTCCATAGCCTGTCACGTGAAATCATTTTGTAGTACCAATTAACATACAAAACTTAAATTATTTGCGATTAGTTCGTCTATGCGATTGTTCATTGCCGATTCACATTAGTTCTAATATTTTACCCAATAGATGTTGCGATTTTTACGCCTGTTTTGTTCTTCCGGTGTGCCGTATTTGGATATCGATGTCCTGCCTTGTCGGACAGCTGCCGGTTGTTAATTTTCGTCTGTTCTTCGATATAATCTACTCAAATTCTTTTCTTTCTTCCTCATATTTTTTCTTCTCTCAATAATTATTTTTACCATTTCATATTATGCATTTCTTAAAATATGCCTTAAGCGTATGTAATTTTTTTCGTTTCCATACTATTCTACCAATTTCTAATTTAATTTCTTTAATGTTTCGGTCATTGAGAGGTTTACCTCGAATCTTTTCTCTGCGGATTTACTGTCATGCCTCCATTCCATATATGTATATATATATATATATATATGTATATATGTATATATTATAGTACAGACCAAATATTAAAACCATTCTTCATTTATTTACTATGTTTTTTCAATGATATTCATCATCTGCACTCTATCCCTTTCAACATGTTTGTCGAGGTATTTTCGAAACCCTTATCAAAAGTAAGTGACGGTATGTCCGCCAATGTCCATTTTTGTTGCTTATGTAAATTGCCGGTATCCTTGTTCTTTCGTTTGATACACTTGGTCACTATAAGTTTTTAACGATTTTTTCGTCTTTTTGTCGATTTCCTACCGAACAAAGTTCATCGTGTATTGTCGAAACGCCAGAAATCAGTGAAGCATGAATATATACCTCTCTGCTGTATTTTTGTACGCGTGACTTTCTTAATTACGGAAGCCGAATTGTTCGTTGCCTACGTTGCTTTGAAATTCATCTATGTATTATCCTCGAGAAAAATTTTTGTAGAATAAATCATTAGTCTGATTAATCGCTAACTTCATAGCTTTCTGAATTTTTTTTCTTCGCAGGCGTGATAAAAATATCGATTTTAACCCGTCCTTAATTAATATAATAAAAACAAACTTTAATAACAAACAATATAATAATAAGGGGGTAAAAATAATTTATAACAATAAATTAGATAAATACCCCTTATTTAGGTATAACCCATCATGAGCTAAAACTAACCTAATCGAAACTTAAAACACACTCTTTTAAGTTTCAATTAAGTTAGTTTTAGCTGATGATGGGTTATACCCGAAAACGTTCCTAAATAAGGGAGGTATTTATCTAATTTATTGTTATAAATTATTTTTACCCCCTTATTATATTGTTTGTTATGAAAGTTTGTTTTTATTATACAGTTTTAACAAACAGGTATGCGCTTTCACCGTCCTTAATTGTCTCACCTGAATCATACATGCGGTTGAAGAAGTTATATTATTAACTCTGTACTTGTTTTTACTGATGGCTCTAGAGGACCCGGTGGGGTCGGATCGTCTTTTATTCTTCCCGAATCCAACTTCTCCGAATCCTTTCGCCTCCCATCTTTCTGTTCTATCTTTACGGCCGAATTGATGGCTATCCTTCGTGCGATCATACATATCTCGTCCAAACGTTCGTCCTCCGACTATCTAATCATTTCTGACTCCATGGGTGCTCTCCAGGCTATCAGTTCACCGCTTCCTCCTCCCTCTTCTGACTTCTTCATTCTTCGTACACGATCTCTCATTTATAATCTTTCTTTCCATCACTCTGTACACATTGACTTACTGTGGGTTCCTGGTCACAGAGGCATCGAGGGTAATGAAATGGCGGATGCTTTAGCTCAGGTTGCTGTTCGTTCTCGCTTCTATTTTAAAAAAATCCCGGCTGTTAATCTATTACCCCTAATTAAGAAGCTTCACTTCAGATTTTGGTCGGATGTGTACACCCTTCTTCTTTTACCAACAATCGTTCCTTCTACCTTTCAATCCAACCTACACTTCCTTCTCATCCATGGTTCTCGGAGTTTCCCTCTCTTCCACGATTTATAATTTCCTCTATTGTCCGCCTGCGCTTTAATCACACACTGCTGCCCTCTTCACGCTATCGTTTCTCTTTGCTTCCCTCTCCTCATTGTCCGTTGCATCCAGATGAAGCAGTTGTCTGTGATGCTGATCACATTTTCTTCGAGTGCTCTGCTCTTTCTGCGGAGCGCTCTCTTTTCTATCTTCACCTTATAAAGCTGGGGCTTCCCACTCCTTACTGTGCGTCTTACATCTTGTCCCTTCCTTCCCAGTCTGTTGTTCTTATCCTTGGTTCCTTTATTTCAGCTGTCTCCAATCGAAATAGGTTCTAGTTAGTTGTTTCTTCTTCCCATTGTGTCTGGGCAATGGTCCATAGTTGATGCGCCCAAAAAAAAAAAACTGTATGTTATCCGCGTCTAATAATTTCAATACATCAACTTAAATATTACCCGCACTAGGAGCTTTTTTTGCCTTATCTAAAATTTCCAGTTTCAAGATACTCTATAAAATCCTCACACCTTTTTAATTCGTTCATCTTTATTCATCTCTTCGCTATTATGACTTTTACACGTTGCTTCTTATTTGCTATAATTTTACTATTTAGTTATTCTATTAATGCCTCATTTCTTCTGAAATTTATCATGCTGCTCCTGGACATGTCGGAATTTTGCCGCGTTTTATCGTTCATCCAGTCCCGTTTCCCTTATTTTTTGTTTGATATTTCGATGCATTTCTGTTCGGCGTACTTCCGTTAATCTCAAAATCTCCTCAGTAATCCATTGCTGTTTTTAACAATCTTATTCCCCTATAGTTTTACAGAGTCGTATTGATCATTTTACTTATCCTTTCCTCTATAGCCGTTAAATCAATATTTTTTACCAATTTCCTTGGCAGTTTTTTTTTTATTTTTTTTATTTTTCGACATACATTAATTATTATACACTTAATAATTCTTCTCAATTTCATCTTAATTTATAACCGGATCGTGGTCCGATGTAACATTCAACCTGGTACATGTTCTTGTACTTTTTAATTTTCTGTACCGCTTATAGATTAGTACGTAGAATACAGGCAACTTTCGCTATTAGTTAGCAGGGACACTCAAGATATCCACAAAATAACCCGCTACAACAAAACCGTACACTTTTTTGCGCTTCGCATTATCCTTTCAGGTTACTATTATTTTATTTTTTTCCAATGGGTTTGTTAACGAGGACATTTAGCCCAAGAAATGGAAAGAAGGAGAAAAAAAAACGTTATATTATTAAACGTTTGAGGATAGAGGATAAAAATAATTCAAGAGCAGGAATAACAAAAGCAGAAGGAAATGAGAGAATGTAAGAAGCACCGATAAGGGGAGCAGGAATACCGAGTTTTAATAATAAGGACTGGAAGGACAATTGTCCATTAGGAAAGGCCGGACATTCAAATAAAATATGATGTCAGAATCACAAGGAAAATAATTAGAAGGGGAATGAAAGGACAAATGGAATAAGAATAGATGAAAACCGCGCAGATGATGCGGGAAAGAGATTAAAGCGAAGGCGACAAATAGCAGAGATTGTAGAGCATTTGGGAGAGGGTAAGTATCAAGAAAACCATGGATGAAATTGAAGATATGGCTGAATAGAGAGGTTAAATAGAGGCAGGATTAAAAAATAAAGAAGAATAAGAATTAAATCGTAGTTTCGAACGAGTCAGCTAAGGAAAGAAGAACAATATTACGAGCAGAAAAAGTGCCGAGAAATCTGCTACTGGAAATGTAAGAACGGGCTAATGGATATCCCCGTTAATTGATTATCCTCAGTCTACTATCGTAACTTCAATTTTATTCCCGCTTATATATAAATACACGCATTGGTCAACATGATCGATATACTCCATTTTTCACACCTTCGAGAACTGCCTGAAAAGTATGCAGTTCTTTTTTTTTTATCGTTTGAATTTATCGTTCTCATGTCCGGTCGTTATATTTCACCGATCCCACAGTTCCATTTCTTCAGCTGTATTTATGAGTTACCGTGTTCCTAATTCGAAATATTATCCAGAAATTGATGGAAAAATGCATCATAAATACGAAAATCATTTAACGGTGCCTGCGTAGACGATGCATTCGTTAAAAGAGAAATTCGTTACTTCAGTTGATACACACTACCGTTACTGAATTCATTTAAAATCACAGGTAAAATACCATAATGATTCAGGAAAAATTCCCTATTGTAGCTCTAGATCCTCGTATCACTGTTTTGATAATTTTAAAAAAAATAAATAAAAAGAACAAGCAAATAAACGCGATGAATTCCCGTCAGTTGGTTAATTTTATTCATCGAGTTTTTATCTTTCATCTATTTTTTCCAATTTCTGTTCTCATTGATAATCGTATTCGCGCGCGAATATGTCGCGCATCATTACGAAATTAAAAAACAAAAATTAAAACTATCAGTCTTCAGAGTTAATTGCAATAATTACGTAAAAAGCATTCGCACGATACGAATTATTTTAATATACTCGGACACTTTTGGACAAGGTCCGCCGGATTACTATATACTAAAAATGGAGCATTGTTCTCTGAAACATGTCGGGAAAATTAATTTAAAATTATTACGAATTTAATATAGTAAAATAATGTATACAATTTGTGAATATTTATTAGAACAAATTATCGTTTGTTAAGAAATGCGATTTTTTGCAATGCACGATTCAGCTTGTGAAAGTTCAAACAGATTATAGAGATTCGGCAAATTGCGTATAGTTGTGATGTACAAAAGAGTAGTTGATGCTGTCGCTAATTCAGGACTGAACAATAAAATCGCAAGTGTATAAGTTGCGTACGACTCCTACATCGTGCAAAGTCATAGTTAATCTCTGGGAAGCATCCCCGTCATTAGGTGCGAATGAGTCTTGTTAATTCGAATAGGCACGGACAAACGTGATTGGATAAAGGCAAAAAAAGATGAAGAAATTTAAAAAAAAAAATGAATTAACATTATTGGCGAAAGCTGTAGCAGAGTTGGTTCGGAAAAACAAAAGAAAAAAAATAAGGCAAAAACTGAGTTCTGTGACGGAATGGTAGAAAATTTTTGAAATTCGAGTTCAGGTACGTTATAGAGAAAGAGTGAGAGAGATCATTAAAAGTGAAGGTTTAATATTTTTGTAAACTCTTCGGAAAACCGAGGCGGCAGAGAAGCGTTTTAATAAGCCACCTTCTTAATTGAAATTTACGATTATATTTCATCGAGGGCAGCTTTACCGCGCAAGTTTAATTAAAGCACTTGGCTCAATTTCGCTATACAAGTTTATCGAAAAAGGTAAATATTTACCTTTTAAGATATACTATTTTGGAAGCGTAATTATCGATCGAAATTTTTCAAGTACTTCCGAGCAACCCTTTGCAGCTCCTGCCGAGAAACAAATAATAACAGAATAAAACTGAACTCTCACTAAAATTCCTCAGTTAAACAGTAGTTACGAAGTGTAGGTTTTGATTGGGTAAAATTGATTAATGATTTACAACTGATACGGCCCTGAGTAAAACTATACAGTTGTTTAAGTTTTTATTCTCCAACTTGCTGCAATTTAACGATTGTGCAATCTTATTTTGAACCGCAACATTCAAAGCTGTCCAAGCAAACTCAAAGCCAACAGTTTCACCGATGCTACCATGTTTAAATATTAGGGGATGATTGGCCTTAACGATGTCCTGTCATATGACAGTTCCCCAGTACTTTATCGAAATACTGCAGACTGTGAACGAAATTAAAATATTAAAGAATTTCTGTTCCATGAAAAACGTTTTTCATTGAAAATTCTGCATTTTCTAACGAACCCTTTTACAGGATCCGTAACTTATTTATAAAATCTAAAGATTTTTTATTTTTTAAACCCGGCGCATTAATGAGCGCCAGCGAGATGTTCCAACCGAACGAAACACCATTGCCTAACCAACTACATCACGGTAGCTGACTGGGAAAAGAAAAAAAAATAATAATACAATAAACTGATATTTAGGGGTCTTTATGGGAAATAAATTCTTTAGAATCATATTTACCTTTACACGATAGAGAATGTCTATTAAATACAAGAATTTGTTGAACTGTTTTTCTTTTTTTTTATTATTTTTATTTTTACAGACACGATAGCATAGAACTTTTCCCCGGAAACAATACAGAGGGCAGAGAATCAATTAGATATTAAAGTGAATTAGAGAAAGAAGGAAACAAGAAGGTGTAAAAGAAACGTGACAGCGAATAGCATGTGGATGTAAAAATAATTTCGGAATGTTCAGTTAGGGTAGACATTCAAAGAGAGCATTACAGAAAACTTCACCGTTCGGATGGGAGGAACAAAAGCGAGAAGAATGTAACAACCTAGGTGCACAACAATAGCAGAACAGTAAAGAAAATTTATAGAAAACCACATGTAGTAAGGAAGATTAGAAAAAGATTAGGTCGAATAGATAAAAATATGAACCATTTGAAAAGAACAAAGTGCAGACATTAGAGCAGAACTTGGAATCTTTTGCAAACAAACAGAATATTCAAACCCGGGATTTTAGGAAAGATAGATGAACTCGGGGATCCGCCATTTCATTTAAGAAGTCGCAACAAATCAGTATTAATTGAAGTATGGCAAGTATGGACGAGGACTTCTGAAGAAGACATCAGTTAAGATACATGTTTGTATGAAGCTAACAGAGAGTTAACTATGGATCTTCTACATAACTGCGGTTTGGAATTCTTTTTCATTTTTCGGCGTCATTAACGAAGGAAATCAACGCGGTATTGCAGTTTAAGGTACCAGAGAAAAGGAAATGGGATCTTAATACGATTGTAAATTGTGGAAAGAAAGATGATAATAATAAGAACTATGTTGAGTAAAGGAAACATAGGTGGGTAGAAATAGATCTAACTGTTGAAAACGCTCAGCGAAGAAGGTGGTACTTTCTTCGAGAGAAAATAATTTAAAACTGTTATCATCAGGAATTGACAAAAAGGAGAGGTTGTGGACGAAAATGAAGAAGAAATGAAATTATGGCCAAAACGAAAACGAAAAATGTAAAAAAAAAGTAATTTTTTTTAACTTCTAATCGTACGGTGAAGAATTTTTCAACTGTTATTATTGGATGACCTGTTCTTATTTTCTTTTTCTTCATTCTTTCTATATTTACTTTCATTATTTCTCCTATTTACATTAAAAACTATTAAAAATCTTTTATTTAACGCATTGTGCAGATCTATGGCCATTGCTGTATATATCGTAATTTTTGTTGTACTCATGTTGAAGATTGTTGATATTTTTTATTACAATAACGCACAGTAGTGCACAGTATTATTGTGGCCGAATTTTTGGCGAAAAATCCAACTTGGTCAAGCTCTTTGCATTTAGCTGACACAGAGCCCCGGTCGACATTTTCTTACTCAACTTACCACTTTTTCCAAAAAGCCTTTTTGACTCAATTAAATATCCACAGAGAAAAATTCGCTGAGAGAAACCTATTCCAAACAAACTCTTATGATTGTCGTTCTGAATAAAAGTTCTAGAAGTTACGTGTTAGGTCTGTCGGACAAAGTAAAATGGTATCATAGGGTATGGAATTAAGTTCTTCATGATGAGCTTAGCCTAACAAGAACTTAAAAATTCTAGTCATATCCTTCTTCTGTTAGAAGTCGTGTTTGCTTTGTCGCCGCTCCGGACTTAAATTTGACTTCGGACCGGAGAAAATCGAAAAACTCATTAAATGCTCTTCCATCGAATAGGAAATCTTTTTTTTTTTTTAATGATTACGAGTTGTGACAATTGTAGTCATAGAATTGTTTCATAGCCTGACTTGTAATGGTGCTCGCGGTCTCGTTGGAAAGAAGGGACATTTCTGAGTTAGTATATCCAGTTTTTCATAACGGTAGCACGTATTTCTCGCGTTCTGTGGTCGTTTAAACAAAGTAAGATTTTTACACGTGTCATGAAAATGTACGATGTGGTCAAACGCGGAGTAAAACAGCCGACAAAAATCCTCGTACACTTACGAGATGTGTTTAAGGAAGACGCTATGAAACAAATGACTGTTTCCAAGTGGGCTAAGCGGTTTAAGGACAGCAGTGAAACAGTCGAGGACGATCCGCGCTGTGGTGGTCTTTCGACCGCAAAAACGGCGGCAAATGTTGAACGTGCGCGCATGCGCGTGCTCCAAGACCGTCGAGTGAGTTGTCGAATATCAGAAGAAAAGTTAAACATCGATCGCGAAATCATTCGGCAGATTTTAAATGACCGATCTAGGGATGTCCAAACTGTGCGCCAAGATGGTTCCAAAACTGCTCACAACTGAGTAAAAACAGCTCCGGGATCTAGCTGTCAGAACATGATTGATCGAATTGACGCTGAATGGAACCAGTGGATGTCGTCCATTATCACGGCGGACGAGTCTTGGGTGCTCGAATATGAGTCTAAGATCAAGAAACAGAGCATGCAGTGGCTGGAGAAGGGCGGGGAGCGTCCAAAAAAAGCTTGCATGTCCAAATCAAGAGTCAAGTCTCTACTGATCGCTTTCATCGACATCAACAGCGTTCTTCATCACGAATACGTTCCCGCGGGCGAGACAGTCAATGCAGCATTCTACATCGAAGTTTTGAAACGGTTACGATCCCGCGTGTATCGCGTACGACCCAAATTGGCTGAGAAGGATTGGGTGCTGCATCACGACAACGCTCCAGCACACTCTTGTCCGTCGCACTGCGCCAGTTTTTGACGCTCCACAGCATCTCCAATCCCCCAGGCCAGACCTGGCTCCGTGCATCTTTCATTTGTTCCCTCAACTCAAAAGTTACTTGAAAGGAAACCGATAGGACGGCATTACCGAAGTCAAAGGAGTCACGACGAGGATCCTGATGGACCTATCTTCGGAGGGGGGTTGGTGGGGGGGGTCTCCTAAAAATGGGTCGAACGTTGGCGGCGGTACACTGACCTTGGAGGAGACTACTGTGAAGTTGTTTTGAGTAAGTTTCCTCGTCCTCCTATTTGTAGGCCCTCAGGTCAAAGTTCTACGAATATAATTGTCACACCTCGTATGTAGGCTCGGCTCTGTTCAAACAAAGTAGTTCCGGCAAACGAGACGCCCAGCTCCGGAGTTTCGACATTTTAAATCGCGCCTTTTTATCGAAAGAATTCTTGACGTTCGGTAGATTACGTGTAAAACTTACATATAATTATTCTTTCACTGCTTGCTTGTTCTGAGTCTATCTAATCCTCTGAATTCGAACAGGACTGATGGTGAGATAGGGTCCAAAACCAAACTGAAACTCGTTTAAGTTTTTTTCACATTTCCCTCTGGTGCGTTCGTGAATAGTTCTAAGAAAAAAATTTAAATGATGACTTATTAAGCTCATTACGACTCATGACAACTACTTGCAGACACCTTCTTAGGCAATGTTGCAAAGGTTGAGTATAACCAGTCCACAGATACACAGAGAGTTTCATAAATTTGATTAAATATTTCGATAAAATGAGTGATACTTTCATCATTAAGCATTTTAATTATTTCACCTGCTACAATCATCAGGACCAGCATCTTTTCTACGTTTTGCTGGTTTTATAACATATTGCAGCTCTGCCACCAGAATAATTCTCATTCTCGCTAGGTAAGACATAAATTTTGTCTCTTTAATCTCCGTATCAACATTTCAATTTTTAATTTAGCGTCAACATTAATTTTAGCAAACATTTCTCTTCTGCAAATTCCCGAAAAATTTCTTTTCTTTTCCTATGAGTATTTGAAACATCGTGTTTCTTTCGTAGTTTCTCTAATTCTTCACATTTTGCATCCATCTAGCATCCTTAATGCACTTTTTTGTACTTTATTGTACCCTTTTTTTTTTTAATATGCGTTTTTCCATCAGATTCAGAATTTACTCAGTCATCCCCGTGGTTCCTTTTTCTCCTTTTTGCTTTTTTCATTTCTTTAGCACCCATTTGTCTTATTCCTTCACCAATACTTTTAACTTTCTCCGCTGCTGGTTCAAATGTTCGTTTTTCACGTACTTTTTCAGTCAGTTTCACTACTTTCTTTGCAACATTTTGATTTTTTAACGTTTCTATTAATTATCCTACTTTTCTTTTTTCAGTAGTCCCTATCTGAAACCAATTTTTGCTACCATTGGATTATGATCTTAAGTTATATCTGCGCCAAGGTGTGCTTTATTTTATTAGCACATTTATAAGCGTTCTAGCGTTGTTTGATAATTATGTAAACTATTTTCGATTTCTAGCTGTTGAATTTCCATCGTCCTGAGAAGATTTCCAGGTATTATACAAGCCTTCTTTTTGCCATCTAGAACCATATGTTAGTTTGTAACAAGATCATTAGTTTTGCAAAATTGAACTGGTCTTTCTCCTCATTCTTTCCTTTCTTACTCAATACTGTCCTTCAGCATCTCAATCTCTTCCGTCCCTGACCCCTGCAATCACCTCACCCATTATTACTGTCATAATCTTTTGCACCATCCATTATTTCTCGTAAAAGTTTTCCGCTTCATCGTCGTATTTCGGATCAGCCGTTGGCGCGTATACTTTTTTTTTTTTGATTAGAACAACTATCTGGTTTTTAACAATAACGATAGCAAAGCTACCTGCACGTGGAGAGAGTTACACTTTCAGTAAACTGACTCTGACTTTATACATCATTTCACTAAGAGTCATACGGTTTTCGATGTTTAAGCCGCCTGATATCCTCAGAGTGCTCGAGAAATTGTATGACTTCCCATTTTTTTTTTTTTTTTTTTTTCGTGTTTGCAAGTGAACTGGATAATTTCATTAGTGATCATGTCGTAACTTTCACATCAATATATGCCGTCATTACGTTAAGCGGTAGTCAGCAGTGATCACGCGAAGTGAAACATTTTGACGTCTCTTTGTATAAAATCTGTGTTTTGGACACATTTAGCGCAACTCCACAATAGTATTTCATAAATATTCATGTAGGTTTAACGATGGCCATATACAAAAGTCGTTTGTTTGTAACGGATAACGTCGAGTTTCCAGCTAACAACTAACAAAGACTTCTCATTTTTGCTTTTATTTTCGAACACCCAAATAAAATTTATGTTCAGCTTGCCTGAGCCCTATCCGATACTGGAATCAAATTAATCTACCAATGTTATAACACCTTGATGTCTACTATAAATTTGACACTCATTGCTGCGATCGGAATATAATAAGTTTTCACAGCCTTCGCAGTTGCCTTTACCATTACCAACAGTGTTCACCAATGCCCAAAATGTTTATTCCCATCTTGACATCAACCAGCTTCCCACCTTGGTCTTCTTACGTTCTAACTTCAGTAATCGTAGCATATTCACCGGGATTCTTAGCACCCTGTGCCCACTGAAGAGCTACGCCGGGCTCTTCGGGGCCATTATTTTCCTATTTTCTGCCATTTTGATTGACTACAGATGAAGTGCGGCGGTGGTTGGATTTTCTGTCAAGGTCTTAAGTTTGAAGGCCCCAGTTACTCGCCTACTCGCTCTGAATTGATATATTCATCAATTCGCAGTCTGCTGATGTTTATGCAGTGATATGCTCTTCTATTTCCCCTTGTTTTGGTTTTTTCCTGGGCTTGTCAGCAACGGATAATTACACATCAACACGTGTAAATAGTAGTAATTAGGAGTCACAAGGAATGGAATCTGACTAAAAACGCTATACGAAGGATGTGGAGAAACAATGACAATCAACATCGATAAATGCATATGCATACTACAAAGAAAAGGAATGACATTGCCGAAGGTAGAAACAAACGTAGTTAGCCATGGCCACATTAGCAATTGCAGAACCCACGGTACCCGCAGACAAAGGAATCAGCCTACAAATAATTCAGGAAGAAGAAACACGGAATGTCTGAAAAGTAGTTAGAGCTATCAAGCACCAAAGCTTAAGCTTAACGGTATTTATCAGTAAGATAATATAAAAAAAATAATAAACATAAAATAAAAAGACAAAGCGCAACAAAAAAAGCTAGGAAAAAAAAACAAAAAAAAACTGAATATAGAAAATAGAAATAGATTAGTAATTATTGATAAGTAAAATAGATAAATTAAGTAAATATTACACGATCATGTATATGTATAAGATAATTTAAGATGGCAAAATGTCAAATAGGATAATTCGTCGACAAGCGTTTTAGCTTGACGAAAATTTTTGTATGTAAAAAATTATAAATACATATTTTTCAAAAAAAAAAAAAATGCCTTCGGCGAGTGAAGCTCATCGTATATGAATTCAGAATTTAGCTTTTCTAATCAGCGCTAAGCCAGTTGGAATAGAAAATGATCAGCCTACACGACATGGACATAACTCTACATGGTTGTTGTTTCATTTCTCCGTCAATGAGCTTAGCATTATATGTCTATCCGGTGACCCCACTTATTGGAGAGGGTGACTCTATGGTTACAACAACCCGTGCCCCCCGCAGGGCATTTGAACGGTATAAGACTTTAATTTTAAAAATTACGATTTTTCTTTCTTTTTCGATTAATGTAAGAATGTAAAATTAATTTCACAAAGTTTAGGAAATAAACACAATTCTTCCGCGTGGAAATGTGGCCTATTTTTTCGCGTAAAACATTATTAGTTTAGCATAAGTAAAACGTTATAATGATGTAAGTAGACTGTTGTATATTTGATGCATTTTGCCCATTAATAAATTAGGCGAATTAGATTAAAGAGGCCAATGTTCTAAATTGACGCGGCCGTAGAAGTTCTTCCATATCGCATAAACTTGCGCACTAACGATGTAACTTAAATGGTGCGCATAATGGTTCGGTGACAATGTGTCAGCAGCTCATTCGCGATTATCACATTGTGTGATATTACTCGCATCTAAATTTAAGTTCCCTTTCTTCTGTCATTTATATTTCGCTAACTAGTTTTGACGAATCTCGAACCGAGCTGTTAATTATTTAAATTCAGTAATGAAACTTGACACGAAACCACTTAATTCCTGCGGATAGATGACGGAAGTAGCTCACGCATCTGTCTCTTACGCAGATTTTTTCCGTTGGAAAAACGTGAAATTCAAGAAACTCAATTATATCGTTATCCACGGTGTTCCAGCTGACGTATTTCAGTTTAGAAATTAGCTTATTTTGCTTCTTTTTTTCGAAAAACTACAACATTACTATATACTACAGTCGTATTCTGAATTATTACTCGTATTTTTAAACAAATAAGCTGAATTAAAAGTTTATCGAACACTTTAAATCTTTTCGTGAAGTTTCATTAACGCTAGAGCTGTATTTTTTCATTCTATCGAATGTTCTATATTTGTAATATAATTAATACCCGCGCAGAACTAATAAAAAGAATAAATAAAAAGGGCGGCTGCTCAATAGCCCGACCGTACGAAGAAGAAAAAGTAAAAAGAAACAATAAATATCAAAAGAAAAGTAAATACTTTCGAACATCGTAAAAATTCGAAATAAATTGATTTAAATAATTATAACGGCGTTTCACTCGGAGTTTATTATATTTCTACACGCATAAAACTTAATTATTCCTTTCAGACTACTATACTAACAACAGCGAAGTTAGTTTTTATAATAATCTATTCAAACGGAATAATCTAAAGACTTCAGAATTGCTTATAAGATAAAATTTTCCGTCGTCCGCTAATTCCCGCTCTGTAAGAGACAAGTTATCAATGTAAAAGAGCAAAATGAGGAAATTTAAATTTCAAAGATTACCAATTCGGAAAATATTTACTATGGCTCCGGTTTATGTTTCTCCTTTTTTTTTCTTTAACTTTTAATTAAGGAAAAGTAGTTTTAATCAGTAATTTTTCTCCATTACTTTTCTATTTACGAATAAATTAAATTTTACCCGTTAGTTTTAAATTGATATTTGTATTTTTTTTTTGTTTCTTTATCACGTAATAAATTCGAGACTGGTGCGTATTTTGTGTAAAGCATAAAGACGGATTCATTAGCGTTCTCTAACATAATTTCGCTGATTTATTTTAAGGATGTAAGTAATTAATGAGTCGATAAGAAATGGATCCACTAACTGATGGCAAATTTTTGCTGTCTTCAAAAAAAAAAAAAGCCTGGTTATAATGTACCGATCGATGGTGGTCTCATATAAATACCGATCGACACGCTCAGTAATCATCGAATAACGTAAAATTTTACTTAAAGTGTTATCAATTTATCGTGCTAAATCGGGAGAAAAAATAATTTTTAATAAAGCCAGACTAAAATTATTACTACTAATTACAACGAGTTAATATACGAGCGTGGTTCAAATATAAACCGGAATTTTTAAATAAACGCGCGAAAAATTTATTGTGGAAAAAGTGGTTGCACTGGCAGTTAGACCGGTTTATTATGTAGAGCAATTAGAACCGCGTAAGCTCACTTTTTAGTGTAGTTAGAGCCATGAGTGAAAAAGAAGTAGCAGTGTCGTCTGTTGCGCAACGCATCATTATTCGTTTTTTAGTCAAAGACGACGTAAAATCCGTGGAAATTTACCGAAAATTACGCGAACAGTTCGGGGATGAGTGTCTCTCCAAAACTCAAGTGTACGAGTGGTGTTCCGCGTTTCGAAAAGGACGTGAAGTGGTGTGAAACATACCACATGCGCGGCGCCCAAAAACCAGCATTACAGATGAACACGTCAAAGCCATCGCGAACAACTCATTTTGGCTGACCGACGCGTCCGTGTACGCGATATGACCGACGAATTGGGCATCAGCATAGGGGTAGTATTGAGACAATAATTCATGATCGGCTAGGTTATCGCAAAATTGCAGCCAGATGGGTGCCAAGACTTCTGAATTTTGAACAGAAATTCACTCGTTGGGAAGTTTGTACGCGTCTCCTGCAGCGATATGAAGATGAAGGAGAGAATTTATTGCGGCGAATATTCACCACGGACGAAACTTACGCCGGAGAGTAAACGCTCGTCTATGGAGTGGCGGAAGAAAAAAGAGGGAGCGCCAGTCAAAGCGAAGGTTACACAGTCAGCTGCGAAGGTGTTGTGTACCGTGTTTTGGGACATGAAGGGAGTGATCGCAGTCGATTTCCTAACTGAACAACGTACTGTGACGGCGCAGTATTACAGTAACCTCCTAAAAAACACAGTCAAACCGACCTATCGAACAAAAAGGCGCGAAATTCCGATCCGTAGTGCGATACTGCTTCAAGACAACGCCAGGCCACATACCGCTCGGCTCACGATGGAGACATTGGCCGAATTGGGCTGCGAAACACTTGAACATACAACAGAACGACGAAGTAAGGGAAACAAAGAGAACTACGGACTGACAGGAAGACTAGGTTGAACAGACAGAAAAATAAAAATTGTTAGAAAAAACGGAAACGTACATTTTTTTTTCTACTTGTTTTTCTCTGGGCTTATCAGCAACGGACAATTACCCATCAACACGTGTACATAGCAGCAATTGGGAGCCACAAGGAATGGAATCCGACTAAGAACCCTATGCCGAGGATGGAGAGACAATGACAATCAGAGTTCATAAACTCAAAACATGTGCATCCTGAAAAGAAAAGGAATGACATTTCCGAAGGTAAGAGCAAAAGGAATTAGCTGCCCCATACCATGGCTACATCTGCAAATAAAAAGCGCACAGTACCGACGGACAAAGGAATCAGCCTACAATTAAGGAAGAAGAAAAAACACGGGATGTTTGAAAAGCAGTTAGAGTCATCAAGCACCAAAGCTATATAAAACGCAGCGCTTAGCGTGCTGCAAAGAGTGATCCGAAAATTCAATGACTTTCTTCACCACTATAAAGCAAAGTTAATAATTCTTTAATTATGAAAAATAATTATAACGACGACTGCGAAAACAGCGCCCACCATCCTGTCAAAAAGAAACGAATAGAATTTACGTCTAACACTATGGTCACACTGCAACAGCAGCGCTCACGGTGCTGGCTGAAAAGGAGTTCACTATCTAACATTAGGAGCGCAAATGCGATTGCGGGTCCGCAATATTAACTGCGAATTGTGCATGTTTATAACTGCAACATCAGTGCGTGCTCTTCGTTTAGAGAGGAGTTCACCAAAAGTAACTGGACACGATAAGATAAGAATGCTAAAATGAAAAAGGGAACTACTGAAGGGATTAGATCTTAATATGAGAAGATAGAAATATTGCTACGGATGATCAACGTTGACCGTAGGGAGAGAGAGAATAAAGGATACACAATATGAAGTTGGAACATCACGTGAGAGCAGCTCCACGTATAGAGCTGTCCTTTCAGATGATAAAGAGGAGTACTCAAAGAAGACTTCATCAGAGTCACATACGACTGTGTTATCGATACACAACGGACAAATAGGAGAGGACACTATGGAGAAATGATACAAGATAGCAAACATGATGAACGGGGAAGGTGCGGAAAATGTAAGTACAATGGTTGAGCAGGTGGATGATTGGGTGAATGAAAAAATATTGTGAATTAGGATAGAAGAAGGATGATCTATAGAAAGATTTCCAATTGGCATCATGGATACTTTTTGCAATATTTAATAATTCGTGAGAAGGAAATCGTCCGACTGGACGTCCAGAAGAAATAGCCAAACGAACAAGTTAATAAAGGAAGAAAAAAAACAAAATAATAGAATCACAGGAATGATCAGGAAAGGGAGAACAGAAGAAATTCTCATAGGCAAGCTCATCACTGACGAAAATATTACGTAACATCATTGCGTGTATAATTTTTGACAATCTTAACTAATTCCAATGCTACCTGTTGCTCATTAGAAATAGTACCGTCCTATAAAAGTATATCGGTGAATATTCCTTAAAATAACCATTAAACAAAAAAAAAGTCTCCTTAGAAATTTGATTTATTCGCTTAATTGCGAATGTCAAAGAATTATTAATGTTACTTACCACATGTGGAAATGCAAATTCGAATAAATTAATTCAAAATCCCCGAAGCGCGATTTATGGGGAGATTACTGACGGAATCTGAAAAATTATACTCTTTGATAGTACCTGATCTTTTTTTTTTTTTTTTTATAGCAGCATTTTAGGTTTTTTCAGGTAGGATTTTCTCCAGTAGTCGGTCTCCCATGTTGACCCGTTCACGATAACAGTGGACACTCAGCCAGTGTGTGCGACGCTGATGGCTCGACGGGGTTCTTCTTGCCATGTAATATCCCGTTGGCTGTGAAACTTAAGAAATATCTAGTCACGAGTCAACACTCCCTAATTACCAACCTAGTTCGAAATATAATAAAGAGAGAGTAGGTGACACTAGTAAAAATCAATAAAAGTATTTAAGTTTGAAATTTGTTTTCGATTTTTTGATTTATAATTCTATTCGAAAACCGTTCCAGATCGCGGTAATTTAAGAAGAAATGTAGTAGTGTTGACGAAAGAGAAGCATCGGCTGATATTAAAAGATTCGTTCATTATCGAATACGGCTCACAGAGAGTCGGAAATGAACATCAGACGAGATTCAGGTCTGTGGCAGGTTTGTTTAAGAAATTTCGGATTTTTCAAACCGACGGGTGACTCTAGTAACCTCCGATCAAAGTCAACTTGTCTGATGGTTAGTCTGTATTTCGAGCTGTGTGAGACCACTGAAGAAAATTAAGTTGACCATTTTTAAGAAGGATTAATTAAGAAGTTTGCGATTCTACTAATTTTGTTGATGCGTACCGAAAAATTTCGAACTTGTAAAAAAATTTATTTTGCTTTATTCGATTTCTTTCCTTTCTGGTTTTTTTTTTTTTTTTTGTACTTTTTGTTCCAGGTTTTTGAAGAAATACAGTCGAATGTTATTTAACGTTATTTACATATTAGTTTCTATTTCAGCCAAACTTTCTTACTGACTGCGCTTATAGTAGTGTACATATTATCTTTCTTGTCAGCAAACTAAGGTAATGTCTGCTTTTATTAAATGAACGGTCAAACGAAAAAGTTCATTTCTTTCTTTTTACAGAGCAATTTAACAATATACCAACTGTCGCGCTGCCGTTCAACTTTTATTTTATTTTATTTCTTTTCTATTTTTTGGATGCGTCAACTATGGACAATAATTCAACGCGCACATTTTATTAAGTGCTATCAGCAAAGTTCTTCCCAAAAAAAATAAATAAATAAATAAATAAAATAAAATAAAATAAATCCGTGTTAACCTGCGCATAGAAAGGGAATAATCACATTGCTCCCTGTGCGGTACTATACGTCATCACTGCGTGCCAATAAAAGTAGAACAAAATGCAGTAAAAATACTGCGCGCCTTTATTTTTACTTTAGAAGAACCAATAATGAACTATAAACGAATTTTACGGCCGATAATTCAATTTTTACGCCTCACCTAGAGAGATTAAAACAGTACAAAAATATCATTTTCAGCTATTGGCTTACCTGGAGATGGCATTGGCGGTTGTTCCAAAAGTTATAGGGTTCGGTTTCCGACTAAAGAACTCTCTGGACTATAAAATTACGGAATGTTCTTATTATCATCATCATCGTCATCTTTTCAGTTTTACTGTTCTACTGCGTCAGTCGCAATTAAATATACGCACATTCTTATTCCACAGAGATCTGACACTTGTGACAGTTCCTTATATAAGAGGCGAATGTCATAAAAATCATAAAACTGTTCTCTAACTAAATAATACAGATTACACCTTTTCTGTAATAACAAAATAAGGTTGAAAGTTAAATTATACAGATTAAACTTTTTCTGTAATAACAAAATAGGGTTGAAAGCTAAATATACAGAAACTTAATTCAGCTTAGAAGTCCAATTATAAAGCTTAATTTAACTTTTCTAACAGCTTTTCGCTTTTGAAAACTTGAATATAGCTTTGTGCTTTAGTCAACTAAAAATCGTTTGATTTTTGGCTTTCAGTTTTCGGTTTTTGCATAGCAGTTAAAAAAAAAAAAAAAACAGAAAAAGTAAGTCCAAACTTCAGACTAATACTTCTGCTGATCTTTACTAGTCACCGACTTTCCTCATCATATTTTGGACTACTAATAATGGAGCGCGCAGTCTTGATCCGAGACATTTCTTTCAAGACGCATAGTCAATGTGAGTCACACCAATGTTGTGAATAAAGGTTAACCGGTTCACTTTCGTGTACTTCAGTAGTAATCAATAATAAATAGTACGCGAAAAAAACTATCGAAAAAAAAACGTACAAGTTCAAACGCTTCAGATTTTTGGGAAACCTTTCGATAATCCCCAGCTCCAATTAAGTTTTTTGCTAAACCGAATTCCTTATGCACACACGCATCATTATTCGTCATCGACAATCCTAACCACGTTTACTAAAAGATTCTACACCTGTTGAATAAGGTTGCGCTAATGAAGTTATTGAAGCATTTTTTTTAGAAGAAAAGAAGATCTTAACTATTTTTAAATCTTATAAAATCTGTTTATCGAGCATCGTTCCGTATGCCATCGTTTTCAGAGCGAATCTAACGCGTTTATTTGACTTATAATAAGGGTGTAGAAACGGTAAAGAAAGGACGACGCTATCTTCTTCGGGAAGTCTGTTCTCTATCGATTACGGAGTATAACTCGTTTTTAGTATTCGAAGTTGCCGTATTGGAACGATACTACTCTTGTTTTACTGTTCTGAACAGTTGAAGGTTTATTTGTATTTTTTTGGTAATAGCACTGTTGGTGGAAACAAAAAGAATATTCCCACAATGACATCGGAAGTTCGACGATAAGCTGTGATCATTTTCAGAACTTTCCTGATGTAATTCATACTCTGAATAAGACCTTATAAAGTCATTGTAAAAAATTTATTGCTGGTTCTAATAAAGTAGAATATTTTGAAAATAATAAATATAGACTTCCACAGAGATGTTGTTTTCTTGTACTACTGTTTTCTTCTTGTGTAAGTTTTTCTAAACCTTGTATAATTTCCATAGAGTTATCTTTAAAAATTGAAATGATTCGATTTTTTCTTAAATCACCGGTATATTTTGAATAAATCTTCTTACAACGGATTCTCGGATTATAATGTCCTTCATAACGGATGTAGAGAGCATTTCTGATTTCGGTTACCACCGAATTTAATCGACGATTTCCGCAATTGCCTTTTTTATATTATTCTTTCTTTTATTCATTTTGCGCAATGTTCCATTATTAGTACTAGAAAACGGAAAAGAAAAAATATTAATAAATATTAATACCGTACGTTTGAAACCATTCGAGAACCGAATGAACTTTGCCCAAAAAGTAAACTCCGACTTGAAAACAAACTGCTAATATACAAACAAGTCATCTTGCCTTCCTGGACATATGGGGTATCCAGCTATGAGGCACGACGGTCAATTCTAACCTTAAGAAAGTTCAGGCGTTTCATAAGAAATCTCTTCGACGTTTATGCGATACACCGTGGTTTATGCGCAACAGCATCATCCAGAACGATCTATGAACACCCACAACAGTAATTGAGGAAATAAACTTCCATAGTGGTCGATATTATGATCGCTTGACTGGACACATCAACCTTCTTGCTGTCTCTTTGACAAATTTACACCCCAACACGACCTACCTTGGAGAACCACTTAGAATTAATGCGTACTATATACATATATCGTTTTAGGCTCATCTATGATCATAGCTATCATTTATAGTATGTAATACTGATTATTATTTTAAACAATGTTGTAATAAAAAAAAAAAAAAGATAAAAAAAAAAAAAAGTAAACCAAATATTTGATTTTAATTTGAAAAACTAAAATAGAAGTAATATTTATAAAAATATCTCCGTTCTTTTGCTTCTTAGTTCTCTTAAAAATCACCGCTGGAACATCAAATCGAAAATAAATAAAAGGAATATTAAAATGGCAACAAACACGGAAAAAGAGCAGGCTTTAAATAACACTTTTCAGTAAGCTCATTATTTTATTGGATCATCGAGAGCGATAATTATCTTTCGGATATTTTTTCAAAGACAACAGTGAATTTAAAAAAAATCACTTTAAATACAAAAATCTGAATAAAACAAAAAAAATCTCATTAAACGAGAAAATAATATCATGAAAAAAAAGTCGAATTAGATTATTTTGCGAAAAATAAATTTTCTTATATTCGCCGCGTATATTTTTTTATTTTTTTACGTTCGCTTAAGTATTTAAGTAGACCGATTCTAATGATTGCCTGTTCATTCGAAAGTGTATCGACTTACAAGTATAAGTGCACCACCGGGGTGAATACTGATATTCAATAGTCATCGAGTAACGTGATAAAAGTAATTTTCGTTAGAGAACGTTTTAGTAGTGCAACAAACGCTGCTAACATTTAAAATATTATCAATTTTTCAACGAAAGGTAAACTGAAAAAATAAAAAAAGCAACTAATTTTTAATCCAGCCGTGCAAAAAATGATAATATTATCGACGTTAATTTATAGATTCGAATAAAGTGAAATCCCGTAGCGCCATTTGTAAGTTCATCCAATGACGGAAATACCCAAAGGGGGTGAAAAAAAAAAATTACGGAAATATGAACATCTCTGCGTGTAACTTTTGATTATCTGGAAAAAATACGTTTTGCTTATTAGAAATTGTACCGATCAGTGTTCGACTTATACAAGTGTATCATCTGTGTATTGACTGACAATGAGTGGTTAATGAAATAAACATTCATGGAGTACTCATATACAGCTTGTCAAACATCGGAGTCACAAAGCATTAAACATCCTGAAAAAACTATAATCAATTTGGGCACAGACAGAAAATCAATGATGCGAATTTACTATAGCCACATCAGTTCGAACATAGACTACGGATCAATTGTATATATATAAATGCCAACAAGAAACAACTGAGCAAACTTAATCCAATTCAAAACCAAGCGATACGATTATACATGTAACAGTCGTATTGCTCGAATTCGAGCATCGTGACTACCTATTCGTACATTCTAGTTGTACAGAACAGGCAGCGCTCATAGCAATTGTTATATGCAACGCAGGTGTACACACATGCAAGAAGACTATATTCGGAACTGATAGTAGCCGCTTGTTATCGCGCCACTAGTGCAGTCCCGTGTGTGTCTGCTGTGTACTGACCTAGCGCGCATATGATGTTGAACGTGGTGGTTTACCACATTGCCTGCCACGTGATTATTAGCGATTATTTATTTAATTCTTGTAATAAGTTTGTCGTCGCTCGGGATCGAACCCGTGACCGCCATATCGGAAGTCAAGCGCTCTAGCAACTAGGCTATCGCGACGACACGATACATAGGAACATTTAAAACGAGTAGTCCAATAAATAGCCTAGAACTGGAGTAATGCCGTTGAATCAAAGGAGAGTCCTTCTAGCCTTGAAATATTACACGAAAATATCGGCAAATAACGTGCACCCTAATCATTATAAAACCTTCCATTCATCTCTAGAGAACCAGTATTCGACACCAGAAAAACATTCTCATTAAAATATAGGGAGGAAAATACGAACACCCAAAATTATAAAATTATATGGATGAGAAATGTGACTCGAAATATTAATAATGTTCTTTGCTATATAGGAAGATTCGAATTAAGTAAAACCTCCGAAATGCAATTTACAAGCCCATCGCTGACGGAATTTGAACATTATATAGTAAAAAAAAATAGATGCCCGTATTTTATCATTGAAAAATAATCGTAAAATATAATGTTTTTTTAAAGAAACAAAAATACCGAGATTTACTGTAAAAATTTAATAGAAATCAAATTACTCCCGACAACAAAAAAAAAAAAATAATATATTTTACAATAAATAATAACTTAAAGGTGGGAGGAGTTATGATTATTCT
The DNA here is from genome assembly GCA_039619475.1 of Icerya purchasi. Classification (NCBI taxonomy): domain Eukaryota; kingdom Metazoa; phylum Arthropoda; class Insecta; order Hemiptera; family Monophlebidae; genus Icerya; species Icerya purchasi. Next base: position 95,393,753 of record CM077116.1, on the reverse strand, counting down.
TGTGAAAAATTAATCGCTGATAAGTCAAAATAAAAAATTTCGATAATTAAAAAAAACACATCGAGGGAGTATTGCAACAAGATGATCGTATAAGGCAAACATTGGAAACATGAAGAATATTTAATAGGGTTTTTAATTATTTTTGTAATTTGATTAATATATAGTTTAAAAATAATCATCTTACGTAACTCTGAATAATATGATCCGATGTTATTTTTTACTTTTCAGTGCGTTTTTACTAAATTGGTATAATTGAAACTGACCTATAATTATGCGTTATTCGATTTATATATGCTAATTTTCTTGCTGTTCTATTTTCAATTTTTTATATACTCCTCCACGTAATAATAATAGTAACAAACTTTTAGAGTAAATTTTGAAGTCAGTTTTTTAAACTTACCTTATTAATAAATTTGAACTACTTTCGAAAAAGTTACAACTGATTTCGAAAATTCAAATTAGGAACTTCACGAACTGAGAGAATTGCTGAATTTATAGACAGAGAAAAATCAGAGCCGATCTTCTTCCGTTACTAATATTTCCACAAAATACGCCGAATTATATACACCTATACATGTTCTGTTTGATAATTAGTTAATAAAAATAATTAAAAACACAAATAACGAACATTAGAGACAACATTAAATAAAGTATGGTAATGGTGGCTTTTAAGGAGAATATCTCACCATTAATAATTGGAAAAGAGAAAAAATTGTATTAGAGTAAAGATAAAAATGTACAGAATACATACTGCCCGAATTTAAAAAATGCCTAATCGCAATGTCGTAAAAAATAAATAAGTACAGTAATATACGGGTATGTGTATATAATATATAAAAGTAAAGTAAGTCCTATACGCTTGATAAGGTATCATGGATTGTGCAGTTAACGATCACAATTTACTAATCCTAATGGATCTAATGAGAATACTGAGGCCAGTTTTATATACATATATATGAGTATACATGTATACATATATACATACGCTTGCTAGGGTATATATATATATATATATATATATATATATATACATATTGATGTGAATAACGTGATTTCGATATGAATCTTTTAATTTCTGCTATTTGTCCCTGTTCCGGACGCTATTTGATGTGAATGCTACTATTTGTTATGGATTCTATGATTTCGAGGAGCCATTTGATATGAATTACGACTTCTTAGGTTTTCCTTCTGGATTTTTTCTTTCTTTTTTATTTTAATTGACTTTTACAAGAAAAACTAGAAACTAAAAAAAAATATAAACAAAAAATAACGGGCGCCAGTGGCAGGTAACGGCTACCACAACCGGATCAACTCTGCCGAGCAGAGCTCTAGGCTTTTAATGAGGTAAAATAAAAAAATACATAAAGAATCCGCGAAATCCGCCGGTCGAGGGCGCTAGTGTCTCCCCGATGGAGATGTCACGGGCCCACCACGTGTCCAAATGAAACCTTTTATTACAAAAACGCATATATTCAAAAAAAATCGCAGACAAAGCGACGCGACCGCGTAATAAATGCGTAAGAGAAAAAAAAGAAATGCGGTTTAGACTAGTAAAAAAAAATTACACAAACAAAAAAAAACGAAATTTCGATCAAATTATGATGAATGCACGCAGAAATTAACAATGACTAGGGTAAAACAGATACACGCGACGGCGTGGTCTCACGACAAAATTAAACGAACGACCATTAATGACTCGAGCGACGAATTAACTGTCTATCGGATTACAGTGCAAGATGCACGTACGAAGATTTCGGTACACGATGGGCTTTTACCGAACGACATAGTCGAATCGCTGAAATTACCCGGTACCTTATCAATTAATAATGCGAACACCGATTTTTCGGTAATATCTTATAATAATACCGCGTAAATTACCCTGCCTTTTATAATATTCTCTCGGCTCGACATTACTTGGCACATCTTATTTAGCGCTTCTTGCCGTTTATATCATTGTCTTAGCTGCTGACCACTACTACCCAGACACTATAAAGCCTCTACCCAAGCGCGACCGTGTACTCGACGATCACGCCACTTATCTCGGAGATTTTTGGTATCGGCCAAATAAGCAACCAAGACGCGACAAAGCGGCGATGTAAAATATATCGACGTTCGAAAAGCCGAGAATTAATGAATAAATCGAAGAATAATTTCTAGCTCGAACGTCGAACAAAGATAGCGCCAAAAGTACCGAATCCGTATCAATATATAATTAAGTTCCCAGAAACGGTTCTAACGATTTTGATGAAATTCACAAATTAGAGTAGTTTTTAGGGTCTAGGATTCGTTGAGATGTTAGGATTGAGAAAATTCTACAAAACGACCAATGTTTAACACCGTACTTTTAGGGTTTATTAAAAAAAAAAGTAAGCGAATCACTTATTTGCACTACGACGTGAAAAATAATATGTTTATTACCGTGGTTAATTAAGAATGGGGATGTCCATCTGTCCATTCTTGCTACATGACCAGCAAAAACCCACTTTTTGGTTTTCGAATCTATATCTGATTGCATCTATATTATTTTTTAATAATTTTCATTTTATCAGTTTGAATGGAAATTTCTCTTTTCTCGTAATATTCAATATAGAACGCTCGATTGTATTTTATGCGTCTTTATTTTATTAATAATTGTTGTAGTCAAACATTTGACACTGCCGCATGCTAAACTGAGTGTACAACAGCTGCATTAAAAATTAAAATACTCTTGCGCGGTAATTGTGAGAAGAGCCTTTAAATATATTTTTAAATGACCGATATTTGTCCCGAGCTTTCATTGTTCTAGTATGTACCTTCCTCTCGGTACGATATTCGAAAGGTAATTGCCAACCTACGTTACTTGATTTATTACTTTCATATGCATTCCGTTTATTTGTACTATTTTAGTGCTTCAGTTTTTTGTACGTATTTTACGTTTTTCCGATATTCGTGTTTAAGAATATTAATGATAGATGACTAATAGAAGAACAAAGAAAATAGAAAAAAAAAAAAAAAAAAAACAATGAAAAGATTAAAAGAAAAAGTATAGGAAGATAGTAATTTATACGGAAAAAAATTGTTGCCCATAATAACGGAATGATGACGAAATAACGATTAATACAGAAGAAATTTGCTATGAATTTGAAGTTTTATTTGTCGAAAAAAAGATTGAATAACATTTGAATTTGAAATAACGCGCGGAAACTGGAAAAATGGAAAACTATTCGAACAAATCAGTATGTAAAATTTCACATCGGGATACCTCTCTGTCATCGATGAAAACATCGATGTTTCGGGAACTTGAAATTTTATTTCTATTTACGTGTAAAAATTTGACGAAATATTAAATAGTGATACTGGTCCGACCGAGAACTGTAGGAACTCTTTAGTTACCGGTCTAATTGTGTTCGGGTAGGGTTTTTTTTTTTTTTTTTACTGGCCTAAACAAATACAGTTCATTTGACCAGCAAGCTACACTATGAATAGATATGAAAAATATTACTAATAATAGACAAAAGGAATAAAAAGCAGAGAAGGAAATTTCATTCTACAGTATGGCCGCAACTACAGAGTAGTGTCCACAATGCGCAATGAAATTAACCAAGAAAAACAAAACAACAAAGAAGAAATTAAAATAGGTTATCATTCTACAATATGGCCTCAACTGCAGAGCAGTGCCCACAATGCCTGATGAAACTTAACAAACAGAAATAAGATTTTTCTTTCAGGGGAGAAAAAAAAAGAAACAAAAAAAACAAAATGAAAAATACAAATTAAAAAATTGAAAAATTCCCATCTTGCAATATGACCACAGTTGCCTAGCAATGTTCACAATGCCTGATGGGAAAAGGAAGTTGTAAGAAAAATAAATAATTGAATAAAGAATGGTAATAAATAGATTGATAAAGAATAAAATGAAATAAAAACTGCCTTCATCAATAAAGTACTAAACTCCAATAAATGAGAAAAAGAATGAAAAAAAAAAAATGAAATAAAAATAAAATAAAAATTCTGTTTCCTTCAATAAAATCTTTCCTTAATTTTCTTTTTTCTCTATCCCGTTTCTTTTTTTTTTTTTTTTAATTATTATTTTTTATTTACTATTATTATAATTAAATCAAAATGTTATTATTAATTATAAAGCGAACCATAATAAAAATTGCTGTATGTCCAGAACAGAGTAAATAATGAACACTATATGAAAGGAACAATCCGCATGAAATTAATTCTTTATAAAACCTTTTCCCATTGTGCTCGTATTTGTCGCAGCTGAACAGCAAATGATTAATGTCGTTAATGAAGGTAGACCTAGTATGATTACTGTTGCACCCAGAGGAGTCTGCAAAATTTAGAGGAACTCGGGAATGCCCCATACGCAATCTACAAACTAGCGTGACATACTTACGAATAAGACGACCGGGAATAGACTGCGGAATATCAAAATACCAAGGAAGCGAAGGTATATCAGACTGAACGATATTGTAATACCTACCAGTATTCTGCCTATCTCTATAAGTTATCCAATCCTCCAAGGCAGTGGCCTGACTCTTGTGATATAAGTCTGAGGAAGGAATGAACAGGAATATAATTCCATTCAAGGCAGCGCATTTAGCCGCGGCATCAACGTCATCATTCAGTCCAATCTCGCGATGACTGGGAATCCAACAAAAGTTTAAACAGCCATTATTATTAATAATTTGAAGATATTTAGTTTTGATCTCATAAATAAGCGGGTGACATTTATAATTGAACGAACTATGATCTAGGGCGATCAGGGCACCCAGGCTATCGGAGAAAATTGTAAATTTATTATCGGATAGGTTTTTTTTTGCGTTATTTTCAATTATAACAGCGAATGTTCGCATTTGCTTGTTACCCCGCTGTAGACCACGTGAGTGCATTCCATCGTTTAACTTTGCTTTAAGAAACTTTTAGCGACGTCTAACTTGATATTCATTTTTCATCGTAATATTTCACGCGCGAAATTAATCGTCGTCTTTTTATTAGCTTTTAGATGGAAATTTTCTGAAAATAATTATAATTTTTTTATGATTTCTACTGCTATTACCGTTGTTATCTTCGTAAAAAAATGTATGAGGAAATTCCGCGGGAAATAAAAAAATTTTTCAGCCGGTCCTGTTTATCTTTTGTTAACGTCCCGAAATAGTGCCAGAGTAGTAATAAAAACTTAGCTGAATAAACAAACGGCCGAATACAAAGCCTATTTTAGAACCGAAAAAACCTTTCCTCCTCCTTCTCTTAATATCTCCCATTATTTTTCAAATTTTACATCTGCCTAACGCGCTGCTCGACCGCCGAAGAAAAGCTATTCTCTCGGTTTTTCCGTGCCCAACGTCAGTTTTCTATTTTCGTCTGCAATACGTTCGCGGGGCCGTCAGCTTTTCAGCTTTAGTTCCCAGTATGTCCTCTCCTAATGGGATTTATACGCATGAGCAAACATTGAGATTTACAAATCTCGCCTATTCCTGACTTTTTAGCTCGTCTTTCGTTGACCAATGGTTTATTTTTTTTTTTCGTCCTATTTTGCATAAATAATCACTTGTTCCTATTTATTTATGCGCCATGCATTACGTGACCTCTTGCCAGCCTACCTGATTCAGGACTACTGTTTTCGATAGTGTTTTCGTTTTTAACCTCCGGCAGAACCGGATTAGAATAATCGATTTCTTCATTTTTGCTTATGTACTGGAGTTGTAAGCAAAATATTCTGAGGTTTTTTTAAATTTTCATCATTCCTTGTTTCTTATTAGTCGAGCAGAACTTTTAGGCCCACCTCGAACGGAATCGGTTGCAGCTACGGCGAACATACCGGCTCCTGAGCGAAACCGAGGTAGTATGTAGCTGTGATTGATATCGATTTGCATCCAGCGTATACACGATTGAAATATTTCGCAAACAGCGCAAAAACCAAGCGATATATTCTGGAGAATCTGACTGAAATAATACACGCGTATATGAGAAAACGAGGAAATCGTAAAGATTTTCTGCGGAGATAGCGCGCATACAACACGAATGTCGGTAGAAGCGCTTCTACAATGTGGTCCAGCAGTGTGAAAAGCTTAGACTATTGTGGGTCACATTGCACCCAACAAATGCCGACGAAATCTTTCGATTGAGCACTGAAAAGATTAGAATACGGGCAAAGCAGTGCCGGAGAACAATCGATTGACTTCTAATCGATCAAGTTGTAGAGTCAACGACAAAAGCGCGAAAAACGTTATTTGCGAAGATCCGAAGACGTGCGAAGATTGGACGTCACTTAACTAGTTTACTGAAATTTCTTTTGGCAGTGTTTTCTTAATTCTCATTGGATATCCTAAAATGTGTGTGTACGCTACCTACCAAAAAAAACAAAAAAAACTGAAGTAAACAGGGTTAATAGCTGCCGAGCCGGAGTTTTTGACCTCGTGCGGTGCCTAATGGTTAAAGTGCTTGGCTACCAAACCAGAGGTGTTATAAGTTTTCGAGACTTGTCTCATTCCGGATCGAAGTCGTTCATAGGTTTACCCAGCCTGAAATAACCGGGTACCAGAGAAATGAAGGTAAAGGCGGATCCCAAGTAAAAAGGAACTGGCCCAGTATTCTCATCCGACCCATTGTACATTGTGAACCTTAACCGTATAATCCCCGACACCCTGTTAAGGGTATGGGACTTTTACTTACCGGTAGGAAACGTGGGACTGTTTTCTGGAACAGTTAGGCAAAGCACGGATAGCATAATTCACTCTAGAATCGAAGCAGAAATTCCGCGCTGTTAGAAATAAAAGACCGCCCAGAAACGTTCAAAGAAAGGGAATTTTTGACGACTTTTTGGGAATCTAACGTTGTGCGTTACGACGAGAAACTTGGAAAGCGGGATGTGTTTTTTTTTTTTAAATCGAGTGCCGTAAAGCCCCCTTAGAACCAGTATCGAAATACATAGTTCTCGCTCGGATCACTAGGCAAGTTTATTTAAAGAGTAAAATTTTATTAAAAAATTTTTAAAGTTTACGCCTACGTTTCGTGTCATTCAAATTTCTCTAAATCTAGCTTACGTTTGTTTACTTTTTACTCGTTTTAATTTGTATTATCATTAGTAATTTTGACTTTAAAAATTACGCATTTTTATATAACAAAAAAAAAAAAAAAAAAAAACTATTTTCGGTATTCTATGCCAGTATAGCGAAAAAAATAAATGAAGTTATACAATTAATTAAACATCGAATAAAGGCAAACTGCATTTATTACGCTAGAACATGTTTTTTAAAATAAATCGAAACATAACGGCGATTATGAAAAATGAAAAATAATTCAACAATTCGATCACAAGTACACAGTTTTAACTCATTGCAACTGGCTGTTGGAAAAACACGTTTCACATTCCCGTTGCACGCGATAAAACAATCCTCGAGAAATCGTTTTAGAGAACAATGTTCTTTGCGCCTGGTCGCAGTTACTGCGAGACGTTGAGAACCCTTCGAAAGGCCAAAGAGAATAAACGAAAGGGAAAACTGCGAAAAAAGATTAAAATCCCCTCTCCAGTAGTAAGCGAAAACATATTCGCATCATTCAAATCGGATTCATTTGAATATGGTGCGTGTTCTTCTGATTTCTAATTCTTTTCCCATACGCGAAAGGCAAACTCGTTACTCAACAGCACCGAAACAGCAAAAAAGGTCAGGTTGCAATTCGTGGCGCGCTAAAAAAATTTCTTCACGACAAAAAAGGTATCCCCGCGAACATGAAAAACTCGTACCACGTTATTAGGTCACTTGGATGATCATGTTGAGAAATAGCATTTGTGTCTTTTCTATTTCTATGTTTTATGCACTGACAAAACATACGTTTTGATTCTCTTTCGCACATATAAGTAAAAAACTTCACTTAAAATTTTGGTCGGATATGTACCCTTCCTCCTTCACTAATAATCGTTTCTTCTATCATTTCAACCTATCCTTCCAATTCTTGGTTCTCACGGAGTTCCTTTCTCTTCCACGTTCTGTTATTATTTCTATTATTCGCCTACGCTTTAATCACACTTTATTGCTCTCTTCCCGCTATTGTCTCTCTTTCGTCTCCTCTCCTTATTCTCTTCACATACTAACGAAGCAGTTGCTGGCGATGCTAATCACATTTTCTTTGAGAGTTCTGTGCTCTTTCTGCTGGACGTTCTTCTCGTTATTTACTCCTCTTAAAGTTAACCTGTCTCCCTATTGAGCTTGCTATATCCCATGCTTTCTCCCTCGATCTATTGTTCTTGCCATTGGTTCCTTTATTTCGGCTATTTCCGATCGAATTAAGTTCTAATTAGTTGACTCTTCTTAATATCGTTTCTAGCAGTATTTCTCTGGGAGCGAAGATCATTTATCTGGGAGTGTCCTAAACTATTTTCTATCAATAATTCTATATTAGAAAAAAAAGTTTAGAAAATTTCGGGAGGGCATCTAATCGCTTTCCTGCATCATACATATACGTGTATATGTTAACTTCAGAAAACAAATATTCATATTCTCTTGCCAAAGTGTTACGTTCGCGATTAAATCAGAGTCAAATGGAATAAGAAAATGACTAAAGAAAAGGCAAGCAAATTACGTTAAATAACAGCGTCCGAATAATCGGCAGAATAAATAAAGCGTTGAACAGTGTTCTTGGGCCATAACAGGAAAATCCTTAACACGGCGATATAGTTCAAAGAAGATAATATACGTACCACTTAAGGTGATTTGTAACATATTAAATCTACTCAGTTACACTCGAGCACAAACAGACGACGGAACACATTCGATATCGTCAATTACTAATTTCACTTCAAGTTTCTTCTTTGTACATCTCATCTCCGATTCCCTTAAATACTCTACGGTTTTCTTGGCGAGATTAGATAATAATATCAATAATAATAATAATAATAATAATAATAATAATAATAATAATAATAATAATAATAACAATAATAATAACAACAATAATAATAATAATAATAATAACAACAATAATAATAATAATAATAATAATAACAACAACAACAACACCAATAATAATAATAATAATAATAATAATAATAGAAAGAATAAAAAGGATCGCGCTTTTTTCTCAGGGCGTTGGATTTGGGAGATAAGCATCCCGACAAATCCCGATTTTTTATCTGGTCACTTTTATTTATAAACATTAGTTTAAATTCTTTACACTTCTCTGTCGTTGCTACAAATCGCTTAATACCGCTTGCGCTATGGTCTCATCTTTAGCCATGCACTTTTGCGAATTTTCGTCACACTTTACATATCGAGAAAATTACGCACTATTGCCAGTATTTTCAGTATGGCAGTGCTTGTCGGCGGATAAGTTTAAATAATTTCGATCTTTACGAATAATCGCGAATTCGCGTTTTCACAAAACAGATTGATTTGATTACAATAGATGCTTAAAAATTAAATGAAATAGAGAACGCATTTATCCCTGTTTGTTTTTTTCTTTTGTTTTTGGCAATTACCAAGATTTTATATAATGCAGAGTTTAATATAATAAATACAGTTTTCTGTTGATATGAAAAAAATATACATCAAAACAGTCTTAATCGGGGGGAGGGGGAAGGGGAATTGTAAAAAATTCCCTGTTGATTTTCTCGTACAATCGATGCTTTTTGGGCAAAAACATTACAATAAAGTACTTCCCCGTCAGTTGTAAAAACTTCGCATTCTTCATTACACGAAACAATCGACAAACAAATTTTAGAGCGCAAATTTCATGGCATTTTTGGGCTTTTGAAATACGGCAATCTATAAATGAAATAAGGCCTCACTAGTGTAAATTTTATTAAACGGCATAATCGGTGCAAATTAATTTTTGTTTTGCACAAAAATAAAAGATCGTGTTTAGGCTGCGTTTTATTCTACCTAAAGTTTTCGAGTATGAAAGGTGAGACTATTAAATGAATTATTGCGTGTTTAAATTTCTTTAAACGCGCAAAGTCGTGCAGCTACGCTAAAACGTGCAACATAAAACCAAGCGTCCAAATGAAAATACCGAATCAGATTTATTTAGAATAACACGGAAATCCGAATTCTACATAAAACCTATACGAAAAACCTAATCGGTACGCAAACGTTACACAAAAATGTTGAACGATTTTCCATATTATCCTCCGCGTCAAAGTTACATTAATGCGCAAATATTTAAATATTTAAATATTAATATATATATATATATATGTATATATGAATGACTATATAACTTTTACAGCGGGCCTTACACGGGAGAATCCTGTAATAAAGTCTGTAACGTTTTTGCATCACATTGTAACACATCAATTTCATTTCGTGTAGAATGACGAAATTAAAAGTGACTCTCCTACAAAGAATTTTAGAAGACTATAACTGGTCTGGTCCAAGGATGTCCCTATAGCGAAGTCCAAATGATCAAGTTTTCATATTGAATTCGGAAACCGCCTATTGGGAGACCATATTCGATATAAATTAATGTTCGAAAATGTTCAGTTTCGATTTGTCGGATATCGTCTTCGATTATAACAGATACTGTCTCGGCTATGAGACGTACGTACCCAAGGACGCTTACTTGGCTGAAAGCGAAATTCCGTGGTTCGGAGTACTAGTTGTATAGGTATCTTTGTGCGGAGCTTCCGTTTATATCTTCAGCGGATGAGCGCCAACTAGTGTCTGACCGAAAGAAAATTTCCGGCCGAAACCGAAACCGAAACTATTTTTTAACAATTGTTATTAAACTTTCAGGTTTTTTTTAAAATAAATTTCGAATACGCTTATTACACAATAATCTTTTTTTATAAAAAAAAATAAAAATTCATCCAATTAATAATCATAATTAGTCTAATATTATAATTCAAAAAACAACGGACATTTTCCTGCTTATTGCTTGTTATTGTTACAAAAACGGATCAGTTTTTCAAAAAGCGGAATATTCTAAGAAGGCCATAATGCTTCTTTTTTTACTATTTTACCGGAAACGTGTTTCTTCTTTCTGTCGAAAGGAATTTTTGAAATTTAAACGAATGATAAAGGGTATAAAAGATACGCTGCGGGTTACATCGTTTATCTATATCCCTGAGGAGAAGCTATTTCGTTTAAATATACTTATCCTAATTAAGGTGGTCATTGTCTAATGAATTTAAAAATTTCTTTTTTTTAATGGTTTCGTCAACAACATGGACACTGGCCCAAGAACAGTGGGACAGAGGGTAAGACTCAGATCCTTACGCGATTAGAGATAGCCGACAGGAAGGAATCAAGAGCTAGAATAACCGAAGGAGAAGGAAGGGAGAGAATGAATGAAGCACAGTATGGAGCGGGAATACCGATTTGTAAAAGGGAGAAATAAAAAGAAGCTTGTTCAGTTGATAAGTACGAACAACCGAACATTATATGATCGGAATCACGAATAAATTGATCGCTGGAGGAGGGTGCAATGGACAGTAAGGAGAGAATAACGGTAAATGAGGAAGGGAGCAAACTATGCCCAAAACGCAGGATCGCAGATAGGTTGGAACGGCGCATAGGAGGAAAGTTAATAAACCAGTGGAAGCGTGAAAGGGAAGGCTGAATAGACAAGAAAAAGGAGTTCGGGTTGGAGAATGAGGAGACGTGGGAATTAAGCCATAGTCTGGAATGAGCAGCTGCAGACAGAAGGGTAACATTGGAAGAAGGCAGGAAGAAACATACCGGAAGAGGAAGACAATCGAGCGAATGAGTCGACCAACAAATTTCGCTCGATTATGAACAGGAATCCAAAAGAAATCCGTTTGGATTAAGTGGGAAAGAAAAAGATCATGAATCAAGGTACAAATAAGAAGAATGACGTAGTCGGTTGAGTGAGAAGGAAGAGGAGATGTGATTTTGAGCATCTAACAGGATAAGGAGATTGCGAGAGGCCGGTAAAGATAATGAATTCAAATATGAAATGGTGTTTCATCTTTAAAAAACACACAATGGAATAAAATAAAGCATTGCGATCAAAGTTTCCGTTAAAGCTGAAAGTTCGGCTAATAACTTGGATCGAAACTGAAAACTCATATTTTGGGCCGAACCTGGCCGAAATCGAAATAGAAACTTCGGTAGGACACTAGCGCCAACTATACTGTTACTGGGCATTATTGGACGGCGAGAAAAATGCGTACCACCGTATTTAGATGCTCCTTCTAATAGTTTCTGGTCCCCTTCATTTCGTATCACACATCGGACGATGTTCATCTTTGTCGATACGCGGTAATTTTCGCTACTGTCACAATAAGTAATTTTTTTAAGTTCTTAATTTTTAACCCATTAATCGCCGTCCGAACTTGGTCTTACTCTCTCTTTGCTTAAGAAAACTAATTATTTATTTAATTGCCGTGTTCTTCTTATTTAATATACGTGTACGTTGCATAATTAATGTTTTCGTTAGTTGCGAAATTTCGTCGGAAAGTAGCAGTTCTCAGACTCTCTTTGAGTGAAAAATAAAAAAGTTCTTTTCCTATAATACGACCTTAGTAAAGATTTCGAAGAAAAATAAGTAATTTTTTATATACACCTGTTTAGAGCAGTTGGCGGCGCAGTTTTTGATAGATTGTAGCTAGGCTTTTTTTTTTTTTTTCATATACCAACCGAAAAGTTCTTCGTAAGGCTTTTCCAATTTGGTATTACACCAGAAATATACTTTTTCTTTTTTTCTCGACTGCTAGTCGCTGATGATAAATATTTCACTTCTAAGAAACTACGCGTACTGCTAGAACATTTTGCACGATTTAGTATCGGAATAATTATTATTATGATGAATATTTTATTCAATAAATGGCTAACGTCTGTTTAAAGTGCGCCAGTATTTATTGTTAAAAATAAATAAATAAATTGTTTTAATTTTAATTGTGCTCCGGTCGGAGAATCGTACAAGGCATAATTTGCGATAACATTTTCATGTTTTTTTTGTTTTTTTTTTTTTTTTTTTTGGGCGCATCAACTATGGACCATTGCCCAGACACAATGGGAAGAAGAGACAACTAACTAGAACCTAATTCGGTTGGAGACAGCTGAAATAAAGGAACCAAGGACAAGAACAACAGACTGGGAAGGAAGGGACAAGATGTAAGACGCACAGTAAGGAGTGGGAAGCCCCAGCTTTATAAGGTGAAGATAGAAAAGAGAGCGCTCCGCAGAAAGAGCAGAGCACTCGAAGAAAATGTGATCAGCATCACAGACAACTGCTTCATCTGGATGCAACGGACAATGAGGAGAGGGAAGCAAAGAGAAACGATAGCGTGAAGAGGGCAGCAGTGTATGATTAAAGCGCAGGCGGACAATAGAGGAAATTATAAATCGTGGAAGAGAGGGAAACTCCGAGAACCATGGATGAGAAGGAAGTGTAGGTTGGATTGAAAGGTAGAAGGAACGATTGTTGGAAAAAGAAGAAGGGTACACATCCGACCAAAATCTGAAGTGAAGCTTCTTAATTAGGGGTAATAGATTAACAGCCGGGATTTTTTTTAAATAGAGGCGAGAACGGACAGCAACCTGAGCCAAAGCATCCGCCATTTCATTACCCTCGATGCCTCTGTGACCAGGAACCCACAGTAAGTCAATGTGTACAGAGTGATGGAAAGAAAGATTATAAATAAGAGATCGTATACGAAGAATGAAGAAGTCAGAAGAGGGAGGAGGAAGCGGTGAACTGATAGCCTGGAGAGCACCCATGGAGTCAGAAATGATTAGATAGTCGGAGGACGTACGATTGCACGAGATATGTATGATCGCACGAAGGATAGCCATCAATTCGGCCGTAAAAATAGAACAGAAAGATGGGAGGCGAAAGGATTCGGAGAAATTAGAGTCGGGAAGAATAAAAGACGATCCGACCCCACCGGGTCCTCTAGAGCCATCAGTAAAAACAAGTGCATGAGAAGGAAAAAGACAACTGACCGTACTGTGAAATTCCTGTTTAATGACGTTCTGAGGCATAAACTTGGAAAATTTAGGGAGAAAATGTACTTTGGGAGGGTGTAAGAGGTCGAAATAATTGAATGAGAAGTACGGAAGATTATTGCTGAATATAATATGGGAGGAGAAATGGCTAAGACGTTGAGAAATAGGGGCTAAGATAGGGATTTTATTAGAAACAAAACGCCAGTTCTTGGCAATGTAAATGTAGGAAGGAATAAGTTGAGACGAAGTGAAAGGTAAACGTTTGGAAAGGAATCGATAGCCCAAATAAGACCTTCGAACTGAGAGGGGAGGTATTCTAGATTCCGCGAGCATTGCTGAAATGGGAGAGGATTTGAGAGCACCGAGGCAAAGACGGAGACAGGAGTTTTGTATTATATCTAATTTGGAAAGAAGGGATCTGGAGGCACAACCATAGATAAAAGAGCAGTAATCAAACTTGGAGCGAATAATGGATGTATACAGAGAAATGAGCAGATGAGGATCACCTCCCCATTTGGTTGGAGACAAGGATTTTAGCAAGTTCAGTCTTTTAACGGCAGAACAAGAAAGGTGGTCAATATGCTCAGAGAAGGTCAGACGACTATTAAGGTAAATACCGAGATAGCAGCAGCAAATAACACGGGGAAGAGAAACTTGATTCAGGGATAGGTTGATTAATGTGGAGTTGTAGGGGCGGAGAGTAAAAACCATAGAAGAGGATTTAGAAGGAGAAACAGAAAGCTGAATAGAAGATAGGGACTGTTCAAGTGCAAACAAAGACGAATTAAGAGTTTCGTTGGCGATTACCAAGTCATAGGAAGAGGAAAAAAGAAGAATATCATCCGCAAAGAATAAAGAGAGGGAGTTTAAAGGAAGAGATGCTACAGCAATGGTATATATATTGAAGAGGGTGGGGCTGAGAGAGGAACCTTGCGGAAGACCACGGAAAACACTTCTTGTAGCTCGAAGCCACGGAGAGGAAATGTGGATAATGCGATTTATCATAAGATTAATAATCAGCGAAATGAGTTTGACTGGGAGATTAATTGCGGCCATTGCGTCTTTTAGACTAGGTAGATGAACGTTATCAAAGGCTGAGGATAAGTCGATAAAAGAAGCCAGCGTGAAATGCTTATGTATGAAGGATTTATAAACGTGGGAAACAAAGGAGCTAATACAATCGGCAGGACCAATGCCTGGTCGAAAGCCAAACATGTTGGAAGGAAGTAAGTTGTTATGTTCCAGCCACCAAACAAGACGTTTATTCAGCATGCCTTCAAAGAGTTTCCTGAAACATGATGCCAAAGAGATAGGACGTAAGGAAGCATTTTTTTTCGGGATGGGAATAACGATAAAGGAGTTCCAGGAAGACGGAGTGATGCCTCTGGATAAAAGGAATTGAAGAGTTCAAGGAGAAACGCAAGTGACTGCTCAGACAGATTTTTAAGGACTATATATGGAATACCATCTATACCCGGTGTAGGACTGGTAGAGTTTAAGAGAACAGACTTTAGTTCATTGATATTGAATGCAGATGTTAAAGGGTGCGGGGAAGAGCTCTGTACGGAAGGAAAGGAGTAAAGTTCCTCAAAGTTAGGAACGTACGCGGGAGCAGTGGAGTCGACAAAAGATAATAGGCTATCACGAGTGAGATTAAGGTTAGACGGGTGTTCTGAAGACGGGGATTTGAACGCCTTAGCCATTTTCCAAATATGAGAAAGTGGGGTAGTTCTGGAGAAGGAAGAACAGAAGTTCTGCCAGGAGGACCTCTTTAAGGCTTTCAGCATGTACCTAGCTCTGGCATTAGCTCGCTTGTGAGCAAGAAAATTCTCGGTAGTAGGACTGGAGCGAAAGTTTCTAAAAGTAGCTCGACTGAGCCTAAAAGCTGCTTCGCACTCGTCATTCCACCAGAGTGAAGATGCCGACGTTCCTCGCTTGGAGCGCATCGGGGGGCGAGATGGAGAAGATAAAGAAAGAGCAGATGTAGTGGAATGAAGAAAAAAATTATAGGATGATATGGGATCAGAGGAAGGACACAAATTAGGAAGCAAATGATCCATAATAGAACGAAATAGAGCCCAGTCCGTTTTGGAAAGATTCCATTTAGGAGAATGAAGGGGCCTAAATGGAGCAGGAGAAGGAAAATTGAGAGGAGTTATCAGAACGGGAACATGATCACTACCAAAGGTACCCGCAAGAGTCCTCCAGTTATAGTTGAGGCCAGCATTGGGAGAGGAAAAAGTTAGGTCAAGGGAACTGAAGATGGACGGACTCCTAATATATGTAGGCGAGGAATCGTTAAGGAGAACTAAGTTATCGGAAAGAATAGAATTTTCAAGGACAGTACCATTAGAGTTATAGGATGAGCAACCCCAAGAGGGGGAGCGAGCGTTCCAGTCGCCACCAATGATAAAGGGATGAGGAAAAGAATTGAAAAACTGAGAAAGGGGAAAGTGACGAAGATCATAATCAGGAGGAACATAGACGGAAATAAAATTTAAGGAGCGGCCAGGGTTAGTAGGAATAGAAATATGTACAATATTTGGCTGATTGTTGTTAGAGGAGAAGTTATAAGGAACATTATGAGAAAGAAAGGGAATATCATTTCTTATGAGGATAGCGGCTCCACCGTAACCATCCTCACGATCATTCCTGACCAGAGTGAAACCTCTAAATTGGAGATTCATTCCAGCACGAAGCCACGTTTCAGAGATAAGAGCGACACTGATTTCATGGAGATCCAACAGACCTTCTAATGAATGTTTATTAGCTCTAAGGCTACGACAGTTCCATTGTAATATATTCAAGGCGGTCACCATGTTTAAGCCTTGGAAGGGTTGGGACAAAGGAAAGTGGGGACAGGGACAGGAGGGAGAAAGTGAGAGAAGCCTCGACAGATGTAGGAGGCCATTACAAGATGAGGATAACAGCACATAAGAAGAGCTTGGAGGTAGAAGAAAAGGGAGAGGTAGGACAACGGAAATAGAATGGAAAAGAAAGCAAAACGGAGCTAGCCAGATAAAACATAAAGTGGAGCAAGGGGAAAGATAAACTGAGCTAAATTTTAGGAAAGGGAGGCATGCAGAGAGCAAAGTACGAATTGTCCTCCCATTGACACATATGCCGCTAGCATAAAAGGAGTCATTGGTGCTGAAAACAAAAGGCAACGAAGTAGACAGCCTAATGGCCATTACGAACGCAGAATGTAGATCAAGTCTACAAATTATGAGTTGAATTAGGTGCATGTCAGCAATCCTAATAAATGTTCCATAAGCACAAGAGACTGTGCAGCAGAGAGTAGTTCCTATGTATCTCAGTCCAAAGATGTTTTGTAGCAACTTGACATGAGTACATAGGGCAGCAAGAGGAGTAAAGTGAAAAAAACCGTGCCCGAAGGTATTTTTGATAACCTCAGCAACGGCATATTCACAAAATGAAGAAAAAACCAACAAGCACATAAAAAGTGCATAATTCATCAGATTCGGGCAGCTGTCTTCAATGCCTGGATATATTTGCGGGAAAAGAAAAAGAGGTGAATACGAAAGAGTATAGAATGAGAAAGTGACGAAAAGAAGCAACATCGAAAATAAGAAGCAATGCTTGGCTCCAAGCTTTTAACTTTTATGCTTCTGTAACTATTGAGAGCAAAGATTATTGGAGAGAAACGATGATTAATGAGTCAACAAAGGAGGAAGAAGAAACAATGTTGTTGGAGTTAAGAAGCTCCATGATGGCCGCCGAGATAGTTTGAATTACGGGCGGAGAAACCGAGGAAGGAACAGAGATGTTAGTCAGGGAAGTAGGATTGGTTTGAAAAGTAGTTGGGGCATAGGTATCATTTGTAGCCGGGATATTTGAATGAGTAGGTCTCCTAAGAGCCCATCCATTAGAGGGGTGAGGGATAGAGTTAGAAGGAAGCGGAGGAAATTGAGGAGAAGGAACATATGAAGATTTAGGATTACGAGGTTTGTGGAAAGTGGGAGAATTAGGGCTAGAAGGAGAATAGATTCGAGATGGGGAGGAGGTAGGCCCTTTTGAAGGAGCTCTGTGCGACAAATGGGACACCGCGGCTCGATCCGCGTAGGTGAATGCTTGTGATACAAAGCGATTCTTATTTAAAGAGGCAGCCTCTTGAAAAGAAATATTTTCAAAGGCCATTAGCCTCTTAATGTCTTTTTGTCTTCCCCATTCTGGGCAAGAACGATCGTTAGAACAATGGGGGCCTTTGCAGTTGCGACAAAGTGGCGGTTCTTGCAGATTGCTGCAGTCTGTAATAAGGTGTCGAGAGGCACAGTGGGGGCAGATAGGGGAGGTGCTACGACAGTGTTTGGCGATGTGTCCAAATAGGAAACAGTTCGAACACTGAGTAGGTTGACGGATGCTAGGGGAGACAAGAAATCTCAGTTGGAAAATAGAGACGAATTCCGGAAGAACTGTGTTGCGAAACTTCAATTCAACAGACCTTGTCGGAATTTTCTTTCCCTCGGAAGTACGATGAATTCGGCGGATAGAAACGATGGGAATAGAGGACCAAATGCCCTCCAGGTTGTCCTTTTCTGTGAACGATGGGTGGATATCTGTGATGACACCCAATCTGTATAGTAGACTGTTGGGAATGTACGCTTTGATATTGTTGGATGAAAGGAAAGTGGAATTATTTAAGAAAGAGTTTGCGTAAGAAGCAGAAGGAAATTGGACCGCAATGCGACCCTTGCCGAGAGAATCAATTCTGCTTAGAGGAGTGGCCACAGCGTTAATAAGCCTTGCAAGGGCTAAAGGGTGGAGATTGCCGATGTTTCTATCCTCAGAGCAACCTTCCACGTAGACCGTGAAAGGACCTGGGTGATTGTCGGCAAATATTGCGATATTCATATTGTTATTATTAGCATTACTATCAGAATTATTATGGTTAGTATTACTTAATATAGTATTACTATTGTTGTTATCATCATTACTATCATCATTGTTATTATTATTACTAGTGTCATTACTATTATCATTACTATTACTATTATTACCATTGTTGTTATTAATATTATTAATATTATTGATATTACTAGTAAGGTGCGAGTTTTTAATAGTAAAGTTTTTAATAGCATCGGTAGCACTGACGTTAATGTTAGAGTTATTTTTGCTTATGTGATTAATACTATTATCGCTACTATTATTATTTTTATTGTTATTACTGTTATTTTTATTATTATTATTTTTACTATTTTTAGTGTTATTTTCACTGGTATCGCTATTATTACTGCTATTGCCGGCGAGGTTAATGAGGTCTGGATTAGAGAGTCGCAGATCCTTACTAGGGACCGAAGCGACCGGAGAAAGGGGACCGGATAACTTACGTTTACCGGAAGCGTCGACCTCCATCTGGAGATGCAGATTCGGTTTCGACAACTTACTTTCCTTGGAGGAGGCCGCTGAGCGGCCTCCACTAGACGAGCTCATTGGTCAAACACAGAAAATAAGAAATAGAGAAAAGAAGAAAAAAAAAAAGGATCGGGGTAACGGAAGAAAATAAAATGAAATAAAATATATAAATAGAAATAAATGAACTGAACAGAGAATGAAGTTAAAATCTTCTAAAGAAAGAGCGCTAAATAACCGAAAGACGACGAGCGCAGAGCGATTAAATTAAAACGATCTCACCAGTCTTGTCAGCTATACAAACGATGTCTCTGAAAGTGAAGATGCCGTTATCGCCGAACAATCGTTAATTGATAAGCACGCGAGCGAACAACCGATAGTAACAATGAACGAGATTTCATATGTTAAATCCGTCGGGTTTTAAATTAGTACTTTGGGTTTTCTGTTTTTTTCTTTTTTTTTTTTTTTTTTTGGCGATTGTATGTTGGTTTCGATATTAATTTTCCGTCTTTTTCGAAAATCCACTTCCGCGTTAACGTCGGAATTTCTTTTGATATCCTCTTCCGGCAAGATAAAATGACATTTTTATTACTGTGAATTTCAGAAATCACGTCGGTCCACATCACTGGATTGAAGCTTTTCAAAGGAAACCATTTTTAATGAACTCCGATTGTTTTTAACAGAATGTGGACTTTTGTAAATGATGTACGCCGTCAGCTCGCAACGTAATTTATTCGAACAAAACGGTGACGGGGTAAAATGACCCTCCGCCGTTAATGCAATAAACGTTGAAATTTATTCTCGATTTCCGCTGTCTATCGCTGTTTGTCTTCAAAAATTCGTGCGCTTCGTGAGACTCACGCATTCTCCGAATAACTTGTAGAAAATTTAAAATTTTAACAATGCGACGCTACTATATGTATACTTTTGATGTCGTCGAAGAATTGCCTACTGGTCGCGACAGAACTAACCATAATCGCCCAAGTCGTTGTGGAAAAATATGGTATAGCCGAATGGCTAAAACATTTAGCGGGTTTTTCGTCAACTGACACACTTAAGAAAATTGAAATATACAATCTAACACGGTATATAAGTAAAATGCCAGAGCTATTTCATTAACGATTTGTGTCGCAGCTGTGTTTTATCAGTTAAAATTGCAAAAAAAAAATAACGCATCTATTTTTGACACAAATGGAAAAAAAAATGGTATATTGGTTTATGTAATCAAAAAATTTCTATTATATTACTTCTTCTTCCGTCGTATTACTCGATTCCGAGTGTCGTGAATCATCCATGTTGCAATGACTAAATGCAATCATGCTATTTGTCTCGGTCTACCGTTGCTCGCAAGCATTCTTCCAATCTTTTTCTTGTTATTTCCGGGATTTGATCTATATATCTATTTGGAGGTCGGCCACGGCCTTTCCTTAGACCTTCCCCTGCATAATAATTTTTTCGAGTGACTCTGGTCGGCATAACGTGTCCGAAGAATAACGTTGTCTAAAATCAAAAAGCTCATAAAGAAAAGATGTGCAACCGACATATTGAAAATAAAAAAGTAAAAAACTTGTTTCATTTTTAATTTCCTCATTCCTTTTACAAACTCTTGCAACCTCTTCCTTCATCACGTTCCTGGTTTGCTGATTTCCCTGGTTTCAGTCGTTCCGTTATTTCCTCCATAACACGTCTTCGTCTCAACCATAATTGTCTTCCTTTGTCTCTCTTTCGTTTTTCTATTGTTTCTTCCTCATACTGTAATTTTCATCCCTCGAATCATGACTGTGTTTGTGATGCAAATCATATCCTTTTTGAATGCTCTGTTCTTGTAC
The DNA here is from genome assembly GCA_039619475.1 of Icerya purchasi. Lineage (NCBI taxonomy): Eukaryota > Metazoa > Arthropoda > Insecta > Hemiptera > Monophlebidae > Icerya > Icerya purchasi. The sequence goes on along the minus strand of CM077116.1, from coordinate 95,372,656 downwards.
AGGAGCGTTCCGTCCTCTACACTAAGCTTCTCCACCTAAAACTACCTACTCCTTTGTGTGCTTCCTACATACTTTCCTTTCCTTCACCAGATGTTGTTCCAATCTTAGCGGAGTTCATTTCCTCTATTTCTTTATATATCAAAATTTAATCCTGCTTTCGTAATTCTTTGATAATGGGTCACATTGCCCTTGGTTGGCGTTCCCCCAAAAAAAAAAAAAAAAAAAATCGTTTATAATCGATGATAATCGGTAGTAAATTTCATCTTTTGTTTTTCGAGAGAATAAATCAAGCAGTCGGCGGGAAAAATACAATTCTGAATTCTTACATACGTAAGTGTGTAAGAAATTTTGGAGTGTACGTACTCCATTTATACCATTGAAATACAACCCCGTGTTTTCTCAGCTGTCGACGAAAATTAAGCCGGTCTCAGGATAATGCGAAAGGTAAGACTGCGAGAGGTCTAAAAACACCGTTTAAAAACGAAATTTGCATCATTTTTCGATGATAAGTTTAATTAATAAAACGGCTAAATTTTACCCTAAACTAGAAAATATTCAAAACCGCGCGGAAAGTGAAAATTAAAGAACGACTACTATGCAAAATGTACACAGAACCCCTAAAACTAATTTTAACCGGAAAACTTCTTCCCAAAAGATGTAATTTAGTAGAGCCCTCGCCCCTTTTTTTTTTTTTTTTTATGCATAATTATGAATTTAAAAATCATCAATTATCATCTTCTTAATGGAATAATAATGAGCCTTATAGTGCATGCAATGTGAGTTCTCAAAATGACAGATGCGCAGTAGGAATTATCAGTCGACAGTCGCACTCTTTATCCCGTTAGCATCGTTTCAATATAAATAGACCGACATTTTTACCGAAATCATTTTTAAAAATATTTATACCGTAAAAAATTTAGATATTTTTGGTAACCTTCTACCGTGTGCCCCGAGGCGCATTCACTTTTTTTTTTTTTTTTTAAATTTTATTTTCATTTTACAAAGTCTTTTCTATACACAAATCTCTTAATACAAATAGCAATCAAAAGTATGCTTTAAACTTAAATAAACGAATATATATATTTTAATGGCAATCTTATTCTTAGGCCAGTTGCGTGTCACGCTTATAAAACATTTATTTTTTCATTTTCGAATAATATGATCAAACCAACTATGAAAATTATGGAATAGCGTCCGCGGTTTAGAGTACTTTCATATGACAAAGTCTAATTGGGTTTTATGTAAATACGAAGATACATATATGCAACAAAAATTAATAAAACAACGAACTTAATTTTATTAATTCATTAAACGTACTGTTGCCGATCTGGATTCGTATATATATTTTTTAGGTGGCGCAGGTGTCAACAAAAGACCGCCACCTGGAAGCAGTATGGAAGGGAAAGAGGCAAAATTTTGTCAGAAATTGGTAGGATAAATACGTTAAGAGCTGGAATGATACAGGAAGTAGGAAAAGATGAGAGGTATATAAAGTACAATAAGGAGTAGAAATCCTGAATGACAGCGAGGAGCAATACGGAATAGGATGCTCGGTATAGAAGGATGGCCGCTCACAAAATATATGATGGGAATCGCAAGAGACTTCATCACTTGGATGAAGAGGGCAATTAGGGGAAGGTGTTAAGCAATAATGAAAACGAGAGGATACAGAGCATAGAATGAACTGCAAGCGAATAATGGAGGGTATGGCGGAGCAGTAGAAAGTCGTAGAACCAAGGACAAGATAAAAGACTAGGTTGAACAGACCGATCACTGGAAAATAATGGAATATAGATATTCGAACAAAGTTGGGACGGATTTTTTTAAAATGCAAATAGAAGACTAGAGACGGGAATTTTAATAAAAAAGAGAAGGGAAGGTGCAGCAAAGCGAGCCAGGGAATCCGCCGTTTCGTTACCCTCTATATCCCTATGACTAAGGAAGCAAAGCAAATTTACGCGATGTCGGGAAAAAAGATTAACCGCAAGGAAAAGGATGAGAAAGGTTAGAAGAACAAATTATTATTTAATTATATAGTACAATGTAATATTACTGTGTAGCGTTAATTAGTTTATTAATTATATTACATTGTCGATGGGTTGAATTTTCGACACCCAAAAAAAAGAAAAAAGAAAAAAAAAAATAACCTACAGAGCATTCGTAGAATCGGAAACAATTAATTAGTTCGAAGGGGAGCAAAGGGAAAAGATGTAAATTACAGAGTTCAGGATGAATTCGGCAAATGCATATGAAAGAAAGACGGATAGATTTAGAAAAGTTCGGTGAAAGTAAATTCGACACCCCCGAGTAGAGTGATTAGTAAAAATGGGTTCGTGAGAGTTCCTTCTCAAATTCCTAATTATATACGGTATTTTATGCTTACTAATAAGTTCTTTCTACGGTACAGTTACATGTATAATCTTACTCGTATGTATTTTTATGTCATTTAATACATTAAAATAAACAGACATAATTAATTAAATTGCCGACTAGTTTCGGATCCGGAAGCGCGCGACAATTACCGATTTTTCTTTAAGCTGGAAACTAGTCGACAGTTTAATTAATCGATTAACGTATTAAATGTTTTACGTGCGTGCATCTTTGCCCGTTAATTTTTAATTTCTTTTTAATCGTTACAGTTGCTACATTTTCTGTAATTTTAACATTCGTTATCAAACTCCTTTTAAACCAGTCAGTCGTGTAAATAATATTTCATTAATAGGCCGATCTTGTGTAGAGGTGATTAAACCTTTTCATAAAGTACAACAGAAATTCGACAGCCTTTCATACGGTAGAATACCGCATAATCGACGGTCGATAATTCGAATTCATCTCATTACCTACCTGACGTTATTGACAACAAATCAACCGTTCGAAAAGATAAATTTCCCATTTCAGAGTTTCGCACGCGGTAGTTATTGTTTGCGTTTATTTATACGACTGCCATAGGTTAAAAGCCGTACCTTATTTAGCTGAAAGCGGAATATGGACACGAAGTCGACAATGTCGGCACATTTTCGCAATATCGATATTTCTGGACCGCTAATTTTTCGTTCGACAAACTATACGACGATGTAGTGGCAAAAATCGTGTCAAGAGAAAAACCCACATCTGGTGCACGCTGCAATTCACGGAGCATGTTAAGTCTCTTATTGTTTACATTTCGATACGCACTGGCGGCGCCGTGATATATTTTGCCGGATTTATCTCAGCATTAGAATTCTGATTATTACGTTTGTCCTTCATGCTACACGGTCTCTGATAAATGCAAAACTGTCAATATTGACGACTACGACTATCAAGCCGCATCACGTACAACGGTACGTAAAAGAGAATCATTAAGTACCTAAAGACGCTGCCATTCGAGTCGCTTTACCATGATTTGTTTATCTCATCAATGCTGCCCCCGTTTCTAGAATACCTTTTTTTTCTTTCTTTAATAATTTGCGAGTCCCACAAGGCACTAGCTCATTTGTGGGTTTCCAACACAATTATATCGTTTACTCCTATAATATAACATCAACTACTTCAATAATACTTTCTATTACAACAACAAAAAAAAATGTCAACTTAAATATTACTAAAATCCAACATAATTTACACTGTACTCTAACTTTTGCTCCATCACACTCTCAATAATTTATCGTTTATGTTACAATATACACCATCGTCTGAAATAATATTTTCTATTACAATATCTTAATATCTTAATTTATTATATTACAATAGTACAATATACACTATATACTAACTTATACAACTACCACTCTCTCTCATTAGCAACTTAAATCCGGAGACAATAACGAGTCCCGTATCAACAACGTAGGGCCAATATTATAAGAAGTGGTTATTATTATGATCTTTTTTTGTTATTATTTCTATTACTCTTTACACTACGCTATCAACCAAATTTTAACTTTGATTTTCATCTCTCCAAATTTTTTTCATCTTGAATTTCCTTTGGTATCTTCCCCATTAAAACTTTATTAACACCTTTTCCTCTACATTGTGTCTATTTTATACTGTTAATCCCCCTAGATCGTACATTGCAAGTTTTATCGTAATTTCTAGAATCCTGTACGTTGTTATTCTCAAATCAAATCAAATCATATATATTCGGAATCTGTACAACGGTAATTATATATACTAAATAATAATTGAAGTCGCAGATGCGCTCCTTTAGCGCGAATAGCGAATGTAATTGGAATACAATTTGTGTTTGACATGAACATTTAAGGAAGCTAAACTAAAAACACGCATGTTGAAATTATTACACGTTGGCCACTATTGTGTACTGGTTTAACTAATACATCTCAAAATTAACGAATATGGTACATACGAAAACAAAAATGAAAACTACATAGTACATGTTAGTAGCCCACGTTTACAAACAATCTTAAATGATAAAATTTACAACTTACTTACAAGTCAGTAATAACAAGGAAACAAGTAAGAAGTAGTAAAAATCAGTAAAAAGCCGCAGAAATTAATAAAAGTTAAAATAAAATAATATCTAGAATAAAATCTAAAATTAATCACACACATTCCCCAGTCCCAAAATACTGGTAGCTGGCTTCAACAATAATACGTAAGCTAAAGCTAAAACTAAAAATTATATGCATGACAATAATAATAATAATAATAATGGTAATAATAATAGTAATAACAGTAATAATAACATTAATCATAATATTGATAATATATATAATAGTATCAAAATTAAAAGCTAATATAAAAATAACAATAACCATTATCCAAGTTTAAAATTAATAACAATACTGCTAGTTATAATAATAACATTAAATAATAATGGAACTACTAATAATAATAAAATAAGAGATAAATATAGTTATTTCTATATGTAATTTAAATTTATAAAATTAAGTAATAAAGTATATATAAGTATTTGTAGTAGTGATAGATCACAATAAAATTAAGCTTAAAGTACTGCCTATCTTCGAGTTTAACACTCAATAATTTGCTATAATAATATAACATATTTTTGATGACATTTCATTACTTTTGTTCCACCAAGGGATCTTAGCTAATGCGTTTTTCTCTCGTTATGTAAGACCAGTTTTAAACATTTTTGTTGCAATTTGTTGATTTTCCTCATTTCTGTAATTTTCGCCTCTTCCCGAATTCCGATTCCGTATTTAATTCTGCACATTATTACTGCTTCGAAATATAAGACTTTTCTACGTGATACCTTGTTTTAATTAATATATAGCACAAGAATACAGGTTTCCTAACTTTCCCCGCAACATTGTCAATGTGGTTTCTTCATGTTAGATCTCCGACTGTACGTAACTCCGAAGGTACCCGCATATATACGTAAATGTAGCATTTGTGTAAAATCTTTTAAGAGAACGAAAAAAGCGACGCGATGATGAAGAGATAAAAAGGTTTTATATTATTCGTCCTGTGTCTAATATATTTCGCTGTTTATTTTTGTAACGTATTTCTAGTTCAGATTCTACACTTTCTATCGGAAGTTTTATAATTTACGGCAAACAAAATTTCTACATAGAACCTCCTCTTCCGCCGGTAGAACTTTTTTCATGCGATTAATATTTTGCGAATTGTAAAAACAATTTCAACAGACAATTCCAATACTTTCTAGTCACGGTAACGATATCGGTTTTGCTGCTGATTTATATTTTTTGTTAGCTTCTTCTATTAAAGTAGTCCATCTTTTCCACATACTTTTTTACAATCAGCTCACCGTTCGTTGTTGTTCTTAATAAGGAACTGCAGATTGTATTCACAGGTAGTTCTTGCCAATATTCCTACGTTCAATCCTATCAAATACCACTGCGCTTCATTTTGCTTTCGACCAAGACCGTTAGCCAAGATTTTCCATTATTCCCGAATGCGCACATTCCGCTTGTAGTGATGAGACGACCGATTGCTTGGCTCGGGTAGCTGCTTCCTTTCGTTCCTTTTCTTAAGAAAAATTCCATCCTCTAATTTGAATTCCCTATGCACTAAGTTCCATTTCAAACTTTGGTCAAATATTTACGCCTCCTCCTTTCGTAACGATCAATCCTTTTATTTGTCTGTACAACCTAATCTTCGTTTCTAATATCTCGTGTTCTTGGAGTTACTTTAACTTCCCCGTTCTGTTGTCACTTCTATGATTCGCTTGCGTTTTTCGCAATTCCCTTGTCTCCTCTCCAACTGGTGGTTTGTGACGCTAATCACATCTTTTTTGAATGCCGATTCCTTTCGGTCGAATGTTGTACTTTATATTCTTGTCTGCTGAAACTCAAGCTACTCCTTATCGTGCATCTTATATTTTATCCTTCCCACCGCCATCCATTATTTCATCCATTAGTTCTTTTATATTGTCCATATCTGACCGAATCAAAATTTAACTGACGGTTCTTTTCTTTCTTGTTGTTCTGGGTGCAGCTCCTTAGCTGGCGTTCCCAAAGGGGGGATAAAAAAAAAAAGAAAAAGCATGGACTTTTTTTATTTTTTGGAACTTCCTTTTTTTTTGTTTTTTTTTATTATTGTAGTTTCGGTTTTACTCGTATTTCTTCTTTCTTGTGCCAGCTTTGCTGCAGATTCCTCTACAATTCACTGCATTCGACTGTTCTTTTGGCTTAGTTTGGTCAGGTTTAGAAACTATGAAATCGCATTTTTTTTTTTTTTTTGGATGAAAACATAAAGGAGCAATATTATCGTACAGATACCAATTTCTTTCTAATGATAAACTACTAAGGACATGATCGGGGGGGGGGACGTTTGCCAGTAATATGTTTCGCTGCACACGTAGGTGAAATTTTTCCTCTCCTGAGTTGTCAAATTTTTTAAAGGTGATTTCATTTTTTTTTCTGGCTGAAAATGGTGGTACTTTCTAATGCCTATTATGAAAACTATACCGAATTAATGATGTGATAAAGTTAAAATTTGAAAAATGAAAATACGGAATCACGACAATGCACCTGTGGTAATTATTGATTAAAATCTTGAAATTCTGTGCCCCATATTCACCATTCCATTTTGCTTGCATTCATAATGACATTGAATTTTTTATGACCGGATCGATTAACAACTTCTTCAAAATCTTTGTAGCAATCAACGTTTCAGCGACCAAATTCTAATTTAACTAGGCCAAAATTTGGCAACGATGCTCTATTGAGTTGGCAGCACGCTACATACAGACTGGCGCGGTACTATGATATATTACGGTCGTATTATACTTCGCACAAACTTTAAACGCGTTTTTCTCGAAAACTACTCTTCGCAACACAGGTTCCTTTTCTCGGCCAACGTCACATACACATGTTGAAAAGAATTTCGGTTGTTTGTTTATGATGACGCAACGATTTTTAATTCGATCTCATCCGTCCCTATTTCCGGGGCGATAATAATAATTCATGATTTGCGAAACAAGCTCTATCACAACTTAGCAAACTTCCGCCACGAGAGAAAAGACGTTACGAGAATTTTCTAAATAACATATGAACAGTACAGGATTCTCTTATTACCTACCGGCCTACACGCACGCTATTAAGTTTTTCACCCAATTTATCCGGCTTAATAGGTTCCACTTTCGCGCGCATAACGTCATATCCTTAGCCTTTATGCAATAAATATCAGAGTTCTTTTTTACGTTTTGTTGTCCTACTGGTGTCTGTTGGAAAGCCAATTTCCAGATTAAATTTGATAACGAGACAGAGTTGGAAATGTTATAGATTAACTTTTCTATTATTCCCTCAATGGTAATGACGACGTCTTTTTTTTTGGGAGGGGGGCTGACAAACAAAGGGCATTAACCCACGTTGAACAAAAAAACTAGATTATTTATTTAAATTTGTATGCTCCCTGTTATGCAGTCAGCTCTTGACATTATAACTCTTCCTTTATTCTGCCCTTTCCTTCATCTTCTGCTATCCTTTGTTGCGTACATTTCAGACCGCCTAGCTATTTAGCTTTTTAGCTTAGTTTTTCCTGTTGTTGGGTCAATGCCGCTAATTTGTCCACAAAAAAAAAAAAAAAAAACAAAAAAAAATTCGTAGCGGTCAGCTATAGCGACAATGAAATAGCGAAGAGAAGGAACAACAGAAGGCGATAGAAATCAAAAGAACTGATGCAGCACTATAGAATACTACGTTTAAGAACCCGGGAGTGAACAATGGAAAGTTCAGATGACAGATCGGGACATTGGAAAAGCATTTAGTTAGAAATACATTCATGATTATCACTGAAGGGATGCAGATGATAATGAGGAGAGTGTGCAAGTGAAAAACAATATAGAAATGAAGTAAGGAGACTTGAAACGCAATAAGAAAGGAATACCGTATGATGTCGCCACTTCTAAAGTTCGATCAACAGAAAAACCGATGTAAAATTACAAAAAAATATCGAAGAAAATGAAACTGATGACGAAGACGCAACTCCAATACTAACATTCAGCTTATGAGAGCAGTTAACGAGTTGAGCTGGTATATACCTTCTTTAAATGACTCGGTGAAAATGGTCTGTAGAAAAATTAAATTCCTTTCCGAAAACGTAATTATTTCAAACGAATCAAAATCACTGCGGCGAAATAAAATCACTTTTTATTATCCCATAAAAATGCCCAGCATGAATAGAATATATATATACAAAAAATTAAACAAAAAGTGAATTTAGGTATGTATTCGTATGCATTTATGTAGATTTTCTTGCTTTCCCGTATATAACGCTTTCCTGCTTCGTGTACACTCTTCGTATGGTCCCTTGAGAAACGTATTAAACGGGTTTTACTGCTTCACCGACTTATACCTGTTTAAATCTTTAATTCTGTTTTTTTTTTTTTTTTTATATGACGAACTATACATACATGTATAGATATATATATATATCCTTATCAGAAAACAGAAACACAACCTAATATTTTTAAACTAAACTATTTTTATTTTGTTACTTTATTTCTATTTGCAAGGTTTACCCGATATCAACGAAAATAAATTCTCAATTTTTATAAAATATATCGATACATTCAATTTCGACTCGAAAATGAACAAATAATTATGCTGAAAATTTTCTTTTACCAACTAGACTGGATGAGGACTGTCTAGTCAACGCTACATACACACGCACATTCACACACTAGTCGCGCCACACACACAACACAAAAAACAATTGATTATCGTACATAATTAAAATAAGCGAATGAACGAGAAATATAAAAGAATTGCGCGCCGGATTGTACTCGGTACTCTATGCTTTTTTCCTGTACGTTTGTTACGACCGTTTGTTCTCGAAAACCTGTGCCAGGCGCTTTTCTGACTCGCCTCCTGGCAAACTCGACAAGTCCTTAGGATTGTTTGAAATTAATTCGTTTTCGATGCGATTCTTTTTTAAATCTTAATTGCTTCTAGTTTGTAATCCGGTCAGGTGCTCTCAAGTCAATTTAAATATTAATAACAACGACATTTAATTCACAACATAATTTTAAAAGAAATATACGTAAATTATCATTCCTTTCCTATATGTGCGGCCGAATCAACCAAGACATACATGTGATGCGGCAGCGGTCATTGAATCACTATATATATATATATATATATATATATATATATATATATATATATATATATATATATACAGACAACTAAAAATGTATTTACCTTGATCGGTTTTCTTTTCTTTATTACTAATATGATAATTAAAACACCTGTAAGTACGTTTCACAACAAACTGCAGTAGTTAGCAAGGGTTAAAGTAGACACTCGTAAAATGTTTTTCTATTCTATCGAGTATACCTTTCTATGTTCTCTACTTCATTGACAAAAACTCTTACAGTTCGGCTAAAAATCAAGCCAAACACCTATAAATTATGAACTAAAACCTTCCGCAGAGATCAATCGATCCACTCCAGTGGAAACTGGAACAAAATCGATTTGGTAGTTCCTGAGATTAATGCGCACAGACAGACAGAAGGACATTTTCTGAATTTCATCTATATATATATATATATATATATATATATATATATATATATATATATATTTGTATATGTACATATATGTTTATATATGTATATGTATATGTTTATATATGCATATGTATAGCGTGAAAGAGAAAGAAAAATAGATGTATTATATTAATGAAAACGTCATTAAAAAAAGTACTACAAAATGTGTAACGCTGGACATAAGCACAAACTAGTTAAAATCGTCTTTGACAGTCAAAATCGAGTTTACGCGGGAACAGTTTAAAATTAAACATTCGTCATTCGAGAATCCTGCTGCACAAATTCATTAACTTTCAAATTAGACGGGAAAATAGAGGTCTATAACAAATGCCGACTGCTCTTTGTGGTCTTACCTGTCTCCACGGAATACGCGCACAGTGTAAGATTTGCCATATTCATTTTTTAATTTATCCTTCTCTACTTATAAACAGGTATATCGCTTTCTTTTTCTCCTCTACCGCGCCGGTTCATTTATTAAGCGCCTCGCTTAAAAAGAAATTTCAGTAATAATATTATAAAAAGAAGAAAAAGGTAAATAAAATAAAAAAAAAAAAAAGAAGAAGCGAATAAACCGGGCAAAAATTTTATCTTTTCACCGAAGGTAGACCCAGCTTGAATTGCTCATTAATCTGCCTTTTTTTTCCGGCCAAAAACTTTCGGTATAAATAATCTTCGTATTTAAACGAATAAAAGAAACATTTATCACGGAACTTATCTTTGCAACAAAACTCGGGAGACAAAATACGCTCGCGAAAGATCGGAGAGGAAATAATTTAAAAAGTAAACGAGGATGAGAATCTGTGAAACTGAGGTTATATTTCGCGTCACTGCTTCGTTTGAAACAAAAGAGCGCCGCAGCAGTTCTTTGAACGAATCAAACAGATGCCTCTGCCCTAGGGATTCGCACAGTAACAATTATTAATGTTTTAACTGTCACCGAGCAATTTTTCTTTTGCACAAAGTTGTAAAATCACTTTTTCACATAACACAACGCGCAGCACTGCGGAGCAGCGCTGCCGACTTTACCGTGTCAGATAACGTTATTAATTAATCGTAAGTTATATTAGTTCGTAATTTGTGTACTTGTTTTTGTGTGCCACGCATCAGCTTCTAACGCGTTAGCACAAATTCGGTTCAATTTTACGATTTAAGTTCACATTCACTTCCTCCGAGAACGTCTACCCGATTCGCTGCGAGACGATAAAAAACGCGAAATAATATCGGAATATCGTAAAAATCGAATTAGCTCCAGAAACGATTTTCGCGTACAATTTTTGAAATCGCTTTTTTTCCCCGCCAATAATGAACGACTATTTATTACTCTTATTTAGTTCTAATTATTTTCCGTGCCACACTGCCATCTTTCCCTGTCTTCTCTATACGAGACCGAATTATTGTAACAAAATCCGATTTCCACCGAAATTTATTTTCACAATTATCTTCCCCGTCACTTAGGTTGAAAACTAAATGGCTGTAAGATTTTCCGCGATCGCCCCTACTTCCGTTTAAGGTTCCACTTTACAGGGCGCGTTCAATGTTTAACAGGTTCGTTCATTTTTGTCTCGTCGATCTTTTTTTAATCTTTTACTCCCATTATTTATCGCAATGTTCAATTTTACGCGCGTAATTCTGCTGTAATTTGTCTCGCTGCTCGGAGTTTCGACTTCCACATCCGTCCGGATGAGTTTTGCGTTTCTAATGAAATTTTCTAATTTCCTTTTTTCTGGCAAGCTGCTCGAAATGCAACGCCGCAGCGGTCACACGTAAAATCATTCGGTAAACTTCTAAACTTTAAACCTGCCCATCTGAAATTCCACATTCTGCGCATCAGTCGAAGCTTATTTTGAAATTCATTTAACGATTTCACATTTCTTTCCACTTTGCGAACATTCTCAATTTGAACTTGCATAGCCACTCGCTGTACTTGTTGTTCGTTTAAAATTATTTTTTCTCGGTACGCTATTATACCCTCTTTATTTACATTCCGTCTGTACATATTCGGGTGACATAATTTGGTCGCTACTTTCCCAATCTAAAATAGCTGAGCACGCTTCTAATTCAATCCATGTCGAGAAAAAAAAACAAAACAAAAAACGTTAGAAGTTCGAAACTAAAGTTGACTGTAGTAGATTATCAAGAATACTCAAGTGTCACATACATCAATCCGAAACTGAATACTACTCCCGAAAAAGTCATATCTGGATAAAATGACAGACGGATCAAAAAACGAAATGAACTGCCGGCCAAAAATATTCTCTCCCGGTTGATTACGAAAATAAAACCCGCAATCTCCGATTCTCTCTCTTGTAATGGGACTGACACTATTTGCGTAACATCCACCATGTCGAATGATGGTTTAACCACCGTTGGTTTATCAAAGTTACAGTCGCATTGAGAGTCTTCATTAAATTTTTAATGGAGCGCTAAAGAGAAACCCTTTTGATAATCTTCCGTTTCTCTATCGGAATTATTTCATCGGCTACGTAATAATAATCTTTACTACATCAACCATTTATATGTCTTAAACCTCCATTAAAGCCCTCTCACATCCGAGATGGGGATCCTTACGTGCTAATAATGTTATACAAATCACTCGTACGTTCCAGATCAGATTATATCGCAATTTCTTATATGGCAACTTTTCCAGATCCGTCCTCTGGAAAATAAAATAGCCTCCAAAACACTTGCCTTCGGCTTTGTTTCGAAGCTTTCAGGTCACTTCCTATCCCAGTTATTCTATCCAACACCGGTCTTCATCCGAAGATCATATTTAGGTTATTATCGCTTTCCGATCAAATATCAATGTGCCTCCTATTCTTTTATCCTTCGTCACTGGCCTTTTTTCCCCAATGGCATTCCTATTTTATCTCGTATTTCTGTTTGTCTTTCCAAATTTTTTTTCCTCATTTGATATTTCCCATCACAAACATCCATTCTTTTCTTACGTCTTTTCCAAATCTTTAAAACCATCCAATATCGTGCCATGCTTCCTTAAATCCTCTTCCCCTCTCATTATATCGTCAGCGTGGAATTTAATAATACAATAAATTCCCTATTTCACGATCACACTCTTTCAGCTTTACTGACGAATCGAAGAGCCCGGATGCAGTGTTCGGGGCCGCATTCTTGTGCCCTCGGTTCAGCCATCCTCAGTCCTTTACCCTCCTTTTGTTTTATCTTTCGTATCTATTACCAGCTTACGAGCCATTATTTATATTTCTTCTTTTGCAATTCTAAATTCCTTATTATTTCTGATTCTTTAAGTGTTCTTCTGGCGTTATCTCCACCTTTCCTTTCTCCGTTCACAGATCTATCATCTTTTCTATTCGTTCTCTTCTATCCTCTTCAACGTCTATTTAAATTGACTTTCTTTGGATTCCCGGACATTCAGACATTGATAGAACTTACCAGATCATCCAATTGGGTAGCTTTATTAGCAGGATTCCCCAGATAACAATACTTTCCTTCCAACTAAATTCTGCCACACCTTAAGCCTTAACACTCCGCTCTTCGCTCGTTCGAATTTCTTTTATCTGTTGCTTAATCCTGATCCCCCTTCTCATCCTCGGTTCTATTACTTCCATGGTTTGCGTCGGTCCATAATTAACTATCTCGCCTTCGTTTCTCGCACAGTCTCCGCTTCCTTCTTCTCTAAATCGCTTTTCCTTGGCTACATCTCTGTTTCGTACATTGAAGTCTCTTATGATGTTTGATCACGTGTGTTCTTCGAGGGATTATCCCGCGAGCGTGAGTTATACTCTATTCTCAACTTTTAAAACTCGGTCTTCTTGCTCCCTTCAATGCCTCCCATGTTCCTTCTCTGCCTATTCTCTCGGTTGTTCCTGTTCTAGAAGTATTCCTTGGTTCCATTGCTGATAAAATAAAAATATAGCTTCTGCCCTGTTTCATCCATCTCTTCCATTTTGCTTTGGCCAGTGCTCTCTGTTATCAATCTCACGAAAAAAAAAAGAAACTTCGTTTTTTGTTTCTATGTCATTTCATGTTTTCAACGACTGGGGTTTACTTGCTTCTTCGTGATTGGTTGTTGTTTCAAAATATATTTAAACTTTTTCTTTATACGCGACGGAAATGAAACTCTTAAAAATCGTCCATTTCTTGTACACTTTCGTTGTCGCTATTTTTTGGCGTTCATAAAATGTTTTTGTTTAGTGTTAAAAATATTAAAAAAACAAAAAAAAAAACAAAAACAAAACAAGATTATATTGGCAAATAAAATTTAAAAAATTGATTAAATGTCAAAAGTTAAATTACCGGAAAACAATGATCGGTGGAATATTTCCGAATAAACTCTGGCCAGCGTGTAACCGAAACTATAAAAAATCGAATACAACAAGAATTTCAGCATGGAACATGCTTTAGCCGGGACCTAACCAGCCAAAACGTTACGCGGAAAGAGAGACGAAATGTAAGCACGCTGGAAGAAAGACGAAATTGTCGCTGGAAGGGAGACGAAATTGCGCACTGATAGGTAGACGAAATTGCGCACTGAAAGGAAGACGAAAGTAGCGCACTTATAATAAGAATACCACTGTAGTTGGACAACGGATTTATTATCATTTTCATGGACGAGGTTAGCATGATTGGAGACGAGCTGTTTGAAATTCTCAATTCGCAGCTTCAACAAATTACCCCATGGAATTAGATAAACCGTTCGGCGGACTACTAGGACAAACGGGTTTATAGTGAATCAGTGCATTTGAGTGCACAAATTACGTTTGATTTAGTCGCCGGAAATCGTTAGAACTCAACAGAAGGTGGCAGTAAGCGAAAAGTGCGCTGATATCTGCGCTATCGAAAGCACTATCAATGGTCAGCGGGCATTGATTGTAACGATTTACATTTCACCTGGCACTAGCATTGACGATATTGCAGATTTTTTTGAATTGAATTCGATGGCTTACACCCCTAAGGGAGCAGGGATTTGCAAAGTTATTGAAAAAAGACAATACCATATCCATCATTTTGTCTAGCGTTATAAACCTGGATCTGAAGAAACCTGAAAATCACCGACTGGTTCAGTTTATGGAAGAAACGTTCGGATTACAAAACAAATCTCGCTCTGTCGACTAATCGTGGTGGATCGCGTGCGTTGAAAGGATCGATTCGACAAATTATATCAGTTATTTTCGTTATCATAAACCGGTGACAGTAGCGGTACTTCTAACGACCATGTAGAACAAACAGAAAAATAAAACGATTATCCGAACTTTTTGTATTTCTACATTTCTTTATTCATAATTTCCCAATAGAACAACAGCAGTTACAAATTCGGCATTCAGCGAATCAGGCTAAAGCATGTTCCGTGTTTCATAATTTTAGCCGTAAGTTCTAAGTAAAGGTGTAAAGCGACGAGTTGTTTTTTATCACGATTATAATCACACAAAACTTTTTTACATATTCTATTTATTTTGGAACATACTTATATGTAGTGATTAAATTCAAATTCAATTAAACATTCAAATTTTTCCAGTATTACACGTTTTTTAGCGAGATTTTAACCGGCACAATGTTCTTACGTTCTTCTATAAAAATTAAATAAGATTTAGGACGCAACATCTCCTTCCTATTATTCAAACCTTAAATGTCCAGTTGTCACATTAACCCCCTTTATTCACATATTTCTATAGATATTCTTTCACGAATTCGCGATACACTTGAAAGAGTTAATATTATTACGATATATGTACATAAAAATTTTAGAATACACTGGTGTTTCCATCAATATTCATCGACATTTGTTGCTTATTAAGGATTTTGAACTGACTTGATGAAAATTAATGTTTTCGCCCGTTAATTAATTGCGAATTATCGAATTTTCCACCGGATGATAAAGATGCAAATTTCAAGAAAATATTCAAAATCGTTTTCTGTTTTTTCTTCGAAAAAATAAAACTGCGAAGCGAATTTAATTTTTTGCATGGACGGCATTTTGCAACGGTACCGGAGAATTTAATATTTTTCTGTCCAGTTCTTATTTTATTAGTCTAGTTCATTTTGTTTTTCCTTTTGAGTAAAAATAATAACCGTTTTTGTTAAAACATCGTAATAATAGCGTCACTTCTGCGAGGGGAGCACCGGGATGCAATAAGCGGATAAAAATGAACTAGAAAATCTCGGCTAATTTCAGGTCGAGCGCTTTGCCGCCACTTACTACGCACACACGCAATCAATTATAACAAGCTTTCACTTTAATTTTCAGAACTATAAAAGTACCGGCCAACACCTCCACTTGCTTCCAAGTTCCGATTTTCAGCTTGTCGCAAGATTTTAAATTGGCCCCCTTTTTCTTTTTTTTTGATACTTTTTTCTCCGTAATGTACTTCCGTTAAAATTTCATTTTATTTACGTATTTATTTTTATATATTATATATATATATATATATTGTTGTTGTTTTTTTTCGTTACATTAACGGGTGGACAGCTGTAGTTTCATGAAGCGAAAAGGTGCCTCTTTTAAAAGTTATGGATTATCATAATGTTACTTACTTTTTCTACACTGGGCAGGCAATTTTCATTTAATAGGAAATCCGGGCCTTGCTGAAAAAGGTTACGTTTGGTCAACGGTGCAATATATAATTAACTATGACTTGAAATCTAAGCGCGGCGACCAAGTCCAAAATTCAGAAAAATCTGTTTCAGCCCTACGGACGACTGAAATTCAGCAAGATAAAAAGAAAACCACCTCATTCATAGCGCGTGCAGTAAAAGAAAACGAAGATTACACGAAATTCGGCCATACTTTAGGCAGAATTAAAATTTTTTTTTAAAATTCATGCGCGGATTATTTATATGCAGCAAATATGTATATTTTCCTATGAACTAGCGGTGCAATTTTCTTAACGGAGTGTCTTAATGATTAACTAATCGCGGGACTAAACAAAAAAAAAGACAACAAAAGACCGAAATTTTTTTTTAAAAAACAAACAAACAGCGGGGAACGATGAAAACCGCATTACATACGAGAACAGCGCAATACAACCTCTCGTTATAAACCAAATTATTTAATGTGATTTTTAATCTAATTAAAGTATTAATGTTGACGAATAATCATAATATCCCTTCTTTAAGGTACATTTTACTGTGAAGTATCTTTTATCGAGTAATTATTTTTCATTTTTGAAGTCGTTATCTTTACTTTTTAAGAAAAAATTTTATTTCACAATTTTTTAAGTAAAAATAATATAGATCAACGGCCAAGCCCAAAAAAAAACAAAAAAAAACGCGAAAGTGCTACCTCCGTAGTCGATAAAGCTAGGCACTGGTTTGAGAATATAACGGAGGATGTAAATCGCGTAAAGGTTCGGGGGGAGGATATCTTTATTCGAATCCATATTTGTGTTAACGGTGAAATCACCGGCGTTCGGCCTTTAATTTTAAAAATTTTGCGATTCGTATTTTCTTTACACTTTGACCAATTTTTGTTTGGCTATATTAAATAAATGAAAATACTTTTCTGAAGGGAACACCTTAATTTTAATATTTATTTTGACTACTGAATGTATATTAGCATGCACCGATACTTGATCGATATACTTTCCAATGTCTAGACGAGTAAAAATTATACATAGTAATTAACATTTCTGTCAACAATGAGCTTGCGAATTGTGCTAAAGGGGATTTCACTTTATTCGATATTTTAAGTCACTCGTGTTTATCGCCTCATTAATTTCAAAATACTGGCTGTTAAATTTTAAAATTTTGAACATTCGTCTTGTTTTCCCACATTCCACTGACAATTAAATATCAGAGATCGGGCTTTAGACTTGAAATTTCATGGCTAAGTTTTGCCTGGCTATATTAAAAATTCATCTTCCTTTCAATCTACTGACCGTAGAAGGCTCATCTGTGGACATTAAATTAGTTGGCGGAACATGGTCACTGTGACAGAGACCTTACAAGGTTGGAGAAGGAAATTATTTCGGTGTAAGATTTTGGTGGTACAAAGTCAATGTTTTTTTTTTAGTATCCTCGAGTATATGCGTCAAGCTCACTTGTTTTCTATCGATCTCTATGTTTGATTCGTTTAAAACGTGCTTAGAATTATCCTGGCTAGAGGGGTTAAGTTTTCTTGTATTTCATCTTTTATGCGTCGATGTTATCTTGAACGAGCCGTCGTCTGGGGAAATAGAACCATAACCAAATCGTGCCGTTCGTTGTGATCGTAGACGGCAACTATATTTCGCAACTTCATTATCGTTAAGGTTCGTATTTGTTCTTATTTGGGGTTTTAAGAGAATCGCCGCTTTAAAAATTTTCCGAATATTATTTATTTATTTATTTATATTTAAATTTGCGAACAACTACTATCGGCTAGAGTGTAGTACATAAAAGCTTATTGTATTAAATAGGTAAAAGCGGTATACAATAGTTTAAGTTAAACAGCTTTGTACGGTGTAGGAATCTGATTGAATAGGATCATCAACCAGGATATTAAACAAGAAAGAAGGAATATTACGTACGCATCTGAAAGAATTATAATGAACGGAAAAATTTCCGTTGAATATATACTATAACAGAGTGAAAACGATGTTTTCTGCAAAACCATGTATGAGCTGCGTATGCCCCCATCAGAGACTGGTAATGATTACATCATCTCTCCGTCGATTTAGGTTTTTCGTGGTCGGGCGTACTGCGCTTGATTTCGCAATGTTTATTCGTGCACGAAACGGACAACCGTCATCGTTGGTTCCATAGTGTGCCTGAAGGCAATTTTAAATAACCAGTGGAGGTAAATGTTCTAGCTTTTTAACACAAACGGAGATTTTTAATACTGATAATTTTTTTTTAATATTTTTAAAACAACGTACTAATATTGAATGTAAACTTATGCACGTTTACAACTCTTTTTTTTTTTTTTAAGTCTAAATTCACAGGAAACAAAAAAATCATTTTTAACACACGCACACACACACATGTATAATATACTCGTATTTAACAAATAGAAATAAAAATAGCTAGGCCGATATTACATACTTTTATGCCAAAAACCTATCTTAATAAGATAGCAAAATACCCTTAATTTTTTATTCTGAGATATACATACAATATGTTTGCGATGTACTATTAAGAGACAATGTTCCGTTCGGTTATAAAACGAAAAGTTATAACGTGTACGGATTGAAGTTATGACCTCCGAATCACTCTTGAGTGTTACGAAACTTCAGATTGCAGGAATTACATTCCCTAACTTTGGCTTCCTTAAAACACCATTATTATTATGCGGGAAAACCAATAATTTGAAGACCGGTTCATTTAATTAACAGAATAAATTCGATCTTTTCGCGCGTTTACCGTAATAAAGTAATTCCAACGAAGTATTTCTTCTAAATGAAGAACCTGTATAACTGCACAATACCTATTCCGTTCTTTTCTCTTGGAAGCATTTTGTGCCTTCTTAGGGGTAGTCGTGATGTTAAAAGTAAGTAAAGTGACCATACTCTTAGCAGGACGTCGAGGATTGTGAAGTTGAGGTTTACAGTGTACTAAGCCCGACGGCATTAATCAGAGTAGGAAGACCAGTGTTACTTTTTTCCGTCGACATTGCGGGCAGTCGTAGTCATAATATTTAAAGGTGGGGTTCCCTTTTCACTAGCCGTTGGCAGTATCGGCTCTGGCATTGCTATTGTGGCCATAATGTTGGCCGTTTCTCCTACAGTTTTTATACACTTTATGCTCATAGTATTGGTAATAAGCTCGGGAAGCTTTTGTGCAACTGCATACTACGCATCACGAGCTATTCGTAATTCCAGTACTGAATCTTAATCTTGTCTATCTGCCTAGAGTTATAGTGGCGCGAACTTCTAATAATCGTAAAAACCTCACAACCCGCGTACGAGATCCTTAGGGCTGTGAAACTCGCCTTTTTTTTCTCCTTCTTCTTTTCTTTCTGCGAAATTTTTTATCTTATCTTACGTTCTTCTACCTTGTAATTACTTTTCCTCGAGTCCACTCTAGGCGTCGTAGTCTTTGCTCATGTATTTTTCCTTGATATATTTGCTACCGGTTATTATGTACTCTTCTTCTTTCTCTGTGCCCCAGGGCTCCTTTCATTGGATGAATCTTAATCGTTCATTGTTGACAAGCCCGGAAGAAGGAAAAAAAGAAAACTCGGATTGTTCGCACATTTGCATGGATTATTTGTGTATGAAAAAAAAGAAAAAAAACATGGCGAAGCAAACGAAATTTGGCGTTAAATATAAACGATGAAAAAGCAACGAAGACAAAATTACTGATAAAACGGAATCGGTAAAATCGCCGTTTAATGAAATACATACATTGCTTAAACCCGGGACTCTCGTCAACTTCACGCTTTCTCTTGAATCATTTAAAGAGTGTGTTTAACATTTGATTTAATTTCGCTGCAACTGAAGATGCATACATTTTACGTTATTATCTTTTTCTCACGCCTAAAATGGAAATCTGCAGATATTGAACCTTTCCAGTTGAAGAATATTTACGAGTTTCTTTTAAAGATTAGCACGATAAATATTTTTGATAAATTGTGCAAAAACAGCCGAGTGTACATAAATACAGACGTTAAGGTTCGCCATGGAATAATAACCTGTAGAAGTTTTAAATTTGCTTTATCCTTCCATTTTCGCGAAAATGTTCGGTAGTGCGTTTATTTCGCATTAACACGATTATGTTATTATATTTGTACCTTTTTTTTTTTTTTTTTTGCTGGCCCGGCACGAAACCATTTAGCCATCAACCAATCCTTTTATTTATATTAACTGCCCTTTTCTCTTGTGTTAATTTTAGCTTTTTCACTCTACCATTTTCTTTTCCCATTATTATTATTATTATTATTATTATTATGCTGTTATTTAAGAATCCGCCATGCCCTTATCAAAACATAAAAAGAAATTGCCGAATTTGCTTTTTATAGCAGACCTTTGCAACAACCACGGCCATCGTGGATCACACCGATACCGAAATAAGATAAGTAGAACTATAAACTGGCCGACTGAACAGCAAAAATTAGGAAGTAAGCAATGAAAAATGTAGTAGCACAGTGTTATTTCGTAGCGCGGATCTAATAATACTTTATTTTATTTACATTATTTACTTAATTTTTTTTTCTTTTCCTTTACCTTGCTTTTTTCTTTTTTAAATGTATATTATTATTGATTATTATTACTAGTATAAATTATTTTACAATCTCAAATTCCTTTGCACTATACATCTAACTGTACCGGAACTATCCATAAAATAATGATCCCCTTCTAATAAATGTAAATATTATTATCAACGCACGATTACCCGAAGCGAGTAAGGGAATAATGCGATAAGGATTGAAACAAACCACAGGCTGAGGTATTAATTGTAACCAAATGGGCAACATGTCTGGGCCAGAAAAAATTAAGTGCCCCGAAAGAAAAACAGTCCGCTTCCATTGAATAACCCATTGATCTGCCATTCGCCCATTTTTTTGTATTTCATGTTTTCCTAATTATAGGTAAGAAATGGATTAAATTCGTTATTGAACATTTTTTCCGTACCTGTGTAGAGTTAAACAACGTAAAATTGCGTTCTGTTGAATGTTTTTTTTCTAAATATTTCAAGCAAAAATGAAAAAAAAAAAAAAACAAAAAAAAACAGCTCACCACAGTAATAGCCAAAAGTTTCCCCTTGCTAATCTTTGATATTGGATAATTTTTCAGGAGACTCGCTGATGAAGATGATGAATTATCTGAAGTTCAGCCGGATGCTGTGCCACCGGAAGTGCGCGAGTGGTTGGCTTCCACGTTCACTAGGCAGCTGGCGACTAGTCGAAAGCGAACCGATGAAAAGCCAAAATTTAAGTCAGTCGCTCATGCGATCAGAGCCGGTATTTTCGTCGACCGTATGTACCGGAAAGTTACTAATGCCGCTTTGATGCAATTTCCGATCGAAGTTGTCCGTGTATTAAAGGTACTAGACTATAGTTTCAAATTCATTGTCCGTTTAAAAATTATCTAGTTTCAGATCACACTGCACCGATTAAAATTCTGTCTTGAAGTTTATCGATGTGAAAATTTTGGTTTTTTTGCGTGTACTTTTTCGAGCCTCTCAGTGAATATTGAAAGAACAAAAATAAATAAATAAATAAATAAAAAACGCCAATAATTTTTCTTATTTTCTGCGGATATCGAAGAGTCAGAAAATTGGTAATTCAAATGTTATCGGGCAAATTGTCGATTATGAGAAAGGTGCGAGGTAAAAGAGAAACGCAGCGGTGATGTTTGAAAGAAACTTACGGTTTGCAAGCTTACCCTAATCCATAACGTTTCACGAATTTGAATCTCATGAATATTTTGGCAACAAATATTCATCCGATTTACCGGAACAATTTTTTCCGATTAAAATTACCCGGTTAAATTTTTTTGCCTGTATCCTACTTCGATCAAAAAAGAGTTTTTTTTTTTTTTGTTTTCTCGCGTTTAACACTTTTCGAAAAAATTGGAATTTATTTTCCAGTGCAAATTTCCGTGAGTAATTTAGTTCAGGGTGTTTCTAGAAGGCACGAATTCCGTTTGTAATTAAGAGGAATTTCGCCTTTATAAACAGACTTATTTTCGTAGTGAAGGAAAATAAATTTTGATGCATACAGTTTTAAGTATTAACGAGAAATTTAAAGTTGCCTCCGTTTACTGCACACAACTTTTTTTTTATCGCTTACGGAATATTACACGCTTTTTTAATATGTTTCATTATACCGATTCGACGATTAATTCCCAAATATACAAACAAACTTTACATACAACGCAATTTCACTAATTTTATTGTAAGATGAGAAATCTGCCTTCTACTCCTCCCTTTTACAAATTGGTATTCCCACTCCATACGGTGCTTCGTTCATTCTCTCCCTTCCTTCTCGTTCTGTTGTCCAGGCTCTTGATTCTTTTTTGTCGTCTATCTCTGATCGTGTAAAGATCTGAGTCTCTTACGTCCTTTTTCCTTTGTTCTTGGGCCAATATCCTTGTAAACAAACCCAAAAAAAAAAAAAATAAGATGAGAAATATTTTTTGACAAACACGTCTGTGCCGAAATTGTTGGGACTTACAGATGAGCAACATGCCTGCAAACCCACCTTTTATTAAAAGACAGAGTTTAAATAATAATCTCCAAACTTAATTATTTACTTCAACAGAATACGGTAATTAAATAAAATACTAAACTTAATTTTATCATTGTTCGTATTATTTTCGTTAAATAAATAAAATCATTCAATTGAAGTAAATAAAATAAAATAAAATAAAATGAAATTAAAATAAGCTGTTTCCCTGTGTCTGATAATACATACTAATAGCTCACCCCGTATTTCAAAAAAACAGAATTCATTTATACGTTTGAGTCTTTGCAAGAAATTTTCAATTTTCCGGAATCAACGATTATTTTATACTTTAAAAATAGCTTTTTTTCTTTCTATTATTAACTATTTTTGTTTTTTATTTATTTTTTCCTCCTTTTCTTTTATCTTTCTACAAATCACGGGTTGCATATTTTATTTCTCCACTTATTTATTTTGTTATTTAATTTTACTTATTTCATTGTGTTCCTCTATTCATGTTTATTTATATGTATATTTCCTGAATTGTATTACTTTCCACTACTCGCGCTTTATAGCACATCTGTGGACCCGGTGTAACTCTAATGATAATAAACGATTAAATGACTATTTTATTTTGTCCCAGCGTTACAGCCAGTTTTCTCAACCGAAATAACTTAAAATACTGTTAGTATTACCCTCGCAGCCTTTTACAAATCGAACAATAATAATTTAGTAGTCGTCTTTGACGTTAGTTCGCTGATCGATAGCACGCACCCTCACGTGGAAAAATTTATCAAAAATATTCCACCTACACCTCTTCGGTCTAGGAAAGCGGCATGGTTGACGGCCAACGAGCTTCGGACAAGCGATAAGCAACTACCAGGTGGAGAGAACTTTGGAATAAGCAGACTCCAGTAAACGGACAACTTATCTTAAACCCAGCCAGTAGGTTTGATCTGATTTCAGCAGAAAAGCGTTGTGCAATTTGAATTGAGTTAGAACCAACCAAGGCCGCTACAAATATTTAATGAACAAATGGAAGCTCTCGGAATCGGAACTGTGTAGCTGCGGCGAGACTCAAACGATGCCGCACTTTGTTAACTTGTGTGAAGTATACAGTTTCAGTAATAGATTGACTATTATCTTGAGGAAGGCGCAGCAGAATGGCTGATAAGTGTTGATTTATAAATCGACGACGATATTTCGTAATTTTGTATGTTTAATCTATATTTAACTTTGATAAATTGATACGATAATAATAATAGTTCGCTGGTCACACGGTGCTAATATAAATATTGCTAGCCCATTAAGATTTCCTTTTATCTAATTCTTCGTTTCCTGTATAATCCGTAAAAGACATTTAATAGATCGTTCCTGTTCTTTAAACTCGCATATGTGCATATAGTTAATTATATTAAGGTTTTTTCTAATTTTTTTCTTTTTTCGGTGCGAGCATGTCCCATTCTTCTTATTAGCACTTTTCACAGAGTTCATTACGCTTAAAAACTTCAATTTGAAAAGAAGAAAAGTTAATCAGTTTTCGTAATTAAAGTTGCACTCGTTTGAAATTAATATTTAAGTTAACGTATTTTATGTAGCGGCGCAGTAGTGTGTGGGTGTGTGTTCCCGTATGAGCGAGGAGTTCAGTCTAAAACTTAAAAAAATATCCTAAACAAATAACTTTTATGCACTTATTTGATTGATTAATTTATGAACCGGTTTTAATATTCATTGTGGTCATTACGGTTCGACGGAAGTTAATATGTCGTCGATTGCTCTAAAAAGTCAAAAGTAAATTTTATTCTCCCAGACCCCGGTAGTAAAGAAGCTAAAAATATTATAACTTTATGAGAAGTTTGAAAAGAGACAATCTCGGATGCTGCAAAAAGAAAGGCGGCAAGAAGGTGATTACCATTTAAAATGTAGTAGTTATAAAATAACGGCAATCCTACGCGATACACTGGGCACGCGATATTCTAATAACTTCTAACAGATGCCGCATAGTTCGAGAGAAACTCAATTTGAATTCTCGGTTAATGTCAACAACGAGTCGGAACAAATTTAAAAAGAAATCTTCAGTATTTTGTCAAAGAAAAACTGTTAATTAACAATGAAATTATCGCAATCTGAACGGTATTGTATTGAAACTGATAAAACACAGGCAGCAGTGAACATGTTAAATTCTGTTACGGTAGTTTCCATTATAAACAAAATGCCTTTTTTAACATCTAAAAAACAAGTACTAGTAATATGCTTAAAATGGCAGCTGTGTAATTTTTACAGCTCGGTTATACATAGAGAACGGTAACGGAATATTAATATACTCGGTAGCAGAGAAAATTTGAAATGATCCAGTTTTTTTTCTTATGAAATTTGCCTTTACTTTCATTCAGATGACCTCTCCGGTGTAATAACTTATGAGTTACGAGGCAACGCGGTTAAAAAACACCTCTGTTCTGGTAGTGAAGTACCTTAACACTAGTTAAGTACTGTATATTCATGCGCCAGAGTTTCAACAAAAATGAAAATGGGCAAACTTTTAATTATTAATTTTTTCCATTTTTAACAAAAACAAAGAAAATAATCGGTAGTCAGTTGGAGACATTTTTCTGTATATCAAGCACATAGTAGCTTACCCAGCATTTTAATTGAGGATTACAGTGGCATTATTTAACCGATTTAATTTTCTCAATTGGCCATATCAGACTTCCTTCTAATACTCAGTTATTTCAGACTGGTTAGGGCTACAAATGATTTGAATACAGAGAACGACCCGTATCTTAAGTGTCCATGGCACACCAAGTTCGGTGGCCAAACATTATTCGCTTACATCGTTTTCCATATTTTCCATCTGCCTGGATGCTGTATAAAAGTTAATTACTCGTTCCAAATGGGCATATTGCAGTCGCTCCTTCAAAACCGAAATTATTCAACTCTTAGTGAGGTTCGTATATAAGTATACTTACGTAGTATGGTATAAATATGATTTTGATACCATTGACGCTGCAATAAATTCTGGTATATAATTGCATTCACTAAATTTTAATTGAATTTAGTATTTAAGAAGTTGCGAAAAAACGGGTTTTCCTTAAAAACCAGTCACGATAATGATGCTAAACGTGAACTTAATAAATGCTTGTTTAAAAAACAGAACGGAAAATATAGGTTTTTATAGATCTATTTTAAGAAAAGCTCTTTTTACCAGTGTGATTTTTTTTTTCTTTCCATCATTATTTTATTTACTTGAACGGATCATCATCATTTTGTGCCGACCGTTATAGTGGCTACATCAACATTTGTGCTATATATTTTTTCCAGCCTATGCGGTTTTCTGTTCTTCTTATAATTTGGTGAATTGGCTCTTGGCATAAATTATGTATTTGGTCTATCCATCTCATTGGGCACCTTCCCGGAGGTCGTTTGCCATCTATTTTCCCCCTAGTATTAGCAGTTTTTCCAAACTATCGTCTTCTCTCCTCACGATGTGCCCGAAATACTGCATTATTCGACGTTTGCATATATTCCCTAACCGCATAGTTACAACAACCTCATTCAAGATGGATTTGTTGGTACACTTTGCCGCCCAAGGAACGCGAAGCATTCTTCTCCATATCCACATTTCCAGACTATCTATTCTTTTCTGATCCCTTTTTCTTACTTAGCGTTGAAGTTTCTGCACCGTATAGCATTATAGGATATATTAATGACTGTACTATCTCTATTTTAGTTGTTTTTGTTATGTCATGGCTTTTCCATATACGTGACAGCATTTTCATTGCCTCTCTGGCCAATAACGCTCTTCTCTTTATTTCCATTTCACTGGAACCGTGGCAACTGATCAATGAGCAGAGGTAGACAAAACTTCGTATCCCATTATATGCGTGTCATTATGTGTCGTTGTGCTGCTTCTATTCACCACCATGACTTTCGTCTTGTCTTGATTCAATGACATTACCGTATTCAGTTATTTTCTCTTTAATAGTATTCATAATTTCTTCTAGGTTTTCTCTTGAAGCCGCTAGTATGGTGGTATCGTCAGCATATCGAAGGTTACTTATACGCCCTCCGCCAATAGATATTCCATCCTTCCAGCCTTCCAGTGCCTTCCTCATTACGTATTCTCCAAAGATATTAAATAGTACCGGCGATATTATGCACCCTTGTCTGACACCTTTTCCGGTTGTAAATCTTTTTGATTCTGCATAATTTACTCTAACTGACGCAGTGTGCAGCCTTCGTATAGATTCTGTATAAGTCGTCTGAGATGATTTGGGACGTCCATTTTTTGAAGTATTAGAGACAATTTGTTCCAGCCAACACTATCGAACGCCTTGGCGTAGTCGAGAAAACAAATGAAGACAGGTTTATTGAATTCTCCGGCCTTTCCGATGATTAATCTGACTTTTAATATTTGCTCCCTAGTGCCTTTGTCTGGCCTAAATCCAGTTTTTTCTTGAGGAATATGTCTGTGTAAAAAATATTTCAATCTGTTATTCAAAATTCTTAGCATGATCTTACCGGAGTGCGAAATTAGCGCGATAAACCTGTAGTTTGCACATTTTCGCATTGATCCCTTTTTATGGAGCGCTATAAACACTGAGTGTTTCCAGTCTTTGGGCCATTGACCAAATGCCCATATAGCGTTACACAGAATCCACAATACTTTAACTCCATTTTCTCCAATTACTTTTAGTAATTCCGTACTTATATTCTCACTGCCAATGACCTTCCGTTTTTTTAACGCATCCCGCGCTTCCCGCACTTCGCTTAAAAGTATACCGGGTTCCATTTCATCATCTATGTTTGCACAGTGATCAAAGGCCGCTGTTTCCTCTGCTTTGTACAGTTCCGTGCAGAACTCACTCCATCTAGTCAGTGCGTCTTCTTCAGACCAGGCTACTGTTCCATCTTTCCTTTCAACTGCGGGCAGCTTTTGGTTTTAAATAGCCCGGTTATACTCTTTTTATCTTCTTATACATTGTGTGTGTATCCTTACTGCTTTCACTTCTTTGTATTTCTAGACATACACTCCGGTAGTACTCCTCTTTATTTTTTCGGCAGTCATTCCTGATTTCCCTGGATAATCTTCTGTATTCATCGGAGACTCGCTGTCCCCTTCTTTTGGATAGATATTCTAAATCCAAAGACGATTAGAGATGGGGAGCAGAGAGGATTGGAGTAAACAATAATGGAATCTAAGAAACAGGAAGAAGCCGAAATTTTGCAGCGGAGGTGGAAACGTTCAACGGTGAGTGTGGAACATTTAAAGAAAATAGAATAAGGAAGAGAACAATCACTGACATAAAAAATCGAAAAAGATTAAATTTTAAAGGAAGTTAAACGAAGCCGAGAGGAAATGGATCGAAATCAAGGCTCATGATGGGAGGCAGACTATATTTGGATGTAGCGAGAAGTACGACCAGAGAATAATAAAATATATATAGGTATATAAAAAACAGATTTCGACTTTCGTTAATACAGCTCTATCACAAAACCCTTTTCGCAGCGTCAATGAAACAGATTTTAAAAGTGACCAAATGGTTTAGATGCCGGGCCGAGAAAAAAAAAAAAAAAAAGAATTAGATTTTTAACTTTTTCATCCATGCTACAACGAAACGAATTTACCCTTCTCGCACGGTTCCCAGATTTCCTTGAGATAGATTTCGTTTTTTCTCATGTTTTCCTTATAGGTCCCTAACTCGAGCCCCTCGGAAAATACTGAGTCCCAAATTTTTCGGATGACTCGACATCAACCTCGCGGATCAATTCTCAGCTTGGACTTTTCTTTTTCTCTCTGTTATTTAAAAAAAAGAACTTCTTTTCTGTCTCAGAAAGCCCCCGAGTGTTTGTTACGATTTTTCGCGACGAATAAATTGATGCTCGTAACTCTACCTTCTTAAATAAACATTTTTACAATTTGGCCGAGAAAGTCGCGCATTTTAAAAACAAAACTCACCGGAAATAATAGATGCGCAAAACAACGAACAAAAATCAAAATACGACGACAGATAAGTCACGCACGGCGTGGACTAGAAAACTATTCGCACTTAAAAACGGCCATCACAGCGGCCCAATAAAACGATAATGACGGATGTCTAAAACAAACTGTAAAATGAATTAATATACAACAGATGCTATCAGCATATAAACTGATATTATCAAATATGGTCGCACACACTGCCGCTATAATACCAGATTATGCTGCACTCATGGCTCACGCTGCCGGCAGTGCGGACGTACTCTCGCAACACGTACCGGAACTCTGACAGAAAATCGGAATTCACGCATTCTTTGACGACAACGAACAGTAGCACGGTAATATCGAGAGATGGAAAATTAACTGATTTTAACCGAAGAATAATTTCCAGCTTGACATCATCATCGCAAGATAAAACACCGAATCGCCGTCTTCTACATGTTAGGGAAAGGAAAAGTGCTGTGAAATTAGGGTGTCCGCATCTATATACCTATGTATAATCTTTTCGCGGCATACACGCGGCGAACTTTATTGTTCTCCTACTTGTTTTATTTAGGTAATCTTTGATGTGTATTTTTTTTTTCTTTTTTTTCCTTAGACACTGGACGAGTGGTCATTCAACGTATTTGACCTCAGTGAAGCCGCCTGCAATCAACCGCTTAAATATTTGGGCTACGATTTGCTGAACAGATACGGAATTTTTCATAAATTTAAAGTAAGTTCAGACGGCATTGCTTAGTTATTTTTGTTTTGTTTTACTTTTTTTTTGTTTTTTTATTCGATGGAGATTTTATTAAATTTAGAAAGGTACCTTTCATCGTCGGTAAACATATATGTGTTCTTCTTGTCTCTGTACGTATTTTCAGTCATCATCATAGAGCGTTGACAAAACTCAACTACGTGCTTGTGTTGTCCCAATTAAATGGTGTTAACGACAGCTACGGATTTTTGAGAGAAAAAAAAACTACCATTTTGAATAAACGCCACAGCAGGACACGAATAACTCGGTCTTCAGTTTTGCAAAAACAAATGCGTAAAACTATAGCGCATTTATGAACTTTTGAAATAAATATAACACACTTTAATACGCAATACTATTATTATTTATTTATTAAAATAAAACACTATTTTATTTTATTATATAAATAATAATAGTATTTTGTATTAAAGTGTGTTATATTTATTTCAAAAGTTCATAAAGTATCACAATAGTACGGAAGAAAATCACATTATAGCGCATTTAGCCGATCAATTTTGCTGACTTTATTTATTTATAATAAGCAAAACGTTATATTTTGCTGCATTTTAATGTGGTATATGCGGCGAATCCTAATAGGATGGTTTAGAAGCGTATCAAAAAATAAATAAAAATTGGAATGGCTTTGCTTGCAAAACCTGAAATTGTTTTCATTAATATCGCAATTAAAACGCTCTTTAGAAGGACTATTCACACACACGAGTGGGTGGGTGGCTAAAGGGTGGGGGGGGGGGGGCAAAAGTCGGTAAAAAAGAAAAAGGACGTCGAGTATATGTAATACATCCAATTTAAACGAGGATCACCTAGATAAAATCACCGTCAAAAAGCTCATAAAAGTGATAAATTGTACGACAAAAATCGAAAAAAATTTCATAAAATAAAAACATTCCCTTGGGCTTTGTACATTGTGAACCTTAACTTCACAGTCCCCGACGCCCTGTCAAGGGTATGAGACTTACTTTACTTTACTTTATGATCGATTAATCTAAAAAAAAATAAAAAATTTCGTTTCTTTTTAAACAGGAGTATATTAAAAAATGCAAACCCACCTTAAATAAAAGAGAAACTATATTACAATTTCAAATTTTGTGCCTCTGAGGGCATCATCATAAATGTCAAAATTTGGAAAGAAACAATACATCGATAGAAAACGATATTCCGAAGTAACGAAAACATATTTCAATTTTCCTTAACGATAAACGTTTAAGGTTTGCAACAAACAGCGTGTGCTCCTCTTTGCAGTACTTGCATCACAGTGGACAATTCCACATATACACACATATATGCGTAATTCGAAAAAAATTCTCTAGCTAATGCTGTGTATTAGCTCCTTTTACGTGGATGCCATTGAAGAAAAATTCTACAAAATTAAAAAAAAAAAAAAGCATAAGAACGCAACAACAAAACGTGGAGAGGGGAGTTTTTCCTACCCATTGCGGAGCGCGGTCCACAGTGTCCCTCACTCAGAGCGCTTACCAGGCGAACCTCAATCGCGAGGATTGCACTGAAAACCCGGCGGACGAAACGAAATTAAATTAAATAATAAAACAGCGATATGCATATTTTGTAATGCGTCTAACAAAACTTAATAGGCGATTATTCAACGCGACTAATAACTGAAATTTTCGTAGGAACAGCTCGCGAGCGAGACCAAAATACGACAAACGATAACCGATCGATCATGACGTTGATCGGAAGGCGAGGGGAAAAATAGCAGAAGCCGGTCGCTTCGAAAGGCGCATGTATTTATATGCAATAATTTGCGTAGCAGAGCAATTGTCTAGGCACTGCTTTTAATGCGAAATTTCCCATCAATCGCTCGGCTAATGTCCGATAATGTCCGATATTGCTACTACTAATATTTCATTTCAAGCCCCAACACACATTCGCCCGCGCTTTTATTACTAACACGGGCATACACATAATGACTTACATCTTAGCGAGTTCGCTAAATTGCGCTCAGAATTTTTCTAATGCAACCCGATTACGTTGCTACAAAATTCCACATCTTCGGTCTCGGCACATTTATCACGAACCAAACTTAAAATATATACATATACAGTGAGTCACAAAAGTTATAAGACACCTACGGAATTTCGAGTTTTTTCCCTGTGGGGGCTAGGAAATGAGCGGAAAAAATTCAAAAAAAATTTATTAGCTTCAGGTAACACAGACTAGAAATAATTCATCAATATTTAAACGAAAAAACGAAAAATAACACTCCCGCAATAAAGTGAAAACAAAAAAATACATCACAAAAGTTATAAGACAGCCTTATAAAAAAGTAAAAATGGTCGAGTAGATGAGAAAATAATACCGAAAAATATAAAATTAATATCGGGTTGCATTCCCATTATTATTTAAGACACATCGTAGGCGATTCGGCATATTCAGAACTACTTTGGAAGTGTAGTCAGCGGAAATATTTGACCATTCCTCCTGGAGCCGCTTTCGGAGATCAGTTTTGGAAGTAATTGGATGTTTTCGAATTCTTCTGTCCAGTTCCTCCCAAACATTTTCAATTGGGTTAAGGTCCGGGCATTGTGCTGGCGTTTTAATGACCCGTGGGCAGTTATAAAGCAGCCATTCGTGTACTGTGTGCGCTGTATGTTTGGGGTCATTGTCTTGATAAAAGTGATATGTTGATGCTAGGCCTAGTTTTTTAGCGCTACTTTTCAAATTATTTTTCAAAATTTCCAAGTAACCCTTCGCATCCATTTTGGTATCGATAAACACTAAATTACCGACCCCACCCGCCGACATGCAACCCCACACCATTTGATTACCGTCACCATGTTTAACAGTTGATTTTACCATGC
The DNA here is from genome assembly GCA_039619475.1 of Icerya purchasi. Lineage (NCBI taxonomy): Eukaryota > Metazoa > Arthropoda > Insecta > Hemiptera > Monophlebidae > Icerya > Icerya purchasi. The sequence continues at coordinate 95,340,079 of CM077116.1, read as the reverse complement.
CCGGTTTGAACTCTTCGTTCGGTTTTCTCCAGACCATGACTCGCCCATCAGAACCAAAGATGTTGAATTTTGATTCGTCCGTAAATATTACATTGCTCCAAAAGCTTGAATCCCGGTCAATACTTTCTTTTGCGAACTGTAATCTACTTTTTCGGTTTTTTTCGGAAATGAATGGTTTCTTACGTGAAACGCGCCCATTATACCCCTCCTTCATAATAACTCGTCTTATTGTTTCTGCGTTAACTTTTTTCTTCGTTTCTTGCAAATATTCTCTGGCAAGGGTAGGAACGCTTACTGTTGGAGTTTTCTTTATTTTTCGTAAGATAACTCGTTTTTCGTGAGGTGTTAATTTTTTTGGACGGCCACTTCTTGGTTTAGACTCGAATATATCCGCATGTTTAAACCGTTGGATGATACCCGCGATGGTTTTTCGGTTAACTCGCAATAGTGTAGCAATTTCTGTATAGGACTTACCCATTCCGTGATGGTAGATCGCTAGTTGCCTCACCTCCGACGATGTTTCCTTTCTTACTTTCATACACGACATTTTTTTAAAAAAAACACGTCCCGATACAGTAAAAACACAGTATACACGTACTTCACGTTGGTAGGATGACTCGATAATGCATTACACGTACCTTTGCACACTCACTGCACTCTTATCAGTGACTCATTACGGTAATATGCCTGAGTCACTCAACTGTCCTACGACTTTTGTGATGTATTTTTTCGTTCATATATACTTAATTCGATTACGAGAGGCTTATCTCTTGTTTTTTCGTGCAAACATTGATGAATTATTTCTAGTCTGTGTTACCTGAGGCTAATAAAATTTTTTTGAATTTTTTCCGCTCGTTTCCTAGCCCCCATAGGGCAAAAACTCGAAATTCCGTAGGTGTCCTATAACTTTTGTGACTCACTGTATATCGATATTCAAATTTCTTTATTTTCCGTTTTTTTGAATTAATTGGTTAATTATTATTATTGCTATTCTTATTACTACTATTATTTTTCCTTCTTTTCTACATATATATATATCATCATCATTATATCCTCAACCATTCGGTTGGTGGACAACCTATTCTCACATTTTTAGATGTACAGACACAGGTTGTAAAAACTAAGCAATTATTATATATGCAACGCAGGTGTACACAAGCAAGACTACATTCGGAACTGATAGTACATACATATGTAATGTTTAAATTTAAAAAACAAAAATCAATTCATTTGGTTCGTTACACTGAGCAAAAGTAAATCTCGAGGTTTGGAAAAGCCGAACGTCGTATCGGCAAAAGGCTCAACCCACTCGAAGGTAACGAAACTGTATTTCGACTTTCCCTAATGAAACTTTCGAAGTTTGCAACGAGTTCTAAAAAACCTCGATGTTGCGCGCGTTGTAATTAAAGTTTTTAAACACTTCAGAGTATATAAGACGACTGTCAAAGCACGGTTTCTCTCGTAAACTAATTTTAAAAAGAACTCCGCTTGCTCCACTTGGTAAATTATTTTTGGTTTAGATGTAGTGATACGATTTTTTTTTGTTTTTTTTTTTTTTTTAATTTTATAATCTCGAGTAAAAAAAAAACCTGTTCACTACTGCTTCCTTCTTCGGGTTTTTCATCGCTTAACATATTCGCTTTCTCCCATCTTTCTGTCTGACCAATATAGGGGATTCTGCCTAGAAAAATATCGTCAAAAGTGCATCATTTTATGAAGACGCGATATTAATCGATAAAAAATTATTCACATTTGTCGGCTGCTCAGGTTAATTGATTCTCAAGCAAATTCATTTACGAACGCGAGCGCCAATTGAACCCGAATGCAAGTTCGGCGGTTTACGTTTGATCTTACGCGTGAAGATGGGATGGCGCTTTACAAATCAAATTTCGCCTTTAAAATTCTATTTAGCCGGCAGCGGAGACATTCAGTTCGCGTGCGAGCTGATATATCGTTCAATATGATGAACGATGAAACGCAAGCTGCTTCCATTAAGACACATTCACACTTTCAGGTGAGCGCTGATTCGCGCGGAAAATCGTTAATTCAGCATTAAAATTTCTGTTCAAGCGAGAATGGTGAACGAAGATGCTTTCGCACTGCTCCGCTTCGCAGAAAAATGATCAGACAGCCGGTCTCGTCGGAAAATATTTATCTCAACATTTTGTCCTTTCATGACATATTATCATTATATCCATTGCCCCGGCCGATATATCTTTCCCGAGCCCAGATTCGAGCCCGCATTTCACTTTGCTTGCCGCGAGTTCTTTGTTCGCCCCCGTGTTGGTTGCCCTTTGAAAATTTTCATCTAGACCAACTACTTTTGTAAACATCTATTAATCTCTGTCACCGCTCTTTTCACTGTTTCCCGTTTCTGCTCCGTAATATTTCAGACAGAAAAGAGAGAATAAAAAATAAATAAATAGAAAATAACCGGAAAATATATATATATATACATATATATATATATATATATATACATACAATATATATATATATATATATATATATATTGTATATGTTTATATTTATATTATATATAAGCAACTGCAAAGCGTGCTGTAATAAAGCCATTATTGTGCGACTTGTGAAAATTATTTATTCTTCATTAAAGTACTATTTGTCCTCCTCGGATAATCGATCGCAACTAAACCGGTAAACTTGCAAAATCCTTCATCGGCTAATTTTGCTAACAGCTACTGCAATGGTATGAGTCGGCCTTTGATAATTTCCTATTCATTATTTCAACTTTTATGCTTTGACTGCGTTTCACTTCGCTAGCGCATTCACTAAATTTTTAGTTTGTTTGTGCGTATGGAATTAAAATCTCGACGGAAATCAGACTAGAGTATCGCAGCCCGGATTGGATACAATTTTTCGATAGTCCGATACGTAATCCGGGAAACCGCAACTCCACCTTTCATGTTAAAAGACCGAAATGCTAGAGTTGTCTTTTTCATTCGCTGCAAATTAGAGGCAGCTGCAGAAGTCCTAAAAAACGATTCTCGGTGACGAATAATAATAATACCATGATGAAAACAGTATCGATATCGAGCGTCGTTTTTTTTTTTTTTTTTAATTTAATAATTAATTCACCCGTTTTGTAAATAATTTCACGAAATGAACCGATCTTTAATTATAAAAATTCAATTTCGAATTTTCATCCGATATGTCACATCGCAGAGTCGAAACGGCAGTAATGTTCCAAAGAGATAAACACAGTATTATTCTGTCTGCTACCAAAAAAACAGTGTTTCTGATGAATGCTTCGAGAATATTATATTGTTAATTTCATTGTTAAAACAATTTTCGATAGCAGTGCAGAGAAGTCGATTTTTTTGTTAAATTCTCTTTTTCGCTTTTAAACTCTGACAGACACAATCGCCAAGTTCAGTGCAAATTCGTCGTAATTTTTTCCGAGAGTGGCATGTATACGAATTGTTATAACTATTTATTATCGGCACGACGGCCGGGTTGATAAAATAATCGGACCACTACTACATCGGATAAGTTCGAAAATTAACAAAAACGAGGAAAAATTATTAAAAATTGATAATCGACACTCGCGTAGAAGGCGATGACAAACATGCATACCAAGTGTGTGTATTGTATATGCAAATATACACACACTTGGATTGCTCACTTGTATTGAAAATCAAGTGATTCTTATCAGTGTTCCTAAGGTTTTATTTTGTACATTCGTATTACGTACAGAATATTACCTAGTGTTAATCTATAACAGAAAAGTAAGAGTAGAGGTGTAAATTAGAAAGAAATGAAAATTAATGAATCAAAAATGGTTTGGTTTAATGAACGGTAAAAAGCAAGCGAAATATTAAAACAATAATAATAATAGTAAAAATAATAATAATGATAATCAATCGAATCGATATCAGTTTTATTATTATTTGTACAAATTACCCCATCTATACACACAATAGTACGGGTGGTGGAGCTATAACTAGACAAAATGTTCTAAATGAAACAAAATAACAACACGCGATGATGATCTTGTGCTATAACATCGCAAAACAATTGATACAATTATTTAGCAATGTGAAAAGTAATTATCTTAAACTAGTCATAGTAAAGAATAATACAACGTAACGTAGTAAACAAACAGGGAGCGTAGATAATATTCAAAAGTATCCTAAAACACGGAAATTTAATATTTATCCATAAATCATCTACTATTCGGATCGTTTATGGGGTAATCTGCATCAGTTTTAGATTGATAAAATACTTTTTCCTCTTTTTTTCTTATAATTTTGAACATCGTCTTTATATGTTGTGGGATAGAGTTGCGAGAATGGTCATATAGAGTGTTTAAATCCTTGAGCGATATTTTTTCAAATCAGCCGCAACAATCTCTTCCAGAGCTTCTAGTAATACATTCCTTCAATAAAAACTTAAATTCTATAAATAAAATATATGAAAAACGAAACTGAAATTTTCTTACGACTCCTCGGTACAAAAATTTAATAATTCAAATAGAGCGAAACATAAAAATGTAATTACATGCACCACATACATCACGCATACAGACGATATATATATATATATATGTATATATACATAGGCTGTCTCATGGTAACTGAGACTGTGCTTCATATAGTAATACAACGTTACCTATCGATTAACGACCAAAGAAGGGTGAATATATAACTTATTGACTATTCACACTACAAATTTGAACATTTTTCGATCGCCGAGTGCACTACTGTTACAGCGCGTTAAATGAAAATAGTAAAATTTTACCGTACGAGTTTTTTTCAAAGTCAGATCAAATCAGATTATTGTGTACGTTTATAAATATAACATAATTAAGTAAATATATACCACAAATGAGCATAGCTGCGCGAGCAATGGGATCATTATTATTTTTAAACTGTAAGTGTTAAATATAAATCTATTATTACAAAGTCACATATATTTACAAAAATTTACAGAAACTTACAATTTTATTCGCCATTGGTGTCCGTTTCATGAGGTTCTCTATCCTTTTCAAAACATCGGCCATCAGAATTGATACACCTTTGCATCCGATCTTGCCACTTTATATGAATTGTCTTTCCGAATTCATCTGTAGGAATGCGTTTCAGAACATTTTGTGCTGCATTGTGGACGGCAGCACCATTGTCGAATTTCTGGCCGCGAAATTCATTTTTGAGCATCGGGAACAACTTATAATCACAAGGAGCAACATCCGAACTGTAAAGTGGAGCGGCAGCACCTGGATTTTCTATTTTTGCAGAAAATTTTTGTAAACTAATGTGTGAGAACGCGCGTTGTTGTGAAAGAGCAACCTCAAATTCTTAGTTTCCGGTCGTTTCCTAGCCACATGTTCCCTTAATTTTCAAAAAACACCGCAACAATATTCACTATTGATAGTGGTACATGGGGATAAGAAGTGTGTGTAGACCATTCCGTGGCAGTCAAAAATAGCTATCAGCATCACTTTGCCTGCGCTGATTGATTGACGGACTTTCTTCTTCCAACGACGAAGCGATCGTTTTCCATGTCACACTTTCTTGTTTCAAGAGAGGATTATAATGATGAACTCAGCTCTCATGACACGTTATTATCCGATTAAGGATACCAGGGGTTCAGTTTTGATCATTTCAAGCGTCTCACGGCACACTTCGACACGCTTGTCCAATTGTTCTTGAGTCAGTATGTGTCATATCAAACACATCATTTTTAAATGGTCCTTTAAAATATGATGCAAAGTGGTTCTTGGAAAGTAGATCAATTTTTTGAGAGTACGGATGGAGAGATGCCGGTCTTCACCCACTGCCACCGTGTTTATGTTTTCTTTTGTTGATGTGGTGCATAACAGGCCAGCGTGCGGAAACAATTCTGCGGCTTCCCGGCCTCCCAGAAGGTTTTGTGCCAACGAAATCATGTTGATTCTGATAGGCATTCTTCTCTATAAACAGCTGCCATCTCTTTCGCTGTGTCACCAGCCGATAAACCACAGCGGATACAACAACGAAAAAGCGTTGTTCTTTTTTTTAGGCCCATATTACAACGCAAAAAACTCGTGGGTTATCGCACAACGCACATTCAAAAACTGATTACCGTATACTTACTCGCGAAGGAAAACTGGTTTGAATTTGTCGCTATGGCTATAAAATGAGCGCTGTGCTACACGTCTATATTACGGTTTTCAACTTGTTCTGTCACTTTGTTCAGAAATAGGAAGCGCAGTTTCAGTTACCATGGGACAACCATTGTATATTAAAATACGGACATACCTATTCAAAATAGTTAGACGATAAAATTTATTTGGTATTTCTTTTATGCAATATGCGAAAACAGAAAAAAAAAAGCAAGTACTCGCGCCTTATTCAAAAAAAAAAAAAAGAACTTCAAATGCAATATGTGAATTTAGTTTATTTATAACAAAACGAGCAAAAATATCACTTATGTAAAGTATCGGCGGTCTTGGTGAATGCGATATACCGGAATAATTAGAAACATTCAGATTTCCGTGAAATTTCGATGCAAACCGGTTCATCTTTAATACCCGCAGCAGATTACATTAAAAATTTTTAAGTTATTAAATCAAAAAGTAAATTTTCTCACGAATGTGTACAATTAAGGCGATTAAAAAAGCTAACGTAATTATTGGAAGCGGATTTAATTTAAATATTCATTGCGTCTAACTTCTGAATTAGATAAATCTAAATTTCGACGAAAAAAATTCGTCAGTTATTACAATTGAATTTTTCGTAACATACGTCGGTATTTCTTTTTTTCGTTAGAATCTTCTTTTGACCGACAACGGCCCCGAGGAATCGTTTCCTAAGTCTATGAGTACACACAGTTCTGCTCCGCCATGCGGTTATATACTGTAGCGACATCGGTATACTGTCCATCTGTTGAACAATAATAATAATGGTAATTAATTAATTAACCGATCACATAATAGTACGAATTATTTTTGATTCGTTCATTTTCATTTCTCTCCAGAGGCGATTTAGCCCCCGATTCGTACATTCTCGCTGCACAAATGTAAGCGCGTTCGTGATTGTTCCCCGTACGCAATGGGTCCGCAACATATTTCAAATGCGGCGAACGTTTAATTTTTAATCTAAACGCAGTTTAAAATAGTATACGTATGTTTAGCGTTTAATTGCGAATTAGTATATAAGCAAATACGGTACTCGCGGTTATATTTCGAATAAATATCGGCAACTATACGGACGCTGACAGCCGGGAGTTCTGAAAAGAACTGTTTCCGTTAATTTAATTCGAACGAATACGGAGGAAAACCGGAAATTAATTATTACGAACGAAAGAAACAAAGCAACGGCGGTAAAAGGAATCGAAAGAACCGGAATAATAAACGAAATGTAGGCGAAAATCGGGATTTAAAACTGTTTTTTCGCGCACCGAAAAATCAAACGAGCGAGACTATACTATTGGAAAAAACTCAATAACGATAAAAAACTCAAAACTAGCAATGGGCAAAGAAAACGTGGCAGCTACAAATAAGCAACTAAATTCTTGACAGCACTTAACCGCAGACTAAATCTCAAATTACGCCCACAAAATTAAATCAACTTTAAATGGAAATAAACTTTAAATGGAAATAAACATTAAATGGAAATAAACATTAAATACAAATTTATTCCCTTAATAATATTTCGCTTATCTACGCCAAACCACATATTTCCGTCAGAGAGTTTTAAACGATTATTTATTCTTTTTATGCTGGTCACATCGCGCATTTAGTTTAAATAGATATAATATATTATAATCAGGTAAAACGGCTAACAAGACATGAGAGCTTTCCTTTCCTTTAAGGTATCCTTTATATTTTTTCGTCTACGCATTTATTTCCCTTCAGACTGCTAATTGCACGAGTTCTAGTACCGATCTTTTTTGACTCCCTTGCTGTCTCTCCATAGTAGTTCTGGCCGTCTCCACCTTCCCCGAATAACTTTCTTAGTGTCCTCAGTTTCCTTTTGTCCTACGTTCTTCCTTCTTGATGGGTAATCATCCGTAGCTGACAAGCCCAATAAAAAAGTAAAAAAAAAAACAATTATTTGTATTCCACCGTGTAAAAAATACTGCTGCAAATCGTATGTTACTGAATGCTTGCCTGTTTCAGAATGTGCTAATCGCGTAATCTTCCGTTTCTATTTGCTACATCCTGAAAAAATTTCCCTCGAATACCTGCCAATAAACTGCTCGTTTTGTAAAGAAACCGATAAAAAATTATTTTTTGTTCATCTCTTTGACTTTTTTTTTTTTTTTTTTTTTTTTTTTATAAAAGGAAACCAGTAGTATCGAGTTACGAGAAAGAATTTAAGCAGAATATATCGAAATGATACTTATATGCAAGCCTGGATTTAGAGGGGGTCTAGGGGGGCTGCAGCCCCTGGCCCTGCCTTATAAAGGGGCCCCCAAGAGACACTCACTTACGACATGTAATAAAAAATTAATATATCATTTGTCATATACATCAACTTTTTTTTAAATAAATAAAATTAACTTTGCAAGTGCATTTTTTAATACATTTATTCGTTAATAATTTTGTATCCATTTTTATTTCCTTCTAGAGGAGGAAACTTCGTAATAGTAAAATTTCGAGTTTCGTAAAAAAGTACCAGAAATTTGTTTCGAGGTATAACGAGTCGGATTCTACGTTTTTATGAAATGTCTGTATGAATGACACGCACACACACTATCCTTTTATGCAAATCTTTGGTTAAAATTTGCAGAAAAATTCATCGTTTAAAATTATATATATATATATATATATATATTTGGGGGGGGGGGCATCGAAATTTCTACCCATTGTCTATGTGATATTTAGTTTTGTTTACATTAATAATTATATGTTAATTCGCAAATTCGAAATAATATAATTAAATTAAATTAAAGAAAATTTAGTTATTCTATAAAACTGATAATTTTGTCACTTCCGAAAAGGGCCCCTAATATTTCCATAGCCACACTTAATCCGAGACTGCTTATATGATCTCGCGTGAAAACACAGTTTTTCTTCCTTCTGTAAACGGTTATGGATAAATTTTTTTTTTTTTGTTTTTTTGAATTGATAAATTTTAAATATATGTAATAATACAGAAAAGAAAAATAGATTAAATGTGTTTTGCCGGCGAAAAATTGTACGCTAGAGGTTTTCCATGTATTTTTTTTTTGTTTATTCGTTTCTAATTTGAAATAATCGACGGGTTCGACGAGCGGTGGTCCGAAAGGGTTCCTTAATTTCGAATAGTTCACGATAATCTTTTAATCTGCTTCCGTTTGAATGCATCAGTTCAGTGCTAGGAAAAGGGCCTTCTCTCTGTTCTCCCCCTCACCGCACCATCGTCCGTTGTCTTCCGTCATTCCCGTTTTCAAATTTTTTTCCTATTTCCTTCATTAACTTTTCAACCTAAAACCCGTTGCTGGCAAATATATTACACAACAAAAAGTAATAAGAAATCGGTACCCCACAATTACGTGCCCCGCGAGTGCATCGACTTTGCCTGAACGTGTGTTTAAATATAAACGCGAGAAATATGGTCGCTGCTAATTGGCGCGGAAAAATCTGATTATGTTTTTTTTGTAAAACAGATACGCTGAAGAAGAAAAAAACGTGGAATAGTAAAACAGAAAGATTCCCTGCGGTTAAATATTATCATCATCAGAGCGTAAACATAGATAACGAAAAATAACGAAGCACATGAATCTCTCTTTAAATGAGTAAATTTGCCACAACGATGTTTATGGAGTTCATTTTAGGCGAAGAAAAAAAATCGAAGAAATTTTAATTTACGCGTTCAGATATTTCGGATATCCGAACATTCGGAAAATGATGAGTAAAAGTGAGAGCTGATCATGACCTCGACACAAACAGCGCATCAACTGTACCTGCTTGATCTCGGCTACGCCATCTTTTGTAAGATTACACAATTCACGAACTCAGACGGGATACCGAATTATGAAAATCGCTTCATTCAATTACCGCTGTAGAAAAGTTCACGTGAGAAGTGGAAAAGGAAAAAGTAATGTCCGTTTGAACTACTGTTTTTTTTGTAGGAAAATTAAGAAAAATTAAAAATAGTACAAAAATGTTCATCGGTGAAATATACGATAAAATCATACGTACGTTTATTTTTTACAAGTTCTTAGCCCTGTTCTTCTTTCCTACTACCTACCACCTACGTTAGAGTCACAATATAACAGACGTACTCTACGGAGCGCCTTCAATAATTTCAGGACATTAACTGAAATATTGTGGATAATTAGTTGGGGCCATGTTATTACCCCTCTTCACTTATTTTCTCACATTATCCTACATTTGTGACCATAGTATCGTATCTATATGTTGCTTCAGGATGATCTTAGCCGTTCGGTGCTTCCAGAGACATTGCGGGTTTCTGGCGGCTATGTTGTTTTTATATTTCATCAAAATTAAATACGGGGTCCATGGTGGTCCGGGCTGTACTATGACGCAACACCGGGACCCCGTATCTTTTCAGTAAATATCACTGATCAATCTGCCGGTTACTAATTTATGTCTAGGAAAGATGGGCGCTACTTAATTACAGATACGGCCATTTTGTACTAATTTATCAGTTTCTCGAACTTCTCAATTCCGATACGATCTTACTATTTAAAGTCCGCTTCCGTTCTTTCATGATTTTACCTCCAATTTTTTATTTTCTTTAGGGCTTTAATACGCTAAATTCACCTAGTTCCTCCTGATTTTTCTCTTTCACTCAATATCCGTTGATATTACTACAATCTGTGCTACCTTTCCTCACTGCCTTCTCCAATTACGATTATAATTTCTGCCGAATAATTTCAGTTTCTTTATTCCGGATTATTCTTCACTTTTTAACCCCCTCCCCCCATCCCCTTAGATAAAATAATGATAATATTGAATAAAGTAATGATAATCATAAACAAAAAACTCTAAATAAACGTTAAAATTACATTAAGTCGCGTATTTTCAACTGATAGAGTTTCCACCTTAAAAAAAAAACAAAATAAAATTCGAATATCATTTTTTTTCTTATTTTTTTTTTTCTGGCAATAATAAACGAGTGTAAAAATAAAGAATTAATGCGAACGCGCGTTTTTAATTTCAAAAATAAAATTTTTCCATCGCGAAACATATATTTATCTTCAAATAATACACACTCTCACCCGTCTTCGCTTCCTTAACTTTTATGATCACCGCGTCTTATTTTCGTAAACAGAAGACGCGATTCATACATTTGCATGCGTTCATAAATCTACGTACAAACATTATTATTTAGTTACCAAACAGACACTTTTTCCTGATTGAATACTACGAAAATCACCGCATTCATGACCATGAAGCAATACAAAAGTCGATGAGTTTCGAGTCGATTTAACATGCACCTGAATAGCATTTGGCAAAAGCTTCGAATGCGAGATTTCTCGAACGGTCTATCTTTCAAGAGGTAGAGTGCCCATTAAGTAATATCGTTCCAACCAAACAGTCTACACAATAAATAAATGTGTGTGCATCAATCGAATTGCTATCATTCGCTTCAGCCGACGATTTTTTTTTTGATCCCCGTTATTTGCTGCGGTGAATTTCATTAAATGGAATCGGCACTTGACATGAAATGTATAGGAAACGTTATCCGCGTTTTTTTTTTGTATATATATATATATATAATATGTGTATCGGTGTATATATATTCATACATGTATATATTATATGTATGTGTATTCATATATATGTATATATATATAAATACACATACATATAATATATATATACATATTCGCAAGTTCATTGCCCGTTCTGTAGTAATATGACAGTTCACTTTTTTCTTTAATGAACGCATTTTCATCATTATAGAAAAATTACGAAACTCGCTTAATTATAATTTTTACAGGTTCAAATATATAAGAGGTAGCGCGATAGCCTAGTTGTTAAGGCGCTTGGCTACCAAACCAGAGGTCACGGGTACGGGACTTGTCTCGTTCCTGATCAAAGTCGCTCCCAGATTTCTCTGGTACCCAATTATTTCAGGCTGGGTAAATCTGGGAGCGACTTTGAAAGGCAGCCGGGAAAGGAACTAGCCCATCTACTCTCATTAGTATCCTTGGGCGTTGTACATTGTGAACCTTAACTTCACAATCCCCGACACCCTGTCAAGGGTATGGGACTTACTTTAAATATATATATATATATATTAAGTTGGAAGACAAGAAATCAGAAGAAAGTGCTTAGCCTGTTCTGTCGTAGGTAGAGAGTTGATTTTTATTATTTTAATTTTCGAATTTCCCGCCGTTACAATATGGAAAAACTGAAAACCTACTTAAAATTTAAAGACCGAATTTGAAATGAAAGAAGCCGTGAAAGCGGATGACTTTAAATTTCATCACGTGGATTATAACGAATTAGAAATATTATCGATGTTAGTTATTTTGAATGTGAGGTTAACGTTTAATGTAAAAAAGCATTAAATTTTAAATATTTCTCTCCCGTACATTACTTTCGCATTTCAGTGATTTTAGTTCAAACTTTATCCTTTTATTAACCGACGTATTCGTATCTCTTCTTCTTTTTTAACCGGAAAACACTGAGCACTCAGTGCCCTTTTCAAAATTCGCGAAGTAAAACAATTAACTCCCCTACAATATGATTTTTAATAATATTTCGAAATATTATCTATAGCGAAGAGGCTGAAAATACTATACGAAAAGAAAATATCCGTCAAGTACCATTATTGCAAAAAGAAGAAAACGGCTTGGAGCAGACAAATTGCTATCCAGAACTAGCACTGAGTAATTAATCGTAATTTGATATTTCTAAAACGATTTGTACGATACAGCATTTCTCAGCTGACGATGGTCTACGAGAGTACTTTTAACCACCTTAAAAATTGTTTACCGAATTTAATTTAATATCGGTTTATTTCGTTTTTTTCTTCATTTCATACTTCGTTACACAAAAGGCGAATTTTGTCCGAGTCTCCTGTTCGACTTTAGAAGTAAAAACCATTTTCCGACATAAATTGTTAAAGGAATAATTTTTTTAAAAAATAACTACTTCGTTTGCTAAGTATTTTTGTTTTTTTCTCTCTTTTTTATGCGAAACATCATATTTTAGAGACCGTTGGCTCGCTAAAACCGAAAAAAAAATAATCAAAGCTTTGACTTTTTTTTTACTTTTTCAATGCAATTAATTAATCATTTGAAAATCCGATTGACAAACATTCTATTTATGCATATATTTTTTGGACATTACTAAATTAAATTTTTTAGAACTGCCAATGTGAAACGAACTATTTCTCGCAAATTTGAACTGAGCAAAATTTATTTCTGTTCTTCCAGTACGAGAATTAATGTGAAAATGCAGTTGTTAAATTTTGGAAAAATTTAGAAGATTTTGAATTTACAATTACTTCAAAAATTATTAATAACTAAAGAGAGCGGCGGCGATTAGCGCCATTCTGTACACAGTTCGTACCAAATAGAGAGAATGCGTTTAAGCAAATGCCGCCATCGTAATTCGTCGTTAAGCTGCAGTATTCCGGAAATGCCGAGTTAAACATTACGAACAGGTCTAAACGTTGCTTGACGATTATTTCGTCGAATACTGTGCTACCAAAATTTTCCCGATCAATTTTAAATTTTCTCGATGAAATAAATTTTCACATATACCGACCGCTGGGATTTTAATTAAATTTCGTTAATATTCGAGGGGCAAAAAAAGAAAAAGAAATCACGCTTTTTACGTTACTCGACTCAAAAACTGATAAAAAAATCCTGGCCAAGACTAATCTTCATGGCAAAAACTTTATTACCTCGGTCTCCGATATTCCCACTTTAATTCGATCGCTCTTGTCCGTTGTTGCATAGCGCGGCTTTATTGCAGCCGTATTCTAGTAAAAATAAATTGAAATAGAAATTTTATCTCGCTAAAATCTCTCGAGAGTTTTAAAAAAATATACGCCGAACGTATTGCGGCAGTAGGGAAATCCTTGTCCCCCCCCCCCCCATTTCCTTTTTTCCATATCCGATCAGGACACCGACCGAGTCGTGAACAATCGACTTAACAATGACGCCACAGCTGACCGACGTGCCGAAGGAGATTATAAAATTTTCCAATTATCCGGTGAATTTAAATATTTTACGGGTTCCACGTCATACGGCGGCGCTATATAATTATGTAAACTTTCTGCGCGTTTTTTTCTTGTTTTTTTTTTTTCTTTTTTTTCATTCGTTCGAGGACTTTTTTACCGTCGAGATATTTCTTCAAAAGCCAACTGAAGTTTGTTATTTCCGCAATAAGCAGCGGGATGTAGATGTGAAAAATTCAGCACAACTCAGTGGAGCGCATCGCTCCATATTGGCGTTGACGAGCATTTCGTTCCTCTTCTCAGCGGTTGTGGAGGTCGATTTCACGGAGAATCTTTAGAGTGGTATCTAAAGAGAATACGTTAAGTAGAAACTAACAGATACGTAAGTCAAAACTTGGTTTATAGAGTTCTGCGTGCGGAATTGTGTTTTGATAAACCTGCTATAGAGCTGCAACGAAGTTAAAGCTAATAATCAGCCGAATGGGGAAGCCCGATAAAAGTTCCGATGTAATTACGAATGTAGCGTGTAATCGGTTATTTTCGCTTAAAAAAAGATACCGCTAAAGATTCCCCGTGAAATTAGGAACAAAATGCTCTTATTTTTTTTTTTTTTTTTTTTTTTTTTGGGCTCGCCCTTAATATATGCATTAAACCCATTCCAAAATAATAAATTAATCTTTATTTAAGTTAGAATCGAATACGGTTAGATACTGCGGACAAGAAAGAGGCAATTATTGGAATAACCGAAGGATGAGGAAATGTTAGTAAAAAGGAAGCACTGTAGGCGCCGATGATGGAGAAATTGTGCTGAGTTGTTCACATCTATATCCCCCGCTGCTAATTGCGTAAATGATACACTTGAGTTGGCTTTCGAAGAAATGTCGGCAATAAAAAAGTAAAAAAGTTCTCAAAAGGTGAAGAAAAGAAAAAAATAACGTGGATACAGCCCCGTATGGCAGCCTAGTGGTTAATAAGGTGTTTGGCTACCAAATCAGAGGTGTCATAGATTGATTATCGGGATTTGTTTCGTCCTGGATCCAAGTCGCTCCAAAGTTTACCCAGCCTGAAATATAATTGGGTACTAGAGAATTATCTGGGGGAAAGTAAAGGCGAATCCTAAATAGAAAGGAACTGGCCCGGTATTCTTCTCATCCAAGTCGCTCCCAAATTTACCGAGGCCTGAATTAGAATTGGGTACTAGAGAATTATCTGGGGGAAAGTAAAGGCGGATAATCCAAAAGTTGAAAGGAACTGGCCCAGTATTCACATCAGATCCATTAGGTCCTTAAGTACATTATGAAAAGCTTAATTTCACAATCCCGATGCCCTATCCCTTTACGGGGCTTACTTTGCTTTACTTTATTACGTAGAACCGTAAAATATTTAAATCCACCGTATAATTGTAGGCAGCGCCTGTTAGTAAAGTTTTATTTTTATTTATTTATTTTTTTTTTTTTGTCTTTTCAGTTCTGAACGATCATCACCTAAAAGTGAAACCGCTGCAAAACGTTTGAAGAAACAAGTTTATTATAAATACATTCGATGGGGTGGGGGGGGGGATTCCTAACATTAATGAGGAGGGAAATTCATCGATAGAAACGATTTATATAATTTCAAAAGAGACATGCAGAGTTGGAAAAAATGTCTTACAAAAGTGGACAATTTTGATCTCACTTTCTCATTATTTTGCGTTTTTAATTTTTCCCGCTCAGATTTTACTCGTATTACATTTTTTTATTGTTATTTCGCTGTTAGACGCGCAGTCGAGCATATATTTCCGAAATTATTAATTAATTAATAGTTTCCTTTAGGATTCGAGAATTGAACTTTAAAAGAGCAAGTGGTCGTATCAGCATAATTTTTTATCGTTACTCGACGCACCGTGTTCCTCCGTAAACTATTTAATAATCGCGAATATAGCGAAACAATTAGACATTAGACATCGACAGTATGTTTTTATCTGTGACATCGACACATTTTACAACAGGTCGGTCAAGAGTTAGGTCTTACAAGTTGATGATCGTTTAATCGCGCGCAATTATTCATAGTTATTCGCGCTATATTTGTAAGTGTGTTTAATAGCCTACAAAATTTATCGAACAGAGCACGACAATAGGTCTCTGTATTATTTCAAAAAATCTTACGGACACTAATTTTAGTAGAAAATTCTTATTTCTTCGCCTCGTCGCAACACTGAAATTAGCGAGAGTTATTTTAGTCCAATTTTAAATTCCGAATCGATTGTATAAATTCTTCGCCTTTTGGTAAAATTACAGGGATTTTATTAGGAGTCATTTTTCGAACTTAAAATGAAGCGACATAATAAAAAAAGAAAAAAAGCCCCCCGACATCGTACTGAGGAGGAGAAGTTTCCTCCGGAGAGAACAATGCCATTTGAAGAATTAAAATCGGTTGAATAAAACCGTCGGAAACAGGAACTTACTGGAAAATTTTGATATTATTAGATTGCGAATAGAGTTTTGCTCGTACGGCTCTTGCCATTGTGTCGTTTTCTCCTTTCGCTGTCGGTTGTCGCACGGAAACGCCTAGCCTTTTTTTATTCGTCGCATCCTCTTCATCCATATGAATGCGCGCACTACACGAATATTCACGTTTTTTTCTACATCAAAACTGCGCGAAATTTATCTTTTGTTCAAAAATGTTCCGTCGCATTTGCAGCGTTAAATACGAAGAGAAATAATAAAACGCGCGTACCTTAAAATGAAGTTTTCTCTTACGAATTATGTAAATCGCTAACAAAGAAATGTAAAAACGAATGTAGAGCTTTTAAAATTTACCCGCTAAAAAACCGAAAATAGCACCTGTACCATATGTAAACTACGAGACTGAAATGTCGCTACCTTTTTTAGCTTAAAACTAGAAGCAACAGAACAAAACGAAAAATTGACACGACAGAGAACGTTTTTCGATACTATTTCCGTAACGATATCCTTATACATAATATATGTATATATATATAATATATATGTATATATATGTATAGATCGTGGCGCACTTCTATGATTTGACCGCAAGCGGTGCACACGATGTTTTATGTCGAAAAACAGAAAAATCTCATAAAATTAAAAGATCATAAACTGACGCGCTACAAAGTACAAAAACGTCTTTAGATACGGTACGATAATGCACAATGATGAAATCATTCGTGGTTTATCCCATTCCATTACTCTTGCGGCAGAATAGAGCTATGTTGCAATCTTCCCGAATCATAGGATCCTAATTTATTCCGATTAATTCCATTAAGTAACTTGTCAACTATTATCCCATAATATTATATAATCTTATTTCTACTTATTTAATTTATTTATCAAAGCCACCAATCGCGATTAAAAAGTGTATAATTAAAATGCACCGAGACTAATTATTTAAAGATCGCTAGCCCTGTTAAACGATCTTTTTTAAAATGTCTATAAGCATTTATATCGTCCCATCTCCCGTCATTCCCTTTTTTGCTTTTCCTATATAAATCGGCTGGTCCACCATTTCCAAAGTCCATCTTTCATGCTTCAATCCCTGTGTGCATGTCATGTGTCCAATCCCGCTTTAATACGCTCCTCTTTATCATACGAATAAAATTCTCGTTAATACTCTTAATTACGAGACGAATTTTATTTTTTAAATTTGAATAATCGAGATATAGAGATCTTTCCATTTTATTTTGCATTATTCTCGATTTATCAGTACTTGCGTCAGAGTATGGAAACCCTCTGTACGTAAGACTGGGCAGCACGTTACTATTTAAAATTATACTCGTTTTAGTTTATTTATTAATAATCGAAACTTTTGCCACACCAACGTTCTTCTGCGATTTATTTACTTTCCTCTGCCCCATTGCGTAAACCTACATATATATATATATATATATATATATGTATAAAAATGAATCGCTATTTCCCTTGGTCACGTCATAACTTGAGAACGACTACATCAAATTGGATATTTTTTTTTTTTTATTGTGTTCATTATTGTCAGGAGAAAGTTTGTATAAAAAAAAAAATTTAAAAAATCGTACAGAAATCTTTTTAAAGTGTCATAATATGAAAAGTGAGTGAGTGTATGCATATACGAATACCTGTAGACGACCGACAGAGAAAGGTAGATGATATTTAGTAATTTCAGCCGTTTACGCAGTTTTCGATATTTGGAAATAATTTACTGGGCCATATGATTTATAACGAAATAGTTTTTCCTCGGTCATTCATCATTCATTTAATTTGGTTAGTACAATTATGCATTTATTTACTTATTTATTTAAATTAATTTCTCAGTGATTATTATTATATACGATACAATATCATAAAAAAATTATCTTCGATTCAGTATCACAAATCAAAGTTTATTCATATGAATATATACGCCAACTTATTTCTCTTTCACGAATTACTTTTTGGATTCCTAAAATAATTATTATTAATAATTTATTAATAATCTCATATATACATACATATATATATATATATATATATATATATATATATATATATATATATATATATATATATATATATATATATATATATATACATATATATAACTAGCTGACTCAGGGAAATTCATACCGGCTTAGAAAATAAATGTTGCGTTAGCTTATCAGCTGAATTAAATTCAGTTTTTTATTAAGATAAAATTAATACTCAAAATGAATTAAGTTCAATAAATGCACAAAAATCGAAATGATAAGTATTTTAATTACATTGAAATGAATGTAATTCACGTGGCAGCAAGGCATTATTCTCCTTAATAACAAAAATCAGTATTACCCAATAAGATGGTTTAGAAACGACAATAATATTCAATTATACAATAGCTCGGAAACAGTTTAACTTATCAGAATTGGATTATAAATTACAATTAAACCTGGGCGACAAGAAACCGTCTAGAATGTATAATATGGAATTTAGAACGACCTCAAAAATCGCCTTTAAGAAATTCATAACTCATCATCAGATAATCCTTTAAAAGCGAAATTCGAAATAAATTTTTTTTATAATATTGTATCGTATTTAATAAATAATCACTGAGAAATTAATTTAAACAAATAAGTAAATAAATGCAAAATTGTACTAACCAAATTAAATTAATGATGAATGATTGAGGAAAAACTATTTCGTTACAAATCGTATGGGCCAGTTAATTATTTCCAAATATCGACAACTGCGTAAACGGCTGAAATTACTAAATACCATCTACCTTTCTCTGTCGGTCGTTTACAGGTATTCGTATATGCATACACTCTCTCACTCACTTTTCATATTATGACACTTTAAAAAGATTTCTGTACGATTTTTTAAATTTTTTTTTTTATACAAACTTTCTCCTGACAATAATGAACACAATAAAAAAAAAAAAAATATCCAATTTGATGTAGTCGTTCTCAAGTTACGGCGTGACCAAGGGAAATAGCGATTCATTTTCATATATATAAATATGTGTATCAAATAAACAGAGTTTCTTCTACCTTCCCAACTTTTTACGCTACTATCATGCTTCCCTATATGCTTTCTTTGGAAAATATTTTTGTTTAATGTTTATTACTTCGTCGCTATTTCCTTCGACTCATTTCTTAAATTCACTAGTTCCCCTCTAGTTCCTTCTGTAAATTTTGAATTATTTAACATTCTTGCATTTATGTTTATCCTTCTATATCCTTCCCCGGTTAATTTTCGGAAAAAATTTCTTTCAACGTTCTAATAAATAGCATTAGCGAGACTGGGTCTGCTTGCTTTACCTCTCTTTCAGTGTTAAAATAATTTCTTTTTCTATTCGTAACTACCCTAACCCCCGTCTACTTATTAATACTCAGTAAGAATTTTCAAATTTTATGAAACACTTCGTGTATTGTTAATATTCGTAAATATAAAATAAATCAATTTCCCTTATGAGCCAACAGAAATAAGTAATAATTTATACTTTAATAAATTCAAATTAAAATACCTCGATTTAAAGAAACGTTTTTTATCTCATCCTCGGGATAACAATACAGAGTGCACTTAATTAAAATTAAAAAATGTACCTCGCAACCTACGATAATAGTCACCCTGTTTTACTAAGATTAGACAACCGTACATGGAAATTAATAATTTTTTACAGTTAATAGAATCAGGCAGATGCCGACGCATATAGTGTTCGTCATGTGCAACCTTTTGAATTCGAGATGCTACCTTTATGATGATGTCATTTCCCCATATTTAAATGCTACAATTCTGTAGAATGTGGTCTATCGATTCTATCATTTCTCCCTCGTACATCACACACAACAGACCGTTAGATCGGTGTTTACGGTCTGTTCAAACACCTCAATAAACCTTGCCATTGGTAGATGGTTAAGAACGCATCGTCTGGCGAAAAAGAGTATTATACAACATTCCTGAAGTAGCTGAAGATGCATTAATTACAGCCGCGACACCCCTGGCTAATAAAACGGCTTCTCAGCAGTAGACAAAATTTCGAACATTTTTAATGCTGAAGACTTTACTCTCTAACATTGACTATAGGCAGACCGTACCTATCGGAAAAGAATAATCCCATGTCCGATAAGTTGGAGGATTACCTCGCATGTCGTCAAGTATTAGCTCACAACATCTAAAATAGCGGTTAGAGAAGATATAGGAGGCAGAACGACGATGCATAAAATGCGTACCGTTTTAATGGCAAAGCAATATTAGGGGGGAAAAAAAAATCAGGTCCAGATGAGTTATGCAGAGTAGTAATTTATCTGTAAAAAAGGCGGACGATTGGGTTCAATTTTTTTTTATGTAAACAATGGGCGTAACATTAAGCCTGTTGGAGATAATTTACATTCCGTATGCAAGAAGGGTTAAAAATACGAATTATTAATAATATACGATAGAGGCCGCACGGGGCACAGGTTGTTGTAACTAGAGCACTCTTTTCTAGTTCATTGTATGTTTATAGTGCTAGTCCCACTGGCACAAATACGAAGCAACAATCGCGTGAGTAGAAAAACGGAAGGAAGCGTAGATGCCGATAATACACCTGCCATTAAATGCTGTTAAGCTTTTACTGCATTTACATCTGGCAGACTAGCAGAAGCTGGCCCCTGACTATGTGCTTCAGTCGAATTGACGAACATCAATTCAGGGCAAGTAGGCGAGTAGCCGGAGAGCCTTATAACCGGGTCCCTCCGTACTAAGGGAGACAACCCCTATAGAAAAATCCGGCGGAAGGCAAAAAGGAAACTACCGTCGTTACTTACCCGAGTTATCATACATGGCAGAAAGTTACAAGAAAATGGCCCTGAATCCGGTGCAGTGGGCACAGGGTGCGAAGAATACCACCCTGTCTGCTAAGGATAACACAAGTAAAACGCAAAAACAGGCACAAATCGTCACATAGAACATCCGAAGTTTATATCAACCGGGCAAATTAGAGAAAGTGTTACAAGAAATGAGAAGAATGAAAATTGACATACTTGGAATAAGTGAACATCATTGAAATTTTGAAATAAACACAAAAGAAGGAAAATTATGCTATTCCGGAAGTAGCAATTCGAAGTACATCGATGGAGTTGGAGTGATTATCTACAAACAATATGTCCCTTTCGTAATAGGATTTACTCCGTTCTCAGAAAGACTAATTAGAATGAAATTCGGAAACATCATCATGAACGTCATATCCGAAATATGATGAAGAGGTGGATAAGAGATACAGTCATACACAGGCTATAGAGAAGCTAAAGACGGTCAAAAAAAAAAACAAATAAAACTCTGGTAATAATGGGTAATTTTAATGCGAAAATAGGAGAAGGAAGACGACAAAATTAGGTAGGACCATTTGGATTGGGATATCCCAATGAAAGAGGAGACCGATTATTTGAGTTTTGTAAACAGCATAATTTAGCAGTAATACAAAACGCCCAAAAGAAGATTACATACATAAGAGACACTAATACCAAACCAGATTGATTATATTACAATTATCACTGTATTTGTTGTTCTTACACATTGTTAACCTTTTTATCATAATATATTACAATTAATGAAAGATACAGAAATGCAATTAAAAGAGTACCTGCGTACCCAGGTGCAAATGTCAGAAGGTTTAAACTACACTGAAAAAAAGTGAAGAAAGGAGGAAAACAAACCGGGAATAGGTGTAAACAAGCTTCAAGATCAAATAAACGAAAGAAAAAATGCGTACGAAGATAAATGTAACATTCAGAAAAACATATGAAGAAACAAAAACAAATGTAATAGGAAGAATTACGAAAATGAATACAATTATTTTCGTCAAACATATGATATTTAATTTATACTTGTTACATTTATACATGCCTTTATAACATTTATATTTATTTCTAACAACTCCTCTCCGTGTCTGTGTAACAACTTACCTCATAGATGCGGAACATAGTTACAAGTTTTATTGTCTGATTTTATTTTAGTTTTCTCAATATAGAATAGGTTTGGTAATTTGTATGGTATGCAAGCATGTTGCTGAAGGATCAGGGTATTTAAATGTATTTTACACAATATCATCCTAGAGCAGTATAAATGAAAAGTGTAAAACAACCGATCCTTCTTTCACCATATATGTATTCGCGATGACCAAGTGGCTAGAGCGCTGGGCTTCCGTTTTGGAAGTCTCAAGTTCAATCCCGGGCGATGATAAAATACACGCGCTAGTTAATATACAGCAGTACAGACACACCCCTAGGAGGAACTGCATTTGTATATCGATTAATCAAGCGACTATATAGTCAGTTCCAAGTGGAGTCATGAGTGTTAGCGTCGCATATAAATATTCAGCCGGCGAGCAAATCAACGTGAGTACGCCAGTGGTCTTGCCTCGCCACTGATAAGCTTTCACATTTTGATCGGCAGCACGGAAGCTAGGGTTACACTCCAGTTTGCTTCTCAGTTACGGCTAATTTATCCTTAGTGATAAAACTTATACTCATCCAAAAAGAAATATAAATTTTCTCGGAAAGGAACATTTTTCCAGCAGTTTAGTATATTTCTAGCGGACATTTTTCTCTGTAATTCTCTGAACTACTTTTTGCAAATTTTCTTTTAACCGTTTTTGTAATAATTTTTATATTTTGTCGTAACTTGAAAACTTTCTGAAACTGTCGTAATTTCTCCTCGTTCCACAATTGCTATTTTAACCACAGCTGCTAAACTGGTTCTTCATATTTGCTTTGTTTTTCTATAATTCCAAGAGGGCCTATTTGAAAATTAAGACCAACCACTCTGCTCTTACAAAGCAACTAATTTCGCCTGCTCCTATTTAATTGTTTTTCCGATGCGAAATTTTCAGGACGCCTATAATTTCCTGCACTTATTATTAGTCGCGAACTTCTCGCTAGCACGGGGTTGCAAACAAAACTGACTTTTTTTTTAACTACCTCAGTCAGCTCTTTACTTCCCCCCCCCCCCCCCCCCCCCGTATTTATTACGAAAGTAAGATTTACACATTCCTTTTTGGCTAAAACATAATACCATTTCCTACCTTCAAACGAATTTATGTTTGCACTTCCGGCATTAAATATTCCGTGCGTTACTCTATAATTTTTTGATACAACCTATGGCACGTGGTTTTAACCGAACATTTTCAATGCAAACAAAGCGCATAAATTATAGAACAATGCAATGATTATGTTTAGAATTCTATATGGAATCCAAATATGGGGAGAAGCTAAGAAAATGGAAATCAACAAAATTTCAGAAAAAGTGTTTGAAAATTATACTACTACATTGGAAGCGGAGTGACTCGAGATCAACTTGGTGGAAGGAAAATAATGAAATGTCTCTCCCAAGATGTACTATTACTACTATAGATTACTGAAATGTAATATCAACAATACGAGTATAAAGTTACTATTCAGGCAAAGAACTCGAATAACAAGAAAACAAGATAATATATATATATGTATATAGTACATTTATCCTAGAGGGGCAAATCTACGAATTGATAACACAAGTGATATTCAGTTTTAATTAAGATAACGAGTGTAATATCCCCAATCATATTGTAAACGAAAATAGCATATTGGTGTGTGTGAAAAAGGAAGTAGTGAAGTGGCTGAAAGAGAATAGTGCAAAGAATGAAATTTTCCATTTATGTAACTCAGTTATGCATCTATCTGATTATATATTTTCTTCTGTTTTTTTGTTGTTTTTTTTTTTTTGCGTCGTTCCTTTTCGTTACTTTTCTGCTTGTATTTCTTAAAGAAAATCATGTATGCGAATTGAATATATAAGCTATCTTTATATATTTCTGTGTAGAGATGTCCATCTAAAATGAATGCATGAATGCGCATGTTTTTATATATATTTACTTAGACATATATTAATTTAGTTTTCTTATCGATTTATATAATAAGCACGATTAAGTTTGTAATGTGATCAATTTGAATAAACGATAATAAGAGCATTGGGCGCTTGCACAACGGGCAAAATTAACCATGTGAAATCCGCAACTTATTTCAAAATAATAAAAAAAAAAGTTTTAAATTATTTTCAACTTGACTTCTCAATCAAAATATTATACCGAAAATTTAATTCCGGGGAATCAAAAAAAAAAGAGTATTCCTCTAAGGTAGTAATGTTTTTTAAAAAAATTAAGGAATGCAGATTTATCAACGCAGCTTGGTGCACGATACCGGTTTGTTTTGCTGTTATTGCGGTCGCACAGGCGACGAAAAATATTCTCACAAAAGGTTACTGCCCTACACGAATTATTTTCGAAAGAGCCAAAGATTCTAGAATCATATTTGAAAAAACCTTTCATCCAAACTCGACTGTGTGTGCCTATTTCCGCCTCTGCCCTTTGAGCCTAAAAATCTACTTCCCCGCTTCGCATGCCGCATCGCACACATTCCCCCTCTGTTCATTCAAACATCTTGTCTGAACTATCGTTTTCTCACTAAACTACCTATTGTCTATATTCTTCTTCCTCGTCCTCACTATCCTATCTACCATTTCCACCGATGAAATTTCAATACTATCCGTCTTTGTCCTTCTGTTTAAATTTTTATCGAATACTTGTACTCATGATATGCGGCCGTACTTCAACTTTGCTATTCTCCTTGAACGCCAATAATTCCCCCCCCCCCCCCCTCCCTCATAGAACTCACTGCACTATATGTTTGTTAGATCAGAATTCTTAAATACCTTCAATTCTCTTTGATCTTCACGGACGCCTAAGCTGGTTCAGCCGTTTTCTATCTTACAGTCCTTTAAACTCTCTTTCTTTTTCCCAATTTTCTGAGCCGAGTTTACATGCCGTTCCCTTCACCTTTTCTACCCTCCACAGAATACTCTTATTAGATTCCCAAATTTCCTTACGGGCCACCTTATCTCCTCTTCTCAACTGACCGTGTAATCCTCCTCACACGTTCTGTAAGTTGTCCCTCTGTAACCATCCAAAGCGACCTCTTGCGGGTATACCAAATCGAAAACAATGCGACACTTAACAAAAAAAAAACAATTGTTTATCTTCTTCTGCCGATTGATTTCTTAGGGGTCGGGAAAAACACAATAGGCCAGAATTTCAAACTTATGAGAAACGCTCATACAGAAGCGCGTGTTAATAATTAATTCGTACCTCCGCTATTTTTGAAAAGGAAATGAAGATTATCATTTTTCTGGTGATTTTAATTTTCAAAAAAAGAAAAAGCTTTGTTCGAAACATTTTAAACAACGGTCACCAGGAGTCCACCGACAAGCTTGGAAGTTAGAAGGGCAGTAAATCTAAAAAACAATCATCATTTTGACATTGAGTCGAAAAATAACAAAAATCTCATTAATATTTTTTTTTTTGTTATTTTTTTTTTGGAAACCTATATAATTATCGTAGTTCCCTTTCTTCCTTTTCGGACAGAACCGCGTCAGTCATTATTGCAGCGTAATGATTACGTGTTTTTTTTAATGTACAGCTCTGTGTGGAATTTAAATCCAGTTGCATTGTACAATCTGGGGTTCTTAAATCGAATATAGTTATTTCAAATGTGACTTTTTAAAAATTTATTTTTCGGTATAAATACTTTTTTTTTTTTTTAATTTTAAATCTATAAAATAATGTTCTCACGTGTAATGATTTTTAGCCCCGAAAATTATAAACAGTTTACGGGACAAAAAATATATTTATTCAATTATTTTTTACCTAAAAACAAGTAACAAAAAGTGAAATTAGATCCTTTTTTTTAATTTAAAAAAAAATGCAACAAAATCAGCTACATACGCTTACGTCTTTAACAAACCCCAGCCGGAATAGCTAAATCTGGAAGCAATTTTTTACTCGAATTATTGTGTAAAATACTAGTTCCACATTGGCAATTCGTTATGGCTTCAAAATCTTAATGCGAATTGCCGTTCAAACCCTAATGGTATATTATATATAGGTGTTGTTAATTACAACGGAATCATATATAATGATATATAAGTTTTAACTTTTGTTTGATGATATTAAATGTTGGAAAATATTAACGATTCGGTAAAAAAAAAAAATATCGATATCTCAAAAAAAAAAGCCGCTTTTGCGGTGTTGGGGCCCTTACAGAGAAGTGTCCAGCACTGCGCGCCGCAATATTCTATAACGACGAGTTGCCCTATTAGTAACATGAATAATAGTTTTATGGTTTCTAGCGTGTTTCATTTTGTGCTTTACATGTTTTACTTCTATTGATACCGCTATTACTTGTTATTGTTGCAATTTCAAAAATTCTGTGTCTCTCTGATTGGTCGGCGGGAGGTAGGCAACGAGAATTTTCGATTTTTGATATTAACGTGAATTTTAATTACCCGCATTAGTGATTTTGATTCGGAATGATTTTTCCTAATAACTCAGTGATAAAGTCCACTGCATCATACTGAACCCAGCTCGCGCAGAGAACACACACAACATCTGCACGGTCCACACCCCCGCGTTTTTGTATAAAAATCATATGAAATATAACGAATAAATTAAAATTTTTAACAACTAAAAAGTTTACAAATGAACCTCCAAGCACTCACAAAAACTGTAGGTTCTTCGCACAGGCGACCTACGCGCCGGTGTGGGCTGTATGTGGGCTGAGTTCGATGAGTTCAATACGAGGTACTCCATTTAAATACATGATTTATAGAAAATAAAATCCGCGTGGGCTGGGTTCAATATGCGAAGCCGGCTTAATTGTTAAATGCATTTTTATAAAACAAATATGATGTTGTTTTTTTTTTTTTGTTTTTTGACGAGTCAATTATAGACGTTAACCCAGCGCAAATGAAATTTTTGAAATTTTTCACATGCGACAGCGAGATTTCTACCGGAACAGACGGAACAGAATTAACTAATCAACTTACGGTAGCTGGGAAATTATCGCAATACACATCCCCGGTTATTTATTTGTGTTTCGCCTGTATAACGCGTAAGTGTATCGTTACAGAGGAAACATAAAAGTATACTGATAAGAGTGCGTGCTAAGTCTAAAAAGCTCATATTAGAAAGTAGCCATTAATGAATATCTGGCAAGAAAGAACAATAGATTGATCCATAAATTACCATGCGATATTAGAGTTTAAACATTATACGGATAAGTTTTGATTTCAGTCCAGTCGCAGGGTCGCGCATTATTCGGTACATACTTTGGAAGAATCCTGTCACCGTACGAATTCCTGATATTTTCTATTTGGCACTGCGTTTAAAAACTAGGGAGGAAAACGGTTTAATCGTAAGTCGCGTTCGTTAATCATGAGGGAAAGCGTATTTCGAAACACTACACTAACGTCAGCATAACCACGAATACCGTAACTACGGGCTCGTATGAAAAGGGAAACACTTCGCTACTTGCATTATTTAAGATTTTCACGGCATTCTCTTTTTTAACATTTTTACACACTTTTTTTAAAACAGTACCCGCTGTAATTATTTTCAAAAATTTCGCCGTTTCGAAATAAACTACCGCTTCGGCAGAATTATTTTTACACACGTGTTTTTCGGTTTTCCAAGTATCGTTCGTATGTTCTCTCCGAACATATTCGCGGAAATCCGGAAATTATTCTTCATTTGCGAAAAATGTTGGAAACTTGTAAGAATTTAATCTGAATTTTTGCAATATGATGTTTCCACTTTGGCAAATTCCTCGTTATTTCTATCCCTTCGTAACGATACTATATAATTGCTGTTCACATTCACCCCCCCCCCCATAGCATTAAATTCTAATAAAAAAAGGAACGAATAAAATAACAACTACTTGAGAGAACATTAGTCAACTCTATTCTCCAATCCAGGCGTAAAGTTGCCAGTTAAATTTTCCATATTTTAGCCTCTGAAATTTTCATTCATTTTCGATGTAAAAGAATTATTTAAGTTTATATTCTTCGTTAGTTCTCATATATAAACTACACTAGGGTGTTTTTTTTTTGCTTATTTTTTCATTCCTACTACTTTGCTATCTGCGAGCGAGTAAAGCGACAAATAGTATATAGGCGATTTTAAAAAAATATTCAAAGAAAATCGGGGGAAAAAAAACTCCGCCGAAAACCTTCAAAGTAACCCCGAAAGGCATGGCTGACGGGAGATATCTTCGAATTTTGAAAAATGATTATTTAGAAATGAAATATTATTAGATTCGTGTTTTGGTTCCTCGGCACTTTGATGTTTAAATTCGACCTTTCTAAGGCAGACTTGAAGAACCGAAACGTTATAATGCTACGTACGTACTCAGTCGCAAGACCGTCTCTGGCTTACCACTACAGCGTTCGCGATAGTTTCGTAGCGATTACATTCAGCAAATGGTTTTAAAAGCGAGTTCCCCCCGAAAAATTTAGAAATCCGAAAGAGGCTTTGTTTTATTTTTGGGAAAATTTGGAAACTTTTAAAATGACGTTTCCCCTCGGAATCTTTATAAATATCTGCCGAGCTGTGTTCATCTTTTTTCCCTTATTTTTATATTTAGATGTATCATTTTTTTTCGGCTCGCTACGAAAGAAAATAGAAATAGCGAAAAATTTCCATGTGCAGCAGGCGCACATATGAAAACGAAACCGAAATAAAGTGCCAAGCCTTTTATTACGAGCGACCGTTGTTGAAATTGTTCACGCGTGAGAGCCTAAACGATCCATTCAAGACGAGCCGGTGCCTTTTTCGCGCAGGTTCTAGCACGAAGATAAACACACACCGGCAAGGTAGATAACAATAAAATAAAGTGGAAAAAGCTTTTTAACGATAATTACCGAACGAAAACCCGATAACAACGACCGAGAGATGTTACTTCTTGCTGAAGTGATTCCTTCACTTTCATTATGCTCCTCGGCCGGACCGTACTTCGCCCGGTCTTCCCGAATAAACGTGGCCCCACATATTTAGGGGTGGAAAAGTTTTCTCGGATCAGTGTAAAGTTGTAAATTTTCACCGCTAATTCATTCAACGGCCAATGGACTCCTTCCTCGCCACTTCTTTCAGAGCCTGAATGTGCGACTAGAACATAAAAGGACTAACTGGAAGCCGTTTACTTTTTAAAAAGCGGTGAAAAAGACGTTGTTTTTAGCACGTTTCATTTACTTTGAAAATTCGCTACGATATACGCATAAAGGAATTCGGTGGTCCTAGTAATTAACTAAGCCGAAGGTCAGAAATCGCTCGCAAGTATATAAATAATCTCGAAATGGAACCGGATGATGCCGGAGAAGTTTGTATCGTATGAGGAAAAACGAATTAGGAAAATATTCGGATCCATTTATATTAGGAAAAGTTTTAGTAAGGGTACAGTTCCTGATTGCCAAGTGTCTAATAGACTTATCATCACTCGTCAACAATAAAGAACCGACTCCACTCTAACGTTAGAAGTTTAAACGATAATTTAATCAGTTTAACTTTAAATAAATATGAAATATTTTCGTATTCAGGCGGGTAATCATTTTAGGAGAGGCGAAGCATTTTTATTTTGCAATCGATACGTTTTTGTTTGTTTTGCTTTTTTTTTTTCATCTTTTCGTTTTCTTCTTCTTAGTTCCTATCCGGCTTAAATGTAGGGTCCCCATTTTCTCCGGTATATCCTTAACCCATTTCAACTTTATAGGTAGCGACACTGAAAAACAGACATGTATGACTTCTTATTAGTGTAAACTGGTCCTAGATTTCCTCCTCCAGGTTACATCCATTTTACTCGTAATTTGTCCCATAATACTTTGACCTATAACATGTCTCCCCTTCCATCTTCCCTAAACTGAGCACTTTTGTGCTACAGGACGTATGTTCTAGCGAGCATACTTCCCCATACTCATACGCCCGTCATAAGTTCGTCCTACTCAAACTACTCCATCTAAACCTCAATTTCTGTTCTATAAGACGGACCGGGACACATTTTCAGTTAAAGCAAACACGTTCCCAGTGAACCATCCGAATCTTTATCTAAGAACATTAGCTCCTTTATCGATGCAATCACTAATGCTGGTTTAGCATCAGTCCCAGCATTCAGATCTCGACGAGTCCCCTATGGTTGTGTCCGGAATTAGGAACAGTTATACGCCAACGTAAACATGCCTTTAAGAACTTCAAATCAGCAGGCTCCTATATTCTGATTCGATCAAATTTAAAAAATCCCTTGCAGACGAAAAAAACACGAATCCTGGCAGCAATTTATGCATTCAATCTCTGAAAATACTTCTAGTCACGATAAACCGGTTTTATAATACTCTTTAGAGGTCGTAAATGCTTTTGCAAATCGTTTCTCTATAGAGTCATCCTTCTTATTATATTCCCCTGTCTTCTCCTCAAGGAAATATTCCACGAAAATCAATAACTATCATCTGTGACTTTTCACTTAACCTTCAAATTTTAATTTCACCATGTCTGAATTAAACTATTCAAAACCATACTGCCAACAACGCACCTAGGCCCGATTCTATTCATCCTTTTATGTTGAAATACTTACCTCCTTCAGCGAAAAACCTTCTCTTGCATATCGGCAACCAAATCTGGTTCTCCGGTTCTATCCCAGAGCAACGGAAATTAGCAGTCTTATCCTGAAGCAAAATAAAAATCGTCTTTTTCCACAAAACTCCTGGCCCATATCCCCCACAAGTGACTTTGCAAAAACGCTTGAAAAAATGGTTAATCGGCATCTCCTTTTATCTAATCCGGAAGG
Source organism: Icerya purchasi (assembly GCA_039619475.1). Classification (NCBI taxonomy): domain Eukaryota; kingdom Metazoa; phylum Arthropoda; class Insecta; order Hemiptera; family Monophlebidae; genus Icerya; species Icerya purchasi. Next base: position 95,308,882 of record CM077116.1, on the reverse strand, counting down.
CGAAGATACGTACTACGGCTAATCATCTGCTGAGCCTACAGAGGCAAATATTAACAACATTCCACGGCGATATAGAAAAGGCGTTTGACAAAATATGGCCGTATGGTCTTTTATCTAAATTAACATCACAGCTGCAATAATTGGAAACATGGCCAATTATCTGAATAACTTTTTAACAAAAAGAACGTTCCATGTTAAGATTGGCTTGTCAACATCAAACACCATTCAACCTGAGAACAAGGATCTGCCCTCAGTGCATCCTTGTTTATTTCTTATATCAATGATATAAATGAATATGAGTCGCTCGCCTGCCCATTTTGATAACTTGAACATTTCCCTATCTTCCGGTTTTCCAGCAAATGCGCAAAAAATCCTACAAAAAACTATTACAAAACTACAATTCTACTGTAATAACAACGGTGTTATGTTTTCTTCGTCTAAGTCTATCTGTGTTGATTTCTATTGCATCCGTCTCAATCTAAAAAAACTCTCAACTGCATTTCCACTCCACTGCTACATTTCTTGGACTACCGTTTGATCGTAAACCAACTTAGTGTCCTCACATATCCAACCTTAAAGTTAAATGTCACAAATGCTCCTAGCTATCCTTAGGTATTTATCAAACGCAAAATATAATGTACCGCCGAAAACTCTCCTTTCCATATACCAATTCTTAGAGAGGCGTACTATTCAACCAGCCCTTCCCTACTTCAGTCTCTTGATTCAATGCATCACACGGCTCTTCTCACGATACTTGACGCACATAGAACCTCCCCGTTTGTTAGTTTATGTGCCTTGTTAGCCCCCCCCCCCCAGAGTATTTCAGAAACTTTTATTATCACAAATGAGACCCTTGCTCTTTTCTCTCATAACCGTCCTTTCACATACCCTTGTACTGTAATAGCTACAGCAGTTAAACACGGTACAAGGTGTTGCGTCTACAAAAACAAAAAAAAAAACTTGTTTAGTAGGTTCAAAGCATTTACGTTCATACTTTCGTTGTTTTTCACGCGATTGACCAACACTAGGTTGCATTTATTGCCGACTCTATTATGTACAGACTGATACGCTGTCTTCCTAACGCGAGCTAATCGTATACTTCGATATAATTCTGAGCTTGGAGAAAATGGCAGATCAGCAGGCGACGGATGATAGAAAAACCGTAGGGAGATTCATTAAACAATCTCAATGATTGAATGTCTAAAATAGACAACTCAGATAAACGAAGAAGGCGTAGTAGAGAAATCGATAATAATGTTCGCACTTTCCGCATGTAATTTACTTTGGACTACCACTTTCGCTACAGTATCAGTAGAAAGTCATCTTTGAACCAAGATGGTGAAGCCGTTTTCGGACGGATTATAACTGCGCTATACTTTAAAAACTTCAATTTGGCAGTCGTATCATGTTAATACCAAATGTCGTAGATAAAATCGTTATTGTTCTTATTAGTGTACCCTGAGCTGACTAATTTCATACTAAAAATTGAACTGCGTATTTGTCTTCAATATCCTAATGGATGTTGTGAAATTAAACTGTTTTTTCATAATTTACTTAACGGTTTTAATCAGAAGGGAATATTAAAAGGGCAATGTTGAGTTTTCATGAGATTTGTCTTTAACCTGGACATAACTTCTCCGATGTCTAATTCCGAGCATATGTGTCTGGAAATGATTTAAGCCCGTCGGATCAGCAACGACTTTCAACTTTACAGTCGATCATCTTAACTACTTGGTTTGGTACTAAAAGTTTTTACCTACAAATACGTCGTAATATCCAGCATATCAGTTCTTTAGCGACTTCTATTCTTAATACTCTGGCTTATTTCGGCTAACGTACACACGAAACGGAAAGTATCCAGATGATCTTGAAAGAAATGCGAAAACTGTATCGGAGCGTTTTCCACATACAGCATTGAACACAAACCATTACAGAAATGCTTAAAAAGTTTTAAATAACGTTAATTTATTATTATTATTTTTTTTAATTCGAAATTTCTGCTCCCGGATTTTGATTAAATGTAAATAATCGATTATATAATTTTTACTTGGAAATTTGTCGTCAGAACTATAAAGGGGGATAATTTAATTAAATGTTGGCGAATATAAAACCATTTTCCTATGGTCCGAGTGATTCGTTAAACGTATTATTTTTTAAATTGTTGTGTTTTCATAATTGTAAACGACTTTCAAATTAAAAATGTTTTAACCGCAGGTGCCGCCAGCCGTGGTCGAGTATTTTCTGACTAGGATAGAAGAAGGATACTGCAGATATAAAAATCCTTATCATAATAATTTGCATGCAGCCGACGTTGCCCAATGCATACATTACATGCTTTATCAGACTGGCCTTATGGTAAGTCATGTCGTACTAGCAAGAATAATATAGAGATAAGTTTCTTCTTTGTTAGACGCGTTAAACGAGAAAAGTGAGTATTGCCTTTGAATTTAAATTTCTTTTTTGAAAATCTAACTTATATTACGTAAATAATCCTGTTTCAAAGTTTAATATACATTCCAAGAATCACATTATATAATTCGAAGACTGATTTATATATATATATATATATATTGTCGAACAGAAAGAAAAATTGCATAAGAAGAACCAACAGAAATGCAATAATCCGAATTCCGAACCAGTGCCTTTCATTTGGAAGGCAGAAACGGAACAAGATTAACTCCTTGTTCCTACCTTGCACAATTTCCGAATTAAACAATTCGTAATACAACTCAGAAGAAAATCTTTCCTAAGTTAGTCAAGCTTTTTTAATACAGCGTTCATTTTGTAAGCGTAAAAAATTCACAAAAAGTGGGAAACACTACAACTTTCAAAATTTCATTTTCGAAATTAAATAGAAAATCCCTTTTCGGTTTTGTACGTATATTCGTAGGGCTACAAAAATCGAATACCGTTTATAAAACTTGTGTCCGTAATTATTTTTGTCTTTTAATACAATCAGAAATGGTGAACTTACACTACGAAAAAGAAAATTCGTTCTTTTTATTTGAAAACAATGCAAAGTACATTTCAGAAAAAAGGAAGTAAATTTTTACTGATAAAATGCTGTTTTCGCATATTAAATCTTATAAAACTAATGATTTTTCGACTTTTAACCACTTTTTTTTTAATTAACTTATTTTAATTTTTTTTATGTAAATACTTCTACGCCCTATGTTCCGAAACGTATTTTATTAGCTTTTTTTTGGAAGGTAAATTTTTGAATACACATGTTAATGATCCCGTTTCAAATCTCGACTATCTGAAAAAGTAAAAGCGGGTTCGAATAAAAATATGAGGCCTATTCTTTTTTTAGATTCGTCAAATTTAGCGCATTGTAAATCTTAACTTCGCAGTCGTAAGATTCTACAATGGAACTGCCGTAGCAAGTGGACTCTTTGTATATATTAACTTTCGGTTATTACCTTCGTAGCAGGATTTTTCTTACGACTTCCGCCTTTATCCGCAATAATATTATATCAGAAACAATTGGAAGTAAATTTCCTTTCTTCTTGTATCGTGTTGAAATTTTTTCACTTGCTCAACCGCTAATAAAGATTCATAAAGAACATATTATAAATCTCAAGGCATTAGTTAAATTATCCGATATTCATCCGAATTATTCTGAAATTTGACAGTTGCCAAGACGCGAATTACAATTTATTACTTTACAAATGGTTTTCTTTTTTTTTTTATGTTATAATATTTGTAACGTATTTGCTTTTTTCCTTTAAATTATTATTTATTAAAATACAACTATTCTTCTTAAACCAATTGGTGGATGGCAGATTCCCGGAAAATTTAATATACAAAACGAATAAATAAAACAACAAATCATTCAAAATGGTAAATTTTTATATATATATTAATTATAACGTAATTCTTATGCCACCCCCCATTTGAAAAAATATCCCAATTTTATGTAACGAAAAATGTCCCAAATTTTATGTAACGTTTGTTATATTTTAATTTTTACTGACCTTTTATACATATATATATATATATATAAAAAAATTATATTTTGTAACGAAAAATGTAACGAAAAAATGTCCTAATTTTATGTAATGAAAGTTAAATGTTAGGATACGTTTTTTGTGATTATATTACTTTTTTTTGTGTCGATGCCGGTAAGAATTACGGTGTAAATTTTGATCACTTTATACAAAATATAAAAAAGAAACTTTATACAAAATATAAAAGAGAAAGAGACAGAAATGTAAGCAATAGTGGTCAGGGGGCATAGCCCCTTGCGAGACCAAAATGGCCGAGTTTAATATATATATATATATATTAACTACAATGTAATTTTTACGCGACCCCCCATTTTTTACCGACTTCCAAAAAGAAGGAAGTTATATATTTGTCGCGTATGTTTTGTTTTTTTAATGTTTGTTCACGTATAACTCATATATTAATTACAACGTAATTCTTAGGCTACCCCCAATTCGAAAAAATGTCCCAATTTTATGTAACATTTGTTATATTTTATAGGATTTTTGTTATTGTTATTTAAAAAATGTCACAATTTTATGTAATGAAATATGTAACGAAATCATGTCTTTATTTTATATAATGAAAATTAAATGTTAAAATAGGATTTTTGTGGTTATGTTATTTTTTTTTGTATTGATGCCAGTAAGAATTACGTTGTAAATTTTGATCATTTTATACAGAGTATAGAAGAGAAAGAGACAGAAATGAAAGCAATAGGGGTTAAAGGGCAAAGCCCCTTGCGAGGCCAAAATGGCCGAGTTTATATGAGGCTCCTCAGTGTACCATGTACAGTGTTTCCCTCACCATTCACCATATCCTCACCGAATGCCCTGTATATTCCTTTGAAAAGAAATTTTTCAACCTACCTTCTTCTCTTCCCCTCATCCTTAAAGACAACTCCTCTTCATTATCCAGTTTAATCCTTTTCCTTCATAAGTCCGGACTCTACTCACTGATCTAATCCTCCTTCTCCTCCCGTGTCTCTCACCATAGTTGCTGCATATGGCATGTAAAATTTAATTTAATAATAACAATAATAATATATATATATATATATATATAGACCGATTTTACTGATTCTTTGTCCGCAATTCACGTTTGCGTTCGGTGGCGGTTTTCGTTTTTGGAAACATAATGAATTATTACCTGTCAAGTTGATAAATAAGATGTCCCACCATAGGGAAAAGCATGTAAAGACTATATTGCTAATTTAATAATACCATGGAAACGCAAAAAAAGTATTATTTATATGTGTTATAGTATGTTTAATTGTTTCAGCGGTTTAATAAAATTTATGGAATAAATTATTGGTTGTATTTTTTTTTTTTATAATATAAAATTGGGACATTTTTTCATTATAAAATCTAATGGGGGCCGGCCTAAGAACTATGTTGTAAATTTTGATCATTTTATACAAAGTATAGAAGAGATAGAGACAGAAATGCATGCAAGAGGAGTCAAGGGGCACAGCTCCTTGCGAGGCCAAAATGGTCGAGTTTATATATATATATATACACATATATATATATATATATATGTATGTATTCTGAAACGTAGTTTTTTCATGGCGTTCTTCAATCGTCTTAGTAAACACCAACTGATCGACCTCAAAATTATGAACATTTAATTTGTGTACCAACGTACCGTATTGGCACACATGTACACAATTTAAAAATGCACTTAGCACGACAAATTAGTGAATATATTTTCAAAAGCCCCGAACCTCCGTTAACATTTAAATAAAACAGGAAACTACACAATCAATATAGTGTAAATAAAAAGTAAAAAAGAAAAAAATTAAAAATTATTAAGCACTGCGATCGCATGCAAAACCATTCAGCGCACTTTGTATTCCTTTTTATATTCTTTACTTATAATATGTCGATCGTTTTTTCTTATTTTTTAAATGTGTGCGGTAACAGTTAAAATGTGCTTTCTTTTTAAGAATAATAAAATGGTACTATTAGATTAATGCGATCTTTCACCTTTTTATTTTTAATTATTCATTTACTTCTGGCTCTAAAATCGAACATCGATATCTCTCTAAAAGAAAAAAAAAGATTATCTCACTTCTACCGTTTTCAAAATTTTAATTTCAATACGTAACGCGCGCGTTTTCTTTTTAAGTGAATATAATTGTAATTTTTTACACATTTCGTAATTTTGCATAAAATTCCAACTGTTTCCGGTGCTTGATTAAAATAAATATAATTAGAATTTATGTACGTACCGTTAATAATTTTTAATTTAAAAAGCGATTTTGCTTGTTTCGGAAAAAAACAAGGCTCATTCATAGCGATGAAAAATTTTTCAAAATAATTTTTAAACTGTACGATTTAAAAATGGAATTATTTCCATTACGTATCGTAATGGTGTTCATTTTTTTCACACTCAATTTCGGTCCGTCAATTATGGAGACGTAAACTCGATATTGCGCACTTTTCAATAGCGCGATTCGAACCAAATTCTCTACAACAGAACTCTACGTAGTGTTCATGTTTATTTTCAGTCTAGTACATGGTTAAAATAGCTTTTGTCCAATATCCCTCCCAGCCGTGTCGCGATGTTAACTTTTTCTAGCCAAGAGAAAACGGGGGGGGGGGCAACCAACAACTTTAAAATATCGAAAAAAAATTAAGTAATAAAGCAGAATTTAATAGTAATAATAAAACTTATTATCTAACCGAATTTGATTTGAAATTAACAATTTGCTTTTTGGCTCCAAGAACTGGTTAACTGATCTGGAAATTTTCGCAACCTTAGTGGCCGCCATCGTGCACGATTACGAACACACCGGTACCACGAACAATTTTCACGTCATGTCTGGCACTGACACCGCCTTACTATACAATGACAGAGCAGTGCTGGAAAATCATCACGTTAGCGCTACATTCAGGTAATGTGTTTTCCTCGATTTGCACGAATTGCGCGTCCATTTATTTAATGTAAATTTGTAAATTAAATTCCAACTTAAGTGCACGATATCGTTCATCCTTGTTTGCTTTATTTTGCTTTTTATCCTCCGGCAGCCAAAAAGTTCACTTTGAAATTAATAAAAATCCGACAACCAGTTTCCATAATCTTTAAATCTTTACACTAAATGTTTTTTATCGTTCGGGGAAATTTGAAATTTTTGGGCGAAAAAGTTCGATAATAAAAGAGATAACATCATTTTTTAGATTCTACTACAATATTTCCACCGTGCTTCTTGCTCTCTCACTCTCTCTCTCTCTCTCTATGTCGTTCACCTTTGTTCGCTCTTTTTATTGGAAACGACGCAGCGAAAAATTAAGGAAAACGCAGTTTTTTGTATCTCTGAGAAAGAACGTCCTTCGAACGGCACCTAGCTTAATCGGGCGGAAAAAATTACCGTTTTCCATTCGTTTTTGATGAACTTCTCTTCATATAATAGCACAAAAAAAGACAAAAAAAAAAGGAATAAAGAAAATTAAGACATAGCGGCCTTTTTTGTTTTATTTTTGTTTGCAAAAGAATTTTACGCTTCTATCGCTCGCATAAATTTCAATTTTTTCCACGACGATAAAGAGAACATGTTTCCATTTTCAATCGCCGGAAAGAAGTGACGACGGAAAATATTTTCGAATTTACGGGCTTTATTGTAACGCATGTTTTCAGTCTTTGCTCGCCAAATTTCGTGTCATCAACTTCGCTAGATTTTGAAGTAGTCGCCGGAAAAACATGAAAGCCTGACTGCGAAGTTTTTCCTATAACGCAACAAAACATTCTCGTCTCCGGGGGCTAATTTTTCCGCAAAGTACCTCAGATTTTTCTCCAGTAACGATAGAAAATTAATATCATTTTCCATCACAACTAGACAGAATAGGTGGGAAAACAAACTTCAGGTTTTTTGATAGAATTTCGTTCGATTTTTATTCTTCGATAATGCGTCATTGAATCATTTAATCTGCATATTCTTTAAATTAATACAACTCCACCGAACTATCAAACTGCATCATGGCTTTTTCCTGAGATGCCATTTCCGAACTCGTTAAACTAGGTAATGCAGAAAGTATCTCGAAAATTTTTATAAAACATCTCTCCGCGAAATATTTTCCGATTTCGTCAAATTACCAATACGGGATGTATAGTTGAATAAAGACGTTTCGACCTAAATTCACTTTCCCCGACCCAATTTTAATTTAGAAGTTAAGGCTGCAACTCCGAAAATCCTGCTTTTTTAAACCGGATACAATCCGTAATACTTACTCCTACACAGATCATTTTTTGCCGCTTCTAGTAATTCTTGCGGAAAATGCCGTTCTACTATTGGTAGACTCACTGAATTGAAACTTTCTTCAAATAATTTTTAAATAATTTCAAATTCCGATCTTACTTTCAGAGTAATTTCTAAGCCGTAACATTCTGACTTTTTCGAATAATTTTTTTTGTTTATCGGTTCCTAAACTCTTTCGGTATTTTTCTACTTCTAATACGTGTTACGTTAGGATATTTCTTCGCATGCATATAAGAGACGCCATTCGCAACGATCTTCTACTAGTTTCAACAGTTGTCGTACATTTAAATGGGTCAGTCTTTTAATTTGATATCTGTAACGAATCTGTCTGTATTTTTCTTCGTTTTCTGGATGATCATTTTTTCTATCTTGTTAATCCTTATTACATGACCCCGAACTAAGATACACTTTTTGATATATACATTAAGAAGAACTGCTATTTCCCAACAAAATAATAAAAATTGCCAACCCAGCAACAATTGCGGTGTTACAATCGGATAAGCTCCTCGTGCAACATTAGGGTTTTCCGAAGAGAAAATTATTATCAGAAATACATTCGAACTGGGTGAGCAACAAAAACTCGGTCGCGATCCCGCCCTGGAATGGCGGTGATCTCTCCGTATAGAATATATCACGAAGCCCCCTTTCAACGTGTCCAATAATGAACGATAGCCAAAAAAGACTTATATATTTATGAAAAAAACAGCTTCAAACTCTCGATTAACGGCTAATCACCTTTTTACGAGACTCTCAAAATTCTTTCGTTTCACACTCACATATTTTCTCTTTCATAACCATTACACTAAGGTCCTTATCCTAAATATCGGCACAGTCAACAATACATCCATCCATGGGACTTACGATCAAAGAATTTACATATACAGATCGAGTCTTAAATCTTATCTTACCATTACGGACCCATACATTTGATAACTTTGACTTTTCCTTGATTAACAATCGTTCCTCAAAGTTTGCTATAGTACATTAATTTGCACAGACTCGCTAGTGGCGCTTCAAAACATTCAAAAACGTTCAACACATCCAATTGCCGAGTATATTTACGGGCAAATAATACGTTATTCTTTGCTGGTTGCGTTTTTTCTTTGGATACCTATGTGCATATCCCTAGCAACAGCTTAGCAGATAGAGCAGAAAAGGAAGCCGCTAGGATATATCCTTCATCGAACATAAAAGCTCCTTTTGAAAATATGAAGAGCTATGGGTAAAAGATCTTTTGCTGGACTTGCGGCAACAAAATTGGATAAATCAAGCAGAGGAGCCTTCCCATCTTTATACTATCAAAAGTTACGTAAGAGCGTAGAATTATCAACCGGCTGGTCGCAGAGAACTGGTCATCTTGTGTCGCCTTCGCTTGGAACATACTTGACGCACAGGCACATTCTTAATAAACTTTCGCATCTGAAATGTGCTGTTTTTAACGTTACTATGACTGTCAAACATTTTCTAGTACAAAATCGTTTGTTTTCCTCTCTTCGGCATAGGTTAAATATTCACAAAAATATCATTCTTCAAAATAATCCATCTACAGTCTCTTCTTTGTTCTCTTTCCTTATATTTACTGGTTTTCTCCCATTAATATAAATTAAGTTTTAAATTTTTCCTCTAATACTAATCAGCCTAATTTCGTCTATATTTCTATTCCTGTTAATTCTAGTCGCCCCCTAAACTTGATCTCCGTCTATGTACCTCCTGATTTTGAATCACTTCCCCCTCCCTCTTCTTTTTTTACTTCTCTCCCACAACCTTTTATCATTGGCGGCGACTGGAAAGCACTTCTCCCTCATGGGGCTGCTCATCTTATAATTTCAATGGTGTAATTCTTGAAAATTCTATTATTTCCGATAATTTAGTTCTCCTTAATGATTCCTCGCCCGCCTACATTAAGAGTCCGTCGATCTTTAGCTCTCTTTATCTAACCTTTTCTTTCCCCAATGCTGGCCTCAACTATAACTGGAAGACTCTTGCGGGTACCTTTTGCAGTGATCATGTTTCCATTTTATTAATTACTAATCTTCCTTCTCCTACTTCTTACAAGCCTCTCTATTCCCCCCGATGGAATCTTTCTAAAACAAACTGGACTCTTTTCCGTTCTATTATTGATTCTTTGCTTCCTAATTATCATCCATCCTCCGACCCCATATCATCCTACAATTCTTTTCTTCACTCTATTACGTTTGCTCTTTGTTTGTCCTCTCCTTCTTGCTGCTGTGGCGAATGCAATGCAGCTTTTAGTCTTAGCCGAGCCTCTTTTAGAATCTTCCGCTCCAGTTCTACTATCGAGAATTTCCTTGCTTATAAACGAGCTAATGCAAGAGCCAGATACATACTCAAGGCCGCGAAGAGGTCTTCCTGGAAAAATGTTTGCTCTTCCTTTTCCAGAACAACTCCTCTCCCCCATATTTGGAAATTGGCTAAAGCCTTCAAATCCCCATTCTCTGAATGTCCTTCTAACCTCAACCTGTCCCCTGCTAATCCTTTATCCTTTCCCAAATCTATCGCTCCTGATTTCGTCCCTAACTTTGACTAACTTTATTATTTTCCTTCTACACAAAATTCTTCCCCTCATCTTTTTACATCCATTTTCAATATCAATGAATTAAAGTCTGTTCTTCTAAACTCTACTAGTCCTACACCGGATATAGACGGTATTCCATATATTGTACTTAAAAATCTACCTGAGCAGTCCCTTGAACTCTTTAATTCCTTCTTGTCTAGAGGTATCACTCCCTTTTCCTGGAACTCTTTCATCATCATTCCTATCTCTAAGAAAAATTTCTTTTTCATCTCCTTGGCATCATGTTTTAGGAAATTTTTTGAAGGTATGCTGAACAAGCGTCTTGTTTGGTGGCTAGAACATAATAATTTACTTTCTTATATGTTTGGTTTTCAGCCAAGCATTAGTCCTGCCGATTGCATTAGCTCTTTTGTTTCCCATATTTATAAATCTTTCATTTACAAACAGTATACAGTTGCTTCTTTTATTGATGTTTCTTCAGCCTTCGACAACGTTCATTTACCAACCCTGAGAGATGCAATGGCAGCAATTAATCTTCCTGTCAAATTCACCTCCTTAACAATTAATCTTATGATGAAGCGCACTCTCTACTTTTTCTCTCCAGAGCCTCTAGCTCCAACAAGTGTATTCCGTGATTTCCCCAAGGTTCCCCTCTCAGTCCTACTTTTTTTAACATTTACACTGGCATCTCTTTCCTTTCTTTAAACTCCCGTTCCTTATTCTTTGCTGATGATATTGTTCTTTTTTCCTTTTCTTGCAACATTACAGCTGCCAACGAGACGCTTAATTCTTCTCTGACTCCAAATCTTCTCGTATAGTTTTCACTCTGCGTCCGTACAATCCCGCCTCTGCTAATATTTCTCTGAATCGGATGTCACCTCCTCGCGTTAGTTGCTTCTGCTACCTTGGAATTTACCTAAATAGTCGACTAACCTTTTCCGAGCATATCAGTTATCTTTCTCGTTCTGCCATTAAAAGACTAAATTTATTGAAATCCTCATCACGAACCAAATGGGGTGGTGATCCTCTTGTACTCATTTCCTTGTATAAGATTATTATTCGCTCCAAGTTCGATTACTGTTCATTTATTTATGGATGTGCCTCCAAATCCCTTCTTTCCAAATTAGATAGAATACAGAATTCCTGTCTCCGTCTATGTCTCGGTGCTCTTAAATCTTCTCCTATTTCAGCAATGCTTGCTGAATCTAATACATCTCCTCTTTCAGTTCGAATATTTTATTTGGGCTATCATTTTCTTTCTAAACGTGTACCTTGCATTTCCTCTCAACTTATCTCTTCCTATATTTCGATCGCCAGAAACTGGCGTTTTGTTCCTAATAAAATTCCCATCTTAGCCCTTATTCGTCTCATATAATTTCCAGTAATAATCTCCCTTACTTTTCCTTTTCATTCTTCGTATACGATCTCTCATACACAATCTTTCCTTTCATCACTCTATCCGCGTTGATCTGCTGTGGGTCCCGGGTCATAGATGCATCGAGGATAACGAAATGACGGATGTTTTGGCTTAGGCTGCTGCCCGCTCCCGCTTTTACTTTAAAAAGATCCCTGTTACTAATCTTTTATCCTTAAGTAAGAAATTTCACTTTAAATTTTGGTCGGACATGTATTCTTCTTCTTTTACCAATGATAGTTCCTTCTACCTCTCAATTCAACCTAACCTTCCTACTAATTCTTGGTTCTCAGAATTCCCTTCTTTTCCACGTTCTGTTATCGTCCCCATTATTCGCCTATGTTTCAATTACACTCTATTGCCCGCTCCCCGTTTTCGTCTCTCTTTGATTTCCCCTTCTTACTGTCCCCTACATCCTAATGAAGCAGTTGTTTGTGATGCTAATCACATTTGGTTTTAATTGTTCTGCTCTTTCTACGGAACGCTCTTCCCTTTATTTACTCCTTTTAAAGTCAAGGCTTCCTGCTCCCTACTGTGCTTCCTATCTCCTATCCATTCCGTTTCAATCTGTTGTTCCTGCCATTGGTTCCTTTATTTCTGCCATTTCCGATCGAATTTAGTTTTAATTAGTTAACTCTCTTCTTCCTATTGTTTCTGTGTGAAGTCCCCGGTTAACGAGCCCAAAAAAAAAACATATATATATATATATATATATATACTTGCACGCTTCTAGCCTAGTTGCTGTACATACCATGTAAAATTTAAAAAAAAAAAAAAAAAAAAGCGTACGTACGGCGAAACGATAATTATAATAAAATAAAAATTCACAAAACCCGGTTAAAATGCATGGCATGGCGCTTAGAATACGCGTAAACCGGTGAAAATGGCAATTGGATCAACATCACAAGCAGCAGCGATTATCGGACGACGACTGGAACAATAAGTAACAATTCTAACTGATTGAACCGAATACTTGATAAAAGGTAATATGTGTACCGGTGTTTCTAGACGATATCGAGTTAGCCATTATAAAGATGCTAGTGTAACAGGAAAAGTGAAAGCAGAGTGAAGAATAAAATGCATGACAAATGAAGTAGGAAACTGACTAGTTTGATCGTATAAGAAAAGGTTTGTATTAGGTTCAATTTTACCGCACAGAAGATAGAGTCTAGAGAGTGTAAAGGAATGAATTAAGCGATAAAACCCGGAGTGTAGAAAAGGATCGAGATAAGTAACTGCCGAAACTAATAAATGCTGAAAAGGAAAAATGGATGAAGCTTCAAATTGTAACAGAATGAAAGAAGCAAGGAACGGATATAAGATATTGTCGCGAATATCATTATACAAATGTATTGCCCAGAATTTAACCATCACATTTTTTTTTTAGTATAATATATATGTATTTATGATTTTCATTTTTTTTTTATTTTTTCATCTTAATTACACTGGTCCATTTTGAATATCGTTCATACATTCTTTTATCGACGAATATGTACACAAAAGACTACATTTGAAACTGCTACTATAAACATTTAATTACACAAGCACAGTCCAGATTATGATGGTAAAGCGTTTTGATTTTACCCCTCATGCGACAATTGACGATTATCCATTTTTAGAAAGCTCCATGCGTCGTCGCTGGATTTCGAGCTCAAAATCCACTTAGCGGTGGGATCATTCAAACAAGGCATCGCATGTTTATTCAATAGAATTTTCATTTTTCATAAACTTTTTTTACTCACTTAAGAAACCATTTTACTAAAATAAAATACGTTCAAATTCCGCTTACAAGTAAGATTCATTAATAATCTTCCGAAAATTTTTAATTAAAGTATTATATATAATAATGAAGTTACAAATAAATGCAAAAAATTTACAAGTTGTCCCTGACAAGTAGCCATACGTCTCGTTTCGGAGCCACCTTTGAACAATATTAGAATTACTATATGTGACAGTTCGACTTTAAAGCTTTAAAAAGGCAAATTAATTTTTATAAAAATAAAATTTTATCGATAAAACTGTTTACTAGACAGCAGTTTGTATTTGTCCTACAAGTACCTGCAAGATATTTGTAACAGCTTTCACGCTGAATTGTGAGTATGGCAAAAATTGTCTTCAAATAATGCTCCGCCATCATTTAGTATAGGCGGATGATAAGCATTCTGAATCTGTTTTCTCGACGTTTTCCATCGACATACCGTTGTGGTGGTACCAAGTAAAAAAAAAAAAAAAAAAAAAATTAAAAGCAAAAACCTCCTTAGTAGTTAACTAAAAACTAAGAAAATATAATACCGTTATTACAAACGATCGGCGTAATTTTAATGGCGTCACTGTATTAGAATTACTGTTTGATTAGTTCAGATCAGACACATTCCTGTTAGAAATATGTAATAAATGTGTTTCGAATGATGACTCTTGATGCGCACACGCACGCGCAGTCATAAAGCAAACTTCGTTGCGGCTGCTTTGAAATCTTCAAACTATATTTCTTCCTTTTTTTCTTTTCTTTTATTTTATTTTGGTCTCGTCAACTGTGGACATTAATCCAACGCAGGTGAAATTTTTGAAGTATCAATGAGCGGCAGCCGGATTCGAACCCGGTTCTATCCGAGATCGAAACACAATTAACCGGCTGAGAACTATATTCCTTTTATTCTTCGAAATACTAATACAGTGCTAAAACGCAGAAATTCTCGTCAAACGGTTTAACAGATTTCTTTGAAATATCATTTCATCGTGGAAAAACAGGTACCCGATCGTCGCCCGGTTCGAACTTTGAAATTTCTGTGAAACTGGCCGTGCCTCTTACGACAACGGTGCACCGTAGCTAAGTTCTACCATCTGTAGATAGTCTGCAGATTTAATATTCCCGCTTGCCCCTACTGAGTTCGAAATGTAGACGACGCTACAGTTGTGCAAAAGTTGTCTCTTGTCTCTTATCTACGTTGACCTATACCCAGCCGGAGCTGAATTACCGCAAATGAGGAAATGGGTGTCGCGGTGATGCAGACGAAGTAATAAATTTACCATAGAGAGAGCGAACGAAAGACTGAGGAAAGTTTAGTTGTAAAAGTGTAAAAAGAGAAGATAGTGGCTTCGGTTTCGTATAAGGGCGCACTTATCAGTTGACAAACACACAAAATGACTCCATTATTTGCCAACGACTGATGTTTTCGATGACACAAACTCAAATACTACGGACAATAAGTAAGCGTTCTCATTAAGCAACATCCAGAGGTTCTTTAGCGCCAAATTTAATTACCAGCTGCACTGTTATCATTTTAGCTACTGCTTTTAATCAGCTTTGCTTCAAATAGAAATAAGTATAATAGACAAAAATTTGCCTCTTGCTTAAATAATATGTATATATATATACATATATACATATATGCATATATATATATATATATATATATATAAATATATACACTCGTATATACACTAACGATATCAAAAAAGTAAACATACGAATACTACATTGCTTTCAGGTTAATTAAAGAAGATGAGTGCAACATTTTACAACATCTATCCAGAGAAGAGTACCGAGAATTTAGAACTCTAGTGATCGACATGGTACTGGCCACGGATATGAGTTATCATTTTCAGCAACTAAAAAACATGCGAAATCTGCTTACTCTAGCTGAACCATTGTTAGTATTACACACAAATTCGCTTATTTTATATATGATTATTTTATGATTGTAAGACGGGCCTATTTCCTAGGACTTTATAAAAAATTCGCTTAAAAAGTAGTGAAGTTATTAATCAGATGATTGAAAGAAATTAGAGAATATTACACTATCAAATACAAAAAAAAAAGAAAAAAGAAAAGAGAAACGTGACCCGCAAAACAAAATTTACCAAGAATATGGGTGCTGAATTAAAATGTATCATTTGTACCGTAGAAGTGAATTTATCAGAACTCTAAAAAATTATTTGTATTTCAAATGAAAATAATAAGCAATAATTTATTCGAATGTAATGAAATGACATTATATCAGATGGCAATGTAAAAATTATGACATCAATATCGTGTATAGAATTGATTAAAAAATATAATTAAAATATTCTACGCATTAACAATGTTCTTTAAATAAATAGTGAATCTAGACAGAGAACGCTTGATTAAATTTAATTATGACAAGAAAAAAACATTACTTTAAAAAACGCAATAATTTCCTCCACTTCTAATAAAATTAACGAGCGAGAATTATTACCTCTGAAACTTATCAATTATTTTTTGAAGATTCGTTCCTTCTAAATAAGAACATCTCTGCTATATCCGATCCTTAGATCGGGCTGAACCTCTGAAAGCTACCCCAGTTATATAGATCAATACCCTCGTTTTCATGTGTAGGGAAAATATTAGCAATTATCATTGCGGATAGGATTTTAAGGTGGATTTTTGTGATCTTGGATTAAGAACTAGGCAAGCGCTAACTATATTTTCATTTTACACTTACAAACTTTGTTAACTATAAACCGGTTTAAACCTAAATAATAACGGAGATTCATACTTGCAAGAGGGTTTATTGAAATAATAGAAAAATCACAATGCCGCCATAATCAAAAACTACGCATCCCTCTATGTTTTCCGGCAAAGGTCACCGTGAGGAAACGTATTAAGTGCAATAATGTTTATATCATTTTCAAAAACAAATGAAAATATGTATTTCGCAATTGTTGTATTACAAATGGAGCTCAAAGAATTCTACAATTAGTAAAAATTAATCGACCGTACTTCCCACAAGCTGCTGATGATCAAGGGCAATACAGGTCATAAGACAATTTGTCAAAGTCCTCATGCGTTGTGGGGTAATTCCACGAGACATACGCAGAAGAAATGTAGTAAACGTCTTGCCATCAGACAGTTACTGGCGACTGGCATGCCGAGCCGGGCGATTGTCGCGGCAAGCGGAGAAATCGTTACCTCAGTGACAATGGCGAGTTAAGGTTACGCGCCGCTTTTTGGTTTAGAAATCTCGTGTTCAACGAAAAAATAAATACACGTGATATCTCACTACACCCCCCCCCCCTTGTGATATTTCGTGATCCCCCCCCCCATTGAGCCTCACGTGATTAATTGACGATCCTTTTCCTTTGGGGCATTCCTTTTTTTTTCCATTTTAGGCGTATCAACTACGAGCATTAACCACCCAGCGCTCCAGTTTTCTTCAGGATATAGAAACCATTCATTTTTTCAGTCTAACCCGTGAACCGCTGCTTTAGTACGTGATGTACCGACTTTGCATCGGTCATCATATTCTCTCATCGAGAGTACCTAGAATCGCCAACAATTCTTTTTGTCTACTTTACTCCAACAAACGTCCTTTATCGTTTTATATTTAGCATATAACTCCGTACTACTCCTCGTGTACCTCCATTTTGTTTCTTTCCTTCTGTTCTGCATTTGTAATTGCTCGTACGTTTACTAAAATTAATTACATACTATTCAGGATTTTTGATTCCTCGTCGAATCGGTCATAGGAAAAGAAAACAAGTTCAGTCAAGCATGATGTTTTATGCGTTGAGGATTCCGTATGTTAAGCATGACACTAAAAATCCGATTTTTCGCGGCGCAAAGAGAACGGAACACGTCATTTTTTGAGCTTTTTTTTTAACTTTTCACGAACTTCGAAACCTATCTTAAGGAAATGAAATACAATTTCGTTCCCGACAAATAGCGAAATTTTCACCAATATATCACATTGCGCGGGGAAAAAAATATTTTTTTCAAAAACTTCGAGCTTTCAGCGCCTCGGGAGCCTAAAATAAAATTGTAAACTCGACTATAGTTTTTCTATAAAGCCATCTTCTTAGGTATATATTTGAGATAAAGTAAAGTAAAGTAAGTCCCATACCGTGGACAGGGCGTCGGAGATTGTGAAGTTAAGGTTCACAATGAACTAAGCCTAATAGATCTGATGAGAATGCTGGGGTCAGTTCTTTTCTCTTGGCCACGTTTACTTTCCCAGATTTCTCTGGTACTCAATTATTTCAGGCTAGATAAACCTGGGAGCGATTCGGATCTGGAACGAGACAAGTCTCGAACCGTTGTCCTCTCTGGTTTAGTAGTCAAGCGTCTTAACCACTAGGCTACCGCGCTACCACATATTTGAGATACGTTTTAGTTTTCTTAACTATTTTACTTTGGCTATTACTTACGTGAACATACTTTTTTTTGCTGTTTTTGGCCCAAAAGTGGGAAGTTAAATAATTGTTTAACCATAATCATTTGATTTTTTAAAAGAACGTCTGCGTTTTGTTTTATATTTTGAATTTCGCATCTGATGGTGAGCTATGAGTTTTTTAAGGGTGATTTTCGAGGTCATTTTAAATTCCATTTTATACATTCTTGACAGTTTTTTCGGTTAGCTTAAAATTATAGATATGGTTTCAAAGAGAATGTTAATTGTAATTTATGATCCGATTTTGAAGTTTATAAGTCAAACCGTTCGTGAATTATCGACTTTTCTATTCGATACTCGTATTTTTGTCGTTTCTAAACCATGTTATTAGGATTCCGTACATTATATGTGTAACGGAATCCTAAGAAACTACCAATCTTTCTCATTTTGCAACTTACATTCTCATTCTTCTTTTCAAATCGAAAAATTGTACCGGATTAAATTCCAATAAAACAAAGTATGTTCAGAAATCTGGGTTAAAAGATGCCGTAAAAAAAGTGTAACGATATTTTTTAATATTTTTAATTTACCGTGAATTTTCAAACTGCTTTTGCTTCCTCGTCATCTGCCCTACTTTCAAGTCACTAGCTATTTTTTCTTTTCCTTCATAAGCTTTCTGAAAGTTCAAAGACACAATGTTTATTACGCACACGATTTCCACATTTTGCGTGACCTATGAATACGATTTACATATTATTAGAAACATAAAATATTAGAGGTTCTTGCACTACACGTGAAGAAGAGAATTGTTTTTATCAAAAACTGTTTGGACACGCGAAAGGCAAACAAAGAAATTAAAACGCTCGCGTTTTCGTAGAGACAAGATGACTAAAATTTGTGTCCATTAACATCGATTTTAAGACGCCCACACTATCCGACGAAACGCAGGCTTTAAATAGACAGTGCATCGAATATAAATCGACGTTTCATTTGTGGTCTATTGAAAAAACTTGTCAGAATCGTTTCTTTTGGCTTTGGTACTTTATCACACACACACACACACACACACACACACACACACACATATATATATATATATATATGTAAGTATGTATGTATATATGTAATAAGCAGTCTTACGAAAATTATTATTAGAAATAGTAATGACTTCCTCTTTGTTGTTACGCTTCAGTAACAACCAAGTTTGCCTCCCACATTACAGAGTCGTAACAAAATTTAAAATAAATTCACTATCTCAACTCGGTATTAACTGTAAGTTTAATTACAGTGAATTCTCAGTTATTCAAATTTCGTAAATCAGATATGTAGTAACAATTTTGCGGCGCGTGGATAGTTTACATGACTTGAACAGCACGTTTTATTATTTGCCATCGAAAAAATGTTTAAATGTTGATATTTTCATATTTCGAGAAAGCACTTTTAACTTTCAAAATGTTCTATTCGAATATTTCTGTTCGGCGCAGTGATTTATGCTGGCCAAAGCTTCAGAGAACGAATCCTAATACTGGTGCAAAACTACCTATCATCTGTCAGTACTGCTGACCTAAGAGTTATTAAGCCCAGACCACATATTACTAACGTGGTCCTAACACTACGATAAGGAAAACAATCGGTAACAGTAATTATTTTCCCGCGTTTAGAATGGACGTCATTCATTTTTTATACAAAGTATTCATAAGCCTCAAACTTGACAAAAAATTTAAAAAGCAATATAGTGAAAATGCGGAAAAATTCAGTACTACATTCTTTCGTAGCTTAATTGCACATATCGGCTGAGCATAAAAACATGTGTTGAACCAGGGCTATCTAGTACGGGCAATACATGAACGATGTCGAAACAATGCTACAGAATCAGCATTAACAAAAGTGATGTACCGAAATTGCAGCTTCAAAACTACTTTAAACACACAAATCAGTTAGCGAAATCAAATACTTTTAACCTATATAACGCGTCCGAATTAGAATTAACCAAGTATGTCGGAAATTGGCAAATAACCCCAGCACACGACGGCTTCGTCTAAATTAAGAGGGGTTCTTTGGTGACACTGAAATATTTTTAACTATCAGCTTATATGCTTATAGGTTTCTTTTTCTGTTTTTTTTTTTTTTTTTTTGATCTATACAATTAAGAGTATCTTTCTAAATGGATATTTAATATTGTCCATACGTGTTAACTCAATGGTAGCAGAAGTTTATTTCTGTTTAATTTTTAGCCCTAATTAATTATTTCGTCCGTGTTCACCTATGTAGATGTAAACATCGTTTTTCTTCCTTCTTCTTCTATAGAAGAAAAGAGAGAAAAAAAAACTAAGGCACACCAGGTACGAATAAAAAATAAAAGAAGATAGGAAAATTGAAAAAAGGAATGTTAAAAAAATCCGGCATGTGATGGAACGTACAGTAGGAAGAACGAGAAATGAAGTAATATAGGAAACAAAATAACATTACGAACGATAGAAAATAGAAAAAAAATAGAATCTGGAATAATGCAGTTCTTCTTTTAAAATGATGCTTATGCGAAATAATAAAACCAAATTTCTCGTTTTTGTAAACTGAAAAATTATGTAATCGTTGCTCCTTCATTTCAATTCCGGGGAAACTTGTAAATTCTTCAGATATCTTTTGAAAACCTTTTGAATCTGTTGAAATAGCGGAAACCATCCGTCCGAAAAAACGAAAAAGAAACGCAAGGTAGAATAGCCTACACGTGCATGATCGAGCGAAAAAAAAAATAAGGACTGCAGTTTTTGAGGTCTCAGAAAAAAGGGGGTCAACAAGCGGACTGGTAAAGTTAAAAATGTAGAAAATTACACAAGTGGCAAAAAATAGAAGATAAAAGTAGGATCGGCGATGAGGATAGAAAGTTTTCTGAAAAAAAACACAACGAGAGAAAGCCGAATAAGGACTATAAGAAAGTTGTTTCTGAAAGAAACGAAATAAATGCAAGAGGGTGTGGAAAGGATGAAAATGGAAAATAATTACAATTCGTTCTTCCTTTTTGTCTTTTCAATCGGACTCGTTAACTAGGTTTGTCGAAAAATAGTTAATAGGAGAGGAGAACTAATTAGGCTTCAATTCGGTGAGACGTCGGCAGGAAGAGCTAATAATAGAATTACGAACAAACTGGGAAAGGGCAGAAAATATAAAAGAATCGTAATAAGTAAGCAATCTGTGTTTGAAAATACACTTAAGAACGTCTTGTTCCGTGGTTAGAACGATAATATGTTTTCCCGTTAAGACCGCGCCTCAGCCATTTTCTGAATATGTTTTGTCTCCTTTTTTCTCATGTTTATAAATCACTTTTTAGAAAAGTAATTTTACTATTGTGGCCTTCTTGACTTTCCACGTTTGATAATGTTCACCTGTGTCCTCTTTCCATGATGCATTAGCATCGCTTTTCAACTCACATATAACTCGCTTTATCGAAGGAAATTCGATGAGTCGAGGGGTTTTTTGGAAAAGGTAAGTTGAAGATGGACGGATATATAATTATAAAAAAAAAAAAAAAAAAAGTTTGTTGGAAATAAGCATAGACGAAGAACTGTCTCGCAGCACGGTATTGAAATTGATTTTATTATAACGGAATTTTCTACGATGATTTTTAGTAAATTAAATAACCTGGGTTTTAATCACTTTTGTATCAATTGACTTGAAAGTACTATTCGCCTGAAGTCTTCACCGCATTCCGTAATTGAAGAATAGTACACTTTCGGTACGGTTAAAATTTTTTTCCCATTTTCACTATTATTCGATCGACGAAAACTTTTTGAAACGGTAAATTTTTATTCCACAGAAACTCAAGTAATAAACCGGGCTCGTCAAGTTTAACAAGCAAATGATTTAACAATATCTTCCGAAAAGCATTCTAAAAATGTTCTGTCTGGATGGAGGGGAGTAAAATTATAAATACGGATTGCAAGTATTGATTATTTTTTTTTTTTTGGAATCTGCTGACTAATCAATATTATAACAAGTGTACTACAACATTGTTTACAGACAGAAAAATTTTATTAAAAGGGAAACTGTTTATTGCAAAAATGCATTAAGAAGAACGAAATTAAAAATCAGCATTAAAAACTATCCAATGAATAATCAAGTCTAAAAAAAAAATATTTCCGCCAAAATCGAAGGTTCATCTCGGACGTCAACTAAAATCCGAAATGATCTGAAACTCTGATTAAAAACACTAAATCCGTATTCGGAAATTTTCTAAAAATACCGACAGAAAGAATCGTTTGCGAGCCTAATCCTGTACGTGCTTTTTCCTCTTACTAATTTTAGACGGAAATAAATGTGGTACGAGCAATATTACGAATGGTTCAATTTTTTTGACTTTGCCGGGAAAAATTAACTTTTTTCCCCTTTTTTTCGTAGGAATTAAAAAGGGGTGGGGGGAAAAGGGATTATAAAACGAAAGAGCAACGTTCATTTTTACTGAACGGAAAATTAAAAATCCGCCGAGCTTAAAGAAATTTACCGCGCGCCATAATTTATGTTAATTTTGGTACATTTTAATAATTGCGGTGGGCGATAATTAGGCTCTTGCGCATGATAAAAGCCTAATTTATTAGAATAGCTTTTCGTATTATCATTATCATTATTATTATCACTATTATTATTATTGTTGTTGTTGTTAATACTAACACGCGGTTTATTTCGTTGTTTCAAGCGTCGACAAATCAAAAGCCTTATCACTTGTTTTGCACTGTTGCGATATTGCTCACCCGGCTAAGCGATGGGATCTGCACAAACAGTGGACTTCAAGACTATTGGAAGAATTTTTCCAGCAAGGAGATAAAGAAAGAGAACTGGGCCTGCCTTTCAGTCCGCTCTGCGATCGCAACAATACGCACGTAGCTGAATCGCAAATAGGTACGTCAATTTATATCTTTCCTCTTCTTTAGCCCTTCCTTTTTTGTTTCCTAATTAACGGCCGATTCTTTCGAAAATATTTATGCGAAAATTTCACGATCTCTCGCCGTGTCGTGTAACGTTAATATTCTTTTCGGTTTTCGTACCTCTTTTGCTGCCTACTCATGCGTTAAGCTGTATTCTTTTTTCCGGGGTTTTTACGCAAAATATAAACACGTACGCGAGATAAAGCAAGTCCTAGCGAAAAGGAGTGCATGGTCTCTGGGGGGGGGGGTATGGATTCGGAATATTTTCACTACCTGCGATGTGTAAGTTTTCGTAAAGTCAGATTTTTGAATTTCACCTCATTTTCATATGCCGTCTCGTATTTACGTATTTACCGTACTGAAATACTACGATAAAACTTGCGGTACACCCTAGGGCATTGAATTTTACAGGCTGATGATGAAGAGAAGAATTTTTGTACATCGGCATTTTTTTAACATATCTGCACACCGTGGGAGCGGGATTGACTAAATTTTTAAATTTAGAATCCATTCGAAAATATCCGTGAGCAGCAAATATCTAAACAAGATGTCTAACAGTCGAAACAACTTTGGGCACAGAAGAAAAAAAATGCGTTCAAGTGGTGAAAGTGCATCGTTTACAGTCTAACTCGCGCCACATTACCACTGCTAATTAGATATATAGTCTGTCAAGCGAAAAAAGTCCGTTAAAGTTTTGTTGCCGAGTACGATGCTCAAAGTAGTGTACTAGTAATAAGACATGTATTAACACTTGACGCTTACCTCAATATTACCGAAAAAAAAAAGAAACATAACCATCCCTCTCCTGTTATTCCTTCCTATCTCGGAAGCAGTAACCTCTCGTCTTTATTTCATCTCTGTGAGTTCATCCGTTCTTTTTTCGCGACTTGTTCTGATCCAGACAGATCATCATGCGCGATGATAACAGAACGACTGTTACATTTGATACGCGATGATGGACTGGAGATTAATCTGAGGTCCCCTGATTTCGCGAGTCAGCGCATTTCGGTTGTTTTACGAGCGGACTTCTTTCGCTTGACAGACGTATAGTCTTCAAACACTCTGTTTTACTATATTATAGACTCTCTATTCCTTAAATCTTGTCTTTTCCTTCACTCCTACTGCCAGTTCCTCCTTTGTATCGCCAATATTCAAACCAAATGGAAATCTTTTCTCCTTTTTTTTTTTTTTTGGTTTCTGGGCAGTGATCTCCCTACATTCTGTATCTCTAAAAACAATAAAAAACATGAAATTTAAAAACAATTAAACAATTCTTCCCCGGTTGGATGCGAATATGCGAGGGCTTTAAAATTTCTCAAGACCGTATGCGTTAATTCAGTTGATTCACTTTGAGCGTTTTTCAAGCATCTCTTAGAATAAATTCTTAAATAATAATACGTAACGAGTTCGTGGTTTATATTCCTAAAATTACAATTTAAACATTTAAAGCTTTCACAGTGATTTTATTATCAATCATCTTAAAAATTTTTGGCAAAATAATTGACGTATCGGACGAACCGCACCGGCCGTCATTAGAAAATAACTCTTATCGTTAGCGTCATTCGCCATATTTAATAAGTAAGTAATTTTAAGTCAGTGAGGTAATTTGTAATAATAGGATACAGTTTGGAAAAGATTACCGTTGAATTTTTCACGGAATAATTCGTAACGATGTCATATTTTCCAAAAAAGGCATCGGGAAGATAAGAAAGTTTACTTTTTCTATTTATACATAACGACGTCTTTTTTGACGTTAAAAAGATCTGGATACTTTTCGGTTTCGAAATATTTAAATAATTTTTAGTTTGAAAAAATTCAGAATAACTTCCGACCATAAAGATAAAATAGTCTCACAAAGAACGGTAGTTTCCGTACGAATGATTCTTTTTTGAAACGAGTTCAGGAACAAAATTTTTTACACGTGTAAGCTAAATAAAGTCATCTCCCGCCTTTGTTTAATATAATGATTAGGACAATGATCAAATTGTTCATAAATCATTTGAACATCCTGCCAGGTGTATATATGGAAGGATACATTTACGAATGAATATTGTAGAAAAGTCGTGAAACTTAAAACTGGCCTAACCACGCAAACAGAGAGGCAAAATTAGAGGTAAACAACGTTGCTGCGTCTTCCCCACTAGATAATTTCTTGCCTCTTTTTTCGCTCGAAGCGCTCTCTGATTCATAATTACGGAGTAAACCTATTCTCGAAAGGTACGTTCCAAAAATTCGTTTTAATGATAGGAAATCCGCTACGGAAGACCGAGACGACGAAAAAAATGATTTTCTTCTTTTAGAAGAGCTAAATTAATTTTTCCGGAGTATATTAACTGCGTTTTCTTGCAATACGAATGGGGTATAAACTGAAAATATTAAATTTAAAATAATCGTATTCACTCATTGATAAACGGTCGGTCACGTCGTCGATGGAATATTTTAAAACCGATTTACCATCATGAATATTAACCGTCTCTATTATAGTTATTTTTAAAGACAGAAAAAATAATAATTTTTACTTAAATTACAAATAAAACCATGCTCAAAATAATTCATAAGTAAAACATGCACATAAAATTACTACACTTGCGTATTTTAATTCGTGTTTGATAAATATTCGGATACAGAGTGGCAAATATTTTTTAATCCAGTTAACTGAGGAATTTAGAGCGAACAATTCGGGTAATATAAAAATGGAAATTATGGAAACTGTCGATAGTTTTCATGCGGTCTAATTAATTAGTTGATTAATAATAAACGAACTTTTAGTTTTTCCGGAAGTAAACAGAAAAAAATCTTCAACGAATATTCGATAAACTTAAAAAATCAAATTTACCGCTACAAAAGTTACTTCAAATTTTACCGCGAAATAATGGAAAAAGTAAACGAAAAAAAAAAGAAAAATGCAGGAAGATATACCATACCGAAAGAGAGATGCGCGTTGTGCGCGCGCCTTCGGTTTATATCGGATAACGATTGCATACACAGCCGTGCCAGTGAAAATGTCGCTATGCTGATTGCGTACCAGTTTAATATCTGCATCTCACACAGGTACACTCTTCACCGCACCTCGACTGTGTCACTGTATATCTGTCAGTAATCCTTCATTTGCTTCCTTCGGCTGGATGTAGATGTGGAAACACGTCTCTAGTGTTGCCTATATATGTTTAAGCGCTTGAATAATTATATAAAAAAAAGAAGAAACAATACATCGATTTTAAAACATTTAACTCGTTCTTAGTACCAACACGGCAGTACTCGCGATTAATTAAAATTTTTCTTTTTTGACTCTCAGGTTTCATCGACTTCATCGTCGAACCTAGTATGGCTGTTTGTAGCGATATGTTAGAAGTGATAGTAGGAGCTCTGAATAGTCCTCCTCTGCCGAGTACAACCGCAATAGCCGCGACTAGCATTATTTCGCAAAGCAGTAAGTATAAACGTAACGAGCAGCAATTCGCACAATATGACAAGAGAAACGCGTTTAAAAAATGATCAAATTGAATTAAAAAACGAGTATTTAATTTGTTTCTTTTTACGTGTTTCTATTCTCCGACTATTATAATCATTGTGTACTCACGTCGGATTTCTTTTCTCAAATCGAATTTCTATAAAAATGGTGTCGCTACACTTTATCATCGTCACCGCAATATTCCTGAACCGCACGGCTGAAGCAAAAGATCATCAGTTAGAAAAAAAACCTAGAGTCCGGTAATGAACGACAATCTTGCCGGATTAAATGTTTTAACTGATCGAAAAGCAAAAATGGGATCTAATTTAAATCCCGAAATCTATATAGAAGTCTAACCAACCTAATTTAAACAAAAATATTTAACTATCTTAATGAATCAAAACTGACTGTTGTGATAGTCTGGTAAGCTATTGAACAATCACAAGAGTTCGACCGCAGTGACGCGGTAAAAGTAGAAATTAATTTAAGCGATATAAATAGATATTGAAAATAGAGAAAGTTTTTAAGAAATTATTTATTACCGGGCTAAAAGAAAAAAGAAAGAAAAAAAAAAGATGTTTACTAACTTTATTATTAATCTTCTAATTAGTCTCAGTGTAAACGCAACTACTTCTGTAACTGTAAATATCATAGAGTACGATAGTATATTTACAGAAATAAGTACAGCACCCTTTTCTATAAGTTACTAAAAATGATAAAATGTTTTTTTACAAAAAAATAAATACCGACTTCAAATATACAAAAAATACACTGAAAAGTAAAAAATAATTACTCCCGATAGGAAAATATATTTCGGAGTGATATAACACTTAAGGTGATATTATCGTAATTCTTATACAACACTGATACCTTAATTAGAGTCGGCATTAAATTCATGTTACAATATCTAGGAACAATTTAATAAACATTTAATGCAGTTTTTTTAATTATTATTTTAATATGAATTTGATGCTGACTCTAATAAGTATTAATGTTGAATTTTCGACGCTCAAAAAAAAAAAAAAAAAATGTATAAGAATTACGATAATATCACTCTAAGTTATATCACTCTGATATATATTTTCTAATCGGGAGTAATTATTTTTACTTTTTAATGCATTTTTTATTACCTTGAAGTCGGTATTTATTTTTTGTAAAAAAACATTTTATTTTACAATTTTTAGCGTTATACTCGAATTTCTATTTTCTCGTAAAAAATCAATTACGACGACAGATCGTTGACCGAAATAATGAGGCTACGAAATCTGTCTCCCCGCAAAGGAGGCCACACATAATACACCTCAAGCATTATTAAGGATAACTCAAAAACTACTGGTCATGATCAAATTTAAATGGGACCACATGAGAAGCACCAGCTTTCAAATAAAAGAAGAATCATCAAAATCGATTCACCTAGAAAAAAGTCCTGATGTAACACATAAAAAACCAAAAAAAAAAATACAGTCGAATTGAGAACCTCCTCCTTTTTTTGAAGTCGGTTAAAAAGAAAGACAAAAATAAATTGGACCACATTTGTTTAAAATCTAATGGTCACACGATTATTATTATTGCACATAGAAAGAAAAGTGTGAGCCTTTTGGAATTGATTAAATTGAACATGGACGGTTTGGTCAAAAGTAAAATCGATATTATAAAGTAAATTTTACATCTGTTTTAATTTTAATTATCTTTTTCTAACAGTTTAAAAAAAAAAATAAATTGGGTGCATCTAATTTTTTTTTTCTTTTTTTAGAGACAAATGGAATAAATGAAAATAAATATTTTCAAATAAGTCCGTAAAGTTACGAAAATTGGTTTCTTCTTTTCGTATTTAATTTTAAATTCGATCAAATTACATATCCAAAACAAGTGGAATATTACCTTTTAAGATTTCAGGGTGTTCGAGCGGAATTATCGAAATTTTTTTCTTGCGGTTCCTAATACGGAAAACTTTTACTCGATACCTACAGGGATCATTGTCCGTTTTAAAACACAGACTACACTGTCATGGCGAAATAGTTAATAGAAAACAAAATGGCACAAGTAATCGTTAAGACGTTCTCTTAATCTACCTGAAATTTCTGTGTAATGTAAATTTTCCGGTTTCTCGCTACCGATAGTCTCGCTTCTTCAAAGTTTACCCCCCCCCACCATATCCGCCATCTACATCGTAAAAAGTTTACATCATGTCTCATCTATTTTAGCGAATTCTGCTTCGCTTTGTGTACCGCCATTTCCTTAACAGATAACGTTTATTATTCAAATGATGTTAATTAATGCGCGTTACGCTGCCTTTAAATCATCATACATTTCCGTCTTTATTAGTGAAGTATTATAAGGATTAAACAACCGCCAAGACCCACCGCGTATCTTGCTATACTTTCGGCAGGCAATAACGGAGCAACCGATTCCCGTATTTCTGTCTTATCTCTTAAAATTCGAATAAATGTTCGTTAAAACATCCCCGCGCTTCACTTATTATACTTTCTCGGTGTAGCGTACCTTTTATTTGTTCTGATATTCCACGTGGCCCTTCAAATTTTATATTCGATTTGGGCGAGTTTCGCTTAAGTGTCCTCTCTAAAGTTCGTACGGAATTCTAAAGAAATATATAAAAATACGCTTTCGATAAAATTCGCGCTTATTCACTAACGTCGGAAGGCGATGAACTTCCGACGGATCGAAATTAAAATTACCAACAAACTACCTCAGCTCCGGCCATGCATAGCTCACTATCATGTTTTCAAATATGTTTATGTACCCAGGGGCGTGCGTAGGCGAAATATGTGATCATTAGTGCATTTTTGTCTGGATGATTTTTTTTTTTTCTATTTTGAAGTGGCGTGTCGCAAGACGAGATTTAGTAATCATAAGTTAGTCGGATTGTACTATGCAACCCGAAACACGATTAGAACGCCGTATAGTACAATAGATAGCGCAGTGAGCGGTGATGGTAATGAAAGCGTATTTTTGGAAATGTGAACAATATACGAAACAATGCGAAATCAACTGCAACCTCTTTTGATACTTGGTGGTGGAGAATAACTGGAAGAATAACGTAGATGGGAAAAATATAAAAGAAGTTTTCAATATAATATTAGAGAATAAAGAAGCTTACTAAAAACGTTAAAAAGAATAAATGGTGCAAATGGATTCATCACATAGATGCGATAAGTACCGAACACAAATAATTGAAGAGGTCACAAAAGTCAAAAGACCAAAAAATGGGCCGAAATTATATTAAACAGATACAAAACGACTACAAGTAAATCGTTATTGGAAAAGTGAAAAAAGTCGCACTATCCAGGACAAACAAAGTGACCGTCCACTAATCTTAGCAGAAGATTCAGGAATTATGATGGCCCCCAGTCGATCTCACTAATCTGGTATCATTGACTCGCGGACGATGACAAGTTTGTTCCTGATTTAGCAGCGACTAATCGAATAGAAAGTCCAGCACGCTGTCTATGGAGGAAAGTTTATGGTGATCCACTCCATCTGCGTTAAAGAGGCACTGACACTTGATAACGTGTCCCAGTAGGATTCTAAAAATAAAATGGATACGTTTAGAGATCCTAGAAGTTTGGTCTCAGACGACGATTGGCTGCAAAAAAAAAAAAAAAAACACGTTTTTAATCGAAAAATTCCCCCGCATTATTTGACTATGCGTATTAGAAAAAATTTTAAGTAGTCGTGTAACGTTGATAGCAGCTACAGCGCTGAATTTAGGACATCCTAAATAGAACCGTAGCTAAGCAAATTAATTTATCCGTTTTTATAATTCCGTTTTCAATAAGCTTGTTTTCAATATCGAAAATGAAAATATTTATTAGTATATATTAAAATAAAAAGAAAAGAAAAAAAAACAAAAACGAAAATTATTTCGGGTATTTGTGTTTTCATTATAGTTGACTCCGCTGTATTGGATGTACAATCAACACGAGTGAAAATAAATAAACCCTGGGTCACCTGCCTAGCGGAAAATAAGAAAAAATGGAAGGAGCAGGCTGCAAAGGGTATTTTCAGAATTTTTCAATTTTATTTAACATGTTACACGAAATGCATAATAATTTTAAGCTCCGTATAATTTGAACTTTGATTTATTTTTGAAAACATACTAATTAAATGCAATCATTACATCCTGGAGGCTTAAGTAACAACAAATTAGTAATTCTCGTTAGCATTATTATTATTATTATTATTATTATTATTATTATTATTATTATCACTACACCGAGGTTGTCTCAATTTATCGCTGTTTTCCGAAATTACGCATTCGAAAACGAAAAAATACTTTATAGTGAAAACTAATTTCATACAACAGAGACGTTATTAATAACTTCTCGTAACGTGAAGTTTACAGAATTAAAACAAGAAAGAACTACGGAATACAATAAAGAAAATTATGGAACGTATTAACTAATTAACAGTAAATGTATAAGTTTAAATTTAAGTCTAAAAAATGAAAATTTGTCCGATTTTGCAGGAACAAAATGTATTCGTAAACACGCGGTTCGTAGAAAATTTGCTTCAAAAAATCTTATAATTTTTTTGTACTTTCACGGGAAGCGTTGTTTCGTAACAAAACAGATTCGAATTGAAGCGGCCTCGCTGCATTATTCTTGTATGGAGTTCCTAAAAATCTAAAATATCGACACAAGTCGTGAAAACTAAAAGTTTACCTGAAAAATAGTCTTTCTCGTCACCCAAGAATCGACGAATTTAACCAGTCCAAGAAAACCATAGCAAAAGTGAATCAAAGGTTAGGATCGTGAGTATAAGTTCCAAACCCATTCCAAGTTGGAATCTAACAAATATTAACCAGAAATAATATCTAAATAACAATGGTTAATCTGCGTAGCAGCAGAAAATGGTTCCCCGCTTTTTATGCAATTTTTTCCTGCGCCACTATTTTGACGCTGGTGAACAACAAGAGGTTTTTTATTCAGACCCTTCTACAAATTACCTGCAACATTTTTCAACCTTCATGAACGTTAACGAGAAACATGGATAACCAAAATCGTTTCGACATCAATGTAAATACATTCATTCGGTTCTATCAGTAATTTCGTGCAAAAAATTAAAAACTCCTGTTTTACGTAATTTTGTTAGATTCTTCATTTCCTTTTAAGTATTTACAAACTATTTTCGTTTTGTTTTGTTCTTTTTTTTTTATTTATTTTGACTTGTGCGCTACGAATTCCAACACAACGCAGGTGATAATTTTTGATATTATCAATATGTGACGGTGGAATTCGAACCGAGTTCTACGTCAATGAAATACCGCTGCCTAACTAACAAAGCTACCGTAAGCGGCTTATTTTTGTAAATATTGTAATGAACACGATAAAAATAACACTTTCGAATTTCGCATCTATTCTGTCAAAAATGTATTTAGTTGACTACACTACATGTACGGCCGGTTAATTACGTTGCAAAGAAAGAATTCGCAGAAAGTTAAGCTAAGAATGTTACATCTTGCTATTTACTTTTTTTTGAACTTCCTTTAATTGTTTTTAAATAAAGAATAATCATGAAGAATCCATTTTATAAATGAGGAGTTCAGAAATTAAAAAATAGCTATTATTTCATACACGATTTTATTTTTATTTTACTGCAAAGCATGCGTTTTGCTAAAAGTTATAACAATTAGTGATAACAACTTAATTATATAAATGTATTGTTTTTCATAAATGCGCTTTGACAAAATTCTATTTAAAAAAAAAAAAACAAAAAAAAAACATATATTAGAAATCATTTAAACACACATATGGGATATTTCTACAATATTTTTAGAATAATTTAATACTTTTCAAAAAAAAACGTTGCATCAAACTAATCAAATTAAACATCGAAGTTAAAGTTTTTCCTGGAATTGCGTATATGCAAAATTGAAGGTGTGCTGAAAACCACTGTTTATAAATTTAAATTATTCAAAATTTTCCTGCTCTGAACATTTTCCTACAAACTCATCTTTAAAATATCGATTATTTAATAATTACATAATTTATCATTTTTTATTAAAGTTCCTGATTCGAACAAATGTAGCCAATGGAAATTTTTGTGTATATATATATATATGTATATATATGGCCTCGCAAGGGGCTCTGTCCCTTGAACTTTCTTACTTATATTTTTATCTCTTTCTCTTCTATACTTTGTATAAAATGATCGAAATTCACGTCATTCTTGCCGGCATCGAGACAATAAAAAATAACATTCATTACGCAAAATTGGGACATGTTTGGGACATTTCTTCTAATGGAGGCCGGCCTAAGAATTACGTTGTAATTAATCTATATATAAGAATCTAACAAAATTACGTTAAATACACAAATGATATAAAAGATTTATTTACAAATTAAGAAGTTAGTAAAAAATTAAATAATGGTAATCACTTATGTATATATTCGTATTTTAACTTAACAACAAGCTATAAACAAGAGGACGATAATATGAGAGAAATAAATAATAAATTAGACAATATTGAAAAATTTTTATATATGATAGATTTAAAAGTAAATTAGAAGCATGGATCAAAGAATTCCTAAAATATATAGATATTATAATGCAAAAGTGTATGCTCGTTAGGAAAAAATTGGCAGTTTATCGGTGGAATTTATAGTACAAGAAAAATCTAGTTTGCAAATTGTACAAAAATTATCATAAACATAATAATTCAGCAACCAAAGAAGATCACTATAACATGTATAAAGAAAACTTTGCACAGCACAAATATGTGAATAAACAAGCTAAAAAATAAAAAATGGAGGGAACTAGTAGAAAGAGAAGACTTTTAGATTAAAATATAAAATTCTAGTAAATGAAAATAAAAATGTGGAAATACTTAAATTGAATAATTATGCGATTACCAATGAAGAAAAAGTCAGTCTATTGAATAAAAAATTATATTTAAAAACCAACCCCTTCAAATCTGTATTTTGAAGTACGAAGACTATTACGAGTAATAAAGTAATAGAAGGAATAACTCTAATTACTAAAAATCTTAAAAATAAAGAATCTACTGGATTAGATGGAATTACAAATGGATTACTTAAAATATTTAACATTAAATTTCCAGATTCTTTAATATATTATTCCAAAACAATTATTATCCTGCAAATTAGAAAATATCAAAAACAGTTATATCATTAAAACCTAATAAACTGAAAAACGCATCTGGTTCTTATACGTGGTGAACACTCAAATATAATTTCGAAATTCCCGGTTTATTTCCGGCTTCGCTGGTCCAAATCCTCCCAATTTCCTGATTACTAGAATTGTGCAAAAAAAAAGAACGGATTTTTTTTTTTTGTTACTACTGATAATATTTGACCGCCGCCGCTTTATTATCAAATACAGTACATTAAAAAATGCATTCATTTTTCGCTTCAAATGATTTTTTCTTATTAGAAATATCGTTTTTGGCTATTTTCACTTTTTTCCCCGGTTTTGTGACAAAATTCCTGCTTTATTCCCAGTTTGTAAAATTCCCGATTTATTTCTGGTTTGCAAAATTCCCGGTTTCCCAGTTGGGTGGCCACCTTGATATATATATATATATGTATACATTTTTTTTTTTTTTTTATTCATTTTTTCAAGAATAACAGAAACATTTTGCATCATTTTATATTATAATTTTTTAACGCCTAATACATATCGGAATATGGTATATTAAAAGCTTATAGCATTTAGCATTTCAGATTCAACTTTCAAGATGATTTAAGGCATATTTTACGAGAATATGGTAGTAATATTAAAAAATTTGACTGTAAAATAAGTGAGAACTCACAAATAAAATTTTTGAAGAATTTAATAAATTTAGGAACATGCATTTGTATTGAAGGTTCTTAGGACTAAGCAAATATTGCAAAATAATTAGAAGTAATATAGATTTGTATTAAAAGATGTTATAATACTAAGTAAATAGAATAATGTAAAAAAAAGAAGTAAAATGGGATTAATGTGACACCATAAACTGATTTGGAAGCGGTTACATTAATCAGCCGTTATGTTACATTAATAAATATATGAAACAAAAAAAATCAATATCGAAAAATGGAGTTTTTTACACGAAATAACTGGCAATACTGAACGAATATTTTGTACCGGCGTTGCAATGATTTTGGTAATCCGTGGTAGGACAAATAATATTTAGCTGATAAAGTTTGAAAAATGTTGTGGGGAATTTGTAGAAGAGTCTGAATAAGAATTGTTACTTACTGGCGCCAAAGTCAATGCGATTAAACTTACAGCAGAACACGTAACACAACGTTAAATTTGTTTATACTCGTTCTGTGTACGCCCGTACTACGGTAAACAGATATCTGCACGGCGCGAAAGTGAGCTGGTACCGCACTGAAAAAAGTGCCTGCGAATAAAAAAATTAATAGTCAAAAAATATTCCTGGAAGCTACCTTGATTCTGGACTTACAGTAATATGTTTTTCATTTTTTCCCTATTTTAATTTTGTGATATTACATATACACACGAAATAAAATAGTACGTGAGATAACGACACGAAGTTTAGATGAAATTTACGTAATTTCTAATTACTTCTGTACTCCGGTAAATATAAAAGAATGCTAAGTCTCTGCTTGCCGCGCTCATGGCTACGAAAGGTTTGTTTTTAAAATATTGTCCCTGTGATAGGTTCAAATCGGTATTTTTTTCTTTTCCGCAATATTTGGTATTTGTGTTGGATTAGAAAAAAAAGACAAAATCTGTTTATTTTCTACATATATTTATTTACATATACATACATACGTACATGCATACATATAATATACACTTCCCTTATTATCAATCTTATGACGAATCGTTCTATCCACCTATCTTCTCCGTCTTTTCAAGCATCAAGAACGATTTTTCGAGGTCTTCCTCAAGTTCCTCCCTCAGTAGTCCTACTCTTTTCAATATATACACTATCAGTGTAGCACCTTTTCCTATAAATTCTTCTTCTTTATTCTTTGTTGATGACATCCTACTCTTTTCCTCATTCCATGATATTATATCAGCCAGTGAAGCACTTAATTCATCTCCTACTCTGCTAGAAGAGCATTCCCTTTACCCAATAACCTTTCTATT
Organism: Icerya purchasi; assembly: GCA_039619475.1. Taxonomy (NCBI): domain Eukaryota; kingdom Metazoa; phylum Arthropoda; class Insecta; order Hemiptera; family Monophlebidae; genus Icerya; species Icerya purchasi. Next base: position 95,273,102 of record CM077116.1, on the reverse strand, counting down.
TCTCCTATTAAATCTTGTAATGTCGTATTTACTCTACGACCTCGAAATTCTGCTTCTGTCAATCTATCCCTAGTCAATACCTCTCTTTCTCGTGTTAATTTTTATGTATGTATATCTGATTAGTTAGAGTGATGATAAACACTATCGCGAGTATTAAGTAACTGCTTACAGATGCACCTTGAATATCACGAAAAATCATTCGCTTATTTTTCTAGAAAACCTTGTATTATTTATTAGAGTCGATTGAACGTATATCACATATTTCCAATACGTTCTTATGCTGATTCCGGTTAAAGTTCAATGATAACGAATCCAATATACAAATTATATGAAATCCGAAGACAATTCTAATACATCGGCGGATTTGAATACTATAAGACCTATTAACTAGCTGAAATTTTTTCCCCTTTAAATTTATCGTATAACACTTTTCCGGGTATTTTTTAAAACTTATCGATTGTTCAAAATACTCGAAAATTGTAATTTATTTTTTAAATACCTCGAATAAAGCCTATATGTTCTTTTACGAATTTTAATTTTCTTATAAATTGTGTAATAATTAAAGAAGCAGAATCAAGGAACTCCAGTCAACCGACCGAAACTGAACACACTGAGCCATCCTCATTATCCGAAGAAAACAGTACAGCTGTTGTCAGGTGTTCATCACCATCGGCAAGTTGCAAAACAGAATTGGAAAACCGTTAATAACGACGCAATCAACGATAAAACTAAGAAGATTAAGGAGAAGAAAAACGGAATAATTGTAACATAGTAATTTAGCATCATCGTAAAACGACATTAATAATATCAAACTTTTTTTTGATTTAATTCGTTAGCGTCGCGTGTCGTCATAATACATAAGCGTTCATAATGGTGACTAACTTTAAAATGTTGTTAGACCGTTACCAGTTATTTTAATTCCTCTTTTATCTTCGTTCGTGTATACTAAACTTATTTTTAATATCCATCGTTTTTGTTATATCATTTTTGATGCGCAAGCAGTTCTTCTTAAACCTTTTGAACGTAGAAATACATGCAGTGGATTCCGGTGATTTCGGACATCTCGACAATGGTACATAAACTTTTAAAATAATACTTGGCAATCTAAAAGATAATTTAAAAAGAAAAAACGCATTTTATTATAATTTTTTTTGTTCTATTTTTCATAATTAGTGAAATCAGACAAATGAAATGTTCACATTTACGCAACTATAGTGTAGAACTTCGATAAAATTCGTTTATTCAAATAGAATAAGTTGAACAATTGCAGAAACCGCAATTCGAAATATCTTTGCTAATAATGTTCGCTTCGTCTACATTTTAATCCGAATTAATAAACACGAGTTGCGAAGACAAAGAGTTAAAAAGGTAACAAAATGACTAACAAAACTCTCCAAAATGGAATAAAGAAGTGTATGATAGGAAGTTGCGATAGCTGCAAGCTATTGAAGGCGAAATAATCATCAAACACCTCTGTAGGCTCCTGACATAGCGGTCATCATGTTAAACTAGAATCCAATTTATTTCGAACTATTACTAAGAACGTAAGCGGTTCGCAATAAATTTATACAAATATTCCGAAGATAGCGGGAAAAAATAAGGAATTACGAAGAAAAACAGTACGTTTTTACCTTTTTTTATGTAAAAGAGTCTAGGACATTTCAGCATATGGGACTTGGTCATATTTGAACGTTTCTATATTATCAGGAACGATAATAAAATTTTAGTTAGATTTTTTTACTTTTTGAATAAATTAAGAACACAAATCAATTTTTAAAATTAATTATACTTCAATTACAAAAACAAAAAAAAACTGAAAACAATCATACGCAAGTATACGTAATTATATATAAGAATATTAATTACATCATTCTTGCGCCGCCAGGGGTAATATCCGTTGTAAAATATGTAACGTTTTTCTGTTGCGTTTTAAAATAAATTACAACGCAAGTCGAAAATTAGTTTTGTTTTTCATTTAAAGAACGATATACTGAAATTTACATCTCTTCTAAAATATTACAGAACTATTATCTGATGGTCCAAGGAGTGCCCATCCAGTCTAGTCCAATCAAGTTCACGTTATATATATATATATATGTACATATATATAAAACTCTGTCCTTCGGATCTTGCCCAATCTGAACACCACTATAATTCTTCTGTAATGTTCGTAGAAAAATTGTTTCAATCAACCACGTCATTCTTATCTCTTTTATTTTGAATTTGTTAAAGAATAAAAACAGTTATCAGTTTCAATTTTATTTTGCCTTATGCTGCACGCGTTCATTAAACCGTTACGTATTTGACAACGGCTTTTCCACATTACGTCCCGTATAAGAATGATATTGTCATTAATATATATATATATATATTTATTTTTTTTAAGTTGTTTTGCTTCGATGTCTGCATATAATTAATCAGTTTAATTAAATTCAGCAAAATCCGAAATGAGCAATTTTTATCTAAACTCAGTAATAAAAGTTGTTTCCCCAAGGTATCTCTCCGTAGCAGCTTTTAATTAATTAGCTTGTTTTATTTTTTTTAAATTCAGATGTTGATATATTTTGCCAATCCGGAGATCGTTAACTGTATTTATGTTCTAATGCTAAAGTTACATTTCAAAATCCGCAGACTAAGTTCGTTTCGGTTGGAATAAATCAGTGGTAATTCGCCTACAAACTTTCAACATATCAGAGGAAGTCATTAGAAATTGTCTCGAATTTCCTGGAATTTATTCTTGAATTTATGACGGCAATTTTCAGTAACATCATTAGTTAAAATTTTAAGCTGCCTAAGCAATCGCGGTAACAGCAAAAAGTGTCAGTTTCACGCATTAACGCTGAGTTCGTTTCTTTCCAGTCTCTTCGGTTTTATATACAAATGCTTTTTTTTTTCTCTTCTAGTTTTGATTAATATATTTTTTTTCTATCCAAATAGAATAACGGTTTTTCCGTTTTATTTTTGTCCGATTTTTTAATTAACTTGAAAGTTTACAATAGTTCTATTTTATTCACAAAGAAAAATAATTTAGCTACAGCCCCCCACACCCTTCTGCAACAATGTAAACAGATTCCGTATTGCTTTGATGAATTTTCCCTGGTTTTTTTCTTTCTACATGGTCTAATCTAGTGGGATTTACTTTTCATTAATGCGAGCCAAGTCCCGATAAACCAGAATGCACTGCATCCCCGTTGCATTACTATCATTATCAAAAATGTATTATAGTCGTCGAAAAGAATTGTTAAGGCGAAAACGAAATGAAATAATCGAACAAGTTATCGTTTTTAAAAAATTTCCATCGCAATAATAATTTTTAAAAGTAAAGAATTGTGCCACTTTAATAACAAAAAAATAACGTGTACACGTAGTTTAAACGCAAATATTAACCGTCTCTAAAACGGCAATTTCATATATAGAAGCGCTAAAATTGCAAATTTAAAAAGGAAAAAAGATTTAGAAAAACACGTAAAAATTGAGAAGTGTAACAGTTACAAAAAGAAGGAAAAAAAAATTAAAATTAACGTTTAAAATAAAACGAAATAGAAATTTTCGGAAATATTTCAGTTCTCACCGTGTTGAAAACGACGTCAAAGTGTTGCACATCATCTAGTCAGTAGGATGTCACTTTTTTGTGATTAGACTTTTTCCTCCTAACGGCATAGTAGGTCGGTCCCCGGAGGCCAACATTGTTACAACCGTTGGCGAAGGAAATATTTTTCCGATACTTCCGAAAATTTGCATTTCATTTTAAACAATGATTCTTATCTTCACATTTTAAAGCGAACCGTATCATCCGCTCGCTCCATATTCTGCTTTAAAAAAGGTAAAAAATCATAAACCCGGAGATTTTCTCATTAATTATTTAAGTAAGTCTGACGCACCTTTAACGATTTTAACTTGTCATTAATATGATTAAAAATACCGCATTACAAATTCACTTCCAAAAGCCACCTTATCGTTCGTTATTTAGGACCTCCTCGTTGTTGTTCAGCATTTTCTATTACTCCCAAAGAAAAAGTTTTCATACACCATGATCCATCAGCGAACTTTTAAATGCATAGGTGTTTATGCGTTCTGATAGGGAAAAAAAAAGGTGAAAAACGATTAATAATAAAACTACGAAAGTAACCTTTTAAACTGTTACTTATAAATCTATGAATACAAACTTCTTTAAATTTTTCGTTTCTGCAGTATAAAAATAAAAAATCCAATTTTAATAATTTCGAGTTTTTTCGAACATTCGCTATTTTCTTTAAATTTGTTATTTGAAGTTTTTCTAAATTTGAAATTCTAATATTCTTCGAATTATGCCTCCGTTTTAAAATTGATTATAAATCGATCAAAATGGATTTAAACGTAAAAATACTGAAAAATTTCGTATGTAAAGTCGTATTAAACCAGTGACATAAAAGGGTAGGTTTAATAACTGCCATTAAGATTCTTAAAAAATGTTTGTAACGTCTCTAAAAAAGCAGCGATGTCGTGTATTAGTACTCTTAGTATCATCAAAGATTTTGTCATTATGACTAAACCCTCCATTCCATGCTGAGTACGCTATTAAAACAAATTAGGCTCGTTCAAAAAAGCGAAAAAAAAACAAAATAAAATAACGATTAAAACGGAATAAAAAAGCAAAAAAAAAAAATCAAAATTAACAAAAACACACCTTCTATTGCATAACAAAAATAAAAGACAATTTTGCATACCATCCACATTTATATAAGAAATACGGTTTTCCTGGTGGGTTTCTCAGTCTCATACCTCAAAGATAAATAAAGAATAAAGAATGTCACCAAGGACATGTCAATAAGGGAGTTCTGTTTCTCAACGATTTTTTTAGATATAAGTTCAGAAAAAATTCTCAAATATAGGCTTGGTTTTTCATCAACGTTTTGAATATAACTTCCAAATATTGAAATGTATAAAATTTTTTAACACCCCTTAAACATTAACTTCCTATTTGCAACTCACTCACTTCTATCGTGAGGGTAGGATTCCTTTATTTCATCTGTGTTTTGTAACGAAACTGGTATAATCAACTTCGTTAATGCCTTGGTTTTACAATTTTCCTTCGCTTCGCCGCTCCGATATTGTCTCTATTATCTGTTTACGTCTCAATCACACTCTTCTTCCCTCCTCACGTTTTCGTTTTCGTTTCGTACTATTATCCCCTAGTTGCCCTCTTCATCCTGACGACGAAGCCGTCTGCGATCCTGACCATATCTTCTTTGAATGTCCATCCTTCGTGAACGAACGCACTTCTTTGTACTGCGATCTGTTATCACTTAAACTCCCTAATCCTTACTGCGCTTCGTATATCTTATCGTTTCCGTCGATCTCCGTTGTTCCGACCCTCAGTTCTTTTATTCCATCAGTAGCTGACCGAATCTACATCTAACTGATTCTCTTCATTCGTGTCTTTTCCGCGTGAAGATCCGTTGCTGGCATGCCCCAGGGGAGGGGGATAAAAAAAAAACTTCGTGAACGAAAAGGTTAATCACATTTTGTACTCGTTATCAACTGGTATATGCATGTAAACTCCTAGCTCGCAAAAGATTAGTTTAGAGCCCATCATAAACTTTGCAAAGGCGTTTATTTTACGAAATAAATATAACATAATCAGCAGCTCTGTTCATTTCTACTTTCGTTTCCAAACTTGAACTAGTTCATTAAACCGCGCTACGCTTTTCTGCTATGTGTTTTTAATTAGGTAACTATTTTATTAACAAGACAAATGTTTACCAATTGAAACCCAACACTACTACCGTACTTAGTGTTTTTCCAACAGATACTCACAGGCAGTAAACGAAACAAAAAAGCAATAAACATCGATATTTTACTTAATGTCATTAGTATATCACACGTATTCATGTGGTAAGCTTATTTCTGTAATTGTTCTTGCTTCTTTTATCACTCGTATTCTTCTTGTGCTCATCGTATTCGATTTTGTTTTGTTATCAGTCTAAATTGTCAGTCAAAAAAGCAACAAAGAATGACGACTCGTTCACATAAAATACTTTTCGCGCATGATTCTGCGGAACACGACACTTTAAAAGTATATTGTTCACGAATAAATGATAACTATTCAGCATTAAAATTTCATGTTTTCGGCAGAAGAACAAATTCGGTCTTACTTATGCGCTTCTATATACGTTTGACGACTATTAATCATGTTCTCCAAATAAACACGTCACTACCGGTTATAATTTTTCTCCGTTTTCGAACCTTGCCAATTTTATCCGGTATTTTTTTTTTCCACAACACCCGATAGCTTACGTTCCTTTACGAAATACAAAAACTAAAACGACAAAAAACCCAGAAAGATATGAAATACTCTGCAGGAGTTTTTAAACCAATTCGAAATACTTTTTATCGTTGATAAATTATCATTTATTCATATTTTAATAACACAACTTATGCATTTCTATTATATTTAATATCGCTTTAATAGCTTTTCCTGATGACTGTCATTTTATATCAAGAATTACATCATCTATTATCAGTAATTTTCGTCGGATTTTAAGTATTATTTATACATATAAATAATATAGCGTATTGTATATGTGCGTATGTATGTATGCCTCCGTGTGTGTATATAGAGTTAATTTAGTCAAATGTGGTAACCTTTAATGCGAATTATGTTATTTTAGACAATAATTGTAAGAAATTTTATGCTATTTTCCCCGATCGCCGTGTAAAATATTACTATTATAAATTTGTTGGAAGAATGGCAAATGTTATTTGCCGTTACGCTAGTCGTTTATTTTTATTATTTTATATATTCATATATAAATATATACGTATATATATATATATATACATTTATATTTATACATATGTAATGGTAATTTTTAATGCTATTTTTGGTTAAATCTTTTAGTTTACTATGTAAAAAAAAAACCGACAAATTACGAATTACATTGTTCAAAAATATAATTTTTAATAAAATTTAAAATCTATGTCGGTGGACAACGAAAACACTTGGCTTATCAAGCAAAAATTTTTCAATCACTATCAACAATTCACATTCAGTAAAAACTTTAAATTGTAATAATGATGAAACGTTTAAAACTTTCGCAGTAATTAATCATAGTGAAAAAATTTACGGACAATGATGGTCAGTATAAGCTGACCGAAACGTTAAGCGCTGTATTGTTGAATTACATATATTATATTTTCTAATTGTAATAATGATGTTTTAAAATGTAAAATTTTTTAATTGACTCAAACTGCGCCATTAAAATATCTAAGTTTTTTTAAATAACAACTAACGACCGTATATAGTGTTACATTAGCAGAGTAGTCATAATGCAAAATCTCCACTCAAAAAGAATTAAGGAAATTTAAAACTAAAACAGTTTCTTTTTTCTTTTGCAATGTAACAAAAAAATTATAATACCATTAAGTATAATTGTAATTTTTACGTCATGATTTTCGATAAACGGCCACAATTAGCTGTCTACATGTATAGCTTTTAATTTACTTAAAGCTTTCATTCGTACATATTAATATTTTGCAGCCTTCTGATAAACAATATTTTTTCTTTGCTCGTAATACAAATATGAAAAATTTTTGCAACTTCCTATTCTATTTCCCTGTTTATACCAACACTTTTAATAGTTGTCTTGACACATTTTTATGTTCATTGCAAACGCTAATTTTTTATTTTTACACGCACACATACATTATATATATGTATATATATATATATATATATATATATATATATATATATGTAAAAAGTAAGGTGTGGCAAGAGCAGATTTGGGACAAGTGCGTCTTTTGTTCACAACGTCAGTGTCAGTTGGTACGATTATAGACGCCAATGAACCATATGCATGGTTAAGCTACAGTTAGTCGCGTGATTATTTGGCGTGAAAACAAGTAGTATTCAATTTATAAAGTAAATTTACAGTGAGTAATAGAATTGTAAAGACGTGGTTTTTGTTTGAAGTTACAACTACAGAATCAAGTAAATAGTATAAATTATAAATTGGTTTAAACATATTAGCTTTCGATTTAGTCGTAATTCATTTCGTTTATTTTTTTAATGGGGATACGGGGCCAGTGCATACCTGTCGCAAGGGAAAAGTGCGGCCTATAGAACGCACTTACCTCGATGTTAAGTTTTTGAAATGTATTTGTCCCTTATGATAAAGGTAGACAAAGTGAACTAATAAATAGCATGTTACTTAATTTTTCAAAGGCATAACCATGGTGCAAATATATATTCGTAAAAGTAATAGAGTCAATAGTTATACTCCTGAAACGCTGCAGATAGCCGTTGAAAATGTGAAATTAGGACAGTTAACAATCTATAGAGCCTAGTAAAGTTTACAATGTACCTAAAAATACTCTAGCTGATCACGTTAAAGATCGAAGAGGTCAAAAAAGTAATTAATTTAATTGAGCGTCAGATATTCCTTTAGAAGAGGAAAAAGTATTAGCTGCTGGATTCTGTACTGTGGAAAAATGGAGATTTGGTTTGACTAGAATAGAAATTATAAATATAGTTGCCAAATATGTTTACCATAATAAGATCAAAACACAATTTAAAAATGGAATCCATGGGGAGGACTGGTTTTTAAATTTTAAACAAAGGCACAATTTATCTAATAAAATACCACAAAGTATAAAATTTGCGAGGAAAAAAAGTTTAGATCAATTTATTATAAATGAATATTTCGACTTGCTAGAGAAGACAATTAAAGAACCAAATTAGAAAATAAACCGCATCAGATATGGAATTTGGACGAAAGTAATTTTTGTTTGGATCCTTCGAAAACAAAAATTGTAAGACAATGAGGACCTCCTGCAACTCGCACAAGTGGTGCCCGCAAAGAAAATACTACAGTTTAAATGCGCTGTAGTGGAAGTGGTTGTAAAGCACCGTGGTTAATTATTTTTAAGAGTAAAAATTTATGGGATCAATGGTTTGCATCGATAGGCACTGAATATCCAAACATTAAATACGCAGCTACAATAAACGGTTGAATGGGCAGTAGAGTATTTACAAATTATTTTAGAAAAAGAATTTAAAAATGTATCGGGTCAGAATTACCTTAAATTAAAAAGTTGGTGATAAGTTAAATGCTTGTATTTTATTGTATTTTATTAGTACATATGGCGAAAAAAATAAATGAGATTATATTGCACTAATCCGATAAGGAAAATACAGTAATATTTGAGAAATAAATACTAGGTTTGCTCTTGCCCCACATATAAGAAGCAAGAGCACACCAAGGATACATGAGCAAACTCATTTGATAAATGATACCCATTATTGGTAACACAATTTTCTAGACTTTTTATAAAATTCTTCGACTCTTCCTGCAACATTTCTCTGGGAATTTCGACGATTTCACGGCGAATATTATTCTTCAATTCGTCCAAGGTCCTTGGTTTATTGATATAAACCTGTGATTTCAAGTAACCCCAAAAAGATAAATCACAGCTCGATAAATCCGGTGATCTCGGCGGCTAAGGAAAAGCGGTGTTTCTGGAGATGATTCGAGTACCGAAGTTTTTTCGCAACAACGCCAACGTTTCTCAAGCCGCATGACAAGTTGTGCCATCTGCTGAAACTAAGTGCGACTGAGGCGATGCCTGCGCTTCAATTCCGGCATAAGAAACGTCCGAGCATGTCTAAGTAGCGTTGTGTGTTCACTATACTGTTGAAGAAGAAAGGACCGATAATCCCCACTCACCAACTGCGCACCGAACCTTTACACGTAACTAATGGAGGCGCTTCTTCACAATCTCTAACGGATTCGATTCAGCATAATAACAATTATACTGGTTTACATTAGATTTCTTTCCCCTTACATTATTCTTGCTATTTATTGGTTCTTATTAACGATATCTGATCGGCTCGTTATATAACTTTTTCTTTTCATCTTTAATTGTTTCTAAGTAAAGGTCTTTGGCATAAAATTAGTTTTTGACGGTCCATGAAAAATGTAGCCATTTTACTGATAGAAAGTAAAATAGAAAACTACTGAGATGATAGTCAATTAACTGCTGTACATGCAGGTAGTAAGTTGCAGGGTGCGTAGAATTCATAGAACAATTCACGATTTTTCTACCAAAACAACATTCCAGCTCACCGATTTTTGTGCAAGAATTCCCGTTCGAAATCGCGATTACGGTACAGTCAGTAGACCGCATTATTCCTTCGATCTAGCATAATTTAATTTCGTCTCGTTCGATACGTAAAAAAAAGTTAATAATCGAGATTAAGAATGGTGAAAACATCAAATATCTGACACACTGGAGTGCCTATAACCAGTTTTGCGGTGATGTTCATACCACTGAAAACAGTATGATATATATATATTTGGAAGGATTGATTATTTGCCAGATGACTGCATTAAAGTTGGAGGCTGTCTAAAAAAATAAAATAACTAGATTTTTTTAACCATTATTTTTTTAATCTTTTTAATATATTTAATTTTTGACCACTCACTTATTCAAAATAAACAAGCTTGTTTTAAACTTAAACTTCGAGGGAGAGGAACATGTAAATAGTTTTTTCCAGTTCGATGGAATTTATAAATTAAACGCGAAAATTTATTATCTATATATTACAAACCGCATTGTACTCCATGTGAAGAGATGACGACTGCGAACAGTCGTGCAACATGTTAACTCAAATTACTGAAAAATATTCATATCCGCGTTCAATCAAAACAAGTGCATTTTTAAAACATCTTCATTCTTCTGAATCGGACAGCAAATATCGAACGTATCACAAGCCTAAAAAGTACTAAATAGAATAAAAATTAATCTTCGTAAGATGTTAAACAGAAGTAGACGAATTGTAAGGAAGGTGGTTTTATGAACTTTGCTTACTGCGAGAAAATTTTGTAAAGAGAGGACAACACGTTCAGCATGGAAATATAAGCGACACTAACTACAAATCAGACCGAATAAAAACTTTCTTAATTATTGAAAATATAATAAAGCGCGAAAATGATTTATTTTTCTCAAATAATCTAGACTTTTAACGATTCCCGTTGGTTCATGGAAGTAATTGTAGAGGAGAACTATTGCGTACCATCTACGCATTTAAATTATCCCCCCTATGAATAGTCATGAAAGATTTTATCGGAAGCAGCTGTTGCTTTTATTTTTTAATACTCAATCGTACTAGCATATGGTGCAACAACAACAAATATTGATCAACCTGAAGTAGGATTGTAAATTGCTGTCTAAAAACTAGTCAGTTCAAACACTTCTTACCATTGTATTTACATCATGCAACTCTTGAAATCGAAGCCAGCAAACTTCCATGCAGGAACACATCTTTTAAATAATTATGGCCGGCAACTGTTTGCGAAATATCAAAAGAAACCACACAAGTCCAGAACGCATTAATTTTCTTCATGCATTAAACAATTAAATGGTGTATAGTTTATCAATGCACTCTCGTTAGAAACATTAATTTTCCATATCACTGTTTTAACGTATATATTATAATAATTCGTTTTTCTTTTCATCCCCAAAAACATCATCTTACATGTAAAACTGCATTTGAATTGTAACCATCGTTGAAATTTAATATTCTGTATAAATTATATTTCTCGAACAATGTTTAAGCTTCTTTTTTTTTTTTTTTTTTTAAAGAATTTTATTGACATGTCTCTAATTGTCTACATTTCATCGCTTTAAACGTATATTCTATAGTAACTCTACTTGCTTGCGTTACGTTATATGAATTTTTAAACTTTAATAAGAAATCATTGTTTCTGTCTCGGTGGGTCCATTACCGTATTTTGTTGTCGTACACATTCTTCATTTCTTTATTATGTTTTTTTATATTCAAATTTTTTTATTCTATTCTTTAGTTGATTTTTTATAAAAATTTTCTTTTAATTATTTTTTTTAGCTGTTATGTTTATCTTACTCTGCATAGTTCTTCAAATGCTATATATATACCGTAACAAAAAGCTCTTTTGTTTACACAGTTTCAAATAGTAAACATTAATAAATCATCCAAAATTTTTTTCCATCAAAAAACTACACTAAATATATTCAATTCAACGACACTCTTGCAATTATAAAAGGAATAACACTGAAAACAACGAGCATTATAAATAATAATAATAGTAATAAATTTGGGCAGTAATACGAATTTATTTTCTAATTTCTGTGCACTTTCTATCCAGTTTACACAAAATATGCTTATGTAGAATTTATACATACTTACATTCAATAATATAAAACTATAAAAAAGTACATTTTGTACATAAAATGTGATATATATATATATATATATACACACATATATACATATATACACACGCACATATATATATATATATATATATATACAAATATATATATATATATATATATATATACAAATATATATATATATATATATATTTGTGTGTAGAACTAATTTATTAGAGTTTTTAAATATACAGTACAGTAAGAAAACGAAACTTATTGAAGAGATCAATTCACTAAAATAAATATATTTCGGGACCATTCTTAAATCTTTTTTCAACTACACATGTATACCACTTAGATAAATTATAACCTTACTTACATTAAGATTATATTATTACATTATACCGCATAAATAAATCGATAAAATTACGATTATTTATCGGCTATATTAAAATATATACAATTATTTTAACTTGTGTACATATATTACAATTTACAAAAAAATATATATCGAAATAATTAATGTGTTTGTTATTATAGCACAATTATTAGGTGCAAAACAGAAAAAAAAAAAAAAAAAAACTTATAACAACGAGACGAAATGAAAATTTTTAGTCTTAAAAAATCAATGTTACTTTTTTTCTGGTGCCACTTCACCGTGTGATTTGAATTACACGCACAAACCGTACAACAGTGAAAATTTTGAACAAAGTAACAAGGGACACAAATGTGAAGCAAAATCGATTACGCATTTTTCGATACTTTTTTTTTTTTCGAAAATATTGGTAAACCAGGAATTTAAGAGAACTTCTCGAATTATCAAATTTAATTGCAAAATTTTAATATGTTTGTAATACTAAAATGGCGAAATATAAAAAGAATAAAAATAGCAACTTGCAATTTAAGCATAATCTATAAATTTAAGACGATGTAAAAATATAAAACAGCAAACTTCCATTATGTCTTTAATTTTTCCTTTTAAAGGTATATTTAAAAGACAAAATGTATTTCCTAAAATTCACTTATTGGCTCCTTCAAGATATTTTCCTTCTAATAGTAGTAATTTTTTCTTCGCCGAGCTAATCATTTTTAATCCGCTCAAATTTCCGATAATAAATATGTTCCTTTCTGTTTAATAAATAGAGTTATAAAGTTATAACTGATAATTCTTTTTGTTTTTAAAATGATAATTTATACATACTCGAATGTATTCTGACTCCGTATATAATTTACCTTTCAGAAAACTGGGATCGGTGTTAATCTTAGTTGACACAGCTGAGGGTCATATTAGACCAAATACAGAGGCTTAATGGCTTCTATTCGAAATGCCACAACGAGAATTTGTCACTCCTAACAAATTAAAATATAAGATACATCTACACTTTAAAGTTAAAACGTTAAGTTACAGTTGGTTCCGCATTTTAAAAAATCGGTATTTATGAAAAATAATTAATAAAGATAGGCCGATTATTTTGATTATTAAATTCAAATGGAAAGCTTAATGGCACCGTTTAGCTGAAAGCATCTTATTAGTGATTCAAGGACAGTCTAGTACACATCTGAAGAGGAAAAAATCGAATTCAGACCGAAAGACAAATTGTATATAACCAGTTCATATGAATTTTTTTTTAAATGACTATACACATGTTTGTTACAAAATGTATATTACGGATGTGCATAGATTTTCAATTTATTGTCGTATTTGTGAATTTAAAAAAATTTCACAAAACTTCATGATGCTAATGTCAATAAGTATTTCTACTGTTGTTACCGAATTTTACTTAATTTAATGAAACATACGTAATTTTTTTTTTTTAATTTATAGTATTGTATCCAAACGACAATTTTACACATATCAAGAGCCCACTGAACTCATTGGTATTAATAAAATCATAATTAGAAAGCAAACAGTAGATTATCAAAGGATGGATCGTCTTAATAGTTCATATTCAAAAATGCGGAAGCAGAGAAAAGTAGGCTTTTATTTAAAGAGTGCTTAAAAATCCACTGAAAAGGAATTAAACGAAATAAAATGAATACTCCATCGAGTTTAGTAACAATGTTATATAGGTACAAAATATCAACTTTTAAAAACTGGGATGACCAACATATGAATCGATAATACAGCTGGAAATAATTCCATGCTTTATAAAAGTATATATATAATACTCAATTGTATAAGTAGGAAGGTTATTAATTAGGTAAACTTTTAACTTTGTGTAAGTTCAATATCTTTTACAAAATTTATTTCAGATTATTTAGAGTAATAAAAATGTTGGACGCGTAATTTTATAAAGATAATTTTCAAACCTCCGGAAAAAAGATAGAAGTCTAACTATAAGATGATGATATTTCTATAAACCATCATTAAATGTTTGGCTGAGAAATTATTACGTACATTATTACAGAATTTTTAAACACCCCTTTTTTTTGAACAAAAAATAAAATAAAATAAAAGGGCATTTTTATGTTTATTAACTTTTCTCAAAAATAGAAGTTGTCACGATCATCCCGAAAATTTGGAATTCGAAATTTTACATTTATATTTCCACTTAAGGAGAATATAACAAAAGAAAAAAGGTACACTTTCTAAACAAACGTGTATATTGTACACGGAATTTATGAAACGTTTGTGCTTGAATAAATGATTTACTTCTCATCCATAGCATTCGGTACCTACTGGCGTGCAATTGTGACCATTAGAATTTTAATAAATCAACTCACCCACCCAATTTTTTTGATAATTAAGAACACATAGAAATTAATAATGATATGAAGTTGGATAAAAGTTATTGGTACAGATAACACTAGATTGCAAACTATTTTTTATTTTATTTATTTACCAAATTATTAAGTTGATTTTATTTATTTTTTTTTTTTTAAATTAATACAGTCTTATTTTTTGGTACGTATTCTGGACTTCACACATGGACGTATTTTTTTATTTAAAAAATATGTTATTTTCAAAGTATCTAGTTTATTGTGAATTTACGGAAGTGATGTTTATTGAACAGTTTCTGTGTTGTTTTGAATACATATATATGTTTTGCTGAACGTCGAAATAAAGTCAATAAGCCGATAAAAATGATAAAAATAAATTATAAACATAAAAAATAAAACAATTACATTTAAAAAATGCAGACTAGTTTCAGATAACTCAATATATATGACTACATAAATTCAGCTCTTATTTAAAAAGTTGCGGTTTTTTACGTACTACAAGCAAGTCTTCATGGACCCAAAAATTGTTTTTAAAACATCGAAAAATGAAAAAATTGTAAGAAGAAAAAAATTCGCAAAAAACCAATATAAACTTTTATAAAAACATGAAAATTGTTGGTTCAATACCCCCTTTCGGTTAAATAGCTCACAACCGGGGGGGGGGGATGTATACGAACTGAATAGTTTATTTAAAAATTAAAAAATAATCGTAAGACTGGGCCAAACATTTTAAAATAAAATGTAAGCGCCGCTCTCGTTAACTTTCCGTTATTGCACGTGACATTAAAACCATTAATACTTTTCATAAAAATATAGCAAAAAAATAGTTTTAATAAAAACCCATAAAATTTTACAATAAACTAAGGAAAATTTAGAGCAAATGTACAAATAAACCGATTATCCATTATAGTAATAAGGAACTAAAAACTCGATAATCCTTTTCTATTCATTCTTTTTTTTAAAAAACATTAAAAATATGTACTACTATAAAAGAAAAGACGAATAAAATGAAAATTTACAAAAAGCGATTAACAATTTTTCATCTTATAATAGCAAGAATTTTGCCTAAAATCATAATTAGTAAAAACATTTTTAAGAGGTTCTTACATATGTATTATATATAAATAAAAAAGAGAAACACACACATTTTTTAAAATACTCACCCATATCGCATCGGCACTAAACTGGATTGTTGTTATCTACAATTAAATTTAATAAACAGCTCAACGTCTTTGAAACGTTCCAATGCTGAGGCGTACAAATGATTTGCGAACTGTTTAAAGACATATTGTGCGCACTGCCGGAACGAACGTTATTGTCGATCCGTTTTAGCGAAAACGTTCCGACGTCGTTCGTCCGTAGGATTTTTTGAGCGAACGCTTCCCGAACACATTTTATCGTAGCGTCGAATAATTTATCGTCGATGGCGGCTCGATTACAAGAGAACGTGTACAGTAACGATAGAACAGCGACGAACGACAAATTACCGTTCTCAGCGCCGTCTATAATAACCGACGACAAAGCCATCATCGTATGGTAAGCGAGTCGTTTCTTGAAGAAGAGCAATTCCGTGAGATCGGCCACCAGGAATGGCAAATCGGACACCTTCTTCGTTACCGGCACAATCCTAGTTTCCATTATCGATTCACGGAAAATTCGCAGCAACGCTTGGCACAGAGTACGCAACACGGTTCGATAGGTGCTGTCCCGGTGCAGTTGTCTCAAAGCGACCAGCTGACAGCACAACTCGTGCAGATTCCGTTTCAACCTGTTCACATTTACGCCGTATCGGACGCTCAGGTCGTTAACGTGAAACAAACGGCACGACAACGAATCGCAAACGATACGTACAATTTCCGGAATACAATTCAGCAAGTCGGCAGTTTGGTCGGACTCGTCGCTAGTAGCTTCCAATCTTTCGATATCTATATTTGCTGACAC
The DNA here is from genome assembly GCA_039619475.1 of Icerya purchasi. Classification (NCBI taxonomy): domain Eukaryota; kingdom Metazoa; phylum Arthropoda; class Insecta; order Hemiptera; family Monophlebidae; genus Icerya; species Icerya purchasi. The sequence goes on along the minus strand of CM077116.1, from coordinate 95,256,266 downwards.
GTGATAGGCGCTGACCATCATGTAGTCGACCAGATAAACCGTTAACGACGCATCGAGCCTTTTACTGGCGGCCAAAGCTAGTTTCAACCATTGCAACGTGCAGCTTTTCGGAAAAGTACACGCCGTCACGTTGGCGACTAGTTTCCAAACGGTTCTAATCAACGATATTTCGAACGGCGGACAGTTTTCGTCTACGCCGCTAATATTCCGCACGATATTCGCTTCGATCCAGTTAATCAGTTCGTCGGTGACGCCGTCTATATCGGTGAACTCGTCGTAGCGGTACAGATAGAAACATACCGGCAGTTTCAAGTAAATTTCGAACAGACCGTTCAAAAATTCATCGGTTACCGGTTCTAGTCGAGCATGCGTTACCATCCGTTTACCGATTGGAACGCGTATTCGCGATAGATAGCGGTAAAAATCGAGTATCGCCTGTTTATTTCGTATGTACAGGAGATCTCGATCGCGACTGGTCAACACAATCGATTCGAATATCGCGCTAACGCTGCTCGCATTGCCGCCCGGCATGTCGAACTTGACTCGCTTCGCCCCGCCATAGACGGTCGAATCGTCCAGTTTGGCAACGCGCATCGCCGTATCAATCCAGCCGGATATCATATCGAAGATATTTTCCGCTCGGTTCCATTTCAGCAGGGCACGCGTTATGATGTTCATTTCTTCGATGGTCTGATCGGTCGGCTCGTCGACGCTCTTCAAGAACGATATGCAAATACCGGTGATGGTGGTGCTGTTCAGTTTCGACAGTGGCAGCAGCATCGCGATGTTAATCAAGGCATACAGCATTCGAGTTCCCTTGTAGCGCGGCAACAGGAGTAAAACCACGCGGGTGGCCTTTTTATAGATGTCCTTTCTTTCTTTATTCCGTTCCGGCTTATTTAACTCCTTACCGTGCTTAGTCCATACGGCACACGTGTAATTCAGTACGGCGCACAGCGTGCACTCGTCTATGACCTCCGATTCCAGTCGCGCCAGACCTCGTTCATTTTCGGTCTCGGCCGGCGCTTTACTGTTCTCCTTATCCGAGTCCGAATCGTCTTCTAAAGCGGACGTTTTGCCCTCCATACTTTTTTTAATTCCGCTCCGAATGAGGGCGAACAGAAAACAGATGATCTCGAACGCCTTCTCGAACGGAAGTCGCGAGTATTTTCCGAGTTCGGCCGCCGGTGCCGGATTACGATGCAGGAACGTGACCAATCGTTGGCAACTGCCCACCACGGAATCGTTCAAGTCGCGGTAGAAAGTGCCATACACCAATTCCATTATTAGTTTGCTGTTGGCGGCCGATTCGAGAGGTAAACGATTGCACAGCACTCTAATGTCAATCAGTTCTTTGCACGAAACGCCCAGCGATGGCTTATCACGCAACTGTAACAGCAGACAGAGGAACGCTTTACGCACGCCCGCATGCTCGTAGTGGAAACAGCGTTGTACGGTCGGCAAAGCGTTCCGTAACATCGGGTAGTACTCTTCGTTATCTAAAAGCAACGTTAGACCCTTCAGAGCCGCCTGCGACACGTCCGGTCTCGCGTCGTCGACCAATTCGTTCGTCAGACAATTCACCACTCTTTCGGCGGTTCCATTTTGAAACGTGTTCGAGAAGTACTTCATAAGTTTGCAGATTTTACGCACGCACACCAGTCTAATGGCCGGATAGTCGTCCGTCAACAGCCGCAACATTTCGGCGTGCTGTTTCAACAAATTCGCCGAATACACGTGCAGACTGGAACGAGGCTTTTCCAGCGGATAGGCGTTCATCAGGATCTCTAATGCGTTCAGTCGAAACTGCGGCCGGTGACTTCGCAGATACACGTAAATCGAACTGTCGTACAAATGTCCGAGAACTCTGGCAAACTTTTCCGTTCGCAAGCCGTGCCAATAGAACAACAACTTGAACAGGTTCGAGCGCGTTTTCGGATCGTCGCACGTGAAACCTACCTTCATAAAGTGCAGTAAAAAGTACTGCTCTATCGATTTTTTCTTCGACTGCTCACTACCGTTCCAACACTGGTATACAACCTCGGCATACTTTTCGATGTAATTCGAACAGGCGTTAGTTTTCTCCAGCATTCGTAGGTACTGATCGCGTACACCGATCAATACCAACTCATTCAGACTGAGTAAACGGGCTAAAAATTCGATTCCCACCTCGCAATTCAACAAGCATCGTTTCGCCGAGTCGAAAAGTGCGATAATTACCTCTTGCAACCGATCATGATCTTCCTCGATCGGAATTGGGTTGCTGTTAAAAAAAGACGCCAGTTTCGTTAATTTCGCTAATTTCGACTCCGACAAAAGTTTCTGTTTACCACCGCTGTTGCTGCCAATACCGGCGCTATTCAGCATTTCGCTTAAATAGTAATGTAATAAACTGCCGGCGAAATGAGTAGTTCTATCGATGACTGCGTGATTCTGATTCTCGTCGACGAATAGATACAAACAAATCTCGGCCAAAGAATTGCGGACGGACCTATCAAATAAGTCACTACCAACTGGGCCAACTACCGCATTATTAAGGTAAGTCAGATACTGACGACCAGAACCGCAAACCCTGGAGGCTACCTTTTTATTCTTGTTACTGTCGTTACGATGATAATACTTTAAACTGCGTTGTAACACGTTAACAGTAAACGTTACCATTAAATTTACCTTTTTCACTTCTTCATCGTTACTATTCAAGCCCAAGAATACCAAACGATCAATTTTTTCCTTCACAACCGAAAGTATCTTCGCCCAGAGCAGCTCGTATTTGGGTTTATCTTCTACGAATGAACTGCGAACACGAGTGTAATTGATCAAATCGTTTCCCAGATCCGGATCCACGGTTGCTAAATCGAACAGTTCATTTACATCGACTTCTAAGGGTTCCATTGCGTCTAAAATGGTGAAACAATATTACAAAAAATGAAGGTAGAAAATTAGACCAAATTTATTATTTTCATACGCCATTCCCTGTTGCCCATTTTCCTATACTTTTTATATTTAACAACAGCCGCAAAAATGTTCAAAGCCGGCCGCGGGTTGGCCACCCCTGCTTTAAGACCAGAAAATAATTTCAATTTCTGTTCTCAGCAAATTTTATTTTTGGATCAGTTTGAAACCATGATAATAGTGATAAATCTTTTAATGATGACTATAATTCAAATAGATACTCAAAATAAAAAATTTATCGGAAAAACATCGAATACGCGTCTAAAAAACTGAAATATGCCCTTTTCTTTTCACACTAATTATATTATTTGCAATACTGCAATAAATTATACTCACATAATTTGTTAAAACAAAACTATTGAAATAATTCGTCTGTCAACTTCCTCAAATAAATTTACACCTTTCATCTGTTAATATATTTCTACTTCCTTTTTAAAATATTCAAAAGGTTCTCTTCCACCTACTAACGTTACGACTAATTTACTTTGTCGTAAACTTCATACAAATTAAAAGCTTTCAACTTCTACATTTTATTTCAATTCCGCGTCTATCCTCCGTACCGTTATAGTTATTCATCAGACTTGCTATCTCACATTTTGCTATTCTGTAATATCCAATACAGCTAACTTCTAGCAAATATTTACAATAGTAAATTACTCTTTACGTTTATTCTCATTATTTAGTACAAACAAAGATTAATACAACTAAATAAAAACCATTTCTTCAACGTGTATTAATAGATTTCACTTCACACATTTTAATTTTTAAACTTTTTAATGATATAATTTCTATAACCCACTAAAATAATTTTATCCTAAAAATTGTAACGGCTCAGAAATGCATACAATCTAACCTAATGAAACATCTATAAACTTTCCTAATTGTTATTAAAAAGATTCCAAAATTTTCGAATTTCAAAACCTAATCTGGTTTTTGAAATTCGTATGCAAACAAGTTCACGCTGCTGTCATAAGATTTTAAAGATTAATAAATCTGTTTAAATTTGTCTTCACAAAAATTTTCACAAAGGCAAATAATATTAAAACTAATATTATCCAATAATTTTCTGTTAATATTACTTCCAGACATTTTTAAAGAAAAACACAAAAATAAACAGTTTAAGTAAACTCGTATAGCTCGCTTTTTTGTAATAAATATTTTACGGTCATTACGTAACATCTACATTCGTATATGGATATATATATTGATAATACAATTACATTAATATGGTAAAATTTATGAAGAAACGTTTTAACTTTAACATTATGATTATACTAACAAATAAACCAAATCAGTGATTTTAATGCCATTATATGAAAAACCGAAATCATTATTAAATTATTAAATAAAATACTGTACGTTATTAAAAACAATAAGTAATATTTACATACATACACGACAGATGGTAATTTGACATAGTCAAATATAATATGATTTTTTAATTTAAAAAATAATACATCTATACACATTAACAAAACCTGAGGATAAAATTAAGAATAAAATATGGTTCCAAATTTATTGCCTAAAAAGACAGACACCAGTTAAATAAGTAACATTTTATAACATATACTTTTGTTACAACATATGTTTTCTTTTGAAATATGCGTAATGATTATGTATACACTATGTTGGCCAATGTTATTACCTAATCAAATGTTAGTTTCTTAATTTGAAAGAATCAATAAAAACCTTCGTAATTTGAAAAAAATAATTCTAAAAAATTAGTAAACCAAAATTAATTTCGCTTAAATTACAACTGTGACTGTCAGTTAAAAATTATACAACGTAAATACAGGAATTGATAAACTATATCCATACAAAAAAAAGTTAACGCGGTTCAATCACTACATTATAAAATTAAAATATTAAATAATTTTTTATAACGTATATAAAAAGAAAATTTATAATCACTCTAATTTCTTACGCACTTATATATCTAAGAAACTATATCTTCAAACATAATAATCACGAATAGAATTATAAACAGCATAATCACAAAAACTTAATAATGGAAAGAAAATGGTCATTTTACTAATTTAAATAAACATAAAACATATTAATAAACAACTAAAACATATTCATATTAATTTCCTTCAAAACTACACAAACTATTCTACAACCAACTACATCACGAATAAAACGTAGAAGTCGACGAGATTCTTTCAACACAATAATTCAAGCCCTAACAGGACTAGTTTTTTTGGCGGGAGGTAATCAAAAATTTGAAATTTTAGCATTGTATATAAAAAATTTATTTTGTTCGTTATTATACAGTATAATTTTTTTTAGTAATTTTAGTAAAAAATGCGTTAACAATAATACGAAATCATTAAAAACCGTTACCGGAAATTTTAAACTAAATATACATTAAGTCACTTTCACACCTTAGTACACCACTAATGCACTGCAATACAAATCAAGGTATTTATTTTTTATAAATAAATTTTTAAAATTATTTTAATATTAATGAGTAAAATCGCTCAGACTATTAATAAATAGCAACTTTTATTCAAATAAAAAATCAATTTTTTTCACAGAAAATTTTAAAAATTTGTTAAAGTATGTTCACATTATTCCTGGCAAAAAAAGACGGAATAAATGAAGCCTTCAGTTGTTAACTTGTTACACGCAAAGCTTGAAAACCGAAGAATACAGTTCAGGCTTGGTGGACACTAAATACACCTACGCTGCGGTACGCGAATATTGAAACTCCGCCTATTTGTACTTCTTCGTTTACGTTAATGTAGTGACGTCATTATACAATGTAAAACATAATAACTCGAGAATAAACAATAATATTTTTACGTTTTATCAAATAAAATAAATATTTTATTACAAGCCTGTTTAGTGTTATAATTTTATAATTACTAGACAATATATAAATTTATTTCTTTACAAAATTTGTAATATTATAAAATCGTCAATTACACATTTCCAGTACCATTATGTTTATATTCATTATATGTGTATACACATTTATAAAATATAGTGTGTAATTATAATTAACTAAAACATTACTAATGTTGTACATTTTTTATGGAAATCGTATACATTATATGCTATCGTGCTAAAAATAAAAACTATTTATAAGTATACTTTTTGTACTATAGGAATTTTTTTTTAAATTCTGATAACTCGTGTACTTTCCTTGTGAGTAATATCGTATTTCTAATCTTGTTGTAAAAATATATATAAAACAAGTGTTAGTATTACAATTTTCTTGGAATTATAAATAAAAGACTACACCCTTTACATTATAGTGAATATAAATGTTAATATATATTAAGTTTCACTGCTTTTTTTTCTTACTGGTAATTCGAAAAAAATACTTTCAGTATCTGATGCTTTTTTATTTGATTTATCTTTTTCTATTATAGATGATGACCATGTAAATAAGTCTTTAACTTTATTATAAAATTGTTCCATTTTGTCCTGATCAGTGATATTATATGTATTATTTATTACTTCGTGCAGCATAACCCTAGTTTCGGAATTATATTTAATGGTATCCTCATGTGATTTGATTACTTCGTCATTTAATGGGGTTTTTTCTAATGGCAATTCACTGTTTGCTGGTGGTATAATCAAAGAAATAGAATATGAAGTTACACTTTCATCTAAAATATGAAAAACTGAGTTTATATAATTCATTCCAATACTTTCCCATGGTTGTTTTGTTTCTCTTAGAACAGTAAACATAGATTTACAGGACCATCTGCTTTTTTTCCAATCCAAACATTCGCAAGACAGATTTCCCTCATTATTAGCAAAACAGACTTCATATTTTCTGTTCAGATTGTCTTCGATTTGAACCATGAATTGTAAATTTTGAATTAAGGCGACATTTTTGAGTAATTCACAGTTTGACATTCGTTTTAAACAGTGCGTTATAAAACTTTGAGGACGATTGTTTAAAAATACTGGAATTTCCTTGTTATATCCTTTAGCAGAAGAAAAACATGATATAATTTTTTCAACATATTTATGAAATTTTTCTGTGAAAAATTGGTTTGCAGCACCCCAAGAATACCACTTAATGACTTATCTTTGTGGTGACATAAGTACAGTTCTTCAATTCACTATTCAGGCTTTCAACGCCATTATTTGTTTTAATATTAATAATAAAATGTTCCTTTCTAAAATACTACACCAATTTCCTCATATAGGGTTCCCATTTTTTCGTAAAATAATCCTGAAATTCGATTGATGTTTGCCATATATTACTTTTTTTTAACTCGGTCAAAGTTTGCTTAAAATCAATTTTATTTTCTGAATGAGAAAATTCTTCTTTTTTAGAATAAACGCCATGCTCTTTTGTTTTCAACCATCGCAACCAACTTTTTTCTTTATGAAAGTCACAGATATGTGTCTGTTGCAGGGAAAGTAGCTTCGATGGCTTTTATTTCTGCCTCAGAAAAATCAGTCATAAAATATTTACTATTCCATGCAGGATTCCAGTTTCGTAAAATTTGTAGTGGTTCAGTAATTGCCTGAATAGTTGCATTCATTGTTATTAAGGTCGCTACTGGCTAGTAGTCTATATTTGTCTTCACAACAATAAAAAGTAATGGTAGTGCGTATTTCGAAATTTTGTAAGTAGCATCCATAAGACAAGCTTCATTTCCATATCGATGAAGTAAATTTTTTTGATTTTTTGACTGAAAAATAAAAAGTAATGAAGATTTATGATTGTCACTGTTTACGAATGGTTTAAAATATACCATATCTTCTTTATATTCTATTTTCCATTGCTCTATCATTTGCTGTATATTTTCTTAATCAACTTTTGAATAGCGAAGTTTTCCGAGAGCAACAGGTTTCGTATTATGTTATTATTTGGATAAAATCGTTTGTTAATTCGGTTTGGAAAATTTCCATTCTGAAACCAACTATTTTTGTTTGAATTGAGAAATTCATTTAAATATCTCTTTATTTTTATTGTGCTATCTACTCCATTATTAACCAGTTTATAAATTCTATATTTTAAACGTTTGTCTAACCTTTGTACACAATCTTCTGTAATTTTGGAACCATGATTGTGATTTGTTATTTGTGGTAAACGAACATAATACCGTTTTTCAGTTAAGATCGAATCTGGAGATTCTTTCAACTTATTTCTTATTTGTAGAAATGTTCTTTTTTTAAAATGCGCCGTGAGTTTATCTGTTTTAAATGTTGGAAAACGAATGATCTCGCATAATATTATTTTAGCTGTGCAATCTTGTTTTTGTAATATAACTTACTGTTTTGATTTAGTCTCTTATGTTTCATTACTTTAGAAAAATACTGGGTATTAGTTGAAATTTGGAATTGCTCAATAAGTTCCTTTGCAGTTTTATATGATGTAAAACCAAAAAACGGATTCGTAATACCAGAAAAAATTTTTATCCAATCATTTGATTCCTCCATAATGCTGTAATATATTGATTTTATTATAAACAATATTAGCATATTAAACATGTATGTTAATTTTCAGTAGAGGTATTAATCTTTTATTTCATATTTTCTAGTCTTTTATTATTTTTCCACATTAATATATTAACTGTTATTATTATAGTTTAATGCTTAATGTAATCGTCAACACGGTTGTGTGTCACTTTTATTAATAAAATTTATCAGCTATTAATCTTTGTGATTTCTATATTTACGAACAGTAAAACGGATTGTATTTAATAATCAGAGTGATTTTGTTTATTTATTCTTGATTCGTCCTATATAATAATTAAAAACAAATTTACGTTACGTTATAGGTCTACAGCACATAGGATCTATAAAAAATTAAAATCTAAAATGTATATTATAATAGAGGAATTCAGTTAGTCGGCGATACTACAATATTGGTGAATAAAAGTTTGTTTCATGAAACCAAAAATTCAAAATACAGAACTATATACGGGAATTTAAAAAAAAAAAGATGAATTCAATTTATCCGGATTGACAATACTCCAACAGTATAAAATAGTGAGCAAAAAAGTAGTATTACTCTATTTTGACATTCGTTTAAATTTTTAAATTAAAATCTTTAGTTACCTTATTTTAAATTTAGAAAATTGTATCTTTGCTGTATAGTTTTAATTCATTTTCTTCGATATTTTTCTCCGCTTTTATGAACTACTTAATGACTAACTTCCTTACTCCACCCATCACAAAAAAAAAATTAGAAAAATACAATAATAAAATTTTACAAAAGCGAAATGGCACCTCTGGATAATAATAAACCAAATAAAGGTTTATTAGTATTATATAAAATCATGTTATTATTTATTTAATAAATTCTTTAGTAAGCGTAAAATTTTCTGGACTATCCGAAACGTCTAAATAATGTTACCAGCAATTGTAATGAACTTAGTTAATATCAGATATTTCTTTTTATTTTTCCTAATAACTATAGATGATCAAATTCATTATTACAAAAATATGTACAGCTTCGATCAAAAATCAATGCAGAAATTCAAATTAATTTTTTTCAGATGATTATATAGTTTCGTATCGATGTTAAATGCATTTTCTAACTATTTGTTTTTATTTTTAAATTAAAAGATAATATGGCTAATATGAATATATAATGTGAAAATGTTTAGTTATTAAGAAGAAATGAAGCATTTGAACATTTTTAAAATTTCAAATATATGACGTCACGAATTCTACGATCATCGTACAAACAGAAAAGTACAAGTGGGCGGAGTTTAAATATTCACGTACCGCAGCGTAGGTGTATTTAGTGTCCACCTTCAGGCTTTCGGCTTTTTGCTACTTGAATTTGAAATATGGATTAGGCTTTCAGCTTACGAAATGAATTTTGACAGAAGTTAATTGAAATGATTTATTATATTCAGTTCATTATATACCAAACTATTAAGAATTACAGTTAAAACTATAGTTTATTTTATGCATGAAAATAAAAGATTTAGAAACAATCTCTTATTCAAATGTTTATGTTAAAAATGCAAAATTTAGAAATTTTAGATTTATGAAACATTGATATCAAAAATATTTTAATTTTTTAATAAATTTTTATTTGTAGTAGTACGCCACTAAACTTTCTTAAAAATTAATATTGTTATTAAATTAAGTTTATTGTACCATTGGTGACATTCCAGAACTTTTATATCGGATTAAAATATATGAATGTATTTAACTCATAAAAAATACTTCCATCATATTTATATATTTAAATAATAATAATTATAAAGGATTAAGTTAACATATTATAACTTAAAACATGTTGAATAATTTTTGTTTTTTTAGATAAATATTTGTTCCAAAAATACAGATGCCATACTATCTGCTTGTCAGACTTTTCCACTTGATTAATTATTTTTGAAAAATTTGAGTCGAGATTATTTTTATATGTTATGTGACTGCTATTTTTCATTCACGTCGATAAATTTATTTGTTTAATTTGGCAAAATATACGTGGTACTATAATGATTGTGTCTATAATTCAGTGATTTAAACACATGGTGGTGAATCCTCAATGAGATCTCACAGTCGGGGAAAAGTGCTTCAGCACAAAATATTTATTATTTCTTATATTAATCAAATGTAGCCGGAGATTCGTGTTTAAATAGCCGTGATTATAGTCTGAGGTTCTGCTGAGCCAAGCTATTATGTGCAGTACTATAGATGTCAATAGTGCCCGTATGTTCATTTTTTTCCCCTTACAGTTCAAAAAATATTTTTTCTGTTAAATTAAAGAAAGATCTTCTGGAAGTATCTATCCAAATTCTGAGGAAAAAATTGAAATTTTACCGTGTATGGTTCTATTCAACCCTCATATCCAAGTTTAAAACATTGGCTTCCAGAAGTAAGAATTGTGAAAGCGAAATTCATTACAATATTATGTAAATTGCCTGGATTATACATATTGATGGTAACTCATATTACGAGTATATTTCAAAAAATGAATGAACCACAAATGCAATTTTTATATTAATAAACTAATTTAATTAAGGACAGCTGCAATCATTTTTATTACTGTAAAAACTAATAAACTTAATTTACTCCATGGATTTTTAAATTTATTTTGTGTAAATAACATTTATTAAATATATATGTTTAGTAATGCTGCTGCAATAATTAATTTATATCCAATGTTATGAACGGTTATGAAGCGTTATTTACTATACTTCATCATATTATCAAATAAATTTGTTTAATTATTTTATCTGCATAGTTGAGTTTTAGAAATTTTCTTCATTTTAATGATTGGGTAATTTCAATGTTTTTGAAATCTAATAGCATAGTATACTAACCAAAAACATAATTATTAGAACAAGTAAACTATACAAAATTAATAAAAACGGTTTTCTTTTTTATGCACTCCAATTCAAAATTCAGAAGAAAAATTTGTTTGCGTCCCAGTTTTAAATTATCTAAAAGTTATATTACATGAAATATAAATAAAAGCAAAAAAATCATCTTCAAAAAATAAAAAATAAAAATTTACTATTTAGCTTCATTAAGTAAAATAAAAGAAATTCTAATTTTCCACTAAAATATTAATTTAAAGTGATGAATATTATCAAATGAATATCAGGGGCGGATCCAGAGAGACATTTTGGGGAGGGAAATTGTATAATTACATACATATCTTATGTGGTAAGCAGTGAGAAATGCCCTGTTTCACAAAGAAAATCAAATAGCGAACTCTTTAGAAATTTAAAAATGTTTTAAAAATTATTACAATTTAATTAAAATTTTGTTTTATTTTTGGATGAAAAATAAAAAAATTATAAAATTGTAACTTAAATGGTAATTTAGAATTTGAATAGTAAATTACTAGAAAAAATAGAACGATAGTATTTTTATTCGACTTTACCTCTTTTTTATTTTTCTTAGTAATCCGATTCAAATTCTTTGTCTGTAGCAAGTAAAAAAAACTATATGTATATTTCTCATTGAGCTATATTCATTTACATTGCAGAATAAAAATTAATAAAATGCTTTTTTACAAAAAATAAATACCAACTTCAAGGTTTATTATAAAAATTTAAAAATGCACTAAAAAGTAAAAAATAATTACTCCCGATAAAATATATATATCAGAGTGATATAACTTAAGGTGATATCGTAATTCTTATACAACATTAACTTTTTGGAGTTGGAATTAAATTCATGTTAGGAACAATTTAATCAACATTTAATGCAGTTTTTAATTATTCTTTTAATATGAATTTGATGCCAACTCCAAAAAATTAATGTTGTATAAGAATTACGATATCACCTTAAGTTATATCACTCTGATATATATATTTTATCGGGAGTAATTATTTTTTACTTTTTAGTGCATTTTTAAATTTTTATAATAAACCTTGAAGTTGGTATTTATTTTTTGTAAAAAAGCATTTTATTTTTTACTTTTTAGTGCATTTTTATTCAATTAAATTAAAACATTTATTTCCACGGTAAAAACACCAAAAGCTACATTTCCATGGTAATTTGGCAAATTTATAGTATTTTAAGTCAAAAATCTAATCCGACGGTGAAAATAATCATGAATGAAAAGCATCTAAAAAGCTTCAATCTCCCGCATTATTAAGGATAACTCAAAAACTACCGGTCGGACCTTGATCAAATTTAAATGGGACCACATGACAAACACCACCTTTCAAATAAAAGAAGAATCATCAAAATCGGTTCATCTAGAAGAAAGTTCTGTGGTAACACACATAAAAAAAAAAAAAAAAAAAAAAAAAAAAATACAGTCGAATTGAATACCTCCTCCTTTTTTGAAGTCGGTTAAAAATACATAAAAAAGACGAAAGATAGACGACAGTTACGTTTAAAACAGAATAAAAATCATTAATAGTTTTACTAGAAAACAGTATTGAATATTAGTTATAATTAAATCCACAGGTAATATTTATACAAAACTTTTAATAGCATAAATTAAGTTTCTCTGTTGTAAGAAATTTTTTCATCGAGGTTTCGGTTCTTTGGAGAGATGTACTCTATTTCCCCCGTCATGGATCCGTCACCGTGAATTTTGATCCTTTTTTTGTATTTTTGGATGCTTTTTGAGTATTTTTGTATTTGCACGCATGTTTTCTGCAAAGGTTTGTAGTGTTTACATACATTTGATTGAAATGAGATTGAGCAACCAATCGCCGAAAATTAACAGAACTTTAGATGAAGACAAATTTTGTAAATAAGTAAAAGATTTGTTATTAGATGATAACAATAACTTAAATTTAGAATGTAGATTTGGCGCTAAGTTTAAACTTTTATTTTGTAAGATAAGTACATATTTTGACTATACTGATGTTAGGTCAATAATTAATAAAAATAAAATAAATTTAAAAATACAATCCAACTATTAAATGTTGATTGTACTATAATTACAATTCTTGATGACTGAAAACCCATGTCATTCTTTAATTTCATGTTTAAAATATCTAAACAAACTATATCAAAAATTATACCTGAAGTTTATAATGAAATGATTAATACGCTTAAAGATCACATTAAAATAAATCAAAAGTTATACCCAACTTCACACAAATTTCCTTCAATACCACACTCATCCTTGGTTTGTTCTATACAATTGTAATATTATTCTGTTAATAAAATCACATTTTCATTTGTCAATTACATACAAGGGCGTCGCCAGCCGATGAGCCAGGGAAGGTAGGCTAGATGAGTCGCTAGCCGCCAGGGGGTGGGGGGCAAAATGATAGAAAGCAGATATGAGTTATAGGAAAAATAAAATTTTTAAGTTGTAAATGCTTAATATTTCATTAAACAAGAATAAAATCTTAATTAAAACATAATTTCCGTAGGTTTCTGACAAATTGTCCATGATTACGCGTTTATGAGTACTCATCATGGCCAGTTGATTAAAAAGTTTCAAGGTTCCAGGGGCGGGGGGCAGCTGGCGACGCCCATGATTACATACTTAAATAAATTCACTAATATATATATTTTTTTAGATTGTGAAGGCTAATGTCTCTACCATTACTTCCAGTACGGCTTTTTTCAATAACATCTGCTCTGGGTCGGTTTCGTGCCACTAGCATTTATTTTTAGTAGTCTGGCAGTAGTGTTGAATTAATATAAATAATTGTGAGTTTATTATGAACAAGTGTTAAAAATATGAATTAATGAACTATAAATTATGTTTAAAAATAAAATAATATAATATTGGAATTATTTTATTTTGTTTCATGAAATTATTAAAAAAAAAATGATACATCAAGTGAGCATAAAATATTTTAATATTAATGATAAATTTTTAAATTAATTTCTTGTGTAACGTATGAACCATGTAATATCAAACGGAAACCATATTAAAATAACATTTTTTTTTCAAATATTCTGTTTTTTTGAAATGGGAGTTGATGTTAATTTTTTTACATAACCATTCTTATACATAAACTTGTTGTTATCAATGATTTTAGAAGTGATTCTGTAGTCGTCAGAATGGTCGATTACGCTCAAACACAATCGTAATTAACTTTCAGAAGGCAAAGAAGAATAAAATAACGAAAATAAAAATAGAATAAAATACGAATCGAAGGGGTAAATAAAGAAACGTACGAGCGCGGATACATGCATTCATTAAAGAAAACTCCTCTTGTGAGTAACTCACTAAAACTATGAAGGTAAAAAAAATAAACAACACCAAATAAAATAACATCGAGTCACAATACATCTTGTGGTTATAGGCACATAACGGTGCACTAGCTGGAGCGAAACATTCTGTATTTTAACTTAAACGGCCATTCGGTCGAACGTCGATCAGACGTAACTCCCCGATCCTCGAGCGGTGACAGATGTTAAACTGAAAGTACGAAAGCTCGGCTACATACTTTGGTTTCACTTGGAAGGATAAGAACAAGATAGAAGGGCGAACGAACACCGGAATTGAAGCTATACTTACCGTCATTAACGCAGAACACTAGTTTGCATTTTTAATACCGATGTAGACCCTCGATACGCGCCAGGCCCCACCGGCGGAAGTAGGTCACGAAATATAAAAGGCGGACACAAAATACATAAAAAAAAAATAAAAGAAATAAATTTACAAAACGAACTATTCAAACTTACGGACGACGATCAAGCTGATCGGCTAGCCAGGCAAAATATCGAACGGACAGTAGTCTCAGATTCCATAGATGACGCCAGGGGGTAGGGGAGACCCCCCTGGAGCTTTGAAGCATTTTAATCAACTGGTCATGATGAATATTCATAGGCGCGTAATCACGAACAATTTGGAAGACTTTTATAATAAAGTAGTAGAACAATTTGCTAGAAACCCAAAAAAATTATATTTTAATTAAGATTTTATTCTTACAAATTGCAATCGTGCTTCCAGTCAGCTTAGCTAGATGCGAAAGAAGCTTTTCAGGAATGACGAGAGTGAAAACATGGCTCAGAAACACAATGACGCAAGAGAGGTTCTCAAATACTTGCGTGCTTTACATTGAAAACGATTATGTAAAAAAAATATTACTGCTGGATATGGTTTTGAAGCATTTTTCTGAAAAAAATAGAAAACTTAAATTAATATAATTTTTAGATATTTAATATGTTTTAATAAATAATCTAATAACATGGATAACAATGTTATATTATTGAACCGTCTGTCGATTTGTTTGATATTTACACAATTATACTGTGTAAGACCTTCACACAGAGTGAAGGAAATTAATGTCGATTTTTTACTCTAAATTCAAAGACTTAACTTTCTACGAAGTATTTATTTTTATTCAATGATGTAATCGCCATCGTTATGCCATCTAGTGTGCAAATTTTCAGTGCCGGATCAGTAGAAATCACGTGGCTTTTCAGCGAAGGAGGTGGAGAGGGCATTTTGGATACCCTCCAAGCTTTCAAATTTTTTGCCACGTAGAAAATGTCGCAGCTATCGGGATAAATGAAAATCTGATGGCGCAATATCGGATGAGTATGGTAGACAAGTAGACAATCAGCTAATAATGACAGATGATTGATAGCATTCGAAAAAATTGACATTACTTTCTGGTCCCCCTAATAAAATTTTGGTTAGGGGCCAGCCCCCTCCTAAAATACACCTAGTTACGCCAATGGTTTACGCTCTTTTTTTTACTGAATACCTATACTCTACATATAATAAATTACATTTATTTATGTCCTTATAATCTACATCCTTTATGGGACACATTTGACACAGTTGTTGTACAATATACGTTTCTATTATAAAATTTTCCGATTGATGAAATGATTCCATTAACTATTGCTCCGCTTGGGCTTTAAATTCACACCTAAATTTTTCATAGATATATTATGCATTTAATTTAAAAGCCTTCATTTAGATTGTAGAACGGTTCTAATTTAAATTAATCCTGAATGTGATTCTCTCACCTGTTCATGTATATATTTAAGGCTTCTATAAAAGGGCTCTCTAAATGCATGTCTGTTTTAACCTTTGTATTTTGCCTATAGCAATGTACCCAGCAACCAACATGTTTAATGTGTTTCTTTGAAAATTAGTTAAAAATTTATTAATGATATCCTCATTAAGAGACTAATTCATTATGTTATTTCATTTTTGAATAAATGTTTCATGTTCAACCTAAAAAAAGAAAATATCATATAAGCTTTTCTAACTAGTTCACGTTTGTCTGAATTCCTCTTTTTTTCTACTTTTTAAAATTTTTTTCGTGATTCGTTAATGCGCCATGTTCAAAATATATGGAATTGTGAAGTTTCCATGATCATCTTACAAGCGCTATAGTAGCTATTTGCATATCAGTCATTTACGTTTTTGAATGCACAATGGCCACTTATTTTCTGATATATTTTTAAAATACATCTATTAGTATATCATTACAATTTATTAATAGAAAAGGCTGCAGGCAAACTTTTTCCATCATAAAATCAAGCATTAATATTGTTTGTAACAGCAAGTCATAACCCATTAATTCATGCGCACCATCCATGCAGTCACCTTGTTTCATTCAAAAACTTTTTCTGTGATGTGAACATAAAAATTAACACTATATCATCATAAAGTAATAACTTGTAGTTAGTGTCTAATTCATGTTGTTTTTTATAATGAATTACAAAATTTGAACATTTCGTGACAAACATTTCTATGTTCGGAATATTGTCAAGAATGGGCACGGTTCAGACTCATTTTGTTTCATATTGTACGATTTTCTAGTTTTATATAAATCTTTCATATTAATCAAATCTTTTCTTTGTAAATTTACACTTAAATCATGTAATAGTTCTGGTTATCGTCTATTATTCTCTTAAAAAGTGTACCTGATACCATTTTTATTGCGCATCTAATCATCTATACGAAATGAAAAGCAACTAATTTCAGTTTTACAATATACTTAGGGTTAATATTATACCGATGAAACCTCTGTGTTGGACTAACAAAATCAATTTTTTTATTACCTTTTAATTTATACTTGCTTTCTCTATCTAAACATCTAATTCTGTTTAATTTAGATCATTGACATGAAAATATTTTTGATACATATTTATATTTGGTTTGCTTGCTGCTCACAATAAATCTGCCATGCGTTTTATCTTAAATTATTTTTTCCCAAAAATTCTCTATGTATCAAATTTGTTTCATGTTCATTTTTATTGTGCTGAATTACGGTAACCTTAATGTAGAATATATAAGTACACATCAAATACTTCATATTAATTTAAAAGAAAGTAAAAAGAAAACCTCATTTAATATTTTCTTTTACTTATTAGTTATAATTTTGTTAGCGCAGTAACCAAAATATATGGTTATTTTTTTCTTTTAATTGCTAATTTATAACTAGCCAAATGGTGAGGCTATCTAATAATAGTTCTCAATAAATCGTAAGTAGAAGGTGCATCCCGTTGATACTTTCCCCTCAAAAAAGATTATGAGATTAAATCTCTTATTTTAGTTAATTTAAGTCGTAATGTAGATGACACATCCGTGTGTAAAAGCACGATTGCCAGCTGATTTGGATGGTTTCGTAACCGTGCCAGATACTTTTGTGCGAGTCTCCGGATAATTTCTTCCACTGTGTCTATTTTTAGATCCCGATGTATGATTTCATTGAATACGTCCCGTGACATTCGATAAATTAAGTGCAACACCTGGTTTTGAAATCGCTGGATAACTAGCTTATTAGACGTCTTTGTGCATCTAGTTTTTTTTTTTTTTCCATTAGAAATAAGTTGGAGTTACGCAGCGTATGTCCATACTGGTCGCAATGCAGTTTTATATATTAACAAACGATTTTGCAGTGACGATTGAGTGTGATATCCTACTAATCAGTGGAGCTGTTTCATTCCGATTTTAAGTTCTCTTCTTTTCTTTTGGATATTAGTCCTCCATGTTAGTCTTTCATTTAAATAGACTCCTAGGTATCATTTCACTTTGTTTTTCTTTGGAAGCTATTTATTATTAATTAGTACTTGTTTGTTGTGTAATCTTCTGTTGGAGAATGAAAAATGTGTAGACTTTTCTGGATTTATAGATAGTTTCCACATCTGCGCTCACTGGTAAAACTGGTCTACGAGTACGCTGTTTTTTTCAATTTAGCGATAGCAACATCAGTATTTGTACCTGACGTGATCACCGCAGTATCACCGGCAAACGTTACTACTTGAACAGTTTCATTCGTCGACAAGTCCGCTGTATACAGATTGTATAATAGCAGTCCCAGGATGCTACCCTGCGGAACTCCAGCTAGGATCGAATATATATTTAAACGATCATCATCTTACTTAAGTTAGAACTGCATGTTGCTGAAGTGTGGATGTATTAGTAAGTAATACTTTTTTGCCAGCAAAAATTTTTGTTTGTATAAGCCGCCGTGCCAGATTTAATTAAAGACCTTGGTAATGTCAATAAATACGCTTCGTTGTATTTTTTACACTTGATAGCATCTTTAATAAGGTTTACTACCCTATGTAATTGCTGTTCAGTAGAGTGCCTAGTTCTAAATCAGAACTGATGTTCAGCAATGATAGATTGTTCATGAATTATTTTATTAATCTGTACATAGATTAACTTTTTGAGTAACTTGGCAAGTATAGATAATAGGGAGATTGGTCTGTAGAAAACTAACCTGGTAGCACTTTTCCCCTGTTTTAGTATCATTAGTATTTGAGAGAATTTCCAATGGTTTGGAATATATATATATATATTTTTTTTTTACTTCCCCCCTTGGGTTTGCTACCAGAGAGCACTGACCCAGCAAAATGGATTTTTATTTTATCGACAATGGAATCGACAAATACTTCTAGAACAGAAATAACTGAGAGAATAGGCAGAAAAAGAATATAGGGGGCGTTGAAAGGAGTAGGAAGACTAAGCTTTAAAAGTTGAGAATAAAGTAACTTACACTCGCAAAATAAACCAGAACACTCGAAGAACACGTCATTCGTGTCACAAACATACTAGGAACTTTCAGGATCTAATGGACAAAAGGTAGATCCAGGCAAGGAAACGCGATTTAGAGAAGAAGGAAGGAGACTATGCGAGAAACGGAGATGAAATAGTTTAGTAATTATGGGCCGACGCAAACTGGGGAAATCATAGAACCAATGACAAGAAGAAGGAACAGGGTTAATCAAGAGATAAAGGAAATTAGGATTAGCGAAAAGAGAAACATACACAGAGTGGCAAAATCTAAGATGGCAGGATTTAGTTGGAAGAAAAATATTGTGTGCTTTAACCCTAGTAATAAAATTTCCATTTGAAACTGCAGCTCTAGCAAGGAGGTCGACGGCTACATTTCCATCAATGCCTGAATGTCCGGGAATCCAAAGAAAGTCAATCTGGGTAGACGTCGATGAGGATAGATCGTGGAGAAGATAACAAATAGAAAGGATGATAGCATCAGTGGAAAAAAAAGGGAAGGCGGAGATAATGCTAGAAGAACACTTAAAGAATCAGAAACAATAAGGAATTTGGAAAGACTTGTAGAAAAGGAAATATAAATAATGGCTTGTAAGATGGCAACAGATTCAGCAGTAAAGATAGAACAAAAGGACAGAAGTCAAAAGAACTGGGAATGACTAAACTGAGGGCACAAGAATGAAGCCTCAACTCCGCTCGGGTTCTTCGATCCGTCAGTAAAAATTACAGTGATCGCGGAATAGAGAATTCATTTTGTATTATTAAATTCCACACTGACGATATGAGAGAGAGAGAGGATGTAAGGAAGCATGGCATGAAGATGATATTTGGTGGCTTTAACAATTTAAAATAGATGTAAGAAAAGAATGGAAGCTTGTGATGGGAAATAACAAAAGGGGAAAATTCAAAAAGGTGAATAGATATATGAGATAGTATAGAAATTTTATTGGAGGAAAAACGTCAGTAACGGAGGATAAAAGAATAAGGGGCACTGATATTTGACGAAGAAGTGGAAAAATGTTTGATGAGAAAGCGATAACCCAAATAAGATCTTCGGATGAACAGAAGACAGATGTTGGATTTAGATAGAATGGCTGGAATAGGAGATGATCTCAAAGCTCAGGGATAAAGCCGAAGGCAACTGTTTTGGAGGCGATCTAATTTGTAGAAAACGGATTTGGAAGAGTTGCCATATAAGAAACTGCAATAATCTAATCGAGAGCGTACGAGAGATTGGTACAACATTATTAGCACAGAAAGGATCACCTCCTCATCTCGTAGGTGAGAGGGGTTTAAGAAGGTTTAATACTTTAAGCGAGGAAGCATATAAATGACTGATGCGTTCATGGAAAGACAGGGGAGGTGATAAAATCATACCCAGATAACGAAAATAATTTACTATTAGAATGGAATGATTTTTTAGATTTATCTCAAATGAACCCGGGTTATAAGGCCGAAGGATGAAGACTACAGCTGCTGATTTAGGAGCGGAGATGAAGAAATGATTATTAGAAAGGGCCTTTTCTAGAGTTCTTAGGGAGCTGTTTAGTTCCTCATTGGCAACTAGAAGATTACGGAAAGAAGAGTAAACAAGGATATCATCTGCAAAAAATAAAGATTTAGATTTTAAGGAGAGAAAACCAATTTTGGAAACATATAGATTAAATGAAGTAGGGCTAAGACAAGAACCTTGCAGAAGGCTCCGGGGGACCTTCCTTGAAGCGGAAAAGGAAAGAGCAGAAAGAAGGAGAGTTCTAATTTAACAAATATTGATAATTAAGAAGGGTAAGGATGCAGGGATATTTAAAGAAATCATAACGTTTTTGAGCGAGGGAAAATGGGCGCTTTCGTATGCACTGGATACATAAAAAAAGCTGCAATTGTGAATTCTTTGGAAATAAATGATTTATAAATGTCAGCAAGGAAAGGACTAATACAATCTGTCGGATCTAAACCGGGACGAAAACCAAACCGGTTGTCTGGAAGCAAATTATTGTGTTCGAGCCACCAAACAAGCCGTTTGTTAAGAAAATATGAATATGTACGTTACCAACATTATTGCCTTCCTGGGTACTTTTTTGAACATTTTTGCTGTGATCGTATCAAAGACAGGAGATTTGTTTACATTTAGAAGTAGAATATATTTGCTGCAAGAAAATGTCGTAAACTGGAATAACATACAGATTTATTGGATACATTTTAATACTCTGGTACCTAATTATCTTACTCATTTCAGACTGGGTAAATGCGGGAGCGACTTCAGATGTGATAATAATCGTTATATATTTGATTAAACTGAAAAGGAAAAAGTGGATGATATATGCTAGCATGCGAAGTTATTCTATTGCACAGAAAATAATCTGTGTGCGGATCTTAAATTTATTTTTATAAATTATTGGGATTACTATTATTTCTTAGCAATAATAATTGCAGAAAATTTTCTATTGAAAGCGTTTTTATAGCAGCAAGTATCAACTTGGACATTTACGTTTTTTTTATTTAATTTTTAAATCATTACATATTACCGATTGAATTTAATGTACCGCGAGTAATGATTTTGGAAATAAAAACAAGGGTTTCAGTAAGAAAATTTCAAACAAAACCTTTTTATTTTCCACGGGTGGAACTTAAAAAAAAATATCCGATTCCATTTTAACAAATTAATATCCGATCTGAACAGGTCACTACCGGTGGTTGACGAAAGTTGAAAATATTTCCATTTGATATGGTATAGTCAATTTACCAATATAAAGTTTGAATTTTTCATTTTACTAGATATTCTAGATTTTAAAAGGGCTATGCGAGTGGTATGGGACACTCTTCGGTTACCTATTCTGAGCGCTCAAAACTCTAGTAGTTTCAATTTTAACTTTTCATTTAATATATGAATTTGTTGTTTATATTATAATTTATTCTTAATAATTACAAACGGTTTTACATGCCTAACAGAAACATAATTAAAAAAAAAATATTTACTTTTATAATTATATTTGAACTAAAATAATGCGGTACTATACAATATATTGAAGTTATTTTACTTCTTACTGCAAATGGTTATATATACATATGTATATATATATATATATATATATATATATATATATATATATATATATATATGTATACACACACACGCACACACACGTATGCATAAAATAATATGAACCTAGTTACTATTTAAAAAAGAGGTAATCTTAAGCTGTTTTGGGAGATGGTTTGCCTATTGATCATTTTGAATTCGGAGATGATATTCTACTACTCGAATTAATAACTGTGCAATGGCGGAAAATATAAAAAGTACTTTCTTTGTAACAGTTGATTCGTTTGTTTACTTTTTTTTGCGTTTTTTATTTTGATAAAATAATTGAACAAGATTCTATTTTGCTCTTAAATAACACTACCGTCTTTTATTAATTTGATACTATTCAACCGAATACCAAATTGTGGTTATTTAAGTCGATTTTTTGAAGAAAAAAAAAACGCTTAAAATTTTGATTTTTATTCTTATTAATTAAAATTTACATGTAATAAATAGTTCGTAATATTTCTATTGCGTTAATCTTCTAGATACGATGACGATTTTTGTACATTTGGTAAAATACGTTCGCTGTTGCTGCTAATTATCAGTATTGCAATTACGTATAAATAATAATGCAAAAATCACTATTTCTGCGTTATGTACGTTTTTAAGAACGCAGAATTTATTTAAATATGTAATTTTGTAAACAAAAATCTGACATATATATTTTGATTAGCAGTAACTCTGACCAGAGAAATTTTAATCAGAAGAGCATATTTGGAGGAAGTACCAAGTAACGATTTGGCCTATGAAAAGATGTTAGTAAAAAGATAAATCGATGCGAAAACAATACCAATGTCACATAAAATAATTCTTATCATTAATAACAAATACATTCGTAGAAGATGTTAGTTCAATATAACTAATACAATGATAATATTTAATAAAATATTTAACGTAAAAATTTTACTGCTGTTAAATGTGCGTCGAGGCGATTATTATCACGCAAAAAATCGTTGTTTATAAGTTATTTTGAGCAACGGTAATATTTCTTAATTTAATAAAAATAAAATCTTACATAATGTATGATATTTCAATACAATAAATCATAAAAATATATGCCCAATAATAAAGTTTTGAATTTTGGAAGTTCAACGGAACAAAAACGATTTCAACTGTGTAATACCGATGCTTGTGTTGAATAAACAACGTTTCTACCGCCGATCGGTGTTCTACGTAATGTAACTTTTGAAAATGGATTTCTCCTAATAAAGATAAATACAAGAACAAATAATATAGTTGTTAAGGATAAAATGATACTTAAATTAGAACGTGATATTACTTTACAAAATATTGCTCGAATAAATGGTTTTATTTCGGCTATTTTCGGAATACTGCAAAATTATATACTATTATTTTACGTATGGTAAAATATGTTTCACGAGAATGAAGGTAATATTTAATATAAATTCTATTTCAGAGGGGTACCATGGAACACATTTTTGTCACTAAGTTGCCACCTCGAGTTATTCGTAGTATATGAAAACTAATTCTCGACGATCTAAAAATATTTCACAGTTGATCGGTAAAAAGTATACTTTAATATTACATACATCAGATTTTTTAAAAAGGATTTAGTGGTTATATTTGTAGTCGAAATAATTGAAATAAACGGGAAATTTATTGCGGTTCTGAAGATCTAGCGAGGTTGGAAGATTGCGTTTTCGAAATACTAATTTTATTCATTTGATTTTAAATTCTTGAATTCTTCTTTCCTTTTTACTTCTACTTTTTCGCTTCCAAAAATTGGTTATAAGCTTTTACTCATATTTTGAAAAATTTATTAAAAAATTCTAAATTTAATGAAACCATTGAAATTTTATAAAATTATGTTTAAAGAGAAAAAACTCTGAACTTTTCCGTAGTAAATAACCGTTTTTTGTATCCAATAAAACTGAAAATGCTTAGATTTCTTCAATTTTAATACTTAGATTTAAGGAAATATATTTATTCAGTCACTAAACATAAATTGCTTTGTTCTAACAATCTCTCTGGTTTCTAAGTGTACTTCAAGAAATTGTTAATAGAATTATTTGGTTTATAATAATTAAGTGCGACGTTTATAAATTATTTAGATTATCGGATGTACACATGGGCGTCGCCAGCGGGGGGCAGGGGGGGACAGCTGCCCCCTGGAGCATTGAAATTTTTTAATCAACTGGCCATAATGAGCATTTATAGGCGCGTAATCATGAATAATTTGCCAGAAACCCACGGAAATTATGTTTTAATTAAGATTTTATTCTTGTTTAATAAAATATTAAGCCTTTAAAACTTATAAATTTTATTTTTTCTATAACTCATATCCGTTTTCTATCATCTTGCCCTCCCTTGGCCCATCGGCTGGCGACGCCCTTGGATGTACAAATATATATATATATATATATGTATGTACATACGACGTTTGTGTTTAGAAAATATTGTTTAGCTGAAATCCTGTTAATTTGTATAAAAAACTGGTTTGTAAAAATTATTTCTTTTTTTTATTGTTTTCCAAACTTTAAGTAGAAGAATTACTTCAGTCAGTTTCGTCCATTAGAGCGATTACTAAAGGTTCAACAAAATAATAAATAAATGAAAACAAAAATCGTTCAATTTTTTCAGTTAATAACAATTTTATTACTTTATTTACAGCTAAAGTAATAAACGTCTAATTTTCTGAATAACAGTTATTTTTATTTTGGATCACGATGAATTTACAATATTGTTATCTGAACACTTAAAAGGAATCTGTCAATTAGATAAATGACATAAAACAGAAAAAGCAATAAAAAAAAAGTGAATTCTATTTTCTTAGTTTTTAGGATCAAAATATTTTATATAAACGATTAAATTTATTGAATTTATAAAATATTTGGCGATTTTTTAAAATAAATTCTTCTTAGATAAAATTCTTCTAGTGTGGTGACTGAATGTGATGTACAGGGCCGGTCCTAGACTAAAATTTCAGGAAGGGTTACGAAAATATTTTTATAAATATGTGTGTGCGTGTGTGTGTGTATAGGTGTGTGTATTATCATGAAATACATTTATTTATAAATAGTACACTAAAGCCTTGTAGCCAATTATTGTATATGCAATGAACACTACAATAAAAATAAATAAAAAATAGTCGTTTCCATAGAATTCATAAAAATTCCAATTTTCTTTTCTTTAGTCAAAAATTGAAAAGAAATCAATTTTGAATTTCGGTCCATTTAATTCAAGCAGTTATTATTTGGCAGACATTGCGGGGGGACCTGAAAACCCCACTCAGATACAGCCCTGATGATGTATGTTTAATAATATAGGACATTCCATACTTGAAATCATATAGTGAAAAAATTATAAACATTAAATAGAAATGAAGATATTTGAGTAATCAAATAAACGGGAAAATTAGCTAAAAGACGGAAGTAATTTTGAAAAAAAAAATGCCTAAATTTCAAAATACTTGCGATGTAGTCTAATTTTTTCTCTAGTACTTCAAAATTGGTTAGGTAAATGTTCTCATCTCCAAAAAAACGATTTTAAAATTATTGTTTTAAAAATAATTACTTTAAAAAATCCAAAAAATATACTCTTTTGTTTTTTAAAAAGAGCAGAATATAATGTAGACAAAGTATGTTATAAGAGTTTGCAAGTTTAGTTAATTTACTTCCTGGAGCTCATTTTCGTTAGGCTTAACCGAATGTAACCCGATTCTGAGTATAAGTTTGCAGCATTGGTAATCGAACGGAAAGATTTCAAACTGTACAATTACAGCGCCATCAATTGTCAATTTAATAATTTTTTCATTATGGCGATAAAATTAATCATATTACGAAAAGAGAAATATTCTGAAAATATTACACACGAACCCTATATTTATGATACAGCTTAAAATAAAATTGTTCACACATTATTGTAATATAAAAGCAATTTACAAGAGAAAATTTTCTCACAAGATATATTTTTATATATTACAATGTGTATGTATACCTTAAAATTTTAATTTCAGTTTAATATTGATTGCGTCAATTTCAAATTTTTAGTAAATTTGTAAGCAGCTGATTATTGTTTGTTTTTTTAAACCTTTCAAGTATTTTATTTCTCTTGTAAAAATACTCGATATTTTTAATTTAGTTTAATATTTTGAATGTACCAAACTTTCCTTTTAATATAATTAGTTTCATTTTGTATTGCTTTTTTTCAATTTTAGTATGAAACATCTGCCATTATAATTATGATTAAATTAATTTTAATTTAAATCATACGAGAGAAAGATATCTCCTTTCCATCCTCTTTCATTTATGAAAAGCTTAGTTCAATTCATGGTGTACCTTATCAGGAATGTATGGGACTCATTTTACTTTTACTTTACGGTACATTATCAGCGATTCTTTCTTTCTTTTTTTTTTTTTTTTAACAAAACTATATCTCGAAAGAAAAAAATTACAATTAAAACTGAATAAGTAATTTTATTGTTGTTTAACGTATTATTTGAAAATAGTAAACCGAGGTATTAAATAAACTGCGAAGGCGAAAAAGGCTACAGTAACAAATGGGTTATAACAACTGATAGTTAATCGCTTTCAGCGTCGTTATAACTGATAGTCAAATACACACGGTCTTTCTTAATTAAATTAAAATAAAATTTTTTTTTCAAAAAAAAAAAAACCTACTTCAAGGTTTATTATAAAAATTTAATAAAAATTCACTGAAAAGTAAAAAATAATTACTCCCGATAGGAAAATATATTTCATAGTGATATGACTCAGGGTGATATTATGGTAATTCTTATACAACAGTTACTTTTTGGAGTCGGCATCAAATTTGTATTAAAATAATAATTAAAAACTGCATTAAATGTTCATTAAACTGTTTCTAGATATTATGAATTTGATGGTTACTCTAATAAGTATTAATGTTGTATAAGAATTACCATAATATCACTTTAAGTCATATCACTCCGAAATATATTTTCCTATCGGGAGTAATTATTTTTTACTTTTCAGTGCATTTTTATTAAATTTTTATAATAAACCTTAAATTTGGTACTTTTTTTTTGTAAAAAAACATTTTATTTTACAATTTTTAGCGTTATACTTGAATTTGTTTCTTATTAAAAATTTTTTTTTTTCACATTATTCTCCACATTTTAGGCTTCAAAAAAAATTGATTTCTTTATTTTGAATTACATTTCCACACTAAAAACATCAAAAGCTACATTTCCACGGTAATTTAGCAAATTTATGGCATTTTAAATCAATCGCTTCCGTTATATTAATAAAAAATATCTCTCTCTCTCTCAGGTGCCGTACGCTACATAGCGCGTTGGCGCAACCTATTCGTACATTTAGCTGTACAGATATAGGTTGTGTACCAGGCAATTATTATAATAAAAAATATGGAGAAAAAAAATTATCTTAAGGGGACAAAATTTTTCACGCCTCTTGACAAATATTTAGTTCGTATTCACCGATTTTCATCAGTATTCACATGGTACCTAAGATGAATGGTACTCTTTCTAATGGACAAAGAATTATTAAAATCAGTCTATATGAATATGAGTTATGCGCGAACAAACATAAAGAAAAAAAAACATCCGCGACGAATGTATAACCTCCATCTTTTTGGAAGTCGGTAAAAATAATTTACCGGGTGGTTACTTCACAACAGCGTATAATACTTCTGTGATTCAGAAAACTCCGTGAGAAACATTAATTTTGCCTTAAAAACTAATCATAGTGGCTTTTTCTTTTAATTAATATTTTTTCTGTTAACTTTTACTGTACACAGTTATTCGTAACATTACCCATTATAAGTACCTAAATACATATGCACTGATTTATTTGAATCGGTTAGGGCAACCGAATTTTCACTACATTTATTATCCTGCATTAAAAAGTAATAACCGGAAAAGAAATTATTTATTTACACACTTTTTATATTTGTACAAATATCTCATTCTATTTTTATCTATATAAATGTAACATTATTTTGCAGAAATATTTAACAAGAACTAGACTGAATGGAAGACATCGCTAATTTTAATGACGACGTTATTCTTGCGTTGAAGGTAATATGAAAACTGTTACAAAATATGTAACGTTTTTTTGTTACGAAAATTGTAGTAGAAATTTCTGCGAAAACTATAAATTGTTTTTTTTTAAAGAATAGTGTAAATTGAAATTTGTTTCTCTGTAAGTATTATAAAATTGTTATATGGAGTTTCAGAGCGTGTCGCCATGGCAAGGTCCGAAGGATTGATTTAGTTTATACACATATATATATACATATACATACATATATTAATTACAACGTAATTCTTAGGCTACCTCCCATTAAAAAAAATGTCCCAATTTTATGTAACGAAAAATGTTCTAAATTTATGTAACGTTTGTTATATATTATAGAATTTTTGTGATTTTCATTTAAAAAATGTCACAATTTTATGTAATGAAAGTTAAATGTTAGGATAGGATTTTTTGATTATATAATTTTTTTTGTGTTGATGCCAGGAAGAATTATGTGGTAAATTTTGATCATTTTATACAAAGTATAGAAGAGAAAAGACAG
The DNA here is from genome assembly GCA_039619475.1 of Icerya purchasi. NCBI lineage: Eukaryota > Metazoa > Arthropoda > Insecta > Hemiptera > Monophlebidae > Icerya > Icerya purchasi. The sequence goes on along the minus strand of CM077116.1, from coordinate 95,227,347 downwards.
AAATGAAAGCAAGAGGGGTCAAGGGATGGCCGAGTTATATATATATATATATATATATATGCGTGTGTGTGTGTGTGTGTGCATATACATATGTATATATGTCTCTCTCTCTCTCTCTCTCTCTCTCTCTATATATATATATATACACGTACGTATATAAAAAATTGTTAACTACTGGATTCTTATAGATTAAATGTAATTTTTAAAAACAAATTTTTGCGATTTCGGAGTAGGCCTTTAATGTACCAGTTTTATTTGTTAGGATAATGTGGAATTAGCGTTTGCGCTATTCAGACGGAAACAAATTTTAACTCCCTTGTATATCAACGCGTCCGGAGTATGTTCTGGCTGTTCGCTTTTTTTTAGTTTAGTCGCAGTGTCGTGAGAAGCTGTCACATCGCAATTCTATTATTATTTATTTTCTACCAGATTAATTGTGTTTCACGAGCAAAGCGCAGGTGATTTTAATTAATCAAAATGATAAAAATATGCGCACGCATCTCGTTATATGTACATATTACATAGAAGTTAGATGTTTATTAATATTCAATTGTCTCGCTTTAATTACATTTACAGTTTTAGTGTTAGTAATTTCTACAAATGAATCTGTTTAATTGGATGGTTATTTTTTGGAAATGTCAATGCGCTTCTAAGCAAACAGAAGCCGACAGTTATATTTGGAAAACTGAAGTAATACCAGTGTGGAAAAAACGTGTATTTCATTTAATTCAAGTCTCGTTACGATAGTAATTCTTTTCATTTGTAACAGTTGTGAAACTTGGAACAACATGATGCTGAAGTATAGAAAAATGTAGCGTTTCTCTATATGTTAAATGTTTCAAACATTCGCATATTTTATCAGAATATAAAATATTAATGCGGCATTGATGCGCACTCGAATATCTCGGAACACTTCAAGTTTAATGAAATTTTTACTCGTTATGCGAATAAGAAAGCAAAAAAAAATAAAAGAAGCAGTAATTGTACTGTATAAAAAATGGTTGACCGAGATTTCCGGTGAACTTGTGACGGGTTCAAAGAACAACTTCAAACATTTTTACTAATGTGGGAGGTTCCAGTATGTTTTTGAAATTTCCTTGCCGCGATTCACTTTTCTAGTTCTTCTGCTAAATCTTCTTATGTCGTATTTACATTGTCCGACTTTTATGATCACGCTTTTGCCAGTCTAGCTTTAAACAAAATTCCTTTTTCTCGTGTTAATTTCCGTTATCTTGATATCTCTCTACACGATCGTTTGTCATTCTCCGAACATAAAACATTTCTTTTCTCTTTGCCAATCAAAAGGCGAAACTTACTGGAAGCCTTATCGCTAAATGAATCAGGTGGTGGGTGACCCATCATTTCTCTCTCTCTACAAGTGTCCATATTAAATTTGATAACTTGCACCTCCCAAAGTTTCGTCGCCGTAAATTAAATATAATTCGAAATTCTCGCCTTCGACTATGTCTCAGTGCTGCTCTTAAATCCTCTCGAATTTGAACAGTTTTTACTGAATCTAATACGCCATATTTATCTATTCGCGGATCTTATTTAAGCTATCGTTAAACGTCTTCTACCCGCGTTTTGTGCTCTTATCCGTTCTTACCTTCTCATTTCCAGAAATTGCTCTTTTATACCTCTAGATCTCTTATTTCTCGTCATCTTAGTTCGTTTTGCCCCCATTAATATTTTTCCTTCGTTGAATTCTGCCCCCCTAAAATGTTTACTCCACCATCACTTGCAACATTTTTTTTACAACCCTTAATTAGACATATTTCACTGTATCATTAATTACCTATTTCCTAACTGTGTTTACACTGATGGTTTGAAGAGGTCGGGTAGTGTCGGTACCTCTTTTATCTGACTAGATTTTGCTATTTCAGGATCTTTTTGTGTTCCTCCTTTTTTATTCTATATTATTCTAAAAAGAAATCAATGACTACTCTGCGTGAGCTCCATTATTTTTATTTTCTTTAACCATCTTAGTTTTTCAATTATTCCTGACTGCGTGAATGCTGTTCATGCCATCGGTTTTTTTTCCAACTAATCATTCCTGCGATTTTATTATTCTCCGAATACACTTTACTCTCTCTCCCTGCGTTCCATTGACATGTTTAATGCGGATTTCTAGCCATTCGAGCATCTAATGTTACGGCGGATTGTTTGGCTCGGGTTGCTGCTACTTTTAGAAAGAAATCAAAACTAATAAATTTAATTTACGATTTGCATAGAAATGTCTGTTATTACTTCCATAATGTAAAAGCGTAGCACAGTTTCTTATTTACCCCAACGTAAACATAATTAACAAGGGGGCGGCAATCCATTTTGTCGATACTTTGTCTTCTTAGATATACAATATATGTAACGTTTTGGGACAGAAAAAAAGTGATGGCGGTCGGACGAAGAATGATGTTGTCATTAATATATTGCTGCTGGGCCTATGAAATATCAAAGAAATGTGAAACAGTCTGAGAAAAGAATGATGTTTCAAGTGCAGCTTTACGGAATCTCCGGCATCTTAGCCATGCGATTTCTTTTTCGGCGGAAATCACACCGAATTTTCCACATTAACCTTCTAAAAACTGCATGGACAGCGTCTATTATTGCTAGAGAAGAAAATTATGGGAACATACACAGGTTGGAAAAGTGCACGTTGCCTTGTGAACACACGTCAGACTCTAAATGTGTTGTTTGATTTTATAGTTGTATTTCTTAATTCTTCTATTTTGATTAAAAGGAAAAAGCGTTTGGTTAAATTTTATCGAATGCAGCCCGCTTCTTTTTTTTTTTTTGGTTTTTGTGCAAAATGATAAATTTTTCGACTTCCGTTTACGGGGCGAAAATTTTTTGGAATTTATGTAATAGCGAAACCGGTTAAATTCAATCCGATCGATCATAAGGAATTTCAAGGACGCTTGCCTTATTACGTTACATCTTTTCAAGTCTTTCATAGTTCACCTTGAATGCGCATTAATATATTTTTCGTAAAGTCCGTCTAATTTACGATATTTTGCATTCTTTCATTTCGTATTCTATGTTCCATTTTTTCATCATGTCTGTCGATTAGTATTCTATTTAAAATTGGTTGTTGTCGCATTTTCCAGTTCAAATTTTTTACATTGAGACGAAAAAATTTTTTTGGTGCGATTTCCGTAATTGGAATTCGAAATACGCTCAGTTTTTGACCGGGAAAACAATGCTGCGAAAGATCTTTTTAAACCTACTATTGTAGACGTTGGTTTTTAATAAATTCGGCTCATTTACCTTTGCTAATTTTTTATTTTAGCATCAAGAGATTAATCAGAAAAGTGTTTGCAATCGAAAAAATATGAGAATAATGCCGCCGTTTATCGGACGACGATCCGTTAGTCGTTGTTTTTAGACTGAAACGCGTGTCTTTTTTAAAAATTTTGAGGTATTTTTGAAACTCTATTTTAGTTTTATTCTATTGCAGGTACATAACTACTGTAAAAACATGTAAACATTGATACCATTTAACAATTACACGAATTCCTTACAATTAATTAAGCATTGGGTTAAAATTAGGTCAAAAACAACATATAAGAAGAAGAAAACTCTGAAGTTATTATTAATTATTATCGTTATTACGGGTATCCGATTCTTTAATTGAACATCATGGTTAGTACGTAATTCACCGATTTATTAGAAAAGACAATGTTTCTTAGTTGACACATAACACAATTTTATTAATTCAAACGATCTCTTTTCGCATTTATTAAGCTTCTCGTTTAATTTTCTTGAATTTTTATTACGTAACTAATATATTATATATATATATATATATATATATATATATATATATATATATATATATATATATATATATATACTGGTATAATATATATTTTTTCTTAGCGAAAGGAAAGAAGAAAAGAGGAGAAAAAGATTGCAAGCGATGTTGCAGAATTGAAATTTTCAGCCTGACGATAATTTTACAAAATTGTGAAATTCTAGTGTAGTTGTAGACGCGCGGATATGTATGTTCTTTTGTTTTTTTTACCTATTTTTTTTTTACACGTGTTAGAACTGTCGCCCCGCGAAAATACAGCGAAAACACATAAAAGCGGTAATCAAGTAATAAATTATAAGATTTTAAAAACTTTTAAACTGCGTTAATTCAGTTACAAACGTTATAGTTTTATTATTATACAAGCATAAATGCGTTTAATTTACACAAAAAATATAACGTCAATTATAAACTTATTAAAACATTAGAAATTAAAAAATTTTAAAAATATGAAATTTTTTAATTGCTAATGTTTTACGTGTAATAAGTTTATATATTTCGTGTAAATTAAACGCATTTATGTTTAATAATAAAACTATAACGTTTGTAACTGAATTAACACAGTTTAAAAGTTTTTAAAATCTTATAATTTACAAGTGCGGTTACAGGAAGAAAGAACAAATATAATCAAGTAATAGGTGAAAAGAGTTAGCAGCGTAAAAAGAAAATATTATCGTTAGCGGTTTTAACTTACGTCACTTTTTTCTCATCTTATTATTAGCCGATTTTGTTCTTTGATGGTTATTTTTTCTTGCGCTCTCCCCAGGAATCGTACCAAGAGGATTCTGAGGCTATCCGGTTGTACTTGAAACTAAGCAACTTCGAACTTTCGAATACCAGATCGGAATCGTTGTCTTTGAATCCGCTGTCCATTTTCATCGAAGATATCGAATTGGCTTTGGCCAGCTGCATCCGCGGCAGCATGCTACTGCCGCCGGTCCTGGTCAGCGACAGGTCCGTCTTCCGATGATCGTTGATGACGATGCAGGACTCCGGATCGGACGGATCGTCGCTTTCGACGTTCGCACTGTTACGATTCCGTCGCTGGTAGTTGGCCGTTTTCTTCTTCAACGTGTTTTCCGCGCTCCCGTTCATGATGGTAACATTCTCGTCGTCCTCTTCGTCGTCGTAGTCGTCGTTGTCGTCGCCGTTATAATCGGCTATCGGTCTGTCGTCGCGACGACGGCCGTTACTGTCGTTCAACAAAATTTCTTTCGTAGCCGACATCCGTTTGTTCATAATCGGCGTACCGCTGCTGCCGTTATATTTCGTACCGGCTGTCGCACTTTCACTATTGATGTCCACCAACGACCGGTGCCTCCACAGTGACATACCTTCTAGCACGTCGTCCGTTTTCTTAAATTTCCACAACGATTTCGTGCGTTTCAACTGTTTCTTGTCGTACGATAACATCGCGTTCGCGTTGTTCCCGCTAGTTCCGTTGCTCTGATGTCTGCCTAGGGTAACTAAGTGTCCGACGCTGGAACTTTGACGCATCGGCAAACGCTTACGAACGTTAGCGTCGTTGCTGTTCAGTTTCTTCGCGCCGGAAGATGACGAGTCGGTCGCGTTGCTTTTTAGCTTTTGCGCATTCTCCGAAGAAGAAGAATGATTATTATTGCTGTTCAGTTTGGCCATTTTCAGTTCGTATGCCTTCTTCAAAAGAACATGCCTGCGAGCGATAATATATAAGCAACGATGATAACACAGATCAAGTACTAATTATAATTAGACGACCCTGCACCGAACGCGGAAAAATTTGCATTCTTTCCGATATCGGCTGCGAACCCCGTTAATCACCGTCACCGACATATAGATTACAGTACACATTAATAAGCAAACAATAAACGCACATACATATATATATATATATACGAAACGAGAAATCCACACATACATATACATATGGAAGTTGTGCCATTTTCGAAATTTAGCAAGTTTCTGCTGGCAAACCAAAATCTCCGGTTAAGTGTAAGTCACAAAAAATGCGGGAGAAGTGTTAGTGGCACGTGAGAGAAAAGATGACAAACTTACTGACATATCGTGTGGGAAGGGGAAAATCTTCTGAATGATAAACTTGTAATCAGTTAAAGTGTACAAAAACGAAAGAGTATTAAAGTGTACACGAAACTGCTGAAATGCTATGGCTCCGACACACAGTCCCCGTTTCTTGCATAGCGTAAAATTTTGACAGGAAGGCATCTCGCGAAGCGTGTTAAATACAATTATATTCGACATGGAATTTACCGAAATGTTCAATAATCGTTTAAATTTTAAATATTTAATTATATTTAAATTTAAAATTCATAACTTTTCCGTCTGGTTTTCAGAATAATGGCCTAACCCGATCCGTCATGTTACAAATTTAAGAAAGCGACGACACTGAATTTTGTTTTTAGCACTTAAGGGCTTCGTTGTAAAAAGCGCACACATGCCGAAGCGACTTGTAAACGATTGCATGTGTCAAAGAGAGAGAAATTAGGAAAAAAACAGCTTCAATCGAAGTTTTACTTAAAATAGTTCCGAAAATAACAAATTGTAAAATTAGGTTTTTATCGGGTTTTTATTAACTATCTGTTATTTTTTTTTTTTTTTTTTGTAAAATGATTGAAATAAACAACGTAAATATTTTAATATTAACGGAAATTATGCAATACTATTTTCTAGATAAACTGTCTCACGGCAGCGTTTTGTGTTTGCGTATACGTTTGCTTTTTTTAAAAGTGTATTAACGATTTATGTAGTATAATTTGTAATTTATTATAAAAATGTCTCCAGGAAATGGTTTACAAAAATCCGAAAGAGAGCGTATAAGCAAAAAGGAGATTATATTCGTAAGCGGATCGTCTTGAAGAAAAGTCCTGAAACTTTCAAGAGAAAGCAGTATTATGCGAGTAAGAAACGAAAGAAGTACCGAGCTGGAATTATGATCGAGGACACACAGCTAAAATTACATCCGCCGTACGATGGTAGCAGAAAGTAGTGTTTAATTGCGTCGAATTAAAAATATTAAACATTTTTCATCAATCGATATTTTACGGTTGATTATTCGGAAAATTAAAAATATTCACCGTGTTTCATCTACGTAAAAAGACGCACGAATATTTTCATTCGAAAAAAGATTTATTTTTCGTTTATTATTGTTAGATCGAAAGTGTTTTTCTTTTTTAAAGGAGATTTTTGATAATGTTCGTAATTTTAAGGACAATATCACATCGTTTGATAGTATTAACGGTATCACTAAATTCGGGACCATCCTACATGCAAAAAATCGGCCCAGTTATTCCTGATTAAGGAAGGTTATTTTATTCTGCATTTGTTGTCGCCGCTATCGGGGAGCTTATTTGCCGTGTGACAGAGAATACCTTGCTATAAGTATGGATATAGACTATTCGATGATCACTTTAAACAAAAATTGAAGTACTGTGCACCTTTTCCCCAGTGTTCAGATAGCATGTGATGTCAGGGGCAGTGTGCGTCTAAATAACAAATAAAAAAAGAAAATAAGACGTTAAGTAGTTCAGACATAGCTTTTCCGTTCTGCATTGGAACGATTATTCGACTTGTGTGTGCAGAATCAAAGGAAAGTTATGCGAATTTAAGTATTTCCTTTTTGTAATCAATTACGGATTTAAAATTGGTCAAGCTGATTTAATCCCCGTTTAACTTCGGTCCGGAATTATTTGAAACACGCAACTTATCGGTAATTTTACATACTTAAAGTACTTTCCGAGTGCAGCGTTTCAAAATGCCTAAATAAATGGAAATGTTTTTTTTTTTTGTAATTGTGCTCTAATTTAATGCAGTAATAAAAGCCACACTTTCGTTTAAAATTCAATTGAAAAACAAAAAAAAAAAAAAGAAAAACATACTGAATTACAAGCGTGTTAACCAAACGTAGTGTGTAATTAAATGTCGCATACGGTTAAAAATAATAATAAAAACCAAGAATGTAATAGAACCGTTTTTATTAGCAGGTTGGTTTAAATGTGTGTTAAATACAATGAATGTGGACAAGATGCCGATAGTTTGACGTGCAAAACGGATTTAATTTTTTCGCGACCAGGCGCTTTTTTCTGATCTCTTTTTTTTTTTTTTTAAAGAAAACAGATTGAAAAACATCGAAAAACGGAAAGTGGGAAAATAGAGAAGATACTAAAAAGCTCTAACACATTTTAAACGGCGTATGCGTACGCGCTCGAAAAGCAAGAAAACGTTTATTAATCGAAATCGATCGATTTTTTTACCTATTGGTGTCATCGTCGGAATAATCGGCGTCTGGAGCCGGCGGCGGGTCATTGCTAAATCCGCTGTCGTTGCTGCTGTGTAAGCTGGCATTTCCATTCTGGCTTCTTTTAACGGCGGAGGAGTTCTGGTTGTTGGACTGTTGTTCAGAGGTACGGTTTAACGTATTCGAGGACGGTACCACTGGAGTTGGGACTGCCGGCGCAATAGACATTGAACTGAATGCGTTCTCTAGTACTCCTCTTTGATTGGTCTGAAGGTTAGCGTTAAAAAAAAACAACAAAAAAACATTAGAATTTTTTCTACGTGAAAGCCAATTTGTGATATTTTTAAAAATAGGCAAATAGCGAATAAACCGTTATTTGGACTTTTGAGAATATTCAGAACTCGACTACCTGATGAAACTGACGTTGAACGACTGAATCGCCGAATTTTGTAACTTGCGTTTTGTAACCGTTGTATTTATTTTGCGATTTGTTAACTTCGAAATTATCCACATCCGGAGAGGAATCGTCGCCATCCTGGTACATTTCTCCATCAGACTTACCGTGCGAACTTTTTTTATTATAAGATGTTCTATAAAAAGCAATATTGCGCGAAATTAATTACAAAGCGAAGAATTTAAAGAATATAAATCGGCGCGAGCTTGTAAATTAATGCAGTTTTTATAATTTACAAAAATCGATGTAATCGTCGAGTATATTAATACGGTCGAAGATATTTCGATGATTTCGTAATCCGGTTACAAACGAAATTTATTTATAACGAAAAAAAGTATCTATAAAAATTTAACACCAAAGAAATATTAGAGTCAGAGTTATTTTACTAAAACAAATCTGTACAGGAGCTGATGGTATGTATCTTGTAAAATTTTATTTGCATTAAGACAATTTCTCCGTTTAACGTGAGTAGCATTTTGTTTCATATATTATCGGGGATTAACTAATGATAATGGTCAGTAAGTACAGTATTCAACGATAAAGGTTAGCCCTGGAAATTATTAATTTTGATTGTAAACGTGTGAAAATGAAACATTTTGCTACGTATAAGGAAGATTGACATTTTTATTTCGCCTGTAATTTATACTCATCAAATTGCGAGCGGCGACATTATTGAGATACTGACTAATAAATCCATATTTCATTATTACGCTGAAGAGAAACTGACGCCGGGCCTCACATATAGATATATTTTTGCGCGAAAAAGCGTATACGTTTTCATACATTTTTATACGTTTTTATACATCTTTATACATTTTTATACGATTATATACATTTTTATATGTTTTTATATATTTTTATACGCCTTTATACATTTTTATATGTTTTTATCTGTTTTTATACGTTTTTAATAGACTTTTCTACTTCGTTATATGAACCGTACAATTTTTTCAATATTCTACATACACATACTATGTATCAGTATTTTGTAATTATAAAAATTGTTTATAATATTACTAGGTATATTATTATTATTTCTCTTTTCACATTAGTAAAATATAATGTAGAAATTTACATGGTAGTCGTATTGTTATTGCTGTCCAAAAACGATTCCGTATAAGTCAGTGGAAACCAGCCACTGAAGTGAGTTCGAAGATTTTCGCCATACTGCCATCCTTTATTACGCTCTCCTGTAATTTTACAATTAAATTTTACAATATTAAAAACAATCGGTTCAATTCGAATTACTGCTCGATAATAGTTAGAATAACATAATTTAATTGAAAATTGATAGACAAATAACTTTGCCTCCTTAAACAGAAATGTAGAAAGATATAAGGGAGACGGTGTGAATAAAAGCTTAATTCGGAAACGGTGTTAATATTTTCCGTAGACCTCACGTCAGATTACGTCACGGTTGTAAACCGTGAAAGTTTACAATTATATTAACCTAATTGTAATACACAAAGGCCATAGAGAAGCGTTAAAGAGACGAAAATTTTTGCTTCATGTTCTTCAGTGAGTTTTTAATAGAGCGAAAAAAAAATTCGGTTAAATTGAAACTGAAAAACAATGCGATACACTGCGATCAATAATAAATCGATCGTAACAGATATTCGTAAACAACTGTTAGACAGAAAATTTCGAACAGTAAGGATTATGGTGAATTTTTGAAGACTCTAAAGAAATCTATGAATAAATAAGATGAGTTATCTTCTCTTATTTTTAATTTGAGCATTGATGTAGCGCTACAGTTCGAGAGAATCATCAGAGGGGAAAGAGACGCTAGATTTTAATATCATTATTAAAAATTGCAGAAAGGAAGGAGACAATTCTGAAGACTCTATATACAGCCAGCGAAAGCGAAAGAATGAAGGAGACGTTTTTTTCCGGGGGAGTAGGAGGAGAAAGGCGTAGGAGCTGAAAGAGCACGAGCGTTCCGTGGAAAGAGTGGACAATTCGACAAAAAAAAAAATACGATTAGCATCACTGAAATCATCTAGAAGTACAAAATAGAAAGAAAATAAGAGAAAAATGAAAAAGAGAGAAAAGGAAAGTTATGATTAAAACGAAGACGATAGATGACAATGGAAAGAACGACGAAGAAATTTTTAAAAAAACTTCTTATTTTTCTGATACATTTTTTCTTTTTTCTTTTTTTTTCTTTTTAAAAACAATACACACATTGTCGCGAACAATTTCACAAATTTTTTATAAATTTCCCGATAATAATAAATTTTATTCCAATATTACCCCCACCAGTTTCCATCTGATTACAGATTATTCCACCGTCTTCTTCGACTTGAAAATTCCTCATCTATCAATCGCTTTTGAATATTGTGAATAGGATAAGAGTAATCGAACATAAAATCCGCTTGGCAAAAGCAAACGAGAATGTGGAGAAAGTAAACAAACATTTTGAACAGGCCAATAAAACAATTATTCAATTTTTATTATATAAGGTTTCGAAATGATTTCTCGGTTAATGGAGTCGTTCGTGAAAATGGACATCATTTGATTTCAGTTCATTCTCGGAGATGATTTAAAGTTGTGTCAACCTTCAAACGCCTCGTAGCTGGTAGTTCATTGAATTTATGCGCAAAACGTTCAATTAAGATCTGAATAACAAAGCTCATATCTTCTACACTCGTGAGAAGCTTAACTGTTGCATCGATGCCTTTACGTACCATTTTCGTAATTTAATTACCAAAAAAAAAACCTTTGATAATGCAACTGCCAGTCGTGTCCGTAAACATTATTTTTCAGTAAAAACTGACCGATTGTACAGTTTTATATTGTGAAAGTAACATTTTATTTCGCAAACACCATTCGATTCTTTCGATCACAATATTAATTCCGCGTTTTTTTTAAATTAAAAGGCGAAATCATACACAAATTTCACGATCTACATGTTTTTTATTAACGAAGAGAAATTTTATACATATTTCTCTTTTCATAAATAATGATCGGATGATACCAGTGCGTCCTATTTAACTGCTGTGAAATTAGCTGAATAGAGAAAGGCACGACGTTAGATCTCTCGGAGCATTTTAACAGTAGAATTTCCACGCTAAAGGAAAAGTAGACGCAGTAATGATTTTGTGAAACCAAAGTAATTTTCACATATTTTTATAATTATGGATTTATGCTCTGTCACGACAGAAATTCTACACATCGTAAAAATTCGAAATATTTACAAAAGTAATTTTGCAGAAGTAGATTTAGTTTTAAGAATTAGCAGTGGAAATATTTCACAACTTGAGAAAAAGTTCAGTTAAAAAATGTTCAAAACCGAATAAAAAAGTTAAAGATGTAGTTTGTAGCCTAAGAGTTCTTCTTTCAAAATTAGCTAAAAAAGAAAGTGATAGGCCATAAAAATCCCGATCTGATTTAGAATCAGAAATACTCGAAGAATACTATTGGCGAAGTTAATATCAGTCTCACTGAAAAACACATGCTGTAAAGAAGTTGTCCCTAACAGTGGCGGATTTAGGCTGAGGCTCACGAGGCCCGGTCCTAGGGTGGCAACATTTGAGGGGCGCCAAAACTTAAAAAACGCCTAAACCTAAACGTTTTTTTTTTTTTTTCTTTTTTTCCCGGTTGCTTGAAAGACGAAAATGATGAAGTTTTCTGTTAACGATGACACCTTTTTATCAAAGAATAATAGGTATATTTTTATTGAAGTAAGTTTATCATGCATATGTAAGAACTATTGATTTTGACCTTTAAAATTGTTATTGAAACCCGTCAATGTATATATATATATATATATATTTTTTTTTATTATTACAAGAAAGACGGCATATCTGCACGGGCTTGGAGGGCGCCATCATCATTAAATCCATCAATGATCGCTAATGCAATAAATATTGCGTAAATAAACTGTAAACTCATTGCCAGCTCACGGGGCTTTTATAAAGTAAAGCATATTTTAAAAGGGCAGTGGGGTCATTTAAATTAAATAGATATAGCGACCTAAAGTTGCAGCTCTAAAAATTATTAAAAGCGATACGCTTCTAAATATGAAAAATTCCTCGCAATTAAAAGAAAATCGCGCTATCGTCACTGCATCCTCAATCGTTGTAAGATTTTTTCCACGAAAATAGTAAATAATTCTATATAATTCTTTAATGCTGCTTCATCGCGACTGAATTATAGGGAATTACTGATTAATCTGAAAAGAAGTTTCCTAAAACAAGTGAACATTGCTGCTGAAGGTAATACGATCGACCTTACGTGTAGTTTGTAATGTAAGAAAACACCTTACGTGAGTTTTCATTTAAAAAACTTTTTCTAATCTTTAAAAAAAAAAAACCTACTAATGGAAGACAACAGAAAATAAATTAAAAAATAAATATATATCAGTGAATTTTTTCTTTGAAGTAATCGCTCATGAAGTCAATAACGAACTTTAAAAGTTAATTTTTGTAAAAGAGATTATGTTTAATTATTTGCATGTGCATTTAGGAATGCACACAACATTTTTCGTATTTCAATTATTGATTTAAAAATTAAATTACTTCTTTTATTTATTAATGCATTTTCTACAATTGTAATATTTGTTGAATACGTCTGGATTGTTAATATTCGGATCATCTTTCACCGAAAATGTTAACTTCAGCAGTTCGGCGCAATAATTACAAACACGAAAGAAAATCACTATTTATTTTTATAAAAAGTTTATATCGTTATTAAAATATTTCAACGACTTACCAATTACTGATAAAATATCGCCTTTCAGGAAACTCAGCTGATTTTCTCCGTTTGATAGATACGAATATATGGCTCGGACCAGACTTGTTCTGCCGTGATTATTTGCATTATTTCCGGCATTGCTTGCAATTGTTTCCCAGCCGTTATCAGTGATAGCTAACGACATCGGACGTTTAACAGTCGGGTAATCGTCAACTATTAAGAAGTGATAAACACGCGGATTAACACTGCGTCTTTTAAATGGTGTACTTTACTTATGTGTTGTTGCGTATGTAAAATTTCACCCCAACTGAGGACAATGGAAAAATTAAACATATACAAGTTCTGTCGAGCATTCCATGCGCTGAGGATTCCGTATGTGACAATAATTTACGTTTACATAATACTAAATTCAAAACAAAGAAATCGAATTTGTTGCGCCATAAAGAAGGAGAGATACGCTTTTTTTTTTGCGCTTTTTTGAACTTTTTACCAACTTCGAAAGTTTCGGTAGGGAAATTAAATACAGTTTTATTTTCGATAAGTAGCGCTATTTTTTCATCGATATATCACATGCCGGGGGAAAAAATATTGTTCAAAAAAATTTCGAGCTTTCGGCGCTCCAAGGGCCTAATTTTAAAGTTAAAAACCCAGATGTTCCGAAGCAGAGAAATGTACGGGGACGCGCATATTTTTAACTTGTCCAAAATTTTTAGCTCGTCCAAAGACCTATTTTCGTCCTTCTTTCAAAGCAGAAAGTTTAATTATCATGTCAGTGCATATATTCGTAAAGATTACGCTGACATTCTAGATATCTTGCTACGAATACATATATACCATCAAGCACTCAGAATATCAACATTTGCAACGGAGTTTTATTATCGCTAGTTTTATTATTTGACACTTATACTGGATTTACATTTATTGTCAAAATTGTTTGGGAGTTTTTAAAACAATTCTAAATCATTCGTTTACTATGTTCCTATGTTAAGTTATTTACAGGGTGGGGCAATTTCTCAAAATGAGAACATATTAAATATTTTCATTGATTTTTTGTAAGCTTTCTTTACGTAGAGTGGTATATACTATATATGTACATTATTGGGTAGCATGAAAAATTTTAATTTCTTCTTTGGTTGCGTCCCCCCACATCGGAAAATGGAAAAGTGCCGACCCCGCTAAAAATAACAACGCTAGATTAACAGTTCGGTTTTATTGCGATAATAAATGCTTCCCATCAGAAAATAATCGGAGCTATCAATTCGGGACTTCATAAATTTTCGTTTGATGCTTTTTTCAGTAAAACATACTGTGAGGAACTTTAACTGTTCGATAATAATTTAGCTGCAGTGAAATAATCCATTTTCTCTTTCTTCGTAGAATCGCCATTTTTATGCAGTAATAAATAAAAAATAGAAGCATCTAAAATGTTCCCCGTGAGGAGCAGTTTAATTCAGAAAGTATCATTAAATTTGTGGGGATTTTATTAAATGCAATCACACATTCTGTTCGTTTTCAAAGTATCCGCATTAAATATTAACGAAACAAAGTGATTATTTTTAATTATGCCGTACATTTCTTAAAATAGTTTACAAAAATAATAATTTTTTCTTCAAATGTTTCTCTTTAATCGTAGTTGCTACACACTAATAATTATTTTAAAATGTATTTAACCCTAAATTTGTGAAAATCCGGTTTTTTTTAAAAATTATAATATTATTTTTTTGTAACTTTCAAAAATTCAATACTGCTTTATTTCCTTATAAGAACTCCACGGACTCAATGATACTTTCCGAATGAAATGGCTCCTCATCGGGACATTTTACAATATAAACAATAAAGTATCGCATATTGGAAAAAAAAAAAAAATATATATATATATAACTCAAAAGTAAATTACACGTTTTTGTGGAAAAGCATAATAATCTTAAGTTCCTTTTATTGCAGTTTAATTTTTTATTATTAAATACTACCACCATGATGTGTGCAATGAGTGAGCCCGCTTACTTCTGTGCAGTGATAAGGTAGAGCTGCTCATATTGTAATCAGACTTAGTTCCTCGCGTTAAGGAATGCTGTTTTCCTGGTGCGTTCGTCTTATCAGTTGCTAACGGACCAGTTTCAGCATCGGATAATGGTTCTGCAGCTTTCGCTTTACGTAACTGCGTATTTCCAGATTCCTCCTCGTCATTCAAGTGTAAAGTTACATCTTGTTCGGCATAGAAGTTCACTTCCTAATAATAGGGTAAAAATTATTTTTAGTAAAAGAGAAAATACTTTATATCTACAATAAGCAAATTCATTACAATGAGTACCTCTTTTCTTATTTTTTTTTACCGAGAAATCGGAAACAACTTTATCGTGATTATATGTGCATGTGTTTACGATTTCTTTATTACCCAATTTCAGGGTTACACCAGATTAGAATAGTTACATATAGAAAAGTCGTTTTTTTCGGTTTTTTTCGTTTTTTTTTTTTTCGCTTGTTTGTCTGGATAATTTCAGATGGCAATAAAATAAACGCGTATAATTGAAATTAAATTTTTTTAGAATTTAATTGGCAAAAATATTAATTGATCTGCGTAAATAATTTATATCAATTAAGAATATTATTCTCACTTATATTATAATGCAAATTGTTTCGTAAACTGTAATTTCAATATTTAGTAGAATTTTATTTGCATAATTTAGACGGTTCTCCGGCATAAATAGTTTCAATCGTCGTTGAATGGAGATACTCCTTTCCGCCGTCTGCCGTTGTTACTGTTGATCGATCAAAGAGCGATCATGCAGTCTGAAATTGAAAGGAAGTAACTTTTGAGATTTTTAAATTTAGGATTTCTTAAGCAGCCAGTGTAGTTTCAGAACAAATTTAAAAAAGTGACAAAATATTTCATTATGAATTATCATCCATAAAATCACTGCGACCTTTTAAGGCTTTTCGACTTTTAGATCATACAGCACTTTATAGAAGAGAATGTTGTTTAAATCCCGTAGACTACCGCTACAAAATCGAAACTCAACTTTATCGAGAATTTCGAAATAAAATACTACTTTCTACTTTTGAAGTGTAGGCCAGTAATGCAGCGTTCCTTTATTTATTTAATAATTTGGTAATTTAAAAAAAAAAAAACAAACATTAATGTCAAAATGAAATATTAAATTTGCTCTATATAAAAAACAATTGTAATCATTTAAAATTAAACGCCGGCTCGTTTCGAAGTCAGAGCTTCAGGATTTTTAATTTTAAATAATTACAATTATTTCATATAGAGTAAATAGATTTAATATTTCACAAACAAGTAATGCAATGAGCGTTTATGTACCGATTAAATAATTTCAAAATAATCTCAAATATTCTGCCGCTTTTATTTAAAGCACACCACTTACAACAAGGCCGTGTTCACGGGTAGGGGGGCATTAGAATTAAAATAGTTATTATAAATATACAAAAATCGGGAAAAAATCAAAAATTTAAAATAAATATCGATGATTTTTTAGGGTATTTTTATATTTAAAAAAAAGAAATATTTTTAGATCCTTCATTAATATTTTATGCAAAATTTTTTATTACAAGTGTAATCAATAACATATGTAATTTTTATTAATGTTCATATACGGGGTAATTTATTTACGTGAATTATTAATACATAAATAAAAATGATGTAAATTATTAATAATTAGTGAAAAATGTATTGTTATTTATAGAATAAATATGCGAAGAAGATTTTCACCCCCCCCCCCCCCCCCCGTTTCAAAATAACTTACAACGCGATGACCGGATGAATTAATTTTTTTTTTTTATTTCGAATGTAGAACAGTCATGTATACGTTAACTTTTCGCGTGCACATACCCGCAGTTTGGCTATGAACATATTTTCCACAGGTTCCGGGAGATGTTCTCTAGATTTAGCGATTTCCAGCCAAGTATTAACGAACTTTTCCAATAATATTTGTTGATTATTGTGGAAAGCTAAAAAATGTTTCGCCAACGAGCATTGTCGTTCCAGAACAAAACCATATCGTCTTCTTTCTTGAGTTATTGCCTACGAATAAAAATGCGCGCATTCAATAACATAAAAAGAAAATCGATTTCATTACAAATGCTTCACGCTAAAAAAAAAAAAAAAAAAAAAAGCGATAATTTTTAGTTTCTTCTGTCTATCTTTTATCTTCTAAATATAAAAGTATTATTGAGAAAAAAAAAAAAAAAAAAGAAAAGAAAAAAAGTCTTTCCGCGTGAAATTTAAAATTTAGAGCAGACGATTTATACATATATGTAATTTTTAAAAAATTACCTTTTTCTCATTAATCAACTAATTTACTACCCTCGCAACGTTCATTGAATTTTCAACGTTGCTCTTTTGTCTTTTTAACTAAGCTATGTTATTTTCGCAACAGATTTTCGAAAAATAAAAAAACGGTATTGAAATTCGTATTTTTTATAACACACAGATTTAACCTCATTCAGAAAATTCAATACTATATTTTCTTGGTTTCTAATTACAAAGAAAATATTTTCGAAATTCTTCGTCTCACCTTTTTTTAAAAATACACAATATTCAGGATAGCAGTGCGATGACGCCTAAACGGTTTCCTTTCGTTAGGCTTTTTTGTATAATAATTTTAATAAAATGATCTAGTATATGATTCCGGATTTCATCAATTCAGAAAACATTCTTTTCTTTGTTTTTTTTTTTTTATGATGAAATTCTTACATTGTTCCACAAAGGTCTCTTGAAGTTATTATCGGAAAGTTGATTGCTGAATTTGTATCTCTGATATCACGGTGCATTGAAACAGATGTAAATTTCAAAAGGTAAACGAATCGAATTTCAATAATATACAGTCAAGTAAATTAAATTAGTGAACAGCGTGTGTGTGTGTGTGTAATAGTCACACTTTTAATGAAACTGCCGAGACAATGTTCTAGGTTCAGCATATTATTTGTAAGGTGTAGTGTATTAATCAGCTGGTGTATTATCATCAGTTATTGCGAATACAGTAGTAATAAATGAAACAAAATGTTCTAGCCGGATTTTTATTGAACTTGATACTGGACATTGAAAATTCCGAAAACATCTTTTTCAAATGAATTCCATAAAGGTCTTAAGGTTATTATCGGAAAGTTGATGATTGCTGAATTTGCACGGTTACGCAAATTATCTCCGATATCATAGTACATCGAACTAATTCGTTATGTTCATTTGAAAAAGATGTTTTCGAAATTTTCAATGTCCAGTATCAAGTTCAATAAAAATCCGGCTAGAACATTTTGTTTCATTTATTACTACTGTATTCGCAATAGCTGATGATAATACACCAGCTGATTAATACACTACACCTTACAAATAATATGCTGAACCTAGAACATTGTCTCGGCAGTTTCATTAAAAGTATGACTATTACATACACACACTGTTTACTAATTTAATTTATCTGTATATTATTAAAATTCGATTCGTTTACTTTTTGAAATTTCCATCTGTATAGTATTTCGGAAAGCGCTCGATATGTCAATAAAAGTTTTCGATATATAACGTACAATTAAAATTAACGAGCGGAATTTTTTTCTCGATTAGTTAATATTTCGATATTTTTCATTCGAGAAAGAAAATTTTGCGAGCGTTTTAAAGTGAAGCTTGTGCGGTGTAAGCGGTTTGTAATTTTTCCAGCTGTGGCTAATTTTATCGGTTTCGTTTTATTCTGCCGAGTAATGTCGGAATATATTAGAAATTGTATGCGGGGGTAATTTTCTGTATCGTATGAAAATTCCGAATTTTTAGCCGCTCTGTTGATGCAACTAATCGGATCCGTTTTCAAACAATTCCTAGCACCATTTGAAAGCCAATATTTCATTTTCGAAAAACAGGGGACGTAATATTTTGTGTATCGGAAGAAACCTCAAAATTTCTGAAATTAATCGTTACAAGTGCGAGGGGACAAAAAATAAATCGCAATAGAAAAAATATTCGGTTATTTTAACGGAGACATTTTTACATATTTATTTATACTTAAAATTCCAAGAAGAAGAATATATACTTTCCTCGATTATTGCAAATTACTCACATTTTTCAAGCTGCGTTCGCAGAAATCGTCCAGTTTATTTTTTTCCTCCTCTAGCGCTTGCATATACTAGAATATAAATAAAAACACAATTTTATTTAAATCGTTAAACTTTTTATAAATTGATCATATATAATATATCTGTTTTTGTTCAAACTTGTCATGATTTATATCTATAACGTAGTGTCATTTTGAAATAGTGAACAATTCTTAATTTAGACTCTTTACTCGTGATATGAGAATATTTCGATCGGATTTATTAAACTGAGAGAGTTTATCGACGGGAGGGAAAAAAAAAAAACAGGAGGAAAAAAATGGAAAATCAAAAAAAATTTAATTGCTAAACAACTTACTCTAAGTTCTTTATCCACGGCTGAATTGCCGGACTTGGTGCCTTTGTTATTTTGTTTTTTCCGATACTTTTTCACTAAAGCTTCCGCTTTATGGTAGGAATCGATGTGTTGTTTATGATCTTGCAAGAACTTCTTTTGTTCCATCTTAAAAGAAATAAAAGTAGTGTCTACGTTATTAGTGCGATTACACTAACAGAGATAATATATTATTATAAAAGTAAAGGAAAATTATTACTGGTCAATTTTTTCGACATACATTTTATAAATAAATAACGTAAAATTACTTTTCGAAAAAAATCTCGCGCAATTATTTATTGTATCCCCAAAAAGGGGGGGGGGGTCGCCTTGCATTACGGTTGCAACAAATACTATATACGTAATGACACTCACATCGAGATTTCTTTTTTTTTTTACCCCTCCTTTAGGCATGTCAACAAAGAATCTTCACCCAGAAACGACACGAGGGAGAAGGACCAGTTAAATGCAGATTTGGTCATCTATCGATAAGATAAAAAAGAACTAAGGATAGGAACAACGGAGATCAATGGAAACGATAAGATATACGAGGCACAATAAGGAGTAGGGAGTTTGAGTGATAACAGATTGGAGTACAAAGAAGTGCGTTCGTTCACGAGGGATGGACATTCAAAGAAGATATGGTTACAGACGGCTTCGTCGTCAGAATGAAGAGGATAATTAAGGGGATTAATAAACGATAATAAGAGTGTTCGGCACTCACGCAACGGGCATATTTGCCCAGTGAGACCTACAACTTATTTATTTAAAAAAAAAGAAATAAATAAAAAAATAAGCGAGATGAAAAGGATAACGTGAAGAAGGAAGAAGAGCATGATTCAGACGTAAACGGATATGCACTGAATCCTTTTTAGTAAATGAGGCCCGTGTTTTGGGAGAGATACTCAAAAAAAAAAAAAAGAAAAAAAGACGATGAAAGCCAGTTTTTATCGTTGCTTACGAAAATATAAATAGTACTGCTGGAAATTCGTAAAATGAGAGCGGTAATTCATTTATTTTTCATAATTTTTAATCTTTTTAATTTGATCTCCTTTTTTGTGGTTTGCAACAACTTTCTGTCTGTGTAAATCTACTACTCCCAAGTATAGTGTTATGTTGTATTCTTTACATTTTTCTATTAACGTCGTTAATGTTGGTATATGATCTGTGGTTGTATAATTTTTCCTAAATCCTGCTTGCTCCAGTTGGTTGTTCGGTTTACGACAAAAAAAGGACAAAAAACAGCTTTTCACGTGACCCAATAATCGCACGCTATTGGTTTGTGCTATACCGAGTGACGTCTCCAATACATAGGTACGTGTCTTTTTCAGCTGTGTACGTATTGAGCTAAACAGGTGTGGGTTTTTTATATGTTGTAAAATTATTTAATAAAAACTTTACTTTCATTTATTAATTTAATCGTAAAGATTTAAAATTGGTCTTAACGTACTGTAACCATTTTTACTTTTTATTGATGACTTTTTTTTAGTAAGGGAGCATAAAAATAATCATGAAACTTATAGCAAAATGCCTCAGCTCCCGAGCCAAAAAAAAATATACATCTTAAGTAAAACAATGTTCAAAGTCGATTCTGCCTGTGTACAAATTATTTTTATTGTTTCGATACGTTGTGAACCGGAAATTAAGTTTAATAGATGATAGTTTTCTATAACTCTTACAGACAAATCAGTTTCAATTGACTAAGTTAATTTTAAAACGTTACGATAATATTCGACACAAAATGTTACACATATTCGATACAAGAATGTTATATACTTTTTCGTAATAACCTCCGTGTAAAAATAACGTAGTCATTAATAAAAACTCGATCCGTCCTCCCCATGGATGCATCTCTGGGCACGTATATGGTATAGTCTTCTATAATCCTTATAGAAAAGTCGGTTTTAATTGACCACGTAATTTTTCGCAAAACGAAATGTCTTACAAGCGTGATAAAAAAAAGCTATAGACTTTACTATTCGGTAAAAAGCATTGCATGATTTTTCATATTACTTCGGACATAAAAATAGTATAGTTATTAACATACATAAGCATACATACATATAAATATATATATATAATAATAAAAAGTGTTATGGAGGAAAGAGTTTATACCTGTATTACTTTGGTATCTTTTTCCAGGTTTGTTTCCAAGGGAACGAGCAAATCCACGTAAAATGCTTTCAACTATTAAGAAAAAAGAAAAATACATACTTAATGAGAAAAAACGAAACTTATTATTTGTGATATTAAAAGTGAGCAAAAAAATTATACCGCCGAAACATATATACTAGAGTATTATCGTAGACAAAAGTATGTTGAACATTATAGATGTAATATAATTTTCCTCTTTTCATTTTCCTTATTTGACAATTGAATATGTAAGTTGCTTCACTTTTTCGTTGCTAATGGTTAATCTGCACGAAAAATGGTATCCTTATCTGTTTGATGTTTTACGAAAGAGAGGAAATTGAATCAACGTGATAAAGAAGCAACAAAGCGGTGAATCGAAGGGGAACGATACTTTCCTGTGGCTACGCGGAGTGTAACTAGTGACGTAATGTGCCAAGTCAACTCTGGTCTCAGTGATTTGGCGTGATTTTTTGCAAGTGAGATGGTGTAATATGTAAAAAGTGTATATAGAGACGAACGTACGGGGTAAAATAAAAGAGGTAGTTTCATTCGAAGAATATTTAGAAATTTTGAAAAGCAATTTTATTAGGAATATCGTGCATTGGCTTTTTGGAAGTGGCTTTTATAATTCCATTCGAAATTACTAAAGAAAATTTTGAAATACATATATACTAGGGGAAAAAATTATTAGAGATAAAAGGTGAAAGCAACAAAATAAATATAGTAAATGTAGTAAATGTAGACGTTTTTGTTGTACATTTTTACAATACGTATTCTTTTTAATGAATTTGTAAAAAGTGCTTTATATAAAATCTTCGGAAATAATCCGTTTACGAGTTATTATTTTATGTATTAGTCTTTAAGGTGTAGAATTACGATTTTTTATTAAGCGTATGTTTTTTGTAATTAAAAAAAGATTACGTATTAAAATATTTATTCAAACGTTAGTTTAAACAGAGCGTTATTTATTTATTTGGTTTTTTTCAAATATTTAAATTTAAAAATCAAATTAATTTACGAGGATTTGGAGTTTTCGTGAATTTATGCAAGTTCCATTTATATTAGTAGGCAGCTCTTACACAATAAGGTATGCAAATTAGACGCGGAAAGCATGAGACTGGATTTAAACAAATGCGTACACAAGCAAACGGACATATACATATATATATATATATGAGATTATTTTAATACTCTGGCTATAATATATGCGACATTGCTGGCTTAACAATTATCTGGGACCAACTGGTACAGCGGTCATTGCTCGACTAACGGTTATTTCAGATTATTTTTCTTCACTTTTAGATATCCGTAAAAATAATGGGAAATGTTCACGCGCCCTCGGTAGATACTATTTAACTTCTCAGTAAACCCATTTTTAACTTTGCGCTATTTCCGTTTTAAACATCTACCGCTCACATTTAACTACTTTTCTAAATGCAGTGTAGAATCTCTATAGATCAGAATTAGATAATTGAAACATAGAAATTTCCACATAAATATATATGTGGAAAGTGGATATGAAAGGTCTTTTCTGTCTATTGTTAAAGACGTTTTTTCATACAAATTTGGATCTTGAAGGTGTTCAAATTTATATTCAGTGTTAGAAAATTACTAATAACGCTAAAAACAAAGAGATCAACGAACTGTTTCAAATGCAGCATCATTTTTCTGTGTTTATTTCGTTTTTTTTTTTGTTTATTACTTTCATTTTCGTTATCTTTATTTTCGTCATCACTAGGAGAATTTCGTCGCCTGTTCGGCAGCGACAGTATTTAAAAATTCATCAAATTTTTATTGTTATTTATTAAAAATCTCCATTCTTCGATTAAATAAGATTTCTTCATTTGCTAAAGAAGAATTTCGCGTAACTTTTGCTATATTTTGTTACACGGTACTTTTGCGAATTTCGTGAATTCCTCCAATTAACAGCATTTATCGGAGAGTAGGTTGGTGATTTTTCGCTAGGCAAAAATTAGTGTTTTGGGAATTTCGAGAACACGTTTAAAGTTTTTTTAATACTTCTTTTTTTTTTTTTTTCGCACAGACTTCGGATGTCGCATTATAAAGAGGGGAAGACTAATTTTTTCTCGCATAACTTTAGCGACGGCTGGACAGTTATCGAGAGCAAATCTTTTACTCGATAAAAATTTTTCGTTCATTCGGAATTTATTTTTCAAAAATTTCGCTGGTTATCCAAAATTTTCGAACACAATACCGAATTATTATATGTTTTTCGGTGTGCGCAGAAATATTGTTCCGCTAAAATTTTCCAGCACTTGAAAAAAAATTGATATAACTGAATTTATACAAGTCCGAAATGTAGAAAAGCCCTACAACGATATGGAATGTGTAAAAATATTGAAACACTTCTTTTTCCGCAATACGCGCACTATATATGAAATAAACCGAGTACTTTAATTAATGCTGGAACAAAATTTACAAGTAGTAAGTACTCTTTCAAAATTTAGAAAAACATCGAACACAAAAATGTAGGTAAAATTTAAAAAATCTATTTGTTCTTTAGTGTAGCAAATTCACCGATAAAAGAATAAAATAATAAAATAACGTATTCTTCATGGTGCAGTTTTTTCTCTTATCATCAAACGAAGAAACCTACAATGACAGACAGAATTTTACATTAAAATGAAAGCGAGATCTGAGAAGGAAAAAGAACCAAAAAACAAAAAAAAACAAAAAAGAAATACAGCATTGAATCGAATTGTTAAACCGTGAGAAATCAATTTAAAAATGGTCAGAAACGTTCGATATAATTCTCTAAGGAAAAAACAAAAGAACAAATAACGAAAACAATCCGATTCTCGGAGATTAAACTAGCGAACGTTGATTCGGTGTGGCAGTTTATCAAACGATGAGGCTGAATTAAGTTGAAAACGATCATACGAGAACGACTCTGAATTGAAACAATTAGCGTGTTTCCTACTTACTATGTTCATCTGTTGAGCCTGAGTTTCTTTGTATACTTCAACTATTTGCATCAGAGCCGAACCTAAAACCAACGAAAGAATTACTGACAGAAATAGCGTATAAACAATTAATTACCGTAACGTTTAATTTAAGTAAAAACGAGAGGTCAAAAAAATTATTATATCCCTTCAGTGTTGCACGAAGTATGCAACAGATAGCGCTAATAATCGCGATTATTAAAAATCTTATTAAATTTATTACGACACCATTTTCCTTAATGTACGATTTTTTTTTTTTTTTTGTTTACGTTTTAAACATTTATATTCGTTAAAATTATTGCTATTAATAAATTAAACCTAAATTTGAATAAAACTAACTATATGACATAAAGTGTCATCTCCCACAGTCGGCGTGAGACAATCTCAAAATTCAGTAGCAATATAATGTTAAAAAGAGAACGTACATGTATGAGATCAAATATATTGTACTTTAGTTAGATCATAACAAACATCCGCTATATTTAACATTAGAATTTCGCAAATTAAATTATAGTCTTTGTTATTCAAATTACATATTTAATAGTTACCAACTTTATAGAATATGCGTAACAACATACAAACGTTTATTTCTTATACCGATTAACAGACTTGGGCTACGCACTAAATTACCATTTAAAACAATATTATCAATTTCAAAAATTCAACTTTTAAAATTATTGCATAAGGTAAGGAAATATTTTTTTGTTGATAAGAGTTTAGTTAGCTTTTCGTGAACTATACGAAATATTTGCAATATAAATTAAAAAATAAATCGTATCTTAATGTTTCACTAATAAATGGAATAACCAGAAGTCTGAAAAGACAGGGGTTCCCAGATTCAACAGAAATCACAAACTCTAGAATTCAAGCTCATGTTTTTTTTTTGTTTTTTTTTTTTTTTTCGCAATTACTAAAGTTTAAATGACGAGCAATCTGATTTGTTTTTATATATGCCAAGGTTTGGGCGATCGTTGCAGGAGCATTGGCAAGGATATTTTGTAAAGAAAAATTTAGGTTAAATGACGAGCGGGATGTTGCAAATTTAGTACACGTGGAAAGAATATCATGAACTGAGGGATAACACGTTGGGGAACAGAAAGGACAGGTTGTGGGAGGCGAAATCCTTATTATTATTATATGTGAGTATAATACTATACAATAAAGTACTGAACAACTGAGGATACATTTATTAAATTACAAAAAAAAAAGCAAATATCTATTCGATAATATATCATTAAGTTCCATATAAACGAAGTAGGCAATTGTTGCTGATCCCAAAAATTTAAATTGTACAAATATTACGATGGAAAAATTATCTTACTTGAAATATCTAATAATATAAAGCTTTTGTGAAATTATTAAGACATGATTAATTGCTATTCCTATTTAATTTGTTTTTTAGGGCTAATATATGACCCTAGTATAGTTGTCAATGAAATCGGGGCCGTATCTAGACCAAAATTTCGGAAGGGGTTACGAAAAAAAAAAAAAAAAAATATATATATATATATATTATGTGTGTGTATTATCATGCAATACATTTATTTTTTTATTTATTTTTTATAAATCCTTCTTTTGGCATGTCAGCTAAAGACCTACACCCAGAAACAGCAATAAATGGTGTGCACTATAGCCTTGTAGTAAATTATTGTATATGCAATCACTGCAATAAAAACAAATAAAAAATACTCGTTATTCCCATAGAATTCATAAAAATTTCAATTTTCTTTTCCTTTTGTCAAAAATTGAAAAGAAATAAATTTATTCTGAATTTCGATTCATTTAATTCAAGCAGTTGTTATTTCGCAGACATTTCGGGAGCGGTTTGAACTCTGAAAACCTTTCCTCATATACGGCCTTGAATGAAATTGATTAGAATATGTAAGATGAGTTTTAAATGGATCTATTTTCAGTTTAATTTTTAATGTAGTTTCCTTTTGCATAATTTATATACTATTCTTATTCATCCTGTGATAGCCTTTTAATTTGTATATATTTATGTATGCAATATTTGATTACTATCATCACGCTCTGTGTTAAACTACGACTCGCACATTTATTGATTGTAAGTAATAATAGTTATAATAATAATGATAATAAAATGATAATAATACAATTAATTTGTTTTATTATTATTGTTTAATTGCATGTGGCTATATAAATTACGCAAAAACATTTCTAATACAGTAAAAAATGTACAGTTATGGGGGATTCTACGATAATGGTAGAAACAATTTTAGCTAAATGTAGGGCATGTCATTGCAATACTCCATTCCTAATAAGATAAAAGCTATCGGAAGATACTTTAGAGACACAAAATATATAAATATTTTTGTTGATTTTATTCGTACCAGATGATTTCCTAGAAAAGATTGTGTAACGTAGATGACTTTTATTAACATCAGATCTTTTCGTAATGTAATTTAAGACACAACCAACTCTGCGAAAGTGTGACATAATTATTAATTTATATTAAAAAAAAATTGCTTTTAAATATTTTTTTTTTTATTTTATTTTTTGTTGTATTTTATATTTGGGTTGCTGATATATTAATTAATATGCGCTTAAAAATAGTAAAGCGCCCAAAAAAACGAATTTTATTGCGTGAAAAATGAATATTCACCGGAACCAGCTTCGTCTTCGTAATAAGCGTGGCGGCAATAATTTAAAATTATTCAAAACCACTTTCGTGTTTTTATCATTTTAATTTATTATGATTACGTATTTTGCAAAAGCAAAACTAGTTGGCGTATATTAGTAGTTTTACTAACGGAAATTGCATTTTGTGATATTATTTAAGAAAACACGATATGATGCAATATAAGGAAAATAATAAGTGCATTAGTTTTGATTAATTTTAAAACCATATGTAATCGTATAGGCTATTAGTCATTCTGTCAAACGTTAAATTGCATAATTTTTCTTTCTCCCTGGAGATAGGCGAATTTTACCATTATGTCAAATTCTAAACTTTTTAAAAATTTTCCCGAACGGTTTTGAATGTATGCGACAAAGAGTATTAAAAAGAACAACAAGAAAGAAAAAAAAAAGCACAAGCAGATTAAAAAATTGAAGAGGTTCTGATAATAATTAATCGCCGAATGTAAAAATAAATTAACGCAATTACCGATGTCTGAGCAACCCGCCCACGTTGCTTGCTGAGCTTGCCTGGCTAATTTCGTGATGGCATCCACGTAAATCCTGGACGCGGCCGCAGCGGCTGAAAAAATAAAAAACAAAATCGTTGGTGAATTAATATCTAACCATTATCGCCCCGACGCGTAAATAATCCATTGGATAAGCGGCGATTTTTAATAAATGACTTTTCCCTCTCCGATTAATCTCAGCGTGTTGCTAACTTTGACATGCACAGAAGTCCTATTTCCTTTCTCTTTGGATATTTTTTAATTCCATTTCCTTTTGAACAGTTCACAAGATGATCAGTGCGCTAGATTAATATCTTCGTAATTCTCTTTCGTTTTTTTCTCCGCGTTCTATCGTTTCTTCTCTCCTTTTTTTATTTTCAAATGGTAATCTTAATTATTATAAAACGTCCGGATAGAAGTGAGAGAGTTTTGAATTTATAAATTGGTAAGGGAGGTTTTTTCTTCTTCTGAAACTGATGTAATTTTTGATGTATTATAATTGATTTAAAAAAAAAAAAAATTACAATTTTATTATCTACAGTAAGTTGTCTCTTAAGAAAGAATAATATTTTAATATTTTTTAACCGTTTTGTATTTTTTTTTTTGTTTTGATATTCGGCCTATAAATCATTTTTTAATTCACATAATTTTTTCGGGCACATTAGATATTTATCCGGACCTTGAGTTAAAAAAAAAAAAAAGTTCCACTAATCTCTGCACCGGAGTTTCGCACCAGACTTTTACAGGTATAAAATATATAAAAAAACCGACGAAAATAGCCTTCAGTTCAACACACAAACACACACCGACACAGTGTTCTTCTAAAACTGATGACCGCTTCATTACACTTTATTTATGATGTTTAACGGGTTTTAAGTCGAATTTTTAAGAATTATTTTTAATCTGATAACGGAAAGTTATAACTTTTATATTAAAAATATTTTTCGTATAACGGAGTTTATTTAAGAATATTTTAGAATATGCCAAATTAATTTTACATTGAAAAAAGGATGATTCGACACTCGATAGTGGTAGGTATGTTTACTACGTTCCGCATGTCCGCGATTACACTACAGTTACCGATTTTACACCTGCTTCTTATCAGTTTCATCAGTCTTTACGTTACTGTTTATTATCCATAAAACTAGGCAGCCGTTCTGCGATGGCCGTCTTTCATAGTATATAATTCGTGCCCTACCGCTTCGTCGATTATTAAGTGATTCGATAAAGCCAAATCATCCGATCTGCTATAGCAGTACAAGAATGCTTCGAACAACGTTAACGTAATCGATAAATCAACAAGAAATAAAATAACAGTTCACTGATGAACAGCCCATCCAAAAATCCGCACAACACTATCAAAGTCAACATCCTAGAACCCGAAACAGGAACAAATCAAAATTAAATAAGGATACTGCCACATCCGAAGATAATCGGAACATATTCGGTTAGACCTCAAGAACCTATGTCACCATTAAGCCATTTAAATTACGCAAAGGCTGACTGAACAATTTTGTAGGAGGCACAACGCTATCGTATTTAACGGAGTTAACGATGTGTCGCAAAATGAATACACATTAAGACCATAGCAATTTATGTAAACTTCTTTTCACGCGAAGAATGTCTAATAACAGACTAGCCATCCATTTTCCAGCAGCAGCAGCAGCAAAAGTAACAGTAACAGCCCGGTAAGTTATTTAATGGAAAAAAACTATACAACAATAAAAATTAACTACGCCGAAATTATCTCGAGAAGACCAGTCAATCGGTTTTATTATATTAATCGCCTCTCTAGCATTACGTAAGATATCATTGTCCAGGAATTATCCGAAATAGGAATTACTTCCTGAAAGCGGAGTATTCTAATATAGGATTTTTAGCGACGTCAAATTTTCATACATACCGATGACGAAAATAAAATACCAGCTATTGTTGTAGTTCGTTAGAAAAAGGATAGCGAATATTTTTTTCTTCCATTGCTTTTCTCATGCGTTCTGTTTGTAACGACATGGAACTCATAACTTCCAATCAGACTAGCACTGACAAGTAAAAACAATATCGTGGATACTTTCAACGATATTACGTCATGAAGATCTATCATTTAAGAATCCAGTTCCCTGATCGATGAAAATAACGAATCTGAAAACGTTCTGATCTTCCTGCACATTCGGACGGATTCTAACGGATCCATGAGTAATGTAAGGATTTTCAAGGTAAAAGAAATAACGACTTTTCTCGACAGAAAACCGAAATACTAAAAAGGACAATTCTGTCTACATTAGGTAGGGAAAAAAAAGAAAAATCTATGACAGGGGTCTTTGAAGAGCGTAAAAAAAATCTGTACTGATGCAACAACTGATAAGTCTCCTATAATATCTTTTTCCGACATATTGTTAGATTGCGCCCTTGAACCAACAAAGAAAACTACAGAAATAAACAGTTCAGATCTTCCAATGGATACGCTAAAAAAACTTTTTCTATTACGTACATTTACATATACGTAGTGAATATTGAAAACAATATCGATCTAAACGATAAAAATGATTAATATTGTTTACGGAAATGTGGGGGACAGATAAAGCATGATTAAAAGATTACAAGTTTATCATTAACATTAAGCATGTATTAGTGTTTGGTGGTTTTAACTTTCAAAAACAGGGATGAATATTTCTAAAATACGGAATACTCTGGCGCAATTCTACCAAGCCGTTGTAAAATTAAAATTTTGTAATATCTTTTCATTTGTGTTATGCTTAGAGAAATGGATTAGTAATTTAAGTAACCGGATTATAATATGATTTATCATTGTGAACCGGTTAGGAAATATGTTCTTAAAGAAGTTTTCCGATGCTTTCGAAACGTCAAGTAAATATATATTTCTTCAACACAGTTGTGTCCGAAAATTATTTATAATTTATAATGAGAATCACTGTGAAAGTTTTAAACATTTAATATAACTGAAATATGGTTTCAATACTGCAGGATATCGAAATTACAATACGTTCGGACAAAAGCTAATTTTTCAAGATTTCGGAGTTTGCAGTGTCCTGAGGGCAAAATTGGATGTTGCACCATCGGCTACATATTTCTTTTTTTTAATTTCTTTTTATGCGCCTATTTAAGATGAGCTTTGTTTTTCTAAAGTTTGATATGGCACTTGCGAAAATTTACTTTCCTCTTTTGGAATGCCAAACTCTTCATGTTAACTGATTTTTTTGGGAGTTTTCAAATTATATTTTCCCATTTTTCGCTATCAGGAATAATTTTGGTTCTCTCAAGGTTGTCTTAAAAGAGTGTTTTAATTACGACACTTACGCGAACAATTTCGATTTAAAACCGTTCCGGAATTATTGAGTTTATTTAATTTTCATGAACCATCTCAACGGGATTTTTCGGCAGTGCGCTAAACAGTAGGAAGCAATTTGTGATAAATTCGGAAATCGCTCTTGAGAAAGCAACTCTTTTATTCATTCTTAATTAGTTCAGCGATTTCATAAAATTTGACAATTTCTTTTATAAAAATATTGTACGAAATTCCTGCGCCTCCATTATTTTTTCTAATCGATGAAAATGCGAGGAGTGCTTTTTGCGAGTTTTAATTTCATCGTCTACTATTTCTTCGGTATACCTCTCGGATCATAAAAATTCTACCAACTACTACTTGTATTTTTACCTACACTGAATTTTATTTATATTACGGAATAGCTTTAGTGTCTCTATGAAGTTCTACTTCCATTTAAGGAGCTCCATTATGCTCTGAGAAGATGCGGTCCTTTTAAATTCACCGGCAACGAATGGAAAGGAAAAAAACTCGAAAAAAGCGTACTATTTAGTATATACATACATATATAATATATATATATGTATATATGTTTGGCAGTAAGTTCTATTATGTGCATACCGCGGAATGGTCGAGTTTAATAATGTTGGTCGACGTATTGAAAACCATTTAAAAGGAATGCGAGAGATAACTCTGGTTGAACATTAAATTCTATTTTACTGTATCTGGAGTCGTTTAGTTTAAACGGGAAACACAGTGCCCATTGTGCTGCCTTCCGTGAATCAGTCGAGCAAACGCATTAAGCCTAGCAGTTTGGTAATGTAAGAAAAATGCAGAAACAAACAATAAAAACCTCATCAATTTGAAAATAAAAGCTATCCGCACACCGCACTGTTTTATAATTATCTCCTTTGTTGATAGCCAGAGGTCGGAGGAGGTATCGCGCGGAAACTGTGTTAAATAATATTTACGAGATAACTAACGATCTTAACGTTGATGTGTTTTTAAATAGGCATACTTAGAATTCTCAGGACGTTATATTTTTCCTGTTGTTCACGCAAACTCGTAGGAATTGCGAGCGGAATTCGAAATATAATGGCAGATTCTTAAATTGCATTTTTCCGATCAAAAAGTCGCCAATTTCCTGCGATTAATGAATATATTTCGGTGGCGTGATTAACGGCCAGTCAGAATCTTGGTCTAGGCCGAAGCAATAAAAATCTTCTTCAAACGCAATACGAATGAGATAATGTAGTACAGTAAATTTATCTCGAAATTTAATTGTCTACTTTAGATATATTAAAATATTATTATCGAATTGCTCTATCGCGATTGTTTCTCCGGAAAAGGAAAAATTTTTATTATCGGCGCAACACTCGATATATCTGTATTTCTCTTTTTTCGAAGGTACTAAAATTAACAAATAACTTTTTCGATCACAATATTAATACGTTCCCCATAGTCATTTAGAGGAATTCAAGCACCGTTTAGAAACGTTTTATTTTTAAGTATTACCACGCCGATTTATTTTCCTTGTGCCCGTTATATATTACAACGTAGGAGTGCATCATTTCTATTGTTCTGGTGTTGAGCGCGTCACATTTCTCGTGTTACAAAAATGACGGAACGCGTCAACACCAAAGAATTTGAATTAAATTTTGCTTTAATCTTGGCCATACGGCAACAAAAACTATTACAATTATTAAAAAAAGCTTTTGGAGACCAAGCCGTGGGTAAGATGCAAATAAAAAAAAATAGTTTAATCGATTTAAAAATGACTAGGAATCAGTGACCCATGTACTGGAAGACCTGCACGCGCAACAAGAACACCAGAAAATATTGGCCGAGTTCGAACAGCGATTGAAAAAGATCGTTATTAAAAACCATCAGACAGCTTGAAGATGATACAGGTATTCCATATGGCATTATTTCTGAAATTTTAACCGAACTAGTCGTGTTTCTGCGAAATTCGTTCTACGATTGTTCACACAAGAAGAGAAAAGCCTTCGCGTGGAAGTCGCACCAGATAATTTGGATACCCGTGAAAAACGATCCCGATTATTTTTAAAAAATTAATAACCGGCGAAGAAACATGGCTATATTGATACGATTCAGAAACCAAAAATCAATTGTCCACATGGAAGCATCAAAATTCACCGAGAGCGAAAAAAACACGACAAAGTAGGGGAAATGTGAAAGCAATGTTGCCTGTTTTTGTTTTTTTTTTGATTTCGAGGGTGTCGTGCACCATGAATATGTCCCAAAAGGACAAAGTGTTAATAAAGAATATAATTATCTCGCAGTTTTAAAACGGTTATGAGACGCTGTGAAAAGAAAACGGCTGAAGTTTTAGGAAAGCGGTGATTGGATGTTCCACCATATGACAACGCGCCGGCTCAAAAAAATGCGACAAGTGCACTGATAGTCATACCGAAAAACGCGTTTCAGGAGTGTTTCCAAAAATGGAAGAAACGGTGGCAACGGGTTTTAGACTCGCAAGGGAAGTACTTTGAAGGCGATGCTCACCGAAGGCCTTAATGAGTTCGAATTCCGAGCTATTAAGAAAGGCCGGATGATACTTTCCGGGCAGACTTCGTGTACTGTATTTTTTGGTAACTTTAGGTCAAAAGTGTATGGAAATTTAATAATAGCGTGGACATACATATGTGTGTATGTAGCTATGTAAAAATAGTTTACAATAATACGAATAATCAATTGTATACGTTGAGGGTGCGCACTATAATTGGCTAACAGTTTTCAAGCTTGCCAGCGGTAATCCGAAAAGTCGGCAAAAAGAAAAATGCTTAACGATTAAAACGCCAGTCGCTCACCAGTGTCCAGTAATGGTTGAATTCCAATTTGATGATTAGTTTTTTGTTTTGTTTGCCAGGCACTGTGAGTACTTCTCGGAAGTTAACAGACCACACTAGGAACGCATTGAGAAGCACAAAAGCATTCAACAACAATGCAAATAGGCAACAGATTGAAACGTTTAACGAACGTACTTCTCCGCTTTAAGCAAGCTACTTGCGCTTTGAGCACTGCACATTCTTTTTTTGATTCGAGCGGTAGAGTATATGCAGCTGGAGTCGATTGCCATTGCAGCGAGGAATGTGAAATGTGTTTTTTTCGACTGCTCATTGCAGCGAGTTTGCTGAGCGAGGAAATAATAGTTTGCGATTAAATTATCGTATTTTTATTCAGTCTTTTACTTTTATCTTTAATCGTTTGCTTTCATTTTAATATAGGTTTCTATGGGATAACGAAGTTTATTATGTAATAAAGTGATACTCATTTAATCGACAACAAGTTAAACACTTAGGATATTAATATAGACTAAAAATTAAACTCCGTATAAATGTTTCCAATATTGAAAGAACAAAAATGGATACATATTAGATTTAGAAATAACGCTGAGCTTGTTTCAGACTTTGGTATCATTTTATATAAGACCTAATAGTAGATAGATTTATATATTTATAAAAGATCAAAATGAAATATCTTGTACGAAAAATGAAATAATTAATGTTTTACTAAAGATAATAATTTTTAGTTTTTAGGTTAAATTTTTTAATTAATTGTAAAATGATTGACTTAATATCCGAATTAAAATGCTACAATATAATTATTGTTTTTAATTTAATCACTTTATATTATTAAATTTTAATGGATATTTTTTTGAAATCCAAAATTTCTTTTACAAAAATAAATTTGAAAATTTTTAATTTTCTAAATGATATTTCATTTCTTCTATATAATAATAAAATTCAAAACAGCATTTTTTAAAATTAAATACAGACGAAAAATAATTTACCATCTTTTATTTTAAGTTTTTATATAATTACAGATCAAATATCTTTCATATTTAACATTTTTAAAATCGTTATGTTCTGTAGTGTATAAAAGTTCATATTTCCTAACCATTTCAGTTAGTTTTTCCATTAGTATATAGAAATTAAATAAAAAAAGGGGGGACAAATATACAAATTGCAAATGAAAAAAAAAAAATATATATGAAAATTAAAAATGGCAAAGAAATGTTATATAAAAGACAACGATTATATCAAATATGTACATATATGAAACACGTGAAATGGGCGAAATGTATTTTGAACAACTCGCTCAGCTAGCGATCCGAGTGAGGGATTATTTTTCCTCGCTAGCCTCTCTCGACTATTTCTCGCTGCAATGGGCAGTGTTGCATTTAAATGTACAGTTATCGATTTTCAGAAAACACATTGCACATTTCACATTTCACATTTCTCGCTGCGCAATGGGCAACGGACAACGGGCAGTGCCATCAGGTAGCGATAAAGAGCACTACATCTGACTAATATAAGTTTTAACACTCAGCTAACTGAGCAACCTAAGGCAGCAAAAAGTGAAGTATTTCGCAAAGCTACGCAGCTGGCTTTAAGGTTTATAAAATCATCTATAATTCGTTTACAAATAAACTTAGATTTTCGGCGTCTAATTTTTTTACTTTTTTTAAATTTTTTTCTGATTGTATTTTATTTTCCTTAGTATAATATAATTTTACGTAAAATAATTTAAAATAATACGTAAAACAATTGAAAATTATTTACAAGTAAGGCCGAGTTAAAATTTTGCAGCATTTTAGATTTCTGGTTAGGTCTTTTTTTTCGTAAATGTTATATAAAACAATTTGAAATGATTTATTATTTATAATGGATTTGTTAATTTTGTTTGTTAAATTTGGATTCGATTTTCTCATAAATAAATTTTATTATTTATTTTTTGAAATTCCAAAAAATAGAACGGCTTCTTAATTTGTTTCTGTTTGTGTAATAGTTGTACGATCGGTCGACATTTTTCTGCCTTAGAGAGAATTGCGAGGGAAAACATCAAGATTCGATTCGATCTTTCCCACTTCGCCACGGCTAGATCCTTCAGAGATAGTGGCATTTCAAAATTCTCATATAAGTTTGGTTTTAATTGATTATGTCGCTTTTAGGTAAAACGAAATAAATGTTTCCATAAGCGTGATAAAAAAAGGTTAGCGGCAAAAGCGTTATATACAACCCATACGAAAATGTTTACAATCGATACATAAATGTTGCACTAAAGTGTGCCATGATTTTTCATATATGAATATAAATTCGAATCCGCTGGACCTCGCCATGGGCCCCTCTGGACCTTCAGACGATTGTCCCCTTCTATAATACTTTCAGAAAGTAAATTTTAATCAATTACGCCATTCCTAAATAAAATAAATGATCACTTTCGGCCTATTCTAACAATTTCTATCATAACTTCCCTAATAGAAAAATGTTTTCATAGCGGTTTTTCATAACTGTTTTTTTTACATTTTCCCCCCATCCCAGCCGCAGGAATCATCACATTGATACATAGTTAATTTTTCATTATTAATAATTTATTATTGTTTTATATTTTATTCGTTATTAATTGTGGTATGAAGAAAGAATGTCTGCCCTACCTTCTAATGGTTAAATTTGTCTGCTAGGCTGTACAGCATACATCTAAAATTACAAACTGTTCATTTTTTACAAAAAAAAAAAAAAAAAAAGCGATAATTATACAAATACAATTTCATTGCGGGGAAATAAATTCCAATATTTGTTCATTACGTTTTCCGATTTTGTTCGCTTTCTTACTAGTCGTAAGCACCATCATCCCGTTATATAATTAATTGATCAATTATCGCTTCCGCACCTAATACCGGTTTAGTATGTGTTATCCATCTTAGGTGTATCAACATTTCTGTGCTGGTGATTTTTACTCAACCGAGTTATGAACATACCAGTAATAGATTATTTACGAAATCGCAATAACATTTTGATCTATCCAGTGCCGGATGATTTCTCTTGAAACCGGAAGTCAACATTCAATAGAATATCAAAGTCTTAGCAATAGAGTTTACACTATTTTTAAGTTTAAATTTCGTTTCACGTACTTAACGTAGCTCCCCACCTTTGGTGTTAAGGATGGTCTAAGTTAATTACAGAGTTAGCGAACTACAACATCCGCCTGCAGAATTAAAAAAAGTAAATTCTAATGCAGACTTTGTATTTTCATATATGACAGCTGCGTATGATTAATAATTCGAACATTTCAAATCAGATTTGTCAACTGGTTTGCAACAGTCATTACACAATAAACTTTTCAAAGAACATTAATTAACTTTGTTATTATTGGCCAATTTCGTTAACAGGCTTTACGAAAGACGTTAATTGCGTGTCTTGGTCAGACTCAATGAATTTCTAGTTTACACTTTTCAACTTCTACAATCACGGATAATTTGAAATCATTTATTAAATTCTGCTCGTACAGCTACAAATTGTAATCGGATAATATTCATCATTCTGTGTAGCCTTGCTTTCTAGATAGGTACTGTAGAAAATTTTTATAATCCGAAAAAGCGTTTAAATTTTTGTTTCCCTGCTACAAGGATACAAAAAAAAACAAAAAAACATAATAAAGAACAAATGTAATAAAAATTAAAAATAAACAATCAAAAACTAGCGAATTCAAAAATCGAACAAAAAGGTGTTTGCACTGCAGAAAGTTTATGAAAAAAGAAAAAAAGTAGAAAATAACCAGAGGAAATAATGAATGTTACACAAAATGGAAGGTGTCATCGAACGTTTAAAATAGCGACTCGACCGATAGAAAGAAAGAAATTTAAAAATTGTAAAAAAGACAAATACGGAGAAAGGAGATTAGGAAAACAAGAAGGATTCAAATTAGATCAGATAGTAGGATGAAAATTTTTATACAAGAAAGAAAGATTGGAGGACGTAACGAAGAGGATGCCCGTTTATACAGCGGAACAGGCAACACAGTTAGTCTCTTTGGTACCCGGGAAGCCTGTAAGAAACTCGGAGACAGTCTACCGAAAAAACGACTATTGCGTAGATTGTAAATGAACGAACGGATAAAAAGGAATGAAGAGAAGAAAGGAAACGATATAAGTTGAAGAACGCTCGAATAGTCAGAAATAATTAAAACTTTAGGAAAAGGAGGAAGTGTCGAGGAAAAATTTGACGGCCGGAAGAATATAGATTCATCGAAACAGATGGAACAAAAAGCAGGAAGTATGATTAGGACCGAATGATTCGTAGATGATGAAGTAAATGAGGCACCAACTCCACACCGGGATGTTTTGATCTGTGAAGATACGAGTAGTTTTAAATGATGTGGAAAATGTGTGTAGCAACGAAACAGCCGAACTGGCGAGAGGCGGAGGTAGAAGTTTGCACTGAAGGGGGTTGAACAGTGTCGTTGTTGAGAAAGCCTAATCAGTGATTGGTAATGAAATTTTCCGTATATTCGGAGATCTTCAAGTTTCCTTTATTTCGGCTTTCTATTATTCCGTTTTTCTGCTATCCTTTTTGAACTTTCTTTGAATATTACAGATGCAAGTTGCCTAGTATTTTTTAAATGATGCTCTTCCCTTCAAACATTTTCTATATTCTCCATTGCCTTTTATTAACTACATCGAAAGCTTCTTTTAATTCTTATTATCTCGTTTTTTTTTTTTTTCTGTCTTTTCCTTTCCTATTCAGCATCCTTGCTACCGGTAGTTCTTTGGTGTTGTCAATATTTCACCGAATCTTTAATATTCTCTTTGTTACTGTTTTTCTGTGCGGAGCAGATTGACAAGCTTAAAAATCAAAAAAAGGCACAGCTACGGGAGATTACTGTTGAGAAAGTAGCCCAGAATAAGATTACGCGTGTCCAGGTTCTGTGTTTTTTAATATATCGCTCTGGACGATAATAATCGCTTCTTCTAAGAAGAAGACGTCAAAAAATTATCGGACATAATTCGTCAGTCAATTAAATTGTTCATTATAAAGAAAACAAAAATAAAATTTTGTAATTTTACAATGGCTTCGTAAAATTTCTCGCTAGAATATTTAAATGGGTTTTAAAAAATATTCTCCTTTTGGTTTTTAAAATGTAAAAATAAAATACGAATTAAATATATTAATGCTATATCCGTTTTACCGTTGAAAGTGTTTATTCATTGCGTATAGTTGAGATTACACCTAAAATTGTACCAAAGTCAAATCAGATAGAAACATAATCTCTTCCCTAAAGAAGTTTTTCTATTAAATTAGCGTTAAGAGCAGTTGTGTTTCTCATCATGCCGTTATCTTAATACTGTCAGTCAAATTGATTGGCCGGATAGTGTTTAATCGGTAAAAAAAAAAAGAAAAGTTTATATTTACATTAGAAGGCAAAAGAATAACTTCAAAGGAAAACGATATAAAATTTGTGAAGGCGCCGTATTCCTTTTTTTTCCACTGGGTGCGCCCCCCCCCCCCCATGGAAAATAATAGTGTAGCTTACAGGAAGTATGTGTTAGCGAATAGAAAAATGAGGGAAATTAATGGAACCGCGGGCAATGAGAGGGTATAATAAAAAATGACGGTCGTTAGAAGGCGCTAATTTCAAATAGGACTCCCGGTGAAGATGAAAAAGTATTTGAAAAGGGAACGTGTCATAGATGAAATTATTATGTTCGAAAATCTCTCCACTCGATTAACATTGATTTGCTGTGGGTACCTAGTTATATTGGGGGGATATTTGGTAATGAAGCGGTTGATTCCTTGTTATAGGTTGTTGCTTCTTCCTGCCTTTTTTTTTTTTTTTAAATGCATCCGTTAACCCCTTATCGATATGTAAAAGCTTCCATATTAGATCATGGTATCGAATATGTACGCTTCCTTCTTTTTTAATAATTATTCATTTCATCTGTCTGTTCGGCCTACTCTTCCTCCCTATTCACGGTTTCCCTTGCATCCCTCTCTGCAACGTTCTGATGTGTTTCGGTTATTCGTATGCGTTTTGGTCATTCCCTGCTGCCTTTCTCCAGATTTCGCTTTTCCCTGATTTCCTCCCAACACTGTCCTCTCCATCGTACGATGTTGCAGTTATTCGCGACGCTGATCATGCGTTTTTCCAGTGCTCTTTCTGTAGAACGTTCTGCTTTGTATTCCTATTTGTTTAGGCCTGAACTTCCTACTTTCTACTGTGCTTCTTATATTTCCTTCCCCCTAGCTATTTCTGCTATTTGTTCTTTTTCATCAAAGATTTCTGATCGGATTAAAATATAATCGACTTCTTTCCTTTCTATTTGTTTCTGGGGAAAGGTTCTTGGTCGACAAGCCCAAGAGTAAAAACAAAAGAGAGGAAATAAAACAGATACCGGGCGAAGCTAAAAACAAGCTAAAGTTTTTAATCTGGGTGAAAGATTAAATTTATTAAGAAATTTATTCTTAGCCGCATACTGCAGATTCGATATAGATACCTGTTTGGACGGAGCGAGATAAAAAACGATATTAGTAACGATGTAGTTGGCAGAAATTGGCCAGAAGAATATACATGTATTTTTTGAATAGGCAAATAAAGGAAATTGTTTGCGCGCGCTTTTCTAAGGAAGATAAAACAAATAGCAGGTTTTGAGATAGGCGTAGATTAGTGCGATGACCGAGGGGAATGAAAAGAGTTTTATTCCCAATTTTGGGAAACTCTCATTCATTCCTACCTTTCAATTTCCAGGAATATTTTGTGTCTAGGTGATATTTGCCATGGGTTCCAGGATGACATCATTGGTAACGAGGCAGCTGATCTTTCGGGCGGGTTGCTGCTTTTCCTTATTTCTTCTTCCAAAAAATCCTATCCTTCAACCTCCTATCGCTCTATAAGAATTTCCATCTCTATGATTTTGGTCGGATGTGTATGCTCCCCCCTTTTCTAACAAGCGCTCATTTTATCCGTCTATTCTCAACCTAGTGTACCTTCCAATTCGTGGTTCCTTCTTTTTTCCTCACTTCGACGTTCTGTTGTTACCACCATTATTGTTTTCGTTTTTCATTAATCTCTTTCCCACATTGTCAATTCAAATGATGTGGGGTTGTCCGAAATATCACATGTTTATTAAGTGTTCACCTCTTTCGGTAGAACGTTCCGCTTTGTACTCCCCTCTGTGTGCTTAGACCTGCATTTCGTGCTCCTTATTGTGCCCGTTATATCCCGTTCTTTCCTTCTGCACACATTACCCCTGCTATTGTCTCCTTCTTATTAGCGATATTTGACCGGCTCATCGTATAACTTTTTCTTTTGTTTTCTTATTATTTTTGTTCTTGAAAAAAAAAACGGCACAATCATTTCGGAATCATCGACTCACGTATATATTAGTCAAGACCGAACTGAATGAAGCTGGGGCGAGGAGGAAGAGCATTGATTGAAGAACCCGTCCAGAATAGAGCGGTTATCAGATTTTTAAATCGGGGAGGATTTCAGCGCAGCGATAACGGTGATGACAGAATTATTAATTTTATTATGGTAATGATATGGGAACGCTATAGGACCTGGAAAGAACGTTGTTTTTTTTGTTTTTTTGTTTTTTTGTTTTTTTTATATTTTTATTGAGTTACTCCTAGGCAACAGCAAAAGCCATTTAGGAACTGTTAACGGTAGTTGAGAAGTGAAATTCAATTAGAAATCGGATAAAGCCCCGAGACGATAGAAGGCCAAATTCAGGATCGGAAAAAAGGGATGAACATACAGAAAAAAGATGATCGACATGGTAGGGAAATATGCAATCAGGAATAGCTCAAAGGATCGAAGGTTTATTGAAGATTTTTGCGCAAGAAAAGTGATAAACGGACTGATAAACATGTAGAGCGCTTTCCGAACTAAATAGGCTAAAACGGCGACATCCTTTGACTAAGTGCGGTGTAATATTAATAAAGGAAAAGCATTACGCAGATTAGCATACGTACCGTGCAGCGTCTTCAAATAGGCTTTGCCCGAATTTATCATCTGGCGCGTGCCCGGATTAAATTTATCCAGGATATTCTGAAAATAAAATAATAACATAAAATTAATGACGCGATAGTGTTTCAAAAAAAAAAAAAACAAAAAAAAAAAACTACAGAACGTGTATCTCGGGCAAATCTTTGATTTCGAGCAACCTCCTAGTTAACTTTCCTCGATTTTGAATGGCGGCGATAGTTTGAGAAATTTTCGCGTACTGTACCGAAAGGAAAAGGTCTGCGCTGCGAAAAGAACACGGTGGAAACAAAGAAAGATGAGAAGAATGAGTGAAATGAAATGCGAGGTGGCAGCAAAGGAGCGCCGTAGAAAGCGTTGCAGGAAGGAATTTATTGAATGAAACGTGCGCGCAACGAGATTTTACGACTGACCATAAACAGAGACTCGGCCCGGCCGGAGACTCTGATAAGAATTGCAGAATAACGAAACGGAGGCAATTAAAGATTGTAAACAAACGTAATAGCAACAGCATTTGAACGTAATTAATTTTTTCCTTACCAGACACCGATTTCGACCGGATTCCTCTGCAAGCGTGCTAATTGGGTTAGATAAGTAAAACTACGTTCGATAACTTTTATTTCCGCGTTATGCCTGTCTGGCATTTTGCTCCATAAAGTCTGTCGGATGTGTCCACGT
Organism: Icerya purchasi; assembly: GCA_039619475.1. Classification (NCBI taxonomy): domain Eukaryota; kingdom Metazoa; phylum Arthropoda; class Insecta; order Hemiptera; family Monophlebidae; genus Icerya; species Icerya purchasi. The sequence goes on along the minus strand of CM077116.1, from coordinate 95,184,747 downwards.
GGTGGTCTAGTAATTTTAGCATTTCGAATGAAGACGGACAAACACGAGAAGTGACGTGTGATATTCCTTTCGACGCTGACTAGAATCGACTTCCCTTTTTTCAGCGACAATAAAACAGGGTGGTGGTGGTCTGATTTGCGATTCTACCGAAAACCATCATCTCCCATACAGGTTAAATTTATTTTGGAGAAAAAGGAATATAGCAAAACTACAACTTAACGTTATGAAAGTATTCTCACGTTATTCATAGGCCAGAGAAATATATTGGTTGAAAATCATCATGGGTGCAGTTCTACAACGGCGTTCAGCCGGGTTTTAACTGGTGCTTAAAATATACCGCGAATAAATATACATATATATATATATTCTACGAAACACATCTACCTTTAATTCGCTATCTTGGTTTAGATAAATGCATTATGACACTTTTACTTAATTTTCAGCAAACCAAATGATTAGTAAGACGCACTGATCTAGAGTCTTTAGTCTGGGTCAATTACTCATTTAACAGAATTTTCTCAAAGATTAGCTAGACCACCTAAAACCCGTAATCTGTGAATTTCATCAAAATCACTTGTGGCCAATTACATGTATACGTTGGACGTTAATTTACTATAATTCTTACAGAGGAATCACTTTTAGTTGACCATATCGTTCTTCGCAGAGTGAAATAAACGTCTTATTGTATTGTATTGTATCCATTAACGTGCCGTATACTGCAATATGGGCCAGAGGCACAGGTGAATGGAGTTTAGATGTTATTAAGGATATTGGATAGTCTCAGAAATCTGAAGAGCAGCTGGACATTCTGTTCATTGTCTTGAAGAATTTCAAAGAGGGAACTAGACAGACATAATTGGGACCGGAATAGACTGCATTTCGGGCAGACTACCAGAAGATGGTGAGTGGATAAGGGAACAGAGCATAGGATACAAGTAGGGGGATTTGAGTTATTTAATAAAATGGAATGAGATATTTTTGCGTGGCCAATGCGCAGAAAGGCCGGATCTTGATGAAGTACTCCAAATTTCAGTATTTGAGCGGATTGAACGCAATTTGTTCGAGGTAAGAACTTCATGCCAAATTTTCGACCATTTCTTTTTTCTTCTTCTTCTTCTTCTTCTTATTATTATTACAATTTTTATTTATTTATTTTTTTTTTTGTTTTGGTTATTACAACTTGATCGATATTTCGAAACATCGTTGCTTTCATCGCTTAAAGAATACGACTTCTCACATTTGAATATTTTAATCTGAAGCGGTGCAGTTGGGGTTAGTGTAGTATTTCGTTCAGGTATGACCTAATATCCCATTGCCACATACTGAAACTTCCAAAAAAATTTCACTCGTGCCGGGTTAATGACCATGCCTACCAAACAAAAAAAAATAAAAAAAACAAAACCGAAGCGCGATTTAATTCATCAATAATCCCATACAACCATGGGTCCTATTGTTCGGGATTGCCGCCTATATTTCCTAGAACATCGCGAATAACACGCCATAATTAGCGCGTTGGTGTTTTTATATTCAGTCCCTTCGGTAATTTTACAAAGTTCATGGGTGGATTTAAGAATAGAACAAAAAATAATAATAATAATAATAATAATAATAATAATAATAATAATAATAATAATAATAATAATAATAATAATAATAATAATAATAATAATAATAATAATAATAATAATAATAATAATAATAATAATAATAATAATAATAATAATAATAATAATAATAATAATAATAATAATAATAATAATAATAATAATAATAATAATAATAATAATAATAATAATAATAATAATAATAATAATAATAATAATAATAATAATAATAATAATAATAATAATAATAATAATAATAATAATAATAATAATAATAATAATAATAATAATAATAATAATAATAATAATAATAATAATAATAATAATAATAATAATAATAATAATAATAATAATAATAATAATAATAATAATAATAATAATAATAATAATAATAATAATAATAATAATAATAATAATAATAATAATAATAATAATAATAATAATAATAATAATAATAATAATAATAATAATAATAATAATAATAATAATAATAATAATAATAATAATAATAATAATAATAATAATAATAATAATAATAATAATAATAATAATAATAATAATAATAATAATAATAATAATAATAATAATAATAATAATAATAATAATAATAATAATAATAATAATAATAATAATAATAATAATAATAATAATAATAATAATAATAATAATAATAATAATAATAATAATAATAATAATAGAAGGAACAATGCATAATTCGGTGTACACACAGTTTGAGTGTTCTAGTGTAAATACATGTCAATGAGATCAGTTAGGTCTGGCTGTCTGTAGGACAATTTTAACTTTTTTCTTCTTTTTATTTACTAGACTTTTTTCGGTTTATGCTCTCTATATAGATGATTTACCAATTTATTCTTATTAATTATTAAAACGAATCGTCGAGGTCAGTGACGAAGCATCATTCAGAACAAACGCGACAAAAGAAAATGTATTTTATAACACTTAGAAAAATTATACAATATTATGACAATGATTTTTTTTGAATCAGCCTGAAATATAATCCAAACGTTAAAGAAAGAATAATTTTAACCTCATTGTCAGCTTTTGTACTTTTTTCACTCTGTAGTGCTAGCTCGAATATTATTTTAAATCTATTTTTTCTAGCGAAAAATTAAAATTATTCGATAGAAAAAGTCCAACAAACTTACCACTATTTTTCGAACCAGTGGAACAGTGATAAAAGTAGTATGCGATGTTAACAATGGTTTGATGATGATTAGCTTTTTTGCAGACTGATCCGCGGTGTTAAATTAGTTCTCAACACGAGATTGATCTTGTTAGGTGAGTTTTTTCTTATACACGGGCGGCTAACTAAATTAGATTCGATCTTCAGCTCATATGTTTCTTAAATGAGAATAATTATATACATTTATATGTAAATTGATTTTTGTTGCTTGTTGTTTCGTTTTTTTATTTTCAAATCATTTTTTGCGATTCCTCGTAATTTTTAAAAGAAATCTATATTTCTGTTTATTTCAAAGTTAAAATCTTTCTGGGTGCTTCTTCAGTCAGCAGCATTTACAAACGCTCTACGGCGATGATAAGTAAAATGAGATTTGGATGATATTGGCAGGTAGTAGAGTAGCCGCGTACCACGTTTTTATAAAAACGGACAAAATATTTTCCGACTACTCCACATAGGCTGACCTCTAAGTTGAATTCTTTAAATCTCTATCCGTATTATTATCGTAGGTATAAATTTCTTACGAGGCGGGTAGCGTACGTCGACCAATCGAAAAAGGGTTTAGCCTTCGTGAAAAAATCCGAAGGCATTCAACCGGCACATTTGCAACTGAAAACTAATATATCGTATGCTAATGATATTAATTATATGCAAACTATTTCGCAGCGGACTGGAGTTAAATATTTTCTTTTGAACTGAATTAAATTTAAAATATTTCTCTCGCGCACATTACCCAGCTAGTTGCTTTTAAAGTTTTAAGGGGAATTTTAATCCAAGCTTTGTTTTTCAAATTATTTGTGTCATTTTATCTAAAAATATGTATAATAAGCATTATCACCGAACACCCTTTTATCTTAAAAATTCACGAACTGAAGTAACTAAAAGATCCAAAGCGGCCATTGAGCTCAAATATACATATATACGTACGTAAGATACACATAGGTTAATGAGTATGCCATTTTTACGTTGGCAGTAATGTGAAAACAATTATGTAACGTTTTTATGTAACGGAAATGTTTCGTGGAAGATATTAATCCGCGTAATACGATACACAGAGTGTGCCGTCATTAGATGGCAAATAAACATTTACTACGCAAATCGTAAATAAAGAAATAGTCAATTAAAATTGAGCTTCCGTAAGAATTATAGAAAACAATAATTTGTCAGTCGTCCAGCGGGTATTTAACCGTCTTCCATCATTTTTACAGAAGAGTCGGTTTTAACTGAGTATGCCAATTTTTAATTTGATGATTTGCGTAGAAATTTCCAATTGTCGTCTGTTGACGACGTCCGTTACGCAAAAAAAGTTGCATCTAGTCGATACCAAAAACGTCACGTAATTTTTCAAATTACCCTCCAGCAACAGAAAATGATTTAGTGCCATTAACAGAGAAATCAGTATATTTTAATAATGGTGCGGAATAACGCTCTTGTGGACATTAATTTGAACAGCAAAAAGAGAGTCGATGTCTAGGGATACTACTCGGTAGGAACGAAGTTCCTTTCCCTTTTGGAGAGACATTAGCTATAAAGTTGCACTGATGAAGTATACGATATAAAACAAAACGACTTAAAAACCACATTAAAAAAGCAAAATTTTAACAGAATTTTACTCTGAAAACATCAAATTTTTATTTACGTGTTTGATGTTAGAACGTATAAGATAATTTGACGACGAGCGTTTAGTTTGATAAAAGAAATCGATGTAATTAAATAATTAAAAATAAAATTTCAAAGGGCCGGTTATTTTTATTTTTTCTACTCTCTCATTCGTATACCTAAATCTCTGCTGCACAGCGCATATGTGCATGACGTATAATACAATTTTTCGTAACGGTCGGACATATAACGTTGGATTTTTAAGCCCGATTTTTTTTTTTTTTTGCCTAGCTTCGGTCGCTGCAACCCAGGATAAAGAAGTTCGTTCCAAAAAGCTTTTGTTATAATAACAGAAGTAAGGTTATCACGATACCGGAAAACTAAACAAAAACTTACGTAGTCCGCTAAAACTACAGGTAGAAATGTAATTTCCGGATAGAACAATTTCTACTTATTCCACTTAAAATCCGAGCTATTCCGAAAACGCTACTCGTTATACTACTTGATAAATACTTTCACTTGCTCATTGAGTTCTTTTGTTTAGAGTGCAGGACTGCATTAAGTCTCAGTTTTTTCTAGTGCTTCTTGACGATGCTTAGTCCGCATTGTTCACTTCTCCAAATATAAACTTAATATATTCGCCTAGATTATAAAAACCGTTCGATATCAAAAAAAAAAAAAAAAAATACCCAACTGACTTTCCAAATTTTGTGGAAATTTCAAATTTTGCTTGAAAATTCAAAGTATTAATATAACGTGAGAGATGTGTTGTTATCACGGTTTTAACGCGACGCAGTTGTTACGTCAATAGTACGTGTGATAAAGAGAAATCTCGCAGATCACGAATGCCTTCTATTACATAAAGCATTGTTTACGAAGATGAAAAGAAAACGACATCCGATGTAAAAATAAAAGAAATAAGGACAAGAAACAGATGGAACCCCGTTACTGGCAAGACCGACTTCCATTAACGGCTCGTTGAAATCTCAATTACCGCATGTACAATAATTGTTCACCGCATTTGCACGTTTTTACCGAGCAGTCGTTTTTATTTAAAATTACTTACAACTTTTTTAAAAATATGAAAAAGTTTTTAAAAAATCACCCCCACATGTTTTTTAGGGTTTTCATAATAATCATGATGTACAACAAATAATACTAGAAGCTACAATATAATTGAATTATGAAACATAAAAATCGCTAAATAAAGTCGATATATATATATATATATTATAACATACGTTCAAATTTAAAAGGATATTCCTATTAATTTGAATACAGTGTTAATACATATATGTATATATTATACATATTTATATAAACTGGCCTTTTGTGTCTCTGAAGAGGCCCCGCCCATTGACCACACCTGGGGACACCCCCGGACCCACCGCTCATTCATTTCTATATTTCGTATAGAATTAGGAAAATTGAAAATGTTAAGCAATCCGTTTTGTCGGTACTTTGCCTTCTTATATAAGAATGAGGTTGTCATTTTCTAGCAATCCATTTGTATACAGCATGTCACGTTTCGTGACAAATTTTCGTGATAGTTTGCTAATTAATCGATATATAAAGAAGCCATAAAATGTGAATGTTTTTCTGTATTCGGGTGACTGAAAAACACAAATGGACACGTTGGAACGTATCGTGGAAAAAAATAATTACAAGCCAAATAGTATGGATTTTTCAGATAAGATATGCAAAGAAATATATCTTTCAAAAAACAAATAATACAATTGACAACAGGAAATGGACAAAATGCACATATATGAAACCACTGCGATTCAGAATATTATACATTTAGGAAAATACGTAAAACATATCTTGCTACACAAATAATAAACTTCACAATGAAGCATACACTGTAAACAATATTCCAAATAATAACTATATTAATATATATGAAAAGTCTAGCATTTCTAAAATAACATGTAAAACTTGTAATAGAATATATATATATATATATATATATTGATCAAACTCGTCAAACTTTCAAAAAAGCTATTCCAAAAATTTTTGTGTTGTTATAATTTATAGAATTCTATTATTTGTCCCTAGTTGGCTAAAAGAGTAGCGTGTAGGAAAATGTAAAGGCGGAGGTCGAACATGTTTGGTATATTTATATATCTCTTCTTTTATTTATATATTTATTTTTTGTAAAATGTATTATTTAAAAACACTTTATATTTTTATCAAATATTAATTTTTACTGTTAAAAATTTTGCCCATTATTAACAGTGTCTGTTTGTTCTCCCTGAGCCGCGGGGAGGGGGCGTAGGCCCCCCTTGGGTACGCCAATATATGTATTACCACTGTTTTAAAATTAATTAGGAATATCTTTTTACATTTGGAAGTATATATATATATATATATATATATATATATATATATATATAACTCGACCATTTTGGTCTCGCAAGGGGCTGTGTGACCCCTCTTGCTTACATTTCTGTCTCTTTCTCTTCTATAATTTGTATAGAATGATCCAGTTTTACAACGTAATTCTTACTGGCATCAACAAAAAAAAAATAACATAATCACAAAAATCCTATCCTAACATTTAACTTTCATTATATAAAATTAAGACATTGTTTCGTTACATATTTTGTTACATAAAATTGTGACATTTTTTAAATAACAATAACAAAAATCCTATAAAATATAACCAACTTATATAAAATTGGGACATTCTGCGTTACATAAAATTGGGACATTTTTTTCTAATGGGGGGAAGCCTAAGAATTACGTTGTATTTAATATATATATATATCGACTTTACTTCGTGATTTTTATGTTTCATAATTCAATTATATTGTAGCTTTTAGTATGATTTGTCATAGACCATGAATATTATGGAAACCCGGAAACATGTCGGTGATTTTCTAAACTATTTTCCATATTCCTAAGAAAGCTGTAAACTAAATTATTTTAAATAGTATACGTTCAGTCATGAACGTGAAAAACATATATCCGTGATTTTCATTATTACATCGTGAAAATTACCATCGTGCCGCCGATGCTCGTCCACTACAGTTCAAATTAGTATGGGAAATAATTAGCAGAATCGCTGTTGGTGCTTCACTGACGATAATTTCTGAAGTCGCGGAAGGAATATTATTCCTAAGTTGCTTTGTAAGCCAATGAAATCTGGTTTTCTTTATGTTATATCGAGGTAATAAACGGTTTTGGGGTTCCTTTGTTCAAGTACGGTCATTAAGCGGGAGTTATCGCCAACATTCGGACCACGTTTTCTTGTATATCCTTTATCTTAATGACTTCCATGAAGCAACTGAATTTACTACGCGCATGCAGATAACAGTGTGTTGCAGCCGACGCACTTTTCGATCATCTGTATCAGACAAAAGACTTTCTGGACGTCATCAACCTTAAAAGTTGAGCAATATTTAACCGTGGCTGTTCTAGAAAACAATTAAGCGTTTTTAAGCCATGCTTAACGAAAATCTAGATTCCTTCTTTGGTATTTTCCATTTTCTCTAGCTTATCTGGGACAATTTTTCTCTTTTTCTAAAGTTACCCATTACCTAAACTATGATAACCTATAACGTTTACAGAGAAGACTTGCCGATGCAGCCATTAATCATTAAATCACCAGATTAAACGTTAATATTCCCCGCATATCTCGTAGACTTATGACTTATACAGATTACATAATATCGTTCTTTAGAATGTAAAAAAATTAACCAACTAAATACCACAGAACTGATAGCTATTAGTAATAATTGCGAGTACAACCCAAATTTAATTCATGCTCTTCGTAAATGTATCGGAAATATTGTGATTTAAAAAAAAAAAAAGCGAAAAAACCGTTATAATGATAACAATAATAATAGTGACGAAGAGTGGGCGAAATATTCAATACATTTATCAATATCGATTAAAACCTGAGTACAAAATATCTTTCCCCTTTATTAATAAAATGGTCAACTATTTGATGTTTACATGTTTTTCAGTTTTACGTTTTATTTCAAATTTGAAAATAATTTCGATATTAATTAGGTAGTCGGAAATTACTCAAAATTCGGGACACTTGAACAGTATTTGAAAATTCCTGTTCGCTTCTTCCACGTTGCGTCTTAGCTACGTAAGCTGATGACTGAGCACAAAAAAAGAATCCGGGGGTGTATATGTATATTATCATAAATTACAATTTACGAAAACGTGCTCCTTTTCTGAAGTTTCGATAGTTTAATAATTATTTTATGCTTTCACGTTGATATTGTCCAAAGTTTGCATATGAACACTTCTTCAGAGGGATTCACTTTTTTGTCCATGTCCAGAGACTGGATCAAGATGAACCTCTCTATAATATCGAATATTACGATTTAAATGTTTTGTTTTTTTTCGATCGATATATTTACCAATTTTTCATTCTACTACGAATTTCTTGGTAACTTTTTTTTTTTTTTTTTGATAGTTATTAAGTATAATAAATCGCATACGAACGGTTTAACAATAATAAAAAAAAAAAAAACACAAACAGAACGACCTGTTATAAAAATTTTATCGTTCCTTACGCGCGTTAAGAGAAAGGATTAAACAAAAAGAAAAAAGAAAAAAGAAAAAAGGGGGTACTACTAATGATAATAATAACAGTACCGAAGGGGCAATAGAGAAGTGAAATCTGTCGGAGTATGAAAATGTTGGCCTGAAAATAAAGCGAACGCTCCTATTAATCACTATTGCGTCGCATAATTATGATTGATTCTGCGCGATTAATTAAACTAAAAGATTTTCGAACGGCTAGAATTAAAAAGCCGGGCCAATAAATTGTAAAAGCGTATCAGGGAGGGAGCGGATAGGAACAGTTAGCGATGATGAAAAAAATGATTACAGAATAGTTCTGAGGAATCGGATTGAAAATAGCGGTTCTGCAAGTTGGACATGTTTATTGCTAAAAAAATATCTCTCTGCCCGGCTATTTCTAGGCTGCCTATTATAATTGCAGCGTAAAGTAGCGGTATTAGAGTTATCATCATTATCATTAATGATTTATGATTATCATCATTAGCGTTTTATTTTCGTTACGAGGAATGTTGCCAACTTCGTATAATATAAACGACTGCGACACAAGAACTACAGCGCGACGGCCGCATCCAGCAGGAAGGAGTTGGCCGTTGCGTAGGAATGCCGAGCGAGGGCCCTTTGGTCAAGGTTCTACGAGATGATAGCTGGTCGCGATGCCTAGGAGCAGCAATTGTAAGCGCGGCTGCGTACCATCTGTGTGCCAAGGTATCATCGAGATTCGACATCATCTAGCGCTCTAATCTGTAGTTGTAAACGGCATCATCGGGCATATTAAATGGCGCGATGGAATTTCAGCAAAGCTACGGAAATAATCGATTTAAATATTATTATATAGACAAGAAGACGACAAATCACCGTCCGATCTCCCTGCCGCTAACAACCGTACTCCGCTTGCCAACCGCCGAGAACAACTTGTTATCAGCGCGCACGTAATAATCCGCGTGCAACAACGAAATAAAACTCGACCGGTACACGATTTATCATATCTGGCTTCCAACGAGCGCGTATCTCGCGACAAATTCCCACAGATTCACTATCAAACTATTAACACACATTTTCGCGGCAGAAGATATGCCAGTCGAATCGTTGCGCGAAACATATTAGGGCTACAAACAACGAAAAAAAGGGAAAATAAAATTGTAAAGAATTAATAGATGATTTATCATTCGTTCTGGGTGCAAATAGTTCCCAGGTATTCTGCCTAATCTGAAATTGAATTGGTTAAGCCAGAAAATTATCAAGTAAAGGCGGATAATCCAAAAGTAGAACGATACTGTGTATTCTCATCAGATCCATTAGACCCTTAAATTCCACACAATCCATGATACACCTTATCATCACCGGTATAGAATTCACTTTAATTTACTATATTATTACGCGAAATCTACATATTTATTTGCCCAGGAAGAAGCAGCGCTGCAAATATATTTTTTCGCTTTCTACCGAAAACGAACGACTCTGATGGACAACATTCCGTAAAAACTTATTTCACCGACCTCTGTTACTTCAACTACGTATTAAATATATATATACGATCAAGTGCCGTAAACTGTTGCGTCATTAAAAAAACTTAAAATCCTTATCTCCAACCAAATCAGAAGGCTCGCTATCCTTATAAATTAATTTTTATCCGTGCCCATTCTCCAGAATCTTAGTTACCTTTCACCCATGGGGTTCTGCTTTTAAAGATTTTCCATACATTTATGTATAATACAGAATTCCTACCTTCGTCACTGTCTCGTTGAATCCCCTAGTAATTCTCACTGAATTATGCTTCTTCTTGCATTTCGATGATCGTATTTTCTTTCTAAACGTCTGCCATTCATTTCTTTCAGTCTTTTGCATATCTGTCGCTTCTTTAATGAAACCCCCATTTTAATCCTTATCTCTCTCTCTTCGTCTAAGCTCATTTTTCTGTCTCATATAATTTCCTATAATAATCTTATCTTTGGTTTTCCTAAAGAATTTTTTCTTTCCAATTCCCTTAAGTATTGCACGGTAATTCTCATTTTTAACACTAATTTAAAACAATTATTTAATTTTTATCAAATACCCCGACGCGTTTCGAAGACATTCATGATCACGTGAGTTATTTTATTACCCTCAATTTATTATTCGACTCCTTATTTCTCTCTCATGTGTGTCCATCATTACCGCTGGTTCGACTAACGGTGTCGGACCTCCCCATTTTCTAATTTTTTCGAATTTTTTCGTCTTGTTCCTCTCTGTTTTGCTATTATAACAAATGAATTAGCGACCACTTTGCGCGTGCCATTATTTATATATCCCCTAATCGCTTTTTCTGCAATAATCTGATAATCTCCGGAGACTGCACGCCTCTTATATTAGATAGATATTTACTTTTTTTTCAGCGAATTTTTACCGTTAACAGAATGTGTGTTATGCGGAGTATCTCCGAAAGGGAAAGTGTTATTCACCTATTGGCGTAGTATTTAACAGGATCGACATGTGAAGTTATGACGAAATTATAAACGCTTTGGCCACAATGTCACGTACAAACTCGAATAATACGCCAGAGAACTCTATCGATAAAGATGTTGGTCTCTCAAAAAACTGTTATCTAATTCGAATTAGATCGAAATGTAACCGCGTCGTGGTTATTAACAATACCGCACGACACGGAACCGTTTTTTCACTGCATTGGAAAAATAGCGACACCACTTCGTCCGAATTTCTCGTTAAGTTTTTCACGTACGTTATATCGAAATTCAGTGCATTAAAGAAATACACTATCAATTTTACTTATTATATTTTCCTTTCAAATAGTTAAAAATTATTTTTCAATTCATACGGTGAAGTCGAAAGAATGAAAAATTGTAATTTCGAAAGTCTGCAAATTTTCTGCGCCTATTAACAGGTGTAGTTAGAGAGAATTTTCTTTTTCAAACGAATAATATTGATTTTTTAGAAAGCTCTATTCTTTTTCCTTTTCTTTTTTGTACATTATGCTCTATACTGGTTTCAGCTAACATACTATAGTCGAATATTGCACAACCGGTATGTTTTAAAAAATATCACGAGAAAGTACGAGTTATTTCTTTTTTCGAGAATTCCGATTTATTTATAGTCATTATCTAGAAATTCATTAATTTTCTTCTATTCCACAAAATATACACATATGTATATTTAAAAATGTTTAATTTTTTTTAGCTTTCTTTTTTGCCGCTTTATTACTGGGGGGTGGGGGGGAGGATCTTCATAGGTGGTCGGCCAAATTACAGCCAAAAACCTGCAAATTATACATTAAAAACTTCCTCACAAGTCACAGTTTATCCGCGCACTAGTGAAAACCGGAACAAAATCGGTTGAGATTAGCACGCACAGACAGACAAACAGACGGGCGAAAAATCATTTTATTTTACATATATATATATTATATATGTAAAGCAAATTATTTATTAGCGAAGTTGGTAATTTAGAATACGAACACGCATACGCTGAATAGAATAACAGGTAATATTTAAATAAATAAGCTAGCTACTGTGTGGCGTAGTTGGCTAGATAGTGATGTTCGTTCGGGTAGTACCTGGTTCGAATCCTATTAGAGTACAATAAAATTTACGAAAATTTCATTATTTTAAGCGCCCTCCAAAAAAAAAAAAAAATTAAATAATTGCGCACGTTAAAATTCTCTTGTAGGATGTATATAAACAGACTGAAAGTTTTTCTTTTTCTTTTTTTTCTTTTCCTTGGGCACGTCAACAGTAGAACTTACCCAAAAAAGGAGTTTAATCAAAAATCTGGGTGGAATTTCGCTGCTCCTTATTGCAATTTAAAAAATTTACTAGCGTTGGGTTAATGTGTCGGTAATTGGCGAACTCAAAAAAAAAAAAAAAAAAAAAAAAAAGTTATATACAATCGACGCGTTTATTTCTGCAAAAAAAAAATATATATTGGAATTTCGCATTAGTCACATGATTAATCTCGGCCACATAAACATTGAAAATTAAAGTCAGTTCACTTTTTTCTCCATATTCAGCCATCTTGTTTGCAAACTAAATATTAGTATTATATTGAGAATGAGTGTTAGAGCGGGCAGTAATCAGACGAAAATTTATAAACTTTCTTACCGTGTATTCGAAGTTCTGTAAAAAATCTAATTGGTTAATTTTGAAATATTACCGCTAATTAGTGTCTAGCACGCAGTTTTTTTTATCCCTCAGTCTCTCTCTCTCTCTCTCTCTCTCGTGTTAGGAAAGTACAGAATCACGACTTTAAGAAATACAACCTTTCGCGACCGTCCCTTACTACATTTAATTAAAGAAATACGAAAAAAGCAAATAAATGTACTTTCTTTCTTTTTTTTTTTTAAATCTCCCCTTTAGGCACGCCAACTAAGGACCTACACCCAGAAACAACAAGAAAGAAAAGAGCCGTCAGTTAAATTTTGATTCGGTCAGATATGGACAATGTAAAGGAACTAACGGATGAAGTAATGGATGACGAGTGGAAGGACAAAATATAAGATGCACAATAAGGAGTAGGTTGAGTTTCAGCGGACAAGAATATAGAATACAACGTTCGACAAAAAGGAATGGACATTCAAAAAAGATGTGATTGACGTCGCAAACCGCCGCTTCATTGGGGTGGAGAAGACAATTTGAAGAGGAGACAAGGGAATAGCGAAAACGAGAGGAAGAAAGAGCAGAATGGCCAAAACGCAAGCGAATCATAGAAATGATGACAGAACGGGGAAGTTAAAGTAACACTATGCCATAAGTTATATAAACTTAGTTGACTATAATTATGATGTATAGGATAAGCTAGAATAATTGTAATTTGGTATCTTAAATAAACGGTGATCAGAGTGTCGGGCACTCACACAACGGGCATACTTGCCCTGTGAGACCCACAACTTATTTAAATAAAAAAAAAAAAAAAAAAAAAAAAACTAAGAACACCAGGAATCAGAAGGAAAATTAGGTTGTACAGACAGATGAAAAGATTGATCGTTACGAAAGGAAGAAGGGTAAATATCTAACCAAATTTTTGAGATGAAATTTAGTACATAGGGAATTCAAGTTAGAGGATGGAACTTTTTTTAAAAAGGGAACGAGAGGAAGCAGCAACTCGAGCCAAGGAATCCGTCGTCTCATTACGTTTAATACCCATATGGCTAGGAACCCACAGCAAATCAACACAGATGGAGTAGTAAGAAAAAAGAAAAAAAGGAGAAGACAGCGTATGCGAAAAGAATGACGAAATCGGAAGAGTGGTCAGGAAAAGGGGAGCTGATCGCTCGAAGAGCACTCGTGGAGTCTGAAATAACCAAATAATTAGAAAACAGACGGCTAGTGGAAATGAAGATAATAGAGCGTAGGCTAGTCATTAATTCGTTTATAAAGGTAGAACAGAAAGAAGGAAGACGAAATGATTCAGAGAAATTGAAATCCGAAAGGATAAAAGACGCTCCAACACCATGAGGTGGTCCCCTGGAGCCATTCGTGAAGATGGTTACATGTGATGGAAATTAATAATGCTGTGGAATTCCTGTTGAATTATTGCTTGAGGAAGGGATTTGGAAAGTGAAGGTACAAAAAAAAAAAAAACATCGGGACAATGGCAGAGATCGGCAAAGCTAAAAGAAAAAGCAGGAGGATTATTACCTGAGATTGTGTAAGGTCAAATAAGGCGAAGGGAAATGATAAGACAGGGATTTTCCTAGGCGTAAAACGGCAGTTCTTATAAATTGAAAGATAGTAATGAATAAGAGTACAGGACGTGAGTGGAAGACGTTTGGTGAGGAAATGATAGCCTAAGTGAGATCTGCGTAGAGACAGGGGCGGTAAACTCTGCGAGAATTGCTGGAATTGGAGGAGACTTAAGAGCAGCAAGACAAAGCGGAAAACACGAATTTTGGGTAATGTCCAATTTAGAAAGACGAGATTTAGAGACACAACCATAGATAAATGAGCAGTAATCAAATTTAGAACGGACAATATGTAAAATATATATATATATATATGTACGATAATGTAAAAAAAGAAAAAATAAATAGAAAGAAATCGGATCTTCAAATTTAAAATAAAACAACGGGCTTTCAATTTTTTCAGCAAACACAGGTATCAAGAATTTGCAAATTATCTCGATTAATTTACTGCCTCGAAAGCGGCACGTGTCTGGCTTGCACGTATCATTCGAAAATTCGAAAACGATAGAAGCGAAATTTTTCATAGTTACACTTCGACAATAAAAAAGGAAAAATAGGACGGCGCTTGACGTTTGATCGCGCGTTAGTTGACACGTTAATTGGTCGTCGGAGGTAAATACTAAATGAAAATGTAAATAAACCCGTTGTACACAGTTTTTTATTAGTCGTCAGAGATTTAGAATTCAGGTTAGAATTTTTCAGTTTTCAAGCATATTATCAGGACACAAGAAAATCGATCACATTTAAAATAATACCCCTGTATCGGTATAAAGTTTTCCGTTTCTTAAAAAATACTCTCCTCATATTGAAACTGAAGACGCGAATGTTCTGTTTGTTACGTAATTATCCGACGGAATGACGTAATAAATCGTTTTTCCGATGGAATGCGCACGAGTACCAGCGGAAGACAAACTCTACACATGTAGCACTTCAGTTGGAGAAGCAGGAAGGACCAGTAGTATTACCGAAGAACAGTTCATTGACACGATTTGCTCGGGCTAATAGGTTTTTGATTACAGAGCTGACCTTTACCAAGGAGCAACTCTTCTCATCATCGCACTGTCAGGTTCTCTTATGATACTCCGAAAAAGAGCGCTTACTTCGGTGCCGTTGTAAGGTCAGATAATCCAGATCTCGAACGAATGCAGACTTTTAAGTGGTTCGTTCGAGAAACAACGAAATAACGGTTCCGGAATAAGCGATTTCACGGTACACGTACATTTAAAGCTCAACGAAAAATGCCTTCTACACTACATTTTAAAGCCGCTAACTGAGGAACAATTTTCAAAAATAACATTTTCCTACACGTTAAGAACATCGCAAAGGGTCTTCCAGACTATAATAACACTTCTCTGAATATTCTTGTCGTTCTTCTTTCTGTTCCATATTCACGGCCGAGTTGTTGATGGCTATTTTACGTTCCGTTATTATAATCCACCTCGAATCGTTTTTCTTCCCAATTTCCGATTATTTCGGACTCCATGAGTGCCCTTCCGGCCATTTCCACTCCTCTTCCTGATTATTCCTGTGTGTTTATTACTCTTCGTATATATACATTCTCTCATTCGGATTCTTTCTTCTTTCCATGCGATCCGTATTGATTTGCTGCCGGTTCGTGGCTAGCATCTTTGGTAATGAGGCGGCTGATTCTTTGGCTCGGGTTGCTGCATCTTCTTCCTTTTTCTTCAAAAATCCCATCTTCTAATCTCTTGCCGCTGTGTAGAAACTACCATCTTAGAGTTGGGTGTCGAGTGTATACACTTTCTCTTTTTCTAATAACCATCCCTTTTATCTGTTCAACCCAGTCTTACTTTCAATCTATGGCATTCCTTCTGTTTCCTTCATTTCCACACACTTTATTGTTGTCTGCATCGTGCGTTTGCGTTTTAATCATTCCTCGATGCCTTTCTCACACTTTCGCTTCTCGTCAATCTATTCTTCTTATTGACCATTCAAATGATGGGAGTGTTTGTTGATCACCTGCTTATTAAGTGTTCATCTCTTTCGCTAGAGCGTTCGGCTCTATTCTCCTGTTTACTTATGCCTGGGCTTCCTGCTCCTTATTGTGCCCCTTATATCCTGTCTTTTCCTTCTACACTTACTATACCTGCTCTACTGTCGTTACCTTCCTATTAGCGATATTCGATCGTATTATTATATAACTTTCCCTTTTCATTTCTAATTGTTTCTAGGTGATGCTTGGTTGACGAGGCCATTGTAAAAAAAGGAAAAAAAAGGACTTTCTCGACTACAAGCCGAAAATCGTAGATGACCGTACATCGATGGTTTTGTATTTTCCTTTGTTGCTGTTGATTTCTCATTATTTTTATTACTGCACCTTTTCACCGCTAGTTCTTCAGCCCCGTTTTACGTTCTCACTGCATCTTCGGTCTTCTACATTACTGTTCTTTATATCTTCTCGATTCGGTTTCTTCATTTCTGTTATTTGTTTTTTTTTCTTACGTTAGTTATTTCAGCTATATTCTTCTTTCCTTTTTTTATTCCCTCCTATTTTCATTCTCTTTTGTTTTGCGTTCGACGACGCAGTAACGCCTTTGCATTTAATTTACCAGCCCATATGATAGTGCACCCTTCGGAGATATCAACATTAGCCGTTTTATTAGATTGCTAATACTCTTTACCGGTACCGCTGTTATTTCAGAGACTTGGCTTTGACCGAGATGATGACTTTGTGTACATTTCCTTTATTTTTATACTGTTCCTTTTAACTCGACATTGTCTGCTTTTCCCTTTAATCTTGTTGGGGCTCTCTTCGCCACATGATTTTCATCCGTATTCTAACTGTAATACACTCCAATCTTCGTATACTTATTCCCGCGCCCGTAATTTTTCGTCACGGGTAATGACTGTTGTGAGATGTAGTTCCATTTACAATCCTAATTATCCGGCCGCAGAATTCTACGATAATTCTCGGTCTCGCGAAATAATATTCCTAGCTGCTTCCCCACTTAACTCTTTCTTCTCCTACTAGTGATTTTAATAATTACTGAAGGGTCTTATGTGTTCCTCGTATTCCCATTTTAATAATTTCACTTAATTTATCCCCTCCCACCTAATTTAAACTCTTTTCGTCTTCCTCAGAAAAATCTATTTAATTCTGGACTCTGGTTTTTCTATTAATTCCTCGCTTCCTATTCTTACCGGTAAAATTTCAAGTCAAAATTTCGCCTTCTTCTAGTTACACGAATATGTTCCCATTTTCGGAAGTTTAACTTGATAAAAAGACACGTGTCGAGGGATAATTTGGCGTGATTTTTATTATAAAAGAAAAAAAAAATGAGAGTAAAAATAATCCAACAATACAAAAGTAACTTAACGTGAAAAAAATTTAAAAGCCCAGAAACTTTTTAAATTTGTTCAATCGCGATCTGGGACAAGCGCAGAGAAACAATGAAAGACCTGAATCTGTTTCAGATATTCAGCCTTCGCTTATAACACGAAAACAAATTCTTCTAGCGCGGTAAACAGTGCGTCGTTGGCATCCCGCAACTCGCTAAACCGATCTCAGTAGCAGTTTCATATTCTTTAATAGAGGTCTAAAGTTGAGCGTGTTGCATTTCTCGTGTTACAAAAATTATAGAACCTGTCGATATCAAAGAATTTTCATTCAATTTTGCTTTAATCTGTGCTACACAGCAACAGAAATTATTATAATGATTAAAAAAAAGTTTGAAGACCAAGCTGCGGGTAAGACGAAAATGAAAAAATGGTAAAATCGATTTAAAAATGGTCGAGATTCGGTCGAAAGTGACCTATGTACCGCGCGCGCAACAAGAACGCCACAATATGTTAATCGAGTTTGAGCGGCGATTGAAAAAGATCGTTATTAAACCATCAGAGAGCTTGAAGATAATACAGCTATTCCATATGGCATTATTTCTGAAATTTTAACCGAAGATTTAGGAACTAGTCGTGTTTCTGCAAAATTCGTTTCACGATTGTTCACACAAGAACAGAAAAACCTTCGCGTGGAAGTCGCACCAGATAATTTGAATACCCGTGAAAAACGATCCCGATTATTTAAAAAAAATTAATAACCGGTGATGAAACATGGGTGTATGGATACAATTCAGAAACCAAAAATCAATCGCTCACACGGAAGCATCAAAATTCACCGAGAGCGGACAAAGCAGGGGAAATGTGAAAGCAATGTTGCCCGCTTTTTTTCGATTGTGAGGGTGAAAGAATATTTATCTCGCAGTTTTAAAACGGTTATGAAACGTTGTGAGAAGAAAACGGCCAAAGTTTAGGAAATCGATTAGATGCTGGCTCACTCGTTGCATCTTCCTCAAAATTATTTAATCAAATACGGCATCGTACAGGTTAGGCAGACATCCTATAATCCGGAGTTGCTTTGTGTGATTTCTGGCTCTTTCATAAAGTTTCCTCCGTTGAAAGGAAAACGATTTGACGATGTGGAGATAAAACAAAATGCGACAAGTGCATTGGGGGCCATACCGAAAAACGCGTTCTAGGAGTGTTCCCAAAAATGGGAGAAACGGTGGCAACGGGTTTTAGACTCGCAAGGGGAGTACTTTGAAGGCGATGCTCACCGAAGGCCCTAATGAGTTCGAATTCCGAGCTACAAAGAAAGGCCGGATGATACTTTCCGGGCAGACCTCGTATATTAATGTGGCCTCTTTAGTTCCATATTTTTGTCACCTTCCCCTTTTTCACGACTATTTATCTCTACACCTGATTGCATCGTAATGTTGTGATTTTTTTTGCGTCTTCTTACTGCGTTTAATTACTAGACCAATTCTCAACCGCTTCCGGTATCTCAAATGTTACCGGACCATTCTCGAAAAAAAGTGGGAAATATTGTTTATAATAATCAGCCGGATGAGTCAGTTTTGCTCCTCCCCGCCGGCGATCGGCCTATTTTTATTCAATAAACTTAAATATTAATCCGCTTTGTTAGGATTTTCATCGGCACTGGTCATTTTTGCGGTTCACAAATGACACTTGTTTTCATTCGATCGGCGAGCACTAATCGCGTACTAAAATATTTGAGTTCTTAAAAAAATTTTCTTAGCTGATCTCCGTGCGTTTTCTGCCTTATAATGGAGGATAACATCGAAGAGGTTCCCAAAATTTATTTAAATAAACTAAAGTAAGTCCCATGGTTATCCTTGATAAGATATCATGGATTGTGAAGTTAAGCTTTCCATAATGAAGCCTAACGGCACTAATGAGAGTAGGGGAGCCAGTTCCTTTCCACTTGGGATCCACCTTTACTTTCCCATATTTCTCTGGTACTCAATTCAATTTCAGGCTGGGTAAGTTAGTCAGAACGTTATTAATTCATTCTCATACAATACACGTACTCATCACGTGGGTTTCCACGATTATTGTCACATTACGGCTGCATAAAAGGGCAGAGGCCTTAATCACATTTTGTTTGTTCCACCGCATTATGAAATTATCGGAGGATATTACTTCGTTTTCTCCTCTAATAATCTCAATTTACGTGAGAACAAAGTAATTGAATTCAAAAGAAAAAGAAAAATCTCCCCACCGATCTGGTCCAGTTAGTCTGGAATTCGGCCTAATTCTAGCTGCCAAAAAAACGCACGACTGAATTAAAAATCCGGTAGTCACTCTTAAATCCATTTTATAGCATCCGCCGTAAAACGGTCAGGAATGGCAGTACACATTTAGCAGGAAAGGATATCGGCCTCTGACCATTCTCGATTAATAAATGAAATTGCCAAACCGAATCTTCGGCTTATCTACAACGGCGCTCATGATGGTCCTGACGCGTCTCGGTGAATTTTTGGTGGATTCCGTTACAGGTAATTCTAAAGCGAATTCAGCGGTTTTGAAACCGGAAAATGTTTTAAAAACAAAAGAATGAATTTAAAAGATGGAAACAGATATTGTGAACAATTGTTACTGGAAAACATTGAATTTCATTTGTTTCGAAATTTTTACGGATTCTTTTGAAACTTTTTCGTAGCGTTATAGTTTGACGCTGCGCCAAACATGTTAACCAACCGAGTTTCGTTAACGATAAAAAAGTTTGTGATGACCACGAACAGATGGAAACTTTGTCGCTGTTGAAGGAGTGACGACGTCGGTTAAAATTAAAAACGATTCCGAATTTGGCAATAGATACGATTCCGCGATACACAAACACTTCTTGGAGCATTTGAGACCTTTTGTCTTTCTCGAGTTGGTGTTTTTATCCTTTTCTCAGTGTTGTAGGTTGTGATGATGTCGGAGGAGAAAAAGTAGACAGTAGTGAACCCTGCGGGGAACTGGACCGCGTTACTTTCGGGTTTTAGTGTTCAGATAATGGAAGAGTAAATACTCGATATAAATTCGACTGATTTGGAAGGTCGGAGTAGCGCGTGTATCTGTGATTAATAGCGCACGCTGATCTGAGATAGTTTGCGTGCGGAGAAATACGGTCAACGACATGACTGTGCACAGTTCGTGCAATGAAAGTAGCCGGTGGTACAGATGTAATTATAACGCTCAAATTCGAGTTGCGTTCTGACAGCGTATGTGTGTAGGTCTGTAGGTTCTACGGCGAGATGGTTCTTTGCTGGAGAAGTGACTGGAACCGTTTCCCATCAATTAGTGTAGCAGTGGGCGAAATGGATTTGTGCACTTGGAACCCATTCGAATGTTAGATCAAGTATATAACGATTTCATTTTTCCCGTATTTATTTTCAATGGCACGTCCTCTACCGAACATGCAGTCTTCCTACAGTTGAATGAAAAAGAAAGTGACTACCGAACGCGCTGGTTTTTCGATCTACTTCGAACCAGTTCCCGAACCAATATAAAAAGAAGAACGAATCATTCAAAAGTAAATTTAAATAAAAGAAACATGTACTATTTTGTTGACTTTCTAGCTTCCTGCGGTTTAACGTTCCGTCATTATCGCTGTTATCATTATCTCTATTATTATTATTATTATTATTATTATTATTATTATTATTATTATTATTATTATTATTATTATTACTACTAATGTGTTTGTAAGAGACTTTTTTTTAGTCTGTTAATAATTAGTTTTTCTTTTTTATATTAACAAAAAAAAATTTTAATCAATAAATTCGTACCCGTAGTTATATTTACGGTGCGTTCTATTGCTTAGTTTAAAAAGTGACAATTTTTCATAACATACATTTAAACATCGATCCTGATTAATGTAAATAACTAGTTTAAACAATGCGGGGGGACTATAGTTTCGGTTTTAAATTCGGAAAACTAACATTCGATTAAAATTATGAAATCTAGAAAACGTAGCAAAAATTTAAAAAAATATACCCCGTTAAGTTCGCTTAATACTCATATTCGATCATGAAAAGAGGAGAATAAAAATCAAACAAATTTGTATGAGTTTTGTAAATTTTTCAATTGATCTAATAAATATTAAAATGTATTTCACATTTCTGGCTATATGATCAAATCTGGTTACAAAAAAAAAAATAAATAAATAAATAAATAATTAATTAATAAGAAGAAAAACTAGACCAGAAGCGCTATTCTGTTTCCGATAATTTCTCGAAGTTATTTTTGCTTTCGGAGATATCCCTATTTCGAATAGTTTTTAAAATTTAAAACTTTAATTAATATCATCAGCATCGGGTGTAATTACATTAAAAATAGTACGTCATCAAGAACAACGAAAAATACAAAAATTATTCGCCAGCGTAAAATTTATTCTAAAGTCCTCTACAGATGTACACCCGGCTAAACTGCGTAAGATTCAATTAAAATAGTTAAAAATTAAAATTCGTTCACTCACAGGATGCAGTTTAAACCAGCGCATAATCGAGTATTAATATAGAATATTCTAAAAATCTCCACACATATTTTTTTACCGGAACACTTACATATTTGTATTTATAATATTAGATAATAATCGTAAATTAGTTTTTGGACACGTTAAATACGGAGGGGAAAGAATTAAACAACAGATATCGGAGGCTTTTTTTTTTTTTTTTTAATTTTTCGACTAACCGCGGATATTGACCCCGGGGCCGAGAGGAATTTTTCCTTAATTCACAGAATCTAGTTTCGAATTAGGTCCTACTCGAACGAAACATCGTTGCCTAATATAACGCTACGGTAGCTGGCCCGATATCAGAGATTGATAAAATTATGCAAGAGAAGGGATAAACTTCGAGATAAAAGAAAAACACAATAGAAGGTAGGAAACTTAAAAATATTAGTGCATGGAGAATAAAAAATAGAATTCCACCAATCAGGACAGAGGTTCGAGTAAAATTTTTTTTTGGAACTTTTAATCTTAAGAAAGAACATTTTTTCTTCTTTATTTCTACCTTTACTGCTTACAAGGTCATATTTCAGAGGTTATTTTAATTAGTTTTTTTTATTTAATCGGAATCGAAAGTATTATTAGGTTTCCGATATCATCGTTTATATGGCGTTTTGTTCATTTTTGGTTTCAAGCGTTCAGTCCCTAATTTTTGCCGCAGAGTTTTATTAATTTTGTTCTCGTCGTTATTCATGTAAAACTGGGCGAGATCACCGAGAATGATAAGTAGTGTTTATCTTTTAAGGAATTCGAAAGAAGTTTTTTCTTCTGAAATTTATATACATACATATATTACCGTCTTGGTATTAGGAATACTACTAAGAACAGTGTGCTGCTGTTTCAAGAACAGGTAACTAAAAAACGGATTATTTCGCGTAGTTTTTAATTTTCTTCCTTTGATTTTTTACCGGCGAAAATACTTTGTCGACTGCCCAATCTCAATTCCTGATTACCGAGATATTTGCCATGTTCCGTTCGATGATTATAATATTCACCTCTAACGGAATCTTCATTTTTGTTTTTAGCTAGTAGTCGAAATATATTTGTATTCGGAGATATTGCGTACACATTTAATAGATACAATCGATTCATTATAGAGCGTATCTCTGTGCAAACCTTTGATTTCGAGGTGTGTGTAAACCTTCGATTTTTTTCTTCCTTATTTAATCACTACTCGTAACAAGGACACCACCGCGGGGTGTATATGTATCCTCTCGGATACTGCAAGATTTTTAATATTTTCAAGGGCGGCTCTTTCAGAATTTTTGATACAGAAATTTTTATACGCTACTTCAGATCAATGCAACGTTAACTCAAATTTTCCCAAATCCCTAATAGGAATCAAGGAAGTGTGCTCCGCCCCCCATAAATAAGCGGACAGATTAAATGCAGCGTTCTTTCCTTGCCTATCCTACAATGTATGCAATCTAATAATTTATAATAGTACAACGTTTTAATGCCTTGCATAGTTACCGAATCTGTAAGATTGACAAAAATAAAAGAGAATTTTCAGGCGATATCAAACCTCTTTACAACTAATAAAATCAGACCACTTCAACGCTAGGATAGGAATTATTAAGCGGGTAGCACACACTTTAAGTGTTGCTTCGCGAAATAATTTAAAAATTCTTTGCTCCTCGAAACCAACATAGTTTCCGCGAGTTTGTATACTAAAAAGCGCTAGACCGGATGGTTGTAAAAAATATTAATACCATTACATTATATCGGTATCGTTTAATATATTTTATATAGCCGAGGCTAAATCGGAAACCATTTATATTTTAATCAACTAGGCAAATATCAAACTTGAGAAAGGCCTCTTCAGACCGGATGGGAATATTATCCATCCAAGAGAAACGGAAGCGGAAGATGCCAAAGTTATATACAAACAGCATGGCGTAATGAAAGTAAGTTTAGTACGTGGAAAGGTTTATGTTAAAAAATTTATTAATGAAAATTATTTTTCTCTTTTTTTCCCCTTCCATTCTTTATTGTACGTCTGACCCGCGAATTATGTAATTTGTAATTTTGTTCAAAAACTTCGCATATATATCATTTCTACCAGAGTATTTTCAAATATGAGTGTATTTTTTTAAAGTCGATAAAAGGACCGGAATAAATAATTTTCGACGGGATAGTTTAAATTTGGCTTTCAAAATGTATAACGAAATTCGAATGTTGCATTTTCGGAATTCACCGTGCGTTATTTTAATCTTTTTGCAATATTAAATACTTGAAATAAGTTTAGTTCATTTAATGAAAGTACGAGATAATAAAAGACAAGATCGGACGCGGTGTCACAATAGACAGCATAATTAATTCGGTAGTTGAAAATGAAGAACCTCCATGATAGCAGTAATAGTATAATAGAAGAACGAGGCTGCCTGAACGATCGATGTTGTTGCACAGGTGATTTATCAGGTAATCAGAGCCGATGTCAACTATCAATTCAATCGAAATCGCTCAATATTCCGGTATGGGCGCAATTATTATCAACGGCCCGAGGCAGGTGTTCGACTAACGGAAAGAAGTGACGCAATAACAGGCTACACGACATGTAATTGGGTTTACCGGAATTTCTACTGGAAAGGTACCTTCTTCTATAGGCGAGTAAGTAAATATAAATTCAGTCGGACGTTACGTAAATATAAAATATAAATTTATAGCCGTGAAACGCTTAATGGAGATTATTTCCTACAACGATGGCCGAACAGACCTGCTGCCTGAGCAAGTTGATATTAACTTTCTCTCAACTTTCGACAAATAAAATTAACAGATAAATAACTTCAGCCGCATGACATTACAGCGCGTACACACGTATTATGCAGTTCAATAGAAAACATATCTATTATATGTGTGTATTCATAGAAATATCTATACACACACACATACATACATGTGTGTGCGTGTATATTATGCGTATAGCGAACGTCAATGAAGAAGAAAATACAATGAAGTCTGCACAACGAGGTGACAACAAATTATCGAGATGTAGGGAGATGAGAATAATTAGCGGGGAGAAGTCTTCATGCTCACAATTCCAGAACAAAACACGTGTACGCTTCGGAAGTTGAGAACGTTTTCGGGCAACGGAAATGTTCTTTTTCTTACACAAAGCAGAGGCTTTGCATTGGAACTGATCAGACACAATAGAGTTGGCCGTAGGAGTAGCACACGATAAATATAATGGGACTGAGGCCGGGGACCTAATTAGAAGAAATGACGTCGAAAAATTAGTTAAGTTTTAAACATACATCTGATTTCTTTTTGTTTCTTTTGTTTTTAGCTTTATCGCGGAAGTAAGAAAGCACAAGTTGCCTCGAACGTAACGAATTAGTATAAAGAGAAATTTCTATTTTAATAAATTTTTATGCTTAAAGTAAAGAAAGTATCTCTCTATTTAGTGTTCCGTTTGCTTTTAGGCATTTATTACAAAGTGAAATCTTACATGTATAAACGAGAGAAGGCCTTTTCATTTGACAATTATATAATTTTTACATGCACGATGCTTACAGTTGCACCGTTAAATTTACGTATATATTATATACGCACACTGTGAAAACGTCTAGTATTTAATATGCCCGTTGAATTTCCGATTATTCGGTAGGTGTGTAGTGGTTTTCTAAGGGGGGAGGATATCGATGTTTTTTATTTACTTATTAGCTTTGTACCAGATACACAGTTTTTTTTTTTTTTTAAATTGCTATTGTATTGCAAACTGGCCATCCAGGCCATTTAGCAATATTCTTAACAGGGAAATATTTAGCATGAAGGGAGAAGTACCCAATAGTACCTACCGGATGATAGTCTTTACCTTAAACAAGGTTATGAGGTTTCTTACGCTTCAGCCGCCTCCTATCATTAGCAGTATATAGCAGTCCAGCAGCAAGTTTATTCGGATGACGTTCAAGTCTTTCTGCGTGTCTTCGGGCATGAGTTTTAATAACATCTGCCGCATACTCTATCCCTAAATCTTGATGCAAAGTTTGATTTGATACATACCATGGCGCCTTGGTTACGAGCCTAAGGATTTTATTCTGCGCGGTCTGTATTATCTTCAGATTTGTAGGTTTAGCACAACCCAAAAGCTGTACTCCGTAGGTCCAAATAGGCTTCAAGATACTGGCGTATATCAAACGTTTATTATCAATATTTAAAACGCTATTTCTTTCTAGAAGCCAGTACATTTTTTTTAACACGAATATCTATTTCTCTTTTCTTTGTCTGCTTCCATGTTAAACGACTATCTAGGTGTAATCCCAAGTACTTAACTGTTGTTCTCACAGGCACTTCCAGTCCATTTATCCTAACAGTTCGGGTTATGACCTTTCTATTCGTGAAATGAACGTTTACCGATTTACTTTCGTTGACCTGAACTTTCCACTTTTTAAACCAGCTTTCTGCTTCGATAAGGGTCTTCTGAAGATTGTCGCTTGCTACCTTTGGATCTGAATGTGACGCGGGTAATGCCGTGTCCTCAGCAAATGTAGCTACCTGTACATTTTCCGGTACAGGAAAGTCTGCTGTATATATCAAATACAGCGTGGGTCCCAGAACTAATCCCTGGGACACTCTTGCTTGAACTGGACATAGTTCTGAAAACGTGTGTTCATAGCACACCTGGAAATATCGGTTATGCAGATATGAACTCAACAAGAGATATAACCTAGTTGGTAACAGAATTTTTAATTTATATAATAGACCATTATGCCAAACTTTATCAAAAGCCTGTTGGACATCGAGAAATGCCGCAACAGACAGTTGAAGTTGTTTCAAACAACTGCGTGTATTCCGAAACTAACGATTTTTCAAGGGGGTGAATAACAACATCGTTTGCTTTTGCGCCATTTTAAAATACGGCTTTTATAAAATAAAAATATGAGAGACAGTCGTAACGAAAATATGTTGACGTTGTTAAATATCGATGAAAGGAAAAAATAAATATTAGTTTAATAATAAAAAAAATGACATCTACCCCGCGTTATATAATATGCCGTACTCGGGATAATACTATATTTATTAGATAACGATCGGAGCATTCTATAAAAAATACTAAAATTACGCAAATGAATACATAAACATCGAAGAATATGAAATACGAAGAAAATGACAACTTGGAATTATCTGAAATCGATAAATTTTAAACGAACAACAGCGGCGATATTTCATTTTATTTACTTATTTAATTGCAATAATTCGGACTTGTTTCGAACAGGCATTATTAGCCTTATTATTCAAAACACGTCACCCGTAATACGATTACATTAACTGGAAATAAACGTGATTTACAAAATTATATTGCAAAACCGTAAAAAATTAATTTAACATATTCACCGCGTACGATGAAATTATGGTCCCCGCACCGGGGATATAAAGTTATGAAATAAAAAAAAAAAAAAAAAAAAAAAAAACCATCGATACCGACAAATTTGCAAAATGCTTAATATAAATAACATAATACGTGTCTCATAAAATGTTATGAATAACCCGTACAGAGAAGTAACGGCTCGGTGTATTTCATATCGAGGGTAAAAAACGACCGGGTGGGGGTATACATTAATAAAAAAAAAGGAAACACTGACTAGAAGGATATAAACACGATGATGAACAGAGGACGAAGCAATCTCAAATATCGCGGAATAAGAAATATTTCGAAACACCGGAAACAGCGAACAATATCATCGTAGGTTAGAAATTAATATCTCGAACAAAATAACTCCACAGAGCGATCGGATAGATTGACGGCATGCCGCTTGATGCAACGATAAAATCGCGGAGCGGATTTTATCAACAAAATATTATCACGACCAATATATTATGGAAGAGAGCCGAAGTAAGAGAACCTGTTTATATCATTTATTAGTACATATTGAAGAACATGTAATTCTATAAAAATCGTAGCATTATGAAAAAATCAGTTTAACGACCAAATGCCGGGAGCTGGAGTTGAAAGATAGTTCAATAGTCATTTCTTCTTCGTAAAATAATAAGGAACGCGCGTTTGTTTTTGATATATTTTACACAATTTGAACGCGATCTCGTCTACCCTTATTAAATCATTTCGACGGAAATTCCAATTTACCACAAGATGGTCGTTGAGTGCTCAAGTGACGAAGAAATTGCAAACGTTTGAATACTAACAATAAGTGAGCCAAGTGTGGACACAGACCAAAGTCACGAGAGTTAAACCGAGAGATGTTCTCGATGATATGAAAAATATGAATTATTAGAAAAAATTAAATAGGCGAAGCGAGTGAGGATAAAAAAGCAGATCATTGTTGCAAAGCTAATGAATGAACTGAACCGACGCGAAGACTATATATATATATATATATATATATTGTTCATCACTGGAAAGAGTTGACCTGATCAGTTATGCAATTGTTTCCCGTAAATCGGTAACCTTCAAAATCACGAACAAAGACCGTACAACAAATGGAGCAAACAAAAAGAAAGGTACTATGAAAAGAAATTTGCATATTTCACCTCGGACGTCAATCGGCAAATATGGGAGCACTCCGTGAAAGTAAATTTAATGGGCATGCATAAATACATGGATACACACATATTATATATATATATATATATATATATATATATATATATATATTAGTGTTCACCCGCTGGTCGAAATTCGACTATAATTACTATTACAAATTTGAGGAAAACATATTTGCTTATTTCCAAAAAATTTTTTTATCTACCCGTATACATTCGTTACAATACAAATCAGTACCACCATTATAATTGAATAAAGAATTTAATAAAACAACAGTAAAACACAATTTAAAAACCCTCATTTATTGATATCAAATGACGACACCTTAAGATTACACTGTAAAAAAGCCAATAATGATGATTATTAAGAAAAATTAAAACATTTTAATAAGGACAGATTTACTGGTTATAGCGATTTATTTTTTCACTTTTTTGTATTCATTTTTTCTTTCAATAAGAAAAACAAAAATAACTGTTTCCAAAATTTTTTTACTGATTGCACTAAAGATCGCCAATAGTTACTAAACAAAAAAAAAAAATTAGAAAATCGGTTAATAAACAGAGGAAAAAAATTTACTAAATTGTCTTTGCCTATTTATATATAAATATTGAAAAAAGTGACTTTTTTTAACAAAAAAAAAAATTGATTTTTTTCAAACGGTGAGCCGAACAGAGACCCGATGAGTCTATAAAACCTCTATGAGAAATTGAAGGCATCAAAGAAGAAGAACTGAGCAGAAGCCAGTGGAAGCCGAGTGGAGTCACGAAGAAACGAGATAAAGAAGTCGTCGTTAGTAACCGTTTCATTAGCGAGCCAACGCAACGTTGTATGTTGCTTTTCGTACGTATCTAGTAGTCGTATCGCCGTCTGATATAGATTTTTCCGTTTTGGGAGTAGCATGCCGAATATTTCGCAGTTTTCTTTGTTTTTATTTTATTCTAGTCGCTGCGTGTAGTTTTACGATTCCGGTTGCCGTGTGCATACAGATTGCAAATATACGTAATAACCTGAATTACCTTTTTTTCTATCTCGTCCATTCACGACTGAACACTCTGGGCTCATGACCACAGTGCTATCTCCCGCGCGGGGAGAGTTGCTTTTCGCGGAACGCGGTATTAATTCGAATCGGAACAGCCGTTTCGATTATCCATGTCTGGGCACCGGAGTTTTCAGATGCCGACGTCTAGCGTGTATTGCTGGTTGCGATATCTGTGATGTGGCGTAATTGGACGCCACTAGTGCGCCCGTAGGGTTTCAAACAAAAAATAATATATTAATTACAATGTAATTCTTGGGCTACCCCCATTAGAAAAAATGTCCAATTTTATGTAACGAAATATGTAACGGAAAATGTAACGAAAAAATGTTTTAATTTTATGTAATGAAAGTTAAATGTTAGGATAGGGTTTTTGTGATTATGTTATTTTTCTTGTGTTGATGCCAGTAAGAATTACGTTGTAAATTTTGATCATTTTATACAAAGTATAGAAGAGAAAGAGACAGAAATGAAAGCAAGAGTGATCAAGGGGCACAGCCCCTTGCGAGGCCAAATGGCCGAGTTTATATATATATATATATATATATATATATACATATATATATATATGGAAATCGAGAAGGGTGAAGTTATTTTAAATCTGATCGGGGAAAGTTAATTTTTTTTTTTAAAAAAAAGT
This sequence comes from Icerya purchasi, assembly GCA_039619475.1. NCBI lineage: Eukaryota > Metazoa > Arthropoda > Insecta > Hemiptera > Monophlebidae > Icerya > Icerya purchasi. Next base: position 95,154,136 of record CM077116.1, on the reverse strand, counting down.
AAATTCTTTTCGATATATGTATATATTGCTTTTTTCCCATCTGGAAAGGGCAGGGAAAAGGTATACGTCAACGACGGATACCAAAAACGACTTATTGATTGTACGCTTGGACGTAAACAATGGCGGGATTTGAACTGTACTGACCTTTAGTCGTCTTGCTTAATTTTTATCGAACTATTAAATCCTAATTTATCACGATTCGTAGCCAAACTGCAATCCGCAAGCCTACAACTCATATTGACCAGTGTGTTTACAAATAATCCGTGATTTCACGCAATCAATTGAGCAACATCGATCGTAAAAGGGAAGTCGCTGTTATCCGACGACGCTTTTACCTACTTTTTTTATATAGTACGTACTTCCTTCTTGCAACGACCTGGATGATGCCCTATATTCTTCTAACCAGTTTAAGGCTTCATATGTTTTTGTTTTTTTTCGTTCACTTCAATGTTCATGATCGTAAAATTTTTTTTTTGTTTACCAAGATTTTAGATATTTTTCTATTTTGTATTTTTTAAAAAATGAAACTTTCGCTAAATCATGTTTCTGTCGAAGAACTTTATATTAACATCACTTGGAGAAAATACTCCAAATTTTAACAATCTTAATAATTGCTTAATTTTAGATCAGTGGAAGACTGAAGTGTAACGTTTAAAGAAAAAAGTTAATATATAGGTGTATAACGGCATAAACATTTACAATACTACAGCTGACGCAATTAACGATCATAGAACTGTAGCATTAAATAGTAGGCATTTACCGGTTTAGCCGCGCAATAAATACGATAGAATAGAGACCCCGATGCACAACAATATTTTAGAAATCTATTCGAGACTCACACGCGTGAATATATTGACACGATTTCGGTGTCATATGCACACGTTTAATGCAAGCACGACTGTCGCTTCAATTGCAAAAAAACTACAGATTATTTTGTTTTGTCTCAGTTGTATTTTTTTTTTAACGGAATATACTTCAGAAAATTTTTCGTTTTTCTACTACTTTTAATATTTGATATTTTAAACAGTTTTTTAAACGTCACACATTAATCGACCATTTTAATGTTTCTTTTTTTTTTTTTTTTTTCTATTATTATTTTCCAGTTCGTATTTATACAATGGGGGAAAATTTACTGAAAGATATTTAAATACTTGAGTAGTTTGCCAGAAATATAGGGAAGGACGCAGTGCAGTAGCAATACTTTTCATTGGGGTGTATGTATTAAAATAATATAAGAATATCGTCAAAAAAGTGACAGAGCCATACTGAAATCTTTGAATGTTAACTATTTTATGAGATGCTTAGATGGAAAAATAGAAAAATAGATTATTTATTTATTTATTTATTTATTGTATTTACAAGTCGCTTTTGGACTACAAGGTCATTAGCGACTACGGTTTTACAGAGAATTATAACATTTTATGTTGAATATTGGAAAATGCGCGAAACAACAAAATAATCAAAAAAGTCAGCTAAAGGCAGAGGAAGTTAGATAAGTTGGAATACTGAGATGTCTTTGAGAAAGGCTACGGTTTTTTTACACTTCTCGGCGTCCGAAAACATCTCTGGAAGGCCGTTGGTAATACCCGCTTATTGTCTGGCCTGCTGCTAGTGATTACACTCGATCAAAAGATGCCTTACCGATGCAGCGTTGACACAGGTTGGGCGGTTTTTTAGATATGAGGAACGAATGAGTCAAGTTTGTGTGTCCAATGCGGATACTGTATAACCATCGAAAAAAGAACAAAAAAAAAAAAAAAAAACGTTTCATAATGACCGTTTCATCAGATTGTAGTAAAATTTAAAAAGAGAATTTACAATTTGAAATTCCAAAAAAAGGAAAAAATTTAAAACTTTAAAAACAATTTTAGTTATTTTGGAATCATCAGGTTTAACTGCAAGGATAATATCTTATAGTAGTCTTTTAAAAATAGCTAATACATTATGAAACTAAATGTAACAAACGAGTCAACTAATTCTCAGCGTAAGGATGGCGTTATCATTAAAGTACTTATGTATCTATCATAAATGTCAAATAAAGTCGTTTTTTGCGTCTGTTTGTTCTTATGCGCTTATTATGTTGGAGTCTATCAAACTGGTCTTGTTTCGGTATTCACCAGTAGAAACAGTAATTTATAAGGAAGATTTTGGTGCATAATTCATAAATTTTTAGCGTGAATCGAGCGAACCTATTATGACGTTCGTTAAAAAAGAGGGCGAAAAAAAAGTGATACAATTAAAAGAAATTAAAGTAAAACATCCACTACAACAAATATAAGTTCTAGATAGAATGAAAAATAAAAATTATTAATCTCTCGATAAAGATTTGTAATTCCGATGGTGAAGCCGCAAGCAACAGCTAATATATACATATACATATACATATATATATATATATATATATATATATATATATATATATGTATGTATATATATATGATATAACTACATTTGTTGTGCCATGATTACGTCCCGTTACTTTGTATAAGATAACGAAGGTTGAATGCTGTATGTGTTCATGATATAGAAAGCAAAGAGGAATGCAAAAGGATAAATTGTGAGAAAATTGAAAGAGTGCAAAGTTACAAGTACTTAGGAGTCATAATAGATGATCATTTAAGATGGGATAAACATACAGATTATGTAGCAAAAAAGGTAAGGGGAGTAATACCATCATCGTATACATTGAAGAAATATGTAAGTAATAAAACATTAAAGATGATATATTATGCCCTGGTTGAATCGCATTTAAGATATGGAGTACAAGCATGGGGAATAGCCGGGAAAACGTATATAGGCAAAGTAAACAAGTTACAAACGAAATGTATAAGATTAATATCAAAAAGAAATTATGTAAATTCAGAAAAGGCTTTAAAAAAAGAAAATTTATTAAGCGTAAGAGGGTTGTACTTAAGTATAAAATTCTGGGAATACTTAAAAATAGACAGTAGAGCAAAGATAGAAAAAAGAATAGAGATAACTACAGAATTAAGAAATAGACCCAGATATAAACTCCCGAGAGTCAGAACAAAATATGGAGAGCAAACGGATAAATATGTGTTGGCGCAAATGCTAAATAAAATGCCGGAAGAAATAATAAAGGAAAAAATGGAGAGGAAGCTGAAAGAGGGTGTTAGAAAGTGGTTACAAATAGAAAAGAATATAAACAAAATAATAAAATAAACGAAAGGGAAAATTAAATAAAGAAAACTATGTGTAAATGAAGTGAATGGATGGATAAAAATGCTGGATGATTGAGCGCTTATATACTTTAAAAACCTAGAATAAGATAAATTATAAGAACTCCGTCGATAAGCGCAAGCTTGACGGACGTAAATATAAGATTGTAAAATGTTAAAATTGAAATATACGTTTTTAAAAAAAAAAAATTGTATATACAATTGCTACGATTTTTTGAAATAAAGAACGGTGACGTAGTCAAGTAAAAACGATTTTTCTAAAAGAATTTTAGAAGAAAAAACACTGGCGGTCAAGAGGGCTTGCCCCTCACGAGGTCCGAAGGGCAGAGTTCAATATTTTATATATATATATATAGATACATTTGTATGTATAACATCTATTCCTTGAACTTTGCTATCGAGACAGCCCCTGTGGACCTCCGGATAATAATTCTATAATGGAAGAGTAAATTTAATAAAAAAACAATTTGCAGTTTGATTAACAATTTCAACTTTCGTAAAGCATGTTATACGAATAACGCAAAAACGTATTAGGATTTTTCTATAACCCTTCCCGCCTAGGAATGATACAGTCATCAGTAATCGCTGCGATAATTAATAATGACAATTTAAATATGCGCACGCTTACACAGCATATGTTCTAGAATTAATATTAAAAGTACTCGTTGCACACATTTATTATCTAATTTTATTAGGAATTGTAGGCACATCGGCATTTAATTTTTTCGCTCCCCCTTATCCGAAGTATATTAATTACAAAAATACGCATAAAAACAGCGATTAAGGTAACGTAGTTTCTTTAAAAAAAAAAAAAAAAATAATAAAATTATTAAAAAGAATAAATGAATAAATAAAAATTAACGACTGCCGAGGGAAACATAAAAATCTGCGCGTCTCTCTTCGTTGCCGATTTTTGGGATCAGCCGCGCTGAAAATTGGAAAGAACGTTGTTGGTTTGTGTGTCGCGTGGGTTCACGTGAGTTTTGAAAAAAGATCGAAAATTTTTAGTTTGAATCGAAAAGTGCTGAGCATTAATAAAAATTAGCGATTCACATTCGTGCACTAATTTTTTACGCGACTTAATTACCGATTTAACTTCGTGAATTGGTCGGCGGGTTATTCGGCACCTAGTTATCGAGAGGTAAGTGTAAATTTGTGACCTCTCTGTTTTCGTGAAAGATAAGCGAAATTAAGAGCAGCTGGAATGTGTTGTAAATCCAGCAAGGCGTACGAATGTGTGTACAGCACACAGAAAAACGCGTTACCACTTCTGTTTCATAATCGCCAGTTTAATTCTCATAACCGGGAGGCTCGGTATCGCGGCTCCACATATTTCATGTCCTCTGCGTCCTTCTTTGATTGATGCCGTGATAGTTACCGCAGCTACCACGCTCACCGTGTTCATTGGCGGTTATTTCCAAATGGCGACCGACTGTTTCAATTGTACCGTATCAGTTTTAATGTTTTTTACACTAATTTAAATGTGGAAATTTATGTAGCGCGCAAAACGCATATGCCCCAACTTTAATAATAAACCGGTAATCAACTGGAGTGGAATTAGAAGAGAGAAAAAAAAAAAAAACTAAAACGAAAAAGGAAAAGAGATGCAAAAAGAATATAACGGGTAAGGTTGATTACACACTCCGCAGGCAATGAAAAGCAAAACTAGTTCTGTGGAATGCGGTTAAAAGTATGCACATAGGCCGATTGAAACGGTAAGTAAAGGGTCTGCAGCACACCGGCCTGTAGCCGGCACATAGGAAAGAATCCGGTGTATAATCCCCAAGCAAATTATATGTATACGTGTACGCGGTAAAATTGGAATTTCTCTCTTAATATAAACGCGGATGAGTAAACGCGATTAAAAGTCGAATAAATGATCGCACGCGAGAAAAAAGATAAATTCGAGAACCACCAGTGACGCACACACGGCACCGCAGCCTGCTTGTAATTAGAGGAATGTTGATAAACCTGTCCGCGAGATTAACTTTCGCTCTTAGAAAACAGTTTTTAAACTTTATAAAGTCGCATTTTTATAATAAAAAATACACTTACACATATATGCATACATAACTGCACGCATCGGTACTAAGTTACGAAATTAAAAATAAAATTAGTAGACAGGAACTTGTACTGTTGTCTTATTTCGGAGTAAGTATAATACTTTATCGGTCTCGGTATGAGACAGAATTATTGCGTAAGAGTTCCTACCTTAATTTTTACGGTTACTTTATATTTTTATGTAATACATATGTACTATAATGTAATATGCATGTAAGGTAGGCACACGTTTTAGCAGTAATTACCCCCCAGATGAGAGATAAGCTTTTTTTGTTCCGTTCTTTGTTTTTAATGCCATTTTCAACTGCAAAGAGATCGTATTTCATAACCTGAACTGTCGCATTTATTAATGACCATTTTCACCAGAATTATCTTACTCGAGATTAGAGTGAAATAATTCTACAAATTTCCGCATCGCATTGTCCACCTTTTGTCATACTTTCCGACCAACGGTGTTAGTTGCTTCTTTTGCGTATTTTTTTTTCCAACGCCTTTTTTCACGATGTATTTAGCTTTATAATAAAGTTGAAATTACATAGGCGCGTCTACCGCTTCGATTTTTTATGTTCACTTATTAAAATCAATTATATTTCGACTCGATTTTTATTTAATATTACTATTCGTTCCCTACGATGCTTCTGTATTATTACTATTTCTTAAATTGTAAACATGTTTTGCCTTCTCGGATGTAATTTACTATATTTGATTCTAACTATAGTCGGATAAGGTTTTTCCGGAATCGAGCGAAATGAGTTGGTTGACTCATATCTTCCTCTTCTGGTATCCCGCCTTCTCAGCTTCTAATATTACCCTTCTGTCTGCAGCCGCTCATTCCAGACTGCGGTTTGACTCCTACGTCTCCTCATTCGCCAACCTGAACTTCTTTATCTAGTCTATTCAACCTTCCCTTCCATGCTTCCCCTGGTTTATTAGCTTTCCTTCTATGCGTCGTTCCAACCACTCTGCGATATGCCGCCTGCGTTTTGGGCATACTTTGCTCCCTTCCTCATTGTTGCGTTATTCTCTCGCGTCTTTTCTCCTTATTGTCCATTGCACCCTCTTCCAGCAATCAATTTATTCGTGATCCCGATCATATAATGTTCGGTTGTTCGTAATTATCAACTGAACAAGCTTCTTTTTATTCCTTCCTCTTACAAACCGGTATTCCCGCTCCATACTGTGCTTCATTCATTCTCTCTACCATCCTTCGCCTTCGGTTATTCTAGCTTTTGATATTTTTAATTTTTTTTTAAATTTAAAAACTTAATTTTTTGCCTGTCAAGATTTACTACCTGCTACAAGATTATTAAGCCATTCGGCCTGCATTTTACACAGGTCACTATTAAAAATTCTGCGACGATGATGTCGCTGAGCCTGCACATCCTAACTATGTATTTTCTTTCTATTCTGTTTTTAATTTCCGTTTTTTAGTAAACGATAAGTTTTATTCCATCAGACTCTCAAAGCGTGCTGCAGGCTGTTGCATCTCCTCTGCCTTCCCACTCCGCCGATTACGTAATCCTTTTTATACGTTCCTTAATCCATGATCTCTTCCTAGTCGTTCCGGAATAGAAGGAAATGAGTTAGTTGACTTATTAGCCCGGCGAGCTTCTTCTTCCGGCAGGTTCCTTACTACATTTCCGTACATCAATATTAAGTTTTTGTTCTCTGCGGCGCATTATTAATTACGGTTCAACTCCTACTGCTCCTCATTCTCTAACCCGGATTCTTTTTACTTGTCCATTCAGCCTTCTTTTCCTCTCTGCTCCTGGTTTCTTGACTTACCTTTTATGCGTCGTTCCAGCATCTCGGCGATATGCCGCCTCCGCTTTGGGCACAGCTTGCTTCTTTCGTCGCTTTTCAGATTCTCTCTCGCGCCATCACCATATTATCTTTTACATTCTCCCAACAGCCACTTTGTATGTGATCCTGATCACATAAGGTTTGAATGCACTTTCGTCTGAACAATCTTCCTTGCACTCCTCTCTCTTATCAAGCAATGTTCCCGCTCCCTATTGCGCTGCAAAAGTTTTATGCACGCGCGCTAATATTTTTGTATTCCGTTTTCTAAACATTTGTCCTTCAATGTGTACACATATCAGAGTTTATATTACCTCTAAAGTTCCTGGAGATTAGTATGTCAACTATTTTACTTGCGCGAACCTCTCTACGCGGACTGAAACCAATTTTTAATGTCTGTAAGTTTGCCTGCTTAAAATCCGATTTTAATAATTCCTTAATCCGAATTTCAATGTTGCGTATTCTGTTCATTTTTAATTTTTTCTCGGTTTCATTAGCCCGCCAATCCGTCAGAATTAGAAATTTGCGACTTTTCGATGTCATTCAGTGCCATAAAAATAGCGAACAACATTTTAATGAATGGTAGTCGATGATAAGGTTATATTTTGTTTGCGTAATGGAATGCTGTTGTATCTTCTGGTCTGTTCAATGTGATTTAGTATTTAAGCGTCGTAAAGTTAATCGTATTCGATAAAAAGTTGTCGATAGGTTTTTTTAAAATTTATATCGATTTCGAGAAGTCGAGAATTTTTTAATCATTCACAAAAATAGGAGAAAAAAACAATGCTAAAACCATTTCGAATAATTTAAAAATCCTTTTAGCGCGATTAAAATTGTAAAAACCATCCGAGGGTGCCACTGTGAAATGGGCGTTTTTTGTTTAGCGTTCTCCTCCACATTATGATTATCAAAAAATGTTTGTAACATCATTTGAAAATAAAGGTTAAATAATAATATTTAGTGTCTCACCGGGAATATAATTAATATACATATATATCTGTATCACGGCGCTTTATTCATAATTGCAATCGCAGCGTTAATTAAAAATTCCGGTTGTCAAATGAGCACTTTTTTTACGATCGTGACTAAACCCCCCCTGGGCTATACGCACCACCGATTTACTCCAAATTCAGAATAAAATCGATATTAGGTGTGAAAATTTAGTAATTTGCCTATAATATATGTTTTTTGTAATTCGTTTCTTCTAAATATGTTTACATTGAGTTATAGGGTACCATCAATTTTTAAGATATAGTGCATTTTAAGCATTTAGAATATATGTATAAATAATGATTAAGAAAAAAAGAAGAAGCTATTTATAACATTTAGAGATACATAATAAGATTGCACGTTTTTTTCAGGGTTTTTTTTTACATTTTGAAAATTATCCATGATATCAAGTTTTAAGCATTTAACATTTCGTATATGTCGAAGCATTCGTACTTTAATCGTTTATTTTTTCGATGAAGGAGTCTCGTTCGAGCTGGTTTTCATTAGGGAAGATTGCGAATAGCTGAAGAAGGTCATCATCCGCCTTTGCGTCAAAATTAAAGAAAAACAATAACACTCCCCGATCAAGCGATGCTGTTGCTGCGAGGAAATTCTACGTTTATTCTCGATCTGTGATAGAAGTTACACCACCCCGTAAGTGATATCAAATAATTTTTTCATTAAAAACTCCATTGGAATTTACGAAGAATTCCCCGTGTTTTGCATGTTGGAAGTTTCGCATTGACCGAAACGAGACCGGAATTTAACGAAAATACTTACTATTCGGAGTGAGAAATTTTTTTTTGCAATTTTTAAGCGTAATTTCAGTCGAAAGTTAAATTCCGCTATACGATCTACGGCGAACAATCGGCGAAGGGATATTAGGCGGAAGAAGATCGGAAGGTCCATCATTTTAGAAGGAAAACTGTTTCTAGAGGGTGGTAAAATTTATTAGAAAAAAGGTTTGAATTTTATTACCTTTTTTTTTTTTTTTTCTTAATAACACTGAGAGACACGTAGGAAACAAACAATTTTATTTTATTTACTTGCGTATTAGCCTCAAATAAAGTTTTTAATGCATATTTTAATGAATATTTTCTAATTTCACCGCTTAAATTTCTTTTTTTTCTTTACCGAAGCCCGCTTAATTTCATGTAAACGGTATGAAAGTTTTAGAAACATAGCTTAAAAACGAAAGTTATTGGAAAGTTTTTATGAATTTATTTTCAGATTTAAACAATAAGAAGGTCACATTCGCTATTAGAACAACTATTAAAATCACCTTGAATTAGTATCCGCAGTGCAATAGGTATTTTGTTTTTATTAAATTGTTACTAACGATGCGTAAAAAATCTCCTACAAAACACATTACCCATTTCCTAGAACACCTATTAGTAGTTCGGTTCTATTTTTGTCTTGGTCGTGCGGCAACGAAGGCGCCAAAAATTAGCGCTTTTGTCCGCAAAGATCAGCCTCGTAATTAGTGTATTATCAGATGATTTCCGTCAGATGGAGGACATGTTTAGCATTTCGGCAACGGATTAGGAATAATTAATATATAGAAACAACAGCGAAAATAATCAAGACAAGGGAAAAGCAGAAAAAGAAAAAAGTAATGAAAATAGAGTTTCACGAACGGTCGAAATGAATATTATCGAAAAATCGTAAAAATCCTCGATTTATTGTTGCGTCATTTCCTTTTTTTTTTTTTCGGAATTCTTATTTACGATTTTTTACGGGGAAATAAATATATTAAGCGTAATGTATTTTTAATATATATTTCGGACCTTGTTGTTAATTCTCTCTCGCATACGCAGATAATAAATTTCAATTAACTATAACATTTATTCACTCCCATTACATAAATCTAATCGCGATACAAAATTTCATATTATTCTCGGCGTAAAAATTCCAGAGGCATTTAATATACGTCTCTGGTGACACATGCCCAGTCAACTCTGCCGATATGTACGAATTATTTTTATCGTTTAACTTCGTTGTGAACTGGAAATCAAATTTAGTACACGATAAAAAGTAAAGTAAAGCAAATCTCATATATCTCTGATAAGGGATATCATGGATTGTGAAGTTAAGCTTTTCATAATGGTACTTAAGGTTCTAATGGATCTGGTGAGAATACTGCGGCCAGTTCCTTTCTACTTTTCGATTATCCACCTTTACTTTCCACCAGATAATTCTCCGGTATAACCAATATTCAATTTCAGATTAAGTATAAACCTGGGAGCGACTTGGATCCGGAACGTTTTCTATAATTTATATAAGAAAAATCGCTTTTAATCTAGGATGTTATTTTTAAAAGGGTACAGAATATTCGATGTTGAAAATGTTACCAATTTTTTTTTTTATATAAATTAATAAAAACTCGATCCCTCTTCGGCGCGCGACATCCTCCAGATGGGATGATGATAGTTTTCAATGAAAGTCGGTTTTAATTGACCATATCACTTTCTTTTTCGCAAAATAAAATAATTTATAAGCGTAATGAAAAAAAAAAAAAAAATCTTTCTAGAATATTGCACGATTTTTTATATTAGCCCCGGCGTAAAAAAGGCACAGTCGTTAAATAATTTAATTTATATACTAATCAAAATTTAACACATTTATTAAAATACTCGCGTTTGAAACCACGATTAATTTTATACAATAAAAAAAAACACGAAAAAACCAAAATGATAAGAAAAAGGTGGGAAAATACCGAGATCACGCAATGAATTAATAAAAGCTGAAACTTTTTTTTCCAAAAAATGTAATCTACTATTATATTTTAACGTATTATTTTCATTAAAACATTACGCCCCGAATTTTTGCTAACGGAACATCGAAAATCTCAATTTTTTTTTACATCATGTGCCCTATTTCGAGGATTTTGCTAAGCCGCGCAGCTTTTGGGCAGGATCCTACCAATCTTTACTTTAAATATGAAGACAAAAATTTCCCTTATTAAAGCAGTTTGGAGGCATGTTACAATAATATAAATACTTGTATTTATTTTTTTTATATATATATATATTTTTTTAGCGCGTCAACACATTTATAGCAGAATGATGAAACGTAAGAAGTGGTAGATTATATCAGGAGTTGATTAGAGATAGAAGAAATGAAGGTAGCCAACACAGGATCAACATAAGGAAATGGAAGAGAGCAAGAATGTAGTAAGGAGTAAGGAGTTTGAGTTTCAGTAAACAAGAATGTAGAATACAATACAGCCAGGCCAAAATAGAAAAAAATAGACCTCCCGACTCCTTACTGTGCCCACTACATTCTTGCTCTCTTCCATTTCCTTATGTTGATCCTGTGTTGGCTACCTTCATTTCTTCTATCTCTAATCAACTCCTGATATAATCTACCACTTCTTACGTTTCATCATTCTGCTATAAATGTGTTGACGCGCTAAAAAAATATATATATATATAAAAAAAATAAATAATATTTTGTCCTTCCCCTCGCCATCCATAATTTCATACATTGGTTCCTTTACACTGTCTACATCTGACCGTATCAAAATTTAACTAACGGTTCTTTTCTTTCTTGTTGGTTCTGGGTGTAGGTCCTTAACTGGCATGCCCAAAGAAAAAAAAGAAAAAAAAAGAGCTACAATTGTTTTATTTTTTTTTTGTTAATAATAACCACGATATTTGATCTAATTTTAAAGTTTTTTTTTATTAATGATCCATTTCTTTTTCTTCTTTCATTACACTGTAATATTGTATCATGATTAACGACGAGGGTATACATGATCCGTTGTTATCCCCTCCTCCCAAATTCGGAGTAATGGAGCTTTTATTAATTAACCGTTAAATTTGTTTCAGATATGGTAGATTTTTTAAAGTAATTACGTATTAATAATACTAAAACTGCGTATGTAGGATATCACGACGTTATCTTCTCTTTAGTCTTTTAACAGGGTTTTCAGGCAGAGTCTGCGTGTACATTCTCCTAATGTTGACGTTACCATGGAATTTTAGTTGATTAAAAAGATTCGTAATCTTAGTTTCTTTTTCGTTTATCGTAATTATTTAATGTACTCTAGCAACATGTTTAATAATACATAGAAAATATTTATTTGAAGATTATCATCATGTTTGTTTAAATTTCGATTCATTGCCGTTCATTTTCTTTATAATTTATCCTATCTTTATTTTTTTGCTCATTCACGCCGTTATAATTAAGCAGGAGGAGACATATAATTTTAGGTTCAGAATATTATATTTTTTTAATATCCGCGTATAAATTATTATAATTTTTAAATGTTAGTTGTTAAGTGTATGTTTATTGTATAATGTGAGTCATATTCGTTCTGTTGCTTTACCCCAAGCTTTTATCGCGTAAAGACTGACGCTGATTCATTTTATCGGGTTAAATTTATGCAGCAGTGGGATTGGTTTTCTTAATGTATTTATATTTAAGTCATTTATGCGATCCCTCCGATTAAAATACTTACCTCTATTTTTATTCCTAAACATTTGTAGGAGTTTACCGTTTTTTAATATTAATGCTCTGACACGCAAGTTGCTATTTTTTGCATGCAGAATTTCTATTTGTTATGTTTATGTTGTAAAAATTGTAGCGGTTAATTGGTTTAATCTGTAATAGTTTGGTTTCATCTGCGTTTATCTGTAATCGATTAGTCGTATGTCATTTAAATAACTTCTTAGAGCTTCGACTCGGATAAAACGCAAGCCTGTACTTGTATTATCAGCGCGGTAATATGAGATTTTTTCAACAGTTTTCTGACAAACAGAGTTATTTTCAGCACCTCTAGTTAGCTTGAGCCTAATTCAATTCTTTCTCCTAATCCAATGGCATTCCTATATACACTATCTCATTTTAACCATCTGTTCTCGTTCCTCTTATGCACATTATTCTTTTACAGTCTCGGCTTTTTACAATTCAGCATTTTCTCCCGATTCATTAAAACTATAAACACTGATACTGTGCGCTGCGAGTGGATAGACACACGGAGCTTCGCTTTTAATTACTCCGACATGAACTGGATGTATCATTTAAAAACTTCGTTAGTAAAATATAATTAACTAGATCAGATTAAATCTTCAAGAACTGTTTCGCTAATTGAATCGGTCACTTCGAAAACAGCACAAATCACGTTTTCGCTCAATTTACGTTGTTTCTGAAATAACCGATTCAACTGTTTCTTATTACTTACAAGTTTAGAATCAGAAAAAAAAAAAAAAAAAAAAAAAAATGGAAAAAAAGCCAGCAAAATCGCGCTTCTATTAATATTTAAAGCTTCGGTCCTGAGCAAATTTACATTACCCACGGATTAGAATCTATCCACGATGACGACAGGTGAAACGTTTGCAATAGTAACAGGAGTGGAAATAGCTTTCATTCGTTTGCAAGTTCAAACGTGGGCACGCCTATTTACTCTGGAAGACAGACGTTTGTGACAGCAATGTTAGATATTTCCGATAGTGAAGCCCAAAAACGAACAAGAAATGGTGGCCGGCCACACAAAAGTAAAAACATGTTAAGAGGAAAGTGAAAGCATTGAATTATACGATCGACATTAAATGTAATTTGTATGTGTTTCTTATTGTAATTCTTTCGAAGGGATTGTGTCATCAATTACAAAATAGGCGTATCCATATCGCAGTAAAACAACATCTCAATGACACAATGAGTGAAATGACGTAAGGAAAATTATTACCTTTATCTACGGATTAGTATCACGCTAGTTATCCTTTCGGTATCATCACCATCGGTTTTACTATTATTATAATTTTCATCATTATCGTTATTATTATCATTATCACTGTAGTTAATGATGATAACGGAGATGATCAAAGGGCAGCCCACCATGCCCACTATCGTTATGCTTCGAGGAGAGAAAAATACCGGAGATGCGGAGTTAAAGGAAGATTTTTCGTCTAACATTGCCGGCCGTGCATTGTTGAAAAGAAGAATGTACGCACGCGGACGACGTAAAGATGAATCTCCGTCCACGCCCCTAAACGCGCTAATTAGGGGTTCCTCGTCCCACGCGCTCTATCGAGTAGGATTACTACGAAACGATTCAGACTCATAGAAGAAAACTAGTACTACGTGACGCTGGAATGTGTGTCTAATAATAACCTCAAAAATCTTTCGAAAAAAAAGGCAACAAAAAACGGAAGATCAAACGATTATATAATCATGTAAACAGAATGAAATATGCAGCTACGATCAATTACAATCTCATAGCATTATGCGTACGTAAACCATTAAATACATTAGTGCTGTCACACTAGGAAGTTAAGACTGCTAGAATTCCAACTGTATTCCATGTCAGTCGGAAAGGCAGCGAACGTGAAAAAAGAGCTTCACAAATTTGTCGTGCGTTGATAATATTGTAGTTTCACGACGGAGCATAGCTAGCGGAAGTCTATCTGTATAATCATGCGATAGGTAAACACGCTCTGTATGTAAACGATTAAAAAAGATCTTCCCAGGCAACGAGATTTCGTAGAAGGTTTATGATTCCTAAGGATAGGGTAAGGGCACAATAGCGGTGGCTTAGGGCTGAAGAATATCACATGCTACCGAAGCCTTTTTGATCTTTCCGATTTCTTCATTCTTTACCATTTTTTTTTCTTTTTTTCTTTTTGGTCTTGTCAAGTAGGCATGGATAATTCCGGACACACTTACGTACTCGGAAATAATATATCTGCGTTCGAATACATCTTTGACGATGTGATCTAATATATCCCAACTCCGAAAGACGTCATACAACGAACAAATATCACTTCGGAGACACAGTCGGATTTACCTCGGACGGAGTGATTTAATATGTCTAAACTCCGAAATGTTAATTGTGCGTGGAGTTCTACGCGGAGTTAAGAGTTCGAACATGATTGCGATTATACACTAGGTGTGAGATATGTAATTCGTGCGGAGTTGGAGTTGAAAAGCGGATATATATTTGCAGTGGATAAGGACACATATCCAAAACTCCTCTGGCGATGTTGATTTCCGCATCTTTATTGCCAAGTATTATGAAAGTTTATCGAGCCTCCAAAGTACACGGTATAGTTTGAGAGTTGTCTGCAATTTATTCCGCTATTCTTATTACCCAATCTGATTACTAGGTTTATCGTGTACGAACACAGAAATAACCTGAGCACCTTGAACGTGGAACACTTTGAGGTTTTTGTAAATAAACACCTAAACAGTTAGGCTACCGAGGCAAAAAGCAGATATAAATTAGAAACATAGAAGGAATATCCATTGACAAGGAGGTGACTATCGGATTTAGATGGAACCTTTTAGACAACGTATAGGAATATTACAAAATTTGCCGTTAATGAAACGGCTACTGAGAGCAGCGAAAGTAGACTCTTTCGTTAGCCTCAATTTAATTAAGACCCGGAACCCGGGAAGGAAATCGAACCGAAATGAGAAAATAAAGCGGGCAGAGAGTGAAAGGAACCGACTGAAGTACATTAATGAAGTCGGGAATTTATTTATGTCAAGAAAAAGGGATGCCGAGTAGAAAAAAACGACAACCGATATAGTAAAAATTTAAAGGTTATTTTTTTTTTTTTTTACAAATAGTTACGAGTAAAAAGAGCGTTGAGAGACTTCAGAAGGGATCCTTCCATCACTGAAAATATGAGAGAAGTGAGAAACTCTGATGATAATATATTCGTCCAACAGTCCAGTGTAACGGAGATGGGAATTAGCATTTGTGAAAAAAGTAAATGAAGTAACTCTTAAAAGTATGGTATTTTATTGTATGATTTTATCAGAATTTAGTAAACCTTGCAATAGAATGAATTTAGATGCGTATATTGAACTTACCTATAGAGGTCGTTTTGTTATGAAACGATAGACATCTGCCGATGGAGACAAAAGGTTTCAGCTCAGATGCTGATTTTAAAATTTCGAGACAAAGGAGCGAAGACAAGAATTTAGAATGCGATCAAGATCGGATATATTTAAACGTAAATATTTAAATCGTAGTTCAGATCAATTTTTATCTAATAAGATAAGTTCCGCTCCACTGAGTTAAATGGTGAGAAATTTAAGCTGTTTAGAGGCATGGTTAATGGGTACGAGGATTGAGTAATATAATAACAAATGCCGCTTAACGAAGAGAAGAAAGGATTATTATTCGAAGGATAAAGGTATGAAAAGGTTGGATCAGGATTCTAGCGTGAAATAAAGAGATAGCGTCGTTAAAAGCAGAACTTTAAAATGTAATTAGAAAATTATAAAGTGCTTTACCATTACAAAGAGCGGGAGCTGTAAACGCTTCTTAAAGTAAACAGAAATAGTTGGAAGAAAAAAAAGTGATCGATTTCGGAACAGACCAGGTATCAAAATGAGGAAAGATATTTAAGTCAAAAGCGCTCTAGATACATCGATAAATGTCACAACGGCAATGCTAAAGATTTATGTTCCGTCAAACGTAAACTAGAAAGTTCCATACTGTTTGGAAAGCGATTGTTGTTATTTTTAAGCCACCGGGTACGACCGCTTATTTTTCATACATTCAAATAATATTCTTAACTATACCGGATTAAGAAATAATCGTGAAAGAGAGTTCCAAGAAAGATCACCCAGAAGTAAACTGAAAATACTAATGCGTTTTTAAAAGTTACATTAAGTATACCGTCTATTTTTTTTTTTTTTTTTTAATGGGCTCGGTGTAAACACTGACCCAACTACATGGACTTAGATCAGGAACGAATTAGTTATAAAATGAAGTGAATGATTGAGGAAGGATATTTCTTCGGAGCACTATCGGGAAAAATAGAATCGAAGAAACGAACAAGGGACTTCCTCCTAATTAGCCTTAGGCATTTTTTAGTTTTTTTTAAGTAGTGAAAAAAAGAGGAGCAAAATTTTGACTCGGATGTCCCTGACGAAGAACATTGGTAGTGCATTCGGGACACGTTCGTTGGTGGACCGATCGTTAAGCGGTGATCTAATGGCCCGCGGTACTTGTCTTTTTTAGTCGATCCACTTAGAAAAGCGCTTTGAACCTAGAACAGTGTTTTTACTAATCTTTTTTTGCATTACGTATGTCTAAAAATTTCAAATAAATACTCGTTTCACGATAAACTGACAGTGTTTTAGGATAACAAGTTAAAAACCAATACGGACATAAATTCTTATTAAATTATAAAAGTTTTTCTCTCTTTTTTTTTTTTTTTATTCAGTTAAATTTCGTAAAATCACCCTCTATTGTTTAGATAATGTTTCGTTTTTTATAATTACTTACAAAAGTTCACGCGTACTACATCAAATTTTTGTATTGTGAAAATTTTATTATTACTTTAACGAGAGTGACCAGCTCTTGGCATTAGGTCTCCCTACTCCCTATAGCGCTTCATTTACCCTCCCCCCGACTGTCATTTTCTGTGGTGCCTGCACTGCTGTCCTTTGTTGCGTCCATTTCTGACCGCCTAACTAATTTATAGCTTAGTTCTTCCTGTTGTTGGGTCAATGCCGCTGGCGCGCCCATACAATAAATAAAAAAAAAAAAAACGAGAATGACGTGAGACAGAAGTTGTATTCGGTTTAAATTACAGTGGACCGTTTGTTGCAGCGTCCGTATTGCGCCTGGGGTCAGTTAGTTGAATACTGTGCGGAGTTCTCTCTTCGTGACGAGCAAAGTATTTCCTTCTGCTCACGTGGTGCTATGATTGTCGCTCTTGTGAGTAGTCGGCTTACCCGGGGAATCGGAAGCCAAGTAAAGAGATCAACGTCGTTGATAGGGGAAGGCCCCTCCCCGTCGTCAGAAAATACAGATATATTATTGTACATGCACGGTGTAAAACTGAGGCCGCGATAAGAAATTATTTTCTACACTCTTACATAAATTCCTACAATCGTTTCCGAAACATTTTAAAATCGCCGCTTTATGCAAAAGGAAAAAATATGAGATTCGCCATTTTTAAGGTGATCGTATGAGAAAAAGAAAATGAAATAAAACTTTTTGAGCGACGTCTATTGCCGCGACACTGTGGTAGTTTGAGGACAAGCGCTGCAATCTGAGCGACCGCTTAAAGTTACACTTCAGGTGCAAGCCTTGTGCTTCGAGTAGCTGTTACGAAGAGGAAAAAACAAAAACGAAAGAAAACTGCTTTTTTCTTTGAAAAATTACTGCACGTTCTCGGAAAAACATTCTTCTTCGGTCATTGCTAAAATTTCAGTGCAAGGACGAAGCATTCATCCTCGACTGGTCATCGGTAAGGTGACCGAAACGCGTTTGGTCGCTTGGGCGCAAGGTGATCGGAGGTGTTATTAATTTATTAGATACGCTCTTAATACATAAATCCTACCGAACTGGAGCTGTTCCATTATTGTAATTTTTACCGGTCAACTAATTCATTATATTATGCCGTTAAAGATTTTAGGCATCGCTAGTGATCGTGTCCAACCGCAAGTAACCTCTCTTCAGAACATTTGCGTATGTGTGTTCACGATTTCTTCCGACAACTGCCAATGGTTCCGATAATCCATCGCTACCGACTTCGTTACGGTTTTTATCGAAGTCGAATAAATTAATCCAATAGCGGGCACGTTGCAAAAATGCGTTGGTGGCATGCGACGAGAATAAACATCGAACCACGACGAAACCTCTACTGAAGTATCGCGCGAGTCAAAGGTTAATAAGCGGTTTCGGTTTAGATTGTATAGCGAAAAAAAAAAAAAAGTTTAATAGAGGAAAGTGTTATTATGTCTCTTTATGACCTTTCGGAGAAATTTTGAAATATCCTCGCTCGATTAAAAATAACGGTTCTGTATTCATTTTAAAAATGTACATATAATAATATCGTGATTTTATTTTGTTTGTCGCAATGTAGATAGTTGAAAAAAATAGTGGACACGGCTGAAGCTATTTTATCGCAACGACATTCGATATAATTTTCTTCAAAACTAGATTTCTTTCTATTGTATTCTTTTAACACGCTGACGATCATACATCACGATGAAAAACAGCAATTTTTTAGCTTATTCTAGAGGCTTTTAACCGACAACGTGCAATAAGGTATACTATAGATTTAACTAGAAGCCCGATTTGTCTGCGGAACACGAATTTTCCTACCTTAATTACTGTGTTGCTTTGAATCCGTCGTTCACACCTGATAGTACTATAGAAAAGTGTAAATGAAAAAGTCAACAAAATCCTCTTACCTTCGACGAAATTCGTAGCGAAGACTAAATGCTAAGTTTATAGCTTAAATGAATTAATTTAAAATTAGCGCGTAGCGGAAAAATTGGATAGTAATAATATTTACACCATCCATTTCCCTGTTTTTTTATATATCTTGATAAATAAATACGGACTGTTTTCAGGAAATACAATTACCTATTAAATAAATTGCGACATGTTTCGACAACAAAATACTTACGCAATCCACACAACATTGAACATTGTATTGCATGATTATTTTGTTACCGAAACATGTCGCAATTTATTCAATAGGCAACTATATTTCCTGAAAACAGTCCGTGTTTATTGATCAACATACGTGAAAATGTTTTATATCGCATTTAATCTAGAGAAATCTACATTGCTTACGGGATATTGAGACGGGGATTGAGATTTTAAATATTGAGTCCTGTTTTATAATCTTTTTAAATTTAAATTTACGTTCGATTTAAACGAAAGCGCTAAAGTTTCACACGAATGTACAGATGGTATTTTTTCGTTAAATTTACTAATTAATATCGAAAAATCAAAAATTTATTATTAGCAAGATCGAGCAATTGAACGAGTTAAATAATAAATGTAAATGTCTTTAGTTTTATTCGAGTTCACTCTGTATTGTTAGCTGATGATGGACTATGCTCGAAAACGTTAAATTGAGGTATTTTAATTCGAATTTATTAAAATATAAATTAGTTTATACCTCTATTTTCGTTTGCTACCGAGGTAATTATTTATTTCATCAATTTTTGTAAGTTAAATAATAAATTATAAAATCGAACCCGACAATAATCGTTGATTTTTGTAATTTTTTGCGTTCGTCGATATTGAACTAGGAACGTAGATCATCGATATCAAAGCTAAGAAATTAGGAAGCGTTCTGCTAATAGGAGGAAAAGGATAGGAGTGGATGAAAGACTCGCTACAGAAAGCGGGAAGATCGATCATGAAGTAGAGTCTTCGGCAACGATGGAAAAACATTCGCGAATAAGATACAGTGTTACATTTGTTATGCTTGTTAAATTGTTTACGAAGAAAAAGCGATTAAATCTTTAACCGACAATAACATTAGACGCAAAATATATGGGAAGAAAAAATCGGGGTTTTATGTTTAATTTCTACCTTCACAATGTTTAAATAAATTATTAATAATTTCTATAAAGAATTATGAGTTTTTTTGTTTGTTTTTTTTTCTCGTTCGTATTAAATTTTTAAGTTGGTGTTCCTAAATTATTTTTATTAAATAAAAATGGAAGACGTCACATTCTCACATTTCTCATACAATATCAGATAAGGATTTATTCACAACAATGCTTTTTGGGGCTCTTAAGTTAAATTGATCAATTCTTAAGAAATACATACACGTACATGTATAAAATAGAATAAATGGTCAAGTAGAGATTGACGCGATTTTAAAACAATAAAAACGCGTATTTAAAAACCGCGACGACACTAAATATTTTTTATATTGCGAAATTAAAGTATAATAATAGAAACATTATTATCGAAAATTAATTAAATAATTAAAACTTGGATTTTATTTAATTTTTAATTTAATTTAGTGCTATGGTTTCAATTTTTTTTTTAAATTATTTCAGTTTGCGCAATTTCAATACATTTTTCGAAGGTCGAATTTTACAACGTAATTTAACAACATTCCGAGAAGATTAAACTGTAACTTCTAACCGAATAAACTAAATTACGATTTAGCCATTCTGGTTGTTTTTACTACTCGTTGCTAATTATCGATATTTTTTGTTACCAAATATAATTTTCCGTGCTTTATAATAGGGAACATTACTTTTTACAACAATTAGTAGCTTATATTGCGCTATAATTTCGCTGATATTCGGATCCTTTTCCAGTGCTGGACCCCTGCCCACAAGAGAAACGTGTTTCTAAAGATATTTCATTTAATATTTATTCTTACAATGTTTTTATTATAAAATTATTACTTACACATATAAAACAAAAACTTAAAAACATAAAATTTAAATATTCACGGAAGTACATTTAAATATCGACATGTTTCGAAGTCACACATTCCATAATCACAATTTGTGTGGTGCAGATGTTCGTTATGTCTATAAATGTTTTTTTTTTAATTCCATTATACAACCTCCTTTCGAGAGTGAAGTAAACGAAATTACTAACTTCTTAAACTAAAAATCAAATAGTGATGTAAATTTTCGATAAAAATTTAAATCAGAATTAAGGGTTTCGTTCGGCGTAATACGGCCAGTTTTCTCCTCGCAGCGTTGTTAAACCGTAACATTATCACAGTGCTGTGGCCCGGGAAAGTGACTCTACCGATGAACGGCCATTTTGAAAATTATCTGGCAAATTCGATATTTCGTTTTCATCAGTGAAGTGCTCAAAACAACACTTCGCATTATTAATATTTTTACAAGAAGCGACTTTTCGCCAACCATCGCGGAAAAAAGTTGCTAAATACGCGAGAATATCCGAGTTAGCGAAATCGCTCGCTTAGCTTTATTTTCTGTTTTCTCGTAACTTTAAGCTAAAACAACATTTCGCTTCAAACAATAAGCTATGACGCTAAACGATGACTAAGCGAAAATAACTTGGCTTACGTACGGTTCTACAAATGTCCGGTTGCTAGTTCTATTGCAGCCCGTTAAAGTGAATTAATATTGTGTTTTAGGCGGTGGCAAATATACTAGCATACTCGGTCGTTGTTATATAATTAAGATATGAAATATACATATCGGACGCGATAGATTTCTTGTAAATTTCTTAGTTCACAACTAAAAATCGTACATTAGCATCAGGCCTGGATTTACGGGGGGGGGGGGGTCTAGGGGGCTACAGCCCCGAGCCTCGCCATATAAAGCGGCTCCCCCAAGAGACACCCACTTCCGACATGTAATAAAAAATTAATCTATCATTTTGTACATCAATTTTTTTTTTAAATAAATAAAATTAACTTCACAGGAGCAAGCGCATTTTTTAATACATTTATTTGTTAATAATTTAGTATCTATCTTTAATTTCTTCCTAACGGAGGAAACTTCGTAACAGTAAAATTTCGAATTTCGTAAAAACGTACCAGAAATTTATTTTAAGGTATAACGCGAGTGGGAATCTACGTTTTTAGGAAATGTCTGTATAGATGAGTGTGCGTGATACACGCGAAACACACGTAAACATACTATCCTTTTATGCAAATTTTTCGTTCAAATTTTCTGAAAAATTCATTGTTCAAAATCATATACATATATACACATATATATATATATATATATATATACTAGCTGTGCCCGCGGCGTTGCTCGCGTGAATTATGATTCTAAAAAATTACTTTTTTGTTAAATTACACCCATGCGGAATTTAGTTCATGACTATGTAAGAGTATCAGTGAATGATTATATGTCAAAAGATTTTTTATTGGCTGTGGCGGCTCCTGAATATTGGGGAGACTAACTTTTCCAGAAGCACAGCATATACCATTAGGTTCATTGGCCCATTTTTTGGCAGAACACTTAGAGCAGATCTTATTCATGGCCCGATTTGGACGGAAGACTGTTGAACATAATCAATCTGTGGATCGCATCTGAAAGCCAATCTGTTACTGTGAGCTAAAACTCGATTACGAACTCTAGTCGTTGACGTCTGTTGTCTTTCTCTCTGATCTCAAAGGCATTGAGAACGCTCAGAGCTCGATTTCCTAGTGCGAGCTTGTGTATTTCTAATATTTTGCTCTTCAAGCCGCTGCGAACGCTCGATACTCGATTCTCTGGCACGCGATTGCGACGCGTATTCTCTCTGACTTGCAAAGACGATTTTCAGTTTCTGATGAAGATTCTCCATTACGACGTATTTTTCATGCCCTCGCCTGGAAACTATTTCTAGAAAGTTGAGATCTTAATCTTTTGGGGATTTTTAAACGGTAACGCTCGAAAATTTTCATTCCTTACGTTAACACACTGTTTCCATTAGTGATGAGCTTGTAAACGATGCTAAGGCGATCTTTATCCGAATTTCCATTTCCCCATGGTAATTAACATTGATATTTTAATGTTTTATGAAAAAAGTTTTTGCAGCGCACGCGATGTAAGGAATTGTTTAGGTCATTTTTTTACACTTTGGTTACATTATTGGAGTTTTAGTAAGGATCCCTAATTTTTTTGAAAATATAATATAGCCTATGTCACCCGCAGATAGTGTAGCTTGCCAACGGTGAAAGAATTTTTCAAATCGGTCCAGTAGTTTCGAAGCCTATTCAATGCAAACAAACAAACAAACAAACAATCAAATCTTTCCTCTTTATAATATTAGTATAGATGTATATTTTTTTTTTGCATCAAAATTCTACCCATTGTCTATATGATATTTAGTTTTGTTTACATTAATAATTATATGTGAATTCGTAAATTAAAAATAATGTAATTAAATGAATTTAAAGAAAATTTAGTTATTCTATAAAACTGATAATTTTGTCACTTCCGAAAATGGTCTCTAATATTTCGGTAGCCTATCATAAATTTAATCCGGGCCTGATTAACGTAACGAATACCCGATATGGTAAAAATCAGTATGAAATACGCGGCAAAAATATCATTACTACACGCGAGTAGTTAAATAACAGTAAACCATCAATCGGTATCACTGTTATATGTTTAATATCGATATATAGTTTTATGTTAATATCAACAATCTGCTGATTTCAAAATTGAAACGACGTAAACCACCGTCGCATCGTCGCGTGATTTATTTTAAATTCCGAATAACTTCAGATTTTAGTCCGCCGGATAAGTCCGGTCTTCTAGTTACTAAAATGTCACCACCTTGCAAGCGTTATTACGTGTGAAAATACTTTTTACTGTAACAGAAATTGTGTAGAACTATTGCTAGTTTTCAATAATTATATATATATATATATATATATATATATATATACAATGAAATTTCAATACTTTTCCATTTTTACTTTCTGACACTTGTACTATATAATACAGTATAATGTATGTATTAATTCTATTCACCAAGGTTCATTGAATTTTCATTTATTCTTTCAAATGATTATTTTAAAGGTGAAAATTTAAATAAAATTAAGAATAATTACAGATCGGAAAATTCGTCCATTTTTCATTACGGAATAAATACTTTTACGGGGACACTCCGAGGCTGTACTCTTTAAATTGCAGATGAGGATCACTAAGTAAATTGTAAAAAAATATAATTAGAGTTTAACCTAAAACGAACGCTTCTATATGAACTGAAAAATGCAAAATAATTTTTAAATTTTTAAGATTTTTTCAGCAAAAGCGAGAATCTCAAAAAGTTTGTATAACTTAATCTTTTAAAAAGCTTATAAAATTGAAATAAAAAAAAAAAAAAAAAAAAAAAAATGTTGACAACAAAATTAACCTTTTAATGTAAAAAAAACAAAAAAAAAAAACGCGGATTATTCTACTTACAATGTCATACTGGCTATACTTTTAAAAAAATAGCTAGTGATGAAAAAAAAAATTGATGACTATATAGCAAAGTGTTTTGTTTTTTTTCAATTAACGATAATTTTGTGGTCGACCTCTTTATTGTTTTATTTTAAGTTTACTTAAAGAATTAAATCATACCGATTTGTGAGATTTTCAACATAATCTTCGCATCGAAAATTTTTAAGTCTTGAAAGAAAATTTAACGTCTAAGTAATGTTGACACTGGAAAGCATTTAATATGTATAATAATAATGAACTTATTACATTATTCATGTCCATCTAACTCGTCGCCGTTACATGCTCTGCTAGTTTGGAAAAGTTCTTCTATTTGGAGACCATCCAGCAACTTTACGTGACTGATCATAGAAGCCTGTCCGGCAAACAACAAGACGAGACTCCAAATAAATAATCGCGTAACCTGCAGTGCAGCCTTGAATTTACCGATGATCGTAGTAAGAATGCTGCGTGTCATAGCCATGAAATTATTGTACTATTATCGATTCTCGATACGTCGGCCAAATTTCAGATTATTCAAATGATGTGCGGAAGAGGGGAAAACTGAATTACAAAAATGTTTCCTTCCACTACATACAGGTGAAGCTAATAAAAGCGTTATTTTACTACTGCGTATTTAAATTAAAAGAAACGGAGATCGTTCTAAAAATACAACCTTATAACCTTGCGTGGAAACGTTTTTTTTTTGCAATTTAAATTGATCGAGGCGACTGGAATGACCACATTAACATAGAAAATCAACCGGACCGTCCCTTATTATTGGCTGTTTCTGTTACTAGAAATGTATACCGAGAGAAAATTTTTTGTAAGTTCAATCTTTGTGAAATAAATTTAACCGTTCGAAAACATACACCGGATGTCGACTTAGAAAGTTTAAAACAAAACGGCGAAGAAGAATTGTGGGTAAATTACACACGCTGAACCAGTTGCACCTCTGAGAACTATAAGGATAAAAAAGTCGTTTGGAAACTCGTTATTTCTTGTGCCTCAAACGATGAATTACCCGGCGCTAGATTATTCGGACATTCTAATTGATACCGAACAACAGGTTTCTACCATCGAATCGGTCGTTCCAGAATTATTATCGTGTTCCGTTAAAATTTGATGGCGGTAATATCTCCGCGGGTAATTCGATAAAGTCAAGATACACTACCTCGGACTGTTTGTATTAATAACACCGCCGCTTACAACAATAGTGAAGCGATTAATAAACTAACAGATAAAGAGGAAAATCGATTTTTATTCTTTATGAAATCTCTTTTTTTTTTTTTTTTCTTTCCCTTTTTTCGTAATATAAATTTTAGTATCAAAGATGGACTACTATTTAGGCAATCGTATCTTAACGTTTATTTTCGAAAATAGTTCCTTCAGTACAAGTCATATTCTTATCTAATCTACTTTAATATCTGCGAGTATATCTGCCTAGATATCTTTATTATATGAAAAAATGTTGAAAATTTTCGTATGGCGATTTTAACTTTTTCGAATAACGTGATCATTTGCTAAATTAATAGCCGGAAATAATTGGTTGGATTTTTATTTAACAATTTTTTCTGATATCAGATGCTCTTAAATTCTCAATTTTAATTTATTTCAAGCTATATTTGAAATTCCGTTTATTATGAATACGAAGAAAATTTTCCAAGTACCCTTGTAATTATAATGAATATGATTTTTCTTTATTACGAAGCGAATAGTGACTATACGCATTTAATACATTTTTTTAATATATAATACATATATTCATTACGCACATACTTTACTAATAATTTTAACAGCGAAGGAACATATTTAAAATAATACTAAAATTTATATTACGAAAAAAAAAGAAAAAAAGAAAAAAAGCATTATCAACGCGCCGACCGACAAAGATGCTTTTTGTAGATTAAAAAGCTTATATCATCTCAGTCATACTGACTTCTTTTATTGGAGTGGAACAGTTGACGACGAGTAAGAATATGAACTCAACCAAGAACTTTCACCCGGAAACAATATCTAAGATAGACTTTGAATTAAATGTTCACATTATGAAGGAACCGTCAGTAGCAGGAATATATTGGATAGAGGAAAGCAGTGAATATAAGAGGCACAATAAGGAGTCTATGTTTTAAAAGACGAAAATATATAATAGAAATGGAGAAATAGAAGAAACCATGATTAATTCACAAATAATTACATTACGCCGATGGAGAAAGCGACGCAAAGAAGTTAAGAAAACCGAACAGTGCATAGAGTATGATTAAATAGTGCAGATAAATAATAGAGACGATAATAAAACGGCGAAGTAAAGGAAATTAGAAAGATCTGAAACGGAGATAAAGTTGGATAAAGCGAGCGACCCCATTGAGAAAGCAATTAGAACGCAACCCGAGTTGAAGGAAAGCTAAAACAGAGATATATGTATAAGAAGAATATAGTCTCTACAAGGAGAAAATATAATAATCCCTACAGGAGAATAAAATTCCTACACGAAAGTAGACCATAAAAACGGGCCGCTGCAATCAGGCGACATGCGTAAAAAAGTATTTCTATCGGCCAACATAAACTAGCGCGTCAGTACAGTTAAAATTGGTAGATAATTGAAATCAATGAGGAAGAAAAGTATGGTCACCGGGGATCAACTAGTTTTGATCAATGCAGTCGCTTCTCCTCTCTAAATGAAGTATTCTTTTGGGTTGGACGCTATCTTCTACACTACTGTTTATTAAAAGCACCGCCTTCCTACTCTTTACTTCTCTTCTTATGTCCTGTTCTTCCTCCCTCTCTACCCATTCGCCCTTGACATATATTGGTTTCTTCATCAACTTCATTTATACATTTGTATACCACTCTCTTGACATAAATGAGTAGTGCTGTGTTGTGATATTGAATGTTCGTAAACTTGAGTTTAAATTTTAAAATGTTCTATATTATGGATTCTTCATTTCAGTATAACTTGGGTAGAACTGAATATAAAAATGTTCAATATCTAAAATCTGCGTTATAATACTTTCCCAACGTCACTCCTTTTTTTTTTTTGTATATTATATTACATTTTTTATCTAGTAAGTTTAATAATATTACGGTTCTTATTTTTAAAAACATAAGCAGTTAATTTTTGAACTGCTTAACCTATTTAAACGAGATAGAATCGAAATTTTTATCAAATGTCTTTATAACGGCCTTTACACATTAATAAGATACTTTGAAAATATGATGTACTTTTCGTAATTTTTAGAATGTAAAAAAAATGTTTTCAAAAAATTTCAAATGTTCCAGAATACTATTAATAAAACAGAATAGATTCTGTTCGTCACTTTTAAACATGTCGGCTGGAAGGAAAAAGGTACTGTCTGATCTTTATCTGCTGAACTAATTATATAACTTGTATTTATGCCTTGAATCTGACATTTCCCGGTATTAATCAAACTCGATGCTAATTAATAGGACGCATTTAATGAACGGATGACGAGGATATATCGGTGCTTCGATGTAGCGTTGTATAAAATACTCGGTTTTGCTCTGGTTAACAAAATTCTCTCCACTTTCTTCGCAGCACACAGATAGAGAGAGAGAGAGAGAGAGAGAGCAATAGCACAGTCAGCTATCTTCTACATAGGTACTCTAGTACGCTATCTTAACTATGCGATGAATGCACTCTAGCATTTATAATGAGTACCAATTACAATAATGTATACATATAATTAAACAAAACACGCTCATCGACAGACTTAACTAGGTACATTTTCAACACAGCTATTCACACCATTATTAAATCCTTAGTTAAATAAATGTTTGGCCCAGTATTTTGAAAATGCGGCAAAAAAAAACATCAGTTATTTATTATCAAATTTTGCTTAACGCTACTATGAGGTAAAATTAAAATAAGAAATTGTACGAAATAGCTTTTTTTGAGGGGGAAAAAAAAGATACCGATACTTAAAGATTTACTCGAGAAACTGAATAAAAATGCGCTAAAAAGAAAAAAATAATTACTCGATAAGAACATAACATATTTCATAGTAAAATATACTCCATTGATATTACGTTCAAAATTAAAGGTGATACAGCCGGAACGGTGGTTACTTGAAGATCACGTGGAGGGTTGTCACATTGCTATTGTATCAGAGCGACCGGGAGGTGAGAAGGAATATAGAATTTCCGAAAAAAAAGTTGTAGTAAATAAAAAAAAAAAAAAAGTTTTGATGCTAATTAAATATTTAAAAAGCTGCATTTAGAAAACAAAAAAAAACAAAACATGTACGAATGAAGGAAAACAAATTGATAATAGAGAGATCTTTTAGGAAGGTACAAAGAGAAACGTTGAATTTAATTTAGGGGCGGTCCTGTAACTCTTCCTCTTCTAAAATCGTTATCGAGAAATTCGTCCTTGCTTTTATCACACACTTCCGTTATACCGCATTAAGTATACCGGAAGCAAATGTAAACTATGTGTAGCCTACTAGGAATACATAGACAAATGATAGAATTTTTATAATTAATATACGTATAGAAATCATAAAGCAGTAAAACAACAGTCAAAGCCGTTAAGCATATAGCAAGAAAAAAAATATAAACTTTAAATGAGAATTAATTGATGAATTCAAATTATATATTTTAGATTGCTATTATCAATCCTTCTTTTTTCTTTTCTTCGCCCAAGTATAGAAAATATAACAACGGGGAAAATAGCCGATTACTGTTCCTTTACGTAATTTACATATAATAGATCAAGTTCGTTAATCACGAGTGTTAGTTTATAATCAATATCGCGTTATTAATTTTAAACTTTCGTCTTAAAATTTATACATTAAATATCAGGCTACATAGAGAACTGAGTGATGAATTATATGCTATTAAATATAAACTTATTAGTATCGCATTGAAACAGATAAAATACTTTTTAAACGAAAATTTTTACACTTTTTTCAGTTTCGTCTTATCAAAGCCCTATCGGTGAAAGATCTAGTCGTTACATATATCACTCTCGAGTCTTCCGCAGATTAATGAACTACTTCGGTAGATTCTGCTTCATGCCAACGCAAAAACACGATTTCAATGTCTCACGTAGGAAAATAGTATAGTGAATTGGACAGAGAAAAATAAAGAACAAAATGAGAATTACGCTGATTCGCAGTATCGTAAGGTTATATTTTACCGAATTAATTTTGGCCTTGCCTCCCGGGTGTTTCATTATTTGGGCGAGTCAAGTAACGATCATTTTAAAACTAGTCAGCGAGACGTCGGTTTATGTAAATTCCTTTTAATTTATTTTTAGAAAAAAACATTATTACGGCGATAACGGAATTGTCGATTTATACGATTAGCGGCAGGGTAGGAGATAAACATCAATGGAAATTAGACTGACCTTTACTATGATATTCCTTTTATTTTTTCGGAACATAGGATATTCCCGAAACGTTTTTAACGTATTTTATTTAATGTTTGTTCTTTATGTTTATACAGTTATCCATTAATTAAACTCGTTAATTAATTAACAAACAGGAGGATGCACGACTGTTCAGAATGTTTTAACTTGCACTCTATTGAAGTTTTTTTTTCTACTTTTTTGGGCTCGTCAACTGTGGACGCATCAATTCGGCGCAAGAGAAATTCATCTGTATTTCAATATGCAGCAGAGGCATTTGAACCAAATTCTGAATCAAACAGCACTGCCTAATCGATGACACCGCGGTAACCGGTTGAAAGTTAATTCAGAAAACCTTTGAAAAAAGTGTACTACAGTTCGCCGCGAGAAACACGTTTCACTGCAGAGACGTTTTTTTGCCACCGGCGTTATAACAAACAGGTGTTACGTTTTTAAAGCTGAGCGAATATTTTCAGTTTCGCTAATGTGTTAAGTTTATTTTAATTTATTCATTCAATTATTGTTGATATTTATAGAATTGGAACAAATTAAAAGAACATTTTACGATAAAACCATTACTAAAAGAGTCAAACTGGGAAGAAAATATTTTTAAGCGAAATTTTTTTTTTATTCTTTGTCTGTGCCTAGTTTTCGTCATGTGGCTATTTAACACAAATTGTGGTTCCCATGGCGAGATTCGAACCGAGCCTCCCGGGCGAAAAACAGCTATCTTCATCGTTAGACCATATGGGAACCATTTAAAATTTTATCCATTCTAATTTGACTGTCAGTAATAATGGATTTTATTATAAAACGTTTTTATAATTCGTTCTAATTCCATCAGTTCATTCGCCGCTCATTGAACAAACAGATAAAAGTAAATACATTTTTAATAAATTAGTTGAAAATTTTCGCTCGACTTTAAAAATAAACACCCCCGTTTATTATAACGTCGGCACCAAACCGTGGCTTTTGCTGTAACGTTGTCGGCGGCAAAACGTGCCTGTGGCGAAACGCGGTGGTCCTCTTTGAAGATATTGTGTTTTCTTATTTTTGCTCTCAACGAAGAATGCACTCGTCGTTGAGGTATATGGGGGGTTCTCATTTAACTTTATCGTGCCTTAACATATTTTTAAAGAGAGTGTGTATACTAGCAAAGCTATTATCACGTTAGCAGTGATGAACGTAAATTTCCCAGCAGCATTAAGTACTTCGTTATTTTTTACTATTTAAGTAAAATAAATAGTTGGCTATAATTTTTGGTGAGTGTTAATAAATTAGGTAGCAGTATTATTATAGAAGCGCGCAGATTGCTACAAAGGAGTTATCATGAAAATAGATAAACCGCGACTGGCGTTGACTACAAATAACGTTGTTACTTCGGTGAGTGTTGCTATATTTAAAGTGTAACGCCGGCTAGTACGAGGAATTTGATTTGAATATTTGCACATTGGCACAATTATCATAAAGCACAATTATAAATTTTAATAAACTAATTTTTATTCTTCAAATGACACCTAGATATAGGTCATTTAGTGCATTAAATGAATGTGAATTTTTTGACATATACGTAGCGAAGGTTTAAATCTTAGCAAAATGGTTTAGGTTATTCTAGCAATTACTTATTGGGTACATTAGGATACTTATGGCGGGAAAAAATAGTGTTCAGGTTCGCAACTTAGTGTCACACGTAGACAAACAAGTGGGCTTAATTTTTCCCCTCCGTAACAAAATATTTCAGAGATCACCGTAGCAAGTTTCGGTTGCAGTGTTAAATACACATTTTTTAAGGAATATGTTTAAGAGAGAAACGTGGCGAATTCAGTGAATATTTTGCGTGCGATTTAGAAAGAAGCATGAAATTAACTGAAATAGAATTATTTAAAAACTTTTATTGTATTTGACGTTATTCACCGTTATTTTACGTTTGCAATTTATTACCAGAAATTCCTATGTAATAATATGTATTTCAAAATCAAGTATTCGATGTTGATGTATACAGTTAGACTGCAAAGACAACATTTTATTTTACATCAAACGCAGTCTCTTCTTTGATGAACTACATAGCGGTGAATACTATACTCGTAATATGCACATGTTATATTTTAACCAGCGCACGGGGTTGCATAGTCAAAGCTTCATTTAAATTCTTAATAAAATAAAATTTATACTGAACATTGAAAAGCTATTATCATCTTGTGTAAGTAATTAAATAAGTCAACATAACCGAATTATATATACAATTCAATTGAACAGTAGTTGCAAATTACAAAAAATTAAATAAAGAAAAAGTCATACACTTTAAAATAATTCAAAAAATATTTAAAATCATACCGTGGCTAAGTGTATATTACACTTCAACTCAAAACTCTGCAAGCAATATGGACTTCTCTAGACGTACTTCCACGTTTTTTAAGTTAATTTTTTCGTTAATTACTGACTTTGAAAAAAGCCGGTTATATTGTTTTATTTTTATTTTTTTTTTCGATGTTGGTTCCCGTGTGAAATTTTATTAGTTCGACTGATTTTATTATTTCGAAGCGTAGCACTGGGCAGAAACGGTAATAAGTATCGATGAGTACTTTTTTTTTTTTTTTTTTTTTTTTTGTTCCTCCTCCCTAATGGATTCGTCAAAATGGACATTGGCCCAATAATTGCGAGTAGGAGAAAAATGAGAATCCGATTTTTATGAGAAATAAAATATCCAACAAGAATGTATCAAGCACTTAGATGACAGGAGGAGAAGGAAGGGAAAAAATAAACGAAGCATTATAGGGAGTAGGAACACTGCTTAACAAACGAAAGGAGTAGAAAGAAGATCGTTCCATTGATAAGAGCATTCAAACATTATATGATCAGGGTTACATACAAAGTGACTGTTGGGGGAGTGCAGAAGACATTATGGAGATGGCGCAAGAGAGAATCGGAAAAGCTACACGAAGGGAACAGAAATTAGTCAAAAAATGATTGTTAGAGTATAGGAAAAATATGCAAATCTAAAATTTTAAAATTGAATGGACGATGAATACGAGTGGCCTAAAATATTATTATTGTTACTGCGTATATCGAAATACAGATGCGCGATTTGCAAGCTCATCACTGACGGTAATATTACGTCTGAATATTATACGCTTTAACTAATACCAAATTTTATAGAGTACAGAAATTTACAAAGGAAGAAAATGAAAATATCGATATTTTAAACGGAGTTGATTTTTGTTTAGTTATTGGCGACAATAATGTTGTTAATATTTATCAAGCAATCCAAAATGGGAGAAATGTGGGTAATGTTAAAAAATATGAATACGCTGGAGACAGGTAAACAGATTAGTTTCGCTGATTATGCAGCGGACGTTTTGGTTGGACTGGTTTTAATCTTTACCGGTTTATTTGGAGTTGTCACCGCTCAATTGGCTTTTGTAAATTTATTGATAGCGGTAAGCTGGTAATATTATCTGATTATGTTCTTAATTCGTTGAATAAGTGAACTAATGCAAGTTTTAAATAACAGAAATAATCGGATTATCGAATAATTTATATTTTTACGCCAGTATCAAATGGTTATAGGATGCGCATTGTTCGAGCAAATAGTGAGGTACATATTCGTTTTGTCGTTTCTTTTCACTCAAGATGAGACAACAAAAAAAGCTTTGAAAAGGTTAATAAAAATGTACGAAAATGAGACCATTACTTGGTATACGGAATATATGGATGTGATACAACACGAGGTAATTTCCAAACTGCAATAATATTACGTTCTACCGAATTATCAACACTTGTTTTATAAAAAAATTATATATTCATCATCATTATCATTACTATTGTTTCTGTTTATGCTTATGTCTATCCATTAGCCTTATTTTATGGAATATTGTAAAATTCTATAAGGAACATCTGAGAACTGTTTGTTGCATGATACTGTCATCCGCTGTAATCTTATTCATCTTCTAATATATTCATGCCCTTCCTTTGTCTGTTTTTACGATCCAAAGCTAAATATAATTCCGCTTTTCTTTTTAAATATTCAGAAACGACACCCTTGTAACGCAATCGAGGACGGCCCAACGGGTCTTTTTCCGGTTTTTAATGCGTCATATAGCATCCTTTTCGGGATTTGATCTTCACCCATACGAATCACGTGGCCTATCCATCTAGTTCGTTTTTCACTATATGTATATATATCCTTATCCTTCTATTCTCACTCGATCACAAATATGAGATCATCATAGAAGAATTAGAGGGTAGCAGCGGTGCTTTGCCGACCGACGTAAGAAAGGGAATCAATGACGAGGCGAACCAAGACAACTAACCTACTCACGTTGATGCAGTTGTTCGCCAGCTGAATATTTATGCACAAGTATATATATATATATATATATATATATATATATATATATATATATATATACATAATTAGGATTACTTCCTAAAGAAAACTGTTTGAATTTCGTCCTAGTCTCGGGTTTTCTGATTGTCTTATTTGTTTATCTCTGACATCTTTATAAATCTCTCTTTAAAAAAAAATTATTATAGTAGGATTCCTTAACGGCAATGTTTACCTTCCATTTTTATACAATGTACCGCTTTCTATTAATGTTTTCCTATTATTTACTTCTATCATTATTCGCCTTCTCTAAAATCACCCAATACCATTCTGCTTCATTTTTCTCTATTTGTAGAAGTGTCTTTTACAGCCTTTCTCGGAGTTCCTTCCATACTTTCAATGTACCTTCCAATTGCATCTTACCCCTTTTTGCTTTTTGCTGGCGACATTTTTCAATAGACTGAGCAGTTTTTATAAAGTCGTGGTGCGTTCTGAACTGAATTATTGCTCCTTCATCTGCGAAACCAAATACAAATTCTTGCTTTATAAATTAGACCGTGTTTAGAATTATTTTCTTTGTTTCCATCTCAATACCCTTAAATCATCTTCTAATCAGCCCCATTCCTCAGACCCCAGCAAGTCCCATGGTGGTGCCTTGAAGTGGGAAAAACACTGCATCAACGAAAACGGGTGTTAAGAAAATTTAAGTCGACAGGCTTAGTCTCCGACTTAATAGAGTTTAAAAAGTACCATGCAGCTACAAGAGACCTCATTAGGAGCAAAAAGTAAGAATCTTGGCAACAATTTATGACATCCATCTCCACTGCTACCACCAGTAACAAGTTATGGTCCAAAATTAGAACGTTAAACGGCACCGGCTGCACTCTCACTCCCATTTCATTACACAAAGATGAATTGGTCACATCAGATCCTGTGGAAGTTACAAATATCTTTGCAAAACATTTCGCCACCATATAATGCCTATTCGCCTGTTTTCTCGTTAAAGAAGAATGTGTTAGAGCAGCACTCAATACCCGCTACTCTTGACTCCTCTTGCCCCTATAACTACCCCTTCACTATGTCGGAGTTGGAGTACCAACTCAAATATCACACTCCAGCTGGAGCACTCGGACCTGATTCCATTCATCCCTTTATGCTGAAATATTTGTCTTTTTCCGCTAAAATTTTTCTCCTGCATACCTATAATCAGATTTGGTCTTCTGGTTCTATCGTGGAGTCTATGGAAATTAGCAGCCGCGATTCTCGTCCTGAAACAAAACAAAAGTCCGTCGTATCCACAGAATTACAGACCCTCCTAAGTGTTCTTGCCAAAACTCTAGAGAAGATGGTTAACCGACGCATCCTTTTCTTCTTTGAGCAAAATAATCTCTTATCCACAGTACAAGGCGGAGGGCGAAAAACGCGTACTACAGCTAACCACTTACTAAGCCTAGAAAGAGAAATATTAACAGCATACCAGCGCTGACAATATGTATACTCCGTATTTTTTGATATAGAAACAGCGTTTGATAGATTATGGTGGTATGGTTGGCATAATTGGAAATATGGTCAATTATTTACGCAATTTCCTAATAAATAGAACGTTCCATGTTAAGATTGGTTCGGCAACATCGGTAACCATTCAAACTAAGAATGATGTACCACAAGGCTCTGCCCAGAGTGCAACCTTGTTTATTTTCTATATTAACGGAATAGCTGAATGTATCGTGGAGCCTATGATTGCCCGGCTTTATATTGATGAATTAAACATTTTCCCTTGTCCTCCTCCATTCCAACTAATGCTCAAAAGATCCTACAAAAAAGTGTCAATAAAATGTAATCCTGGTGTATCGATAATGATCTTACCTTTTCTTCATCCAGAACTGTTTGTGTTCAGTTCCATAGGGGGCGTCAGACCACTCCTAGCATTTCCTTAAAACTTGAAAACTCTCCAGTCCTCTCCCAGCCTACCGCTAAGTTCCTTGGCCTACTGTTCGACAATAAATTTAACGTGGCGTCCTTACATAATCAACCTCAGAGTTAAATGATACAAATATTTATCAATTCTCAAGTATTTAGCAAATGTAAAATACAATTTCCCCCCTAAAACCCCACCGTCTAACTAAAAGTCTTTTGTTCCCTCCAGAATCCACTACGGGTCACAGGTCTACTCCTCAGCTAGCCGTTCTTTGTTGAAGTCCCTTGACGCAGTGCACCACGCCGCCCTTCGTACAATTTTACGTGCACATAGATCTTCCACGTCCACTAGTCTATGCGCCTTTCTAGCCATTCTTTTTTTAAAATATATCAGAAAACTTTACACTTACTGAAAAGCCTATCTGCATTTCGTATCTAATCTGCCTCTCCCTAGCCACATAAAGAAACTCACCGGTACCTGAAAATTCACGAACGACCCATTACCTGAGATTCTAGAGTTCCTGTCAGATCAGAGAATAAGCATAACTAAGTTCCCTGAACAAGCGCTAAATACGCTGATACCGCCATGGGACTCCCTAGCCACCTGCGTCGATTTTTCTGTAATGAAATATAACAAACCCCAACACCCTGATATCACACAAACAGCTCGAGCTACAATACAGAAATATTCAGACCATCTAATATTCTACACAGATGCAGCTAAATGCCACTTAACTGACGGATCATCGCCTATTTTCTGCGAATTTTGAGATCTACGGGATATTCTTCTACTGTCAATACTAACTATTTCTAGAGCCTAAGGCTTAATAAGCGCTAATGGTGACAGACTCGTCGGCCGTTCTAGTTGCAATATCAGATCTTTCCAAAAAACATCCGGTAGTAATTCAGAACCACCAGATGTTGTATAAACTGTCCAAGAGACACTAGTCAATAGCGTGGTTATGGGTGCCCAGCCATGCTGGCATCCCCGGAAATGAACCGGTCAACATCCCCATGCTTGAAAACGTTTTCGCAACACCTTGTTTTTCAGCTTTGTTCTTGATCAAATGCTCGTCTGCATGGGAAGAGCACTGGACCTCCTCTCAGACGTTTCTAAGATCCATTAAAGCCACAACTGAGCCGTGGTGGCTAGTGGAAAACATGCCTCGTTCAGAGTTTTGCGCTCTGAGTCGGCTACGAACAGGACATATAGCCCTGTCCCACGACTATATATTCCGAGAAGCCCTGTCCCCTACATTCTGCTCTTTCTGCCTATAAAGCAGCGTTCCTGCTGCACCGCACATACTATGTATGTACCCAGCCTTTTCAGATCATCGAGTTTCATGGAACCTTCAATGATAATGTCGCTAGTATCCTTGCTAACTCATCGACGTCAACGGCATCTGTTCTTCAGTTTATAAAGGCAACTAAATTAATTAATTACCTTTAGATGTTGATCGCACATCTGCGTGCTGTAATGCCCTTGGCAGCTAAAAATAGCACTTTAGATGGTACGCTATATATTGTTATAACCTATAGTTGTTATAGCCTATATGCTCTTGCTTGGTGTTGTTGTTGTTGTTGTGTTTTTTTCTTTCTTTTACGTAACGCACATTTTTTTTTAATAAATATAAGTAACGAAAAATAAAGGAAAAAAAAACCTTTACTATTAAATAAAAGTACAACACAGATAGATACGTATGAAACGCAACTCTATCACCGGACCGATGCCCACGGACGGTTTATATTACCGCGAGTTTATAACACATTAACAGAGCTGCATAGAACCCCGAATACTTCTATCTGATTACGTTTCTGTATTATCGAAAATTACGTTAACTAAACGGAACAATGCGATACATCAAGTGTAGCCGCCGTACATACCGGAACATGCTATTCTACGACCACTACACTCAAACTCATCATCGTCCGCCACATAGAGACGCTAAGGATTAAAAACCTGATTCAATTTACATTAAATAATTTCCAAGTAAATGTGTACATCGAGAGGTAAATCCCGATATACACAACAGTATGTATTTACAAACAAGCCAGAATAATAATAAATTTTCAAAAATAAATAATGAATCCAAATAATCATTTTTAACTTACGTTACGTTAATATTTCTATTTACAAAATAAATAATACATTAATAGAAAATACGGATTCAAATCCTATACCCACATCTCAGTACTCGTGGTTCACCACAATATATATATAAAAAAAATCTCTTATTCTTCCAATATTTTTTCTTTATCACGTAAATTATATTTGGACAACCGTTTCCATATAAAACGACCGCCTATTTCATACTATTCTAAACTTTTTGTAACTTTTCATAGTAAGGTATATGCTATTTTCCTATTTTGTATAAATTGTGATATATCGTATTTCGATTTATAAATATTAATCTTAATGTTCTACGTTTTTTACTGCAATTAAGGCCCGTAATATAACGATACTTAAATATAATTTAATTAGTAGTTACGGCAGTTATGTTTATAATAGACCGGCACGACACGCGATAAAAAGAAATGTAGTATCCAAGGAAAGATACTCCTTTCGCAGGAAAAACGTAATTTTGTTAGAATAAATTTGCAGCGTATAGACTGATGATAGCAAGCGTCACAAAAGTAGATTTGCGGAGGTCAAATAAGCTTTTATAGCTCTAATGTGGCTGTGTTGCCGCTTGGTCCGGTACAGGTTTATAATTTCACACGGAGACTAACTACTAAATAATATTTCGTTCTTTATTTCATGCGAAAAAAGTCTTGGTCTGATCAACACACCGATAAAAACTAGAATATAATAAGATGGAAATTAACGGGGGGGTTTGGGGGCGGTATATGATAATGATAAAGCAACACTGCGTTAA
The DNA here is from genome assembly GCA_039619475.1 of Icerya purchasi. Classification (NCBI taxonomy): domain Eukaryota; kingdom Metazoa; phylum Arthropoda; class Insecta; order Hemiptera; family Monophlebidae; genus Icerya; species Icerya purchasi. The sequence continues at coordinate 95,114,965 of CM077116.1, read as the reverse complement.
AAGCGCCTATTTGCATGACGCTTACGCAGAGTACCCAATAAACACACTCTCATCTTTACTATTAATTATCGCTTATTATACTAAATGGAATGAACTTATTAAAACATTTTTGATTCTGTCAAAAGATAAATTAATGGAAAACTTATTAAACCGTTTACGCGTTACCGTCATCTCAATGGGAATATAATGATGTATGATGCTAGTTGAACTGTTGCGGAATCGAAATGTATTACGATTGGACTTACGAGCTGGGTCGTATTCCGAGTTCGTGTTGCGAGAAGCCTGTTAATAGAACATGCGAAGTAATGCAGGTGTCTCAGAAGTCTGGTTGCGTTTACCGAGTCTCCGATGCGTTTCAGTTGCACACACAGATCATAATTATCATTTCTTCTGCCATCACCGTAACGCTGGTAAACATTTCTTTCTTTTCATAATTCACATATAATTATTTGAAACAACTTAATAAAAAGACCCTCGAGGGAACAAGCCACCATCAAGGGCAAAAACATTCAAAATAAATGTGTCAAGCTCCTTTCTCATTCAATATGTCGCGTCTGCAGAAAATTTAGCAAGTTCAGCAGCGATAATCGATTTCGATGAAGGTTACGTTTTATTTCCAACGGAAGAAAAAAAAAATTAAGCCGCATTTTGCGAAAGATTTTCAATACTTTATTTTCTTCGCGTGAATTATGACGATCTTCAGTCAAGTCCAGATATTCGCGATACTTAGTAAAAGCAAAGAGACGAAACCGAGGAACGAATAGTGTCTCACGACTGGAAAGCTATTTCAACGAGCTTTTCCTTTCATCGAGAACATTATCAGGATCAAAAAAGCTGCTTTATTAACAAATCTCGCCGATTGATTTATTAATAAAGCAGCTTTTCTTCGTAAAAGTTTATGATGACCATTGCATTAGTTATTTTTTCTGTGTACCCTCAACTTGAGGTCTCACTAACTATAAAATCAGATATTTAACTGAAAAGAAATGGTAATGCAATGTGAAAAAAGCATAAAGCAAAAAAGATTGATGATAACTCTACTTATATAGCCCTGTTACAAGATGTTCTCTTTTAAGAACAACCGTGTTTATTTCACTCGGCGCAATAAATTATACAAGAATTTTCGAATTCCGAAACGCGTCATCATTTGATTATGAAGCAGGTTAGTGACATCATCACTGCATCCAATCGCGCTTCTTCGGCTCGCTTTAACTGCAATCGTATTTTCTTATTAATTTTAGCGTGAAATTATATGACAAGCCATCGGAATAGTTCATATTTTGATTGATGATGATTTTATTTGAATTTAATTGTTGTCCTTTTTCTTCTTGAAACGGAAGCTACATGCGGCCAGAGGCAGTTTATTAAAAACTGGTTCCTTTAAAATGGCTAATTTTTCGTAATACTGAACCATTTCGTCATTTACGAATATATTTTAGTGGACCTATTCTTTAAATTTAAATTATAAATGTTCGTATCCATTTTCTGTTACGTCACTTTATTAAATATATATAAAAGCACGTATTACAGAAAATTATTGTTATAAATATATATATTAATTACAACGTAATTCTTAGGCTACCCCACATTCGAAAAAATGTCCCAATTTTAAGTAACGCTAAATGTCCCAATTTTATGTAACGCTAAATGTCCCAAAAAAATGTCCCAGAAAAATATCCCAATTTTATGTAACGTTTGTTATATTTTGTAGGATTTTTGTTATTGTTATTTAAAAAATGTCACAATTTTATGTAATGAAATATGTAACGACAAATGTAACGAAAAAATGTCTTAATTTTATATAACGGAAGTTAAATGTTAGAATAGGATTTTTGTGGTTATGTTATTTTTTGTGTGTGTTGATGCCAGTAAGAATTACGTTGTAAATTTTGATCATTTTATACAAAGTATAGAAGAGAAAGAGACAGAAATGAAAGCAAGAGGGGTCAAGGGGCACAGCCCCTTGCGAGGCCAAAATGGCCGAGTTATATATATATACATATATATACGAGGATGGTTTGAAAAGTTCCGGGCTTCTCAATGAAACAAACGAATTTTTATGAAAACAGCGCTTTATTTCTCAACATAGTCACCATTTAGGCTCACACATTTGCTCCATTGTTCAGAAAGTTTATTAACACCGACCTTGTAGGTTTCTTCAGGAAGGTCTCGAAAATATTCATCAACATCGACGTTCACCTCACTATCATTTGCAAATCTTCTTCCTCCGAGCCATTTCTTCAAATTGGGGAATAGATGATAGTCGTACGGTGCCAAACTGGCGAATAGGACGGATGCGGAAGTAATTCGAACCTTAATTCGTTGATTTTTGCCATCGCGACCACGGAGGTGTGAGCAGGCGCATTGTCTTGATGGAAAAGGACTTTCTTCTTTGCCAAATGTGGACGTTTTTTTTTTTATTTCTTCGCTTAAACGTTGAAGCAGAGCCGCGTGATATGCTCCGTTTATTGTTTTACCTTTTTCAAGATAGTCGATGAAGATTATTCCGCGTGCATCCTAGAAAATCGTCGCCATACTTTGTTGAAGGACAAAATCACCTTTGCTTTTTTCGGAGCGGCTTGACCTTTCTCAGTCCATTGGTTAGACTGTTCTTTGGACTCTGGAGTATAGTGGTGAACCCAAGTTTCATCAACAGAGATGAATCAACACAAAAATTCGGCTGTATTGTGATTAAAGTACTGAAGGTTTTGAGGTGATATGTCTTTTCGACGTTGTTTTTGGTCAGGTGTGAGCAAACGTGGCACCCATCTTTCGCAGAGCTTGTTCAGGCCCAAAATTACGCGTAAAATATGATACACTCGTTCAGACGATATGCCTACACTTCCAGCTAACTCTTCAATTTTGATGCGCCGATCCTGTAGCACGATTCTGTGTATTTGTTCGACGATTTCTGGCGCATTTGCTTCCATCAGGCGTCCACTGCGTGGTTCATCTTCTGTGCTCGTACGACCCTTCTTAAATTCTGCAACCGAGCGTTTAACGGTGGTTTTTGAAGAAAATGACTCCTTTAATGTTGAATCGAGCTCAAATTGTATTTGTGTTGCATTTAAGCCTTTTGAATAAAAATATTTAATCACAGCTCGTATTTCGTTTTTTTCCATTTTTTACGTAACACATGACTTCTCTATTTGAAACTGCCATAAGACTGGTAATACGTTTTCAGCCAAGCTGAAACTTGTTCAGTGACGCTGTAAGGGATAGAACTGTGCAACGCGCTCGATGAATAACTCTAGCAGCGCTATTTCTTGGCGAGGCCCGGAACTTTTCAAACACCCTCGTATATATATATATATATATGTATATATATGTGTATGTGTATGCGTGTTATCATGAAATATATTTATTTATAAATGGTACACTAAAGCCTCGCAGTCAATTATTGTATATGCAATATTTGAACACTACAATAAAAATAGATAAAAAATAGTCGTTTCCATAGAATTCATAAAAATTTTAATTTTCTTTTCTTTTGTAAAAAATTAAAAAGAAATAAATTTATTCTGAATTTCGGTCCATTTAATTCAAGCAGTTATGATTTCGCAGACATTTCAAGGGGAGGGTTAAACCCGGACCCCCTCAGATACGGCTCTGTATATATATAGATATATATATATATATATATATATATATATATATATATATATATATATATATATATTATATGTAGACGTACTGCGCTAGTCTAATTATCCGTTTGTTTAAATAGTATATCTGACACCGACTACTATTCCAGCAGAAAAGATATGCTGTATTATGAACGCATATTTCTCAATATACATCTTTATTTTCCATCCTCGCTGTGTTACATCATATCTTATACTAAAAAAAATTAGATTAGCCTGAAGCCTACAAGCATAATCCGACTGACAAATAGTGTAGGTGCTTTCAATTCTTCATTCTAGCTACCCGATACACACCGATCATGTGTTCTCATTATGTTGTTAACTTTTTTTCTTGTTTTTTTTTCCAGATTATTTCCCTAGTAATAAGTTCACGTTTAAAGAAACAAGTTGGTGGGGAAGAACACAATCAGGAAACTTTACCCAGCGCAGAAGTTCCAGAAACGGACAGGAATTTAGCAACAGCAGAATCGCAAGAAACAGCTACAGTAGTTCAGTTGTTAGAACTGCCACCAGAGCAGGAAGTAGCATTAGCACGGGACGAAATAAACAAAAGAGACAACGGGAACCCGGATATAGGGGAATCAAAAAGTGTATACGAAAATAAGAAATGAAAAGGAAACATTAATTAAAATATATGATAACTTTGAAAAGCAAAAATATAAAAATATTGCGTTAAGCGTGGGAAATAAATATTTTATTTTCACTGCGAGTGTAACCTTTCTCGCTGCAATTGTATCCGCGTCCTCTACAATTGCACTGTGTGTGGAGTTAATAATCGAAATAAGTAGTTGTGAAGAAAAATCACAGAGGATAGTTATTATCTTTATCTTCTATCTTCTTTCCTTTGGTCAGCATAAAGTAAATTCTGCTTTTTATCAGTGCAAATAACTAATCGGAATTAATCGAATATTTTTAATTAAAACGAATAGAGAAACCGTTTTTCATTGATATTTTTCTCGAGGTTATAGAAGAGGTTCTAGTATACTGATTTAACAAGGCTTTTTCATGGAATGATGCACTATCCGGATTGTAAACGTACGTAATTTATTGGTCGATAATAAATTTTTGATCAACAGCAATAAACTGTGCATTCGACATCTCTAACATTGTGGCGCCCTTAACTTGTAACCTTCTTTTGACTAAGAAACTCTCACGAATATTTCCAGTTTTTCGGATTTTTAAAAATACTTTTGGAAAAGGTCGACAGAATTATTAAAGTGATGGAAGTACACGCGTGTTTTAAATAACAATTTAACATTTTGAACTACGTAGTGCTAAAAAAACAGCTTCCCGTAACTCTTTTATTTAAGAAACAAAAAAATGTTTATATAAAAGTTCACTACTGTAAAGCGACCCGAGGGTTAGAAGATTGTTTCGGGGTTTATCTGCTACGTATGATATTCTTAAAGCGATGCATTATCAATAATTCAGCGATTTGGCGGATTTCAGAAGAAAAAAAAAATCGTCCAAATGTAGGGGTTGGTTGAGAAGGAAAATTTTATGCCATTCGTTCATAATGTCAGGTATAAGCGGTTTAATACATAGTACACATTATATTCGTAAAAAAACTGAAACCAGTTAAAAAGGATAGCGTTATTGCGAGGTGTGTAAAAGAGGCAACCATGTTGACCGCAGTTCCATATGATTCGGAAAGAGATTTTAGAATAGGTTGAAACTTGCATCTTTCGGGGTGACTTTCCTCGCTCTGGTCGGAAGAGATACAAAAAATTTCTTTCTAATGGAGATGGAAAGTTGACCTAATTCAATTTCCTGTCGCTCCCATCGAAGACATTTTTCTTGAAGTCGAAAAAAAATCATTGGCTCCGCTTGATTATATTATCCCCCGTGTGGAATATTTTAAAACCCTTTCCAGCATTTTGAACCCATACTTTTTCAATTAATTTTTTATACCCTTTTATCTTCCCGCAAATTATTGTTTTGTAACTTCCCTATCACCGTTGGTTTTCTTTTATATTAATGCCTTTGCGGATATTTCGTTTATTAATGTGTAAGTAACAAAAATTTTAACTGTTCTCGACAAAACAAAGTTTGCTTTTTTTTCCATGCATTTAATCATCTAACATCATTGCAATATTTTTTAATAGATGCTTCCGTAAATAGGAAAATGTTAGTTACTTGTAGGTGATCAAAACTTCTTAGCGCTACTTGTTTTTATATACAAGGAGAAATTAATATATATATATATACATCAATTACAACGTAATTCTTAGGCTACCCCCCCATTAGAAAAAATGTCCCAAAAAGTGTCCCAGTTTTATGTAATGTTTGTTATATTTTATAGGATTTTTGTTATTGTTATTTATAAAATGTCATAATTTTATGTAACGAAAATATGTCTTAATTTTATATAATGAAAGTTAAATGTTAGGATAGGATTTCTGCGATTATGTTATTTTTTTATGTTGATGCCAGCCTAAGAATTACGTTGTAAATTTTGATCATTTTATACAAAGTATAGAAGAGAAAGGGACAGAAATGCAAGCAAGAGGGGTTAAAGGGCATAGCCCCTTGCGAGGTCAAAATGGCCGAGTTATATATATGTATATATATCAATTTTTTTTTATGGCTTGTTTTTAACAACTATGGTCATTGCGATCCGATGGAGGTGAATTGTTTAAAGGATACGTTATGTTCCTTTAAGAATTCTAGAGTCTCTCTTATTCTTTCAAGTGAGTTTGATACAGCTGTATATTTTAGAAATACCATGCTGATTTCGAGGATTTCGTAACCTTTCGCACTCAACGAAGAGGTGTTGAACGGAGATGTATTTTCTACACAACGGACAAGAAAGTTGGTCAACAGCGGCTAAAATCTGCGAGACAATCCGTAGGTAATTTAACAGACAACAGTATGATCGTCTCGTCTCTTTTTAATAGGGACCATCGTGGATCGATGGATTTTTTGACTATGTGTAGCGAGAAAAGTCTTAGTAAAGAACAATAAAATGTTCGATACTTTTGGTGGACCTAGCGGAAAGAACTTGATTCGTTTTGAAGTTCTCAAAAACTAACATACATATATCTAAAATTATTCACGGTGGCTGGAACAATTTTTAAGCGTTTTATATTAATCATGAAGTTTTAGATTAAACGTTTTATTGGAAATTATTATTTATCTCTTAATTTCCCGCGAGTCTTGTGGTGCCATAAAACTCACTAGCACGTTTCATTGTTCGAATGCCTAAAAAAAAAAATTTCCCTATCGTTAACATACTTTACAATATAATACCGCACTGCCCGGAAAACGTATACAGTAAACCCTAAACATTCACGATGCGTTCAGTAATTTCCATCCGCCAATGTTACTAAGTCGTCTACAGAGTACATACCCAGGGACGGAAAAACGAATAATTCTCTTCATTTTAACATTAGCTTTTTTTTTTTGAAAAGGAAAAGAGTATAATAAATTACCCCGACTAGTTCAACCGACTGGAAATATGCGGAAAAACAAATTTAAAATAATCGTATCCATCGTTCGTTATCGCATCCTTTTTTCACACGGCTGTTACAAAATATTTTATTATTACTGCCTTAATAGGTAACTGAGAATTTTACGTATTCAATTTAATGCGGTTTTTATCCGCAGTACAAACTAAACAAAGCGTTCAATTTCACACCATAGATTTTACTGTGAATCAAGTACTTAGGCGTATTCAATATTTTTTTTACGTAGAGCCCGGTCATTGTAGTCTTCGTTCAGGAATATTGTAAAGGGTTGTCTACCGTATTTTAATTTTCGCAACACGCCTTCCGCAGCGAGGGGGGGAACAAGGATAATTTTAACGACTGTCTTAATCGGATTAGTTCAGTCAAGAAACATGAGGGCAGTGATTAATCGCTAATATCTGTAATAAAAACTGTTTTACCCGAAAGTTGTGCGACTTGCAAAAAATCTACACTTGTACGCGGTGATAAAATAACCAGAGCAACGAACAAAAGTAACACATACCTGTAACAGATAGAAATATGCCAATTATTAGTATAATATCGAGAATTTAAATATTCTAATTTCGTGTCTCGTATGCGCAATGAAGAGTTACACCGGTATAAATAGCGTTACTTGTGTGGATGGGGAAAAGCGATCAGTCTTGCCGCTGATTTATGTTAACCAATCAGTACCGAATTCTCGCAAAACTTCAATACATCGAATTCGGAAGCTAACATTTATGGTCATACTACTAGTACTAGTACTACCGCTCGAAACCAAAACAAAAACCATAAATTTTTGTTTTTAATTAAACTGCAACGAATGCGAATTCGATCCCATTAAACGTAGTAATGGTAATTTTTACCTTTTTATAGTGGTTAAGAATACGAATGATTATTATATAATACAGTTTAACGTAAAATATATTTAATATCAATTGTTCCTGAATTCTAATAATAATCAACTGATCTTTTAAAAAAAGTTTTTTGTTTTTAAATCGTGATATTTTTCCAACAACTGAAACATATTTTTTGGAAATATTTCTCAAATGGAAAACATTTCAATAAATATTTTGGCAAAATGCGTTTCAGGTGTTTTACTTTTATCGTTCTAGATTGTTCGTGTAAATTTAAATTAACGTTTAACATTTATTGTATGTAATGAAAACGAGTATTATTATATTTATAACGGATGTCTCACTACTGTAGCGAGGTAGTTGATGGTGTACGTCGAAACTAAGAGCTGTTGAAAAATAAATAAATTTGCAGAAATAAATGAATGATAGAAAATTCAATGGCAACACTATACTCCGACAACATTTGCAGCAATATGGGAATTGTTCTGTCAAAAGAATTTGCACAGCGGTATAAAAAGAAATATCATCATCATTATGTTCTCAATCACTCAGTTGGTGGGAAACCTATTCCATACATTTCAGCTGTACAGATATAGGTAGTATAGTGTACCAGGCAATTATTATATGCAACGCTAGTGTGCGCACGTAAGACTACATTCGGAACTGATTGTAAATGTTTGATTTGTCGATATAGAGGGTGCGGCAGCATAACTTTTTTTTTTAAAAATGCGCCACTTTTTTTCTACTAAATTTTGTTAAAGAGAGATAATAACAGAAAATCGAAATAACATACTCTAGATCCCATCGGCTATGCGTCTTCCCTTCTCGCAGTTTTATTTCGATTTTCTGTTATTATTTCTCTTTAACAAAATTTAGTAGAAAAAAAGTGGCGCATTTTAAAAAAGAAAGTTATGCTGCCGCACCCTGTACAAATACAGTCCGTCCTGTGTGTGTTTTCTGTACACTAACTAGCGCACATATGATAGTATATGCGATGGTTTGCCATTGCCTTGCACGAAAAAGAAATATAGAAGAGTAAATATATTTTTATTAGTTTCATCAATTATACTTCTTGAATATCGCAATCAATAATGTAAAAGTAGAAAAAAAAAAAATAAATAAATAAAAGAAAAGCTTGTACAAGTTTTAATAATAGTTATTGGATTGATCTCGCTGATAAAATTGTTTCTGGAATATTGTAAAATTAATATAAAATATAAAGCAAAGTAAATTTAAATGTAATTGACATTACATTATAACAAAGTTATTATCGATGTGCATCATTTTAAACATCGGGGAACAAACGTATATTATTGAGAAAACTGCAAAGAGTAAAAACGACATTTTAAGGTGGTTTATATTACTCCTTAACCAAGTACGAAAACAGGAACACCTCTGTTTCATGAAACATTAATGGGAAACGGATAAGGCTGCGTCAACAGCGAAAAACGTATTTGCACAGAGATGGCGGTTATTTTTTTGTTGGAAACTTTGATAAATTATTTTATGTCTTGAAAAAGAAAATAGTTAAATCTTGGAAGAAAATTTAATTTATGTCTATTCTATTTTTTTGTAATTTGCAGATAATTTTTAACATTTCACCTGTTTTAAAAAGTAACTCTATAACGTCGGTACGTATAAATACGTCATACAGAATTGCGAGAAATCTTTTCCATTTTTTTCTCTTTTTTGTTTTTTAACAGTGCTTCGCTTTTCTCGTCGGGCTTTTAGGAATGCCTGGACTTGATCAGCTGTGAAATAAACTTCACGTGTAAATGTTTTCGATTGCTGCAAACAAACGCAGAAGAAGATTAGCGAAGAGGTATATCAGCATTGAACTTTGGACTGGAAAGAAAGTGAGATCAAATTTAGACCCGAAAAAAAAAAAAAGGATTATACCACATCTGCAGTAAATTATTACACTATCTGCTAATTATAGTTGAACTTTGCTGTTGTCTACTTTTATCGATCGAATTCGATTATTAACTCTCGTCATTTTTAAGCAGCAAATCACAACACGTACGCAATTACTGTTTTTTAACACAACTTGATTGCGCCTCGTACATGTTTCACACAATCATTCAAAACCATGACGCATTATTATTTTATTTTTTTGTAATATCCATTTTTTTCATGATGAAAAAAACATAAAATCGACGATAAAAATTGCTGGCCGTATGAAAGTGATCAGAGCTGGAATATTCGACTGCAAGAGTTGTTTTTAAATCAAGTGTTGCGTGCGTATAGTTTATATTAGGGCGATGAGTCTCTTAAAACTATTTGCCAGAACCATAGTTGTAACTGCGAACGCAACTTTGTTGGTAAGCGCTACTGTAGTATGCTTTTTTTTCTTTCTTCTTCTTCCTTTGGCTATGTTTCTTATTAGCGGTTCGACGAACGGCATTTTGTAGTTACAAAACGATCCGTCTGCCATAGTAAAGTAAGTAAAGTGAGTTCCATACCCTTGACAGGGCGTTGGGATTGTGAAGTTAAGGTTCACAATGTACTAAGCCCAACGGCACTAATGAGAGAGAAAATATAAAAAAAAATGCGAGCTTAATTTTTTTTGGACGGTCAACTATGGGCATTAAATCAGAGCAAGTGAAATTTTTAAAAGTTTTAATGTGCGGCAACAGAATTCGAACTTGGTTCGACCCAAATGAAAGAAACACCACTGTCTAATCAACTACGCCATACGGTAGCTAGTTGAGCTTTTAAATACAAGTGAGGACCATCGTTAAAAGAGCACTTCAAACGGCAACATATCAACTCTTTTGATAAGACTCTCAGGGGCAGTTATAATGCAACGAAAACGGTTGCTTCGTTATGCAAAAGCATCTTGCGAAGCGATAAATCAGAACTTTTGAGTTTGACACCCGCCAATAACAGAATACTTAATGAAGAAATTAATAGTTATGGAATCGAAAAATAAAGCAGCCTATTATTTTCTGTATCCGTGATGAGCAAAATTATCAAAACTGGTAAAATCGCGATTTATAGTTACATTTCAAGTAGTACGCGGAACGCAGTTTATTTCTTTTTGCGATGCCTACCGATGCAAAAATCGGCGTTCAAGTTAATAATGAAAAATTGAAAAGTTTTTCAGCGTGAAATTGCAGCCCGAAATCAGTTGCTAAATTCATCATCGTAAAATTCGATCGAATGAAGTTGGAAAAAACAAAATAATAAATATTTTTTATGGTCTCCTCGCAAAATGTATAACTGTGTTTATTTCATTCGAGCGTCATTAATATTTATTGAGATTTAAGCATTTCTGACGTCATCGTTCGAGTATTCAAAAAAAAAAAATAGAGGTAACGAGTTCGTCACTGTGTCCAATTCTGTTTCTATAGTGTTTGAACGCTATCGAAACCGTGTTAATACTATTCCCTCGCTTCTTTCCTTTGTGGTTTCCATTTTCAATCGTATAATTTTTGAACCGTTTAGATAGATGTTCTTGCCGTTGGGTCAAAGCCTTTGGCATGCCCTCCAAAAAACTGCTCCGTCACATTTTTTTTATTAATTTAATGTTTCTCGGTATCTATTTTTTTCTTTTTCTTTTTTTTTTTTTTTGATAACATATTAGTTGAGAAGGAGAAAGAAAATTATATATATATATATCTATATGTGTGTATATACGTATGTATTTTTAACTGTGTAAGGATAGAGGATAAAAATAATTTAAAAGCAGGAATAACAGAAGTGGAAGAAAATAACATAATATAAGAACTTATAAGAGGACTGGAAATGCTAAGTTTCAACAAAAAGGAGTAGACTATTATTTAGCAGAGGGTAGAGATGGGCGACTTTAAAGTGCATTGCACGGTCACACAACTACGTCTTTGAAGGAGTTTCTCCTCGTCTTCCGGTTTTCTTTGCGGGTTCATGGCATTGCCAGTTGTAGAGCATTTGCTGAAATGATGCCGGCAAACTACCCGTACTTCCATCTATCTCACTCAACCGCCTATTGTCAAAGCACCGGAACTGTGTTCGGGCAGTGTTGAATTTTTCAGCATCCAATAGACTGCACGGCGTAATAGCCCAGGCAGTTATACAGGGCGCCTAGATTTATATTTGTAAATTTAAAAAAAAGCAAAAGATAAATAAAAGTTCTACACGAACGAAACAATGCAGTCTAACCAACTTCGCTGCGGTAGTTGATTCGCGGATGTTGCTGTTCGTGTTAATATTAAAAGAATACGAGGGGGTAAGGGGCCAAATTGTATAAGAGTTGGAGCGAGAAAAAAGAGTTTCGATTGCCTAAAACAACGATTTAAGGTTAGTTAATGATGGAAAATTTCACATTTTCACAAATACTGTTCATTTGTTAGGTGTGAATTGAAAGTTAATTAAGAGGAAAACAAATCGCAGAGTTACGAAACTTTGACTTATTTGCTTCAGATCGTAAAAAGATTTGCGAGCACGATTATTATATAATTTATTTACGTTTCAGATAGTAGCCGTATTATTTACTCTGATTATTATTTATTTAATAAAATGGCAACCGGATAGGAATAAGAAAGTTTCTGAAATGACGGAAAATGTTACGGCATTAATGAAATCGAACAGCAAAATTTCGCTCTACGTCTCACTGATTCTCGGCATTTTTGTGGCCACACTTTCATTTGTTGCATGTTTTGCGGTTTTCATGCAAAATAGACTGTTAACATTCATAGTAAGTGTACCCAGATCGCTACTTTAATAAATTACATATCGCAAAGTGAAGCTCTCCTTTTATTTTTAACACAGGAAAATAGCTTTTGAAACATAATTTGTAATAATATAATTGTCGACAAGACCATAAACACGCTTAAATTCAGACATGTACAGCGACTCGACCAACATACGAACATCGAAGCAATATGCCTGCTTGATAACAGCTAGACAAGAAGATCATTGAGAAAACATATCCTAGATGATACATTAGATTAGTAGGCTAGATGGACCAATGGGTCCACCTTGCACAATTTATTATTTAAATATGAATATTATGCGAAATTAATTGTGGCCTCTCTGGCCGTAGTAATTATATGTTCGTAAAGAAAAAATAATAATAATAATTAATTAACGAATTTAACCACAGTTCGCTGCAAAATGGAAACAGTGGTAATGTTAATAAATACTCGTATTATAGGCTGCATACTAAAATACATAATACTCACTTTTCGAAACGTTTTCAAGAATGTATTGTATACGTTTAGTTGTTCTTGTTAGGATATATTTACCAATGGATTTTTTCAAAAGCTGAATATTTAATTCTTAGCCGCCTGAGGGACTCCTTTCTACTGGTTCATTCTATTCTCATCGATGCAACCTTTTAGCAATAGAATACTTCACTTGTGGTCATAGAGGAGGGGATTTTTAAATAATATTGCTTTCATACAAAGCCAACATTAGGCAAGGAATCAAAAGAACGAGATATCGTCTTTTTATAGACTACCCGAGAAAGCTGTAAATGTTTACAGCCTGTATGAAACAATGAATTTTATTTCGCCTCTTTTTTTCCCCTTAATTTCATTTACAATATGTTTTGGCAAACTTTTGTATTGTTCATGGATAATTAATTTTCTCCTTTTCTCATATACATGTATAAATACATATACGCTTACATATGTATACATATATTTAAAAAAAGTAGAATACTTTTTATACTTTTTACTTTGACAAACTCAGTTTCTCATAGATGTTTTGGATAAAAATAAATTACTCGCTTTCGTTGCTCTACCGAAGTAGCTAGCTTAAAAATTTTCAAAAGTTTCATACATTCATTTCTGCTTTCGGCTTGGCAAGCCAGATGGGATACGGCCCTGACTGGTAGGAAAACGTATTTGTTCTTTCCACTAATCAGTGAATGATTTAAATTAAAGAAGTTAAATATCACTTTTTGCAATTCGCAGGTGCTCTCTGGTCACGGAAAATTTGGATCCTATTTATTAAGTTCCCAACTTGCCGAGAGGGCAGAGTGTTCCCTGTGTAATATAGGTGAAGCCGATGACATTGATCATCTCATGTTTCATTGTCCTGCCTTCACAGATTTACGTTTGAAACATGATATAAAACCCAATCAGTCTCTATTATCACTAACGCTAATTCACATAATATTTTTCTGTAATAGAGTCTGCTATGATCAGGAAGTTCAATAATCTTAAAATTTTCAATCCATTCACTCTGAATTTAAACGTTAATCCTAATCGAGGAGTTGCTTCCCATGTACTCCCCCTGGTTAGATTAGATTATCGGTAGGCTGTATATATGATTGTGTATATATTTAGATATAGAAGTATATGTATTCATTTATATCTATATTAACTATACTTCCGTTAACTTTTTTTTTTTTTATTTTCTTTTAAGTATCATCTTTGTTTTTGTTTTATATATATATATATATATATATATATATATATACATATATACATTGCATACCCACTATTACATACACACTTGGTGGCTGAGGGGACCATGTTTTTCATTCTCTCTTTCACTCTTTAACTTAAGTATACTTGGCAAGGACCTATCCTAGTACCTTGCTCCTTTATATACATTATAATATAAAATATACTTGGCTCATCCACTTGTTGAAATTGGGGAGAATTAAAAAAAAAAAAAAAAAAAAAAGTGGCAATTTAATCTTTTTATTGCGTTTACGCGCATGCGGGCACTGCAATTTCGGTTTCGCGCGTATCGTGTAATTTGTTTAAAATTAATACTCCGACAATTAAGCTTTGTTTTATTCAATAACAAATTGTATTTTTCTTTTGATTTTTACTTCAAATTAAAGTACAAAATATTGTTTTCCAGTGTAGAAAACCCGAATTATAATAAAAATAATAAAAATTCATTATAAAGTACAATCGGCTATAATAAAAATAGCAATAATAATATTAAGAGTGTAAAATTCAAATTAAATTACTGTGAACAATCGAGTGAAAATTGGAATCTTTTTTTATTTTTCATAATAAGATTATATAGAAATTTTTAAAATTTTTATCCAGAATTCTATCATTGTGTTTGTTAATGTAATTAAAAACATAGAAAATAGCTAGAAATCGTATTTTCCGTATAAAATTAATCACGCTGATAACTTACCGTTAGCTTAAACTAAAACTAAATGAAACTATTAAAGTAAATTCTAGAGAGAAATAAACTTTTTGGCTAAAGCGCTTCGTCATTATTTTTGTGTCATTTTATTAGGCTATTTAAAACTTAAGTAATATTCGAGTTTATCAAAAATGGAGTTGTTTGGTACTACTGAAATTTTATCGACCACTTAGAAATGGTTACATATCTAACTTATTGACAATATGCATATATATGCATATATACAATTTTTTTTTTTTTCTTAAATTTTTTATTGTGACGACAATTTAGTCTTTAACAATAACGGTGACAAAGTTGACTACACCGGAAAAGAGTTACACTTCCAATGAAGTGACTCCGACTTTATACATCATTTCACTAAGTCATATGGTTTTCGGCGTTTAAGTCGCCTCATATCCTCAGAGTTGTCGAGGAGTTGTATGACTTCGACATTAGTATGCTTCTCCAGCCGTTTTTCGTGTTTACAGGCGAACCTGGTAATTTCATCGACGACCATTGGAATTTCCATATCTCGATGTATGTAGTCGTTGCGTTCGAATCTGTATGCAGCAGTGATCGTGCGAAGTGCAATGTTCTGACGTCTTTGTATACAATTTATGTTGGAACTACTAGCACAACCCAATAATTGTATTCCGTAGGTCTATATAGGTTTAACAATGGTTGTATACAAAGTCGTTTGTTTTCAATCGATAACGGCGAGTTTCTTCCTAACAACTAATATGAAGACTTCTCACCTTTGCTTTCATTTCCGAACATTTTTGTCAGACGTGGTGCTTCCAATTTAAACGCGAATCAAGGTGCATCCCCCTAGGGGTACTTGGCTGAATCTTTTTGTGGGATTATCTGCCGATTCAGCGTCATTGGGATGTTCTCAGTTTTCCGTAAAGTGAAGTTTACGTGCACCGATTTTTCGCTATTAACTTTTATTTTCCAGCGTTTCATCCATGCACTTAATTCGTTTATTGTTGACTGTAAGTGTTTGGCTAACCTCTGCTGGATAACCCTGTTATATATACAATGATTATATTTATTTACAACAAATGCACACGCAAGAATTATGAAAAGTATTAATAATAAATTATTTTTTTTTAGTATTATGCCGGAATACTAATCGCATTTACGGTTGCAGTTGTTATAATCGTCGTGTCGGTAATTCAAACATTAGGGCTACAGTCAGCTGTCACAAAAATTTTAACAAATGTGATGAAAGAGTACGATACGGACGAAAACGCACGCAAACTTATAGATTCGCTTCAGAGAGCGGTAATATCGTTCATAATTAGCATTATAACAGTATGTGTGGAGCGCGAATCAGTTATTTAAAAAAAAAAAAGTCAAATTGTACCATAGAAGTTCCTTTAATGACTATGAGTCATAATAACCAATCTATTCGATTGATTATAAGAGGTCAATAATGTAATCCGATCTTCATTATGTCGCTATTTTTCCGAAGTGTGCACACAGTGCTTTATAGTTCCCTCGATTATTGTCTCTAGCCGCTAGTTATTATTGTATAATTCGATTAATCTTTTACTAGCATTTTTTACAGTTACGATTGTTCTCATTTTACATAAATCTTCCCTAATTCAGTTTTTGTCTAGCGCATTCCTTAAAACGCTAACCTTTTTATAAAATTATGTCCCTAAAATAAAAATAAAACAAAAAAACAACTAATAATTAGTCTTTTTTGTTATGGTCGATAGTCCGCTGTTATTTGTACACGCGTTTTTTTCCGACGTTAAAAGCGAACTATGTTTTGAACGGAAATAATTCTGATTAAGATCACACTTTAGAAGAGACTGTAATTACAGGAAAAAGAGAAACCCAAGGAAAGTCAAAAACTACCGATAAAGTAGGGGACATTTCGGTGTCCTGTACCATGTAGACGATGCAATGGGAAAAAGTAAGACGGTGATGCTTAGCCGAATGTAGTTCGATTTTGAGTATAAGTTTGCAGCATTAGTAGTCGAACGGAAAAATGTCGACTGTGCAATTACAGCCCCATTAGTAGGCAGTTCAATCGATTTCTTTTTTATAGCGATAAAAAATCGTATTATATATAAATAGGTAACTTAAAATACAGATGTCCGCACATTATTGAAATATACAAAGTGGAAAATTTTCTCTGTTAAACTATTATTTGACAGAGATATAATAATCTTTGATTTTTTATTTTTTATTTGTTTATTATATTATATTCAAAAGAAATAATTTGTTTTTCGATTTAATTTCTCACAGCACTTAAAGCCCAAAAATACAGTTCCTCGAACGTGAAAATAGTAAAAAAATCGAGTGAAATTTTTTACGCCAACAATGTGATTACAAATATTGTTGTTTCGCTTAAATAAAATTCTTTACGTGTGTTGTAGTCAAATTGCGTTTGATGTCTAACTCTGTGAACTTAAAATCGGGCTACATTCGGTTAAGCGCGATGGTGGTGATGCTCGTCGATGCGTTATTTTGTCGCTTGATTTTACACTCGCAACGATGTGTTCCGATTATTTTTACTCATTTGCGTTGCGTTAAACTTACTCCGACATTCGATGACGTATGTTCGGGTATGTGCTGTAATTTTTTTCCCCCAAAATAATGACTTCTATATAAATTTCGCAGGTTCGCCAATTTCTAACATGTAATACTGTCTTTTCTCAATACAGAGAGACTGCTGCGGTTTAACGTCGTACAGAAACTGGACAAAGGCCATCGGATATATTCCGCACTCGTGCTGTAATTCCACCGACATCAAATATCAGTGCTCCGAGGACCAGGTTAAACACAAGCCCGGTTGCTTTCATAAAATCGGAAAGGAATTTAAAATATTTTACGCAATCAAAACAGTGCAAGGGACTATTTTAGCCTCTGTTTTGGTATAGCAATTTTATACGTGTTTCCTTTGTCTAGAATATTGTGTGTATAAAATAAATTCAGCGGAAGTTAATCGACAAAGCGGTTTTTCGGAAATCGAAACAATACGCGAACAAATTTTAACCGAATCGAATTTTTGTTTTGTTTTTTTTTTTCTTTTCTTAATGGCCCGGCTTTTGTTAACTATCAAGCCGTTTGGCCACCAACCAGTTAATATAAGAATACTACCAACTAATGAAGGTTACATAATATTTAATTGGGAAAAAGGTTACAGACAACCATGGCCGTAAATGTTCAACATTATCCACGGAGGCTGAATAAAATATTTAGGAAAGAGAAATTTGGCCAGACTGAAAGGTACATTACCTGAACTTGCCTAACCAGAAAATTAATGGAATAGGAATCACAATCATCATATACAATAATTATAACAAACAATCATGGCCACAAATGCTTCAACATAGTCCACAAATGTCTGCACGAAATCAGGAAAAACTGCCCAAGTCGAGTTCGAGATGCGTTGAATTTCCCGAACATGACAGAGCATCAAGAATTAGGATAATGGATCACGTATCATCAAGAGTTGCATAGAATAATTAATTAATAAAATAAACAAGTGCATGCTGTTAAATTTGGATATCGTTTAATATAATAAATTTAAACGAAATATACAGGACCTGGTTGTTCCGGCACAGAAGATTATCCAAGAGACATTAATTGTTCACAAAACGATCTTCGGTAATGTTCATATTTATTACAATTAAACAGCAAATGATTAATGCCCTCCAAGAAATTTAATGCGTGATGATCATTAGTACACCGTCACCTTGGTCAGAAAAATTCAGAACTATCCGCGAATGACCCATACGCAGTCGGCAAATAGTAACCACATATTTGCGAATGAATCGAAAAATTCACACTCACCTGTCTTACACGTATCATCGGTCCGCAATAACATAAAAGACTTTCACAAATAGGTCGCAGATAATTCATTTTTCAAGAAACAAAAAGGTTAAAATAATTCGTCAATTCTGTCTGTCAGTTACTATCTTCGCAAAAGAGAAAAATCAAAGATGAATATTTATTAACTATTATTACTTGTTCGTCGCGTATGTTTTTTTTTCTTTTTTTTTTTTTTCGTTTGTTCATGTGTGATTTGTATGATTATTGATTATTTATACCGATTTTAATGACTCATTGTTCACATTCGAAAGTGTAGCCCGGTCAGTATTAGTTCCATATAACAGTGAATTTTGACAATTTTTTTTTATTGAGTAGAGTTACTAAAATTAACGTTAAAAATAGGAGTCTCCTTCTCTACCGTTGGTTTCCGCATTTAGTTTAAGAAAATTCCATTTCACTTTTGATCAGATAAGCGTACTTTTCCTTCTTTACGAATAATTGTTCCTTGTATCTTTCAATTTAACCTAATCTTCTTTCGAATAATCCTTGGTTCCTGAAGTTTCCTTCTATTCGTTGTTCCATTGTTGTTCCTATTATTTGTCTGCGCTTTAATGGTACTTTATTTCCGTTATCGTCTTCTCCATGCTGTTTCCTCTGGCTTCTGTCCTCTTCATTCCAGTGATTAGGTTTTGTCTAAGATTCTGATGTACCTTTTTTACTTCGAATGCTCTTCTCTCTTTCGGTTGAACGTCATGTTTTTCATCTACATTTAAGACTTTCTACTCCTTATTGTGCTTCTTATATCTTACCCTTCCCAGTCTGTCATTGGTTCCTTCATATTAGTAATCTCCGATCGAATTAAGATCTAATTAACTAACTCTTCGTTCTATCTTTTTTGAGCAAAAGTCCCTTGCTGACGACCCCCCGCCTAACCCTCCTAAAAAAAAGATAAATAAAGAAGTTAAAAATCTAGACACTGACTTAAAGTTGACTCCGAGTCAACTCTTACACTTAAGTTGTCAGGGTTGATTAACGAGTCAATTTTTTGGAATCGACTTTCCGAATTAAAAACGTATGCCAATAAAACTGAGTACTACTCTCACTTATATATTTTCAAATGAATAAAAATAAGCCAACTCCGAATTAAAAAAAAAAAAAAAGAATTACAGTAGTTTATTCTTTGTCAGAGGTAATAATAGATCTTTCATTGCAGTGATAAGAAAAGCGGTTGACACAGAAACTTCCGTTTCGGTCATTTATTTAAAATGATCGTTTCCGAAGCGGTTACTTTCTAGATCTTCACCTCTCACATTAATCAATAGGAGCGCCATATTTCGATATTATACTGAATTCGTTTTGAAGTTATTACATTTTTTATTAATCTGCTTTTTTAATAGCACATTATTGTATGCGCGTTTCTGCGCAGAGTCCCTAATTATATTGCAAACTCTAGAAATGAATTTGTAACCGAGCAAATTAAACATGGACTCGATTCTGGAGTCGGGCCAGAGTTGATTTAACTCGACTGTCCAAGCGAGTCGGAATGTACCCTGCAAATTAGAGTGATCATCTTTAGTTTTGTCTCGATCTCGCGATAGATGCGCATGACAAAAGAAGTTTGTAAACCGGTTCTCGTCGATGATCGCAAGTACTTACGCTGATTTCGTTAATTAACGGTCAGATTTTATAATTAAAATCGCAACATTGTGAAGAGCCTCCGCTAAATGGGAATAGAGTGTTTTTTTTCATTCTATTAACAGTTGCAAACTTTATCAACGACAACTGTTTAGACTGCGAAGCTAATAGCTATATTATAAATATCAGAGGTCATTATAATACAAAACTTTTAGGATTCCGCATACATATAATGTGCGGAATCCTAATAAGATGGTACACAAATGACAAAAATATCAAATAAAAATCAATAATTTACGAACGGCTTGACTTATAAACTTCAAATTTGGAACATAAATTACAATTAAAATTATTTGATATAGTCACAGTTGTTCGGACGTTATCGCAATTATTATTTTCTTTTGCACGTTGCGTATAACTGCAAAGGCTATTACTAGCATATTGTTCGGTAATATTAAAGTTTTTTATTTTTTTTTGTGTTTCTTTTTTTTGTACTAAAAATTTGAAAGCGCAATACTGGTTTCGACTGTAAATGTAGAATGAAAGATTTTAAAGTATAGATTCGATCTATTAATTTTTTTTTTATTTTATTTCTCAAAATTAGCACATATTTTTATACTTTATTTTCTCATTCAGACTTTGACAGTAATTCAGTTTATTTTCATACCATTCAGCTTAATCGAATATCGTAATGCGAGGTTTTATCTGCAAAATGAAAGAAATAATAGAATTTGAATGTGTAACAAGAATTTAAATAAATAAATAATCGTCTTTTCTTCTCATTCCAGCTAGCTGTTTTTTGTTTGGTCGTATACGTTAATGAGTTGTAGGAAAATTAACGGAAGTACATAACTCATCGAACAGTAGGCATCTGGATGAAGCAAGTAGCTTTCGATAATAGTAACCGCATCGTTTTACGTTTTTTCGGATAAGAGCAATGTTAATTACTGTACGTAATGTTGCAGAGACTTTTGTTGTTTTAATTTTTTTTTCTAAGTTGCAATAAGAATTTTGTAGAATCTTATTTTTGTACTCGATTATTTCTATTAAATATAAAATATAAAAACAAATTCATAATTTTAAGAGCTAGTTATAAAAATACAGAAAATTATAAGAACTCCAGAACTGCAGGGGATGACATTATTTGGAGCACAGCAGAATTGCAAATTGATATTTAGCAGTTTTCAAAAAAGTCTCGCTATTTAGATTAAAATAGCTATTTATAAATACATATGTAAACTACTAAAATTAGCTCATGGTAATATATAAATTTCAGGTATTTATACTACATATATACCTATATACACCCTGTCAAGAAAGTATCGAGAATTGTCAATTTAAATCTCCCGGGTAATAGCTAGGCAGATAATTTTTTTTTTCCAGGTTGGTACAACTGTTTTGTATTATGATGCCTATTTTTAGCGCGATCTGTCAACCAGTGTGTTTACAGCAGCTGTTAAAATCAGTCGACCTTGAAGTGTTTTGTCGAAGTTTTACAATGAGTGAAAATATTGAACAACGTACTTGTGTTAAATTCTGTGTTTCGAACGAAATTTCTTGTGCCGATACACTGAAAATGTTACAGAAGGCTTTTGGTGAATCTGCTTTATCAAAAACGCGGGTTTACGAGTGGTACAGAGCGTTCAAGGATGGTCGGGAGAAGGTCGAAGACATGCCTCGCTCTGGACGGCCTTCAACGAGTGTGACCGATGATAACGTCGATAAAATCAAGGAAATCGTTGCTGAAAATTGTCATGTGAGCTTGAGAGAGATGGCTCATGGATTGGGCATGTCACACGAGAGCGTACGTACGATTGTGCACGAAAAATTGGGTATGCAACGCGTTGCGGCTCGGCTTGTTCCGAAAGACCTGAATTTCTTTCAAAAAAAGTACCGAGAACAGGTAGCTGCAGACATGCTGGATCGAGCCAATTTGGATCCTACCTTCTTGGAAAAGATAATTACTGGTGACGAGACATGGGTGTACGAGTACGACACGCTTACGAACCAGCAATCGTCCGAATGGCGGCCAATTGGCGCGCCAAAGCCGAAAAAACCTCGCCAAAGCCGATCGAAAGTGAAGATCATGTTGATTGTTTTCTTCGATATTCGAGGCGTGGTACACTATGAATATGTGCCAGCCGGACAGACAGTCACCAAAGAGTTTTACTTAAGTGTTTTGAGACGTTTGAGAGAGGCTATCCGTCGTAAACGTAACGATTTGTGGGTCGACAATTCTTGGATTCTCCATCACGATAATGCGCCGTCTCACAAAGCCATAATTGTGAATGAGTTTTTGGCCAAACACTCGGTAAATATCATCGAACAACCGCCGTATTCACCAGATTTAGCACCCTGCGACTTCTTCCTATTCTCAAAACTCAAATTTCCGCTACGGGGAATGCGCTTCGAATCGATTGATGACATCAAGACGAATGCGACGCGAGAGCTAAAGGCCATCCCGGAAACCGCCTATCAGAAGTGCTTTGCCGAGTGGGAAAAGCGTTGGCATATGTGCATCGCTTCGAATGGATGTTATTTTGAAGGTGACAAAATAAATTTGGATGAAAATTAAAAATTGTTCGTTTTATTTAACAATTCCCGATACTTTCTTGACAGGGTGTATACAGGGGCGGATCCAAAAGGACATTGGGGAGAGGAATTATATAATTACGTAAAATCTTCTACGGTAGGCTGTAGATTTGAGAAATACCCCGTGTTTCATAAAGATAATCAAATAGAGACCTTTATAGAAATTTTAAGATGTTTTAAAAATACATAATTATTACAATTTTTAATTTAACTTTTGTTTCATTTTTTAGAAGGTGAAAAATAAAACGAAATTATAAAATTCTAGCCAAAATGGTAGTCAAGAAATAGTAAGAAAGATAGTATTTTTATTAAACACTTTACTTCTTTTTTATTTTTGGTAGTAATCCGATCCGAATTCTTTATTCGTGAACAAGTTTAAATATATATATATATTTCTCATTGAACTATTTTTTAATTAAAATTACAAAATAAAAATTAAAAATAAATAAAAATGGCAAAAGATCGACAACAGTTGTGTTTAAAATAGAATATTAATAGTTTTATTAGAAAATTTTATTAAATATTAATTATTAAAATCCGTAGGTATAATTCGTACAAATCTTTTATATCATAAATATTAAGAGTTTCTCTGTTACAACAAATTTTTTCATAGAGGCTTTGGTTCTTTGGGGGAGAAATGGCCCCTATTTCCCTCCCCGTGGATCCTCCACTGATATATATATATATATATATATATATATATATATATACATATATATAATTCCAGAGAAACCCTGGGAAGTAAAGGCGGCAGAGGACAGAGGGAAAAAAACTGCCCTATCTACTGTTCATCAGATTCATTAGATTTAGTTCAACATGAAAAACTTAATTCCTCACAATCTACTTAATGTTTGCTTTACTTCATTACTAGACCATAAATCCATAACATTCGCAAAAAATACATTCAGAAATTTGGAAATTAATCCTTTGTTTAACCGATTTATAAAAACTACTCGAAATTAGTTTTTCAAAAAGAAGAAAAATATTAAGCTGCACATCGAATTTTATTATAACGCGAATAACATGCGAACTAAAAATATGCGTAAAAATAAATTTAAATTATGATAATTTAACGTTTTCGAGAAAGTAGATTGCCGTTTTTGTATACCGCTGATATTAAGGTGTCGATCAAATAGTTCATTATTACATTAATAAATTGTAAATTGAAAATTTTAATTAATTATTTGTTAGTGTTTTTCCTTTTTTTTTTTTTTTTTTTTTTGCTGTAGTCTGAATTACATTTTATTGAAACACATTGAAACAAACGCACGCAAAATTTTACATTTCGCGAATACTAAGGAGATTTAAACGCCGTAGACTCACACGCGGTTCGTATTTATATTTCTTGGATTTTTGATTTTTTCTGCAGCTGAAGATCAGTAAATTAGGCCTTCTTCAGATTTAAGTAATATATACTACGTTTTCCTAAGACTTTTATTTTCCCTTTATTAACTGAAGATAAAATATTCTCGAAAACGTTTCTAGAATATAATCACTCTTAAGATGTTTTATTACTTATGCCTAAAGATTACAATTATACCGTTATCACATCCTGCACAAGCTAGGGCGGTCATATTTAAAAGTTTAAAAAATAAAATGCTTTTTTACAAAAAATAAATACCGACTTCAAGGTTTATTATAAAAATTTAAAAATGCACTAAAAAGTAAACAATAATTACTCCCGATAAAATATATATATCAGAGTGATATAACTTAAGGTGATTTCGTAATTCTTATACAACATTAATACTTATTAGAGTTGGAATTAAATTCATGTTAGGAACAATTTAATCAACATTTAATGCAGTTTTTAATTATTCTTTTAATATGAATTTGATGCCAACTCCAAAAAATTAATGTTGTATAAGAATTACGATATCACCTTAAGTGTTATATCACTCTGATATATATTTTCTTATCGGGAGTAATTATTTTTTACTTTTTAGTGCATCTTTAAAATTGTATAATAAACCTTGAAGTCGGTATTTATTTTTTGTACAAAAGCATTTTTATTTTTTACTTTTTAGTGCATTTTTATTCAATTAAATTAAAACATTTATTTCCACGGTAAAAACACCAAAAGCTACATTTCCATGGTAATTTGGCAAATTTATAGTATTTTAAGTCAAAAATCTAATCCAACGGTGAAAACAATCATGAATGAAAAGCATCCAAAAAGCTTCAATCTCCCGCATTATTAAGGATAACTCGAAAACTATCGGTCAGACCTTGATCAAATTTAAATGGGACCACATGACAAACACCACCTTTCAAATAAAAGAAGAATCATCAAAATCGGTTCATCTAGAAGAAAGTTCTGTGGTAACACACATAAAAAAAAAAAAAAAAAAAAAATACAGTCGAATTGAATACCTTCTCCTTTTTTGAAGTCGGTTAAAAAAACGACACTGATTCCGCGCACACACACACACACACATACAACATCTACACACGTATATCTACATATAAAGAAATATTAGAAAAAACATTTAGAGATTGCCGGATTGCATTGTACGATCACGCAAGTCTATAGGCGCTTAATTAATTAATTAATATATATATATATATATATATATTTATATAATCAACGTGATATGCGAGAACCTTTTCCGATTAATTTAATAAAGGAAAACAATTTTGCCGACAGCAGTGTGTTCAGATGCCCCACGCATCCGTGATCATAGGATGGACTCGCTTAATTACAACGTTCGGCGTATAAACGTGTAAAGATGGTGACAGCAAAATTACTTCCTTCGTCCGAAAAAATAATTGCAGTAAATGCGAATTAACAAAAACTAATTGAAATGTAAATTTCCAATCTTTCCGTCGTCTAAAATATAGCTCTAGTTCTGCTGGCATAAAATATAACTGATTTCCTGTAGGAATGCCGCTTGAATTTCTGTTTCGAAACGATAATAATAATAAAACAAGGAAAATAAAAAAAAAGGAAAATCATAGCGCTCCGAAGAAGTAAATATCGAATAATTTATTACTAGCTAGGTGTTCGTGTACTTGTTCTATGTAAGTGAAATTTAATAAGAAAGAAAGAAAGAAAATCTCGAAAACAAAATGCGTAAATAAAATTTACCCCAGTAATGGTCTAAAATTAGCTAAAATGAGATACTGTAAACTTTTATTTATCATTGTCAACATTATCATGTTGGTACGTATGCGTTTGCGCTGAATACTTTTTTCATTAATCGTTACTTCGCATTGTCCCCGAAGATTTGCAGCTGAATAATTTACGAAAATTCTGCGTCACCCGATTGTGCTCATAAAATGTTCATGTAAATGATGAAATAATTGTAAATTATTAATGTAGTTGCGGCACGCAGAAATTTTTTAATCCCCAGACTAATTTTAATTGCTCGAATCTCTCTACCGTCGGTTTGACTAGAAAAATTCTGATTTACGAATTCCCATAGATTGTTTTGTTTTAGGGAATAATTTGAAAACGCGACGATGTTCTCTGGACATTTTTCGTTTTACAAAAGTCAGTAATATTTTTACTGACACTAATGTCATTTGAAGTGAATTTTGCGTAATTTTCATTTGTTAATAGTAACTAATGACCTAGAGGTTTTTTTTTGGCCAAAATATTTCAAAATGTGGTGTGAAAGCGATGGAGGTGAGTTTTTTTGTTTTTGTTTTAATAATATTGAGCGAACAACGTTGGAATCAAATTCGTAAACGTTCACCGATGAATGGTGAAAATTTTAAACCATTATCTAGACCAAATTACACGTTTCGTTTATAATAATCTCAGCCGGTGAAATAATGGCAAAAAGTTCAAGCCGATCGGTAATCAGTTCGGATTTTTCACGAAATAGAAATGGGGCAAACAATCATCGAGTTCTCTGAAGAGAAATATTGTTAGAAAATATCGTGCACTGCCACTGGATAAAGAAGTGATACGCCACGCCGTTTACTGTATTATTATAAGGCGTACGAAATAGTCAAAAGGGAATTTGTTTTAATTATTATGTTCCTTTTAATATTAAAAAAAATCAAAAAGACCGACTGAACCGTTTTACAAATGGGCAAATTAATTTCGCACCTGAAAAACTGATTGATGTTTTTCTTTTTTCGATTTGTAATTAAATTTGTACGACGATGAATTCGAATCTCATTACAAAACCGGTTTTTTGATAGATGCTCGGAATTAGTGTTACATGGTTAGCGTATAATTTCCTATGCGTCAAGGATAGTATAAGCGATATTCTATTGACTGAAATTTCTATCCACCTGAAATACAATCCAAATTTGATTTGGGCACTTGTAATCTTCGGCCTGGCATGGGCGATAACTGGTTTACTCGGCTGCCTTGTAGCTCTGAGCGGGGTTTATGTATTCACCGTTTTAGTAAGTATTAATAATACGGTGTGTTTTTACATATCTGTGATAGTAGTGCGGGGTCCGTATTTTTTCTTAATTAACAGTTTGTTCTTTATTTGTTCTTCCATTTTACAGTTTTTAATCTCTTTAATTGGTCTAATTTCGGCAAACCTCGCTTACAGTTTGTACATCATCTATTCGTTGATCTTCGACGCCATCGAATTTTCTACCGTAGTAAACGCCGAATTTCAAAAATATAATCACGACAAGAATATCCGTCAAGTTATCGACAACTTGCAGGAACAGGTAAGGCTGAGAAAAAGTTATTTAGACTAATTGAAAATTATTTCGTTAATTTCGAAATTATCGCGTCTCGTATTCTCTGACTCGCGTCTCAAATTAAAGCGGCGAAAAATATAAAATTATAACATAACATTATGTAACAGCGGATATATTGTTAACATAGAGTATGAATGATAATAGTAAAGTACCAATAAACTAAATTTAACTATACGTCGTCGATTGATGGCTGCTTAACTGGAATTAAAGAAAATGATACTGACCTTAATGATATCACTAGTGCGTACAATTAAAGTGGCTAATTACGTTTTGTTTTTATAGTTTCTTAATTGTTGTTTTACCTCAATTGGGGGAGTTTATTAAATAATACAGCCCCCGTATATGTGGCTTTCATTTTTGTATGATATTTATTGAACTGAGCTATACATTCAGCATTTGATGATCTCGTACTTCCCTTTCTTTGCTCTGTTTGAAGAGTGTTTTTGTTCTTTAGTTCATATAATATTACGTTAACTTTATATAGTTTAGAAACTTTTAACAGATTTTTTTTTAATCAAATAAATTTATTATTATCACTATACGAATTTTTTTCTACTGGCAAAAACTATGCGAGGAATGGAGTACTGAAGTATAATCAAAAGTAATAAAACTATAAAACAAACGTAAGAAAAACTGAACAATGAAAAAATATCTTGCAAAATCAAAATAATATGGTTTAATTTCCGTATCCACCTATACACTTCTCTAATGGAACAAACAAAATTTGTAATAGACAAAAACAAAACAAAATATGCATGGCAAATCGCTTAAGTGTGAAAGAAAGAAATAAAATTAAAATAAAAAAAATGAGAAATATGTACAAGAGTTCGAATTTCCTACTTTCAGATTTGCGTAATATACATAAATAAGCTTATACAATAGCGGAGAACAGCGATAATCTGCAGTCATTAAAGGTGTAACATAAAAATGTACATATGTATGACGTATATAGCGGGATTTTAAACGACGTAAAGACAGAACCAAAATTTAATTTTAAATTAAGCAATACATAAAACAGATAACTTAGAAAAATATCCGCATGCACCGTACATTCGTTAAACTATTACTATTACAGAAATGATATAAAAAGCATTTCTTTTTTTTTATTTATTTTATTTTTATGGGGGGGGGGGGGATTTTTAAGGTTTTTAATGTTATTTAATATAGTGTCCATTAATCGGTTATAAAATAACTGGGGTCATATAGGTTCTGGAATAATATTTACTAAATTGTGGTACGATGCCTAACTTTTAACTAGGGCTTTACACCATGCTTAATGAAGAATCCAAATCCATTCTTGTACTTAACAGTACTAGCCGAGTTTTGTATATCGTATTAGTGTGATGAAAATTACAATCTGAATAGAAATCATTGTCTAATTTGGATATCCTATTATGTAAGTAATTAAGCCAATTTCAAGTGGTAATTCGCAACATTTCCCTAGACAGATATAACCGATATATGTGGAAATACCGGAAATATTTAATTTCGGGTTTTAATTATTACGCAATTTGAATTTAGCATCAAAATTCTAACAGATGTTAACGTTACTTACGAATAATCATAATGTCTTTCCCTTTAAGTGTACGTCATTGTAAAATATATTACCACCGTCTTTTATCGGTGAATTTTTATTAAATTTTTAGCGAGTAAATCAAAACAATTTTGTCTACAAGAATTTTTTTTGAACTATTTTTAGTGTACATATATTTTCCGAGTAATGCAATACAGATAGACCAACCACCAAAAATACTGCAAACTTACCTATACTCTATAAAGCTCAGTTTAGTTAAAGAGCTTAACATTTAAGCGTAATATTTCCCCGCTAGTGCCGAGAATGGCGCTATTTCAAATGTCTTTACTCGAATTTTCACGGGAACGCTATCAAAAATTTCACCGATTCATATTTTCCCTGTAGTCTAATGAATATTTTTTCGACTAATTTTTGTCTGCCGCTAAATTAAGTAAACAAAATATTTCTCTTAAGGGAACTCCAATTTTTAACATTTATTTCAATGACTGCCCGGTAAATAATCATATTCTTCATCGGTGCTCGTATGGGACCAGCACTGTGCGCATTCGAATAAGTATAGATCATTAAAATCGGCCTAATTAATGAAAAGTTATTCGCAAACAAAAGTAATAACAATAAAAAGAAAAACAACATGTAACTTTTTTTTTTTTTTTTTGAAAATATCTAGAGCGTTTATGAAAAACTGAATCGCTCTAATGCTGCTGTAAAAAATTAATTTTAATTTGTTAGACAACGATTTTTAAAATGATTTCCAACGTCGTTGGGTGCGCGATACGTAATATTGAAAAAACGAGCGTGACCCATAAAAAAAAAAAAAAAATTTGCCCTTCAGGGCTTAGACATTATGAATGTTAAAATATCGAAATTCTCTCGTTTTAGACGAAGAAGAGAGGGTGATGAATTAAGAAAAGAGAGTGATGAATTAAGAAGAAAGAGTGATGAATTAAAACTTTCGTTCGGGCGTATGTATTGCGGGCGTTTGTCTCGCCGAACATTAGGCTTAATTCTGATTTGCTTCTGTAATACGATAATCGAGAGGACACCACATTTTCGCTCGTCGTTCGTAAAATGGAAATTCTGCCGTTACACTATTAGAAAATTGAAAAAAAATTAAAAATCGTCTGGACAGTATGCTACCGATAGTTTTGCAACAAGAATGTACGGGGATCACCGATAGTATCCACCAACGATTCTTGTTTGAGGAAATGGTAAAGAAGAAGAAGGTTGAGAAACAGGTGAAAGTAATTTTTCGTTTCGGAGTTTTTCAAGCAACGATTGATTTTAAACTTGGTTTAAAATCGAAAACTTGGTTTAAAATCGAAAACTTGGTTTAAAATCGATATTTATTTCGACATTAATCACGTGTTCACAATTATTCATTATTTCATTGCGTTCGGGCGCATAGATGAAGTGCTGCGGAGTTGAATCGTATTTGGATTGGCTGCGTACTAATGGTTACATACCTCACTCTTGCTGTGCCAAGAAGTCGAATAACGAAACATGTAGCATAATGGAAGTGAACGAAAGAGGCGGCTGTTTAATTCCATTGCAAGCGAACAGACGCAAAGGCTCTTACATTTCGTTTGTGTACATGGCGATCATCGTAGCTACACAGGTAATAATTAATTTTCGCGAAATGTTTAATTTACTTCATTGTTACCGTCGCACCGAAAATCCTCCGATACACACGACGTGTTTATCAAGTGGCACATCATTTTCTGAGCATTGCATAAAAAAGTGTAAACACAGTGATGGCATTTGTTTCAAAGGATCGCAGGAAACTGTTTTACGCGCTAACTGTTTCAACAAATATATATATGTATGTATGTACCTATAATGCTTGTGGATGTCTCTACGGAGTGCCATTCGTTCATTTCTGAACGGAAAATGACCTTAATCTCTGTTTCTACGAATCGATGACGGATTGCTAGGAGGATGAGAAAATTTTAATGTTAAACGTTACTAAAACAGACGGTGAAGGTCACAAGTGTTTCGCCGCTTCTCGGGGGTGGCTGAGATGACAAATAAAGCGTATATCATACAGCAGTGCAGTTCCCTCTCCTCCCATTTCGCGCAAAATAACACATATATCGCCTGCATGTAAAATCTTGTTAATGAACTCTGATAACAACAACTACAAACAAGGTGATTTTTTTTTTATATCAACGTTCACAGTCTATTATTTCTGTGACGCTGTTGCTGCAGTACATTGTGACAGCTGACAATTGCAAATTATTTTTCGTTCTTATTCTATTATTTTTTTTCCTAATATTAGTATACTATTCATAATAAAAGTCAAACTGTCAAACTGACACTTTGTTGTACTACTCATTATCATGCGCGACCATTTCGACAATAAATTGAACCAGCATAAAATATAAATTTTTTTCAAATTGACGGAAACGCTACAAAAAAAGGGGGGTTTCAACGAGACCTAACTCAAACGTCAAAGTAAGATATCTGCTAATTAAATTTGTTTTACTGATGATAAACAATTAAGGAATTCTGCGCTAAGTTCAATAATTGTATTAAAATTTTCAGTTATTTCAATGTGCTTTCTAGAACCATTTTCAATCATTTATTAATTTTCTTATAAGAAAAATATAATCTACTAGCTAACCCAGCGAATTTCGTACCGCCTTAGAAAGTAAATGTTGTGATAACTTATTAGCTGAATTAAATTCATTTTTTTATTAATACTCAAAATGAATTAAGTTCAATAAACGTATAAAAATCAAAATGAAAAGTATTTTAATTACATTACAATGAATGTAATTCACGTGGCAGCAACGCATTATTCGCCTTAATGACAAAGATCAGTATAACCGAATAAGATGGTTCACAAAAGACAAAATTATTCAATTATACAATAGCTCGGAAACAGTTTGACTTATCAGAATTCAATTAAACTTCTACCTATGACAATTTACAACTTTAAGCTGAGCGATTACCCTAAACGGCAAGTAGCCGCCTAGAATACATAATATGGAATTTAGAACGACCTGAAAAATCACCCTAAAAAAATTCATAACTCATCACTAGATAACCCTTTTAAAGCAAAATTCAAAATATAAAACAAAACACAGAAGCCCTTTCATAAAATCCAAAAATCGAGGTTAAATAATTGTGTGAACCCCCTTTGGGGCCAAAAGCAGCACAAAAAAAAAAAAGGAAATTTCTTATTCTGCTCTTCGGGGTGAAGACAAATCTAAGAAATCTAAGATCATAAAAATCGGTCCAACCGTTCTTGAGTTATAAATGGTGTACCACACCTGACTTTGGTATTTTCACATAGAAAAAAAAAAAAATTTATCGAAATTTTTATTTTAAATCACGTATTCTGCTATTCGGGGTGGAGACAAATACAACAAATCAAAGATCATGAAAATTGGTCCAGCCATTCTTGAGTCAAAGTGGTGCAACTAACACGACTTTCTTTTATATATATATATATAGATATAGATTTAATAAACCGTTTAACCGGGTTAAGCAATTTACTTTTAATTATTAATTTATTTATTTCATTCGAATATTCAAGTGTAGAATGAAAGTTGTATTTAAAAGAAAAAGAAGAAAGTTTACGCTGACGTAAGTTCGAGTAAATAATAAAACATAGATTTGCAAGAATGGAATTAAAAAAAAAAAAATTATTTAATCACTTCGGGAACAATCCTTCATGCAACGGCCAAACGCTCTGAACTATAAGAGTCCGTATTTGTTTATCATTCGGGTAAAACTGAAGCTTCGATGAAATTGACAAACTGGTTTCTTAGAATATTTTCTACGGGTAATTGGGAATTTCAGTTGAAATTTTTTTTTGCTCATTTTCAGTTCATTAATGCGATAAAATTAATCGTTTTGTCTCCTAGTTTCTTTTTTTGATCTCCCCTAAAATGTTACGTATCAATAATATTCCATATTAAAGAGAAGGTTAGGAAATTTTGGACGGGGGAATACTCTGCCGCATACGCGCGCACATAATAATTAATATTAATATAACAGCAAATAACTGAAACGTATGCGTTGGGCTTAGTACATTGTGAACCGTAACTTCACAATCCCGACGCCCTGTCAAGGGTATGGAACTAACTTTACTTTATTTTATGCGTTAAATATTTCGGTTCGGTTACATCCTACCATTAGCTAAAGGTCACGTGAATATGCGGCAGAGGCTTAAAACAAAGGCATATCCTTTGGTTGATGATGGGATAGAACTTCGAGAACGACGTTCCGAAGCTAGATATTTGATACATGTACGTTTCAGTTGCTATTAGTTTATAATAATACAGGATAAAAAAAGTCTTCATATATATATATATATATTAACGGCTATGTGTCATTTACAGCTTCGAATTAACACTACTTGATCGCATTAATCGATTACCGTATTCTAGACGATTGTTTTATCGATAGACTATAAGAGTGCAAATATTTTGTTCCAGTCATCTTCTGGATTATTAATGTCCTGCTCGTTGAAAAATACGTACTCATAATAAATTCTTCCATCCCGATGTATTAATATGCAATATCGTATGAAATCGTTTCTGTCCGCAGATCGTTACCGTATTATCGTTCATTAAGATAAGCCCGCCAAACGAAAAATCAGAGGATGAAGTGGAAGATCAGCTAACGTCGACTACGGCTCCACCGAAACATTAATAGCAAAAATGGTACTAGGCTATTATTCGATGCAATCGATCGGAAATGAACAAAAAATTATCGTGTAAAATTTTTTTATTGAATTTAATTAAATTTTTTGCATTTAATTTTGTGTCTGTACATATGATTATTAAACGGAATTTGATATAACTGTAGAGCGAAAAATTCGGGAGTGTAATAAAATAAGCCTTTTTAGGTATCTGAGTTTATTATACTTGCTAAAAGATATCGATATCACCGTCCAGCCATTTATTCGTCCCTCACAACTACATAGGGCATGGTGATGAAATTTCTATCATCAATCGCGGTATAATATTTGTTTTCAACAACTTTTTGGCCTTTTTTACTAACAATGATAGTAGTATATTATGTGTTTATACGCAGATTAACTTTTTATTCGATAAAAGAGAGAGCGACATGTTTTTAAGTTTTAGAACATCCGACAGTATTTTTTGTTTGTTTTTTTGTTTTTTTTTTGGCTTTAGTATTAATTTTTTCAGTTAAATTGCAGAAAACTTTTAAATCACTGTTTGTTTCCGTAGTTTTTCAAAAAATATTGAAACGATTAATTTCGTTATTATCAATTTGATAAATAAGCGACATGGACTGAAAATCGATGAAGTTAAAAAAAGACAATATGTTTTGCGGTAACAATTTTCATTTAAAATCGACGTTATATTTATATTGTTTTTTTATTTAATTTACCGGATTTTACTGTTAATTTTCATCATTTATCACATAATCGATTCTCACTTTTTGTGTTTGGGATTGTCATCGTGAATATGTAAACGTTATTACGAAACAAGTTGACGTTATCGATTTAAATAATTATTTATTTAAAACGGAAGCGATTAATTTCATGAATTTAGTTACCTAAAAAAAAAATCAATATTTCCGTGATCTCGGACTTTGATTTTTAAATCTTCTAAATGTAAACATTTGATAGGTATTTTATTGAAATGAATAGGAAATCAAAAGTAACGAATTAAATAATCGACGTAAAATGTTTAAAAAGAAAATGTTGCAAAACACCTTTACATTAACGCTATATTTTTTAACGTTGCTACAACCATTCTTGCCTAGACACAGTACTACATATTTTATACTTGCGTTACATCGTAAATTAAATAAGATTACAAAAAAATCCAGATAAAAAAAAAAGTAAATACGAGTGAAATTAGTCTTTTCGGATACTTGGAAATTTGAACCCGAAGCCGCTGATTACCACGCGATGGTAGAAAGAAACGATTTGCTCAATTAAAAAAAAACAAGTCCGTGACGATGAGCGACGAGAGCATTTAAGTTAAGTGTAGGCATCGTCAGTCTGTGTTGCTAAAAATATTAATTAGCTCGATTAAAAATTATATAAGTACTAATGAAATGTATCTACAACAAATATTATACTAAATAGATAGGAGGCCAACAGTTAGCGCGGGTTCGAAAATTTTTCCAACATTGCCTTTTACAGGTATATATTTAATCTGAAATCGAACACTAGAGAAATGTGAGAGCGTGTAAAGGCAAATCCTGCTCCGTATTCCCTTCAGATTCCTCAGTCGCTGCTACAAATTGTTTCACAACGTCAATTGACATGCGTGAATCACGATGTATATTATCATTAGGCGAGTACCGATTGGCAATCACGCGTAGAATGAAATTTTGACGATGTTGTATGACATCCCTGCTAAAGATTACACCCTTGTAAAGCAATTCCATATGCCCAAAATGGCTTTATGATTTGGTTATACAAACACAGATTACGAATATACATCTGGTGAAGATTGCCTAGCAACCAATATAACTGTCATGCCGTCGACCTGATTTGAGCAGTTTCTATTTTCACATGGGGACTTTCCGAGACATTCCAGAGTCTAGAGGTGCATTCTAAGATATCTCATCGAGTTTGGCTGCAGGATAGATAGAATGTCCAGATACATTAAGAACAAACAACCGAATTTTTTTGATTAAATTGGAGCTGCATTTACACTGACTGAATGTCATGAGGCTGAAACACATTCGAGAAATGTTTCGTGAAAAGTTCAGCTTTCTGCGGGTCCTGTTTAGATCGAAATTACCCATATCGTCACAAAAATCTGGAATCCGGACAACCGGGGGCACATATTAGATTCTTTCCACAGAAAATAATTTCTATCTTTCACTAGATCGAGCATAAGGCACGTTTCATTCTAGCTTAACTTTTTTAATTAGTCGGCTTAGTTGTACATCTAATCTACTGAATGTACTATTATCACTCGGATTCTGGGAAATATGCCAGCTTCTTCTTTTCACCCACTGCAAGAAGTATATGATACGCTGACAGATGTTGCTCGCAGAATGTCACATGTCTTGGGAGCCACACGAACTTCTTCAATGGAATCAGCAAATTTTTTATACAATGAGAAAGATTCTACAGATACTAAATTTACAAATTTTATAGACATAGTCAGCAGGCTTGTTCAGAGTAGTAAGCGAACAATAAAAATGAAGCAGCATAAACGGAAACGGGCTCCTTGGGTAACTAACGAAATATTGGATATCGCGAGTAAAAAAAATAATTTATACAAATCATTGAAATCTACGAATCACAGCATTGCTTTACTATTAGAGTATAAAAAGGTATCAAGGCAGGTGCAAAAATTAGTTAGAGTAGCTAAGAAAGATTATTATAATACTATACTAAATAATTGCGGACATGATCAACAAAAGTATTGGAGAATGGTTAAAAAATTACTAGGTACTAAAGAGTATGCTATTAGTGAAATAAAGACAAAAGAAACAAATTTACTTGTAAATGGGCACGAATACGAGGTCGCTAGTCTCTTTAATAATTATTTCCTAAATTCTGTAAATGATTTGGTGAATAACGAATATCCCAATACTCAACCTGTTACTATTAACACACCATCTATACAGACCTTCGGTTTTATCGAATTATGAGAAAGCGAAGTAAAATACGCTTTAATGTCGCTTCCTAATAAATCGTCATTCGGAATTGACGGAATTTCAATACTTTTGATAAAAGACAATTGTGAATTTTTTGTTAAACCGTTGACGTATTTATTTAACGAATCTATTAAGCTAGGTAAATTTCCAGACATTTTAAAGATAGGTATAATTACATTAATTACGCCCGTTTATAAAAGTGGGGATAAATCTGACATAGCAAATTACAGACCAATATGTATTCTACCGACCTTCTCAAAAAATTTTGAAAAATGTATTAAAACCAGGATGTTAAGCTTTTTACACGTAAAGAAGTTCTTTAGTGTTAATCAGTATGGATTTCTGCAGGGGAAAAGTACTGACACAGCATTGTTTAATCATATATCATATATAGCAAAAAGCTTAGAGAGTGGTAAATCCTGTCTGGCCGTTTACTTTGATCTGCGAAAAGCTTTCGACACAATCAATCATAAAATTCTACTGAAAAAATTGTATTCATTGGGCTTTAGGGGTAATATATATGACTGGTTTGAATCGTATCTTCAACAAAGGAAGTACAAAACTAAAATAAACAAGGTTTTCAGTGAATGTGTTAGTCAAAATTGTGGGGTGCCGCAAGGAAGTATTTTGGGTCCACTTCTATTTTTAATATATGTAAATGATTTATGTGATCTTATTATACCGGGCAAAATATTCACTTACGCTGATGATACTGTGTTCACTATGAGTTCACGCTATACCGACATTTTACAACAACGGGTACAGCTTGGGGTAAATGTAATACTAAACTGGTTCCATAACAATAGGCTTATAGTAAATAGAATCAGTGGGACGATATAAAGATTACAATAAATAACAGTATACACATAGACAGAGCCTACGAGATCAAATACTTGGGTCTAACACTCGATTGCAGGTTGACATGGAACAAGCACATTTATTTCTTGGAAAAGAAATTAAGAAAGTTAAATTACATTTTTTATTACTTGGGAGAATTTTTCAAAGGAAACCATATCTATCGATTATATCAATCACTATACCTACCGGTCCTTACCTATGGACTAATGCACTGGGGGAAAGTAGCTGAATATAACAGAAGACAACTGGACATTTTGCAAAACAGGATATTTAAGCTCATAAACAAAGACAGTAACATCAGTTGCAAATACAATTTCCTGAACATAAGAATTTTATATAAGATTTAGGTACTACTTTATATGATTAAAAACAGAGAGGAATTTACATTTTTATATAAGGAGGGTAAAACCAGAAGCTCTGGTAGGAAAATAGCAGTGGTACCTAATTTTAATAAATACCATTTCAAAATACAAATGGTCTACATGGCTCTTTTACTTTATAATTTACTACCGGATTACGTCAAAGAAAATCTTAAAAACTATAAGAAGAGACGCAAATGCTTAACGAATTATTTTACAGAAAGTTCCAATTGAGTTTGACATG
The DNA here is from genome assembly GCA_039619475.1 of Icerya purchasi. Taxonomy (NCBI): domain Eukaryota; kingdom Metazoa; phylum Arthropoda; class Insecta; order Hemiptera; family Monophlebidae; genus Icerya; species Icerya purchasi. The sequence goes on along the minus strand of CM077116.1, from coordinate 95,076,654 downwards.
ATCATCATCTTTAAATTGGCGTTTAATATTATATTTCCGGTTAGATTTAATTTATATTATTTAATTATTTAGCTATTTAATTAGATTAATTTCGTTTATAAACTTGGACTTTGTTTGGAAAACCGTTTCAGTTCCCTTCATTTAATCCAGATGCACGCACTACGCTAATGTAATTTAATGTATTTCACTTTATTTTAGTATTTTACTTTCATATTTAGTTTAAAAATTGTAAAGATTTTTCATTTTCATTGTTGTATTTTTTATTTTCAAATACCCATCGCTCGCGCAAATATGCGCAGAGATGGGAAATGTAAGGTAATAGTAATAATAAACGATTTGATTTGATTTGATTATTATTATTAGTTCTATAGATATGTATTTTCTTTTTTGTTCATTAAATTCTATATGAAAAATCGAAGAGTTTCTGTTTTTGTATTTAATTTTAAAAAATTCATGTATTATTGTTATTATAGCACACAATGTTAAAAATTAAGTGCTGCCGATTTCTTAATTGACGATCGGACTTATTCGAAATGTTCATATACAATTTCTATGCGGTAACTCTCACAAAAAAGTTCACGTATTCGCCATCGATTGTTACACATGTGCATATACTTCATTACTCACAAGACGATGGTTATACGATCTGTTAAATAAATAACGATACAACTAATAACAACAGATAGTTCTGTACGCTAACTGACATAAGTAATTTCAAACTTGGTATTATTTGGTTTTCGGGATTTTGCTAAAACGAATTATCGAGATTATATTGCGATCCAGGATCTAACTTCTACCAACGTTATCAATTTTGTGTTTCTAAGGGTACCAATTGCATTTTCTTCCGTTACCGAAAATCTAATTAACCTATTTTTAATTTAATTTAATTATAATGAAATTTTCTAACCGTATCATAAATTTAAATAAGCACAATAGGTAATTCAATTTTTCAACGTGTTCCTTGGCACCACAGCAGAACGGGTCATTCTTACAATAATTTAGAACGACTCGCCATCGCTCTTCCTATTTCACTTTTTCCGCACGCGACAAAAGAAATATGAAGTAACAAAAGCTGCTGAGCGTGTGCCGTGAATATACCTCTAGCCCACGTAGCTGTCCGTCCGCCGATAAACGTGGGATTGTTCTTGGTTTTTATCAAATCTTGTAGGTAACCGTATCACAGTGTGTGTTGCATTCTTCTTCTTCTTATTATTATTATCATTATTATTATTATATTTGCTGATGAATGCGTGTGCGGATCACGACAATATATTTAATATATATATATATTTAAAATGTGTGTACACATCCTTTTTTTAGTTCAATTTACGCTTTTTAAAATATATCGATTTTTGTCGACTTTAAAAAAGTCATATAAACATTCACAGTTGTGAAGGGCTAATAATCAACTGTTTTCGAAATAGATAGCTAAGGATACCGGAACCAACATTTGCTCAATGGCATCCTTTTTTCATTCATTTCATACGCATCAGATTCTAAAAATTGTTTACCTTAGTTGTTATGTAATTCGCTGTTTAGAATACCCAATCTTAACAAATTACCTAGGTTAGTGCGGTTATGGCCCATCCTTATTATGCACTTCATAAGCGTCACAATGCGACACGGATGTCGTTCAATGCACTTTTGCAACAGGTAGTACACTTTCTCTTTTCGCAGATTTTCTTCTTCATTCGCTGATGCCAATTTTCCCTGCACATCATGGTTTATTTCTACCATATTTTCTTTTCCTAGCTCACTTTTAGTCGTTCAACTACCTTACTTCGGCGGATGTCGAACGACCGGGAATCCCTTTAAAATTTGCTATAACGTTTTAAGTGCATAGTCTGCTTATGAATTTCTTCATTCTAATTACTAACAAGGAAGTACTCGATAGATTGGACCTGGAAGTAATGGCCAGCGTAACAGAAAGAAAACGGAAATATTTAGAACATTTTACGCGGTGGTGCAAAATACGAAATTCCGAGATTAATCGTTGAAGGAAAGATCATAGGTAGAAGATCTCATGTTGGTGATAAACTCGTGGATGAGAGATTTACGCCGCTGGTTCGACTTTGTATCAGTAGAACTATACCGATCGACCGTTTCAAGGGAGAGTTTGTGAACCATCAACCTCCGCGAAGAAAACGATCGATGAAGATGTTTAATTACTACTGCTGATAAATCCGACGCATTTGTATACTTATATGTTTTCACGTACTCTTAAGACACGCTGACAGCATATAGCTTTCTCCTGATTGTTCTCTCCACGACTGTGATCCTCCTCGTACATGTGATGCTAATTACATTTTCTTTGAGTGTCCTGCTTTTCTTAATAATCGCTACCTTTTATACAGTCAGCTCCTGTCATTAGGTCTCCCTACTCCCTATAACTCTTCTTTTATCCTCTCCTTTCCTTCATCTTCTGTGGTGTCCGCACTGCTGTCCTTTGTTGCGTCCATTTCGGACCGCTTAGTTATTTAATTTATTAGCTTAGTTTTCTTGTTGTTGGGTCAATACCGCTGGCGCGCCCAAAAAAAGAATAGCTCTTATCACAAATAAATACGAAAATTGGCAGAATGAGATATCTATTCTTTTCTGCGCAACAAGATATTGATATACAGTAATATATAGGTGTATGTTTATATTTAAATAAAGATCTTTTACATATGAAAAAACTAAAACTAAAAAAAAACTAAAAAAAAAACTAAAAAAAAACTAAAAAAAAGACTAAAAAAAACCTAAAAAAATGACTAAAAAAAAACAAAGAAATTTAATTGCAACATATGCAGCATTTTAAATTTTAAAAAAGTACTGAACACTTCAAAAAAATGAAAAGTTCATTCAATTGAGTATATTGTAGATTTTTGTTGCTTTGTTATTTAAACCAAATTGGGTCATCGATTATATCTGTTTTTGCGGACTATTTTCTTCGACACTTTCTTTTTTTAATTCTCTTCCCATATTATGCTTATGATGTTTTTCCTTTCATTTCTCATTGTATTTTATCTCGTTTTTTCTGAATTTTTTTTTTGTTTTTTGTTAATTTAATAACGTACTCCCATTTTATTTACATTACGTTGAGAAAATCAGGTATTATAACCGGTTTAAAAGTGGTTGGTATTCAGGAAGTTCAAGACCTAATGTTCTGGGTGACTGGATAGGAGTACTTCTAGGGACTTATTCTTTTAAACTCGTAGCAGCGTTCAATAATGTGTTCCACCGTAGTAGGAACAATTGTTGCATTACAAAGTACACGTACGAAGTGAAGAGGGACTCTATCAAAGATATGATTATGCGACGTAGACGTGTATGTCCTAAACGTAATCTGTTGAGGGCAGAAAATTATTTTCTTGTCAAGTCAAACGGTGGTCACCAAGGTCTAATGTTTAACTTTTGATGGATCTTAGAAAGGTTTCTTGTCGTAACCACGAAGAAACCCATTTTTCCTTCATGCACCTGTGCAAAATAGGGACTACTCCTGGGCCATCAGGCTGTACAAGGAAAAGTAATGCTGCGTTGGTCGTCAAGTTCTGATATTCATTTTTCCGGCTACTTCAGAATGTGCCGGGACCCAAAGAAACCTTACTTGCGTTCTAGCGTAGTCATTGTATCATTGTTTTTATTTTCTATACTGAAGAACTTATTACGCTGGAAAACTGAATAAAGCGAAGGAAATCCTGGAAAACTGTAATAATTAGATATTGTTTCTTATTGGATTCATCTAACAAGCATGCTTCCAAGCCAAGGAGAATTCCATATAATTCAGTTTCAAGTACCGAGCATGAGCGATTAGATCACCTTTGAGGTGTTCGTTTTGGTGTCCATCCATGTACGCGGGTTTGAGTGTGTACGTTTGTGTTTTATACATTATTCTCTAAATAACCGGACGTTCCTTATTATCAGATATGGATGTATGCGATAATGATAAAAATCTACGGCTAATGGAGAGTGTAATTTTTTTTTTGGAAAAAGCGGTAATAGATCAGCGCTGTACTTAATGTTCTTTTCAGCAAGAGAATAAAGAATATTGGGTAATGGGGATCATTGAGGAAGAAAAGAGAAGGAATAGCAGAATTCAATGAGAAAAGGTGGTGTTGCAGATACCAGTGTAGGTGGTCATACAGACACCCGATGTTCCAGATGTTCGATGCGCTCCAAAGATCAATGTTTTGGATCGGTTCTAAGAATTTTATAAGATAAAGCCGAAAAATACACCTGGCAGTCGTAAGTTAATTTGTTTAGAACAAGTAATGTACATGTGGGTAAAGGTAGTCTAGGATTAATATTATATCTGTAACCGGATAAGTATTGTAAAATGGGAAGGGATTCGATAAGAAATGTGAAGAGTCCGTGCGAAACCTGAGTTAAAATTAAAAGGTTACACATTTTTTTTTTCAATTTTTTTTTTTTTTTAAATTAATTAGTTGTAGGTCGTACTGGACAAGTATGGCAGTTGAGTGAGTGTCCAACACTCCTATTACCGTTTATTCAAACTGAAAACTTTACAAACTTATTTAAAGAAATAAACCTAAATTACTATATGTTTAAGTAAATAAATATAAAAACATGCGCATACATACATTCACTTCAGCTATGCATCTATACACAAATACATAAAGATAACTTATATATTCAAATTCGCACACATGATCTAAAAGTAACGAAAAAGAAACAACGCAAAAAAAAACAAAGAAGAAAATATGTAATCAAATAGATACATAACTGAACCACATAAATGGAAAAACTCGGGACGTAGCTTGGTTTTTATTCTTTGCACCATTGTTTCAGTCACTTCAATACTTCCTTTCTCTACACACCAATATGCTATTTTCGTTTAAAATATGATTTGGAATATTACGGTCATTAATTTAATTAAAACTGAATCATCTATCTTATCAATTCTTAGATTTGCCCTTCTAGGATAAATGTAAATATATTGCTTTGTTTTTTTGTTATTCGAGTCTTTTGCCTGGACAGTAACTTTGTATTGTTGCTATTAAATTCAAGTAATCTATAATAATAATAGTACATCTGGGAGACATTTCATTATTTTCCTTCCACCAGTTCAGTGGCTTCGCTTCCAGTAGTGTAGTACAAGTTTTAAACACCGTTTCTGAATGTTACCTATTTTATTGTCCAGGTTCAACACCTACCTTGTCGATGTCTTCAAATTCTGTAAATTAATTTCATCTACTTTTTTTCATGTTAAGGAAAGTACGTAATATTCTTCTTTTATGAAGTTTCCACGAGTTTAAACGCATTAAACGTAAAACATACTTCTTCGTTTCCTCATTACGTTAGTTTCGTTTCCCTATGTACTTTTGTAAACTGTATTTTTCCCCCTGTATGTCTTTCATAGCCCTGTGAACATTTCCCTTAATATTTTCCTCGATTTCTAGTTTTCCCATTAAACCTTTTCTACTTATTATCAGATATTCCGTTGCGTATTTCCGATTGAATTAATGAAGTTTTTTCCACTAAACGATACCGACTCCTTATGGCTCGTTAGTTAGTAGTCTGTTTCTAGTTTATTTGTTCTGAATAATAATGCTGTCTTCTTTTCTTTTTTTTGTTTTTTAAGTATTTGGTTTCATCTATTCGTGTCAGGAGATCTGAATTTTTCCACTCTTGCGTATTTATTGTCTCCTCCAGTCGGTAGATACCGTTTTCATATCGAGCTTTATCAGAGGAGATTTGGAGACTCACTTTTGCGGCCTGTATTGCGGACAGACTTTTAAGCATCAGTTATAATGTTCAAAAATAGCACCATATCATCTGTAAAAGCTAGACACAATCTAGTATTAAATTATTTTTTAATATTACTTTATTTATTTTCAAATATATATATTTTTAATGAAACCGGCAAAGAAAACACTATTACTGGCCAGCAGATTTAGAGCTGAAGTGCATGTTTAGTGGTATTTGAATAATATTTTTATTCTAAAATAATAATAATAATAATAATAATAATGACGATGATGATGACAATAATAATAATAATAATAATAATAACAATAACAATAGTAAGGGAATAATAATTGTAGGAATAAATTACAAAGAAACCGAAATAAAATGAATTGAAATTATGGGCATAATAACGGGATTGCCATTTTTACTGGTAAATATGGTTATATTGGTGAGTAACATTTCTGACAGTAGCTATTTTTATCAGTAAACTTACAATGAGAATGATTGAAGCATTTGATCTCACGATATATCTTGGCAGGCTCTTTTTTTTCGGCTGATGTACTTCCGATCGTTGCAAAAAATAAACTATTTATTTTCTTATCCAGTTTCCAAAAATCCATTACAATTCTCGTTCCTAAACGCTTCTTAAACTCAACGCGGAGGTGAATTATTATTTCTAAAATGCGTAACATTTTCATCAAAAATTGTGTTGGGAGTGAATGAATAAAAAAAGGGATTATTAATTAAATGGAATCCGGTTTAAAATTATCAATTCTGCAACACCAGATTTTTGAAAAAACTACACTATCTATAAATAATTCCTTTTTGTTTGGTCTACTGATAGAATCGCGCGCGCAGTTAAATGTTGCTTAAATTAATTTCCATAATTACAAATTATACATAATTGCAATATTAGTAATTTTTATAATATTTATATCCATTTTTATATAGTTTTTAGCGGTTTATTATGGAAAGATAATTTTATAGTGTCTCAATAACCATGCGTTAAATGGAGGAAAAATAAAATTTCGATATTTTCCTCCATTATTGTTCTGACTGTTCTTCGCGCTGTGACGTTGAACATTCTTATCTAACGTTAACAGTAATAATAAAACTGTTGCTTCCATCAAAATTGTCTAAATTTTATCCGGTTTTACTTTCAACTTTTTGATATCTGTTTTCCATTACCCTGATTAAGATATTCTGACGTTCCTTTTATAAGGTACAATCTCCTTAAGAATTTATTGCTACAAATTTTTTGCTCTCTTTTTGGTAATAGTTACCGGGCGCATTTTTAATCGGAATATTTAACTTGCTGTCTTTTTAAATTTGATATTTTTATGAAACAGAAATTTTAAAATGCACTATAAAAATATCATTATTTCACGCTGGTACAGTCACAGCGACGAAGAACTTCTTCGTTGTTGCAATTAAAAAGGTACGTAAACTTAATATACCGATTTATTGCGAATTAAGATATACCACCAACAAATCTGATATACATGTATAAAGTATTCGCAACATTTTTTAATCTAAAGGTCCGGTTCATCGAACTCTCTTGAAAGAGCGAAAAACGTATATTAAATAATCTAATAGATATGATGCAAAATAGCGAGTTCAAAAGAGGGGAATCATGATTTAAAATTGAATCAAAAGTAAGCGATAGGAAAGCCAAGAGAAAATTTTGGGTAACATCCTTTTGCAGTATACAATTAAGAGGATGAAAATAAGCGGAATCTAGTAGGAAAGCAGGAAAAAAAGCAGGTCGACTTTGATGATTTCTTTTTAAAGAAACAGTAAGCATGACATCGCATATTGCAGTGATGCAGATTTTATATTTTCAACAAACAAATAATAATGATTAGTAATAAATAGATCATTAGATTTCAAGTATTGTTGACATTGACGCGTAAAGAAATCAACATAAATAAAATTTGACGAACGATTTCAGCCGAATCAGATTAATCGGGGAAACAATTGAAACTTTAACAAAGATGACAGCTATAACCGAATGGTAGTTGGAAATAACAGTTTAGTAAAAAGTTAAATTCAAGAAAACGCTGATTCAACCAAATAACGCTCAGAGTAACTAGTGTTTGGTTTAATTTATTGTACGTACATAATCGGTGTTTTTAATCATCTTTTTTGTCTGTGAAATAGGAAAACTTTGAGTGATAGAAATCGACAAGATCTTGCCAAAAAACTAAATTGAGCAAAAAAGATTCAAGCAAACAACGTTCAGAAAACTGTTTTTTTTAAAAATTCTATATCTATGTCTATATATCCATATATCTATATCTATATATCTATATATCTATATCTATATATCTACATATCTATATCTATATATCTATATATCTATATTAATTACAACGTAATTCTTAGGCTACCCCCCATTCGAAAAAATGTCCGAATTTTATGTAACACAAAATGTCCCCAAAAAATGTCCGAATTTTATGTAACACAAAATGTCCCAATTTTATGTAACGTTTGTTATATTTTATAGGATTTTTGTTATTGTTATTTAAAAAATGTCACAATTTTATGTAACGAAAAATGTAATGAAATAATATCTTAATTTTATGTAATAAAAGTTAAATGTTAGGATAGGATTTTTGCGATTATGTTTTGTTTTTCTTTTTGTGTTGATGCCAGTAAGAATTACGTTGTAAATTTTGATTATTTTATACAAAGTATGGAAGAGAAAGAGACATAAATAAAAGCAAGAGGGGTCAAGGGGCACAGCCCCTTGCGAGGCCAAAATGGCCGAGTTATATATATATATATATACACACACACACCCACACGTATACATACATATATATATATATATATATATATATATATATGTGATGAATGGTTTTAGTTATAAATACCTTGAATGGTTTTTAACATAATTGATAATAGCAATTTTTTTGTGTACTCTTCCCACTTTTTTTGTTAAATTTTCCCTGGTCACTTGATCGGCATAAAAAGTTTAAATCAACCTATATGTTTAATAATTAATTTTAAATTTATAAAAGAGTATTATCCCGTCAAATCGACTCACTGATTTTTTTAGAAGCTAGCTGATTTTTTTATTAGTAGTGTATTCCAACAGATTTATTGGCTGATTCCAACGACCATTTCAATTTCATTAACTTCGGTGCTCAATGTCGGCAATAACCAGATAATTTTAATTTTTTTCAAACATTTAAAATACGATATGGGTAACAGATGTCACAAACAGAATTTTTTTTTTTTTTATAAATTTGTTGGACTTGTCAGCAGCGGACGATTACTCATCAAAAAAGAAGAACGTAGGACGAAAGGAAAATGAAGTCATTAGGAGAGTTATTCGTGGAAGAAGGAGACGGCCAGAACTACTATGAGAAAATAACAAAGGAGTCAAAAGAGATCGATACTAGCACCCGTACAACTAGCAATCCGAAGGGAAATAAATGTATAGAGGAAAAATATGAGGGATGTCTTAGAGGAAAGGGAAGCTCTCATGTCGTTTTACCTGTTTATGATATATCTCATCTTTATAAAACTAAATGCGATATGTAATCAGCATCAAAAGAGAAGTTTTTATCTATGCATGCGATTGCTAGGCAGCACCCACGAAAAAAACCTCCTCAAACAAATAATTAATTCGTATTAACGTCATGCGCGGCCATATATCGTAATTGCCCAATCGAATAATAGGCAAGGGTGTTAGAGTTCACCAACTTTCCACCAGCCTAACAGGTAATCTTCAAAATGTACCGGACCCAAATTTTGATGCTGTAAAAATAACAGCAGCAGTAATTTTTCAAAGTATTGAAAGTGAAGTATGTAAAGTAAAGAGACATAAGCGGTCTGTCATGACTCTGAGCGGCGTGATGAAAGAATTTAAATTTAAATCTTAATTTAAATCACGGATTAAACAGTCACAGTTATTTGCAGATAATATGCAGTGTGACTGTGTTTTGTGGAATACTATATACGTTAAAAGGCGAAGATTCCGAGACGATAATTACGATTATCGGTCATTTTGATCCGCGGTACACCATTGTCTTCGGACTGATTGTTGCCGTGTTCGCGATGGCCGGTTGTTTTGGACTGTTGTATCGAAGTCAAATTCTGCTAACGATTGTAAGTACGTTGGCTGATAAGTTCGCTATTTAAAATTATCCTCTAACTATAGTGTTTATTAGTTTACTATACTCAGCTCGATTTTTTTTTTTTTTTTTGTGTTTAAATTAACGATGAATACGGTCAAAAGTATCGATGTTACTTCGCACTTGTGTTCCGTAACGGAGCGTATTCCGTAGAACAGTGCACTGTGTTTCGCTATGTAGCTAAGAAATGTCTACGCCGGCACGATGAACGTGCATCGCACGTTTTAACAAAACAGAACAGGTTGCGCGTAGCTCACAGCTAGTATTATAGACCAGCTCGAAGCGGGAAACACGAGTTTCATTTCACGTCTCTACGATAAGTAGGACCGCTAAAGATAATTTTAAGCTGTTTTTCAATTCTATTTTTTTTTTTTTTTTTCTATTAATTGGAAAAATGAATGAAAATATGAAGTTGGACTAGGTAATTCTGAATATATTCCGAAAATTTTAGTTCTGCGTTACACAAAGATGACGGGTTTTCTTTGTTGTAAAAATATTCGTAATAAAGAATTAACATCCTGTTTGTTAATTGTAGTAAGTTATAACAAATACAAATATAACGAACAAATTTAAGAATAAAATGATTGCTTACTTAGACACGTTTTCGGGTATAACCCATCATCAGCTAAAAACACAACTCGATATATGTGTAATCGGAAATAAATTCTAATTCACACTTTAGAGTTTGTTTCTGATCACATATATTGAGCTTTGTTTTCAGCTGGTGATGGGTTATACCCGAAAATGTTTCCAAGTAAGCAATCATTTTATTCAAAAATATTCTTGTTTTTATCCAAAAAAATATGTAAGATTTCTGCATTAATCATTTATATTTTAAATAAAAATTATCGATGTGTAAATGAAATATGGAATTTTTTTTAAAAAACATATAATAAATTTGAATAAGTCTGTCCTCTCTGGTGGTGCGACACCACAGAATTCCAAAAAAAAAAAAAACCATAAAAAAACCTGATTTTAATGTTTTGTTTGGAAGTAGCGAAATAAAAAATCAAATGTATCGAAAGTATTAAAGCTACTCGGTAAAATAAATCTAGAAATAAACGTGTTTACATTGGCTATTTCGAAAGGGAAAAATTACTGCGTATGTAGCGCGTAGTCAGAAACAAAAAATGGACTTAAGCAAGATCGCAATCGAAAACTATAATAGTTCAATGACGTCCAATTTGGTAATGCAAATCATCGAAAAAATCCAACGCTTCTAATGTTTGACTAGATGAAACATATTAGGCGACAGCCTCCAAAACCATGTAAAGTGCTTGTCGTGACTGTCGTAAATTCTTCTTCGGTCGATCTCGTCCAATATAATCATAGGTCCCCTATTACGATACTAGCAACTAGACGAACTTCGTACCGTTTATTTCGCTCGCAGGATCACAGTATTGGTCATTCCGGACGCGATCTTTTTTTCCCTCGAACTGTGATAGTCGACGATCTCACACTTCTAATTAGTGCGTTTCGCCGATCAAAATATAAGAAGGGACTTAATAATTTAGCGAAAGACGGAAAAACAGAACCACCCCGGGAATTCACTCGCGACCTTTTACAGAATGCTAAACAGGTATTAAAAATGAAGTATTCATATATCATCGAGTAATTTTAGCAAATAAACCGATTTTTTCATTGAGGGGAAATTTTAAGAACTGTTTCGTTCGCCGAATGACGGAAATATAGAAATATCTCCAATGTATCTTCCACCGTTGTTACAGTATTGGATAGCGCTAGCAATGTTAGCGTTTTTGTACTACGGCAGTCTAATTAATACGATCGTGATCAGGGAAATGGCCCCAAATAACGTCAGGAAGGAATTGGAATCTGAGATGAAAAATTACGATACATCGAGCGAATCGAGAAGAAATGTCGACTACATGCAAAACAAGGTACTCCTCCGTCAGCGTACAGTATCGATAAAAATATTTTATCGAGTAGTAGTAGTAGTAGTAGTAGTAGTAGTAGTAGTAGTAATAGTAGTAGTAGTAGTAGTAATAGTAATAGTACTAGTATTAGTTGAAAATCCGGCGAAATATCGATAAAAATGTTGTTTAATCAATTTCTGTTGATCGGGCAGAAATAAATTTCTCTAGGACACGTTCGCAGATAAAAAATAGCGAAAGAAATTGCGATCCGGAAAACAGGCAGCGTTTCTCGCCCGTTAACGCGTGCCGGTTCTTAGATACATTAATGCGCATATACATAAATTTCATCAAGCAAAACCCGTTTAGAAGATAATTTAAGGGGAAAAAAATAATAAAAACAAAAATAAATAAAACACTAAAATTTCTCGCGAAATAACGAAAAAACGAAATATTGCAAGAGTAAAACATGTTCCTTGAAACCGAGAAAAGGTACCACCATCCACAAATAAGTAATAATAGACGAACTAGGCGATAGTGCTATCAAGCGAATCCCTCGCTAAAAAAATCCTTGAAAGATGGCGAATTGAATAACGAAAAACTCTATAAATTAAATGGCGCGCAGAACACGATTGAATAACTGTCTGCAAGAGTGGACTTCGTCCATTAAGTGAGAACGCACAAATGATTCTTAGGCACGTGTGAAATTTATAGAATATTCCGAGGAAGAAGCTAGCGAGCGACGTATGAAACACATCGAATAAACATTTCCATCAGAAGAAGCGTTGAAAATGTTTACAATTTTACCTCTCTCGAAAAATAAACATGTGCAGTCTCCACTTAAGTCGGTCATTTTCCTTTAAAAAAAAAAAAAAAACACAAAAAGTTAAAAGCAAATATTAACTTTAGTCGAAAAGTGGAAAAAAGTCATTCATTAAGTTCAAAAACAATTTGGATCCATTAGCGAAAATGGAATCAAATTTGACTTCAAACTATATAATAGTAGTGTTACAAATAATTGCTAATAAAAGCGGCGCAAACAAAAATTCGCCTACCATCTTTTCTTTCATTATTTAAAGGTATAATAATTTTAAAGATTAGTTTTTATCTAGTAGAGCGGGTGTTTTTGATTACTTTAGTATAATTGTTGCGGCGTGGAACATTACGCGGACTGGATAACGTTACGTCGCTATATTCCCGGATCGTGCTGCAACAAAATGTTGCCGAAGAAGAATAAATGTAAAAAATCAGAGGCAGCGGGAAAAATCGGATGTCTCTATCCGATGACGAAAGAACGACTCAAGCAGTATCCGCTAAACTGGTTTACCGCTCTGACCATATCTTTAACTTTCGTAAGTAATTATCATCATCGCTTTAATTTGCAATTTGCAGTTTGAACGTTAATTTCTAAGATACCTGGTTGGTGTATGGATAAAGAAGAAAAAAGGCCAAGAAAATGAGTAAACATTTCTTAAAGTTTGATCATCTGTTGGCTAAAAGTTAAACGGGTATGATCTATACATTGCGTAACTTCGTAATTATTCTTTTCTATTGTTTCATTGTACCTGTACTTGTATATTTCTACCGAATTGTTTTATTATCTGGTGCCGTGCAGTAATTGGCGTAAGCTGTTGCACTGGCGGATTGTATAAATAAATAAATAAATGAATAAATAATAAGCGTCTATAGCTTAGACATTAATACTTTTGCCAATGTATATATATATATATATATATATATATATATATATATATATATATATATATATATAACTCGACCATTTTGGCCTCGCAAGGGGCTGTGCCCCTCGACCCATCTTGCTTTCATTTCTGTCTCTTTCTCTTCTACACTTTGTATAAAATGATCAAAATTTACAACGTAATTCTTACTGGCATCAACACACACAAAAAATAACATAACCACAAAAATCCTATTCTAACATTTAACTTCCGTTATATAAAATTAAGACATTTTTTCGTTACATTTTTCGTTACATTTTTCGTTACATTTTTCGTTACATATTTCATTACATAGAATTGTGACATTTTTTAAATAACAATAACAAAAATCCTATAAAATATAACAAACGTTACATAAAATTGGGACATTTTTTCGAATGGGGGGTAGCCTAAGAATTACGTTATATATTAATTACAGCGTAATTCTTAGGCCACCCCTTATTAGAAAAAATGTTCAAACTTTATGTAACGTTTGCTATATTTTAATTTTTACCGACTTTATATATCTTCTTTCTTTGGGTGCGGTACGCTACATAGCGCGTTGGCGCAATCTATTCGTACACTTTTAGCTGTACCGATATAGGTTGTGTACCAGGCAATTATTATATGCAGTACGAATGTGTACCCTTTCAAGACTACGTTCGGAACTGACCGAATATTTTTAATTTTAATTCTTTGTAATAAGTTCTGTAGTCAAGCGCTCTAGCAACTAGGCTATCGCGACGACTGACTTTAGATATATATATATATATATACAAAAAAAAATTAGAACGAAAAATGTCACAATTTTATGTAATAAAATATGTAACGAAAAAATGTTCTAATATTATATAATGAAAGTTGTTAAGTGTTAGGATAGGAGATAGGATTTTTGTGATTATGTTACTTCTGTCGATGCCGGTAAGCCTTACATTGTAAATTTTTTTATACAAAGTATAGAAAAGAAAGAGATAGAAATGTAAGCAAGAGGTTTCAAGGGGCACAGCCCCTTGCGAGTCCAAAATATCCGAGTTATATATGCTTTCAACTATGAACTTATTTTAATATTTAAATAAATAAAACGACAAGGAATGTTGTGCGGAAGAATGTAAAAGAGTAGGAACTGGACAAAAGATAATGACAAAAATCTGCTACGTTTACAAATACTGAGAAAAAGAATGAGTCCAGGGGCTTCATTTTCGATGCTTTGAAAACGTAAGAAATGTGAACTTTTGACAAAAGATGAATGCATTGCGATTGCGCTCAGACGCGTTACACATTGAAAGAGGAGATAGAAGAAGATTTAAAAAAATTAAAATTGCGTCTTAAGAGAAGAAGCCGCTCAACGGACCTCACGAATGATAATGATAACGGCGATGATGATGATGACGCTTGAACGCTAAATCATTAATATTCCGATTATAATTCCCTTAAAATATACGAATTTACAAGCGGATGGGATTTTAATATATTTCGCAAGGAATTTAGGCTGATCCGTACACAAACTGCAAATAGATTCACCTTGTTCGTCGTTTTACTGTTTCCTTCGTTAACTTATAAATCTTTCGCTTAGCCGAAGATCCGGTTTGCGCTACATTATATGTCAGTCTATTTCGGTATAAAATGTTAACAGCACCCTTGTTGAGAAGAATTTTTTGCACGTTGATTTTCAGATTTATTTGTCTAGCACACGCATACACACACCTACGCGCGCAAATACGTTCCTATGAATCATTTAAATTTGGAATATTTTCAAGGTAACGAAAAACAATAATACATATGTAGATATCAAAATTGTTTATGATGTGAAGTGCCCAGGAGTAATATCTGAAAAGATAAATTAAAATTTTATAACCATTTTAATTACGTTCAAGGTGAAGCGAACAAATTCTGAAAATTTTTTTAATAAATTATATAGCAATAACGGTAACTAGGAATCCATAAGATGATAACTTTATCGAATATTTTTTTTTGGTATTATTATAATGGAATTTATTATGTAATATTGAAAATTCAATGAAAAAAGTTTAAAAGTTTTAATTACAATTAAAATGATATAAGTGCTTGTGCACTTTAAGGTTACCGATTGTCATCAGTAATGGCTGGTAAATTATCAGTAATTGCGGATGAAACAGAAATGCCTACAATATTCATAGTTAGAAACAATTTATAAAGTAGTAGAAGTAACAGTCTTACAATAAATTTATTTAAAACAACAAAATAGTTACGTTAAATTACGCCGGAAAATAATCAACTGTAGAGTTTTTATAACGATCAAACAAATCATTTTTCTCTAGGTATACAAGAAAGGCTGGAAAAGAGATGCGAGATTTCGCTACAATTTGCCGTCATCGAAATTTTAAATTATACTATTTGTATAAATTTAGAACTTGGATAACTGTGTCCGATAAAATTGCCGAGATAGGCATATTTTAGACGGCTATAAACTACGTACCAAATAAAGGAAAAATTTAACAAATTTAACAATTTAGTAATTAAACAAAACCCCCAATAGTGTATTAGAGTGTATAATACGTTACAAGTTTAATTTGGTCTTTAAACGTTAAGTATCACTCAACGACTTCACTGGGTAAATTGGATGGGCCTGTTTAAATGAGTTAGTTCAGAGCATCAAACTTAGTATCTAGAAGAAAGAAAAAAAGGAAAAAGGGAAAAATGTAACAAAAAGTCCAAAAAATTATTTAACTTAAATTTCTCGGAATAGTTTTTAATATTTATGACGCAAGAAATGGCGGAATCTGATAATTGTAGAATTCTTAAAAAATACCCCAATACTCTCCGGATTAAAAAACTCGCAATGTTCGACTTCGACTGTGATTTGGTTAAATAATGTTTTCGATAAAAGTAATTATTTTGAAAATATCTTAAAAACTGCTAAGAGGTTCCAGCATTTTTAAATTCCTGTTCGACCATTATCGACGACGAACTTTAAGTTTCTAGCAAAGCTAACAGAGAAGCAAATTTTTAGTCGTACTTTTATCTAAAAAAAAATTTTTTTAGAGTTTGATTTGATATGTGTACTCCCTACTGACCCCTTTCATGTCCGTGCACTTTCCTACATTTTGCTTTCAACACTCCCTACCAATTCGACTCTTTCCTTTTATCGTGCACGATAATTCTTTCCTTTAATTATTTATTCACCTTTTTTCATTTTCACCCAACTCTTTCGCATATCATTCGTCTTACGCTAATAATAAACTTCTCGCCGTCGTCATTAACCACTCATACACTCCCAAATTCCCTAGCCGAAAAACTTACAACCTCTTAAAATCCTTATTTCTTTCAAATTGCTTCAATTTTATTCATTTGACCGTCGAGCCGGAATAAAATTTTACACTTTTTTCATTTTAATGTTTTTGCTTTTGTTGCGTCGCCATTAATTTATTTATAACTTTGCAAAATCAAGACTTATCTTTTCTAGTCTAGCCCACCAGCATCCAAGAATAAAGCTTGTCGATAAATTCACCTCTTTAACAGCATACGTTTGGCATTTTTCGACGTTGATTGTTATTGTTTCTCCACCTTTGGTATAGCATTCTTTGTCAGATTCCATTCCGTGTTACTCCTAATTGCTGCTATGTACACATGTTGATGGGTAATCGTCCGTTGCTGACAAGCCCAGGGAAAAACCCAAACGAGAAAAAAAAAACACTACACGATAGGATTTTTTTTTACTACATGTATATATATATATATATATTATCGCTTTATCTGTTTATTTTATTATTTCTTTAATTAATCTTTTTTGTTATTTCAGATATTAATCATCTGTACAATTAATACTGTTCAGTTATCGGCTTGAAGTTGTTCGAGATATCACCATGAAAAATACGTATTAGCAGATGAGTCCGAGGGTGTCTTCATATTTTAAGCCTCGAGTTTTCGTGAGCGTAAAAATGTGTACAACATCGAAACATTACTTCTTTCCCCATTATTACGTTTCGATCGAAATACATCTTTACTAGCAGTATTCGATACGTTTGTAAGAAGTATTTATTTATCGCTGTTCTCTCATTCCACCGCTATTTTCAATCACTATGCGACATGGTTTATAGTTGAACAACAATGCTAACGTTTAGATATGGAAGAGCGCTTGCGTTTTCGAGATAAATCTTTGCTTATTTTAAATCGATACGAAATGCATTTAAAGCGAATTAGACGCAAACAACAAAGAACTCCGGTGATATTTCCACGATTAATCACCTTCATGATCGAAACTATGTTTTACAAACGATAAGATACATAACCTCGCGCTTCTACCTTTCAGTGCAATCGGTGCAAGGAAAGTTGATTCTCAGAACAGAGTCCATCTAATGTCATGCGGTGAAACACCATTATTGAAAAGTTTTCAAATTCCGTGCTGGTAACATTATCAAGTCCGCTGGACGAATTATAAAGCCGTGTGACACTTTAATGAAGTACAAACTGCCGGTTGCTCGCACAATCTGAATTTAATCGACATAGAGCCTTTTTCAAACGCATCTCGATGTGCAAGACAATATTTTCAGATCCATTCAAAAAACAAAAAAACAAAAAAAAAAACGGAAAACAAAAAAAGAAACAAAAGTTTTACGATTATTAGTTTCGAACGTGTTTTTAAAACTTACAATAGAGGCCAGCTAGTTTTGGAAAGATTCCATCCTGAAGAATTGGTATAATTGGAATCAGAAAGAGGAGGAAAACTGACAGGAGTTACTAGGATAGGAACATGGTCACTGCCGAAAGAGCCCATAAGGGTCTTCCAATTATAATTAAGACCAATAGACGAAGAAGAAAAGGTTAGGTCGAGGGAACTAGAAATGGAAGCATTCCTGTAGTATGTGGGGGAGAGATCGTTGAGGAGAACTAGATTATCAGAGAGGATGGTATTCTCAAGGATGGAACCGTTGGGATTGTAGGATGCACAGCCCCATAAAGGAGAATGCGCATTCCAGTCACCACCGATGATAAAAGGATGCGGAATAGAATTAAAAAACGACGAGAAGGGGAAAAGACGAAGATCGAACCTAGGAGGAACATAGATAGAAACAATGCTAATAGGACGTACAGAGGGAGGCTGAATGGAGATGTGAACAATGTTAGGTAAATTGGGACAATCATAAGAGCAGAATGGAATGTCATTTCTAATCAGGATTGCAGAACCACCATAACCGTCATCGCGATCACATCTAACTACCCTGAAGCCTCTAATATTGAAATTTATGTCCGACCGAAGCCACGTTTCGGAAAGGAGAGCAACATTCGACATTATGTAGATCCAATAACCCCTCTAATGAATTTTTATTGGCTCTTAGACTGCGACAATTCCACTGTAGAATATTTAGCGCAGCCATCATAATAAAACAGTAAAAGAAAAAGGCATAAATGAAGTGGGGAGGAGCAGGGGAAAAGACCATAAGAGCAGACAATGAGATGCATTTGTATAGAAGGAACTAAAATGAGTGAGAAACGGAGAAAAGAAAAATAAAGAACAGCAGTTGCAAAACAGGAGGAAGTAATTCGAGGCTGTTAAGTCGAAAGGAAAAACAAAGAGCATAGTGCAGAAGAAGATATAGAATAATTTTAGGATAAAAGAAAAAAGAGTAAGCAGTATTCGTGCAGAATCGAAGCAGCCAGTGGAATGCAAGTTGTACTTCATATATAGGCGTGGTACATAGCCAGCGCTATACAACTCCGACAAATTCACCACAGTGCAGTTAAAACAGCAAAGGTGTGTACGGAGAGTGATAGGAATGGAACTCAGTTCAGAGATTGAGTGTATCAACTCAACATGAGCCCATTCCCGAAAAAAATGTGTATAGAATATACACCAATGCCTGTTAGAGGTTGAAACCACTTCTACATAAGCATAAATGAAGATAATTATTACGATAAAATCGTTAACCAACTGGTTAAAATGCTTCGCACTGAATATTGTAAAGAAGATTACACGAAAGGGAAAAAATGTAAAAGAAAGAAAGGAAGCAGGGGACAGAAAGTAACATAATAAAGCAAATACAGCCTCGATATTTATTTCCATTTTTTTTTTTTTTTTTTAAATTAATTAATTAAATTTTTTTTTCGTTCGGTATAGGAGGAGGGAATTAATTAAAACGGATATTATTCGACAGGAAATAAGAAAGGGAGTCAACAAAGGATGTAGAGGGAGCAATATTGTTTGAAGAGAGTAGTTCAATGATGGCTACCGAAATATCCTTAATTAAAGGCGAAGGGGTAGCGGAAGGGGAATTAGGAGTACATAAGGAGACGGGAATAGCAGGATTTGGGGGAAGGTGAGTATTTGAAGAGGAAGATTTGTTAAGAGCCCAACCATTAGAGGGGGTTGGGAGACGATTAGATGGGAGTGGGGGGAATTGAGGAGAAGAATTATGAAAAGGTTTGGAATTACGGGATTTATGAAAGGTGGGAGATTTGGGTCGGAAGTGAGAGGGAGCAGTCAACGGAGGAATGGAAGAAGTATTAATGTAAGAAGTGGAAGATGAGGCACGGTCGGCATACGAAAAAGCCTGAGAGACTAAATTGCTTTTTTTAAATTGAGAAGCCTCTTGGAATGTGATATTTTCAAATGCCATAATTCGTTTTATTTCTTTTTGTTTGAGCCACTCGGGACAAGCACGATCATTGGCACTGTCGGCGCCTTTGCAATTACGGCAAGTGGGAGGAAGTTGTAGACTGCTGCATTCCGAGACTGAATGCCTGGAAGAACAGTGGGAGCAGATGGTACAGGAACCACGGCAGTGCTTCGCGATGTGTCAAAAAAGGAAGCATTTAGAGCACTGGGTAGGTAGACGAACGCTGGGAGAAACCAGGAATCGAATTTTAAATATCGTAACGTGTTCTGGGAGAGAAGTTTTATGAAATTTGATTTCAACAGAACCAGTCGGAACTTTTTTACCTTCAAAAAAACGATGTATACGACGGATAGAGGCGATAGGAATAGTAGAATGGATTCCTTCCAAGATTTCATCTTCAGAAAAGGATGGATGAATACCGGAAATAATGCCCATTCTGAATAACACAGAGTTTGGAATGTACGCTTTGATATTATGCGACGCAAAAAAAGTTAGGATGAGACAGAAAGGAATTAGCGGAGGAGACGGAGGGAAACTTGACCGAGACACGACCCCTACCTTGAGGGACAATGCTCGTGGGGGAAGAGGAAAAGGGATTGATCAGCCTGGCAATTGCTAAAGGATGAAGGTTGCCTAGATTTTTATCCGAGGAACAGCTTTCGACGTGAACGGTGAAAGGTCCTGGATGATCGGCCGAGAACAATAGAGTATCTTTACTATTATTATAATTATTTGGACTATTACTGTTATTATTAGTGCTACTGTTATCGTTATTGTTACTGTTATTATAACCGCTGTTATTATTAACATTACTATTATCATTATCATTATTATTATTGTCATTACTAATATTAATATTATTATTATTATTGGTGGTGGTGGGGGTGGTAATGATGTTATTGCTGTTATTATTATTGTTGTTATTATTATTATTATTATTGTTATTGTTATTATTTTTACTTTTATCGATAATAAAATTCTCGACAGCTGTATTAGCACTGTTGTTAGAATTATTTGAAGTGGCGAGATTAGGCGAATCGGGTTGAGATAGCCGCAGATCCTTGTTTGGCAAAATCGCGGAGACGGCGAGAGAGGGTCAGAAGGTTTGCGCTTGCCGACAGCGTCAACCTCCATCAAGTTTAGCGATACATTCGGTTTCGCTTTTAAATCTTTGGAGGAGGCCGCCGGGCGGCCCCCACTAGACGAGCTCATCAATCAACTGACCTAAAAAAAAAAGAGAGGAAAATAAAAACAAAAAAAAAACACAAAAAAATAGCGAAATGAATTTAAAGCAGCGAAAGGCAAACTGAAATATTAAAATGTAAACTAAGTAAAAGTTAAATGCGACAGCGAAGAAACCGAAATTATTTATCTAAATAGAAAACAATGAAGCGATTTCACCGGTCTGCCGAAACAACTGATTACCGAGCTGATAACAGGAACGCGAACGCACACGAGATAACGATTCACATCGAGCCCCACCTTAAATTATCTGCTTTGTGTAAATAATTCGACTGTTTAAATTTAAGAAGTATTTTTAAATAGCAAACATTGTTGTCTATGAAAAAAACAAGAAATTGGGTTTTAATTTTAGAATGTTGTATGTTCTTATAAATAAAGTTCAGGATTATCTACAGAACTTGACACCCATTTAAATCTCAATACTTTTGTCGGTGAAGTCGACAATCATCATATTGTTAATATTGAACTTGGCTCCCATTTTTACGTTTATGTTTTTGATGAGATACCCATTTACGTTAAGTAATGGAAACATGTGATCTAGGAAGTGTGATTGTAGATAATAACAAAAGCATAGCAGATGTTAAGAATAGGACAGGTTAAATATGCATGTAATAACAAAAAAAGTTAATTTTAACCAATACTTGATACGGAAGTCCGGAAAAAATTTGTTAAAAAAGCATATGACTAGAGTGCGCTCAATTACGTTTGTGAAAATTAGACTTTGACAGTAGCGGAAATGAATAAATTGAAGTATCTGGATGATGCAGAATAGCAAACAAATAATTATGAAAGAAAAGAAATCAAATGACAAAAAACTAGAAGAAGTAAATGATAAAAGAAATATAATAAATTATATTGAGAAATGTGTAAAATAAAACTACTAGGACATACAATAGAGCACGACTGTTTCATAAAAAATTCTGTAGGCTGGAATTGCAGAGAAAAGACCAAAAGGGTAAGAACAATCAACAGAATAAAATGACTGCAACACTGGGCATTTTATAGTGATGAATAAAAATCAATAAATATACGAATATATATATGTCTATATCTATCTATCTATCTATATATATATATATATATGTCTATATCTATCTATCTATATCTATATATATATATATATATATATATATATATATATATATATATATATATATATATGCATATGTATGTATATGTACGTGTCCAATCAAAATGAATTCGCTGCAACAAAATGTATGCGTATTTAATTTAAAAGACGATTAAAATAATATCGGTATCTTTCTGGATTAATTCATGAATAGCATGCCAGCTATGCAAGTAGCTATCTCACTGGCACTAATTGCATTGTGTTCGAAGCAGATTACATTTTAAAGGAAGTAAACCATTGTTTTGTTTTTTAAAGAAAATTTTATTAACGATTTTCGAGCATTGTAAATTTTCTTTCTTTTTTTCTGAATTTAAAAATTTCAAATAAACCAATTTTGCAAAGAATTAAAATACAGCTGTAGTTAAAGGATTACTTAACACTCAAAATTATTGCCTATTTGTGAACTGATAATGTTAATAATAATTTTAATCACGTGACGTATTTCTACGAGCTTGCGATGATATTAATATTAATAATTTAGTGAAGTTCCGGAAATGGTAATTGCTGACTCAACTGTTTACGTACTCGTAAACAAAACTTCTCTTGCATAGTTTGTAAATTCTACATTGTAATTTGCGTCAGAAAACAGTTTTATTATTTGATGATTTATTTAAATTGAATGCTACCTTTTTTCAGTCAACAGCGGACAATTCACGCTGATATAAAATTTATTTAAACAATTAAAAAACAAATTTGAAAATGTGTGAAAAAAAATCACTGATAAAATCAACTTTTGATTTTATTTGTCTCCTTTTAATAATCTGCAAATTTGGACATTTCTTTTTTCCAGTTTTCGGAATTGATTTTTTTTTTTTTTTTTTTTTTTTTTTGTTAATTTACAACTAGCACTATGGGCTATTTAGTAAATTTAATATTTTAGTAAAAATGGCTTGCTGAAGAGCCCTGTCCAGTGACAGGGCCTCACTTAACAAATGTACCAGATACAGTTTATATTAGGTCCATCACTATTGTCCTCTTCAGTCTCCGAGTATCAGCAGAGTTATTTAACAATGCGGCTGCCATAGCATTGGGGTGTGACCCCATCAATTTTAGTACTACTAATATCGTATAATTGCTTCGAACGGCGTAGAATCATTAAGGTAGTCATTCTTCGACCTTCTTGATATTCTTTAAAAAAAGACACGATTATTTACCGCATCAGATTTTTGTAAGTTACACACACACACACATTTTGAACAGTCCTAAAGAAACTCATGTCCCAAAGGGATTTCGAAACGATTTGAACATATACACAAGCCGAAACACAATTAACTTTACTTTTGTATACACCTATTTGTGACATAGTCTAGTTCAAAGGTGGTTTTTACGTAAAAACATGTGACATTTAACATTTTTTTAGGTTTCAATCTACCCCGCTTAGCTTACGAAAAACTGCAGTGTCCAATGTCGCTTGCAATGCGACTATAATTATCGCAACCGTGTATATAGCGCGTATATAGAGATTTGTAAAATCAAAACGAACGTAAATTATGCAATTAAAATTAATAATAGGGCGGAATATTATGCACGAAATCGATTTGAAATGTTACTTCGCTGTGCGGGAATAATTAATAATAATCGAGTTACGACGTCAGATGGTAGTAATGTGCGAATTTCGTACGAGTTATTACGTCACACCGTGAGATTCTAACGAAACCCTTCTTTAAAGAGAGCGTGAATTAAACGGCCCAGAATTTTACTGGCCACGCAAAGTCTTGTCTGTTGCAATACTAAAAAGTTTAATCATCTTCCACTGCTAATTTTGTGATTTTCTATTTGGCTCCGTTCCGTCCCAATGAAAATTAGTAAGAACGCCTGTAAAATCATCCAGGGAGTCATAAACCTAGTACTTTTTGTAAGTAAATATTATTTACCTTTCTGTAAAATTACGTCTGAGAAATGTCGTTATCTCCGCTAAAATACGGAAAGCGAACGAATCAACAGAGTCCTATGGTATTGTAACACTGCTTTCCATTAAAAGTCTACGGGAAAACAATTATCGAGAATCTGCCGAATAAAGGAGAGAACATGGACAATATCTTCTTCTTTTGTGAATCATTAAATAACCGCTTATAATTCTATCACTTGTTGATTTCTATCGAGATACATTGACGTGTTTGTGTTTGTTTGTTTGTTTGTTTTTTCTGGGGCAGGCTTATGGGGTGGGACGTAGCTCAGTCAAAATCAGCATGTACGTTCCATAAATAGGAGAACATAAAGAGGATGGCGCTTGAATGCAAATAATCCACACTGTGTTTATAAACGAATTGTATTTGGTTCTGGTCTTCGATTTTACGGAAGCGTTAATAATTGCATTTCCGGTTTTTCGACGTCAACCCCCGTATCTGTGTATAATAACCTAATGAAACAACGGGGAGGTTTTATCTATTTTCAACGGAATGTTATTCAAAATTTTCCGTACTTTCATAGCATTCTTAAAAACCAACAAAACAAAAAAAAAACTGAAACGCAGCCTTCTATCACATTCATCTTTGTGAATTTAACTTTCTCTTTTCTACATCATATGGTATAGATGAATAAAATAAAAATATAAAATTTTGGAAATCGCGGGGAGAGAGAAAATGTACGTGTATGTCTGTCACAGCTGTCAGTTGGGGATGAACATGCTATTGCACGGTTCGGTTGAGTAAAATGACGGTTACGTAATTATGAATAGATTCGGTCAGAAGGCGGTTGAAGTTAAGTTAAGGGGAAAGTCTCGCGAGACAGAAACATGCGGAACTTTAGCGGAAGTAAAATTTCCAAAAACACCGAATTGAAGGATTCCACACTGACCATCGATCGCAGCCTCGGCCACTCGAACGACGTCCAGCCGTCTATCCAACGGGGACAATCACCGCCGACAACAGCGATATGTAAAATTTTATATTTAAGAGAAATCCCTTTATTCTTGTATATTTATACATTTTTTATTAGTGTGGTCTTTTCAGCGGCCGGTCGGTTAAGAAAGATGTAAAGTGTATAATGCAAAAGATTTAAGAACAACTATATATAGATATATGTGTTTTTTATCAAAAATAGTAATAGTAATAATAATAATAATAATAATAATAATAATAATAATAATAATAATAACGGTTTAATGATATAATTTCACATCTACGGTAATTACAAGGCTGTAGTGACATCGCTGAACTAAACGGTAACATTTCGCTTCGCTTCCCGTAATTATTTAACATAGGATATTAATCAATTATTAATTATTATTCCAGTTGATTGCGACCGTGATGATTGGAGTAATGATACATAGTACCGCAACATCGTTTCCGGCAGACAGCTTATACAAAGGAGAAGAAGTAAAAAATGTACAAAGAGCATCGTTTTTGGCTCTGCTGCTAATATTAACCACTATCATGATGGGATTATTCCTTTTCATGGGAATATGCGGCATATTTACGGAAAATAAGTTCTTCCTCAAAATGGTAATGGAACACACACGTTTTATCGAAATAATTAATCGCGATTAATTAGAAAGAACCGGGTATGAAGAATTATACTACTTTTCATTAGTAATCCCTTTGTACCCGATGATGAAATTTTAAAATTTATTCTAAATACCTGTTCGGCCGTTGTTAGTTGATCGAGCCTCCTCCTGAATGAATAAAGAAAAAAGAAAAAGTCTCAGACGGTTCCTCAGGAATACGACCGTAAAAACCTGTTCCGTACGGGTTAACGAGAATAAAAAAAAAACAAATCCAAAACTTCGGACAAACTTAAACTATTCGGTGGTGGAGAATTAGGGCCGGAATGGTATTCCGAAGGAGCGTAAAAGACGTAAGAAGAAAGGTAAAAAGATTAATTCAAAAAAGAAAATGTAATATACGTTTTTTGGAAGAAAAATGCAGATGAAAAACATGGCCAGGATAACTTGAACGCAGTGTATTTAGGGTGAGAGGGTAACGGAAATAATTATGATAATTCGAAACGCGTGGCAGTGTTGCAGTGAATTTGAAATTGAAGCCGAGAAAGAACAGAACCGCGGGAACTAAAGAAATCCAGACGATTCAATGACTCGTCAATATTTCTGACTGATGGCTGGGATTCGATACAGAACATTAGAGAGTTCACGAGAAGTACGACGAAATAATCGGACGACAGCAGGGCAGAATGAGGCAGTTCTTTCAGAACAGATTTTTCAAAAACTCGTAGCGGCAAATTTGTAACGTAGGAGGGGATCATCGAGCACGGATTAATTATTAAAGTGGTTGAACGAATAGAAAGTTTCGAAAGCGCAGATGGAAAGTTCGAAAAGGTTGATTTTTAATCGAATGCTTTTTCCGACTAATTTTGGGATTCGTTTAACTTTGCCAGTCAGCGAGCAGTTTTTTTCAGGGTTTCTTTTTTTCTAAAATTCGGATAACGACTGAATTCTCCCTCTGGTGCGACTGATTTGTAAAATTTTAGCCCCAGGTGCGCGCTAGCAGATTTATTTGTTTATCGTCCCGGCAATAAACTTTTAGGACTTTCTGAACGTTAGCACGTTCCGGATGCCACCTACCTCGATCATTTAGGGGTAATCTAACTGAAAGACTGAAATTTCGATTACGTTATCGTATCGGTTGCGGAATAAAAACTTATCTAGTTGTCGACAAAAGATAAAATAATTTCGTACCAGTTCCGTTAGTTCCGTACGACTGAACTCGCTCCGAAATAAGTGACGTCTTGTTAAAATTTTTTAACAATGTATACCAGCGGCGGATCCACGGGGATAGGGGACATTCCCTTCTTAAAAAACCAAAGCCTATATGGAAAAAATTTGCTATAACAGAGAAACTTAATTTATGCTATAAAAGATTTGTATGAATTTTACGCCTACGAATTTTAGTAATTAATATTTAATAAAATTTTCTAATAAAACTATTAATGTTCCTTTTTTATTCTATTTTAAATGTAATTATCATCGATCTTTAGCCTTTTTTAATTATTTTTAATTTTTATTTTGCAATTTTAATTAAAAATAGAGTTCAGTGAGAAATATATATATAACATATATATTTAAACTTGCTCATGAACATAGAGAATTCGGATCGGATTACTACCAAAAATAAAAAATAAGTAAAGTGTCTAATAAAAATACTATCTTTCTTACTACATATTTCTAAACTACCATTTTAGCTAGAATTTTATAATTTTGTTTTATTTTTCACCCCTAAATATAAGACAAAAGTTAAAATTGTAATAATTATGTATTTTTAAAACATTTTTAAAGGTCGCTATTTGATTTTCTTTATGAAACAAGGGATATTTCCCAAATCTAATGCTTACAGTAGAAGATTTTACGTAATTATATAATCCCCCCCCCAATGTTCTTCTGGATCCGCCCCTGATGTATATTGCAAAAAAATCGGACAAACAAAAGCTATCGTTAGTTCATATTCTATCTGGACTCGATTGTGAGGCAGGAAATTAGTAGTATTTTTATTAATTTGAAAAATTGAACGGGGCATTACGTATTGCTTGCGAAACTCTGTGAAATTTGCTTAATTTTCGTCTCTCGTTTGCTTTCAGAGTTTGATAGCGTTGGTAGTTTTGCTAATTGTATATATAGTTCACGTAGTTGCGCTAATTATAAATATTATGACACTCAAACAGTATTTGAAAACCCTCGTAAATTACAGAATCGAAACGTACGAGACCGTTGCTTCTTCTCAAAAATTCCTGGACTTCTATCAGTCAACGGTAAGTAATTAGCGTTCAAAAGTTTTACTATTTCCATTACGCTATGTGTGTGTGTGTATTAATAACGATTTGGAGAATTTTTTTATTAAATTTAGGTATCCCCTTTTTTCATTTTCTTTGATAAAAGTTGAAATGTAGTAAAAACATCTGTATGAGTGAGAGCAAAAAGGGTTTTCAAAAGGGGTTTAAAAAGAAGTTTAAAAGGGGCTTAAAAGGGTTTTTGTTTCGGCTTGGTTCAGTCTTTTACTTTAATAGTAAAATTTTTACGGTAATTTATTTTCATTTTCGATTATTTTATTTTGCTAGCTCGTAACATTTTACTATTTCATTTCATTGATTAAAATTTTATTAAACTCGTTCAGATCCAAGATTCTCGCTTAAGTGAACTCGGTTCGAATCCCATTGTTGTACAGAAATACAAGCTATTAACATTCATACCGTCCGCTAAATGTCTACCACACTCGTTGGCTGACAACAAACATCCTGTTTTAATTCGCTCTTACGGTTATCGTTTATTATTAACGCTACTCCGACCGCAACGATTGTAATTATTACCGAACATTTTGCGCTAATACTTATTGTACCACTTATTCCCCATTATTCGTAAACCCGGAAAAAAAAAATATATATATAAAAAAAAAGGTAATTCCCGAAAAACGGAAATATACTATTACTTTATCATTTTTCGTCATCATTTCTGCTGTCGAAATAAATGATCGCTTTAATATTCTCGGATCATTTTTAAAATAATGATCATTGACTATCGCGTCAGCTTGAAAGCCATATGCAAATGAAAGTTGCAAAAACGAAAATAGGGGGGAAAAAATCAATGATGAAACAATAAACTCAGCCGAGGGTAAGACCAAGTAAACCATGTCCAAAAATACTACCAAATTCTTGTTCCAGTTAAAATTAAAACGGAGTGGACAGTTTTGGTTTTTTTTTTGTTTCTCCATGACTCAGCTCGAATAAGAATAATAGCCGTACAGAAATATAATTTCCGAATATTTCGCGATACGTTTTTTATCCTAACCGATAAAATATCTTTGAAAACACTAAACGTAATTTTTACTTTTCGTGCTCGAATAATAAAGTTTGTTTACCAGTCTAATACTCCGTTTCGTCGTTTTTTTCCTGTTACCGGCGTAAGGTTTGAGAACCTTCTTAATGTTTTAAAATATTACGTGCCGCCAATAATTCTAAGATAGAAGAAAAAAAAAGTTCACGAAATCACCAGGTGTATCTTCGTGATTTTCGCTTAGATCCTCCACTGAGTTAAACCGTATATATAGCTGCGAACGGCGAAAATAGCAAATGCATTCAAATGCCAGAAGAACAAGCTCTATCCGTTACGTCAAACTATACCTGCAAAGCTAATAATGAACATCCCACGGTCAGGGTTATTCCCTTTCCAGCACTTTTGCCTATTATAATATAATCATCGGCCTTTCAGAGCTGAAACTAGGAATTTCTTATATTTTAAATATTTTTTACCGGAAATCGAAGTTTTAACGAACACCAAAAGAGCAGAAACCCGAACTGGATCAAAACTTTCATCGAAAGCTAAATATTTTAACCAATGAAAAAATCGTCTGAAAGCCGGTAAGTGTCATTTTCGTACTCTATGCGTCTTCAATTAGTTCAAAGTTGACGCTACTCTTTTCGATCTTTACTATCAAGCGTCCAGTAAACTCTTCATGCCGACTTTAACATCACATATATCGGTACAACAATTAATTGTCTTCCGGGCGGTGTTCTCATTGAAGATTGAGGAGATGGGGCTAGAGACGTTTTGGTGTTGATGCGTGCGTCAGGCGCATAATATGTTTTCATGTAGCTGCGATTATATTAGGGGGGCAAAAAAATGTGAGTGACGCTTTTTTTTTTTTAAATCGCCATTATACTACGCCCATGAGTGTACTGAGGCAGCGCATACACGTCGTCAATCACTCAGAAGGCAAGAGACAAAGACAACAGAACGCAACGCGGGTTCACTGCAAGCTATTGTATCATGAAGCCTGTTTTCGGACATAACGTAAACATGAAAATGTATATATCGCTTTTATCATTTTAAGCTGCTATTTATTTAAATTATATAACGATTCAAAAGTTGTTTGTTTGTCAGCAATGCCAATGAACCAACGAGCGCGGTAAAAAAGAGAAAAGGAAATCGTAAATAATTTTTTTTTACAAAACCAATAATGGCATAGAGTGTCTCCGACTAAAGTCAACATATTTTCTTTTTATGGCTAGGCATATTTACTTTCACTGTCGAATACGTTTATATAGATGAGTGATTTTAATATGTATATTATATTCAACAGAAATAATTGGTTACATTTTACAGTATAACTGCTGCGGATTGTACCACTACACCGACTGGATAAAATACCATTACTACATACCTTATACGTGTTGCGGTAAAAGGCTATTGCGTGAAATTTGCTTTCCGGCAGATGTGGGCAACAGAAAAGGCTGCATGGAGAAAATGAGCAGTCAGAGATATCACCAATTGTCCTTTCTGATAATTATGTCAATGGTAGAATGCGTATTTACGGTACGTTCGAGAAATCGATTCCTTATTTATTAGGTGCGTTTTTGAACGAATAGAAACTGAACTATTCGCTAAATTTCATTTGTGCACAAATTACGTAATTTCAGTATATGTATCTACATATTTAAACGAAATATCTATTTTGCAACTGACTATTTAGCTATTTAGCTACTTAGCTATTTAACAAGTTTGCGTAATTCGAACCTAACTGACTAGTGTACTATTACAGAAATTTCAGCTTTTTGCATGGCTTATTTATTAGCGTAAGATCCCGGGGTTCGCTGTAATCTTTTTATTGTGTACAATGTACATCCGTCAGACCGCGCGTGGCCATAATGTTGCATGAGGATTTTATATAGATTATGCTTTGATTTTGTAATAAGCTTAAAAAGCTTTTTTGTGACTGCTTAATGAAGCATGGCATTCCGAAGTACCGAACTACTGTTTTTGTCTATCCGGCTAGAGTTGTAGTGGTGGTGGTAGCTTCTGGTCGCAAAAACCTCACAATCTTCAGAGCTGTGAAACCTACATCTGATTTTCTTTCGTCTTTGCTCTTTACGAATTTTTTAGCTTTTCCTATTTTCTACCTTGTTTTATCGATTAGACTTTTGCCTGAAGTCTATTCCAGGCGTAGTTTTTCCTCTTATCTATCGGTTGCTGAGAATTTTTCTCTGCTCCAGGTCTCCTTTCCTTGGACGAATCTTACGTTGTTAGGTAATCGTCTATTATCGATAGGCTCAGAAGAAGAGATGAAAACAAATCGCAGGATTTTTTTAAAAATTAGCTCACAGTGGATCATAAAGAAAAAAAAAAAAGTGTTACTTTTATGAAATAAATTAGATTATAGGTTTTTCTTTCTTTCCTTTTTTTTTTTTCCTTCTCACCAACTGACCCAAGTTCAGCAAAAATTACAATCGATTTATTCACGTATTCGACAATGGAAACAACGAACGAACCAAGGAAAAGAATAACTGACGGTGACAGAAATTAGAGAACGGATGCAGTAGGTACTATAAGGGCTAGGAAATGTTCCACAATTTGTGGGATTAATGACGCTCAGACCACAGAGCGGAACATTCGGAAGTCACTGGGTAGAAGCAAAGCGCAATAAGGAGAGTCCGTAAGTGAAAAACGATAACGAGGTGAGTAAAGGAGGCTATAATTAAAATGCAATCGACATATACTGTAGTAACGATATAGCTATAAAACCAAGAATAAAATGGAAAAACGGTTGAACGAAAAAATGGAAAGTTGGTTAGTTTAACTGAAAAACTGAAAATGAAAAAAGTAAGCAAGTTTATCGTGAGATATAATTTGTGCAAAAAAATTTAACAAATCAATATATGAGCAAGAAGGGCAGTTTTATTAAAAGTAAATCGCCAGTTTTAGTGGAAGACGATTTATATACGAAAACGATAACCCAAGTGGGGCCCACGTATTGGCAAAGGGAGAACGTTCGATTCAGCGAGGATCGCATGAGTGGGAGTTGATTTAAAGGCTAGACACAAACGAAAGCAGCAATTTTGAACACGGTCCAGCTTAAAAAGGAGAGATTCGAAGAAGTTACCATAAATAAAGGAAAAATAAACACCCGGTTTAGAATTGTAGATTCGTGAAGGATGATTAGGAGATCTCCTCACCACTTTATCGGTGAAATAGATTTGATTAGATTTAGTCTTTCGAGAACCGACATATAAAGATACAGTTTACATGCTCGAAAAAGGACAGTCGACTATTTAGGAGTAGACTGAGAAATCCTTAAGAGAATAGGAATGTTAGTGAGAGATAATTTTACTAGGACAGAATTAAAAAGGTCGACAAGTAAAATTAATAAAGCCTTATTTCGATGGCGAAATAAAGCGAGGTAGATGAGAGAGAGATTTAATACAGAGTATTTTTGAGTTCTTCATTTGCAAAAGTGTAAGATCGTGAGAAGTGAAATAGCTTTCTTTCGGTAAATAAGAAGAAGAAAGACACCCTCTATTGGGAGAGAAGCCAAGTTAAAAATACACATAAATGAAAAGTAACTTAAACGGGAGTTTTACGGAAGACCACAGCAACCGTTTTAGAGGTACAAAAGGAAAGCTGTAGAATGATGAACTGAACGATTTTGAAAAAGCCGAAGTGCCATTGAAATGAGATGGGATGGGAAGTTGATGGAAAACATTTTATTCTGTAAGGGGGAAATTAATATTGTTAAAAGCTTTGGAAAAGTCAAGAGAAACATTGCTAAATGTTTAAGGGACTAAGGCACGGAAAGCAAATACTGAGAGAAGATAATCATTTATTTCCAGCCGGAAACCAACACGCATACGCACGAGCGAGAGATAAAATAGAAACTAATCTTTTAAATACACTTGGCGCTCGAAAAACCGGAAAAAAAATACTTTCGTAAAAACCAATCACGAGACGATGATTAAATACGGAGTATGATGTCAATCGAAGCGTCTTAGCATGGCGTGTCAAATGTTAAGAAATGAATTTTAATTTTAAAAAACGAGAAAAAGAACACACTTTAAAAATGTGCGATGGAGACGGAATTTTCTGATAAATACGAGTACGTCGTACATAATCAAGAATTTATTGATATGCTCTTTACCAGTCACATCCGATTTTTCAAAATCCTGTAAGAACACACCTATATGTGCGTCGATTGATTTTAACTTTTCCGCGTCAACTGCTTTGATTAAAACCCAGTTGACCCCCCCCCATGTCTCTCTAACGAAAAACAATATTCATTTTCTTCGATAATCTCATGTCTAGAGATTTAACGTAATTATCCTGAACAGATATCGATTAAAAATTTACCATTCCGAAACGCCCAAATTTGTCGTCCGTGTTTCTTCAACGCAACACGTATTTTCATTCTGTTACAAAGCGAGATTATTTTTTACAGTTTTTTCTTTTTAATTTATATTCGAGGAGTGGCATTTAGTGTGTTTCAAGCTCTTCTTTCTCTCTCTGTTATTAGGCTGTAACTTGATTTTTCGGCAATCACAAAATTCCCTCAAATACACTCGCTCGCTAAATTGGTATTTTTAATTTTCCAACATTCGGCTATTTTCATTTAAAAAAGAAAAAAAAAATATATACCTATATACATATATATATATATATATGTATGTATATATGGCTCAACAAGGGCGACTACTCAGATACAAGCTGTAGATTAGTTGGAGGAATTAGAATTTAATTCGATTGTATATGGATTTAATAAAGGAATAAAGGACTGATATAACTTGTGCAGAAGGAAAGGTCAACACATAGTTAGCGCAATAGGGAGTAGGAAACCTCAGTCCCAACATTCTCGGCTATTTTCTAGTATTTAAATCTAACCAGATCCGGGAAAAAATATGTAATTGTGATTTACCGTTTTCTGAGCAAACATTGTATTTGTTTATTTTTAAATTTCCGATAAAATTTTAACGAACGATTTTCATTTCAGATTATCGGCGTCGTATTCCACGTA
Organism: Icerya purchasi; assembly: GCA_039619475.1. NCBI lineage: Eukaryota > Metazoa > Arthropoda > Insecta > Hemiptera > Monophlebidae > Icerya > Icerya purchasi. The sequence goes on along the minus strand of CM077116.1, from coordinate 95,042,548 downwards.
GTATTACGATGTGAAAAAGCGTGGAAAAATTGAACAGTTTCTCGTCTCAAAGATATTCTGGAAACGATCTCGCAGTCTCAGCCCAGTCGTACGAAGATGTTCTATTATACTTCTCTATACTCGTTACAATTATTTTTTATTAATTATCTAGATTTCTTGTCCGCCACACTTCCTTACTCCGGTTATTATATAAAGCTGTTTATGTGCGAAAAAAAAAAGTTATTTTTAATTAAACGACATACGTACATTTTCCGAAGATACGATAATTGTACAGTCTCTGATGTATTTTCTTTTATTATAATAACGAAAATAGTTACTACAAGCATTACATCCGTATTAAATTTAAAAGACACAAACAACGCTTTCTGGAAACGAACTAAAACCTAAGGTGCCCGAGCTTCTCGTGCAAGAAGCGGGTAAAGTAAATTCATAGTTACATTGTAAAACAAGTGACGGCATCACCGTCAGTAAAGAATAAGACGAAGAAGAAGAAAAAGAAGTGGATATGACAGCAAGAAGAACCTCAGATATCGGAATGGTCGATTCGTATTGGTAGAGCAACGGCGGCGTTATAATAAAACTGCTGGACGACAGTAGAAGGCAACGTCCGTAAAGAAAAAATTCAACTTTCAACTAAAGTTATACGCGCATGTTGCGTATTCATGAAATAAGGCAACAAAATTTCTCAAAGTAATCCTGTAAATGTTGCAAACTTTTTCGACTTGGGTGGTCCGCTGCTAAAATTTTATTTTTACCGATAAAAATAAATTTTCATTTATTATTTAATAAGAGATCGCGCATAAATAAATACTTTTCGGAATTCGATTCGTCCGGTAATTTACAAAAATCTAACTCTTATTTTTCATGTTCACTATCTAATGCTTAAAAATACTACAAGTGAACATTATTACAAACATACATAAAATTAAATGAGAAGTTTTCTAACCCCGTTTTGTTGTGTAATTCATTATAAAATAATCAAATATTCCTATAATGTTGCTTAAGAGGAGAACATTTCATATAATTCATTATACAGCTGTGTTCTTATTAGCCGTTTTGTTCTAATTTATTATTATATTAATTTATTCGATTTAAGCGGATCTTTTAGTTATTTAATCCTATTTTTATTATTCATATAACTCTGCGGAAAGCCAAATTAACCCCTATGTGTTATTCTACCACTCGGAAATATAATAAGCGAATATTGAACGGAACTAACTTTAATAATTATGAAAATAAAAAGTTGATAGTACTCATTTCACGAAATAATCAGATCGTAATGCCATGTTGTTAACAGTTACGAAGAAAATACAAAAGTTATGAAATAAAACGGAATGTTTCGCAATATTTTCAGTTACGACGCTAAAAATTTCGGTGTAACTTACGTTTTCAGATATTTTTGTATAACGTTCAGTTTGAGATTTTCTCTGCGGAAATATTGCGCGTCTCTGATGTTTGCAAATAAATAAGAACTGTTGAAATTGCAAATAAATACGCGCTGTTACTACATTTTAATATAACGTTTAGATGGAGTTAAGGAAATTAAGGTAAGAGGTTGAATTTTATTTTTGTCGCACACATTCGGCTAAACGAGGGAACCGTTATCTTCTTTGAATGTCCATCGCTCGTGAACGAACGCACTTCTTTGTACTCCAATCTGCTATCACTCAAACTCCCTACTCCTTATTCGGCTTCGTATATCTTGTCGCTTCCGTCGATCTCCGTTATTCTTATCCGCAGTTCTTTTATTCTATCAATATTTGACACCGGCTCTACATTTAATTGATCCTTCTCCCCCTCTCGTGTCGTTTCTGGGTGAAGATTCTTTGTTGACATGCTCCAAAGAGGGGCGAAAAAAACAAAAACGGTAACCGGGGTTTCCGAGGTAAAAGAAGTATTAAACGTTTCTCTGTTTGTACAAAGTGCAACTTTTACTTGCAAGTAACCACGTCACACCTTACACAAATGTTCGAGCGTAACATTCGAAACGGAACGATCTGTTAGAGAACATTGCGACATTTTATTCGAAAACGGTTAATAACGTTGCGCCTACCGGTGGTAATTAAAGAAACACGCAAAATTTATATCTATTACGAAAGAACGACCTAACGGCGTATAAAATATCGTTCGCTTTTTTTAGTTTATTAAAATACGTTTTTTTTTTTTTTCCGTTCGTAAATTACTGGCAACAAAATTCGCGTCTTTACAAAAATTCCTCTCTTAAAAAGAGGGAGATATTCTTTTAGCTGCTACGCAGTTAAAATTATATTATACAAACAAAAAGACTAAATAATGTTACATGTCTCTCGAAAACACGCCAAAATATTGAATGTCGTTACCAACGTCAGTTTTTTTGTAAGTTATCTCGTCTGACGGCGATATTTTTCTTAAACCGATTTTTATTTCTTTCTGCAGTTTCGAGTTATTCCGATTATTAATCAAAATCAACGGCAACTGCATCACGAAAATGAGTGTGCATTCATTTTCGGAAATGTTAGAATTTTCCTATGATCGCAAACTATACCAATTTACGCGACTACTCACTAAAACTTAGCTAGCGATACTTTTACAAGTAGCTCGCGTTATCCTTTTTTTTTAACGGTGTTTAATTTTTTTTTGTATTTTTTCGCTTTTACTGGAATATGTGTGTAGAGAAATGAAAGTGCATGTAAACCGGAATATACGCGATATTTATTATAATGGTGTGGCAACAAACAAGAAGAGGATCGTTCGGTTGGTCCCCTTTTCAGCTTCTGACGAAGCGTGTGAATTTTTTTCAATTTCCCAAATAATCAGACGATGATTAGTTCTATTCGCATTGTTCGCACGTTGTTGAATTTAGTGGGTTTTTTTTTTGTTTTTTTTTTTAACGATATATCTTAGTTTTTTTTTTCCTTTACGGTATCAGCTTGCTTTGCTTGCTGCCGTCAATTTGAATAAATTATATAATAGTTAAAGTTTTAAAGATTAAAACTAAAACCGTTTAACGGAAAAACAAGAATAAATCAGCCAATGCTATGCGGATATTGTTATTGGTGAGAGTCACACAACAACTTCTCGATCCAGTACATGTTGTAGCAAAATTTCACATGCACAGGTCACGATGCCACAACGTAAGCTACTCGCGCAATTAAAATTATTTTTTAGTATTCTGACAGACATTGTAAATTTTCCAAATCAATGCTCCGAGCGATTACAATAGCAATTACTTTGCTATAAGGTAAGAGACTAAAGTTTTTCTCCTCTCAAAAGTCTCAATCTGTTGGTCGCCCCCGATGATAGCCTTATAACCGAGAACAATAATGCGATTCCTTTTAAAACCACATCAACTTTTCCTGGTACCTCGGTAGAACTCGGAAACCTCTGGTAATTAAAAGCTAATAAATCCTTTTAATTCTTCAACGAGGTCAAAATCCCCTTACACAAACCTCGATACGATACAAAACATTAGTTTTCAATGCATCCCAATTGCAAAGCGGTTTCAGTAATACCTTCGATGGCATGGCATCCGTGCATGGTGCTGGATGGGACAGCCTGCAATGTAGCCAGAAATTACTTTCCGCAAGAGCTTTCTGCGGTCGTTTTGTTAGTTTCTGTTTCTTCTACGATTAGTATGCCTTTTCATAGGTATCGTCCGACATTGACTACTCTACTCACTTATCCTACATACAATGTTTAATCGCGTGTCCGACTATCTACCGGAGTAGAAAATAAAATATACGCGCTTATTGTCGAAGACTGCGTTCTTTATACCGAACGAAATCGCCTCTGAAAAAAAGGGTACAATTTCATCGGTAACGTTTGCGGCAAAATTCGATCAGTATTCTGTAATATTTTTGATGTGTTTTGTACAGGGCTTCAACGTAGCTTTATTAATTGCAATATTACACCTGTTCACGGGTGCGGTTCAATTTCATACTACCGCAGAAGATGTGATAAACTGTACGTCTCGGTTGCATCTGTGGTTCCTGCTGGTTACTGTGCTGTTCTCTACCGTGCTATCGATTATTAGTCTAATTGCGACAGTAAACGAGAACGGCAGCTTCCTGCTTTTTGTGAGTTAATTTACTTCTCGATTAGTTAAGCGATGGTTAAATCAAGTTGAAACATGAATATATGAAAGTAGCCTCATTCGAAGTCGAAAAAAATATAAATAAATAAATAAATAAAAAGGAAGATAACGATTTTTGCAGATAATGGAAAATATAGATAATGTGCCCATTACAAAGTCTTTTTCTATTTTCCATACAAATACTTGCACACTGACTCCGGTTTGTTGATGAGAACAATCTACTCGTCCTGCTGGTGTGCGTAACAAAATGCTTTTCACCATGGAGACACGAAAGAGATAGAAGACATGTATATCCATGCTTCTAATAAGTGAATATCTAAAGTTCATTTCAGAGAAACGTATACGTGACAAAGCAGGAATACGGCGTGTTGTCCGTCCGCGACAACAAAATTCGTAATTGCGTAATGATTGAATGGGTCTTTTCTCTTAGTTCCCCATATAGTTCATTTTTAGTTGCATTTTCGCATTCGTGCGAGAAAGCGTTACTTATAAATAGTATTAATTATAAAAATAATTTGCATATTAAATAGCTTACTAAAACAATATAGAAAAAGTATGTTACAAAAGTATTGATTATAAAAATATTTTTAAAAATTCGGTAATTTTTATCACTTGAAAAAATTCTTATTTCCTGATTATACATATACTCTTTTTTTTATGTAAAATTCCTCTTTCTTGAAAAAATTTAACTGCTTTTTCTTTTGTATTAATTTCTTGAACTAAATTAATAAGCGACGATATTATTAGTAAAAATATACACATATATATATATGAAAAACATTAAAAAGTAAAACAAAAAGTTCTTTCTTTTAATTATTAGATCGATCGGAAAATCTGCCATTTAAAAATATTTTATTTTCTTCGTCTCTTTTGGCTTTCTCAGCCGTTTTATTATTTACCGACTTTATTCATCGCATTAAAAAGTCTATTTGAGCGACTAAGAAGTCTCTCATTGATTTCATTTCAGGCAGCTTATTAAGAATCGGGAGCTGGCACATACGTCACAAGTAAGAAATAAGAAAGTCGAAACTGACTCTTGTTAATTACGGAAAAACCGTCACGAGGAGGCTGATAATAAAACCAAATTTTTCTTGGAAAATAGAGAGTTATACAAGGGCGTCGTCAGCCGATGAGCCAGTGGGTGGGGGAGATAGAAAGAGGATATGAGTTACAGGAATAATAAAATTTAAAACTTGTAAAGGCTTAATATTTTATTAAATAAGAATAATATCTTAATTAAAACATAATTTTCGTGAGTTTCTGGCAAATTGTACTACTACTTTATTACAAAAGGCAGATTGTTCATGATTGTATGAATACTCATCACGGCCAGTAGGTTAAAAAGATCCCAAAGTCCAGGGCGGGGGGCAACGGCCCTCCCCTGCGCCCACCTTGGCGACACGCCCATGGAGTTATATAATATGTTCGGACTTAAAATGTGCAGGAAATTAACTAGAATCACTATCAAAAAAGATTTTAAACTTCCAAAACCACGTCGCAACTTTTTTCTTCCATTAACGTTCCGAATAATACTCTACGTTATTCATCGTCCGAACAAAACACGCTGAACTGGACTACGAGTAACCCACTCACTCTCCTAAAATAGATTCCGGACACTCGAAAATTTGCATCCGATTGGTTAACTGCATTGGAACAAGGTTATACACAACTGGCCGGCATGAAATTTTGGTAAGTCGTCTTCGATATTCTTTAAAAAATTTTTCGTTTTCCTGTTCACTCGAAATATTGGCCGAATTTAGTGTCTTTGTCTGCGACCATTTTAATGTAAGGTAACGCGTAACGTTCGCAATGAACTCATCATTTCTCTTTTCTATTCCTTCATTCGTTATTCGGACTTTTCGAAATTTATTAACTAATCTTTTCGCTTCGTTTTCTTTGTAGTAATTTTTTACTATGGTCTTTTTTTCTCATTTACCATTTCCATTTCAATATTTATATTTATCGCATATCCTATCCGTCCTTCTTATCAATGTTCTAAAGACACCTTTGGCTCTCGGGCAGTGATGGGGATTCTTTATATAAATATTTGTTGGTGCGGGTAGGTTTGCGAAAGACAGAAGTATTTACGCTCTTAGTACTTTTCAACTGACACATCCAAAAACGCTAATATGACATTCTTTTCCTCTTCCATTGTGAAATTTATATTCTCGCGAAAACTCCGTAAATTTGAGATGAACTTCGCTATTCCATTCCTTCCATGCTGCCATATCACAAACATATGTCCAGCTCAGTGTGGTTTGTTCCTGATGACGAATAACGTAGTATTATTCGAAACGTTAATGGAAGAAAAAAAATTGTGACGTGGTTTTTTCCCGAAAATAATAGACGAATGGAGAATCACTACCCCTAGAGATAAATTTAACCGTTCTACAAATTTTTCGCGTACATTAGAAATGTTTCACAATTTAAGTTCACTTCTATGTCTGGAATTTTAAAATATCGCATTGTAATCTGATACAAAATTTGTAGAGTGAAATAGGCATACTGTTTATACTGCTTAATCTGGTGATTTTCCTAACGATGGTGTCACGTTTCAATCACACAGCGTGGAAAGATATACAAGGTAGAATACAGAACTTAGTTGATCACTACGAATCGGACAATCAAAGTCAGTACTTGATGGATTATATTCAGAACACGGTAATAGCAGTTTTAATATTTTTTTTCTTTTTCAAATCGAATTATAGATGACAAAATCGAAAAAAAGACACAATATGTTAGTTTTCGAATTAACTCTAGCAGTGAGAATAATTCTCATTGCGACAAGATTAGTGGACGGTACATCATAAAGGGCAGATAAGCATACCGAATTCACCCCCAACGGCGTTTCCTATCGACACTTGGCGCTCATTTTGGTATTAAATGAAAAAAAACTTTACACTAAATTTTAAGGTCTTAATACAACTATTTTCTGGGTAATTTAAAAAAAAAACCCTTATTTTTAGTTTTTATTTCTTTTCAATTTTCTGGGTAATTTAAAAAAAAAAACCTTATTTTTAGTTTTTATTTCTTTTTAATTTTCTGGGTAATTTTAAAAAAAAAACCTTATTTTTAGTTTTTATTTCTTTTTAATTTTCTGGGTAATTTTAAAAAAAAACCTTATTTTTAGTTTTTATTTCTTTTTAATTTTCTGGGTAATTTAATGATAGACCCACCCTCATTTTTCGTTTTTAACAACAGTAAAAAAGAAAATATTAACGAATGGTGACTTTTTCCCGTGTACCGGGGAAATTAAAAGCGAAAATAAAATATTTTTATGTTTCTCAAGTATAAGGGAAAAAGCTAAAAATCTATTTCTTCCCATTGATTTCACTTTTATTTATTTTGGCGTTACATTGTGAACCTTAACTTCAAAATCCCCGACGCCTTGTCAAGAGTATGTGACTTACTTTAACTACTTTACAAGAGCTTGGCGATGGTCAAAGAATTTGCCCAGATTTTTTTCTTTAGTCGAGCATTCTGAATAGATTTTGTAGGGGCCGAGGTGTCGAGAAAGGAATAGAATCAGAGTGTTCCGCTTTTTAGTAGAAATTTCAGTACTGAATGAAGATTTTCGCTTAGGTACGGGTGACACGTCGGTCTTGTTCAGGAGTAGATGTTCGAAGGAGTAGGAGTAAAGGTTTATGAAGAAATCGATACGGAGCTAACATTATTACAAGCATTCACTGAGGTTAGATCTGTCACTAATTAAGCGAAGTGTGATAATCGCCCTTGGGTGGTATTTCTCCAGGAAGGCGACAGGTGATCGCAGCAAGAGAGGCACTGCACAGTTTTCCTTAGAGTTAGAAGAACGGGGCATCACCGAGAAGTCGATATGACGCTTATAATAAACCATATAATGGAAAGTAGCTATATACTATAAAAAGAAAAAAAAGAAAAGTCAGGAATCGAAGGAAGTAATAATGAAACTAAAATTAATCTTAAAATAAATTAAACAAACGAAGCAAATAGGTATAATAATATGTAAGGTAATAAAATTAATTGTTAGATGGATAACCTGTTAATAAAAATACTTCGAATTCGGTAATTTAGAATTGCCTTATAAGTTATTAAATCGAACATACCTCGCAAATTCAGTTTGATATTTTACCAATATGCTCTGAAACAATTCTCCGATATTAAAGTATTTAGCAAAGAAATCCAGATAGTTATATCAAATGTCTATGAGTTTTAGATGATAGATATTAAATGGAAATCGATATTTTTCCCGATAATTCATAATTTGTGAATCTACATAATGCCTACAGATGTTTGATATAATAACCGAGATTTCACACGTTTCAGTGTAAAAATCGGTAAATTCCTGTTACACTGTCTAATATAGTTTAATATAATATTACAAGATTACGGTGTCTACGATAAATAGGTGTGTTGGTAACGACACCATTTCGGTTGTGTTCCAGTTTTTTGGATTTATGAGGGGCTAGAGGAACTGTTGTTGCGGAAATAATCCGGTTTTGGAAGTGGTAAATTTCATTTTAAAACTACATTCTGCTTTACTCTTATATCACTCGAACCATGTACAGTATGGTTTTGAGAGGCAATGAGCGAAACGATGAATTTCTGTAAATAAATACGCCGATAAAAATATGAAAATATTCCCCCACTGTGATATTAACTTTAATCGACATATGGTTCGCGATTGTGCTGTTTCATTGTATAATTTATTAAACTTTCGATTACAAACGAGATGTGTTTTTTTTTTGTTAATTACCCGCATAACCAATAATTTTTTTGGACCGGCTACCTGTCTTGCGTTCGTACTTTTTGTACAGTTTTTTTGTTGCGGTTACGGCAACTACGAAGACTTTTTGCTGAAATATGGTAACGTACCGAATTCATGCTGTCAAATGCCGAAAAGTTCCAATCAGTGTACCATTGAGATAGCGACGGTTAGAAGCAGCTGTGTGCACATAATTCGCCGAACACGGGAAAGCTACGTAGTTCTTCAAATGAAATGTGCCGTACCAGCTGCAGTCATGCTAGTAAGTTCTTTTTTTAAATTTCTTCCAACATGGATACGTTTTACGACGGCGGGCAATTCCGCAAGCCTAACGTAGCGATATAAACAAAAAAAATTCGATAACCAAGAAGCAGCTTTTTTATCATATGTCCTTGATATTTTTTTGAATAAGTTTTCTCTCAAATCAGTTTAAAAATTGTTACGTAACACACTTGCTGAAATTAACGCGAACACGTTTTTTTTTTTTTTTTTTTTTTTTTTTTTTCGCTTTGGTCGAATAATTTTATCGTTTAATAAACATTAATTTACTTCACTTTACTTGTCTGTCCGTAAAATTTAAGCATAACATTCCGAAAAAAAAGATAACGAGAGGGATTTTTTTCACCATTCTATCAGCGTTAAAGTATCTGAATAGCGTTTGAAAGGGGACAAAATGCGCGCCCACACTAAAAATACCTCCCAAAATGGCACACGGCAACCAAACTCGTCGTCATAGAGAGAAGCGAAATGATGCGAGTACATTTGAATCTAAATACAAGAATTTAAGTACTCTTTCTGTTGAACGCGGTATCCTATATTCTTGTTTGCTGAAACTCAAGTTCCCCGCTCCTTATTGTGCATCTTATATTCTCTTCACCATCCATTATCTCATCCGTTAGTTCCTCTATATTGTCCATATCTGACCGAATCAAAATTTAACTGACGGCTCTTTTCTTTTTTGTTGTTTCTGGGTGTAGGTCATTAGCTGACGTGCCCAAAGGGGGGATCTGAAAAAAAAAAGTAACAAACTCTAAGCTATATTTCCTTTTTTATTCTACTGTTTTGTTCGACGACAAAAGAACCCAGCTCTAGAAAAAATAATTTTCTTTTTTTACCTCTACAAAAAGATACTAGCTTTGTTTTACACTTATCACGGGTTGACCAGCCGCTAATTGTGAACGTCGACTTACATACAGAACATCCATCGAACAGGTTACTCAGAACTAAGCTCTGATATGTTAGCTGTTCGATACTTTTATCCGTTGATTATCGAAATTCCACTAATCTAGACTTTTTAAAAGGTACACAGAAATGTCACGTAGCTGAAACGAAGAAAAGATCCTCTATTACCAACATAAGATTTCGAATTAGATACGCAAACATTCAATTAAGAGTTCTTTGCTGCAACCGGCACGTATTCGTTTGTCTGGAAAACTGACAAGAACTTCACTAGAAACATAAAAAACATAAATACACAACTGGGTAAATTTACTTTGAAACGCTTGTTAATTATAGAGGCTGTATTTTGCTTTTTTTTTGTTTGTTTATTCACTTTCTTTTCTTTTTTTTTTTTTTTTTTAGTTTTCCCTACTTTTTCGGACGTAAGTTTCTCTCTTTTAGGTTTTCCCGTCAATTTGACCTTCCCCAGTGGTATACTACTTTTTTTTAGGCCTTCCCAATTAACTGCGGCATTCTTAACACACAAGATATATAAAAATAAGCATGTATATTGCAACAATTTATTCAATTCTCTGCATTTATTTACTTATTTAGTAATAAAAAATACGATAAATTTAGTTGATGATGAAAAAAACACACAGCAGAATGAGAAAAAGACCTTCTCACATAATTAAAAAAAATTGTAACGAATTTAATTTTGTTGATTTTTCAGTCAAACTTTCATATTTTATTTCGAAAATGAAACTGATTCCCTTAATCGCTGCTGGCACGTTTGAGCAGCGCTTATTCGCTAATAATGCATACCACTTTTTTGAACAGGCAACGCTGTAAAACATGTTCATGATATTTAAATGTTTTTCTTTGAAGAATAGTTCCTTTTTGGTCCAAAGGAAGTTATGAGTGAAGGTTCTTATCATTTTCCATTCTTTTTTTCCTTACTTCATGATTGTATCGTACCTTCGTAATTTTTTCTTTTGTTTTATTTTTTTGGATGCGCAAGATACACGCTTTCATTGTAAATCATTATTATTATCTTTTTTTTTATTGTTGATTCGCCAACATCGAGAACAATGGAACAGAGGGACAATAGATTCATACACGATCAGAGATAGCTGACAGAAAAGAATCAAAAGCTAGGAGATAACAGAAGGAGAAGGAAGAGAGAGAATGAATGAAGCACAGAATGGAGTGACAATACCGATTTGTAAAAGGGAGGAATAAAAAGAAGCTCGTTCAGAGTTGATAATTACGAACAACCGAACATTATATGATCGGGATCACGAATAAATTGTTTGCTGGAGGGGGTGCAATGAACAATAAGGAGAGAAGGCACGAGAGAATAACGGAAAAGCGAGGAAAGGAGCACGCAAGCGGTAAATCGTAGAGTGGTTGGAGCGGCGCATGGAAGGAAAATTAATAAACCAGGGGGAGCGAGGAAGGGAAGGTTCGATAGACAAGAAAAAGGAGTCCGGGTTGGAGAATGAGGAGACGTAGGAGGTTAAACCGTAGTCTGGAATGAGCAGCTGCAAACAGAAGGGTAATATTGAAAGCTGAGAAAACAGGAAAAAACCTACCAGAAGAGGAAGATAATCGAGCGAATGAGTTAACTAACTCATTTCCCTCGATTTCGGCATGGCCAGGAATCCAAAAGAAATCCGTTTGGATTAAGTGGGAAAGGAAGAAATCACGAATGAAGAAGCGAATAAGAAGAATGACGTAGTCGGTTGAGTGAGAAGGGAGAGGAGATGCGATAGCCTGCTTTTGAGCATCTGACAGGATAAGATTACGAGAGACAGATGAGGATCTGATAAAAAAAAAAAGAAAGACACGTAGAATAGCACGGCAGTATTTATAAATACGACCGCACTTTTTTTGTTTTTCATGAGTTTGTCAACATGGACACTGGTCCAAGAACAGGGAAAAAGAGGAGAACGAGACTCAAATCTTTACTCGATCAAAGGTAGCTGACAAAAAATAATTAAGAACCTGGATAACACAAAAAGAAGGAAAGGTGATAATGAACGAAGCATCATATGGAGTTTTGAGAGTAAAAAGAAGTTGTTCAGTGAAAAGTGACGAACATTCGAACATTATATAATCGGGGTCGCAAATAAGTTGAATGCTATAAGAGTGAAGAAAAATTACTACAGCTATATATAAAATAAATAAATTCCTTATTAATAAAAAAAAAAATAAGCATAAATTTATATTTTAATAAGTTCAAATTAAAATACGTCAATTTAAAGAAACGTTTTCGGATTATATCATCGGCTAACAATTCAGAGTACATTCAGTTAAAACTAAAAACAATCTGCAAAAAAATATTGGGACTTTTAACTCGTTAAATTAAATTTATCCTTATTTATTGTTTGTTAATAGGGGGAATTTATTTTATAGTTATAATTTCTAACGAACAGGTTACGGACCTATCTACATAAACGTATTTAAGGTACAGAGAAGAAGTTGTATCAGTTGTGGTTGAAACATTAATGCATATAATAAATATTAAAGGAGATGGAAAAATAACCTTTTATTCGGAAATATATATATAAATTTAAAACTAAATCATCGACATGTTTCGGGATTACTATCCCATAATCATGGTATTTTACAAAAAAGTTGTTTTTCAATCTCATCTAATATTGAACTGTTCGGAAAAAGAAAAAAGAAAAATGTTTTTGATGTAAATCTTATAGCATATAATAAATATTGTAAATGAAAATGTTACGTTGCTAATACGTTTTTAACTGTGATGAAACTTTGGCAGAATTAAAAGTTGCCTTATTTTTCAGATTTTCGTATGGGTTACAGTGTATTTGCTGAGAAAAATAGTGTACACCTAGCCGGAAAGTAACGTTGTTTTAATTATTTCAAGTATAGATGTAGGTATGTGTAATATTATCGGATATCGTTTATTTTGAAGTAAGTATAAATATATATATATATATATATATATATATATATATATATATATATATATATATTAGGAATAATTTTATTCAAAAACGGGCGAATATTACCGTGATTACTTCTACTGATAACAGATATCGGCACAATTATTATTTTGAGACTTATGCTGCAAAGAATACGCGACTCATGAATCATTGGTAGGGCGTTTAAGCTTGCTAACGTACTAGAGTAGTATAATAATATTGAAGTCAGTGAATAGGCTACTTTTTCTGCGCGGAGTGCAATATCACATTAGGTTCCCATCCCGGAGCGACTTCAACAATTTCCGCGAACTGGCAGGACGGCTCGTATTCAATACCGTGGAGCGGGTCATAGAGGGAGTTGTGGAATTATCTGTACTCCTCTCTCGTTCTAACCTTCACAAGTTGAGGAGCCTTATCGCTTCCTCTTTACTTACATTAATATGTTATTTTCGTTTATGTTTTAGTCGTTCCGCTTTGATCGAGATATCGTCGGATTCAGATTGCGTGGAATTTTCAGAGTTGTTCTGTGCATTAACCGTATTGCAGCGAACAAATTTCTCGCTTGGTTTTTTTCGTGTAAACGGCGACTTACGTTCTCACTTAATTCAGCGTAATTTCTGAACTATGACTTCAAAGTCGCGGAAAAAGTAATTCGAGTGTTTTTGTGCATGATCAACGTATTATCTGATCGCGGGCTATTAAATCAAATCAACTTCAGTGCTGCTGGTTCGAACAATACTGTGGGAGAATTCCTTATTAACGATTTCATTCCGATGAATCATAACTGCAGAATATGCTTGGCTCCGGGGTTATCTTCAATGGAATACAGATTAGGCTCAGGCAGCGTGAAAAATACGTTTCTAAATTGAATGTGTTTACTTCCTGTAATTTTGCTAGCGTGGATTTCCTTTTATTTTTTACGATACACTTATCCCGGAACGCTAAAATACGATTTATCGATTATATTCCGACGAATGCTCACCCAACTCTAACTACGAAGTTGTTAAAGTTGTTATCAATTTGATTTTTATGCGGTAATTAAATAATTAATAAACACTTTGAACACACGAAAAAAAGGAAAATATAACATTAAAACATATTAGTTTGCCGAATAGTTTCAGATATTACTCCTCATCCTTAATGGCACGATAGTCATCGTGTCATAATTTATTTCTGTTATATCTTTTTGTTTTTTGTTTTTCTACTTACGAGTGTTCATTATTTAACCATTTTTAAAAAAAAGTGTTACAGTTCTAAATAAAAAGTGCACGAAAAATACTCTTATCGAACAGCTAATGTTGTTTTTGAAATCAACGCCAGCTAGTAAATATAATTTACACCAGGCGTAGGTGAAGATCATCTCACGTGTCAGCATAATTTTCTGTATAATATTCTGAACAGTTTATATCTTTCGATATATTTTAAAAATACTCTTTTTTTTTAAAGTTTTACATACTACGCGTTTACCTGATAGAATTTTCACATTTTACCAACATCCATTATTTCGACACGCTACGTGTGTAAATACTTACAAAAGGACCTTGGCTGTTGGATACGCACGCACTCAAATTAAAATTGTTTTTTCATTACGTTACTACAAATAAAACAATATTCCGGGAACGTAGAAGATTGCATAGTACGGCCGAAAGATATTATTAGAAATTAATTAAAACAAATCGTTACTATCGGAATGATTAACATCATTTACGAATTAATCGGCGCAAACGTAATTACACGCAAAAGAATATAAAAACCCCCGGTATAATTTGAAAAATCACTACAAACAGCTCGATCAGAGTTTTTCGCTAAAAGTATCATGTAGCACATTATCTCAGCCTCGTTCAATACCCTCTAAATACATTTATAAATTTCTGGTGCTCCAACCATAAGCTAAAACGATAATCTTCATTTTGAAAGAAATACATACGATAACGCAAATGATCGAATTAAGTTTAATGAAATAATTTTGAGAATTAAAAAAACACGTATGTATATATATATATATATTTTTTTTTTCTTTTTAAATTTTAATGATGTATGTTAATTGTGAATAAATATTAATATTACCATTGCAGTACATTATCAAAATATGCCTGTATTCGTATATTATGTACTAAACTACACGTACACACCGCTGATAACAGACAAAGTATAATAAGTATGTATTTACGTTAAGTGTACGCTGAAATCCGTGTGTATAGAATAATCAAATAAACATGCCTCATTGGTCACGGGACGCTCTAAAAAGTAATGTAATGGTCAAAACTAGTTGTGTATGTAAAAATGTAATATTTTGATAGGGTTTGTAAATTACGATAGGAAGTTTCAGTATCATGATATAAATAGTTTTCTTGCTAAAAATCAACTTTTTAATAAAAGTGGCAAGTTCTTTAATTTGCGCTATGGCAGTTTCGAATTTTTCTCCATTCGAATCTATATTCATTTAACCGTGGTAATTAACATTGATAATACTTACATTTTTTTAAATGTCATTTTTATGTTTAATATTTATAATATTTGAAGTCAAACGCGTCTGTTACATTAATAAATAAAAAAAATTAATCTAGAAGGACCACATTTTTTCTCGTTTTTTGATGACCACTGAGTGTGGTACCTGTGTTCGCCAATAATCAACGACGGAGTGTACTCACGTACTACCGCTGTAGGGTACACTTCCGAATGAACAAAGAATTATTAAAATCGGTCTACATGAGTACAAGTTTTGCGCGAACATACATTTAAAAAAAAAACAACGTATACCCCCTCCCCCAATTCTTTTTTGAAGTCAGTAAAAAACAAGGCGCTGAAATCAAAGTTTATAGTGCACAATTAAAATAATATAAAAACAGTTGGCTGTTTGTTGAAATTAAATTAAACTCTGAAAGTTGAATAAAAATGAAAATGCTACGCTGCGAGACGAGCGAAAGTTTTTCATTTTTATTCAGTTTTAAATTTAATTTAGTTTCAACAACTGCCAAATGTTATTACTTTAATTGTCTTGCAAACCTATTTCCATCGTTCATCCGCAGAGAAGAGGCATTAAAGCGAGAATGGGCTAAATACGACAGCACGCACCCTCACGTGGAAAAATTTATCAAAGATATTCCACCTACACGTCTTCACTCTAGGAAAGCGGCATGGTTGACGGCCAACGAGCTTCGGACAAGCGATAAGCAACTACCAGGTGGAGAGAACTTTGGAATAAGCAAACTCCAGTAAACGGACAACTTATCTTAAACCCAGTTAGTAGGGTGTGCCTGGTTTTGATCTCAGCAGAAAAGCGTTGTGCAATTTGAATCGAGTTAGAACCAACCAAGGCCGCTGCAAATATTTAATGAACAAATGGAAGCTTTCAGAATCGGAACTGTGTAGCTGCGGCGAGACTCAAACGATGCCGCACTTTGTTAACTTGTGTGAAGTATACAGTTTCAGTAATAGATTGACTTTAAGTTTCATTGATATTTCAACTTACCTCAACAATATTTGATGATAATTGTTTAAGAATTACTCTTAAAACCATGGTTTAGAATTTATTTCAGAAATAACTTATCTGTGATCGCTTGAAAAATGTTTTATAAATATCGAGTACGTACCTGGGAACAAACAAAAAACAATTCACATATTACTTAAAACGAATGAATACGAATTAGAATGGTTTATTTCACAAAACCACGTGTATTTAAGAAAAAGTACAGCTAGCATATAGACGAAAAGAAAAACGATTTTACTAACATACGTAAAAACGTGTATGATAAATAATAGTGATGGTGTTAAAACAACGTGAAATAAAATAAATGTAAGTGTTTATAGGTTAAAATTGAAAAAAACTAGGCGGGAACTAAACATATAAACGTGAGAAGGTATCGCAGATCCGTAGCTAAGGAAGGAGATATGGCAGTTCCAAAACACCCCGGAAATTTTACCGACACGCTTTTTACGTGGTAAAGGAAAAATGGATTTCTGTCGTATAAAATTAATAAACCTTATCAGAAATTTGAAGATCTCACTTTCGCTTATTATTAATTCTAGGAATGAAGCGGTCATATTTGCAGAGTTATCATCTTACCGAACTCTTTCTATCACGGAAAGGTCTAGTTGAGTACCCTCCGCACCGGCGCTGTATTGGTGGTCTCCCGAATGTGTTGATTCTGACTACGGGTCTGCGTTCAAAGAGTCAGTTCGAAAATTCGAAAATTCGAAAACTACAAACCGAGAAATAATTTACAGAGTATCGTATTCAACCGTTTTTTTTTATTCATTATACTCTCCAATTAGAGCGCGAGTTTAACGAGTAATTATACGGTTCCGATGTGCTTTATTTTGCGAACAGAGTAACATGCAAAATTAATCGATTTCAACTATCGACATTGTCGGCGGCATTCATTTATTATCGTGGCAGTTTTAAAATAGAATAAATACTGGAAGGACATTGGAGGAAATGGAAATTATACAGGGAATATTTAACAGTACTGTTAGAAAATACGATAATAAAAAAGAAAGCAGTCCAGAGATGATAACCGAAAAAAAAAAAAAAAAAAAATGTAATTTAATGTTGGACTGGAACCGAAAATGGAACTCCTAGAATGGAACAAGCACCGTGTAGTTTGATTGGTAATAGTACGGCTGAAAGCAACTTTGAACAACCGACATGCGAATGTCAAAAATACGATGAATCACGAAACAAATTAAGCCATATATGTATAAATAGTGCGCCAGTTTTATTCGGTGAAATGCCTTGCAGCCATGGGCGTCTCCAGCGGGGGGAATGGGTGGGGTAGCCCCCTGGGGGAGGGGGGAGAGCCTTGAAACTTTTTAATCAACTGGCCATAATGAATATTCATAGGCGCGTAATTATGGACAATTTGAAAGACTTTTATAATAAAGTAGTAGAACAATTTGCCAGAAACCCATGAAAATTATGTTTTAATTAGGATTTCATTCTTGTTTAATAAAATATTAAGCCTTTACAACTTATAAATTTTATTTTTCCTATAACTCATATTCTCTTTCTATCACCTTGCCCTGCTCCGGTTCATCGGCTGGCGACGCCCTTGCTTGCAGCGCTTTAGTGCATTATAAATAATTAAAGAAACAGGCGTTATAAAACTTGCAAAATTATCGCTATAATCAATTATTATCGAAATACATCGAAATAATTATTTCTGACTCTCCATAAGTGCCTTTCAAGCGATCCGCTTTTCTCTCCTTGATCACACTTTTCTTGTTTTTTTTTTGTTTTTTTTTGTTTTAAAAATGTTTATTTCAATGTCTGCATGTTAAAAAGTCCATCCGTGGTTTCTGGTTTCGTAACGATCGTTCTTTTTATTTCGACCTAATCTTTTTAGGTCAATCGCCTTCGTTGTATTAATAAATCAAAAAAAAAAGTATTTAAAAGGACCATATTTTTTCAGGTTTATGATGACTGCTGATTATTTTTTTTTTTAAATGGGTTCGGTGCCAGCACTGACCCAACTACATGAGCTTTTAGATCACCTACTCAGATTCTGAGGCGATCGGAGATAGAGAGTATAAAGGAGAGTAGGAAGGGAATAACGGCTAGAGATGGGAAGGAAAGGATAAAGGAAACATTAAAAGGGGTAGGAAGATCCAACGCCAAGAATTCGGCGTATAGATGAGAGAACTGATTGCTGAGTACCTGTAGTGTTGTTTTTTCTTTTTTGGTCCGATAGTACACCATTTGGCCACTGCTAATCAGTGGCATGAACTAACCACCACACCATTAGAGACAGCTATCATCTACTTGATCTACAGCAGTTCCACATTTGTTACATGAACAACGAAAGTAAAAAAGCAGGAAAAAAAAAGAAAAGGTAGGAAACTGAAAAGAAAACAAGTCTGCCAGTTCAACTGTTCCAACTCCAAAGATCGAAACTATTCTCGGGAACTACAATTATCACTCGGTGTTAAATAAGTACGTGGTTCATACTTACAAACTTGAACAAAATGGTCATCACAACATGGTAAAGAATATATATGACGCGAATACCAATGAAAATTAACTTATCAATAAGAGAGTCCACAGCGGAAAAATAAATGATTAATGTCTTCTCTAAAACTGAAGCTGGTGTGTGACTGTCATAATTCCGGTTCGAAAGACCCGCTCCAGAGAAATTCTGCGACACTCTAGAGTAGTCTAGAGCGTCCGGTGGGCAAAATAGCCGTAATAATTCTAGACGAAATCAAAATATGACTAAACCAGGGCTAATTAGGCTAGGATGCTTATATAATGCTCTACATATTTTACCTTTACTCGGAAAAATAATACCTATAAAAGGCAACCAGTCCGCCCTGTTATCCCTTTTAATCTTCTCAAATAAATCAGTTGACATGCAGAAGCAGGTATCTCCAGATATACCAGCGATTTTAGCTACCGATTTAACTTGTATCATTAAGAAGAATACCGCGGTGATTTGTGTTCACCAATACTCCACAATGTACTCACGTGGTACTATCGCTGAATGGTACACTTTCGAATGAACAAAGAATCATTAAAATCCGTCCGCACGAGTACAAGTTAGGCGCGAACAAAAATTTAAAAAAAAAACATACACGACAAACGTATCCCCCCTCTATTTTTTTTTTGAAGTCGGTAAAAAATTCAAATAGAATCTATCTTATCTGTGAAATAACATAAAAATTAATCGAAATTTACGCCTTTTTATTATTACGAATGAATAAAGCAATATATATGTATTATAAATAAACCGTATTTTATCCTATTTATATTATACGATGAAATAACGACAGAACTGAATTTATAAGCCATTTTATGCTATTTTAAAAAATCCATATTAGCTGCAGAAATTAAGAGCTTCAGATGTCATATTTATTAAATGCCGATAAATAAGTAGTCAAGTCGCCAGTTTACTGGCAAGGAAATTGCGAACAATTACCAATTTCGCCACTTTATATTAGAAAATAGCCTATTAATACCTGAGAAAACAGAAAATGAATTTAAACAATTTCGTTTCGATACTGGTTCCAGCACTGATGCATCTAATTATCATTGTAAGTGTACGATTTTATGTGTTTGCCTACGGTGGCAGGATACCTTCGAGCAGTCTAATGTATCCATTGCATAAAAATAATACTGACAGGAATATTTTTTTGATAAAAATGAATATGTTTACGAAAGAAAAATTTTCGATGAATTTATAATTTTATCTCAGATATTCTCCCCCCCTCCCCCTCGTATTGGAGAAAGAAATCTTATGCTCTTAAAAAAAATTTTAAATTTGCTATTGATGTTACGACGAAACGCACAGAAACAACAACTAAGTCTTCAGCTAATTTAAAAAACCGGCGAAATAACTAATCGATTTTACGCTGTTTCTTTAATTTTTTCTTTTTTTTTTTATCTTTAAAATAGGACGCGTTTACGGGATGTATTACACAATTTTTCTCTTTTGCTCATCTATAATCTTTAGCGCTGAAGCAGTATCAGGCAGACATTAAAATATTTTGAATATAAACAAAAATAGCTTGCTCAGCAATAAATGTAGATAAAAAATTCGATAGAACTTATGTATCTAGACTTTTAAAGAAGTACTTGATGAAAACAAATCGTCTTTTGGAGGGTGGTAATTACCCCTTTACGTATAAATCTGCCATTGTGAAATTTATACATTACTGATCATGTTCCACCGATAATTACAAGTTTGGCCGCAGCGTAAGGTTGCCCATTGCGGAGAGGAATGTGAAATGTGTATTGTGTTTTCTGAAAATTAACTCCTGTACGTTTAAAAGTAACACTGACCACTGAAGCGAGAAATAGTCGAAATAGTCGAAAGAGGCGAGCGAAGAAAAATGATTCCTCACTCTGATCGCTCGTCGAGTGAGTTTTTCGAAACACATTTAGCGCATTTCAGTTGTTTTTTATACACATTTAATGTAATAGTTGTTTTCTACATAACATTCGCCATTTTTAATATATATATATATACATAAATGAGATTATATATGTATATACTTTTTGTTTGTAATTTGTATAAATATCTTTTCTTATTTAATTTATATATAACGAAAAAACTAATTGAACTGGTTGTACGAACTTTTATACAGTACAGAACACAAAGATTTAAAAAATAGTCGATTACATCTTTATACGATATCAAATTTTGTTAGGAGAAAGGAACAATCTGTGGAGAGGGAAAAGACAGGACATATGAAGCGCAATATAGGAAGACCGAGTATCAATAAAATGGAATAGAAAGCAGAGCACTCAGCAGAAAGAGATGAACACTTAATAAACACACGGTTCGCATCGCAAACATGCTCTTCGTTTTAGTGGAAAGGACAATATGGAGAGGCAACCAACGAAAGAAATTGGGAATTGATAATGCTGTAGGATTCCTGTTGAATTATTGCTTGAGAAAGCGATTTGGAGAGTGAAGGTAAAAAAAAAGTTTTTTGCGAGAATGGCAGAAGATCGGCAAAGCTAAAGGGGAAAAAAAAGGGAGATTATTACTAGAGATTGTGTTTAGCCGAGTGGTACTTTTTCTAATGGACAAAGAATCAGTAAAATCGGTCCATATGAATATGAGTTATGGGCGAACAAACATAAAAAAAAAAATATATATAATATACGCGGTGAACCAATAATCAGCTTTTTTTAGGAAGTCGGTAAAAGAATTAAACAAAAATCAAATAAAAATTTGTTAATTTAAACGCAAACTATTTTATTTCCTCTCATTCAGCGAATTCGCTGCAATGAGCAATCGAAAAAAACACACTTCACATTCCACGTTTCACATTCTTCGCTGCAATGGGCAACGAGCCTAAGGGCAAATTTTTATTTTATAAACATGCGAGAGATATAATTGTGGTCTCTGTTAGGAAAATGCAGGTTCATTTGCATATAGAACAAGTTTAACAGCGGTAAGTTAGATGAATCTATGATACAAAGGGAACAAAAAGACCTGTAGAGTTTCCTTGCCACAAAGATCTCATATATTTGCGGTTAAAACATATTTGACAAAATTAAACACTTTTACGTTTTATTATTTATCATATAACGATTACAACAACCAAAATTTTTCGACCTCTATCGTTTTTAATCGATTTTCACAGTAGCAGTACTTCGATGGATGTATCTTTTTCGTTACCTGCTGCTTAATAATAAGTTTGCTTCTGATGATGGCCAGTATAAGCTGACCGAAACGTTAGACGTTGTATTTTTGACATTTTATTTTCTAAACGCAGTTGTCCCCTAAATTACACCGTAATAAATATTCTCATTTTTTTTCTTCTATAAATATTAATACTGTAACTGCAACACTATCACACATCGCAGATGTCACCTCTACATGAATCTATTCAACCCGTTTATACAGAGTTGGTCAGGGCCATGGTCACCACTGATTCGACGGACTCATGGGACAGTGAAATTATGTCAAATGCGAGCATTATCACCGGTGACAAAAGAGGCACGCGCGCTATTAACGGAGAGGCACGTTACCTAATCACGTGACACGGAGGTATATTCAGTTTCCCCCTGGTAAGCTCTCAGCTATATAAATAACCGCAGCTATCGTCATTTTTCTGAAAAGTATACCGCAAGAAACTTGGCTAACGGAGTATAGGGGGAAGTTTTTACTGCTGAACATTTCATCGCGACAAAATCTTCACTACTTTTAACGATGTGATTTATGATTTGAGCTGGACCAGCCGCGCTTTCTAACGCCTAAAAAGTATTCTGATTTAAACGGAAATAGTTCGTTTATCGAGAAATATGAACTACTCTAGAAAGAAAGAAATAGTTACGCAATTCGCGAATAGTGAACGAATAGTCCGAATTCGTCGTACGTCATTAATTAATTCAAAAGAAACGATTTTTTACA
Source organism: Icerya purchasi (assembly GCA_039619475.1). Classification (NCBI taxonomy): domain Eukaryota; kingdom Metazoa; phylum Arthropoda; class Insecta; order Hemiptera; family Monophlebidae; genus Icerya; species Icerya purchasi. The sequence goes on along the minus strand of CM077116.1, from coordinate 95,019,760 downwards.
CAGTGTTCAACAGCTAGCACAGCACTTAAGTTAGTAAACGAATTACAAAGTCGATATAAGAAACCGTACGTTATGTCTGAAATTGAAGTTATAGGCGGAATCGGTACAGCTCAGTGGTATATAACGTTTGGCTATAACATCGTTCTGGGAGTGCTGGCTGTTTCCGGCTTATCGATTTCCTTCCTGAACAGTCGTACGTGGACTGGAATAGTAAGTGCAAACCATATGCATATGATTACATTTAATACGAAACGATTGTAATAATTAATCGGCCGGTTTTAATCAATTTAATTTTCAGCGTTGGTAAAAATCAACTTTGCCTATTTCGAAAATCTAATGATAGCCATAAAAACCTCTGTAAGATGTCATCGAATTATAAGTACCTTTCCAGAAAAATAGCAGAAACGGGGTTAAAAATATCAGGTATCACGCTGATTAAACTGAATCGGAATTTTCCCGTTTAAAAATCCGCGAACACAGTGGATTGGAGTTTAAAAATTCACAAGGAAACACGGCAAGCAAGTAGCAAAATTATATCAAGCACCATAGAGAAACTATATACATAACGGTAGAAGATAATTGAAACCTGTTTAGCTGAGAAATATGTGCCAGAAAATTATGTTTTAGTCGCGCTGAGCAATTCTGCAGAATCCTAAAGACGACAAGACCCGCAGATGACTAAAAGTGACTTCGTATATATAGGCTCGAGATGGAGTTGATGAATTATATGCGATTTCAAAACTCTACCGACAACTTCATTTATTGAACCCGAACATTTTTATTAAAAATGCTCAATTGTCTGTTCGTTTAAATGTTTCGTGATATTCTCCTTATTTCGGGATAGCGAAAAACTAACATTTCATCAATATGAATGCGACGCGGAAAATACATTTTTTTCCCGCTACACGCAGAAACATCGAATCACGGATAAAGTTTTGAATACGATATATCGCTAAGTTGTAAAAGAGGAGCGCCAATATTGTGAAATTACGATGCGAAAAATTTATAATTACCGCTGGCCCCAAAAGGAAATCTACGCTAAAAGCAATGCTTTTTCGTTTCCATCCATTTAAAACATCCTACAACAAAATAACGATTACGATAAAGGGGGGTGTCTGAAGACGGAAAGATTTATCTAGAGACTTTTCGGAACTAAAAATTTTCTTTAAGAAGCGCTATTGTAGCAGCTTCGCTCGCACCTATTTGAAAACATTTATCGTCTTATCTCGCGATGAATTATCCTCAATTTTCATAACGCATTCTTCCTAAAAGTTCTCTATTTCTCTTCGTATTATGTTTATAACCGATTTTTTTTTTCTTTCTTTTTCATGATCAAGATGCCGTTTTTCCGTTTTCTTCAATACTTTTATATTAATTAATATTCACAGCATTGGCTTGCATTATTGGCCACGACTTCGGTGATATTCGTCAATAGTATTCTTACTTTAATAAGACATTTAAACCGATCCGAGCTTGGCGAATTGTACATGCAGAAAAAACTGAAATGGTACAGCAATGATCAAAATATTACCGACTTCTGGGACGACATACATACGAAGGTAATTTTCTAAAAACCATCATTCCATTAGGTAAAACCGTTCCTATAAATAATGCGAATCGTGAACAACGCTACTATGTATAATCGTATAATTATTGAACTCGAGCAGTATTTCGCCGACGAAAATGATTTTCCGGTCAAAAACTCTAGTCTGTTTGTCTGAAGTGAACAAGCAACGGGGCAAGACTGGAAACGGTATTTTGAAATATTCGCAACTCGGAATGTTATTTATACTCAAATTTGAAATCCGTACTCAACTATTATTATATATAGTTTGCTATTGTAGTAATAAATTAATTTTAACAAAATAGGTTGAAACATATGAGCTAAAACAAGATGTTATCTTAATCGTGTAATTATGGGAAATCACCGTGTGTGAAAAAACAACTGGAGGCTTTCGAATTACGGCGTGTTGGAGGAAAACGCAGAAAATTAAATAGCTAGATAAAATTAGAAATACGGAAGTGCTCGAGCGCATTAATGAAGAGAGATGTTTTAATGAGGACCATAAGAGAAAGAATCGGGTTAATAAACATGTAATAAGAAATAATCGACAGCTAACAACGATAGTAGAAGGGGATTAATAAATGGAAACAGACCAAGAATGAGACAGAAATTCATTAGGCAAATATTCGAAGACACCAAAGCAGATAATTATCAGTTAATGAAACAGAACGCGCAAGCTAGAGATTTAAAAGCATCGCGATTCTAAGTGTAGTACTTCCAAGAAGATTGACCACCAATCGAAAGATTGAGCAATAGAAGAATATAAATATACACATGCACACACACACATATATCCACTAATGTTTAATGTTTAATGTGTATTAAATGATTGGTGGCTAAATGGCTTGATAGTTAACTAAAGCCGGGTCATAAAAAAAAAAAAAAAAAAAAAAAAAAAATGTTTAATGTAAATTTGGTCAACGAGCGAAACTTAGAAAAGCCCATTTATCCGCTAAAGAAAGAAAACATTAACAAAAAATAAAACCTGATATGGTATTGTTAGTTTAGAAAACTATAAAAATCTCGTATAATAATTTACTACAGTACGGATGTTGTGGAATTCGAGGATCAAATGATTGGCTAATAGTCCATGGAAAGATCCCGTCATCGTGCTGCAACCGCCGAAATGCAATTGAATCGTGTTCATCAAATGAATCAAACAGGATCGGCTGCGTCCATCACGTCGTTTATTCGACTCGTAGTTCCGCCATCCTGAATTTATTGTACTTATGGTCGTTAAACAGTTTTCTGGTAAGATTTTTCATTTTCCCGGAATGGAATTTGAGTTTTTTTTTGTTTTCCGTACAGTGAGTCTGATTTATTTGTGACAATTCCAGCTCGGTATCATCTGATTTTATTCCATTTGGTGATTATATTTTACCTCTTTTTTTTTTTTATGAATTCGATTTACCTGTTAGAAATGTTTTATTTCTCCCATTTGTAATACTTTTCATTATAAAAACCTACTGTCTGTTTTCTATACGTTTGTTCTGTATCGCTTTTAGTTCAGATTTATCTCGCCTTCATTTATAAGAAAATTCGTAATATTTACGAGAGGAGACGCAAAAGAAATTAACGGAAGAAAGACTTTTAATGCAACTATATTCCCAACGCCCGAAATATGGTTCCCGCTAATCAAAAATGCATATGAATTCATGCAATAGTAAAAATTTAAACCAATAATAATAAACCGAAGCTATATTCCGCAAATTTTTTATTTTTTCTTAAAAAAATCAGTCAACGCATGAATATTTTTTTTTTTTTCTTCATATCTAAAACTGACTATATAGTCATTTATTACTAGATTTTAATGGTAATAAGATCGTGAATTTCAAGGTCATCAGCCGATCCCGAATTTATTTATTGAATAGCCACACCACACTAGGGGTCTAGAACGTTTCTTCTTTTCAACCTGTTGCAACTTGCTGGTCGTTGTAGTAAATTCGTTAGCCTTTTTCATTTCAACTTCGACAAATGATTTTTAGCCGCCAGCTTTATATCTTCAGTAACATATTTCACTTGTAAATCTTGATGTAGTGTTTAGTCGGACACATACCATGGTGCTCCTGATCATTGGGTCGTAGCACCTTATTTTGATAGCGTCGTATTCTGTTCGCACTATATTTCTAAAAGTCCATCCCCATAATTCAGCTGCGTACAACCATATCGGTTTTAATGCCATGCGGTATAGTAATATTTTATTTGCAGTACGTGTAATTGGGAACACGGTCCAAGCAACCAATGAAGTTGTCTCGTTTTTAAATTAAAGTTCCGTTATTTTTGTCTCGATATTATGAAACCACGTAAGTGTTTCATCTAGGTGTACTCCAAGATATTTCACGGATGAATATGTTTGTATTTGTTTGTTATTTATAGATATATACGATATTTGTTACGTACAATTTTTCCCTTTGTAAGAATAATGCGGGGTTACTTTTATTTTCATTTATTACTATTTTCCATTTATTCAGCCAATCAATGATTTTATTTAGCACATCTTGTAAATTTTCTGTGGACTTTTCTGGATTCTCGTGCGTTGCCATGATTGCCATGTCGTCAGCGAATGTTACTAGTAGTGTGTCATTTGTTTCTGGCATATCATAAGTAAACAATAAATACAAGAGAGGACCAAGTACACTTCCCTGACCTGCCTCAATTTTATGTATGGATGATTCTGTTCCATTTACTTCAACTCGGAACAATATCTGTTTTGTATGTAAGTAGGATTTCAAAATATTGTAATACCGAATTGGTAGTACATTTTTTTTTGTATTTGTAAAGTATTCCCGGATGCCATACTTTATCAAATGTCTGTTGTACATCAAGGAAGACGGCCGCCGAAGTAAATCTCTTTTTTTTTTTTCAAATGTTTCTTCAATTTGGCCCATGAAATTGTGTTTTTTTTAGCAATTAACTTATATCTATGTACATTAACGTTAAGAGTAGGAGAAAAAAATGGTACACGATAATTCAAAGAAAAAATTTACACCGAATTAAAAAATTATATTTTTAACGTTTCTTTTAGGTTATTGTTCTGATAGTTATTGCAACATTAATTCGTGGAAGTGGCGAAGATTAGTGTAAAAGAAACGATTCTATATTGAACATAAGTTTTTACTTGACGTTGTCGGTGGCGATCGTATGCAAAATAATTTAGTAATCGCGGCATGATAAATCAAAACGCAAGTCAGAATACCGTTTTACTGTTGACGAAAAGATCCGAAAAGTATTTGCCAACGGTTTACACTGAAACTAAACTAATGACAAAGTACTCGAGCAATTTAAATGTAATTTTTCACATTTAATAATGTAACAAAAAATACAGCGATTAACTTTTCTCTCGAATTTTATACTTTTTATATATTGTAACTTTGGGTCGGGGGTAATCACAGCGAATAAAAAATAATAAAAATAAAAATAAAAATAAAAATAATAATAATAATAATAATAATAATAATAATAATAATAATAATAATAATAATAACGCTCTAACCAATATTATGAAGACTGCGATAATTTAGAAAAACAAATGTTACGCGTTTCAAAATTTAATCGTTATAATTAAAAAGGAATAAATATTTACCACATTTTTGCACACATTTTAAAGATATTGCTTACAATTTTCCTTTTGAGATTTCAAGTAGTATTAAAATCGTGAAAAATCTCAGCCACTGTTCTCTAAACCATATTCACTCATTGCATCCAAGATTGACTGACTACGGTGGTATTGTGTACTCTCAAACATATTAAAGCTGGCTATAGATAATACACCACATATTCGCAATCGCGTAATTGGAAGCGTTTTCCGTAAGTCCATGCTTAAAAACTAATACCGAACTATATCATTAAACGGATGAAATAGCGGAATAGATTCTTTAATATTCTGCAATCGCACTGTACCATCAACGTTGTTAAACTGAAACACGATCCACAGAATCAAGCCAACAGTTGCCTTTGGCTATCTGAATTACATGTTATTTTCAGAAATTCGAAAATAATGGAAACGATTGCAGGTAAAAAGAGAAGTTTTGCTTCGATTACACCATCACGACGTCTGCTAAAAAAATAGATCCTCAGATAAAGAAGCTGCAGAAGCCGCGACATTCATTAGTTATTTCTTATAAATCATTTCTCTCGTAGTTTCTCCTCTTCATTGACGATGGTATAGGCTATTCTTTTTTTCTTTCCAATATACATATATATATATATATATATATATATATATATATATATATATATATATAACTCGGCCATTTTCGCCTCGCAAGGGCCTGTGCCCCTTGACCCCTCTTGCTTTCATTTCTGTCTCTTTCTCTTCTATACTATGTATAAAATGATCAAAATTTACAACGTAATTCTTACTGGCATCAACACACACAAAAAATAACATAACCACAAAAAATTCTAACATTTAACTTTCATTATATAAAATTAAGACATTTTTTCGTTATATTTTTCGTTACATATTTCATTACATAAAATTGCGACATTTTTTTGAGACATTTTGCGTTACATAAAATTGAGACATTTTTCTGGGACATTTTTTCGTATAGAATTACGTTGTAATTAATATATATATATATATAAATGAGAATAATTTTAACGGATTCTCATCAGTAACTTCAACTCTTTCATTCGTGTATTATTCCTTTCGTCGGTCGCGCTTAAATTTTATCTGGATTCCGACATGGCAGGGGGTACAACTTTTCAGCAACTAACCGATTTACTTCACCCATATATCGCACGTGAACACTTGAAAGAAAATTAGCGAGAACGATGCTAAAAAATTTGATTGACAGCAGTGCCTCCGGTCACGATTCAGTGCACAAGATTGCTGATAGCCGAAGGGAAAAAGCGGTTCTGAACAGATTAATGATCGTACAAATCTCGCGCATGTCGGACACCGCGTTGTTGTGGTCGCTGCAATACCTCAATAATCGCTCAGGAGTGCCAAAATTATACCGCATATCGTAACAACATTTCGCCACTATTAGAAGGTAAATTAAACAGCCGAAATATACATTCTGCTGTAGTTAATTAAATATAAAAGTCGTATAAATATAATCGTTGAGCGTATATATCAAGAGTACGTTAAAGTATGTTCCCGCTGTAGACGAATACTGTAGGGCATCGTTAAATGTACGATGCTGCCCGATTAAATACGCCTGCGATCCCTCTTAATATTAAAACTTTTAAATTACTGAGACTTCACAGGTAAACAAATTATTAATGAGGCTGAAATTTCTCAGTTTTATAACAACTTTTATGTATGATATTTAATTTTGTTTTCTTCCGATTTTTCGGATAAAACTACATTTTAGCTCGGCGTTCCAAGAAATGCACGTAATGCAACAGAATTTTTAAATACTACTGTGTAAACTTACAGAAGTTACGAAGGAAATAAGAAAAATAATCTACCCCTAAGGGTATATCTATATTTCAAGTTTTGCAAAAACCATCGATGACGACGGATTATTTGATTTTTCTTCTTAATGCATTTGAAATTTGATATTTTGGATGTTCAAATTTCTTTTTTACTGATAACGAAATGAAAATAAAAAAAAAAAAAAAAAAAGAAAAAAAAAGAAAAAAAAAGATTTATCGGGCTGCCACAAAATTACTTAGCCCGAGATGTGCTCGTTGTGGTCGTCAACTTGTTACATAAATGTAGAACTTTTAATATATATTTACAAAAATGTTATTAGATATGAAAGTGTGTACATTTAATAATCGAATAAAAATGCCTACCACGTAATCAAGTCGAGTATGTATAATAAAATGCACGCGATATTCTCTATTTATATCGGTCGGTTAAAATGCCATTTCAATTCATTGTATACTTCTATTTCTGGTGCAATTCATACTGAGTGAGGGAAATATGTTGGTCGAAAAACAGTAAGTAAAATAGTCAACATTTCAAATCTCACGAAAAATTATTCACGGTGAAATAATTTAAAAAAGGAAAGAAGAATCAACGCAATTGCACATATGACGATTATTAATGAGCATTCGTTATTGCAGTATAATTATTATAACATTCGCAAAGATTATAAATATTTCGCATAACGTTAATTCATCGTTAAATGACGCTATTATTTCCTCAAAAACGCTAATAATCAATGATTAGTTCCAAAATTACAAATACGATACGATAAAATAAAAAAAAATAAAAAAAGGCAAAAAAAAAACAAAACGAAAGAAAACTAGCATCATTTGCTACAGCGAATTTCCCTTTCTAGACAGGGAATCTTTCAATCTCGAAGAGAGGAATTATCCTTGGAATTTCGACGTTAATACAGAGAGAATTAAGCTCATGTCGACGAAGTGATCTATTTCATTTAGAGCGAACTACTTTTACGTAATACTTCACAAGACCGCATTTTAGACTCAGCATTTGTCGCTACCACACACCGTAATTCTCTAACTGTACGAATCATTCAGCGTGCCCTTCAATACGTGAAATAAAATGTACGCGCCCGGAAGGTAAACAATGTGACAATGTAATAACATTATCAGAAGTCTATCAAAAGCTGTACTACCCCGACGTGTTTTGCGAAGAATCCAAAACGAATGTATATAATTAAAAGAAAACCAAAAAAAAAAAAAAAAAAAAAAACCTTTAAATCGGCAAGTGTAAATTAAAAATCTGAATTTCTGATAAAGCGTTCTCTATCAGAATAATCTATAAATTATATGTGAAACAGAATTCTCGAATAATGCCTTCTCTCTCTATTATCTATAAACTAAGAACTAGAATTTTCGAACGCTCTTTCGGTTATTTTCATAAATTAAATATCGGAATAATGCTCTGTTATTTTTAAAAATTCAAAAAAATTATTAGCCAACAAGTTTAGCGGGCATTTCAAAATGGTTCACTAGTCGCGATGTTGAAAATAAGCGACTTTCAGTAGGAGCGCGGTTGACTTTAGTGTCAAGCTGTTGGCCGCTTACCATGAAATTCAGCGCTGTGGCTTCAAAATTTCTCGTCATTGTAATAAACACCGTTCTAATCGTACGTATGCTGCACTGCTTCTTTTTTTTTTTTTTTTTAAATCTACATCGATTTATATAATATTCGTTTTCTGTTTGTAATTACGTTATTAACGACCTTTTTATGCGAATTGCCGAATTACATGGCCAGTAAGATTAATTCACTTGTTTATATTTAATTTGCCTATTCATAGCCTTCCCCACTGGGAGGAGAGAGAGGCCTGACCGACGATCGCGCGCGATGGTTAATTGAATTCGCGGGAAAGAAAATAAAAAATTGGTTTTCTTTTTTAGCTTTTCGTTACTTTGATAATCGTGACGAATACAAATCGGTCGAATGAAAACGATATCGAGTATTCCGCTTTCGAACTGCTTATATTTGACGTGCTACCAATTTGGCTGATCAATATTTTCTGCATCTTCTTCGCGTCTTTTGCAGTTACCGGTTGCATAGGGGCATTAACGGAAAATCGACCATTGTTAACTATAGTAAGTATTCAAAAATTTATCGAACTTTTTTTCTATTTTTTTTAGTTATCGCGTTTAAAATGTTAATTTTCCGTCATGGATATATTTTGAAGGTTTTTGCTTAAGAAGCATCTGAAATCATCAGTCGCCCATTTGCTAGCAAAATGCTTTCAAAAATATTCGAGCCTGTTTTCTTTCTTTTTTTTTTTTTTTTTTTTTCGAATTTTTCGGAAAAAGCAGAAAATTTATATATATCGCTAAAAACCATTACTAGACATTGGCGAAGGAGCTATAAAAATACGATTGCGCGTTTTATGGATCGCGGAAAAATCGAGTTCATATTAAAATGAATTTTGAATAATGACCGATTTATTTTAAAATAAAAAGAGTCAGCTTCAGTTAAATTTTATTCAAATGCGAAGGACAACGTCGTCCATGATACGACCATTCCAGTGCGGTTTCTAGTCCTCTGTTTGAATGCATCACGGATATTTTTTCTCGCATCACTTGCGACCGGTATTCAACTTGTGCACTTTACACTTGTCAAATTGCATGCGGCGATTTTTTCTTTTGAAATAAATTGGACGAAGATTAAAATTTGTGGCTTGGGGAAGAAATTATGGGAGAGTCTAAATAGCATGACGATTAAAAATTCAAAACCTCCACGGTAGCAATATCCAGCAAAAAAAAAAAAGAAAAGAGAAGTGGTGTCTAGGGGGGGGGGCACCCAGTAGGAACGAAGTTCTTCTCACTTCTTGGTAGATATACAAGTATAAAGTCATTCATAAAGAATACGATAAAAATTGACACAATATATAAATCCCGTATGAATTAAAATAAAAACAATAAATAAATCATCAGACTCATTAAAGTGTGGTAACGTCGCATAAAAAAACCGCGCCAATTTTCAAATTCAATAAAATTTACATGTGTTTAGAATTCGGCTTATACAGCTGACTGTGCACAATGCCTGCTGCTCGAATCTCGATACTCTCTCGCTCGCTCGCACGTACACACACACACACACACACCCACCCACCCACCTGTATATAATAAAAAGGGACAGAGTGAAGGTCACTTGGACGACGTATAATCATTACCTCGCCTTTTCTGCCAGTTTACTCCTATAAGCCGCATATAAGAACTTTGTTCCAAAAAAAGTTTAAAAAATGTCTTTATAAATTTTAGATAGTGGTGTTTTGTTTTTTTTTAATATATTTATTTAATGTTGCTCGACAATGGAGTCATTTGCGACGAATATATTACGTAAAACTTTTTCTAAAATTAATACAAAAATATCTCTACTCACCGTTTAGCTTATGACCATCGTCGGGATCAATTAAACGGGAAACAAGGTCCTTAAATAGTAACCAGACAGAAAATAGAAATAAAACGAGAAAAGTTAAACGAAAGTGGAGTAAACAACAAAAACTATGTAAAAAGAACCCCTCAAAATTACAAAAAAAAAAAACAACATAATATTAAATATTAAAGGCGCAAGTAAAACCCGACACATATTAAACCCAGCCCGCGCTCACGCGTAGGTCGTCTATACGGAAAACACAGTTTTCGTCGGTATGTGGGTTGTGTAAGTTAGTTTAAACTTTTCAGTTAAAAATTTTGATTCATTCGTGACTGGGCGTAGGCTATGCGCGGGCTTAATGTATGGTACTTGCAAAAAAACGAGGGCATGGCTTGTGTGCGTGAGCTATACGTATGCTGTATGCGGGCTGGATTTAATATGTGGCGGCCTTAAACGTCAGTGATTATATCAATAGATAGTTAAAAAGGGAAAGCTTTTAGTAGTCGTTGGGTCAATGCCCCTGACTGGTGAGTCCAAAGAAACAAAAAAAGAAGGGAATCTTCACTGTTTACTCGGCATTTCATTTCCTATTTTAATTTTGGCATTCTGTATATGTCCCGTTGGTAGTTTCAGCTTTTCGTCTACTCTTTTAACTTTTGCTGTTTTATTTTCGCTTTACTGTGTTTTTCTTGTATGTTGGTTCTTGTTTGCTTTGTAGCTATCTAAGACCTTATTAATTAATTTGTCCACATAGATAGCGCGGTAGCTTAGTGGTTAAGGTGCTTGGCTACCAAATTAGGGGTATCACGGGTTATCAAGACTCGTCTCGTTCCCGGGTATATCCAAGTCACTCCCAGGTATATATTCAATCTGAAATTGAATTTGTTATACCAGAGAAATCTGGGAAAGTAAAGGCAGCCGAGTGAACGGAGAACATTGTGAACTTTAACATGTGAATCCATGATACTGTGTCAAGGATATATATGGGACTTGTTTTACTCTTTACTTTACCCGAAATGTTAGTCAAGTAATTTAGTTGTTAACACAGCTCTTTTACACCCCAAATAAATTTATTCTGAAAATTTTTTTTTTTACTTATGTTGGGTGGGGAAAAATGAATAATCGTGTTTTGTTTGATAAATAAATATTTTTTTACTTCGAATTTCAACTATTACATTAAAAATTATTTTCTGTCCACATCCGTTTTGGACATGCCACTGATGACCTGCATAAAGATTTCTCAAGGAAATTAAGGAACTTGAAACCTTCAGCAATTTCATTTAATTTATATTTATTCGTTTTAGTTTTAGAGATGTAATCTGAAGTCAGGTGGAAAACAAAATTATTTTTCACCTTCAAAATAAGATCACCTGATTCAAATTGCGTTTGTTGCTTTTGTAAACTGAAAACTGATCGAATGTCGTCGTTCATTCAAAAAAGGAAGAAAGAAAAAAAAAAAGAAAACAAGGAAAAGGAGCATTTAATTTTCTCGTTTATTTTTACAGACTCCCTAATGGGGAAGTGGGTCGGAGTCTTCCCTCAACGACGGTAGATTTACAAAAACGATTCTATATAAAAAAAATTCAATTTGCATTATGTTTATTTGCACGGTCTCGAGTAAGTCTATTTTCAGGTAATTAAACCGGGGGGTACCTTCATATCTTTAGAATAGAAGTACATCGTAAAATGGATATAGTTTAGGTAAAAACATAAACTGAAACTGTTGATGATGAATTCAATAAAATCTTTATCACAGTGTAAATGTAAATAAGTTTTGGGTGGTGTATGAATTTGAAAAATTCTACGAATTTTATGAATTTTATAAATTTTATGAATTTCATGAATTTTACGAATTTTATGAATTTTACAAATTTTATGAATTTTACGAATTTCATGAATTTTACGAATTTTATGAATTTTACGAATTTCATGAATTTTACAAAACGACCAAACCCGTGTCAAGAATCTACAATAATGAAGTTTAAGAAACTTCAAAAGCAGCTCTCCTGTAAAATACCACTGCACTTTCCAAATTACATCAACGATTAACAGTAAATGAATTTAATTAATAATTAATTGTTTCGTTTAGCACTGGGTCATGTTGTTCTTAATGTATATGCTGTCTATTGTTTTGTTCGCATTAACGGCCATCATGTACGTCAGCGACATTCCATTCATTAAAGACGAAATGTACCGAGCTTTGAACAAGTACAAAGTTAGTCAGAAGGACCGTGAATTCATCGACTTGATCAATCAAAAGGTAAAGTTTTATTGTTACTTTTTCTTTTTCTTTTTCTAATATATCCGTTAACCGCGATGGCTTTTGCTGGAATTGAAACGCGAAGTAAACACCTGTTTATATGTATGCTTTTTTGTACAGTGCAATGTGCAATCCGTTCAAATATTTTAGCGGTTCCTTCTGAAATAATATCACGATAAAACAGGTATCAGAAAACGAAGCTCTGCGCCGTTTGCAAAAAAACGTTCCTCAGTAATATAGAAAGGCGCGAACAGTTTGGTTTCGCCGTGTTCGTACGCGCCTATTAAACGTCATGTTCACGCTGGAAACCGAAAAATCGATAGTAACACTCATCGTATTTATGGCGAAAGTGAGAAATTGAAAACAACGAAAAAAGGCTGACTCTGACATATATAATTCGCTATTCATGTACCGTTGGTAGTTTGAAAATCTTTTGCGACTGCGCGATTTTCCACTGGCGTATTTCCAAAAAAAAAAAAAAAAAAAAGCAATCAGAAGCACAACGAAAAATGGGCAACCAATGTTTCGGCAACAGGACTGTTATTGATGTCCTAATATTTATTTCTCCTCTTAAACACGGAGCAGAATTTTATTTTTTTACCTTTTCACCCTATCCTATCCAAAGTCTTGGAAAAACTAATCTTAAAAAGACTACATCCTCTTATTATGCAGGAGAATATTATACCTGACCACCAGTTCGGGTTTCTTCGAGAAAAACACTACTATTGAACAGGTACACCGAATCCAACGTATTATCCAAGATAGTTTTGAAGTTAAATAAATATGTGTAGGTGTATTCCTGAATATAAGACAAGCCTTTGATAAGGTTTGGCATCGTGGTTTGTGTTATATAAAATTAAGAAAAATCTTCCTCATTCTTATTATCTCCTTCTAGATGTCTTTCCTTGATGATCAAACGTATCAAATTAAATTCCAGAATGAACTATCAAACATCTATCCTGTATCCGCTGGTATGCTTCAAGGAAGTGTATTGTGTCCGGTGCTCTACCAAATGTACACTGCAGACTTCCCGACGTAACTATTGCTACATTTGCAGACGATACTGCTCTTATTGCGGCAGATAAAGATGCTGGAATAGCGACAAATAAATTACAGCCGGCGCTAGCATAATCTGAAAGGTGGTTAGATCGATGGCGGATTTAATGAGAAAAAGTGTACGCAGGCTACATTCAGAATACGAAATGTAGCCTGGCTGCCAACTAAAATTAACGGCGAAACAATTCCGATTAGGAATGAAGTAAAATAAAACCTCGGGTTGCACTTGAACAGTAAATTAAGGTGGAATAAGCACGTCTCACAAAAAAGAAAACATTTGGATATAAAGCTGAGAAAATTCTACTGGCTTCTTGGTAAGCATTCCAGCTTGTCGATCGAAACAAATTATTAACATATATAAAATAATATTAAAACCAGTAAGGACCATAAGGCCTGACTTTATGGGGTTGTGCTAAGAATACACATATCAATAAGATACAACGTTTTCAAAATAAGGCCATTAGATATTATTGTGTCACCTCCTTGGTACGTCCCCACGGACACACTCCATAGGGACTTTAACATACCTTAAGTAAAGGAAGAAATAAAACTTGCCGCCCAGCGGTATACTAGTCGCCTAAAAACCCATCCCAACCCGTTGGCTATCAATCTGCTTGACAACAGCCAAGAAATTCGACGGCTGAAGCGCTCTAGAGTCTTTCACTTCATTTCGAATAGATGTTCCTGGGGAACTCTGATAGTGGTAGCCCCTTACGCGTTAATTTGCATTCCACTATAATTGGCTTGATGATCTATGGAGACCAGTTATAATTAATACAAAGATTAAAAAAAGAAAGAAAAAAACCTCTTCACTCCCTCGTGTTGATATCCTCAACACCAATAAATCGAAAGGTGTATATTTCAAATAGCGATTATGCGAGCAACTATAAGATTACAAAAACTGTACTAGTTGCTTATTTTGACCAATGTATTATGTCTATATATATATATATATATATATATATATATATATATATATATATATATATATATATATATATATATATATATATATATATATATAAGTAAAATCAAACATAAAAAAAAATAATAAAAAGTGAATAAAAATAATAAAAAAATAACATTTATCTTAAGTATTCGAATATTATTATTATTATTATTATTATTATTATTATTATTATCCGTCCAAGAGCCATGATGTGTTAATCTCGAACATTGTTTTATTGCCCATAGTAGCGAGAAGTAAAAATTTACAGTTCGCTGACGAGTGTACTCTTGACCGCTATACTAAACACATGACGTGGACGTGATACAGGCTGCGTCCAAACGGCTACATGTGGAGCAAAGCAGGAAAAAAAATGTCGAACAAACCATTCAGAGATTTCGCAATGATCAATAAAGCTCTTTGATTTGTTTTTCCCCCACCTCGTGCTCGGATCCTAGAGGTAGACAAAATCATTAAACTCCATATCGGAAAACTCGATGAAATAAAAAAAAAAAAAGATCCTGCAAAGATTCGAGGGAACCAAACCGCGCACGACTGCCATTAAATTTAGGCGTATACGATTATATAATTTTACGAACTTATGTTCAAGTAGGCCAATGAATCTTCATCTTCGTCAGAGTTATTTCCTTTTTTAAATATCGTGCCTATACACTGCGTTCGGTAGACAATAAACTATTTGAAAAAAAATTCTGCGTATTATAATCAGCGTTTGAGCCATAATTTTTCCTACGCTTTATAGGTGAGACTCTGAATTTACTTGGTTATAGCCGATTGTCGGTTAGTAAACCGTAAAACTCCAGTTTCGAAAAAGTCCCGCAGACTGCTAATAAAATAAATCGCCCTAATGCGCACGCGAAAACCTTCATACACGAACCTCTTTTGCTTCTTTGATGTACCGACATCGTGTTCGGTGTTGCGTAATGCTGCACGATTTCTACGCAGCGAGTAGCTTATATTTAATTCGGCCTACTGTCTTTCGACATGCACACTAAGCCATACGCACACACAGGTACCGCTAGTTAAAAACGAAACGTGAAAATATCGTTCCGTTCGAATTTACAGGTTGAAAATAAAATCAAAACCGTATTAAAAGTCAAGTGCTGAATTCTAAACACACTTCTCACCCACCGGCGTTTAAATTATAGTCGGCCGGTTAAGACATAACGGGCCGTGAAGAGAATAATGGTAAAACGGAGATACGTGATGTGTGGACATTTGCCGAATATAGGCGGGAAAGAAACGGAAAATTAACACAAGTAGAAAAACGACGCCGTTGACAATAACACGATGGTCAAGTTTGTTTAAGAACACGTTTTCAATCAATGACCTCGCAAATGATGCGAATGTGTGGTTCTCACGTCAGAAGAACAAGACCAAACTCGGGGAAAGGTGAAAAAATATAATAACGATTTCGGACTCTGCTAGGTGCGCTGTGAAATTAATTGCATCTCTCTGAGGTCACTCTGTCGTCAACTATTAGACACGAATGATGTGTGTGTGTGTGTCATTACGCTATAATTCATTCTTGTCAATTACTGTGACGCAATTATTATAGCGAACTTTTTTCTTTTTTCCGGAAGCAATAAATATAATTTACTGCCTGTTTTTTTTGCACTCTTAGTACAACTGTTGCGGTGTGATATCGTACAATGACTATCAAGTGAGTACCACTTTCATTCCTTGGTCCTGCTGTAATAAAAACAAAACGGATATCGACGATACGTGCACCATTCCGGAAGTCTCTTACAAACCCGGCTGCTTAGCAATGGTAAAGAATACGATCGGCGAATTTTTGAAAATGCAGATGGGTGTTTCGGCGTCAGCTGTTTTAATTTTGGTGACTATCGCAATTGTTTATTAAATCTCTTATTACGGTTTCAAAGCAAAGTGATGCGAAGCAAAAACGCAATTTTTCTTTATATTTTTCGGTTGCCCGAAAAATATCGTCAGTCCAACAGACTCAGAAGATTATAAAAGAAAGTGGAGAAATAGCAGAACCTAATTCGGTTTAATAGTGCGGAAATAAACGTACCGAGGCCGAAGAGGACAAGAAACGAGGAAAGCGGGAGTGTAAAAGAAGTACATTGTATGTACCGGATAGGGATTCTTTAAACGCTCAGGTAAAAGGGAAGAACGTTCATCAAATAGGATATGATTGAGGTCACATACTAAATGGCAGTTGTGAGAGTCTAATGGACGATGATAAAGAGATACAGAGAATCTACTGAGGAGCGGGAGTCGATGAAGAGTGTCTGTCTAGTATGTAGATGACAAATAGCGGAAATCACTGAGGGGCGACGAAGAAATGGAAAATTATAAAACCAAAGGCGATTGGTGAGTGAAGATTACAACGAAGTGGGATTAAGATAACCGTCGCGATTAGTGCCGTAAACACTCTTGATTATTACGATAGCAGTCACAAGTTCGATTCCTAGCGACGGTGGTCAAAAAAGTATAAACTGATTTACTGAAAGAGGTTAATTTAATGATTAGTTAGTGGCCAAATATGGTAGTTAAAGCCAGGCCAAAAGAAAAAAAAAAGACGAAGGGTAACTGTCAGACACCATAATCGCCGATGACAAGTAGAAGAGGAGAGAATAAGAGCTGAAAACTTTTCAATAAAAGAACCATTACTTGCTACGATTCAAGAGAATCGACTAATTCGTTTCCTGCAATATGACCAGGAACAGACAAAAAATCGATTTGGGCAGAATATTTAGAAAGGAGATCATAAAAATCATAGAACGAATTTGAATAGGAAATCACATAATTAATTCCCAATTTAAATGGAACAGTTTTTTACGAAACAAAAATACGGTTAAGGAAACGCAATATGACAACAAAAGAGGCAGTAGTGAGCCAAAGACGTAAAACAAAAAGTAAGGATGGTCGTAAAAGGGTTGTCAAAGGAGAGAATTTGTTTAAATCAAAAAGGGCTAATGATGAAACGTGATGATTCCAGGTAATTATGTGTGGCGAAACAAGAAGTTACAAAAAAGTAGTGACGTTATGAAGCATAATGAAATAAATCAAATCCGTTGTAACGACATATGCCGAAGCAAATAGTAATTAAAAATAGACAAACAAAAGGATATTAATGAAATACACAAATAGAAGATAGTGATGAAAGGCGAACAGACAAAAGGTATAGAGAGCAATGGATTACATGAACCGACAAACATGAATAGACGAAAGATAGTAATGGTGCCTAATAGTACAAAACGAAAAATTGGACGATTATTAATCGCTGTAAATATAAAAAAAGAGAACGAAACACACTTCATGAAACAAAAACAGAGCGAGAAAGATTTCGTTGAAGTACGCCATTTTAATTAAAAAATTTCCTATTAAAAATACTGATTTCTTGTAATACTTTTTTAACCGGATTTTGGCTGTAATTTAAAAATTTTTTATTTTTATTTTTTACATGAAATATACACGTACTGAAATTTCGGTTTTTGTTTCACTAATTGCATTAAGTTTTAATAACCTTTAAACCCGTTCTAGTCCGAAAAACTTTTGTTTGCGACGTAAATATCGACTGTTTCCGGCTCTCTTCAATGCGGGGTTAACCTGAAGATTGCTCTCTTTATGGGCTCAAAATTTATACTCGATCTTTTGTGAAATAATTCATTGTTACAGCTAATAGCGTTAATATTGGTATCAGTAATTCGTGAGTACGCCGAGAACAATCTATTAATCGTCTCCGACGATGCCTCAATGAGCGATGACGATCAGGATACCGCAGAATTGCCCGCGCAGCAGAACGTCGAGCAAGCACGGAACGATAATAATGATACAGTCTCTACCATTAGCGCGAAAACTTCGGCGGCAACATAGGAAGCGTTCAGCAACGGACAAGCCGATTCTGTGTAATCCGTCCGTTCGGAATAGAGGAGGAAAGTTCAAATATTTCGAGGACATTTTATAATTTACATAATTATTATTAAACTGTTAAGTTTTAGCGATAGGCGAGCTGGTGAACCGTTGCTATTGGCCTAGAACTTGGTAGATGCGTTTTCTATATAATGTATTACTTTCGAATAAAAGAACAAAAAAGATACAATTTCATAAACTCTGAATAACGCATATAAATAAAATTGTGAAAGAACAGCGATTTAATGGAATTGCGCCAAGTTGAAAAGCAGTTTAAACGGATCTTTTTGAAAATAAAATTTCTGCAAGACATACTTTTAGACTCTTTGATTATCTCCCTTCCCTGTCACAGTAATTTATAGTTCTAATAGAACGAATAAAATTTTTCTCGAAGTATTCGAAAACAGTAGCAACAGAGAGAAATATTACTCGTAGTAACTTTTTTTTTTTTTTTTTCCAGTAAACGAAGAAAACATTTTATTAAAACATTTTATTAAAACATTCTATTAAAACATTCTACTGGACGTTTAACATGGATTTTTTAATGTTTTTCCGGTAATATATATAAAGTATTCGCTCCGTTTATGCCTTTTTTGATTTTCATACTAATTCGGTTTAGATAATGAAATAATGCAAAAGAATCAAAACGACGTCATTAATTCGAAATTTATTATTTATTTATTTATTTATTTTTCTTTTTTTAACCAAAGCACCGTCAGAATAATTTTAGACTACAATAGAAAACTGTGTGCATGTCGGTGTTCCTTAAACTCGAATGGCATACATATATGTATATATATAGTAACCAACTACGTAAGTTTTTTGTCAAACATTAAGTCAAATGTGAGAATGTTCTTGCATTACTACAGAAGAACCCCCCTGTTATTTACTCCCTATACTTTTTGAGTCAGTGTTGCGAAGATTTAGTTTTTAATTTTTTATTTCATTTTATAAAATAACTTCTCATTACGTCGCTAAAGGAATTAATTTCTGTTAGTTTAATGAAGGACCTTATAACGTTAATAACTTAAATAGATGTAATGATGTTTTAATTTTTATTGACAGCCTGCATTTGGTCTCGGCTACGTCACTTTTCTGTGCTTTGCAACCTCTGTATTGAGCATTTTACAAAAATTAATTTACTACCATAACAGCGAACTACAGTAATTGGGTAAGGATCTAAAGCTGGAATAAAAATATATCCGGTAGAAGTTATTAAATAGTAATCGTAAAAAGACTTTACCGCCAGTTGGCAATTTGAAATTATACCCGTTACCCCGGCACCAACATATGTATATATTTTTTCTAACGTCATTCCACTGCTTTCTATCCTTTTGAATGTATCAAATAGTCCACTTGATTTTCCGTGGCAGATTTTGAAAATTCCTACGCTACATTTCCATCTTTCAAACGAAACAGTTTTTGTAACATGATTCGTTAAATTGATAAAAGGTATGCGCTTCTGCTACTAACGGTGACGTCGATGTACTCGGACATCGAGAAGACACACTTTTATTTCATTCGTACGCGGATATTATTTAATTTCTCAGCGTATGCTGATATATTATCCGCTAGTGATAGGAAGGTTGTTGAACGCCGGCGCGAGGAAAATAATTACGATATAAGCCTCGTATCTTCGCCTAAAGAAATGAGCGCGAGTCTGCAGATGATTTTCGAATGAACGATTCCACGCTCAATCGATGCAGGCAATATTATGCGGGCAGTAGAGAATAGCAGTGGTTAAATTCCTTTGTCCAGTTAAACGAGAAACTTGAAATAAACACCGGGTTGGACGAATTGCAACAATATCGCTGATGAACGTCGTTAATGATATATATCTGGAATTCCTGGGCTGGAGAAGCAAGACACCGATGAATAATGCGTCATTAAAATAGCGAAGGAGGGTTTATCGGTAAACATCGCGCTCGAGGCCATTTGCAGGTCGCACGACAGAAAGACAAGATAGGTATCAATAATATTCCCAGGCCTATATATATAGTGGTCACACAAGCTACCAATATCGGAAATTATTCTTCCGCGATAAAAGGTTGCTAAAATAAGGAACACGAGCCTGCTGGTACGGAAAAGATCTTACCAGGTTCAGTATAGTGCAGCAATTACTATCTGCGAAAAGAGTGTTCGGACGATGGACGGCAAAGTAAACCGCATCGTCGATAAACTAGCGGATTTCCGAACGCCGGCTAATTACGATAAGCAGTCGCTGCTGAGAAAGGAAGCCTCTTGAACTTTTCTTATTTTCACGTACTACCTGCATTATGTTCATCAGTTTGGATATTAAATTGTGTTCATGCATGCTTGTGAACACGTATGTTAGTAAATGTGCGCACATGTGTGTAATCCCTGACAAGAGAAATGACGTAGATTTGTAATTTAGCATCGTACAATAACGTACTTAATATCTCCGGTAGGAATAACAGGAACGAAAGTCCATGTTAGAGTGCAAAAAGGAAGAGTTATTAGCGATCGATACTACCCTCCTCTATACGTACTGAATAAACAGTTTTAGAACAGGTTAAGAAAAAAAGGCGAGTCAAAAAGGATTGAAAAATTATAAAAAAAAACCGATTTTTTAATGATGTACGACATGTTTAGAGTTATTGATTGGCAACCCCGTTGAACGAAATCACCGATAGCGATGAGGCGGCATCTTATTTTGATACGGTAGTTCAAATTGTTTTTTTAGATAAAACCGTAGTAAGGTAACTAAAATGCCCTCGCATTACTAAAAAGATAATAATACATTTAATGAAAGAACAAGTACCGATTAAACTGCGAGTAGAAAATATACGGCCATGGTTGTCTGTTTATAACCATTTCTCAATTAAATATTATGTATCCTTCATTAGTTGGCAGTATTCTTATATTAAATGATTGGTGGCTAAATGGCTTGATAGTTAACACTAAAGCCGGGCCATAAAAAAACAAAACAAAAACGAATAGCGTTTTAAAATTGTTTTTATCAATCTCCGCATAGAGCTAAAATCGAAAATAGCTCCTTGAAAAACAAACTATGACTGTGCAAAAGAAAAGAGGCTGAAGATAGAACCGAAACAATTTTGACAATTGTATCAAATGAAGATTGCCTGACGCATGCACGAAACGGTACTTGTGTGTACTACGAAGGGCTAACATTACATATTCCTCAGCTTGTTGTTTTCGCGTTTGTTGCAGCTCATTGTTCATCTGTATAATCTTGTCCGCAGAGATCAAATTTCTGTTTGAATTTTTCTTGCCCTTCGCCTGTGGCTAATCATTTAATAGCGGAAAAAAAATGTTTTGGAAATGAATGTAAATGGGGTGCCGAGGAATCTCAAACCTAAGCGCACTTCAGGCCTGGATAATGACAAAGCTTATCGGGATTTATTAGCCAAAAACCTAATCACTAGTTACAGACCTACACATCTCTTCTACCACTAAAATTTTCAAACTAACTCTTTATAAAAGGATACACACGCACCGCTAACAAAATTATATTATTTCAATTGATCAACATGGCTTTATCGATTTTATCGAAGATAGATCCGTGTTACAACGAACTTGATGACATTCACGAATTACGTCTCTGCTGTATCATCATCATCGAATCGTTTCACCGCATGTAGGGGTATCGTGACCATGATCTGTCACCCGGTTGATCAGACTGCGCCAACAATTCCGATCCCTTGCGATGTGTACACAATCCTGAAAGGTACGACCAGCAGCTATGCACACCGCGTCCGTCCATCTATTCGGCGCACGACCTCGACTCCTTTTTCCGTTGACCTTTCCTTGGACGAGCAACGTTTCCAAATTGTTCGCTCTGATCACATGACCAAAATACCGCAGTATCCTGCGAGCACCACAGATGATAGCCTCTTCGGGTTACCAATCTCATTTATTATGGAGACATTGGTTCTCCTGGCTGTCCATGGGACACGCAGCATACGCCTCCAGCACTACATTTCGAGTGCGTCTATATCCCGATTGAATGGAATACACACAGACTTCCAATAAGCCTTTGGTAAACTATAGATATCATTCAATTCTGTCGAGAAAGTTAAACAATTTTGGGTTGCCCTATGAATTACTAAAACTATGCGAGAGCTACCACCTGTCCCATCGAAGGCAATATGTTCGACAGCTGCAGGTGCTCCTCTTTTCGCTGCCGCGTCAAGAGTACCTCGGGGTTCCATTTTAGAGCTCTTCTGTTTTTATTGTACTCGTATATCGACGATTTACTGTAAAAACATATTCTGAGATATTATTATGCGCTTATGATACAAAATTATTCGGGAGAAAATAGGAAATATGGCGGACGTTTTAATACTATAAAAGGATGCAAGTAATTTTTACATCTTACAGTGCCATTGATAACTTATATCAGTACATGCATCTAAATGTAAACTTATTTCTTTTACAAACAAATTTCTTCATATTAGAGCCTTTTTTCGGTTTTTTTTTTTGTTAAAAACGGAGACTGTTGTCAGGGATACATTTTATCAGATGCAAAATTTACGCGTAACATTCATGTAACGTACGTGATTCGTGAAGCGATGAAAAAGTTTAATGATGCGAAATAGTGTACTAATTTCGGACAATTTGAAACACATTTAATTTTATATACTCTATTAGTCCGCTTACATTTTGAATTTGTATAGTCTAATTTGAACGCTGGGTATCGAATGATCAGTAAACAGAACTGAAAATATACAGAAGCCTTTAAAGTACTCGCAGAATAGGTGTATTAAATCAAGCGTACTTGAAATACAAAAAAGTACTCCGCCAGTTAAATACAAATAGATTAGAAGGGCGGGGAAAGAAATAGTACTCCGTTTTTAACGCAATTTAATGCTCGGTAGAGTTAATTGTCCCACCCTGCTAAAAAAAAAAAAAAACCATATTAAATTTCCGATGTCCGTCTAACTAATTTGCTACCAGTACAGTTTGCACAAACTCCGGAACACGGATGCTTCCCTATACGCTCATTATTTATATTGTACAGTAACTCAGAGAAAAAACATCGCAAACTGGACATATTTCACAGTTATTGCGGTGAGTTCCTAAAAACTATTAGGAATTTAGCGATGCGAGTCTGAATTGTCCTTAAGTGAGAGTACTTTTACGCACGCGCGAGTGTGTGTACGTATGTGCGTAAGTATGTGTATATGAGAATGTATGTGTATGCAAGTATCGTTACATGTGTGTCTATTTGTACATGTATAAATGTATATATGTAAGTGTCCCTCTATTTTTCTATGTTCGGGCGTGCACGTTTGTATGTGAATGTATATTTATATACAGATACCCAAATAAGTAATGTTACATAACTTCGTTGCGTACGTATATGTACTGTATGTATTTTTCATTACTTTGTAATTTTCATTTATTATTGTTTGAAGGTATATTTTGAATTGTTTTTACCACATTGTGCTGTGTAGTAATTGGCGAAAGTTGCTGTTCCAGTAAATCACACAAATAAATAAATAAATAAATAAATCTTGCGCAGTAAACTATTTTCAGTATCACTCGATAATGGAATTAAAAGTTTTCACAGAATTACTGTATAAATATACTTTACAAGTTTTCTTATTTATTTTATCGTTTATATTCCTTCTGAAAAAATAAAAGGAGAATAAGTAAATTTTAATCAAAAATAAAATAATTTTTAGACAATAGTAATTAAAGCGGTTTATATGAGAATCATTTTATTTTGCAATTTTTAAAAATGAGTACAATTCAAAAAAGAATTACACTTTTCCGACAAGAAAAGTTATAGGTAACCGAAAAAATTTGGTTATTTTAAAAGAAATATATAATAACAATTGCCTAGCACACTAGAGCTATATCTATACAGCTGAATTGTACGAATAGGTAGTTGCCGACGCTCAGAAGCTGAATAATACATACATATATATGTATGTATGTATATTAATACGAATCCTTTTATGGTGCTGTCTTTTCTATTAAATGAGCGACGAAAATAATCAAGTGACCTGTTCTGACACTCGCTGCTTGCGCTGCATAATAACTGACAAAGCTTTATCGAGAGGTTAATGTATGTGTATGTGTGCCACGTGGAAAGATATCACCGTAAGCCCGAGTACACTGCTTTTGGGGAAATGAGCGGTGTGTTGCGTATAGAGACTTATGGAGATATGGTACGTATTAGATGCGCGAGTACAAAGGCATAGGTAAAATTGCGGCTTATCACAATTAATGATCGAAACAACGTCGATAACACATAGCCAGCGGACGAAAGTTGATTAAATATATGCCAGTTTTCGGGTCGTTTACGGCTTTAGCTGTCTTGACAGGTAAACGCGTAATTCATCGATACACACATTGCATTGTCGCTCGTCTTATAAAAATACGATTTTTGTTTCATTGATAATTTCGTTTTGTTGTTTTTCGTCATTAATAAATTTTTTAGAGGGATATACGTCTATTTGGTCGGTTAAAACTATTGAATGTTTTAAATAGAAAGAAAAAATCTTTTTCGCGAAAAAAGCAGAAATTTATTCGGCTTAAAAGAAAATAATATAACTCGTTAGTTCTGTCGTCGAGGTATTTTTAATAAGCGTAACCGAACAATAACGGATCGAAAAGGAATCTTCGGTTAAACTACAATTGAAAATGGCCGTTAGAGGAATCCTGGAAACGTTAAAATTCGATCGAGAATTTCGCAGCCGTTTTTCATCAAATGACCCCCTCCCCTCCAATTAAAGAGACAATTACGAATTCTTATAATACGTTCTAGGGCCAGTCTGAAAATGTCAGTTTTGTATTAATTTATATTAAACAAGTTCAGTTAAGCATGATGTTTCATGCACTGAAGATTCCGTACGTAAGACTATAATTTACGTTTACATAATACTAAATTCGAAACAAAGAAATCTGATATTTATTCCATAAAGAAGGAAAGATACGTCATTTTTCGCGATGTTTTGAACTATTCGTCAACATCGAACGTTTCGTTAAAGAAATGAAATATGGTTTCATTCCACGCAAATAGCAACAATATATCACATGCCCGGAAAAAAAATATTATTTTAAAAAATTTGAAGCTTTCGGCGCTCCAGGGACTGATTTTCTTGTATAAAGTTGCGGTAGATTCTTATGTTGTGGTAGAGAGGACACACTGGTGCAGCACATCCAAGTAATATAATGAAGAAGAAATATATAAATTTTTATAAGTAAACTGTTGCCCAGTTTGGTTTTTTTTAAAAATCAGTAAGTATTGTTTTTTCATTATATTGCACAAAAGTAGATTATAAAAAATAGATATATAAAAAGTAACTTGATTAGATTTAAAAGCTGCATAAAAACAAAAAAAAATCTTTTTAGATATCTGAAATATCGGTACCGCGTACATTGAAATAAAATTTAAGTAACCAATATTTAAACACTATAATATATCATTAAAACGACGTTTTCAGATTTTATTATTAAAAATGTTTCTCAGACGCTCATAAAACGAAAAAAAAAATTGATATATTAATAAAGATTTTGAAAGAAAAAAGTAATTAAGATCTTATTATGGTAGGGTATTTATAAAATCGGCAACCTGGAAGTGTTGAATGATTTTTTTGTACTCAATGCTATTCCATTCATCGTTGGTAAATCAATTTGACAATGTTCGGAGTATTAAACGGTGATTTTAACCTTTCAATCGAAGTTCGAAATAGATTTTTACGTTGCTCTATTGTCACTTTACGGCCGTAAGATGTCTTGGTACCAAGCATTCTGACACTACAACTAAGTATGTATTAATGTAAATTATTCTCAAAATGAAAACGAACAGTAGTAATCCTAATCCTTACGATTTAAAACTTAATAAAACATAATTACCAAGTAAAATCCTTTTTTCTGTTAAGTGTTTTTTTTTTCTAAATGGATCCCCCCCCCCTCCCTGAATAAATTGGTCTGGGTACGCCTATGCAAACACTCGCACAGTAAAATCATGTTCCATCTTTGCGAACATATTAGAAGATAAAATTGAAGGGAACAGAGGTCGAGGACGTAGAAGAATGTCATGGATGAGAATTTTAAAGACTAGTTAAATACGTTTTTTACGGCCACATTTTTTTCCATGTAACACAAGATGCGATAAAAATATCGGTTATCAACCTTCGGTTGGAGGCGAACTTGAAGAAGTCTGCAGTTGAAGAATACGTTTTAAAACTCCTAAAATAATTTTGAACTGAAATGAAAAACTATCAGTTACCATTCTAGCGCTAAAGAAACACCGTGACTAACAGAACTCTGTATCTTCCGGTAGTTCGGTTAGTGGGGAGTAGGTAACTTGGCTAATTTAAAGACGTCGACGCTTCTTGCATAAATAAAACCGACTTAAACTTAACAAAATCTGGTCTCACGTTTTACATAACAGGAATGTGAGAAAAGCGTTAAAATCGATCATCGCATGTCGGCTTAACAGATTTTTACATTAACGATGTAACTCGTTTCGAAGTTGTTGGGATTTCACACAACAATTCACTATCGAAATAAAGTAAGTTTCTCTTCGGGCGATATTATTATTTTTACTTTTCAACGAGAATTACAACTTATGAGTATAGCGAAAAAAGAAAAAAAAAGCAGGCGACTATTATACAATCGAATAGCTCGAAAATCATCACATGTTACCAAACGAGCGGCGTGTCGTTCGCTGGTACACATTTCACTTAGAAGCTCAGTTAGGCAATAACGTACTTCGTGATTTATTATTTTATGGTGTAAAGAATAAAAGCTACACAAAACAGTTTAAACGCACCAGTTGACCGAAACTTACCCAGTAGACGCTTGTAATTTATAGAATTAAATGTTACTTCACGTTCCTCGGTCACAGTTCTTCTACAGAATCACATTATGAAATTACGGCCAGTTACAGCTTGTAATTTTACGATGGTGTTAATTTACCATAATTATAACTGCAATGTGATAATCGTTATCGAGGCATATCTTTAATAACACAGTATTACACGTGTATATTTTTAACATAATTCCTAAGAAATTCATATTTCTGTTTCAATTTGGATAGAAATACGTTTAAGAATCAATGCTCTGAGTTACAGCCAAAAAAAAGGTATTTATATAATTAATAATGGTAGAGCATCGTATAACGAGGGGAAAAAAAAAAAACGAAAAAGGAGAAAAAAATATTTGCAGGGAAGAATAAATTAAAAACATTCTTACATCGATTCATGTTTATTCCAACTCGGCATTTTAAATTAATAATGAATTACAAATAGACTACGCCTGGAAAAGCTTGATTAAACTGGCTTCAAAAAAAAAAGAAAAAAAAAAAGGAGGTTATATGCTTATTTCTTTATGTTTTTTTTGTCTTTATTCGCGCATTTTAATCATCTGGACTCATTCCAATAATATCTTTTGTTTATTGTGAAACGGTATTATTCAGTTTAGATCGCCACCAGGAATGCCAAATGAAACGGTATAGTTAGTTTAGAGACAAGCCAAGGATGTCGAATGAAACGTTACCGTTTAGTTACGCCCTCAGAGATGCCACCACGTTCTCGTAATTACCGTGGACGTACAACTTTATATTATTATTACTATTTTTGACAAAAAAAAAAAACACATATATCTATATATAGTTGTTCTTTAATTTTTTGTATTATACACTTTATATCTACAATTAATAAATTTACAAATGTACAAGAATAAAAGAATTTCTTTTAAATACAAAATTATACGTATCGCCGACAGTTCATTGGATAGACGGCCCGACGTCTTTCGAGTGGCCGAGGCTGCGATCGATAGGCGGCGTGGAATCCTTCAATTCGGTGTGTGGAGATTTTACTTCTGCTAAAGTTGCGCTATATTTCAAGTCCCTCCACCTTAACGTCAACCGATTTTTGGCCGAATCAATTCATAATTAGGACAACTGTAATCTAACCGACTACCTATTAGTAGAGGGCAAAAAATAGTAATTCTGGAGAAAGGTAAAACAGAGTAACTGGCTTTTCAACCGCCGTCTCGAAATCGTTTTCGATAATTTCCTTCTAAGGGCTGAATTTTGCTATTGCGCCTCAAAAAATTCCGTCGGAGGAAATTATCAGTAATATAGAATATGGATTGAAAAGCGGGTAAATAACGAGACTGTCCATATTGTTAGGCAGTACTTCTCACGTCAAGAAAGAGAAGCTTTGTATCCATTCGAGAAATATAATAACGTTGTGGTTTTTTAAAGCAGAGAAAAGGATTATAAAAATAAAATGATAGAACTATTACGTAACGGACCTTATACGGAATTGGAATAAAACCCGTTGTGGAAAATTTCGAATGAAGTAGAAAAATTAGTAAAAGATTCGAATTTCGATTGGAAAACAAAAAAAAAATCGCTTATTTTTTCCGTAGTCACAATGCCCCCGGATATATGGACTCTAGGGGCATCGGCGCTATAAAATTACCGTACTATTGTTATTATTCGCTAGTTTCGCGCTACGTGGAGGTGTACACTGTGCCCGCTGAACCGGTCAGTGATGGTTTCATATAGGTGTATCGCGATAAGCATCGGAAAGTACTGACTGAGTAGTCATTAAAATAAGCTGAGTCGCTTAAGACAAAAATTATCAAAAATATTTTCCATTAGAATACGAGGAAAATGCAAGCCGCCAAAATTTAAAATCCAAGTCCAAAATTTTAAAATTAAAAGGCCGCGATGTAGGCGAATGACTTAAAATGACTCAAATAGAAGGTAACGAATTTTTGAACGCTCTGCGATTTACAAGCTCATCTGAAGGCGGAAATAGTGCGTTTGAAAAGTAAATATACTTAAGGATGATATGATCATTGTTAAACGATATTAGTTTTTTTCCTGCGTCGGCGTCAATTTACAACCTGCGTAATAATTAAATACCAAATGAAAAATTTCTAATTTCTTCAATATTATAGCAAAATTCTCGTTTAATATGGCCTTTTAATTGTAGCAATTTGAATTTGATATGCCGAGATCCTAATTAATATGGTTTAATGTTTTCGAGAATAATCATATGTTATATACATACA
Organism: Icerya purchasi; assembly: GCA_039619475.1. NCBI lineage: Eukaryota > Metazoa > Arthropoda > Insecta > Hemiptera > Monophlebidae > Icerya > Icerya purchasi. The sequence goes on along the minus strand of CM077116.1, from coordinate 94,990,251 downwards.
TTATTTTCTTATCGGTACTAATAAACTTATATGTTTTACCTTTGGCGCAATTTTATTAAACGTTTATAGGACATTTTTAAGATGGCACTTTCATTTCAAAAAAAAAAAAAAAAAAGATAAAAATTATTTTGTAGTTCTTGCGATGTAAAAGAGCAGCCTAATTGATGCGATTTTTCGGAAAATAAATAAATTCTGGCCGCGTATTTAATGCGTACTTTTTTTCTATAGCAATATCGACGAATTAGCGAAGTGTACATTTTTTTTCTTCGTTTTTGCCATTAATCTAATGCATGATTCTGGATCGGAAGAATAAAGAATGCGTTTACCATTCGTAGTGCTAAACATATTTTTCGTGGTAACGTTTTTTTCTCCTATTCGCAAAACCAAGTTTAATTACCGTTAATGTTACTCCACAGTCACGTACAAGCCAAATCTTTATTCGACCATGGTTTAAGTCAAAGATCGCGCTCATAGCGAAATAACAACTATCATTTACTCCTGAACAGTCTGCGTGCAAATTTAAAAATCGTCCGAATAACTTTACACATTTGAACTTTTAATTTTATCTATCGTTGCTACCCAACTTGAAAATTGCACTTAGCGCACTCTATATATAGTTCCATATTTTTTTGGAATAAATTACATTAAAAAAAAACTCGTAATTAATTTTTGTTAATAAATGGAACTGAATAATCGTGTTCAATGAGACAATCGTATACTTTTCAGAGGTATTATTTTTTTAAATTTCATTTCTTATATTTTTGTAATTAAGTTTTTAATTACAGAGTAGCTCTGATTTGTGTCAAAAAAAAAAATCAAAAAAAAAAAATCAAACTGAGTAGGAGGAAAATTGATAAACGATGAATAAAATTGTGTGCGATAAATTCATGAAATAAACCGGGAGGTACGTAATTTTTAATGCCGTAAATACTAAAAATTACCACTAAACAACCGATTATCCTTTTTCAATTATTGGTTTCGAATGTAATTAATGTTGTTGGAAACTCGGTACTTTTAAGATATTTTCAAAACAAATCTTCGTTGCCTAATTTCCCTTCTTTCGCAATATCAGATCAAATACATAATCACTTTTCATATTTGTTAAACAATACAACGTCGAAACTGTAAATAAATATCAAATATTTACAATTAGCGTAGTTCTACCGCTAGAAGAACCATTAAAAAAAGAAAACATGTAGTTTTCTTAAATTACGATTAAAATAACAAAGTTATACATACATACATACATACATATATATATATATATATATACCGGGTGTTTCAAAATGATGTTACCACTCTTATGGGATTTCAACTTTGAACGAATGTAGCGCCCAAACGAGACATCGTAGATCCCAAGTTTAAATATCCGAAATGTTCTCCTATCCCTTGTGTTTAAGAAGTTTGCAGAAAAGTTGTAGTCCAGTAAAGATGGTCAAGCAGACAGATACTCGTTAGAAGAGCGCAGATTCATCGCGTCTCAGATGTACGTTATCAGAAAACTAACTCAGGTACGCGATAATTTCCGCAAAGAGTTCAATAAAGCACCTCCGGGCCGTTTAACCATTAGACGTATATTCGCAAAGGTTGAAGAAACTAGCTCAGTTGCCTAACAATATCGCCTCAGTATCCGGCCGAAAACGAAGTAGTCGTAATGAAAACAATATCGCCGCAGTAGCATGGAAGGCTGCGAATAACGTCTAATGGTTAAACGGCTTAGAGGTGCTTTATTGAACTCTTTGCGCAGATTATCACGTACCTGAGTTAGTTTTCTGAAAACGTACATCTGAGACGCGATGAATCTGCGCGTTCTTCTAACGAGTATCTGTCTGCTTGACCATTTTTACTGCACTACAACTTTTCTGCAAACTTCTTAAACACAAACGATGTACTCTGGGAGGTGCAATGATGCTTGTTATTACTTAACATTTTAAAATTTAAAAGCTATATGCACGTAAATATCGGACATTTCACGAAAAAGTTAGCAAAATCTGCATTATCAGTTTGCAGTTGAACTACTACACATAGACGCGTCAGAATAGAAATATCCGTCACAGACAGCGAAACGAAAGGTTGGAATTGCAGTTACACCGAAAAGTAATCGAAAATAAACGTGTGGATAAACCTTCAACAACGAGCAGACGAAGAAGCCAACAGTAGGCGGACCTAACCCAACTTTGTCATATGTAGCTGGTTTCACTACTACCGCTACGCGTGTTCTTTGCGCCGCCAGTACTCGAGTTACGCGCAACCGATCGAAATGAGGTTTGCACGAATTTGTAGCCGAAGGATAGGAGAACATTTCGTAGATTTACTCGAATATAATATCAATAACATAATGTTACCAACTAGGCCAAAAACTACTCGAATAACAAGAAATCAAAAGAATATATATTACATTTATCCTAGAGGGGCAATCTACGAATTGATAACATACGATGATTCGGTTTTAATTAAATTAATGAAAATAATCCACAATCATATTATAAACGAAAACAGTATAGGTGTGTGGAAAAAGGTGGTAGTGAAATGGCTGAAGGAGTGGTGCAAAGAATAAAAACAAACTGCGTCCGAATTCCTCTCAACTAGATAGTTCAATCATGCAGCTACTGATTATATACGTATTCTGTGTTGTTGTTATTGTGTCATTCCTTTTTCGTTTAACTTACTGTTTTGGAATTCATAAAGACGATATTGTCTGCGAACGCTATCATCATATATATATATGTATGTATATATGACTATTTTAAGTGAATGAATGTATGTGTATGGTTTTTTCTTTATTCTTTATACCTATATGTATAAGTTATATATATTTACTAGGACTAATATTAATTAAGGTTTATATAATTTCGATGCGTATAATAAGTATGTATAAATTTGTAACGTGTACAACCTAAATAAACGATAATAAAAGAGTCGGGCACTCACACAGCGGGCATACTTTCCCAGTGAGACCCACGAACTTATTTTAAAATTAAAAAAAAAAAAAAATTTAAACTTTGAAATATCCCACCTTCAACCAAAAAAAGAAAAACGAACCGGATAAACAGCGTTCGTCTATATTGATGTTTCTTTCGACTTATTCCGGAAAACTTCCCTGGAATACTTTTTTAAAATTTTTTATGATGTACTTGAAATCGCAAAATACGTTAATTCTGCGGTTAATTGAATTTTTCATTTACAGACAAGCGCTATTTCCGTTATAATAGTCGGGATATTGACCTATAAAATTCCGTTACAAATTCCAGATTTGCCGGAGTCAAAAAATTTAACTGACTGCGGTAAGAAGTCGATCACGAGCCCAATAGTTACGACGTCGTTGGGCATAGGGATCATCTTAATTGCGATATTCGGTTTCGCCATTATTTTTACATCGGCAGAAAAATTCAGCCAAGTGGTAAGTAGGTCAGTGTTTTTTTATGAGACAAGTCATTTCCCCGGTTAGGGTTGAGCGAGTCTTCTCATACCCCCTTTTTTCCTATGCATTCTTCCGTTCCCATGACAAAACTAACTGCTGGTTTGTTGTTCATGGAATTTATCGGTAAAAAATTACCGAATAATAGATGATTCAAATTTCAAAGAAAAAGAAACTGAAAGATCCGTAGGGAGAAGTAAAGTCATTAATAAGTCATATAATAAATGCTTTTTCCAGTTATTTGCTGCGGAAGTAAAAACATTGATCGAGTGTGAATAAAGAGTATATTTTTTTTGGGAGGGGGCGCCAGTTGAGGGAATTACCAGCACTAGATTGTATTAGTGAGAAAGAGGGAAAAACGAATTAGAACTGGATACTACCAGAGATAAAAGAAATGAAAGACGCAATATAATAGAAATGATCGCCAAGGATAGATGACAAAGAATTTATATGGAGTAGGCAAATCAAGATTCAGCAGTTGTCTATAAAAGTGAGATCGTTCTTATAGATACGCACATTCGAAGAAGATGTGATTTGTATCGTAGAGTAAATCAAAATCATCCGAATGGAAAGAACAAAAAGGAGGAGTCTTGGACGTAGAAAAACGAAAAGAGGATGCAGGAAGTCGACTATGATCAAGGCGAAACTTGCAGATAGAAGAGATGAGAAGGGAAGTCGTAGTACCAAGGATAAGGAGGAGGATGAGTTTGGATATTACGATGAAAGGATTCAAGATTAAAGAATAGAACGGTATAGATATTGTGCTCCATCATTTACGATGACAATTCCTAGTGACTTTGAATTGTTTTTTTTTTTTTTGTTTTTTTTTCCCGATAATGATAATTCAGAAAGAAAACCATTTGACCACACCGTATTTTCAACAGTCTCGCCTGAAAAGTTTAACAAATTATTTTTAAAATACGGTAACGTTTCATTATATTAATTCGAGGGTTGTTAATTGGGGTAAAATTTCTCAAAATATAAATGAAAAATCAGCAGAAGAATTTGAAATCTTTTTTTTTTTTTTCATTGCAAGTGGTAACGTAAAAAAAAAAAAAAGTATAAATATAAAAACGTTGGCATATCTACCTATCTCAGCTTGAAGTTTTTGGCTAGTGAGAAAGTTCATCGGGAATAATCGAACAAAGTGAATTTGAAATACTGAGAGGTAAATTTGTTCACAGATGGTTATGTTGTTTCTGATGATAACGATAATGTTGGAATGATGATGACATGTTAACGAATGAGGATTTATTTTCCTTCGATAAATTCGAAAAAGACTGTCGTTCTTTCCAATTATTTTGGTAGCCCGATTTGTTTGTTTTCTATTTTAATGGCAACAAATAGTAGTCCTCCGATTATTAGCGTGTGTTTTCGACTGATTCACTAATTAAATTCGCTTATTAAGTGTGTAGCCATGGATCTAAGTTGGCAACAGAATAAATGTTGGCCGACACAATCTCGTGTATACCTCTCCTCTGTGTAAGATCGTTGACATGAATACACTGTAAACAACTCTGATGCGATAGGGGAAATTAGAAAAGGCAGGCGGCGAATATCTCTAAATAGTAAAATACAGAGCTAAGCAAGAAGAAAGAAACTTAAATTTCTAAAATTAACAATCTACATTATTCCTTTATAAATAAAAAGAAAAATCAAAATATTAATTATTGAAATCGTGAAATTAATCTGATATTTTGCGGTATGGTTCGCTTGTTTACAGTATTATAACATCATCTTAATAGTCGCATTTACAGTAACACTGACTGTATTCGTGATCGCAGTGATATCGGATGACGACACAGAGATTCGCAATACATTTAAAAATCTAATACACGTTTACAGAAAAAATGAAAATGTTCGAAATATACTGGATCACATACAACAACAGGTGAATTACCTCAACAATGCAACAGTAAAATATAAGCCGAAACATGGAAAAAAAAGTTTCTTACAGCAGAAGCAATCGAAATTTAAAAATGCATAGATTTATAACAGATTCTCAAAAACCGCATTTTCTCGATAACCATTTATACCGTGATTAGATTCGAAATCTCTCTTTGTTTCCGACTCCAAACATGTTCTTCTAGCTACTCCTTCTCATAATGGTATCATTCTTTCAATTCAATCTTTCATCCCCTTAATTTGCTACCAATCCGTTTCCATTCGTATAGACCTTTTATATGGGTTTCTAGATGTTTCACAATTGAAGAAAATAATGTAGCTTCGGTCAATCGTTTTCAATAGTCTTTTTCTCATTCATTATTTTCTTATCCACAAGCAAAATATTGCACTTGTATCCTTCTCTACTCTCTTTTACGGTGTGTGTACGTATTTGCATGTGTGTACTATGTCATAATTTATATAATCTTATCTAATATTATGGATAAACAAGGATAGTTGTAATTTTGTATTTTGAATAAATAACAGTGTCGAGCACTCACACAATGGGCATACTGCCCTGTGAGACCCACAACTTATTTTTAAAAAAATCTAATTATTTCCTTATACAGTCTGAAGTCCTCAAATTTTGTTTCAATTCATTCCTTTTTATCGTCGATCCACTACTGATTATTTCATTAGGCTAAAAATAATCACTCCCTTCTTCTCTTTTCTCCATTTTCGATTTTTTCTAGTTTCTTCTCATCTACCGTGCAATAGTATTGCTCCTCCTCTTATGTTCCACTCAAACCGTGTTTTCTCTAATGCTCTGCTCTCGGTTCTCTTTCATTTTCCAAATCATAGCTTTAGGTTTTTCTACTCGTTACAATGCGTTCTACATCATTTCCTTTCCAACACCACCTGTAATTTGCTACGAGCCTTTATTGAGTGCCGCTTTCGCCCTATAGCGTTAAATGGCACATTGATCTATTGTCTTTTCGCTACAGATGCGTCCTACCACGATTGAATTCATCGTTTTACAAAACTGCAACATTAGTCCTTACAAAGACTTCTTTTGCCGCAAACGAAAATTATTGTTGACATCTGGTTGTAATTTCAAAGTAATTTGAACATCATAATAATGAAGAAGAGTGCATTATTGAGCGTAAAGAACGGCGGTCTTTATTAAAATCTGAGTCGTTAAAGGAACTTCCGAAAGGTAGCAGTAGGAAAATTTTGCCAGATTATGGAAAAAGAATTACATTTTTCTTTTTAGTAATTTTAACCGTTTGACAATTCTCCTATTATGAATCGATAATTGAAAAAATAAAACCCATTTTCAACTTAAAATTAAGGGAAATTACATAAAAGCCTACTAACTATTATACAGTTCTGTTAGTAGAACGGAAAATGTAAAGTCTCGATATAGTTTGAAGAGCGACCAACATGTATATTGCGGGTGTAAAACGGAATTTGTATATCATAAAGACCAGTTCGCATCGTAATTTCAGTTATAAATATCTGGCTTAATTGCCTGCTTCGCATAAAACTATCATATACCGAACAAGAGCAATCAACTTCTATGCTCAATTCCGGAAAATCTCATAAACAATCTAGAATAGATCATGCCTAAATTTTCTCCCTATGTCTCCTTCATCATAAAGATAAACCACCCGGTACTTTTTCTTACGTCTTTAATAGTATTTAGCAGCACATCAATAATTTCTCTTCCTCTTTGTGCGAAATTTTACGTCTCACAGTCTGATGATTAATGACTTTCTTCATCCGCTTGATTCCTTATTTCGCTTCTCATGTAAAATTATCTTCACGGATAGTTCCAACAATAATAACGGCGTGGCTGATGCGTTTACATCTCCGTCGATTCATCATTTTGAAACTTTCAGGCTCTCTTCCTTTTATTCTATCTTCTCGGCTGAGTCGATCGCTATTTATTGTGCCGTCTCCTTTACTTTCGTTTACAAGTATGTAATCTGTAAATTCCTCGATGTCTCCGATTTCAAAAGTGTCCTTCAAGTTATCCTATGATGATATTATTCTCGCAGTTCGATCTTTTATTGCGCTCTTCTTATCAGCTCTTATAAGCGGTTCCCAGTCACTCCTGAATCAAGAATAACACGATATAACTTTCCAGCTTGTTCATCATTGCATGACTATTTTCCTGCCTCAGACAAACTTTGGTGCGACATTTTTCCTTCACTGTTCTCTAATCGTTCTTCTCATTACCCCTTTATATGTATAATAGCCGGTTCCCAATCCGCAGTCATGGTTCTAATTCATTCTTTCGCGTCGTCGTTCAGTTATTGATTCGTTAATTAGACTCGTTATTAATCATTCTCTGCTCCCCCTTCTCATTATTCCCCTATTGTACTATCGGTCATTCTTTGATATATAACTCTGATCACATGTAATTCGAATGCCCAGCTCTCTGTTAAAAGTTCTTTTCTATACATCCAGCTTTTAGCACTGGGTCTCCCTGAGCTTTGTAATACTTCCTTCATCCTTTCCTTTCCATTTCGAGCGCTAATTACAATCCTTTGTGTTTTCTGTTTCCATTCGCCTACCTATTTAACTCTATAACTTAGTTTACCTCGGTGTTGAGTCATAGCTGTTGGTGGGAGAAAAAAAAACCAAAAGCAAGAGGAATTGGGATTTTATTTTTAAAAAAATCCCCCAGCATGTAAGTCAGAGTAATAAACAGAATATATCAGTGCCGTTGAGAGTAGCGTATTATAAAAAGCTTAATTCCACAGTCGACAATATCTTACCGAGGGTCTGAGACTCACTTCAGTGACTATACTCGCCTTAAAAAGTACCAAGCAGTTATACTGGACAATAGCAAAGTTTCTTCGATATCACCAGAAAACGTAAACTTTTTCGTTCCGATATCAAACATGACAATTATAGCCTCCTCGTAAACCGTGTAGAATTTAAAGACATAGCCTCAAAAGTGTGATACCATGCATCAGTAAGCCGAACAGAGAACGTATCATTTTATCTTCGTACCTTACAAAATGGGAAAATAAATTTAAACCGAACTTATACATACACATATATATATACGCGCACACACACACACACACACACACACACACACACACACACACACACATATATATATAAACTCGGCCATTTTGGCCTCGCAAGGGGCTGTGCCTCTTGACCCCTCTTGACTTTCATTTCTGACTCTTTCTCTTCTGTACTTTGTATAAAATGATCAAAATTTACAACGTAATTCTTACTGGCATCAACACAAAAAGAAAAACAAAACATAATCACAAAAATCCTATCCTAACATTTAACTTTCATTACATAAAATTAAGATATTGTTTCATTACATTTTTCGTCATATATTTCGTTACATAAAATTGTGACATTTTTTAAATAACAATAACAAAAATCCTATAAAATATAACAAACGTTACATAAAATTGGGACATCTTTTTGGGACATTTAGCGTTACATAAAATTGGGACATTTTTTCGAATGGGCGGTAGCCTAAGAATTACGTTGTAATTAATATATATATATATATATATATATATATGTAATACTCGTACGCAATATACTTTTACATTTAATGGACTTCATCAAGTAAAAACGTGTAGGCAAGATGAACACGGCGTTTGTGTTGTTTTTACTTAGAAATTAGTATATCTCGTAATGAACGCAGTATGTGCTTGCCTTATTAGATATTCTTCATTTCCATTTTTTCTTATGAACTATGAAAATATTCATCATGAACACGCTGTTATTAGAGTTATCACTGAATCGTTACAGTACGAGTGTTGTGGTTTCGACGATACGAATGACTGGAGAACTCGAATCGGATATGTTCCTTCTTCGTGTTACGAGAAAAACGCATTGAAGACAAAGGGTTGCGGTGAAGCGCTCAGCAGTCTATTGCAACAATTCATGTTTATCAGGACGATAATACTGTTAATCGTTTTATTAATAACGGTAAGTGCAATTACTAATTCTGTAATACGCGAAAATCGTTACCAATTCTAACGGCTAGTGCAGCATGTTGAGCTAATCGGCTTTTATTGGTCTCTTACGGAAAAATTTTCTTTATTAATTACATATTACGCAAATGATGTCTGTATTAATTCTAACACCTGAGCATTTTACGGAAACTGCTAAATACGTCCACTATAAACTAGTGCGTATTTTTGGCCTGTTCTGAAAATAATGTTACCTGCTGCAGTTCTATATTCTCATATACTTTTTTTTCGTAATTTATTCTCAACTATTTTATTATTATTCGCAGGATTTCGACCAAAAATTTCGGTGCTAGATTAAATTTTCACAATAATTGTATCAGTATCTTTCACATTGCGGTAACTACATTATTTTTTACAGCTAACAGAGTTTAATACTTTTAGCAGCAGGAGTTTATGAGCCGTACTTGACTAGTCGCCAGCCTGCATATTTATACACTACTATGTACGAATAATATTTTTATATTATATACATGTACATGCAGAAACAGACGTTGAAAATCTGTTTATTGCTTTGCACTTTATTAAAAGTAGGATATAATTTATTACAATGTTTTAGAGAGTTGTAATTTGAAAATTTTACTATTTGAGCTTATATACTACTGCGGAACAGTGCATATCTTAAAACAATTTTAACAGTTTATAATTATATCATCACTGAAAACTTCTTTTCAGAGTATCGGACTGATTGTCATGCTGATAATTGCAACATTAGAAGCTTAACGGATAAGCGGTTAGAATGTCATTTTGGTGCTAGATCGATGTGATTTATTGTTTCGATTATTTATTGTTTTTTGATCCGTTCTTATTTTCTTTTTCTTTTTTTTGGTAGAATTTCTAATAATCAAATATTTCGAATTTAAAAATAAAACGTAATATTTCCGAATTATCCTTTTTATCATAAGTCAATTTATTTTTTACTCATAGACCCTCTTCCATCTTCAGAGACATTAATTCAGCTGCTCCAACAATTACTATTCACACATAGTGTTCACGAGCACAACAACTAGATTGGTTATAGTGTTCACGAGCACAACAACTAGATTGGTTTAGATGTGTTTAAAATCAGGAAAACTTGTGATAAAGTAAATAACGGTGCGATGAAGAACTGTAAATAAAAATACCGTTTTTAAGAAAAACAATGATAAACATTATTAAGCCGGTGTTACAGATTTTAAATACATTTGTATCACTTCTCTGGACGATTAATTGCGAACACACACTCGTGCACAATTTATGTTTATTTTTTCCAAGATATTCGCCGGCCTACGGTTATTCATTTTTGAGGGCACCTCACTCCTGGTATATTATCGATTGGAGCCTATTTCTTCCATTTTTGAAAAATTACTATAATTCACAATTGACTGTTATTTTCGATGGAAGAATAATATTTTAAACGAACCACGGTGCAGCTTAAATCTCACATTTAATGGTGCAATTACTATCAAACATATTTCTTTATGATAAATATTTTCCCATAATGTCATTACTTGGAATAGCTTTAACCAGACTTCCCCACGGCGCCATGGTGTCGGGGTCATAAGCCCTAAACATCATTTTTAATTAAACTGCTAATGTGCTTGACTGCATTTGCCCCAACCGCATCTACTTTCTGGATGTAAATATTTTCTATTACATCCTCGCTATCGAATTTCAATCTCGGAGATTCGGCCTGCTCTGGATTTTCTGGCTTTGCCATTGTGGTAGCGAAGTTGTTAGCGTTTATGATTTCTCCTGATACTGGTGTAGCTGAATCAAAAAATGTATGTATATATATATATATATATATATATATATATATATATATTTACGGTGAAAATCGTGTTTGATTTATCATTCTCCACTTAAATATTAAAAGCGAAAAAAACGCGGATATAAATCAGAGCCACGATCATAAATTAAAATTTGTATTTAAAACAAAGCAGTGGTTCACTGACATTATTTGGACGATCCCTTAATTGTAGGTGAATACATGCCTGTTTGTTATAAACTGTATAATAAAAACCAAAAAAATAATATATAACAATAAATTAAATAAATACCTTATTTAGGAACGTTTTCGGGTGTAACCCATCATCAGCTATGAGTTTTGATTAAGTTAGTTTTAGCTGATCATCATACCCGAAAATGTTCCTAAATAAGGTATTTATTTAATTTATTGTTATAAATTATTTTTACTCTTACATTTGTTTGCTATTGAAGTTGGTTTTTATTATACAGATCCCTTAATTATTTAACTTTCTTATCACTTGATCTATTCTCTCACCTTTTTCACTATTGGTTCTTAAAGAGTCTCTGCCATCACTGCCACTAGAAAATCGAAATAAAACCTTTTTTCGGATACCGAAATAATTACAGTAAAATTCGAAGGGTATTAGGCATCTTTTTAATTATACCGCAGCCAGCAGTGTAATCTAGTTTGGTATCGTTAAGTTGACAGAGCGTGTAGTTATTTTCTTCGTTTTTTTTTTAGTTTTTTCTGAATTAAAATTGAATAACTTAAAAAAATTGTTATTACGCGGGCAATAAATAAAAGCAAAAAACACCTGTAGAGTAATTTTATTAAAAATGAAAATTTTACCGTTTGATTATGAGAAATAAAAAAAAAAAAAACACTCACTTATTCAATGTCTGTCATCCGGAACGGTAAATATTTTTATTAATACTTATTTAAATTATTATAAACAAACTTGAAACTGAAAGTTTAATGATTCACAAAATACATTTAAAAAAAACAAAAAAAACGACATATTTCGGAGTCACATAAATCGTGGTAAATATGATTAAAGTTATAAATAAACGAACACAAGTACAAAAAACGATTTTAACGGTGATTTAACGATATACGAGTATGTATATCGACATATTAAAATTTAATTATGGATTTTAAATAAATAATGATTCGGTTATCGCAGAGAATAATATAAAACAATTAAATGATGAACATAATAAATTTTTTGCAAAGCCTCTACCAATTATGTCAAAAATATTCTTCAATTTATTTGGAAACTTTTTAGTAGGCATTAAAAAATCAACTTTGCCTGGTGTTATTACTATCAATCCGGCTAATTCATTCAGTTATCGGAATATTGTTAAATCGTTAACAAACAATAAATTTTTTCTACAACACCTATATTCATTGACCGAAGTTCAGCTTTTTAAAGTTGTGCTAAAGAATCTTCACCGGATCGCAGGCGCCACTGATATAAAAAACGCCACAGAAGAAAAAGGTTTTAACGTTTTCAGAATTATTAATGCATTGAAACATAAAATAAAGCAACCTCTTCCAGTGTTTTTCACTGATCTAAAACCTTCGAAAGAAATGAATAATTTTCAAAATATGTAATTAAGCTCCTAAATACTGCGGTCAGTATGAAATAAGCACGCAACGATTTTGGTTTGAAACAATTATATTTGGCCATGTAGCGAATTATTATAATCTACCAAACGGATGTGAATCAAATGCTCGAAAACTCTAGAACACCTTTTAAAGGTGCTCCGTGTAAATCACCCTGCGAGTTATAGGGAATGTGCCGTCTGTAAACAACAAATAGCAATTTTACAAGACCGGTAAAAAATATCAATCGGAAGTTACTAGCTATAATAAATCACAGCAACCTAGACCAGATTTTCCATCGATGCGGAACAAAATCGACAGTTATGGCAACAAAGTTAAATCTTTCTCACGCGATCCTAGTACTGGAGGAAACATATATCACAAATCACGTAACATCAATAATAGCGATAATAATGAACAGATAGACAGTAAGGATAATAATAATGTATCTGAATTGCTGACGTCATTTTTAACTGAATTTGAATCTTTAATAAAGCCGATAATTTTTTTGCTCTCCAAAGTTATAGATCAACTCCTCTCGTAAATGATAGTTTATAGAACTCGACAATTGATAAAATGTTGTAGAATACTAACGGAATTATACGGTGAAAGGACGAACTTGAAATATTTTTAAATCAGAACGTCGTTGATGTTGCGTGAATATTCGAAACTCATTTAATCTATGCAAATCGTTTCAGAATGCCTGAGTATGCAACGTAATATATAGTAAATCATCCCCGCACGGCGGCTCATCTGGTCGAAAAAATCGTACATACAACACATACTCTTATCTCATAGTTCGAATGCGTACCAACTAGTTGCAGTTAACATCGAAACGGGCAAAAATTATTTAACAGTGGCCTCCATTTACTGTCATTCCGGTTTTCACATTCCAGAAAGCCAGTAACAAACTGGAATAATTTTGCCGCAATCGTAGAAAATCACATAAATCTAACGGTAAAACTAAAATCCGAAAACCATACCACCGTTAATAGTATAACTGATTTAATACAGACTGTGTGCAATAAAATATAAAAGAAGAACGCGTAAATAAAAATAAATATATAAGCCAACGGAAATCAGAACATTAATAAAACTACCCAACAACCGTGCAATAGCTGGTAGATGCAATATTATCAGTTTTGAAGAAGATGCCCCGCAGTTTTTCTGGATGTGACTCAAGCATTCGACCGAGTTTGGCTCTTGGGACTTTTGCATAAATTGAGGAAAATTCTTCCAGCGGATATATAAGTACTTCTTTTTTTGTTTCATTTTATTTACAAAACAGGACCTTTGTTGCAAGAATTCCATTGTACAGTTCTTCTTCTTCTTCTTCATGCAACCCGATTCGGGTATAGCTTAACCACTTTTCATGGATTCAACCATATGACAAAATGCGTCTCGATTTCTTGCAATCTGGAATAATTATCCTACTGTTGTAACTCCAGTCCATTGCTTAATATTTTGGAGCCAAGAAATCCATCTTCTTCCTCGTCCCCTCCTCCCTTCGACCGCTCCCATCATAATTGTGTGCAGAAGATGATATGTTGATGCTCTCATGAAATGTCCAAAGAAATTAATTTTGCGTTTTTTGATTATGCCCGTTAATATCAGATTCGTTTTCATCAATTGTAATACCTCCGAATCTTTCATTTTTTTAGAATCCATGATATCTTCCAGATCCGGCGATAACACTACTTTTCAAATGATGAAATACGCTTTTCCATATGTGCTTTTATTGTCCACGTCTCGCACCCGTATAAGAGTACGGACCATACATGACATTTTAGCACCTTCTTCTTGATTTTCAGATTTAACTTTCTGTCGCAAAGTACATTCTTCAATTGTACAGTACCTAACGGAAAAAAATTCTAGCTTCTGTACCGCAAGGTAGCCTGCCAGGAGGGGCCGCCAGCAGTTCTATATTCTATTTATACCTCTGATTTGCCAATATCGAACCAAATCATCACGGCAACCTGCGCAGACGATATATTTACTCCGAACATTAATGTAATACATGCAAGTATAGCCACACAAAACCGTATCGATAAAATACAAATTTGGCCCAATAACTAGAGGATTAAATTTAATGAGAAAAAGTGTCAGCGACTTTTATAAGTAGATTTTTCATCGCATGTCTCGAACTAAAAATAAACAACATTGAGATTAAACAAACGGATTCAGTCAAGTATCAGGATGTGTATTCGGATCACCGGTTTACGTGACGTGTTCATGTTGCGAAAATCTGTAAGAAAATCAAACTGATTCTCCTTTAATAGGAAAGAAATCCACATTAAACTTAAAGTTGGAAAGATCTGTCTACTTGACGGACGACATAGCCCCGATATAGAGGATGGGCTTCCAGCTATACGGGAACACTAGTAAAAACGCGCGCAGGAGTCTGCTCTTCTTTGTACAAGAACGTCGGCCCCCCGAAATATTTTTCTAATTTAACTTTACACATTGATATCTAAATATACTCCATTTGTTAAAGCAGTCCATGTCGAACAATAGCAAAGGTCTTTTGAGAAATTAAAATTACACATAAAACCCGAACATAACTGCGAATCTATACTAACACTCTTCCGGATAATCCAAGAAGAAGGCTAAAGAAATAATCTAAATCCGTTACTTGGAATAGCTTCAACTGAGCTCCTATGGGCAAAGGTTAGCTGCGTCTGTCGCCATGGTGTTTATGTTAAAAGAGCTTTATACATTTCCGGACTCCTATGGACTATTCTTAATTGCATGTCTACGGTGTCCATGTCATAAATGGTATACATTCTTTAACCGATATGAGCAATGCAAAATCGCATTTGTCGCCACGTTTCCCATTGCATCCTCGCTGCAGAATATTTATCTTGGACCCAAGTCTCTCACTGTTGAGAGAATGGTCTGCTTTATGTTCTCTGGTAAACTACTGCAATATTGAAGTCGCCGACTATGTTTAGGGTCTCTTAAAGCCGATACAGCGGAAGAAGAAGAAGAAGAAGAAGAAGAAGAAGAAGAAAACAATAAAGAATTATTATTCAAAATGAAATTGTTATTATTTACGTTCCGCTCTTAATGTTTAGTTTTGCATAAGTTGATGAGACGTTATATTTGATGCATTGTTTATTAAAATAAGTATTCGCAATCGTATTACTTAACTTCACCTTTAAACTGAAATATTTATAAATATACGTCTGCAAACTATCGATATAATCATCGTTAGAATCGTTTTTATATTTGTATTCGTTTATTTCTAGCGTTAACTACCGTGATTTATGTGACTCCGGAACATATGGGTTTTCCACATATTTTGTGAATCATTAAATTTTCTGTTTCAAATTTGTTTGTAATAATTTATAATATTTCTACTCTATAATATACACATATGGTTTTTTTTTAAGTAGGTTTTTTCGAAGCTTTCCGAGTGTGTTTGTATTCGAACGAGAGTGAGCTGTCGAAAAGGTTTATTTTCAAAAAAAAATCTGCATTCTTCGAATCGAAGAAAATTAAATTACGTAGCGTGCGTGAAATGGGCTAATTAAGTACTTAACAGACAACTATGTTTACATTTTATAGCCGTATCAAATTTTACTGGTTTTTTTCGCGATTTACAGTCTTTCCTTAATCGAAGTGTTTATGCGTATTGCTTAATAGTGATTTGTAACTTTATCTTTACGCGATTTGTCGTTTATGAAGCTGCCAATATGTTTTGCAAGCACAGCCAACTGCATAACAATCCTACCTGATTACACATCGGCCATTCTAGGTATACAGAGAAGCACATCGCACACGTTACTCGACTATACATATAACGATTATCGTTATATGCTAATAGCGTGCACGATTAGACGTGATTGTATTATTTACCTGAGAAATGGATTACTTTTCTTAAGAATAAATTCTCGTTCTGCAACGAATTTCATGCCTAACATTACGCTCGGCTACAGATTTCTCTGATGACAAATCTCGGTTATGTTTTTCTCCGTTTATTCGAAACCGCTTTATGGCGTATTTAGAAACATGAGGTACCAACTTAATTGTCGGTCTCCTACGAAAAAAATATTCCGCTAACCGAACAAAACCTCCGCTGCCGAACTCCAGTTAAGTGCAGTCAGTGATGCTAATTAAAATAATTTTGCTCCGGTGAAAACAGTTGCCCTCCTAATTCTACGGCCACATTCGTCAAGAACTGCTCCATTACTCATTGTACCGTTCGCGGAAGCCTAGCATTAGGAGAAGCGGGACTGACCTAATTATGAATCACTTTCGATTTCAGAACAAACCGAGCGGTTGCAATTTTATAATTATTTATTTATTTACAATTGTATATGCTCTCAATAGGATTATCGGAGCATAAATAAATTGTCCAAGTTTTCCATTTCTAGGTAGTACATGAAACACAACGTGTAACCGAACACTTGAAAGCACTACGGATACGGAATATAGATAATAACGAAAACCATCCGTAATAGTTATAATATTAAATAAAAAACAATAATACACGTTATTAAAAAATAGCGGTAGCATAACACGTATACCGTGTTAATTCAAAGAAATTTCTTGTATTAATTTCTTTTTATAGCCTGAATAATGAAATAAATTCATTTTTACAAAAACATCTGAAAAATAATTCAAATTTCATTTTAAATGTTTCCCCCCTTTTTTTTTCTTTTCTTTTTTTTTGTTGGCTCGGATGGAGAAATCCATTTTTTAACTTTGTCAGTTCTAGGATTGATATCCAACGAAACAGTGAATTTCCTGTAGACAACAACATTCGTTAACGATGTTTCCCATTTTGAAATCGTGGGTTACAAAACCATAGAATTATTGTTATTTTTCGTCCACTTTTAAATATATAGCGCCAGCGGAAGTTCTTACTTGATGAGTCTATTAAAATAATAATTTATAATAATAATAATAATAGTAATAATAGTAACTAGTGAATTTCGCCAATTCGCAGTTGTAATGAGAAATTTAAGTTAAGAGGTGTTTATTGTAAAACTTCTTCAAAAAGAATATTATGAATTACTTTAATTTCTAGTTCACATTCAATTTTAACACCTAATCAACTTGTACATCTCGATGTTTTCTAAAATATAGAGCTTCCGACGTATCTCTTATTTTCTTAATTAACCTCGAAAACTACAGCGCCATCTAGGTAAAATTATACTCAAATATGAGTATTTTATTGTAAAAAAAAAAAAAACTATTTTATGTAGCGCCATCTAGAAAAAAATTATATACAATTACGAGTAGCTTATTTCGAGTATTTCATGTAAAAATTTATTATACGTAATAGGGAGATAAGTTTTTAATGATGGACCCCGTGTATATGCCTTCTAAAGCTGCGTAGTATTTTAATGGTGACGAGGTCTTTGCGGAAAATTTTTATTAAAAATTTTGCATAAACTTTTATTTTATTTTATTTTTTTTTATTGACGTGCCGTATACAGCGGCTGGGCTAGAGGCACGGCAAAAGATTTACTATAGCAATGATAATAGATCTGTTTCTTTAAGAAATCTGAAAAGTGCTTCATTCATCATCACCGAGAAGCTCTGTAAACGATGAAAGGAAAGCGAATTTTTCTCGTGTCGTTTTGTACTGCGGGTAGTCGATGAGGAGGTGTTGAATGGTCAATGAAGCAGTGCAACGATCACATTGAGGCGGTACGTCCTTATTTAAAAGGTACGAATGAGTGATAGCAGCATGGCCATGGTGGACTCGACAAAGAGCGATTTCCTCTCTACGGTTGGATCTTACTGACGTTAACCATGACTCTGAACCATGTTTAATTCTTTTTAGTTTATTTGTAGATGGGACTTCCAGCCACGCGTTATGGAATTTTTTGTCTAGACAACGAGTAATATGCTTCTTAAAATCCGTTATCGGTATTGGAATATCATCGGGTACAGGATTGAAATGTGTTGCTTCTTCGGCAGCTTGGTCCACTGATTCGCTGCCTAAAATACCTCTATGGCCCGGAGTCCATACGAAGACTATTCAATAGGCAGTATGTAGCACTGCATAAATTTAATCCATCAAATATAAATGGGATTAATAGAAATATCGGCGATTACGATTTCAAGCAACTAAAGCAACTCTATTCAAATTGAATATAAATTTGGCCAAATGATTTAATGCAGAGAGCCTAAATATACATACATTCTCTTTAATTACAACGTAATTCTTAGGCTACCCCTCATTCGAAAAAATGTCCCAAAAAAATGTTCTAATTTTATGTAACGTTTGTTATATTTTGTAGGATTTCTGTTATTGTTATTTAAAAAATGTCACAATTCTATGTAAGGAAATATGTAACGAAACAATATCTTAATTTTATATAATGAAAGTTAAATGTTAGGATAGGATTTTTGTGATTATGTTATTTTTTTTGTGTTAATGCCACTAAGAATTACGTTGTAAATTTCGATCATTTTATACAAAGTATAGAAGAGAAAGAGACAGAAATGAAAGCAAGAGGCGTCAAGAGGCACAGCCCCTTGCGAGGCCAAAATGGCCGAGTTTATATATATATATATATATATATTATTGACTACGTTATTCTTACGCTGGACGTAATAAGAAAATCTGTAACATCGCTGCATTATTTAGAAGCCCCGTTACATTTTTACGAAAACTGTAATAGAAATTATACTACTTATGCAATACATAGGATTGTTTAAAACATATTAGTTAAAAATGTATTGTTATTTATAAAATAAATGTACAAAGAAAATTTTCAATCCCCTCCAATTTTTATAATTCTGAGCACGGCAATGATATATTTATGTATCTGTACACAATAAAAAAAATGTTTGGAAATATTTTCCTCTTTTTTTTTATTTCTTAATATAGAAATGTGAAAAAGAACCGTAAAAAATAATTCAGCAGAACGAGAAAACTCAAGCAATTAAAATTTTTGTTAGCTCAACGCGTGCATGCTGTCGATCTGAACTGGCTGAAAAGCTCCATCGAGGTTGGCGTGCAACGCGAGCAAGGATTTAAAAAAAAAAAAATAATTTTTTTCCTGTTTCAATTTTTAGATAATTTTTAATATTACAGAGAGCAATAATAATATGTAAATAAATTCATTCAACCAATTATGACACAACGAGGTTCGAGCGAAGAACACTAAAATAATGAGTTCAGTAAAAGAGGTAATGAAAATGGTGAAGAAGAACAAATTCGTTCATCAGAGAATCCTCTTGGTTGCGCGAAATTTCCGACTCTCATTAAATCGGAACAGACATCGGTCACAGAGATGCTGGGAATCTTCCTTTGAAGGGCGAGGACCGTTTACTTTTGGACCGTAATGGGCATGTCTTCCAGAGTAACAATATTCATAACCGAGCCCAAAAAAAAAAAAAAACACAATATTCATGCATAATGTTGTAAATCCAAAAAAAAAAAAAAAAAAAAAGAAACAGTTAATTAAATGGACAGTTTATTGAAATAAGTGATACGATGAAAATTGATTAGTAAAGACGGAATAAAAGAGCAGATGATTGCGGAACAGCTACAAAAATGATACTGACACTATAATATCGATAAAGAACGCACTGAAATTTACGCGGTTGAAGCCACAGGAAACAGCTTCAGAACAAATTGCGTAGTACCGAATTATCAGAGAAAATCGTTTTAAATGGAAATGCATTATAAACAATTCTTGATAAAAACGTTTATTAATTTTCCCTAAAAAAGGTTATTATTTACGAATTTACGAATTTTAGTAACCATGTTGCATAATGAAGAGAAACTGATTTCACTCCGATATTTTAGAAATTAAAATTACAGAGAAAATACTAAACAATCCTGCAGTAGAAGTTTAAGAAATAACTCGCGGAAAATATTATTTAAATTCACATCTTAAATCCTTTCCAACTGTTGTGCTTTGCAATTATGGACTGTACACTTTGAGTGAGTTTTGATATATATATATATTAATATGTGCGTGAAGCCGCGAGTAACAGCTAATTCATCTGAATTAAGGAAAAAAATTTTATAGGTTCAAAAAAAATGTCATGACGAGAGGGTTCAAAAACTCACATCATAAATTATTGTACCTAGAGGAAAAATGATAAAACATGCAGTTCTCCAACGAATTACAGGATAAACGATTAAGGATGTCATCGACAACATTTTGAAAGCTGCGAATTTCGACGGGACACCACAAAATCCGAAAAGAAAAATTTAGTTAATTTTCAGCAGTAGTTACTTAGTTATTTCAGTTGAAGAGTTAAAAAATCTGTACATTAGCCGAGTGATTTTTCGATTTAATTCAACTTAATCAATACACCTGTTTCAGCGACACCTCTTTTTCTTTCCTGTTACCGGAAAAATAATCGCTGTAAGCTAAAGTGTCAAAATTGCGTAATTTCCGATTATGTCCATTTACGCCATCATTAATGTCGCGTATCGTCGGAATTTAATTGTACAGCATGCACACGACCTGACGCGTAATTGCGTACGTGAAGAAGACGAAAAGAACGGCAGCGTGTGTGAAATCACGAAATTTAACCAATAGTCACAAAATGATTTCTCTGAACAGCGCGATAATCATCATCGGAAAATCGTTTTATATGATATTTGCGTTTGCGCGAAATTTATTCCGCCGGCAAATCAAACATCAGCGATCAGCGCCGCGATGGCGATAATTAGAGGCGACAGTTCGTTATTAGTTCTGCTTTCTCGAAATATTTTGAAGTGTCTAGCGTCTGAATCAATTGAAGCGGTTATCAAGCAACGAAGGCCGTAACGAACCGTGAAAACATTTCGCATCTTTCGGTGGAGAACGATTTTTCAACGACAAATTATTTAGCATAAACGACTGGCGATAACAATAAACGATTGGTGGATGCGCTGCTGAGATATTTTCGCCTCGTAACAAGATACACGCTGTGCGGCCGGCCGTAATCCACTCTCTCCGCTCGCCAAGCAACTTTTCATCTTCAACGACGTCGACGACGACGACGACGACAATATGAGTTTCATTGGTTTCAGGAATCAGATCCGTAAAGCGGAAATTTCCTATGACGTTTTAACCGGTAAAATTTCTCGGTGCAGCGTACACGATAAAGCACTGATCGGAAGTAAATTAAAAACATAAATAGGAAATTGTACAACGATAACGGTTGAGTAACAGGAAAAAGATTTTATAAAAATTTACATAGAGAAAAAATGCGCAGTTAGACTATATCGGAGTAAGAATGGGACATTATTTTACAATGGCTCATCTGGCCAGGATGAAAACAATTGATAAGATTAAGGTACGATGGAAAAAGCACACTGGAACATATAGTGAGGCAGTGGCAGAAATATGAAAAAGAAAGATATTCGAATGTTTTCCATGTCTACAGGCACAATTAATAAACTCCCCTCAAACACTAGAACGTAGATTTTTTTCCGAATGTATTCAAATTTTTTCGTTTTTTTGTTTTGTTTTTTTTTTTTTGTTAGTGTCAATTACGTACATTAACCCAGCAATTAGGAAGTTTCAATATGCGACAACAGGATTCGAACTAGGTCCTAGCTGAACGAAACGTTACTGCCTAATACGCGGTAGCTGGCTTTCATTAGGAATAGAAAGATAGACATTTAGAGTAAGAAATAAACTCTCATTAATAACTAAAAAGGAAAGAAATAAAAAGGTGAAAGAATAAATAATGTGGATAAGTATGGCCGAATGGAAAGAGCGGGGTCATTAAAAAAATAAATAAACAAATAAACCAGTATGCTTCCTAATTTTTTTGGACATATCATTCGGAAGTCGTACTGATACATTCGATTGTTCATTTTACAAGTTATAATACGAAAACACTATCAAACTGTAAATGAAAAATTTTGTAAATTAAAAGTTAAACACATATTTTTGCGTCTAAACGATTACTGCTCGGTACAAGAAGCAGAATTGTATGCCGTGTAGCCTCGTAGCTTGTTAACTGACTCTTTGGCTTCTCTAAAATCGATTTTCTCGCCGAACATCATGGATATCTTGACCCTGCTAAGCAAGAAATCAGGTAACGCTCTTGTGGGTGCCGAGTCATATCAAGGCAACGAGCGAAGTTACTTAGCGTCCAAGTCCCAAGTCAACTTTGCCTGCACCAATGCCGTTTGCAGCGCCACCAATCTGCAAAATGAAGGTTTATTTCCGTAAATGTATGGCGGCTAAGTGGAGATCAGCCAGTGGCAAAGGGAACCGTCCTTTACGAAAAGCATAAAATTTACAGCCGATTCATGGTTTCGCCTTTTCTTTACTTTACGCGCGTCGTCGGGAATATGCTGTGTTAAATCGGTTGCAAGTTAGGCATACGGCGGTATCACACAATTTTATATAATACCTGAAGGTACCCTTCTCCCACTCACGTACCCTTTCTGTTTATCTTTCGGTGGAGGAACACCTGTTACAACAATGTGCAGCGTTCGCCTGCTCCGCTTTTACCGGTGTTCCACTTTCAACTATCCTGTCTGATGACTCAACGCGCATACAAATGCTACTCGTTTTTCTTAGAACCAACAGCTTACTAGCTAAATTATGAAGTAGCCTTTTCACCCTGGCCCATGTGTCGTAATGACCATTGCAGATAAAAATAGCGCATGAGCACCACCAGGAGAAGAAAAAAAAACACATATTTTATAATTTAAAAATTTAATTAATTTGCAGAAAAAACGTTTTTTTTTTTTTTTTTGTTTTTTAAATGAAGCCATAAATTATAAAAATAAATTATTTGAAATTTTATTTAAGATATGTATAAAGAATTTTAAAAACTAGTCCCTATTTTGATACATCACTGGATGATAATTAGATTTCTTTATTCTTTAAATTTATTATAAAATTGATGCAAGCCAGCATAAGTAACAAATATCTAAAAAATTCTGGGGAAGTCTAATTTGAATTGCACATATCGAACTCGAAACCTAAATTATCAACGTACAATGCGATTTACAATGGCTTTGTTACTGCTGATCATTTTCAGTTTTAATTTACTGAAATTCTCTCGCTTCAACAGAATTAGATAAAATTTATCGTAGTGAACGTCACAAGTTGGTTTCTAAACTTACTCTTTACATGAAAATTCAGCCCAATAAGCTGTTATATTAATGAAAATAACGATTTTTTTTATAGCCCTTTCACTCAGGCATCCTCAATTTATACGAAAAATTTAGAAAAATTCAATTCTTTCGGCCCCCTTATTTCCCTAATTTTTCAGTTAATTTCTCTTCTTTTGATGTATTCAAATTACGCAAATTGCGCTGTTAAAAAATATTTAAGATCCACATATTTTCCAAAGGAACATGTTCTCCTTAAATATAAGTAGAAAATATCGAATAAAAACTTTTCTTTTAATTTCAATAAATGATTCTGGTCGACCCGGTTTTAAATTTGAAATTTTATCACGAGTTTTATTTTCAACTATATGCGAACATGGTGGAAACAGATCGTAACCATTTATTTTTTGAACCATGCTAAAATTGGACGGTTTTTTTTTTTTTTTTTTTTTCTTAAATGAAAAAGCTTCTATTTTAGTATAAACAATAAAAAAAGTTTCTTCAATCCACACCCGTACTTGCATTGTGACAAATTTAAATCGTTCACTAATAAAAATATTTTTGTCATATAAATCAGCAGCTTTCGAAATACTTTTAATGTATTCGCTCAATGTTGACTTCTGATTAATTAAAAAAAAAGAAAAAAAAGAAAGCTGTTCATTAATTAGAGTAGGAAGAAGGGCACAAAAAAGAAGAAAAATTTGAAAATGATGTTGATCGCGTCAACGAAATATAAACATGATTTGTAAATTTAAAAAAAAATATATATATACATACATATTATATATAGATACATATTATATATACATATATGTATGTGTAAGTAAGTAAAGTAAGTCTCATACCCTTGACAGGGCGTCGGGGGTTGTAAAACTAAGCCCAATGGATCTGATGAGAATACTGGGACCAGTTCCTTTCTACTTGGGATCCGCCTTTACTTTCCCAGATTTCTCCGGTACCCAATTAAATTTCAGATTAGGTATAAACCTGGAAGCGATTCGGAGCTGGAACGAAAAAAGTCTCGAACACCCGTGTCCTCTGGTTTAGAGTAGCCAAACGCCTTAACCACTAGACTATCGGGCTACCTACATATGTATGTGTATAAACGGAATATATGTTTCCGTATAATGTTGTGAATTTGTAAGCTGAATAAACATTTCCGTGTTAATTCGTTTTTAAATTTACTATTTAATGTAACAGAAAAATTAGCATATTTTTATTCACACGTAAAATTTATTCCGATTACTTTTCTACGGATTAA
The DNA here is from genome assembly GCA_039619475.1 of Icerya purchasi. Taxonomy (NCBI): domain Eukaryota; kingdom Metazoa; phylum Arthropoda; class Insecta; order Hemiptera; family Monophlebidae; genus Icerya; species Icerya purchasi. The sequence continues at coordinate 94,965,297 of CM077116.1, read as the reverse complement.
GAAGAATCAAGAAATTTTGTTGACGATTTTGCGTCGTATCGAAAATTTAACGGTATCCAAAGTTTGAGAAACGATAATGTTAACTACAATGCTGCAATCGACTAAGAACTTAAGTAAGGCAAGGCTTCTATTCTGTATATTATAAAGAGGAAAAATTGATCGGGGAACAGCGCACGTTACGAATTTTACAATAAATTAAGATTAATCAAGTTTCAAAAAACGGTAAAACGTCTTTACGTCGCTTCCGAAATACGAGAAATGTTATGCGTAACGATAAAAGAACGATCTTCACGCCTACAACATATTAATTATAATTATAATTGCGCAAGTTGGGAGCAACGAATTTCGGAAAAGGTAAAACGGATTTCTTCATTATCGCGATTTAAATGCTATTACACACTAGTTAGGCTTTTTCTTCCTTGTAATCATCGTCATCCGGTCACCGCTATTATCGTTATTATATTAACAGCGCTTCGGAATAATATAAAGCGAAACTAACGGATCAATTGAACGGGTCTTTTCATAAATTCTGCGACTGGAGCACCATTTGATTCGGTTTTCAAACACAACAACTCCGTTTTCCTACGGCATTCGGGTGCCCCACCAGCCGGCACACACTGGACAGATGCGCCGCTGCTAACATGTAAATCGTTAATCGCGAATTATACGTGCCCGGATAGAGCGACAATAGAAGCGCAGCGTGTTGCAAAGAGCTGCTCTGTATATTTCTTTCGCATAGGAAACAAGAGAGAATTCTCTAAACTAGGTCACACGATTAATCGGTAGTATTATCGAAATCGTATTTATCCGAACACGAGATGATATCGTGATTATTATATTCGAACCAAGCGTTACACAAAAGATAACTGTTTTATCGGGCACGATCCATCTACACCTGCACAACGGTGTCGCCGGACGCCAATTAGACTTACACACCTGATCGACATACGACGCCCAGAATTTCTTGCCGAAACAAAGACAATCTAGCCTACCCACACGCAGAGCTTTGTTGCGAGCCGCCTAATTTTCGTCAACAATAATAGGCGCTTACCGCGACGCACCTGTCAACAAGACGCGAACCAAAAGATTACCTAACAAAAGTCGCACCACCGATGATTTCGGTAAAACGGTAAGCCGATTTCTTTTTCCCGAAGCCATTCTCGTAATCGCCGATAGCGGGACCGAATCGCGAGATTTCCGCGAAAAAACGGAATTTTGTCGTAAAATCGAAATTAATTCGTAAACGGTTGAAACAAATCGCAAATACAAACTCCGCAAACAACTGCATAGTGATGTTTTCGGGTTTCTCTACCCGGCATCAGCTAAAAGCAACAACACCTATTATAGTTGTTATTTTTGTCTTGTGGTTTTTTCCCCCGTTGGATTTGCCGAAAAATGGCATTGGACTAAGAAACAAGTTGATTGAGCAGATTCAGAAACGTGGGAATTCGCAACATATGTTCATGAAAACACGATTTCCTGCGTTGCGCTACGGGAAAAAAATAAAAAGTAATAAAAAATTAACACGTAGATGAATTTCAAAACCCGTAAGGAATTCCTCCCACACATTTCTGTCTGTTTCAGAAGAATTAATTGCCATTATCAATAAGTTCTGACTCAATAACATCGGTCTACATATACACATATATACGTATATATAGTCAACTTGTAAGTATATAGTTCGGCGTAATAAAATATTACTCGATACATTCGTGTAATTTTGTATTTAATAATTTCAACTAGCGGGATAATAGATTTCTCCATAGTCGAAGAATTAATTCTCGTTCGAAGACAATATTACATGTAGTTCGGGGTAAGTGTGAAACAGCTGTTTTTGTAAATTAACGTGTTTGATATCGAAGAAATTTTATTAATCGAAAAAATATTGCGCCATGGCCGGACCGAGGAATGGAATATCGTGGTTTAAAAGACGTGAATTTTTTCGCCATGACTTTTCACGCAAACTACGTTCAACTCTTTATTGATCTCGCGGTAGCAACTCTATGTGGTGATGCATCACGCTATTTGATAATCGAAAAGCGCAGTAGTTAGTGTACATAACCTTCCGAATTTGGCCGGTGCACGAGTCTTTTTTTTTTTTTTTTTACCAGCTTGGAAATCTAATCGTCATTGCACACGGCCTTTGCTTAAATCCGTGTTTCATCGGACAAGTCTTTACGCATCATGACTTCATTTATTGCGCAACAACTTTCATTTGTCACTCTATTTTCCTTCGGAATTCAACAGAGGTTTGTTACAAGCGCGGGTGTTTTTGATACCCGAAACGTTTGAAAAAATTTCACGGCACAAGTCAGTTGATGTGCCGAATCATCTTTCCTAACGGGGTAATAATTCGACAATCGTAATGTGATTCCGTTAATTTCGTCGATGCTCTCTAGAGTGCGCTCGTCATCCTCGAAAACCGTTGTTATTCAGCCGTAGCAGCAAAATTTAATATAATTGTTCTGCTGAGCTAACAAGTAACAAATCGCAGATTTCACGTAGTAGTAACATCCTTTTCGACTGCTGATAACAGACGAAACATCCCATAACCAACATTCAGGTTTACTTGTCTGACATATGAAAAAGGAAAAGAAAAAAAACGAAATGGCCCGAAACGGCTGAATCGAAAAAGTGATCGTTATTTTTTGAACACTGCAGTTTAATTTTTTTTTTTTTTCAGTTAAAATGTTTCGTCCGAAATTTGTGCTACGAGGAGTCGCTTTTTTCTATTATAAATTTAATCGGAAGTTAAATTTTAATTTTTAAAAAATTAAACAAAAATTTCGTAATAATAAATTTAATTTAAAAATGTACATCGCGATAAAGTATTATGGGTCATCGGTAACGGTTGCTCGTGAAATATAAACGAGACCAGTCAGTTGAATCAGTTTTGAAACATAAAATTTATGCACTGTAAAAGTGTCGTCCACTGTTATCATGACGATTGTGCTCTAAATATTACATTGTACACGCTGCTGTACTAATCTCATGTTGTTTTCTCTTAAAATCCATCCCATTCGCTTTTTATATCCTAAGGGCCATGTGGTCAAAATTGTGCTGTACTGCTTATGTAGCTTTTCGTCCTTCTCTAGACTTTGTATCCCTTTTTATAAGTTGTAGTGAACTATTATAAGCCAAACCCCTCACTGGAGGGCTTTGGATTGGTCACATTTCTATCATCATAATACATATATTAAAATTAATACTGGCGCTGTTTGTGGTCCCTCGACTGGTACAGTGGAAAAAAAAAAAAAAAAAGTGTCGTCGTCAAATTGAAAATACACAGATAATATTATCGTGTTTTGCGTGAGAATGGTATCAAAATGCAAAAACTTATCCGCAAATGACGACATTGTAGTTTAAATTGTAACAACAAAAAAAAAATATAAAGAAATTAAAAATTTAAACTTTTACGAGAACATTTCGTCCTATTCCGCGTTCGCAGAAACATACAAATTAAATTATCGGGAAATCAAAAATAACACAGCGACGAAGGTGATATTAATATTTCATTCGTAAGAAAAATCAAGTTTTTACACTGACACTGAAGAAAACACAATGACGATCGCAAAGTTCAGCTTTTTAACACGTGAGACTATCTCTACCGGGATATCCAATTACTGGGTTATTTTATTGTCCATTTTCGCGTACCGTATGAAATATTTTACGGTTTCCGTTCGTTTGCTCCGGCTAAATTCGATTACTTCGATAATTTAGTATTCATCACCAACTTCACCAACTTCACCAACTTCATCAACTTCACCAACTTCAACAACTTCACCAACTTCACCAACTTCACCAACTTCATCAACTTCACCAACTTCATCAACTTCACCAACTTCATCAACTTCACCAACTTCACCAACTTCACCAACTTTACCAACTTCCGATTATTCTGCAACCCGGCGGCAGAGTCTTGTTACTATTATTACATCATCTAGTCCGTATCTTGCTTGTTCTGTGTGCTTTCGATTGTGCCGAGATAAGAATATCGTTCGTACGTTTGCTAATTGTGCTCGATTTCGAGCTGAAATGTTCAGAATTAATGTAAAAACATTCCGCGCTACAAGCGCGTGCAATTTACTTTTCGCTGATTTATTTTTCCGTGCAACGCGAGGAATGTGACCGAAATTTTTGGACCAACCGCTGTACATGCGGACTCTCAACTCGAACTGTTTCTGATCGTTTCGTGCCATTAGACAACTCCTCCTAGGTCAAGTTACAAAAAATCATAATGAAAAAAAAAAGAATTCCTTTCAAATGGAACTGTTTTACCCCGGAGGAATATTCTCTTTTCGCTACCCCGTATGATGTAACGTTTTTCTCTACAAAAACTGCACTCCTTTTATGCGTCTATTGCGAATAAATAAAAATACAGTTAAATCGGAATTTGTTAGGAACGACCATAAACAATGTCGTTCCCTTTAAAATGTGTTCGCTAATTTTCGGCCTGCGACAACGCTGACCGTTTCCACGCAGAATCAAAATTCCAAGAAACTAACCATCGAACGAGGGAACCGATTCTGGGCCGCGGGCGGTCGGAATAATCAATTCTAATCAGCCGTTTTCGACGCTAACTGGAATAATTAGAACTGGAAAGGAAGACAAGAGACGTCGATATTGACGCGATAATGATCACCGGCGGTGAAAATTAATCAATTCTCGGCTAGTGCGGCACATAACCGTTATGCTCATTATGTGGGTTAATTACGTGTGTGTTCTCGTTCATCTTCGGGTCATAAACTATGCACGTAACTCTACACACTCTGCACCACCTGCAGATAGCGGCTTGCGTGTCGAATAGAAAAAAAGAAGAAAAAAAAACAAAAACGAAGCGACACCGAACTATGCAGGAAGAAAGCAAGACGAGTGATCAGACTGTCCCACATACTCACGGAAAACAATAACAATCGTAATCGATGATTAGCGGTCCAAGCGGTATGATATTCAAATCACGTCTTTTGTTTCAGTGGGCCAAACGACCGCGTGACTCTCGGAATTCAGAATACCTCAATAGTGATGTCGCTCTACTGCGAGCAGCCAAACAGTCATAAAGGTCTACTGCTTGTTATTGACAAGGATAACACAGAGAAGCCGGTGTGTCAAACCAACGGGGACACATGTAGTATGCGGGAAACAGATATGGCGAGTAATTTTTAATACTTTACTCGATGATGACCTTTTCCTTGGCGCATAATGTAAGTTATTATTCCGATCGCTTCTGTACTGGTCATCTAGAACACGCTGAATCTATACCGTACGTGAATGCACGAGACGACTTCCGTTTAAAAATGCATGCACAACCTAGGAACGAACTATTGTCCTAAATTCCTTAAAAATGTTCTTCTCTACACCTGAATAAAGTTCCGCGCCGTTAATGAAAATCATCATATCGACCTGTGGCACACTAACATAAATGCTAATCTTTAAAAAACAAAACAGCAAAACGATCACTGAAAACTAAACCGCATCTCAGAACACACACCTGAAATACGAAATCGCTTAAAATCTCGCGGCTATTTCCATAATTAAATTTGGCCAAAATTTCACGAAAAGCAGCTCAACCTCGAAATCGAATTCAAAAAGATTCATATATCTTGTAAAAATTCTAGAAAGATTAAAAATTTTTAATTGCTAATTTGTTCATTTTTTTTTTTTTTTGACGTGTCAAATATGGCCATCAACCCTAAAAAAAGCGCTTTATTATCTCTATAATCTACTAGAGACAATTTACAGTTTCATCAGGTGATAATGTAATTTTCGGCGTAAAATTATATAAATACCATTTTATATATATATATATATATATATATATTTAATAAACTAATTTAACGTGCAAAAAGTCGAGGCTAACTAGATTTCAAACACATACACGTTCAATATGTACCTGTTCAGAGCAATATTTTAACGAGAACCTGTAATTGTACACGCTTAATTTCGCATAAAGTATTAATATAGAAGCATTAAAGGAGCACGCGCATTTTTACATTAGCCCGATTACTGCTGGGAGTAAGAGACAAACGATAAAAAAATATTAACCTATATTTTTATCAATGTTTAAAAACAAAGTGTAACCAACTATATTTTCGAACGTTGCAGCAATATCGGAGAACTTTTAAAAAAATGCTTTCGTTGACAAAATGCCAGATTATGTATTTAAGGTATATATTTATTTATTTATTTATCTTTTTGTTTTTCATCAACCGAAACCTGAACAGAAGGGGAAAAAAATTAAATAGAATTGGAAAGATTTAGCATCTGTTTCGCTTCCTCATTTATCTATTTCGCAAATTCCTTATTATTCCCAATGCCCTTTACTTGTATACTATAAAATAACAAATTATACATTTGCTTCTTCTAAACGTTTAATAACAACAACAAAAAAAAACATACTTTGAATACGTAACCATCTTATAATTAGTCAAACTCTTGAAGTTTTTACCGCGCTAATGGATAAAAAATGAAATTTGTGATGATATGTAGCTAGATTTTTTTTTTTTTTTATTTTTCACACATTCCTCTTAAAAGTTCTGATATAAAAAACGATGTATATCGCCAAACAAAAGATAACGCAATCTCAGAATTCCGACAGCCCAATAAAACAAAGAAGAAAAACCTTGGTCAGATTTTTGCACTGCCGTACTCCATGAGCGGTGGTGATTATCATAACGCGAGTTTTATCTGAGAATAACAAGAGAATATGTTTCTTCCGCTCGACATAGTTCCCCGAAATTGCATACTCCTGTCCATTTATCGATATTTTGGCACCATGACATTTTTTAACGACCAATTCTACGCCGGCCTTCTATTTTACCCTGCAATATTAGACGCAGTAAGGAATATTTTTCTCCGTGCAGGGTGTGGCCAAGATAACTTGACTTCCGTCACTTTATATTGGATAAAAGCTGTCTTCCAACACCAGCTATTTCAAAACCGTTGAATTTTTAATTTTTTGTGTCCATGAAATATTCAGCACCCTGCGAATGATCCACATTTCAAACGTCTCTAACCGGCTTACTGCATATGCTTTCAATGTCCATGCCTCGACACCATAAAGAAGACCAGACCACACGTAACACTTGACCATCCTATATCGTATCTGAAAGGAGTCGATCACAGAGTAGCCGTTTGTACTTCATGAAAGCCTGTCTGGTCTGTTTAATCCTGAACTTGATCTCCACGACTGGATCTTTTTTTTTTTTTTTGTTTACCAACGTAAACTGTGAAATTCTCCCTACTGCTTCGCCATCAACATGCAAAGTAGTAGAACCAGGATCCTCGCTGCAAATGACGAGCAACAGTTGGTCTTATTTAAGGTTATTTTTAATCCGGCTTCTTTGCCACGTGCGTTACCGAATCTAAAATTTTCTGTAAATCCTGAGAATTTCCAGCAATTAACACCGTTTCGTCTGCATATCTGATATTATTTATTATTCGACCATTTACTTCGATACCAATTTCTCTCTGTATTACAAAAAGAGCCTTTGAAAAGACATTTTCCACGTATACATTCTTTTTTTTTTTTATTTATTTTTGAAATATGCATTTACGATTAGTAGATTTTTTAAATTTTTTAACGCAAAAAACGTCCTACAACTGACATATAAGTGTAGTCTCAGCCTTTCGATAAAACGGTTTTAGAAGTAATTTCAAGAAACTATAATTGTTTTAAAAATATTTATGCTATACAAAAAATAAACATTCCAAAAAAAAAAAGAAGAAAATTTATTACAACTATAGAAATAAGTTGAACTCACTGCGCACTCATATTATTGTTTTTACCGATACACATTTATGTTTAAAATGATTAAAAACATAAAATACTTCTATCGATATCTATAATAATAATAATAAGGGTTTACAGAAATATACAACAATCGCTGTGTTACTAATTACGAGAAGAAATTTTAATTAATTACTGCCGTATGCTTTTAAAATACCGAAATATTTCAGACGAGCTGTTTTAATAGAATTCACTCATAAGCCAGGCTTTATTTAATTGGAGAAATCTGAAAACATATTATAAGTAGCAGCCTCTATTGGAGAAAATTATACGTCAAAATTGAAATCAGCCATTTACAGTAAAAAAAGCTATAACCAACTCTAAAGTAACATTATTCATTCATTAAAGAGATTGATAGAAGACAACATCGCGGAGATGTAACTCATACATACTGGGTGGTTCTCTGTTTACATCCGATCGAATGCGAACTCGTTATATTTCGAAAGGTTTCTGCTTTTTCAGTTACGATGAAATACTCCGAGGAAACTAATCAGAATATATGATAATGGGTATACAGCTACAACCAACGAGGTAATCTTTCGGATTCGTTAAACAACATGTCAGTTTAGACATGACACGCCGGTTAATTCGAAGCACTTTGAACGAACCCAAAATAACATACTACTGACGTGTATTCTCCTACACCCTTAAATCTTGGGTGGTCATATTGAAAATACCACAGATCTGTCAACTTTTTTTAATTTATTATGGTCGTTTTCTTTCACCTACGGCAGTAAATATTTAGCTTTTTCTTTTTTTTGTAAATCTGACGATCCACAAAACTAATGAACGAAAAGTGCTAATGCGTTTGGAAGGAAAGAGATATTATCGAAATTGGATGGATGGAATATGTTAAAAATTCGGCGAGTTTACATGCCCCCTCCTAAAAAAAGGAAAACATAAAGTTATCTTAACTTGTAATAAACGTAATTTTCCAAAAAAAAAAAAAAAAAAAAAAAAAAAACGCTCGTCTTAGTTCGATATAACTTATACTGGATATTATTTCGAAATTATTTTCATAGAAGGTTCTGAATAGAACTCCGAATGTTTATAACATCGCGAATTTAGCAGCCATGATAATTACTAGAAATCTTATCGGATATGGTGAATAACTTTCATCCAAGATGGTGATAGAAAAACGCTAGAAACTTTATAGAAATTCGATTATTTCCGATATTCAAAAAATTCTCGAAGAAAATTTTCACAATTCCTTTTAAAGGTGAGAAAATTGAAAAATAGAGGGTACTTTCCATTATCGCATATGTAACGTGCAAAAGAAAAGCAACGGGTCAGATGTGAATTATCGAGCATTAATGAGAAAAAATAAGTAAAAAAGGTAGCTGAGGAACCAAGTTACCTATTTTCGCGGAACCGTTCCCAGTGAACCAGAATACACGTTTTGCATACTAAATCATCACGTGAAAACCGGTACATACACTAGCGTAGGGCACCTGCGCAATCGGGTTGAAATGTAACAAATTCTTCATCCGTTCGTTCGTTCGTTCGTCAGTTCAGTTTGTGCATATACCATTTGACTGATCATCCGGTCGTAAAAAGCGCGCACTATTCTTCGAAGCAGAAGAAGACTTATCTTTATTCAGAACACGGTAAGGCCGCTATTATTGCTGCCGCTGCGAGCGCTAGAACACCGTGTTGATGTTGATGACTATCGCGATTCTGAACTAGTTATGTAACGTTGATCTTTTTGTTTCTATTAATCTCGTTACCTCGTTTGATCGTTATGACAAATAGTTCAGTAGAGCGACGCTCACAAACACACCAACATTATAAGCGAAACCTGCATCGAACTTATCAATCAAAAGTCGCTTTATGCGCGGTTCTTTTTTCTTCGTTCCTCGGAAATTATTTTCTAACCCGTTATTACGCAATTCGAACTATAATTTTTGAATCGTTCATACAAAAACCCGGCACTGTGAGAACAGGAAGTAAGTTGATGGTTAACCTCTCTGCCGAAGTAAGGCTATCCGTATTATTATTTCGGACTTGCTATCAATTACTTTTCCTCGTCTCTAGATTTCGGCCGTACAACTTGAACGTGTCCATGAATACATCGACTTCGGTCTCATCGTTATAACGCAGCATTTATACTGATTATGAAAACTCTTCGTCTTCATGTAGTAGTGTGGTGTTCCTCTTTTCCCGATATCGAAGAAAAACTTTTAACATTAAGAATAAGCTTTTTCTTTTGTCGTTAATCAAAAGAACGTCCCCTAGCGTTTAATTTTTTTATTAAATCGAATAATCAAATCAAATAAAATCAAATAATTTTTTAAAGTGAAACTTTTTACGACACACTAGGGGAAAAATTTTCGTTACGTGTTACGCGTTACGCGTTAAACGTAACGTAGGTATGTATTTGTATGTATGTGTAAGTATGTATAAGTGTCTGTCTGAGTTTAGTAGTATACTAAAATGGGTAAATGTATAGTTAAGTATTTATACTACGGAGATATATACAAGTAATAAGTACGTGTACACACCACTCTATAGAAAGATATTCACGATACGACACATTATACAGTCTGCTGGTGAGTTTTTAAATCATATGGACAACTCGCTAAAATAAACGTGTATGGAAAAAATACCTATGATTTTAAGTGGAGATTTTAATGTCGCTCTGGACAACTCTCTACAATTGATTGAATTTTTAAAAGACAATTTGAACTTATCTCTACAAAATAACAGGATGATATCAACGACAAAATCAAATACAACGATTGATGCAGTGTTTTCAAGATTTTTAGATGATGTTGAGTGCAAAACTTATATTTCTTATTCTAGTTACCACAAGAGAAGCCTTTGATAACAAAAGTATATACTGAAACACCCATAAGCATAACTGAAATAGACCAATGATAATGATACTTTTTTTTCATAAATGTATATAATAAAATTTTTTGGATTTATTATTTATTGAAAATGAACATTCTGTTTATACTGTGATACCTTTTCCATCCTAAAAGTTAATTTAAAATGGAAATTAATTACATAATTTAATACATATAAGCCAAAGAAGTTTCACTTCCTCCGCGTCTATACACTGATACACGCATCATTTTAAGACGCTAATTTTACTACAGACTGAACTTCGTATTAGAAACTGGTATTTAAGTCTATGCTGTTTTTTATGATTCCTTAAAAGATTCTTGACCTCTGAGGGAAGAGAATTATACATTATCGCTGCTTTATATTGTATCTGTAGTCTCGTATGAAACTTTTTAAATTTAGGAATAGCGCGGCCATGAAATCATTTGCTGACCACCTCGTGCTACCTTCGCCCATTTTGATATTAAACTTTACACTACTTATTTATGAATAATAATAAATTAATTCTATATAGCTTTTTTAATTGTAGTAACTCTTGATTATTTATATTATTGGTATTAAGGCTGAAGGTTTTAAACATAGATTTTTGTAGCGATGCTATGTGTCTTCAATGATATTTTGCATCCCCCCCTTCCCCAAAAAAAAAAAAAAATAAATATTAATCCATATACCAACACTGGTTAATATATAAGGCTAAATATAATCTACATAAATGACGTGCGGGGAAATATTTCTACATGTAATAGAAGAGGTAGTTAAGCTTTGATAACTTTCCCAAAATGTATTCTGGATGCTTGGCCCAATTTAAGAACGTAATTCCTAAGTATTTAATTTCCCATAATGTTCTACGTAATTATTATTTGATAGTAACAATTTTAAACTGTCCCCCATGTTTGCAGATGATGGTAACTGTAAATAATGTATTTTGTTTTCTCATAATTTAACACTAATTTATTAGAACGTATACAATGAGTAATTGTCGTAACACATTCTTACGCTATATTTAGTAAAATACTACCAGAGAAGAACAATGTCGTCAGCATACGCTAATATCCTACCTATAATACTAAGATTACACAGGTCATTTATATAAATTAGAAATAAAAATGGTTCCAGAATACTTCTTTAGGGTATCCCATAGTTTTGAACCCCTTCATTACTGTAGCTATTGTTAATTTTTGTGATATATTTCGTTTCTTGTAAGTACGATTTAAACCAATTTAAGATAAATCCTCGGGGAAGCCTGTATTTTGTAGTTTTACTAATAATAAAGCATGATCAATCAAATCAAAAGCTTTTTTAATGTCGAAGTACACTGCCAAAACTGATCTACCCTCTTCTAAATTTTCTGAAATAAACCTAATGTGCTCGAATAAGTTCAGTTCCTCTGTCCTGAAGAAACCCAAATTAATTTTTACTGAAGAAATTATTCTTTTCTAGAAATGATATCATTTTTATCTTTATACAGTTTTCAAATGTTTTCAAGATTACTGACAGAATATACAAATTGGTCTGTAATTACTGGGAGAAGTTGCGGTACCACTTTCATAGACGGGTGTAATAACGCCAATTTTTAGACATACGAGAAAAATTCCACAGTAAACAGACTCGTTAAAAAGATAGGTTAAAAATAATAATAATAATAATAATAATAATAATAATAATAATAATAATAATAACGATAATAATAATGACACGATCTATGAGACAAGCCTAAAAACTGCTTGATTGGCCTTCAACTGCCAACGTAGCGGAAGACCCCGAGGAAAATCGAGAAGAGTGGACAAGTCCCGAATAAAACAGAGATACAGACTCAACAAAAGTTCGTATTCACGCGATGATAACAAGGGAAGCCGCTTAAGGTAAGAGTGTGATGGTGAAACGAAACGATATAAACAATGTTTGGACATTGCTTAATGTAGTAATGAAAATAACACTATCAATAATAATGGTAGGAACTAATAAACTTAATTATAAAAATAAGCGAGAGTACAACACGACATATTTTCTATTGCACATAAACTTCCATACGGATTTGTTTAATATAAATCGAAAAACAACGCAGCTAAAAAAGAAATTATAATGTTATAAATGTTAAAATATTCAAATATTATAAACACCGACATGTTCTGCAGAGTAACAAACTACATAATCATGGTGTAACAATTAACAGTTTAAATGTTAATAAAGAAGTTGAAACTAAGTGCGACATATGGAAGTCATAAAAGTCAATAATGAAATGTGAGAATTAATATAATAAATAATATTGTAAAGTTAAAAACATAAAAACATTATAATTTAATTTCGAATAAACGATTATTACATTATTATTGATTACAATATTTTTATGTTTATTTATGAAATGTAATTCAGCATGATTGAGTAGTTTTATATTATTAATAAATCCCGAAATAGTTAAATCTTGTTGAATATTATGCGTTAATTTGTGTTTATTAACAAATTCTGTAAAATAGTTGATGTACTTGTATGTATATGACTAAGTTTTATAATGCCGTTGTATCTTCTATTAACCGTTCGTAGAGTCTGACTTTTTGTTTATTTTAAGTTTTACAACTTCGAGTGCGCAGCTTTAGAGTTGGTGAGGTATATTTTTGATCCCAATTATTCATGTCTAGAGTTACTTCAGGACGATTTTCTGATCGAAAACAATAGACATGAAATCTATCAACCGACTTTATTCGGAATTTATACGAGAAGCCTTTTTCAATTTTTTTGTTTTTTTTTTATTTTTTATCCGGAGACAAATAATTTAGCCAAATTTCAAATTTTGTAATTTCCTCGAACCCGTTCGAACTGAAAATGCTAAACCAGAGGCCAACACTGTCAATGTGCGTGATAATCGTCGCGGTGCACAATGAATACTCTGCGAGGGGCTCTATCGTTTCGGCCTCAACGATTCAATTTCAACAATTCGGCCCCAACGTTTCGGCCTCGTACTTTTTCCAAAGTAGATCTAGTTGAGTTTTTATTTTTATTTTTTCTTTAATTAATATCATATTTAAGCTGTAAAATAATCACTGAACCAAAAAAACGCCGACCAAATTAGAGTAATTAATTTGTCGACGTTTTTTTTTTTATTTTTCTTTCATATTTCAACAAAAAAAAAAAAAATCTTTCATAAAGACTCGAATATTCAGTTTATTTCAATAAAAATTTTCGGAAAAAATTAGTTCATCTCGGCAATAATTTCCCACCATAGCAGATATTTCGCTTTACAAAAAAAAAAAAACAAACAAAAAAAATCACGTGCCTCGGAAAATGTAAAATAATTTAATTTTAATGATTATGAAAAACTATATTAATTTTAAAAAAAAAAGCAAAATCGATCCGATTCTGAATTTCATTGAAAATTAAAAATACACCAACACTAAACAAGATCTACTGGGAAAAAGGACGAGGCCGAAATGATCTCGGCCGAAACGATAGAGACACCTCTACGATGTTTAAGAGCGATAAAAGAAATGGGACGTTGTTATTACGGAGTTAATAACGAAAAAGTGAAACGAATATATAACACGCGTGTTCACAGACGTTTCCTGTTTCTAATAGATTACACTGACCGTGGCAAGTTTTGTTTATGATACTTTTCTCGTAGCATCGCTGAAAATAACTTGTAAATGAACTGCGTGCGAGCGTAATCAGAATGGAATGGAAATACTCCAAAGTTACATGTAGTGTTTATCTCAACAGAGTGTTATAAAGTAGTGCAACTGGTGGGTGTTTTTTTTTTGCTATTTTTTAATATCTAGGAAATAACGAAAAAAAAAGAAGAACATATTTCAGGCAATTATATCCATCCCTACAGGCAGCATGCATCGGTACACTTTCAATATTTAAACTCTCGCAACGTTACATTAAACTGTATAAAGCGGCCGACGTATACAGAGCTAGATCTTCATCTGAAATAATATACAGAGCGTGCAGAGAAGCCGGAATTAACCGTAGCTGCGGAGAAGCAATTAAATTAAACGGTGTTAACGGGAATTTTATCTGCACTTCGTAGCAAAAAGTGTGACTATTGACTGTGTTTTAATCTACATACGACCACCGATAATTCCGTTCCCTCCTACTCTCTCTCTCTCTCTCTGTATTTCAATTTTTAGGCCAACTACAGAGAGTAATTAAGATGACATGAATGGAATTTCTGGCAATACTCTAATGGTAACAACAATTAAATATTAAATCTATGCGCAATATGTTTTTCATTGCTGCTAACGTGCAATGCTTTTCGTGACGCTACTGCCGCTACTGACGGTTATTGGGAGGCAGCCGACCAGGGCTGTTGAATTAAACGGCTCCCGAATGTTGCGAACCCAGAGGTTAAACGAGAGGATCGGGAACACACTAGTGACACTGATTTTTTCAGAATTTAAATCAAAAAGTACTTGAAAAGAATCGATACTTTTTCAAAAATACTTGTTTTAATATTATTATTATATATATATATATATATATATATATATATATATATATTTTTATTTTTTTTTGATAACACGGGTAAAATACTCTGTAATGAAGAGAAAATTAACTGTGGTTTTTTCTTGTCACAAGATAACTGTGTCCCATTAAACACTTTTGTTTATCAAAAATAAATTTACATACATTACATGTAAACCATGCCCTTTTAAACACGGTCGAAACAAACGTGCATTGAATGAACAGGACAAAAGAATCTAAATATACTTAGTGGCCAGGCCATAAAAAAAAAAAAAAAAAAAAAATCTAAATATACCTTACAACGTTGAAAAATATATCGATTTTTTAAGAAGAAACTTGTAAAATCGATACTAATTGATGAAATGGGTCTTTTTACGAGTACAAAACCTAAAAAGAAAAAAAAATTGTGTTACTAGTTTGTTCCCGATCCGCTGGCGTGGTTGATAAGGCTTAACGCACACAGACCACTTTTCGACCATAGCGGAACCACAAAAAAGTGATGTCCGTGTGCGTTAAGCCTAAGCTAGCGACTTGCTACTGTTGCACTTTCTTCTCCGTTACACTCAGAGCTGTACCATGGGGTTAGATTAGGCAGTGGTGATTCGTTCGGGTAGAATGCCGTGCATGGAAACTTTTAAAAATTTCACTGATACTGGATTACAATAGTTGGTGCAAAAATGTTTCGATACACCCCTCGCGCATCGCGCGGCAAAATAAGTCAACGAAAACTAATTTATATACACTCCTGGCGTGGAATGTTTTACACTAATTCTGAAGATTTCAGTTCGATGGCTTCAAATTGTAAGGCCATCCGCGCGAAGTCGTATCGAAATCCACCTACGGATTCGGAATGGGATGGGAAATTCGCGGTGACTTTAAACGGTGCGTTTCTTTCCCTTCGTCAGCTCTCAGAGTGTCTACTGTTCAACCACGTTGTTCTTTAATCTACACAACAGTGTTGCTGTACGAGTGACAACGAATTTCCCATCCTACTTCGAATCTGTGGGCGGATTACGATATGATTTTGCGTACATGGCCCGCACGGGCGCCCCCATATGAAAAGCTATCGAGCTAAAATTTTCATAATTAATGTAAAACATTCTACGCCAGAACTTTATGTAATTCTCGCTGACTGATTTTTCCGCGCGAAGCCCGAGGAGTGTGGCCACAATTATTGGACCAACCATTTTGTATGATGTTCATAGTTGATGCGCTCAAAAAAAGAAAAAAAAAAGAAAAAATATTATTTTCGAATATAGAGCTCCTTAGAACATCGTGTTCTTCAACTATTTTAATTCTGTTATTTAAAAAAAAAAAAAAAAAAGCGTTTATGTTTATTATTTTATTGTTAATAGCTTAAATGTGCAACCTTTATTATAACTATCGTGTACTACTATGGTGATCTGTTAAAAGTTTTAATTACATTTTCAAAAATAAAAGTTAGGAAACGGATCATCCGAAAAAAAAAAAAAATACAACTATTAGAAGTTGAAAAAAAAATGAACCAAAAACAGATGAAAATTCAGGCAAGAGCATTACTAATAATGCGAGGTGCTGGATTTAGCAGAGGAGCGATGCAACTAAAATTTGCGCGGATTCATTGTTTTATCAAGGAGTATCAACAACCGTTTCAGACAGACACGATCCCAGGATCTACCTGTAGCAACCATCGAATTAGTTAAATACAATGAAAATCGAACTCATTTCATTTTTATCATAAATTTAAAAAAAAAAAGAAAACAAAAAAAATCAACTTTTTATCCGACTTGTAGATTGATCAAGTGTAATTTAATCGGTTACTCAAACAGTCGCTTTCATTATTTGTCGCAGCTGGTGGTGCAGTGTTAACAATGAAAACTATTCCTCTTGCAAGGGAGCGTATTACAATTTTTCATTTTCGGTTACGTAAAAGTTGCCCGACAGTATCGCGCTGACTATATTGTCTCACATCGACCGAAAACTGTTTACAATAGAACATAATTAAGCCTTAATTGAGTTTTAAAATATTTCAGTGAAGGACAAATTGCCCGTAAAAACTATTCTAAAACTGAAGCTATTTTTTCATAGTCATCGAAGAGGGGCTTACTCTTCGCTGAATAGGCTAAATTGGTCGGATCAAATTGATTACTTGAAAATATCAGCCGGGCCAATATGATTAACTTCGATAGTATACACATATGCGTCTGTTTGGGTGCGGGAGGGAGTTATCTCTCATAGAGCATTGCGTCATCATCAGAGTAATAAAAAAAAAAAGAAAAAAGCGATTACACATTCCTTCAGATGTTCTATTTCCAGCTACAGTAAGATGTAATTTTAGCAATATTAAATGTGCTTCGATATACAATATGAAAATATCGCGAACCCACGGTGTAAATTAGCGAAATAACCTATATATCGAAGAGCACACGCTTAATATCACAAATTAATTACGTAAAAATCGATTTATATCAAAATGAACCGATATATCACTGTTACAAAGATTAGTTCCTGTTTTAATATTAAGTTGAAAACCTTTCTGGCTAGAAACGTAATTTATCGCGAACTAAACTGGAATAGAATAGATTTGATCCTTTCTTTTTTTGTCTCGCTAAAATGACTCAGAAGTTCGAGTGTTTTTTCTTGCTTCGACTGAAAATAAAGCAGGTCAGAAATAAAGTAAAAATACTTAAATCGGAATATCAGGTGCGGAAATAAGCAGGAGCTGCCAAGATTGGTTGTGGAAGGGAAGGTCGTTGGAAAGAGATTGATCGCGGGAAGGCGCAACTCGTTAGTTTTATAGCACTAGTTGGGATTGGACGACTGTAAAATGTAGTGCGCGTCTGTGTCGACTCTGTAGGCAAGTCGACTCGCTCGGAATCGAATCGAACGTTGTACAAATCGTCGACTCCCACCCGACTCCAGAAGCGAGTATCGATGTCTAGTTGAATCAAACGTCGTACAAATCGACTGTAACCCGACTACAGAGTCGAGTATCGATCTTGCTTGCTATTGTTACAACTTCGTTTCTAGACTGACTCCTGTTTAGAGTAAAACATCTTACATACTGCTTGCCATTAATAATGCTCTTAACAAAGAAGACCGACGAATACATGGGAAAATGTAAATAGTTTCACTGCGAAATGAATTCAGCGTAATATTAATGGTAGCTGAAATATGATTGCAAAGAGGCGAGAAAATCGAAAAAAAAAAAAACAAACCGCGCGAATAAAGAATGTTGACCGCTTTGCTTACACTACAACAAACAATCTCCCAACCCTTGACGAAGAATTTAGTATTTTTTTTTTTTTTTTACGAGATTAACAGTTCGCGAATAAAATTTAGTCTTCCGTAGTTATCTCCCGACAGACACGCAGAATTCTAAATCGGCAGCGTATGAACCTGAAAAAGAAATTAACTGAACGGGTTGAGTGGTTAATTACTCCATTTCGGTGTGGCTTAATTGCTCCGGTATTCGTTATGGAAGAGAAATTGTTAAAAGCAGGCCAAACAGTAGTACCGTGAAAATTTATAATTCGCCCTGTTTGTGGAAACGTACGAGCAAGCTTTATATTTAAATAAACCAAAGGGGAGGCAGTGGCGGATCCGGAGGGATAGGGGACCTTTCCCTCCCAGACAACCAAAGCCACTATGAAAAAATTTGTTATAACAGAAAAACTTAAGCTATAAAATATTTCTATGAATTTTACCTACGGATTTTAATAATTATTATTTAACACTATTTTCTAGTAAAACTATTCATGTTGTGTTTTTATTCTATTTTAAACCCAACTGTCATCCATCTTTTGCCATTCTTATTTATTTTTAATTTTTATTTTGTAATTTTAATTAAAAATAGATCAATGAGAAATATATATACATTTAAAGAATTCGGATCGGATTACTAACAAAAATAAAAAATAAGTAAAGTGTCCAATAAAAATACTATCTTTCTTACTATTTCTGACTACCATTTTAGCTAGAATTTTATAATTTCGTTTTATTTTTCATCCCTAAGTATAAGACAAAAGTTAAATTAAAAATTGTAATAGTTATTTATTTTTAAAACATTTTAAAATTTCTATAAAATCTGATTTTCTTTATGAAAAAAGGGGTATTTCTGAAATCTACTGCTTACCGTAGAAGATTTTAAGTGATTATATAATGCCCCTCCTAATGTCCTTCTGGATCCTGTGGGGAGGACCGATTTCCTCGAGCAAAATTAAAATTTAAATACTACATTTATATGTGCGTGTAAATTTAGCTTACATATTTTTCGAGTGCGGGTAAAATCGGACGCTGATTTCTGAGCAAAAGTTTTGCAAAAATTTCACACAGTTTGCGGAAGAAAGATATATGAAGAAGGAAAAAAAAGTGGTTTTGTGCGTGTGTTATGAAAAAAAAACCAAAAAAACACGGTGCATCAGTGTACTTTTTTGTTTATTCCCTTCTTAACAATAATACCGATCGTAATTCTTAAAATGAAAAAATTTACGGAATCGTATAATGACAACTCGGACGTAGGACGCGCTATGAGCCTACTTTATAATAATAAAAAAAAAAAAGTCTACAAAAAAAGATTAGCCAAAAACCTTCTATTAGTGAATAGACCGCTAATTGTATAATACCCTTGTCCCCATATTCGTAACGTGCAGCGAAGATTTGTTTACATCAACGTTTCTTCCGTCTGCTACGTAATATTCACCTTGTAAATAATTTAGCAACACCAAAAAAAATATACGTACCCTCTAAGCTAAAAGGTAGTAATCCTCTTATTACCTTCGTAACATTTTATTCGTGAAATTTAGCAAACAAATAATTCAATCAAAATAACGACGCTAAAACCATCGTCCGACTAGGAGAAGAATAACGATACCATCAGGGCTTCAGTTTACTCGCTTATTAGTTGTTTCGATTGTCACAAACCTTCCAGTATAACACAAGTTCTTTTTTGAAATTTGAAACAGCATTGAATTTTACCGTGAATAATAAAAAGTTAAAAATGCTAAAAACAGATACATATGTTACATTAAACATCAACAACAATAAAAAAAAATCAACTGACACATATTTCAGAGTCATAGGTGACCACCATTAAGAAGTATGCGATTTCGCGTCATATCAATTGATATCCTTTACGAATTAATACATTTACGTTTATCGTATTTACTTATATTAAATGACAACAGAAAAACGGGCTATCCTTTTATTAATGTTATTTTCAGCGAAGTATTTAAAATACAAGTATATATATATATATATATTATATATATCCACAAATCGTGATAACAAATTCCCGGTAGTACCCCATGGTGACTATTTCAATACAAATAAAACAGCGAACTCTTTTGAAATGCATACTTGTATATATATATATATATATATATATATATATATATATATAATCGGTATGTTTTTCAACTCGAATTTCGGTGCTTAGTGTAAACGGAGACTTCTTACGTACTGGGAAGAAAAGAGAAGCGCTTTGTTCAGAAACGTTTAAAAGTGAAAGTTAAAATGACATCTTAATCTACAAACAGAATTCAGGATATTCGTCCAACATCATTGTTGTTTTGTTCATCTGATTAATAGTTGTAAATATGTTGGATGAAAGTTTTACATTTATGAATGTAGAAGTAATTTTCTTCATTAACATATTTCGAGTTAAATAAAACAACATAAAGTTAAGCAAAAATGCGAGCTGCGATCTCGTTAGTGTAAATAGGATATATCACAGTAGCTGCTATCTGATTGCTGTATGATAGGTATATTATTATTATTGTTATTATTAGTTTAAAGAAAAATCTATAGCAGTTAACTCAATTATTGTCGCTGTGGCCTCTATTTTAATCCGTCCTGTACGATTTTTATTCACCAACTTCTTCCGTTTTAGCTACTTTCCGTTGCTTCATTTAAATATCTTTTATCTGCTCTATTAAAAGACCATTTTCGGAACCCACTCTCTTCCTTAAATACCGATGTAATATATCTTAGACTGATGTTGATAGAAAAGACGAAAAAGATGGATTCGTTCTTTTTTCCGCCTACGGTATTTCTATGTCGACACGTACATTTGTCGTATGTCCCTTTCGCGTAACATGCCACGTATAGAAGAATACATATATTTACGATAGATTAGATTTGAAAAATTTCAGTTTAAAAAACATTGTTGTGTAGCGTGTGACAAATATAACGGACAATGTTTAAAATGGCACATAAAAATGAATTGGACACGAAAAACAAATACATCAGATATTCGGTCAAATTTAAGTCTAATTCATTTACTTACGTAGAAAAAATAACACAGCAGCTCAAATGCCGACCCTCTAGTTTTTTGCACTGTTCCAACACCGCTTTACAAAGTTTGCGGACAGCTTATACTTAACGTCTCAGGGGGTATTAAGAATACTTGCTTTTAGATGTTCGAGCTGGTCACGTGGCTTGTCGTTGTAAACACGTAATTTCAGTTAGAGACCCACAGAAAGAAGTCGCACACGGGGGCAAGTCTGGAGACCGAGCTAGCCAGAAGATGGACGCTTCGCGCAGCACAACTCCAGTCTTGAAATGTTTTTTAATTTTAACGCATCCATGGTAATTTTCAAAATGTGAGACGTAGCTCCATCTTGCTGGGACCCAAAACTGTAGTAATATATTTTCTTCTTTTAATTGTTTTCAATTCAGGAACCAGCTAGCGCTCAATCATCTCGACGTACCGCTTAGTGTCGACTTTATCGGTAGAAAAAAGTAAAGGCCGATTATTCTGAACTGCGGAATTCCTACCCACACTGATACCACCTTAGGAGAACGCAACAACGGTTTTTCATGAATAATTTCTGAGTTGCTATCACCGGCAGTTTACCTTGCTCACAACACCGAACGATCGAACTGAATTTTATGAACTTTTTCCAACATTACGTCTGGGAATAATTTCCTGACATTGTAATCGGTAGGATGCAATCTGTGGGTAATCAAAACTTTGTAGGGCTAGAAATTCACGTCCTCGTGAAGTATTCTTCTCAATGCGCGCGACCAGAAACACCGAGAGAAGCGGAATGTTTACGCACAGAACGACCTGGACTCTTCATGGGCGTCGCTCTCACTTCTTCAGTCTTCTCGTATGTATGCGACATTTGTCTCCAACCTGGAAGGAGGTTTTTCATAGCCGAGGTGGTACCCCGGAAATTATTCACCCACCTCAGTATCGTGTTCCGCGAAGGCTTTTCACGAGGGGATTTTAAACTTCTTTCGAAATGCACGCACTGTCGTGATAATAGATTCGCTACTCTCAAAATACGTTCCGATCACAAACGCACGATGTTTAGTCGACTGCCATGATGAACGAATGATGCAACTGAATCGAAACTCGATAGATTCCTCTGAAACGTCAGGGTTATTCCCCTCCCGTTTTTGCTTTTTGTTTTTTTAATAGTGCTACAGTAGTTTAAAAATCGTCCGTTATATTCGCCGCATCCTGTATTATACGGAGTTTTAAAAGGAGAGGTGATATTTAAGTTTTTAAATGCCCTACGAATTTTTCGAATAGACGATATTGAATTAAAACATTTTAATAAGAACAGATATTTCCACGGTAAAAAGATCAAAAGCTACATTTCCATGATAATTTGGCAAATTTATAGTATTTTAAGTCAATAAATCTAATCCGACGGTGAAAACAATCATGAATGAAAAGCATCCAAAAAGCTTCAATCTCCCGCATTATTAAGGATAACTCAAAAACTATCGGTCAGATCTTAATCAAATTTAAATGGAACCACATGAGAAACACCACCTTTCAAATAAAAGAAGAATCATCAAAATCGGTTCACCTAGAAGAAAGTTCTGTGGTAACACACATAAATAAAAAAAAAAAAAATACAGTCGAATTGAATACCTCCTCCTTTTTTGAAGTCGGTTAAAAAATAACACGGCCTAGCCAGATTTTACGTTATTTTTTCCTATTCACTTTCAATTATAATAAATAGCTCTTAAATAACTACACCAGCATTCGTGTTTCACAACAATATATATATATATATATATATATATGCTCCTCATGCACATTCCGGGGGAAATACCAGCGGTAACAGGCAAACCAAGAAGATTCTCCTCCTCAAGCCGATAAAACAAATTGATGAAACAAAAAAGGCCCTGCTACATCCTTCCAAAAAACCGGCAGAACCATCTTATACTCTAAAACAACCAATAAAATTCATTCGGAAGAAAAAATTTCAAAAAAAGTAAAGCCCTATGTGTGCATTTGGTACAGCATTATCACAAAAAAAAAAAAAAAAAAAAAAAAAAAAATGATATACATATATAAACAACGAAATATTTCATATAACAAAATCCATTCGTACTGATGATTCCGGTGGCTAATAAATACCTCGGCTCATCGCGATTTATAATAAAGTTGCTATGTAAACTATCATTTAGCTCTGCAGAAGATCGTCTTTGTTGGTACCTACTACTTTCCGAATACTAAACAGTAACTTTTTTAAAAGGCAACAACATATTTTAATTTTTGTTACATTTCGTATAGATTCGCTATAGTATATTTCAGATATTTCCATTTAAGGTTCGAAATGTAAATTATTCAATTTTTTCAGAGCTATTGAAAACATTTTCATGCTTATCATTTATGAACTGTGTCACAAAACAAAACAAAACAGAATATTTTCTTCAAAATAAAGTAATTTTTCTTACGCACTGCTTTTACATTTAATGGAAAAAACGTTTCGTACATTTTGGGTAATTTTTAAACATGCTGCACACTTTACACCGTATTTTAAATACATTTTCCTTAGAGAACAACAGATAGCCTCCTTTTAAATTCAGTGTTTTCTAAAGAAATAATACCCTTACAACCTGTACTCAGTTCGATGAAAATAATTCGAGCAAACCCGTAAAGTCTGAGTGAACCTCAAACTTTCAAGCCGATCATTAATGATAGAGGGAAAAAAACGTATGTACACGTATTTCTGTCGCATTACACAATGTTCGCTTGTATGTTTATTACGATGTTGATTGGAAAACGAAAAATAAAGGTATTGATAGTTCGGAAATAACTACGATTACGAGATTATAATGATATAATTAAACGGTAACAATGCGGCAAAAAAAAATTGCGATTTAAAAGCCGGCTTATCAATTGAAAGACGAAAAGCCATCCATCGTAATTGAAAGTTAAATAACCGGCGGTCATGCACAGAAACAAACCGCAAACGAATTAGTTCGCTAAAAAAGAATTCAGCAGAGGGCGGAAGGTGGAAAAGCATAACAAAGCCGGTTGCTGGCTAAATCTTTTTTTAATGTGTAAATGAAACTTACAGGCACATCCGCTTGATTAAGTAATGATAATCGCAGAATCGGGAGTTTTGACGAGATTTCGTTGTAAGCGCACAGACTAGGAAAGAGAGAGAGAGAGAGAGAGAGAGAGAGAGACTATGTGCGACAGAGACAATTCGGCTGCGAGAGACAGCGCTTCAAAATCCATTCCTACTCCATTATACGGGACATTAGCCAACATTCGGACAACAACCATAAAATGTTAATCGCTAATTTCTTCGCAACACCATCCGTAGCAGGACGGATGCTTGTGAAATGCTTTACCGCAAAATCTTTCACTTTGCCGTGCACGCAGTTCTATTCTCTTCGGTGGGATACACTCTGTTGTTCAGACTAATCTTTCCGTTGCGACATATTTGACTGCACGCACAACTAACGTAATTCTAGCGCTCCGGTATTATCAGGGAGAAAAAACAGAAAAATTAAATAAGGCAATAATAATTACAACGCGTTCTTCACCCGTTTGGCTGTTGTGAATTTTTTTCAATATCGTGAGAATCTGCCTCTTCACCGTTGTCGCCGAAAAAATAAAGAAATTGACATTGTCCAAAAATTTAATCTAACTCTAATCCCATTTCACGCAGGACAAATGAAAACATCGTAACAAACAACTATTGTTTCGTTTACGATTGCGATGCAACGAGAAACCATGCTAAATTTCGAATGGATCTAGTTAAGAACGCGCGGAATGCATTCGCATCTTTCAGAGGAGGCATTCTCAAAAAATCACGCATCTAAGAACTGAAGAAATAAAAAAGAAAACATATGGTTTTACATAGAATTATGTTTTGATAGTCTTTCGGATCGGTAAGTCCTCTACTTCTTTACAATCGTTAGCTCATTGAACATCGCACACCGAATTTAATGCATCACGTATGCTCTTTTTTCATCGGCTCCTATTTCGGAATCGAGTTCACTTTTTTTGTTTTTCGGTGCGTCAACTATGAACATTATAATGATCCAGTATAAGTGAAATTTTTAAAAGTATTAATGTGCGGAAGCGGGATGTCCTGTTCGATAAAACCACAATTAACTAATCAGCTCTAGGATACGACAGCTCTCTGTCCTATTAAAATCGATTTTTTAGGACTAATTTATTCGCTTCATGACGATAACAACATTTTAGGGTTTCCTGTTGGTAGAACGACAATGTTTAATATTTAGTTGCTCCAGAATACTTGCCAACCACAGAATTTTCAACATTCTACACCATACATCATCAATCTTTCCTTTATTTCGCGTAAGGGCTCCATAAGGGAGAAAACGCTTTTGCGTCTTTCCAGATTTTATGTAGTCGCGCCATTTCAGATTTCGCAATAATTACCATTTATTTATGTGAACTTACTTCCCAATAATCTCTTGAAATATGTTGAGATTTTTAATATTTTCGCTTATTATTTGTTAATTAGTAGACCTGATTTTCGGCTCTCCTTCTAATCTGTTCTGTAGGTCCTCCATTTCGATTCAGCAATAAAAGGGATATCATCCGCGCATCGTAGGTTGGTTATGTGCTGATTTTAAATATTTTTGTGTGAAATCATTCCCTTCATAATAATAACTCCATACGTATTAAAAAGTGTCGAAGATAAAGAAATCCTATCTATTTTGACTGTTATTAAAGTTTGACTAGATCATTCGTCACGGCATTGTAATTTTTTCCGTCTGACACAATCGAACGCTTTATGGTAGGCAATGAAACAACACAGAAATAAAGGCTTATTGTGTATTTGATGTTTTTTTGATTACGGATAATATTCGTTCTCTAATATCCCTTTGGCGCTGATAAATCTAGCCAATTTAAACGATGTTTCACACTATTGTAATCCGTAGCATGATTCGAATGCGAAATCAACGCTATTATTCTCTTTGATTTTCACTTCGTCTATTTGAACTTTTCTTGTGTACCGGAATAAGGACAGATTTCACTCGATCATCCCTTCTCTTTCGTATTTGGTTTTATAATGTTCGGCTTATTTTCACTACCTCGAAGGAGGGAAGTGATTTTAGTATTTCAAAGTGTACTATCGAGCCACTTCCAACTGCTTTGTTATTTCACGGTACATATGTATGATACGTAGTGTCAGAAATGGATTGTAAGTGCGATAATCTAAAGGGACGGCCAGCTGTTTTAGACAAGCACATTTTGGCGCGAATCTTTTCGGCGGAGACTATATTTTTGGGCGTGGATCGTTTAGGTGGCAGCGAGCGAGGGGTTTTACTTAGACTTTTAAACGAATTACCCGCGGTGATTTTCACATTTCATCCGCTAAACGTTACCCCATTCGTGTTCGTGAAAAACACGGGCTACCGAAGAGTATGGATAAGTGTGTAAAATCGCCTCCCCCCGTCGATTTGGCTGAAATTTGGCCCGTATGTTTGCTTCGCCAAAAAAACTGCGATCCTGAAAGTTTTGAATTTTGGGGTTCAAATTTCATTTTAAAAAATAAGTTTTTCAGTTTTTTAACCATATCCTTGCGAATTATGGGTGGATTTTGAAAAACTCAAGTCGAGTTTGAAGAAAATTACGAAGCGTACATAACCTAGTCCATATAGCCTTTGGATGCAAAAACATGACCTAAAAAGTCAATTGAAAATTTCAAACTCGCCTAAAAACTACTTCTATAATGAAATTTGATATTGAAGCTCATAAATACAGATTAATATTCTGATCTTTTAGAGGGGTAGAAAGCGGTCAAAATTACAAAAAACTGAAATTTTCAGTGATTTTCTATGTTTTAAGAACTTTAATGAACACCAAACGCAATTTTAGTATCAAAAATGTGTTCAGCGACCCAAAAAACCCTCTGGTATACATACTTAGTTTAGTTTTTGTCATAGTATGTGGCTCAAAAACACAAAATTAACCTGAAAAAGACCTGTTTGGTGGCCTAAAACAACACACATACACATTTTTTGACGTATTTTAGAATTTTATTTTCTACTAAAAGCAATTTTAATCCCAAAAATGAGTTCAGCGATCCAAAGAACCCTCTAGTATAGATATATACTTCAGTTTGTCACGGTATGTAGCTGAAAAATGTAAAATAACCCCCAAAAAGACCTGTTTGGCGGCCTAAAACAACACGGAAACTCATTTTTTGACTTATTTTAGGACTTAATTATATACTAAACGCGATTTTAACCCCAAAAATTAGTTTAGCGGCCCAAAAAATCCCCTACAGTATACATACTTGCTCAGTTTGTCGCGGTATGTGGCTTAATATCATTAAATTAACACCAAAAAGACAAGTTTGACGGTCTGAAGAAATTCAGATATTTATTTTTTGATGTATTTCACACGATTTTTTGTACTGAGCTGTGATACTGACCTCAAAAATCTTTTCTTGACAGTCCCGAAATAAATATTTATATAAAGCTACCCATCCCCTACCTTAGTTTCAGTATATACATATATATATTGTTGAAAGTAACCTTAAAAGATTTAGCGATAAAATAACTTCCATATACTAAATTTGGTCGGTTTAGCTCCAATGCCTTAACAATGCAGAAATTTATATAAAATGAATTTATCTAAACATTTTATAAAATAATAGACTGTGTTTGTTCAAAAATTGTATTATTATAAAACTAAAATTATTTTATTATTTAAATTATGTATTTAATAGTTATTAGTATACATTTACAAAGATTTAAATCAAATTAAAAGTCATATAAACACCAGCATTTATTTTTAACGTTGTATAATTTGTTTACAATTAATTTGATTTTTATTACTACTTTCATCAATCACAGGTATTGGTTTTTCAATATGTAACAGCTTTGCCAATATTTCTGCAGATCTTATTATTTTAGATAAGTAATGAGTATACATACAATAAGTAACATATTACAGCTGAGAATAGTATCCAGTTGTACAAAGTCCATTTGCACAGTTAAAATCTGGTTTGTAATCGATATAACAGATGTACGTTTTTCTATTGATGTGACGTAATCTAACCTTGACTATTAATCTTCTTCTTGACATATTTCAAATGCAAATTGTTACTTTCATCCAATAATTCTACTAAATATGAAATTGATTGCAAATATTGGTAAGTTCTAGTGAAAAACATTTTTAGATCGTTTTCTGTAATTTCTGAAAAATCCAATAATTCATGTGATGTAAGTTGCTGAAAAGATAATTTTTTTTTAACTCCATCGTTCTGTTTTTACTTCTGTCACCAAAGTGTTTTCTACATTTTGCCTGGATTTTATTTGAGTAACAATTTCCACGTGATTTTTTTGATCAGAATTTAAACGTTTTCCAAAAAAGTATTGTGTAAATAGTTTGCAATTTGACAATATTCTTTGTCTCTAGGAAGAAGTTTATTATTTATTTTCTTAAGAAGGTAACATTTTTTCTGTGAACAACTTCGACTGGCCGTCGAAGCCGAGAGTCATATGATTCTTTGACCGGTGTTAATTGCGAACGTTTTTCTTTCAAAGCCAGCATTAATTTGCTCTTCTAACCAATTCTTTACATCTTAAAATCCTCGACCGAGTATAAAAATATCTACACCTTCTTCTTTGGATAATATTGATTTTAAAATTTCAGTATCATTAACATCATCTTCAAATTGACCAGGTGTATCGACTACATAACCATCGGATGTACGGGTGGTAAAAAGTTTACATAGTGGTACTTTTTTCTGACCAGAATGTGATTTCTTTTAGTACTCATTATTACTACTCTTCTGGTGACGTAAAAGAGAGCCATCGCATATTAACACTAATTGATCGTCTTTAATATTAAATAATTTTTTCGCAGCAGGTGAAGTGTGATTTTTTATTAAATCATCCCGAGTCATAGCGTCGACACATATAAAACACACGCTCACTCGGTTTAGGAACACAGTCTGAATCAGAAGTTACACACAATGAACTTGTATTTCCGATCTTAAGCAAATAATTAATAGTTGAAGTTAACCTCTGCTTGTTTATTTATAACATTTCGTTTATTTATTTAACGTTCCTATTCCAAGTTTCTCTATATTTCAAGATCCCGCCTAAAAAAGAGAGGTTGACCTCGATCTAAATACTACATTGTTATCATCGTCGGACTCTTCTAGAAAATAATCTATTTTTTTACATTTAAACCGACCTAGGCGCGGCAGCGCACTCCACGAAGTAAGTAGAAATTAAAAATTATTTTTCTCGCAAATACTTCAGTCAAAAAATTCCGATCAAAAAAAATAGCAAGACAACTACGATTGGCTAATAGCAATTTGGTATTTCTTCTAAAAATGTTTAAATTACATTTTTGCAAATTATTCCATAATAGTGCAACCTCATTAAGTTTAATTAGCGACAAGCAAATAAGCGGTAAAAAAAAGTCGTAGTAGCGTTAGAATAATTTATTATAATCAAAAATTTAAACCATTTCAAATATAATAGTATTCGGTTTCCGGAATGCGATATTCTGCCGTTCTATGTATAATTCTTGTAAAAATAACGTGTGTCTAGGTCGTTGCTGAATAATTATACAATCGACTATGATTCAGGCAACAAAAATGCGCGAAGATGGTCTTAAAATGTCGTATTTTAGTACCGCAGATTTGCGTGAAATTTAATTTACCTCCGAACCGACAAATCCGGCTCGCTTTAGCCGAATTCCGGCCAGTATGCATGAACTCCTCGTTTCTATTACCAACTTTAGTTTAGACCTCAGTTTGCCGTCTACACGTTTTCTGTAATTTTTTTTTTACGCCTAGTGTTCTGCTTCCAAATGTAGCATCGATTTGAAACTTTCGATATACACTGTAAATCTGAATACCTTCAGATAATCAGAGGTAGAGAGGTCTTAAAGTCCAGAACTCCCTTCCAGTAATAAAAAAAAATTAACAATTACTACACGATTGATCACGAAATTTTCGAATGAAGTAAGATGCTAATTTAAAAATTTAGGCATTCTTATTAATGAGAGAACTGAAAAATAAAAATACAAAAACATCCGCCGACATAACACACTGTGTTTAAGCTATCAAAAAGGTAAAGTTAAAAAAAGCCCAAGACGCCGCAACTATGAAAACTTCTGTAATTTTACTATTATAATTTTCACAAAGTCCGCGTTTGAAAATTTTAAATTGGACGCTGCGGATGAATAGTATAATTTCAGTAAACAGCTGAAACGTGAAAATCCTCATTTTTATTTCGCACTTACAGGAGCTGGTTCCTCATCCAGAGGAAGCTGTGTAAATGAGGGTGGTGCCACACCAATATCTCTGTTTAAAGGTTACCGATAATAGTGAAAATGTAAGACTAATTGCTCTAACGAATCCTACTATTCCCAATTTTCGATTCGGGTTAATAGAAATTCTCATTTTTCCCGCGATGTTCTCCTCTTTGGGTCCCTAATCCGAGACCTGAAAAATACGGAGTTCCGGACTTATTGAATGACCCGTGACACACATAAACAAAGGGTGAGCATTAGGCTTTTCTTTGAATTTGAACAAAAAAACACGAAAAAACTCTTTTATAATCAACGCACGGACGCGGCACACCTCCCGGAGGCGTGTCACCCAGACGAACACGGATGACCAAATCAACGTACGCGAATATTATAATAGCAAACGGTAGAAAATTACAATGTAGAAGTGTACGACAGTGTAATTAATAATGACCACCATGGCGCGGCCATTCCAAGACTAAATAAAAATTAATCAAATGCAGCATTAAAACATAGAATAAAGAGCTCAAAAATGTTAAAATAAAAGAAATATTAAACTGCAAACGAAAAAAAAAATAATCTAAATTTCATATTAATCAGATGAGGAGTAGAGGAAAAAAACGAACTACTCGATGAATTAACATAATTCGAAGTAATATTAAAAAATAAACAAACAGCCGAAAAACTACATCGTGGAAAATTTAGTTCAAAAATTCGGAAGCACAAAAAATATTCGACACAGAACTAAATTGAAATAAAACGGGATATCCAACTACTACGATAATGATAAAAAACGAAGACAATGATAATAAAAATAACCCCGGATATTGAAGTGGGACTCGAATTTTTAATTAACTAAAAGGATAGTAATAATTGACTAACTAAGACCCAATAAAAAAAAAAACACGTCATGAGGAATGCACACGTAAAATTAGGGGGGGATAAATTAAACCTTTAACAATATTTTTTTAAACGAAATCTTAAAAAAATATCCACCCCGGAAGAATGGAAATGTTGGAAAATAATAATAATAATAATAATAGTAATAATTATTAGTGGTTAAAGTGCTTGGCCACCAAATCAGAGGTCACGGGTTCGAGATGTGTCTCTTTCCGGGAACCAAGTGGCTCCCAGGTTTATAGCTAATCTGAAATTTAATTGGGTACCGGAGAAATCTGGGAAAGTAAAGGAGGATCCCAAGTAGAAAGGAACTGGTCTCAGTATTCTCATCAGATCCATTAGGCTTAGTACAATTATGAAAAGCTTAACTTCACAATCCATGATACTTTTTTTTTTTTCTTTCTTTTTTGGGCGCGCCAGCGGCATTGACCCAACAACAAGAAAACTAAGCTAAGAAATTAAATAACTAAGCGGTCCGAAATGGACGCAACAAAGGACAGCAGTGCGGACACCACAGAAGATGAAGGAAAGGAGAGGATAAAGGAAGAGTTATAGGGAGTAGGGAGACCTAATGACAGGAGCTGACTGTATAAAAGGTAGCGATTATTAAGAAAAGCAGGACACTCAAAGAAAATGTGATTAGCATCACATGTACGAGGAGGATCGCAATCGTGGAGAGAGCAATCAGGAGAAGGCGATAGGGCAAATCGAAAGCGAGAGGAAGGGAGGAGAGAATGATTGATCCGGAGACGAATTAGGGAGACAATAGAAGAGCAACGACTGAGAGGAATAGAATGGAACCAAGACAGGGAACGAGGAATTGGCTGAATGAAACGGTAATGAGAATGATGATTAGAAAATAGGGAGGGATAAATATCCTGCCAAAGTCTGGCGTGATTGGAGGTGGATAAGGAAAGGATATCTGAAGAAGGGAAATGGTTGAGGAATGAATCAAGGCGACCAGCAGAACGAGCCAAAGAATCGGCTGCATCGTTGCCATCAATTCCGGAATGACTGGAGACCCACAAAAAATCAATGAGAATAGAACGGGATGACTGCAAAGTGGAGGTAAGAGAACGAATTGAGAGAATAATATTATCAGAGGAATGTGAAGGAGGAGAGGATATGGCTTGAAGGACGCCCTTAGAGTCCGAAATAATGAGGAATTGGGAAAGATCGCTTAAAGAGGAAATATAAGAGATAGCCTGAAGGATGGCGATCGACTCGGCAGAAAAAATAGAGCAGAAGGAAGGAAGCCGGAAGGACTCAGAATGTCGAAGCGACGGAGCAGTAAACGCACCACCCACGCTGTCCTCGCTCTTGGAACCATCAGTAAAGATCAATACATGAACAGGAAAAGAGGAATTCAACAAATGAAGAAATTCATTGTTGACTGCACTGTGAGAGGAGGAATTGGCTCGAAGTGGGAGAGAGGAAAATTTGATAGGCTGCCATAGGCTATTGAAATCATGAAAGAAGTACGGGAGAGTGTTGTAGGAAAGGACAACAGGAGAAAAATTCGAAAGACGGGTAGCAATGAGCGACAGGATTGGGATTTTATGAGGAGAAAAACGCCAGCAGTTTTTAATATATAGATAGGAGGAAATAAGTTTGGACGAGGAGATGGGAAGCCGTTTAATTAAGGGAAGATGATCGTTAGACGTACAGCACTACTTTCTAGTATCGTACAGATTATGGAGGGTAGATGAAAAGATGGACTAAATCAATTTTTAAACTGTAAATTACTCGAAAGAATAAAAGAGCGGAATGGGTTAAAAGAAACCGGCTGCGAAAGTAACGTAAATATTCTTTTATTAAACGATTTTTTCATGTTCTGCAATAGAGATAATTTTACTTTCTCGATAAAGGTGATAAGAGCCGGTTTTTAATTTTCTTAATTGAATATTTTATTTTTTACCGGTTCAGAATTGAAGTGACTTTTATAAATTTGCGGAATAGTTTTAATCAGCCTATGCGGTTAGTTTAGCCGGAATTAATAAGTGAGAAAGTAGAAACAAATAGCCAATACGCCGATAAAAACGGCGTCCAACAAGACAACCTTCAAGACTTGTTCAACCATTCCTCCTCCAAGCCAGCTTCCTAGTTATCTATGGAATACGAGTTAAATACTTCGCTATTGACACTCGCAATTTATTGCATTGTTTATCTACTGGCATATTTATTTCACCGCGTAAGGGGGGAGGGTCTGTTCGAAAATAAGTAAGGTGTGTTAGCCGTTTAAGTAGTTTTTAATTGCGTAGTCACCGAATTCTGTTCCTACTGAAACAAGTAACATTCGCAAACGTTATCAATACATCGCTAATATGCCAAGACAAATATCAGTGAACATCAAAACTGAAAATCTTTCACCATTAAGCTATCACCCGGTTGGTTCTCTTCAGCGATCACTGATTTTTGGGAAAGTTGTTGATTACCGTCATTCAACTGTTTACTGAGATCGTCTTTTCGGAACGATTACCATTCTAAAAAGGACTGAAAGTTATTGAGTATCTCAAAAATGCAGTGGTGGTACTTTCTCTGAAATACGCAAGCGTAGGAAACGTGAATTATCCTTTGCTCCCAGAATTCTTCACTATTTTCATATATAGTTGTTTTTTTTTTTTTAAGATCCCCCCTCTGAGTTCTACAATATTACGTTTTATTTAGTTTGAACTTTTTTATTTTTCGTTTTCCGTTTGGATATTATTTCTGGGACGAGGGAAAAAAAAAATATAATAATCCAGTAAACAAAGTCATCTACTTTTTACCGATTTTAAAAACAAAAAATAATGTCGTGTTCGCCGCGTTTTATTTTCTTTTTTGTTTTTTGACACGACTTTTTTTGGCCAGTTTTATTCCTTATTTTTATATATTTTGTCTTTTAATTCTGATTATATATTAATATTATTTCTTTTAATGGACAGATATAAATATTTTGCCTCGTCATCTTTCTACTATTTGTACTGTAGATTGTATAAGAAAAATGTTATATCTCTCCAACAGAAAAACTGTGAACTATTTTCTCCCATTCTCATTTTTCGGACATTGCCACACTAAATGTCGTCCTTTCCGTATCGCAATTCTGGCATCGTTCGTCCGATATTATTTTCATTCGAGCTAAATGTTCAAAAGTACAATAATGGCCTAATCTCAGTCTTATTAATTTTACTGCGTAGTCTCTGTTTATACTAAGAGATACCATATACCAAGGAGTTCTTGTAACTTCATTTTGTAAGAAGATGTATCTTTTACCCTTGTTCTGTCCTATTGTTCGATATCGATTATTCCATTCTATATGTACATGCTTTCTTTAATCCGTGATTTGTATTCTAGCCAGTTTAGCTTAACGTATCTTTTTTTTGTCTTCGAGTATTTTTGGCTATGGAATCAACAATTTTGTTTCCTAATAATCCGAGATGAGCCGGGATCTATTTGATTGTTACTTTATTTCCTTGTTGTTTTAATCTGTGTATCTGATTCCTAATCCGCAATTCCTTATTCTGTGATTGTTTTACATATTGCAAAGCTTTTAATACTGCATACATTTCAACAAAAAAGGAGGATCCGGCATATCTGAGACTATAAACCCGTGATTTATTTTTGTCAGCACGATATAGTGCCGCAGTGCATCGCCGGCTCACGCTGTCTATTGAACCGCCGGTATATATTATCTCGTGTTCGGCAAATTTCTCTTTGATTAATATTTCAAGTTCGAGGTTATTAATATGATTAGTATACAGCTGAATGACATTCTGACTCTGATACCTACGTTTATTGTATTCCAAAGTATTAAATGGTTGGATATTATGTTTAAAGTATTACCTTTATGAAAGTACTATCGGAAGTCATTGTGATGTTTTTTTGGAATAAAGTATGTTAACTAATTTGGTTAATTGTTTATTTATGATATGATATCTATGCTCTTTAACCTTAATGTAGAATTTATCAGTAACGTATTCTATATGTAAGTCGAGTGGAGGCTTTGCTGCTTCTACTTGCCACGTAGTGTAAAGGTGAGGTCTTAAAAGCCTCTATGTTGATTCGTAGAGCTCTCTTTTGTTAATTTTGTAATTTAATTTTGTTGGTTCTATTTAGGCTGACATAAGGAGCTATATAGTCGAAGTGAGATCTAAATATTGCTCTATATAAAATTAGAGACTACCCCTGGGAAATGATCTTCACTTTATACCGGATAGAGCTCGAAGCACATTATATCCTTTTTCACATTTTTTTTGTCATTTTTGCCCACGTAAAACGACTTTAATAATTCTTCGGCTATTCGAAAGCGTATACCAGCCAGTGATTTTTTTTTTATTTATATATATGTGGCTATAACCAACAAGGGCGACTACCCAGACACACAAGCTGTAGGTTAGTTGGAGGCAATAGAATTTAATTCGATGGATATGGATTTAATAAAGAAAGAAAGGACTGTGATAACTTGTGGAGTAGGAAACCCCAGTCCCAACAGGTGTGCATACAAAATATTCCGTTCGGTAAATAAAGAAGAGCATTAAAACAAAATGTGATTGGGGTCACCTATAAAAGAAAAATCAGGACGATGCAGCGGGTAGCAGAGTGCGACCGAAGTGCAGACGACATATCGCCGAAACTGAGGAGCGACTGAGAAGTTCCAAAGTCGTAGAACCATGGGAAACTTGGAAGATTAGGCTGAACTTTCAGATAATGAGAGCTAGGATTTGAAAATGATGCCACATAGATGTCCGAACGGAGCTTTAAATGATACTCCTTGGACAGAGCCAGAATTTTATTTACGGGTATCTTTCTAACAAAGTGCATTGCATGCATCGAAGAGCTAATCAGTCTGCCACCTCATTCCCCTCAATTCCCACGTGTCTAGGGTCCACAAGAGCTCAACAGTGATGGAGCGCGCAAAAAGAGATTGTAAATAAAAGAGCGAATACGATGGACGATAGCACCGATGAGTATTATCATTATCGGTAAAAACGAGACACTCGGCAGTAGTCGTTAAAATAACCGTTAAAAAAAGAAAGCAGTCTTCTTGGAAAAATTTTTCCCTACTAGCACTTAAAACACCATCATTGATCACGGAAATTTAAAATGAAAAATAAACAAATTTTAAAATAGCGTCATTTACAAGCTCATCGCTGACGGAAATACGACCTATCTTAACGTTATATCCGAATGATGTTGCGTCCATTAGAAACTACACCGGTCAGGGATGGAGATCATTATGAGTAATCGATGGTAAGTAGCTATTATGAATCGCCAAAATTCTAAAATTAAAGTTTTGATGAACGCGAGTGACTTAAAATATTATTCAACTTACTTACCATATGGAATAGTAGATTCGAATAAAGATAATTAAAACTCCCGAGGCGTGATTTACAAGATCAGCACTGACGGAATTTGTGTTTTTAAACCAATACCTAGATTTATTATATTGTACACCGGTATTTACGCTGAAAATTGGGAAATAGAATTGCTAAAAGAGAAAACAAGATACCGAAAATTATTTTAGCGGGGAAACACTTAAAGGGGTTATCATGATTAGTCTTAAACAACATTCATACCCTAGAAAACCGTGGTATACAAAATTCAAATTCCAGCAATCATTAGAACTCGCTTTAAATATTTGTCCGATTGGTCTATAAAAAAGGAATAATTGTTATGTTTAATGCGTTTTTTGATGAATTTTCGGTATACCGAGACCTTAATTAATGTGTGTTAAAAACAGTCGTAATATGTAGGGTATATTATATTTACGATCTTTTATTATTTTACTTCTTTCCCGTGTATTTTTATCGAATTTTTAAAATTAAAGTCGATATTAAAAAAAAAAAAAAAAAAAAAAAACTATTTTATTAGCAAATATTACGATGTTTAGAAAAACATGCACGCGACTTCGAAGAACATATATAAAGTAAATAACACCGTTACGATCATTTCGTATTGCCTACGAAAGGTGAAGACTGGTTTCATTCATCCTGTATAAGCCGGTACAAAAAGCTGCATAGAGAAATACATTAAGCCGAAACCTATTCAGAGAACGACATCATCAACCTAGACCGAACCTGTTTGTTCCGTTGTCGATTACGGCAATAATCCCGACAGCGCACAGTAACATGGACGCAAAACGTTTATTTACATCGTGTTTGAATTTCAATTTGAATCAAAAACCCATTCAGTGTGCCTTATACATATATACGGTAGCGCGCGTCTAATGTCTAAGGTGATCGGCTAATAAGAGTTGTCACAGGACTATTCGGGATTTGTCTTGTTTCAAACTCTAATTTTCGAATAAGCATCTAATATTACAATATTAAAAATACGGCATCATATCGCAGAAGTGTTAAGCAAAAATGGTCCATAAAAAAAATTCCCTAGCGGTTTTAAATCTGTATTTGGAAATTAACAGTTTAACTTTCAACTAGCAGACCTAGT
The DNA here is from genome assembly GCA_039619475.1 of Icerya purchasi. Classification (NCBI taxonomy): domain Eukaryota; kingdom Metazoa; phylum Arthropoda; class Insecta; order Hemiptera; family Monophlebidae; genus Icerya; species Icerya purchasi. The sequence continues at coordinate 94,927,393 of CM077116.1, read as the reverse complement.
AGATGACATTGTCCCTGTTCAGAATATATCAATATTTTATTTTTAATCACATCCCAGAATGTAAAATATTAAAAGCTAATTTCAAACATTAATATTTACGCGAAAACCTTAACTTTACAATCCCCGACGCCCTGTCAAGGATATACTTACTTTACTTTATATGTTTTTATAATTCCACATAGACACAAACGTAGCAGATATATAACCCGCCATCTTCGTATGTTGTCATTACGTCTAAAGCTACGCAACTATCGTACATGCCAGTGAGATGCCTTCGGCATTACATATATACAGGCGGTCAAAACACACATCGTATAAACAAAATGTTGGAACAATTATTTCATTTATTAATTATCACTTTAAAACGTTGCGGTGTAATGGTCCCATTTAGCGTTTGTGTTAATTAATTAACAATGATAAAAGTGCGAGTAATTAATGAAATTATAAATAAACATTCAAACTGAATATATAAATAGCTACGTGAAACGTTTCCCGCGAAAATATTTCATCTTCAACCGTTAAAGGCAAAAAGAAGTAAAAACAAATGCACGTAATACATTTCGAATCCGGTAAACATCTTAATTTATGTCTCCGTCCAGTTCAAATCGTATTTACACTTTTTTTATTTTAAGACTGCAAAGGACGTATTCTATTTCAGACATGACTATTTATATTTAAAAACGTTTATTTATAATTACATACGTATTACATTAACAATCTACCATAAACTTAAGCCTAAAAACGCTTCGCATTTATAATAATAATAATAATAATAATAATAATAATAATAATAATAAATAATAATAATAAATATATTTCATTTTCATTTTTTCATTAAGTTAATTTACATAAACCGCAAATGCGCTTAGTTAGCGCGAGCAGCGGAACTATTGGTCATTATACCTGGACTATAAATATGTGCAATTATTATTGAGACAGAGAAACGACAATTTTGTATAGCTTTTCAAACTTCACGCGCTAGGTGGCATCTCAAAAATGACTTTAGAAACCTGCGAGCAATTTTATTCCATTTTCCCATCATTTTTTTACCAGATTATGAAGAAAAAAATCGGTTTTTTAATCTTCAGGTTCATTTCTTTATGGGCCATCGCGCTTTAAAGGTTCTCAAATTAAAATTTCAACTAAACAGATTTTTAAAAACTTTTGTTTTCGAAAAAAGCGAAGTTTTGCACGTATTTTAACCGGGCAATTTGTCTGAAATTTTTACGTACCTTATAAATTCCGTCTACTAATTTCGTTATTTCTTCCGACTCCATTTCGCACTGTCTGTCTTTTAATTCCGGTTAGGCGCCAAAGGTATCACGAGATGTCTTTTGTACAGCTTTTCTATTGAGCAACGGCAAAAACGGTCGTGTACTTTTTAATGAACACAATAAAAAAACACATTTAATAATTTTCTTTTTTTTTCAAAACGTGTGCACTGAACAACCGGCTGCTGTGTTGCAACTACAGGGCAATTAGAAAATAAAATATTCAACGGTAAAATAATAAAAAGCGCGACGAAGAATTGCTGCGAAAAAGACGATCACGAAAAATCTACCGTACACACAGATTAAGGTCGGGAAAATAAACATACAACAACAAACCGTCCACTCAGTTCTATCTGAAACTATAAACCACCGCCTTCCCAGCGAGGACCAGCGCGAGCCATCAGCTGATCACGTGATTTAGACCGCTAGTCAAAACGTCTTCTCTCAATTCCGCTTTGGAAAGTCGTTCTGGCGACGGTGAAGAAATCAAAGAACGGCCAAGAAGGAAGTAACGGATGAATAAGAATGGAAAGAGAATCGGCAGACTGCCCGGCCGTGCGGCGACGCAACCAACAAAAACCTTACAGCTAAATCCGAACAACGATATTTGTTCAGGTATCGATTCTTTTTTTCTTCTATTTCTATTTCTTCGGCGGTGTAAGGTGGAATTACAAGCGACGCACATAGCTGCAGGCTAGAGATTGACCATCAACGAGCCATCAAACAGCCGCATTCCATTCCGCGAAAAAAAATAAATAAAAATAAAGAAAGAAACAGTTAATCTCCCTTGATCGAAATAAAAGTGAAGGTGAAAATAAACAACAGCGTGCATTACGCTGTAATCTTTAGATTAGGAACGATTTCAAATGATATTTGACACGAGAGTAACGTGTTTGTTTGCGCAGTATGCTCTGGCGTTCGAAATATTGAATTTAATTTTATTTAAATTGACGTTAGCCTAAAAGAGATATTCTCCACATAGGAGAACACCAGTATTAACAATCTGAGAGCAAGTTTTAACAGATTTTACACTGGATCATCGGTGACCCCTCCGGATGTATAATCGACAAATTTTCTTTCTTATGCATTAATCTCCCACGAATTGCAAAAAATTAAACTTTTTACACTTCTTTCGGACTAACCGATACGAGCAAGAGACAGCGGTTAACAACGTCGAATTACAAATAAATCCAAAATAAAACAAAGTACATGAAATATATTCAAAATCAGGACAACGATCACACACAGAACGAAATACAAATACGAGAGGGAATCATAGAAGAAACAGACCAGTTCACATATTTGGGTAAAGTATTCACAACCGAAAAACAAGGGATGAAATTAGAACTCGAAAAGAAAATATCAAACGGTTGGATTGCATACCATAAAATAAAACATATACTCAAGACCACAATCAGCTCACAAAATAAAGCGAAAATATTTAACCAATGCGTGATATTCTAGTACTAACGTATGCTGCGGAAATCTGGCTCATTAAAGAAAGGAAGTTATAGAAAAATTAAGAAAAACTGAAAGACAGATGGAACGAGCTTTACTTCGCATAAAGCTATAAGATTAAATCAAAATATATCCGAAATAAGACAACATTTCGGGACATCGGGACAAGGATAGCCCTGAACAAATGGGCCTGGGCTGGTCATGTTGCAAGACAAGTAGATGGAAGGTGGACAAAAGAAATGATCCAATGGAGACCATATATGGGAAAACGCGCACAGGGAAGGCCACTCAGAAGATGGACGGATGATATTGTGGCAACAGCAGGAAAACAGTGGTTTCGTGGAGCACAAGATAGACAACGATGGAGTAGACTAAGGGCGGCCTACATCGAATCAATGATGTAACACAGGCAAAATAAGAAGAAGAAGAATTTAATCGGGAGGAATAATTTCGAAAATAGTAACTAAAAATTAGAAATTAGAAAGGAACTTTAATCGCTCGGTTCTGCTGAATGAATATTAACAACCTTTACCTTTAACGCCGGAAACATTTTATGGCCAATTAACCAATTTGTGTCAAGACCTCGGTAACCGTCAATTTTCACACATCGCATCACATAAATTCAGTTTCTTTTTTTTCCCCTACTTTGTCGAAAAATAATCTAAAAAGAAAGAGTAATCAAACTTTTTCGATTCGGTCAGATGATGAAAAAAAAAAAGTAGCCAAAATGATAGAGGGAAGAGGGAATATATGTATGACGCGATAAGAAGTAAGAAGCTTTTTACATACGAGAATACAGAATGTTCAACATAAAGGAAGATTGCACAAAAGAAAAAAAGAAACGATTAGCTACACAGATGCTTCAACCGAATGGAGAGAACCACACAGGGGAGAAGCTGCACAACGGTTATTATCAACAGAAAAAAAGTAATAGAATGATTCATAGAATAGAGAAGGAAATGAAACCAGGAATTACAAGAACGGATTAAGAGGGAGAGAGGAAATGTAACTAGAATCTAATATCGAATTACATGAGGTAGAGGGTGGAATTCGCAAAAAAGAAAAAAGCGCGAAAAACCCATAACCCAGGTCGAAAAATAATCAATCCGACGTATTCCTCGATGACCGCTGCAGGGGGAAAGAAACAGTTTGAATAATAAAGTGGGGTAGGAATGATCGGGAAGAGAATAACAAATCGGGCACTTGTGGAGTCGTAACTAATCGAATAATTGAAAGAAAAGCGCTTCGATGAAATGTATCAAAATTCGACTATAAAAATAAAAGAAGAAGGAGAAAAGCCGAAACAGATTCGGAAAAGTTAACGTGCGAACAAAAATTAAAGAAATTTCGCGAATCATCAGTAAAACGAAATAGTGAGCTGATATCGTTGCAGATTTAATTACCGAACTCGTGAAGGAAATTTAGAAAATAAAGGATAGAAAACATGACAGAATTTAGCCAAGTTGGAAGAAAAAAGAATAGACTACTACAGAAGATGTCGTAAAACTGAAATGAACTAAAACGAAAAGAAATAAGAGCTACTTCAAAATGTGTGAAACGTCGTTCCTTGAAAATTGGAATGGAAAACAGTGAAGAACGGAGAACCGGAATAGCGAGGAAACGATCGGTATTGGACTTGGTAAATTCGGGTGGAATTGGAAAAAATTTGAAACTTGAAAAAGAAAAGTCATAGAAAAGAATTTTAAAAATACTGGAGGACTTGGAGACAGAAAAATGGAAAAATAGTTGCCAAATCTGGAACCCGTAGGGATTATATTGAAGATTTTCGGTAAGCTTATAGACGATGACAGACGAGGTAATCAAAATATTCGAAGAAGAGACAATTATTAAGGAACACGCCAAAACAATTAATGCGAGGAAGGAATATTGTTTTGAAGATAAATTAATTTAAAAAGCAGAGGAAGAAGCAATGCCAATAGAGTGAATAAGAGCGATCCAGAAGGAAGAACCTCGAAGAAGACGCGAGAAACCATTTTATTAAAGCGTTGACGGCAGGTGGTGGCGAGAAGAAGCAAATGGATGATCGGTCGCCACGAAACTAATAAGGTAAATAGAGTGAACTGAAATGTTATTGAAATATTAAAATCAATATAATTACGAGACAATAGCAAACAAACAAAAACGCTATATATAATAATTATCTGCGATGTTAGTGTACTATTTTCGTAATTATATTTAGTATTGTTCATAGTTCCAGCAAATATGTTAATTGAATTCTTTATAGTCGGAAAATTGATTATTATTATTATATAATAAGCAAGCATCAGAGCCGAAAATATAAATTCAGATATATTACTGTGCTGAATATTTAGCGTGTTATAGCGTTTTCGTTGGTCGCTTTGACTATTACGATAATTAAACTTATTCACAGGTATTTATAATCGATAAATCGTGTAACACGGTTTTATTGCGGTTTTTCTAAAAACAATGAATATGTTTTATATTTCCATGAAAATAAATTATCTGAAAAAAAACGAAACACGAAGGTGGTGTAAACCTATGTCAAACAGTAGATGAATCCATTGATTAATTAATACCGCACCTATGAACAATAATAAATAATACTAATAGTAATTACAACAATAATAATAATAATAATAATAATAATAGTAATCAAATCAAATCGGTTTATTTCTACATACAAATGATTATGTACACAAAGATAATATCACAAATACGTATGCTGCACATTATTATTATGAGATTACATTCGTTATATGACTTTCAGTAAACTACAATAACCAATGTGGTTTAGAATAAGGTGTATGACACACATTGCTTTGTGACAATTTTTTTTTTTTAGAATCGAATACGACAAAAGTAATAGAAAACAAATAGCGAATAGAGATGCTGATTTCTTTCTAGTTAAACCAGGAACTGTTAGAAATTAACCACTATTAATGAAAAATAGACGCCGTAATATAGACGACACAGGCGAAATCGATATCTCGATACGATAAAAATGTTAATATTGAGATCATTTTTTGATCGAGATAAATAGGGAGAAAATAAAAGGATTAATTTAAGAAAAATAAAACTAACAGGCAAATATGAATCGCTAAAGCGCACCACCATTCGGTAAATTGCTAACAACTTATAAATGAAGAAATAGAAAATCGAAAAAATTAATAGAAACACAAAAAAAAAGGCAATTTATTTTTTCCCAAACTATTTTGGCGCAAAAACGCTTTTCTTTATTGATTTGTTTCATTTATTTTTTATATTTACTCCATTTTTGACATCGCAGGATTCCCCTGCCGTTTAATTTTAATCATTTTTTCATATACTCGTAGATATTCCTCTCGTAGCTTTCATATATTATCGCGAAAGGCATATTCATTTTCTAACATACGTTTAGGTGAATCACGGGCACACGAACACCGAATTTAATACTTCTTGTTCCTGTTGCAACATTCACGACGCAGCCTTTTCTCTGTAGCGATGTGCGAAATAAGATCACGCCTCTGAGTATGTACTCTGTAAAAAATAACATTTTAAACAAATAAACAGCACAACAAAACGAATACGAAATAAAGCATATAGAAATCGGTAGTATTACGAGGAATACGCATAATATGCTCTCATTATGTAGCAGAAATACACACCTCTATATACACTGAAGCAAGTTCGCAATCAGCAAAACCAAAAACTATCAACGTAATGGATAGCTTTTGTTGGCGCTAGGTTCTTTTCAATCGATTTAACCATTTTCCCGGAGCAGTTCCTATCTTCCGGTATTATTCCTAGGATGTATACTATAAACACGATTTCTTCACGAGTAATTGTATATTGTCTGATCACCTTGTCGCGAGTAGAACTATCGCTTTTCTACGATACTATTGTCGGTAGATAAAGCCGAATTACCGAAATAATCCGGAGCGAGTAATTCTTATATGATGTATTAGCAATCAAATAATCGAGTCAAACGAATATTTAACTCCTATGTATGGACTTTCGATGCAGGTCGAGTCAACAAAAATAAAATGGACGCGGAAATAAAATAGAATAACAAAACGAAAAAAACAAACATTACTAACACAAGCAATTTATACGCTACGCTGAGACAGTTGGAGGTCGCAACGAAAACACAGTTCTGTTCAACGGATATCAAACGGCGCAACCAATTTTAGTGAATCCTCGAATAAAACGTGGGTACCACAGAAACTTAATTTGAATGAAACTCCCTTCAGAGTCGTATTGCTCGATTCCGAGTATCGCGTGGCTACTACCTATTTGTTCATTCTAGTTGTACAGACATAGGCATAGTGGTTTTTTTTTGGTTTTTTTTTTTTTTTGGTTTGGCATCTACATCGTGTGACCACTTTTAACACAAATTCACCCTAAAATGAAACTAACCTTCTTATATAAACTAAAAATAAAATAAATAAATAAAAAATAATAATAAAATAAGATAAAAACGAATAAATAGATAAAAAAAAAAAAAAAACTCTTACCAACTGCCATCTAAACCACAATGTTGCAAGCGACTGTGAAACTGAATAAGGTAACCTCAAAGTTTGGTCCTCGCAACAAAACAAATATTGAATATTATACGGAGGAAAAACCGACAAGGAAATTAAGTTCCTGAAAATAATATTATTTCCGCGTGTGTCAAATAATTTACAAGAAAATAACAAACGCCCTTCGAGTAATTGATCATCTCGTGATCGCTGCAAATCAAACTTGACGTTTGACTTTGAAAATTCTGTGAAAATCGCGTAAGTCTCCTATACGAAGATGACCAGATCAAGGTAACAAATTTCCTAATAAGTCCCTCTCAGGGATAGTTAACGGCACATGATAATATCATGGTCTCAACAGAATAGTTGGTTGGATTGCATTATAGTAGCTACCTAGGTTTGAGTTTTTATATTTATCAGATTTTTAATTTTCCGAAACAAATCATTAAGGGGAATGAAAAGGTATGGGGTACCGCTAGAAGCAGCTTCCTTGGCCAACAGATCGACATTATCATTCCCCTCTATTCCACATTGTCTCGGAATTCAGCAAAATTTCAAATTCATTCTTTTATTAATTATCTAAGACATTTATTTCTTATTTCACGTACTAGGCGTCGGATGGTATAATTTATAGCTAAATTCATTGCATTTTATCGCTAATAGTGAACTTAGGCTGTCACTGATAATTAAGTGTATCTTTTGTGTCGACATCAGGTGTGATTGTTAAAAACTCCGAAGTTTATCTATAGCCAACAGTTCAGCAGTACATCGCGGCAGCTTAAACTTCTGTAACGTTATTTTCCTTCGATAAAAAAAGCTGCTGCATCTACTGCGTTCCCAGGTTCCTCGATTTTAGAACAATCATCAATAGAAATTATAATAGAATCGTAATAATGGTTAATTTTTGACTCCCTTGCTATCTCTCCATGGTAGTTCTGGCCGTCTCCACCTTCCCCGAATAACTTTCTGAGTGTCCTCAGTTTCCTTTTGTCCTACGTTCTTCCTTCTTGATGGGTAATCGTCCGTAGCTGACAAGCCCAATAAAAAAGTAAAAAAAAAAAAAAAAAAAAAAATGGTTATTGATTAATGAAATCGCAAAACGAGGAGGAAGGTTTTGGTTTTTCATTTCTTTAAATAAGTTCGTAATTGATCTAGCTGTAACAAATTTATATCGTAGTGAAATGTAAAGTAAATCGATGGATGTAAAAGCGCTCGGCTATACCTATAATATAAAACTATTCTACTTGACAGTGAAGACTTTTTTTTTGAAATCAACAAATCTCTACTCAGTATTAACTTGAAAAATAACTGACGGTAAATAGAAGAATTGGCAATTGTATAATTTCACTCGAAACCTCTCATCCGTTAAAACATCCCTCCTAATAAATAACGGAGAAAGATGGGTTTCCCCGCATGTAGACGTGGCATTAGAGCTGTTCGGACGTTACCAGAAATAAGCCTCATAATCAAGTTTTAAAGTTTCTCCAGTTTATTTAAGTTCGTTCTGGAAGCCGACCCATAAAAAAGTAGATCCGTAATCCAGCTTTGAGCGAATAAAGAATCTAAACAGAGTGAACTCAGAATTCTCAGCCATCACACCAAGTTGTATTATATACAGACTTGAAAATTTATGATCATAGCACAATTATTATATAAAATTTGAACGTGTTTAACCCAAGTAAGTTTTGAATCCAAGTAAGTTTTGAATCCAAGTATAATTCTAAATATATTTAATATAAGGCTTTGCTACAATAGTCTTGTTGTGGATTTAGATGAAATGTTCTTGAGCGTTGAACGTGTTTTCATGGTAAAAATGATGAATGTTGATTTGAAGATAGATATTTCTAGTCCAATCTTCTTAAACAAACTATTAAACACCTGCTTGCTGATTCTGGTTCATACAATTTTTAGTACTACTAGATTTTCTAGAAACTACAAAATCATCGGCATATGAAAGAATAGATGAGCCGCAAAGTAACCGAACGTTAAAGAGCGGAAGTATATACATATTGAATAGAATTTGGCTCAAGACTGTGCTCCAAGCCTCTGTAGGTATATACATCTAATATCAATATTCTGTGTTGCCGGGTTTAATAAAGTTCGATTAGAAAAAAACTTTAGCAATATATTTTTGGCTTGCTGTGATGGGAAACTCCTATTGATATTAACTGATCGAATAATATGTGAATCGACATATTGCCGAAAGCCCCCTTAACGACCACAGGATTTATTCCTTATTAATGAATAATAAATAGATATTAATTCATTAAATGAGAAATGCAAGCTTCTGTACTGAGGTCAGGTTTAAAACCAAATATGCCGCTGGAAAATACACCCTTGTTTTGGAACCACCAAGAGAGCCGATTTTTAATTACCATGTCAAAGGCTTTCCTAAGACGTGACCGCTAAAGCAATAGGTCTAGATGACGATGGTCCTAACTGGGACTTATTCGATTTTGGTACGGGAATAACAAAAAAACTGTAGTCAGTCCCCCGGAACTTTTCCAGCCCGAACTAAATCATTATAAATGTTGACCAATACATTTTTGGAACGATCTCCTAATTTATTTAAGACAGAGTATGTAAAATTTCATACAGCCCAAGGGAGAAAATCCTTATTAATTAACGGGCAAAACAATTCCTTACTAGTAATATTAAGAAAATGGAATACTTCCATAGTGTTAGAAGTATTTGGGACATAACAAAGGAACTTAAGCAGGCGCAATAATGTGAGTAAAGCCTTCAAACCAGTTGACATCTTTCATATCCCTTGATTGGGTATGCTTATTTTTAAACCGTTTCGATACATTCCAGATTTGTTTAAGAAGAGTATTTCTGTTAAATATTAAACAAAAATCTCTCCACGAACCAATTTTTGTGGTTTTCAAAAGTCCGCGGGTTTCTACTGAGATTCTTCTATATACAATGATTCCATTGTTCCTGTTCTCCGGAAAGATCTTAAAGACTCTTTTTTTTCGTAAATTTTTCTTTTACAATCGCTATTACACCAACGGTTAGGTGACTTTTTCCCTCTATAATAAGAAGCAAGCGGCATAAATATATTTGACGCCGAAATCAGAATATTTGTAACTCCATTATATTTATCTAATTAGGAGACTTGATTATTTACCATTTCTACTTTTTCATTCACACCAAGTTTGTAAACTTAATCCAGTCGCCATCCTTAGGTTTCCAGCGTTTTCTATAGTTGAGGATATTCGGATTATTACAAATGAAAACGTTTAAAAATTTAATACAAAAAAAAAAAAAAAAATAAAATCAAGATTGAACTGAAAACTAATTACACGTGTTTACACACATCTATGCGACAAAAACACGCACGAAGTTTGTCGCTAAAATTCCGCACACGCAACATTCACAACTACCTGTTGCAGATTAAAAGCCATGCCGTCTAAACAAAGGCTAACGTCATCCCCTAGAAAATGGCCATCCATTTATAGAGACTTTAGTGCATGAACGAATTTAATTTATAAAATAATTCTAAATTTATGGATATAAAATAACTCCTAATTTCCCGAGAGGAACGAAGCAGCGTGTAATTATTTACAACCGAGGACAAATAAATTTGAATTAAGAGAAAGATAAAAGAAAAATACAGCCGATGAAGTTAGATTAAAAGCGAAAGTTAAATCGGAACGGTTGATAGAAACTTTTCAGAAAAGTCGACAATGAGGATATAAATTTAGATGGTACAACTAAGAAAAGAACGAATACAGGACGTGCTAAGTTTTGTAATTATCCAGCTGCTTCGATTATGTCTTTCTTCTACGTCGAGCTACAACGGACTTTGTTTTAACGTGTACCTCAGTGCTGTCGGCGTTTTCTTTTTTTTAATATATATATATTGATATAAATCAAATTGTTGTTGATGTAAATCGATTTGTGTTGAATTTTACGAAGAAAAATAAATACAAAAAAAGATAATAAAAAAAAACTATCTTGCGGGCACCACTGGCAATACCGGAAAACTCTGCCGAGCAGAGCTTCTAGGCTTTTAATGAGGTAAAAAAAAAAAAATAAAAGAAAACTCACGAAATCCGCCGTTCGGTGGCGGTAGTTTCTCCCCGGTGGAGATGTCACGGGCTTACCACGTGTCCAAATGAAATATTTTATAGAAAAAAACGTATGTATTCAAAAAAATAAAAATCACAAAAATTACACCAAAAAACAAAATTTCTCTCAAAATTATAACAATGACTAGGGTAAAGAAAAACAGATACACGCGACGGCGTGATCTTACGACAAAATTAAAACGAACGATCATTATCGACCAAACACTGAAATAAACCGACTCTCTCGCGTGAACAGTTAATAAATCTGCCATCGATTTATAGGGCAATGCACGAACGAAGATTTTCGGTACACGATGGGCTATTCCAAACGACATAGTCGAATCGCTGAAAATTACCCCGTACCTTATCAATTAATTCTAACGCCGATTTTTCTAGAACATTTTACATTTTATATTATATTTTAAAGCGGCTACTACCCTGTCTTTCCGGGATTTTACAAATTCTCTCGCGACTCTCGTAGCTACACGCTCCGTACTTATACGTTTCGACGATAAACGCGACCGCGATTTCCCCCGCGAAACCAGTTCGCTCCCGCAACACAGCCGACAGAACGGCTGCGTTCGGGATAACCAGGCTTCTCGGTCGAAATAGCTTCTCCGATCGCAATTCACCGTCATTTCTGCTGCCCGAGAAAAACCCGAAATATAAATGATATTAAAATCGAAATAATAATTTCTACCTCGGACAGCATTATCAGAAAGCGTATAAAACGTAATTAAAACGCTACATCTGCCAAATCCGTCTCAATATATATATATATATATATATATATATATATATGGTCCATGTGCTGTGTGTAATTGCTGAGATTATTACAGCACATGGATCAGTGTAAAATTAGAAGTATTTTGATAGGTTAGTCGCTCTAATATAGCGTAGCATATCTTGAACCTGTTTTGATTCGTTTGACAACGCAATCGACGGTAAGTTGGAGATGCTTGCAGGCAGGCAATGTTCCAAAATGTGTTCAACAGTTGGTGAAATGGGGGAATTGCATATGGAACATGCAGAGGGAGAAGATGTTCCTTCCAGCAAATAGTTGTGGGATATTGCTGTGTGCCCTATGCGGGACATGGATAGTGGCGGCCACCAAGGCTTAGTGCTCACCTTGAAGGACCGTAGCAATAATGTGTGAGCTGACCACATATTTTCCTATGTCTCTGCCTTATGTTGCTGAAAAAAGGGCGGCCCTAGCTAAGGAAGAGGGGCGCCTTCGGGTATTGGGCTACTTTTAAAGCTGTGTTTCAACCCCTTTTTTTTCTCGCTTCCATTGATATTGAAAAGACCAAAAATTGTATCAATCGTTACTGATGCTGTTTAATTTTTCCCGTATTTTATTTAGTTCCACCATTATCGTCTGCGTTAAATTCTTCCATAGCTAACCAAATTCAAAAAGTGATCCGAAGAAAATACACCTTTCCACCAGTAACATGTTCTCTTTGTACTTCTGATACTTTACTTCTATCTGAGATCCATTATGCTATTACGCTCCTTACATCTTCTCATTAAAATCTCGTGTATAGTCACGTTTTTCATGTCTTTTACAGTATCGTCTGCTAGCGTGTTGCATCATCGGCGAATCCATTCAGTCTGTGTCTATACCGTTGCTTCATTTTCTCAATGTGATCTACATAGTTATCTTATTTATAGGAATACATCATGGATAACAAACAATGCTGTCGGCGGTACTCTGCTCCCTATAAATTATTCTTTCCCATTTATCTTCACGGTGTTTTTACTTTTACGCCTTTATCAAATTCTGCTTACATTCTCACCCTTCCTGTTTTTCGATATGCTACAACCAAATATTTTAAAATGTGCTACAAATGTAGCAAACTCTAGTTTTACTCTCGCCTAGCTATTAATTTTCTTCCTTTCGCGTAACGCTGCAACATGTAAAATTTTATAATCGTTTGATATGTGCACACAGCGCCATCGTGATGTCCTATAATTGCTGCATTTGATGGTTGACCTCTATTAGATAGTACTGCATACATATATATATATATAGGATCAATAATTGATCACATTCCCGATTTTCAAACCCTATTACATATTTCGAATAACAAATTGCTCACTCCATCATCCTGTTTGCTCATCGCGCCTTGAAACGTTGCTCTCTTGTTCTACTCCGAAGAAAGCTTTGTTCTCATTATACGTCTGACTCTGTCTTAAGTTCCTCGATTTCAGCTTCCTTCTTTTTAATGTTGTATAAAGTGTGGTATATGCCTCATTATATTTCTGAGATTTTATAACTATGTGTATTCACGATATTTATATATATATATATATATATATATATATATATATATATATATATATATATGGGTGCGCCAAAAGAAAGTTCACAATATGCTGTTTTCAATGAATTGAAAATAAATTCAACTTTAAGAAAAAATGTCAACAGTATTCCAGATCGTTTTAGAGGACTGCATAAATGCTGATGGAGCCCAATTTGAATATTTGAAATAGTATATGAACGTGAATTTAGTTTGTAAGTGGTAATATTGTTTCTGTCGATTATACATGGTTTACTAGGGAATTGTACAGCGGTGGTTTCCCGTTGCCTTCCACCGGATTTTCTGTCGGGGTTTGCTCCCCTAGCAGACAGGACCCGGTTTTCAGGCGCCGGAGATTAATATTTACCAATCCGACTGGGGCACATATATCACGAGCGAGCTGCTGATAGTCTGCTGTTATTAATGCAGTGCTAAAGCTTAACGGTATTTAATGAAGGGACCATCTTCGGCAAGTGATCCTTTCTCCGTTTCCCTGTCAGCGATGTATGTAGGTTCCGTTTTAGCTTTTCTAATCAGCACTGAGCCCGCCGAAAAGAAAATTACCACCCTGCACAACGTGGACATACGGAACTCATATGGTTATTGTTTCGTTTCTCCGCCGGCGGGGATAGCACCATATGGCGGTCGAGTGACTACTTACTAGAGAAGGTGACTGACCTATTTAATGAATTTATGGAAATGATTATAAATGAAACGTCCAGCGGATTTAAAAAAGGGATTAAAATTGGAGGCAAAAGATTGCATGTAATTAAATTCGCCGATGATCAAGTATTACTTGCAGGCAGTTCCAAAACACTTGCAGCAGTGATTAGTAAATTAGATGTAGTAATGGAAAAGTACAGTATGAAGATTAATACTAGGAAAGCACAAGCGATGGCAATTGGCAAGGCCTGTTCGCAAATAAAGATAAAACTGAAAGACGACATAATAGAACAGGTAAAATGATTCAGATATTTCGGATAGTACGTAACACATAACAAGGATTATTCCCAGGAGATTAACAATCGCATAGCAATGGGGAAAAGAGCTTTCATCGACAAATATACACTTATTACGCAGAAAAAAATGTCTGTCAGCATGCGCAAAAACATGTTTAAAACTTTGGTATGGTCAGTGGCGCTATATGGTGCGGAATCATGAGTAGTGAAGCAGAGAGATCTTGGTAAATTAGAAGCATTTGAAAATTAGTTGGGTCGAGAAAATAAATAACAAAGTAGTACTAGAATGATTAAAGGAAAAAAGAAGTATACTACAAAAAATATCCGAAGAGGCGACTTAAGTGGCTATGCATTCCGTCAGAACCAAAATATTCTAAAGGATGTTATCGAAGGCAAGATAATGGGGAAAAAGCCACGCGGAAGACCAAGAATAACACTCAGTGCACATAGTGCTAAAAGAAAGTGGAATAACGACTTATCCGAAATTAAAGAAGAAAGACTGTGACAGGCTTGGATGGAAGCAATTGATACATCTGATACACTGATGATGATGATGATGTATTTGTTTGGATGCAGCAGTTACGGTCCAACTCTTCATTCATGAACTTGCACGCAATATGGTGCGTAGTTATAATAAAGAATATTTCAAAATCAAAATTTATTAATAAAAAATGAGTAAATTCTATAGATGGCTTAGTACATTTTACGAAAATAATTTAGGCAAAAAGAAGTACAGTGTGATCAATAAAAAACATGAAATTGTACGGTAAAGAATGTACATATATTAGTACAAACGGCACGGGTAAACGGATAATATACAAAAAGAAAAGCCAAATATGCGGAATGAAATACTGCAATACGCAAAATACGAAATATGAGTTTTAATTACGGATGAGATTAATTGTGTACACTGTTCAATGTAAGACGGAGAAGATGGAAAAGAAATAATTATTTATCGCCATTTATATTTCTCCAAATCAAAGGGCCCGTAATATAATTAAATTTATACATATAAAATTACTCCTTTTCACCCCCCTCCCCATGGTTCAAATACACGATATCAAGATTAACCATCAGAACAATACGTGAATTACAAATAAAAAAGAAACTTCTACAGAACGCATCACGTAAAAATCCGAAACATTGAACGATAATGAATTAAATTTACACACGAAAAACTAATGCGATATTTCCCGCATTGACGACGAGCAAAAACTAACCGCGCATCATTTCGGTACTAAACTTGTAAAAGAATTAAATCAACTCTTAAAACTATTCACTTTTCTAAAATATTGCCGAATAAATTGCGACTGTATTTCACGTCGCATTTGTCAGCGCTAGCTTAAAGTGATGCAATTGAAGAAGTAATTCATTTCCAGTTTGTCGCTTAATCGTTAAATTCGTACTAGGCCGGACAAAACGAATTTTTTTCGAAATGAAATTGACAACAACGAAAGTTTGTCGAAGATTACACGTGATGCGTAAATCACATTCCGCGATAATCACTTTTTGTGCTACCGGCAATTAGCAGAATATGTAACGTAAATCGGTAACACAACGACAAACGAATATTTCACCTAACTCATTTATCCGAAAATTGTACAGTTTCGTACACGTGATTAAAAACGTTTCTTTTTTTTTCAAACTCATGTAAAGATAGGTACATATGAAGTAAATGAATATCGCTATTAAAAATTTCAGTTCTTATTTCTAAATTAACGAAAAATTTAATACATGTAAATCATTCGCGTTCAATCTCATCGTGTTTCGAATAAAAACCTACAAACGTAGACACACAGGCGGGGTAATTATTTACATATATAAATATATATATATATATATTAATTACAACGTAATTCTTAGGCTCCCCCATTCGAAAAAATGTCCCAATTTTATGTAACGCTAAATGTCCCAAAAAATGTCCCACTTTTATGTAACGTTTGTTATATTTTATAGGATTTTTGTTATTGTTATTTAAAAAATGTCACAATTTTATGTAACGAAATAAGTAACGAAAAATGTAATGAAACAATATCTTAATTTTATGTAATGAAAGTTAAATGTTAGGATAGGATTTTTGTGATTATGTTTTGTTTTCCTTTTTGTGTTGATGCCAGTAAGAATTACGTTGTAAATTTTGATCATTTTATACAAAGTATAGATGAGAAAGACACATAAATAAAAGCAAGAGGGGTCGAGAGGCACAGCCCCTTGCGAGGCCAAAATGGCCGAGTTTATATTTATATATATATATATGGAAAAATTTGAAGAATATACGAATTTGACTTGGCACTGGAAAATAAATCAAAAACACTATCTTTTGATACATTTTTTAACAACTATTTGCTGTTCCAAGTCACCTACAAGAGTATTACCTAATCTGAAATTTTATCTACTCCTAGAGAAATCGTTTTTTTTTTTCCACTGTACTGCCTTTTTTTTTTTTTTTTTTTGTACCGGCCTTAAGAAATCATTTAGAAAAGATAAAGTGGATCCCAAGGAGAAAGAAACTGACTCCACTCTTGCGATGCATTAGGCTTAACAGCAATGTGGAGAGTTTGACAATCTATAATACTCGATCAAATATGGGACTTACTTTGCTTTTATCCACTAAATGGTCTTTTCAATGGGAACCGATCATCATTTTTAAAGCAACCGCCAAAATATGAAAGAAAATAGTTTACTATAGGGAAAATATATAAAATCATCTACTGCCTGAATGTTCCAGGGCAGACCAAGTTCAGTTATTAACATTTCAAAAACTCGTTAAAAGAACTAGTTTTTTCGGCCGTTTGTTATTAACTACTATCTCTGTTGTTCCTGTCCTAGGGGTGTTCCTTGATTCCATTGTCGACAGAATAAAAATATAATTTCTATTCTATTCCATGTATCTATTCCTTTTTGCTGGGCTAACGCTTTTTGGTAGCAAACCCAAGGGGGGGTAAAAAAAAAAAAACTTCTTATTTCAATATTCTGATGGTCGTAAAGAATTTCTTCCCGTACAAACGTAACATTCTTATTTAACTAAAAATTTAAAAAAATCCTCATCAATAATACTACTTTATCGCAGAGAAAATTAGAATTACAGTTTTTAACGCACCTTCTTTTCAATTATTAAATACCAGTGGTTTTAGAATGAATCATTATTTAAATATATTCATTGTAATCAAGTTACCGCTCCCGTAAAATTTCAAACGCTTCGTGAAAAAACATGACAAGACGTCATTTGGCCAGCTTGAAAAATTTGTGTCTCCCACATTTCTTTGATATTTTTTTTCCGAAGGTCACTAAAATCCAAAAAGAGACGGTGAAACGTTAAAAAAAAAGCAGAAAAAACGAAAATAAGACTGGTAAATTTGACCTGAGGAGCTCTCATCATCAGGTTGTTATTTAAATGGTAAATGGTTAGAACATTCGTGACAGAAGTTTCACATCCCTCCAAGGGTTAAACCGTCGAGGAAGTTTGGTGTACAACATGTAGGAATTCCAGCAATTCCGTAGGAATTCTGGAAATTCTGGAACCTTAAGAAATTTTGAGAGAAATCTATGAACTTTAGCTTTTAATTTCAATTATTATGAAAGAGTAAGCCGCTGTAGAATTATAGAGATAATAAGAATTGCTAAGAAATATTAGGAAACAGTGGATAATTGATTGATTATGGGTTATGTTCAACAAAAAATTAAAAATTTTTATCCTTTCATATTACCGTGTACACACTATGGAAAACAAGGGGTAAACTCAAGGGGTAAATCGCTGAAGGAGTTCGGTGTACAACATGTAGGAATTCCCAGCAAATCCATAGCAATTACACAGGAATTCTAAGGAATTTCAAGTAATAGTGAACAAAATTTACATTGGCGGTTTACCCCTTGGATCCCATAGTTTTTGAGAAACTCACTTTCGGCTGAAATGCAGTTAACCTTTTTTTTTCTCAAGCGCAAGTTGACCGTTTTTCTTTAATTATTCAGTATATTTTAGACACATGGGCATCTTAGAAAAAATTAACATATTTGACCCCCAAAATGACACTTTCTAACATTGTTCATGTTTTTTACCAATAAAAATATGTGAGTACAAAAATGAAATTGGCATTTTTAGATTTAGATCCCTAAATAACGTATATTTTGGTCAAGAAAAATTGACAAAAACGTTGAGTAAGTGAAAATTTTAGTGCAAATGAAGCTGTTTATGGGATACAATATTTACATTTCACCTATGTGCTGCTTATTTCTGTACGACTCCCCTGAGCCCTCTTATGGACCCTTGTAGCGACACGCCTAAAATGGAGTCAAAACGAGGTAATATAAATGTACACTATACTTAAGTAAGAATGCCAGAAGTCTAATATATGGGAAAAGAAAGAAAGAAAGAAAGAAGTTTATTGCAAAAAAACAATCAAGGAGCAACATGAAAAAAAAAATAATATTAGAACTTATAATTGCGTACCGCCAACTATAGCTTACCGCACGACTTGAAGTTGAAATGAAAAAACAATGCATAGACATGATAAATTACAGCTTAAATTGTAACAACAGGTAAAAAAGCAATTAAAAAAAAACTGTGCATCACGGACGAGAAAAGAAAAGAAGAAAAAAAAAATTAAATAAATGAATAAATAAATAAATTTAAATAATATATGTCAAAATAAGATTTACAATTGTGATAAGTAAAGAAACTTAAACGCTATAACAATATAACTAATACTCTACAGTGTATATTGTGTTTAAGCCTTCTGTGCTTGTGTACCTGGTGTAGATGAACTACTCGAGTTGCCTAGAATCGTAATTACCAATTGCACAGATTAACAACTCATTTCCATGCTGTAAACACTTTTCGCGGAATTTACCTGTTTAATCTAATGACGTAATCTCTCTAATATAAAAGGTAGTCCTAAGGTGGTCAGATGCATAGTTACAATTTTAGAGTATCTTCTAGGGACACATTTAATGCACATCTTAAACCGGATGCTTTGCAATAACTGCAGCTTATACTATAGCTAGCATTAGAAACTGAACTCCACACTGGACATGAATAGCAAACTATGGGACACGAATTAAGGTTTTGCATAGAATTAGTTTGTTATTAATGCTAAGAAACGACTTTCGATTGAATAATGGATGATATGGTACAAATTCTTTTATTAGCTTTTATGAACACTTGATTTATATGCTCCGAGTAGTTCAACCTTTTGTCCAGTATAACTCCAAGATAACGCACGTGATTCGACCAGCTAATTATTGTGGAATTAATTTTTATTTCCGCGGGCAGGATGGAGCGCCTGCGAGTGAAAATACGGCTTCAATTTTACTCGGGTTTATGTCTATTTGCCATTTTTTAAAATAACGCAAAACGCAATTAAGTCCCGCTTGCAGCTTGTTTGCAATTGCATTTGGTATATAAGAACTGCAGTAAAGTGCCGTATCATCGGCGTACAGCGCGGCCTGCACCTCCCTCAGCTCGGGAAAATCAGATAGAAATAACGTAAATAAAAAGGGACCTAAGATACTTCCTTGCGGGACCCCAGCTAAACACGTTTTAGTGGACGACCTAGCTCCATTAACAATTACATAGAATAATCTGTTACTCAAGTAACTATGAAGGAGATTAATAATATGAGGAGGGAATTTGTATAGAATCATTTTATAAATAATCCCCTTGTGCCATGTTGTATCAAATGCTTTTGCAACATCTAATAGGACCATACCTGTATGTTTATTGCAGTTGTAATTATGCGAAATATAGTCCGTAATTCTCGCCACCTGATGAGTGGTTGAGTAACCAGGACGAAAACCGAACTGAACGTTAGGAATCAAGTGATGTCTGCTGGAATGCATTTTAAGTCGGGATAATATCGATTTTTCTGCTATCTTACTGAGATTATTTAGTAGGCTAATAGGGCGAATATTTGACGTTTGATGGGAAGTAATTTATTTCAATACCTAGTAGAAATAAAATCGAAAACATCAATCCTCGTCGCTGCCTTCTTCGATCACCGCCTCAATCGCATCCGTGTTAAATGGCCGGTTAAGAATTTCAGCCGGTTTCGCAATTTTGGACTAATAACGGCCATATACGCTAAATAATAAATTGCAGCTGTTACGAGAGAAAAAGTCGCTACATCCTCATCCGACGAGATGAACTTGAAAGTATACTTTTTGTCTTTCCAAAACCCTTTGGCTCCAAACGCCGAGCAAACTCCACGAGTTTAGAAAAGATACCTACGAAATCATGCCAACTCTCAGTAGGCATGAGCAGTGTGTCCTAACTCGTATCCGCATTGGACACACAAATCTGACTCATTCGTTCCTCATATCTACAAAACCGTCCAACCTGTGTCAACGCTGCAACATGCCTATATCGGTGAGGCATCTTTTGATCGAGTGTAATTACTACCAGCAGGCCAGACAACAAGCGGGTATTACTAACGGCCTTCCAGAGGAAGCCGAGAAGTGTAAAAAAATCGTAGCCTTTCTCAAAGACATCTCAGTATTCCAACTTATCTAACTTTCTCAGCCTTTAGCTGTTTTTTTTTGATTATTTTGTTGTTTCGCGCATTTTCCAATATTCAACATGAAATGTTATAATTCTCTGTAAAACCGTAGTCGCTAATGACCTTGTAGTCCAAAAGCGACTTGTAAATACAATAAATAAATAAATAAATAAATAAAATATAAATTTATTACAGATACAACATTCTGTCTCATTTCGACCAGAATGCATGATTGAAAATAAAAATTACACGAAGCAAGGAAAAAACCTAGAATCCTAGATTTTTGTGGTGTCTAAGAAATAAAATTTTCTTTTCCTTTAAGAGGCTTTCTTATTAAAATAAAATCTATCCGCATGAAAAAAAGAATAATAAAAAAAAACACGCGATAAAATTTTTTTGCACCTCGGATGACTAATTTCGAGGGAGTGCCACACGGATAAGATATTTTGATATCCGCCGCGGAGCAACAATGAGAAAAAAATACTATATAAAAACGTATATTCTTTACTCCGGATATTCGACAAAAAAAATAAATAAATAAATTAAGAAAGACAAAAAGTACTTTCAAGTTCATTCGTCGGATGAATATGTAGTGACTTTTTCCCTCGTAACAGTCGCAAGTTATTATTTGGCGTATATAGCTGTTACTAGTCCAAAATTATGAGACTAGATGAAATTCTTAATCGGTCATTTAACACGGATGCGATTGAAGCGCTGATCGAAGAACACAGCGACGAGAATTGATGTTTTCAATTTTATTTTTACTAGGTATTAAAATAAATTCCTTTCCATATAATTAGACTTCTGGCATTCTTACTTGAGTAAGTATGGTATACATTTATATTACCTGGTTTTGACTCAATTTTAGGCAGTTGGAAGAGTCCATAAGAGGGCTCAGGGGAATCTCGGTGCTTCTTATCGATGGTCTTGTATTGAAATAAGCAGCATATAGGTGAAATATAAACATTGTATGATATCATCATATCATATATTTTTATTTTGCGACGCTTGACGTCTCGGTTATTTGCGTCGACTAAACATATTAACAATATCTAGTATTATGATATTTTGATAATAATAAAGGTAAATTTTTTTTTTTTAACAAGTGTAGATCAACAATAACAGGAAAAAAAGCTAATAAACGAGAACAAAAAACTATTTTCCAACCTAAGTAAAGACGTAACATTTCGATAAATATCAAAGGAAAATATTTAACAAATGATCTAGTAACAGAGGAAAAACTACAAACGATCAATAACTATATTAAACTATAAACTTGGATTTTTTTCAAAAATTTGATTAATTTCTGCACATTTTCTTCATTGTTACCTAGAATCTTATCTTCTTCGAGTAATCGTCCCATGTATTCAAATCTTTCTTTTATATATCTAGGACATTCTATAATGATATGCCAATACAGTATTGCAATTGTTGCATTTTGCTATTATTCCCTCTGTTATCAGTGAATATTGTTACATAAACAGCTTCATTTGCACTAAAATTTTCACTTACTCAACGTTTTTGTCAATTTTTCTTGACCAAAATATACGTTATTTATGGATCTAAATCTAACAATGCCAGTTTCATCTTTGCCCTTGCGTATTTTCATCGGTAAAAAACATAAACAATGTTAGGAAGTGTCATTTTGGGGATCAAATATGATATAACGGGGTTGTTAATTTTATCTAAGATGCCCATGTGTCTACAATATCCTGAAAAATTAAAAAAAAAAAAAACGGTCAACTTTAACTGTATTTCAGAAAAAAGTGAGTTTCTCAAAAAGTTGGAGGGTGAGGGATCTGAAACTTTTGCCACGAATTTTCCTTGATGGTACCTACTTACCACCTAAATATCAACCCGATAGCTCTGCAGGGCAAGTTTCCATTCTTATTCACCTATATGGTTCCTTTTTTCTGGAAAAAAACTTTACGAATTTCGTCACGAGCACGTTTTGCCCAAGTTTTGCTACAGCTAATATTATAACAACAGCCACGGTTTGTCACTGTCAATGAAAAAGTATATCAATCTTTGTGGCCGCTGTGCGGCATTTCAGAAGATGGAACGCAATTTCAGCACTTTTTCTTTTTTCTCTCAGCTCACTAATAAACAATATATATTTCCGCATTTGACGAAAAATTACAATCAATTATTTAGATGCAGTAAAGGTGGCAACGAGGAAACGAAAAGAGGGCGAACGAAATGGAAGACCGCATTCTGTAGCGACTAAGTATCGTTTAAATTTAAGAATTTTGAATGGAAAGAACACGCTTAAGTAGCAAAACGGAGGAACAAATGCGCGAAGTTCCGATTAGACAGAAGAAGGAAGTCCGTAAGTGAAAAAAACGGCAGATGAGGAAGCAGGTTAAAAAAGGTAACCGACATAGGTAATGCGGTAGCGCCGTAAAGGAGGAAAAATAGAGGACGGGCTGGATATGTTAATCAGAAAAGGAAAAATAATACGAGTCAGATCAAAACTTACATTGAAACATAAAAAATACATTTCGTCGAGGTATATTAGAAAATTTAATCGTTAAATTTTATGTTCATTAACGTTTCTGTTTGCTAAGATCTAGAAAGATAAAAATATATTAATTCTATGTGTATATTTTTTTTTCCTACCATGGGCGCGCCAGCGGCCTTGACCCAACAACATGATAAATCAAAAGATAGAATTAAATAGCCAGGCGGTCAGAAATGGAACTCACAAAGGACAGTAACAGTAGAACAACTGAAGGCAACGAGAAGGAAAGGATATAGGTTGCGTCATAAGCAGTAGGAAGACCCAAAAGTTGGGCATAAAGAAGGGAGCGTTCGTTAAGGAGTGCAGAACATTCGAAAAAGATATAATTTGAGTCACCAATACAAGAAGGCTCAGATGCGTGAAGAAAGCAGAAAGGAGAAGGGGACAAAGCGAATCGAACGCGAGAAGAGAGGTGTAGAGAATGATTGATTCTGAGTCTAATTAAGGAAAAACAACAGTGGAACGATGACAGACAGGAATAGAATGAAACCAAGGCAAGAAAAACCGATTGAATAAGACGGTAGTATGAATAATGATTAGAGAATAAAGATATGGATACGTGTCCAAAGAAAGTGTCTGGAATGATTAGAGCGTGATAGGAAAAGAATGTCTGAAGAAGGGAAAGAGTTGAGGAAAGGATCATTGCGGGCCCCTGAGCGAGCTAAAGAATCAGCTGAGTCATTGCCGTCTATATTGAAATGACTAGGAACCCATAGAAAGTCTATGACAATGGAACGGGACCAGAGCAAAGTAGAGATGGGAGATCGAATAGGGAGAATGATGTCGTTAGAAGAATGATAGCAGTACGGTTAAAAATAAATAACATTATACCTATCTTAATAGTAACCTTTTTCTAGCTGAAGATGGGTTGTGCTCAAAAACCTTCCCTATTAAGGTAAGCACGATGTTATTTATTTTTAGCTGTGTCGCTATGTAGAATTTCGTCGTTAATTAGATAGAACAGCAGCCGTAAAATTTGTGAAACTCATTAACTTCGATATGAAATGATTGTAAAAATCCAAACATTAAATTGCAGTTTTGTTCAGAGATATTCATATTACGCACATATTTAACATTTCTTCTCACTCCCTTCTTCTTTGTGACGCTCTTAGCGCATTCCTCTGCAAGTATACACAATTAGAATGATTAAAAAGTTATCGGACGACAAATAACAATTAAGTGCCTAAAAAATGATTGAAAAATTTGTCCTTTAACCTTAAACGTCTGTTTATTATAGCAGCTACGGTAAAGTTATAACTTTCGGTGAAACATGCTGACTGAAAAATAGAGACTGGCCCGCTACGAGAATACTTAAACATTTTTGTAACGCCTTCCACAAATCGTTATGCAAATATCAGTATAGTATGTACAATTATCATACCGGTAATTTGAAGGACCTATCATTTTACATATCTAATGTCAAGAACGTTTATCGAAAGAACGTTAAGCTTCTTTTTTTACATTAAAAGTTAAAGCGTAATAGGCAACAACAGTGCCATACGAATACGTTGCGTAACAGATTATATTAGTTGAAGTAGAAACTCCCCTTAGGCGCTTTTTGAATATTTTACCAAGCAACAAAATCAGGAGATGATACTTTCACCGTTACCAAAGTGTTTTTTTTTTTTTTTTTTTTTTTACACCACTCCAGCCCTTAGACCACTATTGGCGACGCTACAGTTCTTTTTAAACAATACTTAAATATAAATCAATAACTCTATACTGATCACCCCCATCTAGATGTGACAGCATTGACAGTAGTAATTATAATATTATTACTTTAACTATGTATAACTCTTAATCTTAATATCTATTTCTACCGTAAACGATCTCGCCGTTACCGATAATCCCACTCTACTCCACGCACATGGGTCAGATGAGGAGAGCGCAGGACCTGGTCCTTTTTTTTTTTTCCCTCAGTTTACTATTTACGAACACGGCGCTTATTACTTACCTTCACTGCATTGTTCCGTATCATTGATACCCCTACCCTACACCATGTGCGTTGTTGAGGTAGGGAGAGCCTGCTTGCACTATTTCTGCAACAGCTCTGGTATGTACTCCATCGTTAGCTATGATTTAATACATCCCGGCACCACTTCCTTCTTAGCCTTCTTTGTGGAACGCCTGGAAGATCCTGGTGATACATGCTGACCACGTTGATATTACCACTGTCTGGCAGCTTTTCAAAGAATTTCCTATACTGCTCAGCATAGTACTCATGAACATAAGGAACATGCAGATCATTATGTAATGTGTCATTAGAAACAAAGTATGGAGCTCCAACTATTCTATGGAGAATCTTCGACTGCAGCTGTTGGATTTTATTGATGTTACTTCTAGCTGCCGATCCGTACACCTCAATACCATACCTCCATATGGAAGCTATAACCGCCAAGTATATGAGACGCCTGCAGGACAGCCTCACAGTCGATCGTGCATCGAAAAATCTTTTTAGTATGGTCATTCTTGTTGCTATCTTATTTCTCACGTGTGTTATGTGAGGCTGCCATGTTAGTCGCTGGTCCATAATTACTCCTAAGTATTTAATACTCTGAACCGGAGGTAAGAAATGATCATTTATATTCACGTGTGGACAGGTACCCTTGTTTAACGTAAAGGTAATTTGCTGACTTTTATCATGATTTATCTTAATTTTCCATTTATTTGCCCATACAACTATTTTATCTAAGTGTTCTTGTATGAGCGCTGATGCATAAACTGGATTTTCATGCTTAGCCAATATGCAAGTATCATCAGCAAATGTTCCAAGTACCGTTGAATTCATTACCGGGATATCTGCGGTATATATAATATACAAAAGGGGTCCTAATATACTTCCCTGCGGAACTGACGCTCGTACTTTAAACCTATCTGACAATGTAGTATTAATTTTAATTCGGTAGATTCTATTTGCTAGATAAGACTGGAGTACTGAGTATACATCATTATTTATGTTCCCTCTGAGTTTTAATAGAAGGCCATCATGCCACACTCTATCGAATGCCTGCTCTACATCCAGGAGAACTGCGTTGCAGTACTGCTTCTTTTCGAATGCCGCCGATATACGATCAACTATTCGATGAATCTGTTGAATTGTTGAGTGTTTTGCCCGGAATCCAAACTGGTGGTTCGGAATTAATTTACTAGTAGTTATTGATGTGAGTATGCGGTCCTTCAATAGCATCTCGAATACTTTCGATAGAACAGACAGCAGACTTATAGGTCTGTAAGAAAAGGGCTTTGCTGGATCTTTGTTTGGTTTTGGTATCATCAGAATAATGGATTCTTTCCATGCTTCCGGATAATACCCAAATCGTAAAATCGAATTGTATATGTAGGTTAACAATAATATGCTTTTGGGTGGTAACCGTTTTACTATTTCACCCGTTATTTCATCCTTTCCTGGAGTTTTTCTTGGCCGTAGCTGGGCAATCTTTCTTTGAACTTCCCTTGGAGTTACATGTTTGGTTGGTAACGTAAGTTGAACCGGCGCCTCTAAGTACTGTTGGACTATGGAACTGTTGTAATCGTCCTTTAAGTCCCCGTGTGTCTGAAGGGTATTATAAATATGTTCGGCGAAAGTAGCAGCCCTTTCCTTTTCTGTCTTGGCCCACTCTCCATTTGATTTTCTTATCGGTACTTGTCTTGGCTTTTTCTTTAAGTATGCCTTAGTTGTTGTCCAAACTGATAAATCCTCAGCATTTAATGAAGAGTTTGATATATTTATTATTATTATATTGAATGATAGACTGGCGTAGTTGCCTATGAATTAGATTATATTCATATCTTCGTGACGGAACTTTATTATATTGCCATAGGCATACTTGTAGAGATAATCGCGTAAGCGAATTAAACTAGAGAGATGAATATATACAAACTTTCCGGTTTTTATGCGAGCGCTGTGAGGGTTTGCCAGCGACGGTAACATTCCCATACGCACACAATGATTATAAACATGTAAGTTCTGATGAAACGAAGAGAAATATGATCCACCGACAACGGCATCGTATTCTTGCTGCAAGGCAGAATCACTGGAACATTGACATTTTCCTCTATAAAAAGTTATTGACGAAAAAAGTAAAAACATCACGAAACGTAATTTTTGTATTTATGTGAGAAATCGAATTTAACGTTGAAAATAGTTCAATCAGTAAATTGCAGAGTTTTTTCAGGAAATTTAAACAACTGCTAAGCAGAATTTACATTCTTTAATTTAAATAATTTCGCACCCGAATTAAAATAATGTTCAATGTTTTTATAATGTTTAATACAAGCGTAATTATTGTTATGACTTTCCGTCGCTTAACATTACGAATAGAGAGTTAACGATCAAATTCTAACGCGAATTATTTAGTTTTCGTTTAATGTCACTAAGTAAGAAGGTTTACTGGAACCGTGCGCAAAGATTAAACGCTGATTAGCCGGGTTTTTTTTTTCAAACTCCACTTTCAAAATGTAAACAGATTCGACGCTGATTTATGTCAGTGTCGATCTCCGAGCGTTTTCCTTGAAAATATGAATTAGACGAATCCAGTGAAGAGTAATTCTGGCGTAACGAAAAGATGACTGAAAAAAAAAACACATATGAAAAACGGGTACATCACTTTTTAAAAAAATGTACGGATGAAAGACGTCTCTTTAAATTAGGAAACTCGGTAAGTCTTTTGGTCGCTAAATGAAATAAAAGTAATTATACACGAGACAATTTAGAATAGTGAAGAAGAAAACAAGAAAAGATAAAAGAAAAAAATTAAAAACCAATCGATAAAATAAAGTGTTGCTGAACAACTTTCAGTCCAGCATTTCATGTGTCGCATACGAGATGATTTTGTTTGTGAAAAGATTGTTTAGATCGGACAATCGAATAACGAATCACTTTCACCGAATGTTAGAAAACTATACAACTGCTTTCAAAAATATAAAGTGCCATGTCGAACAACAACGATTAAATAGCAACGTTGATGTACCTTTCCAAGACTTCCACTCACGTTCGATCAACTCTTATTTGTCCTAAAACATGTGAAATCTTCAGCCGCCGATTTAAATGAAATTTTCATGTAGATATGATTAAATAATTAAATTCATCATCTTTACAGTTATCAAATTCTTCAACATTAAATGGAGACTCTAAAAAACATACCAGATAGTTGGAAAAACGCTCGTGTAATTCCGCTCTTAAAACCTGGAAGAGACCCACCATTATCAGCTCTAAATATCGACCTATCATCTCGCTAATTTGATAAAAAATCTTTTACCATCTTGTTTGTTAATTATAGAATATATTAAGTTATAACAAATACAAATATAACAAACAAATTTAAGTATAAAATGATTGTTTACTTTCACATATTGAGTTGTGTTTTTAGCTGATGATGGGTTATACCCGAAAATGTTTTTAAGTAACCAATCATTTTATACTTAAATTTGTTTGTTATATTCGTATTTGTTATAACTTAATATAATCTCGCTAACCAACACGTTATGTAAAGTTTTGGAAAAAATAATTAAAACGAGCCTAGAACGGCTATTAGAATAAAAAAACGTCTCGTATCCAATGCAATATGAGTTTTGCTCTCATAGGAACACCATTGATCATCTGGCCAGGCTACAACAGGTAATATGTAACACGGGTTTGTAACAAACCAGTTTATCATGCTTACAAGCTTTGAAAAAGCCTTTGATCGAATAGGGCAACATAAAATGATCAAAACGCTTGTAGGATGGAACATAAAAGGAAACGTGCTCGAATTTATAAAAGACTTTCTATCAAATAGAACATTTCAAGTCCGCATTCGAGATATCCGATCCTCCCCAGAAAATTCAAGAAAATGGTACGCCATAGGGCTCGGAAATTAGCTCAACTTTATTCATAATTGGTATTTCAGATATAGCCGAAATCATCGAACCTCTCGTCAAATACGAATTATTTACTGACGACTTAGTCATTTATACGACTTCAAAACTAATTTAGGCACTTTAAATAGCACCTTTCAATCGTAGACAAACAAACTGCACAGTTTCGAATAGTCTATAATATAACACTTTAAGCATAATTTAGATGTTATTTTCATTTTCTTAATGGAATTAAAAAATTAATTAAAATTAAATTTCTATTACGCCCAATAAAGACGCGTAGACAAGCGAAAATTCCACACGATCTAGCAAAACTGCCGAGATGTAAGCTGTTGCATGTGTGTCGCGCTAGTAGTAATATATTTTTTTTTTTTCTGGCCCAGAGGTAGTAGTAAAAGAAAATGGGAACCACAGATAAATTTGGTAGCTATGTTTTCCAGTATAGAATATGAACTTTAGTTAATTATTAGCAACGGTAAATTATTAAATGCCATCGGACATGCGACCGAGCCTTTTGATTGGAAATTTCATCGGAGAAACGATGGCTTCGACAATTGCCTAACTACGAAAATTATTAGCCACATATAAATCAGGGGCGGATCCAGAGAGACATTTCGGGGGGGGGGGATTTTTTTTGATTAAGAACTATATTTCAATAGCGCTTTTTTTTACAAGACGAATTTGCGTACAAAGGCGCCAACCCAAGCACCGCCGTTAGGCTTAATCTTGACCTAGAACCTGTTTAAAATAAAACTTAAGTAATAAACTTTAATTTCGTTTTATATCGGGTTTTTTTTTGTTTTTTTTTGTTTTCTTTAAATGGGTTCGGTGTCAGCATTGACTCAACTACATCAGCTTAGATCACCAACTCAGATTCTGAGACGATCGGTGGTAGAGAGTATAAAGGAGAGTAGAAGGGGAATAACGGCTACAGATGGGAAGGAAAGGATAAAGGAAGCATTGAAAGGGGTACGAAGATCCAATGCCAAGAGTTCGGCGTATAGATGAGAGCACTCGGGAAAAAGAGCAGGACATTCAAAAAGGATATGGTTATGGTCGCATATAAAGGGAGGATCAGTAAAGTGGAGAGAACAAAAGGGAGAGGGTGAAAGAGAAAAGGAAAAACGAGAAGAGGGAAGGAGAGAATGACCAAGTCTTAGTCTGATTAAGGAAACAATAGCCGGCTCAAGAAACTTAATGCTACATGATCTGGTGGGTTATGTATCGTGTAATTATTTAAAAGAAAATAATATTTTTATTATTTTTTTTTATTTTTTTTTCTGAAAGACGCGTGTGACTGATTTCAGTTTGATCTACCATTTAGGCTAGATTGCCTTGTCCGTGTATTAATATTGAAAATTATATATGTGTTAATCGGCAGATTTTAAGTGTAATGTTTTTTATTCAATTGAGTAATGTAAATCACTGTAGGATGTTATTTTTGTCAGTAAATTTTGCTTTTAAAACTAAGAAAACGAATTTTTGAAATTTAGCTGGCAAAGTTAAATTGCTCAAATTGAGGTTTCCTATATTGAAGTGTCTGATGTCGTCATACTTACTACAGTGAAAGATTACATGATTGGCGTTTTCAATTTTCCCACATCCACATTTGTTATCTTCAGTAATTTTGTATTATTTTTTTAAGTAAGCTACGAAGTGTCTGTGGTCAGTGAGGTGTTGGGTAGTGGAAAAGTCAGATGTTAACTGTAAGCCTGTAGGATTAGCCTATGAATATACCGACCTGCTGTATCTCTTTCCCAGAAGTTTTGCCATGTGGACATGAAATAATTTTTAATGTGTCTTTTAAGTTGTTTTAGCGACATTTTTATATGTAAGTCATGGTGGATTAGCATGTAGAAATTATTCTGAAGAGGATTTATTGGAAGCAAAAAATTCATTATTTGATAGACATGATCGTTCATATATATTCAAAATTTTTATTGTTTTTTATAGTAAAAATGATTGATCTATAATTAATTTCTAGGTCTAGTGAAAAGACTCCCGTAAGAGCAACAGGGGTACTATGAGAAATTGTTCTATAAGCACTGCAGGCGTTTATTAAGTATTTACGTTGTGTAGAGTAGATTTTTTGCTTTAGGATTTTCTTTTTTAGGTGTTGGAAAAACACAAGTCTATATTTTTAATCAAAGCCTCATGTATTTCAGCACACCTTTAGTAATTGATATTATTTAGAGTCCAACTTAGATGTGGTGGAGTCTATGTGTTGTTTAAAGGATAGTTTATTGTCTAATACAACTCCTAGATATTTAAAATGTTCGGCTACTTTTAAAGTGATCCCCCTGTAAAGAACTTTAATATTTTTCCTTTTTAGTTCCAGAGAGTTTGTGGAAAAGGGCACAAAGCGTTTTTCAACTGAAAGATTAAGCTTCACTTCATTTAGACGGGCTCCGAGTAACTCAAGCGTTTTGTTTGCTATTCTTTCGAGATTGACTTTTGTATCGTCCGTTATTATGAATAGTAAGTTATCCACAAATGCGCATAGGTCAACGTTCTTGTCGTATGGTAGAGCTTAGTTGAATAATATATTCCAGAAAAGTGGACCTAAGACGCTACCCTGTGGGCAGCCTTTATTGGTTTCAGTGTTTGCACTATGATTACCTATTTGAAGAGTTACACGTCTGTTTTTAAGGTAGCAGTATATTGTACTTACCAATGGTATGTCTTTGATCAGAATATATTTTAAAATGTCAAACAAAGTAGGATGCCAGCAGTTATCAAAGGCTCCTTTGATATCCACTCCTATGAAAAGAACGCTCGATTTTTTCTTAAGGCTGCTGCTATCTTGCTGATTGCATAATTCACAGCATGTTCTGTGGACATACCTTGTATGAATCCAAATTGTCTTTTATCTAAAAATTTTGTTGAGTTCAGATGACAAAATATCCTACTTTTTTAATAGCTTTTCGTAAATTTTGCTTACAGTATTTAAAAGACATACTGGGCGATAGAAGATTATGAGATTTGCATCTTTGTTTGATTTATAAAGTAGGATTACATTTGCTTCGTGCCAGGTTTTAGGGAAATAGTTTAAGGAGATGTTTTTTTTTAGATATAGGAGTGGAAGGAGTTTTGGATAGATCTTTTGGATTAATTTTAGTGTCTTATTTGTAATATTGTCAGGTCCAGCAGCTTTGTTGTTTTTTAAATTTTTTATAATGCTATTTCATGCGGAAGTATCAAGAGGAGTCCGTTGTTTCTTGCTGTCTTTGTCAGTACTGTCTAACAGAAAAAGAAAGGACAGGGAGTAGTTTAGATTCTCTGTCACATTGGTGATTTTATCGCCATTATTTTTTGTGAAAAGTGGAATATTGTTTGGTTTGTTTGATTTCAGACACGTTAATTTGTAGCTTAAGCCCTATGGTTTGACATTTTCAGAGAAAATTTTGGGGGGGGAAGTTATATAATTACGTAATATCTTCTGTGGTAGGCAGTAGATTTGAGAAATACGTTGTTTCATAAAGAAAATCAAATAACGACCTCTTTAGAAATTAAAAAATGTTTTAAAAATACATAATTATTACAATTTTATTTAAATTTTATTTTATTCTTAGGTAAAAAATAAAAAATTATAAAATTGTAGCTAAAATGGTAGTTTAGAATTTTAATTGTAAGAAAGATAGCATTTTTACTAAACTTTACTTCTTTTTTGTTTTTGTTAGTAATCCGATGTGAATTCTTTCTTTGTGAGCAAGTACAAAAAATATATATACTTATCTTTGATCTATTTTCATTTACATTATAAAATAAAAATTAAAAATAAATAAGAAAGGCAAAAGATCGAAGAGAACAGTATTAAATATTAGTTATAATTAAATCCATAGGTTACATTTATACGAATCTTTTATATAAATTAAGTTTCTCTGTTATAACAAATTTTTTCATAGTGACTTTGGATCTTGGGGGGGGGGATGTCACCTACCCCCCTACCCCCCGTGGATCCGCCACTGATATAAATAGATATGTCTTTTCAAGACTTTCCTCCCCCTCGCGAGGTCTAAAGCCATGATCGATTTCTAATTTAGGCCATTTGCAAGCACGTTAGTTAGTGGTATTATTTTTTTTTTTACCGACTTCCAAAAAGGAGAAGGTTTTACGTTCGTCGAGTATGTTTTTTTGTTGTTTTTTTTTATATCTTTGTTTGCTCATAACTCATGTTCATATGAACCGATTTTACTAATTCTTCGTCCATTTGAAAGAGCGTCATTCAACTTATGTACCATGTGCTAGACGAGCTTACAAGTTTATATTTAGTCCCTGAGGGTGCCGGAAACTCGAAAGTTTCGAAAACAATTTTTTTTCCCCCGGGCATATGATATACCGTTGGAAAGAAAGCTGTTTGTTGAGAACGAAACCGTATTTAATATTCTTTTATTTTTTTTAGGTTTATCAACCGGGGACCGTATCTAATTTCTTTAACGAAACGTTCAATGTTGGCGAATACTTCAAAAAAGCGCGAAAAATGACGTATCTCTCCAAAATATCAAATTTCTTTGTTTTGAATTTAATATTATGTAAACATAAATTATAGTCTTACATACAGAATCCTTAGCATACGAAATGCTTGACTGAACTTGTTTTTTTTTAATCATGAAATATGTAGAATAATGTGAGAAAAAAGTTAATTTTTAGCAAGAAAAATATTTAATTATAATGCTAAAAATTGTAAAATAAAATGTTTAAAAAAAAAAAAAAATACCGACTTCCAGATTTATTATAAAAATGCACTAAAAAAGTAAAAAATAATAATTTAATAAAAAATATATATCAGAGTGTGATATACCTTAAGGCGATATTATTGTAATTCTTATACAACATTAATACTTATTAGAGTCAGCATCAAATTCATATTAAAATAATTAAAAACTGCATTAAATATTCATTCAATTGTTCCTAGATATTGTAATTTATCGAATAATTTATTACAATTAACAGAAAACGAAAAAATTAACAAGACTACCGGATTATATAGACGTGTCAACAGCTAAATCAGTTTATATGTGAAAGTCTATTAATTAATAAGAAGATAAAAAAAAAAAAAAAAAAAAAAAAAAAGGTTTCAAGGTTTACAGTAAAATACACAAACTATAATTTAAAAAATAATCAATTACTCGTATTTCCGTACTAAAAATTCAACGGAATAAAATAAGGAGAATTAAAAAGATACGTGTCACGGAAAAGAAGATAAAAACATTAATGATTACATTAGATCTTTGAAAATGAAAATATTTAAATAATACATTTTTGGATAAAAGATTTTCGAAAATAAAAATTGAAAGAGTATATAGGAGATTAGTGAAGATTTAACAGAATTAATTCAGAATTTATGGCAAAAAGAATATTGGGAATACGATGCCTAAATACAATTAAAAACACCAACTTTGGCACACCAGACATCGTAAAGGACATAAGAGAACTACCACCATGGCACACAACCTTTCAAGAAACCATAGCAGACTTAAACCCCGACGCGAAAAAATGGACTCGTCCTTAACCAGACATATCAGAAAGGTGACTCGCTCAGCTTGGCAAAAAGAGTGGAATCGAATCTCTCCAATCAAAAACAAACTACGCCGCATCAAAAACGAAATTGCGGACTGGGAAACCAACTATCGGCCAAAAAGACAAGACGAAACAGTTATTTCGAGACTAAGAATAGGGCACTGCTCATTTAGCCACAAGTACATCATCGACAAGGAGCCGGCGCCCATTTGTGAAATCTGCGCAGAGACTTTCTCGGTAGACCACCTCTTCACATGCAAAAAGTGGGAAACACAGCGAGCAGCCTGCGGCATGTTAGGAAAACCTATACCAGAACTCCTTTACAACGAAAAATCAAATTGTGAAAATGTACTAACGTACCTAAAACATGTAAATATGTATAATAGTATCTAAACAAGTTAACTGTTAAGATGTAATATATTCGTCGCAAATGGCTCCATTGTCGAGCTACCGGCGCGAGGACAGAACCAAGCCTCCCTACCCGTAATGCTTGGGGAGGACATAGCTCAACATTATATCCAGCGCATTTTAAACTCGTGGAACCAGTCCTTCCAAGCTCGCCCAAGTATGCTTGGAAATATAAAGAAGAACCTGGATGCCTGGCCAGCAAGTATTGGCAATACCTGCTCTCCGAGGCTGGAAACAACAGTCAATAGAATATTCCTGGGCCACACTGTCATCACTCACTCGTACCTGCTGAACGATCAGCCGCCGCCTATATGCGAGGTGTGCCGCGAGCCGCTAACAGTTCATCATATTGTGGTATCCTGCCAAAAATACATCCAACATCGCAGAAATCAGCTGAATACACAGATTCCGGATGTAAACTGCCTACAAGAACTTACTGACTTTATAATTAATACAAAAATTTCTAAGTATATTTAGATAATTCAAAAATCGAGTAATAGCCTAAAAGGCATTAGCAACTCGTAAAAAAAAAAAAAATAAAATAAAAAAAAATAAATATATTTAAAAAAAAAAAAAAAAAGAATCGAATAGGCTACAAAAGTTGCGAAGCAGTTAACTTCTTCTTAACAAATAAACCATAATAATAATGAGTTACTTAAATATTGTATTTAATATAAAAAAGTTATAACATTTTTAAAACACTTTGTATAATTCCTAAACGGCCGAACATTATTTTTTCACGCTTGAAAAAGTCACAAGTCCTGCGTAGAATTTTCCTTAGAATTTTTAAAATCTGTAGATCCATGAAAAGGAAAAAATTCGTTATTTTTGTGAAAATACCTCATGACCAATGTGAGACTTGTGCACGCCTTCTGTATATTGTTATGCAATGTACTCGTGAAACAGGTAATCCGTATTATCGCGCCAATAATTTGAAGGACTCTATTTTTTACAACGAAAGGTAAACTTTTTTTTTTTTTCTATTAAAATTTCATTGCAGATTTAATAACAGCGGCAGCGAATTACATTCGAGCACGTCGTTGTAGTATTTTTTTTGTTTTTTCGATGGAGAAAGTTTCGCAATATCGTAGTAACAATAAAGAAAAGATTATATTTCAAGATGTTTAAAGATCGAAGAAAAAGATTATAGCGACGACGTTAGATAGGGAAGAAAGTAAAAGAACGAAGGAAACATTATAAGGTTCGCTGGAAATGTGGTGGAGCAATAAAAATTCAGGCGTTGAGTTGTTACTGCTCAGTCCTTTGCAAGACGCAGTAGAACCCGAAGTAGTAAACTGATTCATGGAAAACTAGAAGTTCGTTAAGTTTGTTTCAAATGGAGTATAATAGTGAAGTTTCTTAAGAATTGTAGAATTGTCGCAATTCCTTTTGTAATGGGCAACAAATGCCGAGCAGAGGGCATTCTTAGGTTATTATGATTTTGACAAAAAGAACAATTCTCCTTGTTGTGAATAATGTGGGTTTGAGCGCTAAAGTTTGTGATTATGCCCAGTCCATGGACAAGAAATGCGGGTGAAGATAGTGATTAGAAAAACACTGGAAAATTAAAAATGCTCTCCATCTGATTGTTACAACGATAATCGGGTTTTAATAAGTTCGCGTGGAATAACGTTTGCTCGCGTTGAGTTCAAAATAAAAAAGAAGGAAAGAAAGAAAGAAACGAGTTCAATTGTCCGTTAAAGAGATTGGTAAGGTCCCTTTTTTTATCTTTTTTTTCTTTTTTACATTGAATTACCGTTTTTAACTACTAAGGTTATCACGGTGAAAACTTCCTAGGCTA
Organism: Icerya purchasi; assembly: GCA_039619475.1. Classification (NCBI taxonomy): domain Eukaryota; kingdom Metazoa; phylum Arthropoda; class Insecta; order Hemiptera; family Monophlebidae; genus Icerya; species Icerya purchasi. Next base: position 94,890,254 of record CM077116.1, on the reverse strand, counting down.
TATAAAGAGCCCCCAACAACAGTCCACGATCCTAAATGTACATCTTCAGTGTTTTGTACGATTATTTGTTGTCCAATATTTCGGCTAACGATGTGAAAGTGCTTGGATGGACTGCATTAAAACTACGGCATTCAATTAGAAATGTTGCACTGACGGATATTTTAATTTTGGACAGTGTGGACACGCGTTTTTATTGGAGAGTTATCCTTTGCAGTATGGTCGTCATGACTTTTAGCTGTATGTCTTATTCTTAACTGATAGATTGTTGTGTATTCGACACGAGGTCTATTAGTCGGCGGCCATCATGGTTCAATCATCGGCTTTATTTGGCGTTAGAACGTAGTCTTATATATCCATTCTTTGCTGCACTGCTCAGTTATTCTTTCTCGTAGGAACGTATCGAGCGCGGTTGGGCCTTGAGATTTATGCGGCATCGGGGATAACATTACAGCCCGAGCTTCTAGATTCGCGAGCTCATTCCTTGGCATCTGAGTATGTACAGGGACCCACAGAAACTCGATTCGGTAGTCTTCCTGATTTAGCAATAGCAGAGTCCTTTGAATTTTTTGCGCCATTGATTCTTCCGCGTTATTATTTTATGTACTTTTTATGGTGGTCAGAGAATCTGTAATAAACAGTATCTTTTTCCGTTGACCTTTAGAATCGTAGTATTCCTGCAGACAGAACAGAACTGCAAAACATTTCTGCATCCAGTACCGAACAAATGTTATTTAAACAGACCTCCACTTGTACACCACCAATTTCGTAAGCACACGCTGCTGGTGGCAATTTACCTGTACAAGCCTCAGATCCGTCTTTATACGCCTTTGTGAAATCTTCATATCCGTTAATCACCTCAACTGCCTTCTGTTTGAGATCTTCTGCAGGTGTTTGTGAGTTATTGTACTCTAATAGTGATACATTTGTCTCTACAGGGTTCTGATCACATGGTGGCAGCAGTGGTAACCTATTAGCTTCCGTCAAGTACGGAATGGGAAAATTATATTTGCACAGCATTTTGTTTATTTTTGGGAGTATATCGTTAGGGAAACCAGGTTTGAAGGGGCAAAGATGTTTATCGATGAAGTAAATAGAAAAATAGATTAAGATGGGGGTGGTAGATATTACACGACGATGTGAATATGTATAATTTAATGGGGGGGGGTATGGGATAACCACTTTAAAAAATCCGTTTTTCTGAAAAATTTTCATATAGAAGTACAAATTCTTAGAAATATTTTCCCAAAACCTCAAGTCATTTGTAGTAAAACTCATTAAGATAGTAAGCTATGCGCTGCACCCCTTTTGAGCCGGTCGAAAGCGCCAGGCAGTTCACCGGAGCAGCTGCTTCCTTCTCTTTCAAAGGACCTAGCCGGTGATGGTAGCTGGCAAAAACGAGGTTTCTTTTCGTTATATGGTGTTTCTTCATTAATAGGATATTACACTGGAAAAGTTATAGATATTTGCTTTAAAAGTGCGCACGGTTAAAGGTATAAAACTTGGGAGAAAAAATTAAATATAATGGAATTTGAAAAATGGCATACCAAGTACGTGGAACATGGTGAATGTGAAGTAAATCACATTGGACCTGCAGGAAACATGGAAATATCTGTAATAAAAGAAATGTTTCAACGATCGGTGGAAAAGTACGACGTCAAGTATAAAAATTACATCGGCGACGGTGATAGTAAAACGTACACCGGTGTAATTCAATGCCATCCATATGGCGAAGACTTTGTAATAAATAAATAAAAATGTGTCGGCCACCTTCAAAAAAGGATCGGAAAACGGCTACGTGACCTTGTAAAAAACACAACAGGGGAGACAGAAATAAAAACCGGAAAAAAAGGTTGGAAAAACTACGTTAGAAGAAGCAGAAATCTCTCTGGAAAAGGAAAACTCACTGGTAAAACAATTGATCAATTAATGGTGTATTATGGATTAGCAATCGAAAGAAATTGTGATTCAGTGTAAAAAATGAAAGATGCGATTTCAGCGACCTTTTTCCATTATAAATCAACGAACAAAAATCCACAGCATCATAAGTGTCCGGCCGGCGCTGACTTGTGGTGCGCTTATCAAAAATCTTTGACCGCCACCGGAATAGCAAATTTCCAGCACGATTATAAACCTTTTCCGGATGATGTAACAAAAGCAATTGAGCTAATTGATGAAGATTTAAGCAAGGACGAGCTTTTAGAGCGATGTATTGGTTGATTTACTCAAAACAATAACGAAAGCCTAAATCAACTTATTTGGAAGATCACTCCAAAAATGTCGTCCACAGTAACCCTATTTTAGTATAAATTGCAACAAATGTTTTCCAATGAAGGTAATTTTGCATTACTAACCTTCCTACAAGAGATGAAAATCAGCGTCGGCCCAAGTGCTCATCAGTTACGTTCAAACAGCCGATGAAACGCAAAATCAAAGAGCCCAACAAAAAGCTGCGCTTCAGACAAAAGAGGCTAGAATAATGGAAAGAATGGAGCAAAAGGAAGCCTTGGACATTGTAAGTGCAGCAGTTGCTTTATGGTGCTGGCATCGACGATTCAGTTTAAGTGAGAAAAAAAAAAATGTTTTCTTCCAATTTTCATAGTTTAAAACTTTAAACGCGTTTTTCTCGAAATGACTTTTTTGAAGTCGGCGGACACGATATCCCAAAAACTTCTGTACCGATCCGGTTCATGTTCAACACAGTTTTATAATACATATTTTACTAGGTCGCAACGTTCTTCTTTTTTCTCTTTTTTTCGCTTGAGACCGATTTTACAGCTACAAAATGGCGCCATTTTTAGGGTAAATATCGTGATTTTGACTTCATCCGACGGCCAAAAATTGAAAAAAAATTTTAAAAATAAAAGGACAACGTTGCGACCTAGATTTACTTCTAAATTAACCATTTTTTCCAACTATTCGTGTTTCGGATGATTCTGTAACGAGTTATCGTGGACACCGCAAAACGTATTTTTTTGAAATGGCCTTCGTCAATTCGCTCTCACTGGCTTGTTTATGAATATTTTTTGACGAAAAAGTTACTGAATATTCTTGAAATGTCATATAACTATGTGCAAAAAACTTTAATGAAATAACTTTAATAGTCTCTTTAAAAATTACTCTCAAAAAAGTGCTTTTTTTAGACCTGTTAATACCCCCCCCCCTTAAGTTACGGTGTTAGAACGTATAAATATTAGGTAATTCGTCGACATGCTTTTAGCTTGATGAAAGAAATTGATGTACTCGTAATTAAAAATAAACACAGCTAGTCGCATAAATATTCGTACACCGACGAGAAAAACGAAAAAGCGTTCATAAAACAATGAAAAACAATTTTAATGACGAAAGAATGAATATGAATACTCGTAGGTATGATTTTCTTTTTATCATAGTGAAAGACAGAAAGTAAAAAAAAAATCGTACATCATACTTGCAAATGGAACAAAAAGGAAACAGTTGAATAGAACACGTCACAAAAAGTATTCCTACAACACCAAAAAATGTCCTTAATATTTCGCACGAAGACCTCGGAGCCTTAACCACTGCTGCCAATCAACGTGACATGGACGACGTCAATTTTCGGCAAAATATTCCACGGGAATTTTCTTCTATTCGGCTAAGCAATTGACTGATGTTCTGAACTGGTGATTCATGAAGTTTCTTGTTGAAGTAATCCCACACATGTTCGATGAAGTTGCAGTCTGGCAACTGAGCAGGGATAAGCATCGCATGAGGACAATTATAGACTATCCATTCACGTGTATAAAGTGCGGCACGCTTTGGATCGTTATCCAGGTAGTAATAAAATGAGTCCACAATTCCAAATTTTTCGGTACTTGGGAGTAAATTATTACGTAAAATGTCAACATACATTTCTTTACTCATTCGGCCATCAATGCAGACGAGTGAACCTAGTACCCCATATGGTGAGAAACAGCGCCAAACCATTACTCATTCGCCTCCATGTTTCACAGTTGCTATAAGATTCTTCGGATTTAATTCCATCCTCGGTTTGCGCCATACCTTCTGTCGCCCACTTCCACTAAAAAGGTTAAATTTAGTCTCGTCGCTGAATAGAACGTTTTTTTCAAAAACTGTCGGGAACTGCCGGATACTTCACCGTAAACTGATACCGCTTTCTCTTATTCTGTTCACTTATGAATGGTTTCCTTCTGGCGGTTCTCCCATGGATATTTCCTTAGCGATCTACGAACTGTTTCGGCGGAAACTGTTTTATTCCACATAGCATTTACTTCCGTCGCGAGTTTTGGGCCATTCAGTCGTGGATTCCGGCCAACCTTTTCGACAATACACCGTTCGTGACGTGCGGAAATCTTCCTTGGTCTGCCCTTTTGTGGAATTGGCTCAATGCGATTCTCTTGTATGTACCGACGGATAATGTATTGGTAAGTACTGCGAGGTCGTTCAAGTAGCTGAGTTATTACATTTAATGATTTACCACCTTTTGTATAGTGATGAATGGTCAGTTTTCGCATCTCCAAAGACGTATTTCAACACTTTCGCGGCATTTTTACTCGCACTTGATGCACTTCACTCGTAACTCGCACACGGTGCGATCGCTTGTCGTGAAATTACGACTCAGCGCTCTGTACCCTGTCCGGGGACATAGCCGGATGTTCATCATCCGTTTTTGGAAAACCCCAAGTGTAACATCGCGCACTGCGTTCTGTTGTACGAATATAAGTTTTTGTGACGTGTTCTATTCAACTGTTTTCTTTTTGATCTGTATACAAGCGTGATGTATGTTGTTTTTTTTTTACTTTTTGTCTTTCATTATGCTACACAAGAATTCATATTCATTTTTTCGTCATTAATGTCGTTTTTCGTTGTTTTATAGACGCTGTTCGATTTTTCTCGTTGGTGTACGAATATTTATGCGACCCGCTGTATATATTTATTTAAAAAGAAAAGAAAAAAATACCGATTATGTTTATATTATTAACTTTTAGTTACGAACTTGGAAATTTTTTTTAGTTCTTTTTTTCTCGATACTGTTACAAATAATGATAACAAGAAAAATATCTAGTGGTCTTAAAATGACAAATATTTAAGGAAAACGGTTGCCAGGGTCGTCATGGTGATATTAACAATTTAGATGTACGATTATTTTTTTTTTTTTATTTATTTATTTATTTATTTACTCCGCTGTACCTTGCGGTTTTTCAGCCAGAGTTTCTGATTGTTACTGTTATTATTTGTTGTTTATGTGTTTTGTTTTGTTATTCATTACATGGTTGACAAAGCTGATCAAATTAAAAAAGTTTTTTTTATGTATTTCGGTTATTGGTTTTTTTATTATTTTCCGTTTTTCTCTTTCGTTTTTAAACTTATTGCATTCGAAAATCGAATGTTAATCATCTGCTTCCTCTTTACAGTCTATACAGATGTCTGTTTCAGCAATTTTAAATCGTTTCATATAGACACCCCATTATTATTTCCATGTCCGGTTAAAAATTGAGTGAAGTTATAATCGGTATAAAAATGTTTCATTTGTAGTCTTTCTTCTAAGTTTGGTACTATTTCCCCCCTGTTGTTACTCTTCCAGTTTTTGATTTATCACACCGGAGTGTTGCCAGAGTGTCGTATACTACTTGAATTAATTTTATTGATTTGTTTTCGTAACGTTTTTTTGTCGAAAATTTTTTCTTTTTATTTGCATGTTTTGATTTGGTTTACAGTTTCTAACTTTAAGTGTCTATAGGTACTATTATTGCTGCTATGATGTTGACTGAAGTATACGATATTGTGCGATAATAACCGGAGATTGTTCCTATTAATATTTTCCTTTGTAATTTTAACAGCTTATTCTTGTCTTTTTCTCGTAAAACTGGAAAATATTCTGTAGAGCAGTATTATAGATCCAAAAATGGCTCTTTATAGAGTACTATTCTATCTTTATATTTGAAACCGAACATATTTGAATATAGTGATTTTAGTTCGAAATTAATCTTAACCTTGTCTATTATGAATTCGATGTGTTTTCCAAAATTTAAATTAGTGTCTATGGTTATTCGTAAGTATTTTATTTCTTTTACTATTTTTATTTTATCTTTATCTTTATGCATAAGTGCTGTTCAATGCAATGTATCATTTCTTCCCTGTCTTGTTTTCTACTTATTAGTATAGTGCTTGGGTTTTATTTATGTTGAATTGTAAGCCTAAGTTTTGAATGTTTTTACTCAATTTTTTTATTGTTTCATTTATATTGTAAACTTCGTCCTTTTTATTAATTCCTGCTACTAACATTATATCGTCTGCGTAGCTTATTGCAGTGTTGACTGAACTACAAATTATGAACTGCGCTCATTGCTATGTTGAAGAGTACTGGCCCTAGAACACCGAACCTTGTGGTACTCCTGAGTTAACACTTTTCTTATATAGGATTTTGTTTTCTTGATTAAATAAACCGATTCTTCTATCTGTTAAGTAGTTACGAATTATAGTTTGTATTGTACCAGATATGTATTTTTTCTATTCATTATTTTTAAGATTTCATCAATTTTTATTTGATCAAATGCTCCGGATATGTCAAAGCTGATTAGTAACGTCTTGTTCGTTTTTTATATTTTTCAATGTAATCGCATAACTTTTTTATTGCTAGCTCGGTTGATTTGTTTATAAGAAAGCCAAACTGATTTTCGTTTAAAATCGCTTTTTCTTTTATTTCTGTATCCAGAAAATTTTTTATTATTTTTTCGTATATTTTACTTAAACTAGACAGTAGCGTTATAGGCCTGTATGATTTCGGATTTGTTAAATCTTTTCCAGGTTTGTTTATTATTTTAATTTTTCCTAGACGTTTGGGAAATAATTTAGTTCGATACATTTTTGGTAAATAGATTTAAATATTTTTTCGTCTACTTTGTGAAGAAGTTTAATCATCTTGTTAGAAATTTGATCGTGTCCATTGGCTTTCCTATTGTTTAGTTTTTTGATTATTGTAGTTAATTCGTTTTCATATATTTGAAGAGTTTTATCTGGCTGAGTCGGTTGCAACTTAAGTGTTCGGTTTGGAAATAATTCAGCAAAAATTATTTTATGTTTTTCAATGTTATCGTGTACGATGCATCCACCGACATTAAAAGCAGGCATGTCTACTCTTTGTTTGGTTTTGTCCATACAGATTTTATACGGCTTGCCCCAGATTGTCGAAGAATTGCAGTTCTTCATTGTATTCTTTTTTCAGTTTTCTAATTTTAATCCTTAATGATTCCACTTTATTATTTGTTTTATTTTTGCTTTTGTATAGTCTCCTTTGTAGTTTTTTCAGTATCTTTTTAAAGCTTTCTAATTTTCCATTCCAATAAGGTGTGTCGCGAATTTTTGCTTTTGCAAGTGAATTGTGGATTAGTACTTTTATTATGTTTGTAAATTCTATGATTTCGTTCTCTAAATCTTCTTTTTTAGTTACTTTTTCAATGTGTTCTATTTTTTGTTTTATTTGAGCTAGAGCATTGATAATTTGTTTTTGAAAGATCTCATAGTCAACTGTTATAGTGTATTTTCATTTAGTGATTTACTATCTTTCCTTATTGCGAGTTGCGCAGACATATTGTTAAGTGTTGCGTTACTGAAGAAGGTAATATTTTTATATTTCTAATGTTCTGGCTGATTGTTTCGTGGACAATTATAAGATCAATTACACTGCTCCCATTGTGATTGTTAAAAGTTTTTATGTTATAAGGATTACACGGACGCTTAGATCATTGGCAAATAGGAATTCTTCGAATTTTTCTGCTCTTTTCGTATTATAGTGTTTATAGATATGTACGATTAGGAGAAAGCACATTCAAACATTTTCCGAGATAGTAACCGCGTATGTAGAATACGATCATATTTGGACGGAGAAAGCATTAAAATGCTGCATCTGAATATTTCGCTAAAAGTTTCGTATTTAAATAGAAATTTAAATTAATCAGAAGAAGCACCAATGTCCCCCCCATTCTTAATATCGATTTAAAAATTTAGCTTTGAAATTAATTATTTCGCAGAAAAATAGTAGTTCCGAAATAATCGTAAACACAATTGTCCGGCGTAAAAGCTGGGGTTAGACTCGTATATTGCTGCTCCAGAACTCCTATGTAAAAATCGTAAATATATTTGCAACAAATTCATTTTAATCGTTTTATTCTCGATATTATTGTTATTTTGATACAATATTATTTTTACATTCCTCCGATGCATCGCGTTTTTTCTTTTTCTTTTTAATACACAAAGTATTTAATTCCATACTTTACCATACATTATTTTTTAACCATTTATACGTGCGCATACTTCTTAAATATCCGTAGAATTTTACGAAAAAAAAAAAAAGCATAAATCAATACCGAAAAATTACCGACTCTGGTTTTTACTCGCACTACCATCACTTTTCTCACATGCTCCAAGATTTTTCCTTTTGCAAGCGTCATTCTTTTGGTGCTTGTTTAGTTAAAGTTACACTCGATATAAAGATAACCGAACAGTAAAATAGTGTCATTTGCTGTTGGAATAAAATGTTTTTGTAGCAGTAAAATTTTATCTTTCCACGATACCATAAAAATTTTTAATTTTTCTTCGCTTCATACAACACGATTAACGCTATCCTTTAAATCGGGCCTTTTGTCAGCTATCAAAAAACCCGGCTTTACTACTCAAAAAATTGTAATAAAAAAAAAAATATATATATATATACATATATATATATATATATATATATATTTATCGCATTAAATAAATTAATAGATATGTACACTTTTATAAAATAATAATATATTTAAAATTAAACACTGACGTGTTTGTTAACATTAGATGCATCCCCGCTGTTGCACATAGCTCACGGGAAATTTACTTAGAAAAGAATGATTAATAAAAACTAATATCTGAGTGGAGTAGAGTGCAAATAAAATGATATTACATCGAGTAAAAAAAAGAGGTATAATTTATAAACGAGAAAAGGACTGTTGCAAGACACGTGCCGTTTAAATGAACCGGTAAAATTTCATTAAAACAAGTTTTTAGCAAAAGTAGAAATGAGGCAATGATATATACTCTCATTTTATTCTTTCACTTAATGATTTATTGTTGCGAAGTATGAATATATTAATTAAATAACAATTAGTCAGCAAAAAGAATAAGTAAAGGAGAAACTCTATGCCGTTATAAATACAGTAACAGCAATAACAACAGACAAAAAAAACAAAAATATAGCTAATAGGTTGTTTCCTTAGAATAGAAACAATGGTTGCAGCATTTAAGAAACAATAATTAAAGGATTTTTTTTTATGATTCCCTACATGCATATTGGACGGAATCCTTAAATAAGATGGTTCAGAAACGACAAAAATATTCAATTAAAATAAGCAGTAATTCACAGACGGTTTGAGTTATAAACTTCAAAATTAGACCATAGATTACAATTAAAGTTCACTTCTCTATAACTTTAAATTAACCGACGATTACCTTCGGTGGAAAAAGACCGTCAAGAATGTATAATATGGAATTTAAAACGACCTCAAAAATCACGCTTAAAAATTCGTAACTCATCACCCGAGATAGCGATTTAAAAGTGAAATTCAAAATATAAAATAAAACGCAGAAGCTCTTTCGTAAAATCAAAAAATTACGATTAAAAAATGATATAGATCTTCTTCCCCTTGGGCCCAAAAACAGCAAAAAAAAAAGGGATGTTCACGTAAGCAGTAGTCCGAGTAAAAAAGTTGAGGAAACCAATTCAAATAAGCGCGAAAAATGACGTGTCACATTTTCTCTACGGCGCGAAAAATCGGATTTTTCTGTTTTGAATTTAGTGCTAAAGTAAAAAAGTAAAGTGAAGTAAGATAACCTTCGCAGGGCATCGAGGATTGTGAAGTTAAGCTTTTCATAATTGTACTAAGCCTAATGGATCTGATGAGAATACTTGGGGGCCAATTCCTTTCTACTTGAGATCCGTCTTTACCTTCCCCCGATTTCTCTGCTATAACCAATTAAATTTCAGATTGGATATATACCTGGGAGCGACTTGGATCCGGAACCGAGACAAGTCTCGATAATCTATGACACCTCTGATTTGGTAGACAGGCACCTTAACCACTGGGCTACCATGCTGCCTTGAATTTAGTATTATGTAAACGTAAATTATAGTGTCACATAGGGAATCCTCAGCGCATGGAACATCATGCTTGACTGAAATTGTTTTAGCCTTAACTTCGCTATTGGCCAGTTTCCTCGAACTTATGGAATTTAAATGTTTATTTTAAATATTTATCTGATGACTACTTTTCCTTGCTTTACCCAAATATATTCGTAATTTCGTTTAATAGCTCCTTGTTCTGTTTCCCCGTAACAATACTTTATAATATCTCGATAAACTCTCTCCCTTAAGGATATCCGATCTGGCAATTCTATTATCTGGGATGAAAAATCTTTAGTTCTATTTTCGATCATTAAATCAACACTTATTTTTTTTTCCCCCTACAACATTAGCAATTATCAGTCTGGGGCTTTGGTTTTGTCTGGTCCGGAATCTGTGCGACGCGAATCATTCTTGTTTATTTCTACTCCAACTTTTTTCATTATTGTCAATATTGTTTTATTTAGATTTTGGCCCGGCAATTTTTAAATTATAGTGTCACATAGGGAATCCTCAGCGCATGGAACATCATGCTTGACTGAAATTGTTTTAGCCTTAACTTCGCTATTGGCCAGTTTCCTCGAACTTATGGAATTTAAATGTTTATTTTAAATATTTATCTGATGACTACTTTTCCTTGCTTTACCCAAATATATTCGTAATTTCGTTTAATAGCTCCTTGTTCTGTTTCCCCGTAACAATACTTTATAATATCTCGATAAACTCTCTCCCTTAAGGATATCCGATCTGGCAATTCTATTATCTGGGATGAAAAATCTTTAGTTCTATTTTCGATCATTAAATCAACACTTATTTTTTTTTCCCCCTACAACATTAGCAATTATCAGTCTGGGGCTTTGGTTTTGTCTGGTCCGGAATCTGTGCGACGCGAATCATTCTTGTTTATTTCTACTCCAACTTTTTTCATTATTGTCAATATTGTTTTATTTAGATTTTGGCCCGGCAATTTTAATACTCGTATATTCCCTTCCTACGGACCGTTTGAATGCGCCTAATTTGACTCTTTTATCTTTTTATCTTTTCTTTCTGATTTCTCGGTTATTTCCTCTAATTTCTTTTTCAATTCTCTCATCTCCACTATTAGATTTTCATTAATTTTTTTCATTAATTTATGCTATAAAAGATTTGTATGAATTTTACCTACGGATTTTAATAAATAATATTTAATCAAATTTTCTAATAAAACTATTTATGTTCCTTTTTTATTCTATTTTAAACCACAAACTGCCATCGATCTTTTGCCTTTCTTATTATATATTTTTAATTTTTATTTTGTAATTTTAATTAAAAATAGTTCAATGAGAAATATATATATATTTAAACTTGCTCACGAACAAAGTATTCGGATCGGATTACTAATAAAAATAATAAAGAAGTAAAGTCCAATAAAAATACTATCTTTCTTACTATTTCTAAACTACCATTTTAGCTAGAATTTTATAATTTCGTTTTGTTTTTCACCAAATTGTAATAATTATGTATTTTTAAAACATTTTTAAATTTCTACAAAGGTCGTTATTTGATTTTCTTTATGAAACAAGGGGTATTTCTCAAATCTACTGCCTACCGTAGAAGATTTTACGTAATTATATAATCCCTCCTAATGTCCTTCTTATAATTTCCCCCTCAAAATATCCCTCTAGATCCGCCCCTGCCTTATGAAAGTGCTTCATTTTTAACACGCTTTTATTAGCTTGACCTGTATGTAAATGAGTAATATGTAAGTGTGCAATGAAATTTTACAAGTCAATTTTCACCGACTTCCCGACGTCTGAATAATTTGAAAATTTACATACGTATTTATTTTGGATGACGATTCAATAATTTCATAATTTTGTCCTAATGTCCTAACCAGGATCGTCAGAAAAAAAAAAGAAAAGCAATGACCCCTTCTACAAGTTACGAACATGATAGTAAGTGCAGTGTCCTATGTTTCTCAAAAACTTAATATGGTTCGAAAATTATTTCATAGATGTCGCTAAGTCATTTTCTTTACGCGCTTTTTATTTTATTAAACTTTACCCCTTAGGTGTTAAATGTATTACAGTCTAATGCTTCTGTTTTTTTACGAACCACGGTAAAGTAATTAAATAACAGAACTTTAAGCAACGGAAGAAAATTATTCATAAATCTTACGTCTAACGAGTCAGAAAATGTAAATAGTGTACGTAAAGCACGAAATACATATAATTTGAGAACAGAAATCCCAAGTTATCTGGGTTAGTACAAGCCAGTATTTGTATGCGTTGTTGACTTCATGGGAGGATTTCTATGAGAAAGGTCGATATATTGCAGGGTATAAAAGCAGATAGTCGGACCGAGGACGAATCGGAGAAATTACAAGTCGAACATAAAAAGGCTATATATTTGTGTGTCCGCTTAGGAGAGAAGGAAACAACCGTCAACAAATAGCCGGTTTTCAAACAATTAGAGATTTTACGGCACTTTAATGAGAATAAATGTAAAATAAAATTATGGTTTAAAAAAAGCTAAAAAAACGCGCTTTTATAGTAATGTGAACTAAAAAGTAAAAAATAATTTTTAAATATAAAGATAATATTCAACAGTGATTAAAATCTGCCAAGTCGATATATTTCAAGTTTTTCTAATAAGCTCAAAATAAGAATAAATTAATGCATAACAAATGTTAACTTTAATGTAAAAGAAAGCGTGAGGTGCTTACTATATTTAATAAAATAACTCGATCTGCAAATAGTTAAAAAATAAAAGAAAAAGTATAAACAATTGATATCAAAAGCACTCCACGCTTTCTTTTACATTAAAGTTAATTTGTTGTGTGATTTACCTTATTCTCATTTTGAGCTTATTAGAAAAACTTAAAATATATCGACTTGGCAGATTTTCATCACTGTTGAATCTTTATATTTAAAAATTAATTTTTACTTTTTAGTTCACATTGCTACAAAAGCGTGTTTTTTTAGTTTTTTTTAAACCATAATTTTATTGTAATTAATTTTTGTGTGTATTCTACACCGGGTAGCTTTATCTCGTGGTACCTATTTTATTCATCCAGTTTGTTCTTTTTGGCGAATTTTGTTCGTTTAGGAATGTTTATAACGGTAAAAATAGCTGAAATGTAAGTTCATGATCTTCTACCAGTTTTTTTTTAACTGGTTTATTATCAATCTGACTGATAAGAACGCTCGATAAACTAACTATGCCGAATAAATAAAGAAAGAAATGGTTAATAGTATAGAGAGGAAACTTAAGATTAATCAAGGAACGTGTGTAATGATTGAATTTATATTCAGAAGATTGCATCGCATCGAAATTATTTTGTACGTGAATAAATTATGGAGGAATAGGAAAGGAAAATATTTTAAGTTAAACAAACCGCATCTGGTGTTTGATAGTGTTATCAGCGGTTTAGTAAAAAAAAAAAAAAAAAAAAGGGAATTTTATATGCAGCGGAAAATTACGTAAGCTTTTGATTGCTACCTGATCTAATTAAAGGTAGGTAAGGAAGGGGGTCATGAATTGTTGAAGAAAATAAATTGGTGAAAGTAATGACGATCAGAATATATGTTGGGCAAAAATAACTTACGCACTCGATAAGATATGCAGTGGCGAGGAAGCAGAGAAGCAATAGGGAATATCATAAACTATAGTGCACTTTATATTTATGAAAAGGAAGGTATCATAAGTACAACAGATATAAATAAATATTGGAAACATTGATTATAAAGGAATTAGAAGTGTAAGACAATAAGTAACAATTGGAAAAGATTAAACGATGCGAAACCAAAATTCATGGTTTCGACGTAAGTAAAAACGTGTTTCCTGATGATTTCGGGTAAAATCTAATTTATTCGTAGCTTCTTCTGCTGACGTAAGAATCCGGAAGTTGTAGCTAGAAGAATTAAAGAGGTGTGCATCTAATATTTTAAGGAAGAATTAGAATGATCGGGAAGAGAATTACAAAAAAAAAAAACAACAAAACATCATGAGGTAATTTCTCGGGCGATTGGTTTAGCATATCTCGCAAAGAATAGACGGAGGAGGAAAGTATTGACGAGAAATGAGCAGTTATTCGATCAAGAGTGCTTTGGGCACGAGAAGGATTTAAATTACTTTAATGGATAAACCTTAGAGAAAAAAGCTGATTTAAATTAAATGCGCTTCATTATAGGCGTCGTTTTCATAAGTTACGATTTTACCAAGGCCGTAGTTGATCTGGAAAACTCGTAGCTAAATAGTTACCCTCACGGTTAAGACGTTTAGAGTTTCAAGATTGAAACATTATACAAGAATCCGAGAAGAAAACAATATATTACTCCGAGAACAATGGCATTTGCTACGCAGGACTTGAATCGTAATCATTCCGGCTGCCACTAGCAATGTGACACGATCAATTACTATTGTAACGTTGTTAGGGATCGCAGGGCATTATATTTAACCAATATTAATTTTAACACTGCCTTAAGTATGAGTCCAGCAGACTATCCAGCCGCAAAAAGTACCCTGGCATAACACAGCTCGTACGGTTATTTACGAAGTATTATAATTTTATATGAAATTTTTCGGACAGGTAAGTTAAAAAATTTTAAAGCAGCAACCGATTTTTGGTTGTGTTTTTTTTTGTTAGTAATTTTACTTAAAATAGATTAAAATTATTAAATATTTATACGAATAATACGTATAATAAATGCTTAGTTGAAACGGCGGAAAAAAATCAAAAAAAATCAGTGCGATCATGAGGGCTGAAAGGATTACGATTTTTGACTAAATCGAAAACAGAATCGACCTCGAATGAAAGGCTTTATTACATCGGGCTCCACTGCGTATTGGAGATGGAAAGAGTGAACACAATTTCTTTCGAGATATTAAATGTTCTTCGTTACATCTGTTGTGAGCTGTTGCAGCAAAAATTTCCTCATATATTAAATACAACTTATACATACACCTCTGCTTTCATAAATATCCGTATTTATCAAAATTCTTTTTATTTACACTGTAATTTGTTGTGTTTAAATTATTATTCAGTACCTGGTAATTTAAGATTTGTTCGGATTTATTCCAAACTTGTGGATCGATTAAAGTATTTTTGAAAAAAAAACGTATAACGATAATGCGCATGTAATACGAACGTTACAATTTTGCATTAGCCTACACTTTTAGATGTATTTTAGTTTGCGTAATATTTAATATCGCCATGTAAATCGTAAATAAATTTTATACATATCGCAATTCTTTGCGTTGAAATATTCTCGACTTAAAAACAATAAAAACAAATATTCATAAACCGGAAATATTATTACAAATTATCATACACGTATAATTATACAACGACATACGGTGTATTTCAATTGACGTTATATTTAAATACGTCCTATTATAAAGCGTAAATCAATATGTTTTCCATTAAGAAGCAAAGATATATCATTACGTCTTTATCCATTTTCAGCCACTATGATAAAAATAAGCGAATTATTTACTTTTTAATAAACCCTAAAAATACGGCGATCACTTAAACATTGATCTGCTCGTTTCGTACAGTTTTCTCAAAGAGATAAGCTTGAAAACACCTAATTCGTCAATTTAATGAAAGTGGTTAGGGCCATTTCCGCGTAGTTACATATACATGTATATATATATATACACATGTGTATACGTATAAAAAATGTTTTGCTTGTGCTGTGAAATTCTAAATACTATTTCAAATTATCGTTTTTTAAAAATATCACTTGAAATATAACGGATGTATCATTAAAGCAAATGTAACCGTTATTAACCGGTTTAAGATTATTTGCTATTTATAAAAGGACTCCGAATATATTTTGTTATTTGTTTAATTTTACGAAGTATTTCACGTCATGCCTATTTTTAGTTACTATTGTTTTTAGAGTGCTTGTTTCAGGTTGCATTGTATTGAAATTTGAAGATTAACTAATAATCTAATAATTAGACGCGCGAAATATGTACGTATTTTGTGACTTACATTTAGATAAGTAGGTCTCATTGAATGTTGCCGATGTAATTTGGATTATTAATTAATCCAGCGAATATTCTTATCTGACGTTTTAGGTAATAATCTGCTTTCAAAATGTTTGCTTATTATAATCTGTTCCAAAATTCTGCTGAAAAAAGAAAACAAACCAAAAGGCATGTATATTCGCGGTATCGATTAATTGAAATTAATTATTACACGCGATTTCGATTTATGATTTTTATAATACGGATACGGAATATGGAAGCGCATGTATACTGTAAACACAATATTGCATCAGCTAAAAGCGAAGTTGGTTCGGCTTTTTACGAAAATATTAGCGTTTATTTATAACGTCGAATATAAAAAAGTGAACTCCAAGTTCATTGTGTTTGAAACCGTTTGAGAAAGATGTGGTCGATTTTTCTATTTGTTATAAATAAGTTTTAAAAAATCCTTAACGGTCAACGATATCTTGACATTCAATTATTAATCTGTTGATTGTTGTGGCGTAATAATATTTTAATGAGAACTTATCAGACAAAAATAATTTACGAGTAGCGAAATTTTAGTTTATACCTGTGCGATACCTCACGAATAAACAGGGGGGGGGCTCCGGTGGTTATACGAATGAACTGATTTTCGATAGAATTCAGCTTAAGGAGAATATTTTTTAAAAAAAACGAAAATTTGCGAATGTTTCATATTATCGCATATCTTAAATGCGGCAACTGAAAATAGGTTATACTAACTTATTATTTTTCATATTTACATAATTAACGCAATACGCAAATTTATAATTTAAAATAATAATAAAAAGCCGACTTATTTCGACTTTAGAACGTCATTATCCAAGAACAAGTTAATGATTTATGGCATTTTTAATAAACACCCATAGAAGTCTCAATTGTCCTTACACTGCGGAGTGATAGCTTAAAAAGTGATGATACGGTCGGCACAACATGTCGACATCGTTATAAGATTCCTTGTACCTCGTTTCGCTTACAGTGCGTAATCGTACGAGAACTTTAACCTTTTTTTTTTTTCGGAATTGGATGTGTAAACAAACTGAAAATATTTCAATTTCGTCAGATTCTAAGAGTTTCTTCAGGTCGCTCTCAAATACGCCGTTCACTTATAAATTGATATATATTAATTAAGTCGCCACTTTCCTCCTTGAAAGTTTCTCTAGAGCTCATATGTGACATATATAAGGACAAAGTAGCAGTGGACAACTATGTAAAAAGATCGGGGTAGTTGTAAAATGTTATGACATATTTTATCCGAAGATTTATTAAAAATTATTGCATAAAGACTCAAAAAATTCTTTGGGTGAAGCCGATATGTATACATATATCGACATTTTAATAAACGCTGTAGAAACATATCCCTGAAAAACCTTTTGGTATTCTTCAAATTCAATCTCGATATTTATTTAAAGACGCTCGACTTCTAGGGGTCATTTGCATCTACTACAGATTACAATTCAGATATTTAGAAAATAATTTTGTAGTATTTAAACGAAAAGTTATGTATCTCTTACAAATTTATACATATTTAAGAAATCAAAAAACAATAATTACAAATAATTCTTCAATACGTGAAAATCATATTTTCTGGAATAGAGGTTTATAGCTTTCAAGAATTTAAAAGTATTTTGGACTGCAGCTTCATCATTACCAGGCGCCTCTTCCGTAGTAATTTTTCTCGTGTGTGCGGATGAGAAAGCTTCCTCACGAAGGTGTATGTTATATTCTCAGGATACTTGAAAAGTTTTTATGTGAAAATTACCGGATTACGTACAAAGTTTAGTCTTTTTATTTTATGTGCTCAGTGTAGTCAATTGATCCCCCTCTCCCTTTGCATACATCAAGAACGTGATAAAAATAATTTTTTTTCCAGAATGTTCCTACTCTGTCTTACCATTTATACTTCTGATTTACTATATATACGAATTTTATATTTTCATTTATTTATGCATCACATAATTTTATAAGAAATAGGTAAAATGCTGCAGTTAATATAGTTTTAAAAAACGACGTTAGTGTTAAATATTTGTCGATAGGTAGAGTTTTCTTACTTTCCTCCCTCTCGGGAAAAAAAATATATCACGAGTGAAAAATTAAATTAACTAAAATAATATATATAAAAATATAACTTTTTTTCGTTTTTTTTTTTTAATCTGACTTTCGTCCTATGACCGGTTTAATCTTTTAAATTAATATTACCGTTGGTTATAGCCTGTAGCTATGTTTGGTTACTGTTGACGAATTTAAACGATAATCCACATACATAGGAACAACCCCTTTCGGACAGTTTGGCTTATCGTCACTGGTAATTCCTTGCCGTCAACACTTCCTTCTCGAAGTTAAATCTAACATTTCTATTGTAATCGCACTGCCAGATCTCATATGATCTACTGATCCTTCGAATTCAAGACTAGGGACAATCGTTGTTTGTTGCTATATTTATTTTAACCTAATGTCCCGATACTACTCGGCCGTCCCATAGTCTTAACATTGTAGTTATTCAATCCTATCAAGGTGTGCTCTTCTAAACCAGGCTGTTCCTGGAACTGTTACTGAGTAAGTTGGAGCATATAAAATGACTACGATCCCGTTAGAGATTAAAACCAGTCGAATAGACGTTAAATCAACAAACTGCTAAACAAATCGAAAAAGCTAAAGAACATTCCACCGCTTTTATAATGGCCAACTCGTAATTATTTAGTTTAATCTATAAAATTTCTCCAGCCTGCTAATAAGATTATCGTATAAACCCGTGACTACTTGAATTTTCCACCTTCAATCCGTGATTAACCAGGAAGAGAGAGAACCTGTTTATGAAATTTATAAGTGTAACAATTAGTCAAAAGTTAAAGCTGGTGGTGACTAGAACAAGAATAATAATTAAAATTATCTCGCTATTAATGCGGAAAACATACGCCGCGTACTGCTTTCTGATTGGACGACACATTTCAGACGTAAAGTTCGATAGCTTAATCGTAGATGTGTATTATATCAAATTTCTAGGTCAATATTTAACTTTCTGGTTTACTTCATTTAACTCCCTATTGTAAAATACTTATTTTTTCTCGAAATATAATTATGTTACGACTTCTTCCGCTATTCTTAGACCTGTAGATTAATTGAAAAAAAAACAAAAAAAAGTTATATACATACATACATATATGTACGAGTTTGCATTCGCAGCAAGATTTCCACTAATTGCAAATTTAATTTTTGCAACCTATATATCGCATCTAAATTATTTTAATGAGAATAGGAGCTCCGTAGATAGCACATACAAAGTTCAATGTGTCATTCGAAAAACAATTTTTCCATCCGACGTTATTCACAAATAAACGAGAAAAACGATCGGCTTATTCGTTAATTGTTGTTCGATTGATCTCGATAACCCGTTACATAATTTTAAAACTGGAAAAAACCGGTTCCCTCGTCTCGACCTTATAACCTGTCGAAAGTAATTAAGTTAGTTTAGAATTTAAGCGGTGATTGAGAGGTACCGCATGCATGTTTATCACAGATTACATGATCTATCTCTTTACCAGCACGAACGTAATATATCGAATGCAAACACTAATTACTATCGCATTTTCCAATAAAAAATATATTCTACACGTGATTGATTGTACACGCTGGATGTTATCAAGAAACGAAGCAGTAGCCAGAATTAAACTTAATAATAATAATAATAGTAATAGTAATTAATATTATCGCTGTTTATATATATATATATATATTTAATAGGGCAACTAGTTTTTAAAATATTCAGTTAATGACGCTACGTCCAACTGATCTGTTGTCACACTTTTCAACGCGTAAATAATATTCCAAATTACGTAAACCGCGACGCTATTTTAATTTAACACCCCGTACGCATCCGAATCGACATTCTTGCAACATGCGCCTTCGATTTATAAAATTATTAAGGAGTAACAAGAAATTTTCAACGGGAGCTAGCGGGAGATACGAGCGCAGATTTTTATCGATGGCTCCGCAATTTGATCTTCCACTGATGGTAAGTCGGATTTTTTTCGAAGTATTTACTACAGTAAAATGTCGTCGTATTTTACCCAATATACTTTATAATAGTATAATATACCAGAGGACTGGTATCGCTGGCCGCTTCGCAGGCCCGTTCCTTCGGACTTTAAACTATTTTACTTTGTAAATTTTTATAAAGACTGTGTAGCGTTCACATATACTTATTCTTTTTAAAAAAAAAAAGGAAATATACCAATACGTCAATTAAGAAGTAAAATTTAAATTAAAATATCTGAAGAACTGAAACCGATAGCAGGGTAATGGTTTGTGAGAGGAATATATTACATTTAATTTTTTTGCGAGACGTTAGTATACAGGTTAAAACGAAAATCAATACCGCATCTCACATAGAACCGGCTGTAGAAGTTTTTTTTTAAGTTTTTGCTTAAAACCTGATTTTCATATTTTTCAAATTTGGGCCTTTTGATTGAAAAATTTCTGGGGACTCGTATTTTTTCTATATTCTAGCGATTGAAATACATCGTTTAAAACAAAAGAGGGGCTCTCCAGCTAGCACAGAAATAGCTGTGGACTTTTTTTACGTTTCCAGTATTACTGATTTAAGCGTGTATTTTCACATAAATATCAAAATTTTTCGAATTTTATTATTTTCCTGTATTCTCGAGACCTTAGTATGCAGGTTAAAACGAAAATCAATACTGTAATTATATAGATCCGGCTAAGGGATTTTTTAAAAAAAAAATTCTTGAAACTTGATTTTCACATTTTTCAAAATTTGGGCCCTTTAATTTTAAAATTTTTGGGGGTCCCGCATTTTTCCTATATTCTGTCGATTGAAATATATTATTTGAAAAAAAGAGTAATCCTCCAGCTACCATGGAAAGAGCTGTGGACTTTTTTTAGGTTTCCAGTATTACTACTTTAAGCGTGTATTTTCACAAACTTTCGTCCCTAAATATCAAAATTTTTCGAATTTTTTATTTTTCTTGTATTCTAGTGACCTTAGTATACAGATTAAAAAGGAAATTAGTGCCATAACTCATATAGAACCGGCTGCGGAATTTTTTAAAAACTTTTTTCTTGAAGCTTGATTTTTACATTTCTCGAAATTTGGGCCCTTTAATATAATTTTCTTATGATCTGAAGAAGAAAATACGTCAATTGAAAAAAAAAAAAAAAAAAATCTCTAGCTACTATAGAACGAGTTGTAGGATTTTTTTTCTTGCAGCTTTATATAATAAATGTAGAAATGTTAAAAACTAAAAAATTTCAAACGATGTTGAAAAGCTTTTTTATTTTTTTTTGTTGTTCGGGCGCTTTTAATTTCCAGGATTATCGTGCCCATCGAATAGATTTTAGATTAGAGAGTAAAGGTGAGTTTTTTTAAGAAAGGTGATCAATGAATTAAGTTGTACTGGGTCGCCGGATATTGATTGAGAGGTTATTTTATGTTGTAATCGTAGGGCAGAGAAGGAACGATGGGAGAAATGAAGGTGTTTTATTGTCATGATATCTGAGGAGCAGTAAGTACAGGTAGGAATTTGTCGAATTCCTCGATATAGGTGACCATGGGTAATTTTAGTGTGGCCAATACGGATTCTAGTAATAATAATTTCGTCGGTTCTATTGAGGTTGGATAAGTGTTTCCAAGAAAGGATTGATTTTTTGTAAGTATGGAGTTTGTTGGTGTGTTGTTGGGACCATTCTAATTGTCATTTGTTTTGAGTTTGTTCAGATATATATGACTGGAGGTCTTGTGGTATAAAGGGAAGGATTGAAGAAATACGGTGTGCGGTTTTTGCAAGATTATCGACATTTTCGTTACCGGAGATTGTGACTCGGGACATGCATGAAGCTGATTATAATTTGTGATTCGAATAATGTGTTGTATAAGTTGAGTATTTTCTGAATAAGAGAAATGTTTTTGTTTGGGAAAGAAACTAAGGAGCTTAGAGAATCGGTCATAATTTAAAATTTGCCAGATTGATAAGTATCGTTGATATAGGATATATAATGGTAGATGGCCACTAATTCCGCTGTGTTGTCGGAGGAGAACGAGGGAAGAGTGAAGCGGAACGATGACTGATCTATGGAGAAGGCGTATCCTACGTGGTGTGTTTTACTTTTTGAGCCATCTGTGAAACAATGTATATGGTCACTGTATCCCGATAATTGTTAAATGAAGTGTTTTTTAATTATGAAAGGTGTGTAATCTGATTTTGCATAGGCTGTAAGGGTGATGGTTTTTTTTTTTTTGAGAGGAATATAAGCCATGGTTGATACAGTTGATTTGTTTGTTGCCGAAGTAGTGGGAGAATATAATTATTTTATATTATTTCAACGAATGAAGCGATTGATTCGTGGACTGAGATTGCTAGAGAAAAAATCTATAACTCTTTTAGATATTGGATAAGATGTGTTTGAAATAGTTTCGGCTAGACACTTGTTTGCTGGTAATTTTCTACAATAAGGTGGAGGGAGTTCTGCAGCTTTAAAAAACTCTCAAAGGCTTATAGCTATAAAAGTGATTAAATCATATAGAACACAATCAGTTATTTGTCGGCCATCGCTATAGCTAATACAAAAACATATAATCTTGGTCGTAATTAAAAATAATATTAATATAGATCATCCGGTCAATAACGTAATATATAAGACACCATTTTTCGAATATGAAGATAAACTACTTAAAGTAAAACAAAAGAAAAAAAAACTTATGGATAAATTTTATATAAATAAATTTCAAGAAATACGGAATAATTATAACGGAACAACGTAAGTCAATTTTTCCCAAGTATAATGGATAGATTTAAAAATAATCAATATACGCCAAATTTTTTTAATGTCCAATTTATAACAGGGCACGGTTTATTTAAGGTATATTTATATAAATTTAAGATTTCTGAAAACTGTGCAATATGTGTAATTTTAGAGATGATGTTTTTCATATACTGCAAGGATGCAATTATAATAATAGTAATAGACACTCTGTAATTATGACATAAAACAACTTGTACAAAATTATTTTTAAATGAATTTAACAAATTTGCAATGGAAGAAATAAAATTCCGAAAAAATAATGCACATTTATATTTAATGTAAATAGTAAAAATAAATAGTAGATATTGTAAAAAACTGTAAAATGGAAATTAATATAATCCATCCAAATACTTAATTGGATGGATTATATTAATTCCATTATTATCATAAATCAGTATTTTAGTAAATAAATGTACCCTACCCGACGATTCGGGAATAGGGGTGAAAAAAAAATTAGCGAATGCAACGCACCTCTTTATTCATGTTCATTTCATACTTATTAAATTTATATTGAGTTTTTTTTATTTTTTTATTTTAATTCTTTAAGCGGTGAATGATTAGATTACCGTGATTACTGTATTTTTTCTTCAGCAGAGACGGTAGTATCAACCGAGCACTATGCGGCAAAGTTTTTGTAGGCTTACGAACCATTCGCAAAAATGACTCCGAAATTATTCACGAACAAATCGTCGAAAAACAGATTATTCCGTTTATTAGATGCCGGCAAACGAAACGTGTTTGTTTTTGGTTTTGCTCTGTTTTTTTTGTTTTTTTGAAAACTAACGTTAAAATCAGGTCTCTAATCAGTTAATATTTGTTTCTTTAGTAATTCTCACATGGTCAACAGTTGTACGCAGTAATGTTAAAATGTCCGTCAGTGATGAGTTTTTTAATTTGCGCTATGTCGATTTCAAATTCGTTTTCTTTATTCTAGTCTATGTCGGTAATTTCGGTAATACTTTAATATTTTGTGTCTAATTGAAAATGTAACTTCTTTTCAAACTACGCTTTCACGGTGTATCGACACAATATTTTAAGTCACTCGTCTTTGTTATATTTGATGTGATGATTTCCATCGGTACTCACGCAGCGAGAAGACCAGTACACTTTCGAATGAACGAAAAATCGTTAGAACTGGTCCGCATGCTTGTAATAGGCGAACGCGCGTAAAAAACACAAGCGACGAACATATAAGCTTATTTTTTAAGTCGGTGAAAAAGGTGATTTTCGATTTTTAAAATGAGAATAGTCGTTGACCAGTATGTAAAAATGTCTCTTCCTGTATGCCAGGTCGAACCATTCCGATTTCGATCATTTTTCCTAATTCTCGACTTTTATAGTAGTTTATCCATTTTCGTAAAATAATGACTTCCAGTTTCTGTTCGGGTCTCGACTGTCGCCCTGAACGGTACACATTGCTAAGGAAGAACACTTGTCGGTACTTTAACTTAAATAATAAAGTTCCTGTTAGTGCACGGTTATTTATTAATCGAAAAATTAATTTGCCTCGTTAAGTACATTTCATTTTTTATATTCCAGTGCGGAGTACTTTACGCTTTGGATTACACACTTTATTCTAAATGTTTTGATTTTTAATAAAAAACGATTTGTCCGAAAAGTTTAGCGTACTTACCGTACGAATTTTAGCAATATGTGTGAAATTTCATTTCAGGTTCCACACGTTCACAATGTTGTAATACGAAAATTTATATGACGCAATTTAAAATTGATTGAAATCAATATAATTAATAATAACACTGTTAATTATATGCGAGTATTGAATTATCGAAATAGGGAAGTGCCAGTAGAAATGGGGAAAGCCGCCGCGTTAGGTATACATTCGGTTGATGCGAATATAAAATGTATTTTACTGTTTACCGACGGCTATCGGAGAATTTCGAAAGACTTTTTTAGTGATTCGACATTTAGTACATCGTAAAATGTATACTCTTTGTTTTTTAATTAAATCGGTCGTGAAAAAAGCTATTTCGAATAATGTATAAATATCACTCGCCGAATTCGACCGGTAAGTCGTTATAGAGTTTTGACGGAGCCCAACGCAACGAATAAGCGAATATAATGCCATATGGCGGGGCTAATATGAAAATCCTGTTATTACGTTTTTATCTTACGGAAAAGAAATGCGTTAAGAATGCTGCAATAGAAATAGCCACTTCTTCTTTACAGTGACCTCCATCTAGGTTAGGTCGGCAAAAAATTCGTGGATAACTAGCTTTTCACTTGAGAATGTATGAAACGATTCGTAGAGTCTATCCACTTCTTCAAGTTTTTCATTCATGAAAAACTTCCACGTCCTTTTCAACTTTCTATTTTAGGCCAAATAAGTACGTATGCATGGTATCTGTCGTGTCTCATATCATGTATGATCTAAACAGTGGTGTTCTTTTTTTGAAAGTAATTTCTTTTTTTATCTGCCCAATTGGGATTAGGGTATTTTATTTGAAATCCGGTCACAGTGCGGGCTATCTTTAGGATTCTTCTATTTAAAAAACACTTTTGGATTTTTTAAACTTGCCCTTTTAACTGTTCTCACTTTCATTCCGTATAGCAAAACTCCGTTCACATATGACCACCCTATATCTTACGGATGTCAGATTCTTGTTATTAAACGGCGGTCTTCATAAAACCCCAATCTTGCCTGTTCAATTCCTCTTCTGATTTCTTTATGCGGATCTATTTCGTCATTTAGACAACGCACCCCACAGCTACTTAAACGATATGACCGCTTGGCTTCTTTACCTAAAGTAATTACTAGATGTTCTTTCTCTTTATTATTATTAAATATCATCACTTTGATTTTTCAAAAAATTAACTGATCCCGAATTAGTGTTATTTCAGATAACCTCTGTAAGTAACAGAGAAATAAAAAAAAAAATGATAACACTGCCGTAACTATGAGCTTAGCAGAATAACTAGCCGCGGAAAGTATCGATTCGGCATTTCGGTACCAAAACACGTTTTGGCTTCGTTACATTTCAGCTTCGCTACATTTCAGCCTTAGCCTTTTCCAAGTAGATCTAGTTTAGTGCTAGTGAGTTTTCAATTTTTTTTTTTTTTTTCCCGGTAATTAATATTATATTAAAGGCGTAAAATAATCACCGGATTAAAAAAGTACAATCCGAGTAATTAGTAATTGATTTGATTATAAAATAAATCAGCGGTTTTCAATGCTCTGTTTTCGTTTATATATCGCTTAAAAAACGATTTCTCCTTATAAAGAATTGAAATGCTGATTATGAATTCATTCATCGGGTTATTTCTATAAATATTATCAGAATAAATTAATCCAACTCGGCAATAATTTCCCACTATGGCAGTTGTTTTGCTTTAAAAAATTACCATGCATCTCGAAAGATAAAAAAAAATAATAAGAACTCACTAACCGCCATGTAAAACGAAAATAAATTTTATACATATCGCATTATTTGCGTTGAAATATTCTCGACTTAAAAACAATAAAAACAAATATTCATAAACCGGAAATATTATTAGAAATTATCATACACGTATAATTCTACAACGACATACGGTGTATTTCAATTGACGTTATATTTAAATACGTCCTATTATAAAGCGTAAATCAATATGTTTTTCATTAAAAAGCAAAGATATATCATTACGTCTTTATCCATTTTCAGCCACTATGATAAAAATAAGCGAATTATTTACTTCTTAATAAACCCTAAAAATACGGCGATCACTTAAACATTGATCTGCTCGTTTCGTACAGTTTTCTCAAAGAGATAAGAATCGATTTATCTAAATACTTAGAAACATCTAATTCGTGAATTTTATCAAAATGGTTGGAGCGGTTTGCCGGAATCCAGTTACATATATGTATATATATATATATATATACATATGAGTATATGAGTATATATATAGGAGGGTCAGTTGAAAAGTAATACCTTCACCCATCTGAAACCGGTTCTAATTGACGTAAATGAATGAAACAAGTTTTAAAATGTAGAAAAAGGTACATTAAATCAACATATATTATCACTTTTCAACGTAGTCGCCTTCTAATTGAATAATTTGTGCAAACGTAAAATGTATTTTTCGAATCCGTTATTGCAAAGTTCTTTGTCTTTTTCTTTGAACGTTAACAAATTGCTGAATTTCGTCGTCCAAGTTGAAGTGGTTACCCTTAAGGTCCTTCTTCAGCAGTGAAAAATGGGCGGTTATAAGGAGGATACGGAACGATTTCAAAACTCAAGCGCTCGATCCTCGCATTCGTTTGAGCGCTGCGGTAAGAGCACACATTATCGTGATGCAGCAAAAATCAAGTGAAATTTGAATTCTGTTCTTTAGTTTCTGTAGTGTGACGTAGTAACTGTTCAAATTGATATTAGTATTTATGAATAACACCACGGCATGATGATTTCGCCGACTTGAATTTTCAAACATGAGGAGAGGTTTGGTGGCGGTACTCCGTTGAATGCCTTTTTGTTTCAGGATCATAATGGAATACCTATGATTCGTCTCCAGTCACACTATGCTTCAAAGGAAAGAATTTCCTTCTTGACGATAACGTTTCAAGAATTCTTTACTCAATTCGACTCTCTTTTTCCTCATGTTTCATTTTAACATCCGAGGGACTCGGTGCGCGCCGATTTTTCGAAATTTCAGTTTTTTATTGATGATACTCGTATGGTTGACCTAAATAAGCCGCCATTTCATCTTGAGTATTCACAGTTCTCTGAATATTGGCACCGATAATCGCTGTTTTGGGACGCCCTAATCGTGATTTATCGAAAATTGAGAGAAGTCCACGATTCGCATTCTTCGTAGGAGCAACACATCGACGAGCATTATTCATGTCGTTTTATCCCCGTAGTAAACGTTCAGTGAACGCGAATGAATCTGTTTCGACCAACACCACCCCACTGTAACTCAAAATGTGATCACCGCGTGTTGTTTTAACCGAACACACCACTCGTCTTTCGTTTCCACGGCATAGAAAAAACTTGTTTTATTCATTTATGTCGATGAGAACCGGTTTCAGATGGTCGGAGAAATTACTTTTCAACTGACCCTCCTACATATATGTACATATATAATGGCTCAGCCCTTTGGGCCCTTTGACCACTGCTTTTAGAATAGTAGACGTTATGCTGAATCGTTTAAATTGCCTGCCATACCTTCAATCTACTACGCGGAATCAATTGCAATTCTTCAAGCATTGTTTCATATATGTACATTCGATTCAGGATTATAGTAAGTTTCTGATAGTTTCCGATTTCCTAAGTGTACTCGGAGAGCCTATATCTTCCCTCTACTGTACCCCATTTTTTGATTCTATAATTCTTCGTAATCTAATTTAACTTTTCATACACCCTGTCAAATAGATTTTTTATGGGTACCAGGTCATGTTGGAATTGAGGCTGAATGAAAGGGTCGACAATCTAGCATACTTAGCCACTACGAATGGCAAATGCATCAATCTTTATCCAGTCAATAATATTCGTTCTTTCTCCAAAAAATTACACTCGAAATTTTGGTCCGGCATGTATGCCCGCTCGTTTTCCAATCCGCACTCCTTCTATCTTTCTATCAAGCCTTCCATTTCTGCTAATGCACGGTTCCATGACTGTCAAGTTCTTCAGTCCATTGTATCCATATGTCGTCTTTGATTTAACCATTCACTTCTCCCCGTTTCTCGGCACCGGGTCTTTCCTTTTTCATCTTCATTCTGCTGCCTTTACCTGTCGGAGAATAATTATGAATGCAAGACTGACCATGTGTTTTTTTTTTTTTTTTTGAGTGTTCGTTTCTATTCAACGAACAATTAATACTATACTCTAATTTATTACACCTTATATTATTTCATCGATACTTACATTCCCAAACCCTCTCATTTTTCCAATAATCGCATCCTTCCTTTGCTCAATAGCGAATAGTATCAAAATTGAAATTATCTCAAAAAAAATAAATAAAAGAATCAGCATAAATAAAGACATGAATGCTCTTTGTTAGCCGAGCTCAGAAACAAAAAATAATTGTTTTCAATTTACTTTACGTCGTTTTTAGCCGTCTTTTACAAAAAAATCTTTATTGTTCAATCACTCTTCATATTGTTGTGATCGTCCCGCTAAACTACCGTCTGTTCTAGCGATTCCAGCGTCCCGTTTCGCTGTTGTGTATCTTATATACACTGTGACGGACATTGTAATGAGACTACACTGTTTGTAGTGTACTTTGGGCTAAAAGTAGTCATTAATAAGAATTTCTGCTGATATTATAAGATTTTCAATAACGTTTCAAATTTTCGTTTTTTAAAAGTACCACCCGAAATAAAACTGATGTAAAGCAAAAATACAAAAGTTATTAATCCTTTTAAGATTATTTGCAATCTATAGGAGAATTGCGAATATATTTTGGTATTTAATTTTACGAAGTATTTCACGTCATGCCTATTTTTAATTACTATTGTTTTTAGAGTACTTACTCCAGGTTGTATTTTATCGAAATTTGAAGATTAACTAATAATCCGATAAAATTGCGCGCGTAAAATGTGCACTCGTGTTTTATAACTTACTTTTAAGTAAGAAAGTCTGATTTTCATTTAGAAACCTTAAATTCACGAATGCGGGGCGATTTTTAGGGATTTAGAAAAATCGATTGACGGTTGTAGAAAAAGTTCTACGAAACGAGCAATTGTAAAAAGGAGGACAACGACCAATGTTTAAGCGATCATCGCATTTTATCGGGTTTATTAAGAAAGTGAATAATTCGATATTTTCACAATCATGCCGAAAGTAATAAATTTATCCGCGCACTTTTAATTCAAAATAAATAAAGTCGTAATTATAGAATGTATTTATTTACACTTTGTACAACGGATATTTAAATATACCGCCAATTCAGAGTTATGCGGGTGATAATTTTTGTAATGATATTTCCGGTTTATGAATATTTGTTTTTGTTTACTTTTAAAACTTCAGCATAAAAATAAATAATGCAATATATAAATATATATATATATATTAATTACAAAGTAATTCTTAGGCTACCCCCCCCCCCCCCCCATTAGAAAAATTGTCCCAATTTTATGTAACGCAAAATGTCCCAAAAAATGTCCTAAAAAAATGCCCCAATTTTATGTAACGTTTGTTAGATTTTATAGGATTTTTGTTATTGTTATTTAAAAAATGTCACCATTTTATGTAACGAAATATGTAACGAAAAAATGTCTTAATTTTATATAATGAAAGGTAAATGTTAGGATAGAATTTTTGTGATTATGTAATTTTTTTGTGTTGATGCCAGTAAGAATTACGTTGTAAATTTTAATCATTGTATACAAAGTATATAAGAGAAAGAGACAGAAATGCAAACAAGAAGGGTCAAGGAACACAGGCCCCTTTGCGAGGCCAAAATGGCCGAGTTATATATATATATATATATAGCTTCCGTAATAATGTTTGATTGGGAAAGTTTTTAATCGCTCCTTTGATTGCAAAAAGTCATTACCGAGCAAAGGTCGGTTTCATATGTATACCATTAGATGAGCAGTTTTTATGTATACGTAACTGAGTTCTCGAAAAGGGCCCTAACGACGATTTTTCGATGAAATTCACGAATTAGCAGGGCGTGTTTTTGAGATAAATTGATCGTTCTGGGAGGAAATCATCGTGTTTGCGACCAAACTCTTATACTTCGGGTTTAACAGAAAGCAAATAAGGAATTAACTCGTTTATTTAGCACGTTAAATTGAAAATTCGCGACGAAATAAATTTGTTTGCTTTGCACTTTTATACGATACGATTATAAATATTTACGCAAGTTAAAATCGAAACTGAAAAATAGATTTGCGCAATTGTAAAATCCGCATTACGCGCGTATCATACTTTCAAGTGTTTTGCTCAGTTGCGGGAGTTCGCAGATAGATTCGAGCAAAATTCGGGCGTCAGGTACGTGATATCGAAATGAATAAAGAGAGGAATACGTGCATAGATTTTGAGAAGAATTTCGCGAGAAATTAGCGCGACGGGGATGTCGCGTTTTGATCCTCACTGAAGTCAAAATTAGTGAGACGAAAAAGGAGGGAAACAGAACCGGCATATGCTTCAGATTGGACGTACCCATTTCATACATATCAGGCCCCCATCTCTACTAGTGTATTCCGTGCGCAGTTAATTAGACGATCGAACATTGCAGAATAATTGACCTTGCCCCAAGCGCTGTCCAACTGGATGTAATTAATTGATTTACTCGGGCACATATGCGGGAGTTACACTCGGGCATGGCTGTGTATTGTCGTTTATTTATTATTATTTTTTTTTTTTGCTAGCAGTTAATAGAAGTAAAGCGGACAAAAAAGCATCTGTAAATGATCTATGGATTTCTCAGCAAGATGGCTGATAAAAATTAAAGGGAAAAAAAAACACAAATTTTAACTGGACACACCATGGGGGAAAAGATACAAATTACACGCAGAGTCCATTAACTATATATTCGAAATCACGACCCGGCTACCGAAATAATTAACATATTTGATATCGAAAAAAAAAAACATTTTGAAATTTGACTCGATCGGAGAAGGCTCTCTTGTATGTGTTTTAGTAAACCGGTCGTTTTTATATTGCATCGGGATTATCGTTCGATTTCATTTTAGCACATTTCCAACCGTAGTCATTGCGAAGAAGAAGCAGACATTACGATATTGTTCAATCTGATATCTCTTCGCTTCCCCCTTTGGTACTTTGATGTTCCATCGTCTATTAGCAGTCGTCTTCTTATTCGTAGGTATGCTATACGGTAGTTTATGGATGGCGTATTTTCGCGAACTCCTCCGGGTGCAACAGTAGAGTCACATTAGATCTACCTCTTATTTAATGACATTAATAATCACTTGCTGTTCAGCTGCGTCAGATATGAACACTGCGGAAACTTTATGAAGAATTAATTTCATGCCGATTTTTCCCTCCGTATAGTGTGTTCAATATTCACTCTGTTCTGGCCCCGTGCGACAATCTTTACTGTGGCGCGCTTTATAATAAATAACAACATATCGATTTGATCTCTAAAGTATAATGGGTGGCTAAGATGACAGACCAAGTCAAAACAAAAAAAACAAAAATGCAAAAAAAAAAATATCTCTTTCCTCGTTGGAAAATTATTTTATTTATCGCATAGAGGGATATTTTTTTAAAAATAATTATCCATCTGTAAAACGAGCAAAATCGAGACTTAGATCCAGCGGCCTGAAAATTCTTTCACAACTGGAATGTATACATTCGGGACTACATTATTCAAACAACTACAGGATGCCAGTAGCAATAATTTTAACACCTTTAAAAATAATTTATTACAGTTGACCGCTGATGTTTTCAAAATTAGAAAAAGGCGACGATAATTTAACAGATGATTTTTAAAAGTATTTTAACAGCATTATTACTACTACCGCATTCAATTCATTCGTCTGGATAAAAAGAGTGAAATATTCAATGCAAACAATTAATATGTTTTTTCAACGTATTGTAAGAGCGGCCATTATTTTCGCTCTAAAATATGATGATATCGAGGTGAGAATGTATGGTAAAATTATGTGTTCGACTGGTTTGGCCGGAACAAGTTTCATTTTGCCAGATGATAAATCACCCTTCTAGCATCATCGTAGTTTTGAAAACTAGAGACTGTATTAGATTTATTTTTTAGTGGGTTTCTCCTAAATTGCTTAATAAGAACGTTTTTTTTTTTTTTTTTTTGTTTGTTTGTTTGTTAATTAAAAACAACCGCTTCTGGAAAAATTATGTATAAAATTCTTCTACCTGCATTTTTAGTGATATTTTCATCGCTCAGTGCTATAACCGAAGACATTCTATTTTTTTATGGGCTCCTCAAACATTAACGATGAAGAATTTGATTCGTGACAAGTCCTGCCTGGACGAAACATCGTTGCTTAATTACACGAGATAACCTGAATTTAAAAACAACAAAAACTTGTTTTTCTTTGATCTTTCCGACTCGCGGTGCGAATGCGTTTTCTTTCTTACGAAATAATTGAAATATATAATTTTTATGTTCAACGGCTTTCAGGAGTTTTACGTATCGTATTTTTAAAAAGCATTTTTAATCAAGTAATAATCGGGATTTTTCATGAAAAATATTCTCTCCATAATGCGGTTAATTTGAAAATATAAAACTGTTTAAATTTTTAGTTTCATTTTTCGTTACAAAACACAAATATTATTGTACTTTCAATGAAATATATCTCGTGCTACTCTTTTATTTTTCAATAATTACAAATCTTTGCCTTATTCTTAATTCCGCTTTTAATAATCAATTCGAAGAGATGAAGGAAGAACTTTTAGCCTAAAATAGAATAATTGTATAATTTAAATAAAACAATCTGAGGAGCAGTACCGGCTACACTATTATGCGCCTCTGAGGATTATGGTCGACTTTGAAAAAGCGATTATCGACGCCTGCGACCGAGTATTTCCAGGAGTGCCAGTGAATTGTACTTGATTACTTACGTATCACTGGCCACAATATTGTACTTACATAATAAAATATAACGTGTTTTCATTCAAGGTTTGTTATAATTCAAGACAGCGAATTGGGGAAAAATTTATTTGGGAAATTTTTTGTTCG
This sequence comes from Icerya purchasi, assembly GCA_039619475.1. NCBI lineage: Eukaryota > Metazoa > Arthropoda > Insecta > Hemiptera > Monophlebidae > Icerya > Icerya purchasi. The sequence goes on along the minus strand of CM077116.1, from coordinate 94,856,689 downwards.
CCGAATTGCCTCTAGGGATAATGGGTGCAAGAAAATGTCTGGGAACCATCAGATGAATATGATTGACTCAATGGTCAACAGATTATTTTTGACAACTGTTTATGAGGAAAAGTTATGACAGGTGCGTAATGTAAAGCTGCGTGCATGAATCGCATTAAAACACTCTTTCAGAAAAAATACATAACGTTCCAACAACCGAATCACCTTCTATCTCTCCTGGCCACAAAAAGTCGCATATAAAGTTAAGAATATAACGAAATTAAAAAATGACTTAAAAATCACTTCTAAATTTATAACTCGCCAATCACGTTCGCTGCGGATACGCCTCTATTTGCAATTGAAATGCGTGGAATGCTAGTTTCAGTAAATGAAAAACTTTTTTTTCATACAGGAAGAGTCGCCGTGCCAAACTCTTTCTGGTCATCACTCAATGGAATCTCATTTATATGATAGGCTGTCTCCTCTACTATAAAATCGACCAAAAAAGGAAGTACGAAACTAAACATCCATAAACAATCTCAAAGGCCGCTGAAAATATGTTTTTTTTTTTTTTTTTATGTATAAGTAGTCAATAAAAGTAGAAATAAAAACTTATCATCATCGTCTTCATCTTCAGATTCTAAAAAAGTATAATCAGAATTTTACCCAAAATCCAGGTCCTCATTCTCCGAACATTTTAAAAACATGATAACCCACCCTCAGTAAGTTGTTTCGGATTTTTAATTGTTACTTTACGGGTTTTTTAACCACTGAAGGGCCTGCCTGATTATTATCTATAAATTAAAAATCTTATGAAACTGGTAAAAATAAGTGAAACAACGAACATGTATAACAACATTCAAACAATGTGCTAGATGAAATACAACCGTACACTGCTTTTTGCGGGCTGAAACATTAAGCATTATAAACGATCGTCAATAGCACACAGTTACACGCAGCGAAACCGCCAATTGACGTCACCCGCAGCGAATGTGTTAATCCTGCAACTTATGTGTACCATTTCGATTTAATGTGTTTAACACTATTTCGGAATTATCTGATTTTATAAAGTTTTATACGATTTCTAAACCACCTGCTAGGATTATTCAGGGTACATTACTCGTATATAATATAACTCGGCCGTTTTGGCCTTGCAAGGGGCTGTGTCCCTTGACCCTTCTTGCTTGCATTTCTGTCTCTTTCTCTTATATACTTTGTATAAAATGATCAAAATTTACAACGTAATTCTTACTGGCATCAACACAAAAAAAAAAAAAAAAAATCACAAAAATCCAATCCTAACATTTAACTTTTATTATGTAACATTAAGACATTTTTTCGTTACATTTTTCGTTACATAAAATGGTGACATTTTTTAAATAACAATAACAAAAATCCTATAAAATATAACAAACGTTACATAAAATTGGTACATTTTTTCTAATGGAGGGTAGCCTAAGAATTACGTTGAAATTCATATATATGATACGCTAAACAATCTTATAGTGGAAGTAAAGGTTTGTGATAAGTTTGGAAATCGCTGAAAGAATGACGTTCTTATTTATTCTTAATTACTTCATCGATTTTATAAAATTTTATATGATTTCTAAATTAAAAACCTTATATTGGAAGTAATTAGCGATAAGTTTGGAAATCACTGAAAGCGTGACGCTCTTATTCATTCTTAATTACTTTACCGATTTCATAAAATTCGACCATAGTCAGTTACCGCAGCGTAGTTGTTCAGGCAGTGGTGCTTCGTCTGGCTAGAAACAGGTTCGATTCCCGCTTCCCCACATTGTAGCTTTCAAAAGTTTCACTTGCGCTCTCTGGGTTAATGTTTGTAGCTCCCGCGCCAAATAAATAAGTAAATAAGTAAATAAGTAAATAAGTAAATAAATAAATAAATAAATAAATAAATAATTAAATAAATAAATAAATAAATAAATAAGTCAATAAATAAATAAATAAAATAAATAAATAAAAAACATTTCTTTTAAAATTAATGCACAATTCCGGTACCAAGCAGGTCGGCTATTTAGGATCTGATGCGCAAAATCCGGTACTCACGTTTACCTGTACGCATTGTTATTTATTCGTAATTGTTCCTTTTTATTAATTTGTCTTTCCCATTATTTCTGTTTTTCTTTTTGAAATTCTTCATTTATCGAGCCGTTTTCTTAATTTCTTTTTCGTTCTCTATATCTTCTCATTTCAAGCTTTGAAATAACCCGTTTCAACGCTTCCATTTTTTTTTGTTAATACATTTTTTTTTTAAGATTAATATGCGGCCATTTAAAAACATACATATACGGGTTGTTGAATGGGGATTTAAGAAGCACCTTTATTTGCTATTTATACAAAGTGCAACAAAAAAGAAGAATTTATACCGGTTTTTGAATATGATTGGAGAGAGATTATTAAAAGTAATAAATAAAGTGCGAGTATATTTCAAAAAAAAAAAAAAAAAAGAGAGAAAGGGGGGAAATCAGTAAATCGAAGAACCGACAGAATCGGCGAAAGGAAAAAGCGAAATAAAGAAAAATATTTACCTCGCATTTTTCCCGTATATATTCGCCGAAGTACTCGTGAATAATGTGTAGGAATAATTCGAGGTCACGTAAATGTAAATACAGCTGACTCGCGACCATCCGAATTAATTCCGCCAGCCGGTCCGGAAAGCGAAAAATCCGGATACGTCGAAGTTCAAGAGGTTCTACGATGTCGCAACTATAGTATTTATATTAAATGACGGTACACTATCGTACCGTACAATTGCACTGTTTAGATGTACATTATTGAGCATACGGCTAATGCTGTACGGCTGTTTTATTAATTTTACAACTGTATTTTAAAAATATCGTTACAATAAAGCAAATGAAATGTTCAATATTTATAATTAATAACAAATTCTTTAAAACATATATACATTACAAACCTTAAATATTGTAATTTAAATGATAAAATGAAAATTAACTATAGCGGCGAATTTTATAAAAGCGCTTTGGTTTTTTCTTCTTTTTTTATTTATTTTTATTTTTTTTTTTGAAAAGTCGATCATCGGGATAATCTGGATAGACGCGATCAGTCACGAGTCGACTGTGCAATATTTGTATATTCGTGAGAATATTTTGCAGTGAATACTTTGCACGAATACTAGTTGCACTTTTAGTTATATTCGAATTCATATCTAGTTCTGCACTCAATTGGAGAAGGAAAAACTTTGATTACTATTATTCGTTATTTAGAATTTTTCACTACTTTTATTACTTCTTTGCTGATGTGCCGAATACCTTTCTTCTTCTTCTTCTTCAAGTGTACGTTTCTATTTAATTTTATTTTGCGAACGGAGACCGATTCGTTGATTTTCTCCTGAATATTATTAAGTGTCGGTATAATAAACGCCGAGTAAAATAGCAAATCTTTACGATTATTCGTTACGATGGTGGGAAATAAATCGATTCCCACCAACGTAACGAATAAAGTATTGATACTACCTTTTTATACCTGTAGAATTCTGTCAAAATTATCATGAATACCTCCCACCCACCTACACATTGTTCGTTCTTTCAATTTCGCAGTCTGTATATCCGTCGTTAGCTCTAGAGGGGTCGCGCGCGCACAGTTATTCCGAACGGGTTTGTGTTTTGATTGGCAGTACTGTGTACTGAAAAGGATACGAACGTCGTAATTTTTGTTCGTCTCGGAGCCGAAAACTTCCTCAGAAGAACGACTATGTTTTAGGTATTACTTTTTTTTTTTTTTTTGTGAAATTTTCTTGTTTTCCATTTAACATTATAAAGAAAGAAAACAATGGAAAAGTTGCAGTGAGAAAAATTAATAATCTTCAAAAGAGCAGAAAGTCACACACATTCGGCGCCAAATGTTTTTTTGCATTACCTTGAAGAGCATGGAGACAGATCATCGTCTGAAATGCAGATAATGAAATATGAGGGATTTCGTTCATTTACAAATTGGCAACGAATGGAGCAACAGCAAAATGGAACGGTTCAAATTAGAAGCATGGATATCGTCTCGATAGCTGAGACATGTCGCGATTTGCAGCTATTAGCGATACTCGCAAAGTTTGTTGGGACATAGCTTTTACAAGGTCATCAAGCACATTCAGACCGCGGTCTTTGCGAGAACTTTTTTCTATGTTTACATACTGCCGGTATTGCGCAATAATTTAATAGAGTAATTACAATTATTCCCAATGACGCAAATCACCGAACGAATTGTGCAAGAATCACGCACAGTGGTAGGATTTCGAGAAAGAATTTGTGAATATCGCGACTGGCGCGTGCGTAAAAAACGGTAATGGTCTATAAAATCGAAGATGGTGGTTGTAATTGCGGCTAGAAAAAATTAAATAAAAAAGCGAACCACAAATTAAGAAAACAAAAAATTTTTAATCTAGCGCTAAAATTTCGTTTCTCCTTGCGAACATGTAGTAGTAACTTCTGAATGTCTAGAAACGGGAAGATTTCTCATATTGCAGTAAAATAAAATGACTCCATGAATTTAGAAATTGGTAGAATTTTAACAAAAAAAATAGCGTGGTTTTTAAATTTCCGTTGTTGTATTATTTTCGCGAAAAATATCACGTCTGGCAGCTCTGCTGTTAATATAGTAGTACTTCAGTCGCCGTCGAAGTAAAAAAAAAAAGAACGTTACCTGAATTTGTAAACGTCACGCGTTCTTTTTTTGGAACATCGCATATGTGTTTGCTAAATGTCACACGTGACTGTTGTTCTGTCGATGAAATGATTATTATTCGGAATGTCGTCAAAGAAAAAAAAAAAAAAAAAAATCGCACTACTTGGTTTTTACCGCGAAAGTAATGGATAAAAATGGTTTTCTAAAACGGGAAAAAAAGTAAAATTTGGTCCTTCTCATAAATTTTTCGCTGTGCAAATATTACACGTTATTCGATTGGACGATATTTCATTAATAGATATTACATCATTTACATGAACTGCGAAATGTGAAAATTGTTAATCGGAAAATCTTTGGACGCATCTGTGGCGTAGCTCTAGGTGCCGCTTTGCAGACGCTTCAACCGTCCAAATGTAATCGATCCCAACAGTACAATGTTCGTTTTCTTTTGAAGCAAGATTTTACAATTACGCGTTTGTTTTTTGTTCTTTAAAACGTTAATAATTGCAATTAAAAGAGACTCGTTCTATATTTTTTTTTGCGGGAGAACTTCCCCCAAAGAACAGTTTTTTCAATAATTTTTTACAAATAAAACTGAGACTATTTATCGCAACGAATCAAATTACATAATAATGTCGGCGTTCAAATGAATATCAATTTTTTTTTATGAGTGAAAAAAACAAAATGGCCACTCTAGAGGTGCTTGACCTTGGCCTCCAGAATTTGCGCTGTGGAACGCCCATCCAGTTAACTAAAATTAACGGAAAAAAAGTGTTAATAAGTTATTCCGCTTTGCATGAAGCAAAATTTACCGAGTAACTTATTATAAAAAAAAAAGCAAAAAAAAACGGCTAAAAGCACGACACTACAGTTTTTGCGGCAACTGGCCTCTGATGTTTTGCATTAAACTCTGACTGGTGAACGAGCACAATTCCGTCTTGTAGGGATGTGTCTTCGAATTCGAATAATTCAAATAATTAAAAAAGACGGTAATTGTCACATAATCATCGTTTGGCGCAGTTTTAAAAATATTTATTTATTAATAATTTATCGGTTCTTTAATAAGTGTTTTAATTAATTTTTCAATCGGATATCCAGTTGCACGATTATAAATAAAAATGGTAAAGTTCTAAAAGTTGCGATTATTCGAATATCACCAAAATAACTCTATCCTCTCTAGTTGAGGCTAGCAGGTTTTTGATTTTTTTCGTTTTTGACCGCGTCAACACAATGGGGAACAATCACGTTGTGTTTTGATTACCGGAAAAGTTTTAGAAGGCTGGTGTGATTTGGATTTCCCGGTGGTGGCCCTTTGATCCGTTCCACGAAGGTGGTACCCATATACATTCTACTCGATCGGCCGATAAAAAGTCGCTTCGTTATCACTATCACTAGCGAACTAATTTCGTTAGATGCAGGGGGTGTGGGCACCGGAACTGGGTCGCACCGGTGATTATCACTCGCTTACTCGTCATCCATCGGTACAGATGTGTTCTGTAATATCAGCGCTCTCAATCGAGGCGGGGAATGTGTCAAAGCGCGCAAGAATTATCACACGTGCGAGCATAGTTGCACTTAGATCAATTCCTAGCGTTCGCGCTCGTTGAAATATAACTTCGCGTTCGATAGTGCGTATTCGGTCTGCAAAATGTCCAACATCGTTAATAAAATATCGCCGGTAAGTGTTTTAGGCATTTTTTATTTTCTTCCTTTTTTTTTTCGTCTTTTGCGAAATTTCATTCCAAATTTTTACTTCGCTACAAAAAACTAATGAGCTCGGCAGGAGGGAACTTATGTAGAACTTTGGATATAACGTCAAATGATTTTTTTGGGTTCCGGTCGTTTTCCAAGCAGTATTCATGTATGGCATGAGAAAGTAGTGGTTGCTCTTTTTTTATTTATTAATCTATCACTTTTTTCCGGCTCATTTAAACGATCTCGCCGCTTATTTTAATTAATTTTCAGTTCAATTTGCTCGTAGCTAAGAAAGACGGAATATTAATTTTATTCGAATACCTTCGATCGTTTTGCGTACATTTTTGGAAAAAATCTTATATTGATATGATAGTAACCGCGTAGATAAAACAAAAAAAGTCGCACAACACTTATTTTTTTTTTTTTTTTTGGTTTAGCTTTTAAGCTTCTAGGCCAGTGTTTCTCAAATGTTTCTATATTTCGTACTTCTGAAAATTAATTTTAAAAAAAGGTTATTTTATTGTTAATGTTTTCGCATAGTTAGTTTAATTGATGATTTTGTGGACCGATTTATCCCTTATGGCTAAATTTTAGTAAATCGCCTTGTTGTTAGTTAATGCGATATTTTTATTATTTATTAAAAATGAATACAAATGTGATCTTTCCTAAGTCGGAAGTCAATACCTTTATATTTTTAGGTTACGATTTTAAATAAACGTAGCGCGAAAACCGAAATAAAATTAAAACTGAAAACTGTCTCTATTTTCTTGAATAAAGCCAACAAAAAATTAAAAATAAAATCAAGCTGTACTTCCGAGGAGGGCGGATCAGTTGATCAAAATCTAAAATACACGTTTTACATTGCGGTAGAATTTTTATGGGTTTGACACATCTAATAAGGGGACGGTTGATTTATTTAGTTTTACGTAAAACTCATAATCGAATTATTGCTGTATCGCTGTAAAAAAATTTATAGATATTGTAGCAGTAAAAGTGCGAAATATACATAATATATTATCTCAGTGTCGGTGGACACGAAAAGAAACAAGTGAAATAGTTAAGTTGATCAAAGCGAAATAAATATGCAGCCTAAGCGACCATCAGATCAACCTACACGCGGCGGCCACACATGACGCCTATTTTAAACAATATCCCGATTGATAAGCCGATTTCGAGAAACAGCAAATATGTTGCTTTTGGGTACCATCTTTATAATTAGCCAAAATTAAACGATATTTATATACATAAAATAAAGAAATCTGTTTTTTTTTTTTTACATAATGTTTAGTGTTTTAATTTAAAATAGGCAAAGTTAACATACCGCCGGTAACGTAATCGATCAAAAAATGTTGATTTTTTCATTGCATTGCCTACTAGGTATCGTTGTATAATGAGTATCAGATATTTGATTGCTTTCCTAATACAGTATAACACTATAGAATAGGGACAGCTTACTTTGCACCATGTCAATAAAGGTATTTAAGAAAAAAGTTGAGCTATATACACCGTTTACTTTACTGAACAATGATATACATAATTATAAACGATGAAAACATGTAGAAATAATTCCGTAATATAGAAGGCAGTTTAAATTTTTTTTTGAATCATACAGTGATGATTATTAAAAAAACAATCAAAAATGCAAAAAATTCGAAAATTGATCAATCGACATGTGGTCAGCGAAGGATTTTTTTGGAATTTCTCCTGTAGCGACTGCTCCTTCACCTTGTATCCTTTTGTACGAAATTCGATTGTGACGTGGGTCTTTTGAGTTAGACGTGTTTAGTTTTAGAAAAGAATTGAACCCGTTTTATAGTAATAAGGTCATCAGGGTAAAACTTTTGAGTGACGCATTTAAACGATCTCCAGGGGTAAGAATCCGTAACAAAAAAAAAAAATCATAATCAACTGAAACAACTGTTCTATAACTAGTATCATTGGAGTGCAGAGAGTTTGCCTTTTAGGGAGATTAGAATTTTGTATATATATATATTAATTACAACGTAATTCTTAGGCTACCCCCCATTCGAAAAAATGTCCCAAAAAATGTCCCAAAAAAATGTCCCAATTTTATGTAACGCTAAATGACCCAAAAAAATTTCCCAATAAAATGTCCCAGAAAAATGTCCCAATTTTATGTAACGTTTGTTATATTTTGTAGGATTTTTGTTATTGTTATTTAAAAAATGTCACAATTTTATGTAATGAAATATGTAACGAAAAAATGTCATAATTTTATATAACACAGGTTAAATGTTAGAATAGGATTTTTGTGGTTATGTTATTTTTTGTGTGTGTTGATGCCAGTAAGAATTACGTTGTAAATTTTGATCATTTTATACAAAGTATAGAAGAGAAAGAGACAGAAATGAAAGCAAGAGGGATCAAGGGGTACAGCCCCTTGCGAGGCCAAAATGGCCGAGTTATATATATATATATATATATATATATATATATATATATATATATATATATATATATTGATACGGATTCGGTATTTACCTGGCACGATGATGTCGAGCTAGAAATTATTCTCAGGTTAAAATCGATAATTTTCGATCTCTCGGCATCAATTCTATTATTCATCGTCGTCAGAGAATACGGCCCGGATATTTACACGACCGACTTTGTAATTTCCGATTTTATTGAATTTTTCGGCACGTGTAGTGTTAAGGGTTGTGTAAATGTCCGGGTGTGTGCGGTCAGCCGCGAGAGAAGAAGAATCAAGCATTGTAGCATGTGTGTGATATGCCAATAGCCTTATTAATATAAGTTTACCGTTACTTACATCGCGGTGTCTTACCTTACCGATCGCATTGAATTAATAGTGGCCGATGGTCGTCGTTTGGTTACCGTACGCAGCGTCGTGTGTCGCGGTTTGATATGTTCTAGTCCGCATCGTTGTTTTGTCATTGTTCCGAAAATACGAATGCCATACCGTTTGCATACTGTTCTTTTCCATTTTATTAATCAATTTTTTTTTTTGTAAAATTCGAGTCAAAACTGGTTTTATACGTACGTGAATTTTGTTTTTCTTTCGTGTTGATCAATTTGGTTAAATATGCGTGTTACCACAGTGATGGTGTCAATAACTCGGTGATTAGAACACGTGGTGGTGAATCCTCCGTGAGATCTCCCGGTCAAGGAGAAGTGCTTTGGCATGAAATATTTGTTATCCCGGTCGAAGGTGGCCGTCGATTCGGTTTTTAAATAGCCGTGATTTTTGAGGCTCTGCGCCCGTGTGTTCGTTTTTTTTTTGTTTACAGTTCGATAAGATTTTTTTTTTCTTCCTCCGTTAAATTAACCCTTCTTACACAAGGTGTGTTGAAGACGCATATTATACAAGGCGGGTATTTTCTATCCGGTTAACAAATATAAATTTGTTTATGGCCACAAGTATTTATTTTTAATGAAAATTTTAGTAATATCCATATTGGATACCATCAAAATATCAAACTTGTTCGCATTGTGTGACGACCCTCCCCACCAAAAAAAAAAAAAATAAAAACATATTGATTTCTGTAACACTTATCTCCCTAGTGTACCCCGCTGTTTCGATTCAGCTGACGCTTTTGAAGTCTGCATTTTATGATTGGTGAATTGAACTATAATATCAATCATTTCATCGGTAATAAATAAAGCGTGAATTTCAGCTGATGCACTAAACCAATTGCTCGATCTTTAGAACCGCTTAAGCGAATCCCACCCGACTTTGAGTATAAGTTTGCAGCATTGATAACCGAAAGGAAAATTTTTCACTGAGCGATTACAGCGCCATCAGTCGTCGCCAATTAATGATTTATTTATTATGAAGATAAACAATTACATTATGAAAAGAAATATTGTGAAAATATTATACATGAATCCCGTTATTTGTAATACAGCTTAAAATAAAAATGCCGACAACACATTGAAATACATAGTAATTTCTAACGGAAAATCTGTTGTTAAAACCATTGTTGGACGGAGTATAATCTTCGATATTATTTATTTGTTGATTATACTATGTTCAGAAATAATTTGTTTTTCGATTTAATTGCTTAAAGTATTTTAAGTCCAGAAATACGGTTCCTCGCGCATAAAAATAGTAAAAAAATTGGGTGAAATCTGATATACAACAGTAGTTACAAATTGGCGCTGAAAAATTTTATTGTATATTGTTGTTTTGCTTAAATAAAAATTCTGAAAAATGGAAAATTTCTTTACTTGCGTAGTATATTTCGAGACGTTTACGAGTAAATTTATTTTATATAGGCACATAGTTAAACAGAAACATTCCGTAGAAAATAGGATAGCGACGGATGAACTGAAAGTGATGTAACAAAATTTAGGGAATTCGAAGATATTGTTTATTTTTTTATATTTCCTTATGGTATATACATTTTATAGGGGAAAGGATGTGGCAAAGAGTTTTATGCGTTTGGAATAGTATGGCGAAAACGATTATAAATGAATGTAATCCCGTTAGATTCGGTTGAGCGTAATGTAAACATAAGTAATTTTCATCACGACCAACTCTGATCGCACTCTAAACGCTCAGTAAAATTTTTCCGTTCGATTACCAACGCTGTAAACTTATACTTAAAATCGGGTTACATTCGGTTAAGCTTTAGAACCTGGAAAATGTTTTTTTTTATATTTCTATTCGGTGTTTTCTTGGTATCCCTATACAAGGTTGTGTTTAACCAAATGGTTTCTTCATCTTTTCCAATAACGAATTCCCTGATATCGGATTCTTGTATCAGTTCATCTAAATCAGTGGTTCTTAACCAGTGGTCCCTGGAAGCACTGAACGTGATCCGCGAAACCATCCTAAAAATATTAAAGCTATAAAAGTAGTTAACTTCATTAAAAAGAGTGCACTTAATACTCGTCTCTTCAAACAATTGTGCTCTGATATGAACTCTGAACACGAAACTCGGCTTTTCCATATGGAAATATGATGTCGGGGTTGTACGAACTGAACGAGGAAGTACAAATATTATTAACTAACAAGGAAAACAAAGAGTTGCTGGATCAGTTCTGCGAGTTCAAATTTCAAATGTGTTTTGCTTATTCGGTTGATTGCAAGGGTCATGGAATTTGAAGTTGCAAGGCGCAAGCAATAAATTTGCATATGAAGATAAAATTAATGAATTTATCACTAAAACCGAGCTATGAATCGACAATGCGATGTGATCCGAGCATTCGACTGAATCACAATTTTTTGGTACTGGATGCTGAAATACATGGAGTATTTTTCGATTTAGAATACTTTCTTTCTGCAGAGCCTACATCGCTAAAAGCCCTGTTGGTATCTGATTCATCCGCAGCTCTATCAACAATCTCTCTAATCCTCTCCCACCAAACATGTCGCTGCTGTTAACTGAGATGCAAGGGTTTATTATACTTTATCAGGGAAAAATCAACATCAATATTCAAAGAGGTCCACGGCGGGATCGCGCGGTGTTAAGTGCCAGATCGGGGAAGGAAATTACGCTCACATCGTGCTGCGATAGGAGGGCCAGAACTTCCGGGAAAGGGTCATTAATACTTAAAAAATGAAGTTCATGATCATGAAGTGAAAATTATTTACCACATAAATACGTGCAGTTTACAAGTTGAATATAAATTGAAAGTAAAACATCTCCATTCGGAACTAGTTTTTATTCGTATTTCACAAATCTTTCTTCTATGTTACAATCGCGAAACTGAACTGAATCAGGAAAAAAACTTTCTGCTGCGGAATGGAATTTTTAAACATTTTAAATCAATTGCATATATATGCCGGTGTAACTCATTCGGCTATACAGAGTGTCATAATGTTTCTTTTCAAAAACCAACCGCTGCCATTTGCTAACCACGTCGGGGAAAGACTTTAAGAAAAAAAATCAGAAAAATTTCTAACGAGAGATATTCCGATCGCAGCTACTGAATGGATCCGAGAGCATAAAAACAATGATTCCCCGACACACCGTTTTAAAAAATACGTGAATTTCGTTCGCATTTGGTATTACTCAGATTCGTTTCAGTTTTCCTTACGCTCAGGTGTGAAAACCGGCCAATTTCGAAAGGAGAACTTCACAAAAGGTCCATAATTGTACAGTTTGAGCGGCAGTTTCGAACGAATAAACCTGTTCGAAAATTAAGAAAACAAGGAAGAAACGGGCAGGTTTGACAGCGAAATATGATAAGCCACTATTGATAAGACAAGCGTGAATCGAAAAATCTGTTTACGTGAAGACGCATGCTGCGCAACAATGTACATTATTCAAGACTGATAAGAAAATACCGCAACAGCGCACACAGCTTGCGCCTTCTGTGACCCTCTAATTACTGTGATCTATTAGCACACTTCTTGGAGAACGAAGCAAACGAACAATAAACTGACTCTGCGGAAAAGCCGGTGCAAATATTTCATAATTTTCATTCTATTTGATATTGTCCGGGTCAAAAAAAAAATAAATAAAATATTAATGAAACAGCGAAGCTTCTGACTAAAATCATTTACACACCCGATTGTCCGCAGCGTGAGAATTATTCCGAACCCTTTTTATCAACGATGCCTGGTCGCCGTTTAATCAACGGTAACCGAACTAATTCGTGAAAAACAGTAAATGAAAAAGAATTTAAAATTTATATTTTTCCTCGAAAATAGTGTGCTCCACTTCGGAAATAATCATTTGATTGAACCGATGTTAAATCTACGTTTTACTAAACTCCCAATATTCACTGTTAATAATCATTATTTCGTTCATTTCGACACAGCCGTTCGGTAAAAAATTTTTTTTCGAACAATATCTCAATTCGCTATGAAAATGGTCTTAGTCGATCCACGCGACAGTTTTTAAGAAGTAGGCGTAAAAAAATCAAATTTCAATTTTTTACCGGGATGGAATTTTCATCCTAAGCGGTGTTTATCATAAAAATAGCAATAATTATAACTGCCGAATACCAAAAAGTTAACCCGGTACTACTTGAAGAGTTTTTCGATAAATAAAAAACATTTAGAGAAATATGTTTTTATTATAAAGAAATCGACGAAATAAATTTCTGTTGTAAGATCGCGCTTGACGCATTTACTTTTTCTTTTTCTTTTTTTTTTTTGTAGTATTACAAACTGGCCATTTGGACCATTTGGCAATATATTTAAAAGGGGGAGTTTTTTTTTTTGTTTTTGTTTTTTGACACGTCAGCCAAGGGCCTTTACCCAGAAACAAAAGGTAAGGAAAAGAGTCGGTTTTGTTTTGATTCGATCAGAAATTTTATCTAAAAATGAACAAATAGCAGAAATAATTAGTGGGGGGAAGGAAAGGACAGGATATAGGAAGCACAATAAGGAGTAGGAAGTCCAAGTTTCAGCAAATAAGAATATAAGGCAGAACGCTCCACGGAGAGAGATGAACACTGGAAAAACACATAATCGGCATCGCAAATAATTGCATCATCCGAATGGAGAGGACAGTGTGGAGAAGAAATCAAGGGAAAACGAAATTTAGATAGTGGCAGCAAAGAATGGCCAAAGCGCATACGAACAGTGGAAACAACATCAGAACGCCAAAGGGAGGGATGCAAAAGAAATCATAAATATGCAGGAAGAGTAGGCTGAATAGACAGATGAAATGAATAATTATTAGAAAAGGAGGAAACATAGGTGTCCGACTAAAATCTGATATGAAAGCTTTTACAAATTGATAGGAGGTTATCGGATGGTTTTTTTTTTTAAAAAAAGACGAGAGGAAGCAGCAGCAGCCCGAGTATCAAAGAATATCAGCCGCTTCATTACTAAATATGCCCGAGTGGCTAGGTACCCACAGCAAATCAACATTGATTGAATGGAGATAGGAAAGATTGTGAATGAGTGAACGTATACGGAGGATAACAAAGCCACACGATTGATCAGGAAGGGGAGAGGATATGGCCTGAAGGGCGCTCAAAGAGTCAGAGATAATTAAAAATTTAGAGGAAAATTGATTCGAGGAAATGAAAATAATAGAACGTAGGATAGTTAATAATACGTTTATGAATATGGAACAGAAATAAGGAAGGCGAAAAGATTCTGAAAGGTTAAAATCAGGAAGGATGACGGAAGCACCAACACCACCAGGCCCCCTCGAACCATCCGTGTAAATGGTAACATGAGAGGGAAACAGGGAATTGATAGTGCTGCAGAATACCTGTTTAATTACGGCTTGGGGGAGTTTTTTTGCAAATGAGGAAAGGATAAATACCTTAGAAGGATGACAGATATCAGCGAAGTCGAAGGAAAAATAAGGGAGATTATTGGAAGAGATAATATACGGCCAAAATGAACTGAGACGATGTGAAATAAGAGCCAGAATAGGGGCTTTGCTGGGAGTGAAGCGCCAGCTGTTATAAATCGAAAGGTAAGACTGAACAAGAGTAGTGGATGCGAGGGGAAGATGTTTAACAAAGAAACGATAGCCTAAATAAGATCTACGAATGGATAGGGGTGACGAATTGGATTCAGCAAGAATAGCAGGGGTTGGAGAAGATTTAAGAGCGCTAAGACAGAGACGAAGGCAAGAATTTTGAATTACATTTAGTTTGGAAAGACAGGTCTTGGACGCACTACCATAAATAAAAGAACACTAATCAAATTTGAAACGGATAATAGATTTATAAAGAGAAATAAGAATATAAGGATCGCCACCCCATTTAGTTGGCGACAGGGCTTTCAGCAAGTTTAACCTTTTAATAGTGGAAGCAGAAAGATATTTGATGTGTTCGAAGAAGGACAAACGACTATCAAGAAAGACACCGAGATAACAAAAGCAATTAACACGAGAAAGAGATACGTTGTTTAGGGATAAGTTGACCAAAGCAGGGTTATAGGGACGGAGGGTAAAAAAAGTATAAGAAGACTTAGAGGGAGAAATTGAAAGATTAATTAAGGAGAGAGAATGTTCCAGCACAATGAGCGACGAGCTGAGTACTTCATAGGCTGCTAAAACATCCTCAGACGAGGAAAAAGGGAGGATGTCGTCCGCAAAGAATAAAGAATAGGAATTTAAACGAAGAGATGCTATACCGATAGCACAGATGTTAAAAAGAGTAGGACTAAGGGAGGAACCCTAAGGAAGACCTCGGAAAACCTATCTTGGAGCGTTAAGAGATATAGAGGTGAAGTGGATAGAATGATTTAGTATTAAACACGAAAGGAGAGGTATCCAATGGCACCAAACCAATAGTTATATATATAGATATACATATATATATATATATATATATATATATATATATATATATATATATATATATATATATATATATATATATATATATATATATATATATGTATATGTATATATATATATATGTATATGTATATATATAAATAAATACATTATAAACTCGGTCATTTTGACCTCGGAAGGTGCTGTGCCCCTTAACCTCTTCGGCATTCTGAGTCCTTCCGGCTTCCTTCCTTCTGCAGTATTTTTTCTGCCGAGTCGATCGCCATCCTTCAGGCTATCTCTTTTATTTCCTCTTTAAGCGAGCTTTCCCAATTCCTCATAATTTTGGACTCTAAAGGCGTCCTTCAAGCCATATCCTCTCCTCCTTCACATTCCTCTGATAGTATTATTCTCTCATCTCCACTCTGCAGTCATCCCGCTCTATTCTTATTGATTTTTTATGGATCCCCAGTCATTCCAGAATTGACGGCAATGACGTAGCTGATTCTTTGGCTCGTTCTGCTGGTCGCCTTGATTCATTCCTCAACTATTTCCCTTCTTCAGATACCCTTTCTTTATCCATGTCCAATCATGTCAGACTTTGGCGGGATATTTATCCCTCTCTATTTTCTAATCGTCATTCGCAATACCGTTTTATTCAGCCGATTCCTTCTTCCCTGTCTTGGTTCCATTCTATCCCTTTTGGTCGTCGCTCTTCTATTGTCTCCCTAATTCGTCTCCGGATAAATCATTCTCTCCTCCCCTCCTCTCGCTTTCGATTTGCTCTATCGCCATCTCCTTATTGTTCTCCTCACGATTGTGATCCTACTCGTAACGTTCCTTCCTTTTCTAATCAATCTTCCTTTTATTTTTTCATCCAACCTAATCTTCCCACGCGGCCTTGGTTTTACGATTTTCCTTCGCTTCACCGCTTCGTTATTGTCCCTATTATCCGTTTATGTCTGAATCATACTCTTCTTCCGTCCTCACGTTTTCCTTTTCATCGCGCTCTATCCCCTTGTTGCCCTCTTCATTCTGACGACGAAGCCGTCTGTGATCCTGACCATATCTACTTTGAATGTCCATCCCTCGTGAACGAACTTCTTTGTACTCCAATCTGTTATCACTCAAACTCCCTACTCCTCATTGTGCTTCGTATATCTTATCGTTACTAAAAAACTATAGTTCCAAAATCCAATAGTCCAATCAGTAAAAGTCTTAATTAATGATCTTCAAACTCGAGGAAACAGCCTTATGCTAATATGGATATCGGCTCACCAAGGGATCACAGGCATTGAAAGAGCCGATACCTTAGCCAAAAAAAAAAAAAAAAAAAAAAAAAATAAATATCCACGAAGCTGTGAAAAACCACTGGAACAAAAGGTGGAAAGCCATCAGCTTTAAGCTCCATTCGGTAAGACAATATATACACTCACCAAGACCAATGATCCCAACTAATCGATCAGACCAATGTATAATTACTAGACTTAGAACTGGCCACATCAGAGCATCGCACATCCATCATATAACTAAAGAGGAGCCACAAAAATGCCAATAGTGTAATCAAAACCTTGATGTACGTCACATTTTAATAGAATGTCGTCCCCTCAGGACAACTAGAGAACAGTTCAACATTCCGGAATCTATTAACGACACACTTGGAAGCACAGAAAATTTTCAACGCAATTAACTTTATTTAACTAAATGTCTTCACTAGTTTAATTAATGTATAATTAACTAATTCTGATTTTTGTAAAACTTATAGATATATATGTATATAGTCGTCACTAAAGACTTGGTTGTTGTAGAGCGACCTTAAATAAACCAATAAATAAAAATAAGAAAAAACTCAAGTTATGCGCGAACAAGCATGGGGAAAAAAATACGCAACGAACGTATAAACCTACTTTTTTTTGGAAGCCCGTAAAGATTAAAATATTACAAACGTTACATAAAATTGGGACATTTTTTCTAATAGGAGCTGGCCTACAAAGTACGTTGTAATTAATATATATTCAAAACTCTGCCATTTTTCACCCTTGATCATTACTATTTTTTCATTTAAACTTTTTTTTTAGAAAAATGGTTTCAAATGACTGCGTAAAAAAAATCTTAGCAATTGCAAAACACAACATTCAACCTTTATTAGCTTATATAAAATTAACGGAAGATAATCATGGGACAAAAAATGTTGGTTACACCGGGCTCAGAATGACGTAATCATTAATAATATATATTTTATGATACAGTGAAAGGTTTTTTTTTTCTTTTTTGGGCGCGTCGATTACGGGCATTAACTAAGCCCAAGTGAAATTTTTAAAAGTTTCAATGCGCAGCAGTGGGATTCGAACCCGCTTATACCCGAACGGAACATCACTGCCTAACCTACGACGTCACGCGATATCTGGCTAAAGAAAAATTAAACAGGTGTAGAAGTATAAGTCAGTATATTACGCTGCACAAAACTGACCACTGTAAATTTTTATTACCAACTGACAACTCTATTCATTTGCTCTGTAATATACATTTTTTCTTTTCTTTTTTCGCGGTGAGGGGGAGCGAGTGGATGAAGGTTTTAGCTCAACATAGATAATTATTTTAGACCTTTATGATTAGGTCTCTAATTCTCAAAAGAGATAACTTTCGCTGTATGCCCCGATCGCTTTTATTAATCTTTTCCGCGTTTCCTCTAAATCTCACATTAATTTTAAAACTGAAAAAAAGCAAAAATGATCATGTTACCTTAAAGTACACTTAAAATTTAATTGCTTTAAATTTTTAGTGGGACTCTAGGAATTTCAACGTTAAAAGCTAGTATGTACCGTAAAATTATGAAAATAGAAAAAGGAAATACAGAAAATTATAAATATTTCGCTTTATGTAGCCTCGTTTTGATAAATTATATATGAGAAACAAGTTCAATACACTCTGATCGGAAAAGTCTATAGATCAATAACTTATCGATTTTGTACTGGATGTTTTTTAAATTCTGATAGAAACTAGAGAAATTGTAAAATAAGATATAAAATTTTAACTAACATTTTTTTTCTTGTATTACTAGAACGATAAGTGCATAGTATTATAGACATGATTTTAGGCGAACGGCATTCTAGACGGGTTTTTCTTTTAAGTACTGCTGGCTGCGTGCCAGGAATGATACTAATAATATTCGGCTCAAAAGAGTTAATTGCTGCTATAGTTTATTACAAGAAACCGTTGGGATTTCACGTGGCCGAACAGGAAATAATTGGTAGATCGCGTGATCTTGAAGTCAATTAACATGTCCATTGCTCGATACCAACTTATTACCCAGTTTTAATTTCAATGAGTTGATAGTTGCGCGGTTATTGTATGGCATATAACAGTACCATCTTGTTGAATTCATATTCCCGTCGAATCAACGACATCCACATTTTCAAAGAGAAAGTTTTCGATTATCGTTCGGTAAAAATCTTTATTGATGTAACGCAAGCTACAGCCTTGTTTTTTTATTTTTAAAAACAAGAACTGATAATGTAGCCTACATGTAACATTTTTGCGAATATGAAAAACTCTGTGGAGTCTTTTGTGAACTGATCCCACTCGAAATAGGAGAATTACGTTTATTAATGTGAAAGATTGAGCTTTATCGTTGAACACAATCGTACGATAAAATAATACGCAGTTTCCAACGGATTTAGAGCCCCTTCGGTGAAACAACGACGCATGCATGGTCACGTGGTTTCAGCTGTTGCTCAAAAAAGATTTTCACGTAAATTTAGCCGTTGTCTTGCGCCTAACGATGAATCGGCAGTTTCAAATTTTGTTTTTTGCTGTTCGGTTTACAAGAGCGATATTTTTTTTTTTTAGTACGCACACTATCTCGCATCATGTATAGAGTATATACGATAGTTCCACAAGGACGGTTGGCTCTTGGGATGGAAACAGTTAAGCGTGGGTCATAAAAACCACGAAGTTACCTATAATCTACACGAATCGAGAACTGATTTTCTAAGCCAGTTTGATAATTAGGTATCGTTGTTCATGTGTAGGTCTGTTTGCGATTATTTGCAAGACAAGATTGAATGCCGTAATTTGGAGATTTGGTTTGGCATGGAATATTTTCGAAAATATTTTGTAGAAATTTTAAAGAAGTGAGAAATATAAATTCGATCTTGAGGATGAGAAAAATATAAAAATTAATAATGATGAAAAATATTCAAGATGCGATGAAGAAAAAGATTTGTTAAGATGTATATTTCGAAATTGACGTTTCATGAAGTCTCAATTCCTAAATCTTGAAGGTATTTTGAATGCGGAGCTGAAATTTCAAAAATCTTTAGTTTCACTTGACTGGTTAGAGTGGTTTCAAATTTTAATCGATTTTATTCAGATTACTGGTCTTAAAACGCGCATCGACTGAATAGCGGTCACCTTTTTCAATTTCCGGTAGAGTTTGAATTAAAGAAATGTATTCCAGCCTTTTTTCCTTTACACCTTCAAAATATTAAACTAATTCCGATACTTTTCGATTAATACATCTGATACGCAATTTCATTACGCATAAGCTAGTTTGATTTTTAGATTTGTAATACCTTCTTTTAAATTTATTCAGAGCCGTTGCGCTGAAACCAAACGGCACGCCGGGAAAAACCTCGGTTAGCCTTATTGCCCATTTAGTTATTAGCGATAAAAAATTGAATACGGGTACGTGCAAAAAAGAAAAATAATACTAAAGTTCGCTGTTTTATATTTCCTTTAAATTTAGACGCAAGTAGTTGACTTACGGAGCGACACTATCTCCTTATTAACTCCAGAAATGCGCAAAGCGATGTTTGAAGCCGAAGTTGGCGATGACGTATTTGGAGAAGACCCCACCGTTAAAGGTAACTTGCTTTGCAGTTATTAATCATATACCTGGTTTATTTTTAATATTTAAAAAATATCCGCAATGAAACTTCACCATTGACCAACATTCCTGATCATAACATAACAACGTGCATTTTAAAAAAATGATTATTTACTTTAAACAAATGTCGCCATGTGTGGATGGGCCAGGTAAGTCGTAGATGAAATTTTGTTACAAGTTTTGCGCTTGAACAAATCAGATGTTTACAAACGAGATGTTGTTTACTTTCGGTTCATATTGACGTGAAATCGCGACCGGTTCGATTTTGAGCAAGCTGGAGATTTTTGTGGAATTTTGAAAAATTCCGAAAAAGGGTGATTTAGTTACTTTTTGTAAAAACCGATCAAAATACGAACGTAAACATGATGTCAATTGATGTCGTTGAAAGAAAATGGAAGAATAGCTTTTCAAATATCTTCGAGTCCATAAAGGGTGAGCCATTATCGGGCTCCGGATAAATTATTTCAATTAAGTATATTAAATTAACTATGGGGAAATTGAGAGTTTGAAACATTTATAATGTGGCAGCGTATAGAACATGAGAGAGAAAGGAGGAATTTTATTAAGTTCATATTATTGAAGCAATTTACCTTACCTTCCTGTCAGTAATGGAAACTGTCAATCAACCGGCTTCATTTGAATGTAAATACTTATATAAATTTATCAAGGCCGCGAAAATAGAACTGTAAGGTAATTAGGGGGAAAATGACCAAATGCCGTAAGCTGGGCTAAAAAAAAAAATAAGAAAATCTTGCTTCAGTGAATCAGCTATTTACATTTTTTATTATTTAGTCTAGTGGTTAAGGCGCTTGGCTACTAAACCAGAGGACACGGGTTCGAGACTTGTCTCGTTCCAGATCCGAATCGCTCCCAGGTATATACCTAATCTGAAATAGAATTGGGTGCCAGAGAAATTTGGGGAAATAAAGACGGATCCCAAGTAGAAAGGAACTGGCCCCCCTACTCTCTCATTAGTGCCGTTGGGCTTAGTTCATTGTGAACCTTATCAAACAAACCGAGCTAATAATAGCAGTGAAACGTCGTTAACCGATCAACTACGTCTCTGTTCATTCGAACCTTTTCGGTCCAGAATAGTTTATTATTTTTCTACTAATTCTTAAAGAATGTAATTAGTTTTAAAAAAATTCTCGTTTATCAAAAAAAAAAAAAAAGAAAAAAAAAGGGGAAACGAAACAAGTATTTAAGCTCCATTATTGTAATGAAAAAGATTTAAAACTAAAAGTTTTTAAGTTTAATTGATATTTTCGTGTAACTTTAATCGATTCTTTTTTTTTTTTATAAACGGCGCTGCGTATCAATATCGACTTATTGTTGGCTGAAAGCTTTTAGTGAGTACAAACTTCACATTGTTACCCGGTCACTTATAAATATTTGAATTTTACATTCGTTGAAGAAACGAGCACAGTTGTTGGCTACGTTATGAGTAATTTTTTTATATGTTTCTTGAACAAGACGCCTTCGGACAAATTAATTACCGAATCTAAATCTGGATAGAGTAAATACGGAGAAATGAGAGATAGAAATGAAATAGAAATGAAATAGAATTATTTTGTCAGTCCCGATAAAAGAGTTTCTTCGACAATTGTATTGTCCAGAAGAATAAAAATATATTAATTCTCTATAGCAACATAGTTAAAAATAAATAATAATATAGTTATCTTAATAGTAACGTTACGAGTACAGTCCATCTTTATCTTTCTAGGTCTTAGCAAACAGAAATAGTACAGAATGTAAAATTGTATTATTTGTTAATGCGGTATGGAATTTGAAATCTTTTAATGGAAAAGAATGTACTAAACTCTTAGCCATTGTATATCGGAATCAATTTTTTTTCGTTTTAAACCGTGTCTCACTATTTTTTCCACCTGCTAAACATACATTTTACTTTGACTTAAAGACTAAAATTTCGAATTTCTTTAGGTATTTAAAAAGAAAAAGCAAAAAAAAAAAAAAAAAAAAAGAGTTCTATTTAATATAAATTTTAAGTGTACATTAATTAGCAAAACGCATCTTTCAATTTCATTAGTTGACTATTAATTTAAAATTTTATTTTTTGTAAATTCTTTGTCAGTTTAAAAATTTTCTGATTTTTCTGATTTTTTATTTTATTTAAACGTGATTGTGTAAAAGTGGAAAAACCAGGTAGCATAAATACTGCTACCTGTTGTGCTTTATAATAATTATAGCTGTTAACAGCAACCGATAGTTATCGCTGCTGTTCTAATAGTAGTGAACTATACTTAAATATTACGTAAGGAATGCTAACGGCACCTGTCAACTTCGACGTGATATTGTCACATATTTAAATTAGAACGTTACGTTGATATACGATAAAAAAGTTCTGTTACCTTTCACCGCAGTAACCGAGTCCTATTCGTGTTTTAGCCTCTGAAAAAAATGTTGATTTTCAAGTGTAATATTTAAATCATTTATTCTCTACTTTTTCTTCTTCGGTCACGGATAAAGAAATCATGCTCTGTCGCATGTTAAACGGATATTTTCAGGAAGAAGTTGTCATCAGTTGGCTAATTTTCTTTTCTTTCTTGGCGAAATTCAGTCCGCCGTAACATTTTTCAAATGCGCGAACATCGGAGCGAATCCTTTCTGTCTTTTGTTTAATTTTCAATGTAAGTTTTTAATAATTTTAAAATCTCTTCAGTACCGACCGGAGCAAAGGAACAACGTCCGAACATCTTTGAAATGACACTGCACATTCTAAATTTAGTCGTATCTATTTTGCCTGTTCCAAGACTTTCCGTGTATTTTTCAATAGTAAGTGGTAGTTATTTGAATTTTCCGTTATTATTACCAACGGCCAAAAAGGAGGTTTAGGGTTCATCGCGTATGGGTTTTTTTTTTTTTGGTTTTTTTTTCATGTTCGTTCGCTCATACCTAATATACTATGGACCGATTTTACCGACTCGTGTGTTCAATAGAAAGAGTACCACTCAACTTAAGTACCATGTGAGTAATGATGAAAATCGGTGAACATAAACTGAGTATTCGTTAAAAACGTAAAAAAATGCGGTCCCTTTGGATAATTTTTTTTCTTATTATTTTTTATTAGTATAACAGGGGCGACTTAAAATGCTATCAATTCGTCAAATTACTATGGGGAAATTTTTACCGTGGCAGTGCAGTTTAAAATAAACAAACCGATTTTTTCTTTTTTAAGCTTAAGAATATAGAGAATAAAATATGACAAAACAGTTAACTTTTAGCAAGAAAAAAATTCAAGTACAATATTAAAAATTGTAAAATAAAATGTTTAAAAAAATATATATATACCGACTGCAAGATTTATTATAAAAATTTAATAAAAATTCGCTAAAAAGTAAAAAATTAATTCATCTTATCCTTTTCTTCTTTCGTATCTCTAGCCTTAGTTGCTGCACACTACACGTTAATTTAATGTAATAATAATAATAAGAAGAAGAAGAAGAAGAAGAAGAAGAAAATAATTACTCCCGATTAAAAAATATATTTCAAAGTTGTATACCTTATAAGGTGATATTATTGTAATTCTTATACAATATTAATACTTTAATTAGAGTCAGCATTAAATTCATATTAAAATAGTAATTAAAACCCGTATTAAATATATTCATTAAATTGTTCTTCGATATTGTAATATAAATTTTATGCCGACTCTAATAAGTATTAATGTGGTATAAGAATTACGATCATATCACCTTATAAGGTATATCACTCTGAAATAAATTTTCTTATCGGGAGTAATTATTTTTTACATTTTAGCGCATTTTTATTAAATTTTTATAATAAATCTTGCTGTTGATATTTTTAAAAAAGAAAAAAAAAAAAAACATTTATATGTACGTTAGCATTAGTATATTTACAACGATTTTGTTTCTCCCGAAAATCCCATTTTTTTTATAGGGACTGTATAATGAGATTTATAAAAGTGAGTAAATAATGATTTGCCATAATACTATACGATATTAATTTTCACGCTTGGGGACCAACATGTCTTGCCCAAACAAATATTATTAATATCAAAATCTCCTCGAAAATTTCATAAAACCATTTTTCATCATTATTATAAAAGATTCGAATTTTGCATATAATGCATATCTTTTTGGCTTGTTTTTTGATATTTCGTATCTAGGCATCTCGAGGGTTGTACATTCGAAATACACTAATTTAATATAGCTCATATAAATGCATATTTTGGTGTTTTGTGCATATTTTAAGGATTTTTACGTACTTTTCATAATTACATATGAAGAAAACACACGTATACACGTAATTATATATTCGAAGCGGTAAAAAGGTCGGAGCAAACTCCTGAAATTTTTACAACCGGTGTCGCGAAGAAAGAGCACATGAAGAAATAATATTCCGGGCATAGTTTAGACCTCAAGATTTTAAACCTCAGAATTTCGTAAAGAAGATTAATTTTTTAATTTTTAAGCTGGATGATAATATCTGATTTCCATCATCATTTAATCCGGGTTTTTCTACTGGCTAAATGATTACTAGTACTTAATTTTTTTTTTTTTTTTTTTTTTTTTTTTTTACGCCATGTACAGCCTTATGGCTAGAGGCGTGAGAACTATTTGGATTTAAATTAGGGAGTAGAGACTGGTAGCTTGCAAGAAGGAGAAAAGTTTGTATGTTTTGGTATCATTGTCTGAAAGTAGAGATTCAAGAGATTCGTTTTGGATGTATAGGTCTCTTTGGGTTTGAAATTTTGGACAATCGATTAGTATGTGTTTGATGGAGATGGGAACTGTGCAGGGTTCACATATAGGTCGAGGCTGTTTGTTTAATATATAGCCGTGAGTGAGAGCTGAGTGACCTGCTCGTAGTCTGAATAATACGATTTCGTTTTTTCTGGATTTTTGATATGAAGTTTGCCAAACATCTACGGTTTTCTTTATGGTCTTTAGTTTGTTTGTGTCCGGGATCTGATTCCAGTGTTGTTGGAAGGATTTATATGCGACGGATTTACTGGATATTTTCAAGTCCGAAAGAGGAACTGGAACGTTGGGAATTGGGGAGATGATCAAGGACCGTTTTGCTATTTCGTCTGCTTTCTCTACTTAATCGTTTAGGTGTGTTTGAAATAAGAATTATAGAGTTTCGTCAATATTATATCTTACATTTCTTCATATTTCTATATCTATCAATTTATATGTTTCTTTTCTTACAATTTCTAGTTAAAAGTTTCTTATCTTCAAACAAGTCACAATATTACCAGTTTCTTCATACTTCTTCACTGTTCTTTCCAACTTCTACGATGTGCTACTGATTTTCGACCAATTGTGCGCTTTTTTCGCAAATCCTTTTTAACTTTACTAAAAAAAAAACAAACAAGATTATCATTGTTTTATTTTTTATCAAGTCTATTAAAATAAAAAAATCACCCTGTCGGTCGTGAAACTATACCATTGTTGTAACTCTTTACGGACAGGATATCTTTCTGCAAGTAAAAAAGAGTTTTTTTCGCTTCTCTATAAATGAAATGAATTTGAACGGAGTTTTTTTACTTCCCGACCTTTTAGGATTTTTATATTTATATTATCAATTGCCTTAGCTGAACAATAGTGTGTCGACAAACAAAAACAAATATTGTTGACCGACCATTGATCGTTAGTTAGTATATGTTCTTCGACCTTGTGATGCGTCTTTAAGAACTAAGTTAGATGCTGTATTTGGGGGGGGGGGGTCGACCAACCGAGGGTAGCTACCCAGGACAATTGGACCATATTAGAGTTTAAATTTTAATCCGGTCAGAGATCGATGAAAGAAAAGAGGCGAGAATAGGAACCACCTTTGAAGACGACAAAATTAAGATATAGGAAGCATTATAGCGGGAGTAGGAAAATTCAGCTTTAATAGCCGTATAGGATATTACGTTCGGAGGAAAGATTGAAACATTCAAACAGCGCGTGGTCAGGATCACAAATGAAAGTACAGTCGCCAGAGTGCAAAGTACAATAAGGGGACGGGGAAAGAGCAAAAAAACGATACCGTGAGGATGGGAGCAAAGTATGATTGAACCGCAGACGGCAGATAGAAATAATGAAAAAACGTTTAAGGGTAGTAGGAAAATAAGAGAACCAAGAACAGGAAGCGGGTCTAGGCTGAATAGTGAAATGAGTTAGGATTAGAAAAGGAGCCTCCATTGTAAAACCTTGAATGGAATTTGTTACCAGATATTAGTGAAAATTTTAGATGAATTATCAGAAGAAGGCGAAATCTCTTACATTCCACCTGAAGCGGCCGTACTTAAATATTTACCGACACTGTGTCTTGCAATGTGAGAGGTCGTTTTCTGGGCTGAAAGTTACGTTAACAGACACAAGACATCATTTTCGTGCAGAAAATGTAGAAAAAATTCTTATTTTTTAAATTTAGATTTATAATTTAACGTTTTCTCAATGTAAATTTAAAAGAAGAGAAACCAGCGCGTGTTAATAAAAATTTGAAACGAAAAACAAAAATTTTATTTTGTTTTTATCTATTATGAAATTTATTAGTACACATTTTCGTGTATATTTTCGATGCATATTTTGATGTTTTCCAATGCATATAAATTAAAATCCTAATTATTACGCGCATATTTATTCGTCTTTTTACGGGATTTCTGAAGTCTTCTTTCTAAAGCGATTGCTAAATCTGAGTTTCGCGACTTTGAAGGCAATTGCCATCATTCTATCAGAGTTACCTTTAACTTTTTAATTAGGAAAGGAAAATTTAAAAATGCACCTATTACGCTGAGAAACAGCATTGTAGTCTCATCAGTTTTTTATTAATTTCCTCCGAAGCGAATGAAATTCCAATGAATCTACGATACTGAAGGGCCACAGCTTCACGTTTTCTCGATACGCGTTTTTATTTGTTCTTTTTCTTTAGGTTTCCGCATTCGGCCATTCTATATTCCATCACTTTGTATCCAATTGTTTACATTTTTTATTTTTTTTTTGTTTTGTTTTTTGTTAATTTTTGTTGTTTTCAACTTATTCATTTTGTTATATTCAGTTATGTTTAACTTCCATCACTTCGGTGTTTTTTCAGAATTCATCTGTTACACAGAGTCCTCGGTCTGTCATTATTTTTCCATTTCCTTTGGTTTTTCTAGTTGAAGATGGGCTGTGCCCGAAAACGTTAGTATTAAGATAAGTATAATGTAATATGTTTTTAAGTGTGTTGTTGCTAATCAGAATTAATATATTTTTATCTTTTTAATTGTAAAATTCAGTTAACGGTCGCTTACTGTTTTTTAATTCTATTAAAAAGTACGTTTACGGAGAAAATTGGTTCTTTAGATAAGCAATTATGTTTTAAATATTACAGCACAAAAAAAAGAACGGTGACTTTTCCGACATTTGGAAACATCCTCGTGAAAGAAGCTTTTCTGCTCTTCTTGATCGGCCCAACGAAGGATTGGTCGGCACCACCCGTTCTTGTACAGATGTAGTCGACACACTGATGGAAGTTTTCCATATGTAACGGAAGTACACGCAAGACGTCACCCCTATACAAATATTGTGAATGTTTGATTTATCGATATACACAGTCTCCTACTTATACTATACGTTGCGCTATATTATCCAAGTGCAACACACTCGTTATTAATTATAGTAGTCCTCCTTTTCGAACTCATGAAGTTCAGTCGTTCTGATGATGCAAGAAGCCTACAGTGGATAAAAAGAAAAACAATAAAACGTTTTATTACGATTCCTGAACGAGCGCTAAATGTTCGATAGGTTGGTAATACGAGTATGCTGAAATGTTCGATAGGTTGGTAATGCGAGTATGCTGCTACACCGGAGTCGTAATATTTGTCGAATAATAATAATATTTCCTTAGTTTCGTAATTTACGATTGTAAACGATCAAAACGAATTCGCGGGAGTCTTGAAATTTTCATAAATGTTCTAATTTGTGCATCTATTTAAGCTGCTGGCGGCTCAGCTAGAAATTGGGAATGTTACATATTTCTCAACTAGTCAAATCGAGCCGACTTATTTGAAATTACGAGGAGAAAAACGCGCGGCAGTAAATTTTAGTAATGAAGTTTTTCATTTATTTTCTTCAACAGGATTAACTGAATTTGATTTTTCTTTTTCACAGTTTGGCTAGTCTTTTATCATCGTTTAAATGTAAATATAACAATAACTAATATACTAAAACTGACTAATGTCAACAGACAGGGCCGTATCGAGACCAAATTTTTTTTTTTTTGTGGGGGGGGGGGGGGGGTACGAAAATATTTCTATAATTATACATATGTATATGTGTGTGTGTGTGTTATCATGAAATATATTCATTTTTAAATGGTACACTAAAGCCTTGCAGTCAATTATTGTATATGCAATATTTGAGCACTAAATAAAAACAAATAAAAAGTAGTCGATCCATAGAATTCATAAAAATTTTAATTTTCTTTTCTTTTGTCAAAAATTGAAAAGAAATAAATTTATTCTGAAATTCGATCCTTTTAATTCAAGCAGCTATTATTTCGCAGACATTTCGGGGGGGGGGACCCGGAAAACCCCCCTCAAATACGGCCCTATCAACAGAGCCGCGTGCAAGATTGATAACTAATGAGAAGAAGTTGTAGCGGCCTGCAGTTTATTAAACGTTTGCGTGACTAATATTAATTTTAACAGTCGGGCGGAAGATAAACTCTACAGATCGAATAATAATTACATAGAAAATATATATTGTAAATATTAATTTTCAGAGTTGGAGAAGAAAGTTGCATTTATGACAGAAAAAGAAGCGGCAATATTTGTACCGTCTGGAACTATGTCAAATCTCATCGCTGGTAAGTTAACTGCATAATTACTATCAACTATTTTTACTAGTATCTTAATCGAAAAAAAAAAAAAAAAAAATGGTATCTGGTTTTGACTTGCACATATGTGTTGGTATATCGGTGAATTGATTGTTGAACGGGCAGTCAGGTTATTCATTTGTTCACGCTCTGCTATATCAGCACAGTGACCGGTCGTTTTGTTGAAAAATATTACGGGCTAACATTAATAATGAAAATTTCGTGTAATAATATTTCCCATATTTTCTATTTCACCTTTGCCCTACCATTCTCCTAAAATATTCCATCTTCACTTTCTAAATCGCTCTTCCCCCCAAGCAGTGTTTAAACAGAAAATCTGCAGCAATACGCCAGAACTTTCTCACATGTAATCATTTTCACTGATAGTTCTTACTCGATTCTGTTGAATTTTATCCTTTCAGATCTTAACCGTTATCGAAATGTCTTCCCTTTTTCCATTCTGCGAATTAATCGTTAGCCTATGTTCCATTCTTTTCATTTCTTCTATTCGCTTCTTTTTTTCAATTACGAGTATTTAGTCATTCCTATGATGAGTACTCTTCGAGCAAGTTTTTGCCGCTTTTCTGAATTTATCATTCTTCACGTACACCTTATCCATTTTGATTTGCTGTGAATACCTATCCACATGGACATTATTGCTTTCTCTCGTTTCTTTCTTCAAAAAAAAAAAAAAAAAAAAAAAAAAAGCGTTTTCTAGTCTCATTGCTCAAAAAATCCCCATCCCATGGTATCAAATGTTTACTATTTCTCGTTACATGTAACCTATCTCTCCGTTGGATCTAATCTTCCTCTCAAATTAGGCTGATTAGAGTTTCCTTCGCGTCCCTGTTCTGTTCTCATTTCCATTATTCGCCTGAACTATTTAAACCGTATCCTCTTCCTCCCTACTTCCTCTTTAAATTTCCTCCTCCATTCAAAAATAAATGGTACCTTGATGCTGATTTTATTTTATATAAAAAAGGAAATTATTTCGTAATGAAGTAATGACACATTCGCTATTATCGATATCATCCGGTGGAAAATTTCGCCCACATCAGGGTAATTAAATTTATTCTATCCCCCAAGAGAAAGGGGCCCTCTTTTTTTAGGGAGTCACAGTTTTCACATTTTTCGGACCACTTAAGAATAGTGTATCACGAATTAACTATATTCTTAATCGGCGCTCCAAGTATATACAACCGTTTTTTAATATTTATTTATTTATTCGTATGTCTGCGGGTATCAAAAATGGGTTAAAATCAGCGAAAAAACATTACGATTACTAAACGCTTTAACCAATCATTAAACAGAGATCAGTATCGCATACGAATTTTCGCGTCTACGTCATCACCAACTATATACTATATTCTTATACGTGTTATAACGTCAAGATTTTGTAGTCACTCTGTCGCTAGGCCCGTCAATTTGATAATCTCTTCACAACAAACCCACCAGGCCCGTGCCCAGAATGGGGGGGGGCAATTAATAATTTCCATCATTTTGATTTATATATTATTAATTCACATAAATGAATTACCCCGTATATGAACATTAATAAAAATTACATATGTTATTGATTATACTCGTAATAAAAAATTTTTTGCATAAAATATTAATGAAGTACCTAAAAATATAGAGCATATTTTTTCTTTTTTCTTTTAAAAGTAGGTAAGAGCACCCTAAAAAATCGTCAATATTTATTTTAAATTTGTGATTTTTTTCAGATTTTTTGTATTTATAATAACTATTTCAGTTCTCATGAGGGGGGGGGGTCCGTGGACACGGCCTTGAAACCCACTAAAGCTCGCTTCCGACATTCCTTCAGGGTATGATGCATTGTGTATTCCATCTCGCCACAGTCACATGTCGCTTCATTTGGT
This sequence comes from Icerya purchasi, assembly GCA_039619475.1. Taxonomy (NCBI): domain Eukaryota; kingdom Metazoa; phylum Arthropoda; class Insecta; order Hemiptera; family Monophlebidae; genus Icerya; species Icerya purchasi. The sequence goes on along the minus strand of CM077116.1, from coordinate 94,825,586 downwards.
TCACAACGGTTACTATAGCGTAAACAGCTCAGGCTGAATTCGATACGGTTATAATAATATTAGGACATTATTTATATTTCAAATTATAGAAAAGTACTTATAATCTCTGTATTTTTTGAAAAACATTGCTACCGGAAAACCCTTTTATAGGCACTTTGATTCTATCGTGGCTATTCAGTATGCGCGGATGTGGTCGATAATACAATGTGTTAGACTAGACTAGACTAGATTAGACGAAATAATACTTGTTCAAAGAAGTACAATTGCAGATGTTACAATTAAAAATACGAACGGTGTCTCTGACCAAAATTGTAGTATATTGTATCGAAAAAAAAAAAAAAAATCACGATCTGGTAAGAAATTGTTGCAGTGAACCGTTTTAAATGGTGGAATGAGCATTCATTAAAAATCGAATCATAGTAGGTCGTTGAGAGATTTTAGCCAGCTACCGTGAGGCAGTTGATTAGTTAATTGTGTTTCGCTTGATTAGGACCAGGTTCGATTCCCGTTGCCGCACATTGACACTTCTAAAAACAAAAAAAAAAAAAATCACTTGCGCCGTATAATGCCCGTTATTGACGCACCCAAAAATAAATTTAAAAAAAAAAAAAAAGATATCTATTAAGAAATAATTTCAGTATATGATGACGATTCGGAGATGTTAACATTTTCATCACGCTTATTCTTACCATATTTGTTCGGAGACTTTTTTATATAAAAAAATTTTGAATCTTTTAATTTATGGTTGAGCCACACAAATTCAGAAAAAAAAAACAAAACAAAAAAAACTACGGTATAGTCATGGGGACGATAGAAGTAAAAACTTAAAACTATGAAATAACAGTGTTCTTTCTCTTTTTTTTTTAAATTTCCAGGTTAATTGTAGTATTACAAAAATTAAAATTTCATAATTTGTAACTTAAAATTATTAGCATTAGTCTGGTTTTCACATCGAGCAACAATTATATACATTTTTATATGGTTTGTTTATTAGTCAAAGCATATGACGGGCTCCGCGTAAGCCCGGTACAAAATATAAATACAACTTAATTGAAATAATAATTATTATAATACACTTATACTATTTATACATAGTATTTATATTTACGTAAATTTAAATGAACTTAATTTCCAACATTATTTTCATTGTTTGCATCATTATCATCATTAATTTCAATAAACAATTAAAATAATAAATAGCTTTACTGTTGCGCAACCACTTTAATAATAAACAAGAATATCGACAAAAACAGAAACGACAATGTCAACCGTATTTATTATTTTATTTAGAGGATTAGTGTAATATATAGTGGTTGTAGAATTTTCACAATACTTCATTATTAAATAACGTTCACGATAATTTACTGGCATCGTAAACTTTTATTATTCGCTACTAGTAGCCCCCTGATATAATTAATTAAATTTCCATGTCTCATTTTGTAATTTATCACTGATTACGCGGTCGTGTGAGTAGCGCCGGATAGTGGAGAGGCGTTAGCGGTTTTATTTCTCGCACTAGTCGATACGGTTAACATTAGCACATGTCCGTGACGCAAGCCCATAAGCTATTCCCTTACCTAAAATCGCTGAACACGCCTAAAGAAGTTTTCACTTCAAAAAAGTTCAATAAATCATCTACAAAAAAAAGTGCTAACCGAGCTCGTGGAAGTTTGATCAATTTTATTTAAACAACTGTAACATAAATACAACCAACTGGATAAAACAAATAAACGGTTTTCGATGACCTAGCGCAATCAAATGTTGCGTAATCTATATAAAGATTGAACGTTTGTAAAAAAAATGTTGAGGCTTCTACGCTTAATTAACACGATACGAATTACGACATAAATACGTGTTTTCAACGTTTTTGAACTTTCTTTTTAACATCGGCGCAACTAGTCAGTGTGTGTGTGTGTTTGGTGTATTTTCTGCGGGGGTCAGAGCGGGAAATTTTATGTCAGCAAAATTCGAAGGAAAAAGTGAAAAAGGATAAAATGAAAGAGAAGAAAAATTTTACCGGAAGTAGCATGTTAACTCGTTGAATATTCCGGCATAAACGAATAAAACGTTTAAGGAATGCCTCGAACTTTCTGTGCAAAATTACATTTTGACACGGTACACGTCTTTCGGCTGATCAGCAAAGTGTAATATAACTATTATGATTCTGGTAAAAGCACGAACTCAAACTTTTTTGTTCATAAAGCGAATGAAATGTTTACTATTGGTAAATGTAAATGTAAAATTTATAATAGTAATAAAATTTCTTCGTGACGGACAAAAATTAGCCATATAAAGAAACTTATAATTTAAAAAAAAAAGGCAAAATGACCTTTTAGTTGATTAAAAAATAAAGACAATAATTAAACTCGTATTAAACATCGAAAGACTGAAGATATGTGAAAGCCAGCAACTCGATTTTTTTCTATTAAATGTACGCGAAAAATACTTTAAAATGTAAGATTAATCGAAAGTTTATTGCGTTTTTCAGTTTTAGCTCACTGTGAAAAACGACGTTCGGAAATAATAGTTGGACACAAAAGTCACATAGTGCTTTTTGAACAAACCGGAGTTGCTCAGGTATTTTCTATTTTATCTATTTCGAAACGATGCATTAAGAAAGTGTAATAATTCTTGAATTATAGAGAAATCTTCATCATAAATAACTATTGAAATATAATTACGGATGTAACAAGCAACTAGAAATTGCGGAGATTTGCAGTGTGATTAACTTAACGGGGTCAACACTAGAATATAGTTAAGGTACTTAACAAAAGTCTAAGTTTTTCTATTGCCCCCTAAAATGCTTCTTTTCAGGAAACAACTAGCAGTACAGAAGATGGATTAAAAAAATGTAGGGAATGATGTTGCCTGCGAATCGTTGGGCAGGATTACTCGCTGTTGTGTTAAAGAAATGTAAGACTCCCCCGAACCGAATCTATCACGGCAAGAGCGGCTCTCTTTACAAAAATAATGATACGATGATATTAAAAGCTAATAAGGGAAATGCGGTTGTAGTGATGAAATCGGAAGGATATGAAAATAAAATAATGGAATTAATAGAGCAAAATTAAGAAGGACCCGGGTTGCGCGTAATGATATAGAAAAAGTGGTTAAGGAATCGCGAGTTGGGACTGGAAAATTGAAAAACCACTAATCTCCTCCGTGGTGGTCACTATGCCAAGAGTGTACGTATATGGGTTGTCCAAGATATGTAAGAGAAGAATATTCCGAAAAGGTGCCGATAATGTGCTCCATTAATGGTCGGTAAAATTTTATAGAAGGATACGGTGCATCAGATTCGTAACACGCCGGAGTGAATTTATGGAAAAATAAAATACCATAATTTAAGTAATTTATTAATAAGCTGCGATGCGCACGTCTCTTTGCACTAATGCCCCCCCCCCCCCCCCGGTGGCGAAGACGGTGAAATTAGAAATTTGGAAATCGGTAAAAGCTTACGATGAATTTGATACAGTGCGTAGTCCATACTAATGTGTTTACCTTTTCAACGGGAAGATTTACAAACAAAAAGAGGGTATGGCAATTTGCGTTTGGCACTGATTTTTGCTAATATTTTTATGGAAGATTAGGAGAAAGAAATTGTCAGTAAGCGGAGGACACCTAAACTGTGGGTTCGTTAGACAGCACACATGCCGATTGGCAACGTGAAAAAGAAACAATCGCCGAGTTCCGATTTGAAACATCAAATTTACCGTGGATATTTTGGACCTTTCTTTAGATATTTTAATGGAAAAGGAAAGAAACTGGAGTTATAATTACTTCTGTGTTTCGAAAACAAACCCCGATGAGCAAATATACTTGCATGTAAAGATTCGCATCACTGTTCTAAAATGCAGGGGTGTTTAGGACGTTAATTAGAAGAGCGAAAAAAATATGCGATAAGAAAAATCGTAAAGGAAATAGACATTATAAGAAACACGATGATCGAAAACAAATACAATAAAGAAGAAACGATAATGATAAAAAAAAAAAAAAAAAAATGTAGAAAAAATAGAAAAGAAATGTAAACATGTTTAGAAGGGTGACAAATTGGACAAATTTTATAGAAGAATAAAATTAGGCAAGTAAAATTAAAATTTTTTCGAAAAATAACGAAGATAACTTACCTAAATTACATTCTGTCGAAACGTATACAATGCCGCGTTCATGTGGTGTCCAACATACGTACAGATTAAAGAACACGAAACGGATTGCAAACACGAATGTATAGAAAAAAGTCGCATAGAGAGAAAGATAAAAACGAAATTAAATGTAGCGACTCTAAAACGTTGGCCGTGATTGAGAACGCGGGAAAACGATTAAAGGTCCGTTTATATCTTCAGACATCGAGCGTGTCAGACACGTGTCGTGTCAGACAAAATAATATATTTCTATGCAGTTTGTATTAACGTATTTACATCTATCGTAACGCGACCGCACAGACACGGTCAGACACGTATCGTGTCCGGCCCGTAATTTCGGAAAGAATATTTTGTCTGAACGGTTTCGTGTCTGAACGTGTCTGCGGCTACTTTCCGGGAAATGTGAATGGAGTATCGGGACCGTGCAGACTTTTATTGCTTTTTTTTTGCCATGCATAACGAAAAGCTCAAAGAAATTGTAGCAGAATATAAATGCCGATGTCGCTTCTAACACGTTAGATGTAAATAAATTGTGTCTGTCGGTGTCTGACACGGTGCGTGTCTGACACGCTCGATGTCTGTAGATATAAACGGACCTTAATAGGGGAGACAATTGCAATTGAAAAATGTAAATTAACGGGGAAGACAGCTTTAAAATCAATCCCGGCTAGGGAACTGCAGTTAGCCTTATTTTAATGATGAATGTTCGGGAAAACCCGGTAATCAGACGCCCGAAATTAATAATCTTTAAAGTGACGAGCGGTTTTTTCCATGCCGACGCAATGTATGTTTCGGCTTTAGTGATGAATATTCGAAACGTTAGCTGATATAATATTCGGGACATGGAAAAAAAATATAATAACAATATGAACTGTGTACGTTTTCGGGTTCATCGTGGGTTAGCTATTTTAGTAAAAATCAAAACTGAGTATTAATTAGCTAGCCACCGTGGCGTAATTGGTTAGGCAGTAGTATTCTGTTAATTCCATGGCCGCGCACTGACAGTTCAAAAATTTTACTTGTGCTGGGTTAATGTCCACGGTTGACGTAGCAAAAAAAAAAAAAAGAGAGAGAAAAAAAACGAATAAAACTTACCGAGTTATATTTTAAGAAACAAGCTGACTATATATGCATAAGAGTAGACAAGACGGGTTTAGAATTGTGGAATTAATGAGCGGAAGAAATCAGTGAAAATAAATTCTCCATTTTGAAAACCTGTAAGGACATGCGACATTAATTACGACAGTTTACTTTTGTCGTAATATTCGTTCAATTTATTACTGTTTATAGACCGAATTTTATACATGACGACGGCAGATGAATGAACCAAAATCGAAATAGCGTTAACATTATTTAAGAAAAAACGCGAAGAACTTTTTAAAAAAATAACAATGAAGAACGAACGAATTTAAAAGGTACACCGCGTTTAATAATGATGTTAAAATTATTAAATACTACAAATACCTCACGGTAAAGCTTAACTCGCACGGACCACTTTCCGCGACCACAATTTTGTGGCTGTACTGTGGTTATTGAACCACAATATTAACAACAGCACAACTACGGCGTTGAATGGTTAGAAAGTGGCTGGGCGTGCGGGTCAGTGTGTGTTGAACTCGACCATCGACGACCACTTTTTTGTGGCTGAGAGCCACACGGTGCGACTGCCGTTAGAGTTGACGACGGAAAATGGTCCGTCTAACTAATTGTAAGTAGTATTGCGTTTTTTCCCATACTTTTTATGTTAAAATATTATTACACACGACTGACCACTATTTTGTGGTTCTGCTGTGTGGTCGGAAAGTGGTCTGTGTGAGTTAAGCCTAAACCGGGGATACATTTTTGTGACGTTTTAAAAAATTGATGAATATTTGTTAACAGTCAAGGGATAGTGTTGCATGGCAGGCGATCTCTGAAATGTGTAAAAGAAAACTAATTAAAAAGGAAAAAACAGCGCGATTTTTAAATAGTAAAAAAGAAAATAACATGATATCGAAAATGAGATTATTTTCTCTTTTGCGAATCGGATGGATTCGGGATAACGCAGGTCTCGTAACACGAATCTAACCAAACCTCTATTCGAAATTTTAACCTTATACTTAATTTGTATATTGACCGAAATACAAATGAACACATTGATATGAACTAAAGCAGCAAATGAAATGAACGAAAATAGTAAAATGAACGACCAGGATTAATCCGAGAATACCTTGTTGCCACCTTTAAAACTTTAAAATTAATTGCCTCATACATGACCAACTTGTTTCTTCAAAAATATCTCGGTAAGTTTTACTCCTAGCTGATAATGAGCTACACTGGAAAACGTTACAACGGAGCAGGTGAGAGTATATATTGTTGTACACAATTAGAGTAGTTGCTTAGCGCATTCGTAATTATATTTATTTGAAGAGTTTACATTAATTTGACCTTTTAGCGCGATAATCTTGATTAAAACGTTTTTAACGAAAAAAATTTCTTCTTTTTTTTTATTATTATTATTTTAACGTAAAGTGTACGTTTCCATTTATGTTTTGAAATTTCTTTATAACTAAAAGCGTTACCGACAAACACATTGCGTAAGCGTAATAATAGTAATTGATTACTCAACTTGCATAACATTTCAATCGGTCATTCGCTTCGTGCGCAGATGTCTGATTTTTAAACTAATTTCATTAAGTTTTCAGGATGAAATTTTTCGAAGTCACCTTGGATAAAAAAAAAAGTTGTTATATGTAGAGGTAAAAAATGTGCCAAAAAAATACGTATAGAAAAAGGCGGGAAAAGAAAAATTATCGTGCGTTTTGAAGGCGTGCCACCGCTGCTGCAACATCGATCATAGACGCACGGGAGCTGAAACGATTTAAGAATGTTTCACTAGTTCAGGAATTTGATTTTGTCTTTTGAACTTTTTTCTAGTTCGGCGGTATAAATATTATGACGGTAAATAATAACGAAGATGGTACTTTTGATTTGGATGAACTCGATAAAAAAATTCGATTAGACGATATACACGAACCGATTACGTCACTGATCTGCGTAGAAAACACCCATAACATTTGCGGTGGAAAAGTTCTACCTTTGAAATGGATAAATCAGGTAACTATTATACACCTTTCCATTTTTTTCATTTTCCATCTAATAAGCTACAACGAATCTCAATTAATCCTACTTCTCGAATGTTTCTCCTTTGCAGTACCATGATTCACTTTACCATCTCCTCTATTTCTAAGATACTATCAAATGCTCCGTCCGCTGTATTAGCTCTCACGCGGTGCAGCGGAGTGCACCATCGCGTTTAATCCTCCTAAGTAGGCTCCACGTGCTGTAATAGCTCCAGTAGTTAAACATGATACATTCGAAACCCTCATACACGCCTTCAGTTAATAAAAAAAATAATAATAATAATAATATTTTCAAATTTAATCGATGTAGTACGTTCTGAAAAAGAAAAAAAATAGGAGTGCTGTCAAGATCGGCACACCCGATAAGAACGAAGTTCTTTTCACTTTTTGGTAGATATACAAGTATAAAGTCATTCATAAAGTATACAATAAAAAATGACACACAATATATAAATCCCGTATGAATTAAAACAAAAACAAAAAACAAATCCCGTATGAATTAATTAAAATAAAAACAATAAATAAATCTCATCAGACTCGTTCAAGTGTGCTAACGTCGCACAAAAAAACCGCGCCAATTTTTAAATTCAATAAAATTTACACGTGTTTAGAATTGAGCTTACATAGCTGACCGCGCACAATGCTTGCTGCTCGAATCTCGATACCTACACACCCACACACACATACACGTATATAATAAAAAGGGGCAGAGTGAAAGAGAAATAGAGTGAAGGTCGCTTTGGCCAAATGAACGGTATTTGTTCGGGCCAAAAAAAAAAAAAAAAAAAAAAAAAAAAGGTCGCTTGGACGATGCATAACGCGCTTTTTGTGACCTCGCCTTTTCTGCCAATTTACTACTACCGACAAGCCGCGTAGAAGAACTTCGTTCCAAAAAAAAAAAAAAAAGTTAAAACCGATTATTTCCTTCGGACATCAGTTTTTTTTCATATTTATAACAAAATTCACATAGAAAAACATTTTCTTAAAAATAATATTTAATCATTGCATGCTTGAAAGCGTTTCGAAGCTGATTGCATTATGATCATATGTGATTTGTTCAGCTATACTTTTGTAGGCTAATAATTTCGAGATATAACATGAGCAAAACATCGCGGAAAAATGGAATTTGTAACAACAGAAACGATTATTGGCGGTAAAGGAGAAAAATGTTTAATTCCATTTGAGTTTTAATGTTTTTCCACACTGCGTGTTATCAGGAGTAAAACTTTTGTACAATGTCTGCAATTGTCTGCTACAACGTTCGGTGTAATAACGTGTAAAAATTAATTTGCTAAAAACGTCGGCAATTCTGATGCAGTGCGAGTGCGTATCTGGGGAAAAAGGCACACCTAAAACTCGTGCATACATCGCTAATTAAGAATTTCAAATGTTGCCGTTTTTATTACATTATACCGAAGGTATGATGACTAGGGACGATGCGACCGAAGTGGTTGCCATATTTCCCCATCAGCAAATCAATGTCGCCGTATAAACAAACAGTAAACAATTCAGACATTTTACCGTCACGCTATGTGATAAAACATTAATAGCCGCTTCATCAATGCAACTTTTAATCAATTATCAACTTATATCGGTTCACTTCAATGCATACTATTCTCGCCTATATCGGCATGTAATTGTGAGGATCCTTCACTTTTGGTCGTGTACATTGTTTAAAATTACAACCAGTCACATCCTCAATTGAAAAAACCTCAAACATCCCCTTAATTGCAGCGACGATTTGGCATCTGTGTAGACTTTTAGTGACGCGGAATTAAATTGCCCGTAATATACATAAATACAAGCGGCTACTAACGTTATTCCTGATATTTAGTCGGTTCTAAAAAGTGTACAAAGCAAAACCGTGAATATCCCCAATACTGCCGTTTAAGTATACGTTATCGCGCGAAGTTTTGAGCTAGTCAGCTTTCAACCGGTTTCCAGAAAGTTCCGTTGGTTTTGATATCGAATTACCATTTAAATATCACGACCGTTACTAGTGGTCAGATTAATAGATAGATGGGGAGCCGATACAGATTAAATTGATGAATATTTTTCGATAAGGAAGAATAAGAAAGTTGAAAATCGAAGTGCCCTATAGACGGTTTTGTCGGATTTCGCTGGCACGCTCGAAAAAAAGACAGCCTCCATTTCCAGCAATTGTTATCCTGCTACCACACAGCCGGTAAGATTCTTCGCAACGCCAACTTTTAAAGGTTCCGATAATACACCTCGGTTCTTTTCACTTACATTGTAGCATCGCTAATCTCGATTAAGGCACGATTAAGAATAGAACGAAAAGATAAACGAAAAAGCAACTAGCTACAATTAAAATGGGTATAAAAATTTGACAGTCCACTTTAATTCAAGGAGGTTCTTTTTCCGACAAATGCCACCTTCACAGAATGACTTTAAAAGGATCAATATGATAAGTTCTATAGATTCATGTGACATAGTGGCGGAATTCCTCCTCGAGGAACAATAATTAAAAGTTGCTTGAAAATATTATTACCGTTTTACTAAACCATTCGTACTTTAGCTGGAACACACGATATAATTGAAACGCCGTGCAATCGGTGTATTTGTATAAATTTTCCGACGAAACACAAAAAATGTACCGCTACCTACTTTATTATTCCCAGGGTGTTTACGAGTCTATCTTTGCACAATTAACACCATTGCGGAATGTCTTAATATTGAAAATCCGTTCTAGCTGTCCACCGAACGTAAGCCTTGATAGTGTGGGCCGTACAAATTTCGGTGGCGGGAATGAGGCTCTATTTCCAGATGCATTAGCTAATACTTACTTATAGATATGTAGTACTATTTTTTAGACGGTATTCCGTTCTGAGTGATTTGATTTAATGTATTTTTATGTTTTTTTTTTTTTCTTTCGTCTATTCTAGCTTGCTGAATACGCTGCCAGAAAAGACATTCCACTACATTTAGACGGAGCTCGATTATGGAATGCGGCTGTTCATTTAAAAATGTCGGTCGCCGATCTGGTACGTCCGTTTCGAACCGTCTCTCTGTGTTTCTCGAAAAGTTTATGTTGTCCTTACGGAACAGTATTAGCAGGTCCTGCGAAATTTATCAATGAGTAAGTTATTAATGATAATCGGCATTTTGCAATATTAATGATCTACTCTAGGCGCAGTTACCGAATGGCACTGTCGCATTTAATACGATGGAAGCCTACATCGTGTACGGCTAACATTTTGTGGCATCAATTTTACTTCTGCGTCCGTAAAAGCTGCAGTTCCGAACGGTGTTGAATCCTTGATGCACCTAAACTCTGAAAATCTTTCGACTGATTTATTTTTCTTCGACTAATTGAAATATTGACGGTGCCACGATGTACCATTTTCTTCCGCTTCAAGTATATCCTACCTATTTTTATTTCTTTTCCTCTAGTCACTTGCTAGTTAATGTTTCCTGTAAAAGTTGAACTCGGTTGCGAAATGATTTTACACGTGGTGGTCCGTTTATTGATAAATTTTTAAGTATTTTCTAAAATAAATGAACACTTTCAAAATTAAAAAATTCAATAAACGTAACATTCGGCGCGGGAATTCCGTTTGTAGCGACAACCTGTACGCTATTTAATAAATTAATAATTACACACGCGCTTTACAGGTATAGCCTATATGAAATAACGGTTGGAGTTAAAGTTTTGCCACACCGAAATTATTATTTCTTGTAAAACTGTTATTGTTTTTGTTTTGTTTTTTTACTTTTTCCTTCATGCTTAATCCTGCTTTAAATATATTGCTAAATGGCTAGGTGACCAGTTTGTAATATTATAAATAAGAAAGGGGAGAAAACTTGCCTCTTCAAACATTTTCGACGGTATCGAAGGTTTTTATCCATTTTTTTAACACACTTTGTACTTTGCATCTTTGGCGTGACTGACTTATATATTACATAAATTATGTCGTCCATCTTCAGTAGAGTAGATAGTAACGAATGCCGATGTTAAATAAATAGAAAAATTATAACACATTCGAGCTGTGCACACCCGCATACGGAGTTAGGTAAGATTTAAAACCGCTTCTAATTTATTTTCTCTTTTTCGCGGAACATTTGTCTGTAAGATTCAAACCAAAATTGCTACTATTATAAGTTAAAATTTATTTTGTTGAAAAATTCTATAGAACAGTAAAATTCTCTTACAAACTATATATTAAAGTTATCCAAGCGCGAAAACATAATATAGCGCATTCGGAGAGTTCCTGGTACTGGGGTTGTTGAATTATTTCAATTGCGCACCTGCAAGCAGGTGTTAGGATTGTTAAGTAAATTAAACGCTTATAGTGTAGGTTGACACCTTAGATTTTCTACCAATTAAAGAATGTAATTACGATAAAATCGAGAGTGAATTTAAGTTAAATACGACTATTTAAATCTTTGAATATTATAATACTTATTACATTAAAAAAAAGGTATTTTTATTAAAAGTAACGCGCTCACATATTTAAGTTGTGCGCGTGTGTGTGTGTATTCATTTTCTACATATCTCACTAGAAAATAGAGTGACTCATCCTAAATATATCGATGTGTTATTTTTAATTAATGTATTTCTTTTTTGTGTGTAATAATTATTACAAGTACGAGTGGTTTCTTATGCGTTTGGTCGGCAGAATAATGGCATAAACATTGTTGTCAAAATTTTGAAAATTTTTGTAACAACACGAAGTTGGCCGTACGAAAACTAGTAATTCTAAATCTAGAGAGTACGTAAAATGAATCTCCCACATTCTTAATCGGCATCGAGGATTGTAAAGTTCATAGTGCAGTAAGGTCAATGGAGGCCGTCGGAGGCCAACAGCAGCGATGAGAAAGTTCAATTTTAAGTTTTTAATTTTATTAGCAAAAAGAAAACTCGTGAGGAGGGTATTTTACAATTCTTAACGCTTTGTCGGAAGTTTGCAATTTAATTTTAAGATTACAGTTGTCACACATTGCAGCAATGTTAACCACCGATGTTAGAAAATTTGACTTTCACTAAATTCGGAATAGGTATTAGTGAGCTGCAGTATAAGTCGTATAAATACCAGCCCATATGTACTGCCGGAGAGATGAATAATACTTCATTAGCGAAAATTGCAGAGATTATTGCCGTTTATAACTTGAAAGATGTAATCCGTGTCAGGCCATTCTCAACACCATTAGTCACTAAATCGGGTCAAGTAACATAGTGTCGCAGGAGCAGACGCTATTTCGTTTTTGCTCCGAATTCGAGAGAAATTTCGTCTATTTAGTTTTTATATAGGTCTTTGGCCAAGCCAATATTAAAGGAAGAAATTGAATAAGACGTAAATTTAAATGAACCACGTTTTAAAATCATGTGGTATGGGAATAAATAAAAAGAAAACGCTAGATAAAATGTAGCAAAAAAAAGAAGATGATGTGAAAATAAAAATACCAAAATAGATGGAAGAAATAATGAAATATATATATACATATATATAAAAAATTAGAACATAATAGTGGGAAAAAACAAAAGCAAACAAAATGTAAATTTTCCCTGGTCGATCATACTATATCTACACCTAAAGTTTCATCTGCAGTAGCTTCATCTAAAATTGGAAATGTCATCAGCTCAACCACTTCGATAGCAAAATAATGACTAGTAATCGCGAAGGTAATTTTATTTTTAATTTTTTATATAACATTAACAATAACAAAAAAAAACAAAAACATATAAAATTTTTAATAGCGTGCGTATATAAAGTAAAAATATAGAGCCGTTTTTCTCTTATCTTACTCATTAGTTACTTTTAGGTGAAAAGTAGGTAAAATTAATTTCTACGTATAAAAATATGAAATATGATGCCAGCTTCTTCTTCTTCTTCTTCTTCATTTACGTGCCATGAACTGCAACAAAGGCCAGAGGCACGGAAAGTTAGGATTCTATAGTTGTGATAGAAGGTTACTGGAGTTGAGATAAGCGAATAATTTTTTTATATTTACTTCATTGTTACTTAGGAGTTCTTTCAAGGTAGACGGAAGAAAAAACGTGGTGCGAGTATGATTATATTTGTTGCAGTCTAATAGAATGTGTTGGACGGAGAGAACTGAGGAACAGGTTTCACATAGAGGTGGTAAGGATTTGTTCAAGAGGAACTGGTGAGTAATCCGTGTATGGCCAATGCGCAGTCGACACAGTGCTACTTCCTCCTTTCTGCTTGGCCGGAACGACGATTTCCACAAGTTAGTGTCCTCTTTGATGGAACGAAGCTTATTCGACGTTGGGGTGTTGAGCCACGAGTCGAACCATTCCTTTGATAGGCTACTGGTTATTTCTTGAACAGCGTCGTTGGCAGGTATTTGGTTGTTTGCTACAGGAAAGCATGACGTTGCTTCTTTCGCGGCGCGGTCTGCTGATTCGTTCTGTGGAATACCTTTGTGTCCTGGTATCCAAGCAAATATGATCTTGATGTCCACATTAGCTATCGTAGATAGTATTTCTTTAGCTATCGGGTGCTGCGACTTATCGTGGGACTTTAGCAGACATGTTAAAGAATTTAAAGAGTCAGTGCAGATAAGGCAGTTTTGTTTAGACTGTACGCAGATTTCAACTGTCAGTTTAATTGCGAATAATTCGGCAGAGAGCACGGAGTAAAGATGTGGAAGAACGTAACGGATAGTACCTATCTGTTCAGAGATTACGGCACATCCTACGAGAGAGTTTGATTTGGCACCGTCGGTAAACAGAATTAACGAGGACGGGTATTTCAGGAGAAGTCCATGGAAAGCGCTCAGAATAGTATTAGTAGGGGAATGTTTGTTCAGCTCTAAGAGTGAGAGGTCTATATTCAAAGCTGTAGTTTTCCATGGGTTGAGTATGGTGGGGGTTGACTCATAGATTTTTGGTAAATTCATGATACCTGACATTAGTGATTTCGTCGCATAGGATAGGAAGTGATATGTTTTGGGATTTTTATTGGAAAGCAACAGAAAAGCTGGAGTATTTGGAGAGGATAAAATACGTATTAATAGTCTTGCGCTAAGGTATCGTCTTCTGACATCTAGGGGCCATTCTGGACATTCGTATAATATGCTAATTATTGGAGAAGTTCTGAAAGCTCCTAGCGCCAATCTTATTGCGGTGTGATGTATGACGTTCAGTTTGCTCAGGATGGCGGGCTTCGCTGATGCGTAAATTGCTGCACCGTAATCACACTTTGTTCGGATTAAACTTCTGTAGATGTGTACTAAGGATCTACGGTCTGCTCCATATGAAGTATGCGACAGTTTTCGCAGAACATTTAATTTGTTTAGGCATGACCTTTTGAGCCCGTTTATGTGAGATTTCCATGTAAGATTTTGGTCATATGTAAGGCCCAAGTATTTTACCTCTTCGCTTGATCGAATCGGAATGTTGTTTAAATGGAGTTGAACATTGTGATTACAGTTTCTAATTCTACAAAAGTGAACAGCGGTGGTTTTGCTGGTAGAGAACGAGACTCCATTTGAAACGGACCATCTGTATAATGCGTTGATAGTTTTTTGTAAGATTTGTTGGCCCGTAATGATATCTGAACAGGACATGAAGATCGTTAAATCGTCCGCGTATAAAGAGCATTTCACTGGAAGTTTTATTTGTTCAATGACGTCATTAATGGCTAAGTTAAATAATGTTGGACTCAGTACGGAGCCTTGAGGTAACCCATTAACTTGTTCTCGCGGATCTGAAAAATCCTGGCCAATACGTACGGTAAAAAAACGGTTAGCTAGGAAGTTCCGTATGAACACAGGCATTCTTCCACGAAAACCAAGTTTATGTAAGGTTATTAGAACCTTGTAGCGCCATATGACATCGAATGCTTTAGAGCAGTCAAAAAAGACTGCTAACATATGGCGTTTAGTGGCAAAACAATCGTGGATGGAGTTTTGTAGGAATAGCAGTTGATCTGTCGTAGATCGGCCTGGACGGAAACCACATTGCTGGTCCGACAAAAGTTTTTTGTTTTCAATTTCCCATGTTAATCTCGTGGAAATTATTCTTTCTAAGATTTTACACAGAACAGATGTTAGCGAGATTGGACGGTAGCTATCAAGGAGAATTGGGTTTTTGTTTGGCTTAAGGACAGGGACGATTGTTGCAATTCTCCATGATGAAGGAAATTGTCCAGACATCCATATTTGGTTGTAGATATCAAGTAACCTCTTCTTAATTACATCTGGCGCATTTTGGAGTAAAGAGACATAGAAATTGTCTGGACCCACTGCGGCTGGTTTTGTAACTCTTATCGCAGTTTCTATTTCGTGAAGAGTGATTTGTGAGTTATACGGTTCTCGGTTGTCGCTAGAATAATCCGGGTGATTAATCTCGTTGGATATCTTTATTTTACGGAATTCTGATGTGTAATTTTTATCACTCGAGAATTCGGCATAGTGCGCAGCGAAAGCACTTGCTATTAACCTTTCTTCTGCGATCAGCTTAGTACTTATGCGAATGCTAGTGGGTACATGAAAAGTCGGATTATTCTCGATCGATTTGATTTTCCGCCAAACGAGCTTTATCGGAGTTGATGAGTTTATTTTTGAAATAAAGTTCAGCCAAGAATCACGTTTGGCTTGCTTTAGAGTCCATCTAGTTCTTGCTCGCTGTCTCCTGAATTCGATGTGATTTTTTTCATCGGGAGTCATTTTTAGTTTTTTCAATGCTGCTCGGCGGTTTCTAACGGCTTCTGAACATTTTTTTGTCCACCAGGGTAGAAACTTTAGTTGTGATTTCATAGACATTGAGTTTCCATTAGGATTTGGGCTGCATGATTTTGCTAGCGAAACTAGTTGATTGGTAAATGAGTTGACTGCCGAATTAACATCAGTTTCTTGGATTTGTTGATAATCACATATGCAGGAGCGCTGATACTTGTTCCAATCAATTTTCTGTTAGTTAATTTTTTTATTTAGAACTATTGGTTTTTGATTATAGTTGTCTTTATGAATAATCACTGGGCTGTGGTCGCTTCCCGCTAAATCGGTATGAGTGTAGACTAGTAACGAGTTAAGTAGCTGGGGAGAGCATACTACTAAATCCAAGTTGGACCATGTGCGGTAAGAGAAACTGTAATGGGTTTGTGTGTTTGTGTTTAGTAGCGGCAAATCTAGTAAAGTTAGTATTTTTTCTAGGATTTTACCGTTTCTATTGTACCGTGAACTATTCCACGAAGGACTGTGAGCATTAAAGTCGCCCATTAAAATAAACGGTGACGGTACATTTTTTATGATGGTGACAAGATGATCTTCGGTTATGTCCTCATTAGGCGGGAAATAGGCTGTGCAGATAGTTAATGGATATTTTAAAAAAATAGTTACTGGCAGTACTTGTAAATTTGTCGGAAGGTTTACTTTTTCGAAATGAATGTCTGATCTCACAGCCAGAAGGACTTCTACATAAGCTGTATTACCGGTCGCGCTAGTAGTCTGAATTGTGTTGTAGTTGGATAGATTGCAGATCTGGTTGTTTTTGAGATGGGTTTCTTGAAGACCGATGATTATTGGATTGTATTGGTGGATAAGGATTTTAAGATCCTCCAAATGGCTGTAGTAGCCATTGCAGTTCCATGATAAAAATACGTTATAGTTCATTATCATGTTTATTTACAGACGTAAATAAATTAAGATGCGAGTTCTTTTTCCAGTATGCGAATGATTTTTGTGAATTTAATTTTTGTTTTTCGATGCTTTATAAGTTTATGGTTTTCTTTTAGTGCTGTAAGGAGTCCTTCCAAGTTGGGTGTAAAATCTTTTGCTATTTCGACGGCATACTTGTTTTCTTTACACATGTCTATGTAACATTTTAGGTTTTCGAAGGATATGGCGTATTTATCCTTATGTTTTTCCATGTTTTCTTGAAGTGGTGCAAATATTTCTTTAAGCGATGGGTTCTCCGTATCTGAAGGAATTTCGGTTGATGATATGTCCGCATCTGAGTCATTTGGGGAATGGACATTCCTTTCGGTCTCTACTTCCATTTCTTCGTTATCTGCTTTGTTTTTCTTCTTCGGTGGTTTCCCGAATTTATTTTTGCCGGGCTGTTCGGTGCATGTATCGGATGGTTGTGTAGAAAATGAGTTTTCGGAAAGTGCTCGTTTTTGTGAATCAATATTTAACTGCTGAAAATTTGAATTATAGTTTAGTTCAGTTTGCTGCTTAGTTATAACGTCATTTTGTGGGGATTGGAATGTCGGTTCAGCACTTAAAGTTTCAATAGCTTGATTTGAGATATATTCTTGGTCGTTTTCAGTATGTGTAGGACAATCTTCCATTCGATGTCCTTTTCCTTGACACTTAAAACACGTAAACCCATCGTAGTTAATGAATATCCGATGTTGCTGATCATTGAAATCTATTAAGAAGGATCCCGGTAAATCTTGTTTTATTTCACTATTAGTATAAAATTGTCGCCTCCAACTTATTATATGGCCAAATAATTGATCATGGGGGTTTAGTCTTAGGAATGAAATGTCGGAAGTAATTTTTAGTTTTAAAAAGTTCGTAATATGTTGTTCTAAAACTAAGTTTGGTATACAGGGATTAACGTGCGAAAGAACAATCTTTTTGGTAGAAAGCGCTAGTCTTCTACACTCGACATAGTGCGACTCAACTTTAAAGCCAGTATGATTTTGAAAAAAATCGTCTACGAGTTCTTTGGATTTGAGGAGTATGATTATTCTGTTCCGGCTGACTTTTGATGCGGCGATTATATTTTCTGGACCGTTTACGAGGATCATGATTGCATAGAGGTAATCCCTGATTTTTTAGTCATGGACGCAATTAAATACTATTCCTTGCTTGTTTTCGGGATGTGTAATTTTTGTTAGCGGTACGATTTTCGATTTTGTTTTATCGGAGTATGATGGTGCATGTTGATATGTTTTCTGTGCGGTGTGATCTGATGATAGGTTTTGTAAGGACATTGTATCAACGAGCTAAGAGCTCGTTGATTTTAAAGAAGCGACGACAATAAATAAGCAGATAAAACTTACCACACTGCCGTAGATTGTTCAAAAGATAACAGCGACGCGATAAGTTGAGGTTATAACTTACTGATTACACCAGACAATAGAAACGCGGAAACAAATGTGTGCACAGAACACTATAGTAACACGTTTTTCTGATGCCAGCTGAAACACTTCAAAAACGATAAAACGAAAATAAATATTAAAAGGGAATTATTTTTTACGACCTAACTTCATTAATGTTAAATATCGTGCAGCGAGAATCAATTTGACCGTGGAAAATAAATTTGATATAAAGCACGAAAAATTTATCGTTTCGTAAAGATAGCGCGATTACTACGTCGCACCTGTTTTTAATTGAAACGAAATTTTTATAAATAACCGGGCAAAAATATATCTTAGATATATAATAGTGGCGGTGGGCGGCAAAAATGTCTGAAGTTACGGAATGTGTTTTGGGAATTTTTTTAAAGAAATAAATGATTTTTTTTTTTTTAGATTATTTTATTTAAACATCTCAAATCGTCCATAGAATCAAGTCTATTAAATTTTCAGTCAAATAACTCAGAAGAATACAACGCTGCCTTTTCTATTGAAGAACTTAACCCCAGGTAACTATTAAATCACAACATCAAAAACTCCTCTCCCGGTTCAGACGACATCCACCCGTTCATGCTAAAACATCTGTCAAACCAATCGAAAATGAACCTTTTAAATCTTTACAATAAAATCTGGACGTCTGATTCCTTCCCTTTCTCTTGGAGAACAGCTACAATAATTCTGATCCTTTAAACCAACACGCTTTTATCTTATTCTTTTAATTTTTAGACCAGCAAGATTTTATCCTATTCTTTTAATTATTAGACCAACAAAATTTTATCTTATTCTTTTAATTTTTAGACAAACACGCTTTAATCTTATTCTTTTAATTTTTAGACTAGTAAGATTTTATCGCATTCTTTTAAAGTGTACCAATTTGAGAGACCCGCAAAAATTATTTTCCTTATTTCAAATTTGTTTACATTATTTTATTTTCTAAATATGTATTATATTGATTGTTAAAAGAGGAATGTGTTTCTGCCCACTGGTTGCCTACATCAAAATATGGCCGCAAGTATTTTTAATTAATGTTTTAAAATAATTTCGTTCATTTGCTTTTAAGATGAATTATCCATTTCAAAGAGCAGTTATGTAAAGATCTTAAAAAGCGTACATTGCCGTTTCTCACTCGGCCGCAACCTCCTTGCAAACCAGTTACAGGTACTTCTCCGTTAAATGTGTACATTTATAGCCTATTCTAATGAATCATCGAACTGAAGGTAATTTTTTATCCTACACGATTTAGTAAAGTTGCCTGTTCAAAAGTGGCTACGTCTTGCTAATTATCATACCACACTATCTGTCAGATAAGTATGCAGTATATCAGATCTGCACGTGATTTTATAATTATTGCATTTGCGTCAGTGCATAGTGTGCTCAATTTAATGTATTAGCGTACGATCATGTAAAAGAAATTTTCCAAAAAATACTTATAAAAAATTATAATTAATATTTAATAATTTTTTACTTTAAATAACTTTCAAATCAATGTGTTGTCCCTCTTGTTTCACAAAATTTCAGTAAAAAATGGAATTTCGTTAAAAATTACAGAAAAAACTTTAGTAAGCAATGAAAATCAAAAGATAAAATAAAATTGCACGCGCAATATTTAGAATACGATAAATTTGATTCGACTTTTTTACTACAAATTAATTAAATATTTCGAAAATATAACTTAAATTTCTTCACTGTTTGAAAACTTACGTGTGGGACTATTTACTACTTAAAAACGACATCAAGACAAAATGATAATGGAATGGTACTTAAGTATTTTGTTCATTTTATGGTACATTATAAAAAAAAAAAAAAAAAAAACTAATAAAAATAAATGATACACGAAAAATATGATTAAGTAATAAGTTATATTACATTTTCCGATCAGTTCATTTTCCGATTCATCGAAGCTATCTCATGTTCATAGCTACGAATACCACAATCACAAAATATTCACCAATTGAATCAAAAAATAAACACAGCTTTGACTTCCAGTGACGCTGAGTTTTTATCAAACCGACTGTAGAAAACCACTTGAAAACCAGACGCTATTTTCGACGCTAAACTTAATACAACATGGCTCGATGGCATTCTGCCACAAATCGGATTAACGAAAATGGTCCGCCACAAATCGGATTAACGAAAATGGTCCGCCACAAATCGGATTAACGAAAATCGTCCGCATCTATTTTATCCAGGTTCCAGTCCACTATCCTTATGTAAAAAATTTCATTCTAAATTTTGACCGGATATGTACCATCCATCATTTAATCGTTCCTCCTATCTTTCAGTCCTTCCTTCAAATTCTCGGTTCCTAGAGTTTCCTTTTCTTCGTCGTTCTACTGTTGTTGCTGCTATTCGCCTGCGCTTTAATCGTACTTTTTACCTTTTTCTCGCTAGTATTTTCTTCGAATATTCTTCTTTCTCTCTATTGAACGTTCCGTTGTCTATGTACATTTAATAAAGCTTCCTCTTCCCTACCGTGATTCTTATGTTTCTTGTGCTCTCCTTTTCAGTCTGTTGTTCATTGGTTCCTTCGCGTTAGTAATTAATGATCGATTAAACTTTAATTAATCGACTCTTTCCTTTTAATAATTTTTAGAGCGAACGCTCCTCGGTGACGAGCACAAAAAAGAAAACAAATTAAAAGTTTTCAACAGCACAATGGAGTATAAATCGGGTCTAAGCCGTTCTCGCACTTTTTTTTTACAAATTTTTCATAAATTTTTTTTGTAGCGTACAACATTTTATTAATACTAATCACCTGGTAGAATTTACACTATGGCAATTTTTGATTCGATACACATAGGAGACGTAAATTCTTGAATTCCCGCAACTTTGTTCTAGTCAAAAATGTCATTTGGGTTGATTAATAACGCGAAAACCTGCTGAATTTTCTGGTTTTTAGAGGAAATATATAAATGAAGAACTTTCAAAACATCGGGATTAACGAAGAAGTACCTGTAACTGGTTTAAAAGTAGGCTGCGGCCGAGTGAGAAACGACAATCTACGCTTTTTAAGATCTTTACATAACTGCTATTTGAAACGAATAATATATCTTAAAAGCAAATAAACGACATTATTTTAAAACAAATGAATCGAAAAATATCGAATTAAAAATACTTGCGGCCTTATTTTGATATAGGCAACCGGCGGGCAGAAACGCATTCCTGTATTAATAACAGGCGGACCTAGTGATCACGCTGTCAGTAGCGTTGTTTGTACGGCTACGCCCAGAACACAGCTAGAAAAGAACAGCTGAAAAATACTTTCATAAACTTCACTGGTATAAATAATTTTCCACGGACCAGCGCCTTATTAGCGTGACTTTTTTCAGCGCCATACTTTCGGAACCGGTAAAATTCTCGCAAAATTACCATCGAAGTGTTATCTTGTGCTTACATGGGCAAAAGTTTCAATGTGACCGTGCAACATGTTCGAGCATGTAGCAGATGCGTGATAATATTCAAATTACAAACGTGTTATCATAGAAAGTTATTGACACTAGCGTTCTGACAGATCATCTGAGATAAGGTTCATTTGAACTACTGATAAACGAGACCCCCCGCAAATAGAACGGGAGTTATTCCATTTTGAATTATGGACGACGCCGTGAGCTCGTGACGTAATTTTCTCCCAACTATTTTTCTAATCCGGCAGGGTGTTGAAATGTTAACCGCAGTAAAAAAAACACATTACGTTACCGCTACGTTGCGGACAATAAGGAAACCGAGTTATGTTTCACCGTTCAATGTACATAATTTGTGGGCAATTTGTTTTCTACTTCCGTTTTTATCGAGATGTTTTTCTGGGCGGAGAGTGATATCTACGATGTTGAAAGTGTTTTCAATTGAATCTTCCGAAACTACCGATACTTGCAGTTGTGCGTGAATTTTTTTATATCCATCACGTCCAACGTTTAAAAATGGCATAAAATGAAAATCGACTCTTCCAGAAGAATAACGGAAGATGTTTATTTATTTTTTTTGCATACGTGCTTACAGCATCATAGGCTAGTAGCATGACGTTGATTGGGGGTGGGGTTAAATTTGATTGTAGAGGTCGGTATCTTGGAGAAATTTGAAGAGGGCGGGAACAGAGGTGACTGGGTCTTCTAGGAGTGATGTGCTTTTGTATGTTTTTTTATGTTGTGAAAGTGTACCTGAGCAGTCAAGTAAAAGATGACGAATAGAAATCGGAGCGACTGAGCCTTTTGGGCAAACCGGCGAGGGGTGCGAGTAAAGAGATGGCCATGTGTGAGAAGAGTATGGGAGCACGCGTGCGAAAATAACTTGGTGTTTTCTATCGAATGAGAGGTTTGATTTCCATTTTCCAATAGAGGATTTTAAGGAGCGAAGATGGTAGTGACCGAAGTTAGTCCACTGTTGCTGTCATCGTTCTTTTAGTTGAAGTTTGATGGTGCGTCGGAAATCGGCTAAAGGAACTGGAACGTTTGGAATTGGAAAGTTTATAGCATCTTGTTTTGCGCTTTTGTCAGCCAGGTCGTTGCCCGGCATGCCTTTGTGGCCGGGGGTATCCATGCGAAGGTGACATGCAAAGACGGGTTTGAGAAGAGCAGCTGCGTGATTTTTTTGGCGAGGGAATGTTGTTGATTTACCTATTAGTTTTATAGACTCAATAGTGAAGATAGGGAGTCGGTTAGTAGCAGATATTTTTAGTTGCAGTTTTCTTTAGCGGCTATAACTATCCAGAGGTGCAGGGAATGCTCGCACACAGCGAGGTCTAAAAGATCAAACCGTGTACGTACGGAATTTTTAGAATAGGTTTTGAACAACCGAAAGGATGGAACAGGAATTTGCAGTGCAGCGGTTGAGTTAAAGAGGAATCTTGACAGCACTAAGATAATCTCAGTTTGGATAATTATGTGTGTGCCGGGAACTAGTAGACAAAGAAGAGATGTTGCTACAAAGTTAATGCGCTTAAATTGTTTCGTCGGGAATATTCCATTTATTAGAAGAAACGAATAGAGAAGCGATTTATGAAAATATTCTGCACAAGCGATTAATGTCGCTGAATTCGTACAGCAACTGAGGAACAATCGAAATTCCGTTACACGAATCAGATATTAAAAAATGGATTTGAATTAGCATAGTTTTTATAAATCGACTACGAGAAGAGATTTGTCCGCGAGTCCCTCCGATATGAAGAATAAATAAACAGCAGACTGAAAAAAATCATTTCCAATGAAATTTTCGAGAACAATCGTAGTATTATATTTTAGTAATATATTGGTTATAACCATTATTATCATCGTTTTTTCTTTCTTTTAACTTTGAAATGAATAAACTAAAATTAACTTTACATCAAATCCGCTTTTACCGCGTAAAGAAGAAAGGTTTGAAATTATGAAGGAGGAGGAATATGATAAAACTCGGTGAGTTGAACACTCCCGTATAAATAAAATTTCAATAAAAGTAATGCAACGAGTTCTAAAACAGTTTTCTTTTATTTATTTTTTTTCGTCAACTAACGATTTGGACTTTAAAAAATGATGACATGTCGTAATTATAATTGGCAAAATATCCGACTGTATTTAATGAGGGCGAAATTTATTAAAGAAGACATTGTAATAGACTCAAAAAATTTCATATCTATTATACTTCGGTAATTGTAGTCATTATACGTATTTTATGTCTTTCGGAATGTTACTTGTAAGAAAGCGATAAAAAAAAAATTAATTGCATTACGAAAAACAAGAATAATCTAATTCTGTACTTTCGAAAAATTTACGATTGTTGACAGTCATAACTGGCTAGATTATTTTTCAATTACTTTTCAATGTATAAAGAGAACTAACAAAAACATCTAAAATGTACCCGATGAGGAGAAGCCGTTTTATTCGGAAAGTATCATTAAATTTGTGGGGTCTTTAAAATTCGATCAGGCATATGCTTATTCTGTTCTTTCCGAAATATTACGACGATTACGACGTGAATAATATTTCGGAGGGTTTCATTTTAAATTATTTTTTTGTAATTAAAATTATATACATTTTTCATATGCCATATACATATATATATATTTCTTAAAATAGTTTAAATATAGAATAATTTTTTCTTCGAATATTTCTCTTTATTCATAATTGTTACACACTAATGATTATTATTTTAAAATACATTTAACCTTAAATTTGTAAAAATATCGTTTCTTTCTTAATTGTACTATTATTTTTATAACTTTCAAAAATTCAATACTGCTTTATTTCATTACAAAAACCCCACAAATTTAATGTTCCGAATAAAACGGATCCTCATGCGCTAAATTTTAAACGATTGTCGTACTTAACAGTGATATTCTAAGTTTTTCGACTCCTTGAGCGTCGTTCAGGTCATTTCTTGCGACTTTGTTATCCTTTGTACACGTTCACTCATTCATAGTCTTTCCTCTCTTTCCGTTCGATTAACATTGATTTTCTGTGGATACCTAGCCAGTCGGGCATATTTGGTAATGAAACGGCTGATTCCTTGGCTCGGGCTGCTGCTTCTTCTCGCCTTTTTTTTTAAAAAATTCCATCCGCTAACCTCCTATCGATATGTAAAAGCTGCTATATCAGATCACGGTTTCGGATATGTACGCTTCCTCTTTTTCTAATAATTATTCATTTCATCTGTCTGTTCAGCCTACTCGTACTCTTCCGCCCTATTCATGGTTTCTTTTGTACCCTTCACTTGTTCGTATGCGTTTTGGCCATTTTCTGTTGCCTTCATCTAGATTTCGCTTTTTCCTGATTTCCTCCTCACACTGTCCTCTACATCCTGATGACGCAGTTATTTTCGACGCCGACCGTGTGTTCTTCCAATGTACATCTCTTTCTGTGGAGCGCTTCGTTTTGTATTCCTAGCCGTTTGTACTTTATGAAAGCCTTCAAGTTCAGGATTGAACAGGCCAGACAGGCTTTCATAAAGTACAAACGGCTACTCTGTGATCAACGTTTTTAAAAATAGTTTATAAATTAAAAACAAGCGCACTTCAATTTTTAAACGTTTCTATTTTTTCGCTATTGGCAGTTACTTATGGCGATGTGTGTTTTTTTTTTTTGTTTCTGATTAATTTACGCAACGTTTTCTATAGAGCTCGATACATCAGAAAAGCGCTGGGCGGAGGTACTCGGCAGATTGGTCTGATGGCAGCCCCTGCCATTTACGCACTCGATCACATATTTCCAAAGCTAAATGAAGATCACGTTCGAACACAAAAAATCGCAGCCGGTAATTATTGTCGTCTGTTTATTTATTTTCGAAATTTCTTCCTCGAACTCTCCTATTTATTTATTTATTTAATTATCGATTATTTATCAACGCAGCAATACGCGATATGCAGTGTCCCGACGTAACAGTTCCTGCCGCGGAAGATATACATACAAATATTCTAATGGTTACGTTCCATAATGAAAATTTCAACGCGGAAGATTTTACGACGAAAATAAGTCAGGTAATTTAGAATTTTTCGAATGTGAAATAATTTTTAACATGCATAAGGGACTAGAAAAAAAAAAATGCAAAATGAGATAATTTATTTGCGAGCGCTCCTCTTTAAGGTCGCCGGGTGGGCTATGAACAGGGAAAAAAAGTGTGATATATAAAGACGGTAGTGTATGGGTAGATATATCAAGAGAAAAAGTAGCGCGAATGAGGAAGGGAAAACCGTGCTATTTATAGAGAAAGTAATTCTTGCTTGTCTTTCTAAGACCCGTTCATTAACACTGTTAATGAATTTTTGAGTGTGATTTTTATAATTCTATTTTATTGAAACAGCCACTGTAAAGTTCTTTCGAAATGGAATTATACTTTTCAAATTCGAATAAAATTAACGTTAATTCTCCTTTAATAGTTCTCGTACTATTAATGTTGTGGAGCTGCGGTGAAAAAACGACTTCTTGTGCTTGTAGTAACAGAAATGTAACGGGGCCATATATAGTGTACTTATTAAATTTAGGTACAATCGCTAATATCTTACCAGAACTCCTGGTTACACCATTTTTGAAAAAGAACCCGAATTCATTTTTGTATATCAATAAGAATAGTAATAGCTGAGTTTTATAGAGTATATTAATGTGATAAAAATTATAACCAGAATCAGGGTAAATATTTTTACTAATTAATTTAAATATCCTATGATGGAAGCAATTTAGCTGTTTTAAGTTGTACTTCGCGACATTACCCCAGTGTAACAAACTGATACGTCAAAACTGGTAAATAAAGCGACTGGTATAACCGGTATAAGTGATTTCCGCTAAGCAAAATCACTTCAGTAATAAAAAATATAATTTAATTTTCTTAATTTTTGTTGGCGCTGATTAGTATGTTTATTCCGCATTAATCTACAGTCCAAATGCACACCTAAATACTTAATATCGTAAAATCTAATCTATAGCTATATTATCATTTAAAAATTTACCTTCACTCCATCCCATTTGTTTTGCTGTAAATTATTGTAAACCATAAATTTTGTTGTTTTTTTTTTTAAATTTACTATTAGTTTGTTTCTACTAAACCAGTTTAATATTGTATTAATCCCATTTTGTTCTAACTGCTGTAGAATCTCAGTATAACGTGAGCTCACAACTAAAACCGTATCGTCGGCATAACTGAATATTTTCCCAGATATTTTGAGATCACACAATTCATTTATGTACATCAGAAATAGGATGGATCCTAAAATACTTCCTTGTGGTACCCCACAGTATTGTGTAATATAATCACTGCGTGTACATTATTAATTTTGGTTTTATATTTCCTCTGGATTAAATAAGCTGTGAACCAGACGTAAATTATCCCTATAATTTTGCGAGAAGAATTTTATGATCAATAATAACAAAGGCTTTTCGCAAATCGGAATAAACTACTAAACAAGATTTACCACATTCTAAGTTGTTGGTTACGTATGATATAGATTTAAATATCGCTGAGTCAGTACTTTTCCCTTCTACAAACCCATACTGATTTTTACTAAAAAAAATTTTACTATGTAGATATTTTACCATCTGAATTTTAATACATTTTTCGAAAGTTTTTGAGATAGTGGATAAAATACACATCGGTTTGTAGTTTACCAACTCGCTTTTATCATCGCTTTTATATCCGGAGTGATTAAGCCTAATTTTAGAATGTCTGGAAATTTTCCTGCTTTAACTGATTCATTAAATACGTAGGTTAATGGTTCGACGAAAAATCCCCAATTTTCTTTGATTAACAATATGGACAAACAATCGGCATCAAATGACGTTTTATTAGGAAGTGACTTCATTGCGTGTTTTACTTCGCTTTCTATTAAATCTATGAAACCGAAAGTCTCAGAAATTGAGGTATTAACAGTGATAGACTGATTTCTAAAATTTTCATTCCTTACCAGATCGTTTACAGAATTAAAGAAGTAATTATTAAAATTGCAAGCAATCTCATTCTGGTTACCAATTACGGATAATTTTTGCTTGTCTATTTTTATTTCACGTATCCCAATAGATTTTTTATTAATCTCCAATATTTCCGTTGATAATGCTCACACTTACTTAACATAGTATTGTAATAATCTTTCTTAGCCGTTCTAGATAGTTGTTGCACTATTTTAGATATGCTTTTGTATTCTAAAAGTAAGGTACTATTCTTGTTTGATAACTTCATTTGTTTGTGTAAATTATTTTTTTTATTTGCTAAATCTATTATTTTGCTAGTTAATCAAGGGGTTCGTTTCCTTATGCGCTTCTTGCTCTGTTTTCTACGTTTACTATCCTGAACAAGTCTAGCAACCGTATCAATAAAAGTATCAAATTTAATATCTATAGATTGATTATTGCTACATAGGTAATCAAGATTAATATTCAATAACTTTTCTTTAAAAAGAGTTTTATCAATGAAAACATCAGTAATTGGAGGCTTTGAAGCCACATGCTCAGTTATAACTAAGGGTAAGCACTATGATCAGAGAAATAATAATAATAATAATAATAATAATAATAATAATAACAACAATAATAATAATAATAATAATAATAAAAATAATAATAATAATAATAATGATAATAATAATAGTTGCATTACCGATGTTAACAATACTTTTTCGTAAATGATCATCTAGGACCTTTCATTGTGTTCTGTCGAAATTTTAGTTGCTGATAAGAACATAAGCAATAACCATCCTTTGGCTCTTGCAAGATTAATATATTCTGTTTCTCCGTAATTTTATAGTGTTTCTCCTCAAGGCAAGGGCCACATTTCAGTCACTTTCGTTTCTGCTCCTACCGCTAATTCCTTTTTATCTAATTCTGACTTCTTCCTTAGTAAAAATATTAAAGCCTATATCTCTAATAGCGCCTTGTACAGAATGGGCATTATTTCAAGGGTCCATCCTTCGTTTTCTGAAGACGATATTAGGGAGGGGATTGAATTATTAATTCCCAAAGCATCCATTCATCGTATCTATCGTTCTTCCGAGGTATTAAAATTCCGACTGGATCCATAAAAATTAAATTCCACAAATCCGTCCTTCCAGAATTCGTTTCCATCTATAAAATCCATTTTCCTGTTTCGCCTAGTGTACGACTACCTACACAGTGTTTGAAATGTTTTCTTTTTGGGTACATTGCCAGGCACTGCCGTAGTTCTTCTAATATATGCCCTCATTGTGTCTCCAAACATCCTTTTCAGATTGCAGCGATCTTCAAGAATTCCCTCTTTGCCGAAATGTAAAGGCTCTCATCGAACTTATGATCGTACGTGCCCAGAATGTGTGAGACAAAAAGAAATTAATCGCATTTATGGCATTTGAAAACATCTCGTTCCACAAGGAGCCTAATTTTAAAAAAAGTAATTTAGCCCCCAGTTTTGTCTCTGCTTTTTCTGTTTTTATTTCTTTCCATTTTCTGTTTTCTCCTTTTTCTCTTTTTATTATTATTATTATTATTACTACTACTATTTCCTTTCATATTAATCTCTTTTTCTGGATTTTAAGACACTTCGGTGTATTGCCCAGAGGCGGACATGCAGCAGTTGTTTTTTTCATATTTCAATGTACTGACGCTGCTGTGACTAAAATCACTTCCGGGCTCAGATATATTGGTTTTATTTGTATCATTATGCATTGTACTCTTGTCTTAAAATCTTTGAGACTGAGGCACTTTGACACTTTTTTATGTTATTGTAATAAACATCGTACTCTCGCAAAGTTAAAACTACTGTCGAGAATCATAGCAATTACAAATTTCGCTCTTTTATGTAATTTAGCTGCAATGGGCACCGAATTATTTATTCCGATGTCTCTGAAATCTCGTGCCTTATTTATCATTTTTTCTTTTATTTATTCCAATCTAACATTCATTACCGTCTTCGTTCTATCCACAGTTTACTTTTATTTAATTATTTTTATTTACTCCTTTCCTTTTCTCATTAACTTTCTCAACTTGCTAGCCCCGATTTCCTCCTCCCTTTAAAGTTCCCTTTTCTCTGTTTATTTTTGTTACTTCTTCCTTTTTTCATTATTTTTTTACATTGTAATTATCTTTTATTTTACTCTACCTCGCTGTTTTTTTCTGGCACTCTCTATGTTTCTCTTCCTTTCCTCTATCCTTTTTGCTTTTTTTTTATTTCTTTTTCTCTTCTCTAATCAAGTCCTTTCTTTTTATAATTTACTATGCCCGCTACTTTTAATATTTTACAGCGGAACTATCACAGCCTTAGAGCCAACAAAAATCCATTGGAGGGTCTGATAAATATTCATATTAGCGTTGCTATTATTTCTGAAATGTGGCCACGGTCGGATATGAATATTAATTTTTGGGGATACAAAATAATCAGATGCGACCGTGACGATGGTTATGGTAATCTGCAATCCTTATTAAGGACGGTATTCTATTTCAATCTTAAGATGTCTCCATTAATTCTCCTTCTAGTCCTAATCAGCCTAATAATGTACACATTTCGATTCCTTCTAACGCAGCTCATCTGCTTAACATTATTTCTATTTATGTTCCTCCTAGTTGCGACCTTCGTTACTTTCCTCTCGTTCCGTCTATTCCACATCCATTTATCATTGGGAGTGACTGGAATGCTCGGTCTCCCTCATGGGGTTGCTCAAATCAGAACAACAACGGCTTGTTTTTTCTGACGATATTGTTCTCCTTAATGATCTCTCTCCTACCTATTACAAGTAGTTATACTTCTCTCGATTTAATTATCTCACCTCCTTCTATTGCTTTTAACTATAATTGGTCAACTCTCGTGGGCTCCTATGGTAGTGATTATATTCAAATTCTAATTAGTCAGCAGAATCCTCCTTCTCCTTCTTGTTTCAAACCTCTCAATTACCTCCGATGAAACTTATCCAAAACTAATTGAGCGCTATTCCATTCTTTAGTCGATTCTACGCTTCCTAACTTTCTAAATGGCTCTGATCCTGTGTTCCACTATCATCTATTCCTAAATTCTATTACAAATGCTCTTTCGTTGTCTTCTCCTTCCCGTAAACCGTCATTGTCAAACCGTCTTGGAACAGTATCGTCCCTCTGGTGAAACGAAAAATACAATGTCGCTTTCGATCATAGTCGCGCTACATTTAGAATTTTCCGGTCGAATCCTACACGCTAAAACGTTCTTGCCCACAAAAGGGCTAATGCAAGAGCTAGGTTTATACTAAAATCTTCTAAGAAATCCTCTTAGGAAAACTTCTGTTCTTCTTTTTCGAGAATTAATCCTCTTAATCATATCTTGAAAATGACCAGAGCTTTCAAATTCCCTTCTTCTGAACGTCCTTCTATCCACACTATTTCCTCCGATAGTTTGTCTTCTTTTATTGATGCTGTTGCTCTTGCTTATGTTCTCAAAATTGATGAATCCTGTCTGTTCCGATTTACAAAAGACTCTAACCCTTCTTTTCTTACCTATGCGTTTAATAATAATGAATTAAAATCTATTCTTAAAAAATCTTCTAGCCCCACCACGGGCCGTGATGGTATTCCCTTCTCTGTCCTTAAAAAGCTATCCAATCAAGCTCTCCAAATTCTTCTCCGTATATTTAACTCCTTCCTGTCTAGAGGAGTCACACCTCCTGCCTGGAACACTTTTATTATCCTTTCTATCCCTAAGAAAAACTGCATCGTGTCTCAGAAAACTATTTGAGAGCATGCTTAACAAGCGCCTGGTCTGGTGGCTCGATCACAAAAATCCTTCCAATATGTTTGGTTTCCGTCCAGGCTTAGGTCCTGCTGACTGCGTCAGTCTTTTTGTTTCTCATATCTACAAATCTTTCATCGATAAACAGTATACATTAGCTACTTTTATTGATGTTTGCAGTGCTTTTGATAATGTCCATCTCCGTACTCTTCGAGATAGAATGATAGCAATTAATTCTTCCCATTAATCTGATGTTAAATAGTACCTTATCTCCTCTCTTCCTCCTCATTCAAGGTTACAAGAGTTCGTGATTTTCCACAAGGATCCTGCCTTAGTCCTACTGTTTTTAATATTTATACTATTTCTGTTGCTTCACTTTATATGAATTCCTTTTCCCTTTTTTTTTACCGATAACATTCTTCTCTTTTTCTTATCTCGTGATATTGTAGACGTAAACGAAAAAGTCAATACGTCCCTAGCTACATTGGAACAATCTCTTTCCTCTTTGAACATTTCTATCGCCCCTTCAAAATCTTCTTGTACTGTCTTTTCTCTTCGTCCTTTTAATCCCGCTTTAGTCTCTGTATCCTTAAACGCCATACCTATCTCTCGTAAGGATTGCTTTTGCTATCTTCGTGTAATACTCAACAGTCGTCTGCCCTTTTATGAACATATCAATTTCCTCTCCTCTTCTGCCCTTAAAAGACCGAACCTACTGAATGTTCTTTCCCCAACAAAATGGTGAGCGATCCTTTTCTCCTCATTTCTTTGTACAAATCGATTATCTGTTCTAAACTTGATTACTGTTCCTTTATCTACGGCTGTGCCTCAAAATCATTTCTTTCCAAGCTAGATA
Source organism: Icerya purchasi (assembly GCA_039619475.1). NCBI lineage: Eukaryota > Metazoa > Arthropoda > Insecta > Hemiptera > Monophlebidae > Icerya > Icerya purchasi. The sequence continues at coordinate 94,793,275 of CM077116.1, read as the reverse complement.
TAATCCAAAATTCTTGTGTTCATCTTTACCTCGGTGCTCTTAGATCTTCTCCAATACCAGCAGTACTCGCTGAGTCAAACTCGCCTCCTGTTTTCATCTCTAGATCCTATTTAGCATATCGTTTCTTGTGAAAACGCTTAATGCCTTCATCCTTTAAACTTATTCCTTCACAACTTCCTATTCTACAAAACTGGCACTTTACTTCCAAGGAAAATTTCTATCTTAGCTTACATTGTTTTGCGGCTGAATTCTTTTTTATCCTGTACGATTTCCTATAATAATCTCCCTTACTTTTCTTTCAATTTTGAAGATCTCTCCAGTCCTCCTAATGTATTCTACTTTCCTCTTTCCTCCAAATCCATTTCCAATACAACAGTTATACAGGAATTCCATAGTTATATCGAATCCCGTTTTCCTTCTCACGTGACTGTTTTTACGGATGGTTCGAAGGAGCCTAATGGAGTTGGAGCTTCTTTTATCCTTCCGAGCATAAATTTTTCTGGATCTTTTTGTACTATCTTTACGGCCGAGCTAATGCCCATTCTACATTCCATAATTTATATATCCCCCCATCAGTCTTCTTCTAAATATTTAATTATCACCGACTTCATGTGTGCTCTTAAAGCTATTTCCTCACATTTCCCCTCTCGCTCCGCTGATTTTTTTATCCTCCGTATTCGCTCTTTCATCCATACTCTTTTTTTCACTTCATGCTATCCGCATTGATATTCTCTGGGACCCCAGTCGTATGGGGATAGAGGGTAACGAAGTGGCAGATCTTTGTCTAAGATTGCTGTATCCCCTTGCTTTTATTTCACTAAAATTCCCGCTTCTAATTTTCTACCACTGTGTAAAAAGTTTCATGTCAAATTTTGGTCAGATTTTTACGTTTCCTCCTTTTCCAATCAACCTCCCTTTTATTTCTCCATCCAACCTAATCTTCCCACGCGGCTTTGGTTTTACGATTTTCCTTCGCTTCGCCGCTGCGTTATTGTCCCTATTATCCGTTTACGTCTGAATCATACTCTTCTTCCTTCCTCACGTTTGCGTTTTTATCTCGCTCTATCCCCTTATTTCCTTCTATATCGTAATCCGATTATTCCGGACGTTGAGACCCTGTTTTGCCGATTCAATTGATCCTCAGTTTTCTTCATCAGTTCCGGGATCGGTAAGCCGGTCTCTGCATTTTTTTATTTGGTCTAAATATCTGGTTTGCCTTGTTTTTCCTTCGACCGCTGACTTTCCTCTTGAGGACGCGATGTTCCATCTTATTTGATCGAACTAGATGTCTGAAGAATTTCAGTATCTGCTTTCGTATTGGTAGTAATAGTCGTTTATTTTTTTCATCGATCTCTAACTCCTCTAAGACCGACTTATTATGCACCGTTCATGGAATACGTAATAATTTCCTGCAACACTTCATTTTGAAGGCAGTTTCCTTCTAGACACTGTGTTGATGGTCCATGTTTCCGATCTATATGATACCGTCGAAAATACAAAATAATTCACTAACCTTATTTTTATAGAACGCAGTAATTTTAATCAACAAGAGACTTCGATCTCCTGTTGGGTTTTTAGTTTTTCTTTAATACGCCGTTCGTGTAAAAACGGATTATTTTGACTGTCAAACATTTTTGTGTAGTTTTTATCAATGGATTTAAACAAATCACGAAACACTTTGCACTTCAAATAATAATATGAAAATATCACAATTCTGCCGATTAGTTTTCGAGATTTAACTACATAATCATGGCACTAGTCGACAAAATTTTGATACTTTTATATTATTATACGTTTATTTTGAAGTGAAAAGAATTCCGTGATTTGTTTAAATTTCCTTAAAAAACAAAACGTCGCGTGTCAGTTGTAAATAAACAGAGACAGTAAATGCCAGAATATTATAAAAAAATAAAAAAAAATAAAAATGCTTTTTTACAAAAAATAAATACCGACTTCAAGGTTTATTATACAATTTTAAAGATGCACTAAAAAGTAAAAAATAATTACTCCCGATAAGAAAATATATATCAGAGTGATATAACACTTAAGGTGATATCGTAATTCTTATACAACATTAATTTTTTGGAGTTGGCATCAAATTCATATTAAAAGAATAATTAAAAACTGCATTAAATGTTGATTAAATTGTTCCTAACATGAATTTAATTCCAACTCCAAAAAGTTAATGTTGTATAAGAATTACGATATCACCACTTAAGTGTTATATCACACTCTGATATATATATTTTCTTATCGGGAGTAATTATTTTTTACTTTTTAGTGCGTCTTTAAAATTGTATAATAAACCTTGAAATCGGTATTTATTTTTTGTAAAAAAGCATTTTATTTTTTACTTTTTAGTGCATTTTTATTCAATTAAATTAAAACATTTTAATAAGAACAGATATTTCCACGGTAAAAACACCAAAAGCTACATTTCCATGGTAATTTGGCAAATTTATAGTATTTTAAGTCAATAAATCTAATCCGACGGTGAAAACAATCATGAATGAAAAGCATCCAAAAAGCTTCAATCTCCCGCATTACTATTAAGGATAACTCAAAAACTATCGGTCAGATCTTGATCAAATTTAAATGGGACCACATGACAAACACTACCTTTCAAATAAAAGAAGAATCATCAAAATCGGTGCATCTAGAAGAAAGTTCTGTGGTAACACACATTAAAAAAATAAATAAATAAAATAAAATAAAAAAAAAAAATACAGTCGAATTGAATACCTCCTCCTTTTTTGAAGTCGGTTAAAAAAAACGTCTGCATTTTAAATTTTTAATTAAGGATTATTGTTTTAGGAGATTAAGGAGGTTAGACAGCGGTGTTTTTTATGGACCTTGGTGCGAATCCCATTACTGAAAATATTGAAAAAATTACTAGATGAAGCCAAGTAAATTTTAAAAACAGTAAAAATACGAAAATTCAAGAAGCTTTAAGAAGCGCAAAAATCGGAAGATAACATCAGGAAGAAACGGGCAGCAATTGCGCGGTATGAACCCGAAAGAAGGATGTGTTTTTGTTTGTTTGTTTTTTGGACGGTAGATGTTAATCCGAGCGTGATTGATTGATTTTTTTTTTTTTTGTATATTCTGAATTTACAGAATCGGAGTTCGAACCAGATCCTACACAAACGAAACATTAGTGCCTAATCTAACACTGCGGTAGTAGGCTAGAGAAAGCCATACTGGGCACATATTCAGTTAAAGGTGTGTTGCAGTAAAAAAATCGTTTATCCGAACCCCTCAAACATTCGGAATACTTAAAAGAGATTGTAAGAAATTAAATAAAAAAGGAATTACTTTAGTTTCGCTTCTGTTCATTAGCGTGCTACATTAGCTCAGAAGGGCAGGAGACATAAAAATTAATTTTGTTTATTTATTCGGTAATTTTTTATCGTTATTTTTCTATAAACCCGTTGTGAAAAACAGAGGTTCTTTTTTGTTTTTTTTTCGTTTTTTTTTGTTTTCTTCATATCCGTTATGGGGGAAGCGGTCGATAATTAAGTAGCAAGGCTAATATAACCGCATTTTTAGAAACGTGCACAAATTCTAGTCGTGCCGTTTGTGTATAATATATTGAACGCGGAATTAAAGCGGTTGCAAAAATGAAAGAAAAACTAAGAACTGGCCATTGTTATTAGCGCACTAAATAATTTAACCGCAGCTGTAATAAACAACACCTATCCACGGAGCGCGGTGTAAACATGACGTCACCCAACTAACAAAATAAGTCCATCATCTACGATAAGTTCGTAGAAATTAGCGTTACAATTTTTAATTCCTCATTTCACATTCGTTTAGCCAATTTTTCGTAAAAATGTTTAACAAATATGAATTAATTCACCAAATATTTAAATCTCGATATATGTATATATACATATATATTTACGAAACATTTTTTAAATAAATTCACTTATATTCCCGGTAAGCTTGTAAAACTCAAAAAAATCTATTCAAACTGCATTAATAATAAACAAATAACGATGAGAAGAAAGAAGAGTCTTCATATAAATAATCCGGGGCGATCATGAATCATTCAGTGATTATCGTCTTGTCTATGGCTTAACCGAATGTAGCCCCGGATTTTGAGTATATGGTGATCGAACGAAAAAATTTCGACTGTACTATTACAGCGCCATCATTTGGCAATTTAACGATTTCTTTATTATAGCGATAAAATGAATATTATTACGAAAAGAGAAATATTCCGAAAATATTACACATGAATCCGATACTTATAATAGTACGGCTTAAAATAAAAATGTCCACACATTATTGAAATACAAAGCAATCTATAATAGAAAATTTTATGCCAAAACTCTCTATTGTTTGACGGAGATATGAGACTTTTTTTTCTATTTGTTTATTATATTATATTCAAAAATAATTTGTTTTTCGATGTAATTCCTCAAAGAATTTGAAACGCAAAAATTCAGAGTTCATTCCACATGAAAATAGTAAAAAAATCGAGTGTGCTTATACGCCAACAACGGTTATAAATTGGCGCACAAAAATATTGTTGTTTCACTTAAATAAAACTTTTGAAAAACGGAAAATTTCCTTTCGCGTGCTGTTGTCGAATTGCGTTCGATTACTAACCCTGTAAACTTATAATCAAAATCGGGCCACATTCGGCTAAGCCTCATCTATGGTGCTTTTCGATTTTTTTAACATTCCGGCTATATGTATATAGATGAAATCGCAATTTTAGTTCCGCGAATTTATTAGTTTCATATTTTTAAGTAAAAAACCTGACACGACCACTCTTTTTTTCGTATAATTCTACATTGTTTCATTCTTAATGTAATTATTTTTTAATCGTTTCGTACAGAGTCGGATTAGAGAAAAGTGTAACATACGCTCCTCCGAAACAAGACAAAACAACAGTGGCTTATAGACTGAAAGGAATACGAGCCAGTAAATTTATAATGGCCTCAGTTTGCATATGGCTAAATAAAAGTATAGTCACAGATAAACGAATATGAAAGGCGTTAAAATACGATAAAGCGCGCAGAATTGTAAAAAATTCACGATAGTTGAATAAAATTAGAATAAACACGGATCTGACCTATTTCAAGTAAACAAAGTAAAAATTCGATAATTTCTTTTTCATTCGTAGGTGACCGAAGATGAACTAACAGATTTGAAAGATTCGATTAGTGTACAAATAATGGTGTTTTCCAAAACATGCGCCCGAATGGTGCTGTACAACAACATAACCGATGAACAGATAAAAAGCGCAATTAAAAAAGTTCAATACGTTATCAAAGGACACCAAGAAAAATCAGTTCAGCAAGACTTTGAAAATTCCGCTGCAAAAAGAACTGCTTCATACTAAAAAATCAGTATTTTCCAATTTGTAAACAGACTTTTTTCGGAACGGATTTTTCCATCGTTACTATTCATAAAAAAGAATTAAATCGACGCAATTTAATTTAACCCCCCAACATATCCATTATATGTACATACGCATATATCATATAATTTAAAATAAAAAATTTGTTAAAGTTTCCGTGTCTATATAATTTCGTATCTTTAATTTATACCCGGAATAATGTACGATCAAATAGGTTAAACAGAAATTTCGCGAGAAGCAAGTAGAGGGGAAAAGCGATTACTTTAGGGGGCCGGCTTTTTTCAGCGTGAACCTCCTAGATGAGGATTTTTTTGGAGCGGATCATTTCGGTCGTGGTAGCGAGCGAGGGTTTTAGTTCAAACCTTTATAGGAATTATCTACGGTGTTTTTCGAATTTCACTCGATCAAACGCTTTAAGAAATTATTGTATACGAAAAATTATTCTCAGTAAGAAAGAATGGATTAATTTTACTCGTATAAAGAAGAGCATCTTTTTCAATCACTTAATAAAATAATATCATATATTTATTTATTTATTTATTATTTAAAAAAAAAAAAGAAAAAAAAAGAAAAAACGGCGCTTGCGGCTACTCATCGGGCCATATGCAACCGTAGACTACGAGAGGTATTAGATTAGGTGTAGAAGTTTAAGGTTTCTCAAAAAGAGGAAGAGGTTGTCGAGGTGACATAAGTGTCTTCAGAAAGAATTTCGGGAATTGAGTGCGGAAAATTAAAAGAGGATCTTTGTGATTGTAGTGAAAGTCACAATAATAAAATGTGCGATATGTTGAGAAGGTAGTTTTAACAGAAAGAACAAACGGGAGGATTAAGGCGTAGGATTAGGTGAGAATGAGTGAGGGCGGTGTGGAAGATTCTAAGTTGGGCGAGGATGATGTTTTTCTTTTTGGATCGGAATGGACTGGAAACAGGGACTAAGGCGTTAGGTTTAATCGTTAAGAGTTGATCTAGATTGAAGCGAATTGAGGATTTTTAAAACCGACTGTGAGAGTTTTGATTGGAGATGTTGGATTAATATTCAACTCTTTTAATTCGTCTTCGATCACTACGACTGGAATGCTAGGACACACGTTAGAGATTATTATTCTTTTGGCAGGGTTGATGAGCCTACGAATTTCGAGCGAATTATTTTTAATCGATATTATAGGATGTTGAATTATTAGATTATCAACAATCAGTTCCGACGAGAAGAAAATACAGAACCTGTTTTTCAGTTTCCGGTAAGCGTCACATGAACATTAATCACATTCGAATGAAACTCAAAATATCGTAAAAAACCAACAACAAATTATTCAATAAAATAATAAACATTAATATCACATTACATAGTAAAGACGATATATATATATATATATATATATATATAATCGTTCGTATATATATGAAATAAAATGCATTGCTTGCAATAAGGTCTATATAGGACAGACCCGAAGACCTTCAGCACATGTATGCGATAAGATAACGTTGATAAATCAACAATAGCAGAACACGTAATAATTGATAAATATAAAATAACACTTGATATAAAGCAGGACTTAAAAGTATTAAACGTAGTCACTGATCACAAAGTACTGGATTTCGCGAAGCATGTTATGTTAATAAATACAGATCAATTGCACTAAATATACATAAGGCAGACAACAATCCGTCATGTAAAATTAATATGTAGGAAGGTCCATAACATATGGCATAATTTACTAGCTAAAAGCACAGCTTTACGACGGTTCGCAAATTGTATCCTGTAAAATATGTATGTCTAAAAAAAATAAATATACTTTACGTATAAAAAAATTGAGATTATTAAAAAAATACATCGAAAAGTCATTTAAAATTTTTTATTCGGATTTCTTCCTGTTTTCTGCATATCAACATGCGCGAATTTTGAATACTAGTAAACCTGTTGTATGGAAATTTTCTATTGAATGCTAAACCTTCTGAAGTTTGGACTCTTGATAAACAACGAAAGTTTCTTTATCTCCAATGTCAACAACAGTTTTTTCCAATGTTAAACCTTGTCACTTGTCCATTGTAATTGCAAAAGCTAACTGCAATGGAAATTGTTTCCGTGAACAGTTAATATTTCCACGTTTCCAACACTTAGTTATACTTGGAATGGGAACACTACCATTATTTTCATAAGTAAAATGAGAATTTTCAAAGTGAACCATTATAACTGGTGGCATTTGATCAGGTAGACCGTAGTTTTCTTCATAAATGATATCTTCAACATAACTTAAAGCTCCGTTCACTAATCCTTTCTCTATCCATAAATGGGAGCGTAACATAAAAACTATGAATGGTTCGGGTCCACCCGCTAATTCCGCACTTGTTGATTTTACTTTTGAACAATTATGAATGGCTGAAATATAAGCAACCGGTTGGTCTAATTTCTGTTAACTTCTGATGATTAAATTCTTTTACATCTTTATTTGTTGCAAATAACTTAATAGCATCGTTGAAAAAATTACATTCGCCTTCAGAAAAAGTTTTGTATACTCCGTGTCATTAATTTTTCATAATCTTGAACTGTACATTCACCATTACTTATAAGTATATCTCGAAATATCCGTTGCGATTCATTTTTCGAAAAGATGATTATAAAAAAATATATATTTTTCAATACTTGAAATAAATAGTAATTTTCCTTCTAAAAGATTGGTCGTTAAAAGGTGGTAACTGTTTAATATCTCCAAAAAAATATATAAATAATCCACCTGAAACGGTTCGTCTCGTTTAAAAGGAAAAGCTCTACGTAATCGTAAGTCATTTTTTTTTTAAAAGACTACATCCAATCATACTTATTTCATCTATAAATAGAAATTTGCATCTGCATATTTCTTCTCTGAAACTGAACGAGTGAATGTAAACTGAGATCTTTATATATCTTTTTTACTTCTAACAGAAGTTTGGCAAGTGCGGTTGAACCGTTAGTGTTTATAGCAGCAGCACCAGTTGGCGCAAGCAATTGATAAGAGGATAGTCCCAATGTTCGATCCAGTCTAAGAGTAAAATAATTAATTAAAGCACTATTCTCTGAATCAGATTTTCCTTGAGTTACAATTCTTTTAGTTAGTATTTCTTCTTCATTTCCTTGTAGGTAACTAAGTTGTTTCTCAAATATATTTATCAGTTTTTGTTGTGTAAAAAAATCATGTAAGCACATATTTTCAAATTCTACTGGTCTTTGTTGATGTTTTTGTAAAGTATTTGAAATAGAAATACTACCATCTTCTTTATTCATATTCACTTGTTCCTATACATTGATAAATTGTCGGGATGATCAAAACAAAGGCCAACTCATCAAAACTGAAATAGTTATTCTGAAAAATATCAAAAAAAGAAAATAAATATTGGTGATTTTTTAGGGTGATTTTACCTTTAAAAGAAAAAAGAAAAAATATGCTTCATATTTTTAGGTACTTCATTAATATTTCATGTAAAATTTTTTATTACGAGTATAATCAATAACATATGTAATTTGTATTATACGGTAATTCATTTATGTAAATTATTAATATATAAATAAAAATTATGGAAATTATTAATAGTACGAATATTAGTGAAACATGTATTGTTGTTTATTATAAAATAAATATGGGAAGAAAATTTTCACTCCCCAAAAAATTCTGGGCACGGGCCTGTCTTGTTTAATAACATTAATATAATGAAATATACGTTAGATGGCTGATATGCTATCGTAGATTTAAACAAATAACAGTTTGAATTAAAACTTAAAATAACTATACTTACTATAGTATGCGGTGAATAAAAGGTACTTTTATACATCAAGTTGTCTAGATTCCATGTTTAAAGAAAGATTTCAATATTTTCCTATAGCGCTTTTTATCATTTTTTAAGCGTATGTTAAAGACTTCAGCAAGTTTGTTGAAAAGTAAAGCTCCCATATACACTATTTATACTTTCATCCTGGTTTTAACAAAGATATAGTGTATCATTCCGTCTAGTTTTACTTTGGAACACAGGAATTTTAAATTTATTCTCATAAATAATGACAAAGTTAACGTTGTGTAATTTACTAATTACTGAATCAAGTAAATTAATAATCAGTTTACTTTCATTCAATCTATTCATTTTGTATTATTTTAATTTTGTCCCTTTTATTCTTTGTATATACTGTTAATATATACAACATACTATTAACACACACACACGCATATATATATATATATATAAACTCGGCCATTTTGGCCTCGCAAGGGGCTGTGCCCCTTGACCCCTCTTGCTTTCATTTCTGTCTCTTTCTCTTCTATACTTTGTATAAAATGATCAAAATTTACAACGTAATTCTTACTGGCATAAAAATAACATAACCACAAAAGTCCTATTCTAACATTTAACTTTCATTATACAAAATTAAGACATTTTTTCGTTACATATTTCATTACATAAAATTGTGACATTTTTTCGTTACATATTTCATTACATAAAATTGTGACATTTTTTAAATAACAATAACAAAAATCCTATAAAATATAACAAACGTTACATAAAATTGGGACATTTTTTCGAATGGGGGGTAGCCTAAGAATTACGTTGTAATTAATATATATATATATATACAATATGTAATTTAATATTCAATAATTAATGCAATAAATGGGAGTGAAAAAATAAATAAAATAAGATGAGATAAAAATTCATTGCGTTACACTTGTGTGAAAATGTAATTTACGGAATAATACATCATAGCATTTAAAGCAATAATTTAAATTTTATATTTCTTATCGGAAATTAGATACTGTAATACACTTAAAGATTGTATATAATAACTAAATTGCACATATAATATTTTAAATTGGAACAATAAATTAGAAATGTATAATAAATTCTAATGTTATTGAAGTTAATACTATTAAAATTTGAACTATAACATCTTAAGTTATGATGACTATACACAAAATTAAATTAGATAACATTTGAAATGTGTACATATATTCTTGGACATGATTTTAACTATATTGTAACATTAATATGCTTATTATGTAAACTGTAACTTTACTAGAAAACTTAGTATAAAAATAATATTACGAAAAACTTTTCTGAAACATAGCATTGTAAATGGAATATACAATTTTATTATCATACAAATCATCCATATGCATACTGTTACATTTTTGTAATAATTATGAAACAAGTAATTACCGACGCACTATGTAGAAGAATAGTCTAAATAAGAATATTTTAAAATTGTCTTAATTAATGTAATGCAAATGTTATTAAGAAATACAGCTGTTTTTATGTGAAAATGTAACATGCATTTTTCTCGGAAAATACTAAAAATATAAGAAAAAAGAATTTTAATGTTGTCATATAATATTAATATGTGTAAAATAAGTTAATTTAATATTACTTTAGCTGAAATGATATTAAAAGAATTACACCAACTAACAAACGTACAATACTTTTTGAACCCCCCAAAATAATAGAAAATAGAAAAATGAAATTCATACAAGAACTTAGTATAGCACGGATTAAATAAGCGAAAAACAATTGATTTTATTATCAACTATCCAATAGAAAATATATTATTAAAGGGGGTGATAGTTTTATTTTTAAATAGTCGGATTACTGATTTTAATAGATCATTAATCTGCTCTTAATAAAAATAGTTTCATTATTTGTATGAATATCTTTAAAATTGAAAAAAAAAAGTTAAGTTATAAATTATTGGAAATATTTTATTTTGGAACTCCTAGAGATAATGTTATTTAGGCTCGCTTCGCTCGCCTACCTATAGATTAGAATGAGCATATCTTGTTCCAGTCATTATAAAAACAACTGCTAAACATATGGACATAAAATTGAACGTAATTATTCATATTCATGTCTAGATGTGTGATCAATCGTTATTTAAAAAAAAAAAAAAACTTATATAAATAAAAAATATTAATTTTTATTTTCATGCCTATATAACTGTAAATCCGAAAATAATGGTAGAACATATTCCGTAAATTGTGATTTTGCAATTAGAAAAAATAGTTATTTATTAAAAAAACCCAACCACCACATTATTGTTGTTGTACCTACATAATTGCAATACAACTCTGTACTGTGCTAACTTTCTGTCATAACTATTTACATTATACTATTTTTAATAAATAATCATTCTTTCAAGTTGCAACATTGCAATTTACAGAATATGTTCTATTATTTTCGGATTTTGGAAAATGACTCCATCTGTGAAATACATTACTTATGTACACTCAAGGGCGTGAGGGGCAAGATGATAGAAAGAGGATATGAGTTATAGGAAAAATAAAATTTATAAGTTGTAAAGGCTTAATATTTTATTAAACAAGAATAAAATCTTAATTAAAACACAAGTTTTCCAAATTGTCCATGATTACGCGCCTATGAATACTCATCAATGCTAGTTGATTAAAAAGTTTCAAGGCTCCATGGGGGGAAGCTGCCACTCCCTGCCCCCCGCTGGCGACGCCCATGTGTACACTTTTTAATCTTATTATAACGGAGAAAAAGCGTAATAATCATTATCTATTATTTTTAACAGTTCAAAAGCAAAATATCTCCAGCAATTAATCGGTAATTTTTATTATTAAATTTTAAAAATATTAATGTAAATAATGAAACTATTTTTATTGAGAGCAACTTAATGGTCTATTAAAATCGGTATCCCGACTATTTAAAAATAAAACTATCACTTCCTTTACTAATCAATTTTTTATTAGATTGTTGGTAATAAAATCAATTATTTTTCTCTTATTTAGTCCACGCTATACTTAGTTCTTGTATGTATCATATTTTTCTGTTTTATATTATTTTAGAGGGTTTTAAAGGTATTGTATGTCTGTTAGCTGGCGTGATTCTTTTAATGTTATTTGGACTAAAGTAATAAATTCATTTATATTTTACACGTATGTATTAATATTATATAACAACACTAAAATTCCATTTTCTTATGTTTTTAGTATTTTCCAAAAGAAGTGCATGTTAAATTTTCACATAAAAATAACAGTATTACTTAATAACATATACTAATTAAGACAATTGTAAAATATTCTTACTTAAACTATTCTTGTACACTGTGCGTTGGTATTATTTCATAAATATAACATAAATGTAGTATGCATAGAGACAGGCCTGTGCCAAGAATTTTGGAGGGGAGGGGGTTGAAAATTTTCTTCGCATATTTATTTCATAAATAACGATACATTTTTCACTAATATTCATACTATTAATAATTTCCATCACTTTTCATGTATTGATAATTTACATAAATGAATTACCCCGTATAAAAATTAATAAAAATTACACATATGTTATTAATTATACTCGTAATAAAAAATTTTACATAAGGTATTAATGAAGTACTTAAAAATATGGAGCGTATTTTTTTTTTTTTATTTTAAAGGTAGGTAAGAACACCCTAAAAAATCTATTTTAAATTTGTGATTTTTTTCAGTTTTTTGTGTATTTATAATAATTATTTCAGTTCTCATGGGCGGTGGGGTACTAATATTACACAGTTTTCCTAGTAGTGAAATATCGCATGTTATTCTAATACTATCTGGATAAACTTTGTTTTATGATTTAATATTTAGTACAGATTTTTGAAATAACATCGATATTTCTACCAGTTCAGTTCAATCAATACGTGCAATCTTTTATAGAGACAATCTAGCACTGGTTGGTGAATAGTTCCTCGAGGAAACGAATCATTTATGAATGATTCCTCGGGAGACAAAAAAGAACCACCAACATCGTCTTCACTTTGGATTTCTGAAAACGCTGTTTCACTGGTCGCGGAAAATATTCGCCAACCGACCGAACATTTGGCCGTTTTATTTCATAATCGTAAGAAAAACGGTAACTTTCATCTGCGGTAATAATGCTTTAACGTCGTGTTACGCCGTTTCATTAAGTTGATTTGATTTTAGATTTTTTTTTTTTTTTTAAGAAATCTTACTTTTAGTCTTAATTATTACAGTGTTAAATGATATGTGCTTTAATTTACTTCGTAACTTTATAATCAAGGTATGGAAGTGTAAACGTTATTTTGAACCAAAATGGACTTCAAAAATAAAAATAATCTTTTTATGTTGAATATTCAGAGTTTATGTAGATATTTTGATGAACTGAATATATATATCTAACAAGTGTGAAATTATTATCTTGCTTATAAATCAAATCTAGGCTTTGTCTTAAAACGTGAGTATAAATTTAAAATTCTTGTGTTCCAAAGTAAAACTATATATTGATGAACCTCACACTTTGTTAAAACCAAGATGAGAGCACAGGTAGTGTAATGGGAGCTTTATTTTTCAATAAACTTCCTAAAGTCTTGAAAATATATTTAAAAAATTATAAAAAACGACGTAGGAAAATATGAACGTTGTTCTTTAAACATCAAATCTAGATTACTTAATCTATAAAAGTACCTTATTTTATTTACTGCATCCCATACTGAGTGTAGTTATTTTGAGCTTTAATTCAAATTGCCATTTGTTCAAATCTGCGATGATGTATCCGCCATAATGGAATTTTAATATTGTTATATAATATTAATATGTGTAAAATAAGTGAATTTTATATAACTTCAGCCCGAATGGCATAAAAAAAATCACACAAACTATAGACGTACAATAATACCTTTGAAACCCCTCAAAATAATATAAAACAGAAAAATAAAATGCATACAAGAACTAAGTATAGCATGGATTAAATAAGCGAAAAAAAACTGATTTTATTACCAACGGTTCAATAGGAAATATACTAGTAAAGGAAGGGTGACATTTTTGTTTTTAAATAGTCGGGTTATTGACAAAAGGGCGTCGCTAGCCGATGAGCTTTGGGGTGGGGGGATAATAGAAAGAGGATATGAGTTAAAATAAAATGTATAATTTGTAAAGGCTTAATATTTCATTAAACAAGAATAACATTTTAATTAAAACATAATTTTCGTGGGTTTCTGCCAGATTGTTCTACTACTTTATTATAAAAGTCTTCCAAATTGTCCATGATTACGCACCTATGAATACTACAGTTTTCAGGCTCCAGGTGGAAGGGCAACGGCCCTCCCCTGCCCCCTGACGACGCCCATGGTTATTGATACTATTAATCTGAATTTAATAAAAAATGTTTTCATTATTTGTATGAATATTTTTATAATTGAAAAATAAAAAAAGTTACCGATTAATTGCTGGAGATATTTCACTTTGGAACTGCTGAAGATAATAGATTATGTTTATTATGCTTCACATTTTTACTTATGATTTTTCGATGTAATTTTTTTAGTGATTTCTATGTTTTTTTTTTATAAATATTTTTTGACCTATAAAATATAATTATTTTATATATATTTCATGAAACACGATTCGCGAGCCGTCACAAAGTTGTGCTTTTAGCTGGGTAATATTACGAAACGTATATAAATAATAAATCTGTATACAACACAACGAATAAACTCAGAGCGAAGCCTTCTCTATGACAAACTACATATCACGACTTGAAAGAACCTGCAGCTGGTAACACTAATTAAACATAAATTTCACAGTAAAAGAATAATTATTTATTAAAAATAGTATAATGTAAATATAGCTATGACAAAAAATTAGGACAACGCAAAGTTGTAGTAGTGCAATTATGTAGATACAACACCAATAATTTGGTGGTTGCAGGTTTTTTAATAAATAAATATTTTTTCAAATATCGATAACACATCTAGACATAAATGTGAATAATTATGTTCAATTTCATGTCTAGATGTTTAGCAGTTTTTTTATAAAGTATGCCGCAAGAAATGCTCATTCTGATCTATATGTAGGCTCGCTTCGCTCGCCTAAATAATATTCTAATTTTGGGAATGAAAAATAAAAACGTTTTAATCGTTTATACGAGTTTTATTTATATCGATATTGTATGACTATATATACACGGGATAATCGACTTTCAAAATTCCGATCTGATTTATACGTTATTTTAACTTTAAATTTAGCATATTACTATGAATGTGAAGCTTTAAGACTCCGAAACACGTCGGTATTATATTTTACTATTATTATTAATAATATTCTACGATTAAGATTTCCTGTTTTGTTTAACGTCGTACACTTATATAAATTAATAAACGTATTAATATTTTTGGATAATTCTAAAGGCGAGGATGTACAAATTTACATATTTTTGCATGTGCGCAATTTCAGGAAAGAATAGAAGAATTATAAAAAGCAGCCGATGGGTTATGCTGTCGGAGCTAAAAACAAAAAAGAAAAAACATAATTTTAATTCGTTGTTTAATTTGGTGTATTCGTGCTATTCGAAAGAAGTGCTTTTTGACAAGAGTTAAATTATTCTATAATAATTTCATTGTAGAAATATCGCGTGTACGTTTGCAGTTTGCCGCTACCGTCACGCGTTTATAAATATTATCCGGCGCATTTTTTCGTATTTTCTAATAGAATTTTCCCACAACACATTTATATATGAAAGGGAAATATTGGAACATGTGCAACTGTGTTCGGAAACCGCTTTTTTATCGTTCTTATTAAAATTTTTACGAAAAGAACTTAGTCAGCTACGGTGTCCCAAAGATCGAAAATTATCAAATTTAAAAACAAACAAGGTCAGCCAAGCGTTCCGTACATTGAAGATTTCGTTTGTAAAGTTAAAAATAACCGTAATTTACATTTACGTAATAACGAATTTAAAATCAAGATATTCAATTTTAAATTTGTAATATCGCATATGCCCGGGGGGCCCACGTAAATATCAACGTTTCTGATGTTCCCTAGAGATAGTTATTCTAATGGAAAGCTAAGTACAGCAAATCGGGGATCATATGATAATGTCCTTTTCGTTTCAAAATTCAATCGGGGCCGGCTTAAGAATTACGTTGTAATTAATATATACATATATAGAGTCGGTAAAAATTAAAATATATCAAACGTTACATAAAATCAGGACATTTTTTGGAACATTTTTTCGTTACATAAAATTGGGGCATTTTTTCTAATGGGAGAAGGGGCTGAGAATTACACTGTAATTAATATATACATAGATATATACACAAACAACGAATGCTATCACTGCATATAATGAAAACGGCAGGTGACAAAAGAAACCTTAAAACGAATGTCACCGAATAAACTTGCTAAATACGAACGAAAAAGAAAGATCATACAGCGATTGTGTATTAGAACCAAATTTAATTCACTTATAGTACACGTTTTAAATGGCGGAGAGCTACTAGTTTATGATTTTTTAAATACAGTTGATTACCTATTAAATCTATGAAAAAAAAAAAAAAAAATCATTCTATAAAGAACTCGATTGATTAATAACATTAATCATATTCATCCGCTTCCCACTAGCGAAACTCTTAAGTATACGTGTCGGTGGTAGGCTGTTTATATTTCTCACAAAGTCGTTATACCGGAACATATATCGAGCGGTGGTGCCTTGCTAGGTCTCTATTTTATCTACAATAGCCGATTACCACAACCTTTTTCCGTCTCTGTTTATTTACATTTACATTCGCGCTTGCCTTCTAGTGCTTATACAGTCCTTTAATTATTATTAGGTATATTAAACTTCGAATCGTCGGTTTCCTGAAACAAATGCCTTTAGTAGTTCCATTTAAAAATAAGAAGAAAAAATCTTCGCGGTAATATATGTGAATAGTTTATTTGTGTGTGTGTAATAATCCTATTTCGAATTTCATGAGATCCAGGTTGCCGTTTTATTTTGATTTTCGCAAAAAAAAAACAAAAAAACAAAAAAAAAAGTATAATAACGACTACCAAACTTTATTCTTATTAACTCACGATTTTATATAAATACAGTCATGGGCGTCGCCAGCGGGGAGCAGGGAGGGGTAGGTGCCCCCCCCCCCCTGGAGCCATGAAACTTTTTAATTAACTGGCATTGATGAATATTCATAGGCGCTTAATCATGGACAATTTGGAAAACTTATGCTTTAATTAAGATTTTATTCTTGTTTTATTAAGCCTTTACAACTTATAAATTTTATTTTTTCTATAACTCATATCCTCTTTCTATCATCTTGCCCCTCTCTGGCTCATTGGCTGGCGGCGCCCTTGAGTACAGTGATGAGTAGTTAAGAAAAAAATTTAAAAGCACATAACGGATTACAGTTTCGTTCCTATCAAGTACCACTTTTCTCCATCGATGCATCATATGTCCGAAAAAAAAAAAAAAAATCCCAATATCGCGGACTTAATTTCGAAGTTGGAAATCCGGAAGCTTCAAATTAGAGAAATATCCAGAAATTTGCGTATTTATAAGCTTGTTAAAAATTTTTAACTGAAATATTCGAAGCTCGAGGAAAGGGGGGACATATCGTTTATTGGCTTTTAAAGTTTTCGCTAACTATATGATGATGGGTTGTCTTGCATATAAACCAAAAAAAAAAAAGAAAAAAAAAGAAGTTTCAATATAGAATTATTTACCGTACTGTTTATTAATTATACGAATAGAGTAATTTGGAATTTGTTTCAAAGGACTATATTTGAAATTTTCGTCGAAGAAATGAAATACGGTTTCATTGCATTGAAATAGCTATCCTTTCTATCGATATATCGTAAACCCGAAAAAAAAAATTTCCCAAACTTTTGAAGTATAAAGTTGTAAGTTCAGTTATATATTTTTTTTCTGAAGCGCTCTTTTATGTACATGTTTGAGTTGTATTTCGGTTTTTCAAAGCTTTGTCAACCAAACTCTTATTTACATGAACGTGCTCCTTTTTGCTGTTTTCTATCCAACAAACGGGGTTTAATAACTTTTTTATTTTATAAAAGAGTTTACGCTTTTTGTTTTGTAATTTGAATTTCACTTTGAAATTAATTGATGATTTATGAAGCCGCTTTAAACACCGTATTGTATATTCTTGACAGTTTTTTCTGCTTTTTGCCGTTCAGGGGTTAATCGATTATTTTAAAGTCATGAATTAGAGAATTTAATTACGATTTCCTTTTCAATTTTAAAGTTTACACATGTGAAGCTGTTCCAGAAGTATTGAGTTTTGTTTGATATTTTAACCATCGTATTATGATTTCGTACATTATAAGTGTATGGAATTCTAAAAAAATGAAAACAAGTTAAAAATACTTAAAGAAACGAATATAATCTAATGAAATTACGTAAAATACGTATTTTGTGGTATTTATGTATATTAAATGCAACGGAGCAACGTTAATTTTTTCACAAAAGTACTGATAGCAGTAAATGGATGTTTTTTAATAACGAGGAAATAAATTTGGCGAGCCATGTTTCTCAATAGGGCAAATGTGATAATGGTTATCGGATGATATTTGAAAAACACCGCGGGTAATTCGTAAAAGGGTTTAATGAGAATAGCGCCGAAATAATGCTCGCCAGAAAGCTTGTGACCCTATTCGATGACAATTAACATTCTGTGGGTGCACTAAAAATCGGATATCGTTGCGAAATATTTCTGCACCCTCGCACTATATCCAACAATATTTTACATTCTCTTTGCGTGATACGTATACTTAATCAGGGAGAAATAATTCTACTAGTTACTAATATATCTCGGTAAACACATAAGAAAAAGATTAAAAAGTTCATATACGAAGAGCACTCGAATGGAATGAAATAATAGCTAGAGGTATAAAAAAAAGTGCGGAAACTCGTCTGTTAATAGTACATCTGCATCGTTGTAAATATCTTATTCTCTGTTATTAATATTTTAATTTAATTACCGGCTATTTTCAGCTAGCCAGTAGCGTTCGATAGTGATGATGCTTCTTTGTCTTCATTATCTGTGACAGGTAATTTCTAATCGTAGCCGCGCAATATTTAAAAATGGCCGTTCGTTTTATCAATGTTTTACCCGTGTCGTTATTATTGGTTTGCCTATTTATTTTCGCCTTCGTTTTCAATTTCCCCTTTTTTCTTACTCCGCTTTACTTTCCGCTTAGTTATTCTCGTCGTTCATTCCGTTGTTTAATTTTCGTATTAATCTGTTAAATTGCTATTAGAAATTCCTCTTTTCAGGGCACTTCGTTATTGTTCAAAACATCGCGCTGCGTAGTTATCGCTGAGTATTTTTTACTAGATATTATAATTGCGGTTTTCCGAATTTTTTACCGTTGAAATTAACGTTAAACATTAATACCCCCCCTCATATAGAAATAATAAATAAGAAAGTTCTATAAAACACCCTATACAGGGTTAAGTAAAAGAAAAAACTCGCTAAATGGCGAAGGCTAAGCCAAAAAAAAAAAAAAAAAAATGGTCTCTTGCATGTTTACATGTGTTGGAAATACATCCGTTGATGTATTCTTCCCTATTTTTTTCAAACTAAGTCCTGAATCTTAATTCTCTTCGATTGTTTCGTAAATGGTTTATCTGGAAGAGCAGCTACTACCAACGTGTTTACAATGTCCATGTAACCGCGTTAGATGTTTCTGAGCTGGTTCTTCAATAACTTCATCAACTGTGGAGATTTTCATGTCTATCGGGTCGTTCGTAACATACCACGCATCCGATATATCATTCGAAGTGTTTTATTCTGAAACCGTTATACGGTTTATTAGTTTTCTTTGTACATCCCCAAAGTGGCGCTGCGTAGCTCCATAGTAGTTTAAATACCATTTTATATATAAAAACTCTGTTCTTTAGAGTCAGTTGCGATTGGAGCCCTATAAGGCAATATAGTTTTTTCAGCCTTCTGATCCAGCTCCTTTCTTTTCTTTTGTATACGAAGTTTCTAATTAAGGGTTCGGTCTAAGTGCACTCCACGATATTTTACACCGTTTCCTTTCGAAACTACATTCTTTCCTAAAAATATCTGACTGTTATGATCCATTTTATTCGAAAATGACACATGTACACATTTGTCCTGGTTTATTTTCAATTTCCATTTTCTTTGACCATTGCAAAATGGCGTTTAATTTTTTTTTGTAAAGCCGCGGTTGCAATGGCAGGATTCTTAAGATTCGCTGCGAAAATAATTGAAAATCGCTCGGGGCGACGTCCGGTGAATACGGTGGATGCATTAATACGGTCCACTTGAATTTTCTAATCATATTACCGTGTCAGAAAGTCGACTGTGGTCATCATACGCCGTTGTTTTCGTGTTCATCAGGCAATGATAAAACAATTCGAATTATTGTTCGAACGGATGTATACAGAACGGTTTATAGGCATTTCCATAGTAATCTCTGGAAGCGTGTAGCGTGCGTTTTCATTTAACGCCTGGCTAATGCGTTGCAACGCTCTGTGATGGCCTTCCATGCCATGTCCCGACTACTATACTTTCGCCCATCTTCGCACTGTCGCATCGCTTACATCGGTATTCACCATACCTTCCTTTCATTATTACGGTGATACATGATGACTTCTCTCCCCTTGCCGCGAGAAAAAGGACAACCACACAAATTTCGCCTTACGTGAATACCTTCACTGGTAACTCCATAACTAAATACTGCCGCACTTGCTGCTTATGAGAGTTATTGCCACCTTGTTTTGATGGTGTATTCCTGAACTCAAATACTACATTTCCTGTAAGCTTCGTTTATTTTGCAGTCAGTGTTTTTTTACGTTCTGTGAAATTATACATTACCTTCCGAATGACTCTCTAGTAAATTGTAAAGATTTAAGGATATCCTTGGGCTGTACCTTAACACCTTCTAAAGAAATCTAGGCAACCGGTTTTGATCAGATATTAATTTAAGGACAGTTTTTTGAACAATTTTTTGGATTAGAGAGGATAACGGTATATTCAGGTCATCTATGAAAAATCGGACTGCAATTGGCAGCTCAATATAGCCTGTGATTTTTTTTTTTTTTTTTTTTTAATTGGTTCCCCAATTTGGACATTTCCGATGGGGCAAATATATTTATGATATATACTTATAAATATAATGTAACACATACTTATGTCTAGTTCGATAAAGCATTGGTGATGTTTTAACATAGTCACCATATGCAAAATTATATTATTATAACGAGTTGCTTAACTGTATAACATAAATATATTCAAACGAAATTATATGCATACACATAATTATTTTATTTCTATTTTTAATCTAATTATATTATTTGACAATACATGTATAATATAATTAGTTGTTTATGTATAAATATACTTAATTAGAAGCGGTAATTAACACAAATATATACAACAGAATATATACCCCTGTATTAATCTAGTTATGAACTATTTGATAATTATAATTAATTGTGAAGGTTGACACACGGTGTTAGAGTTAATTTTCTTTTCATTAACTCATGAAAGTATTGGAGTAACTTTCTGGAATTTTGTTTATTAATAATTAATGGGGAGTTAGAATTTATATATGGTATTGTTCTCTTATATTTTTAAGAGCCGTACAGTCATACATAATATGATGTATATTGTCAATTTTATTTAGATTGCAATATTGGCAATACGGTGTAGCGGTTAATTTGAATCGATGTAGGTATTCCCCAAGTTTGCCATGACCAGATAGGATTTGTGCGTTAAAGAAAATTATATCTGAAGTAGGAAGTTTTAGTTTTTGATGTATGCTCGGGAAGAAAAAAAAAGTTTTCCTACCGTTGTCATCATTTTCCCAGCGTAATTGCCACATATATATAGGTGTAATTTTATTTTTCATATATTTCTTCAGGGTTTTGATTAGCGAAGAAGTACCTAAAGTATTAATTAATTCATTGCCGTTGATGTATTTCAGTGAATTAACCTTTTCATGGTTATTTGTAATATTGAATTCAGCTATTATTGCTTTACTTATGAGAAATAAATTGAGGGGTAGAATATTCTTAAGGTAGAATCTTGTGAAATACCACGAATAACGATAAATAGCAGATTCTATAAGATTCGATACTTATGATATCGTACGGTCTTTTTAACTGCAAAAGTATGCCATGTCCATAACCATTTTAAGTTAATTAAATAAAGAAATATTAATACATTTAACTAATTCAGATATAAACTTTATTCCCCCTATTGACTGAGTTTAACCGAGACATAGAAATCGGTGAGATTAATGAGAACACTGATATGTGATGAGAGGGAATGGTTTTCTTTGGAGTGGGGGGCGAAACATTGAACATTATTAATTTACAAGATGGACTTTTGAGCGACGAAATGAGATCATTTGTGAGCTTATTTTGATTAAACAAGTTAACAGTTCTTTTCCATTTAATGAAAATAGCTGCTCGATTTCCGCTGATTCTAGATCCGATGATCATAATGTTTGACGACACTCCGTCTGGATCTTTAGCTACTATGAAATAGCCTCTTGAATGTTGCTTGACGGCACGCGGGAAAATATTGGACTTTTCTCTTTTGTCCGGTAGTTTTAAATCGTTTTGCGGCGTTATTATTATTATTATTATTATTTCTTTTTGGTTTCTAATTCTTCCAGAAAGCGAAGTTGTATTTGAAACGAAATTCATCGTCAAACCTGCGTTACGATTATTTTGAATTCGTATCATTTTTTTCAATTGTTAAGGAGACATTGTTAATAGCAGAAATGAAAGAGTAGTTATTAATATTTTCCGACTGAGATAATATCCAGCTACCGTAGTTTAGTTAGGTAGTATTGGTTCAGGTAAGACCCGGTTCAAATCGCCACTAATGAAAATTACCGAGAACTTCCTCTTACGTTTGATTAATGTCTGCAGTTAACGAGCCGTTTCAAAAAAAAAAAAAAAAAAAAATTGTATTTGAGATTTGACTTGTGTGGTAGTTCGATTTTTATCAGTTGTATTCGTATCGTGCACTTGTGATGTATCTATGACTCACATGTTGTGTGTAATGTACACTTACTGCGGATGTGGTCAAATTGGTTCCCACGTTAAATTAGCGCTTCCATTTAAAATGGTCGTATTAGTTTTCACTGCTGTTAGACTGATTGATGAATTAATCGGATTTATGCACTTTATTAAAACGTGACATATGGCCAAAAAAGAAATGTTTTCGACTGAATTCGCACATACAAGTTACTACGACTCCGCTTTGGTAATCGTCTTTTTATTCGACATGAAGATGGTAAAGAATTTTCAAAATATCATAGAACATTGTTGTCTATTGACATTTGTAGCCTTATTAGTTAGTATCTTATAGTTTTGGGTTTTTAATACTCGTAACTATCAACAGAGTTTGAACTAATTTTACAATTTATGTAAAGCATCGTATCAGAAAACGATCTCATCCTTGTCCGAACGAAGAACAGCCATACTATTTCGACTCGGAGGGACATAATTATTATAAATAAGAATGACAGTAGTGACATCAACAACAAATAATAATAACAATACCAATAAAAAGTTTTACTTCATCGTAGGTAGAGAAGGATCTTTTTTTCGTGTAAAAAATCTGTAACTTAATTATCTCTCTTTTTGGTTATTTTCAGTGCATTATAATATTTGAAGTCTAATGATAATACCTAATAATGATAATATTTATTTTTAATAAAAACTTCAAACAATACAATAGATAATAAAGAACGGTTCAAGTACGCTGGGCAGCACAGTGGTGAGGGGGAACCCCAAAAGTGTGTCACATCACTGGTAAGTAACACAATTTTCATTATCAAGCACCAAAACCTAAATTTATGACTGAGCTTGGTAATTAACCCAATTGAATACCGCCAGCCGTACACACGTCCAATAATCCAAACACCTGCCTAGAACTCCTGTAGTCACACATGTCTGTGAATTCAACAAAATTTTCAAAAATAGTCTAATTATACTATACAGGTTCTACAAATTAACCTAATTTTCTCCAGCCCGGTAAACCAAACAACTACCCCAAGGAAAAGCCCTGACCCTTGCCTCTTACACTGCGCCTATTCAATAGCTCGATGAAAATGTAATGAAAACTCAGTAACGAATATGGAGGTAAAAAGCGCACGGCAATTTCAGTGGTGTACTCTAAATGTAGCTCGCAAAGCAATTTATAAAGAAAATCAGAGGACAAATAAAAAAAGCTGTACAAGCGATTAAAAAACTAATCGATAACGAAAATGTTGGAATTAATATGTATAGTCTGTCAAGCGAAAGAAGTCCGTTTGAACTTCGCTGCCAAGTATGATTTTCAAAGTAATGCACTAGCAATAAGACATGTATTAACACTTGACGCGTATCTCAATATTTCTGAACAAAAACATACTGCCGCCCTCTCCTGTTACTCCTCTTATTTTCTCGGAGCAATAACCTCGTTTTTGTTTCATCCTTGTACGTTCGAAGTTCTTTTTTTTGTGAGCTATCCAACATAACACAACGACTGTTATATCTGATACATGATGGACTGAAGGTTAATCCGAGGTCCCCTGATTTCATGATGTCAGCACGTTTCGCTTATTTTACAAACGGGACTTCTTGACTTCTTTCGCTTGACAAATTATATATAATAAAACGAAAAAGAAAAAAGAAAAATGATTACTTATAAATGTTAAAATATTAAAATATTATAACAGCAACGTGTTTCATAGTAACAAACTCTACACATATTCATAGTGTAACAATTAATAATTTAAAATGCAAATAGAGAGGAAGCTGACTTAATATGTTATATAAATCACTAAGTCAATAAAAGTCGATAAATTTTAATATTTTAACATTTATAAATAATAATTTCGGTTAACTGCGTTGTTTTCATTTTTATTATACATTAACGCAGAAATGGTAGAGATATTTAATAATTATAATGTTAGAATTATTCCAATTAACAAAATGTGCGACGACACTATTCCCTTCGGGCATTATAGCATTGGGAGGAATTTCATCATGTACTTCATCAGTTGCAAAAGCGGTGAAGGATGTTAATGAGATCTAAAAGAACTTTAAATCAGGTAGGGGAGTAAAAGTTTATAAAAATTTACACCGCTTTTGAAGCAGGCCAGGATTGTATTCGACTCCATATACAGCCGTGTGAGACGTAAACAGTATTTCCGTCATTAATTCTATACCTTACAATGAAGCTTTATGTATGCGAAAAAATTAAGAGTCTCAAATTTTAAAGGAGTTCTTAATCGAAATAGCTTACCTACCAGCTCTAAGATTAATGAAAGTGCAACTGTTAATATGAGCACACAAACTGGTCTAGGAACTCATTGGACAACTTATAGAAAATGTGGAAAAACACGTAGAATATTTCTTTCAGTAATTTACCTGCCGCGAGAGAATTAATCGAATACTTTCACAAATTTAGTCCTAATGCGGACTTGTACTACAACAGACGAGTATATCAAAAATATTCAGCGGTAAACTGCAGCGAATTATATTTATGTTTTCTAGCAGATACGTTGCCTACTCTGTTCAAATAATTCGACCGATGCTCATTATTTTTTAAATTTAGTATATAAATATGCACAACTTGTTTGGTATTTCTCCGATTGTAGATTGATTGATAATTTTTCAGTTGGCTATTACGTGCTTCTTCCATTTGTGTAACGTCTTACTTATTTCAACGAAGTAGTAAAACGGAGAATTTAACTAGTAACAATACGTTGCTGTCATTGTTATTGTCAAGTAATTGACAATGGAGCATCAAGCATCGCTATCAACATAAGTGTAATGAAAATGTTGGCAGCACAAATACAAGTCTTACTGCAGTACAAATTACGCCGATCAATACATATTTGCTGCAATTTAGCGGCTCCAGGTTATAATCTCATTTATAGTGTTCAATTAAATATGTCGCCGAGTATAAAATTATGAAAATGCAAACTTACTAATATACTGACCAGTAGACATAGAGTGTACATCTTCTTCCGCCAACATGATTGTAACTATTGCCTTAGAATGTCAATTATCCCCTTACGTTTCATTTTTGATTTTGACAAAAATGCAAGTGCACAATCATTCATGTTACTCAGGAACTCGTTTTAGTCGGAAAACCCAGGAAAAAAAATTAATTCTACACGCGCGGTAACGAAATAAAAATACTTTTCTGTATCAATTTTTATTATTATTATATTCGCGTAATATGCATAGTATAACTCTGTACTATACAATGTGATTTTTTCTACATTACATGAGTAATAAAAACTGCGAACAATGACGAAGTAAAAAAAACAAAACAAAAAATAACATATTACAAAATGAAAGAAAAAAAAGTAAAGAAATGAAGTAATGCAAGTTAAAATTTACAGACCTTTCTTAACTTCTGTATGACGCAAATCGCAAGATTTTATAGTTCATCACTGACATTCGACGCAGTCTTTTATTTTTATACAATATCGGACACTCTGACGTAACGTATCGCTATATTCTCCTTTATCGGGCTTGTGATTGTTTTCTTCTTGTTATCAGTCGTTGGTCGATTCCCAGCGTCGAGACTACCTATTTGTACGATCTAGCTGTATAAAATAGGTGTAGCGTTCCTGACAATTGCTATATAATTCGCTAGTGCACACGCAAGACTAGATTCGAAATCGATTCTACAAGTGCAGTCCCGTGTGTGTCATCTGCTGTGTGTACTAACCAGTGCGCTTATGATGGTATACATGGTGGTTCGGCATTGTCTTTCACGTGTAATTTTTCGTAATAATAATTTGTGATTTTAACGTGGTAGAAATTATTTTATCGCAGCATCTTCCTTTAACCCATTCGGTAAGAATACATAAATGTCCCCGACGTATCTTGGAAATCATATAATTAGCATTTTTCTTTGGTAATCGTAGTGAACAACTGTACCAAATCATTAGTATTCGGGTTGCTCACAAGCTTCAGCAAGTGGATGACGTGATCATACTAGGCTTTCATTACCATGCGCTTTTCATAGTACAATAAAAAATAATATTCTCATTATAATGCCGGAAAGTTACCAAATCGCATATCATCTGCTGCAACTCGTTTTCGAGTGGACCGGGTGCACATTCATAGCTACTGTTGAAGGTGCAAGCGAAGATAGGTAAAAATTCCAATCCTGAAAGAGCAAATGCGACCATAGTGATGACATTCGAAAACGTTAGGTGAATTAGAGCTATTGTTGGCTGATATTTTTAGTGGTTAGACTACAAATATAATCTACTAAAAATAACCGAAAAGAGAGATAATTAAGTTACAGACTTTTTTCCCCAAAAATGTTGTCTTGTGAAATTTTAAAAAATCTATGAAATTTCAAATTTAGCATAGGGGCAGTGTCGTACTAAGTGCGTTGTAGGTTTTTTCTACTTAGAAACTACATTTATACAAGGTCTGCTACGCAGTATTCCATCACTGAGGGAGTAGCTGCTTCCGTTTTCTCCCTAGCCAGTAATTCCGCTCAATCCTTCAGGCTGCCGGTTTTTAACTCCATTTATGCCGTTCTTCGAGCAGTTATATTTATTTCCTCAACTCGATACTCTGATAGATACCTAATCATTTCAGACTCCAAAAGTGCTCTTCAGGCTATATCCTCTCCCTTTCCCTCATATTCCCTTGACTCTTTATTGTTTTCCGTATACGTTCTCTCATCTATAGTCTTTCCCTTTCCCATTCCATTTCCATCAGCCTTCTTTGTCATGCGGGTATTGATGGTAACGAAACGGTGGATTCCTTAGCACGCTCAGCGTTACACTCTCTACATTTTGTTAAAAAAATTCCTGGACACAACATACTTCATACTTCCCCTCTCCAAAATAATGCATTTTAGATTTTGATCGGATATATATCTAATAATAACTCATTTCACTATTCAGCCTAGACCCGCTTCCTGTTCTTGGTTCTATTATTTTCCTACTACCCTTAAACGTTTTTTCATTATTTCTATCTGCCGTCTGCGGTTCAATCATACTTTGCTCCCATCCTCACGGTATCGTTTTTTTGCTCTTTCCCCGTCCCCTTATTGTACTTTGCACTCTGGCGACTGTACTTTCATTTGTGATCCTGACCACGCGCTGTTTGAATGTTTCAATCTTTCCTTCGGACGTAATATCTTGTACGCTCAGCTATTAAAGCTGAATTTTTCTACTCCCTTAACTTTGGCGTCATCAAAGGTGGTTCCTATTCTTGCTTCTTTTCTTTCATCGATCTCTGACCGAATAAAAATTTGATCTCTAAAATAGTCCAGTTGTTCTGGGTAGCTGTTCTCGGTTAGCCGAGCCCGAAAAAAAAAAAAAAAAAAAAAAAAAAAGATTTTTTTTATGGATTCTTGGTCACTTGGAAATTGAAGGAACTGAGTTAGTTGACTCATTAGCTTAGTTATCTTATACTTTTGGGAGATTTCTTACCGAATTCTCATCCACAAGTATTACTCTTCGCGTTGCAGTTACTCATTCGAGAATATAGTTTATCTCTTGCTCCTTTTCAATTAGGATTCCTCTTACTTTTCTATCCAATCTACTTTTCCTCTTTACCTTTGATTTCTTGATTTCCCTTTATACAGCACTCTAATCTCTCTGCAATATTCTGTTTGTGCTTCCTTCGTCGCTTTCCTGTTTTTCTTTCATGTCTTCTTTTCTTTTTTCTTTTTTTTTTTAATTTTTGCCCTTGTGCTCGTTAACCAAGGACCTTCACCCAGAAACAAATAGTAAGGAAAGAAGTCGGTTATATTTTAATCCGATCAAAAATCTTTGCCAAAAAGGAACAAATAGCGGGAATAACTAGTGGGGAAGGAAAGGACAGGATGTAGGAACACAATAAGGAGTAGAAAGCTTAAGCTTCAACAAATAGAAATACAAAGTAGAACGCTCCACGGAAAGAGATGAACACACCAAAAGAACACATGAGATCGGCATCGCAAATAACTGCATCATGAGGATGGAGAGAACAGTGTAGGGAGGAAGTCAGAGAAAAACCAAATCTGAAGAAAGGCAACAAAGAATGGCCAAAACGCATACGAACAATGGAAACAACATCAGAACGCCGAAGGGAGGAATGCAAAAGAAACCATGAACAGGGAGGAAGAGTAGGCTGAACAGACAGATGAAATGAATAATTATTAGAAAACGGGAAAGCGTACATATCCGAAACCGTGATCTGATATAGCAGCTTTTACATATCGATAGGAGGTTAGCGGATGGATTTTTTTTTAAAAAAAGGCGAGAAAAAGCAGCAACCCGAGTACCAAAGAATATCAGTTACTTCATTACCAAATATGCCCGAGTGTCTAGGTACCCAAAGCAAATCAATGCCGCCTTCATATTACTTCTTGCATCCTTCCAATAGCCACTTTAATTTGACCACTATTCAGTAAAATTTGAACTTTTGTTACTTTCAATTGAACAAACTTCTTTTTTTTTTTTTTTTTTTTTTTTTTTATATAAATGGGCTCGATGTTAACACTGACCCAACTACATGGACCTAGATCACCTACTCAGATTCTGAGGCGATCGGAGATAGAAATTATAAAGGAAAGAAGGAGGGGAATAACGGCTGGAGATGGGAAGGAAAGGATAAAGGAAGCATTGAAAGGGGTAGGAAGATCCAACGCCAAAAGTTCGGCAACAAACTTCTTTCTATTTCTCCCTTTTATCAAAAAGTATTTGCACTCCATAAAGTGCTTCCTTTATTTTTTCCCTTCCTTCTCCCTCTGTAATTCCAAACGCGCTTGATTTATTTCTGTCGGCTATCTTTGATATTATAAAGATCTAATTCCCCTTCCCCTCTTTTCCGCAGTTCTTGAGTCAATATCCATGTTGACAAAACCAAAAAAAAAAAAAAAGAAATTGTACAAGTTTAGAAAATAATATTATTTGGCAAATGAATAAATGTTTAATAAATATAACTCTTTTGATCTTACAATTAGTATTAGTAGTCAGATCAAAATAAAATCCCAATCCATAATTATTAAAAGTTATTGATATTTTTTGTTTTATTCGATATAAGCCGAACCGTAGAGTTATAAAACTGATACATGTAGTCGTTAAAATTGATAAATTCAACGTAAATTTATAAATCTTTTTAATGCCGTGACCGTGCACAGCTACCATTATATGTGTATGTGTATAGTATAATGTCATCTGTGTATTGTAATGTTTTTACCGATTTATTTTCTATGTGCTCTAATTCTCTTCCGTATATATCCTATGTAATAACCGACTATAGATCCTTATCGCACTCCTTTACTTGAGAATTATTTCGCTATTGTTATATTTCATCGTCATTGTTCCTTCATATTGAATTATCCACTTCATGTGTTTATTGTGTACTTCCTAATGCTTTCAGTCCTTAATACTCCTAAATGTCAAAAGCCACTGCAATCATGTGTACACATTTTTGTATATGTCGTTAAAGTACCGATATTATGTCTTGCTCCGAATGATTTTCCAAAGTCGTGATGTGTTTTTGGCATTTTATTGGAATTTTCTAGTTGCCGTTCCATTCGATTTTTAATTATGGATTCTGTTGTTTTTCCCATGCAGCTGAGTATAGTTATCGGTCTATATGATTTGTAATCCCTTGGATCTCTCCTATTTTAATAATTGGATATATATATATATATATATATATGTATATAGTGATGCCTCCAGTCCATTAGTATGTATGTATATATTATTAATGATTGCATCATTCGTAAAATCAACTATGAACTCTTCAAATTTCTTGAACATATTTCGTATTGTTTTATATGATACATATATACTACTCCTGTATTTGTATCCATATTATGATTTAATGTTTCATTTAATTCTTGTAATTTTGATTTTTTGTGGGTGTTCTTTTTCTACAGGATTTCTAATATTAAGATCACAATTTTCATTTTCTGAATTAAATTGTCGAGCGAAATTAGATATCCAGTCTCCATGTTTAAGTTTATTCTGTGTAAATCGTTGTTTATCGACCCAATTATATATTTTATTTAGTTTCACGTCCTTTGTAGAGTTTTTCCTTGGGTTAAATACCATAAAAATTTCTCCCAAATCAGAGTTGACTTTCTTATTTTAATATATATTTAAATTTTTGTTTGATTTAAACCTTTCCCCATAGTCGGTTGATTATTAAATATACGTAGGGCTAATCACCATTTTTCGGTTTATTCCACCATTGATACATATGTTTCTGCACTTGTCGGGATTTTTTTCTCTATTGGTGTTACTCCGTCTAAAATTGTATTTATGTTATCTGTAATAACCGCATATTTCTCTTGGAGTGTTAATTTATTCTTATCGGTTGTGTCGTCTGTGTTTATATGATTTGTATATTTTCCAGTCAATTTTTCTCCAATTTTTTCGTTGTATTGTATTTTGTAGCAGCTTTCTGTAATTAGTATGGCTGTTCTTATCATCTGACGGATAATTTATTTTTATAGTGATACGGGTAAATGATCGCTTCCGATTGAGTCTTTCAGCGCTTTACATTTTATACTAATTTCTAAATCTGGGGGAGCACGTTTCTAAATCTACTTCTATGTTGTTCTGATCGACTCAAACGGATTTGAGTTTTATCATTTACAATATAAATATTGTTTTTCTCGATAAACTGCAAAACTTCGTAATTTATAACTTTGAATTTCCACGCTGTACGCTTATCATTAATGTCTCCTGCGATTACACATGTTTTTCCTAGCGTTTTTCAAATTTAATTCCGAATTTTATTTATTTATTCTACGACCCAGTGATGCATAAATTCTCAGTACGCTGCTATTCTTACTACCTATTTCTATTCTAGTATGTACGGCTTTTATACCTTTTACATCTATATTTCGTAATACTGTTCTATTGTGATTAAACTTCACTTCTAATTTCATATCATAAAGAAGATATTGTTTACGGTATCATGATATATATGTATATATGACTTTTAGAGTGAATGCAGGTATGTGTACGGTTTTTCTTTTTTCTTTTCACCTATATATAAGTTATATATATATATATTTACTAAGACATATATTAATTAAGGTATATATAATTTCAATGTTATAATAAGTATGTATAAGTTTGTACCGAAATCGAATAAACGGTAATAAGAGTGTCGGGAACTCACACAACGGGCATATTTGCCCAGTGAGACCCACAAACTTATTTTAAAATTTAAAAAAACAGAAAAAAAAAAGTCTCGTTTAATAATATAGTTTTTAAATTTAAACGTGTTATACGGCTTCAATCATGCCTCTGTGTTACTAATATCGATTCTTGAGGATGCTATATAATTTGTTTCAATTCCATCATGTTTGTGTATACTGATTTATTAAATTCGTAGATTAATATTAAATACGTATTTTTACTGGAAACAACTGCAATCAAACGAACATTCCCATTTTTCGGACCATTTCCGTTTATATAAGAATTCTCCTACACAAATAAGCAAGAGTAAAACTGATATTATTCAACTCTCGCTTCCAGAGGAAAACACAACAATAAGCCTGCCCTTAAGATTACTGTCAGGTAATTTTACAACTAACCCTACCTGCAATACACAAATGGGAGAGCCTGTTCGAAAACAAACGATTTCGTCAAAGGCGCTTTTGAATTTCTCGTTGATTATTACACCATCCGTTGATGTGTAGAGCAATCAACCGTGTCTCCGTATAACTAAATTTTCGTTTCCCTACGAGCTAAATCCGATATTTTTCACGGCTGAATTCTGTAACTCTGGAAACACGGAGGGAAAAAAAAAAAAGATTCCTTCTACAAGTAGCGAAAATAAAATGTATAATTTAATTTTTAATATCTGCAGCCTGTGGAAAATGTTAATATTTAAACGATGATACGGGAGGGGGATTAAACGCGCTAAAACTGAGAACTCAATTGAAACCGAAAAACCGCTAGCACGCAATAAAACTTTCTTTACCTACAGCGATGATAAAGTATTATCGGAAAAATCAAAAAAGTCGCTTTGTGGGTTTCGAGGAATTCCCCGTAAACTGGCGTAATTAGACGAGGTTTAGTCGGTTTCAGTTGGACGGTTATTCAGTACACTCTAGGCGGCTGGATAATAGATAGAAATAAAATACTAGCAGGAAAACACACGCGAAGGCGCTAGTAGTGAATTTGGGGAAAACAATGAAGAAATACTCTAAAACTGACAATGATGATAGGAATAAATGACGATGATAATGATTATAATGCTGCGGTGATGATGATAGAAGCGTTGCCGCATTTTGCATGATTTATATAAACCAATAATAAATCATGTGCGCGAACTTTTTTTCGCAATTTTTTTGTGTTTATTGTATTTTTATTTTCCTATCGTCATTCTTCTGCTGCTTACATTTCGATAGAATAATGACATAGATAAGGCGACGGAAGGTAGCACGCTGGTCAGTTAAGGTCGACAGGTTTACTGCGACGGGTACCGGGCGGGTTACCGACGCACTCGATAATTTCGTTTGAATCGTATTATTCAGTGAACGACCGTTAGTCGAATTCGGAGGTAGTGAAAAGGCATCTTTTCGGAATTTTCACCAGTGACCATCGGCTATTGGGAAATTCTGCTTCTTGCCTGCGAGATAATCGTACAGAAACCGAACGATGGACATGTTGGTGAGTAGTTAGTTTCTCTTTAAGTTCCACGCACTAGGATAAGATCCTCGTGGAATAATTATTTTATATGCGGATTTATAATGCACACCTCGGAGGAAGCACGTGAGCCGGCTAATGTATCGAGACGGAACATAATATCGTGCCTATTCTTCAGTAATTTCTATACCTTGTTCAGTTGTAACAATTTTAGGTTTCGAAGGGGGATGTAAAATTTACAAATGTCGCTTAAAAACTAACGACCTTTTTCTTTAATTTTCCAACACGGTATTGTGTTACTTGAATTTTTTCCATTTTTATTGGTCGAAAATTTAAAAAAAAAACCAAACCGCTTAAAGGAAAGTTAAGTATTTCAAAATTTTCTAAATATGCTGATTGAAAAAAACAACTGAAAACTGAAAAAAAAAAAAAAAGAAAAAAGCGAAAGAAATATAAAACGAAAAATATGTTCTCCTACCATTTTCAGTTGTAACGAAAAAGTTTGTCAACCAAAAAAAGTTATTATTTTTTTTCTATTAATTATAATTTTCCAGCTCCGAAATTTTGTACCATTTGTTGTTCTTAGCAGCCTAATAGCTTACGGAGATTATAAATTGAAAAATCCGTGTTTACTGTACGTTTAGAAATTTATTTTATTTGGATAAACGTGGATTTTTTTTCCTAAGAATATCTGATCGCGAAACTATA
The DNA here is from genome assembly GCA_039619475.1 of Icerya purchasi. Classification (NCBI taxonomy): domain Eukaryota; kingdom Metazoa; phylum Arthropoda; class Insecta; order Hemiptera; family Monophlebidae; genus Icerya; species Icerya purchasi. The sequence continues at coordinate 94,758,823 of CM077116.1, read as the reverse complement.
CAAGGTCAGCCGAGCGTGACATTATTGTACACACGAGGATGTGTTAGCCATAATTTACATAATATAGCATACGAAGCGAATATTTCTAATTATGAAGCGATTTGCTGCTTTCCCTTTTCTTGAAAACCATGTATACTCGTTTTACAGAAAGCTTAAACATATCTAAACGTAATACCGGCACCACAAATTTCGAATTTTCCAACCTTTAAGCTAAATTAGCTAAAGAAAAATGTTCTTAAATTTCATAAGCCGGTTTGAAATACCTTTTTTTACGGGTGTTTACGTTTTTTGAACTTCTTGTAAATTTCATTAAGAGGGATCTCGAAATACAATTTTTGCTACCACCAAATACAGTGAGATTTTCTCAAAAAGATTCATCACATCCTGCTGAAAGAAATTTTATCTGATTATAAATTTTGAAATCTGCAACGCCGCGAAAGTCAAAATTTTAAAATAGAAACTATATATGTTTCGGTTAAAGTGTTCCTTTTTGTGCATCCACGTTTAAAATGTGTTCCGTTTTTTTAACTTCTATATTGTCGAACTAAAGGTTTTTTTGTGTTTTTCTTTTTCTAATAGTTTTTATTTGAAATGACACGAAATATTATAAACCACCGGCGACTAGTTTCGGATTAAGGCAATATAATAAATTATATAATTGCAACCAAGGAGACAAATTTTAGTGGATAAAATTCAATAAAACAATAAAAGGATATGAAAACGGATATTTATTGTTTTGTTGAGTTGTATCTAATATAGTTCGTAATATTTCGCAATTTTTAAATAAACTTCCTATATTTAGTGGGTTTTTTTTTGTTTTTCGTCTCACGTGAAGGGTTAAATTGGTTATCGAATACGTTTTTATTTTATAATAAAGTATTTGACTTTTATTATGTATTCTGTTTTTCGTTGTTTTTTGTTTTTGTTTTTTTTGGGACCATCATCTCAATTTTCCACTATCTAATGCGAGAGGAGTCCTTCAATAGGTAAACAGACAAATCGCTCTGGAGGGGAAACTAAAAGGGGTAGTGACTTCCACGATAGCTCGTTTTGTTAGTTGAAGTGTTGGCTACGCACTGCAAATGTTGTGTTGCCGTTATGCGTCGTCGTTTGTTCGCCAGTGATTTCCAAAGTGATCCGGCGCCACTCCAAGAAAGTACAAACTATGAACAACGCGGTGTTATTCGTTTTTTGATATCAGAAGCGGTTAAACCCAGCGAAATTTATCGGAGAATGACGGAACAACACGGTAGTTCGCGTATGAATCGCGCAACTTTTTATTCGTGGCTGGATCAGTTCAAGAACAGCCGAAAAAATACAGCGACGGAACCGCGTAGCGGACGCCCAGTTGAAGTGACACCGCCGATCCTCATAAAAACCATTGAGAAGATGATTTTAGCCGACAGGCGGGTTACAATCGAAGAAATATCACTCTAGTACGGTGTGAGTGCCGGTACCGTCCACAATATCATTCACAACCATCTCAATTTTTAAAAAATCTAAGCGAGATGGGTTGCCAAAATGTTATCCGCGGTGCATAAAGAAAATCGACTAAAAATTTGCAAGGAGCTGAAAAATCGATTCGATATTGAAGGTGAGGCCTTTTTAGGACGTATAGTCAACGATGACGAGACATGGGTCCATTATTACGAGCCTGAAACGAAAGAACAAAGCATGGTGTGGAAGCATCCGGAGTCGCCTGCAGCCAAAAAATTCAAGTCGCGTCTCTCAGCAAACAAAGTGCTTTTGACCGTGTTTTGGGATATGAAAGACGCTGTTCTTTGTCATTATCTGGAAGATAGAGGTACTGTCAACGCAGAGTTGGATGCAGAAGTGCTCAAAGCCCAACTTTGACCGGCGATAAGGCGGAAACGGCCAGGACGCATCACGAAACGGGTCATTCTTCAGCAGGACAATGACACCCCTCACAGCGCCCTGTCAACGCAAGCTATATTGGAGGAAATGGGGTAGGAGGTCCCCCCTCATCCTCCATATAGACCTGACTTAGCTCTGTCACATTTTCATTTGTTTGGGCCACTCAAGAACTCTTTGCGTGGACACGTTTTCAAAAACAACGAAGAAGTCAAGGAACATGTCCTAAAGTCGTTCCGCACTCAACCTGGAGAATTCTTCGCCAAGGGAATACGTAGACACCGATGGGACAAGTGTATTCGTGTAGAAGGGGATTTTGTCGAAAAGTGAAAAAAAAAAAAAAAGATTGTAATTATATTAATAATTAAAAATTTTATAGCGATTTATCTGTTTACTTATTGAAAAATTTCTTTCCAGTTTAATATCCTCTGATAGCTGCTTATTAATTCGTTAAAAGTAATTTTAAATAGGAAAAGGAATATGCATCAACTGAACCATATAATGAACAGCCAACTCCAGAGAGAGTTGATGTAATTGAAAGAGTCAAATACTTTTTCGACTCAGAACAAGCAACTTTCTTAGTGCGTCTTGAGGAATTCAGAAAATTTATCCAGACAGTAACGTGCATTACCTTTGCAACTAATTTTACAAGGAGACCAATTATGGTATATATGCTCACAACAGTTAAACCATATCTCACAGGTAGAAGCATTAAGGGTCGATGCTTCCGAATCATCAGAAAACGTATCAGAACGATTTACCGTGACGTCTCCGAGGACGAACGAACTCATGACAACAACAATATTCCCAACACCGAGTAATGAATGTTTTCCCATAGTCTAGTAAACATGCGACGTAATAATCTCAGCAATTATACATACAGCGCATGAATTATATAATAATAATAAAAAAAATACGTACAATGTATTTTTGACATTTTTCGTGATAAATAAATTAAAGTTTTGCTGAAAGAATTATACATTCATCTATACACGTATAGTTATATTCCGAGCAACGGTCCTTGCCACGTGTACAATGAATATGCAATTAATAATTGTATATGCATACAAGATCGCATGGAGGGGGTTAAAGAAAACTACTAACCATTTTAAAAAACAATTTTTAAATATCAAAGAATACTACCTATAATTTGAATATAATTCATACCTTTGTTGGTAATAAAACACGGCTGCACAAGAAGTAGCTGTAGAGCGTACTACTATGGTAGCAAGTGTTTAACTCGTTTGAGTTTTGTATTTTTTTGTATTTTAATTGTAACAATGTTCCATTACAGTCTCATCTATTTCTTGAACAAAAGATTTTCATTTAGTGAACAATTTTCAGAACATTTTTTGAATAGATTATAAATAGTATCGTTTATAAATGGCAGATTTATGACGCATGCGACAGACTTTTTAGCATTCGGAGTAATCGACTAAAAGTCGTCTTAAAAAAATGTTTTGCTCATTAGTTCAGTTTCAGTAAATAAAAGCTGTTCCCGCGTCATCGCATGTTTTAATTTGTTTTGTTATCCTTACCGGGCCATCCTATTGGAGGATTCCGTACATTATAAATGGGTTTTGAAATTCCGGAAGATTAATAACACGATGCGTCCGATATCTCCGAAATTTTTAAATCCGAACGTATTTAATTTACGCGCTGGAGATTCTATATTTTTTTCGATACACGAAATGGATAATTTTTTAAGTTTTTACCTTTCTGCATTGTTACGCAGTGCATAACCAGTAGAGTCAATAAAAATTAACTAATGCGCGAATTATATTTTTTCTAGGATTACGAATAGCTAACTCTAAAAGAGCGTTCTATACTTCTGCAGTCTATTTCGACGGCGCAAGGCTAAGATAAATCCAATCAGCCAACTTTCTTACATCCACCGCATTATCAGTTGAAATCTTCCGGAAAATCTACTTTAAGACCGAACCAAACTGTTGCACATGTTCCGCGCTAAACATTAGCGATATCAAAAATAATAAATACGTTTTCCTTCAATTTCACAAAATTCGTTATCAGTCTTAACATTTTCGCAATTTTTACGAAACAAAAAAAGAAACCTTTATATTCACACTTATACTGACCCAAGCACTTGTGACATCCCTATCTAAATCAACATATATATTTCCGGACAATATATCGGAATTCCAACTTTATACGCTTATTTCACTGTTGACACTCAAGTTTTTGGTGTTCCCGTTTCGGATTAGCCTTTTTTGTTGTTTATTTTTCCTCTATTCTGAGGCCTGCCAAAAACATTATTTCCTTGCTACTTTCTAGTATTCCAAATTGTTTTATCTTCTCCGTTCTTCTCATTAAAAATTCTCCATGATTCGCTCATCGCGTTAACTGTAGCCTGTATCGGATAATCATATTTTACAAAAGTAATTTTTGAACATCTCTTCAGTATACTCACAGATACGTTGTTGTTTCACTGGAAAATGATTTCGCTCGTTAGACCGGCAGAAAAGCCCTCTCGCTTTCATCTGTCTTCCGTTTTCTTTCGCAGCTTAAATCTCTCGCAGGCAAATTTCAAAACTGAATATACTCCAACAAAACATATCCATCTTGTATCTGCTCTAGTCTCCTGTCCCAAACATTTTGTCGTTTTTTCGATCGACAACAAAAAACCCTTAAAAAATACTCATTAGACTCGGATGTTCCCATTCGTATCTATAACGTCTCGATCCTTAAGATATTCCTGTCATTTATTATCTTTCTCTATCTTCACTCATAATTTTCCTACCTTCATCGATCACTACCTGATTCCTCCGATTGCAATTATTAACCATTTCCTAAACCTCCTTAATTTTTGACACTTCTCCAAATTCCAAAAGCAAATATAAACAACCAGCAACTGTACATTCATTTCAATGACAATAAAAAACAAATGTCCTTTTTACCATGGTCCGCTTTATAATTAATAACAACATATCGGTTTAATTTCTAAAGTATGATGGATGACTAAATGGATGGTAGTCCAGGCCATATAAAAAAAAAAAAAAAAACATAATTAAAAATAATTCACATTCTTATACAACTCTACAATTCGGTCTCAATTTGATTATTACGCACTTTTTTAACATTGGGCTCCAAATACCACCCGTAATACGAATAGATGAAATTCAAAATCTTTCCTCCACCTTTGCCTCGGCGTTCAAAGTCATTCCCTGTTCCCGCGGCTTTTTAGCGAAATCCAACCCTCCTCCTCATTTGCCTTTATTTTAATATTATTCAAATAACAAACACCGTAACTTATACGTTTGTTAATTGCAATAATGCTAGAATTATTATGTTGAAAACATAAATGAATGGAATGTTGAACAGTGATAAATCGTGATAGAAGAAATTAAACGTCGAAATATTCGACCCTTTCTTTATTGACTCTCTCAATGAAGTCGATCATGTTCTTAGACCAATAATCAGGTACATGAAAATCTCTCCCACTTCATTATAACACGCAATAATCGCAGTAGCTTCCTAGAATATTGCCTTCTTGTCGTTCCGTTATTATCTGCTATCCTTTTAGTTTCAAATAGGCTCTGTTCCATTTCTCTATGTTTCGGTAAATTTCTATCTAGGCGTATTATTAGGTGACGATTGCCCAGCGGCGCTACACATTGCGGAGCTCATTTTATTTTTTATAAGCCCCCTTTGTATAATGAACTTGTCCGAGTATCTTAACAACCATACGAAATCTCCATTTGTTGCGTTTGTCTGCGGTTTTGCGATTGCATTTTCTCCAACGTTTGGTTAACAGCCACATGTGACTAATTTGTTGATCATAAAAGATCTAGCTTGATGACGATTTAGTTTAGCTGCTGGCATAAACTTTAAATGTGATTTTTAACTGCATTTCCGGCATCGCATTTAACTTCTTCTCTAGTATATGAACGTAGAGTTCTGTTAACACTTTTCGAAGTGGATGACTCGGAGTGCGATAAACTTTTGAGCAATTCCACTGCCAATGCAAGAGGATTCCAAACTCGACGAGATAATGAAAAAACAACGGCATCTATATAAGCCGTGACCGGCAAGTACACATTGCAATAGTTGACGAAAATGTTGAGTTTTCGTGGGGAACCGGGACTTTTAGCCATTTGCTTCATATGTCCCTGATTATTGAGAAATGCAGATTTTTATGTAGGCCAACGTAAATATTTATTATTCCCAGCGATGGTTATAGCGACAGAATAATTACACCATTAAATAACAAAGGATAAGAGAAAATGTTAATTTAAATAGTATTTACTTGAAAATAATTTAAAAGGCCAAACACTACGAAGTTTGCTCGAGCTTGTTTTTTCAAAATCATTTGAGTTGTAAAGAGACTGCAGCGTTTTTAATGGCAAAATTCGGGTAAAAACACTAATTCGAAAATATAAAGCCAAGTATACATCTGATGCGTAATTTAATTGCCAAGTTGTTTGTCTTTTATATTGTGAAAATTTTATAAAAGTCAAGAGTAACGTAATAATAATTGAGTAGGTAGTGCGGTAGCCTAGCGATTAAGGCGCTTGGCTACTAAACCAGAGGTGTCATCGGTTATCGAGACTTGTCTCGTTTCAGATCCGAATCGCTCCCAGGTTTATACCTAATCTGAAATTGAATATTGGTTATTCGAGAGAAATCTGGGAAAGTAAAGGCGGATCCAAAGTAGAAAGGAACTGGCCCCAGTATTCTCCTCAGATCCATTAGGCTTAGTATAATTATGAAAAGCTTAACTTCACAATCCATGATACTTTTTTTTTTTCTTTCTTTTTTGGGCGCGCCAGCGGCATTGACCCAACAACAAGAAAACTAAGCTAAGAAATTAAATAACTAAGCGGTCCGAAATGGACGCAACAAAGGACAACAGTGCGGACACCACAGAAGATGAAGGAAAGGAGAGGATAAAGGAAGAGTTATAGGGAGTAGGGAGACCTAATGACAGGAGCTGACTGTATAAAAGGTAGCGATTATTAAGAAAAGCAGGACATGTACGAGGAGGATCGCAATCGTGGAGAGAGCAATCAGGAGAAGGCGATAGGGCAAATCGAAAGCGAGAGGAAGGGAGGAGAGAATGATTGATCCGGAGACGAATTAGGGAGACAATAGAAGAGCGACGACTGAGAGGAATAGAATGCAACCAAGACAGGGAACGAGGAATTGGCTGAATGAAACGGTAGTGAGAATGACGATTAGAAAATAGGGAGGGATAAATATCCTGCCAAAGTCTGGCGTGATTGGAGGTGGATAAGGAAAGGATATCTAAAGAAGGGAAATGGTTGAGGAATGAATCAAGGCGACCAGCAGAACGAGCCAAAGAATCGGCTGCATCATTGCCATCAATTCCGGAATGACCGGGGACCCACAAAAAATCAATGAGAATAGAACGGGTTGACTGCAAAGTGGAGGTAAGAGAACTAATTGGGAGAATAATATTATCAGAGGAATGTGATGGAGGAGAGGATAGGACTTGAAGGACGCCCTTAGAGTCCGAAATAATGAGAAATTGGTAAAGATCGCTTAAAGAGGAAATATAAGAGATAGCCTGAATATCCATGGGACTTGCTTTAATTTTTTTTTACTTAAGTATGAATTAATACCCAATAATATTATCAGAATTTTTAATTTTATAATTAATTATGTAAAGTGATAAAAACGGATGTCGTTTTTGGAAAAAAATTAATAAAGGTAACGGAAAATTAATTTGAGCATACAAAAGACAAGGAACTTAGCAGTTAAATTATGCGTCAGATATATATTAAAATCACAAACTTGGCTATACTTCTCGCGAATTTCTTTTCTTTTTTTTATCGTGGATATCACAAGTTTTTAAGGTTGAATACATAAATGAATCAACCCAGCAAGAACTTGCAGAATCCGAATTTTGAAATTAAATTAACCCGAAATAATACTTTTAATTAATTAAAATTCACTATTTTTAATATTCTAAAAGTTCGGTACAACTATCGACTTTGTGTTGAAATATTTTAAGATTTTTCAGTTTCGGTTTAATAATTAAATTTCCTATCTCGATGATTAACGCAATTACATATTAGAACAGATAAAATACGATTTTTTGAACCATTCCGGTAGCATTCATTTGTATTTTCAAAAGCTTATTTCGGTTCATAATGTTAACATTACCGTCTCATTTGTCAACTTCCAAATTTATACAAGTCTGTTATTTCCGAAACCGCTAAATCTGTACAATTTCACTTCGAACTTTCTACTTAAAAAAAATGCCGACTTAATCATTTTGCCGTTTATTACTAGTTAAGGAATATTATATGTGCCGCAAATTCTACTTTTACATTTTCCCCCCTATTTTATAAATCAATGTGAAATTATCACGTAGTATTTGACCAATTTTCACTTTACCGTAGAGCTAATAAAATCATTTGGGCACCGCTTATCCTTCGCAACACCAAACGCGCACAAAACCACAAACGACTGTATTATTTGCCAGAAGCTGATTTTAATTTTTACATACTTTCAAAATTTCCAAAAATCGCCGTTTTCGGGTTACCACTTTAGCTTATTTTGTAGATAAAAAATAGTTTTTCCGATTTTACAATTTTTCTTGTTACACGTACTGAAAAGAAATGTAAAATCGGATGTCACGCGCTATGTACTTTGATTTTTACGGGAGATAATTAAAAATTTGGCAATTATTTTTCGGTAGATTTTCAGACTTCATAATTTTCATATAACCTAAAAGTCAGGAGTATTGTCAAATTTCAGCTTTCTAAGATCTTGTAGTTTTTATCGTATCCTCCTCTCATGATAATGCTTAAAAACTCAGAAAATTGGCTATTCGCAAATTTTTAGATTTTATGATTTTTCAGTTATTTACAAGTGTGTCTCAGAAGAATTATCGCATATACACTAAATTTCAGCTTCTACGTCTTCTAATTATTGCTGTGTGCTTTAACCTAGAGACTTGATTTTTCCATACGCTCCGAAACAAAAAACCGATGTTATTTTATAATTACATTTGAATCCAGTCGCTAGAGTGCGCGGTTGTCGCGTAATCGTAATAATCTCTGTACTTTTTGGCTAACCTGCGTATTTATTAATTTTTAGATTTCATAATTTTCCTACTATTTAATTTGCATTTTTTTTGTAATTTTATTAAGGTGAATAATATGCTACATAGCAGCTACATAAAATTTGTCAAGTAAAAAACATAAAAATTAGCTTTTATTAAATGTTGACATTTTAGATAATGAAAACCAAGTATAATTAGAATTGTACACTCTGTGATAATTAAAATTTCTCGAATTACTGATTCTTTATTATTAAACGTGCCTCCCTTTTTTAAACATCATTCATTTTAATCCCCCGAATTAATTTAGATTTTCTCAAAATTCTGGCGAAATTTCCATTCAACCTTCGTCGTATTTCTAAAGGAAAAATAATAGGATAATTGCGCATTTTCTTCCATTTTGGGAAGGTAATTTTCATAAATAGAAAACAATTACGAATATATTACGCTATACTACGACAAAATCAGATTTTTTCAATTTCGTTCGCGTTGCATTGTACGTGAAACGTATCGTTTGATTTAGCTTATTCCATTTTTATTTTTTAACTTTCTTTGAACTATCACTTACACACTGATATTCTTTTTGCATTATACACATATAATATGCGCGCTCGATACATTTATTCATACGCATTCACGACTTCAACCTTTATTCTGTAGTTAGCGGTGTACACTGTTTTAATTATTTACTAAGTTAATCGGGGGAATCCTTTTTTGCCGACAGTAATAACAGTCGCAGCGTAATACCTTTGCTTTCTCCGCTAGCAATATAAAAACAGCTATGCAAATTCAGCTGCAAAATAACAGAATGGAAGCAGACTGAAATGCGGTTATGTTTAATTTTCTAATAAGACTGCGCGTAATGCATCAGTACTATAGCATCGAATAACAGCGTTCTGATAAATGAAAACAAATTAGCCGAATGCCATACAAAATACTTATAGTACCGACATTAATAATGATAATTCGTGATTTAATGAAAAATTAAATTCTGATAATCGGTTCTCCATTAATGCTCTTAAAGAAGCCGAAATCTCGAGGAAAAATCATTTAAGAGGCATAATGGAAATTAAAAAAGTAAGCCGTAATAGGAGTCATAGTACAATTTTCTTCGTCTATTCGGAAAAAATACTTATTTTAAGAGCCTATCTTTAGCTCCCTCAATTTGACCTTTTCTTTTCCTACTATCGGTTTTAAGAATAACTGTTGTGTAGGTTCTTTTCTTACGATAACGATTCGGCTCCTATTTAAATAACTCCTCTGAAGCTTCCTTATACTTACTTCGGGCCTCTTCATTCTACTTCCCATGAAATCTATTCAGAACAAATTGGACCCTGTTCTCTTGCAAATTCTTCGCTTCATAATACGTAACCTAGTTCTGATCCCATACATTTAAATGTAATCTGTCAATTTGTCGTGATTCATCCTCTTTCTTCAGTGGAAAAGAAAGTGCAACGCTCCATTAATTTTTAAAACCTATTCAAACTCTGTGACTAAGAGCTTGTTACATACTGAAAGCCTCAAAAAGAAGTCCTCCGGGAAGAATTTCGGTTTTTCTTTTTCCACAACTTCCCCCTTTCACGTATCTGAAATATGGTTAGAACGTTTAAATTCCCATCTCCGAACAAGTCATACCAATTTCAACATTCCCATTGATAGCCTATTAACTTTTATTGATTCTGTTGCTTCTGCTTATGTTTCTAATTTTGATGAATTGTATTCTGCTTTTTTTTCACAAAATTCTCCTCCTCACTTCCCTACTTCTGTCTCTAATATTAATGAATTAGGGTCTGCTCTTTCAAAATCTTTCAGTCCAGATCTTGAGAGCGTATACCTCGTATATTGCCCTCAAAAATCTGTCTGAATGATTCATTAGAATTTTCCTAAAATTTTTGAATGTCTTCTTTTCCAGATATTACTCCTCTCTGCTAGGGTTCTTTTATCATCATTTACATCCAGTCTCCTTAGTATCCTGTATCAGAAAACTATTTGAAGATATGTTAAACAGGCGCTTTGTTTTTAGTGATCGGAAAATAATAATAAAGTTTGGCTTTCGACTTGGTACCAACGCCCTTCTGATTGCATTAGTCTCCTTATTTCCAATGTTTCTAAATGTCTAAATCCTTTATGCAAAAGCATCATACCTTAGTTTTCTTTATCGATGTTTCCTGGTTAATGTTCATCCGCTAAATGTAAAAAATGTCAGCAATTAACGTTCTAGTTCAGTTTTCTTCCCTTGTTATTAATCTTGCGATGAATTGTTTTATTTACTTATTTTCTCCACTTCTCAATGCTACAAAAATAGTCTTTCGCGGTTTTCCGCAAAGTTCTTCTGTCCTATTTGTTTTAATATCTACATTATCAGTGGTGCTACTCTTCCTTTGAGTTCCTCCTTTTTATTCTTTACCGATGATATCCTGTTTTTTTCTCCTCCGGTATTGTAACTGCGAATGAGAAGCTCTTAATTCGTCTCTTACTGCACGGAATCATTCCCTATTCTAAATTCACCTCTTTCCGTTTTCCTTTTTCTAAGCGTTTTTTTATTGTTTTCATGTTTCGTCGTTATGATCTTGTGAAAATTAATACAATATACATCTCTTCCTCGAGTTAGTTGCTTTTGCTATCTTGTATTTTTCCGTAACAGTTAACTGACATTTTCTGAACATGTTGAAAATGTCTTTCCTTTTCTACCATTAAAAGGCCAAATCTGTGGAAATCTCTTTCCCCAACCAAATGGGGTGGTGATCTTTACACACTGATTTCCTTGTGCAAATACATCCTTTCCATTCCAAATCTCGTCTGTCCTAATTAAAAAGCAAAAGTTCGCGTCTTCGCTCTGTCTTAATGTTTTTAAATCCTCTCTAATTTTAACATTTTTTTCTAAATCCATATGTTACCCCTGCCACTTTGCAGGTCTTATTTAAGCCATTATTTCCTCATTACACGCCCTCCCTGCTCCTATTCATTCCTACCTCTTCATATATAAGGACCGTCATTTTACGCCTAGAAAAATCTGGATTTTAGCTTTTATTTTTCTTCGCCCAATTTTTGTCTTTACATAATCATCCTGATGGGGCGCTCGATTGACTACCAAAGGGGCAGACATTTGGGGTTACCTGGCTCGTGAATATGTAGTTGTGCGAGAGGGTTGTATGTCCTATTCGGAGACGATTCAGGGCAGAAAAATCTTTGTGGGAAACTCCGTCTGTAGGCCACCAAAAATATTGATGATTTTTGAAGGTGTTTTTACGTTAAAAAAAAAAAAAATGTTGCATATTGTTAGGTACTTCATTAATATTTTATGCAAAATTTTTTATTACAAATATAATCAATAACATATGTAATTTTTATTAATGTTTATACGGTGATTAATTTATGTAAACTATTAATATATATATCAAAATGATGGAAATTAATAATAGTATGAATATTAATAAAAAACGTATTGTTATTTATAAAATAAATATGCAAAAAAAAATGTCAAAACACCCCCCTCACCACCCTTTTAAAATTTTGGGCACGGCCCTGATGCTAAGCTTCTTGTTAGGAGCGTGCTTTGATAAACGCAAAAAAAATTATTGTATAAACTGATACAATTCCAGGCAAAACCTGACTGGTTTTCACTCTGAGCAATATTGAAACCCTTGAAAATCTGCCAATTTTGGCCTGGAAATTCATTAGTTTACAAATAGTATCTCTCTCTGCGCTGGTCACAATCAATAATGTGTAGGCAACTGGCATAATGTCTCCAACACTTCCGTTCTTTCTTTCAAATAAATATCGCCAATTGGCCTGTTTTTTACATGTGTTTTTGTTAGGATTGTGAAACTTTCAACTTCGTCAAAATCATAGCAGCAATAAAGAAAGATGTACATATATTCTGGTGCGCTGATGAATTAAGAAAATTATGGAAAGAATTACAAAGGGGAGGAAGTAAAAATATAGATGAAGAGTAGAAAAATTTCGAAATTAAAGTGAAAACGTTCAACGAGAACAATAGAACATCCGGTAAAAATGGTCAGACTTGAATCATTCCGGTGGTGAAAACGACAGAATATCAAATAATTCAAAATGAAACTGAAAAAAAACAAAAAAAAAAAAATTCCTCAACGGACTTTGATTAGTCGGATAGAAGAGGTAACGGAATGACGGAACCAGGCACAAAAGAGCACATTGGGCTGAAAAAAAAAACTGATGACTAGAAAAGAAGAAAAGATAAGTATTGTGCCGTAGCCCTAAAACAAAAAATTTTCTAAAGCATCATCATGATGACATGGGCGACAGTGATCACTTTTCACGAATTATAAACATGAAAACAAGTATGGCTTCACATCTATAAGACCGGCCTTTGCTCATTTACTAACGGAATTCTAAAATGTTCCAAGAAGTCAATCGCGCGGACACAGGCCGTTATCCACAAACAAATTCCTAGTACCGTGGTGGTCAACTTCTGAAAAGATTCCTTACACATTGGAAAACTGTACTGCTTGTAAACACGCTCGAGCAACAATATGACGGATACGGAAACAAGAAAACAGGAAATCTTGGAACAAACACACTTCAACACTAATTTACAAAACACCGATTCATCAGTTACGGAACAAAATACGAGCATTAAATAAACACGTTGACCTACGAATCCTTAATAATAAGTTACATACAGACCCAGGACAAATTGCAGAACAATTCGCATCGTTTTTTGATCAAGTAATAACCAGTTGACACTCACATCACCGCTAAACAAACAACATTTAGCAAACGAACAACTTGACCTCAGTTCAGCAAATTCAGAAACATATAATGCACCCATAAGCTACGTGAAATCCAAAATGCCATCCAGAAGACTAAAATATCTGGCGTCGATAGATTTCACATTTCATTCTTAAAGCACGCCCCAGAATCAATTCACAGAGATTGGAGGTCATCGCGAAGCACACTTTTAAGGTGGTAATAGTAGAAAAATTTATTGATAACATTAGCAGTTGGAAAAGCCAAACTCTGCGATTCTGTTGCGAAAGATAACGAAAAGCGAATATATGACTGTAAGGTTTGAGGAATTCCTTTCCCGTTCCCTGTTTTTCGATGATAAACTGCTACATTTCATTCATAATTAGACGATTTCTTTTTATTCCTTTTCATTCTTACAGATCCCTTCTCGTCACTATTTTTAATGAGTAACGAAAATCCGACTTCCCTGAAAGTGACGTTGGTAAAGCAAATACAACGCGAAAAGAAAATAACGAGATTACAGAGTTAAATTCGTCATTAAAAATAGTGACCAGAAGGGATCTGTAACAGTGGAACGGAATAAAAAGAAATCGGGCGCACCGGTTTTGCGAGCCAAATTCCTTATTTTCGCATGATTGATGACTTTAAAGGACGAAAATGATTTTACGAACAAGAAGTAAATTTTTCTCTGGCAACAACGCATCTTACCCCTATACGGAATCGTAGATGAAATAGGAAACTAGCGAGCAATTTCAGGAAATGATTATTCAGCATATTGCAAATCAAAAGGAGTTCGAGTTTCGCTCCGAACAAACGGCATACCACACATAAACATAATACTTTCGCACATCGATACTCATTCATCTAACCGACTTGGAGCAAAATTACTATCACTTCGTAAATACGTATATACTTTTTTTAAATTCACGGCAAAATCTCTCGCGATATCCGGATAAAGATCTATTTATTCCATTTAGTTGTACATATGCGTTGATAACTTCACCATGTACTTTTTACACTGTTCATGTTATTGGTTAATATTAGATTAATTAAATAAGTTAAATGAATTTAAATATTATTTTAAGCAGTAGGGGGAATATGAATTTAGTCCATAGTGTAATTACAAATAAAAAAATCGTGATAACAAAAATAACGTAACAGTTAAGAATTAAACATGTACCGCGAGCAATTGTGGTGCGAGTTTGGAAACAAACGTAGAGGCAACCAACATATTTTTTTGTTTTTGTTATTCATTTCATTTATTTCGTCTTCTTTATCATATTTCCAATACTTGGTATATAGTATATTGGTGCATAGTACCGTTCATTTTGCTCGTTTCATTATTAATTTCTTTTTTGTTAATTTTACTTACATTTTTTAATTATTTCTTTTCTATTATATAATTTTTTTTTATTTAGTCTCGTTTTAATTTTTTTGTCACCTTCACGATTTCCTGGTCAGCTGAACTTTTTGTTACAAACAACTCTTTTCAGGGTTACTTTTGTGTTACTTTACTGAAATATTTTTCGTTGTATTTTATTAAATACTTTGTTCCGCTCGTGGTACAAATGTACCCATTAAAAGCATGAACAAAAAAGTAAACACTTAACATTAATTTTTTGCAGTCTCAGCATCGAATTCAAATTGCAACAATAATTAAAAACTAATTAATGAGTACATATAATAAGATAATTGTTCACTTTCTGTAAGCTGAATAATGAACATTTACTCCACTCTGACTTGTTGCCGGTTTTGAAAAGTTAATGTTGTTGAAGAATAATCATAAGATTGTTAAGTGTATTACTCTGAAATGTATTACCTTTTATCTAATTATTTTTTACTTTCAGCGCATTTGCCTTTTTTAACTTTTACAACAAACTTTGAAGTCGATATCACTTTTTTACCGGTTCTACACTTCTGCATGAACAAAGAATCATTGAAATCAATCTGCATAGTTATACGTAACCAAATACAAAATAAATAAAACAAGTTCAGTCAAGCATGATGTTTCATGCGCTCAGGGTTACTCCGTATATTAATTTATAGGTACTATAATATTTATGTTTAGATAATGTTAAATTCGAAGGAATTTGATATTTCCGCTGCAAAGAGGAAGAGGAACGTAATTTTTTGCGATTTTTCGAAATTATCGCCATCTCGAAAATTTCGTTAAGGTAATGAAATACGGTTTCGTTCCCGACAAATAGTGATCTCTCAATTAATATATCACAAGAACGGTAACAAAAATTTATTGCAAAATTTTGGGGATTCCGCGCCCCTTGGAGTCTAATTTTGGAGATGGAAACTGGGATGCTGGAAACTAAAAAAATATGCGGGAACCTGCATATTTTTAACCTTGTTCAAAATTTTTAACTATGATACTCGCGTCGTCCAAAAAGGGATATACTTCATCTTTCGTGAACTTTTCGTCAATTTCAAAAGTTTCGTTGAGGAAACGACTTATGGGTTCGTTCCCGTCAAATAGCGATCTTTCCAACAATGTATCACATGTCCAGAAAATAAATAATTTCTTTCAAAATTTTGAGCTTTCAGCACCCCAATGGTATAATTTTAAAGCTGTATACCCGGATGTTCCAAATTACACAAATATACGTGGAAGCCTAAATTTTTAGCCGCGTTCAAAATTTTTAGCGATAATATTCGCGACGCTAAGGGGGGGCACGTAATTTTTTGTGCTTCCTTGAACTTTTCGGCAACTTTGAAAGTTTTGTTAAGGAAATGAAATATGGTTTTGTTTCCGACAAATAGCGATCTTTTCAACAATATATCATATGCCGGGGGAAAAAATATTTTTTTCAAACTTTTTGAGCTTTCGGCGCCCCAAAGGTCTGAATATGAAGTTGGAAGCTTAGCTATATTTTTCCTATAAAGCGGTCCTGTATGTATATGCCTAAAATACGTTTTGGTTTCTCCAACGTTTTTACTCGGGCTAATATTTACGTGAACCTCCTTTTTTTTGCTGTTTTTGGCCCAAAAAGGGAGGTTTAATTAATTTTTTTACTGTACTTTTTTGATTTTATGAAAGGACTCCTGCATTTTATGTAATATTTGGAATTTGACCTTTAAAGGTTTATCTAGTAATGAGTTATGATTTTTTAAGTGATTTTTGAGGTAGTTTTAAATACCATATTATATATTCTTGGCGATTTTTTGGATTTTTTGCCGTCCAGAGTAATCGGTTATCTTGAAATTATAGATCGTTTTAAAGGGAATCTTAATTGTAATTTATGTTCCAAATTTGAAGTTTGTAAGTCAAACCGTTCGTAAGTTATTGATTTTTATTTGATTTCTGAACCATCTTATTAGAATTCCGTACATTATATGTACATGGAATTTTAAAAAAAATATGTGCACGTATATTCTTTATAAAGGAGACCAAATTGTAAAACTGTGAAAATCATCGCCAAAATGGAATGTCGATCGTTGTGTTCGTGAAACGCGTCTTGCTCGGTTGCCGATGTGAACATATCATTTTACTTGGCTCGCAAAACCATCATTTTGTCGGCTGTCAAAAATTTCCTTTGGCTCGCAAAACCGGACCGCCGAAAGAAATCGTCTAATTATGAATGAAATGTAGCAGTTTATCATCGAAAAATTTCTTCAATTCCAGTCATCCCACCATCTAAATTTACAAACGAATCTTTCGTGTTGTGGACCGCTAGCGTACGCCCGAAAAAAAAAAAAATGAAAAAAGTAAATTCATGAGAAATGATTGAAATTTTGAGAATCAAAAGGAACATATAAAAATCCGTTATTATTCAATTTTTTTTCTTGGGAGAGGCGGCTCTTTAACCTATATAGTGACTCTTTTCTTCCATTTCTACTTTTGTTATTCCTGCCCTTTAATTATTTTTATTCTTTATCCTTACACGTTTAAAAATACAATTTTTTTTCTCTTCCTTTCAAATTCTTGTGCTAATACCTTACATTGATAAATTTATTTTAAAAAAACAGTGAATTTTTAACATGGTCTAACTTCTTATAAAATCTCTAAACATATTATTACTAGGCATTTTTGATGAAGCCAACTACCGAGGCTGGTCAGGCAACGTGTTTCGTTCAGATATAACACTGATATGCCGAGTTTTTTTTTTTTTTTAATATAAAATAATATTATTTTATATATTATCTTTTGGGCGCGCCAGCGTCTTTGACCCAACAACCACAGAAATTAAGGAAAGGGTTAAATAGAGAGACGATTAGAAATAGAGCTTAGGAAAGATTGAAGTACAGGGATTATATCTGGAGATGGAAAGGAAAGGTCAAAGGAAGAATTATAAGGAGCAAGAAGACCCAGTACTAAGATTTTAGAGTACAAAACAGAGCGCTCAGAATCAAGGGCAAGGCATTCAAATTAGATGTGTTTTGCAAAACATATGGGAGAAGAGATGGAACTATGATATAGATAAAGTTCCCTTGCGCAAGGTTAATGACTGTAGTTGATGAGCCCAAAGATTAAAATAAAAACAAAGTTACTTTACCATTTGTTTACTTTCGAGAAGACTGCGTCGTAATTATTGATTAAAAGTAATATTAAGAAAACACAAAACACGAATAAGAAAACCAGAAATCTAAACTGACATTTGAATTTAAAAATAAATCGAGTCTCGTATTTATGACACAGCGCTTAGCGAATTGTGCTTTTTTTAATGGCGGACATGTAAGTTCACGGCAAGCCAGTCGCTGTTGTTGAAAAGGGTAGAAACAGTTCTTCCATTTACTTTACCTTGACCCTGTCTGACATTGCCGGTGTTTCGAATAAACTGACAGAGGAAGAAAAAAAAAAAGGTCAAAAATGGCATGCTAAATAAAAAAACGATCTTAAACATGTAAAAATGTGCCGAGAAATATAAAAAAAATATCACAAAATTATAGAAACCGAAATTTTAGATAATGAAACAAAATTAAATTAATTACACTCGTTTACAAGCTGTTGTAAAATTTAACGTTTAAAACCTCTTTCGCAGACGATCCGAAACAATATTAAAATATCTGAAACGAAGACATGTAGTCGGGAAGTCGTATTTTCTACGTAATTAAACGAGAGTATTTAAATAAAATGTCCAAAGTGTAATTCACGTTTTCTTACGGACAACATGAAAGGCAAGCCCGTTTTGTTATTACACATGTGTGCCTGCGCAAAGAATTGTTTGATGTGTGTGCGTGTATTGTTGCTGATAAACAAAAGTGAACTAAAGTCCAAAATATATGAACGATCGTAAGAAAAAACTCGAATGAGACACGTTAGGATAGTTTGTGAAAGACAGACATTTTGATATTTTCTTTGAAATCGTTCTTCTGATAAAACTTTTAGCCATATTACAGCAACGACCACCAATTTTACATTATGCATTTTAATGTGTACGCGTGAGTAACTGCTGTTAATATGTGTACTGCTCCCTTTTCTTCACCAGTGAAGATGCATCTCATTGGTACTGTTTCCGAGAAGATGTAAGTAATTCGCTCGGGCATTCCACACATAGTGATATAGAGCAGATCATCAGGGAAAAGTAAAGAATCTTTTTAGATGCTAGCTTACGAACTTTAACGGTCAGAAACCTCACATCAATTAATTCCTATAGAAAAGCTAAGGACTAAAGAGAACAGTGAAAAAACGGGGGAGTGTCGAGAGAATAAACGTAAAAAACAGTTTCGCCTAAAACCACCAGCTGGTATAATTGAATAAAAAATTAATGGAATCAGCTATTAAAAATAAAAATGGAAATAAAATTTAGTTATAACAAAAATTTGACATACGCATCTATATTAAACTATATTCGTCGGGGCAGCCTTCTGGATATCCAGATACACTAGTTCTTCAACAATGATTATAAAAGAGTTGTTTTAATTGACTACGTCATTTTTATCCTTTTATTTTAGCGGTTTATCGATAGCTTTCTACGTCATCGAAAGGGCGCGAGCTAGTTCTTTCACATTAACATGGCTTTCATTCTTCTTTATGTCTTTCATAGATGTAAATCTTGCCTCATCTCCTGGCCGTTTACCGTTCAGCTACCCCTCAAACAGGTTCGTCAACCATTGCAAGTGGCAAATTTGATGTTCTGTTCATGGTTACTCCTTCGGTTCTCTATAGTTCGCGTTACAGCTAATTCCAGGTTTTCATTTATCATTTTGAGCACGTCCTCATTGCTTGTAATTTTTTCAAACGATGAAATTTTTAACATTCTTCTGTAGCAAGTCTGAAGTCTGGATTTTTCTCTTTTTACAAAGCTAAGTTTCATAGCCGTATAATGTAACACTCCAAACGAACATTTTAGGAAATGTTTTTCTCGAACGTAAAGAAAAACTTTTTGATGTAAGCGGCGTTTTCATTTCATCGGAGTCATCTTTCACCAGCGCTGTTCTTCCTCTAATTTCCATGTCGCATCTTCCAAGCTATTAGCGTGCCATCTACTACAACATTGACTGGAGGCACGGATGAATATAATTTAGATGCTGTTTAAAATATTTGACAGTCTCAGAAATATAATTTTTGTTCATTGTCCTCAAGAATTTTAGGAAAGGAACTCGATAGGCGTAGTTGGGACCGGAATAAGTTGAACTTTGAACAATTGACCAAAAGATGGTGAATGGATAGAGGAACAGAACATGTGGCACAAACATGAGGGACTGTCTCGTTTAATATGTAGTAAGGGGATATGTTTGCATGGTCAATGTGCAAGCGACATAAGGTAACTTCTTCTTTGTGGTTAGATCTTAATGACCAAAGTTCAGTATCTGACCGGATTGAATGTAAATTTTGTATGCTTGCAGTTCTATGATCTGCGAATACTTTTATAGCCTCTTCTATATTTGAGAGCGCTTGACATCCGTTACGGAAGTCACGGGTTCGATCCCGGGCGACGACAGAACTTATTACAAAAAATTAAATTTAAAATGTTCGCTAATAATCACGTGAAAGGCAATGGAAAACCACCACGTGTACCATCATATGTTCGCTAGTTTAGTACACACAGCAGACACACGCGGGATTGCACTTGCAGCGCGATAACAAGCGACTGCAATCAGTTCCGGATGTGGTCTTGCGTGCGTACACTCGCGTTGCGTATAGCAATTGCCATGAGCGCTACCTATTCTGTAAAACTAGATTGTACAAATAGGAAGTCACGACTCTCGGAATCGAGCGATACGACTAAAAAGAAGAAGATATTTGAATTATATAATCTAAATACCTAATTTAATTGTATATACATATATATATATATATATATATATATATATATATATATATATATATATATACATATATATATGTATATATTGAAAAGTTCAGTGCATTGCTCGACTAAGAAATAATATTTCCAAAATAAAATAAATAAGGTAATAATAATGATATTCTTGTTCAGTACAAAAAGCTACAAATATACGTAAAAAATTAAAAATCCACCAGAAAAAATTCACAATAATCACTAGTAATCTTACTTGTCGAGTGATGAGTTATCACTGAGTGGCATGACTTTTTTTTTTTTTTTTTTTAATTTTTTGGGCTCGTCAACAGTTACCCAGAAACAATTAGAAAAGGCAGAAGTCAATTATATCTTGATACGATAGAATATTGTTAGGAGGAAGGAACAAATAATAGAAACAATGCGTGCAGAGGGAAAAGATAGGATATAAGAGGCGCAATATGGAGTAGGAAGACCGAGTATAAATAAAATGGAATAGAAAACAAAACACCCAGCAGAAAGAGATAAACGCTTAATAAACGCATGGTCAGCATCGCGAACACGCTCTTCGTTTGAGTGGAGAGGATAATATGAAGAAGCAACCAATGAAAAACGAAAACGAGAGGAAGATAATAAAGTATGGATTAAGAACGCAGACGAGTAATAGAGACAACAACAGAACCACGAAGTAAGACAAAGTTGAACAGACAGATAAAAAGAACAATTGTTAGAAAAAGAAGAAGCGTAAATATCCGATACCGTAATCTAAGATGAAAACCTTTGTACAGCGGAAGGAGATTAGACGATAGGACTTTTTTAAAGAAGAAGTGAGAAGAGGCATCATAACCCGAGCCAAGGAGTTCGTCGCTTCATTACCGAAGATGCCCGAATGACCAGGAACCCACAGCAAATCAATTTGATTGGAATGAAAGGAAGAAAGAACGTGAATAAGTGAGCGTATGCGGAGTATGATAAAATCAAAGGAATGATCAGATAGGGGAGAATGAATTAAAGGGCGGTCATGGAGTCAGATATAATCAAGAACTTAGAGGAAAGGTGTTGGAGGAAATGAAAATAATGGAACGTAGGATAGTCATTAATACGTTTATGAATGTAGAACAGAAAGAAGGCAGGCGAAAAGATTCTGAAAAGCCAAAATCTGGGAGGATAAAAGAGGCACCGACACTACCCGGTCCCTTCAAACCACCTGTAAACACGGTTGTATGCGAAGGAAATTGAACATTTGATAATACTGTGGAATTCCTATCTAACTAGAGCCTGCGAAAGATACTTAGAGGTACAGTAAGCATATTTAGAGGATGGCAGAGATCGGCGAAATTAATAGAGAAATAAGGGAAATCGACAAAGGACATCATGTAAGGACAAAACGAACTGAGCCGAAGAGAGATCAGAGATAAAATAGGGGTTTTCCTTGGTGCAAAACGCCAATTTCTAGAAATTGAAAAATAGGAATGGATTAGAGTGCTTTTGGATAAAGGATTAGTAGATATGGAAAACAAAAAGACTTATACAGTCGGAGGGGGACCAATACCAGGCCGAAAGCCAAACATTTTGCTAGTAAATACATTATTATGCTCTAGCAACCAAACAAGACGCTTGTTTAACATACCTTCAAACAGCTTTCTGATGCAGTATGCCAAGAAAATAGGACGTAAAGAAGAACTTTTTTCAAGAATGGGAATGATAATAAAATAATTCCAAGAGAAGGGAGTTATTCCACTGGAGAGGAAACAATTAAAAAGGTCAAGGAGAAAGGTAAGGGACTGTTCAGACAGGTTTAGGTATACCGTCAAGACCTGGAGTGGGACTAGTTTTAATTAATAAATATATGGGTATAGAGCGGTATGGAAATAACTATCAAACTTTATCGTTCGCATTTTGGCAATAGTACACGAAAAAAAAAAAAAAAATGATTAACAAATTATCTCGAGCGGAGAGTAGAAAGATCAGCTCTATTTCATTAACCTCAATTACAAAAGGACCTGGAGAGAACATCAGTCTGGACGGAAAGGGAAGAAGATAGAGCAGAGATTAGAGACCTAGATATCAATTTTCATACTTTCAAACATCAGCTGAACCGTGAGATAACGGTAACAGTAATAGAAGGTACCCTCCAATGATATGCAGAAGAATAAGCGTCTTTAGTAAAACGATATCGATGCAGCGGAAAATCCGAAAAAAATTTGCCGCCATGTTATATCTATAAAGGATTTGTTCAATGAAAAAAAATTAAGAAACGAGTGAAAAAAAAATAAATAAATTCAGCCCGCTATTTCCGAGAGATTTGAAGGACATGTCAAAGTGGTTTAACAATAGCTGTTTCTAAATTTCTATTGGAAACAAAACTTTCCGGACACGATTTATAGGTTCCTAACGAAACTTATGGTTGTCAGCGAAAATCGCAATATTGTGATGCATCTAACATATATGTAAACAAGCGGAAAATAGAACAAGTGAAATAGTTCAAATATCTTAGCTGCTTTGTTGCTCAGAATCGAAATCCGGAAGTGGAAGCTAACAGACGCTGTGCGCATATGACAAGAATGTAAATTGAGCACTTACAATCACAACTTATTCTTCTCTCAGAACAACCAGAAATACTTTGAAGCTTGTGAAATTCGGTTTTATATATATACATGATAAAGTTGGACAGCGCGTTTGAGGAATGATGTCCTATTTAAGTTCGTTAATGAAGATCCTCAATGTAGTTAAAAACGGGAAAATAAACTATTTCAGGTATAATGCGAACTCTTACGACTTCTCATTGAGGGAAAAATTGAAGAAATAAAACGAGTCGATCGAAAGAGACTGTCTTGCAAAGTATTAAAGTTTAGACTGGAATATCATCAGCGGGCCAGTTAGTTTGAACAGCCGAAAATAATGATACTATCAGGTGATCACTAAGTATAATGATCACGTTCGTCACTTTGATGATGATAATGATGACATGATTGAAAAATAAACGGCGGTGTTCGCTCTTTTAAAGATCTGCATTTAAACTGTAATTTCTTCTCGGCTGGAGTAATCATAGAACGTTGATGAGAAATGAGAGTTCAAGAGAAGTCGGTGAGCGATTACTAATAATGTTATTAACAGAATCATCAGTTGACTGAACAGTTTTGCAACTTGAGATTCAACAAAAACCATTTCTCATCGAACTTGTTTCTTATAACTCTGGTAGTATGTCTTCGGAACTTTTTGAAAAGATCGGGAAGAAGCTCTATTTTAAAATCTACATAAGAGCACGTATATATAGAACTTTTAGAAAAGAGGTAAAGCATTAAAAGCTAGAAATAAAGATTACAAATTATCATC
Source organism: Icerya purchasi (assembly GCA_039619475.1). Lineage (NCBI taxonomy): Eukaryota > Metazoa > Arthropoda > Insecta > Hemiptera > Monophlebidae > Icerya > Icerya purchasi. The sequence continues at coordinate 94,734,634 of CM077116.1, read as the reverse complement.
AGCTTCAAATAGTTGTAAACGATCGCGCACTACTGATTAGTAATAACAAATTAATAGCTTTAGGAAAACAATTTACGATGGACACCGTGTTTAAAAAATTTAATCTTAAAACCATAACGTTTCGGAAAGCTTACACTTACCATCATCAGAAATAGTTTGTTTCCCGTGGTGGTAAGTGTAATCTTTGCGAAACGTTACATTTTAAAATTAAATTTGTTAAACACGCTATCTACCGTAAATTGTTTTCATAATTATACCTACAGTGTGGAAGCTTTAAATGAATAATATCTTTTAAAGTAAAGGGAATCAATATAAAAGATCTCACCGTACAAACAGAATAAACATGCATTATCTGCACCAAACAATAAAATAACATAAGATCTCGTACGCATTCTAAATTTCAACACCTGTAAAATTTTATTTTTTAAACGAAAAATAACAAAAACACCAAGCGTTGACGTACTTATCGTTCGTCATCGTAGAAATGAATTCTTCGCCTCACCGGAAATTTTAATATAATGGCATTGTCACTTCCGCTGGTTTAAAATGTTCGATAGCAAAGGCATTAGAGTTATCTTCTTATCTGCACGCAAGTTACAATTTAACCGTCAGCGTGTATAGTTAAAAATAACCGTTCTTGTTCTGTTTTTTCTTTTTTTTTGAATTTTTAATAGTTTCAATGTACAACAGCGCAATTCGAACCCGATTCTACCTGAACCTAACCAACTACGCCACGTTCGAGTTTAGATTGCCGCGGATAAATTGTATTTAGTGTATTTCAATTATGGTTTTTTTTCGGGTTTTTCCTCATTCTTTGTACGGTTTCCTTATCGTTTAATTTTTGCTCGGTTCGTCTTCCTTTTTTTTTTTTTTTTACAAAAACAGTTATTTCAAGGGCTCTACATCGCGAATTGCTTTTATTCTCCGCACTTTGTTCAAGCATATATTATATCTTTTTAAAGTTTATATAATCAAATTTTAGCCCCTAATTTGTAATTACGAAGACCCGAATCTGAAGTATATTACGAGTACATTTATTATTTAGATCTATTAAATTTTTATTCAAATGTAAAAATTTTTGTTTTTAACGCGCTTTTATTAGCTTGACCTGTATGTAAGTGAGTAATAAAATTTTACAAATCAATTTTCACTGACTTCCCGACGTCTGAATAATTTGAAAATTTACATACGTATTCATTTTGGATGACACTTCAATAATTTCATAATTTTGTCCTAATGTCCTAACCAGGATCGTCAAAAAAAAAAAAGAAAAGCAATAACCCCTTCTACAGGTTACAAACATGATAGTAAGTGCAGTGTCCTATGTTTCTCAAAAACTTGATATGGTTCGAAACTGATTTCATAGATGTCGCTAAGTCATTTTCTTTACGCGCTTTTTATTTTATTAAACTTTACCCCTTAGGTGTTAAATGTATTACAATCTAATGCTTCTGTTTTTTTACGAACCACGGTAAAGTAATTAAATAACAGAACTTTAAGCAACGAAAGAAAATTATTCATAAATCTTACGTCTAACGAGTCAGAAAATGTAAATAGTGTACGTAAAGCACGAAATACAGGGTGCGGCAGCATAACTTCCTTTTTTAAAACGCGCCACTTTTTTTCTACTAAATTTATTACAGGCAAATAATAACAGAAAATCGAAATAAAACTGCAAGGGAAGAAGCACACATATTGCCCCAATGGGGGATCTAGAGTATGTTATTTCAATTTTCTGTTATTATTTCCCTTTAACAAATTTAGTAAAAAAAAAGTGGCGCATTTTAAAAAAGCCTGTATAATTTGAGAACAGAAATCCCGAGTCCTACCTGGGACAGTACAAGCCAGTATTTGTATGCGTTGTTGACTTCATGGGAGGTATGTCGATACAATGAAACGAGGGTCTTACTTTGCAACAGGGCAGTGCTAATAAGAATGGTAAAATTAACGATAGAAAATAACGACTTTGACGACGAATGTTGGAAGAAATTATAAATCGGTCGTAGTATTCGGGACCAAAAATAATAAAGCCAAAGAATTTTAGGTGGGCCACAAAGATAAAAACCGTTCAACGGATGAAAGATTTCCATGAGAAAGGTCGATATATTGCAGGGTATAAAAGCAGATAGTCGGACTGAGGACGAATCGGAGAAATTACAAGTCAAACATAAAAAGGCTATATATTTGTGTGTTTGCATAGGAGAGAAGGAAACAGACGTCAAATAGCCGGTTGGAAACAATTGGAGATTTTGCGGCACTTTAGCGAGAATAAACGTTGAATAAAATTATAGTTTAAAAAAACTAAAAAAACACGCTTTTATAGCAATGTGAACTAAAAAGTAAAAAATAATTTTTAAATATAAAGATAATATTCAACAGTGATTAAAATCTACCAAGTCGATATATTTCAAGTTTTTCTAATAAGCTCAAAATAAGAATAAATTAATTCATAACAAATTAACTTTAATGTAAAAGAAAGCGTGGGGTGCTTACTATATTTAATAAATTAAATCGATCTACAAATAGTTAAAAAATAAAAGAAAAAGTATAAAAATTGATATCAAAAGCACCCTACGCTTTCTTTTACATTAAAGTTAATTTGTTGTGAATTACTTTATTCTCGTTTTGAGATTATTAGAAAAACTTAAAATATATCGACTGGGAGATTTTCATCACTGTTGAATATTATTTTTATATTTAAAAATTATTTTTTACTTTTTAGTTCGCATTGCTACAAAAGCGTGTTTTTTTAGTTTTTTTTCAACTATAATTTTATTTCATAAGAATCTGTAATATATAACTTGCGCGGTTAGTGAATGTTTCTGCACGCATTTGTTAAAAGATACAGCGATAATAATATAAGTATGAATATAAGAATTACAATAAAGTAAATTTAAGTAAAATTAAAAATAATGGTAATATTAAAAAAAGTTGTGCAAGCAAATAACTTTTATTAAACAATTATAAATAATGAAAAACTAAACGGTTCGCGATGTGAACCAATCAGTTGTTCTGCTACATACTTTATAAGCGAAATAAGTAAATAAATTTTATTATTTACATACTGGATATTTAACTGAGTCACCCGAATCATTTTGGTGGGTAGCGCCATAATGTGAAAGGTTCATCAGATGCAGAAGAGCCAGAAATTTTTTCAAAGCAAAAGAACATTAATGCTGGATGTTCTTTTTTTTTGAATTAATACCAACCGCAGAAACAAATCAAGAGGAATATGCCAAGTGTAAAAGTCTTGAAAAGGGCTATTGTCAAAATTTAACGACAATATTAAAAATAAAAGCAACGAATGAACGAAAAACTTTAAAAAGATATATATGCTCGAACAAAGTGCGGAGAATAAAAGCAATTCGCGATGTAGAGACCTTGAAAAAGCTGTTTTTGTAAAAAAAAAATGAAAGACGAATCCAGCGAAAACTAAAAATAAAACCATGAAGCAGAAATCGAAATACAGTAAATACATTTTATCGGCGACAAACTAAAATCGAACGTGACGTAGTAGGTTGAACCGGGTAGGAATCCCGCCGATACATCTTAAAATTCAAAAAAAAAAAAAAGAAAAGAGAACAACGGCTATTTTTAACTATACACCCCGACGGTTAAATTGTAACTTGTGTACAGATAAGTAGATAACTCTAATGCCTTTACTATCAAACATTTTAAACAAGCGGAAGTGACAATGCCATTATATTAAAACTTCGGGTAAAGCAAATAATTCATTTCCACGATCACGAACGATAAATACGTAAACGTTTGGTGCTTTTCTTTATGTGTTTCCTATTACATCCTCACGGCAGAAATGGTATCTCGGGAGCAATTCTCTCGTTGAAGGGATTGGCCTGGTTTAAATTCTCTGGTAGGCTATTGAAAAGTTGAAGTCGCAAGCGCTGTTTATGGTCTCGTAAAGCCGGAACAGCAGAAAGAGGAAGAAAAAAAATGTTTGATTAGCGAATTGTAAATTACACGTAGAGCGTCGTATAATAAAGTGTTTTATGTTAATTATGAAATGGTAGAAAGGGAGCAATGACGCGCGTAGTGAAATGAAATGTTCGAGAATAGAATAAAAATAACGTTTATTAATTTAACAATTACGCGGCATTATTGTTTACTTCTCAAGGCTTATTATGTACTCATTTTTCTTTTTTTATTTGGGTTTGAATTTAAATACCATTTGCCCAATTAACTAATTATTAAATTAATCTTTCCAGAAAAATTCACTGTCTAAAATGTGGTCTGACATTTCTTACGGGTGGAAGTCAGTTTATCTTACTGATTTCTATAATTTCAGCATATTGTTATGTAAAAGTAGATAGAAAAATGATTTTCCGTTAATTTTCAACCTAGGTTATTAATTAGCTCATACGTATTGCTTTTTTTTTTTTTGCAATGATTAGATTTATTTCAAAAAAATTGTAATTCGGCACGTCCAAATATACGTTACTCACTTTTATTCCGTTTAAAAAGGACAATCCGATCGAATACTGTATTTTGCAATAAAACCGTCTAGCAAATTTATTGTTCTTGAAATTGTTACTCAAATGACTCTTGTAATTTATCTCTAGGCTCGCGTTATTGATCTTAGAAGTGACAACATGTCCCAACCAAGTAAAGAAATGAGAAGAGCTATATTTAAAGCTGAGATCGGTGATGATGGCGTTGCGGAAGATCCTTCAGTTAACGGTAATTGAAATAATTTAATTAAATTTGTTCTGTAAATAAATTAATTTTTTTCGCTCGTACCATATTGTGATTCGTCCAAAGATTCTAAGTCGTAAGGAGTTCACTGTTTCTCTTTATTTCTCAATGTACTTCTTTACTTTTTGCTTTAGCCTTGAAGGGTTTCGTTTTCCATTGAATATGTTTTTTGTTTATGTTCGAGCCTTAAAAAAGCGCTTATACTATTCTTGATCATTGTGGGTAATCAGATGGTGGATTCCTAAGCTTGAGTTGATTCTTACTCATGTGTTCATTTCAATAAAATTCCCAACTAGCTACCTCGCTGGTTAAATTTTCATACCCAAATATTAAAAAAAAAAAATCGTTTTAAAATTATTTCTCATATTACAACTATGCTCGGCGCACTAAAAATATGTTTTTCTTTGAAATACTTAAAAAGGAAAAGAAAACATTGTGCTGTTTTCATTAAATTTAAATTAAAATTATTTTTACCCAAAATGGGTCAAGCTGAAAAAGTAAATATTGTTCCCGTCCGCGAGTCTGCATTTCGGTACGCGGGTTTAAGATTGCTACAAGGTTAGTAGAGCCGTAAACTAACATATGTGTAACGCGGTAAAGCATATTTGCCCTAGCAATAGCTAAGACAAGAGCCTATTTTAAGAATTTTTCGGAGCTGCCCAAGCACCGAAGTTGCAATATTCTCGATGTTATTAAATACAATTTTTTTCTGCCCAAAAAATACAATCAAATTTCAAATTTGAAATTAAAAAAAGGAAAAGGAAAAGCGAGGAAAATAAGATTGCGAATTCATTCAATGATAAGAAATTCGTCTGCGAATTATCGTCACCATTTATCGCGCAAGAGTAGCAGTACAGGCGAGGATACCAGAGAAGAAGGATAGTCCTCAACCTAAGGGAAGAATATTTTAGGGTGTTACAGAGTTTTGTTGTTGTCATTTCCATTACATCATTGTAATTCTAATTTATACATACTTCCTACCTTTGTCAGAGTTCGTTTTTATTTTCTTAAAATTTACAAGCGAGTAGCTCTAAGTTATGTCAAATTTTTGCTACTGCTCAAACTGTTCGGCACTGATTATTAAAATAGGCCATGACTAAGTCTCTAGAGCTATCTCCTCGTAGGAGTGTTTCACACAGCGTCTCGTGTAAATGGTAGTGTAATCGATATAACAGCCTGCGTGTTAAAAACTTTTAGCAGTTGCGTGCAAGTAAAGATTCGATATATAAATGGTTTTTTGTAAAGGTGGGACACGCAGGTATGGTCCACCGGTAGAAACGACTCGGTATTGAATAATCACTGCGACAGGTATCCTCCGAAGGCTATCAAAGATCGACAGATTATGTGATAGTTTAAGAAAAGGTCGATTAAGCTCAATCGCGACTACACTTCCGTTTATCTAGTGTGCGATAAATAAATAGGACAACGACGACAATGGTAATCAGCCAGTGTTAGATGTAGCGAGATCATACCCGCCGCTTCACCGGCGGCCATTCGGAAAAATTAAATTCCACATTCCATTTTTACAATATCGGATAACACGACTCGAGGAAATGTTTCTAGACTGAGAGAAAAAAAACAACATGCTATCTGCCTTCTCCACTTTTTCAGACATTTTTATAGTGCGAGCTTTCCTTTAAGGATTAGTTGATTTCTATCGTAATTCTTAATGGAAAGTAAGTTTTAAGTTGGCAATTATCTGCTCTCGCATTCTTCTCTGTTGTACTTTTACATTCCTAAATAGGCCTCGAATAATATTTATTTACACAGCTTCTTGGAAACGTCGACGATATATATTTATTGATGTTGAACGGATGGACACATTGATAGATTCGTACTTATTGGAAATATACAATGTAAGGATGGTTTGGCGTCGTTGCGCACCGTGACAAGACAAAAATGTTTTATCTGAAATACAGTTTCACGAAATGTGTCTTTAACTTTGACAAAAACTGTCAAAATGTGCTTCATTTCAGTGTTATCTTTTACAATTGTTCATGCATTCCGAATTCCCCACATTTTCACAGTGTACACGCGCGCACATATACATTCAAACGATAGATTAGGCGACCATGTAGGTAAAACAAATCACGACGCGACAGAATGTTTAAACGTCAAATTGTATATTTTGTCTTACACTTGTGCAGTATTCCTGTTTAACTCTTTAGCGAAAATATGATTTTCAGACAATATTTCTTTATTTCGGTCATTATGTCATATAAGTCGGTGGCAGTGTTATAAAATAAGAAAAGAATGTTATATATAGACGATAGGAAAACAATATATATATATATTCAATTGTTCTTAATTCATGTTATTGCAAATCAACACGTAGTGTCTCGTACAACAGTTCAAAAACAAATTCGGAGTAATTCAGAATCTGAGAATTGATTTTTATGTGTGCACATAGAGACGTTTGAAATCCTGATGGTATTTTTCTTTTTATATACGTATATTTATTATACACTTGATTTACTTACGTACAATCAAAGTTTTACTTAACTCACTGTGAGAAATAACCGAAGGTTACGTTTTTTCGTCGATTTTTGGCGTACAAATTAAAATAGTTTAACGCGTCGTTCCAATATAAATTAGTGATTCCCGTGGTGATGGAGTTAGGTAGGAAACTGATTCAAATTTCTTCCGGCTATTGGAGAACTTGACCGAGATTTTTAATTATATATTTAACAGGGACCAAACGAAGGAGTTACCATCGAACTGATCGGACATTGTGAAAATATACATTCAAACGAAGATCAGGCTCACTGCTACTCCATGTTAGCAAAAGTTGGGATTTATGAAAATTCTAGCTGAGGGTAAAAAGTGCTGAGCAGTACTTTTACTAGATTAATGTATGCAAAACATAAAAAAAAAAAAAAAAACAAAATAAAACAAAGGAAGCACATAGTATGCCATAAATTTGGAATTTTAGGTCTATGCTACAAGAAATGGCTTACAAGGAGACCATACGGCCTTGGGAAACAAATTTCAATGATTTCTGTTGTAGTGGTAGTATACCATGTGAGTATACTATGTGTAAAATATTAAGGTGCAATACTGAAATATAATGGAGAAAAACAAATTTAATATTTCTCCATACTTCATGTATAATCCATATATAAGTAATGGAATATTTAGCTTGAAATTATTGGTTTGTGACGCGTACACACTTGGTGCGCGGGTTCTATTTCAGCTGTACTTTACTTTTTTTCCTTTTTTTTTTCTTCATATAAATGCTTATAATCAATTCATTTATTAGGAAAGTAAATAAATTATTTATTTATTACTCATTCATTTATTTTTTTATTATTTATTGATTTTTTCAATGCTTTTTTAGTATTTATTCAAGTTTAATTTCTATTGGAATAGTAGAAATTGAATTAACAAAATAAATAATAAAAAAGCATTGAGTGAATAAATAAATCATTTATTTACTATTCGAATAAATGAATTAAAATTATAAGTATATATATATATATATATATATATATAAAAAAAGGGCAAAAAAGTAAATGCATACAAGCCCTATATTTGAACTTGCATATCGAGTGTACCATATACCCACACGGTATACTACCATTACACCAAAAATTATTGAAATTCGTTTCCTCAAGGCCGTACAGTCTCTTTGTTAGCCAAAATATGTGAAGCCTAATGTAAATCATTTAGATTCTTGTCGAGATTTCATGACTTGCGGAGTTAAGCTTTCCACAATGTGCTAAAGAATCTAAAGAAAATATTGGGCCGGTCTTGCTATTTCAGGATGTTTTTCGATATGAGTAGACATTAAGGAGAAGATAATCTTAGTTCTTTGAACGAGGTGACAATTTTATATCCGTTACCTTCAGTGTGGTAGCTGAGAGCATCTTAACTTATTGCCAGTAGCAAAATAGATAAACAAAAATTACTCGAATATTAATATTAACGAATTGAACGTCGATCTGATTAAAAGTTGAATAAGTAAAGAAAATTACAAAGGACAGCGATGGACGGAATGGGTTTATCATTATAAACCCATTCCATAGATCATAAAAGTCTAGAATAATTTATCGCTGAAAATAGATATAAAGCAAACCTTAATTATTAACTTCGCTGATGATTTGTGCGTTATTATAAATCTTAAAAGTCTTTCTCAAATTTATAATATCAGAAATATATGTAAAAAACTTAAAATTACATTCGACTCTCTCGGTCTTTAATTTTCGGTGGAAAAATCAGTCATGATGATAATTAGTAAAAGAAATATTTCAAAATTTTACAGCCAATTAAAAACGACTAAACTAATTTACAATCAACTTTTACCAAAATAGTGAAATCGTTTAAATATTTAGTAATTATCCTAGGCGATAAGTCAAAGTTTTTCTAAACATGTTAATTACGTTCTGGATAAAGCAAATAAGAAATTTTACCCGCTTATCAAAATTCAACCTAACATGAACGGAATTAAATATAAAGAACGAGTAATTATATGTATATATAAAGCCGTAATGGAATCCTTGTTTAATTACCGTTTAAACATATACGTACACAAGATAAATTCAATTATGTTTAGCAAAATTTTAGCTAAACAAGAAATTTTTGTTTGGTGTGGGTTATTTATACAAAATTGTATCAACTCCAGCAGCTCCAGTTTTTACTGGGATTCTGCCTTAAAAAGTTAAGTCTTATTAAGTCGACTTTGATTATAACAATAAATTCATTTTCCTTAAACATTAACCTAATAAATTCATACAATTATCGATTTAGTGTTTTTCTTTATCTTTTATCTTTTTTTTTTACCTTTATTTAGTTTAAAGGAGAAACAGCTAAGTAGCCAATTACAGCACGCTGAGTTAAATTATAATTTATACAATTGTAAGAATGCTTTTATTAAGGAAATTAACGTAGTTATAAACGAAATATGGCAGAATAGGTGAACTAATGATTTGCATGATAGAACAACTTGCAAGTTCTTTCATAACATAGAAAATAGATTTAATATCAAAAAGATGAGTTGGATGTAAATTTCTAGTACTATTTGGACGTAAAATACTCAATGGGGCTCAAGATTAACTACCGCTAAAGGTAGGGAACTACTATACGCTGTAAGAGAAATGGAATGTGAAGTCCTATCAACAGAAAAGCCGACTTACTGGCCTACAGACCTTTGTAAAACACCAGATTTAATCGACTTCTTTGTATGCAGAAACATATCAATAAACTACTTACAAATTGAGGAAAGGCATGATATGAACTCGGACCATTCCCCTATTTTGCTAACATTAAGCGAAACTATTATTCAGAAGGAGAACAGGCCGGTACTAGTTAACAAATATACAGACTGGGAAAGCTTTAAACAACATTTAGAGAAAACAATAGAACTAAAGGTTCCCTTAAGGAACGAAGAAGAATTAGAATTAGAAATAGAAAAATTTGTAACTGACATACAACAAGCAGCTTGGCAAAATACTCCGAAAATTAAGAGAAAAACACAGGGTAGAAATTATCCAAATGAAATTACAGAGCTGGTGACTGAAAAAAGGAAAGCAAGGAAACAGTGGCATCAAACAAGAGCTCCAGGGGATAAAAATAAATTAAATAACCTCACCCAACTATTAAGAAGGAAAATTCAAAAATTGAAAAATGAAACAATAAGCAGTTGTTTGAAAGAGCTTACAAATGATAGCAACACTGACTATTCATTGTGGAAAGTTACCAAAAGAATCAGAAGACCCACCACCCATACCCCACCAATAAAAAAAGCAAATGGAATGTGGGCTAGAAATAATGAGCAGAAGGCCCAAACATTCGCTGAATACCTAGAGGACATATTCCAGATACAAGAAGAACAAGAGGATGACAAGCTACTAGAAGAAGTAACACAAGAAGAAAAAGAAATAAAATTAACATCACCAAAAGAAATTAAGGATGAAATTAAACACAACATCAACCATAGGAAGGCTCCAGGCTATGACCTGATAACTAGAGAAGTATTGAAACAATTGCCGAGGAAAGCTATCGTAAAGCTTACAAATTTAATTAATGCAGCATTTAGGTTAAAGTATGTACCCACATTATGGAAGGTGGCGGAGGTTATTATGATACTAAAACCTGGTAAGCCTCCATATGACACAACCTCTTATAGACCAATTTCATTATTGTCCACAATATCAAAACTTTTTGAAAAAATATTACTTAAAAGGATAAAACCAATTATTGAGAAAAAAAGGATAATCCCTAATCACCAGTTTGGATTTAGGGAAAAACACTCGACAATAGAGCAGGTACATAGGGTAGTCAATATTATTGAAAACACACTGGAAGAAAAAAAGGTGTGCTCTGCAGTCTTCCTAGATGTAGCAAAGGCTTTCGATAAAGTCTGGCATAAAGGGCTATTGTATAAAATTAAAACTATTTTACCGAGGCAATTCTCTGAAATATTAGAATCATACTTAAAAGAGAGATATTTCAGAGTTAAGCAAGAAGACGCTTATTCCGACTTCAAAGAAATAAAAGCTGGAGTTCCTCAAGGAAGTGTTTTGGGACCAGTACTTTACCTTCTATATACCAGTGACCTACCAGAATTAGACAGCAGCACCTTAGCAACGTTTGCAGATGATACGGCCATACTAGCGGTAGGAAAAAGCCATGAAGAGTCATTGGAAAAATTGCAGACTACATTATCAAAAATTGAAGAATGGACCAAAAAATGGCGCATTAAACTAAACGAACAAAAGTCAACACATGTTACTTTTACAAATAAAAAAGTATATTACATACCAGCAATTATCAATAACAAAATAATACCACATGAAAACAAAGCTAAATACCTTGGCATGACTTTAGACGCCAAGCTTCGTTGGAAAGCTCATGTGAAAAAAAAAAGAGAAGAACTCGGATTGAGATATAAAAAGATGTACTGGTTATTGGGAAGAAATTCTCAGCTATCATCATACAATAAAACGCTAATATACAAACAGATACTTAAACCTGTATGGACTTACGGATTACAGTTATGGGGGTGCACTAAGCCAACCAACATTGCAATAATACAGAGATTCCAAAATAAAATGCTCAGAAATATTGTTGGAGCACCGTGGTATATTAGAAATAATGATCTCCATAGAGACCTGAAATTTGAAACCGTGACTAGTGAAATAAAGAAGTCCGCAAAGAAGCATGAAGAAAAGCTTCGTTATCATACCAACGAAGAAGCCAAGCAGCTACTACAAAATAATGATTTAGTGAGAAGACTCAAAAGGGTAAAAACTTTTGAGCTCATATGAATGTGTCTGTGATTACATGGGTGTATCGGTATGTATATTTGTGTGTATGTATGCGTGCATATGAGTGTCTGTGAAGTAAATTCGTTATATACATAAGGTATTATGCCTATGCATAAGTGCGTGCCTATGTAATTATTGTATCTATTATATATGTATGTACGTTAAAAATAACTAAGTCATACAAATGTGTAGAAGAGTCTTAGTATGTGTAATATATTTAATAAGTTAAGTCAGTAATACACTGCTCATTAGTCTGTTTAGACTAGATTGTAGTTTTTAAATAATAAAGAAATTTATTATTATCTAAAAAAAAAAAAAAAAAAAAAAATTTGGACGTGGCAATTTCAGCGGTTTTTTTTTTTTTTTTTGAAAATTATAATTTATTACATACAAAAATTTTCGTCAAGCTAAAAACGCTTATCGACGAATTATCCTATTTGACATTTTACCATCTTAAATTAACTTATACATATACATGATCGTGTAATATTTACTTAATCTATTTTACTTATCAATAATTACTAATCTATTTCTATTTCCTATATTCAGTTTTTTTTTGTTTTTTTTTCCTAGCTTTTTTTGCTATTATAAATGATCAATTCGTAATTAATAATTACATAGAATTAAAAATTTATACTGCGACTAGGCTTTTGTATCACGGTTAATTAATAACAAATAAATAAATAAATGTTTAATAAGAAACACACTACAAGCGTTGGAAGAAAAATCGAGTTCCGGAAATTCAGGGGCAAGAAAAAAGTTGTTCGAAAGATGTGAAAGATGCGTGAAAGTCCGTGATCGACGTGGAAATAAGACCAGAAAAACACTACGGAGCGGACGAAAAGGAGCCAAAACAAAGGCAACATATAGCAACGATCGATACCGAAATGAAATTGCAGAACTAAGAAGAAACTATCAGAGTGAATATCGCTGCATTGCTTGGAGTGATATTACGAGTATGAAACTCCGTCGGAAGAAATTGAACCCTTGATATAACTTAAAATTTATGGTAGATCAACTTGAATGAAGTAAAATAGGAGCAGATATCACGAATTGTGTATAAAAGGAATAAGAGGTCTTAGAAGGTATCAGTCTGTCGTGTGTATGTGTAGTTTTTTAATTTCTATTGCATTATGTCGAAAGTGGTAATTTTTATTTTATTATTTTTCGGCACGTTGACAAAGGACTTTTGCCTCGAAATGATAAGAAGGAAAAAATGCTAAGTAAACACTGATTGGGTTATAAATTGATGAAATGAGGGGAAAAAGAATTGGGCTAATGGTCAGAGAAGAAAGTGACAGGATGTATGAGTTGCAATAACAGAAAGCCTAAAAGATGGCAAATTACAATATTTCTGGAAAGATATTTAAAAAATTACCTGAATACCAGGTGTAACTGGTAATCGCTTAAAATCCAATTAATTAAAAATATAGATCATATAAGGTTAAAGTAACAGAGAAAAAAATTTGAGAGTAGAATTGAGGTTGGAAGTGGTTTTCTCTATCGATAGTAATGATTTATCGAGTTCTATATCAACATATTTGGGCATCATTAGAATCGAGTATGCCTGTCAAAGTTTTAAGTAGGTCATATAGTGAAAAATTACCTAACTTTTTATGTACTTACTTTTAAAAAATAATATAACAAAAAAGTCAAACGAATATGTCCTGCCGGATACGAAAGTATGAGTTTACCAGTAGAAGAACCTGAATTAAGTACCCGTAGCCTTCACTACGAACAAATTTTCGCTTTGTTACATGAAAAAGTCAATTAAAAAACAATCCAAATAATAACTTTTACCGACTTGATAGGTATGGTAAACAGATGGACTCGCAATGAACGAAAAAAGATTGTTAGTTTCCTTTCTTTACCGCTAGATGTTCTCTGTTTATTATTTCTATTTGTGGAAGCTTTTTGTTCGACTCTTTATTTACATCCTCTATATCCCGTGCTCCCCTATCATTTCTCTCGTTTATTATTTCGGGGATCAGTTTCCCGACTGATGAACAAAAATGAATGAAAGAAAACGAGTACTTCGTTACTGAACAATAGCGTCATTTCCATGCAAAAACGAAATACGTTTCAAGTTTCTGCCTTTTTTTATAAAAATAAACGCCCCAATTTTTCCGTATTCCCAAAATTCGCGTTAAATGCGCTTGGATTATAGGACTATGACATTTTATATATTCAGGTGTCGTAAAATATAATGCTTCGGGATAGAATTTGTAGGCGTCAAATTCATTTTTCGTAACTTAGAATTCGCAGATGTGGACAGTAGGAAGACTTTGCGAATGACTTCGCGGAAAAATCGGAAAAATCAACATTTAATAGAAAAGGAGATAGGTGTACTGTTCTGTTTCCGAAAAAAATTAGCAGTAAAAGAAGTAAAGTGAAAATGATAAAAGAGATCATTTACGAGAGTCAGACGAAGTACATTTTGGAGACGACGCTCTAAATATTAGTGAAATTTTCATCACCTATCAATGCTGGAAAGAAAGCGACCAACTAAACTAGAACGTTCAAGATTGAATCGGAAATTAGGAACACAAAAATTATTAAGTAAAACTGAAAAAAGATAATAAAAGAAAAACCATAAATATGATGCGAAACGAGGGAAATTGTTTTTTTTTCTCGATCGAAAACAATTACTTAAGGTCCACCAGCGCAGAAAGACCAAAACAAAAGAATGGGTGAAAGGTAACGGTTTTTTTTCCTTTTGGGCACGTCAGCAAAGCACCATCACCAGCAGCAACAAGAATGTAGAGGATCAGTTAAATATCGATTCGGTCAGAAATAGCCAGAATGAAGGAACTGAGCAATGGGGTAATGTGCTGGGGAAAGGGGGAGACAGGAAGTAGGAGGCGCAATAAAGTCCTGGAAGCTCGAAGGATAGCAAATTGGAATAAAGAATAGCACGTTTAGATGAAACAAAGTTCGAAGAAGATATGGTTGGAATCGCAGACAGCTTCATGTTTCGGATGAAGATGACAGCTAGGAGAGGGAGACAAATAAAACGAAAACACGAATAAAGTAACCGCGAGTATGATTAAGGTCCAAACGACTAATAGAGATTACAGCGGAATTTCGTAGAACAGGAAAGTCATAAAACTAAGGATCCTGATTCAGCTAGATGGACCGATAGAAGCAACGATTGTTAGAGAAGGAAGAAGCATAAATATTTGAGAAGAATCTAGTATGAAAATTTAATCAGTGGGGTAACTAGTTCGGAATTTTATTGAAATGAACACATGAGTAAGAATCAACTCAAGCATAGGAATCCACCATCTCATTACCCGCAATGATCAAGAATAGTATAAGCGTTTTTTTAAGGCTCGAACACAAACAAAAAAAATATTCAATGGAAAACGAAACCCTTCAAGGCTAAAGCAAAAAGTAAAGAAGTACATTGAGAAATAAAGAGAAACAGTGAACTCCTTACGACTTAGAATCTTTGGACAAAGCACAATGTGGTACGAGCGAAAAAATTAATTTATTTACAGAACAAATTTAATTAAATTATTTCGATTACCGTTAACCGAAGGATCTTCCGCAACGCCATCATCGCCGATCTCAGCTTTAAATATAGCTCTTCTCATTTCTTTACTTGGTTGGGACATGTTGTCACTACTAAGATCAATAACGTGAACCTAGAGATACATAAATTACACGAGTCATTTGAGCAACAATTAAAAGAACAATAAAGTTGCTAGATGGTTTTATTGCAAAATACAGTATTCGATCGGATTGTCCTTTTTTAACGGAATAAAAGTGAGTAACGTATATTTGGACGTGCCGAATTACAATTTTTTTGAAATAAATCTAATCATTGCAAAAAAAAAAAAAGCAATACGTATGAGCTAATTAATAACCTAGGTTGAAAATTAACGAAAAATCATTTTTCTCTCTCTACTTTTACATAACAATATGCAGAAATTATAGAAATCAGTAAGATAAACTGACTTCCACCCGTAAGAAATGTCAGACCACATTTTAGACAGTGAATTTTTCTGGAAAGATTAATTTAATAATTAGTTAATTGGGCAAATGGTATTTAAATTCAAACCCAAATAAAAAAAGAAAAATGAGTACATAATAAGCCTTGAGAAGTAAACAATAATGCCGCGTAATTGTTAAATTAATAAACGTTATTTTTATTCTATTCTCGAACATTTCATTTCACTACGCGCGTCATTGCTCCCTTTCTACCATTTCATAATTAACATAAAACACTTTATTATACGACGTTCTACGTGCAATTTACAATTCGCTAATCAAACATTTTTTTCTTCCTCTTTCCGCTGTTCCGGCTTTACGAGACCATAAACAGCCCTTGCGACTTCAACTCTTCAATAGCCTACCAGAGAATTTAAACCAGGCCAATCCCTTCAACGAGAGAATTGCTCCCGAGATATCATTTCTGCAGTGAGGATGTAATAGAAAACACGTAAAGAAAAGCACCAAACGTTTACGTATTTATCGTTCGTGATCGTGGAAATGAATTATTTGCTTTACCCGAAGTTTTAATATAATGGCATTGTCACTTCCGCTTGTTTAAAATGTTCGATAGTAAAGGCATTATAGTTATCTACTTATCTGCACACAAGTTACAATTTAACCGTCGGGGTGTATAGTTAAAAATAGCCGTTGTCCTTTTTTCTTTTTTTTTTTTTTTGAATTTTAAGAAGTATCAATATGGAAAAGCGGGATTCAAACCCGGTTCTACCTGTATCTAACCAACTACGCCACGTTCGATTTTAATTTGTCGCGTATGAAATGTATTTAGTGTATTTCGATTCCTTCTTCATGGTGTTCTTTCTGTTTTTCCTCATTCTTCGTATGGTTTCCTTATTGCAAATTATCGCTGAATTCGTCTAGAATCGAACTCATGACCACTATCTTAATAATCAAGACCTCACGCCACTAGACTATCGCGACAGTTCGTGTACTCTTAGTTAAACGAAAAATACAGTTAGTGCAGTAGTAAAAAATCACAGGATAAATGTGTCTGACATTTCTTATAGGTGGAAGTCAGTTTATCTTACTGATTTCTATAATTTCTGCATATTGTTATATAAAAGTAGATAGAAAAATGATTTTCCGTTAATTTTCAACCTAGGTTATTAATTAACTGATACGTATTGCTTTTTTTTTTTGCAATGATTAGATTTATTTCAAAAAAATTGTAATTTGGCACGTCCAAATATACATTACTCACTTTTATTCCGTTAAAAAAGGACAATCCGATCGAATACTGTATTTTGCAATAAAACCGTCTAGCAAATTTATTGTTCTTTAAATTGTTACTCAAATGACTCTTGTAATTTATCTCTAGGCTCGCGTTATTGATCTTAGAAGTGACAACATGTCCCAACCAAGTAAAGAAATGAGAAGAGCTATATTTAAAGCTGAGATCGGTGATGATGGCGTTGCGGAAGATCCTTCGGTTAACGGTAATCGAAATAATTTAATTAAATTTGTTCTGTAAATAAATTAATTTTTTTCGCTCGTACCACATTGTGCTTTGTCCAAAGATTCTAAGTCGTAAGGAGTTCACTGTTTCTCTTTATTTCTCAATGTACTTCTTTACTTTTTGCTTTAGCCTTGAAGGGTTTCATTTTCCATTGAATATTTTTTTTGTTTGTGTTCGAGCCTTAAAAAAGCACTTATACTATTCTTGATCATTGTCGGTAATGAGATGGTGGATTCCTAAGCTTGAGTTGATTTTTACTCATGTGTTCATTTCAATAAAATTCCCAACTAGCTACCTCGCTAGTTAAATTTTCATACCAGATTCTGGTCAAATATTTATGCTTCTTCATTTCTTAACAAATTGTTTCCTCTTTCTTCCTTCTACACTGTCTTTACGACTGAATACTATGCTCTATTATTTACATCTGCTTCCATCGCTCCCTTTTCAACTATTCAATTATCATCGACTTTGTAAGTGCTCTTTCTAAGCCATTCCATCTCATTTCTTTATTTAATCCTACGGTTTTATCAATCTCCACATTCGATCATCCCTTATCTCTAATCTATCCGCTCTTCATTCTATCCATCTCAATTTACTCTAGACTACTAACTGTGTGGGGGCATTAAACGTAATAAAATGGCGGATTGTTCGGTTCGGATTGTTCCCGCCTCTATTTCGGTAAAATTTCTGCTTCCAACTTGCTTTCCTTATGGTTAAAATTCTACATTATTAGATTCTGGCCAAATATTTACGTTCCTTCCTTTTCTAATAAATTTTCTTTTTAACTGTACATCTAGCCGAATTATTCTATTCTACACAGTTCTGCCATCGTCTCTATTATTCGTTTACTCCTTGATCATACTCGGTTATCGTTTTAACACCCTCTCCGAACTGTCATATTCGTCCTAATCACGAAAATCAAAAACATACTTTCTCCGAATATCTATATTCTTACTGAACGTGTCGTTTTTTATTGTAATTTGCCATCTTTTAGGCTTTCTGTTATTGCAACTCATACATCCTGTCAGTTTCTTCTCTGACCATTAACCCAATTCTTTGTCCCCTCATTTCATCAATACTTGGCATTTTTTCCTTCTTATCATTTCGAGGCAAAAGTCCTTTGTCAACGTGCCGAAAAATAAAAAAATAAAAATTACCACTTTCGACATAATGCAATAGAAACTAAAAAACTACACACACACACGACAGACTGATACCTTCTAAGACCTCTTATTCCTTTTATACACAATTCGTGATATCTGCTCCTATTTTACTTCATTCAAGTTGATCTACCACAAATTTTAAGTTATATCAAGGGTTCAATTTCTTCCGACGGAGTTTCATACTCGTAATATCACTCCAAGCAATGCAGTGATATTCTAGCATGTTGTTTTTTTTCTCTCAGTCTAGAAACATTTCCTCGAGTCGTGTTATCCGATATTGTAAAAATGGAATGTGGAATTTAATTTTTCCGAATGGCCGCCGGTGAAGCGGCGGGTATGATCTCGCTACATCTAACACTGGCTGATTACCATTGTCGTCGTTGTCCTATTTATTTATCGCACACTAGGTAAACGGAAGTGTAGTCGCGATTGAGCTTAATCGACCTTTTCTTAAACTATCACATAATCTGTCGATCTTTGGTAGCCTTCGGAGGATACCTGTCGCAGTGATTATTCAATACCGAGTCGTTTCTACCGGTGGACCATACCTGCGTGTCCCACCTTTACAAAAAACCATTTATATATCGAATCTTTACTTGCACGCAACTGCTAAAAGTTTTTAACACGCAGGCTGTTATATCGATTACACTACCATTTACACGAGACGCTGTGTGAAACACTCCTACGAGGAGATAGCTCTAGAGACTTAGTCATGGCCTATTTTAATAATCAGTGCCGAACAGTTTGAGCAGTAGCAAAAATTTGACATAACTTAGAGCTACTCGCTTGTAAATTTTAAGAAAATAAAAACGAACTCTGACAAAGGTAGGAAGTATGTATAAATTAGAATTACAATGATGTAATGGAAATGACAACAACAAAACTCTGTAACACCCTAAAATATTCTTCCCTTAGGTTGAGGACTATCCTTCTTCTCTGGTATCCTCGCCTGTACTGCTACTCTTGCGCGATAAATGGTGACGATAATTCGCAGACGAATTTCTTATCATTGAATGAATTCGCAATCTTATTTTCCTCGCTTTTCCTTTTCCTTTTTTTAATTTCAAATTTGAAATTTGATTGTATTTTTTGGGCAGAAAAAAATTGTATTTAATAACATCGAGAATATTGCAACTTCGGTGCTTGGGCAGCTCCGAAAAATTCTTAAAATAGGCTCTTGTCTTAGCTATTGCTAGGGCAAATATGCTTTACCGCGTTACACATATGTTAGTTTACGGCTCTACTAACCTTGTAGCAATCTTAAACCCGCGTACCGAAATGCAGACTCGCGGACGGGAACAATATTTACTTTTTCAGCTTGACCCATTTTGGGTAAAAATAATTTTAATTTAAATTTAATGAAAACAGCACAATGTTTTCTTTTCCTTTTTAAGTATTTCGAAGAAAAACTTATTTTGAGTGCGCCGAGCATGGTTGTAATGTAAGAAATAATTTTAAAACGATTTCATTTTTTAACATTTGCTTATAAAAAGGAAATCGCAAAACTTAAACGGACGTCTGCGAACGGTATCGTATAAATTTCATAAAAAAAGAAAACATATTCTAACGTTTAGAAATTGCGCAGATGGATGTCATTATGCAGTGAAGCAGGTAAAAAAAATGAAAAGAAAAATTGAAAGACGTAAGTCGACAAATGATAGAATATAAAATAAAGAATATAACTAGCATCAACACACGGATCACTTCTCGCATGTAACCATTTTCATTGACAGCTGCAAGGAGCCTGATGGTGTTGTATTTATGCTACCGGACCTTATCGTTTATCGCGATCATTTCATCCTCCTTTTTTCTCGTTTACAAATTAAGTTTTATTCAACGTTTCATTGTTGTCATTAATACCCTTTTTTCATAATTATCGAATGATTTCCGATTCCATGAATGCCCTTCGAGCGATTTGCCCCTTTTTTCCTCGTTTCTTTTGTGATTTTTTCATTTTTCGCATACGCTGTCTCTTCCATACACTTTCTTCCCATCATTCTATCCGCGTTGATTTGCCGCAGTCTTTACATGTGAACTAAGAATAATGAAATGAACACTTAGTGATTCCTGGGGTTTTTTGTTTTTTTTTTTTTAAAATTCCATCCACTAACCTCGTGTTCTTGTATAAAAAATTCTATCTTAAGTTTACATTTCGTAAAATAATTATTCTTTTTAAAACCATCTGTCCAACTCAAGTTCTCATTGTTATTTTATCGTTTTGTTAACCGTTCTCTTTTGTTTTCCTCTCACTTTTTTTTCCTTGCTTTCCTCCCCGCATTGTCAACGGTATCTCCATATAATGATTATTCTAAATGTTCATCCTTTTCATTTGAACGTTATCTACCGTGGTCTCGTTTATTAAAACTCAAGTTTCTCCTCCTGGCAATCCTGTCTATCCTTTCTCGAATCATCGTCTTTACGATTGGTTCCTTTATCGAATCAAACTTTAATTGACGGTTCTTTCCAGCTTTTTTTTTGGTGCTAGATATAGGTGGCCGGCTGACATTAAAAAAAATTAAAAAAAAAAAAACAGAAAATCACCCGGATGAAATGTTACAATCGCGGCTGATGTACCGTGCAATAAATTTTACGTGAAGAATTTTTAAGTTATCAAAGTCGCTTCTTTCAAAACTCTTTACAAATGTCAAATCCTCTCCATGCTGTCCATTTTACATTATATAACCGTTCCAAATCTTTCAAATAAATAAATAAATGTCGCTATTTTTACAGCTGACATGACGAAACTAATCGATATTTATTTTCAGAATTACAAGAAAAATTGTCGCAAATGTTGGAAAAAGAAGCCGCCTTGTTTGTACCGACAGGAACAATGGGAAACTTAATAGCCAGTAAGTGTATTAGGTAAACCACGCATTATTTCCACGTACAAGTTACATGGCGCGAACAAATTTTAAATTATGCCCAGAACGCTGGGAGCAAAGCAGTCGGTATATTTCTTCCATTCTTTTAGTAAATGTTCCGAACACACGTTAGGCAGACACCTATCCTCGTAAAATAAATGTTCCGAACACGCGTTCGAATAGTTACTATCTTCTTAATTTAAATCATAAGTACATCGTTTAGTTTACAAATAAAATCGCCGAACTTGATTTAATACTTGGAAGTGAAAAAACTCCAGTACAACTACGTCAGTTACAAAACTTACTGGACGTAGCGGATTAGCGGTTTTACACTTCGCCATTGATTTCTCTATTTTTATCAGTGCGTTAACTATAGTCGGATTATTAACTAAGATGAACGCACAGACAGCGGCAACGATCAAAACAACTTTGTATTTGTAGATGTTGAGTTGGGGCAAATAAAGATTCGTAAGAAGAAGCATTAAAAAAAAAAAAAAACAAAAAAAAAAAAAACAACGAATAATCCAATCTGCTTGACCTATGCGAGTTATGAATTCAGTTTTAGATAAGTACTTGATGAAGATGCACTTTTTAGCACATATTTAAATGGCAGTTTGGTTTAAAATGTTCTTCATGTTAAGTCTTTCTAGCGAAGACGCGGTTATTTCATACTCGACGCTTAATCTGAACGAAACTAATAACAGTGCAAATATTTTCGGGCAATATATTATTAATTGGATTTAACAACACAATCCCTCGTTTTCTATAAGTCAATTTAATGCAGTTTTTCAACTATTGTTACAATTTGAATTTGGTGTAGCGAGGTGGCTCTAATAGGTTTTACATCTTGTCTAAAAATAATCGTAATATCTCACTTCATGTAAATTATCTTTTATCGGATAATTATTTTTGCTTCTTTTAGGTGCGTTTTTAATAAAAAAATTTAGAATAAATCCGGAAGTTGGTATTTCCGTTTTTTTTTTTAAAAAAAAAAACTATTTTATTTCACAATTTTTAATAACGAAAATATTTCGAAATGATAATGGATCAATACTACTTCTTGTATTCTACAATGAGCTAGGTATTTGTGTTCAAATTCCGGCAATAACGGGCCTGTAAATCGCGCTTTGGCGGTTTCAGTTATTTTTATTTGAATCTACATTTCTTTATGGAGTAAATAATATTACTTTAAGCCAATCGAGTTCACCTGCCTTCTAATTTCAAAATTCCGGAAGTGTACATATTTTCTTTATAAATGTCGATGAAAATTTTTTGGCTGATTTTTGTCCGACTACATTAAACAAAGTAGCCTCTAGTGGTTACGATGCTTGGCTACCAAACCAGATGTTACGGGTTTCCGGATTCAAGTCGTTCCCAGGTTTATAGCTAATCTTAAACTGAATATTGGTTATGGTAGAGAAATCTAGGAAGATAAAGGCGGCCGAGAAAAGGAAACTGGTGCCGTCGTTGAGCTTAATACATTATGGGAAGCTTAAATCTATAATACCTTATTATATAGGACTTTGATTATATCAAGCAGAGGAAATACTTCTCCTAAGGGAACTGTTTCTTTAACGTTTATTTTAATAACTACCGGGTGTAGCAGCATTCACAGCTGCCCGATACGGTTTCTAATAACACTGAAGTATATCATCGGAGTCAGCCTACATTATCGAAAGCTATACGCGGTGATGTTCAGGTACTTAATATTTTTGTCAGCGATGAGCTTATTAATCTAAGGGGATTCAATTGTGATTAAAATTGATATTATAGCCCTTTGTCTTATTAAAAATTAGTTTTTTTCAAGTTTACGTTTCCATGCTTAATTTGATGGTATTTTAAGTGTCGAAGACGTTTGTTATATTATTAAAAGCTCCTTTGGAGACCCTATTTTTTCACGTTTTCCGATGACTATTCAGTATTTGTGTCCAATTCACACCCAGCGATGTACTTATGCCGTATCACCATCGACTAGGGTGCACTTTCCGATCAGCAAAAAATCATCAAAATCGGTCTACACTATAATAATATAGATAGCAAAGGATGACTTCTATGTGCCTTTCGATTCTTACGATTTTTGAATTTAGGTATTTTCAAATCAAATCAAATCAATTTATTTCTTAAATTTATAATAAAATGGTATTAGAATAAATTATAATACTGTTTATCCGCATATGCGCACGAGTAGCGCGAGTCGTGGAACTATGTATAATGCTATCTGCATGCATACATTTCAGAGAGCTCATGTTTACAAAATGAAATAAAATTTGTGTTCTTCTATAATACAGATATTGCGTACATGGGCCATTTATATGTGTGTGTATGTGTAAGAGGCTTTTAAGAAGCTACATTATAATGATTTGTGTAACACTAATTACATGGCCCATATTTATATGTAGCAATTACATTCTTAACCGCTGGCATATTTAGTATATATTGAATTATTAATAACTAACACTGAAATGTATAACTTAACACACATGTAACCCCAGTCCCCTGAAGTTGACACAGGAACTTCAATAATAATTGAAATAATGAAATCTAAAAGCAAAAAGAAAACTAAAAACAAATAAAAAAAAAAAAAAAAATTCTTATGGTATTACCTATACTACTAATGTAAACTATGTATCTGATGACACTAAATTAAATATTACACGTAATAATATTATTTATACACTACAAAATAAAATAATACTAAATGCTTAACTGAAATAAAGGGGGGGGGGGGAATAAATTTTCTTTAATGATTTGTAACGACTATGATGAAATCTATGCGGCATAAATTTAGTAACGGTAGTAATAAGATTATAAGATTTATTCAGTACCTGTACATAAAAACTATGGTAAATAAATATGATAGAGAAAAAAAAAATGCCTAGCAGTATAATAAAACTACATTATTACAAAATTTATAGACTATTTATTGATACTTGACAAAATAATATCGATCTGATCGATTTTATTACTTAGGTCAATTATTACAAAATTTATCGAGACCAATCTGAAATGTAAACAAAGTTTCTTTATTTGTTTTTAATTTATATTTACTCTTGTTATTATCGGAATTTAGAGATTTTGAAGTATTATTGGAATAAAACTATTTATTATTGTTTTAGATTAATATTTCGATTGATGTTTAGGTTTATATAATACAAATAGATAATTAACACAATGCCATGTAACATTGTGCATATTACCGATCTATATTATTATTTGCTATTTCCATTTGTTTGTGTAATATGATTTATCAAGAATTTCTGCACGATTCCTGTTATTTGATATTTAACCATATCAATCTCATTATTACCTTTTCTCTATTAGGTTTTATTACTTGGGAAGATTATTACGATGGGCCATAATAATACAATTTCTAATTGTTTGCCATGTTAATAAAAATAAAATTAAGATAGTTTATGATTTAAGTAAAACCGAATTTCATCTATGTAAAATTACTTGTAAAGTTCTATTCAAAACTATTAATAACGTCTCTTTTAATAAAACACACTTAATCAGTGCCTAAATATGCGATAAAAATAAAAAATTGATCTTAAATTATAAATTTAAATTACAACCAGAAAAAAAATAAGAAAAAATAAAAATAATTGAACCATGTAAGAAACTCTGCATCATATTTCTACGTCCCGTAAAATTATAAGTGGCCAGCTAGAGCGGCGTAATTGATTAAGAAGTGGTCTTTCGTTCGGATAGAGAACATGGTATCCCGCTGCCGTACACTGTAACTTACTAAAATTTCACTTCCGCTGGGTTAATGTATATAAATAAAAAGAAAAAAGGAGAAAAAAAAATTAAAAACCCATTTGTCGATAAATTCTTTATCCATTAATACGTGTTATAGGAATTCCGGTCTTCCTCTAAACGTATCTCCGCGAAATACAATCAACTTTTTTGTTTATATACATATATGTATTTCTCGGGCTCGTTGACGGAGGGATTTAACCTAAAAACAATTACTTGAAAAAGGAGATTCGGTTATATTTTAATCAGATCCGGTTATCGTTACTAAGGAGCAATTAATAGAGAGCAGTGATGATGATAAAGGAAAAAGGACAGATATAAGAAGCGCCATAAGGGCCAGGAAACCTAAGCCCCTTAACAAACTGCAGTACAGTGCAGAGCGTTCTGCAGAAAGAGATGAACAGAGTTAATAAACACGTGATAATCATCTCTGCGTGATTTAAATGGATGGGACAGTTAAGGCCGAAACTAATAAAAAGCGAAAACGAGAAGATAATAGAGTGCGAAGAACATCGGTGAATAATGGAAACAGCTGAATGACGAAATGAAGGAAATAAGAGGAACCCCGCGGGATAGAAAGAAAAATGGCTTGAACAGAAAAAAGGAGCAATTGTTAGAAAAAATAGAAGCGTAAATGTCTCTAACCGAAATCTAAAATGAAAACTTTTACTCGCCAGTATCAGACTAGAGAATGGAATTTTCTTAAAAAAGGAAGCTGAGCAAAGCCAAAGAATCAGTCACCTCATTTTTAGAAGTGGCCGCGAATGGGGCTAGGAGCCCACACTAGCGAATCAGTGTGAATCAAATGGAGAGAAGAGAGAGTGCGTATGAATATGAACGTATCCGAAGAATAAAAAAGTGTCGAAAAAATCATCAGAAGCGGGAGAATAAGTTGAAGATAATTGAAAGAGAAACAATCAGAGGCGACGAAAATGGCAGTCAGTAATTCCTTTGTGAATACGAAACAGAAGGAAGGAAGACGAAAAGATTCTGATAAATATTAAAACCTGCAAGGATCAACTCTACACTAGCCCTAATTATCAGTGAAAATGGCATGTGAAAAGCAACTAGGGAATTTGTAGTACTTTAGAGAAATTCCGCTTATTACAACTTGCGGTAGGAATTTTCGAAAGCGATATAGAATAAAAACTTTAGGAGCATAGGAATCGAACGAAATGTAGTAGAGGATATTAAATATTGCGGATTGCCGTAATGGACTAAGGCCGGCAAAAATAAGATAAGACTTCTCTCTCCTAGGAGTAAAATGTCAGTTTCATAATGAATTCGTCTCTTCCGAAATTTCATTACGTTTCTCACTCTTTTTACTAATGATCGTTTAGACTCGAATTAGATAGCTCTATATTATTATACGCAATTTCTAGTAATTACTTTTACACTATATATTAATGGTTATAATTTTAGCCGGGGATCGGATGAATACATTTCTCTATAATTAAATGGAACTTTGTTATCAATATTGCATTTCAAGTAACTTCATAAAACCAGCGATGCTCACGAAACTTAGGGATCACTTGGACGACATGAACTGAAAGGTTTATACAAACATTTAAAATTATTTAGAAAATATCGTAAAAATCTCCCATCTTTATACGAGTAGTAATAATAAACATCCGTCTGAACAATCGAACTATATAGGAAAGGGTAGAAAAAACCGTGCTTTCGAAAGGCCATCTCGGCGGCCACCAGAAAAAGCTCTATTTCTGTTCCTTTTTGAAAAGTCAAATATTAAACCATTCTCGGCCGTTGGTCTGGACACATTAAATCTGACCTTGCGGCAATTATTCAGCTCGCTAACCAAGAATTAAAAAATACTAGCATACGCTGCGTGCTTTTAAATCGTTTTTTACAGAAATCGTGCGAATTTTACATGTGAAAAAGGTACCGAAATTTTTTAAGTATTCCCGCAATAATTATTAAATTATTTTCGCGTGTTTAGTAATGGCACATTCGCAGAACCGAGGATGCGAAGTAATTACCGGCAGCAAAAGTCACATTTTACTGTACGAACAAACTGGAGCGGCACAGGTAACCGATACGAATAGTTTTCATAGAGTTACTTTACTCGCGGCGATCGCATTGTTATTAAAATTAGAAATAATCGTTAATTTAAACGTACTCAAATCGTGATAAACAAAAACCGAAATTACAACAAGGATGACCTGCGTGAATTGTAGTAGAAAAAGACTGATTAGCGAGCCATCGAAATAGAGAAATGACCACTAGCGAGAAGATGGCTCCTGTATTCCGGCCACTCGTGAACTTGTAATTTTACCGGCTAGAGACTTTGAAAAGCGGCATTACTGCCGCCTAAGTAATTCTTACTTCAAACTGTTTTCGTTGTGCCCTTAATGTTTAACCCGAGGTATTTCAGGTTTCTCCTGTAATTTCGTGATTTTGTTTTGCGGGGTTGCGTATCGACTTTTGATTTACTTTTCCTCGTTCGTTCGTTCGTTCGCCGTTTTATCTTCATTTTACTCATTTTGTGTATGTCGCCTTTATTCATTCCCATCTTAAGATCTCGTTAATAACCGATGATGAGTTGGCGTGAGCTTAAGTCATTTTTTTTCTAATTAGCATAGTCCATTTTTACACACCTTCAGCGAACCGAATCTTTCGACGCACCATTAAAATGTTTATTAGTCGGCACTTTGATCGTTTCTAAATGTAGTCCCCGATTATTTCGAAATAAGGTGATTAACCGAATATTTCAATGCACATAACTACTGGGGTTTCCGTCAGCTCAGAATTATATCATTCTTAAACATGGCAGAGAGGTTAATCGCCATTTTGCAAAAATAGCAAATAACACGTTTACCAAAAATGAAAGATCTTTCCCTATCGGGATGTCAAGTACTCACGCGTAACTCAATTTTAAAGTTGCTTGGGGATTTTTAAAGTATTTTGTTTCACAGCTCTGTGACGTTAATACATTCATCGTCATGCCGATAGAACGAACAACGCGAAATTAACTATAGTTTCGTCGAAATGGAATTCTAGTTATTATAGTTGTCGTTGCGAGGGGCAACTGACCCTGTGTGTGAACGGAAGGAAGTATTTTCGTCTAGTCGTAACCGGCCATCGCTCAACTATTTGTCGACCGCAAGCTGCTGCGTTGAAGACTTCAATTATCAAATTACGAAATGGAAAAAATAGTATCGTAAATGTTTTTTCTTCAAATCTTCGAAGCAAACGAATCTTTATTACTCATCTCAAATCAAGGTTGATTTTTTAAATCACTGGTAGCGTGCTGGCCTAGTGGTTAGGGTGCTTGGCTACTAAATCAGAGGACAAGACTTGTCTCGTTCCGGATCCGAATCGCTCTCAAGTTTACTTAGCCTGAAATAAATCGGTACAGAGAAATCTGGGAAAGTAAAGAAGCGACCGAGAGAAAGAAAAGAGTCTTTGGTCGGCGAACTCAGCAAGAAAAATGAATAAAGAAAAAAAAAAACAATTAAGAAAATCGAATTATCACCACCAAAAAAAGTCAATTTAGTATACCAATTACTAATTTCAATACATTAAAAACGCTTATCGTCTCGCTATTATTTTATAGTCACTGCTAACCAAATAATATTTTTCATCTCTAAATAAACGTGTAAAAATAAATCGAGGTATTATAGCAAAAATATATTTTAAAAATGATGAAAAGGAAAAATAATTATTTCATAATAAGGGAAAAACAAAACAACTCGAGGAGAAAAATGAAACGAGTATAAAATGTAATTGGTTAGACAGCGGTGTTTCGGTAAGGTAGAACCTGACTCGAATCATGATTTTGTAAATTAACATAGAAAAATTCCTCTTGCGCCGGGTTATCGTCCACAACTAACGAGCCTAAACATTAAAAAAATTGAACAGCCACATATTTTAATAATTAATTTATATAACTCTGATTGCGTTCTTCGTGAAAATTACAGTCGGTCAATAAAAAATAATCATTAAAAAAATTCGAAAAAAAGCGATAATTAGATTCTTCTCTGCATACCTCTGTTGCCAAATCGAATTTCCAAAAATTTCAAGTTTAATGCTATTTATTTACTAATATATAATTCGATCTCATAACAGTTCTACAGGCAAAAGTTAGCAGTGTTGCCACATGTCGAAATATCGCTATTTCTAATCATCGTTTCCTCGTTATTAACCAAAGACAAATAACTAGTAGCCAAACTACCCCCCTCAACAAAGTCTACACCACGCTCAAAAAAAAAAAA
This sequence comes from Icerya purchasi, assembly GCA_039619475.1. Taxonomy (NCBI): domain Eukaryota; kingdom Metazoa; phylum Arthropoda; class Insecta; order Hemiptera; family Monophlebidae; genus Icerya; species Icerya purchasi. The sequence continues at coordinate 94,705,177 of CM077116.1, read as the reverse complement.
AAAAAAAAACTGTCCTTTTTAATCGTTTTCTTCTCGTTTAAGGCGGTTAATATACTTAAATATAATTAATTAGAAAAGCGAAAAAAGTGTTATATGTAATGTGTTTTTAAAACTTTAGTTTGGCGGCGTCAATTTAAGAGATATCCAAAATAAACCAGATGGTACATTTGATTTCTGGGAACTGGTGGAAAAGATAAGAAAGCCTAGTTACCACCAACCGTACACATCTCTCATATGCGTCGAGAACACGCAGAATGTTTGTGGCGGACGAATTTTACCACTCGAATGGATTGATGAGGTGAAGATACATTATAATTTTTTTAATTATTAGAGAATTTTGGATGTAATGTTTATTTTATTCCCTAATAAAAACTGCGTAACTCGATCTAAATTAATGAATTACACGAAAATCTACATTCCAAAAATACAATTATGACTATACATACAGCGCGCAACTATAGATACCCTTAACGAAAAACGTTAAATAATTCCATGTTTTCATCTAATCACCTGTAGTAGGCCCGTGCCCAGAATTTCGAAAGGGGGGAGTTTTGAAAATTTTCTTCACATATTTATTTTATAAATAACAATACATTTTTCACTAATATTTATACTGTTAATGATTCCCATAATTTTGATTTATATGTATTAATAATTTACATAAATGAATTACCCCGTATAAACACATTAATAAAAATTACGTATGTTATTGATTATACTCGTAATAAAAATTTTTTCCTTAAGATATTAATGAAGTACCTAAAAATATGGAGCATATTTTTTCTTTTTTCTTTTAAACGTAAGAACAGCCTAAAAAATCATCAATATTTATTGTGAATTTTTGATTTTTTTCAGATTTTTATGTATTTATAATAACTATTTCAGTTCTCATGGGGGGGGACCCCAAAACCCACCTCGTGAACACGGCCTTGACCTGTAGATTTGAAAGTATTGCGGCGAAGTTTCAATGCGCCATGTATTTTACATGCAATATACTTTTTTAAAATAGTCTTTCGTCCCATTTCTGTTATCATTGTTTACATTCCATTAATCTTTGTGGAAATTTTTCGCTGAAAACGAACGATTTAAAATTATTACTTATCAAAGTGTTTTAAAAACGATCAGTGTCCTAACCGAGCTTTTATCTACTTACTTTACTATGTAAAAAAAGAGACAAATCGCAAGCATTGCGAAAAAAAAATAAATCGCTCCTCTATATATATACACACACATATATATATATATATATACAGCTTTAAGAATTATTTCGGTGTTTTAATCCGTCATTAGAAAATAAATATAACTTCTGCAACGATGAAATCGAGTAGAAATTCGTTCAGCCGAATCGAAATTGTAAAACAAAAAAGATACGTTTTCTGATGTGCAAAAGTTCCTACAACAATACATTTAACTTTGTTCGATATGTTTAGGTAAAAATTGGTAATTGCTTTTTATTATTTCATATAACAAAAGTGAACAAATAACCCCCGAGAATTGGCCCGAAAATAATCCATAGTCGCGTGAGCTCATTTAGTAGGTTGAACTGTTAAGAACAGGTTGTCTAAACGTTCGTTCATATTGTCAGAATTATAAAAGAAATGTCTAGGTGAACGTGAATAACGTACATAGGTATCGGATTTCGGCGATAGAACAATATACTGTAATATTGACTGATATTTTCGATTCATTTATGTTTTTTTTTTTGTTATATGCATGTATATTTTTAACGCATGCGTAGCACACGATTTTCGAAACGCCATTATGTGGCTGTCCGCTGATCGACTGAAACAGCCAAGGCCGATCCCTTTTTTTTGCCTATTCGTTCCTCGCCGTCTCCAGGCATCTGGAATTAAGCGCTCGCCTATTTTTCTGACCATATGTTTTTACTGCGCACTACGTCGTTCGCCTTTGTGTTATTAAGTCGTTCGCTTCATTAATGTTCACCTAACATCGAGCTATAAATAAAACTTTTAATTTGTTAACCGATCAATTTCTAAATAACCATTATAAATCCTCAATATGGTCCTCCAGGCCGGATACATTACGCCGGTTCTTTTTCTCATTAATAAGTCGATGCAAGACTGCTTCGAGTTCATAGTCAATTAAAACTGTTCCATCGTTAACATGTTGGACAACAAATGGAAACGCAGAACTCTGAAAATCAACCTCACTAGGTTAAGAGATCAAGTGTCTCAACTCGAAACAACCTCTTGATATCGAAAGTCTGAGTAAGTTGGAAGCTATATTGAACGATTATACCCAAATTCGAGATTCAAACTAATGACACCATGGAGATGGCGCTCGATGAAAATGCTGATAATTATACCATCAAAACGGAACACTAAGTGAAGGAAATCTGTGAAATCGGCAATGTCGCGTTTCATTACGAAGCAGTCATTAAAAATTGTCATCAGAATTTGCTGAAGGAAGATCGGCGCCAATCACTTATTCTGCCGCCGCACCCTGAACTTATCTTGTCGTAACTCATTAACTCAACCGAAGTTGGAAAGAATATCTGCACTTTCTTTCGATGGCAATATTTTGAACTTTCAAAATGTTAAAGGTTTGTTCGAGAATTTAATTCATAAAAACGAAGAACTTTCTAACGTGCAGAAACTTTATTACCTTAAGCTTGGCATTAATCGGCAATGCTAAGGATTTTATTCGTGATTTTAAACTTGATGACGGAGCTTACTCGGAAGCTCGGTCACATCTGCGTTCTCGTTTTGACAATAAACGCGCGGTGGTCAAGACTCTTTTTTCCGTAACCCATACAATTTACAGTCGATTAAAAACGAAAGTCAAATTCGTAGCCTTCTAGATAGGGTCGAAGTAATAATTCGCGGACTTAAAGCTTCAGGCGAAATTATCGATGAAACGTTTTCGAAATTTGTAACGTATATTGTGTCTAGTAAACTTGATCCCAAAACATTCCGGGACTGGGAAAATTCCGCAACTTCGATCGATTCACACTCAAACTTCGACGAATTGCGGAATTTTTTCCAAATTCGGTCTTTCAGTGTCGACGATTGTTCGGTGGAAGTATCTAATGCATCAAAACCTAACAAAGGCTCGAAGCCAGTATTCGATATTGCTGAAAGAAAATTGTTCGTCGCAAATTCGAGCAAACTGAAATGTGTCGTCTGCCAAGCAGGCCATTTTTTGAATCAGTGAAAATTTTTCGGGCCTCAAATCGTAAATGGTAATTTCCAAATTGTGAAAAAAAATAGTTTCAATCCCTTTCACGTAGTTGCGGAATGTAATCACTCAATTTGTCAGTACTGCGATGGCAATTATCATTCTATGCTGCCTCGGAATAACTTATCGTCAGAGCCAATTACGATTCCGAAACAAGCTTCGAAACCGGAGTCTCAACTACCAACCACTAATTCGAACTCGATTATAGCTAAAACGACGATGTGTGCTGTCGATGCAACTCACAAAATGGTATTCTTGTCAAGGTGAAAACTACTTCGGGTACCGTACTCGCTCTCGTTTATTACTCGATCAAGCGTCCGAAACTACGTTAATTTGTCGTGACTTTTGCAAGCGTATTAAACTCCCACTTGCGAAAAATGAAAATCCAACTGTTCTTGTCGGTATTAATGACGATTCGACCACTTCCGATTCGGTAACTCAATTTATTTTGCAACTCGTTTTTCTAGCGAGGCGGAAGTAATCAGTAAAATCCCGTACACGGTATCGCGCAGCAACCTTGAGAACGTAGTGCAACATTTCCCTAAGTTTAATTTCGCTGAATCGGCCGATCTTCCTTATAGTGACGTAAATATAGTTCTCGGCACTGAATATATGTCGAATTTATTTTAGAATATCAAGGGGACGCTTTTTCGAAGGGCTGTTTGATTACGAAGCACTAAATTAGGTTATGTAATATCAGGCTCGCAAAAATCGTCCTTTCTCGCTACCAAGTCGTATTGCGGACTTCCGAAAGTAGCCATCGACGCTCAGCTCAAACGTTTTTCCGAAATCGAGGATTCCGGTGAAGAGTCGTCTTCCAAGAACGCGGAAATTTTATTCGAACATAAAATGATTGAGGAACATTTTGAAACAACTTATGAACGTCTCGAAAACGGTATTTTTCAACTTCGTTTACCAATTAGGTCTAGTATCGTAAACTTAAATGGTTCGTTTTCTAAGGCTAAATCGATGTTAGTCAAATCGGAAAGGAAACGGTCGTCCATTATATTCGAACCGCATACCGTAATTTTATGTTAAAATATGAAGAACTGGGTCACATGAGGAAACTTTCTAACTCTGAAATTGTCACTAACTCGTACTATATTCCTCATCACATCGTTAGTAAACTCAGCAGTACAACAGCTAAATACCGAGACGCCTTTAATGCATCTGCTATCGATGAGTCTGGTACTTCATTAAGTGATCACCTCTGAATTAGCGTCCAACGCTACAACCTGAGTTCTTCGATGTGATAATTACATTTCGTTCTTATCGCGTCGTGTTTTATGCAGATATTGAGATGATGTATCGGCAAATCCTGATGCAGCCAGATGACAGAGAGTACCAACGTATCGTTTAGAGGTTTGATCCTTCAGAATCCGTTAGTCACTACGAACTCAATACGGTGACATATGGTACCGGTGCTGCGTCGTACCTCGCAATCAAATGTCTTCAAATTATCGCTATTTCGCTTGAAACTTCGCATCCAAACGCTACTAACGAAACCAACTCGAACTTCCATATGGATGATCTTATGACCGGGGAGCTCTGATTCCATCGAGAGAACTATACAATTACAACAGCTGGTACATGCAGCCTTGCTATCAGCTAATTTTCCGCTGAGAAAATATCAAAGTAACTCGGTAAATTTTTCAAGTCATAATGATCCGTCACTGACTGATACATTAACCGTTAGACTGTTAGGATCTGAATCCGTTGTCTTTGTATTAGGCTTAATGTGGCGCTCGAATATACCTATAAAATTTAGCTCCGTTAACTAGTCCAATCACTAAACGCGCAATGTTATCCGATGTTTCTCGTATTTTTGATGTTCTCGGTATGTTATCCCCGATCACAATTAGAGCCAACATTTTAACGCAAGATTTATGGCGTGAAGGGCTCGATTGGAATGATCCTATTAGTCGCGAACTCGAACGCAAATTTTTGTCTTACCGTAAAAATTTAGAATCGTTATCGAATTATTTTATTCGCCGCTGTTACAATTTTTCAAGTAACGTAATTTCTCGCCAACTAATCGGTTGTTTTTACGACGCCTCACTCAACGCCTATCGTGCCGTTTTATTTATGCGCGTTGATAATGACCAGATTAATGTAACAATTTCGTTTGTCTGCGCTAAGACTCGAGTAGCACCGATTAAAGCGCTGACTATTCCTCGTTTAGAATTGTCGTTAGCAATTGTTTTATCGCAACTTTTAGTTCGTGTGTCACATAACTTAAAAATCGAACCTTGTAATATCTTCGCCTTTTCAAATTCACAAATTGTACTCGGTTGGCTTAATCATTCGGTAGAACGATTAAAACTACGTATTTAATCATGCTACTAGAATCATAAAACTGGTTTCAATGGAACATTGGTTTTATGTCGAAACTAGTTGAACCCCGCAGATTTAGCCCCACGCGATTTTCCGCGAAGCAGTTTATGAATAAGAAATTATGGTCCAATGGTCCAAGCTGGCTCATAAATGATTTTGATGCTCATATTTTAAGGAACATTTTTCTGTTTTTATTAACGTACCAGAAATTCGTACAAAAAGGCCAGCTTTAACCTAAAAAGGACTGATATATTTTTATCTATTCTACATAAATATTCATCCCTTAATGAACGTATTCGCTTTCGTTTGTCGATATTTAATAATTTACGTAATGAGACTAAAACCTTTTCGGGGACCTTTAACTTGCAATGAATCGATTGATTCATTTTTCACAACTCGAATTTTTTAGCAACGAATATTATTCCTCAGTAAACAAATTTCCGTTAAATAAACGAAGTAAATTATTTTCCCTTAATGTATTTTTAGATAAAGATAATTTAATTCGTGTTGGCGATCGCATATCTGCTTCTAATTTTCGACTTTTTGTTTATATTAATATTCGTTTAGCACTTATTCCGCCTTTTTAAAAATTTTCACTCTTATCATTGTTCTTTCATGAACCCCCATTTGTGGTTCATGGGAGGGAGGGAATTTGTTATTACGATATTTTCAATTCATTTATGTTTTTTTTATTATATATATTTTTACTGCACGTGCAGCACACGATTTTCGAACCGCCGTTAGGCTCGTTGCCCATTGCGCAGCGAGGAATGTGAAATGTGTAATGTGTTTTCTGAAAATCGATAACTGTACATTTAAATGCAACACTGCCCATTGCAGCGAGAAATAGTCGAAAGAGGCGAGCGAGAAAAAATAATCCCTCACTCGGATCGCTAGCTGAGCGAGTTGTTCAAAACGCATTTCGCCCATTTTAAGTGTTTCATATACATATTTGACATAATAGTTGTCTTTTATATAACATTTTTTTGCCATTTTTAATTTTCATATATATATATTTTTTTTTCGTTTGCAATTTGTATATTTGTCCCCTCCTTTTTTTATTTAATTTCTATATACTAATGGAAAAACTAACTGAAATGGTTAGGAAATATGAACTTTTATACACTACAGAACATAACGATTTTAAAAATGTTAAATATGAAAGATATTTGATCTGTAATTATATAAAAACTTAAAATAAAAGATGGTAAATTATTTTTCGTCTGTATTTAAACTTTACATGTAGTTTTAAAATCTGTTGTTTTGAATTTTATTATTATATGGAAGAATTGAAATATCATTTAGAAAATTGTTATTACTTTTATAATTTACATATATTTGTAAAGAAAATTTTGAACTTCAGAAAAGTGTCCATTAAAATTTAATAATGTAAAATGATTAAATTAAAAACAATAATTATATTGTAGTGTTTTAATTCGGATATCAAGTCAATCATTTTATAATTAATTAGAAAATTCAACCTAAAAACTAAAAAGTATTATACTTTAGTAAAATATTATTTCATTTTTTGTACAAGATATTTCATTTTGATCTTTTATAAATATATAAATGTATCTACTATTAGGTCTTATATAAAATGATACCAAAGTCTGAAACAAGCTCAGCGTTATTTCTAAATCTAATATGTATCCATTTTTGTTCTTTCAATATTGGAAACATTTATACGGAGTTTAATTTTTAGTCTATATTTAATACCCGAAGTATTTAACTTCTTGCCGATTAAATGAGTATCACTTTATTACATAATAAACTTTGTTATCCCATAGAAACCTATATTAAAATGAAAGCAAACGATTAAAAATAAAAGTAAAAGACTGAATAAAAATACGATAATTTAATCGCAAACTATTATTTCCTCGCTCGGCAAACTCGCTGCAATGAGCAGTCGAAAAAAACATATTTCACATTTCAAATCGCTCGCTGCAATAGGCAACGGACCTTATGTGACTGCCCGCTGATCGGCTGAAACAGACAAGGCCGATCCCTTTTTTTTGCCTATTCGTTCCTCGCCATATCCAGGCATCTGGAATTTTTCCGACCATATGTTTTTACTGCTCTGCACTGCCAGTGCACTACGTCGTTCGCCTCTGTGTTATCAAGTCGTTCGCTTCATTAATGTTCACCTAACATCGAGCTATAAGTAAAACTTTTAATTTATTAACCGATTAATTTCTAAATAACCATTAAATCCTTGACATTGACTAAACTCGTAACGAGACTACACTTGACTGAAGTACCATTTAACCGGGTCATTAGCGGTTCCGTGGAGACCGTTTGAGCATTGATGATAATCCTCCACTATTGGCAATGATCGCTGACAATGTAACAAATTCAGTTTCGTCAGAAAATAGTGCTACTACTATATACGATAGAAATATTTTACTAATGAAAAAAATAAATATCGGGCAGAGGAATATTCAAACATGACATTCCGTACGTACGTCGCTTTACCTGTGAACACATTATAAAGCGGTATAGCTGAAATGCCACTTCCAACGTACAGCCCGAATGTATTCCGGACTTTGATTTGTTTCCAATGCAAATTCACATGGCACAAAATAAACGGATCCCCAAAGAAATCTGAGAAAATAAAAAAAGTTGAGAAAACAAAAATTGCCCTCCTAATTTTTACGGTAGCACTATGAGCTTAGTACATTATCAATAAATTCCAAATCCACGATACGCCTTGTCGACAGCCCGTGGAATACCGGGGACCTTTACCCAGAAACAGTTAGAAAAGTAAGGAGTCAATTATATCTTGATACGATCGAATATTGTTAGGAGGAAGGAACAAATAATAGAAACAATGCGTGCAGAGGGAAAAGATAGGATATAAGAGGCGCAATATGGAGTAGGAAGACCGAGTATAAATAAAATGGAATAGAAAGCAAAACACCCAGCAGAAAGAGATAAACGCTTAATAAACGCATGGTCAGCATCGCGAACACGCTCTTCGTTTGAGTGGAGAGGATAATATGAAGAAGCAACCAATGAAAAACGAAAACGAGAGGAAGATAATAAAGTATGGATTAAGAACGCAGACGAGTAATAGAGACAACAACAGAACCACGAAGTAAGACAAAGTTGAACAGACAGATAAAAAGAACAATTGTTAGAAAAAGAAGAAGCGTAAATATCCGATACCGTAATCTAAGATGAAAACCTTTGTACAGCGGAAGGAGATTAGACGATAGGACTTTTTTAAAGAAGAAGTGAGAAGAGGCATCATAACCCGAGCCAAGGAGTTCGTCGCTTCATTACCGAAGATGCCCGAATGACTAGGAACCCACAGCAAATCAATTTGATTGGAATGAAAGGAAGAAAGAACGTGAATAAGTGAGCGTATGCGGAGTATGATAAAATCAAAGGAATGATCAGATAGGGGAGAATGAATTAAAGGGCGGTCATGGAGTCAGATATAATCAAGAACTTAGAGGAAAGGTGTTGGAGGAAATGAAAATAATGGAACGTAGGATAGTCATTAATACGTTTATGAATGTAGAACAGAAAGAAGGCAGGCGAAAAGATTCTGAAAAGCCAAAATCTGGGAGAATAAAAGAGGCACCGACACTACCCGGTCCCTTCAAACCACCTGTAAACACGGTTGTATGCGAAGGAAATTGAACATTTGATAATACTGTGGAATTCCTATCTAACTAGAGCCTGCGAAAGATACTTAGAGGTACAGTAAGCATATTTAGAGGATGGCAGAGATCGGCGAAATTAATAGAGAAATAAGGGAGATCGACAAAGGACATCATGTAAGGACAAAACGAACTGAGCCGAAGAGAGATTAGAGATAAAATAGGGGGTTTTCCCAGGTGCGAAACGGCAGGTCCTGGAAATGGAAAAATAAGAATGGATAAGAGGAGAGGACGTGAGTGGAAGACGCTTAGCAAGAAAACGATAACCCAAATAAGATCTGCGAATAGAAAGGGGTGGTGTATTAGATTCGGCGAGGACTGCTGGAACTGAAGAGGATTTAAGGGCACCAAGGTACAGACGAAGGCAAGAATTTAGGATTACATCCAGATTTAGAGGGTCGGGACTTAGAGGCACAACCATCGAGAAATTAACAGTAATTAAATTTTAAGCGGATGATGGATTAATATAGAGAAATAAGGAGATAAGGTTTTCAGCAGGTTTGGCCTTTTGGTTGTTGGAGAGGAAAGATACTTGATGTGTTCGGAGAAGAATAACCGACCGATACCAAAATAACAAAAACAATTAACACGAAAAGTGGCCACTTGTATATATAGTTTTTAAATTCTCGGTTTATTTCCGGTTTTCCCGGTCCAAATCCTCCCGATTTCCCGATTGCTAGAATTGTACAAAAAAAGAAAAATGGATTTTTTTATTACTATTGGTAACATTTGACTGACGCAACATATTTTATATGAACACAGAACTTCGTAATTTATTTTCAGTAAAGTACACAAAAAAAAATGCATTTATATTTCGCTTTAAATGATTTTTTCTTATTCAAAATACCGTTTTTGGCTATGTTTACTGTTTTCCTGGCTTTACAACGAAATTCCCGGCTTATTCCCGGTTGGGTGGCCAACCTGTTTAAGGGAACAATCGCTTGGTGGGTTTCCGCGGAAGAAGTAAATTAAGCAACTTGTGCGGCACAGCAGCTTAATAAAAATAATTCGCCGAAAAGGATTCAAGCCCTGTCGAAAGGCTACGAATAATCATGCATTAGTGCATTACGAAGGAAACTATATCGCAAATAAATATTCCGCTTACAATGACTTTTTTTTTTTTTTTAAATTAAATAATGCCACGTACTACTTCATCCGTGTTCCTCTTTACTACTATCACCAAACTTAACTACATTCGCTGTATGAATTAAAATAGTTCACAGTGTATCTTCACCTTACGTTTGTCCAATTATCCGAACTTCTCGCTATCTGAATCACGGCTAGGAATTATTAGTTTGGAGAATGACCGGGATTTTACTGTAAAATTAAAAAGCAGAGACTTAGTCACTATATTACCCTACTATGTGTTATTCCGTGTACGCCATAATAAACAGTCGATAGACTAAAAGAAGAGATTTATTCAATAGGAAAATGAAAATAGAAACAAGGAAAAAATTATTGAAATCATATATATGGAATATTAATTACTATATGGCTCGGAAACGTGGGTGTTAACGAAAAATCTAAAAGAACGTTTGGAGGCCTTGAAATGCGGGCATGGCGCCGCATTGTGAATATATCGCGAACGCAAAAGAAGAGGAATTCAGATGTGTTGAAAATGGTAAATGAAAAAAGGAAACCGATGGAAACAATACAAAAAAGACGAGAAAATACTGCATCGCAATGCCTTCATGAAGGTCATAATCGAGCGAAAATTGGAAGGAAGAAGAAAAAGAGGAAGACATAGGATAACATGGATGGATCAAGTAAAAATAAGAACGCAAATGACGTATTATAAAGAGATCAAGAACATAGCAGGCAACAGAAAGGAATAGAAGATGATTAGCTAGCTACGACAAGAGCAAGGCTCTTAAATACACAGATGGATGGACTATATTAAACTTCTTTTCTCTATGTGATTATGATTACAATGTTTAAATTTAATAACGGTTTTATTATACAGCTGGGCATACATTCAAAGTCTACCGGTGTACCTTTACACATGGATGGCACCAGACTATTCAATGCATCAGTCGGTAGCGGAGTTCCAGTAAAAAGGATAGTCAAAGATTTCGATTCCATTTTAGTTTGTCTTAGTAAAAGTTTAGGAGCGCCAGCTGGTTCCGCTATAGTTGGCTCAGAACTATTCATAGAAAAGTAAGTACGCGCAATCGTCAGAAACAAATTCTCAATTTCTGTATATCTTATCAATCGAAATTTAATTCCAATCGGCAATTTCGATAAAATCTGTTAAAAATTTAAAACAAAAGAAAAGTGTAAACGGAAAACGATTTTAAAAATACTTAAATTTTTCATTTAGATGCCGCAGAATTAGAAAAGCGATTGGAGGCACTTGCTGTCAAATTGGAGTGCTAGCCGCAGCCGGCGTGTACGCCTTAGACAACATGATAGAAAGGCTAACTGACGATCACATTAGGACGCAAACGATAGCTAGCGGTAAAACTGCTCTGTGAGATAATAATTAAAAACCCCGCTCTCTATCGTGAGACGTTCATTAACTCTTTAAACACTACACGTTTTAGATCATGCATGTCAAATTCGAACGTCCAAATAGGTTAACTATATATATGAATAAGAGATGAAATAAAATACGCTTAAAACTGTTCAACGCATTATTATGCACACTGAAGAGAATTTTAATGAAATTTAAATACTATTTGAACGCGAAGCTTTTGAATATAAAAAATACTATAGTCCGTTCAACGAAAATGTGCCGATGTTAATCGGCACATTTTCGTTGAACGGACTATGATAAATGTCATCCGTGTTAATTTTAAATTCGGTTATTATTTTAATGGCAATAATTAATGGAAATAAATCAGCCTTTGATATTTTAAATATTGCGTAACACACTTTACACGTTGAAAGTAGTTAATTTTACTTAATCGGAACACTAATATATTTATACCCGCAAAAATATGAGTTAATTCGTAATTCCGGTTCTTCTTTAGCTATCCGAAATTACAACCACCCACACATAACTGTTCCACCGGCCGACGAAATACATACAAATATATTGCTTATATTTTGCAACGTAAAAAAATTGACTGCCGAAGATTTCACGTTACGACTGCTAACGGTAAATATACATATGTGTATACAAACGGTTCAAATTTTTTCTTTGTATTCGTACCGTAATTTATTTCAATCTTTCCGCGCGTATTTTTTTTTCTTTGTTTTTTCATAAAATAAAGGAAGCCTCTGTTTCAACGGAGAGTATTTAACGATGGAAGCATTTCGGCAACACTTAAGTACACTCTGAGATTAGTACGAAAAGTTTTTTTTTCACTTTTAGATGCGTTGCACGACATAAAAAAAATCTTAAAAAACACAATTATGAACTTTTTTTCCCCCGTTCTGCAATATGAAAAGCTCAGACTTGGCATATTTTGTTAAAAATACTTCTAAAATTGCATTTTAAAGTATAAATAACTTATCTAGAAGCCTAAATGGTTGCTGTTGGACCTCGAAAATATTCTGCTTAAAATTAGTCATATTTATTACACTGGTGAATTTTTTCAAGTAATTTCAATAATTAGAATGCAAAAAAAAAACTAAATTAAAATTTTTGAGACTTGGGATTAGTTCTTTATTTTATAATTTAACTAATATTTTTCAACGTTAAAAAAATCTTATCTTAACCTAGGGTACCCTTTCTGTCGCAATTCAATATTCTTCAAAAATACGATTTTGTCGCGAAGGAGAGTTAATTATGCACTAGTCTTGCTAAGTTCTCTCCTTATAGTTATTCTTACCAAAACCTTCCGTACTTTTATTTCGACTTCTCCTGTTTTTCTTACTTTCCTAGTTTATTTTTCCTTCCTGTCACTACTAAGTTTCTCTTACCTGAAATTGCTAAACAAGAATTTACACACATTATTGACTGTCTATTTCGCTCTCACACCCTGACCTTTACCCGACGGGTGTAAAAGATTTCATGATGGAGTGCCCTTCGTAATATTTTAAGTAAAGGAAGAAAGTTTAGAATACCAAAATTACATATAATCAAGATTTCACAAATTCAAGAAACGTTTTCAAGCAGATCCCATCTTCAGCTCTTAACGAATGTAACATTATATGTTCTTTTTTTATATCTGTTAAAATTAAAATGGTCTTTGTCTAAAAACGTCCGTTTACTTTGTGAAATTACAAGATTTGTAATTTTATTATTTTAATTTATACTTATATGTATCATTTTGTACAGTGCGGATTTTTCTGTTACACGTATAAAATCAATATACAAAAGAGATGTGATCTTGATTCTATTCGTAAACTTTGCCAAGTCAGTTATTTTTAACTTCTGATTAATAAATAAAATGTTTTTTACGCAATTTACCACCGACAATTAAAATCGATAACGACAAGGCGATAATCGGGTTAAAAAAAGAAAAAAATTGTACTTTTTTTCTTCTTTTTGGACTTTTCAGTATCGTACAAGATTATCATAAAATTGTGTTGTAAAAATTTCTGGTGAAATTCAGAGAACAAAGTCAAAGGAAGAAAAAGGACGCGTGAATGAAGGAAAAAACAATCAGCGTCTTTTACTCGAGTGATTAGACGGCGTAAAATGAAGATAAAAAAAATCTGGAAACGAAAAAAATAACATAGTCTACTTATTACAAGGTATGAATATAAAAAGTGTAAAAAAAGAACCAAAGAATTTTTAAAGTTGGTACGAACAATCCAACTTGATAAAACTCAATTGAAACAGAAAAGGAAAAAATAAAATAACCGAATACGGGTGGAAAAACATTAAATTTGATAAAACGAATTGTGCAAATGTGTAAGTAGGGCAAAAAGTAACTTCTTATTTTGTTCTTTTAATAGTTCGACGTCTTCGTGAGATCGAAGTTAAACATATAAAACGAAACCGATGAAAAACACGAGACCAAAATATATAACAAACTGAGAGAATGTCACACTAGAAAAGAAGAAGAATTTTTACCAAGTTCAGTAGAAATTCCAGATTTAGTCAAACGAATGCAGTAAGCGATGGGAAAGAATATTTATTATTAAAACACTCAAGGAGAGACAAAACAAAATTTGAAATGGATCACACAATTCTCCTGAAAAAACAATTGTACGGCAAATGTTCTTAATTTAAAAAATAAGACGAAATTTATCGATGTAGTCATTTTTAAAAGTTAAAAAAACAGTTATTTTTCAAATTCACTCGGAAATAAAATACACACACATACGCAAACATATACATATATATATATATATATATATATATATATGTATGTGCGTGTAAAATAACAGAAACAATTATAGTTATATAACTTGTAGCGAAAAGCAAAAAAATATATATCGATTTGTGCAATAAATTTCAGATTTTCAATACGCTTATCCTTTGCAACTATAGTCAACCATAAGCAAACTGCTGAATAACATTTCGTATGTGCAATATGTAGTGCGGAAATATTAAGAAATCGACTTTTTATTTTAAAATAATTAAAAACGAATTTTTCCTTCGTCAACTACCTAAATGTTGCTCCATCCACCTTCCGTGTATTTTTTCAGCATTCATTAAATTTTGCTGTTTTAAAATCATTAGCGATTATTTGGTCGCTTTTAACGGAAGAAAATTGTACAAGTTTAATTCTACATAACGTGTATGAATCGAAATATCAAAAGCATCTAATGCCTCCGACTGCAAATACCACTCTGTTTAACGTAATTTCGAATTCTTAAAAAAAGATATTCTTCGTTATAACATTATACCGGTTGTAGTTATTTCCGTGTTATTGACTACAAAAATATTTCTCTTCATATAAAAAAAGCTGATCTCAAGAATGAAACAATGCAAAAAATTATCTCCCTCTTGAAATCAGCTCTTTTTGACAATCTACACATTTTCATATGTATACAACGCATATGTATATGTATGTATATGTATGTATGTATATATATATATATATATTATATATTTATAAACAAATAAATTAAGCGACATATTTGAATAAGCTCGAGTTCGACATTAAATAACGTCCGGTTGGCTTGTATTTATTATTATTAGGTTACGCAAGAAGAAATGGTTGCCTTCGAGAAAAAAAGCGAAAAACCAGCCATAATTAAAGTCGGGTCAATCAATATGAGTACGGCCAGATTTGTGATTCATTGCAGTGTGACCGACGAAGACGTCGAATACGTCATTAAAAAGCTGAACTATGTAATGAAAGAATTCGAATGAGACTACTGCTGTTGATAAATTTTTCCTAATTAACTATCGTAACTTTCAAACTGTTTTTTTTTTCTTCCGGTTACGTTTGTTAAATTTTTTGTCTACAATTTAATAAATACGTTTTTATCCTTAGAATTTACTACTATTAAACCGAATCTAACGAAATGATCGGAAAAAATTCCATCACCGACAGTGCAAGTAAAATACAAAAATTGATACGATGATAAAAGGCTTTGGCTGGTATTTTAAACAATAAAATAAACGAATAATTCGTTAACTTTATAATAGCGCGCAATTAAACAGGTAGCTGGAAAAATTAAGCGTAAAATCTGTATTATTTTTACCAAAAATAATCCGCTTACACTCAATATACGAGAATACAATGTTGTCTCCCCTCATTTTCTACTTACTAAGAAATGCGGCACAACGCACTATTGCACTTACTCACCAAACCATACAATTCCGATAACGAATAGAGATCGAAATTTTTATCAGAATCACGATGTTCTTGATTATATGCGGAAAGTTCCTCATTTTTTTCTAGTACTTGAAATTATTTTTCGGTACAAACTCTAAAAACAATGTATCATTTATTTATTATGTGTACACGAGAAGTTCTGAAGAAGAAAATTGGTAACAAAACGGGGAAAAAATAATGAAAAAACCGAGTTATCCCTTTTTTTTCTTTTTTATTTTTTGTAATTTAAACATCTACACCTAGTTAATGCAACTTATTCCCTCGCTTTATCCGATATCATTTTGATTTTCTCGTAAACAACTTCTAGAATTCTACGAGAACACACGATTAAAAATACCCCTACCGAATGATCTTGTACACGGCAATGGTATAATTATCAAGATTTGCGAATTACATGGAAAAATTTGATGGTTTTCCTAAGAAAGATAGAAGTAGACGGCGGAATTCGTGCATTTTGAAACATCTCATCGCGTAAACCGAATTTTTTTAAACATCAAACCAACTAAAACATAACGAGCACTATAAATTTTTTTTTATAAGTAATTTATGTTACCAATTTCTAAAGCCATGATTATGGATCTCTGTTATCCGAAACTAGTCGGCAATATTTAATTAATTTTGAATTATAATTATTTTGTGTATAATCGTGCGTTTATTTTAAAAGCATAATATATTTGGTTGATTCTTTTTTTGTTTTGTTCGTTATACTCCCGGCATGCAAATAACTCAATTAAATGTTTTTCAATTTAAAAAAAATCTGAAAAAATACATTTGCTTTTACTTTTGTGCTGCTTTGCGATCTGTCTAACATCTACAGATGGCGCAAAATTTTCATGATATATTACAAATTAAAATACCGAAACATATATGCAAAGTCAAACGGTAACGAATGTAATGACTTTTGAAAAATATAAATGACATGTGAGTTAATATTTAATAATGGATTATTGCACGGGGTATTAGTATTAATGATACCAGTTTTATATTTATGTAATAAGCTTCCGTGAAATTTAATGCATTATACTCATTAATTATTTTTAATATTTTCATATCTGGCTATAAAATTGACTTTTCGATTAATCATTCGCGATTCATGAAAGACATCCCGAAGCATTAGCCGTACACCTAGAAAATCGTCAAAGTATACTTCGCTGCAGAGAACGCATCGACCGCCATCTACAACATTGACAAGCTTTTTTAAAATGTGCCAAAATGATGACTTCGCCCGAACGCAGCTGTACTCTGAAATGCCGAGATATTATACTTGGAATCAATCGTCAAAGAAATTTCAACGACGGAAACAATGAAATTCAATTCTAGGTTATCCACATGTATTTTCAACCGATGTATTAGGTCGCATTTACCCAATCCATCAAAGCAACGACGAGTATTTGTATTTGCGTTTCCAACATCATTCCAGTATCTACGAACTGTTAATGGTATTTGTGTGGCACATATAGAAAAGCCTGTCAACGTTTGCAATTACTAGAAAATAATACTCATTGGGATTATACCTTCAAAGATGCCGTGATTTCGTCAAATGCTCATCAAATACGAACACGTTTTTAATAATTATCTCTACATGCTTCCCATCGAAACCGATTGATTTGTGGACTAAATACAAAGATTACGTGTCTAATGATATTTTTCATCACATGCGTGCTAGAACATCAAATCCAGATTTGCAACTGAGTGAGGAAATTTACAATGAGACATTGATATTAATTGAGGACATGTGCTTGATGATATCAAAGTATTACCTCAATTAGGTATCACAGCGCACAATCGTCCGATACATGACGCATTTAATGAAGAATTGAAGCGCGAAAAGCAATATCATTGCAATGCATTGAAAGAATCAATTAGAACGAACGTTTTCCACTGTTGAATCGACAACAAAAATACGTGTATGACACTCTCATGAAAGATTTGAATTATGGAACTCTGGAGGGATTTTCTTCTTCGACGCTCCTGGTGGAACCGGAAAAACTTTTTTAATCTCATTGATTTTGGTAACGATTCGCTCGCAGAATAAAATTTCACCCACATTTGCTTCATCAGAAATTACAGCTACATTGCTGTAAGGCGGTTGAACGGCTCATTTAGCGTTCAAGTTGCCGTTGAATATGCAAATCAATGAAACTCCAACATGCAATCTTCCAAAGAACTGTGCGATGGTCAAAGTATTGCAGCAATGCAAATTGATCGTTTGGGATGAATGTACGATGACACATAAAAAGTCCTTGGAGGCATTGCAAGATCTACGAAGCAATCAAAACCGGTTTGGTGATGCGATGATTCTGTTGGCTGGTGATTTTCGCTAAACATTGCCAGTGACTCCACAATTAACGCCAGCCGATGAACTTATCGTATGTTTGCAGTCGTCCGTTTTGTGGAAACATGTCACGACATTAAAATTAAGTATGAACATGCGTGTCCAGTTGCAGAACGACCAATCTGGATAAGTATTTTCAAAACAATTGCCGGGCACTGGTAATGGCAAAATCCCCACTAACATTTTGACTGACTGCATTACATTCTCCGCCAATTTTTGACAGAATCTAACTCATCCGAAAAATGTTTCCAAACATTGCTCAAAATTACAAAAATCATGTTTGGTTGAGTGAACTGCAAAAAACATTGATGTTGATGAACTGAATTTTAAAATTCAAAGTGAAATGACTAGCGAATTGATGACGCACAAATCGCTGGATTCCGTAATTAACCAAGATGATGTCGTCCAATATCCAACCGAATTTTTAAACTCGCTTAAATTGCCCGGATTGCCGCCTCACAATTTACAATTAAAAGTTGGATCGGTAATCATAATGTTGCGAAATATCAACCAACCACGTCTTTGTAATGGCACCCGGTTTGCAGTGAAGAAATTGATGAACAACGTCATCGAAGCAGCAATTCTTAAAGGAAAGTACAAAAGAGAAAACGTTTTAATACCATGCATCCCAATTATTCCGACCGACATGAAATTTCAATTTAAACGCTTGCAACTTGCATTCGTAATGACAATAAACAAATCACAAGGGCAGTCATTGAGTGTTTGTGGCTTTAACCTTGAAAATCTATGCTTCTCGCATGGTCAACTTTATGTTACCTGTTCTCGTGTTGGAAAACCATCAGCTTTGTTTGTTTACGCGTCAAACAACAGAACAAAAAATATTGTGTATCATAAAGCATTGCAATATGAATGAAATTCACAAATTCACTTTGTTATTGAATTCTTTTGTATCTGTTATATGTCCTCTAGTTAAGCTGCGTTGATAAATTTATTACATCTGTGTGTAATTGTATCAAATTTTCTGATAATACTTGAAATTTGCAAATTGAAATTGTAAAAATATCATTATAATATATACGCTAAATTTTATAATATAAATATATTAGCAATAAATTCATTAGATGCGTATTTCAAACCGATTAAATTATTGTTAAAAGCAATAGGCTAATAAATATTTTTTAAAATTCCCGTTTGAAAACCGACTAAAATGAGGGCGTGAAATTAAACATCGCTAGAAATTTAATTACATAAGAAAACAAATATTGAATGATCGACTTTTTACGTCTTACCTTTTCTTCTATGCTCAACGCTCCTTGCTAACATGGGGGAAAAAAATATGTTCTATACATAAATTGCTTCCTTTAAATATGGATCACGTTAATTAATAATTTCAGATTATTTTTTCTTTTCCTTTAAAATTTGCATAAGACGAATTTAATTTCGAAATGTTGCAAACGAGATTTGTACGCAAGGGAAAAAATATCACATTACCAACATATATTTAACAACATCTTTGCAAACGTATAAGTTAAGTATTTATCACAGGTGATAAAATAGATTTTACGATTATTTTTACAGGGAAATGTTCACTACAGAACAAGTATAATGTCAAACATATAGAATGACAAAAATCATACAAAAATCTTTATTGATCACGTTACACCATGAACATAAACCACACACGCTTTATTTATAAATTTATAAACATCAGTTAAGATGCACTGCTACACAAACGTAGAAGTATAGATTCACCAGTTGCGTGCTAAGTACTGTAAGCACGAAGCGACAAAAACTTGCACTGACCGTCACTTAATATTAATAAAAAACAGATGATTCATCATTATTACGCACTACGCAGGAACTGATTCGATCAGAACTTAAATTGTGTATTACACAGAAATTGTTAGGAATTAGTTTTATTTAAACTTTCAAGGTAAATTATTTCCGGTATTTTTAAATTTACGTTAGGCTACGAAACCGATAATTGCTGATTCAGTAATAACACTCGGGGAAGTTCCCACGATTCTGAAGAACGGAAATCGGCATTTGAACTTTCACGTAACATTGGGCCTTTGATCAAATATAAATATGACTGACAATTCCATTGTATGAAAATGAATCTTAACATAATAAATGTTTTAAAAAAGAATAAAATATCACTTACAACTTCATAAAACCGATGTTTGATAAATAAAAATATACAGCCTGTTTATCCGTAAGTAAAATTTAATTACAAAATGATATTCGATATAAATCAACATTCTTCGACGCCACCCGCGAAAAACAAAGAACAATACAGGTGGTGCACACAGGCCTGACTTATTAGGTATCGTAATTTTTATTTACTTATTTAAAACTGAAATGAATCTTTAAGCTTCCGGTTGAGCCGGCTTCTCCTCAGTAATACTTTCCAAATTAGCGGTATCGCCAATTTCTCCGCCGTCGCCGTCTTCCTCCAATTCTTCTTCCGTATCAAATGTATTGTCCGGTATGTCGTACAAACGAATTAAAGGCTAAAATAATAATCACAAAATAATAAGAATAAGAATAAGAATAAGAATAAGAATAAGAATAAGAATAAGAATAAGAATAAGAATAAGAATAAGAATAAGAATAATAATAATAATAATAATAACAATAACATCGAAATTAACAATTTCGTGTTTAGCTAAATGAAAGTATAAAATGCGTCATGGTGCGCTATAAAAACGGCAGAATGACAGCATCCACCGATGACTACGGAGTTTAATATTTTTGGAAGATATATAATTTCTTTTCGCAATATGTTTCATATTCAGTGAAATTTTGAAGTAGGTATGTGTTTTATTGTTACATTCATTACTAGTTTAGGGGACGCGGAAAAAAACGATAATTTAAATTAGTACACTCATAAAATTCCTTAATAAAATAAATTTTCTAAGCTGTAAACGTTCAGAAAAATTACGGTATCGAATGATAAGGTAATTTCATGTATTTATTAAACGAAATTATTTGTATCCGAATTTTGATCTATTCAACTGGCGTTTCTAGTTTAAATGGAAATAAAAGGAACATATAAAAAATTATGATAAAAAGTAATTCGTTCCATAATGGATCCAAAGAAAATCATCGGATTATCGAAATATACAGATGTTTTAAAAGTTTATCTAATATATATACACGACAATTAATTATTGTTCACTTTACCTTATTTGGATCTTTCATAATTAAATATTTTCCGTCTTTCTGTTTCATACAAATGTCTATGATACACCTCAAAATACCCCACGCATTATCCATATTCAATGTAATCTGTGTAGCAAATTCAGCTGGTTTATACTGTTGAGTACCGAGAATAACATGTTTCGAAGAATCTCTTACTTGAACTCGACTTACGTAACTGTTAAATTAAGCACACAAAACACATGCTTTAATATTAATATAACAATTTAAAAAAACAAAACGAATAGTTTAATAAGCGAATAAAACTGATAGGAGCAAGTAACTTACCTCGAATGTGTTTATAGGGAATCATAAATATTTTATCCTATTTAACAAGAGCTGCATTCTTAATGCAGCAATAATTAAGTTATATTAAACAGATTAATACAGATTAAAATTCGAATTTTATATATAATTATTTCCCTTTAACGGCAACGTAGTCCGTCATTTCAACCATGTAAAATAATAGAAGTTTGAGTTCGGCTGTTATTTGATTTTGAATTCTTTTAAAAAACAAATTAAAGGGCGCGGAATAAAATTTTAAAAAATTAAACACTTCCTATTAAAAAAAAAGATACATATTCAAAAATGCTACACTTAAAATGGTTAAAAAAAGAAATTAATACAATTCTAACAAGAAATTATAACATAATTAGAATATATCAAAAAAAGAGCTTCTAAAAAGATCTGTCATTTTTTATTTACTTACTGGAAAATGAAACCAATAATAATAATAATAACAATAATGCATTTTTACAAAAACACAGTGCAAGTGAAACCCTTCTGCTATAATACTAAACGATTTTATCCCGAAATTTCTGAAAGTATATAATTTTGTTTTCGTCATTTTGGATTAATATTTAATTAATAATTTATGAGAAAGTAAATGCAAATACGAATGTTTCTTTAATCTTTAACTTTAATAGTCATAATTATAATTATAAAAATACGTTAGCATATGATAAGTACACCATTCAATTACATAATTTCATCTCCCCTTTAAGTTGTTCAGTCTATAAATGAAATCATTAATGAAAAGTAAAATAGGCAAATAAGGATTTACATTTTATTTTTTCAATGCGTTGATCGGTACATATTTATCGCTCACCTCCGTAAGATCGAATATACTTCATTTAAATAATTAATTAGTTAACAGAATCTTCCTTTTGAAAGTTAATATAAAAATAATCGCCCGAAAAAATCAGTTGTGGATAAGTTTGCGTAAATTCTCGTTGCAGAGATAGAAAATTAAAGCAAATGAACACATAAAAAACCGTTGTCTGATTAATATTTTTATATAAACTGAAGCTATTGTAATTTTTCATTCATCCTCAAGTTTACAAACTGTTAATCAAAAAATAATAATTTATAACAATTTACTAATGTATAAATTACCGACTAATGTGTAAAAGTAATTCTGTAAATATTTTTCAACTAGAGACGAGATGCTCGGCATGCGTAGACGAACGAAAAGTGGGTCTCTAAAAAGTTTCATTTCGATCAAATTAATTTATTACCGACAAAAGTAATTTTATTAGAAAGGTCAAAAGTTTTATTATATTTGAATATTTTAAATAATGACGACAAAAAATCAGATATGCTAAGAGCCTATTTTACCTAACTATATCATATATACTAAACGGGTCCAAATTAAGTCTACAAATAAAAATAATACTGTATTTTGCATTATATATCTTTGTTAGGCAAAAAAATGCTGATTAATTAATAAGTTAGAATTTTTTTTTGAGCGAGAAATTTTAAATAATACACAACAAAAAAAATGTTTAACCAAAATAAATCAACGATAGTTTTATGAAATACTGAAAATGCAAATTATTGGATTCGGCGTATGTACCGCTGCTATTTTTCAACGATGTTCGAGGTAGAAAATAATTATTTGATTATATTCATTCAACTTTCGGCTTTCTCGGATATCGTTGAAGGGAATTTATCGGCCGGAGTGTTGATCGAAGATGCTGCACGGGCGGAGATTGTATTTTCCCGATTGTTCGGATGAATTTCGTCCGGTTGTATATCAAGCTGTATGAATATCTTTGTGTATACGAGGTTGATGCATGTCATACGACACGGACCGAGTAGCGATAGAGTGGCGAAAGACGGCTGTAAGAATCCCGTATATATACCGGAGTAGTTCAAGTAAATCGATGTAATTGGAGCGATATTATTCGGTTATGATATTCGGTTTCGTTCAGTTGTGCGGCTAGTCATTCGAAAACCGCCGGCGTATAAATACACGTATATATATCTAGTCGTTCGTCTTTCCCGTTGTTGATCTCAAACCGTTTAATATATTTGTGTGAATTTTTTATTTAGAAATTTTTTTATTTCACCATCACGGTTTTTCTGCTAGCAGTTAAAAACTCGGTCATTACCTTCGTGACGTTTGTTTTACCGGAGAAAGGAAATATTCCGCAACGCCCGAAAGAAAAGAAAAAAATTCGTAATTTTCTTTTTTTATTTTTTATATATCCAGACAAATTTAATATAAAAGCCTATATTTTCACCATGATTGTGGAGCATTGTCTCTGAAACATGGTGTATTAATTTTTAATAATAAATTGATGTTTCTAGTCAATGTTTGTTATTACTGTTATATTACATGAAATATTGTGAAACATGGTTTTTAAAAATTGTTTAATAAAAGCCTAACGCTCATTCGACGAATTGTTTAACCGGTTCAGGGGCCTTATGCTGGTGAAAGAGCAACTGAGGAAGCCGATCAAAGAAAAAAACAAAAAGAGAAACGAATTTGAAAGAAACAGATTGTTATATTATGTACCGAAACATTCTAAACAACTGGAGAGAGTTTTATTACGAAATCTCGAGAAAGTTACAGAAAAGATGTTGATCAATTGTTTGATTGACGTCATAATAATTAAAGATCGATAATACGGCATTTAAAAAGAGACAAATATTTTTATATCGTGAAGGGTGGATTTATTTTTAAATTATTTAAGAACTCTATTTACTAAACGCGAATAAAAAGAAAATGACAATTACAGTACTTTATACTATTAGTTTCCTTTATTAAAACGTCTTATTACAAAAAAATATATAAATTTCTATTCCGTTTAACAGATAATAAAATCAGCGTACAAATAGAAAACAAGAGTATTGTACTAGAAAATTCGATAATTGAATAATTCATTAAGTTAAATTTAGTATAATATTTTGCTGATTTTGTTTTTGTAAAAGATCAGTTTCAAAAAGTATTTTTATTTATTAAAAATTTATATCAGCTCTTTCAATCATCATTATAAACCTTTTTTTTTTTTTTCAATTTTAGTTCAAACAGATTAGTTATCATCGAGTAAAAATACACAACTAATCGTGTACAATTTTCAATTGCATTATGAATAAAATTATGTATATGCTGTGCTATCTAATTGACATTTTAAATCCGACAAGAAGTTATCAAAATAAAATAAAATATACATACCCAAATTTTATTTGGTCCGATCCTGCTAACAAAGCTTGTACTGTCCACTTTGCCAATTTACAGGCGTTATTACGTAATTCAGTTGCAAGGACACCTCCCCTCTGGACATCTAACTTTTGACGCCAATCCACTCCACCAGATAACTATTAGAAACAATTTACCAGCGTATTAAAGACTAATAAGTGTTTCTTAAGGTTTCCGATAATTCCGTTTACTAATAAATTTTTCATTCAAATTTAGCAAATTCATCATTCGTAGCGAGATATGAAATTCGCGTTAATGTTCAAGCAATAGCAGTATTTTTGTTTTTTTTACATTTTAAATGAAATGAGATAAAACAAAAACTATACTTTCGAATCCCATTCATTTAAAGCCTTTATGGTAAGAAACTGATTCTCTCCGTTTGGTGTTAATAGCACACCATCGTGTTCACAGCGACAAATCAAAATGATACCGTTGTCCAGATCCCATTTACGATAACGATAAGCTACTGAAGCAACTTCGCCCTCCTCCTCTTCGCCTATGAATGGATTTGGTTCTTCAAATTTATGACGAGTTTCTCCCTAAATCATACATGTAATAAAAAAAAATTATTAGAAATAATTATTAACGACTACACGTCAGTTATTTGCATTTTAACCTTATCTACTTGTTTATTACACATGCACTAATAAACGACAACATTTTAAATTTCAACAAGTAATGCCCAAGCAAATAACTTTCATAATAATACCCTATTATAAAATCAAAAAATATTGAAACCCATAAATGTGAATCTTTTTAAATTCATAATTATGTTCTTTTTTGGATTATTTAGTTACTATAATCTACGAAAATTATTAATATCTAATATTTATTTGTAAAAAAATTCAAAGCGATTATTTATCACCTAATAATTTTGTATCTTTTAACAAAAATTATGAACATTTTTACGATTAAAAAATATACTTAATTCAGTGAAAAAGCTTTTTAAACGAAATATGAAAAAAAACAACGAAAAAACTAAATTTTAAATTTTGCCGTTTGAATTATACGAATGTATTTTGTTATTTAAAATACCCGCCCGCACAAATTATATCAGATATCAGAAATTCCTTTTGTTTTTTTGAAGTACGTTTATTTCAACCGTTTTCGGAAGCATCGATAAATATGTTCCATATTAGATTTATTTTGGAATACTAAAAAATGGAGAATTATGTATTACTCGGCGAAATCTTTTTTTGTGACGTATGACTAATAAAATAAATGATTTAGTTGGAGTTTACACGCTATTTTTTTTTTTAAATTAAGTATAACGTAATAAAAAAAATTTGTATTTTTTAAAATAATAATATCATTTTTTTCATTATTTTACCCCAAAAAACAAATTATATATTTAAAAAAAGAAAGAAAAAGGAAAAAACAAACCAAAGTTATATTTTAAATATTAATAACAAAATGTTCTCAAAATATAAACAAAGCTAGTCAAACAATTCTCAGGATATTTCTAACGACAGAAAAAAGCAATTCTAAAAAAAACCTAAAAAATCACGCGTTAAAAACTTTTCATCTATTCCGGCATTATATTTCTGCTTTTTTTTCCCACGCAGAAATAACCTTAGATCCTATTTGAACTAACTCTTTTTTTCTTTTGTGGTTTCCAGTTTCGATAAAAATCGATAGCTAAATTGCAACCTGTATTTAAATTTTCGTAGATTTATTGTATGTTTGGCCCGGTTTTGCATTATCTAAAATATAATATTACTGTTTATTATTGAAAATATCTGTGGCCCTTTATGACAGAAATTGAATAACGTTTTAAATTCTACAAGACTAGGATCCCCTGTTTATAATTTTTTATTTTCGGAAGTCTTCATCTTCTACTATGAACACCAAGTTTTCTCTAGCAGATTACTCGTGCACCATGGTCAACTATCCGATGAAGTGCTTTTGAAAAAAAAAGAAAATCTTTCGTTTTTTTAATAAAATTAAAAAATATCGCAGCTCTATTCCTTACGCTACATTATTTTAATAAAAAATAGTAAGTTTCTAAAGATAACATATCAATAAGAAATTCATGAGTAAAGAAAACTGAACCAACTGATAAGACTAGCTACTCTTTTGTGCGAATAAGAATAATTTCGATTAATTTTAAAGTTTTTTATTAAACAGCGATTTGTAATTATTCAAACAAATACTCTTCATTCCTCCCCCTTTTTTTTTTTCTTTATAATCAATTATCTTCGTCATATATTTTTCGTAAATCTTTCCCTATATGGACATTGTATTACAACTAACTAATTATGAAATATCACCCTTTTTAACCCATGAAAAACACTTTTTCTAACTTAATTGTAACTTTAAAGCAACTCGTAGCAGCACATTTCTATTTAATTTCTTTTATGTCGGATACATTGAAGAACATCATATACTAGCACACCTAAGAACTCTACTCACCTGAAGTATTAAAGCCATAATTAACAGAAGCAGCGGATATGATACAAAAAGGATTCCTTAAATGGATTTCATTAACGAACTACAAAAACATTTTCATTACGGCAACAAAGCTAATAGAAGGCGTTTTGAATATAAATTAAAATACTTTAAGAATTCTAAAAACGGCTGTATTGCTTTTTAATAAACATCAAATATTTCCTTCGAACAAAGTTCTGAATTTAATTATTTTTACCTTTCAATGTACATTAGAAATTTAACAGTCTGCATAAATACCAAATTAAATTTTTATTTATACCTCTATTTGGATTAGAATTTAGATTTCTTTGAAAGCCATGATGTTGCTTTCAATAGACGTTTTCTTATCGTAAAGGTTGGTTACCTGGGTGCGAAATCATATGTGTATGTATATATATATATATATCTATATCATATATACCATATGTTTAACGGTAGTTTAATTTCTTACAAAAAAACTAATTAGCCAAAATATACAAATATTATTCAACAAGGCAATGACTTTAATACAATATTTATAGAAAATATATCGATAGGAAAAAAAATAAAACATTCTTATAAAAATAACAGTAAAAAGACAGTAATGCAACCAGCCGAAATAATATACATATAACTTCAAAAAATACTCACAGTTTTCAGTACTTGCTGGGAAAAATTATGATTAATAAACGTCGCTTCAAGCGCTAAATTTCTAGGTGAATTTAAACTGCTAGGATCTTCCTGCGGCGGTTCTACTGCAGTTTCGTTAACCGTTAATAAATCTATAAATATAAAATATTATTTTAACGTATGTATTCATACATAAAAATGTGATACGAAAAATACACAAAATGAAATTTAAGAGAAAAAAAAAAAAAAGTGGAAATAAACATAAAAGTCATTTTATTTTAGAACCTTAGATTTTTTATTAAACTACACCGAATAATGAACAAAACCATTGCTATTATGATAATTTCGGATTTTCGATAGAATATGGGGATGTAGGTATAATTATTTATTTTTAAGTGTTTTCTTCAAAATTTTCTATATTTAACATACCGAGCTTACGATTTTAATGTAATTCGTGAAAATGAACTAAACCGTTTAAAATAGCACAAATTTAAATAAAATTTAGATGAAACTATATATATATTTCAATTTGTTTTTTATTTTAATTACATTTTAATAAACTGCTATCAAAACGATTCATTTTTAAGCTTACATATGAATTCAACAGAAATTTAAAATAATATAGAATCATTTAACATACTGTTCATTAAATATAAAAATATAGTAAATTGGAAGAAATATAATATAACAAACGAATTTTAAATGTGTAGAAGATATATACTACTCAGTTAAATACTTATTTTAATGTTATTATGATTAAATATCAATTTCTAGTTGGTTTTTTACCGAATTCTGTATTGTCTCTTTTATCGAAAAATAATTTATCTCCTACTTTTTCAATAACAATATCCCATGAATAATTTGAACGGGTACAACACATCAAAGTCGCCAGTATAGCGTCAGTAGCGAATACATTTCCAACTGTCTTGGATAACTTGAAAAAAAAAAAAAAAAAACAATTAATACAAATCCTATTACGCTATTTATTTCTTACAAATTTAACACATATATCATTGCTTGTAAAATAAAACGCATTCTCTAATACATTTGATATATATCCATAAAACCACGAATAACGATTAAAACGCGAATTAACAGACTTATTCAGAAAGGTTAAATTTGTCACTAAAATAACCTTTTAACTATATATATATATATTTTTTTTTTTTTTTTTTTGATATTTAAACTTCATTTTTTTAAAAAAAAATATAATGTGAACATGTTCGTCATACACAATTCCGATACTAACACTTGTGACTTATAATTCCATTAATTTTTTTGAACTACAATCATAAATTCAAATTATCAAATGCGTGCAACTCCAATATTCCTGTGTATCCATAATTTTTAAAGTTAAAATGAAATTTCAATGCCAATTACGCCGTGGTTCGGTAAAACCAACTTTTAAAAGGCTTTTCCTTTCCACGTTAAAATGTAAATGAAATTTTATAAATACGCGTATTTAAATTTTTGAATTACAGTAAAAGATTAGTTTCTACCTAATTAGAATTCATTTTTAAAGAATGATTTTCATCTTTTTATTAATTAACAAAACATCAATCTAGCAGTTTTAACCTTTTATTTCTTCATCTACGACAACGGAATTCAACACTGCTGTCTAATCAACATTAGCTGACTAAAGAATACATTAATAACAATGAAAATCTTAATAACCATAGCTTATCAATTAAATAATTAGTATAAAACAAAATAAATAATTTATAATTATTACAATACGTCAATTACATGTTGATAATAGTTAAAAAGAACTATCATTTTCCGTAAATAACTATTTTAACGCAACAATTAACGACTTGTAACATTTTATAATTTTCAACGGTTCCGATATTTCCACGTTAAAATAACTATTCGATCACACAAAACATTTTTTTTTTATAAAGAAAGTGTATTACATTTGGTTACTTTTAGAACACTAAAGTTACGAATATACATACATCTAAATAACATTTACATATCATGACTTTAAAAAAAGCAATACCAACCTTCCGTATAACTGGATCATCAGTAGTCGTTACTGTATGGAAAACACGATCAATCCGTTGAAGTGGCTTTTCACTTTTTACATTAATTCTATCGTAAGACTTATCATAATATTCCAACGAACCACAGCAAACCCTAATTTTCAGAATTTTGATTTGAATCACATATAGATAAAATAATATAAGAAAAAGTTTAATCACAACTTAAAGCTTATATTTTAAAAGTTACAGTTGTATAAGATTGTTTTAATAATGAAGTTAATTATAAACATAATATAACTGTTCTGATTTCAATATAAAAATCCAATCTTTATGTCTATTCCATATCATCGAATAAACTGTTTTAAATTCTTAAGAAATTTTACAGTCTTAAAAAATGGTTCATGTTAATATGGTTAAAAAATAAATAAATTAAATTAAAGTACATTGTTTGATTGTGTCATATACATATGCGGGGCAGGTAATAACACATAATATATTATATTCAAGATATTAACAGCTGCATCGTAATCGACAAACGAAGTTTTAAAGACAAGTATTCACTGATTACACAAGAAACGGTGTGCTTAACAATACACAAGAAATTTGTGAAAATCTTTTTATGGCCAGTTGTGCTATATAGGGCGAAAACATGGACATGGAAACAAGAAGATTGGAATTAAGTACGAAGCATTGGAACTGTAGTGTTGGCGGCGACTGCACAAAATTAGCTAAATAGATGAAGTCAGCAACAGCTTGGTATTAGATAGGATTAATGAAAAAAATATATACTACAGAAGATTCGCAAGATGAGACTTACGTGGTTTGGATTCCCAAGGAAGTTATCAAAAGTAAGTTAATGAGGATGCAACTGCACGGTTGACCACGAACAACCCTCACTGACGTCGCATTAAAAAAAAAGCCAACTATCAACGAATACAGAATTAAAGAAAAAAGCATTTGACAGGCTTTCATGAAAACGGTTGGAGTATGGGACGAATTAGCCAGTGGACTGAGCATTGATAATGGTGACGATATACCTACGAAGAAATATCACTAAAGCGAAAAAGAATAAATTAAATATCTCTCAAATCAGTTTACTCTAAAAAGTTAAAATTATATATTATATTTATTCTACACGTAATTTTGTCCCTTATATTTAACTGTTTATTTTCCCTACATTATTAGCTAAATTTAAAGTACTGTCCAGTTTTACTGAACAGTATACTATGCATGCACTCCACAACACGGACATAAACAAACTGACCATAAATACTCCTAACTATAAGAGAGATCACTGGTGTAAAGTCTGCATCCAAACCGAAGTCTATAGTATGTAAACATGATTTTTCATTACCTTCTGCGCAAATTAGTGAGACCTATTTAAACTTGTTTTTATTTACACATTTAGCAATCGGTAATTTCAAACTCAATGGCGGCAATATAAATTACCATATTTTATCATTGAATTATCTCCTTGAAACTCCGTTTAAAATTCACTTCAAAAAATAATTAAAATCGAAAAAAAAGTAAAATGTGCTTGACTAATGTACTAATATAAATTTCTGAAAAATCACAAAACATAATTAGGGCTATAATATAAAAATGAGTGTTGCAACGTTACATTTATACAACATCAAATAATTCTTTAGATTCAGACATTATCGGTCCAATGCAGGATGAAAGCCTTCTCTAATTCTTTCTAAGCGATGCAATCTCACACTTCCTCTCAACAGTTTATTTTAATTTTATCCCTTTTCTCTAGAGTTTTTACGTTATTAATATATTTAATTTATCCTCCTTGTTTCCACCTATGCGACCATTCTATTTCAATTGGTTTTAATAGTTTTATCGTGCTGATAATTTTCGTTTTCCTCAAATTCGCATTTTGTCCTCTCCCAGTTAAAGTAATGCTCTATATTGATCATTCTATTCTTCTTTCAATTCAAGTTTTTTCTCTTTATTGTCACATTATTTTTTTTTAAAAAAAAATATCGGAGATAGAACACATTTTGCAAAATTATATTCTCATTTAACTGTTTGCGCTAAAAAAACTATAAATTTACAATAAAAAACACGTTAAATACCGAAAAAGTTCATGTGGGAAAATATCGCACTTTTAATGTATTCGCGATGAAGAACACTATTTATTGTAAGATTCAAAACATCGATTCAAATTATAACTTTAATTCTACTTTTTGTGTTGGTACATGAAGCAGTCTGATATAAAGTTACTTTTTAGAAACATCTTTTATAAAACAGATAAAATAAGTTATTAATGTAAAAATCAGCATTTTCAACAGAGAAAAGTTTCCATTTAAATTCGATTTTGCTAACAGAATGTATGCTCCGTTCATTTAATACAACAAAACAGTACTTACAGATCTTCTGGTTCTTTTATATTTGGTAAAGAAAGTTTTGAAAAACGAGCGAAATCCATTTCCTCAATTGTAGACCAATCAGCCCGAACTGTTACAGAGGCATCTCTATTTTTAACTTGAGTAACACCTTTTTGAGAACGCATATTTTGTTGTTTGCCCCACCGTTTTACCGCTTGCTGTCCCTTACGATCACTAAATACGACAAAAAATAAGCGATACATTTTTCACCATAAAATATAAAAGTATAAAAAAAACGATTTTTCACGGTTACATAAATCTTTGACGAATGTTCAATTAACGAAATTTTCCCGAAACTGGCTTTAAAACTAATAACCTCTTCTGCCTTGTTTGCTTCTTAAAACTTATCATAATCAAAAATTAAACATTTTACTTGATTGTAACTTTTAAATAAGATTTTGTATATTTTTATTTTCTTTCTCTTTCAACATTGTTAATTGTTAATAAGCTCGTGGTTTCATTTCTGATCAAAATGTAAATCGCATAACTAAAAGTGCCAAAAATTCTCCAAAAATTTACGTTTAATTATAATTTAGACAACTCAGTTATAAAATCGAATACCTCTGCCTAGTTTTAACTCCTTTATTTAAAAGTTGGAAATTTGTTTGAGCCATTCCTCGTTGTCCTAGTCGACCTCGTAAATTACGTGGATTCTGGCGGTACTTTCCGCGCTGATATGGAGGTTTCTGAATTCTAGTGGTATCCACCAGATGAAAAGTGCTTTCATCTTCGTCATGGTAATAGGCATACTGACTTCCAGATCCAAACTGTGATTGGTATTTATCTATTCAAATATATACGCATGAATATGTTATTAAACTTTGATTTAAATATACGGTTAGAAATTTTCTCAAAAGTGTAGCTAGACGTAATGAAAATTATTAACGTAAAATAACGAAAAATGGACTGTAGCATTCCTTTATCGAATTTGTAATTAAATGCCAATTTCGTATAAATTAATTTCCCTTTTCCTCTTATTTAATTAATTTTATTCGCAAAAAACTATACTACAAATTTACTGAAAAAATAATACATGTAGAGAAACATAAAACTTACTTGTGTATTTTTTATCTTGAAAATTTAATCCTGTCCAATCGGATATCTAAATTATAATACATAATCATCTTCAGTTTTTACTTGTTAATATGTTTTTTTTTTTCATACACTTCGTAAACGTAATTACTGCTTAATCTAAATTCTATCAATAATAAAATGTTACCAGACACAGCTATCGTACAAAAATACATTTTTCTTCTCGCATAATGAATTATGTACTAATTTGCTATAAATAACTTTATATGTACATTATTTGAAATTAAATTGTGATAAATTATATGCTAGAGATTTTTTATACTGATACTGAATCGATAAAATAAGTGTCATTTAAATCTCATTCGAGATATTTAAAGCGAACTGTAACCATTACGTTCTCTTGCAGTATTTTTCACGCAGTGACTCATTAATAAAACAAATATAATGATACTCTAAAAGTAAATGTTTCTCATTGCATATAATTTGTTGAAACTAACCTTTCCTATCCGATCGCCTTTTGAAAAAGGCTGGTATGGCATATCCCTAAATTGCTCGGGCATTTCACAAGGGCCCCATCCTGTAACATTATGTTGAATTTGTGGAGCGACAAAAGGAGCTTTTTCTTCCTCGTAATACATACTTCAAATATCTGATTAAAAATTACTAATTTAAAAAACACTATTATCACACGTCAAACAGACTAAAGATTATGTTAGAAGCTGCACAACGCCGCTATTTTTAATCAGCGTAGCAATTATTAACAAAAAAAAATATTTTTGTTTATGATAATATTTTTCTAAATATTTTAAAAATTTATGAAAACTATAATTGAAAAATATAATGCGTTAAAAAGTACTTTCAGTGATTATTAAAATAATATTTTTTTTTTTACTAGCTAAATGTTAAACCTAGGAATTGATGCATTGCGATCTAAAAAATTAAAAACAAGTTTTTTTTCTTTTAAATTACATTTTTCTTTTTCGTAAAATTTTAATTAACTATATATTATTTTAAAAGTTTAGAAAGGATCGGCTAAATTTCACGAGACAACGCATTTTGAGCAAAAGGGAAGTATAGAATGATCAACCAAATTTAACTAGATTACTTAAAAAAATAAAAAATAATGACTAAAATATTTCTATAATCTTAAAGAATTTTAAAAATTGAAAAAATAATTATCATTAATGTGTGCAACAACATTTTGTGAAAATATAATACCGCGTATTAATTTACGCACAGAATGCTCCGAACACAGCGAACAAGAGCGAATGGCCGCATAAATCAAAACAAACACAATTCAGTGCGTTTGTGCAGTTTCTTGTTCAGGTTATTGCCGGTTATTGGCCACATTACTGCATTTCATTTCATCACCTAGTGAATAGGTACTATAACTGATCTATTCTGCATTACCAATAACGTTTTACCTATTCGGCACGTTTCAGTTTTATTTTACAGTTACATAATTTTGATTATAATTAAAATGTAGTTGCTGTTTATTTTATAATTGCTGCAACAAATTAACGAAAAATAATACGGATATAAAAATTATTTGAACAATGTATCTATAATAATATTTTTGTTATTTAAGATAGTGAACATTTTAAAAATTTTACTCGGATGACTATGGAAAACTTCGAGTTCTAAAGTATTTTAATCGGACCGTTTATTCCACAGAGAGCTACGCGTTTTTTTTTTTTTGGAGGGGGGATATAAGATTACCCAGCCAACTAAAATCCTTGGAAGTTTCAGTGTACGACAGTAAGGTTCAAACCATATACTACTTCAACGAAATACCACTGCTTTACTATGCCACAATAGCTTACTATGTATGTTTCTGATAGGCTATATTTGTGTAAAAACAATTAGCAATTATTTTGTGATTATTAATCGCAGGTGATTCTCATACAAGTTTGCTATACATTTGTTTCAAATTTCCAAACAACTTTAATAAAATCTACTCGAAACTATATATTATAATATACAGATAAATATAGTTAATTTTATCAATGTTTAGTCTTCCTTATAATACAATGAAATCCTGAAAACTGCGACTTAGATAAACACAAGTAATGACCGTACAATCCATATTCCACACAAAAGATCAATATGAAATGACCAAAAGGGTGTTTTCACTATAAATTTATAAGTTAAAATGCACATTTTTATATATTTGTGTCTTTTTTTAAATTTGTCTTTGCTGTGGTTTATTTTGAATTGTGTTTTGTTTCTTTTTTTGATTTTGTACTTCTCACTCGCCACTTTTATCTGTTGCCTAAATTTCCTATTTATTTGTGTTCTGCATCTTATTAATTTCATATATTTCATTTGTGCTTTTTAATTTTACATTTAATTAATTTCGTATTATTTTCATTAAAAGGTATGCCCCTCTATTACATCAAAAAGTTTTAGTATTTTTTGTATAACTATTTTAGTTTTTTTTTTTTTTTTTATCTTGCTATTTTACACCTAGTCTTATCAACTATTTGGTAATCTATGGAATAAGTTAAAATAACACGAATAAGCAACCCATCCAGTAAAGGGTGCTAAAATTAACTTATGTATATATGTATACACAAAATGCATGCACACATACTGTTGTATTCTCACGAATGCATACATACCATAGCAGGCCCGTGCCCAGAATCCTGGTAGGGGGGGGGGGGGGATTTTCTTTACATATTTATTTTATAAATAATAATACATTTTTTAACTAATATTTGTACTATTAATAATTTCCATCATTTTGATTTATATGTATTAATAATTTACATAAATGAATTACCCCGTATAAACATTAATAAAAATTACATATGTTATTAATTATACTCGTAATAAAAAATTTTGTATAAAATATTAATGAAGTACCTAAAAATATGGAGCATATTTTTTCTTTTTTCTTTTAAACGTAATTAATAACAACCTAAAAAATCATCAATGTTTATTTTAAATTTTTGATTTTTTTCAGATTTTTGTGTATTTATAATAACTATTTCAGTTCTCATGGGGGGGGGGTTAACTCCCAAAACCCACCCCGTGGACACGGCCTTGTACCATACATACACGCACCCGCACCCACGTACGCACATACAGCCTCACACATCACGCATACACACATATTATTTATTCATTTATAATTTATATAAGATCTTGAGGTCGTTTTCTATTCAGCCTACGTCCCTCGCTTGGGTTACTCAGCAGTTCTTTTGTTGTACTAATACAGTTTTAAATAACATGATTTGCAGAGCTAATACTCAGAAAAATTAGTTGTATTTTTATTATTTATCAGCAATTATTTTCATCGTTTAATGCTCTCAAATTTTCAATTTTAATTTATTTCTGGTTACATTTACATCATATTTTCACTTATGAAAATAGCAATTTTTTTAAATTTTCCATAGGTACCAAGGGCGTCGCCAGCCGATATGCCGGGGGGGGGGGCAAGATGATAGAAAAAGGATATGAGTTATAGAAAAAATAAAATTTATAAGTTGTAAAGGCTTAATATTTTATTAAACAAGAATAAAATCTTAATTAAAACATAATTTTCGTGGGTTTCTGGTAAATTATTCATGATTACGAGCCTATGAATACTCATTATGGCCAGTTGATTAAAAAGTTTCAAAGCTCCAGGGGGGGGGGGCAGCTGCCCATGATAGGTACCCTGCAATTAGGAGACTAAATTATGATTTTCCTCTTTGCTAGTACAGTGATTGGTGTGTGGAAACTAGTAGGTGAAACGAGTTGCGAACAAAGCTTTTAGTTATTTTTAATTTCAGTGATTATTAACTAAGAGAGAGCTTTGTGATTTGGCGATTAGATTTTTTTTTTTTTTGAGGATTACATCGATAATTGTCATAAGAATTTATTTCACATTTCAGAATGCTAATGTATCATTGGCGATATAGTTCCTGTGAACAATTGATTTTCCTTCAAAACGGACCAATAAATTTCACCAGGTATCGTGAATAAATAAACGAATATGTGAGACGTTATTGCAACTCATTTTATTTTACATATGTTTCTACATACATGGGTTAAAATAATTGAATATATGGAATGAACTAAGACTACATAAACTTTGAAAACTTAAAACTTTAACTACATTACCTGAATACTTTGGTATGAGTGAACATTTATTATTGTTTGAAAAAATCAGTTCTTTTTTTTTGTTTTTTCCTTTTTGACCAGTTTTTAAAAGCCAAATCTCTCCATTTTCTTATGTTCATCCCGGCGAATCTTGTTGCTGCTCTACATTTGCAATAAAATTGCTGCAGCTTTTTTTGCTCCTTTGACTTATTTTTTGCGAACCTCCATGACTGCATTTTCTCCATCGTCTTTAAGTTTGCAGTCACCTTAGAGCTTCATCGACGACGTCATAAACTGTTTTTTTTGAAATGCACCGAACTGCAAGTATTTTTTCAGATCCGATTTTTGAACACATTTCTTCAATCGAAGTCTGTTTCGTCGCCAATCGCTGATAGTACTTTTCCCCACGTTCATTTCGTCACAGAGTTTTCTTACCGATTCCTCATTGTCAAGTCTTTATGACATTTTAAACCGTGTCTTAAACGAGACAATTACACGTTTTCGTTTTCCTGACTCACTCATCTTTATTCAACAAATGATACCCGTGTAAAGACGAGAATGAAACTAAAAGAAAAAGGTTTAATACAGTTTGTAGCATCCTACTTGCCTTTTCCTAATTTTCAAGAAATTATTTCCCACGAAATGCGGAGAAACGTTCCAACAAAGAGATAAGCCAAGAACAGGGGATCGCTTGTACTGATATGTAGAAAAATGAATTTGGTAGCAAAGTGGGATTGAATT
This sequence comes from Icerya purchasi, assembly GCA_039619475.1. Classification (NCBI taxonomy): domain Eukaryota; kingdom Metazoa; phylum Arthropoda; class Insecta; order Hemiptera; family Monophlebidae; genus Icerya; species Icerya purchasi. Next base: position 94,667,043 of record CM077116.1, on the reverse strand, counting down.
TTGTGAACTCATCCCCCCTCTCACTCTTACAACGTCGCATTATCAAGTTTTATTTTTGTGAAATAAGTCCTTTAGATACTCGCTATTATGTATATAATATTTGCTGAAAGAGAAAGAGGGAGAGAAGAGAGAAAAAAACTTTGTTTCAGAGATAAGCTGGTTAATCTGATGGCCGGTTAAAGGGGATTTTATTGTATCAATAATTTCCAGACCAAATGTATATTTTTATTGCTGATTGTATTATGGAACATTAGTTATACAAATGCAGGGTATGTGCCACAGACATTATTTGTTTAATTGTTTAATATATTCATGTTTATTCTCATCTATTTTATAAATTCCATTTGTAATAATTCAAAAGTAAGATATATTCTCGGATTTTGTTTCTGTAAACGTCAGTTAATAATACTACATTTAACTACAAGAATTTGAAGTTTTTATTTTAAACTTATTTATGACCATTTACTTTTTTTTTTTTTTGTTTCTTGGCTTGTTATTCTAAACCATCACTCTTTTTTCATTTTATTTGATGAACATTTCAACTTATATATATATACATGGTCGTCGACAGCAGGGGGCGGGGGGGGGGGGTAGCTGCCCCCCCCGGAGCCTTGAAACTTTTTAATCAACTGGCCATGATGAGTATTCATAGGCGCGTAATCATGAACAATTTGCCAGAAACCCACGAAAATTATGTTTTAATTAAGATTCTATTCTTGTTTAATAAAATATTAAGCCTTTACAACTTATAAATTTTATTTTTCCTATAACTCATATCCTCTTTCTATCATCTTGCCCTCTCCTGGCTCATCGGCTGGTAGCTGGCAACCCATCTTGCCCCCCCCCCCGGCTCATCGGCTGGCGACGCCCTTGTACATATATACGATTTTTTTTTTAATAATCTTATTACATCATTTACAAAGTCAATTTTAAACAAAAATAACGTGCAATTTAGTGAGATAGCGATTTTACAGTTGCGTTAGTAGATATCATGTTATGTTCATCAGCTGTATCATGAACAATCTGTTTCAGGAATATCTTGACGGTAATAGAGAAGCTCTCAATATACATGAAACAGCTGGCTTGAAATTGGCTAAATTACCCTATAAAATTTGAATTATCCAATCTTTACAGTTAACGTTTTTAGACATTTTGAATATACTTTTTCATTGTTGTAGCACATTTGACGAATAAGAGAGCGAATGCGTATGAAAAATGAAAATCTCATTATATAAAAACTCTGTAAGACCGAACTTATAATAAATATGGATATTTCCATGAAAATAGCCTATAGCCATAATTATTAAGATCTGCAGTTTTGAGACTTAATTGTGTTTTTGTTTACAAACAATTATCAAAACAAAAATTTGGAAATTAGCATCTTTCTAATGCTAGTAAAGTCATTATCACATTAGTTTATGGTCAAAAAGATGTTACTATGATACAGACAAAGCAGGAAGTCAGGGTGTTGAATTCATATTGTATGTATTATCATCCTCTGTTGATACTAGTTGGGCATTATGATAGTTAATGCAGTTCACCAAATAATTAACTGAAAGTAAATGATCTGCAGCATCCGCTTGATGCTCCAATAGTAACGGTTCTAACTGAAAGATATTATCTTTACACAATGCCAAAGAAAAAGTATAATTTTTTATTTAATTTACAATGTTGTCATTGCTCAGAATAATTCAGTATTCAGTACGCTGGATAAAAGTATAAGCAGTCAACACAGAATGGAATCACTAGAGCTTAATATCTGCCGCCATCATTGAGGAAAATCAGAGCCATACATTCACTCACTGTTAAAAATCAAATAAATCAAGTGTTCAGGAAAACGACTTTTACTTGATGAAAAGTAAGACGAAAATGGTTGATTGTGAGCTGAATGAAAAATTAGAATAAATGAACAGTCTGTTAAAATTCAACTGATATGCTGCAAAAAATTGGAGTATACAATGAATTTGACGATATACCGTAGAGAGAAAAAACATTTGGTTAGGTCGATTCAAATGGAATTAGCGAATACAATAAAAAAAAGAACAAACTATACGTTGGCAAAATAGTTTACTACAAATCAATTATTATGTGCATTACACATCAAGAGGTTTCAACCTGATGTTTGAAAAATTCCATTTAACTCAGCATGGGTATGATATATATTGAGACGAGCTTGCGAGGTTCTACTGCATATTTACTTTATAAAATTTTCATTCTTTGAGATGACTTAAAATACAATACTATGTGGTATTGATTTAAATTTTTATTATAATATTTATAAAACAAGTTTTTTAATAAATCAATTTTTAAAGTTAGTGATATAGAAAACATAAGTTTAAGCTTTTGTTTGATTTATGTTTTGTGTGTTCAATAACTTCTATCAAATCTATTCCCCATAATACAATTTTTATTTGTTATTTTGAAAAAAATACAGTGAGAAAGAGAGAGCATAAATTTATTTGTTGATTTTTTACAAAAATATTATTAAATTCGTAAAATTTAATATAAATCTAATCTTCTTTTCAATAATAAAATATCCAGTTCAACCTTAATAAAAAGTTTTTAAGTATGAAATCTACATTGTACATTAAATAATATGTTTACAGAACTGTCATCAGGGCCGTATCTAGACTAAAATTTCGTGGGCGGTGGGGGTTACGAAAATATTTTTATAAATATATACATATATATATATATATATATATATATATATATGTGTGTGTGTGTGTGTATTATCATGAAATATAATTATTTATAAATGGTACACTAAAGCCTTGTAGTCAATTATTGTATATGCAATATTTGAACACTACAATAAAAACAAATCAAAAATAGTCGTTTCCATAGAATTCATAAAATTTTAATTTTCTTTTCTTTTGTCAATTGAAAAGAAATAAATTTATTCTGAATTTCAGTCCATTGAATTCAAGCAGTTATTAGATACGGCCCTGATTGTCGTATTTATTGACAGTTCCAAATTTTAAAACCATACAATTTCATTTTAGTTTATGAATTAACTAATACCATTTAACTGCCCTTTCCAAAACCAAATTGGCACTCTTCATATAAGCTTAAATTTCCTGGTTTTAAATTGTATAGAGATGTTAATCGTAGAAGTGGTGGAGTAGCATTAATTATAAACAGTAATATTAAACATGTCTTACTGCGCTAAGCTCGTTCAGTGCATTGCTGTAAAAATATATTCGAAATTTTCATGTCACGTTAATCAAAATTTAAACTCGCTTATTGCTTACGCTGCATATAAGCCACCTAGATCACTTCTTAACTTATATCCGAAGGTTATTTTAGTTGGCAATCTAAATGATAAAAGTAGAATATGGGGTTGCTTCAATAACAATTTAGCAGGTAATATATTATTCAATATGTCTACTCGAAATAATTTTCAAATTATGGCTCCTCGAGAACCTACTTACTTTCCTTCTTCAAATCAGCTTTGATCCAATGTTTTAGATTTAACTGTAGCAAAAAATGTTACTGTAAATTTCCCCGTTACGTTTGATCAGAAACCAAATTTTTACGGTTATTAATAATGCAAAACCGCTCTTAAGTAGTAAGTCGTATTTAGACTTTAATAATGCGGATTAGGATAGTTTCAAAAAATATATCTCAGATAGCATTAATATCAACCAATTAAAGATAATTCTGATAGCGATAGCAGGTTGAATTACTTTACTAAATTAATTACTGACAGTATTAATCTATTTATACCAAAAAAGACGTGTCAGATGTTCCCGCAAGTTTATGTTCCGAGTTTTGTTCAGAATATAATTAAACTTAAAAACTATGTTCGGAGGATATACACAGAATATCGATTCCACTCTAATACCGACTATCTGCAACTTGTAATCACAAAAATAGTCAGGTTTTACTTAGCAAAACCAAAAATTATGAATTTCAAAAATTTCTGGCGAATGTTAATACATAAGATAAAAGTTCATGGAAAGTTTGTTCGAGATATAGTAAGAGCTATGGAGTGATTCCACCGCTATTTGATTCTGATTTTAACACGTATGTTTATAAGGATCAAGCAAAAGCGGAGTTGTCAGCCGAGTATTACTCAAATATTCATAAAGTGAGCACGCGTCTCGCGTCTACATATCCAAATATTTTAGTTAATAGTAAAATGTTTATTAACTAGTTCTGCTTTCAATAGCATTGTGTTCTCCTACTTCCCATTCTGAGTTTTGTCTTGCTTTGCCTGCTGATTCTTGTGATGATGATTATATCCCGGCAAAAATCATAAATAAGATTCCACGGAAGGGGGTACTAGCGTTAACGCACATAATCAATGCTACAATGCAGTTCGGCTATTTCCGAAAGTCCTGGAAAGTAGCCAAAATCATTGCACTACCTAAACCAGGGAAAGACTCTTCCCAAGTGAATAATACACGACCTAATAGTTTGCTTAGCAACTTAAGCAAAATAGCGGAAAAAGTTATACTGCATAGGCGTTGTAAATTCACCGACAGTAATAACATATTTCCAGTGGAGCAATTTAGTTTCAAACCAGGTTATTCTACTACGCCTCAAATGTCTAGGATCGCTGATCACGTCATGCATAACTTTAATGTAAATAAACACACAGGATTAATTCTATTTGACATTGCAAAAGCATTCGATACCACCTGGCACGACGGGCTGATTTACAAAATGTTAAAATATAATTTTCCAAGATATTTAATCAAATTAATTAGAAGTTATTTGCGTGATAGAACCTTTTACGTTTCACTACAACATGCTAAATTAATGACCAAAACTACCGTCGCAGGGGTTCCTCAAAAAGCATTATTAGACCAATATTAGCTTGTTCAGCTCCAGTTTGGTTCTCGATTTCAAACTGCGATTTTAATAAACTTCAGTTGCTGCAGAATAGGTGTTGTTGGTGTATAAAATTGATAATATGTATGCCTGGTTACAATTACCTTATGTAAAAGATTTTATAATTAACACAGCAAAAAAATGCTTTCATCGCTATTCCTACCATAACAATATGCTTATCAGGAATATAGGCGATTACAATTACGATCAGCTAGACCGTACGCACATTAAATATAAGCATCGTCGGATTAAACACAATTTAGTCAGTGATATCGCTAAACTATTAAGTAATGTTTTTAATGGTATAAATTGGTTGTAATATTGATTATTTTGTTGTTTTTTTGTTATACTTTTTTTTATCACTAACATAATGCGGTTAAGTATCTTTCGAGCCGGTACGCATTTTATGTTTATATATACCATGCAACTCAGTATTTAGCTAAATATACGTTCTGTTCTGTTCAATACTTTGAGTATTTTAAAACTAAATTTTGAGAACTTGATGCTCTGAACTGTCAATTCTTATTTGACAACCTTTACACTAAGAAATATTACTTAAGCAGTTTCTGTCATGGTGACTCAATTATTATTTTTATAGTTTAAACGTATCTAATTGTAAAACGTTTGTTAACTAGGTTATTCATGTTATGAGGAAGCGTATTTTTAAATAGCATATAAACTTTAAGCGTATTTGTATAATTTTTATAATGTATAACACTCGCAATGTACAATTTGTAAAATAACAAGTTATGAATTTCCTATATAAAAACATTAATAAACATTGCTTTAGTTATATCTTTCTGTGTAATACATAAATAGATAAAAAATATTATTTTAGTTTAATTTAAAATTTAATTAATATTTACAGAAGTAATCCTTACGCTGTTACTTCCTCTGCTTTTCTCTTTTTAAAAGCTATTGAATGAGTTATCCTTTTTTTTTTTGTTTTTGGTTTTTTTAGTCGTAACATTTGAATTCATTAAAATTTCCAACCGGCCGCCGTATGTTCACTTTTGAAATAGTTCCCATATATTAAATTGACGATAAAGTTCTATTATTGAGATAACTAACTGAACATAAAACTTAATAAAACAATAATGTAAGATTATAAAAATATATATTTACGGACTCGAAAAAAAAAACTTCCTTAACACAGTTAACATAAAATGAAATTATCGAAACCTGACTTTCATACTTATGTTATTGTACAATCAATAAAATTTATTACAGATATTTATTAAAACATTGAACAATTCTATAACTAATATACTATAAAAATAATTCCGTACGTTACAGCCACTTCGACTTTCTTAATGTATTCCCTGATTCTTCGGTGAGTACATTTGGATTTTTCATTCTCATATATACTAAATAACTGATACAAGAGCTAAACGCTATCAGTCCAAAAACCATAACACCTTTATTCTATTAAAAGAAAACTGAACTAAATTACAATGTATTATTAATTATAAACAAATAAAAAAACATATGTATATAAAGTATCTTACAGCAGGTGCGTACAATTCGAAATTTAAAACACGAAAAATATTAGAAGTCTGTAAAGATTTAATGCCATCCCCTGGCTTAGTTTCTTTCATGTTTACGGAATACTTCAAGATTCTAAGTACCTTTCCAAACTGGCCATTTCTGTTAAAATTCACCACTAATATGGCTTTTTGTTTATTTTGATGAACTAATTTTTTGTCATATCGACATTGATTATTACTTCGATTTGTATTTTTCTCTCGAATAACTAATCAATTAATATATTTTAATTTAATTTTTAAAATACTATAAATGTATATATATATATATATATATATAATTTATAATAAAACTAAATACTTAAGAACTCTACTATCGTTATAAAATTTAAGAAACGAATGAAATGAAAACTGTTAATGCAAAAATAATATATTTATTCTGCATCCTAAATTGTGTGGTTTAGAGTCCTTAATTACTCTATCGAATTTTTAAAATAATATTCTATTAATATTTTTATTGATTTATTTAAAATTATAGTATTTACATATTTAGCCATATTAACTATATTCATTGTTTCAATTAAAATTTAGCATCTTCGTTAATTTGTAAATAAATAAAAGTTTTCATTTTTAAATTTACAATAATAGAATTCGATATTTTCTAATCGAGATAACTTATTACTTACCGTTTTATGTTTAAAATTCAAAACAATGAAATTTTGAGTATTTTGGAAGCCAAAAATTTTATGAATAAAATTACTGTAAACATAGAATAAAAAGTTAATATATTTAATTTTTCCAGAAAGTAAGTAAAGATTCTTTATCTTTTATGTACTTTGTACTGTTAACTACAGCACAAAAGATTCATTTCATACTTTTAAAATTCTTAAAAATTGAGTTTTATGTATCCCATTTTTTGGCGAAATATATTTCATTGATTAATTGTTGATAAAATAAATTTGTTCTTATTTGTAAATTTATTGTCTTATATATTTACTGTAATAGTTCATATTATTTGTTATTATAATTTCGTAGCCTATATCAAGGATATTTATCTTTAGAAGCATTAGAATTATTAAACCTAAAAAACGAGTTTAATTGAATCTTGGAAGATTATCTTACATTCTATATTTTAAATACGATGTAACGGTAGCATTCTAAAAAATTAGAAAAAATTTCTAAATTTAACCCTTACATGGTAACGATGGGTTATTCTCCGTTTCCATTTAAAGGTGATGAAAATGACGTTACCTTTTAAGGGTTAACTTTAAAATAAAAAAACCTTATAGCTATGTATAATAGATCTAAAAAAAAAATGTTAAATGAATTGAACGTATTTAATTTTGCTGTAAAAAAAAGCTTTATAACAAATTGTTGAATTTATGGCCTATCTGCTATTTGTGCTATACAAGGAAAAATAAGTGTTGAATGTTTTTTTTTTGAAAACACAATCGCACTATATAAAAATTTAAAATTAAACTTTAATAATAACGAGTTTATAGGTATATATATATACATGTATGTTTGTGAGTATCTTTATAATAATTAAATACGGTTAAAAATTTAAATTCTAAGTGTAATGGAATTATTTACTTATTTTTTTGTGCAGATTTAATAGTTCAATTTCAGATGATAAATTAAAATATTATTAAGTTTAGTAACATGTTTAAAACTTATAATTTTTTTTTTTTTTTGGTTCTTCGATAAAAAAATGAAACTTATTAGATTAATTCAAAATTTGTTTTACATATTTATTTTGAACCATGTCCTTTATGGTTAAAGAGAATAAAGATTTCTTCGGTTAAAATTAATGTTGAAATTAAGAAATTAATTTATGGTTAATATATTACAAACGGTATATATATATATATATAAGATGAAAAAAGTAAATTATTTTAATTGCTAAAAAGTGTTAAGAACACTTATATTGTAATGTAAAGGTGATTAAAAATATTTTGTTTATATTGGTAATTATTTAGCATTTAATTTAACTTGCTTTCCTAATATCTTGCCTGTAATTCAGGGGTATAGATTAGGCCTTGCATTCAGAGATATATAAGTGAAAAGAATCTTTTTTTATAAATGTCATAGTTAAATTTAACGAATGATAAAAAAATTTTAAGCTTTTTATCCACTGATAAATTTTTATTGTTTTTTCTATTTCGGATGAAAAAAGTTAAAGTAATCAAGGTTTTTTTTTATTTCGTTAAATACTTGACGAAGAACTTATTCCATAAATATTTCATAATCGAATTAACATCTAAATTAGGAAAATTTAAATTTAAATTTTTGGAACCGTTGTGTTTTTCTATGTATTCACTGTGTCCTGCAAACATACATTTCATGCAGTAATCGTATCATTCACTATCTGTTTAGATGTCCAATATAGATAATAAAGAAAAAACAATACAGCTTGCAGAATCTCAATCCTGTAATGGATCTAATAATTCCACTAGAATGTCAATTAGCACGGATCATAAGTATGAAAGTAATCTTACCAGAATTCAACGCAGAAAACAGCTTACCTACAACTGGCCGTGTCAAAAAAAGTTGCTAAAGCTCGCCATTTATTCGTTATGTCAGGTATGAATTTATTTTTACCACGTAGTAATTATCGATAATTTAGAATATAACCGGTATGTTTCATTGTTTTTTATTTTCCATTAAATAATCCAATTTACATTTTTGGTTATTAGTAGACATTGTGTTTTTATAGAGCGGATGTTACTTTTGATTATTTTATTTCATAGTTTTAAATAGAAAATATGTAAAAATTAATTCATTTTTTTAAAAATATATTTAAATATTTATATAAACTTACTGAAGTTATTTGTTACATTAAATTTTTGAGATACAACTTGTACTTTACTTAGCGCAGTTAATTGAACGAATTGTAATGATATCCGAATCATGTAGTCGAATATATAATTTATAGTAAATTTATGTTGTTTCTTTATTTAATTAAAAATTTGTGATAGGAACAAGGTTGCCAGTGTGCCGGTTTCAAGACGAATACTCCTCCTAATAAGACGAGAGATACGGTGTTATCAGTTTCTGATGGTAATTGTTTTGGTGATTTATGTCGGATTTGTGGCCACCCTTTATGTGAGTATTATATTGCAAATTTCCATTATATTTGTTTCGATTATTTCGCCAACTGAACTTTTACAGTTGTTCTATTTTAACAATTTCATTGACAACTCATTTTGGAGTCTGTTACTACTGCGCATTCAAAAATCGTTTATGAACAATAAAATTTTAATCTTTTCTCAAACCGTGCTTACGTTAAAAAGCAGGATTTTCTTCTAAGTTTAATAATTACTTTCTTATTTACCAATATGCTATGTATTATTTCAATTTATATCGTGTCGCAATAAATTTTTCATCTCATTAAAAATTTAATTTATAATTAACTAGTGTGTTTTCTTATAATTGTTTCCTATTATTACACGTAAATTAGTCTAATAATTAAAAATTGCATCTAGTGCAGTTTTGGGTCTCGCGAGATTTTTGTCTGATTATTGCTGGTATTGTAAAATGTTACTAACTACACCGCATATAATCCAACAAGTATACAAATAATAGGGGTTCCTTGGATTTGTGTATATAATACTGGTATCAAACTATTCCCGAATTTTGTTGAGGATTGACTTTACTGAACATGATCATTGAACTCTCTTTGATCTTTTCAATTTTTCCCTTAGTCCTGAGTTTCACCCTCATTACCGATACGGATTGATGTCCGTTCGCTGCTTCGATGAATTACTGTGCGTATGTCTTTAACACGATGGTAACTCGTGGTCGTCAACCTCAACTGGCAACAAATTCTTTTTTATATTATCGCCATCAGATAATTTTATATAATATTTTCTATTTCTTTGTTTTTATTAAAATTTATCGTGTAATATACACTTTGCGTGTGTTAATTAAATTATACATATAATGACCATAAATGAGTTAAAAACAAAATGTTATAAAAAGCACAACACTCGTTTATTTGTGTTTTAAAATATGGCACGTATATCAAAAGGTTAATCTTTTTCCTCCTTCACCTGATTAATGTTGTTCTGTATAGTAATTACGTAGGAGTACTTAATGGAAATACTGCGCAACAGTAATTCCGAATGGTATCCCAACGTTTATAAACGCAGTAAGCGAAAACAATAAGTTTAAACGCGTTTTTCTCAAAAAGTATGTTTGACCTATAAAACTGTTTTCTTCTCAGCTAGTACGCATGCATAAAGGAAATATATGTAAGAAAATTCGGGAAAATAGAATATTCTTCTATGAAGGTTATTTACTTATAGTGGATTCTTTATTATTGCTGCCTGCTTTTACGAATTTATAATTGTAATAAGATTGCATCCAAAAAAAAAAAAAAAAAAAAAGTAATGGGCTATTAGAATACCCTGTAAGTATTCCACTCTTTACGAAATGCGCAGTCGTAGTCCATAATTGTTTATATATACATATATATATATATATTTGTATAACTCATGCACGTATGAAGTTATACATATTTTACTGCATGAAGTATTATGATCATATTGGTATAATAGTTAGTACGTAAATGAAAATCATATTATTAAAAAATTGTGTCTTTGGTAAGTGAATGTAGGTCTTAGGCGTCGATGTTTTATTTATCGGGAAAATTATTTTGATGTCTTGTTTACTTGCCGTTTAACGTTCGTATTTTCATCGTGAAGCGAGATTTCTACAAGGAACGGTAAAATGCATATAATATGATTTTTAAATGATATGTTCAAAAGAATACTTTAGGCGGGTAAACTTCCTGAGTGGGAAGTTAAAAAAAAAATGGTTATTTTGCTCGATTTTTCCTTATATAGCATCCATTATAACGAGTTTATAAATTTTTCAACTTATTGGAAGTGCAAATTAGTTCGGTCCGTTTTTAAAAGACAACGCTGGCTGTTATAAACGTTTTATAGTAACAGCTGATTTTGATGATTTTAGAAAGATAAGACATCTATCAATAATGTAGAGTTTATACCGCGTTCAGTTTCGTACGGAAATCGTATGCTTTACTGTGTTGAATATGTCAACTTTTGTGTTAACTAAACAGCATTTGCGGGGGGTTTTATTTTTCTTCTTTAATTGGAATAAAAGTGCAGCTGAAGCGCATCGAATGCTTGTGGAAGTTTATGGTGACAATGCTCCAACTGATAAATCATGTAGCGAATGGTTTCAACGTTTCAAGAATGGAGATTTCAGCGTTGAAGACCAGCCTCGCTCTAGACAGCCAAAAAAATTTGAAGATAAAGAATTGCAGTTATTACTCGATGAAGATCCGAATCAAACGCAAAAGAAGCTTGCAGAATCATCGGGAGTTATCCGACAAGCAGTTTCGGTATGATTACAATACATGGGAATGATTCAAAAGCAAGGCAATTGGGTGTCTCGTGAACTGAAAGCAAGAGACGTTGAAAGGCTAATTTTTACTTGTGAGCAGCTAATTCAAAGGCAACAAAGAAAGGGTTTTTTACATCAGATTGTGACTGGGAATGAGAAATGGATATTCTACGACAGCCCCAAGAAGAAAAAATACTACGCTAAGCCCGGTCAATCATTGCCATCGACTTCAACATCAACACTAAAGCGGAACATTCATAGTTCGAAGGTCATGCTGTGTATCTGGTGGGACCAAACGGGTGTGGTACATTACGAGCTGCTACAACCTGGCGATTCCATTACGTGCGATCGATATAGACTACAATTGATTCGTTTGAGCCGTGCATTACAAGAACAACGGCCGGAATACGAGCAAAGATATGGCATAGTTATTCTTTTACATGACAACGTTTGGCCTCATGTCCCAAAAGTCGTAAAAAAATATATGGAAACGTTCGAGTGGGATATTTTATCGCACCCGCCGTATTCGCCGGACGTTGCTCCTTCTGATTACTGGTTGTTCTGACAGATGCAGCACGATTTAGCGGGTAAGCGGTGCACTTCTTTCGCGGAAATTGAAAATTGGCTCTTAACTTGGATTGCCTCAAAAGATGAGACCTTTTTTCGAGATTGAATTCGAAAATTACCTGAAAAGTAGGGGAAAGTAGTAGCAAGTGATGGGCAATACTTCGATTAATTTATTCATTTTATTTTGATTAATCTGTTCATTTCATTTTGTTCTAAAATAAATACATTTTTCACCAAAAAACGGATCGAACTAATTTGCACTTCTGTCGATGGGTTGAATTTTCGACGCCCAAAAAAAAAAAAAAAAAAATTGCACTTCCAATATTTGTAATTTATTTATTGTAGAATGAGTTCTAATTTGAACTACTTCGAATAGCTTTTAAAAACAACACACTATTTAAAAATAGAGTACGCTATAAAATATACAGAAAGGCTAGAAGGTCAAGAGAGAATAAACTAGATAAATTAGATAGAGTTAGTTCAAAAATATGCGATGAACTAATTTGAAGTATAGAAGAATTTTCCCGAATAAAAGAAAATAGACGAACGGTGCTGCTGATGATTGAACAGTAGATAATAATGACTATTAGCCAAAAGTACCATTGATGTGAAGCATACTACACGGTGTTCCCATCTTCATTATCCCTGCCAAGTAAAACTTAAAATATATATTAATCAAGCTCGATCAATGTAATAAGTTGACGATTAAATAAAGTCTTTAAAATGTTATTTCAGCCTCGCACGTAAGTCATTTACAAAATTTACCAGAGGCAGAATTAAATCGATTGCTTAGTATGGTAGCCGATATAGAGAACTTATATGTTGGACTTCATCGGGAAGAGGAGCAGACCATTAAAACTGTGTATTACTATCTATTTAAGGTTTGCTTATCGTTTATATATATTTCTTAAGTTATCACACGGTATACTTTAAAAATTTCTGGGCAATTTAAATAATATTTTTCCAATAACTAATAGTGCGCGAAACGGTCAGTTCTTAATCTAAATGTTTAAACTTACGTTGTTTGTTTTTATAGGGTTTACGTAAATTCGTTACAACAATGCAGAAACCGATGTTCGATGTTCCGTTTGGTCAACCTCCTTTCGAGAAGCCTAATATAGCCAGAGCTGTGAATAATTTTATGTCGTATAAGTTAAAGAACATTTCTAAGGAAGTAAGTATCAAATTTTATTTAAGTTCGATTGCGCTACGCAATATTGGAGAAAAAAGTTTGAAATTTTTTCTACAGATTAAAATATAAGTAAGCAGCTTTTGGGAATAAATTGTATGTTCTCCTTAGTATGATATAGAGCAGGAGTTCCCAACCAGGGGGGCACGCCCCCCTAGGGGGGCATAGAGAGATGTCAAGGGAGGCGCGAAAGAAAAATTAATTTAACGCGTAATGTTCAATAAATAATGTGACATGCCTTCGAAAATGACCATCTAGGCATCTGAAAATTTTCACAAATAATCAACAAAGTAAAATTATCACCATTTTTTGCATTAGTTGCGATGAATCCATCGACATCGTTATTGTGCACAGTTAATAGTTTATGTTCATTACGTCAATGGAGATCACATTGAAGAAGAGATTTTGTACTCCCAATCTTTAACAGCAGGCACTGAATCTGAAGATATATTTAATTCAATGCCTGATTTCATCGAAAAAAATGATTTGGATTGGAATAAACTCATTGCACTTTGCACAGATGGCGCCCCTGCAATGATAGGTGTACGATCAGGCTTAGCTCAAAAGCTCAAGAAAAAGAATTCCACGATAGTGTGTACTAATTGTTTTATTCATGGACAAGCTTTGGCTTCCAAAACATTGCCACATAAATTATGCTAGACTTTGGATTTCGCTATAAAGATCGTAAACTACATCAAGAGTAGTGCTTTGAACAGTCGATTATTTAGTTTACTTTGCGAAGATCTTGATTCTGATCACAGAGTCCTTCTATTTCACACAGAAGTACGCTGGTTGTTTAAGGGCAACATGTTGGCTCGCCTTTATGAATTGAAAGAAGAGGTTATCCTCTTTCTTGAGTTCAAAGAAAAAAAGAGATTTTTTGCAAATGTTCAACAATGAACAATTTCAATGGAGGTTGACCTATTTAACTGATATATTTGATGCCTTTAGTCAGCTAAACTTGAAGCTTCATGGCAGAAATGGCACTGTAATAAGTAACTATGATCATATTCAAGGGTTCATATCTAAGTTTCAACTTTGGAATAAAAGGTATCTGCTGAAAATGTAATAATATCTTTTTCTTGGCTATTCAAAGCAATTAAAAACAAAAAACTGGACGAAGATTTCAAAGTTGAAATATAAACTCATTTGCAAGTGCTGGAAAACGAATTTCACCGATCTTATCGAGACATTAATTCAGAGTCACCAATATGTCATATGACCAGAAACTCATTTGTTGTTGATGTCTTATAATTACCAGAACAAGTACAGAATGAATTTCTAGAAATGAAGGTTGATTCGACAACGAAATATGACTTTCATCTTTTGACATTGGAGAAATTTTGGATCAAACGATTCCTTATTAATTCCAAAGTTGCCTCTCTTCCTTTGTGAATACTTGTTCCTTTTTCTTCGACTTACTTATGTGAGACAGGGTTTTCAGCTCTGGTTTTAATTAAAACTAAGTAGCGAAATCGTCTTGCCATTAACAGCGACCTGACGATAGCTCTGCCAGAAACTGAACCTAGAATCAACCAACTGGTGCAGAACATGCAAGCTCAAGTATCTCATTAGTACTTTAATTATAATAAATTATTTCGATAAAAACGTTTTAAAGTTGGTTAAAGTTTATTTTCTACAACTTAGAATTAAAATAAATAAGTGTCATTAAAAGAATGTGCGTTTTTTTTTAATGAAAAAATTAAGGGGGGCATAAAAATATTATTTATAATTCGGGGAGGCGCGATGAAAAAAAGGTTGGGAAACTCTGATATAGAGGATTTTCAACATGTATTTAAGTAGTAAATAGTTTATCTGCTGAAAACTATCACTCGGTAAATAACTGACATTGTTAAATAATAAAAAAAAATAATAATAATTAGAAAGAATGATAAAACATTTGCTTCTTATTGATTTTTAATTTAGAATTAAAAAAGGGTACAACATCGTGTATGATTTACCAATATTTGTTTACTTTTATAATCTGTTATGATAAATCGCGTGTAATATATGTATATATCTCTATATTATGTTGTTGTTTTAACTGATTGAAATGAGACAATGTAGTACGTGTGTGCTAGTTTGATAATACATTTATTTTTAAATATAGAATTGGGATATGATGCATGAAGTTGCTCAATATTTTCTGCATTTCTTGGATCATTCGACGATCGAAAAACCTAGTATAAGGCATCAGTCTTATAATAATGATGAAAATCGGTTGTATAAATTAAACTATACTAGGCAAGTATGATAAAACTCTATTTAAAAACTGAAAATTAATGTAAAATTTATTTTTTCAAATTAAAAATCTATATTACTTAAAATATTGTGTGTGGAAATTGTTTTATTTACAGATGGCTAGTTTTTTGTCATATGCCTATATTTTGCGATTCGTTGCCTCAGTATCAAACCTCGCTAGTGTTTGGGAAAGTCTTTCTTCGATCAGTATATTCTTCCGTTACTAAACTATTTTTAGATCGATGCCAATCGGAGAGGAACAGAATACCTGAAGATAAAAAAGCTTTAATTTGTTTGCATTTCCCAAAGTACGTGTTCGGATTATTTCATACTATACATATATTTATTCATAATGTGATTTAATAAAACATTTTGCCTGCATAAAAATAGTAATTTTTAAAAATTTCGAACAAGCATCGTTGCTTAGTTAACGTCAGTGCTGATAATTTTTCTTTCATTTGAATTTTTTCGTTTTGATATATATATATATATGTATATCTTTTGTTCAATAAATTTAACATTTTAATGTTCTGAAACAGTTTATATGTTGAATTATTCATTTATTAATATTCCAATAAAATGGAGGGGTATAACATATGGTAAAGTTCAATTTTCCTGTCCTGGTTTGATTGAAAATCAAGCTAACATTTGCCAGATTTTATTATAAAAATACCTGTTTCGCAATAGAAGTGATAAACGGATACGAACTGGCGCGGTTAGGTTTCAAAATTATTTGTTCGGTTTTGTGAAATTATTTATTTAGCGTTATTTCTCGGTTCGTTCGTTGACGAAATTAATATACACGTGCCGAATATCAGTTTGAGATCATATCATAATCGCGCACGGTAAAGGTATCCTTTGTCATTTGTGAGTGTTTGCGATGTAGCGTTCGGTCATCATCTACATCATCTACAGTCGTCACCCTAGGTGGGGTATCGCGACTAACATTTAATCCACCAGTGATTTTGTGATTTTCCGCCATTTGTCACGATTCTCTGATTGACGTACGCATTGTGCGAATGACAATCCTGTTGTATGTAATATAATATCTGTCCATCTTCTAGGTGTGCGTGCCGGTGGTCGTTTTCCATTAATCTTTCCCATGACCAACGTGCGTTCCATTCCCTCCTGACTTCTTATTATATGTCCGAAGAATTTTAGCACTCTCATTGTGACAATCGTTGACAACCTTTTTGTGACACCGATTTCCTGCAACACCGATTCATTTGTACGCTTTGTTGTCCATGGAATTCTAAGAAGTCGACTCCAGCACCATATTTCGAAGCTGTCGATTTTTTTTCTGTCCAAATTTTTTAAAGTGGTAGGATCTAATAAATTCCCGATATTTGGGGATGGTTGATGCAGACGTGTCTGTGTGTATGTATATTAATTTCAGAAAAGTCGCGTTGTGTTCGGGCTAGCAGAATTACCTGTTAGCTGGGGCATTGCGTATTGCGCACGTAACAACTACCGTGCGTGGGGTAACACAGAAAGCGATAGTGAAAAATAATTCGTGTAATTGTCGATTACAGTATAGTTAAGAAATAATTTTAGAATGATACAATTGCGGCTAGTTGCCGTTTCTAACGGATTGTTGTGGAATTCTAGAAATTTAATTGCGGATGAATTAAGCTAGTCGCCGCTGAATATGAAAACTTTTGTCGTTGATTGCGGCGTTTTGATCGTCGTTTCACCACGGTATTTATGTATATTTTTTTCTATTATTTATTCTAGTCGCAATTGTTTCTGCGAAATAAGCGGGCGAAATTTCGGTTTCTGACGCCAATTTATGCTAGATCCGCAGGTTCCTTGATTTTGAGTTTTAATTGAACACGCGGTATGTGATCGCAGTGAGGTCTCCTGTCGGGGAGTAGTGTTTCGGCCGGGCGAAATTAGATTCGCCTTGGTTATTTGGTTTATGTTTTTTTTATTATTATTATTTTCCTATCTCCCATCTAATCAGAAAACGTTTGTATTGTGGAAACTGGTCGGTTTCGATTAGAAAGATTATCGCTTCGTCAAATGATCGAGATATAACCCGGGGAAAGTTTGAAGCTTCCAATAGTTATCTAAGGTGTGGTATGGTAGATGCCACTAGCGCTCGTTCCTGAGATCGAAAAATTGCAACAATCGGTGCTGCGAGGTCGAGAAACCAGAATTCACTTCAAAGAATATTTCGGTTCCCTCATGATCACCTATATCTAGTTGGAATTCATGACATTGGCACCCGAATAATCGAAAATTATTACACCCGCGTTCGTTGAAGGGTCTGTAAAATTTATTACACTGACAAGCCGAGTAGGACTTACCAAATTCATAACAATATATATATATATATATATATAACTCGTAGGGACAAGCTCGCTTGACCCTTAATCTTTTTTCTTCTAAACTTCTTTTATAAAAATTGTTTTCAGTTGATTACCCGTCTTTTATTACAAAAAAAAGCTTAGAAACTGTCTAACGCAGCATTTAACTTTCATTATCTTATGTAAAGTAATAGGATAAAATCATGAGAAATTATCATTTAACAAAAATCTAACTAGACATAATCATGTGACAAGAAATGTAATGTATTCCGAGCTAAGAATAACTTAGTCATTGATGTCGATAAATATATTGAATAGAGTGTATTCAGGAAATGAGAAAGGAATGAAATTACTCTCATAGGAAATTTTCGTGTCATCTTTTAAAAACTGTACCTTTTTTTTTTTTTTTTTTTAAAATACAACTAGTCCTTATGAACAACTATACAGTAATTTTGACGGATGAGTATTGACGTGAAGTGGCTATCCATTCGGTGACAGAAGTCCCCGTGTAGCGGTGTAGTATCAAGAAAACGTTGGTGTATCTAGTTATATTTCAACAATTTATTTTCTCGTTTTATAATTATTTCAATTCGGTTATAAGGAACATATTCCAAAAATTTTCACAGGGTAAATGTATAAAGTAAGATAATAATTTTTTAAATAAAAACGTAAATTTATAAACAATGATATAAATATATATATATATATATATATATATATATATAACGGCCATTTTGGCCTCGCAAGGAGTTGTGCTCCTTGGCCCCTCTTGCTTTCATTTCTGTCTCCTTCTCTTCTATACTTTATGTAAAATGATCAAAATTTACAACGTAATTCTTACTGGCATCAACACAAAAAATAATATAATCACAAAAATCCTATCCTAACATTTAAATTTCATTATGTAAAATTAAGACATTTTTTCGTTACATCTTTCGTTACATAAAATTGGGACATTTATTCTAATGGGGGTTAGTCTAAGAATTACGTTGTAATTAATATATATATACATATATATATATATATATATATATATATATATATATATATATATATATATATATATAAACAAACTATTACAGATAAATATCAGAATCTTAAACAGGCAGGCTTTTAGATCGTAACTTTTACTGTAATATGCCTCAGTGGAGAGTATATACAAACTAACAATGCTATAAATGTTGTTTCGTTTGTTACTAGCCTACATAATCTGACTATGCAAATAATTAGCAGTCCAGGTTTCAATTTTATTTTCTTATAGTGTAATGGTGTGCAGTGTCGTTCATTACACTACGTTCTGTGGGAGCCTGATTCCAGAAGATTAGCCCTGAAACTAATACGCCATTTGAATCAATGTTATTACCCTGCGCGATAACGATAATTGATTGTACAGTAATCGTATCTTAATCGCGTGTTATTATTTGTAAAATTTGCTTTACGTTTTTTTTAATTTTAATTTTATGATGTTAATATTTCTATTATTGTCTCGAATATTTTGTTGCTATTACACTTTCCAACTAAACTTTCTCGGCAAAAGATAATTTTCAGACTATTTGATTCATGTCGAAACAATTTAATTGTATTGTTTTAAATTCCGGGCAAAAATCCCCCTTCCCTTACCGAAAAAAAAAAAAGCTTGAGAATAAATGGCATTTTTCTTCTAGTTCAATATTTTTTTAACGATTATTATTTGCTTAATTAATACAACCATATTTTATAACAAAAACTCATTAATCAAAAGAATAAAACCAATTTATTAATGTCCAATTTCAGAACTTTTTTTCTGTTTTTATTTTTAAATATAGTTTTACAAGTTTTTTCATAACTGTATTTAAATATTTTCTGGAAGTTACATTTAGTTGCGCCCTTGATTATGACAATAATTGTTTCACATTGCAGTAAGCAAAATATTTTCGTTGGTTTACATTATTTCGTTCACTTTTTTTAATTTCACTGTTTTTAAAATTTATTGGCCATTCAACCCTAAAATTTTAAAACTAGAGTTATTTTTATTTATACTCTATACCAATTTATATATATATATATATATATAATTGATGCTTAACAAAAAATTGATGTCTAAAATATAATAAAATGTAATCTACCAAAATAATTATACTTTAAAATGTTGTAGAAATTAGTTTTGTACCTAGAAAGTTAAAGTATCTAACAAAAAATTAATTTTAACTACTTAATAATACTGCAATATCTGAAAAATACATTGATCAGAATTAGGCATTTACATTCATCTTAATTTGGATCTCAAACAGATTCAAAGCAATTTTTTTGCTGATGCGTCCCTCTTTATATTATTATTAATTTGTCTTGTTGTACTTGTATCGAAAATATCTCATTATAGGCTTTATTTACAGAGTTGACGGAGATTTTCAATTAAAATAAAAGATCATTCGTAATAATAAAAGAAATAATATATACAGAATGTTAAATTTAAATAAAAACATTGTAATTTTAAAATTCGTCAAAAAAAATCATGGTCGTTGCTTTCATATGATTGACATTTCGTTGCTGGAAAACTGTTGTAGTACTATCCAGTAAGAAATACCAAAATTTTTGTTGCACAAAAATCCTTATAAAAGAATATTTTCTTAAAAAATGCAATGAAATTCAATTTTGCATTATACAAGTATATATATATATATATATATATATATATATATATATATGTTATATATATATGTGTGTGTATAGAAATAACTTATGTATAATTGCACTTGTTTAAAAATTAGTTTATTATAGCGCAATACAAGTTAATATGAATTATTTATAGATTTTTGTCGCTTTTTGAAGAAGAACTATTTTCAAACAGTTCCCCAATTTGGGACGTTGACTTCAAACGTAGTCCTCCTAGTCATATAGTCGCTTTATTGGATCCTAAATGTAAGTTATTGAAAACTTATGAAGTTACTATTGTTTTTATTCCACTAAACTTCTCTTTCAGCTTTCATTTTCCGTTTTATAAATAATTTTTGTATTTTTTATTAGAAGAAATAGAGCGGTAGCGTTGCAGTTTTAATGTTAAATTACGTATGGAATTTTAATTTATATTTTAAAATGATATCGCTCTAACGATTATTTTTAGTTTCTGTCTCTCTCCTGTTTTTATTGTAATGGTTAAAAATATTTTCCTATCTTAACCGAATTAATTATTAAAAATAAATATTAAAACACGTAAAATCGGTGAATATAAACAACCGAGTGTGAAACTATGAAACTAAATGACTAAAATGCACGTTTCGTAATAACAGTCTGCGTGCTACCTATTCACCGAACATCATGAATTTAGTTTATTATATTGATACGGATTCTCGGTACGTGTACCGCCATCATGATATTCATTTATTTTGGTTATCTCAAACATCATCTTTTGCTGGGTTTATCCGCGGCGAATACTCAAAAATGTGCCGATTAGATCGAGCAGTATTGAGTAACGGGAAACTAGTAATAGGACCCCGTGTTGTCGTGGTAGTTGGTTAAAGCGGCTAGGTGATATACGAAGTTGCGTTTCGTTCGGTTTATGCTAAAAGTTTCGCTAGCCGTTTCGTTATGCGGAGAATTAAAATAAAATTTTGGCTTATCCAATGTCGGTATTCACCGATTTGTCGCGAAAAAATATTATTTTTTTTTGTTTTTGTACACATAGTTCTTTTATAATTTTGTTTAAGTGAAGTGTTTGTATCGAAAGCTGTTTTATTATTTGTTTCCCGTTTATTTACCAAAATCTGTCATTTGAATTAATCTTTCTTTTTTCTTTTTTTCCCACGAAAGACACTGGGATCCATTCCATAGTGAGAGGCTATGGTTATTGTGTTGATTGCGGTAAAAAAAAATAGTTAAAGTAATATAAAAGCCTAATGCTCGAAATTTAATAAGAAGCAGTTCGATCGCGAATAAGCGGAGTTGCGCTTCAGTAGTCTTGTCGCGAAGTAATACGGATTCATTTTAAATTTTCAATCATCCAAACACCATTTTGGTGTGAATTGTGATTAGTTTTATTTTGATATTTATCTTTGCTATTATTAGCATATTTCCGCTTATTTTGTTTCCAACATTGTCCCGAAATTTCATGAAAAATGTAGAATCTTTTTGCTCGCAAAACAGCATTTTCGTATTAAGCAAACTAAGCATGTCGGTAGTTTCCCATCGCTAGAATAAAATAACGTAAAATGTATTGATTTAATTTTCGATTAAATTCATATTTCGTGTTATGCGGGAAGGGGCGGCGGCCTTGATTTCCACTTACTCACACTCACTCTTACACGTATTCACACTAGACATTATAAAAATTAGATGAAATTTTGTGTCAAGTAGAAAATTTATATACTTTATTCTTCATTTAACTATTAAATGATTCAAAATTAACTCTCATCCAATAGCAAAAGAATTGAACAATTAATTTTTTTTTTTTGATTCTTTACCTAGCCGTGTAAATTAAATTGTTTTAAAATTAAATAATTCAGTTGTTTCTCAAAAATTCATTAAACAATTAAAATGAGGAACTGGGTACAAACGATTACTTATAAAATGGGGATATTATTAATAGTTTAGAATAATGTGGCCATTCGTTAAAGAAATATCTATTTCGTAATAATATTGCGGTAAAGCAAAAAAAGAAAAAAAAATACATGTATATATATAAAAAATAAAATGGTTATCGACTGTTTGTTCTATTATCAATTATGGGGACTGAGTAAAGAAAAAGCTTTGTAGTAAACTGTAATAACATTTGATGGTTTTGAGTAAACGGCTTGCAAAGTAAACAGATGTTTTCAGTCTATGATTAAATGTTTGCGGCGAAAAGTTCAAAGTTTACGTAAAAGTTGAATGAGTAATGGAAAAGAAATCAGATGAACTATACTTTGTAGAGTTAAGGGATATTGTAAGAGAATTGTTTACATGAAAAGTTCCTTTAGAGCAGGATCAAAAGAAGGGCAGTTAAATTTCGATTTGAGTCGAAAATATGTTAGATATTTTAGAGTAAAAGGAACAGTTTTCAAAAATTGCAGTGGACTGTCAAAATACTTTTCTAAGAATTTCACACGCAACTGAACAAAAAGACTGTATTTCTTTTGAAGTTGATTTTGATTAATTATGTTGACCGTCTTCGTTCTGTAAAAATGTGTTTGTTTTTATGGTAAATGATAGAAGCAAATGTTTACTATCAGTGTGTCTTGTTCATACGTGTTGCGTTAATGAGTAGAGAGGCTTTTCTTCTCTTTTTAAAGTTAAGTAATTTAAAATAAAGTTATATTTTGTTTATTTTATTTTTTTAATTGTTATTTATTTGACCTTACAATGCGAGTAGGCGTGCACGTGCATATTGAGTAATTTACAAGTATAGTCGAATTTTGGCATTACCAGATTTTTTTATACCAATTTTTTTTTTTTATTTCAAAAAATATTTCTTTATATTAAAATTAAAAATTTATATCATGAAATTTTAATTTTAAAATGTTCGGAAAATATCAGAGTTTGCAATTATTTGTTTTTAGTTTTAATATTTGTGATACGGATGTTATGTACAGAATGGAGTTTTTTAAGTGGCGCTTATTTTCTCTTCATTATAACGCTGTATATTCTATTTGCCTATTTTTAAACGTTCCACCGCTTTAAAAATAATATATGAAATCTGTTAATTCTATCGAGACCCTTTTTTCCTTCTTCATTATATTTTCCTCTTTGTAGCAAAAAATTTTCATATATAGGGTATCCTGTTTAAGGATATTATTTAAATAGTTAATATCGTTATTTTTAGATTAGCTAAGTTTAATTTCACAGATGAGTTGGAGAAAAAAAAATATAAAAATTACTTTAAATATGAGTGAGGGTCTTTTTTCTTTTCACGAAACTCTAATCATTTTTGATAATTTTTCATTTTTAACTCTTTTCGTTTATGAAGTCCGTAAAATTCCTCTCCATATTCCAATTTAAAATTCCCTTACATTACTTTTTTTTTTTGCTCCGTAGAAGGATAATTTTTTTATTTTATTTAAAACGTATATACTCGTAGTTTTTGTTTTATTTTTATCGAGCTTTAAAAATTTGAAACGCGTATAGAAATTTGAATTTCGCGCCAAAAAATCTAAAAAATGTCATTATGATGTAATTTGAAAATCCCTACAAGATCATTCAAAGTGTTTTCAAATTGGTCAGCTAGAGGCTGAGATATCATAAAAAACTGAAAAACACATAATATTCGATTTTGAAGTTAGGTCAGCATATTTTGGGCTGAAAACATAGAAATCGTCATCATTTTTAGTGCTGAATAAAAGGGTATACTTATCATTCCGATCCGTTCATAGGCAGTTTTGACTCGCTTACTTTCTGGAAAAAAGGTCATATAGTATTCGTTATAAATCGTAATACAGAATTTCAAATGATTTATTTCTTATTATTTGCAGAATTATCTTGAAAGTACAGTTGAAAATCACGTAAAAACAAATAAAAGGTAGAATTTTCAAATAAGAACCAAAAAAAAAAAATTGAAATATATACACCTTTTATAGAGGACTATCATTAACTTTACTTTGTATTAATTCGGTTTCTTTGCAGTTAACCGGTCGCTAGTGCAGAATAGTAAACTGAGGACAGGGATGCTTTAGGTGAGCAAACGTAGAGTTCAAAAGTCCTATTCCTATCACATTCATTATAATTTTTCTATGTCCCAAATTTACTATTATCAAAGAATTATTTATTATTATTTCCTTAATTAGACTGAAAATATTTAAGGGAATAAGAATAACTTGACAAAATTACAGAAAATACGTGTTCCGTATAATCAAGTAAATAAAATTGATAATAGCAAAACTATTTTTTTTTTTTTTGTGCAAATTATTAATAGCGGTGAAAAGATGTCTTACTAATAAGAATAATATAACCCTTAGCTGATAAAATTTAAATAAGACTGTAGGTAATTCGAAAAAAGTCTAAATAAAAACCCTTTGCTCGGTAACATTTAAATGAAAGACTTTCATCTGAACGCACTCGTGCCTAATCAGTCATGGCTAAAAGAGCGATATCTCGTTTTAAGTTATCTTTATTCACGTGACACTTGCAGCGAAATTGGTAATTTAGAATACGAGCCGAGCTTTAATCAGCAAATATAATTTGCAAAATTATAGTCGGTTATTGAAATTTTTTTCCATTCATTCAACTAGTTTACTAGTCGAAAATGCTTTATACCGAATAAATTTTACAGAGGTTAATAATTCAGCTGAATTTGTAAACTCTTCAATCTAATTGAGAAATATTACGAAAAATAATACATCGACTATTTTTACAAGAACTATATTATTTATTGATCATTTACATCAATTATGCCCGTTGCTAGTATTTACGGTGAGCTTCTCTTGGCTGCACTGTGAAACATGATTTAAATGATATATATGCGTACGAGTGTGGTTTGACGAGAAAGAGAATGAAAGCTGCGAATCAAGTGACTTCGAATATTTTGGTTGTCTTTAGAAATGGTTGTTTTTCAAAAAATGTGCTTTTTCAGTCTGTACAATTGTGAAAGAAAAATTAATCCGTATCTACACCAACATCTTATACCCCTCAGGTTTAATCAATTAAACAAAATGTTGCTGACCTTTTCTTGTACTGTCGCAAAATTTTAAAATTACCGGTGGATACATTATGATGTACGGTTTTATTAATTTCTAACTTGTTTTATTATTTATTTTTCTATACACGTAGTAAAGAAGATTATCAGTAGTAGCGATAAAACAGTGGCGCCAGTTATTCCAAAATTAAAAGATTCTTCTTTGATTGTTTCTTCCAACAAAAAGAAAACTGATTACTCCTTGTAAGTATCGAAAAATTATTTATTTATTATTTTTTTATTTTTTTTATGACGAGCATAACGCACTGAAGATCTGTTATGTAGTTATATTATCGACGTAATCGTTAATATTGGTATTCGATTTTTTCTAAATGAAAATATTTCAAAACAGTTTGCTTTCAGTTTTAAAAACTGAATGATTAAAGAGGTGAAAATTTGAAGTGTATTTTTTTTTCAGCGAGAACATTTTCACAAAACACGCTTAAGCCATTATTAATTTTATTTTCAAAATAGAAAAATGTACTTTTTTTTATTTTACAATTTTTTTTGTGTTTAATTTCAGTTTTCGATGTTTCACTTTTTAACGTTATATTATATGTAACTTTTATATTTTCAAAAAAGGTATCATTTGAGACGCGTGTAATTAGCCCATTTTTGGAATCTTTTTTTATCGGTAACTTACTTTATAGCTAGGGGCCTAAAAAAGCGATTATTCTTTTTAAGACCACTTGAACAGTTACTTAAAAACAACGAAAATACAGAGAATATGAACGTTTTAAACAAGAAGGAAAAGATTCGAGATTTTTCTGATTAGCAGTCAGGTTCGTCGACCGCTACTGACGATCGAAAGGAAAAAGAGATTTTCATTGGAAGAAGGTGATCAAATAAATTGAAAAGAACGTAAAGAAAGTGGAAACGAAGAAGAAGCATTATCTGAAATTTAAAAGTGAAACAGCATATCGAAACAAAAAAGTTGTGGTCTCATTCTGTCATCAACTTACCAGCACTGGATTTCTCGAGCATTAAATCTGAATGCAAGTAATGTACAGAGAATGTAAACGATCAATACAGGTACAAAAAGATTTCGGGTGTTTTTCCGATCAACAAAGTCGTTCGTGAAAACAGAAATTATTTGATTCCAATGATTTCGGAGATGATTTAAACGTCAACGTAAATAAAAATACTTTGCGGTTGGCAGTTTTTCGAAGATATGTATTGGCGGTCGTGTTGAATTTAAATCTGAATAACAATTCCACTCTGAGCGCCGATCGGTCACTTCCCGCACTATTCCGTATTCCTTCTTTGCGCCCTGACGTGGCCTCCCGATGCGCAAAATTACATCTTTTTCGGCACCGTTTTTGAATTACGTAATTTGCAATTACAATTTTTTTTGTGAAAAGTCGGTTGTAGAGCAACTCTTTCAGAATCAAATCCTTTTTAAATTTTTCCTCTAGAACTATTATTAACAAATCGGGAGCCAGATTTCGACGACCTCTAACATTATTGCCAATCCTGCAAAAACTTATGAATATCAGGAATCCAAATTCTCAAATACCTATAAAATTTAAATAAAAAAAAAGTTCGATATTGTAATCAGAAACCACGTAATTAATTTTTCAAAATTCACTATTTTTTGCAAAAACTTATAAACCGGTTTTAATTAAACAAAAAGGCATTTGTTCGCATTTTAAAGATCTATAACGAGATATTTTTTTTATTATTATTATTATTAATTATTTTTTTCTAATAGAACAAGTCGAAAACCGGTTTCGCGCGCATTTGCGAACTGGTTTCTATGGGATTTCTATCAAATTTGACTTTCATTCAATAACAGTTTTATTCCTGACATTTTTTTCATATATTATCGCGGTGAAAAACTTTTATTAACTGACTTTCTAAAAATCGGCCTAAAATTTGCTAATTTGACTGGACTACAAAAACATTAATTAGAATTTTGTGGAACGAAATTAACGCTAACCTTTTCTGTTGTGATTCTTTTTTCTTTTTTTTTTTTATTAAAATTTTCAAACCGTGGTTAGACCCCAGGCCGTGTATAATATCTAGACTATTACGGCCCGAAAGTCTCCGGTTACAGGAATGCCCCTAATCCACTATACCTGACGAACTGGAAGACTGCACTTTGGTTCGCTTCTGAGTTTGAGAGAACATGGCTGAGGTTATCAAATCCGTGTCTCGTTCTGGAGGATTGGAATGCAGGGCAGTTTATGAGAATGTGCTCAACCGCCGGTGGCTCTTGTGCGCGACAGAAAGGACACGTGGTTGGAGGGTGAGCGCCTTCCAACAGGTAGTCGTGGGATAGTCGCGTGTGGCCCAGGCGTAAACGGTTGAGCGCGCGATGATAAACTCGTAAGGTCTCCTGGGGAGGGGGCCACCATGGCTCTACGGATTTCTTTATATTCTGGAGGTGGGATGGGGTGGAGATGTGTTCTTGTTTCCACTGTTCCATTATTTGTATTTGTACAGCTTCTGATATTTGAGAGGGCCCAAGTATGCTTTGCGGACTGGGAGCTGTAATGGTTGATTGAGCTGCTGTGTTAACCCTTTCATTTCCTGGGATTCCCGCGTGACTTGGGACCCACAACACTACTAGATTATATCCCTTCAATGTTTCCTTTCGCTACTTTTTTTTTTGAGATTAGTTTTCAAATGTGGGAAAAATTAATAATTTGATAATACTACTACCCTGTTCGCACTTTCGTAGTTTAATTATTGAATTTACTTTAAACGTGTTCGTAGTTAATTATTCATTTTTATTGACGATATTAACGAGAATAATGGCTTTGAACGGTTAAGAAAAGGATAATTTCTTCGAGTATTCAGCGTCACACTTAATGTAATGTACAGTAAGTGTGTTCCAGCTGCTAAAAGTAATTTAGCTTTTAAATTTGTTTTTTTATTTCGTTGCAGCAGGTTTGGTTTTTTTTACAGCACCAAAACACAATCGTTAACTACGATAATTGTAATATTAAAAAGGTAGCATTTAGTCGCCACTATATAAGTGCATTCGGCTAAAACGTATACGGGCTGATCCCACGGTATCAAAGAAAGTAAAAATAAGACTAGTGAATAGTCTGGTGTTCTCAATATTTCTCTACGGCGCAGAAACATGGACTCTAAATCCGATCGACAAAAGATAGATGCGTTAGAAATGTACTTTGTTACGAATCCCGTGGACGGAAAAAAGAACAAACAGCTCGGTGTTACACGAAATAGACGTAATGAAAAGAAGATTATCGTCGGAAGTAATTAGAAGAATATTAAAATACTTTGGTCATATAATGAGAGCAAATGGATTTGAGACCAGAATTCTGGATTCTGGAAGGAAAAGTAGAAGGAAAAAGAAGACGTGGTCGCGTTCCAACTAGATGGTGTCGGATATGATCCGGACAGCTGTAGGAAAAAGTTTCGTATAATGTGATTGACTGGCCTACAACAGAGATCAGTGGCGACATCTTACACATTACATGGACAGATCATAATCACGATATCTCCACGAGGGATTCACGACTTATTGATGATGATATAAGTGCATATTGGACTTTTTCAGTGTCACTAATTTATATCGATTGGAGCCTTTAATCTTTTGTATACTATACCGAATTGAGTTAACTCACTAGACACGTTAAACTCGAACTCCTAAAATTCTGCTTTCATCGTTTTCAACGAAATAAACTAAAACTCGAGTTAAATTTTTTATTTCAATGAAAAGCGATGAATGTGGCTTAATTTAATAACTTTCTTTTCCAGCTCAATGCCATCTACCAGTGGTGGCGTTAAGCGTTTTTCAGATGCAACTAAGGGTCCAGATAAACGTAGAAAGGTACAAATAATTGATGATATGTCGGAAGAAAGAGTAAAAGAAATCATGAATACGTTGAAGGATCCTAAAAAAACCGTCAATGTAAGTATTTTTTAGATCTTTTTAATCGAAAGTTTTTAATATATTTTTTTCCCCTCTTTTAATAAGTAAATTTTTTCATTCGATAAACTCGTTAATGCGAAACTTATTAACTCATGTTACTATTTTTGGAATACTATCGATTTTTCTTTTGAAAAAAAAAAAACGAAAAAAACATTACTGGTAGGAGTGAAAATAAACTTTAGATCACGGAATTGACTTTGCGAGTGCGTGTGCCGTCAAATAACTATGAAGAAAAGAAAATTGAGAAAACTTTCGAGAGAAGTACTGTTGTGTCGAGATTCTGTTGTTACATTAGGTGCCTAAAGTGAAGAAGTGGAAGAAGGAAAGGAAGATACCTTTTCTGGAAGTAGAATGAGAAAAGAGAAGAAATAGGAATAGAAATCCGGAAAAATGCTACGCGTGGAAAGTAGCAAGTGCGGAAACTAAACGTATTTCATTCAGAAACGAAGGTTTAATAGGAACAGATAAAGGTGGCGTTAGAAATAATAATGATATTAAAATAATCAAATTACTAACATCACATCAGTGAACATAAATTAATATACCGGAAACGTTTTCGGGAATCTCCCATCTTCAGCTAGAAATAAAACGAAGTATATAGATAAATTTAGTATTGGATGTTTGCATTTTATAGTACTAAATTTAACTTTGTTACTATATTTTCCTATTGTTTCTGGAGATGAAATATTCTTGAAAAACGTTTCTAGTGTGTTACTTTGTGTTTATTTATAATTTATTGATTTTATTAACTATTTAACAAAGAGGATTTGTTAATACACTATATTGAGTTATAATAATAAAATGTATTAAAAACTACAACAGTTAAGCGCCATTTATTAGAAATCGGAAAAGGTCTTATGTAGAAAAATATACTTTACTTTTAGAGAAATGTTTACAAAACCATTAAGTGAACTGTTAATGTAATTCTACTCGGATTACATTGGGAAAGGAGAGATTAGGGTAGAGTAGAGAAGACGTTAGAATGTAAAAGCGGAGACTAATGTAGAAAATCGAGTGATCAGATAAGATTTGAAATTCAATCGCAGAGTTGTGTAAGGCAGATACGAATACTGAGATAAAACGAATAATAAAAGAAAATGAACTGGAATATCTTAAGAAAACACAATAAGACAACTTTTGAAAAAAGAATGATGGAGGATAGGAAATAAGACAGGAACGAAGAGAATAAAGATGACTTATAAGAAGGGAAATCATTATAAGAAAGGTATGAGACGAAAAAAAAAAAAAAGTGACAAGAAAGATTATTGTGCCAGGGACTGATCAAGCAGCAGAAAAACAGATGACGGTGCTAATGACGTAGGATGTAGTAATCGCGTGCGTTTAAAATTGATCATTATTTTCTCTTTAATCGGAGGAGATGTGGGAAAATCTTTTTCTGCAGATGTTAGACATTTTTAAATTGTAGTTTGATATTTAGCGTATAATTCCGTTCGTAGATAAATCTTTCGTGTGAGGTACTATTTTGAAAAAAATACAGCCAATTCCGGTGTCCAATATTACTATTAATTCACCCGGTACGGAGTCAAGGGAGACAATAAACGTTAGTTACTACTGAATTTCATTAGTCGTCTACGGTGATCATATGCCATTTAGTGGAAGTGTTTGTTTTGAAATTTTAACGTAGTAACGTTTTTCCTAATCGTCAGCATTCTTTAATAAAACGTTGTATTTCTTGTTTTTTAAAAAAACCTTTAAAATATCGGCGCAATTAATTACTGGAAAATGTAATAATTAAAGTTTTACTTTCTTTAAATAGTTAATTTTTGGCGAATCAGCTCCTCGTGATGAAGTGGCCAAAACGGAGGAAGCTAACGGAGTGATTCAGTTTCACATTTTAGGGAATTTGCTGACAAAACCGGTTTCGAAACAAACGATGCTGTGGCTTATTGGTCTGCAGAATGTTTTCGCCCATCAACTACCCCGCATGCCTCGCGAATACATTACGCGACTGCTATTCGATTCGTGAGTGACTGATAGTAAAATTGATTTTTGTTCTCATTTCGTATGTACGCGCGTTTTTCGTTGTTACCAGGCTTTTTTCGATTAATTTTTATAAACACAAAGTCACTTATTATGTAATTTTAAATACGGAATGTATTTTAAATATCGTAAACTTATTTTCTACCAAATCAGAGGTCTCGGGTTCGAGACTTATCTCGTTACGGATCCAAGTCGCTCCCTGGTTTATTCAGCCTGAAATACGTGAGTACCACAGAAATCTGGGAAAGTATAGGCGACCGAGAGAAGGGAACTGGCCCCCCTCTACTTTCACTAATCCCATTAGGCTTAGTACATTGTAAACCTTAACTGCACAATCTTCGACATCTTGTTGAGGGTATGGAACTTACTTTACTTTTACTTTACCCGTGTGACGTTTATCAAAACAAACCACGGTTAATTGTTGCGAACTCTGATTTTCACGTCAATTCTGTAATACTCGTTTCAACCATATCTGCTATTTCGAAGATACCGATAGCGCGGTAATGTGTAAATTTGTACACAATCTTATCACACACTGGCGCGACAAGTAGAATGATACGTTTTGTTCATGTACCAGGAGGTGGTATTGTGCTCATTCGGCAAAGTAGTTCTACTTTCTATTAAGGTTTTGAACGATAGCGATGTAAATGTTAAAAACTCAAAAATGAATTGCGCATATCTTGACTGGATTTTTAAGCTGTTGATTATTTAGTCATTGAAAGAGATGTTATACTTCGCGGTTTTTCACACGAGCAATGTATATGATCAAAACTTACGAGTACCATTTTTAGACGGCGCAAATCCTTGTTTTTTTGTTAAATTAACTTTTTTTTTCGAACTTACAAAATCTTTTGTAATCACCTAATGCGCTTTTCTTTTAATATAAAGGTAGGTAACATTCAAGGGACGTAAAATAAATTTAGAATTAACATAGTTCTGAGCGATTTTTTATTAAATGATTGGTGTAATAAAAAAAAAAAAAATCATTTATTTTGCTTAGTAACTAATTACTCCGATCAATGCCATTTATCCCACTTGTAATTAGAAATATGAAGACGTAATCTATTATTTATATTTACGTATATTTTTATTAGTTGCATGTATGTACAACCTACAACCGTTAGGTCCGTTGCCCACAGTAGCGAGTAGCGTAAAATGTGAAATGTATTTTTTTTTGGCTGCCCATTGCAACGAGTTCGTTAGGCAAAAATTTCTAGTTTTGTGATTAAATTAGTGTATTTTTTTTTTCGTAATCATTGTTTAATATTTTTAATTTATTTTAAAATGCGCAAAAGTGTAATAAAGGCAATTTGTTCTATGTTTAAGCTTTAGTGTATTCTCAAATTTTATTTCATTCTTAGTAAAATAATCTTTTTATTACATAAGAATTCGTAATTTCTAACAACTTAAGTTAATCCCACTTTTAAGTAATTTATAATTTTAACAAAACTGATAAATAGGAATATTAAAGTAAATGAATAACGTAAGTTAGAGTAAATAAGATAATTTGGATAACATAAAACGCAATTAAATGTTTATAAAAATGTTTATTGAAACATATCGAAGTGCGTGAAATGTGTTTTAAAAAATTCTTTCGGTTAGTGATCCGGGCGAGGAACCATTTTTCCTAGCTCGCTTATTTTGACTATTTTTCGCTGCGGTCGGCAGTATTGCTTTTGAATATACCGCGATCGATGTTTAAAGAACGCATTTTATACATTTCACATTTCACACTCTTCGTTGTAATGGGCAACGGGTCTTAAACTTTGTATTATGTGGTTTATAGGAAACACAAGACATTAGCGTTAGTAAAGAATAACGTTCCTATCGGAGGAATTTGCTTCCGTCCATTTCCATCGCAACATTTCTCCGAAATAGTGTTTTGCGCTATCAGTTCAAACGAACAAGTAAAAGGCTACGGAACGCATTTAATGAATCATCTAAAAGATTATCACGTACGGAAAAATATTTTAAATTTCTTAACATTCGCCGACGAATTCGCGTTAGGTAAGTGACGCGTGTAAAATCGTTATTTACTTCGCTATATGTGTAATTGTAATTGCATAAATAAACATAATCAGCCTTTCTAACGTTTAATACAAAAGTTAAATAGCGCCTTAGCATTTGAAGAGAATTTTGTTTTAATTTTGAACGAGGAAAAATAATAATTTGTGCGCGCACGTAAGAGGCTGAATAATGAAGTGAGGTCGCAATAGTGTGAGGGATAATGTGGAAAGTTCGGTTAAGTGGTTAAGCGTTGGAAAGCCGGTTCGCATGATTGTGGCGAACCGCAGGATGACAAGCGCATATTTAATTGTAAATTATTTGGAGTTTTTGAAAGGAAGAAGATAGATCAGGATATTGACGATGAAACTGTCAAATTATTTCTAAAATTTCGGACGACCAAAGGCATTTAAACCGACCGGATACGCTATAATAATAATTCAATTGCTGAAGTTAACAGTAATAACTGAACTTAATGCTTACGCAATTAAATGATAAACCAAAAAATAATAAATTAATTTTTTGAATAGTTTTTATCGCATTTTTAGTACATGAAATAAAATTAAAACAAATACTTGAGTAAATCCTGTTTGAAGTAAATATATGTAAAAATATCGAAATTTACAATAATCTAGCCAACCTAACAAAGTATTTAATCAATACTTCACGAAATATAGAAGTTAAGTCGTTTCGTTGCTATTGGCATAGAAGGTATCTGTCATTATTGTCCATTTTGTATTATCTTTTAATGAAGTATTAATTTGAAAAAATGAGAGATTTCTCCGATAATTTTCAGTAATATTCTATTAATCAATTTCTTAATGAGGCACAACGATATTAAAAAACAAAAAAAAAAAATAATAACGTTTTTGACGAGTCATATCCGGAGTTTTAAAATCGGAGATATTCGTAATTTCGGTGAAAAATATTATATTTTTTATTTGAAGCGACAGCCGATGATTCTGTTTATGTAGATGCCGGAGCCGGGGGAGTTCTCCTTAATTCGGCACATTACCTCAGCCTGCTTGTAAAATTTATTTAACAAAACTTTGATTGAAAAATCTTCATTCGATGGCTGATAATACGTATTTTTATTTCGTATTACACGTTGCCCGGCAATGAAATATTTTGCAAAAACATTTATTTCATGTGTAAGCGTAAGATGGTATTTTGGTCAAAAGGAGAAATAATTAAGCGGGGTGAGATAAAAAGTAATATCTCGTTAGTATGTTTGGCCAGTAGTTTATTTTATTTATTTTTTTTTCAATGTGCGTTTATAAAACTGACTATTACTTATGTTCATTCTGTAAAGAAATACAGTTATCAATAAAAAGCTTAATGAAACAGAATATTTATATGGAAACTTTTGTATTTTGTTTGCAACTCGACGAATGTGTTCCGTGTTACAAAAACTATTCAGACATTTTGAAAAATATGGAGAATATTTTGATTATTCGAAATTTGTTCTCGCATTTGAAATGGCGAAAGTTGTTAATATATTACACTAGAAATAATTAAACGGGGCTTTACAAAGTCGCACAGCTTAGCGACTATCAGTTGTGTATTTAGGCAATATTAAAAATCTTCGGTGATGGTATGGCGAAATATATCGCTTTTGGTAGTCCGTTTAATATAAACATGAGAAAATAAGTGCGTTATTTTTTCTGGAACAGGTCAGCTACTAACAGAGCTGCTGTCTATGAAGTACGAACATTGTGAATACGAATTCCTGAAAGTCACGTAAAATAGTATTGTAAACGTTGGTTTTTAGATGAGAATAAACCAACTATAAAAATAGGAAAAACGTAGCTGATTTTGTAAAAAAAAAAAAAACTAAATTTAAAATATTTATTAATCCGTGTAAAAATTTGTGAAGTGTATATTGTTTTAAAGTGGAAAATTAAAATTATTAATTTTGTGAATTACGGAACAACATACGGTGTGTGGTTGTCGATATAAAATAATAATTACATGTCGTTTAAAAAAAAAAAAAAAAAAAAAAAAAAATAATTTTTTTGTTTTATTGACACTTGACTTTTGCACGTCAAGTTCGTTAGAATTTACAGTTTTTTTCCTGGATGTACGAGAGTATATTTTAACATTGAAAAAATTCCTGATTCAATCTTATCAGATTTCTCTCTCTCTCCTTTCTCTTTCCTATCTAAATGATGATATTCACTATATTCGAATATTTTGCTGAAAATAGTATTTTGAAAATTTTATTTTAGTTTTGTACGCAGTGCTATAAAAACTTTCAAAATAAAAGAACAAATAAAAAAACACGCATCGGATAATTTTTTTGCTTTAAATTAAGAGAATTATTTTTATTATCCGAATAGGTTATTTCAAGAAACAAGGTTTCAGTGAAACTATTCTATTGCCGGAAAATTTGTATCGAGGATTTATTAAAGATTACGACGGAGCTACCTTGATGCACTATCAGTTAAACCCGCGTATTGTATATACCGAATTTACTTCCGTAATACGAAGAATGAAAGAGGCAAGATGATTTTTGCGTTGATATATGTGTATACTTAAGAAGTAATTAAAAGTACAGTTTTTAACATTACGAAATGTTGGAGTTACGATTTCATTATGAATTTTATTAACATAAATTTTGTCTCCCAATTGTGATAAAATCGTTTGTAAGTATCTCAATACATATTTATATATTTGTACAAATAACGATTACAAAGTAATTTCAGATCTGATTGTGATACATTAACACGACTTACAAAAAAAAAAAAAAAAAAAAAGAAGAAGAAGAAATTGTTCGTCTAAAAATCATCACAGATATAAATAAAATCGATATAAATAATTAAAAAATGATTTAATTTAAATTACGTTTTCGATGTAATTTAAAAAAGTTAATAATTTTAATTTAGCAGTTTTTCACAATTTAATCAATTGTATATTGTGTAACATATAGATAGTAAAGTGCGCTGTGAACGAGAAACAAGAAGAATTGATGCGAGTGCATCCAGGTTTGACTTGTTTCAGAGAAGGTGTAAAAAGCATTCCGATCGAAGCGATACCGGGAATAAGAGAAACCGGCTGGGAACCCGCTGCTCGAAATACTCGCATCTGTAGGTATACCGAAGAAACCAGTGATCAAGAAAGTCTAACGAGGTTTTTAAGAAACGTTCTTAATTCGGTAAGTTTTCGTTCGGGTATTTTTTTTTTCATTGTTTAAATCGCTTCGGATAATTGAAAAATTGTGTAGATTTTCAGAAGTCAAAAATTATGTTTTATTTAATAAAGCTTATCACGACGGAGTAAAATGTAAAAATTCGATGCAAATGAAACATTCTACTTAAAAATGTCAAATATGTTCGATAGTTTGTATTTACTAATGTATTACTCGTGACAGATATTCTTTGCGAAATTTTTAACGTGGAATATTTTTTAACACGGTCCTCTTTGCGGTCATATAAACGAAGATGTTGCGCCTTGGTACAATTATTTAAAGTGTAATATCGAAGGATTAGGGAGACATGTTTAAAACATTGTTTTATATGGTTTTTTATTTAAAGAAGTATTTCTGCTTTATACAAAAAAGACTAAAAAAAAAGAAAATAGATAAATTTCTTTACGATTTTAAAAAATTTTGAACTGTTTTACACGTTGTACGTTCTTTTTTTCTTTTTTTTTCATTTTATGTACGTTAATTGTTCTTTTTTTAAATTGAAATTAATCTGATTATAGGTTAAAAATCATTCTTCCGCTTGGCCATTTCAAAAGCCAGTTGATAAAAATGAAGTTCCTGATTACTACGATCATATCAAATATCCAATGGGTAAGATTTATATGCTCTATTAATGATCTTTTTTTTTTACAACTTTATTGGTAATTATTTGAGACTCACTCGAGTTAGAGATATTGTGAAAACTACGTGTAAAGAATTGTCAACTCCGGAAAACTTTTTTCAGCGATTGTTAGCGTGGTATATTTATTTTGGGATGATGCACCTGTGTCACTAAGATACCCTTGGTAAAGTGGAAATTTAATTTATGTTGACGCGTTTACTTTGCATTAAAAAATAAGTTATCCTATCAGTCGGTTAAAATATCAGTGACCACAAAAAAAGAAAAAAACAGGTTATATTTTTAACGCTATTGTCGGAAAAGCGCTAAAAATACACTCTGTTCGTTCGTAGGATGGGCATCTTTTTATTTTCCTTTTTTAAAATTACTTGTTCTTCCACCATTTTTAATATATAATAAACATGTCGGTATGACTTCTATTTAAGTAGTGCGCCTTATAGTGAATATGTGTACCGCAAACAAATGTGTTACGCTAACAGTCGTTGAAAAAAAAAAATTACTACAACGGTCCAAATTCGAATATTTATCGTTTAACTGATATATCATAAAACTACGTCGTCCTACTACCTTTATGCCGTCAGAATTGTTTGACTATTTTATTTTAAGGTGTAATTCTTTAATTTAGGTATTTTCATGTACGTTACCGAATCTAAGCATTTGAAATTCTTAATAGCTTTTAAATTATTTAGAAACGTAGATTTAGATTAATAATAGTAATAATAATAATAGTATTAATTCTATATTTCACCGATTATCGGGCTTCTTCCGTACATGAATCATAATTTATCTACTACGAGTATTAATAAATTTGTAAGCTACGTAGATATTACAAAAAAATTAATAAACATCGGTATATAATGTATGTAAAATCTAAATCTTTAATTAATTATTAATAGCCATTTCGTATAATTTGCAAAGCTATAATGTTGTGAAACTGATAAATTTATTCTTAGGAGCGAGTTTTACCATGCGAAATAAGGGGATGTAAATTAATTTTTTATCCGACTACTTTCACTGAAATATTATTCATTTTCGGTAATCTATAAAAAATGAGAAAATTAAATGCTTACTTTTGTAACATTTACTAATGATTTGAAAATATGCAATGTAGATTTATGCTCTTTAAATTAGTTACCAGTTTGAATCAGAAGTTACAAAAATTAGTTAAAATAACTCATTAAATATAATTATAATTTACAGACACTGAGGAATGAGTGATTATTGCACATCGTGTCATCCAGCCATAAACTGGATAATGCTATGATTAAACATTTTAATAAGATAAAAATTTTAATTAATTAATTTGGAATAATATCATAAATAATAATGTGTACATTAAAGGTGTAAAGGTTATTTGTTAATATAATTTATAGTTTGCATATAATTTTTGCGGTCACATTCTCGTATACCGATTTTTTTGATTTTAATTTTAAAG
This sequence comes from Icerya purchasi, assembly GCA_039619475.1. Lineage (NCBI taxonomy): Eukaryota > Metazoa > Arthropoda > Insecta > Hemiptera > Monophlebidae > Icerya > Icerya purchasi. Next base: position 94,628,258 of record CM077116.1, on the reverse strand, counting down.
TCACTGAAGATTGCAAATTGTTTTATTAGATCAATTAGTGTAACAGCGAATTAAAAATATTTAAATTTTTTCTATTTTCCGTGTGTGTTTATTTTCAGCCACATGGTTTATGCTAAAATTTTTAATCGCATTCTCTGCGTTAAAGATGTTAGTTTACATTAAAAATTTTTCATGTCAGTGTATTTACAATCGTTCTGGAATTATATATTTTATTTCATTTATGTTAAATGTTATAAATACCGTTGCAAAATGATTATACGTTCTAATTTATTCGTTGTATCTAAACACTTTAGTTAAGTTATCATCAACTGGATTATGTTTGGTTACATTGAGTAAGTTATTAATCATATTACATGATCTTTTTCCATTTTATTTTTATAGTTATAAAATGTGATATTTTTAAACTATATGTGCAATACAGCAGCTTAATATTTTTATTTTTAACATTTTTAATCAGCATCCAAAGTAGGTGTTTTACTAAACTTTGTAATTTAAAAATAGGGTTAAGAAAATGAAAAAGAAAAATCGTAGAAGCACGTTAGTTGTACTCTGTTTTATTTTAAGCCTTTTTCTATTTTATATATATATATATATATATGTGTGTGTGTGTGTGTGTGTGCATTTATGTTCCTATATTAATGACGATATCATTTTACGTTGAGGATGATAGAATAATTCTTTTAACTTAGTACGCATTACTATTGTTGCACTCAACAACTATCAATGAAAAAAAGCGTTTTGGTAATTACCAAGAGGAATTATTTAAAATAGAGCCAAAGACATCTACTTACGGAAGTCCAAGTTAATCAAAGTCAATGTCTTTTAAGACTTTGTGTGTTAATGAAAGTTTTAGTAATATAAAAAAACGGAATCAAATGGTTTTATTACTCTCATTTTGCTTGAAAAATATGTTACACAGAGATTATATTTCGTTACGCAAAGTAAAAAAAAAAAAAAAAGTTGCATTAAAATTTCGTACACATCAAAATTCTCTTTAAAAAAAATCGTATTAAATTCATTAAAGAGCAGATAGCTAAAATATCCTATCTTTAATGTATCAGTAGTTCAAAAATCTCAACAGTTTATGCCTTAGCTGGTAAGTTTCTTCTTCAACCGGTAATTACTGAGATAACACAGGTCTAAGCAGATCTTTGCCGTTCGCAAGCATTCAAATTTGAGTTTAGTCGTTTCCGAAATTACACTCCCCTTCGAATTTTGATAATTTTACAACAAATAGAAGAGCCAATTTTAATTAATCATTTTTCATAAAATTAAATAAATGTCTTATACGCATGGCGCACATACATACATGTCATGTACGTATAATTTAAGCTCAAAGTCCGAAAATGGCTATTAATAAGCCTAAAATTAATGATGTTAAATTATCAAAATTCGAAATGGAGCGTAATTTCGGAAACAACTAAACCCAAATTTGAGTGCCTAATGTTTATTTAATTAAACCCGTTAGAGATTTACTTCAGAAATAAAATAAGTTTTAAAATTGCGCAAAATTTTGTAGTGAGTGCAATGCGTAACATTTATTTATAATCGTAAAAATTGGTCGACGTTCGTATCACAATATTTAGCACTTAGTGAAATAAAATTGTACAATTTTACATTACTTTGCACTGGTAGTTGGGCATACCGTTGGTCCTGAAGTGCAGCAAAAAAAAAAAGAATTATACCGCAGTGTGAACATTGTATTCTTCTCTGCAACAAAATTTCCGTATGACAAGTTTCTTCTGTTTTCAATATTTTCATTGAGATTACTTATTAATATTAATAATACCGAAATAAATACTTATTAAAATAATATGTTTATTATATTACTTTAGTGTTTGTTTCAGTATTAATAGTATTTTCCTTGATATTTTGTAGTACGGAAGTTGGACTACATATTAATGAGTTTATAAAAAAACATATCGTAAAGAAGAATTGGGTATTTCTGTAATACTGATAGACTACACAAATTAATACATAAAGCTTAAAATGAAACGGGATAGAAACGGTTAATATTTTTAGTAAAGTAACTAAAATTTAAAATTACTACAAAGCATAACAATACTCAGTAATTATTGAAATAAACGTTAGAAAAGGCGGTCCCTTTAGATAATTTTTTTTGTATTAGTTAATATAACAGACGCAGAAGACTCAAAATATAATCAGTATTAAGCGTAAGAACGGAATTTAAAAAAATTAAAGTGTCATCAATGTTAATTACCACGAATAAATATAGATTTAAATGGAAAAAAGTCAAAACCGCCATAGCGCCTTTTTTGTTAATTTTTAAAAAAGTTGATTTTTAGCAAGACAACAGATTTAAATATTACGCTAAAAATTGTGAAATAAAATGTTTTTTTTTTTTTTTAAATACAAGATTTACTATAAAAATTTTCATTAAAATGCTGTAAAAAATACTCCTGATGAGGAAATATTACGAGTATATTTTAAAGTAAAATAACACTTAAAAGTGATAATTCTTAGACGGTATTAATATTTATTAAGAATCGACACGGATATCACAAATTGCAACAATAATTAAAAACAAATTGTTTCTAGTTATTTCAGTTTGAATTTGGTGCGGATTCTAATAAGTATTAGTATTGTGTAATATCATCCTAAGGTATATTTCACTGTAAAATATAGTACCATCTTCTTAATCTTTTATTTTTTAGTGTTTTTGTATTAATTTTTTAAAAGGGTCTGTTGGAAAAGTTCCCAAACTTCTTTTCTAGCACGCATACAGGTGGCGTGATCTACTAAACAATGCCCGTACTGTATTGCTAGATCCTTCTAGATTGTGTGTATAAAATTTCGACAGTTTCCTGCTGATTGGTTTGCGAGTTAGACACGTATTTTAGTGAAGGTGTGTTTGGGTGGCATGTGCAAATCTGAAAATGGATGAAAAGTGAGAAATTCGTTCCGCGATTAAATTCCGTGTTAGACTTTTAAAAACGTTTTCGGAAACACGAAAATTGATCGATGATGGTTTTGGTGAAGGTGTACGTAGGACTGTTCACACATGGTATAAATTCAAGGACTCTCAGAAGGTGCGCCAACAAAAATCCAAGGTGAAAACCATGCTCATCGCTTATTTTGATGTAGAAGGGTTAATTCATCACGAATACCTGCCTCCAAATCAAACAGTGAACGCTGCCTACTACGTCGAGGTCCTTAAAATGTCTCAAGCGTCGGATTCAGCGCGTACGGCCCGAGTACAAGGAACTCGGATCGTGGAGTCTGTTGGATGACAATGATTCTGCGCATTCGGCGAACGTTGTCAAGCGTTATTTCACTAAAGATTAAACCCCACGGATCAATCACGCCCCTTCCGACACACCGTGTATTATCGAATAATTATTTTTTATTTTTTCGTGAATTTTTATTAAATTCCTATAGTAAATCTTGAAGTCGGTATTTTGAAGAGAAAAAACATTTTATTAACTGCGTGCGTTACAGTGCTTGTGCTTTTTCGTAAAAATATTAAGGGTCGAGTATCAGTTTTTTTTGTTTTTTTTTTTTTGGCATCTATTTGCAGACTGAATTTTTTAGATAATATTAAGGTGAGGAAATTTTGTGTTTTTATTTGCGGATGATGATATTAAAATACGCGCTTTCTATTGTTCGTTCGTTCTCTTTTAGCAGCCGGCATATCGAAAGTTGAATTTGCGGAATTAAGTGCTAGAGCACGAAAGTTAGCCTATACTGTGGTTTAGATAAAGGATAGACCATCATTACGAAATACATTTTAGCGCTTATTTCCTTTTAAATGAATAATTGTGCATTTAAATATTCCAGATCTGAAAACCATATCGGACCGGTTGAAAAACGGTTATTATTGCGACAGAAGACTGTTTATCGCTGACATGACGCGTATGTTTGTCAACTGTCGGATTTATAATTCTCCCGACACGGAATATTACGCGTGCGCGAACACTCTGGAGAAATATTTTTTGACGAAGATAAAGGAACATGATAAATAATGTCATGACCGGAATTGGACGTACTACGGTGTGTTCTGTCCGAAGACAAGCACATTTCCAGCAGAAAAACTACCAGTCTCTTCAATGGAGCACTTCGCCACATCTACTGAATGCTCAGCGACTACGGTCTGTTACTAGAACATGTTCTGTTAACCGGCCCGTTTCGGAATATTGCTTACTCTACGATTATCTTTAAGAAAAAGTCGCGTCTCACGTCATTTTTATTATAAGTTCAGAAACGATAACATTTTTATAGCATTTATTATTTCGAATAATAAAACACCCGCGAAAATTATTATTCATTTGTTTACTTATTTCGTTAAATTTTTGTCGTCAGATTACACTGTGTCAATCGTCAGAATAGCTATAAGAAGGGGAAAAAAAGTAACTATAATAAATAGAATAATAGACATAGCCAGAAATAAATTATTTAATAATGGGAAACTGTACCACCAATATGTTTCGCAGCAAGAGCTACACCTATATTCATGGTATTGTAGTATGTATAATTATGTAACGTATACAAAAATATGATATCGTATTAATCATTGCAATTTGGAAAAGTAATTATTTCACGTAAAACATGCGCGCACGTTAAATTGGCAATCGATAGGCATTCATTTTTTTGGTTAGATCGAATGTTAAGCTCGGCTATGATAAGGATTCAGAATTTTCAGCTTATACCTGGAATAGTTCTAGATTGTCGTACGTAATGTGGTATACTTTTGAAGGGGCATAATTTGTTTGGCGAATAATAATATACTATGTCTTAAATGTCGATAGAACTTTAAGAATACATAGTTAGTATATTATTCGTCGAACAGATTTATGCAGAAGTGCTGCTATGAAGGGTACATATTTAAGGAATTATAATTATCATTATTCGTTAGCTATTAAACGTTAGCAAGCGTTAAAGCAAAAGGAACAGTTTCAACTGATGACTGATAGCTTTAAAAATATATTTTGTTTTTGTTTATTTTATTTTATTTCCGAAAATGGAAATAGAATAACATTATACTTTTACATTGTTACCAGTTCGCAATTGTGGTTAAAGTTTATCAAAATTTTTCAGCAGCAAACCAAACTGTAAATATATGTGTTTTTTTAAAATTCTTTTTTTTTTTTGTCGTTATTAAATAATTATATGTATATCCGTTTTTTGTTATTAATAATAATAATAATAACAACCAAATCATCAAATCGAATCGTTTATTATTGTTTTTGCTACAAAGTCCGCAAATGCGCCACATAGTGCGAGTAGTGGAAACAAAATTTAAAATTAAAAATAAAGGAAAGCAAGACCGGATGAACCGAAACAAACTTGTTCAACAGGAAACAAGGTTAATCCGTGTAATTACAATGCTTACAGATAAATTACAACGTATTTACAATCATTAATTTGCGTATTCTAACCCGGTATGTATATGCATAGATCATTTTTTTGTCCCCCTAAATTATCTCGCGTATATATAAGTAGCACTATAGTTAAAACTAGATTTGCGACTACAGTGGTGTACTCAAGAGGGAGTTTCGGAGGTTAGAATCTGTCCACTACGGTTTTTTGAAAAGTATTTGTAACATCATCGAAGAAGGCAGTAATATTATTTTCAATAAAATTCTGGCACGAAATATAATTTATATAATTATAGAAATTAATATTTTTTGCATTCCTTCACTGTATAAATACTGCATAGACATCTTTATGCGGGATCTTTCAAAAAAAGCGCTCACGCGTTAAACGTAAATAACAAATACAAAATGAACCAATTTATTAATTTTTTTTTTTTTTTACATTCCTTATCAAATAACATTTTTAGTATGTATGGCGAGATTTTCAGCTACAAGCCGTAAGCGAGTCATAAAAGTCCTAATGCAAGGTTCCAGCATTCCGACATCAGTGCTGTCGACGATGAGAGAGGTTTTTTCTTTTAATTGGTCGATCGTAGTTGGCCTGTTTACGTAGCAGCGATTATTTTGTCTATTCTCTATACGGTGGCCAAGGTCAGCCACAGTTGAATACATTAAGGAAGCCATTGGAGATGATCGGTTACTTAAAATGTTGCGCATGAAAGACAGTGTTTCATTGGCCATGTGAGGGTTTGTCCCGTCTCCGTCTTGTTGGAGGATAAAACGTTTAAAATTCCGCATCGACCTCATAACGGTAAGAACTTCATCCTTTAATATCTTTCGATACTACACAGCTGTGATAGTATTATCGATGAAAACTGGACCGACGATCCCGCGAGCACTCACACTTTTTCCGGAAAGGGCGATATTGTGCCGGATTTATGCGCATTTTCTATATTCCAAATGCGAAATTTTGTTTTCTAATATAACCGTTTAATTAAAAATGCCGTTTTTTATTAAACCGAATGAATCGAACATCTTCACAGTATGTATGTACGCACCGAATGTTTTGGCTAACTTCAGAAACAGGTGAAAGAACTTGCAACATCTGCATTCTATGCGAAAGCAACGAAATATCAATAAGGTAAGTAGACGATGGCGGCACACCGTGTTCCTGTGCCAAACGAGTAAGACCAGTACGAAGCGTAACTTGCATGATGCATCGTACCTGTTCGATCTTTTTTGGTTTACGAGCCGTTAGTTTGCACTAACTTTTCTATTCTTGTTATCATGAACGCTACCGGTTTCTTCAAATTTCTCGATTACATGTGTTATTGCACTCTTTTTTTGTCTGTTTATGTCGTTGCACTTTGAACATTTTACCTTACTTTTCCTTTAATTATTTTGATCTCACACACCCTCCCAAAGTATATTTTCTTTCTAATTCTTCCAGGTCTATGCCTCAGACAATTATTAAACAGGAATTTCACAGCATTATCAGTTCCCTCTTTCCTTACCATGTACTCATCTTCACTGATTGCTCTGGGGGGCCTAGTGGTGTCGGGGCTTCCTTTATTATTCGCGTTTTTAATTTTTCCGAATCCTTTCGTCTTCCGCCTTTCTGTTATATTTTCACAAATGAATTAATGATTATCCTACGTGCGATTATTTATATCTCCTCCAATCGTAACTTTTCCCACTATCTGATAATATCTAACTCCATGAGTACCCTTCAGGCTATCAGTTTACTTCTTCCCCCTCTCTCATCAGACTTCATCATTCTTCGTACACGAACTCTCATACACAATATTTCCTTTCATCACTCTATCCGCGTTGATCTGCTGTGGGCATCTAGTATCATAGAGGCATCCAGAATAACGAAATGGCGGATGCGTTAGCTCAGGTTGCTGCCTGGTCCCACTTTTACGTTTTCGCTTTAAATTTTGGTCGGATATGTACCCTTCTTTTACAAATGATAATTCCTTCTACCTCTCAATTCAACCTAACCTTCCTCCTAATTCTTGGTACTCAGAATTCCCTTCTTTTCCACGTTCTGTTATTGTTCCTATTATTCGCCTACGCTTCAATCACACTCTATTGCCCGCTTCCCGTTTTCGTCTCTCTTTGTTTTCCTCTCCTTATTGTCCCCTACATCCTAATGAAGCAGTTGTTTGTGATGCTAATCACATTCGGTTTTAATTGTTCTGCTCTTTCTGCGGAACGCTCTTCCCTTTATTTACTCCTTTTAAAGTCATGGCTTCCTACTCCCTACTGTGCTTCCTATATCCGGTCCATTTCGTCACAGTCTGTTGTTCCTGCCATTGGTTCCTTTCGATCGAATTAAGTTTTTAATTAGTTAACTCTTCTTCCTATTGTTTCTGGGTGAGGTCCCTGGTTGACGAGCCCCCCCCCCCAAATATATATATTGTAATAGGAGGACAAAACTTGCTTTAAATTTTGGTTTAAACTATAATGTATCTTAACGAGAAAAACACGTTCTTCGGTTACCGAATGCACGAACACACTACTCACGCTTTCAAATTCCACTTATTCATCTGCATCAGATGTAAAAACCTGCTTGTAATAATAACGATAATAATAATAATAATAATAATCATAAGAGTATTATAGCAATAATTAGTGATAATAGACAATAAAAATAATAATAGCCGTACTGATAAAGTTAAACTAAATCAGACGTGCCTCTATCAGGCTTGTGCCCAGAATTTTGGAGGGGGGGGGACGATTTTTTTTTTCATATTTATTTTATAAATAAAAATACATTTTTCACTAATATTCATGCTATTAATAATTTCCATCATTTTGATTTATATATTAATAATTTACATAAATGAATTACCCCGTATATGAACATTAATAAAAATTACATATATTATTGATTATACTCGTAACAAAAAATTTTGCGTAAAATATTAATGAAGTACCTAAGCTATTTCAGTTCTCATGGGGGGGGGGTAACCCCCAAAACCCACCCCGTGGACACGGCCTTGGCCTCTATACGCAAGTGTAATCAAGCGTTTATGTTAACTGTCCCGTACATATCTTATATGTAGATATATGTATAAATCGGTTTGCCGAATTTCGGTCAAAACAATTATAAAGGAATTTTCATTATCTTTCATTTTTTTCAGAATATAAAAATGTAATGAAAATATTTTACTATAAAATGAGATAAAATTTATCGAAATAAACGAGAACTGAAACGTAAAGAAGAGATAAAACTATTTCTATTTAAAGTTTTAAAAATTTCTAGATGAATTAATTAAATAATACGAGAAAAAGGAAACGATAATAGCCAAGTTTGAAAGGGAAATAAAATATATACAAATATAAGTTTTTAAATTGATATTAAAATTATCCATTTTTTGTGATTAGTATGAATTAGTGTAAACAACGTGTAACAGAAAATTTATTAATTCAAAAAACAGATGTTAAGAATTTAAAATTTTTTTAAAAAACCGACTTGTCTCGGGGTCGCTTCATAGTCGCGGTTACATCCCATGATTATGAAGTGATTCGGGAACGTGCCGGTTTTTTAAAAATGATTGAAATTCTTGACATATATTTTGTGAATTATTAATATATTCTAGTTGACCCGGCGAACTTCTTACCGCCGTAGGAAATAATTGTTGTGATAACTTATTAGCTGAATTAAATTCAGTTTTTTATTAAGATAAAATTAATACTCAAAATGAATTAAGTTCAAAAAATGTACAAAAATCAAAATGATAAGTATTTTAATTACATTAAAATGAATGTGATTCACGTGGCAGCAAGGCATTATTGGCCTTAATAACAAAAATCAGTGTAATCCAATAAGATGGTTCATAAACGACAAAAATATTCAATTATACAATAGCTCGGAAACGGGTTGACATCAGAATTGGATCATATTCTATCTATGACAATTTACAACTTTAAGCTGAGCGATTACCCGTGGCGGCAAGAAGCCGTCTACAATATATAATATGGAATTTAGAACGACCTGAAAAATCACCTTTAAAAAATTTATAACTTATCATCATCAGATAACCCTTTAGAAGCGAAATTCAAAATATAAAACAAGACACAGAAGAAGTCCTTTCATAAAATCCAAAAATTACGGTTAAAAAATTATGTGAACCCCCGTTTTGGGCCAAAAACAACAAAAAAAAAGAATTTTCTTCATTAATTTCATATTCTGCTATTCGGAGCGGAGACAAATCCAACAAATCAAAGATTATAAAAATCGGTCCAGCCGTTCTTGAGTTATAAATCGTGTAACTAACCAGATTTTGTTTTATTTATATAGGAAAAAAAAAATTTACCAAAAATTTATTTTTAAATTGCGTATTTTGTTATTTGGGGTGGAGACAAATCCACCAAATCAATGATCATGAAAATCGGACAAGCCGTTCTTGAGTTATAAATGGTGTAACTAACACGACTTTCTTTTATATACATATACATATATATATATATATATATATATATATATATATATATATATATATATATATATATATGATATTCATGTCTTAAACTGCACTGTTACTGCTCTGAAATTGTGGTAGAGAAGTTTTTTGATGAACAAGCGGTTTGACGTGTTCTGTATAACAAATATGATATGAACCTGTTTAGATTATGGTTAGGCTGTGGAGGAATGATTGATCAACGAACAATAGCCGGTTGAGTTTGGCCCATGTTAATATTCCTATAAATCGTATGACTTGTTAAAATATTATTATTTCGCTACGCCGATTGTTTGGGTGACACACAACGCGTCAGAATGATCTGTTACTTTTTAAGTCATTTCGACTTTTTATTTATCTTCGGACAAAGGCGCACTGAGGATTTTTTTTTGGTCGGGGCTAGAATTTAGAAGTCATGAGTTAGGGAGTGGTAACTCGGTACCTCGACTAAGTACCTATCTATTTCCATGGTCTGTAAATTAAAATTAAAAAAAAAAAAAAAATACAAAATTAACGAATATTATTTTTTTTAAAATAACAAAACTGACGAATTTTATTTAAAAAAAAGTAATAATAATAATAGAAACGTAACATTATATTTGTAATATAAGCAAAAAGAAAATATGTATGTTTTTAAAAAAAAAAAAATAAGTAAAACAAAACATTACAGAACGAAATTAAGTTTTCGAAGATTTTTTGGGGGGAGCAATGGCCCCGTGGCACCCCCTTTGAGTGCGCCAATGTCTTCGGACGTGTTTCTTGCGTTAGAAGATGTACTATTTCTTGTACATTGTGTAATGGGCACCGAAAAAATAACTGTTTACGGCACATAAAAAATATAAATAATCGCACGGATACATATCTTGACAATGTTGGAAAAAAACGGAACTTCTTTCGGAGTTGGAAAAGAATTTGTAAAAAAAGATGTGATACCAAATGTAACCGTGTATTGCACAGCAATTTTTAGATTTTTTTTTTTTTTTTTGAAATAACTGTAAAGGGTCCCACGAGGCCAATGTCTATATTGTGGGTACCTAAACACTTATTATCCGTTTATTGTATAAATATAACGCACAATGTAATATCAACGTCCGACAATAAGCTAAGCTATTACTAATATTACTCATATCGGCATATTTACTGGAATAGCCACAAAACCACGAACGCGTGAAATAAAACAACAATCTTTGTAAATCAACTTAACATCTTATTCTATTAATAAAACGTATACACTTCCAACCTATAAATTTTTAATAACCAATAATATTATTATACAGTATCACCGTAAACATATCCCAACCCATACAAGCAACCAGGCGGTACAATCAGGCAGAACAAATACAACACAGAAGAAATAATCACATCCTATATATTAACGCTATTAATGTTAAAAACAGAACAATATATCCGAATAACGGCTAACGCAACATAGTTAACTATAATAAATACTCTATACAAATATCAAATAGGTAATTATGCTCTTTTATGGCACAATGCGCGCAAGCCCGAGCTTCTATATCGTATTTGGAGGGTGACCAAGAAACTTTATAAATGTAGAGTAGGAGTGTTACAGCTGATATTTTAATTTCAAAATAGAAAATATATTTTTCTGAACACAGTGATTTATATTTATTTATTTATGTTTTATATCCCCCTCAGCCCTAGTTAGACTCCGGACCGCGTACAATATATAAACTATTACGGCCCAAGAGTCCCCGGTTACAGGGTTGCCCTTAAGTCATTGTTCCCGGCGACTTGAAATATTGCGCTCCGGTTTCCTTCTGAATTCGAGAGGACAAAGCTGAGACTAGCAGATCCGAGTCTCGTTTTGGAAGGTTGGAATGTAGGACAGTTTATGAGAATATGATCAACGGACGGTGGCTCTTGTGCGTGACAATGGACAAGTGGTTGGGGAGAGGCCGCCGCCCTCCAACAAGTAGTCGTAGGATCGTCGCGTGTGACCGAGGTGTAACCGGTTGAGTACAGGATGATACACTCGTAGGGTCGGGGCCACCATGGTTCCAAGGACTTCTTAATACTCCGTAGGCGGGGGGGGGTGTATTTTTGGTTCCTTTGTTCCACTATTTCACGTTGTATTACATCTGATATTTGAGGGAGCCCCAAGGTGTTTTGTGAACTGGGGACTATAATGATTGATTGAGCTGCTGTGTGCGCCCTTTCATTCCCTGGGATTTCGGCATGACTTGGGACCCACAGCACAATTAAGTGATGACTCTTTGACTGCAGCTTCATGATGAGTGTCAGGATTTAGTTTGTTAACCCCTTCCCAGGGGAGATCCATTTTCTATCATCCTACCGCCGGTAAGTGGTTCGTTATCAATAGTATGTCACGGATTGGCTTCGTCGAAGTCAGGATGTGATGAATTAATGCTAACTTTATTTTTAATTTTCATACGTCAATGGATTAATGTCATTTGCTGACAAGCTCAATGAAAGAACAAAAAAAAAAAAAGAGAGAGAATGACCAAATAAAAAGTATAGAAAAAAAATATAGAATCCGGATAGGAGTTAGTAAATGTAAATAATTAATAATGTGAAATTAAATCAAGTTCAAGTTAGTGTATGTATTATATATATTTTTTCTTATCATTAGTTGCGTCAGAAAATTTAATTTTCGAGTAAAATTTTCGTTTTTATTAATTATGCATGTCGGTTGTTTTTTATTACATTGCAATAAATCTAAACCAAGCCTGATTGTGAAAAATGAAATGCGGATCTAACTGTATATTTCCAAAATATTATCTATCACAAAAAGCTCTGTTAAAGTTGAATCTTATTTATTTTTTAACCGTTTTTGCTGTTCTATACAAGACAATATCCAATTTAGAAAATACAGAAGTTTATCATCTTATCGATCGTATATTAATGGTACTGGAAGCTCGATATTAGAACATCCAAAGCGTTTTTGGAATTATGTAAATATACTTAAATCTAAGTTTACTGAGAGGTCGCACATGATAAGCAACTCCGGTAAAAAAATATACGTTGCTACTGAAATAGCATCTGAATTTGCAGATAATTTCTCACAGGTATACACCGTTCTATCGATTCGACACTATCACATAGCTCGTTAAACTTTTCTAAAAATTTATCATTAATTCTATAGAATTTTGAACAATCTATAGAACAGGCTGGGTTTCGAAATGGATTCTCAATCATCGACCACTTACATGTGATAAATCAACTTTTAGAGAAATGTAAGGAATATAAAATAGGGATAAATTTAGCATTCATAGACTATAAAAAAGCGTTCGACTCGTTAGAGCACAAATATTTAGACAGAACATTAAAAAATCAAGGAGTGTCCGGAAAATACAGGGAACTTATAAGGGATATGTACACGGATATGAAAGCAAGAATAGTAACAGACATAAAAGGCGAATATTTTAATATAGGAAAAGGGGTAAAACAGGGAGACCCATTATCTCCTTTATTATTTAACACTGCTTTAGAGGAAGTTTTTCGAGAGTTGGACTGGGAGGAGAAAGATATAAGCATAAATGGGATAAAGTTAAATAATCTTAGATTCGCAGACGACGTAGTGATTATGTCCGACGATATAAACGAACTAGAGAACATGCTAAATGATTTAAACAAGGCGGGAAAGAAGGCTGGCTTAATTATAAATTTAGATAAAACAAAAATACTATCTACAGACGAAAATAAAACAAGAATTACAATAGACAACACAGAAATCGAAAAGGCAGAGAGTATAATTTATTTAGGACAACTAATATCTCTAAAAAATAAAACAAAAAAAGAAGTAGAACGTAGAATCGCACTCACTTGGAAAAAATACTGGTCGCTGAAACATATTTTTAAGGGACCTTACAGAAATGAACTAAAAAGGGAAATTCTAAACGCGTGCGTCCTGCCTACCTTAACATATGGAGGTCAGTCGTGGACAATAACAAATAATATCATGAATAAAATTGAAATATGTCAAAATGCATTGAAGAGATCTATGATTGGAGTTAAATTAAGAGACAAAATAAACTCAAAAACAAATTAAAAGTTAAAGACAATTTTACATGGGCAATAAGAAGGAAAATATGGGACTGGGCAGGACATATTGCAAGAATGGATTCCACAAGATGGACTAAAAAAATAACAGATTGGACAATATACGCAAATAGAAAAAGAGGAAGACCGGAAAACAGGTGGGAAGATAGTTTCGCTAAAATGTTAAAACACAAACAATACCATCAGGTGGCTTATGACAGACTAGAGTGGGCTCGGTTGAGGGAGGCCTTTGCTCGTTTTCAGGGCTAAATTAAATTATACAATAGTTTATTTACTTTAATGTATATTGTGTAACATTATATCACTAAGGCTAATAAATAAATAAATAAATAAATAAATAAATAAATAAATAAATAAATAAATAAATAAATAAAAAATACACCGTTCAGCCTAGTATCACACAATCTAACTTGAAAACAGCATTATTAAATAACAATGTTGTTAATGTTACAGAAATAGTTGATAGTAAGTTGTACCAGGCTATTAAAAAGTTAAAATCCAAACGATCTGCTGGGCCAGATAGTATTCGGCCGTACATATATAAAGGTTGTATTAATTTTTTAGTTCGACCATCGCAATACATATATAATTTATCATTTACAACCTGTACTTTTCCCACATACTGGAAGCTTTCAAGAATTACTCCTGTTTATAAATCGGGTAACAACATATCATCTCAAACTACCAACCAATTGCAACACTAAGTGTCCCGTGTAAAATATTTGAATCTATACTTTATACCAGAATTTATAACAACGTTAAAAATCTTATATGCCCTTACTAATACGGGTTTGTGGAAAATAAATCCAGTACTACCAGTTTAATGAACTTCATTCATTACATAAGTGAACAAATTGATCAAGGGGGGCCAAATTTATGTTATTTATACCGATTTGAAAAAGGCTTTTGATACAGTTGACCATGGTATTTTATTGAATAAGTTAAAGTATCAATTTGGTTTTTCTAACAGGTTTGTTCAGTTATTTAAATCGTATATTACTGACAGAGAGCAATTTGTCAATTTCATGGGTAGCCAATCGCGTGTGTTTTCATGTACCTCTGGTGTTCCTCAAGGTTTCAATTTGGGTCCTCTACTTTTTTTGCTGTTTATAAAGGACATGGCGAAAGCTGTTAATAAATCACAAATAGCCATTTATGCGGATGATATAAAACTTTATTATAACATCTCAAAAATGGATGACTGTTTAAGTTTGCAGCATGATTTAACCATCTATGCTTCATTAGAGCTATGATAATAAAATTAATTTTAATATTGATAAATGTAATGTTATTTCATTTACAAAAAGAAAAACTCCTATATTACATGATTATTTTATGAATGATACAATTTTGAAGAAAATTGGTATTGTAAAAGATTTAGGTGTATTACTCGATTCAAATTTAAAGTTTGATGACCATATTCGACGAATAACTTAAAAGCGAGTCGTGTATTATCATTTATTACTTGTCGCTGTTCACTTTTTCAAAATTTAAATACATTATTGGTTGTTTATTACTCGCATGTACGGTCATAATTACCATATGCAAATATTGTTTGGGGATCCTTTTAATAAGAATCATATACTTTTACTTGAAAGGGTTCAAAAGCGTTTTTTAAGGTGGCTGCACTGAAAGTTTCATTATAGTGATATGTTTTCATTCAATTATAAACAACAGTTGAACGAGTTCAAAATGTCCACATTAGAAAACAGAAGTAAAATATCTTCCGTGTTATTTATATGTAATTTATTGACTGGTATACTATATAAATTATGTTAATTTACTTTCAAAAGTTGGTTATCGAGTTCCCAGATTAACGGCTAGAAAAATGCAATTATTGCATGTACCATTTGCAAGAACGAAGCTATATACGAATTCTCCCCTTTTGACTGCGCTAAAAATAACAAATTGTTTCTTAATGAACGAATCGGAGGCTGCCATGTTTTTTACTAACATAAATAAGTTTAAGGGATGGTTAAATTATTTTACTATTCAATGAATTAATTAAAAGTGTGCACAGACTACCCTTTTCCATGTATTAGCGATATATATGAACAATTTTAATGCATAACTTACATTAATTCGCTTGTGTCACATAGTATTGATACCTCAAATTTATTTTATATAATACTATTGTGAATAATATCAAATGCTAATGTGGTATATTCAATGCCGGATTAAGTTAGCGCGGGGCCCGTAGCAAATTCTATCGAGAGGTCATTGTGAGTTATTAAGTATAAAGTGGTAAAACAATAATTCAATACTCAATATGTTTATTTGCCATCTGTAGGTTACAAATTATGTTAGTGTTTAATATAGTAGATTACAATAGGCCCTGTTGGCCTTTGACAAGTACAAAAAGAAACCCAAGTTGAGATTGTCCTGGCAATTTAGAATAATTTTAATAAGAAACTAACATTTTTATAACTGACGATTAATAACGACGAACTTTCATTTTAAACAT
The DNA here is from genome assembly GCA_039619475.1 of Icerya purchasi. NCBI lineage: Eukaryota > Metazoa > Arthropoda > Insecta > Hemiptera > Monophlebidae > Icerya > Icerya purchasi. The sequence goes on along the minus strand of CM077116.1, from coordinate 94,611,948 downwards.
TTACAAAGTAACTTTTCTAGATTTAATGTGGACGAATTTAGAGATAATACGATACGAATATCAATTTCTCTGAGCAAATCATATTCTATATTCATCAAAGAGAGATAATTCAGACGTTCTTGACTCATCCTGTTCCACTTTAATTCATTTTTTATACGCCTCAATGTCGAAAATAAATGTTCGCCACTGACTAAAGTGATTGCGAATGCGTAAAGCAATTTCTAAATTGGGCAAACATGATTCTAATGTAATTTTCCATTAGGAATTTATAATATTGAATTTCCAGAGCTTCGTTTTCTGAACTGTCAATCGCACTAGCCGCATCCGTTTTCAGTAGCTCGGCAAACTGCACTAATTTGTCGTCTAGACTGTCTTCCAAATCATTTGCATAAGCACAATACCATATTGGAGTTTTTTTAAAAATCTCTTCTGCTGTAATAAATTTTAACTGTCAAAATATTCCGAAAACACTACTAAGTTTTTGGTATGCTTTCATGTGTGTATCGAAAGCAGATAATGTGTGTTATCAATAATGACAACAAACATCTCAATTTCAAACTGTTTACCAGCTGTTTCATTTTCAACAAATTCGTCAAGTGTACTAGAACCGCTAAAATGGTCATACTTTGTGTTTTGTTTGCGTCATCTTGAAGCCTGTTGCCGATATTCATGACAGCCTGTCAGATTTTTGGCTTTTTCTTCAATATCTGAAAATGTGGATCGCATTGTTTGGACATATCCATATAATGATTTATACGGGGCATACCTTGTATTAGGGTCTATATTAGACGATTTCAGCGACACACTAGTCGCTTGCACGCGTTCTAGGATACCATTCCACGTAATTGCCATTATTCTCGTTTCCAACTTATTCATCTTTGAAACTAGCCGGTAAGCTTGATTACGACACTTTGCCTTTTGATCTATATTATTGCAAATGTCATCCAACACTTGCTTGATAGTGGTAAAACCACATAAAAGTGCCTTCGTAGCATCAGCTCTGGCGGATCACCTAGTATTCGACAACTTTTTCAAAATCGGAATTTTCGATGTAAGAGCTTTCGTAAGAAAATCCTCAACAATGTGTAGAAGCAGAAAAAAAATTATATAAAAATTTTCAATGAAATCGAAAAAAATAATGCTTCTGTACAACAGTCTGCAGCGCACTTAGCAACTAAATTTAATGAATATGCAAGACAGGGAATGTACTCTGCATACTTATTTATTCCTTTAATTCGTGCTTGCAGGCCGCTGTATTTTCCGCTCATGTTGCTGGCATTATCATAGCTTTGTACACGACAATCTTTGATATCAGTGCGATTCTTACGTAAGAAATCTAGTAAACTTTGGGCAAGTTGTTCAGCAGTATGACCTTCCATGTCTAGGAACTTAACAAATCTCTCAACTGGCCAAGATGGGAGAACCATCAGAGTCAGTTGGTCTACATGCGATATATCTGGAGTAGAATCTAATGACACTGAATAATACCTGTATTTCTTAATTTCGCAAATAATTTGATCCAGCATGCTTGATGCAATTAATTTGATAAATTCCTCGCATATTGTTTTAGATAAATATGACGTGTGTCCTTTTCCCTTATAAGCATAAGTTTGAATATGTTGGACCATAAAAACGTCAAATTCGGAAAGTAATTCTAATAAACCTAAGTAATTCCCACTATGTGTTGAATTAATAATTTAATCACTACCCCGAAACGCAAAATCTCGTTCTGATAAAACATTTATTACTGCATTAATTCGTTTTAAAAGCATCTGCCAATAATTTTGCTCAGTCTGAATTTGACTCACAAGTTGAGAATCGACACAAGCATTCTTGTTTCTGCGATTTAACAGCGAATCTTAACATTCAGCTTATTTTAATACCAAAATAGAACTTTGAGAGCTCTTTTCGAAAAAAAAACAAAACATTTATCTCAGTTAAAAAAATATTTAGCTTATTTTAATACCATGATGGAACATGTCACAATCCTTTCTAAAAGTTTGAACCGGGCACACCGCAAATTATTTGTGAACGGAATTGGTAACGATCTTACTATGTCAGGATTACGAAATGGTTATGAGAAATTTAGTCGCAGGAAATCTCTCATTACTTTTATAACTTACAAAGATTTTTTACTAGAAAATAATTTTTTGGTAAACACATATGATTGCTAAATTATAATAAAAATAATGTGAACTGTAAGTCTTACCAATAAATAGAAAATTTCAACATTTTGAATCGAGCTATTTCAATTCTATTACGCATTCACACTAAGTGTCGAGTAAGAGTGCTCGCATATGTGACTTTTTGTAGAGCCAGTTATCAGGCCGATTAAAATTCTGTACATTTATATGAGCGACTTTTTGTAGAACTTGTGCGTTTACCTTATGAAATTATGTGTTTTCCTTTCGTCAACAAAATAATAATCGGTTGCCGATTGTCTTGGTTGGAAAAGGTGTAACGTTTCACGTTTTAGTGGCATCAAGTAAATTCAATATACTACGACTTAATAAGTTTCACTGAAAACAAAATTACGCTCAGACGGGGGCAGGTCTGGATACGCGGGGCTCGTAGCAATTGCTACTTTTGCTTCGTGGTTAATCCGGCACCAGGTATATTTAAAGAGCCATTCGTCAAGTCTCGTAGCATCCTTTGATCAATTTGCAAAATGTGATTATTGTACTTGTGTTTCTCGGGTCTCGCGTAGACACGGTATAATAACTCGAGTCCGTTTATAGCGACGGGGCTCACAAAAACAGTACAGTATTTTAAATAGCGAGGCATTTATACAATCGGCAAATCCCGCTTAAAAATTAAGAAACTAAATCCATACATGCATGGAGTGTATCATAGACGACTATAAGGGGAGCGTTTTGGCGGTTTGACCCAAACTCACGCAAAAGACTGAATATTAGCCGAATACACTAACGCAGTGTACGACTTCTCTGTTGATGCTTTAGACTGGATTTAAAACAGTTCGAATTTTTTTTATGTTTCTATTTAGGTTATTTGTGTACGAAAGAATGTGCAAGCTTATTTGTCAAACGGTTATCGTATATCGATTGTATACCGTACGCCAGCAGGCCGAAGGTTGAAAAAGATAGCACAAATGTTTCTTGGAGAAAATGAAGGCACGATATTTCTGAGTGAATATGAGATACGGCACAATCACTGGAAATCTGTAACCCGAAAACTTGCCACTGCAATCGAAGCTATTGATCATTGCGATGAACAGTTTTTCTCTTTGATAGAAAAGCTTCTTATCATATTAGCTACACTTCCAACTGAAACCCCAGAAAGATGTTTCTGCCCTCTAAAGAGGTTAAAAACCTATATTAAGAATAGAATGAACGACGAAAGATTTACTGGTCTTATACTCTTACGAACGTTCACCATGAGCTTTATAAAAATTTCAGATTCGACCTCCCTGAAAAGCTATATATACGTCTGTGGAGTGTATAATTATTGCGCAATATCTAGGCGAAAATATGTTAGAGCACACGTGGTTTTTGTACATCGAGAAAACAATTGGTCAGAAACGATAGAGCGTCACGGGACTCCTTTTTTTCGTGTCTTGCCATATTTAAATAGTTCTCACAGCCTATATTAGATTTTTAGAAATAGGCTTACCTGTAGGGCTTAAAAATTACAACAAATTTCTTTTCTGCCGAAATGCATACAGCAAAAATTTCACTATTCCGTTATGTTGTCTTCGATGTTATTACATCTTTAATTAAAAAAAAAAAAAAAAATGAATGTGCCTCGGGGCACAGGGCAGAAGTGAAATTTCAAAGACACTTTCCCAACTTTAATTTAAAAATATAGTATTAGTACCAAAAGAGTTGAAGAAGTAATTGCGGAAAATGGTCTCTCCTTGAACAGACAGAAAAGTCAAATCCTAATCGTGGATAGAAGTAAGGAACTACCGCCACTAACCACGCCAAATACACTTTGCGGGATCGAAGTGAAAGATCAGCTGATTTATTTAGGCGCACTCATATCGAACACGGGAGGCTGCAACAAGGAAATTAGGAGTAGACTAGCAAGAGCCCGGAAAGCAATTGTGCGCCTAGCGCGCGTATGGAAAGACAGACACATCTCCATGTTTACCAGGAAGAGGATAGTCAAAGCGCTGGTATTCCCTATTGCCACATATGCATACGAAACATGGACAATAAACCTGGAAGCCAAAAATAAAATACAAGCTTTTGAGATGTTCTGCTGGCGCCGCATGCTAAGGATTCCATGGACAGAGATGCGCACAAACACGCCTATACTGACCAGCCTGGAAGTCGAGGCACAAGAGAGGCTGTTACCAACAATCCATCGCCGCATTTTACAATTCTTCGGACATATTACGCGCTGCGGACCAGAGTCACTTGAAAAAATTATTATGTAGGGGAAAGTCCCCGGAAGGAGAGGCCGCGGCCGCCCTCCGAAAAGGTATATAAATCAACTATCGGAAATAACAGGAAAAGGACTGGAAGAATGCTTGTGCGAGCAACGGCAGACCGCGACAAATGGCGTGATTACATTTGGTCAACGTAACCTGGGTGATTCACGACGCTCGGAATCGAACAACACGACGGAAGAAGAAGATTAGTACCAAATTTACCTAGAGTAAGAAATAATTCGGGAGATCTGTGGTTCTTATAAACACATTCTATAAAGTTTCACTTACAGAAAAACAAAAACAAATAAAAAATTAATGCATTTGTTTTATTTATGTTTTTCATTGATTGTTGGAAGGCTTATGGTAATTAAAATATGAAATATAAGTTTTTGATATAATTTTATTAATATAACTAGAAAACACTGCATCAATGGTAGTTTTGTGCTTTTGGCGTTTAAATTTTACGGTGAAATCGTAATTTGAATGATGATATTATCGTCATTATTCATGTACGTTTCTGTTAGGATTAAAATGGGGCTTGCTTCAGTTACAGTCTCTTTAAGATCATTGAAATTCTCTATATGCTCGATGATTTTCTTCTTCTGATTCTTCATATCCGCTTTGAGAATCTTCATTTTCGTTTTCATTTTTTTCCCCTCTCTATATGCTCGATGCCTTTCTTTTTCCGATTCTATTTTACGTTCTTATAAATTTCTTTTCTTTTTTTTTTTTTTTTTCGTATGTATATCTCTTAAAGTGGTATAAAATGCAACATAAATTTTAATTCAATATATTACGAATTTTTAGATGTATTAATACTTTAATTATTCATAATATACGCTCGCTCGCTCGTTTTTCGTGTTAACTCTCCGTATATTTTTATTATTATTTATATTATCTTCAATCTTTTAAATGATAGCGAAACAACATTTTGTATTCGCCCTTATCCAGCACTCCGTTTTTCCATTGTTTAACAGTAAGATTAGTAGATGAAAAACGAAATTAAAATGTATCGGAAACAGGTGAGAGAGGCAAGAATACAGAGCAGTAGAACACTACGAGATGAGTACAAATAGATGAGTTGATAAGAACAAAAGAATATTACCCAGTTATTGTTTAAATGAACGGCGCAACCAATAGTTTCGGTAAACTATATCCGCAATGTGTGACACGTTCGGTTTTCCGGTTACAAAAACTGAACCACCAGGTATCAACGCCGTTAACTTTCGGCAGCTTATATTTGATCGCCGTTCACAAATTCTTCACCCGATTTCGGTCTATCCGGGTACTCCAACTGAGTAATTCATTTAATTATATAGGCCTTATAATAAAATTTTGAACGATTACGATCCTACTTATTTATAGCTTCTTCATGCTTGTTATTTTTCGGCATAATAACAATTACGCAATTAACACGAAGCAGAGAAGGTAAAATTAAAAAAAAATAGGATAAAACGAATTACGTAAACTAGATTTTAAACGTTGTATTTTTACAGTAAATAAAATTTGTCAACCAAATACAAAAAATATGCAGATATATTTTTATTTAAATCTTATTTCCGCATTTTTATAATTCGAATTACTTTATTGCCGCTAGCCTAAGAAGGAAAACGAATAATAGACCGCGTAGAATGATTATTAAATAAATACACTGGGCGCGATTGCGAAGGAGGGGAGATATTAAGCTCGAAAAATAAAATGGCCGCCGTCATCTTCCGATTATTTTTTAAAAATCTTTTTTATTTCATATCACCGACGTATCATGTGGGAACCTCTTTAATGAAATCGGCCGCAGCGTAATTTTTTATTTTGATAAAAAATGATAAATCAATTTTTATTCCATTTTTCATACTTTTAACATTTTAATTTTTTTCAATTTACTGCTCAGGTCCTGCAATTATCACCTTCCTTTACTCAATTTGTAATTGCATTAAAAATCCATTTTTTTTTTTTTTTTCGATTTTGCGAATGTCCCAACAAAGGCGCTTTACCTAGCAGCAATAAAAAAAAAAAAAAAGTGAGGATCAATTAAATATTAACTCGGTCAGAAATAATTAGAATGAAGGAATCGAGCACTGACACAATGGACTGGAAGGGGGAGCGACCGAATGTAGAAGGCGCAATAAGAACCAGGAAACTCAAGGGATAACAAATTGGAATATAGAAAAGCACGTTTAGGCGAAAGGGAAGAACATTTAAAGAAGATATGATTGGGATCACAGTTTACTTCATGATTCGGATGAAGATGAGCTAGTTAGGAGAGGGAGTTGAAAGAAAAAACGGAAATGCGAAGAAGCTAACTCCGAGTATGATTAAGGTGCAAACGAAAAATATAGATTACAACGGAATTTCGTCGAATAGGATACAAATGCATTAGTTATAGCGGGAATATTCATACTTAGAAATAGAGAAACATGCGTTGAATTAAAGGTAGAACAAACTTTCGCCAATATCATCACATATACAAACAACAGATATTACATAATAGAGAATAAAATTTTAACAGCTAGACAATTCAAAAAATTTATCAGCGAACAATATATAGAAAAGTTTGAAACGGTGTGGATAAGTCATGGCGGAATAACGAAAAGTTCTCTTTTCCAACCATTAGGGGAGAGGCTAAATATCACGTACTATACTCCAAATGTTAACAACGTACAATTCATATCAGGACATGGAAATTTCAAAATCTATCTCAAAAGATTTAATATAGCGGGGGAACTGAAAATTGCATTAGATGCAACAAGCAAGGCAGTGTACAGCATATTCCGAATGGATGCAACATTCTAAATATAAAGATAGCGGAAGACTGTGGTGAATTGGTACGGGAAAAAATTAATATTTTCAATAAATTGCCCAAAAAGAAATTGGAATATAGCAAGTAATCCAATATCTATTTATATTAATATTATAGTATTTTAAGATAAGATTAATGATTGTACAATGTAGAGTGGAGGAATCCAAAACTTAATTGGATGGTTCTCATCGCTGACCACATTAAATTTTTATATGTAAAATAATAATAATAATAAAAAAAAAAAAAAAAAAAAAGGAAGATTCAGCTGGATGGACCGCGATAGAAGGAATAATTATTAGAGAAGGAAGAAATATAATTATTTGGTCAGAATCTAGTGTAAAAATTTAACCATAGGGATATTTTTTTTTTGCTTTGGGCATGCCAGCTAAGGGGACCTACACAAAGAACCAACAAGAAAGAAAAGAGCCGTCAGTTAGTAGATGTTGATACGGTCAGATATAGACAGTATATAGGAACCAATGGATGAAATTATGGATGGCGAGGGGAAGAACAAAATATAAGATGCATAATAAGGAGTAGGGAGTTTGAGTTTCAGTAAACAAGAATTGTAGAATACAACGATCGACAAAAAGGAATGGACATTAAAAAAAGATGTGATTGGCGTCACAAACCACCGCTTCGTTATGGTGGAGAGAACAATTTGGAGGGGAGACAAGGGAATAGCGAAAACGAGGGGAAAGGAAAGTAGAATGACCAAAACGCAAGTGAATCATAGAAGTGACAACAGAACGGGGAAGTTAAAGTAACTCCAAGAACACCAGGAATCAGAAGGAAGATTAGATTGTACGGACAGATAAAAGGATTGATCGTTACGAAAGGAGGAAGGATAAATATCTGACCAAAGTTTGAATTAGAACTTAGTACATAGGGAATTCAAATTAGAGGATGGAAAAAAGGAACGAGAATGAAGTAGCAACTCGAGCAAAGGAATCCGCCATTTCATTACCTTTAATTCCTATGTGGCTGGGAACCCACGGCAAATCAACACGGACGGAGTAGTGAGAAGAAAGAAAATGGGCAAGACAGTGTATGCGAAAAATGATGAAATCGGAAGAGTGATCAGGAAAAAGGGAACTGATTGCTTGAAGAACACTCATGGAGTTTGAAATAAGAAAATAATTAGAAAACAAACGACTGGAAAAAATGAAGCCAATGGAGCGTAGGCTAGTCATTAATTCGTTTATAAAGGTAGAACAGAAAGAAGGAAGACGAAATGATTCAGATAAATTGAAATCCGGAAGGATAAAAGAAGCTCCAACACCATGAGGTCCCCTGGAACCATCCGTGAAGATGGTTACATGCGATGGGAATCGGGAATTGATAGTGCTGTAGAATTCCTGTTGAATTATTTCTCGAGGAAGGGATTTGGAAAGTGAAGGTAAAAAAGAAACTTTACGGGCATGGCAGAGATCGGCAAAGCTAAAGGAGAAAAATGGGAGATTATTACTTGAGATTGTGTAAAAAAGGAACCAAGGTGAAGAGAAGTGAAAGCCAAATCAGGGATTTTCCTAGGTGTAAAACGCCAGTTCTTGTAAATGGAAAGATAGGAATGAATAAGAGTAGAGGACATGAGTGGACGATGTTTGATGAGAAAACGATAGCTTAAATAAGATCTACGAAGGGACAGGGGTTGTGTGTTAGATTCTGCAAGAATTGCTGGAATTGGAGTAGACTTAAGCGTACCGAGACAAAGCCGAAGACAGGAATTTTGTATAACGTCCAATTTAGAAAGACTGAATTGGGAGGCACATAACCATAGATAAAAGAACAGTAATCAAGTTCGGAACGGACAATGGCTTTGTACAAGGAGATTAAAATGTAAGGATCACCACCAGAGCTTTCAGCAGGTTTAGCCTTTTGATAGCAGAAACCATAGGGGTGGCAAGTTAGAAACGGGAATTTTATTAGAAATTAAGACCTAAGGAAGAAGCAACTCTAGCCAAGGAAACCGTCACCTCCTTACCCTCAAAAAAAAGTGCGCTATATATTTAATCTAGATGTAGATTTTCAGCTTAATAAAGAATAACTTCGAAGATAAGCCAATGGGCTCGAGCATTTAAGCATTACTGGATTTCAGCTTGCATATGATAATGACACCAGTTATGAAAATTCTGGGCGCATGCATGACGTTATTAATTCATTTTATGTTATCACGCGATATTAAAACTACTTTTTAATATGTAATGGTTCAAATAAATTTCCGCTATTTTTATACGATAGTTATAATCTCTTAGAAATATATGAATAAATTCTATTTAATTGATCGAAAAATATTTGCCATCACCGAGATCGAAACTGCGTACGAAAAGTAAATCCAGGATATTGCGCTTACTCGAAATGCTGCTTACATTGTTCTGAAAACGACATTTAGTAGATATTATAGGTTTTTACTTTTGAAGTTTTAAATATATTTTCTATTTAGTTTTATCGAACAAATTTTGTACAAACGCAGTTTCTTCTTCGGTCTGTTTCTGTTTTTTTTTTTTTTTTTTTGGGAACGCCAACCAAGGGCAATGACCCATCATCAAAGAATTACGAAAACAGGATTAAATTTTGATATATAAAGAAATAGAGGAAATGAACTCCGCTGAGATTGGAACAACATCTGGTGAAGGAAAGGAAAGTATGTAGGAAGCACAAAAAGGAGTAGGTAGTTTTAGGTGGAGAAGCTTAGTGTAGAGGAGGGAACACTCCTGTACAAGAAGAGAGCATTCAAAAAGGATATGATTTGCATCACAAACACAGTCATGATCCAAGGGAAGAAAATTACAGTATGGGAAAGAAACAATAGAAAAACGAAAGATTTTGAATATTAATTCTATCGCAACCAACTGCAGGAGGATAAAAAAAAAAATACAGGATTTAAAAAGTATAATAGGTGTTGGTGGGGGGGTTAATCGTATTACATTATATTATCGAAGGAGAGATCTTGTCTACCGGTGTTTTTTACCTGAAACCGGATATCTATATCGGGATCAATTGTGATCATTTGTAATTGTTCATTACCGATTCTTTCGAATGCGATACAAAATACATGCGTGCTCTTCCAATCGACCATTACTGTTTTTTATTAAGTACGATTTTTTTCTTTTTTTTTTTTTCATACTCCCGAAACGTCGGGTAGAGTGCATTTAAAAAAAAAAAAAAAAAAAGAAATTTAAAATACTGATTTATGGTAATAATGGAATTAATATAATCCATCCAATTAAGTATTTGGTATTATATTAATTTCCATTTTACAGTCTTTTACAAAATATCTAATATTTATTTTTACTATTTACTCAATGTAAATGTACATTATTTTTTCGGAATTTTATTTCTTCTATTGCAACTTTGTTAAATTCATTAAAATAATTTTGTGCAAGTTGTTTTATATTATAATTACAAAGTGTCTATTACTATTATAATAAATTGCATCCTTGCAGTATATATATATATTTTTTTTTTAAGGTGTGTATGAGGGTTTCCATGTACCGTGTTTAACTATTGGGACTACTACAGCACATGGAGCCTACTTACGGGAATTAAACGCGATAGTACAGACTGCTCTGCTCCGCATGAAAGCTAATACAGCTGCGACCGCGGACGAAACATTTTACAGTATTTTAGAACTAGAGGAAGCGGTAAAGTGAATGGATCGTGATACTGCAAATATGGAACATTCGAGAAGTAGGTGAGATGTGGATGGGGCGCTCGATTGACTACAAAAGGGTCAAACATTTGGGGGTATCTGGCTCGTGAATATGTAGCTGTGCGTGAGGGTTTGTATGTCCTATTCGGAGACGATTCAGGACAGAAAAATCTCTGCGGGAAATTCCGTCTGTGGGCCATCAAGGCTCCGTGGTTATTTTTATGCTTCGGAGAAACGTACTTGAAGATTTCCATTCCGAAAAACAACATCCCTAAAATTACACATATTGCACAGTTTTCAGAAATCTTAAATTTATATAAATATACCTTAAATAAACCATGTTCGGTTATAAATTGGACATTAAAAAAATTTGGCGTATATTGATTATTTTTAAATCTATCCATTATACTTGGGAAAAATTGACTTACGTTGTTCCATTATAATTATTCCGTATTTTTTGACATTTATTTACATAAAATTTATCCGTAAGTTTTTTCATTTGTTTTACTTTACTAGTTTATCTTCATATTCGAAAAATAGTGTCTTATATATTACGTTATTGAACGGATGATCTATATTAATATTATTTTTAATTACGACCACCAAGCTTACGAGTATATGTTTCTGTATTTTTATATTCAATTGGCTTAATACCGGCTATAACGATGGCCGACAAATAACTGATTGTGTTCTACATATATGATTTAGTCATTTTTATAGCTATAAGCTTTTAAAAGCTTTTTTAACATCTTTTGAAATTTTCTAGTTTTTAACATTTCTACATCAACTATACTATTATAAAGTATGTTTCTTAAATTAAGTACGATTTATACGGGATAAAGTGAATACTTTGTTGTTCATGACAAGGCGAATTAGGAATTTAAGATGAAAAAAACAAAAAAAAACAATCGTATATACAACTGTTCCATATAATTTAATCATTTAGTTTTTTTCGAAAAATCTTAATAGCTCTTATAATGCGAGCAGTTAAGAAATTTGGCATTACGCATAAAGTAGCTCTTTAAAAATTATTTTGGGATCTTTTTTTTTTTTTTTTTAGAAAGAACAGTGTTCTATCGGTGACAGAGAAGACGATGAGAATAAGAATAATAAAGAGCACAGTATTCCTTATTCAGCTTAAAATTCGGAAATTTGTTTACTGTTGGTACCAGCCGGCCGACCTCTTCGAGTTCAATTAAAAAGGTAAATTTACTAACCTATTTCGGGTTTCCTCGCTTAATTGATTTAAGAGATTTGATCGCGTTATCTTTAAGTTACTTTGTTATTTTCAAAATGCCGTGGCACGGGGGATATATTAATCTTTCGCCCCATTTTGGTTGCACTTTATCCGTAAAATAAATTTGCGCGTTTCCGGCATCGTCCCTTTCAAAGCTGACATGAAACCCGAACGAGTGAAAAATTAAATTTACCGATTGAGTAAGCCCACTGTACTTGTAAACGAATCGTGATGTGTACATGCGTGCGCTCTTCTCGAATTACCGAGAAAAAAGCGCGGAATAACTCTGGTCTTTTTCTTCGAAAAAGGATCATAGTAAAAAATAAGGTAATAATACGGAGACACGTAACGAACCGTTTTAGGGAATTATTTCAAGTGAGCGGACATGCTGAGCGTTATTGTTCCGGCACAAGGCTTTTTTTCCTGCCTGGTTCGCTTCGTTCGTCATTCAAAGGATAACCCCTAGGGTATTAATAATGAAACTGCTCCGCAAACTGCCTTTATTTGCTAGCTTTCATTTGTTGTTTCCTACTTCCTTCGACTTCGCGCAATGGTCGCCTATTTCTGAATTAAATTATACACTATCTAATTTGTGTACACTATTCCGACGGTAGTCTTCGCTCGTCAATTTCAGACGCGATTGCCTCTAAATCGTTTTCCTTTTGACGCTGCTTCCATTACGTAACTTCCATCGCCGTTCTGGACACCACCACGTGTGCAGAAAAACGCTAATCATGTTTCGCATCTACAGAAATGTTCAATTGCTTAAATGTAACGAGAAAAAAGGCGGACGAAAAATTCTGCTGCGTTTAGCGCAGTTCGTAGAAAGATATGTACGTTCCGTGTAGCAAAATGATTTGAAAGAGCACTTACTTTTTTACAATTATGTCGTTTATTTGACATACGTGTTGGTACAATTGTTTTTGGAATTAATCATTTTGAAATATAAATTGTATTAAATTAAGTCGGAAATAATATAAATTGTATTTCCGACAAAAATTAAATCGTTATGCGGTATTATTTCTGTCTTTTTATCGATTTCAAAAAAAAAAAAAAAAAAGGGGGTTGCACGTTCGTAACGTATTCTTCTTTTTTTTATGTTTTTGTTCGCGCATCATGCGGACCGATTTTAATGATTTTCTTTGTTCATTCGAAATTGTATCATTCAGCGGTGCTACTAAACATATCGTTGAGTATCCGATCGACACTCAGTTGTCATTGAAATAAACGTTAGAAAAGGCAGTTCGATTAGATAATTCTTGAAGTATTAGTTAATATAAGATTCGAAATATTATCAATATTAAGCGTAAAAATGTAATTTAAAAAAACATTAAAGTGTCATCGATGTTAATTATTGCGAATAAAAATATAGATTTGAAAATGAAGAAAATTCGAAATATCGCTGTCTTTTGCAAGCCCGCTACAGGGTTGGGGGCTACTGGGACAAATTGCCCCGGGCCCCAGATGAAAAGGGGCCCCAAAAACCTAAAAAGTTAACATCCCCCCTTATCCCTACACTTTTAGTCAGAAACCACTTTCTGACGCAGAATCCGAGTGAACTTTTAAATTAGATTCATATTTACGAATAAATTTCACCGTTGATAAAAATAAACAGAAATTTTCGCGTTCAACAGTACATTAAACGGTAAATTATTCTCAGCTAAGAAAGTGTAATATCAATCAAGCTACGTAAAATTTTTCGCCATTTTTCTTTTTCCTCGCGATTAATATTTCGTTCAAGAGCTCTTTTACCTGATGCAGTTACAAGATTATTCTTTCGATCTTTCAACAAAAGATAATTATTAATATGCTGCCGGGAGTTACTTTCGTGGCTTGGAACTTATTGGAAACAGTTTTCTCCAATTATCGTTAAAACCACTACCTTTCATAACAAACTTAGATGTACTTGATTTTGAATCAACTGAACGAAATAACTAGCACGTAAAACAAAACAGTCCAGCCATGCAATAACTCCAAACCAGGATTAATAGGAATATCTTATTTTTTATTTGATTTTTTAATTTTTTTCATTAATATTATTATTTATTTATTTGCAGAAGTACTGGGTTAGTGGCTTTTGAAAAATATTTAATGTTTTTTTTAATTTTAAGGGGGCCCCAATCATATTTTTGCCCCAGACCCCCCAAGTTTATGTGGCGGGCCTGGTCTTTTGTCTCGTTTTAAAAAAAAAAAAGGTTGATTTTTAGCAAGAAAACAAATTTAAATATTACGTTGAAAATTGGGAAATAAAATGTTTTTTCTTGTTCTAAATGCACGAGATTAATTATAAATTTTTTTATTAAAATGCAGTAAATAAATAAAAAATACTCGCGATAAGTAATATATTATAAAGTAAAATACACTTAAACGTGATGATAATTCTTAAACAGCATTAATACTTACTGAGAGTCGGAATTGCAACAATAATTAAAAACCGCATTATATATTCACTAAATTGTTTCGAGGTATTTCGAATTCGGTGTTGACCCTCTAATAAATATTAATATTGCATAGGAATTATCATAATTCCTTCTTTTAAGTGTATATTATATTTTACGGTAAAAAAAATATTATATTCTTGTCGAATAATTATTTTCCACTTCTTAGCGCGTATTTTTATTAAATTTTCATAGTAAACGTTGATATTTAAAAAAAAAAACAACTTTCGAATTTATTTATAAATTATTAATAGCTGATTCCTGCGACGTTGTCGGTAGAAATAAAACTAAAAAATTAAAAATTTCTTTGAGAACATTTTCTTCTGTTGCTAAAATCCACCAGTACGGCTACCACCGACCACTAATGACCTGCCTGTTCGGTCTTTTGTCAGCGTTAGTGACCGGTATTACGCTCATCGTCAGGTGTTCATTTTTTTCGGTCTAATGTTTTTTTTTTTGTACTCCACTTTGCTGAGACTTAATCTTCCTACTCCCCGTGTATTGCGCCTTTATATCCTGTCTTTTCCTTCTCCACACGTTACATTCTCGGTATATTTATTATTTCTTATTAACAATATTTGATATCGTATCAAGGAATATAATTGATTCCTTCCTTTTATAATTGTTTCTGGGTAAAGGCCCTGTGGTGGTTGATGAGCTCAAAAAATAAAAATAAAAAAACAGGTACCGACTTCAAAAAAATTTTAAACTGTCGACGACATAGAGATTTTTAATAAAATGTGTTTAGTTTGTCTAATCAACTGTAAAATAAAGTTAGAAAAATTTAAGCACATCAGTGAGCAAGGGAGAACCGGTATAGTAATAGAGCTGTATTTTAATTAATATTTTAATTCATATTTTAATTTCTCTAAACAAAGTCATTTGAAAAGTGCTTAGAAAATCTTTGGATTTAGGATGGTCTCCATTCGACAGTGTTTCTCAAATAGTCTTTCCGGCTATTCTTTAATAGTTGGCTAGTGAATCTTTCCTAACGCGCAACGTACCCCTTTCGGTTCCCACACATTTTCCGCTTTAACTGTATCCGTGTTGTCATTATCGTTATTATGTAGCATTTGTATAAATTTTATGAGATGTTTCCCTAGTAGTATGGTCCATAACTTGTTTTTTAATATTATTAAAGGCCTTTTCGAAATTAGTAATATACATTATCACGGAGTGCAGTCATTTTAACATTGAATTCCATATACTGAGAATTTATTTTTGACGTTCTCGATTTCTCATGAAATCCGCTTGCTGTGGGATATCTTTCTTTGATAAAAAAAATAAACAGACTATTTTGAATAATGTAAAGCGTAATTTTATCTGTGATATTTATCGGTCTGGAGCTATCGAAAATCTTTGTCGAACCTCTGGTGTATAGTGGTGCCATAAAGAAGGTAGTTCGTTATTTTGCATATTAGCTTCCCCATATTTA
Source organism: Icerya purchasi (assembly GCA_039619475.1). NCBI lineage: Eukaryota > Metazoa > Arthropoda > Insecta > Hemiptera > Monophlebidae > Icerya > Icerya purchasi. The sequence continues at coordinate 94,595,996 of CM077116.1, read as the reverse complement.
TTACATATTATTTTCTATTGTCCCGTTTAATCTCCCCTCTATTTTGGAACATACAAGACAGTTGTTTGAATACTTAATTTTGGTGTTTACTTCATTCACTTTTTCCTTCTTTATTGAATGTTTTATTGATGAAGTGGCCATAACCACTGTCGGCATCGGTATGTTTATTATGTGTTTTCTTCTGTCGAGCGCACTCGTTTTAAGATGATAGTCTTTGAAACGATTCGTATTATATTTTCCTTTACTCCAACATTCGCTGCTTCAACTGTAAGATTGACTAGAGTTTTTAGCAGCATTACGCATTTTGACCTCAACTGGCACTGTACATTTATATAAATGTTTCAAAATCTGTTTCTTCTTATGCCTCCTCCAGTTTTATACACAAATGTGTTCTTCCTCGTTTGTTACTCCTTGAATTCTCTTCTGATTTGTTAACTCTATTTCCTCTGGATTTTTAATCGTTACAATTTATTTCCTTCCGTTTTTTTTTTTGTTTTTTTTTTTTATTGATTCATTATGACTCTCTTAATACAGATGTTTTTGTTTTTTTTTTTAACCTTATATCAATTTTTGTGCCTTTTTCCACTTCTAATAATATACTTCTTTTTCTTCGAAATGTGATGGCTGCTTTTAATATTCTACAATGAAATTGTCGCAGTCGCAGAGTCAATAACGATTCATTCATTAGAGGGTTTATGATTAAATCCTCATAATATTAGTGCCGTTACTGTTTCAGAAACGTGGCTTCGGTCGAACGAAAATTTTTTGTATTGGAGACTTTTGCCGATGGTTCAATAAACCTTGTTAGAAATTACATTTCTTTTCGTTCTCATGATGTTTCTTACAACCTCTTTCCAACTCCTAATTAATCTAACATTGTTCACATTTCTATCCGTGAATTGATTGCAAAATCATTATCAAATCATTGGGGAAGAATTACAAAAACCCGAAAGATTGAAAATGGATGTTGATGAAATTGATATGTATCGATAGAAAAAATAATACGATTTTTGTCTCAACTTAACCGTGCACAGTGAAAAAGATTATTACGATCGCAGCCAATGAAGAAACATATGCATAGTACTGATAGAGAAGTATGCCTCGGAGATTCGTATATTTCGGACGATGCTAATGAATTTGATGACTATGCGAGTTTAAAGAAATAGGCTATGCAGGCATAGATAACGAAAAATTCAGACGATAGAGGAAAAGTTGCCTGAAGAAGGGTATACGTGCGGAAAGGACGTATTATTTAACGATAGAATAACTAAAGCAGGATCATAAGAATGAATAAAAAAACGAAAACTGTAGCGACCGACGAGATAATAAGGATGTAGACGGTATGATTTTGTGCGGTGGAAAAAGGCACGTGGTACGAAACTTATCCAGTTTATTTGGGAACTCGCGGTAATTCAATTGTGCCATTATTATCGCAGCCGGCGGCTTGGCTAACATTTAAACTTTCAGCGACTCGGAATAATTGTAGGACCGTTCGTTGGACAAAAAACTGAATAAAACGGTAAATTGAGAATAGAAAATAATCCGGTGCAATGAGAGACGGATTAAGTGCATCATCGGTAGTTGCGATATCGCGGGAAGAAAAAAAAACGAGCAAAATGCCATCAGCAAAGAATGAAAAGAAGGGATTCAAAGAAAGAGAAGCAACACCAATAATGCAGACATAAGAGCTGGACTGAGGGATTTGAGAAAGATACGAAAAAAGGTTTCTTAAAAGTCAGCAGAACGCCGGATTCATTATGAGATTAATAATGAGAAAAATGTATCGAAACGTTAATTATAGACATTGTATCATTTAAAGTACATAGATGAACACTGTAAAAACACGCATCGGTAAAGATGACGCTAGGGTGATAATTAAATGAAACATTTATAATAATAGTTTGGAAATAAAAAGACTGATACAGTCAGCAGGGCTAATGCAACGTCGAAAGCTGAATTACCGGGAAGCGTATTATCATGTTAAGAGACAGTGCTCCGTATCCTTCCTGTGGGCGCCCAGACATGCAGGGATTCCTGGAAATGAACGTGTCGATACATCCTTCGGAGCAGAAATATATTGCCCCTCGCCTAGTAACAGCCCACTTCCAACTTATCTCTCGAACATAATCTTCAATAATCTCACGTCCTTATGGAAAACCCATTGGTCCTCGTGTCAGACTTTCTCGAGGTTAATTAAACTCTGAATTGAACCATGGTGGCCAGAAAAAAGCATTTCCCGCAGAGATTTCTGTGCACTTGGCCGCTTGCGCACAGGCCATACGGCCATGTCGCATAATTTTATTTTGCAAAGAACCCCCTCTCCTATGAATTGTCCTTTCTGTGGCCAAGCTGTTGCTCCCTCAACTCCTCACATACTGTGCGACTGTCCAGCACTATCACCTCACCGGCCCCCTTCAATTAATAACAAAACAGTCATCAACATTCTTGAGAATTTCCCCAATGCAATTTTATCTGTAACACAATTTATTAGAACTAGTGGAATAAGCAGGTATCTATAAAAACAAATTGCGCATCTTCGTGTACTGTAATAGCCACAGCAGTTAAACACGGTACAGGATGTTGCTTTCACAAGAAAAAAAAAAAAATGTTCTAGTCGTAAGCAAGATGTTTGTTTAGTGCACATGTTGCTGTAAGCCATATCTGTAATATGATGAATTATTAAATTACACAAATAACGCGACATACTGATTAAAGATAACAACTATTCTATTTTCGAGGTGAATCAATAAATCTTTGTATAATTTAATAATTTATTTAATTCTACTCGGTTAGAATTAAATTACATTTACTGGCACATTTTTTTTATGTCGCAAAACATATTAAATTGTTCTAAATCGTTTCCGAAATGTGTCTCTCTGTGATTTATAAATTTCATTACTATTTGTAGGTAAATCTGTGTGCACTTGACTAATGACATCGTTATCGTTGAATAAATAGAAGAAAAGTTCGACTTTTATTTAAAGTTTTATTCCGAATTTAAATTATTACCAGCAGCCGTGCACGGCAAGATTTCGTTTGAACAGAATTATTTAATTTTTGAATTTCAAATCACAAAGTCTCTCGTATAATTTTGTAAAATTTTCATTATTACACTTATTTTTTTTCCAGGGGGAATAACAACTAAAACATTTTTTTTTCCTGAAAATCTCTGTATGATTCCTGAATGTCATTCGGAATAAAAGTAGTTGGTCGCGGTGCCGAAAGCGACCTAGCGAAAGCGGCTGCTCGACTAATGTTCAACTGTAAATACCGCTAATGGTACTGAAAGGCGTCCTAATGGAGTACAAAGGTTGCTCGGCGTTTGGTCCGTTTTGGCCTGGTGTTAGGGCCTGCCGGCATCATACCACCTGTAGTTGTTGGGCTAGCCAGTTGGTTCTAAGAGCGTCTATCGCACTTTTCGAAATTCCGCAAACGCTGTTCGTTCGGCTAACGAGTTATATAGGTGATTTTGAATATATGTATTTTTTTTTTTTTTTTTTTCGCCAAAGCTCTAAATTTATTCCGCCTGTCGGTAAATGCTAATTAATTAAAATTTAATTAATTAAAGACGTGTGAAATAATAATTTCGCGCTCTGTGTATCGGTTTTCGTGTCACCGACAATAACTGTGTCGCATAATTACCGTGTAAGTAGTAATTTTTTTCCTTACCTAAGGTATTCGTTAAATTTTCGCACTGATAGGAGAGCCCGTTTGAAACGACAGGTGACAGGAAGCAGCGGTTTTTGAAAGTAGGCACAGTAAATTATCGGAAAATTCGACTTGTTTATCGAAAAAAGGGCAAAATTGAAAATGTATTGCTGATGCGCTTGTGTGTTTTATTGTGGGAAATGACAGAAATGGCCGGCCTGACAGGAAAAGGTGACAATTTGTTTTCAACGAGGATTTATCCACCATTCTCTTAAGAATAGGTTGAAACTGTTTTCGATGCATGTGCAGAGTTACTTTGAAAAAAATTTCACTGAAAAAAGAATAATCAGCAGCCGTGTGTTTAATCGTTGTTTTATTTTGCTTTTTTTTTTCTTTTTTATTTTTACGTCGAATTATTGATACATTATACTTTTAAACTACCGTAGCGGAGTTAGCTAGGCAGTGGTGTAGTACAGCCTGTCCCGATTCTATAAATTAATAGTATGAAAAAGTTCCTCTTGCTTTGGGTTTATGTCTCCACAGCTGACAGGCGCTAAGGAATAATAATAATAATAATAATAATAATAATAATAATAATAATAATAAATATATTGAGAAAAAAACAAAAAATGTTAAAAATTCAAAATTGGTTAATAATTATTTCGTTTTAATTGAATTTGAAAATGTTTGGAAGCGATTTTGAAGAGGAAATTACTCTAGAACTAGTTTCGGACACTGTAGACGATTTTAATGAATTTGAAATTGAATAAATCATTGGAAAATGATGCATTATACATCGTTAAATCATTAATTTATTCTTATTACGTTACCGTTTTTAATTATAGCTGTCGGTTGAAAGAATTGCTTGTTTGGCGTGTTATTAACGAAAGTTGATAGATAACGGTTTCAGAATTTACCGAGGTAGATAGGAAAAATAATCTTTCTACGAGACCTTCAACGAAAATGGAAAAATTTTGGTTTAATAAAGTATATTACTCTAAGGTAAAAGTGTTTTAAGAAGTTTAGGTTTGAGGGGACGTGAAATTTATAAATGCTGATTATAGGACATTATCGAGCCTGAGAAAATTTCAAAAATTCTTATCGCGTATACATAGCATCAGAATAATCTAACTAATAAAATTTCATACAACGATAAATTACACAAAAGCATCATCAATAGCCTGAATTCTACCAGAAATAGGAAAACATGTCACAATATTTTCAATCAAAACAGTAAAAAAAAACAATGAATAAAAGTATAATAACGATACAATTCAAAAAAAAATTGTTCCATAGCCAAATCAATCAATCAATGAACCGTTTGGTTCGTTTTGTCCATTCGATCCTATTCCATGCTGTTGCTTTTAATTTGTTGTATGTTGTTTCCTTTGTACCTGGTTCTCCTTGTTTTTCTTTTATAATTTTGGTTAATATTTCATCATTTCTCACAATGTATGTCCCATCATCATTATGGTTCTACGTTTTTTGATGGTGTTCAATAAACTGCGAGTTTCCGCCACTCTATTAAGAACATCTTCAACCTTTTCAGTCCATTTTAATTTTAGGGGTTTCCTCCAAAACCACATTTTTGCACCCTCCAGCTTTTTCTTTTCAGTTTCAATTATTTACCCTGGTTTCGCATCCGTACAACATTACGCTCCATATATGTACAATTTGACTAGTCTCTTTTCTTTAGGTTCGTATCTGTACTTTTGCTAGTTAACATCGCGTATTTTTGAATAAAAGCGTTTTTTGCCGGATTGATCTTTTATTTCCTCTGTGCTTTTTCCATTCTCTGTTATCAATTTTCCCAAAATATATCGCTTCTTTGGCTCTGTGTATAGAGTTTTGTTATTAATTATAATATCTTGTTTTTGTTGTGTATGTGTTTTCTCACATATGTATAAGAATTTTCGTCTTATCTTCATTTATTGTCACAACTTTCTAGATGGTTTTTTATAACACTTTTTAATGCTGCCTGCAATTCTGATTCCGTTAAAATTACTACATCATCCGTAAATCTGACCATCGTTACTTCGTGTATTTGTACATCAATTTTTCGCTCTTCCAGCTCGTGGGTTTATGAAATTTATCGGTTTTTCTATATAAATATTGAATAACAAGAGTGACATGACACAACTTTGTCGAACTTTTTGGCCTATTTCTGCCTTACCTATACTGGGAATTCTGAACTCCGCTATTTCAATGCTTTAATTGTTCCGGTTTCTGTATTTGGTACTCCAATTTCTTTTAAGATATGAAACAACTTATCCTAGCTGACGCTATCAAATGCCTTTTCCAGGTCTAGAAAAGCAAATATTACTCCGTTATTAGATTCTAGTTGTTCCTCTATTATCAACCGTAATATTGCTTCTCTCGTTCCTTTCTGCTCTTCCGAAAACCAAATTGGTCAAAATTCAGATTTTCTTAAATATTCTTCTGTATCCGGTTTAATATTATTCGCGATGGTATTTTAGAAGTATGCGACAATAAATTTATGATTTTATAATTCTCGCATTTATTTGCATTTGGTTTCTTGGGTATCATTGCCAATCAACCTTTTTTAACGTCCAGGCACACTAGTCCTTCCCTTAATATTTTCATTCATATCTGAACTTTCCCGCCTGAGATTATTGGTTCTACCGGTAGTTCATTTGTTCCTACCGTTTTTCTTCTTTTTGTATGTTTAAGAGCTGTATCGAATTCTGAATTCAGTAATTCATATGTGCATGACATGGATATTCATTTCCTCGTTGCTCGTTATTGTGATAAAGCTGTTCCAGGTATTCAACCCACCGGTTCTTTATCCCCACTTTATTCGTTTCCATTTTTCCGTTCTTGTCCCTGATATATAGCTTCTGAGTTATCTTTCTTTTCCTGAAAAACTGTCTTATTAGCCTGTAAGCTTGGTCTATTCTGTGATCTTTCAACAGAGTCTCTATTTCCTGACATGTATTATTTAACATTTTTCTTTGGCTTCCTTACGTTTACGATGTATCCGGTTCCTTAATTCTTTATATCTTTTTGTCCTTCTCCGATTTTATTTTTATATATCCTTCTTTCTTTAATATCTCGTAAAATATCTTCCATTATCCAAGCTTTCCTTTTAACCTGTTGATTTTCTCTGTTTAGTTTTACAGCTGTTGCTTTTCCCCCACTGTGTTTTTTATTGCATTCCATTTTCTTTCAACGTTATTATTCCTGACTTGATTTATTACAAGTTCCACTTCTTGTTTCACCGTCGCTTCAAAGTTCGTAGCTTTCTCATTATCCTATAATGGCTCTCTATTATAACGTCCCTTTTGTATGTATCTTGTGTTTTTTTTTTTTCTTCACGTTTACCTTGCATTTCATGAGCGCTAAATTGTAGTCACTATCGCAATCTGCTCCCGGGCATGCTTTACTATTAGACACCTGGTTCTGAAAGTCTTGCTGGACAATAATATAGTCTAGTTGATATCTTCCTGTGTCACCCGGTTATATCCACGTATATCGTCTAGGTTTGTGATGCTGAAATAGTGTGTTCGTTACTGTTAACTTATATTGTTTACAGAACTCTATTAGCCGTTCACTTCTTTCATTTCTGTTACCTAATCCGTATTTCCCTATTTCTTTATCTTCCTCCCCTTCACCGACAATCACGTTCCAATTTTCTAATATTATCAATATTTCTTCTTTATTTACAGTTTCTAGTAATTCTTCTAACTTTTCATACATTTTTTTTCTATTTCATCATCCTCTGCGCTGCCGGTTGACATATATACTTAGATAACTGTTATTTTGGTCACTTCTATTTCTAGTTTTATCATAATTATCCTCTCATTTACTGGTACAATACTTACAATTCTTTTGGACCAAGTTTCATTTAAAATTATTGCCGCTTCCTTGGCACCCTCGCCTCCTGTAGATACTACCAAAAATTCGTCTGACGTATACTGTATCCCTTGACCTCGTCTCACTCAAACCCATTAGTCAATCCTCAACCTTCTCATATCTGCTTTAATGTTTTCTAATTTCCCCCTATTTTCATTAACGACGTAACGTTCCATGTTCCGAGAATTATTTTCTTAAATATAGCCGTTCTCCTATGTTTCAACTGTGATCCACATCCGGAGATTTTTCACACCCCTGTTCCATTTAAAGAACGCCGGAGACCCGGGACCATGATATTATTTTGTGTATTCATAATTCGGAACAAATGGAGAATTGAGGATAAAATTAATGCAATAGGTTCCTCCCTTTTTTCTGCATCGCAGATATTCAGCTATTTCAAAAATATGTTCTTCTAGCCTGAATATTTTCCATACAGTAACTACTGCACTATTTGCACCATGCTTGTACTGGATAATGTCCGTCCTGCTGCCGACGAACATCAGGAAGGTATTCTGCCCGCTTCTTCATACGGCGGACCGGATATAGCGCCAAGCACACGCTCTTCTTCGAGTAGCCTCTTACAACAGGCAGGAGATCTCGTGGAGGGTATTCTAACCCATTTTCATACGATGTAGAAAAATTTGAAAATGTTTCGGGTAAACCAAAATCGAACAACTGAAAGCTTCTTTTTAACAATTAAAGGTTAATTCAGTAGTATACACCAAATCTGCGAACAGTTTATATATCAGGACACGGGGACTTAAAAATTTACCTCAAAAGATTTAATATCACTAAAACAGCAAAATTGTATCAAATGCAATGAACAAGACAATATATGCAGAACTTTTTGAACGGTTGTAATGTCGTAAATACAGAAGTAACGGAAAATTACAGCAAACTGGCGATGGAAAAAGTGATTAATGAATTTGTCAAGAAGAAATTGTCGTATCGAAAAACTATTATTAACCTTTATATCAAGAATAAATTCACGTTATATGCCTATTTCGATCCACTGCTGGATGTAGGAATTTTCTGGTGAGGTACAGGTTGGCCTAATCTCCTATGCTGTCCAGTCAAATTGGGAGATGCAGTTTATACTCGCTGCTGTCAGATTTCCATGGTAATAGTTAATATGCAACACTAGTGTTGGCCCAATTTAGAACTGATTATTGTAAATGTTTGATTTATCGATCAGTCCCATGTGTGTTTGTCTACTACACATCAACTGGCGCACATATGTATGTTGGTATGCATGTTTGTCATTGTCTATCACGTAACTATTAACGGTCCAGATTACGAGTGATAAGGTTTATTTAACGACCGTTCAACAACCACATGTCCATTGTTTCGATAAGGGAGCGTATAGTTATCAGATTAATATCAAAGTTTGGAGTATATCGATTAGTACGTTCCAATTTATATTATTTACGTGCATATACTTATATTATAATAGACGTAACACAGCCGGGGACGAGGAGGAGGGATATCTTGCTTCCTCTTTCAACGTCATAGGTGGTAGTAACTAGATGTAAATAAATCTATATCTTGTTCTTAAAAGATTTAAATTACATTGATAGTATTGCAGAGGTCAAAGAGTTTGGTCGCATTAATACAGTTGTTGATTGTGAAAATAGTGATACGATTAACAAATTAGTTTTAGACGATAGATTTTTGAATTATGAATTAACCGCGTACATACCGTTATTTTATCTAACACGGTTTGTGGTTATCAGAGACGTGGATACGGAATGGTCAGAGTAGGAAATCTTAGAGGATTTGGACTGCGGGCTATTCTCTATACATAAAGTTATTAGACTTAATAGAAGAGTGGTGTAGGACGGTAATAACGTCTATATTCCATCGAAATCAGTTCAGATTTTTTTTTTTTTTTTTTCACAGGCAAGCTATACCTAAATACTTCTTTATTAATAGAGTGCAGTTTTTAATAGAATCATATATTCAACCAATACGCCAGTGTTTCAGTTGCTTTCGCTACTTTCATTCCACTAAAAATTGTAACGCTAATTTAAAAAAGTGCATACGTTGCTCGACCGATAAGCCTTATAAAGTAGAATGCAACGAAGACGAGTTTCTTGTATCAACTACCATAAAAAATCGCTCACCAATTTTTAAAAATTTCCCAGAAAGAGATAGACAAACAAATATTAAAGCGTTAATGGTCCTAAGGAATCTTAGCTTTCTGGAAACATCTTCAGAAATTTCAACTATCAATAAAAATACTTCGTACGCTAATCGACTTTCTTTCATTAACAAATCACCTAATATATATCATGAACGGAATTTATCTAACAGATTTAGTCTATTCGAAAATGAAGAGGAATTCCCCCAGCAATCTTCAGAAGAGGATTAATGTTCCTAAATATGAAAGTCCCCTGATCTCGAAATTTCGATATCGTCCCACGAAAATAATTAAAAAGAAAGTAGGCTCTCTCAGCAGAAAATCTCGCTGGATCTTATAGAGGAAATAAACGAGCATATGAGAATTCACCTCCGAGTCTAATTTATTTGTCCCGCAATCCGATCCCTTTATGGAATCCCAGCGGGGAATAGGACTAACACGACGATAATAAATAATAAAAATAATAATACGATTAAAATAACTCCAAGCTAGAAACCAGTTAAAATAACAAATAAACCGTCAAACAATGATATTTTGCAAAATAAGATTGTAACTGGAAAAGAAAATACGAGTACAACGAAATCTTCAAATACTAATAAGAACAAAAACAGCTTAGATGCAAATTAACGAAATTTAAAACTAACAATAACCTTAAAGACTGTATAGGTCCAATTGTTTTATTTTTTTTACTACATATGGATTCGAAATTTAATATAATGCTGTGGAACTGCAGAGACATATTTGTTAGCAAGGATGAATTTGATAAGGGGCAACATTAAAATATGTGGTCTCTGCGAAACATGGTTAAAAAACAAATCATACTGTAAAGGTTTTTAATTACAATATTACAAGAGCAAATCGCGAGAACGAAAATGCGGGAGGGGTGGCATTTCTAATACATGATTTGATCGGTTACAATATAAAAACAATTCAAAATACGGAAATAAAAAGGAATATAGAATATATGATAGTGCCGACATTGGACGAAATCGCATATAGAGATATACTTCTAATGTATGCTCCCCCAAACCAGCGAGTTAATATACATCAATGGGAAAAATTAATAGAAAACATAACAGATCCGTACATAATAATGGGCGACTTCAGTACGGCGTACACATCATGGGACTTCACACAAAACAATACACAGAAACAACAACTATATGACATTATAGATAAATACCAACTAATAACGTAGACTACCCTACCCACTCGGCTCCTTTCGGTAGGACAAATAATAACTTAGATCTGTGTATAGTCTTCAATTGGAACTGTTGTTAATTATAAAATATATCCAAATACTATGGGGAGTGATCATTACACAATGCTCATTACACTACCACACAAAAGACAAAATAAATTTAAAAATAACAAAGGTAAAAATTTAGAAAACACTTTCGGAAGTAGGAGGATCGACTGGGCAGTATACGAATCAAACATAAACAAAGAATTTGAAAGAGGAAATATCTGCTGCCATATTTTTTTCTAGGAGCGAATATGATAAACTGGTCCACTCTATGGAAAAAACTATCATGAATAGTATCGAACGAAAAATAGAAGAAAAAAGAACAATTTCACCGATTTTGGTGGAGTTCAGAATGCAATAAATTAGTAGCATCGAGAACAGCTGCTTTAGCTAACTCCAACAGGACATCCTCAATGCAAAATTATTTAAAATATAAACGCCAGCAGGCTAAAACAAGGAAAGGTATAAAAGAAAGGAAAAGGCTGAAATGACAAGAATTCTACAACAATATTGGACCAAAAATTAGAACTGGTAAGATGTGGCAGAGAATAAGATGGTTCAAAAAACCAATAAAATCCTCTAATCATTGTACAGATACTAATTGGATTACAGACCTTAGCAAGCAGTTTAAGAGTCCAGTCGAGCCTCCTATAATTCTGATGAAACTTAAAAATAAAGAACATGGGGCTTGCTATATCGAACAAAATATATCAGTGAAAGAATTTCATCGCAACCTAGAACATGATAAAAATACAAGTCCAGAGACTGCATTCCGTATAAGGCAATTAAATTACTTCCTTTAAAAGGCAAACGATTATTATTAAACTTTTTAAAGAACACATTAGATACAGGCTATATTCCATCTCAATGGAAGGAACACATCATATGTCCCGTACATAAATTAGGTAAGAATTCAAACACACATCTTTCATACCGCCCGATATCGTTACTGTAATGTATTGGGAAAACAATGGAAAATATGGTAAATATTAGGTTACAGTGGTGGACTAATCGAAAGAATATATTACCAAAAACACAATTTGGCTTCAGAACAGCTATGGGTACTACAGATGCTTTAACAACAATCGTCCTAGATCTGCAAATGTATAAATTAAAAGAAATGGTACACTGTAACAATATTTATAGACCTGAAATCAGCCTATGATAACGTCAATTTTACAGTTCTAGCAAGAATATTAAACAAACTAAAAATTCCGCACAAAATCATATACCGGATTTACAATAACTTTAACGGAAAAAAAGTAAGGTTAAGAGGGAAAAAGTATGAACCAATCAACTCAGATAAAGGTATCCCATAGGGAAATATCTTAAGCTCATTATTATTTACGTTATCCACGCATGAATTGCGACAACTACAAAGAAATAATATTCACATATTGCAGTACGCTAGTGATATACACAGTTGTGTATGCCTCTGCAGCCACACCAGAAATAACAATTAAAAACATTCAAAATTCAGTGACTAATCTACAAAATATGATAAACGAGTTATGTTTGCATATAAATATAGAAAAAATATAAAGGGTAGTTTTTATCAGCAAAAGAATCCGAACATCGCCGTTAATTGGAATTTATAATAAAAGTATTCAATTTCAAACAAATACAAAATATTTATGAGTTATATTTGATTCTAAACTGAATTGGAATGAAGAAACAAAATATTTGATCTTTGGAAATGTGAAAAAGGACTTAATGGGCTTCGAGCTATATCCGGTATACAGTGAGGAGCATTTCCCAGTAGTAATTTGATTTTATATACAGCAATAATTAGATCGCACTTCGATTATATAGTTTCATAAAGTCAACCTAAATATAGAAACAACAAAATTGAATTATAAAATTTACAAAATCTACGAATCAGCATAGGGGTTTTTAAAACCTCCCCTTTACACTGTGTGCAAATAGAAGCAGCATAGCTCTCACTCGATTTACATATAGAATACGTTACTGATAAATTTTATATCAGGGTTAAAGAGCATAGACATCATATATCATAAATAAACAATTAACTAAATTAGTTAACATACTTTGTTCCAAAAAACATCACAATGATAATTACCTCCGATAGTACATAGCTTTCATAAATGTAATACTTTAAACATAATATCCGATCATTTAAGTCCATACTAGACATGGGAGATACTTTGGAATAAAATAAACGTACATATCAGTTAGACTGACATTCAGCTATATACTAATCATATGAATAATCTTCAACGCGAAATATTAATCTAAGAGAAATTTGCCGAATACGAGATATACTGACGGATCAATAAACAGCGTGAACCGGCGATACACTGCGGCACTATGTCATGCTAACAAAAATAAATCACGCGTTTCTCTAGCAACTAGGCTATGGTAAAGACTAAGCACAACCAGTTACAAGTGTAGCCTTGCGTCTACACTAGCATTGCATATTAACAATTATCATGGAAATTTGGCAGCAGATATAAAATGTATTTTCCAATTTTCCTGGTCGGCACAGGAGATTAGGCCAACTTGTGCCCCACCGGAGAATCCACAGTGGATCGAAATAGGCATATAACGTGAATTTATTCTTGATGTTAATAATAGTTTTCCGAGACGACAATTGGTTCTTGACGAATTCATTACTCATTTTTTCCATCACCAGTTTGCTGTAATTTTCCATTAATTCTGCATTTAATAATCGTTCAAGATCTTCTGTATATTATATTGTCTCCTCGTTCATTGCATCTGATACAATTTTGCTGTTTTAGCGGTATTAAATGTTTCGAGATACATTTTAAAGTCCCCGTGTCCTGATGTATAAACTGTGCTTGTTTTGGTGTATGGCGTCGATTATTGAATTTATTTTTTTAATTGTTGAAAAGAAACTTTTAGTTGTTTAATTTTGATTTACCCGCTATATAAATATAAATATTTAAAGATTACACAACGGGGCAGGGAGGAATCCAAAATTTAATAAGGCGGTTTCTCCCGAACTGCATTAAATGCATGTAAAAACATGAGAAGAAAATTAAAAATAAATACACTTTTTTTTTTTTTTTTTAAATTACCAAATACTCAGTATTATGACACTTCCATTACTTAAATTCTTTGCTAACACAAAACTTAAATAGGAAAGTATTTGTACCGTATAATTTATTAAAAGAACAAAATTAAAATTGAAAATAATCCGAATTATCAAATGTTGTACCTAGTAAATCTTTTGGTTAAAAGCGAAATTTTGTCGAAAGTAAAACTAAAACTCAAAAAAAAAAAAAAAACTAAATCTCTATAAAATCGTTGGTGAATGAGACACCTCCATATCCTTTTAGCAACATATCCGTGAACTAAGGTCTTAATTGCGTAATGTGTATAGTTATTTGAGTTCAAAACATCGTCGCGAGAAGTAGCAAGTTTGTGCAGAAGACATCGAGTTTCCGCTATTTTGGGAAAATTTAAATTGCTAGATACAGCATTTTACTTTTTCCTATGAACTCGCAATTACTAAGTAGTTTAAATTGTCGGAAAATTCGTTTCTTTGTTTTCGCACTCCCGGTTTTACCAATTTGCCAGTTTCTTTTTTAATGTTCCCATTTTATATTTCCATTTTAAGGTTCGCACGGTTGTTGCTTGCTGTTATGTTAAATATCATTTTCTAAGTTCCTCTCTCGGAATAAACTCGAAGTTTGAAAATAAAAAGTAAAATAGCAGTGCTTTATAAAAATCTGTATTGCTAAAATTCGATCGTCCAACAGTAGAGGAAGAAATAACACGAGAAAGTAAGAGATATTAGTGAGCAAAAAAGAAAAAGAAAGAAAAAGTTGTTAGAAAGGATATGAAAAGAAGCAGCAGAATTCGAATAGTAGTACAAAAAGTTTAATCGGAAAAAAGGTGAAATACGAGAGTGCATTACGCGAAAGCGAATCTGATAATGATTTATAGCGAGAATGTTTAAAGGTAAGCAATGGAGGCTGCCACAACAGAGAAGGTGCGAATTAGTGGTAGAGTCTGAATGGAACGAGTAGCAAAGGTGAAAAGAAACGGAATGCGTTGTTTTGTGTGTGGAAACGAAAAATGAAAGTTTCTCTTCTCTTTGAAGGCGAACATTATTTAAAATGTCCTGGCTTTTAGGAACATTAAGAATTCGTTTTCGTGCAATATCTAATTGTAAATTCTTAATATCATAAAAACTCCCCTTCAAATGGAACAAGCAAGTTAGGGCTGCTGACAAAGAAGACGTTGAAAACAGATTTTTCATTTTCTATATATCATTCATTCCGTTTTCCGCGTTTAAGCATAACAAAATTTGTTGTAATTATTTAATACAAGCAGTATAATTGGTTTATGTTTCTCGCGTAAACTAATTCGTAGAGTAATACAATTTGAAAAAAGTTATGAAAAAAACAGTCTTCAATTGCTCTAGAATGGAAAGAAGCATTTGTAGTACGCAGAACCAAATCTTACCAAGTTCACTTAAGTATTTAATATTGGCACGTATGACGCATTAGTGCAATCCGTTTTTGATATACTTGATTCCGATATTATAGAAAGTTTCTTTAATATTAATATTGTTTTTTATATTAATAAAGCCAGTCTCCGGAATGACATGACATAATTATTTTATAAAATAATTTTGATTTAAGAATTGTGAAAGTCGAGATTAATATTGTTAAATGAGTTGATAAAATAGCGGACAATTTTTTTTCCTTTACCCCTTCATTTGATGAAGAATTGTTAACATCGGTATTTTTACTGAAGCTCCCCAATCCTTATCGCGCCCCTTATATTTTATCATTCCCGTCGATCTCCATTGTTCCGATCCTTAGTTCTTTTATTTTATCCATATCTGATCCGAGTCCATGTCTAATTGATTCTTTTTTTAAATTTTTTTTGGGCCTCAATCCGCTATAAATGTTTGCCAGATAAAAAAAAAATCTTAATTTGATTTTTTCAATATACATATATGTACCTATATATAGGTGTGCCGGTAAGAGTGTGGACTTGAATTTAAGAAATGTGCCGTGCATTCGCACTTATATATTAATGACTATATTGTTTTCCCTTAAAGCTAACATGAAAATTCTTTAACGTTTAGTCTTATTATTTTTTTTTTTTTTATTACACTTATAAGACATTTGATTTATTTTACGAGAAAAAAGTTTTTTTTTTTTTTTTTTTTTTTTTTTTTTGGGTTCTCACTTCGGATACTACCGAGAGGCAAATGTATTTTGTAAGATTCATTACATATAGGTCTTATATGACAAGAAAAATTAGTGTGCCCCATCCAATTAAGTTTATTAGGTCACATTAATTCTGTTTTACAAGGTGTAAAGGTAAGTATAATTCTTAAAAGTAAATAGTGTCTTAATATAAATGAATATTAATATTAATTATAATGTTTAAACGTAAATAGTGTCTTAATATAAATGAATATTAATATTAATTATAATGTTTAAACTGAAATAATGTCTTAATATAAATGAATATTATTTTTACGACTTTTAGCCTCTTGTATTATTGTAAAGTGATTGAAATGGTTGAAATTATCGCCAGTTATTCCGTAGTACCTTCAATAATTATATTACTACTATTGTAGCCTTGTAAAATATGATACACACTATACTCCTGAAAATTGCACCTAACACAATTTTCTTTACCCGCAATTCCATACTTGTACAAATACACTTTAAATATTCCATGTCCAGTTATAAACTGCATTTTGAAAAAATTTGGGGTAAAAATTTCATTATTTAATCTTTCCCTAATATCCGGAAAATACTGATATGCAATACTGTTGTAATTATTCCAGATTTGCTGAAATTTATCTATGTATATAATAATTTTCCGAAATAAATTTTAATTTTTTAATGTTAAGTGATTTTGATAGGTAAGCAGGTTTTTATGAATATATTTTACGTTACTAAATTCATTATTCAGCCTGATACTACGTTTAATACTAAACAAAGTAATATGCTTTTTGATTTCCATATCCATCGGTTAAGAAAAGACACAGTCGGACCAATAAATACATTTAAATATACTTTTACAAAATAATATTTTAATTATCGCATAATCTGACCCGTTTTGAAGCTATTATTTAATTAATAAGAAATAATGTATAATTTAAATTCTGACGATAATCAATTGAGACCGATTCTTTTAGTGAATTATAATAAGACCAAGGGTTGTCTCTACGACAAAATTAGACGGATCGAGTATCTATGGTTTATACTTTTAATTTTACAGAGGTTTATTTGAAAAGATTTTTGGGAATACACGTATATTTCTTTCTAGACGTCGAGGGTTTGTGCATAAACTTTATTCTAAATTATATGCACCGCGAAGTAATTATTTAAATAAACAAATAAGTAAAAATAAAGTCTTTTTTTTTCTTTTTTTGATTTCGTTTTTACTTTTTAATCACTTTCCTCAATCGATGTTAATGCATTTGCGTAGATTTAAAAATGACTGTAATGCAAATCACTACTGCTAAACAACTTCCGGTGAAGTTACGGAATATTTTTTAGGTGTTTCGGTAAATTTCTTTCTCTGTATTTTTGTTGTTTGTTTATTTATTTTCTTCTTTTTTCTTGCCATTCTACGTGCTCTCCGCTATATTATCATTAAAATTCGAGCTATTTTTTATCTTTATATTATGTTTCATAGATCTTCTGAATCGCTTTTTATGTAAAGGCCCACATTTTTTAATTTTTCAAGTACATGACTTCTATAGGAAGTGCAAAACGGATCTTACATCAGAATTAATGAATGGATAAAAAGGTTTTGTCGAATATAAATTACATTATTCTGTGAAGTTATTAAATCTGATCGGTAATTTTACGTTTATTTATCATTAAGTTATAAGTCTGTAATATGTTACGATATAATATTACATGCAATGGGGGAGGGGGGGCAGCCTAAGAAAAGAAAAAGGAAATAAGATAAAATAATAAATATCAAAAAGAGAAGATGAGTAGTCATTAGTAATAAAAGCATACAATGAAAGTTTTATATTCGCATAATTCGATTAAATTCCCGGCTAATAAATTTTTATCGTTTACGTCAATACCTTTTATTGAAAGGTAGTGTTGTTTTTTTCTTTTTTCATTCCATTTTTTATTATTTATCTTTTTATTTTATTTAGAAACAGTGTACTGACAACGGACAACAAACGTCTAATATACACAACTATTTTGAAACCCATCTGGACATACGGGGTTCAACTTTGGGGTTGCGCTAAACCGTCAAACCTGAAGGTAATACAGACTTCCCAGAATAAGATCCTTCGGTTGATAACCAAGGCACCCTGGTATGTTACTAATCTAACCTTACATCGAGATTTGTGTATAGATTATGTGGCTGATGTCATCAAAGTTCACGCTAAAAGACACGCAGACAGACTCGATTCTCATCCGAACACTCTTGCTAGAGAATTGCTCGATGTTACCGATAATGTAAGAAGACTGAAACGCCAGAAACCGCAGGACCTTGTTTAAGGTAGGGGTAATCGGGTAGGTGCCATTGGGTACTCCTCCCTTCATGTTTAAGTTCATTCACACGTATTACTATATGTCCTTGATGGACAGCTCGTAATAGTGTATAAATATAAAAAAAAAAAAAAAAAATTTACTTATGACAAAGTATGTCTTATTTTTTTACGTTTGTATGTTTTATAATTTAGCTTTAAAGAAGTGCTTGTATATAGTCGTTCTCGGCGAAAAATAAATAAGTGCTTCGGAGTAATTCGCAAATTACTAATAATTATTTTAGAGATCTGACTGAAGCGCGTATCTATGAAAATAGAAATAGAAAAATTGATCGGATCTGCTTTCGTGATAGATAATAAATCAGTAGAGAAATTTAAGCTGCCCCGGAAATAACCGTAATTATAGCCGAACTTTTAGCTGCAGAAAAAACGTGTAAATATTTACTGAACGTTTGAGATAAAAGTGACGGATTATTAATTAATAAGTAGTGATTGTTTAATTTATCTGCATTGCAATATGGTTCGTTTGATTCGCGGTCCTAATTCATCATTGCTGGAGCTTAGTGACTACCTATTTGTACATTCTAGCTGCACAGATGTAGGTAGCGTTTGTGGCAATTTTTATATTCAGAACGCAAGTGTACACGAAAGATTAGATTTAGAATTGGCATTGCGACTGTGTTTGATTTATCGATATGCAAATGCAGCCCCAAAATATGATCTGTCTGTATGCTAACTATTTCGTATGATTTTATTAGCGATTATTTAATTTGATTTTTGTAATAATTTCTGTCATCACCTGGGATCGAACTCGGGATCTCCGTGGCGGAAACGAAGCGCTCTATCAACTAGACTACCGCGACGACTCATCACTCATTAGTATACGAAATTAAAGAAAAATGTCTACGTATAACGGACAGAAAACAGTTTGTAAGGTTTTGTTGGGTGCGCCTGATGGCTAAGGAATTACTTGGAATGATGACGTTGATGCGACTGCAAGGAGGCGCCATTAAATGGCAGCCAGTTTTCTTTTAGCCCGGTGAAAGATCTACGATTCAGAATTAAAATAAATAATCTGAAAGATTGGTTAGATTTTAAAAGCGGTCGGAAATGGAAGAAATTTTATTGCCTAATTCAGCCGGAATTAACATATAAACCATGGGTACCACAGAATTCGTAAGATTATCCCGATATGACTAACAAGAAAATCCACGATAAGTAGACTGCGTATAGCACATACCCGGATAAGGACGAATATCTTGCAATCATATATATGTATATATATATATATATGTCATCGGGATATGCGGCGAATGTTAACTATCTGCTGTATTCCCTACTCTTGCCGTGATGCAACGACCGAGCGAAATTTTTCGAAGGGTTGGTTTATTTCCTCAGGTACAATTGTAAGTTTTTTACCATGTAGTGGAGAACATACACACTTCTTGGGGAAGTATTTCTAATTACTTTTAGGAGTAAAACTATTTCCTAGGTAAGTCTTTCAGCTTGTAACGTCTATTGCTAGTGAGAATAATTGACCACAAGATCCCGCCGTAAAGCCAGGAAAAGAAAAGAAAATATATCTTTCGTTGTTTTTGGCATACACAATTAACTGCATCGTGCAAGGATGTGTGGCCTATTCGAAATATTTTATTCATAATGTTTGTTAAAAGAAATTCTCCTTTATTTGCAAGATATTTTATCATAAAAAATTATAAAATTTATCTGGTCCTGCAGAATACTTGTTTAAATGTTTTATTATTTTATTTGCTCTACCGGGTCAGTATTATTTAGGGTAGCATCTAAGTAGTTTTACTCAAACGTGCGATAATTCGGTCACCATTGTTGATTCTCTATTTGCAGCGTGCAGTCACTGTTATTTGACGTTTTTACTCCTCGGATATTCCTTGATCATTGCAAAGCCACTTACACCTATTACACTTTCCCTTCCTCGATTAATTATTATTACTTTGGTCTTCACTTATTTTTAGATCAGCTGCCTTTCCGACTAGGCGCGTACTAATTTTGCTTATTATGTATATTTAGTAACTCCTTTACGGGTCAAGCTAGACTCGTGTCATCTGTATAGTGTGCACACGACTTTTAACCGAGCGAGCTTCACGGAGAGTACGATTTATTTCGTTTTATGCTCGAAAGGAGAAAAGCGCAAAAGAAAGCCCTGAAGCCACTAATGTCGCATAAATAATGATAAAACACATTCAACAAGAAAGACGGATAAAATCGGAATAGCCATTATCTGGTGCAGTTTCCTTTCGGGTAATATCGGAGAATTCCGGGAGGGTCAATAAAATCAAAATTTTACGTAACAAGTTGATTGTACTATGTGCAGTATAGAAGAAAGAAATACAGATTAACGGAGGCTCGTCAGTGTTTAAGATGACTAATAAGTACGAGGAAAAATTCTGGTTCCGATGTGTGCATAAGATAAGTACCCTTCTAGACGAAATTGGAGTTCAGCTGTTAAAGCTGAATTATCCTACTCCATACAGTGCTTCCTATATCTTAGCTTTGCCCCGTCATCCAATGTGGTTCCTATTCTTGTCTCTTTTCTGTCATCGATTTCTGACCGGATTAAAATTTAATCTCTGATCTAGTCCAATTGTCCTGGGTAGCTGCCCTTAGTCGGCCAAGCCCAAAAAAGAAAAAAAAAAAAAAAAATAC
Source organism: Icerya purchasi (assembly GCA_039619475.1). Taxonomy (NCBI): domain Eukaryota; kingdom Metazoa; phylum Arthropoda; class Insecta; order Hemiptera; family Monophlebidae; genus Icerya; species Icerya purchasi. The sequence continues at coordinate 94,574,933 of CM077116.1, read as the reverse complement.
GAAATCGGTGTTGTGTTAGGAAAGAAACAGGAAATTAAATTGGAGATGGGGCGCAGATAAAAAAAGTCACTGTTAACGTGTTATATAAAAGCCTATCAGTATCAAAAATGGACTACAGGGATGTATAGCAGTGGAAGGAACAAAGAGTTAAAAAAGCTGGTCATTATTCAAAAAACAGCAATGCGGCTGATTGTAGCAAGCCTCAGATCCAGCCCTATACTCAGGTTATTCGCGGAAACCGACCTATTCAAACTTTCAGATCGCCGTAACTTCTCCCGTTAAAATACTTCTTCAAGCTATCGCCCACGCAAAAACCGACATACAAAAAAACAATCGGCCTTCCTGCAAACTTTATAAATCAAAACCCGTAACAGCACGACCGCTGGACGTAAAAAGCGAAATCGTAAGCGCCGAATTAAACGTCGCACTAGGCGAAGTCCATTACCGGAAATACACCAACAAATAGCTTTAGCAATATTGCTTTAAAACGTATCAGCGCCAACTTATACAGAAAAATAAAGGACCCCGCTGATAAGCAGATTGGGACAAGCGTTTTTGTTGAAGCAAACTCTATGCTGTTAAACCGATACTATCGAACTGGCGAACATCGTTCCGACAAAACCGTACAGAGGAGGTCGTAATAGCCCGCCTAAGAATTGGACATACCAAATTGACGCACAATTACCTTTTCCAAAACACCGAACCGCCTCTCTGCTCAGAATGTCAGTGCTAACTGTTGGTGTACCACATATTGATCGATTGTCAGAAATATGAAAAAGCTGTTACGATGGCATTAATTTAAGTATTAATTATATACTAGCCGAGTAATATTAACATCTTACTTGCCTTTCTAAAAGCGTGTAATATTTATAGTAATTTATAGATTACAGTCATGACGTAAATGACCTAGCTGTCGAGCGTCGTTAAATAAATAGAAATAAAAAAAAAAAAAATCACTTAGAGCCGGTGGGTGGCAATTAATTGGTAATCTTTTTCGTAAAAATATACGCATTGCTGAAAGCTATCTTTAGATGATTCGGAAATTGCTTTCGCTTTATCCGATAATAATGACAAAAATTTTAATGCCATCTTACTATGTCTGAACCGTGGCGAATTAAGTATCCCATGCGACTTTGCTAGTACGAATGCCTTAGTAATCAGAATTCCAACGACTTTTATATTAAAAAAAAAAAAAAGAAAAGAGTAATCGTCAAGATGCAGTTAACAGTCTTGATGATTAAATGAATCAATTTGGAAAGAGATGGAGGATTGAAAAATGAACTATAAACTATTTCGTCTGGAAAACACCAATTAGCTGTGCAATAAACGTCTCCGAGATTCTTTGTAAGGATGTACAATAAACTGAGTGCAATTTTTGTAAAATACAATAGCAATCTCGCAACCGTAATTGATGCAAAGATAAAGGATTTGTAAACTAATATGGGGTGTAGTAAAAGATTTTTGATTTTAAACGAAACTATCGCAATAATTCAGTTCCTTTGACATTTCTCTTTTATTTCGACGATACTGGATTTTTTTTTTGAGTAGAGGTACGTATATTTTTTGGTTTAGCACTGAAAATACGATATACGTGTTAATTTAGATTTATACATTTCCTAACTCACTGTTCTGTTTTACCTGTCTTGTTGTTGTGGGATATCTTCGTAATTAATAAGTACTTCGAGCATATCCCCGTTCATTTAAGAGTAGTAATTTTATATTGATGAGCTTTGAAACACTTTTCAAGAACAGGTGTTCGATTTCTACCGATATGCGTAGATACACAATAAATCGGAACGTGGATGATGTTTATTTAATTTGTGTCTATCGTTTATATGACTGTTCGAATTTTAGATGACGAAAAAAATCTAGAATACATTTTAACCGACAAGTAAAATATGAAAACGTATAATACTATAAAAAATTACATTTTTTATTACGACACGGATGATGAAAATAATTCCTTACATAAAGTAGGCGAATAATCTAGAAGGAACAACTTTCTTCAATGGGCACGTAGAAGATGAAGTCAAATTTAAACTAAAGGTTTATTACTAAATTTTTGAACGGGACAAGCAAGCTGTTTTTACACCTTAAATAACTAACATTCTGTTAACAGTACTGCTATTATCCTCTTCAGGTCACGTTGTTATAAATTACGTATTCGGTCCCTCGGTTATGGTGATGAGTTTCTTTTTTTTTCTTTTTCTTTTTTTTTTTTTTTGGCTCGCTGCTAGAAATTTGCTTCCTGGTTTTGTTCTCAGTACGGTCGATGGAGACCATTTGTGATTTTTTGATCTAAAACTGATATTCCACGTCGAATTTATTATTCATCGCGGGGTTATCATTCAAAAAAAACATACACGGTTCGCCGAAATTGACGTAGAGTCAAACGCAAATTAAAAATACCAGCTACTTCGCAATAGACAACACCGAGTTTACGAAAATAAATTGAGATTCTCAGAAACAGAATTCTAATCAGATATTATTCCATTAAGAGACTAAACGATTCTAATTGCACATCAATTTTGACTGCTGTGTTTATATACATATATAATATATAATATATATACACCTATGTATATGTTTTTTTTTACTTTTTTGAATTCGTTAATTGCAAACATTGTAGTCATTCTCCATAATTCTTAGTCTGCGACAACGGATTTCAAATCAAGCGCGGATCTGAGGTCATGGCAGTCATGTGGTCATGACCCCCCCCCCCCCCCCCAAACTAAGTATAACTTTTTTTTAAATTGTAACTTTGCTTCTTACTCAAACTTTACACGCTGAGTTGAAACAATGGTGCGAATGGAGACCAGAGTTTTATGTAATTTGTTATTTCTGAAAAAATATTATTGTTTAATTAATCTTATCGATTAATGAGTAACGCAAATATTCTTTAATTGGTTATTGATAATCATGGTTTATTTAATGTAAGTTCAATAAATTATTCAACATAATTTTGAATGATATTATTTTTTTTTGGTTAAGAATAAAAAGTAAATATTTGTGAAGAAAATTAATTCAATTATCAACTGAATAACATCATGTTTAGCTATTAAATTCAAATAATTAACAATTGATTTCTCAGAGTTTTTTATTAACTTTTGTTTTCATTATATTCATTTATTTTTTAAGCGTATTAATATTTTATTTCCAGTTGTAAAAATTGATCATTATTCTAATATTTAATTAATTATAAAATCTGGTTTTCTTCATTCAAATTCTCAATTTAAAAGTTTTTCAAGAATAATTATAACTTTTTTTTTCAAGATTAATACCTTTTTATAATTACGTAATTGAAATAATCCAAATTTCATGAACCAGAAATATTTTTCATTTATAATTTATTAAATAAAAAATTTTTTACTAATTCAGGAAAGTTAAATAATTTTTGTTATTCGCAAAAACAAAGAATAAATTAGAATTTGATCATTTATCATTGTGTAAAGTTTTTAATGTATATATATTTTTTCTTTTTAAGCTATACAAAAATTGTCTTTCAATTTATTTTACCCTATCGCTACCTATCAATTATTGTAAAGAAACTATATTTCTCTTTTTATTATTTATAATATGTTTAGTGGCTTTGAGAAAGTTCATTCTCTGACTTGTCCAAAACTTTAACTCTAGATCCGCGCCTATTTCAGATCCAGTTTCGTTCAATTTCTGTTCCCTAACAAACTATACTAAATGAGCGATTGGCTCAAAATCAACCAATAAACAAATAATTTCATTAGCGATTTCTGAGAAAAGAACCACTGCTTCTGTATGAAAATTGTGGCTTTAGGTTAATTCTAGTTTCTTATGTACAACCAACTAATTGTGTATTAAAACATGTTTATACGTTTTATAAGAAAGAAAAAAAAAAAGGCAGAAAAATATAAGTAATGATTTTACACAAGGTAACACGGAAAAATACCAGTCTCTTATATGTGGTCGATTTTTGAAAGGTTATATGAATACGAGAAGATATTGAAAGAAAATAATTACGCGTTTATCGGAACGCGTTATTAATTTTTAGTAGCTAATTCCGTACTGGCTAAAAAATCGCCTGTAGATTGATTGTTCGCATCGAATTGGTTTGTAAATGGAGCAAATTTAATTCGGCTTCAATTGTACCACCCATTGAAGTGCGTTTACGTTTATGCATTCTAATGCAAAGATTACGCGAGTATAATAGGCTATGATTGAAAAATGATATTTGAAAAACATACCGTTACGTTAAGTTTCGATTTCAACGGTGTATTATTAAGCGAGAGGATCCGTTGTACATTTAAACGACTGAACAGCATTGCCAAAATGATTGAGAAAACTGAAGGTCTTCCAGGTAAATAGGAAGTTAGATATTGTGGGAAGTTCAACAGCAAATGAAAAGACAGTTGCTGGGCCGACGGTCGCCGTTGCCTGCCTATGGAATTCCTACGTTTAAAACTCTATTGTTAATAATTCAGACCAGCGCTTACCTGTGTTATTGTTGTCACGAACAGAGCATCATTTCGGTGTCAGATTGAAAAGTGAAAAATTACCGTCTATTTCTGTGAAAAATCTAAATAACTTTTGATAATAATTTTCACCCGAGCAAAGCCGGATGCTGCTATTATTTGTCCATAAATAAAAAGTTCAAAAAGAAAATTTTTTTTCAAATCCCCTTTATCAGAAACAGAAAAAAAAAAAAAAAAATACACAATAAACTAATAAAAATATTGTGCATCAGCAAAATTGCATGTTGAATAGTTTAGCGCTGATTAATAGAATAATGCGTAACGGATATTTTAAAAATTATTTTTCTCTTATTCAAAATTTATTTAACAATTTCCTGTTCAACGGTGATTTTCTCACCCCTAATAGGAGGTCACAACACGTTTAGCCAAAAGCTAAGTTGGCCGAAAGCCACGTTTTCAACACCACAGCAAATCCCCTCCGTAGGCGGGAAGTGCCGATGGGGTATTTGTTTTTACAGTCGAGGAAAAAGATTTCTCTAACTGGTTAGACATTTGATCATTTTTTCATCCGATAACTTTTAATTTTGCATTTATAGAATGTTAAGGGGTGCCGCAAAGTAGGAGCCGGAAGAAATTAAAAATGATGTGAGATGCATAAATAATTATTATTCTACGAACGGGGTAGTTTAGTTTAATAAAGGTCTTTTTCAATACAAATTTCTTTCCGCAGTTAAGAAGTTTTATAAATTTAACGTTGTGCATCCGCTACCGCCGTAATTACTACGAGTTATTGCTTAGACGCGTTAATGAAGCTTTCCCGCTTTTTTTTCTCTTTTCTTTTTCGTTCTATCGGTTAAAAACTATAAACGGTCACACCAGGCATATATTAATTTATGAAAAAGCCCTTCCCGTGACAGCTAAGCCAATGGATGATAACAGTGTGGTGGGGTTAACATGGCAACCGATATGGGTCAGCCTCGTCGTCAAAGCAATAATAGATAAATTGTAATTACTGTCAACTGATGAAATATATATATACGGAGTGATAAAGATAGCATAGCGATAGATTCAAGTGTGGCCACCCATAGAAATTTAGCTGAGACACGCTTAGCTGGGATAGCAAACCGCTAGTGGAATGCTACCAGGGGTTTTATGGGGAGATACATTTAGTTTTCACGTAAGTGATTGTAGTTTTTTTACCTTTATTATGTTATCCGAAGAGCGTCGTAAGACCCGACTTCTTTCCTTACCTTTTGTTTCTGGGTAAAGGTCCTTGGTTGACGAGCCCAAAAAAACATAAAAAAAAAGCGTCGCAAGACCCGTTACTTTGACTGGCCGTGCTGTTAATAGATGGATCCGAATTCGGTTTTTCAAAAAAAAAACCTTCTTATATTGTATAGTATAAAAACGGATTTTTTTAAACCGAGATTTTGATTTCCTCCTAAATAGGCGATACAATAGCCTTTTTAGACTATTTTTTGAAGGGATCTGAGCTGGCATGAGGAGACGTCTAAGTCGTCGATCTTAAAGCATTCCCACTATCTCGTGACAGTTGGTGAAAGTAACATGATATTTCCTCTTTCGTCAAGTTTGTTTCTCCAGTTATTCGTTCATATTTGTATTCTATTTACATGTTATTGAATAGTTCGCAAAAGTGGAATTAATATTGAAAGCTCTTATAATTATGTTGCCGGTGAAGGAAGCTTTTTTTTCCCTCTTATACCAGGGACCTCTTCACCTAGAAACAATTAGAAAGAAAAATAAATCAGTTATATTTTGATGCGGTCAGACACATTGCTAGTAGGAAGGAACAAACAGTGAAAACAATATGTGAAGAAGGAAGATATTGGATAAGGAGGCACACTATACGGAATAGGAATTGTCGCGCAAACTGGAATAGAAAGCAGAACGCTCGATGAAAATAATTGAACACTTAATAAAAGCATAATATAATGATCAGCATCGCAAACATGCTTTTCTCTTAAGAGGACAATATGGAGAAGAAACCAACGAAAAACGAAAACGAAAAGAAGATAATATAGTATATGTTTTAAGAACGCAGATGAATAATGGAGCAACAACAGAACGACGAAGTAAAGGAAGCAGAGAGAACTATGGATTGACAGGAAGACTAGGTTGAACAGACAGATAGAAAGAACAATTGTTAGAAAAAAAGGAAACATACATATGCGGTACTACGATCAAAGATGAAAACTTCTACACAGCGGAAGGAGATTAGAGAATGGAATTTTTCTTAAGAACAGGGGTGGAAAGAAGCAGCAACCCGAGCTGAGGAGTCCGCCGCTTCATTACCAAAAATGTCCGAATAGCTGGGAATCCACAGTAAATCAATTTGAATGAAATGGAGGGAAGAAATAACGCGGGGTGAAGGAAGCTAAAATAATTTCATTAAAAGTAGGTAACTCAGAGGTCTAGATATAAGACTAGTTTAAAAAGACCGCTCTCCATGGGATTAACGTTCAATAATTTTTACTGTTTTTTTTCTTTTTTCTTTTGAATCACACGGTATATTTTCTTCGATTTTTGGTACGAACATACACCCTACGGCTGGCAGTTATTTCGCAAAATACGTCTTGCAAAAATGAGTAAGTAATTCAAAAGTCCTAATGGCGTCACCACTGCGGTCGCATAAGCAACAGTTTGAGCTCACGTTTTTATTAAAACGAACTGCTTCTACATCCACATTTCGATTTTACAGAAAATTACGGAAGTACCGGATTGATTTTTATACTAAATTTCATTTTTTTTAAAACTTTCGAAATCGCCGAGTGCGTAGTAAGCACTCGTTTTCACTTGAAAATATACCACCGCCGTTTAACCGTTCACAGACCGGTCGGGACTCATTAGTACTTCTTTTTGCTACTACCGGAACTGGAGATTTTTCGAAATTTTTCAGTAAATCCAAACCATACTAATCTTCACTCCTTTTAAACAATATAAAAATAATCGATCACAAACTGTATAGTACTGTGTTATACAACAAAGAAGGGGGGATACACTTAAGTATTGGTCGGGATAAGCACAAATTTATTTAACAAACTTAAACATTATCAGCACTATAGAGACTGACACAAACAATCGAGTGGTCTTTGTATATATATTTCAATGCTTTGGTGTAGTCGAGATTCGTACATGGAATTGCAATATGGTGAGAAGCAAAAAAAAATGATAATTAAAAGTATAAGCAACCAGCTAACGAGACGTTTAAAAATAATAATATCCAGCAAAATATATGGTCTGCTTGCAGAGAATCAGATATCTAACTAAACGGTAACTTAATTTGTTTTTTGTCTAAACTATATTGATTTGTTTTTTAGCATTTCGGATTATTTTTTTAACAATTGTTGAAATTATACGAATAAACGATAATAAGAATGTTGGGATTGCTCCAACAGATGGCCATTTCGCTTTGTGGGCCTACACAACTTATTTAAGACTAATAAAAAAGAAAAGAAATGTCCAAATAGACACTGTCAATGCAAAATTCCAGTAAAAACATTAATGATTCTTCGATTTATTCGTGGAAAATTATATTTGTTTTTAAATTTCACGCTTAACAGTTGAATAATTTCGCTCACCACATACCAGAGTTTTTGTTTCTTTTTTTATTTTTGTTTTAAATGAACTGTAAGTACGTACTCGTAGTTTACATGGTTCGCTTTATAATTAATAATAACATTTTGATTTAATTATAATATTAGTAAATAGAAAAAAAATATATAAATAAATAAATAAAAATAAAAAAAAAAAAAAAGAACAAGATAGAGAAAAAAGAAAATTAAGGAAAGATTTTATTAAAGGAACCAGAATTTTTTTATTTTATTTTATTTACTTTTTTTTCTTTTTCGTTTCTTTTCTTATTTATTGAAGTTTATTACTTTATTGATGAAGTCAGTTAGTTTTATTTCATTTTATTCTTTATCAATCTATTTGTTACATTCTTTATTCAATTATTTATTTTTCTTACAACTTCCTTTTCCCATCAGGCATTGTGAACATTGCCAGGCAACTGTGGTCATATTGTAAGATGGGAATTTTTCAATTTTTAATTTGTATTTCTCATTTTGTCTTTTTTTTTTTTGTTTTCTCCTCTGAAAGAAAAATCTGATCTCTGTTTATTAAGTTTCATCAGGCATTGTGGGCACTGCTCTGCAGTTGCGGCCATAATGTAGAAGGGTAACCTATTTTAATTTCTTCTTTGTTTTTCCTTGGTTAATTTCATTGCGCATTGTGGGCACTGCTCTGCAGTTGCGGCCATAATGTAGAATGATAACCCAATTTAATTTCTTCTTTGTTTTTCCTTGGTTAATTTCATTGCGCATTGTGGGCACTGCTCTGCAGTTGCGGCCATAATGTAGAATGATAACCCAATTTAAATTCTTCTTTGTTTTTCCTTGGTTAATTTCATTGCGCATTGTGGGCACTGCTCTGCAGTTGCGGCCATAATGTAGAATAGAATGAAATTTCCTTCTCTGCTTTTTAGTCCTTTTTCTGTTAATATTAATTTTCCATATCTATTCATAGTGTAGCTTGCTGGCCAAATGAACTGTATTTGTTCAGGCCAATAAAAAAAAAAAAAAAAAAAAAAAAAAAAAAAATAAATGTATGGTATATATATATTACTTTTATATTTTCATACGGTTAAGCTCATTAAAGGCTTTAAGTAACTATCAAATTTACGTTAACTTCACCGTTGTTCGTTTATGGTAGTAGCAGTGCAATATAAACAAAAAAAAAATCGCGCCTTAAAATATAGCAGTTGGCTAAACGTAGAATAATACAAAAAAATTGTTCTGTTCACGACCGATACGAAATTTTTTTGTGTTTACCGTAAGCAAAAAAGATAAATGCACCAGAACGAAATAAAAAACACACGTATACAGAAGAAAAGCAAACGAGTTTTAATAATCTTCAGCGGTAAAACGCAGCCAATTTGACACTAGTTGTATTGTTTGAATTATTCCGACAAAGTATTTACGACAGGATGATTCTCCTGAAGTATGGATAAGAATATAAGCATTCCGGCATCATTGGTAATAAGGCGGCTGATTCTTTCGCTCAGTTTGCTGCTTCTTCTTCTTTCTTCCTCAAAAAAATCCCATCTTCTAATCTCTTGCCGCTGTGTAAAAACTTCCATCTCAGATTTTAGTGTCGGATATATACACTTCCTCTTTTTCTAATGATCATTCCTTTTATTTGTTCAACCTAGTCTTCTTTCCAATCTATGGTGTTCCTTCTGTTTCCTTCACTTGCTCGCTTTGTTGTTGTCTCCATTATGCGTTTGCGTTTTTATTATTCCTTGCTGCCTTCCTACCGCTTTCGTTTCTCATTACCCTTTTCTTCATGTTGTCCTCCACATTCAAATGATGCGGTTGTTTGTAACGCTGATCACGTAAGTCTTTATCTCTTTCACCAGCGTGTTCGGCTGTGTACTCTTGTTTACCGAGACCTGGGCTTCCTGCTCCTTATTGTGCCCGTTGTATCATCTTGTCTTATCCTTTTACACTTATTATCCCTGCTCTACTGTTATCTTCCTATTAACGACATCTAATCGGCTTATTGTATAACTTTCCTTCTTCATTTCTAATTATTTCTGGTTGGAGGTCCTTGTGGTTGACAAGCTCGTAAAAAAATAAAAATAAGACCTCACATTTGATCCGTAATTTAATCCACCGAATGCCTAGGAATATTAAAAAAAAGTTTTAAAGCTACCGTGGCGTTTTGAAATGAAAAAAAAAAAGTAGCCTAATTACGTCGATGGTAATTTTTTAGATGTTCCAGTGTACGTTTTTGTATGCAGTTCTAATTAAAATCATAGTTAAAAAAATTGAATACGCTTGTTCCTGTGTAATCGCATTATTCAGCGCTGACGCGTTTTTCTTCTTTTTTTTTCTTTTGGTGTAATTTTGTTGGAGAAGATGATTTTAGCGAATTACGACGAAATGTGACGGACCCGCTTCAGGACTTACCTGTGATATTCTATAGCGCGAAGTCTGTTTCTGTTTTGTTTTATTATTCTATTCTGAACTTTACAGTAAACATTTAATATGCGGAAATATGGCTTTGCACCTGACCAATTAAGAGGAGGGAGCGACGTCCACCAACAGACATGGATCAATTATTACAAACATACTAACGGAGCACGATTTGTGCATTCTCCCCCCACCTAACCATACACATTTTAACCTCTCCCATAACACTTTCTCAACAATAGACTTGGCATTAGTATCCCCATTACTGCTCCCGAAACTTAAATCATCTGTCCATGACGACCTTTGCTCAGCGATCATTTCCCTGTATTTCTGCATTTCACAGGATATCATCCATCACCACCAATCCCAAGACCCCCAAGATTCTCATTTCACAAGGCAGACTGGACGGCATACACAGCCGGAATTAAAATCCCAGCTCCTAGTGAGTCCCTATAAGACAATTTAAAGATATTTCTTAATACTATACTAGATGCTGCCTACTTATCGATACCCACCTCCCACAATTTTCGAGCTAAGAAAGTACCATGGTGGAGCAAAGAGATCCACATTGCAATCCAACAGCGTAAACGAGCACTCAAAAAGTATAAATCGTCTCGGTCGCTATCTGACTTAGTAGCCTTCAAGAAGTACCGAGCCCTTGCCAGAGCTCTCATTCGCGACAAAAAGCAAGAGTGCTGGTCACAGTTTATTTCATCCATCTCGTCATCAACGTCAAACAGGACCATATGGAATAAAATAAAATCCATCAATAGAATTAGCACCGTCCCAAAACGCGTCCTTCTCAACATCAATGGCAGTCTAATAACGGATGAAGCTAACGTTGTCAAAGCGTTTGCCAATCACTTCACCGCAGCATCGTCATCAGAAAAGTATCCCCCCGCTTTCCGTAGCATAAAATACCATGCAGAGAAACAGCCAGTGCACTTTCCACCCGAATCCAATGAATCATACAATAGTAATTTTACCATCTCAGAACTAAATTTCCAACTCAACCACCATACATCCAACACTGCTCCTGGCCCCGACGGCATCCACCCATACATGCTTAAGTACCTCCCAATTTCCGGAAAACATTTTCTCCTACACATATACAATCAAATCTGGAATTCTGGAAACATCCCCGCGCAATGGAAGTCGGCAAATATAATCCCAATACTAAAGGAAAACAAAGACCCTTCCCTTCCCGAAAGTTACCGTCCTATCTCGTTATTGAGTGTCATTTCCAAAACGCTGGAGAAGATGGGTAATAGGTGTCTCCTGTTTTTTCTCGAACAGAAAAGTCTTCTTTCTCCTAACCAAGCCGGCGGGCGAGAGGCAAGATCAACAGTCAGCCAACTACTTAGCCTGCAAAGGCAGATACTCTCGGCGTTTCAGCGTCAACAGCACCTCTATGCAGTATTTTTCGATTTAGAGAAAGCTTTTGATCGCCTGTGGCGTCATGGCCTACTACTAAAACTGCGAAAGGCGAGAATCGCCGGAAAAATGGGTAAATACCTACACAGCTTCTTAGACAATAGAACGATCCAAGTTACGACTGGTTCGTCAACGTCTGAACTGATGCTGTTGGAAAATGGTGTACCACAAGGCTCTGCTTTAAGTGCAACCTTGTTCATATACTACATATTAACTACTTAACTGACTGTCTTGCCGCCCCTGTAACGTCCCGGCTCTATGTGGACGACTTAAACATCTCCCTATCATCCAACCATCCTATAAACGCTCAAAATATCCTACAAAAATCCATAAAAAAGCTCCAAAAGTGGTCCAATGACAACGGTTTGACCTTCTCCTCAACAAAAACAATATGTGTTGATTTCCACAGGGGACGCCAAAACGCACTTTCCAGCATATTCCTGAGTCTAAATGGTGTTCCTATCCCAAACCGTCCATCAGTTAAGTTTCTAGGCTTAATATTTGATAAAAAACTCTCCTGGTGCGATCACATACGTGAGCTCAAAGCTAAATGTCTAAAATCCTTGTCCATCCTAAAATATCTGTCGAATTACAAATACAACATAAATCCAAAACTACTCCTTACAATATATAGATCAATCATCCTTTCGCGAATCAATTACGGGTGCCAGGTATACTCCTCAGCCGCCAATAGTGTGCTAAGATCCTTAGATCCTGTACATTTTGCGGCCCTCCGGTCTATTCTTTCCACTCATTCCTCTATTCCTGTTGTAAGTTTGTGTGCACTGGCAGGTTGTCCCCCACTATCCTATTATAGGAAATATTACAACTTTAAAGAACTGAGCTCCCTCCTTAGTAATACTAAGACCCCGTCACTCGAGCCGGCCACCATATCCCCTAATGGGAGTTTTGGGAACGATCTAGCGCCTGAACTTTTTTCAGTTGTGGATCATTTCCAAATCTCCTCAATCCCAAGAGCTTTACCAGATTTCGCAATAACTGTACCTCCCTGAAGTCAGCCGATCACAAATATAAACATATCTCTCACAAAATTCAATAAAGCACAATATCCCCCAAACGTAGTACAAATAGTAAAAAACACCATAGCGAGCTACACCGATCATGTATGCCTCTACACAGATGGAGCGAAGACAAAAGGTTATCAGTCACCGGCGGCATGCTCCTTCGAAGTATCAAAAACAGCAGAGTCAGCCAGACTGCATGATTGCTGCACAGCACTGGACGCTGAAATATATGCGATTGTTTTCTGCATTCAACACTATACTGATACTAACCCCAGTCCCAAAAGGCCCTACTTATAACTGACTCCTTAAATTCCCTTCAACTTATTTCAGAAATAAAACCCAAAAACCCCCTGATAAGAAAAGTCCACTACCTACTATACAGACTATCCCACCTAAACTCTGAAATATCCTTCCTATGGGTGCCGGTCCATGTAGGAGTCCCAGGTAATGAGCGCGTCAATCGAGCAGCTCAGGCGACACTATTCTCTCCAATGCCATGTAATCCCCCCACAATGGCCCATTTATTTATGCACCAAACTGGAGAAGAATGGCAGCGGGAATGGAAATCCGCAAGTACATTCCTCCGAAGCATAAAATCAACCACAGAACCCTGGTGGCCCATAGACGAAATTTCTCGCAGAGATTTTTCTGTCTTGAATCGCCTCCGAACAGGTCACACAACCCTTTCGCACGGGTATATCTTCACGGGACAAGCACCCCCAAATGTCTGCTTCTTCTGTGGTCAACCAAGCGCCCCGTCTACATCTCACCTCCTTCTCGAATGTTTCTCTTTTGCGGCACCAAGATCCACCTATTTCACTACCACCTCTATCTCTAAGATCTTATCGAACGTTCCGTCTGCGGTCGCAGCTATGTTGGCTTTCGTGCGTAGCAGCGGCCTATACCATAGAGTTTAACCTTCCTAAGTAGGCTCCATGTGCTGTAATAGCCTCAGTAGTTAAACACAGCGCATGGAAATCCTCACTATTATTTTATTAAAAAAAAAAAAAAAAAAAAAAAAAAAAATTAAGAGGAAATGTTGCGTTCCGATCAATTACGATAACCTGGCAGCTTGACATGATTTTATCGTCGCAGAAGGCCTACCAGCTTCGGCGTTCAACCTTTGCCGAATCCCATTCAGGCTGACAAGCGGAAACGAATTAAGATAACACAGAAAAAGAATTTAATGGCAAATGGTCCAAAAAAAAAAAAAAAAAACAAACAACTAATCCTCGTCTTTTTTTTTATCGGAGGTCGGTTACTTTTGAGTTATCAAATGTGCTCTTTGGCGGTGTCTTTTATTATCTTTTTACTTTGGCTGTAATTGTAAAACTTTTTCCTTCCCTTTTTTTTTTTTTTTTTGAAATTTTAATCACGTTTTTAAAAGGCCAGTTTTGCTTAAGAGAATGTATAGCGAAAAAGAACGAACAGGAAAACGTGAGAGAGGTAAAGTGAGGGAGGAATGAAGTCGAATTAAGCGTCGGGAGGGGGGCAAGAATTAAAATCCTGCTCGGATTACTTCGTCACGAGCTCGACGGTACGATAGTGGTATTTTCCTTTTAATATGTCTTCTCGCAGAACTAGTTTATGATTTACTGATTTTGACTTTTTCTTTTTAAATACAAGAGACCGGCGTCCGCCGTTCACGGCGATTATTATAATCCTTCGGGAAAAATTTATAATCAAACTTTTCGGCTTATAAAGATTATTTTCGAGGCAGAAATTATCAGAGTTTAGAGAAGCTGGCCATTCGATTTATATCTTCAGAATCGTATCGAGGCTCAAATTGGTACAGGTTCGTTTTCGAAATATTCGCAAACGTGAATTAGTGTTAATATTATTTTTAGGTCAGGCACTCAGTCCGAACAAGACCGGTTTCCAAGTAAGAGACGAGAGAGAGTTCTCGTTATTTAAGTCCGAAGTATCACGATGATACGCTTGTAAAGCAGGTTTCTTTTTTCTTTTTTTTAATTTATACAAATGGCTGAACTTGCTGCGGAACATGTTTTTCTAAGAGAAAATTAGCGATTCAGTAACTCACTCCTACATCGCAGCCTTTCTGTACAAAATTCCTCGTACGATTCGTCATCCAGAAATTAATCTCAACGCCAGTTGTGTAACTCAAAAATGAAATTCTATTCACCAGTAGCCTACATGTCCTGAGATATCTCGATTTGCGTTACGTTTAAAGAAACAGCTTCAAACATTTTGTAGTTGAATATCATCGAGAACAACAGCTTACTGTGCATTACATACAACTTCATCACGTTAATTCTTCAAAGTGCTAGACCGAAGAGTTTGCCGCAAAGTAATCGGGAGACACATATGGTAGTAGCACAAGAAATTACGCGTAGATCTATTTTTGTATGTTAAACGTAAATGCGATAACGAGTGAAACAATTAAAGTAAATAGGTAAAAATTGTGCTCTTCATTTATTATTCTCCGTATACGTTCTCTTATTCGGGCTCTTTCTTCTCTTCATGGGATCCATATTGACATGTTGTGGGCTCCTGGTACCATTCTGGCTTCTCTGGTAATGAGACGTCTGATTCTTTGGCTCGGGTTGCTACTTCTTCTTCTTTCTTCTTCCTCAAAAAAATTCCCTTTTTCTAATTTCTTGCCGCTGTGTAAAAACTTCCATCTCAGATTTTGCTATCAAATGTATACATTTCCTCTTTTTCTATTAAACTATTCCTTTTATTTGTTCAACCTAGTCTTCCTTCCAATCTATGGTGTTCCTTCTGTTTCCTTCACTTGCTCGCTTTGTTGTTGTCTCCATTATGCGTTTGCGTTTTAATCATTCCTTGTTGCCTTCCTCCCGCTTTCGTTTCTCGTTAGCCTCTTCCCCATGTTGTCCTCTCCATTCAAATGATGTCGGCTCTATACTCCCGTTTACTTGGGCTTGGGCTTCCTGCTCCTTTTTGAGCCCGTTATATCCTGCCTTTCCCTTCTACACTTATTATCCCTCTCATCGTTACCATCCTATTAACGATATCTGAAGATCGTCTTATTACATAATTTTCCTTTTCCATTAATTATTTCTGGGTGAAGGTCCTTCATTGACGAGCTCAATTTTATTCTTTTTTTCGATATCGGCAGTGGGATTTTCGAAATAAACTACAACTTTTTCTACATACACAGAAAGACAAAAAAAAAAATTTCGCATGACGGAAAAAATTTCGTTTTTGGCGACAAAGCGAACGATTTATTAAAACTACGTCGGTCGGTATCATTAAACATATTGTCCAGAGGCCACCTAATTAATAGCGATTGCATAAACGGAAGAATGGAGAATTTCCAGATGGCCGTTTTGATTCAAAATCACGGTCGATTGACGAATCCACAGAAAAAAAGAAAAAAAAAATCACGGTCGATCTGAAGACAAACTGCTATTTAGCTTTATTTACTATAAAATAAGCCAACCATCGTGGCCTAGTTGGCTACGCATGGTGTTTCGTTCAGATAGATCCCGGTTCAAATCCCGCTGTCGGACAATGAATCTTTCAAAAATTTCACTTGCGCTAGATTAATGTCCATAGTTGACTGCCGAAAAAAAAAGAAAACAAAAAAAAACTATAAATCTAAAATGTAATTTTCTCTTTTTTTTTCTAACTGCTCAAATCGTTTGCACGATGTACGTAGAGTAACATTGTATCAGACTCAACTGATAATCTCTCACTTCAGCAATAATTTTCTTACTTCAATCCTTTGTTCTTTGCATCTCCTATCGTCCCAGAATCTAATTCTCTAGCATAACACATTAAAGTGGTTGAGTCAAAGCCAAGGACGAGCTCAAAAAAAAAAAAAAAAAAATCGTTCCTACTGTTTTAGGTAACCTCGTCTAATTTAATAACAATATTTGTAATGTTTTTTCTTCTTTACGGTTGTATTACTCAGTTTCGAGCATTTCGCAAATTTTGTACTCTTCCTTATTGAAATTTTATCATATTAACGATATGTTAAGCATTTCCTACAATTACATTCATTTGTAATTTGTGAACATCATTTATTTCTGTTATTTCGCAAATATTTACTTGTAAATAGGTTAAAGATTATTCATCTAGTTGAATTTTTTCGCGAGGGTCGGAAAGTAGCGAAAGATACGATCTTCGAAAATTTTATTTGTTTATTAAAATTAATGGATACGTTATCTGGAACAAAAGAAGACTCCACCAGTTCTGCGCTCGTCTTTCAGTGAATGGAACGTTTTTGTTTTCTCCGGGATTTTTATCTCATCGTTCAAAAATATTTTTATTTTTGGAAAGCTTTCACCGTTTTTTTTTGTTTTTTTTATCTACATTATTAATCATAAAACGAGCAAATTCGACATCCTTTAGCTTGAAAAAAATCGTTCAGATAAATTACGAACAAAACGATTTTCGATACTGTATATATTGCCCCGAAAATTAACAAGATCGGTTTTAATAATGTCTTTAATTTAAAAAAAATAAAATAAAGAAATAAAATAAAATAAATAGAAACACTTTTGACGGGGTAATAGATCTATTAATTACTTTTATATTAGTAATAATTGGGGCAATTGTAAATTATAGCAATCTGAAGGTTGGTTATGTATGTGCATGGGATATGCGTATTTGATAAAAGCGGTTCTGTCTTTACAATGTAAACTGAAATTTATTCGCGCGTGCATAACTGCGCTTAAATTACGTGTGCTTTAAAAGTAAACTGTCGTGTAGAATCAACTGCCGTTACGTTACCAGCGAAGGATTGTAAAACGTTTAGTCCTAATCGAGCAACGTAATTAGCGCAGGTTTTTCTTACTCGTACCAGCTCTTCGGAAGTGGTTTAGATTTTACTTACACCAATTGATCGAGTACAAAAATACATTGTTAGCAAAAAGCGAAGGAATAAAACTGATTTACAGCAATTCTAAGCCAAGTAGTAATCCTGAAATATACCGTCAAAAACGGCCGCGTCTTTTATGCATTTTTGAATAAAAATACGTATATTATCACACACGTTCAGCATTTCGTGCAATATTTGCATTTTTATTCAGGTTAAAAACAAAAATTACTACAATGTGTACTTGAGAATTAGCGTAAGTGAGGGTTCGTTATCAGAAATTCAACAATGTTCATTAATGCAGACATTATTCGTGTTCTTTATAAGGCACTTGTACGTCCTCAGTTAGAATATTGTTCAGTAATATGTTATGATAAGTATAATAAAATTATTGAAAATGTTCAATTAAAATTCTTAAGATATCTTTACTTCCGCATGGTTAAGATTTACCCGTAGTATATGAATCACATTATTGTGAAGAAATTGTTACGTTTTAAAATCCTAAATCAGAGACGGAAACATGCTAAATTAAAATTTATACACGATATAATACGCGAATCAGAGATGAGTATCTATTTGACGATAGATACTTTTCAAAGTACTAAGATTAATTAGTACAGGAAGAATCGCTTATTTATTGAAACTCAGGCACATACAAATATTGCGTTGGGTTCTCCGATTCGGTCTGCAGTCCATCTGTTACATTACTCACTGAATATCCAGAAATTGATATACACTTCGATAACAGAATTAAGTACTTATAATTAGTTTAAATCTTATTTTTTAATATCAAATACAGCGGAGGTATACTTATTCATATTTTTGTAATTGGTGGTCACGGAGGATGACTATATTCTTTAAGCACTCTGTGCATGCGAGAATATTTTCGTTAATATTAAGAACCATTATTGTTATAGATATTTTATTAATAATGTGATATGTTACTTCTAGGTAATATGCTCCGTGTAATTGTATGGAGCAAGGCCGTGTCCACAGGGGGGGGACCCCCATGAGAACTGAAATAGTTATTATAAATACACAAAAATCTGAAAAAAATCACAAATTTAAAATAAATATTGATGATTTTTTTAGGATGTTCTTACCTACCTTTAAAAGAAAAAAGAAAAAATATGCTGCATATTTTTAGGCACTTCATTAATATGTTATGCAAATTTTTTTATTACGAGTATAATTAATAACATATGTGTAATTTTTATTAATGTTCATATACGGGGTAATTCATTTATGTGAATTATTAATATATAAATCAAAATGATGGAAATTATTAATAGTACGAATATTAGTGATAAATGTATTATTATTTATAAAATAAATATGGAAAAAAAATCCCCCCCCCCCCCCAAAAAAAAAAAAATTTTGGGCACGGGCCTGGTATGGAGCATACCAATATTTAAATAAATAAATAAATAAATTATGTCACGCCGCTGTAATGAATAACTCTTTTTTTTCATTTTTTTTTGTTGTCTCGGTAATAGATATCATTAAAAACATTTTTCAATATTGAATTGAGTATTTTGCCTTAAATCTCCTCGGCCGAAAAAAATTTCTACCGCAGATAGATATTTCAGTCTTATATTCTTAATTCTAACAGTAACCTATTATCGAAAAATATAAGGATACAAAACAAAATAATAACTTCTTTACGCGCATCTTTAATGGAAAACATTTATGGGAATATTGTCTCACAGAAATTAAACTTGAACGAAGACATTTTCGAACAAAGTGCCTAGCGGTTTTTCAACTATATATAATGTAAACTTTTCTTAGGCAGTTGATAGGCAACTGTTTTCGGAGATCTTTGTCGGCGACTTTCTAATCAAAAGAAAACACATATTTTCCTATTTCGCCGATAAACAAAGTTTAACGTAAAAGAAAAGCCTTTATATATATATATACATATATAACTCGGGTATTTTGACCTCGCAAGGGGCTCTTGACCTCTCTTGCTTATATTTCTATCGCTTTCTCTTCTATACTTTGTATAAAATGATCAAAATTTGCAATATCATTCTTATTGGTGTCGTTTTCATTTTACATTTAACTTTCGTTACATAAAATTGAGACATTATTAGATCTAATAGGGGCCGGTCTAAGAATTACGTTGTAATTAATATATATATATATTAATAACAACGTAATTTTTAGGCGGACCCGCATTAGAAAAAATGGCCCAATTTTATGTAACGAAAAAATGTCCCTATTCTATAAAACGAATGTTTTTCTTTTTGTTTCGTTGCCGGTAAGAATGATGTAAATTTTGATAATTTCATACAAAGGGTAGAAGAGAAAGAAATAGAAATGTAAGTGAAGAGGCAAAGCCCCTTGCGAGGCTAAAGTAGCGGAGTTATTTATATATTATTACAACGTAATATGTTAGGCCGGTTCCCATTAGAAAAAATGTCCCAAAAATGTCTCGATTTTATCTAAAGTTTGTTATATTTTCATTTTTACCAACTTCGAAAGAAAAGGAGTATTGCACAGTTTGTCGTCCCGTTTTCGTTTCTGCGATTCATGTTTGCGATTGATGAATGAAAAGTCCCACCATAAATTTAGGCATGTAAAGACTATATTATTGCTAATTAAACAATACCATGGAAACGCAAAAAGGTGTATTATTTAAATGTGTTGTAGTATGTTAAGTTGTTTCGGTAGTTTAATAAAATTTATGGTATAAATTACTGCTTGTAATTTTTTTTTTTTTTTTGTTACATAAAATTGGGGCATTTTTTCGTTATAAAATCTAACGAGGGCTGACCTAAGAATTACGTTGTAAATTTTGATTATTCTATATCTATACAAAGTATAGAAGATAAACAAAGAGAAATTTAAGCATGGGGGGTCAAGGGGCACATCCCCTTGCGAGACAAAATGACCGAGTTATGGTGACTAAATTAACGTGTAGACAGACGGCAGTTGAAACACACATGCCCCATGCCAGACAGGGACGGAAGCGTTTTTTTTTTTGTTTTTTTTTTTTTAACCCCCCTTTGGGCATATCAACAAAGGATCTTCGCCCAGAAACGAAAGGAAGGAGAAGGATCAGTTAAATGTAGATTCGGTCAGCTATTGATAAGATAAAGGAACTGAGATCGACGGAAACGATAAGATATACGAGGCACAATAAGGAGTAGGGAGTTTGAGTGATAGCAGATTGGAATACAAAGAGGTACGTTCGTTCACGAGGGATGGACATTCAAAGAGGATATGGTCAGGATCACAGACGGCTACGTCGTCAGGATAAAGAGGGCAATAAGGGGAAAGAGCGAGATGAAAACGAAAGCGTGAGGAAGGAAGAAGAGTATGATTCAGACGTAAACGGATAATAGGAACAATAACGGAGCGGTGAAGCGAAGGAAAATCGTAAAACCAAGGCCGCGTGGAAAGATTAGGTTGGATGGAAAAATAAAAGGAAGAATGATTAGAAAAGGAGGAAACGTAAAAATCTGACCAAAATCTAACATGAAACTTTTTGCACAATGGGAGTAAATTCGAAACGGGAATTTTAGAGAAAAAAAAGCGGGAGGATACAGCAATCTGAGCCAAAGAATCAGCCATTTCGTTACCCTCTATCCCCATATGACTGGGGACCCAGAGCATTTCAATGCGGATAGCGTGAAGTGAGAAGAGAGTGTGAATGAGAGAGCGAATTGAACTTGCTCCTTAAACACTTTGGCGAGCGTATTACCTCGCGCAATAACCAATTTTCGTAGCTACCACGCTCGCCGGATTTATCAGTTTGTGATTACTTTTTATGGGGTTACCTAAAACGCTGTATATATATATCCATAAACGGCGAACCTTTTTTTTTTTTTTTTTTTTTTGGGCGCATCAACTATGGACCATTGCCCAGACACAATGGGAAGAAGAGACAACTAACTAGAACCTAATTCGATTGGAGACAGCTGAAATAAAGAAACCAAGGACAAGAACAACAGACCGGGAAGAAAGAGACAAGATGTAAGACGCACAGTAAGGAGTGGGAAGCCCCAGCTTTATAAGGTGAAGATAGAAAAGAGAACGCTCCGCAGAAAGAGCAGGGCACTCGAAGAAAATGTGATCAGCATCACAGACAACTGCTTCATCTGGATGCAACGGACAATGAGGAGAGGGAAGCAAAGAGAAACGATAGCGTGAAGAAGGCAGTAGTGTGTGATTAAAGCGCAGGCGGACAATAGAGGAAATTATAAATCGTGGAAGAGAGGGAAACTCCGAGAACCATGGATGAGAAGGAAGTGTAGGTTGGATTGAAAGGTAGAAGGAACGATTGTTGGAAAAAGAAGAAGGGTAAACGACGAACCTTGGAGGAGTTAAAAAACAATATTCAAGATGAAGTTGATACAATTCCGAAAACTATTTTGGAAAAAGTATTCATCAATTTTCGATACACGACTGAAGGAATTCATCGTAAATAGAGAGGTGTTCATTTAAATTTTATAATTTTCAAAAAATAATTTTTGTTGAAATAATTTTGTCATATTATAAAATAGGGAAAAATTAAAAATACTTTTGGTAAAAAAATATTTATTTTATCGCTTTTCTTTAATCGAGATATTAAAATTAAAAATATGGTAGGTTTTTCTGCCTCCCCCTGTATATATATATATATATATATATATATATATTAGTCACTTTTTGGCTGCAAACAGTTTTTCCTAGAATAGCAAAGAGTTATTTTAACAAAATAAGAAAAACAATATAATCTTTTCGAGAAAGCATTAAAAATAACATATACTTACAAAACGGATAATAAAATAACGCAAAGAGAAAAAAATATCCGATCAAAGTTGTTGCGCATTTGAGAAATTACAGGCAGAAATATTTGCGGATTCTGTGGATTAAAGAAATGTTAAAGATCACATCAATAACTGATTTGAATTATTGAATTATTTTAAAAAAATATATCGATATTAGATCATTTTAAAAAGCATTTGCCAAATAAATTCAGTGGGAAATTTGTTTTTCATTTCCCTTTTCGACGGGTTTTTTTTCAACGGCCCCGGACAATTTGAATTAAAATTTTTTTTTTTTCAAAATGAATTTTATATCCGAAATGGATTTATAACAGAAATACAAAAAAAAGTCATAACATAAATTTTTGAAAAACACACTTATCTTATTACTTAGTTCTAAGAGATAGAGAATCCAATTTATATTTCTGTATTCGAACGTTTGTCATTAATCGGGAATACAACAACTAAATTTAACACTTCCAAGGAAGCTAAAAAACCATTCGTGTCTTATTTACGTCATTAATTTAATAATTTGCAGTCGTATAAGAAAGGAGAAGGTTGCTAAACCATTAGCGCTGTTGTTATAAAACACATCGAAAATTCTAGTAATGAAACAAGAGTGAAATGAAGTCTCCGAGGTAGACGTCACAACTATATAGGCTTTGTTTTCACTACCGTCACTGGATGGTAGAGATGAAGCGTCGCGTATTCACCGGTTGTGTATATTTTCAAGACTTCGACGGCGTAAAAATATCATAGCATCCATTTTGATAATTGCGTACAAAGTAAACAATTCCACTTGTAAAATAAATGCTAAATGTAAGACTGCTCGTTTCTATCCATGTATGGAATGACGTGGAACTTTGCACAAATGACATTTACATAATGCTAAATGAATGAATTGAAACAATTTAAAAAACTAAACGTTTATTAGGGAATAGCTGACGTAAAAACTTCAGCATGCCGGTTATTAAATAATTATGAAGCGAAATACATAACACATTGGTACGATTCGAAGTTCTCCCTTTGTAAATGCTTTTTAAAAATGTATATCTATATATGTAATATATATATGTATGTATAATATATATATATATATATATATATATATTATGCATACATATATATATATCCATCAATCAAACTTAACTGGGGGGTTCTAAAATGTGTTTATAAAAGAGTCACTTTCAATTGATTATGTTACTCTTTTTATCGTAAAATTTGTTTACTAATTTCTATGAAAATTTTCATAATCCAAACATTTGTATTTGTAAAAATAAAAGAAAAAAAATTTACACTATTTCATCACGCAATTTTTTATATTATGTATTACAGATTCTTGCGAATCAAAGGATGTAAATTTGCCATCTTTTTTTGAAATATTCTAATTTGCAAATGTGATTCCGTTATCTGGAAAGATCTGCCATTTGAGTTTCATGTAATGCATTTGCGAAATAATCTACCAAATAAGGTAAAAGATTTTCAATCATGCTCAAAAGAACCCAGCCTGGCTAAATTATTTACTTTTCAGCAACGATCCACGTTACTAGCGGATTTCTTTTTTTTTCGGTTAACACTGTAGTTCTTATAGTGTATTTCAGGCAGTGGTTAGCGTTAACCTTCATCTGTGATAATTCAGGCCAATAACAGCGAATTTTACAATTCTATAGAAGCACAAGTCCCAATATGTATTAAACTAAAGCGTGCAATACGGTAATGTCGTCTAATATTATACCGACGGAGTGAAAGCAACTCCCTTCAAAAACCCATCACCCGCGGCAGGCACTTTTGAAACGGATAGTGAAATCAGCGCAGTTCGTCTTAGAGATTACTGTAGCATCCTGTGTGCAAAAATATACGCGATCGTTTTTTGCTTGGAGACGATTCTGTCACCTCTGCAGTAACATGTCGGGAAGTATTTTTAGTTACAGACCCTTTAGTGACTGACAGAGTGTTAGCGGAAGATATATCCAAGCGTCATCATCATCATGGTGCCGTGTCCGTTATTGAACGTTAGCTAACATATTGGTAATCTTCCGTCTAACTAAAACTGCAGAGAACAAATTATTGATAACTGGTAAATTTAACTAATCCGACTAATTCTACAACCAGGTTGTCTTTCTTCGTCCCCGTGGTGCCTTCCCTAATGATCTTCTTCTGCATTAGCACGTGAAGCAGGCTATATTGTTCGGCGTGTCGCTTCATGTAACCAAAATATTTCAGTTTACGATACTTCATTTCTTTTACTATTTCTTTGCATTTGTTTATACAATGTAGAGTACCTCCGAGTTGCATATTTTATCTGTCCATTTTATGTGAAGTATTTTACGATACTGTCGGATGTCGAAGGCATCCAGTTTTCGCTCTATTCTTTTCGTAATTATCCTGCTTTCAGCACCATGCAGTAATACCGAGAGTACATAGCGTTTTATTCAGATCTAGTTTTAAGTTCTTACTACATAATATAGCTTTTAATTTTAGAAATGCACTTCGAGCTTTTCCTATTCGAATCTTTATTTCATTGCGCATATCCCATTGATGCCAAGGTAATCGGTATTTTTAATTTCCTTCAAAATTCATTTCCAAAAGCAGTCAGTGGGCCTATAGTTGAATTTACAGCTGTCTAACCCATATACCTTGTTTTGGAAATGTTCAACTGTAATCCATAATTATCTCACACGACGGTAAATACATCTAATAAACATTGTCGTTCGGTTAGATTGCTGTGAGAATCGTATCATCCGTATATCTAATATTATTTACTTTATTTTCATTTATTCACTTCCTTTAAATTTCCTCAGGACTTCTTCAAACAATTTTCCACTGTATATATTAAATAGTGTCACGGACAAAGTGCAGCCTCGTCTTACCCCTCTGCAAAACCCCTTTTCATCTGTGTTATGATGGCCATTTCTGATACTTGCCGACTGACAACAACAGAGATTTTTCATATAACCCGTACCTTTTCCCCATCAATTCCTGTTCTTTCTAATATATCCGTCATCTTGTTATGTTTCACCTGATCAGATGCTTTTTGGAAGTCCACGAAGCATATGAAGCTTGAACGCGCAACACCTTTATATCGCTGTTCCAACAGGTTCATATCGAATAAGGCACCTTGACTTTTAGACATGCGTTGGTTAATAAATGGACTATGAAGTTACAGAGATATGGCAGTCTATCTGTACTACGGATTCTCCCGGAAACGAAAGAGTGACTATAACAGCCTATTCCCACGTCTACAAATTCCTTTAGTTCTTTCAAAAGTAGTGGGAGAAGTCGATTAAGCTATATGGTCCCCACAGGACGCCGCGGGTGGATTACAGTGTGCCCTGCCGTAGGCGTTTAGGTCTTACTCGTGTGTCGTACAATCGTCTGTTGGTTGGAACATGCACTAACCGCTTGCCCTTTTTGCGGCAGTCACTTGCCACCATCTATCAAGCACATTCTTTTGCAATGCACGGTAATCCTTCCGAATTAAGTTCGGCATTTTCAATTTACATTCGGCCTTCTCGAATACAGCAGCGGACCTTAAGTCAGTGCTGCGGTTCGTAAGGGAAAAGATCCATTCTATAACTAAAAATAGACTTTAGGACCGTAGTGGTCTTAGTGATTGCGCATGATTTTTAAGTTGAACAAATTCGATATTATCGATTTACTAAAAAAACCATATGCAGAATAAATAAACAAAACAGTTTACTTCTACGCTGCTTTCACACCATATCAGTCGTGTCGCATTAAGTCAAAATTTCATCAGTCAATTCGCACTGGATCAGTAAATTTGATCAGTTTGTTAGTTCATATTTTATATACGTTTTGTTTTTGCTTTCGTTTTTGTAATTGCGTTTTTTTGTTTTCGTAATTAAGGGGTTATATCTGTTTGGAACCCCCAAAAAAGGCCTTTTTTCATTTTTTTTTATGAGCTCGATTTTAAATAATCATAAATAATATATGAATCCATTAAGTAACTCTTCAGGAATATTAAAAAAAAATTTTATTGGCATAAATTTACAAAATGGCGGCTGTTGGTCAATAAACTAAAAACACTTAAAAAAGTATCTCCGCTGCATGCAGTGTAGAAGTCCCTTGGATCACCATCTGGAAATATAAACATTTTTTTTCATACACTACATGAGTTTTGTTAGTGAAGTACACACGATTATAATTTTAGGACTTTTTTTTTGCAAAATGGCGACTGTTTAAACAAAAAATTGCGATTTTGACAAAAAAAATCCACTTAAATTGTTTATATTTTTTTTTCTTATTTACCGATCGTTAAAATCGTGTGTACTTCATTGGATAATCGAATGAAGAAGCTACAGATTACAAGTCAACCGGATGAAAACTCTTCGAGTTCTGCTGCGTGCCGATTTCAAAAACATCGTTTCGAGGAAAACGCATTTAAAGTGGAAAAACGCTACAACTTTTCGAAATCATAATAATATGGTCGTCCATAATCATTTTTTTACCTTAACTCTACCATCCCAGCACCGTATAATTGCCCGTCCAAAGTCATATTCTGGTCCTCTAGCTATTTTCTCGCCGATGTAAGACTGCGTCTAGCTGTTTTCTCAATCTCGGAAATGGAGCGCTCAGCGGCCTTGATGCGATTGGCGTCCAGTTCTATGTAAAAGTCGAATAATGTACGTCCAATCGTTATTCCTAGTGCATCGTAAATAGAACAAAAGCCTGATAACCCCTCATTGACCGTGACGGCAGCGATATCAGTCGCTATATCAAGCACAGAGTCCGTAAAAAGTAATAAGTTCATAATGAGCTTACCCGTCAATTTACCTCGGCTCCCGAGGCCTTTGGTACTTTTTTTTCATGTTACGAAGGCGAGTTCCTATTCTCTTTTGAACATGGCCAATACACTCTTTTTTAGCAACAGAAACATTTCCGTACGGATTGGTGTCCATAATTCCTTTATAGGTTTTCGAATCCCCATCGCCAATGTGATTGACGTATTTCACATTATGAACTGATTCAAAGTGCTGGAATATGTCAGTGACGGCGTCGACCTCCAACTTGCCCGCTGAACCCTCATGATTTGCTTGGCAATGAAATTCATGGTCAGCAAAACCTTCTTCATATTCTGCAGTTCCTTCTTTTTTCTTCTAATATTCACACACTTTACAATACTTTGATTTGGCACAAACATCCAACATTTTACCAGTATACCAACCAATTAGCGAAACAAGCCCGAAAAGAGAAGTATTTGGCGTGACCAAAATACACTAATAGAATCAATAGAAGTCTGCGTATTAAATCACGTTTAGAGTTGAAAAAATAGCATAAGGAACTTCGTTCCTGACGGGGGTCCCCCGACCGCACAATATTTTTTTATGCTTGGACGTTATTGATTAGTAATTTAAGCCAATAAAAAAAAAATGTAAAAAAAAAAAATTCAAACATATATGATCCCTTAAATTGCATATATTTTAAAATTATTTACTATTAGTTAGTTGAAAAAAAGAAGAAAATATCGAGCCAGCGTGTGGATTAATACTAACAAGAAAAACGAGTATTTTTTAAAATATGCCACTATCAATGCTAAAAATAAGCTCTTAATTTTTTTATGCGTCATAGTTCGGAAATTTGTTACAATGTAGTTTAAAAAAAGATATAAACCAAAATTAATATAAAAATTCTTCTACTATTACGTACATGTTATTTAATTTTCCAGCAATAACCCCTTTTAGCGCAATCTTGGAATTACCTTCTGAAAACAAATTGTACATAATGTTGTTTTTTTTTGTAAGGACGGTCGCCAACCAGGAAGACCTTTTTCTTAGAAATAATAAAAAAAAAGAGAATCAATTAATTGGATCTTAATTTGATTGGAAATTACTAATGTGAAAGAATGGCAGCAATAACAGGCAAAGGACAAGATATAAGAAGCATAATAAGCAGCAGCCCTAACTTTAACAAATGTAAATAAAGAACAAAACGATCAGCAGAGAGAGAAGAGCTTTTGAAGTAAAGATGATATTAGAATTATAGATAACGGTATCACTGGGATGAAGAGTACAGTAGAGAGAGGAAACCGGAGAAAGGGATGCCAAAAAGAAGGCGATAATGGTTAAAGGCAAATGGTGGGAACAATAATGGAACGATGAAGAGAAGGAAATTCCCAGAAACCAAGAATTTGAGGAAGATTAGGATAAATTGAAAGATACAAGGAACGAGTTTTCGTAAAGAAAGAAGGATACATAGCTGAGCAAAATCTAGAATGAAATTTTTTACGTAAGGACAGTAGACTGAAATCTGGGATTTTCTTAAAATAGATATGTGAGCGAGCAGAACTGAGCTAAAGCATTCGGTTTTTTTATTATTATCCGGAACGGGATCAGTGATGAACAGAAAAATTTTATCAATAATAAATCGTAAGCGAAAGATGATAAAGAGTCGGAAAAAGGAGAAAGAAAGTGCGAACGGACCAAAGGGCACTCATGGAACCGGAAATTATGAAATAATCAGAGAAGTTACGATTAGGGGAGATAAAAATAATCACGAGCAGGTCAGTTATTAATTCATTTGTGAAAATTGAAAATAGAAAGGAAGAAAATATTTACCCCATCGATATTGCGTCTCTTCCTATTCCCTCTTTCTCTCTCCTTTTTGCTGATGACATTTTAGTTTACTCCACCTCAGATAATCAGTCCTCCGCCACCAACGAGTTAAATCATTCATTGTCCCTCTCTCTTTCTCCTTCCAAGTCTTCCTGCATACTTTTTGCTCCCCGCTCCTTTAACCGTGATTTTATAAACATCAGTGTATCTGGTATTCCTATTCTCACTGTTAATTCTACATGTTACCTAGGTCTTTTCTTAAATAGTCGCCTTACATTTCATGAACATATTAATTATAACTATAATTCCTCGATCAAAAGACTAAATCTCCTCAAATCTTTATCTCCGCTCAGATGTGATGGCGACCCGTGCATTCTTTTAATTCTATACAAATCTATTATTCGGTTCAAACTCGACTATTGCTCCTTCATTTATAGCAATGCCTCCAAATCTCTCCTTTCGAAACTTGACGTAATTCAAAATTTCTGCCTTCGTCTATGCATTGGCGCTTTAAAATCTTCTCCTATTCCTGCGATTCTATCCGAATCTGCCCCTCAACCTCTATCCATTCGTCGTTCACTCCTCGGTTATCGTTTTTTAATAAAACGCCTCCCCATTTCGTCATCCAATCTTATTCCTTCCTATCTTCATATCAAAAATCACTGGCGCTTGGCACCTCATAGAATTCCGATTTTATCGCTTATAGCTGCCCGTGTTTCCAATTTTTCTTCCTACGTTTCCTCTTATAACAGTTTTCCTTACTTTTCTTTCGATTTTAATAGCATATGGCACCCCAACAATTTCTCCTCCCTCCCAATCCGCGTTAATTCTTCCTCTCACAATGTAGTCAACTTCGAATTCCTTCAGCTGCTGGACTCTTTTTTTCCTTCCCATGTCTTAATCTTCACGGATGGCTCCGAGAGTGATGGGGGGGGGGCGTAGGTGGTGCGTATATGTCTCCTACGTTCCTGCACTCTGAGTCTTTCAGACTTCCGTTTTTCTGCTCTATCTTTTCGGCCGAATCGATCGTAATTCTTCGTGCCATTCATTTTATATCCTCTACAAGTGGGGTTCACAAATTCCTGATCGTTTCCGACTCCAAAGGCGTTCTTCAAGCCATCTCCTCTCCTCCATCTTATTCTTCTGACGGTGCCATCCTCTCTATTCGATCTTTTGTCTCCCCTTTGTTCTCGTCTCGTTCCATTTTCATAGACTTTCTATGGGTTCCTAGTCATTCCAATATTGAGGCCAATGACTCAGCTGACTCTTTAACTCGCTCAGCCGCCCGCAATGGTCCTTTCCTCGACACTTTTTCCCTTTTTCATTCCTTCTCTATCACGCTCTAATCATTCCAGACTTTGGTTGGACATGTATCCATCTTTATTCTCTAATAATTATTCATACTACCGTCTTAGTCAACCGGTTTCTCGTTCCTTGCCCCTTGATTTCATTCTATTCCTGTCTGTCGTCGTTCCACGGTTGTTTCCTTAATTAGACTCAGAATCAATCATTCTCTACTCCCTTCTTCTCGCTTTCGATTCGCTTTGTCCCCTTCTCCTTTCTGCTCTCTTCACACTTCTGAGCCTTCTTGTATTTGTGATTCAAATCATATCCTTTTCGAATGTTTTGCACTCTCCAACGAACGCTCCATTCTTTACGCCCAACTTTTAGCTTTGGGTATTCCTACTCCCTTTAACGCTACTTATATCCTTTCCTTCCCATTTCCTTCAGTTATTCCGTTGCTACTGTCCTTTGTTCTTTCCTTTTTTCACCGTCTGGCTTTTTAGTTCTATTTCTTAATTTTTCATGTTGTTGGGTCTAGGCCGCTGGAGCGCCCAGGGTAGGAAAAAAAAACAACAAATGAACCCCGCGATTGTTTCGTGCCGATCAAATCGTGTTATTTGCCCAGCTTTAACTACGGAAGAATATTTATAACATAAGGTTTTCACTTCGCATTTGGATTCGCTAATGTATTCTTTAGTTTTAAATTTTCACAAAATAATGCAATAATCACTTCGATTTTTAAAATCCACCCAGAAAATTCATAATAGATATGTAAGTAGTAAATGAGAAGGGGACACACGAATTGCGCACCAAGCACTAACACAGTGACAAGTCACACACGAATTCCGCACCAGACCCGAAATAGCCCACCCGCTGACAACTCGAATTGCGCACCGCCTTTAAAAAAAATACTCTGATTTTATAAAATCGATGAAGGACATAAAAAATGAGTAAAAGTCGCTCTTTCAGTGACTTCCAAAATGTGTTATCGTAATGAAACGCGTTTACTATTTGGAATAATAAGCGAACTACATTTCAGTCGATTAAAAAAGCCTTTAACGTTTGCGAAAAATAGGCTACTATCCCGTTAGCAGTACGATTGTCATTCGAAATATTTTTAACAACCTCTAGGGAACGTAATCATATTTAAAGAAATGTTGCGTAAAATAGAATAATTTTTGCACGAATATTATATAAAATAACGTAAATTACGATAATTTCTAACTGAATCAGTAGAATTTTCAGCGCACGGCATACTATGTTTCATGAAGCTTCTATTTCACATTAATACAAAATACTTTCATATCAACTGATTAATGTACATGAAATATAAATGTGACCATGTAAAATTTTCGAGTTTGACAAATTAGTATCTATTATTATAATATAGAGTTACTTACGAGTTTGAGGGAACCGAGTTTCGGGAAAGTTTCAGTTCAGATTTTATTTTATCCATTAATACTTCAATGTCAGTTATAAATTGTCATTTGAATTAAAACCGAATTTGTTAAAAATTTGCAATTACTTCAAACCGATACATATGTTAAAATTAATACTTCTCAGCAAGCAATAGTTCCAATAAAACATAAAAAAATAAAGTACAAACTGGATTTTATAACCAAGACCAATTAGCCCAGTTGCAATCTGGGGAAATAGATAGGTTGCATTTCGTCAAATGCTGTTCCTATAAAGCAGCTGTATAGCTTCCCTACGTCGTAATAATTTATTTGTAGTTTTATTTTAAATTTTATCGATAATGCTTATATTTACTTATTAGGTTAAATTTAATTCACATTTTTATTTATCATACAGTAATAAAAAATCTGATGCGTTCATTCTATTTATCTGTTCTTTTATTGATATTATGATTGTACACTATTTTTTTTTTTTTTTTTTTTTTTTTTTTTTCTTGTTTGGGTTTTTCCCTGGGCTTGTCAGCAACGGACGATTACCCATCAACATGTGTACATAGCAGCAATTAGGAATAACAAGGAATGGAATCTGACAAAGAATGCTATACCAAAGATGGAGAAACAATAACAATCAACGTCGAAAAATGCCAAACGTATGTATCCTGAAAAGAAAAGAAATGACGAAGGTAAGAGCAAAAGGAGTTAGCTGTCCCATACCATGGCCACATCTGCAATTACAGAGCCCACAGTACAAACGGACAAAGGAATCTGGCTATAAATAATTAAGGAAGAAGAAACACGGGATGTTTAAAAAGCAGTTAGATCCATCAACCACGAAACCTATATAGAACACAGCGCTTAGCGTCTGTAAACAATTATCCGAAAGTTCAATGACTTTCTCCATCACTATAAAGCAAAGTTTATAGTTTTTAATTATGAAACATTAATCATATTTATGGCGACGACTGCAGAAACAGCGCCTACCATTCTGTTAAAAGGAAATGAGCAGAATTTTCACTGAACACTATGGCCACACTGCAACAGCAGCGCCCGCAGTGCCGGCTAACAAGGAGTTCACCTATCTACCGTTAGGGCCGCAAATGCGACAGCGAGCCCGCAAAATTAACTGCGAGCTGTGCCTGTTTGTGACTGTATTGTACACTATTTACACAGTTTTATTTTGTCCTTAAGGAAATATTTTTTTTTGAAAGTTTTTTTAAACTCGTCGCAAATTTTGAAAGTTTTTTTACGAAACTAAAATATGGTTTCATTACTTCCGTGTAATGTTTTCCATTAATACAGAACATGCCCGGGAAAAATTTTTTTTTTTTGAACTTTTAAGTTTCCAGCACCCTCCGGTAATTTAAATTTGAAGCTAAAATATCGTTATATTTTTCTTTCCAAAGTATCCGTTTATATATTTCCAAAAACTACATTCGTTTGCCGTTTTTAGATGCAAATGGGGTTTAAATTAAGTGCTTATTGGAAATGTTTATTGCGATGCAAAGTTTTTGTTGTTTATTGTATATTTTAAATTTCAGGAATAATATCGGTTGGTGATTTATGCATTTTGAAGTGATTTTTAGATAATTTTAAATTTGTCATATTACATATTCTTAACTCGTTGCGCGACTTTTAGCGCTCAGAGGTTAGAAGAGTTGTTCAAACGTTAGCATTTTCTGAAAGAGCATTTAGTACTATTTTTGTATATAGCTTTACATTTTAACGTGTAAGCGTCATAATTTTTCCTCATAAAAAACATCAAAAATTATCATCCGGCTTATAATAAGTACATAACAGTAATTCGACACTGTTTAAATTACCGCTCTATTTTTAATCATAGAAATAAAATGATGTTTCAAAATTGTTATTTTACAGGGGCTTTGTAGAATTCAAACTGTTCTAGAAATATTCATCCCCATAATAAAACTGTTAACACTGATAATTGTTTAACATTAATGGTAACACGAAATTAACATTAATGTATATATGAAAGTGAATATATACTTCCACATATAAATAAATAAATAAATATATAATTCCAGTGAACTGTCATTAAATACACTAAATTTAAATGCACGGAATTATTTACGCGAGTGTGTGTGCACGTCAGGGTAGAGTGGAACACATAAAAAAACTTCCCCCAAACCCAGAAAAAACACCCGTGGTTACCAGAAATATTAATATTAAAAAAAAAAAAAAAAACGGAAAAGAAAAAAATAACGGTGATTGTAGCAATAATGGTTGCGATGAATATTCTCAAAATAATATTAGACGTATGTAGAAACAATGTTCCCACAGACTTTTAGATAGGCTAAAACTAGTCGGTTTTTCGCGCTACCGCTCTTTCGTCAAACGTTCATTTTCCCCATTAGAGATGGCTTAATAATATCTTCTCCTCTTCCACTACTCTCACGTCATCCGTTAAACATTCGATTTAAACCATATATCTACTTTCTAGGATCATTTTAAAGCATTTAACCGGAAAATCAAATTTCTTCTAAATTTTCACCGCGAAAATTACAGCGCACACTTAACAAGCTATCGCGCTGACGACGGTGCCATCTTTTTTAAATATAAAAAACCCATTAATATCAAAGTATCAAATATTCAAAAGGGCAGGGCCATTTAAAAGCTAGAGAAACATTTAAAAAGTTATCTGAAATGAAAAAGTAACGAAGTTGGGCAAAAGCCGGTTTGAATATTAAATGAAAAGAGCGCGAAAGTCAAAAAGCGAAAAGGTTTGAAAGAAAGCTTTTTTGGCAGCTCGGTAGTAATTTGAAGAAATAAGCCGGAAAAATGATGATAGAGCGGCGGTTTACGGAATGCAATAGTCTACTAGTAGTGATGGTAAAATGGATGATATCAGCTAATGTAGTCGGAAAAGAAAATGGCAGTGATGAAGCTTTCACTTGGAGCGAACGAAGAATTGTTAAGAAATTCCAGAAGTGACGTCATTCTGCCATACCAGAAAGAAATGTCGAAAAGTGTTAAGAACGAAATATAAATTGTACAATGTAAATAACGGTTTGAAAATGCCAGACGCAGATGGATTGGCGGGAATCGATAATTAGAAATTTCGGTTACTTTTCGAAGAGAACGAAATTTTAAAAAAAAATATGTGGTAAA
Source organism: Icerya purchasi (assembly GCA_039619475.1). Lineage (NCBI taxonomy): Eukaryota > Metazoa > Arthropoda > Insecta > Hemiptera > Monophlebidae > Icerya > Icerya purchasi. The sequence continues at coordinate 94,540,084 of CM077116.1, read as the reverse complement.
TAAGCAGATTCGAAAAACGACGTTTACTTTCGCGTACACTGAAAACAAATTTAATAAATTATTTAAGTCCGAGTTAATCTTATTGTGACCGATTCGGTGTGACTCTACCAACTTGATTGAAAAATGACAAAAACGCTGGTATCGACCGATTCGATGCAATTATTTTATCTATTTGACTAATAAATAACAAAAACTGATAAAACCTTATATTTTGATCGATTCACCGCAGTCATTATATTTGGCTAAGAATTTGAGGCCTCTCTATTTTTATTCTAAATTAATGGATCTGATTTGTGAACATAAAGAACGTCGTAGATTGCAAAGAAATTTTATCAAAAAAAAAAAAAAAACAAAACCCTGGAGACATTTTAATTGCATGTTTTCCTGCATTGTGATACTGAAAGAATTGCAATCAACACAATTTGAAAGTCCAAATTTCATTAGGAAGAAAAACACCGGCTAATAATTAGCATCATATGAACTTTACCAGTTCAATGAAAAGAGCAGGTTGCTTTCGGCTATTAATGTCGTAATTACGAACCCGACTTGGGCTATAAATTCAGAGTGCTTTTTGTAGGAGACGGTTGTTTAATGGTATATCTCCTGTTATTATACCAACAACAAATAACCGAGAAAATACTTTTAAAACTTGTTAAAAAATTCTTAATGGACGTTAATTTAATTAGCAAGATGTAAGAAACTTGTTTTTTTTTTTTTTGTTTTTTTTGGGGGGGGGGGAGATATCCTTCTGTGTCTTAGACGGGTTAAATCTCCACGAAAGAAATAAAACGTCGCATTTATTACTTATGCGCTCCTTTTGCTCTAGAATTTTTGCTTTTTCTCTATACATCTCACATATTCTTAACGAAGTCATAACATCGTCTCATACAAATCCTAAATATGTCGTTGGTTTATACGAGTACTGTATATCGTATTTTTCTAAAGAAAAAACCATGATATAAACTATTTTAGTAGTTACGTTTTAACCACCTGCCTTTGCCGCTGTTGAATATTTCAATTCTTTAAAGGTTTCGTACAAAAAACAAATTGTAAGGAATACCGATCAAATCCAGAAGAAGTACCAATTCTGGATTTTATCGAGTTTGGAAAGACGAAGGTACACTGAGCTTGAAACAAATAACACCGATTTATAAAGAATACGAAGGATGATTGACACTCCCCGTTTGTGCGGTTCTTTTAAGGCGAAAAGTGTATAAATAAGAAATATCCAGCGGAAGGATAATCGACTGTCTAGAAAAACGCCAAGATTACAAAAGGATTTGGTTAACGTAATAGATAAGTGTAGAACTTAAACACGATTCTTGAGGAAGTCCACGGAATACACAATCAGAGACATAGAGAAAGGAAAGGAGTAAAAAGGTTACCATCAAAAATGTCCCAGTAATAACATAAAGAAGTTTGCGATGTGATATACAAATATAAAAAATGACTGTACAAATCGATCTCTTGAACATAAAACGGACGAAAAACTGCGCAACTGACAATGATAAAAGCGGACATATATTACGGCGACGGTTAGACACCAGTCAGCACAGATAATCGAGAAATAGATAACGACTTATCGCAACACAATAAACGAAAATTATCAACCTCTACAATTAAATTAATCGAAATAAATAACAACTGAAATTAAAGACAATATATATGCGATCAAGAGGTGATAACTAAATGGAATAAACCAAAAGTAATTAGAATAAATTAAATAATGAATCTTCTCTAAATAATGCAAGTCTATACATAACAAGCTTCATTAAAAAACGTTGTTGGTTCTGAAATGGAACTCCGCAGAACATTACTTGCAAGGTTCCAGGATTTTTGACATTATGTTTCCAACAGTCCCTGCAAATTTTTTTTTTTTTTTTTTTTTTTTCAAATTTTGTACGGACACAGATAACCGATCTCGAATATTCCAGTTTAACATAATTGTTCTTACAAAGAGTGTAAACCAGTACGGAGGAATATATAAGGCTATGAGATTAATTGAAGACATTTTATTCAAGAATAAACGGGGCGGCCACTTTTCAGTCTGTCGCGAATGAATTAATATATTGGTAAAGTTTTTTTCTGAATTTTTTTTTTCCTATATCCATTATTTAAAACTTCAGGGAGGGTCGTGCCTTAGAAAGAAAGGAACTCTTCTAGCATTATTTTTATACTGCGAAAAGGTCATTATTGTGTAAGCGAACAAATAAAATTTTTTCCGTGAAGCGAAAAAAAAATATATCTTGCACACTTGAATCAAAGAAAAAAGCTGCGGAATGAACCCCCCTCCCGGTCCCAAAAAAGGGGCAGGATGAACTCTTCAGAGGTGGTGTGTTTTCAATTTTTTGTTCGAATTTTAAATTGCTGCAGAAGACTTATTATTACAACAATAAGTAGGGCTTAGTAGTGCGTTCTGTTTGAGCGATGTAATTCTAGTGTTTTCAGCGAGCTCGTTATTTTCGGCTTGTTGCAGCCATCTTGAACTCGGTCTGCCGTTAATTGCGTGTCAGAACTACTTCTATTTACTGATTATTGTTTCTTTGGAGATTTTCAGCGGCAACTTCGACAACCTCTCGTCATCCTTACATTCCTACTCGAGCTTTTCAGTTGTGCCCTCTATCCGTCTCTGATTTCAATCTGCCGTCTTCTCTTTTTTCCCCTTCTTTTGTTCTTTTCTTTCTTCCATCGCCGTCGCACAAATGTCAAAAATAACCGTTTATGCGCGGCAGAAAAAACCTTTCAAAAATGCAAATATGTTTATATTGTATATTTATCGTTCTTCCTTATATTGTTCCTTCTTAGTGCTGTTTCCTTATCTTCTCTTTTCGTTAGCAATTTCTTTTAGACATATTTTTCGATGCCCTGATTTTCTTTTCTTTTTACTTTCCCTTTTTTTCTTTTTTTAAAGAAAAGTTTTTATCTGCAAGAAAATGTATAAATCTCGCCAAAAAAATTTGCATATTTCATTAAATTGGTGTTATTTTCTCTATCGATTGAGGTTGGTTAAAATTCTCAAATTTTATAACAGTTTTCATTTAAATTAAATTTTCGAATACGGCCATGAAATAAAGAAATTGAAAAAAAATTGAAAAAACGACATTTAGCAAAATTGTTTTTTGTACATAAGTTGTCGAAAGTAAAACCCTAAATAACTAAAACATGAGACATTTTAAAGTACTCTAATTCCGGCATTAAAGAAAACCGTTATACTACATCATTAATTTCCTGGTTCTATATCACAAAATTCTGCGTTCACCAAGAGCATATTATACATCTGCAGGCAATCTATAAGCAATTAAATTGCCTTATTAAAATTTATAATCTTTTTCTTCTATTTTTTCCAACGAACGTTCCGTATGCGTCAGCTCAATTTCGTATTGTGATTAGTTTTCACAGAATAACTGAATTTCCTTTTTTGAGGGTTTTTAAAATTACTATAAAAACTTGCTCGCTGCCAAAGCGGGTGTGCCATAGTTGCCAGACTTTAACAAGTTGTCTACAGGTGTATATCTAATGGGAAATCGGTCAATACCGGAAAAGTCATCTGGGAAAGTAAAACTGGCTGAGGGTAAGGAACTGGCTTCCAATATTCTTTTCAGATTCGTTCCACTCACTCTTGAATAGGTTATGAACAGTTTAATTCCACAATTAACCAAAAAACCGCTTTACTAAATTTACTTGAAAAACCTTAATAGTCCGATTTCACGTCAATACACTTCAAATAATACACCAGTTAGAAGTAAGCGACATCGTTTGTTCAAACCCAAACGTCTAATCAAATTCTGTCTGCAGCCTAATGTGCGTGCCGCCGGTACATCCGTTTAAAAAGGGTTTTCTTTTTTTTTCGGATTCTTTGTAGTACCGAAAAGATAAATCGTAATACTTTTAATTTCGTTTTCTGGAGGAAATTTGCCAACGCGCGATTCGCCAACATAAATCGCGCCGTCATTTATCAACATGCTAACGTATTTTTGTAATAGCGGTCGTAAGTTATACGAATTAACATCAGCTGCCAATTTTATTCCAAACCTACTTGGGACCGGTGATTATAGAATAGTATGTGAATTCGAAATGTTAGCTTTTATTTTTATTTATTCTACAAGTTAGTAGATTTTTTATAAGACCTAAAGGTATTAATAATAAAATTGATAATGTTGAAGAGGAAGTTATGAGTCATTTACTAGGTAACTTACCAAAGGAATTAAGAGACGAATGTAATTTGAATATATGGAAAGACAAAATAAAAATATGGTTGATTGCGTGGTGCAAAGAATGAGAAATGGATAGTCATTGGAAAGGAACAGCGGTAAGATGGGTAATTGATTGAAAGAGTAAATAATTATAAATGATGTAATGGAAAAAAAAAAAAAAACTAATATTTGGTGCTTAGTTCTAGCTGCATTACTTATGGCTTATGTGAAAATATTGTGGTACGATGTGCGATAGGTATAAATGTTGTGAATTAAAATTAGACATAGAATAGTAAAAATAGAAGTTAAGTTGAATTAAGTAATTATATATAAGACGAATATGATGTATTAGACTTAAGATGTATATAATGAATAAACGATATAATTATGTTGGGAACCCACAGACGGGCAATTGCCTTGTGGGACCCGCAAATTATTTAAAAAAAAAATCTGTTTTTCGACTTTTATTCAAGTTGAGTGTTTATAATGGGCCGTGCTTTTATTAAACTTAAATCGGTGTATACTTTTTTCTTAAAGGTCTTGATTACCGGTAACTTTGTAATATCGGTAATTAGCAGTCAATAATATTTTCATTTTTTGCCAACAACTTTACTATTATTAAAAAAAAGGCAAATACTCAAAATTGTTTACAACTAGCCTAGTCCTATGAAAACATTCGCTGTTTGTGTTGTCTCAATCTTTGTCCGCAATTTGTTGTTCTCTGCTTTATTGTTAGTGCTTTGAGAAAAAATCAGGTAGCCGGCTTTTTTTTCCACCGTGACCAGAATAAACGATGAGGACCGACTATCGCAAACATTTTTTACGTGGGCAAATAACACGATTATGGTCGAGTTGGCAAATAGTACACCGCTATTACAATAACATTTTCACTCTCGGCGGGAAGTTATTTAGCAAATCTCGAACAAAAAGCCTTGGTTAAATCCCTGACGAAGTCTCCGCTATCCTTCTAAAACAATTTAATTATCGGTGAAAGTCACGTACTGTGGGGGGGGGGGGGGGTTACTGCGACATTTAGGCTTAGTGTGCAACTAGTTCAAGCGAAATAATCACGGGAATCAAAAGTAATACGAATAAGAATAATTTCAACAACATCCGGAGAAGATATTTAATATAAAATATTTAAAAAAAATAAAAAAAAATACGGACTTCGAGATTTATAATAAAAATTTAATAAAAATGCACTAAAAAGTAAAAAATAATTATTATTCGATAAAAAATATATTTCAGAGTGATACGTATATATACCTCATAAAGTGATATTATTGTAATTGTATTACAACATTAATACTTTTATTGGAGTAGACACTAAATTCATATTATATCTAAGAACAATTTAATGAATATTTAATGCAATTTTTAATTATTATTCTAATATGAATTTGATCCCTACTCTAATAAATATTAACGTTGTATAAGATTTACGATAATATCAACACTTAAGGTATATCACTCCGAAATGTATTTTTTATTGGATAATTATATTTTACTTTTTAGTACATTTTTATTAAATTATTACTTTTTACTTTTTTTTATTCAATTTTTATAAGAAATCTTGAAGTCCGTATTTTTTTTTTTTTTAAAAAAACATTTTACAATTGTTAGAATTATATTTGAATTTTTTTCTTACTGAAAATCAACCTTTATGCCACATTATTAGATATTTTATGCTTAAACAAAAAAAAAAAGAATCGGTTTCGTTATTTTCAATTGCGTTTTCACGGTAAAGATATCAAACATTTCTATCATAATTTAGCAAATTGATAGTATTTTAAGTCAACCGCCTCAGTTATACCTTAATAAGAAAAAAAAATTATCCAAAGGGATTACACTTTTCCATGTTTTTTGACGAATACTCAGTTTATATACAGGGTGGGCCAAAAGAACATCCCGAATTTTAAATGCTTGTCAAATAAAGACTAATATACTTACGGAAATAAAACAAACGTTGAAATACTTCAAAAAGAACGCCATTTATTGCACACTATTAGTTTTGAACAATACTCCGTATGAATAGTCACCATTTTGATTTTTACATTGTTGCAATCTTTCCTCAAAATTATGCATTACCCTTTTAAGAGTTGGTTTTTTAATCGCCGCAATTTCCTTCTGAATGGCCAATTTCATCTCGTCGGTTGTTGCTGGTTTACCCTCGTACACCTTGCTTTTCAAGTAGTCCCATAGGTAAAAATCTGTCGGTGTTAAATCCGGACTGCGCGGCGGCCAAAACAGCTCACAGTTTCGCGAAATCAAGCGGTCCTGAAACTTCTCTCTTAATAACCGCAAAACATCGTTACGAATATGTGGTGTGGCCACGTTTTGTTGAAACCACGTTTTAGATAATGCAATCCTCTTCCGTCTGAGCTCCGGTAGAAAAAACTCGTTTAACATTTGGATGTAGCGGTCGCCGTTCACAGTAACATGAGCTCCGTCCTCCTCGAAGAACTAGGGACCGATTATCGCTTTCGCACTGACTGCGCACCATACCGTGATACGAGGGGAGTGCAAGGGTACCGGGTGAACGATTCGAGGGTTCTCAGTAGCATAATACCGCATGTTTTGTTTATTAACGTTACCATTGAAATCGAAATGCGCCTCGTCGCTAAAAAAAACATAATCCAAATCGACGTCTTCTTCCTCCAGCATATCCAAAAATTTATTACAAAATTCGAACCTTCGTATCTTGTATGGGTGCATATTGAGGTGGTTTCGAATTATTCTTCTGAGTGAAGTACGGGGAATTTTCAAGGCGGAAGCCTGGCGACGAACGGATCTGCGCGGACTTCGCGACAATGCTACGCGCATTTTTTCGATGTTTGTCGGGGTTCTAGACGATCGACGGCGACCTTGATGGTTGACCGCCACCACACTACCGTATTCTCGGAAGTTTTTTACCCATTTGAGGATACTTTTACGGTCGGGGGGATTGTCATGACGTTTTAAATCAAATTGTTTTTTAAACGCGCGTTGTACCGCGATTACACTTTCACCGTTTTTCACAAAGTACTCGACAACGAAAGAGCGTTGTTTACGCGTCCACGACATCATGACTACTAACCAACTATATTTATATTAAACGGCATATTATTTAGCGCCAGATGGCGTTGCAATTGCCACGCTAACTCACAGTGTATGATTTTGACGAGCGTTTGAAATTCGTGATGTTCTTTTGGCCCACGCTATATATATGTCGATATATAAACTCGACCATTTTGGCCTCGCAAGGGGTTGTGCTCATTAACCCCTCTTGATTACATTTCTGTTTCTTTCTCTTATATAAAAAGTAAGTGAGTTCCATACCCTTGACAGGGCGTCGGGATTGTGAAGTTAAGGTTCACAATGTACTAAGCCCAACGGCACTAATGAGAGTAGAAGGGCCAGTTCCTTTCTCTCGACCGCCTTTACTTTCCCAGATTTCTCTGGTACCCAATTATTTCAGGCTGGGTAAGCTTGGAAGCGAGCCGGATATCGTATCAAATGATCAAAATTTACAACGTAATTCTAAATCGGTCAATATGAATATAATAACATAATCACAAAAATCCTATCCTAACATTTAACTTCGGTCACCTAAGAATTACGTTATAATTAATATATATAGTCGGTAAAAATTAAAGTATAACAAACGTTATATAAAATTGAGACAATTTTTGAGACATATTTTTGGAACATTTTTTCTAATGGGGGTTAGCCTAAGAATTACGTTTTAATTTATATATATATGTATATATATATAACTCGGCCTCAATAGCTGACCGAATCTGCATTTAACTGATCCTTCTCCCTCTTGCTGTTTCTGGGTGAAGATCCTTTGTTGAAATTCCCAAAGGGGGGGTTAAAAAAAAACTCGGCCATTTTGGCTTCGCAAGTGGCTGTACCCCTTGACCCCTTCTGCTTACATTTCGGTCTGTTTCTCTTCTATACTTTGTATAAAATTATCAAAATTTACAACGTAATTCTTACCGGCATCGACACAAAAAAAATAACATTGTCATAAAAATCCTATCCTAACATTTAACTTTCATTACATAAAATTAGGACATTTTTTCGTTACAAAATGTAATTTAAAATATAACAAACGTTTCATAAAATTGGGATATTTTTTGGGCCATTTTTCGTTACATAAAATTGGGACATTTTTTCTAATGGAGGGTAGCCTAAGAATTACGTTGTAATTAATATATTGAAACGATATATTCATTTTATTCCCTCAGGGATGCCACCATTGTTTGCTAATTATCGTAGACATGAAATTAAATTCTTTTATTATTATTATTATATTATTATTAAATAATTAAATCGGGGTTCAGGTTTTTGAAAGGTATATATTTACTAACTCCTTACACCTATATTTCTTCAACCGCCGTCCGCTCGATTAAACATATGTGAACGGAAACGAGCAACAACGATGAATTAAAAATAGTCCTTGTATAAATGGTACGTATCACTCTGCTGCGGCTGCTGAATTGTCGCCTTACTAGCAGCCGAGTGTACGTTAGTCACGGGGAGGAGACGTGGTGATTGATATTATTATTTTTTACCAATTTTAGAAACCTTGATTAATTATGAAACCGAGTTTCGAGGCGATCTGGATACTAAATTGTTGGATCGAGCTTCTTTAGTTTGCGAGACGATATTGTTACATTCTTACCAAAAGTAATCAATATTCTTCCGCAACTTGATGAAGACTGTCTTTCAAATAGTTTTTGTAGAAGAATCATAGACAATGTGCAGGAAGAAACCCCATGACCAGTTACGAAGGGTCAACTTTACATATTGTTATGTTCAGGCAGTGAGTGCAACGCAGATAGTTGCAGATTTTGGCAGAGCACCAACCGGTACGGAACACGTGTTATGTTTAAAAAGAAATATATACAAAAAAAAAAAAAGAAGAAGATTCTTCTGCAACGATAGCCGTTAAAAAAGTGTAAGTTCTTTGGCGAGCAAATAATCACTTGGACACCACAAAAAACTAGTTCCAGCAATTATTGAATTGCAAAACGACTTGTAAAATCCATACTGATTAGGTAGATTACTGAACTTTATTATTTCAAACTATTTGCGTATAATATAGAATTACTGGGGAAAACGGTAACAGTCCCAGCTATATATAGGAAAGGAAACACCATGAACATAACTGAAAATTAATGCATAGACAAATAAAAATCTAACATATCAGAGGAACCAATACCAAACAATTATATGAAAATTTAAAATTTCCAAACAAATGTTTAAATTTTTCGTATTTCTGCGTTTATTGTTCTTTATGTATGCCCTGTAACATTCATATTTTCCCAACATTGTCTGTTGTCATAGTCTATAATTAATTTTTTACAGGTTTTTAATATAGGCCTTTAAATATTTCTCTAGTTTTACTTTCATTCTCCTTTTTTAAATTTTCCTAAAAATTTTTTCAAATTTTCCCTGTTTTTTGCCTTTGTATTTCTCCACATTTCATATAGTTCCGGTTTTCCTATCGCGTCTGTTGCCACAGTCAATCATCCTAAGTGATTTATCTGTTTATTTTTATTTTTCATTTTTTATACTTTTAATCTTTTCTTATGCCGTTTTTTATTACCTCGATTTTATGTTCTTCGCTTTCCGCGTTTTTTACATAATCATGACGTGTGTATTCCTTTTTTCTTAAACCTTTCCTTTATAATAATAGTTTGTCCATCCTAACATCTTTTAGTCTGTTTTTGCGCTTCCTTCGCGGCACTTTCTCCGCTTTGTGTTCGTGTTCTATTTTTTTTATAATTTATTCGGAACATTTATTATTCGGTTTTGTGTGCGTGTTGTGTGAACTCGTTTTTCCAGCTGAAGATGGGGATCGCCCGAAAACGTTTCTAAACAGTATATGCAGATTATACTTTCAAATTTCTTTTGTTATTTGTATTCTATTTTTATTCCAAATTACAATATTTCCGTATGTAGATATGTGTATTTTGCATTTGACTGACAGTACTAGACTCTACCCGCTGTCCTATTTTTCGTCATTTGCAATGAGACACGATCGTATTTTTTCGTTTTTTGTAAAATATTATAACCACCTGTTTTAAAATAGGTTCAGCGTATTTTGTTATTACTGGCTGATTGCATGTTGGTTTAAATTTCATTCTATAAGTGAAATTGTTATTTTTAAACATTTTAATTGAATGCCACTTTAAAATCTATCTGCAATGTTTGCAGCAATAATAACCTAAACAAGGAATAGTTTTACATGTTCCGTCGCAAATTCGGGAATAAGCGCGCATGCAGATGATAAAAGATACACCATAACATAATCGGCAAAACTGGCGATCGCATCCGTTATACGAACATTCCTCGCAATTATTTAATTACAACTTGGTAGACAAGCAGAGATAGCCCCCCCCCCACCCCCGATTTTCGCATCTAATGATAATAAACACGTATCTCTCGAATTTGTTACACTATTCATATGTATACATCTACGATATGCCGGTTGGCTTGCCGTTCGTAATTATCTAAACACGGCTGATGTCGATAAACTAGAAGTGTTCATAGCATTATTAATGTAATTAATAAACGTCGTATGAGACCAGATACAGCCCCGTTCACACATGATAAATAATAATCGCATCGCGACTGCTGAAACTCCGTATTTAAATAGCATTTCGGATATTTCTGCTCGGTGAAAAACCAGTGTTAAATAAGAAGCGACAGATATCAGAAATTCTTCCCGGATAGTTCAGCAGAATTCTCGACTGGCAATTTGCTTCAATAGGCGTTTTTCCGAATTGCAAGTTTTACGAATTATTTTACCCGAGCATACTTTCTCGAACCTATTATTGCTCGAAGAATAATTCACCCGTTCTTCCGAATGAATATTTAACAATTTTCAAAATTTTCTCACAGAATATTTAAAAAGCCGCTAGACGGCATTTCAGACTGCTATCGACCATTACTGTGCCTAGAGAGAATAATAGAGAAATTTGGAACCAGATAAAAAACGGCGTCGAGGGGCACCCATAGGATAATGTCAGTGAGGGAGGGTGGCATAATTGGGCTGCATGTTAAGTCATCCCGATATTTAATCAGTATTGAAGGAATTACAGAAAGAGTAAGACTTCAGCTAGGGAAATAGAGTGAAAGCACTAATTATAAGAATAGACACACTGACAAGTATCAAGGCAACACCATACGACAAGTACAAAACGCATAACCGGTTGTTTTTTTTTTTTAGGTTAAAAAGTAAATATTTTTGAAAAGTAATTTTTAACATTCTGAATAAACCGAAAAAATTGAAAAAATAAAAGAAGTGCAAATTTGAGTTTTTCCGTTGAGAACTTATTTTAAAAATAAAATTCTCCCGAGGAGGAACTTTTTTCTCTATCCCCAGTATCGACCAACTCTGGCCATTTACTTAAACATTATACCTAAAATGAAGAAGAGAAAAGAAAAATCAAACGGGATTTCATAGCTAAAAACAGCCAAGCCAGAAATCCAAATCTCTGTCAAATCGTTAAATCAGGGCAGCTAAGGGTCAATGAAAATCATTCGCTTTTCAAACAATTTTTCAAACAAACACGACCGTATATGATTTCAACGGTTTTTGCAAATACGTGAATAGGGTAAAAAATAAAAGCGGTCTAGTCGTCCGTAAGTCGACATTAAAATACAGCCAAAAGCTAGAAAAATGTGAAATATATATCTACAATGAAGAACGGAGATTTTAACTACTTCGCATCTTAATCATACGAGTACTTAATCAGTGGTCAGCCGATCTGGACAGCCACTGTTACAAGGCATATAAATTAGAGTATAAAAGTGTTAAGCAGATTAAGATTAAAATTTTATCCGTATCGCCCAAAAATTAAAAAAAACAAATAATTACGAAAATAAGAACAGTTTGGAAAGCAATCGAACCATTAAGGTACGTGATTTTACTTCTTAGATTTACGTGAAAAAAGTCGAGTCTTCTAAATTTCCCATTTTGCTATTAAAACGTTTTCGTAAAACTAATATTTCGCGATAAATACTCAGCAATTTAAGGGGTTATTCTGTTCTAGAATTTTAAAAAAATCCTTTTTTTTTTTTTGCATATTCTTAAAGTTTAGACCTTTAAGAATACACCCTCGAGAGAAAATTTTAAAATTCCTATAATTTATGCGAGTTCAGCTATTTTAGTGGTGCAGCAACTAAGCCCGTCACGCCGGAGTTGACCATTTTTAGTATGATGGCATTACATAAATGTATAAAAATAAAGATAACCACAAAAACTTAAAAATCGATTAACCAAAGGTGGTAGGTATTTCTTTGAAGACCTTTTCGTGTTCAGTGTTCAATTCAGCTCGATTTAGCTTCGATCTTCAAGAAACGTAAATATGCGTACGGTGCTCACAGTTTGAAAATAAATCGTTTTGAGTGTTAATTTTAATTTTTTTGTGTGTAAAATATGAAACGGGTTATTCGCGTTATCTTTTGACAGGGTTTGAGCTAGAAAATATTCCCTGATATTTCATTAATTCACGATCTCTCATACGGTTCCGTTAAGGATGCTTACTCGGCTAAAATCGAAAATCCTAGTGCATGTTTATAAGAACAGAGACTGCGTTGGTGTCTGGGAGGTAGCAGTCGAAAGCTGACACAGTAACGTGTGCCTAAGCGCAGTAACATCAAGTCGAGGGATGATTGTAAAAATCCCGTTAAAATAAGATATACATGCGGGAATACGGATAATTGAAGTTGCAAATTACATAGTTGTTCGCATTTTCAATGAAGGCTTTTTATCAATTTTTAAAATTATCAATGCCATGTAAATTAGAGAACATTCGAATTGCGCACTAGACCCAAAATAGCCTACCTGCTGAGAACTCGAAATGCGCACTGGCTTTAAAAAAAATACTTTGATTTTATAAAACTGATGAAGGAATAAAATGAGTAAAAGTCGCTCTTTTAGTGACTTCCAAAATGTCTTATCATATCTCGATGGGGAACGTTTGCTATTTGGAATAACATTTCGGTTGCTTAGAAAAAACCTCCTTAAAGGTTTACGAAAAAAAGGCTCTCATCCCGTTAGCAATGCGGTTCTTATTCGAAATATTTTTAACAATCTAGGAACATACACAATTAAGGAATGTTGCATAAAATAGAACAATTTTTTGCACGAATATTATACAAACTAATATAAATTACAATAACTTCTAACTAGAATTTTCAGCGCATGGCATATTATGATTCATGAAGCTTGCGTTTTGTTCATTAATACAAAATACTTCCGTATCAGCTGATTAATTTACATAAAATACAAATGTGACCGTATAAAATTTCCGAGTTCGACAAATTAGGCATCTGTTATTATAATATAGAGTTATTCAGAGTTTGAAGGTACCAAGTTTCGGGAAAATTTCAGTTCAGATTTTATTTTATCCATTAATCAGTGTTCAATCTCAGTTATAAATTGTCATTTGAATTTTTTTTTTTTTTTTTTTTTTTTATACGTCATACCAGCACAACTTACTGCAAACAACGGCGATATTGTAGGAAGAGGAACTAATAATAATAAAATCTAATGACTCCAGCGAGACATTAGGTTGTGAGAAGGGAAAGGGAGTAACACAATAAGATAAGAATGTTCAGAGGATCAATTATAGGAATGAACGCGTGCCGTGATTAAGAATAAGTACATGTTATTATGCAAGTAACTTAAAGTGAGGAATTAAGTGATCGGGATAGCATCCCGACACCATTTCCTTCTAAGTCGCCTTGGAGGATTATCTGGAAGACTGTCCGTATGCATCCTACGGATGACAGGATTGCTGCTACACTCGAATTTGTCAAACAATCTTTTGTACTGTGCAATGTGTGCATCACTGACATATGGGACCCTGAGGTCATTATGTAACGTCAAATTGGACACGTAAGGTGGAGCAGACGTGATAGTGCGGAGTATCCTGGACTGCTGCTGTTGAATTCTTCGAAGGTTGCTTTTACAAGTACTTCCATACAATTCAATTCCATAGCGCCAAATGGGAGCGATTGCAGCAAGGTAAATGATTCGTTTGGTAGTTAAGTTGAGAGCAGACTTCCGTCCCAAAAGCGGATGTAGCGACTTCGCGCGAGCAGCAATGGCTCTTCTGATTTGTGCCACGTGTATTCGCCAAGTAAGTCTCCTGTCCAGGTACATGCCGAGATACCGTACCGAGTTGGTTTGGGGAATTTGAGCGTTGCCAATTTTCACCGCTGGACAGCTAATTTTCCTGTTTGTAAACACGACGTGTTGACACTTGTTGGGGTTAAACATTATGCGCCAGCTCTGTGCCCATTCAGCCAGCTTGTCTAGGTGGTTTTGTACAGCAACATTCGCGTACGTGACCACTGAGTTGGATGCAAGAATGGCGATATCATCAGCATACGTTGCTAGGATCATCTGATTACTGATCGGTATGTCTGCCGTGTAGATTGAATACAAAAGAGGTCCGATCAGACTACCCTGCGGAACTGACGATAGAATCATACCTACTTTTGAAAGACAACCATTGATATTTACGACGAAAGTTCTGCTGTTCAAGTACGACTGAAGTAACGCGTATAAATCAGAAGTGAGAAACTGCCTCAATTTACAAAGTAATCCAGGATGCCACACTTTATCGAAGGCTTGTGCAACATCCAGTGCAGAGCATACCTCCTTCCTCTCCAGAGTTGACGAAATCGCATCTACCAACCGATGACACTGTTGCACTGTAGAATGTTTCCTGCGAAACCCGAATTGATGACTCGGTATAATACCGTGACTGGTTATAAGCGGCTGAATACGATTTAGGATTAATCTCTCTAACACCTTGGATAAGGAGCAGAGCAAGCTGATAGGTCTATAAGAGGAAACGTCCATTTTCGGCTTACCCTGCTTGGGGATCATTACTATTACTGACTTCTTCCATGCTTCAGGGAAGTATCCAGTTCGTAATATTCCATTGAATATGTAACACAACAGGGTAGCTGCCTTCGGTGGGAGTCGTGAGATAATTTCGCCAGTGATGTTATCTGCTCCAGGGCTTTTCCGTAGCGGTGCCTTGCGCAGACATTCGAATACCTCTTTCGGCGTAAACATTTTTGATCTTCCTAACGTGCAGGGAACCTTTGACATACGTTGCATCAGTTCTGAGCGCTCAATGCGCATATCTGGATGCGGTGTGAAAACTGAGCTGAGGTGTTCTGCAAATGCGTTTGCCTTAGTCATTTGAATTAAAAGTACAATTTTTGTTAAAAATCGTAATTTTGTCATTTAGTATACTATGAAACAGTATAATATAGTACTCTACTTACATTTTAAATGACAACACATAAAAATTTACAATTAAAATAAAATCTCATTTAAAACAATTTAGTAGTAAAATTTACAATGATAATAATTATGGAAATAAATAGTGTTAGTATTATCTTATTTCTTTAAATGTTAGTTGGATTTAACAAGATAATATTTCTTCGTCGATGACTTTTTGTAATTTGTAGTTTATTCTAAATTAAAAATAGTTTCTAATAATAGACATTTCTCGTACATTTGATATTAATGTTTTTTGTTAGATAAAATATATTAATAAAAAATCTGATGGGGTTATTATTCTATTTATCCGTTCATTTATTGGCATAACGATTGTATATTATTTATACAATTTTATTTTGTCGTTAAGGAAATCGTTTTTTTTTTTAAAGATTTTTAAACTCGTCGCAAATTCTGAAAGTTCTTTTAAGAAACTGAAATATGGTTTCATTACTTCTATGTAGTATTTTCCATCAATACACAACCCGTCCGGGAAAAACATATTTTTTTGCACTTTTAAGTTTTCAGCACCCTCCGGTAATTTAAATTTGAAGCTAAAATATCGCTATATTTTTTCCCCAAAGTATTCCTATTTCTATATTTACGGAAACTACATTCGTTTGCTGCTTTTAGACCCAAATGGGGTTTAAATTAAATGCTTATTGAACATGTTTATTGCGATGCAATGCAAAGTTCGTTGTTTGTTGTATATTTTAAATTTCAGGAATAATAATATCGGTTGGCGAGTTATACACATTTTCAAGTGATTTTTAGGTAATTTTAAATTCGTCATAGTATTCTTAACTTTTTGCGTGATTTTTAGCGCTCAGGGGTTAGAAAAGCTGTTCGAACGTTATTCCTTTTTCGGAAAGAGCATTTTAATACTATTTTTGCGCATAACTTTACATTTAAACGTGTAACCGTCATTATTTTTCCTCATAGAAAAACACCAAAAATTATCATCCGGCTTGCAATGGTACATGAGAGTAATTCGGCACTGTTTAAATTACTGCTCCATTTCTAATCACAAGAAATAAAAAGATGTTGCAGAATTTTTATTTTACAGCGGCTTTGTAGAATTCCAACTGTTCGGGAAATATTCATCCCTGTAATAAAACTGTCAACATTGATAATTGCTTAACAGTAATGGTAACACGGAATTAACATTGAAATATATGAAAGCGAAATATTTTATTTCAAAATAAAGAAATATTTTAGCTGCCACGCTGTGTCAAGAAGTAAAATACATGTTTGATCACAAATATAATTCTTTTAAAACTAGAAAGATAAAAGATCATAAATGTAGATAGACAATATGGAGTATATTAAATTACACTGAAAGTTGAGCTAACTGACAAATTGCAAAAGCCAGAATCAATTTTTAATGATTAAAAAATAAATGAGAACATAAAGATATCACGGTTATTTATCAAAATTATATTTGTTTTAAAACCAAAAACGAAACTGGAAGTTGAAACAGTTAGTATATATTTTTAAAATTAACCTGGCGTATTCTGAAACACTTTTTAATAAACCGTTATACAGGAAATATTTTTTAACAAACCGTTATACAGGAAATATTTTTTAATAAACCGTTATGCAGCAAATATTTTTAATACATAAATAGGTGTAGTATTTTTCGTTGGCAGATTAAAAATTCATTTTAAATATAGGATACGTAAAAATTTTGAAACCTATCGAATATTAAAAATGTGGTACGATGAAGCAGCCATCAGTTTTGGAACCAGCAAGTCCAACAAATATCATGGTCCGAGTGCCGTTTTCGCTCGTTTTCTTATATTTTATACCTACAAACGTCTTGTGCACAATTCGAGTGTGGAGATTACTGGACCTTTTTTTAACCGTCGGCCCAGGTAAACAACGGTGCGCAATTCTAGTGCGGCTGTAAATTACTATTGGCCCCGAAGCTTGCGCTCCGAGCAAGGAGCTTCTGATGCTTCTAAGGAAGCTAGAAATCTGCTCGTAAATCAGAACGTGGAAAATCGAAAGCATAATGTAGACTTTTGGGGTATATAGTTTTATCGCATATAGCCAAAATGATTTTTCTTCAAAAGATGGAACAACCGGATGAAGCAACTGAAACGTCACACCTCAGAGTTCTCCTTTAATTGTTATCCACGATTACTGGCAATTATTCTGTGTATTGGAGAAAAATTCGTTTTCTTTCAGGAGTAATGAAAAAAATTCACATATTCTGGACTGTGCCGAAACATTTACGAGAATAGGAGGGGTTTCTAGAGATTGCAAGATTTAAGGATGTTCCATTATATCCTTTACCGCCTGGAGGAGGGGGCGTAACAGTTTATTATTTTTAAATAAAATATTGCTAACTATATTATAACTAATCACACCTTCAAGCTGTTGAGACTGAAAAAAGTTTTTACAAATATAATAAATTATTTCACACTGAAAGTTTAGACTAATCATAAGATTCATCACGACATTGCGGATGAAAAAAATAGAGAGAAGAAATAATTAATAGCATTTATCTATCTCGGAAAAAATAAAAAATCTGGAAAGGAACTGATATTTTACAGGGAACATGATTACAAAGATTTTTTTCTACAGATAAAGCAAAAATTTGAACTATGTGCTTATTCTTATTACGTAATATATTGAAAATGTAAACTATATAATTAAAACAAAACTTTCTTTTTTTGGTGGGGGGGGGGCAAACTCTTCAGTCCCTGTCGCCCAAAACGCCGGCACGTGGGTATTTAAAATTCTTAGCGGTACGAACAGTTGTATTGTATTTACATATAGACCGAGTTTTTTAATTACTGCGCTAGGTTGTTAGTTATACCATCTGTTCGGGAGATGTATGGAATAGAGAAATAATGAGCTAGTTATCAAAGTCAGAAAGAAGATAGGCGTAATCTGCTGCAAAAACAAATGTCGTGCGTAACGCACAATTAGCAGTGTCGAAATGAAAATTTTAATGAAGCCGTTCATTTTCTGCCTTTTCCCAAGCACTTACGCTGACACCCGCTTTGCAAAAATATGTTTGAAAATTAACACCTCTTTCTGAAAACTGAAGCGATGCTTCTCGCAAAATAATATTTCAACTTTTACTATGTAACTGTTTCTCTCTTCTTACCAAACTTCGAGGTAATATTGATGCTTTCGATTTTGCAATAATTAATAAAATAGATTTTTCTTTTTCTATTATTTGTTTCTTTCTAACAATAGTTTGGCAAAATGTAGCGAGAGCGAAAAAAGACACAAATCTATACTTACCTTTTCCCTTTAAATGAACTGTTAAAAAAAATAAAATATATATCTATATATAACTCGGCTATTTTGGCCTTGCAAGGGGCTGTGCTCCTTGACCCCTCTTGATTATATTTCTGCCTCTTTTTCTTCTATACTTTGTACAAAATGATCAAAATTTACAACGTCGTTCTTAGGCCGGCCTCCATTAGATTTTATGACGAAAAAATGTTCCAATTTTATATAAAAAAAAAAAAAAAAAAGAAGAAATACAACCAATAATTTATACCATAAATTTTATTAAACTACCGAAACAACTTGACATACTACAACATATAAAAATAATACTTTTTTTGCGTTTCCATGGTATCATTAAATTAGCAAAATGGTCATGCTTCTCCCTATTATGGTGGAACTTCTTATCCATCAACTTGCACACATTAATAAGAAGTCTATTCATTATGTTTAGAAAAACTAAAACCGCTACCGAAAGCAAACGTGAATTGTGGAAACTAAGATGGGACGACGAATTGTGCAATAGCGAAGAATTTGCCACGTTTATACGTGATGATACGCCTTTTGGTTCGAAAATGACAGAGGTAGAAAAGTTCGAAGCGTTTTATACCGTTTTAAGTCAACATCTGTTATACTAATAAAAAAATAATAAGAAAAAAAAAATTATCCAAAGGGACTACCACTTTTTGTCCCGTTTTTTGACGAATACTCAATTTATATTTACTGATTTTCGTCATTACTCACATGGTACCTAAGTTGAACAGTACTCATTCTAATGGACAAAGAATCAGTAAAATCGGTCTATATAAATATGAGTTATGCGCAAACAAACATAGAAAAAAAAAAAAAAAATATGCTCGACGGATGTCGGTAAAAATTACAATATAACAAACGCTACATAAAATTGGGACATTCTTCAGATAAAATTGGGGCATTTTTTCTAATAGGTGCCGGCCTAAGAATTATGTTGTAATTAATATATATATATGTATATATATAATTTGGCCAATTTGGCCTTGCAAGGGGTCTGTATCTTGCTCCCTCTTGCTTACATTTCTATCTCTTTCTTTTTATATTTTGTTTAAAATTATCAAAATTTACAACGTCATTCTTACCGGCATCGACATAAAAAGAAAAATAACATAATCGCAAAAATCTTATCCTAACATTTAACTTTCGTTACATAAAATTGGGACATTTTTTCTAATGGAGGCCGGCCTAAGAATTACGTTTTAATTAATGCATGTATTGTATTAGTATTATTATGATAAATATCTATACAGTAAAATCCCGATTATCCGTGATTATTGGGGGTTCATTATGCTCGGGTACGGGAAAATACGGTTAATCCGCCGCCGGCCGTTCCGCGAGTTTTTATGTATCCCGAGCCTTGCGACCCACGTAATATGTGGGTCGGGAGGCTCTTCACTCCATTTCATATTACGAAATGATAGCTGACCATCTACGATTGCAATTGTATAATTTTCTGTATTGTTTTGTTTTGCTTTGTAATAAATACGTATAGTATATGAAATGATAGCTGTGATATAAAACCCCTTTTCATGAGAAGGAAACTAGATTATTTAGACTAATTTAATTAGGTAAATACTGTATAATATACAGAAGATTTATAAAATTCTCGAAAGTTTTTATTCATTTTAAATACTGTATCAATGACAAGACGAAGAAATAAGAACACAAAGTAGAGTAGAAACAAAAATGAAATGAACGCAAGGTACAGAAAAAGAAGTGTTATAAAAAGGAATAGAATAACTTAGACTAGGTCATATTAATTTTTATTAAAAAAGTCAGTCAGTTTCTTTCTGTTTCTCTTTGCCGTATCTTCGTCTGGAAATTTTGTAACTGCAGAATGTCTGTGAACTGTCTGCTGCTCGAAATACGTGATCACAGTCTATAATGCAACGCAGTTTTACACAGCTTACTCGCTGTTCTGCTATTTCGACTTGCTCTTCACTTTTCCCGTTCAGAATCTGCATTGATTTCATTTAAACTTTCTTCATGAGTAAAAGTATACGCTAACCAGGATCAATTTCATAATTATCTATCCACTCCTTCATATTCTCATCATTAGTATGTTCAAATTCCTTCCTATCATAATTTGGAACCTTTTTTGAGATGCACGGTTAATCCGCCAACCGGTCAAAACACACACGGATAATCGCGGTTTTACTGTAGTTGTTTTTTTAAAAATTTTATGTAATTTCTATACAACAATCTTTCTTAACCGACTGGCTCCCGGAAAGACGTAATTGATGAATTTACAAATATACAAAAATAAAAAGAATTACTTAAATATAATACAAAATTGTCTGTATCGCTGTAGTCGTCGATTATCCGTGGTCCGTTGAATTGGTGGTCTAGTGGTTTCCGGGTGATCGGGGCTGAGATTATTACTGAGAAATTTCTGTGATAATTCTTAATCGGCCTTCACGTTAACGTTCCACGATTTTTTGCATCCAATCGATTGACTTGACTACCGGATTATAATTTTATATGCTATTCCCGCCACGATGAGGAGAGACTTAAAAGAACAAGTACTCTAAAGAAAGGTAAACAGCCACCGACTAGTTCAATAACATCTCCATAAGATCTTTTTCATTTCTTCTTTCCTTTCCGCACTGTGATCACTAGAATTGATATTATAAGGTGTGCGCTCCCCCCTCCGATAGTCCTTGATCGGCTATTTACCCTCAACCGGCAATCGGATCTTAAACACACGCACATTTTTTGTCGAGATAAAGAAATCTGGATTACACGATCGTGCCATAACTTACATTCATATGGACCAATTTTACTGATTCTGTGTCCATGACAGAGTTTACCACTCACACCATGTGAGTACGGATGAAAATCAGTGAACATAAATTGAATATTCGTCAAAAAACGTGAAAAAATGTGGTTCCTTAAGATCATTTTTTTTCTTCTTATTTCTTATTAGTATCATCATCATCATCGAATCGTTCCACCCAATGTCTTATCGTGACCATAATCTGTCACCGGAGGTAATCAGACTGCGCCAACAATTCTGATCCTTTGTGATGTGTACACAATCCTGAAAGGTACGGCCGGAAGCTTTGCACACCGCGTCCGACCATCTAGTCGACGCACGACTTCGACTTCTTCTTAAGTTGACCTTTCCTTGGATGAACCGCATTTCCAAATCTCTGATCACATGTCCAAAATACCGCGGTATCCTGCAGAGCACCACAGATGATAGCCTCTTCGGGTAACCAATCTCATTTAGTATGGAGACATTTGTCCTCCTAGCTGTCCATGGGACACGCAGCATACGCCTCCAGCAGCACATTTCGAGTGCGTCGATACGATTTTTGTCTGCGCTGGTCAGCCACCAGGTCTCCGCACTATATAAAAACACTGAGAAGAGGGGGGGAGTTCACTAGCCGAAGCTTTACACCTTTACTAATAGGGGACGGAGTCAGCCTAAATTTTTTTTAAGCGGCTCATTGCGTTGCGTGTAATCTGTGTTCTGTGGCGTATCTCATTTTTACGTCCGCCGCTGTTTTCCACTACAGAGCCTAAATATGCAAAGCGGCTTACTACTTCAAGAATCTCAATTTCACGTATTGTTGGGCAGTTATTGTCTAGACGGTCGATGATCATTATTTTGGTTTTGGCTTTGTTAATTTGGAGGCCATATTCTGCACCGATTTTTACCAGTCGATCCAGAATATATGACATTTCCTCCACGTTTTTTGCTACTAACATGCGGTGTCATCCGCATATAGGAAATTAGAGATGTACATTCCATCAACCGAGATACCTCCATCCCAGTTAACTGTACCATTTGTTATATCGATTTACAGCATTCTGCGCATTATGAATTCATCATACAAGTTAAAAAGTAGCGGTGAAAGGGTGCAGCACTGGCGTACACTCCGCGCGGGATAAAACTTCTCCGAGAGTAAATTCCATTATCTATCCGGACTTTTACCGAAGTTTTTTCACATAGCTGTTTGATCAGCCGTACTAAATGTACTGTCGCGCCCATGTCCATTAATATCGACCACATTTTCGACCAATGCACACAGTCGAAAGCTTTCTTATAATCGATGAAACAGAGCACTTTTTCAATAATACCCTTTTATTGGTATAACGGAGGCGATTGAATTAAAATACTATCGATTAGCTATGGAAATGTAGCCTTGAATAAGGAAAGCCATTATGTATTTTGATGTTTTTACTGTGATAAAATAAAGAAATCGCTTTTTTTTGTGTTTTTTTTTTTTTTGAACATAAAATATGGAGAATAATGCGACGAAATAGTTGATTTTTAGCAAAAAATAAATTCAAATGCTCGTATAATGTTAAAAATTGTAAAATAAAATGTTTAAAAAAAAAAAAAAACATTTTCAAGATTTGATTTTTTATAAAAATTTAATAAACTAAAAAGTAAAAAATAATTATTTAATAAAGATGCACTAAAAAGTAAAAAATAATTATTATTCGATAAAAAATACATTTCAGAGTGATATATATATATGTATATACCTTATAAGATGATATTATCGTAATTCTTATACAACATTAATATTTATTAGAGTAGACACCAAATTTATATTATAATATCTAGGAAAAATTTGATGAATATTTTATGCAGTTTTTAATTATTATTGTAATATGAATTTGTTACCTACTCTAATATGAATTAATGTTATATTGAGAGTTACGATAATATCACCTAACTCCAAAATGTATTTTTTATCGAATAATTATTTTTTACTTTTTAGTGCGTTTTTATTAAATTGTTATTTTTCACTTTTGAGTAAATTTCTATAAAATTTTCATAATAAATATTGAAGGCGGGTTTTTAAAAAAAATATATATATATATACATATTATTTTATTTGTTTACATTATTTTTACGGTTTTTTACAATATAAAATGCACAGCAATAATATATACAGATATAAATCACAAACTTCTATTTAATATTTAAACAATTAAATTTAAAAACTTAATGACCCCACCAGTTTCGGATTTCACGAAAACAAATTTAAAATTTAAGAATTACTACAAAAAAAATGTCGATATTTATCATATTAATTATTTAGCATGCTAGAACAGAATGCGATTTCTAAATGATTCGTTGAACAGCGACATAAATATAACAGTTAATAAATTTCTTACGAATTTTCATTTAATGCGAAAAATAACCTATTAAATAAATAATTACTAAAATACTTCAGAATAATTTCCTGCCTATAGTACAATTTTAATTGAAGTAAACCGTTACATATTACAAGACTTAATATCATCATTTTTGTTCTAAAAATTTTAGCTCTATAAAGCGCACACAGAGCAATTATATTTTTCTCCGGGTCATTGTGAGTTTTAATAAATGTTGATTTTCAGCATGTTTAAGTGAACTTATTATTTTTCATTTTGGTATGAATTACCGAGGCGATCGATAATATTTCTAATATCGCTAACATTATATTTTTCCTATAATAAAACAAACTTTAATAACAAACAATATAGAACAATAAATTAGATAAATACCTATTTAGAAACGTTTTCGGGCATAACCCATCATCAGCTAACACTAACTTAAAGGAAACTTAAGACAAAACAGGATGTATTCACCTACATTTAATTATATTTTTCCATTCGCTACTTCGTCGCTTTAATTTTATTGCAAATTAGGCTGAATAAAGATATTCTTGTTTGGATATTGTGGGAAATACATTAAAAAAAAAAAACAAAAACAGAATTTATTGTTCTCAACTTCGTCGCATTCTGTTTACTGACTGTCCGCAATATGCGATGAGTGTCTGTCATGTGGTGAATTTTCGCAAAGGACCTCCACTGTTGTAGGTAAAAAGTTTTATCTTTCAATTAAAGTTTTAAGAAACGACTCATGCGTGCCGTGCAGTTACAATAGGATCAATCCCAATTTCCTCATCTTCAGAATAATCCCATAAACATCTTAAATTCTCTTCTCTACAGCTTCCTAACCGAGGACCTTGATAATTGATCAGTTTTCTAAAACGTCGACAAACGAGTCGAATTGCATTTTTGTTTCACTATAAGGGACGGAAGTGTAGCCTTTTGTTCTAGGTGGTTAACATTATTTTATATATTTCGTACTTCTCGAATGCAGTAACTTCAGGGAGGCCAGCGTGTAAGAGATGTGTGAGTGCATGTGCTGTCTGTTTGCAAACGTGTCCGTCTCAATTTTCCTGTTCTTTCTCCTGTTGATTTTATAGCAAACTGACATAGTAATTGTGTACAGATGTGCTTTTGAAGCGTAGGACCTAACCAACGGGAATACAATTCAGTAATAAGCATTTTATATCTCATTTGTTTTATTCGTTTTTTGTTTAACTTTTTTCGATGTTCTTTTTTTTGAAACCAGGTAAAAAATGTTAAAAGAGCGCGCAGCTTGAGAGAGAGGAATTCTAGTTCTCTTTTGCCCTTCTTGAAACTGCGTAGCGGAAGTAGTGATGTCATATTTTATTTTAAAGGAAAAATTTAAACGGTTTAGTTAGGCACGTTTTTTTTTTTTTTTTTTGAGGCAATAACGAAAAATATGTGCCTATTTTTTTTTTATGGGTATGCTAACGTAGAGCAACAGCCCAAACAACCAAGGAATCTAAATAATAACTCAAAAGGAGCATAATATATTAGATTTTAATCTGGTGCGAGATTGATTGAATGAAAGAAGCTAGAATAGGAACAACTGACAAGGAAGGAAATGAGAGAACATAAGAGTCATTGTATGGAGTAGGGAGACCAAGATCCAAAAGCTGAGAATAGAAGAGAACCTGTTCTGAAGAAAGTAAGGAACATTCGAAGAAGACATGGTTGACATTACACAGAAAACTGGGTAGAAGAGACGAGGGAAAAACGGAAAGTGACGAAGGAAGAAAGGTATGCCGGAAAGGAAGACGACATATGGCAGTCACCAGGGGACGACAAAGAGAAGGATGTCCATTGGAAGATCCTGAGTGAGCCAAGGAATCAGCCACCTCATTACCCTCAATTCGAGCATGGCTAGGAATCCGCAATAAATCAATTTCGATCGAACGGAACAGGAATAATTCGTGAATTAGATTGCGAATAAGGAGAATGAAAGGATCAAAAGAGGGCAACGGTAAGGGAGAAGAAACCGCCTGCAAGACACTTTCAGAGTCAGCTATTAAAAGAAATTTATCCGAGCGGATAGAAGAGGAAGAGATAAAAAGAATTGCATGAAGTATGGCAGCAGATTCAGCAGTAAATATAGAGCAACAGGAAGGAAGTTTAAAGAATTCCGAGTAGTTGTGAGGAGGAAAAACAAAGGCGCCACCAACCCCATCAGCCCTCTTAGACCCATTAGTAAAAATAACGGAATGATTGGGATATAAAGAACTTAAAACCATGTGAAATTCAGATCTAACAATGGAGTCAGGAAAGAATTTAACAAAACTTGATTCATATGAAATACATGAGCAGGACGTAAGAGACTGAAATAATTAAGAGAAAAGTACGGAGATTTATCATAGGAGAAAATATAGGGAGAAAAATTGGCAAGACGAACAGAAATGAAAGATAAAATTGGAATTTTGTTGGGACTAAAACGCCAGTTGTGAAAAATAGAGCAATAAGCAGCTATAATCCTAGAGGAAAAAGAGGGAAAACGTTTAATTAGGAAACGATAGCATAGATAGGATCTGCGGATGAACAAAGGGAGTGATTTTGATTCGGAGAGGATGGCAGGAATCAGAGTAGATTTACGTGTACCCAGACAAAGATGAAGACAGGAATTTAGAATGCGGTCAAGCTTGAACAGAAGAGACTTAGAAGCGTTGCCGTATATATAGGAACAGTAGTCCAACTTCGAAAGAATGACGGGTCCATTTCAACAGCCCCCCCACTTTAATATTTTTTTTTCATATATAGTGCAATCGTTTGTGCATCGTTTGTGCAGAAATGTGCACAAAGTTCCATCGTTTGTGCACATTCTTATCCCGAGATATTAAAGAAAAACAGTTGGGGGGGCTGTTGAAACGTTGGCCCCCCCACTTTGAAATTTTTTATCAAAATATAGTGCAATCGTTTGTGCATCGTTTGTGCAGAAATGTGCACAAACTTTCATCGTTTGTGCGCACCCCCATCCCGCGATATTAAAGAAACACAGTTGGGGGGGGGGGGGGGGGGCTGTTGAAACGTTGGCCTCCCCACTTTGAAATTTTTTATCAAAATATAGTGGAATCGTTTGTGCATCGTTTGTGCAGAAATGTGCACAAATTTTCGTCGTTTGTGCACATCCCTATCCCGCGATATTGGGGGGGCTGTTAAAACGTTGCCCCCCCCCCCCCCCCCCCCCACATTAATATTTTTTTGCAAAATATAATGCATCCGTTTGTGCTTCGTTTGTGCAGAAATGTGCACAAACTTTCATCGTTTATGCACATCCCTCTCCCCCACAATATTTTTTTTCCTTTTTTTTTTCCTTTTTTTTTTTTTTTTTTTTTTTTTATTTCCCTTCTACAACTAGCCCTTACAGGCTATCTAGCAGATCTTTATATGAAAGGTGCGGAGTGGAGAAGGCTAGGAGGGGGAGGGATAGGATGGAAGGTGCAGAGTGGAGAAGGTTGGGAGGGAGAGGGACAGGAAAGAACATGACTAAGAAGAGGCCAGCGTGACAGAAATGCAACCACCCGTTGGTGGGCAATTTCTGGTGCTTACGCAGTTAAATGCACGTTTACACGGTTAAATCAAAAACTTTCCTTCTCTGTAGACGCCTAACTTCCTCGGAGTTGTCCATCAGTGCGATCGCTAGCGGATTATCGTGATTCTCCAGTCGACGAAGGTACTTCGTCGCCTCCTCTGATACTACTTCGGAAACATACTTCACGTCGAAATCGGTATGTAGCGTTTTATTTGAAATGAACCAGGGAGCGTTTGTCATCATACGCAGTACTTTGTTTTGGAATCGTTGCAAGATTTGTATATTAGTGTGTTTCGAACATCCCCATAACGGTGCTCCGTACCGCCAAATTGGCTTTAATAGCATCTCATAGAGTAATATCTTGTTCTCCATCGTCAATTCGGATTGTCTTCCTACTAGCCAGTTCATATTGCGGAGCCTGATGTCCAAGTGCTTACGTTTCATCATTATGTGGTGCCTCCAAGTTAGTTTGTTATCCATGTGTATACCAAGATAGCATGCAGTATTTTTTTGTGGTATTTCGTTATTACCGATACAGATTTTTGGCACCGAAGTTATATGACGGTTTGTGAATGTTACGTGCGTTGACTTAATCGTATTTATTTTAAGGCGCCACTTGTCAAACCACGATGCCACTTCTGTGACCGCATGTTGCACATTCGTAATGCACTCCTGTAAGTCATTAGCGGAGCAGACCAGCGCAGTGTCATCTGCAAACGTGGCAATGTCGACATTTTCAACCTCTGGTACATCAGATGTGTATATGACATATAGTAATGGCCCCAGTACGCTACCTTGCGGTACACCGGCGCCTATTTCACGTACTGCCGACAAGGATTCACCACTTTTGACCCGAAATGTTCGATGCTGCAGATACGATTTCAGCAGCACGCAATACGGAGTAGGTAGTATTTTCGCCAATTTGTCCATCAGTCCTGAATGCCACACAGTATCGAAGGCTTTTTCAACATCAAGGAAGACAGCAGTGCAGACTTCCTTTTTTTCCAAGCAGTCTTCAATTTTACAGACGATACGGTGTACCTGTTCAATAGTGCCGTGTTTCTGCCTGAACCCGAATTGATGCAGCGGAATCGTGTTTCCAACTATTTCCACTAGTCTTTTGTGCAACAACTTCTCAAATATTTTTGACAAAACAGGCAGCAACGATATCGGTCTGTAGGACCCTGTTTTTTCCGGTGGTTTACCTTCTTTGAGTATTAGAATAATTTGCGCAAGTTTCCATTGTGTCGGGAAATATGACAATCTCAACATTGCATTATATATGTAGGTTAGCAATACTACTGCTTTGCGAGGTAATTGCTTTACTATTTTAGGTGTGATAAGATCATAGCCGGGGGCCTTCTTTGGGTTTAAAGTCTTTATTACTGCTTTGACTTCTCCTGGTGACACATATTTTATGGATGGCGAGTTCACTCTTTCCCATGAGCAGTAGGTTTGATTATTACCAATGTTTGTAGCATGCGGCTGAAATACCTTTTCTAGGTAGTCTGCAAATTCCTCAGCTTTTTCTTCATCTTTCCTAGCCCACTCTCCACTTTTTTTAAGTATTGGAGATTCGCCTTGCTTCGGCTGTTTCATTTGCTTTGTAGCCCTCCACAAGCTATATCCATTTGCTTGTGAGGGCGACAGGTGCTTGACGTAGCTATTAAATGACTTGTTTTTTAAGTCCTGTAATGTAAATCTTATTCTTTTAATAGCACGATTAAGTTGATTTTTCATTTGTGGATCTCTGTTTCTCTGCCAGATTTTCCTCAATTTCCGTTTGTTTTGAACAGCTTCCCTTATGTACTTAGGATAATTTTGCACATGTTGATGCGGTTTAACTTCCATTGTTGATGCCCGTGCTGCTGAGCATATATTGGTGACAATATATTCGATAGCATTTTCTATATCTGAAGGTGATTTTAGTGGAATCCTTAACGACAGGTTTTCTTCTAGTTCATCTGCAAACTGTGTCCAATTTGTATTATAATTTGTAAGTGTCATTGCCTTTTTCTTCATTATTATACTAGCACTGATTGTCAAAATTATGGGAGTGTGATCCGAGGTTAGCGATAAATCGTCATCTATGGCCATGTAATTTGAAGAGATTCCTCTGACAATAAAGAAGTCTAGAAGGTCCGGGGTTTTCCTTCTATCGCTAGGCCAGTATGTTGGTTTTTCAGTTGATATGGCGTCACATTTGCAACACTTCATTGCATTCATTAGTTCCCGTCCCCTGGGAAGAGTTAGCCGCGAACCCCAATATGTGTTTTTGGAATTATAGTCTCCACCTATTATGCATCTACTTCCTAATGTTTTAAAAAATTTGACAAAATCTGCGCTCTTGATTTTGTGTTTCGGTGGGCAGTAAACCGCGGATACCGACACGCATCCGTTGTTATCAGACACCATTACTGATGACGCCTGTAGATGTTCCGACTGATATTTGTTTAATTCATAATGCTTTATATTACTTTTAATTATTACCGCTGCGCCACCGTGTGCTCTGCTGTCTGGATGCATTGTGTAATAGGCGGTATAATTTGGAATCTTAACATAGCTCTTATCAGTAAAATGTATCTCCGAGACTAACATTATGTCAATTTTCTCATTATGTAGGAACATTTCTACTTCTCGTATACGTCTTAGTAGTCCATTAGCGTTGAACGAAGCTATTCTCAAATCCTTCATTTTTGGGCCAGTGTAGCAACAATTGTATGTAATATGTTTGTTATCATGTCATTTTGTTGCTTCATCATTTCCATCATCATATTTCTTATTTCGTTTATCATGCTCGATATCATGCTTTCTACGTCTCTCAAACTGCACTCGCTTATTTGGTTTCCCTCTGGTTTTCTGTTTCTATGTGCAGCCGCCATTCGTGCGAAGGACACACCTCTATCTACCTGGTTAGGTATTGAATTTGCTTGCGGTGCAGCGACAGTTCGAATATTCATAGGTGGATAGTTTAGGTTGTTTATAGCTGGAGGTGCTACATCAGTATTGAATGACGCCACAGTTGGAAGGTTAATTCTTTTTTGCTGCCTACTCTCCCCGTATCTCTTGTTTATAAGGTCTTGATATATTTTACAGCCCTTGTAGTTGGCTGGATGCGGTCCATCACAGTGTGCACAAACAGCTGGTGTATTCATTGCTTGGGTACAATTTTTTGAGTCATGATTGCCAGCGCATTTAACACAAACGAAATCGCAGTTGCAGTAGGTCTTTGTGTGGCCATATCGTTGGCACCTGGTACATTGTGCTATGATGTTCTTCTTATATGGCGCTTCCACTTTAACACGCATATTTAATAAGTAGTTCAGTTTATATATTTCCTTATTATTCTCATTTGGCTCGATCTCAACGAAAAATATGGGTAAAGGTTCTTTAGTTACCCTGTGTTTAATATTAATTACGTGCCTAACCTTATGACCTTCAGTCAGTAGCGCAAGTTTAATGTCATCAAGCTCAATAGAATTATGCAGATTGCGTATCACCACTTTGAAACCTTTCTCTTTTGGAACTTGAAATGTATGGTGTTTAATGTTGGCATCATTGAAGTAACGAATTAATTTTCTATATTCGTCTATTTCCTCGACTCTAACCTCTATTCTTTGATCACTCATCGATCGGCATTTGATTTGTTTTGGATGTACATGCTTTGTTAAATCAATAAACATTTTACGAAAGTCCATTACCCCGTACACTGTGATGGGGGGAACTTTAGGTTTACTATTTCCTACACTATTA
Organism: Icerya purchasi; assembly: GCA_039619475.1. Classification (NCBI taxonomy): domain Eukaryota; kingdom Metazoa; phylum Arthropoda; class Insecta; order Hemiptera; family Monophlebidae; genus Icerya; species Icerya purchasi. The sequence continues at coordinate 94,508,898 of CM077116.1, read as the reverse complement.
CTATTATCCTCGCCAGTGGAATTTCCTTGGTTCTCGTTACCATTATGCTCAGAGTCGTCGTCATCCTTGGCGTCGTCTCCATCTTGCTGGTCTTGTAAACAGGAAAATCGGTTCTTCGTTGTTATTGCAGCTACTGTTGCTGCTACTGCGGGGGGAAATCGTTTCTTTTTAGCGGTGTTGCCGCCACTTAGTTCGGTCGATGTGCCACTGCTACTACTTCTACCGTTCTTTCCAGTTCTACGCGACCTTTTTTTTGATTTAACGTTTTGCCAATCCGTTCGCGCAGATAATGTATTCGCGTGGTCTTTAGTATCACAAGTCGTGAAGTCACCTTTGCTAACACTGCTACCTTGCTGGGGCAATTGCTTGTCTATTTCCATGTTAGCTATTGCTGCTGTTGCTGCTTGTACAGTTGAAGGAAAAAAAATAGTTGGGGAGTTGTTAAAATTTTATCTAACAAAATTAATAAAAAGTGGCTGATGAAGTTGCTGGAGCATTAGTTCATTGCAAAATAATCGTTTAATACAAAATTCGAAACAAACATCACTTAAAAAGCTATTGATTATTCACATTTTTTAAATACATATAGTATTTTGATTTAGTAAAATTTTAATAAGACATATTATAAATATTAAATTGAATTTTACAAAGTATGAAATTTAAACATTATGACGTGGAAAATAATAAAATCGAGTACAAAAATAATCAGTAATATTTGAAATATATAATTTCTCACTGAATATTTTATCTTTGTAAATGGAACATAGCCTTTAACTATCTGCATTGGTGCAGCTTTCAAAGACAAAAAAATTTTTAATAAATCCACTCGAATTAAAAACAAAAAGATTTTTATAACCCTCAATAGATTCATCCTCGTTAAAGTTGTTCAAATAGTATATGTTATACAAAAGTTTATAATATCATTTGCATCTCAAAATTCAAAAGAAGTTATAAATATAAGATATTTCCAGTATCATAGTAATTATGCCACTTCACTTAAAGGTATCCCTGAATAAAATTACTGATGAAATTAAAAAACATCTACAGAATATATTTGACCAAGAAAAAGTTTGCATTGGACTATCAAACCTTGTTTGGAACGCCATATATAAAGAATTAAATTACGAAATTTCACCAAAATCACTGTATACTATGGTAAATGTAATAGAAATGGTATGTTAACAAAATTAGGTATCAGTATTTTTGAAGATATACAACAGATAGAGGTAACTGTAGACGACAAGAAACATGAAAAATGTAATGAATCTTCTGCAACTGATGATTTAGAAAATGAGGAAAAATATATGGATACATTAAAATTGATATTGCAAATAACTACGATAAAAATAAATTTAACAATGAGTTTGAACAATAAATACAGTGATTCCAAAACTGCTGAATAGTGGAGCAGCGTACAATATCGTGATATTATTTACAATGAGAAGAGAACAGGTATCACTAAGGTAAAACGTTACAATATTTTAAAGTCTCATTTGCGGACTAATTTATTCCATAAATATTTTTGGCAAGAAACAAGACTTCCTTGTTTCCTAGTGTATAAAAGAGCAAAAATATATGAGGATCGGTTAAATTATTGTGTTTTAATTGCTGTTTGCACTTTATGTAAAAGCAAATTAAAAGGTATTCTTCCAACAAAACTAGTATTGAATTCTGTAGCTATATTCAGTTATACATATCAAGGACATTTTAAAAATGTTAAACCCACGAAGAAAAGAAAATTTACAGATTTAAAAAAAAACTGGATAAAATTATTAATGAAAAAACATCTTGTAATAGTTCTAATGCAAGCCGATAGACCATTAAGATTAGATAATTTTTTAAAGTTACATATTTTATCAATAAATGGTTCTATGAAATTATTTAATGTTAAATTAAGTGCGGGTATTGTAAAAGTAATATCTTGTGATCAGAAACTTAAAAAATAACACTGCCACTTATTCCAAGAAAGAAGGAACTTTTATGCACATATTCAAAATCAAATGTTGAACATTCTTCAAAAAATGTAAATCAGGAAGTTAATTGTTTTCAAATGCCTTTAATAAGCGACGAGAAAAAAACAGAAGAAAATTGGTGAATCATTCAATCAAAAAGTCCTAAAAAAAGAAAATCCAAGTATTTAACTAAAAAATGAGAAATCTTGCACAGAAATATATTTTCATGAACTGATCCAAGACAATAGGATTAATAAAAAATCGATCAGGGTCATCTTAAAAACCTATATGGTTACTAGAAGGGAATTTTGTGTTATCAAACACATGCACATTTGATTCAGTTATTCAAATTGTAGCTAAGTCGTTGCGATAGCCTAGTTGCTAGAGTGCTTGGCTTCCATTACGGAGGCCACAAGTTCGATCCCGGGCGACGACAGAACTTATTACAAGAATTAAATAAATAATCGCTAATAATCATGTGGAAGGCAATGGCAAACCACCACGTACAACATCATATGCGCGCTAGGTCAGTACATAGCAGACACACACGGGACTGCACTCATAGCGCGATAACAAGCGGCTACGATCAGTTCCGAATGTAATCTTGCGCGTGTCACTCGCGTTGCATATTAAAATTGCCTAGTACACTAATTATATCTGTACGGCTGAGATGTACGAATAGATAGTCGCCGATGCTCAGAAGCTGAGTATGGCACTATAAGAAGAAGAAGAAATTGTAGCTGTATGTTATTGCGATAGCGCACAATACGAAAAATCCGTGGTTAGAAAAAAAGAAAATTACGCTTTATATGACCTTGTGTACACACTTTTACGCGGTGATGTCACAACTCAAACTTATAGAAAACGGGCAAAAATGTTACTTAAATATCGAAATGGAGAATTAATGCCACATAATATTTCATTGTTTTCAGTGGAACAGCCCAGCCTGTTGATACACTCTGTAAAAAAATATTTCATGATCCATCAGTTACTTTTCAAATTAACTGCGAAAAATGTAAAATTGTTACAGATGTTTGTATTAACACAAGTATCGGTGAGACTAAAGAACTATTAGAATATTTAAATGAAGAAATGAATTATTTCAAGTTATGTAATATATGTTCTCATTCAGATGCAGAAAATATCAAAGCGATACAGAGTATAATGTACATTTAATATTTAATATAATTAACTTATCCAATTTGGCTGATTTTCAAATAGAATTATGTAAAACGTCATTAACTCTAGCTGTAAATTTAGATATTTATTATTTAAGAAGAGAGGTTGTACAACACCTAATATGCCCACAGTTATCGGGAGCTACTAAATGCATGGCAGATCTATCATGACACAAAAGAAACAGTGGTAAATGTAAATAATACAGAGGGCGTTAATATTCAAATTGTAGTATATTCAAAATAGTGCACACAACACTTTCAAAAATAATTTTATACGATTAGTAAATTTTTATATCGCCCATACAAATTTTTGTTATACTTCGGATTTTCTATTTTTTATGTTTTCTCTTTTATTACAATGATGAGCAATTTCACCCGTGTTGATAATTTTGATTTATTTTATACGTTCTCTTTATATGTTTTCATTTTATATGCAATATTACTTTTAATAACTATTTCTTGATATAATATTGTTAAATTATATATTTTATTAAGCTTTTTAAATAATCAGTGTCGCAATTACACTTGGTTATGTACTATTTTTATTCTTTTAATTTAACTTTTTGTAATATTTCTTTAATTGAAACATTTTATACTTCTTATATCTGTATAAAAATAAATAACTGTTGCAGTGACCAAATGTAAATGTTTTACACACACTAATACTTATTTTTCTGCCTCCTGTATCATATTTTTTCTTTGTCTGATTTTATAAAAAGGTTTATTATATATTTTAATATATCTGTTATTTTTTGAAAAATAAACAAATTTAGACAAATTTTTTTAATGGAAGAACTTGTGATTCTCAGTATTTATTTTTTTTAATGGTTAAAGTAATTGAATGAAGGATGCTAAAATTATGATAAATTGAAAAAAATTTTATTTTGAATAAACATACAATTAAACTTTATCGGAAAATATAAATAAAAAATTAATCATCGACATGTTTCGAGAACACAGCCCCATATTCATGGTGTATTACAAAACTATAAATTAATAAACTACAACTTATAAATTTTAAACATTAATTTTAGACATTAAAAAGTAGACTATTAATTTCCTAATAAATAAAAATGTGAATAATCAATAGCTTTTTAAGTGATGTTTGTTTCGAATTTTGTATTAAACGATTATTTTGCAATGAACTAATACTCCAGCAACTTCATCAGCCACTTTTTATTAATTTTGTTAGATAAAATTTTAACAACTCCCCAACTATTTTTCTTCCATATTGTGGGGGATAGGGATGTGCACAAACGACGAAAATTTGTGCACATTTCTGCACAAACGATGCACAAACGATTCCACTATATTTTGATAAAAAATTTCAAAGTGGGGAGGCCAACGTTTCAACAGCCCCCCCCCCCAACTGTTTTTCTTTAATATCGCGGGATGGGGGTGCGCACAAACGATGAAAGTTTGTGCACATTTCTACACAAACGATGCACAAACGATTGCACTATATATGAAAAAAAAATATTAAAGTGGGGGGGGCTGTTGAAATGGACCCAAGAATGACTTCTTAATTAGTGTCACCGGCCTCTTTACGATGACCATAAAACTAGAAACCTTAAATGCACGTTTGTATTTATTTTTTTTTTTTTTTCCCGGATCAAATGCAAAACCAATTAGGCTACTCGCACTAGATACTAGAGTACGTGTCCATCTATAATCACGGTATAGCTAATAACAAATCAAAAATATTCAAATTAAATAATAAAAAGAGAAGAGGATCGATCATAACCGTAAACTACAACTAAACCGAAATCGACAACCAAAAATAAAACAAAACAAAAAAAAACAAAGATACCAACGAAACCTTTTTGCGTAATTTAATTATATTATTGTTAAAAATAAAACCGAAAACTTGCCGATTTTTATATTTAGCCGTCAGAGTGTTGAAAATTAGTTTATAAAAATAGAAGTTTTAAAAAATGAACTTTACAGAAGGAAAATTTAGAACGGTACATTACAGTAGTATTTTTTTGTTTTCCTCTTGTCTTGTTTTTCCACTTTCTCACAATACAAGAAAGAAAAAAAAAATCAATTGAAAATAACAAAAAAAAACGAACTATCGAAATTTATAGGAACTTAAAAATATTAATTATACATTTTTCTAAGCCGATGGCTATAAATTGTTAGAGGGCATTAAGGGGTAATTAACATAAGGATTGACAACGTTTAAAAAGTATGCGAATAAGACGGAAGTTCATTTATAAAATAAGAATTTGGCGCGACTAGATCTGTTGTTCGATAGCCAGAGTATTAAATACTGCTTACGTCACACACGGGTGCAGGGCTAATTGGGTTGTATTTTCTTTTTAATTAATTCATTTTAAATTTTCGCTTAGAATCTCCGGTTTGTTCTTAGTAACAAAACGGTCACATTGCGATTTGTTATTATACCTCAAGTTGCTCACCATTACGAAGTCCAAATCTCCATAGACCTCCTCCGTGTTCGGTATATAGTCGACAAAACAAAGTTGTTCTGAGCAGAGTCCTCTCAGAGGAAACAGTTTTCGAAATCGTGAAACGACTATGAAGAGAGACGATGGTGCTCTTTTAACTGTACGAGCGACCCATGTAACTGCTAAAGCAAATATTCCGATTGTCCCTCGATTTCCCATTATTAAATTACAGTTGTACGTCATAAACATCTTCCCGCTACTCTTATGCTTCATTCCTTCTTTACGCTGCAAGCATTACAATTTTTTTCTTCTGACTATCTCGGTTGTTTCTTGATGTCTCATAATTTCATCTCTTGTAGATGTTGACTTCCAGCGAGCCAGTGCTTAAATTTTACTATTCCCGCAACTTCATAAAATGTAAAGCAAACGCGGCGACTAGAGGGTATCAGATAGTTTCGAGATTGGAGTGTCTTGCAGCCGTCGTAATGCTGCCTATAGTCGGAATCGTTTTAATCTGGAGTATTTTTTTTATCGTTTTTTCGTTTATCTTGGTTCTGTTATGACGGTGTATATACATATATTTTTTTTCGACTAGAACATTTTAATTTCGTATTCTAAAAGTCAGTTTCGACAACCAAAGTGTTTTTTTTGTTTTTTTATTTCAGATTGTACACTGCGCATCTACCCGCTAGAATTTAATTGTGAATTAGGGAGTGTTAAAAATCATACATTTTTATACTATTTTATTTTATCTATTTATTCATTTTTATTTTATTTTATTTTTTTTCTCCTTGTATTTTATTTATATATTTAAAATAAGAAGGTTAGTTTCTGTTTAGAGTAAATTAGTGTTGAAAGTGGCCAAATGGTTTAGATTCCGGGCCAAAAAAAAAAAAAGAAAAAAAAAAGGTATTTTAATCGTAATATTCCTTTTAAAAAGTATTCCATCTAGTCGCGTACCTAAACCTCGACTTCCACCCCGGTTCGTTTTTGTCTATTTTTACTTCCGTTTCGCAAGCGATAAAATCATTTTGTAGTTGAAAATATAACACAATTGGTTTCCATAATGGAAAAACGTATAAATATTTTTTAACACTGGAGATTACGTGTAACTGCTAAATTTTTTACGAAGAAAATGCACTGAACTATTATATTGTTGGTTAAAATATTTTAAACTAGCATCACTCGTTGTGGCTTCGCCCGTGAAACTTGAAGTAGAAAATTGGACGTTAATGGACCTAATATTATTGATGCATTCATAGTAAAAATTTTAGATACAATTCTTTATTTTTTAAATTGATCAATTACATTGTAAAAAAAACCTGAAGAAAGGATATCAAAATAAAGGTTGAAACGTTAAATCGTAACTTTTAAACAAAAGGTATAATGTAAAATATTTATCTTTTTTTGTTAAGACATAAAATGATTGACTGATCATGCAATGCGGTTTCACCTTTTTTCCGTTATGTAGCCGATAATGAATATGAGTGTTAATAATTTTTCATAGTAAATTATGTTTTAATTATTGACATATATTTTTGAACGAAATACTTATCTTCTTGTTATAACATTGATGTAATATATTCGAGGTCAAATTTTCAAAAACTTTAAATTATAATAAAACACTTTTTTGTACACGACATTTGTGGTCCTTCCTTCAGGAGCTGAAATGACTAAATTACTCGGAGTACTGACTCTAGAGCAAGCCACATAAAACTGTCCATGTGAGAAACAATCTTCTCTCAAATCTGTTCCTGCTACCTTTAATAACTGTCCCTGTGACTTATTAATAGTCATGGCAACTGCACTCTCTTGAATTCGAATGGATAATCTAATGGTATGAGAGGAATACGAGGGGTATTAATACTGATTCTCTCTGAGCATAGCCACTTATTAGATTCTATAAGATTTTTCGAAGAGCTGGCATTTGAAGTCTTATACCATTACACAGCTTTGAAGGACTAAGGTTTCGCATCACTGCAGTTCCAACTTTCAGTTGAAGCCTGTGAGGTGAAAATCCTGAAGGATTCTGCGTGTTAAGAAATTCTACTGAATATTAGACTGGATCGTGAAGATTAGTTGTGTAACATCCACTAATTTATAGTATACGTATTCTCCTTCAAATGATTGCAGTAAGATGTCATTTATTTCACACCACCTGCGTCATTTTTTGGCGATTTCACATAACCGATCAATTGATTTACGCTTGATGTTGAAAATATCTGGACAAATCTTCTCAATGAGTTCTGCAATATTCTTTACTACCGCAGCTAATCCTAAAGGTATTTTAGTCATTCCAGATGATTCAGAGTATTTTCCGTCTCCAATCTGAATAAGAAGTTCAGAAAGTTCACCACTCTTATGTTCTTACTTGATGAAAGTTTTTGAATGTAAGGTCACAGATAAGATGATTTAACGCGAGCTTTGACCTTATTTACACGTGTGCCTCTTGCAACGACTGGTGAAGTTTGATGAAAGTCTCCAGCCGGTAATAAAGTAATTCCACTCTTTAATTGATTGAAATTTCTGAGATCTTGAAGTGTAACATTAACAAACCCACCTTTATGAGTCATTGTACTCTCATCCCAAATAATAAGTTTGCACTTTCTTAAAACTTTATCCAAATCACTTTGTTTTTTTATGTTGCAAAAAGGATTATCAACGTAATTGAGATTGAGAGGCAACTGAAAGGCAGAGTGAGCGGTTTTTCCACCTTCTATTAATGTTGTAGCTATTCCGGATGATGTTATAATGCAATAGCTTTATTACTACGTACTTTCGCTAAGAGACGGTTAATAAGAAAAGTTTTTCCAGTCCCAACAGGTGCATTTAAGAAAAATAGGAACCAATGTTGTTCAAAATATCCCAATAAATAGTGGATTCTGTAAAAGATTCTTCCCCGGTAGACACTCTTCTTGCTAAATCCTCTAAATCATATATAAATTCACGTAAGTATTCTCTATTTGGTAAATGTGCCTGAGAACTTTCTGGCTGAGGTAAGCCATCTCTTCAATTAAAATGTTCACGGCACATACGAATAATCAGTACAATTTATTATTAATGCTTCTACACTATTAGTATTTAAGTGAGTACGCGAAGCGTAAAAAACGTTTCCGAACGATTAATTGTTTACGTGATTTATAAGTTTTTAATAATACCGATGCAAGAGTAATTTAAAAAATTTATAATTAATATATCACTGATACACAGCCACTAAAAAATATTAAATTAAAACAAAATGTAACAAAGATCACTGGTACACAGCACTTCACGTATAACGTAAATATAAATATTTGTGTGTATATGAAGTCCAAAAAATTTTTTCGTTTCCAACCCGTTCAAATCAAAATTTTGAAAAATCCTTTCTTAGTGCACCTCTACGTTATAAATAGAATGTACCTTCCAAATTTCAAATTTGTAACGTTTCGCTCTGCGTTGATCAATCAGTCAAGTTACCTCCTTTTATATGTACAGATGAAAAGAAATAAGTAATGAAAATAAAACATTAAAAAAAAAAAAAAAAAAAAAAAAAAACTACTCCCAAGATTTACCGCAAATATTTTATAAAAATGCACTAAAAAAGTAAAAAATAAGTACTCCCGATAAGAAGATAATATTATATTTTACAGTGAAATACACCTTAAGGTGATGATAATTCTTGTACACCATTCATACCTCAATTAAAGTCCGCACGAAAATCACAAATTACAATATCTAGGAATATTTAATACAGTTTTTTTTCTTTTTTTTTTTTCTTCCTGTTTAATATTGAATTACCGTTTTCAACTACCAGGGTTATTACGATGAAAGCTGTCTAGGCCACTTTAAAATACACCTAACAGTCTGCCATCCACAATGTACTTCTTCACAGTGTTATATGATTTGTTGTCCAATGTTTTTGCTAACGATGTGAAAGTGCTTGGACGAACTGCATTAAAACTAAGGCATTCAATTAGAAATGTTGCACTGGCGGATATTTTAATTCTGCACAGTACGGACACGTGTTTCATCGGGAGTTATCCTTTGCAGGATGTGGTCATGAATTTTAGCTATATGCCCTATTCTTAACCGATTAATAGTTGTGTATTCGACACGCGGGCTATTAATCGGCGGCCACCATGGTTCGATTATCGGTTTTATTTGGCGTAAGAACGTAGTCTTGGACATCCATTCTTTGCTCCATTGCTCAGTTATCCTTTTTTGTAGAAACGTGACCAGCGTTGTTGAGCCTTGAGATTAATACGGCATCGGGGGTAGCATGGCAGAGCGATCTTCTAAATTCGTGCGCTCATTCCCTGGAATCTGAGTATGTGCAGGGATCTACAGAAACTCGATTTGATAGTACTTCTGGTCTAGCAATAGCGGAGTCCCTTGAATTTTTGGCGCGATCGATTCTTTTGCGTTATTATTGTGTAAACTTTGTATGGTGGTCAGAGAATCTGTACTAATTAGTATCTTTTTCTGTTGAGACTTCGAATTTCAGTACTCCTGGAGACAGAACAGAATAGCAGACATTTCTGCATCCAATACCGAACATTTAATCGGGCTAACATTAGTACGAGTACATCACCAATTTCGTAAGTGCACGCTGCTGGGGACAATTTACCTGTACAAGCCTTAAATCCGACTGTATACCCCTTTGTGAAATCTTCATATACGTTAAACCTCTCAGTCGTCTTCTGTTTAATTATTATTTGCAATTTGTGATTTACGTAACGACTCTAATTAAGGTATGAATGTTGGACAAGAATTATCATAATATCATCTTAAGGTGTATTTCACTGTAAAATATATTATTTTTTTATGGAGAGTAATTGGGTTTTTTTACTTTTTTTAGTGCATTTTTATTAAATTTTTATGGTAAATATTGAAGTTGGTACTTTTTTTTCGAAAACATTTTATTTCACAAATTTTAGCGTGATACTTAAATGTTTCATCTCGCTAAAAATCAACTTTTTTAATAAACAACAAAACCGTAAAATTCGCTGTACGGTGGTTTCAGATTTTCTTTTTTTCTTTTTATTTTCGTCTACTCTGGGCGCGCCAGTGGCTTTGACCCGACAATATGATAAATTAAGAGACAGAACTAAATAGCCAGGCGGTCAGAAATGGAAAAAACAAAGGACAGCAGCAACGGAATAACTGAAGGCAATGGAAAGGAAAGGATATAGAGGTAGCGTTGAAGGGATATTCGAATCGATATTTATCCGTGGTGATTAACGACGATAATATTTTAATTTTTTCAAATTACGTTTCCAAGCTTAATATTGTTAATATTTTGAGTCTTTCGCGTCGGTTATATTAATTAATAAAAAATAATAATCTAAAGCGGCGCCTATCAAGTATCTATATTTACCGATATTCGACGGTATGCTCACATGGTACCACTGCTGACTGATGTATTTTGGAACGAACACAAAATCACTACACTTTCGGCGGACAACTCACAGAGCACCAACTTAACAGACACCGGAACACGACAATAATATGTAGAATTCGATTTTTTTATACTGGTTTTTGGAAATTTTATGTCTATATGTATCTTTTCTAATTGTGTATATTTAACGGCCAGTCGATAAAGAAAAATTGCCGTTAGAAATGTTCTGTAAAAAAAACATTTTAAGCCTAATTCACTTCCGAAATGATCCTATTCCAGACGTCGCTAATCTATTAATAAAATTTAATATAACGACTACACCTCAACCCTATCTGTCTACATCTCTACTACCTGCTACGGGCTAATCAGTAAATCAACGTTAATCTATCCCCGCTAAAGCTACAAACCCCACATTTTAAATACCACATACGCAAAGAGACTTCGTAATAGTTGTTCTGTGTTGGCGCTGAGTTATATGCTCGTTTAGCTTGCAGCATTGTCAACCGTTGAATGCATAAAAAATGTTACCGGTAACAGATTCTCTAGTATCTTTGCAACTTCCATTAAATAATATAATTAAAAAATCCTTAACTATCAATAATCTATTTTTTTTAAACTAGTAAGGACGGAATGTCAGGTGTCATCCGTATGGATTCCGGAATATGCAAGAATTTCGGGAAATGAACGAGCGTAGATCTGGCTGCTCGTTCAGCGGTCAATGAATGCCGCAAAACGTTAATTGTCTATCTTCTTATGTCGTCAATTCCTATTTAATTGTGAGCAGAAATGGAGCCAGAAATGAACTTCTGAGTCCATCTTTCTACGCCACATCAAAACCTACCATCAAACTGACCTCCAGGAGGATTCTCATATAAACTTTCCTGTATTACAAATTACTGACGGGACGTACCATTTTGACCCACGATTACATCTGTATGAACGTCTTGTCTCCCACCAGTTATCCATTTTTCAACCAGCCATCCATCCTCTCCATTCCTCATATTGTCATAGACTGGCTTAACTTTGACACAATTCGAAAAAATTGTCTTATAGATATTCTAACAGGCTCTCTGCCGTAAGCGCATTGTTATTCTTCCTTAGAACCACCAAACTGTAACAGACTTTTAAGTTACACACCGTACATCGAATTGTAAGAGAAAAGAAAAACTACTTTTGTAATGAACTTAATAAAAATAAAACTTAAAATAATAATAATAATAATAATAATAATAATAGTGATAATAATAATAATGATAATGATAATAATGATGATAATAATAGTGATAATAATAATAATGATAATGATAATAATGATGATAATAATAATACTAATAATAATAATAGAATAAAAGAAATAATTGTTAAAAATTGACACATCCACGAAAGATACAAGACGGTAGTGGTATTCTCGGATACACGAAGGCAAATGCCGAACGTTACAACGAGAGATGATGTTAACAATGAAAAAATTCAGTAAAACCTTATCGATTTTTAGCATTAGGGATTACAGTGAAATGTTTCCGCTGAATTAATGAACCGGGCTAATATAGATTTCTGGTGCGCTACCAATTTAAAGGTTAGGCGTGTTTTCTAATATCGTTTATTTCCTCCTTCTGTAGAACGAGTCTACAAATTTAGTTTTAATTTAGTAATAGAAACTTTGATTATTTTTAATCGGATTGGATTTAATTTGCGTCATCTTCTTCTTTTTCACTCGTGACATTGTTATTATTTAAAATTATTTTACTGAATAGGTCGTAAATTAACGGAAAAAAGTGCCCCCCGCGTTCATTGGAGCGTAAGAGGTTGAAATAATTCAGTTAACACTTCCATCGCAGAGAGCCCGGTGTTAATAAGAATTATTATTGAAACTATCATTAACATTTTACAGAATCCGTTAATATTATAATTAATTTATTCCATCTAGCGTTATTTAATATAAACTTTAATACGCGATTGTATTTTATTTAAAATATCGTAGTCCCCAGTTTCGAATATACACTTGTATTCTTGGTCCCAATTTATTAATCGCTATTATGAACAAATTCGAATTCGAAACTAACAGATGGACTATTCAATTATATTGTGCTTAGTAGTAAGTAAAGCTGATGATTGCGTTGTATCGCAAATATGTGAATTCCATATTTACGCCGCTTCGTAATTTGATGACGATGTTTTAGACTCGTTATTCTGTCCGCAGTGATTATTAATATCGACAAAGTAATTTTTACGCAAAGGATAATATGAAAAAATCACGTACTGTTTTGGCACCGATTGATTATAAGTGACGTTTAAAAATGGCACAGTTAATTTTTATTTTTGGCTTGGTTTTTCCTTTTAACCTTTTAGCCAGTTTTATGTTAAACGTGTCGTCGTATAGTATTCAAATTTTAAAGTTCAATATTGAATTTCTTAAGGAGTATTGATAAAGTTATTTACATGCTTCATAATGGATTTGTAAGAATAGATACTGTATTTATCGGTAGCGTGTGATATTCCTGAGTTAACTTATGAGTTCTTCTCGTTGGTTTTTGGACACATTGCCATAGGAGATGATTATTCCTCACAGTCTTGATTACAGTATGGGCATTTATCCGATGATGTTCAATTTCTTTAGTTCTGGTATGTGTCCTGTTCTAAGTCGTATGATTTGCTTTATGTAATTGCTAGGTAGGTTCTCCTTGACTCGAAGGTACCATAGTTAATTAAAACAGACACTTCCATAAGGGTTATGAAATGCGTTATTGAAATATGTACACATACAGCAACAACTATGTTACATTCTTATTCCCCGGGATAATAAGAAAATACTGCAAACGAAATCTGCAGCATGGAATAATTTTTTGAAATTTACAAAAAAAAAAAATAAGAAAAAAGGGAGGAAAATAAAGATGGTGAGATTAAAATTACGATATCGAGTCGTTCCAGAAAATTACCACTAATAAAACTTTCCTTTTGTACCATTTTAAATGAGCTTTGCGTCGTTCGCTTTGTCTCGACAGTATTATCTAATTTCTGTTCTAGAAGAGCATCTTTTTTACTGGTACTGCGTGCACAGAATGATATCTGAAACCGAAATGGTTTTTTCTCTCACCACTACCTTTTCTATTCGGTTCCTTCCCGCTCTCCGTACTATTCCGTGTACTGATATTTATCTCAAATTTTTACGCTTTCGTGAAGTTACTGTTTCTGATTTATTGACGTTAAATTTATTTTTGAAAAACAAACTACCTAAGTAATTATCAGTAGCGGAACACCCCCGGTGTTCCGCTATTTCGGGATCTTTTTCACTCAAAAAGTTACAGCACATTCAACATCTGAGAGCGAGAGAAATTAATCGGATATAAAAAGTAAATTACTTTAATTGGCATCTTTCAATAATTTCTAAATAGTATATTATATTTTATCCAAAAAAAATAAAAAATGATATATATATATACATATATAGGTGCAGCAGGAAGACAGTCTAAACTGTCTTATACGTGGAACTTTGATAGCTAAAGTCTGTGATAAAAATTGAAAATCAAACAGGCGTGAAAATAAATATTTACAAATTATATACATAAACACAGAAGTTATTTTATTATATTAAATTCACAATAATTTTAAACGAATTTTCCAGACATGTTTCAGAGAGCAATGCTCCGTAATCATGTTGTGGGTCCCCAGTCATTCCGAAATTGATGGCAACGATGCAACCGATTCTATGGCTCGTTCTGCTGGTCGCCTCGATTCATTCCTCAACCATTTCCCTTCTTCAGATATCCTTTCCTTATCCACCTCCAATCACGCCAGAATTTGGCGGAATACTTATCCCTCCCTATTTTCTAATCGTCATTCGCATTACCGTTTTATTCAGCCGATTCCTCGTTCCCTGTCTTGGTTCCATTCTATTCCTTTCGGTCGTCACTCTCCTATTATCTCCCTAATTCGTCTCCGGATCAATCATTCTCTCCTCCCCTCCTCTCGCTTTCGATTTGCTCTGTCGCCTTCTCCTGATTGTTCTCTTCACGATTATGATCCTCCTCGTACATGTGACACTGATCACATTTTCTTCGAGTGTCCTGCTCTTCGTAACGAACGCTCCCTTTTATACAGTCAGCTCTTGTCATTAGGTCTCCTTACTCCCTATAACTCTTCCTTTATCCTCTCCTTTCCTTCATCTTCTGTGGTGTCCGCACTGCTGTCCTGTGTTGCGTCCATTTCGGACCGCTCAGTTATTTAATTTCTTAGCTTAGTTTTCTTCTTGTTGGGTCAATACCGCTGGCGCGCCCAAAAATAAAAAAAAAAAAAAAAAAAATAAAAAAAATCCTTCGTGTCATCTTAATTGATTAATTTATATAAAGAGAACCAGTGACGAACATAAAATTTATTAATAATAATAAAATACTAACGACATGTTTCGGAGCAATCAAGCCATATTCGACCTTCCCTTCCTCCCTTCTTCTGGTTTCTTGACTTTCTTTCTATGCATCGCCCTCTATCTCTATTCAGTATGCTATTTGAGTTTTGGGCGTGGTCTACTTTCTTCATCGCTTTTCCGTTTTTTTTTTTTGTTTTTTTTTTTTCGTGCCGTCTACCACCCTATGCACCGCTTCAACAACCACTAATAAAGTAATGTGACCCCGATCACACACAATGTTTGATCGTTCGTCAACGCTGAACAAACTTCTTTTTACCCCCCTTTCTCTTATCAAATGGTATTCCCGCTTCATATAGTGCTTTGTTCATTTTCTCCTTTCATTCTCTTTGTGTTATGCACAAGCTCTTGATTATTTTTTGTCAACTATCCCTGATCGTGTAAAGATCAGAGTCTCCTTTCCCTTTTTTTCTTCAGTTCTTGAGCTAATATTTGACGAACCAAATAAGAAAAAGGAAACCTTCGCAGACTAGCTTACACTTTACTAAAATAAAGGTGAATTATTCCTGTAAATAAAAAAAAGCTAATCTGTCCCACTTACGGGAAACCTCCAGATATCTTCCGAGAGACTGGCCTGCAAAATTTCTGAACGTAAAAAATAAAGACGTGAAAGTGAACCTGTATGTTCGACTATTAATAATATAGTGATGATTTGTTCAATTATGGAAAACTGCACGTGCCACATGGATTACGGCGAATAAATGATTAAAATGTAATGTTTATTTTAAAATGTATTAATGATTTTTCGAGACTTTTTTTTGGTCTTATTTTTCCTTTTCTTTTTGTTTTTGATAGGTACGCTAACCATAAGCAACGGTCCAATCAGAACAGGTAAATTAAATGCTATTTTTGATCAGATTATGCAATAGAAGAAAATTATATATTAAATTTTATATTTGCAACATTAATTTTTGCCTCGGCAAAACGAACTAAAATAGTAGTTTGTTGACGAATGTTCGAATCAATGATACAGTTTGAACTGTTTCGAATGATTCTATTTAACGCCGATTAAAGTACTGGTATAAATTACATGTTGCATTGGCCAGAACGATCGGACTCTCAAATCGCGGGTTTTTTGAGAATTAGCAACGATAAATACAAATTAATAATCGTTATATGTCACATTATACATCGTCGGTTTGGTGGACACAAATATACGCATTTCAAGTGCACTTGGATCGCCGTAGCAGACGGTTACAATCAGTTCCGCACTGGCGCTGCATACTATCAGGAATACTAGATCTGTACAGTAAGAATGTACAGATAGTCACAAATTTCTGTTCATTAATTTCAATTCTCCAATTGAGAGCCCATTTTTGAGATGTAGAATGTATCTTGAAGCTTCGGACGATCTTTGTGCTTGGCTAGCATAGCCAATGTCATCCGCAAATGTAGCTTGCAAAGTGTAAACATTGTAGTCGGTATGTCAAAAGAAACGGGACGCTGCCTTGATACGCCGACGCTAGTATCTGATGAAAGTTAGATATGACGCCGTTTATCGTTTACTTGAAATGGTTTCTCGCTTAAACAGAATCTTAGCAGATATTGCGACCCGAAAAGTTTTCCGGATTTTGTATAGCAAACAGTCATGCCAAACACAATCAAATGCTTCGGCTACATCGAGCAGCACTGCCGAGCGATACATTGCACGCTACAAAACGCACTCAATTGTATCAACGAGTCGATGACATTGATGAATATATAGCTTCGGTCTAAATCCAAACTGATGATTAGTCATATTGTGAAGAAGCGATTAAATTAGTTTTTCGAACACTTAAACATATCCAGTAAACTTATCGGTCTATAGGAGGAAATATCTATAACTGGTTTCCCGAGTTTATCGGTAAGCAGAATTACCGATTTTTTCCATCCGTTCGGAAAGTATGAGAGCCGAAGCATCGAATTGTATATGTATAAAAATAGTAAAAGCTCTTTTATTTGGCAGATGCATCAAGATATCATTTGCTATTTCATCTTCGCCCGGCGGAGAGGGGGCTTATTGTTTCGTAAACTTTTAAAACACATACGAAGCTTGTTCCGTGTAATATGTAATTACGGCGCAATACTGTATGACACTACTGTCACATTGTATATAGTTGTGGGTTCTCCGTAATAGGAGATATTTTCAAGGCAGTCAGCAAAAGTATCAGGTTTTTTTTCATCGGTTTTGGCCCATGCTGAATGAGATGTTTTTAATACGATACAGGATGGAACACATCTCTGTGTTAGTAGTTTCGCTGCTTTCCATACGGAACCGTCAGCATTAGTTAGAGTGGAAAGATAAGATTATAGCTCCTCATTATTGTAGGATGCCATTACTTGCTTTATCTGTTGCGTTACCATTTTTTGCGCGCTTTTCTTCTTTTGGTAATTAACTCGCCTATCATCTCAATTAGTGATGGAAAATATAGTTCTTTTTGAGAAACTAGTTCTTTCGGTCTAGTTCTTCGAAGGGAACTAGATTCTGGAACTAAACAAGTAAATGTAATGTGGGTGGTCCGTGAACGAACTACTAAGTGGAACGTATTTTCACAATTGTGTAGTGGTCCCGAATGAATACGCGAGCACCGATCAATCCTTTTTCGCATGAAAAATAAACTAAAAACGTTCTGATTCGATTTCGCATTTATTTTACAAAAAAAAAAACAAAAAACAAACGAAAATGGTGATCGAATTACGCGGCAATAACAGATATAGAGATAAAGATTCGTTAGCTTGCGAGGACACGATTAGCGCTGCGAACGGCGAAAACTAATCGAAGAAAATTGAAGAAATTACGTTCTTAAATCATAATTTGTAATTTTCTTGTGTAACGCATAATATTTTTACATAATATTTTTTATGCCCTTATAAGTTTATTTTTCTGCTTATCATAGGTACTTGTATATATTTTTATAAATTAATTTCATTATTTTAGTTATATAGTTTTAAAATCGTATAACGTTTCACTAAATGTAAATTGTAATGAATGGGATAGAGATCCGTTTATTTCATAGTCGCGGTACACAATGACTACACTCATTAATTCATTATAATCACGCTGCTTTGTGTGTCGAAAGTCCTTAGGTTGTGGAATCGTTCCGACCAAATAGTTCGGTCGGTTAGATAAAATGAGTGAACGAGAACGATAAATACAGTTTAGTTCCGTTGTCGGGAACTAGTTCTTATAGTTCGTTCAGAAGAATCGTTCATTTTAGTAGTTCGTTCGCGAACTACACATCTCTAATCTCAATGGCTGGTGGTAGTATACTGCTATTATCGGCAGTAGTCAGCTTCACAGGTCCTGTTGATTTTTCAGTGTAATCCCAGATTATATCTGTTACATAATTATCGTACTGTAATTTTGATTTTACCTTTAAGTCCACACGTTTATCTATTGTATTTACACATTTATATTCCGGTCGGTAGCTTTATTTGTTAATCGATTGCCCATTTTTCTATGTGAAATTGTGTCTAGCATTTGTAAGACCGGGTTGGTATGCACCATCCTACGCGATAGAATTATCTTATTAAATGTAAAGCCGATAATCTCGATTCAGTTATAGTGTTGTATTCCCCCCCCCCACCCCCCATAAAAGAGAAAAACACATATCCACGTTAATAAAAGATTAAAGAAAGCAAATAGAAGAATAGAGGTATTTTATCGAATCTACTTCTATCTTTAGTTTTTAGTGCAGCGTCAGTTTGTAAACATGGTTCGTAACTAGCAAGTTCGGCGTGCTGCATAATGTTTAGTGTCCTACATTGAACGTCGAGATATAATTTAATTCAGAGCGTGGCGGAGTGTTTAACTTTTCAACAGAACGAAAGTCGAGCACTGTTTACACTAATTACCAGTCCGGATGGATATTTAATCCAGTTAGTAATCGCAACAGAATCAACCGCGCTATGTGTGCCAACTCAACTCGAGAGCAGCCTTGCCGGCGTAACTGTTATCGCTCAGTTGTCTGTGTGTCTATTTTTCGGTGCGACAAATTTTTGTCAAAAACGAGACACGTTTTATTTGTGAGAACGATGGACTTTTGGTGAATAATCCGGGGCGTAGAAGTTTTTTCTGACTATTGCAGTGTGTAGGCTTTCGTAAATTTTGCGTGCGTCTAATTTAAAGTGAGTTTCTCGGCGTTTATAATTTCATTATCTAACGACTTTTGCCAGTGGCTTTGTAGGCCGTGTAAATGTAAGCAGCCTGAGTAAATATCAACAACTGCGAAAGATATACCAACAGATTAATTAGCTAACCTGCAGTAACACTGCTCCATTTCGTGGTCGCTCATGAATTTGTCAGTTCGCTTATTCCGCTCCAGTATCAAAACCCTATAACAGTTTCCTCCTCCAGTGAAAATAAATAACGCAGCTTTCCCTTCCGATAATGCTAATGCTGTTACGCGTAGCTAATTTATTTTCAATTTTATCACGGACACGACTTCCGGTCATTCGAAGTTTTTAAAACTATCGCTTTTGTTTCTCTAATTATGTTCTATATCTATAAATAAAACGGCCGAGTACTTTTCCGGACTATTTCAGCGACTATTCTTTAAAAAAGGAATTGTGCGCAAGCACACGCGCGGTCCAGCTTATATTCCGCTATTGTGTTTCGAAATTTCGCTGGTCATTTTTTCGAAATCACATTTTTTTAAAAACGCGGCAGAATAAAAATAACTTTGTCAACTTTTACCCAATCAACTTGATATTCTAGCTTCTTTAGATGTACTTTTTGAAAAAGTCCAGCGCTTTTGATTAATAAAATTATCGTTTTTTTTTTGTAAACAAATGAATATATCTGATTTTTAACGAAAAAAGTAAATAAATCAATTCGATGATGAAAGATGAAACTTTCTTTTTTTTTTAATAATTACGAATACTTCTCCGGCAAAATGTGGGTAATAAAAAACTTTTTTAAATTTCATTTAACTCTAGGTACAGATCAAAAATTGTCGTTTGTCCTAGCGTAGATCTCCTTCGGAAAGGGGCATCCGCTGCTTAGACGTTTTTCTTTTTTTTTTTTTTTTTGTAGGCGCGTCAGCGGCATTGGCCCAACAACAGGAAAAGCCAAGCTAAAAAAAAACTAAATAACTAGGCGGTCCGAAATGGACGCAATAAAGGACATCAGTGCGGACACCACAGAAGATGAAGGAAAGGAAAGGATAAAGGAAGAGTTATAGGGAGTAGGGAGACCTAATAACAAGAGCTGACTGTATAAAAGGCAGCGTTCGTTACGAAGAGCAGGACACTCGAAGAAAATGTGATCAGTGTCACATGTACGAGGAGGATCATAACCGTGAAGAGAACAATCAGGAGAAGGCGACAGAGCAAATCGAAAGCGAGAGGAGGGGAGGAGAGAATGATTGATCCGGAGACGAATTAGGGAGACAATAGGAGAGCGACGACCGAAAGGAATAGAATGGAACCAAGACAGGGAACGAGGAATCGGCTGAATAAAACGGTAATGCGAATGACGATTAGAAAATAGGGAGGGATAAGTATCCCGCCAAAGTCTGGCGTGATTGGAGGTGGATAAGGAAAGGATATCTGAAGAAGGGAAATGGTTGAGGAATGAATCAAGGCGACCAGCAGAACGAGCCAAAGAATCAGCTGCGTCATTGCCGTCAATTCCGGACGGACTAGGGACCAATAAAAAATTAATAAGAATAGAACAGGATGACTGCAGAGTGGAGGTAAGAGAACGAATTGAGAGAATAATACTATCAGAGGAATGTGAAGGAGGAGAGGATAGGGCTTGAAGGATGCCTTTAGAGTCCGAAATAATGAAGAATTAGGAAAGATCGCTTAAAGAGAAAATAAAAGAGATAGCCTGAAGGATGGCGATCGACTCGGCAGAAAAAATAGAGCAGAGGGAAGGAAGCCGGAAGGACTCAAAATGCCGAAGCGCGACGTTTTACTCTGCTTCCGTCTTTTTTACGATAAATTTAAATAAAGAGAGAATTGTACACCTTACGATATGATAAAAAATGCTCCAACTAAGGACTTACCTCTATTCAACGGCTGTAAAAATTGGTCCCTTCCGAAGATGTTCTTTTTAATCTGTTAATCAAATAATCGAAATACAGTTTAGAGGATTTAACAATATCCTAAGGTGTACAAAATAATTCTCTTTATTTAGATTTATCTTAGAAAATGACAGCGGAATGAAACATGATCTATGCTAGGACAAATGACAACTGTTTATCCGTACCCAGAATTAAATAAAAATAAGACAGTTTTCTATTACCCACATTATGCCGGAGAAGTATTCGCAATTATTAAAAAAAAAAGAAGGTTCATTTTTCATCATCGAATTGATTTATTTATTCGGTTGTTTATAAAAAAAACAACAAAAAAAAAAAAAAACGATAATTTTATTAATCAAAAGCGCTGGACTTTTTCAAAAAGTACATCCAAAGGAGGGCTACATTTAGAATTTCAAGTCGATTGGATAAAAGTTTACGAAGTTATTTATCCTGCCGCGTTTTTAAAAAATGTGATTTCGAAAAAGTAGCCAGCAAAATTTCGAAACTTGTTTAATATCCGAAACATCTTTTGCTGATTTTTTTATTTTCTGTCCGCTGTTCTGCAACAATAAAGCTTCCTTTCCAAGTTAACTCGGTTTCTTTTCCCGTCGATATTTCTTTCTAGCGTTTCTCAGATTTTCAGCGACAAAGCGGATGGTTTTTTTCACGCTTCCGTTATCAACTTG
This sequence comes from Icerya purchasi, assembly GCA_039619475.1. NCBI lineage: Eukaryota > Metazoa > Arthropoda > Insecta > Hemiptera > Monophlebidae > Icerya > Icerya purchasi. Next base: position 94,486,869 of record CM077116.1, on the reverse strand, counting down.
CAAGCAAAAAAGTTACGACATTCGCAGTTAACTGACACATTTTCGCTAGTGAGCCTTCAAATATAATTGTAGCTACGTCAGCTTCTTCATATCTAAAATCAGTTTGTTGCTCAATGGTCGAGAACTCCAATGACAACACCTGTCGTGGTTTTGCCTATTTCCTCCTAAGCATAGTGAATAGGCAGGTCATCCGTAATATACTTCTTCCTCCAATGCAACAAAAACTAGAATTATTAGAGCTTGTTTTTGCGTTCGTAAAACAATTTAAGAGTGTCATTCCGATGCACATATTCCCTGTTATGAGTATCAAAAATCTACTAATTTTCATTTGTCGAAAGGGTATATAGGCGCGAATAAGCATGATCTGCCCTCGCTGCGTTTTCCATCGACACTCGGAGGATCATTTTGGTGCCAAATAACAAAAAAAATCGCGTCAGCTTTCATAATCATAAATATTTTCCGAGTTATTTAAAAAGAATCTTATTTTTCGTTTTTATTACTACTATTTTTTTTTTCCATAGTAAAAATGAAAATGAGTAGCAATTTTTTTTTTCTTCAAATATTAGCAGGTAAAAGACATAAATCTCAGATGTACACCTAATTTTTCGGTAAAACAGAATTAAAACATCTTTTTTAACTGCATTCCTTCAGAGACATGCGAGCACGAAATTTTTGACAATAAACGTCTTTTATGTTATCCTCTGGGCTTTTTTCAGATTTTTCGATTTGGTGCAACATTGCGAAAGAAATTAAAAACTCGTAATTTTTTGTGGAAAACTCTTTGTTTAAATATTATTACTTTTATTGATAAAAAGTTGTTTAATAAACGTTTTAACAATAAAACTACGAAGATGTCGATAAGATTAATAAATATATAAAACGAATTAAATGGAATTATTGTCACTGTTACCATTAACTATAACATAGTTTCCTATGTTATTGAAAATACGACTCAAAACTTCTGCTGGCTTTACAATTTTTCAGACTAATATCTTGTGCACTGTACACCTATTGCTAACAGAAAGTCGCTAACACGAATTAATAATAAAAAAGAAATTTGTATCAGTTATAAAAGTTAACCAGTTATGACAGTTTCAATGTATGTTTTTAAAAAGACGTTGTTAAAAACGTTATTGCCATGATTATGGATAATGTAATTCCGAAACATGTCGACCGTATTTTATACTTTTTTATAACAATTATTATTTTCTGTAACACGTGTTTTATGTATATTTAATAAAATAAAGTACGGTTCCTCCAAGTCCCGACTCTCTAAATTCGATGTAATCCAAAACTCTTGCCTTCGTCTATGCCTTGGTACTCTTAAATCCTCTCCAGTTCCAGCGGTCGTTGCCGAATCTAATACTCCACCACTTTCTATTTGCAGATCTTATTTGGCCTATCGTTTTCTTACTAAGCGTCTCCCACTCGCGTCCTCTACTCTTATCCATTCCTATCTTTCGATTTCTAGGAACTGGCGTTTCGTACCTAGGAAAACTCCTATTCTATATCTCATTCCTCTTCGGCTCAGTTCGTTTTGTCCTTACATAATGTCCGTTGTCAATATCCCTTATTTCACTTTTAATTTCGCTGATCTCCGCCATCCTCCAAATATATTTACTATTTCTACGCTCTCTAAGTTTCTTCCGCAGGCCCTAATCAGACAGGAATTCCACAGTTTTATCAATTCTGAATTTCTTTCGCATGCAACCGTGTTTACAGATGGATGGTGTCGGTGCCTCTTTTATCCTCCCAGATTTTGGCTTTTCAGAATCTTTTCGCCTGCCCTTTTTTCTGTTCTACATTTATCAACGTATTTTAATGACTATTCTAGGTTCTATTATTTTCATTTCCTCCAATCACCTTTCCTCTAAGTTCTTGATTATATCTGGCTCCATGACCTCCCTTTAATTCATTCTCCCCTATCTGATCATTCCTGCGATTTTATCATACTCCGCATACGCTCTCTTATCCGCGTTCTTTCTTCTCTTCATTCCATTCAAATTGATTTGCCGTGGGTTCCTAGCCATTCGAGCATCTGCCATAATGAAGCGGCGGACTCCTTGGCTCGGGTTGCTGCCTTTTCTCACTTCTTCTTTAAAAAATTCCCATCGTCCAATTTCCTTCCGCTGTGCAAAAGTTTTCATCTTAGATTATGGTATCGATTGTATACGTTTCCTCTTTCCCTAACAATTGTTCTTTTTATCTGTCTGTCCAACCTAGTTTTCCTGCCAATCCGTGGTTCTCTTTGTTTCCTTCACTTCGTCATTCTGTTGTTGTCTCCGTTATTCATCTGCACTCTTAAGCCATACTTTATTATCTTCCTCCCGTTTTCGTTTTTCCTTAGTTTCCTATACATTTTATTCTCTCCACTCAAACGAAGAGCGTGCTTGCGATGCTGACCATGTGTTTATTAAGTGTCCATCTCTTTCTGCTGAGTATTCTGCTTTCTATTCCATTCTATTGATACTCGGTCTTCCTACTCCATATTGCGCCTCTTATGTTCTATTTTTTCCCTCTCCACAAATTGTTCCTATTATTTGTTCCTTTCTCCTGACAACATTTGATATCGTATGAAGATATAATTGACTCCTTCCTATTCTAATTGTTTCTGGGTAAAGGTCCCCCCGGTAGACAGGCCAAAAAAAAAAAAAAAAAAAAAAAAAGTAAAAATAAAGAAGAATTAATGAAATATAAGAAAACGCGGCAAAAGCCGAAAAGAAACACAAAAACGAGAGAAACATATTTATCGATGGTATTCGCGTGAGTATTCGTTCAAAGTATTCGTGAATACTTTGCGCGTACGAATACAGAATTTTTATCCGTCGTGACGAATATACCGGTAGTATTTCTTTTATTCACGAATACGTGAACTACGAATGTTACCCCCCCAACTTTGCTAATAGACGGCATTTGCCGTCAAAACTGTGATCGAATATTTATTCTTCATCGCCACCAGCTGATAGTTTAAAATTTATCTAAAAAGTGTTAATTATCAATTCATTTAAACGGTTTTCAATAAAAAAAAAAAAAAGAAAAAAAAAATCAAAAACCGATAAATTGAACGTTTTCCGAAGAAATTTAAGACTGTGAAACGGTTAGAAAAATTCAATCTGATACACTAGATAGCAATTGTGACGATGAAAGTGACCCTTCAATTTTGACTACCAGTGCCCAGATCGACCAGAGTAGTAATAAGTTGCATGTGGTATCATTTCTGCGCATTCATTATCTCCTCAACCTTTCGGTTGGTGGGCAACCTATTCATACATTTTTAGCTGTGCCGATATAGGTTGTGTACCAAGCAATTATTATATGCAACGCAGGTGTACACATGCAAGACTACATTCGGAACTGATTAGTAATCGTTTGATTTACATCGTTTTACAAAAGTGCAGTCCTGTGTGTGTCTGCTGTGTATTGACCTAGCGTGCATATGATGTTGAACGTGGTGGTTTGCCATTGCCTTCCACGTGACTATTAGCGATTATTTATTTATTTATTTAATTCTTGTAATAAGTTCGTCGTCGCTCGGGATCGAACCCGGCCTCTATATCGGAAGTCAAGCGCTCTAGCAACTAGGCTATCGGTGCGCGTCAACCACGAAATGATTGGAAGCTCTTAGAAAAACACAACCGTGTCGTATATGTTATTTCCGATTTTTACAGAGATGCAACACCATTTTTCCCTGTAGACCAGGAGTTCCCAACCAGGGGGGCACGCCCCCCTAAGGGGCATAGAGAGACGTCAAGGGAGGCGTGAAAGAAAAATTAATTTAGCGCGTAAATTTAATATCGAACGAGGGGTGTTCAATAAATAATGTGACATGTCTTCGAAAATGACCTTTTAGGCATCTAAAAATTTTCACAAATAATCAAAAAAGTAAAATTATCACAATTTTTTGCATTAGTTGCGATGAATCCATGGACATCGTTAATTGTGCACAGTTAATAGTTTTTGTTCATTACGTCAGTGAAGATCACATTGAAGAAGAGATTTTGTACTCCCAATCTTTGACAGCAGGCACTAAATCTGAAGATATATTTAATCAATATCTGATTTCATCAAAAAAAAAATGATTTGGATTGCAATAAACTCATTGGACTTTCGTAAACTACATCAAGAGTAGCGCTTTGAACAGTCGATTATTTAGTTTACTTTGCGAGGATCTTGATTCTGATCACAGAGTCCTTCTATTTCACACAGAAGTACGCTGGTTGTCTAAGGGCAATATGTTGGCTCGCTTTTATGAATTGAAAGAAGAGGTCATCCTCTTTCTTGATTTCAAAGAGAAAAAGATATTTTTTGCAAATATTCAACAATGAACAGTTTCAATGGATATTGACCTATTAAACTGATATATTTGATGCCTTTAATTAGCTAAATTTGAAGCTTCAAGGCAGAAACGGCACTGTAATAGGTAACTATGATCATATTCGAGGGTTCATATCTAAGCTTCAACTTTGGAATCAAAAGATATCTGCTGAAAATGTAATAATATCTTTTTCTCGACTATTCAAAGCAATTAAAAATAAAAAACTGGACGAAGATTTCAAAGTTGAAATATAAACTCATTTGCAAGCGCCGGAAAACGAATTTTACCGATACTATCAAGACATTAATTCAGAGTCACCAATATGTCACATGACCAGAAATCATTTGTTGCTGATGTGTTATAATTACCAGAACAAGTTCAGAAAGAATTTCTAGAAATGAAGGTTGATTCGACAACGAAAGATAACTTTCATCTCTTGACATTGGAGAAATTTTGGATCAAACGATTTATTGTTAATTCCAAAGTTGCCTCTCTTGCTTTGTGAATACCTATTCCTTTTTCTTTGACTTACTTATGTGAGACAGGGTTTTCAGCTCTGGTTTTAATTAAAACTAAGTAGCGAAATCGTCTTGCCATTAACAGCGACCTGACGATAGCTCTGGCAGAAACTGAACCTAGAATCAACCAACTGGTGCAGAACATGCAAGCTCAAGTATCTCATTAGTACTTTAATTATAATAAATTATTTCGATAAAAACGTTTTAAAGTTGGTTAAAGTTTATTTTCTACAACTTAAAATTAAAATAAATGGCATTAAAACAATGTGCGTTTTTGTTTTTTTTAATGAAAAAATTAAGGGGGGCGTAAAAATGTTATTTATAATTTGGGGAGGCTCGATGAAAAAAAGGTTGGGAAACTCTGCTGTAGACAATGCGATAAAATTAAGATCTAACATTTGCGATATTCTAATGTAGGCCTTTTTTTCTTTTTTTTTTTTTTTTCGTTGAATAATATGTGGATAGTTAGGTAGGCTATAAATTAAGACGTTATTGAAAGTAACATGGGTTTTTGCGAGTTTTCTCCTGTCCCAGTAGTATATACATACCTGAAAAAAATGGCAAACCACCACGTACACCATCATATGCGCGCTAGTTCAGTACATACAGCAGACACACGCGGGACTGCACTTGTATATCGATAAATCAAACGATTACTATCAGTTCCGGATGTAGTCTTACTTGTGTACACATTCGTACTTCATATAAATAACTGCCATGAGCGATGCCTATTCTGTACTGCTAGTGTACAAATAGGCAGTCACGATGCTCGAAATCGAGCGATAAGACTCAGATGATGATGATGATGATGAAAAAAATCGTATACTGGGAAGTATACTTGAGAAGAGTCACATTCAGGCGAAAGTAAAAACGAATGATCAAAAGGTAACTAGTCCATAATGTTCTCTTTAAGTATCCACGGCACATGCCTATGGGACTCACCTTACTTTATTTTTCGTCCTCCCTCCCCATAGGTAAAAGAAAATAAAAGAAACATCCCCCTTCGAGAGTGGAATTTTTTCATGTAAGTATCTGTGATTCGATTTCAGTGATTCCGTCGACAAAATTACCTAATGAACTTCATTAGAGAAAAAGACCCTGTTCAAATGTTCCGATTCTTTAAACTTTAAGGCAGCTTTTATTACGCAAGACGTTAATCGTCCCGATCTGCTGCTTTTCAGGCGAAGTTCCCAAATATCGCGCAGATTTAACCCGACTCGAAGTTTTTAAAGTTTCACCGTTTTTCGCATAATTTCCCTAAAGAATTCGTGTCGGATTCGGGAATGCTTCGGAGACAACGTACGGCGCGCTTAAAACGGCCAGAACATTCCACCGGCATCTGTACGAATAAAGAAATAGGCACTTCGCACGTTACGAAAGCCGCGTTGTTTTTATCCGACGTGGCCAAAACACCATCGCCGTATAATCTATAGCATCGTTATTCTTTCAGTGATCAGGAAAATTTACGGCTGTTATAATCGCACGCAAAAAATAGCAAATAATATTCTATTCAAAATCGGCGGAACCGGTGTATCTGGTTTGGCGCAATAAAGAAAATCCAGACAATTCGCGTACCCACTCCTAATTGAAGTATGAACTGTGGTCGGTCAAAAGGCCCCACTTGAACTTCTAGAATGAACTTCTCTTCGGTTTCAATTGTTCCGATTCTAGATGTACCATCAACTAAATATTCGAAAAACAAAAATGTCGTTCAATTAATTTTTCAGTTATAGAAAAGATGTTCATAATTTCTCCCCGGCTGATATTAATTACCATTAAGGACATTTTTTTTTCCGGACTCTTTACAAAAAATTGGTCAACCTGAACTAATTGCATAAAAGTCATGTGTGAAAGTAAGCAGCCCAAAGAAAGCAACTGACATACCCGTAGGTTCCGTTGGGCTTAGTACATTATGAGCTTTATCTTTACAATGGCCTACGCCAAAAGTATAAGGCTCACTTTACACTTTTTCGGTTGGATCCGGTCGTCCAGATTATCTGGCAAAGATTTTTAATTAACGCGCGACTGACTACATCCATACCCTTTACCATAATTTATTTTAAAGTTGTAATCTAACAAGAAGATATTACGACGATCACCGGATTGCCGTCAAATTTTATACACTGTTAAAGCAATTTTAGTAATATCAAAAAAATATTAGTAGGTGCAAATGCTCGAGAATTTTAGTTAAAAAAACGGCATATTCAATACTTCAATAAAATCAGAATAATAACATTTACGGTTTTCCGGACGGGACCAGGTACGAAAAATTTTTATTAAGCGTAGGTATTAATTTAAAAGCGTCGCGAGAATGACAGACAAATATAGTAATTCGAAAAATAAGAATAATCATGTAGGACATTTTAAAATCAAATCGAATTTAAATAGCGATCCGGGATATTAAAAGGAAATATTATAGGGAAAAAAGAAAAAAAGAGTAGGGAGATAAACAAATGATGCAAAAATATGTAGCAATAAGGAATTTTTTTGTTACCAAAATCTGTTAATAATGTACTAATACAGTTAGGAAGGCCGCGTCCTAGTCGAGCATTAAGTAGCAGATTATCTAGGAGCAGAACTGGAACGAAGAAAGGAGATAAACAAGTTTTGAAGAGGAAAAATAAAAAAAGTTTTTGGAACAGGAAAATTCCGCCTATTCCGGGAACGTGGAATTCAAGGACGTTTTCCCGATTTCTTAAAGACAAAAGGGAAGACCAAAAGTATGAGGTGAAGGGGAAAAACATGGAATACGATTCATTGAAAAAAATAAAGAGTTATAGTGTTAATAAAAGAGAGATCAGTTTATCCAGAAGAAAGTTATGGTTAAAAGGATGTCGCTTTAGAGAGGATTACTTGGCCTTGGTCGTTCTACAAATATAAGAAATAATGGAGAAGAAGGAACGGACTTGTTTTGTCGTACATTTTTTAGCCGCTATTAAAATCTGACTATAGCATCGACTCTTGTTTGAGAAAGAAATTTGTCTCCTTCGAATCTGGTTAAACTCAGGTCAAAAGCGGCTTTGATGTGTCCGGATTTAGACGATTTAATAAGCTAAAAAAAAAAACAGAGAAGAGAAAACGCGAAAGAAATAGAATATCGATAAAGAAATTAAATTGAGTTATCATATCTGTCGGGGGATTGAAGAAAGTGAATAATCAACAAAAGAACGGCTTATCAACTTTAGGAAAAACTTATTCCGCATTATAAAGAGAATTAAAAGATGATGAAAAGAAACGGAGTAAAATGAACGTAGAGGCGTATCCGAGAAACAACGAAAGTGACAGATGTAGTGCGTATCATTAAAAGCAGCAAATGGATATTTATGGACATGTGGTTACGGACGGAGACCGCTGGATAAGTGTAGCAGCATCATGGAAACGTAATGGCAAATGACCCTTAGGACGACCGAGAATACAATGGGCAGATGCAATTCAAAAATTCAAAGCGGACTGGTGGGAAGAAGCACAAGATCGCAGCGTTTGGAACAAATTGGGGGAGGCCTTTGTCCAGCGGTGGACTGATAATGGCTAACGAAGAAGAAGCGAAGAGAAAATAAACGGAACTGCACCTAAAGAAATAATAATAAGAATGTGGTCGCTTTTCTAAAGTATAGCAATTGTGAGGTAACGATTTGATAAAAGATAGGATCAAGCTGAAAGAAGAGTGTAACCCTTTCTTATAAATGTGGGTAAACCATCATTCCGATGAATAAAGTTTTACAAGATTGTATACTATTGCTGTTATACAACCCGAAAGAAGAAAGTAAGCGTTCTGGTCATTACCCATGATGATAGGTAATGAAAGCGAGTTAATAAATGTTTAAAAGGGGAAATTGCGCTAATATTCAGAAGTAACCGGAAATTAAATTAACTGAGCGATCTAGAAATATGAACTAAGTTGCAATAAGGATTACAAGGGTTGAATATCGTGCACTATGAACTGGTTAGGAAATTACCTTCGTAATAATTATACATACATAATTTATATAAATATTTATGTATATATGTATATATATATATATATATATATATATTCGTGTATATAATTACGTAAATTTAGTTATAAAATGATGGAAAATATACAAAAAAGAAAGTTTCCCGAAATTTCTCATTTTGCATAAAAAGTTTACTCCATTATAGTCGTATCTTCAAGTTTTTTGCACTTATTAATTATAATTTTCGTTTTGTATCCGTATCATATGCAGAATTTTAGACAATTTTAGAGGGAGTTCTATTACAATTGCTTAAACGTTGCCGGCGAGTTATTAAGTTAGTAGTTCTTTGTCGGTATTTTGAAAATTCTTTTATTTTTTTAAATTTAAAATAATAATAATAATTCGAACAAGGAAATGCACCAGTTTGGAAATCAAGGAAAGGAAAATAATCCGGAAAATATTGGGCCCCAGGAGAGACGATGAGTACTGCAAATTAAGGAGCAATAATGAAGTATACGAAATAATAGAAAAGGTCAGTGACACATTTAGGAAAAGAAGAATCGCCTTTTATGGTCACATCAAAAGAATGGATAATGAACGCCTTACCAAAAGAATCTTTGACTACTTTGACAACAATCCGAAAAGTAGGATACTGTGGATAGTACAAGTAAAAAGAGATTTAGAACAGATGGGGATCAGCGAAAGTGAAATTGAAGACAGAAACAAATTCAGTCGGAAGGTTCAGGATTTTCAAGGATTCCGGAAGGACACAGTGAAGAAAACAGGGCGAAAGTGGACAGAAGAAATGAAGAAAGAACACTCGGAAAGAATGAAAGAATATTGGGCAAACAAACGAAAGAAAATGGGGAGGAACGAAATGTTGCTGGCGTTATTCGTGTAATATTTCCTTGGTCCTCAGATGGCTAAAGTCGATTAAAAAAAAAAAAAAAAAAAAAAAAATAATAATATTTTATATACTATCTTTTGGGCGCACCGGCGGCTTTGACTCAACAACTACAGAAATTATAGAAAGATTTTTAAATAGAGAGACGATTAGAAATAGAGCTTAGGAAAGATTGAAGTACAAGAATTATATGTAGAGATGGAGAGGAAAGGACAAAGGAAGAATTATAAAGAGCAGGATGACTGAGCGCTAAGATTTTGGAGTACAAAACAGAGCGTTCAGAATCAGTGGTTTGCATCACATGTGGGAGTAGAGATAGAACTATGAAGGGGACAATCGGGGGAGGCGGACAGGGGAAGAGTGTAGAAGGGAGTGATTAAAACGCAGTCTGATTGAGGAAACGATCGCGAAGCGTTGATAAGAAGAGGATTGAAACTAGGGCTGAGAAAAGGGAACCGGTTGTATTTGGAAGATAATGAGAGGCAAGATTAGAAAATAAAGAAAGATAGATGTCCGACCATGAAAGAAGGAGGATGTCCGGGGTAGGAAAATTACAGAGTAAAGGACCATCGCGGGCGGCCGAATGGACTGAAAAATTCGCTAACTCGTTGCCCTCGATGCCGGAATGGCTAAGAACCCACAAAAGGTCCATAGTAATAGAGAGCAGGATAAGAGTAGATTAGATATGAGAAAACGAATTGAGAGAATAATGGGGTTGGAGGAATGTTGAAAATTCTTCGCGAGCACTTGGATACGGTGGATGTAGGAATGTAGGGAATTATATATTCTGCCTCCCGAAAAATTTCCCAAAACTCATTATTTTATGAATCGATAAATAATTATCAACTTCGGGGAAGCACATCATTAGAATGACCGAATAAACAAGAACGGGCTAACACTGAACGTAAACATCATTACGCATGACCCGAGATAATTGTTTTTCGATTTCAGTTCCCTGCCGTCCGCTCTACCGAAAGTATTTTTGTACGTGCGCCGCTCGTATTTTTATTCCGCTTGTTGCGTAAAATGATTCTAAACTGCATTCAGCGACGTCCGTTTGCGCGCTACGCTGAACCCGCTGAACCCGCTGAACCACTGAATCCGCTGAATCCAGTTTATTCGTTCGCATTTAATAGTTTATTGAAACCGACGAACGATAAACGATATCGCTGTGTACGGATAAAAAATGAGTCAGCGGCTGTTGGGTGCTGCACGGAATTTTCAAAACCGGCGATAGTGTGAGTTTGAACGGTATGCGTGATGCGTTTGTGGGGACGCATTTATCTGTCGGCGGAGTGTATTTTAATAGGTATATTCCGTATTTACGAGGTCGCCAAATACTCGAGGGAATTTAATTCAGTCATATATTATATATCGCCGAAGAACAACTCGAGATTTCCTCCTCCCATATTAAATCCGCTTGAACTGTTCTAGCATCAGTCGACTTGGCGGCGGCCTACGGTTCAAACACGACGCCTCTATATAGGCGTAAATTTCGTAGCCTTTGCTACGGCCATCTGTGGGCGCGCGTGCGCGTTTGGCGCAAAAAAATTTATTATCAAACTGAACAGGTAAAAATTTTACTACATAATGCTGCCCGACTCGCGGCTCGGTGTACCCGCGTAAATCCGGTACACCGAATTCCACGTATACCATTATAATAAATCGCACTGTCACGGGCACGACGCTCTCCCATATTGGCCTAATTCAGACGTCATAATTTCCGGCAACCGCTTTGATATCGAGAGTTCGTCTCCAGGCAGTACCGAAATACGGCTACAGCAGATTCGATAGGCACATCAGCGTCGTCTTAATAGTCCGTCGTTAAACTAGGTAAAATCTAATGTTCGCTAGTAATTAGAAGTGGTCAGGTTATTCCGAAGACCGGAAAAAGTACACAGTCGCTATCTCTTGCCTTCGTTGTTAAAACGAGAAAAGCTTACTACTTTGCATCACTGAATGTAAACACTCTCTCAATGACTTTCCCGATGATCATCATTAATAAGTCTTTTGTATTTCAAATTGGAGTGATGCGGCAGTTTTAGAATGTCTTTTTTTTTTTTTTTTTTAAATGGGCTCGGTGTTAACACTGACCCAACTACATGGACTTAGATTACCTACTCAGATTCTGAGGGGATTGGCGATAGAAAGTATAAAGAAAAGAAGGAGGGGAATAACGGCTGACGATGGGAAGGAAAGGATAAAGGAAACATTGAAAGGGGTAGGAAGAATGCCAAAAGTTCGGCGTATAAATGAGAGCACTCAGGAAAAAGAGCAGGGCATTCAAAAAGGATATGGTTGGGATCGCATATAAAGGGAGGATCAGTAGAGTGGAGAGAGAAAAAGGGAGAAGGTGAAAGAGAAAACGAAAAACGAGAAAAAGGAAGGAGGGAATGACCAAGTCTCAGTCTGAATAAAGAAAAAATAGCCGAGCGCCGAGAAAAGGGAAGAAATTGGTACCGAGGCTGTGAATTGGGAGTAGGCGGTATAGAAGGAGGAGCGATTGGCAAAAAAGGAAGAGTAGATGTCACGCATAGTCTGGTATGGAGACTTGCGGAGAGGAAAATGATATCTGAGGCAGGAAAATGCGGAAGGAATGAGAATGTTTTCGCTTCGTACTTTTTACATGAAATATTTGAAACGCAAAGTCTTACACAGTTTTTTTTTTCATTTCTTTTTTACAAAACTCGTCGTGAGCTCTGTGCAGTTTGTTGTGTTGTACGGATATATTAAAATATCGCAGGGTATAAGATATATACTACTGCAATAGAATTCTAACGAATTCGGAAAAGACGACAGTGAATGCTCGAGCATATAATTAAAGTGCTTGGCAAAATATAGATCACTGCGCAATCGAATGTGCAAGTTATATTGAGGACGGCGACGACGTTTTAAATATTCTATCAAAGCTGTTGCGTGCATTGTTCAAAGTTAATTACAGCGATCGGGTTTGTTGAGGATTTATTAAGTGCTCACTTTGACAGAGCGGACGCGAGAAAAGAAGATGCGTGGAAAGATCACGTTTATAAGCAAGTGGGAAAGGGGTGAATTGTTTAGGAGGTGACGGTGAGATACTGACAATCTCCGGAGATCGCAGATTCTTCTTTTCGATTTTTGTTGGTAGCAATTACAAAAGAGAAGCCACGGGTGATAGAGCGAAGCTTGTTGGTCAGTATCGACATCTGGAAATTACTGGAACTTTAATGTTCTCGGCATTATAGATGAACGATTTACCGTCTGCGAGTATATTGCCCTGTAGAGCACCAACGTGCGGTGGGACCCATGCTGCAGTGTTTAAACGTTATCATCGATTGAATCTGAATCATTGAGTGCGGTGACACCTTTCAACTGAATTCGTTTTTCTTTTTTTTCCTTTTTTTTTTTTTTGTAACTATAATTTCACAGGCATCTCCGATACCTTACTCTGCGAGGCTCGCGTTACTTCGCATTTTGATTATCAATGCGCTCGAATTAAAAAATATTTTTGAAAACATGAATTTTTTCCACTATTCCGCGGCACTGATGATTATAATTGTTCGGAGTTTTATTTCGTCCTGAAACACACTTTAAACGACAGTCTACCGTTATACTGCTTCGCAAGACGATATTCGTCAAAACTTCGGCACCTTCCAGCTCAGCTGGGTAAAGGAAATTTCTTCAGCGCCGCTGCAAGTTTACACAAGAACTCAGTGTAGCTCGTTCTGTTCGAATTCGTGATGATGTAGTGTAAAGAAATCGAGACATCATGTTGACGTAAGAAAATTACGGGAAGGTATTGTGCAACACCGATAAGGGCCTACGGGAACGGTTTATTTTTGTATATCGATTTTATAATTACTATCTTCGCTCGCGATAAATCTATCGATACGGCGATGAGCCGAAACTGTAATTTTAAAGCGAATTCAGAGGACAAGCACTCTTGAAGTTGATTCGACAATTTTTAATAGCATTCGTTGACGCGAATCGTTCCAGACTGGCCAACCGGGAAAGTTCGGCTCTAAGTAAAGTCGAGAGCGAATGTAACAGGTGCTTCGCGACGCGCGTCGCTGCTAAAAGTCTATTTCCGTCTGATAGTTTAAGCAGCATCTTCAGCCGAAAAGCTATTAGTTCGTTAAAGCATTAGCGGCCGACCAAGTTTCCTTATCGAAATTTTAAGAAGTAGCAAAGGGCAAAGTTTCTAAAGTTAATTTGCCTAATTGCTCGGCAGTGGAACCCAGGGTAGTATTCGCATCGGCTAGAGAAAAGTAATTGTAACATCGGCCGGCTGACGACACGTACATATAGAGCAGAGAGAACTTCTTCGCAATGCTATCCTTGAAACCTCAACCGTTTGCGAAGTGATGGTGCGACATTAATTAAGACTGATATTCGTAATTAGCGCAGCCAAGTTACGAATTTTAACCGGCGTGTACGCAATGTTTTCGCTTGAAAATGTGTGAAATGTTTCAGGTGAAATAAAATTCACTTTCGCTTAATAGCCGGTACAAGATCTCTCCGTAACTGAAAATGTAAGAAGACGTCTACGATTTAATTCGTTTCATAAAAAGCTCGAATAACAATTCTCTTTTTCGAAATTCCGCTTATCACAAAGGTCTTCTGAAAGTTTGCTCGTATATCCGTAGTTTTCTCCCCCCGCTATTTGGCCAATGTCTTCTCTCTTTCGATTGGTATGTACTAAACCGGTTGTTTTAATTCCACTAATTCATTACAATCGGGTCTTGGAACTGCAGCAGTTTTTTTACAACTTGTGACATTACAGAACGCTTAGCTGAGTCCTACGGGCAAAACTGCACTAGCTGAAAACAAAGGGTGTTTGAAATCGTACGAAATTCTTTTTTAATGTTTTTTTTTCGACTTGGTACCGTAATGTTTTAGCTGAAATTTGAAATTTTCTAATATTTCATTCGAAATCGAAATAAGAAAAACTTTAGTCAAACACTAAATCTTCATTTCGAAAATTTCTAAAAGTTTTAACGAAAAATTCGTTTTAGAGAGACAGGGTCTAAACTCTACCCATTAGCACGCGCCTTTGATAATAAGTTTAAAACATAATTAGGTTATGTTTCTTTCGTTTTTCTCCCGTTCTATTTTACGGTAATTCGTTCTTTCCTCCTCTGCGATATGTAGACGAACGAATGAGCAACAAATCGGCCGATCTCAAAAGAGCAGCGAACGATTTTTTCGATACAGTTGTTTTCTGCGCCATCCAGCATTGCAAGTGCTCGAAATTTTATTCACCAATTTTTCGTTGTACCAAATAGAAAGACGATGATCTATATTCTGTTCTATCGGCTGTTTAGGCTGATACGGTTTCGTCAGAACGACGATGCGATGGAATTAGCGCATGCGCAGCGAAACGAATAGATTTTTCAGCTAACGGAAAACTGACCCCAACTCGATCGCGTAGTTTAAGAAGTATGGTTTGCTTCCGAATAACGAGAAATCCTCTTTATATTATTAATTAGAGAAATTAAAAGCCCGGGAAACTTATAACATGAAATGTTTTATTCACAAGTTTATTTTCCGTGTTTGAATATTTACAATCTGAAATAATTACAACTTCTTAATTAATCCAAGAGCTTAGGCGAAAAATTAATTACATCTTAAAAAGTAATCTATTTCTAAAGACAGTAGAATTTCAGGACGAATTAATTAATGAAAAGCCCAATATAAGCCACTTATATATACGATGCAGAATTATCGGCATCATTTCGAGCGAGGATCAGTTTCTCTCAGCGATGTGTAGAAAATCCGACTGTAGGCCTCCGTGTGTTAGAACAATCAGTTAGTTAACCGGTTAATCTTTTTAGGAGTCATTTTGCTATGTAGATCCATTGTTACAAAGAGGTTCTGGTTTAAGCACTTTATTTTAAGCAATTTTGGTTTTTTAATGTGGCACCTTGCATCGGATTCCCGTGCGCGAGCGTTGCATAGCATAATCTGAGGGTACAGCGGCTTTGTTAGTAGACTAATTTTTAGTATGCGTTCGATATGTTTATGAAACCTAAGTTCAGGGTCTAAAAAGAAATATATCATCAAACAGATAGCGAGAGCCGAAAGCCTAGAATTAGTTAACAACAAATACAAGCTTTTTCTTTGGAAGCTCCAAACTCATTATACAAATACAATGTTCAAATCCATTTGGAATAGAATTAAAAATATATAAACGAGTTAAACTTTCGGTGGAAACCACTTAAATATTAACAAACACTGTATTACACTTCGAACACGTGTACACGGTCCATCATCAGAAATTAAACTAAAACTTAAAACTAACTCGGTTGTTGTTTCGGCCCACTTTGACTTCGTAAATTATATTTTCATATTGTAATTGAAAGGAATATTATCAACGTCGACTGCTCGTGCATTAAACCGATAAAGTTCCGAATGAGGGGTTTTGGACACCGCCGTATTTTGTATAGTGTTTCAATAGAGAGAATGGTTTGCAGCTGAGTTCGTCTTGGTAATCTGTTGTTAATTATTAAAAAGAACGATGCTTAATAATAATGACAAAAAAAAACAAAAAAACACTATACATAAAATACAAAGAGGTGCCGGAAATTGCATGGGATTTTATCAATTCAACGAGTATTGATGACCTACCTGTTGCGGGAAATCCATATTCAATTCCGGTATGTGAGGTGAAAAAAATGCAATTAGTCGATGTCGGACGAAATAACCGAATCAATTTTAATTCAGTTTCTAACGGTAGACCGCGTGTTGAAATAATTTTAAATTTAATAAATTCCTACCTCGAATATTTAAATTTTAACAAATCTGTAAGCTAAAATCACATACAATTAGTGTAGCACAACGAAACATAGATAACTGATTAAAACAAAAAACAAAAATTAGTCCATGAATATGTATTAACGAAACCGGTCGGACTATTATTGTAATTATTTGATTTGATTTATTTTAACATAATTAATTAGTATTTAACAATGTTATATTTGTGAATTTTGAATAATATATGTTCGTGTAAAAATAAAAATATAACATTAGTAACCGTTCAATAGACATTTCATTTATACTTATAACATATATATATATATATTTACGGTTTACGGAAGAAATAAAAACATATAATGATTAAGTTAGTCACATTACCGCGAAAGCAATTACTATCGAGAAAAACGGACCTTAGAGGGTTTGGTAAATCGAGTAACTTACGATCATCTACTCTAATATGTCGTTGTACAAGGAACCTGGTCATGTTTATAAATGCCCGGCGCAAAGTCCTTAAAATGAATATCGAGAATTTCTTTTTTCGGCAAGTAAGTAAGTTCCATGAAAAAGGTAAAAAAATACATACGGACAAATGATTTTTTTTTGGATTCCGTATGTAACGTAAAGTAAAGTAAGTAAAGAATGAACGGAATCGTAATAATATGGTTCAAAAACGACTACAAACATTTTCAATTAAAATACGCAACAGCTCTTGTGATCTACAAGCTTCAAAATTGGATCATAAATTACAATTAAAATTCTCTTTAAAACAATATCCAAGCTAACCGATTACCCTGAACGGCAAAAACCTCTCCAAAAAAAGAAAAACCGTCAAGAATATATAATATGGAATTTAAAACGACTTCAAAAATCACCCTTTAAAAATTCATAACTTATCATCAAATGCCCCACTTTTAAAAGAGTAGTTCAAAATATAAAACAAAACGCAGAAGTTCTTTGATAAAAACAAAAAATTACGGTTAAAAAATTGTTTAACTCCCCCACCTTTTAGACCAAAAACAATGAAGAAAAGTAATAGGCCGAGTAAAAACGCTGCGAAAACCAAAACATATCCCACACATATGCGCATAAAGGACCGCTTTATAGGAAAAATATAGCCGAGCTTACAACTTTATTAGATAATATTATTATTTTATAAATTAAGTAAAAAAAGGAAAACTTTATATTCAAGCCCTTGGCGCACCACAGGAAGCTCGAAAGTTTCAAAAAAATATTTTTTTCCCGGGCATGTGACATATCGTTGGAAAGATCGCGCTACTTGTCCGGAACGAAACCGTATTTCATTTCCTTAACGAAACTTTCGAAGTTGACGAAAAGTTCAACAAAGCGGGAGAACTGATGTGTAGCCCTCATCGCCCCTTGCGCCGCGATTATTATAGCTAAAAATTTTGAATATGTCAAAAAATATGCGCCTCCTCTCGTATATGATGTCTCTAATTTTGAGAATCCGGGTTTCCGACTTTAAAATTAGGCTCTCAAAGCGCCGAAAGCTCGAAATTTTCAAAAAAATTTTACTTTTTCCCGATCATATGAATCGTTTGAAAGATCGTTATTTGTCGAGAATGAAACCGTATTTCATTTCCTTAACGAAATTCTCGTAGATGGCGACAATTTCAAAAAAGTGCAAGAAACTACGTATCTCTCCCTCTTTGCGACGAGAAAATCAGATTTGTTTGTTTGTTTGTTTTTTTTCTTTTTCTATTTGCTTATGGGTTCGTCAACATGTCTACATTGGCTCAAGAACAAAGGTAAAGAGGAGAAAGAGATACTCCGATCCTTACACGATTAAAGATAGCTGACGAAAAAGAATCAAGAATTTGAATAACAGACAAGGAGAAGGAAGGAAGAAAATGAACGAAGCACAATATAGAGTGGAAATACTGATTTGTAAAAAAAAAAAAAAAGGGAATAGAAAGAAGCTTGTGAATTTAGTATCGGTGTAAATGTAAATATTATGGCTATCTTTAATTTTTAATATAAATATTCTTCAGCGTATTCATGCTTGACCGAACTTGTTTGTCTTTTTTCGTATTTTCTTTTCTCATTCGAATTGCCTACAATGTTACAACGTTCAGGATTTTTAATCGCATCGGTTCGGGCAGTGAGCAAATGTTCATAAACGATACGTTTCGAAGAAATGTAAGTTCTTACAATGAAAAAGCAAGTTTGGATTTTTTTCCCTTATTTTTTTGTTTTTGTTTTTAATCAAGATGATAGAAAACTATAAGAAACGATTCTATTAACACAGTGCACAGAGAAGCGGATCGTTAGCGAAAATTAATAGGGCGTCAGAAGGAATTTGTTCAAAAAGTGAAAGAACATCCATAAAAATACCTGGGCTGGACGGACGGCAAGGGGAAAGAATTTTGCAGCCGAGAACGGTG
Source organism: Icerya purchasi (assembly GCA_039619475.1). Taxonomy (NCBI): domain Eukaryota; kingdom Metazoa; phylum Arthropoda; class Insecta; order Hemiptera; family Monophlebidae; genus Icerya; species Icerya purchasi. The sequence continues at coordinate 94,468,063 of CM077116.1, read as the reverse complement.
CAGTTCTGTTTAAAATGTGATTTATCAAGAACGGGACACTTGAAGACGGCCAAAGGAACGAATGCGAATTACATTAGTTCGCTACGATTAGATTACAGCGAATATGATGGATTAATAAATTCAAAAGACAACGCGCAAACAGCAAAAGTAAACTGGGCGCGCCTATACCGGCCTTACTAAAAGTTTGCCAATTTTGACAGAGTGCATTTATGGCGTTATTTTTTTAAAGTTACTTTTTCCAGAGAGAACTCGGCCAGAGTTACGCGGCAAAATATGGAAATTACGCGTTGTTGCGTAAATATGTTTTACAAAGTGGTTAGGCAAACCCTCCTTCCTTCCTTCCTTTTTTCCTTTTTTGCCCCTCTGCAACAATTACGTTATTTACTTTCTGAGATTTCGAAGGAGGGTACGAAAATGTTTAAAAGAGAGTAAAGAGAAAATGGTAAAATAAAGAAACTAATAGCATATGCTAAGGTTACAGAGAAAGAATAGAGAGCGAGCAAATTTGTTTGAAGAACATCTTTACAACGTTGCAGTCGACAACTTCTGCGATTTTCTAATACGCATTTCGCAAAAACCAGACTTACCAATTTAAAAGCGCTACAGCTACACTCGCGCCCACCTTATTCACCGGCTTTATTTCATTGCCCAACTACATTTCCAGGATTTATCTTCACCTCTTTCGTAAGATTCGCTACACGGTTGTTCGCACAGAGGGACTCGGTGCATTCGCTTTTTAAGTTTCTTTTCACAAATGAATAACGCAAATTAGCGCGACGATTAAAAATAGCTCAATTGCCGATCTGATTGAATGCGAGCTTTTTCATGCACACCTGTTGTTGAAGAACTTTTACTGCCAGAGAACAACATGTAAACCGCAGTCATTAGGCAGTTGGCTGGCAAAACTCGTTCATTTTTCGATACCTTCGCTAGTCTAGTCTCGCGATTTTATTAGTTTTCAGCTACGCAGTTATGCAATGTCCTTCCGATAAAAACAAAAAAAAAAAAAAAAAAAAAATGGAACCTGGTTGGAAGCAGGTCAAGAGGATGGACCGCTGATTACTCTATCTTAATTACACAAATGCTGGCACCCTTGAAGCGGCACTATTAAGGTTGATATTTCGGTTCGACGCTTCCCCTCACGAATCGCGTAATAATTCTCATACGTTCATTCACGACCTTCTTTCGCCTAACACATAAATCGTTACGAGTTGAAGTGGTATTTATTGGTTTCGATAGCGCAAGTTCCTTAGCCTATTTTCCACCTCAAATATTTTTTTTTATTGTTCATTATTAATATCCAACTCCCATTCCTTTTTCCCTTTTAATCCCAACTCCTTGTCTCTATTCAACCATCTCTCGTCCTCCTGTGTCTGATGGTTCTTTTGGTTTCCTTTTTTCTCTAATTTCCCAAATACCTATCACCTTTGTTCTCGATTTTCCATTCTATTTCTTTTACTCTCTCCCATTTCCTTCGCGACCCCAATTGTACCTCGTTTGAATGTCCCACAAATTCATCGTCCATTCTGACAAGTCAGCGTAACGCTGTTGTTCCATATATATATATATATATATATATATATATATATATATATATATATATATATATATATATATATACATATATATATACACACACACACATATATATATATATGTATAATATCTGACCTGGCGAACTTCGTACCGCCTTAAAAAATAAATGTTGTATTAACTTATTAGTCGAATTAAATTCAGTTTTTTATGTTATTAAGATAAAATTAATACTCAAAATGAATTAAGTTCCATAAATGTACAAAAATCAAAATGAAAAGTATTTTAATTACATTAAAATGAATGTAATTCACGTGGCAGCAAGATATTATTCTCCGTAATAACAAAAATCAGTATAACCCAATAAGATGGTTCACAAAGGACAAAAATATTCAATTATACAATAGCTCGGAAACGGTTTGACTTATCAGAATTGGATCATAAATTACACAATTATACTTCCATCTATGATAATTTACAACTTTAAGCAGAGTGATTACCCTGGGCGGCAATAAACCGTCTTGAATATATAATATGGAATTTAGAACGACCACAAAAATCACCTTTAAAAAATTCATAACTCACCACCAGATAACCTTTTAAAAGTGAAATTCAAAAAAAAAAAAACAAAACACAGAAGCCCTTTCATAAAATCTAAAAATTACAGTTAATTGTGGGCCAAAAAAAGCAAAAAAAAAAAATGGATTTCCTTCATAAATTTTGTTTTAAATTTCGTATTCTGCTATTCGGAGTGGAGACAAATCGAACAAATTAAAGATCATAAAAATCGGTCCAGCCGTTCTTGAGTTTTAGATGGTGTAACTAACACGACTTTCTTTTATATATATATATATATATATATGTATATATATAGATGTATGTATGAATGTATGGAATATTGACATGTTATCTAATTGTAATCGATATTTGCATTTGCATATCGATATCTACACATTTAACTTAAACATTGTATTTGTTATTGTATTTTTTTCTCTGCTCCATGCAGGTTAAGGGGGTCGAGCTATTAATGAATCTGCAGATGTGAATGTAACTTCCTCTCGATATAGGATGTGATACGGCTCCTATCGCTGAAGTAGCATCTATCCCATAATATTACTCATACCTCACAGTCGTTTCACTTACATGGTGGCGCAAATTCCTCGTGTTTGTCTATTTTTGTATGGAATTTTACATAATCTACGAGAATACAGCACATCTATTTCCTCTAATCCACCACTTCACTTTCTGAAACTGATCTAAAATACTGTTTTATAGTATTATACGTACAAACGACCATCGCAAATCCCGGCGTTTGGGACTGTGCTTCCGGTTCTAGCGTCAAGGATGCTAAAACTAAAAGACCCCGTGCATGTTCGCGAGAACAGTTGCATCGGCTACAGACTGCCTTGATGTCTGAGTGATAATGGTCGAAAGTTGAGACAATGACAAGTACGAGTAGCATGAAGTGGACTGAAGATCTTGTTAATCCCGCTAAAAACAGTCATGACGGATAGTAGTGCGGTGATCTGCGTAGAAGTGTTCTAGAAACTTCTTCGTCCTAGCCTTTGTTGATTGTTTCGTGTAAAACGCGTCGCCAATCGATCGAAAACCGTCGCAACGCAGTTACATGTGAAACTCTCGCCGTCATGCCGTTTTAATGCAGTTTTGTGCTAATGATTATTCTGGTGCGTTGAAAATATGCGCGTAATTCCGATTTTCATCGCCAGTTTATTCCGAATTTATCAACAACTTCGGCAAACATACACGATACTCGAGTTTTTTAATAGATCACACGCGGAGGGGGGGGGGGACTTCTGCCGTGTGAAATTTGATTCGCAGTGTTCATTTGTTGTATTTTTTTATTCATATATCGTCAGTATTATAACCACTCGGTTAGATTCGATAAAGTTTATTATTGTGTTCTTCCAGTTAGCGAAAACTAATCAGTAGGGAAACCTAATCTGCTAGGAACGAATTTTCTTCCGAAGTGTGGCACCGAGAAAAGGAAACTGTTCCGAGAATGCATAACGAAATGTCCTTAATCGAGGGGAAAAAATCCCTTCTTCGATGTTACCGTTACTGGCTGCGCCCAGCCGAGGAGATTCTAGAAATCGGGGGTTTTCGAAATTCACATCAAGCGGCGTCCAGGAACCGGAACTCGTGAAATTCGTTAAAATATGTAATATTCACATATAACATATTTTCTGTTATATTCCTCCTGTCCGTAGCGTAATATTAACAAAAAATAGGCTTATTTTTTATTTTTTGTGCTTGTCAACCGGGGACTTTTACTCAGAAACAATTAGAAAAGGAAGGAGTCAATACAACCCTTGTTCGCTCTTAAAATTGTGAAGTTTTAAAAAAAAAATTGAAAACTTTTATAATGGTAAACACGTTTCAAGCAAAATGATAATGCGACAAATCTCTACTTTTTACAAAGACATTAAACTTTATATACATATTTCTTGGAAAACTGTTTGCAACCACTTTTTCCTCTTGAAGTTCACGTTCTCAAAAAATCGTTCTTACTTAATATATTTTCAGTGTAACATTTATACGGAATTTCAACACTGCGATGTAAATTGAAATGGCTGAAAGAATACTGCAAAGAATAAAAACCGAGCTACGTCCCGAATTTTTCCATTTTATTTTACTCAGTTATGCATCTATTTCATTATATATTGTCTTCTGTTTTCCTTTTATTTGTTTTTGCGTCGTTCCTTTTTCGTTTAATTTCTGCTTGTATTCCTTAAAGAAGATCATGTATGCGAGTTGAATATATAAGCTATCTTTATGTATTTGCGCATAGGTGCGCATTTATAGTGAATGCATGTATGCGCATGTTTTTATATAGATATTTACTTAGAGACATACAATTAATTTAGATTTCTTTTCGATTTATATAATAAGCGTGATGAAATTTGTAATGCGTTCAATTTGAATAAACGATAATAAGAGCGTTGGAAACGCACGCAACAGGCAAAATTAACCATGCGAGACCCACAACTTATTTAAAAATAAGAAAAAAAAAATGGTTTCCGGTTGCGGCGTGACTGTTGTTCTCAAAAACAAGGTAAATGCCTTTTCCCGCTTTAAAATTTAGAGGATTAAAAAAAAAACTGTGCATATTTTTATCGATGTAGGAATCTTAATATAAAATTATAATTAGCTATATTTGTATTGAAAATATCGCATTTATTGTATTTTTTGAAAAACATTTTTTAACAATCCTTAAGGTACGGATTTTTGAAAAAGCTTTCTTATTTAATACTTTTTTTTTTTAAGTGTACGTGTTGTTGTTACGTGAAGTGTTGCAATCGCTATGAACGCGACAAGTCCAGTTTAAATCGAGTTCATTGAGAAACCGTATAATAGGGGGTGTCGAATAACCGATTTGCAAATCTTAGTACAACATATCAGTGTGTCGGGCGAGAGCTAAACACTCACCGGGAACATACCTATATCCCTCCGGGGAAATTATTTGTCGATGAACCGGAATGCTGGAATAGCGTCGACGACGGTCAGGCAATGAACTAGTTCATTATTCCGAATTGCAAACAATAAATTACCATCCGAATGCAATTAAATTTAGGGTAGTAGCACTCGGCGGAATTCTAATCAGATTTCCGCGTATTAATCTTAATTTCGCCACTTTTCCGCCGAAATTTCGCAACTTTGAGAACTTACGCGTTTGCTCGTGAAATTTCGCTGCCGGGCTGTACATTATTTCCCGTTTCAACTCTGCCTGAAATTATACAAGTTCTTCTTCTAGCCGTGCGGCGGCACCACTTTAATAACTCGATAACGTCGGAAATAGTTTCACTTTTTTCCAAGACAAAATCTGCTCGAATTCGAACGGCCATGAACGCTCTTTTATCGGATTACATGATTCTCATCGGTGTGCACGTTAGCCGCAAATATCTACCTAGAAACTGCCTCCTCCTGCTAATTACAACTTTTTAACAGATTTATAGAGCATCCGTTGGCTGCGTATCTTCCGCAGGAACAACAAAAAAGCCTAAACGCATCTTCGAACGGTGCGAATACTCACGAAAAAGGCAAAGGCGAGCTTAGAAAAACGTTTTTACGGGAGGGTAATTTTTCATCGCGCTACACAAAACAGCCGTTTGATCCTACTTCGAAATGTGATTACCAAAACATTCTACAGTCTGTCAAGCGAAAGATGTCCGTTCGTAAAACAACCGAAACGCTCTGACGTCACGAAATCAGGGCACCACAGATTAACTTTCAGTCCAACGCGTACTACCAGATACAACGCTCCCTATGTTATCACCGCGTGGTGGTCCGCCTAGGTGTAAACAGGCTGAAAAAAGGAATGAACAAATAAACGTACAAAGATGAAACAAAAACGAGGTTACTGCTTCTAGAAATAACGGGATTTTTTTTTTTTTTGTTTTTAATTCTTTAATAGTTGCACCCAGCCGATGATAGCTATTTAGCAATTATTTTTAATATCTTGCACACATAGCCTGAATAGCAGCCTACTCAGCGATAGGCGCTAAAAAGAAGTTTTATTAGAACTTTTATCTGAGATTAGATCCATCGTTTTGATTCTATCAAGCCGAAGAACTTCTATGGAATTGTCTAGCAATCCAATTGCCATGTTGTTCGGGTGCGTTTCTAATCTTTGCGTCGTCGAATATTACTTCTTGAACAAATTTTATTCCGAGATCTTTTGGGAGCGTTAAATTTTTAATGTACCACGGGGCGTTTACAACCACCCGGAGGATTTTGTTTTGGATCATCCGTTGTATGATCGCTATCGTTTTAGAACAATCCCATAGCGGGCAGCCGTAACGCCAAAATAGCTTTAAAATCTGATTATAGAGACTAGTAGTTTATTTTCAGCTGATAATTCCGACTTCCTGTTTAGTAGCCAGTATAATTGTCTTAACTTAATATTTAATTCGAATATGTTTTTTCCATGTTAGATGTTGATCAAGGTATACACACAGATATCTCACATCTGTTTTCCACTGAATTGTAACATTATTTAGGACCACGTCTTCCGTCGGATCAATTTTTCTGTTAGTGAAGATTACTCGCGCTGATTTACTTCCATTGCTTTTGATTTTCCATAAGTTGAGCCATGACGAAATTTCAGTAACCGCTGTTTTGATGATACGCTGCGCTTTGACATGCGTCAAAGCATAAAATCGCGGTGTCGTCAGCAAAGGTTCCTCTACATTGGGAGGTGTAGGAATATCTGATGTGTAAATTAGGGTAAGACCCCTAGCACACTTCCTTGCGGAACTCCTGCTTTTATTAGATATATATATATATTTGATAAGTCATCTCCGTATTTAACGTAAAAATATCTTTCAGTCATGTATGACTAAAGCAACTGATATAATTCATAAGGAAATTGTTGTTTAATTTCCTGTAAAAGCCTATCGTGCTAGACTTTGTCGAAAGCCTGTCTTATGTCCAGAAACACAGTGTCGCGGTACTTTTTCCTTCTGAGAGACGTTTTAACGGTGGCAACTACACGATGCACTTGTTCTATTGTAGTGTGCTTGGTGCTCTAAATCCAAACTGATGGTCTGCTATTAGACACCGTTATCGTTGATAACTGGCGTCATACGTTTTAGTAGCAGCTATTCATAAAGTTTAGAGATTACAGGAAGCAATGGGATGGGTCGATACGAAACCGGGCCTGTTGGGGATTTCTGCGGTTTCTTAATAATGACAATAAAGAACAGGAATATGGCAGTATGATTTTTTTATCAGCGATATCGAAATACGCGTTATTAATACGTGCCCTGTTGCTAGTACACTATTTTGAGCGTCATACTCGGCAACGAAACTCGAACGGACTTCTTTCGCTTGACAAAATATATTTGTTCCTACTATTGCGCAATTGATTAAAAAACATATACTCGGGTGCCACTCTGTTGAAGATTATATTAATTTTTAACTTTGAGAATAGAAGACGTTGCGGTTACCGACGAGGTACTGATAGTATGCTCGAAAATGTTTTCAATTATAACGCTTACACATATTTTAATGGTGAGACTTTTTCACAAAACATTCCCGTATTTATAACTAAAAAATTTTATGTTACGGAAATTTATATTGTGTTTCTGTAATGTCTGTTACATAATAAATAAAAAAATTGACACAATCGGAAATAAATTCATTATGAATATCAACATGTTTCACAGCAAAAGTTACACGCATTCGTAAATAATTTTCGGACACAACTATGCTGATAAATGTATATTAAATTTTGACGTTCCGAAAGAGGATTACACCAACTATCATTAGTTGCTCGTGATGGTGGTTGTATAATCCGTCGGAAACGTGACAGTGTGAAAATGAAATATTGTTGTACAATGTTGGGCTGTAGTAATTGCGAAACCCATAGCCAAAACTTGCAGTGGGAATTTTTCGGAAATGCGATAAGTCTTTCTTTTTTCATAAATATAAATTATAGTCTCCATTAAGCCATTACAAAAGCTACAAAAGCCACCCTTTTGCGCGTTAATGGTCAAACGCAGCGTTTTTTCTAGGCTGGGAGTTTCATCATTGCTCACTTATGATGGAACTAGATGATTATTCTGCTTTTTAATTACAACTGCAAGAAAATTAAATTTAGAACGTTTCTCAATGATGCTTCTACTAGTGCCTTTCAATCGTATCACAACATTTTAAAATCTATCCTTATCGTGGATAAAAGCAAAATGCGTTGCAATGAAACTGTGGTCATTTTCGGCTTTTATTCTCTCAGCAACGTGGTCGAAAAAAAATATTCTCGTTTGTTTCCATTTTGTTGCGTTATGGTTTTTAATGTAGAAAATGTTTAGGTTTGTTAGATATCGATCAGCCATAAACGGACGAACTGGGCTAGCAGTGATGTAGAGTGCTCGATCTTTTACTAATCCAAGCTGTGTCGTGTCTGCCAAAAAAAAAAAAAAAGAAAGTTAACTGATAGACCATGTTGAGTGGAAGGATTGGCTTGTCTTAAGCGTATATCGGTCAGCTGGCCTACCCCGTTTGACTCCATCACAGAGAATTAAAAGAATATCTTGAAACTACCATTCACTTAGAAATACAATTTTAGATATTCGCAAGAAAAGTTCCGTTCACAAACGTTACCAAGTTTGCAATAAGCATCAAGAATTTTGCTTCACATCCACTATAAAATTATAGCGTATGTAACTTCAAAATGACTTAGTTATTATTAATAAAAAGTGTCGAGCGGCAAGCCCGTGCCCAGAATTTTGGAAGGGGGGGGGGGGGGGGGTGAAAATTTTCTTCGCATATTTATTTTATAAATAACAATATACATTTTTCACTAATATTCGTACTATTAATAATTTCCATCATTTTGATATATATATTAATAATTAACATAAATGAGTATATGAACATTAATAAAAATTACGTATGTTATTAATTATACTCGTAATAAAAAATTTTACGTAAGATATTAATGAAGTACCTAAAAATATGGAGCATATTTTGTCTTCTTTCTTTTAAAGATGTAAGAACACCCTAACAAATCATCAATATTTATTTTAAATTTATGATTTTTTTCAGATTTTTGGGTATTCATAATAACTATTTCAATTCTCATGGACACGGTCTTGTCGAGCGGCGTATTTAATAATCTTATGTAATGCAGTGAAAGTTGTTGGTGTTAATACTTTTAAAATAAACAAACACTTAGGCTGAGTATTCACTAGCGCTATCGACGAGACCACAACGATACTGAAAGTGAGCGACCTATCGGCGACTGCTTTTTTTACTCGTCTATCCATCAGCGTCAACTATTGCATAACTTTATTCATTTCATTTATAAAGTAATAATATACTGAAGATGATGAAGCCCATTTTACGTATGGAGATCAAAAACAAGTCACGTCGCGGTCGCCTGTAGACTGGCACGATCAGACGCTCGTTACCAGTCGCCGCGACTTGGCCTTGGTGGACTGTTCTCTATTTAAAAGTATATACCGCGAATTCGAAGAGACGTCCCGCCGCGGTCGCGTAGCGCTGGTGGATACTTAGCCTTACACGCAAATAAATATAATTCAAAAAATTGATTAAATATTGCCGACTAGTTTTAGATAACAGAGGTCCATAATCATAGCTTTATAAATTGGTAATAAAGCCATGATTATGGATCTTTATTATCCAAAACTAGTCGGCAATATTTAGTTAATTTATTGAATGATATTTATTTGTGCATAAGTGCTTGTTTATTTTAAAAGTATTAACATTAAAAAAACACAAAAATGGATGAAGGTAATTTTAATTTCAGTTGTAAAAGATTATTGGTAACGAACTATCCAATTCCAACGACCAATGTTGCACGGTTATTAAATTTAAAACTGCGTTGGTAGAATGACGTTTAAATTGTTAAAGATAACTTTTTTCTATAACCTCACTTAAATTGTTAAGAAAGCTAATGGGATCAAGTTTGAACGCAGAATTTAATAAAAACATTACTCGTAGTATAGCCCTTTCGGTGAAGAATTATTTAAAAATAAATTAGAGACACTGTGGAAACCGCGGTAGGCTTTCAGTTCAAGTAATGCTAAAGTGCAATTTGTGGATCGAAAATATGTTTAAAGAATGCATTAAGAACGAGCTGTATGTGTAGCAGGTTTTTTGTTTTAACGATACATTTCCATTAGGTGAGTAGATTCGGAAATAGTTCTGATTTTTGTGATGTCAGAACCTACGTACAAGTTTGGGTCAGATTATGAAAGAATTGATCATTAAAACTTGATAATGGTAGCAGAATAAAATAATACGATAACACTTTCGAACGGATGATAGTTTAGTTTATGTATTAATAATAATGGTTAAGTTCATTCGACTGATTTTGATTAGTTCAAATAAACCTAAATAGTTTTAGTTAAAATATTTTTACTTTTACTCTCTTTCTTTGAAATTATATATTTGATATATGTATATATATATATTCTCCAGGGCCGTAGCCAGAAGTTCATTTCGGGAGGGAGGGGGGGATTCCTAACAATACGCAATACGTAACATTAAATAACATGATATTACGTTTTTTATATTTTTTTATTTAATTATTTCTATAAATATAAATTTTATTAAAACTGCATCCGACGACGATGCTCTTGAGAAGTAAAGCGCCTGACAACTACCTCTGGATCGACCTCAATATCACGATGAATGCTCATCAGCGCCAATCCATTGAGCCACTCCTGTTCCATGCTGTTTCTCAGAAATGTTTTCAGCCTTCTCAATGAAGAAATAATCCGTTCTGGTTGAGTTACAAGTATTGAAAGCAGCTTGTGAATCATTGGAAACATATCTGGGCTGCAATTATCCAGCATTTCTATCGGTGTGAAGGGCAATTTCGCAACCTCTATTTTTGACCATTTTAATTTCCAAACAGCGAACTCTCCTTCAAAACTAGTTGCATCGCACAAAAATGGACTATAAAATTGTACTGCGCTCTGAAGTTCGCTGGTGTTGATGGGAAGCTTGTGCGGCATTAGCAACGATAGACACCCTATAACCGACTTGTGGTTAACGAACCGTTCCTTCAAATGACTAATAATATGGTCAATAGTCGAAATAAATAAAGCACGTCTATAGTATTCCTTTGGAGTTTCGGCTTCGATATTTCTTCGACGTTGTTGGAGCCCTACTCGTCGTGGCATAGATTTGTAAAGTCATCGCCATTCAGTTGTCTTGCCTGATCCTCAGTTTGTCTATATATTACTGAGAACTGAGTCTCTGCTTGCGCCCTTATTGTATCGAGAGTATTTATTATATCGTCGACACTTGATGACCCGCCGTTGCGAGATCGCAGTTAGAGCTTTGTAAAAATTTACACAGATTAATTATCACGGAGAAGAGCTTGCTAGCAATATTCAAATAATTGAGAAATTCTTCGGCTTGCGAAGTCGCATTATTTCCTGAAGTCTTCATTTTTTCCAAAGTAACCGCAATAGGCAAAATGATTTCATTAAACCACATTACATTGTCGTGTTTGTGGACCCATCAAGTTTCGCATATTAACGTCGTTTTCCTACAATCACTTATTTCCTTTGCAATTACTCCTTTTAGCATTGTTGAACTCAATGCCGATGTGCGAAAAAAATTTCCAACAGACTTTATAGTGCCTACACAATTGGCCAAACTCCGCACTTTGCAAGTACCTGCGATGGCCAGATTCAGCGAATGGGCACTACAATGCACGTATAATGCTAATGGATACTTTCTTTTTATTATGGTTTGAGCACCTTGAGTGCGTCCACTCATTGACAATGCACCATCATATCCTTGTCCAACACAGACCCTTCAGTATTTATTTCGTTTAGTTGCAGTCGGTCGATAATAGATGACGCAATGTTTTTTCCAGTGAGATCACGAAGGGGAACAAATTCTAAGAAGTCCTCTCGCAAAGCCTTGTTGTCAGGGCCAATATATCTGAGGCAAAATTACATTTGTTCAGTTCTGGATAAGTCGCTGGTGTCATCAACGAGAACTGAAAAAACTAAGGAGCGATTGACCTTTTCCACAATAGATTTCTTAATGATGTCCGCGCAAATACTAATAATTTAGTTCTGTACAGAAGCGTTGGTGTACTGACAATTTCTGTTACCGGTTACCAAATGTGTTTTTAAAGTTATATCTCCCGCGTCGACTCTATATCTCTTAAAGGAGTACGAAATATTCCGTGTCATTCTTTATTTTTTCCTCTAAAACATTTCCATGATCGGATGTTCCTTGCAAGGGTAGTTCTTGGCGACCACATAATATGATGGTTTTGACAATGGAGGTTAATTTGGCTTTGTTTTCTAAAGATTTTTTGGCAAATTCAGCAGATATCTTTTCCCGGGTTTGTTCTCCGTTTTACCATCATATATTGATAAGAAGTTTTCAGCCATTTCAGTTATTTTTATATGATAACTTAAGAGGGCGTGCTTTCCAAATTCCTCCTTCGCCTTCTTCCAATTGCGGAATTCTTTCTTAACTAAGTGATCCAAGACTCTGACGAGTCCCTTTTCCTACAGTATCCGTGGCAAAAAGAGCACAATATTTACAGTACGCACTATCCTCTCGTTTTGAATATAGTAGCAAAGCGTGTGTAACGCGTGCATGTCGAAAATCTGGAAAAGTACAATTCCCGATTACGCCACGAAAACCATGGCTGTCAGAAGATACACTGAAACTTATCGAAGAACGGAGAAATATGATAATGGAAGGTCCCAGGATAGAAGAGCAATTCAATAGGATTAACAAGAAGATAAAAAGGAGCTGCAGGAAAGACAAGAACAGATTTATTACCAAAATATGTGAGGAGATACAAAAACACGAAGAAAAAAATGAACCTAGAAATCTCTACAAGAAAGTCAGATTTCTGAGCAGTGAATTTAGACCAAAAAATTGGGCAATGGAGAACAAACAAGGACAACTGAAAACAGGCCGCAGTGAAATAATTGAAATCTGGAGAGAGTATTGTAAGGATTTATATGATCATGAAGACATGAACGAAGAGGCAATAAATTTAGATGCAGAATAAGAGCCGGAAATCCTAAAGATAGAAGTAGAAGACGCCATACGGTTATTAAAGAATAACAAGGCAGTTGGTGTAGATAAAATTCCGGCGGAGTTCATAAAGCTGATAGGGCAATCAGGAATTGATATAATGCATTCATTATGTAATACGATATGAAAAACTGGGAAGTGGCCAGAGGAATGGTGCAGATCCATATATAGGTACCACTGTTCAAGAAAGGGAAGAGAACGCAATGTAAAAATTATAGAACGATTTCCCTTATCCCACATGCAAGTAAAGTAATGTTACATATAATAAATAAACGTTTTATATGGACTAATGAGCTGTCAAATTCGGGATTCATGAAAGAACGTGGTACGCGAGAACAAATATTGAATTTAAGATTGATGATAGAAAAGACTCGCGAATATGAAATACCATTAATTCTCTGTTTTGTCGATTTTAACAAGGCGTTCGATAATGTCATATGGAGCAAGTTATGGTCTGTGCTCATACAAATGGGAGCACCCAAACACATGGTCAACCTAATACGGAATTTATATGAAAATAACGGTAACATCGTTAGGATAGACCGTAATCTACAAACGAAGGAATTTAATACAAAAAAGGGAGTCCGACAAGGATGCATTTTATCGCCCATTTTATTTAATCTGTATTCCGAACATGTCATGAGGATTGTTATTGAGCAATGGACGGGCGGTATATTAATGGGAGGAAGAAAAATCTCAAATCTGCGATATGCAGATGACACGACGCTACTCGCTGCCGACATGAAGGAAATGGAAGAACTACTGAAGAAGCTAGTGGATATTAGCATTTCATATGGCTTGAGCATAAACCAAACCAAAACAAAAGTTATGGTAATAGACAGAGGGAACACAATACCATTAAATGGGAGAGTGGTTTCCGGGTATGAAACGGTAGACAGCTTCGTATATCTCGGATCTCTGATAGAAAGTAATGGTAGCTCAGAAGAGGAAGTGAAACGTCGTATACAAATTGCCCGTAGCGCTATGTCCAGACTGAATAAGATATGAAAAGATGGTTCTGTAACGAAAAATACAAAAGTGAAGTTGGTCAACACACTGATTTTCTCGATTTTACTGTACGCAGCAGAAACTTGGACACTGAAAAAGGCAACTATAAGACGAGTAGATAGTTTCCAGATGTGGTATTGGTGAAGGGTTCTTAAAATACCCTGGACGGCAAAACGAACCAATACATCTGTAATAGAAGAAATCAGGACTGCGCAACGATTATCCAGTATTGTACTCAGCCGTAAGATGAAATTTTTTGGACACCTTATGCGCAGAGAAAATGGAATGGAGCGCTGGCTGATGCAGGCGAAAGTGGAAGGCAAGAGATCCAGAGGTCAACCACCAGCGCGATGGACCAATGCGATACAGGATGTAACGGGTCTGAGCTTACAGATGTCCTGTCTGAAAGCAGAGAATCGCGAGCAATGGCGAAAAATAATTAAATCGGCGTCGCCATGATCACGACACCCCTCTGGGGTTTTCGACCAAATGATAAGCCAGTTAAGTTGGTTGAACTATTTTGCATTAAATTATTCTGTGTAAATTTGTTTCAATTTGTGTAGCAAATGTATTTTTTTATGTTATTCATATTTTTATTTGTTTTTCTTTAAATATCAAATGTAGTTACTTTCTGAATAAAAAAAAAATCTAAAACATTTGGGGGGGGTGGACTCCTTAAACCACCCATCGCCTACGGCTATGATATTCTCATATCGTTTGAAAATTATTGTCTAAATTAATAATTTTGTATTCTTTTTTAGGGGGAAAGAGCTCACGGTCGGAAAAAGGAAAAAATAGTAAGTAATACACCGGGAATATAATGTATGGAGAAAATAAAGACGAGATATAAGAGACGCAATAAGAAGTAGGAAGATTAAATCTCAGTAAATTGGAATGCAGAGTGAAATGTTCAACAGAAAGAGGTGAGCATATGATCAGCGTCAGAAACAAGTGCTTCGTTTGAAAAATTCTTTCGAATAGGTTCGTTGCATTTATTTTATAAACCAAATATAAACAAAAACTTTTAATTTTATAGAAAAAAATCAGCTATTGTTGATTTTATGATGGTTCAACGACAAATTTTTTGGTATCCAGATTAATTGTGCTCAACTGACTATATTGAAGCTGTCGCGCTGAAACTGCGCGATCCTGTATGGAAGTACTAAATGTGGTTAATACTCATCCTTCATTCGCGGTCTATGTAACCCACTCGCATTAAAAGTATATATATATATATTATATATATTCTATGTGACTTTGTCCCTCGGCTCGTTTAGTAACTAAAAATATCGAGCATCTGAAAATATATTAGTTTTTTCGTTTTTGAAGAATAACGTAATCAATTGAAATTGATTGTGTTTATACTTAAATTTATACACATCTATATAATCGGCCACCCTGCATATTTACGTAAGTAAAGTGAAATTATGATTAAAATTTATAAATTTTCAGAATACTGAACTGCTTTTGTTTCATAAGAACTTCTTCCAAAAACAAATCCTAGTTCGATTACTGTTGGTAAATGTTCAGATTTTTTAATGGAATTATTACTATAATTTCTAAAAATTTAAATGATTTATGTACCTAACTGAAGAACGTCGTGTTCATTGTAGATAACGACCAGCGCAACATTACCTTAACCTTTTTCGGTTTTAACATGTACCGCTGTAAAATAATATACTTGTATTTAATTATTCGAAACTTCATAAAATGGTACAGAATGTGCTCGTTTCCTTTGCTAATAATATACAAAACACCTAAATACGAGTATTAAAACTATGTTAATGCAAAAAATAATAATAATAAATTTTAAAAATACATATGACAAAAATTTATTTGAAAACAAGAAAAAAGTTTTATATTTATTATTATTATTGTTATTATTATTATTATTATTTAATTAAAAATTTCAATTATAATGGAAACACGCAATCTGGATTTGACATGCGGGGGTCACCTGTAAAACTTTCCTATATGGAATGTTGTACTCGTAAGAAATTTAAAATACCTGAAACAAATTAATAAATCATAGACCATACACGCAAACGTTTGTGCAATGAATTACTCGATGAATTAAATTTATTCTTAACCTGACATTGACTGGAAAGCCTGTAAGTAACCAAAAAAGAAACAAAGACTGGCCGCGTGTTCCTATGTACGGAGCTGACAGTACCGCATTTCCAGAACGTTTTTATTAAAACTCTAATTTACTTCGTTTATAAAAATTATAATTGAAACTAACGGATGTTTTGATTTTGAATTTTTAGAATCTAACTACTGAGGTAAGTTTCTTTTTTCCAGTTTCTAAACTACAAAGGCTAATGCAACGTACATAATAGGGAAGAATTTAGGGATGAAAAAGCGGGTTTTAGAACGCAAGAAAAGGTAGAATAGCATTCCAGCGAATTGCAGTTTTGATGTGACAACTTGCGCAACTTGTCCAAAATATTAGAACAGTCTATCAAAATACGGTTATTGGAAGGAGCGGTGTAGTAGATGCAACAAAAGAAAGAAAAAAAATTGAAAGTTAAAACGAAGAAATGTTGTACAAGGGGGAATGTGAAACGATTTACGGGATAGAAATCTTTGGAAGAGGTTCCCTCCAGAGTCATTGTGATTCGGAAATGATTCTACGCAGAAAGATAAATTTAAACTCCATTCTGTTACAGGATCTAAAAATACAAACATCCAGCCGGTTGGAAGATAAAGTCCTTGATAGAATATGCTCATTTCAGACATTCAAGTTATCAGAGTAATATTAAATAAAACAATTATCATTACGGATTATGTGATGTTTCGGAATTTCCAGCAGCCACACTGAATTTCGGTATCATTAATGGAAGGACAATGTGCTTACCCATTATTTGTAGAACTCGGAAAGCCTTGTCAGGAAGAAATGGAATTTTCGTTTGGACACGCATGAGTACAAAATTATTATAATGTTAAATGAAGTATTACTCCGGCATTGAGTTGTTACGAAAAATTGGAAGGAAGGGAATGCAAAAATTAAAGTAAATAAGTAAGATGAGAGAGTGATACAAATTTCATTGACTAGCGTTCTATAATCTGTCAAGAAAAAGAAGTCCATTCGAGGTTACCAAGTATGATGCTCAGAGTAGGGTACTATCAACAGGGCACGTATTAATAACGCGTACTTTAATATCACCGATAAAAAAACCATACTGCCATATTCCTGTTATTTCTCGCTTTCTCAGAAGCAGTAACCTTGTTTTTGTTTCATCTTTGTGTACGTTCATTCGTTCTTTTCGTTTACACCCAGACGGACCACCAAGCTGTGATAACATAGGGAGCGTTATATTTGATGGTGCGCGTTGAACTGAAAGTTAATGTGAGGTCCCCTGATTTTGTGACGTCAACGCGTTTCGGTTATTTTAAGAATGGACTTCTTTCGCTTGACAGACTATATGTGAAACGGAGGCGACGGACAACTTGCTAGGATACATGCACCGATAAATGGAGAGAGAGAGATGCACACTAATTATTGCGCAGTAGTCGGCTAAAAAATCAGTATCATCGAGGTATTTTATGTGAATTTTGGAATCTGAGAAACAAATTAGATAACCTGCTCTAATCCAGACGGGATTAACAATTTGTATAAATTAAAGAGCTAATTCTTCGGGATGATTAAGAAATCTGGAATTTTTTATTTTGAGGTGGATAGAGAAAAGTTTGTAATTAGAGCGGCAACTTGGGAATTCTACAGATTTCGAATCTGATTTAAGGGTGTACTAAGAGCGATAATATGGGGCGGCTCTCATTTCAATTTTTTTTTTTTTTTTTTTTTTTTTTTTGGGCGCATCAACTATGGACCATTGCCCAGACACAATGGGAAGAAGAGACAACTAACTAGAACCTAATTCGATTGGAGACAGCTGAAATAAAGGAACCAAGGACAACAACAACAGACTGGAAAGGAAGGGACAAAATGTAAGACGCACAGTAAGGAGTGGGAAGCCCCAGCTTTATAAGGTGAAGACAGAAAAGAGAACGCTCCGCAGAAAGAACAGAGCACTCGAAGAAAATGTGATCAGCATCACAGACAACTGCTTCATCTGGATGCAACGGACAGTGAGGAGAGGGAAGCAAAGAGAAACGATAGCGTGAACAGGGCAGCAGTGTGTGATTAAAGCGCAGGCGGACAATAGAGGAAATTATAAATCGTGGAAGAGAGGGAAACTCCGAGAACCATGGATGAGAAGGAAGTGTAGGTTGGATTGAAAGGTAGAAGGAACGATTGTTGGAAGAAGAAGAAAGGTACACATCCGACCAAAATCTGAAGTGAAGCTTCTTAATTAGGGGTAATAGATTAACAGCCGGGATTTTTTTTAAATAGAAGCGAGAACGAACAGCAACCTGAGCCAAAGCATCCGCCATTTCATTACCCTCGATGCCTCTGTGACCAGGAACCCACAGTAAGTCAATGTGTATAGAGTGATGGAAAGAAAGATTATAAATGAGAGATCGTATACGAAGAATGAGGAAGTCAGAAGAGGGAGGAGGAAGCGGTGAACTGATAGCCTGGAGAACACCCGTGGAGTCAGAAATGATTAGATAGTCGGAGGACGAACGATTGGACGAGATATGTATGATCGCACGAAGGATAGCCATCAATTCGGCCGTAAAGATAGAACAGAAAGATGGGAGGCGAAAGGATTCGGAGAAATTGGAGTCGGGAAGAATAAAAGACGATATTAAATACTCCGCCTTATAAATAACTTTGAGGCTGAAAACACTGAAGAATTTTAAGGTTTAATTAACAAAACCAGTTTTAACCCAATTAACCCGAGCGTCCTCATTCGATGGGAATTCTTTTTCACGTAATTCCCCAGAAGTTCCCTCGATTAGATTCAGTTTTTTTATTAAATACAAATGTATGTACGCGATCTGCTTAAAAGAACCTTTACCATGTTCTGTTTCAAATAAACCGTTTGCGAATTGTTATTTTTTATCAACGTCATCTTATTAATCTAAGCATAATTAAATTTTTAGAATCTATACGACGTTTGTTTCCCTATATTATCTAAAATAATTATAATTATTACTGTTAAACATTCGAACGTAATTTTTTATCATTCTTCATTTCTTATTATCACGTGAATGGCGGTTATCTTCGAAATAACGGGCGTTGGCCGTTTCTGAGACCTGCATTTCACTTATTTCTTCTCTAATTTTGATTGTTGCTGTTTTTCATTTTCAGCGAATTTGTAGAACATGGTACTGAAATCTACTGAAACCATAAAAGAATGAATATACTTTTTCAAAACCGATTTAGTAAGATATTACTGCTATTGATAAAAGGAGCATGGATAATAATTTTCTTGATTCGCCCATAGTGCATTATACGTGTAAATGAAACTGTAAGCGCTGAAATGGAAATTAAACGAATAAAGAAATCACAGCTTTAAATGTTGTTCTTTTGCGGACCGTAGTAGCACGATATTGGATGCCTTAGACAAATTGAATAAGACATTTTTAGATTTAGAAGTTTTTGACAACTTTTTTCAGAACTTTAGTTTACGCAGAAGGTGAATACAGAAAATTAAGTAAATTTGTGCATCCTATTCCAGAGAAGAGCGTATGATTTTCGTAGAATTTTTGCTAGAATATTTGCCAGGTCAGACACAATTGGTTGTTAGAGTCTCTTCACTAGAATGGCTGATGTCACATGACAGTTGTAAATGTTTTTTTTTTACGCTATGCCACGTTTACCACGTTTATAACGGAAGAAGAATATTGAAATAAAAGATTTTTGCCGACAAATTGCATAAACGTGTCTAAAAAGCGAAGCGGAAAGAATATTATAGCGAGGATAACTATCTTGTAGGACTATTCTACTTTGAACAAATACTTTAAGCGCACCAGGCGATACGACTAAGGATGTCATATTATAGAAAAAAATAAGGTATCGTCAATTGGAAAATTGTGAGGGAAAACTGAGTACATTTTTTAACAAACTTAATGTAACATTTGTACCGAGAGCTTTCATTGTGTAAAATGATTTTTTATGAATTTCTAATTTATATTTTGTATTTTTATTAACATTTTGCATTTTTTCTTTTCTTCATTAAAATCACTATTAAAGTAAAGAAACAATTCGTAACTTCTAACAACATCGTTTCATTTAACTCATATTGTCATTTATATTCATTGTAGAGCAAACTATCGTTATTACATGCGTACACAATGTCTTCGGTTTTGGCAAACGATGATTTTTATATCAACAAAATGTATCAGTTTTTACCTCTTTTTTTTTTTTTTTTAACCTTGTAAACTGAGGTTTATTAAAAGTTGGCTTTCATGGAAAAAAAAAAAGTCGGACGATAACGGATTAAACAATTTAAAATATAACTATAGTATATACTGCTTTTTATTTTGATTTTAACGTAAGTACTGCTTACAAATTCTATGTCTGCAATTACTTAAATATTCTTTTTATACCACTGAATGTTTTTGAAGAGGAGGATAATATCGCCTAATTTCCGCATTTCATTTCCCACAAAACTAAACGGATCGTTCTACAGCGGCTTTCAGCGCGTTTAGGGAAAGAGAACCTACCAAATAACGACCCTATCACATTCAATATGCACCGGTTATCGTTGAATTATCAAAGTTAGGTAACATCGAACAATTTTTTTAACCGGTTGAATTGCTGTGTAATTAAACGGTTATTTCAAAAGAGACTTTTTTCGAATAACTTTCAGTCGTATTTTAAGTGTAAAACAGGAGAATATTCAGTTTTGTAGATAGAATTAAAATTTCTTTTTAGAAAAGAAGAATTTAAAAATACCGAAATTTATGAATGCGTGACAAAAATAGCCCACCTAAACGAACCAGAAGATCTCTTTAGGCAAGTATGTAAATTAAGTTGTCCGTTTGGTTTCGTTTTACCTTTTACGCTCGCCATATGCGAACTATAGTAGTTGGTAACAATAATTACAAATTTTAATCGTCTTATCGAAAATAAATCCACGACCGCTAAACCACTGTAACAAATGAATCGTATTTTTAGCCGTACGGATTAAAATGCAAAAGTTTAGTAACATGACGATGAAAATCTTTAACGGCAAACTGCATAGCGGTGCACTAAATAGAGGATTAGAATACAGAATGAAACAATTAAATATTAACGAATTAACGGCCTACCGGTCAGATTTAGAAGCAAACAAGCAAATACCTAAAAAGCAGCAAATTATGCTCGATTGGGGAACATAATTGATTTCTTGCAACATTGTGAAGACAAAATTTCCTGCAATTATAATAAAAGTTGTGATATGTCACGAAACAGGGATATGTGCAGCAAGCATAAATCCGAATAGGAAAGAAATCGATTCCGGTATGCAAAAATCAGCAACAAAAGAAGCTGCTCACTTTGTAAAAAAACACTACTACGCGTAAAGTAACGAGACTGGGTCTGGTAAAACGGACTTATTGAGCGGATCGGTGCCCACATTGTTAAAATTCTTCAAAATTCTCCTCGAGCGATGTCAAACATTACTAAAAACACCAAATACGAATTATTCATCAGCAACAAAATCCGACTATATTCTAACACACGCAGTTACCTAAAAAAGGAAAAATTAGAAGTGCCAGCTACGTAATGGTAAACAAGTCAGAAAGGCAACTTCGCGGAAGTTTTAATAGCCAAAAAATGAGGAAATTAAACAAAATGTAAAATTCCGACATATTAACTCGAATTTGATTATATTAGCTGCTGATAAAATAATAAACCATAAAAGATGTACTTGGTATTGCCTTTTTTTTTTTTTTTTACTAAACTAAGGACCATTTGATTTTAACATTGAAGACTTTATTTACTTTTAAATCGGTGAAATAATCAAAGCTAATCCAAATACGTGTACATTCTTTTACGAAAAATATTGATCACTTGCTATTGATACTAACCAAAATAAATATCTAGAACCAAAAATTTCGACTTTTCTTAAATTCTTACACGGTCAGAGATCAATTAATACCATTATCACTGTCAAAACTAATAAATGTAATAACAAACAACTTTAGAATCGCTTGTTGGAATTTAAATTTTAACAAACCTTATTTTTTAACAATCGTTGATACAAGATCTGAACCCGGCAACAATCTACTTACCGAGAAACCGAGCTAGATTCAATTATCAATCTTCCTCCTCCCTTCGAAAATTTACTGCATATCGTAATTTTAATTTTGAGTCTAAGAACGACTGCATTTTCTGGCAGTATCTTGTGCAGGTCACTCAGAACGGATCATATTATACACCAAACTTCACGCTGTTAAAATTAAACTATATATTATGCATGTATACGCTCGTATTCCTATGGCCACTAGTAATATCTACTATTATCGTATAAACGTAATTGCGCCCATTGTATTTCAAAAATTCTACGACCACCAGCTACCTCGTTCGGATATCATCGCCGACCATTTCAGCGTGTCCAAAATATTTTATAGGGAATTCCTTTTCCATCGTTTATCGTGGCGATATAACTGAAAAGATCAATTACTCATTTCAAACTGCAGCTCAACTGGTGTTCTTCTTCATTCCAAGGTTTTCTAGATAATTACCCTCTCTTAAACGCTCCACAATCTCGGCTGTTTATCGCTTTCGTTTTAATCACAGTCTTCGTCCTACCATTATTTTCTCGATTTTCATTTGCATCTACTCCGTTTTGCCCTTTTCATTCCTCTTCTAATTATGTGTACTTTCCTCGAGATGCTGATATCGTGTTTTATTTGAATGCTCGATCTATTCTGCTGATCTACTCTTCTCTACTAGTTCATAGTCTTTTCTTTTGCCACTTTGTCTAAATTCATTTCTTACGGATAACTGTAATGACTTAGCGGATCTGCTGATACTAAGCGATTTTTTAGCGTTTTTGAATTCCGCAACATAATATTTCTCTCTGTAACTGCTCATTCTAAGTTACGGAATAACTATTATTAAATCCTGATATTTACTCAATCGGATCTTCTCATCCCTGGATTCTCAACATTCCTGCTTTGCAGCGCGTTCACTTCTCTCTCCAATCCGTCGTCAACACTTTGGACACAATTTTCTTCTCTCACTGGTTTTTGATTTCTCACTTATATCTTCTCCACTTTCTACTTTTTCTTTTATACAAGATGCTAGATCTTTTTGGAATGCTCCTCTAATAATAGAACGACCTTCATCCCTACGTTTTCCTCCTGTTACACCGGTTTCAGTGTCCTTTTATCTACACTTTCCTTTCATTTCTTAGTTCTCGGCTTTCATGTTGACGAAACTAAAAAAAAAAAACAAAAAAAAAAACTGACTTTTACGAATCATTTAACGGTTAATATAAAACCGAGTCGGTCACCAGATACGTCAGAGGGTAAAACTTGATAGTGCGGTACATCGGTCGTGATCTTACAACGTGTATTCCACTGCTGATATACACGCATGTATAGAACTCCTAGCATATGTGATTGTACGAATTATCAATTTTAATAACTCTATGCGGCACTTCATACGAACTGTCAAATGCAGCACTTACTTAATTCTATTAGTACACCCTATGAGAATATACGATTCGTTTTTATAGTGTTTTAAACGGCATTCATCTCTCTCTGTGAGTCTTAAAAATATTTAAACACGCGCGCAACAAATTCATCACAGGAAATCGAAATATAAACATGAAAAGATCATGATTTACGCGAAATCAGATTGTATCAATGAAACATCAATATTCTGTACTTGGAAAAATAAAAACAAGATGAGTTAATTGCGCGCGATTGAACGGACCAAGAGTAAAACTTTGAATTGAACAAATTCGAATTGGACAAATTCCATCATGCCCGATTTATCATTATAAAAAAAAAAAAACACTTAACTTCTTTCTTTTGGAATTTTCGGCTTTGTTGGTGCATTCCGACGTATAAATTCTGCGAACTTAATTGCTCAGAACAAATGAGTTATCTCTTTGCGTTTATTTACACGAAACCAGAAGAATAGCTCCATTGCAAACGATAAAAAACAAATA
Organism: Icerya purchasi; assembly: GCA_039619475.1. NCBI lineage: Eukaryota > Metazoa > Arthropoda > Insecta > Hemiptera > Monophlebidae > Icerya > Icerya purchasi. The sequence continues at coordinate 94,443,944 of CM077116.1, read as the reverse complement.
TCTGAAATTTCGTCATTCTGTGCTACGTTACAATGAATCTTGTAAGACAAATTAGGAATAAAACCGAAACGAATGAAAGAAGTAAACCGTAAAAAAAAAAGTATTTTCAATTTCACCGTTAGGGTAACATTAAAATTCGCTTAAAGATGTACAAATAAGAAAATGCGGGTATTTTTTTATACATCTCCTTCGCTCAAAGGCTGCAACAAACATAACCGAACCATCGAGAAATTAGCTGGAGGTTTTAAATTTTAATTCGATTTGATACTGGCATGAGAAAGAATCGGGATAATTAGTACGGAAAGGAGGGTTAAACTGTAAAAACAGTATAGGAAGTAGGAAGTCCAAGTCTCAATAAGGACATGTAAAAAATATTCCGTACAGATAATAGAGAAGAGTATTCAACGGGAAGAATCCGAGAGATGCAACAGTAAGGAGCAAAACGATAGCGGGAAGACGAAAGCAAAGTGTGGCCCAAGCGCAGACGACATATCAACAAGACTAAAGAGCGCCTAAAAAGATAGAAGTCGTAGAAATGTACGATATTCGACTGGTGTCTGTAATGGTATTTCTCAGAGAGAGACAGAATGTTATTTGCACTTGTGTCTTTTTAATGAAATAAGTTCTACAAATCGAAGAACGCGCTAACGAGTTTCTCACCTCATTTCTCTCAACTAAGAAAGAAACTATGGATAAGAGAGCGAATACGATGAACAATGAAGTCGTAAGAGATGAAGGAAAGGGTGATGAGATAGCTTGAAATGCACCTGTGGAGTCAGCAAAAATTAGGTATTTGTTGAAGTGACGAGTAAAAGAAATGCGATGACAAATCTCCGCAGATAAATGCCCCCTCGACACGAAAATCGTCTAACAAGCATCGATAGTTGGTATGAATAGCACGAAGCTGAAATCAACTGCGATTTTTTGAGCATCTTGCTCAATTGATTGACGAAAGAGTTCAGAGGAACATTAGCCCGATTTATGAAGAATTATCAAATGACTTTAACGAGATGTTTAGGCGGTCGCACGCCAAATTCAAATGAGTCGTTCAACTCAATGGGCTAGCGCATTAATCCGAAGTACTTGCACTACGGCCAAAAATTCGTTGAAATAGCCGCCTACTTGCCTGCAGGCATGTTTAATAAAGAATATTCAGAGATTTTGAATACTATATGCAGTTTCTGCATTTGAATGTTAACCCGCAATGGAAAATGTTTTTGCCGACATCAGCGACGCGCAACGGATCGAAAGGGAGAATAGGCGCCAGTCACTTAGCACCAATATAAGGCTCGTATGGCTTGAAAACTCGAACAAATGCATCGGAATGAATTATTTGAGCTGTTATATTTTGTCTTATTGAAAACTTTAAAGCGAGTTTTCTCAAATTTCCGTTTTTTCGATTTTCCTGAATTGGCGGATGGTAAAAAAACTGAACGACCTATGAACTAAAAATTTTTTCTTTTCAGTATTGAATTCTCTTCTATCTGAACTAATAAAACTGTTAAAAAAGTATTTTTAGAGATTTTTTACGCAACATTAAGTAATTTTTGTTTCGTCGAAAAAACACCCTCTTTTCTTTTCAAGCCTAAAATAGTCATAATTTCCCAATTATTTTTACTTTTTTTCAGTTCATCCTGCAGAAAAATGTATATGATAATTTGAAATTTATTTGATTTTTATATTTCTGACAAGAATTACGAACTGTATATTTCCCACCAATTGCGAACTACAGTAGTAAGACGTTCAAGGAAAAGTCTCATTGCTCTATAGTTTATTATTATATTTACTTAATAAAAATTATTTACACACTTCGAATGCGTAAGAAAATATACCTCAAAGTTCGCTGGGCTAAGTTGTTTTGTTCTCTAACAAAAAAAAAATCCTCAAAAAATAACTTTTTTAGGTCTCCTAAAGCAGGATCCCCCCTTAAATAAAAATCGGGGTATGATTTATTCGACGAAAATAGACGAATCGATTCGGACGACGACGAATACAAACGAAAATAAGCGAACCAAAACGAAGACCGTCGGCGTTATTTTAGTGACGCTTCATTGCCGACAACGAAATAAAACATGGCTTTGACAATGTCACTGATTGTGAGTATCGTTTGCGTGCGTGTAATTTATAAAATTTCTTCCTTCTCTGCGCATGACTCGCACATAAATTAGCGGTGAAGAAAAAGAAAAGTGGTACGAGAGCCGGCGAAAATACCGTGAACGAAATAAACGTAATATAATTAAGTAAGGGCCGAAATTTCAGACTTTTCGAACTAAACTTAAAACTTCAGTGTTCAAGAACCAGAATCACTACAACCCGGTCCCTGGCACACACACACACACACACACACACACACACACACACACACACACACACATGTGTATATATCATCGATTGCTTAAATAGAAACTTCTGAAAATAAAAGGATTCTTTTATCTGAATTGTACAGTAGTGTGTTTACAATGTAGCGCAAACGTGACGAATGAATAGGTGCAAGCGACGTGTCCCGTCGTACAGCAGTTAGAAAGTTGTATATATGAAAAACATTGAAACAAATTTGTGCCATAATAAGGTATCTAGACGAAAAGCCTATTATTTCTGACTAATATTGTATACGGATAATTGATTGTCATTTTCGAGGCATCAAAGAGCACTCTATATTGTATATGTGCTGCGGTTTTCACTGAATCCTCCGTTTAAGACTCCTCGGGTCTTAGTGTACATTAGAACATTTACATATGAAACTGATCTATTCAAATTAGTTGTAATTTGTGGAAACGAACACGAAATCCGCTGCAGATCAAAGCCGGCTGAATGAGTATTTTCCATTAAATTAGACTCCGTGACGGAAGCAGTTCGCAAATCTGTGCGAAATTGACGCTTTAGAGATGTGATGCTGATTACCGTGAACAGTCAAAGAACTGTTCAGCACGCAGACAGTAGCTGAAACCGAAAAAAGATAATTTTCAAAACAATATGATGTTAATTGTTTGTACGGAAGAATGGAGGCGATTTTGTCGAAAATGGCATTAATGGACCCTGACGTGGCCGGAATTAACAATGAGAGGTGAGGCGAGACATTTTTTTGAATAGCGTTACTTTGGAACGGTATTTTTAAGGAATGTCCAAAATATATTCTAAGTAATATGCTTAACCAGGATCGTAATGCTATTGTGGAAGCAGGGGCGGATTCAGAAGGACATGGGGAGGAGGATTATATAATTACATAACATCTTCTACGGTAAGCAGTAGATTTGAGAAATACCCCTTGTTTCATGAAGAAAATTAAATAAAAAATTTTAAAATATTTTAAAAATACATAATTATTACAATTTGTAATTTAACTTTTGTCTTATATTTAGAGGTGAAAAATAAAACGAAATTACAAAATTCTAGTTAAAATGGTAGAGTTTAGAAATAGTAATAAAGACAGTATTTTTATTAGACTTTACTTCGTTTTTATTTTTGTTAGTGAATTCTTTGTTCATGAGCAAGTGACAAAAAAATATACATATTTCTCGTTGAACTATTTTTAATTAAAATTACAAAATAAAAATTAAAAATAAATAAAAATGGCAAAAGATCGACGACAGTTGTGTTTAAAATAGAATAAAAAGAAGCATTAATAATTTTACTAGAAAATAGTATTAAATATTAATTATTAAAATCCGTAGGTAAAATTCATACACATCTTCTATAGCATAAATTAAATTTCTCTGTTATACAGATTTTTTCGTAGAAGCTTTGGTTCTTGGGAGGGATACCCCCCTACCGTGGATCCGCCACCGGTGGAGGATTTGCGATCGATCACTACTTCAACACCATCAGGTGACAAAAAAAAACATTATATCTAATACAACTTTTAACACTTACTCTTATCGAAGTGTTCGGCAAAAATGTGAGTAACAAAAAGCGTGGTTTACACGGCTGGCGCTCGACCGTTTTTAATATACTATATTTTTACTCGGACACTTCGAAGCAGTAGGTTTTCGCTTAGGTATTTTTTTTAGTGAATTTTATGTAAAACAATTTAAAATTATTTAAAATTCTAAACTGGCTGGAATTTAACAAGTTCGAAGGGGCTGTGAATCGCGATCTTGTCCCGTTGCCAATCCCTCAAAATAGGATTACTACTCTATTCTTGCGAGTTCTGACAACAGATAACACAATATTGCATCACCGTGTGTACAATGTACAAAACTAGGTCTCTTATGAATTCCAATACCCAGCTACGATGGAAAACAGATGTTTACATTTCTTGTCTGATAAATTTATATCCCCATTATCCACCGAGTATTAGAGCATGCACGCCGTACTAAATGTAACAAGGTTGTACTTCCTCTTTTTGCAAATTGCCGTGATATACATATATACCTACATAGTTACATTACTGTCATTTCTTATAACCGCGAAAGACAAAGGTATTAACAGAAATAAATTAACCGGCAGTTAATTATTAATGTATCTTTATCGACCGGTGTAAAATTGTTGGCAACTATTTAACGAATACATTTTATTTTTCAATCTGTAAGTAAATTTGGTTGTTTACGCAATTTTTGTATTTTGTAGTTGGTTTTCAAAGTTTAATTTATTCAGGCGAGTTAACAATTGCGTATTGTTAATTAAATATAAAATTCTTTGAACTTTATCTCGTGACCGATGAATTCAAGAAAATTATAAAATTTTTAACGCGTGCAAACCGTTTTAAACAGTTGAAAATTTCTTCTTTTATTCGATAAAGATAAACTGAAAAATATTTTTAAAATACCTTTGAATAGGATCGGTTTTTAGAAATTAAAATAAAAAAGCGTGTAATTTTGACCCAACAGAATTGAGTGAACTGAATTCTCCGATTATTTAACACCTATTCAGTTAGTTGAAAAGTTTTCACTTAAAAAGTTTGTGATTTAAAGATTAAATCGTGAAAAGTATATAATCCCTAAACGTAAATTTAAATTATTATCCTCCGAAAGATTACGACAGCGCCAAAGTATGTTTCAAACCTCTCTCCATAACGATTTAAATATTTTTTAAATTAATCTATACTCAACAGTACAGTCAAAATCCCAATCCTAAAATTAATAACATGTATGTAAATACTCTTCCGGATAATCCGAAAAGAACACTAAACAGAGAAAGAAATGACGCCACGATCCTTTTCCTATAACTTTAAGAAAAAAAAAAAATCTAAAATATCTAAATTTACCTATATAGACATGGACACACATTTGGACACTGCCAACGTGACAGTTCTTCCATAATACTTCCAGAAGAGTATATTTCGGTTGACTACGTTATTCTTAAAAAAAAAAGAAAAAAAAAATTAATTCACTGTTTACGTAGTAATTTAAATAGAAAAATGTTCTATTAAAGGTTTGCAACTAGGCTTTTGTATAGCGGTTAATTAAAAACAAAGAAAAATAACTTGAAGAACTTATCTCTACTGATATCGCTATATTTTCATAAGCAATTCTCGATTGTAGTCATTGACAGGATCTTTTTTTTTTTTTTATAATTGGGCTCGTCAACCGAGGACCTTCACCCAGAAACAATTAAGGGAAAACGAAAGTTATACAGTGAGGCGATCAGCTATCGCTAATAAGAAGAAAACAATGGAGGGGATAATAAGTGTAGAAGGAAAAGACAGGATATAACGAGCACAAAAAGGAGCAGGAAGCCCCAGCCCAAGCAAGTGGGAATATAGAGCCGAGCGCTCCACCGAAAGAGCAGAGCACTCAAAGAACACGTGATCGGTGTCACAAACAACCGCATCGTTTGAATGGAGTCGATCTGCGCGCTCATTAATGACATCTGCGGTCATTCTGATCCACAAGTTTTAAATTCTTCTTCATAGTCGTTTGCGCAATAGCTGCTCATCGTGACCTCTATTTTAATCTACCAAGTACTAGTTGTCTCCAGCGACTTCTGTTCTGGCTGCTTCTCATTGCCGTGGTAGTGCTGTTATTGTGTCATCGTCGAGGCGGTCTTCCACGAGAACTTGCTCCTTCTATTGGACAAATTATCGTTTATCCGCTTCTCGCGGCGTCCATGTAGCAGTCAACGTTGGTGCGTATACCTGAACGATGTTTAATATAACTGGCTTTGTATTTAATCTGATGATTAGGATCCTCTCGCTTGTAGAATTATAATCTAGTACAGTTTTTTTCAGAGCTTTAGCTATTAAGATCGCCACGCCTCTATTACTGGGGTCATGACCAACCATATACATGATATTTCCTGCATCAGTTTGCATATACTCAGATCCTTTCCAGTGAGTTTCACATAGGCCCAGTATATTAACTTTATATCTTTCCATTTCCTTCTCCACTACCGCTAGTTTCCCAGGATATAATAAGCCTTGCACATTCCACGCGGCTATATTCAGTTTTTTCCTTATACTTATTGTTTCAGCGCCAGTAACGCATTTTCCATTCTGAGCCTGGCTTGGAACTACAGAATGTCCAGTAGCCCATTTCACACCATCTGACCTGGGCTCGGACTGGCGCCGGTTGTCAGCCGGGTCGCTCGACAAAACATGATCCTTTACTTGCATTATCATAGAGGTTGTCTTGAGAAGTGTTAACGGAGTGGTTTCTCGTTGCCTTCTCCATCGCAGTAAATTTTCCGGCTCGCTTGGTTCCCAGTGTGGCCAAATACTGTTCAATCTACTGCTATTCCCGCCCACTCGATCTCTACCAGTAGCTGATACTGGAAGCGCTGCTGCCCTCTTCCAGAGTAAGTGCCTATTTAATGGCGGCACGACTCGCCATGTCATCAGTGGTGTCTTTAGGTGTTGTATGGTTTTAAACAGGCAAGGACTACTACTCCTTGTCTCCACATACACCCTCTGCCACTGATCGCTTGTTGGTTCGCGGCTGCTTATTTTTTATTCGCAGCTAACCAATATATCTACTGGCCGTTCCGCCATCCACCACCTGCGGACGCGCCCCGTTCCGGTAAGCTCCGGACCCAGGAGGTACACGTACCCCCTGGGGGGAAGTTTTAAATACTTCGATTAAATACCTACGAGCTAACATATTGGTTGCTATGGTATCTGAGTTCTCAAATAAACAGACTAGACATGTATCGATCATGCTTAATAGCGTTGACTGCCACGCCGTTCATTCTCATGATGACTGTGTTTCAGGCACTCTCAATTAAATTTTTCAAAATTTATCTTTCCCACAAACGCAGTGTTGCTTAGTCTTATTTATGCTGTACTGTTTAATGTCGCCTGTCTCCCTCTTTTTCATCATATTCCTTTCCGTTAATTAACCGTTCCTCCGGTCTGTTGATGATCTGTAATAATGATACTATGGATCCAATCTCTCATTTTGGATCAATTCCACGCACCTTTTTGGTCACAATGTACAAATATTAAAATCGACACTGACGCATTTTGTGTTATTCTCAATCGGTACACACTAGAAAAATAAGACATGCGCCGGAATATCGGATAAAAATAGCGTATCCTGAACGGTTCGTTTTAGTAGTGATGTGATCAAAATGTGCCTTGAAAAGTTTAGTCCAGATAATCATTCCGAAATAGACTATTCAATATTAAAATAAAGTCGCAATGGCCTAGTTGTACTCTACTCGACTTCCGTTATAGAAGTCTTGAGTTCGATCCCAGGCAACGGCAGAAACTACAAAATAAAATAATAGGAATCCTGTAACATACTATTTGTTAAAATATAAAAATATATTAAATTGTAACAAACACGAGTATAACAACAATTTCTTTTTTGTACTTGTCTTTGTTACAATATATTACTTTTAAAAGAATTAATAGTCACGTGGCAGTTACAAACAAGCATAATTCGCGCACTAATTGCTGCGTAATAGGCGGATACAAATCAATCACAATATCAGTTGCAAGTGTAGTCTTTCGCGCATATACTCACATTACATACAGGGTGCGGCAGCATAATTCCCTTTTTTAAAATGCAACACTTTTTTTCTACTAAATTTTGTTGAAGAGAAATAATAACAGAAAATCGAAATAAAACTGCAAGGCAAGAAGCATACATATTGCCCCAATGGGGGATCTAGAGTATGTATTTCGATTTTCTGTTATTATTTCTTTAAAAAATTCAGTAGAAAAAAAGTGGCGCATTTTTAAAGAAAAGGAAGTTATGCTGCCGCACTCTGTATAACAATTGCTATGAACATTGTATGCCTATGTGTGTCTGTACGGCTGAAACAAATGGGTAGTCGTCGCCTACGCTCAGAAACTGAGTATGGCGCTACAAAGAAAGAGCGATTCAATATTAACACTCGAGAAATTGTTATTTTAGCCGGTAATAAAATTACTTCTACAAGGAAATAAAATATCACTTCCTGTTTACTTGAATTTTTATTGCGATGTACCGTTTTTTTAAATTGCCAAGAATTGTCTATAAATTTGTACATTTATATTCTACCAGGCCGGTGCGAACTGCAGTACAGAGTTGTAATATACATGCGACGTTTGCCTAGAAAAAGGATTGCGAAATGTAGTTTTTGAAAAAATTGCGTGTAATGTTTGCACGAAGTAATACTTGCCTACCATGCTGCCAAATAAACTTTTTACAGAAAATTTAACGCAACATTATGAAAAGCTTGGCTTCTGCGAACGAAAGCATGAACCAAGTGCTAAGCAGAGATCCGGTGTTCTGTCTAGTGCATTACTCGCATCGTTGAATTCATAAAGAATTTTGCAGATAATTTTACTGTACCACTTCCCGGTAGAATGGCGATTTCAGAGACTACAAAGTGATCAAAGTACTCCATCCAGCGAAACAAACAGCGCTGTTTATCATCGTTTGCTAATGTCTTCCAGAAGATAACATAGCACAAGAAACATTCTTGAAAATATGGCCGTTACATTTCTCCAATGCGGCCAGCTGATGATACCTGCCACAAAATTCGATTGTCATCGGGAGAGCCTTGGTAGAAACGGAAGCGAAGAAGCAAACATTAAAAGCGGCACTCGCCCATTTCGGTCGTGCAAAACGTCAACGCAAGATCTACCAACGATGCTGTAAAATGACCGAATCGGATGCAGCTACGACTTTTGTGCTTAGTTATATGATCACGTTCAAAACATCTCCTATCCGAGTAGTAGCCTTCGGCAAACTGGCTCATCGGTACTTCAAGGCTGCGCGTAAATGCTGAATTTCCGGTATTCGCAGTGAACTAAATAAAGTTTTCAAAAAAAAAAAAATATTTACTAGAGGAAAAATTTGAAATTAGCAAAGGACGGAGGAATACTGCTTAGAATTTCGTATTACTTGTATTGTTAAAACAAAAATTATTCTCCGTTACTCTCTTCCGGCACTATTCACTTATAGAACTTGCAATAGAAAATGTAATAATTTCCGATCCTCACTCCTCACACCGCACATGTATGGACTCATTAAACGCGATCACATCAATTCAAAAATACAACTCCCCTCACCAACAATAGCCAAGGAAATTATTCGCACTCTTTGTAGTACAAGTACCCGTGTTTCGTTCGCATGGATCCCATCACACGTTGGGATCCAAGGAAATTTATTCGCGGATATTGCGGAAAAAGAAGGCTCATTGTTCTTTCCGGGAACCGAACATTGAAATTCCATCAATGGATCTGAAAGTTCATATAGTGCAAAAATTACTTGAAACATGGCAAAAACAGTGGACTAACATCCCAAACACAAACAAGCTGCGCTCAATAATTCGAGATACTATTCGACCATGGAAAACCTTATTCAATCGAAGGAATGAAATTGTTGTCACAAGACTCCGCCTAGGTCACTCCAAAATCACTCATAGTCGTGTCCAGACAACCTATTCCACTGTGTTCCAATTGCAATTCTCCTGTCACAATCCAACATTTACTCGTCACCTGTCTCACCTCTATAATTCATACCGAGCACAAATTCTCCAGTCGCCCAACCTTTCCGAAATCCTGTCTGATCGCCACGACAAAATTGAACGCCTCCTACGTTTTCGCAAGTCCACTAATCTATTCAACTCCATTTAACTCTTATCTTGTCCGTGCCTCTGGCCTAGGCGGCATTACACGGCACGTTACTCAAAGAAGAAGAAGAAAACTGTGTAGCAACTGGGGAAAAAAATAGTTTTACGATTTTTTAAAAATTTTTAATGTTTTCTTTCGAAATTTTTTCCAATTTTCTTCAGTCAGTTTTGTACGTTTCAAGACGTTGAATATAAAAAAAAACGTTTTGCGAAGAAAAAAAAAGAACCTGCATATTGCATCTTATTTTCTACACACTTTCAAATATCAGAATCCCCGTATTCAACTCAAAACCCGAATTTTCGTATTTTCTCGGTGAACGTCACATATGTGCGTGTGTGTGTGCACCTTAGTAAAGTAATTTTGATGATTATCGGGATATGATAAGTCGAATTTACGCGTGTGCACAGAAAAGAAATGGTTAAAACAACGCTTAAAACTATTGCGACAAATCCGGGAATTAGTTACTTTCGGTTATTTTACAAGCCGCATTCCCGAAATAAAAGAATTTAGGGGTTCAGCGAATTTCGACAATTTATTTTAATGCGTCTCGTGCAACTCTTAGAACTGTTCAAAAAATATCGTAATAACACGCTAGTCAAAAAAAAGTTCATAATCGATGAATCAATTCTAACTAGCCGATATTGAAATGTTTATTTTTAATTTATTTATTTATTTATTTATTTTAATTTTTATTTTTTGGGCGCGTCAACCACGAATAGCATAATGCAGGGCAAGTGAATTTGTGCAATTTCCACAGCAGCAAGATGTCTTCCCGAACGAAACACAATCAACTAATCAACTGTGCCACTTGCGGATGACTGCGAGGGGAACAAAGATTGCTCGAAGAGAAATACTTCACTAATTTATGCTATTCCCTTTCGTCGTTAAACATAAAGCGGAAATTTTACAAATTCTTCAATACGTTGCAAATTATCCGAGATTTCCTTTCGTTCGGTAATCTTCTTCGTGAAAAGGTACCATTTTGTAAGTGTCTCTTCACCGGATGCTTAAAGAAACGGCTCAGCTAATAATTTTCTGTAACACGCTACGCTTCCGCAAAAAAGGATATAAGCTTTTTTTCATTCCTAGTTCCTGTTGCCCACTCGATGGTAATCCGATATATTCAGCTTTTTAGCAAGCTGCAATCTCCGAGTTGCTATCCAACACACGTGTTGAACATCTTCTTCATCTGAGCAAGTTGCTAAACTATGCGAAAAGAATCTGCTACGTGCAGACTAATCGAGCAAAACACGAGCACTTACATAATACCCTCCCTCACTGATGAAAAAATCGTACCCTTTTTTTTTTTTTTAACATATATTTCGTTTAGCGGTTCGTCGATGACTTTTAATTCGGTACCGGCAGTCTATTTGCTTCCTTCGAATGTGTTAGAGAAATCATCGCAGCAACACCGTTCGATTGCAAACGGAACAGAACTATTCAGCCAAACTCCAATTGAGTAGCGCCGGAGGAAATAAGTGATAAGCGGTTGTCTGTAATTTAACGCGAGTAATCAGGTTCGTTGGAGTTGATATTAAAATACGAACTGCCGTGAAGCGAACACTTCAATTATACCGCGCAGCCTCTACGAATGGCGTGTGCCCGAGACCTAATCTTTCGCCGTCCTTCAATGGAATTCCGACCTTTTTCCGTTAATTTTCGATTTCTACCAGCCGCCGAGTGTATTATATATATTACATATATGTATATATATATATATATATATGCTCCCCTGTCAGACTTGCAAATGTCACGTGTCGAATTTTTTATAACTTCGAATTTGAAATTTCAAACGCCGAAATAGAACCCTAAAAACGAGTAAGGAACATCTCAGCTTCTAAAATCGTGTTTGCAGTTCGCTTCTTATACGGGAATAGTATTAAGCGGGTTTTTGAAAATTAGTAATGTCAGTCATCGGCGTTTGCGCGCCAATGAATATTTCTCGCCATTTTATCGTTCATTAATTTACCACCGCACCTAGGCAAGCGGGCGACGAATCATGACGGTACAGGCATAAGCCGTTTGGTTTGCACTGTGTTTGTGTTGCGATAGTTGGAAACAACTGAAATGACAAAATACGGAAGAAAATGCGGTTCGCCCGATATCGGAAATACAACTACTCGAGGGAGTTAATTAAGACTACGAGTGCGCGGTCAGCCCGAGCTTGACACCAGTCGCCGTCCGCACCGCAAATATTTATAGTTTTGGCGTGTAGGTGCCGTGGTGAACAGTTACGAACTTTTGTCGAAAAAATTGGAAAAAGTTGAAATAAAACAAATTTCCCGGCGACGATTTCGATTTTATTAGAAATTTTTTTCTTCCTTCTGCTTTCATCGGCGGGACAATTCCGAGGAAATCCAAAAATGAGGCCACAAAATCGTGACATATGGAGAGGTAGATGATATAAACGCTTTTATCCCGACAGCGCGCCCAGAAGAGCGTGTGCTTATGATGCAAAAAACCGAATAAAACTAAAAATTGTTAAAAATAATTCGCATCAACGCAGAATAAATAACAAAACCAGGCCCGGATTTAGTTTATGATAGGCCCAGGGCTACGGAAACATTAGGGGCCTTTTTCGGAAATGACAAAATTATCAGTTTTACAGAATAACTAAATTTTCTTTAATTAAATTAAATTATATTATTTTAAATTCGCGAATTAACATATAATTATTAATGTAAACAAAACTAAATACCATATAGATAATGGGTAGAATTTTCGATGCCCCCCAAAAAAAATATAACTATATATATATATATATATAATTTTAAACAATGAATTTTTTTCTTGTTTTTTTTTTCTGCAAATTCTTGTATAATATCATTAAAATCTACTGAACGGAGAAAATCGTGTTTCAATCGTTAATCTCGATAATTCCGATAATCTATCATCTAGCATGGTGGATCTGTACATGTTTTTTATTCTTTTTAATATCGAAAAAGATCTTTCCACCTCACAATTTGTAATCGGTATAGTTACAAATATATTCTATATGCAATATAAATGTTTGGAAAAACATCTATTATTGCAAGTTTAACCATACATGTCGGAGGTGGGCACCCCTTTATAAGGCGGGGCCCGGAGCTGCAGCTCCCCTAGCACTCCCCTAAATCCGGGCCTGAACATCACGCCGATAACGTGTTACGGAGACACACACGCATAATCATCATAGTGGTTTTGTCGCATTATTTGTTGATTAACTGTTTTTCCACGTTGATGCGAATTATTTTTAACAATTGCAACGATTTATTATATCTAGGCGGAATTGTTTTTAAAAAAATAAAAATATCATAGATGGCGGATTCCGATTTTCGGCTGAAGCCGTCTCGTTTTACTCGGTCGGTTTGTATTTTACACTTATTTCGCGGCCTGAGTTGCAGAGCTGTTCTTAATCGACGAACAGTTTTAAAACTCGCGTACTTTCTTGCCTTTTTTTTTTTTTTTTTTTTTTTTGTAATAATATTTATCTGGTCTCGTCGAAATGAACACTTTTTGAACTTCCAATGCAGCGATCAAGTTTGATTCTTCGCGAAAAAGAAACACACCGAAATTGACACGAGTACAGGAGATGTGGCAGATTTCCACTGTGACCAGTTTTAAGTAGTACCTGCTGACACGTTAATATTCGAGAACTCTTTCTGGAACGGTAAAACTTATATTCCTTTAGCGGCTACAAGTAGATGAGGTATATTGCGAGACAGAACGATATAGACTGGCTGTGCTGGTTTTGCGCGGTTTAAATTGTTAATTAAGCGCCCGGTTATTTAACTCGGCTGCGAATGTCTATCCGGATCAATCAAATGTCGAAATTTAAATTTAGGTCATTTCCCCGTAAGATGGAAGAGACTAATTACTTTTTTTTAATCGATTCGTCTGCGCCATGACGGCATAATAACGACAGTAGCAGTTAGTTTCTCAATTTCAAATATACAAATGTTGAAATGTTGTTTGGTTTTTGTTTTTGTTAAATTAATTTTTACGTTATTAATTCCGTGTCGTCACGATGACGGTTTTCCATCGATCGATGGAAGTTACTTTCCGAATATATATGTAGAGATAATATTGTCATATTTTTGAAATAAAAAAGTAGATTAGTTTCGTTAATGATGATATGAAATAGAATAAGAAAAAATTCAAAAAAAAACTCGAAAGAAAAACGCTTTTAACATTTACATTCTCACTCGCGGAGAAACAACTAATATTATTTTTTAATAATTAATAAATCGGGTTGTTTATTAATTATTAAAAAAATCATATTAGTTGCTTTTCCGCGAGTAAACGTAAATGTTAAAAAGGTTTTTCTTCTTCAACTTAGCGGAAGAAGAAAAAAAGAATTTACTAAAAAATGCTTTGTGTGTGTTACACAGCTGTCAAAATTGGAAAAACACAAATAGAACTAAAGTGTGGAGTTACTCGCAATTACAGTTCAAAATACAAAAAATAATGAAAATAGTCGTTAAAACGATTCTCTTCTCTGGATAAATTTCCAATGAATTTGATGAAAAAATCCTCCCTTAATTGGCAATATCAGAAAACAACGTATATTTGTAAATTTTTGAAAAACTACAAAATTATTGCTCATAAATGCATACGTATATATCTTATACATATATATAAGATATATGTATACACATATGGAAAGAGAGAAAGAGAACATGCCGATTTTTTAAATCGTAAATAATTTTTTTTAGTTTTTTTTTATTTTACGAGTAGTTAACGTCTACTGGATTTAAAAATCACTTAAATATTATTAATAATTTTTATTTTAATTATAAAATGTGTGTAAGAGCTTGAAGGTTGTTCACATCGAGAATATCTGCACTCAGTTGATTGTCGCGATGATGGTTATACTTCCGGCAGGTTAATGTGATGGACTGTTAGCGGTGCATGGCAAATGTCACATATGGGCGGTGGCTGGCCATTCAGCAGATATGAATGTGTAATTCGTATATGTTCAACGTATATTCTGTTTTTCAGCTTCGGTGAGCAGACATTACCAATGATTAACGGCCAAACATCCACGCTTTTCTTTGTATTTCCAAGTATACTTGGCCGAGCCTAGAACCACTGATTCCATGAGGTAGGATTTCACAATTTTACCACTGTGCGAAGTCTTCCCCTAGCATTGCCGGCAGACAAGTTTGAGTAGGTCCTCTTGCCGCATGATGCACAATATCGTGGCTATCTATCCCTCGATGACTCGGGATCTAAACGAAAGAGATTCATTCTGGTGCTCCGTTTACTTAATTCGATAATGCTAAACAGTATTTGGTCCACCGTCATCCAGAGTCGAGTTCATCGCTTTAATGTTCTGCAATGATAAAACTGAGTCGGTCAAAATCGTATTGCAGCAAACATTGAAGTAAGACTAGAGTTGAACAAGTTAGAACTGCCCAATTTGCAACGAATTTTAAAAACTATGAGTGTTTTAATAGCGGAAACGATACGCAAACAAATATTTTTTTTTTCTCTAAAAAACCGCTTTTAACATTTACATTATTTATTTACTAACGGGAAAATAAATCAAATCAAATCAAATCATATATTTGGAATATGTACAACGGTAATTATGTATACTAAATAATAATTGAAGTCGCAAATGCGCTCCTTTAGCGTGAGTAGCGAATGTAATAGGAATACAATTTGTGTTTGACATGAAGATTTAAGAAAGCTAAACTAAAAACATGCATGTTAAAATTATTATACGTTGGCCACTATTGTGTACTGGTTTAACTAATACATCTCAAAATTAATGAATATGGTACATACAAAAACAAAAATGAAAACTGCATAGTACATGTTAGTAGCCCATGTTTACAAACAATCTTAAATGATAAAATTTACAACTTACTTACAAGTCAGTAATAACAAGGAAACAAGTAAGAAGTAATAAAAATCAGTAAAAAGCCGCAGAAATTAATAAAAGTTAAAATAAAAGAATATCTAGAATAAAATCTAAAATTAATCACACACATTCCCCAGTCCCAAAATACTGGTAGCTGGCTTCAACAATAATACGTAAGCTAAAGCTAAAACTAAAAATTATATGCATGACAATAATAATAATATTGCTAATAATAATAAATCTTTGCAACCTCTTCTCATTTTATTTCACACTAAACTAAATAACTCTATTTGTCTAGGTTCAGGAGTGTATGTTTCTTACTTTTATTTTTCTTTTACTTCTTTTATCGGAGAAATTTGTACTGTGTTGTGTTATGTAAAATTAATCTCTGCATGTTACCGATTAATGACTGTTTTTTGCACTCAGTTATACAGTTTGCTTTATTACGCAGTTTTCCAAAATGCATGCTATCGCACGGGTGTAACAGGATATTTTAAATATAAAACCTTAACCATAACAATAACATCTGGTATTCTTTTAATCGCTGTTTCTGTGTTGCTCGTACCTAACTTTATATTAATATTAAATACTATTTTACAGATAACATCCCAGTTCTCCACGGGTATTACCAAACCTGTAACTCGATACGGTCGTTTTTTCTTACGTATTTGTGTAATTACTATTTTATTATTAATTGTCCGCTGTAATATTTATTTTATTTCCATATCCCAACTAAATGGATGCTCCAAATCTTAATTTATTAAATCTAAATGTAAAAAGTATACGAGCGCATTTTAATGAGCTCTTAGTTTTCTTGAGCGATTCAGACACCGACTTTGATATCATGCTATTTACAGAAACTTGGGTTTTTGGTGACGAGCTTTATAAGTTTAATATCCCCGGTTATAGATTATTTGCTCAATGTAGGGAAAATAACCGCTCAGGTGGAGTTATTTTATATATTAAAAATTGCTTCAAGGTTGAACAGATAAAACTTAATAGAAATATGACTACAGGTAACGTTATAGGTATTAAGCTAAAGCTACATAACAATAAATCGATTTCCTTTTTTGGAATATACCGATTTTGTGATTCTACTTATTCAGAATTTCTAAATGACTTACTACAAATTATCCAAATTTCGGGAAAAGCTTCGATAATTTCAGGGGATCTAAATATAAATTTGTTAGACAATATAAAGAGTGCAGATTACCTTAACTTACTAAGTACATATGGCTTCACCAGTCTAATTAACGAACCAACCTTTTTCGGATCGAATAACACTTACCGCTCTTGTTTAGATCATGTATTTGTTCGTGACTTAGAGGCGAATAAACTACATGCAAATATAACTTATGATATAGTTCCTGTTGGTTTCTCTGACCACTATGCTGTCAAGATACCAATATTTATGAAAGACCAAATTCCCATTAAATCATCTTCGGTAGAGATTTACATTGAAAAGAAACTATTTCAGGAAAAGTTATTAAACTCAAATTTAAATTTTGTGTACAACGCGGAGGATCATATTGAAAACAAGTTTAATAACTTCACTCAGTTAATTATTAAAATCATCCAGGGGTGCAAAAGAGAGAGAAAGCTGCCAACACAAATGCGTAAGCGTACCCCGTGGGTGACTCCCGAAATAATAGATCTATCTCAAAAAAGGAAAAACTTATATAAATCTAAAAAATTTTTTAATAAAAACGGTGAAGAGCTATCTGAATACAAACAGATCTCAAAAAATATTCAAAGATTATCCAGAATAGCGAAAAAAAAAATACTACTCGTCGTTATTAGATAATTGCAGTAGGAATAATAAGAATTATTGGTGTGTTGTAAAAAAAATATTAGGAAACAAAGATCATAAAATACGAGAATTAAACGTAAACAATAATAAATTAACCGTAGATGATAATAAATACGAGGTTGCATGCAGCTTTAACAACTATTTCTCAAATTCTGTTCCAGATCTTTTACGAAATGAAAGCTTTCTCCCCTACCTTGCGACAGGGTCATCAATTTCTGAGTCGTTTGGATTCACAGATTTTTTAGAGGATGAAATGAAGAATGTAATAATGTCTTTCCCATGCAAAGCTTCGTTTTTGATTCGGACGGGTTATCAACAATATTAATAAAAGAAAATATAAAATTTTTTGTCAAACCTCTAACATACCTTTTCAATAAATCCATAAAAAGTGGTACATTTCCTAGTATTTTAAAATTAGGTGCAATTACTCCAGTATATAAAGGCGGGGACAAATGCGAAATGATGAATTATAGACTAATATGTATACTGCCCACAATATCAAAAATTTTTGAAAAGTGTGTTAAAAAGCGGATTATGAACTTTTTATGCCGAAATGAGTTCTTTAGTATAAATCAGTATGGATTCTTAGAGGGAAAAGGAACTGACATTGCATTATTTAAGCATATATCTTACATAACTGAACATACTGAAACCGGTAAATCGTGTCTAGCTGTATGTTTTGATCTAAGAAAAGCATTTGATATAGTAGATCACAAACTCCTCTTGGCAAAATTGTATTCGTATGGATTTAGGGGCTTCATATATAATTGGTTCGAATCATATCTGAGTAACAGAAAATATATAACTAAAATTAATGGAGTATACAGTAATACCACAACACAGCAGTTTGGGGTGCCCCAAGGTAGCATATTGGGTCCCATTCTGTTTCTCATTTATATTAATGAATTATGTAACCTAAAAATATCTGGAAAAATATACACATATGCGGATGATACAGTAATTGTATTAAGTTCACATTATACCCACATTTTGCAACAGCTAGCTTATAGAGACATTAAAATTGTAGTAGATTGGTTTAGGGCAAACAGATTGGTAGTAAATTTAAAAAAAACAAAATTTATGATATACAGCCATGTAACACATTTCATGAGCGATTTCAATAAGATCTGTTTAGATAATAACTTTGAAATTGAAAGAGTGTTTGAGGTAAAGTACTTAGGAATAAAGCTGGATTACAAATTGACATGGAATAAGCACACAGATTTCCTTGCGGCTAAATTAAGAAAACTAAATTATATTTTTTATTACTTATCTGAGCACTTCAGCGAGGAACATATGTATCAGTTATACAATTCCCTGTATAAGCCTGTGCTAATATATGGGCTGATGCACTGAGGTAATGCAGCCAAATATATTACAACACAGATAAATTATTTGCATAATAAAATTGGGAGACTTATTAATAAAAATAAATTCAGGCAATTTAACCATACATTCCCAAATGTTCAAACATTATACAAAACACGGTTATTACTATTTATGCTAAAATACAATAATGAATTTAACTTATTGATAAAAGAAGGTAGTACAAGGAGTTGTGGAAAAGAAATGGCCATCATGCCCAAACTAATGAAATTCCATTCAAGAAACCAAGCCTTATATATGGCCCCCTTAATATTTAACTTTTTGCCGCATCACATTAAGAATGATTTAAAAAATTACAAAAAAAGACGAAAGTGTTTATTATTTTTCTGATCTCATAGATAACAAATGATAATTTGATGCGTCCATTTAAGTTGCATTATTTGATTTTTCTATCATTCCTATACTCTCCTGCATCTATTCCTTTTTCTTTCTTTTTCCCGACTTTTCACTTAAATCCATGCCGTTTCAGTTATAAATCAGTCGACTTTACTTTATTTTATTTTATTTCAATTTATTTTATTTATTGTAATTTATCTTATTGTACATTTCAGCTTAAACCTACATTTCTTTTTAAATCTTTATTACACACGCCCGGCATAATGTATTAACAGTTTATCCCCCTTACGTTAACCGCCATTTTGCGTTATAAGCATAGAAAAGTTTTATTATCTTTTTTCTTTTGTAGAACTTTAATTTGTTCAAAATTATCTTTTTCTTTTCTTTTCACTTTTCAATGTTATTTTTATTGTTTTTATTACTCCATCGCTCGCGCAATTTCTGCGCATAGATGGAAATTTGTACAATAATAATAATAATAATAAACTATTTGATTTGATTTGATTTGATATATAATAGTATCAAAATTAAAAGCTAATATAAAAATAACAATAACCATTATCCAAGTTTAAAATTAATAACAATACTCATAGTTATAATAATAACATTAAATAATGATGGAACTACTAATAATAATAAAAAAAGAGATAAATATAGTTATTGCTATATGTAATTTCAATTCATAAAATTAAGTAATAAAGCCTATATAAGTATTTGTAGTAGTGATAGATCACAATGAAATTAAGCTTAAAGTGAAATATTATAGTTAAATAATACTTACACGCCAGCTATGTTAGCTGGTACATAAGAATAATAAAATTACAGTTATGTAGCTAATAATTGCTATTATAATGATACTTTTCTAGTTATAATTAATAATAATTTTATACTTTATGTTATATAACGATTAATTACGAAACGCAAGTATAATTTTAAATTGTTAAATGATGAAGAATTTAAAATTAGAGATTTAGGTGTTTATAATAATTATATATCGATATCTATGTATTTAAACTCTTCCGCTGTAATTCAATAAAGTTTATAATATGAAACCGGCGTTATGAACAATTTAATATTTTCTAATTGATAGCTAAAGACTTGAATTTTTGGGATATATTTAACTACAAATTTTTTAATTTGAGCGATTTAATATGTTTAAATTAGTGTTAGCCGTAGGTGCTCCAAAATAATTTAGTAACAATCTACGGTTTAATTTACGGTTATTGAGTTTATGTTTTAAAGATTGTGGTATTGAATTAAATAATTTTGCACCCATATATCTAGCTTGTGTTCTACTATGAAATTTAAAAAACCCCGGTAAGTCCGCCTTCTCTTGTGATGAACCTCTTGTTATTCCGGTGCAACTTTGTATATTGAATTTTTCTTTATTATTTAATACCTAAAGTAGTAAATGCACTGCAAATAATTTTTTAACATCCAGCATACTTCTGTCTATGGTAGGATATATACCCTGGTTAATTTTTTTGCATAGTGATTTTTGTAAATAAATTATTGGTGCAAGGTGATAATTCGCAGCTCCTCCCCAGTGTATAATACCATAGGTCAGAGAAAGGTTGATATAATGCCAAGTACAAAGTACGCAGCTGTTTATTGTTAAAGAATTGTCCTAAATAATAAAATAGGTAATTTAACTTTCTTAATTTTTTAGATAAGTAAGAAAGGTGATTACCCCATAGGAGTTTACAATCTAAATATAGTCCTAAATATTTTACATTATACACTCTCTCTATCAGATAGTTATCTTCCCATTTTATTTGTATTTGATTCCATCTATGCTGTGGATTTTGTTTTCTTTACATTTAACTTCAGAAGGTTTCTATTCATCCAATTACATACTGTATTTACATCACTCTGTATTTGACTTTGGAGTATGTTTACAAAACGGGAACTTACAATTAATACAGTATCGTCTGCATAGGTGTAAATTTTTCCTGATATTTTTAGATTGCATAAATCGTTAATATACACTAAAAATAAGATGGGTCCTAGAATACTCCCTTGTGGTACGCCAAATTCTTGTATTAGACTATCACTGTAGGTTTTATTTATTTTTGTGATTACTTTTCTACGTGTTAAATATGATTTAAACCAACTGTGAATAAAACCGCGGAAACCACAAGCGTACAATTTTTTTGAACAATATATCGTGATCAACTGTGTCAAATGCTTTGTATAGATCAAAATATACAGCTGCCACTGAGCAACCATACTCTAATTTTTCAGTAATAGCCGTAATATGATTATTTTATTAATAAGCTATACGATCGAACAGAAAAGATATCTAAAAAAAAAAAAATCTAATCTTTTAAATGCCCTAGAAAATAAAAATAAAAACAGATAATTTCTCACGAATGGCAAGTTAAAATCGTGTTGCTAATAAAAGTGTAGGGCACTAAACATACGACGCAGTATAAAATTAATAGGCATTCTACGTGATAGTTTAGCAACTTGTTTTTAAATCATCATTCGCGAGAAATTGTCCATTTTTTATTTTCTAGTGCGTTTAAAAGAGACGTACTTTTTTTTTTTTGTTAATATCGTTTTGCTCGGCTATAGAGAGCAATAATTGATTATTGAAAAATAATCCGCGGGTGAATGAATGTTGTTAGAAAAAAATGTGTTATTTCTTTGCTCATAGTTTTCGCGCTGAAAGCACTCTAAATTTGTAAACGACGGAATTCGTTGCAAACTGGGCAATTATAAATTTCGTAAGTAACTCTAGCGACCTAGTCATAACCTGAGTTTTAACAAAAACGTTCGTTTATGGAATCAGGTTTCACTTATGTTCAAAGCCGAATTTGCATTTTAATGAAAACGTTAAATCTCAAGGCATTGTGTCTCATCCGAATTGCGTACCATTCGAATTCCGTCAAAGGCACATAAACAGAAGCTTCTTCCTTCACCTCGTTTAATTTCGGATATTTAGATAGTTTGTGCTCCGCAGATTTACCTCGCAAACGGTCCTCAGCTCCCCCTGCCTTCTCACTTATTATTCGTCTTTTCCGTTCTATCTTTGATAATTTTATAAAAATTTGTGTTTTTTTTTTTATAACCTTCAAATTATCCAGCGCATTGCACCAATACAAGGTATTCACTATTTTCTTTAGTTAAAAAACGTGACATCTTCAAAAGTCGAATGTAAAGGAGAATAGCGAAAATTGAACAGGTGAAACAGCTACAAGGAGGATACACCGTGAGAGGAGTAAACGAGAAAAATGCTTTTCATTCTTACTATTATTTATCGTAGCTGATGTTTTATTCATTTTTAATTTTCTAATATTAAAAAACAAAAAGGAATAAAAAGGAATAAGCGAAAATGTTAAGTAATTTTTTTTAATCATATTTTCAAGTAGACAGTTTCGGACCGAAGATGCTTAATTACACTATTAGCATCGAAAATAAAAGCGCCATCTACTTTCTATAAGCGCTTAATGTCATTTAAAAACGTCTATTACGATTTTTGTCCTCAACGAGCCACGGAAATTTTTCACCGATTTCACGAAATAATTCGTTTTGTGTAATCCGAATTATTGTCTCGATAAATTAACGATTCGATCGAAATTGGATTTCGTTTACATTTGGTAAAAATCGATTTCAGAAAAAAATTACAAAAAGGGACAAAAAGATAAAAAAAAACATGCATCAAAAAGAAAAATATTATTATGTTCACAAAAACCTAACCAACTTAATACAACTTAGCGTAAATTGTTTAGACACGCCATCGAAAGCCCGAAATTCACGCAAAATCCAGTGTCAACGGAACAAATTAAGAGAGCTAAAGCAGTTTGTTTGATTTTTCATATATATTTTTTTACGAATTAGTAAAATATTTTAAAAAGTAGAAAGTACAATCAATCGTCCTCTAATGTGTGTGTGTGTGTCTGTGCTCATGAAAAGCAGCGTGGGTGAAATTTAAGTGACGACTTTATATGGTCGCCTCTTCGTCGGGTGTTTTCTCAGTTGCCGTAACTAACGGTTAAAATACGAGTACCATATACGATCCAATTTCATCGAAACACTGTACACAAATAGTGCGGTGGCCTAACGCTTGTGTTTGCATTTTTAGACATCATTTTAAACTCAAGTCATACACTTAGTCTGAAATTCAAATTCGTTAGCAAAGTAATTATAGCAGCGTCTGCAATTCGAGACAAAAATTTCCCCAAGTTCAATACTTTTGCGATACGTCACAATCTAACTAAATGGAATATTTTTACTCGTACGTGTCTGGTTTATTTGAACTTTCCGATTTTTATTCGTAAAGTCAAATTAAATCTGATCAAATCGAATATTTATTTGTAAACTCTTCATAATAATTTGTATGTAAATTAAAACTTAAGCTTAAAGTCGCTTATAAATATTAATAAACGCAGGTCGGCTACGGCAATGTAAAAATTAAAAAAAGCTAAAAAATGCATTTTTCTTTTTTTGTTTATTATTATTATTATTATTTTTGTTTTATGCATACAATTTATAAATTTAACATCATTAGGGCTGGCTCATGTTTACATATTTTATTATGTATGTATCCTTAGTGGATAGACTTTACTTGGTTTAAATTAAACATTATAAGAATAATGTAATATCTAGAGCTAGAATAAAAATAAAAATAAACACCACCATATAAATCCTTGTGCAGTTGGCGCGCGTAAAGCTTCAATTATAATATGCAAACTAATTATAAGGTGTGAAATAATAATAGACTAATAATAACGATCGTTAACAAAAATACATAAAGATAATTTATATGATTTAGTATATATGACGATAATAATGCAAATATAAAATAAACCATATTTAACTAATAAAACTACCTAGAGGTGTAACATAGCGATATTGATAGAAATGACAAAAACCTAAAATAGACACACACGCACACACACACACACACTTTAAAAATATATTAATTACTAAGGAAGAAGGATATGAGTTGACTTGTAAACGCTACCTTAGAAAAATTACTAAACCTAATAGTAGCGAAACTACAAAATTTAATAGAATTATAACTTATAGATTTATGAAATTTATTAAATATAATGTATAATATTTAGACGTTGTATTTATAATCGTATCGATAAAGAAGAAGTTGATTTATCGGGCTTTTTTATGATTACTTTTAAACGGGTTAATAAAAAAAATCAAAAGACAGAAATGTGGTCTTTCGATAAAAATCCTTCGATCGTTGTGGAGATTGATAATTGTAAGAAATATCACTGATTTGAAATAAAGTAAAACCTTACGTGCTAATATTGAAAAGTATCCAAAAAAAAAAAAAAAAAACAACAAAACAAACTGTCCGGTTCTATGAATTTTATTAAATGCCGCGCTAAAAATTATCATGCCATTTGTATGCCGAAAAGAAAAATTATAATAGAACGTTTTAAAACAATAACAATTAATGAAACTGCGAAAATGAATAGTTGTATACTGTGCATAATTTATAACGTCAAATTAGCGAAGATCGTGACGTGTCACTTGGGGAATATTTATATCTTAGGCTGTAGGCGCGTTCGTCTCCGAAAAAAAAATAATAGTATCACTTGATTCTTATTATATACTCACGCAATTAAATCATTGTTTTATTGGTATGTTTAATTTATTTAATATAAAATAAATATAAACAATGAGTATATTATATGAATATATTGATCACTTACATCTTCTACTCTGCGATTAGTCGAAAATTAAGATATGACGCATCTTTAAAATATGTGGAAAAAACAACTTACCCTATGAAAATCAACACGGTTTTAGAGAAAAAAGATCTGCGATAACATTACTAAGATCGATTGTAAATAAGATAAATATGGGATTGTCGTTGGGAAACCAATTTCTAATTACATTTATTGTCCTATCTAAAGCGTTTGACTTAGTTGATCATGAATTGCTGATTGAAGATTTAGAAAATTTGGGCATTATAAATAATCACCTAAAGTAGTTTAAGAATTACATAAAAAATAGGAAAAGTATATAGTAAAAATCACAGGGAATAAAAGTAATGAAAAAACAATTCAGTACGGAGTAAGTCAGGGCACCGTATTAGCCCCTACTCTGTTCTTAATTTACACTAACACGTTATATAAGCATATTAAAAATGCAAATGTATATGTGTTTGCCGAAGATATTGCCTTATTAACGGATCATAAGAATTTAGAGATGGCAGAAAGATTATTACAAGAGGATATAGATAATTTTAGTAAATGCACACATGATAGGAGGTTATGTATACAAGTAAATCTAAATTACTGCACATTCGGGACAGTATTAAACATATGATACACGATCCGCGAATTACCCCCCACCGTCACCCCATAATAATGATTGCATATATGAACTTCATATAAATAACAATATTCATTTGTGTTGTAGTCCACCGCTTGAGAACGTAGAAAATTTTAAATATCTAGGTATATATATATATATATATATCGATAAATCCTTGAACTGGAAAAAACACATTCAACGTTTAAATTCGAAAATTTAACAGTCAATTACCGCTTTATATAAAATAAAACAGCAGGTTTTAGCATATCGCACACTACGTATATATACTACAATTCGATAATAATATCTAGAATTTTATATGGAATTCAAATATGGGTCGAGGCTAAAAAAAAAGAGAAATAAACCAAATAAGCAAAATGCAAAAAAGTTGTTTGAAATTTATACTCTCCTACTAAAAGCAAAACGACTCTTGGTGGAACGAAAAAAACGAAATGTCTCCCCAGATGTACTATTTCTATTATAGATTACTGGAATTTAATGTTGATAATATAATTTCTTTTTTTTTTTTTTTAGAATAAGTTATGGGTCTCACAGGGCAAATATGCTCGTTGTGTGAGTGCCCAACACTCTTATCAACGTTTATTGTAATAGGTATATAGTACAATAAATTAAAACTAACTTAAATTATTTCGAAACTAACAATAATAACAGACTTAGCATTATTTATATTAAAGTAATAGCATATATATGTATGCCAAAAAAATAAAAAATGCCGCGTAATACGCATCTAAATACCAATATATGCAGACAGCTTAATATTTATAATCGAAATAAAGCATGATCAGTGAGAGCCTAAAATCCAGGAAGGACACGACAAAGTC
Source organism: Icerya purchasi (assembly GCA_039619475.1). Taxonomy (NCBI): domain Eukaryota; kingdom Metazoa; phylum Arthropoda; class Insecta; order Hemiptera; family Monophlebidae; genus Icerya; species Icerya purchasi. The sequence goes on along the minus strand of CM077116.1, from coordinate 94,417,437 downwards.
AAAAACTAACAAAACCGTAAACAGAAAAGAACCATCAAATAGTAATGAGATAAAGGACGAGACTTGGATCTTCAGTCTTTGCACCATTCCTTCAACCATTTTTGCACCTCTTTTTTCCACGCACCAATTTATTTTTCCTCTAGTATATGATTAGGGATTGTACTTATTAATTTGATTAGCACTGAGTCATCAGTGTTGTCAATTCGTAGATTTACCCCCCGGGGATAGATGTAATATGTATTACTTTGGTTTCTTGTTAACCGAATTTTTTCCCTCGATGGTAATTTTATATTATTGACATTAAATTCTAGTAATCTATAATAGAAATAGTACACATCTTGGGGGACATTTCATCATTTTCCTTCCATACATAATTAATCCAAAGTCGTTTTGCTTCCAATAGGGTAGTATACGTTTTAAACACCTCTGCTGTATTTTACTTATTTTATTTATTTCTCTTTTCTTAGCCTCACATAATACATATATTTCAATTCCATATAATATTCTAGACATTATTATTGAATTATAGTATATACGTAGAGTTCGATATGATAGTACCTGCTTTATTTTATATAAAGCTGGAATTGTCTGTCTTAATTTCGAGTTTAAACTTTGAATGTGTTTTTTCCAGTTCAAGGATTTATCAATATACATACCTAGATATTTAATGTCATGAACGTTCTCTAATGGTGGACAGAAACATAGATGTGTATTGATATTTTTATGAAGCTCATGAAGGCAATCGTTATTATGAAGGACAATTCGCGGGTCGCGTGTGTTATGTTTAGAATTATTCCGAATGTGTAATACTTTTGATTTATTTATGTTTATACATAACTTCCTATCATGTGCCCATTTACTCAAATTATCTACATCCTCTTGTAATAATTTTTCCATAATCTCTAAATTTTTGTGCTCAATTAATAAAGCAATATCATCAGCAAAAGCGTATACCTTCGCATTTTTAATATGCTTGCATAACGAGTTAGTATAAATGAGAAAAAGCATAGGAGCCAATACGGTACCCTGACCTACGCCATGTTGAATAGTTTTTTCATTACTTTTATTCCCTGCAATTTTGACCATGTTTTTTCTATTTGTTATATAATTTCGAAACCACTTAAGTTGATTATTTTATGATCAACTAAATCAAACGCTTTGGATAGGTCAATAAATGTAATTAAAAAATTACCATCTAGGCGAAAAATTCGATTAACAAGAAACCAGAATAATATATATTACATCTATCCCCTCGGTGTAAATCTACGAATTGATAACACTGATGACTCAGTTCTAATTAAATTAATAAGTACAATCTCTAATTATATACTAAACGAAAAAAAACTTGGTGTGTGGAAAAATGAAGTAGGGAAATGGCTGAATTTAGGTTAAAGAGTAAAACCCAAGAGATACGTTTCGAATCATTCTATTTTATAATTTTCTTTTATTGTTCTTTTTTTATTTTTTTTTTTTTGTCCTTCCTTGTTTTTTTTTCTCTTTATTTTATTTGTATTGGAAGATATTTAGCTGCCCTCATGTATCGGTATGCAAATGAGTATTTACGGTGTGTGTGTACGTATTTGTATATGTGTACTATGTTATAATTTATATAATCTTAAGTTGACTAATATTATGACGTATAGGATAAGCGAGAATAGTTGTAATTTTGTATTTTGAATAAACGTTAATAAGAGTGTCGGGAACTCACACAACGGGCATTCTGTGAAGTCCATAACTTATTTTAAGAAAAACAAAAAAAACTATACATTTCAAATCTTGAAATATAAGAAATAATCCACATAAAATGGCGATAAAATTTCAAGTTCTTCGCCTAGTGTATTCTCGCGAGGTCTGGCCTGGTTTGCAGAAAACATCTTATTTCGGTATATGTGACGAGTGTATTATATTTTGGTGTACATTTTTCAAAATTAATCGTCGAATTTCGAGATGTTTTTCTCTCATTAACGCCGCGAATTACAATGAGGATTCTTTGAAAATACCGCCGTTGTTTTAATTACGAGAAATTTCCATTAGAAAAGTATAAATAAACGATAGAAAAAAGGGAAAGTGAGGCGAATGAAAAAGAGGTGTAATGTAAGAAAATAAGATAGTAAAGTTTCCAGTTCAGTAGCAGATTTTCTAAATTCGTCGTTAAAGATGAAAAAGAGGAAAGAAAAAATGAGAGGAAATTTGTAATTGAATATATTCTTTTTCGTCGTAATGACATTTGCGGCTTACGGCTTTCTGTCTTTTCCACTGTTCCATTCGTTAACTTTGATTTATTTTGTAATTTCCTTTATCGCTTTGAAAGGCTGAATTGAAGCACGCTCCACTGTCAGTATCCGGCCTCGGTGTGCGTGTACGCGTGTAAATGAAATCCGCGATTACATTCAGGTAAGTTGCCTGGTACCGCCGGCACGCTGACTAATATTAGCAGTCCCGGGGACTGCTAGACTGACAACAGGAAACTTCTACAGGGATACGAGATTGCGACGATTGCTAAAGGAAGACGGTAGTTTACTTCATTGACGTGTGCACGAAATATTAACTCGATTAAGCAGAGCAAAGTTCCATTTATTCGTAGACATTATTGATTTCGTTTAAGAATAACAGCTGGCCGCTAGTCGCGAAATAAATACATCGCGAACAGCCAGTTGATTAATGACGATAAAATTGCGAATCGACGGCATTAGCCGTTTCCTGTGTTGTTTGCTGGTAGCCGTGTGCGAGGATAAAAAAGATTTATGGCCTAATACGCGGATGGATCATCTGAAGAGTATATTCCCCGCCTAGCGACACCTGTCTAGAATCGATGGAGATTCCCTTTAACCCGATATAGTTGCCGCTGACGTTCACATTATGGTTCACAAAGAAAATCTCGCTTGCTTTATAGAACATATCGGTGGTATCGCGACACAATACGAAACATTGGGATTCAGGGAATAATGAATAGGCGCACGCGAAATCGAAATACAAAGGTGTAGGATCGTTGGGAAAATACTTGAAGCGTGAAAAATTGAAAAGGCATTTCTTAATTACTTCATCAATGATGTTGAAAATGCGATTGATAGTTTGATATTTTGCAGCGTTCCATTGAAATATTTCACTTAAAAAACAGTGTTCCAAAAAAAAAAAAAAAAAAAATGAAAATTACAAACACGACGCAACTCCTTAAGAATAAAAAGTAAGCTGGAAACGTATTTCACGTATGCCTAGAAAAGTCGACATTGCGAGAGGCGCTCTCTAGCATCGAATAACGTCATCGGAATTATGACTGATAACGATATTATATTTTCTTGGTTCTGAGTTTTTGACTAAAAATGTGTTTGCTTACCATTAAGTTTATTAAACGAGGGGAAAACATTATTTATAGACACAATTGTTACGCTACTCACAATTTAGCACGAGTGCTTGTTTTAAAAATGTACGTAGTTCCTTATATAGGATAATTAGATCTAAACATTCAAAACTTCCATCGTAAATATAATTGGCAAAACAATTTACGGTAGACACCATGTTGAAAAAATTTAATCTTGAGACTTAACGTTTCGGAAAGTTTACTATCATCAAAAAGAGTTTGTTTCCGATGATGGTATGACGATGAAGAAATAGAAGAAATGTATAATAAGTTGGAAGAATTAATAGAAACGTTTAGTAAAGTAGAAATAATAATCCTGATGAGGGATTGGAATGTAGTGGTCGGAGAACAAGAAGAAGGAATGGAAGTAGGGTAATATGGCCTGGGAGTCAAGAACGACAGGGGCGAGAAATCAATCGAATTCTGTAAAGAACACAAATTACCGCTGAGCAATACATTGTTTCAGCACCATAAACGGAGACGATACACATGGATAAGATTCAGTGACACAGGAAGATACCAAACAAATTATATAATAGTAAAACAAGAATACAAGAATCAAATAATCAATAGTAGAGCATATCCAGGTGCAGACTGCGACAGCGACCATAATCTAGTACTTAAAGAAAATCAAAAGAATAACTTACAAAATATATATATATATTTGTTAATAGACCACCCATTAAGAGAGTTATCTAAGCTATTGAAATCTTATATTTCTACTTAAATAATCGAAACTATTAATATATAACATGTTACGGAACTAGTCCGGTGACTCGAGTTCTCACTAATATTTAACAAAAATATTATTATTAATTAGATGATTTGCAAAGAGTTACATAACTAAATCTAGAGGATATGTGCGCTTGAGGCGCCTAACGCCTAATATCATTATTGGTGTTAAGTAGTTGAATGGCTTCTATATTTATGTGACCATGCAGCCGCCTTTCGTGTTGAATGGCAAAGTCATGAATGACATCGTCAACCAGCTTCACATCGAGATCACGATGAATACCCTTGTTACGTTGAAACTAACAAGCGTTTGTTATTGCACGAAGAGTAATATTTTGTCGACGTTGGATGATATTTCTGTTCGATGGAGAAACAAATCCCCATAACTAGACTCCATATGTCCAAATTGGACGCAGGATCGCTTGATGTAGAAGACGTTTATTACAAAGATTAAGTGGTGATTTTCTGCCAATTAGCCAGTGCATCTGACTACGCTGGCGCTTCAGTTGTAACATTTTGTGCTCGATGTGCGTCTTCCACGTGAGTCGCGAATATCGAGATTCAATTCAAGATCCTTCATTGATCTAGATTGAAGTATCTGGATACTATTAATACTAATATGATGTTGTAAGTTCACTGGGTATATATATATATAACGTGGACTACATTCTGGTCATTCAGCTTTATCTTCAAATCCTGTATTTACACAGCACAACTTGGCCAAGATGATGTTAGAGAACCATTATCACTTCGGCTTGTGTTTGTGGCCTGTTGCCATGATGACAGTATCATCAGCGCAGGTGGCTGTGAAGATATCGTTTGAGAGTGGAATATCGGAAGTATAGAGACTATACAAGACAGGTCCAAGAACACTGCGCTGTGGTACACTAGTTTGTATGGACCGAAATGCAGACTTTGTATCTTCATGCACAACACGAAATGTACGGGTTGGCAGAAGTTCTCGGGTAAGATTGTGCTTAATTTATAAATTAATCCTTCATGGCCGACTCGATTGAATGCCTGTGCAACATCTAAGAATACAACGACACAGTACAGCTTTTTTTCAAAGGCTTGCATAATGTTTCTCGTTATACGATGTACCTGATCGATTGTTGAATAGTAACTACGGAATTGAAATTGATGATCTGGAAGCTTATCCGATATATATATATATATATATGTATATATATAACTCGGCCATTTTAGCCTCGTAAGGGGCTGTGCCCCTTGACCCCTTTTGCTTACATTTCTATCTCTTTCTCTTCTATACTTTGTATAAAATGATCAAAATTTACAACTTAATTCTAAATCGGTCCATATGAATATAATAACATAATCACAGAAATCCTATAAAATATAACAAACGTTACATAAAATTGGTACATTTTTTCTAATGGGGGATAGCCTAAGAATTACATTGTAATTACTATACATATATATATATATATATATATATATGGTTTAAGTCGCTCTAAGATTAGTTTTTCATATAATTTGGTCAGAGATGATAACAGCAAAATTGGTCTGTAAGGCGTTTCTGATTCTCGTGGCTTGTGTCTGGTTTGTTCAACATGACAATCTATGCTGTTTTAAATATTATAGGAACATGTAAATATGTTACGAACGTACACTCGCGTTGCGTATAGCAATTTCCACGAGCGCTGCCTATTCTGTACTGCTAGTGTACAAATAGGCAGTCACAATGCTCGAAATCGAGCGATACGACTCTGACATGCTTCTGTCAATCATTTTAGCAACCTCTGTAGGAGACTTGAACTTTATAGGTTGTTATGGTTAATAAACTGGAATTGTATCTACATATGATTGAATGTTATTTGGCTGAAATACTGTTGCCAGGTACTTTGAAAACAATTTTGCATTCTCTTCATTTCGACGCATCCATTTCCATCTTCATTTTTAAGTGACGTTATCTGAACCATTGGGACATTTGAAGTATCGAGTTGCTCGCCACAATGAATAATCTTTATCAGTATTAGCAAACCCTTCAAGACATTTTCGAACTTTGTCCTATCGATTGCTGCAGTTAATCGGCCTAGCAGCTGGTTGCTGATCCGATTAAACACGTTTTTATCTTCTGGTCGTCTTGTTCGACGTCAAATGCGTGGTGCTTTTCGTCGTTGCTTAATTAGCAGTCTAACCTGCAATGGGTAACACTTTTCTTGAACTAATGTGGAATTGAAAACTAATGTAGCAGTTTTAGCAGCCTTATGAATTATTTGGATGAATTGCGGGCTTTGCATTTCCAGTTCTTCTTTTGTTTTTAGTCGGACTTTCAAGTTTATATTAAAATCAAGTTCTCCTCGAAACTGATCCCAGTTTGTAAACTTTAAGATTATGACGTGTCTGCTTCTGTATCACTATGTCGCTTAGTGAAAGGAGTACTGGGACATGGTTAGAAGTAAGTTCCCAGTAAATATGATATTTGAAAATGTAAAGAAGTAAGAAGACGAGAGGTTTTCATGATGAAAGTAACAAGAAAGTTAGAAAAATACAATACCGTCAAAGGAAAAGATAATATAGAAACAAGATGGAGAACAATTATGACAACTTTAAAAAAGATTGTAAACGAAGTAAGAACAGGAAATCAAGAAACACAAAGACAATCACGGGTAATGGAAGATATTTTAAAAGATATAGGAGAAAATACAAAAATAGAAAAGAATATGTAAAAGAATATAATTAACTGAAGAACCGAATACATTGAAAATACAAAAAAGCAAAAAAAGAATGGATGAATGAAAAATGCAAAGAGATTGAATCTTTGATAGAAGAACAGAGACACTCGGTCAAGCCTATAAACTGATACGATTATTTTTTGGGAAGAAAAGAATACACAATGTATTATATATAAAGAACAATAATGGAAAAAGAGAAACTAATAAAACAGGAGTCAAAAATGAATGGAAAGAATATTTAGAAGAAATATATTAAGATGACGAAAAAATAGAAGATAAAGTTAATTGGGAACAAGAGAGGTGCTAACACCAGAATTCAATAATACCATTGAAAGCATAAAAACAAGGGTGGCGAAAAACTAAAGGAGAAATTGAAAGATTTGTTTAATCACATAATAAAGAGCAGGAAAGCACCGACAGATTTCCAAAAAAGTAGACTGGTGATGATTCCAAAAAAAAAAAAAAAAGACGCAGATAAATGTGAAAACTATAGGAGAATAAATTTACTGTCGCGCGCTACAAAAATACTGACACGTATAATACTAAAAAGAATACAGGAGGAAATCAGCAAAAATCTTAATTCGGATCAGTATGGATTTCAAAAACAAAAAGAAACAAGAGAAGCAATACTAGCGCTAAGGCTTATAATAGAAAAACAGTTAAAATCGGACGACAGACTACTGTTGGCTTTTTTCAATTTAGAGAAGGCCTTTGGCCGAGTGAAATGGAACAAGATGTTTCAAATTCTGCGAGACATCGATATGTCGGTAACAGAAATACAATCAAGACAATTTACAAAAACCAAACAGCCGAATTTATTGTAGGAAAAATCAGAGGAGTAAACGCTGTGCTATGTCACCAGCGTTCTTCAATACATGTATAGAAAAACAAATAAACCTAATAAAAAACATCCTGCGAAATAAGCAAATTCGAGTACAAATGCAGGGCGAACATCTATAAATGATAAGATTCACAAATCACATTGTCATCACTGCTAAGTCTGAAGAAGAACTTCAAGAAGCACTGATAGAAGTGCAGGCATATCTAAAAGAGTACAACATTAAAATAAACGAAACAAAAACTAAAATAGTAATATGTGGAAGGACAGCAACGTCACAAGAGAAAAATGTACTATTAAATAATAAACGAATTGCACGAGCCAAAGAAGCGTTATATTTGGCCAGTACGGTATCAGAAGATGGGAAACCCGAAAAAGAAATTAAACGCAGAATAAGCCTAGCAAAATACGCATTTTTGCATAGATATGCATTACTCACCAACAAAAATGTGGACATAGAACTAAGAAAGAGACTAATGAAGGTCTATGTATTATTGTGAGCTCGCTCTTAATAGTTCATAAATAAAAAAACCTTTTGAGCTAAAATCTAGCCTTCTCATGGCGGCTTCGACCGCTGTGTCCACTCCGATTATCTGATTCGCCCAGAGGCTCGCGTATACACAAATAAAATATGATAGTTAATCAAATAACATATATGTATATATATATACATTCTAGTGATTTTGAAACACTTAACTTCTCGCGACTAGTTTGTAACTTTTATCATATTACCGAACATAGAAAATACACACGAATAATAACCGACGATAAACAACAATTAATAAATATATATAAAATTCTTCCGGAAAAAATAGATCTAATTTAAAAGTTAATGCGGATGCGCGGACCACGCAATCATTTCGACAACGGTAACTCTATAGCAAAACGGATACTAAACGGATTAATCACCGAACAACCGAAAGCCTCGCTAAAAACCCCGGTAGTCGATCAGCTGTCGGTACTGTCCGACCAGTCGTACCGACACATCATTCTTATCAGATGCGCAATTTTGGCAAAATTACGTCGCTTTAGTCGCCTGGCAGTATTCATCCTCAGCCTGTTCATATATTTTCTGTATACGTTCCTCCTAGTTTTGACCTTAATAATTTCCCATTCTCTCTTTTGGCTTATCCTCACTCTCTTCCCTTTATTGTCGGCGGTGACTGGAATGCTCACTCTCCTCTTTGGGGCTCTGCGCGTCATAACAGGAATGGCCGTGTTCTAGAAAACTTTATTCTCGGTAACAATTTTGTCCTTCTGAATGATAACTCTCCTACTCTTTATAGAGGCGCTCACTCATCCAGCTCTGTTTATCTGTCCTTTACCTCTCCACACTTTGGTCTTCGCTGTCAATGGAAAACTCTGGACGGTACCTTCGGCAGCGATCACGTTCCCATTGTTTTCTCTTTTCACCATCTCCTTCCTCCTCCTCCTCCTCCTCCTCCTCATTATTCTATACCCGCTCTCGCTCCTAAATGGTCTCTCAACAAGGTTAACTGGGAGGAATTCCGTTCTAATTTCGACTTATCTCTTCCTTACATACACTCCCTCTCCGATCCTATTCAACAATATAACGTTTTCTCTGATTCCATTTCTTCTGCTCTGGACGCCTCCTCTCCACCAATTCATCATTCCAAAAGAAATTACCATCTTCAGGCTTCCTCACTTTGGTGGAACGAAGATTGTACTAATGCCGTTAAAGACAGTGTCTCTTCATTTAGATGTTTCCGGTCTTGTTCTTCCTTTGCTAACTTCATGGCTCATAAAAAAGCTAATGCCAAGGCTAGATTTATCCTCAAAACGTCCAAAAGAAATTCATGGAGGAAATTTTGTGCTTCGTTTTCTAGATCTACTTCAATTTCCCATCTTTGGAAGAAGGCTAAAGCTTTTCGCTCTTCTAGATCGGATCGTCCATCATTTTATAACCTTCCTTCAGATAGACTCACTACTTTTCTTGATTCCATTGCTCCCTCCTATGTTCCTTCCCTTGAGGAATCTTGGTCTCCTTCCCTTCCTATCTCCAATTCTTCCCACTTCCTGTCTTCTAGCTTCAGCATCAATGAACTTCGTGCTTCCTTGACTAATTCTTCTAATTCTAGCCCTGGTATAGATGGTATTTCATTCCGTGTCCTTAAGAACCTTTCTGAATCAGCACTTAAAATCCTGTTGTCAATTTACAATTCTTTTCTGTGTATCTGTGAAACTCCTCCGCTTTGGAATTCCTTTATTATTATTCCTATTCCGAAGAAGAATCCCAATTCCTTTCGTCCTATTTCTCTAGCCTCTTGTTTAAGAAAACTTTTTGAACGAATGATTAATAGGCGCCTTATCTGGTGGCTAGAATATAATAATGTTCTTTCTGATAACATGTTTGGTTTCCGTCCTGGCTTTGGTTCTTCTGATTGCATATCCCTTTTTCTCTCTGATATCTATAAATCTTTCATCCACAAAAAATTTACTATCTCTGCGTTCGTTGATGCTACCTCAGCTTTTGATAAGGTTCACCTTCCTTCTCTTCAGAATAAAATGCTTTCCATTAATATTCCTCTTGAGTTTACATCCTTAGTTATTAATCTGTTTCGGAACAGAACTATCCATCTTTCTACCCCTTTCTTTTCTGATTCCAGGACAGTTTTTCGAGGTCTTCCGCAGGGATCGTGCCTTAGTCCTACCCTTTTTAACATTTATTTCCTTAGTCTTTCTTCTCTTTCTATTCCATCTAGTTCGCTATTCTTTGCCGACGATATTCTCGTCTATTCTTCTTCCGATGATCTGTTTTCTGCTAATAAGGAGCTTAATAACTCCTTTGCTATTTTAGAAAATTCTTTATCTTCTCTTCATCTTTCTATTTCTCCTGAGAAATCTGCTGGTATCGTTTTTACATTTCGTCCTTTAGATCGTTCCTTGGTTAACCTTTTCATGTGCCAGGTCCCTATTCCTTTGCTCACTTCCTTCTCCTACCTCGGTGTAATTCTTAATAGTACTCTGTCTTTTCATGATCATATTAACTATCTCTGCACGTCTACTCTCAAAAGACTCAATTTTTTGAAGGCGTTGTCTTCCCCCAAATGGGGTGGTGATCCGTATATTCTTCTCATGCTGTATAAATCCATTATTCTTTCTAAGTTTGACTATTGTTCTTTTCTTTATGCCAGTGCTCCTGTTTCCCTTCTCGTCAAACTTGATCGCATCCAAAATTCTTGTCTGCGCCTTTGTGTTGGTGCCCTGAATTCTTCTCCAATTCCAGCTCTTCTGTCCGAAACTGGCTTTGTTCCTCTTTGTATTCGAAGACTTCACCTTGGTGAAAGGTTCATGATTAGACGTCTGCAGATCTCTCCTTCCAAACTCATGAATTCTTATCAATATATCCGGGTCAACTGGCGTTTTTCTCCTCGTAAGATTCCAATTCTTTCTCTCATCTCTTCTCGACTCGTTCCACTTTCTCACTTTGTCCTCTCCCAGAACAAATCTCCATACTTTACCTTTAACTTCTCTGAACTGTCTCATCCGCCTAAGTTATTCTCTTTACCTTCTAATATTAAGTCTCTTCCTCGTCCTGCCATTCACGAAGAATTTAATCACACTCTTTCCTCTCTATTTCCTGCTCACATCACGATTTTTACGGATGGCTCGAAATCTGCTTCGGGGGTCGGTGCCGCTTTTATTCTTCCTGCTCTCAACTATTCTGAATCATTTCAACTTCCCTCCTTCTCTTCTGTCTTCCTAGCCGAATCCACGACTATTTTGCGTGCGGTCCGCTTTATATCTTCAACTTCTAATTTAGTGAATTTCCTTCTATGCTCCGACTCGAAGAGTGTTTTAGTAACTATCGCGTCTCCCCTTCCTGAACCCTCTTCCTGTCCTATTATTATTTATATACGCTCCTTGATTTTCAATTTATTAGCCTCCCGTTCTATCCATATTGACCTGCTTTGGATTCCTGGCCACTGTGGTATAGCTGGTAACGATCTTGCTGACTCGTTAGCTTGCTCGGCCGCAGTAAATGGTCGTTTCATAGGCAGATTTCCTTTACTCTCTCTCTTTTCGTTCTCACCGTGACTTTTGGACTGATCTCTATCCGTCCTGTTTCTCCAACCGTGACTCCTTTTACCTTGCTTTACAGCCTTCTCCATCCGTTTCTCCCTGGTTTAATAATTTTCCCAGTATCAGCCGTTCTGTCATTTCTTCCATAGTTCGCCTTCGTTTTAATCACAGTCTGCTCCCGGCTTCTCGTTTCCGCTTTGCTCTGGTTCAATCTCCTCTGTGTCCCTTTCATCCTCCAACCTTCAATGGCACGTGTGATGCAAACCACGTACTATTTGAATGTTCCTTTATTTCTACTGAACGCGGGATCCTTTATTCCAATTTGCTTAGCCTTGGCCTCCCTACACCTTACAGTGCCCTCTATATTCTCACTTTTCCATCTCCTTCTGTTGCTCCCTTGTTATCCGCCTTAATTTCCTCTGTCTCTAATCGTTTCTTGATATAGCTTGTCGCTCCATATGTCCTTCTATTCTTTTAATCTTTTGTATTGGGTAAATGTCCTGTGCTGGTGTGCCCATTTAAATATAAAAAAAAACAAAAAAAAAAACACTATCATAAAGAAGAATACCGCGATGACTAGGTAACCAGCAAAACTTAAGAAAATAAAGTTGAATCGTGCGTTATCTCTTGTTTGCTCGCGTTCTTGTCCGGCTTATCAGCTCGCATTGTTATCGGGATATCGGTGAGATCGTTTCTTTTGTTTATTTATAATACGCTCAATCTTCTCTATTCTTACATAGATTTGATTTTATTTCGAAGAGTAATACGTGTTATTTCGAACAGTATTTATTTTTATTTATTTATTTTATTCTATTTTATTATTTTTTAGTTTGTCTTTCTTTTACTATCATTTATTTATTTCTTTTTTTTCTCCTCCCACTTTTTTTGGATTAACCGATGAGTACGTCTAGTGGGGCCGCTCTGCGGCCTTCACCAAAGATACTAAACCGGCAAAAACGAATTTAACCCTTCAAATGGACATGGACGCTTCAACCAAGCGTAAACCAACCGGTCCCCTTTCACCGGTCGCGTCGATCCCTAGCAAAGATCTGCGACTATCAGAATCTGATTTATCAAAACTTTCCGGCAGTAATAATAATAGTAGCAGTAATAATAATAATAATCTTAGTAAAAATAATTCTAATGATAATGCTATCGAAGCTATTAAAAATTTCAATATAAAAACTTCCCACGACATTATCGATAATAGTACAAAAATTAATAATAAAAATGAGGTAATTCTTTTCCCTGTAGAGTATAATGGTTCTATACACATTATACTGCAATCGCTCTCTGAGCTTAATATAGGAAATTTACATCCATTTGCTGCTGCTAAAATTCTCTATAATAGAACTAAATCAATCACAGAAATCCTCCGAGCGGGCAGTAATAGACTTAGACTCTTTTTTAGGGATATTAGCTCAGCAAATAATTTTCTTTTTGATTCTGACTTCCTTAATAAAAATGACTTTAAGGCCTTTATTCCTAATAATCTATTGTTCTCTTTTGGCATTATTCGTAATGTACCTGTAGATATTACCGAAGAAGAATTATTGGAAGATATTTCAGCGGAAGTGCCGGTAGCTTCAATTCGACAACTCAAGAAAAGAGATGGCGATAAATTTCGTCCAATTCCCCTAATTGAAATTAAATTCAAATCACCTTTCCTTCCCAGTTATGTTCATTTTTTTCATCTTCGTTATGCAGTGGAACCCAGCGTATGACCTCCTATCCAATGCCGAGCTTGTTTTCGTTTTGGCCACACCGACAAGTTTTGTCGCAGTAAACCACGTTGTCCTAAATGTAATGAGTTGCATTCCTTGGATTCTTGTTCAGCTCCGCAGCCGTCAGATTCTAAATGCCTCAACTGCAAGGGTAATCATTTAGCCACCGATAGACAATGTCCTGTTTTTCAAGACCAGCTTCATCTTCGTAAAATCATGGCTTACGAAAACGTGTCCTATAATGAAGCTAGCATAATTAAAAAATCAAATCTTGCCAACTCAGCTTTTTCTTTTTCCGATATAGCTCAAAAAACCTGCATTCTTCTCCTTCCAAGTTTTCTCGCCGACCCAATCGGTCACGATCTCCCAAATCTCTTCCCGTTCCTAATCAGCATTTCCCTCCTCTTCCGTCAAACAATCGTAATTATCGTAACGGCCTCTTTTTCCCCGAATCAACGCACAGTGCATCGTCTCATAACGTTCCTTCTTATTCTCTTCCCAACTCACCTAACTCTTGCTTGCAACAACAGGTACCAACTACTCTAATTTTTCCTAATCCCAACTCCTCCGTTCCCATGTCAGCAGAAGAAGCTGTCGATAAGCTAGACTTCAGCTTAAACCTTCAAAATACCCCTCCTAACCTACGTCAAAATCCTGAATTTCGCTTGGCATCGCTCAAGCTTTTCCAACTGTTATTTGCTCACTGTCCTCCGAATTCTACGGCTACGTAACTGGTCAACTTCCTGTATTTCTGTTAATGGTCCTTATGATTGTGAAATTCCATTCTAATTTCTTCTCTTGCATATGTATAAAATTCGCTATGGTTCTTGTCATTGAATTTTATGTTTTTTCCCAAATTTCTACTCTGTCGTTCTCTTTCCATATTCCTTTATCTAGGCTAACCAGCATTCCGGAGCTCAGGCCGTTAATTCCTATCACATTTCCTTCTGTAATCTTATGTTTCTCCCGGATTGCATTACTGAGAATACAGACATCATACGCCTTATTCCAAAAATATATGTTTCCTATTCCTATTATCACCATTGTCTCGTATCGCAACCTGAAACTTGCGGGTGATGAGAGCGGTGGAGAACTGTTCATAATTTTTATTTGGATAAATTGTCTTTTCTCAGCTATACTGTTAAAAGCGAGAAAAGTTAACAGATTTTTCTGTTCTGATCTATATGCTTTGCATTATTTTTATGACCATTGCCTCTTTCTGCGAACTTCGATTGGGTTCGACAGTAGTCGAGGACGGTGTATGGTTGATTGCAATGCACAATTGTATAAAACTTCTTTTTTTTTCGGTTTTAAACCGTGCAAATCAATACTAATTATTAGATGCATTATTCTCATCCTCAAATATCTGACTTTTTCCTTTTTTCATCTTTCCTTCGGTCTTCTTTCAAATACGCTGGGCTACGGTAAAGAAAGACGGTTAGTCTGTTTCAATTTAATCATTTTCAAAGTCCTTTTCGTTCCAGTTATGACCCTTTTTAAAGCGAATTTAATCTCTGATTATTCCTTGCTTAATCTTAATTTCTTCACTTTGACCCGCAGCCCTTTCCTCATCATTCCATACCTAATTAAGTTGGTAAGCAAGCGAGAGAGAAAGTGGCTTTTCCTCAGTGAGCTTCTTTTCATATTCCTCATTCGTAAGTTATCTGGGAAAACAGATGTCTCTCCATTGTCTTTTTTTGCATCCCTTCTTCTGCCGTATCTTTCCTTGTCTTTATTCAATACTTTCAACTGGCTTTGCGTGGACTACCCGAGCCTACACTCATTCCTTCTCCGATTTTCCTCCCTCTTCCAAATCTGCAGGCCGTAAGGTATTATTTCCCTCCCTCTTCTACACTTACATGGTTCCTTCCCCTCCAACTATTTTTCTGTACTTTAAATGATGTCAAACAGGCTAAATATTCTTCAATGGAACTGTAGAAGTCTTAATGTCAATAAATGCTCTCTCGAAGGTTTGTTGGATCAATATAACATTCAGGTTGCTCTCCTGTCAGAAACTTGGCTCAAACAATCTTCCAATATTCGAATTCGAGGATACTCCTTAGTCAGTTCGAATCGGGACGACGGCTATGGCGGAGCTGCTATTCTTATAAGAAAAGATGTACATTTCATTCATCATGATAGTTTTTCCTTCCTTTCTTCCAGTCCTCTTAATCCGAATTTAGTTCATGTCTCAATCCCATTGTGCCATGGTAAAAGTTTTAATTTTGTCTCCTTCTACATCCCACCGTCCTATAACTTACGCGATTTCCCATTTGACTTGTTTTTGAATTCTATTCCTCGCCCTTTCATGGTCGGCGGCGACTGGAACTCCCACTCGCCTCTATGGGGTTGTTCCAGTTATAACAGGAATGGCACAATTATAGAGGAAGTAATTTTCAATTATAATTTAGTTCTCCTAAATGATGGTTCTCACACCTTCTTCAAATCATCGTCTACTTCTAGTTCTATCGATCTATCTTTTGTTTCCTCCGACACAGCTCTTAAATCCTCGTGGAAAACTCTAGATGGTACCTTCGGCAGTGACCACGTTCCGATCCTCATTGTTCTTAATGACTTCCTTCTCCCTTCTGTATCATCTTTATTTACGCCTTTGCATTATGCTGATTGGAACCTGCATAAAACTGATTGGAATAGATTTCGGTTTATTGTGGACTCAGACCTTCCTGCAATACAAGTAGAAAACGATGCTATTTCACAATATTCATCCTTTACTAATTCTATCTCTTCTGCTCTAACACTGTCTTCCCCACTCTATCCTCAAGCCCGGAAAAGTCATTCTTTAAGGGCTTCATCATTGTGGTGGAATGGGGACTGCACAGCTGCTGTCAATCAAAGTTTGTCTAACTTTAAATCATTCCGCTCTCAACCTACTTTTAATAATTTCTTGACTTACAAGAGTTCGAACGCTAGAGCCAGATATATTCTCAAAAACGCCAAGAAAAATGCTTGGAAATCCTTTTGCTCTTCCTTTTCTCGATTGACTCCTATTTCCAAAGTGTGGAAGTTGGCTAAAGCTTTTAAAATTCTATTTCCGAACGCCCGTCTAGCTCCAGTCTTCCTAAGGATACTCTTTCTTCTTTCTTTGACTCCATAGCTCCTGATTATGTCCCTAACTATGATGAAGTGGATTCTTTAATTCCTCCTTACCAATTATCACCTCATTTCCTTTCCTCTAACTTTTCCCTCTCTGAACTTCTTTCTTCCCTGAAAAACTCCTCCAACTCCTGTCCGGGCCATGATAAAATTTCTTACTCCATCCTCAAAAACCTATCTGTAAAGTCTCTCCAAATTCTTTTAATCATTTTTAATTCCTTCCTGCAATCTGGTTCTATTCCTGATTCATGGAACACCTTCGTTGTTATCCCAATTCCCAAGAATAATTCCTCTGCCTTTCGGCCCATTTCTTTAGCTTCTTGCCTAAGAAAACTCTTTGAGAGCATGCTTAACAAACGGCTGGTCTGGTGGCTGGAACACAATAACTTGCTTCCAGACAACCAGTTTGGTTTTCGTCCTGGCTTAGGCCCTCCAGTTTGCATCAGTCTTTTCCTTGCTGACATTTACAAATCATTTATTTCCAAAGAATTCACAATTGCAGCTTTTATTGATGTAGCCAGTGCATACGAAAGCGTCCATCTTCCCACGCTCAAAAACGTTATGATGTCTTTAAATATCCCTGCATCCATATCCTTCCTAATTATCAATCTTTTTCAAAGTAGAACTCTCCTCCTTTCTGCTCCTTCCTTTTTCGCCTCAAGGAAGGTCTTCCAGGGCCTTCCGCAAGGTTCTTGCCTTAGCCCTACTTTATTTAATTTATATGTTTCCAAAATTGGTTTTCTCTCCTTAAAATCCAAAACTTTATTTTTTGCAGATGATATCCTTGTTTACTCCTCTTCCCGTAATCTTCTAGTTGCCAATGAGGAACTAAACAGCTCCTTAAGTACTCTAGAAGAGGCCCTTTCTAACATTCATCTCTTCATTTCCGCTCCAAAATCAGCAGCTGTAGTCTTCACCCTTCGACCTTACAACCCGGGCTCATTTGAAATAAAGCTTAAAAATCATTCCATTCCAATAGTCAGTTCTTTTCGTTATCTGGGTATCACTTTATCCCCTCGTCTGTCTTTCCATGAACATATCAGCCATTTATATGCTTCCTCGCTTAAAGTTTTAAACCTTCTTAAAGCTCTCTCACCTACGAGATGGGGAGGCGATCCTTCTGTGTTAATAATGTTGTATAAATCTCTCATACGCTCTAGATTGGATTATTGCAGCTTCTTATATGGCAACGCTTCCAAATCCGTTCTCTACAAATTAGATCGTCTCCAAAACAGTTGCCTTCGGCTTTGTCTCGGAGCTCTGAGGTCATCTTCTATCCCAGCCATTCTATCTGAATCCAATATCTGTCCTCTGTTCATCTGAAGATCTTATTTGGGTTATCGCTTTCTCATTAAACGTTTTTCAACTTCCTCGTCAAATATCAGTACCTCTTATTCTTTTATCCTTCGTCACTGGCGTTTTTCCTCCAATAAAATTCCTATACTATCTCATATATCGTTTCGCCTTTCTAAATTTTCCCCTTTTGTCATTCCTCATCACAAGCTTCCATTTTTTTTTTACGTCTATTCCAAATTGTTAAAGCCACCAAATATTATCTTCATGCCATGCTTCCTTAAATCCTCTCCCTCTCATATCGTCAGTATGGAATTTAATAATACAATAAACTCTCTATTCCGTGATCACTCTTTAATTTTTACTGACGGATCGAAGAGCCCGATCGGAGTTGGGGTGGCATTCTTGTGCCCTCAGTTCTTTCCGTCCTTTTGTTCTGTCTTTACTGCAGAATCTGTTGCCATTCTACAAGCCATTATTTATATTTCCTCTTCTGCAAGTTCTTCCAAATTCCTTATTGTTTCTGATTCTTTAAGTGTTCTTCTAGCGCTATCTCCACCTTCCCTTTCTCCTTCCACTGATGCTATTATCCTTTCTATTCGTTCTCTTCTTCATGATCTATCCTCATCGACGTGTACCCAGATTGACTTTCTTTGGATTCCAGGACATGCAGGCATTGATGGAAATGTAGCCGTCGACCTTCTTGCTAAAGCTGCTGTTTCCAATGGGAATTTTATTTGTAGGGTTCCAGCACACAATATTCTTCTTCCAACTAAATTCTGCCATCTTAGACTTTGGCATTCTGTTTATGTTTCTCTTTTCGCTAATCCTAATTCCATTTATCTCTTGATTAATCCTGTTCCTCCTCCTCGTCCTTTGTTCTATGAGTTCCTCAGTTTGCATCGGTCCATAATTACTAAATTATCTCGCCTCCGTTTCTCGCATAGTCTCCTTCCGTATTCTCTAAGTCGCTTTTCTTTGGCTGCATCTCGTAATTATCCATTGGATCCTGAAGGTTCCCAGTATGTTTGTGATGCGAATTACGACCTCTTCGAGTGCTCCGGTTTATCTCGCGAGCGTGAGTTACTTTATTCTCATCTTTTGAAACTTGGTCTTCCTGCTCCTTTCAACGCCTTTTATGTTCTTTCTCTACCTACTATCTCTGTTGTTCCTATCCTAGGGGTGTTCCTTGATTCCATTGTCGACAGAATAAAAATATAATTTCTATTCTATTCCATGTATCTATTCCTTTTTGCTGGGCTAATGCTCTTTGCTACCAAACCCAAGGGGGGGTAAAAAAAAAAAAAACTTAATAATTCCACGAAGCTCTGCGATAATGGTTCATTTAGCCATTTTATAGCATTGTAAAAAAAAAAAAAAAAAAAAGATTATGAAACCTAAAAACAAAATCATTCTTTCTCGTTTCTTTTAAGGCTCACCATTTTTTTTTTTTTTTTCTTATGGACTCATCAACCAAGGAACTTCACTCAGAAACAATTAGAAATGAAAAGGGAAAATTATACAAGACGATCAGATATCAATAGGAAAGTAATAATAGCAAGGATAATAAGTGTAAAAGGAAAAGACAGGATATAACAGGCGCAATAAGAAGCAGATAGCCCAAGCCTGAGCTAATAGGAGTAGAGTCGAACGCTCCACCGAAAGAGTTAGGTACTCAAAGCAAATATGATCAGCGTCATAAACAACCAAATCATTTGAATCGGGAAGACAATATGCGGAAGAGGCTAATGAGAAGCAAAAGCGGCAGCAAGACAGCAAGGAATGATTAAAATGCAAATGCCTTAGAATTGAAGGAAACACCGAAGGAACCATGGATTGGAAGGAAGACTAGGTTTAACGGATAAAAGGAATGATCATTAGAAAAAGAGAAAGTGCATACATCCGACTAAAACCTGAGATGGGTAGCTTTTACAAAGCGGCAAAAGATTAGAAGATGGAATTTTTTTAAAAAAGGAGGATCATTACCCTAGCGCAAAAGGAATTTATATTTCAGTATGCGACAACAGGATTCGACTCAGGTCTTACCTGTGCGAAACACTACTGTCTATACGGTAGCTAGCCTCTTTCAGTTATTTAAAAATTTAGATGAACACTTAGCAATCTAATATTGTTATTTCTGTCTGCCGTCAAATTTGTATGCACTTTGACAATTTTTAAATAGTTTTTTTTTTTTTTTTCGGAAATAAAGTATGATAATAGAATTTTTAAAACCGACTCCGTAGTCTTCGTGTAGATCTCGAAAAAACAATCAAGTTTTTCTAATTTATGATATTAGTGCGATTCGAATCAAAGATCAAAAGACAGCTTCGGAGGTAAGAAAAAAATAAAGGTTCAATGAGCACGGCTCGGCAAGTTGACATCCTGATAACTGAATTAGCATTGTTAACCAAATGTTGGACAATAATGTGGCAAAATAGGATAAATGCGGAATGAAAAAAAAAAGAAATCCATTAAGATATATGCTTTTATTTTTAATGTTAATCCCCACAGTTCGCGGAGCTATGCGCATATGTGGTATTAAGTGTACTATATTTTATGAAAATTGAAGACATATCTTAAGTAAAATAAAAATTGAACTGAATTGAAATTGAATTGAATGTGAAAAAGACACACAATCGCTTTTGGGACCGCATACGAAGTACACATACTTGTCTCTATAGTCGGCAACGACGTGGCCTATCGGCAGTTTTAGGTCGACTGTACACGAAAAACGACGAAATATTACATCGGCAACGATGTGTTCAGACAGGGCTGGGTGCAGCAAAACTTTATTTCGCACCGACTAACCACCATGAGAAACAATCTATCTCTGAAATTAATATTTCACCCGCCTCTTACGGGAAATTAGGAAATTATTCTCTCACTCGATGTAATTGCTATCTGTGCGATATCTCGGCTAGCGCGGATTTTCGCTAGCTCATTCGCACGCGTACACCTAATTATTTTCCTTCATTCTCACAGATAGCGCCAAATATACGATTTCTCCTAATACATATATTGTTTCAAATTTGGAATAGGCTAGCTATGTCAGTTCATGTTGAACAATTTTAACCATATTTTTACTTACATCGTTCCAAAAATTAAGCTTTAACTGATGACCGTTTAATTTAAATTTGAAAAAAAAATTTAAAAGATATTTCGGAGACCCTACAGAGTGTGACGGTGAATTTTTTAACTATTCCTTATCAATGATTGAGAGTCTCCGTGCAAATTTACATTATTTCCAAATTCAGACACTATGCGAGTTAATATGATTTTTCGTAAAACAGAAACTTTTCCTGTATGCTTGGCACTAAAACTCATTCGCGGGGAAAACTTAAAAACAAATAATGCGAGGATTTTTCAAAAAAAAAAAAAAAAAAATTCCCTATGCACCATTACTGGAAAAAAAGCGTATTCTCCAAATCGTCAAATAAGAATGATCGCGGTATCATTTCAGCCACAGGTAGTTCAAAAATAACACTATTCCGCATAGATAGAACTTTAAAACGTAATGTTATCAGTTACTCCGAAAAAATGAACGATTCTTAACTAAAAATTATACATATATATGTAGTCGCCTTTTTAGACCTGTCCAATTGACTCGGTAAATCAAGACTTAGTTATGCATGATTTAGGAAATATTGGAATAATAGGTTAATAAAAAGAATAGGGTTCTTCAACTACTTAATAAATCGAAAAATTAGAGTCAAAATCAAAAATATATCAAGCGCAGAAGCAATCATTATAATGGGCTTGGGACAGGGAACAGTCGTAGCGCCACTTCTACTTCTTATCTATACGAACTCAATTTCTCCGGTATGACGAAATACGCAAAAACAAACATGATGCGGAAAAACTGGTACAAGAAGATTTAGATAATGTATCCAGGCGGGCTTGTGACAGAGGCATAATTACCGATAAGTCAAAAACGCAAATAATGCACATTAGGACCCAATTAGGACAGAATTATTCAGCTTGCTTCATTAAGCAGAGACGAGCGATAAGCAAAGCAATTGGCCTTCTTGTAATGGTTAGCGCATTGCCAAACGTAGTTAGTAGCTTGCTGCAGAAAATGGTACAACGGAATAATCGAAAACGATTAACAAAAGCTCGCTGGTCTGTGCCGCGAAAAGAATATAAGTCGGGGTTGCTGTTGGCGCTTTAAAACAATGCATGCCTCGCAGAAATAAAAATTGCAAAACATCCCTACAAACACCGTTCCACAAAACTTTCTCCAACATATGCACATTACAACGTTTCGAACAGTACGCCAGAGGTTCTCTGGTTCTCTTGTATTTTGGCGTGCAGAGGAAACATGCGAATTAAATGAAAAACTTGTAAACGATATTGGATTATGACGTAAAGGTGTGTTGATCATCCTGTCGAGATTATTATTTAAATATCGTTAAACGACGACGAAGTATTTCTACCGAATTCTACGCTGTGCAGTTTGCTAACTTATCAACTTCTATAACGATTTCTTGTGTGTGGTTGATTGATTAGGGGGGTGCGTGTGGAAAATAATGTTTCGTCTGAAACTGGGTAACAGCAGTCGACAGGAAAACATTAGAAAGAGTGAAGGTTGTAAAAGAAAGAAATAAAAAAAAAAACAAAAAAAACGTGCATGATGAAAGGGGAAATTTAAGGGAAGTTGTATAAAGTCACGGGTTTTGATGGTTTGTTTCGTTTCACACTCAAGTCGTTGCTACGTATGTATATTTAAGAAAGTAAAGGCGAGTTATTCAAAGAAGAAGAAAGGTGCTACTGGCATTCAATATTCTCTACTAAGCACTAGGTAAAATTTGAACAGCTTAGTATATACCTTATCAAGGTCCATAGAATACTCGCTTTATCTCCTTCAAGGTAGGTACATGGAACTAATTACTCAGAGGAACCTGCTATTAATTACTGTTTGCATCAGACTATTGTGAATTACAAATTATACCAAATTACAAGTGATGACGAATCAAGGAACCATGATTAAGAAATAATTCAAATTTATTCTTTTTTTTTTTCTTTTTTGAGTTTAATAATACGTTTCAGAGATAATATTGCACGAGATAAAAAAAAAAAAACGTGTACTTATTATTTCCTTATGCGTTACAGAGTAATACACAAAATGAGAGGTTAATGAATAAAATATTTATTAGGAAGGAGGGCTTTATTGTACGTAATTGATAAAACGAATACGTTTTTTTTTCTATAATTACACTCGAGGGAAAAATAATAGTTTATTTATTCATTTGCAACAATGTACAAACAGCAGCCTTTCGGCCAATTGCAGTTTGTACTTATAGAGCTAAATAACGCTATATAAATTATTAATCTAGCTGAAACAAACTCACATAAACCCATACTGGCAGATTAAAACAATATGACCGAACAAACTTATAGTGGTAAGTATTATAATATGTCGACGTGTATCTCTCAAAACTTACAATTGTGTCTACATTCAAACTCAGTTATATACACCTACTCAAACTCATATGCACACACTAGCACTCCGGTTGTCCAAAAACTTCAGCTAGGAACGAGCCGATGCAATCTTCGAATTATTGAATAAAATCAGTGGTAAATTAAAAAGAAAAGCTTTCACAAACATTCAAATTAATAAAACAACTTCTAATGCTGGATAATGCCCTCGGCTGGCGATCCCCTCCAAAAAAAAAAAAAATAAACTAAAATAAATGGAACAATTCCGGTACAGTATAACTACTTCAGGTTCATTTCGCTCAACCTGGAATATGCACGATAGCTCTTTTACCTTTTCGCGCAACAGACGCGGGATTTACTTTTTTGTTGATTACATTAATCGCAATAACTAGAACGCTAAACGTTTTTTAATTTTTTTTTTTTTTTTTTTACCCGCTAGCGGAGTCAGCAATCAAACGGAAGATGAATGCTCTTTATAGTCTGATAATCGAAGAGATGAAAAAATATATTCAACAAGTAAACGGCGAGGGAACCGTTAGAAAACAAAAATCTGTTTACATCTGATGTGAAAAAAATCTATTTTCAAGGAGGTTTTCATGTGTACTTGAGTGGAAAACCGTCTTTAAGTGACTAAGGAAACGAATAAAAATGTATTAGTTGATTTTTAATTTTTAAAATATCATTTAGTCTTTTAAGGGCAGTGGGAAGGGAAAGGAAATTAATATGTTCGGAGAAGAACAGACGACTATTAAGAAATACACCGGCCTTCGTCTATGCATTGGCGCTTTAATATCTCCTATTCCTGCGATTTTATTTGAATCTGTCACTCAACCTCTATTCATTCGTCGTGCACTCCTCATTTATGGTTTCTTAATAAAACGCCTCCCCACTCCTTCATCCAATCTTATTCCTTCCTATCTTCATATCAAAAATCACTGCCGCTTGGCGCCTCATAGAATTCCGATTCTATCGCATATAGTTGCTCGTGTTTCCAAATTTTCCCCTAATGTTTTCTCTTATAACTTTTCTTATGATTTTAATAGCATAGAGCACCCTAATCATTTCTTCTCTCTCCCGATCCGAGCTAATTCTTCCTCTCACAATGTAGTCAACTTCGAATTCCTTCAGCTGCTGCACTCTTCTTTTCCTTCCCATGTCCTAATTTTCACTGATGGCTCCAAGAGTGATAGGGGCGTGGGTGGTGCGTTTACATCTCCTACGTTTCTGCACTCTGAGTCTTTCAGATTTCTTTCTGCTCTATCTCCTCGGCCGAATCGATCTCAGTTCTTCGTGCCATTCATTTTATCTCCTCTACAAATGGGGTTCACAAATTCCTGATCGTTTCCGACTCCAAAGGCCTTCTTCAAGCCATCTCCTCTCCTCCTTCCCATTCCTCTAACGGTATCATTCTCTCTATTCGACCTCTCGTCTCCTATTTGTTTTCTCGTCCCGTTTCATTCTCATAAACTTTCTATGGGTTCCTAGTCATTCCGATATAGAGGGCAATGACTCAGCAGACTCTTTAGCTCGCTCAGCCACCCGCAATGGTCCTTTCCTCCACTCTTTCTCTTTTTCAGACATTCTTTTCCTATCACGCTCTAATCATTCCAGACACTTTCTTTGGACACGTATCCATATCTTTATTCTCTAATAATTATTCATACTACCGTCTTATTCAACCGGTTTTTCCTGCCTTGGTTTCATTCTATTCCTGCCTGTCGTCGTTCCACTGTTGTTTCCTTAATTAGACACTCAGAATCAATCATTCTCTACTCCCTTCTTCTCGCTTTCGATTTACTTTGTCCCCTTCTCCTGATTTCCTTTTCGAATGTTCTGCACTCCTTACCGAACGCTCCCTTCTTTGCGCCCTACTTTTTTCCATCCCATTGCCTTCAGTTGTTCCACTCCTGCTGTCTTTTGTGAGTTCCATTTCTGACCGCCTGGCTATTTAGTTCTATCTCTTAATTTGTCATGTTGTTGGGTCACAAGGCCTCTGGCGCGCCCAGGGTAGAGAAAATAAAAAAAAACAAAACAGAAATACACCGAGATAGCAGAATAAACGAACAAAATAGTTGCTAAGCACAATTTCAAACAATTTCCGGAGACAGGATGATAAGGAAATTAAGCGTAGGGAAAAATTATTTTCGTTTTTTCGGAAAAGCCATAATAATGGAGGAATTCCAAAAGGGTGCATTAACAACTCCTCGAGAAAGGCAAAAAAATTAAAAATAGTATAAAGATTCGTAAGAGAAATATCAAATAAATTTCTAAGGACATTGGCAGTTTTAATGACAAGATCCGGAGTGAAGCTCTGGATGAATTATGTTGCAGCATATACGCGATTTTACTAAAAACGAAAATTATGCAGATTCATTGTAGCCGGGGAACATAGCGCAACAGAATCGATAAACAGCATTAAGCTATCGACTGCGATATTAAAAAACAGGGACGATCTTGACAAATAATTTTCCAAATGTGATTAAGTCTTGCAGAAAGATGTATACAAATTTTTTCATAAAAATTTCTTAGTAGATTTCTTAGAAGATTTAAGAATGTACCAAATAGCCCTTTTATGAGCAAAAAAATTCTTACATCAAGTTAGAACAAAATTCTGTAAAAAAACTAAAAGGACCATGGTCAAGTGTCACACCGCATTTCTCATTCCGTTGGACGGATGAAGCCATCCAACGATAATTAGACCTCTTTAGGTTGCGCGAGAAGAAGACCGTAAGCATACTAATGATCGAATTAAAGAGTTGAACTGTACGATGGGATCAGTATATTAGACGGATAAATAGGAAATATAAAGTCCACTACAGACTTGAATAGAAGCCAATTTCTTTTGGGAAAAATCCATTGAAGTTTGTCTGCGGTAGAAAACTTTTGGAAAAAATTAAAACGGGAATGTGATCACTACTATAGGAGAACCAATCGCTCTCAAGTTTACCCAGCCTAAAGTAATTGGGTACTAGAGAAATTTAGAGAAGTAAAGGAGGATCCCAAATAGGAAAAAGAACTGGCCCCAATATTCTCATTAGATCCATTAGGTTAGTACAATTATGAAAAGCTTCACAATCCATGCTACCTGGATCTTACCTTATACTTTACTGCCACGCATCGAATGACGTGTGTACATATATACGAGTATACTTTTGTTACTTTTTTGGTGCTAATATATATTCATTGTATATCTTCTTCTTTTTTTTTTTTTTGGTTTCTTTATATAGGATACAACAGAAAGTGAAGTAACTCTTATGACAAAATTTCTTTCCTATACCAGCGCGGCTATTGGTTTATCATTTTTGCCCAGTTTGATTACTTTTCTTTTGATTTTTAGAAATGTCAGAAAAACCGAAAAAAAGCAGCAAGAATTGTGCCGGCCAAGCATACAGCATGCCAATATTCGGCATAAAGGAGAGCTGGTGAAATATTCGGTGTAAGGTATCATGATAATGGCTGAATCATCCTTGGATAAGGGCGACTTTGTTACCGCGACCGCGATGAATTACTACGAAGACGATGTTGGCAACGATTCGACGTTTCGCAATAGTAATAGATCGTTCGACGGCGATGCTGCCGAGGCGATCGCGAGCTACTATACGCAGAACGTAGCCGCTATCAGTAGCGCGTTCGATTATTTGCTGTTTTCGGTAAAGGGAATGATCATGGTATTTATTATAATCTCCGCTTTACTCGGCAATCTGCTGGTCATCGTAAGCGTCATGCGACATCCGAAGCTACGAGTGGTGACCAACTATTTCGTAGTATCGCTGGCATTGGCCGACATGTTGGTGGCGTTGTGCGCCATGTGTTTCAACGCTAGCGTAGAATTTACCGGTCATTGGATGTTTGGCTTGTTCATGTGCGACGTCTGGAATTCGTTAGATGTCTATTTTTCGACTGTGTCCATACTGCATTTATGTTGCATAAGCGTCGATCGCTACTACGCTATCGTGCAGCCTTTGGACTATCCGTTAATTATGACCACGAATCGCTGGATCATCATGATCTTAGTGGTTTGGTGTTTTCCAGCCGCTCTGTCGTTCGTGCCCATTTTCGCTGGCTGGTATACAACGCCGGAACACCTTTATTACATATCCGGGCACCCGGACATTTGCGTATTCAAAGTCAATCGTCCGTACGCTCTAATTTCATCCAGCGTATCCTTCTGGGTCCCTGGAATCATTATGATCTTCATGTACTACCGAATTTACATAGAAGCTGATCGGCAAGAACGAATGTTGTACAGGTAAAATTTTAATTTAAATAGTACACTGTGAAAAATACATTTAACGTATCAGTAATGTTTACTACTACGGTGGGCTTCTAAGCTACAAGAGACGAGGTCACTACTAAAAATTTTCGAGCTTAGTTCTCTTTGAATTACCAATCTGTTAAATGGGATCTGTCCAACAACTAATTAGAAATAAAAGAAAAAAAAAACAATAAAGAAAAAACTGAAAACCATTATGTATGCGAAGGGACCTAATAGCACAAACGCTGCGCTCAAATATACATATTGGAAATGCAAAAAGAAAAGACAAAACAAAATTTTTTATTTCTTGAAAAACGTAACCGATAAGTATTACAGCTTCCTTTAAAATACCATTTCCTACAATCTTCCATCCGATTTTTAAAAGCCTACAAAACTGCTTATAATGCTGATAATTTTATTTAGTATCTATAATTTAAACCTACCTCTTTTTCATTATAGATTTTCAATATAATCACCGCTAATATCTGTTGCACCGATGACACTGTTAAATTACACGAATTGTTTATTTGATAAAACGATTTTTTTTTTTTTTTTTTTTTTTTTATTAAATGGGCTCGGTGTTAACACTGACCCAACTACATGGACCTAGATCACCTACTCAGATTCTGAGGCGATCGGAGATGGAAAGTATAAAGGAAAGAAGGAGGGGAATAACGGCTGGAGATGGGAAGGAAAAGATAAAGGAAGCATTGAAAGGGGTAGGAAGACGATAATGTAGTTTAATTTTTAAATTTTTCGTGTCCTCAACAGTTTATTTTAATCTGCAAAATTTTTGTTGTAACTGAAATACGAGTAAAAATACAGTATTTCGTTATTTTGCAGATTTCAAAAAGAACTTTTAACGGTATTCTTTTTTATCTGTTGAATTCGGACAACCCCGAAACTTTTAAAATTAACAAATTCTCCGAACATTAATAAATTAATTTTTTTCAATTTCGAAAATTTCCTGCACTGCACTCATTTTTAAATTAATCTTTTAAGAACTCTTCGATGTTACATTTCTTAAAATGAAAATAAAATACGCGATATAAAACCGCATATATAAATGTGTACGGAACAACACAAGGTTCACGTATAAAAAAGTAAACGACATTCTTTTTCGGCCAAGTCCACATCATCACGAATGGTCTCATTAATTATAAACGAACATCTCGAACTAAATTACTTTTTTTTCCGCCAGTTCAGCTAAATGTTGTTTTCTTATAAGAACTATTAAAGTCGCATAGATTATCCGTCCATCGTTTACCCTCAACTCGGTGTACTATTGCGCATGGGTAAAAAACGTTTTCTCGAAATCTCTTTTACTTTACTATTTCGGTACTTACGAATAATAAATTTGAAATATGATTATATGTACATTAAATTTCATCGATTATCTGGGAAGCCATTGACCGAACTATCCTGCCGAAAAACCGTCTATTTAACCAAAATAAATACCGTCATTGCACTTGTACAGAAAAGTTGGTGTATCTTGAAAGCCGATAGACCGCTATGTAAGGCATTTCGGTGTATAGCATGAAGTTTCTTCTGTTCCTACAAAATCAGCGGAGTGATTAAAAAAAGAAACTTTGACGAATTACCACTGGACTGGCTATTTTAATCTGAAACCTAATGCAACCTACGAATATTTCTAAGTGAAAATGTTTAGTCGGAGAGCACCTTCTTGTAAGTCTCTGCAGTATTTCCAAAAATTCTATGGCTTCCTGTCATTAGAGAAATGTGATGATCGCGATAAAATGATTTTGAAACTGCCAAAATTTACCGGTATAAAACACAAAATAACGCGCAACATAGGTGTACGTTCAAATGGGCTTCAGTGTCACAGATTAAGAGTTCGTTTTCCAACCACTATAGGACTGCTGAAAACTCAATGCAATTATCGTCATTTTTCAGCTATTTTCCTTTTTGTGAGAAATATTGCCCCGAGTCAATTATTTGCTAACCTAAATGTTGTTCGCCTTTATCATTGTCCGTTCACCAATTGCACTTCTGAACTGAATTTACCCCCATTAATTCTAATGCCCCATCCTCTTGTGGACAGGGATTTTGTTATTGTCTCTGGAAGCTATCGGATTATTATCTACAGCTACGAGGCTCTAATAACGTCACCGTCTACCGTAAAATCAGTAGCATCCAATTAAAGCACTAGACCTATAATGTTCAGCACGTCCCAGCGTCATCATAGCTGGACCGGTTGCACAATCAGTATGTCCAGTTCGTGCGATCAGCCCAATTTTTACACGCTTTCCCGCAATGAGGACACCGGAAGAAAATATCCGATCCGAAGTCAAGATCCGTTTCTTGTTCTCTCGCAGTGGTTTCATGAGATTTCCTTTTACTGCATCACTTTGGAATTTAAGGTGGCATATACGGAGGTTTTGAATAATCGATGAAAGTTTTTTACAAAATAAAATCGCGTCGTTGAGCATCGAATAGAATTCGATGTCGAAATCAAGTTTAACAGCAGTAACACACTCGTGTAATGACCAATTTGTAACATCTCGCGCGATACCACACACAGTCGCATAAATTGCAACTATCGTCAACGGGTTTAGTAAGGTAATTTTTCTCCCTTCGTCATCGGTTAAACAGCTGTTCGTGCCCGCGATGAACTTTTGATCCGTTCGCTCCACCTGCCAATTTATTACGCCGGATATAAGTGAAATCGTTCATTTGTTGCAAGGCGTTAAATTAAATTAGGCTGGAAGTGAAAAAGCCGATAAATAGCTTCTCGTGTTTTTTTTAGTCGCCTTTAAGTGGCTGACTCGATAGTATGCGGGCAAGCTGTGTGCGACATCGACGTATGGGTGTTCGGTTCGCTGTCGGCGGCAAAAACAACAAACATTGAAATGACGCTGTAACTGATAAACGCCTGGCTCGGCGAACGAACATTTATAATGCTTTTTTTGTTTTTTGTTTTTCTTTTTTGACGTTCGCCAATAAAAATAAACGTCAAGAACAGAGGTAGACGGTGAAAGCAATAAAAAAAAAAAAAAAAAACAAAAAAAAACGATCGGAAACTTTCAGAGTAACCGATGAAAAAAAAAAAACAACGGTGATACGGCAGGAATATCCAAAATGGTAACTAGCCGGAGGCTCACCACGGACAGAATGTCAAAATGGATATAGAAGATCGATGAGTTTTTTGTTTTTGTTTTTTGTTTGTTTTTTGTTTTTTGTAGTAGGCGAAGAATGAATCGGAAAGAGAAGCTTCGGCAAAAACGTCAAACAATAATTTGTTATCGGCATAATCGGCGGGCTATAAGGGCTGGCGGGTGCGCACGTGTTCGCACCTGCGCTTCGATATATGGACACATTTTCTTCTGGCACTTTTTGGAATCGAATGGTGCGTGTCCATTTGCGTTGTCTTGAAATTGTAGAAGTCGAAGAAGCAGAAATATTATTATCCACGCCAGCAGCAGTGGCCGGCGGACCAACGACGACGGTAACGATAGAACGAAATCTACCAGCACAGCGACCCCGGTCGTCGAATTGCTATCTCTGTTTTCGATCGGCGAACGAACCCCAATCACACCTCGGCCGCGCAAACCGTACCGCTGTACAACAAAAAGAGGTAAAGTGATAAATTAAGGCCCCGGGGCGTCGCGGGCGGTGGGGTTCGAAACTGAAATTAAATTTCCTATTAAGGCCCGCGAAGCGGAGAGAATGGCTTCTATTATTAAGACGGTAGAACAAAAAAACCCAGCCGGCAGGTAGAGATATTAGCGCGAATGATGATTAATTGCCGAAAATAGAAAAATACCCCTCCGGCCCCGAGGATGAAAGCCCCGCCCCCCTCTCCGTCATCGCCGCCGCCGCAACGGGTTGTTTAAATTAATTTCACGCCGTCACTGGTGCCGAAGTAATCAACAATAAAAAGTGATAAATTGGCAGCGATACGCGCCGTGAAAATCTTTAAAACTACTTCAAATTGGCAAAATTCCTAGTTTAGCTAGCAGGCTCGGCTGCTCGAAAACGGCAGTCCGCTAAATAAAGATAACGAATAATTGCTGCGAAAGAAGAAAAGGAAATGCCGCTTGAAGTGTGCTACGTGCAGCAAACAGAGCGTAGTGTACTTTTTGGATATTTCTCGCCGATCAATCAGTCGCAAGATTTGCCTCGAAAAAGCGTACAAATTGAAGTTCGGCTCGGTAGCAATTTTGTTGATACGCCTTTGCACCGAAATTCACAGCTAACTTCTCGCTTTGCGGAATGCGAAGAAAACGTATTTCGAAATGTGCGAAGCGAGCAAAATGTTCTGAGGAAATAGGTAGCAAGTCAAAGAAGAATTTTCTTTTTGTATTTTTCCTTTTTCATAACAATCTTTCGAAGTACTGTGGGAGCTCAATTTCAGCAGTTTCAGTTCTTGATGAAAAAGTTTCCCTTCAGATTCAAATTAATCTGGCTTTTCCGACAATCTCAAAGCGGAAATGTCCAAAAGGTTTATTTAACGAATTTGTCGATTTTGAAAATTTTCCAGCGGTCTACATGTAATCGTTTAAACTCGGAAAATTTATTAGTTTCGCAAAAAACACACGAAAAAATCAAAAAAGACATATTGCTTTATAGAGTCTCGCACTTACCGAAATCGACCAAGTTGCCGAACACTTTCGCGACTAATTGTAACAAAAAGCAGACTTAAATTCCGAGCGAAAACTAAACATATTAGAAGGTTTTAGGTCATTCTAGCCACTAGACGAGTCGATTGTTCATCAAACCTTCGAAGAATTTACGAAGACTGGAAGCCGAATAAGTAGGACGAAACTTGGATTGATTTCTTTTGGGAATGGGGATGATAATAAAGTCATTCCAGGATTTAGGGGGTGTGGATCTGGAAAGTAAGAAAGAGTTAAAGTTATTCCGAAGAGAATGCAATGAAAGCGTGGAGAGATTTTTAAATATAAGGAACGATATATCATCTAATTTTGGTGGAGAGTTGGCGAATTTATTACGAATAAATAGTAACTTATCGTAATAGAAAAGAAGAGATGAGAAGTGCAACTCCGAGTTTCGTGGAAAAACGGAGAGCGAGCTTTCCTCAAGAGAAGGAGCGTAAGCGAGTGCAATAGAATCTAAAAAAAAAAAAAGTCGTGGTAGTGGCGGAGAGAAATGTACAGGGCGCTTAGAAGGGGGTGATGTAAACGCTCTAGCTATCATCCAAATCTGAGAAAAGGGCACATCTTTAGAAAAGGTGGAACAAAATTATTTCCATGAATTCTTCTTAGCATTTTTAAGAACGAACTGAGCTCTCGCATTGGCTTCCTTGTGTGCTAGAAAAATAGTCAAGTGAACGTGACAATACTTTACTTGAAAGCCTGTTTACACTCTTCATTTCATCAGAGTGAGGAGGCAGAAGGGTCTTTTTAGTGACGATCCTTGAGAACATTCGGAGCGAATAAAAAAAGAGCCGAATAAACGGATTGTGTAAACAGATTGTATTGGGTTATTGGGTCGGGATTTTCCGGGATAGGAGAGAGAGAAGTCTATCAATAAATAAAACTTGACCCAATCAGTTCCAGAAAAAATCTAACGGGGGAAATGAAGAGGCTTGGCTTCGGTAGGAGGGGAGACATCATAGACAGATAGAGGAATGGGAGTGTGATCACTACCAAAAGTGCCATCGAGTGTTCACCAGGAGCATCTGAGACCTATACCGGAAGAGGTAAAGAAGAGGTCCGTCGAACTTGAGGAGAAAGCGTTTTTAAAGAAGGTAGGCGAGTGGTCATTGAGAAGGAAAGGATTATGGTTCAGGATAAAATCTTCCAGCACTGTGCCATTGAAGTTATGACCAGTGCAGCTTTAAAGATCTTTACTATTAAATCTTTCACCGCAGACTATTGAATTCGCTACATACTTATTGGAACATGCGACCGTTAATATATTTCTTCCGGTTTTTTGAATTCAAACATAGTGTAGCTGTCATCATTGCCCGTTTTTTTTTTTTTTTTTTTTGTTTGAAATAAGTTGTGGGTCTCACAGGGCAAATATGCCCGTTGTGTGAGTGCCCGACACTCTTATTAACGTTTATTCAAAAAAAATATATATACAATATAAAAATTATAATTTATCTTAACTTATTCTATAATCATAATATTAGTACTCTAGCGTTAAGATTAAGTATAAATATATATACGCATGCAAAACTACGTAACACGCCCCGTAATACGTATCTGTAAATTATTACATGCCGACAGCTCAATATTTAAAATGGGAAACATAATCTTCTTTACGACTTAATGTCCGGTAAAGACACTAGGAAGTCAAAAACAAAAACGTAAAAAGAAAGGAGCATTAAAAGGTAGAGAGATTCAGAACGTAGCTTGTTGTTTAATCTTTGCACCATTCCTTTAACCAATTTTCCACCTCCTTTTTCCACACACCAATTCTTTTTTCCTCTAATATATGATTCGGGATTGTACTTATTAATTTAATTAAAACCGAATTATCCGTATTATCAATTCGCAGATTTACCCCACGAGGATAGATGTAGTATGTATTACTTTGGTTTCTTGTCAATCTAGTTTTTTGCCTAGATGGTGACGTTAAATTCTAGTAGTCTGTAATAGTAATAGTACATCTTGGGGGACATTTCATTGTTTTCCTTCCACCATGTTGATCCAGGGACGTTTTGCTTCCAATGAGGGAGTATGAGTTTCAAACACCTCTTCTGTATTTTACTTATTTTATTTATTTCAGTTTTCTTAGCCTCGCTCCATATTTGAATTCCATATAATATTCTAGACATTATTATTGAATTATAGTATATACGTAGAGTTCGATATGATAGTACCTGCTTTATTTTATATAAAGCTGGAATTGTCTGTCTTAATTTCAAGTTTAAACTTTGAATGTGTTTTTTCCAGTTCAAGGATTTATCAATATACATACCTAGATATTTAATGTCATGAACGTTCTCTAATGGTGGACAGAAACATACATAGATGTGTATTGATATTTTTATGAAGCTCATGAAGGCAATCGTTATTATGAAGGACAATTCGCGGGTCGCGTGTGTTATGTTTAGAATTATTCCGAATGTGTAATACTTTTGATTTACTTATGTTTATACATAACTTCCTATCATGTGCCCATTTACTCAAATTATCTACATCCTCTTGTAATAATTTTTCCATAATCTCTAAATTTTTGTGCTCAATTAATAAAGCAATATCATCAGCAAAAGCGTATACCTTCGCATTTTTAATATGCTTGCATAACGAGTTAGTATAAATGAGAAAAATCATAGGAGCCAATACGGTACCCTGACCTACGCCATGTTGAATAGTTTTTTCATTACTTTTATTCCCTGCAATTTTGACCATGTTTTTTCTATTTGTTATATAATTCTTAAACCACTCAAGTTGATTGTTTTTAATGCCTAGATTTTCTAAATCCTTGATCAGTAATTCATGATCAACTAAATCAAACGCTTTGGATAGGTCAATAAATGAAATTAAAAATTGGTTCCCCATCGACAATCCCATATTTATCCTATTTACAATTGTTCTCAATAATGTTATCGTGGATCTTTTTTCTCTAAAACCGTGTTGGTTTTCGTAGAGTAGATTGTTTTTTTCCAGATAATTTCTTAAGTGTTTATCAATGTAGTGTTCTAAAATTTTAGTTATCACAGATGTTATTGTTATTGGACGGTAGTTTTCATACTGATTCTTCATTCCTTTTTTATATATTGGTCTAACAATACCTCTTTTAAGCCCATCAGGAGTAATAGCTTCCTTTATAGAATAGTTAATCAGGAACAAAAATATTTAAGTTTTGTTTTATATCTTTAACCCTAATTTCATCCCATCCAGGTGCCTTATAAACTTTTAGATCATTAATTATTGCTTCTATTTGGTATTTATTTGCTGGCGGAATAAAAAAGGAAGAATAAATACGATTATCAAAATTCGAATTCAATAACTGAAGTGTCATGGTTTTAAGTCGAACGAAAAAGGTTGTGTATACTCGTGTTTCGTTAAAATCGTTGATTTTAAGTCGAACGGAAAAGATCGTGTAAACCCGTGTTTCGTTAAAATCGTTATAATATAAACAAATTAGGTGTACGGACGGCGCCGTCATTATGCCGCCCGATCGTCCTGTAGCGGCTCCACCACCGTCGCAAGACCCACCAATTCTTCCAAACACTTTACGAATTACAAGATCTACAAAAAATAGTTCACAACTAACCTCACTAATCACCGCATCGTCGGCAACCAAACCTACACCGATTTCGTCAAAGGCAGCAGAAACGACACCACCAACACCAGCAAACAATGCATTTTCTCCAGCGTATAACAAAGTGGCCGAATCTGTAAAATTCCCAGACCGAAAATACTCGATGCAGCTGATAACATTCCGCTCAGCAACTACGTAGAAGCCGTTAGCAACAAGGTTGGTCCACACAATATTTTATTTTCCTCTCGCACATCGAACAACCGTATATGTATGTATTTATCGAACAGAAATGTAGCTGATCAGTTTATATTATCTCACCCGTCTCTTACTATAAATAATATAAGTATTAAGACGCGTAAATTAATAAACCCATCCAAGCGCATAGTTCTGTCTAATGTTTCGCCACATATTCCGAACTACATACTTGAACAAGCTCTTTCCAATATTAATCTGAAACTAACCTCCCCAATCACTTTCATTAAAGCTGGCCTCACTGAAGAAAAATTTAAACATATCCTGAGTTTCTGTAGACAAGTTTATGTAACATCTGATGAGATAAACCAATTTCTTATACCAGAATCAATGATCATCAAATATGAAGATGAACAATTTCGTATATTTATAACAACAGAAGAAAAGTGGTGTAAAGCTTGTAAAACTCACTCACACAACGAAACTACTTGTTCAAAAATAGAACAGGCAAAACTTACAAACCAGAAAAATGATCAGACTGGCAAACCGGCTACTAGCCAACAAAATGAGAAAGAGAACAAAATGGTAGAGGACGAACCGGCGATACAAAACCCTAGCAAACTGATTAAACCTCATGTTAAATTAAATACTTCCAAAACTCTTGTATCAAAGGAAAAAAGTGAGCAACAACAAACAGTCGCTAAACGAGTACATCCCGTAACACCAGAACCACAAACTACAATGGAGTTTACTTTCACAGACATGCAAAATAAACCTTCTGAACAAAGTAATACCGAAACTAGTTTATCAAACACCAACAAAACAAACACGAATAAGGAAAAAGAATCACATAAAATTCAAAAAAAAATTAAACTGTCAACAAAAGAGATGTTAACACCAATAGCCGAAAATATAACAGAACAAAAAAGTTA
The DNA here is from genome assembly GCA_039619475.1 of Icerya purchasi. NCBI lineage: Eukaryota > Metazoa > Arthropoda > Insecta > Hemiptera > Monophlebidae > Icerya > Icerya purchasi. The sequence goes on along the minus strand of CM077116.1, from coordinate 94,380,624 downwards.
TCCATTATCCTTCACTAATTTCACTATTCTAATGGATATGGTTAAAGGCCAACATGAACCATTAGATATCATACAAACTTTCACAGATGACATCGAAGGATTAAAAAGAATGTTAGCGGAAAACTACGGATTGTGAAATGAAAGGTCGATTTAAAAGACTACTAAAAAACCTCAATAAATCAACTGACGAGTCACATGACAGTGATTCTGAAACTGAAGAATAAATTTCTATATACGAAATTAAGAAATATATATTATTAATAATACCAGTATTTCCATATATTTTTATAATAAATGTATTCCCTAATTAAACCTCATATTATAAGCAATGGTCAAGATCTTACAGTACAATGAAAATCACTCTAGCGTAGCTAGAGATATTTTACTAACAAAAGTGATAACTAAAAATATAGATATTATATTTATTTGTGATAAGTGTAAAAGTAATTATGTACCCACAAATTTTAAGAACATAGCACACAACAAGCTTATGATAATCTATCGATTAGGAATACCTTTAAAAACTAAATTTATACATAACAATTTTAACATTATTATTGTTGAAATTGAGGATAGTACTTTTATTTTAACGTATATACCGCCAAATGGCGTATCTACTCAATATTTTCAGTTTATCGATATGTATTTAAAGAATAATAAATTAACGAAATTTACATGGTTGGGAGACCTAAATTCTCGGAATTTACTATGGGATACAGTGAATAATACGAGAGGAAAGAAATTATTAAATATAATAGAATTACATGACTTACATATTTTAAATATCAAAAATAAATATACTTTTAAGAGAAGCAAACAAAAAAGTGTAATAGACTTAACTTTGGTAACTAAAAATTTAATAAATCTAGTTCAAAATTGGGAAGTTAGTCACGAATTAAATGCCAGTGATCATTTTTATATTACTTTTAACGTAATTTCGGCGACGAGCAAGACAGAAGAAAGTGTTATTAAAGTTATTAACTACAATAAGTTAGCAGTTAACTTAAGAAAATACAGTTATATGATTGATGTACATGTTATCTGCAATGATATACAACAAATTAAAAGTTGGTTGAATAGTTTTCAAGACTATGTCAACACAGTTCTAAATAGTTCATATTCCACCATCCGGTCAACTGTCTATTGGTGGAATACTGAATTACAAATAAAGAAATTACTGGTAAATAATTTATACAAAAAGTATCGAAACTGTAAAAACATACATGTAAAACATAACCATTACAATAATTATAAAGTAAATTTTAAGGAATATAAGTTTATGATTAAAAACGCTAAGTTGAAAGCCTGGAAAAAATTACTGGAAGACAAAAATGTCTTTGGATTAAAATACAGAATATTAACTAATAAAAAAAAAAGTATTAATATCCCAACATTAGATAATTATGCATGTACAGAAAAGGATAAAGTCGACTTATTGATGTCAAAGTTATACCTTAACGTAAAACCATTTAAAGCAGAAGTACATGAACCTAACGTAACCATATCGATTACTAAAGAAGAAGTTAACGTAATTATTAAACAACTTAAAAATAAAGTGTCAGCAGGACTTGATGGAATATCAAATGAATTTATTAAAAGATTTCATAATTTGTTACCAGATGTAATACCGAAAGTTATTAACGTACTATTTAAATATAGTTATTATCCTCAAGAATGGAAATTAAGTAAAACAGTTATAATACCTAAAATTAATAAAAATCCAAACTCGTCTACTTCATATAGAGCTATATCTTTGTTATCTAATTTCAGTAAAATTTATGAAAAATGTATTCTTCATAAATTAAAAGAATTTGTAGAAAATAACGGAATAATAAATGATAACCAGTATGGCGCATTACCAGGTAGATCGTCTGAATTGGCTATTCACAATATTTTACAAACAATAAGAATATACAAAAATAAAAATTACCGTACATGCTTACTTACTCTTGATATAACAAAGGCCTTCGACAGTTTAGATTTAAATAGATTACTTGCATTATTAAAGGAACTAGGAGTACATAATGGCATGTTGAACATTGTAAATCGATATTTCGAAAACCGCTACACTGTATTACAAATCGGTAATTATTCAAAAAAACAAGAAACCGTTATGGGAGTACCGCAAGGGTCTGTTTTAGGACCGTACTTGTGGAACATAGTTTTCTCCCAAATGTATAACATTAGATTACCCACTAATGTAAACATTTTCACTTTCGTAGATGATATTGCAATAGTAATAGCCGATAAGAATGAAAATGTATTGGAAAATAAAGTTTCCCAGGTTTATACAGAAATCGCGAAATGGTTAGAACAATACAATTTAAATATTAACGAATCTAAGTCATCTTACATGTTGTTTAACAAAAACTTAAAGGATAAAAGATTAAATTTGCTCCAATACGGATTAAATATTAGCATGGTTAGTCAAACCAAATACTTAGGCATAATAATAGACAATAACTTAAAATTTTATAATCATTTTCACTATATCACTAAAAAAATAAATACATTTTTAATTATATTTAACAAATTATATAATAATAATAACCGATTAAATTACAAGAAGGGACTAACCTTATATAAAAGCGTAATATTGCCTAACATACTTTATGGTAGTGTAATATATATAGACATTTTAAAAGTTAAGCGATTTCAAAATATATTAAATAGTTTTCAGAGAACTATTGCAATAAAAATGATTAAAGCTTATAGAACTACCAGCTACATGGCAAGCGCTGTCATTGCAGGTATTAAACCATTAACTTACGAAATACAGAAACATATTAACATATTTTTAATAAAAAATAATATAAATTTAAATCATGAATTTCATAACGTATAGTATCGTCAACCTTATTTCATACACGAACAAACCTCGTTAACGCTTAAACAGTTTAAACTTATATTAGATAAATATTATAATAATAAATTTCAGGCGCAGTGGGACCAATATAATAACGGTATAGCTAAAAATTTTTTTCCAACCATAGATGATAGACTACATAATAAAGTTTTTACGCCAAATTTTTTTAATGTACAATTTCTTACTGGACACGGTCTATTTAAAGATTATTTACATAAACATAAAATTGCACACTCAAATAACTGTGTAACGTGTAACTGTCCTGATAATATTAAGCATATCTTTTCCGGCTGTTAGTAATACAGATTTTAGCAATATTAGCCCTGATCAGTTAGTAACTAAGCTATTTACAATATTCAATAGTTTTACGATAGCCGAAATAAATCACCGTAAAGTACATGTACACCTGTATTAATATTAAATTTATGTATACTAATTATTATTAACATTGTAAAACAGTCTGTCAGGGTTCCATAAACTTAAATGGAAGGGCTCAGGACAGACCTGTTATTTATATAAATTTTCTAAATATATTTACCCCATCGTATTACGAATTGGGGACAAAAAAAAAAAAAAAAAAAAAAAAAACTGAATGTGACATTCGTGTCTATGATGTTCCACTGAACATATAAAATAATCACTAAATTGTTCAGCAACTGATGCAGTATTTCCAAAATGTTTAACGATGAAATCATCGATTGATGTTTTATTGTTTTTATTAACAATATTGTTAATTACATTCCATACTTTTTTACAATCATTGTTTGCTTTAACTATTTGACTCCGATAATAATTCTGTTTCGAATTCCTTATTTCAGTTGTAACCATATTTCGATATTTTCTAAATAAATTTTTATATCGAATATTGGTTCTGTTCCCTTTACTAAGTTTAAAGTACTGATCTCTGATTTTCATAAAATTGATTATTTTTTGACTTATCCATTCATTTTTAGGACAGTATTTAGTCGCCTTTTTACTCTGCCGTACTTCTATTTTGCATTCTTTGTAAAGGCCTTTAAAAACTGAATGTATATTATCATATATATATATATATATATATATATATATTTCCTGACGTTGTAGAGATACTTACCTCATTCCAGTTATGACTAATTATCTTATTATGCAATCTCTTTTCATCGAAAACATATTTCAAAGGGTTACTAATAGATTGAAAACTCCGGTTTGAGATACTAAATGCACAACAAATGATGTAATGATCCGATATTTTCGAGTTAATAATTCCCGAAGTAATTTCATTTGTATTATACTTAATAAATATGTTATCTATACATGACTGAGTACTTCTATCAATCCGTTCTTCTTCTCTCGTAATTCCATTTATTGGCACATAAATTACGTTTAAAAAATTTTCAGCCTGTAAATTACGAAGAGATAAATCAATATTAAAATCACCGCAAATCAGGAAATTATCTTTATTGCTTAATTTTTTTAGGAGTGAAGCTATTTCGTTTATAAATTCGCCTACGTTTTTATTCGGTGATCTGTACATGGCAATTAAGCGTAAAGGGTTGTTTTTGCAAATCTCTATATCTATCATCACCAGGTCCATACTTGGTCTATTATTAACCTCCCGAACGTGATATTTAAACTTATTATTTATAAACACAAGTATTCCTCCATTAAACCCTATAGGTCTTTGTAGTCCAATATTCGTGAATCCAGTTATATTATATAGATTTAATTCATCCTTACTTATATTAATTTCAGTTAATATGATGACACTTAAAGATGACCTGTGAATGTAAGTTATAAATTCATCCCAGTTACGTCTCAGGGTTCTTATGTTTAAGTGCAACACATGAAAAAGCTCCGTATTAATTTGTAGTGAATTATTTACATTTAGTATGCTGTTTACATTGTCAGTCCATTTTTTGATATTAATATAATTGTTGCAATTTTGTTTACTGCGATATTGAATTAGAGAAGTCATATTTGAGAAGAGAATCAAAAGCTATTATTACTGGAAATGATAGCTCTTTTTTTTCTTTTTTTTTTTCTTTCTCTTTTTTGCAAAATTGAATTATAGACGACAATAGTGTAACGTTAAAGTACGGTATAGAGGAAAAGAATTGATCATATTTCGACAAATATTGAGCTATCACAAATTGTATTCGGAAAACGGTTATCGATGTTGCACTACTAATCGGCAAAATTATCAGTAATTGGACTAGGATATTAATATACCGATATTTACCCGTATATAAGACAGAATATCTAGTATACACATATAAACACACCCACATTATATAGACACAATCACACTTCCGCACACTCACTGACAAATTACAGTTGAACGCTCTGTACACTATATACATAGAAAAAATCGATTTAATTTTATCGCAATGGAGTGCATCTAAAATAAAACAGAAGAAGGAAATAGTGAATAGCAACAAATTAACCACCACCGCACGAAGCCCCTTACAATAAAGATACGACCCCGGCCAAGCGACAGTTGCACTTACTGACACTACACGCTCACAGTTCTCTCTCACGTCAACAACATTCGATTTTAAACGTCTGAACTTTCTTTCCGTATCTGCATCATACAACAAAGAACAAGAACAGACACTATCTCGCGCATCGACCAACTGACAGACATACCTCATCGACTCTAGAGTACCACTGAACCGTTCTACACCACCTGAACACACAGACAAACTTATCAACATCAACATACATTACGCACACTTCCCATCGCACACATACCATCACACACTGCACTTTTACAGAGATCTCGGATTTCCTTTTATCATCTTCACGCCTATACACTGCCTTAACCGCCTTGCCCAGCCGACGCCGTAGATCGACACAATACACGCGCACCACATTCATTCCTGCACACACGAAAACTAACAAAACATTTATAATAACATTTATAATAATTTATTTAAATCCGCTTCGGATCGGATGTGAAGTACGTGAGCTTCCTGGTCCTTCCTAACGTAAATTTTCCCTCTTTTCGACCAGACGAATCGAAAATTCAGTAATTTCGCTTTTTTCTTCACCTTCCATAGCAAATCTTTGTAATACCTCGACAGATTTTCGTTTATGTAAACCTGTCGTTCACTACTTAAATTATTACTAATTTCTTTGTCCAAGATTCGGCGTTCCCTTTTTTTTTGTCTAAAATTTTATCCGCTAATTTCCTGGTTGTTTTCAATATTATCGGTTTCGGCAGACTCACATTCCTTGAAAGTAGCCTGTGCGTCGCCACAATATCATCTTCCTTAATCTCGACCCCAATTTTCTGGCAAACTTGAATAATAATTCGTTGCAAGTTCTCATCCTTCTCTTCCGAAATTCCATGCAACTCAACATTTGAAGCTCGCTTGTTAATTTTTCAACTTGCTGTCGTAGAGCTTTAATTTCCGTTAGCAAGTCTTGATTTGACTGCTGCATGACATCATACTTGTCTGACACAAATTCAATGCACTTTTTCATTTCACAAACCTCGCGCTTTATCACGTTAACTGACGAGGCAATCGAGGTATTTTCCATCTCATCTTCCGAGTCCTCCTGATGCGACCTTTTTTTAATAGCCTCGTCGCTCTTATCGCTTAGTTGCCTCTTAATGTGTTGTTTATTACCCCTTTTAGCCGGCATCCTCTGATGAGAAACTTGAGTCGGAAATAATAAAATATTAATCGAACACGCAGTTTGACATGCGAGTTAATGAAATAATATTATAAATAAGTCGTCTTACTTGTTTATAACGGTTATCTTTCTTACAAGCTGATAAGAAATAGTGATGAACACGAACAATAATGAACCTTTATACGCACAGAGAAACCGTTATGCAGCGCGTGAGTGTTTTATATGTATTTATAGGTGACAACCGCGACAAAGGTATATCGACGAATATATCGCAGTATACGTATCTGACTTCGACTTATATCTTTCGAGAGTCCGGAAGAATATGATCGAAGGAAAAATTAAACAACTGACCGACAATTAAACAGAACGCGAATAAACTTTATCACGCGAGAGTTTACTCATTCGCGGAAACCCATAATAAATCGGCTGTTTAAAATATCACAGTCCATTTTAACGTAAGACCGGATCTAAGAACATAGTGGACATTATCTAGCACGATGAATTTAGCAACACATCACAAGTTCGTACGCATAAGGGCCAGGTTGGTTCTATAGATTTAAATTCGTCAAGATTTTACTTGGACCGAAAAAAATGAGTGGCCTTATTATTGTTTTTAACGCTGCTGCGAAAAATTCTATATCAAATGATACCGTTAAGATCAGAATTAGAGCATTCTTGAAGAGAAAAAAACATTTTGCGACTAGCATGTAGGTGATTTCGGTCATTGTAGCAAGAACACTCGAAAAAAATGAAAATAATTTTTGATTTTTTTCCCCCCGAATTAAAACAATGTTATCAATCGTTTCCGTTATTATATATAACCTAAATTAATAAAAGTTGTACTGGAATTTTAATTTAATGACAGCCCTGAGAGCATTAGCCCAGCAAAAAGGAATAGATGCATGAAATAGAACAGAAATTATATTTTTATTCTGTCGATAATGGCATCAAGGACACCCCTAAGACAGAAACAACAGAAAGAATAGGTAGAGAAAGAACATAAAAGGCGTTGAAAGGAGCAGGAAGACCAAGTTTCAAAAGATGAGAATAAAGTAACTCACGCTCGCGAGATAAACCGGAGCACTCGAAGAGGTCGTAATTCGCATCACAAACATACTGGGAACCTTCAGGATCCAATGGATAATTACGAGATGCAGCCAAAGAAAAGCGACTTAGAGAATACGGAAGGAGACTATGCGAGAAACGGAGGCGAGATAATTTAGTAATTATGGACCGATGCAAACTGAGGAACTCATAGAACAAAGGACGAGGAGGAGGAACAGGATTAATCAAGAGATAAATGGAATTAGGATTAGCGAAAAGAGAAACATAAACAGAATGCCAAAGTCTAAGATGGCAGAATTTAGTTGGAAGAAGAATATTGTGTGCTGGAACCCTACAAATAAAATTCCCATTGGAAACAGCAGCTTTAGCAAGAAGGTCGACGGCTACATTTCCATCAATGCCTGCATGTCCTGGAATCCAAAGAAAGTCAATCTGGGTACACGTCGATGAGGATAGATCATGAAGAAGAGAACGAATAGAAAGGATAATAGCATCAGTGGAAGGAGAAAGGGAAGGTGGAGATAGCGCTAGAAGAACACTTAAAGAATCAGAAACAATAAGGAATTTGGAAGAACTTGCAGAAGAGTAAATATAAATAATGGCTTGTAGAATGGCAAAAGATTCTGCGGTAAAGACAGAACAAAAGGACGGAAGTCTAAAGGACTGAGAATGAAAGAACTGAGGGCACAAGAATGCCGCCCCAACTCCGCTCGGGATCTTCGATCCGTCAGTAAAAATTAAAAAGTGATCACGGAATAGAGAATTTATTGTATTATTAAATTCCATACTGCCGATATAAGAGGGAGAGGATTTAAGGAGGTATGGCATGAAGATGATATTTGGTGCCTTTAACAATTTGGAATAGACGTAAGAAAAAAATGGAAGCTTGTGATGAGGAATGACAAAAGGGGAAAATTTAGCAGCAGTGATAAGCACATGGCACGAAAGCTCAATTTTCGTATACCGTATATGCATTATTCGTTTTTATGATGAAAGATTTTATCGGGTCAAATATGGAGATGAAGTTTTTAATATATATCCGATAGCTATTGGTGTTCCCCAGGATGGCGTATTCGGATTATTGTTATTCATTATTTGCACAATCGATCTTCCTGTTGATGATAATGCTCTAGTGGCTACTTTTTCAAATGATACAGCTGTTCTATGCTCAAATGTAAATCCAGCTAAAGCAAATATTGCTTTGCGGACTGCAGTTAGTAAAACAACATCATGGTACCAAAAGAGTGACGAATAAAAATAAGTGAAAATAAATCATCTTGTTTATATTATTTACTAACCGATATGTAGTGTAATGGTTGGAAATAAGATACTTCCAATCAAAAAGAATACCAAACACCTTGGTATGGCATTTGGACCGAAGATTAACTTGGCGTAAACACATTGAAAAAAAAAGAATGAACTTAAGCTAAAACCTTGGTCGGATCCATTCTGAATTTACATATCAAAGTATTAATGAGTTTTTTGGCTTCGTCCTTAAAGGCAACTATTCGAAAGTATGATTAACCAGCGCCTTGCTTGGTGGCTGGAGCATAATAATCTGATCTCCAACAATATGTTTGCTTTTCGTCCCGGTCTTGCTGTATCTGACTACATTAGCCTCCTTCTTTCTGTTATATACAAAGCTCTTTTCGAAAGAAAATACACGGTCGCTGCCTTTGTCGATGTAATCTCCGCTTTCGATAATGTTCATCTTCCATCCCTTAAAGATAAGATGATTTCAGCTGGCATTCCTGTTGAACTTACCTCTCTAATAATTAGAATTTTTCAAAACAGAACCATTCACCTTTCTGCTCCTTCCTTTTCTGATTCTAGATGTGTGTTCCGTGGTCTTCCTCAGAGGTTACGTTCAAGTCCTGCTCTTTTTAATATCTACTCGCTTGAATTAGCTTCTTTCCTTTCTCAGCCTCCACACTCCTTTTCACGGACCGTTTATTACTACTCAACTTCCATTATCTCTGCTAATGATGAACTCAAATCCGCTCTATCCAACATCCATCCAGCCATTTCTTCCTCTAAATCTGCTTGTATGATTTTTTTTCTTTCGTCCATATAATACTTCCTTGATTAATATCTCCTTAAACAACTTACCTATTCTATGATTAAAGTCCTTTTGCTATTTTGGCTTTTTTCTAGACAGTCGATTATCCTTCCGCGAGCATATTTCTTATTTATATATTTTCTGTCTTAAGAGAACTAATTTATTAAAATCTCATTCCTACCCCAATGTTCTTTTTATTCCGTATAAATCTTGCTCCTAAACGTCTTCTTTCCAAACCCGATGGAGTCCAGAATTCATGTCTTCGTCTTTGCCTTGATGTTCCGAAATCCTCTCCTATACCAGCAATACTTTCAAAAGCCGACATTTATCCTTTACACATTCGCAGATCTTTCCTCAGTGATCACTTCCTCATAAAACGTCTTCCTATTAAGTTATCTAAATTAGTTTCTGCTTATTCCTACATTTCGGCTAATAGGCGGTTTTCCTCCCCGAAGATTTCTATTCTATCTCATGTTTCTCGCAGTCGTTCTCCTTATTCGACATTCATCTATACATATCGTAAACTCCGGTTCTTTACATTCAGCTTTTCAAACCTTTTACATCCCCTAATTTATTTTTCCTTCCTTCTCACGCCAAGTCTCACTTCTAATCGCCAAGAGAGTTCAGCGAGGCTTTGGGTTCCTTATTTTCTTCTTCTTCTATCCTTTTTTACGGATTGTTCCAGAAGCGATGGGAGCGTCAGGGCCTCTTCCCTTTTTTCTTCCCTTCCACACTATGAACTTTATGAGCTTCCTTCCTTCTGTATTCCATTTTTACTGCGGAATCGTATACAATACTTCGTGCTGTTCTTTTCATTGCACTTTCCTCCTATAATAACAAGTACTGTTCCGACTCGATGAGCATCTTGCTGGCCATATCCTCCGCTTTTCCATCTCCTTCATACGACTACATTATCTTTTTTATTCGTTCCTTAATTGCCAATCTTTTTTTAGTTCTTTCCATTCAAATCGATCTTCTTTGGATCCTCAGTCATAGCGGCATCGCGAGCAACAAACTAGTTGACTCGTTTACTCGCTCTGCTTCCTCTAACGGAAAAATTTATCAATAAGTTTCCTGCTAACAATAATATCCTTTTTCCATCTAAACAAGCACACTTCAAGTCACGGTCGGTTATCGACATCACCTCCTTTTCTAATCCTCATTCCTTTTACAAACTAATACAGCCTCTCCCCTCGTCACGGTCTTAGTTTGCTGATTTTCCTGATCTCAATCGCTCCATTATTTCCTACATAACACGTTTTTGTTTCAGCCATAGTTGTTTTCCTTCGCCTCTTTTTCGTTTTTCTATTATTTCTTCCCGAGTGAAAGGAACTAGCCTTCCTACTCTCATTAGTGCCGTTGAGTACACTGTGAACCTTAACTTCGCAATCCTAAACGCCCTGATAAGCGTATGGGGGACTCAATTTAATTTATTGTTTCTTCTCCACATCGCATTTTTCATCCCTCGGATCACGACCGCGTTTGCGATGCAGATCATATTGTTTTTGAATGTCCTCTTCTTGTGCAGGAGTGTTCCCTTCTCTACACTAAGTGCTTGCCTCTTAAGCTGCCTACTCCTTTTTGTGCTTCTTATATACTTTCCTTTCCATCACTAGATGTTGTTCCAGCTTTAGCAAAGTTCATTTCCTCCATTTCTCCATACATATTAATAATCCTTTTATTCCTGATTCTTGATTGATGGGTCATTGCCCGTGGTTGGCGTTCTCAAAAAGGCGGGAAAAGAATTTGCTATTTACCATAGTAAATAGACATGCCACCTTTTACCACGATAAATAAACGTATTAATCTCTAATAAACCTTAAAAATGCAACGATCACAAACCCGTATAAAGTGACTCATTTTGATACTTTTTTTTTTTTTTTTTTTCAAGATATCTAAACCTATAAAAGTCCCGAATTCACGAATTTATCAAAAAATCATTAGATCCATTTTCGAGAAACCAATTAAATATGATACGTGTGTGTATACAATTTACACTTCTAAGATATTTCCATTTTGGTTACTTATTAATTTAAATTGCTCGGAATTTCAAATAAAATAACTTTTAATTTATTTCAGAAGCAAATTATTTACATACTTCAACTCCCTGAAAAATAATGTTCTTCTTTAAATACGGTCTCGAACAGAATGGAATTTTCCTTTTTCGGTAAATGTCTTTATGGGAAGTGAGCATGACTTCGCACGTAGGAAGAAATATAATCAGAATTTCGGTACATTTTTCTCCGAATTAAGGAAAAACTGCAAGAGAGCAAATTGGAAAATGAAAACAAGCGTTCCAATAGAAAAAACAAAAAACTGAAAAACCAATATCGACACACGTTGAAGGAAAATATTTCTGGAAAGCAATTTTTACTAAAAATTGTCCTACGTGTTTTACTCAACGTCAAAATTGGTGCCGGAATTTATCTTTTTGTTTTTCTTCATTCTATATTTATTTGTTTTTAAAATTTTTTAAAGTCTCTTTCACATCATTTTACTGGGAAAACTTTTCGGTGATAACTACTAACGGGTCCCCGGGGACAACTTGCTACATGATATTTAAAAAGATAATCGAAAACATTCTACCCAAAATATGTCAATAACAGAAGCGAAAAAATAAAACACTACCTTACAATAAAAATTACAAAAAATCTTACTTTTAAGCAGGTGGTATATGAAATTTTTTTAAAAAATCGACAATTTTAGTCACTAAAAATTAACCATTTTGCCGGACAATCAAAGACCAATAAGCTATTTACTAGTATCCTGCACACTTTAAAATTACAAACCAGTTTGGTGAACTGTTTCACGATCGACCTATAAATAACGTATAAAGGATTATTCGAACGAACAACCGTGAATGAACATCGCGATGGACTCGTTCGTGACAGATAACTCCAATTTTTGAGACAAGCATGTACGGTCACAAGTATCACGAGAGTGTACTTTAATCGGTCCAGTGATAATCGAGCGTACCTTCCGCATACAGATTTTTCCATTTCTTTCGTATCTGCAATTTCCCAGTTTTCTAGGATAATGGAAAATTGAGCTAGTGTTTGTACCTCCAAGCTGATCACGTAGCAAACGTTTTAGCAGTCTACTGTTTTTCAGACGAAATGACCGATCCAGAGCAGTTAAGATCCAGCAGTCAGCCCTTCAATAAGCCCAAAACCTTGTACGGGTTTTTCGTTAATAACGAAATCGTTCCGTGTCACTCGATTCTCTACAAAAATGATTCTTCCTAATATAACTTTAGTGCAAAGTATCCGACGAGCTATATGACAGCAACGAGGAGGGCTACGCGGAACATCTTTGCTTTTGTTCACAACGATATACATCTTTTGGAAAAATACACTTCGACCTAATCGGGCAAAAGCAGATGAACTACTGAATAACAAAATAACAGTTTTTCCATATTAATCTGACTAGATTAGTGATGTAACTTATATATTTTTCTATCGAGTTCGGCCGTGCGCACATCTTGAAAGTTATCATAAATTCCACATACTACTGTTATTCCGAAGAACACATTTCTCTTAAGCAAGTATTCGTCTATAAGTTTCTTTTTTCACTCTCCGTTTTAATAATAAACTACTTCACTTCGAAAACTTTCCGTTTTCATTCGATTTACACCGATATTTATCGCTAGCATCCGATCATTTCAAGCGTCATTATCGAGCCGGTGGTCTTGGAGAGGCTGTAGAAAACGTATTTATAACTCGGACAATGCTATGAATACATTGAATCCGGCAAAAGGAAAACGAAAATACAATTAACAATTCGAATCCGACTATATGTATATTCGCGCAACTTTTTATTGATACATACATTTTCATTGTAAACAATAAATAACAACATAGTATTGTTAAGCGGAAATTGTAAATTTACAAACATTACAAACTTCAAAATTTTTCAGGCAAAATACAAAACCTTCTTATCATTTGTTTACGACGAATACATTTTTTTCGAAAATAACACATTTCATCCTTCGTCTTATTCTGAATTCTAGAACAACGTCTAATATACGAGCTTCCGGCCGTGTTGTGTTTGCGATAAAATCATCATTAAGCTATAGACGAACCTTGAAATAGAACTCTAAGCCGTTGAAGCCGACATTCATATTTCTTTTCCACTTACACTTTGTTCCATCAATCTTCCACCGGGAGATGCGGCCACATACGATCGTATCAATACAACTGTTTCCGCTCTTTCTCACTCCTTTATAGTCTACGATAATCTTAATTTATACTCACTATCCCAGGCCAGTCCTAAACTGAATAGGAAGGGAAAAAAATCGAACGAATTTATCTACAACTATGACCTCAATATCTAGAGTGGTCTATAAAAATACGTACGCATTTTAATTTTTCATACAATGCGTTGTCAACTTTCGACTTAAACATCACGTCCGCAGGACTAACCGGCAATCTTCAAGTGTTCAGTAGCAGCGAACTCGCTCAAAGTGATATTTTCCCCTCGATAATAATCCTCGATCAATATTGCACCAGTGGAACTTCTGATTTAAATCGTTTTTTTTTTTTTTTTTTTAAATAACATATGGAGAACCCACAAGGCAACCGCCCGTCTGTAGGTTCTCATCACAGTTACAACGTTTATTTGTAATAAAGTTACAATCGATCATGTACAATTAACCGCTTAACTAACAAATGTGTCATAAAACAAAGTAAAAACAAACGTAATATAAATTTCCACTAAAAATAACAGCGTAACGCATAATTCAAAATCTAAACAAAACAAGGCAAAAACATAATAGCAATTCGTATAGAAACCCAATGCAAGAAAAATGTAAAATAAAAAAATATATATATATGTATATAAATAACTGGGAAAAGATAAAAAAAAAAAAAAGAAAAAATCACTTATCACATACTCCTTCCACCTATTTTTTGTAGTTGCTCAACAGCCAATTTTTAATTTCTAAGAGGCAATTTTTTTTATTCTTTATTTTTATAATATTCGTCGGAATTTTCCCTAACAAGTCAATCAGTACAGCGTCCTTTGTTCTATCAATATAATTATTTATACCTTTAGGCTTGATATATGTAATTTTTGACGAAGCTCTAGTTATCTTCACTATATTCCTAGTCTTAAGGTCGGGAGGGTTCAGCTTATAATCATATAAAATAAATAAATAATACCTTAGTTTAGCCGGTAATTCTTCCATTTCCTTCCACCAATTAAGGTTACCCCTTCTTTGACATAAATCCTTTCTTATTATGAGTTTTAAGCTTTTTTTATGAATAGCATTTATTTTTTTATGTTTAGATTTCTTTGCTCCTCCCCATGCTTGTATAGCGTAAGATATCCTTGATGTTATCAGAGCATTATAGTATTGTTTTAGAATTTTTGGCGGTAACAATGGCCTAAGTCTATAAATCGCCGGTAAGGATTGCCTGATCTTTTTTATTAGTTCAAATATATGCTGTTTCCAACTTCAGAGCCCACAGTACAAACGGACAAAGGAATCTGGCTATAAATAATTAAGGAAGAAGAAACACGGGATGTTTAAAAAGCAGTTAGATCCATCAAGCACGAAACCTATATAGAGCACAGCGCTTAGCGTCCTTAAACAATTATCCGAAAGTTCAACGACTTTCTCCATCACTATAAAGCAAAGTTTATAGTTTTTAATTGTGAAACATTAATCATATTTATGGCGAGCCTACCATTCTGTTAAAAGAAAATGAGCAGAATTTTCACCCTTATTTAATTGGCTAACGATCCTGCCATGTATAGAAACTTAGATAATGGCCATACGGAAAGTACCAGAATAGGGAAATCAAAATTTGTCATATTAGCTTCCAGAATTGATGCTCTAGACAGGATGACAAGAAAATTCTATAGGGACTATACATTACTTATTTAGATACAAATATGGCTTCATTTCAATGATTGAAAATGAAAACACATGTGTTTATCCTATGCCAATAGCACCGATACATGCAAATCGCCTATTCTTAATTTAATATCGTGTCCAATTACATGGTAATTTTATTTTTATTCCTGTTTTTTTCATCAACAGACTCTTCTATCGGAAATCTGCATTTTACCTTTTTACGTTAAAATCCAGTTATTAGTCATCCACTTAGTTTTGCGTTGTCCTCTTTAACAAAAACTATTATTATCACTGTATTTATTATTTAGACTCATTGTTAAATTTATTTTTGTGGTGAAACTATTATTAGGTATAAGATGATCAAATGATCAAACTGGTTTAATATACCGTACTAAACCTGCTACACCGGAATGAATATTACTTCTTTCCCTTATTATGTACAACAGTGTAAAAAATTTTAATTTTTCTGAGGGGAGGGGCTCAACTATGGGAATTAAACTAGTGGAAGTGAAATTTTTGAAGTCACCATGTGCGGCAGCGGGAATCAACCCAGGTCTTAATTGAACGAAATATCACTGCCTAACCAAGTACGTTACCGGTAGCTGACTAGTGGGCGCACTTCATCACTGATATTGTTTTAAAACTGACGTTGATTAAGAAAGGTTCTACTCGATTATTCTCGTGTGATAGAGTTTACTTGCCTTGTGTTCAATTGTCTGTTGAAGAGATCGGTGAGATGGTTTAATTTATCTACATTTATTTTTATTTTACCTCGTCCGTTTCGTTCTTACCGATTTCATTTCTCGCTGCGCGTTATTTAATTCTCGAATTCAATCGCTAATTTAATTTAATGTCAGATTCGTCTGTTCGGGATGCTAAATCATCCCCAATCTTTTCGCACTGTTTGTAAAGGTGTCGTTAACCCTGTTATTAAAACGACTAACAAAACTAATTAGGACTGCTTCGTCTAGCTCATCTACTTGTCTCGCTAGAAAATATTAATATGACTTCTGATATGGATACTTCCGTTAATTCTAACAATAATTCTAAAGCTAACATACCATTATTTTCGAATAATTTCGAAGAGAAAATTTGGTTTTAGTCGGGAATTTAGGAAGTAATAACACAACTTCACCCGATGACTTCAGCTAAAATGTTTTATAAAAAATTTAGCCATTCATTCACAGTTACAATCGTTCAGGAACTTGATTAAGCTTTTATTCTTGCAGCTAATCAGTTCTGGCTTCCTGATAACGTCCCTAAAGAACTCAAAAGAAGGATAATTTATTCCACAATCGTTACTATTCCGTTCCGGCATAGTTCGCGATATTCCATCTGATTTGTCCATTAAGGAATTTCTCTTAAACTCCTCTTGTAATCTCAAATATCCGAAGATAAACGTATTTCTGAAAATTACTTACGCTGATTCTTGTTATCGAAATTTAATTTTTGGGCTCAACTCGTCCGTCTTCAGTCAATTTCTACGATTTTCACTGAGTCTAAATTCAGCCAGTTATTCGTAAACTTAAACTTGGCCGTTATTGTCCCCGATTCGACCGCTATAGCTCTTTAGTCGGAGCAAAACCTATTTACTCCTTCTGTTTCGGTAGTTATTTTGCTAGTTTTCGTTGCGTTCATTGCGGTGAAAATCATTCTACCCTTGACCCTTCCTGTTCGATATTTAGGGAGCAAGTAAAAATACATAGGATTATGAGTTTCTAAAATGGTACATACTCCGAGACCCTATATTAGTCAAGGGGAACTGATCTCCCTGCGACTTTTTAACACAAACGATTTACAAGACTTTTCTAATATCACAAAAAGGAAGAGGGTCATTGAACTTTTAGATCACTTTTTACAGCGCTTTAAGCGCTGTGTTCTATATAGCTTTGGTGCTTGATGGTTTTAACTGGTTTTCAAACATGCCGTGTTTCTTCTTTTTCCTTAATTGTAGGCTGATTCCTTTGTCCGTCGGTACTGTGGGCTCTGTAATTGCAGATGTAGCCATGATATAGCAAACTCCTTTTGCTTTTCCCTTCGACAATGTCATTCCTTCTCTTTTCAGGATGCATATGTTTTACATTTATCGACGTTGATTGTCATTGTCTTTCCATCTTTGGTATAGTATTCTTAGTCAGGTTCTATTCCTCGAGACTCCTAATTACTACTATTTGCACGTGCTGATAGGTAATTGTCCGTTGTTGGCAAGCCCAGGAAAAGACAAGAAAAAAAATATACAACAAAACGGGGAACGGCAAAATTATTCCAGTAGTTCCTCCTCTTCGTGTACTGTACTACATTCCCAGCCGAAATCACAATTTCAACAAATATGATTCCAATTTAACTATTAGTGCCGGCCTGTAAAGGTTTCTCCGGTTAGTTCGGAATCTCTAATTTAGCCAGGAAAATGTCACCTTCATATCAAGTTCTACGGTCTATCGAAATTCTATTTAAGGGTAGTAGATGAGAAAATAAAATTTATTGGGGGCCAGAAAATGACACAAAATACAAACAAGGGGTCAAAAAAACTGAAACTACTCTTCATACGTTGTTTTGGCCACTCTTTGTACTTCAGAATAAATTCTCAAACAAGCTCTATTGAAAAGTAAAGTAAACTAATTTCCATACCCTTCACAGAACGTCGGGGATTGTGAAGTTAAGCTTTTCATAATGGTACTAAGCCTAATGAATCTGATGAAAATACTAGGGCCAGTTGCTTTCTCTCGACCACCTGTACTTTCCCAGATTTCTCTCGTATAACCCATATTCAATTTCAGATAGGTACAAACCGGGGAACGATTCGTCGATAACCTATGACACCTCTGGTTTAGTAGCCAAGCGCCTTAAATTGAAAAACGTATTAAAATTAAGAAACTTCATTTACGGTCCGGTTAATTCAGAAGCACGTGATCATCTGACAAGTTTTTTGGAAAATCAAGCGAATTTTCGGTTACGTGAACAAAACGGTAGCTGGTTAATAAGAGATCGGTGGATAAGGCCAGATACGATCCCGCTGGTGATGGAAATTACTCGCTTCTTCGGCAGCTTTGAAAATCGGCGTTCAAACACGCCGTAATAATTGTTATCTTTTTCATTAACTCGCTTTCATTCTTGTCTGTTCGGGTGGAATTTTACAATCAATTTTAATATAACTTCCCAGTGAACCGTAGACTTGAAACTTTGAATATATTAACTGAATGACAATGTATTATTTCCATGAACTTTTTCAATGTTTCCTCTACTGATGCTATTTCCATAAATGATACATTTGGTATATTGTTACTAAGGTTTACTACAAATAGTTTTTTTTTTTTTTTTATCTCATTGCATTGTAGTTTACTGACACTTTTTTTTTTTTAATGAATGACTTTTTCTTATTGGTTGATTTTGATTTTTTTTTTTTTTTTTTTTTTTTAACCCCCCTTTGGGCATATCAACAAAGGATCTTCGCCCAGAAACGAAAGGAAGGAGAAGGATCAGTTAAATGTAGATTCGGTCAGCTATTGATAAGATAAAGGAACTGAGGATAGGAACAACTGAGATCGACGGAAACGATAAGATATACGAGGCACAATAAGGAGTAGGGAGTTTGAGTGACAGCAGATTGGAATACAAAGAGGTACGTTCGTTCACGAGGGATGGACATTCAAAGAGGATATGGTCAGGATCACAGACGGCTACGTCGTCAGGATGAAGAGGGCAATAAGGGGAAAGAGCGAGATGAAAACGAAAGCGTGAGGAAGGAAGAAGAGTATGATTCAGACGTAAACGGATAATAGGAACAATAACGGAGCGGTGAAGCGAAGGAAAATCGTAAAACCAAGGCCGCGTGGGAAGATTAGGTTGGATGGAAAAATAAAAGGAAGAATGATTAGAAAAGGAGGAAACGTAAAAATCTGACCAAAATCTAACATGAAACTTTTTGCACAATGGGAGTAAATTCGAAACGGGAATTTTAGAGAAAAAAAAGCGGGAGGATACAGCAATCTGAGCCAAAGAATCAGCCATTTCGTTACCCTCTATCCCCATATGACTGGGGACCCAGAGCATTTCAATGCGGATAGCGTGAAGTGAGAAGAGAGTGTGAATGAGAGAGCGAATACGGAGGATGAAAAGGTCAGAGGAGTGAGAGGGGAAATGAGAGGAAATAGCTTTAAGAGCACACATGGAGTCGGAGATAATTAAAAATTTAGAAGAAGAACGATGTGAGGAAATATGGATTATGGCACGTAAAATGGCCGTTAACTCGGCCGTAAAGATAGTACAAAAGGAAGGAAGACGAAAAGATTCAGAGAAATTAATGCTCGGAATGATGAAAGAAGCTCCAACTCCATTAGGCCCCTTCGAACCATCCGTAAAAATAGCAATATGGGAAGGAAAACGGGATTCGATATAACTATGGAATTCCTGTATAACTGTTGGATAGGAAAGGGATTTGGAGGAAAAAGGAAAGTAGAATACATTGGGAGGATTGGAGAGATCTGCAAAATTGAAAGAAAAGTAAGGGAGATTGTTATAAGAAATTGTGCAGGATAAAAAGGAATTCAGCCGCAAAGCAATGTGGGCTAGAATAGGAATTTTCTTGGGAGTAAAACGCCAGTTTTGCAGAATAGAAAGATATGAAGGAATAAGTTTGGAGGATGATAACGGTAGGCGTTTACACAAGAAACGATAACCTAAATAGGATCTGCGAATGAAAAGGGGAGGCGAGTTAGACTCAGCGAGAACTGCTGGTACTCGAGAAGATCTAAGAACACCAAGTCAAAGACGAATACAAGAATTTTGAATTATATCCAGCTTGGAAAGAAGTGATTTTGAGGCAGAGCCATAGATAAAGGAACAGTAGTCGAATTTGGAACGGATAATCGAATTGTACAAGGAAATAAGGAGAAAGGGATCGCCTCCCCATTTTGTTGGAGAAAGAGCTTTCAGTAAGTTTAGTCTTTTAAGGGCAGAAGAGGAAAGGAAATTAATATGTTCATAAAAGGAGAGACGACTATTGAGAAATACACCGAGATAGCAGAAGCATTCCCTACGAGGGATAAGATTGGAGTTTAAGGATACAGAGACTAAAGCGGGATTAAAAGGACGAAGAGAAAAGACAATACAAGAGGATTTTAAAGGGGGAATAGAAAGGTTCAAAGAGGAAAGAGATTGTTCCAAAGTAGCTAGAGACGAATTAACACTTTCGTTAACATCTACGATATCACGGGATGAGGAAAAGAGAAGAATGTCATCGGCAAAAAATAAGGAAGAGGAGTTCATAGAAAGAGAAGCAACAGAAATAGTATAAATATTAAAAAGAGTAGGACTAAGGCAGGATCCTTGTGGAAGACCACGTGAAACAACTCTTGTAACCTCGAACGAAGAAGAAGACAGGAGAATAGTACGATTTAACATCAAGTTAACAATGAGGGAACAAAAATGCGTCGGGATGTTAATTGCTATCATTCTATCTCGAAGAGTAGGGAGATGGACATTATCAAAAGCACTGGAAACATCGATAAAAGTAGCTAGAGTGTACTGTTTATCGATGAAAGATTTATAGATATAGGAAACAAACAGACTGACGCAGTCAGCAGGACCTAAGCCTGGACGGAAACCAAACATATTAGAAGGAAAAACATTATTGTGTTCGAGCCACCAGACCAGGCGCTTGTTAAGCATGCCCTCAAACAGTTTTCTGAGACACGATGCTAGGGAGATCGGACGAAGAGAGGAGTTTTTCTTAGGGATAGGAATGATAATAAAGGTGTTCCAGTCAGGAGGTGTGACTCCTCTGGACAAAAAGGAGTTGAATATACAAAGAAGGGTTCGGAGAGCAAGATCGGATAACTTTTTTAGGACAAAGAAGGGAATACCATCACGACCTGGAGTGGGGCTGGAAGATTTTTTGAGAATGGATTTTAATTCATTAATATTAAACGCAGAGGAAAGAGAATGAGAATTAGGGTTTTCCATAACAGGAAACGGGCAGGATTCATCAAAGTTAGGAACATAAGCAGGAGCAACAGCATCAAGAAAAGAAGACAATCTGTCGGAGGAAATAGTATGGATAGAAGGACGTTCAGAAGAAGGGAATTTGAAAGCTCTGGCCATTTTCCAGATATGCTTGAGAGGAGTAGTTCTCGAAAAAGATGAACAGAAATTTTTCCAAGAGGATTTCTTAGACGATTTTAGAATAAACCTAGCCCTTGCATTGGCCCTTTTGTGGGCAAGAAAGTTTTCGCGTGTAGGATTTGATCGGAAAATTCTAAATGTAGCGCGACTATGATCGAAAGCGGCATTGCATTCTTCGTTCCACCAGAGGGACGATGCTGATCCACGATGGCCTGACGATGACGGTTTACGGGAAGGAGAAGACAGCGATAGAGCATTTGTAATCGAATTTAGGAATAGATGGTAATGGAGTACAGGATCAGAGCCATCTAGAAGTTTAGGAAGCATGGAATCAACTAAGGAGTGGAACAGAGCCCAATTAGTTTTCGATAAGTTCCATCGAAGGTAATTGAGAGGTTTAAAGCAAGGAGAAGAAGGAGGATTCTGGGGAGTAATTAGAATAGGAATATGATCACTACCATAGGAGCCCATGAGAGTTGACCAATTGTAATCAAAACCAATAGAAGGAGATGAGAAAGTTAAATCGAGAGTACTATAACTAGATGCGCTCTTGTAATAGGTAGGAGAGAGATCATTAAGAAGGACTAAATCATTAGAAAGAACAAGATTTTCAAGAGCAGTACCGTTGTTGTTATGGTTTGAGCAGCCCCATGAGGGCGACCGAGCATTCCAGTCACCCCCAATGATGAACGGATGCGGGATAGACCTGAGGAAAGAAACGAGAGGGAAGTGACGAAGGTCGCAACTAGGGGGAACATAAATAGAAATAATATTAAGCGGACGAGCTGCATTGGAAGGAATGGAAATGTGTACAATATTAGGCTGATTAGGACTAGAAGGGGAATTAAAGGAAACATCATGAGATTTAAATAGAATGCCGTTCCTAATAAGAATAGCAGATCCACCATAACCATCGTCACGATCGCATCTGATTATCTTATACCCACGAAAATTAATATTCATATCCGACCGTAGCCACGTTTCCGAAATGAGAGCAACGTTAATACTATGAATGTCTAACAGACCCTCTAATGCATTTTTGTTGGCTCTAAGGCTGCGACAGTTCCACTGTAAAATATTAAAAGTACCCGGCATAGTAAATTATAAAAGGAAAAGACTTGAGTGGGGAAAGGAAAAAGAAATAAAAAGAAAACAAAAATATAGAGGGGGAGGAAAAGGAAGAAAGGCGAAGAGAGTGCCAGAAGAAAAACAGCAAGGTAGAGTAGAAAAAAAAATAATAATTACAATATAAAAAAGAAAGACAGAAGGAAAGAAACTTGAATGGGTGGAGGAAAATTGGGGCTAGCAAGATGAGAGGAAAGTTAATAAGAAAAGGGAAGGAACAAATAAAAACAATTAAACAAAAATAGACTGTTGATGAAAAAAGGACGGCGATGGATGCTAGACTGGAATAAATAAAAGAGAAAATGAAAAGTAAGGAACAGGATTTTAGAGGCAACGGACAAAATGATTCGGAGCCCATTGCAGCTAAGTTGCATAACAGAGCGAAATTCGTAGTCGCTATGATTCTCGATAATTGTCTCAACTTTTCGAGAATATAATGTAAATTACAATAGCGTAAAACAGTGTCAAAGTGCTGCGGTCTCAAAAATATTAAGACAAGAGTACAATGCAGAACGACACAAATAAAACCAATATATCAGAGCCCGGCAGTGATTTTAGTCACAGCAGCGTACAGTAACGAATGTGTCCATGATTTATATTTAAGGAACAACAGTCCAGTTTGTGCATGTAAACCATTAGAAAAGGTCCAGGATTTTAAATATTTAGGGGTTTTTATAGATAGCAATATGAATTGGAAAAAACATATACAAAATTTAAGTGTATAAGATGAAACAAGTACTTCCATATGAAACACTAAAAATTTTTTTTAACGCAATGATAATGTCTAGGATATTATATGGTATTCAAATATGGGGAGAAGCGAAGAAATCACAACTTAACAAGATAACGAAATTGCAGAAAAGATGCTTAAAATTACTGCTTCCTCATGGGGGGCATTATAATTCAACATCATCATGGTGGAAGGTAAACAATGAGATGTCGCCAAAAATGTATTATTATTATTATAGATTATTGGAGCTCAAAACCAATAATATCAGAATACCTTCAAGACCTAAAATTAGAGTGACGAGAGATCGAAATAAAAAATACTTTATTCAACCAAGGGGGACCAATTTAAGGATTGATAATATACAGCAGACAGTTCTAATTAAATTATTACGGGAAATTCCAAGTAATATATTAAAGGAGAAATGATTAGGTGTGTGGAAGGAAGACGTAAAAAAATGGCTGATAGATTGGTGTGCAGATTAAGAAATTTTCGAGGATTCTTCTATTTGTACTACCATGTCGGTGACTTCTTTATTTCGCAAATTAGGTTCCTAAAATTCTCATTGCTCAGCACAGGAACTACACAGGTGCATGTAGACAATTTTCAATAATGTAGCGGAAAAGATCTTCTTTCTTGTACATTAGTGGGTATGATTACTCTGAGTGTGACTGGTTGGTGATGTATAAGTGCTAAGTGTGTAGTTATAAGAAGTTACTGTACTAAATTAATCAAATTACTATAGTGATAAGAAATACTATTTTAGATGTATTGAAATGTTATTAGTTAATTGTAAATTTATGTCAAATAAACGATAATGAGGGTGACGGGAACTCACGAAACGGGCAAAATTGCCTTGTGAGACCCACAACTTTCTTATTTTAAAAAAAAAAAAAAAAAAAAAAAAGTACATTGAAATGTGAAAAAATAAATTACTACATGTCTGCCTCTGGGCATTACACCCAAGTATCTTAAAATCCGGCAAAAGACAAGAGTACAATGCATCATGATACGAATAAAACCAATATATCTGAGCCCGGCAGTGATTTTAGTCACAGCAGCGTCAGTACATTGAAATGTGAAAAAAGCAACTGCTGCTTGTCCGCCTCTGGGCAATACATTCAGGAGTCTTAAAATCTGGAAAAGGAGGAAATTAATATGAAAGGAAATATTGATAGTAAAAATAATAGTGATCTTAAAAAGAGAATAGGGAGAAAACAGAAAATGGAAAGAAATAAAGACAGAAAAAGCAGAGAAAAAACGAAATGGGAAAGAAAAGGCTAGCCCCGGTTGCATTCACTTTCACTTTATAACAAAAGTGAGAAGAAAGACTAATTAAGGTGAATGTAGTTAGATAAAAAGAGAGGTAGGGAGTCAACAAGGGAAGGAGAAGAATCAATGTTATTGGACGCAAGAAGATCTAAAATCGCTTCAGCTATAAAATTTGCTGTAGGAAGAACAGTAGATGAAGGAACTTTGGAAGTAGAAGCGGAACTAGAACTGGAAGCGTCATGAACTAAGGAATTACTATTAATGGAGGTGGAATTACTAGTAGAAGAAGAACTATTAAAAGCCCAACCATTAGAGGGCGACGGAAGGCGGTTAGAAGGAAGGGCAGGAAACTGTGGGGAAGGTTTAGTATAAGATTTAAAATTAGGACGTTTATGAAAAGTTGGGGATTTGGGCCGCGGAATAGATTTAGGAACTGTATGAGAAGACTTAGAAGATACATTAGGACAGGAAGCAGGCAACGAAGCACGGTCGGCATATGAGAAAGCCTGGGAAACTAAATTACTATTTTTAAAATTAGAAGCCTCATGGAAAGAGATGTTTTCGAATGCCATAATGCGCTTAATTTCCTTTGTTTCACCCATTCCGGGCACGTACGATTATAAGCACAATGAGAGCCTTTACAATTCCGGCAAAGAGGGGGCTCTTGAAGATTACTGCAGTCTGATAAAGGATGTTTGGAGGCACAGTGAGGGCATATATTCGAAGAGCTACGACAGTGTTTGGAAATATGCCCAAAAAGGAAACATTTCGAACACTGTGTAGGTAGTCGTACGCTAGGCGAAACAGGAAAACGGAGTCTGTAAATGGAAACAAAATCTGGAAGAACGGATTTGTGGAATTTAATTTCTACGGATCTAGTCGGAATTTTAGAACCCTCGGAGGAACGATAGATACGACGAATGGACGCTATGGGAATAGACGATTCAATCCCCTCCGTAATATCGTCTTCAGAAAACGAAGGATGAACCCCTGAAATAATTCCCATTCTGAATAAGGCGCTATTGGGAATGTAAGCTTTAATATTTTTACTGAGAAAGAAGTCAGAATTAGATAAAAAGGAATTTGCAGTGGAAGCAGAAGGGAAGGTGACTGAAATGCGGTCCTTTCCTTGAGGAGAAACACTAAGAAATGACGAAGAAACAGAATTTAATAATCTTGCAAGAGCCAAAGGGTGATTATTGCCTATGTTCTTATCGTCATCTAAATTTTCGACAAAAACAATGAAAGGTCCCGGATGATCATTTACGAAACAAGTATTGGAAACGGCAGTAATGCAACTATTATTACTAGCACTATTATTATTATTATTATTATTATTATTTGTTACTATTATTGTTGTTGTTGTCGTTATTGTTGCTATTAATGTTATTACTATTATTATTAATAATGTTGTTAGTAGATGAATTATTTGAATTGATCTTAGTGTTATTATTAACAATGTTGTGGCTGAGATGATCGACAACATGGGAAACAGGGGATGTACTAGGTTCAGCCTCAGAGAGTTTAATCTCTTTCGGAAGAACAGAGGAAATGGGCGAAAGAGGATCAACAGATTTACGTTTTGAATTACTGTCTACGTCCATATTAATAGACAAATTGGTCGGCGGTTTAATAGCTTTAGCAGGACTTGGGGAGGAGGCCGCAGAGCGGCCCCCCTTGGCTGCGCTCATCTAACCAACTAAAAAGTAAATAAATAAAAACTAGAAACAAAAATGACGAAAAATTAAATCGTCAAGAAGACGAAGACGAAATAAATGAAATAAAAACAACGCTACAAGTTAACTTAAATTAGCGAAGCGACAAAGTTAATTTACAGCACAGATAAGAGAAATACACTAGAATAGTTAAATCGGAACAATCTCACCGGTTTTATCAGCTACGATGATATCGAACAATGCCGAAGAAATCGAAGACGACGTTACCGGAGAACAATTGTTATCTAATAAACAACGCGAATGAACAACCGCTTATCACATGCACACCATTATTGGTTTAAGATGAAGCCTTCAGTCAGTTATTACTCGATTATGATCCGAGCCAATATCTCTGCCTAGATAAGTTTTTACACTTTTTATTCTGTTTTCGAATCTTGGGTTAATTAATATATAATCTAACTGATTCCTAACTACGTGCTGCTTTGAATCTTCCGGAAATCTCCACGTGTATAAACGTCATGATGACTGTTTAAACCTTTTTCTACCGGTATGACCGTATTAGCCTATTGTTCCTTTCGTTTCTACGCCTTAGACCGTAATCACTTATCAGCTACTATGATACCAACTGGTCCTTCTTCAGTTTTAGTACTGAAATCTCTCATCGCCAATGTATTACATCTTGTTTCTTGAATTATTCCACAACTTGATTTACCTGAGATCGTAACATTGTTCAATTTTTTAGTTTTCTTTATCTGCTCTATATACATATAATTACACTAGATTAATTCATGATTTAAATGATATCTGCATAATCGTGCATCTATCTGAGAAGGCTACAAAATTTTTGTCATATTTTTTAACATGGTTTTTGGTTAATATAACTACACCATTTCTATGTTTATTAATTTATTCTTTGCCTGTAATAATTTCATACTGCATCACTGTCTACCAACACAGTTAATTAATTGTATATCATTCGTGTAGAATATCCTGCTGCTGCACATTTAAACTTTCGAAAATTTCACTTACGCCGGATTAATGTCTGCAGTTGACGCACAAAAAAAAAAAAAAAAAAAAAAACCAAAAAAGAAGAAGAAAACAGGGGAAAAAGACGCGGTAATTAATGAAGAGAAATCTTTTCTTTTTTTGTTTGTCTTAATAAGTTGCCTTCCGACATTTCTCAGGAATTGTTTTCGACAATTGATAATTTAAAACTAGTTTTAAAGAAATTTTCAAATTGTGCAGCTTTATCGTCCGTGCAACGTCAATCAAACGTTCCTTTGCTGCACTAAAAAAGATCCCATCAAAAACATAAATGTTTCAAAAATGCGAGCTAAGTTTAATATTAAGAAAATGCGTGGTTGTCGACTTGGCCGACAAAAGAATTGAGATTTAAACGGGTGCCAAGTTCTGTAGACAATCCTGAAATTTATTTATAAGAACATACAACATTCTAAAATTAAAACACAATTTTTGTTTTTTTCGTAGACAAAATTTTTTGCTATTTAAACATATAATTTTTTAAATTTGGAAAACTAGCCAAATCAAATTGTGAGCTTTAATTTATCCTACATTATCTACTTTGTGTAAATAATTCGACTGTTCAAATTTAAAAAGTTATATATTATTAAATAGCAAACATATCAGATCCAAGCAATATTGCGGATATCTTCACTCAACACTATCAGAATGAGTTCTCCTCCTTAGTCTATTCCACCAAGTTTACATCTAGAAAAGCTTCTTATGAACAACAAGAATTATCGTTCCTTCAACAGTCCACGGATGCTTTCAACAGCAAATTTTCCATGGCTGAATTAAACTTTCAACTCAAATTTCATACTCGAAACAGTGTACCTGGTCCCGACTCTGTTCATCCATACATGGTTAAGTATTTGCCAGCGCAGGCGAAAAAGTTTCTTCTTAATATTTATAACCAATTATGTGTATCTGGCGCAATTCTGGAAAATGGCGTACATTATTCCTATATTAAAACCAAATAAAGATCCATTCCGTCCTGAAAGTATCCTCCAATTTCCCTGTTAAACGTTTTATCCAAAGTAACGGAAAAAATGGTAAACAGGCGCCTCCTTTTTATCTTTGAACGAAATAATATCCTTTCTCCTATTCAAGCCGAAGGGCGTAAAGCGAGATCGACAGGCGATCACTTAATAACTCTACAACGGCAAATAATAACGAGCTTCCACCGCCATCAACATACATATGCGGTTTTTTTCGATTTAGAAAAAGCATTTGATCGCATATGGCGGTATGGATTATTGCTAAAGCTCAAAGCCGCAGGAATAAATGGCCAGATGGGCAATTATATCGCTAGCTTTTTAAGCAACCGAACGATCCGGGTTAAGATCGCTACATCATTATCAGCACCCATTCCAACGGAGAATGGCGTGCCACAAGGGTCTGCTCTGAGTGCAACCTTATTCATAATTTACGTCAATGACGTAGCCGAGTGCATCTCGCCACCTATAACCGCCCGGCTGTTTATCGATGATCTTAACATCTCCTTATCGTCAAATTTCCCTCCTATCGCTCAAACTATACTCCAGAAAATTATTGATAAAATACAGAGTTGGTCTCCTAGCTAACTCGGCGAGTAAATCCGTATATATGTTGATTTTTGCAGGGGGCGCCGTTCCTCTCCAAGTGTATCCCTAAATCTAAACAATCTCCCTCTCTCCCAGAAAGCCACTGTAAAATTCCTTGGATTAATCTTTGATTCTAGACTTACTTGGAAACCTCATATTGCCAACTTAAAACATAGCTGCACCAATTCTATCCCTATATTGAAATATCTGGCTAGCTCCAGATGTAATATTAATCCTAAATTCCTTTTCAAAATCTACAGATCGCTTATTTTATCGAAAATCTACTACGGGTGCCAAGTGTACTCCTCAGCCAACAAATCTATATTGAAATCTCTTGATCCTATACATCACTCCGCACTGAGAACCATTTTGGGAGTGCATCGAACTTCTCCAGCTGTCAGCATGTGCGTTCTAGCTGGGTGCCTTCCGCTTTCTTACTTCCGAAAATATTTCATACTGCGAAATATGTACCATCATTTCAGCCACACACGAAACCTCCCCTTAAAGTTGGAACATTGTCTTCTTGAACCAAACTTTCCCGGGGACCCACTACCAGAATTACTGGCCGACCTGCGAAGATGTGGTATCACGTCTGTACAGAGATCAACACCCAGCCCCAATACCCTTATTCCCCCTTGGATCATTTTTCCAGATAAATATTGGTGTGTCGCTGAAACAGCATCCAAACACAGCAAGTCCTCTCTTCGCAATGGAAGCGGCAGTTAGGGCAATTAATAAGTACCCGGACACCACATAATTTACTACACTGATGGAGCCAAGGCAGTTGGCGAGGCAAGTCCACTGCCCACAGCCTGTGCAGTCGAAGGTCACGACATCTCATGCGAAACTCAATGATGCCTGTTCCGCATTGGATACAGAATTGTACACAATTGCACACTGCTTCCACCACATCGTTACAACTCACACCGGAGCCAGTGATTTCCTCCTGGTTACTGATTCCCTACAGTCTTTGAACATGATTAGGAGTCAAAAATTCAACAACCCGCTAATTCTAAAAATATATCACTACTTGTACGAATTGCAGCTAATGGATAGTCACGTGTCGCTGCTGTGGGTTCCCGGGCACATTGGAGTGCCTGGTAATGAGAGTGTCGACGGAGCAGCACGTTCTGCCTTGCTCTCGCCAATGCCACAGGACGCGGAGCCACCCTCATCAATCACATATACATTCCTAAAGGCGTGCGAAAACTAGCGGAAAACTGAATGGGCAGCTGCTACAACATCCCTAAGAACCGCTAAGCCCACAGTTGAATCATGGTGGCCACCGGAAGGAACATCCCGATACGATTTTACGATCCTCAACCGGCTGCGAATTGGCCACATCGCTATTTCGCGCAAACATATAATTGATAAAACACCGCCTCCGGCTACATGCCCCTTGTGCAGCCAGACAACTGTACCGACAGTTTCCCACATAATACTTACCTGCCAAAAGTTTACTATGTTGCGGAGGCAACTTGGCCTACCTAGAGATATAGGGCAGATCCTCTCAAATGAGGTAATCTCCATCAACCGGGTTATTACCTTCATTAAAATGAGCGGCTTAACTCACCACATTTAAATTACCTCCCCCTTGTGTGTGCTGTAATGACCATAGTAGTTACACGCAGCACATACAATTTAAGAGGAAAAAAAAAAACAAACATTGTTGTCTACGAAAAAAACAAGAAATTGGGTTTTAATTTTAGAATGTTGTATGTTCTTATAAATACATTTCAGGTTTCTCTACAGAACTTGGCACCCGTTTAAATCTCAATTCTTTTGTCGGCCAAGTCGGCAACCACGCATATTCTTAATATTGAACTTGGCTCCCATTTTTTAAACATTTATGTTTCTAATGGGATATCATTAATTTTTGTAAAGAAATTAATGTTATTATTCCTTCAAATTCAAATTCAAATCGTTTATTCATCAAAATAGGCTTACAAAGTGAGCACTTTTTGAAAGTCAAGTTATCGAGCCCGTCTGTCTCCTAACTCTAAAACTACCACCACTTCGGACCTGTATAGCTATGAGGAAGAAATGGCAAGAAACCCTTACTGCAGCACACAGGACCCTACATTCATCTCCTTTTTTGCAAGTATATCTCAAAATCAGTATATAATGTTCATTTCCTGTGCTCGGCTGGAATCGCATTGCTCCGTAATATTATATGTTTATCATTAAGATAGTCATCTATTTTATAATAAGCTTTGTCAGGCATGTTTCACAGCAATTTTAATAAATCTATTTACCGGTAGGTCACAAGTATCTCGATTGGAATTTTATTATAAAAACGCACACAAAACCTTAAAGTATGCTAGCTGTTAATAAAAATCGATTGCTTGAAAAATATTTCAAATCGTAAAAATTCACAGTTTTCTGATTTTTTTCTTTGTATACACACAATTACCCAGCTCTACCCCAAATTTCAACTTCCCAGCTCACCTGAAAGTGGGTTAGGTTTTTCATCGATATGCCAATCAGCGATAAAAATTCCGATTTTTAGACGTTAATATCTCAATAACCGTTTGAGTTATGTTTATGAAATTTGGGGGTTCTAGTTAGTCTTCGGGGTTTTAATAAATAAACCAAATTTCATGTGTTTATGTTAAATAGATTTTGAGTTATTAAGGGGGGGGGGGTAAAAAGCAGTTCCAAATATGTAGTTCGTGTAATATAACACACGGCTACCTGTGTCGTCGCCTTGAACTTGGCTTGACACGTTGCCGCGTGTATAGATTAAAACATTTGTATCATTCGCAAGCCAGAACAAGTCAGCTGTTATCGATAGGCGAAATAATAATCCAAAGTCGAAACACTGAAATTTTATGATTACGTAATTAAGAAATTTATAAATTCGCGCGAGAGTGATGATTTTCAGCTTCGATTAACTTTTTTTAATATACAAGTTTATAAATAACATGTGTAATTCTCTGCGCAATTTTTATTGGAAAGTAATTGTGGATGGGCGGAACTTTTTTTTTTTTTTTTTTTTGTTTTTCTTGTAAAAGCAACATCCTGTACCGTGTTTAACTGCTGTGGTTATTACAGTACGAAGATGCGCAGTTTGTTTTTATAGATATCTGCTTATTCCGCTAGATCTGATAAATTGTGTTACAGATAAAATTGCATCGGGGGAATTCTCAAGAATGTTGGTGACTGTTTTGTTATTAATTGAAGGGGGCCGGTGAGGTGATGATGCTGGACAGTCGCATAGTATGTGAGGAGTTGAGGGAGCAACATCTTGGCCACAGAAAGGACAATTCATAGGAGAGGGGGTTCTTTGCAAAATAAAATTATGCGACATGGCCGTATGGCCTATGCGCAAGCGGCTAAGTGCACAGAAATCTCTGCGGGAAATGCTTTTTTCTGGCCACCATGGTTCCGTTGAGGGTTTAATTAACCTCAAGAAAGTCTGACACGAGGACCAAGGAACTTTAATTTAATTCTAAAGCGGTCTCGGGAAAAGGTTCCGAATTGAGTGAGAAGTACGCGTACGTAATATGCGTATATAACAATATGCACTTAATAGTGGTACTGCAGCGAAAACGATTTCGTTGTAGTTTCATTGACTGCGTGAAAATTATTTCTAACGACCGAATTTACCCTCTTCGCTTAAGTTAAACACTGTTGGTGGTCGGTGTTTCGACATAATTTATGCCGGAAAATGTGTAATTAAGAGAAGTTCGCGGCGACTTATTATCTGATTCAGACTAAATGTTTACCGACACGTCAGCTATTCGGAATAACTCGCGATATTCGCGATAAACGGCTTCATACATAAGGCGACAATTTTTTGTCGATTTGCTCGAACCGCTGCTCAGTTGAACTGTTGCCGGCTACACTGAGCAACACAGTGCCGATAGAAATACAGCTTCAGCCGAATAATAGTTTACGAATAATCGGGTTACGAACAAGTCGCTGCTCATTATAATATTTCCAAGGCAGAACGGCCGTGCTTACTTATCTCTACTTAATTTGCATTTTAAGCGCCTCGTAATAAAGCTACCTTCCGCTGCCGTCGTCGCCAAAGTGCATAATGAGAATTAGCGCAAAGCATAGCATCTGGATTATCGAAAAAGATTTTTAATAAACGAAGGTTAATTTTTTTTAATCTCATTCATGCCATTATTAATTCCTCCCGAACCCCTTTGTCTTTTGTAATTGCAGCCCTCGAGACGAATTTATATATATATATATATGTGTGTGTGTGTATAGAAAGGAGAGGGGGTTAGGGTATCGAAAATTCCACCCATCGACATATTAACGCGATTTGCTCGCTAATAGCCTCGAAATTAATAATACAATGCGGATAGATTTCTGTGTGGGGCTTTTTTTCCTTTTATTTTATACTTTTTAAAAATATCGCTCTTCATTAATCTCTAGATTCAAAATTGGGCCGTTAAAAAGGATAATGCCGAAATGGCAGAGGACAAGGTTTAAAAAATGATCCGCGCGGCAAATTCCGTTCCAATCTTACTTCTCGAAATTTGTAAAAAAGCACGAAAAACTTCCGTCGTCGATATTCTTTGAACTTTTCAAATCGATTGCTCTCAGTCGCACGAAAAGCAAAAGTTCCTTCCTTTCTTCCTTACCACATCGAACAAACCACCGAGCTGATCTTTAGTATTAGCGTGCTTCGATTTTTTTCCAGTCTTTCCCTAAATTCTTACCCTTGGAAACTTTATGAATAAATGATTTTTCGCCGTCCCCAGCTAGGCGCTACCGGCTCGTTTTCTCTCACCTTCTTCCGAGCATTCATACTCTTCCATTTTCTATAGATGGTGTTTCTCGTTTAAAGAATTCCTCGTTTCTTTTGTATCTCGTTAAATCTCCCCAAATTTTCTCCTATTAATGGCCTTCGCGATGGCTTAGTGCCCAAAGCGCTTGGCTTTCGTTTCGAAAGTCTCGGGTTCGATTCCTGGCGATGAAAAAATATGCGCGCTACTTAGTGTACAGCAGTATAAACACACTTAGGGAATTGCATTTGTATATCGATTAATCAAGCGACTATGGTCAGTTCTAAGTGTAGTCATGAATACCAGCGTCGCATAGAAATATATTCAGCCGGCGAGCAAATCAACGTGGCCAACAATAAGTGATTATCTTTTTCACATTGATCGGGCAAAGCACGGAAACTAGGTTGCACTCCGGTTTCCGTGCTTCTCAGTTTCGCTGCTATCTATATTTTAATTGTCTTATGAATTAGAAGATAATCTCATACTCGTAATCGAGAAAGAACAGTTGACATTCTCTTTCGATAAGGTCATCTTGTTCAATTATTCTACGTTTTTTCTACTTCTCAGATTGATAATCGTTCTATTCTAAGCATGTTTCCTGTAATACTGTCTTTCAAAAATTGAATACTCTTACCCCGTGTCTCTCCTTTCTTAACAATTATAATAATTATATTTACTGATGGCTCCAAAGGTCCTAGCGGTATTACCACTCGATACGACTCTTACTCCAATGATCACTCTACTTCCTTTTACCCCTTATCGTTCTGTTCTGTTTTCTTTGCCGAATCTATCGTCATTCTCCATACCGTGCTCTCTGTATCACCAAAATTTCAAGTGTACTACAGTTTATTAGATGCCTCTTTCCCTTCACTTCTATGAATATGTATTCCTTCGCATTCGTTCACCTTTAACTTAAATCGCAGTCATTCCATTCGTGTTCACTTTCTTTGGGTTCCGAGGACGTAAATGTTTCAGGTAATGAAGCAGCTAACTTACTGGCATGTTCGGTTGCCACTAAGGTCGTACCAAAAGTTTTCTTATACTTATATAAAAACTTTCTCGCTTTTTTATCTGGTCTAACTTATATACTCTTTCTTCTTCTTAAATCGTCCTACTTTTCTCAACCCTCTCCTGCTCTACCCGCCGTCAGTTCAGTAAATTCCCCTTTCCTCGTAAACTACGGTTGTTTTCATTTATCGCTTACGTTTTCATCATCGTCTCCACCCGTTCTTTAAAACTTTACGTCCTCACCTAGCACAAATTTGCGACATTAATAACATTTTATTCGAATGCCTTTTTTAAAGCAGAGGTGATTTCAAATATTTACACGATCAAATATGGAGAATGAAAAGGATGAAGGAAAGGGCAAGGAATCTCACTAAAAGACTCACAATAACGAGGAGAATGGCCGATTAATAAACGTAAAGAATAGAAAAAGAGGTACTTTCGAAAACGATACAGGAACAATCGAATAAAATACAGAGTGAAGAGGAAATCAGAAAGAAGCGGGAAAGCAATGGCAAAACTGTGCCCAGAGTGCAGACGACAGATTGCAGAAGGTGATGAACGTTGCATGGAGGAAAAGTTGAAAAACCCGGGATAATACGGTAGATTAGGCTGAACAGTGAGATAAAAGGAATCAGGATTTGGAAATGAGGAGTAGTAAGAGTTAAAGCATAGTTAGCCACGGATGGGAGAGTAATATTAGGAGATGAAAATAGTACCGGAAGAAGAAGATGAATGGGCTAATATATTGGCTGAGTCATTACCTTCAATTCCGGAGTACCCTGGAATTCACAATAGGTCAATCTGGAAGGAGTGAGAAAGAAAAACGTTGTAGATGAAAGAGCGTATGAGAAGGATTACGTGATCAGCAGAGAAAGAAAAAAGGTAGAGATGAAAATGATGGAAACTTTATGAAAAACTAGGAAAGAAGTATAATAAACAGGATAGCGGTAGATTCGACATAGAAAATAGAGAGCAAAAGTAGAAAAATTTAAGTGTTTCAGAATAATTTAAGAATGGGGCAAAAGAAGGCTGAATTCCATCGAGTCTTTCTACCAGTGAAAATTTTAAAGTGTTTTTAAGGAAAAGAAAGTTGAAGATGTTTAACAATATTTTGAAGGTTTGGTTTGGTTATAGTTGAATAAAAACACTTTAGAGGATGCAGGAGGGTGGAGAAAAACTGTAAGGAAAGCTCCGTGATTTCTCGTGAGAATAGATATACGAAAAGAACAAGAACGGTAGATAGCAAGAGTGGAGGATGAAATAGGTAGAGGCGTTTCATTAGAAAATAATAGGCCATATAAAACCTTCCACCGAAATTTGAAGAGCTCATGATACCCGGCACAGATAAAGGAGAAGATGCTGAACGCGATCGAGTTTGAAGAGTAGAAATCTGAAGGAATTTCTATGGGAAAAAACAGCAGTAATCTAAAATGGAACGGATAAGGAATTCGTAATAAGATGCAAGGATTACGGTTGGTATGAGAGAGAGAGAGATTTTATTAGGTTGTTGAATCTTTAGAGGGAGGACAGGTAATGTGATTATGAAACGACAGGCGACTATCTCGAAAAATGCTTAAATAGCGTGTCTATCATTCCTTCCTAATCCGCTCCCGTTTATATCATAGCTTACTCTATCTAAACATTGCTACAGGTTACAAGGCGGCCTTAATTCTGTATTTCTCTTCATTACAGGTAATCCCTGTATTTGTTAATTTGATAAATTCTGTAGCGCCGAACACTATAGATATTTTAAATCCGTTTTCGTCCATATTACAAACACAATGATATATGCAGTTGATAACACGTCGATGCAGGGTCAGGATAGATATATTCTAGTCAGCTTGAGATAATTAGATTGCCATGGAAGGAGATAAAGATGACCCAATTTTTTTCTTTTTTCAGTAGATTCTTTGAATCTCAATTTCACAACCTCCGGTAGGCAAAATTCAAATATGTCTTGAAGTGCTGTTTTTTTTTTTTTTCTAAATTCATACTTAAAACTACCCTTTCTAGATTTCCGTTGTAACTGTAAAATAAGACCGGCTTTAATTTGAAAATATTTTATTACGCTACCTTTTTTAACGAAGACGAATAAATTGAAAAATATCCATCCATATCAGCAGAACCTTCGAAACATCAGTCTACGTCCCGCTGCCAGACTGACGAAGAGAATTCCGCGCGGAAAATATTAAAAACCGCGCAAACACTTCATCATATATTCTCCGACAAGACAGAGAGAAATCATTTTTTCCCCAATTTTTGTAGCTTTCATTTCTTTCACCTTTCTCTCCTTTTTTTTTTTTTTTAAACTGGCAACAAACCATTTGACTAGCATCAACTTCCTCCTCTGCTGTTTGTCCGCATCGACACATTTAAATTACACAAGTTTGGTTCGCATGGCGGCCCGAAAAATGTAAACACATATGCGATTGTGTCGCAGTTTTGGTCGGGGATGTGAAAGTTATTTCATAAAACGCTTCTCGAGAAAAATACTCGAGTTATTTTTTCAGTTGATTTTTCTTGCATTGTTTTCTTTTCTCGTCGTCATTGAGGCAAACTGAAAATATCAAAGTAGACGCAGGTAAGTATCGTAAATAATGTGGAAAGAGGAGCGATGAAAAAAGTCTTCTTATAGAAAAAGGTGGAGAAAAAAAGTAACGGAATGTCGAAGAGACGGAAACGATTTACCGAAAATGTACAAAAGAACAGCGAAAGAAGTTGAAGTTTTCCATAGTAAGCTGTTCAAACATTATTGAACAAACTCTTACAAAAGGGGAAAAAAGGAAAAAATCGGGAAATTACAGTTCCAGTTCCAGCAGCTCCACTCGTTTCCAGTTCGATTGGTTTCTTTTCCTGAAAAAGGAAAATATTTAATTCGAGCAGGCTAGATGCGAGCTGTCCGCTCTTTTTCTATCCTATAACTGACTTACGGGGGCTTATAATGCACCGTCGCTCTGATAACATCAATGCGTATAATTCTCTTTTTGTTCACTGCTAACACGTATTTACGCAGCTGTTGAACATATGATGCGTGCTTTCGCTTTTGTGAGTCTGCCGGCTGCTTATTGAAATATTTTTAAAATCGAATATTTACACCGTTTTTGTTTTTTGTGTGTGTTTTTTTTTTTTTCTATTTAGTTGGGTAAATATTTTCTTTTCTGCTTTAAAAACGAGCGCTAGCCGTTCCAAAAAATACAAAACTAAAGTGTAAGTAAAAACAATAATGGGGAAAGTAAGGAATTTGAAAAGAGAATAATGAACTGGGGGTAAAACTAGCTATACCAAAAAAAAACAAAAAAACAACATATAAATAAACTAAGAAAAATCAATATTAATCGCAACAATAATGACGGCATTGAAAATGCGAAGTGATGTGATATAAAAACGTAAGAAAAATATTCGTGCTCTGATTTGTTAAAAAAATTTGAAATGAATATAGTAGTCAATTAATGAATTAAGACTATTTTTAATTATTTCGCGGCTGTTTGATTGTATTGCTATAATTTCACTACCATATTTATTCACATAACTGTCATCTGTCAACAAGAACTTTTAAATTAAGCTGGGCCGAAAACCTTCAGAATATTACATTCGATGAAGAACGTTCGGACAGACATCGTACTATTATGAAGCTAAGAAAGCCACAATGTAACACAAAAGAGAACATCTGAAAATGCGTATCTAAAGAAATGAACATTGGAAAAAAATAATTCAAATAATCTACCAAACATATTTCGCAAGCAACGTTGAGATTTAAATCCGAAAAACTAAACGTATTAAATCCATTTCTATCACCATTTTGCCATAGACCAGTACAATTAAACTGTCTAAAGCAATTTGACAACATTAAATATGAACACAATATACGACTATATATATATATATATATATATATATATATATATAAAACTCGGCCATTTTGGCCTCGCAAGGGGCTGTGCCCCTTGACCCCTCTTGCTTTCATTTCTGTCTCTTTCTCTTCTATACTTTGTATAAAATGATCAAAATTTACAACGTAATTCTTACTGGCATCAACACACACAAAAAATAACATAACCACAAAAATCCTATTCTAACATTTAACTTCCGTTATATAAAATTAAGACATTTTTTCGTTACATTTTTCGTTACATATTTCATTACATAAAAATGCGACATTTTTTAAATAACAATAACAAAAATCCTACAAAATATAACAAACGTTACATAAAATTGGGACACTTTTCTGGGACATTTTTCTGGGACATTTTTTTGGGACATTTAGCGTTACATAAAATTGGGACATTTTTTCGAATGGGGGATAGCCTAAGAATTACGTTGTAATTAATATATATATATATATATATATATATAAATATTATGAACTTAAAAGGGGAGAAAATATGCGATAGAAAAGAAATAAATAACTTCATAACTGAATATTATAAAAATTTGTATAATGACATAGATAACGATCACGGTATAAGCAAATCTGTTGAAACTAGTTTTACAGTAGAACCAGAATTTCTGAATGAAGAAGTAGAGGAGATAGTAAAAAGATTGAAACGCAACAAAAGCCCAGGCAGTGACAAAATAATGAACGAACACATAAAATTGGGAGGTTTAAAATCAATAAAAATCTTAACGATCCTATTTAATAGAATTTTAAAAACAGGCATTATTCCCTGTAAATGGAAATACTCTGATATAATATTGTTGTTTAAAAGGGGGGGATCGACACAAAATTGAAAACTATCGTCCAATATCTTTGACTATTTCAAAAATCTTTTCAAAGTTGTTAGAAAATAGAATACAGCCTATTATAAGAGTCGAACAACCTGTAGAACAAGCTGGTTTCAGAAGGTCGTTCGCTACAACAGATCACCTACATGTCATGAACCAAGTCATTGAGAAATACATAGAATATCAAATCGAAATATATATATGGCTCTAATTTACTATAATAAAGCTTTCGACTCTTTAAAACATCAGTACTTATTTGCATCACTTAAAAGTCAAGGAGAAAATTACATAATATTAATAAAAAATATGTATAAGGGGACCTTAGAGCCAGAATATTAACAGATGTAGAGGGTCGGTACTTTGATATTAAGAAAAGGGGGTTAGACAGGGAGACCCATTATCACCGGTTTTGTTTAACTGTGCTTTGGAAGATATTTCTAGGAATTTGCACTGGGATAACAAAGGTTTAAACATAAATGGAAAAAGAATTTCCAATTTAATGATTTTCAGATGACGTGGTTCTCTTGTCAAATTCCTTGGAAGAACTAAAAACTGTGATAACAGAATTAGACGATGTGGGGAAAAAAGCCGGGCTTTCCATAAATATCGGAAAAACGAAAATATTTACAGAAAACCGAAACGCCGAAATAGTACAAGTAAACGGAATGGCTATAGAAATAGTAAATCAAGTAACTTACCTAGGTCAGCAATTATCTTTTGAAAATCGTACTGAAACGGAAGTAACGAAAGCTTGGAACAAGTATTGGGCACTAAAATATATTTTTAAAGGCCCTTCTAACAATTACCGCGAGAGTATAATTTTCAACGCCCCACTATTATACCCAGTTTAACATACGGTAGTCAAACCCGGTGTCTGACTTCAAAAATTATTAATAAAATAAAGGTAACACAAAATACAAGTAAACGGTCTATTTTAAATATTAAGAAAAAAGATATCAAAGTGATAAAACAAAAATTAAAAAATAATATAGATGGAATTAGATATGTTAGAAGACAAAAATTTTTCCATTTCATTATTTTTAAATGATTTAATATGTTCCTCGTATCTACGTTTAATTTTTCTACCTGTTTTGGTTAAATAAACTGTAATGATTGTGAAAAAGCATACATCGGTCAAACAGGTAGAAAAATTAAATGTAGATACCAGGAACATATTAAATCATTTAAAAACAATGAAATAGAAAAATCTACTTATGCTGAACATTTAATAAGAAATAAACATACACCAAATTCATTAGAAAAAACGGTCACACTCTTAGCTACATATAGCAAAGGTAACATCATGAACATAGCTGAAAATTATTATATAAATAAACACAAAATTAATATATTAAACGACCTAATACCAAATAATAAAAACCCATTTTTTAATGCAAAACATTAAATTTTTTTTTAATATTTATATTATTTAAATGTTCAATATAATCCTTAGATATTTATTTTAGTCTATGTACATCATCTTATTCTAAAATTCATGATATATCGACTTTAAATTGTTGATTTATACTATATAAACCGTTTTATTTCCTATTTGACCACAGTGTGATTTTGAATTTGTTTCTGATCACACATAGTGAGCTGTTAAAATTCACACACATTGAAACTTTTTTTTTGAAAAATAATATTTAAGTATTACATATACGAACGCGTTTCGAAGTCAAAAATTTCACGATTTAATTTGAAGTGTGTCCGAATATGTAAAAATTAAATATTATGTTCAAGAAGAAAAAAAAGGTGTAACTCGTGTAAATTTTTATTCTTGAATACAATAGAAATAACGTGTACTTCAAATTTTTGTTATATACGATGCGTGTAGGTATTTTTAATTATTAATAGTTAATCTCGTAGCAGACCAGAACGTATTATCGCCCCAGAAAATGGGAATATTTCGTTTCTTTAACGCGCTGCTAAAGGGAAAAGTTAAATTCACCTCTTCGTATTTGTGCGGATGAAATTACAAAAGGACTGATGAAAAAGTTTAGAAAGGAAGGAAAGAACATATGAAATTAAACACGGCGGAGACAGATTTTGTAATACAAGAATCAAGCTAAACAATGTAGGCGAGAAGAATGATAGAAATGGCCTAGTCCGCGTTGAAACTGGTCAAGCAAAAATAGAGCAACGTTAGTGTGGCCTAAACTCGGTAAAGCTCGAAGAAATGACAGCCATTTACTTCGACTGCAGAAGCTAGCTGTCAGTTGCCCCTGCATAAACTGTTCTTATTTAGATAAATATAAACGACTAATCGTTTACCTTTTCCCGTATAAATTCCATCGCTCACTCTCGCTTCCCTTCTCATCACTCTGTGAATTTACACAGTTCATTTATTTTTCACAACCGATAACTTCCCGCAGAGTCGTTCATAAATGTATCCGCAGGTAGTCGTATTTGACTGAAAAGGAATGAAATGGATTTCAGACAAAGTTGCCCACTTTTCTCAACGAGTACTCTATTCTCTACTATATACTACATTTTTCCACATTGACTATTGTAAACGATTACACAACTCAACAACAAAAGGTAGTTGGATGAACGAATAAGATTTAACCGTACATATCGAAAAGAAATAATTCAGGTAGGCCAGACAACCAATTTTTTAAATTGCCAATGAGTCGCAAATAAAAAAGTGAATATCTATTTACAGATAATCATTTTTAATAGACCTTTTCTTTTTCTTTTTTTTTTTTAATATGACTACTAAAAAAAACAACAAATACATTTTACGCCAAAGAATAAAATCATTTATATGTTAAATCAAATTACTCGTAATTAGCATGTAACTTTTACGTGCGGTTGAAGTAAAACTTGCTGTGCGTAATGGTGCGAATATTATGAAATGAATAAAACTACTTGAATTTGATAGTTCAATATATTTTTATATCTGTATAGATGTAAAAATGAATGTTTGTATGTCTTTTTTTTTTTGTCCCGTAGGTATTCCAGTACCGCTGGATAGATCATGCTAAAATTTTCAGGGTATATACGCATTGTCCAAATGAAGGTTTTAAGGCGCAGCTAAGTTTACTGTTCCTTCTCCTTCACAAAAAAATGACGTTTTGAGTAGTTGAGATGCGACCAGCGGTACAGAAATGCATACGGGACAGATAAGAAAAAATTAATTTTTATACTATTTTAAATATAATAATCACCATAATATGGTAAATATAAATTAAACGTAAAAATTTAAATAAAATGATTACTTTGGTAAATAATAAGCTCTGGATGACATTTTATTCATTTCTGGCATAAGTAAATAGAACGCGTTCTGTTACTTAACTTTTTTCGTTATTGAAATCATCAAACCTTCATAACATCCTAGCCTAACTGCTGCGGAGAGTTCAAAAAAAAAAGTACTGTTTTCTATTATTTTTTACAGAGAACCAAAAAAAAATTCTGCAACAGAATTTTTAATATTTGCTACACTCAAATTTGAAATCTTCACTCAACTACCGTAGTTTATTGTTGCGAGGAGTTCAAACTGTATGAGATAGATGGATATGATAAATACACGCCCTAGGGAAGCCAAGAAACTACAACGGCGGTATATTAGTATTTGTTCTAAAATACTGTTTACTGAAAGTGACGCTTACGATAATACAGCGAAAGAAATCAGCTTATTTAATAAATTAAA
Source organism: Icerya purchasi (assembly GCA_039619475.1). Lineage (NCBI taxonomy): Eukaryota > Metazoa > Arthropoda > Insecta > Hemiptera > Monophlebidae > Icerya > Icerya purchasi. Next base: position 94,337,512 of record CM077116.1, on the reverse strand, counting down.
AATCACTCTGTTAGCTATAACATCGATCACCGAGTAAGAGAATCGGCGACTTCATAAGAGGAATCGATGAGGTTCTCAAAAGTTTGGGTCGGGAAACGGAATATATAGTATGCGGCGACTTTAATATTAATCTTGAATTAAGGAATGCTGCGGTAGCGAATTTCTTAAATATTATAGTAAAACACAGGGGTATCAGATTAATTAAGGGAACCACACGGGAGGAGATAAGAGGAAATAGTCTTACAAAATCTTGTATTGACAATATTTTTATAAAATATACAGCTGATGAAGTGGTAGCTGGTATTATAAAGACAAAAATCTCAGACCACTACCCGGTTAACTATGCGTTTAAGATTAATAGTAACAAATGTATGGCAGACACATTAACAAACTATAGTTATTTAAATGAAATTATGTTAAATGATAAAGTAAAAAAATACGATTGGCAGAGCATGCATGAGAATGCAGGTGCGGAGCAAATTTCAATAAACATTGCAAACGCTTTCAAAAATTGCTACGAGCAATGTAGGTACATAAAACAAAAACAACTGTGATAACGAAAAATTGCCCTACGAATGAATGGATGAACAGGAAAATATTAAATTACATTCATATAAGAGATCTGTATTATAAAAGACGTAAAGGAAACAACTCAAATAGACGATATAAAGAATTATATAAGAGATACAGAAATCTATTTTAATTAGGAAATAAGACAAGCAAAAGAAAAATATTACATACAGGAATTACTCAAACAAGCAGGCAACGACATGAAGAAAACTTGGGGAATAATAAATAAAATAGTCTGCAAAAAGAAAAAAGCAATAATAGGCGAGGATATATTCGGGAATTTTGCTAGCTATGACAATGCAGTTAACGCATTCCTAAATTATTACTTGTCCATAACGGGGAAAATGAAACACTTCTGTGATAAGAAATTCTTGAATATAACGAAATAGATGATGAAACTAGTATATCCTTATACATTCCAAGAGCTACAGAGGACATAATAGAATCCATAATAAAAAAACTTAATCCGGATAAAGCCCAAGGATACGACGGAATAAGAGTGAAGGATATCAGGAGACACTCAAAACTACTAACCCCATTACTAACGAAATTAATTAATTACTGCTTGAAAGAAGGAATATTTCCCAGAGAGTTAAAAATCGGTATGGTACGGCCAATTTCCAAAAGTGGAGATAGAAAACAGTGTGAAAACTACAGACCGATCACATTAATTTCAGTCATAGCAAAAATAATTGAGCAATACGTGAGAAAATATTTCAAAAATTACTTGAAGGGAAATAAGTTGATAAATAGTAATCAATTTGGTTTTAGAGAGGGGAAATCAACGATATTATTAATCAAAACACTAATATCAGATATAAATAAAGGATCAGCAGTGGGTAAACAATTTCTGTTAGTTTTTTTAGACCTTACTAAGGCTTTTGACCTAGTGGACGAAGAAATACTAATTGGCGACATAAGAAAAATGGGTGTAAAAGGGAGGTATCTAAAATGGTTTTGGAGTTACATAAGAGGAAGAGAGAATTTTTAGTAAAGATCGGGAATGAACACAGTAGAAAAGAAATAATGAATTATGGAGTTGGACAAGAGACAATATTGGCACCTATACTATTTTTGATATATACGAATTCGCTCTACTGATATGTAAAGAACTCTAACGTGTATGTTTATGCAGATGATATTGCACTAGTTATTGAACACTCTGACATTGAAAGTGCTGAAAAAATGTTACAAGAAGATCTCAATAATGTATGCAAATCATGACAAAAAACTATTAATTAATGCTAAAAAAACACAAGTGATACACATATAAGAACGTCAAGCCGGTTTAGAACGTTGGTCCCCAAATTAATTTTACACAATACAAAGTGTTTACATAGAAAGGAAATATGTGGTTGTGAAAAGTTAGAAAATGCGAATGAATTTAAATATCTTGGGATAACATCAGATAAAGATTTAACATGGAGAAACCATATTGACCGTATTACAGGGAAAGTTAGACAAACTATTCCAGGGTATGACATACAAATGCCTAAGGTGTTATATTTCGAAGCTGTAATAATGTCGAGAATTAGATACGAAATCAGAATTTGGGGTGAGGCGAAAATTACAGAAATGAGGAAAATCAACAAATTGGAACAAAAATGTTTAAAACTAGTCTTACACAACGAGAGAAAAACGCATTAGCTAACATAACTTGGTGGAACAAAAATAACAAAATGTCACTAAAAATATGTTATACTATTGCAGAAAATTATTGAGTGCTAAACTCGAAAATAGGCAGTTACCAACTAGAATAAAAACGTACAGGACTAGAAATTACGATAAACCTTGCTATGTACGATCTAGAAGGATTAACAGTAAAATAGACAATGTAGAGGAAGAGGTATTAATAAAATTAATGGGGAACATACCAAAAGAAATTCGAAATGAAAAAAATCTGGAGAGATGGAAAAACAAGGTTAAAATTTGTTTGATAGCTTGGTGTAAAGAGCAATAGAAATAATAACAAAAAAAAAAAAAAAAAAAAAAGTATCGTAATACTAGTAATAACCACTTATAACATTGTCGCTACATTGACATGAGACTCGTTACTATCTTCAGTTTTAAGCTGCTAATGAGAGAGTGGTAGTTGTATAAAAATTATATTGTATTATTGTAATATATAAGTGTTATCATGTATAAGTTTATTGTAATAGGAAATATTATTTTAGATGATGGTATAATTGTAATATAAATGATAAATAATGAGAGTGTGGATTTTATAGTATAGTAATATATATGTAAGTTAATACTTTTTATGCTGTAACAGAAAGTAGTTACTTAAGTTGATGTTATATTGTACAAATAAATGATATAATTATGTTGGGAACCCACAGACAGGCTAGTGCCGCGTGGGACCCGCAAATTATTATTAAAAAAAAAAAAAAAAAAAAAAAAAAAAAGGGTAATAAATTAATTTTAATAAAATGCTCGAGACGGAGTGATTGAAAATTTTTGTTGGGCGGTGATAAACATGTTTCCCGAAGAGAGGAAAAATTTTTACGTTTTTTTTTTTTTTTTTGAACTCGTCAACCAGGAACTCAAACTCTTCAGTCGAACTCAAATTTCATAGTACCAGTCTCCCAGAATTCGTTTCGATTTTCCAAATGCGATTTCTTGTTTCCCGTAGTGTCCGATCGCTTACGCAGCGTTCCAAATGTTTTTGTTTTTTTTTTTGGAACATATCGCGAAGCACGAATAATTCGCCATCATTATGAAACGGTGTCTCCGAAACATGTCAGTGTTATAATTTTAATATATCAATTGGTTTTCTAGTCAGTGTATTGCTCATATACTTATAGTAATTTGAAAAATATGATTGTAAAAATCACTTTACAAATAACTTAGTTCATCAAACCCGACGAATTTTCGAATGTGCTCGACAGTTTGAAGAAATTTTCAAGGACAGTGAAAATGGAGAAAGCGGCGAAAACGCAATAGACGTTTTATCAAGTTCTCAATTTGATGAATTCTAATATATGCTTTGTTTTTCCGCTATTGCGTGTTTTTACGGCGCGATATTTTTTCTTCCTCACACCCCTCTTCTATCGACTTTTCTTCGAATAATAAATTATATAGGTAAAAATTCGTATCGGGATTTTTTGAAACTACATTCGATACTTTCATGTGTGCGGGCATTGATTTTCCTTCGTTTTTCATTATTTGTAAGGGCATTTTCAAGTTTCTCTGACGCTTTAATACATTACAGCAGTTATTTCGTAGCGCGATTGTTACTTGCACGCCGTTCAGCCAAGTTCTACGTGTGCGACACATCGCATATGAAATTTTATCTGTTCATTTTTCTTTATTTTTTTCTTTTTTTTTCGGGTCTTTAGCGGCATTGCCACATTACGTTACTAAGAAAGAGGAAAAAGAAATAAAATTAGAACTGAATATTTTGGGAAATGGGAGAAATGAAAGATGATATTTTAGGAATGATAGTCGATGATGGAAATGAAAGAATAAACGAAGCGTTATAAGGCGTAGACAAGCCAAGGTTCAGGAGTTCTAAATAGAAGACAGAGCTCTTAATGAGACAAACATTTAAAGAATATATTATTTGGAACCATCAGGATGGAAAGATCAAAAAGGTAAGGAAAACGCATCCATCATCAGAGCTGAAATACAACTGGCAAGAAAATTACAAATAATTCAAGAAGAATTTACTAAACATATCATCACGCTCCTATCTGATAAGTCGCAGATAAAATTTGGCATATTTTGAGAAAAAATAAAATTAGACTACTTTTTGGCATAACAAGGAAAACATTATTAATTCTTTAAGAAATAGTGTAAAGGCTACTTACTGAATTTGCGCACAGCTAGAGTATATATATATGTATAATATTTTTTTTTTTTTTTTAAATAATTTGCGGGTCGTCCCACAAGGCAAATGCCCGTCTGTGGGTTCGCAACATAATGATATCGTTTATTCACAAATATAATACATCTTAATGCTAACACCTTTATATTGATCTTATATCTATTACTTAATTATAGCTTTTATTTTCACTGAATTACATCTCATTTTTAAAACAAATACATTCATACCCAACACACATTCTAAAGTAATATTTACTCGTAAGCCAAAAGGTATGCAGCTAAAGAAAGGAGCTATCGTGCATTTTTTTCTTTATGTATCTTATTTAATTTTTTTGATGTACCTTATTTATAATTATTCTCTTTGTTTCTTTCCTTCGTCTATTCTTTTCTCAATCTTTGCACCACGTTATCAACCAAATTTTAATTTTGTCTTTCCATATTTTCAAATTGTCTTCGTTTCTTAATTTCCTTTGGTATGTGACCCCAAAATTTGACTCCAAATTTCCTCTTCAACATTGTCAATTTTATTGTTAACCCCTTTAGGTCTTATAATAGACAATTTGTCATAGTTTCTAGTCTCATAAACCTTTTTGCTTGTCGGTAACATTCTTTTTTCTGTTTTATATCTTAATAGTTTACTGTAATAAAAAAACGTTTTTGGAGACATTTCTTTATTATTATTATTATTATCCCACCACCAAGTAGTATCCGTTGTGAGATTCGTATTTCTCCAGTTCGGTAAAATTATTTTTAAACATTTTTTTTGTAGCTTACTAATTTTCCTTAATTCCGTTTTTTTTTGCCTCCCCCAAATTTCAATTCCGTATCTGATTCTAGACATTATTAATGAGTCAAAATATAATCTCATGGTTTTGTAATTCATAACCTGTTTTAATTTGTATAAAGCCGGTATAGTCTGTCTGATTTTCCTAGCAATATTATCAATGTGACCTCTCCATGTTAACGCCTTATCAAATGTAATTCCAAGATACTTAAAATTATCAACCGTTTCTATCCGGTCACAACAGCAAACTTCCGCTCCGTGAAGACAATCTACATTATGCAATACTAATTCCGTGTGTATGTAGTTCCGGCTACATTGAACAAGGCGAAAGACAAATTCAAGTGCGCATAAAAGAACAGATGCCAGATTGCCGATATAAGGCCGCAGAAACATCCGAAATTGCCGAACATAAAAGAACGAGGTACACGTGATTAAGTTTATTGGAACCGAAGTGGTGGTCCAGAATTGATCGGGTAGGCAAAAAGTTTATTAGAAAAACGATAGAAAAAATTAACAGAGAATCCTACCTTAAATTGGATAAAATTTGGAAGCCTGTGATTGGTCAAACGCAAAATAATAAACAACAAGGGATAGACTTACCACAAACCAGCTGATTGAAATTGTTAGGCTTCTTTTTTTTTTTCTTCTATAACTTTGGTCGGAGGTACCATTGTAATTAAATGAACGAGTATATATTTAAATTTGGTGTTCCATAATGAATTGAATATAACATACTTTTTATATGTTAGACACTTTTTTAAGTAATAATATATACCGTAAACACATAAATTTATTATTGAAATAAAACTTAAAAATTGCCAACTACGTAGTTCCGGACAGCTCGGTTCGTAATCATGGCGGTGTGTAATAATTGAAAATTAAATTTGTTTAGCTGTCCGGAACTACGTAGTTGGCAATTTTGAAGTTTTATTTCAATAATAAATTGATGTGTTTACAATATATATTATTACTTAAAAAACGAGTATATACTTGTTGTTTCCAGAAACTCGATAATCCCTTTAAGTTTCTCTGGATCATCGGAAAGTGCTGTGTGTATATTGAAGTGTATGTGTGATTGGGGTGCTAGTTTCAGAGTGGTATGCATTTTGATAGTAGGTGTTCAACTATGAAAAGCTCCTGCCCACAGCATATCGGTTACGTTTTTTTTTGTTTTTTTTTGTGCATGTCATTATGAGTTAATCCAATGTGTCCAATTCAGAGCATAGTTATTATGGCTGTTTTCCATGGAGCTGTGTTTAACTTGACGTTTCGGAGTTCGTTAATAGTAGGAATGAGCCTCCAGTGTAGGTTCCACGAATCGTGAAATAGATTTTTAATGTTGCGTATTTGGTGTTGTATTGGAATTGAAATTTTTGGTACTGGAATCATCTTAGTCACTTTTTTTACAACGATGTCAGTTTCTTTCGTTTTCTCTATTACGTTAGAATGTATGATGGGATTCAGCGTACAATGATGTCCTGCAGATGTTGGTGCGCTCACAGGTAAATATCCTGAATTATCCGGTGGTTAGCTTTTGTGTGAGACGGTTCAAAGTGCGTTAATAAAGATAATTATTCTCTGTAGGCGCAAATCTTTAGCTAAATTGATAGCCAAATTTACTGCTGTTAGTTCTGCTGATAGCCTCGAGAAATCGACTGGTAAAACGTATCTGATAGTGATATCTCGATATATAACGCAACAGCCAGCACCTCCGATTGTTTCTGATACAGCGGTATAAAAATTTTCATATCAGTCGAGTGAGGCCATTTATCATAGGCTCTACTGATTGTTCGGCTAGTGTGAGAAGCTTCAATTAGCAGTCAAATATTATTGAATGATAAAACGGATCTAAAGTACGCAGAATCGATGATTTAGCCGTTCCATAAATTGGAGCACCACAATCTAGATAGAGGCGTTTTATGTTCGACAGATTTTTAGTAGAATAGCTCTATCAGCTCTAAATGAGCTGTGAGATAGTTGGCTTTTTATTAAATTCAATTTCTTCAGACATGATTGTTTTAATTCGTTTATGTGGTGCCTCCAAGAGAGTGTGGTGACGTCCGGTGTTAAGTTGAGATATTTAATGGTTTTTGAGTCCGAGGGATTGGTATGTTATTTCGTATAACGATTAGGGGCCTTTTCACAGCTTCTTAATTCGCGGAAGTAAATGCATTCTGTCTTTGACACAAATAATTCTAGACTATTTCGAGTTGTCCAGCATGCTCTTTATTGATTATGTTTTGTAATCTGCGGGTACCCCGATTATAGGTCGTCTTTACATCCGATACAAATTTGGAAGTCAACTGCGAACAGTGTAGAAGATACCAACGCAGAAATTTATGTTATCAGGTCATTTATTACGATAATGAATAATGTTGGATTTAGCACGGAACCTTTTGGAACTCTTTCTTGCAGCTGTTTTAGTGCGGATACGGCTCGACTGATTCAAACTCAGAAGGTACGCTCGGATAAGAAGTTTTCTATAAAGTACATTATGTGGCTTCAGAAACCTCATTCGTGCAGAGTGTTAAGATTGCTTTTTTTCTTTCAGATCCGATCAAAGGCTTTCTTGAAATTGAGAAAGACGGCTAGGGTGTGTTTATGTTTTGTGAAGTTGCTCTGAATAATCGTATGCAAGTGGATAAGGTGGTCTACTGTTGAGCGTGGTGGTCAGAAGCCACACTGTTTTGGCGTTTTCTTCCTTCTAGTTCCCAGATCAGTCGTTTATTGACGATTTCACCGGTTTCTAAGTTCATATATTTTACTTCATCATCTGGCTGTGCGTTTCTGTTTCGTTCTCCGCGGTATTTGAATTTGCGAAATTTCATTTTGGTTTTTTATTTTGTTTTTGGTTTTTGGCTGATTGGATTGTGTTTTCTGTTTCGGATTTCCTTGCGGAAGAGTTATTAGATAATTGTTTTTTTTTTTTTTAAATTTTCTGCATATACTTTGTTAGAACCTTTGGTGTTCTTGTTGTGGAATGTTTGTGACGGTTCGTTTAGTTGAGTGCGATGATTTGTTTCGTCCGATTTGCTATTTGGAAGAGGAGAGTATTCGTCTAGCGTCATTCTTTGTGGTTGCTGTTTAAGAGTCGGAAATTTTATATAAGATGATTTCGATTCGATTTCTGAAATTTCTAGATTTTCTAATGTCATGTTTCGATTAAAATTATCGGCTTTGTGGCCGGAAAGATTTCACTCTTGCAGCAGACTAAGTCATCCGCTGATAGAAATATACGGTAACTTTTATCGTTTGAATATCCAATGTAAACGAGCTCGGTAATTTTAGTGCTTCGAAGTTGGTTATGTATACTTATCGGCGCCAGCTGACTATACACCCAAATTCGTCGCCTAGTAACTTAATCCTAAGGATTGATATACTTGATGCCAATTTAACATTTTTCGTCCATTTATTCTTAATGATTTTCAATTCGGAGCACAGTGCTATCTGAAACGTTAACGAGTGTAAACTGCGATACGGTCTTGACCGAAAATTTTATTGAATTATTACAAACAAACCGCGTAAATGTTAAATTATTTTCAATTATTAGTTGTGTTCACGTTCTAACAATCTGTTTACGTAATGGACCTTCATATAACTTGTCAACTTTTTTTTATTCGTTCGACTTTTTTTTAGATTTTTCTATTTAAACTTCGTTCGAAATATTTGCGCTTTCATTTGTCAAATGAGGGCTCTCTCTCTCTCTCTCTCTCTTTCTCTCTCTTTAAGTGCTGACGGGAATTGACTTCTTCATTAGTGTTTAATTTTTCAAGAAAGAATTCTCTTCAAAGGTACATTACTTACGTGGCTCAATTGAAAAGCAGAGATAACCATGTACATCGCCGTCTGACGTTACTCATTAATTAAATTTCCGCATAAAACGGTAACACGCGTTAGGCCACAAAGACAGACTTCGCCATGTCTATCCTGCTAGTTCACGATAATCTCATCATTTAGAAATTCATCTTCACAATAAGTAAAAGTGAAAACAAATCGAAGCTTCGATTTACGTAGGATTTTTTTTCTCTTTCTGATTAAATCTGAACAGTTTTAAGATTCTTTTAAGATTACGTCACCTATGCTATCCATAAATCTAAATTTCGTATTTCACCTATACAGTTATACGCGACAGCAGCTTTTTTTGTACGAAAAGAAAAAAACGTTTTATTTAATCAGTACGCACGCGATTTTATTTTATAGAGGCGCATCATTTTTGCTCAAACCGAATCTACGACTTCCTTCCTAAATAAACATCCCGGCCAAGTGTTTACTTTTTCTTGTCGCTCTGACGTACGATGTATCGGTTTAATTTCGATGGTTGCGTCGTGAACAGATAACATCCTTGACCGATATACACTTCTCCCACTGTGACCCCAGACTCCTGGCATTCCTGACTGAAGCATCTAGTTTAATAAATTCAGAGCCCCCATGTACCGCACACGGGCCTTTCCATTTGCAAGGGGTACACTGAGTAACTTCTTACAAAAATGAACAATAAATGTCAAAAACTATGCTTCACCTACCGTGCTACACTACTGGTGGTATACGAATTCGAATCAAAATCTGCTCAACAGCATTGATGTAATTAATAAAATACTCAAAATTTCTAGCATCGATGCGATTACGAGTATTAAAAGTATTGAATTCAAAACGCGGAAAATGTATTAATTCATATACAGAGTGAAGGATCTCACATTCCCGCTCAATGCAATTACTATGAAATGAACAACATCTCAACAAAGTCGATTCTATCGCTACGATCTCAATTACCTAAATACTGGAAATAAAAATTGAGTGTCATTTTCTACGCTATTGACAGAATTTTTTGAGGATTATAATGTTTTCGTAAACAAAATATTACACACTATATTGTCAGTAATTATTTTAAAATGCGTAGGCGAGGAAAAAAAGAAGGAAAACTTTATCGCTTTATATTAGTTTTAAAAAAGTGCAAAATAAAGTAAATTTTTTTAAATTTCAACGAAGATTCTAATAATTAAAAGTGGTATTAATAACGTCATCGTATTACATTTTTTGTCTGCGATTTTTTTTTTTTTTTTTTTATACAAAGCAAAAACATATTCGCTTAATTTAAAAGCAGCAAAATTAAAAATTTCTAATTAAAATAAAATGAAAAAGTTAAATTGTCCCCAACGGATAGTAAGGAAACTTCCTTTCACGTGTATTTATTTACATTTAATATTCACGATTAAAAAGTTTTTGCGAACATTTTGGTCCTTAATATTAGCATTTTATTAATATTATTCCGTGGAAAAAAGTGTATACATATTTATATTATACTACATCTAAACTAATTAATTTTTAATATTTGGAAATTAAGTTTTGGATATATTTTAACATGCGCAAGATTTGTAAAAATAGTTCAAATTCGTAATTTTTACACACAAAATATGAATTATTGATTTATCCTTCCAGTAGATTTGATGTGTCATTAGCTATTTGTACTTTCGAATAATTACAAATTGCGTATTAGTTATACTTTGCTGAACACTTAATATATTTAAAAAATTAAAAATTTCATATTTTACGTTGCGCGTGTATAATTTTCTAAAACAACGTTAAGTAAATTACCTTATATAAATCATCTTATTCTGAAAAATGGAAAATTTTTATAGTAAAATAAAGCGATTACTAAAGATATGTGACTCATTCCGGATTGTGCGAATCCCAATTACGAAAAAATGTAAGTCACCCCATTCGCATCACACAATCACCGTTTGCACACTTTTAACTGTGGGAATATTTATTCACTTTCGACCGCTGGATACTTAATTAATTTAATATAATACATATTTATTATAAATCGACTATCGAACTGTACGTAGCACATTGCATGTTGAACAAAAGGTGAAAAAATCGAAGAAGTTTTAAATAAGTCCGAGTAGGAGTCGGAGCCTGGGTCATTTCGTAATTGGAACCATCTTAAAAATTCGGATTCGTCGATTCACAAAAATAACTTACTTTACTCACCCATAGTGCTTACACATAGGTTTAACCCCTGATACATGAAATGTTTGATATTTTATAATGAGGTGAATTGCACTTTTCTTCTCCTACTGATGATACGCAGAAATAAGCACACTGACCATTGCCTTTCGCGCGACCATTAATGATTATGCGTACACATATACAAAAAAGATCTGTGGTCAGTAATTTTCTGCGTTAAACAGTATCATACAAAGACGGTAACTGAAAGAGTCGAAAATTAAAAGAGTTGCAGCTATTTCGGCTAAAGGTTGTAGTGTCCGCAAAATTCTTAAAATAAGTAAATGAAAAAGTAACCGGCACCTGAACAGGCTTCTTCAGTAATGAACTACGTAAATAATTCCGACTACGAAATACGTCTAGAACCGTTTACATTAAAGTTCTAATTGAGCTGGTGTCGTAGGAATAAGGTGATTTCCAAGCGTTGTAGATTAAAGTCACGTATTGCTTAATTACTTAAAAAAGTATATGTTACAAAGTTCAATGTAACACCGTCGACACTACATATATATATATATATATATATATATAAACTCGCACTTCGGGCTTCGGAATGGGGCAAGCCTCCTTCACATCCAGGTCTAGTTCTTCTATAATTCTTATAGAAGAGTAAACTTTTTTAATTGGCTACGCCGTTCGACAGAGAAAAAACCTTTCAATTCCAATTTTCACCACCAGGGGATGTATGAACGCTAATATCGCATTGAAACTATTTTATCAGTTTTCGTGACAGGATACTTTTCCTGATGAGTTCCAATTCTCACCACTAGGGGATGTAGGAGCACTAATATCGCATTAAAGTCTTATATGTGGGAAAACTTTTGTGACAGGACAAATTTCGTAACAGGACACTTTTCCTGATGACCCCTAGCGTAAAAATGGCATATCCATTAATATATGTTTAAAAAAGTAATTAATTCACACTATTATGCTGAACATAAATATTACACAAAACATACTAAAAATTATTAACAAACATAAAAACATCGACTAGTTTCGGCGATTCGACGAACTTTCGTCGAAACTAGTGGATGTTTTTACGTTTTTTAATCATTTTTAATATGTTTTGTGTATTACATATTTATGTGAAGGAGGCTTGCCCCATTTCGAAGCCCGAAGTGCGAGTTTATATATATATCAATGTCCCATAAATAATCTTATGAATAAAAATTGTAGATACACATATATATATATATATATATGTAAAACTAGGTTCTCGGAAATGAGGCTCTAACAATTTTGATGGAATTCACGGATTCGGTATTTTTAAAAGTCTCCAGATAAATCGATTGGTCGAGATCGGTGTAATGCAATTGTAACTTTAGTATTACGTGTGTATTATTGTTTTATTTTTGAATGTCCGTGAAACTGACGAATACTTTGATTGATCGGCAGTTTTGGAATAAACCCGATTAAAGCTCAGTCACCATTATGTAATTCGATTAATTTTATCGCATTTATTGCTGGCTTTTAATGAGAACGTTTCTATAAATGTTTTGCGAGGGCGTCTTTACAACTCAAACGATCGTTCGATGATTTACAGTTGAATATAAGAATGTTTGCATCACATCTTTTCACTCATTTCCTGGGTTCCTTGTCTTTCCCAAAAGTCATTAATAACATGTACTTTATATATTTAAAAAAATAATTAATTCACACTGTTATGCCGAACATAATTATGTAATACACAAAACATATTAAAAATGATTAAAAAACGTAAAAACATCTACTAGTTTTGACAAAAGTTCGTCGAATCGCCGAAACTAGTCAATGCTTTTATGTTTGTTGATAATTTTTAATATGTTTTGTGTAATATTTATGTTCGGCATAATTCTTCTTCTTATATCCATTTGACTGTTCTCAGTCGTTGGTAGCAGCCATGGCGACGATTTCTTGATGTAATGCTCGGTCCCTTGCCGTATGGAATAATTTTTCTACCTTCATAGACGTCCATTTCAGGATATTATCAAGCCAGGAAATCGCTCTTCTTCCAACTTTTCTTTTTCCTTCTACTTTACTCATTATTATGGTCTGTGACAGTTTATATTTCGAAACTCTTAATATGTGTCCTAAGTATGCTGTTTTTCTTCGTTTGATTATATTCAGTAGTGTGAATTAATTATTTTTTTAAATATATAAAGTACATAAACAACGTTCTATTCGAATTTTTAGTCACCATCCAATAGCGCTGTGTCATAGCCGTCTAATGTTTGCTCATTCCAAGTCGACAGGGAACCTTCTTATACAAACATTGTTCAAGTAACTAATTACTATCTTTGGGGAAAAAAAGCGAATTTTTTTAATCGACAGATTTTTTTTAAATAAGCCGCAATAACTAACTTGGAATAATTACGCACGTTCAGAATATTCTTTGCATTCAAAATGTCGCACGGTACTGTAAGTGTAGAGTTGGGCAAATTGCATTCGAATACAACTATGAATATAACCGGTGTCCGCGAATACAAATACTAGAATACAAACAGTATTCATATTTGGACGGAGTATTCGTGAAAATTATACGGCGAACAAATTAAACAAATGATGAAGTAAATATTTTTCTTTTTTCTTCTTTTTTTGATTCTGTTTTCCATTTATTTTACTAACTCTCCCCTCTAGTTTTCATAAACAGTCTCTTTCCAAATAAAAAATTTCTCTAATCAACTATTGTTGACTATACATATATACATTACATATAACATTTCGCTGGCATAAAGAAAGCTGTACCTCCATTTATAAAGAACCATCTATAAACTAAATAAATTACTAAGCTAGCTACCGCGACGACATAGTTAGTTACACAGAAGTTTTTCATTCGGGTAGTACTTGGCTCGAATCCCGCTGCTACGTATTAAAAATATTCAAAATTTCAGTTGTTCTGTATTGTCCATGGTTAACGGGACCTTCCTCGCAAAAAAAAAAAAAAAAAAAATAGAAAAAAAAGAAAAAAAAAGTTCTGGCATAAATTAATAATAAAAAAAGTTCAGCATCATTAGGAATTAACCGGTTACGGCAGTCTTCATATACACTTAAAAGTTATCAAAAATGAAATAAAAAAGAGAAGCGGGTCTAGCGGGGGACACCCGTTAGGAACGAAGTTCCTTTTACTTTTTGGTAGATATACAAATATAAAGTCATTCATAAAGTATACGATAAAAAATGAGACAATTTATAAATCCCATATAAATTAAAACAAAAACAATAAATAAATCATCAGACTCGTTGAAGTGTAGTAACATCGCACAAAAATAGTGCGCCAATTTTCAAATTCAATAAAATGTACATGTGTTTAGAATTGGACTTATACAGATGACCGCGTACGATGCTTGCTGCTCGAATCTCGATACTCGCTCACACACACGCGTATATAATAGAAAGGGACAGAGTGAAAGATAACGAGAGTGAAAATCGCCTGCCGGACGACGCATAACGCGATTCTCGTGACCTCGCCTTTTCTGCCAGTTTACTCCTACCGACAAGCCGCATATAAGAACTTCGTTCCGAAAAGAAAGGTGCAAGTAAAACAAAAACAAAATTTATCGATCTATTCATACAAATATTCCACAGTATTCACGAATACTTTGTACCAATGAAATATTTGTATTCATTATTCGTACGAACAGTATTGGTATTAATAGTTTCACGAATACAGATATTGTACTCATACTCACAACTACGAATATTGGCCAACTCTACGCAAGTGTGGCTCGCAAAATTCCTACGCATAGTAAGGCGCAAAGTACTGATTACAACGAAACGGATAATAACACTTTTACCTGATGCAACAGCGACATGTTTAAATAAACGTCTAAGAAGAATACCCCCCCCCTCCCCTCTAAAAAAGAGTAAACGTAATAAGATAGCGAGAACGGGTATTCATGGGGCAGGTATTTCACGGAAGTATCTAATGAGATTCAGTAAAAACGAGCAAGCGCATTATTTCAGAGTGGCAAACTGTGAAAATTTTTTTCGTTTTTCTCTTTTTTTTTTATATCGTAAGTATACGTTTGCAATATTATATCGTTGGATTTTTTTTATTTTTTATTTTTATCGGAACAGGCTAGAAAAGTCATTGATATGGTAACGTGAAAGATAAGAAGAGAACGGCCGCTGGAAACAACTAATTAGATGAGATGATAAATCACTGTGAAAGGTGAGTGTAAAGGAAAAAAGTTTTAGTGTGGGATTATAAATACGGAATGTACGAAAAGAAAGGCTTTTAGAAGGTTCGGCTGACATTTGATAAGATTAAAAGATTTTGATGCTACTGCTTCAAGAGGGAGAGAGAGAGAGAGAGAGAGAGAGAGAGATATAAGAAGCGAGCGAGGGATATGGGTTAACTGTTAATATGAAAAATGCGGTGTGCACGTGTAACGATATAATTATCCCTATTCCAGTTAGTCCATCGAGAACGGTGTCAGAGAATCGAAATTGAAAAATCGATTTTTAAATTGGGCACCGTTGTCACTTCGAATCTGCGCTTATTCAATTTCGTCCTTTCGATCTTCAATAAAAATGGAAATATATTTGAAAATATGAAACGATACTTTCGAATATATATTGGCTCATTTATCTATCGATTCAAATTCGGCGTAATTTCTTTTACACTTGCTCGAAGGCAAGTCGCGATTTCAAATCGGAATCGAAAACTTTTTAAATTGAAAGATTTTTTACTCTCCTTCTTTCCGATTTCTTTTTTGTTTTTTTTTTCCATCTCTGCCTTTTGAGCAATAAACTGGTATTCAATTCAAGGCTTAACAACTCGGGTGTTAACTAGGGGTCGTGATCGCTGATTTTTTTGAAGATTCCCGAAGTGTTTTACAACTATTATCGTGTGTGTGTGTGTGTGTGTGTGTGTGTAAGAGGGAATTACAGATTAAAGCTGATAAACATACGATCTGAAATTTAAAAATGCCAAAATTAGACGAAGCCGTACGTAATGAATAAAACCGCACTAAAATAAAGGTTATTTTATTAAAATTGCGCATAAAGAGCATACAATTTGTGCTATTCTAGCTACATTAAACTTGTGGTAGTATATGTACGTAAATTAGAAGATATAACCTAATATGTAAGTTACGAGATTTCATTTTTAACGAATCAGAAAAAAAATTTGTATGTGAGTTAGGAAATGAATCAGCAAATCTAAAAAAAAAATCTTGAATCTTGTCTTGCAGGTAATTTGGAAAACGACTGATGATAGAAACAGAATTGATAGTGGTTTATTTTAAATTCACCGAATGCCCGTTCATCACAATAACTGAGTTGCTTGAACGCTTGGCTTCCGTTACGAAAGTAAAAATACTCAATTAATCGCTAATGATCACGCAGAAAGCAGTGCCAATCTACCACGTACACCACATGCTAGTTAGTATACAGGCACACACACTTTTTATGTATCGATAAATCAAGCGGTTACAATTAGTTCCAAGTGTAGTGTCTTTCGCGTACCTCGCGAGGCACCATTTGCGCTATGAACACTAGATCTGTACAGTTAGAATGTCTGAATACGTAATCACGGACGCTCGGCAACAAGCGATACGACTCACGATGTATGCCCCAACTAGAATAAGAAGTCAAACGCATATCCTTCTTTTCATTTTAATGCCATCGAAATGCTATGACCACGTGAGATTCCTCTTATGCATAAAAAACCAGATACACCGTATGTCTACTTATTATTCTCACTCGATCGCATGTATGGAATTATCTTATTCACAGGATAATTGGAATATAGTGCAATTGAGACGCACATAAACTGGAGCGCAACCCAGCTTCCATGTTTTGCCGACCAACGTGAGAAAAGGTATCAGCAGCGCGGCAAACCAAGACGACCGACCTATTCACGTTGAAGCGATTGTTCACCGGCTGAATATTTTTTTATGTCGCGACGCTAGTGGCCACGCATGACTACGTTTGAAACTGACTCTATAAATGCAGTTCCCTAAGTGTGTGTTTACACTGCTGTATACTAACTAGCGCGCGCATATTCTGTCGTCATCTGGGATCGAACCCGAGACTTCCGAAACGGAAGTCAAGCACTCTAGAAACTAGACCATTGCGACGGAAAATGTAAATGGAATATAATTTTATGAGAAACAAAGTTTTATTAAACATATATCATCCCTATGTTAAAACATTGTAAAGGCGATAGTTTAAAAAAATGAACAGTACCTTTATAATCATAAAATTTTTCTGAGGATTTTCACCGTATGATTTCTGGTTTCTCTGTGGATTTCAAATCGCGCTCCATTTATATTTATTTTCAAAGTTCCGTTTTAACTTTTTAATCAGTTTTCTGAAATGTCTACTTGTACGAATATTATTATGCAAAAGATTAGTCTGATGTAACAAAAGTTTAAAAATATTATTATTGCTAAATCATTTTTTATTTATACTACAAACAGCGATTTATATATTATAAACTGTGAAAAGATTTAAATAAAGTATAGTCTAATCCATCCAATGAGAGACTTGGATATTATGCACTGTAGTAAGTCTGATATCCCTGACAGGGTGTCGGCAATAGTGAAGTTAAGGTTCACAATGTACTTCAGATTCTAAAGGATTCAAAGAGAATATTGGGCTAATTTCTTTCTGTCGGCCGCTTCACTTCTCTAGGTTGCGTTTATATAACCAATATTCAATTTCGAGTTGGGAAAACCTGAGAGCGACTTTGGATCCGGAATGAGACAAGTCTCGAACCCGTTAGGTTCGATAGACGAGCGCTATCGCAATATCTATTATGTACAAGAGTTGTTTTTTTTTTTTTTTGTTTTTTTTTATGAAATAAAAGTACAGTTCCAGGTAATGAATGCACACAATCAACTGTTTAATACTTAGATTAATAAAAGTGTGTCCTCTCACAATAATTAGTATTTAGTGCTACATTACAAGCGATAGCGGTCAAAGTTATAATTCTATCGTTCATTTTTTTCTGCATTAATATTTGCAACTGCTACTTTCCTCCTTCTCAGAGGATTACTCACATTCAGATAGATTTCCTGCTAGCTCGTATAGGCTGCCCAACTCTTTTATTGAACGATTTTAATACCCACTTCCCGTTTTGGGGATCCACATAGTATAACGCCCACGTAATTTTAATCTCCGTCTGCCTTTTAAACAGTAACATTACCAGATGAACTACGACGTAACGAATAACGCACCTGAGGTTGGCTCCATATATCCCTTCGTGCTCAAACATCTTCCTATATCTGCTGAATAATTTTTGTTCCGCATCTAAAACCAAATTTGGTCCTCTAAATTTATCCCACATTACTTAAAATCAGCTTTTGTAATTCTGATAGTCAAACAAAGACCCCTTCTTTACACAGAACTATAGCCCTATCTTGTTAATCTCAGTCCTTTCTAAAGTATTAGGGAAAACGGTAAACAGACGCCTCTATTTCTACCTTGAATCCAAGGAAATCCTTTAGGCAGACGGTCGAAAATATAAATTTGCACTCTTTTATTTCTTTAGCTTACAAAAAGAAATCATTACAGCCCACAGCAGGTCGAAACATCTCTATTTGGTATTTTTTTGGCATAGAAGAAAGCCTAGAATGTAACGATACGGAGCATTTAAAAAGCTGAAGAACGCTGATTTTGCAGTAATATGGACATTTTTATGCAGCGCTTCCTCACCGATAGAGCTATTCACGTACGAATAGGCTCTTTAGTATCTTTCTAATACAAAATATAATTCCACAGAGTTCGCCTTTGAGTGCTAGTTTATCCCCTACATCCATGATATAGTAGATTACATAAGGCCGCCAGTTACAGCCCGCTTGTTCATTGACGATCTTAACATATCTCTCTCATCAAACTTTTCCACTAATGCTATATCTATCCTATAGTTAACAATTAATGGATTACAGAAATGGGCAGAAAAAAATGGCTTGCATTTCTCATCTTCAATAACTGCATGTGTTAAATTCCTGAAGAAATTTTCAACCCCGATATCACCCTTCATCTAAAACATCTACCCACCCTGTTCTCTTCTAAATTTCCTGGGTATAACGTTTGACGAAAAGGAATAGAATAACTTAGACTACGTCATATTAATTTTTATTAAAAAAGTCAGTCAGTTTCTTTCTGTTTCTCTTTGTCGTATCTTCGTCTGGAAATTTTGTAACTGCAGAATGTCTGTGATCTGTCTGCTACTCGAAATACGTGATCACAGTCTGTAATGCAACGCAGTTTTACTACAGCTTAGTCGCTGTTCTGCTATTTTGACTTGCTCTTCACTTTTCCCGTTCAGAATCCGCATTGATTTCATTTAAAATTTCTTCATCAGTAAAAATACGCTAACCAGGATCAATTTCATAATTATCTATCCACCCCTTCATATTTTCATCGTCAACATGTTCAAATTCCTTCCCATCACAATAGTTTAAAGAGAGGCACGGTTAATCCGTCAACCGGTTAAAACACGCACGGATAATCGCGGTTTTACTGTATTTTACAAATGATGTCCTGTATTTCTGTCCTCAGAATTTGTGTTTTTGTAATAAGGAAACTGATACACTTTACTAGCGTATATATATTAAAATTTTGTTTGTTTTTTTTGTGCGAATAGAACGCTTTTGCTACGGGCAAATATATCGTATGTCATACTATATTTTGAAAAGCGTTAAACGGGTGGATCACATTACTCGTTTAGATTTGGAGATGATAAATAACGTTACCACCGTAAACGTCTATTACAGCCGCAATTTCTGAAAAATAGCAATACAATATAAATTATCGATAATTATGCACAGCTAACGTCTTTCGGAGTTGAAATTGAATCACACTACCCCACAGATAAATCCGACTGCGTTCGAACGCTGATATATTCCCGAGGATATAATCCGAAATTACCCGTGCCTATTGCACATACAGATCGTGACCTTTTAAGTACTAGCGTATTCTTGTTTGCCGCGGTATATTAATTTTACAAAAAAAAAAAAAAAAAAAAAAAAAACGTCAAAATTGTTATTAGTAACGGCATTCTGCCTCCATTGTCAAAACTGAAAATAAAAAGATTACGACATTTTTCTGCAAGCGAAAATTTACCGGGGGAATATTTATTTCGAATAACCGCCCAAGAGAATCAATATGCAACAACGTTGAAAAAAAAGTTGAAGGATCCGCTAGAATAGAAAAATTTTGTTACACAACTTCGGATGAGAAGGTGGGGCGATGAGATCGGCAAAAATTGAACATACTTACCAGCTAAAAAAGACCGTAACATCGAGATTACAATTTTTTGGTTGTATATATTACTTTCCGTATCTTCATTACCGTTTCTGTTTATGTATAAAGTTCGTGCTTGTGTTCATCGATAATGAACGAAAGGCACACCACCATAATCGGATAATATTCGCGACGCTTAGTTTTAAATCAGACTTCAGCTAACAACGTATACGGTCAAAATTTCATCGGTTAGCGTGACCACTTTTACATTTATGCGGACAAACATCGGAAGATCCGCATGATGAAGTTAACCATGGTAATCACGAAACCCTTGCCCGGGATCATTATCCGACTTTCATTTCTAGATGACTGAGCCGATAACCGACGATATCCGTTCGCGCTGCTTCGTCTTATTTTGAAAATCTCTTTTTGATCGACACTCAGTTTCTGTTTTTTTTGTTTTCTTTTTCTCGAAAGATAAAAATAAATACCAGCTGGTAAAATTTATTATGAAATATGTCTCGTAGAAAAATCGAACTGGGTACGAGAACTAAGAAAGAATAAAGGAACTGGGTGCAGAATATTCTCTTTAAAGATTTATTAGTCAGTTGGCGCACTAATAACTTTAACAATTAACGCTGTCAACATCACCTTCTTCTTTCATTGGACGGATGAACTTCTTGCAATTTCCTTTCCGATTGGAATAATGAGACATTTGCATGTCACACTTGGCTGCTAAAATTCATTTTACTTTTTACATTTTTCACTTTTTTAGTTTTTGTACTTATCGTCATTATTATTATTATTACTATTACTCTTGTTGTCAAATGCTAAGATGCGCCGTTTTTTACAAACCATTATGGACTTGAAATTTTACACTTTGTAATTTACATTGCGTGTAAGTGTGTGCGGTGTGACTGTTTTAATTTTCCTAGTATTTTTACTTTCAATGAGTTTTTCTTAAATTTTAGTACAGGTGCATTAATAAAAAAGGCATAGGCAGTGGTGGTAAATAAATTAGAGCTGCCTCAAGTTTCCTGTCAAATTTAATCATTTTTTTCCATTAAAAGCTCACGCGACACCTTTTAACGTCGTGCACGTTTTACCGAAGACCATTTCGAAGGGGCAATTATGCTCCGATATTGCGCGTTCAGCCTTTTTCTTTAACGGCTTAATTCCGTTCCTTGCACCACGTGTAAATTTATTAATGCCTAGATTATTATAGTTGTCGTTCTTGCAAATGAGTTGCAGGTCTCTTTCAAAAATTGGCATTTCGACACATCCCCAGAGCCTCTTGAAATATTTTTTATCAAAATTTATCGCTTACTTTAACGAAGTCGAAATAGAAATGAAAGATGTAAAAAGCTTTTTTTCTTTCAAACATGATGCAGTTGCAATGTTGAGCCTTACCTGCAGTGTACATGCAGAAGTAATGAAACTCGTTCTACGAATGCAAATTTTACTATGCGCGACAGTTAGGGTAACTGCACTGCATGTTCCAAATGATTCCTGACGGGCCACATTACCTTGTTATTTTTCTTCGTCCGTTTCCACTGATATAGCAACCGACAAAAGTCCCCCTATGTCACAGTCGCAAAGGAATAGACGCCTTCGATTGCAATAAAGCGAAAAGGCATCAAATGCGTAACTCTAAAAATATCCAATTTAGATTGTTCCGATTTTTCATAAAGCGATCAAGCTTTAACGCTTAATCCTTTTATTCTTCTGCTCTTCTTTTTAATTATCCTTCTAAAAATACTAAAAATAAATATCCCATAGTCGTGAACTCTTTAATTTTCTTTTCATCTAAGAAGTCTCTCTCTTCATCTATCCATGAATGGTCAAAGCGAAATATTAGCGCCAGACGGAGTTTTCACACGAAATGCATAGATCAGCGAGCGAATTTCATTCGTATTACCACAACTTTACCGGAGTGGCAGTGACACACCATTACTATGAATATTTACCATTGAGGTATACGCGATTCAAGCTTGTACACTTAGCTTGTTCTACTACAACGAAAATCACTAAAACTGAAACAAAAAGAACCGGCCTCTTCATTCAACTTACTGCCATCACTGCATCTCTGATGTTATTTCTACTGACTGTACAGCAAGTTAAAAGAGATAGGAACTGAGAACTGTTACAATTATTTGAGAACTGTTTATGGAAACCAGCTCTTTTTTAAAAAAACCTATTCATTAAAAACAGTTAGCTCCTGAACAGACCATCACTACTGACTACATTAACTGACGCAATAAAACAAATATTAAAAGAAATATATAAAACGTACATGCTATTGACCATAAATTTCTCTTTTCGTTTTCCTATCGTTTCTTCTCCGCATTGCATTTTTCAGATCACGACCGCGTTTGCGATGCTGATAATATTCGTTTTGAATATTCTCTTCATGTGCAGGAGCGCTCTCTTCTCTACACTAAGTTCTTCCATCTTAAACTGCCTACTCCATTTTTGCTTCCTACATCCTTCCCTTTCCGTCACCAGATGTTGTTGCAGCTTTAACAGAGTTCATTTCCTCCATTTTCCTACATGTTAAAATTTAATCCTTTTGTTTCTTCCTAATTCTTGGACGATGAGTCATTGCCCTTGGTTGGCGTTCCCAAAAAAAGGGAAAAAAATACTACAAATTAATCGATAAATCTAGACACGCGGCAACGTGTCAAGCCAAGTTCAAGTCGGGAAAAAAGGAACTGGCGACGACGCAGCAGCCGTGTGAATATTTACACGAACCATTTTCAGCCACTTTTAACTCCTTAATAACTTAATATTTAATTAAACATAAACACATGAAATTTGGATTATTTATTAAAACCCCTTAGATTAACTAGAACGCCCAAATTTCATAAATACAACTCAAACGGTTATTGAGATATTAACGTCTAAAAATCATCATTTTTATCGCTGACTGACATACAGATCAAAAACCTAACCCACTTCCAGGTGACCTAAAAAGTTGAAATTTGGCGTCCAGCTGGGTAATTGTGTGCATACAAAGGAAAAAATCTCAGAAAACAGTGAAATTTTTCATAATTTTTACGTAATTTCGTTCGTTTATTGCTTAATTTAGTTTATATCACGGGTAGATTTTCCTAGATGTAAAGTTATAAAATTTAAGAAAGGCCGGGAATTGATAAGTTTCGCTACGTTAGCAAAATAACTCTGGCTCGCTGATCTTTTAACCGTCAACACGTTGTTGTTGTTTAACTTCGTTTCTTCAGTATGCCGCTCGGAAAAACGCTGTTTTGTGTCTCGTCATTTCGTATGTTTGTCAATCTTTGCATCGCAGTTTATTTTACATTTGCCCCTTTTAATCGTATTTGAATTTGAATGAGTAATAATAATAATTTCTTTACAAAAAGTAATGATATCCTATCAAAAACATTAATTTTAAAAGTAGGAACCAAGTGTTCAATATTAAGAAATCGACTTCGCCGATCAAAAAAAAATTGAGATCTAAATGGATGCCAAGTTCTGTAGATGATTCTGAAATTTATTATTTATAAGAACATACAACATTCTAAAATTAAAACCCAATTTCTTGTTTTTTTTTTTCATAGACCAATGTTTACTATTTAAAAATATATAACTTCTTAAATTTGAACAGTCGAATTATTTACATAAAGCAGATATTTAGGATAAATTAAAGCTCGCGATTTTTTTCTCTACCTGAACACACTATAGTAAATAATTGCTCAATTACTGGACATAAAGAACAAGAAAACTTTAAAAATAATACCGAAATATTTAAAACAATGTTATGAATTTCTATAAACCGTATTTAATAAATTTATTGTTCACTGTAAAACATTTTTATGCGCAATAACACAATTCATTTAAAAAATTTTATATAAAAAAAAAAAAAAAAATGTATTCTTATATTTTATAATTTTTAAATTTTGGATATCCCGACAACATTCTTGTCTATATATCATTGAGACTTCTGGCTGCGTGTATTAATCTTTTTTTGATAATTAGATATTTTTTTATTATCCAAATATAATACTAGTGCTACAGTAGATAAAACTACTTTCTGCCTGGTACAGTTATTATTTATTTCATCCCGAGCGTTCGCAAATTCGAGCTGTATTTTCATTCTTTTTGCTCTGCTATTTGCTCGATTAGTAAAGATCTTTGCTAAAAGCGATTACATCGGATACCTTTAGTCGTAAAATATCGGCATTTTTAACGTTTTTTTTTTTTTTTTTTTTATCGAAACCTTTTTCCATGTTCCTACTTTCGTCCAGCTTTCAACTATCGCCTATTTGTTATAATTTTTTTTAGATATCGTCACTTTTTATTTCACTTTTTAATTGTCCTCAACCTTTCATTTTGAGCGTTCTTTCCTTCATCTTCCTTCTGATACTCTTTGCTTTGCATTCTTCTATGACACTCAGTCATTCAGATGAAATTTAAAACTGGCAAAATTCATCAGGAAGAATTTATTGCACTTCCGCGATATCGATATTACTCCGACCTGGCTCTTTCTATATTCATGTCCAAATCAAAATGTAACCAAGGACTCTTTTCCTTCTTTTTGTTTCTAAACGTGTAAGTATGTAGTTGGCGCCCTCGCACAAAAAAATCAAAACATGGAAAGACTATTGCGTGCCGTAATAATAGTTCTAAATTTAACAGCTAGCTGCTGGCGCATTCAACCGTTTTCGTCGAGAAAAAAGAAAAATATTGCAAAACGTTCTCTAATTTTTGGCGACTAACATAAAATATCATTTTGGCGAGGATCAGAATTGAATTTATGGTTAAAAAGAATCGGAAAGGACTGCCGCAAAAGAAAGCTGTAGAACGAAAAAAGGCGGGAATTCGAGTATTTCGGAAGTTCCGGAAAAAGGGTAAAAACATCCGATCTGAAATGTCTGATTTAGACTTTGCTCGACGCAAAGTTGCACCTTCACAGTCCTTAACGGCGGGATTACTTTAGACTTTCGGAAGAGATTTATGTGTTGAAAAAGTTTAAAGTTTAAAGTTGAATAAATCCGCGAATTTTTAATAGTACTTGATTTAGTGCGTAAAAGAGCCTCCTCCCGAGTTTTAATATTCAAATTACTAATTAAAAGTTCCGCTAACGGCTACCTATCTAGAAATCCAACTTACATTTCCATTTGCCCATCATCCGACCCAAACTTGCACGTTTAATCAACTTCTCTAGTGATGATAACGACACTTTTATTTTATTAAACGTACGAATGTTTTAGCAGATGGATTATCGAATAAAGAAAGTCTGCGTGTTTATGTGCGTGTGTGCGTGTGTGCGGTTGTTATTTTTTGGGGTATCATTAATACAAAGAAGAAGAAAAAAAAGGATTCCTAATCTTCTCACTACTTATTCGAAAATTAACACAAAAGTCCGTTTTATATCTCTTTAGTTATTGAGCTTATTTCTAAAATGGTTCAGAATTTCAGATTCCTCGAAAATTTTACTCGAAAGATGTAGACGCCTTTTAAGCCATAAAGCCCGTCCGAGCCAAGTCTTTACAAAAGAGCTTTAATACGTGTTCAGATTTTTCCGGAACATTTGAAGATTTTTATTTTTTCTTTAAATTTCCTTAAACTCGTCTAATACAGCGGACACAGTAACCCAGCACCAGGGTATAATTTCGGACATTTTCGATAGCGCGATTCGCATTTCGTCCGCTTCAACTACTACTATCGCAGTGATTCTTTAAAGGATTTTATATGAAAATAATTTTGACTTTTTTTCTTCTGTTTTTTCCCGGAAATACCGTTTCAACATATATATATATATATATATATATATATACACATATTATTGTCAGATAGACGAATTCAGCAAGTAGGGAGCGGAAATCATCTGGAAATAATTCATCGCAAAGAACGTAGACGAGAATTGTAAAGAAAGGAATAAACGTTAAAAAATCGTAATAGAGTAACTGAATTGCGCCTGTTGCCTTAAAATGTGATTACCGGTCTCTTTCTTCACGCTACAGTGACAAATGGAGGGTTTTTTTTTTTTTTTTATCTTTTAGAGAAGACAATTTTAGCAGATCATTTTAACTTAAATTCGGAACATTGGAACACAATCAACGAAAACCAAAACGGAGGAAGGTTTCAGCAGCTATTTGTGAAGGTAGTCCAAAGGGAGGTCATAAATTATTGAGTAAAATTTCGGTAATTTTATGTACATGTATGATTACATATTACCAACACTACAGTGTAAGTGTCTTGCCATGCACGCTTTTTTAACGTTCTCAAGAAGTTAGAAATTAGCGAAATATTGCAGCTTGCGAAAGAGAATACATTTTGCGTTGTCCAATAACGACTGACCGTTTACGTGCGGATAAGTATCTAAGATTACACTGATCGGAAGACTCCAGTCTGTCGCAGAACCGTATGAAAATTTTACTATTTTCTTCAAAAATCGTTACACGGCCGATTATTCTCTTCCGTCAGGTTTAAGACTCTGTTCGATTTTGCACCCGACCTCTTTAAAGTTGTATAATAAACGTTTTTTATGCTTTATGATCGAAAACACGCTTATTGCTTCAGTATGCTGCATATGAAGTTCTCTCAGTAGCTTCCGCATACTCTGTTTTTCTTCTGGTCAAACCGTTTAGTGCTCTGGCCAAGCAAAGCGTCGTTAATCAGCGTTCTAAGTTCGATCAGACTGGAGCGGGTTGCAATTTAATGATCACTTGACATTTCAAATCATAAACTCTTGAATGTCGCCAAAAAGTGTAATCGGTAATATAGCACTTCTTTTTTTTTTTTAACTGAGTTTGGACATTAGCTCAAGAAAAAGGAGGAAGGAGCAATAAATTTATATTCTTATTCGTTTAAGGACAAAGGATAAAAAAATACTTCGAGGACAGGAGTAACTGAAACAGAAGGAAATGATAGAATACAAGCAACACCGATAAGGGGAGTAGGGATTTTAATAGGCGAAGAATAGAAAGACGATTGCTCAGCAGAGAAGGGACCACACATTCAAATAAAATGTGATCAGCATTACAAGGAAAGTATATGGAAGTTGAACATGCAGATAAAAACCGAGAAAATGATGCCGGGAGGGGACTGTAGTTAAAGCGAAAGCGACAAATAGCAGCGATTGCAGTTTAAAAGAGGACAAGTATCGAGGAAACGATGGGCAAAGTTGAAGAGATGGTTGAATAGGGAAATAAAAGGTAGCAGAATTAGAAAATGAAGGAGAATAGGGAGTTGAACCATAATTTGGAATAAGCGATGAATAAAGAAAGAACAGCAATATTATGCCAAAAACGTGCCACTGTAAAAGGAAAAACGGGCTAATTTCACTATTTCATTGTTCTCAGTATGACCAGGAATCAGCAGAAGATCGATCTTGATCGAGTGAAGGAGAAAAAGATCATGAATGAGAAAGCGTACGAGAAGTATTACATAATCGGAAGAGATAGAAGAGAGGTTAGATGTGATAGCCTGTAGAGCACTTTTAAAGTCTGAGATAATGAGCACTTTATGGAAAATCAGTGATGAGGAAACAAAGAGAACAGCGCGTAGGAGATTTCAGAAAATTGAGCAAAAGGAGGGGGCATTTTAAAAGATTCGGAATCTAATTAAAGGTAGGACAAAAACGCCATAACCCACTTGGCCCTTTAGAACCGTCATTGCTGAAGATAGTGGCGTCTGTAGGAAGTGAAGAACCTAAACCATCGGGGAATTCACAGCTCGGGCGACATATTGAGCAACAGATTCAAAGTGGTAAAGAAAAACATTTAATAGGATGAAGGAAACTCGGCGACATGATCTAGAAAACGCTTTCAAAGATCTGCACCGGAACAACCTGCCGGAAAGATTTTTTTTTTGTTTTGTTTTTTTTTTTTTTCAAAACAGGAATTTAGGTGCGTTTTATTTCTCGTTAAATAAACACCACGGAATGTAAAAACCAAGAAAAAATACGCCCCTATCGAAGCTGCAACCGACGAGCTTAAATAAATATTTATTACGACGCTGTAATCGGATTTTACCCTGGAGCGGGCGCTAACATAAAGGCTCGAGAGGCGACGAGGAGAAAAAAGGCAACTTGGCGGAATCGAACAACGTGTGTATAATAAATAAAGAAAAGGAGAAAAGGAAATGAAGGTTTTAATTTACATGAAAAAAAATAGGAAAAAAACATCTATTTAAAAATCTTGTAAGCTTTTTCCAATACACGAAACAATACAGAACGTCGCGCATGCCTTAATCGAGTTACTGATATGAACATCTTGAAACTTTCCAATCCAAATAAAAAAAAATTACAATATACTTTAAGACGTAGATTAAATATTTCATTATCTACGTTAGTGAGAATTTTTAAATAATCGTTTAGACTTCTTTTTAAAAACACGTTCAATTTCAGTAATAAATTTTACCGCGCCAAGCACATTCAGAGTTGTACAATCGTTACCGAATTTGTTTTAGTGTGCATTTTCTATATCGATAAATAGTTACGGTAGTCCCATGTAAATTATACGCAACGTATTAGTAAAGCGTCATGCTGTTTTGAAAATTCGTGATATTCGCAAACTCGATAGTGGACGAAAAATTGCAGTAACTCCGAAAGCCGAATATAAAAATTAATCAAGCGGGGGGCAATATAATTAATAAGTTTTCATCTTTTTCTGCCTTTCGAACTTACGCGGAAGTTTTCACGGTTGACCAATTCCCAGTGATTTTGAAAAGAAGATCCCCGGTTGAACTAAATTATTTAAATGAAGAATCTTACGATGGCGCTAAGACCATTACGCGACGATTTCCTCAATGCACTAGGAACGATAGAATACTTATTATTTTTAAGGCGATCTCATTCAGAGGCTGCGCAAGTGAAAGTGAAGATGGAACTAATCAAAATTAATAGCGGGATTACTCACTATTTCATAAATAATATCATAAGGGCTAAGATGCATTATAGTAGTCGTTAAAATTGGTGGAATTGAAAAAACGCTTATAACTTATAGACTATTAATACCGTTACGACTGATACCGAAACGACGAAAACAAAATTATATCAGTTTCTGGATAAAATCGTTTCTCATATCAAAAAAAAAAAAAGGAAAAAAGGTTTTACTTGCACCATGCTAAAACTGTATACCGTTTCCCTCTTTTTTATCGCATAATTAAACCAACTTCGTCATTATCGAAGTTGTTTAGTGTGCTACTGTTAATATTTTGTAATTTTTAGTTCTATTTATGAAAATGAAAAAGGCATCTTCGCTACCCTTTTTTTCGAATTTTTCGAATTAGCGCGTGTGCCAATGAAAAAGCGACCGGCTGAAAGAACAGAGATCGAACGAAATGAAAGTATACGGGGAAGCTGGAAGGATTAAAGGAATTCGAAGAAGAGATGTAAAAAACAGGTTAGAAATTGTTCACTAATTCCAACTGCCCCATACGTGTGTGTGTGTGTGTGTGCGCGTATTACGGCGTAATGTGTTCGCATCCGTTTTGCAATCGTATTCTATCTTTTCAAATAAACCTCCCACCGACTTTTTCGGTTAAAGAGAGAATTTAAAAGCCTTCCGAAAAGCAGTTCGTGCTACACTTAAATGCGGCACGGTAGGTCCGGACACTCGACCATATCGTCTTTCAAAAAGGGCTACGATATACAAACGAACGAGAAATTTTCAGTACAAAAGATGTGCACGTTTTTTCGCGCACCAACAAAAGCCGGACAATATAGAAATTTCGGAAAATTTAACTAACACGTGTCGGCAAGAGAAAAAACGTGTGAAAGGCTTCACGAACATAAGTGGATCTCGCACCGAACCTATATGACCCGCATTATAGCTGTGCACTAGTCATGACGCTGCAAACCTTTTAAATACAGTCCTCCTCAGATGATTCCACTTGAAAATCTTATCAGTATTGTGCGCTTTGTACTACAGAAAAAAAAAACCAACCAGACTTTGAAATAATTTTCGAAGCAGCCGTCAAATTGCACAAAATGATAACTCACACCCTCTTCAGTACGAAGCAAACAGACGCTTGGAAAAAGAAGGAAAACCTTTTTGACGAGTAGTAAAGAATTTTTAGTAGACAAATCGTATTTCCCCCAATTCGTCCAGCGAAAGCCACGATATTTTCCGCACTACGACTGACATCGCACGAACAACGAAAGAATACGAAAGACAGTCAAAGCCAAGTGTCATTTGTTGGATAAAAGTTTTCGAAGCTCAGGGTCAAGCATACCTCTAAATGTATCATTAAACCACCGGCAGCAGCGAACTACGTGTCCAACCACGAGAGGGATAGTTTCGTCAGTAGCGCGGTCGCTAGGTTCCTTTTGATGGTCATTACCCGAGGTTTTTCTTAAAAACCGATCTTCTGTATATCAGCAACTTTTTCAATTAACCGTGCGGATTGTTAACAGCGGCCTGCCGAGTCTTTCGTGAACCGAAATTATTAATTCTAGTCTAACAAGTCAGAATGTTTGATTATCTTTACCAGCTGATGGTTTCTCCGAACTTGAATGTGTACAAAAAATGATATTTTTTTAGAAGTCGAATGGTCCTTATAACAACTCGACTGCTGTTGTTTCATCTCCTGAATTTCAGAAATATTACTCCCCAGTCTTGACGCCGCCAGTGTATAGGGATTTTTTTTCTTTCTTTTTTAAATTCCTATTCCCATCATTGCGGGTGGGACAAGTGTATTAATTTAAAAAAAAAAAAAATGAGTTATAAAGGGGCAGACTATGCTTAAAACTTAAGGATGTGTGAGTGTAGTGTGGCTGAAATCAGAAAGCATATAAAATGAGTGATGTATGTGTGTGGTAGTCCTTTGCGTGTATACTTAAGCTAAGGATGGCGACGGGATGTAAACATGGTCCCATCAACTATCACAATATATGTGTATAATGAGTCTCTGTATAAGTGCATAAATTAACAAATGGGCTTGTAATTAATAAATTATTGTAAATAGTAAGAAATTTATTAAAGTATATATTATTACGTTTAAAATATAATTATCTAAGAAAAAATTTTACTTATTTTCTGTAAGTTACAGTAAATACTTATTAATTATTATCAACGTATTGAATTAATAATTACCTTAAAATATGCAAAGATAGACCAGGCCGCTCAAGTTTTTCGTTGCTTTTGTTTCACGGTTGAATTACGGTATGGGAAGTTATGAGTTTGTTAGAGTAAACTTAAGACGCATTGTTCTTTCCGCAAACTCTGGGAAGGCCACACAGGGTTTCCTATCGAGTATAGTATGATTATGGAATTTGTCGATCTTGAATGTTTCACACAAAGCAAAGAAGGCAGAACACTCAAAAATTAAGTGTTTCAAATTGTCCATAGAATCGTTTGAGGTACACTCAGGGGCATCAACACACTCAAACCTCAACAAGTAGGATTGAAACTTGCCGTGCTCAGAGAGCACCTGTGAATTAAATAAACTAATCTCGAGATTTTTAATTTTGAGTCTGGACGTAACATCCGGCAGGAAATCGTAAGATTTTCTGTCAGTGACATCCGTGCCCCGACAATCAAATCGTTAACATGTTTTTTTAAAATATTATTAAAGATTGAGATTTTGATGGTGTCGGTAAAGCTATTATTCATTAAAGAACCTCAAAGATGCGACATCACCAATAAGCCCATGTTCACTGAGCCTTACCAATCTCAGATATAAAAGGCAGGACATCGCAGATCACACAGACTGCTGACGTTGGTGAAGTTTTGTACAAATAGCCGGCAATCCTTAATAAGAATTTCCCCTGCTGTTTATTGGTACGATTTAAAATTCTGCGATTGATATAGATAGTAGCGCCATAACCTTACAAGGGCTGCACTAGACCCTTAAACAATATTAAAAAAAAGACAGAAGCTGCGTCCAATTTTAGTATCGAAGGGTGAATTTTAACGCCCCTGTTCCGTAGAAATTAATGTAGTCATTTTAAAAAAAAAAAATGTCCCGACCATCTCCGTTTTTTTTTTGTTTTTTTTAATGTTTCGTGGTGGGGTGAGATTTTAGGTCTCCTACGATAAACGAGCTCTGGAACAACCTACCGTGAACGCACCAACTTTGTTGACGCAAAATATAAGATTGCATTCCTCAGGGTAGATTCTTGTCAGCTCCCCATTCGTTCTTTATATTTTTAATAATGTTTCTATTTTTAAACAAAAGCTGTAATTTATATACTCGTATATATATATATAAAAAAAATACAGTAGATTATAAGTTCTACTGCAAATAGTATAATTTAAAGAAACGGAGAATGGTGGATGACGAAAAATACGAATACGGACTGATAACAAGATGAGATAGTTTACGTTTGGTGCGCAAATATCGCGGTGGTGACAAAAAAACGTTAAGATTTCTAATTTAGCTTGGTCGAAAAACGAGATATAATTTAAAAGAAAAATACCTTGCCGATTTTAATGAACAATTATGAAGAAAACTCTGTGGAGAAATACGATTTTGCTTTGACTGACAAATTAAAATAACGGCAGAGTTCCTGTGACCCTTATGTATTCTTCCCCTTACGAGATTCGTTTTAACTCTAGCAAGGACCTGTCCAGGAAAGGGTATGACTTTGAACTATCTCAGCATATCAAAACGTCCCGAAAAGCCGCACTAGTATATAGTAACTACTCTGGATTCGTTTAAATGTAATGCGTTTTTTTTTTTCAAAAAAAAGAAAAAAACGCAAAAAAGAATCCGCAGTTGTAAGTGGTGACGATAGAAAGTTATATAAAATAACAAATAATTAAGCTATTAGCGAGACAACTGGCTGATAATGGAATGGAATGTTAACCGGCTCTTTTAACTTAGTATTTTTTTTATACTTTCTCTTCAAATTTATTCAAAAACTGAAGCAAATCATCTTTGATAACACATGTCTCTCACGCACTTCTCTCATCTACCGTGTAGTACACATTAAAAACTATTTTTATTTTGTAAACCCGGCTTTTCAGGGTGTTTTTTTTACTTTTTTTTTTTCCTTAAAATTTTACATTACTTCAAAAAATATCTCAGTTATCGATAAACCCCGCGTTTTGTATTTCATGATGCTTAGCAACAACAGTCGGATAAACATTCGCGCGGCTCTTTCACCAAACGGTACAGTAAAATTCCCATAGCCATGTAACGCCCATTTTTCGGAATGATTCTCAGGTAAGACATCTCTATCATCAGTGTAAAATGGCCACACAAATTAGCTTACTTCTCGATTGATAGCGAATATTAAATATTGCGTTATTATTATTCCATCAAAGTAAACTGAAATAAAACAGCCGATTGATATAGAAACGGTTACTTTTGAAAAAAAAAAAATCACTTTGTGAATAGAAATAAGTATTGAAGGCTACAAACGACTCAAGTAGCGGTTGCGAGCCGTGTCAAAAAAATTAAAAAATCGATTGCCTTTAAGAGATCATTATGTAATAATAAGATTTTTTAGCAAGACTGTGGAAAAAAATGAAGGCTTTCTTTTATTTAACTGACCTATGGACGAAAGAAATCCATTCGACTATCGGTTCAAAAATGTTTCTCCGTTGGGTATAAAAAAAAAAAACATTTGAAGAAAAGGCTTATCCGTTCCAAAAGACGCGACAAATATAAAGAAGGCAGACGTGACGGCCGGACTTGAGCTTTTTTCTTTTTCAAGCTGTTCTAGAATTACAATAAATACAATGTTGTCGTAGCAACATCCTGTATACAGAAGCCGAAAGCGAGTAATTACAGGTTACGCTATTCGCATTTCAGTTGACTTATTGGAAAATTAATTATTTCATTTTGAGTTTTTTTCCTGTCGTATTCTTT
This sequence comes from Icerya purchasi, assembly GCA_039619475.1. Lineage (NCBI taxonomy): Eukaryota > Metazoa > Arthropoda > Insecta > Hemiptera > Monophlebidae > Icerya > Icerya purchasi. Next base: position 94,303,371 of record CM077116.1, on the reverse strand, counting down.
GTTAATCAGGAAAAAAAGGTATTTTGACACATTTAATTGTTTGTAGTGGCTAAGATTTTTCATCATCTTTCGTTGTTCTCCTAAACATTTAATAATATACACAACTGTAACAATTTATTCCGTGAACGTTCTGGATTTTTTACAAACCTACCAAATTGAACTATCAGTCAAACCGGAACATAATGCGACATTAAAAATGAATAATATATTTCACCAGTTCTATTAATATACATTGTGAACCTTAACTTCGCAATCACGACGCCCTATCAAGGGGTATGGAACTTACCTTATATGTATTAAATTAATACCAGTTTGTAATACTTCTTAATAGCCAGCCTGTTATAGTGCTTAAAAAATAAAAGAGCAGCGACTAAATACAGAACAGACAGCAAAAATTCTTGATAAATATTCACTTGAAATTGGATATGGAAAATTAAATTTTTTCGATGTAACATTAATAATAAAAAATCATAAACTACAATATAAAATACATAGAAAAGAAACACATGCAGCAGATATCACAAAAAATTGAAATTCAAACCATCCTCAAATACATAAATGTTCTTCTTTCTATTCTTATATATACATATATATATATATCGATTAATAAACACGCCGATAAATAATAAAGATAAAAAATCAGAACTTAACACAATAAAGAATACTGCAATAAATAATAACTTCAAAGCAGAATTAATAAATAAATTATATACGAAATGTATTTATAATAGTAAAAAACGTAAACAGAATAATAATAACACTAAACCTTGGACTACATTCACATACACTAACCCGGCAACTAATAGTATTACCAATCCACTACGTAGAACAATTAAAATATCGTACAAAACAAATAATAACTTATTTAACCAATTAATTAATACTAATAAATTCATAAATACAGATGAATATAATAAATTTAGGATAGGTATATAAAATTAAATGCAATGTAACAAAATATACGATATAGGACAAATGCGTCGCACATTCCGTATCCCCGTTATAATGAACATATCGCTGCAATTAAACACGGACACATTTAAATAAATCATCTGTTGCAGAACATATTATTATTAGTAAACATAGATTAAAACTAAATATACAAGACGATTTAGAAATAATAAAATATATTACTAATATTATTTTACTCAACAGCGCCGAAACATATTATATTAATAAATTGAACGATAACTTAATAATAATTTAATTTTAAATAATAACCCACTTTTTAAAATTTAACAATTAATATAACTTATCGATATACATATATCGAACAAATCCATTTACATATGATATCGTTTATTTAATAATAACTTTATTTATTACTATCGCCATGAATATGGAGTTCACACTCCGAAACATGACGGCTAATTATAATATGTGTTAATAAAAAATTTCTGTAATACGTGTATAATTATAGTTAATAAATATTGTGAAGTTAAAAAAATTTCAGATGTAACGCGCGCCAATTATCATTATATTTATTTAATGTTTGTTAAATTATTCGCTATTTTATTTTAATTTTTTGATAACATAAAATTCTTACACATATACGTGCCATTTTACTCGCATTATCATGATATCGATTGGATCGAATATCGTAATTGCCCAACAAAAATTGAATCTCTACATGCGCTATGGTTGAATCGGCGATTTAATTACTTGAATTGGAGTTTATGTACTATATTTTAATTCGATTAACGAATTTTCTGCCGTACTTTTTTCTTCATCGCTACTGAGAGATTAATATTTAGAAATTTTCGCAGATAATGATAGGAATCCGAAGCATATAAAAATAAGGAGAACCAGAAAAAGAATAAGGGCCTTTTTCCCGGAGACAAAAGTGTGAACGGCAGGTGAGAATATATTAGTTTCCTTCATCTGGTTTTCTATCCTCTCCAAAATCCGCTTCCCTTTTAACCGTACTCGATTATATCTTCTTCTCGTTTTCCTTTTCCTTTTCTCCTATCAATCGAAACAATTCTCGGCGAAGCTCTCTTTAGCTACACCATTCGCTTTCTAATATAATTTCCTACATTCCCCCATTTTTATTACGACTCAAGCTTTGCGCCTCTTATATTTCCTTCGTTCCGTACTTTATTCCGGCTCTTACGTTTCTTTCGCATTAACAAAAAAGGACATGAAATGAAAATTTAACTTAAAATTGCGCCCAGGCGAACACCCGCCCGCTTAACCAGCTCCCTTCCGAAAAATAAAGTAGGAGAGCCGTCTTGTTAGCTGAAAATGTCGGTATTCGCAAAATTCCTTTTCTCAAACGTCGCAATTTAAAAAAAAAAAAACAAAAAAACTCCGGATCCACTGACAGAGCAGAATTACGAAAACAAGCTGAGCGCAATCATCGACGTTGCGTTGCGACGTTAAATAATTAAATGGAAAGGTAAATTCCTGTTAGAGAACACGGACTAATTAGTTCCGGCTTGGAAAGCGTCCACGCCGTCGACTGTATTAGCGAAATAAAACAATTAATCAAATTGAAATCAAGAATGGAAATTTTCGCGCAAATAAGAAAATGGAAAAGTTGATCGAGGGAATCACTCCGACGAAATGAAATCGAGAACTAAGACGAGGAACGAGCCGGTATGGGAAAGTTTGAACCAGCAGCGGCCGAAAAAAAAGTTGAAAAATTCCAGTTTGTCTGAAAAGAGAAGTTATTCTTGAATATAGCAACCTGATTTGCCGGCTATCGGACCAGGAAAGATGATTAAAAGTAGAAGGTGAAAAATGCGGAAAATATAAAAAGAACGACGTAAAATTTAAAATAGACGCCCCCCCCCCCCCGATTCTGTCGAATTAACGAAAGTCGCGCGCGGATAATCATCGAAATATTCGCGCTCGCCGTGCGGTTGGCGAAATTCTACATTTTAATTGTATCGTCTATTCTATAAGGCAGGCCAGCTTTTCGATGTCGTCCGATTCATCGACGGCTATGCAGCTCCCGTTTACTTTCCTTCGCGACAACGGACCTAAAAGGAAATTACTTGATACGGATAGCTGAATAAATAAGCAAAAACAGAAGAAGTAGATGAAATGGCGCAAATCGTTAAAAATGAATAGTAGCAATTGCAAATAAAACGATAAAAATAATAAACGAGCATCATTATTAAATTAAAATTCTCTTTACGTCAATTTTTCTCTAAATGCGGAATTATATGGAATCCTTTCTTTTTTTTTTTTATTTTTTCAGAAACATACCTATTAGCTTTAGCAGAAAATCAGTATTTACTTGTGATGACAGATTCACTGGGAATAGGCAGGAAAAAAAAAACGGAAATAGGTAAAAAAAACATTTAAGGTTAATAGTCTACTAAATACGCGTACAGCTAAATTGTTAACGAGAAACGGTATTTTTTGCGCGCAATTTCTGATATCAGTAAATGGATGTTTTATAGTGACGCAGAAATAAATCTGGCAACTCACTAACGCAAATGTCATAATGGGTAGCGATTGATATCTGACAAAACACCGCAGGTAATTCGTAAAAAGGTCTGAACAAAAACCCACGCTCGAAACAATCCATGTCGAAAAAATCCCGCCGATAAGATTCATACTGAATCGCACCTTACGAAAAGAGGAGGTGACTCATATAAGCTATCCCCCTGGTCTATGTTACCGAGTTTATTATGTGTATATATATATATATATATACATATATGTATATATGTATATAAATAGATAGATATAGATATAGATATTCGTAGCTAATGTGTAAATAACCTTAAAGTTCTAAAAAATCGACGTTGATTTAAGAGCAGGGTTTTACAGTTTTGAAACAATGAATGATAGAGAACTAACGAAAATCGTTCTAAATGGCTCTTTTAAAAGGTGCAAGGATATTAAGATTTTTTCATACTTTCTCGACAAGAATAGACAGTATTTAAGAACAGCAGTTGAAAATAATTGAAAATTTTACAATTACTAAAATAACGTAGCAAATAAATTGAACAAATTTATGTATATATTTAACGAGAAATATAATAGAATAAATTACAAAAGAGCAATAATACCAAATCTACAATAATACCGAAAATGTAATTTATAATAGTAATATTTACGTTGAAATGTTACAAATTAAAAGATTTACAGCATTAATAAGATCATTTCAAAAACCGACAGCCATTTAAAATGATGATAAAAGTGTACAAAAGAACGAACCGCTTCTCAACAACGACAATAGTTATCGATTTAGAAATACATAAACGTATTAACTTTGTTTCAATTAAAAACAACATCGGTACGACACTTTAAACACGTAAGATATATCGAAAAAAAAATTTGTAGCTGTGGAAGTAAACGAATTAACTTAAATTAGCTTAAAACTTAACCAATATTGTATAAAACAGTATCGAAATAACCGAAATGATGATAGTTTAACGTGCAACTGTTTTCCAAATTTAAACGGTAGCTTATTATAATAATCGATTTATTCTTAACCCTTTATAATGTGAAATTTATTACCGATCGTGTTAGTTTTAAAATCGGTTCAAGTAGATTCGGTATTTGCATAAAAACAGAAAATCGTATTACACACAACTTCGTCGATAACGTATTTAGCAAGGATATAACTGTAGAACTGTTGTTTTTTTAATTGCAATACGGAAAAATTAGTATACCGTAAATTTAAAATCTATTCAGTACATCGAAAAAAAAGTAAATAATAGAAAATAATCTTTTATATTAAGAAGATCAATTCGATTTAATTATCGTAACTTTTTCATTCTTCTTATTAAGATTATTGCAAATGTAAAATGGTGTAAATGGACTCTATATGACAGTGACATTAGACTTAATTGGATTGCCATATTTCACCATACTGATCATAACCGGATAAATTCAAAAAGTTGTATTACACGCAACTTTCCCGAATAAGTATTTTGAGAGCATTTAATTGTAGAGCTATTGTTTTAAATTTTAATACGGAAAAATTCGTGTACCATAAATTTAAAGTCTATTCAGTATAGCGAAAAAAAAAGAAATAATAGAAAATAATCTTTTACATTAAGAAGATTAATTTGATTTAATTGTCGTAACTTTTTCGTTATTTTTCGTTATTATTATTAAGATTATGAAAATTGTAGAAATCAATGTGCAAATGTAAAATGGTGTAAATGAAGTCTATATAATAGTGGCATTAAAGTTTAATTGAATTGCCATTTTCAACTGCACCTCACTGGTCGTAACTACACATATGTAAATTAAATTATTTCGAAAAACAACAATCCGAAAAAACAATTTTCCTACAAAAGAGGATACTATATCGGAAAATTGTGCAAGAAATGCTATAAATATTAAACACAAATTTGAACGATGAGTAAATATGGCCAACTATGTAGCGACAGGTACATACTCTGCAAGATTCTATATGAAATGCGCCCAATGCCTCACGTCTCATTTCACCCCAATTAGCGCTATTCAAATTTCATTTAAGAGAATGAAAGTAAATCGAAGCCCGTGAGAAAAAATGTTGAAATGAATTTGGTTATATATACGTGAAAAAGAATTGGCGAAGACCCTGGTAACGATGGAAACATTTTTAACCGGTACTAAATCAATGCCATTAGGGTGTAATTAGTATTTGTAAAGATAAAATTAGAAATGAAGTTTTTTTTAGTGTAATTAAGGAGGCCACGTTCTAGTTGAATATTATAGTAGCAATTCAAAATAGCGCGTTTAGGATTTGAGTCGCTAAGAAGACAAGAACAAATTAATATTATTAAAACCAACGTCGACCTTGGGTGTGGACAGTCAAGAAAAAGAATGCGATATTACTATTGTTAAGAGCTAACCATACTTCGACAGCTTCGACGACATATTTTAATGTTGTCGGAAATGGGAAAGTGATCGCATTTAGTAAAATTATAAACCGAGTCGGAACACGCCGTCTCAAGAATTGCGACCCAATCTATAAACGAAGAAGCCGGGATAAATAAGAAACGCTTATTTTAGCTTCCGATGATAAGCAGTTGAGATTAACGCTTTTGTTTTTTTTTATCGAAAATTACATGATTTAATTTCAAAATTTTATTTTCCATGGAGTTAGACAAGCCAAAAAATGAAATATTAGGATTCGGATTAGGTAATCAAAGAAAGCGGCATTGTGCTTATGGTAAATGCTGATAGTCGAGCTATTTGAATTTTCATAGTTACCGTTAGAAATTATTAGATATTTCAACCTTAAAATAAATGCAACGAAATTACTTGAATTTAAAATTTTTGCGAAATAGAAAAAGCATGATTAAAATTAACGGAAATTCGCAAGTAGTAAATTTGACCTAGATCAAGGTGGAGTCACCCGCAGAATACATAAAAAATTCCACTGTTTACCCATACTAGGCTTTGGTTAGGGAAAAACATTCTAGTTGTCGAAAAACTCTTACAAGAAAATGCTGATATTTCACGCAGACGCGGGCCTATGATAAAAATATAGCAATAAATGTGGTACGGAGTCGAGAATCATGTACGTAAGAACTCCCAATAGATATAGGAACTATGACCCTCAGATATAGTACTGCGTTTCATAGCGATGTTTACCGTATTAAATTACAATGCTTACAACGTCAATTGTTTCTGGGTAAGGTCCCTGGTTGACGAGCGAAAAAAAAATAAATAAAAAATTAAAGAAACTTTTTTTGTGTATGTCATCTGCTTTCTCCCTTGGCCAATAATATTCCGTTCAAATTTGACGTCATTCTGATCAGTGGTTCTTCTTTTATAGCGTTTTGAAACTTCAACTTTAATTATAATCAACCTGTATTTTTTATGCCTTTTGTTAAGAGTTTAATGAATCGTTTAAAAGTCATCTATTATCTAAAAACTAGCGTAATGTAGCGAATGAATAAAATGACGATGTACCAATAATACCATAATAAAATGCCCCGAAAGTGCGCTAGGGAAAAAAATAATTTTCAAAAAAGTAGGGGAAATATTTCATTTGTTACTATTATTATTCAACAAAAAAATTGCTACAATTTTTTTTTAACACCCTTCATTGGATGGGTTGCTTATTCGTGTCATTTTAACTTATTTCATGGATTACCAAATAGTTGATAAGACTAGGTGTAAAATAGTAAGAAAAAAAAGATAAAAAATTCTTAATGTTTTTATTCAGAAAATAGCTCGCCTATTACTTCTGGCTGAATTTTTATGTTAATCATACGCTATTCAATTTAAATGTTTCAATTTGACACGTTGCCGACTAATGTTCGTGTTCTAAGTAACACGAGCATTCTCGCTTATAAGCGAAATGTTAGCAGTCGGACTGTAAGTCGCTGGTTTCATCAGGATTGAGAATAATGCCGTCCCTAGTGCATTTCACACTGAATAAAAATTTTATTTATCGATAGTATACCATTCAACTTACATTTTCTGTCATAGTTTACGTGACCTGACACATTCGTTCGCAATACGTATGTCTGTTCTTTTTATGGCGTTCGCTTCTATGCAATCCATTACTTTCGATATCTTCTCTGCTATTTCGAGAAATATTAGAAGTGAAATATTTCCCCAAAAAACGCGCAATATTACCTGGTACCATTTGCGTCATACACGAGATTTACATATCGCATTTTTTGTTAATCGTTTAGTTTCAGACCTCCTTCCATTTGTTAATTTCCAGTTGGAATCGCATCTAATTTTTTCCGCTTTCCCGATTGGTTCGTCTAATTCCTTTGATATATTTTTAGTTTTGCTTCTGCTAGTTCTCAATGATTTTTCCCGACTTTGCAAGGCGGCGTGAAGTGGCTTGCTTTCCAATTTTATTTTTTTTCATCTTCTTTGTATCCGCGCAGCGCGTTTTTTAATTGCGATCAAAATTTTTTAAGAACTTCTATTAAATTCTATCACTGATTTAAGGGGATATTCTGGTCTATAATTTTGAAAAATCAGTTTTTTTTTTGCATATTCTTAAAGATAAGAATATGCCCTCGAAAAGAAAATTTTAAATTCCAATAATTTACGGAGTTACAGCTATTTTAGTGACGCAGCAACTAAGTTCGTTGTGTCGGAGCTGACCGTTTTTGATGTAACATTATATAAATGTATGAATATAGAGGTGTAACCACAAACGCTTAAAAATCGATTAACCGAAGGTCGCAGTAACATATTTTCTTGAAAACCTTTTCGTGTTCAGCGTTAAGTTCAGCTCAATTTAGCTTCAATCTTCAAGAAACGTAGACGTAAGCTGATAGTTTGAAAATAAACCGTTTTGAGTATTAATTTTAATTTTTGTGTGTAAAATGTAAGACGGATTCGGTACTTCTGGAGAAAATATTCCCTGATGTTTCATTAATTCAGGATGATCTCTCAAACGTCGTTCTAATTTTGTCCGTCGCTATATGGTTCCGTCAAGGATGCTCGCTGGGCCAAAACCAGAAATCCCCGTGTGCCCGTTCGTAAGAACAGTCGAATCGGGTCGGGACTGCGTTGGTGTCCGAGTGGTAGTAGTTGAAAGCTAAAACAGTAACATGTGCCTGAGTGCATCCGTACTGTGTGCCGAATAACATCGAGTTGAAAGAAGATTGTAAAAATCCCGTTAAAATCAGATATACATACATGCCGGGACACGCGACAATTGAAATCTCAAATTATATATAGCTGTTTGCATTTTCAATGGAGGCTTCTTTCCAGTTTTAAAAACTATCAATATCAGGGGAATTATTATTAGTCCCAAAGCTTATGTGTTCGCTACTAAACGTGGCAATATCCGAATTGAGCGCTTCGAGTAATGAGCTTTTGTTTTCTAAGAAAGCCAGAACTGTTCGTAAATCAGAACGAGCTTCCGAAAATATTTTAAAGTCGAAGAAGGCACACTCTGCGGAATCGCTGATTAATAAAATGTAACTATACTATTCTAAAACTTAGAACTGCTGCGGCTGCCTAAAAATTGCTCAAAACTTGCGTTTTTCTCAAAACTAATTTTTTTTTAACATGATTGACATGATATCTCATGTTCTATTTCATCAATTTACTTGAAATTTTGTACCAACCTTCAATATATAATAACCTTTTATCGCCACTACCACTTTCGTGTCAATATTACGTTTTTTACTATTTTAAAAAATTAAAAATTATAAACAAATGATTTTTCTTTAGACAGCCGCCATTTTGTGGGGAAAAAAATCCGTTTTCTTTTAGGTAGGGGCTATAACGACATTCTTACTAATTAAGAATCTGTTTTTAAGTTTTATTTTAGATGACCAGAAGCGCTGTAATCGTGTCAACCAAAGCACCCCTCTTCTTTTTTTTTTACCCCCAACTTTACCAAATTATAACTTGTTTAGTTTTAATTATTTTTATTCCAAATTTTTTTTATATACACATATTTTTAAGACATCAATAAATATCTTGTAAAAATATTTGTTGTTTTTCTATTTTTTATCGAGCTGGAAACGACACCCAAAATGTATGCCTCTAGACCAGAATACTCCCTTATATTAATGCCGGATTCGTCTGACATAGGACCTGATAAATTTCAAGTAATCTTCCCCGCACTATTAGCAAATGGGCCAACTAGTCCCGTCGCAAAGGTTAAAATAATTAATAAAACGAATAAAACCGTTCAGCAATGATCTTGTTTTTCTTCGTCTAATTTATACATTTCGAAAGACAAATATTATTAATCCCGTCGACATGGATATTTCTATCAACTCTACTAATTCTTCCAAAGGTAACTCCTCCAATGTTCTTAATAAGCCTATCGATATTGTTCAAATCGCCGTCTTGGCCGAAAATCTGCAATAAAAGGATAGCCTATTTTCGTCCCATGCATTAGCTAGAAGTTCCGTAATAAAATCAATGGTAACTTTCTAATCTCTCGCTCCGGTAAAAAATTCATTAAATTAAAATTTCAATTCTCCGACGAAGTTCTAAAGAATCAGTGCTCAATCTCTTTTATTCTGATTACGGTCCACGATATTTCCGACGATTTAACTGCTACGGAACACTTCACAGAAACTGTTATTTTGCTCTCTAATATTCACCGATTGCGCAAACGTACAACCGATAATTGCTTACATTCCTACTCCGCTGTTGAGACCAAATTTATAAATTTTATTCTCCCATCCTTTCTAAGTCCTCTTCTATTCAAGCTTGATCGTGTCCAAAATACATGTCGTCGCCTCATTTCACATTCGCCCTTTTATATTTGAAGGTATCGGCTGAAATATCGTTTTCTTACTAAACATTTACCTATATCCTCATCTACTCTTGTTGCCCTTCTTAATCCATAAGCACCCAGCTTTGTATAGAAGGTCTACATGGTTGATTTGTTGTGTCATCACCCAAAAAAGATATTTTTACATAAAAAATTACGAAATAAAATTTGATTTTTTTGAAAAAATAAGTTGATCTCAAAATGTACCCTGAAAATTTAAAAGAAGTAAAAAAATACTTATTATTATTCGAAAAAAGATAGTACTTTAAAAAGAAATTACGCTTAAAAAACATTAATACTTACACATGAGTGCCGGCTCTTAATATTAAAAAAAAAACACATCAAACATTCGTCTAATATTTTCCAAAGCGACTGATTGTTTTAATGTGGTTTTTAATTGTAATTCGGCTGGAAAAGAGCTGGACTGAAAGAGGAATCTAGGAGAGGGTCGTGAAAGACATTTCTTGCAGTTCATGTGAAGAGAATAGTATACTACGGTTCGTTCTGCGACAAAGAGATGTCGCCAGCGCCCAAGAACATCCGAGAGTCGGCGCGGACCGTGAGAACGGCCAACTTTTTTCCGTCAGATTTTTTTTTTTTTCAAAATTCAGAGCGTGGGTATAGGAAAATTCCAAAATTAGTCCAAGTGTATAGGTATCTCAGAAAACTAACCTTAGCTCCCGCTTGATTTTTTTTTTGTCAGAACGAACAAACTCTGAGCCCCGCTTGCACCTCGCGGCCATCGGGTACAAGGTTTTTTTAAAATTCAGAGCATAAGTATTGAAAATAAATCCGCGTATATTTTTAAATTTTTGTCGTTTCCGAAAATTACTCTTCTCCTCTCCCTACGAGGCCTAAATTTTAAATCTTTTCGTAATATATTTTTCCGAGTTCGCCGAAGCCGTGACAACTGCGAAAGCCCATTAATCGTACACATGCACGCGCGTTTAGTCTTCGAAGTTTAACGATGAAACTGAATCTGTGATTAAAAATTTTAAGAAGCATTTAATTCGAAGTATTTTAAACATTACGCAACTTTTGATCTGAAAATACACGCTCCAATTCGCTTCAGAAATAACTTTTAAAATACTAATTTAGAAGGTTTAAATAACTTTTGAAAACCGAATGTGAAAAATTATCGGATTTTTAATCGTTCCGAAGACGAATATTCGAAAAACATTACAAATCTCAATTGAAGAAAAAGAATAGTTTAAATTCAGTCTTAATGAAGACTCAGCCCAGCTTTCAAATTTCCGCTACTATTTTGAATAATAACTGGTGGAGAAAGGTTTCTTCTCTTATGTATTTATTAAAAATAAGTATCTAAATGCTGGTTTAAATGAAAGACTATATCTTTGGAAAGTTTAATCAGACTTTAAAAAATTACGTAATTTAAAGAGAAAACTCACAAGGCTAGTTACATTAAAAGGAAGTAACTATTTTTCCCTTTTTTATGAAATAATGAATTTGTCAAATAGCAAACAAACAGGAATGGTAAATTGACGATAAGCATACTCTATACTTATTGCTTTATTTATTATTTTGGTTCATTCGCTATTTAGTAAATGTATTATTTCAAAAAAAAAAAAAAAAATTCTGGCAAACAAGTCCGAATAAAAATATTATTTTATTTTTGATATTTGTAATTGCTGTTACATCTGCTAACATCTGCTAAAAAAAATACTTAAAAAAATAATACCACTTTATCAGAAAATTATGTTATTATTAATATATTTTGTAATTCATGGCGCAGTAAATGCGGTACACATGGCTGTGTTCTCAAGACTTGTCGGCGTTTTTATAAAATATATTTTAATAATATAAATTTTTGATAGAGTTGTGTAATTTTTTCAAGTCATTCCAAATTCAGACAAAATAGACACAATAACGTATCTAATGTAAAATAACTACGTATGTTCATATACGTGTTTGATTTTCTTCTGTTTTTTTCCTTTATTGCTTTCTTTTGAAATGTCGAGAATCTGAACATGTGCGAACGCACTATTTCCGGGGTGAAAATCCCGGAAATACGGGACTAACCATCCGCGTACAGGAAGAATAGTTTCGAACAGAAAAACAAGAGGAAGTTACCACTTCTTTGACGTTGCTTTTCGACGGTATATCCGTCCGAGAATAAGTCCTAAATCCCTCATGCTACCGGAACAAAATTAGACGTACAATTTTCTTTTTACGAAATAGACCCTCAGATCAAGAAAGAAATGAAGAACTTAAACTAAATAAAAGTCTCAACAAGCGCGCGCATCGTAATAAATGGATTTCGGAACGTTAGCTATTTCTATTAGATATTTCTTATGGCTTTTATTACGAAATCGCGATACAAACGACAGAAGAATTTAATTCCAAACGAACACAGTCACTGACTTTTGGGGTTTGCTTGGCTTAAACACTGTCTTCTTAATGACTTCAAAGGGGGACGACGGTTACATACTTACGGCATCTTTCCCGAAACTACACTCCTTCGCCAGAAAGTATTAATGCCATTCTACGGAATTATACAGACCGTAAAAGATGATAATCTTCGCATTAGACATTAGTCGACAAATTACGGATGAGAATTCACGATGTGGAGCAATTGTTACTAATCCTTCGAAAATCTCAAGGAAAGAAGTTGCCACGGAAAGGAGCGGCCGTTTAAAACTTTTGCAACCACTCGGTCGCAATTGCAGCGAATTTCGTTGAAACTTTTATCGAGACGTCTCGCGCACCAGGCAATCGTTGATAATGGAAGCGTAGGGCGAACGTTATCTGTCCGCTAACAAATGGGCGACTTTTTAAAATTTTTACTCTACTAACCGCTGTAAAATCCCTTGCCGCTTTTTAATTGCGCTCAGAGGACTGCTAGCCAAACGATCAATTTTTCACATTAAACGAGTAAAAAAATTTTAAAAAAATTACTTCTTAAAGAAAATACCGGCTTCAAAATTTGCTTTAGCAAATATGAAAAAAAAGCGCGTTAAAAATAACTATTTGATAAAGATAATTTTGAGTAATATACGTGAATATACTTATTATAGACTTTGAATTTAAATTATTCTCTTTCTTCAACTAATAATTGTGATGTTTCAAATAAAAATCCGATAATTTTTCACATTCGATTTTCAAAAGTTATTTAAATCTTCTAAATTAGTATTTTAAAAGTTTTATTTCTGAAGCGGGTTGAAGCGTTTATATTCAGATCAAAAGTTGCGTAATGTTTGAAATACTTCGAATTGAATGCTTCTTAAAATTTTTAATCGCAAATTCAGTTTCATCGTTAAACTTCAAAGACTACGAACTCGGAAAAATATATTACGAAAAGATTTAAAATTTAGGCCTCGTAGGGAGAGGAGAAGAGTAATTTTCGGAAACGACAAAAATTTAAAAATATACGCGGATTTATTTTCAATACTTATGCTCTGAATTTTAAAAAAACCTTGTACCCGATGGCCGTGAGGTGCAAGCGGGGCTCAGAGTTTGTTCGTTCTGACAAAAAAAAAATCAAGCGGGAGCTAAGGTTAGTTTTCTGAGATACCTATACACTTGGACTAATTTTGGAATTTTCCTATACCCACGCTCTGAATTTTGAAAAAAAAAAATAAATCTGACGGATAAAAGTTGGCCGTTCTCACGGTCCGCGCCGACTCTCGGATGTTCTTGGGCGCTGGCGACATCTCTTTGTCGCAGAACGAACCGTAGTATACTATTCTCTTCACATGAACTGCAAGAAATGTCTTTCACGACCCTCTCCTAGATTCCTCTCTCAGTCCAGCTCTTTTCCAGCCGAATTACAATTAAAAACCACATTAAAACAATCAGTCGCTTTGGAAAATATTAGACGAATGTTTGATGTGTTTTTTTTTTAATATTAAGAGCCGGCACTCATGTGTAAGTATTAATGTTTTTTAAGCGTAATTTCTTTTTAAAGTACTATCTTTTTTCGAATAATAATAAGTATTTTTTTACTTCTTTTAAATTTTCAGGGTACATTTTGAGATCAACTTATTTTTTCAAAAAAATCAAATTTTATTTCGTAATTTTTTATGTAAAAATATCTTTTTTGGGTGATGACACAACAAATCAACCATGTAGACCTTCTATACAAAGCTGGGTGCTTATGGATTAAGAAGGGCAACAAGAGTAGATGAGGATATAGGTAAATGTTTAGTAAGAAAACGATATTTCAGCCGAGACCTTCAAATATAAAAGGGCGAATGTGGAATGAGGCGACGATATGTATTTAAGCTAATTTTGAAATTTTTCTATACCTACGCTCCGAATTTTGAAAAATCGCGGTTAGTGACGGGCTGGCTTGCACTCGGGCTAGTTTTAATGTCCGGGAAGAAATAAAAAATCTGACAGAAAATGTCGGTCAATTGTCACGATCCGCGCCGACTCTCAGATGTTCTTGGGCGCTGTCGGCATCTCTTTGTCGCAGAACGAACCGTAGTATACTACTCTCCCCACAACTTTGAATTACAAGAAACGTCTTTCACGACCCTCTTCTAGATTCCTCTCTCAGTCCTACTCCTTTCTATATCGACATTATCTCTTTCTAAGTCTCCCTTTCTTCATTCTTTGTCGATAATTTTCTGTGTCTTCCCTCTTCTAAGACGGTAGCCAGTGTTTGATTGTTCTCTGAACGTGCTATGGAATTCTCCTGCCTTTATTAATCTTTCTATTTCTCCATCTAAATTTCTTGCGCAGTTTTTACGCTCACCTTTACATAATCTCACTTTAGATAACCTATGCTTAAATCGTATGCCTCTGATTAGCATGTTAATTGTTTTTACTATCTCGTCTTTATCCTTAACAGTCATCTAAACGTGTATTTTTTTCGGTCTTGTCACTTAAATAACAAAACTTGTTAATATCCCCCTTTCGACGACCAAATGACGAGACGATCCACGCATACTTATCTCCTTGTAAAAGTTCGTTAATCGCTCCACATCGATTACTGCTCTGTTATCTATGGGTACGCCTTCATTTTCTGTTTTTCCAAACTGGAGGTAATGCAGAATTTCTGCCTTCGTCTTATTCTCTTAAATCTCATTCAATCAAAGAAAACCTTATTAAATTCAATATACCACCCCTTTCGCCGATGCTTTTCAGGCTATCGTTTCCTTTCTAAACGTATCCCGTGCATTTCTTCCAAACTTATCTCTTCCTACATTTCTGTTGCCAAAAACTGACGCTTTGCTTCTAATGAAACATCTATTTTAGTCCTTAGTCTTTTCGTTTCACATAATCTCTTTCCGTTAACCACTCTGACCTCTCCTCCTCTCTTAAAGTAATTATTTGAATTCCCGTAAGTGTTTCTCCCAAGCAATTACTAATCAGTAACTTCATGACACTTTATTTCCTTCTCTTGTATCAATGATTAGATGTCGGAGCTTTCTTTATTTTTCCAGATTTTAATTTTCCTGCATCTCTTTGCCTACTTTCCTGCTATCCTATTTTTACAGTCAAACCAGATGGCTCTCCTACGTGAAATTATTTATTTCGCCTGCAGTCGCTATTTCTCAAATTATGTCCGACTCCACAAGTATCCTACCTTTTCCGCTCCACTCTTGCGGCTTCATCATTCTTCGTTGACCACCACTCTATTTAGGTTGATTTGCTGCGAGTTCCGCACCAATGGTGGGGTCAATGAAATGGCTGATGCTTTAGCTAAGATTGATGCTCTATAAAAATTTCAAGTTCTAATATGTAAAAGACTGCACTTCCGGTTTTGGTTAGATATTTAGCATTACTCCTTTGATCGCACCTTCTATTTCTCCATTCAACTCAATCTTCCTTCTACTTCTTGTTTCTTTTAGAATCTCCTGCTCTTCTAATTCTGTTCCTATCTCCATCATTTGCCTGTGCTTTAGTTATATTCCTCTTGTGCTTTTTTTTTTCGGTTTTCTATCCTTATTGTCCTCTTTACATTAATAATGCAATTGTTGATGATCTTAATCGTGTTTTCTTCGAATGCTCTTCTCCATCCAACATTGTGTCTCTTATTCAGTTTGTTAAAGATTGAGCTTCCTGCTCCCTACTATGCTTCTTACATGCTACTTTTTCCTTCTCTGTCTCCGTTGTTCCTGCCTTCGGTTCTTTTATTTTAGTAATTTTTAATCGAATTAAGATTTAATTAACTACTTTTCTCTTTGATGGTTACTCGGTGAAGGTTTCTAATTGACCCGGTCTCATTAATTTTTTAATTCATTTTTATTAAATTTTTAGAGTAAATCTTGAAGTTGCCTTTTTTTTCAATTACATTTTTTTTTTTTTTCACTAACGTGAGCTAGGCCAAAGGCACGGCAAGAGATTTACTATTATTAATAGATCTGTCTCGAAAAGAAATCTGAAAAATCTAGAAGATTATTCTGTCATCATCGCCGAGAAGCTCTCTAAGTGGCGAATGGAGAGCGAATTTTTCTCGTATCGTCTTGTACTGCGGGCAGTCGATGAGGAGGTGTTGAATGGTCAATGGAGCAGTGCAGCGATCACATTGAGGCGGTACGTTCTTATTTAAAAGGTACATATGAGTGATAGCAGTACGGCCAGCGTGGAGCCGACAAAGAGTGATTTCCTCTCTACGGCTGGATTTTACTGAGGTTAACCAGGACTCTGAACCATGTTTAAAATTCTTTTTGGTTTATTTGTAGATTGGACCTCCAGCCACGCGTTATGGAATTTTTTGTTTACACAACGAGTAATGCGCTTCTTAAAATCCATTATCGGTATTGAAATATCGGATACAGTGTTGAAATGTGTCGCTTCTTTGGTAGCTTGATCTACTGATTCGTTGCCTAAAATACCTCTATGGAGCCGAAATTGCTATGGGATGCTGTTTGCGATCATGGCACTCGAGCAAGCTTTGTAGTGCTCCTAACGAGTCTGTACAAATTAAATGTTTGTCTGAGGAAACATTAAGCATGGCCATAAGGATAGCATAAATCTCGGCAGACAGAATGGAATAGAGTGAAGATAGCGAACACCGTATTGCAACGAATTGATTTGATGGTACTGCGCAGTCGGTTCAATTTTCAATTTTGAATCAGTCGGTGAAAATTATTTCGTAGCCGAAATATTTTGAAGCAAGTTCCTGGAAGTGGCGACCGTTTGAGATCGTTGATGTGGGAAGATCATGTCAACTTATTGTCGAAAATAAGGCCGAGCTACTTCATCCGCATTCGGAATGCGTTTTCCACTTCGCTGAATAGAAATTACGTGTTGGCGATTCACGATTTTATAAAAATGTATACTGGTCGTTTTAGTGTTGGAAGATTTTAGTCCTTTATGTACAATTCCCTTGTTTATAGTTTATCTACTGTTTTTTGTAAAATTGGTTGACTTATTACTGGGCCGGTGCGAGATATGAATATTGTGAAGTCGTCTGCAAATAGGGTACGACTGATGCTTGAATTTATATCGTTTATAATTAGGTTGAAAAGCGTGCGACTAAGCACCGGTCCCTGAGGAACGTCATTCTGTAATTCGAATCATTTTGAGGTTGCTTGGCCAGTACGGACAGCAACGTTTAGCGAGAAATTCGCGGATAAATTTAGGTAAATTACCTCGAAAATTGAAATCATGCAGAGTTGGAAGTATTTTATTGAGCCATGCTGTGTCGAATACCATTGGAATATCAAAGAATATGACCAGTAAATGACGTTTAACGTTGATAATGGAATTTTGAAGTGGCATTAATTAATACTGCGTAGATCTTCCAGATCGGAAACCAGAACTGTTTACTGGTAAGAAGGTTGTTGGATTCGAGCTCCCAACAGAGCCGATTTTTCACTATTCGTTCAAATACTTTGCAGAGAAGAACTGATGTTAATGAAATTAATGAAATGTCTCCCAAAATGCACTATTATTATTACAGACTACTTGAATTTAAATGCAATAACGTAAAGTTACCTTCCGGACCAAAAACTCGACTAACAAGGAATCAAAGTAATACCTGTTACATTCATCCTAGAGGGGTAAATCTACGAATCGACAATACAGATGATTCGGTTCTAATTAAATTAATGAGTACCATAGTCACATAATAAACGAAAAACAAATTGGTGTATGGAAGAGGGAAGTGAGGAAGTGGTTGAAAGAATGGTGCAAAGATTAAGGAATTTTGCTGCATCCTTTTTTCCATTTATTATTATTGCTGCATTTTTTAGGACTCTTTTAGACCATCTATTTACCAGTTTCCTTTTCCTTTTTTCTTTCCTGTACATTAATGTATGCAATGTCCAATATATAAGCGGCTCCTGTGTATGGGTGTATTATTGTGTAATTCATATATATATATTTGCGTCGATTGATATATTTTATTTTTTTTTTTTTTTTTGGTTTAATACGTTCGATCTAGGTAGTAAGAATGATTAATTGTAATTTTGTTTACTAGAATAAACGATAATAAGAGTGTTGGACACTCACGCAATGGGCATACTTGTTCAGTGAGACCTACAACTTATTTATTTATTTAAAAAAAAAAAAAAAAAAAAATTGGGTGATAGCTGTCCACAAGAGTGAGGTTTTTGTTCGGTTTCAGCACAAGGATAACGACTGCGGATCTGCGTTTGTCTGGACAAACATGGGTAGTCCGGATATAGTTGAAGATTTTTACTAACTGGGTTATGACTTTGTCTGGCGTTTTTTGCAATGGGAAATTATGAAAAAGGTCAGATCCTACTGAGTCTGATTTTGTGCTTTTTTATAGAAATTTCCTAGCTTCTGAAGTGAAATGTTTTATTATAGGGCTCTGAATTGAGGCTTTCAAAGTCAAACTCGCAGAGATATTTATTCTCTTTTATGGCGTTAAAAAATGCTGGATTGCAGTCTGTGTTACTGGGCTTTTTTGTAAAAATGCAAAGCGAAATGATTAAACTTTGCCGATCAATGTGTGAAAGACTATCAGTGGAGAGGCGAGACGACTGGCCTTACTCACGTTGATTTGATCGCCGGCTGAATATTTCTATGCGACGCTGATATTCATGACTACACTTAGAACTGACTATAGTCGCTTGATTTATCGATATACCAATGCAGTTCCTCCTAGGTGTGTCTATACTACCGTATACTCGTATATTCTGCCATCGTCCGAGATCCAGCCCGAGACTTCCGAAGAAACGGAGGCCAAGTAGTTACTAGGCCATCGCGGCAACAACAAGTAATATAATTCGAATAGACGAACCGGTAACACAGAGTACTATCGGGTGCAACGCGCAAACGTAATATTTCCGTCAGTAAACGAAGATTTCAAATATCTTTATTTGAATCTATGTTTACTTATTCGCGTTCCGCACTCCTTTAAACGTTGTTTTTTCCCTTTTTTTTTTTTTTTGAGTTTTATCCTTGTATTCCAATGAAAATTTCTTGGCTAATTTTCCTCTATTTATATTAAGCAAAGAGATTATTTCTCTAAACAGACGTCTTTGTTTAACGTTTATTTTAAAGACTGCACAGTAAACAGTCAGCGATAATTACCGATTTGCAATTACATGACGAACTAAGATATATATTAACTAGTACAGTTTCTAATAACCGAAGGATATCATCGGAATCGGTCCGGATGGTCAAAAGTTATTACCCACAGTTCTGTTAAGACACGTAATATTTTCGTCTGCGGTCGGGTTTTAAGTGGCGCAAAGAAATTTCACTTCATTCGGATCTACATTTATCCGTGGAGAGTAATTAACACTGATAATATTTTAAGTTTTTTATCAAGCTACATTAATTTTTTCCTCCCAATCTACATTTTCATAATAAATAACATTGTATTTGTTGTTGATACACATTGTTAACATTTTTATCATAATAAATAACATTGATAACATTTTAAACATCGGTCTCGTTTGTTCTAATAAAAATTTCTCTGAAGAGGCTTCCAATTTTTTTAACGCTTACTTTAACGACACTACCGAGTATGTGTGTTTACCAATATACAGTATCACGATTTTCGCCGGTACACTTTCAAATAATCAAAGCAAATCATTAAAATCGATCCAAATAATCAAAAATTATTCGCGAACAAGCATAAAAAAAACAAAAAAATAACAATAAAAGAACACGAGCAACGAATATTGATACCAATTTCTTCCCTTTTCTCGGCGCTCGGCTATTATTTTTTTAATCAGACTGAGACTTGGTCATTCCCTCCTTCCCTTTTCTCGTTTTTATTTTTCTCTTTCACCTTCTCCCTTTTTCCCTCTCCACTCAACTGATCCTCCCTTTATATGCGACCCCAACCATATCCTTTTTGAATGCTCTACTCTTTTACCTAAGTGCTGTCATCTATACGCCGAACTTTTGGCATTCTTCCTACCCCTTTCAATGTTTCCTTTATCCTTTCCTTCCCATCCCAGCCGTTATTCCCCTCCTTCTTTCCTTTATACTTTCTATCTCCGATCGCCTCAGAATCTGAGTAGGTGATGTAAGTCCATGTAGTTGGGTCAGTGTTAACACCAAGCCCATTTAAAAAAATAAAAAAAAAATAAATAAAAATAAAAAAAATATTTTTTTTTTTTTTTTTTTTTTTTTTTGAAGTCGCTAAAAATATAAGCAATATAAATTGCACGTCAGTTTTTGAAACGGTAAAAACAAATCAAAAGCGGCATAAAATTTCAACAGTCAAGCGGACTTTTTGAATAGGAAATGAACGAAGACCGTATCGAATCCGTAAAATAATCGTACCCGCCTGATGAAATGATACCAACTATCTAAAAAGTCTAATTTAGATGCGGAAAATTTATTTTACAATGTGAACAACAGACATAACGATCGGTCGCTTTCACCGGAAATGTTCCAAAAAATGTAAGCTATACGACCACTCTCATTCGCTAGACTTGTATGTAATTAAAAATGAATTAGCTCTTACTTCGAAATTTACAACGGGCGAATCGACGGTTAATTTTAAGAAATTTATCTCGCGCTCATGTGCATACTCGTCGTGAGCCTTTTTTTTTTTTTTTTTTTTTTTTTTTTTTTTGTTGGGACGCTTTTAATTGCCAGGATTATTGCGCCCATCGGATAAGTTTTAGATTAGGGAGTATAGGTGGGTTTTTTTGAGAAAATTGATCAATGAATTTAATTGTTCTGGGTCATCAGATATTGATTGAGGGGTTATTTTGTGTTGTAATCGTTGGACAGAGAAGGAAGGGCAGGAGAAAAGAAGGTGTTTTATTGTCATGATATCTGAGGAGCAGTAGGTACAAGTGGGGTTTTGTCGAATTCCTTGATATAGGTGACCGTGGGTAATTTTGGTGTGACCAATACGGATTCTAGTAATAATAATTTCGTCGGTCCTATTGAGGCTTGATAAATGTTTCCAAGGGACGACTGATTTTTTGAAAGTATGAAGTTTGTTGGTATGTTGTTGGGACCATTCTAATTGCCATTTGTTTTGAGTTTGTACACATATATATGACTGGAGGTCTTGTGGTATAAAGGGAAGGAGAGGGGAAGAACGGTGTGCGGATTTTGCAAGATTATCAACATTTTCGTTACCGGAGATGCCGATGTGACTCGGGATATACATGAAGCTGATTTTTATTTGTGATTGGAATAAGATGTTGTATAAGTTGAGTATTTTCTGAATAAGAGGATTGTTTTTAGAAGTGTTTTGGAAAGAAAGTCGTGAGCCTTTTTCACCAGCAAACTCGACAATCCAACTCAAACTTGGCCTAGACTTGCAGCAAAAATGGACACTTCAACCTTATTTCTACAAGGTAATGAAGGTTAACAAAATATCAACCAATTAAAAACAGAAGGATACATAAAAATTTATTATGAAATTTTTAAAAAAAAATAAAAGGGAGAAGAAGATTGGATTAATTTATAAGCTAAAATCCATCGCGCCGCTTTTTTTTTTTTTTTTGTAAACAATTTAGAATTTTAGAAAATTTTAAATTTGTATAAAATTCACCAATACAAAGACCTAACCAAAAATAACTATTGCTTCGAAATTTTAACCTGCGCTTGTGAATAATTTTAAATTGTTTTTTTTTGTGTAACTAAAAAAAAATATCTAATCACAAACTTTTCAAAGTTTTAACATATGTAGCCTCGTCGTCGTTGTCGTCGTCGCAGCTCTTGGAACAACAGATAGCGTACAAGTCATATGATCCGATTTCTACTTGCAAATAATTTTAAACTGTTTTTTGTTTTTTAATATAAAATTGACTAAAAATCGATATTGAAACTTCTAGTTGCAAAATGATTTTAAATGATTTTTTACATCAAATTACAGTATATTATAAGCGGCTTTCGGGGTCAGCCCTACATTGACTCGATATGCTTTAGGCGCTTCGGTAAATGTTAAAACACATTTCTATTCATTACCGCGAATGCGCGCTAATAGTGATAGGTCGCTGCTTCTCACCGCAAACAGCCCAAAACTTGCATGTCAAGTGAATTTCAGCTCACATTTTAAAAACTAAGGGTATGTTTTTTGGGTTGTGACGTCACCGGAGACCAACGAGGCTGCAAAATTGAATTATCATCATTGAAAAACGCTGATCAATTTTTTCGCTGACATATACGTCCTAAGTAACTTCATTTTATAGTTACTTTCTAAGTGCTGGCGGCACTTCAAGAAACGTTTTACCGGCTTGCCTTTTTCTTTTTCTTCTCTTTTTTGTAAAAAATCTGCTCGTCAGTAATTCACATGTGCCGAATTCGTTACAGGCGAAACGCAAAACTGCTTGTATAAATTTTCGACGGGAAAAAGTGTCTCCGAACAATAAAAATGAATATCGGACGAACAACTTGCAGCAAATTCGTTTGCACGGAAATAAATAACGGCTGCAAAGGCTTCGAATTTCTTTCATGAATATATTACAGCTGTTGCAACGGTGGCGGTGAATTTATCGTTGTTAAAATTTCAAGCGAAATTTCCGGCAATTCATTTTACTTTTAACATTGCTAGGCGAGTTTCCCCCTAGACTACTGCCAGCAGTGCAGTTCATTCGTACAGGTGAGAACCGTGCAATGTCTAAATCCCATACGCGCCCGTATTAGCACTGCCGCAGAAGACATTGGGAAAGTTTTATTTTTTGTGTCTCCTGCAAGAGCAACGAAAAAGGAAATTAAATAAACAAGCGGGAAAAGAGAAAACGACTATTAAAAATAGGCTGCTGTACCGATATTTATAAAATTAACATATACGAGTATAACAATCGCTATTATATGTTAATTTTGTAAACTGATGTGTTTACTAAAAATTCCCCTAAGCCGGCCGAAGTAGTTGAATTAAAAATTTTTAAGAAACAATACCGACTTCAACATTTGCTCGAGAAATTCGATAATATTAAAAATCATTATAATATGGTGAAATTTCAGAGTAATTTTAAAAGGGGGGATATTAGGATTATTTTTACACAAACCGCTCCGGAGTCGACGCCAAATTCAAACCGCAACAATTAAATATTACTAGAATACAATCTCACTCGTTCTCCTGTAAGAAAAAACATATTGAAAATAACAGAAATATTTAATATTGTAATCCGAAAATAGTATGAAAATATTTATAATAAATCTAATAGCATCACGTAAAGTGTGTATTTTATAAATATACAAAAACAAACGCACACGCATATATATATTTGTATTTGTACTAAATACGCGGAAAAAACTAAACTGTTAACGAGGAACGGTTGCGCAAAATTTCTGATAGCAGTAAATGGGTGTTTTATAGTAAATCTGGTAACCCATGTTTCTCATTAACATAAATGTGATAATGGGTAACGGTTGATATCTGAAAAACACCGCCGGTAATTCGTAAAAAGGTCCGAATAAAAACCTTCGCTCTCTACCACCAAAACGATCCACGTCGAAATGAGGGTGTGGTCATAAGGGCTAATGTTGATAAAATCGCTCGCATTCCGGGCCCCTTTAATTGTAAAATTTTCAGGAGTTCACACTATACTCTAAAGAGAATTTATTGGCAATACGACAAATAAAGAAATCATTTCTCTTAAGGTACTCCCTTTTCTTAACGTTTATTCTAATGACCGCTTGCGGTAAATAATCATCGGTACTCACCGATCCCCTAATTCATTGATCAGTAAACTTTCGAATCAATAAAGCTTATCATCTCACTGGATGGTCGAAAGTTCTGCGCAATAATATTAAAACATGATCTAATAATGCGCTAGTAAAGACGCATGACCGGTTTCAATTTTCTTTATTATCGAAATTACATTTCTAATCATCGTTGGTAATATTTCGAATCATTCGCTTTCCTTTTAATTTCAATATTTTAGGAGCTCGCTTTTTTTCTAAATTATGACAACGAAAAGACGTAAGGTTTAAAATAATAAAAACCAACTTCAATAACAAACAAATGTAAGCAGGTAAAAATAATTTATAACAATAAATTAAATAAATACCTTATTCAGCAACGTTTTCAGGTATAAACCATCATCAGCTAAAACTAACTTAAACAAAACTCAAAACACATTTTTTTTTTTTTCTTTTTTTTTCCACTGTACCAGTCGAGGGACCACAAACAGCGCCAGTATTAATTTTAATATATGTATTATGATGATAGAAATGTGACCAATCCAAAGCCCTCCAGTGAGGGGTTTGGCTTATAATAGTTCACTACAACTTATAAAAAGGGATACAAAGTCTAGAGAAGGACGAAAAGCTACATAAGCAGTACAGCACAATTTTGACCATATGGCCCTTAGGATATAAAAAGCGAATGGGATGGATTTTAATAGAGAACAACATGAGATTAGTACAGCAGCGTGTACAATGTAATATTTAGAGCACAATCGTCATGATAACAGTGCTATTTAGTGTATTTCATAAAAGCTCGGCACGCATTTAGTGTGCAAGAGTGCGAGCACCACAGCAATCACCTTATGGAACGCTATCCATACGTAGCAAGTCTACTTCTTATGATATCTGACAAAAACTCGAACACCATGGCAATCACTATATTAAGAGTGACCCATACATGTCAAGTTTATTGTAGAACGTTATCCATACGTAGCAAGTCTACTTCTTATGATATCTGATAAAGATTCGAACACCATGGCAATCACTAAGTTAAGAGTGACCCATACATGTCATGTTTATTTGGGTCAGATGACCTGGATCCCATAGTAACCGTTGCTGTTTGGTCGGACAACAGAGTCCGGTGAAGTAAATACTTGATAAAAGTTTCGAGTCATAATAACTGATGCTAACGTATTTAAAACTAAATGCACTTAAGTTATGGGAAGAGCGTCACGACACCACTTCTTTCTCTTTAACCTTCTTCTCGGATTACCCGGAAGAGTATTTATAAACATGCTACTAACTTTAGGATTGGGATGTAGATTTAGATTTTCAAAAAATTTGCTGTACTGTTGAGTATGAACTGATTTAACAAAAGGAACATGCAGATCTCGATGGAGAGTTAGGTTTGAAACATATTTTGGTGCTGCTGCAATCCCTCGGAGGATAATGGACTGCTGACTCTGAATACGAGCAAGGTTGCTTCTGCTTGTATTTCCATATAGTTCTAGGCCATACCTCCACACCGGAGCTATAATCATCAAGTAGATAGATCTTTTTAACCTTATACTTAATTTAGATTTATTGCCTATCAGCGAGGATAGCTTTTTAGTGTGTGCGATTAGCTTTCTCCGTATTTGTGCAACGTGGAAGCGCCACGTAAGGCGACGGTCAAGGTACATGCCTAGATACTTGACTGTGTCTACCTGTTTGAACTCTACATTGTTTATTTGTAATTTAGGGCATGTAACGTATCTGTTCGTGAAGGTTATGTGCTGACATTTTTCCTCATTAAATTTAATTCCCCATTTTTTGGCCCAGATCATTATCCTGTTTAAATGGTCCTGAATTGCATTATTCGCATATGTACAATTAGTATCTAAGGACAGTATTGCTATATCATCAGCAAATGTGGCCAGAATTGTCTGATTTGATACAGGAAGGTCAGCCGTGTAGATGGAGTATAGAATCGGGCCAAGGAGGCTACCCTGCGGAACAGAGGCCGATACCATACCTTCCGTAGACATTGAACCATTGACATTTGCTATAAATGACCTATTTAATAGATAGGACTGAAAAAATAAATATAAGTCCGGTGGTAGTATTTGTTTGAGTTTATATAAAAGCCCAGTATGCCAAACCCGGTCAAACGCCTGGGCGAGGTCCAGAAAGACGCCAGAGCATACCTCTCCCTTTTCAAGCACTGATGATATGGCATCCACTAGTCTATGGCACTGTTGTATGGTAGAATGCTGTGTTCGAAAACCAAATTGATGTACTGGTATCAATTTTTTATTTTCAATTACCGGAATTATTCTTTGTAGGATTAATTTCTCGAAAACTTTTGAGAGAGTATTTAGCAAACTGATTAGTCTATAGGATGACAGGAGAGACAACGGTTTCAAGGGTTTTGGTATCATAATTATTTTAGATTTTTTCCATGATTTCGGATAGTGACCTATTCGTCGGATGGCATTAAATATAAAACAGAGAAGAGTGGCAGATTTTTTGGGCAGGTGAATTAGAATTTCTCCCGTTACTCCATCGAGTCCAGGAGATTTCCTTAGAGGAGCTTTTTTGAGACATTTGTATACCTCATTTGGAGAGAATGGCCTGGTGGGAAGGCTAAGCTGTAGTGGTTGCTCTAGATAACGTTGTATAACGTTAATATGTTCTGAATCAATGTTTCCGTGAGGCATGAACGTAGCCTCTAAATACGAAGCGAATGCGTCTGCTTTCTGTTTATCTGTTCTAGCCCAACTACCGTCTTGCATCCGAATGTTGTGAGTCTCTGAAGATTGCCGCAGTATTCTTTTGGTTGCCTTCCATAAGGATCCATCCTGTGTATCTAGAGTTTCCAAGTAACTACTGTATGTTTTTTCTTTATATCTCTTAATTTCTTCTCTTAGCTTGTAACGGAGATTGTTGTATGTAGCTTTTAATGCCGGATAGCGGTTCTGTTGCCATCTTCTCCTTGCTGCCCGAGTAGCTTTTATTAACTTCCTGATTTCCGCTGGAACATATTTATTTTGGTTACTATGTACTGTTTTATATGTGGTAGAACTTCTACATGTTGTCTGTATTAGGTCCGTTATATCATCTACCGCTGCTTCGATGTCGTCCTTGGTTTTTAAACTGATCTTCAGGTCAGTGCCATTTTCCATTGCAGTTGCAAAATATTCCCAATCCGTCGAGTAATTATGCAGTTTATGCTGCGTGGGCTTGACTATGGGGTTAATATCCAGGATTGAAATAACCGGAACATGGTCAGAAGAGAGATCGACTACTGTCTCGCATTTTTTATGATACCTTTGTAGGCCTCGTATAATAAAGAAATCTAGGATATCAGGTGTTCGATTTGCATGTTCCGGCCAATAAGTGGGGGACGTGGGAGAGAGAACGGACAGCGAATTATTACGCAGTGCAAAACACATTAAAAATTATTTTTACCCTTATGTATTTGTTTGTTATTGAAGTTGGTTTTTATTATAAAATTTATAACAAACAGATATGTATTCACCTACATTTAATCTACTTTATAGCCGTTATAAAACAGACTGTAAAATTTCCAAACTAATTCTTGTTAAGCCGTATTCAAAATTCGTTTTCTTTCCAGTCTACGTTAAACCATGGTAAATAACACTGATAGTATTTTAAGAGTCCGAGAAGAGGCGTTTTTTTTTTGTTTTTTTTTTCATATTAAAAATGACAACAAATATTTTTCTAAAGTAATTTCTTTTTTTCGCGACTTTCCGCTCTTCTAGAATGATGTAGTTTAAAGAATTAGTCCAACGTTGTCTGCCTTGCCTTATTTTTGGCTTCTTTTTTCAGCTCATTATAACAAGTAATGACTGAGTTAATTTCTCGAGACATATATGAAAACGTGAAAGATTTTAAATATTTAGGAATATACATCGATAAATCACTGAACTGGAAAAAACAAATACAAGTTTTAAATTCGAAAATAAAACAGACAATTCCAGTTTTATATAAATTAAAGCGCAAGTACTGTCTTATAAAACACTACGTATATACTACAATTCAATAATTATATCTAGAATTCTGTATGGAATCCAAATGGCTAAGAAAACGGAAATCAATAAAATAGGTAAAATTCAAAAAAGGTATCTGAAACTTATACTACCCTACTGGAAGCGAAGCGACTCGAGATGAATTATGTATAGAAGGAAAATAATGAAACGTCTCCCAAGATGTACTACTACTATTACAGGTTACTCAGCAACAATATAAAAAGTTACCATCTAGGCAAAAAACTCGAATAACAAGAAATCAAAATAATATATACTACATTTATCCTAGAAGGTCTATTATAATCTAGGAATTGACAACATAGATAATTCGGTCCTAATTAAAATAATAAGTAATATCCCCGATCACATTTTACACGAAAACAGTATTGGTATATGGAAAAAGGAAGTAGTGAAATGGGGCTGAAGGAATGGTGTAAGGAATAAAAAACCAAACTAGGTCATAATTCTTTCCATTCGGACAATTCAGTTATATAATAATTTGAATATATATTTTCTTCTGTGATTCTTGCGTCTTTCCTTTTCCGATACTTTTCTGCTGTATTACTTAAAGAAGAATAAGTATGCGTATCGAATACATAAACAACCTTTATGTTTGGTGTGTATGCCTAACTAGAGTGAAAGCGTATATTATTATAAATATTTATAAGACATATATTAATTAAGGCGTATTTATTTCGATTTCGTTTAATAATCACGAATAATTTTGTAATGTGTATAAATTGAATAAACGATAATAAGAGTGTCGGGCACTCACACAACGGGCATACTTGCCCTGTGAGACCCACAACTTATTTAAATATAAAAAAAAAAAAAATATTAGCGCTGCGCTCTGTATCAGGATTATTTTGAAGTAGGATGTTTATTCCTTGTTGGAAAAAAGAAAGTGCCTTCGTCAAATGCTTCAATTTCAGCACTTGGCATACACGGCAGGCTCTGGTTCTTCATTTTCGTCAAGTGCACCTTCCGGTTCAAGTTGAATCAATTCCTCGAATGAAATACTCTGTCAGCGTCTAGCAAATCAATCACATCATTTTGCCAATGTACGGAAAGAAAAATACGACTTCTGCTTTTTTTTTGGCCGTAAAGGGAAACACGAGAGCCGTAAAACGAAAAGGTGCCACAATTCGAAAAGGCCGTTAAAGCGAAAAGCCGTAAAATGAGTGTATTTATTAATTTAAATTCCGATTACATATTTTTCTCATACACAAAATTCTGGAAAATAGGTTAATCTAATTGTTTTTGTTTTCATATAAAAAACACGTGAAAAAAAAAATATTCAAAAGGAAATCGAAGAACTTTTTGTTACTTTTTTTGTATTTCAAATGAAATATTACTTTCCATTTTGTTCGCCTAATGCTCTCTCTGTTAGCAAACACAATACACAAGATCAAAATTAACTCATTACTTATAATTATCCGTCGTGTACAAAATATGGTCAGAAAAGACCACTGCGTAAATGAAGAAAAGTGGAAGTTAAGGGAAATTATAAGAGCGTGAATTTCTTATATTTAGCTCTATCGGTCCTTTTATTTTCGATTTTCCACTTTCCTCCCGTTCTTGATTTGTTCTAATTATCTCAAGTAGTCTCCACTTTAACCATCGCTTAAAACCCTTTTTGATTCCCCGTCTGTTTCCCCCCAACCCGAACCCCCCGTTAACACCTTTAAAGCTTACGCAGGCTTTTTACTTTCTTCCGAGTGTTTCCTTTTTTTTGTCCTCGACCGTTGCATGTCCTACTTCCATATCGTTCGAAACTGGAAATCGTGCAAAAAAGAGAGAAAAAAAGAATACAAAATTAAAAACTTTCTTAATCTAGTTTCTTGTCTTCGTTCTCATCCAGTTACCTTCTAAATTTCCGCGACTACCTTTTATAACTGTTGTTAACCACGCTTTTTTCAGCGTATTTCACGAATGCCCGAAACTAAATCTTGCTTCCATCGTCGGGAGTATTTTCGTAGTCGGAAGAGTAAATGGACTTTGCATATCTGTACACGCTATTTGTTTAAAATAACAAATAATTACTTAAAATAAGTGACAAATATTTAAATAATGAATATAAATTTGTAATCGTGAGAATATGGACGTCGAAACATGCCGTTATATAATTAAATTCAATCCTGTTACTATTTAAAGTTCTTATGCGTTAAAAATATTTTTCTGGAATATCCCGTTCGCAGCTAGGAGAAAATTATAAGCAAAGACGGACGTAATATATACAGCGTTTGAATCCGAAGGAATAGCGATGACTAAGAAATATATAGTGCAGTATATACGAGTGTATTCAAAAATATCAGCGACAATAAGTAACTAGTAAGTATGAAAATTGGAAAAAAACAATAATACATGAACAAGAAGAGTAAAAGCGGGAAAAATGTGTAAAAAAACCAATACTTTCGTACCTATTGTACAGAAGCACATTGTGACATGGATATGTCTTTTTCGAATGGTGCGTAAAATACACGACTATTTCGTTTTAGTAAAAAAATGAACTTAAACTGTTGATCAGCAATTGAATCAAATGTTTACGCTATGGTGTAAATATAAATAGGACAGACTTCTCTAACTATAGTTTGGCTGTAAGTGGAGATCAGAAAATTTCGTGGGACCAGCGATATTTCTTCGCGACAGGCAATATTTCTTTGTGACGGAAAACATTTTTCGGATTACGCCCAGCTGTGAGACATATCTATGTGAAAAATAGAAAATAATTTAGAGATGGTGATATTGATTTCTATTTTCTAAGCAACCGCGACTATTAAAATCGCAAATCCTGTGTTCGTCTTTACACGTATATCTTTCTTTGATACTCCTCAAAAAAGTTTATCAATTTTTATGATCAATTGTACAGTACAGAGTAGTTTTTAAGATTATTCATTAGTAGCGAAACGGACGTATAAGCCGGATTCCTCGCAGCTTCCATTTTTTTCTTTTTCTTTTAAATAAAATCTTCACTATTACAAATAATGTAAGGAACAGTAAAATTCCGATAATGCAACTGCAGTATTTTAAATTAAATAGCACTAGCATAGATTACCGCAGAGAACGCATACGTTAGTGTTGCAACAATAATTAAAAATCGCATCATATATTTAAATTTTTATGGCGACTTCTAAAAGTTAGTGTTATTTAAAAATAATCACATTTCCTTGATTACTCTGAATTATCGTTTATCAAATAATTATTTATTATTTTTTAGTACATTTTTTTAAATTAGTAAAGCAAATGTTAAAGCCTTTTTTTAAAAAAAAAAAAAAACAAACAATTTTAATATATGTATTAGCTGTATTTATTGTTTATACACATTGTTAACAATGTAATTATGACAAAAAATAAATTTCAACACTTATTAACAATTATATATATAATTTTTAATAAGTGTTGAAATTTATTTTTTGTCATAATATGTATTAGCTGTTGTGATTGTATTTAATTTAAATTATTATAATTTGCTCTAAGATTTTCATCCTAGTTTTTAGATTAGCTGCATTTTAAAATTTCTTCGCCGCTAGTCATTAACATAAATACATACATACATACATCTATACATTATCAAGTTACGAGTCAAATGAATGACGCGTTTTTTTCTTTTTTTTTCCTACCTTTGGCATGCCAACGGCCTTGACCTAACAACATGATAAATCAAGAGATAGAACAAAATAGCCAAGCGGTCAAAAATGGAATTCACAGAGGACAGCAGCAGCGAAACAACTGAAGGCAATGGGATGGAAAGGCTATGGGTAGCTTTAAAGCGAGTAGGAAGACCCGAAACTAAAAGCTGGACGTAAAAAAGGGAGCATTCGTTAAGGAGTGCAGAACATTCGAAAAGGATATGATTTGAATCACAAATACAAGGAGGCTCAGAAGCGTGAAGCGAGCAGAAAGGAGAAGGGGACAAAGCGAATCGAAAGCGAGAAAAAGGGAGTAGAGAATGATTGATTCTGAGTCTAATTAAGGAAACAGAATGACGAGTTACGTAATAAATAATATACAATATTTACAAATTTTTATATATACCTATCTAATAACTCCAAATGCACTCTAAGAAAATTCTCGGAGTGGACATAATTTCTTTTTTATTCCTTCTCTTTCAAATTGCTTAACGATTAAAATTTATAATAATAATAATAATAATAATTATTATTATTATTATTATTTATTATAGATATAACCAAAGATTCGTAAAATTGGCAGCTGCGCGAAAAAATATTTAACAATTAATATACAAATCACAATAATTCAATTCTTAATACATAATTATACGAGAATACACATCCAAAAATCATATTTTATTTTTTTCTAGCCTGATATATATTGGAGTATTTGAACTCTACATCCCACGTTGATACTGGTTCCGCTAATGATATAATTTATTCCTGATAGTTTTGCCGTCGAGTAATCTTCGATTCTTCAAATATTATTCAAATGTAATATGATCATCATTACCGTAGTGAATGATTGATAAAAATTATCCAATATTTTTATTTCTGAAACTGTTCTACCAATTTTGTCTTATAACTATCGTAATCGTTTAAATTATTTAAATTTTTTATTATAATTATTAAACAAATTTGATTGACACATTAATGAACTTTTTCGAATAATAAAAATAACTGATTATAAAAACGTATTCTTTTTAAAAGTAAAATATTTATAAATGTATAATATAATATAATAACCTTTTAAATAAAACTTATTCTACGATACTACTACGGACTAGCCAGAAATTATCTAAAATAATTAGCCAGAAACTTATTTTATTATTCGCATATACAAGCTTATTTGTTACCGTTATTACCATTATTGTTACTACTACATATTACCGGTTCTCTCCCGTCCCGTACTCCGAGAATTTCTTGAGCTTCTAAAATATACTTATTACCTTTTATTTTTATAAATTCCTGTTATGCCCTGTTATGGCTAAAACGCCATAATATATATATATATATATATATATATATGTATATGTATATGTATATATATATATATATATAAAAATCCCGTGTCTTTATGTTTGTGCAGGATAAACTCGGAATTTACTTAACCGATTTTTATAAAATTTTGAAAGTACATGCAATTTGGTCCAACTTAACAGATAGGATACTTTTTGTTTTAATTATTTACATAAATATTTGTTATATTAAATAATTCAATCAATCAATTAAAAAAAAACAAATTTAATTGTTGGCTATTACTTTTTGCTTTAATTATTTACATAAATATTTGTTATATTAAATAAAACAAATTTTGACAATTTTATTATTTTTTGAGCACCAACTACTTTTCGTGGCGACTTTTGTGTATCGTGCGATGCTAATCGAAATGCAACCAGGTTTATCGCTGGCGCATGGCGTTTTTATCGATGAATGATGAAATAAATTGTGTTCGCTGTTGTTTACAAAAAAGTTCGTGTTATTACGGAGTTGTTGTTTATGAAAAAAAAAAATATTGTGCGATATTGTGCGGCATTTAATTTATTTATATTTCAGTGTATTTAATAAACGTCCTGCCTTGATAAAAAAAAAAAAAAAAAAAAATTTATTTTAATATTCCGACAACAATATTGTGGCAGTGATACAACTCTCTGGCATTGCTGGGCATCTAAGTTGCTTTATATTTCAGTATAAGATAATGCCGCGGAGATAATCGAACCTCAACAATGCGCGTAGCAGAAATGCACGGCGTATGCGTGTTATGAGAACTACTGAATCGGAAGAAGAAATTGCAAGAATAAACGCATGTTGCCTGCTCACGTGTGGGAACACCATCAAGTCTATTCGTGTTAGCAAAAGACAGGTTGACCAAGAACATTGTGCACAAATTAGTGCTTAGATAATTTTCAATTTTATAAAATAATATAACTAATAGTTCGAAACCAATGTTATCTGCCTCATTTATAACATTTAATTTTTATGTAACTAATTTATTTAGTATATTGTGTAAATAAGTCATTGATTATAGATTAAAGTTAAAGATTAGATAAACAAAATGTAAATTCAATAAGTGTATATTAGTTGGATAATTTCATTCTCTACATATGATTCAAAATCGGCTAAATAATTTCAGGTTTATTAGTAAAAATTAATTTGGTTGCATCAAAATAATAAGTAAAAAATTAATTTAATCTATTATAACTACTAAGCCACAGCAACGCGTGGCTGGGTCAGCTAGTATATATATATATATATATATATATATATATATATATATATATATATATATATATATATATGTATATGTATATGTATATGAATATGTATATATATATATATATATATGTATATATATGTGTGTGTGCAAACAACCCTCTTTACCATCGTTAGAGTTGCTTAGCTTAATATTCTGTCTATTTTAACATCTTTGACAACTTGTCCAAGGTCTTGAATTTTACTTCGCATCCATTTACCGCATAGGGATAGTTGTTAGTCGTAACGCTATATACAGTTGTAACGGAATTTAGAAAATGCCGCGCGTCAGATTTCAGATATTTCCTAAGAAATCGAGTTATTCGGTTTAAATAGAAACGACGAAGGCAAATTTCGTTAACGATGTTGATACCGCTATGAAGAGAAGAAGAAAATCTTGACTGAAACAGATGAAAAAATTATTTATAAATATAGAAAGTTGGGACGAAAATTTTAACTGCGACAGCAAATTCAACGCGGTCAGCTGATAATTTCGATTTTCTAGTAATTTTTCATTTTTAGATAAGAAATATACTATACGTTTTTCCGCGTGGTGAATATTCCCGCACGAAATTCCAATGCTGGATAATGCCTATCGAAAAAAGGCGGACGACAAACCCCGAATAATTTCCAGTAATCTCTCCTTCGGCCAAGGATGCACCTATACCATCAGTATCTGGAAATTCAAAC
Source organism: Icerya purchasi (assembly GCA_039619475.1). NCBI lineage: Eukaryota > Metazoa > Arthropoda > Insecta > Hemiptera > Monophlebidae > Icerya > Icerya purchasi. The sequence goes on along the minus strand of CM077116.1, from coordinate 94,268,287 downwards.
GGTAATGAAACCGTGAGCTACAACGAACTTGAATTCTACGTTTTATTTTCCTTTACTTTTTATTATTATTCTAACCGTTTAACTAGCAACGAACACAGACGGAGAAATTCTTTATGTAGCCAAAAGCAAATCTTGTCTCGATTCCGATAGAAGCAAATGGTCCGGAAAGTGGCCTATCGCGCTTCGTTGATTCTCATTGAATCTCATCTTTGCTAAAACCTCGCTCCCATTAAGATCCCTTCCGTGAAATCATTCCAACTGACCCCTAACGGAATTAAAATGAAATTCTCGTTTCGCAATTTCCTTATTATTATTATCCGTTTAATTTTTTTCTTTGTATTTCTTAATTTTGGCAAAAAAGCCTCGGGTTTAACGGAACTATCTTTAACACTGGTTGCATTTGGGGGGGGGGGGACAATTTCGAAAATTTTCTTTTTGCCATTGAAACATTTTGGACGAAAGTAAAAACCGAAATTTTTAACTATTTAAAGGCGCTCATTACTTTTTTTTGCCCTATTAGTGTTTCGTTTCCTAGTAAAAAAAAACATTAGTGATTTTGTTTCATTTAAAAAAGCGACCTTGAAAGAAACAATCACATTAATTAGATATTTGTATACAGCTAAATTGTGAGCCCCGATCCAGGGTGGCAATTGCAAAACAACAAGTTACCAACATTCAAAAAATGCCACCCTTGCTTAAGGTGTGCACAGAGCGACTCTGCTAGAAATAATTCGGTGATAATTAATCGTCCATCGTCGACTGAATTTGAAGAAAAACCTCACAGGTGGTCGGCTAAATTATACTAAACACTTATAAATTATGCATTAAAACCTTCCTTAGAAATCGCTTTATCCGCTAATGGAAATCGGAACAAAATCGGCTTTTCGCATATTCTAATAATAAGGGCTTTGTCTTTACACTATTAAATCGATGGCAATGTGCACACTTAATGCGTCCAAAGGTTGCTGTGCGGTAATTTTTTCCAAATTAAAAACGGCATTCCGCTACTTAAGACGTATTAAGGGTCCTTTACTTGAGAAGTATAGAGATACGATGTCGTTAGTGGCAACCGTCGATAATAGAGATCAATAAATTAAACGATCTTACTATCTCTTCCACGGACAATTCAATACAACGCGAGTAAACTTTATCACTCGGGAACGATACTTTGTTGAACTTTTACTAGACATACGCAGATGGGACTTTTGATACCGATTCTACCAAATAATGCTTTACACAAATCTCTTCATGCTACTTAATCTTTTTTTTTTTTTTTAATATGGAAATAAGTTTTGGGTCTCACTGAGCAAGTATGCCTGTTATGTGAGTGCCCAACCTCTTATTATCGTTTATTTGACATACAAAATTTACATGTTATCATTCTTACATCTAACTACATCTTAAAACTAAGCTATTTCGCTAAGTACGTCTTATACAAAGTTGCACACATACCTAATGCCACATTTGTGCTGATTATCATATACATCCGCGAATATGCGAGAATGGAATAGAATCGGATGATAATATAGTTAAACAGACCCCGCCTATCCCGAGAAGGGGAACAAGCGGGACCTCTCAAGTATCGCACCATTCCATCAACCACTTCGCTACTTCCTTCTTCCAAATACCAATTTTAGTTTCGTTAATTATATGTTTGGGAATCTTACACATCAACCTGATTAGCACCGCCTAAATTTACACCGTTGGTTGAAATCGATAAAATTAAATTTCTTCAAAAAGCGCCTAAAACTTTGCCGAACGGCATATTGGACTGCATTCGTTTTATTCGTTGTACTAATTACTTTCTAAAACTGAATAATGCTAATCCTATAATGTACGTTGAATATAAAGATTGCTTGCGAAGGAACCGGAAGAAAATGTTTTCCACGATTAATAAATTCTAAACTAAAGTGATGAACAGGAATTTTAATTCCTTCAAAACCGAACCAATTTTATTTGCAAAAAATACGGAGTGAAAATCGAGTAAACTATTTCAACTTCTGTTATAAATTTAAAATGGAGGTTAATGACCTTCGCAGTATATATATATATATATATATATATATATATATATATATATTGGAACTATATACAATTCAGTTCAAAAGCAATTTTTTTTTTTTTTATTGTTCAATTAATGAGCCACATAGCTACACAGAGGGCTTCACGGCTCAATTAGGAATGGTTAAATGAGATGGAAAAGTTTGACTTGTTTAAGGAAATTTATTGTTTTATCTATGGAGTTGGAGGAACCTCATTAAGAGCTAGAACACAGCTTGAAGGAATATGGAGAGAGAGTCGGAGAGAAGCTGTCTTTAAGCATATGAAAATATGATCAGCCGTTAAGCCCTCTTTGCCACAATGAAGACAGTCGGAGGGAAGAGATTTGATAAGAGATGAGAGTTGAGTAAGTCGGGTGTGTCCAATACGTAGCCGAGTAATCACTATCTCTTCTTGACATGACTTTCGATTTGAGGAGTTCCACGGGATCGGCTTTTCTTTGAGGTCTCGAAGCCAAAAGCATTATTAATTTTTAAGTTTCTTCGTATTTTAACAGAAAAACTGCGTAAACGATTAGCTCAACATGTAATTTATGGATTCAATGTTGAATATAACTTTGTTCAGGAAATCATTAACCGCTCGAAACCCATAATGAATTTTACACTATCATTTCGATAGCTCCCGCCCAAAAAAGGAAATTTTACCTAGTTAAAACAGCACTTAATTAAAGATAGTAAAGTCTTTTAACTATAAAAAAAACAAAAAACTATAAGAATATATTAGTCTAGCAGGCAGACGCACACGGAACTACATTTTTATTATGATAACAAGCGATTAAAATCAGTTCCAGTCTTGCGTCTACACTAACGTTACGTATTCCATGCTATCCTAATTCCTTTCTTCTCTCCTCCTTGTGCATCTACTCTAACCTGCATGTACACCAGAGTTATAACGTGCTCGGTTGTCTCGATTTAATCTTGCCACTGAATCATTCGTTATAGCTTTATAGGCAGGATAAGATCTACGGCGCTTCAGCTCCTATGTTCCAACTTGCTCAATTGCACCGTCTCATCTTCTGCTATACCATCAACTCTTCTCCTTATGTATAACTCCTTACTCGGATATCAAGTAGATAAATGTTTAGTCTTGAAAGCAATATATAAACCAAAAATTTTCAAAGCACCATTCAAGAAATAAAAAATAATAAAAAAAGTGATGAAAAAAATATTTTGTCATAAAGTGCAATGCCTCCTTTTTCTTCTTTCTCAGCCATGTTGTATATCCATTTCAAGATACATACATCTTTCTTAAGCATTCGTGTTTTTTCTTCATTCCTCGTAAACAGCAATTATTGACAGTTGTTTTCTTTACATCTTCCTTACATCGTGTATCGTCCTTTTTCTCTTTTGAAGTTTTGTTAAAATCTTAATATCGGCCAACCAGTCAATTTTCACTTAAACTTAAACATTTCATGGCCAGCATCTTTAATTATTTTTCCCATATTTCTTTTAATTTAACCTTGTATGCTGTCGACACTTTCCATTCGATTTTTCCTTTTATTCGATTAAGTTTTTACATATTTCCCCCTCTGTTACACTCCACGTTTCTTCCATCTGTATCGATTATTAACTGAATTCACTAGACGAATGGGTTTTTTTTTTTTTTGACATACGGATATTTCCTTTTCTTCTAGCATATATCGTTCTTAATTTATCACTAGCAATCCGTGTCACTCTTATTTTAAGCTACAAGATATATAAGTACCATTGTTTCGATTAATTTTTTTTATATTTTTATTTCACTCTCCTCACGACACATTTATTATACATTACCTTTATTTTTTCCGCGTTTCTTCTTAGATCATCTACTATTTTTACTCCTCTAGTCATATATCGCTAATATGTCATGAGAGCATGTCTCGGGTATATTATTTCTTAAAGTATAGCAGTAAATAGAAATGCATTTCCATTCTGATTGCTTTTCTTTTAGTGTGGTAGAGTATTGGTTGGTTTTCGATTTGCTCTAGTATTTTTATATACTGCGTATTTAACCATTTATAATGTGTTGTTTACCTTTAATACTTTCGGTGCATCTGGTAAGGCGTCACTAGTAATAACGATAATAGTGTCAGAACTAGGTGATATGCTGGTAGTAATAGCACAAATATTTCGTTTATAGCATATTTGGATGCTAACAATATATATACGGATAGGGTATAAATGAACCGACTCAGGGTCATAATGGAATTCGAAATTATACCTCATGATGGTCTCATTGATTGATTTATAACACTGATGATGTATGCATACAACAAGCAAGAGGTTGTAGTTAGCATAGAGCAGGATGGTATAGTGGTGTCTTATTGGGGAGGGTCTAATATAAATGAGGCATGGTCGTTTTACTAAATACTGACTATTGATTAGTTGAGTAGAAGCCGCGTAGTCATGTGACTCAATACTCGCTTCTGATTGAAAAATCCTCCAGAACGAAGGGATTCTTACCATTTTAGTGGGATTTCAGAAAAATTAGGCACGAAAATAAACAAAAAGAATACAAAATTAAAATTAGTGTGAACAATTTCGTGCTTTACGGAAAATTCTACTTCTCGTTTTAACTTGTATCACTTTTCTTTATCCTTTAGAGTTTTTTCTTTTGTGCTTTTTTCTTCTTTTTCATATTTCTAAATTAACGCATATGGAGGGATTCTTTATCGGTTGAAAAGATAAACTCTTATTATTCGGTCGTTAATAAAATTCGTTTCCTTCACATTGAGTACTTTGTGCTACATTTGCAATATGTTTTAAGTAGCCCTCTAAATACACACACACACAAGAACACATACTTATTATAATAATTACCGGAGTGAAAAGTAATCGTACACATTCTCACCGAAGGTTTTGATTCCATGAGAATTTTCAGAAAATAGGAAACAAGTGCCACCTGAGAATAATAATCCTCAAACGAAAATTATTCGAGAAGGAATTTTTTTATTTCCTCAGCCCTTCAGCGCATGCCTTTCAAACATTTACTTTTCCTGAAATTCGAAATAAGGTTTCTGCTTAAAACTCACGATGTATTTATCAAACTATCAATATTAATGATTCATCGTAACATTTTCTGCATTGATGGACTGAAAAAAACTACATCCAATATCGAGGACACTGACTTGCGGGTGATTCTAGTAAGAATTATAGTTGCAGTACAAATATCTATATTTTTCTCGCACAAAATCGCCACTGTTCGTTACAAAAACAATCAAAAATTCGTTTTTTTTTTTTTTTTTTTTTTTATCGGACTCGTCAACTCGTTTAGAAAAATAGAAAATATTTCAATTTTAGTTCGTTCAGATATTGTTGAAAGAAAGTAAGAGAATGGGATATAAGAAATACGATAAAAAGTAAAGAGCCATTACTCATTAGCATATGTAGGAACGTTCGATAGAAAACGCATTTCAAAAATGCACGATATTAGGATTAGGAATTGAAGAACATGGAGAGGAAATAAGAAGGGGGAGCGACGACGATAGCGAAACGAAGGCTGTAGGTGATTGAAATGTAGGTAACTGATACGAGACAATGGGCAAAGAGAAGAAAACTCTGCAAAGAGAAGCGAGAATTTGAAGATTTGGGTTGGGCAAAAAGATAAGAAGAAGCGATTTTATACGTAAAAGAACAAATGGAAAGACCCGACAAACTCTAAAGTGAATTTTTCTGCATAGGTCTAGAAACCTAAAATATGGAATTCTCCGATATCGAACTTTAATAACTGCATAACTGTCGTGATCTTTCTGAATCAAACATTACATAATACCATCAAAAATTCGAACAGATTTTACATTTTATAATTACAAGTAAAATGCTCTTCGTATTATCAGACTGATTGGTTAAAAAAGAAAAACTATACGGTACATGAGAAGAAGAAAAGTTTTCAAAAAATGCACAGTCAATAGAAAAACTTAAATGGTTGGCCCCGTTATTAAGAGATGCGTAGACAAAATTTCACATAGGCCCACCTTTGGTAACGGTTGTAACTTTCAAAGTTGACATTTTGCTTTTAATGTTCTTTTTAAAAATCTACATTTTTATGGGAAAATATTGTACAAAAGAAAAGATTATACTTACCGGCTATGATCGTGGAAATTTATATAATCGCTTTTCGCAACAGACCTTGTTACATTTCTTTTCTCTACATTCGATTCTACAATGCAGAGAGATTAGTTGGGTTTTTGTTTTTTTGAAACCGAGCGATTTAGCGTAGTACGGAGTGCCTTTTTATCGCCATAAATAATTGCTCATTTTCACAATACAGGTTCGTTGTTGTATTTAACAAAGGATAACAGGCCAAGCGAAAATCATTAAGCTGTTACCGTGGTAAGCTACGAGACGTTTGATGCAGCTATATTTTACCGCAAAATAACTTACCGCCGATCATTTGATCGCCGGACATTTTACTGTTAAAATTTAAAAAACCAACCTACAATACGGCTTCTTTATCTGCCACGCATTCGGCAAAGAAAATCCGAATAAGTTGCATAACTAACACGAAAATGTGCGTACATTTATTATTGAAAATTCAGACACGGAAAAAATAGATAAGCTTATAATATATGAAATTTTCGAATTTTTATCGATTTTAAATTAAACGAATTCCCGCTAGTTTTTGGATTTCTTTTTTTTTTTATTTTTAAATTCTTCTAGATTTTTATCATTATTTTTTCCTTTTTTTGTCATTTCTTGAAACATTTATTTTTCCACCTTTTTTTGGAACCAAATTTAGCCAGTTTCCTTCAAATATGGAACCAAATTTTGGAGACGGGAAACATACCATCCTTCTGGAAAAAGAGTCATGGTTATTTCTATCGTAAAATCTAACAAAGATCCCTTGTCGGTCAAAGGATTATTGTCCAATATCCCTATCAAACGCTTTGTCTAAAACTTCAGAGAAAATGATCAAAAATGTCTCCTTTCCTTCCTACCAGGTAATAATATCCGTTCACTCTGCCAAGCCGAAGGTTGTAAGGCCAAATCAGTACCAAGCCACTTGGTCGGCCTTCAAAGATAAATATCAACGACTTCTCAACTCCACTAGCACACCTAATAACCATTTCTTCTTTGGCACTGGAAAAATAGTTGAATTAAGACGATTATGGATGGCTGAAAAGGTGATAAAGTTTATTCAGAATAATGAATCAAGCTATCAGAGTTAAAGTCGGTTTCGTCTTCTTGAAATGTATTCATACGGGGGGAATCGCATTTATTATAAAATGCGTTCAATCATCAGTGACAGCTCGAATTTTTATTGATAACCTAAGTATGTCCCTTCTATTCATCCTCTTCAAATAGTCCAATTGCAATTTTAAAACTCTAAAAACGGTCTGATATAAATGGTTCAAATTTATCATTCCCGTAAACCATATGTGTCAATTTTAACAGGAAATGGTCTGTTACCAATTCTATCTCCTTTCATCTAAATAAAAACTTTATCACAAATCAATCTTCACTTAGATTCCTCGGCATGCGTTTTGACAAGAAAGTAACTTGGAGCCAGCCCATACCACTCTTAGAAGTCTCTTACCTTAAATTTCTTGCTATTACAAAATACGTTTCTAAACCTGGACTTAATGGTTAACATATGCAAATCCTTGATCTCATTAATAGAATTATTTACGTCTGCGAGGTATACTCTGTTGCTTCTCGTTATATACTATAGAAACTAGACGCCGTTTACCCATGCAATACTATCTGTGCTGTAATTGGTGCATTTCCGTTAAAATATTATCGATGCCTGTACAGCTTCCATGATTCAGACAGACTCTGACAACTTTAAAAATTTTCTGCCTAATCCCTCTTTACACAACGATCACCTTCCTCTGCTTGTAACTGCTAACTCACAAGGAAAAACCTGGAATAAAGAACGTCTCGGAATTTTGGGAGTTGCAACCCATATTTATAACTCTTTCGATTTTCCATTATTACGAGGGTGGTTCAAATATAAACCGGAATTTTTAAATAAACGCGCGAAAAATTTATTGTGGAAAAAGTGGTTGCACTGGCAGTTAGACCGGTTTGTTATGTAGAGCAATTAGAACCGCGTCGTAACCTCACTTTTTAGTGTAGTTAGAGCCATGAGTGAAAAAGAAGTACCAGTGTCTGTTGCGCAACGCATCATTATTCGTTTTTTAGTCAAAGACGACGTAAAATCCGTCGAAATTTACCGAAAATTACGCGAACAGTTCGGCGATGAGTGTCTCTCCAAAACTCAAGTGTACGAGTGGTGTTCCGCGTTTCGAAAAGCACGTGAAGTGGTGTCAAGCATAGCACATGCGCGGCGCCCAAAAACCAGCACTACAGATGAACACGTCAAAGCCATCGAACAACTCATTAGTGCGATACTGCTTCAAGACAATGCCAGGCCACATACCGCTCGGCTCACGATGGAGACATTGGCCGAATTGGGCTGGGAAACACTTGAACATCCTTCTTACAGTCCAGATTTGTCGCCTTGTGATTATTATTTGTTTGGCCCGTTGAAAGAAGCACTTGGTGGACAACGTTTCGACAGCAACGATGAGGTGGAATCGTTCGTGCGCAAATGGCTATGTGACAAGCCGCGAGATTTTTACGAAAAAGGAATGAAAAAATTTCCGGAGAGATGGAAAAAGTGCGTAGCGTGCGAGGGGGGTTATCTCGAAAAATTGTAAAAAATATGAGCACTGTAAGTATAAAATAAAAATTTTTATGACGAAATTCCGGTTTATATTTGAACCACCCTCGTACATGTCACATGGTATATCACATCACTTATCCAAATACACTTCAGAAGTAATCGCAAAATACCAGAATTATTCACCCTGTTACACGGATGGAACAAAAGCAATAACTGAGAGAGTCAAAATGACTTCAATAACAGCGTGCGCGTTCAAAATTGATGGAAAAATAACTGGCACGCGTTTATCAGACTATTGCTCTCCTCTAGGTGCGAAATTATATGGAATCTTTTTCCGTTCAAAAACATATCTATCGGCTTCACAATAAAATCAGAACATGCACTCATAATAATAGATTCACTGGCAGCCGTAAATGAGCGAACCAAGATATATCCCATTAATAGACAAAATCCTGTTTATTAGAATCTATACAAATCAGCGCTAGTTTCCGATATAAGTTTTTCGGTAAATTTAGCGGTGATTGAAATAAACGTTAAAAAAAGAAATCATACTCTCTTTACTTAATATAGAGAGATGAAAATTGGCCAAAAAAAATATCATTAGAATGTAAGAAAAATATGAACACCGAAAATTTTAAAATTAAAGGAGCAATAAACGTGAGATTAATGTTACTTACCATGTGGAAATGTAGATTCGAATAGAAATGATGAATTTGAAATCTTCGCAGTAGGCTTTAAAATATCATTACTGACGGAATTTAAACATTATGCTCTTTAACTAATACCCGGCTTTATACAATACCGGAAGTAGAAAATATACTGTTTCTGTTTGCTGTTTTCGTTATTACATTTATTTTAATACTTTATAATTTTAACAAACAGATCAATAGTATTTCTCTCTATAATGATAATGCTTTTAGAAATCCTGTTTCATTACAGCTTCGGAAAAAAGTCTAAAAAAAATATGTATCCTACCCAGAACCGGTACGTATTTTTCTTCACAACTGTTAGGGAAAAAAAATCAGGCATTCTAAATTAGGGAAAATATCATGACTAAATAATTTCGTATGAAATAAGATTATATTCATTATTCATCATTAATCATTGAACAGCTAAAAGGGTTCGTTTCCTCCATTTCGTTCTGTTTTCGGCCATCCGTTTTAGGTCCGAGTGTGTTTGGCATCCCATATCTTTAATGATCTGTTTTATGTAATTATTCCTTGGTCTTCTTCTTCTTCTCTTCTTCCCGGTTTTTCCTTCTATATCCATGCTTTAGTTTCTCATTGTGTCTTAATAGATATCCCATCATCTTCGATCTGCGTCTTTTTATTACGTTTATTAATTCCCGTTTTTCACTAATCAGGTTCATGACTTCTTCATTGCTCTTCTAATCTATCCATTTTATCTTTAACATCTTTCTCCACAGCCACATCTCTGCTGCCATCAGCCTCTTTTTATCGGCTTCATTTATTATCCAAGATTCGCATCCATACAGTAGTATGCTCCATACATAAACCTTTATTAGCCGCTTCCTTAGTTCTATGTCCACATTTTTATTGGTGAGTAGTGCGTATTTGGCTAGACTTATTTTGCGTCTAATTTCTTTTTTATTTTTACCATCTTCTGATACCATACTACCCAAATATACCGCTTCTTTGGCTCGTTCAATTATTATATTATTTAATAATATAATTTTTTTTTTGTAGCATTGGTGTCCTTTCGCATATTACTATTTTAGTCTTTGTTTCGTTTATTTTCATATTGTATTCCTCTAGATGTACCTGTGCTTCTGTCAGTGCTTCTTGAAGTTCTTCTTCAGACTTAGCAATAATGATAATGTCATCTGCGAATCTTATCATTTGTAGGTGTTCACCTTGTACTTGTATTCCAATTTGCTTATTCCGCAGGCTGTTTTTTATTAAGTTTATTGGTTTTTCTATATATATATATTGAATAACGCTGATGACATGACGCAGCCTTGCCTTACCCCTTTACCTATTTCTATTTCCTTTCTGTTTCTTTCTACCATAAATTCTGCTGTTTGGTTTCTAATTTAAAATTATCGTATAACAAATCACGAAAAACAGAAAATTTGATTAATCACAAAAAATACATACAAATATCGGATGGTAATATAATCTTGGTAAACCAATTTTAAATTAAATATAAAAGAATTTCAAACAAAATTGAGAAGAATATAAATCGCAGAGAATGCAGCAATTCACTACTATGTACGGCATGAAGAACAAAGATATGCTTAAATATAGTGAAATATGGCATAGTTTTTTTTGCTCAAATTATAAACTATTCAAAGATAATCACAAAAATGGCAAACAAGAAAAGTATAGTTTGTAATGTCCTTGTTATTTTCTGCATTTGTAATTATATTTTATAGTTTATAATTTTGACAAACGAAGATAGGTACAGTTTTCTGTAATTATGCTGATTTAGCCAAGTTACTTTCAAAAGTTAGGAACGTAAGCAGGAGTGACAGAATCAATAAACGGTAATAGGCAATCGTCAGAAATATTGGAATTTTTAGGACGTTCAGAGGATGGAAATTTAAAAGCTCTTGGCAGTTTCCAGGTACGTAAAAGGGGCGTAGTTCTCGAGAAAGAAAAACAGAAATTCCTCCATGAGGACTTTTTCGAGGGTTTTAGTACATACTGAGCTTGTGCATTTGCTCATTTATGAGCAAGAAAATTTTCGGTTGTAGGGTTCGCATGGAAAGCTCTAAAAGTAGTTCGACTATGATCAAAAGCAGCAATGCACTCCTCGTTCCACCGAATGATGTAAGATGGCTAAAAGGTGGAGGATGCATTGAGAGCAGACTTGATAGATTGCAAGAAAGAATTATAAACACGTACGGGATCAAGACCATAATGAAAATTAGGAAGCGAAGAATCTATAAGAGAACGAAACACAGTCCAACTAGTTTTAGAAAAATTCTATGGAGTAGAATGAAGAGGCCTGACATAAGTAGGAGGGGAAAGATTCATAATAGTTATTAGAATAGGAATATAGTCACTGCCGAAGGAACCCATAAGGGTTCCCCAGTTGCAGTTAAAGTCAATATTAGGAAAAGAAAAAGTCAAATCGAGGGAGCTAAAGCTAGATGAACTCTTAAAATAAATGGAAGAGAAGTCATTAAGAATGATCAAATTATCGAAAAGGACAGAATTCTCAAGGACAGTGCCGTTAATATTATTGACTCTGCAACCCCACGTTGGAGAATGAGCATCCCAATTCCCACCGATGATAAACGGAATGGAATTAAAAAAGGAAGAAAGAGGGAAGTGACGAAGGTCATAGTTAAGAGGAACATAAATGGAAATAAAGTTAAGAGGATGAGCCAGATTACAAGAAATAGATATGTGAACAACGTTCGGAGAATTAAGACAGGGAGGGATATTTAGAGTGGCATTATACACACGTGTAAAGGAATATCATCTCTAACGAGGATAGCAGAGCCACCATAACCATTATCACGATCGCATCTAACTAACTTGAAGCCTCTAATGTAGAAATTTATGTCTGACCGAAGCCAAATTTCTGAAATTAAAGCGATACCGATATTGTGGAGAAATAATAAACCCTCTAATGAATTACGATTGGCCCTGAGACTACGGCAATTGTAATATATTGAATACAGACGCCTAATTTTGACGAAGTTTATCCCACTCCTTTTCCACGCGACTCTCCTCCGCATTTCCTTACTTCCGCTTTCAACATTAACGAATTAAAATCTGTTCTTTCAAAATCTTCCAGCCTCACTCCAGGTTTCGACGGCGTACCTTATCTTGTTCTTAAAAATCTATCTGAATTATCTATTACTACTCTCCTCAACCTTTTTAATGTTTTTCTTTCCAGAGGTATAACTCCTCCCTGCTGGAATTCTTTTATCATCATTCCTATTCCTAAAAAAAGTTCTTCCTTTCGCCCAATTTCTTTAGCATCCTGTATCAGAAAATTATTCGAAGATATGCTGAACAGGCGCCTTGTTTAGTGGTTGGAACATAACCACGTTTTATCCAGCAATATGTTTGACTTTCAGCCTGGGATTGGCCCTCCTGACTGTATTAGTCTTTTTGTTTCTAGTATGTACAAATCATTCATCCAAAAACAGTACACCTTAGCTCTTCCTTCATTGACGTGTCCTGTGCTTCTGATAATGTGCATCTGCCAACTCTAAATGTCGGCAATTAACGTTCCAGTTAAATTTTTTCCCCTTATTATTATTAATCTCACGATGAATCGCTCTATCCATATTTCTTCTACACCTCTCTGCTATGAAAGAAAAGTTTTTCGTGTCTTCCCTCAGTCCTGCTTTCTTTAACATCTACACTACCGGTGTTACCTCTACCCCTTTTAATTCTTTCTTCTTGTTTTTGCCGATGATATCCTGCTTTTTTCTTCCGCCCCTGATTTTGTAGACGCTAATGAGGCTCTTAGTTCGTCTCTTACTGCACTGGATCACTCCTTATCCTCAATTAACCTTTCTATTTCCCCTTCTAAGTCTTCGTCTATTGTCTTTTCACATCGCCCTTAAAATCTTGCCTTGTTTAATCTATCCGTAAACAATATACCTCTTCCTCACGTTAACTGTTCTGATATCTTGGAGTTTTTCTCCCATAGTCGGCTGACATTCTCTAAACATATTGATTATCTTTCCTCGTCTGCTATCAAAAGGCTAAACCTGCTGAAAACTGTCCTCAACCAAAATGGGGTGGTGATCCGTAAATTCTGATCGGCTTATATAAAGCCATTGTCTGTTCTAAATTTGATTACTGTTCTTTTATCTATGGTTTTGCCTCTAAATCTCGTCTTTCTAAATTGGACATTATCCAAAATTCATGTCTTTGGCTTTGTCTTGGTGCTCTTAAGTCCACTCCAATTCCAGCAATTCTCGCAGAGTCTAACACATCACCCCTGTCTCTTCGCAGATTTTACTTAGGCCATCGTTTCCTCACCAAACGTCTTGTACTCTTATTCATTCCTATCTTTCAATTTATAAGAACCGGCGTTTCACGCCTAAGAAAATCCCTGTTTTAGCTTTCATTTCCCTTCGCCTTAGTTCCTTTTGACCTTACACAATCTCAGGTAATAATTTTCCCGCCTTTTCTTTTAGCTCCGTCGATCTCTGCCATTCTCCCAATGTTTTTTTTGTACCTTCACTTTCCAAATCCCCTCCTCAAGCAATAATTCAACAGAAACTCCGCAGCATTATCAATTCCCAATTTCCATCGCATGTAACCATCTTCATAGATGGCTCTAGGGGACCTCATGGTGTTGGAGCTTCTTTTATCCTTCGGGATTTTAACTTATCTGAATCATTTCGTCTTCCTTCTTTCTGTTCTACCTTTATAAACGAATTAATGATTAACCTACGCTCTATTATCTTCATTTCCTCCAGTCGTCTGTTTTCTAACTATTTGGTTATTTCAGACTTCATGAGTGCTCTTCAAGCGATCAGCTTCCCTTTCACTCTTCCGCTTTAATCATTCTTCGCATAAGCTCTCTTGTCCATCTTCTTTCTTCTCACTACTCCATCTGTGTGATTTGCTATGGGTTCCCAGCCATATGAGTATTAAAGGTAATGAGACGGCAAATTCCTTGACTCAAGTTGCTGCTTCCTCTCGTTCCTTTTTTAAGAAAACTCTATCCTCTAATCTGAATTCCCTATATACTAAATTTCATCTTAAACTTGCATCAGATATTTGCCCTTCCTCCTTTCGTAACGATCAGTCCTGTAACGATCAATCCTTTTATCTGTCTGTATAACTTAGTCTTTCTTCTAATCCCTGGTTCTTTGAGTTTCCTTCACTTCCCCGTTCTGTTGCCATTATCCGTTAGTTCCTTTATATTGTCTATATCTGACTGAATCAAAATTTAACTGACGGCTCTTTTCTTTCTTGTTGTTTCTGGGTGTAGGTCCTTAGCTGGCGTGCCCAAGGGGGGATTAAAAAAAAAAAAATACTTTCAAAAGTTCTAGTTTCTTAAATTAAAACCGGCTAAAACCGTTAACAACATTTAAATTGATAAAAAACGCTTAAAAACTAACACTTAAATAAGTAATAAAAATAAAAAATAAAATAAAAAAAAAAATAAAAAAAGAAATACAAACAAATTTTCTTCGGCGATGAAAGCGAAATTTTCATGCTTACGAATGGTTCCCCATAATTATTAAATATATCTCTTCTATAACTTACTTCTTACCGTAATATATTTTTTAATAAATTCCCGTAACTGTAGCATTTTTAGCTGAACGTAGGTTGGACCCGAAAACGTTGTAATCGCTATATTTTTATAATTATACTTATTTTAATAGTTTCCCGGAGAACGAAATCGTAAAACTTCGTGATAAATATGGTAGTTTGAATTAGAGTTAATGTCAAATTAATCGTGAGCGAAACAATGCGTTCGCTATGACAGTTAGCTGACAATTGTGACAGCGGCGAAAGCTAAACTCACTAAGGCATTCATCACACATGATAGGAGAAAAAACCGATGATGTCATACATTTAATTTAGTCGGTAAAGAAGCCCGTTTCTGGCGGACAAACTTTGACATTTTTACCTGTTCATTAAAATTACTAAACGTGAAAGCGGTACGAGTCAAATAAAAAAACAAAATCCGAAAATGTAAATAAAAAGTATTTCCAAATTGCAAAATTATAAACCAGCTTTTGTTTATCCATTTATTTCCATTCTATATCATTGGCCTTTTAGCAACTTTTAGCCATCGAAAATATTACGTTTAATCAACCAAGTTCAACAAATTATAATGTCTCTTGGACGTCTTTTTTTTTTTTTTTATTTTTGATTAATTTTTTAAAACAACCGCTATTAAAACGATTTCAAAGCGCGTTTTATGTTTTTATATTACATGTAGTTGGATTTGAATTTATATGCGTTAAGGAAACTATATGCCTCTAAAAGTTTTAGCGTATTTTAAAAAATACAAAATAAAATTTTATTTTTCCATCTCATCTTTGTATTAAGTGTCAAATTTTCTCCTATTAATCAAATCTATATTAAAAATAAGTTTAAAAATATAAATCTTAATTTAAAAATGATTACACTTAATAGAGTCACCTACTCTTTCTAAATTCCTCAAGACAAAAAGTATAACTCGCATCTATTAAAGTAGCTTTCAGTACAGAAAACGACCTCTCCATATTGCAAGATAAAACCAATAAATAATATTATGCAATCACTTCAGATGGAGTATAACTTTTTTTTTTTTTTTTTAAATTTACAAATATAAATCTAGGCGCCGTGTGTAACTACCTGGGCTATTACGGCACCTAGACTCATTTGAAATTACAGAAGGCGGTGCAGTCTGTTCGATGCTGTAAAATTCAACACTGCCCGAACACAATCCGGGTAGTTCGACAACAGACGGTGGGGTGAGGTATGACTAGAAGTACGGGAAGTATGCCGGCACCATTTCAGCAGATGCTCTACAGTTGGTGAGGCCATGAACCCGCACAGTGGGCAAGTGACCGGAGGGGGAACTCCTTCAAAGACGTGATTGTGTGATAGTGCAGTGTGCCCCAGACGCAGTATCGATAGGATCGAGAACTCCCTACGTGTGACGGGGAACGGCGGCCACCATGGGTCGGTGTCCGACTTTATGGACCTGAGCCAGGTTGTTTGTTCTGACCATAGTTTGCTCCACTCCTCAGCAAAGTGCATCAGAAAGACTGATGCGCCAAAACGAGGCAGTAAAGCGTTAAACGACATCGGGCTAGATAGAGTTGCCTTAGCAGCCAAGTCAACCCGCTCCTGGCCGGGAACCCCAACATGACCAGGGACCCATAAGAATGTGACATATACCTCAGATCGTGAAAGTTGGAATAGGAGGTTTTTTATTTTAATTATTAGAGAGTTGCAACTGTCTGGACTCTGGATGGATTTTATAGATTGAAGTGAGTCTGTAATCAGAAGGGCATTTTGAGACGCTGGGTTGGAAGAGTACGTCTCAAAGCAAAGAAGGATCCCAAACATTTCTGCCTCTAAAGTAGAGCAGTAGTCGTTTAGGCGCTCGGTGTACATTACACCTCCAATTTCATAAGCGCATGCGGTTGGTGAAGGAGAATTAGTAGGACTCGCTTTAGCTGCGTCTGTGTACATGTGAATGTAGTTAGGGAAGGAGGCGAGTGTATTTGATACTACTTGAGACATGGGTATAGAAAGGTTAGATGCTCCTAAGGGATCTGCTAAAGATATGTTCATAGATGTTGAGACATGAATCCAGGGCGCTAAAGCGGTCGGATTAACATGGTGATCGCTCCAATTTATGCCTACCTTAGAAAGAAAAGTTAAAGCCTTGACCAATGGATCGCCAGGAAAGGATGGGAATGGGATTTGGAAGTTACTGGTGGAAAAATGATCTGGTAAGGAATAACGAAAAGAATCTCGAAAGGTGAGATAATCGCGAATAATAGATAAAGGAGGAAGGCCCACCAAAGCACAAACGCCCAACGAAGGAGAAGTTCGGTGCGCCCCAAGTATGATACGTAAAGAAGTATTATGGATAGGATCGATAGATTTTAGAAGAGTTTTATTAGCCGAAGAATACACCTGACAACCGTATGACAGTTTACTCAGGATAAGGGCTTTGTATACTGATAACAGCAATTTTGGATCTATATTGTACTTGTAGTTGGATAAAAATTTCAAGATGGACAAGGATTTCATGCAACTACGCTTAAGGATAGACATGTGTGGAGCCCACGATAATCTCTCATCGAACGTTAGACCCAGAAACTTTATGGAAGGAAGGAATGGGATAGGTACATGTTTTAGGTAGAGGATGATATCAGGATTGGAAATAGGACGACGCTTCTTTAGGAATTCGATACATACAGTTTTTGAGGATGAGAAATCCAAGCCATTCTTTTCCGCCCAGTTTTGTAATCTATTGATCGTTGACTGTAGGATAGACATCGCATTAGCGGGGAAGTTTGAAGGAAGAGATATGTTAAGATCATCAATGAACAAACGGGCTGTTACCGGCGGCTTTATGCACTCTGCTATATCGTTTATATAAAGGATAAACAAGGTTACGCTTAAAGGCGAACCCTGTGGAATTCCATTTTCAGTCGTGAAGGATGAAGATACTGAAGAGCCTATTCTTACTTGAATAGTTCTATCAGTGAGGAAGCTCTGGATAAAATTGCCCATATTACCGCTAATTCCGGTGTTCTTCAGCTTTTTAAGCACTCCATATCGCCATATGCGGTCGTAAGCTTTCTCTATGTCAAAAAAGACTGAGTAGAGATGCTGTGATCTACTGTGGGCTGTTAGGATTTGCCTTTGTAGGCTAAGAAGATGAACGAGTGCAGATTTATATTTTCGGCCGCCTGCTTGGATTGGAGAAAGGATTTTCTTGGATTCAAGATAGAAATAGAGGCGTCGGTTCACCATTTTCTCCATTACCTTAGAAAGGACTGAGATCAACGAGATGGGTCTACAGCTTTGCGGAAGAAAGGGGTCTTTGTTCGACTTGACAATCGGAATAAGGAGAGTTGTTTTTAAGGATTGTGGGATAAAACCAGAAGACCAAATTTGGTTGTAGATGCCGAGCAGGAATAATCTAGCAGATGTAGGAAGATGTTTGAGCATAAAGGAATGTATAGAATCCACTCCAGGTGCGCTATTCCTTATGTTGCAGTTTAGTTGATAATTTAACTCGTGGATTGTAAAAGGAAGATTTAAAGGATCATTTTCGTCGGAATTAAAAGATATTGTTTGTTGTTCCACGGTTAGTTTCATGGCTGCAAAGGAAGGATCATATAAGGAGGACGACGAGGAATTCTTAAAATGGAGCGCAAAGATTCTCACAACGTCAGACTCTTCTTTAATCAGCGAGCCATTCATGAGTAACGCCGGAGTCAAAGAATGATTCGAGGCTCCATTGAGAGACTTGATTCTTTATGGATATATGGAGTATAACTTATTTTCATCTGATAGTTCATCTGAAGTTCTTACTGTTACTTGTATAGATATTCCACACTGCGATGAATGCATTTAACATCATAAAGCGGCGCCTATTGGCCATGTAAAAAACTGCAAATAATCTGTTAGGCATTAAAGATATAGCATGTCCAGCTCATATAGCTCAACCAGCAGTGAAAAATGTCCCCAAGCTAATCCTCACAACAAAAATATCTCCTTACAGAACATTATGAGAGTAGTCTTCCCTTAAGTTTTTAGCTCCCTAAAAGGGGGCTATGTGCGCTCACTTACGTGATTTTTCAATGATATCGTAGTCCCGTTTTTATCGATTTCAAAATTCTTTTTTATAAATTAAAAAAAAAAAAAAATAAATAAATACAATAATCTGTGATTTTTTTTTTAATTTTCGGCGCCAAATTTGGCGAAATTTCAGAACGTCATCGAAAAAAAATTGTTCTACGCTAAAAAAAACTGATCGTGTACATTGTTTTTAATTTTTTAGAACGATAAAAAAACTACAATTTTGAACAATTTTACGCTTTCAAGGGGAATTTTTCAATATACAATTAAAAGGAGAAATTTGCAACCATATTTTTAATATTTTTTTGCCTGGCGACTAACCATTTGGCCACTGTCATTGCAACCATATATTTCACGCGATTAATATATAGATGCGCACACATTCTAACAAAATTAAACAGCTGAACTTCTAATTGTTTAACGAGCGGCAATAATATACCAGAAACGCATCTGGCATTTTTTAAGATGCCACCGAAACCTAAGAGTAGCCAAGAGCCTACGCGGACCGCGAAATCTAACTAAGATTTTCTATACGAATGTCAAAACTAACTTTTTTTTTACGCTCTCCTATATTAACTAAAAATCCAGCTACCATTTTCAAAATTAGCTCAAATATAGTACCCCGGACCCTGCAACTAACTCCAACACCGTTCATTGCATTTTCCGTATGATTCGACAGGAAGTATTAAAAAAACTAACCAGAAAATTACTCACGGACATCGATTAATTAATCTCCCAGCCTTCGCGTTCTGCACCCGCTACGCAATTTTCAAAACTCCGAAATTAAGTATAAAAATTTCAAAATTAATCGTAGTATACCATCCTGGTTTCAAAATCTAAACACTTCTTCACCGGTGCGTGGGTTTCAAAATTCCAACCAAAAGAATTTAAAATTAATCCAAGTATATTTTACCATTTCCAAAATATTAGCCCCCTTTCGCCGCCCATTACAGGTATTTCATACTTTTTTTTTCCGAGCCCTCCGGAGACCTAATCCACGATAGTGCCTTCACCCACGCCTACGCATACCGCATCCCTCCGGTAATACGTTTTAGAATTTGTAAGTATTAATAATTAACCACCGCATCGTTTCGCCTTCCAGCATTTATATCTTACTTATTTTTTCTATCCTGTCCGGGCCCCAAAAATGACCTCAACTCATTAACGTTTCCATCCTACGTAACCGAAAATGCAACATAAGTGTTCAGAAATAATCCGGCAATATTATATCAGCAGTACGAAAAATTAACCACAGTCTCTTTCACTAATCAGAGCCCGACTTTCAAATTTCCGATCGGAAATATTAGAAACGAACCCAAGTACGCTATTCCAGAACTGAAAATTACTCCTACATCACTCTCACCCCGTCATCGTGCGTAATATTTTTTCCCCGAACATGACGAAGCTCTAATTACCGTGAAAGCGCACCGCACGTTCCTGCGCATGCAAGGGCTGCCAAAGCTATTACATCTGCAATAGAGCACACCGTAAATTATTATGCACTATCTCAATATCGAAAGTAACGTCGCACCAGCCTTCCTCATATCGTTTACGTTTCCGAAAAACTGACAATAAGTATCGAAAATTTCGAGTCAAAAGTTAATTCAAATTCTCTCTCCTTTCGTTTTACTGTTTGTTCGTAACTTTTTCCAACTCCACCGTTCCCGCAGAACCATGGAAAGACGTACACTATTGCTATGTGATAAGTTATCGGTTTTCTCAAAATTAGTCCCAACATACTATTCTACTGTCAAGAATTAATACACTCCCACCTATTTTCAAACAAAAACAAAAAAAAAAAAAAAAAGGATCCCTGAGGATCAAAATTATATTATCTAGTACAGGGGTGGCCAACCCAAATGATCTTGCCGGGGCCACTTTGGAAATGCATAATAACTCCGCGGGCTGCATATAAAATCATATATCCCCATATTAGATTTAGACCCACCATAGACATTTTTTTATAGTGAAAAATTGAAACATAATGACTGTTATTATTAATTATTGTGTTTACTATTATTCTTACATGTAAACATAGATAATATAATAATGATGATACCAAACGCACATTGCAAACAAATATCTAACACTAAAAATGAAATATAAGAAATATATAAATATAAATGAAATAATAAAAAATGAAATCATTAAAAAATATTTATTTTACTGGTGCTACTTTAGCTATCTCGCGGGCCGCAAAAATGTTCAAGGTGGGCCGCGGGTTGGCCACCCATGATCTGGTAAAATGCATTGCTTTCAACTTTAGCGGAAACGATAACGGAGTGCCCTGAAAAGGACTTATTCTAATAAAACTAAAATCAAATAACGAAAAGAACTTAGCGTAAAATAAAACAGAATAAGTAACAATAGTAAAAGGCATTAAAAACAGAGGCGAAACAAATAGGCAAAACAATAAACGAGAATAAATGACAAAAAAATCGAATAATAATAACGACAGAGGGAAAAATTTATAACGAACTGTCAACGAACAACCCCATTTTAATGTTGTCCTTGTGCTGCAACGATTGGAAATTAAAGAGGAGAATGAAGTAATAAATAAACGAAACCGACCGCTAATTAAATTTAAGAAATTACAAAATTTCAAATAGACCTTAGCCTAATCCGGGCCCTGCTTAATATCACTGCGACTACTAAAAATGAAATAAAAACAATTAACAATATCGTTAAATCGAAAAGGAGGCTTGTCAAAAACTGAAAATTATCATTGTCCATAATAGTTGAAATTAATCAATTAACAGCGGAGTTGTTTCATTTCCGGTATGTTATAATTATGCAGCAAAAAATAACGCTGACGGAGAGGGGTATACTTTATTCGGAACTTAAAAATTATATTATCAGCATATTTTCAACTTCATACCCGGGAAATGACAAGAAGTGCAGCGTACTAAATGTCGCACAATGCACTCTGATTAGCATTGACGAATTACGATCATCGAAATATAGAGGACGTGTTACGTCATCAGCACCACGTTAATCTTCCAGCACTCTTGATTATATAAAAAACGTACGCCGTCTAACACAATTTCCCCATCTTACGAGACTCTTGCAACATCGCAAAAAGGAAGCGGAAAAATTATTCCACTAGTTGCTTCTCTTCGTATATTAGACTGCAATCCCAGAAAAAAAAAAAGGTCCGTTTTACCAAATAAAATCATTCTGCGGACAAAGTAATGCAATAAAGTTTACTCGTGTCGCGTTCAATTGTCCGTTAAAGAGGTCGGGGAGATCGTGTAATTTATCTATATTATTCGCTTTCATTTGTAGTTTTTTTGTTCTATTTTATTCCGTGCATTCTCATCGGCTTCGTTTTTCGCTCAGCCGTTATCTAATTTTTAAATTCCAATTAATGCCCGGCTTCATCTGACGAGGGAAGTAAACCTTCCCCTAATCCTTTTTCCGCTGTTGCTGAAAGCGTCGCTATTCCCGTCGAACGGGTTACTAACAAAATGAATAAAACTGTGTTCAACAACTGCCATCTCCGTCCTCGTTCGGTTTATCTATTTCAAAAGACTGTCTCGGTGGAGAATGTTAATAAGCCTATCGACGTGGATATTAAATCTAATAATACTTCTGAAGCTAATAATGTACCACTATTTACGAATAACTTTTAAAGGCAAATTATAGTTTTAGTCGGGACTTTAGAAAATAAGAACAAAGCTTCACTCGATGATGTCAGAATGTTTTATAAAAAAGTTAACGGTTTATCTACAATTCTACTCGTTCGGGAACTTTATTAAGCTTTTCATACCCTTGCAACTAATCAGTTCATGCTTTTCGGCAACGTCCGTAAAGAACTTAAAAGATGATGATAATTTATCCCGGAATCATTACTATTTCGCTCCGGCATAGTTCGTGATATTCCAGCGAGCTCGAATATCCGAAGGTTACAGAAAGATATCTCTGAACATTATTTTACGCTGATTCCTGTTATCGAAATTAAATTTTCGGGTTCAACTCTTTCGTGTTTATTGTCAGAGTTTCTACCGTGCCTGTCGTAACTGTCTAACTATATCGGGAATAAACAATGAACAGAGTATGGAATAACTAAGCCGAATACTGCAATAGCCTATAATAAAAATATAAACTTGTCAATAATAGGAACAACTGAAAATATCATTTCAATTAAAATAGGAAATTATATTTTACTTGCGTCCTACTTTTCCCCTAATGAAAGTCTATAGATCCACACATTCTTACAATTAACCATTTAATCACACAATTTCAGGAATTAAAACCGATACTGTTAGGTGATTTTTGATGTCAGATCAACGATATACGAAAATTTAAACAATATAAACACTATAATACGAAAAGAGCAGAAAAGTTCGAAGAATTCCTATTTGCCAATGATCTAAGCGTCCGTGTAATCCTTATAACATAAAAACTTTTAACAATCACAATGGGAGCAGTGTAATTGATCTTATAATTGTCCACGAAACAATCAGCCAGAACATTAGAAATATAAAAATATTACCTTCTTCAGTAACGCAACACTTAACAATATGTCTGCAACTCGCAATAAGGAAAGATAGTAAATCACTAAATGAAAATACACAAACAGTTGACTATGAGATCTTTCAAAAACAAATTATCAATGCTCTACCTCAAATAAAACAAAAAATAGAACACATTGAAAAAGTAACTAAAAAAGAAGATTTAGAGAACGAAATCATAGAATTTACAAACATAATAAAAGTACTAATCCACAATTCACTTGCAAAAGCAAAAATTCGCGACACACCTTATTGGAATGGAAAATTAGAAAGCTTTAAAAAGATACTGAAAAAACTACAAAGGAGACTATACAAAAGCAAAAATAAAACAAATAATAAAGTGGAATCATTAAGGATTAAAATTAGAAAACTGAAAAAAGAATACAATGAAGAACTGCAATTCTTCGACAATCTGGGGCAAGCCGTATAAAATCTGTATGGACAAAACCAAACAAAGAGTAGACATGCCTGCTTTTAATGTCGGTGGATGCATCGTACACGATAACATTGAAAAACATAAAATAATTTTTGCTGAATTATTTCCAAACCGAACACTTAAGTTGCAACCGACTCAGCCAGATAAAACTCTTCAAATATATGAAAACGAATTAACTACAATAATCAAAAAACTAAACAATAGGAAAGCCAATGGACACGATCAAATTTCTAACAAGATGATTAAACTTCTTCACAAAGTAGACGAAAAAATATTTAAATCTATTTACCAAAAATGTATCGAACTAAATTATTTCCCAAACGTCTAGGAAAAATTAAAATAATAAACAAACCTGGAAAAGATTTAACAAATCCGAAATCATACAGGCCTATAACGCTACTGTCTAGTTTAAGTAAAATATATGAAAAAATCATAAAAAATTTTCTGGATACAGAAATAAAAGAAAAAGCGATTTTAAACGAAAATCAGTTCGGATATCTTAAAAACAAATCAACTGAGCTAGCAATAAAAAAGTTTTGCGATTATATTGAAAAATATAAAAAACAAACAAGACATACGTTACTAATCAGCTTTGACATATCCGGAGCATTTGATCAAATAAAAATTGATGAAATCTTAAAAATAATGAAAAGAAAAAATACATATCTGGTACAATACAAACTATAATTCGTAACTACTTAACAGATAGAAGAATCGGGTTATTTAATCAAGAAAACAAAATCCTATACAACAGGAGTGTCAACTCAGGAGTACCACAAGGTTCGGTTCTAGGGCCAGTACTCTTCAACATAGTAATGAGCGAAGTTCATAATTTGCATTTCAGTCAACGCTGCAACATGATAAGCTACGCAGACGATATAATGTTAGTAGCAGGAATTAATAAAAAGGACGAAGTTTACAATATAAATGAAACAATAAAAAAATTGAGTAAAAACATTCAAAACTTAGGCTTACAATTCAACATAAATAAAACCCAAGCACTACTAATAAGTAGAAAACAAGACAGGGAAGAAATGATACATTGCATTGAACAGCACTTATACATAAAGATAAAGATAAAATAAAAATAGTAAAAGAAATAAAATACTTGGGAATAATCATAGACACAAATTTAAATTTTGGAAAACACATCGAATTCATAATAAATAAGATTAAAAAAATTTATTTCAAATTAAGATCACTATATTCAAATATGTTCGGTTTCAAATATAAAGATAGAATAGTACTCTATAAAGAGCCATTTTTGGATCAATAACAGAATACTGCTCTACAGTATATTTTCCAGTTTTACGAGAAAAAGACAAGAATAAGCTGTTAAAATTACAAAGGAAAATATTAATAGGAACAATCTCTGGTTATCGCACTCATAGCAGGAATAATACCTATAGACTTAAAGTTAGAAACTGTAAACCAAATCAAATCATGGAAACAAGAAGAAAAAATTTTAGACAAAAAAAAGTTACGAAAACAGATCAATAAAATTAATTCAAGCAGTATACGACTTTGGCAACTCAGATGTGATAAATCAAATACTGGAAAAGTAACGCGGGAAATAGTTCCAAACTTAGAAGAAAGACTACAAATGAAACATTTTTATACCGATTATAACTTCACTGAATTTTTAACCGGACATGGAAATAATGGTGTCTATATGAAACGATTTAAAATTGCTGAAACAGACATCTGTATAGACTGTTTTCGAATGCAATAAGTTTAAAAACGAAAGAGAAAAACGGAAAATAATAAAAAAAACAATAACCGAAATACATAAAAAAAACTTTTTTAATTTGATCAGCTTTGTCAACCATGTAATGAATAACAAAACAAAACACATTAACAACAAATAATAACAGTAACAATCAGAAACTCTGGCTGAAAAACCGCAAGGTACAGCGGAGTAAATAAATTAAAAAAAAAAAAAAAAAAAAAAAAGGTGTCTCCGATTTAGCCACTACAGTTCCTCATGGCGGAGCAATCCGTTTTCCGCTGCGGTGGTCATTCTTCTTCCGAATAAACTGTTAGCCAACGAAGGAACCTATCTAGTTTTCATTCGTTTATTATGACAAAAATCATTTTCCGCTTGATCCTGACCTATGTTTCTAAGGAGCAATTAAAATACGTAAGATCGTGAATCTCCAAAATGTTTCTTACTCCGAAGCTAAGGACATCATTCAAAACCGGTCAACCCGACTTTTGTCTTTGCTGACACATTTCTAACACAAACAATTTCTCCGCCTTACGGGACTCTTGCAACATCGCAAAAAAGAAACGGAAAAATTATTAAATATCCCTGCTTTTGTTCAATCTTGTATATTGAGTCTTCTGCTATTCTGCGTGCAGTTCTTTTTATCAGATCATCACCTGCCTCTCGCAATCTCCTTATCCTGACGGCTGCTCAAAGTGAGCTGCAGGCTAATGCATTTCCTTTCCCTTCTCACTCAACCGACTACGTCATTCTCCTTATTCGTTACTTGATTCGTGATCTCTTCCTTTCCCACTTAATCCAAACGAATTTCTTTCGCATTCCTGGTCCCCCTTCATTCTCCTTCTGTTATCCTAGCTCTTGATTCTTTTCTGTTGGCTATCTCTGATCGTGTAAAGATCTGAGTCTCTCTTGCTCCTCTGTTCCATTGCTTTTAGGCCAATGTTCATTTTAACGAACACATAATAATAATTATAGAAAAAAAGAAAAAAACAGCTACCAAAAAATCGTTTAGTGCTAGAAAAAAACCAGCTTATCTGGGCTCGATTGAACAGACGGTGTTTGCTTTAATCGTAATACATATACATTTTTAGTTGCTAAGGAACGAATTTTCTCGAGAAGTACATGCCTCGGTAGTCGGAAGAAAGTGGAAAATTCAGAAACGAATGAATAAAAAGACCCAGACAAAATAACTATCGAACTGAAAAGGCCGGATGGATTAAAACGAGCCGATGTTTACCGGTACCATTTTCGCGCTAGCTATTAAAAAAGTTGACTTTTGACGCGTGTGAAAAGAACTGCCGAACAGTTCGGCTGAATAATGCCGTATGAAAGTTTTTAAATTTTCAAGTTAGCACAGCTGAAAACTTTTATGTATTTATCAGACTAGTATGAGATTTAATTGTGAATGACGTGCATTAAACGAACCGGCTAGGCTGCGGCGGTAGTTTGCAATTAAAATTTCGAAGAATTCTTCATTTTTAATGTAAATTTCTCGGAAAGTTTTTTAATTGCGATTACAATAAAGGCAAAATGGCAGTCGAAATATAAAATACCAGTAGCAGAAAAAAAAACACACACAGAACAACCGACTTCAAGGTGGTTTACTCTGAAAATTTAATAAAAATGCAGTGCAACGTGAAAAATAATTTCCCCGCTGATAATAGATAATATTCAAATTACAAGCAAATACACAACGCGATACTCGTTTTCTATAAGCTAAACATTAGAAACATTAAGAAACGATTTAATGCGGTTTTTTAATTGTTGTAATTTCAATTTAGCGTACTACCGAGAATTTAATTAAGGTATTAATGTTGTTTAAGAATAATCGTGGAACCGCTTTACCTGTATTACTCTGAATTATATAAAAAGGAAAAAAAATATAATTATCTTCTTATCGAGTAATTAGGAGTATTTTTTACTTTGCAGTGTATTTTTTTCTAATTTTTACAGTAAATCTTCGAGTATCGATATTTCTGATTTTTTAAGAACTATTTTATTTCACGATTTTTTGGAATACACATTTTTCAGCGATATAAGTGTCTGTCTGGGTCTAGTAGTATACCAAAACGAGTAAATGTATAGTTAAGTATTTATATTACGGGACTTCGTATAGTATATAGTTTATGAGCATTCTGATATATATATATATATATATGTAATAAGTACGTTTACACACCACTCTATAGAAAGACATTCACAATACGATACGTTATACATTTAGTCTGTTAGTGAGTTTTTAATTCATAGTTTCGAGATACTATTCGACCATGGAAAACCTCATTCTCTAGCAGTCGAAGGAATGAAATCGTTGTCACGAGACTCCGCCTAGATTACTCCAAAGTCACGCATAGTCACCTCCTGTGCAGACAACCTATTCCACTATGTTCCAATTGCAATTCTCCTGTCACAATCCAACATTTACTCGTCAGCTGTCCCACCTACAATTCATACCGAGCACAAATTCTCCAGTCGTCCAACCTTTCCGAAATCCTGTCTGAGCGCCCCGACAAAATTGAACGCCTCCTAAGTTTTCTTGAGGCCACTAAGGTATTCCACTCCATCTAACTCTTACCTAATCCGTGCCTCTGGCCTAGGCGGCAGTACACGGCACGCTAATCAAAGAAGAAGAAGAAGAAGAAATCATAATTTCAAATATGTATTTTAATTTGTATGAAATAGATTGTCCCTCAGTATATACCAGTGGCGGCTCGTGACAACTAAACCTGGGGGGCTCTAATGTAAAATTAGAATAATTTAAAAAGTGTAATGACATAAACTTATCTTGCTTTTTTGTCTACATTTTAAACTAAATAAAACTGGTTTAATGCATTCAAGTTCTGATTTAATTTTAAAAAAGATGTGAATGCATTTTGTATTTAGATTGAAATTTATTAAATAATATTTTCTAATCTTTTCCTTATATAATGTACAATACTTTGCGTTGAGTAAGTTTCACTGTTGACGTGTCCACAAAAAAAAAAAAAAAAAAAAAATTACATGTGGCATAATTTTGTGAAATAAGGTAAGCCAAAATATAAAATCCGGGTCTTCTAAGGTTCTTCTATATATGCTTCCTTGCATGTAATATTTTTATTACATTTTTCTTCTAGTTCTTCGAAATATTCTATTAATTTTCCTCGATTTTCGAAAACAATATTCACTGTACGCATATTATAGTTCCAACGTGTATTCTAGGTAATTTACGATTTACAATTTTTTGCAGTAGATCACATCTATGAGCAGAATTTGAAAAAAAAGCTTGCTACAGCGGACAAATTTGAAAAAAAGATTTTAATTTTAGAATCCTGGCTTGTTGCTTTTTGCATAATTAAATTCAACTGGTGCGCATAACAATCAATAAAATGGCAGTATTTATATTTTTGTTTTATCTTCGCCTATACGCCATTTGTAGAATCGCTCATTATGCTCCATCGTAAGTTTAAGTAATTAGCTTAAAAGGTTAGTCTCTCCAATTAATTTATCTAATTCAGTTTCTAAAATGTTGAACGTTTGAAAAATCACCGTAAAACAAGTGTCGACAAAAAGCAGTGCTTCTTGCATTCAAAAGTAACAAAATCTATATCGCAAAATGTATTATTTAAAGAAGAGAAGCAAGGATAGAAATAGAACAAAAAAAAAAGCAGCAAATTAAAACAGCGTACTTCACCGGATAAACGGATGACGCGACGCGGATATATTGTTAAAACCGGCTATAATCACGTGTAAAATTGAGGAGGGCTCACTTTTCGAGAGCCCTCAGACGCCTTTAAGTTACGCTCGGGAAACTTCGGCTTTATTCGTTTTTCGTGTGTATTTTATATGCGGCTTGGAGGCTCAAATATTCTGAGCCCACGTACTATGTTATTGGTTGTTAATATCATGTGATCAAAAAATCATCTATTAACGACCTTGACAGTATACTACACTACGAGTAGATCGTACAGTTCCAGCGCAGTAAGCATGAACCCGACAACTGTTATCGGATGTTTCAGCTGTTCGTTTAACAAATCGCGAAAAATACTTATTTTGCAATTATTTTTAAAATGCACTCTTGCAAAAAAAATTATTTTGAAATAAAAAATTCGTAACACTGATTTTTTTTCTTGAAGTAATTAAATATTATGGATTTTTTGAAAACACACAGGGAGGCTCGCGCCCTTGAGCCCCCTAGGACGAGCCGCCCCTGGTATATACATATGTATGTATATATATATATTTATATTTATATTTATTTTTATATTATTGCAATAATGATAATAATAAATGTGTTACTTATATATAAAATTAATTTAAAACAAAAGTTTATTATAGAATTTAATACATATAAGCCAAAGAAGTTTCACTTCCTCCGCGTGTACACACTGATACACGCATCATAATTAAATATAGGTGAATGCATGCCTGTTTGTTATAAACTGTACAATAAAAACCAACTCTAATAACAAACAAATATAAGGGAAAAAATAATTTATAAATAAATTAGATAAATACCTTAATTAGTAACGTTTTCGGGCGTAACCCATCATCAGTTAAAACTAACTTAATCAAAACACAAAACACACTCATTGTTTGTTATTAAAGTTGGTTTTTATTATACACGCATCGTCATTTTTTTTTTATTATTATTTTAACTGCGCTGTACCTTGCGACTTCTCAGCTAGAGTTTCTAATTGTTACTGCTATTATTTATTTTGTTTTTTTTTATTATTCATTACGTAGTCAACGAAATTAAGCAAATTAAAAAAGTCTTGTGGATATAATATTTAAAACACTTTTCTATCGTTTCTTTGCAAGTGATTCGCACATCTATGTGTCGCAAGCTGTCTTCAATATTAATGTATTATCGTTATCTGTTTTTAAAAAAATTTGAACTGTAAATGGAAAATAAATAATTGCAAACTACATTTAGCACTTTTATAATACTTTACCAATGAATGAATGTTCGCACAGCTCAACTCCTGTCTACTTATTCACGATATTTATATTTCGTGTCCATATGTTCAAAAAAAAAATCAAGTGCAATCAGGGGTAAATTAAACTTAA
Source organism: Icerya purchasi (assembly GCA_039619475.1). Classification (NCBI taxonomy): domain Eukaryota; kingdom Metazoa; phylum Arthropoda; class Insecta; order Hemiptera; family Monophlebidae; genus Icerya; species Icerya purchasi. The sequence continues at coordinate 94,237,636 of CM077116.1, read as the reverse complement.
CATCATTTCTTATGCGAAATTCACCACTACTATCAAAAAGATATTTCTTTTTGGTTAAATATCACGTTTTAATAAAGTATACATAAACCCACTGATTCGTCAATCATTCTAGTAACAAAGTGAACCAAATCGACCTTTTTAAATTGAAAACTTATTTAACCAATTCCACCACCTAATGTAGTATTTCCAGTTTATTATGGGAACCAATTCGACCACATCCGTTTAAACATAGTATTTCTGTCAATGATGTTGAACTGTAAATCGCACTTCGGGGATTTTTTGAATTTCTCTGTTCGAAATTTGTATAAACTAACGTTGATAGTACAAGTCATGAAGTCGTTTTAATTTCAAGGTGTTAGTCTTCAAATTTTAAAATTTCAAAATTCGTATTTTTTCTTTTTTTTTCTTTTTTGATTTTAATAACGAAAAAACCTTGATTACAAATAACGCTACAACTCTTAGAAAGAGCGAGCTGTTGATTTTTTTTTGAAAAATTCTTAGCTAATTTTTATCCGGCAACGTTAAAAATCGTTTTCGCTTTAATTTACGTTTCCACCGGATAAATAACGTTGATAATATTTTAAATTAATCGTGTTTGTTATAACAAAAATTTCTGCAAGAGAATGTGACCCCTATTCTTAACACTATTTGACTACTACCCAACCAATACTCACTAATACTTATACAGGGGGCCGTGCTCTTTTGAGTAAACAAAGAATTATTAAAATTAGTCTAATTAATCAAAATTTACGCGTTCACAAACATGAAAAAAAAAGAAAAAAAAGCAAATATGTTTATTGACGTCGCAAAAATAACGAACATTTCCCGATGGAATGTGATCAGGTGTTTTCACCTGAAATAATTAAAATGGTATCCGATTATTTATAAAAATAATAATTTGCTACAATTACCCCGTGTGAAACTCCTTTAAATTCTAATAATTCGTCTTTCCAATATCGATTTCTAATACAAGCTACGCCTTTAAACCCTTGACCGTTACCTACATAGTGCAATAAATTATCCATTTTACTCGTCATCGAGTTAATTCTTTTCTCGTTACTTCCGACAGACCTAGAGTATATCACTTTTTCATTCTTTAAGTACGCTTTCCAACTTAATTAACTTCTCACATCGCTTTTTAATAATTTGACATTTAAACTGGCAACGTTTAAAATATTTTCCTATTAACTTTTATCCATTTTTTTGCAAATTTTTTATAATTATGCAAATTAACTGTTTTACTTTTTATTTTTAATATTATTAATTATTGATCCTACTTAAGTGCTGGAATATATATATATATATCGGTCAGTAATAACAACGAAATAGCAGCATCAATAAATCTGATCATCGTCAGATCAATTTGCTAGCCATGTTAATACACATATAGGTGTATGTACGTATAAAAACGTATGGGAAACAGAAACTCACCATACTCGGTAACATCTTTCAAGTAGTGTACTGATCTTTAACCGAATTTAATCGGACCTTTTGATACATATGATACTATTGACTACGAGGTCAGCCGCTAACGAATTATTATAATGTGTTAAATCGTTATATGTATTTTCCATTTAACTATCCGTTATGGTTCTTATGCGTGTCATCATTTCGTATTTACCAAGGCGTTATGTTACTATATTCCATAGTATTTTATTTTAAAATCGCTGCTAGATAATTCTAACTGTCGAATTATTTGCTGTAACCTACATTTTTGTATTCCCCATATGTCCGGTTTGATTTTGATATTATTTTATTAAATAAAACTTCTTCTGTAGTACAATAGATTCGAGTATTTTCATATAAGATTCGTACAAGTTTTAAATCGGTTTATTTTCGTCTAATGATGATATAATTCTTCCATATTGGTCAAAGTGTTATCATGAATTTGTTAGCACGCCGCCAAGCACTTCGCGTGGCATAAGATTTTCGTTTATTCCCTCTTCCGATGCATAGCAGAGGATATAATTTGATGGTCGTATTAATTGGATTCAATAGAGAAAATCGCAGATGTCATCGTTCAGCCTTCAATTCTTTCTGTACCTTGGTATCATTCTTTTCCACGAGTATCTCGACTCATTCGGTACACAGATTCATTATTATTGTATGCAGATCGCGAATGGAACTTTTTCGATTCTTTGACGTACATGTGATAACGACCATATTCTCGCTGATTTAGTAAATGACGTTATTCTGACTGATAATCGTGGAAGCTTGTTTTTTAACGAATTAATTGTTAGTAACATCTTTCCAACATACTACAGCCAATGCCACTTTTTACTTTACGAATAAGCTGTTTTATTTATAGCATTTAAATTCCCTACAAAAAATAGAACTGTTTCACAGCTCTTTGCACACGCATCTGTTTTTATTAGTGAACAAATGTTTCATTGCCGAATCAGAAACATAATAGTGAAAGAACAAAGTTCGTGACAAATATAACTCTATTAAGTGTCACGCAAACAATTTTTTAGAAAAAGCAGTTTGAAAGAAATTCAACAAATTGTTTGTGATAGGAAAACATATGTCGTTGAAATTTTTGTCGGAATTACATCTCGTAAACTAAAGTTTTGTTTTTGTGATGGCTTTCTACTTGCAAAGTAATTACTCCGGTATAATGAAAATGATGGTCGGAATTTTAGAAACTTTTTGGAATTGTTGCCGAACTAATGACATTAGGAACGAGCTACAGAATACTAAGCAACAAAGGAAACTAATAATTACTTATCAGCAACGTACTCGTAACATATGATATTCTATCGATGCTAGATTTTGAATATAATGCGGATGATGGAAAAAAAAAATCTGTCTCACAGACAAAGTTTTATCAGCGAGATCTACTACACTGCGGCAGGCATATTCATATGTTACAACGTAAAAAGTAAATTAAAACAATTTTGTCTACTTTCTATTTTAACTCTGTTTGTACATACATAATCTAATATTACTGTTGAAATTCGTTGCTCTTGCGATTGTATGGTTCTTCGCAACATAAAATTATACAAAATACCTGCCCTTATATCGGCATAGCTCATTCATTCTTTAATTATTGCAATGAACTTTGTAAAAATTGATGAAATCTTTTATGAAGAAACCAAGCTAACGCGGTGGACAGCTGTGTGTTTGTGTGTTCGGTATAAACAGGGTCTTTAGCAGTAGTAAATTATAGCACCTACTGAAAATTGCAGATTGAATAGCGTCCGACTGCGGATAATATTTACAAGCCAAGAAAAATCGTAATTGCTTCGTAAAACATGTTTGCGTTAAGATATGGTTGTGCCCTATTACAGTACCTGTGCCACGATCATAGCTGCATCGTAGTGTTGTCTGCACCGTAATAAGATGCCTCCCCCATTAGTGTTTCGTTGAAAGTTCTACGTATCTTTCATTTTTTTACTCCTACAAAAATAGACTTTAATTGTTTCTTAATTACGTTTTAATTAATTAATAATCAATATGACGACCGCCGATTATTCCAGTTTTCTTATATAAAATTTATATAGCCCACGGCCGTGTATACGTACGGAAATTTCTCTTGTTATTTTTTGTAGCGTAAATTTTAAAAATATTTTAGAGACGTTCTGAATTAACGGGCAACTGTAATTGAAATTGGCAATGCCATTCCTTCTCTTTTTAGGATGCATTTGCATTTATCGACGTTGATTGTAATTGTCTCTCCATCCTTGGTGTATGGGGTTCTTAGTCAGATTCCATGTGACTCCTAATTGCTACTATGTACACGTGTTGATGGGTAATCGTCTATTATCGGCAAGCCCAGGGGGGAAAACGAAAACAGAGAAAGAAACAAAACGGCTAATTGATAATTTCCAAATCATCTTGAAAAGTTATTAAACGTTAGAATGTAAATATATTTCATACAGCAATATCGGCCGATCGTGAATGTATCGAGTGCAGATATTTACATTAAATGTTTCGATTTTTACTCATTACAAAATCATTCGTTTATTTATTTATTTACAAGTAACAGTCCGTTTGCACTATATTAAAAAAATTAGATATTTGGTATTCTCTTTTCAATAAGGTGTCGACGAGTTTTAGAATATACAAAAATTAGACTCATAATTATTTTCTTTTTACATAAAAGGTCACTTTGTAATTTTTCACTTCAGATTCAAGGCACCCGGAAAACGACATAGCTCTACAAAAATAAATTTGCTCCATGATTACATTAAAAATATTTCATAATCACATATATTATTTGAGAATTTTTCGAGCCGTAAGAAAACTTTCATAAAACTTATAACAGTTCATTTTGTTTAGAAAACCGTAACTAACAATATTCTTCTACTAAACCGACTTTGATTATTTTCTTTTTTTTTCGTAACCTGATCTTTACACAAAGATATTTTATGAAGCAATGGGGCAACACTCTTTGTCAATTTCTATATATATATATATTGATGTCGTGTGTATTATTTATCAGAATTATTGCCGGATATAGGGCAGCTGAACGACACTCATGTGTTTTTCAGTTCGTTCCGTTTAAAGGCTACTATTTAGTTTAAATAAAATCCGCAAAGCTAACGCGGAATTAAACAAAAACCTAAACATGCAGTTTCAATCATAATTCATATAAAGAAAGACGCGGGCACATGCAAGACAGTGAAAACGAAAACTGACAACTTCCCGGAAACATAATCCCCCCCCCCATTGAAGAACAACCTATACATGGCTTTCGTTACGCTTCTTTCATTAAAATAAAATGCATCGAAAGAGTAAATAAAATTTTACTTCTAATTCGAAATTATAACGAAGTCAAAAATCTAGCGAAAATAAAACACACTCACAAACGAAAGCAAATGGAAAAACTTTTCAAAAAGACGAGAACATTTAGAATAAGGACTCGATTTTAGAACTGTTTTTGGCCGCTTCATTACGAGTACATTTATATACTTTTGACGAAATTATCGGCCACGAACGACCCCAAATGCAAGCGGAATATATCATGAAGAATGAAAGCGCTGTCTAAAGTATACATAAGTTTACAAACTTCTGAAAGAGCAAAAGTCACCGTAGTTGAGAGGAAAATAAACGTTGATGTCAAGTAACGTTATAGAAATCCGATCCAAAGACCTTACCGGATATAAACAGTAACAACGGTAAGGCAGCAGCCAGTATCCCCTTTTCTCTTCTGTTTTCTAAAGGTCATCAAAAATCTTTGCTAACTCAACTTCTGAGAAGGAGCTAAAAATTCCCTAGGCATAAAAAAGTTGGTAAAAGCTCCCTCAAGTAAAATTTCCTTCGCTGCAGTACACCGTATATCGTTTTCGTATTTTTCGTTTTCAGTATTATTCTTTCAGAAATATTCATAAACATACATATATATATATATATATATATATATATATATACACCTATAGAGTTTTATACATATTTGTTTTAGACAAACGCAAAGACCGCGCTATGTTGCCGCAAAAGATGTTATTTTTAAAGTTCCCATCTGTTACACGCGCAGTGTTACAAGAGTAAAATTTTTGGGCCCTATCTTGTCGAGTAAAACGTAATTTTAATTTATTATTTGAACAGCCAGCTACAACACAGTCAGACGTTAGTTTAGGCAATGTGTGGCATTTCGTTCGACTGGAATACCCCGCTGCCGCTCATTAACACTTCTAAAACTATCATTATGCGAATATTTGTACGAACGTATGTAAAATTACATTGCAACGAACACACTTTGACATTTTTAGAGTTTGTTCTGATCGTATATTTTGTGTGGTTTTACTAATTTTTAGGTGATCATCTATTCCCGATAAAGAAAAAAAAAAAAAAAAACTCTCTAATTAGTATACATTTAAATTCCTTTTTGTTATATTTATATCGTTACTTATCCGGCTGTTCCGGGAGCCACTTATTACAATTATCTTCCGTCAGCTAGAAGCCAGTTCTTATGATTTCTCGTTCGTGATCGAAATCAGCCTAATAACAGAGATCAACGCTCACAGCGATCAACGATGCTACTCACACTCTTATCTATCTTTAACCAATCAGTCAGCAGTCAGATATAATTCTCATCCGAACTGCGGAGCCATTGGTATCGTCAGTTGCATCTAAAACACGGAATGTTTTGGATGTAATTGGACCAGGAAGAGTCTGAGTTGAGTAAGAAACCAAGCCGAAAGAATCAAGAGAACATATACCTTAAGAATTTCACTCATCTTGAGGACGTTAATAATCGAACGTGTACACTGTCTGCGATGACTAACAAAATTCCAATAATTGAATGAAAACATTTGAATCAACAATGAAACTGACAAAATTCACAAAAACCTGAAGTAACTGCTACATAAAACATTTTAATACGCTTGCATTCATATGAGACTATAATCATCATTTTTATCTTTACTTATAAGCGTTATTATCATGACCAAAAAATTTCATAGCCGAGCCGCGCTTTGGGCACAGTTTGCTTCCTTCTTCGCTTTTCCGTTACTCTCTTGTGCCGTCTCCTTTTTGTCCATTGCACCCCTCCAATATCCAATTTGTGTGTGATCCCGATCACATAGTGTTCATCTCTTGTAACCAATCAAGCTGCTTTCTACTCCTCCCTTTTACAAATTGGTATTCTCACTCCATACAGTGCTTCGTTCATTCTCTCCCTTCCTTCTCCCTCTGTTGTTTAGGCTCTTGATTCCTTTTTGTCGGCTATCTCTGATCGTGTAAAGATCTGAGTTTCTTGCGTCTTGTTTCCTTTGTTCTTGGGCCAATGTCCCTGTAGACGAACTCCCCAAAAAAACCCGAAGGACCCTCTTTTTACAATAAACGACGAGCATTCTGGTTCGTTGCAGGAACCTGGGATTCTACAAAACAGACATTCTGGTGCGTCGCAGGGACTCGAAATCTGATAATAATAGAGAAACGCGGTAGGCATTCTAATGCAAACAAAAGACTCAGAACCCGACAAAATTAAAAGTAGATCTCGGCATACGAGTAAAAACATAAATCTGTTTCTGGCGTGGGTCTGATTCGACGATTAAACAATCGGAACACCGCTACCGCTATTAGATTCAAAAATAATGGAAGCACCATAATTTATGACAATAATTTAACAAAATATACCAAAATACAGTTAAATAAAATGTACATTACAGACAGGTAGATCAAGCAAATAATGTACATTTCTAACATTTATACACACACTTAATACACTCACATCATAAAGCACAGAAAAAAAAAAAAACAAAAACAAAACGAATGATCTCGCATCTTACGAAAATTAATATCTGTATGAATAATTAAATTAATAACAAAAATTAACATCATACCTGATATACAATTCTACAATACACAAACAGGAGCACAAAACAGTGAAGCGGGTGAAATGCAGTTCTAAAAGTCTACACATACTCATGCCATCTTATAAAATATACCAACCCGATACACGCATATTTATTTTTTTGTCTTTATACAGGCCTCAAATTCAAATCCGCTACGTTTCTCACCGCAAACGTGATGCCTATCTTCCCATTACGTAGAAGATAGACGTTATAGGACCTACCTTTTTTTCTATTTCAACTGGCCCAATATAAAGTAGCTCTAGCTCTTTTTCGATTTCCTCGAAATCACATGATTTTTACCATAGGCTACATGACCGATCATAAAAGTTGTGAGTTGTTTCTGATCACGCCTGAGCTTTCTCTGCCCTGCAGCTTTCCCTAGCCTGTCCTGAATGGTTTCAATGCGCTCTAGATGGGTTTGTTCACAATACTCTGGTGAGAAGGCGATGCATTTTCTTACCAAATCTTCTATCCCACGTCCGAAAATAATTTCAATGAGTACGTAATTGTGGTAGCGCGGTAGCTTAATGGTTAAGGCGCTTAGCTACCAAACCAGAGGTATCATTATTGAGACTTGCCTAGTTCCGGATCAAAGTCGCTCCCAGCTTTACCCAGCCTGAAATAATTCGGTACCAGAGAAATCTGGTAAAGTAATGGCGGCCGAGAGAAAGGAACTATCCCCAATATTCTCATCCGATCCATTGGGTCCTTAAGTACATCATGAAAAGCTTAATTACACGGTCTGTAACACCTTATTAAAGATATATCAGACTTACTTTACATACGTAACCGGTGGCAAGACTTGCAAGTTCATTAATTCGCGTTTCGATACTGACAAGTTGTCTTAATCGGTCCGTGTGTTTTTTTCGTGACAAAGCAGTCTAAGAATTTTCCCCAACTCCGGATTGACCCTTTCAGTCGGGGGGTTATTCTTCGGACTGTATGCCGAAATGTGTCGAATCTCAATATCCTTGAGCTCGAAATACTCCGCTCAGGTCCTGCTACGAAAAGTACCAGTATCGTCGAAGACGATACTAGTCTACAGTAGATATAAATTACTAATTTTATCAGCAGGTTTCGTTTCACGGGATAAAGTTTAACAAACTTCGAAGAAACATCGAGGACGACTATGACCGCCCACTGCCGGAAGCGGGCCGAACAGATCAACCGTGACAATTTCTAGAGGCTCGGAAGGATTGTCCCATACATGGCGTGCGTAAATGGTTTGACCATTTTGCACAGATTACGCCACCGTACGAAACAGTTAACTCCGTTCCTCTATATAATTGAGGAAATAGCGGCTTCTGCTTACGAACAAAATGGTTCTTAACTGACCCGAGTGTCCATACTGGACATGAAACTCCCATATCATCTTCTCCGACATTCTTTCTAGGATGTGTAAACGAAACGGATCCTCCGGGTCTCTCCTAGGAATCCCCCCGCCGTCCCATTGTTAATAAAATAAAATCGCTGCAATTTCTTCGAGCTAGGTCCTCAAAACAGCTTCCTAAGATCTGTCTTCCGACTACTCGTTAATCAGACCGGAGAAAAGCTCACGTCTTCCGTAGTATTTGATATCACCGGAGCACAATCCCCGTCTAGCTGACTTTCACTTTCTATCCTAGGGAGCGAACGCATATCGGCCAGCTTATTAGCTCTTCCGGAGAGATATTCTGTCCTAAAATGAAAATTTTTTAAAAATAACAACCAGCGTGCCACTTCGAATTCTGCAGCGTCTTTAAACTCCTGTGAATAGGTTGCGCCAGCGCACTATGTAGCGTACGGCACTTTAAGAAGAAGAAGAAGGTCTGAAAGAACGACAACTTTTACGATTATACAAGAAAAATGTTTAAAACACTTTTCTTTTATTTTTCATACCGTACATATTTCGGATCATTTCTGACAATTTACCTGATTAATCAAGGGGGTACTTGATTATCGCAAAGTGTAGAAGTCAATTAATAAGAATTCATAAATTTAATTAATAATTTATTGTAACGTTTGCAACATTCTGCGTGATTTTTATTATGTTTAAACAAAGCATTGTAACCAATATTGAACGAAGGAAAGAATCAACGCAATCTAAAACCGAAAAATCGGCTATGATGAAAATTTTGCGAAATGACAGTGCTCTACCGAGCAACATCGATTTTGTAATTGTTGATGTCGTTTTTTTTTTTTTTTGATTTACTCAATTCAAGATGTGCCGCAATCGTTCGATAATATTTCGAAAAAAATTTTGCAAATTCTTCCAAGCTATAATGTGTGCATGTAGTATTTGATCGCTACTGGTCGACTACGAACGTTCGTTAAGGGAAGGCTTTGACAGTGACCATGTGTACATTATTTCTAGTCCGGACCTAGCTAGGATTTAGCCAAAGAACTGAGGAATGACAGAATTAAGGGGAGCTCTTGTTTATTAAATTGTATTCATTGTTATGCATACAGCCTCGTTAATGGTAATATTGTTAAAACGAAGAATCTAGACTTTTTTTTTTGTCCTCCGCACGAAAAGGCCGACACTAAAATTGTTTATCATGCGTCTAAAATAAATTAAGATTCAACTGTTGTAATAAAGTGCTCTGACACAGACATCGTTGTTATTACGTAGGGTAATTTGCATAAAATAACGCAAAAATCGGCATCGAATGTGGCGTTTTAAGAAGTCGACATATTGTAGATGTGTAAATGCGCTTCATGAACTTTTAGGATTAGATTTGTGCAAAGCATTATCGGAATTTCATGCATTTACCGGTTACGATTATAATCCCGCATTTTTTAGGAAAGGTGAATAACGCTCATTTCAAGTACTCGCAAAAAACAAACAGTTTCAGTAAACGTTCGCTAGTTTAGGAGATACCGTAGAGAACGATACTTTTGAAAAAATAGAGGCATTCCTTTGCACTATGTACGGATATGAGATACAATAAAAAAAAAATCAATAACGTCAGATACCGAATGTTCCCCCGAAATTATAAAGTTAAAAATACTAATGAAGCCTTTTTAAAAGCAAATTTGAAAAACTTTGACCTGCTTGTCACCTTGGCTTCTACAGCAAATGAGAAGGGCACACTATATTGCACACTTGTGCAATAAGGCCACATTACCGGATCTAATTGAATTTGAGCCCGAAACATCGGCATGGACCAGTTGATGGCAAATATGACTTTCTGCGGTTTGCTCACAGTTGCCTCCGTCAGTAAAAGATGTCATTTCAGATAATCAAGATTCGGAAGGTAATTTTCGATTTGCGACTCTTAATGGTATATATGATTTATTTAGTTTATTTAAATATTTATTATTTTCAATTATTAACGAAGAGCCCGACTATGATAGCGATGAAGATGCAAAAACTGAAGAAAATGTGCAACATATGAAATATGAAACCGACTGATTGTTTTATAATTTGTTACGAATAAAATTTATTTTTTTCTTATAAAAATTAATATCTTTCGAGTTGACTTCAGACTTCTCGAAAACAGTTTCTCAATTGTCCCTTGATTAATCAGATAAAAATTGTCAGAAATGCTACGAAATATGTACGGTGTGAAAATCAAAAGAAAAGCGTCCGGTGCTACAGATACGCTACTTCGCACATGACTTTCTGATAACCTCTTCCGCTTTAACTTCTGACACTTTACGCATACTTTTTACTGTGTCTATACGTGAACAGTGTAAATTAAGAATTGTCAGAAGTTTTCTTTAAATGTAAATTTTCCGATATTTTTCGCAACTTTGGCAGCTTCTGACAACCGCGTAGCCTCAAACTTACCCTTCTGACAATTTTTTTACTGCTTTTTCCCACGATCCTCGATATAAATTTTCAGCCTTACACATCGACCTTTTTTTTTTTTATTAGTCGAAAAATTTATACGTTTGAACGTTCGCTCGCGCACTTAGCTTCCAGTGCGTCTTCTGTCGGTTGGTCTTTTGCTTTGCGCTGGCAGCGCAATCGAACCTTTTCCACGTAAAGTATTTCATGCACCGAGCCATGTTGAAAACAGCCGTGGCTCTCACGACTATAAGATCGATTTGCGATTTCAATCAAGAACTGTCTCGTCGTTAACTTCGGCGTAGTTATTTTTTCCTGTCTTGGCTCGCAACGCAGATTTATTTAATTTTTAATATTAGAATAACGCATCATTTGTGATAGTTCTTTAAATAATATTTTAAAAATTACGAAACTCTAATAACACACAAGTCTTTATTAAAAATTAAAAAATATCCCGACATGTTCCGGAAAACAACGCTTCATGTTCATGGAGAAACAATATTATGTAATATAAAGTTAAAAATGTAAACAAAGAAAACGATGAAGAGAAATTATCGAATTACCGGTTATGATTAAAATCACGTAATTAAAATCGATTTACAGATTAAATATCGAAAACTTATTAAAAAATATAATACAAATAAAATAAAAATAAAACATTTTTAAAAAATGTAATGTTTACGTTTAAAGTTGTTAATTAATTTTTGTTTCCGTGGTATGCTTCGGCAAAAAATTTAACAAGTTATAATTTGTGATTATTTTTAAGATTTTTAGATGTTTCTTGCTTTATTTGTAATGTTACTCTATGTTTATTCTTTATTAAATGGTCTGCTAGAGTGCTGATGAAAAATAAACATATAATAACATTACAAATAAAGCAAGAAACATCTAAAAATCTTAAAAATAATCACAAATTATAACTTTTTAAATTTCTTTCTGAAGCCATACTACGTGCACCTAAATAAATGAATACCTTTAAACATAAACAAACCGGATGTTCATTATTGCATATTAATATATCTTCTTCTTCACGCGCCATCTCAGGTTGGCGATCCACGTTGCCAGCACGACCATCAACGGAGCGGAACAACTCAATTGATGTGCAGGCAAGCCATCGGCAAAAATCTTTCATCCAGAGTTTTAGATCTTTCGCCAGCTATTTTTCCTTCAAGGATGACTCGCAGGATCTCGTACTTAGGGCCTCTCATTACGTGACCCAGAGATAGCGTAGCTTACGTTCTTTGACCGAGCTTAACAGTATGGGTTGTCTTCCAATTCGATCTAGTACTTCCCTATTCGTGATTCTTTGAATCCATGATATCCGTTATTAATATATAGAGTTTTTAAAATCTTTTATTTTTATCTTATTTGTGTAATGTATTTTAATATGTTTTCGATATTTAATCTGTAAATCGATTTTAATTACGCCACTTTAATCGTAACCGGTAATTCGATAATTTCTTCGTTTTCATTGTTTCCATTGCTCACATATTTAATTATAAATTACTGTTCGCCCGTGAATATGGAGCGTTGTTTGCCGAAACGTGTTTCGGGATATTTTTCGAATTTTTAATAAAGACTTCTGTTGTAATTTTTAAAATATTATTTAAAGCAGATTTACGCCAAAAAGCATCCGGGTTAAAGTATATTTAATCGGTCTTCTCTAGTTGTAATTTTTCAGTTTCGAATAGTAAAATGCTTTTTTTTGATATTTTTAAATCATTACATTACGCGTTGTATGTGGAAAGCATTTATTCGCAAATGGTGACATTTAAAATATCATTACTCCCTTCTACGTTTTATTCATTAATAAAAAGAATCGAACGATCTGTTGGAAAGAACTTCAAAACAGCGATCGAGAAATTTCGCATCGTTAAAACGGTATTCAACATTGAGCTTACAACGATAATGAGCTTACGGCAGCACGATTACGTACGGATGATGGGACACGCGCAATAATCTAGGCTAAAATAAAACTTTCACATTTTTCATTTAAATCTCGCAATTAATTTGGCGATAATTTTTCTTGTAAATTTTATTATCTTACTCTATTCGCGCGTTACTGCGCATTTTTTGACATTTAAAGGTCTACTTACAAATATCGGTCAGGACTAATTATTTCGAAAGAGTACAGACACTCTTTAAGAAATAAGTATCTCTCTTTCGCGTGCACGAGCCTATTTAGTTGGTGTTCAGAATCCGATCCATCGGTCATCGTTCGATTTCATTTCGTTCGCAACGACATACCGAAGCAGAAGAATGAATGACGAGAAAACGAGACTCGGTAAACATGTCGTTATAATTTGCCGCCGGAGAGATGAGAGAACGGTGAATGCCGGACGAACAAGTCCCATCTGGAGACAAGCCAAGTGTTTACCGCTGGACGTTATAAGATGAGAAAGGGCTAATTTCAAGTTGATGATAAGTCAGTCTTCAGGAAATGCAAAAAGATCGGTCAGCTTAGAAGTAACCGTTTCAGGAAAATTAATGGAATACCTTACGGGCGTTTTTCCACATTTTCCGGTTTCGCCGTTCTATGTCTAAACTTAATTCTTCTTCCAGAAACACGGCCATTTTACCAAAAAACTGAAAACCGAACTGATGTACGCACGTGTAGGCCTAACTGATGCGGGACTGAACTAACGTGTATAAATGGACCTATATACCTCGCAGTAATAATAATAACAATAATAATAATAATAATAATAATGAACGTTGATTGATCGACTGTTTGATGATAAACCTTATTATCACTGTTGCTATTATTTTCTACCGGTTTCTATAACGAATTAATCAGCTACGTGACTTAGCAAACCGCTGTTCCTGATAACTTACTTCCGCGTCAACCTTTCCCCTTGATGTGAAAAAACACAATATGTTGGGATACACTTCCGCGCTTACCTTATTAAGTGTACGCATACCGTATTTACCGGGGCAGGAGGAAACGAGAATCCCTGCCAAATACATCCCTATTCGAAAATATGTCTCGATGAGAACAGTGTAATGTTTAAAATCGCCAATCTTCGAATTGCAACACGCATAGAATAGTAAATTCGCGCAAAATTTTTTTTTCGAGGCATTTTTGAATTTTTTTTTCAAAGTAAAGCATCTGCCTGAAAGTTAAACGTGCGATTTAGAAACGACCAGAGGTGGAAAATACTTCAGAGAACAATCATCGAATACGAATAACGAGAATCTCCACGTTACGGAAAATCGGAAATTTGCAAAAACTCGACGCGGCTCTTTTCGTTCGTACGTGTTCCGATCCAAATTTTGAAAGAACCGAAATAGAGATCACTATAAAGACTTACGCATACGAACTTCGTTATACTTTCAATAATGATACCAGATCGAACGCAGTTTGTATTCGCGTAAGTTTCAATAAATACTCTTGTTATTTTTTGTCGCGGATTATTCACCACCAGGATACGTCATTGACTCGGAGGCATTTGTAGGCGCCCTAGAGAGTTTAGAACATCTCTAGCCATAATTTTAGGCCAAGATTTTAATGCCCTAAATGGCAGCTGAGGCTATAGTGGCAGAAAAGGAATTGCCGTAGCAGATGTACTCTGCAACTCGAATATGTGCCTTCTGAATGATGGTTCCCCGACCTGAATTGAATCACCTTTACATACCGCTAACTCGATTGACCTAACGATGGTTATTTTGATTGTGTTTGAACGCTATATGCCCGGATCTTTGGGCAGTGACCACTTCCCTTCCCCATTTTAATTGAGATTGGTCTTGATGATATGGGTTCGAATATATCAACCAACACTGAGGAGAATCAATGCAGGAAACGTTGGAGTTTTTTGATAAGAGTGATTGGTCTAAGTTTAGCGACTTGATGGAGCAAGCAGTAAGTGATTTAGTTATGACGACTTGCCCGTTAGAAAACTGCAGGGTACTTTTGAACTGGTTAACTTCAGCTTTAGAGCAGACGTTCCCAATTTGCAAAAGTTTCCAGCTTCATGCTGGAAGGAAGGCATATTAAGGCTCTGTCGATTAAATAGCACTAAGCTTGCCTAAAATATAAAAAAGGTATCTGCCGAAACTCTTAGACTGCCTAAAGAAACGAAAAGAGCTTCCTGGGGGGAGTTTTGTCTGCGATTCAATCGTAATACATCGTTTAAAGAAATCCGGTATTTAGCTAAGCGTTTTAAAAATAAAAATAATAACAGTTTCTGTTAAAGATGGCAGTTGGTTCGATGAATTTACAAATTCACCGCTCTCACTTATGTGCCTTCATCAGTAGCTGAAACAGGGAAAATAGGCTACAAAAAACAACGATCAGCAGTCTCATGTTTTAACTAGTCCTATGTTGGTTGATGAAGTGTTCTTACCACTAAAAAACATGAAAACGTACTCTTTCCCAGGTTTGGATGGTATTACGGTGATAAGGCAAAAGAAACCTTAGTGAACATTTTTAATGTTTTTCAAAGCAGTTATACCGTGTGACTGGAACCAATTCATAATTTCACCGGTGTTAAAACCTGGGAAGCCTCCATGTAGTCTCTTGTCTTAGAAAGGCTTTTGAGACGGTGATGAGGGATAGGCTGGTTTGGTGGACTGAAAACTTAAAGATCTTTTCTAACTCTATATTTGGCTTTAGGCTAACTGACGTCTACGATTCTTTCTTAAATAAATAGTTCCTTATGGCCACTTTTTTGGATAGCAGTCGACATATTATGTAATAAAATGATTACCGTTGAAATCCCGATTTCATTGGAGAAGTACGAGTATATTTGCAACTTATATACCATCAGAATTTTGTACATTGAAAACCCGGTTACCAGAAAATTAGTATCTAAGACTGCTTTTAGAGGATTAGAGCTCAAGGATTCGTCCTGCGTCTTATTTATATCAATGATTTATTTAGCATTCAATTACCAGATAATTTGCGTATACTATCCTATGCTGATGATTTCGCAGTTTACAGCAGAAATATTAAATTTTCAGATGTAACGCAAGAAAATCAACATGCAATTTTAACCTATGTAATAAAAGTTTCGAAAACATTCGGCTGATTATCTTACCCAATAAATCCGCGTCTGTTATTTTTACTCTAAAACCATATAGTAGAGAAGGAAATTGTGTTAAAGTAAACAATAGAGTCATTTCGGTATCATTAAAAGTTAGACACCTAGGTCTATACTTGGACTGGCGACCTATGTGGAAGACGCAAATACAGACCCTACATGGTCAAATTTTAAATATGGTTAACCCAATTTGGGACACATATCTTGGGGTTCGGATCCGATAGTCATAGAACTATTGCATAAGACTAAAATAGTTCGGCAGCAAAGACCAATCTCAGGAAACCGGATAGCCTACAAAATATAAATCTAAGGCTCATAACGAGGAACATTAAATCTGCACCCATTCCTTGTCTGCAAGCGGAAACGAATATTCCTCCTTTTTCTATTAGAAGAAACTTGTTAGTCGATCGTTTTTTATTAAGTATTGTAATTACAATTACCCAAACATGTTTAATGGTATTTATAATATCAATATAAATTGAAGGTTTATGCAATCCAAATTAGTTAACAGCTAGAATTATATTGTATTATAAGTACAGCTCAGCATTAGTTACAAAATATCCCTCTACAGTGTTTTCTAAACCGTATAAAACAAATCTCCTACATTTAAAGATAAATACGACCTTATTCGCCGCATATAAACATACTCATTCTCTTCCCAGCATGGTAAACAGTGATTTCATTAAATCAGTCAATGAAACATTTCCAAATTGTATAAAAATTTTCATAGATGGTTTTAAGTTGGGATTAAATAACAGCTTGGTAGGAACGGCTTTTATCGTAGATGGGGTGACTATTCGGCGGTTTAGACTCCCATCAGAGGCGTCGAGTTTTTCAACTGAACTCATTGCTATAGATAAAACTTGCGAATATATTCTGAATGCCCTTAATGGTTCGGGCAAATATGTAGTTTGCAATGATAGCCTCAGTTCATTATTAGCTCTTCAAAATTGTTCATATAATCACAAAAGCCACCCAACCTTATGTGAGATTAGGGATAAATGTACTGGAGAAGTAGTACAATTTTTCGGGGTAGTACCCGGTCATGCAGGATGCGTACAAAACGACACAGCAGACTGCGTAGCGATCTGTTTACCCCATCTGAAGATTTAAAAGACAGAGTTAAACGCACATTAAGGTTAAATTGAAATGAACGTTGGGAAAATAATAATACGGGTAGGTTCTATAAAATGATTCAGTGTGAACTCCCGCGAGTCCCACCGTGAGCTGTCGTTGCCTATGGGACTGGTACGCAAATTTGCAGTAACACTATGTACATTACGAATCGGTCACACACGAACAGCACTTAACTTTGTTGACAGGGAGGTACAGAGAACTTGTGACATTCATGTCTCAGTTAAATTTCTCGGAGGATATTAACCACTTATTATTTGGCTGCATAAAATATATAAGCAGCAGAGCAGTGTTGTACATTAAATTGTTAAATATGAAGATTTATCCACCCTATTCTTTGCATTGTTTACTTGCTTGTGGTGAAACGTCCATAAAATTAGTTGTCAGCTGTATTTTTAAAAATGATATAATTATTTAATTTATGCAAAAATCTTAGTTCTTTTGTTTTTCTTTTGTTTATTTTTCTGTTTTTTTTTTTTTTGTTGGGCTCACATATTTCGGACTCGGTCTGGGCAGTTTGGTTTTCCTAATGATTCAAAACTGGCATTCGTGGGTTAATTTATACATTGACGGCCATGTGTGTCTACATCATTTATTGTTTCATTTGGAACATTATGTGGGTTCACTGGGGCCGGCTTTCCTAATGTTTCCAAGCAGGCATTTGTGGATGAATTTATACATTTACGGACGTGAGTGTCTGCAGCATGTATTGTATCATTTGGAATAGTACGTAGTTTCACTAAGCGACATCATTCTTAAACTGACAAGGTAGTGCCCAAGTTGCATACACCGGGCCAAAAAAATATCAGCTAATCGGCTATTATTTTTTTCAAAATAAAAGACTTATTTAAAATAGGTTTTTATTTCCGATTTTACGAATAATACCGCATGCCCATGTGAGAATACAAGTTGCCGAACTTTACAATAACGAACGAGGGCGATGGTGTGCAAGAGGAGGGTTGATTAACAGGTTACAGTCACAAACAGGCACAGCTCGCAGTTAATTTTGCGGGCTCGCTGTCGTATTTGCGGCCCTAACGGTAGATAGGTGAACTCCTTGTCAGTCGGCACTGCGGGCGCTGCTGTTGCAGTGTGGCCATAGTGTTCGGTGAAAATTCTGCTCATTTTCTTTTAACAGAATGTGATGGAGAAAGTCATTGAACTTTCGGATAATTGTTTACGGACGCTAAGCGCTGTGCTCTACATAGGTTTCGTGCTTGATGGATCTAACTGCTTTTTAAACATCCCGTGTTTCTTCTTCCTTAATTATTTATAGCCAGATTCCTTTGTCCGTTTGTACTGTGGGCTCTGTAATTGCAGATGTGGCCATGGTATGGGACAGCTAACTCCTTTTGCTCTTACCTTCGTCATTCCTTTTCTTTTCAAGATGCATACGTTTGGCATTTTTCGACGTTGATTGTTATTGTTCCTCCATCTTTGGTATAGCATTCTTTGTCAGATTCCATTCCTTGTTACTCCTAATTGCTGCTATGTACACATGTTGATGGGTAATCGTCCGTTGCTGACAAGCCCAGGGAAAAACCCAAACAAGAAAAAAAAAAAAAACAGTAAATCATTTCAGATTTAGAGGAAATGCTCGAAACATGTATTCTTTCAATTATACCTTGCCAATTTCGAGCGGTTTTATATTATATTATATTACTTCGAAGAAATCTGTGAACTCCCCGTATCTTACTAGTACTTTTACAGTTGAATGGAATAGTTGTTACCAGCAATTCTATTCTTCAAAAAATTTGTTAAACCGAAAGAAGTAATATTGCTACAACTTTCAATCAACGTCGTCATACCTTTCAGAAAAAGGAAGAAAAAAGTGATTATAGATAATTTTCCAGCATTTTCAATAAGTAATTCTTTCCTTACAGAACCCCTAATCGAAGAAATCGTTTTGATTTCGAAATTATTTGCAATCATTTTTATTTTTTGAAAGACTTTTTCGTTTTGTTTTTTTGCAAATTTTCCGCGATGCATAATATTAGACGTTTAAGTATAGAAAGGAAAGAAAAAAAAAAAGGCATCCCCGCTTTTGACGATATCGAAATTTAAAAGTGAGTTTTCAATTTGTTTTCATCTTATTCTACAGTATTTTTATTAAAGTCGTAAAAGAAACTTCTTTTAACATAACCCGAGTAAACGCGTAAAAGGGAGAACTAAGCGTATCGAAAGAAATAAAATAAAAAAGTTAAAAATGGTCCTTAGTCCCAGATCGTTTGATTTTTTGCATAACGTTCTCGGTAAAAATGTGCTTACATCACTTTTTGAAATATAACGATTTAATTCGAAATGCTATCCGACTATTGAAATAAATTACGAATTTCTTTATATTTAATTTATTAAATTGTCAAATAACCAGTTTGTCCGTTTCTTCGTGTACACTAAACAAAAAAAATATTCTATCGCTAAAAGACATAGTAGTTTCTAGAATAATCTCCTTTCGGGTATATATTCCTTTGCGATAAAATTACGCCCCCCCCCCCCGTATGGTAATTTCGCTTCAAGATAAGTATTATAAAGCGAAAAGATACACGCAGTTTATTTCTACTTTCGTGTTATCCTTCGCTTGTATTTTTAAAAAAATTTGAAATGCTTAAAAACTCAGTACGTTACCACAGTTGTAGAAGGGGAATATTGGAATCCAGTTTGTGTCCCTTTCTAACTTCCACGGCACAGAAGCAACGCTCTCATCAACATGTTAAGTTTGTTCATCCGTAGCTCTGTCAAGTGTTGCGTTCTATTCAAAACGTTCTTTGCACCGAAATTTGCTTGTAACTTTTAGTATCGTATACGTTATTATATATCGCATTGTAAACGAGTTTTTTAACAATCATCTAAATTTCAGAAAAAAGTGCGAAATCTGTTTAAAATTAAATGAAAACTTGTCAAAAATTAGCAATTCTGAATTAGAAATATTTACGATAATTCAAATAGCAAAAAGGATGTTCTCGAAAGTTCAAAAGTGCCCCCCGGGAAATACTGTATATCGTAGAAGCATTAAAAAAAATCATTCTCCTCTGTACGTAATATAAATTCGAGTTCTTTATACAAATATTTCTTCTAGTATCTATCCAGATCGGACTTGGCATAAATATTGTCCGTATCTCTTCGAATAAGAATTCTACATTTGAAAGTTGTGGAAAAATAAATAACTGAGACTTTGTTCGGGGTAATTTAAAGAAAAAGAATCGGTTCAGTGACGGAAAGTGCTGCGATAAATTTGAATAAAAGCTGGTTTGAACCTTTTACAGAGCGATATCAAATCAAAAGCTGCAACATAGCTAGGCGTGCAAGCACAGAAACTCGGTAATAAGCAGAATAGAAAATGTCCAACGACAATCTGTAACTATGATGAGGATTAATTTCTTTTCTAAAGCAAAAACATCCAAACGAATATACACATCGGCAGAAAAGAGGTGGTTTTATATGGCCGCAACTCTTGAAAAGTCAAATGTGCTCTTTCGGTAATTTGGAATTAAAGCCAATAGTGTGCTTTCTGCGCATTTATCTGTTCCGCGCATATATCGTGGAAGTATTTAAAATGTATCAAGTCATGGCCAGAAGAGACGGCTATGTTCCGAGAGAATTATAAAAATTCGTCGCTTACTGGACACACTTTTATCAACTGTGCTGCTGTCGCTGAAGCCCTTCTTTAGTAAAATCCATTTCAAGTAACTTTTCGTTATTATAAAATTTTTAAAATCAAAATAGTTTTCCGCCAAAATGGAGCTGAAAATTACGGACGGCTAAACGAAATACGAAGTTCTTGTTTCGGTTAAACGTTTCGTAACAGTGATTTATAATACTTTTTTTACCTGCTCAGACTTTTCTATTTCTTCTTGGCCCTACTGCTTTCCTTTAGATGTGATTTTTTTAAATCGTCCCACTGATAGAATAATTTTTTCATCGTATTACAAAAATACAACAATGTTTACTACACTCGTACTGTTGGTAATTTTAATTCGTTTTAAATAATAATTTCTTCAGTCACTTAACACTGTGTCATAAAATAATCTGAAGTTTTTATTTTTCAATTCTATTTCGATAACAGATGTTATAATAGCGGGACTGTCTTGCCTGTAATTTATTTTTCATTCATGTCGTCTTATATATTGGCCGGAAAAATTCGATATATTAGGTCTTTTATTTTAGTTGGTCAGAGATTAGACTAGATGATTTTAATAGATGGAAGCAAGTCTGAAACAAAAAGGATATTTTGGGACGAGAGAAGAAGGTTGAAGCCTTAAAGATCGCCAAAACTTGGTGTGATATGGAACAACGAATGGAATCTCGAAAGATGAGATAACCACGAATAAGGGATGAGGAAAGTCAGCCAAGGTACAAACGACCAACGAAGAAGAAGTCCGGTGTACCCTAAATATGATACGTAAAGAAGTGTTGTGTTAGCTGAAGAACACACCTGGCAACCACATGAAAGTTCACTTAGGATAAAGGCTGTATATCACTAATAACAGCAGTTTCGGATCCATATTATATTCTTGGTTGGATAAACATTTCAAGATGGACAGGGATTTTTCTCAACTGTTCTCAAGGATAGATCCAGAAATAATCTCTCATCACCACTATAAAGAATTATTTAATTTTTTTATTAAATAATTCTTTATAGCGGTGTATTTAAATTTTATTTACTGTACAATAAACGTAAATAATGTGTATAATTAACAGATATAATCTCTCATGAAACGTTAGACCCGAAATCTTTATGGTAGGAAGGAATTGGGTAGGAGACATTTTTAGGATGATATCGAGATTGGAAATAGGACGAAACTTATTCACGAATTTGACACGTGCAGTTTTCAAGGGTGAGAATGCTACAAGCCATTAATTTCCACCCAGTTTTGTAATTAATTGTACGGTAGACATCGCAATAGCAGGTAAGTTTGAGGGGGGACGAAATATGTAAGATCAGCAATGAACAAATGGGCTGTCATCGGTGACCTTATAAAATTTCCTATATAATTGATGTAGAAGATAAACAAGATAACGCTCAAAGGTGAACCTTGCGGAATTCCACTTTCAGTTCTAAAGACAACGAGCAATACCTTGTTGCGAACAATTTCACCATTTTTTTCTAATATCAACAGATCTATTCGCGGAGACATCAGTTCGAAAATTCTTCTTGCTTTTTTTCGGCTGGCCTTCGCCCTGTAGCCAGTTTAATCTTTTAACTTCAGATTATTATCGGCTGTATGCTATATATATATTTAGCTACCCTCGACATATATATATATATATATATATATATATATATATATATATATATATATAGAATAGTCCGTTCAAATATGAACAGGAACCCGAAATATTTTGATCTGCCATTACACTAGCAGAGTATTCCGCTCCTTCAATACCTCTTTCTCGAAAATTAAATCTGCCATCTTTATTTCGCTCCAACCATTTTAAATATCGTAAACAAAGATGGAATACTCGGACATTAAAAATGCCGCTCAGTAATAATATATAGAGAGCGTAAACATTTTGAACGAGAATTTCCAGATTTTCCGTGAATAAAATTGTTTCCTTCAATGCATTACGAGTTTTTAACATGAAAGGCGACGAAGCCGTAAAACATGTTCATGATTTACATGTTTCAAAGAAGAGAAAGTAGTACTGTAAATTCGCAAAGGCTCCATTCTTTGTTCGGTTGTTTGTTTATTTTTTGGTTAATAACTTCGATTAATCTTTGTACATTAATTTTTTTTACTGGAGATTCCATTTTAATTTTTGTTAATAGTTAGCCCTAGCTCCTTTAAAAGATCTAGCAGAAAACCCCAACACTACCAAACAAAAACTGATGCGCGGTATTTTGGTTTTAGTGAAACGTTCTTCCGATTCATTACAAAGTAATTAAAATAATAAAAATAAAACTTCTACAAATATTAAAAACTCAACAATAATACGTTATCCTATGAGCTTGTATAAATTTCCAAAAATTCAAAAAAATAAATAAATAAAGATTACTTTTCAAATAAAATACAAAATTGCTAAATGCGTACGCGCTGAAATTCTCTGGAACCTATTTAATTCCTCTTCACCCAGAAGATTCCTTTTTTTCTGTATGATGTCAACCATGTCTTCTTCGAATGTTCCTTACTTTCTTCAGATCGTTCTCTCTTCTATTCTTAGCTTTTGGATCTTGGTCTTCCTACTCCATATAAGAACTCTTATGTTCTCTCATCTCCTTCCTTGTCAGTTGTTTCTATTCTAGCTTCTTTCATATTCATTCTATCTCGCACCAGATTAAAATCGGATGTGTTATGCTCCTTTTGAGTTATTACTTAGATTCCTTGGTTAATTGGGCTGTTGCTCTTCGTTAGCGCACCCATAAAAAAAAAAAAAAAAAAATTCTTCGTAACTCTTCTAGCGACCTTTTTTCCTTTCGTCCTACGTTCATCTTTCTTGATGAGTAATCATTTGCTGCTGATAAGCCCAACAAATTTTTTAAAAAAAAGTAAAAAATCTTCAATTTCATTTCCAAATCTTTTCAATCTCAAGAACTCTGCCAGACTTCGCAGCAACCGCACCACCTTGGAGTCAGCCAATCACAAACGTCAACATATCGCTGACAAAATTTAACAAAGCTCAATACCCCCCAAACATAGCACAAATAGCAACAAATATCATAGCGAGCTACACAGACCATGCATGCCTCTACACAGATGGAGCGAAGGCAATAGGTTATCAGTCATCGGCGGCATGCTCCTTCGAAGTCTCAGGGGCAGCAGAGTCAGACTGCACGATTGCTGTACAGCACTGGACGCTGAAATATACGCGATAGTCTTTTGCATCCAACACTATACCGATAGCAACCCCCAGTCCCAAAAGGCCCTACTCATAACTGACTCTCTAAACTCCCTTCAACTCATCTCGGGGATTAAATCCAACAACCCTTTGGTAAGGAAGGTACATTACCTATTATACAGGTTATCACATTTAAACTCCGAAATGTCCTTCCTATGGGTGCCGGCTCATGTTGGGATTCCAGGCAATGAGCGTGTCAATCGAGCAGCTCAGGCGACATTGTTCTCTTCAATGCCACACAACCCCCCTCTTCCCCCTACATTGGCTCATTTATTTATGCAGCAAACTGGAGAAGAACGCCAACAGGAATGGAGATCTTCAAGTACATTTCTCCGAAGCATAAAAACAACCACGGAGCCTTGGTGGCCCACAGACGGAGTTTCCTGCAGAGATTTTTCTGTCCTGAATCGTCTCCGAATAGGACATACAACCCTCTCGCACGGCTACATATTCACGAGCCAGGAACCCCCAAATGTCTGCCCCTTTTGTAGTCAACCGAGCGCCCCATCCACCAATCACCTACTTCTCGAATGTCCCTCTTTTGCAGTACCACGATCCATGCACTTCACCACTTCCTCTACTTCTACGATACTTTCAAATGCTCCGCCCGCGGTCGCAGCTGTATTAGCTTACATGCGGAGCAGCGATCTGTACTATCGCGTTTAATCCCCTTAAGTAGGCTCCATGTGCTGCTGTAATAGCCCCAGTAGTTAAACACGGCACATGGAAACCCTCATATACAATCTTAGGGGGAAAAAAAAAAAAAAAAAAAAAAATTGGTATTATGCAAGAAGTGCAGTTTTAAAATAAAATTCGTCTCCGTCTTACTTCTTTTTTAGGAAAATTCCTCCGTGAAAAAACATTACTTTATCTAATTGATTTTCCGAGGAAAAAGAAAAAAATAAATCCGTGGAATACGAAGAGAGCTATCGTTGAATTTTTCTACAAAACATTGTCGCTTTTTTATAAAAATCAATTTTCATTGTTACAAACAATATTTGATACAATTTCTGTTCATACTGTTAGAAATCTATTATTATTAACAAGACTGATTCCTATTCCGTTTTGTCAATAGCGAGTAATCCATATTATTCCTTGTTCTTCTGTGTCCCTTTTATAAGTTCATTTATCGACATACATTGAGATGTTTGGAAGAAATATCATTTTTCTTACGATCAAAAGAAATAGGTAAACGTAGATAACTCTGCATGTTCTCTAAATCTCAGTTACACTAGAGAACGTTAGACCAGGTTAATGAAGCAATTCTTCCACGTCGGAAGAAACAAAAGTTAGATAAAGACCGATCGGAGTGGACTAAGGTCAATCACTACTATTTACAATTGCGGATTATCCGCGCGTCTGTTGTTCGGCAGAGCAGTCGAAAGTTGAAACTTTTTGCTTTCTTTAAAATCGGTCGAACGATTCGGTCAGCCATTTGAAGCAGTTGTTTGCGTTTCTGGTGCAAAAATTTCACCAAATGACCCGGTGGCCTGCACAGATTCTTGAAAATGCTGATAGGAACTATTCTTTTCTTTGGTGCGGCACGGTTATTATTCCGAGCACGCAGCCACCAGCAACAACGAAATAACCGAACGAAAAGGTTGACGCAATTTGAATTTCGACAAAACGCTCGAAAGCCGAAAGTCGTTGGTTATCAGTCGTCGGGGAAACATGAGAACCGAATTATCTACTTTCGCTGCGCGACAGATTTGCATAGATTGCGGAACAGCACGAAAAAAGGGTCCATAGGGGGTCACACAACTGTTACGTGAGTAGTTAAAACGTATTCAGCAACATCGCACAAATAAACGTAAACAGCTCTCTGGGTCAACAACAAAATGTGTACTGGAAATTCGACAGTCATTTTGCAAATTGTGCTCTGTGATATTTGTTCGTTAGAAGTAACTTTTACAAACTGCTTAAATTAAACCTGCCTGATAAATAAAATACTGACTGTGCTGCTCTTATACTGCAAAAAGCAAAAAAAAAAAAAAAAGAAAAACAAACAAAAACTGTTAAACTTGTCGTCAATTGTACGCCTGTTACATTATGATAACACTTTTATTTTATTCTTTCTTTTTAATGTCAATATTTTAAAAGGTTCTATTTTTTTTTTCTTTCGTCTTTTAATCCGATGTTCCCACTACTGAACGGAAACAATTTTTAATTGTACATTAAAAAATTTAAATATTTAAAAGTTTTTGAGCGTATTTTATTCGATATATGGGTAATATTAACGACTATACCCCATTCTTACGCTGGGAGGTAATATGACCGTCAAAAAATTGGAAAGTGATGTAGTCTTGCGTGTGTACACCTGCGTTTCATATAATAATTGCCTAGTACGCTACCTATATCTGTACAGCTGAGATATACGAATAGGTAGTCCCAACGCTCAGAAGCTGAATATGGCACTATAAAGAAAGAAATGTCATACACATATACAAAAAAAAGAAAAAAGGAAGATAAATGATTTAGCCAGGCTAGATTTTTTAGGAAATTTATATCATAATTATACATATTAAATAGATGTTATTAATGAAACTGAAGTGACCGATGGAGCGGCCGAATCCGTTGTATCATACACAGTCGTAATCGGTTATTCGAATCCAATTCTTAATCTTTTCGTCGATTTTTTCTTGATTATCGATTTCTACTTTCACGGCTTCCGCTGATTACCTGATCCAAAATCGTCCATAACTACTTTGCCATCTTTTACAGATGGCGTTTCTCTTCCAAAAAGAAACCTATTCTATCTCTCTTAGCATCGAACCTTATAAAATTCTCTCCATTCATATTCTGTTACGCTAAACTTCTTTTTTTTTCTTCTTAATTATTCCTGCCCATCACAATTTCCTAATTTGTTTAGCTTCCTTTCACACTATAGTCACCGTCCTTCTTTCATCGCTTTCCAACAATTCAATTCCTTCATTTCCTTATCATTTCTCCACTTCTTACTAATCATTTAATTATCTTTACTCAACGGCTCAAAAAATCACAGTGCTATTGACACTTCCTTTATTTCTCTCTCCATGAATATAACATAATCAAACTTCCTACCTTCTGTTCTATTCCTTACGCTGAATTTGTGACTAGTCATACCCCGTTGTAAGAGTTACGTGAAATATTTTATAGATTTATCTGTAATCATAGCTAGAGATATTTTTGGATTAATTCTACAGCACAAGTACCAAAAATTTTTCTTTACACATGAGAAATCAACATGTCTAACAAGTATGAAAAAGAAAACAGAAATTACTACAGTTCAACTTTTTTCTTACTTTCGAAAAAAAATTTATAATTTTCGAACTCTTGTGATAAAGAAATGAGAGTAGTACGGCCTTTTTCGTAATTCTTTTTCATAATTTATTAGCTTGACTTGTATGTAAGTGAGTAATGGAATTTTACAAATTAATTTTCATTGACTTCCCGACGTCTGAATAATTTGGAAATTTATATACGTATTCACTTTGGATGACAATTCAATAATTTCATAATTTTGCCATAATGTCCTGACCAGGATCATCAAAAGAAAAAAGAAAAAAGAAAAACAATGTCCCCTTCTACAAGTTACAAACATGATTTTTTTTTTTTTTTTTTTTTTTTTAATTTCTCAAACCGTGGTTAGACTCCGGGCCGTGTATAATATCTAGACTATTACGGCCCGAGAGTCTCCGGTTACAAGTGATTTCTAAGTCATTTTCTTTACGCGCTTTTTATTTTATTAAACTTTATCTTAGGTTAAATGTATGTATTACAGTGTTGTAATGCTTCTGTTTTTTTACGAACCACGGTAAAGTAATTAAAAGGTTCAAAAACAGAACTTCAAGCAACGAAAGAAAATTATTCTTAAACCTTACGTCTAACGAATCAGAAAATGTAAATAGTGTACGTAAAGCACGAAATATAATTTGAGAATAGAAATTCCAAGTCCTATTCGGGATAATACATTTATATGCGTTGTTGACTTCATGGGAGGTATGCCGGCACGATGTGAAAAGAGGGGGTGATACTTCGCAATAGGGTAGTGCTAATAAGAATGGTAAAATTAACGAAAGAAAATAACGACTTTGGCGACGATTGCGGCACTTTGGGAGAGTGTTTTTTTCACTTTTTTTAACAATAATTTTTAATCTGTAAGTTCAAAAATAGGAATTAAACACGCTAATTAACGACAAAAGCAGAACGAAGAATATACCTGTTCTATTCTGTACAAATTTTATTTGTTCGCGTCTTCTTTTTGTTACAATCATAAACCTTTCGAAGAGTTAAAATTATTTATCTTCGTTCCAAAATTTGATCGGAATAACCGATTTTTCATTATTGCCGTTGTAACTGATAGAGGTTAACGTATAGTTTTGTTATGTTGATTTCTATCGGTTCCAGCGATATTCCTCGCTATAAATATCGTTTTAATTGTGTACAATGTGTGTTAACTGTATATCGATGTCCCCGAATTTTTATACACTTCCCTCCGTGTCATTATTAATCGTTGTACTACTGTTTTTTCAAAGACTAAAAATAAGGTTAAGACAGTTCGTCACTATGATGTCATTTTTCGTAGGAACTTAACGGAAAGCAATAATTACTTATAACTCGATGTTACTTTAGCTTCCCTAGGGAAGCTAAAGTAACATCAAGTTTTAAGTAATTATTGCTTTCCGTTAAGTTCCTATTTCTTTATGAACAATTATTTTCAGCTGATTAAGTTTCAAAATTCGATCTATCAACGGTATAGTTGAAAAAACGGTGTACAGCTGCAATGAATTTACTTAGTTTCACGATTGCATAATCGTAATTAATAAGAATATTCTGCAAAATTGTTCGCTACATTTTGTCAATAATGATGACATGAACCGTGTAATTGACCATCTCGTCCGCATAGCTCGTCTCTTCTGGCATGAAAAGCTTTTGTTAATGCTTCAGTAGGTTCGACGTTCTTTCTTCCGACCGCCTAAAATTTTGATTTTATACAATCACGTAAAGTTATATATTTTTGAAGTTACTTCAAATAATTCTTTGCATAAAATATTAATTTGTGTAAATCATTTAATAACCGTACCGTCAGGATGATGCGCTGTATATACGGTATAGCCGTTCATCTTCATACACGCACATAGTATGAAGATGAACGACTATACCGTATATACAGCGCATCATCCTGACGGTACGGCTCATGGAGGCACCATGGTCATGGTAAAAAGCTCATATTGCCAATATAAAAGATTTTCTAAAAGTAACTATGCGTACCAAATTGTAGCAGTCACCATCCAGACAGGTCGCGAGGATCTCACAGTGGCTGCAACCTACTGTCATCCTGGATTCTACATACCGCAAATGGACTTCAATGCAATGTTCAGAGACCTCGGGAATGCATTCATATGCGGTGGAGATTACAATGCCAAATCCTCTACGTGGGGTTCGAGAACAACTAACGCGTCAGGACGTCGACTAGCTCGAGTTCTCTGCAACAACTCGCTCGGCGTTCTTCCACCTATGTCACCCACGTATTGGCCAAATCACGCTAACAGAGTACCCGATATGCTAGATTTCTTTGTAACGCGGGGACTACACCAATATCAAAATAAACAGTGCAAAACTGTAATTGATCTTCCTTCGGACCACATTCCGGTGATTGCCATACTGGACACCAAGGCTAAATCACTTTGCAAACAGAGGTATCTTAGTAGCAGACACACAGATTGGAACTCTTTCGCCAGCTTAGTGGAAAACGATGTAAACTTGAATATTAGGCTGAAGTGTGAAGACGACATAGATAGGGCGGTGCAGAATCTAACGGAAATAATTCAAAACGCATGCGAAAGTTCCACTCGCACAAGCAGCGGCCAAAGAAATGAGGACCTGTACGTTCCCATACGGTTAAGAATACTGATAAGAGAAACCCGATCTGCTAGAAAAAAATGGCAGCGCAATCGCTACCCGTCATCCAAGAACTTATACAATGAGCTGCAAAGAAGATTAAAAAAAGAAATTAATGACTATAAAAATCATTTATTTAATCATCAACTACAGTCGCTGAATGGGAACAACAAATCCTTATGGGCCAAAACGAGGAAGTTGCTACATCCAACTCCTGAGCCGTTCAATATTAAATTAAACACTGGTCAGTGGGCGAAGACAGACAAGCAGAAAGCTGATGCATTTGCCTTACGTCTGAGCAACGCATTCAAACCCAATCCTGATGCAAACAGTGATCACTCAGAATTTGTGGAAGATGCTTTACGTAAACAATCAACGTCGCAGGGAACCATAAAATACTTCTCGCCGAAAGAAGTACTGCAATCTATTCTATCGGCCCCGCAAAAAAAGGCGCCAGGTCTGGACGGGATAACTACAGATATCTTATCACACCTGCCAAAGAAGGCAATTGTGCTCGTGTGTTATATTTTTAACAGCATAATGAGGCTGGGATACTTTCCAAAGAATTGGAAAAAGCCGGTCATCATCATGTTACATAAATCAGGCAAGCCGCAAACTGCAACAACTTCCTACCGTCCGATCAGTCTTCTTCCCTCGCTTTCAAAAACTC
Organism: Icerya purchasi; assembly: GCA_039619475.1. Lineage (NCBI taxonomy): Eukaryota > Metazoa > Arthropoda > Insecta > Hemiptera > Monophlebidae > Icerya > Icerya purchasi. Next base: position 94,207,009 of record CM077116.1, on the reverse strand, counting down.
TGGAAAGGCTAGTGTCAAAACGCGTTGAATCGCTTATTCAAGAGATCAATCTAATCCCGAATCACCAGTTCGGGTTTCGTAATGCGCACTCAACAATACAACAGTGTCACAGGCTGGTCGACGGGATATCTGCTGCACTCGAAAAAGAAGAAATATGCTCTGCGGTCTTCTTAGACGTCTCCCAAGCATTTGACAGGGTCTGGCACCCAGGTCTGTGCTCTTCAAGTTACGTCAGTTTCTCCCCGAAAAACTCTATGCGTTCTTCAAAGCGTATTTGTCCGGTCGTTCATATTTTGTAAGAATAAACGAGACGCTGTCGGAGGAGTTCAGTATCGCATCATCCGTGCCGCAGGGTAGTATAGTTGGTCCGTTGCTCTACTCCATCTTCACCGCCGACATAGCCATTCTCGCGGCTAACAGTAACCCGTTCCATGCCAATTTAGCAGCGCAGATTCATTTAAATAGAATATTGGAATGGGCTCAGAACTGGCGTATAGTATTTAACCCGTCAAAAAGTCAGCATATCACGTTCACCACCAAGCAGGTTACGTGCCCTAGTTTAAAACTGCACGAGGCGGAAATTCCGCAGACAGATGTTGTCAAGTACCTCGGCTTATATATGGATAGACGGCTGACGTGGCCTTATCATGTAGCTCAAACTAGAAAAAAGATAATAGCTTGCACTAGACTACTTTACCCTCTGCTGTCTGCAAAATCAACACTGCACCTTAAATCTAAGCGGAACATCTATCTTTCAATTGTGGCGCCAATTTGGAAATATGGCATAGAATTATACGGTAGCACGTGTAAAAGCAACCTCCTAAGGATCCAGCAGCAGCAGTCCAAGATACTGCGCTCTATCGCATCTGCTCCAAAATACATCTCGAATTCAACGCTTCATACCGACTTACAAATACCATACGTCAAAGAAGGGTACGTCCAGCAATACCAACGGTTTTTCGACAAGTTGCAGTTCAGTTCAAATCCAAATATAAACCGAATGCACACGCGCAGCCTACCAGGAAATCCTCCCAGGAGATTTAAAAAACGGAAGTGGTGTCGGGACGCCCTGCCGATCACCTGATGAAATGGGCGTAATCAGCCTGTTGGAACTACATTGGTATTATGCAATTTCAAGGCAACTGCTCCAGATGTTTTCACCCTCATTGCTGCTACTTAAACTCATTGGAGTTTTTAGACGCATTAACTTTTTATCTCCCTCTATTCCTCTCTTCTCTCCTTCCTTTCCTTCCCTTCCCTGTTTTCCTCCTCTACTTCTTTTCTAATCATCATCGCTGGTTATGGCACTCGGTGCTGGTATAGTGTAAGGAAAAAAAAAAATAATAATACAAGTGACACAAAGGCATATGAAATTCAATCGTAAAAAAACTATTAAAAGAGAATTTATAAAATTGATAAAAAAAAAAACAAAACAAAACTCACTTACCGCGTATTTCTTGCCTCTTTGTGATTACAAACGATAAAATATTGAAATACTACCCCACTTTACCGAATAACGAGTGCATAACCGAACAAACCTAAACTAAAACGAATGAATAAGAGTAAAATTGGTTTCCACATTTGAAGTGAACAATTTACGGTTAAATCAGTGTAGTTTATAGTCTCAATAAATTCGCAATTCTCCGGGTTTTCTTCCCCATTTTTTGTTTTTCTGCGTAATTCCATATTATTCTAATATGTTCTTTAAATTTACGCCTTTTACGCTGCATAGAACGATAAATTTGATATCTGAAATTTAAAATACGGTGAATCTATATACAATTATTTATGACAGTTACGCTATAAAATAATAGTACCTCATACGAATTTTGTCAGTTTTTATTTTTTAAATTATTTACTGTGTTTGTATAGAACTGTTGAACAAATAATTTTTTTTTTTGCTGCTATAATGAATTTTTAAAAGCTTTTCCATTTCCAAAAATTATTCACTTTCTTATAGAGTTTTTCAGTTGCACGCAGATGGTTAATTTGTAAAACATTTTGCGAATACTAGTTAACATGCTGTTCAAGGAACATCGAATTAATTATCTTATTTACATCGAAAGTAGACTGTTATCATCATATCGGCATTATGGAGGTAACATAAATTCTTATACGGATTATTCAGCACCAGAAAGTGGTATGGTGACAGGGCACACCAAGACGACTGGTGGCTCTGACGAATCAAAAGGAGGAAAAGCTAGATTAAGGAGCAGTAAAGACAAGAAAAGAACATAATGGAGAAGAAAAAAGTTATTTTTCTGCTGCTCCTAACATGGAAAATAGACGCCAAACAGAGAGGCACTTCGTAAAGGTCGGACGGTTCTGGGTTCGGTTTGGGATACGCTTTGTACGACTTCTCCGTTAAGGCCTAGTTAACTGTTGGGTGGTCCTTAGACGACCGCTTCTCTTTTGGATGCCGTTTCCACAGGAAGCAAAGACTATCCTACCTTCTTTGGCTGCGATATTCACTGCCGCAATTATTTTCTTGATCTACAACAAACAACTAGAACACGAGAACTAATGCCAACTGTGTGTGGTAAAAGATATTGCAAAGATTATAATCCGTAAAGTAACAAGATACATACATACATATATATATATATATATGTCGTCGCGATGGCCTAGTTGCTAGAGCGCTTGGCTTCCGTTGCAGAGGTCTCGGGTTCGATCCCGGGCGACGACAGAACTTATTACGAGAAGTTGAAATTAAATAACCACTAACAGAATCATATGCTAAGCAATGACAAGCCATCACGTATACACTACCATATGCGCCTTAGTTGATGTATATTATGCAGACACACACGCGGGACTGCATTGATAACAAGCGATTATTAGTTTCGAGTGTAGTCTCGCGCGTCTAGACTATCGCCTTCATTAACGTCGCATATTAGCCATGATAATTTAGCAGCAGGTACAAAATGTTTCTCCCAATTTACCTGGCCAGCGCGGAATATTAGGCCAACTTATCCCGACAAGGATTGCCTACACCCAGCAGTGGGTTGATAGTACTCCCAACCCTTCGCGCCGTCATTAATAAAATGAGAAAACGCAATGAGAAGATAATTTAAAGAAACAATCGCGGAGATTTTAACAGATTTTTCTTAATGACAATCTGGGATGTGTATTAAGCAGATATATGAAACAGTACAATCAGTTTGAGACAATTTTCGCTATTATACGCGCCATAATAATATTGGATCTAAAATAATTTACGGAAGACTAAATGTATTGCACAGCGACGCGGCAAAAAAAAACATTAAGATTGTTTTCACAAACGATAAACAATTTAAGATCTGATTTACGGAAATACCCTCGTATTCGAAAAAAAAAAACAGAAAATATTTCGAAAAATGTAAAAAAATCCTCGTCAGGTTAAACCAAAAAAAAAAAAAGAAAAAAATCCTAAAAGTCACGACTATAAATCTCATCGCTATTTGATCTCCATTCAGTAAAAAACAACCGATGACGATGTTTCGAAATAATAGATAAAATGACTAGAAAAATCACATGTCGATTTTCGCAACTTGCGGTTCGAACATTATTCAAAATCGCAGACGTATTATAATAGAAGGTCGAAAGCTACACACTAATAGTAGAAAAGTTAAAAGACAGCCCGAGGGGAGAGAAGGGGCAACATATTGGAGATTTTTCCATTTTGACGTTGCCCAGTTCTGTTATGATCAGAGAAAAATCTAACATTGTACAGCAACAAGGCTACAACAAAATGAATCAAAGTCAAAAGTCTTTTGGCACAGTTAATTAGTAATGGAGTTCTATTTGCAGCAACACATCAAACGCTTCTTCAGAAAAATCATGTAGAGCGCTCTTCGAAGGATAAAAACGTATCTATAATCTGCAATGACAGCAAAAATTAAGATTTATATTTAGTTTTTGTGTCTGTAGAAATGGGGCAGAAAGGTCACACATTCGGTATCGTCTGCCTCGTTTGTTTTTATTATCGTTAAGTTAAAATATCAGATATCATTGCATACTAAACCCTTTGGAAATAAAGTGCGTTAGCCGTATACACACTTTTAAATTTTAGGTTCGCGTATTTATATGCAGCGTAATTAGAAAAATTACTGCAAAATGGCGAGTAAATGAAATTTATATTAATTAATAAAAGTCCATTCATTTCAACTACAGTAGTCATCGTATTTTTTTTTTATTTTTTATTTTTGCTTTTACATATATGGCAATTTAGTTTTTTCTTTCATTGAAAAGAACCGTTTACACTACGGAGATGTATTTGTTTTTCATTTATAATTATTTTTTTAAATTAATTTGTTTGTAACGGATATCGCTAAAACGCGCTGATGTGCGACTATTTTTTTAATTATGTAATTAATATTTTTGCACTTTCATTTCGATATATTTTTTGAAGACCGTTTTCATTGATTCCTATCGATTTCTTTCGTGAATTTCTAACACGTGTGATGCGGTAAAATTTGGGAACTGGATTATGTCGAATAAATCGACTGATCAACGAACGACAAAATCTTCAAGAAAGTGATTTGTACTGAACAAATGTCGATTTGCGTCTTCCATATATAAAGATCGTGAGGGAAAATAACTCTCAACAGAGTCTAGCATAGAGTAAAAACAGAAAAAAATAGAAAAGAAAAAAAAATAATGTAAATGTCCTAGAGGCGACATATGCTTTATTGGCAACTTAAAATTAACTCGCTACAAACAAAGAATACAAAAGTGATACGATGCAAAAACTTCCAGTAATTTAAGGAAACGCAAGCGCGTGAAATGTACAAGAAATTATACTACAGATAATTGCAAAAAAAGAAAAGGATAAACCATTTTGTGAATACTGTGCTGATGAAACTGCCCAGCCTATCAAAACGAACTAAATCGTAAAAATGGTATTATAACAATGCCGCAGAGATTTATCGTATGCCCGTGCGCGCACGTTGCCGGAAAACAGGTTCGATGTTGAAAACAAACCTCTTCTACAGTAAATGATGAAACTCCCCCCAGGTAGGTGATATATTAGCAATGATATTACTATTGCTGACGAACTGAAGACATATATAGCAATCGGCTGCTAACACTTGAATTAAAATGTCTACACACCCGAGAGAAAAGAAAAAACCACAATTATTCTGTTCAGCAATACGGAATAAAAATACCCTCTAAAAAACAAGCTCGGATTGTTCCGACTTAAATCAGGATCACCATTATTTCCGAAGCGCATTTAACGGCTAAATCATCAAAGATTTATCGATGCGATCGTCCAGGGATGGTAAAGCGCATGGAGCTTCAGTAAAAAAGAAAATGTTGTACACTGCGAAAGTAAACACACATGCAGGCTACAACCGTTACCAAGATCGGCAATACAAGTGTGTCGGCTATTTACCGCTCTCCTAAATACAAATTAAAATCAGACACGTTCCTCTTAATAATACGTTCGGTTATCGGTTTGTCCTGGCAGGAGACTGTAATACCGAAAATACATTTCCCGGGCGCAACTTCGTGCTCAGCCAGCACGGTAAAGGATGCAAATTAGCGAAATCTTTACAGGATACTCACCGTCACCAGATCTCATCCAGAGAGAGCCAACATCTCTCCAGATAAGTATTTAAAATTCCTAATTTAATTGATTCATACTTGATAATTATATGATCGTTAAGAGCTGTGTTTAAAGCTTTGATCATACAATGGTAGTGTTGAAACACACACACACAGAGTTGTCAGAAAAGTGTTAGGCACAAAAAACAACCGACGGGAATCATAATAAGATACTGGTCGCGCATAAAATTCGATTTGAAAATTGTGCATACTAAAAAACCCGAGTAATATCGACGTAGCTGTAAAAATATTTTCACCGAATGAATTCAGGAAGAAACAGCAGCGCGAGCTACCATTCAAAATAAAGAACATTGTTTCAAACAAAGCGGAAGAGTCGGAAAGCGATGGCGTATTCCTTGCACTGTTAACGACAGGAATTCATTCGATCGCATTAACGGAAAACTAAGGAGACCGATTCGAAGATCTAAATCCAAGTCATTTAATACGCAAAAACCATCCGTTAATAAACATCATCCATTAAGGAAAGCCGCTCGTTATCTAAAAAAAAACGCAGTCTTACCTGTCACCGATGCTAGAGAAGTAATGAAAGCTGTCACCACTTCGGATGTGTTTGAAAGTATTAAAGAACCATCATACTACCACCATAATTGAACTATTCTGAAGTAGCCAAAACCATCGATTGAGATTTTCCTCTGGAAGAAAAGGCGCTATCACTGTGACTTATCACGGCACGTAACAAATGATGAGCCATTCACCACAATTCGTCGACTGAAGTTGTGCTCAGTTTGGTGTTTAAAGCATAAACCGTTTGCGTATCCAGAAATGGTTCGGTCAGAACCCAGCAGAACACGGCTTAACCATCACAAAAATCACCCGATGATATCATTGTTTATGATCGTATCTATTTGTGTAGAATATTACGTAGATTTCAAGTTTTTTCAAAATGCAAAGCGCTAACGAAGTAGACACACCGTGATTTTGAAAAGAAGTGTAACGTAAAGTAAGATATATCCTTGATAAGGGGAGTATCATAGGTTGTCAAGCTGTCCGTAATGGTACCAAGCCTAATGGATCTGATGAGAATACTGGGGTCAGTTCCTTTCTCATAGGATCCACCTTTACTCTCCCACAAATAATTCTCCGGTATAACCAAATCAATTTCAGACTGGGTAAAGCTGGAAGCAATTTGGATCCGAAACAAGGCAAGCCTCAATTATGACATCTCTGGTTTCGTAGCCAAGTGCGCCTTAACCACTAAGCTACCGCGGTACCATGTTAAAAATATAACGGGTAAATGATCTAGCCCGGTAATTCCGGTAAAAAATAAAATAAAAAGAACCGTAGTAAGGTTACAAAGCAACGAAAACGTGGAAGAAATCATCGCACAGCACAAAACAAAAAAACGCACGAACGATGTAACGAGTTTAAAACGCAATGAAAAAGAACACGAAAAATGGAACAAAAGTGAAATTTCGTTGCATGCAGCAGATGTAAGAGAAGAAGATGAAGGATAAAGATTGGAAAGAAAAAAAAAAGAAAAGGATCACAGCTTCTCGCGTTTTATTTAATATTACATTACATAAATAACTCTTTTTGACGTCGGCCGGCTAATATGTACAACTGTAATAAATACGCGCTCTCGGGTACAATAACCCCCCCCCTCGAAGTGTAATTAGGGATTACTATGATACAACGTCTGTGCGCGTTGAACTTGCATTTGGTTTTGTCGTAGTGGTCGAGCGACTTTTGTAAAACAAACTGTTTTCGGATTAGTATACGAAAAAGGTCATTTTCTATAAATCGCGCCTGTAGTTAATTTCTTTTACCGTCTACTCAAAAGCCTATCCTTTAATAAGACCGTTTCCCTAGGCTAACACCACCGCAACTGGTCGATTTTGCTAATTCCGAGCAATAATACGACTGTTCAGAAAATACGAATTTGTCGGAATGAACGTCACAGCTTCCAAACGGTAAAAATTGCTAACCGCTTTCCCCTTTTTTCTTTTTTTTTTCTGATAAAAAAACCGTCTACCCCATAAAACTGAATTTCCCGAACGTGTTATGAAAAAGATTTAGTCTTACTATCAACCGCCGTTATTATGTTGCTCGGCAAAACACAGTCCCCTAATTTAGTCGTCGATATTTTATCGCCAGGTTAGACCGCATGTGTGTACTACATATTCTAGCTATTGTGAATAATTTTTCTTCCAAATTCCCGATACAGGTACACACATATTTCTGTATCTATTCCGAATAGCTTTCACATCGAGGTACTAATCTAGAAAATAATGTCGGGTTATTGCGAAAGATTCTTTTGGAAGATGGTTCAGTTACGAATTTTGCGACAAAGGAGGAAGACTCGACGTTAGAAAGGACATATCCCGCTTAAAACAGTTGTAATGAAATTTATTTCTCAAGATTTGTGCATATTGTATGTGTGTCTGAGTTCCAATTTAAGCACGAGGTACCGAAAAACCGCTTAAAAGATTTGCTAAAATTAAAAGCGAAGCTTAATTGGATGAGAGGATCGCTAAAATCTTATTTGATTCGTTACGTTCAAAAAAAAACAAAAAAACACGCTAATCTTAAAATCTATTTTACACACGCACCGTGTGTAGTTAATAAATTTCCACTTGACTCAGCTGCGTAAAATATTTCGGGTTCAGAAGATATTCAACCAATAATGAAGAGAAAGAAAAACTTTATTCGGGTAATACACATAAACAACAACCACTTGCTCCTAATAAAATTCCCATCTTAGCCCTTATCTCTCGTCATCTTAGTTATTTTTCGTCCCATATAATTTCCAGTAATAATTAATCTTCCTTTTTTATGTTATTGGATCAAGGCCGCTAGCGCGCCCAGGGTAGAAGAATAAAAAAATAAGAAATTTTTCCTTTAATTATTTCAATCTCTCACATCATTGCAAAAAATATTTTCTTTCCAGTTCCTCCGGGTCTCTGCCCCAAGCGGTTATTAAACAGGGATTTAACAGTACTATCAGTTCCCTATTTCCTTCTCATGTACTCATCTTCACTGGTAGCTGTAGGGGTCCTGGTGGTGTCGAAGCTTCCTTTATTCTCCCCGATTTTAATTTTTTCAAATCCTATCGTCTTCCACTTTCCGTTCTATTTGCACAAATTAATTAATGACTATCCTACGTGCGATTATTTATGTTTTCTCTAATCGTAACCTCTTCCACTATCTGATAATATCCGACTCCATGAGTGCCCTTCAGGCTATCAATTTACTTCTTCCGACTTTGTCATTTTTTCTATACGATCTCTCATTCTCGATTTTTCCTTTCACCACTCTATACACGTTGATTTTCTATGGGTTCCTGGCGTCATAGAGGCATCGACGCACATGACGGATACTTTCGCCGTTCTACTATATCCTCTCTTTGTCGTCTTCGTTTTGGTCACAGATGTCTTCCTGCTTCCCTTTATCGGTTTTTGCTATTATTTCCCTTTCTCTTTGTCCTTTATATATATATATATATATATATAGATAGATAGATAGATAATACACTTGATTGTGACTCTGATCACATTTTCTTCGACTGTGCATCATTATCCTTTGAAAGATCAGTTCTATACTCAAATCTAATACCCCTTAATATCCCCACGCCGTTGTGCACCCTTTATTCTCGCCTTTCCCTCGCTATCAGTTGTTTCTACTATTGTTAAATTTTTGTCTTTTTTTTCTGGTGGCGCCCATGCATCATTTTTAACTGCAATGGTCATTACAGCACATGTGGGCGTATAAAGAAAAGGAAACCATGAATCGGCTGTAAATTTTATGCTTTTCATAAAGGATGGTGGTTCCCTTTGCCACTGGCTGATGTCATACATTCATTGAAATGAACCTTCATTTTGCAGATTGATGACGCTGTAAACGGCATCGGTGCAAGCGGAGCTGACTTGGACGCCAAGTCTAACTCGCTCGTTGCCTTGAATTCCCATATTGTCTTTAATTCACCACCGTATAAATATTTAAGTAGGTCCTTCATCCTCTCCTTATCTCAGTATTGTGATTCCGCCTTCACCTGTTGGTCTCTTTGTTCGCATGGTGTGGCCGTAGCGATATTGGGTCAAGGTGGTGTGTATCTTCCTGGACTAGTATGAACTGTACGCTCTATATCCTTTAGCGATCGTGCTAATCTCCGCTGATGTATCTTTCCTTCTTATCCTTAATACATCGTAAGCTAGTCGTTTTCAGCTGCCGTTTTAATGATGAATAAACAATCATTTTGCTTTTCTGGACAGGTATTGCGAGCACCGCTGTGCAGTCGTAACCATAGTGCGAATTAGCGATTTTTTGTTTCTTATTTCATCGGACACTGTGGACACTGCTTTGCAGTTGCGGTCGTATTGTCTGATGACGATCTTTTTGTGAGCGCTGCTCAACAGTCGCAGTCATGAATAAATGCTCTTCTATTTTTATTCTGGTTACTTCGCATTTAGTTTTATATAGGTATGAGATATATCATAAACAGGTAAAACGGCTAGAAGACATGAGAGCTTGCTAGAGACTTTCCTCATAGTTTTCTTCTATACGTTTATCTCCTTTCGGACTGCTAGTTGTACGGCTTCTAGTATCGATCTCCGTCGACTCTTTTGTTATTTCCTCATAGCAGTTTTCGGTCGTCTCTTTCTCCCTCGAATAACTCTCCTAGCGATACGTTCTCCTTTCTTGATCAGTAATCGTCCGCCGCTGACAAGCTCAACAAATTTATAAAAGCAAAAAAAAAGAAGAAAAAAAAAGAAAGAAAAGGATTATAAATTTTTAAGCGTGTCAACGACAGACGATTGCCCATCGAGAAAGAAGAACGTATTGTTAGGAGAGAAAAAAAAGAAAGAAAAGGATTGTAATTATCACAAAAATCTTCAGAGGTATATGGATCAATTTTTAATACAAAATAGGGGTACTTCTGATTTCAAATGTGGCGAACACATGTGTGCAAGCAGTGAATAGGAAAAAAATTATCGTTATTTGTGTCTAAATAATGTGTGGACGTGCTATTTTGTCTACATAATAATAAAAAATAATAAAACGATTCTATTCATTTTAATACCCGGAAAGTCGAAGTGAAATTTTCACTAGTTTCATAATTACATTAGGAACTTTCGATATTAAAATTTTTCGCCTTTTACTTAAATTGAAAATCTTTCGGGATAGAACTTTTAAATTAATTATAAATCTCGTAAAAAAGTAAATTCTAAACAACGTAAATTAAACTCAGTTGTATTTTTAGGGGAAAAAACAAAAAGGGTTGTAATTCCTCTTCCTCTATACGTGCTTTTATTAAACGAAATTTCATAACAGACTTTAACGGATTACGCGCTATATATGGTTCTTAAAAAAATTAAAATTCTAAAAGTTGTCCGACAAAAGAAAACACCTCTAGAATTCCTCGCGACTTCTCTTAACGGTCGCAATATGTTTTTCAAAAAATTCGAATTTCAAAAATATCATTATCCGCAGTTTATTCATTTCGAGGGCGAATTTGAATTATTTGTCAGAAAACTTCCTGTCAGGAAATTCAGGCAAATATTTACACTTTAATAGAAATTTAATTTCGAAGCGTTTCAAACAGCGAAAAGTAATTCGCTTTCAAAGGCAGTCTAATAATACGACGACGAACCCCTCTTTCTTTGTTACCTACCTGGTAAAATTCAGCGACGCGTTATACACGTTAAAACATATCCGTTTATTAATATTATAACCGGAATAATAGACTAGTGTTCGTCAGCGGTTTATAAACGAAACGATATTTTTCGAATTTACATTACAATTAAATCAACTACATAATTCCGATAAATCTTCCGCGAGACTTAATTAACAACTCAGGTCGGTTCCACGTGTGCTCGTGACTGCCGCCGAATCGATAACCCCAGTGCGCTATGATAATATTCGCGTTCACGGTAAAATTGTAAACTGCGGCGTTAGATAAAAGAGAAGGAGAAAAAAAATTCTTGTTTTCTCTTTTTCTCAACTATTAAGAAAAAAATAAAAAGTTCTTCTCGGAAAGTCCGAACTAGAAATATAACCCCACCTTTTAAAAAAACGAAATATACATATTACAAAAAAAGTCGATAGTAAAATCCCATTATTAGTTACACCTGCACCATGGCAGTGATACGCTATTTTTGTTTCATCTTAGTCATTCTGATTTACATGGAAAAAATTATTATGATCTCCCTAAATGATACGTCCCCCTGTGTCAAATGAGTGTAGAATATATCTTACTCGTTGGAAAAATGTGTATATTTCACTATCGTACGTTCAGTTCCGTCTTTTATTTCGACTTACTTAATCTATATCCGACATTGTACGCGTACTTATGCGGCACTGATTCATTTATAAGAGTCTCTAGATTCTGAAAAATAAAATTAAAAAAGAAAAAAAAGTGTGGGAACGTGACATGCTACTACTTTTTTTTTTTTTAATTCCAGTTCTAAATATTGATATTCAAATGTTTTTACCTAATTCCAAAATTTTTCAACCCTTCCTCCACACCATTTGGCAATTTTATTTTATTCACAATCCGATATTTACTATTCAGGCGGTAGTTTGAAAATTTTGAAAATAAATTAAACGAGTCCCGATAAAATTTAATTTAAAATTTTGGTCCTAGCTGATCGAATTTCTACGTTTTCACCAGTCAATATAATTTCCTTTCCATCACGCGATTTGTCAATGTCCGTTATCATCACCCTGAGGTTTATTTCTCTTCGCTGGCACACCTACCCTCTATAATTCTGCCGATACATCGGTATAGGCAAGTACCGATGATGTATCTTCAGACGATAACTATCCGCTACACAGGCAAAACAATCTTGATTATAGGTTTCAGTGCGGTAAACGAAAAGAGTACTTTACCCGATGGTGGTAAAACTAATCCTTTTCAAACCACCTATCATACAATTCTCCAAACCTAATGTTCGGGCGCTCAGTCAATAAGCATCATCTGTACGGTATTATTTTCAAATTATAAATTAAAAATGTTTAAAAATATATAGAAACCGAACAAATTTTGAATGTTCCCCCTGCCACTCAGAAACCGGACTCTATCACTGATGTATAACGTCTCTCTAGGTTTAGGCTAATATTGAAAATTCTGACAGGTTACTAAATAGGTACGGTGGGAAAGGGAAGCAGGATAAAGCAACTTTCAGAGTTCAAGCAAAAAGATAATGAAGAAATTTTAAAAAGTTAGTTTAGTTTCAGACATCAAACAGAAAAATTTCAGTTAGATTCATGCATTCTCACATGTACGATGGTTAGCTCTTCCTTACTATAATATCAATTGAAGGGTTATGATGTTAAGTAGCAAACTATACTTATATTTTTTGATACCACATGTTGAATGGTAGAAAACTGAAGTACTCGGTGCGTATAATTGATATTTATGCAGAATGATGCATTAAGCATAATTCTTAAGCATTTATTTTGCATCCTGTGAAGGTTATTTTTATTGTATATCTAGGAATATTAGATACTAGGCAAGGCACCACGCGTAGAGCATTGCTGAGTTTATAAAAGTTTTATATACTACAAGGTAGATATTTTACCTTTTTTTTTATTAAAAACTGAAGGTGTATTGCAAATGTATTTAACTGAGCTTTGTTTTCAATGTAATCTACACGTTTGCTGTTAGTGCCCCATCTAATATTACCGCCAAAATAATATATTTAATATCAGTTTTGAAATATAGCATTTCGATTTGAAATGTAACCGGGACCGTCGGTCTTTCAATTAAAGTAGTTTCCGTTCTATCTGAATTTATTCCGATTTCCATCTGTTGAGCTAGTTTTCTATTCGCACGAAGCTGTCCCGCAACCTTTTTTGTCCAATTCCGTACGAGTATCTATAATGCTGTTATTTTGCATTATTGAGTTAAGTTATTTATATAGAGTAAAAATGAGTAAGTCCTATGATTACGTAGTAATGAACGCTAGAAACAGTATTGTTAAGAATAAAAATAAAAAAATTCCTGCCATTTAAGTACTTATTAATAATAAGTTTAATTAGGTGAGCGGGAAACTTATATCCAGCTTATAGATCAATCTATTATACACCGAGTTTCGTTGAATGCTTTTTTAATGTCCGCAACTAAAAGACCAATTACTGATGATAGAAGAAGTCAGTGATATCTCAGTGAATCCATACTACCGACGTAAGGAGACAACTATATCATCTCTGTCAAATAGTATTTATATTGTATACCAAAAAAGTAAGAAAACTTATATTTTTGTTAGAATGTTAATGACGTTAAGAAGAAAGAACACAGTACTTCCAGTTGATTACGAAATTGGACTTTTTTCTTTTTCTCTTGAATGATTTAACAATGTATCCTTTTTCCGAATAATTGGTTTCCACATTTTGATTCGTTCAGTGTTTATTAACATTCCGTGACACAATGTAGTATTTATTCTGAACAGAGACAACATATATTGCTGGTGGCAATTTGAAAATTTAATTTCTTATTACACTCTGTCATGAAACGGAAAGGTTATAATACTTTGACGGTTTATAAGCTAAAAAAAAAACTTAACCGGCAATGCAAGCGTCTTCTGCAGAAAACGGACGAAATCGGGAAAGAACGTGTAATATATCAATTAGTATTTCTTATTGAAGTAAAACGCACAATATTTTATTTTTTTTCTTAATTAGTAGACAAGTTTTTAAAAATCTCATTTTCGTTCCTTTGCTGCGTTTTTTCCGTTCATGTTCGAAGTAGTTGCGAGAAGATCTGCACATTCGTTTTATATCGTTTAGATCATTTTTTTTTTTTTTTCGTAGAACGATGCACTGATTAACGAAAACCGTTCGTTTAAAATGCACATTTATGGTCAATTCTATTAGAAATCACAATTTTTTGTGAAAAGAGGCAATATGTTTTATGTAATTTTCTTTCATCTTTTTTTGTATATTACGAATATCGGAAAAAAGGGAAAATTTCTCATAAAAAATTTTAAAATATAAAATTTCTTATTTTGGGTCATTTCGGGAAACTCTGACGCTCAGGTTAAAGCGTAAGTCCGCGCTCCCCGGAAAAGGAATGAAAAACGAAAAAAAAAATAGAAAAAGAAATCACCATTCGTATCAAAATAATACAGCCGAACAGATTTTTGTGAGTTAATCGAAATTCGTATCGAGAATGAAAACTCGTAAATATTCATAATTTTATTATTAAAATTATACAAAAAGAGCTAAACTTATTCAAAATGACCACATCATTAGCTTCGATACGTAACCCCTTAAACGATTTCAATTGTTGCACATATGGTATCCGAAAAGTACTTCAGTCGCGGCCTTTATGATACTTTTCTTTAATTACACGCGACCAAAGTGTGTCGCGACAGCCGCAGATATGTAATTGAATGGATTAATAAGATCTAGACCACCAGACAGTCAATCACACGCTGCGACGAACGAAGGGACATTTTTTCACCAACTGTTTGCTGCATGTAAATCTTACTGGAAAACTCGATCTTTATTAGAATTCAAAGTCTCCACGATGATCTCCAAAACTGCGCTTTCATAGACTACAAAATCCCACACGCCGGTTTTACATCTGAGTCACGCGCCATTGTAAGTGACGACCATACACCTGATACAGTTCCCATGAAGATGTGCTACAATAACGTTAATATTAATTCCGATTTTGTTAAACGATGCAAAAATTTCTGTTTTTATCAATGCGATGATATAGGGCAACAATAGTACACAATTTCCACACATACCCCACTTCGCAACTAAACGACTGCTAAGCAGTACTCATATACTACTAGAGCGGTAGTACCGGACCAACTGCCTAAACTATATCTCCACAGTGCCGTCAGATTTTTAAGCGATACATTTCTCTCTATTTACGGTTACAAGTATTTGTGAAGTAATCTGCGGCGAGACTGCCCGTTTACGCATTTTACGCGAATTCTTTATTTTTCTTTCCTTTTCTATAGGAAATCGGTGAAATATGTTTTTAGCCGCTAATTTTGATAAATTCGAGCGAACAAAGTAAAACCGACTTCCGAATTGTGGACACTTTAAATTGGCGAGATAAAATAAATTACTAAAAACCCGCTATTCCGTGCTCGTTCGCCTAGTTCGTTATATGCAGGACGTAAGATTGAAATGTTCTGCCAAATTACTCCCCTGGTGAGGTGTAAGAAGGAAAGAAACAAATGGGCTGACATTTTCGGAGATGAGAATCAAGTGAACAAAGTTCAAAACTCAGTGAGACGTTGAAATGACGATGGAAAAATCAATTACTGGAAGTGAAAAAACCAAGAAACTATCATCGGGTACGCATGCAGAGGTGGAATGTTGTTCAGAGGCAGTGCGCGCCAATCGTCGAAATGATAACACGAATGAATGGGTGGATAGGGGAAAAGAGACGATGCAAGACTCGTACAATACAAAATGATTCAATTGAAAATAGTAAGGGTCGAAGGAAATGGAAATCGAAGAAACCTCAATGAAGGAAACAGCCCGTAACGGGCCTCAAGGAACCTGAAATCCGGCGGTGTTTATTTTTTCAGGTGTTTTTTCATTTGTTTTTCTGATTTATTTTGTGTTATATTACACTTATTTTTTGAGTCCATTGCTGCTTTTTATATTTTTATTTTCGTTTTTTCCATTCTTTAACCCGTTGTTCGTTCGTATTTTCCTCTTTCGTCCTCGTATAGGAGTTTTCGATGATTATCGGTTTTCATTTATTTTTTATATTTGTTTTTATTTGGATTTTCCCCTTTATCTTTTTTTTTGTGCTTTTTTTCTTGTGTTTAGGTATGCTTGTCGGCTTGAGTTTTTCATGATTATGTTTTTCATTTCATTTTTGATTTTCGTTCTCCTATTTTAGTTCGCTTCTGATGATGGTCAGCGAAAGCTGTCCGAAACGGTTAGCTAATATAATTCTTTCTAACACAGTTGTGTCCGTAATTTATTTATGATGAGTAATCACTATGAAAGCTTTAAACATTTATATTCATTTATGTTTAACTCGTCAGAGGTCCTATTCAAATCAAAGGCCGCATCAGGATGAAAAGACGCACAGGTGCATAATAGTTAACATTATTCTTTGTTAATTACACGGTTTTTATATTGTCTTACATATATATGTATATATATATATATATATTATAATCACACAATATGTCCATTTGGATCCACTACAAGATGTAGACAACTCCCTGGTGGGATAAGTTGGCCTAATGTAGCAAATTAGGAGGTGCATATTATTTTTGCTGACAAGTTTTCATGGCAGCTATTCTATGCAACACTAGTCTAGACGCGAAGAAACTTATAACGGAAGTCGAGTGCTCTAGCAACTAGGCTACCACGACTAATATATAAGTTGTATTGCTCGATTCCGAGTGCCATGACCACCTATCTTTACATTCTAGCAAGCTACTGTGGCGTAGTTGGTTAGGCAGTGGTGTTTCGTCCAGGTAGAACCGAGTTCGATTCCCACGGCCGCACATTGACACTAAAAAATTTCACTTGAGCTGAGTTCAATCAATCTCAAGTGCCGTACGCTACATAGCGCGTTGGCGCAACCTATTCGTACATTTAGCTGTACCGATATAGGTTGTGTACCAGGCAATTGTAATATGCAACGCAGGTGTACACACGCAAGACTACATTCGGGACTGATTGAAGCCGCTTGTTATCGTGCTACAAGTGCAGTCCGTCCGGTGTGGGTCTGCTGTGTACTGACCTAGCGCGCATATGATGTTGTACGTGGTGGTTTGCCATTGCCTTCCACGTGAGTTAATGCCCATAAATGGAGCAGGCAAAAATAACAATAATAAGATAATCTTTGCATTCTAGCTGTACAGATGTAGATAGCGGTCGTGACAATTATTATATGCAAGGCATGTGCACATGTAAACCTTAGAACTGATTAGTAGATATTTGATTTATCGATATACACATGCAACCCCCCTGTATATCTGCTATATACTAACTAAAGCGCATATGATGGTATGCATGTTTGCCATTACCTGCAGCGTAACTATTAGCGATTAGCGATTAACGATTGTAATCCAACTCGAGACTTCTATAATGGAAGCCAAGCCTCTACCAACTGGCCTCGCCAGGGGCTGTGCCCCTTAACTCCTCTTACTTACATTTGCCTCTTTCGCTTCTATATTTTGTATAAAATTATCAAAATTTACTGTACACATATATTCAGGAAACAATAACGGATTCATAACAATTAAATTATTTACAAATAAAAATAACAATGTAAATGAAAAAATAAAAAAAAAAATACAGTTGAATTGAGAACCTCCTTTTTTTGAAGTCGGTTAAAAATTCCTTAAAAATTTAATTAACGTAATAATCTTATTCGATATTGCTAGTACACGTGCGGTTTGCGTCCTAACCAAATTAATTTTTGTCATTCCCTACAAATTGATTTTTTGATTAACCAAAAATATAAAGTATTTCGTTCAGATTAATTTTCAATAGTTCCCGCATTTCTGAGTCTCACTGGACACCACCATGAACTGAAATTTGTGAACTTCGGTAATCATTACAAAGATCAAACGATAACTGTTCCTCCTGTACATTATTCAGTTTGATTTTATGTACGGTTAAAATTGTTTGTTCACGAAACAGAATGAATTTATCGCCAACACCTATGACAGTAATATTGTAAAATGTTAAAATGTTAGGACCAATGCTTCCTCATAATTTTCATCAATATCGCCTTCTTCGCTTTCTTCGAAACATTTCAAACTTATGTTGTAGATAGGTTTCCCTTTTTTTCGCGGAATAGTATTTCTCCCTTTTTTGTCTAAAAAAAAAAACGAAAATATCAGTTTTATCACTAAAAAGATAAATTTTCATTTTCAAAAAAAAAAAATAATTACACGATACAATGGTAGTAGCGAACGTTACTGGAAACTTTAAAACTGTCTAGTTTTTTCCAGAATGAGTAGAGCGTAGAAGCAAAAGAGGACAGTGTGAAAGAGATTGTAGAGGATGTAAAGCCAAAGTTGTCATTTGGAAACTAGCAAGTTTTGAACGAGTGGGATGTGTAAATTTGGACTTAAATTGCCCTCACTGAATTAGTGTGTGTCAGTTTAGCAAACTGAGAACATTTCGAGGAGGGGGGAAGCTGCTTATAAGTTCAGCGGCTAAAATGCACATCGAAGCACCCACTGGCTTAACTGGAATAATCGCCTGCTGGCAGGTGTTAACGTTCCTGCGGCGACAGTGTGCTTTATGGGAACGGCTGGTAATTCGAGCCGGTATTTTATCTCAACAACGTCAAATTTCATACACACCGATTAAGAACACTTCAGCGAACTTTTTCAGAACACTTGCGAAACGAGTAAAATTAATTATTCGAAATACTGAACGATTAATAAGGGCAGAACGGAGAAAGCGTGAAAATCAATGAACCATTCAATTTTAAATATTATTAATTTTAACGTGAACATTCATAATTTTCTTTTTTTTTTTTTCGTACAATTAAGACTGTCTAAAATTAAAGTTAGAACAATAATTTTATCTTCGTTAAAGGTATAACAGTTGCCTTGTTTTTTTCTCTGATTTATGTTATTTTATTTCTACTCCGGTTGTTGGCTTTTTTCTAGAACAAACTAGATAAATTGTTACTTGAAGTAATTTCTTCTATTACGCGAATCTACTTTCACCTAAGCTTTATATGCATACGTCATACTTTATTCACTTTGGTCATTATACAATAAGGAGGCCTCTTTACCATTTAAGTCTTTGCTGCAACGCCGAAAGGTTTCACTGGAATTATTCGTTAAACTGGAATTATTTGTTAAAGTGGAATTGTTCGTTAAACTGGAATTATTCATTATTACTTAATGCGGACGGAAGTCCCAAATTTAATCTTTTAGCATTGCAGCGAAGGACTTAAATGGCAGAGAGAACTTGTTGAAGAAACTCAGCGTCCAACTGAAGAGGATATCAAATGAAACACAAAAACCCATTGCCGAACGAAGAAGACAGCGGTATTTTCGTATATTCTATCTTTGTTTCGACATAATATAATCCATTTGATTTCTGTACCGACGCTCTGATGATTTCCAAACACAAAGCCTTCTTCTAACGCGACACTTGAATATTGCACTGACTATACACATATCGCATGTAATATTTTTATAACTTTTTTTTAACTAATATATAATATATATATATATATATATATATATATATAATTCTATAGTAACAATAAAGAAAAAATAGTGAGTAAAAATATACTGTTTACAAAAACGTTTTGAGACAAAACCCACCTTCGATTAGAAAGAAAAAAAGCATAAAAATAGAACAGGAAAATGCGTCGCGAATGAAAAATGAAATCATAGCAGTGATTAAAACAGGATTGTAAAGTATTTGTAAAGGAAATTATAGGGAAAAGAGGTTATGGAAAAAGACGAAAGAAGTAAGTTTATAGTCTTCCTCCTTATAGTGCTGCTTGTATTCTCTCATTTCGTTCTGTTTTGGTTACTCCTATCTTCGAATTATTTTTATCCTCCATCCTTAAGCATATAAGAATATAAATTTATTTCTCCTTCTTCCCGTATTATAGGCCGATAAATTTATAAAAAGTTCTATAAAAACATTAACAAAACTAATAAATGCGGGAAACCCCAAAGAATGCCATTAGTAAATATTAAATCGGAAAAACAAAAAATACATAAGAAAGTTTAAATAGAAATTCAACTAGCCAGCTATCGTGGCCTAAATGATTAGGCAGAGTGGTATTTCGTTCGGGTAGGATCTGGTTCGAATCACGCTGCCTCACATTGACATTTCCAACAATTTTCTTATGATAATCGATTAGATGTGCTCTCAATCTTAGATTGAACGTTAAACTGATTTTCATCACTTTTTCTCTGTGTCCATTATGGTGTAACTAATTTGTTATTTCCCTGTTCGTGGGCGACATTTGTAAAGAATTCACTCTCTTCACAAGTCCCTGTTCCGGTAGTCATTTGTGACTAATTGCTCTTGTCCCTGTTCCGGTAGTCATTTGTGACTAATTGCTCTTGTCCCTGTTCCGGTAGTCATTTGTGACTAATTGCTCTTGTCCCTGTTCTTGGGCGACATTTGTAACTGACCAGCTTCCGCGATGAACAAAAAAAAAATATGAAAAAATAAAATAATAAAAAAGTTCCGGGCGCCAACGTTACTTCTTCGGGTGTAACATAACCATTAGCTCGCTCGGGCAGAGCTTTAGGCCTTCCTAAGGTTTAAAGAAAAAAAGAAAGGTCTCCGCGGCGGAGATGTCACGAAAACGTGTCCTTACAACGAAATAAACGAAAAATTCTTTTAAGAGGAGTAAATCCAATTATATTTTTTATGAAAAATAATATGCAAACCGATCATAAAACAAAAAGAAAAACGACAACGAATATTCCAAACGGTACTATTTGCCTCAAGCGGTCAAAGCAGTGAAAAAATATAAATTTTGCCTCGAACGGCGTGTAGTTGTGGAAAAAAAAAACGAAAATTTGCCTCCCGGCCAAAGCAGTTGAGATCTGATCGCGACCACGAGGAAGCGAAGACTGATCTCTCGAATTCATAGTGAATTCGACGACGATTTTATTGAACGGCCATTTTGCGTAATAATAAAAAATATATATATATAAAAAAAACGAACACGCCACCGATTTTTCTAGAACATTTTCAAAATCGGTGGAATGGCGGGTACCCTGCGTCGGTTCTTTCGGGTTCTAAGAAAAAAACTTCTCACGCCTCGACGTAGCTCGAATCGCATCTCCGACGCACACAACGCCAGATCGGACAAACATCGGACGAACCACCATCATATAATTAACACACACATATGCACGGATCGCCAAATTGGCGCCGTGCACATTGGCAATTCCCACGAAATTTGTCGATCTAGCATTATGATGGGAGAATGCTCAGTTTGCACGCTGCCCGTAGAAACCGGAGAAATAGAAATCGGAGAAATAAGCCTGAGAAACTGTCAAAACGCGGAGAAATGTGGAATTTAGAATTTGGAAAAGAGTAATCATTATCATTTTTTAATTCGGTATAGCGTGATAAATATCGAAAGTCATGGCGGCCGAATCCGTCACAATAGTCTGTCATTTATAACGTTTTACGCGTTCGCACGTGAAATATTTTTAAAGGAAGTGAAAATGTCGGTATTGCTAAAAGAGGATTTTAAGTGGACAAGGTGGCTTTGATTGTTCATGTTCAGACGTTATTTTGCTCTTCAAAATTCTAAAAGGTAAATTGTACTCTTCCGGGAAGTTTTTGAATTAAATAAAATTCCCCGTGTATATATTTTTTTTTCCGTATTGGTTAACAATTGTAAAAATTAATATTCGAAGAGGATGTTTTCTGAAAGTGATAGACACGAAATGATTTTCGGTGTTTTAAATTTCATGATCGGAAGTTAATTTGAAAGAGCTGCAATAACAGAGAAAGATAATTTTTGAAAAAAAGAATTTTTAATTCCACATTTAATAAACGTGCAGGAAACTGAAGAGACGTAATTCTTTTTTTGCTTCCTTATATATATATATATTTTTTTTTTTGTATTTGATAAGATTTTGAAGCATATTTTCCGCATGACGTCACTTCCGTTTTTTAAGAATAACTTCAATATTCATATTTCACCTTCATTTCCAACAATAATTACCGAAAAAGTTCAAATGAAATAAGTTGAAATAACGGTTTCAAAATAATGTAAATATTAGCTTTAATGAAACGAACGATGTAAAATAAATAATAAATTTCTTTATTAAGAAAAAGAAATCATATAAAGCTATTGAACTGTTCTCTCGAGATAAGTCAACTAAAATAATCATTCTACAGTCCTATGGCGGGATTTCATTTCAAATTAATATTTCATCTCCTATTTCATTTCTCGGAATTAATCTATAATTACGCATCACAGTTGGACTCGTGGTTATCATTATTCGTTTGATATAATTCGGTAAAAACGATCTTTATTTTTATAAAATGATCCCATCTACTTATGGAATAAGGTTAATATACTCATTTACTTAATTTTATTGTCAAGTATGTTCTTTTAAAGACATGTGCTTGTGTGTGTGTGCGTGTGTGTCGTATCTCTGTTTGCACTGTAAAGTGTTTCCACACAGTCGCACATCGCGGCAAAAGAATTCTTATCACTATATTATAATGAAGTCTGTAGCTGAATGAAGCTGTTTGAGCAAATCTGATGGCTCAAAATTAAAACCGCTCCCGCTATTAAACTGAATACTAATATACCTGTGCCGCAAGCGCAGAAATACCACCGCTTTTAGTAATAATAGTATTAACTGTTATCGTAGCACTCGGGGGGGGGGGGGGGGGGGCAACTCCGCTAGTAAACTTTTTATCGGCATCTCTGTAGTAATCTTTCAACTGTATTTAAAAATATAAATAATAACGACGTCGCTCCGATGTGTTCCTTAAGGTAACTCTGCAATACAGCATCGCTCCCCTGAAACAAGGCCAACCATAAAATATATCGATTACCTATCACACGTCCATAAAAGCGCAATATCTTTCAGTGCCTTACGATAGAAGGCGATGAATATGATAGTCGTAATGACGACGATAAAATAAACAAGATAAAAAGAATTAAACATCGATAAACAAACCTTTACCAACCTTCATCAATTAAAGCAAAAATTGTAAGAAAAAAAAGCCAATCTCATTCAGGAACTTATTATTAATCGCATACAATATTCACTTTCTGTTAAAACCAAATTTGGCGCGTGTTTAATCCAGTTAATTCATCTAGGTATTGCATGTTACTCACTGGTAAATAAAAAAATTCTAGGGCTGTGCTAATCATCGCTGACATAAAAACTACTTTGGTAGAATTACGAAGCTTCGACCGTTTTACTTGAAACTCAAAAATGTACAATCCTTTTGACGACTTTTGTAACGTAAAATCTATAAAAACGGAGTGTAATTTTTGAAATAAAGAGATTTTTTAACGATACAGAGCTATTTTTGATGAGCTACGAAAAGATTCCAAGGTTAAAGGGATGTAAAATTATTCGATCATACAGACATTGTTAAAACCTAATAAAAGGGAAATACAAAAATCGACATTTGCATCGTGTTGAGGCGATTTCCCAGAAAGTTTCTACGGGATATCCTATTTAGAAACAATAAATATAATTCTGAAATAACACTAGTGAAAAATAAGGGAACAAACAGGAGAAGATTTTTAAGGTAAATCATACCTCCGGCAAAGCAAATAACCTTAAAATACCAAAATCGTACGAGTATTAAAAAAATGTCTGTAAAATCGCACATACACTAAAGTCAAAGTAGAACACCGCGGAATAATAAAATGTCAATGATAGAACCAGTGTAAAAGAAGTTAATTGCAACGGGGCAAGCAATTGCAGATGAACTTGTAACACTGGTTGAACGAAACACGTTCAACAACAACCTGTACAAAAACAACCCGCTTCCGAAAAGAAGAACCAATCATCGGAAACCTTTTGAAATATTTACAGAAAATAGATAAACAAATTTTTATGTTATAAACATTAAAAAAAAAAAAAAAAAAAAAAAAAAAAAAAACTCTGATATCATAAGAAATTTAAATGTCAGTATTAAAAGTAAACGAATTAACCAAGTACCATTGCCCCCTCTCAAGTACAAATGTAAAAAAAAATGTCTATAAATTTTTTTTCTTTTTTTAAATTAAACATATATACTTTCACCAAAAGTCAAAGTATAGAACTATAATGGAATAATAAAAAATTTCCACAATGCAAAAATTGTTAACAATTTGGTCACACTGACATATATTGCCACCAACATCCTAAATACGTTAAATGTGATCCTAATATGCAGCAATGACTTAAAAAAAAAAGAAAAAAAAAATGAAAAAGCAAAATGTACAAATTGGGAAAGTTGTCATGTATATGAACAGAAAAGTGCTGTGGTACCTACACCAAAAATGTCAACGATACAACCAGTGTAAAAGAAGTTAATTTCAACGGCGCAAGCAATTGCAGATGAACTTGTAACACTGGTTGAACGAAACACGTTCAACAACAACCTGTACAAAAGCAATCGCTTCCGAAAAGAAGAACCAATCTTCGGCAATATTGTGTGAAATATTTACAGAAAATAGACGGACAAATTTTTGGGCTCGAAAATATATCAAACCAGTCTGAGAAAACTGGATCGGAGAAAAGTAAAAATGACTGAGACATCATTTCATGTACATCTTAGAACGCAAACTGATTCCCGAAATGGAAACGAGAATAATAAAAACGCTAACTCTGCCTCGATGTTAGAACTCCATCTTAAGATAAGTACCTATTTAAGAATCAACAGTTAAACCGTATACCACACACCTCGCACTGATGAAATGAAGCAGCTATAAATCGTGCTTCATCAAAACAAAAATAATCTCAAAATAATAAAATCATGAATGACAATCTCACATAATAGTTATAATAGTAATAGTAGTAATGATGAATATATAAATGAAAATGATAATATTCGGAGACTGCTAACACAATTATTAACCGAATTGTCACTATTACGTCTTCTAATTTATTTGCTTGCAAAATTTAGTCGGTGCTATTCGTGAACGACGATTAATTTCAGTCTAGTAAAACTTTGCCAGACGATAATTTATCTGCTCCTTATCAATCTGGATAGAACAGCTGTTACAACCTTAAATATTTCATCATCGAATAATCAATCGGGGCTACCTAATGAAGCAATTAGTTTAATTTCTTTAAATTCGGTATTGCATTTTTCAAAGTTAAACGAATTAAAACTTATATCGCCGGTATTAAATCAGTAAAAAAGGATATTAAAAAACGACATTAACAATTTGAAGTTTTGCTGTTGTTCACATGTTGCCCACCAGACGCTACATGAAATCTTGCCAAAATACGAGTATAATGCAAAAAATGTCTTAAGTTTAAGCTGCCTGTAATTCAAATTATTATTATTATTATTATTAATTTACACACAAGAAAGTGAAGTATGATCTAACTTTTATTCTAACCTTTGTACACGAACTTTTCGTGGACGGTCGACCGTGAAAACATGTCCTTACTTTACATAATACCAATTAAAACATTGTAACCAATTAACAATATATATATATATATATATATATATATATATATATATATATATATATATATATATAAAATTAATACGTAGCTCAAAATCGGCCCGGTTGACGGACTCCTCGGTAATGATGGTCCGATGTTCACCTTCTTGGTTTTGAATTGCCGCAGGGGAACCAAAATGCGTCTAAGCCGGGTCACTTACGAGTTATTTCATCTGATTTTATTCGGTCATATATTTATATTACAGAAGTCATATAGAGCACGAGATCGCGATTACTTTTAGTTTTGGCCAGTCCCCTGACCGAGCCCGGAACTCATTTTCTATTGCGTTTTCTGCGACCATCAACCTGACACAATCTAGACCAAAAATCCGGACAACTCGCGATCTAAAATACGACTGACTTACTCCAGCGACGATTCCTCGAGCGTTGCCTGCGGTTTGCGCTACGTCACTCCGTGACGTATCATCAATCACCCCACCGGCCGACCACAGCATCACATACGCACACACACTCGCACTCGCACTTCTTAATCAATAATTTATTATAATCAAATTTTTTATTTTATTTATGTATTTATTCATGTAATGGACACATTACACTACTAACAATATCTGACCGCATCGAGATATAATTGACTCCCTTTCCTTTCTAATTGTTTCAGGGTAAAATTCCTTAGTTGACGAGCCAAAAAAAAAAAAAAAAAAAGCAATATAATAATTTATTTTTATGTAACATTCTGCCTATTATTTCCGTTATTCCCTTGATAGATAATAATAACACGCTGCAAATTACCTTCTATCATTCCTGTCATGACCAATTTTTCCAGTCCATCCCCCATCGTATAATGTGCCCAGAGAATCCGTCTCTGTACAACGTGCTGCAACCCGTGATCCACATTGACCTTTTGCAGTATCAACAAGTTATTTCTTTTGGCAGTCCATGGGACCCTTAGCATACGCCTCCAACGGTACATTTCAAATGCTTTAATGTGCTGAATATCAATCTTCTTTAGAGTTCAGCATTCCGACGTGTATAGGAAAACAGAATTGTGCTCATTCTCATGCCATGGCTCTTCCATACTTCTGTTAACTGTGAATGTCATAATTATCGCGAGGAAATTTTACAAAAATATCGACTGCTAAAGAAATAGATATAATAAACTTCGAGAAAACGAAATATACGGCCATGTAGAAACAAGCTGGCAAACCAAAAGTAATATATTAATCGATGAACGCGTATAGCTGGAGACATTTTCATGAAATTAAAGAGATTATGTGAAGGAGGAAATCGGGGAAAAACTGAAATTTTCGAAATACTGGTACATAGAAGTAAATGATTAGGTACAGTGATCAGTAATGAAGTAATTTCGGCTGCAATTAGAGTATAACGTCCATTGAAAAATAGAACATAGAGTGAAGTGTAATGGCGATTAATCAAACATCAAATATTTACACTGCGAATTGTAACCGACATGTTGGCTTCCAACAACATCATGTAATAAGGGATTATAAAAAAAATGGATTTTTGCACTTCATTTCAGTTTCTGTCATATAACTTTGTGTTCGGCTAGAGCAGATTTATCTGTAACATCTGCTACGTGTTCTTTAAGGTCTCCAGTTTGTACAACATATATGTGTCAGAATGAATACACAACGAGGAAAATCCTACATACTTGTGCTGCATATAAATCAGGTAAATAATCTTCGTGTAAAAAAATTTTCGATTTTTTTGTTTAGCTGAAATGTTAGCCTGATTTTATTTCATTTAATATCGCACGTTTTTATCATCAGATTTTTTAAATTACATATATTTAAAACGTCAGACTTTATTTTTTCCTAAGAAACAGGAAAAAAGCAAGCCTGATGGCAAATTAAAAAAATCTCTGAACTTTACCAATGCTTTTATAGATTATATTATCGGCGAAATATTAAACACGCTTTAATTCGCGTTACGGTTGATAGCAAACAAAGAAGAAGGCGATCTACTAGTGATGAAAAAACATCATTGTATAAATTAAAAAAAGAAAAGTTAGTCTAAATGATGAGTTAAATATAGCTTATTTTTCTTAATAAAAAAAAATTATTATCCATCTTACATCGTACACACTTAATTAAAATTAATATTTACGTTATTTTTTGGATAATTATTTCGGCCTATTTTATTTAAAATTTTTCGGCAATTATTAAAGTTGAGGTGGAGAAAAAATTTGTTTTTTTTTTCTTTTCTTGCGCACGCCAGCAGTCCTAACCCAACAACAAAATCAGCTAAATTAGAAAACTAAATAGCCAGGCGTTTAAGAATGGAAGACATAACGAGCAGTAGCAATGGAACAAAGGGGGGAAGGAAAGAATGTAGGTTGCATTATAGGAAGTAGGAAGACCTAAAGCCGATAGCTGGACGTATAGAAGAAAGCGTACGTTAATGAAAGCAGAACATTCAAAAAATATATGATTAGAATCACATATACATGGAGGATCAGTGTCGTGAAGAAACCGGTAAGGAGAAGGCGACAGAGCAAATCGAAAACGTGAAGAGAAGAGAAGAGAATGATTAATCCTATGTCTAATTAAGAAAACAACGGTAGAACGACGATAGAAACAAATAAAATGGAACCAAGGCAAGAAACGACTAACCGGTTAAATAAGGCGGTAATATGAATAACGATTAGAGAAGCCAAAGTTTGAAATGATTAGAAGTGAATAGGAAACGAATGTCTGAAGAATGGAAATTACCGAGGAATAAGCCATCACGAGCGACTAAGCGAGCTAAAAAGTCAGCTGAGTGATTGCCTTCTATATCGGGAATGACTAGAAATCCATAAAAAGTCTCTGAGTAAAGAGCGGGATGAGAGCAAAGTACCGTCACAGGAATAAGAAGAAGGATGGAAAAGGCTCGAAAGGCCCCTTTAGAGTCGGAAATGATCAGGAATCTTTAGGATCCACCTGTAGAGGAAATAAAAGATGTAGCACGAAGAATGGAGGTCTATTCGGCTGAAATGAAACGAAAGGAAGGAAGCCCGAAGGGTTCAGAATGATGAAGTGAAAGGACGTAAACGCACCACTCATGTCACCAACATTCTTGGAACTATCCGTAAAGATTAAAACATGGGAAGGAAAAAAGGAATCTAGCAGATAGGCTGCCATATGTTATTGAAGTCATGAGAAAAATAAGGAAGTTCTTTTATAGAGAAAACTGTATGGGAAAATTTAGAAACACGAGCAGCTGTGTGCGACAGAATCGGAATTTTATGAGGCACTAATCGCCAGTGGTTTTTGATAAAAGGAGGATTTTAGAAAATAAGGAAAGAATATATATCTTAGGAGGATGACAGAGATCAATGCAGTTTAAAAAAATAGGGGACGATATTAAAGGATATAGTGTAAGGCCAAAATAAATTAAGACAATGTGAAATAAAAGCTAGGATAGGGGTTTTGATAGGAGTAAAGCGCTAGCTATTATAAATCGAAAAGAAGAACTGAATAAGAGTAGCGGACGCGAGTGGAAGACGTTTAACACGAAAGCGATAGCCTAAATAGGGTATACGACTGAACAGGGGTAGCGAATTAGATTCAGCAAGAATAGCAGGAATTGGAAAGAGTTTAAGCGCGCCAAGACAAAGACGAAGGCAAACGTTTTGAATTGCATCTAGTTTGAAGAGACGTAACTTGAACGCATAACTATAAATAAAAGAACAATAATCAAATTTAGAACGGATAATAAATTCGTAAGAAGAAATAAGAATATAGGGGGATCGTCATTCTATTTAGTTAGCGACGAAGCTTTCAGCAAGTTTGGCCTTTTGATAGTAGAAGCAGAAAGATATCTGATATGTTCAAAGAAGGACAAACGACTATCAAGAAAAATACCAAGATAACAGAAGCAATTAGCAAAAGAAAGAGATATACTGTTTAAGGATAGATTAACCAAAGCAGGGTTATAGGGTCGAAGGGAAAAGTAAGAAGACTTAGAGAGAGAAACCGAAAGATTAACTAAGGAAAAAGAATGCGTTACACTTTCCTCTTTCTTCTTTTTTTAATTCAATCTCTTAACCATTTATGGCTGGCGGTGACTGAAATGCACGATCTCCCTCACTCCCTCCTGGAGCTGTTCCAATTACAACAGCAATGGTACTGACCTTGAAAACTTCATCCTTCCTGATAATTTATTCCTTCCCAATGATTCCTCTCCCACTTACTTTAAGAGGGATCTAACCGTCTTGTCCCCTAATACCAGCTTTAATTACAATTAGACCAGTGGCGGCTCGTGCATATGTTCACATTCGCACGTGAACACCCTGTATTCAACTTTAAAAAAGTAGAATCCAATATTTTTATTTATATTTATTATTTATATATCATTATTAGTAAAATTAATGTTAAAAATAAATTGATTTTACATTTTTAAAAAGTAATTAAGTTTTGTCCGGAATTCTTTTAGTGTGAAGGCTACTTGTAGCACGTGCGATCGAAAACCGTGTAAGTACAATGTAGTAGTGTGTTAGAAAGATAAAAATGATGTTGTGTTAGTGCATGTGTTACATAGGCTTGATGGAGCACACTCGAAGTGTGAACCAAACGATAGGCGTTGTTATTGCAAGATCATATTTTGTAGGTGGGCAGTACTTTAATGAAGTGAATTTGATTATAAACAGAATTAATCGATAAATTTTCATAAAACGATTATATGTTTACATTTTTTTACTGTTTATAACCATATTTGAATTTTGAAGGAAATAAAGTTTGATTAGAGCATATTTATGTGCTTATTTTTACTTTTATTTTATAAGAAAACTGTATAATTGCATCTATATTATATCGATTGTGTTATTGTGTTGCATACATATACAAGTTAGTACAATATTGTGCATTTAAAAACAGTTACGTGTTTAAAATTACCGTGATTCTATTTGTCAACATTATAATTTTCAAATATTGAAATACAGTAAAAATTGGTTATAACGGCATACCAATTAGTTTTTAGCTTTGAAAGATTTATGCAGATGAATTTAACAAAAACATCATCCTTAATCTTTTTCAATGAAATGAAATTTATATAAACAGAACAGATATACCGTTATTTTTTGTTCTGTTTATTTTGTTAGTGTCAACATGTAAAATGCTTATTATAAATATAACATTGATGAAAACCTGTGGTAAGACCATTGCAAAAAATATTAAAAAAAGATCACTATGGTTATTTTATTATAATAAAAAATCGAAAAATTACAAATTTCTTCAAAAGTAAGAAAATATCAAACCACTTCCGTTTTGGTAGTTTCTTTTCTCTTACTCTTGCTTTATGCTGATTTAAGTTTTTTTATTATCATACTTTTATGTACAAAAAAGAAAGTATGTTGTTTGTGTTTTTGACTAAGAAATATGTGTAGTTATATTATAAATAAATGATTGCTTATTCAACGTAATTTATGCCATAAAATATTTCGTGTCATTTTCGTAACGAACTGTTCATTAGTAGTAAATTTTGAACATTAAAAAATTATAATGCTTTATTTGATATAAGATATAACGACCAGATTATTCAGCTTTTTGAATGTTTTTATAACTAATTTCTACTATATCTTATAATTTGTCATTTTATTATACTCTGGTTGGTGAGACATGCATTATGTAAAACTGATACTGTTCAAGATGTTGGCTGGATATTGTAGCATAAAAATTTAATTGTTTTTCTTTTTAAGCAAATTCAAAATAATGATAAAATATAAATATTACATAGACTTAAAAAACAATAACCAACATTTTGCAAAATTTTAACTTTTGTTTGTTTTTAATGTACTTAAATAAAAATATGTAACGAGTTATCACAGTTCATATTATTAAAATTAAAATATTTGGTAGAAACCACATCACTTTTAAAAATACTAATAACGTTTTGAATATGTATACACAGTCGATCATTGGGAACACAGTTTAGTTTTTTTCGAATATTTTCAATAGTAACGTAGTTTCTACCTAAAATTGTAATTTTACTTAAGGTTAAAAAGTGCCAATTATATTCTTACTAAGTTTTTCGACACTAAAACGAATTAAAACATTTTTATGTAGCACAATGTGGGAATACAGGTTAAATGCTTTAGCTATGTTATCAATTGAAAAACAAATGTTCCACAATATTCCTAACTTTCATGAAACTGTTATAGATTTTTTTTCTTTAAAGAAAGATAGAAGAATAGATTTAATTTACAAGACTTTTAACTGAAAATTATTAATATGCGCACATACACACAGGCACATACATACATGTATATATACATATATATATATATATATATAGTTTTTGATAAACTGTTTTCAATAAATATTTGTGTAATATTTAATATATTTAATTGTGAACCTCCACTTCTGTTACTCACGAGCCGCCACTGAATTAGACTACCCTTATGGGATCCTATGGCGATGATTACATCCCTCCTTAAGATTCTCTTAATGATTTTTTTCTAAAACAAACTGGGCTCTATTTAGTTCACTGATGGACTCGAAGCTTTCTACGTTTGAATCTGTCTTTGATCCTATGCTTCAGTATAACTCATTTTTAAATTCGAAAATTCGATCACTGTTGTCGAAATGCCTCATCATTCTGGCGGAATGAGGAATGCAGCACTGCATTTGATCACAGTCATGCTACCTTCAGAACATTTCGTTCGAATCCCACATCTGAAAATTTCTTTGCTAACAAAAGGGCGAGAATACTAAAGCTTGATTTATACTTAAATCCTGTAAAAAATCTTCCTGGAAAAATGTATGTTCTTCAACTCCACTTTTCTCTCCTCTATTGCTTTTAAAAGAATAAACCTGTTGAAGGTCCTGTCTCATACCAAATGGAGTAGGGCGATCCTTATATACTTATTTCCCTGTAAAAAACTATCATTCGCTCCAAATTTTATTACTGTTTCTATGTCTACGGTAATGTCTCAAAATTCCTTCTCTCCAAATTAGATGCAATCCAAAACTCTTGTCTTCGTCTCTGTCTTGGTGCTCTTGCAATACTTGCTGAATCAAATACGTCTTCCCTGTTTATGCTTAGATCCTATTTAGAATATTGTTTCCTTGCGAAACGCTTACCGCTGATGTCTTCCAAACTTCTTTCTTCTTGTATCCATATTATAATTGTACTCCAAAGAAAATTCCTATTCTTGCTCACATTTCCTTCCAACTTGGCTAATCGCATGGATTCTCCTAAGATTTTCTACCTGCCCATACCGTCCAAATCTTTATCTCGAATCGTCGCTATGCAGGAATTCCATAAGACTATCAATTCCTTATTTCTTCTACAGATGAATATCTTTATTAATGGCTCGAGGGATCCTGGGGTAAAGTTGGAACTTCTTTTATCCTCCCAGAAATTAATCGCTCTGAATCCTTTAGACTCCCTTCCTTTTGTTCTGTATTTGCAGCCGAATTCATGACTACCTGCGTTCTGATATTTATGTTTTCTCCCGCCGCTATTTCACAAACTATTTGATTATGTTTGATTCCACGGATGCCCTTCGGGTCATATGCTCTGTTTTTCCTAAATATTCCTATGATTTCATCATCCTTCGAATACGCTCTTTCATTCATGATCTTTTTTTCTCCATTCAATCCGTAATAGTTGTTATGTATTCCTAGTGATGCAAGCATAGAAGGCAATGAATTGGTGGAGTCGCTGGCTCGAGCTGTTACTTCCTCGCTCATCTTCTTCTCTAAAATTCCAGGTTCGAATCTCCTCCTTCTTTTCAAAAAACCTCATTTCAAATACTGGCCATGCTCTGTTCTTTTCTAATAATCTACCTCACTGTCTAGCTGTTCAATCTACGCTTCCTTCCATCCCGTGACTCTTTGATTTCCCCTTATTTCGTTGTTCTTCCGTCGTTTCTATTATTCACTTATGTCTTAACCATTTATTGTTACCTTCTCGTTTTCCCTTTTTTCCCTAACATCCTCTCCATTTTTCCTTCTTCATCTGAACGATAAAGCTTTCTGTGATTTCAACCATATTCTTTTTGGGTTTCCGTCCTTCTCAAATAAACGATCTATTTTTGATTCTCAACCCTTAGCACTTAACATTGTCCGCCATTCTTCTACTTAGTTCTTTTATATTACTCATCTCTGACCGAATTGCTATTTAATTGTTGATTATTTCCTCTCTATATTGCTTTTGGATATAAAATCATTATTACCGCGCCCAAAAAAAAAAAAAAAAAAAAAAAAAAAACTTCGAGCTTGCACGTATTCTTCTTTGTAGAAAAATAAGATCATTTATTTATTTTTATCATTACTTTTTTTAGGGCGAATGAAATAAATGCTGATCGATAAATGTAAATCTATTCCCCTTAATAATTTTACGCGGTTTCTATATTTCGGATTACATCAGCGATGGCTAGAGTAATGTAAATTCTCGACGCGACGTACACTTTCTGAGATGACCAAACAGTTACTAAACTCAAGATTGACATGAGAGGAATTGCGCACCTGCAAAATCTTCTAAAATAATATTTAGGTTTCCATCGATTATTACGGATATTGTATCCATCCGAAGTTGGCTATCTACTATCAAGCTGACCTGCTTCCACTATAATGCAATCCTATTTGAATGGCGTTACTTTTTTCCGGTAAGGAAATTTGCTTTAGTCATCCATTGCTTCAGGATTTATCGCATAAAACTCAAAAAAAAAAATAATATATATATATATATATATATATATAAATACATGTTTTTTGCACGACTCAATTTGGTTTTGGAAACAACCGAGCGTTATACAAGTTGCTTTCTTACCACGTTTATAATTGCCATGTATCTTTCCATATTTTACTGGGCTGGCACATGACATTGTGATAGCAAGACGCTTTATATTGATACGGTTTACTGAAACTGTCATGGTGGGCAAGGGTTGCTATGCCTCCACTAGTTCTAATGCCTTACTCACTATTATTTGAAGAGTTGTGACGTTTGGTTTATTGGTTGTTAGAAGTCATCATTTGGTGTATTATATATTCGCTCTCTTGTTTTAAAGTCCTTAACTTTTTGATAATTTGAGAGAAGTGGTTTATAATCTTCTGACTGTTAGGAAAAGTTTAAGGGATGACAAAGTGTATAATAGTAATGGGTGTAAGTTCGCTAATTTCTCAAATACGGATCTAGAACTGTATCGCATATTCAGGAACTGTTCTTGAATATGTATCCATCATACCCAAATGAATCCGATGTTTACACGCACGGTACACTCCATACTGACACTCGTTTGCATTAGTTGTCAACGCAGCGTACTCTTACTGTTGTTAGACTAGATTGAGTCCTGTATGTTGCTTAAACAAGTCCGGAGAGCGGCATAGGTTGCTCATAGTAAATTACTTATTTGAGCTTTTTTTTTTTATTGTAAATGCCCTTAGTTCTGTTCGCGTTTAATTAGTTACATCAAATATTTTAATATTTAAGACTCTTCACCGTGCCTCTGGCCTATGCAACAGTGAATGGTAGGGGGAAAAAAAATGATTGCTACTGGTTTAGCGGAAGGCGTTTGTTTTTTTAAATATTTGGTGAAGCAACTTAAATCAGCTTAATCTCTACTATGTTAAATAAAAGTGGAAGAAAATAAATAAAATGCAATTAAACTGTAATTTATGTATTTAAAAGAGAAAACTTAATCTTTCGTTACTTTTTAAAAATGATTAAACCATACTACAGGTAACTAATAAATAACAAATATAATAAGTATTATTACACAAACAATTAATTTACTTGTTTAAAGAAAGATATAGGCCAAATTGTCGAGAAAACCTCTTTTTTTGCCAAATTTACCATCAGGAAAAAAAATGTACGAAAAAGATAGCAAACATTGAGTAGAATTTGATGCTCTGTTCAAGATTAATATTTTAAACTTCTATAGTGGATCTAGTCATCGATGGTTCAGAGTTTCGGATACGTATCGGAGCTTTAGTCGGAGTTGCGTCATAAACTCCGCTGTAGGATACGGATCTGCCGGTGTGTAATACGCCTTCCTTGTCGATTGCCGCTTCTGCAGTATAATTAATGAAGTCTGGCTCCCTATGTTACTAATCAATTTATTGAATTCATCGTATGTTTGTGCGAAAGGTTGAGGTTCAACAACGAACTACTATTAGCACTTCTTAGTTAGATTTGTCAGAGGTAGAGGTGCTTGAAGAGGGAGTTTATTTTTTTTTGGTATAGTGTCATCTGGGTTATCGATTTAGCTTACGATTACTTATCCATTTGCTGCAGTAGGCATTAGAGACGTTTTACTCTGCACTTACATTGAAAAGGTTTCTTTTCCGTTACACGTTGTCTACTTGATGTTACGTAATATGGTCATTTTTGCTTTGTGTTTTGTTAGTCGACTTCTTTTTCCATTCGAGCCTCGGAAGTTGCAATATTCAGTTCCAATTGTTTTACTTCTGTTAGTTTAGCCTCATTACAATTGGGGCACTCGTAGTCTTCTATTTGCAAGCAGATTCGATAATCATACTTATTATGTCTGATTAGGACACTGGCACATTGCAGAAATTAATTTACTCAATGTGCAGTTATCTTCGCCAACTGAGTATATAGCCAAATTTTTCGTCTAATGGATTAAATCATAAGATGGACAAAGGAGATACTAATTTTAAGGACAATCTACACCGTAGATATAGGCTTAATTTGTTATTTTGTTAGGCAGTACTAATTTATGAGATGGACTTCGGATTCGTCGCGCTTTAACTGTTTTGTCGCCTAAATTTATCTCGGCGCCATTGGCGAAAAATGTGTCTGGTAACACTTTAGTTTTAAGAAAAATTACGGTACTGCTTTTCGATGTACAAGAACCAGCAGTAATGTTTAGAAGTGATCCGATTAGGTCTTTTAGTGCAGTAAAATAATTGTTTAGGAAAGGAAAAATTATGCCTTCAGGTGGGTTGCAAAAATCATTTGCAAAATGTTTTTATTTATCGACGTTACAACATTTTGTATAATGGGTTTGTTATCGCAGCGGTATTGGACGTTGGGTTGATGCTATTAAATAGCGAATGAACATTTATTGTTTGCGAGGTCGACGCAGATGTAGAGTTTTAGGGAACAAAAAGAAGTATGTGTCGTCTGAGTAGTAGTGTGTGTGTAACGGCATCGCTGATAATCACGTTAGCGATTGCTGGGTTTATAAATTTATTCTCCGTTTGTTTGTGTGCCTTATCTAGTGGTGCTTATAATTACCTAGTCGGTCCGTGTTCGATCAGCTGCTACAGTTTCATTGGGTTCTGCAAGGGAAATGGTGTGCCATCCTTTCTTCAGGTTAGCAGAAGAGGGAAGATCGAGGCATTATTTAATTTAACGCAATTTATTTACCAGAGATAAGCTTCGAAAAAATAACACGTATACGCAGGACCGATTATTAACTTAACTCGATCTCCAAAGCACATAATTCCCTAAGAAACGTTTCTAAGCTAAAAAGTATATCTATAATAGATACATCTTAGTGGTTTTGTTATATTAAATTTAATTCATCCGAAAATTCGATTACCACTGTTTCCACTGGTTACTTTTACATGGACGAAAATCTTTTTCAAAGAAACTGAAGCGTAAAGACGTTTAATTTGTATCTCTTTCGTGTAATTACATGTTGTTGATATGCTGAGCTAGTTGCCTTATTGTGTTATGTGAAAACAGTTGATCAATGTATTGTGGTTATTATTATTATTCTATGTATTAAAATAGTCTTTAAACGAAAGCCTTATGGTTAAATTTTCATACTAGATTCTGATCAGATATTTATGCTTCTTACTTCTCTAACAATCATTCCTTTTATCGCTCCATCCAGCCAAATCTTCCTACCCACGACTTTTCTATTCTACGAAATTCCGCTGAAATCTCTATTATTTGTTTGCGCCTTAATCGTATTACCTTCTTGGCGTTTTCATTTTCATTAACTTTCCTAACTGTCATCTTCATTCGAATCATGAAGCTGTCTGTAATCCCAACCATATTTTTCCTCCCGTCTGAACGTGCTATTCTTTATTCCAATTTGTTATCCCTGGGGTTTCCCGGTTCTTATTTCTCCTCCTACACCCTGTCTCTTCCCTCCCAGTCCATTAGCCCAGTGCTCGGTTTCTTTATTCTGGCTATTTCTGACCGAATCAGTATTTAACTGATCCTTTCCTTTCTTGTTGCTGCTGGATAAAGATCCGTGGCTGACGTGCCAAAAATTTAAAAAAAAAAAAAAAGAAAAAACGAAAGCGGCGGTCATTATTAATTTCTATACTTAATTATTGAAGGAAGATAGTAAAAGATTTGCTTGCTTGTTATGACCACATTGATACCGCCCCCCACGGTTTCTTAATCATTATGCAAATAAACTATATTTTAATTGTATTATTTTTTTTAATTGTTTTATTATTGCAATTATTGCTATTATTATTACCGTTATTATTATTGTTATAAAATCGTTATTTTTTTTTTTTTTTTTTGGAGGGAGAAGTCACCAACAAAGAACATCGATTTGTGTTCGACAACATTTCGATAGGTTATTTAGATTCGTACAATGAAAGCAAGAGGAAGAGGAACAACAGAAAACGACCGAAATTAATATAAAGAGAATTCTACGCATGAATCTTTTGTACACTGATCGACCAATACTGAACGATTTACACGTGGAGTTTTCTTTAGTACGAACTTTTCAAAGACCAACCGATTCATTGATTTTGTAACAATAATAACATGATTTTTTAAAAAATAATATAATATAATACGGAGCTTATGAGAGCTTTGTAAGAATAACAGATATTTTCAATAGGTAAATGCAATTTACCGGCTTAAAGGAAAGCATTATAGTTTTATCATAGCGGAAAATTACTATCTATTCCTTACCGAAGCATACGTAATTAATCTAAAATACTTCCTAGACGTATAATTTTAAGTGCAAAATTTCCACCCTTTGGTAAAATTTAAAAAATATATATCACTAATTCGTCATGGTTAAAGACATAGCAGTTATCGCTTAATTTATCTTTTAAGATTCTTATCCCAAATCCCCGACACCGGGGGAAAAAAAACAAAAAAAAAAGAAAGAAAACAAATATTAACAGATATCTTACGAATTCAAAATAAAGCTGTAAAACTAAGTCTACATCGTGTGGTCAGATTTGAAAAATAATTAATTAGCTTTTCAACAACGGCCATATTTTTCGATATAAGAAAAGCATAATTCTTTCTTATAGTTTCGCAGACAATTATTTATCAGACCACAATGCTTGATTCGCAGCTCTCGCATGTTATTAGCATCGAGAATGGCATACCGCAAGGCTCTCTGCATCTAGCGTAACCTTATTTATCATATCCACATCAATGATATTACTGATTATCCGGTTTTCCACTGACGACCTAATTTTAACTTTGGTCTTCGTTTAGTGAAAATGATATTCCGATTCATTTTCTATTAAATTTTTTTTTTTTTTATAGGGGTGTGTATGAGGGTTTCCATGTGCCGTGTTTAACTACTGGGGCTATTACATTCTATTAAATGATTTGTACATTTCTATAGATTGCTTCAATATGATACATTCTATTTTATTTAATATCTCCTTGCATGTATATAACTTTAAATTTACAGCTCTATTTTTAATTTTTTTATGTGCCATTAATATAAATATAAATCAATACAGACTTAGAATATGGCTATGTCACTCACCGGCATTGTTATAAATCGAACAACACACATCATGTTTATTTTTTGCTTCACGAACAAACTTTGTCGCATTATTCTGTTTCATAAAAAAGCAGGAAAATTACTATATTTTCTTTTATTTATTTATTTATTTTTTTTGATGAAAACAAATTTATTAAACTAAAATATATTACTGAAACCAAAATTTAATTTTGCAGCATCTTAATTTATCATTTCGTACGTTTTTCTTGTTGACTTTTATCGAAGTAGAAGAAAGCAATTACGATTATGCACGAATTTTTCCTTTATCAAATTTCGCTGTATATTTTTGAAAAGATATCTTTTCTTTTATATTTAATAAATGCAACATTTCAATTTGAAATGATTTGCATGCTAAAAGATACAAAAGAAAAAAAAAAAGTAACACAGCTCAGACAGAGTTAATATTTCGAACGGTATATTACATTATTATTCTTATTCTGCGCCCTGCTTGTAATTTCTTTTTTCCTTTAAGAATACCAGATAAAATTCTGAATATTTTTCACCGACGACACTTTGAAGTTAAATCTAGCGTAAATAAATATTGTCACGAGAATTTGTATCTAAAGAAAGATGAAAATAGCAAAAAAAATTGTTGTTTAAATCGCTTGCTCGGCTGTACCATTTCAATATTATAATAACGGCGACAAAAACAGCGTATTATTATTTGTCAGTTATTTATGTAAGTTCTCGCCCATCCAGAAAAGGAATCAACAAACCGCCATTAACACCTTCCTAGAGGGGAAAAATTGGAATCGTTTAAAAATTCTTAATCCTCCTGGCTTGTCAAATTTTTCACTATTTCAAGCGAAAAAATAACATAAGAAGATTTCGGGTGTACATTGTAAATCAACTAAAAGCCGAATTTATGAGGTATTCTTAAACTGTCTCGACATTTCTGTGCGCCTACATCACGATCATCTCGCAAAGCACTTTATTACACTGTATAGTGATGAAAATAGCTAATAAACTAGCATGTTTTCTGTGAGACAGACTTGTCTGCTGACAATTATCCGTTACGGAGAGCATTTTCAATATAAAACATTGCAAAACTGACAGCAATTATTTTCCCCTAGACTGCAGCTAGACTGTCACGTTTATTTCTTATACATCTTGGCAGTCTCATTAGAATTTTCGAAAAATGT
This sequence comes from Icerya purchasi, assembly GCA_039619475.1. Lineage (NCBI taxonomy): Eukaryota > Metazoa > Arthropoda > Insecta > Hemiptera > Monophlebidae > Icerya > Icerya purchasi. Next base: position 94,166,526 of record CM077116.1, on the reverse strand, counting down.
TTCGATCTACTATTAATAGTTCATTGTAAACTTATGATAACCTCCACTGGTCAACAGTTGGCTATGACTTTATATTTTCCGTTCATTTGCTGTTCTTATTTTTTCTAGTCTTAATCCCATTAATGTCTTCTTATTCATTGTTCCAAACACTGCCAATGCTATAATACATTTTTGGTGCACAGTACCTATAGCAGCTTTTTATGATTAACATTTGATCTATCATTACGCACAAATACCATCTTACATCGACTCATGATCATTTATTTGTATAGCACTTAAGGTGCTTGGTTACCAAGTCGGAGGTCACGAGTTCGAGACTTGTCTCGTCCCGGATCCAAGTCGCTCCCAAGCTTACCCAGCCTGAAATAATTGGGTACCAGAGAAATCTGGGAAAGTAAAGGCGGCCGAGAGAAAGGAACTGGCCCCCCTACTCTCATTAGTGCCGTTGGGCTTAGTACATTGTGAACCTTAACTTCACAATCCCAACGCCCTGTAAAGGGTATGGAACTCACTTTACTTTTACTTTTTTACTTTTCTATGACCGTCAACACAACTATCGATAATTATTTATATTTTCAATAAGGTTTTAAAAGTACGAAGTGATAAAGTTTAATTGTCTCGCGTTCGTTTTTCGCGTCTATTAAAGAGATTGTCTCGTGTTTAGAGGCATTATCTGTTGATAATGCCATCGTCCCCTGCCTCTCACCGAAGGCAGACCGTTCCAACATCGGAACCGATCGGTGAACAAAACCAAACCGATTCACCACCTTCGCGCCCTCCTACCCCTCAAAAACAGCTGACAGCCGCAACGACTGCATTAACGCCGGACGGTAAGTATGGTGGTAAATCGCAGACTTCAGGTAAGCCAACGGCGAATCGAAACACAACACACACCTCACACATGCACAATACCGCTGATAACGATGATACCGCGGTCGTACACAGCGATGCGATAAAATCTATCTCCGAATTAACTACCGCTTCTTGTAATACGACTGATTACAATTATCAGTTTCCCGCACTGATAAATAACGAAATTCCAAATAATTTAAACCAACAAAATAGAAATTCAAAACATACCTTCGCAGATAAAATCAAATCGAATAAAAAGATCGCCCCATTAATTAATTTCAACTACCCTTCCCGTGAATGCGGAATTATTTTTGATTATATCGCACCCTACGTTATACGTGATTATTTTGTCGCGCTTAAAAACCATGTAGCAGGCAGCTTAAACATTGTAGCAGGCTCCCGTATTAGCGGTGATAGAATTCTAATATTTTTTAAATCCAGACAAATAACAGACGAATTTCTAGCAAAAGGTGGCCGGATCACCATAAATAATAGAACAATTACTGCGCGGAGACTTAAACAACCGGCGAATAAACTCATTCTATCAAATGTCTGTCCAACCATCCCGAACGAAATATTAGTTCGACATTTGCAAGAAGTTTATCCAATAAAAATCCTTTCGCAAATTTCCATTTTACGTGTGAATCCGGTGGATGATGAATTTGCTCACGTAGTAAGTTTCAGGCGGCAGCTTTACGTCGAACAGTTTAATTGCAAAAATATCCCTGATTCCTTCACATTGAGGCACAACGACTACGAATACAGGATCTACACGCAGCTCAATGACCATTCATGTGAAAATTGCAAGAAGAAAGAAGGAACAGTTAATCAAGAAGTTTTTTCCGAAACCATAACGACATTTCCAGCGCCGGTCGAAAATGCCTGTGCTGATAATAATCAACAGCGATATCAACCAACAACCAATAGCGACAAACAAGATGCAACATACACCAAACAAACTAAGACAATGGTAACTGAGCAAACTGTCCGACAGGAGCAGCACCAAAACATAGAAGAAACACGCAATCAATTACAATTAAATATTGCCCCTTCTACCGACAATACCTCTACTGTAATGAACATTGATAATAACAACCCCCTTCAAAAACGACCACACCCCATTAGTCCCGATGAAACATACAATTCAACTCAACCGCCATTTCCAGATAAAACTGCTACTAAGCGAATAAACCTAGAAAATCAAAATTCTACGGCGCACAATGTAGAAATTAACGTCATGGACAATGCTGCCAAACCAGCCTCTAAAGAAGCAAACAAAGGAGTTGATATTAACCTATTAACAGAAGGAACATCACATCTATTTACTAGCGGCCAGACTCCGTTCTTCTTAGACTATCAAGAATTTCAAGAATTCATAAGACAGGTGGCCACAAGTCAGGATTTTGTTAATTACGCACTGACTTTCACAGAAGATAGGGATAACCTTTTACACATGCTTTCTCAAGTAAGACCATTATTAGGCAGCGTAGGACTTAAGAACAGATGTACTCGCATAATTAATAAATTAAAACCTCTCCTTAGCAAGGATGACCCTGAAACTAAGATATAAAACTAGTCATCTTAAGTAACACTGTCAACAATAATTAGAGAAAATGGCTGCAAATCTCAGTATTCTGCAATGGAATTGCAGAGGGTTTTATAAACGTATAGACGAACTGAGATTACTCATTAATAACTACAATCCAATAATCATTTGTTTACAAGAAACGCACTTAAACTCTTCCCATTCACCACTTATTAAAGGCTACAGAATATTTCGCTCTGACTACACACAGGGACAAGCAGCATGTGGAGGAGTCTCGATACTAGTGCATGAAGCGATTCCATCACATGAAATAAGGTTAAGTACCATGTTTCAAGCGGTAGCGGTGAAGGTGAAAATCCCGTCCCTTCCGCTCTCATCCATTACAATCTGTAATTGCTACTTCCCACCCGCTACAAACATAACCAAAATAGACTTTGATACATTACTATTTCAACTGCGGGACCCAGTGTTATTACTGGGAGATTTCAATGCCCACTCTTCTGAGTGGGGTTCAACACAGCCAAATAGACGAGGAAATATGATTTCAAATAGCATCCGTAATAGTGACCTGGTACTCCTCCCTCCTCCATCACATACACATTTCAACACAACTCATAACACTTTTTCAATAATAGATTTAGCATTTGCATCCGTTTCACTATTTCCTTACTTGAACATAGATGTACATGGTGATCTGTGTTCAAGTGACCATTTCCCTATTTTCATACACTTTCCCCACCGGTTGCAAAAATTGCACTCAGCCCAGGTAACAAAAAAATTTGCATTCCATAAAGCAGATTGGAAGGGTTACAAAGCAAAGGTTACTATCCCTAAAATTCAAACGGAATCGGTAGAGGAAAATCTGAAAATTCTCATCAACGCGATGAATGAAGCAGCGAGAGCAACAATACCGAAAACAACAACAGCTCCTCGGAAAAAGCGAGTACCATGGTGGTGCCCCGAAATCAAAATGGCGATCGCACAACGGAAACGAGCATTGAGGAAGTATAAAACAACGAAGTCACTTACAGACCTGATTGAATTCAGAAGATTTAGAGCTCGAGCCAGGCTACTTATCAAAATGAGAAAACAGGAGTGCTGGACAGCATTTGTATCATCTATCTCAAAAGATATGCCTGCGACGGTGGTTTGGAGAAGAATCAAGTCGTTGTGTGGTAACTATCGTCCTCCAACTACCCCTTCCTTACTCATTAACAATGTCCTGCTCACAGACACCAAAGAAGTGGCAGATGCCTTTGCGCAACATTTTGCTAAAGTATCTTCCTCAGCATCCTACACCGATTCCTTCCTAGAACACAAAGCGAGACTAGAGGAGCAAAAAATATCCTTTCCTCCAGATCAAAAAGAAAAATACAATGATCCTTTTTCAATGTCTGAACTAAATTACCAGCTCGATAAAAAGCTAAAAAACAGTGCACCTGGAGCCGACTCCATTCATCCATTCATGATCAGATACCACCTAATCTAGCTAAACAACTACTCCTTGACGTATACAACAAAATTTGGACAACTTCCTCCATCCCAAAATCCTGGAAAGCAGCTTTAATTATTCCTATCCTCAAACCTAATAAAGAAACCTTCATTCCTCAAAATTACAGACCTATCTCCTTACTATCTTCACTCTCCAAAATCATGGAAAAAATGGTGAACAGACGACTATCCTCTTTCCTAGAATCTTCAAACGTTCTCTCCCCAATACAAATTGGAGGTCGCAAATCAAAATCCCCAATGTTACATCTCCTGAGCCTAAAAAGACAAATACTTGAAGCCCAAAAGAGGTCACAAGCTCTCTATACTGTCTTTTTTGACATAGAGAAAGCATTCGACCGGATATGGCGATATAAAGTGCTTACAAAGCTGAAGAACGCCAATATAAAAGGCAATATGGGCAACTATATAATGAATTATTTGTCAAACAGACACATTCAAGTAAAAATTGGCTCAACTGTATCCTCTCCTGTCCTAATAGAGAATGGTATTCCTCAAGGCTCTCCTCTAAGTGTAACACTCTTTATCCTATACATAAATGATTTGGCGGACTGCATACAGCCGCCGGTAACATCCCGATTGTTTATAGACGACCTCAATATATCCTTAGCATCAAACTTTCCTTCCAACGCCAAATCTATACTACAATCCACAATCAATAGGTTATATTCGTGGACCGAAAGTAACGGCCTTACTTTCTCCTTAAATAAAACTTCTTGTGTAAAATTCCAGAAAAGTCGTCGAGTAAACCCAAACCATGATTTTTCCCTTACCCTAAATGGACTTCCTCTTTCAGTCACATCCTCAGCTAAATTCTTGGGTCTAACATTTGACTCCCATCTGACATGGTCTCCTCATATTAAAGAACTCAAACGCAAATGTAATAAAATCATAGCTATCCTAAAATGTTTATCACATCATAAATATAACAATAATCCAAAACTACTTCTATCTGTATACAGATCACTTATTCTAAGCAGATTAACCTACGGCTGCCAGGTGTTCTATTCGGCTAGTAAGCAGCTCATAAAATCACTTGAATCAATCCATCACGCTGCTTTAAGGTCCATCCTTGGGGCGCATCGAACATCTCCCACGCAGGGTGTCTGTGTGCTATCAGGAATTCCGCCATTATCCTATATATTTGACTTCTACACCTCCCTTGAGGTACCAACAATATCACTTCTCTTCGAGGAACACTGTCATTCCTCCTCCAGCCTTTCAAAATGATCCAATACCTAATATTCTAAATTTTTTGACTGAGAAAAACATCAAATACAATCCAGATCTCCTCCTGTTCCCAAAAGAACCACCATGGGAATACCCCCCATTGATGGTAGACTTATCACTCTTTATCCACCGTACATCTAACGAGGACCAATATAAAGCTCGCCAAAAAAGTATCGAAAAAATACAAACTTACACACATGATACACACGTTTATACAGATGGAGCTAAAGCAAATGTCGCTGGCACACTGTCCACTCCCACAGCATGTGCCTACCTAATCTCAGGTGAAGCCGAAGCAGTGAGGCTACATGATGACAGCTCCGCATTAGAAGCCGAGCTATACGGAATTCTCTTTGGATTGGAAGCATGTGCGTGTTGTAAATCTGAGAACAAACAATACATAATTATCACAGATTCACTGGCCTCCCTTCAAACTATTCAGTCACTTACTATAACCAGTTCATTAGTCTATAAAATAAGATCTACAGCACATCGCCTTACCCAAGAGGGGATACAAGTAGGCTTCTTGTGGGTGCCGGCACATGTTGGAATACCCAGAAACGAATGTGTAGACCGGGCCGCCAAGTCAATGTTGTCTGTCCCTATGCCACCCAATGTCCCACCACCAGAAATCACTCCCTTCTTCCACAAAAATATGAAAGAACATTGGATCTCATCCTGGTCCCAACATGCAACTTTCCTAAGGAATATTAAACCAAATGTTGATCCTTGGTGGCCACCGATCCAAATGTCCAAAAAAGAATTCTCTGCCCTTAATAGATTGAGACTGGGACACACATCGATATCTCACAACCATGTCCTCCAGGGAGCCCCTCCACCGATTTCCTGCCCATTCTGTAATGCAGCAGTGCTACCTTCGGTGGAACACATCCTGAAACAATGTCAAAACTTAACAATAATCAAGGACGAACCACTACACCTTCTTTTAGATAACCGTCCAGAACAGGTTCAGACAATGCTAATCTTCCTTAACCGAAATAATTTAATAAACAAATTGTAATAAATCCGATACTCGTTGTGCCGTAATGACCCTGGCAGTTATACATGGCCAACGAGTAGATTACACACAAAAAAAAAAAAAAAAAAAAAAAAAAAAAATAATTTCTAATAGATGTGAAATTCAGAACACCAACACAACAGTTCAAAAAAGAAAAAATATATATATAAAAATGCGTATGATATGTTTATGTGTGTGTGTGTTTGTATGTGTGTGTATGTATGTGCACACATGCTTACTTGTTATCAAACCCAACTTCAGAAAAATTGGTTTATCTGAAAATTTTCATTTCATTTTAAAATGAACTAATTTAATTTAGATTAAAAATAAATTAATCTAAATTAAAAATTATTCAATCTAGATTATAACTAATTTAAACAAACTTAAAATAAATTTGTCTAATTTCAAACTAATTTAAACCAGCTTAAAACTAATTAATTTAAATTTTGAACTAATTTAATCTGAAATAAAAATATTTTTTACTCTAAATTTGAGGTAATTTAATCTGGTTAAAATTAATTGATGTACCAGTTGAATTTTAATTTGTACAAATGTTAATTTAAGAAAACTGTAATAATATCAGGGATTAAGAAAATTATATTTATGATTTCACCATCACTGTAACAACATTTTCTTATAAAAAAATGTTTTCCAACTCTTAGTTTCAGTTGCATTTTAGTTTAGAATTCAAAATATTTTTTAAAACTAGTTTGTTTTTTTTTCCTTTTATGGTAAAATGAGATAATATTATTCGATATCTAAACTGTATCAATAACATTTGTTTTACAAGAATTTATAAAAACAAACTTTCAGTAAATTGTAAGGAATAGCAATTTTACAAAGTAATCTGGCAGGTCATTAGCCAATGTATACGTGTTAAAAGCGAAAAATCATTAGTTAAGTAGCTGGGATTTCCTAGTTCAAAAAATTCCTGGATCGATAATAGTATTTTGGTTAATATTTAGCCGCTCTAGTTAGGTCGGTTAATAAGAGTGGAAAATATATACCTGAAGGTGGAATTGTCGGGAGTGCGACTGTCAAATTAAATTATAATGGTAATTAGAATTTTTAAGGAAAACGTCTATTAAATATCAGCACGATATATCACAATCCTGCAGAGTTTGAAACGATATCTTACAAACAGATAAAATTTCTCCTATACTCTGAAATTTTTAAAACAGCCATTATAAATGCGCTCGTGGAAAAAATTAATTTAGCCGGTGATCATGTCAATATTTTAGGTAGACGAATAAGTAATGTAGCCAAGGGCGCTGAAGAAAAGGTGTAGTCACCTTAGGCCAGTTGGACGATATTCAAGGGGGTCTCAAATAAAAATAAAAATCGTGTGTTGTATGTGTGATAGCGTAGCGATCGCGATCAGGATTCCATCGGTAGTGTGTAAGGGACTGCGTAGATGATCGGGTAGTTAATTTCGAATGATCGTCTCGAATTTGCCCCCTGCACCTTGTGTCACCATCATTCTCACCTGCTGCAGCAGTCAAAATTTCGGTTAAAAATAAAACAAAAAAACATCGAATTATCGCGCTTCGTTCGGTTGCTGAAACGTTCAAAAATTTCCGTTAAAATAAAAAATAAAAATAAGAACATCGAACGAACGTCTGGAATTCACTCCCTTGTACCCCTCGCCTCCATCATTAACTGCTGAAACGTTCGAAAATGTCCGTTACAACCGCCCGGTCGTGCTTCTGTAACCCCCCTCGTAGTAGCACACCCCGCACCGCCCACTGCTTTAGGATCGGCAATTAGCAGCTACGTCTTTCGCTACATAAGGTGTTGCAAATTGGTTGTTTTCAATTTAAACATTTTTAAATCTGTACAGAAATTGGAAAGGACGATATTCGGGTATTCGTTGGATAGCGTTGCACAGCGAATATTACTGTGGTTCCAGTGTTTACAAATATTTATTTGTTTATATACGGAAAGAAAACAAAGCTGTTGTTCTAGCTAAGCGGCCGGCACTGCTTAAATTAACTGGCATCGGGTTAAAGGACGCTCACCTAACTCTAAGAAGCTTTTTGCTGTAAAATTTACCGCAGAGACTTTTATCTCGGTCGCCGGATTACAGAGAAACTAAACAGCAAAATTTACTTTGACAGAATTTTGCTGCAACAAAAAGTGACACGCAGATTTGCTGGTAAAAGTAGGCTGAACATTTTACTGCTCAATATTGCCATTCGAAATACTTTCAGCCGAAGTGCATAAGTTCGTCATATGCAACGTTAACCTCTATGCGCTAAAGTAAGTGCACTAGTTTTGAACGGTTCGTGATGAAATCAAAGAATAAATCGGCAGACATGATTCGTAAAATGAGCGATGGAGTTGTTCGATAATTTGCCAACTCTATACACTCTGTGAGAAGCGGCATTGCTTTGACTAGCGATTTTTCAAAACTTCAGTGGTCGTTATTCGTTTCATTAGCTAAATAACAATGCACGAGAACCTGAAATGTATTATTCACAATGCGTGAACGCAGACTAATTTAGTCACAAAATAGTGACGAAAATGTAAATTCTCCTTCGGACATTCGGAACCGGTTTAATTTTTATCTCTTCCATACGAAACATCATTCGTGTATATCCCCCTCCCTCTTTTTTTTATCGGATTGTCTGAAATTACATACATGCATAATTTAAAACTGAAAAATTCCGCATACTGCTTGTTCCAGAGAAATTCCGCTAAGCCGTTTATTTTTAATATTATGCAGATGTGGAGGGACGATGGGAATGAAATTGGATGACGTGTGCAGTTCTATTAGTCAGATATTGAACGAAAAGGGAAGATGTTTGAAGTAGTACTGTTGATAAAATATCGATGTATCAAAATATCAATATTATTATTTAGAAATATCGATATTTATTCAAACCACCACGTTCAACATCATATGCGCGCTAGGTCAGTACACAGCAGGCCCACACGGGACTGCACTGGTAGCGCGATAACAAGCAGCTACTATCAGTTCCGAATGTAGTCTTGCATGTGTACACCTGCGTTGCATATATAATAATTGCCTAGTACACTACCTATGTCTGTACAGCTGAGATGTACGAATAATAGGTAGTCGCCGACGCTCAAAAGCTGAGTATGGCACTATAAAGAAGAAGAAGATATCGATAGTTTGATATTGAAGTGTAGATATCGATGGTCGATATTTTTTTCAAATAAATTTTTATTTTTAATTTTTTCTGGTAAATTATTTAATCTACAAAATCCGATCGTAAACTTAATCTACTGTACTCCATTTGCACTATATTATGTTTTTCCTCTTTTCCTAGTTTATTTATTTACTCATTATCTTAAAACGAAATGTAATTTTGTATAGATATACCTCTGTGGTTTAAAAAAAAATTACTATAACCTATGATACTTAGTACCTACTTTACTTACTGTTGTTGTTACTTGTTACTTGTCACTGTCAGCGTTAACAGCTTAGCATCTCTACCTCTATTTAGTCTGTGGTTAACAGTGAGCGAAGTTAAAGAGAGGTTACGAAAAATGACTGTTTTATTGTAATGTAGCGGAAAAGCACGTGTTTATTCATATTTGCCAAAATATGTCTTCTTCGACAAATTCTTCCATTGTGTGGACGTATTCTAAACCAGTTGATACAACAAGTGTTTCCTACTAGTACTGTTGATAAAATATCGATATATCGAAATACCGATATTTTCTTTCGATATATCATGCTCGGATATTGATGTATCTAAAAATATCGACATATCGAAAATCCGAAATTTTAAAAAATATCAACAGTCCCAGTTCGAAGGAGTGGCATAATTATAGGAAATGAATGTTTCCTATTCTCGCAAACGTTTAAAAAATTCCCGCCGATTAATTTAAACGGGTGCCCCGCAGGTTCCCGTTTAATCAATTTGCGTACTTACTTCAATAACTAATGTTAAGCGGACTGGGGAAACATTAAGACAAGAGAAATTCCCTTATAAGACTCACTCCCTGACATCGCAGGAAATGTCTGCCGAGACAGCTATTTCGCCAAATTCATCACTCGACCATCGTGAGAAAAACGCAGCGACCAAATGCAATTGAATTTTGAGCACTAAGTGTATCCGTCCCGTAGAGGGATATTGCGAATAAAGGTACCGCGTACAGTTGCAAATCATGTGCAGTAATCTTGGAGGCAACCCCCGTCGTTGTTTGTCTCTCAAAAGTTTAGTATGAACGTGCAAGTTTTTACCTTTGTTAATTGCCCCCATTGAACAGTCTGCTTCTCGGAATTAAAGGTCAACTGTCTGCGCCAACTTTACCTCACATTGCTTCAAGCTAACATTATTTCCCAAACTGAAGTTATATATATATATATATATATATATATATATAGATACATATGTATCGTCGCGAAAACCTAGTTACTAGAGCGCTTAGCTTCCATTACGGAGGTCTTGAGTTCATCGCAGACGACGACAAAAATCAATTAAATAATCGCTAATAGAATCATATAGAAGACAATGGCAAACATGCATACCACCGTATAAGCGCTAGACGATGTACAACTTTTGGAGATGTGCCTGGCAACTGATTTGCCGAAGCAGCTCCACCAGGAGCAGATCCTCGAAATGAGTAGTGAATTTTCTCTACTCCGCCGGAGCAGTTGATCCAAAACAAAATTATTATTTTTACCCTGATACCGGACATGCGAAATGTTTGATTAATAGATAATAAAGATTAATATTTTTTTTACATACTTATGGATAGAAAATTAAATGATTTTTTTTTATTTTATAATAAAAATATATATAAAAAACTATTAATAGTAGCTGTAAACACATTGTGTAAACATGTTCAAAAAGTGCAGGAAAAATATTGTATCGTTCATTTTAATTCACGGAAAATAATATGAAACATGATTATGAAGGAAGTTGTGGACAGAAAAAAAATATGCAGCGTCAATAGTAGCGCGCACTTTGTCTGACTATGTGATGCGTGTGTGTGTGTGTGTGTGTGTGTGTGCAGTGCGCTTGGATGAGTAGAGGCAGTGGCACATTCAATAGAAAAGACAACACCGTTCTCCCACCTGATGCTCTCGAGCAATAGTCGGAACAATAGTCGGAGCAATTGCCGAAGCAGAGAGCAGTGTTTTTCTGATCACTGCTCCAAATTTAACTGCTTATTTGTCGAATCAGTGACAAAAATGCAGTGCTGCGATTTTTAGGCCATCACTGATAGCTTGGTACTGCATATTAGTAACGGGAAATGTGACACAGTTTGGTGTGTTGATACAGTGAAACTGACACACAGTACGACAACCTGCATCAACACAGTGACACAGTGATACAGCAAATGACACTTCTTCATCTTACATTATTCCTTATATGATACTGTACAAGACAATTTCAATTGTACTTAAATTTGTGTACAAATGATTTAAAATAAACAAATGTACAAAATCAAGTTTTAAATGGCTATTTACAATTTTAATCATAAAGTTAATAATTCGTACAAATACCGTGTCAATGTGTCGATATAAGGATACAACGAGACAGTAAATGATACTTTTTATATTTTTCATCATATAATACTGTGCAAAAGGTTTTTAATTGTATTTAAGTTTATGAACAAAGTATTTAGAAAAAATAAACTTTTAAAATCTGCTTACAATTTTGTTGATAAAGTTCAAATATTGTCGAAGGTAATTAACGTAATCTGAATAAAAATACGGAATTATAACCATTTTCAAAGCTTAAATTATCTTTTTAAATATTAAAGTCCTTAATTTATTTTTTACTTCAAGTATTGTTTAATAAGTACACAGAATTAATAATTTTAAGATAAGGAATACACATGTTAACAGGGCCGTATATAGACCAAAATTTTGAGAAGGGTTACGAAAATATTTTTATAAATCTCTCTCTCTCTCTCTCTATCTATCTCTCTCTCTCTCTCTATATATATATATATATATAGATATAGATATAGATATATACATATATATAGATAGATATCTATATATATAAAAATCCCGTGTCTTTATGTTTGTGCAGGATAAACTCGGAATTTACTTAACTGATTTTTATAAAATTTTGAAAGTACATACAATTTGGTCCAACTTTACAGATAGGATACTTTTTGTTTTACTTATTTACATAAATATTTGTTATATTAAATAATTTAATCAATCAATTAAAAAAATCAAATTTAATTGTTGGCTATTACTTTTTGCTTTCATTATTTACATAAATATTTGTCATATTAAATAATTTAATCGATCAATTAAAAAAAAACAAATTTGACAATTTTATTATTTTTTGAGCACCAACTACTTTTCGTGGCGACTTTTGTGTATCGTGCGATGTTAATCGAAATGCAACCATGTTTATCGCTGGCGCATGGCATTATTATCGATGAATGATAAAATTAATTTTTTCGCTGTCGTTTACAAAAAAGTTGGTGTTATATGTAATTATGAATGTAGATTTAATATGAGTGTTGATGATGCAATAGTTCCCCATTATGTAAAATACATAGATAGGGATGGTGCATGTTTGTTTTCGTCTCTATCTTATTTATTATATAATAATGAATTATTAGGAGTAGAAGAAAATGTATCGTACAAAATGTTTGTAAAAACTGGAAGACATTTAAGCAATATACTATTGGACTTAATGGGGAACATATCAAAATAAAATAGGGTATTTAACTGATATGTCAAATATTCGAACTTTTAGGCCAAAACCGCCGTATACATTTTTTAAATTAACCGTTTAACTTTTTTTTTAATAATTTCCTACAAGAAATATTAAAATCTTTACTCAACTACTGCAGTTTGCTGTTGTGGTAATAAATTAATTTTAATAAAACGCTTGAGACAAAGTGGTTGAAATATATGAGTGAAAATGTTCTCTTAAACGTGTAATTATGGAAGATCACCGTGTGAATAACTCGGTCTCTTCAAAACGATGGCTGTGTGTGTTGTTTAGTTGAGCAAAACTTTTTGTTAGATTACGACGGACAGGTTATAGAAAAATCGACTATCTTCAGCTAAACGTGAAACATGAAGACTATTTTTTGTTAGACGATGATAAACATGTTTCCCAAAGAAAGAAAGAATCTTTACGTAAATACAATTCCAGATAAAACAAAAAATTTTTAATGAATTTCCAAGTACAGATTTAAACGGGCATTAATACACGGGCGAAGCCGTGGGGCACAGCTAGTAGATATATATATGTGTGTGTGTATTATCATGAAATATATTTATTTATAAATAGCACACTAAAGCCTTGTAGTTAATTATTGTATATGCAATATTTGAACACTACAATAAAAAAAATGAAAACGTCATTCTTTTTTTTTTTTTTGGGGCCTGTCAACCGGGGACCTTTATTCAGAAACAATTAGAATAGGAAGGGGTCAATTATATCATAATACGATATCAAATGTTGTCAGGAAAAAGGAACAAATAATAGGAACAATTTGTGGAGAGGGAAAAGATAGAACATAAGAAGCGCAATATGAAGTGGGAAGATCAAGTATCAATAAAATGGAATAGAAAGCAGAACACACAGCAGAAAGAGATGAACGCTTAATAATTACATGGTCCACATCGCAAACATGCTCTTCGTTTGAGTCGAGAGGACAATATGGAGAGGCAACCAACGAAAAACAAACACGGGAGGAAGATAATAAAGTATGGCTTAAGAGCGCAGACGAATAACAGAAACAACAACAGAACGACGAAGTGAAGGAAACAAAGAGAACCACGGATTGGCAGGAAGACTAGGTTGGACAGGCAGATAAAAAGAACAATTATTAGAGAAAGAGAAAACGTATACATTCGATACCATAATCTAAGATGAAAACCTTTGCATATGACTCTTAATCATGCACACATTAGATTTTGTAACAAAAAAACTATTATATTATATTTTTTTAAGAATTTAATTTAATATTGTTATTTGTTTTATGTTTATATGTTTTGAAATTTCTGATATCTTAAGATATTTTATTAATTGGTTAGGAGTGATTTAAGTTAATGTGATTTATATCCTTTTGTAGTATGTTAAGTTGTTTCGATAATTTAATAAAATTTGTGTTATAAATTACTGTTTTTTTTTGTTTTTTTTTTTTTATTACATAAAATTAATTTGAAAATATTTTAATTTGAAGGAAATAAGGATAGGATTTTTGTGATTATGTTCTTTTTTTGTGTCATTTCTGGTAAGAATGACGTAAATTTTGATCACTTTATACAAAGTATAAAAGAGAAAGAGATAGAAATGTAAGCAAGAGGGGTCAAGGGGCAGAGCTCCTTGCGGTGCCAAAATGGCCGAGTTTTATATATATATATATCCATATATACACAATCATTTTACTGTTACTAAACACAACCGACGATATCGATCGAAGGAGGCGATACCGGAATTCGAAAAGCTACTATTATCCGATTTTTGGTAGTATCACTTATCTAGAAGCATACACTGCCCGTTCAGCTTGTCTACATAGATCGCGGAAAATTACATTTCGATTATAGCACTGTATGTAAAATAGCTTTTTATCAATCCGCGAATTTTCGACGCAAAAAATATGCATAAAGGAGCGAATTGGTGAAGAAAATAATTAGAGCAATATTTATTTTACCTTCTGAAAATTAAGCAGATTCTTCGAGATCTTTTATTGCTACCGCAATGTAAAAACTGCGGCAAAAAACTCCCAGAACCGGAGAAATCACGAATAACTGAAATAAACGTGACCAAATTACCGTACGATGTATGCATGCACACACATACGAGTATATAAAAATGAAGTTGATTATGTTTCGGATGCGCAGCAATGTAGAAATCGATTGATTTAAAGAGGTGCATACTCGTAGGGTTTATTTCGTTGTCGAGAATTTTAGCGCTACATCAGAGACAGAAACGTTGCAAAACTGAAAATACGGCAAGTGAACAGCCGCATACTGCCGCTGAAAATGGCAAATTGTTTGTTCACTTTGTTCTTGTAATTCAAGTGAAGCATTACAAACGCTACTATTGGAAATAGACGCCGCGGTACCGGTCCTTTACTATAAAAGTACCAGAATTACCGAAAGAACGTGAATAACGCTGGGAATTAAAAGTACGAAAATTCAAACCTTTTATTTATTATTATTTTTTTTAATTTTTTTTTTTTTGAGAAAAATGCGGTACTTTTATTATTTTCTCGAAATAATAAACGCATACGGAGGGGAAAAAAAGGATGATAGTAATAAAATGGAAAAAGAGCATATTAACGTAAAAACGATTTTTTTGGGGAAAAAACCCCTATATTTAGTATTCAGTGTCGCGTTTCATCTACAATTTCGGAACGTCGAACATTCTCGGTTTTGTTTTACAAATTTAATTTAGTCGCAACGAAAATGCTTTTGAAAAACTAATAATAAGATATACCCTTTGATCGTTCGCGCTAAATGGTACTCGGAAATTACCGTAATTTAGCAACCGGAGTTTTGCCATTCTGTTCGCACACAAAACGATATTTTGACGAAAAATAATACTGGAAAACTGTTGCAATTGCCACCCTCGCTCCTAGCGTCTTTTTTTTTTCTTTGTTTTCAGTTGCAAAATAAAACAAAAAAAAAAAAAAAAAACATATAAGACCCGGGAAATTTATTCTAATCCGGCAACGGTTCACAACAAAAAACGGGGTTGCAAGCGGCGTGTACAGTAATTTTCCTCTTAAAAATGATGCAGCATAAAGTTCTTCGTTCTTACTTTAAAATATAATAAGACACACATCTGGCCACGTTCTCGGTTGCCTGTTGTTCTTGCAGTAATGGGCAGAATGAACTCTACAAAACCATTAAAGTAAATTTCAACATGCTACTATGATAATAATTTCCGTCTTTCGGCTCGTGTATCAACCTCGGACCATCGAACGTCTAGAAGTATTTTAAACTTCCGCATAGACTACTGATGGCCGTAAAAATCTCAAGTGTAACGCGCAATATCTGAACCCTGTCTTCTCGTACTAAGAAAGCACGTTTAAGCTCGGGTTTGCTTACAAAATCAAAAAACACCGGCATTTACATCCTAAATTTCTTAACTAACGGATGAAATGACTCTTCCCTGCCCTTTCCTACTCCTACCGAAAACGTTATAAACCATATATATATATATATATATATTGGATTAATATCCCGACTTTTCATTATTAATAATCATACATCAAAAATCAAAATTATACATATATTCGTGGAAAAAATAATGCATAACTGATTTTTTATAAGATGCGAAAACTACTAATACAATTGTAATGTGTGGAGTGATCTATAGCATTTGAGTATGCAAGGTTTTTTGTTTCTTTTTTCTTTTTTTTTCAGTTATTTTAAAAAAAGGAAACAAAAATTCCATGTATCATATATAAAATTTATATTTTAATGCTGGAACATGTAATTTTCTCGTAATTGGTACAATTTAAAATACGCGGAATTCAATTTAAATGGTAAATTTAAAAATTTCACTTCCAAAGATATTCAGACCAACACTTTACGTCAAGTAATAAAAAAAAATATTAAACCTATAACCGCTAGGTGTTACGCACTTGGTTCTTTGAACTTGTTTAACTTACATATATATATATATATATGTATAAGTAAAGTAAAGTAACATGGAAACGTGGATATTCGAATAAATGAAATGAATTTTAACAGATTTATCACTGAAAGAAATCTTACGTTGTTACTTTAGTGTGTATAAGTTTTGACTATGTAGAATGATTCGGATGATTCTTTTTTTACCAGAAATTTTAGCAATCACTGGTGTTCCCAACGAGTACATTGGTAAATATCAGTAAGTACTAACGCAGTATTTGAGTATTCATAAAATAATATTATAAAAAGGAGTCTTTTAAATGTAAAATCCTCACCGGCTATCGTGGTTTTGTTATCGGTTACTGTTGTTCTGATTTGTCGGTTAGTAATACATCCAAAAATGAAGAACTGAAAAGCGGAAATAAATCTTCACCTGAAGCATAGACAAATAAAGAAAGTTGCAGAAAATATTTGGTCAACCGAAAAACTAAAAAATTAGGAAATACATTTTTTCTTTTTTGAGTATGTAAATATTCTTTGGTTTTACGCCTCCTCATTCTCTAACACGAATTCCTTTTTTTTTCGTCTTTTCAGCCTTCCCTTCCTCGCAATCCCTGGTTTCTTGACTTCGCTTCTATACATCACTCTCATCTCTCTGCGATTAACGACCTGCGTTTTAGGCACAGTTTGCTCCCTTCTTCGCTTTCCTATGTTTCTCTCGTGCCGTCCCCTTATTAACCATTGTACCCCTCTGACATCCGTTTTATTTGTGACCTCAATTTTCAACTGAACAAACAAAATCAGACTACGTGAGCTAAAATTGTGCGTACAAAATCGAACACAAAAAGTATTTTTTTAAATCGGTAAAAAAAAAAAATGCTTTTAAATTTCTTTTAAAAATTGAATAAAAATGCACTAAAAATTAAAACACAAAATCATTTGATTCAAAAATAATGTACTTAGGGTATTATGATTATTCTTAAACAAAATTATATAATAAATTCAAAAAAAAAAACATAATTTTAAATTATCACAATGCCATGCTTATCCCTTAAAAAGGTTCTTCTTAAGCAAGACAAAAAGTGTAAATTTAATGTCGAAAATTGTGAAACAAAATGTTTTTAAAAACAAAAAAATACCGGCTTCAAGATTTACTAAGAAAATATAATTTAAAAAAAAAAAAAAAAAAAACTTTGCATACTCAAATGCTATAGATCACTCCCCCAGGGAATGCTATGCAAATTACTTCCACCACTTCTCATAGCACTGAATTTGTACGGAATTTTGGAAATCAGCAAAATGATGTTCGCTAATATTTTTGTTTCTTTATTCGTATTATCGGTAATACAAAGAATATATAATTCTTCTTGACGGAATTGACACAAGCCATTAAAAATTTACAAAAGTCTTACTTTCCCGTTAACGTTTTTTTTTCTTTCGTTTTTACAAAGAAAGCGCTCGCGTGCCGCTTAATACGAAATCGACTTTCTGAAAAATATTATAAATTTCATACTGCGCAATTATACAAATTAAAATGACACCGGGACACGTTAGGACGCGTTTATACTCATTTATAATTAGAAGCACGAAACCATCTGCGATCCTAATCGTATCTTCTCTTCGAATGTCCATCCCTCCTCTTGAATGAACGTGCCGCCGCTCTACATTCCGATCTGTTGTCACTTAGGCTCCACAATCCTTCTTGTGCTTCTTATATCTTGTCATTCCCGTCGATTCCCATTGTCCCGATCTTTAGTTTTTTTATTTTATCGATATCTGACCGAGTCCCCATATGTAATTGATTTTTCTTCCTCGTATCGTTTCTGGGCTAAGATCCGCTGTGTGCCCAAAATATTAAAAAAAAAAAGTGTACCTTATAAGTACGATATTTTTTTGATAATTTTTTAAGAACAACGATGCAGACAAAATAAAGTTGACTAATTTTTCTTTACCTCCCATATTAAACCACCTCCCGTTCTTATTTAAAAAGTCTTTAAATAAGAACGATTTATAATAAATTTAAATAAACTAATATATTTTAATCTAAGGAGGGAAAATACTAGATATTACAAGCTCTCATTTCCTTCCGCTTCTATTATTCCCCTTCCCTTAAATTATTTTTATCCTCTATCCTTAAACGTTTGAGAATATAACATTATTTTCTCCTTCTTCCCATTTCTTGGGCTAATGTCTTCGTTGACAAACCCATTAAAAAAAAAAAAGAGAAAAAAAAAAGGAAATTGAATTGAGAATCTAATTCCATCCAAGGTAGCTTCTTTCGCCGTAATTCAACTCAACGCTGCATTGGCTAAGATCACTTTCATCTCTGGAGATCGGTTCCCATGCATTCCTTCAAAATAGAGGGCGCACAGATTGCCTTTCGTAGGTATTTGTCCAAGTAAAGGTAACATATACAGCGTGTTATACAAGCATCCTAGCCTAATTAGCCCCCTGGTTTAGTCATATTTTGGTCCCGTCTAGAATGGCTCGCGGATTTGTTACAGTTATTTTGCGCACTGGCCGCTCTAGCGCGTCGCAGAATTTCTTTGTGGCAATTTTTTTTCGAATCGGAATTGTAACAATCGTACTAGCTTCGGTTTTAGAGAAGATATTAATAATTTGCTTTCCAAATGGTTGCTTCCGTTCGAGCAATAATGAATCTGCTCTTACTGATACGAGTTTATCTCTAATGTCCGCCGAATTACGTTTGTTTTGTTCAAATTTGTAAGTACACGTACTTATTTAAGACCGCCGGCGATAATAATTGTGGTTCCCGCGGATAGTTTTGATCTTTCGAGTAGGCTGGGCCAGTTAAACACTGGCAGGCTTGTTTTCTCTTCAATTTCCTTCCTTTTCTCCTTACTTTCGTCTTTTTTCTCGCTTCTTCGGTGTTTTATATCTTTAGTTCGTGCAATAAATTTGAATTGCTGTAACTTATTCACCTGTAGATCAAGTAGTTGTATCTTATACGATAGGTATACACGTGTTTGCCAATGATATTGCCATATTAATGGAGCACAAGAATTTAGAAATATCGGAAAGATTTATTACAAGAGGATATAGATAATTTTAGTAAATAGGCACATGATAGGAGGTTATGTATTAATATAAATAAATCTAAATTACTGCACATCCGGAACAGTACCAAACATATGACACACGATCCGCGAATTACCCTCCATAATAATGATTGCATACATGAACATTATAAATAACAACACTCATTTGTGTTGTTGTCCACCGCTTGAGAACGCAAAAATTTTTAAATATCTAGGTATACATATATATCGATAAATCCTTGAACTGGAAAAAACACATTCAAAGTTTAAATTCGAAAATAAGACAGTCAATTCCAGCTTTACATAAAATAAAACAGGTTTTAGCATATCGCACATTGCGTATATACTATGATTCAATAATAATGTCTAGAATTTTATATGGAATTCAAATATATTATGTGAGGTTAAGAAAACGGAAATGAATAAAAAAAGCAAAATGCAGAAAAGATGTTTGAAACTTATACTTCCCTATTAGAAATAAATCGACTTTGGGTCAATTATGTGTGAAAGGAAAACAACGAAATGTCCCCCAAGATGTACTATTTCTATTATAGATGACTAGAATTTAATGTCAATAATATAAAATTACCATCTAGGCATAAAACTCGATTAACAAGAAATCAAAATAATATATATTACATCTACCCCCGGGGCGTAAATCTACGAATTGACAATTCTGATGATTTAGTTCTAATTAAACTAATTAGTACAATCCCTAATGATATACTAAACGAAAAAAAACTTGGTGTGTGGAAAGGGAAAGTAAGGAAATGGCTGAAAGAATGGTGTAAAGAGTAAAACCCACGATACGGTTCGAATCATGACATTTTATAATTTTCTATTATTGTTCCTCTCTTTTTTTCTTTCTTTTTCTTTCTTTCTTTATTTTCTTTTTCTTCTTCTCTTCTTTTCTAAAACCCAAGTTACGGTTCGAATTATGACATTTTATAATTTTCTATTATTGTTCCTTTCTTTTTCTTCTTCTCTTCTTTTCTTTTCTTTTCTTTGCTTTTCTTCGTATCTGAAGATATTTTGCTACCCTCATGTATCGGTATGTAGATGAGTACTTGCAGTGTGTGTATGTGTATTTGTATGTGTGTACTATGTCATAAGTTATATAAACCTAGTTGACTGTTATTATGATGTATAAGATAAGTTAGAATAATTGTAATTTTGTATCTTAAGTAAACGGTAATAAGAGTGTCGGGCACTCACACAACGGGCATACTTGCCCTGTGAGACCTACAACTTATTTAAAAAAAAAAAAATTAATACACAAAAAGCGTAATAAGATGGAGTGAAAGGTATTTTAGAAGAGGCTGCAAATTTGAGTACAGGGAACCGAGAAACAATTAAACAGTACGTAACGGTTCCCACGCAAAAATAACGAGGTAACACGGTAAGCCAGCTCTATCTTAATATTATTAGCTAATGGCGTTTCCTTCGAGTAGAACCTGGTTCGAATGCCACTGTTGAAAATGTAAACAAATTTTACCCGCCATATTTGTTAATGGCTGCGCAAGTCTAAAATGAAAAATAAATAAAAAAAAAACAGAAAAAGGTGACATGGCAACAAGTTAACTGACAACAAACGTACTTACATACTGTCAGAAAATTTTGAGCGCGCGCCGAGAATCACATATTCGCAGCACGTTCATAGCTTATAAAAATTTTCTTTCAACTTTTCTATTTCCTATTGTTCATTTCTTTTTTATAATTGGAAACCCGACATGATTAATTTCTACAAAATGAATAACTTTTCTCTGCATTTCCTTAAATTACTTAAAACCCTCCGGGCAAATTTTTGCAAAACCGGATAATTCGAATCGGGCCTCAATCACTTAAATGACCAGTGCTACTGCAAAAATAAACGTCTTCGACAAAGGCTCGGAGATGATTTTCAGCGGGAATTGCCTACAATCCTATTGATTGCGTTTTCAAATGGGCAATTTTCAGCTACGGATATTGCTTTTCCTATATGTTATATCAGTTTAAATCTGACTAGTAAATATAAATTTTGATTATCTTTAAATGTTCTACGTACGCTTTTGGTAGACCATTCGATAAGCGAACACGCTCAACTCGGCAACTTGCCACGCGCACGACGCCAGTCTCGCTTACGTAAGCGTAGTAGACATACTTCTAATCGGTTATAATTACGATTACAATAACGTTAAGGAAACAATAAAGAAAGCAGTAGAAATTTGCAATTGTGGTAACTATACGTTGAAAAATATAAAACACGCTACGACGACAATACCGTTCCAATCCAGTCGAATTCATTAATATTCACTAATCGTGATAGTATACGTTCGAAATAAGGTACGCTTGGCGCTTCCATTTGACCGCGTTCGGAAAGATAGTTTTCTATACTTTTCGAATCCGGTACCGTTCGATTTTTGAACATTTCTATTTGAACGCTATTTGAACGGGTCGTCGCCCTTTCAAAAGTAGTTCTCGATGATTATCATGAAAGCAGACACTTTGTAAATCGTTCGGTAAATAACGACACCGTTTATAGGCGTTAGTTTTGTTAATGAACGAAAAGGTGAATAAATATAACGTTGCTAACTGGACACAACGTGAAATTGATACACCATTTTGATTAATTAGACCCGTTTGATCACCGCACACGAGCCAATCGGCTCGCATTACGCTTATTTCGGACTCTCTAGAAACAAGGTAACAAAATCGTTGTTGAGCATACTGTTGGCCAATATATATATGACCCCTTCAAAAACGCTAAGTTAGAATTCGACTAGTTGCGCGCCACAAGTTACCACCTCGTATTAAAATGTTGAACTATGATGCCGCAAAATAAACCGAACTGATAAATAAAATTACAGTTTAAAAAACTAAAAACAGATGCTAATAATGAAGAATCTTTTTTCATACTGTTTGTTAAATATAATAAGTTAATAATAACAAATATAATAAACAATTATAACAAACGAATAAGATAAATTTTCTTCCTTAGTAATGTTTTCGGGCATAACCCATCATTAGCTAAACCAATATGTGAACAGATGTGATTTAGAATTTGTATCTGTTCACATATTGGTTTAGCTGATGATGGGTTATGCCCGAAAATGTTACTAAGGAAGAAAATTTATCTTATTCGTTTGTTATAATTGTTTATTGTATTTGTTATTATTAACTTAGATGCTAATAATTTTAATTCTTTTACAATACTAACATAAGAGTGAAAAGGTGAGCGTTAATAATTAATTTTAATTCACAATGAAAAATTATGTTCTTTTACAATATTGAAATAGCATTAATAATTAATTTTAATTTAAAATAAAGCGTGGGATAATTTAATTAGTAGCCATTCAGTCGCTCAACAAATGTGAATAATATAAAACCACCCGATGCTTTATTTCGAATTAAAATTAATTCTGAATGTCCGTTTCTTCACTCTTACGTTAATTTTGTAGTAGAACTTAATTTTTTATTGGTGAATTAAAATTAGGTTAGTATTGTAAAAGAATTTAAATTAAATTAAGGCTTTTTAGCGCATCTCTCGTATAAAGCGTCTGTTTTTAGTTTTTTAAACTATAATTTTATTTTTTAGTCTCGAAGGTAACAGAAAAGGATCATATTTGATTATAGTAGTTTCCCGCGTTTAACTAAAGCTATACTTAATTCCGTTACATGTTCACCCTTTCCCGTAAATTCAACGATACAATACAGTAATCTGAATTCATTTTTCATCCACTTCCCAACGTTTGAATGATTTGAAATTTTTACTAATCGTCAGATCCCGATAAGACAATGGAATATTTATACAGAAAAGAAACACCTACATCCGCAAGTAAATTTTAAAAAAAATGTAAATATTTATAAACGGAATCATTTTTATTTGCCGCGAAAACACATTGACGGAAGCATCCTCAGCCGGTCTCATTATGTTTCCCACCACGATGCGGCGGCTCGGAGAAAAAAACGGTAGCCAGTCTCGTAATGCTTTTCGCCACAATGTGGCGGCTAACATAATGAGACCGGCTGAGGATGCTTCCGTCAATGTGTTTTCGCGGCAAATAAAAATGATTCCGTTTATAAATATTTACATTTTTTTAAAATTTATTTGCGGATGTAGTTGTTTCTTTTCTGTATAAATATTGTATTGTCTCATCGGGATTTCAAATCATTCGAACGTCGGGAAATGGATGAAAAATGGATTCCAAAATTCCATTACCATACAAGTTACCAGTGAAGCTAATATAAAGAAGCGTATAAAAATCTCTAAAAAGCCCTTCGGTTTTTTTCCACATTTACTAAAACATGATTGTTGTATCATTGTGTGACACCCCGCCGACACGGCAAAGAGGATTTTGATTAAAGCGAGTTTAAGGGAAACCGAATCTGTTTCTGTGTTGACGTATAATAATATACAGAAATAAACGGCAAAATGTATTAATTCGTATTGAATAAAGGTAAACCGAGCACGATTATTGTTCCACAATTACTGTTCAATGCGAATTAATACATTTCAACCCTACTCCGTGTTATCAATTAATTCGACTAGAAAATGTAGCCACTACTTTTATTTATTTCCAGTAGCCTATGCTACGATTCGATGCTTCAATTTTTCAGAAGCGCTGCACAATGCACAGTTACAATTTTTCGGCGCGCCGTAATGTTTTGAAAAAATCTGTAATTAAACACGCGATATCTTTTATTTCCTTGCAGGAGTAAGGTAGCCACGGTATTGCTGAACAGACATCTGCAAATTAACGGCATCAGCGCAGCCAGTTTAGGTGCCCTGCAAGCTCCGGAAATCGGTAGCAAGTGCATCGTCGAACACGATCCTGACTGTAACGCGTTGCGACCTAGTCCGAATATGACTAAAATGAAACGAGAAAGAAAAGCAGCCAGAACTTTGGGCATCATCATGAGCGCTTTCATAGCGTGTTGGTTACCGTTTTTTATATGGTACGTATACATGTATGTAATAACTTTTTTCCTTCTTAATTAAATTCTCTCTCTTAATTTAAATTCCAACTCGGTTCCCCTATGGTCTAGTAGCTAGGATACCTGATAGGAGGCCTAGGGTCGAATCCCGGCATAAGAACCACAATTCGTGTTGAATGGCCAGATGGCGAAAACTAGGCACAGGGAAAGGAGGAACGAAAAAATTCCAACTCCAGGTCGGTAAGCTGTAATCTCGTATTGAACTAAACGTATGATTAAAAGAGTGCCATACTACTCTCAGTTTGAACCACATTTCGTCAACCAAATTCAAAAGGGAATTAGTTGGGTCACCTCGTCCATCTTTCGAGACTCCGTTCAAAGGATCTGTTAACACCAGCACGGTTAATATTGATCCGATGGTTGTAGACGTCAACTGTGTTCTTCTTTTCTCCCTAATATAAACGTGCGTTACTTATAGAGCTTCTCGACCCGATGCTCGCTTTGATTTACTACTGATGATTCGAATTAATTCTAAGAAGAAGTTAATAACTGTTTGATTCCCTCGCCGATTTATATAATCTATTCAAATCGATGAATTAATTTCTTCCGTTCGCTTAGTTGATAAGTTTCGCATTATTCGTCTGTTCCTGAAACTTTCGTCCATTTCCACTCAAATAATAAAAGCCGTGTGTGGCACTCGGGGTTCTCCCGTATATATAATTCCCACATTAGTCGAACCGATTATTTCTGTTTAATTTTTGGTAATGCTTATATCTCGAAACGCTTTACTAGTAAACCGATCGGTCGCGTATATTATGAATTACTGACGCTTATTTTCCTGATTTTGGAATAATAGAATAATTTTAGTGAGTTTTATGTTGCTTAATTCAGTTTTAGCCTTTCAAACGGCAGGTTCTTTATACATGCAACGGTTAATATTATCATGTCTAACCGAAGTTTTCTATTTTAAAATACGTTGTGAAATTTCTTTCAGATTATGAAATATGTACTCGGATTTTGTACAT
The DNA here is from genome assembly GCA_039619475.1 of Icerya purchasi. NCBI lineage: Eukaryota > Metazoa > Arthropoda > Insecta > Hemiptera > Monophlebidae > Icerya > Icerya purchasi. The sequence goes on along the minus strand of CM077116.1, from coordinate 94,140,830 downwards.
TGTCGAAATAAGGTTTTGTACAACTTTATTTTTCATTTTGTAGAAAGTTAAGAATTAATTTCAAGTACAATAAAATAACTCGCTACTAACGACCCAGCTTTATCATTTTCAGTAGATACGTAATTATACTGTTTCACGATCCCTAACGTCCTGCCACAGATATGGTACTTACTTTTTACTTTACCTACATAATTATTATCGTTAATATCAAATAATACGGAGAGGGTTATTGTCCTTTATATTGACTGCATCGTTTCTGTAAGCTGTTAAACTGTGACCTAACTAATCTTATTATATGTTTTTATTTCTTCCGTAAACTGTAAATATATATATATATATATATGTTATAAGTATAAATGAAATGTCTATTGAACGGTTACTAATGTTATATTTTTATTTTTTACACGAACATATATTATTCAAAATTCACAAATATAACATTGTTAAATACTAATTAATTATGTTAAAATAAATCAAATCAAATAATTACAATAATAGTCCGACCGGTTTCGTTAATACATATTCATGGACTAATTTTTGTTTTTTGTTGTATTTGTGTTATGTCATTATTTATAGAATAATTCGATATGTTATAATAGTTAGTCTATGTGAATGTATAAAAGTAATGGAATATTGAATGAAGTATATATTAAATTAAATAATGTGTATAAATAAATAAATATATAATAACATAATAATAAATGTAAATTACTGAGTAAACTAAATATTAAACATATTTTATTTTTTATATATATTTTTATAAATTTTTGATATTAAATAATACATTTTTTGGGGTGCTTTGTTGTATGTTTAATGTTTTTTCTTTATGTTTATTGATGTAATATTCTTCTGCTATATTTAAGAGTTTATTATGGTTGATTATTTTTAAAATTTTCATGTCTTCTTCTATGTTATAAGTTATTGTGTGGTTTTCTGTTATTATATGGTCGGCAAATGTTGATTTTTCAAGGTATTTATATTTGATTGCATATACATGTTCTTTATACCTGGTTTTAAAATTTCTTTTTGTTTGGCCTATATAAATTTTATTACAATTGTTACATTTTAGTAAATATATGCCTGGTTTTTTAAATTTATTTTCTTTGTTATTATTATCTGATTTTAATGTTATAAATTTGTTAAATAATTTGTTATTTGTTTTGTATCCTATTTTATTATTTTTGAAAATGTTTGTTAAGGTATGTATGTTTCGGTTGATGTATGTAAACATTAACCATTTTTGTTCCTTTGTTTTTGTTTTAATTATATATCTATTTTTGTTTTTTAAGTTTTTTATTATTTTTTGATTTATTTTGTCTATTATATTGGGATTGTAGTTATTATTTTTTGCTATTTGTTTTATTAAATTTATTTCATTATTTTTTCTTTTTTCATTCATTGGTGTATTGTGTATTCTATGTAAGTATGTTTTGAAGGTTGCATGTTTATGTATTTTTGGATGGTTTGACGTTTGGTTTATGATTGTATCTGTTTGTGTTTTTTTGTGATAAATGTTATAATTTATGTTGTTATTATTGATATTTATGTTTAAATCTAAATAATTTATTGTATTGTTGGTTCCCACTTCTATAGTGTATTGTAGACTAGATGATATTTGATTTAAAAAATTTAGAAAGGTAAGATGATGGTTAGAATTTTCATTGAATATACATAGAATATCATCAACATATCTAATATAGAAAATAATGTTATGTTTTTGTAGGTTGTTTATTATTATATTATCTTCATAATACTGTAATGTTATTTCTGCTAGTAATGATGAGATTGGTGACCCCATTGGTAGTCCTGATTTTTGTATGAATATTTTATTATTAAATTTAAAATAATTTTGTTTTGTTAATATTGATATTATATTAATTATTTCATTAATTTGAATTGGATTTATGCTTTTCTTTTTTAGGATTTTTTCCATGATTATAATTAGGTCATTTATGGGTATATTTGTATATAAATTTTTTATGTCATATGATACTAGTAAACATTTATTATTAGTTTTAATATTATTTAATCTATTAATTAATTCATTGCTATTTTTGATAGATAAATTATTATTTAATTGTATTAAATTTGATAACATTTTGTTAATATATTTTGCTACTAAGTAGGATGGTGCAGTTATGTGGTTAGTTAATGGTCTTATTGGCTTATCTGGTTTATGTAATTTTATTAATGGATTTAATATAGGTGGTGACGGGTTGTTCTTTATATGTTTCCAATTCATGGTTTTATCAAAGGTTATTATATTTTCTTTTATCATTTGTTTTATTTCTTTTGGAATTTGTTAGTGGGATCTGTATTGATTTCATGTATGTTGTTATTATTTATAAAATCCATTGTTTTATCAATTAAGTTGTCTTTTTTGATTATTATGAAACTATTATTTTTATCAGCTTTTGTTAGTACACAATTATTATTCTGAAGTTTAATATTAAAATTTTTAATTATTTCTTTATAGTTTATGTTTGTGTTATTTATATTTCTTCTTTCTTTGTTAATTGTAATTAATTTGTTAATTCTCTGTTTAGCTATGTATCTATAATAATCTTGTTCATCATGTTGTATAGTCTTGTTTATGGCAAATTCCGTTTCTATTATTAAGTTTTCTAAATTATTTTTGTTAATATGATTATATATGTTGTATTTAATTCCATTATTTAGTAAATTTATTTCATTATTGTTTAAATTTATATCTGTTAAATTAATATATCTTGGATGGAATTTAAAATTGTGGTAATTATCTTTTATGTTGTATTGTTTTAATTTTAGATTGTTGAGTTTCTTGTTTATAATTAGATATTCTTTATTTATTATTATTTTTACTTTCTGTTTTATTTTAATTATGTATTCAATAAAAATTTCATATTTTAACTTATTACTAATTAATAAATGTAATGTAACTAACTTCTTATTTATCTCTTGCTTCTTCCTGTATAATGACTTTATTTCCATCTTGATTCTTAATGAAATAAATTTAATAAAACAAATAGCAAAAAATAATAACTACAATCCCAATATAATAGACAAAATAAATCAAAAAATAATAAAAAACTTAAAAAACAAAAATAGATATATAATTAAAACAAAAACAAAGGAACAAAAATGGTTAATGTTTACATACATCAACCGAAACATACATACCTTAACAAACATTTTCAAAAATAATAAAATAGGATACAAAACAAATAACAAATTATTTAACAAATTTATAACATTAAAATCAGATAATAATAACAAAGAAAATAAATTTAAAAAACCAGGCATATATTTACTAAAATGTAACAATTGTAATAAAATTTATATAGGCCAAACAAAAAGAAATTTTAAAACCAGGTATAAAGAACATGTATATGCAATCAAATATAAATACCTTGAAAAATCAACATTTGCCGACCATATAATAACAGAAAACCACACAATAACTTATAACATAGAAGAAGACATGAAAATTTTAAAAATAATCAACCATAATAAACTCTTAAATATAGCAGAAGAATATTACATCAATAAACATAAAGAAAAAACATTAAACATACAACAAAGCACCCCAAAAAATGTATTATTTAATATCAAAAATTTATAAAAATATATATAAAAAATAAAATATGTTTAATATTTAGTTTACTCAGTAATTTACATTTATTATTATGTTATTATATATTTATTTATTTATACACATTATTTAATTTAATATATACTTCATTCAATATTCCATTACTTTTATACATTCACATAGACTAACTATTATAACATATCGAATTATTCTATAAATAATGACATAACACAAATACAACAAAAAACAAAAATTAGTCCATGAATATGTATTAACGAAACCGGTCGGACTATTATTGTAATTATTTGATTTGATTTATTTTAACATAATTAATTAGTATTTAACAATGTTATATTTGTGAATTTTGAATAATATATGTTCGTGTAAAAAATAAAAATATAACATTAGTAACTAACTAATCTTTTTATTACAGTATATTCGGATCTATTTTTGACTAGTAAATAATTTAATCGTGATGCTCAGTAATATTTTAATGTAATTCCACAGTATTGTCAATTCTCTCTTCCCTTCTCATGTTACCATTTTCACTGATGGTTCTAAGGGGCCTGATGGGGTTGGTGCTTCTTTTATTCTTCCAGACTATAACTTCTCTGAATCCTTCTGTCTTCCTTCTTTCTGTTCCATATTTACAGCCGAGCTAATGGCTATTTTACGTTCCATTATTTTTATCTCCTCCAATCGTTTTTCTTCCCAGTTTCTGATCATATCCGACTCGATGAGTGCTCTTCAAGCCATCTCTTCTCCTCTTCCTAATCATTCCTGTGATTTTTCTATTCTCTACGTTCTCTCATTCGGACTCTCTCTTCTCTCCATGGGATCCATATTGACTTGCTGTGGGTTCCTGGTCATTCTGGCATCTCAGGTAATGAGATGGCTGATTCTTTGGCTCGGGTTGCTGCTTCTTCTACATTCTTCTTCAAAAAAATCCCATCCTCTAATCTCTTGCCTTTGTGTAAATATTTCCATCTCAGATTTTGGTCGAATATGTACCCTTCCTTCTTTTCTAATTGTCGCTCTTTTTATCTATCCGTTCAGCCTAATCTTCTTTCAAATCCTTGGTTCCTTCTATTTTCTTCACTTCCTCGCTCTGTTGTTGTCTCCACTGTGCGTTTGCGCTTAAACCATTCCTTGCTACCTTCCTCACGCTTTCGCCTCTCATTGACCTCTTCCCCATGTTGTCCTCTCCATTCAAATGATGCGGTTGTTTGTGACACCGATCACGTGTTCTTTGAGTGCGCTGCTCTTTCGGTGGAGCGCTCGGCTCTATATTCCCACTTGCTTGGGCTGGGGCTTCCTGCTCCTTTTTGTGCTCGTTATATCCTGTCTTTTCCTTCTACACTTATTATCCCCTCCATTGTTTCCTTCTTATTTGCGATAGCTGATCGCCTCACTGTATAACTTTCGATTTTCCTTAATTGTTTCTGGGTGAAGGTCCTCGGTTGACGAGCCCAATTAAAAAAAAATAATATTTTAATGTAACAACAATCGTTTGAGCAAAACTGCTATTTAAAGAATAATTTTCTAATATAGTTCTTAAATGGCTAGATTTATGTAAGGTAGAGTAGCAATTTTATTTATAGGCCTCAGTTCGCCTATAAATGGTATTTGCTACCTCTACAACGAGATTTGTAAAAAAAATTTAAGCGATTATCTATCTCTACTTGTTCTCGTATTGGGTCGTTTATCCCAGCAGAGATATATATTTTGTAAATTTCAGCCAACTGGCAATACTATTCGTCACAAGTATTGTGTATATTATCACCAATAACCGTGTAGATTGGATTATTATCAGGCGAAAATTTATTTAATGAGACCGATTTTTACAATTTCTACGTCCAGTACACTACTCGAGCATTCAGCATTAGTCGGTTTATAAGGAACCGTCTGGTGCAGGTACCCGCAAAATCGTCATACATAGAGAAATCATATAATAAATTACTTGCAACATTATCAGCGAAACGATTCCAAAAATTAATATTGCCTTATTTTTATGTTTCGTTAGTTATATCATCCATTGATTTAAAATCATTCGTCCAGAAAGTTTATAAACGGCATATTCCACCATCATCATTGCGACTAGAATCATTTAAGTGCATTTTAAAACTGACATGCTTGTGGCACAGTTTAATCGAGATGTTAGTAAAATTTCGTGTTTTTAAGTCTTATTTGCTAGTAGCGCTATTCCGGCGTTTCTCTCATCGTTTCTGTACATTAATTTGAATTCATTATTAAGTTTAGTTTCTCATAATGCTATAGAATTAATATCGTTATTTGTTACAAAAGATAGAGCTTATTAAATACGGAATTGCAACTCCAAACGACCACACGTACTACTTTATAATTACAATTAGCCATGACTTGACAATAATTTGTGGAAATTATTCCCTAAATATTAATTAGTTTAATAAATTGTTATTATTCTTTAGTTCCGCAACAAATAAACTAAAAACATGAATACATTTCTCGATATTAATTTGATTAAATAGTTAAAAAATAGATCATGTGTTCTTGAAATCACAAATTTTTACAGTATATCACATAACCCTGAACAACGACAGTCGGAACTGACGAACTCTGTATAACTTCTATTTGTCATACGTCTGTTACGTTATTGTACTATCTTCTACACTCGGATTAATTAGTCGGGTGTGTGCTTGATTTACGAGGCGTATAATTTTAATAACATCTACATTACATAGGCCCAATAAAAAAATAAATAAAAAAAAAAATAGAAATATTAATAAAAATCGATCGTGTTGAGAGAGTTATCGTGTGAGTAAAATTTCGCCTTTGAGGGATGCGATGATTGGTCAGCAAAGAAACTGATTGGCGCATTAGTTATATAGAAAAAGACATAGAGCTACGTTGTAAAAAATCATTTAAGTAAAACGGAAGTCTTCGTCTAATTGTGGAATTTTGGCAAAATAACCAGTTCGTCTTGGAACCGAAAAAAGTTCGATCCAACAAGGTACTCGTAACCGGATCACCTCGAAACTCAGTTTTCAAATTAGTGACATTTATAAAATTCATAAAACGCCATAATTTCGATTACCACGACTCCTCCCCGCGTACGGAACCACCAACGTACAACCACCTACCAGCAAGGAACACCGGCAACCTAGCAACTACAACGTACCATTTATATTATTTCTAATTAATATATATAGTTACACTTCAAAACGATCTCTGTTACCAAGGTTTTTTGCACAACGAAGACAACGCGGAGTAGACTGTAGTTTAACGATATGCGCTTTTATCGATGACAGTTGTAGCACTAAATTACTGTTCTGTTACTTCGGCATTTTTCCCACACAATCAAAACAATAAACAACAGTTTTGATTTCCATCATATTCTTTAGACTGATTGTTGCGCGAAAGGATATGACATACAGAAGCATTGGCTGAGTTATTGAGTCAACCTTTCTTCCAATATGCCAATTAATAGACTTAGTTCCGAGTCTATCTCGTCCGCAGAGAAACCAGTTGAAGGAAAACCTTTAAATACCATCTTTATTTGTTTTCTATGCCTCAGAACATGCGTAAAAAATTGGCAACTATGCATTTTTAGAATCCTAATTGCTTTTCCAAAATTGGTTTCATTAGCACAATTGTATATATTAATTACAACGTAATTCTTAGGCTACCCCCCATTAGAAAAAATATCCCGATTTTATGTAACGAAAAATGTCCAAATTTTATATTACGTTTGTTATATTTTATAGGATTTTTGTGATTATGTTATTATATTCATATGTACCGATTTAGAACTACGTTGTAAATTTTGATAATTTTATACAAAGTATAGAAGAGAAAGAAACAGAAATATAAACAAGAGGGGTCAAGGGGCACAGCCCCTTGCGAGACCAAAATGGCTGAGTATATTATATATTAGTGCCATTGGACTTAGTACATTGTGAACCTTAACTTCACATTCCCCGACGCCCTGTGAAGGGTATGGGTCTTACTTCACTTCATATATATCTACTACCTTTCTCGATTACGAGTATGAGTTTTATCCATAAAGATAAAGTAGCAGTACTATTGAGGAGCGCAGAAACCGGAGCGCAATCCAGCTTCCGTGCTGCCGACCAACCTGGGACAGGTTATCCGTGGCGAGGTGAACCAAGACGACTGGCCTACTCACGTTGGCGCGATTTTTTGCCGGCTATATACCTCCTGCGACGCTAGCGCACACGCACACCTACATTTGGAACTGATTATAGTCGCTTGATTTATCGATATACAAATGCAGCCTCGGAAGTCAAGCGCTCTAACCACTAGGCCAAACGCGACGACTAGTATGTGTATTTATATGTATATGTGTATATATATATATATATATATATATATATATATATATATATATATATGTTTATTTATTTATTTATACGTATATATTTACATAAGTAAGTAAAGCAGTCCCATACCCTTGACAGAACGTCGGTTATTGTAAAGGTTCACAATATACAAAGCCCAACGGCACTAATGAGAGTAGGGGGACCAGTTCCTTTCTCTATGTTGCCTTTACTTTCCCAGATTTCTCTAGTCCTCAATTATTTCAGGCTGGATAAATCTAGGAGCGAGTTAGATCCAGAACGAGACAAGTTTCGAACCTGTAACCTTTGGTTCGATAGCCTTTTTTGGAACGAAGTTCTTATACGCAGCTTGTCGGTAGGAGTAAACTGGCAGAAAAGGCGAGGTAACGAAAATCGCGCTAATACGTCATCCGGCAGGCAACCTTCACTCTGGCTCTTTCTATTATATACGGGTGTGTGTGTGTGTGTGCATGCGATCGAGCGAGTATCGAGATTCAGGCAGTAAGCATCGTATGCGGTCAGCTGTACAAGCCCAATTCTAAACACATGTACATTTTATTGAATTTGAAAATTGGCGCGGTTTTTTTGTGCGACGTTAGCACATTTCAACGAGGCTGATAATTTATTTATTGTTTTTGTTTTAATTAATCCGTACGGGATTTATATATTGTGTCATTTTTTATCGTATACTTTATGAATGATTTTATTGTATATGTACTAAAAAGTAAAGGAACTTCGTTCCTACTGGGTGTCCCCTTCTAGACACCACTTCTCTTTTTTTTAATTTTGGGAACGTCAGCAAAGGACCTTCACCCAGCAGCAACGAGAAAAGAGAGGATCACTTAAATATTGATTCGATCAGAAATAGCCAGAATGAAGGAACCGAACACTAAGATAATGGAATGAAAAGAAAAAAAATAGAATGTAGGAGGCGCAATAAGGACCAGGAAACCCAAGAAATAACAAATTCGAATAAAGAATAGCACGTTGAGACGAGAGGGAAGAACATTCGAAGACGATATGGTTGGGATCACAGACATCTTCATGATTCGGATAAAGATGACAGTTAAAGAGGAAGTTAAATGAAAAGGAAAACGTGAGGAAGATAACCGAGTATAATTAAGGCGCAAACGAATAATAGAGATTACAACGGAATTTTGTAGAGTAGAAAAGTCATAAAACCAAGGGTGGATAGGAAGATTCGGCTGGATGGACCGATAGAAGGAATGATTGTTAGAGAAGGAAGAAACATAAATGTCTGACCAGAATCTAGTATGAAAATTTAAGCGTAGGGGTAACAAGTTGGAAGCGGGAATTTTAATTAAAATAAAGACGTAAGGAAGAAACAGCTTTAGCCAAGGAATCCGCCATCTCATTATACTCAATGGCCACATGACTAAGGATCGAGAGCAAATCAACGTGGATGGAATGGAAAACGTGAAGATGGTAAATAAGGGATCGAATATAAAGAACGATAAAATCGCAGGAGTGAATGTTAAAGAGAAAGGAAATAGCTAGGAAGGCACTCATCAAGTCGGACATAATCAAAAATTGGAAAAGGAATGATGCGAAGATATATAGGCAATGGAACGCAAGACGGTGATAAGTTCAGCGATAAAGATAGTACAGAGAGAAGGATATAATTCATTTAAACATTAGAAACATTAGGTGTAATTGGAATGAGTTGTTAATACAGATTCATAAGCAAGATATTAGTGTGATAGTACTTACTGAAATAAATGTAAAAGAATAAAAAGGTATATTTCCCGAAAAATTGAAAGTATGGATGATAAGACCAACATACCCAAAAGCGGGCATAAAAAACTCTGCGAAAACTATAGACCAATTACGTTAATATTAGTTATTGCTAAAATGGTAGAGCATTATGTAGGTAACTACCTTAAATTGTACTTGGAAGCGAACAATTTAATATATCACAACCAATTTAGGTTCGGAGAGGAGAAATCTACAGTAACACTGCTCAGAACATTTACATCTGTTATCAATAAGAAGTAAGCATCCGGAAAACAATTTTTTATAGTCTTTTCAGATCTTACTAAGACTTTTGATTTAGTTGATAGGGAAATTTCCAAAGACTACTTAATCAAAATTGGAATAACAGGGAAATATCTCAATTGGTTTAGATGTTATTTACATGAAAGGGAATGTTTAGTGAAGATTGAGAATGAATATAATAGGGAAAACGAAATATGAAGTAGGACAAGGAACTATATTATTAGCCCCGTTACTGTTTCTAATTTACATTAACTCCGTTCAAAATCGTGTTACGAATGCCAAACTTTACGCATATGCCGATGATATTGCGCTGGTAATCGAACACCAAGACGTAGAAATTGCGAAAAATCTGCTTCAGGAGGACCTGAATAGAGTCTGCAGATGGATACGCGACAAAAAATTATTAATATATGCCAAAAAAACAAAAGTTATGTATGTAAAAACACCAAATAGGTTTAGAAAGTTCGCTCCTAAAATAGTGTTGCATAATATGGATTGTCTTCATGGAGCTGAAGTATGCTATTGTGATCCGATAGAAACGGTTGATAATTTCAAGTACGTTGGAATAACTTTTGATAAGGCGTTAACGTGGAAAGTTCAATAACATTGCTAGGAACATCAGATACCGGCTTTATACAAATTAAAAGTCTTTGGCCACAGTAGCAGTACACGGCACCACAAAAAAAAAAAAAAAAAAAAAAAAAAAAAAATTAAAACAGATTATGAATTACAAAACCCACAAGATTGTATTTTGACTCATTAATAATGTCTAGGATTAGATACGAAATCGAAATTTGGCCGGAGGCAAAAAAACGGAATTAAGGAAAACTAGTAAGCTACAAAAAAAATGTTTAAAAATATTTTTACCGACTGGAGAAGTACGAATCTGATAACGAATACTACTTGGTGAAATAATAATGAAGAAATGTCTCTAGAAAAGTGTTAACACGCAAGTGCGTGATAAATATTAGTCGGTGCGGGCAAAAAAATAATTTCTTTATAAATTATTTAATATCTAAAATCGGAGAATTAAATTTTGTTAGGGAACATTTTTTTTTCTTGGGTAATATCAGTGTGCGGCAGCGGGATGTCTTAACATTACTGCCTAACCAATTACCCGCAGTAGCTGACGTCAGGGGACATCATCTGATGAACGCTGAAAATCCATGTTGAGAAATTAAAATATCCTCTACAGTCATTACACATGTAGCTTAAAAGCAAAAATAAGAACGTCTTCTAAACCTTAAGAGTGGTACATTTAGGAAAATTTAGATAAATTGCCTTTTCGGAGTGATTCGGAAAATCTAAATTTTACTTTTCGAGTGTTTTTTTTTTTTTGTATTCTAGGGAACGTAATTGTTTTTTCTTCGTTTTTTTTTTCTTTTTGCGGAAATATTTTATAATTTGTGTTTTACAATGTGAAAATAATTAACATTAAACAGTAAGACAAATGAAAAATATAACACAACAATGAAGTACTCGTATAATAACAAAAAAGGGAAAAAAAGAGAAAAACTAAAATGGAATAAAGAATGAAAGGAGAAAAGCAAAAGTGGGCTAACAGGAAAAAAGAGTGATGAAGCGAGCAAATGCAGACGAGAAAAGCCACTTTGGTCGTTTTTATCACTATTATTACCTCGATGAGCTGCGAAGAGAAAGGATTATTTACTTGAAATTCTTTTAAATAAACAACCTCGAACGTACACGTATATAAAACTGTTCCAATCTCTTACGGATATTTATTTTCCCTCTCAGTTCTAGATATACCTGAACTTTTCGTAGAAATTCGCAACACTACTCCAGTCGAGCACCTTCTAATAGTCTACACGGAGATTCAGGGAACGTAAAAATAAAATATATAGATAAAACGATGCAAAACGAATAGAAGAAAATTATTATTAAAAAAAAAAAAAGATTTTAGGCTTACTTTATAAATAAGCCAAACGCGCAACGAAACAAATGGAAAAAGCAAATAAAAGTTGTGCAAATATTTTCCAAATTAACTGAATAAACATAATATAACCAGCTAGAATAAACGTAAAGACCGTATTAGTCAGACCAGATTGAATTGCAAAAAGCTGAAATAACTCTTTCGGGCTAACTCTTAAAACTATCAACTTTTCACATTCGTTAGTATTTGCTATCGAACATTTAAGTAATTATGGAAACGATGTTTAATTTTAGTTTGGTTTCGAAACGTTGACGATGTAATTACTTGCAAACATTTTAGGGTAATTATTAATATACTTATTTATTTATAGTTAAACAAAATACAGAAATAATAATCACAGAATATAATAAATATAATAATTAAAATAATGTCGACATGTTTCGGAATCTTAAAGCTCCATATTCATACCACAAATATGGAGCTTCAAAACTACGAAGCATGTCGATATTATTTTAATTATTACATATATTTATTATACTCTGCGACTAATATTTTTATGTTTTGTTTAACTATTGTAAATAAATAAGTATATTAGACAATAATAATTTCTCTGGAAAATGAACAACTCTCTGAGGAATAAAAAATAATACCCACGTAAAGTTTGCTGAAAAAATTAGCGATTTTTTCCGGGTTTGTATAGAAATATTTAGCTTATCTAAATTACGTAATCACCATTTAAGAAAGACTTCAATGCAAAAATTGGAGTTTGTTAAAAAAGACCTCGGTGGGGGAACATTAGGCAGAGAAGAAATGTAAAGGTAAAACGATTAGCCATTTCTGAAACTAATAGATTATCGATTCTTCCAAGCAAAAACGCCGAAATGTACATGGAGAAGCCTAAATTTTAAATACTAAATTCGCGATACCATCACTAATAACGTGTATATAGTACAAGATGTTCCAGTGATGAACATAGTTCTTTTTTGAACTCTCCAACAAAGGGTATTAACCGATAATCGAGAAAAAAAAACAACGAAACTAGATTATTTATTTAAATTTGTATGCGGTCAGCTATAGCAACAATGAAGTAGCCAAGAGGAGTAATAACAGAAGGCGATGGAAATGAAAAAACTGATGCAAATTAGTCTAAAATGTTCGACTCAGCATAGGAGAAGGACCAGGATAATCGAGGTAGATTCGAGAAAAGTAATACAAAGCACAGCAAATACCGCAAAGAGTTTTTTTTTTTTTTTTTTATATCCCCCCTTTGAGCATGGCAATTGAAACAACAGCAAAAAATAAGATGGTAAAAATAAAATAAAATGCAGATTTCAAATTTTTCTAAAACAAAACAGGAAATGGAAGTGGATAAGAGTGAGAATCTGATTAGACGGGCAAAGATCGGTAGACGGATAAAAAAGCAAACGAGAAGCGACATTCATAAATTCAATACTGAGATAGAATAGGAAACGACTGAAGCAAATAAAAAAAAGAACACATTAAAGTTGTCAAATGGGAATAAAAACAGAAATAAAAAACCTTATAGGCGCAGCAAAATAGCAAGCAAATAAAAAGTAATAAACTAAACTGAACATTATTATTATTATTATTATTGTTGTTATGCTAATAAGTATAATACAAAAAATACTCCCTCGAGTACCATTAAATAATTTGGAATGAAATATAAACTTGTGGAAAAAATATTTCTGAAATAACTATGGACAAAAATCCAAATGATATTTCAAAAAATAATAAGGGGCAAGGCGCTCAAATGGTATTCACTAGTGGAGATCAAGAAAGTGCGGTAATAAATTCCATACATAATCTATTTAATAAAATCTCTCAAATATGGACGGACGCGAGAAGATCCTACTTGATGAGAAGGAAGACGTACAAAACTTCAAAAATTAAAGATCAATAAGCTTAAAAACAAAACAACTTCTCTCTATCAAAATATTACTTTCCGATATCAAAAGAATAACTCCGATAATAAACTTCGAATGTATTACCGCCGAACAAGAGATTACATTTCCATTAAATATCCGTAAAAAAGTGGATATGTAATGCATTAAATATCTTAGCTAGATCACGGATCACCCGTTTTTTAGGAAAATGGTATTTTTGAAATTGGTTGAAGTAACTAATCTGCTTTTTAGAAAAATGATTTACAGTCATTCAAGTTAATCCCAGGCTGATGCCAAATTTGGACTTGTCCTAAGCTAGCAGCGTCAGCTATATGTAGAACACACCGACTAAAATGACATACCAAAGTCTTTTCTTATCAACCATAAATAATGGGGACCATAAAATTTTCACATATGCTCTAACTGCAACAGGAACATAAATTCCTCTACGGCTGAAATCATGAAGTATGAATCTTCTCAGTGAGTGCTGCTGAACTTTCTGGGAACAACTATATTCAAAACACTAAAAAGAAGTTACTCTACTTAGCCATGCTACTCAATAAGAAGTCAGCAATCCCATAATTGTTATCAACTCGACCGTTCTTCACCAAACATACGTTATAACTCACAACAGGATAATAAATCGTATTAACCCATGATCCCCTTTTACAACACCAGAGAGTCCAGTAGGGATATTAGGACATCGACCTTTTCTACGTACTCGAAATGAACCATTCTGACGAACCAAAATTATCCTCCTGATGACAGTACAAACACATCTAAACTGAAAATCTCAGCTCAACACCTACTTACAAATTCACGATTGAATACTCAACCAACTGAACAATAAAGTGCAACGAAAATGTAAAAATCAAGAAAATACCACGAAAATCAAAATGCTTTCGTTTTTAATAATAAATAAATTGACAACTGTGTTAAAAAGAATTATATTTGCTTGACGTACTGACCATCATCAGAAGCAAATTTTTCATCATAGTTGTTTCCAGAAATTCATGAAATACATCAAATTATATTCAAAACATTCAAGAATTTACATAAGATAATGGAGGCATGTCAACCGCTATCTAGAGGGCACGGACGTTACAATAAAAAAGTTATAATCCGCATCCTACACTACTCTCGAAAACCACAGCAGATTGATTGAACGCAATTGTAATAACCACCGTATAATGAATCTACACTAAACTTTTGTTGTTTCAAATGGCATCACCTGTTATTTGCCTCCATACAATAACGTTACCTATCTACTACTGAAGTACACTTTACCGCAACTTGGTTCTCCCTCAGTCTTCTTCTTTGAGAGCCTGAATTGCCACTTTCCAATTTAGGGTTGGAACTCAACTTACCATGTTGACTCTTCGGTAACTAATATTCTTATCAATAACGATTTCATCCTTATTTGTCAACTATCTTAGTACACACTCATACTTCACATCGAACACGTTTTTGATAATCGATCTAATCGTTTGCTCCAAATCATCGTATACAATAATTTCCTCCCGTACTTGTTTGCATAACCTTCGCTCCAGCGATCGTTTTTCTATCATATTTCCGGTGTCAGCAAAATTTTTCATCGAATTCAATAAAATCGTCCAACTTGGCGCGTCACATATTGGAAACTCGACAAATGCCTAGCCTATGTATTTAGGCGAAATTTAGAGCAGAAAATTCATCAGTTCTAAAATCATCTTCCTACTGCATCCCCTGGCATATAATGAAAAAAGGAATACTATTAGAAACAAAAAACACGCCCTAAAAAGGTATAAAAACTAAATCTAGCCCGTATGTGATAGAATTTAAGAAATGTAGATAATTTTCTGATCGCTTTATCCGACCAAAAAAGGCACAAAGCGTGACTTTTTTAAACATCTATTAATGATTTTTCTAATAGCGCACCGATGTGGAGAAAATTGGTAACACGAATTCCTCTCTACATGAAGATCAATAATAACATTATAATACAAATTTCCGAAATTGCGTTTGCAAATCATTTCTCTGAAACATCTTCAACGACTTCCAATTCTTCATCTTTTTCTGTTGCGTAAGAATGCAGTACCAAAAATTTCCCCCTAGTTTTTTACTTTTTTAATTAGGCACGCCAACAAAGAACCTCTACCCGGAAGCGATAAGAAGGAAAATAATTAGATACTGATTATTAGGTTAGAAACTGAAAAAATAAATGATATAAGAATTGAGATAACGAACAAGGAGGGAGAAGTGATAAGATGTAAGAGGCGCATTGAGGATTATAAGGAACCGAGGAGGTAACAAATTAAAATATAGAGAATATTCAATCGAGAGGGATGGACATTTAAAGAAGATATGATTAGAATCGCAGACAGTTCCGTAATTGAGATGAAATTGACAGTTTTAGGAGGATATTAAAAGAAAACGAAAACGTGAAGAAGATAACGATTACGGCGTAAGCGAATAATGTAGACAAAAGCGGAACGATGTAATGAAGGAAAATCATCGAACCACGAATGGGTAAGAAGATTCATTTGAGCAGATAGGTAGGAGAAAAGTTTGTTGCTAAAAGGAAATCAGAATCTATATGAAATTTTTTTTGTATAGGAAAAACCGGTTTGAAGCATGAATTTTAGTGAATAACCGGATGCAAACATCGCAACGAAATAATCTATTATTTCATTACTCTCTACGCCCATAGCAAATCGATATGAATAGAATGAAGTACGAGGAGGCTATAAATAAAGAAACATACGCGAAAGGTGACGAAGTTGCAGAAGTGTGTAAAAAAACTGGAAGGAAATAGCTTCTCGTAATGATAATATAATATTTGGAACGACCAATAATATGGAAGAATATGAACTTTCGTTTTCTATATTTGAGCTTGGCTTCGCGTGAAATAATAAGCTAAAGTGCATATAGTGTAGACTTCATAAATCCGTTGATGTCAAAATTTCTTCCTCCCGTGGAAGTCATCTCCTATTCTGAAACCAACATATCATATGTTTTCCGTGACATATGCCATAGGCAGTAATAGTTAGCTGTTAAAGGTAAATTTCGCCGATTTTCTAAAATTAGCGGCCCCTAGTAACTATCCTCTTCGATAGATAGAAACGATTTATGACCCCGTATTTGACGACAGTTGATTTGCAATTCTCTGATATTACTAGCGTTGAAAATGTCACACCACAAGGTTCTGCACTCGGTGTATCTTATTTATTGTATAAATCAGTGATATCGCTGAACATATTTCACCGCCAGTGACTGTTCGTACTCTACGTGATCCACAAGTGTTTCAGTTAATTCTTCAGAAAACTATCTGGCAAAGCTTCAGAAATGGTCAAAAGTGTCGATAGTTTGAACTTTTTTTCCACAAAAACACGATGGAAATTCAATTCCATTACCAACAGAATTTTTTTTCATCTGAACAAAACAGTCCAAATCATATGTTAACCATGTTTCCAGGTGTTTAATGTTTAATTAACTTGGCACTAGTGTATTTTTAACTTAAAGTTTGACCGCGTGAAGTAACTCACAGTTATAAATTAATATTCATCCCAAGAAAATAAATTACGGGCGTCACAGATGTACTCCGCAGTTTCTCAATGTATCCTAAAGAAATTAGATACCATTCATTACGCTGAAAATTATTTTTGGGGCCCATTATACATCACTTTGCGACAGTGTACCTATACATCAACCGCCGTTCCTACACTGAAATTCTACCGATCTCTGTTTTTTCTTCAGAGCAATAGGTCCCAGTCTTGAAACTTCCTTATTTTCACTATGAAATCTCCTTCCCCCTCTTTCGAATAACGATCCACTCCCAACACTCACTCAGTGAATTTCCTCTGTTAATGTTACGGGCTACACAGAGAGTTGTGGCCAAATAAAACCTCCATCTAACTTCGCGATTCTGCCGAGGTATAAGTACCAACGCATATCAAAATAATTAAAATTGTTCGTTGGCCTTAATATTTAGTAGAGCGGTTTGAAACTTTCGATTATACACTGAATATAACTTTACACGAAAGTACCCTTTTTGCGAAATTTTCAGTTGTGGAGGAGATAGAGGCCATTTCTCATTTTAAATACGCTACTATCGTTCATAATAAATTGTAATTTTCAATATGAACATGAAAAAAGTAAATAAAAAATAAGGGCAACAACTTTAACAATGATATGAAACACGACTTATAACGTTAATCAAATTATTTCCTATGACCGTTTTTTATAGTGAATTGAATAGATGGATCTCCTGGCTTTTAATAATTATTTTACAATCAACTTCCGTGAGATTAGATTAAGCAGTGATGTTTCGCTTATCCCGCTGCCTCAATTTTTTCTTCTTTTTTTTTTTTTTTTTTGAGGCACGCCAAGCAAAGGATCTACACCCTGAAGCAATAGGATGAAAAAGAGCCCATCAGTTAAATTTTGATTCGGTCAGATATGAACAATATAAAGAAACTAACAGGTGAAATAATCGACGGCGAGGGGAAGGATAGAATATAAGATGCACAATAAGGAGCAGAGAACTTGAATTTTAGCAGACAAGAATTGTAAAATACAAGGCTCGACAGAAAGGAATGGACATTCAAAGAAGATGTGATGAAACGATCTCCATTGAGGTGGAGAGAACAATTTACAAAAAGAGAACAAGGGTATAACGAAAACGAGAAGAAGGCAGAAAAAATGGTCAAAACGCAAGCGAATTAGAGAAATGACAATAGAACGCGAAAGCAAACTCAAAGAACTAGCGATCAGAAGGAATAAATAGATAAAAGGATTGATCGTTTCTGAACAAAGGTTGCCACATGCTGAAACTCACAAGAATTTTACTTGCGGTGGGTT
Organism: Icerya purchasi; assembly: GCA_039619475.1. Lineage (NCBI taxonomy): Eukaryota > Metazoa > Arthropoda > Insecta > Hemiptera > Monophlebidae > Icerya > Icerya purchasi. The sequence continues at coordinate 94,122,272 of CM077116.1, read as the reverse complement.
AATATGTTCAAAAAAAAAAATAATAATAATAACAATTTTTCGCTATTTATTAATTTCTTTATATAAATCTGTTATTTTTCAGGTACCTTTCGTCGGCGCTCTGCGGTGATGCGTGCATGCATTGGCCTCGCTCGATTATGGTTATAGTATTCTGGATCGGCTACTTCAATTCGGCTTTAAATCCGATTATTTATGCCTATTTTAATCGCGAATTCAGAGTTGCATTTAAGAAAACGCTACAATTTTGTTGCTACCACATCAGAGATTTCGGTCCGATCCGGTTGCTGCTCAACTGTGGTCGAAGAGCAATTTACATCCGGGGCAGCCGAGACGAAGATGGCAACTTAACCGCCAACCAAAGCAACGCATCCTTAACGGCGGAAATATCGACGAAAGTAGCGAACGAAATGATTAACATAACGCGAAATCCGAAATCAAACGAAGAGCCAGCAATTCCGACGGAACTGGAAGACGCCTATTAACACACGTGGTCCCTTTTTCTAAATAATAAAACTGGCGCGCAATGCACATTACGTTCGGAATGCCGTCGAACAAATGAATTCCCTACTATTATCCTGTTCCGAGGAATGTAATGAGAGAGAAAAGAAAAAAAGAACAGTACGATATTCCAAGTGCAGCGGACGGATGTGCAGAGATTAAGTTGACAAAACAATGACTAAACAACCATTACGTGAAAGAGTATATACACATTTGGAAACTTTAACAAATCAAACTGCCAGATGCATTAAGTTTTTAACCGGTAGAAACAATAAATTTCTTCTGTGTTTACAAGTTTCCTTCCTCTCATTTTTATTTTTTTTTATTTTTAATATATGGATTAATAATACTTTTAATATTTTCTGTACGTAATGACATGTGTAATTTGGATCGTCGTTTAATCATTTATTAATATCATTATTTTTTTTTTAAGGAATAAATTAAAATATTAAATTATAATTTAATTTTTATTCCGTTCTAATCTTTGAACAATTACGCTCCTCTTTTCAGTGACGTTATTTGTTGAAAACGAGGAATACTAATTTACATGGTTACCGCTCACGTGCGGTTTGCTCGGATTCTGATTAATTTTAAAATTAACAGTTACCAATCAAAACCCCGTATTCACACCGAAATTATTAAAGAGACAAATTAATTATTGAAGGACAGAGAATTTTCTGATAAAAATTTATAAATGTCGATTTGTTTAATCGGTCTCGGCATAAAAAATGATATGTACACGTTAATAAAAAATACAAAAAAAAAACCCTTTGAACCAATTCAATCTATTCGACTAAAAAGCCGATTCTAACAAATACGAAAGTAGATAGAAAACCTATGTTCTAGAAGAATAGCCAATCAGGAGCCAGTATTTAGTCACATGACCACGCCTCCTTTTACTCAACTAATCAAGAGTCAATATTTAATCAAATTACCATACCCTTTTCACATCATTCAACACTGCACCACCATATTCTACTTCAATTACACCCTTCTGCTTGCTGCATCTTCACTGTTACAAACCAATAAAACCAGACATCTCAACACCCATCACACCTCAAATCAACCACCTGCTTTCTCTGTAGAGACCTGTACATGAAGGTCCTCACTCAATAACAACACTTGACCAAAACAGAGATAAGACGAAAGTCTACCATTGCCTAACCAATGTAATAATTTGATAACCAGTAATAGATGTTTATGTTTGTGCATGTTTTGAGAATATGTTTTACTTTTGACTAGCCACCTTTAACACTTTTCTAACCACATACCAAATCTGCTGCTTTGTACATGTTTACATATGTGTTGATGATACATCTACCATTGACTAACCTATGTGATTGTATGTGTGTTGATGATACATTTATGTTGTTTTTTTTTTGGGGCACGTCAACAGATGGAACTTACTCATCGCAAAGAATAGTACATTATATAAGGAAAAGATTAGAAATTGAGCAGATAAATAAGGCCAACAAAGGAACTATATGAGAGAGGGGAATGCAAGAATGGAGTGGACACTGTAAGGAGTAGGAAGGCCAAGGCGCAGAAGACTAGAATACAGAGTAGAACGTTCGGAGGAAATAAAGGGGCATTCGCACAAAATGTGATTCGCATCACAGGTATAATTGAGCTCCGGAGGGTCATAAGGACACAAAGGAGATTGAACAATAAAAAAACGGAAAAGAGAAGCCGGAAGCAAACTATGATTAAACCGCAGGCGAACTATAGAGGAAATAATCGAACGGCTAAGGTAAGGGAAAAGATTAAACCAAGGAAGAGAGGAAGAAAAGGGTTGAACAGAAAGGTAAAAAGATCGAGGATTGGTAAAGAATGAAGAATAGAATCCGATCCAGAGATCGTGGTGGAAACGATAAGAAAGACAGTAGAGAATTTGAGCAGGAAATCTACTAATGAATAGACCATTGGTCGCCGCCGAACGTGCCAACGAGTCAACTAACTCGTTGTCAGGAATCCCGCAATGACCAGGAATCCATAGTAGATCAATTACAACAGAGCGGGATGCAAATAAATTAGAAATTAAGAAGTGAATTTGGGGAATAATGGGATTAGTGACATGAGTAGGAAAAGGAGAGGAGATAGCCAATAAAACACTTTTCGAGTCCAAAGATAGGAGGAATCTAGAGATGTTATTTGTCGAGGATATGAAAAGGACTGCCTGCAGGATAGCCATGGATTCAGCAAGAAAAATAGAGGAAAAAGAGGGCAATCGAAAGGATTCGGAATAGGTAAGCGCGGGGATAATGAACGCATCCCCAACACCAACATCAGACTTCGAACCATGCGTGTAGATAATTGTATGGGAAGGAAAGTATAAGGATAACACGTGATTGAATTCGTTTTGAACGGCAGGATGAGGAAGAGATTTAATGTCCGAGGGAAGAACAAATAACTTCGGAGAATTCTTGAATTCAAAGAAATTATAAGTGAAGTAAGGCGATTTGGTGAAAGGGAGAACAAAAGGCAAAAAGAGAATAAGCCGAGAAGAGATCGAGGATAATATAGGAATTTTGCGAGGAGAGAAGCGCCAGTTATCGGAAATAAATTGATAGGAACTTAGGAGTTTAGAATTAGTAATAGGAAGGCTTTTAATAAGAAATCTTTCACCTAATAAGAGTCTTCAAATGAAAAGAGGAAGGAATCCCGACTCTGCCAAAATGGCTGGAATTGGAGAGGAGTTAAGTACTCCGATACACAGACGAAAACGAGTTTTGGATGCGATCAAGTTTACGAAGAAATTGTTTGAAAGCACTAGCGTACAGGAATGCGCCGCAGTCAAATTTGGAAAGGATTATTGATCTATATAACATAAGTAAAATATAAGGATCACCGCCCCATTTATGGGACGAAAGAGCTTTTAGTATATTGAGTCTTTTGAGAGCGGACGTACACAGATAACTGATATGCTCCCGAAAGGATAAGGTGCTATTAAGTACAATACCGAGATTAGAGAAGGAATTGACTAAAGGGATGGGATGGTGGCGCAAGGAAAGATCGACTAAAGAACGGTTGTAAGGACGGAATGTGAAAACCATAGAAGCAGATCTTTCGGGTGAGATAGAAATATGAAGAGAGGATAACGTATTTTCCAAAATAGCAAGAGAATTATTTAGCTCCTCGTTCACCGCAGATATATTATCCGACGAGGAATAGATAAGAATATCATCAGCGTAGAACAACGACGTGGAGGAAACTCGTAGAATAGCGAGACTGAAAATATATATTGAAAAGAGTAGGACTAAGACACACCCTGGAATCATCAAAAAAGGGAGTAGAAAGGTGAATTATCCTGTTACGGAAAAGATTAATAACTAGTGAGGTGAAGTGGAGAGGAATATTGATGGAGAGCATTTTGTCATGCAAGGAAAGTAAATGGACATTATCAAAGGCAAAGGTGGCATCAATGAACGCAGCAACGGTGAATTTTTTGAGGATAAGAGATTTATAAACGTCGAAAAGGAATAAAGATAGGCAGTCCATAGAGCCCAGGCCCGGACGGAAACCAAACATATTGTCAGGGAGTATATTATGATGTTCTAGCCACCAGACCAGACGTTTATTGATCATGTTTTCGAAAAGTTTCCTTAAGCAAGAAGCCAAGAATATTTAACGGAAGGAATTAGGCTTTTTCTTTGGAATCGGGATAACCATAAAGGAGTTCCAGCGAGGCGGAGTTGAGCCAATATATAGGAAACGATTATAGATTAACAGAAGATTATTAAGTGCAGAGTTTGAAAGATTTCTAAGAGCAAGGTATGAAATTCGGTCTAATCTGGGGCTAGAATTGGAGGAATTAGATAAAGAAGCACGGAGTTCACCGATGCTGAAGTCAGAAGAAAGAATATGTGCAGGAGCTGTACGAACATATGTAGGAGCAAGTGTTTCTTTGAGAGATCGAACATAAGCGGGAGCAATAGAATCAACGAAAGAAGTATTATGATTGCCTAACTGATGTAAAAATTTGTACTCGTATAAACCGATACTACTTATTTATAACTGTATATGCTTCGAGAATATGTTTTACTATTGACTACACACCATTAAATTTTCCTAACCCCATACGAAATCTGCTGCTTGCGTGTGTATGCTTTGAAAACACGTTTTACTGTTGACTAGCCACCTTTAAAACTTTTCTGACCCCTATCAGATCTGCTATTTTGTATGTGCGAGCTTTGGGATTGTGCTCTTTATATCTATAACAAGCCAATGCTAATATAACTTGCTAACCCAATATTGCCATGCCTTCCATGCTTGTTCCAACGAATATGTAATTAAAAATGGTTTAATATGTTGATTACTTAAAATTAGACTAATCTTCGCTAGCAATGCTTGTTTCCCTGTATATAATTTGCTGTACATGCCACCCATGTTTAAAGTATCTGCTGTGTTTATATGATTTAAAAGATGCATTAATGTATATCTAACTGAAATAATTGTGATGACAACGTACATGAGGGGTTACGCCTCAGCTTATTAATTTTGATAGGTATTCACATACATCCAACCAAAATAACTGCAGTACTAACCTCAACAAGGTTTATTCTTATTCTAGCCTATATGTTTCTAGTGTGTGATGCTTTGCGTACGAGTAATCAAAGTGTATTATTGATAAAAAAACTGATTAGAGCACTAACATGTAGTAATATACAACTGTCTCAGTTGCTACAAAGGATGCACTCAATGAACATTCTTTTTCTGAGTTGTTTTTTGGCATGTCTTGAGTCTACCATGAAGAGATACAAAATAAACGAAAAAATTTAACTAAAATGATTATTATAATAAATTTGAATTCTAGATAATATTTTATTCATTTCTGGTATAAGTAACACTAGCGCCTTCCATTACTTTTCTTTTTGCGTTACTCAAATCATTATAGTTCGATGATGGGATCTAAATATACAAGCCATGTCCCCAGTTTAGAGAGCGCTAAGATTTTTAAAAAAGAAGGTAGTGTTTTCTATCAGTTTCTTCAGAAAAATAAAGAATCCTACAATATTATTTTTAATAGTTGCTATGGGAACCATTATTCGCATTCAAATTTTAAACCCCTGCTTGATGGAGAAGTCGGAAGACCCAAAATCAAACGGATATACGAATGGAGAAGTTGTTCTCTTAAATATGTAACTATGAGAGTTATCGCATGGCCAACCCGCAACCAATTTATAACGGGATATTTTATGCGCCTATGGTAAAAAACAGAGAACTATGTGTCAGTCGGTGATTTTATATTTTTTTTAAATGACGACTGTGAGCGTCCTTTAGATGAACGAATCATTTGTTAGATATCAACAACAACTTCTTCTTCTTCCTCTTCACCGTTGGTAATTTCCCGTTGGCGCGGGGTCTGCCGTGCAAATTGATCGTTTCCAGCTGTTTCGGTTCACCACTAGACCTGAATCAATAAGTAAAGTAAGTCCCATACCCTTGACAGGACGTCGGAGATTATGAAGTTAAGGTTCGCAATGAACTAAGCCCAACGGCACTAATCAGACAATCCGTATCTGGGTAGGTCATGTTGCGTCCAGAACGTGACGAAGTTTTATGTGTGGAACTGTCGGTATACCAGCTTGGCCGCAGAAGAAGTACATAGTTGGAAGCGGAGATTTGCTAATTATATGACTGTGCGAGACAGTGACATGATCGATTCGCAGCTGGTTAAGAAACTTAAAATCGTGCCGGGATATTCCCTTCGGTAGTCACCATGGTTCGACTGTGGGCTTAATGTTTTTTAAGAACGTTGTACTAGTTGTCCATTCTGTTTTCCGCTTATGCATCATCGAGGATGGTAGGTCCGCGTCCGCGCTTCCACATCAACCCTCTCATTTCCAGGTACCTCGATGTGTCCATGGACCGAAATGAACGCCACCCGACTGTTCGTTTAGTTTAACTAATTTAGATAGCAGTGTATTTTCAATATTAGCGGGTTGCTGCATTTTTATTTTTCCAGCATATATAGTGACTATGAGAACTTTTATAGATTTGTTATGATCCGTGACTAGGTGATGGAGGCAATAAGAAATTCCGTGCAATTCTGTATTCAACGCATCACAGTTCAGCCGATTATTAATAATGCGTTCAGAGAGTTAAACGAAAGGATTGCTAAAAAAACAGGAAAATACCAGATAGAGCGGCACTTCCGAATAAACAGTTCGATTGAGAGCTACGTAAATTCTTAACAAGTTATTTTCAGAACCCATTTGGAGTTCCTGTTAAAAATGAAATAAAACAACATCATCATTATATAGTTTCATTTATTTATATATATATAATGTATATATATATATATATATATATATATATATATATATTAGTATATGTGTGTGTGTGTGTGCATAAGAACTTCTGCAGGCTTCTCGCCTTTTTAACCCACGCAGTCCATAAATACAACTCTTAAATTTCTAATGAACACAATGTGGCTGCTATTTTTTCGAGCAGCTACACAAGTGTTAAACCGATGAGTTTAAGTCTAATAATCCGCACAATATCAATTCTGGTGACTAATTATTTCAGCAGTTTCCAACAGCGCGGCTTACAGCTTGTTAGAGTTCGAAAGTACCTATTTTTAAAATTCAATCTGTTCTATATTGAACCCAATGTGTTAAAATTTCATTACATAAATAAAATCGCAGAAACATTACATACACATAAATTATAATAAATTCCAGCTAGTTTCGAATAATCCAATTCATAATCACAATTTATGTGTGTGTGTTTAAAATTTGTGATTTTATTTATGTAATGAAATTTTAAAACATCACGTTCAGTACGTACTCGTATTTACTGATAATCTATAATGAGTCTTAAAATTCCTCTGTCGCCAAGTCAGTTGTGCCGCGACTCTTGTTCTATTCCTAATTAGAGATTATTTCTTTCGATTCCCGCCACGGATTTTATCGCAATGACACTAATATTTGCTATTTCGTTTGATCCCGATTCATACGAAACGTACTAAAGAAGACTGATAGTAAAGTCTTCCTCGTATGGGTTTCAAAAAGTTTGCAAACGCTGACGTGCGAGATGATAATTTTAAGCAGATGCAAGGGAGTTCTCAAAATTCGCAAGCGTAGTCGTTCACCGTAGGGAATATGAACAAGATAAACGCGATTTAAAACAAACACCCGGTACCGTGTATACGCGCTACTCTATTTATGTGTAAATATATAAAACGGAAGGTTTTGGTTTAGAAAAACGTTTGAAATCACAACTGACGACCTCGTTTGGTAACAATTAAAACGAAGACTAGGAATGATGTCGAATAAATAATCGGTATCTTCCTTTCCAGTAAACTCAGAAGGATACCACCTCCAAATAAGCATCACATATCTTAAATACCTTCTCTTAATGATGGATATCGCTGCGTTCAGCGTTTAAATGCATTATCTCGAACTTAACCGTGCTGTGGACAGTAATTAATTACTAATCCGGAGAACGGCATCTCACTAAATAGCATCCGCGACAGGTGTTTTGTACATTTAAATAAATATATTTCCAGGTCAATATTTACTACTGTTTGTCTCGAGAGCAAACACGGCGGTTGCATATAAATTCGTAAATCATAACCATTACTCTATCAACAGACGTATACGTCTAGAGCATGTGTGAGCATAGACTTCACATTTATTTATGAAAACCTTTTCTAGCCTATTTTCACGGAACCGAATCTTACTCAGATGAAGCTATACCGTACCTATAGTTCCGCTTCTCAGTGCCTCCTATTATTTATAAGTGCGTCATAAATTCGCGACTTCTCAGCGGGATATTTTTCTATCCCTTATAAAAAGCATGCTACAACCGTAATACAAAATAAAATTTAAAACGGTAAAAATAATGAAATACAACCCTTTATAAATAAAAAAGTACGGAATCGCGAACACTTGAAAATCTGGTAGGTCCATGAGAAAGACCGGAGATACGACAGATGTGCAGTTTACCAAAACAAAAAATATACTAAGAAAATATTTAGAATATATCTATTAAAAAAAATTCATGCAATCTGACTCAACTATTTTGTAACACAGTTATGCAATCAAGACAATGGCAGTTACACAGAAGGAACCAATTTAATTGTCCGATTAATTTTGTATTGAATAATTATTTTTTACTTTTTAGCGCGTTTTTATTAAATTTTTATTTGAAGTCGGTATTTTAAAAAAAAATATTTTTTTTTATTATCAATATTCACATTAATGTTATTATTATTATTATTATTATTATTATTATTATTATTATTATTATTATTATTACTATTGCTAGGTGTTCAGCGTAATTTCCGTGAGTTAAATAAAAAAGTGACTCGGATCAACGTAGGCTTACTTTATTAGGTGAGTAATCCCTGAAAAGAGCTATTTCAAATTAATTGCTTGAAGCGAACGAGAGAAAAAGGAACCAACGAGCCAAACTGAAAACGAAATAGCAATACAGGAGAAACCGTTAAAAACGTAAAAACCCAAAACGAGCGAGAACCGTTAAATTAAAACTTAAACTTAACGAATTTAACGAAAAGTAAGCAAAAACGGGAAAGCGCAATCGAGGCAAGAAAAGTTAATGATCAGTAGCAAATTCTCGATAACACTTTTCTACCAAATGTATAAATATAGTAATCGCATACAACACAAATATTTACATGCAAATGATCGCCTAACACTAGGAATAATTCGGCTAGAACTCTTTAGATGACGAATATAACACCGAAGAAAGGAGACTGATGGGTTTCTGCTTTCTAAACGAGCTCATCCTAAAGGCTCGATTACATTAGGCTAGCTGCTAGCTTATGTGTTTACGACGCGGGCGAGTCAGCTAGTGAGATAGTGATGATGACACTTGCGTCATTTCACTCGCTCAGAAGCTGACTAGGTAGCAAGTAGTATAAACTACTTTTACCGACATTTTGTAAACACACTGAACAAAATAACTTTAGGTACTCGCAGCTACGAGTAATTCACTAGGAATTATGATACGATATACGGCTAGAGTTTACTAGCTAACAAGCTCACACGCCCCTTCCAACTTTACTCGCGGATTGTTTACAATTTTCTACTTCGCTAGCCAACATGATGACACTGGGCGAGTTTAATATCAGATAGCGAATTCGCCGGCTAGTAGCTAGTAAACTAGTCTAATGTAATCGAGCCTTAAGAAAGGCAGAAGAATAGTAATAGAGCTAAAATCAATCGACCGAATACAGAAATAAACGTAATAATATAATAAACGGTCTCACGAAACCATCTCCTATAGCAATCGATAAAATCAAGCAGCGATTAAACATTGATAAGCAGCTAACGCAAGAGAACAAACGCTATCGACTAGTTCTATCGCAGGAGTGATCTGCAACTTTTAAACCACTAATTGTCTTTGTTGCAACGTGCTTGCATAATGAACCATTACAAACCGCATTAATTAATTTTTTCTACGACAGAAATATAATAAGATAATAAGTACAAAAAAAAATAAAGCGGTTGCATATCGCCATACACTGTATACGGCAATTTCCTTTTTCATTAACTGCTAAAATGTACTCAGCGGTGCAGATATTTCCAGCAATCCTGTAAGTCTTTGTCTTAAAAATTTTTTTAACTATTCCCAATGTATTTTCAATATAAATTCTATACTCGGTCACATGTAATTTTTTTATTTTAGTCTGAGCGAAGATTTTAAAGATATTCCGCTATCGATCTATTTTTATCCCAATTAGACCACGTGTTATTTTTATTAAATTGTTATTTTAAATATTTGTTCTCAAATATTTCAATCTATATTTGTCTTTTCCAGTCGAAGATGTCAATTTAAATTTTTAAATTCTGTTTTTTCGTCAGGTAATTCTTTCGAACACTTTTTTCTATGTGGCGTGCATCTTTGATTTAAATTTTTGTAATATCTTCCGATCTTGGTTTTTTTTTGTATTTCAAATATTCAACTTCTATTTTACTTTATTCTTTTACAAATATTTCTAGTCGGAGATGTAAGTTACTTTTTAAATTATGTTTCCGTTTTGGTAATTATTTGAAATACTTTTTTGTACTCTCTTTCGATCTTTGTATTAGAAGGCTGTGTGTAACTTTTATTTTAAACCTTTGTCCTCAAATATTTCGATCTATATTTGTCTTTTCCAGTTGGAGATGTAAGTTAATTTTTTAAATCATGTTTATTTTCATTAGGAAATTATTTGGAATACTTTTTTCTTTTATACTATCTTTCGATCTTTTTATTAAAAGGCTACACATAATTTTCTTTAATTAATTCCCTCACATCGGTCATAATATTATTTCCAAAATGAAAGAATTTTTTTCCGATTAGGATACAATAATATCTACCTTATCGAAATTAAAGTTTCTTCATCTCCCCTTAATAAAAGAAAAATATTTATATATCGAATAGAATAATCAACCCCCCACTTGGTATCACGACTGTAGCACCAGTTACCGACTTTAGATCACCATTTACATTACAGTAGAGGAGTACACATAAATTTCACCAACTATTACATTTAAATTGTGAGTAAAAAATTTCGATTTCTTTTAAAAGATTGCTAATATTTTTACCCATGAAAAGGGGGTTTAATATTTTCCGCGTGTGCACTTTTTTCATTTTTTTAACCTCTAAGAAAGTAAACTAATAACTTCAAATTCTATACAAATAGGACGGAAATAATATATATATATATATTTATTTTGCGGCGCTCGACGTCTTGGTCATTTGCGTCGACTAAACATATTAACAACATCTAGTATATAACATCTTGATAATAATAAAGGCGACGACACAAGATTGCCCGCCTAAAGTACTTATGACACCTCATGAAGCTAAAATGGTGATAAGCAACACAGTCAAAAACTACTGGAACACCCTTTGGCTCCAAACGCCGAGCAAACTCCACGAGTTTAGAAAAGATACCTACGAAAACATGCCAACTCTCAGTAGACACGAGCAGTGTGTCCTAACTCGTATCCGCATTGGACACACAAACTTGACTCATTCGTTCCTCATATCTAAAAAACCGTGCAACCTGTGTCAACGCTGCAACATGCCCATATCGGTGAGGCATCTTTTGATCGAGTGTAATCACTACCAGCAGGCCAGACAACAAGCGGATATTACCAACGGCCTTCTAGAAATGTTTTCGGACGCCGAGAAGTGTAAAAAAATCGTAGCCTTCCTCAAAGACATCTCTGTATTCCAACTGATCTAACTTCCCCAGCCTTCAGCTAATTTTTTGATTATTTTTTGTTTCGTGCATTTTCAAATATTCAATATAAAATTTTATAATTATCTGTAAAACCGTAGTCGCTAATGACCTTGTAGTCCAAAAGCGACTTGTAAATATAATAAATAAATAAATAAATAAAATAAATATTTTTCTTAACAAGTGTAGATCAACAATAACAGGCGAAAAAAAATCGATAAACGAACGAAAACTATTTTGCAACCTATATAAGGACATAACATTTCGATAAATAACAAAGAAAAAGATTTAACAAGTGTAAATGACACTAGTAATACGGGAAAAATTACAAACGATCAATAACTACATTAAACGATAAATTTTGATTTTATTCAAAAATTTGATTAGTTTCTGGACATTTTCTTCATTGTTACCTAGAATCACTTCTTCTTCGAGTAGTCGTCCCATGCATTCAAATCTTTCCTTTGCACATCTTGGACATTCTATAATGATATGTCTCATTGTTAACACAGTGTTGCAATTGTTACATTTTGTTACTGTTCCCTCTGTTATCAGTGACAAATGCGTGATCCTGGAATGACCAATTCTCAGTCTTGATAATACAATTCCCTCTCTTCTATTTTCTCTGGTGGATGTGTTCCATTGGCAATATTCTTTTTCAATTTTTCTCAGTTTATTACTTATTGTCTCGTTCCATTTTTCTGCATTTGCAAGTTTATTTTTTGACAGAAATAATCAAACTTATTTCAATAAAATTTTATGTATTATTATTCCATATTATTGTACAATAATTATGCAAGAACAAATATTTTGACCATGTTACGAATATTAAACGAAAGAGTTGCGAAAATGGAGCAAAAAAAATAAACAAAAAATAACCAACTTTGTAATATTTACGCTCTTATAAATTATAAATGTTTTCAAAGCTAGCCGCTTCTCATCATAGGCTACTATTATGGTCCTCCTCAGCTGTCATGAGTTCAGCGCGTGACCAACACACAAATTTTGCTTTCGGCATCTGCATCCTTAGGAGCCTGCTGAAGTTTCAGACCCAAGAAAACTGAAACTCGCTGTCCATTCTCTAATACAAAATATTGGTGTGATTACAAAAATTGTTAACGTACAGTTTCTTTCGGAATGCTGAAATAACTTTTATTTTATTCCAGTTTCCGTCTGAGGTAGCTTCGTTGGTTTCTACCAGTTTATACAATTGACTTTTTTGAATGTGTTGACGTCCTCAATCGAACGGATAGGTAGTCACATGCAATCAAAATTGTATATTTTCTGCAGAATTCCATGCTGCCACATGCTGAAAGGGTTTTTGGCACACTTGGCCAGGACTGTAAATAGGAAACTATTTTTATTATCTGAATCAGAAGGATCCTTGACATAGATAACTGTGCGTCGATTGATAAATAATTTTTTTTGGCAGCTCTATCCCTGGCGGGCTTTTGTCCAGTGAGTGTGGTAGTGGTGGTAGCTGTTGTGTATATATCAACGTCTTCTTTTCCCTATTCTGATGTAGTGTTTCTATCATTGTAAGCAAATATATTTTGGGCTACAAAATCGGCTTGTGGTGATATAGGCGGTATTGGCAATGTCGGCTCTCAAAAGGGCAACATTACAAAATCCATGGGCAAATCTTTGCCAAATAGTTGAATAAATTCTGAGGCTTTTACTGATTCGTTACTCGTTTTTATTTTGTTTTCTTTACTTTATTAACACCAACCGATAGCTAATAACACTTTAAACTTGATACTACTTTGCTACAGCGTAGACTACTTCCTCTGACTGGGTAGCATGCCCTTTTATACACCTCACTAGGCTATCTCTATGCAAAAATATATAGAATACTAGCTTCTGATTGGTTACTTTACCATTGTGCGATTGTATGGCTAAACACTGGCTCCTGGTTGGTTGGTTGAGCGTGGGGAGATGATAAGAAACCACAAAGGAATTTATATGTGGCGGGAACGTGTGGTAAATGTGCCACTGTGTAATAAACATGTGTAGCTGGCTACTGATAAGGTTTTCACCATAATCTGGGCCCTGAGCAATGTGGATGGACTGTTGGGAGGTGAGAGTTATTGTTGGGGATGGATGGGGGTTGTGGAGGCTGGTCCAGCCGGTTGGGTGGTCAAAGAAAGATAACAGTGCCTGAATAACAGTGTGGGCGTGGATGCCGTCATAAGACGGCTTAGTGACATGGTGCTTGTTATATCTTACACTTCTCCCCTCTGACATTACCCTGTTCCCTGTGCCCGAACGTACATTTTCTCCCTACTTACGGACGCACGATTGTCACAGTTTACTAGTAGGTGAAACGAAATAACAACCAACCCAGGTTTTCAAGTACAAACGGTCGCAACAAACGCAGAGGAATATCATAAAAGACTGAAGACGATCCGGTGTGCAAGTCTTTTATATTACTCATTTATTTGTTTATTTTCATTATGTACAATAATCAATTACTTTTTTTATGTTGTGTGTGTGGTGCGACTAGTATGAGAATTTGTGTGTGTATGTAGCATTGACTAGACGGTCCTCATCCAGTGTAGTCAATAGAAGAAAATTTTCAGCATAACTATTTGTTCATTGTCATGTCAAAATTGAATATATTGCGATATATTATAAAAATTATGAATTATTTTCACTGATGTCGAGTAGATACTGCAAATAGAAATAAAGCAACAAAACAAAAATAGTTCAGTTTAAAAATATCAAGTTGTGTTTCCGTTTTCTGATAAGGTAGTTAGGCAAAACATAACAAAACCTAATATTATAATAAATGAATATTAAGTATTTTATTATTATATGAGGTGCTTATTGTGCTTCGTAACAGAAAAACAAAATGTGTGGGGATGGCTAAGTAAGCGAAGAGGCTTGGCGAACAAAGCGAGCAGCGACCAAAGCCTCTAGTTATTTTAAATCTCAAGCAACTTCAAATATAAAAAGGATCGACGAAATGTTACGTTTGAAAAGAAATTAACATTTAATATTCAATTATATTTTTAACAAAACTAATACATTTTTACATATTTTTAACAAACCATACAATACCAATAACGGTATTAACTACAAAAAAAAAAAAAGCTTAATTTTATTTAAAACAATTATATTACCTAATTATATCTGAATTTAGTTTATCACAACATGTTAACTATTTTAAAAAATTTTCGAAATATTTCCAAGAGTACTGCATAAAGATTTGCAACCAGCAAAATGATTCTATATCATGCTCTAAATTATTTATACTCGCGGGGTTTAAATTATTATATTACCAAAACAGAAAAAAAAAAACACATGGCACTTAATGATACGCAGTATAATAAGGAGCCATATATTCGTATATCAGAACAAAAGCCTTAAAGTACATCAAGGGTAAAATATTTTCTTTTTCTTTTTTTTATGCAGAAGTTGTAACAATGATTATATGAAACAAAATTCTTTTTGAGTATCAAAGAAAGACTAAAGAAACTTTTTACAATATACAGTTTATATACGGACACGATACTTCTGAGCTTTATTTGCATCAGTTTAGGAAAGAATCAACGGAATGCACACAAAGTACTAGCATTGTCTTTTCGTTTGTGGTAAGCGTTTTTTTTATTGTAATCATTTGTGATCGAATACTTTTTTGGTGTCATTTTTTTTTATTTTTTGTATATCTTATAGCTGTGTTTAACTTCTTTCGTTCGAATACATGTTTCTTTCTCATCTTTCTTCTTTTTCTACTATATGTAGTGTGTTTTAGCCCTGTGCGTTGACCTCCTCCAGTCATGCGGTCCTTTTTAGTGGTGATCGAATACTTTTTTTACCCACTGTAATAGATCACTGTAACCCATCGGATCTAATGTATAATTAGGCAATTTAAACCATTTTCCATAAAATTAACGAAAGAGAACAATTAAATTTACTGCATTAACCTGTAGATTAACTGTAACCAAGTTGTAGTCGGCGCCGAGCGTAATTTCGGTTTTGTTCATTAATTCATTATAAATAAGGGAAAAATACGCTTTTTATTAAAAAGTGTTAAACTGGGACTTGACTTGCACAAAATATTATTACGACTTCTTGACTTACGACATGTAACATTTCCTTCCGAAGCCAGCTACGCGTCGCCTTCGACTTTATCTGTTCATGCAATTGCTCCCATATTAATGCGATAAGTTCTTCCAACAAACTACTGCCACATCTACAGAGAGCAAATTTGTTAAACAACTGTTCGGGCGGATAATTCGATAATGGTGGCTGAAAGTCTATAATAACGTCACGCTTCGAATAGTCGAAAGCAAATTCAGTCGGTCAACTCAAAGTAACCGCTTTACGGTGTTCCATTTCGACTTGGAAAACACTGACGCCGTACAATTAACTTCAGTAATTTCAACGAGTCGCTATATTCCCTCAACATACACCGCGGAACCATTAACTGCGAGTGATAGTATATCGCTCAGAACATTTTACCGTAATTCCAACTTCACTATTTACGATAACGCTCGATATGAACAAGCTCGTCACGTTATTTCGAAAAATACCCCAGAAATCGTCAGAAGTAACCTTCGGATTGTTAAATAAAAACATGTGTCACACTTGCACAGGACGTTCATAGAAAATATGTGTGAATCGACTTTTCATTGTACACAGATGTTCACGATAGCCAAGATTTGCTAGAACAATCGGACTAACAAAATTCGAGATGAAAAAACGTACTGAAAATTTATAATAGCATACGTAGGGCAATGGCAAACGTTCTTCGCGGTGATGTCGATATGCAGACCTATGAACACATCGAAACTGCGTATGTATGGCGAAAACGATTGCAATTCTAAATTCATTACGCGCGCATTCGTATTGCATACCAATCTCTACCAGAAGTGTTGTTACACGTATATGTACAACAAAAATCCAAAGTAAATTCCACGTTACTCGCAGAAGTATCAGTACATATATATGTCTTTGAGATTTAATATATTCAAAAAAATAGCTACCGTGTAGAATTGTTTTTGTAAGTAAAAAAGAATAAATCTCAAAACGTACCGTTAATTTTTAAATTTTATTTTTATTTTGTATTATCTATCATCATTTACAACATTCGAATTAACAGAATTGCAAGTTATAGATTATAATGGACGATGGCTGCTGCAGTATGCTATACATTCACGTGTTTCGAGATGATCGATTATGGAATCAATTATTTTTTTGCTTCGTGAAGTAGATATGGCGAGATCGTTGTTTAGTTGTAATCCTAACTCGGTGTGCATAAATCCAATAAATTCCGGTCTGTGCGGTCCTCTTAAATCCAAATTAAAGTCTCCACTAACGAGCATCGGTATATCGTGATAATTATGTTTCTCAGGTAGCTTTAATTTAGGACTGTACGCATAAGATTTAAGACGATGAATTGCTGAATTTTCTCAAACGATGTATTCGGTGAGATATAAACTGATGCGAGTATAGTTTTTTTAGCATTGATTGTTGTCTTGACCGAGCAAAAGTCGCCTACACCGTCATGACATGTCGCGAGTTGATCCACGCTCATATTATTTTGATCAAACTTGCGCAAATCGTTTTTGATATTGTTAGACTGCAATTTCTGCGGAAACAGTTATATTTTTGCAAATGGCGACACCACCAGAAAGAATCGCATTCCTTTTAAATTGAGTGCGAAATCCATCATTTCAATAGAACAATCGTTTTCAATCCACGTTTCAGACAAGGCAAGAAATTTACATCGCGCATTAATCGCTAGTTAAATCGAGCAAGTGTGCGTTTAGCGATTGAGTGTTGAATGTACACAACGAGAACGACGTGCAATCCGTCTGCCTAGAACGATTCAGAAAATTCCGGCACTGATCACCTACCGTTTGTAAATGAAGCCGTTCGAGACGAGTAAACTCTTCCCTTTAAGGATATCGATTCAGCTCTCCGCGATGGTGATAAAATGTGTGATCACACCATCGTGTTAGGAATAGTCCAGTAAAGAGACGCGAGAAAGGGCTACACAAACGAGCTGCTGTCCAGGACACTTACCTTACTTGTAAATGATCGAGTGTAGCGCCTTGTGATTTGTGTATAGTAATTGCACAGGCTTCAACAAGGGGGACTTTTACAAGTAACGATTTTACTGTTTGTTTGCACGATGCAAGTACGTTGAGTTATCGATATCCACGAATGATCGATGTTCGGATTTGCAAGTACATGTCCCTGGGCTTTTGAGCGCAGTAAACGGCCGATTTTTGAATGGTCGAAAGACAGCCAGAATCGTTTTATGGCACTTGTTTCGATGTTGCGTTCGATGTAGCGTAAAGTGCCGATTGCGCCGTTGACGAGACCATCTAGCATGTCAATATTCGCTCTGATCATATACGGTTTACCAATTTGAAGGCTAACGATCTTGCGTTTATGCGATTCCTGCGGCGAATTGGCCATTGATTTTGGTTCTACATTGCAAACTTTTTGTTTTTTATTCATTTGCCGTTGTCGTCACTCACGGCTTCGTTCGGCACCACTCTTTGAAGCCGGTTTATTCAAATCGATGAATCGAAAGAAACGATTCAAACTTCTCATTTTTGGTAGTATTGGAACCGAAAGGTGTTTCCTTCATGAACTGAAGGAATTCATGGCTGTTCTGAAATTCCTCGTCCCTCTTGCGTTCACGTGATTCCTGCGTCGAATCGGCCATTGATTTTGGTTTTCTATTATTATTTTTTATTTTTTACGAGTCACGAAGTTGAATATAATTTACATATAAATTAAATCGAGTGAACAGGCAATTACGTGAAAATTACGTATCGAATTACCTAGCAAAAATTAAATCGCCACATACCATTCCAAGTGCTGGGTTTTTAATTCTAAATTTCGAGAATTGTCGCGCAAAACCTTCAGACGACAAGAAAAAAGTTATACGAAATTATCTGCGGAATGTTAAAATGTTTTACGAAATTAGAAAGAGAACGTTGCGTTTCGTTGCGTTTTTCGTTGCGTTGCGTTTTGCGTTGCGTTACATGATTTTAATTTGACCCCCAGCCTAAAGACATATATATGTCAAAAAAACGTACGAATAATCGCGACTCTCAAAATCGAGCAATACGGCTAAGAAGAAGTCTGATCGTTTGTTTGGACGAGAAGAAATATTTTCATATGAAAATGAAAAATTTCTAGAAAACAGTGACGTATTTAGAGTCATCAATCGCGGTAGCGTTAGAACATGTTCGGCTACCAAACCGGAGGATATCATGAGGTTTTTTTCGGAGTTGTATCGTTCCGGATCCTAATCGCATACTTAATCTGAAATTGAATATAGATTATATCAGAGAAATCTGTGAAAATAAAGGCAGATCCAAGCAAAAAGGAACTAGCCCCCCCGATATTCTCTTCGAGTCCATTAGAACCATCATGAAAAGCTTAATAACTTTCTTTTCAATGTATACGTTAAAAGCGCGTTAAAATAAACCATATTCCAAAAGCGGTAATATTGCGTCAACCCACAAACTAGCTGCATTATTTTACTTTATACGCCGCTTCATGATAGGCCTTAAAATTAGTGACATCATGAGGTTTATGTGAAAAAAGTTGTCTCATTCGGATTATAATTCGTAATTTTTTATTTGAATATCGTCTTTAATATTTTACCTCTAAACTTTTTAACAAAAAGCTGTATCACATTTCGCTTGGAATTTCTTTACACACTGAAAAATTCGTTTCAAAAATGGGTACGGCCAAATTGAAGCTATTTACACCATTTCGGACTTAAATTTATTAAACCAAGTGCCTTTGATAACGTATTAATTGTTTAACCTCTTTTGATTCCTTGCCCCTCATCGAGTTATAATCCAGTTTACAATAAACAAAATCCTCTATTAAACTTTAATTTTAATAAAGCTGACTGGAGCGGATAGAGAAGAATCACATAACCAGCACTTTAAATTTACCTAGAGGGCCATTAAATGATCATCTAAGATCCGAATATCAAGATAAACTCTCTAATATTATTTTAATGGCTTCAGAAAAAAATCGTACAAATTAGATTCATACAAAGATAATAATGTTCCTATGCATCTTAAGACTCTCATTAAATTAAAAAAATTATTCTTATAAAAAATATCGAAACCCAATTTCGCTATCTCAAGTGTTTTAATAAATTAGTCAATCTAAATTAACGCAATTTCATGATAATAAGCTTCGTAACAAATCTGAATCAGACATCTATTAAGGCCGTAAAGAGGAAACAGACGATTGCTTTCATTCGATTTTCGAATGCAATAAGTTTAAAAACGAAAGAGAAAAACGGAAAATAATAAAAAAACCAATAACCGAAATACGTAAAATAATAAAAAAACCAATAACCGAAATACGTAAAAAAAACTTTATTAATTTGATCAGCTTTGTCAACCATGTAATGAATAATAAAACAAAACACATCAACAACAAATAATAACAGTAACAATCAGGAACTCTGGCTGAAAAACTGCAAGGTACAGCGGAGTAAATAAATAAATAAAAAAAAAAAAAACAAAAAACAAATTATGTAAGCTTATTATCAAAGATAATTTTTTATGGAAGACCATTAAAAAGCTAAATAAATCGTGGTCAACGCACCATTAACTCACTTACATATTATCAAATAGGTAAATAATTCACTTACATATTTCTAAGTACTCAAAAAGGAAATGGTAATCTTTTTACTTTTTTAAAAATGACATCAAAAAAATACTTTCATCCTAATGAAGAGATTAACAGAACTTTTCCCACCTTCCGTTATAAATGATGTCACTAAAAATCGAAAGAACAAACACTCTACAACGAACACCACAGAAAAGACTGGGCACTATGCGTGTATTATTATTCTTTTACATTAACCTCGCAAAAGGATAAGATTCCATAAGGTGCAATCAATTTTTTGATCGGGAATGCATTATTCACTTTTAAGCACCTTCTTTCCTAGCCTATCCAACATTCGTCGTAGTGGTTAGGAGTACAAACAAAAACAGCGATAAAACTGAACATCATCTTCTAGGAATGATATTATTCCTTCCGCTAATTACGACTGTTGCTTTATCCGGCAAATATCTAAAATAAGCGTTCTTAATGTAAACTTTCTTAAATATAGGTTAAATATGCTCGTTCAATCAAAATTACATCGTCCTTCAAAAATTTCATGCGTCATTAACAAAAATTTTCAGCAGAAATAAAATGTAAAGCAACGCAAAAATCCGACTTGTTTTGTTTTAAAGCAATACAAAATTATATAATAATATTAACAAAACTTATAACTAAAATTGCACCAAATAAAGGAACACTTTAACAAATACGAAATTATGCTTTTGTTCTCCATTTTTTTGAGCTCGTCAACTATGGAAAGCCCAGCCCCCGAGAAGAATTCATCTATTCCCACCTGAACAAAGCGCCATACTACCTAATCTAACGCTATTGTTATTTTATAAAGCCGAAGTTTTACCTGCTAACGCTTCCTTCATTTTGCACAATCTTAGCTATAGCATACGTTAATATTATTATTATTCTACGAAAAAGAAAAATAAGCGACTAGCCGCTGCAGACGAGAAAACATTACCCTTCCTTATTCCCCAATAGCGCTTCGCACTATTTTCTCATACAGAGCCGGCATCCAGTTTTCAACTTTGGTTTCTAATCCATTCCAATCGTCGTCTACACTTTGTTTCCTTAATCAGATTAAGAATTAATCATTCTCTTCTTCCCGTTTCTCGTTTTCGTTTTCCCCTATCTTCTTCTCCTTACTGCCTCCTCCGCAACAATGATTCTCCTTTTGAATGCAACGCAAACCGTGTTTTCTTCGAATGGTTCGGCTTTCTTTTATATCTGAAAATCTTAGGTTTTAGCCTTCCGGCTACTTACAGTGCTATCCTTTCCTTCCCCCATCTACAGAAATAATTCTCTTACTTTAATCTTTTATTCTTTCCGTCTCCTGTCGCCTCAGAATATAAATTTTTGTAACATAATACATTCAAGTGGTTGGGTCAAAACCAAGGACAAGCCGGGAAAAAAAAAGAAAACGAAAAGCGTTGTGATTCAATTTTCCTTTTTCAGCCAATAACTTGTGGCTGGAGTTTGAACGTTTTTTTCTATGTAGTAGCTAAAGAAGACAAGCGGTGTAAAATTATAAACTTTTCCAGAATCGTCCCATTCAATAGGCCCGTGGCATATCAGTACGACTAATTAATTATTTAAAAGAACCGGGAAACACAATTTGTTAACTACGTACCAGCTTCATAATTACGCGTAATAGTTAGTCACACGCGCTTTATTGGGAAATTTCCCGCTGGAAAGCAACTATTTCTTTGGTAAGCCATTTTTCGTCGAAACGTTCCATTAAAAATAAAACTATTTTCAGTCAATTAAATTTCATTTGATGTTTCGGATGGCTTGCACCAGAATATTTGATTCTAATGATGATTAGTACTTATCCAAGACGTCAAATAAAGATATTTTAATTAATGCGGTATTTACCGAATTTACTACACATGGAAGTTTCAAAATTTTAAAAGGTTTTATTTTTCCTTTTGTACTCGTATTTTTCGCAAAGCTATTAGATCGTCGTCAACAAAAATCTCTACAGGTGCTAAGTTCGTTTTTGTTTTTTTAGCGCGTTCGCCGAACACCTTTGCTCGAAAGAAATACAGAGAAGAGAACAACAACTAAAAATAAATTCAGTCAGAAACTAACGAAACGAAACAACTAATTGTAAGAAGGGAACTGATAGATAAAGACGGAAATGGCATGATGAAAAAGGCACGATATGGGGTAGAGAGCCCCAGAACTCAAGCATTGAGAATAAAAAATTGCACGTTCCGTTGGGAGAGGAAGACATTAATGAAAAAAGACATGGTCAAAATCGCAAAAAGCTTCATTGTTTAGAAGAAGAGAACAACATGGAAAAGACGTAAAAAACGAAAGCGAAAAGAAGGTGAGCACTATTAAGGCGTAAGCGAATAATAGAAACGATAGCAAAACGACAGGGACCAAAGGAAAATTATAGAACCACGGATAGGAAGATAAGGTTGGATAGCCAGTTGAAAGGATTGTTTATTAGAAAAGAACATAAACGCCGGACCAGATACTGGAATGGATTTTTTTCCAAAGAGGAAGGAGAATCCTGGAATTTTTGAAAAATAGACATGCGAGGAAGTTCAGACCGGTAAATCCGCCGTTACCCCTAAGAGATCAACGTTAATTAGATGTAGAGCGGAAATATTATGGCTGAGCGACCAAATACGAAGAATTATAAAATTTACTAACGTAATAATTAAAACACGCTTTAATTAAATTCTACGAGAGTAAACCACAATGGTTAACAAGGGTTTCAGATTTGGTTGTAAATAATATTTCCGATGGCAACTATTAACATTCCTGCTGCAGGATTCTTTATTAATTTCTCTGTAATTTTAATAAATATATATATATACTTTTTATAGAATATTATTAATAAACTGCATAACTAAATTATGTATTTGAGTATTTGAAAAATATTAGATTATAATTACTAGTGGTCGTTCAGTGGTCGCAATTCGATCGTAATTTACATATTACATTTAAACTAGAGGGACAAAAATCAACGAATTGATAACACACACGAGTCAGTTTTGATTAAATTAATAAGTATTATCACCAATCATATACTAAACGAAAAAATAATTGATATGTGGAAAAAGAAACAAACAAAAAAAAAAAAAGAATTGTAGTACCCTATTCATACACAAAATCATTTGAGACACAAAAACACTCACATTGAATAGTGCCATTCAGCTTCGAAAAAAGAAAAAAAATACAAGAGTAAGTAGATAAAGGAGCAGGTATGACTCGAAGGGCGCGAGAAATTAGAACCCCCTATTACGATTCTTCAAAAAGTTTTTAACATTCAAGACATCGTCCGAGAAATATAAGTGCAGGTTACCTAGAAAAAATCATAGCGTACATATACATATATATATATATATATATATATGTGGTGTGTGTATGTGGAAGGGTAAGTGAGTGGGTAAGCAGGTGGGTGCATATATATTTCCTTTTTTCTTCATAATTCGGGATTTAAAAACAAAAGTTAATTTGTGCAATAAAAATGTGAAAAAGATTTTTCCATTAATACAACTGCCCAGCCACATTAAATAGCGTCAATTTTACGAAAATGAATCAGCATTTAGCATAATTACGGTCGTTATATTTTACCGTTTGCGAAAACAGAATTCTTAACATATTTCTGCTAATTTACAACCTACTGCCCAATAGTTAATTCAAATTACACAATGCTGGAGTATCATTTCATATTAAACTAGACATTTTTTAAAAATATCCCAGGAACTTTTTTAAGAGGTGCAATGTTCTTTTCGAAACTAATTACAAAATATCGTAAATTTTAAATTAAAATATTTCCGTAAATACTAAAGAGTTACCGAATATCGCCCTACAAATATTATTTATCGTAATATTACAATGATCACACATCAAAAAAAGTAACAAACATGCCCTTCTTCTTCTTTGAAGTGAGCAATTATGTTTTTTTTTTTTTTTTTTTTTTTTTTGGCCCGGCAATAACCACTATCAAGTCGATTTAGGACTGATGCATACGTAAAATGAAACATAAAGTAATGCAGACACACAGTACCATAAATGTATATATTAACCCACGAATGCCTATCTAAAATCATTTTTTTTATTATTATTATTATTATTATTATATACGACCGTGATGTCTATTGGCTCAGTCATTCGTAATGTACAATCGACTTAACGTCAGGTACATTTATATAGTAATGCGTTTTCTCAAAGCGAGGTTACAATAATTTACGAACGCGCAACAGTTCGACACACGTTTAGGCCGTTAACATTATTAATAATAATTCCATTATCGATACATTATAACCGTCTAGATTATATATTTCAAACGTTCTTCCTTGGTGAAGAGGCATTCAAATAGAAAATGACTAACTGTATCGGGAACACCAAGTTGACGACAGAAATGACAAATGTCAGAAGGTGTAATTTTAAATCGTTCCAAATAAGTACCAAAACCGCCATGTCCCGTCAACGCTTGACTTATACAAAAATTAATTCCTAGTAATTTTTTTAGTCTAAATCTTACATTTATATCATATAATAATTTGTACGTTATTAGGAAAAGTAAACTGTCCAGACCAAGATATGCTGGAGCCCCTTATATTCGATTGAACAGCAGACTTTAGGAAAGTGAGGGGAAAAAAAGAAAAAAGAAAAAAAAAATTTTGCATAAATTAAATAATTATCACATTTTTTAAAATAAAACTAACAACTAACTTTGTAGTCTTCTTGTCGCAAGCAAGTAAGTAATGAAAAGAACAGGGCGGATAAATCTTCATATTTCACAATTTGTGGTACAACACCGCCATGCTATTTACATTTATTTCATACACCCAAATAATAAATGGTTAACATCGTCCGCAAAATTAACTGAGACATGATTATCACAAGTTCTCTGCACATCCCCACCAACAACGTTAAAAGTTATTTTTGTGCGACCCATTCATAATCTGCATAGTGTTGTAGCGAATTTGCGCACCAACCCCATGGGCATCAACAGCTCAGGGTACCACGGTGCCTGCGGGAGTTCATCATTTTATTATTATTTTCCCAACGTTCATTCCAGTTTAACCTTAACGTACGTTTAACTCTGTCATTTAAGTCTTCAGATGAGATAAACGGATAATCAATGCCATTAAAAACAACCTCACGCGCTGCGCAATCGGCTGTGTCATTTAGATTACATCCAGCATGACCGGCACCCAGCATCATTGGATTCCACACTCAACTATTTTAGTACATTTATCCCTAATCTTCTATAGGGTTTTTTTTTTTTTTTTTTTTTTTTTGGTTCACCACTCCGGATGTAACTGGTAGCGAATATTTATTACATAATAGAACAAATACATAACTAACTGCAATAGATTACCACGAGTACTTCAATTATATGAACCCCCCGTGGTAAAAAGAAAAAAATAATTAATTAATTAAATAAAAAGGATAAAAAAACAAAAAACAACTGCATAATTAAAACCGATACTTAAATTAATTTAAGTTATTAAATAAAAGAAAAAACTTCAACACCTGAATGCCATGACAATATTCGTCGCGTATATATAGACTTGGATAAATTTTCGTTATCTAGCGGAAAACAATTCATGCCTCCGAACAGAAATTTCCACTTGATGCAATCGTTAATAATGTGGTGACACAGATAAAACGAAAAAAATGGATAATTCAACAACGGATGGCGAGAAACGAATTAAATACGATGGCGCAACAATTATCGGAAATTTGGTTATCGAAAAAAAGAAAAAACATTTTTTTATATATCGCCGGTTGAATCGTTTTGCCAGAATTTTCTGTTCCAGATCATTCTTTCCGAATTAATATAAATAGAGGTAGGATAATCTTAAGTTCAGTTTTCCCCAGATGGCGCGGTCAAGCGACATCGAATTAACCAAGACGCGAAAGCGCTGAGTCATCGGTAAATATTTAGTTTGCATTTGCACGTGTCCGCGATTACGAAAGTGTTTTTCTGTGTTTTTAATTTGTGTTTTTGTTATTCGTTTTTTTTTTTTTTAATAAATTTAGTTCGTTGATTCAAGCAACCCACAATAATATGGACGGCAGTTTCTGATGCATCTCCGCAGGAACGCAAATCATTATCTGATAGACGAAAGCGATACCAATAACTTTGAAATCTTCCGTGTCGTCAAGTGAGAAATTGCGTTAAATAAGAACTGATATTTATATTAATTGGATTAATTTTTACATCTGGGATGAAGCCGTAAATTAATCTTCCGGCCGAACTTCCAGTTATTCTGTATTTCATTTATTCTGTTATTTAGATCCACCGAAATATCTTATTAAATGTTTATAATAAATAATTCTCTACTGCAGTTCGGAATACAGTGGCAGCTGTCCTGCTATTATTAGCAACGCGTCAATGGGGATTGTTGTATGTGTTCGAAAAATAAACATCAAAAATTTCCTTTGAATATTCACCGATAGCTTCTGTATACTTGTACATTCTAAGTTCTCTTCGAAGACAAATAAGCAATAAGTAAATAACGGAATAACCAGCATTTTATACATTAAACGATGATTGGTGTTCATCCCAATGTTTATATGAATAATTTTGAAGAGCTAACAATGAACTGAGACTATCACTGCGAACTACTTATTTGCCCGAACCATTAAGGACATTTAGAACATATATTTGCAAGTCTTATCTACCACAATGAGTTCTGCTGAAAAGACTGAATCATCCGGTAGGAAACACGCTGAATAGTCACTCCATCTATGATAAAAGCGGCGCCTACTAGGCTGTTATTTAACTCCGCCGACTTAAAACCAACTGTGAGAATTTTAATACAATTTGAAAATTTTTCAAATTATTTACCATTCTGGGAAGAGAATGAGTACGTTTATATGTATGTAGCAAACAACGTTGTAATTGTCTGAGATTTGTTTTATACGGTTTAGAAAACATTGTAGAGAAACATGCTGGCACTAATGCTGGATTGTACTTATAATACAGTATAATTCTGACTGCTAACAATGGTAATTTCGATTGTATAAATCTCCAATTCATATTGATATTATAAATATCATCGAGTAAGTCTGGATAATTATAATTGCAATATTTTAATAAAAAAACGGTCAACTAATAAGTTTCTTCGAATAGAGAGAGGAAGAATATTCGTCTCCACTTAAAGACAAGGAATCGGTGCAAATTTAATGTTCCCCGTTATAAACCTTAGATTTATATTTTGTATACTATCTAGTTTCCTGAGACTCGACTTTGAAGCTGAACTATAAAACACGGAACCATACTCCAGTGTCTAGAACGCATTGTAGCCCTTGTACAATAATTCCATAACTACCGTATCCGAACCCCAAGATACGTGTCCCAAAGCCTTTATTGGGATAACCATATTCATAATTTGACCATTCTGTATCTGAGTCTTCCACTTAAGATGGCGATCCAAGTATAATTCTAAGTGTCTCACTTTTAATAGCATCGGAATGGCTACATTGTTAAGTTTAACACAATTTCCTTCTGTACAATATGGTCTTAAAGTATAAATAATAGATGTGGATTTATTGAATGAGATATTCAGCCGAATGTTTTCGAAACTTCTATTGCATAGGTTAAAATTGCATGTTGATTTTCTTGCACTACATCTGAACATTTAATATTTCTGCTATAAACTGCGAAGTCAGCGTAGGATAGTATATATACGCGATCTACCTGGTAACTAAATACTGAATAAATCATTGATATAAATGTTAAATAATATGGGACTCAGGATGAACCTCTGAGCCAATCCTCTAAAGGCAGTCCTAGTTATTAATTCCCTCTAGTAACCATGTTTTTAATAAACAAAATTCTATTGGTTTATAATTTACAAATATACTTCGCCCACGAAATCGGGATTCCACTGGTAACCAATTTACTACATAATATATCGATTGCTATATTGTCGAAAGCCCTCCGTTTACATCCAAAAAGGTGGTCGTAAGAAACTCCTTATTTAAAAAGGAATCGTAGACGTCAGTTACTGAATAAGCAATACAGTTGAGGGTACCCACTCACAGCTTGAAAAACCAAATATGGAATTTGAAAAGATCTTTAAGCTTTCAGCCCACCAAACCAGCCTATTACTAATCACCGTTTCAAAAGCCTTTCTAAGTCATGAGATCGGAGAAATAGGTTTATAAGATGATGCGCTACATGGAGGCCTTCTAAGTTTTAGCACCCGTAAAAAAGCATACATTGATAGCAGTCGCACAGTATAATTGTTTTCATAAACATCTCGTTAAAAATTTTCACTAAGATTTCGTTAGCAAGTATTACCTAAATTATTTCTCGTATGTAATACCGTCCAAACCTGGGGAAGAGTACTTTTTCTTGTCTTTTAAAGGTAAGAACACTTCATCTACCAATATAGAACTAGTTAGAAAATTAGTTTGTTGACCGTTGCTTTGATAGCCTACTTCCCCCGTTTCCGTTACTGAAAGCACATAACTGGGAGCGACATGAACGCACAATATTAATCTCCTCTCCACATCAGCTCATTCCGAACTATGGTTGAACTGGTATTCCTCTTCATTCTCGAATGCGGATTCCTTTTATCTCTTTATCCAGCCTAATCTGGCGTCTTATCCTTGGTTCTGTGATTCTCCCTTCATGCGGCGTTCAACTCTCTCTGAAATCTGTCGCCTACGCTGCTTCTCTCTAGCGCCCTCTCCTCTCTGTCCCCTTTACCATTTCCCACACAACTGTATAGATGACGCTGATTACATTTTTTTTTTTTTTGAATGTACCTGCATCGCTTCTGAACGTTCTTCCTTCTACTCTGCTCTACTATTAATTTTCGTCTTCCAACTCCTTATTGTGCATCTTTTGTTCTCTCCTTGTTATCGCCTTCGGTCATTCCGGCACTTGAGTCTTTTCTATCCTCCATATCTGATCGCGTAAACATTTGATTCCACCTCTCATCCATTTCCCTATTCTTGAGTCACAATGTCTATCTTGACGAACCCATTAATTTAAAAAAAAAACAAACATGCACGCCAATATACAGCATTGTTTTAGGGAGAATTTTTAAACTGTTAATTTTTCAACCACCAAAAATCACTCCGGTGTCGCGCTATCATCAATTCCTTTAATTGGAATTTTCGAACCCCGTTATTATAAATCCAATTTTTCTCTAGAGTAGCTACTTTACGGCGTAAAAACGCGGCAAATTTATTAACCTCACGTGTTTTCGAGCAGATGAATGGAGAAAAAAAAAAAGGAAAGAACAAAAAACAACTAAAGAAGCTGTTATTTTATAAAGTTTTTCGCGAAGAAAGTTCGTCCGCTTTAAGGGGAACACTTTTCATTTAATTAACAAAGGCAAAGTGATTGCGATAAAGGAAAGTAGTTATAATTTTCATGGCGGAATCAATTTATAACATTGCTAAACTTCATCGAACAAGAAGACTGAACGTAGAAACAGACAAGGAAAAAAAAACACACCTATCGAACCAAGTATAGAGTTGGATCTGGCAGATATTATATTCTATACCGCGAATAGCGCTACGGATCGCGAAAATAGATGCTGTAATGGAAATAATAAATTAAAACAAAATAGAAAGATGAAGACAGACAAACGAGAAAGTTTGAGAGAGAGGAAAAAAGCTGAGATGTTCGGTGGACGGCTGCGGTAATAGTTAATGACTTCACGACCAGAGAAACAATTTAACAGCGGTAGATGACAAGGTAAAGGATGCTAGGTCGCCAGCTCGTCACGAGCGACCCTTTTTATAGCCCCAAAAAACAACCTCACACTTTACTACTACTTCCACTTCAACGACCAACTTCTCATAAGCTGCACTTTTTCATTTCGGCGTTGGGCTTCTTTTATTCCGGTCGCTTCATCTGACGAAACAATATCCAGCCTACGAAGAAGAAAATTTGCATAATCTTCAATAACCCTGCGGCAGACCATGCCGATTTTATATGGCGTTAAATTCTCTTAAATTCTCCCCGCCTCGCACACTGGTCGAAATACCCGGTTCGCTTTGTTTCAAATTGCGAATAACGGAATTTACAAAAGCTGCCAGTTTCATTTTAATGCAACTAAAGCTGCTGATCGAATAGTCCCGCCGCGCAAACCCGAAATGTATGCCGAACATTTCCTTGATAGCGATTGACGAGACAGCCCGGTAAAATTCATTACGACAGCGGTTTAATAATAATCGTATTAAAACGCTTCTTTCCTTTATCACCTAAACAAACGCGCAAAAACAAACAACATAAGCGAAATTTTCGAAATATTTTCGTACTTCGGTAATAGTACAAAATATTACCGCAACTTTAAATTTACCAGCCCTAGCTTTTCAATACAAACGCTATCAGCTCCGGATTTAATACAAACAATTATTTACCGCAGCGTTAATAGAACGCAATAAATGGAATTTGATTTTACACATTCAAAATAACTGTCGACAGCTTGCGTGACATAGTTGAACCGGTACATTTCGTTAGAAAAATATAATATCGAAGCGAGTTTGCCAGTGAGTTTTTGGACCAATTTAAACCGTTATTTAATACACTGACAACTTGTAATAGATCAAATTCATCGTTGTCAAGTGTAACGGAAAAAATACAAACAATATTATTTATCCGAAATAATTGACAGATTTCAAACTGTTTATCAGTTACCGAAAATAGTTAATTTGAGAAAAAGGTTAAAAACATACACAGAAAACAATGGTTAAATTGTTTTACCCGATAGTGAAAAAACTCGGCCCACTAGGCATAAAAGTTTAGTATAAATCCCTTCGAATAATGAACAGTTTTTATTAAATATATTTTAAATATCCCTTTTGAAGTTTCACTCTACCATAATTTTAAGGCATTCTCTATAATGAAGATTTTCGCGTAATGTATGCCTAACGTTGAAACTTCGTCGACCCGCTGATGTAAACAGTAACCTTAAAACGTAGCCTATGTGAGGTGCCATTTCGATTCCAAAGTATCATTGAATTTGTTGCTCGGTTCTTGTAATGAAATAAAGCAGCATTGAACATTTTTAAAAATTAACAATTGTCCTTTTTATGTTTGTTCAACCTAGCCGGTGCCCTTCACTTCGTCGTTCTGTTGCCAACTCCGTTATTCGTCTGCGTGCTTAAACCACTATCTATTATCTTCCATCGGTTTTCGTTATTTATTGTTTTCCGTTTGCTACGACTTAGTCTTCCTAACCTCGGTACTGCGCATTTTATTATATCCTGTCTTTTCCTTCTCCACACACTACTATTTGTTCCTTCCTACTAACAACATTTGATGTCGTATAAAGATATAATTTATTCCTTCCCTTTCTATTCTGGGTAAAGATCCCAGGTTGACAAGCCAAAAAAGAAAAAGAAAAAAAAAATTATAAAAGTAATATTACATATAATGTAAAAAAAAAAAAAAAAAACGGATTTTTACAAATTTAGGGTTAAACGTATTTTAAAATAACTATTAGTGTGGTTACAACCGTGATTAAAGAGAAATATTTGAAGAAAACATTATTTTTTTTGTAAACTGTATTTGAAGAGATGATATATTGGCATAATTAAAAATAATCACTTTGCTTTAATAACGTTTAATATTCAACAGTTGTGGATACTTTGAAAACGAACAGAATGTGCTGTTAAATTCTCTGTATGAACATCGGTGGATTACATAACGCGCCCGGTAAAGAGTTAAAGAACTGAACAATATTGGAACACTTTAAAACTTTCCAAATTTGGTCTGGAAGTTTATCAGTTCGCACAGTATTTTTCGGTGCTCATCAAAACTCGCTGCTATTAACATGTGGTCTTGATGAGAAGTTCGCCTATTTTTGGTAGGATTTCGTAACTTTTTGTTTTGCCATTTGTAGAACCAAACGGCATTTAATTACAGCATCTAAAATATCGGTTGATGTTTGTTTTTTTTTTGTTTTTTTTATTACTTTTCACTAACTTTTTAAAACAGACGACGCCGATTCACGTCAGAAGCCGCCATGTTCAGTTATTATTGATTTTTGACTTTTCCCGTAATTATCACCTCAGACACTATTTATATTAAAAATTTCAAAGCTCTAGCTTGATCGCGAATACCCCACTTTTATGATAATTTATTAGTAGTCAGTCAATGAATGCCTAAAACCATGATCTGCGGACACTCGTATCTTGAAAACCATTCAAACTGAACGTATGAAATTTGAAATACCGTTTTTTTTTTCGGTAATCTTAACCTCTTAAGAAAAAAAAATCAGTCCTATAACATAGCCTTGGAAAGAGAGGTCAAAAAGAAGTTTGCATAAATATCGCAACTTGGCTTAGTCTCCCAATTTCGCTTGGCAATAGCAATTTTTTTTTTTTTTTTTTTCTTATATATATATATATATATATATATATTTAACAGAAAGGAAAAGAAAAAAGAGACAAGAGAACTCGCCATATCAATTATGATTCTTCAGCTGAGTTCCCTCATTTTCCTGTGTTTTATTTAATTATGGTTGAAATATTTTCATATTATATGCGTAATAATAGTTGATATAGTTACATTAAATGCTAAATTTTGTTTTATTTTTCACGACGAAATTTACGAAATTTACTATTTTATAAAAATCTTGTTTACTACACTCACCTAAAGATTTAAAAATAATTTGCTTCTTTTCCCGCTCTTCTTGAAATTTTGTACATTCATGTACTGCATGGAAGGAATCGTCAACAGTTCTTTATTATAATCCTGACAGATTTCTGAGTCTATTAAATCGTTTTAAATAAGAGCAGGAGTTTCCATGACCAGTTAAATATTGCGTAAAATGAAAGCTACATTTGAAATATATTTCATTGCAAACCTCGTTCTTATGCACGGAAATGTTTTATACGTTGTTCCACCTGTCGATGATTGATCATATCGTGTTTTGCCATAATTGAATACTATCTAATTTTAATTTCTTCTAATAACCTCTTTTTATCGTATGTTGTTAGCATTTTTTATTGTTTTAGATTTTTAATTTTATTAGTAAGTTGTAATTTTAAATCAAATGGCATTATGCCTGCTATT
Organism: Icerya purchasi; assembly: GCA_039619475.1. Lineage (NCBI taxonomy): Eukaryota > Metazoa > Arthropoda > Insecta > Hemiptera > Monophlebidae > Icerya > Icerya purchasi. Next base: position 94,088,949 of record CM077116.1, on the reverse strand, counting down.
AAATTGGCCGAAACAAAGTAAATTGTGCTGTATCCGGATGTTACCCCTATTAAAATTTTTCTTTGCAGTCTTAGTAATTTCTTTTTATCAACTTCCCTTAGTACTGGATAATAAACCGAAGAGCAATATTCAGTTGACCCGACAATAGCTTCATATAAAATTATTCTCTCTTTATATTTTAATCCAAAAGCATATTAGAGCACAACGATTTTAGTGAAATATAAAACTTTTTGACTTTATCTATTAGGCATTTTACGTGTTTGCAAAAATTTAGATTACTATCTATTATTAAACCGAGATATTTCATTTAGAATTATAATTTTATTATTACCTACTTCTAAGTTTTTTTCAAGGTGATCTTTCATGATTAATTTATCATGTTTCTCGCTTATTAATAGGGCTCGTGTTTTAGTCGTGTTAAATTTAAGACCCAGTTCATTTATTCTTTTTGGTTAATTAATCTTATTATATTATTAATTTTAAGTACTTCTTCTGCTTTATTAAAACCAACAACTAACATTACATCATCTGCATAACTAATTACACATGCAATCTTGTCCAGATGAATTTCATGGACAGTACTCATAGCGATATTTGACAAAAGGGGCCTAATACTGATCCTTGCGGAACTCCTGCACTCAATTTCCTGTTATATAATAATTCATTTTCTCGATTAAATAATCCTATTTTTCTGTCTGTAAGATAGTTTAATATAATTTTTTGTGTTGAAGATGAAAAACCTTTATTTTTTAGTATTTCTAGAATTCTATCGAAAGCTCCAGTTACATCAAAACTGATTAAAAGGATGTTCCTCGCTGAATTTTTTAAAGTTGAAATATCGTTGTATAATTTTTGAACAGCGATTTCAGTTAAAACTTATTTTTAATAAAACCAAATTGGTTTATATGTAATGCATTTCTTTTATCCATTTCCATGTCCAAAAATATTTTAATAATTTTTTCGAATACTTTACCGAGAGCTGGAATAGCGTTATTGGCCGGTATGACTTAGGATTTGCAGGATTTTTACCAGGTTTATTTAATATTTTAACTTTGCCTTGCTTCCAGAAATTCGGGAAATATCCTAAATCTAAACATTTTTGGAAAATTGTTTTAAATTATTTAGACTATGTGAAATTTCATTACAAAAAACCTGCCGTTACCACGCGCTGATGCAACAAGCTACATTTATCAACGATCTGTATATAAAATACTAATAAAAAGAAACCAGATTTATATGCAAAATCAACTTACTTTTTGCTGTGCAGACCAATTTATCTATAGTTCTTTACATTTTAGGCTAATGCGAGTTCGCATATTTGATGTTCTTTGCACATATTTTGCACAATCCTTAATTTCGGTATGTATTTTACATATTTTGTCATTTACATTTTTTTTTTTTTTTTAGATTCAATTGATCCTTTCCAAAATAACGATCCTTTCTTTTATTATTATTGTCATTTTTATTGGATTTGTCAGAAATGAACACTTATGAATGTTGATCTCTATTTATCAGTGCACATCGGGAAAATATAAAGAATACAGGAAAAGTTAATGAAACTTTGTTTTATTAAAAACCGGTATAAAAAAAAAAAAAAAAAAAACAATGTATAATGAAATATTTAGTCGCTATAAAGTGATCTTGTAACACGTTTACAGTTAAACACTGCATAGTGAACCAAAGTAAACTACTTTTTTTTTCTTTAAACTTAACGGTCCTATTTAGTGTATATCAAAATTGTCAATACCTTTACAGCTTATTTTTACTTAATTAATAAAGTTTGAACTTTTTTTTACTCTGTTTAAGAAGAAAAAAAGTAATACCCGAAATGATTAACGTTTTTCTTCCTTTTTCACGAACTTTGTTTTCCTGAGGAAGATCAAATTAAACTGGAACATTCGCTCTTCAGTCGTATTGCTCGATTCCGAGCCTACCTATTGGTACATTCTAACTGTACCAGATAGGTAGCACTCAGAAACATTAATAAACTAAAATTCTGGTAGATGAATAGGTAAAGAAATATTTTTTTTTCTTCCTTTCATTTTTATCGAAAACACGTCTGTGCCGCAACTAGCCTAATTTCGGCTTCATGTCTCTCGGTGTTTTCTGTTAATCAGACTTTGTGTTTGCTCGCGAATTTGTGATTTTATAATTTATTTATAATTTTAAATACTTTTATTAACGGAAGTTGCAACCTTATATTTGGTATGTTTTACATTTTTTACGTTCCTTTTTTCATTTCTTTTGAAACTTATTTATTTAATATATACACGGCATTATTATTATTATTTATTTTTTTTTTGAAAAGAAGTCATACTTTTTGTAAATTGCTAAATCCTTTACCTTTATTCAAAAATTTCTAACTCAAATTTCCTTCTTTTTTCTTATAAAAAAGAATAAATATTTATTGTCAGAAATTAAGAGAAACGTTTTTCTTTTTTTTTCTTTTTCTTTAATCCGCTTTCAGAGTCGGTGACATAACTCACTAACTCCGTGATTTTCTTAATATCCAACACTGATTCAGACGTTCGATTTTCTGATTTATGTAGAAATACTTAACGAGCTTTCATTTGGAAATCAGAAATAGCACAAAAAGAGTCAATTGCAGAAGTGTCTATTTTATAGCAGTTATTTTTTTGAGTACTACTATTACTCTCCGCAAATAGAAAAGCATTAATGTTCTTCAGAATACTGAATATTTTTTTTTATTAATGTTAAATCGTTTAGTAAACTATTTCATCAAATCTGATCTACGTTACTATTTGAGTATTGTTCATTTTTTTATTATTTTAGTTATTCTATTGTAAATTTTAAAATGCCTCCAATAATGCGTATGTAAAATTACAAATTCCTGCAAATTAATTTAATTCTGAACTTAAAAAACCGATACTTTCTATTGAAAACGGGGAATTATTTTGTCAGATATGCTCGATAAAAGTTAATACTGGGAAAAAATTCTAAGAACGTATAGCAATATTTAAATACATTAAGACATAAACAAGACATTATTTTAAATAATAAAACCAACTTAAAGTAAAATTAACGAAATAATTAAACTACGGTAAATAATAAAATATACAAAAATACAAATTCACAAACATATTTAATTATATAAATATATAAAAATATTATGGATTAGTTTCGATTACATGCATAATCTTAAGTTGTTGAAGCTATTATTATGTTTCCATATAACCGAAACTAACCGGCAATATTTTTTTTTTAAATTATTTAATTAATTATGTTTATGATTTTGTACACTTTATTAATTATAACGTTTAAATTTTACAAAATTTATATGACGGATCGAAATATAATCTACCGTTTTGAATTACTAAAGAATCAAATAAAGATTTGTATCATATAATATTTGCAAACAGTATAACACAGTATATAAAAACTTGATAATCAAAGTCACTATCACCGGGCTCAATCATCATTGCCTGACGGTGCATTTGTTTACGGTTGGACTTTCGGGGATAAAACGATTTATTCGCATCCTGCTGACACCGGTGTTCCAGATAATGCGAATTACATTTTTTCAAAATATGCGGCGCTTCAAAATTAACTTGCCCTGAATTTGATTTTTATAACCCCCGCGAATTTTAATTGCGTTCGGCTGATATGGACATACATATTTTTATTTATATATTAATAAAACTCGTTGTGGTATTAATATATAAATGTTTTTAATTTTAATTATATTTAGTTTCTAACCTAACAATTATAAGCGAAGTGTTATATTATTGTAACTACTGCGTCGAGTTTGAAGAATTAATAAATATATTAAATAAAAACGAGAGTTGTGCTAATAAATAATTGATACCAAATTAAAATTCGATTTAGCTTACATTTCTGCCAATTTTTCAACTATCGCATCCCTCCCTAAAGATAGAAAGTATTCTCTCTAAACAAGCGATGAAAAATGTAATTTTAAAGCATATAACTTAACCAAACATACCGTTGCAAAGGTAAATTTAAAGACATCGATTTAAAAATAATTGTTTTTCTGTAATTTTCATTGGGCTATTTTTTAATTTAGTCGTTACATTTAATATATTTTTTCTACGTGTAAATGAGTTCAATTCTATACACGTATTTTTTCTATATATATATGTGTGTGTGTGTGCGTGTGTGTTGTGTAAGTCCGTGCGAATGAGCATGTATTTAATATTTGAACAATCAGCAAATTTTTTAATGTTATATATGGTTTTGCAAATGTTGAAATCATTTTTACGCATATTTTGACTATTTTTAAATAACAAATATTTTTTTTTAAATCTATTTTCCCTATTAATTCAGATTCTACCAATAAATATATAAAAAATGAATTTTCATAATAAAGGATTTTTTAAAATTTCTTATAATTTCAGTTTTCCGCCCTGTTTTATTCGGTAAAAGTAAAATTAAAATAAACTGCATAAAATTTAATTATAAAAAAGTGGTCATTACTAGTGTTTACGCAAAGCTGCACCTATTAATAACCGGCATGCTTAATGAATAAATGTATAAAAAAATTAATTTAAATAATAATTATTATTTTTGAATTTCTTACACATTTTTCATTTCTCACTGCAAAAAAGTCTCTTCGCATAAAAACCACCTTTTTTCAAAATGAGGGTTTTGAAATATGCCTAACACAGTCCAGTTTCAAACACATGTTAGCCTCGTTAATTAATGATTACACGTAAGTACTTTTTTTAAAATTACAAAAAAAAAAAACTAGTTTTATAAGTACCGAATTACAGTCACGAATAGGAATAATTTTACAATTTGTACCATAATTTGTGGATTTACTCGATACAACGAATACGCATTATAAGTTCAAAAATTATTTTGCTTTAATTACCTTCATAAATAACGCAAGAAAAAAAGTTTAAATCGTAACTCTGAAAGCTGGTAATACTTTGCTGTAATGCAAAATTAAAAATCGACAATCGGATAAAATAAAAACACAGATAACTCAAAATCACTTTATAATAAAATACTATAGTGGTAACTCGTCCGGAACTTTTAAAAGGCAAAATACATCGACTTTCAATTTTTTTAAAAAAAAAACAAAAAAAAATAAAGGTACGTCATAAGTTTAATTACCGGGACAAAGAAACGTGCTAATAAGTATCTAAACTAGTAAATACGATTTAACAAGAATAAATTTAAACATACGCTTGCACGCTGATCTTAATACTGTTTTCCGACTTTACTTTTACGGTACTTATTTATATATATATATATATATATATATATATATATATATATATAAACAACTTCTAGGAAAAATACGTATCAAAACATAAATATCCTATTTTAATCAACAATCAAATTCGATACACCTACATCAGACTCTCGCTAGACAATCTCTTGGAAAAGAAACATGAATCGAATTCAGCTCTAGAAATTAGTGTATATAAAAAGTAAAATGAAGTAATCGAGTATGTTAAACAGTTTTCGCGTCAATAACATCGTAAATCATAAAATACATTACCGACTCAATTTACAAACTTTATCATCTGAAATGAAACAAGTCGAATAGCACCGTCACCGTGATTGTTGAAAATGAATTGCCTGTGTAAAATTAAAAAAATAAAACGTATACGAATGAATTAAACTTTAAAAAAATTAAAGTTAATTAAATATAGAAAGTTACATTTCGGTTCACTTTAAATATAAAATATAAAAACGCGTAGAAATTTATAGCTACATTTGTAGAATATTTACATCCAAATTTCCGATACCAACAACAATTCTAAATCGGTCGATATTTATTTTTATTGAACATTATATGACTTTTGTTTTATGATGAATAACGACCATTGTATGAAAAATACCGGAACGGTACGAACGTGCGATGTACCCCGGATCTAAAGAAAGCTACAGAGAACTATAAGAATAAGGCATAAGCTGCTGGCGTCAATAAAAGTTTTCCGAAGAAAAAAAAGAAAAAGTAAAGGAAACCATTAAGTCTGATTACAAGTACTTAAATTTCGTTAAGTCGCCTTATCATTACTAGAGTACTTAGACATTATAGCAACGAAAAAATGCCTCAGGTTTCAGCAACCGATAAGGAAGTGTTCTGCCATAGCTTAATGATGAAATACGTAACGTTACGCGAGGAAGTTTTAAGCATTATTCCAGAATCTATCATATTTTTATGTCAAAACCAATGATCGTAGCATCAGTCGACATTTCCTTACTCAACAATCCAGCAAAACAGAAATCTTACTGCTGATGGAAAAATGTATGATCCCAGAATCGCAGGTCGCTCATAAATTCGTTAAAAAGGGATATATTTTTATTCACTAACATATAAATATTAACTTACCGAACTTTAAATACGTTTTTCTCAAAAGCACATTTTTAAAGTTTGCTAATTACAGGCAGTGAAACAATTTTTATTTTAATCAATTTACTTCAAATTTTGCCGAATTTTTCTACTGACATATGTCGGATTTTTTTAAAAAGTCGACAATTTTTCAAATTATAGCTAACTGATTTTGAAACAACGAAATCGTGTTTTTTTTTTTTGATACCGTGTTTTAATATTGTGGAACATTTTGTTTTTATGCTCGTGTTAATTGCCTTGCAGCATCAGTATACTTCTAACAGTAAAAAGTATAAACATTTCCGAAACGTCAAATATGATTTTATACGACACGGAATCTATCAAAGATTTTATTTCTAGAAATATATCTCCTTCTTTCTGAATGTCCCAAGACAATATTGTGAGTGACTGTTGCCGTTTACAATCTAAGTGTACGTTTATATATAAGTGCAAATCATGTTATAAATTTTATTATAATGAAATAAAATGTCGGAAAAATAATGTTAAATTTTATTAGTTAATAAATAACGTATTTATTTAGAAGATAAACTGATAATAAATAAATTATTATGTACATTACAATATTTTCAGTTATTATTTATCATGTACATAACTATTCAATCATGTCTGTGGAAGTTAATATTAAAGTCAAATATATAAACACCGCTACACGTTCAACCGACAAGTGCATGCTTAAATTGTTCTCGTTGTTTTTTCAGTCTCCATACCTTAGGTTTTTCTTAAAGAAAATAATAAAAGGCTAATATAACAGCACTAAAACGTACTCCGATGTATAAATAAAAATAATGCAATTGCCAGAAGGTCCCAATCAACTATCGATAAATTTAATTGCACCGACAAATTTGATAATTATACAATCATAAGTCACGCTTCTATCAACAGAGACTCGTTGCGCACATACCACGCGATGTCTTTTTATTCGTTAAACTATTCACTTCATCTACGTGCATTCAAACTCCTCTTCGATTCTACTTCTCAATTGTAATTTATGACATATCCGTTTTTAATTTCTTCGTATTCTATTAAAGAGCAATATTTTAAGATAGATAGTAAGAATATTCTTTTACTTTCGATATTCTAAGTTCTTACTTATCCAATTTTTCCAAAAAAACAGTTACGTTCTCAGTTATTCGAAATCATTCTTCCATTGAAATCGATCACATTACTTCACTCTACTTTGCATTTAAGTGTATACAATGTTGCAGCATTTAATATTACTGCCGTTACTGTTACAATGTAATTTATTTAACAATAAACAAATAATTCAAAAGATAAAAATACGTCAAACTTTAAAACAAACGCGCATTCTCCCCCTCATCATAAGCAATATAATTCATTAAAGTCAATGACTCAGTACAATAAATCGTTCAACAAAATATATTTAGTCCATTAATGGCGTGCGTTACTAGTTAGGTGACGAATGAGTTCTTTTTAAAACTGTAAAAGTGTATTATTAAAACAAAAAAAGTTAAAAAATGGAAGTTACAGTTTTAAAGAAATATCCAGCGTAAGAAATCTTTAAAATAAAAATTAACAATTTCCGTTTTAAAAATCTACTCAGTAGGATAATGTAATCATTTTTAAAAGATCTCCCTCAATACTAAAAGATATATTTTGGTAATAACATTTAACCCTTTGAATATTACCATACATGGCTGGAACAGTAGCAGTTATTTTTAAAAATCAAAATTTGCATTCATATTTAAATTTTAATCGCCGTAATAACAGTAACATGTTGTTAGAAATAGATAAAAAATAATTTTTGTTTACCTTAAGAATGAATTCCGAGAACGTAGAAATATAATTTTCGCTTAGTTCACAAAATAAGTATAACAGAGTGGAACAAAAATGGGCCATAATTTTGTTTCAAAGATGTATTATAAATGACGACGGTAGTAATATTGCTTTTAGTCTTTTTAACGTCTTGTAGCGTAGACATGTAGAATTTACGATGCGAAAATACGAACTGAAATCGCTACGTTCTTTATTAGCAATAATAATTCAACTGTTGCTACAATATTTCGAAGAATTCGACAAAACCAAAGTTGACCAGTTACTTTATAAAACGGCAATTTTTCAGCAAGTTTTAAAAATACAATACAATTCAATACAGATAGGTCATTTTTAAGCAGGAAAAATGTTAAAGTAACGTCCACAGCATCACTCAAAGCAAACCGTCTTTCAAGAGCAGGTTGTCGCGAGCTTTAGATGAAACCATCTCAGAGTAGTTATACCGAATGAAAGACAAGTACGGTTTGAATAATTCTGTGATAAGCAGTTCTGAGCGAGGCGTATAGTTCCGAATACGAACTGCAGTTGTGAACGAAAATTATAGTTTAAAGAACAGTTCATTCAATCACTGAATAATTTCAGCTGAACTCATCTATTTACGAATTACACGCATTCAATTCTTACAGTTAGGCGGCCTCGGATTGCTTACTACATTTATGTTACTTTTAGCTATTCGCGGACCCGGTTTAATCTGGTTACGATACGGTCTTATTTTCAACGCGTATACAAAAGTGAAAGTTCCCCAACGTTACTGAAAACTAGTCTTTTCCCTAGACTATAATTCCAGTACAACTTACAAGGAACATCCGTAAATTTTCTCCGTATATGAATAATTAACATTTTTACAAGAATGTTTACGGATCACACGTATAAAGGATCTGTAAAGAGACTCAATCATCGGATACACGTCAAGTAAACGAAGATATTTAAATAGCTGATAACAAAAGTATGATGTAACTAGCATAATTTAATAAAAATTTGACATTACCTGTAAAGATTACATTAATAACAGAATGTAACTTACGCTTATCATATTTTCGACTTTGCCAGTTTACGAAGTTCTCTTCGCAATATTTTTCCGGTTTGATTTTTAGGAATTTCATCGATAAACGCTATTCCTCCTCTTAATTTCATATGAGGTGCTACTTGATCTAAAGAGACACATTAATTCAGTGAACTACAATTAACAGGATACAAAAAATATCAACAAGTGTAATCATCAGTTTCGCAATAAACTGTGTTATGATATGAAAGTTAAAGCCATTAAAATAAATAGAGAAAAATAATGAAAATTAATATTAAATATTAAATAATTAAAGATCTAGCAAAAATGCGGCGATAAGAGGCGTTTTTGGTAACCGTTTAGCGAGTATCGGTAATTAATAGGATAGAAAAGATTTATGCTGCACGTCTGTTTCCAAAGACACATACCGAACTCTATTAATGCAGGTATATGTTATTTAAATTCGTTTAAAATGTTTAACAATTAAATAAAAGATATTAACAACATCTCAATCATATAACAAGAATAAGGCAACCGACGGTATCATTTTCGAGATGTACTTTTACTTAGTCAAGTAACTCGAAACTCGTAAATTATGTACAGTAAGTGTAACGAGTTACTTGTATATGTACGTTAATAAATTGTGACCGTGCGAATTGATTGATAATAAGAAAAATCGTAATACAACGTTAAAATCTCACAATTGACAAACCGATTAATCAATTATATACATGCTTGTTTGTATTAGTTAGTGGTTTTTAACAAGGCTCTTTTCAGGTTATCACAACTAATTCACGATCACGGTAGGATTTAAATAAATCAAAAATAATTAACAGTGCTGTGACTGCCTTATTTTGGGGAAAATTCGAGCAACTGTTAGCCCGATAGCTTAATAATTACAATGTTTGAATAACAAATTTAAGAGGCTAAAACTCAGGCCATTTTCGATTTGAATGGTTCCCAAAATTATATCTAATCTGAAATCAAACCGCCGACAAGGAGACAAAATAAAGGCAGATCTCAAAAGAGAGAACCGGTTTCTACTTTCTGCAGTATCTCAAAAATATATATTATGTATATTTTAAATGTATCAATTCCATTATACTGGCCTTTACACACAAAATTTCCGTGCTGCATCACTACAATTATGAAACATAAAGTACCCTGTGGGCTTCATCACTAAACCGAAACAAATAATATGATTATAAAATACTCTTAAATTATTTTCCACTTCTTCCACTTTAAATTAAATCTCATTAGCTACCAATACCGCTGTTTTATACGATAAAATGTACCAACCGGATACATGTTTCAAAAGTTCGTCCACAGTAACTTGTGCCGTTGGCTGCTTAACAATAAATGCTTTAGGCAGTTCGCCAGCTAAATCATCTGGAATTCCAATGACCGCAGCTTCTTTTACAGCTGGATGTTTGAGTAAAAGTGATTCAATTTCAGCAGGGGGCACCTAATCGTGAGGTATTCAAAAGCATTAATTCAAATTTAATGTAAATACATAAAAATATTTTACATACAACATACACATATAATTTATTTTGATCCCTATAAAAAGTTAAAAAAATAAAGGAAACCAGAACCATAAGTTTTAAGTAAATGTTTTTTTTTTATATTCACGTTGTTAGTATTTGATTATACCTCAACAATGGGGACGATATAGGAAAAAAAGGAAGCGACTCCATATTTTAATACTTTTTACATAAAAAGTATTCTAAATAATTTTAACAATATGCATCTACTAAAAAACATCAGTATTATTTAACAAACATATGGAATTACATAAAAATAATACAACAAATTAAAAGTAGCTAATTCACCTGAAAACCTTTATATTTAATTAAATCCTTAATTCTATCGACAATGAACAGTAGTTCATCTTCATCGTAATAACCAACATCTCCCGTATGTAGCCATCCATCTTCGTCAAATACTGCCGCTGTTTCTTTCTCATTACGATAATAACCTTTCATTAAAAATGGTCCTTTCATACAAATTTCGCCTTCTTTCATGGGACCTAATGCTTGTCCATTTTCTACGTCTACAATCTAGATAAACAATAATAATTAGAAAAAAATTAACTCGATTTGTGAATAATGTAGATTTAAAAAATCGCAACATATGGAATATACATTTTTCTCTTTCCATACCTGTTACTTTTAAACTAAAAATTCTAATTTTGATACTTTGTACTTAATTAATAGACGCGGCTATAAGAAAGGGTATGCTTAATCAACGATAAGTGGAAAAAAATTGAATACGTTTAATTGTTGTGTTACATATTCAATGGAATATTACGAACTGGATACTTCCCTGAAGCATGGAAGAAGTCAGTAATAGTAATGATCCCCAAGCAGGGTAAGCCGAAAATGGACGTTTCCTCTTATAGACCTATCAGCTTGCTCTGCTCCTTATCCAAGGTGTTAGAGAGATTAATCCTAAATCGTATTCAGCCGCTTATAACCAGTCACGGTATTATACCGAGTCATCAATTCGGGTTTCGCAGGAAACATTCTACAGTGCAACAGTGTCATCGGTTGGTAGATGCGATTTCGTCAACTCTGGAGAGGAAGGAGGTATGCTCTGCAGTTTTCCTGGATGTTGCACAAGCCTTCGATAAAGTGTGGCATCCTGGATTACTTTGTAAATTGAGGCAGTTTCTCACTTCTGATTTATACGCGTTACTTCAGTCGTACTTGAACAGCAGAACTTTCGTCGTAAATATCAATGGTTGTCTTTCAAAAGTAGGTATGATTCTATCGTCAGTTCCGCAGGGTAGTCTGATCGGACCTCTTTTGTATTCAATCTACACGGCAGACATACCGATCAGTAATCAGACGATTCTAGCAACGTATGCTGATGATATCGCCATTCTTGCATCCAACTCAGTGGTCACGTACGCGAACGTTGCTGTACAAAACCACCTAGACAAGCTGGCTGAATGGGCACAGAGCTGGCGCATAATGTTTAATCCCAACAAGTGTCAACACGTCGTGTTTACAAACAGGAAAATTAGCTGTCCAGCGGTGAAAATTGGCAACGCTCAAATTCCCCAAACCAACTCGGTACGGTATCTCGGCATGTACCTGGACAGGAGACTTACTTGGCGAATACACGTGGCACAAATCAGAAGAGCCATTGCTGCTCGCGCGAAGTCGCTACATCCGCTTTTGGGACGGAAGTCTGCTCTCAACTTAACTACCAAACGAATCATTTACCTTGCTGCAATCGCTCCCATTTGGCGCTATGGAATTGAATTGTATGGAAGTACTTGTAAAAGCAACCTTCGAAGAATTCAACAGCAGCAGTCCAGGATACTCCGCACTATCACGTCTGCTCCACCTTACGTGTCCAATTTGACGTTACATAATGACCTCAGGGTCCCATATGTCAGTGATGCACACATTGCACAGTACAAAAGATTGTTTGACAAATTCGAGTGTAGCAGCAATCCTGTCATCCGTAGGATGCATACGGACAGTCTTCCAGATAATCCTCCAAGGCGACTTAGAAGGAAATGGTGTCGGGATGCTATCCCGATCACTTAATTCCTCACTTTAATTTACTTGCATAATAACATGTACTTATTCTTAATCACGGCACGCGTTCATTCCTATAATTGATCCTCTGAACATTCTTATCTTATTGTGTTACTCCTTTTCCCTTCTCACAACCTAATGTCTCGCTGGAGTCATTAGATTTTATTATTATTAGTTCCTCTTCCTACAATATCGCCGTTGTTTGCAGCAAGTTGTGCTGGTATGACGTATAAAAAAAAAAAAAAAAAAAAAAAAAAAATTACGAACAAAGATAAATTGTGTACAGGAGAAAAGGTAATTCGGTAATGCGTAACATTAATTTTGATTTTTATTTACACCGTAAACATTGTTCATTCTAATAAGTTAAATACACTTCAAAACATAAAAAATGTATTTTGTCAAACAGCTTTCTAAAGAAAAAGTAGTCAACGAATATTTTCAAAAGAATTAATTTGGTTTCTGGAAAAATACTTCCGAAAGTACTACATGCAATTCTCTTGCATTGAAAAATGCTGATCCGCGCGAACTGCTTTCTCAAATTTTAAGAAAAACCATTAATGTCTACTGTTTCTGTGTTCGTCACAAATAATGGATCTAAGTTAATATTACTTTGCTATTACCGATTTCAATAAACCGAAAATTTTTTTTTTAAATATCTACTAGGCATTTACACGACAGAATGTAATTCACATTACGTCATATTTGGCAGAACTTTAATTAAGCACAGCCATTTAAATATCTGTCATTAAAACTGCGAAGGAAAGCTAAAGAATCAAAATTAAAGTTAACGTTTGCTGAAATACACACTAAAAAATTTTTTTTTTTCATCTATGTGCGACCTAAATTCGTTATTCCAAAGACCAGCGAATATAAATAACCGATAAAAAAATCATAAAAAAATAAGATATTTATCAATGTTTTATGAACATTTGACTAACAACACTCAAAAAATACTTTTACCTAACGACGAATCGATAATTGTCAGAGCCTAGAAATAATTATAGGCGATCTCCTCCCAAAAAAATTAAATTTTTCCAGACACTCGTCGCATGCATAGACAACGAAGAACAAATTACGTAACATCTATTTAAATGCAGGTGCCAGCCATATTTTCAAATTAAAAGGAGGCTGCATTAAAATATTTTTGTAATTTTAGCACTAACTTAAATTTTATTCGGGTGGTTTCTCTTATTGTTCCAAATATTATATAGTTTTTCAGTTTTTCTATATGTAATTAGCGATTTACAACAGATTATTCAGTTTTTAAATAATTTAACGTTGAAGTGATGATTTATTTGAAAATTTTCTAATGTTCTCGACTTTCAGGAATCTCTTTAATGCTGACTCGTTTAACTTGTTTAATTTTCCCGGAAAATTTAAGGATTTGTAAAAATCTTGATAAACCATCAGCGATTTTGAAGTTATTAAACGCGTCGGCAATAAAAAAAAGAGAGTAAAATATCAGTTATTTTTTTTAGTCGCCTTTTTTATTAAATACCTTTTTTTGGATTCAAATAAAATTTAAAATAAATAAATAACCAAAGGCCAAAAGGTCACAAAATATATCGAAATGGAAACACCGCGGTCTTATAACGCGTCAAAAATTAACTTTTATATTTTTTATCAACATAAACGTTATTACATCTCAATTATAAACATTAAGGAAACCTTGGCTAAGAATCCAGGTAATAATCGTCCAACTGAACCATCTTTAGGATCGTTTACCGTTGATGTACAAACAACAGTTGTTTCAGTCATTCCGTAACTCTTTAAAATGTGTTCAACATTAGGAAACTTCGAAAGCACAGATTTTTCGATATCGGTACTCAACGGAGCGGCACCACAAAGAATTCGATTAACGGAAGACAAATCATAATTATCAACTATCGGGTGTTTCGCTAAAAACACCATTAACGGAGGCACGCACAATAGCGAAGTAATCTGCAATAATATTTTATACATTCTCAAATTATTATAATTCATTTAAATACAACTTAACAGAAATAAAAAAATAAATAAACATAAACATTATCAACTAAAAGATATTTCCAACGAGTACATGAAATAAATAAGTAAGGGTGGGTACTACACAGCTGTTTAGTATTGCACATTTTAGACTATTACTATATGGGCCTTTAAAGATATGTTTTAAGGACCAATATTTCCGCCAGGTAAGTACAATTCTACGTTCCACCTCCTTTATTGTTCTATTATCCGCCGAAATTAATTGACCTAGATAAATAATATTGTCAAGTCTTTCAATCCTCTTATTATCCAATCTTATTTCTTTATTCAAACTCCCATTTGACACCCATTTTGTTTTTTCTAAATTTATACTTAAACCTGCCTCTTTTCCTGCTTCGTTGAGTTCGTTTAGCATACTCTGTAAATCATCTATTTTATCCGATATTAATATTATGTCGTCAGCAAATCTGAGGTTATTTAGATATTTTCCGTTTATTTTTATACCCCTATTTGACCAATCTAATTTCTTAAACGTTTCCTCTAGTGCTGAACAAAATAGTAATGGGGAGAGCGGGTCCCCTTGTTTAATACCTCTCCCTATTTCGAAAAATTTACCTATTTTATCCGTTATTATTCTAGCTTTCATGCCTTTATACGTATCATCGATTATTGCTCTAAAATTCTCGGGGACTCCTTGTTTCTTTAATGCTGATAATAGGAATCTATGGTTTAGTGAATCAAAAGCTTTAGTATAGTCGATAAATAATAAATTTAACTCTATCTGGAATTCTTTACATTTCTCGATTAATTGGTTTACAACATGTAAGTGATCAATTGTTGAATAACCATTTCTGAAACCTGCTTGTTCTGGAGGTTGTTCGAATTCTAATATATTTTTTATTCTATTTGATAGGACTTTTGAAAAGATTTTAGAGATGGTAGAACCTAGACAGATTGGTCTATAATTTTCCATTTTTTCTTTGTTTCCTTTTTTATAAATTAAAATAATATTTGATTCTTTCCAACTTTTAGGAATTTTCCTATTACTTAGAATCAGGTTAAACAGAATTGTTAATAGCTCTATCATTTCTCCTCCTGCGTATTTTATTTGCTCGTTTGTAATTTCATCTGCACCTGTTGCTTTATCGCTTTTTAAGGTACCCACTACCTTTTCTATTTCCTCTCTTAAGAATTTTGGTTCGTCTTCTTGTACTTCATTTATTAAGTCAGTTTCTTCCATATCGTCTATTTTTTTTGTAGAGATTACCGAAATAATTTGTAGCGGTGGTGTTTATATCTAGTCTGTTATATATTTTAAGGTTATTTCTATTCGCTAAACATACATGCCAATTTAATCCTTGTCCTAAATTTTTCCTTATGATTTTTGTACTCTTTGTTGATTCTAAAATCTTTTTTATCATCTCCACTTCTTTCTCTTTATTGAAGGTTCTTAATTTATATTTTATTAATTTACACATCAATAGTACCCACCCTTACTTATGGTTGTCAGACTTGGACCTTATCTACAAATTTAGAAAATAAAATAGAAAGACTGCAGAAGGCAGTAGAGAGGTCGATGTTAGGCGTTAGACTAAAGGATAAAATTAAACATAAAGACATCAGGAATAAACTTAACAATACTAGTATTTTTAATAGAATAATAAAGAGACAAAAATGGGACTGGACGGGACATATAGCTAGGATTGGAAGCGATAAATGGACAAAGATTGTAACGGACTGGAGTCTTTATAACAAACGAAAAAGAGGAAGACAAAAATTAAGGTGGGACGATAATATTTCTAAAATGTTAGGACATAAACATTATCAAAGAGTAGCCTGGGACCGGCGTGAATGGGCACGTTTGAGGGAGGCCTTTGCCCGATATAAGGGCTAATAGTATTACTTATAATTTAAGATTATATTATATAGAAATATACTTATGGCTAATAATAATAATAATAATAATAATAACATGAAATAAATAAGTAAACGAAAGCAAATTAAACACATTTATAATAAATGCCCTGCGGGGCACAAGTTGTTATAACTAGAATCGCTTTCTCTAATAAGTAGTCACTCGACCATCGTATAGTACTAGTCCCACTGACGAAAAACGAAACAACAACCAAGTGAGTTCTATACATCCACGTCGTGCAGGGTTGTAATTTTCTACTTTGGCGGACTTAGCGCTAATTAAAAGCTAAGCCGCAACTCATAACATACGCTGTTAGGAGAATGGAGAGAATCATTTTACGAGGAAGTCGAAGAACTTATAAGAAACATACCTCATGAAAAAATTACAATAGGCGATATGAACGCAAAAATCGAAAACATATATGATGAGCAACTATGGAAAACATTTGGGAAGTTCTGCTTATTAGGCATTGTATTACAGCTAACCATTTATCCAGATTGGATATAAAGAGCGATACAATATGCGAAAGATGTAATGAGGAGAGAGTTTTAAAACATTATATATGGCAATGCACCAAGTACACTAGAAGAAGAGATCGTTTAATACATTTATGCCTGAATAATTGGAAAACATTTTACCGATTTCGACGATGATAATCATTAATGAACCATTACCAGTACTTAGTAGAGAACTTTATAATTTTATCAAGATCAATCAGATAATTATTTAAAAGTTTAAAGATTGAGAAAACCGGCCAATGGCGGAAGTCGGGACAAAAAAAAGAAAAAGGTACAAAATAAGCATCGTTTTTGAAAATGAGAATTTCTTCTATCATTCTTATGAATAGTTTTGATCAATTCTGTGCCTTACTTCGCTTCAGAAAAGAAAAAGAAAAAGAAAGAAAAAAAAAAGTATATACAAACGAGGACAGCGCAAAAAATTAAAAACCATCAATTCATATAATTACACTCTACTATGCGCTAATTTACATTTTACAGTGCAAAAACTGGTTAATTCAGGATATTTTAAGCAGACAGACATTTACTTCTTTTTTAAACTACTGAAAATATGTGCATATGCATTAAATTTAATGTATACCTTGTGCTTTGGAATTGAAGACAAAAATAATTCTTCATTAAATTTTGATAAACAATATATGGAATCAGCGTAACTTGATAACGACGTTAACAATATCATAACACCATAACCATGGAACATAGGAATAACATATAAAGCGCGAGATGCAGTTTCCACATCTTCCAATTGCCTTAATGTAAATCTAAACATTATAATGAATTACATAAAAATATCATCAATGAACTAGCTTTTAAAAAAATATATGAAACCGTAGAGTAGTTTAATTTATATCCTAACTTATCGATAGCTATCATAGATAAATAATTTCAATAATGATTCGTAATACTCGAATATTTATTCGAATAAAAATGGTATTTTTTATTTTCTTATTTATTTTTTTATTAAAGCAAAACAAAATGAAACCTAAAATGTCCGTTTAAAAAAATTAATATTTCTTGAAGGTCCATCCTTAATTCAATCAAAGTTTGCGTATATTAAATTCGAAAACTTATATTTCAGCGATAGAACTTAAGAATCAGACGAATGAAGATCAGCGATTTTTTATTTTATTAAACGCTTTTATTTTCATGAACAATTATAAAAATTTAAATAACAAAATAGATTAAAACAAAAAATATATTTCCATAATTGTTAAAATGGAAAATTAAATTATAAATTACATCTGAACTACAACCGCAAGATTACTACATAGGTTTCAGAACTATCTCAACATATATGTTCATCACAACTTACAGCAACACACTCGTTGATTTATTTCCAACTAAACAATAAAAATCATTGTTTTGATTTCATGACGTTTTACGATAATAAAAATAAAATACTTCTTTTTTTGTGCACTAAATAAAAATGGAAATATTCTTACAATTATTCGGGAAAATATATTAACAAAAAACAAAAATCCAAGTTTTTGCACTTGTAAATTTCATTATCAATAACCAAAAATACAATTCATATAAAATGAAGGTGTATTTTTAAAAAAATAAAATATACCGCTTCAATTCTAGTAGAAATACAAAACTGCTATTTTTTAACATGACTCCTTTCGGCAGACCACTAGAACCGCTGGAGAATAAAATCATAGCTGTCGAATCCGGAGACACATCCGGTGGTACATACTGCGCACCCACAGCGTCTTGAATTAATTTATAATACGAAAATCTGTTCGAGTATTCATCAAAATTAATAATATATTTCGCTCCATTGTACGCTTTACCAACTTTGTCGTAACACTGACCGCTACTAAATATTATGAAAGGTGTAACTAAGTTCAGTGTGTGTTTTAATTCGCCTGCAAGTTATAAACATTAAAAATCAGTCGTTCAGAAACTTAACATAATCATTTAAATAATCATAATTTTCTAATCAAAAAATTTTATTTTTTTCGCATGACAATAATAAAAATTCTGAAAATTCTCACTACAGTAACAATTTTGTAATCAGCTTCAGAAATCTATAACACTCTAATATTTAAGAATACATCTATATATCCATTTCAATACAACTAATTTTAAAATAGAAAAATTTTCAGCGTACACGTCCAAAAGGAATATGATGACTCCGAAATAATATTTACCATTTCATATTATAAGTATTTAGAAATCAGCAGTACAAAAAAAAAAAAAAAAATAATGGAAATCTATCAGTTTAAATACCTTCAGAATATGACGGATTTAAACAAGATATAATAACGCCAGCATGCAAAGCAGCTAAAATTACAACAGGAACTTCTAACCGATTTTCTGAAATAACGGAGATAACCTGTCCAGGTTTGCAGCCCAACTTTTTTAATTGAAATGCTAATCTAAAGCTCTGTTCCATAGCATCGCCCACTGTTAACTGTTTACCAGTTAAAACATCTGTCTGTAAAACAAAATAGATTTTGAATTAAAATCTACATAGATTATTTTCACCGCTTGAATTAAACATCTAACTTTTAATTATTACCATTATTTTTATTTATTTCTTTATTGAACAATATAGTTTTCGACATAAAAGAAAGATCGATAGAATATTCTGTATCTAATGCAATATTCAAATTAAAAATGAAATATTATTCAATAACACAATTACGATAGATCTATAAATGGCATGAGTATTAAAATTACTGATTTATTTTCATATTTAACAAGAGTTCAAAAATTTTATCACGTGGTATATAAAATCAGTTAAATCATTATATTACATAACTATCGCAAAGTTACATCCGATGAAATGTCTTGTATAAAAAATAATTTTCTCCGCACAGAAATTATTTACTCTTGCCTTTAAAGCCGAAAAATACCCGGAATTATAAACTTTGTATCCCACTAAAATTACTACGTAAATCACAAAACTAATCTAATCGAATTAAAACCCAAGAAGCTAAATAGAACTATTTTTCAAATTGGTCTAAAAAATTAGGGATAAAAAAAGTAACAAGTTACGAAAAATGACAAAAATTATATTGGGAAACAATTACAGATTAAAGAAATAAAAGCAACTAACAAAAAGACAACAGATGGAGATAAAAGGGCAAAAACGTAGTGAACATTATAAGAAGAAAGGAGACCAAGACTCAAAAGATTGAAGTAAAAAGTGGCACGTTCCAAGGAAATAAAAAAGTAAAAAGAACGTGGTTCGCACCACAGATGAAATTTAGATCAAGACCATCAAAAAAATACAGAAGTGATTGAACAAGGGAAAATGGAAAAGAGAAGCTGGATGTAAATTGTGATTAAAAACAACTTAATCTACCCCATAACAAACTTTAATACGAAGGATGCACAGATCTATAAGTTCTATTACAATAAGAAATGATTTAATTGCTAAAGAAATCGTAAAAAATATTTTTTATTCATATCAAACAATATAAAATCTTTAATAAGTTAAACACGATAGAAAGAAAAGATACTTTCAAAAGATTAAAATAAAATATCGTAATATGCTTTCAATAATATAATCAAATCTACACTATAAAAAATGTTACCTACACTTCAAAATTGAATAATCTCTATCAGTATTCTAAAAATCGTGCTTAATAATTAATGCCATTTTCCTCATTTCTTAATCTAGAATAAAATTTCTGTGAACCACACTTAATTGTATGATTTGTCGTACTATCTTGGATGATTTTTTTTTTGTTTTTCACTTATATTAATATTTAATTATAGTCTAGTATCCACAAGTCGTAGATTTTTTTAGGATTGCTCTTTACACCAATTGTCATGCCATTCTTGCGATTTCTCGTGTTCTATAATAAGTTGTACAACAATCTAACTAAATCAAAGTAACCTTATCATTAATCCTTTATAATTCCGAAAACTATCGCTACGCTAACCCTTCACTGATTAATTCTCACTTCCTCAACTTCCGCCATTTTCGTTTACTTAAATCATCGACACTATTTATGATTTTTTGCCGGCACAGTGAGAAAAAAATTAAAACATTACAGTAAATGCAGACATTCGTGGACTATGCTGAAGCATTTGTGGTTATGATTATGTGTTATAATTATTATATACGATGATTGTGATTCCTGTTCCATTAATTTTCTGGTTAGTCAAGTTCAGGTTCTCTATGTATCTTGGGCTCAGTCTGGCCAATTTCTCTTTCCTAAAGATTTTATTCAGCCATCCGTGGGTAATGTTGAACATTTACGGCCATAGTTGTCTGTAATCTTTTTCCGAATTAAATATTGTGTCTTTCATTAGTTGGCATTATTCCTATATCAACTGGTTGATGGCCAAATGGCTTGATAGTTAACTGAAGCCGAGCCATAAAAAAAGAAAGAAAAAAAAATTATATTCGTAACAGAAAGCTTCATGGTTCACCTCAAAACAGGGAAGCATTAATTAAATGAACTTCTATGGCAAATCGGGATTTAAAATTTGTAATAACTGAATAATTTCATAAATTCACGTTCAAAGATTTCTGTATGAACATGAATGTAAAAAAAATCTTTTTATCAACAGTTCTGAAATAAATATGTTATATAATTACCGATAAATAAATTAGCTGGTATTTAAAATCATAAAATTGATTATAACCAACTGCACACTAAGGAATAAAAATAAAGTAAGTCCCATACCCTTGATAAGGTATCATGGATAGTGAAGTTAAGGTTCACAGTATACTAAGCCCAGCGGTACTAATGAAAGTAGGATACAAACATTTAATATTATAGCTTTTTGTTTAATTTATTCATGTATAGATGAGAAATTGTAAATACATCTGCTCTAACTTTTGTAAACAAATCGTTCGTTTACAATCACCTTTCATTCCTCACTTAAAACGATCTTCATCTTTACTTTCTGTAAAAAATGATTCCATACATTATCATAACAATTTGGTACGTTATTAACAGAAAAGTAATAAAACAAAAATTATATAATAAAGGATGTAGAACAATTCAATTTTCAACTTAAATCTCTAATTATTGACTTCACTTCACTCCACGGCATCGGTTCTTCATTCATTTTATATTTAAAAACAAAAATAATAATCGGAAACTCCTACTGCAAAAATACAATATAATCAAAATAACCATAGTTATCCAATTTATACATACAGATTAACATAAAAATACACTTCACATTTACTTACTACGAAAACTCGGTTTTTCGAATTCTTTGATATATGCACCAAATACTGACTAAGAGGTTTATCTAAATCTGCTACAACGGAAGTTGGTATAGGATTTCCCTCAATAATATTATCCATTTTTAATGGTTGCTAATCAAAAGATAAGAACGAAATAATGTTAAAAACAATAGTTATTATTTACCAGACAGTGAAAATAACTAAGCGAATTGAATATAAGTAAAACACAAAATTATTGAAACGCGATTCACGAAACCGGAAAAACTGGATTAAACATACGTCTAAAAAAAAAATGAACAACTTTTATAACTGATAATTAAAATGAGCAAATAACCTTACAAGAAAATCAAGAGAACACAAACGAATTATTAGTGATGATATGACCCGCTGACATAATCAGGACTTGCATCGCAGAATAGACCTGATAAATTTGCATCAATTACCATTACTGTATGATGACTTCTGTTTTGATTACAGACATAATCCGAAACGATGTATTCATTTATGGAGGGAGCATCGGTAACAATACGAATTCTAACCAATCACACTACTTCATTTAAAACAGCTCATGACATTAATCAAACAAGTACTACAGAGGCAAGCCTATTCAGAATTAAGCAGTCGGAATTGCGAGATTTTAATTGTTGCCATAAAAATCTTAGGTCGTGTTAGATTCACACAGGTTCCGCACATCTGACGTCACTATCCATGAAAACAATATATTGTTGACTTATTGAATATCGAATAGAATAAATAACATCGACAACTACTAAAAACATAATTTGAATCGATGTTCACGAAAAACGCATATTTTATTAAAACGATCGTTACTTATGTTTTAACTGCTAATACTGAGATCATAATTTATATTTATGCAACTGCAAAATAATATGTAATGTTTAAAATTTTCAATTTGCTACTTGTTATAGTAACTATACTTTTTATTATAAACTTTAAAAATATTGATTACTAAAATGAGCGCTGGGTTTCTTTTAAAATTATCCGTTTAATAGAATTTTCTCCAAGACAAAACCCTTGGCAAATAAATTTCTAAACATGAAACATCCTCAATTTGTGACTTTTGTTAAAATTATTAGAGCCATTTCTGAAATCCAATTTAATATGTGAATATAAAAAATACCTATTTAATTATAAACTTGTGGGGGGACTGGGCTTTGTTCGGATCTATATTCTGAACTTGTAAATCAAAATAAAATACAAGTTTAACAAAATTTGGTTCGGAATTAAATTTATATACTTATGCAGTAATTTATTGTAATACAAAAAAGAAAAGTATTTTATGGACAAAAAAGAAACTACATTTTTTATAAAGTCGAAATGATAATTCAGTAATTTTATTGATTAAACAAATGCGCTAACGCAAGGGCGTCACAAGCGGATGAGCCCGTGAAGGGGGGGCAAGATGATAGAAAGAGGATATTAGTTGTAGGAAAAATAAAAAATTTATAATTTGTAAAAGCTTAATATTTTATTAAACAAGAATAAAATATTAATTAAAACATAATTTTCGTGGGTTTTGGCAAATTTTTATAATAAAATTATAAAATCTTCCAAATTGTCCATGATTACGTGCCTATGAATACTCAACATGGCCAGTTGATTAAAAAGTTTCAAGGCTCCAGAGCGGGCAACTGCCCATCTTGCTCCTTTGCCCACCCCCGCTGGCGACGCCGATGTGCTAACGTTAATCGAACCAAATATATTTCAATTTTGCTCTATTATGATTTAAAATCGGTAAAAAGATATGTGAAAAAATTTTTAACGTGTTTTTCAGTGGAATAACAATATAGATTTGTAAACGGTCGCGTATTATATTTTTTGCTTACTATAGCACGACGAAGCCATAATAAATGGGATTCAATCATAGCCGTCGCTATGACAACAGTAGCGCATTGCTAGATCAGAAGAGCACGCTTATTAAAATACATTGTAAAGTAAACTATGTGTGCCCTCTAACAAATCGTCTAAATCCATGATGTTTCGGCATCAAGTTGTACATGTGTATATAGTGAAACTATATACTTCAGTCATGTGTATGCAACGGTAAATTCGATTATAACGCCGCGTTTTCTGAATCCTAATTCAACTCTGTTGTTGTACGCTCATCAATAATTACGGTGTACTAGTATAATTTTAGGAAGTGATACGATCATTTTTTATTATTTCATTAAAGCAACGGTCTGTAATTAAAAACGCAACATACAATTCAATTTTATACTTTGTTTTTGTCTATCATTATTTAGTTTTATTTCCAGCCGTATTTTATCTCCCACGATTAAAAAACTTGGGCCTTTTTCTCTTAGTCCCCCCGTCACTTTTTGGCTGTTACTTGTTATCGTTCATTTTCACACATTCTATTCGATTTTAGTTTAGGCCGGTCACTCAAAACTGGCTCATTAGTGCTTAACCTGTGTTAAATATAACTCCGATTAATTGCTCAGCACATTAACATTAACTTACTACAAAAAATTATAATATATGATATTTAAGTTATTATTAGTATTTTATACTGTTTTATTATTATAATTTAACAAAATTATTACAACATGCAATATGTAAAAAAAATTCTTTTTGTTTTACATTAATGTTTTTCATATATTTTTTTTAGTAATAATGTCGTCATAATAAGTATTTTTCTTCTGTAAACTGCGCTATATTATAAATGTAAACAATTTAACAAATGACCATTAATATCCGGCTACTAATATTATATTTCTGTTATATGAATGACATATTGAATGTATATGTCGTTTGTATAAATTGTTTACATTTATAAAATACTGTGGTTGCTTATTAATTTAATTCGACGAGAAATTAATATGAAAGGAAAAGCAGTTGAATTTTTGCAAGAAAGAGAAATTTTACATAAAAAAAGAGTGTGCCTAAATGGTTGTGAAATGACACTTTTTTAAGTAACAAAAACGATCGATAGAGATGCGGGAAATGTAAAAATGATATTGGGCTTAGAAAATTCACTTGGTTAGAAGAAAGTAGATTATCTTTAAATATAATTATATTTTTATTTATTTGTGGACACAAGAACATATTATTTTTATTATCAATACTATCAAGGGCGTCGACAGCCAATGAGCAAGGGGGGGAGATGAGTCGCCAGCTGCCGTGGGGACAAGATGATAGAAAGAGGATATGAGTTATAGGAAAAATAAAATTTATAAGTTGTAAAGGCTTAATATTTTATTAAACAAGAATAAAATCTTAATTAAAACATAATTTTTGTAGATTTCTGGCAAATTGTTCTACTACTTTATTATAAAAGTCTTCCAAATTTTCCATGATTACACGCCTATGAATAGTCATCATGGCCAGTTGATTAAAAAGTTTCAAGGCTCCAGGGGAGGGGGCAGCTGCCCCCTGCGCTGGCGATACCCATGAATACTATTTATAAGCATAGGCGTACCCAGACAAGTTTTTCGGGAGGGGTCGATCCATTTAAAAAAAAAAATACGACAGAAAAAAGGATTTTACTTAGTAATTATATTTTATTAATAATCTCTTGTACAATAGTTCTAAATGCATAAGGATTAGGATTACTTCTGTTCGTTTTCATTTTGAGAATAATTTACACTAATCCATAGTTAGTTGTACTGTCAGAATGCCTGGTACCAAGATATCTTACGGGCGTAAAGTGACAATAGCAATGTAAAAATCCATTTCGGGACGGGTTTGAACCCCCAAATCCTCCCCTCGGTACGCCTATGTTTATAAGTAACGATTTCCCCGCATAAATGCAGAAATAAACTCAACTAATAATGAACTATGAAAAATGAACTATATGGGGGATTAAGAGAAAAGGCACAAAAAATTAATATTAATTTTTTTGCAGTATTATTTCTTTACACTGATCATCAGTGTGTCCTATTTGATTTCAGCATACTAGAAAGTTTAAGGGAGTAATATTTATATTTCCAATATTAATATTTTTCTAATTGTGATTTTTTTTAAAAAGTGGGCATACGCTACACTACTGATTTATTCTCATTCAAAAAATAGTTTTGAATACTATTAAATATAATGTTTTACACACAAATGAACAACAACAAGTGAATTTCAAACAAATTGCGCCACTGGTACGAATTTTATAGGGGCAGTCTGGGGAGGGAACAAAAGGGGCATTCAAAAAGATGCTGGAAGTGTAGTAAAAGATGATCGTGCGTCAAAGAAATATATCTGGTGTGGAGCCTTATCATAGCGACAAAATGGGTTATAAGAAGGTCGGAAGGAGGGAACCAGGAGTCATTACTATGTTTTATCTCCCTCAGAAAACAAACTTGTTTGAAGAGCCAATCTTGCTTCCATCAGGATTGCACAAAAAGTTTTATTGACTTTATTATGTCAGAGGGGGAGAACAAGGCACGGGGCACAACAGAGCTGACTTAGCAGCAGTATCAGCTAACAAATTACCCATGAGTCCAGTGTGGCCTGGCACCCGCAGGAAAGTAATTTGGTAGGAGGATGATATCAGCTTTAGAATTAAGGATTGGATTAAATGAGTTATATAATTCAATGGGGTTTGTTGGGAAAGGATATCTAAAGCTGCACATGAATCAGATACAATCAAAATGCGACTTCTGGGTGGAGAAGATTTAACTATAAATTCAAGGGCTAGCAATATGCCATAAAGTTCGGCATCGAGAATGAAACAATGATCATGGAACCGGGAGGATGACGAAACCAGGCTAGAGTAAAAAGAACAAGCAGTAAGAGACGATTCGAAACCAGGGCACGATTTCCCACCGTCAGTACAGTAGGACTGATATTTTGAATAGCTTTGTAGGGTCAAGAAAATTCTGGCATGGAGGGAGAAAGAGGAAACATTTCTCCTGGAGAACTGGGCAAGAGAATAATCGATCTCGGCTGGAAGGGTAGTCCAGGATGGAATAGGAGATGGTATATTAATATTTTTTAAGTGTTAGAGGTTGATGTTGGAGTCTGATAGGATTTCTGATAGACAGGGGAGAGCACCATTAGGAGGTGGAGGTTGGGATCACGAAGTCCAAGAAATAAAACTCTTAAAGAATCATGGAAAGAGTGAAAGGATCTTTGGTTGCATGGGTGAAAACCCAATAAGGATTGATGGCTATGAGTGGGGGCGTTTTGGGTGCACCCAGTATTAATCGGAGAGAAGAATTCTATAGTAGATTCAACATTTTAAGAAGGGATGAGGAAGCGGTATAATATAATGAGCATCCATAAGAGAGACGGCTGAGGATAAGAGACAGAAAAAGTGTTAAAAGAAGTTTGGGAGAAAAGTTGTGGCTTTTGTAGGATAGATATTTTAATGTAGTGATATATTTACTGCACTTCTTTTTAATGGATAATACGCGAGAACGCTGCGATAATTTGCTATCAAAATTGACCCCCAGGGAAAGTGGCTTTACAGGAAAATGTGAGAAGATAATTGTCTAAAAATAGGATTAGAGGAGAAGGAGCTTTTTTTTTCCTATTAAAGTCGACACATTTAGTTTTGAATGGAGAAAAGGACAGCTCATAAAATCTTTACCATTCTTCTAAGTTCGTTAACACTTTTTGTAAAATTTGTTCGGCATAGGAAGGATTCCGTGATGTTAGGGAAATGTTTAGATCATCAACAAAAAGATGGGCAGTTACTAGAAGAAGGATGCATCCAACGATGTCGTTTATATATAAGTTAAAAAGGATCACGCTTAGGGTAGAGCCCTGAGGGAGCCTGTTTTCAGGGAATTATGAACGTGAAAGGGAATTACTTATTCTCACCCAAATACTTCTGGCATGGAGAAAATATTTTAAGCACATAATCATGTTTTCCTGTTATTTGCTCTTAACTATCTTTCAAAGCAATCCCAGGCGCCAGACCTGATCATATTTTCTCTATGTTAAAAATGATTTTAAACGACTTCCCTTGTGGGAAATAGCTGAGATCATGGAGATGCCTTAGAAGGATGTAACTAGTTACCTACACAACTAATGTATTAATCTATGAGAAGGGAATAAAAAACTATTTGGGCCTTTTCTCTTAGTCCCCCATGTAGTTCATTTTTAGTTGAGTTTATTTTCCCATTCATGTGTGAAATCGTTACTTACAAATAGTATTGACTATAAAAATACTTTACAAAAACGATATTACTTATATCTAAAGATAATATACTTTCTTCTAACCAAGTGAATTTTCTAAGCCCAATTCCACTTTTGCATTTCCCGCATCTCCATCGATCGTTTTTGTTACTTAAAAAAAGAGTCATTTCACAACCATTTAGGCACACTCTTTTTTTATGTAAAATTTCTCTTTCTTGCAAAAATTTAACTGCTTTTGCTTTCATATTAATTTCTCGTCGAATTAAATTAATAAGCAACCACATTATTTTATAAATGTAAACAATTTATACAAACGACATATACATTCAATATGTCATTCGTATAACAGAAATATAATATTAGTTGCCGAATATTAATGGTCATTTGTTAAATTGTTTACATTTATAATATAGCGCAGTTTACAGAAGAAAAATACTTATTATGACGACATTATTACTAAAAAAAATATATGAAAAACATTAATGTAAAACAAAAAGAATTTATTTTACATATTGCATATTGTAATAATTTTATTAAATTATAATAATAAAACAGTATAAAATACTAATAATAACTTAAATATCATATATTACAATTTTTTATAGTAAGTTAATGTTAATGTGCTGAGCAATTAATCGGAGTTATATTTAACACAGGTTAAGCACTAATGAGCCAGTTTTGAGTGACCGGCCTAAACTAAAATCGAATAGAATGTGTGAAAATGAACGATAACAAGTAACAGCCAAAAAGTGACGGGGGGACTAAGAGAAAAAGGCCCAAGTTTTTTAATCGTGGGAGATAAAATACGGCTGGAAATAAAACTAAATAATGATAGACAAAAACAAAGTATAAAATTGAATTGTATGTTGCGTTTTTAATTACAGACCGTTGCTTTAATGAAATAATAAAAAATGATCGTATCACTTCCTAAAATTATACTAGTACACCGTAATTATTGATGAGCGTACAACACTAGTTACACAGAGTTGAATTAGGATTCAGAAAACGCGGCGTTTTAATCGAATTTACCGTTGCATACACATGACTGAACATAAACAGAGACAAGTAGAGCTCTCCTTCTGTTAACTGTGATCTCGATTTCATATCTCCTACACCGTCCTGTGATGTAAACATCCTTTTCACTTGTACTTCTTTTGGATCATATTTTAAAAATTCGTGTTCTATAGATTGAAGTTGTCTCATGAGGCAAGGCTTCTTGTTCCTCTTGACGTGTTTATTGCTCCATATTCATCTTCCATTTTAATCGGTACCTCGTCTTTCTTCTTCTTCTCTTTCACCTTTGTGCTTTAAAGGCAAGCATTTTCTCATCCTCAGTTGCACCGAAGGAAAACGGAATATTCATCAAGAATTCAGTATATTCCTGGCACTCTTTCTCTTCTCGCTGATGTTGACGAAACTGCCTCACACGTTCATCAGCGATATCCCAATACACACTAACTGGTTTAATTACCATAGTAGATTACTTATAAAGACAATTCCTCCACAAAATTTCCTCATTATATTCCGAATTTAAATAATCCCTAGTAGAAGGGAATAAAAAACTATTTTCTATTTAACATACATAGTATTTATTGCATATTAGTGATACTTAACAAAGGTTTGTGATGGGAAAAGTACGATATGTAATTCTTAGTTTCCAGATGATCAACATATATTTCTGGGCATGTGATCAATGACGTCACTTCCATTACATTTTTTGGTGATGCAAATTTTAGAATTACCCCCGATAAATAACTATTTGTAATTCTTAGTTTCCAGATGATCAATATGTATTTCTGGTCACATGATCGATGGCGTCACTTCTGTTACATTTTTTAGTGGCACAAATTCTAGAATGGTCCCCCATCAATGATGTCACATCCATTATATTTTTCAGTGGCACAAATTCTGGAATGACCCCCCATAACTATGATATATCCATATCAAACATATTGAATAGATATGCTCCTCGCTAGTGAAAGCTGCTTTGATTTCATTATGCAAGCTGGATAAATGCTCAATCATTGATCTTTTTTTCCGTCCCCTAGACTGGCAAGAGGAGAGGAACCCATATTTTTCTAAGGCTCTGAGCCTTCCGTTAATCACTTTTTTCAATGTTTTAGCTAGTACCAAAATCAAAAAAATTGGCCTGTAGCTTAAAAGAAGAGTGAGGTTTTTGCCACGTTTGAAAATGAGGACTATAACAACTTCCTTCCAGAATGACGGTATGCAGCCTTGAGCCCATATTTGATTGTAGATTGCTAGAAGGTATGAAAGGGCCTGTGGTGACAAGTGCTTTAACATCAGTGAATAAATTCCGTAAGCGCGGAGAAATGAAATTTTTAAGTGAAATTTTATTTGATAATTGAGCTCGCTTAAAGGGTTATACTACTCAGGCATGCCGAAAAATGGATCAATTTTTAGAAATGTATTTCTCGATTACTAATTAATAGATCAAAATAAGATTTTGGGACTTTATTGTATGTGTCTTAAGGTATACAAAAACATTTCTTATTAACATTTAACATACAAAATGGCGTCCTGGCACAAGGTAATTTAAACGAATGTTTTTTCGGCGGAGGAAAATGGCGGACAAAGTAGCAGTCTCCCTACGCAACCTATCTAGTTTTGTTTTTTTTTTTTATTAATCTAAATTAGTTTTTCTTTGGAAGTACCCAAGATTTTAATTTTTTTTTTTTAAATTCACGAATTGGCGGACGTTTTAATTTTTTTTTGTTTTTTTCGGTAAAAAAAACATCTTAAATTATTTATTGCAAATGTAATTAATTAAATCGTATGTACTTCCATAGATAATTTATCTAAGAAGTTACAGTTAAAATTTCAAGTCAATTGGATAAAAATTAAACGAGTTATGATGCTCGCCAATTTGAAAAACATAATTTCAAGAAAAACGCGTTTAAAGGTTTGAAACGTATTTACCATATGAAATTTCCAAAATATAGGCTTGCCAATTTTTTTTTACTTTTACTCTGCTATCCCAGCATCATGTAACTGCCCTTCCAAGCATGCATTTGCTCTTCAGCCCCCTTTCTGAGCGACATAAGATCTTCCCGAGGGCTTTGCTGATGTTTCAATGCTGTGTGGATTGCAACTTCAACTTGACGTTAATCAACTTCAATTGTAAAATGGTACAATTCTATATTAACTTTTAGTCGAAATTTGCTTATAACATCTAGAAGTCCTCGAAAACCGTCATTGTACATAATTACAACGATATTAGTTATAATATTAACCACGCTTTTGCCGCTAAATATCGCTTTCGGAATTATTGTCCAAATGACGGTATTCAAACTTTTATTCACATTTTTTTGAATCCTGCAAGGCAACTGGAGTGAAGATCTCTCGTTAGATCTTCATAAATCTTTCGAACAGTGTCAAATATGCCATTGGC
The DNA here is from genome assembly GCA_039619475.1 of Icerya purchasi. Lineage (NCBI taxonomy): Eukaryota > Metazoa > Arthropoda > Insecta > Hemiptera > Monophlebidae > Icerya > Icerya purchasi. The sequence goes on along the minus strand of CM077116.1, from coordinate 94,057,200 downwards.
ATAGCTGATTTATGAGTATACATTTCTATAATGTGCATGGCTGCTTTTTGTCAAGTGTACCAAGAATCTGCTCCTATAGGACATTTTGAAACACTGGTTTTGGGAGACACATGAACGTACAGATTTTATTTACTCCATTAATCTCAATGCCGATTAATCTGATAGCGAAAGTTAAACGTCTGTTTAAATCATTAGCATGGCCATTAATGAGAGGGCTACTGTCAATAGAAGTACTTCTACATTTTTTTCACGTTACAACGAACTTAAATCCATGGTCAAGTTTGCATGGCTCCGAAAAAATTACACTATTTGCGCATTCTTTACACACTAGAATTAGCGACAGCATGGTAATAAAAACAGAAATAAAATTCACGATTCGGTAGCCTAGTATAGCATTAATTTCAGTATCATCTTCAGATGTGTGCAGTTTTTATTTTTTTTTGCGAGCCTAAAAACATTTTCAATGTCGCCTTCAAAGATGAGCCGTTTGTTCGGTTTTCTGTTGAAAATTTTACTCCGAATGGCACGAGCTGATGATGATTTATTTCCTTTTTTATCAGAATAAAATTTCTCACTCATTTTTATATAAAAAACTACTTAAAAAACATTAACATACAACAGATGAGCGCGGAACTCGGAGTAGCACGCCGAACTGTCTACTGCATGTGTAAAGCAGGGTCAGTCTAACACTTATTGTGACGTTTTATGACCTTTTATGGCTTTGATAAGATTTATTAACGTTATCCGTATAGATTTCGAAGAAATGCAACTGATTTGTATCGGCAAAAACTACCAACAGAGCTGTAAATACACTCAAAATGCTGTGTGCAGCAGAGCGGCCTTTTCAAACGTTTTGGAACGCTCAGAGGTGTCTCAGAAAATAAGCTAAAAAATTGTTTATCGGTGCTTGTCTCCAAGAATAATTCTTAAATATCATTTTTGAATAGTTAATACATCATTTAAGCCAATAAAAAAAAATGGGAAAAACAAATTTGCTGGGTGATGTAACCCCTTAAAGTAATAGGGTTGTCGTATTCATTGCCGTTATTATTATTAAAAGTTATAGGGGATTTTTCTTTCTTAGTTTTATGCAATAGGAAATTTTGAGGATAAACCGAAGACGACGATTCATGACTGAAGTGTGTGGAGAACACATTTGCCACCTCAGAAGGTTCAGCTATTGGACAGTTGTTTATTTTGATAAGGGGGACTGGTGGAATGGTAGAAATACCGCTTATTAATTTAAATTTACTCCAAATTATTCGGCTGCATGTGCTTTGAGTTGTAGTAGAAAAAAAGGCTATCCATGTCTCCTGTTTCTTCCAGCGAATTACATCACGTGCGGCAGCACGGACTTTCCTAAAATTAATGAGATCAAAAGCCAGGTGGGTAGATTTATATCTTCGTGGGGCTTTTTCTTTGCAGAAATCGCTATACGAAATTCGCTGCACCACCAAGGAACACCACGTGGGAGGTGGGAAGAGTCGAGATTTAGGGATAGATACGTTGGCAGCAGCAGTTAGTTTATCTGAGAAAGTTATAATATTTTTTTGCACCTTTGGTTGTAAGGGAATAGGGATTGTGATATATTTGATAGGGTTTGATACAAGGGTGGTGAAACTTTTTGAGGAAAGTTTCCTGCAAGCATATAATTGCTGTGGAATATTGAAAAATTAAAAATTCTCAATTTATATAAATTAATAGAGACCGACAGTGTTGATACCGAAGCGTGTAAATATAAAATTAAAGTCATCTACGCATTCCGCAAAAATCATAGCATATTAAATCATCACAATCATATGAATATATTGTATTGGGGCTCCAATGGTAATTTTCAGTTCGCTGGATTAAAAAATTCGACCAGCTTTTACGAATTCAGTCACCGAACACTAAATTTTCATGTTAGGGATGTCTCGAATCCATGAAAGTCGAATATGAACACATCAATAGTCATCGGTGTGATGCAGTCAGCTGGTGTAATATGCATTGCATGTATGATATATATCATGTAACCATTCAGTTAAATTATCAGTTTTTGCTGCTAGTTGAACCGTATTTACGGCACGATGTGCTTTTTCCTTTTTAATTTCTTCACAAACTTTATCAATCGCCTCCTTAAAACGTTTTTCTATTTCTTCACGCTATTTATCGATTATTTCTTTAGTATTATATTTATGCAACAATACGGCCACTTTTCCATTTAACTCATTTATTAAACCTTCGAATATTTGAATTGTACTTTTCAAATCATTTTCATGTTTTGAAACTCGCGTAGGTAACAATGAAAGATCGCTCGAAAGTGCATTTAATTTATTCGATAGTTTTGTAATCCTATCTTCATACGACGAAAACTTAAATATCGCATCATCTTTAAAATTTGACACATCTTCGTTAACCAAATCAAGTTTACCCGAAAGATTATTAATTTTCCCATTATTAAAATCTTTTTGTAAATAATTATATTTTGCGTCTAATGCGGCATTTTTTGTGTGTAACAAGCGAATCTAACTGTTCAATTTTTTGTATTTCCGCAGCTGTGATAGTTTTCACCTGTGTATAAGATACAACTTCAGACTCTGAAGGTTCTCGATAGATCGTACTAACGTTTAATAATTGTTTTCCCCTCAAAATTATAATTTCCGCTAAATTCTAATTCAATCGCTGTCGGTGCTTCAGAATCACCTCCAGACATATATTTACCGCTCTTATAAAGTGGCATTACGTAGTCTACGAAATATTTACTAAAACTTTATTATCGATCTAGGAATTTCCGAACTCGGGGATCCTAACCACTTAACTAATGATTTTCCACCTTGTCGTTAAATAACACATTCAATTAAATGGTAGGATTTTTTTTGTAATTCTTCAGCGTAAAAAGTGCCAACTAACAATTTATCGGTTTAACGTATACGTCGTAGGGAAAGTAAAATTCACCGTATTTATAGTAAATAATTCACCGATCCAGTGAGGAGTTTTCTCCAATAATGTTTTAACTTTACTAATACCAACTATATCACCAAGTTTAAATTTTTTCGATCCACTTAGGGTTGAGAAGCGATCGGTTGCTTTACTACATTCCCTAGCAATATTTTCAGCAGTTTGTCTTTCAACGTTCTTATTTACATCAGCAGGTGCAAATTTTATCGTGCGGTGTATTTTCGCATTATATTTTCCAGTAAGTTTAGGCAAAATTTGTAATCAGGGTTTATTACGATTAGCGGAGAAATTGTTTCCATATCCAATTCTTTATCGTGCGATTAAAATGTTCTACAATACTCGCTTTAAGCGGCGAATTAGTACTATATAAATTAATATTATAACGATTTAAAACAGCTCATACTTGAGGTTATAAAATTCGGTACCTTGATCTGTTTGTAAATGTTTAGGAAGTTTAACATCTCTTTCAGTTAAAATTTTTTCAAATGCTTTAGCAATTATCGGACCGCTTTTTTCTTTATAGGAATGGTCCACATATATTTAGAAAATGTATTTATTACGGTTAATATAAATTTATTTCCTCGATTGAATGGTGCGTATTGCGCCATATCGATCAAGTCAGCTTGGCATAAATCGTTTAATCCTAAAATCCGTACACATCGCGTCTAATAACGTTTTCGTGCAGGTTTATGATTGATTTTGATGCAGAGGTTTGTTTTGTAAACATATTTTTTTTAATCAGTACTGTAGTTGAATGTATCCTTCTTCAACCAACTCTTCCGCGATCGCTAAAATTTCGTCGTCTACACCGGTATTACCGCTTTGTTTAGATGCGTGTAGTAATTGCAATCGTTCGACTAACTTATTCGGATCATTCCAGTACTCGACTTGTTGATTTCTGAGACTTACGCCTATCCCACCATTATTATATATACGTTTCCTCTTTACATTCAAATGATTTTTGTAATAGCCTTCTCCACGGTGCTGGCTAGTTCGAAACATTGGTCGAATTATATTCTTATATTTCGGATTGTCAAGACCTTTCATCACACCATTACCACGTAAATGAGCTCCTGTAAATTCCAGTAATTGTTTATATATCTCTAAATCATCATTAATATATTCATTTTTATCTACTTTCGTCTCCAATAGTAAATGCATTAGACCCACGGTGTATGGAAATTTCGCACGATTATTCCCTTTTCCTAAATACATTTCTCCGCGATCTTTATTCCATGAAATTGTTGTTGTTCCCAGCATATACTCATCGGTAATATGATTATACTTTATTTCATAAATTTGATCTCTAGGTATAGGATCATCTCCGTCAATACGAAAAGGACCAATTTCACTTAGATTAAATGGGTCATATTCTATATCTGTAATTTTATCTTTCCTGGGAGTACTATGTACTAGTTTTCGTTTCACAACTGGAGAATCAGTTATTGTATCGGCATCCTTTATTTTTCTTTTCGGGTTTTGTAATACTTCTTGAATCTCTGACAATGGTTTCTTGACGACAACAATTACAGAACATATTTATATATTTTTTTTTTTTTTGTTTTAAAAAGTGAGCAAAATATTTACGTTTTAATTTTATCATGGAATAAACTATGTTTAGAATAGAATAGAATAGAAAGAAGCTTTACATGTTTCTTTGTTTAAAATTTGTTTGCGAGAAATGATCATGTTCAATTCAAATTAGTGTAATTTTTAACAAATTATTTTTTCATTTAAGTGTAAATAAGATCATGAAGGTACATACATATAAATACAATACATACATATATATAGTAAAAACATATATGAAATAACATTGTACATGAATAATATCAAATATATATTCATCAATTGTGTTTATATGAAACTAAAGAAAATTTCTTCATTGTTTTTAATTTTTGAAAAATCAAACAAGCAAAGAATCCAAAATTTACATAATTTTAACCAAACAAAATTTTTCGAAAATATGGTTTAGAATAGTACCTCAGTCAGACGAAAATATGGTTTAGAATAGTACCTCAGTCAGACGAAAATATGGTTTAGAATAGTACCTCAGTCAGACGAAAATATGGTTTAGAATAGTACCTCAGTCAGACGAAAATATAAATTTTTATCCCGACTGTGAAAAATGTGTCTCGAAAAATATGATTTTGAGTAAATAATAATAATAAATAATAATTTTGGTTAAATTATGTATCACGTTGCCAAACTATAAAACTGTAATTTTTTTTCTTTTTTTTTTTTTTAAATTTAACATGATCGAATGTGAGTTGCAAAAATATTGCGAATAAATAATATTTCAACGTGTATCTTATTAGAATTCGATTTCGTAAATGTATACGTATATATAGAAAAAGGGCACATCACTGTTTTCGTTTATTTAAATACACATAATAAAATAAATACGAGTCAACAATAAACATGGAAACAAGGGCGTCGCCAGCCGATGAGCCAGGGTGGGGCAAGATGATAGAAAAAGGCTATGAGTTACAGGAAAAATAAAATTTATAAGTTGTAAAGGCTTAATATTTTATTAAACAAGAATAAAATCTTAATTAAAACATAAGTTTTTCAAATTGTCCATGATTACGCGCCTATGAATATTCATCAATGCCAGTTGATTAAAAAGTTTCAAGGCTCCAGGGCGGAGCAGCTATCCCTCCCTGCCCCTCGCTGGCGACGCCCATGCATGGAAAAGAATAAGAATATACCACATTTGAAAATTTAAATAATGAGTTGTAAGAAAGGAGATTTTCCAATATAAATAGTGATAATCAAAACTGAAAAAATAAAACCTAAAAGAGTACTTTTGTATGAAAAAAAAAAAAGTTAAATTATCAAATAATGTATGAAATGTAATAGATTAAGGCACGTGTGCGGTATGAAATGAGAAAAAATATGTATTAAAAATCTAAATCTAAAATGAAATGATACGTAAATATATTTAGTTTTGTAAAATAGAAAAATGAAGAAGTTTGGAAAAATAATAAATGAACGTATAGTAATAAAATTTAAAAATAAATTAAAGTCGATTTTTTTATTTTACAGATTTTCAAATGTAGTATATTGAAGTATGATTAAAGTTTTATTTATAAAGTCGTATGTTATTGCGTTCGTTTTGGTTTTCTTTATTCTATTAACTGATAAACCGATCGATAATCTATTTTTACGTTGATCCGCGGCGTCAAGATGCAGCGGAATCAGAAACCGCCCCCGAACACGTCAGCTACCAAGTCGTCCCCTGCCGCCTCGCCAACGGCAGCAGCTTCAACCACTGCCAGAACTGCGTCTGCTGTGCCCAGCAACAAGCACAATAAGCCAACCGGTACCGGTGAGTCCGTTCCATTACCAACTACTACCGCTAAACCACAACCCAACGTCACTAACACACCGCACACACACACATCTCACCACACACACACTACTCCCGCCGCCCCTCGACTCACACTCCCACAGTCGTCCGCTACACACACTAACGCAAACCTTACCGTCAACACCGTTAACACTAATGCCACTACTTTGCCGCAGCAAGCGACATTACCGAATATTCCTTCTTCTAACCTCGGCAATGATTCGATTTTAGATGGCTCCGCGCCGGCCATCAGTAATACATATGTCCGATAATTCGAAAACGATCTCTTTCGCTAATGCGGTCAAATCGTCGAAAGCTAAAATTTCGCCGCTAACTTCTTTCTCGCCAGCCAATGACGAAAACGCAATATTGTTCCCGTTCATAGCTCCATGTGCAATTCGCGACTACTTTGTAGCAATAAAAAACAAAACCGGCAGCGCATTAAACATAACCGCCGGTTCTCGTATTAGTCGCGACCGAGTGGTAGTTTTCCTAAAATCAAAGGAAATTGTCGAGACATTTTTCGCCGATGGCGGGATAATTTCGCTCAATGGTCAAACAATTCAAGCCCGAAGACTAAGAAACCCAGCCAACAAACTAATTTTTTCTAACGTATCAGCGACGATACCTAATGAAGCGTTGTACAACTATGCTTCTTCCCTTCCGTTAAAATTACTCACCCCTATCGCTATTCTTCGCGTGTGCCCGCTAGATGACGAATTTGGACACATAATCTCCTTCCGTAGGCAGGTTTACATTGAGCAGGTAAACTGTAAAGAAATTCCAGAATCTTTCATTTTAAAGTACAATGGCATCGAACACCGTATTTTTATCAACTTAGCTGATCATGTCTGTCCCAACTGCAAGAATAAAGGGCTGGAAGAACTCCCAATGGAGATCCCCTCCCAGAGAAACGAAGCGGTTGAGGCAACAGATTAATGTCCCATCACCGAACAAAATACCACTTAACATAAGAGACCGCACCCGCCTACACCTGAGGCAGCTCAACCACAACCGAATTTCTCAGCGCAGCCCCTCCTAATACGTAGCACCCCCCCATCTGAGCACAATGATGTCGATATTTCCCCATCACCCGTTCCTCTTCTCCCTACACCCCAGCCTTCCACTACCAACACCGCCCACAAAAAAGTAAAGGACATAAATGTCCTGATGGGCGAAGCCAGGTCTTTATTCCTCCCTGACCAGGCGCCCTTCGCCTTTTCCTATCAGGAGCTCCAGACGTTCATTGCAAAAATCAGCAGTGCCTCGGATTATATAAATTACGCACGTAATTTTACAACTGACCGAGAAGGTCTAGTGCACTTACTTTCCACAATCAAACCATATCTCGGAGGCGCAAGCATTAAAAATCGCTGCACTCGCGTTATCAAAAGTTTACAAGAACCACCCTCGCCAGAAATAACGTCGGAGGACGACAGCAGCTCACAAGCATGCTAACACGTCACCTTCCTCTTATTCTTACCTTAACGGATACCCCATATCCACATAGCATTTCTTATTTCCGTTAAAATGGCGTGCAATCATGTTATTATGCAGTGGAATTGCAGGGGCTTCTATAAGCACATAGAAGAGCTCAACATATTAATAAACACATATTCTCCTGCCATTATCTGCCTGCAGGAGACTCACTTTAAACAGACCCACAGGCCGAAGTTAAATAACTATAACCTTTTCCGTTTAGATGACGAACAAGGTTTAATCGCTTGCGGTGGGGTGGCAACATTTGTACATGTGAGCTGCCCCGCAGTCCATCTTTACAGCAATACCACGTTACAGTCGTTAGCAATTTCGGTTAAATTGGCAAATTCTCGTATTTCCTCTTTGACTATCGCCAATTGTTATCTAAAACCCACCACTAATGTTACACAAAATGAAATTCAATCACTCATATCTGTACTAGGCACCCAAGCGATTTTACTCGGCGATTTCAATGCTCACTCTCCCCTATGGGGAGCCGCATATACGTGTCGACGGGGAACTACGATCCTTAACAGTATCTTGTCCAGTAATCTAATTCTGCTGCCACCCCCAAATCACACCCACTTCAATTCCTCCTATAATACATTCTCTACAATTGATCTTATCTTTTCTTCTGCATCACTCTTTCCTCTTCTCACAGTAACAGTCCTAGAGGACTTATGTTCCAGTGATCATTTTCCTATCCTTACTTATTTGCCTAATTCTTCCTCTAGTAATAATCTTCTACGAATCCCAGCTCACTTCCGCTTCCGGAAAGCAGATTGGACAGCGTACAAATCTAAAGTAGTAGTTCCCATAGATTTTTCGCATTCAGTTGAGCACAATTTAAATAGACTAATAAACGCCATGAATTCCGCAGCTTTGGCCACTATCCCCAAATCCCGCCCTGTAAGACGATCCTGTCCTGTCCCGTGGTGGACACCGGAAATCCAAGCAGAAATTTCGTTAAGAAAGAGGGCGCTGAGGAAATACAAATCTTCGAAGGCTTTATCTGATTTGATCAGTTTTAAAAAGCACAGGGCAAGAGCTCGACTCTTGATCCGCATAAGTAAACGTGAATCCTGGAAATCCTTTGTTAATTCGATCTCTTCGTCTACACCTACAAGTACTACGTGGAAGAAAATTAAATCGTTAAGCGGAATTCCTAGTTCATCCTCTTCCCCATCCCTGCTAATAAATAATAGTTTGGTGGCTGACCCGCAGTCTGTAGCAAATGCTTTCGCGGCACACTATTCCAAAGTATCTTCCTCTTCCTCATACTCTGTTGACTTCCAATCTCTTAAAGCAGAAGCTGAGAAAACACCGATATCCTTCTCTTTTGAGAGCGATGACAATTTTAATCTTCCTTTCACATTTTCTGAACTTAATTACCAATTAACCTATAAAACGAGATATAGTGCCCCTGGCGCCGATACCATCCATCCTTTCATGATCAAACATCTTCCTAACCCAGCTAAATCGTTCCTTCTTCACATCTATAACCAAATATGGTCGACTGGTGACATGCCATCAGCTTGGAAAACCGCAGTTGTAGTTCCGATCCTTAAGACTAATGCTGATCCCTTTCTCCCCAATAGTTTCCGTCCGATTTCCCTAATCAATGCTTTGTCGAAGGTAATGGAGAAAATGGTTAATAGACGGCTCCTGTTTTATCTCGAATCGAACAATTTAATTTCCTCCATACAGGCTGGCGGCCGTACACGTAAATCCACTTTATCTCATCTTATTAGCCTCCAAAGGCAAATTCTTCACGCCCGAAGTAATGGTCAATGTCTGTACACAATATTTTTTGACATTGAGAAAGCGTTCGACCGTGTATGGCGGTACGGCTTGCTACTTAAACTGAAAAATGCCAGAATAAATGGCAAAATGGGCAATTTCATCCTAAATTTCTTATCTAATAGAGCAATGCAAGTGAAAGTAGGCTCTGTGATGTCCTTTCCTGTTCCTATGGAAAATGGAATCCCACAGGGATCCGCACTGAGTGCGACTTTATTCATCCTATTTATTAATGGCATTTCCTGCTGTATTAGGCCGCCAGTAACAGCCCGATTATTTATTGATGATCTGAATATATCAATCTCATCCAATCTTCTATCCAATGCCCAGTCCATCCTCCAAACGACAATTGATAAGCTATATACATGGGCTGTACACAATGGGCTAAAGTTCTCCTCTTCCAAAACTTCATGTGTCAACTTCCACAGGAGTCGTCTGCACAGAGATAACCAAGAAATTCGCCTTCATCTCAATAATTCTCCTCTTCCTTTCTCTAGTTCTGTAAAATTTCTAGGTCTAGTTTTTGATTCCGCTCTGTCCTGGTCTCCTCATATTTCCAAGCTTAAAAATAAATGTATGAAGAACCTCTCCATTATAAAATACTTGTCCAGTCCTAAATTCAATATTGATCCCAAGCTACTTGTTACCATTTATAAAGCCCTTATCCTTTCCAGATTAACTTACGGGTGTCAGGTGTACTCCTCGGCTAGTCAGTCGTTACTAAGGTCACTTGATCCAATACATCATACATCTATCCGATTAATTCTTGGGCTTCATCGAACTTCTCCATCAGCAAGTGCTTGTTTCCTTAGCGGCATACCCCCACTTCCCCTGATCCGTCCGTCTATTACCGCACGTGATTTAATCAATTGGTACCTTCATCAGTACAAAATTAATTCCTTCACAAACATTACTGATATTCCGCTCCCTTCTTTCCCTAATGACCCAATCCCTGGATTAGTCAAACTAACTATTGATAGTGGCGTACAATTGCCAAATCCCGACACCCCCTATTACAAACTTCCCCCGTGGGAAGACATCCCCGCAAGAATAGACACATCTCTCCTGGAGGCAATAATTCGAGGACCGGGTGTGGACATAACTCAGCGCGTTGCCGAAAAAATCAATAGTTATCCCAACTCTTTGCATATATATACCGATGCTTCCAAAGCAGACCCGCAAATTTCCCCATCTCCAACCACGTGCGCATATGAAATCGGTGGTGAAATCACTTCGTTGCGATTAAATGATTATTGCTCAGTACAGGAAGAAGAATTGTATGCCGTATACAGTAGCCTCGTAACTTGTTTGGAGTCAGGATGTATAGATAGAAGCATACTTTTAATGACTGACTCTTCGGCTTCTCTAAAATCGATTCCGTCACAGAACAACATGGATAACTTAGCCCTGAAAGTCAATTATACGTTGAAGCTGCTACATCAAGCAAGAAACCAGGTAACGCTTTTGTGGGTGCCGAGTCATGTAGGAATTCAAGGCAACGAGCGAGTTGACATGGCGTCCAAATCAGCTCTGCGCGCACCAATGCCGTTTGCAGCGCCACCAATCTGCAAAGTGAAGACTTATTTTCATCAACGTATGATGGCTGAGTGGATCAGCCAGTGGCAAAGGGATCGATCTTTTATGAAGAGCATAAAGTTTACGGCTGATTCATGGTTCCCTCCTATTTACCTTACGCGTCGAGAATATGCTGTGTTAAATCGGTTGCGAGTTGGGCATACGGCGGACTCACACAATTATATACTTGAGGGTACCCCCCTCCCACTCACGTGCCCTTTCTGTTCCGGCCCTTCTTACCCTTCGGTAGAACACCTAATGCTACAATGTACGGCGTTCGACCGCTCCGCTTTTGCCAGTATTCCTCTGACAACTATACTGTCAAATGACCCAGCGAGCATACAAATGCTACTCGCTTTTCTTAGGAACAACAATTTAATAATTAAATTATAAAATAGCCTTTTTACCCTGGCCCATGTGCTGTAATAACCATTGTAGTTAAAAATGGTGCATGGGCGCCACCAGGAAAAAAAAAAAAAAAAAAAAAAAATGTAGTATATTAAAAAATGTAAGTGAAATAATTTCAAGTAGGTTACTGTGATCTGTATATTCCTTAAAATATGAATTTTTGGAATGAGGGCCTTCTAGCTGACGCCTCTTACCTTTCGGATTCTTGGTATTTAGGATACCTAACTACTCGTGGAAAAAATTTCAGAGAAGACCGCTTCTTGTCCAAACAACAAACGTGCTAAAGAAACAAAATATCAATTGAGATTAGTATAATGAGAATAATTAAGAAAAAGTAACAAACTATAAATATATAAATTTCCAACAGTTTCAAAAATAAATAATTTCACTTTGAGGATTGAATAAAAGAGAAAGACTCCTATAGTTTCAAAAATAAATAAATTCATGTGTAAGCGAAAAATTAAAAATTTCTAATAGTTTCCAAAAAAAAACCCGCATGTGAGTGATCATAATTTTTGTAACGTGTAAAAATAATTTATTTTCTAAATTTCAATAATACTATGCAAAAAATAATTTCTTTTTCAAGGAATTCATATTATAAATCATGGATAGACAAACAAGGTTACATCATCATTTAACAAAATCATGCACAATATGTTAAAAATAATACGCAAATAATAAAAATAGTAATAAATTATGAATTGTAGTTTAGTTTGAGTATATTATCAGGAGAAGAGGACAATAAGTAGAATTTTAGCGAAAATTATTGAGAACAGAAGAAATGTACTAAAAATAGTGAGAAATGTGAATAAAACCGATAAAAAATAAAAGATCCTCTAACACTTGTTCTTTAAATCGTTTAAATTAATACTATTGAAAAGGATCTTTCGGAATATGTGAGAATCCATGAATAATAGATAAGGAAAATTGGAACGTTTACTTACCGATATGTATATTTTTATCTTTGAATGAAAAATTCTTTCAAAATTCGCGACACTCTGCTCACGCCAGAAAATTCCGGATACGGTACAGTAAATATATTGCATGGAGAATTAATGTAGTGTAAAATAAATGGGTGTAATTAAAATATTCGTTCAAATCTCGTAAATAATGTTAATAATAAATAAAGAAGCATAAATTGTATTATATACATGATAAAGAGTACTTTGAGAAAAATAAAAAAATAAGCATGAGATATCTTTATATAATTTTATATTATTAGACCTGTGTTGTAAAAATTTTCAGTATATGTACCATGACATTTTGTTATATATCCTGAGATGTCTATTACTATTATTGTAAAATTGAAAATAATTAAACCAAATTTTGATGTATGAAATTAAATATGTAAAAAATAAATCTCCAAATTGAATTTGTATATTATATGAATAAGGAAATTTTCAATAATTTCTATCTTATTTTAATTCCTTTATTTTTGAAAGAAACTTCATTGTATAAAATCAATCAACTATTGTAAATGAAATTAATAATACTAATATATTAAAATTGCCACCGTTCTCGTCTTTGCGAAATTCTCCGATATATACGTCTGCAAAAATTTATTAAGAAAAATTATAATACCAAAAATAAAATTGAGTGTGTCTAAGAAAAATAAAATTTATTTGTATCAAATGAAATAAAATAAACGGAGTGAAAAAGAAACTAAACTAAAAAAAAATTTTAATTTAGGATTTAAAAAAAAAAAATTGAGCAGTATACTGCATTAAATGGAGAATAATATAATGCATGAGAAATCGTTGAAATATTTAGGAAATAAAAAATAATTTTCATAACGTGTAATAAAATATCGAAATCAATTATTGGGGAAACGAATAAACAAAATAATTACCAGCGTATATAAAAACAAAATATTAAAAAGAATAATTAAATAAAAATATAAATGTATTATATTACTTACCGAGATAAATATGATGATTGAGGAAAAGATTGAAAAAATTTAAACTTTAAAAAATTGAAAAAACTCTGAAACATAGAATAAATTTTTGAGGAGAAGAACAGATGAATTCTTGAAGACTCTCGAGTTTCAATTGATCGTCCAGCTCAAATTCACAAATGCTCTATAACTAAAAACTTTGCAATTTCATTATTATTATTATTAACTAAAGCAATTTTCAATAGTAGATTTGGAAATAGCATTAAAATATTATTTATTCGAAGCATTTTTTCGGGTATTCGAGCATCAAGCACGTTCCAATATTTCTATTGTTGATAGCGTGCATTTAACGACAGCCTTTCGGCTACCTCATTAAGAATGTTTTTAGCGCTTTTTCCCCGTTTTTACGGTTCATCACAATGTTGCAGTTGCTTAATTAGTTATCCATCGTGACATTTAAAAGGTTGATTTTAAACGGTGATTTTCCCGAACTATCGCTTACCAACGCTGATCATTAGCCGAACAACATTTTTGTCATCTGTTTTACCACACGCATCGAATGTGTAAATACATTTTCTGGTATCTATCTATATTATTCCGATAGTTTTAAACTAATTTTTCGTAATGTTAATGGTTATTTAATGGATATTAGTGGATATTATTGGATGTTCTCGACTGTCTCCGATGTAAAAGTCCTGCTATAACGAAATACATATGCGCCATTCCTGACATATACCGGTTATCGCGGTTTAAAGGTTGTTTTGTATTATCGCTTCGTATATTTCACATGAACAGACACCTCTACACACACACTCTGGCAATACCATTCTGATACTTTCCAGACCTTTTCTTTATAATAACAACGTCTGATTATAGATGGCTCTACATATTTCGAAAATATTCATGCGAAAAAATATTACTTGGACTAATTTTATAATACTTAGACTCGGAAAAATTATTATGACTGATAGGGAACGCTTGGCATGCTTAATACTGATGCGTGGGTTCCCGCCTCAACTGATGGTCTAAAGCTGTTTTGCGACCTTGTTGACAAGTTTTGTGAGCTTTGTCTTTAGTTGGGAATCCTTGATCTGTGGTTTGCAGGAGTTGATAATGGCTATCAGATGGTTAGGATCTGTGGCGAATTTGTTGAAAATGAATTCCTCCTACAGCAGGACAACGCTCGCCCTCACGTTGCTAAAGCAACAAAAACATTTTTGCACCAAATTGGAATTCCTACAATGAATTGGTCAGCACGCAGTCCGGTTCTCAATCCGATGGAGCACTTGTGAGATATCTTTAGACGACGTATTCGAAATCGTACTCCACCACCAAATTCATTGTTGCAGCTGGGTAATGCTCTTTTAGAGGAGTGGGGTTCAATTTCGCGGGACACTATTCGCACTCTTATTGAATCGATACCAGCACAATGCGGTGTGGTGATTGAAGCTCGAGGCGGCAATACCAGATAATAAATCAAACGATTTTTATTGTTCTTTGACTAATTTATAATTTTTTTCGTGTTTTAAGATATGTTCTCTATAATCAATTATTTTCATTATTTTACACAATTCACATTTTGTTTCTCGTACCGCTTGGGCTGTGCTAGTATAACATTTTTCCTACATTTTCAGTATATTAAATACATTTTCAGCATATTAAATACATTTTTAGAACTTTTTGAAACGTTTCTACTGCATTCTTCTGTCTTTTACTCAAATTTTTACTGCGGCAAGACCTTTGTCGCGCAGTATAGTATAAAAACTATAAAAGGGTAACTTTACTCGGGAGGTCAAAAAGCTGCATTATCATTTGAAATCTGGAAAATACGAATAAACCAGTTGGAAGCAAAAGATATTTATAATATTGATGAAACTGGCATAACACTATCATTATCTCATCTAGCTCACTCGAATTCGAGTATGAGTTATCTTCTAATTCAGAGGAGAATTAGAGGATAGGTAAACGCGCAGTTGGAATCACGTACGCAGGAGCGCAGCCTAGCTTTCGTGCTGCCGACAACGTGAGAAAGGTACCAATTAGTGATGGGCGACTTCGAAATGTTTCATTCGAATTATTCGATTGTTCGATGACTTCGAATGCATTCGATTGTTTCGTGGTTGCATTCGTAATGTTATTTCATTCGTTTGTTTTCGGATGGCTTCGGTTTTTATTCGAATAATTCATTCGTATTTGCAACAATCATTCGAAATGTTATTTTTCTCGGAAGAATCTAGTCGATGTTCAACGAATACTTCATTCGTTCGTGTTCGGATAGTTTCGTTTTTTATTCGAATAATTCATTCGTATTCACAAGAATCATTCGATTGTTTTCTTGACGATTGTTGATTGTTTCGATTGTAAAAACATTTCGAAATCGCGCATCACTAATACCAATGGCGAGGCGAAACCAAGACGACTAGCCTTTACTCACGTTGATGCGATTGTTCACCGGCTGAATATTTATATGCGACGCTAGCGCACTCGTACGACTGCAATTGGAACTGACTATAGCCGCTGGCATACACTATATAAAAGCCGAATAAAGTTATTGCAGCAAAGTTAACCGTCAATGCTATTGGTAATAGATTCCACTGATGTTCATTTCTTTGTACAAGGGCGTCGCCGGCTGATGAGCCATGGAGGGGTAAAATGAGTCGCCAGCTGATGAGCCCGGGGGGGGGGGGCAAGATGATAGAAAGAGGATATGAGAGATAAGAAAAATAAAATTTTAAATCGTAATTAAAACAATTTTCGTGGGTTTCTGGCAAATTTTTCTACTACTTTATTATAAAAGTTTTCCAAATTGCCCGTGATTACGCGCCTATAAATACTCATCATGGCCAAGTGATTAAAAATTTCGAAGCTCTAGGGGGGGGGGGCTCCCCTCCTTGGCGAGTTCATGTCTCTGCATATACATTACGATCATCACTTTGTTTGAGATGGTCCAGTAGAGTGGATTGGAGCTGGTAATTCAAGCAATAGACGTGGAAAGATGAATTCTTGGTTTATCTTAAACATTTCAAAAAATATACAAACTGAGATTAAACTGGATTCATCCGATAGTGAAGAAAAAAAATATTTCTGCGTTTTGTTTGGAATCTTATAGTTTAAGCCGAAAGAAAAATTGGTCCAACACATGAAATGTCATAAATAGTGCCATGAGGAATGCACTCGGCAAGAATCAATTAATTGCCTTCCTGAATAATTTATAAAGTAATTAAAATTAAGCCCTTATTGTTCATTAATAAATATTCATTGTTTATTTTGATATAATAATTTAGTATTTTATGGTTTTTTTTTGGTAATATGCATGCACGAATAATGTAAAAATATCAATTAATCTTTATTGTTCATAATGTATAAGAAATAAATATTTCAAATAGTTGTACATTATGCATCACCATTGTTTCCACTGGAGGAAAAAATGACAAAAAATATTTTGTTCGTGTAAGTGAGAGCACAAAATAAAAAAAAAAAAAATAAATCAAAACATATCTCAAACATAAACATAAAAAAGCGGTTTAGAGTAAAAATATTGGCAATATTACAACTAGCACCGAACATAGAAAACCCCAGACTTTGTAAAAAATACAATTTTTTCTGAGTGTGTGTTGTATCGATGGAAATATCGCTATTTTAAGTGAACAAACCCATATTTCATTTTTTTAACAAAACTTTTGAAATTGGGGGGAATTTCAAAAAAACGCAAAAATGACCTGCTTTCCTTTGAGGCGTGATTATTATAGTTACAAATTCCGAATAAGTTATAGATACACACAAGCCCCGATGTTTTCTAGTTTGCAAGAACCGGATTCAAACTTCATATTTATCAAACCTACTATGTTATCTCTCATGTGATAAAATTTACTCGCATCACGTTTAATTGTTCGTGAAAAAATTGGTAAAATCGTTACATTTATTTATCTCTATTACTTGATTTTATTTTTATTTTATTTCGTGCGCTCTTATCATTTTCATTTCTTGCTCTGTCGTTATCTGATTTTTGTATTATTTTTATTTATCTGTTTAATTTAATACCAGATTTGTTCGATGGGAGAGGTATACCCCCCCCCCCCCCCCCTAATTTTTTCGCTTTGATACTAAGAGCGTCAACAATCGACCGCACAGATTAAACCCAGTAACAAATTAAATAAAAGTTAGCAACAATTATCTAAGACAATAATATTCCGGTTCATAATATTAATGAGTCCATTAAAGTAGATATTTCCTCTGGCTTCAATAATAATTCTATTGTTAATTCTTCTGATGTACTTATTCAAATTTACGAACTTTATTCTCTCATTCTCTATTTTCTTTTACAATTCCTGATGAGTTAAAGTTGAACTGATGTTATGTAAACCAAAACTTTGTCACAATTGCCTTTGTTTTAGTTACTTCAGTGCTTCATGTCGTAGCAAAAATACTTGTCCCATTTGTGTTGGCAGTCACTCCTCCACTGAATGTTCTGTGAGTTAACAAAACAACCCATCTTCTTACTTTTGCATCCATTGTGGCAGTAACCATTCAGCACTAGACTCTTCTTGTCCGACTTTTAAGGAGCAAGTTAAAATTTACAAAATAATAGGTTTACAAATTGTCTTCTACTCCGAGGCCAGAAACATCAGTGAGGGCTTTGCAGTTTCCTCTGGCTTCATCTTTGCTGAGATTTCAAACCCCGCTAATTTCCCAGCCTTACGTAATTCTTCTTCCACTACAAAGAGGAAACGTCAAAACTATTCTAGCAGTTCTTCCTTTTATGTTAGGATTACATTTCGAAAACACCATTCTAGCTCAAAGTCCCTCAATTCTCTCAATTCTTACTACTCTAATTTAACTCTTAACGCTGGCACCAAAAGCTGCTGTCCCATTATTCCTATTCACATTTCAAATTCTTCAATAATCCCATCTTCCTCTTATACCAAAAACGCCGAGTTGACTCCTGTCACTAATAACGTTTCTCCTAATAACTCTTCTTCCCTGTCCTCTAAAAATATCTTAACCACTACTTTGTTATTCAGTCTCAGTAGATTTGATATCCCTAATTTGAAGAACAAAATATTATCCATCTGTCAGGTTTTGTAATCTTAAATATGGTGGATGCCTCTGTTTCTTCTATTCCACGTTTTTATTTTATTCACTCTTACCCTTTTTCCTGTTCTCCAATTGTTCTTTTCCATTTTCATCTCGTTTTGTTCAATTTCTGTAGTACCAACGCCACAATTTGTCTCTACAGTTCCTACTTTGATATAGCGTTGGCCCCTTTCACTGTTTTATAGAGCACTCATTCAGTATTGCTTGCCTCCTTTAACTAGATTGGTTTTTTTTTTTTTTTTTTTTTTGTTTGTTTATTTATTTATTAGTGAATAATAACATAAATACATAGTAATTGAAACATAGCCATGAGTATCTCAGTTGAATGAACACCTCATGGATTGGAAACAATAAAAAGAAAATGAAAAAGACAAAAATTAACCAATATAAAAATTAAAATAAAATTATATATTAAATGAAAAATCTTCAAGATCCGAATATTTGGAAGCCATGATAAAATTCGCCGCGTGCAGGAATTTTGATAAATTATCGTTGTTTAATGGAAAACAATTTACGTCTTTAAACAAGAATTTCCATTTGGCGCACTCATTAACGATATGGGTGACAGTTTCAGGAGCATCTCCACAGGAACACAAATCGATGTCTGCTAGATGGAAACGGTGCAGATAACTTTGAAATCTACCATGTCCAGTGAGAAATTGCGTCACATACGTATTAATATTATTAATTTTGATTGGATTGGTTTTAACCTCGGGGACAAAACTAAATGTTAATCTTCCAGTTGAGCTATTGTTCCAGCTATTTTGCATTTCAATAAATCTATTGTTTAGATCCAACTCCAAATTGAGATTATTTAACCCTTTGAAATACAAGATTTTATGCTGCAATACGGAATGCAGTGGCAATTGTCCTGCTATTGTTCGCAACGCATCACCGGAAGTAGTTCTATGCGCGCGGAGAATAAACAAAAGAAATTTCCTTTGGGATTTAACTAGTACTTCCTGAATGCTTTTACGCTTTAAAGCCTCTTCAAACATAAATACGCAGTACGTGAATAATGGAACAACTAGCATATTATAAATTATTAAACGGTGTTTAGTGCTCATCCCATACGTGCGTCCAGACACGGAGTGCAATTTATTTAGAACCGTTGTAGCTTTACTGGACAAATTTTTGAAATGTTGATTAAAACTGTAGCGACAGTCTAATGTAATACCAAGATATTTCAGTGATTCGACGATATTCGTTTTAAAGTTCGGTATAGAGAGATGTAGCGAATTGTAGTAGTCCCTTTTTCGTTTCCTGTGCATGATTAATAAATTAGTCTTGTTTTCGTCCAACTGTAGAAGATGTTTTTCCATATAGGTTAAAATATTGTTGATTGTAATCTTGAAGTATTTACAAATGGAGGGACGATGGTTAGAAGTGACCGCGAATGCTAGATCATCTGCATAGAAATATCTGGTTACTGCCGACGGGAACTCCATCAACGATAAGTCTGAAATATACAAATTCCAAAAAATCGGGCCCAAAATCGATCCTTGCGGGCATCCGCGAGTAACATTTCGAAAATATGTTTGATGTTCGTAAATAAATTGAATAGTTCTGGAATCTAAGTATTGTCTTAAAATTGAGATTATTCTATAATCGAGCCTGAGTGCTCTAATTTTGTGGAATAAGACTGGCCACGAACAGTTATCAAAGGCGCCTTTAATATCCAACGTCAGCAGGCCGATCGCAGTCTTTTTACTTAACGCACGCTCAATTTGCTTAGATAATTCGCCAAAAAGCGTTGCCGTGGAACGGGACTTAGTAAATCCAAATTGCCGGTCATCGTGAGGTAAAACTGGCAGTATACGATTCAACAAAACATATTCAAACACCTTGGCTAAAGCGCTTAACAAGACAATCGGTCTGTACGAAGATGGAAGACTAGGACTACGTCCGGGTTTTAGCACAAAAACTGTCCTTCCTGCTCGCCAGGCTTCCGGGAAGACTCCGAACCTCAACAGAGCGATGAATAAGCTCTGAAGTAAATTAGGATAGTGGAAATTCAAGATCTTCAAACATTTATTCGTCAGCTGGTCTAAGCCAGGAGCTTTATTTTTAGTCCGGCGAAGAATATCCTTAATTTCCGCTTTGGAAATAAATAGTTCGCTGTTAAAACTAAAGCCGCTAAGGTTAAATCTCTGGAATTCTTGCAACTTGTATGGGAAGGTTTCGTCCCCATTTGTGTTTGAGTTTACTTGATAAAAATGATCAAGAAGGGCCTTTATCTTTGAATCCTTATCGAAAATTTTTTGATTATTCTGGTCTAAAAAATACGAAGGAATCTGTAACTGGCGAACTAGATTGGTTAATAACATACAAGGATCCAGATGTGATGATTGTTTTGAGCGATGAGAGACACTTTTATGGAATATTTAGTTACATATACCTTTTTTTCTTTTTTCTTTATCACTGTCCTATTTCAGGTTTTTTTACTTTCCTTTCAAAGCATGTTGGTGTTACTTGCTGCCTTTAACTAGGTTGGTTGATAGCATACCACAACCTTTGCACAATTTTCTTGTTCCTTTCTACCTTTTCCTCTTTGCTCATTAATTTGTTTTATACCACACTGGACCATGGAAATGGTATAGTTGTTATTTTCTCGCCTTCTTTTCTATCTTCCTTTCTCCTTTGGCATGTGTTTTTTCAACTTTTCCCTCTTTTACCTCTTCTTCCAACTACCGCCTATCTAAAAATTCACTATGCCCTGTAAACTTAAGGTCCTACAATGGAACTGCCACAGCATAAAGGCCAACAAAAATTTCTTAGAACGGCTGCTGGATGAATGTGATATAAATATTGCGCTGCTTTGTTCTCCTAGCATTAGTTTCAATGGGTTTTCTCCCATTAGTTCTAACTGCAGCGATGGCTATGGTGGTTGAGCTATTTTGATAATAAATGACGTCCAGTTTTTAGCGTTTCTTGCTAATCTTTCTTATCCCAACATATTTCACATTTCCATTCCTAGCTATTATTCCAAGCTCTTTCACTTCATTTCTGCTTACATCACACCAAATTTCAATTTGCATGGTTTTTATTTTCAACCTTAAATTAATTTCCTCTCGTCTCTTTTTCTTATAGATGATAATTGAAATATCCATTCTCCTCTTTGGGGTTGCACCAATTACAATAGTAATGACACGACCTTAGCCTCTTCAATGATAGTTCTTATACATGCATCAAAAGTCACCCCTCTCTCAGCTATATTGATCTATCTCTTATCTCTCCTAATCTTGGCCTCAGTTGTTCATGGTGAACTTTGACGGCACCTTTGGAAGTAATTACGTTGCTATTTTTATTTCTGTGAACGAAGTCCCCTCCTCATCTTTACCTACTCCTTCTAATGCTCTGAAATTGGTTCTTTCTAAAGTTGATTGGCCTAAATTCTGTTCCTCCATTGATTCCTCACTCATTTCTAACCCTGTCGACTTGAATTTTTCTTCCCAATATGAATTTTTTTTCATAGATTCCATCTCATTTACCTTAACTTGCTCTTCTTCCCCTTATGTCATTCGTCTACTAGAAAAGTGAAATTGTCTTTTGCTTTGTGGTGGAATCAGTATTGTAAGGTTACTTTGATTTCAGTTTAACCACTTTCAGATTTTTTTTCTTTAATCCAACTTAGCAACTTTCTTTCTCATAAAAGAACCAATGTTAGAGCTAGATTTTCCCTCAAAAATGGCAAAAAAACTCATGGTAAAGCTTCTGATCCTTCTGTTCACGATCTGCCCCTATTTCTCAGGTTTGGAAAACAGTCAAGGCTTTCAAATCTCTTCTTTCTCATCATCCTTTTTCCTATAATCCCCTTGTTAGCAAATTAATATTTTTTATTGCCTCTATATTACCGTCAGGATAGCCTAGTTACTAGAGCACTTGGCTTACGTTTGGAAGTTTTGAGTTCAATTCCAGGCGATAGCAGCAATTATTACAAAAAAGTAAATTAAATAATCGTTAATTCTCATGGAAGGCAATGGCAAACTACCACATACACCATTATATGTGCACTAGTTAATGCATAGCAGACACACACAGAATTGCATTTGTAGTGTGCTAACAAGCAGCTACAATTAGTTCTAGGTGTAGTCTTATGTGCACACTAGCGCTGCATATAGCAATTTCCATGAATGCTACCTATCCTGTGCAGCTGGGTTGTACAAATATGTGGTTTCGATGCTTAGGATTAAGTGAAACAACTCATGAGCCTTGTTACATTCATAACTTTAATGAATCATGTTTTTCTGGTCACTCCTTTTACCTTCACAGAATTTTAGAAGGGTTGCAGAGAACCGGCAGTGGTGTTGTCGATGGTGATGCCAAACAGGAACTGACTGGTATACTGTCCGAGATGATGCTGTAACAACGACTGAATGCGCCACAGGATGCGTAAGGCTCAGCTTGCTGCGAGGAACGGTGGTTAGTCAGGAACGCTGGTGTTTGCAAAAGTGGCGCATAGTTCTGAAAAGAGCTGTTGATCTACAACATTGTGGCGCTGCCCAGGTAATATGGTGACTAACCGGTTTTTCTGAGTGAAGCCGACCGACCGTGCTTGAGCGTAGATGACGAAAACGTGTCCATTGCAGAACTTGTCCAAATGACAACTGACTGGTTGGCTGACCCTTCAGCTGCTTAAATAAGTGGTTGGCGAAATTCAATGGCACGAAGTGGCTAGCGGATAGCCACCAACAATATTTCATAAAATCAAAATAATTATATTTTGTATAATAAATTATACACTTATGTAATTCTTCAGATTCTGCTCCTGGAGTAGATGATATTTCCTTTTCTGTTATCAAAAATCTTTCTGATTTTTCTCGTTGGTTTATCTTAAATTTGTGTAACTCTTTTCTTCACTCTGGTTTTACTTCTTCATCTTGTAATACCTTCATCATTATCCCTATCCCTAAATCCAAGTATTCCTCTCTTTGTCTAATTTCTCTTACTTCCTATGTCAGAAAGCCTTTGGAAAATTTATTCAACAGACGTCTCATTTGGTGGCTCAAATATTATAACATGTTACCTTGTGATACATTTGGTTTCTGCCCTGGTCGCAGCCTTTCTAACTATATTAATACGTTCCTAGCTGACGTTTACGCGTCAATTACTGACAAAAAACTACTTATTACTTCCATTCTTAATATTTCGGCAGCCTTTAAAAATGTCCATCTCCCCACTCTTTTTGATTTAATGCTTTCCTTCAACATCCGGCTCACTTTGCTTCCCTTGTTAATAATATTTTCCTTTACAGAACTATTATTCTTTCCTCTTCTCTGTATATTTCCATTAAACTAATCTTTCATAGATTACCACAGAGCTCCTGCCTTAGCCCAATTTTGTTCAACATCTATTATATCAAAATTGCTTCTTTGCATCTTAATTACTCTTCCCTTTTTTTTGCATATGACGCCCTAATGTATTCCTCTCATCGTAATATCTTGATGGCTAACTCTCAACTTCAAAGCTCCTTAATTTCATTGGAAAACGCTTTATCCAACATCTACTTTTTCACCACCTCTACTAAATCTTCTACTGTCGTTTTTACACTGCACTCTTGTGATTTTTTTTTTTATATGCATGTATTTAGGAAGTTTTTCTTTGTGTTATTTCCATTTAAAAAATTACAAATAAAACTTGATTTCCATCTGTTTGGTGCGTTGATTTGTTTCATAACGCTGTAACCGAATATTAATGTGGCTAATTGTATAAATGTGTGATGTTTTTAAGAACAGATTTCTATAATGTTAGCAATTAGTATTTATTTATACAGAAACCGATTTACCTCATTTAGAAAAATAAAATTAAAATAATGATTTTAATTCTATCGGAAACAACATAATTTCTATTTGATTTTATACTACAAATCTGTTCCATGCACACGGTGAAACCAATTTAATTGTTGTAACTAAATATAATGAAAATAATAAATATGTGAAATCAGAAGAAAATGACCCCATAACGTATAGGAGACATTTGATGACAGTATTAAAAACGTGTAAGAGAACAAAATGTAATCTTTCTAATAGCCATGAGAGGTGCATTGTTGTCAAGGAACTTGTCCTCTTGTCACCGGCTTGTATTTCTATGCCATGATTGGTTCAATCACTATCTGTTTCTTTTCATTACAAAAAAAAAACGCGTTAATAATGAAACGTGAAATTTCATTTACATTAACGAGTAAAGCAGGATAACATTTTGATAATAAAATATGCTGAATTGTTGCAAGAAATTTTTACACATAAATATAAATTGAATTATACACACATATAAACACATTATTTTAGCGAAAATGAAAAAATCTTTAGTTGATATTGGTTTTTAGTTTACAAATATTATGAACTTAAATTTATTTTTGTATTTTACTTATAATAAACCTAAAAGTTCTTGTTTTTTTAAATTGTATTCACTGATTAAGTGGAATCTCCCATTTATTTCATCTTTATTTTGTATTAAATTTATTCAATATTGCATAATTTATAAACAATATTCATATGCCAATTTATCGCTTTTATTACTCAGTGAAAATTAATTTAAATATTACGCAGTAATTTTTTAATCAACAATAAACTTTAACTTGTTTTGCTAATTTTTCTATATTTTTGAAATACTCGATTACATATGTTTACTTGGTAAAAACTCAATGTATAATATTTTAAAATGCAAACATAAATGATACCTAAAAACTGCTAAATGTCGTTATAAGCTGTAAATTAAAATTGTATACACGATTTCTAATTCCAACGCTGTAAAAAGGATGCGAATACCTGTTAGTCCACCATGTGTTAATGTTAATACAAAGTTTACAAACAAATCAAAAAACAACATTTCTGCAATAATTAAAATATGTGATACCTGTTTAAACTATAAATACAAGCACATTTTACAAAAGTTTTTCTGCATACAATTATTATTTTGTAATTTATATTACAATAACAGCATTTATGATGAATTATATTAATTTCACCACGTTTACATTTTAATATGTTGCTTCCTTTTCATAATCTCTAAATTAAATATCATTTTAAAAAATACACTAGATATTTCAAAATATTACTTCAATAATACAAAACACATAAAATAACTCTTAAAATGTCATACGGTAACCGACAACAAATAACAATGTTGAAATTGTTCAACACTGCAGTTTTCCTGAAGTCTGATGATGATAGTTATCTTCCAGCTTCATCGTTTATTTGTGCTAGGTGACGGAACATAACAATAATAGGAAAATGTAAAGAGTTAGTTGTGGTATAATAGTTCTAACAATTTAACGGTGTAATTATAATTATGTACAATAACTGACGATGTGTTTGTAAATGTAAACAAAAATGGTAAAATTATTGAATGTTTTGCAGTTAATTATTATAAATACGCGTATATATAAAGTGGTATTTTCTGAATTGAATTGGGAAGTGTGAAAAGTAACCTGTTTGAACGTTTTCTACCTACTATAGAGTGATAAATGATGCCGAGTTAATGAAATAAGGGTAATCAATTGTTTTAACGTAATCGTCATTGAAATTCTGTTTTATAGTTAACTGGCAATATGTTTTTAGAGCGAAGCAACACACCCTATTTTATCCTGCAGTATGTCCAGAAACGTGCCGAATCCGTATAACTGTCAAAATGAACAAACTACAGAGAGTGAACAACGGCAGCCGCAACATCTCGCAGCAACTGGTATAAATTATATCCAGCAGGCTAGTCAAAATTCTCAACTATCACCGCGAAGTTCTGATAGCGTTCATGACGCTGATTCTTTTGATATGAAATATGGAGCAGAACACGTTATTAAATTATTTATTCCAGTGTCATTATGTATGTTAGTTGTTGTTTCGACGATAAATACAGTAACATTCTACACAACGAAGGATATTTACCTGTAAGTACCGTTTTTCTTTATATCTCTTTCTTATGATTATGTTCGGATATGGTTTATAATTCAGTTAGTACGAAGGAAAGAAATCGTTCAACTATTTTACAAAATAATTTTTTTTCTTCTGTATAATCAGGCGGTAGACGGAATGGATAATTTTTTCCCGCAAATTAAAATTGTATACAAATTGAAAGATTTTTTTTTTTAAATTGAATATTTGAAAATCAAAAATGAAAATTTTAAAATACGATATGTCAGTGATGGTTAAATAATTAAAAGAATTTACCGAATGAGTATTGATAATTTGACAGAGCAATTTAACCTTATGATTATTTTGATTTCTTTTACTAGTATATCTTTCAGGGAATTAGTTGAATGGTCAGTACGTGTTTTTGTTTTTTTAGTAATTTAAATATGTAGGAATAAAATGAATTACGTTCTTGTCATAAAACGTTTATGAAATTTTTAACTGTTATGCTAAAATTAATGTAAACTTTAAATTTACCATAGTTCGTATATTCTACAAATTCAAATAAAGTATTTATTCTACTTATAATATACTAATAAAAAATTTAATTCTGCAAAATTATTTTAAAGGAAAGGATTTTTGTTCATTTTTCAGTTTACATGGTAAATTCTTTGTTATAATTACTAGAAAAACTAAAATTCCGTTTAACCTGTATTTTTAAATTTTTAACTATTTTATATATTTGTACATGCACGGAATACCAGCCTAAAAGAGTAAGTTTAAATCAGGTAAAACAGTTTAAATGTATAATATCTGCTATATGCAGTAACGGAGATAGTTCAAAAGACATGGGCGCATGGTTACAGCCCGTTTAACTGTAGTGGCAACATATTCCTGATATATTTTGTGGTCGCAGGTGTACCTAAAGTTTAAACTATATAAGTGGTAAAATGAGCAGCAGCGGGAGTCCAACCATATTAAGAGAATCGAACAAGATCGCCAAGCTATTGAGAGAACAATAGTGCGATGATATCTAGCGATAACACGATTAGTTCGCGAAAGGAGTGAAGACATTAGCCGGAATTTTAGTGTAATACCAATAAGAGATAAATTGCAGGAGTGGAAACACTCATAGCGAAAAGGACTCAGCGGTAAAAGACCATTGGGAATATCAAAAAACAAAATAGATGGATTCGATTAAAAAAGATATGATGAGACTAGGAGAAGATATAGCATAGTGCTGAACAGATCAATAAATCTTGTAGTAGAAATAAAATTGAATAAAAATAGCTATTTGCGACTGAAATTGAACTACATTTTATATTTGTTTTGCGTATGAAATTAACAGATAAATTCAGCCAGCACATCGTAATAACTTAAAAAATCCAATTTGGCTGAAATACAAAACGCACACGAGATAAACTCACTCCTATAAATTCGTGCAGGAACGCCGTACGATAAATACACCGATTTGAACATAGGAAAAGAAGTGAACTGAAGTATGTTTTTTTCGAAAAAATGGCGGTGTAAGAAAATGTTTACCTATTGAAACTTCTCAGAAAACATGCAAAGTAAAAAAAAGATAGTTGTTTTGCTTGTTCTATTCTATGTTTATTTTTCATTGAGAAGTAAAACAATGTTTGTAGCCCTATTAACTAAACAGAGACAATAAATATTAAAACATGGTCTTCCGCGAAAGCGTGTTTTATCTCTCAACCTGAAAATCGAAGCCGAAATTTTTACCTTTTTGTTCTTTCGGCCGAAACCAAAATTCGACAAGAAATGAGATATTTAACTAAAAGAACTAAAAGCCAAAATCTAAACTAAAATTTTGGTTGAACTTTATTAAAATGTAGAATTGTAATTTACAAGACAATATTTATTATAACATAGCTTGTTTGAAAGATCAAAATTTACAATAGATTACGAATTTTACCAACACGTGGATAGAACCACAGAAACAATTAAATTCACTTTTTCCATGCTGATCTCAATAAATATTTTAAACTTTAACAGATTCACATTATGCATAATTTAATTTTTCATATTTAACAGATTCAACTAAAAATTAAATATATACTCGTATAACGGTCGGCATTGCTTTATTAAATTAACTACCCGCATTTTTCTAATGCAAAATAAATATATTATCTTCTTTTGATTATACTTAGATCTGCAAATGCACCGTATCTATGTGAACATTTATCACGATGCGTATTACCTGTTATTTATTTATGCGCGTATTTATTCGGTTACGCTGAAATATATACAGTGCATATAATACCAATCCATACATAGTAAGATAGGAACTTTCTCAGACTAAGCTGAACAAATTACTAGCTGCATGCTGTTAACGGCATTATGCAGACTTCGTGTTGGCTAATCACAATACTAATCATTTGGCAATCAAGCAGATAACACGTATAAAGTACAATAGCGAACATTGACGCAAATGACCAGCATGTGCACACATTAATAGTCCTGTCTCACCATTTGAAGTTTGTCTGAAAGTATAAAATTAACGCTTATGCTATTTACGATTGCGGAAAAGAGGAAGTTGTGCGCGAAGATTGTGCCGTTACCAACGACCAAAATAAATGCAAATGTGAATATCATTGAAACGGCAGAGAGGGAACTTAAAAAAAAAAAAAAAGTATCACACGGACGATGAAAGTTTGTGTTTGAGCGTTTTTCATCCACTAACGTCAGAGTGCGGGCGGCCGTAGAAGTTATACGCTATGTGAATCAAAATCAAAACAGTGTTGGTGTTTTTTTTTGTTTTTTTTTTTTCAATTCTCGCGATGTTTTTCATTATAAATTTATTGCCAGTGTTTAGACTGTGATAGGAACGTTTTACCTTGAAGTCATATAGAGGCTTTTCGCTAAAATTTTACGTCTGCTACCTGATCTGTACAAAAATACCGATTGGGAAAAAGGTGGAAACAGACAAAAACGATATTTTTAATAAGAAAAAAATCATTTGGAGCGAAAATTGAATGCATTTTTTACTGTACTTTACTCAAAATAATTACAAATTCCTGTTTCCTGTTTTATTCATATAAAATAATTTGCGGCGGTCAAATATTATCAATATTAATAAAAAAAATTCCATTTTTGTTTTTGTAAAATTCTAGTAAACAGAAAATCGGGAGTGGATCAGGAAAACTTGGAATAAACCGAACATTTAAAAATTATATTTGAGTGGCCACCATGAGTGTTAAAGATTGAAATGAAAAAAAATAACAAAACAAGACTGACTTCATTCTGAAAATTGTAATACAAAACGGATACTGAATAATATATATAATATTTGGGGTCTTTTCTCTTAGTCCCCCCATTTAGTTCATAATTTTAGTTCGTTCATTTTTGCTGTTATTCACAATGGGTGAACTAACACAAGTTATGATTCATAACTTGTGTTAGTTCACCAAATGTAAATAACAGCGAAAATGAGCGAACTAAAATTACGAATAGGACGTGAAAATAAGCGAAGTAACGTAACGATCATACCAGAAATAGAGCGAAAAGTGAAATACCGGAAAGAGAATATTTTAAAAATAACGAACCTACTCCAAATTATTACAATTAACCGTGAGTAGCCTATGACATGCCGAGCAAACCCTACACCGGAAATGATACTTTGTAAAAAAAAAAAATAAAATAAAATAAAGTGTAAAAGCCGGAAAAACGAAGAACCCGATGTTTGATGTAAAATTTGATGGCATCTTCTTCCGTATATGCTATCAAATCGAAATAGACTGGCTTACACAACGCGTTGCACAATTCAATTTCCATGACCCAAACGAAGTGCAAACTGGCAGCTAGAACGCACGGAAATTCAAATGATGAAAACAGTATTACCGGAAAGAGAATATTTTAATAAAATGGAGTAACGTAAAGATGAGATATTTAATATGAAAAATTACAT
The DNA here is from genome assembly GCA_039619475.1 of Icerya purchasi. Lineage (NCBI taxonomy): Eukaryota > Metazoa > Arthropoda > Insecta > Hemiptera > Monophlebidae > Icerya > Icerya purchasi. Next base: position 94,026,886 of record CM077116.1, on the reverse strand, counting down.
ACCTTAATATGGTGAATCCGCTGGTATTGGAACGTAAATTGAAATGAGAGAATATAAAAGCAGTCAGATGAGAGTAGTAGAAAGTTGCAGCCAGCAAATAAAAGTAAATAAAAATAAATTAAAAAGAAAATAATCAAGCCACCAAACCAAACTAATAACAAAAAGAGTAAAAATTTGAAATATTTTAAAAACAGTAAATTATCGAGATGAACTAAATTGAAATGGACTAAATGTAGCGGTTCATCAATACTATTTATAAGAACGATTTCGCGCATGAATGCAAAAATGAACTATGAAAAATGAACTAAATGGGGGACTAAGAGAAAAGGCCCAATATTTGTTTAACGTTGGTCTGTGATATGAGAAATAAGATACATAGGGCATAATGTCAACATTAATATTTCCTCTGAATGTGCAATCTATAGTGGTACTGCTTGGTATTGTCGGTGTTGTGTGCACGTAGTTGAGGCCGAATTCATTCTTCATGAAGTCAACAAGATAGCTGTTATGTCACAGCGTTGAGATATTATTGGCATCTATCGACTTCCTACAGGTAGTACATAAGCGAAATTCCCATACATTTTCGCTGGGAAATTTTGTCTGGGGGAAAGAAATATTGCGAGCTTTCGCTTTCTTTAAACCTTTATCGAACCAAAGTCGATTACAAACGCTGCAAGATAGACCAAACGTATTGGTTTCGAATATTGTTTTGAAACGTTTGTGCGCTGTACGCCAATGCTCATGTATTGCATCACTTCGACTGATGTTCATGTCCTTCAGTTCGGAGATGTCTTCAACAGATGTATACATAGTATCTTCACTTGTTATGTCCATTGGTACAGGTACGGCAGAGGTAGAGGTTCTCGCGGAGTCGGCGTCGTTCACTAAGCGTGCCGTGCCAGCTTTGCGACACTCCCAAAACCGGCTCGCGTGCTTGGCACTTGACATTGGAATACCTATAGCGCATAGCCTTCTCTTTCCAACGGTAGGCGTGATTTATATTTTCGACTGGTTCTTGCACAAGCTAATGTCGACATATTGTATTTCAATACTTTCTTAAAGATTTACTTTTCATTTTTACTCATAAATATTGTCCAAAAAAAGAAAGAAAAAAAAAGTGCTTAAATCAATTGATCTAGATAAAATGTATCCACACGAGCAAGAATCGCTAGTGAGCTACACTGAATAGAAAGGAGCGAGAGCGCAGGTTTTGGCCAATCTGCGTGGTGCCCTTTCCTAGCCAACGCGCCCGGCCACGACGCAAACTTAAGGTCGTAACAGCAAACTGACTGTATAAGTTAAATAATGACGCAGCACTTACGTCTCTAAGACTAATAGTTTTGTAATTATTGAGGTAAAACAATATAGACAGTTTTTGTTACAGTTGACTTTTCTGACTAGCTGCCCGTATGCTTCGGTTTGATTTTAAAGACGTTTCACGCGAATAAAACTTGTTCACCGATTTTTTTACACATTTCCCCTGTAAACTCTTCGTCTAATATGCCATGGTTAAATTACTTCTTTAACACCAGTAATTTTCACTTCTTTCTTTTTCTCTCTTTCTATCTTTTTCTTAGTCTCATTTTTCTTTACGTCTTTTTTCTTGTTATCCTTCTCGTACTTTTGACTAGTGCACGATCATTTAATAGAAACAGAAATATAAAATTAATATAGTTCATAGGTTATTTGTAAACGTAAAGCAGTCATTTTTTTCTTTTAATCGTTTTTCATTGCCTATATTTATAAAAGAGGTATACTCACATTTGTTAATATAATAGTTTAATTATTTTTTTTGTATAAATAACAGCAAATTTTACTGATACCGCTTTAACAAAATAATTTTCATTATGCTCGCGGTATATTTAGCACATATGTTTCCTTCTTTATAATATGCTGTAGTATGAATCATTGTTTTATTATATGCACTTGTTTTAATTTATTTTATTTAAAAAAATATTTTTGCAGGTTGTATACTCCGTTTCATGAAACCAGTGCAGATACGTTTACAAAAACATGGAATGCTGTTGCCAATTCGTTGATTTTAATCGTTCTAGTTATAACGATGACCGTTATATTAATAGTATTGTACAAAGCAAGATGTTATAAGGTATTATATGTTAGTTCATTCTGTTTGAGCAAATTATAAAATTGGTTATAAACATGTGTTTGTAATTATATTTAAGGGTTGATATTAATAATATTAAGTTTTGTAAAATACTTATATGCGTTTAGAAAATTCAATGTATTCATTTTAAAATACACAGCGCTAGTTTGCTTGATGATGGTCAGTGTAAGCTGACCGAAACGTTAAGGACTGTATATTTTGAAATAAATACATTGAATTTTCTAAACGCAGTTTTCCGTAAATTATTTACATCATGGTTAATCACTGCGAAAGTTCAAACGTTTCATAACGTAAACATTTATTAGATAAACCTTTTTCCTGCTTACTGAATTAAATAGTTTAAAACCATTTAATTTTGCTAGTATAAATTAATCTATTCAATTAGAGTTTATACGCTTTTTTATTTAACTTATTTAAACGAAGAAGTTATAATTTTTAATTTCAAGAATACGAAATATTGAACATTAATATTATTATTAAATTGGGTTTGAATAATTAAATTAATCTTTATCGCACCAATTGTAGATAAGAGAATGAAAAATGTAGTAAAAATGGAGATAAAGAGTACCGATGATTTTATAAATTAATTTTCACCATTGCAAATTTTTTGTGGTACGAAAATTTTTTGAACCTTTTTAAATTTCGCAATACCTGAGTCCAACAAATCAGAATTATTTCAATTAAATGAGTTGATTACAACATTATATTACGAATCAAAATATAAAATACTAGCAATAATAACGAATTAGTTTATGCGCAAAATATGATTAATAGTATTGTTTAAAAGAAACAAAAAACACGTTTTTACTTAGTTCATGTGAATAATAAGGGTGTTTAAACATAAATTAGAGGCTACTTTTTTTTAAAATATTCTTATTATTCCACTGTAAAGTGACTTGAAACAGTTGATCCTAGAAAAGGATATATGCGATATCTTCACATTTAATTTTAAATTTTATATATTTCCTAAGTTTACGTTTATTTTAAAAAATCAAATTATTATGAATAATTTAATTTAAAATGTCTATATGTTAATGAGAAATTTCGACCGAACTAATGGTCATTATTTTCCGATTAAAATTTTTGTAATACATATAACAAAAAAAAAATATAACAATTCGAGCAAGTTTTTTATATGCGCAGTTTAGAACTATGCTATTTTAATAGGTATTACGAGATAGTAAAGAAGTGAAACAAAATTTTTTAGCGATATATGTATAATAAAACTTCAAAGTAACCGATTACAAGAAACCATTATAATCTTTTATCGACTAAATTTTAATTAGTGTTGTTCGTAATAATTGATCAAAAATATTTTTCATATTAATCGAATTTTGTATTTTAAAAAAAAATAATAATAAAACACTCAAAGTTTCTGACTGTAAATGACCGAATTTTAAACTATAAAATTTAAAGATTAATGGATAAGTTTTATAATAGCAATCAACTTGTCGCCTATTTACTGATTTAATTAACAACATTTTATGCCGATATCAGTTTACATCCGTTATTTATTTATACGCCATTATAACTAGTCATCCTTTGGTTTTTGTATTTACCTTCAATATTACGTTACCAGGCATTTTTACCTGTTGATTAAAAACCCTCAAAAAGAAAATTTCCGCTTATTTCGTCAACATCACCAGGTCATCGTTAATCAGATTTCACGATAAACGTAAATCTTTTTTTATTTTTTTACCCGCAGAAGAATACGTGTTTATATTAAGCAAACTTGGCACACTTACCTTTTTCTATTATCAGAATAAATGTACAGTTACAGTGATTTAATTGCACACTGAATTCGCATGTTCTATATTAAACAGGTTTTATTGTATTAATAAAGCTATTTTAAAGTAAATGTCGTAGTATAAAATAGTGTTATTATTGTTAATCATTTAAAAATTTTAGTAAAATAATTAAAAATTTTTTGTGTTTTAGATAATCCACGGATGGCTAATATTCTCTACACTAATGTTAATGTTCCTTTTCGCATTTCTATTTTTCGAGTAAGTATTATGAAATTCATAGTAATCGTATAATATTAAAAATGTCTGATTTTTTTATAGCTTTTTTGGGTGAAAAAATTAAAATCATTTGATTTTCTTGTTTGTTTAATGTACCGTGAAGTATGCTTGGCCTTTGTGCAGCTGTTATGTTGTTTCGTTTTAGTTTAAAACAGCACTTTTGAACGTACAATCCTGTTTACTGTAAAACAAAAAACCTTGTTTATTTCTGAGTATGCCAGTTTGTTTCTGATGGTGGAAAATGTAATAGTTTCTGAAACATTTAAGGATGCGTTTTCCACCAAAAAATACTTAGTTTTAACCATAATCACCGTACAGGCTTTAAAAGTTTGTTAAAATTTTGTATACTTTAAATATTTGATCATAAAAAAAAAAAAAAATGATGACTACTAGTATATGAGAATTGTTCTAGATGAACGTTCATAAGGTAATATGCTTATGTATAAAGGATATACACAACTGTTCATAAGAACATGTTCTATCCACATATGTCTACATCATTCTGTTCACATACTGCAGTTTCTTGGTGATTTGCTATTGCTTTCTGCTTAGCTTAATAGTCGTTATTTTTAAGTATTACTTTCGGTCATAATTTTTGGTAGTTTTTTCCGGATTTCGACAGCACAAACACGCCGTTTTATGTTTCAGATAATACACCATCAGTGCTATATTTAATATGTTTATATTACGTACAAGACATCGCGCGTGCGTAAGACAGAATGACCCCTTCTCTGTGATCATTCGATAATTCCACGCTCTTTCACGTTTTTTAATAGTGTAAAGATGGGCAGGTTCGTATAATTGATTCATCCAGTTGTTTTGCCATAGTTCCAGCAAAAAATCTTTCATCCAGCTTTTTACATCAAAGGGGGGGGGGGTATTTATATTCGGTGCAGGACGTTTTCTAATAGCTTCCCTTGTTACTGTATTCACTAAACTATTGTCAGGGATATCCCCACGTGATAACGTAGTATTTAGCTGCACATATATTCGGCAATTGGATGCATGCGTTGAACATTTTTGTATGATTAGTAGGGCCGCAAACGAGTCTGCGCGGGTACCTATATAATTTTTGTTCGCAGAAATTGCACACTAATTGTCAATCTTATTTCATTTACTTGTTGAAAATATCGAAAGTGAACTACTTGTTACCACATTGGAATTTTGTATAATAGCACAATCCCGTATAGAGTTCTTTGATTTCGAGGTGTCGGTGTAGTAATTCGGAGACTTTCTAAATGAAAATAGTCGAATTTACCGAATCTATGGGTCCATGGTGGCGAGGCTTTTGAAGCGAAATTTATATATATGTAAGCTCTTCAATCGTGATTGCCGAAGATGGATTTGTAGTTGAACGTGGTAATACTTTTGGGGCCACAAATTTAGTATACAAGTTATCGAAGAGAGAAACTGTGAATTTTAAATGGAAGGAATTTAGGAAGCCTGTAAGACCTGTTTTGTAACGGGTAAATTTGGGCAGGAAATTGTATATAAAGAGAGGACAAAAGTGGATGGTCACTTCGCCGTAGATATGGAGTTAGTTCAGAAGCTAGGCAAAGTAGACTTAAAGTTGGGGTAGTACGAAAAGCCCTGATCGCCATACGAATAGGTAAATGTTGAACACTGTCTAGTAATGAAAAAAGTGTCTTTGCCGCTGATGAATATAGTGGGACTCCGTTATCGAACTTTGACCGAATCTGAGATTGATGAATTTGAGGTAACAGCGGGTGATGGGCTCCGTACGCTGAATACGATAACTTCTAAATACGTTTAAGCTTTTATGCACCATTTTTTAAAGTAGGATATATGCTGCTTCGATGACAATTCATTATCTAAAGCGAATCCTAAAATGTTTTGTCAACTCGAATACCGTTACTAATGAATTGTTTAGGTAAATTTTTACAAAATTACAGAAGTGAACGACTTTAATTTTTTCTGCAGAGAATTTAAATCCACTTTTGTCAGCACACAATGAGAGATTGCTCACTACTCCTGGAAAAGTGTTTATTCCTAGCTTGATATTTGAGCAACTGATAAATACAAGATCATCAGCAAACATTATTAAGCTTACTGATGTTTGGATCATATCCACGACGTTATTTATTGCAATATTAAATAAGATTGTTTCTAGCACCGAACTTTGCGAAATTCCATTTTCCTAATATGATAAATGGTTTTGGAGCGTGAATCCCCACGTTGGTGGTCAGTAAGAAAATTTTTGATGAAAAGTGGTAGTCATTCACGAAACTTCCACTTATAGGAACTTTCCAATATCTTATGTTTTGAGGTGCAATCAAACGCTTTATGTAGATCAGAAAATACAGCTATTAAATGAAATTTTCTAGAAAATGCTTCTTGTATAGATTCTGTTATGTATAAGACTTGGTCTATTGTGGATCGTGCCTTTCGGAAACCGTCTTGATAAGGAAAAATGAGGATTTTAGTTTCCAGCTCCTATTTTAGCCTACTGTTAATAATTCTCTTCGGTACTACTATAATACTGATATTAGAGATATCAGACGACAGTTGTCTACATAATGAAGATTTTTGTTGTCCTTTATTATGGGTACGATTTCTACTAGTTTTCAATTTGTGGGTGTTCGTGTAGTTAACCATATCCCATTAAAGATCGTAAGGATTTATTCTATAACTGATTCTGGAACTTTCTGGAACTTGTAAAGTGTATGCTATCATGGCCTGAAAATGTGATTTTTGCTTGTTGAATAGCTTTCGTAAGTTCTTTTTTAGAAAATGGCTGATTGTATGATTCTGAATTATCCGAATTGAAATCCAAACCCGAATTTATTATTGAAGCTTTGTATTCGTGATACTTTAGATGAAAATTAATATCGCTATAAGCCAGAGCAAAAGATTCAACAAATTCATTTAGTATCCAAAGTTGATCTGGAATTATTTGGTTGTTTATGTTCAGTATTAATGGTATCAGTATTTGATTCTTCTATAGCTTTGATTTTTTTCCAGATAATTTTTTCCGGAGTGAATGATGTTATATTAGATACAAAATTGTTCCATGAACTTCTGTTTGCATGTTTTAAGATCCATCTGGCTTTAAATCTTAGGTGTCAAGATTCTACTAAATTTTCTGAAAATGGATCTTTTTTGAATTTGTTTAGAGTATGGCTTTTGATTTTAATTGCCTTCGAGCAGTCTTTTAACTACCATGAAATTTTTTTATGGCATTTTATAAATGGAGTAATATAATTTGACAACGCCGTTTGGACTAACATATCAGTTAAAATTTATATATTCCGGTCCATTTTCGTCTGCTCATTATGACCAGTTAGTATTTTTTTTTGTTACCAAAGCTTCTGTATACTTTAGCCAGTCTGTTTTTGTTAGATTCCACTTAGATGGATAATTATACTGTAAATTATTTAAAGATCGATTACAGTTGAAAATAACTGGTATCACTTCCGGCTGGGCCAGCATGATGAAATGTGAATTAAAGGCTTAACAGTTTTGGGGATAAAAACATAAGTCGTTAACCAAGTAGCGTAAAAAAAATTAAATTTGTTGGTTTTCTAGTAGCTAAGATTGCCAAATTTTAGTCATCTAACATTTTCTGTATTATAAACCTATTGGAATTAAATTTGGGAACTCCCATAGCGGGCTGAGAGTATTGAAATCGCCTATAAATATGAACGATGAAGGTATGAGGTAAAGCAATTTTTATGTTTTCTAGTTTTACTTGTTAACTTTGGGGAGATATATAGTATAGATTAAAAGGGAAGTTGTTGTACGAATTTTGATTACTGCTAATTTAATATCTGGTGGTAGATCCTTTTATCTGACTTGAAAAATTTATTATATTATGAATTAAAAAGAGAAGAAAAACACAATTCCTATCAGATGTACTAGAGTCAATATTTCTATATCAGTTAACACAGCATTTTTATTAAAAGAATTTATTAGTTACTTTTTTTTTTTTTTTTTACAATTATCCAGGGTGGCCACACGACCGGGAATTTTGTCGTAAAACCGGGGAAAAAATAAAAATAGCTAAAAACGATATTTTTAATGATAAATAATCATTTGAAACGAATAATAAATGCATTTTTTAATGTACTTTATTCGATAATAAATTACGAAGTTCTGTTTTATTCATATAAAATACGCTGCGACGGTCAAATATTATCAATAGTAACAAACAAATTTCATTCTTATTTTTGTATAATTGTAGTAATCAGGAAATCGGGAGGATTTGGACTAGGAAAACTGGGAATAAGCCGGAAATTTAAAAATTATATTTGAGTGGCCACCATGTTATCGGTTTTGTCGTCACGATAGCCTAGTTGCTAGAGCACTCGACTTCCGTTACAGAAGTCTTGAGCTCGGTCCAGGGGACGACAGATATTACACAATAAATAATTAAATTAACCGCCAATACTCACGTGAAGAACAAGGTAAACCACTGTGTATACCACCATATGCGCGCTAATTAATGTTTAGTAAGCAGACAGACACGGGACTGCCTTGTATCGCGATAACAAGTGATTACAATCAATTCCGAGTTAGTCTTGCGTGTACACTAGAATTCTATGTAACAATTGTCTAGTACACTACCTATATTTGTATAGCCAGAATGTAAAAATAGGTAGTCACTGGCGCCAGAGGCTGAGTATGGCACTATGGTGATGGTTATTATTAAAAAATATTGTTACGGTTAAATAAAGATAAATAAAAATATACAACTACGAGTAACTATGTAAACTTAGAACGATTAAAATGTTTGATTTAAATTATGTGTTATATCTTCCTGTAATCGTTTGTCTCAATAATATGATAAGTTATATATTTTAAAACCTTAATTTACGTTACAAAAGTTATAGTTTTATATATTACACGGACACAGAGTACCTTTTAATTCACTAAAACATATAACATTTATTTATATTAAATTATTAAAATACAAGTATTACAAACATTATTAATTCACAAAATATATATAAAAATTCGTCCTACCGGTTTCGTCTACTTGACATATTCATGGACTCTGAATATGTCAAGTAGACGAAACCGGTAGGACGAATTTTTATATATATTTTGTGAATTAATAATGTTTGTAATACTTGTATTTTAATAATTTAATATAAATAAATGTTATATGTTTTAGTGAATTAAAAGGTACTCTGTGTCCGTGTAATATATAAAACTATAACTTTTGTAACGTAAATTAAGGTTTTAAAATATATAACTTATCATATTATTTAGTTTGATTTAAAATTGAATTATTCGAGCTCTATAATAGTTATCATAAATAGTGAAGAGAGCCTGGACAAAACAGTTAAGATAAGTGTAATAACATATGATCAGGACATAAGGTCTACCTAAATGGAAAGATCTGTTTGGCTCATTGCATTTCGATCCGAAACGAACAAATGGGCGTCACAAAACTAGATCACATATTAAACCCATAAATTTAGCGTCGCGCTCGAAATTCCGTATGATATATCTGCAGCGAATGATACCATCGGATAATAAATTTTTACCCGAAAAAAGTTGGTTGAAATAGAAGTTAACAAGGGTACATCTAAACATTGTTCAGGATTGTAAAAAATGAAAACAACGAATTTACACGGCGGATCCAGTCAGCAAATGAAAACAAAAGAAAAGGAATATTCAACACTAAATAAATTAATTGATTAAAATCTATTTATGTGATCAAATTTTGTAAAGTGAATAAAATAATTCACTAGTGATGATCACTTATTCGTAAGAACCTAAATTTAAATACAAAATATAAAAAATTCCATTTTTATAAAAAAAGAACTGTGATGAAAGATTAAAAAATATGTAATATGAGCCGGATAATATTTTTGAGTAAATTAAAATAACTGACGTAATATATTTCCCAAGATTGAAGGTAGTTTTTCTGTTCATTCAAAAATTTGATTACTCTGATCATTGTCAATCTTTAAAGTTAAAATGGAATATTTGACAAGTATCGACACTAATTAACTAATTTTTGTGTGAGTAAATCTTGGAGCATAAATTATTCTAAATGGTATGAGTTGAAGCTATTGAAATTATTAAATAATTTAGTTTTTAAAATTCATTATTATAAAATATTTCATACAACCAGCTATCGTGGTGTAGTTGGTTAGGCAGTGGTGTTTCGTTTAGGTAAGATCTGGCTAAAACTCCATTGCCACACATTGAAACTTCCAAAAATTTCACTTGCATTAAATTTATGTTCATAGTTGCCGCTCAAAAAAAAAAAAAACATTATATATGTAAATGAAAGTTGTATGTAACATAAGCTAATTACAGTGATTGTTATAATAAATCATTTTCTCGCAGGGAAGTTTTGCGTGCCTACAATATGCCAATGGACATCTTCACGGTTTTATTATTCAATTGGAACTTCGGAGTAGCAGGTATGATATGTATTCATTGGAAAGGTCCGTTACGTATTCAGCAAGGTTACTTAATATTTATTGCTGCGCTGATGGCGTTAGTATTTATAAAGTACCTTCCTGAATGGACAACTTGGATGATGCTGTTTGCTATTTCAATCTGGGGTAAGTATTTACTATATTCTTTTTATTTGTATTTTAATACTCGTTTTGTTCTGCGCCTTAGAACATTTTATGAAAATTAATTTATCATCACAACAGAAAACCACGATAGTTGAACAAAGATTTAAAGTTTTTATATAAATATTCCGTCGAATTCTTTATTTCTCTACAAAAAGAAATAGGAAACACTATTATTTTTTTTAATCTTCGCACTGTGTAGAGTAGCGGCAAAGAACGCGGCTTGTATATGTAAATCCTGTTATAGAGATTTAATGATCTGAGTAATGTAAAAAGAGAAAAAACGGAACATGGTGTTCTTAAGGTGTTCTTACTTGCATCAGAATTTGATTAGACATTAGCTTATATTTGTATTTACCAGAATAATTATTTTATTTAAATCTCTATCCCACGGTTCTCGTTTAAATTTGTATCTGGAAATTAGTAATCATTTTTTTTTCTTTCTTCATCTACAATTTACATATACTCGTATTATATTAAATATTTTTTTAAATCTTTATTTCATTTTATCCCACTTTTTTAAATTTGTACGTCCTTTGCCAATGTCATTAGAGTGAACTAAGTGACCTTTCTGACGATAGCTTTTATTGTTTTAATCGTCTCTTTTTTGTTCCTTGTTCACTATTTTCTTCATAACATTCACTTATTCTATAAATGGCCCGTTCAATTACCCGCTAGCTGTTATCCATGGCTCGCCCGCTTATTAATTTTTTTTCTTTTCCAAAACGTTTGCTCAACTAAAGATCATGCACAGTCATCATTTCAAAAATATATAAAATTAACAGTTAACGCATAGTTCTTTCCTCTTCACCTTACGTACGTAGAATGCTCCGTCATAAATCGGTTTTAAGTTGGACACTCGGTAATCTTCCAGAATTACACATTTAAGAGAACATGTTCTCCACCCGCATACCCCCCTTTTATTCTACGTCTTCCAACCTTTCAATCGAACATTTTATGAAAATTAATTTATCACGACAGCAAACGACAATAGTTAGGCAAGGATTTAAAATTTAAATATAACTAAAATTACCGGTAGCAACTATTGAGACGCATTCGGTATTTATTACGACCTTTGATGACGCTGTCCGAGGTAGAAAAATAATAAAATTTTGGCCACAATCATTCAATTTCTTGGGTGGTCTCGGCAGTGACCAAATGCGGCATTCGAAGACGCTTTCTCGGCTAAAAAATCGAGGGATACCGGCACAGCTATTCTGACCGCTGCGTCAGAGTAGCGAACTGGTTTCGTTTGTGTGTGGCCGAGAAGCGAAGATAGAGCATTTGCTTGCGGTATGGGCGTTTGAAATGCGTACCGAGCTATGTTGATCCTGAAGAAGTTTTTTGATAAAAAACTCGAAAAGGCATACGGGCAGGGTAATCACCGCTAAATCACGTTAACAACTTTCAAAAAAGATCTATTCGGCGGTATTTTTGATATATATTTTTTGTAAGAAATAGTCATTAGCGAAAGGCGAAAAGACATCGAACGATTTTTCTACATGTTACTCTAAATCTGAACGTCGTCGAGGCTGCATTGCCTTCATCAATTCGTCGCGTTACCGTTCGCAAAATTGTACGCATGCGCCACGTCGCATGTCTTTTCGTTTCGAATTTTGATTTTAATTAATCAGCTTTGTACATAGTTTTGTATCCGATCTCTATGCATGCACTATTAAATTATCGTTTCTTCGGGGTGGACCCTCGTGACATCTCCTTAACGGGGACATTATATTTTTTTTGGTATCGGCAAATTTTCCCCTTTCACAATTTATTTATTCTTTTTTGTATCGAAAAGTCTAATGTTCTGCTAGGCAGAGCTATACCGGTTATGGCACACCGAAGGAAAAGTGTCGCTGGCGCCCAAAATTTTTCAGTATTTTTTTTTATCTTCATCGGAATCCGATTTATCATCGAAAAGGGAAGAAAATGAGTCATTCTCAACAGGCTCCGGGAACAGGGATACGAAAGAATTGAGTTCTTCTCACTATTAAATAATCTGTTTCCGGATTCATTATTTTTCTGTAAAAACTAATAGAAAACACTGTTTTTTTTTGTTTTTTGTTTTTTTTTTTTTAATCCCCGCGCAGTGTGCAGCAGCTAGGCGCAGGACTTGTACATTTAAATCCTGTCATAGAGTTTTGCTGATTTAAGTAGAATAGAGAAGAAACAGAACACGTACTTGCGCCAGAAATTAATAAAACGTTAGCTTTTTATTATAATTACCATAGTGATCATTCTATTTAAATTTTTACGTTTAATTTATATTTACCATAATAATCATTTTGTTAAACATATTTACCACAGAATATATTTTATCCAATTTTTAGGATTCCGTACCCATATAATGTACGGAATCCTGATGAGATGGTTCAGAAACGACAAAAATATTCAATTAAAATATCCGATAATTCACAAACAATCGACTTATAAACTTCAAAATTAGATCATAAACTGTAATTAAAATTCTCTTTAAGAAAATCTATAACGCTAAGCTAACTGATTACCCTGGGCGATAAAAAACCTAAAAAACCGTCAAGAATATATAATATGGAGTATAAAACGACCCCAAAAATCATTTAAAAATTCATAATTCATCACCACATAAACCTTTAAAAGTGAAATTTAAAATATAAAACAAAACGTAGGAGCTCTTTCATAAAAGCAAAAAATTATATAGACCCCTCTTCCCTTTGGTCCCCAAAACAGCAAAAAAGTTTGTTCACGTAAACAATAGCTCGAGTAAAAAAGTAGAGAAAACCAAAAACTTCAAACTTATGCGAAAATGGACCGCTTTATAAGAAAACTATATAGCTGAGCTTACAACTTTATATTTAGGCATTGGAAAGATCACTATTTTTCGAGAGCGAAACCGTATTTCATTTCCTTAACCAAACTTTCGAAGTTGCCAAAAATTCCAAAAAAGCGTAAAAAACGACGTGTTTCGGATTTCTAATCTCCAAATTAGGCCTCCAGAAGTGCCTAACGCTCGAAACTTTTTGAAAAAAAATTTTCCGGGCGTGTGATATATCGTTAGAAAGATTGCTATTTGTCAAAAATGAACCACATTTCATTTCCTTAACGAAACTTTCGAAGTTGACGAAAAGTTCATAAAAGCGCAATAAGTGACGTGCCCCCCTTATAGTCACCAATACTATAGTTTAAAATTTTAATCAAAGTTAAAAATATGCGCATCCCGGTATATTTTTGAAATTTATAGCATCCGAGTGTCTAACTTTAAATTTGTACCCTCAGGGCATCAAAAGCTCGAAATTTTTTTTTTTCTCGGGCATGTGATGTATTAACGGAAAAATCGATTTTTGTCTGAAACAAAATCGTATATAATTTTCTTAATAAAATTTACAAAGTTGACAAAAAATTAAAAAATTGTTTTGAATTTAGTATTATGTAAATGTAAATTACAGTTATGTTTAACATAAGAAATCCTCAGCGCATGAAACATCATGCTTGACTGAACTTGTTTTTTTTATTTTATCGAATGTATTATACTATTTATCGTATTTTATTGACAAATACGATACCTTGATTAAATCACATAAGAAACTTATAAATTATTCCTCCTAAATCTTCAAACTCGTAACATAGCGGGTCATATTTCAATATTTGTAGCTATTGATTATTTTTCCATTTTGTAAATAAGTAACAATGTGATTATAAAGACTGAATGTAACTAACAATTTTTGTGTTTTTATTTTTCGTAAACTATGCACCGATTTATTTAAGATATCGTTGCCGTATTAACACCAAAAGGGCCATTGAAAATTCTTGTTGAAACAGCTCAAGAAAGAAACGAAACTATATTTCCTTCACTTATTTATTCCGGTCAGTTTCATTTCCTTTTTTTACATTTTAATTTTCGTTTTTTTTTTCTAATTTAATTTTTCAATAATTTGATGCGAATAACTAAATTAACCTTACCAAATTTTTCGTTTAATTGTTCAGCCACTGCTTACATGGTAAATACAGTAAGCGACAACGAAAGTGAAGCAAATACATCTAGCGGAACAAGGGAAAGAAGCCAGCAAGAAACTGATTCCGATAACATAAGAGTAAAAATTTGTGGTAAAACTTTCACATTTATTAATTTAAAAAAGTATTTTATTTATTTAGTTTAGTTTTATTGTAGAGAAGAGGTACGTAGATATATATATATATATATATTTTTTTTTTTTTTCTTCTAGTGAAAATAGTTTAATTTAAGTCGTTCTAAAATTTAAAATATGTATAAAATGATATTTTAATTTTCTCTATTTCCTATATTTATTTCAAATTAAGTAGATGACAACAACTGTCGGCACCGTTTTCCGTTAACGGTCTGTTCAAAAAAGTAAGGGCCAACAACACCGAATTCAGTCAGCCCCATTGTCCGTGAATTCTTCGTGGGTTTGCATTATCCAGTAGCGTATATTTTGGATATTAACATTGCCTCGTTTGTGAACAAAACTTGAGTTAAAAAATAATTCAATATTTCCCAATTTTTTAAGCACAGCAAATAAAACTGCATTCGTGTAACATGCTTTGAAGCGAGAAACTGCTATGTTATCAGCATTCTATACAGATGATGAAAATGTAGGTCTGCTGGAAAGTGCGTCTAATGGTTTTTTCATTAATATTGGTTACGAACTGGTCTTCACAGACTTTTCTGCAAAGCCATGCACGCCCTCTTGACATTTTCTGATATTCCAACGCGTTTAGCAAGACCCGCAATTTTTTTTTTTTTTCACATTTCTTGTCTTGAAAGTTTTTAACTTATTACTGAAGAGTTTTTTCGGATGACACCTGTTTACACGTGGTCAATTGGGAAGCGTCTGTGAAATGCGTGGGTAGTGGCCACGTAGGATTCTTGACTCTTAAAATATAACTCAACCGCGACAGCACGTTTTTCCACGCTACACTCACTCATCTTGGAAAACTAATACCATCAACAAAAACTTGACGACCAGTTTATCGCCATACAAAACATATACCGCTCGCCACGTCGTTATGTTAGCTACTGTAGCGATTTGAAATGCGTTCGTTTTTCATGCCGCAATACTAGTCAATTGAATGGGCAAAAAAATGCAGTTATTTTATTAAGTGATCATTATTCAATACTACGTAATTCCTTTTATTTTACTTTTATTAATATTTTGATAAATTTCTTCGTATACATTTTTCGGATATTTATCTTCTAAATGACTTTTTATTACTGCATTAGTCATCAAATAAGTAATTTATTTTGGTTTTATATTATTTTATAATTTATTATTTGTTTTTTTCTTTCCTATAAATATTAATGTTATTAATCTCATTTATAAATGTAAGTTACATTTACTTTTATTTTGTTTACAAATTTGTCTCTATTAAGATTTACCATCGTCATTAAATAAATGTACTCAGCGGAAATGTATCCATTGTCTTATTAACAATCGATACGTTTATTTATTTTCATTTTTATTTACATGCATACATATATACATATATATATATATTTTTTTAATAACTATATCATTCTTAGCCCGGGGTATACTACAAAAAATGCCCCATTACAATGTATATGGGATGCCCAACAGTCCAGTTAAGTGGTCTAGCTGAATTTCCGACTTATTTAAATCTGCTCATGAAATTTCACAAAGAACGAAGAATATTAGGCGATAATGAAAACAAGTGTAAATAATAATGTTGAATATACATGTAAAATGCGATTGAAAGATTTTTTTGCACAAAGCGGTTAAGAATGGCGTAGCCAATTGAAAACGATTCTTTTAGAAGCAGTTTAGAAGAAAAAAGATGGGTAAACCATTTTAATATCCATGTATAAAATGAAGTTGTAAGGGTAATCATTTTTTTAATATGCTTATGTGTTTTTTATGTATGTATATATTTTTTTGTAATTTCAGAACCTTTAATGATCCATTTACATTGTTATTAGTTATAATGTTGATCTTTAATTATTCAACGGAATATTCCCCTATTCCAGAAACTATCTCTCATTAGCAGCCTCTAGTGATAACAAGATTACGAGACTAAAATCAATTAAAACTTTTAAAAGAGGTCTCTCGAAATCAAATCTTCATTAGGTCGTAGAAAGTTCGTTGAATTTTATTTATTTAACTTTTATTTTTCATTTAGCTAATTCAAGTTTGTTAATTGTTAGTAGAATCTCGTTTAGTTTTCGCTGTTAGTGTTGCTCTTTTGTGACTATTCGTGTTGAAAGCATTTCATTTGTTTCTTAAATATTCTTACATTAGTGTATAGTATTTGATTATTTTTTTCCCCCGATAAAACCATTCACCGAAATAATTTGCTCCGAAAACAGCAACATAAATCATTTGATTACTAATCTTATAAATACGAAGAATGTCGCGTTAGTACGTTTCAATTTTTCTTCCGTTTTGAAAAATTCCAATACATTTACGGTAAACATGGAGTTATTATTAATACGATGTACACACTTTCAGACTATGCACTCTATATATTCGAGACATTATTTGCACAAGTAACATCCTGCTGACATCATTTCATCAGCATACTTCTGCGACGTATTGATTTCAAACACTCGCAACTCTTCTAGAAAATATGCAGAGAAACGATTAATTTTAATTAGCTCCGATGTTACCCTTCAGTACGAATTCCACTCTAAAAATTGTTCTATCTTATTTTGATAATTGTAAAAAATTAATTTTTTTAAAAAAAGGTTTTCTTTCAAACCTGAAGAAGAGTAGCGATACTCTTTGAATGCTATAAAGTAACTCTGTAAATAAAAATCGCAATATTTGAGTTAAACTTTCACAGAGAAATAATTTCAGATCCGAGAAGGGGGAGTAAAACACCCGTCACCAGTGACGACAGTACTACTAATAACAGATCGCAAATCAGTGAGGAAGTTGAGACATACGGTTTCTGTTGTTCCAGTTGTCAACAATTAGTGCCGGAATTATCTGCAGATAATAAATGTTATCCTTGCCAGCAACTAGTCTTATTACAAGCACAACGGCAACAGCAATCGATGGAAGAAGACAGTAAGAAGTTTTTAATTTTTTCATTACAATATTTTAGGAGTTAAATGAGATGTGTTACATACTTTAGTATAATAAATAGAAAAAACCCTTAACATTTTCGAGGAATACGTTGTATAATTCTTGCGCGAATGTTAAGACTACTTTTCTACAGATTATGTAGAGGACCAAGAGGACGAAAAAATTAAATTTTCTCTTTTTTAACCGATTTCCATTCCGTTTAGTCATCGTCCTACTATTGTCTCCTTAATCAGATTAATCGTTCTCTTTTTCCCGCTTGTCGCTTTCGTTTTTCTTTATCTCCTTCTCCTTGCCGTCCCTCCCCAACTCTGATTCTTCTTTGGAATGCGACGCAAACCATGTTTTCTTCGAATATTCGGCTTTTATTAGCGAACGTTCCCTTTTGTGTTCGAAAATCTTGGCTTTCAGCCTTCTGCCTCCTTATAGTGTTTCCTTTATCCTTTCCTTCCCATCTCCATCAATAATTCCCTTACTTCAATCCTTTGTTCTTTCCATCTCCTACTTCCTTAGTATCTAACTTCCTAGCATAATATACTCAAGTGGTTGGGTCAAAGCCAAGGGCAAGCCCCCCCCCTGTGATATTTTTTTCCAAATGATAAAAAGCTATTCAATTACACCGAGTAGTTTTCTTTATAATACGAACATTAACTAAAATATTTAAAATAAACACAAAATCGTCAATCATGCTATTTTAAAAAACGGAGGTTATTTTCTTTTCTTGGGCTTTCTCGCGAAGCTACTTTGATAAATATTTTCGTCGAATTTTAAACATTTTTCAATATTCAACATCATTTAATATAAATAGTTTTCAAATCAGACTTATTTTTTTCGGGGCTTTTTTCTTTTTTTTTTATCATTCGAGTTTAGATCGCCATCTGAAAATCTACATTGGAATTTAATCAAACCTCGTATCTTCAAACTTTCGCCTTTAATATTAATAATAAATTTTTAGGATGCACAGATTTTTTTTTGATTTTTTTTTAGCATTAGTACTTCACCGTCCTGATAATTTAAAAGAAACTTTTGGTAAATTTTTACTAAGGCGGCGGCACCAGTTCGTTTTCCGTCTTTACAGTTCACAGCGCTACATTTAGCTCATCTCAATAATTTACTGTTTTTAAAATATTTCAAATTTACTCTTTTTGTTTATCTTCTTTTTAGAATTATATTTTGATTTACTAGCTGACACTTTGCACTATTAGTTTGGTTTGGTGGCTTGCGTATTTTCTTTTTAATTTGTTTTTATTTACTGGCTGCCACTTTCTACTACTCTCGTCTGACTGCTTTTATATTCTCTCATTTGAATTTCCGTTGCTTAATAAGTATGCCCATCGAAATCGAATTGTGCGACGAGGCGTGTAAGTCGGTGTATTTCGATTTGATGGCATATACGAATGTATTCGTAATTTTTCTTTTGTCAGCTGGTCAGCCTTTTTAATTTGAAAATTGCTGTTATTTCATTTTGGAAATTTCAATTATTCGCACTCGCATCATTTAAGGAAAGCGTTTTATGTTTTGTATTTCAACATTTGTTGTATATCTTATGATTTTCCTGAATTCGTACGAAATTTTTGAATTATTTGAAATAGCTTTACGCTGTACTTGTATTATAATAATAAAACCTTAATTTTTGTCAAACGACACCATGCTTTACACTAATTAATTTTTAATACGTCCAAAGTCCGCTCATTTTGTCACCAAATTTCTCTATTCCGTTTTAATGCCCCATCCCCTTTTTCCCCGATTAATTACAGGGAGCGCAGTGAAATTTGTAAAAAGTTGAAAGAGAATATACTTAATATTATAACTATTTAATATATTCATCTCCCAATTTTTTTAAAAACATTTTGCACCACCTTTGATTAAGTTTAAACATATTCATTTTAATTTTTCGTGTTTTACGAAACGGGTTTTTCTAGCTAGACCTTAAAATTCGTATTTCATACTCTTGTTACCACGTTCATATGCACAGTAGACTAAAAGCCAACAAATCCGAAGGTTACCTAGTACTATTAATACTATTTATCTGTACACTGTATGGTTGGATTTTAAGAATATTTCTTGATCATTATTTTATCTACTTAATTAACCATTCAAAATCGAAAGGAATTTCTATCTTTTCAAACAATAAATTTCAGCTAATCTATCGTATTAATTCGACTTAAAAAAAAAAAAAAAAAATTATACTGACAATTGTACTCTCCGTTTTACCTAAATAAAACGATAAATGTGGGAAATTTTGGATCTTCAATCCAGATAAAGTAAGTACAATTGGTACGCTGTAATTTTATCAAATAAACTTTTTTTTTTTTTGCATCTGTGATTTTTATATTCAATCACTGCTTACTTCATAAAAAAGGAAATAGTACGAGTAGTTTAAAAAAGAGCTCCATCAAAAGTAAAATTTTCATTAAACAACTAAGGAGCACTAACGGTAAATTTGTAGGAGTTTCATATTTGAGTATTGACGATGTCGTAAAATAAAATTACTATAAAAAATTAAAAATCGTTTCGGAAAATATTGACTTTTTTAAAATAATGACATTTGTATGATAAATAATCAGTGATTAACTAAAAATAATTGCCTAATCGCTTTGCAAATTCTTAAACATATATAAAACAAATGGTACACCGAGAAGTTTCGGAAATACATAATAATTACAAATTATTAAAAATAAATGTGTACCTTGTTCTGTCTGTATCTACAATCGAAAATATAATGTTATTTGAAAGAAAGTATCAAGCAAAAAAAAAAAAAAAAAGCAAATCAGGAATTTTAATTCAGACGAACTATAAGATGAAAAATGAAAAGTTACTTCTCTAGCCAGAGAGTAATCAAAAATTTTTTATTAAACTAGAAAATTATAATAGTTTACTATTGCGTAACATACATACTATTTGTTTAAAATTATAAAATTAAAAATATCGCCTTTGACTAGATTGGAACTAGTAATGCAGAATCAATTACATTTATAGGTGTATTCTATGTATTTTTTTGCTAGAAATTGTTAAAAAGTCTAGTTAAATATCTCAAATATCCAGGTTTTGAATATCGTTTACCTCGCATATAATTACAGAGTGGCCACCCAACCGTGAATAAGCCGGGGATTTTGTTATAAAACCAGGGGAAAAAAGTAAAAACAGCCAAATACGATATTTTTAACGAGAAAAAATCATTTGAAACGAAAAATGAAGCATTTTTTAATTTACTTTACTGAAAATAAATTAAAAAGTTCTGTTTTATTAATATAAAATATGCTGCGGCGGTCAAATATTATCAAATCCATTCTTCTTTTTATTCAATTCTAGTAATCACGAAATTGGGAGGATTTGGACTAGGAAAACCGGGAATTTAAAAATTATATTTGAGTGGCCACCATGGATCATGTGCGATATATAGATAGTTTAAAAACTTTAATTCAAATATAGAACGTATTTTAATCAATTTAATCTTAAAACACAATATGATAAGTAATTTATAAATTAGTAGGAATTCAGGTTTTCAGAAACCCCGCTTATTTTAACCGAACCCGCATCTTTATGTGTGTATGTATGTATGTATGTATGTATGTATGTATGTATGTATATATATAATATGTATTATCTTTCTATCATTGCAGAAGGAGTTAAACTTGGGCTGGGCGATTTTATATTTTATAGCGTTCTTGTCGGTAAAGTGTCATCGTACGGAGATTGGAATGTAACCGTTGCCTGCTTTATAGCTATTTTAGTGGTAAGAAAAAATTATTATTTTATAAAAATAATTACTGACGTGATTTAAATATTTAAATTGTGACAAAGCGTACTATATTGAAAACTACGAATCTATTTTTATGATAAAACAATTATGTGTCAGCGTTTACGTTTGGCCAGGTAAAAATAAAAAACCTTCTTAAGGGTAGTTGATCGTTTAATTTTTAAATATTACATTAGATGAACGCATATGTTGGCACTTTTTTAACAAAATTGTAATGTTTCATTTGTTTCGCCATTAAAT
Source organism: Icerya purchasi (assembly GCA_039619475.1). Taxonomy (NCBI): domain Eukaryota; kingdom Metazoa; phylum Arthropoda; class Insecta; order Hemiptera; family Monophlebidae; genus Icerya; species Icerya purchasi. The sequence goes on along the minus strand of CM077116.1, from coordinate 94,005,143 downwards.
CTGCAGCATTTTCTGTTTTTTGTTGTTCTTAATTTTTAATTTTTATTTCAGGGTCTTTGTGTAACACTGCTACTGCTGGTCATATTCAAAAAGGCTCTTCCGGCTCTTCCGATTTCAATAACAGTCGGCTTAATATTTTATTTTGCCACAGCCTACATTGTAAAACCGTATATGGATATGTTATTGAGTTCGCAAATATTTGTTTAGCAGGCCCGTAAGGGACAAAGCATTTATAATGTACTGAAAATTTTTATATTTTTTATGTAATAACGTCAAATTATACGCGGTAATATTCGTCTACAATTTATCGCGAATTTGTATTATACACATATGCAGATATTAATTTAACGGCTAGTTTACACATTTTCACATGAAATTTAATTTTATAAGATTTTCCTCGATTTTCTTTGTAAGATGTTTTTATTACAATTAAAAACGGTTCTCCTTTTTTATTTGTCATTTTACGTGAAAACTAAAAACGAATAAAAATAAATCCGCTTAGAAAATTTTTATATAAAAAAACCTGCCTATTGATGGGGAAAAATCTGAGTTTTCTTCGAATATAATTGTGAGACAAGAAATGTACCGATTATTAATAGAAAATTGTAATCACATACAGACGGAGAAAGTAGCAAATTGTTTATGAAAAAGTAGTTTCGCTACATTTTCGGAAAGAGGAGAATGTTTACTTTCTGTAAATATTTCAGATATTTTTAATTTTTAAATCTCATATTTTTCCTGAAATTAGCCATTATCAAGAACTTGAAAAAACTGTTCGTAAATCATTATACAATTATATGTTAACATCGTTAATTAATGATGTGTTCTGCTTAATGTAACAAATCTTTTTCTCTCTTTCTTTTTGTTTTATTTGGTTGATCAGTGACAAACGATTACCTTTCAAGGGGAAAGTACAGGACTAAAAAGAAAGAGAAATCACAAGGAAAGTTATTCAAAGAAAAAGAAGGCGACAAGAACTATGCAGAGGATGAAAAAAGTGATATAAAAAGATAGATTAGAGCTTGTAAAACCGATAGTCTGTGAAAAAATAAAAGCGTAGATTGAGAAGGAAAGAAAAGCTTTTATGTTCTTGCCGGTCACTTGCATGTTTTGTGATAGGCCGCATCTGTCCAAAACCATATATATGATCAACGTAGAGGAAAATGAATCTCCATCTAGCAATATGGCTGGTTTACAGAGCAGTGCTCAGAATGTTAAAAAAAAAGAATAATCATCCGGCTCTCAAACGGAAGCTGCAGAGGGTAAGCTTATAATACATTAAGGAAATGGAAGACGATCGCGAAATGATAGCCAGAATTCATACTAGTTTTGTGGAATAGATCCCACCTTGATCACCATGGCCATAGAAGCTGGTGGAATCAATTAATACGGAAAGCGAAAGTAAAGAGGATCGAATCTTCTAAAGTTATATGGAGAGCATATCTCTTTTGTATCAGCATTTTGTTCAGTCTTTGGTTCACACTGGTATGGCCAAAAGGTTAACAAATATAAACTTTTTTAGAGATGATGCTGTGGTAATAGATATTTTAGAAGAATTTTCTTTATTCTCAATTAGTCTTCAACCCAGATATAATAATTTAATTTAAGTTCAAAAATTAATAAAACATACAATAAGTGCATTGGAAATTCTTAAAACTAACTGTGGGAAATACGAGCAACAAATTAATAAATTAAAAGTGCAAGTGTAAAGATATTCCATTTTATAACGAAATAAAAATAACTTCACTTCGCAGAGAAAAAATTTTGACAAAATCATTTATTTTATATATTTGAGACTTCCCGTCAGTGACACTAATGTTGAAGTTTACAAACTATTTTCTTTAACTAGATGAATCTACATGAACTATGATAAATTAACTTCGCCTTAGATGAAATGCAAAAAAAGTTTAGATAAGTTAATAGAAATGTTAAAATACAAAATAAATAAAAATGATTTTCACAATTTTGTAGAATAAAGGAGTACAACTTTTGTAATAGCTAAAAAAAGAATAATTACTACCATAATGGTCAGAAGCTCAGAAGCTGAAAGAAGTTTTAGTTTAATGAACGTGATGTGCAATAAACTTAGAAACAGCTTGACTATTGAAAAACATATTTAGGGGAACTATACATTTTGTGAATTCGAGGATAGCCAAAAAATCACAAACTTGTTATAAATACAAGAGCATGTCCAGAAAAGGAAATTTTTTTAATGAAAATCAAATTTCTATTTGGAAATTACTATAAAAATTAACTTAACTAAATTTATTAAGAAAAATTTTTGTGAAAATAAGTTTTAACAAAAATAAAAATATCGAATTGTTACTACAATTTATTGAGAAAGAAAGAAAAGAAAAAAAGGAGATAGCACCAATTTATAAGAGATGTAAATAAACTATGTGAAAATAGAAAGGAAAAAAAATGTGTATTTTTCATCTTGCTTTTTTTTTTAATTTTTTTATATTCACACAAATAACGCCGTTTCTACGACAAAACAAAAGGAAGTAAATGCCTCAGTTGGTATGTTTTGGGGGCGACACCACATTTTTATAACAAAATTAATTGTCATGTAATTTTTAAACATGTAGGCAGAATATTATTGAAGAGTCGGAAAGTTAATAAGTTAAAAATAGCAAACAAGTTTTTTAAAGAAAATATGATACACAAATTTCTAAACATATTCCTTGGGCCTGGAAACTAAGTAGATTGGACATTATCTATGCGAAGCGAGTGATTGTTAAAAACTTATTTACATAAGAACATGTTTTCCAGCAATTGTAGGTTGTCACTTTAATTTGGATTAAAGTTATGATAATTAAAAATGATTGGCCTTCAGCTTTTAGCTTTTGGCTTTCGGCTGGCTTTCAAACCCTGGTAACAACTATTTCTAAATTTCCATAAGCTTAAAGTGGAGCAATCAACTTATAGGTTAAACTAGGGCTTCGAAACTAAATAAATATAAAGCCTTATTTTAATCTTATCACTTTAGATAATCTGACTTAAACTTTTGACCATTTAAATTTCAAATACCGATTAATTTGGTTTCTAACTTTTAAATTGTATTAAATAGATAATTGATAGAGACTGTAAATTATATTTCCTTTATAGAAAATACATAAAATTCTATATTTAATTATTTACTTTGATAAAAGTTATCACTTAAAATCAGGGCTTGAAAGCTAAATAATAATACGGCTTAAACTTGATACAGCTTATGTCCTTGAAAAATACAGCTTAAGCTTTCGGCTTTTGGCTATTTGAATTTGAAATACGGCTTAAGCTTTCAGCTTTCGGATTACAAAATGAATTTCAATAGAAGTTAATTAAAATCATTTACTAATTACTATGCATCAAACTATTAAGCATTACTATTGAAACTTCAACTTTTTTCTTTCCACACAAAAATAAAAGTTTTTAAAAACAATTTCTTACGCGAATAATTATGTCAAAAATGCAAAATCAAGAAATTAAAAAAAAAAGCTTAAGCCGAATATAAAGCTTAATTTAGCTTTTTTAGAAATACAGCTTAAGCTTTCGTCTTTCGACTGATTAAATTTTGAATATAGCTTAAGCTTTAGGCTTTTAGCTTATGGAAATTTAAATATGGCTTTTGGATTAAGCTTATGACATCTAAAAATGATTGGCTTTCGGCTGGCTTTCAAGCCCTGCTTAAAATGATTTGATGGTGTAAAACGTTTAACTTCGAAAATTTTTGCGTTTTGAAGTTAACTTTTATATATATATATATATATTATTCGAAAAGAACAGCTTCAACTGAATATAAAGTTTAAGTGAGCTTTTCGAAAAATACAGTTTAAGCTTCAGCTTTTTTTGAATGTGGCTTTTGGATTCTAATGTCAAATAAAAATCGTTCTGCTTTTAGCTTTCAGCATTTGACTTTCTTTCAAGTGTCCTGAATAGCGACCATTAAGTAATAGCGACAACAAAATATGTCTATGCCTATCTGCAACAATTGCAACAGTATTTACAGTTTCCCTTTAAAAAGTTTAACGTGTATTCGCATTATTATCCGTTTTGCAAATTAAAAAAAAACACGAGTAAAATTATAAAATTTTAAAATAACCAGTGAATTATTATTATTATTTACTACTGAGCCTGCTTTTTTCAAATCGATATGCATTGCCGGTCGTAGCCAGTTACCGATTCTGCTAGTAATTTTAACTGTGACAAATTTTAATCAAAATGCGCCGCTGCTCGTGAAAATATGTATTGTAAACAAACGAAGAATGAGCTAGTTTGTATGTTTTTTTGTCACGCGACGAATTCTTTAGAAAGTGCGAAAATGCCGCACATTAACGGCAGTAAAGTGTTTATTCAAACTCGTGCCCTCGGCTACGTCAGTAACGGAGTTCCACATCGGGTTCGGTACATAACAAAGCGAAGAGAACATTTAGTTGCAACTTGCGTCGGTAATGCTTTTCATACGTACGGCTGCGAAAAGTTTTCCTTATTGTCCGTTAGTCCACAACATCCGGATAAAATAAATTGTTTGGCCGCGGACACTTTCCTAATTTATACAGCTTGCGGTAGTACAATATTCGCATGGCGTCGCGGAGTAGAATTAAAACATACTTACAGCGGACATGCGAAGCCGGTACATCTTTTATTACCGTTCGGAGCTCATCTGGTTTCGGTGGACGAGGATAGTACTTTGATCGTATGGGATGTGAAAGCGGAAGAGGTATATACGGAAGTTAATTTCGATAACAAAGATTTTCGGGTAAGCGCAATCTGCCATCCTTATACGTATATAAATAAGATATTGTTAGCGAGCGAACAGGGTAGTATGCGATTATGGAACATAAACCGATCGGTACTTATTTACTCTTTTACCGGCTGGAATTGTCGTATTACCGCATTAGAGCCGGCACCGGCTGTAAATGTCGTGGCAGTAGGCTTAGAAAACGGCAAAATTATACTGCACAATTTGAAGGCCGATACGACTTTGTACGTATACCAACAAGGTTGGGGCGAAGTAACTTCGATTTCGTTTTTGACCGACGGTCAGCCGGTCATGGTTACCGGAAGCGTTTCCGGTAAAATCGTTATATGGAATTTGAACGAACGACGTATTGTAAATCAGCTGTTGAACGCTCACAGCGGCAGCGTTTCCGCGATAACTTGCCTGACGAAAGAACCGTTGATGGTTTCCTCGTCGCCGGACAATTCGCTGAAATTATGGATTTTCGACATGTCCGACGGAGGAGCCAGACTGTTGCGCGTACGCGAAGGACATAATTCACCGCCGACCTTCATCCGCTTTTACGATTTACTCGGTAATAATTTGATAAGTGCCGGAGGCGATTCTTCATTGAGAGTGTTCAATTTGGTAACCGAAATTGCTAATAAGAGTTTCGGCAGAGCTTCGCATAATCGGACATTGCTGAAGAAGAAGAAAAATAACTCGAAGAAATTTCTCATGTCGCCGATTAGTCGCTTCGCGCACGGTATCCCGAATAATGTCGAATTTGACGATATAGCCGCCGTTCACGTTAACGATATTTCAGTTTCCACATGGTCGTTCCATTACGAACGCATGTCGGAAGAGCACATTCTTCACGATCGCTTTAAAGCCATGCAGAAACCGTTAAAAGTTACCGCCTCTTGCCTGTGTTTTTCGAATTGCATGAATTTCATAATCGTCGGCTACACTTCCGGCCACGCTGATAGGTTTAATATACAATCCGGAATACACCGCGCTTCGTACGGAGAATCGGTCGCTCATAACGGCGTCGTCAGAGGAGTAGCAACGGACAGCGTTGATAAAGTAGTGATTACCGGAGGCAGTGATCGACGTTTAAAGTTTTGGCTATTCCAGTCTTCCGGTTAGTACTTTTACTTAGTTGCTATTATTGTCTTTTACCGTTTTGTCTTGTCGTAAACTTTGTTTATTGACGCGTTTGCCTAGTTGTACATGATTCATTTCGTATCGACCACGTTCAGTTCGAATGCAAATTTTTCTGCGAAAAGATCTGAATTTTAACAATTATAAAAGTTTAAAAAAAATTTATAACATTAAAATGTACGTTCGACGACATTTTTTTTAGAGATTATCGATAAATTTTTTTGGTAACGTACACTTTCAAGTATTATTTTGTAAAAAAAAAAAAAAACTAATTACATCGCCTCTCGATTTAATTATAAAAATAGTTGTTTGCATAGAATTCTACATCATATCGTTTGTTGCAAATTAATTTATTGAATTAACTTTTAGTCTATTAAAGTTTCACGAAGAAATAGTAAACCGATAATTTTTTGTTGTTGAAACGTTAACATTTTTCGTATTACTTACATTAGCACCGGCGAAACTCGTTTTAAAGTGCAGGTAGTTTTATGTAAGTTTTATGTTATACGTACACACGAATTACTCTAGTTTTCTGTAATACCTCCTATTTTTATTGTAACTAATTTTACGAATGTTTTTTATTCCCTTCTTTATTAGTATCCTTTTTTGAATTAAACAAAAATATTTAATATGTTTATTTACCTTTTTAAAAACACGTTTTCCTTTTTGTTGTTTTTTTCGTTTTAAAAATACGCGTGGAACTAGTTAACTTTTTTTTTTTTTTTTTGTATATAAAAGTGAATTTAGTATAAGAAATTTTAACTTATGGCCTAAAAGTTTCGTACATCTTTATTTTTTATATTATTCGATTTATAAATATGTTCTACGTGAAAGTTCGAAATTATGAACCTTTTCATTAGCCGAATTAGCGCGTTGAAGGGCTCGTTTTTTTTTGTTTTTTTTACTTGACTCGATTAAAGAAATTAATCGTTATTTTGTTGTTTTTTTTCGTATTAAATTTTTATTTTGCTCGTTGAAAATGATTATTTGAAATGGAAACTTTATTCTTTGTATTTCTTAGAGAAAAAACACTTATTTCAAACGGAACTAGAAGATTCAGTGTCGTTTTTCTCGTCGCATACGGGCAGTTCCTTATTAGCTGTCGCTTTAGAAAATTTTGCGATACATTTAGTGGATATTGAATTTAGATCGATTGTAAGAAAGTTCTGTGGCCATATCGGAGAAATAACCGACATCTGTTTTAGTCCCGATTTGCGATGGCTCATCAGTTCAGCTATGGATACAACGATAAGAATTTGGGACATTCCATCCGGACAACTTATTGATTATATTGTGGTACGCGTCCAGTGTTATATTTTTTAAAAATAATTTTCTTACGCAGTAATTTATAATGAAGAAGTTATGAAGTTTTTCCATTTTTTAAAAATCTATAGCAAAAAAAAAAAAACGAACAATTCATTTAAATAATGTAGAAGTAAAAATTAAGTATAAATTCGTCGTAATCATCATTTTTTTTTCTTTATTCTGCCCTAAGTAATCTATCGCCCCACCAACATTTTCTCGGTCCTTCTCTTTCCTGACCGGCGGCCTTCAATTTTCCGTTTATACAATTTTCAAATCGACTAATATTTTTAACCTCCCCCACCACCCCTTTTTTCGAACTCTTCAACGCTCCTTTTAATAGCATTTTCATTATTATTACCTCTTAATATATTCTAGCCGGTTTTTTCCTCTTTGCTATCTCTTTTTGATTAGAGCGCACTGTTCATCCTCTCCTCTCGACACCTTTTTACTTCGAATTCGCCTGTACATTTTACTTTTAAGTTTCCACCGCACCCGTATTTCAAGTCTCTAATCGTTTGCTTTTTATCAGGTTTCCATGTTCCTGAGCTATATAGTAGAACTCTCCAAATATTTTATCATTCTCTTTTTCAATTCCAAACCAATTTCTCCATATAAGGAGTTCCTCTTCTTCCTAAAAGCTTCCTTTCCCATATGTATTCTCGTTTTCATTTATTTTTCACATCTATATTTTCTTATTGCCCAACTTGTATGTAATATTTTCTGCATTATTTTCTTTTCTTCAGCACTTATCTTCATCCCATATTTCTTGCATCTTCTTTCCGGTTTTAACGCTAGTCCTTCAAACGTTCTTCATTCTTCACAAGTAATACTATATCTCAGCAAATTTTTGTATATTATATAATCCTTTCTCCGATATATACTTTTATACATTTCCACATACCTTTGCCATTTCATTTATGTACAAGTTAAAAAAAATATTACATTCTTGTCGTACGCCTTTTCTCCCCAGTTCAAAGGAATCTGCAGTTGTACTTTTAATTCTTCTGTCGTTCGTAATCTCGATTACTTCTGTTGGTATTTCGTCCACAATTACACCTAACTCAAGTCTTATTTCAGCAATAACTTTTACTCTCACTCATTGTTAGTGATGTGAAGCGAAATTGTATTTCTATGTTATTTAAAAAAAAATCATCTCGTTAGATTATTTTTATTAAAGGTTTTTACGGAATCTTGGCCTTTGTGTTTTTATTCTTGTATTTTTGCAAATCTTGGAACGCTCGAATCTGGAAAACGCAAGGCTAACTTTTATTAAAATTGGTCCCTAGATAGATCTGGACTCGCGGAGGGTTTACTAAAAAAATTTTTACTACCACATTTGAGCGCATTAGTATTGATACGCTAATGCAATATATCTCGGAAACAGCAAGATCAGTTTTAATCAAAATTGGCTGGTAGATAAACCTGGATCTGTAAAAGGTTTGGGAAAAAAGAGATTTTTGAAATTGCTTCTGGTCACTTTGTTGCGGATGTATAGGTTTGTCGTTGGAAAAGTGACAAAAATGTGCAAACAAGAATACAAAATTCAACCAGTTATTCCTGGTTATTAGTTTGGCAAATCACGTTATTTGAAACTAAAATCGTTGTACGAAAAATTTCATTCTCTTTTAGTATTTTATTCGATAGCGTTTTGTAAATAAAGAAAAAAATAATCTGTATTATATGAAAATTGTAATAACTATTTCGATAACGAGAAAAAATCTTTTAAAATATAATATAAAAAAAAATTAAAGAAGGCTTTTATTTATTATTGTAATTAAATCAAATCAAATAACTTTATTATTATTGTTATTATTGTACATATTTTCATCTATGCGCAGAAATTGCGCGAGCGATGGAGTATAAAATATAATAAAAATAAAACAAATAATTTTTGAAGCTCCATCAAATTGGAATATTAAAAAAAAAAAAAAAAAAAAGTAAAAAAAAAATAATATCTCATATCTGTATTGATCAACGTTTTTATTTCATTCTTTTAAAATACCCCAATTTAATAGATCCGCTAAAATTATTTCTCTTATTCTTATTGTATTAATAAATAAAAGTCTTCCTTAAATGTTTTTATATTATTTTATTCAAAATTGATAATATATAACAATGAAGTTATAATCAAATAGCTAAAAATAATAGTTGGATTTTTATTATCATTGTTAATTTTACGTTGTACTTCCACGCTATACACGGAAAAAAGTAATGACGATCAAATGTAAAACAGTTGATAAGCATATTAAAAATATCGCTTTTGAAAAAGCGCTAGAACAAATGCCACTGTAAAATTTGATTTTTCTAATCATTTAATTTTTCATATGTTCTGATAACAAATGTTTTCCCACGTTCGATGTTTAATACGCTATTTCTAACGCAAAATTATCTCTATTAACGTCGTTAAAACATGATGCAAATAAAGCGAAAAGTGGACAAAGCCCTCCTATAACATATATATATATGTATATGTATAAAAAAAATTCATAATTTATGAAAGCAAACAACTTAAAATTCATATTCCAGCAGACTGATGTCTCTTAGGCCGTAAAAACTTAATTGTTGCATATGTTCCCGGTAATCATATGCGCAATGAAGAAAACATCTCTACTCAAATCAACTGCTGCAATATGCAAAAAATCATGGTAAAACATTGTTACCGGTTATGCTGTATAATTTTTGTGCTTACCTGTTCTGCTGGATATTAAAAATCTTACTTCATTTTTGCTACACACACGGCATTTTTTTCATTTAGTAGTGACTTTTCCCCCTAATCAACTATTTTATAATTACAGCAAATATTGCAAATGAATTTTTAGTAACTTATGATACAGAGTCATGAAACGGTAAAATAACCTCGCATATTTTATGTTGTAAAATGGCCTGTCTAATATGGTTCGAATGTCGGCCACGTGTGTACTTTGTAACTTATAATCAATGACTAAAGAACAACATTTATTGTTTTATCGATTTAAAAATAAATGTATATTTTTTTCTTCTTTATATTTGTTTATTTGCACTCTATTACATGATCCGTGTCTAGGGTATTATTATGATCGTTCCGTGTAACTCGGAATAGGTTTGCTCTACACCAAGATGGATTTGCACGATTCTGCCGTATTATTATAAATTAAATACCGGACAACTAAACATAATGAACGTATGTGACAGTGGTAAAACACGATGTAGAGACCTTTTTTTTTTTTTTTTTTTTGGTGTAAGTCGGAATAAGCGGCCCAGTCAGTAACATAGTGGCTCTTATGCGACTTATTTGTGACCAACGAGTACGGTAACCGATAGAGTTGTTAGCTGCAACATTTTGCATTTTGTTCTTTTATGCACTAGTAAATTGTTTATCGCTGAGAAGTCGTTTGAACGAATTTAGCGCGTCTTTATTCAAATAACACATTTCTTTCCGCCAAACGAATGCGAAGATAATTGTTAAAAATTCGTTATTTCTACAATATTTAAATAAGTTATTACAACAAGTGATCCCCGTCTGCGTACTACAATTATAAAACTATAAAAAACTACAGCGTTGCCTGTTTATTAATTATTCTCTGGTAATGCACTTACGGAATATAAAATGTGATTATGTGTAATTATAGCCGTTCGAATATCAAAAATATACGTTTAAGAAATAATGTCGAATTTACGATAGACATTATGTGTAGAAAATTTAAACTTAAATTTAACGTTTCGGAAAGCTTACACTTACCATCATCGGAAACAAACTATTTCTGATAATGGTAAGTGTAAACTTTCCGAAACGTTATGGTTTTAAGATTAATAATTTTCTAAACACGGTGTCTACTACCGCAAATTGTGTTTTCCTAATTTATGGAACTTTTAAATGTTTAATACTGCTATTTTTTTCTGCTTTTCTAACAGGTCGAGGTACCGTGCATATCGCTTTCGTTTTCACCGACTGGCGAGTACTTAGCAACCGCTCATCTCGAACATTTCGGTGTGTATTTATGGGCAAACAAAACACTTTTCAATCACGTATCATTAAGACCACTGAGTGATAGTGACGTACAGATCACGGCCCCGTTGTCGTTGAATACGTTTAGCAGCGTGATTGAAGATGGAGATGTTTCGGACAACGAAGTAGACTTGCAATACGAAGCGAACAAAGAAAACGACTGGTCCAGAGAACAGATATCCGATTTGATTACCTTGTCGGAAACGACGTCGACGACATGGCAAAAAATTCTAGATATCGATATTGTAAAGAAACGTAATAAGCCGAAGCAACCGCCGAAAAAACCGGAAGCTGCTCCATTCTTTTTGCCTACGGTTAATTCGTTAAATCTGGAATTCGATTTTTCCGATATTAAAGAGAAGCAACAACAACGGAATAAAAGCAACCAGCAACAAAATCAAATCGTAGAATACGGCACCGTTTTTTCGAGACTATTGGCCGGTACGGTAGAAGATGATTTTAGTTCAGCCATAGAGAAAATAAAAACGTTAAGCCCATCTGCTGTATATCTGGAAGTGACATCGTTATCATTTAACGAGGACGATAAATGTCAGCAGCTCCTGACGCAGTTCATGAAAATGATCGAAAAAATGTTTCTCGAAAGAACTAATTTCGAGTTAGCTCAGTCGTATTTAGGCATTTTTCTTAAAGTCCACGACACTACCATAATGAATAACGCACAGTTAGTTTTCTATTTAAGACATCTGCTATCAGTACAAGAAAAAATGTGGAAAAATCTAGAAAGTCAGTTACTTTATTGTTTAAGTATCGTAGATTATTTAAAAAATATATAATTTGTTTTCAGAGACCGATCTTTTTTCTTTTTTTTTTTTTTTTTTGAATTAAAACTTCTTATCGCGCGGTAGGGAAAAATTTTGGTTACGCGTTACGCGTTGAACGTAAGGTAGGTATGTATTTGTGTGTATGTGTAAGTATGTATAAGTGTCTGTCTGGGTCTAGTAGTATATCAAAATGAGTACATGTATAGTTAAGTATTGAAGTGAAACTTCTTATCGCGCGGTAGGGAAAAATTTTGGTTACGCGTTAAACGTAAGGTAGGAACTTGATATAGAATAGCGTATATCGACATGACGAAGAAAAGTTTATGACCATATTTTAATAGCAATACGGCGAAAATTACAAACACTACTGGCCAGTTATTTTTCGATACAGAAGCGAAGCTTGCTAAATACTAATATTTCTTTAATTACATTAAACTACACGACGATAAATTAAAATGAATAAACCAAATTAAATATAAATTTTCTTTTGTCGATGTCACTCTTATCCGATTTATTTCAAGCATCGAATAAAATACATAAAAAAGTGTGTATAACCTATAGAAGTTTCACGTCTTGCGCGTGTACACACTAGAGATGCGCAAATCAACTCCGCTAGAGGAGTTGGATATACATATATGTGTCCGTTCCGAGTGCGGATATATATCCGCTTCTCAACTCCAACTCCGGCGGAGTTATCTCATATCCAGCGTATAATCACACTCTTCGTTACGTATTTAACTCCAACTCCGCTCAGCACTCCGAACGCACAAAACAACAAAATGTCTTTGAACATGGTGCGCATTTTCTTCGCGCAGTTCCGTTTTACCGACAGCGGATACAAAACTCTCACACATACATGCTGTTTTCTGCTAAATAGGATATTTCTTATCAATAAGCATAAAATAGCTAGGTTCGCATCGTGTCAAATAACACATAGAATTAAATTCGTGGATCATATTACTCATTCCATTTAAAAATTTTAAATCACACCGCGCTATTACCCCTCCATACAGCAGTCTACGAACATGATGTAATTCCGTGAAACAGTAATGACAAGGCAAATTTTGACAGTTGCACGCGCAGCTGTCGCCTTTCGGAGTGGAGATATATCAAATCACTCTGCCAGAAGTGAATTCAACTATGTCCGGAATGACAATATTTGTTCGTTGTGCGACGTTTTTCGGAGTTGTGGTATGTGGTCGGAGATATATCCGACTGTGTCCAACCACGGATATGTTTCCGAGGATATAACTGTGTCCGGAGTTACCCATGCCTGGTACACACTGATACATGCAGCCGTATTTTGTTTTGATTCTGCAGTGTTACTCTTACTCTAGCGAATTCTCTAACCCGAGTTGCTGCTTCCTCGCCCACCTTATTCTCTAAAATTCCAGGTTCAAATCTCCTATCTCTTTTCGAAAAACTTCATTCCAAATGCTAGTCTGACATTTATGCTCCGCCCTTGTCTAATAAAATCTATCTCACTATATCTGACACTGTTCAACCTACACTTCTTACCGACCCGTGGTTCCTTAATTTCCCCTTATTTCGGCGTCTGCCATCGTTTTTGTTTTCCTTTAACATCTTCCTTTTGTCCTCTTCGCCCGAAAGACGAAGCTTTCTGTGATTTAAACCATATTGTTTTTGAGTGTCCGCCGCTCTCAAATGAACGATCTATTTTTTACTCTCAACTCCTAGCACTCGACGTCCCTGCTCCTCACTGTGCTTCGTATATCTTGCCATTTCCTTCTTTGTCCATTTATATTATCTATCTCTGACCGAATTGCTATCTAACTGTTGATTCTTTCCCTTCTATATTGCTTCTGGGCATAGAATTTTTGTTATCGCCTGTCCAAAAAAGAGAAAAGAAAGAAAACGAAAAAGAAAATTAATATTAATATTGACCAGTACACCGCAAGGAACACAGAATGCAATTAAAAGTCTTACAAACAAAAATTCCATTCTTCGATATATCGTTTTAAAGTGAATACGAGAAATGCAACAAAGACATTCGGGAACAACCACCGAACGGGACAAGAAGCTAGTCTCGCTCGCCGTTTGGTTGCTGTTTTTCTTATTTCTTTACGTTTGCTTGCTGACGATAATCTTAATAAAAAACAAAAAAAAATAAAAAAATAAAAAAAACCTTTTTTATTTGAGTAAAACTCAGCGTGATGAATACCAAACGCTCGTAAAAGCTTTTTTTTTTTTTCTACTTTTACGCGTCGAAAAATGGCGCTAATTTTTTACGAGAATTACTTAATCGATAAATATGTTATCGATTTCAAATTTACCGACGAGGTTTACAAATGTAGTTAAACGCGAGGTTTTACTTCCATAACAGGAAGAGGAATAAATAGGCGAGAGATAAATTTATTATATACATTGTTTTTCGATAAGTAGTAAAGATTACAAAATACGAATGCAGAATGAAAACGTTTGAAAAAATATTCGTAACAAACGTATTATACAAAATAACATTTTAGAGTATTTCTTTAAATAATTTAAAAACAGCTTACAAAATGTTTAGCCTGTCATGTACTCCAGCGGTATATCGACATCAACAATCATAGTTTCTTCTTCACTTTGAGAATCTGGCGACTGTTAAACAATTTTCAGAAAATAACATTAAAATAACAATGTCAGATTTTTAGGAAATAATATTGCTCTACCCGTAGTATTTAGCGAAAAGCAAATCGAATGTTAACCTACAGTTAATACATCAAAGCGGTGATGCATCATTATTATTCCTAAATTAATAAAGGAAAAAAGCAAAAACACCGATGAGCCATCATAAAACTACTGTGCATTTGCACGTGACATTGATTTGAAAAAAAGGAAAAAATTCGCACAACATTTACGTTTTTCTTTTCTTCTTTTTATATCATGGTAAATATTTTTGAAATTAGTCAAAAATATCCGAAAGAAAAAAAAATATCCTAATTATCTGTTTAATAATAAAAATAACTAAAATCAAAAGGACAGGTTAAGTATATTTAGTAAAAAAAAATATTACAAATTTAAAAAAAATTCTTTCTGAATTTTTTTCTTTCAAAGAACTACGAATTTAAATAAACTTTAAGGAAAACACCTTGAACTTTACTTTTTCATTTGGAATAATTATTAAAAAAAATATATATATAAAGAAGAAAAAAATAAATTTTTATATAAAAAACATTTTTAACGTGTTGTAGAAATAAAGCACACTCAAGGTTGTACATAATGCCGCATTTGCGGCAGTAAAGAGAATGACTTCTCATCGATATGTACTAGCGCAAATAACGTACAAGCAAAATGCACAACTTAAGTACAAATTTTGAGGCAAGAAAATCGCATGCAAAGTAAAAAACGATTACAAAAATACACAAAAACGCCATTATGATGTATAATTTTTATGACGGCAAGGATCTAGCTATGCAACATGAAAAATGAGAAAACAAAAAACTGATAAATGAAAATGTAGACGAACTTATTGCGAAGTACTTCCATAAACGATATTTTTTTTTAGTACGCATTTCGAGGTTTGGAGAGGGTTGAACCCTCTCAGTAAAACTTTTGGAGAGGCTATAAACCCGTTGAAGTTAGCGCGTGATTACAAATATTAATCGTTAAATATATTTTATAAGTCAAAACTACTTAGAGATGGAGTAAATCAACCTGTTATAAACTTTATTATTAAATTTTTGTAATAATAAAGTAAGTGTATATTGCTTGAGTTAGTTAGTGATCGTTATAATGGTAAAATATTTAAAATATGAATAAAACAACTTCAAAAAGCTAAAAATTTAATTTGCAATTATTTTTTGTTTCTCTTGATATATTTGCTTTCTCTCCCATTTGTTAGGTTTGTTATTATACAAGCGGAAGAACATTCGTGTAAACTCGTGCACAATTCTAGAAGCCAATAAATCGGGAGGATTTGGACCACGGGAAAATCGGAAATTTAAAAATTACATTTATAATGACGCAATTGCCTTTTAATTACACAAATAAAATCGCAAAAATGTAAAATTATAAAAAGCTCGAATAGTTCCGTACAAAACTTAATCCATATTCAGAAGAACATCGATGTAATTACAGTTTTTATTCGTTTCGAGATGTTAATACAAACATCTAAACAATATTTTATTTTTTTGTTTTTTAGATTTTACGATCCAAGATATTATATAAGATTGTATCAGTGAAGTATACTTTTTTTTTTTCGAACTGTCATATTACGTAAAATTTTATTGAAACATGATGTATTGCGAACATTTTTACACAAAAAACTTTTGCTCATTTTAAAGTATTGGAAGAATAATTTTTGAAAGGCAGTAACGGAGCTTGATTGTTTTTTATCTATAGTTAAGAAATTTTTATTTATATATATATATATATATATATATATATATATATATATATATATATAAATTCAGGAAATTGGTTTTACTCTATAAAGCTCGTCAAAATGAACAAAAAAGTCCTAAGGGAAAAATCATTTGGGCGAACAATTAATTAGTTATAATTAATTTAATTAATTCATTGTAATAAAAAAATAAATATTTATTTTTATGATCCAATATGTATTGAAATAAAAATCAAACGAATATTGAAAATAAGTAAAATAAGAATTAAACGTAGTCGTAAGTGTATAGTCAACTAAGTAAAAATTCGACCCAATTCGTCGCATTTTTTTCAAATCAGCAGTATATGCATTCTATCACAACGTAGCCTCAGTGTTTATTTGTATTTCTTTGCTGTTTTGTAAACACAAGAAACAAAATACAATTATCGCTTTCAAAGCTAAGAAGGCATTTGGATGAAGTCTTCCCGGACAGGTGGATAGGGTACCACCTCGGACCGATTGAATGGCCAGCAAGGTCTCCCGATATAACTACTCTAGATTTTTTTCTTGTAGGGTTGTATTAAGGAAAAGGTTTATCGTATACCAGACAACACACGAGACGACTGTATATTGCGGATTTTGCGAACACCGGAACTTTTGCAACAGGCCGAAAACAACGTTACGCAAAAAGCTGAGTTGGTGGTGCAGCAAAATGGTCAACATATTGAGCACTTGCTCTAGGCCGTTGACAAATCATTGTTGACTATACATTTAATATACGTATTTTACTTTTCAATGTTTATTTTCTTTTTATTTCATAAAGCTTCGAGTCATAAAAAAATAAATATTTTTTTTATTTAAATTAAATAAATTCATTAGAACTAATTAATTGTTCGCCCAAATGATTTTTTCCTGGGGACTTTTATGTTCATTTGGACGAGCTTTATAGCGGCGTAAAACAAATTTCCGGAATTAGTTTCGGAGCACCCTGTTATATATTTCACTTGTGTTTACTGTCCACCAAGTTTATTTATTTATTTAATGTTAACTTACTCCGTACGGACACGTACATTAAAGGTATAATACATCAAGAACACTCGGTATGGGGAAAGTCGAAAAATCAATTTAAAGCATCCTTCGAAAGGCTTTTCGACTATTTTACTGCGATCCGAATCCGCTATTTTCCGATCAGCGAACAGAGGAAAAGTCAGTCCTTTTAAAATCGTAAATGAAACGTTATTATAAACCTTCCCCCGGAGGGAGTGGGTGTCAAGAAAAAATTGTTTACGCCGGGGACCATTATAATACTTTTTTGCAAACTGTCAATGTTTTAGATGGAAGAAATCAGATACTTAAAAGATAAAGTTATTACCGTAATACTTTTATCAGAGCTATTCTAAAGTGCAATTAGCTCATTGCTAACATGTCCAATGTATAACGTGGTAGCTGAAAGAATCCTATTTCCACTATTTATAAGTGTACATATATATTGTGTACTTTTAGCACTCGTCAGATAGTATGCAAAAGTCGATTCGTAGTCGAAGCTAATAATTAAACAACGTCTGAATTTAATTAAAACCGGTAATTGTCGCTATAAATAAAAACGAGCTATAGTTTAAGCTTTGCAATTAAGTGACATACTCGGCAGTGAACGCAAAAGCAAATCTCGCGAAAAGTTAGATTCGCGCTGATCAAAAAAAGAAGAAGCGCGGCGGCATTTATCAATGAGCGGCAGATCGAACCTGGCCATTTTCAAAGACGTCATCATTTTCAGCTAACGGATCGCATTCATTCGCGGTTCGCTTGTTATCAACTTTCTTTGTCGGAGGCGGTGTAATATCGGAATCTGAAAATTTATAATTTAGCAATTTCGGACGAATTTTACGTGTCAAATATAATAAAGAGCGCGTCGCTGCACGATATTTTCAATAGTTATTCGATTTCAACGTAATTACCAGAATCTTCAGCGTCCTTTTCCAAATTGTCAGCTGGAATTTTTCGTCTTAAACCTAATACACTAAGCATGCTCTGCTCTTCAGCTGAAAAAACACAATCAATTTTAGAAGACTGCAAAATGACTAAAATTATTCGGCTGTAAAGATTTATTTAGTAGTGTTACACGATATTTAATAAAAAAAAAAAACAACAAAAAACACAATTTAAAATGGCGGTTATAACGCTGCGAAACGGTATTAAACTAAAAACAAAGACACGGCACCGGTAAAAAACCGTACTTTCGATGACGTATAATAATCGGACAGTCGCTAAGAAATTATAATAATTCTTACATTATATACATCATTTGATTTATTTAACGAATAATAAATTAAACTCTCGGCCTAATAGGAAAAAATCGCGGTAAAACT
This sequence comes from Icerya purchasi, assembly GCA_039619475.1. Classification (NCBI taxonomy): domain Eukaryota; kingdom Metazoa; phylum Arthropoda; class Insecta; order Hemiptera; family Monophlebidae; genus Icerya; species Icerya purchasi. The sequence goes on along the minus strand of CM077116.1, from coordinate 93,986,515 downwards.
CAATTATGCAAAATATTTATTTAAAGATGAGAATATCTTTACGAGTACACGCAAGACGCAACAAATGCAAGCGTCAAACTATTTCATGATCAAAAATGATCTTTAAAAGTTCTCGGGAGGGATCGGTAAATCTACTGTTTAGTGAATTACGAACGTACAGCGAACAATGCATTATAGTAATTAGAATCCCGTACTGAAGGTTGAACTTTAAAGTTTTTTTTTTTGTTTTTTTTTTTTAATAATACGCATTTTATATCAAATATTATTTGAATCATTCTTTTAGATTTAAACGTAGTTTCAGGTCAAACTATTTTAATGAAATGTAAAATGTAATCAAGTTCTGTAGGTAAATTAAACGTACTTCGATATTAAAACAGTCTTGCAAATAACATTCTTAAATGAAAATTAATTTTATTTCTTGATTTACTGCCGTTTCTTTTTAGCGCCAATACGTCAAATCTACTACACGGTTATGGTTAAAAATTGTTTAGCTTAATTTTGATAACAGCCAATTTCAGTTGAACTATAAGTATAATCACTTTCGTACCGCTATGTTTATAAGTACAACTTTTTTTCTTTTTTTTTTCTTTTTTTAATTTTTTTTTCTTTCCCCTTTTTGCATACGAAGAGAATCTGAATAGAATTGAGGCTTAAATTCCGAATCAAATTTATTTTAATTCAGATTAATGATATCCCAAAACTTAACGTAATTGTATGAAAATACTTGAACTGCTCCGCGAACACGGGCAAACAGAACGTCCTTGAATATTATATGTACTTCCGTTTGTCGCGTAATTCCCATGTTTCGATGCAAACGAAACATGTTCCGCATACTTTTTGCTGCCGTTCGATACTTGTTATTTTTGGTTAGTCTTCGGTGCACGTTCTATTCCTTTCACGGCACTTTTCCGCAAGCGCGAGGATGCTCAAAAGCAATGCGCGCACGGCAGTATGCTTAAAATCAACATGCAACAACAAATACGTGGGATTTTTTCCATCGGTTTTCGGAAATCGAAATTACATCATAAAAGAAAATGCGTTCAAGAACGTTCTGTTGTTCTGTGCGTCGCGGAATATTTCGCGCCAGTAGGTAGCCTAACAAATAATGCAACTAGTTAAAATATCGATTTTGTTATGTGAATTTTTAAAAATTGGCAGCTCATTACAAACTTTTGTCGGTATCGCCAGAAGTATAACATCAGTCCATTCTCAGATACACTTAACTCAATTGTCTCCTATTTGCTCGCATAATTCACTCCAACCTTGCTTATTTCGGATAACTTAATTTTTAAAGAATAGTTTCAGATTTTTGTTTTTTCTTCTACTACTCCGATATTTTTAGTCTAGTACGAGTTTGTTTGTGCTACAAAAAAATTGAAAAATTGTTCCGATAACTACAATTCTCGTTTGTAAACGAGTCAACTGCGGGAACAGTTATGAACGTTTAGTTGCGATTTTACGAAACGTCTTTCAGAGTTGAAATATATTAAATCAACTTATCGAAGGTAAATTTATGTCCAAAATAACGAAGTTTATTCGTTGAGCAGCATCTTCCGAAGTTGAGATATATTAAATAATATCGTTGGAGATACTGTGTTGTCCCAATACGGATATACATTTCCGAGGATGTAACTGTATTCGGTCATGTCTAGTGCACACTAATCTCCTTCATCAATGCTCTATACTTTTATTTCTCTATATACAACATTCTTTTTCACTACAGCACCATATAAGGTCATGTATTTACTTCCGCGCAATGCTCTTAGCGCACCGAACAACATAAACGTCCTTAAAAATGACGAGCATTTTCCTTTACATAATTCCCGTTTAGCAACGACGGATAAAAAATATTTTGCGATTCTTTTGTTTTTTATTTTTTCTGTGTATAATAATTCTATGTCACCTTATGCCGGTGCTTTGTTAACAATTTACTTAACTCTGACTCATAATCCCCGCCCTTGTCCTTATTTATACTTTTACATTCTTTCTTCTCAGAGAACGAAAAAAAAAAAAACGTCAATTTGAAAGACTCTGATTTTACACGAGGTTGGTTTGTGGTCTGAGTGGAATTTAAAATTTTGCATTAAATTAAAGTCCCTTATTTCATTTTCGCTTGTCACGGTTAATACGTAATCGATTTGATTTTTATACTTTTGATTTGGAGAGATCCATGCCCATCTTCTTTTCCCCTACCTTTTTTACAAATAAAATGCTCACTACTTTTAGTTCCTGTTACATATAACAGTTCACGAGTTTCCAACTTCTTTCATTTCTCACGCCATAATGGTACGGTCCTAAAACCCCGTGTTCCTCGTTTAATCCCCCGACCTATCCGATTGCTAAAGTCTCCCATTATTCAATAAATGATGCTTCGGGTTGATTTTAGAGTTACTTAAAATATCCGCAATTTGATTATAAAATTCATCGTATTCTTTTTTGTTCTTCTGAGCTCGCCGTCAGAGCATAGATCTGCACCAGCGTTACAGTCTTATTATTTTTATTTCCCTTATTTTAATGAATTATATGTGAGGACGAAGATTTTTAATATTATTTGATGAAGAAAGTTTAGAGGAAGAGCAGGAACCCAGTACAATAAAAGCGGAGGTAATGGATGTGGTGTCGAGGCTGAAGGGGAACACAGTTCCGGGTGTGTTGATAAGATAAGAAATGAACAACTAAAATTTGGAGGATTATATCTGATAGAGTGTTATTGGTTGTACTGTTCAACATGATTGCGGAGCTCAAAAAAGTCTACGCGAATGGAAAAAGTCAAATATTATTCTACTTCCTAAAGAGGCAAATAAAAACAAAATCTAAAATTTTAGACCAATAAGTTTTTAAGCACTACAATCTCAAAAAAATTTTCCGAGATAATATTAAGAAGAATTCAAAAAAAAAAAAAAAAAAAAAAAACAACTATCATTTATCGGTTGAACAGGCGGGATTCCAGAGAGTTTTCTCCGTCATAGATTACTTATTTGTTTTAAATCGAATCATAGAGAAGTCAAGGGAATATAAAAAACCAGCGTGTTTAGCTTTTATAGATTATTCCAAAGCATTTGACTCTTTAAAGCACAAATTTATGCTGGGGGCTCTTAAAAATCAAGGAGTCTCGTAGATATATCGAAAAATAATATCGGACATGTACACACAATGGCGGAATCGAGGATACTTACAGAAAACCCCGGAGAATACTTTCAGATAAAAAAGGGGGTAAAACAACAGAGAGATCCGTTATCATCATTGCTATTCGTATGTGCGCTTAAGGAAGTTTTTAAAAAGCTAAACTGGGAACACAAGGTGTTAATAGTAGATTTGCACAATGTTAAACGATGTTTATTTTAATTTCTTTCTAATATTTTTTAAATGCCGTATTCGCCTAACGATTTCGCTTTTAGTACTATTTTCTTGCAAAAGACACGTTTTTCAGTTTATTTTAAATCTGACCGGTGATTTTTATTTACTGCCGCACAACGCAAAAAATCAGGGTAAATGGGGAATTTTAAAATAATCTACGTTCCACAGACGATGTTGTACTTATAGGAAAATACTTACTCGAATTAAACGATAACAGAACTCAACGAAGCTGGAAAGGAAGCGGATTTACAAATGAATTCGAGGAAAACAAAAATTGTCACCGACATTAAAGAAAAAATAAAAATGTAAATAGACCGACAATATGTAGAAAAAATAGTTTACTTGGGTCAAAGAGTAGAATTGGGAAACACGACTTCAGGAGAAGTACGCAGGAGAATAGCGTTAGCGTGGAAGAAGTATCGGTTGTTAAGATGTATATTTAAAGATCCTTTTGGAGTTAGATTGAAAAGAGAAGTATTTAATAGTTGTGTCGTTCCGACACACGGATCAACCCAAATGTGGTCCGCAACAAAAATGAAGTGTAGTAATAATGCGAAATATAGGTCAATTCTAAATATCTGACGCGAAGATACGAGTCAGGAATACGATTATTAAGGTGAAAAATGCAATAAATTTTGTCAATGAATGCAGAAGGAAAAAAGTGGGATTGAGAATAACGAACGATAGATGGACACACAGAATAAAAAATTGATATATAAGAAATAAAAGGAAAAGAGGTAGACAGTTTCTACGATGGGAAGATGGTTCAACAAAATTCATACACAATAAACAATACGAGAGGATTGCGCGGGACCGAGAAAGTGGGCAAGGTTGAGGGAGGCCTTTGTTCCGGATATGGGCTCTTAGTTTTAGTTTATTACAGTCATTTTAAGTAGCGCAATAAGTATGTATTGTACGTATTATATGGCTAAATAAATAAATAAATAAATAAATAAATAAATAAATAAACTTTTACTTGCACTAGAATTCAAACTTAAAATTAAAAGTAGCTTATCAGACTGTTCTATTCGCAACAACAGCGACACACCACAGTATTATTTCCAATATTAAAACTACGTATTAACATTCGGGTAAACTCTATATATCTACCTTATTCCCGATCGTTCTAGAATATAAAAACGATTTCCCTAAAACCTCCGCTAAAAAAGTAAAACAAAAACAGGATATTTTGCACGTCCTAGTTTTTTTTCTTTCTAGTGTCGAACGAAAGGGCCAAATTACACGCAAAAAATATCACATTCGATTTCGCTTCTTTATGATAATGCGATCGTAATAGGATTTTCTATTAATAAACACAGTCAAGCACAGGTAAAGTGTGTATAAAATTTATCTCATTGATTGCACATTTAAAGCTGAATAAAAATTTGCATACTTACGATTTTTATCGTTTCTTGTACTTACTTTTATTAGAATCTTTACTGGAAGTACTTTGATTCCCTTCATCCTCGCTACTTTGATCGTCTAGAGTGACTAATGTCGGAAAATTCGCTGACTGCGTTTGCACCGTATAATTGGAAGCTTTCTCCGCACTATCGAAGAGTGTTTTCCGGGAGCAATTTTCCAAGTGTCGTGCTAAAACCGATCACATGTACACCATATAATCATTGAGCGCACGTTTAAATTGTCTGATTACGCAACGCGAAAATGAATAATTTCGATTTTTCATCCGTTTTAACGTTCGCAAATAAAGTAAATTTAAAGTGCAGCTTAATTAAAGCGGATAAATAAATGATACCTGTAGCTCTAAAAATTATACTCGCATGTGTATATGTGACTGTTTTAATACAGACACCGAATTATCGAGAAAGTTGCCACGATACCGCAAAAAAAAAAAAAAACAAAAAAAAAACAGTGATAGTATACTCGGCACATCTCGACTGTTTAGTACAATAGTATACGGAATTTTTTTAACGGACACTTTATAATAAAAATTTCAATCAATTTCATCGGAACGACTGCAGTTCCAAATAACCGGCAGGTATTTATAATACAAATGTTAACTTTCGCGCGCAACTTGTTTCCAGACCCATCAATTCTGAAATAAGAACTCTGTAAAAATAGAGATAACTGAAAGAAAGATCCGTTAGTATGAAACATTTAAGACTACAACTTTTCACCATCTTTGTACTTTACATTAGGGGTTAATCGTACTGTTCTCTCTGCATGATTTCAAATTATAACAGAAAAAAAAAAACTTTCATCACGAAAGAAGGCAAAAAAAAAACCATTTAAAATTGTTACAAGTAAAATTTATTGCGAAAAATTAATGCAATAAATAAAAACCTTTATCGTGCTAAAAACCAAGTGCCCATTTTTCGGTAACTGTATTTAATACTAATAATAATTGTGCGAGCAAATTCGAGGGTAATTCATCTTCATAAAATTGTTGCAATTAAGTACTTTTATAAAGGGTGAGCCGAAACAACTGCAACTACTCTCCGTACGGAGTATAGACATTATCTAGTGATCAAAAAACGAGTGAAACATGAAGTTCATTCTTTTTCCGACAGCAGAACAAGCGCAGAACAAGCGCCATTATAGCAATACGAACCGAGATACAGCTGTGTGAACGAAGTGTAGTTAGAGTTCGCATATAGACCACTACAATATAGGTGTATTGCGTGCTTATCAGTTGATAACACGGCCATCAAAACCTGGAAGAAGAGTTTGTTGCCACGATTCCGCATCCCGCCTACAGCCCAGACCTCGCACCATGCGATTTTTGGCCCTTCCCGACCCTAAAACGCATGTTGCGAGGCCGCAGATTTCAGACACAGGCGGAAATCGTGAGAGCTGTCGAGGACGCTTTGCAGGCGATTCCAGCTGAGGAATTCCGGAAAACAATTTTCGAAAAGTGGTCCCTTAAGGATGCGCAAGTGCATTGCGAAGAACGGCCGATACTTTCGGAAGGATCCTGCGGATGCTGACGACGAATCAGACAGCGAATAAACAATTTTTTGTATGATATTTCTTAGCCTGTATTCGAATTTTAAAATATTTAAAGCTTTCACAGTGATTACTCATAATAAATAATTTCGGAAACAACTGTGTTTTTAAAAAGATTCGTTTACACAGCTGCATCTCGGTTCGTATTGCTATAATGGCGCCTATTCTGCGCTTGTTTTGTTAAAAAAAGAGTAAACTTCATGTTTCACTTGTTTTTTGACCACTAGATAACGTCCGCACTCCGTACGGAGAGTAGTTGCAGTTATTTTAGCCCACGCATTGTATTATTATTTTTATGGAATATACATTTTTAATTGTTTCATTGGTTGTATTCGTAAGTGTCCAATTTTCAGATTCAGTTTACTTTTCTTATAGTTGTTTTTTTCATTGCGAATAATAGTTGATTTACACATTAAAAAATTTGCTCGCAACAGAAATACCTCTTACGCTGCACCCGACGCAAATCGTTACAACCGATTTCAGTACGAATACTAACGGCGAAACGCGAGGTTATCATAAAACTATTTATGTTCTATACTCGTATCCGCCTTAAAACAAACTTTTTTTATAAATCGAAATTATAACTTAAATTTTTTATTTAGACTGAACAGTTTTACGCACCTATTGTCTTTTTCTCGTCACTTTACTTAATAATGTGTTTAGAGCTAATTTTCCAACTTTGCAACGTACGCTTAAAACCAAAAGCTGCAGCGTATACTAGCTGCTTTTAGATTTGTCACGAATCCAAATTTCGGTATCTCTATCAAACTATTTTTACATTTTTTTGTGCTATTTCTTGCTTTAATTATATTACGTAGAGTGAGGAAATTTACTGATCATCGTAAAATTTGACGCGATTTAAAAAAATTTTTCCGCATTTTCTTGAAAGTTATATTTTGCATTCTTTTTTATTATTTATCAATAGCGCGATTTATTTCAATGCAGAGTACACAATAAAGCGACCATATCCTTCTTTATACGGCGTGTACGGTACTTACAGTTTTCAAAGCTTTCAACATTTTACATAATGCAGAATGACCCGATTCTCTTTTAATGACGTCCATCGTTATATCGGGCATTACAAAGATTTCTCTTACAATAAACCTGCTATGGGGGGAAAATTTTTTTTCTTCTTTTTTAAAATTACTTCGCAAATTTTATTATTTTTTCAAACAAACCCTTACGCTCTTATAAACACCTATCTACATGAATTACTAGAACTACCGGTTTATAATTTTGGAGCAGTAAAAATATACGTTTGCTGCTTGACGGTGATTGTACGGATGAGAAAATATGAAATGATCAGCGTGAGATTGTATAAGTATATTCTTAGTTCCGTTTTGTTATTTTACCAAATCTAACATACGAAACTTACCACATTCGTCTGGATGGTAGCTACTGAAACCACACTGGCAATATAGCGGTTGACTCATGGAATGCATTTTGCTCGCATTTATCGACGAATTTGATCCATGCAGTACATCAATGTGATTCATTATCGATTCCTTACAACACGTTGCATACACGCACTGCATACATTGATAATACAATCTGTAATTCGAAACATTTTATTATTCGTCGAATATCTATTTACAGAATTTTATAGTAGCCCAAGTCAATACATCGTATAAACTTCAGCCTCGAGACTGTACACGTTAAATCAATAAATACAAAAAAAGAAGAAAAAAAAATATCTCGTACGTAGAAAATCGAATAAGTTGTCATTTCTTATAATTCACATCTTTGAAAGATGAAGGAGTATTAGGATAGTTGGTAATTTAATTTATAACATAATTTGTGCGAACACCACTGGAAAGCGAACTTGTACCACCTCAAAACAATTTTTTTCCCCGCAAACACAATAATCACGCATGTGAAATTAATAAACAGGCAAATATCGTCAACATTAGGATATTACAAGATGTGAAAACATTTTTAATAAACGGAAGGAGTGTTTCGTCGGAAAATCTAATTACAAAAAGGAAATAAGTACACAGCTATACAAAAATCAGTTCCGAAGAGGCAACCTTCAGTTTAAATTTTTGGCCAAGACATATATGTAACGACTACGAAGATCTACCAGATATTATCAAAGATGAAAAAGGTATGATCGTCGTAGATTAGAGGGTATTACAGAGATCATCAATTTTAACCGTTGCGAATTGCTTAACATACAGAACGAAATATAATTATTTTCTCTTTGTATTAAAGCAGTACAGGACGTTGTTGATATCCGTAAATTACATTGTGTCAAATCCACATTCCCGATTAAAGATTTCAGATTTTTTTCTCTTTTTTGAAAATAATAAAGCAGGAATACAGAATTAATGCAATAAAAATAAAGACAATCTGACCGTACTTGGTAATAATTTGCTGATGGCAAATGCTAAGGCCAAGCGATATCCTTTAATACGGTTACATTGACGAATCGAGTAATGGTTCGGACGGCGAGCCTTACTTTCATTATTGCGGTAAATATCAAAGATTTACTTATTATTATTACTTTATGCATCGTGCTGCAAAAATACACGCAATTTAAAAATGAAGCAGGTCTCACCTCGCTTATCGATTCCTTATTAAACGTCTTCATATTTATTTAACCTTGCCTTTATATTAGGTCTCTCACGAGACTGGCGTTTTCCCTCTAATAGAGTTTCCATTCTCTGTCACACTACCTCTCGTCTTATTAAATGTTCGCTGTTCATCCCATTTTTCAGCGAATTCCGACTTTTTCATTTAAATTTTTCAGACATAATTTCTCCTTCTAATCTCTTTTCTTTGCTTTCTTACGTAAAACCTCTCCCGCCCTATTCAATAGTCAATGAATTCAGTCATGTAGTTCATCATTTTTTCCCAGCCTGTACGTTAATAACATTCAAGTGCCATCTTTTAACTCGGCTAAATATATTTAGGCATCCATTTGGTTTCTTATCTAACTTGAAAGCCGCACATCAAAGGAAAAAAAGCAGAAAATAAATCCAAAGGGTAGGCAACTATATTGGTTACTAGGATATCATTCTAGGCTGAGCAAATACTATAAATGCCTAATCTGCACAGTTATCATTAAACCCATCTGGACTTACGCGTATTGAATTATGAGGATACGCTAAAACGAGTAATCGTAATATTGTTCAGAGGGGGGCTCGAAATAAAGTTATAAAAAGACTGATTATTAATAAGAGCAAGGTGATTTCAAAGGAATGAAGACTTGCACCGGAACTTAAATCTGAAATGCGTGGGTGATGTTATGCCGGAGTTTCGAAAGGCGTACTATGAAATATCAGAGTACCATATTATTTAGCTTGTGATTACGAAAATGTCAAAAACTATAAATTGTTATCATATTAAATTTAGATAGCGTCAGATGTTAACGCTGTTCACCATGCTGCAAGCTCTGTAGCCCCCTCCTCTATTTTGCGTACACTCCACTTAAGCGTGGCATCATGAAAATCATGAACTTCTACAAATAACTCAAAATTTAACTAGGAGGCCATGCCGTTTGCCCGCTTCACTCGCCAACTTCCGCTACGTCCCTCGTTCACTGAATATTTTTCGAAATAACGCTTCTTCAAATGCAATGTTCCGTATATTCTCTTCACTGACGTATTTAATCTTGATTGCTGTACTTGATGCAGCATACACAGACAGAGTGCTACGCAACTGTGTGAAAATATCGACTCTCTTCATCATCAATCCGGCTTTGACAAAACTTTAATCTTGCGACTTGTTAATCGTCATAAAAAACGCCAAACTCGCGAGAAATTGCCAATGTTTTTCGATTTTCAATTACTTCTGGTTATTTTTGATTAATATCTAACTAGCTTTCAAATTATTAAACTAATGTAAACGTGAATAAAAATGTGACATGAAAGAAAAAAAAAAAAAAATTCATTTTTTTAAAAAAATATATAGAGAGATGGATAAACGTAAAATAAAGTGGTCCTTTTGTAAGAACTAGCTGCCGTACCAACAAAATTTGTATTAAAAGAAAAAAAAAAAAAACAAAGAAAAAACACTAAATAAAATACGTAATTGTCAAAAAATAATTCATATTACGAAAACTGAAATATTATAACGCATTATTTAAAATAATTTTTTTATACTTGCCCGAAATGTTGCGTATCGTTTATCGGATTTAAACACTCGAAACAAAAGGATTTTGGTCTGACTGGACGGATTGTATGTTCGTACCTGCACACAGTATAGAGACCAACCGGCGACGTAGTAAAACTTTTGGCCTTCTTTTGCTGCGCAGTAACTATTGGCGGAACTGGCATCTGAATGTTGGTAATGGAAGGCGGGTATCGTATAATACCTGGTGATATTAGAAAAGAAAAATTTGCGTGAAAAAACGAACTAGTAGTTTCGAAACACGTTTAGACTGCTTTTCAGGAATATTACCAACGGTTGCATACCTGGAACAGAGCACGACGTATGGTCCTTCGACTGATGCTCCTTCAGATAGCTTTTTTTTACGAATGTTAAAATACATCGGTTACATTTCCAGTTCATGGTTTTTTTCATATGACGCTAAAATTCAAATTTATAAACAATTAAGCGAATACAAGATGAAATTATACGTCGATTAATACATATTAATTATATAAATTAGCGGTGTTTTCTCTTCCGTGTCAGAAAATTAGTCGGATAGGTTACAATCAAATTTAAACTTTCTTTCACGCGGGGATCGAAATGTTTAGCGGGATTTTCTTTTTCCGATTTAAAATAAGAAAAAAAAAGAAAAAAAAAAAAATAGTTTATACAATACAAAAAAGACGGTTGAAACATCAGTTTACCGTGAGAAGCAGATACAGTCTCTTACTGCTAACCTCACAGTCAATTACTGTAATAAGCTGATCGAATATTCAGATTTTGTTGTTCATTTAGAGGAAAATTGCAAAAAAATTTCTACGTAACTCTAAAGGAACTGTTTTTTTTTCTTTTTTTGTTTTTGAAATACATATACCATTCGTCAAACATCGGGCTTAGATTAAACAATCGCCTTATTGAAAAAAACTTAAATAAAATAAACTACGAAAATGTTATCGCTATCTGTTAAGAAGAATCAGCTAAATCAAACAATGTCTCCCGAATAGAACAGTATTAATTGAAATATCGCAATTTAAAAAAAAAAAAAAAAAGGTGTGTTTAAAAATCAAAGACGATCACACTATTTTTTAAGTTGCTTAAGCTACTTAAAAGAAAATTTAATTATTGTTCGACCATTATTTATCACAACCACAATCTTCATACATTTCGAAATCCCACTTAATTGTTTTTAAACTTTTAAACAGAAATTTCAAACACCCCCAAAAAAAAGGAAAAAATATTACAATCTATAAGCTTCTGATTACCAAGATGAAAAAAATACCGGGTATTTATTGAAACTATTTAAGTTCTCCGTAAATGTAATGTAAAGTGATATCTTTGGCGAAAAACTTTTAAGTTTGACATTCCACTAACATCAAATCTCTATTCTGTTCATCACGATCTTCTAACGATTCAAACATTTTCAAAAACATTTCCAAACTCACGTTTATACGTTTGTTACACATTCTGTTTCTAACGAATTAAAAATTCATGTTAAAATTAATACTTCATTGTAAAATACCTTGAAAAACTATAAATCGTTACATTCGTTTCACAAAAACGCTACGTATGCGTGGAGCATACTGAACTTGGGAGCATGACTGTTTTGTCGCTACATGTAAATATAACAGGATCAAAATATGAAGTATTAAAAAAGCTCACAAAGTGTGGGAAACCGACAAGTATACGACAAAAAAAAAAAAAAAAAAGAAAAGATTATTGAAAAATCTCTTACCTGTATGTGGCTAATAAAGAAACTGACGTTGGCCGTTAATTTTCGGTTATTATTTTCAAATGATACCACTTTCAAACACAATGGGCATTGCACACGTTCTCCTCCATTATGCATCTGTAAATTATGAATGATGATTTTAATCCGATTAGAATCAGAATAATACTTCATATTACAATTTAAAAATGGAAGAGAAAATTGTTTGACTAAACAGAATTATAATATAATTAATAGGTTATATACAGTACTTTAATAGAACAATCGTTGAATAAAATAGTAAACGAATAACTTTAAAAGCAGCACAAACTAAAAGTGAGTAAACTTTATTATTTCACTGAAATTGAATTATTTCGATATAAAATCTACTCGTTAAAATAGGCAGTTTTGCTACTAAATCTCCCTTCAATCTAAATAAAATTATTCACGTCCATAATTGCCTAACGGTACTTTTCATGTATGCAGTTTTCTGTTCTAATTCTTAAACGGTGTATTCGAAAAGAATCGATTGAAAATTTCTGAGATGTAAAATGGTTAAATCTAAAAAAAAGTCTGTGTAATAAATTTAAAAACCAAGAAAAGAAAAAAAATATACATATATATACGTATCAGTGAATCTTACTTCATAAAAATGATCGACCACTTTTTTATGTTCGGAAGATCGATATTTGCAAATAGTACACTGATAAGGCAATTCTAACTTTACGTGAGCCATGTGCATATGTGTTATCAGTGTAACTCTTCGGGTGAATCTTTCTTCACAAATTAAACAGGTAAGACCAATTTGAGAAGAAGAGTGTACCTAAAATTTGAAATGAAAAAACAAATGAAAGAACGATAAGCATTTATAGAGATGTTTTACAATAACGTAGTTACTAATCTGCCTTTAGCTAAAAAAAAAAATACAAATATTCGCGTAAAAATTTTAAAAAAATTATAGGACAAACAGTATTAATAATTAATGAATCGAAATTTATTTACATTAGCTATATGTTCTTCTAACTGTTCCACAGTAATAAAATTCCGCAAACAGTATTGACACTGATTGTCTACTGTAAATGCCCCTTCATTTAATGCGTGCCCAATTAAATGCTTCATAAACAGAATGTTATTATTGAAGGTACTTTTACATGCATAACACTAAAAAATAAGAAGAAAAACATTTTACTTTATTGAAAGATTAATTAATAAAAACTCTATAGGATTATATTAAAAATACGCTAAACGACGATCTCTATAATGTAAATTAAGACCATTACCTTGAAATATATTCTCAATAGTAAGAATAGTTTTTACTACGAATCAAAATCATTAAATATTTTAAACGTCTGCACATTCAACGATTTAAAATTAACATTTCTGCATATTTATCTCTTTTATTCATCATTTTTTGAACAAACAGTAAATACTGTTATTGTACACTGTGATCATAAACATAATGTTCAAAACTAGCCAGTATTCTTGGATTTTGTTTTATAATATTATAATGTATTTCATATTTCCTATTTGTTCTAATTAATTAGAATATTAGATGCCTTTAATAATTCGTCTATAATTATTAATTTTTTTTTTTTTTTTTTCGAAGAGGGCGAAATTACCAGATTACTAACATTAAAAGAGCCTGTAAAATAACATTTAAGAATTTAGATTATAAACGTTTTTTGGAATATCTAAACGATTTACGAACGCTTATAAAGTATGGAAAAACTTATATAATTAAATATCAGTTTGGATTCAGAGCCAAGCACAGTAAAATAGAACAAGTGCATCGTGTAGTTATCATCATTGAAACATCTCTCGAAAAGAGAAAAAGTACTGCGACGCTGTGTTTTTGAACATAAGCCAGACTTTCGACAAAGTCTGGCACGATGGTATTTTACAGAAAATTAAACGACAATTTCCTTATGAATTATATATCAATTGCTTCAGTTACACCTGACTGAAAGATATTTCTACGTTAAGTATGGAGATAACTTATCATATATATCCAATAAAAGCAGGAGTTCCGCAGGGAAATGTTCTAGGGCCCTTATCCTATCTCATTTACACATCGGATATTCCTACACCTCGCAATGTAGAGGTAGCAATCTTTGCTGACAACACCGCGATGTTATGCTCGGACGTATGTCCTGTTAAAGCGCGGAATACCATCCAAGCAGTGGTTAGTGAAATTTCGTCATGGCTCAACTTATGGAAAATCAAAACTAATGGAAGTAAATCAGCGCGAGTAATCTTCACTAACAGAAAATTTGATCCGACGAAAGACGTAGTCCTGAACAATGCTGCAGTTCCGCGAAAAACAGATGTGAAATATTTGAGGATCAACGCTTAACATGGAAGAAACATATAACAGTAAAACGGACCGAATCAAATATAAAGGTAAGATAATTATACTGGCTAGTAAACGGAAAGTCGGAATTATCTTCTGAAAATAAACTACTAGTCTCTGTAATCAGATTTTAAAGCCAGTTTGGCGTTACAGCTGCCTGCTTTGAGGCTGTTCTTACAACGGATGATCCAAAACAAAATCCTCCAGATCGTTGTAAACGCTCCGTGGTACATTAACAATTAAATAACGCTTCACAAAGACCTCGGAATAAAGTTTGTCCAAGAAATAATATTCGACGACGCAAAGAAGTAATCCTACAGATTAGAAACGCACACGAACAATATAGCAATTGGATTGCTGGACAATCCACTGGAAGTTCGGCGGCTTGACAGAATCAAGTCAATGCATCTAGTGTAAGATAAAAGTAGTTCTAAAAAAACTTCTTTTTTATCACCTATCGCTGGGTAGGCTGTTATTCAAGCTATGTACACAAGATATTAAAAATAATTGCTAAATAGCTCTATCATCGGCTAGGTGCAATTTAGCTATAAAAGAATTAAAAAAAAAATTAAATACGATTTATTGCTACAACTTACAAACCATAGTTTTAGATACGAACATGTATATTAAAATACAATTGCATTTTTTCATAAACTTATTGGAATAATTTTATTTCTGCGAAACAAATTTATTCTCGTTAATGTTTTAAAAGAATCAACATATTTCCGAGATGGTAGCTCCGTAATTGTGGCTTAGTTATATTCATTTTTTCCGAAAATACTTTAAATAAACTAGTCTGAAGCTCAAATAACTATACTTTTTTTTATTGTACTCGTATTTGTATATCTTTTGTCTGTCGCGGAATAGTCGAAATCCACAATTCGGTAGAATCCTTAAAAACTTAACTAACAACAATTTTTTTAGAAAAATTGCGTTCTTAAATAAGATTCTTTTTTTTTTTTTAAAAAAAAAAAATTTAAAATTACATCATTAACTGCACCACGCAGAATTATTATTTTTATGAAACGGATGAAATTTTATCTATATCTTATTTTACATAATAATAGTACCTATAGAAATGAATTAACTAGGTGGACTGCACAGAAAAGTAAAATGAACGCGATCATAATGGGAGAAAATGTTGAAATTTTATTATGGGGAAAATCTGTAGAACAGCACTTTCAGTTGGACAAACGTGAAACTTAAAATTTTACAGTAAAATGATGATTTCTCAGAAATGCAAAACTTCTCTTCACATAGTTTAGATTATTAAAAAAAACTTTCGATAACTTCAAAAAAAAAACCATTAGAAACACGAAAAATTATCAAAAAATCAAGATGCTTACTACTAAAACTACAAGCCGTTTCAGCGTACAGTGAAAATTACGGAGTATTTATTTTGAAACGATAAATAACTTGAGCGACTTTTTAAAAATATTATTAAATCAAGATTACCTTCAAGCGTATTAAATTCTATTATATCGATGAGATTTTTATTAAATAACTTTAACCGATTAAAATAATAATTAAATAAAAAACGAGAAACTGAAAAATATTAATAAATAAACACTACGGAATAATGTAAAATGAATGCGCAAATTTAACGTTTTGGCCATGTTTCCGAAATATACTTCAAACGGAATTTCGGAATTTAGAGCGTATTGCTTTAGTCATCTTATATTCCTTTTATAATTAAAAAAGAACAGAATTTCTTTATTTTTTGAGAAAATAAAATCTTTATGCGATAATAAAAATATGAACTAAAATATCGAAAAGTACAAGGGAGTCAATGTAAAAATAATTTTAACAAGTATCCAATATTAGTAGTTACTTGAAAATAAATCGAATATTGACCTTGTCAGTTGCTTTAAAATAAACCATTTCAAAGACAAAAATTTAATAATTGTAGCAGTACTAACTGCTCATCACTGAAATGACTAAAAAGTTACACATATCATTTCACATGTCTAAATCTTCAAAAAATAGTAAGTTGCCTGTCTGATTGCTTTCAGCAGTGGACAGATATTTACTGAAGCATAAAGAAATGTTTAATATATAATTACATTTCCCTAGTTGGCAATGCTGCTAACCATATACAAATTTTAAAACATTGTTTCAAAATGTATGATACATATTAACGTTCTGAGGTTAAAAATATACTACTACAATCTTTTTTAATTTAGTGTACTACTAAGTTAATAACAATAAAAATATATCTTACTCACAAAATGTCAAAAGAAAATAGGAAAAAGAAAAGAATGGTTTATATTTTCAAAACTATAGAATAAAAATTTCAATGACCCGGTATTATTTTTGTACCGGCATTGACCGATGACCAATTACTGCGCATAAGATCATTAGTGTACCTTTAACTAATTATGACATTTGCAATATACTTCATAGCTATTTTTGTAAGTTTAATTTTTTTTTCTACATTACTGTATTATTAACGTATACAGTTTCTTTTTAACATTTTTTCTACTAATAATTTGCCATAAAGATAAAAGTATCCAAAAAGGAGAAAAAAAAAAATAATCATCATTAAAAACATTTTTACAATAAAACAACGGGATCCTGTTATTACATTAACTTCACTACAAAAAATTGTTTCCATTACATGCTCTTTACTTTCATGTTATCCACATTCTTTTACTTGTATATGATAGAGTGTTTTGCTCGAACTTGGATCCTTCCATCAGGAGAATAGAAAAGACGAGCAAGTATGAGACGGTGAAAGAAAGAAAAGCACAAGGCAGCAGAAAGAAAAGAGAAAAAGTAATCTATTCTAAACTAAACATGTTTGAAATAGGTTGATAATTTTCGCATACGTTCATGAAACCAGCTGTAAGTTACACGAATTTCTAGAAAATGCGGGTTATTTTTTTCATTTATTAGTTTAATGAAATCGACGAACGATAGTTAAACAAATTACCTTCATGTTTAAATCGATCTTTTTTAATTTACTGATAACGATATTATCAGGAGGAAGTGATCCGTAGTAGTAGCTCTCTAACGAAGATAAATTTTGGTACATCGGATTTATATTTGAATTTATATTCATATTCATTTTGTCTTCAGAATATTTACAGCTGGTATCGGATTTACGATTTTTCTTCGACAACGTTGCGCTGTCATCGACAAAATTTGGTTCTTCCATCGTTGTACTAGAGGCAGACTAATGAATTCCAGCAAAAAAAAATAAATAAATAATTAAATATTAGTAAAATTTGTTACAAATTAAACTAAATTCAAATACATTTAAACATTTCGAAACAAAACGTCAACTACAATGAACGTTGCATTAAGGAATAAATTAGTGAAAGATCGTATTATTAAAAATCGAAAATATAAATAAATAAATAAATAAACAATATTATTAAAATTATTCTTAAATAAAATGGAAAGAATGATCATAGAGCTGCACCATTTAAATTAGTTATTATCTAAGTTTTTATGAACTAATTAAAAAATTGTAAGTTAAATTTACTTCTCGATTAGGCTTAATTAAATTTTATAATTTACCAAAAAGTATACCCAATGTGTTAAAAACCCGTCGCTATAATACACTGAAATGTATATATGTGCAAGTTAACCCAATTTAATTTATAAGATGGCACGATAAGGCTTGCTCGTAAAATTACACTGACCATTATTAATGCTATATAAAAGAAACTCAATTTGAAACTATATACAATACTGAGGAATAATTTAATAAAAAAAAATAAAAAACAACAAAACAACGAATACATTGCTGACATTACGCGGTATAATGGTTTAAAAATACTATTTAACTACGCTTAGCACATACGGCATTAAGTCTTTTTTTACGCTTAAAACTGGACAAGTAAAACTCATCAGGTCTCGTATTCGATTTTTAATGCACTTCACACTTAGCGACAAAATTAGGTATGATTGGACTTTGTAAGAAATGCAGGTATTAAATTTCTAATATTTGAAGTCGGGTCGATAACTTTGTATATTTCAAAGAATTACAATTGGCCTAAGAATCGGTGCACAGTCCTGTAAGAGCTATGACACTGATTTCACAAAGTTCATTTCTTTCTCGGTTTCCCTATTAGTACGCTTTACCGGTTTCATTTTATTAACTAGTAATATCACATTTCACACACAAAATGAATGAGGTAAGATAAAATAATGAATAGTTATAAGTCACGAATATTTAAATGAATACAGACACATTCTAAAAACATTTTTGGGAATATCCCATCTTTAGCTAGAAAAGAAGAAAAAAGACATTTTACTAAACTGAATCTGAAAAAGACGTCCTCTTTTTTTCGAAGCTCGCCAACAAACAATACTGATCAATATTGCTGAACGGAAATTGTAATAGGTGACTTTATTACACATAAGATCAACAGTGGCAGTAATGAAGTCAAAAGGAAGAACAGCAGAGAGACATGGAAATGAACGAATGAAAGCTGCACTATAAGGAATAGGGATATTGAGTTTAAGAATTTGGAAATAAAGAAAGGAACGCTCAAAAGATAGACTCGAATAGAATATGATGCAAAGGGTAATAAAGGGAGGTTGCTGTAATAAAAAAAAAAAAAATGAGAACGAAATGATGGAAGTCGGGTTAAAGCGTAACCGACACATAGGAAAAATTAAGTAGTTCTGTAAAAAAGGGAAGTTATGAAAGCAAAAATTAGGTGGAATAACGGTTTAAATATAAAGACAGAAGAAATGTTGATTACAAAAACGACTAAGGATGCGGCTAAAAATTTTCTTAATCGCACTGACTGGGAGACTGAAATATATGTAGTAGTCTAATATAAAAAAAATATTTCTGATAGGTAGCTAATAAAAATAAAGTATACAACAACAGCAGTCCATATGAATAACATGCATATTAAGGGGGTATATTCTGTTTTGAGGTGATTTTTTTTTTACGGACGCAATAAAAAAAAAAAAACAATAAACATTTTTACTACACATTTTCTTTTCAGTTTTTTAATAACATTTTAAAAGTGTAAAAATGTATTTAAAAAAAAAATAAATAAATAAAAATTGAAATTGATAGAGGCCGGCGAAGTGGGGACTCAAAAAAAAAAAGCTGTCTCCTGGTTGACATGATTCCAACCCTCCCGGTGATCTGAAACATAAAATTTTGGTGAATTCTTAAAAAGGAAATATGTAGAATTAGCCGGACGTAGGCGATTCTAAAAAAATAATTTTTTCGCAAAATGGCGTCCATGTGAAAAAATAGGTAATTTTTTGCCTTATTTTTCCAACTCTGGAATTTTTTAAAAATAGTAAAAAAAAAAATTTTCAAAAATTTCTACGCCAGCCAATTTTGAAAGTATTAAGAAGGTCTGTACCAAATTTCAAGTAAATCGGTCCATTAGATCTTGAGATATCATGTCAACCGTATCGAAAAAAACACGTTTAATGTTTGGAGTTGAGTTGAAACTTCGTTTCTTCCACGTGCCATCACCAAAGACAGTCAGATGTGTAGGGTCAGCATCAGGTTCTAAGGATTGTGTTATCTCTTTTCCTTCCTTAACGGCTTTTGAAACTATATAAGATCATAAACTGCACGTGAAGCTATCTGAAAATTTTCCAGACAACCGTAGTACGTACTAATTGACAATCCTTGGTAAATATCCATCATGCTGCAAAATATATTTATGCCTTCCTTTCCTACATCTAAATGTCTCATTGCTACGACGATTCTACGATTAATTTCAAAAGCTTTATTGATGAATATTGATGTATTGTATACCGTCACAACTGCATTGCAATGCAATTTTAAATTCCAACCCACCGAGGAGCAGTTCGAGAAAATTTAATGTTTTCCTTGCATTCAGCACAACAAACTACGGCAGACAAGGCCGCAAAAACCGAAACAAATTCTAAGATACAATATCCGTAATAATTTTCTATTATAATTTCATCATCTTTCACTTAGTTTCTATTCAGGTAGTCGGAGATTACCTACCGTCTACTATTGATTCGTTCTGGCCGGACTGGTTTAGTCGGCGCGTCACAAAAAGTAACTATAACTCCGAAAATAATTCGAATTTCTAAAAATCCTCTTAGAGGCTTATTCTTAAGGGTCTAAACTTTGAAAATATAGGGAAAAAAAAAATCGATTTTTTCAAATTTCTAGATCAGAATACCCTCTAACTCTTCAAAAGTTAAAACAAATATTTTTAATTTTCAAAACAGAAATTATTTAGCTCGTCCGTTACTACTACATAACATTGTATGTTATTAAAATAAAAGTTTATTAAAATGTTTTTTGATAAATGAACCCGCCCCCCACACATTTTTTAAATTTTAAAATGGGATATACTTGGAAAATATCATATATCATATATATCAGGGATGAATTCAGAAATTTGTTTCAGGGGGAGAGGCAATTTATGCTCTTAGGGGGGCAGAGATTTTGTTTTATATTTTTACTGAGAAATTTTTTTTTGGATATTCTTCAATAAAACCAAATGTGTAAAAAATAATTTATTAAGTAATTTAAAACAATGAAAAAACAAATGTGAACAATAAATTTCAAGTAAAATAACGGATTATAAACAACAATGTTTTCTAAATTGGTTTTAAAATTATTAATTCTAATTGTAGCATTAAAGAATATATTGTAAAAAGATTCAAATGGGTTTAATGGGTTTATTATCCTTTTAAAATAAACGAATACGCCGTGGTTTTTCCTGCGCATAGCAATTAATCACTTTCATCATAAACTCATCATTTAAACTTTCTAGTCCTTCTATACTTATTTTCATACATGCTAATAGAGTTTCTGTACCCATCTTATTTCTAATTTTATTTAAAATACGGTTCATAATACTGAACGAACGTTCTACACTAGCTGTTGATACTGGTATACACAGTAATTTTTCACATAATATTTTTAAATGTTCAATCAACAAATTTCGAGTCTATTTTTTGACTGTATTAACATAAATGAAACCATAGGTAACATTTAAATCACCAGAAAACTTAACTTCGTACTAAAAATTAGAAATTTATTAAAAAAAGACTTGATTAAAAATAATGATTCTTTCAAACATAATATAAAAGATAGTATAGAATATTACAATATTAAAAACCATAAATATTTCAGTTTACTTACTACTTTTTAGAAGAATATATTTAATTGAGGTATATTAGAGAAATAAAACTAAATAGAAAAAAAACGGAAGTAATCAAGGGAACGGACAATAACTTCGTAAATATATGTAATTCAAAGTGAAATACCAGACATGAATGTTCAGATTTTTACAGATGAATAATACCAAGCCTAACATCCTACTACGGCAGCTGTTTTAAGTGGACTTTTCTTGGAAATAAAAAACAAGAAAGAAGTAACGGAGACAGAAATGAAGTTGTCTATAGATCATGTCGCTTACAACAAAAAAAAAAAAGGATAAATGAAAACTGATAAGAAACATTTAACGAATTTTATTGATATTAATGATAATTCGATTGACGTGAAACATGATAGTACCCGTACCCGTTTACGCTGACAAAAAATACAAACTGCGGCGAATATTTTTTTCAGCTCGTCAGTATTTTACATCATTCGCACATTTGTAATAGAAGCATATCAGTTTTCATAAAATACAAGCAAATGTCAAAATCAAATTTTAAAAGGTCATTTTTTTTTATTCCTATTATAACTAAACAAAGAGAATAAAAAGAAATCTATTTCCTATTAAATTGCTACATTTTTAAACAGTCTGTATTAATTTCTGGGAGGGAGGGATTTTAGAGTCATGGGGCACCCCCCCCCCAACCCCACTAGATTCATCTCTGATATATATATATATATATTGGTAGATAGAACTCTTGGTGATGTTCCAAACGTCCTCAACTGTTCTCTGTGCTTCCAAGTTTATTTGGGAGATTGCCCTATGTAATTCGTGCGTGGTTTTATTCAGTATTACTTGGTTACGAAGATTGTTTATAGCTAATTTCCTAGCGCAACTCCTAGCTGGAGCATACATTGTGCGCGGCCGTAGGTGAATTCGCATTTTCTACCAATGCTGCTCGTTATCGCTTGGAAAACAAGTAAATGCAAAGAATGATTGGTTTTATGATAACCAGCTTGAGATTCAAAGACTCATAATAGCCAAAAACAAAGCGTACAACAGATATCTGAGCAAGGGATCGGTCGAAAATGGAATAAAGCTCAAAGAGGCTAAAGCCACGTTACAAAGAGCAACTAGGCAACTTAAAAACGAATGGTGGACGGAAAAAGCGAACCAAATCCAAAATTTTATTAATCAGAACGACCTAAGGAGTTTTTACTCGGCACTCAAGAAGGTCTATGGACCAACCTACGAGAACATTACTCCAATTAAAGATAAAGAAGGTAATCGCTTAGTTAATCTAAATGACATTACAAACAGATGGCGGGAATACTATTGTGAACTACTAAATCATGAGCGTCCAACATTGGAAAGTATAACAGACCTTCTTCCGCCGTACGATGAATATACCAACATGGATTATAAGCCAGAAGTATTCGAAATTAAGAAGGCAATAGACGGACTTAAAAATATGAAAGCTCCCGGTCCCGATGGCATCCCAGCAGAGATCTTGAAAATTGGTGGACTCAATCTTGCAGAACATCTAAGGAAAATGTTTGAAATGATCTGGGATCAAGAAACTGTACCCCTGGACTTTGGTTTATCAATGATTGTAAACATTTATAAGAAAAAAGGGGAAAAGGAAAATTGCTCAAACTATCGGGGAATATCGCTACTGTCCACAACAGGTAAGGTGCTAGCTAAGGTCATTTACGACCGAATCGCGCCAATTTTCGAAAGAATTATGCCCGAATCGCAAGCAGGTTTCCGCAACAACCGAAGCTGCATCGACATGATTTTCACAGCAAGACAATTACAGGAAAAGGCTTTTGAACAACAGACCGGACTCTGCATGGCATTTATAGACTTGACAAAAGCATTCGACTCCGTCAATCGCAGGACTCTCTTTAATATCCTGATCAAACTTGGATGTCCAAAGAAGATTGTTCGTATAATAATCGCCTTATACTCAAACAATAAAGCAGCAATTATGACAGGCGGTAAAATCTCTGACCAGTTTGGCATTGGTACGGGAGTTAAACAAGGCTGTATTTTGGCTCCACTTTTGTTCAACATCTTCATGGCAGCTTTCATGTTCGTCGTCGATAAACGTCTTCATACCAGAGGCGTCAGCCTTAACTACAGGACGGATGGAGGCTTACTTAATCTGGGTAGACTTAAAGCGAAAACTAAGGTGTCAAAGTTCAGGGTCATCGAATTGCAATATGCTGACGACTGTGTCATCGTGGCACATAATAAGACCGATCTACAAATGATGCTAGAGGTACTGAATGAAACATACAAAGATTTTGGCCTTGAAATAAACATCGATAAAACCAAATTACTCAGCAACGAAACCTCACCTACAAATAACATACAGATACGCGGAAAAATATTAGAGCAGGTAGACACTTTTCAATATCTCGGTTCGTTCCTAAACCACAAAGGAACAATAGATGACGAAATACAAAATAGAATCAAGTGCGCCGCTTCAGCCTTCGGCCGGCTAAAGCGCAAGGTGTTTTATAATAAGGATTTGTCGATCGCCACCAAAGCAGCAGTTTATCGTGCTATCGTTATCCCGTCTTTGTTATACGGAGCCGAAACATGGACGCTATACAGGCGCCACATCAAAAAATTGGAGCAGTTTCAACAACGGGTCTTGCGAGCGATACTGAAAATCAGATGGGACGACTTTATTATGAACGAAGAGGTATTGCGTCGGTTTAACTCAGAACGAATAGAATCGCTGACCACACGTGCTCAACTACGGTGGACGGGACATGTTATAAGAATGGAGGATTCCAGGTTACCAAAGCGAATGCTGTATGGCGAATTAGAAGAAGGAGCTAGAAAACGGGGTGGACCTAGGAAGCGTTACAAGGACCATATTGCGTCGCTGTTAAGGAATGCAAATTACGTAGAAGCTTGGGAAACCGCCGCCTGCGATCGTGTAAAGTGGAGAAGAGTAGTTGAAGCAGTGTCCTTAACTACTGGACCATTAAAAAGAAGAAGAACAGTCAACGACAGCTCTAGTCCACCTAACGTTTTCGAATGTCATCATTGTGGTCGCATTTGCTATTCCAAGATTGGTATCATCAGTCATCTCCGCACCCACCCTCAGCAGTAGATACGAATGTGCAACCAGTTCACTCGGACACGAGTTGCAGCAGAAGAAGATATATATATATATATATATATATATATATATATATTGATACGGATTCGGTAGTTGTATAGCATCTTTTGATGGTATCCGAGTTAGAGAAATATTCTCTGATATTCTCATTAATTTACGATCTCTCGGACATTGTTCTTTTCGCGTCGCTACATCCTTTTGTCAGGGATGCTTTCTCAGCCAAAACCAAAAATACCCGTGCACGGTTGTACGTACGATCGCATCGGGGTAGAGACTGCATTAGTGTGTGAGATAGTGGTCGAAAGCTAAGACAGTGTCATGTGCCCACAGCGGAAACGCACAAGAGCACAATGTGTTGAGTGACATTAAGCTGCGAGCGAATTTTGTAAATGCCGCTAAAATCAGAGGGGGTGGTTAATACGGCATGAGATACTCTCGAAACATTGATTGACATTAATCCCTTTTGTTTCGTGCATTGTTCAAGTTTTCTAGTAGTCTTTTATCTACCGCCAATGCGTAATTTTGCAATCTGGTCGGTGTATCGCCGTATATACGCGTTTTAGAACGCCCGTTTTGCATGCCGTTTTCTACGATTTGTTTTTTTTTTCTATAATGCTAGTCACCTTGAAACATACTGTACATCTAATTCAAAAACCATTTGAGCATGATCACAATTTTGTAAAGCTCGAACTGGGTACACATTCGCAGGAGTTTTTTGTTAAAAAGGGATTAAGACAAGGATGTGTACTTTCGCCCATATTGTTTAATTTATATGAGGAACATATAATGAATAAAGTCTTGCATGGTTGGAACGATGGAGTTCCTATCGGAGGGCTCAAAATATCGAATCTACGGTTTACTGATGACATAGCATTGGTGGTATCGGATATGGGTGAGATGCGGCAGTTACTAAAGAAGCTGTAAGAAGTAAGTAAATCGTGTGGTCTAGAGGTAATCAACGAGAAAACAAAGGTGATGGTGATTGATAGGAAGAACATGATAAGAAAAGAACACAAAATCATTTCTGATTATGAAACGGTGGCGCGCTTCGTTTACTAGGGATTCTTGGTGGAAAGTAAGGGAGGGTCTGAAGGTGAAGTCAAAAGAAGAATTCAGATGGCACGGAGTGCAATAGTTAAACTGACCAGAATATGGAAAAATTCTTCTGTTCCTAAAATCGTTAAAGTCCAGCTTGTACGCACTCTGATTTTTTCAATATTTCTGTACGGCACGGAAACATGGACGATTAGAAAATCTGAACATAGTCGTTTAAATAATTTCGAAATATGGTGCTAGAGGCGACTTCCTAGAGTTTCGTGGATGGAAAACGTACTAATGCATCTATTTTGGATGAAACTGGCGTAACCCGCAGATTATCAATGGAGGTTCTGATATGGACGATGAAATTTTTTTGTTACATAGTACGCAAACATGATGGAATCGAAAGAACGATAGTTATGGGGAAAATAAATGGTGTGCGATCAAAGGACAGAGCGCCAACTAGATGAACAGATGCAGTGATTGCTGCAACACGAAGGCCAGTTTCACGGACAATTGTGAAGTTGTTGTCTCGACTATGTTTTGTTTAACGTGATTGTTAGTTTAGTACCGATACATTTTTTAACTCTCCATAAATCTCAAATTACATGTTAATTCGTTTTTCTTATCTTTACGAGTCGTTTATTTAAACACGTGATTGATAATTACGGTGAGATCTCGCAGTGAAGAGAAGTGCTTCAGTACCTAAGTAAAATCGGTTCACGGTTATGATTATTCCGGTTTTAAACCGTTGCTCTTTTTAGTCAAATTTTTCCGGTATACGTGCATTCATTGTATGCCTAATGCTCTGCAGGGTGTGGCACTATAAGTGTCACTGGCGCCCGTGATTTTTCGTAATTCTTACATTTTTTACAAATTTTCGTACTTTTTTTTTAACCAACAAGGAAATTAACAAGCGGTTCCGTACTCCGAAAAGAGAAAATAGTATTAGATTTATAACATCGATAGTGAATTCGTAACAATATATATATATATATATATATATTTAAAAACATATTTTTTAACATGTCGATATACTTACAGATATCGGTACGGAATTGCTATTAGAAGCTGGCGACACAGGTGCTGAATCAGTGGTCTGAGTTGCTGCTTGGTTTATTATTTGATTTACGATTGGACTGGACGTCTGACTTGTTGCTGTAGTTATTGTCTGACTGTTGGTTTGAGTTACCATCTGATTAACCGGCTGAGTTACTATTTGGTTTATTGTTTGATTTACAATCTGATTTGTAGACGTACTTTTTTCCATGTTCGAATTAAGGGTCACCTAATTTCATACGACAACGTGTAAATACGTATACTTTCGAAGTTATTAAAAAATTATATTAAAAATTATGAAAAACTTATTGCCGTCATACAGTAGTATAAAATATTCAACAACGGGTGTGTAATAAAGTATCTTCAAAATAATCTAATTAAAGAAGAATTTAATTCATTTTTGGTGTACAATGCATTTATTATGTATACCACTTTTTTTCCAGTACTTTTTCTTAATTAAATCGTACCACGGTTACTATAAGGAAAGAAATCTATAGAACACAAAAGGTCATAATAATTCCAAATTTGTTAATTTTAAAATATACTTCTTTACCTCAGTTAAAATTTTTTCGAAACAAACAATGCAGAAAACTAACAATTGTCGGTGTAATTAAAAAATCAATCCACTTACAAAATATTGCGAACACAAATATATAACGACAATTGGAGTACAATACATGTAACATCTTCAAATGAACCTTCCGAAAATAATGATAAAATTGATTTAAACTCATGCATCCTATTGAAAATTTCCGCGTATATTTTTGAATTTCATAAAAAATTCTTAACTGATTTGAAACTGTATATTATCTTGCAATACTAAATGAAATATAGATTACATTCGTTCTTCGCGTTTTATCATTGGAGTATTCTAATTTTCACACCTAGTTTGATATTAAATTCTTATTTCATTCATGTATTAACGCATTTTCATATTTCCCAACTGGTGGCGTACTTTAAACATAAATTCCAAGCTCACCTACGTACAAACGGTAAAATGTAGAGTGTTTAAGAGCAAGACACTTTTACTGAATCTGTTAATCCGGCATCCTAAATCTTTAAATAATGGTTTTATAAGAATATTAAATTTTTTTCCCCCGATATGACCGCTCCATCGATATTTTAAAATGTTTTTGTTAATGTATTTTTAATGATATATTGCACCTCTGCATAATCCATCAATTGTCTATTACTTTCGGTAAAAGACATAATACACTTTTTCTTTTGGTTGAAGTAATGCTCTATTTATTATAAAAAATACGAAGAGACATTAAAGAAAACACCCAGCCATTAAATAGGTAAACAGCAATCAAGATCGTTTTATTCATTAGTTATTAACTTTGTTTTTTGTTTATTATGACCATTTATTATCTTCCAGGTTGAGTCGATTTTTAAAGAACTAACAAAAAGATGTCTTATACCAGCTACATGTCACAGATATACATAAAATCTCGGGCTTTGAAGATTAAACTTTGACAGAGAGACGTGTACGGATTAAAAAATACAAAGGAGATTTTGCTTATGATACGAATGAGTTGAAAAATCTGCGGTAGCCAATAAGCACAGAACGAACGAAATCAGTATTTGTAATTCAGTAACCTAAGTACTAGAAGAGTATGAAGGATTTAGTTATTTTGGCCACTGGTGGGGCATCCGGACTGAAAAAAGCCATTACTGAAAGGCTAGTGAAAAAAGGCTCGAAAGTCATCTTGTTGGATTCATCAACGTCAAAAAAGTTTCCGAAAATATTGGACTATCTAGTGTAAAGTTTGTTCTAGTGCAAATGATATGTTCAATGCTGTTAACATAATAAAAGAATCGTTTGGTAAATTAGTTGCTACAGTTAATTATGCAACTGTATCAGTTGTATTTCAAAAGCATAGTTTTTATAAAAACTCTGTTCATCACTTACATTTCAGTCACAATCTTATTATTAAAGGGTTTGAAACATTTCACGTTATCAAATTGACAATGGAATTAATTGGTAATAATGTTCCAAACGAAGATGCTTAAGAAGCATTGTAATTAATACTTCCACATTTGCTGTGTATGACGGATCTGCCGGTCAAGTAGAGTTTGTAGCCAGTAAAGCAACTCTGTTGCTGATGTGACTTTACCTTTAGTACGTGACCTCACCCAGCATTATTCAATCATCACTCTTTTCTTACATTCTAGAAAAACTTGATAGATTTTCAGCCGAATCCACATTATCTCCGAGTTGATTTGAGGATTTGGTAAACTGTCAGAACTTGCCGCTTTAGTTATATTTATAATAAATAATCCGTTCATAATGGAGAAATTATTAGATTTGATGGCGGGTTTTGTATATTATAAATGCTCGGTAAAATATCTCCATTTTTAATGTTTCCTAATAAAGTGACTGCTTCATACTGCGAAGAACCGATATGCGCAGCGCGATAAGTATCTGTGTATTTGCAAACTCTGTTAAATACAAGCATATTTAAAGGCTGGTCATTGTTGGCACTGTGCATTGTTGAAGATCAACTTCGGTTTCATCAAGCCATTCGGCGTCATCATTTTCGCGCACTACGCAGAGAATCTTTCTCGATCTAGCGAACGATCGCCGTGTGAGAACGCGTGAAGGATAAACATTGTGCATCTCTGGACTATTATTGCTCGGATCATTAGGTTGCTTGACATGAATTTACACGTGCCTTAACATTCTTCTCTGTACAGAAGTACAGTACACACCGCTGGTACATCTTTCCCACAAGCTGCTGATGATCATTCTTCCGGCTAGGGCAATACAGGTCATAAGGCAATTTGTTGTCAAAGCCTTCATGTGTTGAGGTAATTCCAAGAGACCGAAGCAGAAGAAATGCAGCAAACGTCTTGCCATTAGACAGTTACTGGCGACTGCGTTGCCTCAGTGGCAACGGCGAGTCAAGGTCACGCGTCGCTTTTCGGTTTAGAAATCGCGCGTCCAACGAAAAAATAAATACACGTGATATCTCACTACAACCCCCCTTGTGATATTTCGTGATTTTTTCCGACCCCCCCCCCCGAGCCTCACGTGATTAATGGACGATCCCTAACTCAGGAAAATTTTAAACTTATTTTTATAACTCTGCATAATTATTTGTACATAAATACTTACAACTTCTTTTCTTAATTCGGGCATGGATTCAGAGCAATTCGCTTTCCACTTATCGTACCTCCAATCTTTGAACGGGTCTCTACTGATTTCAGAGAGCACTTGAATTAAGGGGTAACCTAAAATAAACGATTTAATAATTTAGATAAACCTCCGAAAAATTATCAGTAAAACAGTTCACATATAGGATTATAATAATGTTGTTTACTGTAATAAATACCTGTAACTAATTTCGATTGTTCACTGATGTGAGATATGATGTTATTAAAAGCGGACGACGGTATAGCACCCCAACATTCTCGCCAGCAAAGTTCATCCAAAAATTGTTGTATAATTCTCGTGTTTAATAAAGATAACGTATTCTAAGAAAGAAAACAAGAATAAATAAAACAAACGATCAATATTAAAATTTTGGCAAAAAAATGTCAACCTGAAAAATTGTTACCGTCAAAATATCAATAAAACAGTTGGTAGGTGTTGTTTTATATGGAATTTCTTCTTCATGACAAAATTTTTTCTTTAAATAAATTTCAATTTTTAAATTACAAATTATTTTTGCAACCAACGCTACTTTTTTAAATTCATTTGTTTCATCCGTTATTATTCGCATCTTTATTATATATCAATATGTGTGTAATATATTATTTTGATAGTACGAAAACAAGCAAAGTTCGTTTAATACGAAAATCTGACATTTGCGAGGACAAAAATATAATTGATATTTTTCATAAAATTAGACTGATGACCCGGTAATTTTGTTGATTAAATAAATACTTTAACATTGACGAAAATATTAGAATGAATGTTATTTTAACCAACTGCGAAAGTATGGGGAAGTAAACAAGAAAACATCGAATTCAATGAGAGAGATTAAACATAAGAAACGAAACAGAGTTATCATGATATACAAGTGCCAAACATTGCAGAAATATCTACTGTGTTAACAAAGATTTATCATTTTTTGCTGATAATTCGAACGCTGAAATTTTTAAAAACAATTTAGGCCAATTGGAACAATTTACACCCCCCCCATCCGGAAATTATAAAAACAATTATGTTGTGTACTTTTTTTTTTCTTTTTTATTCAAAAGTTCTTGTGTATGACACTAAGCATACTATTAAATTTTAGAAAATTCTACCTTTAGAGTGAGATTTCTTTTAATACGAAACTCGCTTCATACAAAAAATATTTTTGGTACTTATAGTTCTTCTTAAATGATTTCGACAGATGCATCAAAAAAGTAAAATAAATAAAATAAAAATTATTTAAATAAATTTCTAAAACTATATTAAAATACTTATTTTCAATTTAAAACATAATTTTTTTTCCCTCACTATCTGACAATATTTTAAACAAATATGCTCTCTGCAAAACTGTTCTTTAAATTGAATCATTCGTGTTCTTTGAAATCGGATTTAAAATGACTTTACCACTTCATCAATATACTCGATTGTTCTAAAAATTTTCATCTTATATCCAGGTTCAGTGAGAGCTTAAGTTTAAATTCACTATTGAACTTCCTTCCTTTAATAATTTAAACCAGTTGAGTACATTTGAATATGCCAAACATTATCTTAAAAATGTTACAATTATATAAGTTATAAATATATATAACGAACTGAAGTCACCCTCACACACCCACAGACGAATTACCAGAAAGAGAAATTTCTTTATATTATTAATTTACACGTTTTCTTAATTCTAGTTTTATCCCTATAATTATTTAGCCATACGCTTAGCATATTTATAATGTTAAAATTTATTTTATTATCTAATTAATCGGTAATACTGAATCAACGTAATATTATATTCAGTGTAAATTTATGTTTATTTATTTATTCCTTTTTTTTTTTCAATAGCACGCAAAAGTGATATAATACATTTTTCATTAATTCCCCAAAAACTGAACTGTTTCGACTTACTCTGTTCTAAAGATTGTAATCGAATTACATTCTCACGACTAAATGAAACTAACCAATTTCCAATTTGCAATACCATTATATTTTGTTGCTTCCTTCAATATATGGTCCAAAACCACGCCATACATATCTCATTTACCATCAATGCATTACACACTTTTTATTGTACTTCATTTTTTTTTTATTTCGCGCGTAAATAGCGGATACACTTCTTGACAGGAAATAATTCGAAGAAAAAAGGCTACATAGAAAGCCAATATAAAATAACATTGATTTTTTTTTTTTTTTACAGAAACAGCATTGTGTAGCACAACGTCACGACATAAGCAAGCATGAAATATAGCAAGTGGTAACTAGAAAAAACGTAGCATAGCTAGAAAAGTATTAAATTTGTATGTAAGGTTCGAACATTTCTATTGCACAACTTTTACTACTAATTGAAAAATAAAATTATTTCGAAGGAATAAAATTTTAACACTTAATACTTTAAAATTATGAAAACCTATTCATACATCAGTTTTTGAGATCAAATTGGACAGACAAAATTTTATACATTAAATTTTGCATTGTAAATTCTACATAAATTTGTTACGTTCATAATCACAACCCCTCTAAACAACTATTCACCATATCAGAGCTTACCTAAAAAAGCAATGCAAAGAAAATACAAATTTTATTCCATCATCTACTCACGTGTTTTCACAGTGCCTGGCGTTCGTTCGCAATTATATTTACCTCATGATGAAATAAATATACTTACATTGTGTATAGGAAATCCGTAATTATTACGCAAATTGATTATGCTCTATTTTCTTCGTTAACTAATACCCTAGTATTAAACTTTTTTTAAAAAAGTTTTCACTTTAAAAAATTTGGAAAATACAAACTTAGAAAGCCCAAGTTACGCCAAAAATATAAGTATTTATAAATATTGTACAAAATAATAGTAATAAAAATTTCTATTAATTCTGTATGAACAATTTATATGCTATTTCTAACTACAACAGTTTTTACAACAGAGAGATTTTATATGTATTTTTTAATTTTGTAATAACTTTGTTTTAATGTATTTTTTCAATAGTGCGCCACGTTATATAATTGAATAAACTTTCCCGCATTGCAAAAACTATGGCAATTATAAGCGGTTTTTTAAAATATATACAAATACATATAAAAAATTTTAATTTTTCACTTCAAAATAATGTGAGAAATATTCGTCCGGACACAACTGGTTTATTTAAAAATGGAAAGTAAAAGAAAACTATAATATATATGTGTTAGATGTTCCCTGGATTACACTAATAAAATAATATATTTAAAATTTCACAAAATTACAAATATCACTTTGCAGGAAGCCACATCATAGAGATCAGTTGACAACTGATTCAGAATTATGTGATACGTGTTTCGAACAGTCGTGAAAGTTTTTATGTGAATTTAACATTTCTGAATGATTGTTTTAATATCTTCAAATTACATGTAAAAATGGTACTCACTTTTAATTCTTTATAATTATAGCACAACTAATTATAACTAATTTTGATGTTTAATCTTTCATATATATTTTAATCTTTTATTTATTATTTTCAGTAACAGTTCATCACTGATCGTAGGGCTTAGTACGTTGTGAATCTTAACTTTACAACCCTGCCGCCATGTCAAAGTAAGGGACTCACTTTACTTTACTGATGTATTTCGTTAACCACTATTCAGTTAGTTACAAGATATAAAAGGCATACAAACCTGAAACATGCGAGGTACGATATTTTTTAAATAATCCATAATAGTCTGATTGTCCTTATTGCCCAAGTATATAGTTTTATATCCCAAATCTGTCAAAACAGATTTATCCACAGTACTGTCTGTTAAAATAATACTATCTTTATGAACCCATTTTTCCAGATGTTCGAATATTTTATAAAATCTCGTTCTATTCCTGTCAGTAACCTGAAAACAATAATAGAAATAAAGCAACAGTATTTTCTTATAAATTACAGGCCACAGTGACAAAATATTTAAATATTTCTTTCGAATAGTCACTAGTAAAACAATTAGAAGTTTACCTTTAATTAATTTACATTATTTCCACAAATTGTATCTTAAAAATTTGAATTGCACTATAAAATAATGTATTAGTTATGTCGATTTCTATTTAATTTCTGGCTTCTTTTTCTTTTTTCGTAAATAATATTTTATTTTTCAATTCAAGTATAATGTATAAACTTTTGAATACATCCAATAATATCATATAATTTATAACCCGGCAAGTTAGAAACATTGTAAGTAATACAGGTATTTTAATTTTCCATCATATAAAACAAACTATACAGTTACCTTCAAAATTAAATATCTCCACGTACACCAAAGAACTATATTAATATATATATACTAAAAAAGTAAGCAATGCTTACATTAATACGTATGTTGTGGTTCCATCGGGATTAATAAATTAAAACCATATAAAGATTTCTTTTTAAAAAATAAAAATTCAGATTGTCAGTTTACAAATAATAAAAAAAAATATCCGGTACCTGTATATATAAAATACGGTGGTGGAAATTGGTATAAAGGTACCAAATTTTTGTACAAATGAGAAAGAAGGCTAAAGTATAAAATATATTTCGAATATCTACGTAACTACCGATGTTAGAAAACACAATGAACGAATGAAAACCAGGTCTTGGTAAGAAACGGCGAAAATAATCCAGGAAAACGGGAAAATAGCTCGGAAGGGCATGGAAATTAGTATAAAGGCACTACACTACATCTCGTACGATTCGCAATGCGGGTTTTTCCAGCATGATTTCAGATATCGGCCTGCAATGGGTGAGTTATCCAACTGCAGTTTACAATCCTCGTGTCCGTGACAGTCAGTCATACGCCAGTTAAAAGAGTGACGATTATATTGCCGCGTGGTAAAGTGTTATCCGCTGAAGAAAAAGTAAATATTCGAGCCTACAAAGACTTGAGTCTGTCGAATTGCACCACAGCCCGGAAACTAAAACGGTCGAGTTGTGTGACAGACAATTTCGTGAAATTGGGAGAATATGGGAAAAACAACCGATACGGATGCATGAAAAAATTGTTCGAAGCTGATAAACCTTTCATTGTATGGACAGGGAAGAACCAAACCAATTTTTCAACTCGCATTGTCGCCGATTTGAAGTTACTGGTCACACCGAGGCGTGTATGACAAATTTTGGCAGCAGATAAGAACCTGGTATGCAAAAAACGGAGCACCAGACTCGCGTTCGCACAAAAATACATGTCGTGGACTGCCGAGTGGAATAATGTGGTATTTAGCGACGAAAAAATGTTCAACTTGGACGGCTCGGATTCAAATATTACTGGCACGATCTAAGGAAAGAAACGCAAGTGCAGATGAGCAAAAATTTTGGTGGCGGTAGTGTTATGATATGAGCAGCCTTTTTCAGCGAGATGAAATCAAACATCGCATGGATTTCTCGATGAATGAAATCCAAACAGTATATAGAGATCCTCGAAGTTGAATTACTGCGAACGTATGAAGAGTTGAATTACTGCGAACGTATGAAGAGTTGGATACTGAAAACTCTCTATTTTAGCAAGACGGCGCAGCCATGCATCGAAGGAAACGATGGGGTGGTTTCGAGACACTTAGATTAACGTTTTGGAGTGGCCTTCGTGTAGTCCCGATCTCAACTCGATCGAGAACCTCTAGGGGATACTTGCACGCCGAATATACCGCTGGCGTTGCACAGTGTTTCTGAAAAATGCGATCCGTGTCAAATGAGCAGCAATTTCTTTTCAAGAATTCCAGCGTCTCCTCTGGTCAATGCCAAACAAGGTTTGTACTGTCCTTCAGAATAATGAAGGTTCGAGGAAATATTAACTTTTGTTTTTTCCTTTTTTTCTCTTTAAATTTCGCGAAAAACCTGGACTGCCTTTATACTAATTTCCACTGGAGCGGAGCGCTACTTTTGTTTTTCTCCGATTATTTTTTCGTTATTTACCAGAAGCCGACTTTTATTTGTTATTTGTGTTTTCTAATAGCAATTGTTACGGAAATATTCGAAATATATTTTATACTTTCAGCCCTTCTCTCATTTGTATAAAAATATTGGTGCCTTTATGCCAATTTCCACCACTGTATATACTTAATATTATAAACAAAAATTTTTACGGGATAATTTTCATTCTTTCATGTTTTCATACTACAGTTTTCTTCTGACAGAAAACAGCTATTGGAACACTAAATTAACTTTTTTTAGACTACTATATATTTATTATACGTTTACATGTTGTATATTTTTAAACATATACCTTAGGTGGATCTACCGCTCTTAATCGTACATTTCTCGTTTTCAGATCCATAACACCGAGCACTTCTACCTTAACTTGTTTAACATATCCATCTACCGAAGTTGTTCCTAAACTGATTATCCCAACCTAAACAAAATTCTAAATTAATAAAACTATCACTTAATCATGAAAATAATTATAATTTTTCTTCTAAAATGTTACAAAGAGAAACACGAAATAAATAAAATAATTTATCAAAAATACGCTTTACTATTGCAAAATAATGATCAAAAAACTAAACAACTAACTTTTTTCACATTAGATTATATTATTTTTTTACCGCGCCTTTAAAAAAAAGATTGAGAAAGGAACTGGCTTTAGTATTCTCTTCAAACCTACCAGATTCTTAAATACACTGTGAAAAGCTGTAGAAACCTCGACACCTAGCCCAAGTCCCACGTGATACTGACTTTACTTTACTCATCTGGAAGGATAAAACAACAGCATTTCGTACTGTTTAAAACCAAAATAAATGATAATGAAGAAAAGTGTTATTGAATAAAAACAAGAAAATCAAACAACTTTAAAAAAAGTTTTTTCTTTTTCTTTTTCTATTTGAAAAAGGGCTTAATAATATAGCCCGAGAGCTCATCAACATTTTTTGGTAGGTATTTGAGACACTTCGAAAACTTGCTCAATATGTCCTTTAGTAATACCTAAATGCGAAAAGGCAGACCTGGCTGAAGGGTTAGGGGGCTTAAGCAACCCTTAAATGTTTATAGATGGGAAAATTTTTTTGCAAAAAATGTATTTGAGGCACGATGGAATTTTAACATGTTAAAATTTAGTATTTGAAGAGTTACAAAATCAAAAAGCCAGATCATTTACCCGGAGCAAAAGTGTTCCCAGGTGCTTGCAAAGTTACGTTTTAAAAAATCGAAAAAATGTACTTAAGGCACGATGAAATTTATACAGGATAATATTCGTGGCTAAAAATAAATATTTACAAAAAGACAGGTCGTTTCGGTAGGACATTTTACCTGCTAGGCAATGGAAAATGTTCAACGTGAGTGTCAGTGAGTAGCGCTATGGGTAGGTTAAAGTTGATTCTTCTTGCACTTCTTCAAAAACATCGTCGTCTAAATTGTTTACCGGAGATATATTTTGATAAATCATACCAACAGTGTCGTGTAATGTGCCTTTACCTGAGGCAGTGTCAACAAAACAATCGAAGTTGTCAAACGCTACTTCAGTGCATAACCCATTTTCAGTAACAAAACCTTCAAGACACAACATGGATCGGCTGGTTGATGAAAATGTAGCCTTTGTTTCTAATTCTTCAATCGTATGGTAGCTGCAGCAATGGCCATACCTATTTATGATCTCAACAACTTTTCGGGAACTTGTAATACTTTTTAATGTCATACCAAGTGTAATATGTTTACTGTTTTTTATGTTTCCATTTGTAACATTAAAAATTAAATCGTCAGCCAATGAGAAACATTTTCGTTCATGTTCCCTGAATTTTATACTTTTGTAGCAATACCCATACAACACAGCCAAATAAAAATCTATTATTTGTGGTCTTTTGCTTTCTCCCTCCAAGAAATCCGAGGTGTGCAAACTTTCGGGTAATGATGTTTTTTCCATGTTTAAAATTGTTTGCCGTAAAATAAAAGCAGCATTTTGAATAACGTATTTTTTTTCTATAAGAGAAAACAAGTCATCAATGACTAAACAACCTTTTGGTCCCACAATTTTTTTATTATTCATTAATATTTTTTTGTAACTCGTCTTTATATATATTTTTTTTCAATTTCATCGCAAAGTGAACTTTACTGAAGACGTTGTCATACTTTTCACCTTTTGTTATTGCTATGTTCGTTATTATATCTACATAACTAAGAGTGGAATGTTTTCTGTTCCAAAATACTTTGATCAATAAAGCTACAAATTTCATCAAATGCTTCTTTATGCAATTGTAAATTATTATGGTAATTAATTTCCAGTTTTTCGTCTAACTCTCGTAATGTATTAACCTATGTATTTTCCTGATTTTTAACACTTCAAGACTTTTTTAAAAGTTTTTTCGTTAAACAAAATAATTTTTTTATTGTCTTTTGAGCAAATTAGCGAATGATAACGAAATTAATAACAAAACTATGGAAAAATAACGTGTGATGCAGAAATACGTTGTATTATAGGATTGATAATACTCCAAAGTACTAGGAAAAACCTCTACCGTGCTGTAAGTTACGTTGTTACGCGAGAGCCAATCGCATCGCAGCGTCGTTCAACTGAAACAGCTGCCTATGTACGTTCCCTCTTACACATTAACCTACCCATAGCGCTACTCATTCACACTCACGTTGAACATTCTCAATCGCCTGGCAGGTAAAATGTCCCATCGAGACGACCTGTCTTTTTGTAAATATTTATTTTTAGCCACGAATATTATCCTGTATAAATTTCATCGTGCCTCAAGTACATTTTTTCGATTTTTTAAAACGTAACTTAGCGAGCACCTGGCAACACTTTTGCCGCAGGTAAATGATCTGGCTTTTTGATTTTTTAACTCTTCAAATACTAAATGTTAACATGTTAAAATTTCATCGTGCCTCAAATACATTTTTTGCAAAAAAATTTTCCCATCTTTAAACATTTAAGGGTCGCTTAAGCCCCTAACCCTTCAGCCAGGTCTGCCTTTTCGGATTTAGGTATTACTAAAGGACGTATTGAGCAAGTTTTCGAAGTGCCTCAAATACCTACCCAAAAATGTTGATGAGCTCTCGGGCTAATACTCTTCGCTAAACATTCTATTGAAACTTTGCAATTCAATCCCTAAATATATATACGTGTACGGCTGTAGTAGTTCTGCAACATCATTATCCTATAAAATAATTTTCCATTTTGAAAATTACCACTTTATGGCGAAGATCTTTTCCAGTGTTCGTATTTCACAATAACTACTTCTGGATATAACTACCTACCAGATCAATTTTTCCGCTGTCTTCAAAATACTAGAGAGTAGCTTTGAGCTAGACGACAGAAAAATTTCAAGTGTCGTAACCATCACCCTGATGATAAAATGTACTAAACACATTGCACAATATAATACGCTAGTAAGTAATTAAAATCGGTTCCGTTAAACTTTTTGGATTATACGATTGTTCGTAACATTTAGTATATTTATCGTATAAAATTAAATGAACATGATACGTAATTGAAAGAATAACTAAAAACAAAAGCGATAACAATAATAAAGCAAACGCAAAGCGTACGAATATTTACTTCTACTCTTTGTCGTGGACCGCCTAATTTTCCCATACGATCATTCACAACCGCAGTGCAAACAGCTCGCAAGTAAGTGAAAAAATTCCTAACGTACAAATTGTCCACATTTTTCACCCACGACAAAATGTTGTTTATAGTTGTTTGGCAAGCCCAATGATAAATTAATTTTAATAGAATCGTCGGCGGATGCGGAGCATCTTCGAATATCGATCCGTTAAATACCTGATAAAAATACAAAAATCGATATTAACATAAAAAATAATATGCTAATAAATTACCATAGATGATTTTAAAGCATTATCCCCATTAGATTATATTTTAGCACTCTAAATTTTTTGCTATAGCGATTTTTAGCCCAAAACGTTTTAAACAACTTGTTATTTAATGAAATTCCCTCAGTTCAGCACATTTAATATTAATAAAATAGCTTCACTAATACGTGCGATCTAATATTTCCAGGTTTTTCCTTCCTTTTTCTTCTTTGCAACCTTCCAGAAAAACTCTTACCGTCTAGTTTACTGAAGTTTTCATTCCATTAATTTTTTTACCATTTTTCACATCACCTATCATCACTCATCTTATTGTTCATTATATGTTGTTCCTTTTTTATACTACGCAGCAAACGAAGTTGAAAATCAAGTAAAAAGAGAGCAATTAACAAAAAACGCAGGAGAATACGCGAAATATCCCAAATTTACAATTCGTTACATCAATTTTACCATATATATTTAAAGCGTAATGTTCAAAAATTTGAATTTACTACTTAATTAAAAATAAGCCACTTGTAACATTTCCGAAATTGTAATTATGGACTAATTAGAGTCATTTAATTTGATCATACGACTAAGTTAATTTCTTGTTATTAGGAAAATATAAAAAAGAAAAAGAGATTAAAACACCAACGGGAGATTAAAGAAAAAGCATATTAAAAAATATATTCATAGTAATGAAATTAACAAACTACTCTATATTATATTTATATCTTACGTAATGGATATTTTATTTAATCGCTAAAAAGATAATTTAAAAAAAACAACAAAAAACAATCTTTTTAATTATTTCTTCATTCTAATTACTATCGATATACTGATTTATTTTTAATACTTCTAAATTTTTTTGATCGTTACAGAATTTGAAGGCGAATATGCATATCAAATACACCTTCTAAGGTTTAATGATCGCAACGAAATAAAACGAAATCAATTAACGCTCGAACCATAATAAAATAATTTTACAAACAAATAATATATACGGTTTGGATTAAAATTCGAATTATTATGTTAAATCGCGATTTTTGTAGTAAACCAATTTCATCAAGCAGTTGCGCTGATAAAAAGTAAGATCGCAATTGTGTCGATGCTCAAGTACACAATGTAGGACTGCTCTTAAATAATTTATATTGCGCAGAAATGAAAAGCTAAGTTTAATGGTTTTACCAATACAACAAATCTCATTAACGAATAATATGATAAGCAGACGTATTGGAGTATTCTGCGGTTAAAGTTATTACTTCTGCATTGATCTAACATACCATATACGTAGACAACTGTTTATTTAAAAATAAATCATAATGAATAGGGAAAAATGTTAAAAAAAATATTTTTAATAAATAATAATAATAATAATAATAATAATAATAATAATAATAATGACACGATAAACCACTGTTCAACTTTTTTGTTACTTTTTTTCTGTCTATTTTTCATTTATTTTTTTTATTTTTAACCTTCCCCAATTCACAGTCAAATAGGTAAAAATTTCTCTACGTCTAATTCTCGATACTATAATTTTTTTTAAATTTATTTTTATTTTTTATTTGAGACGCGTCAACTACAGACATTAACACAGCGCGGGTGAAATTTTAAGAAGTTACAGAGTGTGGCAGTGGGACTCGAACCTGATTCTACCCGAACGAAATACTACTGCCTAACCAACTAAGCCACCACAGCTGGGTATATTATCCACATACAACATACTTCCCCTATTTAACAGTACATTACTATTTGTCGAAATCTACATTCTCATCTGAGTAGAATATATTCTGTATATTTTAATTTTCCTGTATTACTTGCTTCTAATAAATCACGGTTTACATTCATTCGTCGTAACACTATATTATTCCACGCATGAAATGCTAAACGTGGACCTAAAGCAGCACAATAGGAAATTGCAAGTTTTCATTAATTAACAATGAACAATAAAAACAATCATAAGTAAAATTTAATTAATTTACAATTTTACATATTAAATAACAAAGAATATGTTGAAGATAATTTCGAAGAACTTACAGAAACAAATTTTTGTGGACAACATTCACTAATTCTTACATAACCACCGCTATACGGAAATCTCGAAGAATCCGTATACATTCCTAATTTCATTTTTACCGGCGTCATATCAGTATTCATATGAATATTACAAACCAATTCCGCGCATACCAGCCCATTCTGTATCAACCATTCGGTAAATGTCGTAGGCGTTTTCGTTAAAATTGATTTCACCTTAGCATCTACGAATAATAATTAAATTTACTTTTGTCAGGAAATACAATAATATTTAATTTTGTTATAAGTAAATAAATAAATAAACATACTGAAATATATAAAAAGAAAAACAAAAATTTATGTGGTCTCTTTTTCATAAACATTGATACGAACTGGCGCAACTTAGTTTCAAAATTCAAAATTATCTGTCTTGCTGCGTCGTATATTTCAGCGGCGCTATCTTTCGGTTAATTTGTAGAAGGAATTAATATACACGGGCCGAATATCGGTATCGGATTTTATCAGGCTCGTAAAGTTTGTTGCACTGCTCGTGTTGGTGTGCATGTGTGTGTTTTCGCGATCGAGCCGTGTGATAGAATCCGGTAAATTATCGATATTCGGAAATGACGGATGCGGTTGTGTTCGGGTGAGTATATTAATTCCGAAAAGTTGCGCCTAGTTCGGCTAGCAGAATTATATATTAGCTGGGGTGGTTCAGGTACCGCGCACGCAACGAACACCGTGTGTCGCGTGGGGTAACATGCCGAGCGGCAGAAAAATTTTACGATCTGTCTATTATCAAAAAATAATTTGGCGAAACAATTCTTATTGCGGATTAAGGACTACTTTTATTGAAAGATAAACGCTAGTCAGAATCATTCGAACGACAAAACTGTTGTCGCTGCTAGTCGTTTTGTATCTGTTTTGCCGTCGCGCGATTTGCTTTTTTTACAATAATCGGAGTTAAATACCGACAATTTTTTTGTGGTACGCGTCTAGTCATCGCCAGTAGTCATTAATTTATTTGTTTATTTATTTATTTTTGTTTGGGTACAAAGCTAATACAATTTCGTCGTGTGTATTATTATTTTCTTTAAATTTTGGTCTTGAATAATTTCAGC
This sequence comes from Icerya purchasi, assembly GCA_039619475.1. NCBI lineage: Eukaryota > Metazoa > Arthropoda > Insecta > Hemiptera > Monophlebidae > Icerya > Icerya purchasi. Next base: position 93,943,743 of record CM077116.1, on the reverse strand, counting down.
TGAAATAAGGAACACTCGGACCCGTGTTCGCGGTGACACACCGCGAGAGGAGGTTTTTCCCCTTTTTTTTCATTAATCGCTCGCGCCTCAGCGTGTTTACTATTACAAGAAAAGCCTAACGTTCGGTAGCAGTAGAAACAGCAGCATCGCATATAAGGATGAATTTTCATTCATTAAAATTAGTATCCATAATAAGGGATCGAGATTAAGAATATTAGCGCCCCGAATTAGCCTAATTTATAACATTGACCCCGAACAGTGAAAAAGGACCTGAATTAGAGAAGTCACAAAATTAGCGGCGTAACGAGGGACCCGAATTTACAAAAACATGAATCACGTTTTTTGACCACGGTAAATATTTAATTTTTGCACAATGTAACGTAAAAAGAAAAAAGTAATTGTTTATTAGTAGTTTCAACTGCTGTTTTCAACTTAAGATTTCTTTATGGTGATTTATAGTCCGAGTTTATATCTTAAATACGTGTTTAATGTTTCTGTGATTTGAACTTTTTTTTTTTTTTTTATCATTCTATGATAAAATCAAGTCATCCCAGTAAAGTATAATTTAACAAAGAATATTTTTAATCAACCAATTTTTTTTGTATACTTAAGATGTTACCTTTCAATAGGGATAGACGATTAAATTTAAAAAATTAATATACTTCTATTTCAAAAGATAATACATTTTTCAAGGAATACTTTAAAACCAAAAACATTGCTCCATAAAAGAACAACAATGATTTCAATAAAATATATACTAAAATAAAGCAACGATTAAAAAAAAAAAAAATACTGCCTTAAAAATTAGCTTTTATTTAACATTATTCACTGTTATTCTAATCCAAATATGTTGTCCTTTATTTATGGTATTTTGTGATATTAGAAGAAACCAGCTAAGGTCGAATTTTTAAAACTCTATCAACTGTCAAGAAAAAAATATATAGTATAGACAGATAATATAGATACGTATAGCTCAAAAATTACAAAGATATAAAGAAAAAATGAAAAACAGGTTCCATAAAAATTTTGCCGTAAAAAACGGAAACCCAAAAGTAGACCTGCACAGCATTCGTATTTGTAATGCTGAAGAAAAACAAAACAGTAAATGTACTCCTATACTATGGTGAAAATAATTGGAAGTTTACTATTATAAATGAATATTCTGCTGTAAAAGAAGAAAAAGCAGAAATGTTGTGCAAAGCAAATAATAAACAAGGCTCGTCAGAATTGACCGTTATCAGGCGACGAAACGTGGAAAAAACGTGGATTCGCTTCGTTATATGAAGTCGTTTCTTTGTTCGGGTATTGTACTGGAAAAGTCCTCGATAATTTTGTCAAAATTTCCTACTGGCAGCAAGACTTGGGAGAGCAAGCTGGATACTACAGAGTATGAAGAGTGGTATGAATATCATGTAAATAGCGGAAAATGCCATGCCAATTATGTTGAACCACCTGGTAACATGTAAGTCGATGCAATCGTAGAGATGTTTCAACTTTCGAACCAAAATGGAGTAAAGTATCGCAATTATATCGGGGATGGTAATTCCAAAACATACGCCGGTATTGTAAATGCTAAACCCTACGGTAATGATTTCATAATAAACAAGGAAGAATGTATCGGGCATGTCCGGAAGCCTATGGGAAGTCGTTTGCATGAGTTGGTACAATCAACTGTGGTCGATGCAGAAACTAAGACCGAGAAAAAACTAAGAAGAAAAAGTCTTGGTGGCAAAGGTAAGCATACCGTAAATTTGATAGATAAACTAACTGTATATTATGGTCTGGCAATTCGACGCAATCATGATTCTACGAAGAAAATGAAGAATGCCATTTGGGCTACTTACTACCATTACTGTTCGACGCACGAGAAACCCCAGCACCACAAATGTCCGAGCGACCAAGACTCGTGGTGTGAATGGCAGAAAGCTGCAGTTGCAAATGCCCTGAAGTCATTCAAATACAGGTACACTGCACTTTCAAGTGATGTTTCTGAAACAATTAAACCCATATATGAAGACTTGAGTAAGGACGCACTTCTGCAGCGATGTCTTGAAGGATTAATTCAGAACAACAACGGGAGTTTGAATTAACTCATTTGGAAAATTACCCCAAATCAGTGAGTAGTACCTCAACTGTTGTTGAAATCGCAGCTCATGTGGCTTTATATATTCAGTGAAGGCTATTTTACTTTGCTGTCATTTATGTAAGAAATAAACATCAGTACAGGGTCAAGTACTCACGAATGGGTGCGCGCAGTAAATAGAACATGCATAAACAGACCGCAGCAACAAGCTGAACTTAAAAGTAAAAAGAGCAGAATTCCACGTCGACAAGAACAAAAAGATGCCTTAGATTTTACAGCTGAAAGCTGTGAGCTTTATGGACCTGCATCGATGAATCTCTATGTAAGTATATTAGAAAAAACGCTCGCGTACAGATGTTTAAGTCAAATTTTTTTGTACACAAAACTTTGAAACGTTTTCTCGTACTTGACATTTTTAAAGTTCGTGGACACTGTAACTCGAAAACTAATGCACCGATTCTTTTGAAATTTTGTACAGCATTTCTAAACATCAATTACGAGGTAACGTTGGGAGTTTTTTTTAAATTATTATTTATTTTACAGCAATAAATTTGCCAATTTTTTTTAGCGAAAATTGCGTTTTTGACTTCCAAGTGTTAATAAAAATTAAAAAAACAAAAATCCCCCCAGCGTTATTTCGACAAAGTGATAAACTAGCAGTAGCATTTTAATTTTTTGATTTCAGATGATCAGTAATGAGATATAGTGTCCCCCGCAAAACAACTTTTTTTGAGTCTTCTCCGGAGATTTGCTGCTAACGGCTTATTTTTTAATATTTCTTATTCAAAATTTCATAAAATATTGTTCAAATGTTACTTTATTGTATTACACTTAATAAAATATATTTGCATTCACTGGAGCGTAAAGAAAAATTATTGAAAATAAACCTTTTTTCACCAAAATTAACTTTACCCCCCTTCCAATCAGATTAAGAATTGATTATTCTTTCTCCCCGCTTCTCGTTTTTCCATATCTCCTTCTCCTTATTGCACCCTCCACAACACTGATTCTCCTTTTGATTGCGACGCAAACCATATATTCTTTAAATGTTCGGCTCTTGTTAGCGAACGTTCTCTTTTTTGTATTCGAAAATCTTGGCTCTAGATCTTTCAGCTCTTTACAATACTTCCTTTATCCTTTCCTTCCCATCTCCAGCTATGATTCCCTTACTTCAATCGTTTGTTCTTTCAATCTTTTATTGCCACAGAATCTAAATTTCTATGCTAATACATATAGTGAGTGGTTGGGTCAAAGCCAAGGGCAAGTCCAAAAAAAAAAAAAAAAAAGTTTTTTTTTGCTCGCACAGATCTATGGATTTACAGCTAACATTTATCAGTGTAAAAATGAAAATCCAACAACCTGATTCTTAAAAAGGCTGTAAAAATATCATCTGCGATCTTTCATAAATTTTATAAATTAAAAGACGAAGTCTTATTTGCGGATTTTTTTAAACGGATAAATTACTGAAAAAGTTGTTTTTACAAAATTAATAAAAAAGTAAATAATATACTTACCTAAATTTGATCTTTCTCTTTGTACTTCCGATGAACTGAGAAACTTCGACTTCAAATATGGTCGAGCAACAACCATCAACGAGGGATAAGTTTTTCCTGGAAATCTTGCAAAGGGAAGTTCGCAACTATCAGGATCGTGCGCTTCATCTTCAGTTAAATCAACTACTGGTTGTCGTTCTGTAAACGAAAGTAATTATGTATTGAAAGCAATGCAAAAATACGATTTTGGACTTTTTGAGTTCCATTTTAGGATTCCGTACACACAAAATATGCGGAATACTAATAAGATTGTTCAAGAACGCCACAAAAATATCAAATAAAATTTAGTATCACAGAACGACTATAGACTGCGGAATCGATAAATGATAATAATATGACTACATCTATTGAACAATACCCGTAGCACCGCAGTTAATATCTTTTCTTACACTACTTTTTCGCTTTTTTTTTTTTAAATATGCAAAATAATTCGATTTTCAGCGTGCAATTATCTTTTTACTCTGCTGATAATTTATACGTCATTCAGTGTTCCAAAATTAATTTTCTTTTACTTTTATTTCTAAAAAAATAAATAAATCAATATTTTGTTTATATTATATTTTGTATTGCGTGTATCCCATTGTACCAATCAAGTTAAACGGTTATCTAAGGATCAACACTTCCGATATAATAAAAAATTAATATTTAAAAACACGGATAACATCTGCTTATAATAGATTAGTACAGCCAACTTTGATCAAAAAAGAATATTACCGATTGCCATTTTCAAAAACAGAACACAACACTGTATATATACATATATTGTAGGCTGCAAGACAAAAAATGAGCAAAAAAGTCCATAGTCCGTTCGTTCTATAGTAGCTAAGAGCCCTTTTATACACAACATCTGTGTTATGGGATGTCAAGCAACACTATATCTAGCGCCAAATAAATTATTGCGGCGTCACAAAATATTTTGATTATTGTAGTGGGAAGTCAATACTCTCCTGGTTAATTTTACCATACACATTTATAAGTATGAATCCTTGTATTTTATATTACATAAACATTCAAAAAAGTGGAGATAAAAGTAGTCAACTCATCGGATAAATGTAGGCAAAAACCTTTGAAAAGAGTATTTTACAATTTATACATCAAATTAAACAAAGACAAACCAAAATTTTTTAAATTATTTTAGGGCGTAAATTAGATTGTTTGATGAACATATTTTAAATTAAAAACAACTATGATGGGGCATAAATCTTTAATTAAAGGATTAGCTTTTTATTCTGACGAATTGTTAACCACAATTCTAAAGTACCAGCATTTAAAAAGTATAATGACTTCATTCATAACTAATAAGAAAAACTGCTTTTCGATTTCTCCTTTTACAATTAATTTTTGGAAAGAAATTTAAATGACACATTTTGTTCGTGTCAGTATATGTCAGAATTAGAATTACGTTAACATTGTTAACATTTACCAACATTAGTATGGAAGTTATAAAAGTAAAAGAAAAATTTACAACTTACAAAACGGCAAATTATATTTTCATTTAACTTATCAACAAGACATTTAAATGTAGACAGATTACAGCTATTTTGGTTAAAAACCTCTGAACGAAAATGTGGCATACTATTTTTTTAAAAATCTGTCAATAACATAATCAATTAATAATTGCAGAAAAACATTGATTATATAAATTCTATTAATGTAAAGTATTTCTACTGTGTTAATAAATATGCGGGTATTAATTACTTTATTAAAAAAGTAACAGATTAGAACAAAGAAACCTCTTCTCAATTAATTTTTATAAAAATTAAGAATAAAACTTCGATTATAAATTTGACATACTCACTTATTAATTATTTTTATATGCTGTATACTGTTGCCTAGGTCAGATATATGTATAAGATACGGTGGAGTAAAAGAAAGAGGTCTGAAGATACATGAAAGAATTAAGATGCTATAAAATATAATCTATAAATTACTTCTGGTAAAATGTTCTAAATTAACAAATACATTATTCACATAAGAATTTGTCGCAGGAATTTCTGTAAAAGCAACCGTTGCTCACAATGTATTTACAAAACGCGGTGTTTGGTTTTGCTCAATATCCCGCAATACAAACACTATGAAGGCACAATTAGTTCGTATATATATATATATATATATATATATATATATATATATATATATATATATATGTATGTATATATATATATATATATATATATATATATGTATATATACACACATCCATACAGATATGTACATATATCTATAAAAATAAATGTGTATATGTTTTAGTGAAATTTATGTTAAACTTGACTATAACAATAAAGCACTCATAATAATCATAATTTTACAAACCTTTCAAATACGATGCTGTAGAAACTACATTGGTGGATGGAGTGATGGTTAACTGACTACATACTGCTATTTCAAAAAAATAAATAAACCAATAATACAGATTATTAAAAACAATAATTTTAAACGTTTTACTATCTAATTATTAAAAGTTCAGTATATTTTCATACTTAAATGTTTTATCGAATCAAAATAAATATTTTAAACATTATAAATAAATATCGTCAAGTCGTATGTAATTGTTAGTTATCCTTCCTTTATTTAGTTTAATTTAGAAATTGTTAATAGGAAGCATATGCTAGTATTATAATTTTAAACTACTCAGGGAAATATGCTACATATTCCAGTAAATATAGTGGTGACATTAGGTAGCATAACGACTTTATCTTGAATTTTGAGTCCGCAACCGGATTCAACTCTTTTATTTAGGAGCAGTTTCAGATTACATCCGTCGAATTTGAAATACTTATCTCTTAGTTTATCACTTAACATCACAGCAACAATACGAAATTAATCTTAATTTCCTTTAAAAATAATGTAAAATTCATTTTTGGATCAACATTTTTGAAATTTTTTTTTTTCAAAAACCCGCAATACTACCGTAAGAACATTTGCTACTATTTCATTTCATACTATTTAGGTAATAATTTTCCTTTTTAAACAGAATTTAAAAAAGAAAAAAGAAGGAAAAACAACAAATGAAATTACATCGTATTACGATAAATTATTATATAGTAAGCAGTCATCATTTAAGCTGAACAAAAAAAAAAGGGTATCAATAAATTTCAAAAAAAACTAAAATGACCGTACATTTAAATTTAAAATTAATGTGAATTCAATATTTTGTTTAAAACTTTTGTTACGTCAGCTTAAATACCGAAACGTTTCGCGTGCATCTAGAATTTCTAGATAGTTTTTATATATTCACTTTAAACATACGTAGAAGAGGAAAAAAGTGTTTATAATAATCACAAATGCGGTTAAAGTTTTTTCTTCATCCTAGTGTTATTTGAAGAAAATAAATTTAGCGTGCAACCTTCACGCGCAGTTGAAGTAAAACTTCTTATGCGTAATTACGAATGTTATGATGAAATTAATAAAAAAGACGCGTTGGAATTTGATCGTTCTGATAGAAAGCCGTACAGTTTATAGTTGCATTTAATTATATTAAACGTTAATAAATCATTATTACAATTCAAGTATGAAACGATACACCTATAACAGCTACGACCATAAATTCTGTTTTGCAGTTTTTCCAAATTCCTTGAAAAAAATTTCATAAATCGTATAACCATTTCTTGCTGTTGACTGAACTAGGGAATTATTCATCGTTAAATTAAATTTGTCACTTAAAAAATTAATTAATTGGCGAAATTCATACAACGAAAGTGAACATTGAAATCCTCAGAAAGAATCGCCGATAATTCAAAATTGTTATTTAAAACTTTCAACAGCATATGACAGTAAATACTCGTAGAAAAATTTTATAAATATATTTCTACAGAATTATCTTTGGAGACATATAAAGAATAATAACAAAGGTTGATTATTTAAATTCGTACAACTAACACCGTAACAATGTGAAAACATGTATTAGACGAAAAGTGGTAGATTGAAGTAACAGTATGAGTAATACACAACCACACTGTTAGCTTATTGTTTGTGTAGAATAACACTGTAGAAATTCGCCACGTCGATTTTTTCGCCATTATTTATCGAAGTTTCAGAAAAAAAAAAGGCGAACATTATAATACTTTATCATTGAGATCAATAAAATGAACTCGAAAATATTGGCAACTAGACGCGAACACTGTAACATCACTTCTAGTTTGAAAATTCGCATTATTCTAAGTGTTGTGTTATCAGTGGATTGTCTGAAAGTCATTGGAATTCTGCTTGTAAATCTTCTATACCGTTCAGTTGTTTTCTTTTATTTAGGTCATTATTTCGAGTGGCAATAAACAACATCCCGATGTTTATAACTCGCGTTGGCGCCACGTACAAAACCTGTTGATTATGACTTCAATTAAATTCATACACTATTTGGTCAAAAGTACCACGTTGTGGTCTATGTGTTATAAGTGAAAGTGTAACTAAAAATGATCCCTTTTCGTAAATATGATTTTATTTCTATTCACTGATTACAATCTTCATAGAGTCGGTAATGCTCTTCTACCGTATTGAGAATTTCGATATAATTGGCTGCTTTTTTCCTAATTTTCTCACCTATCTTACACGATTTTGGAAATTTAAGGCGTAAATGTATATTTTTGTCGTTGTTATAACGTTCTATATATACTAACTACCAACAGTCCCGTTAGCTAAACCGCCAAATACGTTGGTATTAGATGTAATCGTAGAAAATTCGTTGACAACCAATGTTGTGTCAAACGGTGTCCCTCCAGTGTCAATAACTGACTTTTTATAAAACTGCTGAAAAATCAATACTTCTGCCGAACACTTATCTTCAGCTGTAAATAATAGTTTGTCTTCAACAGTACTTAAAACAGATAGATTATATTCAGTGCCCGATTTGCTTTCTAAGAAATGCCTTATTCCATGAGGACATAGTTCAACAACGTATTGTCTTGAAAAAAGATGTGGCTTAAATGATGCAAGTTTATTTTCATCCAAAATTCTACCATTAATAATTTCCACTTGCATTTTAGGTATAATGAGCGTCGTGTTCAACTAGTGCAAGATCTTCAAATCGCCAAGCTTTTCGACAAATTTTTCAAAACAGAATTCTCTCCAGATATTAGTACAGTCACCTTTGATTTTTTTATACGTTTTACGAACTCTTTATCTTTACTACAGCAGTGTAAGCAAGTGCAATGAAGACATTTGACATCGGTTCTCTTAACAAAATGATAACAGTTTATTGACTACAAGTTTCAACAGTTTTAAGTTCCGGATGTTCTTTCATGATAGTAGTAATTTGATGATGCAGATTATTGATGCCTCTATAGTTTGCCCAAATAAACGGTATTATTCAGGCCAAAGAAAAAAAAAAGAAAATTTAACGAAACGCAGGTAAGATCCGTAAACTACTTGAAGCCAGCGCGCATGATTACAAAATATGAATATGAGATGTCACACAAATTTTATAAGTTAAAACCATTTAAATGGGGAAGGAGTAAATCAGTCTGTCATAAACTTCATTATCATTTTTTGTAATGATAAAGTAAGCATATATTGCTGGAGTTCGTTAGTGGTCATTATAACGGTGAAATATTTAAAATGTAAATAAAACAACTGTAAAGAACTAACGAAATTTAATTTGGTTTCCATTTATATTTTATTTGTCTTCGCTTCAATTTGTTGGTTTGTTAGTATACAAGCGGAAGAGGGTTCGTGAAAGATTTTTATAGTTCTGGTAACCGGGAAATGCTGAAGATTTGGAACGGGAAAATAGGGAATTTAAAAATTACATCTGAGTGGTCACCATGTAAAACTAACTTCATACTTTCTTCCATATACAAACAACGTTATTTTTCCATTTATACAGAATTTGCGTTAATGATGTCTAATCGGTTCCATTAGCACTTAACGTTAAAAATATAGTTGGTTTGGGTAATGGTGAATGATGACAAAGAGATCTTTTTCTCACTGAGACCAGTACTAAACAGAATTTGGAATACACCGAAGGAAGATAAGTTACTCTTTATGCAATTATTAATATATTCTTCCAACTCGACTTGTTCTTTTGTGGTTTAACATTATGGCGAACGTGTTCAAATGCAACAGATAGGCTGTCTTGTATTCTAAGTCTCATAATTTTAATCGCCATGTAGAGAAAATTAGGAGTGATTTCTCTGTGACCGGAGCATCTTAATTCACTCGTCTAAACTTTCAAAATTCGCTTGCATATACTACTTGAAAAAAAATACTCTTGGGCAAGTTCGCTTGAAAGTATGCTTGTCTAGTGCATTCTTTACACCTGGAGCAATTTTTACATATTTAATCGTCATTCCATAATGAAGTACATATGTTATACTACAAGTGAATCTGCAATAGCGATATCTTCACTAATTTCATTTCATTATTTCCGTTAGTGTTATTTTCGCACCTAATAAACAACGATTCATCAGTTTCGACATATATAGAGGTGTAGTCAAATAATAAAATCAGATCGGTACATATCTTTTTTTCATTTTTTTTCTTTTATTTATTAAGCCCGTTACATGGCCAGTTTTATGAACTTCTTCTTTTTTTATATGAGCACTGATGCCGTGATCACTTCCGATATTACTTGGCAGTAATTTTACCATGTTATTAATGTCAACACGCACATTCGTTATTTGTTGTAATATTTCAAACTGCCCATTTACATGACACAATCGTCTAATTTGAACAAAACATAATTACGGTGAATCCTTCAGACATGATTTCTAACTTAGGCAAAAATTATTTGAAGTAGGTGGATAAAGAAATGCATTGAATTTTATCATGAGCAGACCATTGCAATAAATTTAACACACTCCTACCAAAATTACATGCGGCGTTATTATTTAAATTGATATTTGGATAAACATCAGGAAATACTTGTTGGATCTCATTCGAAGGTTTTAAATCGCTTTGGCACCAAAGTTGATCGCACATAAAACATACACAACTAAAACGATCTTTTTATTTTTTTTTCAAACATGTTTCGTACACATCTACATAAATCAAATCCTCTATACGACATTTGGACCATTCCATTGGTTAGTTACGAAGTATTGTTTATTGTCTCGTTATTTGCAAATCGAAAATTTTATTATTGACAATTTGAAGTGGTGTCGTTATTCGGTAAGAATTCGTAAAACAGAAGCACGTATGTAAACAAAACAATCAGTTTTTAAAAATTATTATCTGCAACGGTAATTAATAACTATAATTTAATCCAGAATACACTTACTTGTCGTTATAGTATCAATGGTAATGCTCGAATTATTATTTAATTGTACAAACTCGTTATTTTCACACCCACTAGGTGGTATCAATAAATTGTTCATTAATTGTTTCTTTCTTTGACGGAAGGCCTTTACCCTACTTGTCGATGTTGAGTGAGGTTTTTCAGCTAAAATTTAATAAAAAGTTACATTTTATTTTTTTTCTATCGAATTTAGTGTATTTACTTTATAAAAAATTAAATTAAAATACTCACTTGCCGTTGGCGCTTTGGCTCGTTGTCGCGCACGATATGCTCTCATCTTTTCAGCACTTGTTAACGGTGTCCCTGTTGAGTACAATAATAATGTGAATGTAAATTGGAAATTTCATATTCATCTATTTGTGAAGATGGACAATTTTAGTAAAATAAAAACCAAACACTTACTTTTTATTGAACAATCAGAGTTAGTATTTGGTTCAGTAGTGGCTTTTCCTTTTTTACGCTGGCGATACAGCTTCATTTTTTCAGCAGCTGTGAGAGGTGTTTTACCTGTTAAAATATTTTTGATTATAATTATTTTGAAAAAATATTTTTATGGAAATTTTGAAACATTAATTTTTTTATATTTAATCTCGCAGGTTTAATAAATACTATATCTAGTCTCATCAAAGTAACCGAGAGAAATAGTTTAGAAAAATGTGCGATTTGAAACATTCTACACTGGTTCAATAATAGAAATTTGAAAGTAAATTAAAAATTAAATAAACAAAAACTTACGTTTCATGGGAGGAGAGTCACCATTCAATGGCGTTTTTTTTTGTTTACAATTTAAGTATGTTTGGTGATTCTACCATTTTTTACATAGCAATAACGTGACAACGTTGTAATGGGAATCGCGTTTAATATTCAGTAAGATTGTATTTCTTCATTTCATATAAACTTACATGTTTACCTGCTAATCATTGTGTGCGTATATGAATGCTATTTGTTCTTCTCTTGTTTCGATCTACTTACCGAAACCAGTCGCATGCCAGCCAATGACAACATTTGGTTAAATAGAGACAGTCAAAACGTTCGTATATTCATTTCTCTCATTTATTAAATACATATCAACTACATGATATTTAGTCGCTCACGCACTCTATTGTCTCTAGGTGTGTGCATATAATACTTTGGTAATAATGGAAGTAACGTTTCATCAAATCATAGCGTTACCCCTTACTAAAATTTTCAAAAACGCGCCGAAAGAAGTTTTACTTCATAATTTAAAAATGTGATTTTGAGAAAATTAGATTACGTTTTCTAGTTATTATTTTTAGTGCGTTATATGAAGAATGTTTTTCTTTAGAGAATCTAAAAGTGAATCGAAATATAAATAAATAAAAAAAAAATTGTTTAAATCAAGTTCAGGAAAATATTCTCAAAATCTTTTGAAAATAAACTAATATGGAAGACACTTCATTAGACGAAAGCGATAATTGACATGATTAAAATGCTACAAGTCCGTGATATAATGTTCTTTCATCTATAACTCGTATTTTTCATTACAGGGCACGAAATATAACATTTTAGGATTCTTTAGAGACATTAATTCACATATTTCCAGTTAGAAAAGAAAATCAATAAAATATTGGTATAAGTGAATGCAAAATGAATGATCTGAATCCGAGGCAGATCACTAAATTAGAAAATAGAAATGTATAATCATATATATAAAAATATAAATGATGGATCATTAACAGGAACGAATTTCATTTGTTATTAATATTTTTAATTCCCGAGAATCAAACAACATATATCAAACTTACCTCTGCGTACAGTTCAGTCTTATTAATCATCTATCATTTTATTATCACATTACTATATTTATATTTGCTAGTGCAGTGTGATTTAAATTTCTTTCAGATAAAAATCAAACATTTAAGTTCATTTTTACGAATACTCCTTGAATTTCTATTCCAGCAGAACATATATACGTCTCCTTTAGATTCTAACACATATAAAGCAAAATTATCTTTATTAATATATTTCCTTTTTATGTTCCAGCTGGAGATAGGACATTCCTCCAGAAAGACGTTTCCAGAATATTTATTTATGCACTGTTTAAAAGTTTGTTATTATGTTTATAATTATATCATTTTATACACTTAAATTGTTCTACATTTCTACGAAAACACCGCAATATTTAAAGCATCACAAATTTTAGAAAAAAGAAACAAAATCAACAAACATAAATATCATCACTCAAAAAATATAGTTGTTGTTACTAAAATAGGTCAAAGTGACAACAATAAAATCGTATTAGAATGTTTACAGTTTAAATTTAGCGTATAAACGTTTAAAAATAATAATAAAAAGAAAAAGAAAAAAAAAATATAAAAATTTTTCAGAAACTGAATATGTATGTTGCCAACATCAGTTATTTTTTCAAACCAAAAATTTTTAAGTAAAACTTCTTTAGGCGCATTTTTGAAAACATTATGAGTTGATGAAACGTTACTTCCATTATTACCAAAGTATTATATGCACACACCTAGAGACAATAGAGTGCGTGAGCGACTGAATATCATGTAGTTGATATGTATTTAATAAATGAGAGAAATGAATATACAAACGTTTTGACTGTCTCTATTTAACCAAATGTTGTCATTGGCTGGCATGCGACTGGTTTCGGTAAGTAGATCGAAACAAGAGAAGAACAAATAGCATTCATATACGCACACAATGATTAGCAGGTAAACATGTAAGTTTATATGAAATGAAGAAATACAATCTTACTGAATATTAAACGCGATTCCCATTACAACGTTGTCACGTTATTGCTATGTAAAAAATGGTAGAATCACCAAACATACTTAAATTGTAAACAAAAAAAAACGCCATTGAATGGTGACTCTCCTCCCATGAAACGTAAGTTTTTGTTTATTTAATTTTTAATTTACTTTCAAATTTCTATTATTGAACCAGTGTAGAATGTTTCAAATCGCACATTTTTCTAAACTATTTCTCTCGGTTACTTTGATGAGACTAGATATAGTATTTATTAAACCTGCGAGATTAAATATAAAAAAATTAATGTTTCAAAATTTCCATAAAAATATTTTTTCAAAATAATTATAATCAAAAATATTTTAACAGGTAAAACACCTCTCACAGCTGCTGAAAAAATGAAGCTGTATCGCCAGCGTAAAAAAGGAAAAGCCACTACTGAACCAAATACTAACTCTGATTGTTCAATAAAAAGTAAGTGTTTGGTTTTTATTTTACTAAAATTGTCCATCTTCACAAATAGATGAATATGAAATTTCCAATTTACATTCACATTATTATTGTACTCAACAGGGACACCGTTAACAAGTGCTGAAAAGATGAGAGCATATCGTGCGCGACAACGAGCCAAAGCGCCAACGGCAAGTGAGTATTTTAATTTAATTTTTTATAAAGTAAATACACTAAATTCGATAGAAAAAAAATAAAATGTAACTTTTTATTAAATTTTAGCTGAAAAACCTCACTCAACATCGACAAGTAGGGTAAAGGCCTTCCGTCAAAGAAAGAAACAATTAATGAACAATTTATTGATACCACCTAGTGGGTGTGAAAATAACGAGTTTGTACAATTAAATAATAATTCGAGCATTACCGTTTATACTATAACGACAAGTAAGTGTATTCTGGATTAAATTATAGTTATTAATTACCGTTGCAGATAATAATTTTTAAAAACTGATTGTTTTGTTTACATACGTGCTTTTTTTTTTACGAATTCTTACCGAATAACATCACTCCAAATTCCATATAGAAAGTCAGCACTACCTATCGACTGGAAAACATACTAGAATGAATATTTGGTTCATTACTTAAACCAACTGTCGTACGGCTGCATAAAAATAAGTATGTATGAGAACCCCTCATCATTACTATTGTAGGTATAGAAAAAAATTAATAAAACAAACCAATTTTATTCGGAATCATTCCAAGCAAGTAATCAAATATTGTGCCCCCTTCACAGCTAAACATGCATTCATTCGGTCTTGCCATTTATTGAACTTTTGTTGAGAATTCATTTTCATGCTTACGAGCGATCAAATGCAACTGCTGTTGATGTTTGCGCAAGTGGAAGAAGCTCATGGAAAATGATACACCCCTCTTGTACAGGATCATTACCGCCAAGGAAACGTGGATCCGTTACTTTCATCCTACTACTAAACTGGAAAGTTCCACATGCAAGTCGTTCCCATGGCCGCGTAAAAAGAAAGTTCGACAACAGAAGAGCGCAGGGAAAGTCATGTTAATGGCCAGCAGGTATTTTTCAAGACAATACCTGAGAATGAATTCTCAAAAAAGGATCACTAAATGACAAGTCCGAATGGACGCGTGTTTAGCTACGAAGAGGAAAAGGTGCTCGATTACTCGCTAGTAATGATTTCGAATAAAAATTGGTAGATTTTATTCATTTTTTCCCGTTGCCAAAAACTTCGGAGGGGTTCGTATAGATACTTACTTTTACACAGCCATCCAATAGATAGTTTTCAACGAGCTGACCTTGTCCAATACTTGATCGATCGTTAATAAACCAAATATTCATTCTAGTATGTATTATAGTCGATAGGTACTACTGGCTGTCTATACAGAATTTAATCTCACCTGTATTGTGACAACCAATGTAGTTCGTGATATTTATCCAAATATCAATTTAAATTACTCTTAAATCTATTTAACTCTATTCTCCATCTAGGTTCCGCTCCTCCGTCATGGAAATCCTTTATCATCGTTCCCATTCCCAAGGATAGTAATTCCTCGTCCTTCCGTTGCATTTCTCTTGCAAGTTGTCTGAGGAAACTTTTCGAATTCATGTTGAACCGGCGGCTGGTTTGGTGGCTGGAAAACAATGATGTCTTGCTTAACAACATGTATGGTTTTCGTTCTGGTCGAGGTCCTACTGATTGTGTTTCTTTCTTCTTGTCCCACATCTATAAATTGTTTATCCAGAAAAATTATACCCTAGCTACCTTTGTTGATATTTATAGTGCCTTTAACAGCGTCCACCTTCCAACTTTTAAGAGCAGAATGTTATCTATTAATTTACCTTCTCACTTCACATCCTTAATCATGAGCCTTTTCCTAAGTAGAACTGTTACTCAAATATTTCCTTCCTTTTCAGAGTCACGAAAGGTTTTTCGAGACCTCCCGCAAGGTTCCTGTCTCAGTCCTACGCTCTTCAATATTTATTCTCTTGGTGCTGCCTCTCTTAATGTACCTTCTACTTCCTTATTTTTTGCAGATGACATTCTTCTTTTCTCAACTGCTCCTAGCATTCTAAATGCTTGCAATAATATGCAAGAATCCTTGTACATTCTGTAGAGTTCTCTTTCTCAAATCCATCTATCTATCTCTCCTACAAAATCTTCATGCACCTGTTGTTTCCTCCTTCCGCTACCTAGGAATCTTCCTGAATAGTCGTTTATCCTTTATTGAGCATATTAACTACCTCCATTCGTCTACTCTAGAACGTTAAAATATCTTAAAGTCTTTATCTTCTTCCCATTGGGGAGGTGATCCTATGATAATTCTTATGTTCGATCCAAACTTGATTTCTGCTGATTTCTGTATGGCAGTGCTGCTCGTTCTCTCTTAGCTAAATTAGATTTAATTCAGAATGCAGCCCTGCGCTTATGTCTAGGAGCCTTAAAATCCACGCCTATTCCTGCGATTTTAGCAGAGGCTAATGTGGCTCCTTTATCTATCCGAAGATCCTATCTCGCGTATCGGTTCCTTATGAAACGTCTGCATATTTACCCAAACAATCTTGTCCCTGCATATTCTTCTCTCTTGCAAGATTGGCGTTTTCCCTCTAATAAGGTTCCCATTCTCTGCCACATTGCCTCGCGTCTTATTAAGTTTTTGCCCTTCATCCTAACTTTCGATAAACTTCCATTTTTCCAATTTGAGATATTAAATGTTATTCCTTCTCATAATCTTTTTTCCTTGCCTTCTTATGTAAAATATCTCCCTGCTCATGCAACTGTTTATGAATTTAACCACGCAGTTTCATCATTTTTTGCTAACCATACTCTAATTTTTACGGATGGGTCCAAAATGGCACACGGAGTGGGTGCATCTATCTACATTCCTGCTCTTAATCATTCCAGCTTGTTCAAAATTCCTTCATTTGGTTCAATTTATTATGCGGAGACATTGGCATTACTACGTACCATTGAGCTCATTCCATCTTTTCCTCAATGTAAAATGTTCCTCCTAATTTCTGATTGCAAAAGTGCCCTTCAGTGTATATCCTCTCCATATGTTCCTTCCTATTTTGATCCTATTATTCTGCGCATCCAATCACTGATTTTCAGCCTTTGCAGATTGCACTCGTTAACCATCGACTTTCTTTGGATCCCTGGTCATGCCGGAATTGCGGGCAACGAAAAGGCGGATTATCTTGCTCGTTCGGCTATTTCGTCTGGGCGGCCAGTCAGACGGATTCCTTCCCGCGAATTATTAAATATAGCAAAAAGTATCCAAAAAGCCAATTGGAAATCTTTTTCTAAATCATCCTTCTCCAGTCCTAATTCACAATATTTTTCGATTCACACCTACTCAACCATGGTATCTACATTTTCCGCACCTTCCCCGTTTCATCATGTCTGCTATCTGTCGTCTTCGATCTGGTCACAGTCGACTTCCTGCTTCATTGTATCGTTTCTCCTTAGTGTTCTCTCCTATTTGTCTGCTGTGTATCGATAACACAGTCGTATGTGACTCTGACCATGTATTCTTTGAATGCTCCTCTTTATCATCGGAAAGGGCAGCTGCTCTATACGCGGAACTTCTCTCACATGATGTTCCAACTCCATATTGTGTGTCTTTTATTCTCTCTCTACAGTCAACGTCGATTATACCAATTGTAGCAAAATTCCTATCCTCTTTACTTTATTATATTAAGATCTAATCCTTTCAGTAGTTCTCTTTCACTTTGGCATTCCTAACTTATCGTGTCCAGTTATTTCTAATGAACTCCTCTCTAAATGAAGAACACGCACTGATGTTGCAGTTACAGTTACAAACAGGCAAAGCTCGCAGTTAATTATATGGGCTCGCTGTCGCATTTGCGGCCCTAACGGTAGATAGGTGAACTCCTTGTCAGCCGGCACTGCGGGCGCTGCTGTTGCAGTGTGGCCATAGTGTTGGATGTGAATTCTGCTCATTTCCTTTTACCAGAATGGTAGGCGCTGTTTTCGCAGTCGTCGCCATAAATATAATTAATGTTTCATAATTAAGAACTATAAACTTTGCTGTATAGTGATGGAGAAAGTCATTGAACTTTCGGATAATTGTTTACCGACGCTAAGCGCTGTGTTTTATATTACTGTGGTGCTTGGTGGCTCTAACTGCTTTTTAAACATCCCGTGTTTCTTCTTCCTTAATTATTTGTAGCCAGATTCCTTTGCCCGTTTGTACTGTGGGCTCTGTAATTACAGATGTGGCCATGGTATTGGACAGCTAACTCCTTTTGCTCTTACCTTCGGCAATGTCATTCCATTTCTTCTCAGGATGCATACGTTTGGCATTTTTCGACATTGATTTTTATTGTTTCTCCATCCTTGGTATAGCATTCTTTGTCAGATTCCATTCCTTGTTACTCCTAATTGCTGCTATGTACACGTGTTGATGGGTAATCGTCCGTTGCTGACAAGTCCAGGGAAAAATTCCAAACAAGAAAAAAAAAAAAAAGCTTACTTTCAAGCGAACTTGCCCAAGAGTATTTTTTTTCAAGTAGTATATGCAAGCGAATTTTGAAAGTTTAGACGAGTGAATTAAGATGCTCCGGTCACAGAGAAATCACTCCTAATTTTCTCTACATGGCGATTAAAATTATGAGACTTAGAATACAAGACAGCCTATCTGTTGCATTTGAACACGTTCGCCATAATGTTAAACCACAAAAGAACAAGTCGAGTTGGAAGAATATATTAATAATTGCATAAAGAGTAACTTATCTTCCTTCGGTGTATTCCAAATTCTGTTTAGTACTGGTCTCAGTGAGAAAAAGATCTCTTTGTCATCATTCACCATTACCCAAACCAACTATATTTTTAACGTTAAGTGCTAATGGAACCGATTAGACATCATTAACGCAAATTCTGTATAAATGGAAAAATAACGTTGTTTGTATATGGAAGAAAGTATGAAGTTAGTTTTACATGGTGACCACTCAGATGTAATTTTTAAATTCCCTATTTTCCCGTTCCAAATCTTCAGCATTTCCCGGTTACCAGAACTATAAAAATCTTTCACGAACCCTCTTCCGCTTGTATACTAACAAACCAACAAATTGAAGCGAAGACAAATAAAATATAAATGGAAACCAAATTAAATTTCGTTAGTTCTTTACAGTTGTTTTATTTACATTTTAAATATTTCACCGTTATAATGACCACTAACGAACTCCAGCAATATATGCTTACTTTATCATTACAAAAAATGATAATGAAGTTTATGACAGACTGATTTACTCCTTCCCCATTTAAATGGTTTTAACTTATAAAATTTGTGTGACATCTCATATTCATATTTTGTAATCATGCGCGCTGGCTTCAAGTAGTTTACGGATCTTACCTGCGTTTCGTTAAATTTTCTTTTTTTTTTCTTTGGCCTGAATAATACCGTTTATTTGGGCAAACTATAGAGGCATCAATAATCTGCATCATCAAATTACTACTATCATGAAAGAACATCCGGAACTTAAAACTGTTGAAACTTGTAGTCAATAAACTGTTATCATTTTGTTAAGAGAACCGATGTCAAATGTCTTCATTGCACTTGCTTACACTGCTGTAGTAAAGATAAAGAGTTCGTAAAACGTATAAAAAAATCAAAGGTGACTGTACTAATATCTGGAGAGAATTCTGTTTTGAAAAATTTGTCGAAAAGCTTGGCGATTTGAAGATCTTGCACTAGTTGAACACGACGCTCATTATACCTAAAATGCAAGTGGAAATTATTAATGGTAGAATTTTGGATGAAAATAAACTTGCATCATTTAAGCCACATCTTTTTTCAAGACAATACGTTGTTGAACTATGTCCTCATGGAATAAGGCATTTCTTAGAAAGCAAATCGGGCACTGAATATAATCTATCTGTTTTAAGTACTGTTGAAGACAAACTATTATTTACAGCTGAAGATAAGTGTTCGGCAGAAGTATTGATTTTTCAGCAGTTTTATAAAAAGTCAGTTATTGACACTGGAGGGACACCGTTTGACACAACATTGGTTGTCAACGAATTTTCTACGATTACATCTAATACCAACGTATTTGGCGGTTTAGCTAACGGGACTGTTGGTAGTTAGTATATATAGAACGTTATAACAACGACAAAAATATACATTTACGCCTTAAATTTCCAAAATCGTGTAAGATAGGTGAGAAAATTAGGAAAAAAGCAGCCAATTATATCGAAATTCTCAATACGGTAGAAGAGCATTACCGACTCTATGAAGATTGTAATCAGTGAATAGAAATAAAATCATATTTACGAAAAGGGATCATTTTTAGTTACACTTTCACTTATAACACATAGACCACAACGTGGTACTTTTGACCAAATAGTGTATGAATTTAATTGAAGTCATAATCAACAGGTTTTGTACGTGGCGCCAACGCGAGTTATAAACATCGGGATGTTGTTTATTGCCACTCGAAATAATGACCTAAATAAAAGAAAACAACTGAACGGTATAGAAGATTTACAAGCAGAATTCCAATGACTTTCAGACAATCCACTGATAACACAACACTTAGAATAATGCGAATTTTCAAACTAGAAGTGATGTTACAGTGTTCGCGTCTAGTTGCCAATATTTTCGAGTTCATTTTATTGATCTCAATGATAAAGTATTATAATGTTCGCCTTTTTTTTTTCTGAAACTTCGATAAATAATGGCGAAAAAATCGACGTGGCGAATTTCTACAGTGTTATTCTACACAAACAATAAGCTAACAGTGTGGTTGTGTATTACTCATACTGTTACTTCAATCTACCACTTTTCGTCTAATACATGTTTTCACATTGTTACGGTGTTAGTTGTACGAATTTAAATAATCAACCTTTGTTATTATTCTTTATATGTCTCCAAAGATAATTCTGTAGAAATATATTTATAAAATTTTTCTACGAGTATTTACTGTCATATGCTGTTGAAAGTTTTAAATAACAATTTTGAATTATCGGCGATTCTTTCTGAGGATTTCAATGTTCACTTTCGTTGTATGAATTTCGCCAATTAATTAATTTTTTAAGTGACAAATTTAATTTAACGATGAATAATTCCCTAGTTCAGTCAACAGCAAGAAATGGTTATACGATTTATGAAATTTTTTTCAAGGAATTTGGAAAAACTGCAAAACAGAATTTATGGTCGTAGCTGTTATAGGTGTATCGTTTCATACTTGAATTGTAATAATGATTTATTAACGTTTAATATAATTAAATGCAACTATAAACTGTACGGCTTTCTATCAGAACGATCAAATTCCAACGCGTCTTTTTTATTAATTTCATCATAACATTCGTAATTACGCATAAGAAGTTTTACTTCAACTGCGCGTAAAGGTTGCACGCTATGTCTTTTTTTTTTTTTTTTTTTCGTTAGTGAATATTATAAAACTGGAAGTGTAGTTAAGCTTCATAAAAGGGTGCATCTGAAATATGTAACAAGTTTACATTTTGGACGGGTGGTAAATTAATGATTATAATTGAAATTTCAATACAAAAAACAAATTCAATCTGATGAATGCGGTGAAATATTTTTAACTGATCATATGTGACAAAAAAATCGATTTAGTGCATCCACTGCGTTTACTATAAATATTAACTATTAACATGCATTAGGATCTGCATATTGTAATATTAAACGTTTAATTTATCAAAACCTACGGGGAATATAAATAAACAAACTGATGCTGTTTAGAAAAAAAATGTAAGTTTTACGAAACGGAATTAGATTAACGGAAAAAAGTTGCTTCACGCGACTTTGACGATTGTTTATAAGCGATCCGACATAAAATTAATGGAAACGGGAATTCTTTAAATAACTGTTTTAACCGTTTTGATCTCCTTTCCTCCAAACCCGTACCTTTTAAAAAAGGAAAACTCGACTCACTGCCTACGTGAGAGTTAATAAGTTTTATAACTGTTTCAAATTTTTCATGTTTAATAATTTCGAAATAATATCTGTAACGCATATGGAATGATAGAATCAAAAATCTCATGAAGTTTTTTTTTTTTAGAACAATCCGGTAATATATAAATTAATCATACAAAATTAACTCACTGTAAAAGTACTATGTAAAAATTTCAAAGTTTTGAAATAAACTATAAGCTAAAAAAATACAAGTATGATAAACGAACAAACTGATTCAAAATAAATAAAATCGTTAGTAAAGTAATATCATAAAGTCACACAGTGATGAAATAAATGACAAATCGTTGATTTTATCTTGGTTACCGGTAGTATTTATTAGGAATACGTTAATTAATTTTTTGACTTGAAATTATGTAACACAGCTAAAAAGCTTTTTTCATTTTTATTTTTTTTCTAAAGAAAGTGCGGGAGCGTTGAAAGTATCCAGTAGAAACTATAGAGAGATGACTGAATTAAAATAATATAAAGGAAACGCAATCAACATGGGTTATGTGCAAGTTTCATGAGGTGGAAATAGTGATCCATAACAAAGAGAATAGTAACCAGTCCCTATTAATAGAATATTTTAAAACGTGCATACACAAGGCAAACTACATTATTTGGCGTATGCTGCATAATTGTACATGCAGCTTGAAAATCTAACGTTAAATTAATATTTACAGATACAATTCTGTGAAAGCAAAGTACGTTGCTCATGGTTAAGTTTCATTAAACCACTATAATAATCGAGAAAAATTTTTACAAGCAAAATAAATGCTTGTGAAACAGAAATGCCCACTGAAATTCTTGTTCGTACAGTTGATAGTATTGCGCCCGTAAAATGTTCTGTTAAAGCGCATACAAAATGTACGAAATAAAACATAAAAATTAACGAGATTATTAAAAACCTTCCATTATTTCTCTTTACTTAAAAGTCAAAATGAACGGATAATTTTTCATTAACTAATTACCACTAATACATACGGAGTGCTTTAGTAATACTGGTAGACTCGTTTTGTTGCGAACTTCTCAATTGCGTAAACGATGATCGCGTCGTTGCACTTTGCTTAGTAACCGTTATCTGAAACAATTTATTGAAAATTAGTATTTAAATTTACCTACATTAATATATAAGACCGAATATCAATAGATTTACTTTTTTCATCAAACTATTAACAATACTAAAGGGCGTTTAATTTTATATCATACTTATGTGTATAATATTTTCGCAAAAATCATAAACTGCAAACTCTTTTATACTTTTAATGTAAATAATAGTATCAATAGATTAAAATAAACATTTTCATTACGAAACTGATTATTTAAGAACTTTTTCTTTTCATATTTTACATCATTTTCTTTGTTAGATTTTTAATTTTCTCAGAGAGAAGGGTACTGTTCGCATCACTTTGCACGAACGTATAATACTCTCTATTAACATTAGACCGCAGCAAGCGCATAGAATGCTCCATTAGCTTTCGTTCTTTGCTGCTAGTGATGAAACAACGGGAGACTAGCAGGCTGTACGTAAATTGTCGATTCAGGATAGTTCCATATTTGTGTCGTTCATATGGTATTGCTCCCGAGCAACCGATACATTCACATGTCGTCTAGAGTGGATATATTGGTGAACTGTCTCACTGCCGGTGACAAAACGATCCAAGCTAGTTCCTAAGGTTACCTTTCCCGGTCAACGAGATGTCCAAAGTAGAGGATTTGTACATGCTAAAGATTACTGCGGGTGACAGATGTAATTCTGATCGATGATCAAATGTTGTAGCATCGGCACTGCGCATGCATGCTGATTGTACTAAGGCATTCACCATGCCGATCTAAATGTTCATGCAGGAGTCAAATGATGCGTAAGATTCACTCCAGCGGACAATGGTTTGTCTCTCCCTCTACAATGTTACACATAATGGCCGAACTCCATCGGGCAGTCGATTATTAGTATCTCTGAGAATTTCATGTAAAGATCAATATTGGGTACATGACGGGAAATCTCCCTGCCCCTCTAAGCTTTTACCAACTAACTAATTTTTTAGTGATACGTCTCCTAAATTTATATATAAATATACATCAATAATAATTGTCGCGATAGTCTAATTGCTAGAGCGCTTGGCTTCCGTTACAGTAGTGTTGAGTTCGATTTCAGGTGACGACAGAAATTATTACAGAAATTATATTAAAAACCGCTAATAATAACGCGGCAGGCAATGGCAAACACGTTTACCATCTTATGCGTGCTAATTAGGATACTGCAGACACACACGGTACTGCACTTGTATATCGATAAATTAAACATTTATAATCATTTCCAAGTAGAGTCTTGCGTCTACACTCGCGTTTTGAATATCGCAATTATCATGAGCGCTATGCCTATGTTCGTATAAGTGCAATGTACAAATAGGTAGTAGTCGCGATGCTTGAAATCGAACAGTACGACTCCAGAGAAAAGAGGTATATTAATAGCTATGTTATTCTTACCCCCGAGGACTAACAAGAAAAATTTGCATTGAAATCTATAACATTTTTGCGTCATGTTTATAAGACATTTCTCTTATTTTTTGAAGAAAGATATAGTCGACTGAAACTGACTTTACCATTATCTACATGACAAAGGAATCTTTCACAGCGAGGTACGAGGAATTAAATATATATTACATACATATATGCATGTGTTGGTACATGCATGCATACATGGACCTATGTATGTGTATGCATGCATCGCGTTACTAATATATTTAACAAATACAAAAAACAAATTTGAAATTAAGAAAACATACCGTATTAGCGGAAACAGTTCCTGGAACCGTAATTACTATGTTTGCCAATGTGCCTGTATAAATAAACAGACATAATGATAATAATATACAAAGTAAAAATTCAAAAATATCAATTAACAAAGAAATTAATACTATTTCATGTAATCATTCAATAAGTTACACGAAGTTGCTTCTAAATTAATACAAAACATTACGTTTTATCAATAGAGTTCGACAAACGAATATCAATTGGCTAAAAAATAATAAGTTTTTAGCTTTTGTACTTTTTAAAAACATTTTCTAAAAGTACGCTGTAGAACAAAAACAATAAACAGTTTCTGCTGAGTAAGCTTGCATGATACACATGTTCCGCTTTGTTCGTTTTTCGTGTGGAGCATCGCCGTTAATTTTCTATTCTTCTCTACCGACGTGGTTACGGGCATTCTCATTCTAATCGGTGAGTAACAAACATTCTCTTTCTTATCCATACCGCTGACTTTCTATGCATTTTAAATGATGAGCGATACGCGTGAACCGTTGCCGTTTATCAGTGTGCTGACAGTAGACTGATAACAAATAATCAACCAAACGTAATCAAACAAAGCCACTTGATGTATCTTCTAAGTACACATCGACTACTCGTTTATATGCTAACGTTGCAAAGCCGATATTATGGAAAATATCAAGCCGTAATATTTTCTTCGATCAAAAAAACATCAAATTACAAGAATACATAATCGCCCTTGGTGATATAATCGGTTCCAAAAAAATTCTCTTCGTCTCAAGAATTTCAAAAATCAATGCATTTATTTATACTCACAAAGGCATGAAACTGAAAAATCAATTTATACCAGCCGTCAAGTTCGCAAAACCATTGAAAAAATTAACTCTATCAAACCACCATAAATGCATTCCCGGACAAAATAACTCTTGACGCCTTGGTTGCTAACATTATTAGACCGGTTTCATCTTTAATAACCCCATATATGCCTAAGAGTAAATGAGAATGAAGAATATTCTCACATGCTGAGCTTCAGAAGATTGATTTATGTTGTAGGACGATAACGACGTGTACATACCGGATTCCTTACTAACAAGTGACAATAATGAAACCTTCCATATATTTGTAATAAGCGATGAACTTAAATGCAACACATCTGTAAAAATGAAGGCGATATTTCAGTGATGTGTGAACTACATAAGGAAAATACAAAAACTGTCGATGAAATATATTTTAAAGCGTTTCGTCTATTTCTGATTTCAGTTGCACAATCTTTAAACCACTAAGGAACTTAGGTGGTGAGCATATTTTTGCGTGTTCGATGAGTGCGTTTGTAAAAGCCTATACAGTGGTGTCAATATACCTAATTTAGTGATATTAGACTGCAAAGAACATTAAGCTTTATAATTTAACCACACCGTTGGTTCTTTTGTACTTTGGTAGCAGATTTACATTATTTCCGAAATAAGTACTAGTTTCTGGTTGTAACTGACTTTTTATAATAATTGGAAAGTGGTCGCTTCCACCGAGGTTATGATGTACATAAAATTGTAATTTACTGCTCAATTGAAGAGAGTACAGGACTAAATCAATATTAGACCACGTTCGACATGAAAAATTATAATGAGTTAGCTCTGTTAAATTAAGCAATATAAGGTTGAACATGTTTATTGCACTTTCTATAATCCTACTTCTTGAATCGGAGTTTTTGCTTGATCACACATCTCCTAATATAATGAGGGGTTTCGGCAGATGTTTTTTATCATTGAAAAGAAATGCTTCATACTGATTTCTTCTGAAAAATATACACTGCATATTGTAATCGGTTGTTTAAAGTAAAGTGCTAGTAGCCCGGTATTTAATAAAACTGGTTCATAATAGAATTTTAATTTAATAGCCAGTAATATGCCGCTATATACATAGTCATGCACTGTAGTGTAAACTATTTCATAGCCGAGGATGCAAAAATTTTGGTTGCTTTTAACGTGTGTTTCTTGCAGACAAATAACAGGCAGATTCTATTCCGATAGGATAAGTTTAAGATTTGCATACTGTAAATATATATGTGCCATAACAAGTACATGAAATAAATGTATCTTCCTGCATTTATATGTTTTTGTTTTGTTATAGTTAGTAGCAAACTGATTATTGAAGTTGGTTTTGTCTCATAATACCAAATTACACTAACGAAATTTAAAAATCGTTTATTGCAAAAGTACGTCACAAGCTAACATCAAAGCTAACATGGATACCGATACAGAATTGGACGAATCCGATTTGACCATGTCAACTTAAATGGTATAAATAAGTTGAGATAAAACCAACTCCAATAATCAGTTTTCCACCAACTATAACAAAACAAAAACATATAAATGCAGGAAGATACATTTATTTCATGTAATTGTTGTGGCACATATATCTACAGTATGAAAATCTTAAACTTATCCGACCAGAATATAATCCCTCTCTAATTTGTCTTCAACGCTAAAATGTTTAGATATTGTACAGCATACCGCTTTGAGATTGGCATCTGGTGCTTTCCGAACTTCCTCAATACCGAGTTTATAATGCGATGTATCGGAATGGCCATTAGATTTGCGACGAACTTATCTAACCATATACTGGCTTTCACCAACATAAAGAGCGCGAAGTCTAACTTTTCAGAGGTACCACGATGAAACGTCACCTACCACATTATGTTCACTTTACAATAACTAAATATCAAAATTCCAGTATTGTTCCGGAACTTGGTTTCTGCTTCGATCAAGTTCAGTGCGGTGTACAAGGCTTTAAAAGTGCGGAAAAACCTGAAGAAACAGCCAATATAAAACGTCGTACATCATCAAATGTAGCGATGAACCGTTTATCGATTTTAAACATCGGCTTAAACATCATTTCTACAACATCCGGAATAACGAGTGGCAAAATCTGTCTCTACGTCCATAAAATCGTCAACAAAGCCATCGGGCATTCCTCAAGTCGAGAAAAGTGCAGACTGCGACTTATACTCGTTTTCCACATTCGTACTTACTAAATAAAAAATCGGCGCCTCAGTGTCTCTCATGTGGTTGTCAAATAACCGTCAAACACCTACTAATCAAATGCCCAGTTTATGATCATTATCGGAAACAATATGAAATACCATGTAATTTAAGTGATTAGTTGTGCGATGAAGAAACTGTCCTTAATCGATTATTTAAATTTCTAGAACGTTCGAACTTACTAAAGCTGTTATAATTTTGTAAATTTTGTTGTAATTTTGTAATTTTTTTTCCGTGTCTTTAGCCTTAGTTGCTGTATATGGCACGTAAATAAATAAATAAAATAAATAGAAACAATGAAATGTACAATAATTTAAATAAATATAAAAAAGTGCAAAAAAATAAAAAATGTTAGCTCAAAAAAAGGTATCAAAAATTTACATGAACAAAAGCAATTAATTTTAGATAAGACCACCGGTTACTTACAGCTACGTTGGCATATCAAAACCTATTTTTAGAAACGATTCAATGTTGTCACTTAACTGTTTTGAAGATGAAATAAGACAACGTTCAACTACCTTGGTAACGTGACGCAATGATATAACAAAATCCTACATATGAGTTATAGGAAAAATAAAATTTATAATTTGTAAAGGCTTAATATTTTATTAAACAAGAATAAAATCGTAATTAAAATATAATTTTCGTGTGTTTCTGGCAAATTGTTCTACTACTTTATTATAAAAGTCAAATTGTTCATGATTACGAGCCTATGAATACTCATCATGGCCAGTTGATTAAAAAGTTCCGAAGCTGCAGGGTGGTAATCCCCCCCCCCCCCCCGGCGACGCACATGTACTAATATCTCATAGACTCGATCATTCGTTATAATTTATACAAGTCATTAATAATAAGCATGCGTAATCTAACGAACTTAAGTAGTACACAATTAATAATATTTCTCATCTCTATATCACATACTCGTATTTTCATCGATGGCGCTACATGAACTACTATACTGTGCACGCATTTAAAGAATAAGCTACAACAAATTAACTGAAGTAAAAAAATTTTACATACAAATGTACTATTGTTATCAAGTTACTAACCGATTTGATTTTGCAGCGATAGATTATTGTTTTTCGATAATACAACGGCTGGTGCACTGGAAGAGTTGCGTACATTAGTCTACAATTAGAATAAAAAATTAAAATTATTTCTATATAAATCCACTCTTTAAGCATATTAAAATGAACAAATAGCATTAAACTATACTAGCAGCAATTAAACCGGCGAGAAACATCATGGAAATATTAAAAAAAGTTAATTAGAACTATTCAATACTAATTAAAATAGTAATTTATTATCAAATAACGTAATAGCGGATGTCTAATGTATCATTATCAAAAAGCAAATAAGTTTTTATATCTCTATAAAATTTCTCCTCTTGTTTAAGCTGAAATTATTAATCATCTACAAAACTTTCTTAACCATTTTTTTTCCTTAGAGTATTTCTGCGCCTTGCTAGTTGAAATAGCACCTATTTTTTCTTTAATTTTCATATTTTTAATTTAGCTCTTCTGAGCACTAGTCGAAAACTAACAACTGTCGGCCAAATTTTCAACAACTTCCTGATTAGCCAGTTTTCTGTGTTTGTGTTCTTCATAGAATTTCATATTTTTACCCAAACACCTTTACTTTCAGAGAAGTACGAAATCAACGAGTTTCATTTTTAAATTTACCGCCACCAGTTTCTCCCTCACGTTAGTTTAAACAACTCTGATTTCACCAGCTTTATTATTCTCCTGGATATAGCTCAAATATTTCGGGATCTTTTATTAAGTATATTTATTCATTTGTTTTCAAAGCACTTTAATGCATATTCTACAAACAGTTTCAGCATTTTTCATTTTGTTTTGAGTGTCCTCTTCTAGAAAAATTAGATTGTATAATTTTAAATACGGCTTATAATTTCACTGCACATTTCTTTTTAAATTTTGTAATTTCTTAAAAATTACAAGGAAATAGTATTTTTATAGCATCAAATTACACGACTTCAATCGCTTCTTTAAACTTAATGGGTACAGTTTGTTTTTTTGTTTTTAACATACACTTTATCGTAATCTTGAAAAGTAATATTCGCGCTTAACATTACAAATTAGAACTAAACATTGTAAATATTAAGAACAATTGAAAACATTGGTAATTTTTTAACGTTAACAGTTGTTGAAACAGTATAATTATTACATCGTGTGGTGCAGTTTGCAATCTATATAACTTATCTACTTGAGATTATTCATGCATTTTAAGAACAAACTCTCCAACCAACTCTGCGAAATTTTTAATAGCCATTGAAATTATTAATTACTAATAAACGATAACCTACCACATAAAAAAGTAAAAACGGCGACTGACACGTATCGGTATCTAGCTACAAATTAAATAACGATCATACGTTTATTTTAAGTTATCTGAGAAAGGATTTTTCCAAATTCTGGGAAATTATTTTTTTTTTTAAACCTAGTCGACCAACTTATATCTATTAATTTAGCAATTCTGACACAACTGGGGCCGGAAAAGGAGCGGAAGATTCAACAATATCCGGTCCAAAAAATACTATAACTGGAATATATGAATATTCAAACGAAAGTTCAAATGTTGCCTCGCATTTACATCATACAATGTCGGATTCACAGATACTGTTAAATCAGAAATGAAAGTGACACCCATTATAAAGTTTTTTCCGACTGAATATGGATGACTGGTAGAGTACGAGAATTGTCATTATTTTTAAATAATAAGATTACCTACAGTTTAAATTCTAACATAACCTTGAGCAAAAGTTGATTTGTACGTGAAAACTAGAACTATCACTTTTTCCGCTCTTCAAAAAAAAAAAAAAAAAAATCATAGCTGTTTTTTTAAGGCTTTTATTTTCAGTTTTAATTTTTTTTATTTAAATTTTTATTATTAATTCTTAACTTTACACGAGCAGAAGTTAAAATAGGAACTAATCATTTTTAACATATATTTAACCGGTAAAAAATTAATTCACAAAAAATAGTTCTTTTTTTTTATTTTTCTCTATGCCTAAGCAAAATTTTTCTCTGTTCCGCATTTGTAATTTTTCGAAACACACAACCGTAAATGAATTTTTTTCATATTATTCTTAGAGCTTGTACTCGTATACGTCATTCTATTTTTATCGCATCGTTATATCGCCACAAAAAAGTATTTGCACGATTTTTAGATGATGTGCCGATACAAAAATTAAACATATTTTAAAAAATCCTCTTTTTGCAATATATTTTAAACGAAAGTTACAAAAACGTTTATTTGGTCATTTCACTTTTTCATTGAACCGGTCGAAATATTCTATACCAATAGATTATTTCGTAACACTAAGTTACACTATAAATAATTTAAAAATTACTAACTACATTCTGAGCGGATATCATCGAAGAATTCAGTAAATTTGAAGTTGGTTTTGGTTTTATTAATCCGCAATTACTCGATGAACTCGTAATAGTTGTTTGCGGTAAAGCTTGTGAAATAGCTTGCGGTACAGGTTGTGAAATAGCTTGCGGCGCAGCCTGTGTAATAACTTGAGGAATAGCTTGTGAGGCAATGTGTGGAATAGTCTGTGGTAGGATTTGTGAAAGTATTTGTTGATCAACAAGTCCAGCAGCACTTGAAGAACTAGAAATATTAAACAAACAAATGCGCGTTAATTTTAAAATATAAGAAATAAATTATTAGGCAAACAAAATAAATTAATCACAGTATTTAATAAATACAAAAATTAGTAATACTTAAAGTTATCGTTTCCACTGATTTAAAAAAATAAATAAGATTCGCGAAATATGATGGGAATATCAGCTATCCTCTTTTTAAACCAAAATTACTTTGATTCCACACAAGCATTTTTAAATGATTACTAAATAATGGAACAAGTAGAACGTTTCCATTTGCCTAACGAAAATGAACTCTGCACGTCTGTCCCATATCCATTTGTTCAAAACAGAAATGAAAATTAACAATTAAATGAAAAGAAAATCGTTATTTTCGTTTAACTTGATTTTAAACAAAGCATATGTCGGCAATATGTATAACCATTTTTATTTATAACCTGAATTTTGAACATTTACTTTATCTATTCTTTTTATATAAATGAAACTATTATATAAATACAGAGTGCGGCAGCATAACTTCCTTTTCTAAAATAGGCCACTTTTTTTCTACTAAATTTTGTTAAAGGGAAATAATAACAGAAAATCGAAATAACGGATACTCTAGATCCCATTGGCAATATGTATGCTTCTTCCCTTCTCGCAGTTTTACTTCGATTTTCTGTTATTATTTCCCTTTAACAAAATTCAGTAGAAAAAAGTAGCGCATTTTAAAAAAGGAAGTTATGCTGCCGCACTCTGTATTTATATAATAGTTTCATTTCTTTTTATTTATCTTGCCATGTTTACAAAGATTTGTTTAACAGGTCAATTCAATTTTTTCATCTGATAAACCGTATTATTTTTAAAACTTGCTCTTTTCACAATTGTTGTAGATCGAAAACAGTGTCGTAACTTTGAATGATACCTGCGATTTTCATCGATTTTTTCATGAATATTGTCCGCATTATACAAATGTAGCCAATAGAGAAAGTGGACAAATGCCCTAAACACTTACGTAAACTTCGAAATTAATTATTCTACTATGCATAATTTATTAATATCAAGAAAACGAGCAATCTTTTTTCAGATCAAAAGCCGGAAAATATCTCGACAACAGCACTTCAGTGATGCTGAAAGAAGTTTAATATTAAAAATAAAAAAAAATATCAATATTTTATAACCGCAAACAACTTTAGCCGTTAACTATTAAAGATAATAAACACCTTAAGATCGCACACTTGGCAGCAATCACGAGTAGTGCTATACCGTGAGAGTTTGAAAAAATGTATCGCCAAAATCGTAAAATCATTTCTGAAATGTGATTTGAAGATGTGCTTGTAAGATAAAAGGAATCCGAAAGATCATTTGATTTCCATGATAGCGCTAGAGTATCGAACCGGAAATTGAAAAGTAAGTAAGAAAAATTGTCTCGGTAAATTTTTAAAACATTTTTGTTATCTCCGTTTTTTTTTTTTTTCAAATACCAGTTTTAAGATTTATTTTAATAATATGGTAAAAATGCACCGAAAATAAAAAATAAGATTATTACACGTATTCCCCTAAACATCAACTTTTTAGAATCGGCACCAAATTTAAATTGTAACAACAATTAATGTCTTATAAAAAACGAGTGATCCTGTTGTCATACTCATTTAATAATACGGTTTTTAATTATTGTGCAACTTGAATTTGATGGTCTCTAAGGACAATGTACACTATTCGGAAAATCGAACACGTGAAAAACATTTCGAACTTCATCTGGAAACTCGTCAAAATTCGAGTTTATGCATATGCCTGATGTAAGTAATTTTATCTTAATCACCGAAATTCGTAGGATCCCTTTTTTAATTTCTTCGGTAATTTGGACAACAATTTTATAGTTTGACATCGCACCCGCGATCGTCTATATTTAAAATACATTATGCAATATGTTCTAACAGACATTCCGGTTTTCTTTATTTGTACATAATCGAAGAATTTTTAGTTTTCACAAGTAGGAATGCAATTCTTCCCGACACATAAACAATCACTTGACTATTAAACCGTTCTGATGTTTTTTTCCGAACCAATGTAAATAAAATTACCGCGCTGGAAAATTAATAAGTTCACGTTCAATGCGAATGCCGGAAAATAGCAAGCGTAGTACAAACCGTAAACAAAATTAGATATTACAAATTTCGTTTTTTTTTTGTTTTTTTTTTTGTTTTTGTGGTTAAATGAGTTCCATCAAAAAAGTAAATCTACAGTTTAGTGGCTTTTAATATACCACTTATTATTATTATTATTAGACGAATAAGTGTGCTTCAAGAATGCACCAAAACCACCACGGATGCAAAAAATATCAGAAACAGGTATTACAGATATTTCGCGCGGAACAAAAATTAATTAAGCTAATTCAAAGAAGAATAATATGGGATGATACTCTGACCATGTAATCAAAAAATGAATTTTTAACGGAAATAATTGAGGGCAAATAGAAGACCGGAGAGCACCGGATAAACGGAAAATATCCCGAGGATGAGAAATTTACGAGGCTAAAGCGATTTGAAAAGCACGCCGCGAATAAAATTTGTAATTCTTTACTTCCATTTTAATTGAATGCATAAATGAAATAATTTTTTTATAATAAAAAACACATTCTTTCACAATTGTATATAATTTCACCTAGATGGCGCTATATGTGTAAGTCAAATAGAGAAATCGAAATTGAACGTAAACTAGAAAGTAAAGTAATTCATAATTTTCGATTTGAAGAAGTTTTACAATAAACACCTTTTTATTTAAATTTCTTAATTTTATTTTGCTTTTCATTAGTTACGAACGAAAAACAGTACGTTAAATTTTCTAGATGATACCAACCTGATTAAAGCACCCAGCTGATAAACAGTAATACGGCCGATTTTAATTATTCCTGCATTTTTAGATGTAACTATTTCATCGATTCTTTTTGTGAATTCATTTTGTTCCGCTTCGAAATCTGTGTATAATTTTTTCTGTGCATCGCTCAGTTCGTCTTCTTCGCAATCCAATATTAGCGACATTACTAAAAGTTAGGTAACAGGAAAAACGGTGAATTAATCATTTTTGCTAGATAGCACTCTTCGATAAAAAATAACTATAACATAACACATTTTGAAATGTATAATATTTTATTACACATGGTTCTCCGTTGTTTTCAATATGGAAATCGTTGTGTTATTTCATCGCTCCAGTCATATAAACTTCACTTTTAGACAGCTGAAAATTACGCTAAAAGTTTCACCATTTCTACTTTAAAAAAAAAAAAAAAATACTAACAATCTTATCCTTATTAATTGCTTTTATATTCAGTGTCTAATAAATTTGGACATAATGCTTTCGTCGATAATTTTTGCAAATGATTTCTCGCGGTCATAACCAGTACCGAGGCGGTAGAGATCACGAACAGATTCCTTTTCTACGATACGGTATCGCAACAATGGTATTTTAATCATTGCAGCAGTTTTTAGTTTGAAATAACTGGCTGCCTTTCAACAGGTAATTTTTTTTCCACCGTCATGTTAAATGCACATTTATCCATTTGTGTTAAATAGCAGAATTATTATTTTTTTCTTCTCGCTTTTAGAGGGGTCACTCTCTCTTTCGGGCGCAGGCGAACTCAAACCTTTTTACAGACTAACTACGATAATTTTCAAGTATCATCCGTTAAACGTTATCATCTGTGTTAGTGAAAAATACGAGTTACCGAATACTGCTATCAAAAATTCTACCCAAAAAATACCATTCTTAACGATTTAGTTTTTCCGTGTGTATAACATGTTACGTATGCATACATATGATATATGTAACCACAAAACACATATTTTACATAATTTTATTGGGTTATTTATTTTTTTGAAATAACAACTTCAGCGTGAAATACAGATAAACAGACTTTTGCGATGTAAATTTAAGAGTTCTATTAGCCATAGTGATACAAAACGGACGAAGATGATTAATATTAATAATCGGTCAAATTCATTATTGGTTCTTTTCATGCTTTTTTTTTTTTTTTTGTTAATGTATAGTCAGCCGTATTTAAAAAATTACAAACTATCAACTCTGCGTCATTTAAAGTGTAATATAACTGGATTGAACTTGCTTCTAATACATATTCGTTATATTATCTTTCTTTTTCATTCGTATGTAGCAAGTTTATTTGGGGATACGTTCATTGAAGTTTCTTCTGTTATCTACGATTTTAATTGTATATTTAATTCCTTGACGAATCTATCTGGGTTTCAAAAAAATATCGAAAAAGACAAACGAAGGCGCAAAAATTTTTAACCACTTCATTTCCAATTAAAATAAACGAAATGTATGAATTCCCGTATTTAATTTTACAAAAAACTTGATTTATATATAATTTCTTTATTATATTGTTACTGTTTATTTAAAAAAACAAAAGGCGGTACAACGTGATATGAGAGAAATGGTTTTACATTGAAAAATGATTTTTAATTTATTTTCTTACCTGATTTACCAAATTAGATTAATTTCTTTAACAATTCAGGTGCAATTGAAGGTCGTAGCTAAAACGTCAGAGCATATGAAATAAAAGACGTAACTAATCTCGACTACCCTTTGGTGTTTTAATCCTGAACCCTATTAATAATCTTTACATATTTCTTGTTTTATAAAAATGTTTTACTTTTTTATTTTATTAAATGAACTGTTAAGATTAAATAGTTCCATAAATGAAACTATACTAATTGTATCGTTTGTTTTCATGCGTCTGGGTGTTATACCGTTTCTATGATTTTCTTAAAAAATTAAAATTAGAAATATTTTCTTTTAATAACTAGATTTTTTTTCTATGACGAAGCCTGTCCCGTCAACGGATTTTTTAGAAGCAAATTCAATCCAGTTATGTTACACTTTAAATGACGTAGAGTTTATAGTATGTAATTTTTTAAATACGGCTGACTATACATTAACAAAAAAAAAAAAAAAACATGAAAAGAACCAATAATGAATTTGACCGATTATTAATATTAATCATCTTCGTCCGTTTCGTATCACTATTGCTAACAGAACTCTTAAATTTACATCGCAAAAGTCTGTTTATCTGTATTTCACGCTGAAGTCGTTATTTCAAAAAAATAGAAAATATTTTTAAAAAGTGAATAACCCAATAAAATCATGTAAAATATGTGTTTTTTGATTACATATATCATATGTATGCATACATAACATGTTATACACACGAAAAAATTAAATCGTTAAGAACGGAATTTTTTGGGTGGAATTTTTGATCGCAGTATTTGGTAACTCGTGTTTCTCACTAACACAGATGATAACGTTTAACGGATGATACCTGAAAAGCACCGTAGGTAGTCTGTAAAAAGGTCTGAGGTCGCCTGCGCCCGAAAGAGCGGTCCCCCTGTTAGAGAACCGCCAGCATCATTATAAATTAATTTAAATAAAAATACTTGTTTAAGTTTAATAAATTATTTTACAAAGTGAGTTTTGTCGCAAAATTAGCAATCAGGAGTTCAAAAAATACAACTATATAAAAAAAAAAAGAACACACTGTCGATAGAAGTATAACATTTCAACCCCGGATGTATAACTGTGACAACACTATGTTAAACCGATCGCCGAGTTACCGGATTTCTGTTGAACGCGGTAATCGAAATTAAAATCTTTTACAGATAATTACGAACTTTATCAATTACAAGACCGAATTTCGGAACAATCAGGTTACCAGGACCTTCTTGGATCGAACTTTTTTCGGTTACCTGAGGGACTGCTTCTTTAGCTAAAAAAAAGTTAGTATTGTTCACGAAGAGTTGATAAATACCGGAAGAACCCTTCACCGATACTTGACGAACACTGAAAAGATTCCTTCATTTACGGTAATGCTTCTAAACATCTTCTTTCCAAACTCGATAAAGTTCAGAATTCATGTTTTCGTCTTTGCCTTGGTGAAATCCTTTCCCATTCTTGCAGTACTTTCAGAAGCCGACATTCATCCTTTACGCATTCGCAGATCCTTTCCCGGGGATCGCTTCCTTATAAGACGTCTTCCTATTAAGTCTTCTAAATTAGATTTTGCTTATAACTACATTTCGGCTAATTGGCGGTTTTCCTCCCTGAAGATTCCTATTCTTTCTCATGTTTCTCGACGTCTTTCTCCTTATTTGCCACTTTAAACTTCCGTTCTTTACATTTAGCTTTTCAGATTTTTTACATTCTCCTAATTTATGTTTCCTTCCTTCTTACACTAAATTCTCACCTCCAATCGCCTTAAGCGAGTTCAGCGGGCCTTTGAGGTCCTTCCTTCCTCCTTCTTCTATCCTTTTTACGGATGGTTCAAGAGCGATGGGGGCGTCGGAGCCTCCTTCCTTATCTCTTCCCTTCCACACTACAAACTTTATAAACTTCCTTCCTTCTATTCTATTTTTACTGCATAATCGTATGCAATACTCCGTGCGGTTCTATTCATTGCACTTTTCTCCTATAATAAATAACAAGTACCTTACCTGGTCCGACTCGATGAGCGTCTTGTAGGTCATATCCTCTCCTTTTCCATCCCCTTCATACGACTACATTGCCTTTTCTATTCGTTCCTTAATTTCCAATCTTTTCTTAGTTCATTCTAATCAAATCGATCTTCTTCGGATTCCCAGTCATAGCGGCATCGCGAGCAACAACCTAGTTGATTCGTTTGCTCGTTCTACTTCCTCTAACGGCAAATTTATCAATAAGTTTCCTGCTAACAATATCCTAAACAAGCACATCTCAAATCATAGTCGGATGTCTACATTACCTCCTTTTCTAATCCTCATTCCTTTTACAAACTAATGCAACCTCTTCCTTCATTACGGTCTTGATTTGCTGATTTTCCTGACCGAAGTCGCTTCAATATTTCCTCCATAACACGTCTTCGTTTCAACCATAATTGTCTTCCTTCGTCTCTTCTTCGTTTTTCTATTGTTTCTTCTCCACATTGTATTTTTCATCCCTCGGATCACGACCGCGTTTGTGATGCGGATTACGGATCATATTCATTTTAAATGTTCCCTTCTTCTGCAGGAGCGCTCCCTTCTCTACACTAAGTTCTTACATCTTAAACTGCCTACTCCTTTTTGTGCTTCCTACATACTTACTTTTCCTTTACCAGATGTTGTTCCAGTTTTAGCAGAGTTAATTTCCTCTATTTCTCTATATATTAAAATTTAATCCTTGTTCATAATTTTTAGATGATAGATCATACCTTCGGTTGGCGTTCCAAAAAAAAAAATGAAAATATCTTCCTTTTTGCGTCTTTTTACTTTTTCTTTCGAACAATCCCCTTTCGCCGCTGAAATGACGAGCTGTTCCTTTGTGACCCGACAACCACGCGCATCCATCAAAAACAAAATCGACTCGTATGCGACAACCGCCAGCCACTTCTTCTTTCTTTCAGCGATTTTGGCCATCTTTGGACCGCGTATTATAATGCATCCTGCCATTTCTTCTCCGCTCCTTCCAGTACATCTTCATCAGCTTCCCGTGCCGGATCTTTCTTCTTTTTTACTTATTTATTTTATTTTACACTTTTTTCCCCTCTTAGGCCTATGTAATATACACATTACTGCTGTAAATGTTTAAGGGATGTTTTAATTAATATCTCTCCCCTTCTAAGAGGCATATTTATCATCTCCCAACAAAAAACATTCTTTACGTTCGGCTAAAGATTCTCATATTTCTATAACTTGTGTCTATCGCGATCTAATAAAAAGTTTGCTCAACTAAAGAACACCCGCAGTAATCATTTTAAAAATATATAACATCAAAAATTGGCACATAGTTTTTTTCTATTTACCTTACATAAATAGAATACTCCGTTATAAAAAACGGCTGCGAGTTGGTCACACAGTAATGTCTTAGAATTACATACTTAAGAGAACATGTTCTCACACGCGTAGCCGTTTCGCTCTTCTGACCTCTCTTCGTTGAACACATCGTAAAAATTAATTTATTAACGAAATCGCAAACCACAATAGTTGGACAAGGATTTCAAATTCGAATAGAAATAATATTTCCGGTAACAACTATTTAAACTTTTATTGCCGAATTCATTATTTCTCTCTAAAAACTAATAGAAAGCACAACTTTTATTTTTAAATTTCTGCGTTATGTATAGCAGATTGGCTAGAACCGGGGCCTATATTTAGATTCTGTCATACGAGTGTTTTAATGATTCGAGTAAAACAAAGAAGAAATAGAACACGTACTTACGCCAAAAATTAATAAACCGTTAGCTTATATTTATATTTACTATAGTATTAATTTTTTTTTAATTATTACGTTTAACTTTTATTTACTAAGGCAATGATTTTATTTAAAGTATTTACCATAGTAAATGTTTTATCCAATTCTTCGTTTTATTTAATCAAGTATATTTTACCTATTTTCCCCATTTCATTGAAAAATAACCCGACACTACATACCGAGAGACAAATTATTAATTCAAAGGCGTAATATATTCATTTGTTTGAAAAATATAAAACCATCACAAATAAACTCAACTAGCGCGATAATAAGTTTTTTCGAACAATTTAAATAAGTGGCAATAAAACGAACTTATTTCAAACAAATATATAACTTAAATAGCACCACATAAATCATCATACGACCCCAAAACAAAGAGATGAAACATTTACGTTCAGAAGTATATACCAAATAAGTCTAGATAACTAGCGGTTTAATAAGTATAATATTCTGCGAGCATCAAAACAGAGCTCACTTTACAATAAGCTAATAATTCGGCATTTGAAAGTAAGAGGTAATTTTCTAAAAATCAATTGATGGAGACTGGTAATGTAGAGAAAATAGAATATTTGGCAACGGATACTAACGCAATCGGGTGTCTATACAAGTCTGCGGAGAACAATTGCCTCGGATCCTGCGTACAGGCCGACAACGGTATAGTCAATCGTATAAACACAACATGGCCGAAATGGAAAGCTGTAACCGGCGTACTGTGCGATAGACGCATGGCCATTCGGTTAAAGTTTAAAATCTACCGAACAGTCATTCGTCCAGTTGCCTTGTATAACGGTGGGTACTGATCAGTCACAAGGCGAGAAGAACAAGCGCTGCATGCAATGGAAATGCGCATGTTAAGATGGTCAATGAGCATCCGTCTATCCGACCGGATCAAAAATAAGTGTATTCGCGAGGCAATGGGAATTGCACCCATCCTATATAAACTCCGAGAGAAACGTTTAGGTTGGTATGGACACGTACGACGGACCCAGGAAACCGAAAATGGCTCGCTGCTATCAGTAGCGCATAAATTCCAAATTCCAGGTAGAAGACCGGTAGGTAGGCCAAGGTGAAGATGGCTCGATGTAATCACAGCGAACCTCAACAACGCCGATATCGATTCATGCCTAGCAATAAATCGAAATAGCTGGAAACGGTCTATTTACACGGCAGACGCCGGACTAACGATAAATTGCCATTGAAGAAGATGACTCGCACATTCGGCGGAAGAGTAACGAATCAGAATTTAGTCAAAAAAGTATGTAAACTAGTGGCAGTGATGAGTGTACTGCGTGTACACATCGGATCCATGTAAGTCTGGTATGGGTACGTATCCGAAATGCACTTCTCAAACCCACGGTTCACTTGCAGAAAATAACAAACTTACCCATCACGAATACAAATACATTATCATTAGGTAATTCGAATTTGGGCAAGCATCAACTCCGTTTATATTTTTACGGAGACATCTTCGCAAAATAATTCCTTCG
Organism: Icerya purchasi; assembly: GCA_039619475.1. Classification (NCBI taxonomy): domain Eukaryota; kingdom Metazoa; phylum Arthropoda; class Insecta; order Hemiptera; family Monophlebidae; genus Icerya; species Icerya purchasi. The sequence goes on along the minus strand of CM077116.1, from coordinate 93,902,549 downwards.
ACAATGTAGTTATTTTATTCCCGACGTGCCCCATCATAATGACCACCGGTGTTATTCGAAATTGTTTGTTCGCATTCCATACACACATATGCACGTAAGGCTAATTCATAACGGAATATTAACAAGAACAAAACGAAACACAATTCACTTTAGAATATCAGGAGATAACGGTAGGAATAAAAAATTAAACATCTGAGACTTTCACGGTGAATATGATTAGAAAAATAATTTACGGTAGACCTACAAAAATTCTTTTATTTATAACGCTCAACCTTTCGGACTACTACTATTGCTTTAGTTCGCTTCTGATGATGTGGTCAGTGTAAGCTGTCCGAAACGTTGAGCGTTATAAATAAAATAATTTTTGGGATAACACGGTGTCTACCGCAAATTATTATTTTTCTAACGATAGGAATAAATGTCAGTAGCTACAATGCGGCGGGTCCATATTTTGGGTGACTACAACACCTACAGATTCACCTTTACAGCTAATTTTCGGGTCGTCAGCTGTCACACTATATAAAGCACAGAGCTCGAGGAAAAAAGTAATTTCCCAATTCAACGCTGACATTTCGAAAGTTCAAAAACGATAGCTCTCTTTTAAGCAAAAAATATACTCACTCTTACTTTGATTAGCTGCCGCCGAAGCATGCAACTGTGTCTGCCCGGAAGCTTGTTGAGCTAAACGTTCAGATGCCATTCGACGGCTTCGCTTCTTTGCGCGCGCAGCAACAGTGTCCCGTGATAAATTAGATCTGCGTCTTCTCGGCATAGTTCCAAACCGATACAAAACATCGATAAAGATAATTATAAATTCTCTCAAATGACAAAAAATTACGTCGGTCTCTCAACAGCAAAGCGAGAGACTCGAAAGCCCGATCATACGCATTTTAAAATACAGAGGGCAAGAAATAAAAATATGCTTGTGCGCGTTATAAATTAAAGTAATATAAAAATTAAAATGCGAGCTATGCCGCGGCTAACACATCAAAAGAGCACAGAAAGCCAGAGTAATCATACACATTCGAACAGTGATGATATGACGCCTTCCAGTGTACTTATCGGTAAGATTTCTTACACGCAACAATGACGAATAAAAGAAAAAAGGAAACACAAATGTTTATAAAAGCAAAATCTCATAAAGGAGATCAAAATGCGAAACGATAATATCTTTGAAATTTTTCGAAATAACCTTAGCTGCTTTATCTATACTTTATCTCTGTTTTAAATTTACTGCGATATAAAATTGGCGGCAAAATTTTAATGTTTTCACGCTGTGATGTAATTGAGGCCAAGGCTAACACACACACACCGAGTATTCTTGTGTTTGTTTTTATAGAGATGTACCATTTCAGCGATAGCTCATGCGCAGTCTTCGAATCCAGCAAAAGCCGAAACATTAAACAGATTAACAGAGCAATAGGTTAGTAGTGCGGACATACCCCATTTCAGCCAGCTCACTAGAAGCATCATTAGCGATGGAGGGTGTATCTTTGAAATGTTTTAATCGAATAATTTGATTATTCGATGAATTCGAAATGTTCAGTAGTTGCATTTGAAGTGATATTTCACCCGGAAGGATATTTATCGAACATTTCGAATGGCGTTGGTAACAGTTAATTCGTATTATCTAGAACGCGATCGCTCGAAGTGAACTCCATTTCTCTATTTGTTGCGTTTATTTTCTCATTAGCTTATTTCAAATTTCTCATCTTTGAAAAAAAAATCGACAACTTCAACAAATAAATGAACCTACGGAAAGAGGCTGGTATTCAACGGTTGCGATTAATTTTCCACCAATCGTTGTACTTGCGATTAACAGACGCCGGGGTCACGCTGTTCAGTTTCAACCAATCACATACATTAGAGTAAGCCAGGACGCGTTTTTCTTTCTTCGAGGTTGTATTTCCAACTAATTTTATTTATCGCACGCAGCGAGGATACTTTTGTATCGCATTTTGAATGCTTTCAATTTATCTCTCTGCATTTTAGAATTACGATATAGTGCGGCTGCACGTACGGAAGAACATTTTAATAAGCTCAAATTTCTGTATTCAAATTTTTACCGGACAGCGTTTTTTATTCATTTTCACGAAAAAGCTCGTATAGAGGTTAGTTCTTGAAGCAATATCGAATTAATCCGTTTACTGTTAGCGAACTTGTGAAATATTTTACATCCTTATTTTACCGTTCTTTCGACAGAAAACTGGTAAAGGAATACTATGAAATACTATCTTAAAATACGACAAGATCAACGTATATTTAGAGAAGATTCTGCTCATGACAATGTAAGTGAACTTCGTTATATGACCGCATCGCGCAACATCTATATCTATCTGCATGGTTCAGTCCTAAAACTGATTCCCAACCATGATGATCATTCTCCAGTATTTCCGGCTTTCCGCAGCCCTCTTTAAATTCGTGTAACTGTTCAGCTCTGTATCTTTTAGTAACGTCGAGGACAAACGAATTTCGTGGTCGTCCTCGTCTACCAGGTATTTTGCTTTACAGCATCCGAATAAGTTTCCGCTATTTTTCATACTGAATTAAATTCTGATTAACATTATCGCTTCTAGATAGTTTCAAACGATTACTAATAGATTAGGTTGAAATGTCGAGTTTTTCTAAAGTTAAAAGAACTAATATTTCGAAGTATACGCTACGAATTTACAACATTTTACGACCTCTCAAGAATTAAATAGGAAAGTTGTTAGCAATGGGATAGCGATGAAAATTATTTCAAATATACGGAACGTGTTTTTTCTATTTTGATGTATATAACGACTGTTTTGAAATTGCAACGACTTCATTATTCTACCCACTGTAAAACTCACAACGAGCTGGTAGGAGTAAATTGTTAGTTATTTTATCCTGGACAATTCCCTGACTAGTGCGATGTGACGTGATTTGTAATAAAAGCTAAAGTAGACACAGCGAACATGAAAATCACCGCGTTTAATTACTTCAGTTCAAAATTCTGCGGAGAAATTAGTAAGTTGACACGTATTACTATGGAAAATGAAATACAGAATTACACAAATTCATTATATCCGAGAACAAAAGGATAATCATAACCATCAGTTATTGATTAATTTCCTAACACCTGGGGGCTATCATTACCACAGTGTACTGTTGCCCAAAAAAAAATATCGGAAACCGAACGTGTCGCTTATTGCCTAACCACATAAGGTAGCTTCGGCTGAATAATCGTCGAGTAACTTTGTCTAGAAAATCTCTTATCATCCCCGCTACTGATTACCACTTTTTCAGGCATTTAAAAAAATGGGACGACGTCGCTAAGTAATTCAAATCCCAGGCGACGAAATTTTATGAGACCAAACTGTTGACACTAAAAATCTGCCTAAAAATAAATACCACGCGAGAGAGTGCGGCAGCATAACTTCCTTTTAAAAAATGCGCACCATTCAATCGGTTGATGTCGTAGCGAAGCGCTAGTGATCTCGTTCGAGAGGCGGAACTATAAAGTTTTGTCCCGACACAGTTCAGTCGCCGTCATGCGTTGGAACAGTGAGGAGCGTACGTTTGCCGTTGAGGCCTAGCTTTCGAACGGATGTTCTGTGATCGTAACCCAGCGCGCCTTTCGGAATCGCTTTAATTTAACCCCGTTGGCCCCTGTCCCGGACCGGAAATCAATTGTTATGTGGGTCGCTACGTTCAGACAAACAGCAAGTACGACAAGACGAAGAAATGGAGTCCCTCGGCCCATTAGATCAGCTGAGAACATTGAGGCAGTGAGAGCTTCGATGTTGCGATCACCACGGTGTTCTGCGCGCAAACACGCGTCTGCCCTTGGACTTTCCGATCGTTCTTTGAGGAGAATTCTTCGTGATGATCTTCATCTCCATCTATACAAGATGGTGATCGAGCGGGATCTTTCTGAACGTGACTTCAATTCTCGGAGGAACGCGTGCGAGGTTCTTCTGGAAGTCGTTCCTGAGGACGCTATTGTGTTTTTTAGCGATGAAGCTCATTTTCATTTGTGTGGAACCGTCAACAAAGAAAACATGCGCTACTGGGCTGACACCAATTCTCGAGAATTGCATCAAAGGCCTTTACATTCACCTAAAGTCACAGTATGGTGTGCAATTTCCTCAAGTGGAATTATTGGTCCCTGGTTCTTTGAGGAAAATGAAGTAACAGTAACGGTGATTTCGGACCAGTATGTAAACATGTTACAGGATTTTTTTTTCCCACGGCTAGATGAGTTGGACTTAGGGGACACTTGGTTCCAACAAGACGGTGCAACGGCACACACTGCAAGAGCATCGATGGCTGTTTTGAAGGAATACTTCCCAGAGCGCCTCATCTCAATTAGGGGCGATTTGGAGTGGCCGGCCCGCTCTCCCGATTTGTCTCCTTGTGATTTTTTTCTATGGGGTTTTTTGAAATCCCGTGTTTATGTGAACCGTCCAAGAACCCTACACGATTTGAAGACCAACATCCGGAAAGAAATTGCCAGGATAACGCCTGATATGCTGGCAAGAGTCATGACAAACGCCAGAAATCGGTTTACTCAGTGTATGGAGAATGGTGGACGTCACCTACCTGATTTGATCTTCAAAAAGTAAGTAAAATAAAACTTTAGTTATGTGCCTACATTATAAAAAACAAATAAAAATTTTCTAATTCGTACAGTGGGTTTTATTAAGTTTTGAAAAAAAGTAAGTTATGCTGCCGCACCCTGTATTATGTTTTATGATTCTCCAAGAAGACATCAAAATTACTTTTTTCGAGATTCTTAATATTGATGGGTTGCGTTTATACATTATCGTTCCTTATCGGCACGATAATAGTGCATACTCGCTAACAGTCCGATAAACATACTCTGTAAATCCATATTATTTCTTTCGATCACCCATAAACAATTTGGCCATACATGCTGCAGAATGACAGCAAACGTGTATAAAAGTACGACAGATGAAAGAACGTTGAGGTTACCTATTGATTAAGTTTACTTGATATGTCTACGTATAGTTAAAGAAACAGCTGTGGACATTTTCCACGAAAAGATATCATGGTTGACGTCACAGAATGTTAAACTTTAACTAATATTAAAAAAAGGTGAGGGGGGATATTACTGTACATGATTCAAGTATCGAGTAAATGACATCGATCAGCATGTGGAAGGCGTAAAAATACCGAAGAATAATAATTAAGTTCCGAAGGAAATAATTATCCGAAGGCTGACTTGGTATCTGAAGATATACGGTGTGATTCACGGATTATCCAATATAATCAAACAAAATTCCACAGATCATTTTTTAAACTAAGCGAGTCAGCGATAAGTTAAAGTCAACGATAAAAAAAAGCAGGCACCAGGAATAAGCAAATTTTTGATTATTCACCGGGCGAAATTAAACCTGAGGAAAGAGAGGTTTTGATACACAACGGTCGCATTACGACACGTGGAGGAGTTAATAGTACTGAAATACATCGCATCAACGATGAAGAAAATTTTAAATTATTGAATTGAGAGAACTCAGAGGTAATTTAATTCTATTTTTTAGTTTTAGCATCAAAACTTTTACACCATTACTGCCGTTAAATTATCTAAATTTTTCATTTCAGATATTATTCCCAGCGAAGAACCGCTCTATATAATTTTATTCATCTTTTCACATTTCAACTCTATTAATTAAATATTTATAATGTATTTAAAATAGTTATCTATATGTTGTACTAGAATTTGAGAAATATTATAAAATTAAATTTAAAAAATTTTAATGGAATACTTTAATTAATAATCACAAGAACTTCCCGTAAAAATCGAATGACCGTGAAATTTCAACTTGGAATACGTTTTATCGCCGAAACCGATTAAATTCTAAGAGTGAAGCAGTACTTAATGCGATCAAAAACTATTTAATTTTTAGTGAAATAACTATACTTTTAATAAAACTGAAAAATTTTATGATACAGTTTCTGATACAAGTATGTGATGAATTTTATGAACGCTTTACAGTTTGCGAAAACTTCAATTTTTTGATTACTTTACTAAATCCAGACTATTAGAAATACCACAAATAATGATCTGAACTTACTTGAAGCTTTTGTTTTTTTAAAATATAAAATCGACTGTTCAAATAATTTTTATCAGGCATTCTGTATTCATCTTTATTTTATACGTTCAAGACAAAAACTCTCCCCTGAATTGAATAATATTAAACTTACCCCGCCGTAATGCGAATTGATAAATTAAAAAGGGAACAGTAAGCGCCGGAAAGAAATTTTTAAATGTGAACATTCCGAAGATTATTTTGAGTTTAAACTAGCTAGAAGCACAGCTTTGTGACGGCTCGCAAATCGTATTCTTTAAAATATGTATTTCTAAAAAAAAAAAAATATATTTTACGTATAAAAAAATATTTATTATTAAAAAAATTGCATCGAAAAGTTATAATGAAAAATTTTTATTTTTAAGTAGACTTAAAAATTTTCATTCAGATTTCTTTCTGTTTTCTACATATCGACATGTGCGAATTTTGAATACTAGTAAACCTGTTGTATGGAAATTTTCTATTGTATGCTAAGTCTTCTGATGTTTTAACTCTTGATAGAGCAATGTCAGGTTAAACCAACGGAAGTTTTTCTTTATTTCCAATGTCAACAACAGCTTTTTCCAATGTTAAATCTTTGTCGCTTGTGCATCGTAATTGAAAAAGCTAACTGTAATGGAAATTATTTCCGTGAACAGTTAATATTTCCACGTTTTCAACATTTAGTTATACTTGGAACTGGAACACTACCATTAATTTCACAAGTACAATGAGAATAATTTTCAAAGCGAACCACTACAACTCGTGGCATTTCATCAGGTGGACCGTGGTTTTCTTCATAAATGATATCTTCAACATAACCTAAAGCTCCGTTTACTAATCCTTTCTCTATCGATAAATTGGAGCGTAACATAACTTTACATCCAATCGAAAAAACTGTAAATGGTTCAGGTCCACCTGCTAATTCCGCACTTGCTGATTTTGCTTTTGAGCAATTATGAATGGCTGAAATATAAGCAACCGGTTGGTCTAATTTCTGTTAACTTCTGATGATTAAATCTTTTACACCTTTATTTGTTGCAAATAAACTAATAGCATCGTTAAAAAAATTACGTTCGCCTTCAGAAAAAGTTTGTATACTCCGTGTCATTAATTTTTCATAAACTTGAACTGTACATTCACCATTACTTATACGATCAATTATATCTCGAATATATTTTTCAATACTTGAAATAAATAGTAATTTTCCTTCTAAAAGATCGGTCATTAACAGGTGGTAACTGTTTAATATCTCCAAAAAAATATATAAATAACTAACCTGAAACGGTTCGTCTTGTTTAAAAGGAAAAGCTCTACGTAATCGTAAGTCAATTTTTTTTTAAAAGACTACATCCAATCATACTTATTTCATCTATAAATAGAAATTTGCATCTGCCTATTTCTTCTTGAAACCGAACGAGTGAATGTAAACTGAGATCTTTATATACCTCTTTTACTTCTAACAGAAGTTTGGCAAGTGTAGTTTAACCGTTAATGTGTACAGCAGCAGCATCAGTTGGCGCAAGCAATTGATAAGATGGTCTCAATGTTTGATTCAGTCTAAGAGTAAAATAATTAATTAAAGCATTCTTCTCTGAACCAGCTTTTCCTTAAGTTACAATTCTTTTAGTTGGTATTTCTTCTTCATTTCCTTTTAGGTAACTAAGATGTTTCTCAAAAACATATTTATCAGTTTTTGTTGTTCATTAGAAAATATAATATTTAAAAAATTACATTAAATATTTAAATTATCTTGATTTTTGACATTATCTGCGGTTTTTCCGCTATAAATAAAATGTTCTAATGCATTCAATACCTGCCGATTCGAAACAGAATGCCAATTATAACCAGTATCAATTTCTCTTTTAACTACATCGTTTTCCTGCTGAATGTTATTTGGTCCAGCAGCTACATCCATCCAATCATTTGTTCAGTTTCTATTTGATCTATTGGTTCAAAATCTTCTTCATCTTCCAAATTTTATAGCATAAGATCCAAATTATAATTCGGATTGTCGTTAATACTAAAACATTGTTCATATACAAATTTCCAAGTGATATTTTCTGATTTCAAAAAATCACTTAGTCGTCCAGAATTTTTCATTGTTTTCAACTCTAAGAGCATATTTAAGTTTTGGTACGACTCTAAGAATGAAAGCTATTTTTTTAACAGAATAATCTGAGCCTCTTCTAGAAATTTTTGTAAAAAAATCATGTAAGCCCATATTTTCAAATTCTACTGGTCTTTGTTGATATTTTTGTAAAGGATTTGAAATAGAAATACTACCATCTTCCTTATTCATATTCACTTGTTCCCATACATTGTCTGATAAATTAATTGAAATAAATTGTTAGGATGATCGAAACAAAAGCCAACTCATTAAAATCCAAAATATTTCTTGTGTAGAATAGTCTCTTTCAGCACACATTTTTATCAAAATTTTTAAAATTATCTGTTGAACATTATCATTATTTTGAGATGCTTGTAATGTCTGTTTAATAAAATCTTTCATACCGTCCGATCTTGGTTCAGATTTGCTAGCATACTCAGCAAATATACTAAAGAACAACGTGAATAGAAACACGGTTGCTTGAGATCCACATTCGCTCGCTAAATTTTTTAAAAATTTGTGGACTACAGCTGTTTAAATATGAATCATTCCGTTTTGAAATGTATTCCAAATCTCCATTAATAAATTGAATTTTACTTTTATCGATACATTCTTTCGAATACTCAAAAGGACAAACAATTTCTGGATTTTTTTTTCTTCTTTACAGCATTTATGCGTATTAAATGATTATAATCCTTCTCTTGATGAAGTACATCAGAAAAATGAAGTTTTGATGGACGAACGTCATATGTTTGAGAAGCAAAAATCATCAAAATATTTAATAATTTCTTGTATTCTTGTAAAATCATCTGGATTAAGATTTTTGAAGTCAGGAGCATTTTCAAACCAAAAAATTCGATGCATATGAGGATTCCCTCTATGTTGAAATTCAATACAGTACCAGAAATCTTTAACTTTCAAATATTTTTTAAAAAAATAATTCATAAAAAATTCTAGCCGCTTATGAAAAAAATAAGCAACAATTAAAGGGTTAGAATTCAATAATTTTGATTTCGGTTGAGATTAGAGTAATCATAATCAGGATCTAAAATACGATAAATTTCTGGCCAGTATAAATCAACTGCACTCAATGTAATAAAGACAGCAGGGACTCCTAATTCTTCGACTATATTTATTAATTCTCGTGACCTCAAAAATCAATAAGAACTTGATGATCTCAGGTTCACATTATAAGATAAAATTGATCGATATAAATTTGGTTCACGTTATAGTAGTTCTCTAAGTTCTTCAATTGATTCAATACTACATAGACGTGAACCTTTTTGAACGCATATACACCCATTCTGTAATGCTGCCCAACGCAACAGACTATTAAAAGCAAAAAATTGAAATCGTGGATGTTGAGCGAATCTGTTATCTTCATACATCATGAGAAAGTTTAAATATTCACTATTAGAAATTTTACTAATCTATGCATCTCTAAGATCACCTTTACCCGTGGGAAACAAAGTTGGAAATACTATGGCAATATAACTATCACAGGTAAATTCATTAATAGGAACAGAACGTAGTTTAGGCCGAAGTGAAACATAAGATTCATCATTTTGAATTTTCAATATACTATTAATTGCTTCAAGATTACATTTAAAAGTTACAGTCGGAGCTCCAGATTCATAAATATTATTTATCGATAAACTCTGGTCACCATCTCTACGATCATTATCCAAATTAAATGAGATAATTTGTTGTCCTTGACTGAATATAATTTGTTTTAATCATTATTAGGTAATTTTTCTAGGTTATTTTCGTCAATTGTAATTCAGAATAAAATTTTTATACCCCTCACCGTATGTCGTCTTACAAAAATATACTGTGGAATAATGTCAATAAAATGAGGTAGAGAAGTAGTGAAATTTGTAATATCTTGATGGAAATTAATAATTTGTCCACTATACCCGAATTGACCTACATTAAGACGATAAACTGTAATAACTGGGTGAACTTGAGCAATTAATTATTCTTCAACAAACGTTAATTTTTTTAATACATCAGGTGTGTACCGGGATCCGTATTATTGTCTCTTGAAAAAATATTTAATTCATTTTTTACTTTAAATTTGTCACAAATAGAACAAAGACGATATTTATTGATTTGTAAATTAAACCAACGACGACGGCACACCACATATTTCAAAATTTAAATTCTTTTGTGTAGTTTCAAAATTTTCTGCATACATATCAAAGTTAACATCGTCCCGATAAGGACACGGTTCTTCTTGATTTTGTTTCTGTCGTTTTCTTATATCACGTATTAATAAACGGTTACGATCGCGTTCTTTGCGACCAGTCAACGTACGGTTTCATGGCATTTTGCTGTTATAAAAGAAATTATTAGTAATAATAATAATTCAATTTAATTCACTTATTTGTGGAAAATAATGCAATCTTTAAAATAATTTTCACCTATATGTACACAACATTGCGCTAGTAGTAAGATACTCTTATTAAATATGATATAAATAAAGGGTGCGGCAGCATAACTTCCTTTTTTTCAAAACTTAATAAAACCCACTGTACGAATTAGAAAATTTTTATTTGTTTTTTATAATGTAGGCAAATAACTAAAGTTTTATTTTACTTACTTTTTGAAGATCAAATCAGGTAGGTGACGTCCACCATTCTCCATACACTGAGTAAACCGATTTCTGGCGTTTGTCATGACTCTTGCCAGCATATCAGGCGTTATCCTGGCAATTTCTTTCCGGATGTTGGTCTTCAAATCGTGTAGGGTTCTTGGACGGTTCACATAAACACGGGATTTCAAAAAACCCCATAGAAAAAAATCACAAGGAGACAAATCGGGAGAGCGGGCCGGCCACTCCAAATCGCCCCTAATTGAGATGAGGCGCTCTGGGAAGTATTCCTTCAAAACAGCCATCGATGCTCTTGCAGTGTGTGCCGTTGCACCGTCTTGTTGGAACCAAGTGTCCCCTAAGTCCAACTCATCTAGCCGTGGGAAAAAAAAATCCTGTAACATGTTTACATACTGGTCCGAAATCACCGTTACTGTTACTTCATTTTCCTCAAAGAACCAGGGACCAATAATTCCACTTGAGGAAATTGCACACCATACTGTGACTTTAGGTGAATGTAAAGGCCTTTGATGCAATTCTCGAGAATTGGTGTCAGCCCAGTAGCGCATGTTTTCTTTGTTGACGGTTCCACACAAATGAAAATGAGCTTCATCGCTAAAAAACACAATAGCGTCCTCAGGAACGACTTCCAGAAGAACCTCGCACGCGTTCCTCCGAGAATTGAAGTCACGTTCAGAAAGATCCCGCTCGATCACCATCTTGTATAGATGGAGATGAAGATCATCACGAAGAATTCTCCTCAAAGAACGATCGGAAAGTCCAAGGGCAGACGCGTGTTTGCGCGCAGAACACCGTGGTGATCGCAACATCGAAGCTCTCACTGCCTCAATGTTCTCAGCTGATCTAATGGGCCGAGGGACTCCATTTCTTCGTCTTGTCGTACTTGCTGTTTGTCTGAACGTAGCGACCCACATAACAATTGATTTCCGGTCCGGGACAGGGTCCAACGGGGCTAAATTAAAGCGATTCCGAAAGGCGCGCTGGGTTACGATCACAGAACATCCGTTCGAAAAATAGGCCTCAACGGCAAACGCACGCTCCTCACTATTCCAACGCATGACGGCGACTGAACTGTGTCGGGACAAAACTTTATAGTTCCGCCTCTCGAACGAGATCACTAGCGCTCCGCTACAACATCAACCGACTGAATGGCGCGCATTTTAAAAAAGGAAGTTATGCTGCCGCACCCTGTATAAATGTGTAGAGAGTAAATAAATAAAAGTTACAAAGTGTTGAACTAAAAATAAATGTACGCACTATGCGTCAATAGAGTAATAGTAACTATTGCAACACCTACAAACTACCAAGCCGTTCAGGGTAAGTAAAAGATCTGAAGGAAAACTATGAAAAGGACGGCAAAGGAAAAGAAAATGAACGGTTCCACATACAATATACATGACGATACTCTTATTCAATAACATTAATATAGTGAAATATATGTTATGTGGCTGATATATTATCGCAAATTTGAACAAATGACCGTTTGAATTAAAACTTAAAATAGCTATACTTACTATAGTATGCAGTGAATAAAAGGTACTTTTATAGATAAAGTTACCTAGATTCCATGTTTAAAGAAAAACGTCAATATTTTCTTTTGGCGCTTTTTATAATTTTTTAAATGTATTTTAAACTTCAGCAATTTCATTGAAAAGTAAAGCTCCTATATACACTGTTAGTAGTCTCATCCTCGTTTTATCAAAGTGAGGTACATCAATATATAATAGTGTATCATTCCCTATAGTTTTACTTTGGAACACAGAAATTTTAAATTTATCTTCATAAATAATGAGAAAGTTAACGCTGTGTAATTTACTAATTACTGAATGAACTAAATGAATAATCACTATCATTCAATCTATTCATTTTGTATTATTTTTAGTTTTTTTTCCTTTTTTTCATTATATATACTGTCAATATATACATACATACTATTTACGCGCGCGTGCGCGCGCATCGTCTTGCATGTTTTTCTGTGCGTGCTTTGTCTCCTCTCCCCTCACCCGCATTTTTTCGATATGTTCACATAGTTTTGTTACCCACTGTATACATATACATGGTCTTTTCAAGAAAGGACAGAACTTTTAAAATTGCGCCCGAACGGTGTAAAATTTAAATTCGCTAGTCATGCTACACGTGGCGACATTCTTTCGAAACAAAATGAGCCGCTTACCGCATTACGGTAGTGTGATCAGTTGGCGAATAGAGCGATCAAGTGAACAGGTGCAATCAGCGCTTTGCGAAATAGTGAGAAAGCAGGACTTTGTAGAGCAACGTTGCAACATTAAATTTTGCTTTAACATCGGCAGATCTTTTTCTGAAACATTTTTTTTTTTTACGCGTATATATTTTAGTACAATCTTATTAGAGTAAATAAATTAGCACTACTTTTAAAACAGTGTTACAACTTAATCTAACTAATTTGTTACATGAACAGAGTAGAAACTATGTACAACTACATAATTCCTAATGTATAGATATATAAATAATCATACGCGCATATAAATACTCACACGCACGCACACCAAGTATATGCACATATCCGCAAAATACATACATACGAGAGTATATTACAGAATAAATTAGATGACCAGCTCATAAGGCTTTGTGTGCTTAAGGCGCCTTCAGTCATCATCGGAAAGTAGCAGTTCTAAAGCCTCTAGATTTGAGTGACTGCGAAGTCGGTGTTCGTGCGCTTCTGCAATATATCGTATGATTTCATCGATCCATGTAATGTTTAAATCGGAATGTATTGCTTCGTTTCGTTGATATCAGAAAGCCCCAGTAATGTTTCGGAAACACTTGTTTCGAGCGCGCTGAATAATCAACCGATTGGGTGTCTCTGCACAGCCCCAGAGTTGAATACCATACATCCATATCGGTCTGATGATTTGACAATAAATCATACGTTTATTAGACAGATTGAGCTTAAACGCCCAATCAACCAATAAATCTGTATTCATTTATGCATGGTTTGTTCTTTTTTCATCTTGACACGCGTCTTCCAATTCAGCCTGGAATCTAAATGCATACTCAGGGGTATTTAGCAGAGTCCGATCTCGTAATAGGAAAGCGATCAAGATATATACGACAGTTCTTAAATTTACGAAGCGTAAACAAAAATGTGCACCGATTTTTCTCGACTAATCTTGATCTTCCAATCACATGTCCATTTGCTAAATTTTTTCTACTGCAAAGTTACTCGTAACCAATTCTGGGGAATCGTCAACTGGCAAGATGGCTGGGTCAACTGCTGTATACAATAAATACAGAGGAGGTCCTAGGACACTGTATTTTTTTCCTTTTGTTTTCCTTTTTTCCGTTTTAACACTGTTAATATCATTGTCACTGATTTGCCGTTTCGGCTTGTCATTAAGTTTTAATTTTAATGATGAAACTGCTTTGTTATTTCCCGCCATCGTATAAGTTTTCGTGAGCGGAAATATTTCGGGTACGATATATTCTTATTGAATACATGGTAACACCGTTAAGCCAATGCGCTAAAACCCTCTTATTGTTTTTCAAACGATGATGTAAAGATAAAAGTGAGAAGAGAAGAAGAAAAATATTGAAAATATCCCCACCGACCGGAACAGAATCCTAACGAAAAATCCGATTAGCTTCAGTTACATTACTTGGCCTTCCCAGAAAACGCGAGAACACAAATGTTTATAATAAGTAATCGCTGCCGCGAGAAATGTTTATACTAAGCAGTCGTCGTCGAGAAACTCCAGCGTAGCACGATACCGTATATTTTACAGGCAAACATTTTAACGAGCGAGCGATGAACACAGAACGCACAGCCCGTCATAACCCGTCGACAATTCTTTTTTTCAGAAACATGGATATATTACTTCAGCAAGTCCATAAGGAGGACCGTATGAGTCGTACGCAGTGTTACGAGTAGTTTACGCGTTTCAAATCGGCCAGATCATCGACCGACAAAAATGCAACATCAGGACGACCCTCGACATCAACAAATGATGAAAACACTGATCCTGTTCGATCTGTGATTCGTGGAAATCGTCGTTTAACTGTGCGGGAGGTTGCAGAAGAAGTCGGGATCAGCATTAGGTCGTGTCACGAAATTTTCACAGAAAAACTTAGCAAAAATCATGACAACGCGCCAATCACTCGTCTCTGCTTGTTGGCCAATTTTTGGCCAATAATAGAACAGCCGCACTTCCTCATCCTCTCTACTCTCCAGATATGTGGCTCCAGCAGACTTTTTCCTATTTCCGAAACTAAAATCCACCTTGAAAGAACGTCGTTTTCGAAGTATAGAAAAAATTCAAGAGAAATCGTAGGCACAGCTACGAGACATCACACCAAACAAGTTCCAGGGAGCATACGGACAGTGGAAAAAACGATCGAACCGGTGCATAGCAAGCAAGGGGAAATACTTTGAAGGAAACAAACATGTGTAAAATTGTAAGTATTACAAAAAACGATTTTATGGCGAAAGTTCGGTCTTTTTTTGAACAGCCCACGTGCATATGTATAAATCAAAAATAGTAAAGAAATGTTATATAAAAGACAACTATTATGTCAAATATGTATATGAAACACTTAAAATGGGCGAAATGCGTTTTGAACAACTCGCTCAGCTAGCGATCCGAGTGAGGAATTATTTTTCCTCGCTAGCCTCTTTCGACTATTTCTCGCTGCAATGGGAAGTGTTGCATTTAAATGTACAGTAATCGATTTTCAGAAAACACATTGCACATTTCACATTCCTCGCTGCGCTATGGGCAACGGGCCTAATAGATGCTCTTTTTAAACGTGCATAAAAATGCAATTATGTCAATTTAAAAAAGAAAAAATACCACATTTTTAAGTCAAATCGATTTTTAATAATGGAACGTTAAAAATTCTTTAAACAATAATTCATTTTATGTACACGATAAGGATATTTAACATTTCCGCTGGTATTTTATTAATACTTAACAGCAACCGGGTTAAATGATTAGGTTTCAAAATATATGGCACCACGACCTGTGCAAAACTTACAGCGAAACTGTTTCATTTTAAAAAGCGAATTTTCATTTAATCATTCGGTACGACTTGTTATCGCAATCTAAAACCACGGCCATTTTCAATATGTTAAAAAAAAATTTATGGAACGATTATTCTTATGAGGAGCAAATATTTAACTTCAAATAGCGCGACACTAATGAAGAGTATTTTTAGAAATGACTGCAAACTAGAGGCGAGAAAAAATTGCTACAATAGCAAAGCTGTTTTAGAATAACACTAACAGTTGCTAATCACTTATCCAAATAGGCACTGCTGTTAGATTGAACGTGAGTCAGAATTAGCATCGCTATTCGATTTAGACTGTTATTGCTATTCCGTTTAACAGCTGCTCTTGCTATTTAAATACTAATACGCGATTTCAACGCTATTTTTACCGCTAACTTACTATCATTTCTGTTTTAGTTCTACTAAAAGAGTATTTGGATTTTTAAACATATACCAATTAATTATTTGCTACGTATATTGTTTAATTTTATAAATCAATATTTGTTTTAATTTATTAACTTATTTCAAAGAAATGGAAACTAAACAATTTACTTTACGGCTTATAATGAAATATAAAAAAAGAAATTATGCATGTTATAAACTTCTTAAAAACAATATATAAGTAATTATTTTAAAAACAAAATATACAGATATTAAAAAAAAAATGAAGAAGTTTAACATGTTGATGTAATTTCAAATATATTTTTCCTCAAAATTAACTTAATTTCCGGTGCTAGTTTAAAAAATAATTTGAATACATGTACATCTAAAAACCAAAAACCCCACTGCTTACCGCTGTGAGGAACATGAAATGTGTTTTTTGAAAATTGGTTATTATACATTTTTAAACATAACGCTGGGCATTTAAACGGAGAATAGTCAAAAGTACAACGGCTGTCTGAAAAATAATGTCAGTAACGTTAGTGTATAAATGTAGCATTTGTTACTGGCTGAGAATCAGTGTAGAAAATTATTTATTAGCCTTCCAACGATATGTCGCGCATACCTCGAACTGCCAAAAATTCATTCAATTAGGGTAATTTTTTAAAAGTAGTTACCGCTGGCCGGAACATAAATAAAAAAACCATGCATTTTTGATAAAACGTAATGTATTAAAAATTGATTTTCATCAGATTCACTGTCAACAACATTCGGTCCCAACCGTAAACCAGTGGAACGAACTCGTCTTATTCCTAAATGCTTCGTTAACATTTCATGGATTGACATTTTCGAAATGCGAGCCTTTGTTTCAAGAACTCTACATAACACGCGTCGGTCTTCCTGAATAATCTCAGCAAGTGTGCTGATATTCGTTTCTGTACACACCATTAAAAGCCTCCCCCCACCGTATGAAATTAAAGCAGCCGATTCCCTCCTTCCACGAACTCTTTGTGCCATCGAAAAATCGTTCTTTATGACATACACTAGTCCTTGTAAGCTCCCTTCTTTTAACTGCCCATTTTTTCAACCGCGTACAAAACTTTATTGCACAACGCTGTTCGGTTTTTACATCCATCGTTATAAAAAATACAACCGCCAACACAACAATTGGCTTAAAATGTTACATATATGTTTTTCCTCTTTCCTCGTATGTGCTGTGTGTAACTATTACGGCCATTACAGTACATACACGGGAGTAATTTAGATATGCTGGGCTAAATCGCTCGTTCTAATGAAGGCAATAAACCTGGTGATGAAAGTTGCAGCATTCGAGAGGATCTCCTCTATGTTCCTTGCTAGGTCAAGTATAATTTTAATAATAGCGGTTTGTTGTATCTTTGGCTTTTAATCATGTTTAAAGATTGTAATGAATTAGTAATTGGGAGGAAATTATTGGCTTTGGTATGAGTTATGACGATTGCATGCAATTCTGTGCATTTAATACGGAACAGGCATCGCTGGGTATGACTTCGTGTGAAACGTTGTGATCTTCGAATGCGCAAGCTGCCGACAGCGGTTTAGCCTCGCCAACTGTCTCAGCTCCATCAGTGTAGTGAATTAAGTGATCCGAATATTTGTTAACTCTACCTTAACTGTCACTTCCATTGAGTAGAGAGGACTTATTGTGTATGATTTCTGTTTCTTCAGCGATAGGTCGATATTTATCTTGAAAGTGATTCAAGGAGGAATGAGGATATTAAGGCTGGGCATATTGGCTTTTGTATAGAGATGATGCCAAATCTTCGCAGGACGGTCAGTAGTTCTGGTAGTGGACGTTTGAGAAGGCTGGTTCAAGAGAATCGTGATCCAACTGTAGAGGAAAATTTTCTGTATGGCTGGGGTGGTGATACGTATTCCGCAATATGAAATATTTTCGAAAGTAAGAAAGCGGAGGATAACCGGATAAAACGTACATGCCGGTAGCTGGAGAGATTCGATGCGTTCCCAGAATGGTTTTCAATGTGGAGTGATTTACAGGATCAAGGGATTTCAAAAGTGATTTGCTGGCCGAAGAGTATAAATTTAGACTGCTGTACTTCAGTGAATTCTTTGTATAGAGCGATGAAACTGTTGTTATCATGGTAACAGTATAGGTTGATTTACACGTAGACGTGGTTGTCGTTCCGCAGTGCCATGTTGTTCGTGTTTACGAACGCTACTGACAGTAGCTTTCGAACAGCCTATGTATAATATGTCAAGCGACAGAAGTCCGTTCGAGTTTCGTTGCCGAATGTGAGTGTTGCTCAAAATACTAGCAAACAGGCGTACTACAATATTCCTGAAAAAAATCATATTGCCACCCTCTGCTGTTATACCTCCCCTTCTCGGAAGCAATAACCTTGTTTTTATTTCATCTCTGTACGTTCATCCATTCTTTTTTCCCGACCTGTTCTGATCCAGACGGACCATGTTAACACAGCAAGTGTTATTCTGAGATACCTTGATTTCGTGTCGTGCGGGACAGAAGCAAGATCCCCCCCCTCCCCGAGATACTGTACCATTAATTCTTACCAAAAAGATCCTATTTTGTAAATAAGATAAAAAACAAAAAAAAAACAAGTAAATATCTGTTGGAAGAACTTTTCTCAGTTTATACAAAAGCCCTATGTGCCAAACTCAGTCAACGCCTAGGCTACATCCAGGAAGACCGCAGAGCACACTTTCTTTCTTCTCTAAAACTAACGAAATCGCGTCCGCCAGTCTATGGCACCGCTGGATAGTAGAATATTGCGCCCGGAATCCAAACTGATGACTTGGAATAATATTATTTATTAGCAGTGAATAGATTCTTTGTAATATCAACTTTTTCAGAATTTTCGATAATGAGTTCAATAATGAGGCTTGTTAAGTTTAAAAATCATTAGTATAATTGATTTCTTCCACAACTTTGGAAAGTAACTTTAGAATAACGTTAAATATACAGCAAAGCAGCTTTTTTTGGTAAATGAGACAAGATTTCTACAGTTATTCCATCCAATCCAGGTACCTTCCTCATAGGAGCGCTTCCTTTAAACATTTCTATACTTTACGGGGGGAAAATAATTTACTACGCAGATGAGGTTGCAACGACTGTTCCAAGGAATGTTGAATAAACTCTGAGTGTGTTCGGTTGCCATCATCATGAGGAGTAAAAGTAGCTTCCAGATGAGCACCGAACGCATCTGCTTTTTCCTTATCCGTTTTAGCCTAACTATCGTTTTCCTATCTTATGTAGCGGGTTTCTTGGAATTATTGTAATATTTTTCTGGTTATCATCCACAGTGAGCCATTCCGAGTGTTCAGGGAGTTTAAATAATTTTGAAATGTGTTATTCTTGTATTTCCTAATTTCCTCTCTTAGTTAAAAATGTAATTTGTTGTATATTGTTTTCCATGACGGACACCGATTTTGCTGCCACCTTCTTCTTCCTGCTCGAATGAGTTTTATTAATTTTCTGATATCCGTTGGGATATAGTTATTAGGAGTAGATTCGCGAGTTTCATACATTGCCGGTAACGTACATAATCAGGAAAAATATCGATTTTTTTTAATACATTGTTTAAAACTATTCGATATTATATAAAATACCTGGATTTCGCATATTTCCGTAGTCCGGCTAACATACATATGTACTTTCTTGTTTAAATGAAAATTTATATATATATACACCCTGTCAAGAAAGTATCGGGAATTGTCAATTTAAATCTCCCGGGTAATAGCTAGGCAGATAATTTTTTTTTCCAGGTTGGTACAACTGTTTTGTATTATGATGCCTATTTTTAGCGCGATCTGTCAACCAGTGTGTTTACAGCAGCTGTTAAAATCAGTCGACCTTGAAGTGTTTTGTCGAAGTTTTACAATGAGTGAAAATATTGAACAACGTACTTGTGTTAAATTCTGTGTTTCGAACGAAATTTCTTGTGCCGATACACTGAAAATGTTACAGAAGGCTTTTGGTGAATCTGCTTTATCAAAAACGCGGGTTTACGAGTGGTACAGAGCGTTCAAGGATGGTCGGGAGACGGTCGAAGACATGCCTCGCTCTGGACGGCCTTCAACGAGTGTGACCGATGATAACGTCGATAAAATCAAGGAAATCGTTGCTGAAAATTGTCATGTGAGCTTGAGAGAGATGGCTCATGGATTGGGCATGTCACACGAGAGCGTACGTACGATTGTGCACGAAAAATTGGGTATGCAACGCGTTGCGGCTCGGCTTGTTCCGAAAGACCTGAATTTCTTTCAAAAAAAGTACCGAGAACAGGTAGCTGCAGACATGCTGGATCGAGCCAATTTGGATCCTACCTTCTTGGAAAAGATAATTACTGGTGACGAGACATGGGTGTACGAGTACGACACGCTTACGAACCAGCAATCGTCCGAATGGCGGCCAATTGGCGCGCCAAAGCCGAAAAAACCTCGCCAAAGCCGATCGAAAGTGAAGATCATGTTGATTGTTTTCTTCGATATTCGAGGCGTGGTACACTATGAATATGTGCCAGCCGGACAGACAGTCACCAAAGAGTTTTACTTAAGTGTTTTGAGACGTTTGAGAGAGGCTATCCGTCGTAAACGTAACGATTTGTGGGTCGACAATTCTTGGATTCTCCATCACGATAATGCGCCGTCTCACAAAGCCATAATTGTGAATGAGTTTTTGGCCAAACACTCGGTAAATATCATCGAACAACCGCCGTATTCACCAGATTTAGCACCCTGCGACTTCTTCCTATTCTCAAAACTCAAATTTCCGCTACGGGGAATGCGCTTCGAATCGATTGATGACATCAAGACGAATGCGACGCGAGAGCTAAAGGCCATCCCGGAAACCGCCTATCAGAAGTGCTTTACCGAGTGGAAAAAGCGTTGGCATATGTGCATCGCTTCGAATGGATGTTATTTTGAAGGTGACAAAATAAATTTGGATGAAAATTAAAAATTGTTCGTTTTATTTAACAATTCCCGATACTTTCTTGACAGGGTGTATATATACATTTACATCAGTAAAATATTAAATCGAATCGAGGATATTTAATTTACTAATTTAAGATCCGTAGACTGCTTAATTCAATATTATTATTAACAAGTACCCTTACACTTCTATAATATCTTAAATGTAGCTATCTCTAATGCATCGGGCTGAAGACGCTTGTTATTTTATTTAACGTTTATTGAAACGGGTGTATGGATTATTATAATTCGAAATAGGTAAACAGTTAAATTTTTATCTAACAAAAAATATACTTACTTGTAGTAGTTACAAAAACTGAATCAGAAGGTTTTATTGTAACTATGTCAAAAAAGGAAGACCAATAATCTGAAACGTTAAACAAAATCACAAAATAAAAATGTTCAAAGTAACATCAAATAACATAAAACTTTAGAAACGAAATATTATTTGTGGAAATTAATAATGTGGGCTCCAGAGGCCAGATGGGCAGTTAGAAAAAATAAGAATAGCCACCACCTGCGCTCCTCTTACCTTGTTAGTTCTGTCGCATTTCTTTTCGCTCTTTATAAGCAACGCGGATAATAACCATAAAAATTCACGCTATATTTGTTGTATATATTACAAAAAATTATTATATGAGTTAAACGTTTGCAGAGTAGGAAGTAAGAAACACGAAGCCCTGGACAGTTCATGTAATGATAAGTTCATTTTAATGAATGTTTATTTTTGGTCGACTTTAGTTCGTTCTACCAAAAGTTACTTAGATTGTTTTCCCCAAGAAACGATGTACAATCGATTTTGTTGGTGATTTCAGAAATATCATACATGTCACGACGTCAAGGAGATATTTTTCTGCATTTTTGTTTCATTACAAATGCGCACGGTAGAATACCTAAAAGCAACGCACGCCAAACGCACGGAATATTCTCCATCCGTTGCCGGTTAATTAAATTTTGCGTACAAGTAAATGCGCTCCGTGTTCAAGAATGTTCTATTGTTTTATGCATTATGTGCGCAAATGAATACGCGACCTAAAACTTTAACTAATCACTACGCACACAGCATTCAATGTTTGCAAGAGGAAGAAAAAGAAAAAAATTGAACACCGGACCAGGTATGTAAATCTGCAATAAACAAAATAACTCATTTAATTATTACTAACAAGGAGACCGTACGGCCTTGGGGAAACGAATTTCGATGATCTTTGGTTTATTGGTAGTATACCATGTGGGTATCTCTGTATAGTGTCATTCTCAGCTTCTGAGCGTCGGCGACTACCTATTCGTACATCACAGCTGTACAGACATAGGTAGTGTACTAGGCAATTGTTATATGCAACGCAGGTGTACACACGCAAGACTACATTCGGAACTGATAGTAGCCGCTTGTTATCGCGCTACAAGTGCAGCTCCATGTGAGTCTGCTGTGTACTGACCTAGCGCGCATATGATGTTGAACGTGGTGGTTTTCCATTGCCTTCCACGTGACTATTAGCGGTTATTTTATTTATTTATTTATTCTTGTAATAAGTTCGTCGTCGTTCGGGATCGAACCCGTGATCTCCATAACGGAAGTCAAGCGCTCTAGCAACTAGGCTATCGCGACGACGGTATACTATGTTTAAAATATTAAGGGGTGCAATACTGAAATATAATCGAGAGAAACGAATTTAAAATTTCTCCACACTTTATGTATAAGTTATATATAAACATTTCGCTTGAAATTGCCGTGGCTAAAGTGGTAAAGTTCGTAAAGCGTACGTTCGCTACGCGTGTTCAAATCTAGCTGTGCGCATTTATTTTTTTTTCCCTTTTTCATTCTTTATTTTTTCCTATATAAATGCATACAATTAATTCCTTTATTAGAAAAGTAAACAAAAATTATTTATTTATTTACTCATTCATTTATTTTTTTATTAATTATTGTTTTTATCAATGATTTTTTATTATAAATTTCATTCTACTATTTTACGTCTAATATTTTTATAATTTTACTTTTTATTAAAGTTATTTTAAAGCAAAACGAGTTTACGTTTAAATTGTTCAATCGAAAAGAAAAATTAAATATACAATCATTTCATACGGTAAAAAGTTTAAAAAATACTTTTACGGTAGACAAACAATGGCGTTTAATATTATATTTAGATTTTAATATTAGTATCAATATTCCAGATTTGTAGTACAGTTTAGTTGTTTTTTTTATGATGAAATCTGACTGAATACTCCCCCAATTAAGTTTTAAATTAACTTACATTCTATTATTTTTGTTTGGATGCATGCCTGTTCTGATGAGTTAAAAATTTAATATACAAATTATTTGCCCTTTACTTTGAAGCAGTGTTACGTGCATACATAAAAAACGAACCTATTTTCAATAATTAGTGTACACCTGATTCGGGTTGAACTTTATTCGAATTATCAAAACCACGGTTTTATTTATAATTACGAGTATATATAAATGTAATTACATTTAAATTTTTCTCTTTATTAAATATGTTGAAAAAGCGATAATTAAGACGGAAGTTTACAGCAAAAATGTATTTATAGGAAAATGAATACATCAACTAATTCCAATATGCCAGAATAATAAAATGTATTTCTTTGAACCTTTATTTTAATGGCTTTTTGACACTAAATGATTACCAGGTAGTCAAATATGTCGTAGAAGAATCGCGAAAAATAGATAGTACGGTGCAATAATTAGAAGAGGGAAGAACATGTGGAAAAAAGGTATAATCGAAAATACTTTTGGAATCTGATATTAAAGCAAAACTTTCCGCAGTCAACGATAGAGGGGGTGAATTTAGTGGCATGCAAAATTGACAATGTAGTAGATAGAACAAAATGATATCCTCATTTGAGTAAAACTGAATACTTTATAACAAGATTATAAATTGATTCAGCAACAACGAAGGTTGTTATTTTAGAATGCTTCAGTTGCGAGTACGGTTTGCAAATGCAGAGGTAACTTATGGTTGAATTTACTAATCACCGAAGAGAAACAGATGAGAATTTTAATACGAAGATACAAAAGAATAAAATTAGGAAGGCAAATGGTGTCCAAAAATTTAAAGAATAAACAATGGAGCTCAGTAAAAGAGATCACAAAATAATAAAATACGACGAGGCAGTGGCAATTTAACAAAAAAAGAGGCATTTTATTGCGCTAAAATGGTTATTTTCAAGCAAATAAGTTTATTTTCGAGAAAATAGGGAAGAATTTAGTCAAGAGATAGGCAAAAGAAAATCTGAGGAGAGAAACAGGAATGTTTGATTCGGCGAAAACTGTAAATATGGGAGTTGGAGCGCACAGCGTTCCGCGAAAGGAACTATAATAATCAAATTTAGAGCGGATAATGAATTTATTATATAACAGAGAACTAATACCGAATCACTTTTCCCTACTTATTAAAAGACAGAACTTAAAGAATGTTAAGACGTTTCAGAGTAAGTGGATAAATAAATACGAATGATATTAAAATAAATCTCTAAATAGCGGACACAGATAATCAACGGTATAGGAAAGTTCTTGGTAAATATGTCGATCATCATATGATTATATAAAAACGGTATGCAGGAAGATCCTAAAGCAGAAATTCGAAGATGAATATCCAAGATGGAATTTTCTAAGATGAATAGAACATCTTGCATTTTACGGTTGGCCTCTAGAATATCAGTAGCTATACAACACAAAAAGATGTCGTTAGCAAAAAATAAAAAGAACGAAAAAGAAAAGAACCAACATTTAGAGTGTAAATAATAAACAGGCAAAGTTTATGATTAAGAAGGTAAAAACGGGCGGGAAAATAAATAGATAAAATTTTGATGCAAACAGTGGGAAGATGCGCACCATTATAGATACAGGGCACGAGATAAATTTGAATTTATAAAAAGTAAAAAACGTCATCAGTACTAAAGGGAGAAACTACGAGCTGTTGGATTTGGAGAATTCAAAGAAGAATAAATTTCTTCGTTACATGGAACGTAAAAACAATCTACATTCTGAAAAATCAAAAATGGATGAACGTAGAGTTAGAGGTTTCTGAAAGCTTCGACTAATTTCCAAATTTGGCAAAAAAAAAATGGATCTGGAGAAAGATAATGCAAGCCAGAACACGATCTTTTAGCTTGTTTATGGACACATCCTATTTTAACATTAGAGTAGAGAAGATGTCGGAGACCGGTCGCGATGTGGTTTTGTTTTCACGCCGGTATGAACGATACCTGTATATTAACACATTATACTCGTTTATTTTCTAATAACACCAACCGTCATCATTATCATCGACACCGCAATTTCGCCACAATGCTTTTGTACCTTAAATGTTCTTTTCCGGTCGGGAAATCGAAAATTTTCCAGCAGAAAGAAGCGACATTTTTCTACTCTCTTCTAATAAAACATTCCAACTTCCTTCTTCGCACCGATAGGCGGTTCGTGTTCTACTTACACGCTGGACAATCGAAGAGCGCGACCTGCACATATAATTTTTGTTATCTAAATCGACTGTTAACGCCTGCCCATTCTTTTCGTGCTTCTAACAGGATACATCTTATTTTTCTAAAATTTCTCTAATAAACAGTATCATTTTACATAACTAGAAAGTTACTAAAGACGAATGAAAATGAACATTTCAAAACAAGGATTAAGCCATTTTAGGAAACAGTTGAACAGGAGCTTCCAACGCGAGGATGGCGCACAGATTCGCCTGCTATTTTTTGAAGAAACTATTATTGCGATGGAAAAATGAAGATGATGCGGAAGATATTATTTCTGTAAAATCTCGGTATTAAGAAATTAGATGGAGATCGAGATTGAAACGGAACGTGCCGGTATTAAGAGACCAAATACACGTATAATTTTGAAAGGTTCTGATAAGAAATAATCGCGGAACTAAGGAGAAGAAAGAAAATTGCAAACATACATAATAATAAGGATGCAGTCGCTACCGAAGCGCACAATTTTAATTTCAAACTTATTTTAGAAGAAAGAAGAAATTAATAACCTGAAAATAAAAATACGTTTTTGAAGTAAATGGAACAACTGACAATAACTTTTGGAGAGAAGAACTTCGTTCAATTTAGGGAAGAGCATTCCCGACAGGAGAGTAAATGTTCCAGTATCCGGCAATATTAAAGAGTTGAAAAACAAAATTAAGAAAAACAGGAAAGACGTAGACAGAAACAAGACCAAGATAAAAAGAAAGTCGAGATAACGTAGGAAAAATAAAAATATATACAAAATTAGAAGGTGATGAAGAGTTGGAAACATCAAAGATGGTAATATTCTCATATTATACTCCTCCTTCTCTGTATTTTAAAACACTTGCAGATATCGACCAGAGGCGCATTTGTAGCAACTATTTTTTTTTATATTTTAATATATTGATGCTGCTGTGACTAACATCACTACAGAGCTTAGATATATTTATTTTATTCGTATCACTATCCATGGTACTCTTTTCTTAAAACTTTTGGAACTGAAACACTTTGGCACTTTTCTACGTTATTTCAATATACATATTTTACTCTCGCAACGTTGAGATTGTTGTCGAGAATCGCAGCGACTAGAAATTTCAATTTTTTATGTAACTTAGCTATTCCGTTTCTCTTCTCATTAACTTTCTTCTCAACCTGCTCGCTCCGATTTCCTTTCTCCCTTTTAACTTTTCTCTCCTTCAGTTTCTTTTGCTGTTTCCCCTCTTTCTATTAATTTTTTACATTTTAATTATCCTTTATTTTACTTTAACTCGTCTTTTTTCTTCTTCTCTTCCTTTTCCTCTTTCTCTATCATTTTTTTCTTTTCTATTGTTTTTTCTTCTTCCCACTTAGATTCTTTTCTATAATTTTACTTTTAATATTTTACAGTGGAACTGTCATAGCATTAGAGTCAATAACAATTTATTAGAAGGTCTGTTAGACATTCATAATATTAGTGTTACTCTTATTTATGAACCGTGGCTACGGTCGGATATGAATATATTAATTTTCGAGGGTACAAGCTAATCAGATGCGATCGTGACAATGGTTATGATGGATCTGCAATCCTTATTAGGAACGGCATTTTCTTTCAGTCTCACGATGTTTCCTTTAATACCCCTTCTAGTTCTCCTCAGCCCAATATTGCACACGTTTCCATTCCTTCCAAATTAGCTCACCCGCTCAACATAATTTCCATTTGAGTTCCTCCTAGTTGCAACCTTCATCACTACCCCCTCATTCCGTTTCTCAGGTCTATCCCTCATCCATTTATCACCATTGGTGACTGGAATGCTCGGTCTCCCTCATGGAGTTTCTCAAACCATAACAACAAAGGTACTGTTCTTAAAAATCTCATTCTTTCTGACGACATAATTCTCCTTAATGATCTCGTTCCTACCTATTACAAGAGACCAGCTAAATATAGTTCCCTCGATTTAATTTATTCATTTCCTACTATTGATTTTGACTATAACTAGTTAATCCTTATAGACTCCTATGGTAGTGATCATATTCCTATACTAATTAGTCCCTAGAATTCTCCCTCCCGTTCCTATTTCAAACCTCTTTATTATCCTCGATGAGATTTATCCAAAACTAATTGGGCTCTTAATCATTACTTAGTCGATTCTACGCTGCCAAATCCTCTAAATAGCTCTGATCTTGTATTCCACTACCATCTTTTTCTAAATTCTATTACAAATGTTCTTTTCGTTCTCTTCTCCTACCCGTCAGTCATTGCCGATGACGTCCGTCTCTTTTCTTCGCCCTATGATATCGTAGACGCGAACGAAAACGTCAATTCATCCCTAGCCACATTGAAACAATCTTTTTCCTCTTTGAACCTTTCTATCTCTCCTTTAAAATCTTCATATATTGTCTTTTCTCTTAGTCCATTCAATCCTGCGCTATGTTTCCCTAAACTCCATATTCCTAGTAAAGGATGCTTCTGCTATCTCAGTGCATTCCTAACAGTCGCCTATCCTTTTACTAAAATGTTAATTTCCTTTCCTCTTCTGCTCTTAAAAGACTGAATCTGTTGAAAACTAAAGCAACAAAATGGAGAAGTGATCCTCTTCTCCTCATTTCTCTATATAAATCCATTATCCATTTTAAATTCGACTACTGCTCCTTTATCTATGACTACGCCTGAAAACCACTTCTTACCGTTATCATCCTCTAGACTTATTTCTTCTTACCTTTCTATTTTGCAAAATTGACGCTTTACTCTCAAGGAAATTCCTATTCCAGCCCGCACTGCTTTTTCACCTTACACGATTTTTTATAATAATCTTCCCTACTTTTCCTTTAATTCTGCAGATCTTTCCAATTCACCCAATGTATTTCTTTTTTTTTTCTCTTTCCTGCAAATCCCTCCCTATTACAACAGTTATTCAAGAATTCCACAGCTTTATAAAATCACGATTCCCTTCTCACAAGACCATTTTTATGGATGGTTCGAAGGGGCCTAACGGATTTGGGGCCCCTTTCATCCTCCCGGACATAAATTTCTCTGAATCTTTTCGTTTTCCTTCCTTCTGCACTATCTTAACCGCCGAGGTAATGCCCATCTTACGTTCCATAATTTACATCTCCTCCCATCAATCATCACCCAAATATTTAATTATCTCTAATTCCATGTGTGCTCTTAAAATTATTCCCTCACATCCTCCCCCACACTCCTATTTTTTAACCTTCGTATTCACTTTCTTATTCACACTCTTCTCACACTTCATTCTATCCACATTGATATGCATTGGGTCCCCAGTCACATGGGAGTAGAGGGTAATTAAATGACGGATTCCTTGGCTCAGATTGCTACGACTTTTCGCTTTTATTTCTCAAAAATTCCTACTTCTTATTTTCTTCCTCTATGTAAAACGTTTCATACCAAATTCTAATCAGATATTTATGCCTCTTCTTTTTCTACCAAACTTTCCTTCTACCTAATCTACTACTCCTTGGTTTTACCATTTTCCTTCGTTTCGACGTTCCGCTATCGTCTCTCTACAATCATACTCTCCTTCCTTCCTCACGTTTTCGTTTTCTTTTAGCACTTTCCTCTAACTGTCCTCTCCAACATAACGTCGAAGCCGTCTGCGATCCTAACCATATCTTCTTCGAATATCCTCCCTCTTAAATAAGCGTGCTACTCTACATTCTGGTCTCTTGTCACCTAAGCTTCCTAATCCTTATTGCGCCTCTTATATCTTATCATTTCCGTCGGTTTCCATTATTTCGATCCTTAGTTCTTTTATTTTATCAATACCTGGCCGCGTTCATACCTTATCGTTCCTTAAAAAAAAAAAAAAAAAATCGAGCCCTGCAAATTTTATGAAAATTTATTTTTTTATGTGACAAAATTAGGTAATCCATACCTTTTGATCAGACAATTCAAAAATAGAAATGACATTTGCATCCTTTTTTTTTTTTATCACTTACATAAGACATTTTTTAATATCAATTCCGGTGGATTCTACTGATATTTCATTCTTGTTTCATAACAATATTTTTCAGTTAGATTTCCTACTGAGCGGCATAATTCTTTAAGATTTTTTATTACTCTGTCAATAATATAAGTACCATTGCCAAAATTTCACTTCGAAATATTTGCTTAAAGCGTCAATGAATTTTAAAAATTCAGAAAGAAGTACTTCAAAACATTCTTTTTAAAAGGTATTTAGGAGACAGGTTGAAGCTAGAACGTACATCATATTCTCATTTTACAGGCCGGGCCAAAAGAAGCTACACACTTTTTTTCAAATAAGGAACAATTGAGAATAAGAAAATTTAAATTTTGACACAGAAATGATTTCGATGATCCAAAAATGATTTCAAGTGATAGCCTGAAATTCCTGGCACAGATTATTAGGTTTGTTTAGGCGAAAGATGCCTGTAAGCTCATAGACGTAGTAACGAAGTTGTGAAAAAACTGTTTTTTTCCTGTCCTTGAACACATGTCAACGAGCATTTTAAATGAGAGGAGATTGTAGCCCAGTATTAAACAAATCTAATAATATCAAACATGTCTACTTTACGTCCCGGGAAGCGCTACAAAAACCGGAATTAACAGAGCCTAATTCTTTCGTATCGTGTTCGTCTAAATTCCAAGTTCTTTTACTACACGTAAATGTGTCGTTTTTTACCAAAGTTTTTTTTACTACAGATAAACATGTCGGTTTAATTTTTATAGTTTCTAAGTTTTTTTTTACTAATTTTCGTGAATTTTTATCTAATTTTAAGGTTTTTTACTACACGCAATCGTGTGGTTTTTTTTCTATTTTTGCTAATTTCGTAAATAAGTTTTAATTTTCAGAAAAATATGCGAAATGTTGTTTACTTTACATATAATATGCATTTTTTGAGAATAAACATTTAAAAACGTGATGTGTAGTTAATTATGGCCAGTGTGCAACTTCCTTTGGTCCACCATGCATATAAACTACATACGGTCTGAGAACATTCCAAGATGTGCCTTTATCACCCATAATAGTGCTAAATGAGATTCATAAACAGCTCGATATTCTTATGTTAAACGAATTAAGCAAATAAGTTGTAAAAGTTGTAGAATTTTCACGAAATCTTTATAATTTTTAATCAATAAAAGCGTAAAATAATTTTTACTATTAAAAATCCCGAAATTCCTATTAAAAAACCTTCTGCTGCATTCTAATAAAATTTGGTTTGAAAAATTAAAAAATTGCAAATGTTTTTAAATGAAATACGTAAAATAGGTTAAAACTTGGATCAAAACTCAAAAAAAAAAATCGAAACTGTAAAAGGTTCTTAAATTTAAATTAAAATAATAATCCGCCGCCTAAAAAAATTCTTTGTAATTTTTTTTTAAAATTAGATTTCTTGAAAGCAAACTTTGAAGACAAAAGGGCTTAAGTTCATCCTTGCTCTACATACTTCAAGAAAAGTAATCAAAATTGATATTTAGCCTTTTCTCATCATCATCGCCGGTCCGTTTCTTGATTGTAATACAGTATTTCATCATTAAAATGTAATATGCTCATCGCTAATGAGTAATAAACTTAAATTTTATTTCTGAAATATACGCGAGGTTAAATGTTACGATCTAAATAAATGGCAATAAACAATGTAACACTCGATTGATCTTAAAAATTTGAACACTTGCAATCACTCAACTGTGTACCACTTTTCATATTTGCCACATCACTGATGTTTTGTTATTCGCGTTACAAGTATTTAAGGATGGCCGTCATTTAGTTACTACTGTATCAGAATGCAAAAACTTTAGATATTTTACAGGATTACAATGTGACATAAAATTATAGATTGCGTGTTTTTAATTTTAAGAATTCATCTAATTTAACCGCCAGATACCACACTTCTTTTCAGTATCCTAAATTCCACACGGGTATAAATGTGGTTTTCACTTTTTTGACTGTGTATATCGTCTACAAATTAACGTTAAAAATTAACTGAACGTAAAATTTCCTCAGAGATCTGAATATTACGTCAGAATGAAAGCAATTTTAAATTATCATATTAAAAAATTACGATTTTCGCATAAACTGTTCGAAAAAAAAAATTTTGCAAAAAAAATAATAATTTTGTTAAAAATACAGGTATTGGAATGTAACCAACCGGATGATACAAATAAATAGTTGTATTAACTAGGGAAAAAAAATCATTTTTCATTTTAAATATTTTTAAGAGGACCTATGTTTTCTTGAAATTTTTTTCACTTCCTCAAATTTACCCTATTTTCAACGTTCTCTCTTAAAAATATTTAAAATGAAATTATCTTGAATTTTTTTCCAATTAATACAACTATTCATCTGTATTATCCCGTTGGTTGCATTCTAATATTTTTAACAAAATTATAATTTGTTTTACAAAAAAAAAAAATTTCAAACAGTTTACGGCAAAATCTTAATTTTTCACCATGATAATTTAAATTTACTATCATTCTGACTTGATATTCAGATTCCTGGAGAAATTTTACAATAGAATCATATTTGTAGTTAATTTTTAATGTTAATTTGTAATCGATACATACAGTCAAAAAAGTGAAAACCACATTTGCATCCGTGTGGTATTCACGTCACTGAAAAGAGGTGTGGTATCTGGGAATTCATTATTAATGTACTAATAAAATTTTCAACAGATAAAAAATAACCTTAAAAAACAAACCTGACGTGTATTACTATGTAATGGTTAATATCAAGCGTAATACAGGACACTAGGCCCTATCGAGACACATTCGCGAATGGTAAAAGTGAAAATAATTACGTCAAAAGAAATCTAAGAAAAAGGAAAAAAATTAATCGCATGTAAATAAAAGACGAGCAAAAAATGTCTTACTAGGCGTATCTCATATACTAAAACATTTACACAATAACTACAGGTAAGTTCGCGCAAAGAGACAAAAGTTACCTTCTCATGTTTCCCCACACAACCGAGCATCACAAAAACTACTCTACAGAAAGTATTAAAATAAAGTAGCTAAACCAGATCTGTGGTATTAATTTTTTATTTAAACAATTTAGACTGTTTCAAACGTAACATCAATGAAATCAATTTATATTATTTAGAAATCTATACTTACTAATATATAAAACTATAGTCTGCCTCGGATTTACGAATATTTTCAGTATCATCTATGCCATAACACTTCAGCGGAAAATTTATTTTATAAATTTCATTTAAATGTAAAGTATTTTATTTCTAGTAAGTTGTATTTTACGGTTTTCGATCGTTTAAAACCACGTGTTTTCCGCTCTGGTTGATTTATTTTTTTATCATTTATATTATTTGATTCTGATACCGTCCATTCGTTTATTCATACAAGTGTCGTGTAAATCCACATAAGTCCGCTTTATCACATATTATCCAGTCGTGCTAATCCAAATGTACGCAACGTATTTTATAATTCGTGTTTTAATATGTTCGATATTTTTGGTACCTTTAATATGTGTTCGTAAACTTGATCTAATTTAATTGAAACTTTTTCGACATCGGGTCTAAGTGGAGAAACCGCAGAGAAAAAGCAGGCGTCATATAATAAACTAAACTATATTTGAAATATAAAACTACAAAATAATTTACACATTTTTTGTATACAAAAATTTTACTGTGAAGTCCATCTCAAATTATGCGTTTAATTTACAACGCAATACCGAGGCTTAATTGTAAAATATATTTTTCTATCCTGAAAATGGAAAAATTCATTTACTGAACATTAATGTTTGGGATGAACATATTTATTAATAGGGTTAGTCCAGTAGATGATGAATAACTTAGAGAAATTATCAAGAGCAGCGACGAGAGCATAATTTTCGATCTTCTATTAAAATTATTTTTTTATGTTCCAAGAAAACAATTAAATTACTTGAAATAAATTACCGGTTATCGGCATGTGAAATGCGCTCCCCCGAATTCGAATTTATTAATGTCCATTTGAAAGTTTCCCTTTGCTTACAATTAAATTCCAAATTCAACAACCTATTTTTACTTACACATATTCCAGAAAAAAAAAGCTACGACATTTGAAATGCGCCATTGCTATCATCAACCGTGTTTTACTAAAACACATCATCTGATACATGTTAACGAAATTACATTAAAACCATGAACAGAAAAACGTAATGGTAAAAAATGATAAAAGCTTTTAAATACAAAATTGACCGAATTCATTAATGCTTATAGAAAGTAAACACACTTCTGTGCTCAATTAAAGTCGAACATAAGAAGAGGGATAGAGCAAACTCCGAAGTAGTCTAAAATTATGCCATCTAAAAATTCAAGATTCAAGTTTTGTACATCAGAATTGCAAAAAGCAGCAGTATGACATAGAATTTTACGTTTCTTGTCAGAAAATTTATACATTCATTTTTTTAAAAATTTGTGTTTAAGCACTAAAGCAAAATAATTAAATTCTGATATTTGTTTTATCTTTCTCCGAAATTTCCTGTTTCTTCAATTTTTGGTCTAATAAAAAGCGATAAATATTTTATATTGTCCTAAAAATTTCAGACTTGATAACCAAGTGTTAATAGCATATTTTCTAGACCACACGTTTTTTCATTTAATATCACATACGACTGGTCAAAAATAAAATATATCCTTATAAGGTTTATGGCTTCGGTCCAATAAAAGAGTAATAATTATTCCATACTATGTATCTGATATACTTTTAGCAGTTTATGTTTTTCTCAGCATCGTGAAGTTCTTAGAGAGAAATGTTCTTCACGATTATTAAAAGTAAAAAAATACTAAAAATTATTAGGTTTTTTTAAGATTTGTTATTGATTTTATATAAAATTAACTGCGGCCTACATTACAAATAAAAATTGTTTAAAAATGTTTAATTTACATATATACTAGTTCATAGCATAATACAACTAATTTCATTTTCGGCAATATACTCGATATTATAGTCTCCACCAAAATAATAAAAAACAAACGAACAAATAGAATTTATAACAATCGGTTGTAAAAATGTTCAAAATAATCTGTAATTTTTTTTTTTATCCCTGTGCCCCCTTCCAGCAAAGCATATAGAACTAAAAACAAATAAAAGTAAACATTAAACAAAAAGTATAAGCTACACAACTCGATATTCAAAAAATTACAAATTAAAAATGTTTGCAGATTTCAATATCTCTAAATTTGCTTATTTTTTTATTATTAACATTTCAGGTTCCAAAATATTTTTAAAAATCAATATGTATATCACATCTAAGTATATTCAAAATGACCACAATGTGAATAACTTTAGTAATCATTTCGAAATTATTTATATCAAATTACATTCAAGCCTATATTTACTTATGTAAAAATAACCTAAACCGCGAAAAAAAAAATAGAACAATCGAATTATAAACGTAAACCTATGAAAAATGATGAAGAATAAATTGGACTCAAATTATATTCAACAGATAAACAAAATACGCCAGCTGAGATAAATTATTGAAGATATATACAATATCACAAAATGTGACACAGTATTAAATAACCGACTTTCACAATGTTAGTATCGAAAACAACGGAACTTTACCTAATCTTCACAATTTACATCTAATTTCAGTTCATGTAATTAAATTAATAAAATGAAAATAAAAAATAATCAAATTCTCCAAAATACCAAGAATAATCTATATGAAATATATGAAAGAACTGAAATATACCAAATAAATGAACTATATAAAAACAAAAAAATGAACTGTGACAAAAAAAGCAATCGTTTTTCATAATTCAGTGAGCAGTAGTAGAATTTGTAATTCATATTTTTACAACACCCGCTAATATTTAAAAATACAGTACAATAAATTTCACATTAGTATAACTTCGGTACGTGAATACTTCAGAGTACCTCTTTGCATTTCATTATGATATATTTTTAAAATATTTAACATTATATTTATAATTGTACATATAAAAATATATCAATAAAATAACTTACCTTCATTAACTCTGTTGCTACTAAACAAATAATTCTTTGTTTACTAAACCGATATTATAAACTAGACCACAATGTTCAAACCGCCGACAGCATCTTAATTGTATCCACAACGTTGCCATTTTGTACAATTACAACGTTGCCACTTCACCATATCTATGTTTGATTTCTCGCTATTGGTATAGTAAACATTAATTATAGCTACGCTGATTAAGTATTTTAAACATTATAATTTTACAATTATTGTACTCTGTCGACATATGATAAAAAATATAATATATAGTTATAATTATATTAAAAATAATATTTATAAGAGTGGAACTAATCAAACCCAATGAACTATGAACATGTAATAGAACGAAAGATCTTAAGCGAATGAACTATGATTGATTAAGAAAATGATGGACTACAACTATATAATGATGTGTAATTATATAAAATTTAAGAATAGTTGTATTTTTTCTTAAATAAGCTTAAAAGTGATTAACTGACCATATTTCAAATATTTTTTAGTTTAAAAAAGTGGAATAAAGTGAAAATAGTTCGAAAATAAATTCCTAAGGTATTAATGAATGAAATTCGGATACTATAACAGTTTCGTTTTGAAATAAATAAATGCATGCAGCGGCTTTTTAAAAAAAAGTAAAACAAGATTGATTAGAATTTAGAATTACTTTTATAAATAAATGAAAAAAAGTGACAAAACAAACTAAGTTACCTATTGCTAAAATTACATGTTCACAATACCTATAGAAAATATGTTTTCCTTAATCTATTAATATTATTTTTGAATATTAAAAAAAAAAAAGATAAATAAAAATGTAGATTTATAGGAAAACCTAAAAAGTTGTTTCAATACTTTTAAAATGTGTGAAATGTAAAACAAAAATTTAACATAATTTTTTCGTTATATATCTGGATTATTGAATAGAAATACAATTTTAAAAATTTTCCATACATTATATATTAGGTCAGAACAGCCATAGAATATATGTTGTTTTATATTTTCTTAAATGATATTTTTATACTTAATTTGAAAAATTTTCAGATTATTTTTTCTTAAGAATTATTAAATCAAAAGTACTTTTAAATTTTATTTGGAATATATTTTATTTGCAATAAAAAAAAATAGCAATAATAAAGAATATATAAATATTTTTATTGTATTTAGGGTACAAAGCCCCAGCACTTTTCATTTCACCATATCCGTCACTGCCACTAGAACTAATTAAAGAAAAACCACGTTAACGTCAGCGCAATCTTTTAACCAAATTTTTGAGAGCAGTACAACACATATCCTATTGACCTAAAGAGCTCTCAAGGGAATTTCTATTCGCTCTAAGTCTACAGCAATTCCGATGGAATATTTTAAGTTGACAAGTCATGATGAAGAGGAAAACGAGAAATATAAAAATAAAAGAATCAATAAAAAAAAAATGAACGCGAACTAGCATAATAATAAGAAAATAATGGTAAGCCCAAAGGGCGAGAGTATAAACATGTAGCCGTCCGCGTAGTCCAACTTGAACACAAACCATGCAAAGATTAAGTAAAAAAGGAAAAATATGGTTAACAGAGAGTTTTTAAATCCAGTTCCCACCATTCAAATAAATCATTGTGTATGGGCTGTGGCTTAGTCAAAGACAGCGAGCAGAAATGATACATAGTAGGATTTATTTGGGAGCAGCAACACCCATCGTTCAAAAAATTTATTGCGTCTAGGACCCTGTTTGCTTTCAACCAACCTAATTAAAAGAAGCGTACATAACCAAGAAAATTTATGGAATACTGAAGAAACGAATTCTGTTGGTAGTCACATACAGATAATTCATATAATCATTTTAAGAATCCTTATAGATAAAAATGAAAACTAAAGAAAGACACAGAAAAGAGCGAACAAAAATATTGAGAGGAATAAGAATCTAAAACATTAAGCAGAAAAGGAATATTGAGGCGAAGGAGAGAAAATACATGAGAAATAATAGAACAGTACATGTTAATATAAGGAGAAATCAAAGTGAAATCAGAGAAAATGTTGACTAACAAAATCTCTAAGATTATAAAACCTGGCATAGATATTTTATCCTCCAAATTATGGATTCTGAACTTACTAAGAGCGGATAATAAAGTAAAAATTAAGTATTATTAATGGTCGGGGATATCTCAATATTCATTGACTTACAATAGAGAAAGCTGGAACCATAGATCGGTTTAAAAAAAAACAACAAAACTAATGAATTTTATCAAAAAAAAAAAAAAAAAAATACAAAATTAACGAATTTTATTTTTAAAAAATAGGTGTATGTAACATTAATACAGAGTGCGGCATCATAATTTCCTTTTTTAAAATGCGCCACTTTTTTTCTACTAAATTTTTTAAAGAAATAATGAGAGAAAATCGAAATAAAACTACAAGGAAAGAAGCATACATATTGCCAATTAGAAAAAAAGTGGCGCATTTTAAAAAAGGAAGTTATGCTGCCGTACCTTGCATAAGCAAAAAGTAAATATGTATGTTTTTTAACAAAAAATAAGTAAAACAAATGATTACAAAACAAAATTAAGTTTTCGAGGATTTTTTATAAATAAATCTAATACCTCGTCGGCAATTATATTTATTTCACGGTGTATATTCAACATCGCAAGTCCATTAAGACGAACTTGACCGATGTGATTTCGCAAATACCTCTTCAATCTTCTCAACGTCGAGAATGATCTTTCTGCTGTGGCCGTAGTAATTGGGATGGTACAAAGGATGCGTAAGAGTGTATTTACACTGCCAAATGATGTCTCATCGCACAAGTTTAATGCCGTAATAGCGTTTTTTGGAATTGAAATATTTTGATCGGAATCACAAAATTTGGTGTACCACAGCTGAATAGCTGCCTTTAATGACGATTCCGAGTAATAGGGAAGGCCTTTTGAGTAAAATCGACATAATTCCAGAAATTGCTTCATTCGATTTTCATCGATTGGTAGTCCGGTAGGAAATAGACAAGAAAAACTGGAAAGAATAGTTTCATGCTTTAAAAAACGTACATTGAGTTGTTGGACAAACATGTCTACCCAAGGTATATAAATATTGCGACGAAAATATTCTTCTGTATTTTCTGCTGAAACATTACTTCTCAAAGTTTGCTGAGTAGTTGTGCGAGGAGCTTCGATCATAATATTCAACCTTTGTGCAATATTTTGAGCAGTCTGAAATATTTCTGCAAAACACGCTTCAGCATTTTCTCTTTCAGTCAAAACTGTTCGTATTGCAATTTTGGCCAAATCAACAGCTTTCGATAAATCCGAGTCTTTTTCTTGTAACTTTTGGCTCAAAGGTAAAGTATAACTAAGCAGCTTTTCACCACAAAGTAGAGATATTATGAATTCCGATCGTTGAAGAGAATTGTAAAAACAATAGACGCCACTTAAGGAATCTCTATCATCCCATTTCGAGATCTGTTCAAGGGAAACAATAATTGGATGAAATAACTGAACGAAAACTAAAATAGCGTCGTGTCGCTCGCCCCATTTAGTTGGACATAGTTCTTTTAGATATTTTTGGTTCCCGCTATCGGTGATGAATTTTTCAATGTTTTGAGTCAAAACTTCTTTACGTTTAGGTGTATTAAAAAAACACGGCTATCTTTCCCACCACAGCGATGCAATTACGAATTGAAAGAATTTCAACGGCGTCTAAAATCGCATGATTCAGACTATGTGACATGCAATGGACGTAAATCGCGGTCGGATATTCTTCAGATATAATGGATTGAACGCCATTAAACTTACCACTCATGGCAGCTGCTCCATCATATCCTTGGCCACGAATATAATTAGGATCGATGTTATACTTGTGTAAAGTTGACAGAATCGCATCAGCCATATTTCTACCGGTTTGCACCACGATTTTTTTAAAGGAAAAAATTTTTTCGCAAATAGAGTATTTACTATCTACGTGCTTTACATATCGAAAACAAAGCGTGAATTGTTCGGTTGTTGTAATATCTTGTGACTCATCAGCTAAAACGGTAAAAAATTTCGCATCTCTGATTTCTAACGCAATTTTTCGTTTCATTATTTCATCACGTGCATCTATAATTTGATTTTGAATATTCCAACTTATATATGTTGCATTTTTACCGCAATTTTTGAAATGTTTTTTCAACATGACATCACCAGCATTGATTCGTGACCTCAATAACGTTTTAAAAGTTCCTTCGTTTTCTTTAGGCGGATTTTCTAAATCAAAATCTCCATAATCTCGATGGCCACGCAATGGGAGTCCCTGTCTTCCACATAGAATGATTGTATCTATAATAGGTTTGATTCTACGTCGATTTTCTTCAGCTTGAATTTTCTTAACCGTATCAACTGCCTTTTCAATCGAAATCAACTTTCCCGTCATCACATTTTTGAAATTACTCACGCGTAAACAAGCAGTTTTATGATAGTCGAGATTTTCGTGAAAATTAAATCTTTCGAAAGCCTTTTTCCAATTATTGAAACCAACCTTTACCAAAAAATTAGATTTTTGCGTACCTGCGTGGCCAACTACTGACGGAGCAAATAGTACACAATTCAAACAGAAACAGCTATCTTCGATTTTTGAGTACGCCAACCATCGGTATTTCAAAAACCAAGTGTACTGAGCACGTCGTTCGCGTCTTTGCTTTTGCTCATTTTTAAAAGGAAATATAAAATCTATGGAAGGCTTCCATACATTTGTCAAAGCGTCGAACTTTTCTTGATCGATCAAACTTCGTTTTACAAATAGAGATATATCCATAGGATTAGTATTTACAGTTGGTGCTGGTGCTATTGCTATAGATTCTGTCGAAGACATTGATGTACAGCCCGCTGCATATTTTGTACCTGTTTCATGTTGTAAATCATTTTGATGCTGGGGCTGAGTATCTGTATCTAAGCGTAATTGTTTATCAACAGATGTACCACTACTACAGGTATCACTAGCTTTGGCTTTTTTCGATTGGAAAAAATGATCCAAGGTACCTTTACCTTTAGTTTTTCGGTCCATGCTTTATATTACATTTGAAAAAAACAAAAAAAAATAAACAATTCGCTGTAGGTAACATAAGCACATAACCGATCAAACTGAAAAAGAGTTGATGATGCAATTGCGACGTAACGAATTCAAAATTGAACTGATGAATGTTATATCCTGGTTCACACGGTTAAGCGATAGAAGCTAAAGTATGACAGAGAAGAATAAGCCGTCTGTCCTTTTCTGCGTTTCATGGGGAATGAATATCTGAGCAGAAATGTGCCTCATCAGCTAAAAAATGAGAAAACATCGGAATTCGAATGAAACGTTCCCATCATTTTTTCTATGTACACAGGTATTTAGCAATTTCCTTCTCTCTTTATTTTCCTTTTTCTATTTACTTTCCATTTCACTCTGTTGCAATTTACTACTACATGCGCAATCCAGGCAGCTCCGGGCTTCTCTAAGCAACTGACATGACGCAATTTAACCCAGCACTGGTAACAGTATGGTGTGTTGACAAACAGCGCAAACTAGTGTAAGTTTCGAGTGTGAAATGTCCGATCCATTTGGGTCTGCTGGATACTATACGGGATGCAGTTCCCGAACCTGTGATTCAGTTCCAGGTCCGTATGAATAACGAGCTTACCCATCACTACTATATACAACCCAACGAAGCAACGTAAAACAAAATTATTTCATATTTCTTCATCGAATTCATTTCTTTTTTCTGTACTATTCCGCTTTACGCTACAAAACTAATTTTGAAAAAAATTTCGAAGATTTTTTGGGGGGAGCAATGGCCCCGTGGCACCCCCCTTAAGTGCGCCAATGCCGGAAGGTAGTTTAATATACGAAAAGGAAGAACTACTGGAATAATTTTGCCATTTCCCTATTTTAATATTAGAAGAGTCCCGTTTAGGTTAGAAATGTCAGCAAAGGTGGAAGCCGGGAGACCAGTTTCCCTTGATTGATATTCTTAGTTTCAGAGTATGAAACATTTTGGAGACTCATGATCTTATGTATTTTTACTTGCACCTAAAATACCAGATAGGAAGGGTCAAGGGCAGAATTATTTCCACCATATGAACGCAATAAAAACTAGCTGCGTTATATTTTTTTTATTTATTTTTTTATTTATTTTTTGTCCAGCGAGAAACTATTTAGCTACTGAAGAAATTTTATGAATAAATAGAAGCTGGATAATATGTATATAAAGGAAAATCGGATCTGTCAAGCAATTTTATGTATTTACAATCTAGTTCTAACAAATATGGCCGCAGTGCTTTAACATAGTCCACGAATGCTGAAAGAGAATGAGTCGAAAATTAAAAACTGACCATATTCCAAGTGCAGCAGACACGGGAGTGTGACTGAACAGCAAAAATTAAGAAAGTGAGTAAAGCCGAGAAAAGAAAAAGGAAGGAATTAAAAGGAAACCATTCAACCGTTCCAACCCAGTCGGAGGAACAAATCTATTTTCTGGAAGCACAATACGCCGGTATCAACTAAATAAGTATACGGTTTATATTTACAATTTTGAACAGAATTACTGAGATACGGTCATCAATACATAGCAATGAATATATACAGTATGACGGATATATTCCAATAGCCATTAATTCATCAGTTAGAGTGATTCTACTATGCTCAAACCAATTACAACTAAAAAACAAATGATTAATGTTCTCTCTAAAACTAATACTCGTATGATTGTCACAATTTCGGTATGGAAGACCTACTACAGAGAAGTTTCACGACCCTCTAGAATGACTCGAGCGTAACCTGCAAATAACTGTAACAAATCTACGAACTGTACTAGGCGGAATCAAAGACGAGATGTAGACAAATCAGGGCAAAGAGGGCATAGATGGTTGAATAACCCTATATGTTTTACCTATATTAAGACAAGAATCTAGAAAGCTGGACAGTCTGCTCTATTATCCCTTTTAATTTTCTCCATTAATTCGTTAGATCGGATATATGGGAATCGATCTCCAGATCTACTAGCGCTTTTAGCTACCGCATCAACACTATCATTAAGAAGAATATCGCGGTAACTAGGTAACTAGCAAAACTTGAAAATCCCACCCAACTATGCGATACTCAAGCATTTATTCCTGACTTCCGATATTAGAGGGTGATTTTTATGATTAAAATGACAACCATTAATAGCCAGATGAGAGCTAAGGCTATCCGAGCATATAACAAAATTCCCATTGGAATGG
This sequence comes from Icerya purchasi, assembly GCA_039619475.1. Classification (NCBI taxonomy): domain Eukaryota; kingdom Metazoa; phylum Arthropoda; class Insecta; order Hemiptera; family Monophlebidae; genus Icerya; species Icerya purchasi. Next base: position 93,859,746 of record CM077116.1, on the reverse strand, counting down.
AGAACATTTAAAATATGTTCACAGGCCTTTTCAATAGCCAAGAGCTCCGTCGTAAATACCGAAGCCTCGAGAAGCAACCTAAACCTCTGTGTAAACATATTTAGGACAAGGAACGCAGCACCCAAATCTTGATTGGTACCTCGAAATTTGTCACCATCCGTGAAAATCCGCATATAATGAGGATACTGAGATTCCATAGTACTTAAGAAATGATAGTTAATTGCATAGGGAGGTAAATTAAGTTTACTTAATTCTCGAAAAGAGTGAATATTAATATCAATATTGATTGAGTTAATATCATACAGAAGATTGAAGTACATGGAAGGAAAAATGGGAATCAAAGCAGCATTATATTTATCGTCTTCATCTGAAGGCAAACTACAGGGCAAGACCTAAGGTTACCTGATATAAGTCTCAGTTCAACATTCTGAAAAATCTGCAGCTTCTTAAGAAGAGAAGCTGAAGCCGAACCGTAAAAACCGCACCATAATCCAACCTAGATCTCACTATAGATTGCTATTTTGTTGGGTGATGGTGTATTCAGAAGAAGAATAATTACCAGAATTTAAAAAAAAAGATGGGATTGCTCCAATATGAAGAACCGTAATGGCCGAATTGAAGATTATTATGGGAAAATTTAAGGTTTACGAATAACCGGCTCAACTTTGACACGGTAAGCATCGCACAAATTGACAAAAAACAGAAGAATTAAGCCCAAAAACTGAATTTCGATAACAAGAATCGGCACAAAAGAATTTTCAAAAACTTCGGATATTCGCGAATGACACCTTACAAAAACAGTTTAAGAGAAGTTCCGGACAAATCAGTTGAAATATTACGAACTATGCCGAAGCGGAATAGTAATAATTGCGGAATAAATTGGCATATTTTAATTTCTTTACAGACTTTGACGAAAATCGGAAACTGGTTAGCTGCAAGCGTAGAGAAAAATTCTTTCCTGAATGAGTAATTATGGACAAACGGATAACTTTTTTTTATAAAACATTTTAGCTAAAGACATCGGTAGAAGCTGAGTTATGATTTTATTTTCTAAATCCTAGACTAAAACCACAAGTTATCCTTTAAAGTTATTCGGAAATAGTGATACAGTATTAGCTTGAGAAGTGTTGTTGAAGTTAATAGAAATATTCTTGTCAATAGTCTTCTATAACGAGACCATGTTGTCCTTAAAAGTAGATAATTGGATAAAACAGTTTTATTGATTTTGTCAGTCGTTTTAACTTGTAGAACGGGGTTAATAATGATTTTACCAACAATGCGGGGAGGATTAGGCGGAATTTTATCTCACAAGTATTATTCAACCCATGAACCAAAAAATAACCGTATCATTCAAAAGACATTATCTAAAAAAACCTTTTTCTAGAAATTTTGTTAAACTCTAAGAAAAATGGCATTCACTTGACGAATTGTTTGAAGAAAATCACGATGAAGAATGTCACCTTCTGGGCAGTTGATGCGTAGGATGAAAGTACTTTTTGTAAAGTTAGTATAATTTTCTAGATTTCGGATATGAAAATAAACCAGCAGAGAAAGATAACATAAAATAGAAAAAGACTTTAAAGAAAATATCCGAAAGTAAAGAGGTGACGTTTGGTAAATGGGTTTGAATTAATGATATGCAATAACGGAATAATGGAAGCCGTTCTATCGCAGGTAACTACATTGTGCAAGATGGTCAAGCAGAAAATGAAAAAAAAAAGATTCTCCTGATAAAGTTTATTCAAGGTTGCCAACTTCACTGAACTTTACCGAGAAACAGTTCCAAAACATATTGGTATTTTGTAAATGGAAGGATGAAAAAAAAAAACACAGAGTTTGGTAACCTGGTAATTAGAACAAAAATAACATTTTACTCCCATCTGACATGGTCTACTCACATTTCAGATCTCAAACACAAATGTAATAAAATCTTGGCTATTTTAAAATGTTTATCACATTATAAGTACAATAATAATCCTAAACTACTTCTTTCTGTATATAGATCACTTATCCTAAGCAGATTAACCTACGGCTGCCAGGTGTACTATTCGGCTAATAAACAGCTCGTAAAATCACTCGAAGCAATCCATCACGCAGCCTTAACACTAAACCTACCAAGCCCGGTCAAATGACCGTTTATGAAATTTAGTTTCGATTTTCGTGTATATAGCATTACCGTATTGTCATGTCATTTTTTGACTTTTTCTATAATATACATACAACCCACTTTTTCAATATTCACAAATTTTTTTGTTGCTCACTTTTTGAAAAAAATTCATATGTCTAGTCTACCATGAGCGGTCATTTGACCGGTTGAGGAATAAGGTGAATAGAACAATATTTTATGGCATGATTTACATTTGATTTCTTATTAATGCCCCGTTTGATTTATGTTTTCTTTTTTTTTTATTTTTACTTCATCATTTGTATATTCATCTCCAAAAATGTCAAGATATTCGAAAAATATCAGTTTATTGGACAAAATAAATAGTACTACTGAGGATTGTTCGGAAGATGGCTAGGAAGTTTCCGATATTGATGATGATATAGCGGACAACTTATTTGACAGCGCTAGTGACGAAGAGGATATTTTGGATGTACCAAGAGGATAAAAAAGAAAGAGAACTATAAACAATTCTAAAAATGAAAATGGGGAAGAGATTGAAACTGGTACGAACGGAACTGTTTGGCAAAAAATAAGAGAAGAGTCTAACCGCGGAAGAGAACCGATATATAATATTTTCAAGGAAATGTCAGGGCCGACAGGATACGCTAAACGAAATATTATGAAGGGCAAAGAACAGATAAGAATACATACGGAATTAGAAACATTTCGAGTGCTGGAAAAGAAATGGAATTTATCTGCTGCGAAATTATGCGTATTTATTGGACTTTTATATGCACGCGGTGCATTACAGACCAAAAATATGGATTTAGATTATTTATAGAATCAGAAATGGGGTCGTCCGTCATTTTTCTCGACAACTACGAGCCGAAATGAGTTTATCGAAGTCATGAGGTTTATTCGGTTTGAAAACAGAAATCAACGAAGCAAACGCTTACAAAATGATAAGTTCGCTTTGAAATCTGAAGATTGGTACAAATTTATCGAAAACAGTCAAAACTGTTATAAACCAGGAGCTTATATCTCTACAGATGAACAGTTGTTTCCAACAAAAGCACGTTGTAGATTTACTCAATAAATGCCCAATAAGCCAGACAAATTTGGCATAAAATTCTGGTTGGTTTCCGATGTAAATAGCAAGTATATACAAAACAGCTTCCCATATTTGGGAAAAGATGAGCGAAGAGAATCATCGGTGGTCCCATTTGGGGAGTTTGTAGCTTTGAAATTAGCAGAACCATTTACGGGCCATTGGAGAAATATTACTACTGACAATTTTTTCATGAGCATGTCATTAGCAAGAAAGCTTCGAGTAAAAAAAAGTTACGCTTGTCGGAACTATTCGCAGAAATAAAAGAGAGCTACCAAAATTAGCGGGAGAGTCAAATGATAGTATGGCACGCATCTCCACAATAATATACAAATCTAATGATTTTATTCTTACAATTTACAAAGCTAAACCTAATAAAAAAGTGCTGATGCTTAGCTCAATGCATTCATCCGTTGAAATTAAAGAAAGTGATCCAGAGACAATTAGATTTTACAATAGCACGAAATTCGGTCCGGATGTAACCGATCAAATGGCTAGAAAATATAGTGCAAAATCTAAATGCCAAAGATGGACTTTACAGGTATTTTTCAATATCTTGGATTTAGCCGGAATAAATGCTCGGATCTTATACAAGGAAACGGCTGGTGAAGAAATATCGAGGCAAGCATTTTTATTTCAACTGGCAGAAGAGTTTGGGGCCGAATATCAAAAGGAGAAACAGCCTAGCAAGGAGTGTTCATCAGAAAAAATAACAAAAAACCCCTGCAACTGTAAATTTATCTGAACGAAAAACTTGTCAAAGAAGATATTGTAAAGACAATAAAACTAGTAAAATTTGCGTAAATTGTAAAAGATACGTATGTGAAAAATGTGCTTTACAAAATACTATAATTTGTAAAAAATGTGCTCAAAGTGCATAGATTTAAATAAAACTTTTCTAAATATAAAAAATATTTTGTTTACTTTACTCCTCACTTTGTTTAATTGATTAAAATCCCTTTCTACATTAAGATACATATATTTTTATGGAACCGGTCATTTGACTACTCATGATAGGAATAAGTATACAGAAATGTCGGTAAGTTTAGTGTTAAGAACTATACTTGGGGCGCATCGAACATCCCCCACGAAGGGTGTCTGTGTGCTATTTAACTTCTACACCTCCCGTAATCACCTATACTGGAACCAACAATACCACTTTCCCTTAAGGAACACTACGACTCCTCTTCCATCCTTTCAAAATGATCCAATACCTGATATCCTAAATTCCTTGGGTGAAAAAAACATAAAATACAATTCGGATCTCCTGCTGTTCCCAAAAGAACTACCATGGGAATACTCGCCATTGAAGGTAAACTTATCACTCTTGAACCGCCGTACATCTAATGAGGACCAATATATAGCTTGCCAAAAAAGCATCGAAAAAATACAAACTTACACACATGATACACACGTTTATACAGATAGAGCAAAAGCAAATGTCACCGGGGCAGTGTCCATTCCCACAGCATGTGCCTACCTAATTTCAGGTGAAGTTCAAGCAGTGAGGCTACATGATTACTGCACCGCATTGGAAGTTGAACTATATGGAATCCTCTTTGGATTGGAAGCATGTGAGAGATGCGAATCCAACAAAAAACAATATATAATTATTACAGATTCTCTGGCTTCCCTTCAAGCTATTCGGTCACTTACCATAACCGGTCCACTAATATACAAAATAAAAACTACGGCGCATCGCCTTACCCAAGAGGGGATGCAAGTAGGGTTCTTTTGGGTACCGGCACATATTGGAATACCCGGAAACGAATGTGTAGACCAGGTCGCCAAGGGAATGTTGTCTGCCCATATGTCATTTAATGCTCCATCTCCAGAAATAGTTCCTTTCTACATAGAAGTATGAAAGAACACTGGATATCATCTTGGCCCCAACAAGTACTTTCTGAGGAATATAAAATCAAACATTGAATCTTGGTGGCCACCGATCCAAATGTCCAAAAAAGAATTCTCAGTTCTTACTAGGTTAAGACTGAGACACACATCCGTGTCACATAATCATATCCTTCAGAGAGTCCCTCCGCCAATTTCTTGCCCATTTTGCAATGCAGCAGTGCTACCTTCTGTCGAGCACATCCTGAAACAATGTAAACAATTAAGGAGAAATAAGGACGAACTGCTACACAATCTTTTGTCCAATCGCCCAGAACAGGTTTAAACAGTGCTATCTTTCCTCAACATAAATAACCTTTTAGGTAAACTGTAATAACTCCTATGCTCGCCATGCTGTAATGACCCTGGCAGTTATAAACGGCAAGCGAGTAGATAGTATAATGAAAAAAAAAAAAATTGTTTTCCTTTTTATGAAGGTATTTGTTTTTTATGAAAATATTTTTTTCCAGTTAGATTCTTTACCAAAGATAGATTCCTATTGCATATTTTCTTCAGTTTTTTCTCTATAAAGGTACAAATTCTGATTAATCGATTTTCTGCGTTATTCGAGTATCCCTCAGCGGCCTCACCACATTTAAATCCGTTAATCTAGAGTCTATTTTATTATAAAAAAGTTTTTAATTTTAAAAATTTTAAATAATTCAAATCGCAAAACTTACCTTCTTCTTGTGACGCCTACATAAGTAATCTACTAATCAAGTGTAATATTAGAGATAAAAAGAAAAGACAAATCGTACTTCACTTAACACAAACATATTTATCGGTTACACAAATTAAACTAAATTTGATTTTTAGTCATTTTTTTCTGTTACAATTAAACGGAAACAAAAATAAATTTTTAACACTTAATTAATAATTATATACATATATAATTTTTATATCCCCGACGCGTTTCGAAGCAAACACTTCATGTTCACGAGAGTAAACGTTTTATAATTTTCTAGTACGCAGATGACACTTATTTCCAATGAAATAGATGTCTACATAAAAAAAAACTTTTTTTTAAATGGTTCTTAATACAGTTATTATTTTGATATTTATTTCTTGTACGAGAACTTTAGCAATAGTATGATGACAAGTTTACAATCTTACCGTTGTATGCATTCTCTTTCCATCCACACATTACAAGAAACGGCAGGAGGTCTAACCCTTTTGAAACCAAAACAAAAAAAAACAAAAAACATCTGTACCGATTTTGTAAATGTAAGCACAATATTTTTTTTCCCTTCAAATAGAAAAAATGTGCTTTTATTGTGTTATACGAACAGCTTTGATTAAATTAGTTTTAATCAGAATATATTTCTTTCTTTTTTTTTTCCTGAATATTTTAAATTTTCCTCTTATTCTAAATTGTAACAATCCAAAAGTAGAAAAATAATTTACAGTAGACATCGTGTTGTACAAAAATTCTTTTATTTATAACGTTCAACGTTTCAGACAGCTTACACTGACCATCATCAGAAGCGAACACTTCACCCACACACATAGATATGTGTATGCTCTATCAGTCAATAAATTCTAAATATTTTTATATGTCAGCTTCTTATATGGAATTATATACTATTTACTGAAGGTGTTGTAAGAAAATTACATTACGCAAAGAAAGCGCAACAACGTAATAAATTTGTAAAACAAAATATTTCGAATACAGAAACAAATCTGGCAACTAAATTTTAACCACATAAAAATATAGCACCCTGCTTTCTTTTTAATATATTTTGCACTGTTTTGTTTTTTTTTTACATTTCGAAATAAGGTTATCAGCAAATTACTAAGCAGCTACAGTAGTAATTTAATAATCAATGTTAGAACTTGTATGTTTTCAAATAGAAGAATAAAATTAATTGTAATATTGTTGGAACAACAAATATCAATCAGAGATTTTAGATCGATTAATTTTTGTACAGGTAACTTAATGACGACTACCCAACTGAAGAATTGTCCCGATTAAGTACGAGAACAGAAACTGAATACGTTTGTGAACCATCTTCACTTTTTTTTTTATTTTTTCAAGTTTTAATGTTCTTTTTTAAAATCACATTGAAAAGTAAATATTAAATCTAGAAATCTACAAAGTTGTGTACTTTTTCCTATGAGATTCAACAAAAACGTGAAAATCGACATTTCAGACTCTAGGTCAATTTTAGTTGACCGTGTCACAAACATAAATATAGATTGAATTACAAATATACACGCATTATTTAAGCGAAAATGGAAAAATCTCTAAAATATTTAAAAAATAATTGAATGCAAATGTGATTGGTATAACGTTATGTAATATAGCTTTTAATTATAGCTAACTATTTCGAATGTGTCATATATTTCAGAGTTACAACAATCAGTATGTTTTATATTAACGATATGTTAAGGAAAAATATTCAATATCAAATAGTTTGCCATTGAAAGAACTGAAGGTAATGAAATAAAATTTTCAAAATTCAAATAATTTTTTCTTTTGCATTTACCGATGAATTATTAAGTTTCGATTTTGAAGAAAAAATAAACCACGAGTGAAACTTCCGAAATACTCGATAATTTACCTTTATCTCGTAAAAAAATCATTGTATAACATTTTGTTAAAATGTAAACCCAAATGATATTAAAAACTGCCATTTGGTGTCGCTATACATAAGTTGAAATTGTACGTACAATTACTAACGCTGTAAATTACACCGAAAAATCATAGGACATAAGGATTAGCCATGTATTTGTATAGATGAGCGTCGCAATGCCATCTTTACCCATAAGTTGACGAAGCCCAAGCTTAGAGCCCCCGTCTCGAAAGGGCCCCTTAAGATGGAATAAAAAAAATTAATTCAGAATATATATATATATATATATTCGGCATTAACTATATATAAATATATTTTCATAGGTCCTACAAGGAGCAAGGGACCGTGGTGCTGTTCTTTTGCAGTTCACTGAATCACTAGCGCATTTTTTTCGAACTCGGGGACCCAGATTGCTAGACTGGTAGCGCAATTCAGAATATTTAAAAAAATAAATTTTAAACATAAAATGTAAATAATTTATTTTAATAAACCAATAATTGTAAAATTGAAACACATTGTCAGTACGAATGCATAGTGTTTTTGAGCAATAGGTATATTAATGTTTAATTAATAAAGACATAATTAAAGGAGTTTTTATTACAGTAAAAAATATAATAATTTACTATTTTCTTTTGCATTTTTTTAGTGCAAATTCAGAGATAATGTTTTCAAAATTTATCCTTTCCAAAATATCTGATCCAATAAACATTATTACTAAACTATTTAGTCTTTTATCAAGCATTGTGCTTCTATCATGATATTTTAGAAACTTGAGTGCTGAAATACTTCTTTTCGCAGTGCAATTTGTGACCATCATACTTAAAAATATTCGAAAGCATATTTCTATATTAGGAAAGGTAGAAACTATAATTTTTTTTTTCTATTCGGGTGTACAAGTCCGTTATAGATAAATTTCTTTTCTTTTCTGATGATTCTAAGTAAAATTTAAAGTGAATACATTCAGATGTTAAAGATTCCGCATCTATATCAATATCATATTTTTCAGAAAGTTTCATTCAATTTTTCTTTATTGTTCTATGTGCCATATCTTGTAAATGCAAAAAAAAACTAAAATTGTCATGTATGTTATTATATGGAATCCTACCCCATGAAAAATGATGCGCAATATAGAGTCTACCAGCAGACTCCATTAGCCTCTCTTCTTCTACTTCACGACCGCCTATACGAGGTGGCCCCCGGTACGCAGAGTAACCTAGAGGAAGACTGGGTAACCAACCCCAATGGGAATTTAGGTCTGCAAATAAAAGGACGATTGAGGGTCTAGGGGCTAGTAATATCAAGTATTATGAGGCACCTAGATGGATGGAAACAGAAATAGGTTTACCATCTTAAGGTATGACAGCGGATGATTCATTTATTATGAACAACGGTGGCGTACCAAGCTCTTGTTAGCTGAGTTACTATCAACTCCTTTCCAAACCGAACTGGGTCATCGTGGAAAGGTATGACCTGCTTCCCCCCAACCATTACTCTTATCAATATGAATTACACCAAAAACGAGTGTCCGCAGTACCCTGCATTGAAGGGCCTTAAAATATCAGGGGACCCTAGGCCGACGTATAGGAGGCGTCAGTCTGGATAGCAACTCCATCCAAACCATCAAAAACACCTAAAACATCATTGATGTTAGCAACGTATAATGTGGGTTCGTTAGCAACACAAGATAAACTACATCAGTTATTGTATGAAACTGGAAAAATAAAATGGAATATAATCGGTTTAAGTGAACTGAGACGTTCTGGAGAAGAAGCATTACTGCTATATGAACATGATCATACATTGTATTGGAACGGACAAGACCAGAAAGCTCATGGAGTTGGTTTCTTGGTACATAAAGATATAACACAAAACGTAATCAAATTTAAAGGCATATCAGAACGTTTAGCGTACCTGGTTATAGCGATTGATAAGAATATTTCATTGCAAATCGTTCACATTTACGCGCCTACAACATCGTATGATGAAGAAAAATTCGAGGAATTATATGAAGATATTACAATAACAACATTAGAAGAAAAACCAACATATACAATTATCATGGGCGATTTTAATGCACGATTAGGAGTTTCCCAAGGAAGTAGTCGGTATGTAGGACCCTACGGATTTGGAACAAGAAACGAAAGAGGAGACCTGCTAGCCACCTTTGTACAGCAGAATAAATTGCACGCAGTAAATACATACTTTAAAAAGAAGCGACAACGCCGATGGACATGGATAGAACCAAATGGAAACAAAGCGGAAATTGACTATATATTAACTTTAAATATCAGCATAGTCCGCAATTATGATGTACTGAACACCGTGGATACAGGAAGTGGCCACAAAATGGTGCGCTGTGAAATTGTAATAAATAAAAAACTAGAAAGATATAGAAAGTATACAGGTCGCGAAAGAAGAATAAACATGATTAGGTTAAAGCAAAACTCGAACACATACTACAATACAATAACAGCACTGATCAAGGAAAACTCTGAATCAGTAAAACCGATAGGCACAACATTAAATGATACAGAGAAACGATTAAAAAATACGACCTCAAAAAGGCATTCAATCCTATTTATACACGTTCAATTATGGAATCTCTAAAAGCTAGTGGTATAGAAAATGCATATATTGATATACTGGTAAACATATATAACTCAGCAACAGCTAATGTACGACTATATAACGTAACACCCACATTTCCAATACTAAAATGAGTTAGGCAACAATCTCAGCACGACTATTCACAACAGCATTGGAACATGCAATTAAATCGCTGGATAGGAGTGAAAGAGGAATAAATATAAATGGCAGATATTTACATCACCTCTGCTTTGCAGATGACATTATGATCATAGAACAGACCAAGGATGATTCAGAAAGTATGATAAAGGAACCAGAGATAAATAAGGTCGGTTTACAAATAAATCCGAATAAAACAAAGTACATGAAATATATATTCAACATCAGAACAACGATCACACGCATAATGAAATACAAATACACACTGGGAAGCATAGAAGAAACATACCAGTTCACATATCTGGGTAAAGTATCCACAACCGAAAAACAAGGAATGAAATTAGACTTCGAAAAGAAAATATCAAACGGTTGGATCGTATACCATAAAATAAAACACATACTCAATACCAAAATCAGCTCACAAAATAAAGCGAAAATATTTAACCAATTCGTGATTCCAGTGCTAATGTATGCTTCCGAAACCTGGCCTTTTATAGAAAAATTAAGAGAAACTGAAAGACGGATGGAACGAGCTTTACTTCGCATAAAACTATGAGAAAAGATTAAATCAGAATATATCCGAAATAAGACAAAATTTGAAGACGTCGGGACAAGGATAGCCCTGAACAAATGGGCCTGGGCTGGTCATGTTGGTAGGCAAGTAGATGGAAGGTGGACAAAAGAAGTGATCCAATGGAAACCGTATACCGGAAAACGCACACAAGGAAGACCACTCAGAAGGTGGGCGGATGATATTGTAGCAACAGCAGGGAAACAGTGGCTTCGTGAAGCGCAAGATAGGCATAGATGGAGTAAATTAAGGGAGGCCTACATCGAATCAACGATGTAACGCAGGCAAAAGAAGAAGAAGAAGAAGTTATCATATGCTGCTAACTTTCGTTTTTTAATATTAACGCAAAGAGAATCGACAATGGGATAAAAAATTTCGATTTTATGTTTATCTGTTTCGTTAAAAACGGTATTATTGCTTTTCCCCTCGAATCTCGTTAATCTAACACCTCGTGCTTTCAATCTATCGTTTTTTTCACTAATTGTTATTTCATTTTTTTCAATAAATATTTTTGTTTGACTTATATAATCATCGAACATATTTCTCAAATTATGAAGATATTTTTCTAGAGAATTTAACAAGTTCACAATTACAGCTAAATCTATATTTTCTTTTTGTAAAGTTTTGCTAGTTGAATTTATTTTTAATAATATGTCATCCCAAACAATAGTTAAAAAAATATCAAATTGAGTTAGTTTATTAAATAAACTCGAAGACTCAAGTCTAGTTTCACTTGATTGCGATGTATCACTGACTTCTTTTTTGTTTCGGTGGGGATGCACGTCGGTCGTCGTGTTGAAATTTGTATTTTTGCATAAAATCGTTTTCTTTAAGTGGACCTCCAACCGGCGAGGCTTAGGGCCTCCTGACTCTTAAAGACGGCACTGAGCATCAGTGTTTTCGCTTTTGCGATTTTTCCTACTTCTGCTATTTCTTCACGTTCGTTTTATTCACATTAGTCAGATTTTTAGTATATTGAAACATATTTACTCTTCACTTAAGTTTTCCTTTGCAATATTTAATCAAAATTTATCATTTTCCCCATGTAGGGCTGGAGCATACGAGAACCAATGCAAACAAGTTGTGATGATGAACAAAACTGCTTGATGAATAACATACGTTGACAAACTATGTAACTATTATCAATTTTGGCGTAGAAGAATAACTTAAATCCAAACGTAAGTGTAAAATAAAACGAAATAAATAATTTAAACTAAATTAATTCAGGGTGACAAAACGGATGTTTGAATTCACAAAAAAAATTATTAGAATAAAAATAAATAAAATCATTTACAAAGTGTATTTTTACAATCCTTTTTCATGCACAACAAAGTGGAAAAAAAGAGAGTGGCCAAAAGGATAACAATTATTACAAATATTTTAAACGGTCTGACTTACTTATTTTGCGGGTTTAAGTCAAAAAAATATCAGTACCAATGTGTTTCCAATTTTTATAATTATCCTTAAGTAAATTAAATAAGGAGATATTAACAATCATACAACAAAGTTAAAAGACTTAGAACACACGGTCCAATTTTTTAAAATTTGTTCTCTATTAATTAGTTTTATGTAAAACTCAAAGTCGAATTTTCTGCCGTTGGCATCACAGGGAAAATTAAAATTGCGCAATGGCTTACTGGTTGATTTTCAAGTAAAAATAATTTATCATTATAAATTTTTTGGTAATGTTACTGGATTTCAAAGTACTATTGTACATGTCATCCAAAAAAACAGTATCTTCAGCTCTTATGACTGAATAAAGAAATTTTAGGAAAATAATCAACTGTCATTTCTTGACAACCTTCTTTGTTTTCTGCTGTTCTATTATTTTTGAGAAGACAGATTGTGAAACATCTTTTTAAGAAGATTTCCCAATGTTCCGAACGTTTTTTTGAAGTTCGTTTTTTTTACATTGTCTTTTTTTCCTACACTAATACCCTGATAATTGATTTCTGCCACTAGACATTTTGTAATACAGTTATATTGGCTGTTATTCATTTTTCATGTAGAATGTGTTGCATTTGAATACACGCCGTTGTATCTAAATTTTTGTTCGATTAATTTTAAAATAAAAAATAAGAAATTCAAAAAATGCCCAATAATAATTATTGGATAACATTAAATTTTTAAAGCGAATTTTCGACATCTTTTTAACGAATGGTTTAATTCATATATCGTTAATTTACAAAATCAAATACAAAATTAAATTATCATTATCATATTCTAATATAAACTATATCATGTAGTGACGTGGTTTCAGTAGAAGCGATGGAATCCTTACTTGCTTTAAGATAGCGAAACGGCGAAGTAAAAATTGGTACATTTCGTGTTTTAATTATTTTACGAATTGTTCATTTTTGGTTTTTTATTCAGTTAGTGGTATCTTATTTTTTTCTATGTAAAAAATATTTTTCGGTTTATTTTACTGACACTTTCTCTACTTTTAAACTCACCAATTACGTAACAGGAAAAAAAATAATGGCTAAATATATGTAAACAAATATTTTAATAAATTGTTTTAATTCGATCAAAAGAGATTTAATAGTGACTAATCGAAAGTTCAAACTTAAATAACTTTATTAAAATGCATTATCCTTAATTTCAAGAACTATTCGATTAATAAAATTTGAGTTAGAAACAGTTTAAAAATGTGACACAAGATCAGAGAAAGACAAACACATATGCGATTTTATCAAAATCAGCAAAAATAATCCAACTAGCGTATTCGGACGATGGTATTCTTATGGAGTCAAAAAAATACCTGATATCCGGAAAAATTCCTATCTCCTTCATCGGTTAATAATCTCCGAATAAGAAAAAGAAATGAAGGAAATATTAAAAAGAAATTAACGTTGACAAATAATAGCAAACATTCCGCATGCTACTTAATATATATTCAATAGAAATAAAGAATATAATTTCTTATATATCTTCTAATGTCACATGCTATATTTCACGCAAAGAAAATTACGTAGCATCAGCTGTTTTCAGTCCACATAAAATCAAATTATATTATTTAATTGGATACAAAATGACTGTATCGTTTCCAGTGGCGTAGCGTGAATTTCAAAACTGAGGAAACGCCACAGTCAAATATCTTTTTTACATAAAAATAAGCATGCGTAAAATTCGGTTAAGTATAGAGCAGAATTAAAAATTAATTAAGAGGAACGAAATGTCTCATTTTTTTGTAAATTAATTCAATTTTCTAATTCTGCGCTCTGGTCTGTTCTGAAATCCAGGGTGAGTATCATAAATATTATGGAACATTCAAAATAGTCTAACATACGAGCGTTGTAGTGAGAAGCAAATCATATCATGCTATATCAAGACATACGCATAATTTAACAACTCTGGCGCCACGAAAATGGATAGCCTGCTTTTAATCGGCTGAAGTTTACTCATGGTCAACTGTAATTTTTAAACGTATGATACCGTAGTATTGAAAAAATTAATCTCTTTGTTACCTTCCTAAAGCAAACCACCTAGAATTGTAAATGGAATGCTGCATCAAACAGATATATAAGTAGAATTATCCTTTTGAGTGAAAGTCACTTCCAGGTGATTTTTTAAGGCTGATTTTTATTTCAATTTCAAATCCTACCAGATAAGACGGAAACATTTTAAACTGTCGTTCACGTAACGATGTTATTCTCAGTACAAATTTGGACTAGCTTTCAAATGGCTCGAGTGCATTTAATAAATGTCTGGCAAAACATTCGACTTTTTCGTCTTCCTTTCTTACTTTGTTTCCACATTCATCCTAAAGGGGCGGAATTCGTAGTATAGGTCTCGTTAATCAATATGTCGTTTTCTAAAATGTATAACATTTGTCAGTGTCTGCACCCAGATAATTTTCAATAGTCCTCTGTTTAGTTTCTTTAATTGTACGATCAAGTTCATTACTAATGCGATTAAATATATTTTTATCTTCTGCAGTATATGTCGTTTAGTGAAGCCCTCAGGATACCACCGGAAGTCTTAAATTATTATTTGTTGTTATTACTATTATTATTTTATTCTTTTTCTTTATTTATTAAATTCGCGATTATTTTGGTTATTTTATGATCGAGATATGCAATTATGGTTATTAAATTTTATATTACAAAATCGCCTACACCAATCTTTCTTGATCGATCAGCCCTTAAAGCATACAATTTTTCAGTATATACAACTATATAAATTAATAATTTAAATTCTACGTATCCTGTTGTGGACTCCGCTATTGATCTGGAAATTGTTGAGCTCCGGCAATTCCAAACGATGAATGTTGGGGTACATAAATTATAACGAATGTTACACTAATCGCGAATAGCAACACTTTACTCGAACTTCGTGGTGACATAATTTAAAATTTTGAATAGTTCAGCGAAACAAGGTAACCCCATTTTTTACAATCGGTAACTTCTGTACCAAGTCAATAACCAATCATAAGAGGAGCTGACAACTAAGTGGTGATCTTAAAAAACGGTTAAACTCTGACTGACTCCAGATCAAAAATCCTTCGTCCGTTTTTTGATTTTTTTTCGGTTCTTTTTCTTCCAACTCTGACAGCACATACTACCCATTTCCAAAATTTCGGTATGAATTTTTTTTCAGCGTCGATACGTACAATGGTATATCCACCTCTGATCGACACCAGGGCCCCACACACTCTTGCATTCTCACTTCGATGGTTAACTGTTGTTTTCTTTTTTTTTTTTAAATTTAATTTTATTTCTTATTTATTTAACATGCTTAATTGTAATGTACACATTGTATGGATTGTGAGCATTGTGTCAGGCTCATTTTTCAGCGCGTCTATCTTTGATTAGCTCTATTATTTCAGCTCGGAAACACATTTTTTGACATGTCTGATCTTTAAGTGTGGGAGTAGCAACAGATGCCGCTACGCTTATTGCTTCATCTCTCCGTTATATAAAAAAGTTTAAAAAATTTTCGTATGACGATTAAGGGTCAGAAATAACTGATTGATTTATTTTTTACGATTATTTACGTATTAACAATACGAATTCCTTCACTTTCTTCTTTCCGCTCTATATTCAACGACCGATTTTTTTCTTCTCATGCTTTTCAAACGATTTATTACCGGAAGTGATAAAACGATTAATTTCTAACAATATAGACTCTCTGAATTCTTACCATGGAATAAACAAGTAATGAATGTTGATATTATACTGGAGAACATCTCGATACAAACCGCAGATTGCATCAGAGAAGCGATCAAAAACATGTTGAACAGAAAAAGGCCCCCTTTTTTTTTATCAAAATGCGTTTTTTTTGTACGTCTTAGGACTGCTGCCCGACGTGTCATATTATAATAACAATGTTTAAATCATTTCTAAATTTATAAAATATTTTTTTAGTACGTTATAATTTTAAAATTATATCTTTCATTTTACACAATAATTTTCATTATTTTTAACATGTTTCTCTTATTTGTTTACGTTATGTTGCCGTTAATTTGAAAGTAGTGTCTTCTTCGTTCGCATGTTTTGTTGTTATTTACATTTTAGTTCGCTCATTTACTGCTGTTTTCCACATTTCGAATTAGTTCAAATTCATAGTGAAAAAAAGTAGTAAACGAACGAACTAAAATTTTGGCAAAAATGAACTTGTGGTACTTAAGTAAACCATTACCTGTCTTTTTATGTTCCAAAAATGCATACAATCTGGATATAAAAAATTAATATATTAACGATGTATTTTAACCATTATATTAATGTAAAGAAAAAAAAAGCATCATAAAATTTCTAGATAATAATGCATGAATTTCCAAATAAAATATGATGCTATGATATATAGATCGGGTAATTTTTTCTAATAGCGAATTGTTCTTGAAAGGACACATTTATCAGCTTAATCTACGAACCATATTCAAAATTCCATAAATTAAAAGCAAAAAACATAGATAATATTTTAATTCAGCGGCTAAAACCTGAAAGCTTAAGCCGTATTCTCGCAAAACACGTCTTACTAAATTAAGCAATATTATTATTCGACTTTTAAACAAAAATAACTAGTTTTTAGATATTTTTTATGATTTAAATTTTGTAATTTAAAAAGTCATTATAATTTAATTTTAGTTAATTTACGCAATCTAATAGATTTTATGTTTCCCATAATTTTTCTGCGTTATTTAAATTGAATATGATTTTTACACTAACAAGTAATTTTTTGTCTAATGAAACTAAAATGTAATCGCAATACAAATTAATTGAATTTGCAATGTGACACGATTTAATTACTTTTTTTCCGTAATCATATATTATCTATAACTATTTGTATTGAAAGCTGTATTCTATGTAGATAATTATTTCAATACCAAAGGTACACGTAAAAAACAAACTTTTATTCAGAAAATTTATAAATTTAAAATTAAACCGACATGTTTCCGGAGCATAGTCCCATAATCATGGTATGTAAAGTGTTATTATTTGTTGTATGTATCCATTTTGGTAAGTTAAAATTTATATATACACAATAATTTCATTAAAGTTATAAAAATTAAAAGAAATTAATTCTATGTACTAGATGTAAAAGTTCCAGAATTAGGGAGTAAGTTTTTTCGCCGCTTTATTATTTTTTAAAAATAAATGAGATGTAATTTGAAAAGGTAAAACTAACATCTTAAGTTTAAATCGAACCAATTCATATTCGGTAATAATAAAATGTACTAAACCTGAAATTATTGGGCTAGAATTTTGTCAACTTATGTGTTTATAAAGTTATATGAAATTACTGTGAAATCGTGCAACATTGCAAACTTAATTATTTTGTATTTCGATTACGTGCTAGCTCTAATGAAGTGTAAATAGGAATAAATCGAAAATGCTGCATGTTGATTTAACTTTTAACTGGCGCAGTTGTTCCGTTTCATTTATTGGTGCAGAATTGTGATTTTTTTTTCTCAGGTTGTGATGTTAATTCGTGTAATTCGAATATGACAGTTTGTGATGTTCGCGTAGATGTGTTTTTTTGATGTATGATTTGTAATTGTGACATATGAATAATTGTTGGTAAGTCTTAAATATCAAATTTTACATTATACACATGACATGCTAAAAATGTGCACTGAGAATTGTTTATTAAGGAACGTGTATAAGCAAAATTTAAATATTTTGCAATTAAAATTGCGTCACATGATGAACTTTAAAATCAGTTCTTTGTTTATAAAAAGCGAATTGTGCTGAAAAATACTTTCATTTTAATATTGTTTTTTAAAACGCATTGTTAATGGTTTATAAAAGAAAACACGATTAATTTTTCGAAACAACGGTTAATATTTCGTGACAAAATGCAAATTTACACTTGTAGTATTATAGTAATTTCAAAAATGTACTACTGCAATTTTAGTTATCGGTCATGGATATAATTATGAATAGTAAATAAAGTTCCTAAAATTTAATTTTTGTGTAGATTGATTCAATATGTTTCATAATTAAAAGATTTAAGTTAAAGTTTTATTAAGCAAAAGTATAGTACGCGGTTTGTTTGGTAGTTTTAGTTTTTTTAATTGTCGATAATTCAGAAAAAAAACGTATTTACACATGTAACGTTTTAGTTCGCATGAAATAAATTTAAACATTTTTGCTCGTTGAATTATAAAAAGTATTTTTGAATCATATAATCCCAGTTATCAAATTATTAAAATTAGCTGTTGTATCTGTAAATAGTAAATAATAAGAGTAAACAAAGTCTATTTCTTAAATCTTGCCACAAGTTTATATAAATGAACTTTAAATGTTCCTTTCTGAATTTGTGATCACGTATTTTCACAAGTTAAATGTAGCTGTGTAAAAGAAAACTGTTGATACAAAGTTTTAATTAAGTCTTAATTACCGATATATCCGGATATAATCTTATTGTTCATATTTTCGAACGGTCATTTATTATCAGGCTAAAAAAGTCCTGTTCCAAGTTTCGTTAAAAATATTATTATTTATCTTGCCGGGGAAAATTCTGTCTTAGTTTTGATTTTTTTTACAATTTTCGGTGTTGTAAATTTTTGGAGTCATTTGGTTTTGAATTTTATTATGAAAATAGTTGCTGATCATTTTTAATAAATTCTTTTTCATCGTCGTTAATGAAACATCGAATTTCAGTTAAAATATTTTTTGAACTGAATATATTTCAGTTTTAAATTCCAAACGGTTTTATTTATTAGTTGTATTTTACTTGAGTTACAAGAAAAAAAGTGGAATGTATGAAATTAATTTTTCTCGGATAATAATGATAGATACACCGTTTTTAACTTTTTATTTTGCCTCTTTATAAATTAATTAATTTGTATTGCAAAATTGTATTTTTAATGTTGTAGTTCTTTTAGTCAATCTTTAACGGTCTTTCTTTGTGCTTTTATATTAGAGTAAGCTTCAAAAACAATTCTTTACGAGGTTAGTCTGTGTTTAGAAATTTATTCAAGTTGGCGTAATTTTTGGTTAGAAAACTGACAAAATCAGAGACACCTACAGAAACAATGCACAGTTCATCTCGCGCGTTGAAATATCTTGGCACTCGTTAACGTAATCTGTAAAATAGTTCAGAGAATTTTTGGCGACGTATTTTGTTCTGTTCTTGTAAAACTTCGTTTTGAAAAAAAGACAAAAAAAAAGCAAAGAACGCTAAATGTTTACAGAAGACTTAATCTCGTACAGTTTTTTCCTCCATAAAACTGTATATAATAACAAGTAGCGGCTTAATTTAATCCGACAAATTATTTCGCTTGATCTTTTTAATTGATTTTTTAGTTTCTTTTTATTTTTCGAAATCTGTCGTATTTAACAATTCGCATTCTCTTAATTTAAGTAGTGTTCTTGCAGTTGTATATTTTTTCTGAATTTTACCAAACGAAGGAAGGTGCTCGTTACGCTTTTTACTTGGTATGTAATGAAATTTTAACTGTTCATTTGTTGATAGAAATGAAATCACTGTTAATTGCAAATTTTTGTTTTAGTTGTAAAGATTAAAATGTGTATAAGTAATGTAATTATTTAAATTATTACAAATCGCGCGTAAAATATCTAATTGGAAATTTATTCGTACAATGTACGTACTGTGCGGAGGGTGAATATTTTTTTTTTTTTTTTTTTTTTTGTACAACAAACAGTACGAAACAATATATTATATCGCTAATAAATTGTCAAATTTGCTCGAATTAAATAAAAATACTTGAAATATTATAACGTTCAAAGAAAAATTAAATTCTACGCGCACACTTTCAGCTCCGAAGTGACGCGTTGTGTTAATTGTACAAAAATATGTTGAACCGTAAAGTTTTTTTTTTATTGAATCCGAAAAACTATAATAATATTTTTGCCTCTCCGAAGGATAAAATTAATCAGAAACGAATAACGTTGTACGGTAAAAAAAGAAAAAGAAAAAATTTCCTATGAAGATATAACTAGGAATATTTCTAAATAACGGTAACGAAAACGTATTTGATTTACTTTATGATGGAATTGAAAATTATTTCGTTTTTACGGATCACATTAATCGTTGTATACGATATTAAGGAACAATTTTTATCTGCCTTTTATTCCAGTTATTGTAATTATAAATCTAAAAAAGTTGAAATGACAAGAGTATTGTTTTATGCGGTTTAAAGAATATAAAAATAACCTAAATAATATTGCGACTCTGGACTGCGCAGATATATACACCTTTTCGAAAAAACAATAAATTTTCATTTACAACTTTAGCTATAGCAAGGGTAACATACTTTTTCAGTTGGATTTATGAAAGTGTGTCCTATTTCTTTGAAAAACTAACGAAGAAGGTTGAGCCTGGTTTTGTTTGTAGCTTTTGTGATTGTAGCCTTTTTGCCTTTTGGACGGTATTACGTCACTGTTTCAAAGCTCATGGCGTACATTTTTGGTCTGTAAAGGAATGTGTAAGATAGTTTAGTTTCGAGTTAAGTTCGTCGTTTTTAATTGTCAAGTACTGTAGCATTTGAACCATTACTTTTTGAAAATTTAACTTTAAAATAGGTAATCAATTAGAGGAACTCTTGTATAACATAACTGCTATTTGTTGTATATACAAAAAACATACAAGACGCAATTTTTGTAGGTGACAGTGATTTCCTTTTTCACCGATGCGAATATCCGTATAAATTAAACGCTTAGTAGATGGTTGTAAGAAATTAAAAGTAGTAGCGTTTATATTTCTTGAAGTAACTTACGAAATCAGTGCCCCTAAAATTGGGAAATAAATTAAGCTTTGTATTTAGAATTTTGGTCTTAAATTCGATAACAGTCCATTTCTGCCGATTGAGTGGTGAAAGCTCTTACTGTTTACAACTTCAAATTTTAGATTTTACCTTGTGGCAGAGGTAAATATTGAGTAAGAATTATTTTCGGCTTACACATTGATTTGAAGTAGCAAACAAGCCGTATGCATAGCGTATTATCATAAGAAATACGATAAAAAAATATTTGATTTAGAGAATTGGTAACAGTTTTGTTCGGGTAATGTGTCGTAATTTTATAACTTATCAGCTTCTAAAAAATTTGTGTTTTGCTCTTTCATCGAATTAAAATATTTAATTTTTTTCCTCATTGGTACATCAATTTTTTATTGATTTAATTCGAAGCTTAACCGAATGTAGCCGGATTTTGAGTATATGGTAATCGAACGGAAAAATTTTGACTGTGCCATTACAGCGCCATCAGTTGACAATTTGATGATTTCTTTATTATGGCGATAAAATGAATCTTATTACGAAAAGAGAAATATTTTGGAAATATTACGCATGAATCCGTCATTTATAATTCTTCTTCTTCGTGCGACCCGATTCGGGTATAGCTTAATCACCATTCATCGTCCGTACCAACTGGCGGAATGAGTCCCGGTCTCTTGCAGCCTGGAATAATTGTTGTACATTTGTGACTCCAGTCCACGCCTTGATATTTTGAAGCCAAGAAATCCTTCTTCTTCCTCGTCCTCTTTTCCCTTCTATCGTCCCCATCATTATTATCTGCAGTAGATCATAAGTTGGTCCTCTCATGAAATGTCCGAGGAATTTTGTTTTCCGTTCCTTAATTATATTCATTAATACTAAATCCGTCTTCATTAATCGTAGCACCTCCGCATTCTTCATCTTTTAATACAACTTAAAATAAAAATGTCCACACACTGTTGAAATGCAAAGCAATTTACAACACACAATTTTTTGTTAAAACTATTGTTTGACAGAGTTGTAATCTTTGATTTTTTTTCATTTGTTTATTATATCATATTCAAAAATAATTTATTTTTCGATTTAATTTCTCGAAGTATTTTAAGCCTAAAAATATACAGTTTCTCGCACTTGAAAATATTAAAAATTTGAGTGAAATTTGATACGCCAACAGTGGTTATAAATTGGCGCTGAAAAATTTGATTGTATATTGCTGTTTTGCTTCAATAAAAGTTCTGAAAAATGGAAAATTTCTTTACATGTGCGGTAGTCAAATTGCGTTCGATAATTAACCCTGTAATCTTATACTCAAAATCGGACTACATTTGGTTAAGCTTCCCGACGATTGTGTTTACATCTGACGTATTTTGAAAAATCGCGTTATTCGAATATACTAGTGACATCATTTCGATTAAAGTATTCAATCTTCTATCTACGGTTTTTGTCCTGCGTTACTTTTTTCCTTTGTTTGTTTAGAAATGGATATTAATAATTTTTTGGAAAAATTGAAAAAAACGCGTTGCAATGTACAACAATTTCAATCATTTTTAAGGTATTTTGGAAACTTGAACCTAATTAATTTGTAGATTAAGCCTTAATGCCAGGTTTTTTTTTTCCTTTTGCGTATCTAGGTATTTGATAGCGCTTATTATTCCATTTCCAGCGATGATATTTCGTTGAAATATTATTTTAACTGATATTTAATGTAGCTAAATTATAACGAGCAACAAAAATTTAGGTTCGCTCCTTTCCTTAGGTAGAACTCGTGATTTGTAATTCTTCAAAAAATTTAGAAGCCTGCATTTTCTTCGTTAACTCTAAATGTTTTATTAATTTTGAAAATTTCAACTTGTATTAATTTTTTTACCATAATTTTATCGCATCTTCAATAATTATTTTACTCCGTCCTTCCTTCCCTGTTTGTAATCAGGCAAATTTTATTTGAGTGGGTATGGATTAAGATTTTTTTCTTCCTTTTTTTCTTTTTTTAATTTAACTTAAAAATTGTTTATATTAAAAATATGTAGAATTCAATGTAATAATGCAAATGGTTTAAAATTCGAAAAAAGTACACATATAATTTTAAGTTCAGCGTAAATTGTTAAATCACGATTCTTACGTGTTTGTTAAAGTCGGTATGCAGACTGTTGTCCATCATCTTCAGTTATCAAGATTTCTGTTTAAAATAATCATCACTATTATAAAATATATAGGAAATGAGAAAATTGAGCAAAAATTGTTCTTTGATTGTGCGCCGCATATCTGTGAAATGGAATCGCGTCTCACTAATGAAAATTTTCAGCCGATGAATTAACTTCAGGCTGATGAAACAAAGAAAAAAATCGAAAAAAAAATCAACGGTGAGATGATGGAAAAGTACATCATGTTAAAACAGAATATGAAGAAAAATTTGATTTTCGTGAAAAATTACAAATTTATATCGTTCTCAATTAAACTCGACCGGAGTTGATGTAATGCTTTAATTACTTATCTTCCATTAGATTGAAAATATTTTATCATGTTTCGCCGGATATGGCAATTCTTATTTTTCTGGGCGTACTTAACCTTTTCTTTTAGTGGCCTTTGCGTGACTTCCAATGATTTATTGATGCAAAATGAACCCGAACTCATCAATTTAAAATATGACGTTCCGCAGATGTTTTTAATGGATTGGCGTCGGTCTGTTAGTTTTTCACTTGATATACACGGTGCTTAGTTAATATTATATTTTAATTTTATCGAGTACACTTGGTAATGTCGAAGTACAAAGTTAAAATTTTTTTTATTGATACGTTTTAGTTAAAATCCGTTTACGCTCTTTTTCATCCGTGTTAAAATCAGCAAATTACGATATAATGAAATTACTTTTGAAGTATCAACATAGCTGAGTGCCGATGACCGATTATTCTAATGATGTGGGCGGTACCGTCCGGAAGAGCGTGCATTTTTTATTTTTAAATTAAAAATTGCAAATCGAACTACTGATGATACACTAACGGATCAAAGTGGTAACATATGGAGAATGAAAGAGTGAAAAATTAAAAATTTTTAGGAGTTTCTATTTCGAAAGTTTTAAATTACTCATTTCCAAAGTGTGCGCTGCGTGGGAAATGTTTCTCGCAGCGGGAACAAGACCTCAAATTTTAAATTTCTGGTTCTTCTTCAGTATAGCTTAAAGATGGTAGGATCGGCTCTACTAAACAATGACGTCGCAGCTGCTGATACGAGCGTCTCAAGCTTGCGGATGATCCACCGAGTGGTCTGTTGTGCTATTTTGTTTGATGATAGTTTGCGTTGTTGTTTATGTCAAATGTTCTTATTTTTTAAATTTATAGACATGTTACTTCGTTTGTAATTAGTTTTACAATGCTATATAGACGCTGTGTGCGTAATTGTAGC
The DNA here is from genome assembly GCA_039619475.1 of Icerya purchasi. Classification (NCBI taxonomy): domain Eukaryota; kingdom Metazoa; phylum Arthropoda; class Insecta; order Hemiptera; family Monophlebidae; genus Icerya; species Icerya purchasi. Next base: position 93,835,173 of record CM077116.1, on the reverse strand, counting down.
GGTTTATACGTAAACAAAAAAAAACGATTAATTTAATAACCAGCGATTTAAAAAAAATAAAAAAACAATGACTGAAAAGTAACTTCGATTTCCCCTTAAAAAATCAGGTGAATGAAGTTTAATCCAGAATTCAGATGAGTTAAGAACACTAAACGAAAAGAAAGAAAATGATAACAGTATGAATAGCAGTGATGTCATTATTTAATAGAGCCGATTTCGCCCATAGAAGACGATGCTTTTTTTCCTCCGAGGAAGTAACGGCGTCATAATCCATATTTAATCGTTACTTGAATCGATATTAAAATCTCTGTGAATCATTTTCATATCCAATTGCGCTCTCTCTATTAAAGTTTTCTACTTAAATGCGCGATTTTATGACTCGTTTATTTACAAAAATAGCAGAAGAGGTTTTATTTTGAAGGTTAATATTTAAAACCGTAGTAAAAATAATTTATTTCAATGTTGATACTTAAACTAAACTTACATTCTGTATATATAAGATTTATAAACTATTTTAGTTGGCCTTTTAAATTATCAGATTTCGAAAGTGTAATATCGCAAATGTTATATTTTCCGTCATTTAAAAAAGAAGAAAACAAAATACGCTGTCAACGATATTTAAAAATAATAATAATAATAATAAGGTTCGTTTGAAAGATACAAGCTTGGGTGAAAAGTGTCAAGTTCAAAATTGAACCGGTGTGATATCATTCACTTCTTTCAATAGAAGGAAAAACGTTTTCAGCGGTATTATTCGGAGTAAACAGAGATTGCGGAAGAAAGTTGATTCAGAGGCAAGACGTTTGCGATTATTTTTGTGCATCTGTTTTTTTCTTTTTTTCATTATTTCTACTCATAAAAAATCTCGATATGGGCCATATTGTTTTGATTTAATTTTCATAATAATGTTAGTTTAGTAGAAAGAAAACGAAAGCCGATCCTAGAACTATTCTTTGCTTACGGTTGTTCAGCATCGCCCGTGTAATTGTTTTATTATTATCTAATTAAAAAAAAAAAACTAATACATTTTCATAGTGGACGGAGTTATACGTGTAATACGTACAGCAGGAGTTTCGAATACAAATGTATTTTAAAACGGCATATTATAAACAATTGTAGTTTAAGAAATTCCCAGATATTATGTCCGTAATGCAAAAAGCGCTTTTGTGAAAAATATATTTTTATCAGCATTTTAATGTATAATCCTGTTACGTATCTAATAATTCTATTTCACATAGATATTTAATTAAAATTTCTATATATATATATATATATATATATATATATATATATATATATATATATACACAATACTTCGTATAGAACGAGAAGAATTGACATAATTCTTTCTGACTGCACGACAGAAAAAAAAACACATTTTTGAAGAAATTTTTGTGACAGAAAAGGTAGTGGGAGTCGAGCTAAGAATGGCATTGTTATTAATATGCAAAACAGTTTTAGGTAATATATGGAAAAATCAAAACTTTTGCTTTGATTACATACATTATTTAGTTAAACCGGTGAGAATAAGTTCAGTTACTCTGAAATAATTTAGAATATTACTTGAAATTTACTAAATATGTAATTTTTTTTGTTTTTTTTTTTTTTTTTTACACTGTTTTTATTATTTTGGTTATTACATAAAGCCTCCGTCTATGCGTTATACGAATTCATGAATTTTCCATAAAGTGTCCGGATTTCATATATTAGCAGTATATACATATGTAAAGAACTAAAAGTATACATTTATAAATGTGTAAGCAGTATTTTTTACTTTTAGTTAATTTATTATGAAATACAATTTTAAAATATTTCTTATACGCATCTTTAAAAATAATGAAATCTAATGTAATTTAAAAATGATCACTTCTTTTTAGTATTCTTGTGATTTTGTATAGATTCCGTTTTGAATACGTTAACAATATAAATTATCAAAAGAGTGTTAGCGGGGCGTCAAGGATTGTGAAGTTGAAGTTCACAGTGTAGTAAGCCCAACGGCACTAATGAGAGTAGGAGAGCCAGTTTCTTTTTCTCGGTCGCCTTTACTAAATGAGGAAAAATGGGAAATTATGATGGGGAAGGTATTCGACAATGGAGAAACAGCAAAAATAACATTATAATAAAAGTAATCGAACCGCATATCTCAGAACATTCAAAAAGGGAAGAAAGAGATTCTTAACGATGATCAAACTACAGAACGACCGTTATTTCTACTGCGCATTAATCATAAGCAGTGTTCACAATCGGAATATTGAAATTCAGTTCCTTATCGGCTCAATGTATTCGTGGATATTAAGAAGACGAAAAATGGTGAATACAGACGGATGATCTTCGGTGTGTGCGGAGTGGAAGACTATTGCGAAAAATATTGTAGACCAAGAAAATAAGGACTTTCGTGTAAGGATAAAAGTAACAGGGAGGGGACGTTACTTAATGAAAGCGAAAAAAGGAAAAAGAAAAATAGCATGTATTTTGATTGTAACTACTTAAAGAGAACTAAAATTTGTTCTTTCACAAACGGTAAGAGTAAAGGGAAAACGAAAAACTGAGAAAAGTGTCGAGTATGGCGGATTGTGCAAATATTCGAACAGGGTGAAAGATTGAATTGCGATCAACAGTTATCGAAATGACGAACCAGGCGTAGAAGGGCTACTCGATACATTTCAAGTGGAAATTCCTTACACGTGAAATAATCAAATCCGCATTTCGTTTGTTTGTAAAAAGTGTACGGTGTACGATTCAGCGCGTTTGAAACTGAATAATAATCAACATTGCGCGACCAAAATAATCTTTAGATCAAACAATATGTTTAAATTGTTGTGTTTTTTTTATAGAAACCGCGATAAAATGAACTCTATAAATTTGACTAAGAATGAAGATGTTTTCTTCTTTATTATGCCGCACACCTTTTTTTAACGGAAAGTATGCTGTAAATTATATATCTGTGTGTGTGTCTTTTATGTACTTGGTGTTGTCTATGATTCATTTGGCTTAATACATTTTAATTATTAATTTTGGTTTCGCATTGTAGTTGTTGCGCGTACTCGCACGACGGAATGTTTGACGCAAGGAATATTCATAATGAATTTTCCTTAGGCTACTAGATCGGAAAATATTATGATTTCTATCTGTCATCTTCTAGTTAGAATAATCGGATTCGAACTACCCGACCAAGTTGGACCCAATCTGTAAGGTGGTCGGATGATTTTGTTCATTACTTTGCGTGTCGCATATCCGTGCTTGCTGCGCCGAACTTTCGAAAGATTAAGTAAATTTATAGATTTCGGGTTTGTTTTTAAAAGAATAACCGTTTTAATTGATATATTTTTTTCTAATATTATTTGAACGGGGGTTTATATTTTATTCGGTAATTTTAATGTTTTTTAATTAGCAATGGAATATTGTCTTCAAACAACGATATCGCGGTTATTCAATGGTTTTTTTTTCGTTTTTTTTTTTTGTTTTGCGTGGGTTAAAGAGAAAGTCTTTGAATTGGACACAAATATGTAAAAAGGTGTACGTATAAAAAAAGGAAAAAAAAAGTCTGCTAGATTTTCTTTTTGCATAATCGTCTGGAACTGAATATTTTGTTTTTGTAAACTCCTTCCAGATATTCTCCTATCGTTTGTTGTGAGCCATGCAAAATTGTACTTAAAACGATGAAATTCAGTTATTAAATCGCTGCAATTTTCGATAACTGAAAAAATAACGTATTGTATCTTTTCTTCGAACGTTCGTTTTTCTTTTCGCAAAGTCATTATTATTTTCTTTTGCGGTCATTACATTTAATTATTCATCTTCTGTTTAATTACGATTTTGAAGTGCAAGATTTAGTTAGTTCTGTATAATACTTAGTTACAATCTCACGAACGAAAGTGACCTTGTGGATTGTTATTTGTCGAGACTTCTTATTCCATTAAAACCATTGCTTTCTTGAAACACAAAACTCGTGTAACCAGTAGCCGAGATAAATAGTAATGTTCGGCAATTTACATTGACCATGTGCCAGGATTACAAACGAGTTTGTAATTATTTGTTTTTAAACATTTTTCACGAAAATTAAACAGCTATAAACTTTTTAATTTTTTATTTTTAATGGTGCATAAGCGCGGATAATAGATGTTGTCTTTTTAGAATGCTAGCTGATAGTATTTAGAAATTATGGAACTGTACAGCGACAGTTTTATTCCTTACGTAAGGAAATATTGGAAATTATTTCTGTATGCGAATATGTGTAACTACGAAAAGAGAGTCACGTGTTAAAGTCGTCGGTTTGCTGTTTTGCATCATCATTGTACGTCTACACGAATTTTGACTCTTCCTCGCTCGTGAAGCAGTGTGCGCGCTTTTCGGTATTCATGCGATTGTTTATACTGACCGATTTAAATGTCAATTACGAAAACATACGCGTTTCCACAACTTGAATTTACTGCGCGAGCACGTACCTTTCTTACGACTAGTGTAAACTACCTGGCCCAACGCGACCTTCATCTCTGAATCTTGACTTCCTTGAATGTGTCGAAAAATCGTGCACTGTTCGTATCTTTATACGAGGAATTAATATCTAACCTGGCAAATTTGAGTATGAACGAAATAATTTTTTTTTTTTTTTTAAAAAAAAACTTTTTTAATCGCGTATTTTTTTTTGATTATTATTGAGTTACGCGAAACGGATCAGATTAAACGGGTAAACACCGTCAACGTAACGCCTGCTAATCGGAAATACTCCACTGCAGTAGTACACTAATTATCTGAGGTATAGAATAATTTAAAACAAATAAAGCTTAATAAATTATTAAGACTTCATAAAATCCTTCTACGTTTTGGTAACTTTCCTAGCCTTATAATATCGAAACTAGACCATAAAGTCGTCCCCATCGCATATTGAACCCAGTTCACGCATAGCACAAGCACAGTACACACCCGCGCCCACCTTTTTATATATCTAAGACATAAGAAGCGTAACGAATAAATCAAAATTTTTAACAACTAAAAAGTTTAAATTAATATACGCACCCGCGAAAACTGTGTTCTTCGTACAGGCGATCTACACGTGGTCGTGGGCTAGATTCAGTGTACGGCTGACTTAAATGTTTACGCTTTCACGGTGCTTAAATAAAATAATGCTTCGTTTTCTAAGGATTAACAGACATTACTTCTTATATTTTTGTTCGTCATGCGTGCGATACCATTTAGAAACTTATTTATATATTTGAAAATAATAATTTGTTCTAGTTTATAACATATTCTCAGGTCTGTAGCCAAGGGCCATATGTGGAAGTTCAAAAATCTCCCGAAATTTTTACAAAATATTTGCCGGAATTACCAAAAAAGAATAGAAAAAAAAAAAAGATTTAATTTAAAAATCTACTTTCGCATATTATTTATTCTAAAAGAACAGATGACGCAGTGGATTTGTAATTTTTCGTTATAAGGAGCAAATACAGGGTGGGCCAAAAGAACATCCCGAATTTTAAATGCTCGTCAAATAAAGACTAATATACTTACGGAAATGAAACAAACGTTGAAATACTTCAAAAAGAACGCCATTTATTGTACACTATTAGTTTTGAACAATACTCCGTATGAATAGTCACCATTTTGATTTTTACATTGTTGCAATCTTTCCTCAAAATTATGCATTACTTCTTTAAGAGTTGGTTTTTTAATCGCCGCAATTTCCTTCTGAATGGCCAATTTCATCTCGTCGGTTGTTGCTGGTTTACCCTCGTACACCTTGCTTTTCAAGTAGCCCCATAGGTAAAAATCTGTCGGTGTTAAATCCGGACTGCGCGGCGGCCAAAACAGCTCACAGTTTCGCGAAATCAAGCGGTCCTGAAACTTCTCTCTTAATAACCGCAAAACATCGTTACGAATATGTGGTGTGGCCCCGTCTTGTTGAAACCACGTTTTAGATAATACAATCCTCTTCCGTCTGAGCTCCGGTAGAAAAAACTCGTTTAACATTTGGATGTAGCGGTCGCCGTTCACAGTAACATTCGCTCCGTCCTCCTCGAAAAAGTAGGGACCGATTATCGCTTTCGCACTGACTGCGCACCATACCGTGATGCGAGGGGAGTGCAAGGGTACCGGGTGAACGATTCGAGGGTTCTCAGTAGCATAATACCGCTTGTTTTGTTTATTAACGTTACCATTTAAATCGAAATGCGCCTCGTCGCTAAAAAAAACATAATCCAAATCGACGTCTTCTTCCTCCAGCATATCCAAAAATTTATTACAAAATTCTAACCTTCTTGGCTTATCTGTTGGTATCAATTCTTGGGTTAGTTGTATCTTGTATGGGTGCATATTGAGGTCGTTTCGAATTATTCTTCTGAGTGAAGTACGGGGAATTTTCAAGACGGAAGCCTGGCGACGAACGGATCTGCGCGGACTTCGCGACAATGCTACGCGCACTTTTTCAATGTTTGTCGGGGTTCTAGACGATCGACGGCGACCTTGATGGTTGACCGCCACCACACTACCGTATTCTCGGAAGTTTTTTACCCATTTGCGGATACTTTTACGGCCGGGGGGATTGTCATGACGTTTTAAATCAAATTGTTTTTTAAACGCGCGTTGTACCGCGATTACACTTTCACCGTTTTTCACGTACTCGACAACGAAAGAGCGTTGTTTACGCGTCCACGACATCATGACTACTAACCAACTATATTTATATTAAACGGCATATTATTTAGCGTCAGATGGCGTTGCAATCGCCACGCTAACTTACAGTGTATAATTTTGACGAGCGTTTGAAATTCGAGATGATCTTTTGGCCCACCCTATAAATTGATCAGACTATACAAAAATCCTTACAATTGATCATTTAGTAAATTTTTGGACATTATACAGAAGTAAAGCGAGTAATTTGTAAAGTGTTTTTTATTAAACTTTTTTAATCGTGGAAAACTATTTGAAAGATCATGAAATTACTTGCCTTCGGAGGCACCCCAGTCCCGGAATGTTGACTGCTGGTCTGAATATATTGATTTAAAAAATGATTTAACTCTGCTAACGAATGTTCTTTCCTTGCTTACGCTAACGTAAGGCCCTGCTTAGTTTACTGTGTCTTCTTTATTTGAAGTCACAATTAATGTCAATTACTTTTCAGTGCTAGAGCTAACTTTTACAAGGTCACGAAAAGTATAATTTCCCTTTTCGTCTCTTCTTTAATTATTCAGTGAACTGTAAGCGCGCTTTCATGTAGCAGCAATTCTTTATTAAACATAATAGTTGTGAATAGATGGAAATTATTTCTGATTGTATTTTTATTATAAAAATTTATCTCTCCCAATAAACTTTTTAAGCAAGTTCACCCCGTTAATGGAGCTAATGAATTCTTTCTTAAACAACGAATATACCATGTAATTTTGGTAACGAGTTTTTTTTATCCGTAGTTAAAAGAAGACGATTTCCTTTGGCAGAAATAATTCAAAATTTTTCCTAAGATAACTAAATTTGAAGTAAATTCGTAGAATATATATGTCGGTAACTCATTAACCGTGAATCTATTCGGGAATTTCAAAAACTGAAATTATTTGTTGTATCTGAATTTATTCTCTGTACTCGATATTCCGCGGTAAAAGAAAATAATTGTTACCAATACTAAAAAAAACGTACTAATTACAAAAAAAAAAAAAATCAGTCAGGCGATTGAGGATTTCGCACGGTCGCTTAAGGATTACTGTAATTTATTTTTCCGTAACGTTACATTCAAAAAAAAAATATTTTTTATTTATTTCGAATATCGGCTTTATTTGATCTTTATATAAAGTTTTGTCTTTATATACGCGTTTAAAATGTATTTCGATTTTTTAAACTTCTAAAACTGACCTCCGCTCATAAAAACATTTTTTTCTCGTTATTTTTCACCTCAAAGGAGGGTTAAATTAATTTGGAAAAGTTCATTTTTGATGATAATGTGCGTGACTTTTATTATCGTATATTTTTAATTTTTGCGTTTAATCGGTTCGTTAAGAATTTTTATTTTAAATTTCTTTTCAAGTTCCGCATTACATATTCTTGACGTTTTTTTTTTTTATATTTTTTGGCGCCCCGGATGTTCTTCAGCAGTTACACATTTTTTTCGAAAATCAGTTGAATTTTAATTTACGCGCGCGCAAGTACAATTTCAAACTTACGAGTTAAACTGTCCCGGAGTTTCTTCTCATTCGGTATTTCCGAACCAGCTTATTACCGTTCCGTATATTACATATGTATACGCAATTTTATCAAGTTGAATGTGCTGTAACCCGATAAAGACTTCACTAATTACTTCCAATTAATTACATTTGTCACAAAATTTTGTTCGCATCAGGAACTCATTAAACGCCTTTACAGACGCGCATAACTCCTGTTAGCAATTTTCAGAAAATTTTTAAAATTGGCACTCGTATTCTTTCTATCGATTGGCATTTTGTTTAACTCAGTAATTATGCCTTTTGGAATTACGAAGTGTACCTTTTTGCAGTTTTCTTAAATTATTAAAAAAATCGATGGATTTGCTTAAAATTTAGCGGTCGATATTTCATTATTTACTGAAAATGAACAGCATCATTTCTTCAAGCACAAACGTTTACCGAAATTCTATTAACACTTATCTGACCCCGATTTATTTTTTCTTCTATTTAAAAACCCCACAATTTTCGGCATTTGTCGCTTTTATGATGATATATTTTAGGTGTTTTTCCTCTACAGCAGTGGATAGATTAAAAAAATTATTATTTTTAATTATTCCCAACTATTTAATTATATTGTTATAAGTTTACTACTAAATTTTGTGGCACATAATGTCTCACCTGACGAGTTAATATTTAAATAATTATAGGACGTAAAGTCCGGGGTGAATAATACATATCTTAAGCGGACATCATTGTACTTGCACAAAAAATTTAATACACATTCGATTATTAGTAAGGTTTAGTGAACACCGGACGGCGCGAGAGAATGGGAGTTGGCGAACGAATCGTGTATGGATTAAAGCCCCTTAATATATACAATAACACGTGTGGGTGCGTGCGTTTATGTATTTTTTTTATTTATAATTTTTTCATTTTTCGCTTTCTGATTTTATCTTTAGCTGTGAAAAATACAGACTCTTGATATACTATTGTCACAGTTAGTGTGTAAAATGTGCTGCTGTTAATTGTTTGACTGTGTTTTTTGTGTAGTTACGTGATAGGAAGATCAAAATTTAACAGTGAAGTTATGGACTTCATAGGTACATCAGCTAGTGTAGCTTCTTTACTTGTCACAGTCAGTTTAAAATAGCAGAAAGAAATAAAATAATCCTGTTTTTTTTTGAGATTTTCCTAATTTTTTCATTGTATTCATCGGGTATATATAAATGATTTAACTAAAAATTTCCTATTGTTATATTGTTAAAATATTATATTGCTGATGTTTATTTTTTTTTATTATTATTTATACTCAGTTACTGTATCAATTTTAAGTCGATAAATTACAATTTGAGAAACGTTTAGCTCGCGCACGTCGAGTTCGCTGCTTAGTGTTAGTGTAGTAATTTCATTTTTTTGCCTTTCATGCCCGTTCAAATGAAGGAATAATCCGTTTAATGTTCAATTACAATACTGTTTATGCAAATTAGTGTGAACGATAAATGTGGATTTTTTTAATGCGCTAATTAATGTTTCTCAGTAGTGGCCATTTGGATGATAATGTGCTTTTGTTTGTATGCGTGAATGTGTTCAGAATTTATATATTGTATAACGTAGTAGTTGGTAAGTCGATATATGCGAATTTCGAATAATGACGCACGCAGTACGTGTATTTTGTTTTAGTGTTCGTATAATTTTGTCCTAATATATGGACGTTGAATTATTATCGTTACTGCAGAGGTATACAATGGTTCTGCTAGTGCAGCTTGTACACAAATTAAAATAGCGTCCAAGTAACTAAATGAAACAATGTACATTGTTATTTTTCGATTGTATGTGATAACAGCTTGGAGTATAAAACTATCTTTAGAACGTTTTATTTGCACAGAAATCGAATTTGTTCTGTTTAGATTTTGTATTCACATTATTATTGCGACTATGGTTTCAAATAACTTTGGTTAACGGTCTATTAATGCTTAGTAATATCTACATAAGTGGTATTGATGCAACGAAACGATGGACTTCGAAATCAGCCTGCTTAATGCTCAAAAATCGCTAATTTTAAGGAAAGTTGATATTCATTGTACATAGCCGAATCCCTGAAGTACCTGATTATCGTGTTGTTATATTTTCATTAACACAGTACCGTTATATTTGATGTAACCGCTTCTGTTGCCGCAGAGTTTTGTTTTTAAAACGAGAAAAATATGAAAGGAACAATATTTATTAAATAAATATAAACTCAGACTGGTGTACTATTATCAGTAAAGACCACACCAAAGACTTCCCGCTTGTGTGTGTGTGTATTTGTAAGATTCTGGGCACACTCTTTTTTTCCTTAAATCGCAAGGTGCGCTGATTGACGTCATACCAACTTTACATTTTTCATTTCGCAGTATTTTTTTGTTTTTTTTTTTTTTGGCACGTTGTAGCAGCCGAATCGAAAAATCCATCATCTCATCTCCATAATACCAGCTGTGTTTAATTTACTACAATGGAACTGTCGTAGTTTCAGAGCCGATAAAAGTTCATTGGAGGATTTTTAGATCTTCATAAAGTCAATGTTGCTCTCGTCTCTAAAACGGCGCTTCGGTCAGGTGTGAATTTTAACAAGGTAGCCACTCAACCTTTCCCCAATCTACTTTAAGAATATATTTATTTCCAGCTCTCATGACTGATTTAACTCTTTCTTTTTCTTCAATTGGTGTTACTTATACCTGGAGAACCCTTTCGGGCTCTTACGGCAGTACCATGTTCCCATATTAATAATTTCTGATAATTTACCTTCTTCGAATTATCTCGGGCCTCTCCATTCTCCTCGATGAAATCTCACCAAAAAAAAAATTGGACTCTATTCCGCTCTTCTGTTGATTCGACACTTCCTGGTTCTCAGCCTAATTTTGATCTCATATCTTTATAATTTCTTTATCCTTTATCTTTTCCTCCTCGTCGTCCTCCTGCATGCACTCATCGCAGTGCGACCTCATCTCTGGTGGAATGAGGAGTGTATCGTTACATTTAACCATTGTCGCTCTAGTTTGTTCTATCCAAATCTTCCAGCGCCATTCCGGGCCTTGACGATATACCTTATCTCTTGCTCTTAAAAACCTATCTGAACAATCCCCCTTTCCAATCTTTTTAATTCTTTCCTTTCCTGGGGTATAATTTGCACCTCTTAGAATTCTTTCATCATTGTTTCTATTCCTAAAAAAGTTATTCTGCATGCCTCATTTCCTTAGCATTCTACATCAGAAAATTCTTTTGAAGGTATGCTGAACAAGCGCTTTGTCTGGTGGCTGGAGCATTACAATGTACTTCCTAACAATATGTTCGACTTTCAACTAGATATTGGCCCTCCTGAGTGTATTAGTTTTGTTGTTTCTCATTTATATAAGTCTTTTGTTCGCAAACATTACACCCTGGCTTCCTTCATTTATGTCTCTTGTGCTTTTAATAATATCCATCTACAAAATTTAAGAGATAAAATGACGACAATTAACAAATTAACATTCCGGTTAGTTCCACTTCTTGTATTATTTAGCTCATGTTGAATCGTTCTATCTACCCCTCTCTTCTCCATTATTCGACACTGCAAGAAAGGTTTTCTGCGGTCTTCCTCAAGGTTCCTCGCTCAGTCCTACTCTTTTTAACACTGATACTGTCAGTATTGCTTCCCTTCCTTTGAATTCCCTCTCTTTATTCTTTGCTAATGACATTCTGCTTTTTTCCTGTTTCCACGATATTGCTGTAGCCAATGGAGCACTTAATTCGTTTCTCAATTTGCTAGAAAGTGCTCTTACTTCAATTAAGCTTTCGATTTCTCTTTCCAAGCTTCCAACATTGTATTTACTCTTTGACCTTATAATCCTGTTTCTGTTAGTTTATCCTTAATCGATACAGCTTTTATTACTTCTGTTATCTTGTTATCTTCCTCGACAGTCGTTTGGCCTTCTCCAAACATATCAAATATCTTTCCTCCTCTTTTATTAATCGGTTAAACTTGCTGAAGGTCCTGTCGCCAACTAAATGAGGTGGTGACCCTTATATTCTTATTTCTCTGTAAAAGTCCATCATCCGTTCCAAGTTTAATTACTGTTCTTTTATTTATGCCATCGACTCTATTTTGGTGCTCTTAAATCTTCTCTTACTCCAACACTTCTTGATGAATCTAATACGTCATCCCTGCCTATCCGCAAATATTATTTAGGCTATCGCTTTCTTGCTAAACGTCTTCCACTCACATCATCTGCTCTCATTTATACCTACCTTTCAATTTTCAGCAATTGGCGTTTCGTGCTTAGGAAAGTTTCTATTTTATCTGTTATTTCTCTCCGTCTTATAATTTTTGTCCTATACAATTTCTTTTGACAGCCGTTCCTTACTTTTCCTTTAACTTCAGAGATTTCTGTCATCCTTCCAGAGTTTTTATTTTGTCTACACTTTCGAAATCGCTCCCTACAACCGTAATTAAACAGGAATTGTACAGCACTATCGATTTCCTCTTTCGTTCTCGTGTAACCATTTCCACTGATGGTTTTAAAGGGCTGGTGTTGATGCTTCTTTTATTCCTTCAGATTATAACTTCTCTAAATCTTTTTGTCTTCCTACTTTCTGTTCTGCATTTACAACCGAGTTGATGGTTGTTCTACCTTCCCTTATTTTTATCTTCTCTAATCGGTTTTCCTCCCAATTTCCGATTATTTCGGACTCCAAGAGTGCCCTTCAGGTCATCTCCTTCTTCCTGATCATTCCTGTGACTTTATTATGTTTCGTATACGTTATTTCATTCAAATTCTTTCTTCTCTCCGTGCAATACATATTGATTTGTTGCGGGTTATGGCTATTCTGGCATCTTTGGTAATAAGGCAGCTGATTGTTTGTCTTGGGTTGCTGTTTTTTCTTTTTTCTTCTTCAGAAAAATCCCATCTTCTAATCTGTGTAAGAATTTCCATCTCATATTTTGGTCGGATGTATACACTTCCTCTTTTTTTATTTATTTTTTTTAAAATGATCACTCCTTTTATCTGTTTGTTCAACTTAGTCTTCCTTCCAATCCATGGTTCCATCTGTTTCCTTTACTTCCACGCTTTATTGCGTTTGCGTTTTAATCATCCCCCGCTGTCACTTCTCATTAGCCTTTTTTCCATGTTGCCCTCTCCATTCAAACGATGCGGTTGTTTGTGACGCTGATCACGTGTTCTTTGAGTTCCTAACTCTTGCAGTGGAACGTTCAGCTCTGTACTCCCATTTGATTAGGCTTGGACTTTCTGCTTCTTATCGTACCCGTTATATCCTGTCTTTTCCTTCTACACTTATTATCCCTGCTATTGTTACCTTCCTATTAAGGATACCTGATCGTCTTGTAATATAACTTTCCCTTTTCATTTCTAATTGTTTCTCGGTAAAGGTCCTCGGTTGATGAGCTCATTTAAAAAAAAAAAGAATGGTATATATGTGTGCATGGATAAAAGAATGATAAAATCGGATGAGTGATCAGGAAAGGGGGAGAAAATCGTTTGAAAGTCACTTATGGAGACGGAAATGATTAAATAACCGGAAAAAAGGGGCGACTAGAAGAAATGAAAACTATAGAATACAGCCATCAATGGAGACGAAATGATTCCGAAAAGTTAGAATTTAGAGCGATAAAAGAAGTTCCACCACAATCAGGGTGGATGTCTCCGATAGTCATCAGTGAAAATCATTGCATGTGAGAAAAATTTGGAATTGACAGTGCTTTAGAATTCTTGTTTAATTGCTGCTTGAGGAAGGGATTTGGAAAGTGAAGGCAAAGAAAAATATTCGCGGAGGATAGCAAAGGTTGGTAAAGTCGAAGGATAATGTGGGAGATTATTATGTAAGAGTGCATATGGCCAAAAAATAGACTCTAAAATGAAAAGGTATAAAAGCTAAAATAGGGATTTTTCTAGGCATAAACACCAGCTGGCAAGAATGGAAGAGTAGAGTATGTGAGAGAAAGGCGTTTAGTGAGAGCAGCCTAAGTAAGGTCTGCGAAGAAACAAGGGTGGCGTATTAAATTCAGCGAGAATTGCGGAAATTAGGGAGGATTTAAGAACACCAAGACAGAACCTAAGGCATGAATTTTGAATTAAAGCTAATTTAGACAGATGGGATTTGGAAGCGCAGCCATATATAAAAGAACAGTAGTCGAGTTTAGAACGGATGATGGATTAGTACAAGATCAGTATGTAAAAATCACCACCTAACTTAGTTGTGGGAAAGAGCTTTCATTAGATTTAGCCTTTTAATAGCGGAAGAGGAAAACTTTTCAATACGTTGAGAAAATGTCAGTCGACTGATAGGAAAAATTCCAAGATATCAGATCTAACTAACATGTTGATTCGGTGCAATAAGAAATGAATTAAGAACTTCATTGGCAGTTAGAATATCGGAGGCAAAAGAAAAACGCAGGATATCATTAGCTAGGAATAAAAGAGGAATTTAAAGAAAGTGGAACAACGCTAATAGTGTAGATATTGAAAATAGTAGGACTAAGGCAAGAACCTTGCGGAAGACCGCCAAAGACCATATAGCGTAGAACAGTTACCAAGAGGGGTGATAGAACGGTTTAGCATGAGATTAATAATAAGGGGAAAATTGAACTAGATTGTTAATTGCTAACATTTTTTCTCTTACAGTTGGCGCATGAACATAATTAAGAGTAGAAGAAACATCGATAAAGGAAGCTAAGATGTAATATTTTCGAATAAAGGATTTAAACACGTTAGAAACAAAGAGTCTAATACAATCAGAAGGGCTGATAACAAGTCGAAAGCCAAACATATTGCTGGTAAATACATTATTATTATCTTCCGGCCATTAAACAAAGCTCCCCTGTTTGACATAGTTTTCTGATACAAGATATTGGAGAAACTGGATGTAAAGAAGAACTTTTTCTGGGAATGGGAATGATGATAAAAGAGTTCCAGCAGGAAGAGGTAACTCTGTTATTTGAAATATCGTATTATTGTTTACGATATAATAACAGCAGGACGCTCTAAAAGCTTTATATTCAGAATGCGTGTATTTTTTTTTTTTTTAATTTGTTGACTCAGAATATTTATTACTTAAATTCTTTATTAACACGATACTTAAAAAGGAAAGGATTGTGTAATTTATTGAAAGAACAAAAATAGTTTGGCCAGAAATTTTATCAGTGCCTAAAAGAACTAAATCCTGAATTAATTCAAAATTTTGATTGAAAACTAAATTTATATTTCAACAATTTCTAAAAATATTGAATAAAAAGATCATTAAGGACACATCGCCCATACCCTCGTATTGACATGCTTTTTAGAAAAGTAGCTGAATGAGTAAAAACTACTTTTTCTAAAACTAAAATACAGTTGATTAACCCGGTGTACGCTTAGTTATATATGCCGTTTCCACGGTCGCTGTAAGACCCCCCAACATATCATTCGGACCACCTGAGACTGAAACTTATTTACAGCGGCAAAAGAACGAAATTAAATTTGAAGAGTTCGTTCACGAAAATTGCGGAAACCATTGAAGGATGAAATGAAATATGCAAATTTTACAGTTATGCGATGAACTCTTTAACGCTACCTATATTCTTTCCTTCCCATTGCCTTCAGTTATCCCATTGCTACTGTCCTTTGTCCTCTCCATTTCTGACCGCCTGGTTATTTAGTTATAACTGTTAATTTTTCATGTTGTTGGGTCAAGGCCGCTGGCGCGCCCAGGGTAGGGGAAAAAAAAACTATGCGAGATCCCAGAAGTACTCTTATAAATACGATATGAATCCTAGAATTATTTAATCTCATCTCGTTACCTAAGAAATACATGTATTACTCTGGTTTTCCTATCGACATTGCAAGACTCAATAAATGTACTACTTTCCTTTTTATTTTATTTCATATTAATTGCTAGTAGAATATTATTTGACGTAACATGTCCACACAAGCAGTAAACAAATACCACCACAATAAGACGTAATTTATGATGAAATTAACATACGTAAAAGTTTACTATTTATTTTTTATCTTTATTATACGCCCCCTCTCCTCCATACGTGCTTACAACATCATAGGCTAACAGCACATGAAAGGAGAGTTAAATTTGATGTTGGGATCTTGAAGAAACTTAAAGAGGGCGGAAACCGAGTTGTCTGAGTCTAGGAGTGATGTGGTGGAGAAGCTTTTGTATACTTTTTGACACTAAGAAAGTGTGTCTGAGCAGTCGAGTAGAAGGTGACAAATAGAAATCGAAGCGCCTGAGCAGTTCGGGCAGACTGTGCGAGGGGTGCGAATAAAGAGATAGCCATGTGTGAGAAGAGTATGACCGATGCGCACGCGTGCGAGAACAACTCGGTGTCTTCTATCAAATGAGAGGTTTGATTTTCATTTTCCAATAGGGGGTTTTAAGGAGTGAAGATGGTAGTTACTGAAGTTGGTCCATTGTTGTTGCTATCATTCTTTTAGTTGAAGATTGATGGTGCGTCAGAAATCGGCTAAAGGAACTAGAACGTTTGGAATTGAAAAGTTTATAGCACCTTATTTTGCGATTTTGTCGGCCAGGTTGTGTTGCCCGGTATGCCTGTGTGATTGGGTATCCAGACAAAGGTGAAATGCAAAGAAGGGTTTGAGAAGAGCAGCTGGGCGATTTTTTTGGCAAGAGAGTGTTGTTGATTTTCCCATTGGTTTTGTAGACTCAATAGTGAAGATAGGGAGTTGGTTAGTAGCAGATATTTCTGGTTGCAGTTTTCTTTAGAGGGCAAAAGTTGTTTCGTTTGTTTCAGAAATTTACACCTTTTTTAAATCTTTTTAGATTTCTTAAACGTAAGGTATAACACTAAACTAAAGACTTAAAAATTCAGTAGTAAACTGAAGTGTTATTAATTTTTTGACGCTGGCCTAATTATTTTAGGTCCAAAACTTTACCGTTCATAATTTCGCAGTGGCCATTTTTTTTTTTTTGAAGAATAGTTACTTTAAATAAATTAGAAGTAACTTTAGAAGAGATATCGCAATAAATTTAACCAGCAGCATGAGATAAAAAATGCGAGCATAGTTTAATTGTTTTTTTCATTGGAATTATGGAATATTTGTCGTTACCAATATTAAGCAGAACATTAGATAATTCGCATGCATCTTCATTGGTTTATATGCTTATAATCAGAAAATTTCGAAAGCGGTTATAGGGGGGAAAATTTTATAAAGCGGGCAGTGTTCGATGGTATTGATGGTATTTTACGAACTTTTCGATAGTTATTTTCATTTCCGTACAAACTATTCGACACAGCGCGAAATGAACAATTACCATGGCCGGTTATTTTAATTAATCTTCGTAAAACATCGTAGTAACAACTGGCTCGTATAAATGAAAAATAGAATGGTTACCTTATATAATCTCTGTAAGAAAAGAAGAGAACAATAGTCATTGATAAAATTTTATATTTAATCTACAAAAAACAAACAGCTCGTTATCTCAAAGATATGGTGTAATACCTACGGCTGTTGTTTTTTAAACTTACACAATGAAAGTAATCCAAAACATTTGTGACTAGAATTTTTTGCAGTATTTTTAGATTTGTAATAAGATGTGTTTTTTTTTTTTTTTGTTTTGTTTCTCCTCCCACCTACAGAGGGTATGTGATATCTAATAGCTGAACTATATTAATAATCCGAACAACCAAGTTTTTATTATATTATTCATATAAGTATTTAATAATTGCAAATTGTATTTCATACAATTACTAAAAAAAAACAATAAAAAAACAAAAAACGAATGTTATTTAATTTCAAATTCTTTTACATGAAATTACTTTAAAAAAAACTTCGGACAAACACTGATTCAAATTTTTTTTAACGGACGTATGTTATAACTTGTATTTGTATCAAAATTTTTCGATCGTATCCCATTACAAATGCCCAAGTATTAGGAAATTGATTCCAACGCAGCTGTGATGGTAAATTTGTGTAGAATTTAAAGAAGACGTAAATCAATTAGTATTTTCTTGTCTGAAGTACATGTCCAGTACGGTTATGTTTTTGAATTTCGTTTACCCAACTTACAATATCTCTTGTGCTAATATTTTATTTTATTTTTTGCATTTTGAAAATGTTTTTTTTTCGAAATTGAATTTTTGAAAATTTAAATATAAATATCGTAAAAACTAAATTCACTAGGAGGTAGAAAAGTTTAGAAAAGTGTTCCAAATTTGATACTTATTAAAACACGGCATTAGCCATAGTTGTAATTTTTTCTTTTTTTTTTTTTAAGGTATCATTAAACCTACCAACATCATTCGGTTAATTTGATTTTTTGGGTCTTCACATAAACATTTTTGGATTAAATGATTCACGTATCGAAAAAGTCGATATGAAAAAAAAAAAAGAAAAAAATCCCTACATCTTGTACTACCACGAAAAAAACACTCAAATGCTTATATAATTCAGATTAGACTCAACCGTGTCAAAAGAAGTATGTTGAAAAAAGAAATCGAGATTTACTTGTTGGAAAAGCTTGAGCAACTGTCTAAAGGTTTTTTCTTAAAAGTCCTTTTAATAATATAGATATATTTTTATAATTTCTTATTTTTAATTAACAAAATGGAAAAAATGAAATAATTCTCTTTTTTTGTGATAAATTACAATGCCGAAGTTTAAAATACGAAAATTTGGAAAAAAATGATGTGTTCAAGTACTTCAATTTCTGTTGATTTTGAAAATAACAAGTAAAAATATTTATTTTGTCTAGGGGAACGAATAAATTGAAAGATTTTGGTAGAAACTTTTAGAAATTCATTTGAAAGGTAAAAATATTTTTAGCTTCACGAAAAAACATTTTGAATATTATAATTTAATAAAAATGCTCTGTTGAAACCAATTTTTTTATTATTTACGAACTTGTCTTTGATTACAATTCACAACCTGATTAATGATACTTAATAAAGTATGGAACAAACTCGCGAGACTGTTCACAAATCGACTAGACTATTGACGCATATATTATTTCTTGTTGTAGATATAGCTGGATTGTTGTTTCTAAGTCGTTACGAATAATAAAAACTTCCTTCCGCAGTTCGACTTCAGATTTATATATAGTCGTGTCTGCTATTACGCACTACTTAAAATACTGACGTTTTAGAACTGTATGCCGGTTAATTCTAAAAAAAAAAAATAGTAATCAATATTATACATTTTGTTAAATATGAATTGCGCAGAAGACTTTTATAGGTATAATATATAAAACACACACACACACACACACAGACCAAAATAACACTTGGACTGTATTATTCATTTGATACATATTTCTAAAACTAATGGCCGCTTCATTTCACTATATTTTTAAATATACAATGGTGTTCAAAATTTTCACGTATCGAAATTTTTAAAAAACATTTTTGATCTAAGACGATAAATTATACAATTTACATTACATATTCTCTGAATACCGGTTTATTTAACAATATATTAAGTCAGACTGGAAATTATTCTAAATATGTAAATTATCTTACATTGTGCAATTACATGTGTGTGTATATATACATATACGTAGAAAAATATGTGAGCTAAAGTTTTTGCATGATATACGCAGTATGGCCATAAGTTCTGTCAGTAAAATTCGAACGCGTGAAAAAAAAAGAAGTTTTGAGTGTAGAGAAATGGTAACACTGCCTAAATTTAGTGTATACGACTAGTTTTCAGTAACTACAGCAAAGGGTCAGCAGTCTGCTTGTATGAAGCGAGTGAGTACGTTACAGTGGGGCATTTATGAAAAAAGTGTTGCGGTAATCGCATTATTTCAGTGTGGCGTGCAGCCAACGAAGATTCATGCAACCTTGAAATCGCTCGATGTCAATGAAAGGTTTGTGTTTCGTACAATTGCAAGATGAAAAGAAACTAGCACACTCTATGATCGGGTCAGATCAGGCCCTCCACGTCCTGTACTATCGAAACAAGCGATGAAAGCTGTTCGTACAAGGATAATGCGCAATCCTGTGCGGAAGCAAACAGTCCTATCTCGAGAGATAAATCTCGCTCCTCACACTGTATCGTGCATTCTGAACGAAGATTTAGGTCTTTGCGCATATGAACCATACGTTCGGCACCTGTTGACGGCGAAATTTAAAGTAATTAGGCGCGTTCGAACTCGGAATTTGTTGCGCTTGTACGGTAGCGGCACTTACCGCAATATCTTGTTCACAGGTGAAAAAATATTTACTTTAGAAGAGTCGTTTAATAAACAAAATGACCGTATATGTGCTAAGTCTTCTATCGAAGCATTGGATGAAGTACCTTGCGTTCAACGCGCGCATCATCCGGCTCAAGTCATAGTATGGTTGGGTGTCAATTGGAAGAAAGGTTTCACAGACGTTTACTTTTGCGAGGCTGGCGTCAGAACCTCCGCGCTTGTGTACCAAAAAATGTTGAACGCGGTGGTTAAACCTTTGAATAGGAAGATGTTTCGACGCACTCGAGAAATCTATCAGGAAAACTGTAAAGAATTTTCCATTGGACACGATTCGTAATTCCATAGACGAATGGCCACGACGTCTTCGTAAACGTGTCGCTGCTAAAGGCGGACATTTCGAATAATTTTTATGTAGTTTTGCAGCTTTTTTCATCTACTTTTCGAAAATATAATTTTTATTGGGTCTCCGTTGCTCTGTTATGTCGTAATTCGCGTTTAAAGTACTGACAGAACTTCTGACCTTACTATGTATGTACTGGGCATATAGATGATGATTATTTGCTGCCAACTGTTTACTACATAGTATCAAGACATGGTAGCAGTAGTAGATGCTGTTTTTGTGGACCACAGGGACGTACGAATCTGGGGTTTAGTGCTCCATTAATCTCAATTTTTAGGCTATACAATTCCTTATTAGATTGTTATCCCCAGTAAGATATTCATGGAGATAATCAAAATAGCTGTCATAATTTAAAATAACCTCAATTTACGTATATCACTCCGTTATGCATTTATGTGTGTACGTATTACTGCAGGAATTACCGTGCTGTTTGTTGGTTCACAATTTTAAATAATCATTTATTCACCTAATAAATTTTACATTTTAACGTGCAACATGGTACTATATTTGTTTTTGTTTATTTCCTTGTATTCGTAGTTACAGTTATTATTTTTCTTTTTCTTCTTCTTTTTATGCAGATTGTACTTTTTTTTTTCTTTTTAATTTTGTATATCACATTTCATTGTTGGTTAATGAAATTGTATTGCGGGTGACATATTTTGAATAATAAGGTCAATGCCTGTTCGAAACATGCCCGAATTATTGCAAATAAATAAATAAACAAATAAATTTTACAAATGTAGTTTAAACAATTAATTTAATTTTTTTTTGCGAACCAAATAATACTTTCAACAAAAGACCATGAGAAACTTATGTTCATTTATTTCAGTAATTAAGAATTGATCGTGGCTTTTACACGTCAATTTTCTGATTATATTTATCATCTTTTAGCTGTCTAGTTTCAAAGGAATTATATTTGTGATTAGGCACGTATTCTACCGCTTAAAACGGCGGCAACTAATATTTTCTATATTTACGTTATTATTTTTATTAAAATATTTCATGTTCATACATTTTAATGTCAGTTTCATGTTATGATTAACATCAACTAAAATTATTAGTGTTGACAACTTTATTTTTACTTTAAATACACAGAAATGAATATTGTTAAAGATGTGTTTTTTTCTTTTTTCAAATTCGATAACCCGAGCTATATGACTTACGAAAGCGCGCTTTTGTTTGTTGGTTTTTGATTTGATGTTTGAGGAAATAGGGTAATTAAATTAATTGGTTATTTTTATTTTATGAAAAAATTTTTGATTTCATTATATATTTTAAATTTCCTGTTAATAGCGGATGGCGAGTGATGAATTTTTTAGTGTGATTTTTGAAGTCATTTTAAATTACATTTTGTATGTTCTTAATTTTTTGACATTCAGAATAATCGGTTGTCCTAGAGTTATACATCGTCTTGAAGAGCATTTTAATTACGATATTTATGCGCACAATTTCGTGCCAATATTATTGATTTAATTTAATTTCCACACGATTTCTAAATCATCTTTTAATAGGATTATTTGGGGGTATACATTATATGTGCATGATACGCTGAATAATCTTACATTCGAAATAATTACGTGATAAATGCGGAAATTACTCGTAAGAAAGCGATCCCTATTCGTTCTTAATTACTTCGCTGATTTTACAAAATTAGACGATTTTTTGAAGGTTGTGCGTAATTCTGGTTATTAGCCTGTTTAGGGTCCTGTACGCAATATCATTTGCCGCTCCGTTTCTGGTCCCGTGCGTAATTCCGGTATTATACGTTAATGTAACGAGCGTATGTAATGTATAGAGAAACAATCGCTTATCACTAATTACCGTGTTTTCCTATAGTAGAAATGTTACCGACATCATCATGAAAAAAAATAGTGATTCGTTTCACTTGCACAGAATTACGATTGTACTTCAGTAACAACATGTGTTCTTCTGGCGATAGCGGTGCATAATTTTTTTCAAATATTCCAACAGTTCCAGCACGATTAAGTTTATTCCCCGGATATTGTTATACTCTTGTTGATTGATTCATGTTTCACTGAGAGTCATTATTTTACAAATAGTACAAAGTCAACTGTAATATTATTTACATAAGAAAAGAAAGAGGAAGAAAAATGGAATTTGAATAGATTCAAAGACAATGCCATTAAATGTATTGCTCATACTAAAAATCTTGCGAAATAGCGCCAATTATTAGTTTGTAGTGTCCGTTCGTGAACTAATGACGCCTTGATAAGAAACTTGATCCTCAAATCAATGTCCGTAAAGCGTTATTTCCATTTTTATCAGATTGTAATTTAAAAATTTAAACCATATATGTTAAGTAAAAATTGGTTTATATATGTAAACTGTTTGGTCGCATAATAATCTCATTGGAGTGTTAAATACGTTAATAAATATATCCCATCAAAAACATAAATTTAAAAAAAATGGGAATCAAGTTCAATATTAAGAATATGCGTGGTTGTCGACTTCACCGACAAAAGAAGTGAAATCTAAATGGGTGCCAAGTTCTGTAGATAAAATCCTGAAATTTATTTATAAGGACATACAGCATTCTAAAATTAAAACACAATTTCTTGTTTTTTTCATAGACAACAATGTTTGCTATTTAAAAATGTAACTTCTTAAATTTGAACAGTCGAATTATTTACACAAAGCAGATAATAATTTAGGATAAATAAAAGCTTACGATTTGACTTGGCTACTTTTCACATACAAGTTATCTTATATTTGGCTAATCAATTTATCTTCTTCATGTTATACGCAACTTACTGTTTTTATATTGTAAGGACAACATACCTTACTCTTCTAAAAATTTGGTTTGCTGGTAAAACTAGCCAAATCAAATTGTGAGGTTTAATTAATCCTAAATCATCTGCTTTGTGTAAATAATTCGACTGTTCAAATTTAAGCTATATTATTTAAGTAGCAAACATTGTTGTAGCAGAAGAAAACAAGAAATTGTGTTTTAAATTTATTTTAGAATGTTGTATGTTCTTATAAATAAATTTCGGGATTATCTACAAAACTTGGCACCCGTTTAGATTTCAATTCTTTTGTTGGTGAAGTCGACAACCACGCATATTCTTAATATTGAACTGGGCTCCCATTTTTATATTTATGTTTTTGATGGAATACATTACTTCTTGTAAAGAAATTATTATAATTATTCATTCAAATTCAAATCGTTTATTCTTCAAAATAGGGGCTTATAAAGTGAGCACTTTTTGAAAGTCAAGGTCTCGAGTCTGTCTGTCTCCTAACTCTAAAACTACCACCACATCGGACCTGCATGTCTCAGTGGAAGAAGTGGCAAGAAAAGAAACCCATACTACAGCATGCAGGGCCCTACAAATATGTCATGTTATTTTCATCTCCTTATTAAACAAAATCAGTATGCAATATCATGTTCATTTCCTGCGCTGTGCTGGAATCGCATTGCTCCACAATATATGTTTATCATTATAGTCATCTATTTTAAAATAAACTTTGTCCGGCAGAACTTGCTTCACAGAAATTTTAATAAATTTATTTTCCGGTAGGTTATTTCGACTAGAATTTTATTATAAAAACGCACGCGAAGCCTTAAAGTGTGCTAGCTGTTAATAAAAATCAATTGCTTGGAAAATATTTCAAATCGTAAAAATTCACTGTTTTCTGATTTTTTCCCCTTTGTTGTATACACACAATTACCCAGCTGGATGCCGAATATCAACTTTCTAGATCACCTGGAAGTGGGTTAGGTTTTTGATCTTTGTGCCAGTCAGTGATAAAAATGCCGATGTTTAGACGTTAATATCTCAATAACCGTTTGAGGTGTATTTATGAAATTTGGGGTTCTGGTTAATTTAAGGGGTTTTAATAAATAAACTAAATTTCATGTGTTTATGTTAAATAGATTTTGAGTTATTAAGGGGTTAAAAGTGGCTCCAAGTGGTTCGTGTAATATAACACACGGCTGCTACGTCGTCGTCAGTTTCTTTTTTTTATCTTGAACTTGGCTTGACACGCTGCCGCGTGTCTAGATATAAACTGATCAATCTCCCGACATTTTTCTTCTGTGCGTTTTGGCGGGTAAAGTTCCAGATATTTTGAAATGTCACGTTACAGGTTCCTAGTGATTACGAACGTAACAGAAACTTAGTTACAAAGTTACAAACTTTTAAAAAAAGAGTAACTTACATAAACGAAATGGAACTAAATTCAAATAGTTTCATCTCAATATCTCGAAACTTTAATTAATCATTCAAAACAAATGCGCTGTCTAAATTTAAAAATAATGGTAAAAGTGTCTCATCTGTACTTCAGTTTCCTTTGATTGCCATCTGTTATTATTGCGTAGTAAATCGTTGTTTCGTTCATTCGGTTCCAAGGTTAGTTACATAGCTACAGTCAGTTATTTTAGTTACAGTGGTTACTTTTCATTTCTGTGACAGGAAGGTGACAGCAGCAGTAACGAAGTAACGTAAATACGTTACCGATTGAAATGGAACGAATTATTACAGAGCTGGAACTAGTTTCTAGTTATGTTCCTCGTTACCTTACACATCACTAGGTAGAAACGAATTTGGATCCTGCTTCATTGAAACTTCTACGAATTTGACTTGTGTTGGGTTACCGTTCATAGTTACACGCCAAAAAAAACAAAAAAAAAAACGGTATTTATTATTAGATTATTATTATGCATTTGTTGTTAGTAGATTATATTTCATTTTGATTTCAACTTTTTTTAAACCTTTACAGCGCTGTCTGTCATTGTTCTGTAAATGTAAATATTTGTTTCAGATGGGTTCTTAACATATTTATTTATATTTATATATATATAATATAAGGCCAGGTTATTAGCGGTGGAATATTTATACTTCCATTTTCATTTTCTCACTCGTCACATTAATTTTCTCCATAAATCCTAGACTTAATATCCTTAAATCTCTCTCTCTCTCCTCAGATGGGAAGGCAATCGGTTTATTCTTCTAATTCTTTTCAAAGCCATCATTCGGTCCAAGCTTGACTATTGTTCTTTTACGGTAATTCCTCTAAGTCTCTCCTCTCTAAACTTGACGCGATCCAGAACTCTTGCCTCCGTTTGTGCATTGGAGCCTTGAAATCATCCCCCATTCCCGCAGTTCTTTCAGAGTCGGTTACCCAACCACTGTTTATTCGCCGTTCTCAGCTTGGGTATCGTTTCCTAATTAAACGGCTTCCCATCTCCTCGTCCAAACTTATTTCTTCCTATGTGTATATCAAAAACCCGCTGGCGTTTTTCTCCTCATAAAATCCCAATCCTGACGCTCATTGCTACTCGTCTTTCTAATTTTTCTCCTGTTGCCCTTTCCTGCAACACTCCCTTACTTCTTTCATGACTTCAATAGCTTATGGCAGCGTATCAAATTTGCCTCTCTCCCACTTCAAGCCAATTCCTCCTCTCACGGTGCAGTCAACAATGAATTTCTTCATTTGTTGAATTCTTCTTTTCCTGCTCATGTATTGATCTTTATTGATGGTTCCAGGAGCGAGGACGGCGTGGGTGGTGCGTTTACTGCCCTGTCGCTCCGGCATTCTGAGTCCTTCTGGCTTCCTTCTGCACTATTTTTTCCGCCGAGTCGATCGGCATCCTGCAGGCTATCTCTTTTATTTCCTCTTTAAGCGATCTTTCCCGATTCCTCATTATTTCTGACCGTAAAGGCGTCCTTCAAGCCATATCCTCTTCTCCTTCGCATTCTTCTGATAGTATTATTCTCTCAATTCGTTCTCTACCTCCATTCTATAGTCATCCCGCTCTGTTCTTATCGATTTTTTATGGGCCCCAGTCATTCCGGAATTGATAGCAATGACGTAGTCGATTCTTAGGTTCATTCTGCTGGTTGCCTTGGTTCGTTCCTCAACCATTTCCCTTCTTCAGATATCCTATCCTTATCCATCTACAATCACGCCAGACTTCAGCGGGATATTTATCCCTCCCTCTTTACTAATTATCATTCGTATTACCGTTTTATTCAGCCGATTCCTCGTTCCCTGTCTTGGTTCTATTCTATTTCTTTCGGTCGTGTCGCTCTTCTATTGTCTCCCTAATTCGTCTCCGGATTAATCATTCTCTCCTCCCATCCTCTCCCTTTCGATTTGCTCTGTCGCCTTCTCCTTATTGTTGTCTTCACGATTGTGATCCTCCTCGTATATGTGATGCTGATCACATTTTCCTCGAGTGTCCTGCTTTTCGTAACGAACGCTCCCTTTTATACAGTCAGCTCTTGTTATTAGGTCTCCCTACTCCCTATAACTCTTCCTTTATCCTCTCCTTTCCTTCATCTTCTGTGGTGTCCGCACTGCTGTCTTTTGTTGCGTCCACTTCGGACCGCCTAGCTATTTAGTTTTTTAGCTTAGTTTTCCTGTTGTTGGGTCAATGCCGCGCTGACAAAAAAAAAAAAAAAAAAAACCCCGACGACTATTTTTCATTTTATGTGTAAAAAAATTTCAAACCATTTTTTTTCTTATTATTATTATTTCTGTTATTCCTGGTTCTTTTGATTTATTTAGTAATTCCTCATGATTCACAGTATCCGAATACTCTTATAAAATCCATGTACATTAGTTGCTACTTTCAAAATTTCGTTTTATATTTTTTGTGTGAAATCTTTTAGCGCTATTGATGTTGATTTACCTTTTTGAAAACCGTATTGTTTTTTTAATATTGTTATATTTGAAGTATTTTTACCTATTTTTTTATACTATGGTGATCATATTACTTATTGTAATGAATGCGTGGTTTTAATATTCATTGTGAGATTTCCATTTTTGTATATTCGTTTCGATATCGATATTTCTAATTCTTTTGGAGTTTCTTCTTCCTCGAATGTATTGCTTACACTTTCTTCTTTTTTTCTTTAATCGTTTCCTCTCTCTTGAGCTTTCACTAGTAAACATCAGTTATTGCAAATTTTTATTATGTAATCGGCTCATTGTGTTTAGTTTATCCTCTTTTCTCGTTCAATTTTCCGGTTTCAGCATTATATTTAATGATCTACCTGTTATCGGATAATGTGTTTCGTCCATTTCTCGTTAGACAATAACTTTTAAGTAGCCTTTGTTTGTTTTGTTTTTTTTTCTTTCCATTTTAATTGTCAGCATTTTAGTTTCAATTTTAATTAGTTTTTTATGCTTTCTTTTTTTTTTTTTTTTAGTTTATTCTCCATGTTTTTTCCTATATAACATCATTATTAAATATTGGTTAGCACCGTTTTTTTTCGGTGGGGGAGGTGATTCGCCATTCAGATATTTTCTGTGCTTCTGCTATTCTATCAGTAGCGATATGTTATCTAGGCGTAAATCTAACCTTATTTTGTTTCCTCTATCTGTGTTAGTTATGGCCTGGTTCAATTAAACATGCTTAGTATTTCATTTTATCTTTTAGTTTTTATTTGTTGTACATTAATTTTGTTTTTGCAAGTTTATTTTTTAATAATTTTTGTCTTATTCGGCTGTTGCTCAATAACATCGGTAAGATTCCTGGACACTTTTCTAAATTATTTTATCCGGATCTCATTTCCCGAACACACCGAAACGATTTTATCCTAAACACGTTTTCTTCCCGTAGATTGAAAACAGTAATGACTTGTGCTTATTCACACGCATTCATTTATATCTGCAGAATTTTATTTAGTTTTCGCTATTTAGCCTATATCTAACATGTTTATCGATAGTAGTTTTTAAAGTTTCTCCGTGGAATTTAAAAATCGACTAGATATTCCGTTAAAACAACGATCGATTATAACTGCCCAGAATGGCATAAATTACGGGGAAAAAATCGTTCGTAGAAGGCCACTTTTTTAGGTCTGATCGCTGGATTACGAGAAGGAAAGATTTACTGAGATTGCGGTAGTAAACAGTATATCGCACAGGTAGTAACGATTTTGACTCTTCATCCGGAGGTACTGCCCCCTGGAAAGGATCATTAGAGTTGCAGCACAGCTTTCCGCCAAATTGAGAAAAATGCACTGCTGAATTACTCATAGAACGTCTGAAAGGACCATTTCCCACAGAAACATTAAAGATTAAATTACAAAAAAGGCCATCGGGAATTCTTAATTTGAGAAGTTGGGAACACGTATTTGCATGCCTCTAGTGGTCTGTTGGATGATTGTTTCTAATTTTCACGCTCTTATTCTGCCATTTTTGGATTATTTTCGAAGAGTGGCCTTAGATTGAATTTCTCTTATTAAGGTGCACTCTATTGAGGAGCTTTTAATTTTGTCATAGAAGAAATTTTTTGGTAGCCGGTAATTATTTCGTACAAAGTATTGACGATTTTAATAAAACGTCACGTAAGTTCTCACAGCTCATCGGCGCAGAAATTATTCATATAAATAAATTATTTTAAATCATTTTCTTATGGGCATATTTATTAAATTTATAGGTTTTCTTCAATTGAAATTTCATAGGCTTTGCTTTTTCCCGCATTCACATCTCTTTTGTAACTATTTTCACATATTATATTTATCGTAATAAACTAGTTTTATTTTTAACCGACTTCAAAAAGAAGGAAGAGGAGTTATATGCTAGTCGTGTATGTTTTTTTTAAAATGTTTGTTCGTGCATAACTCGTGCCCATGTGGATGGATTATTTTGACGATTCCTTGTTCATTACAAAGTGTAGTCAGTCAACGGTAGAGTACCAGAGGAGTGCCGATAAAAATTCATGAACACGGACTGAGTATTCATCAAAAAACGTAAAAAAACGTCTCTTTAAATAATTATTAGCAATATCAGAAACGGGATTGAATTAAATTATTGTTTAATTTACCACGAAAACGTTAAACTTGAAAAAAGTTAATTTTTCGCACGAAAGTATTATCAATTACCATGAGAATGTAAATTCAAATAAAAAATAAAAAAACCGAAAAATCTTCATAGTGTCACTTACAGATTTGTCACTGACGGAAATATTACGTTTTTACATTACTGCATTGTAATTTTTGATCATGTTGAATGACTGGAATAATTTTTTTTTATTAAAAATTTTACTGCTCAGTGATTGTCCTATACGGGCGTATCGGTAATGCTAAAAATTGCGAAATGAAATATTAAAAAAAAGCAAAAAACAGTCCGCTTCGAGATTTAAACTAAAAATTTAATAAAAATTCACTAAGAAGTAAAAAATAATTCAGTCGATAAAAAGTAATATATTTTAGAGTAATATAGGTAAGAGGATATTATGATTATTCTTAAACAACATTAATACTTATTAGAGTCGCCGCCACCAAATTTAAATTGCAATAAAATTAAAAATTACATTAAATATTCTCGAAGTTTCTAATATTTTTTACCTATGGAATACGAGTGATTGTATTGAAACGTTTAAAACTTTCACATTGATTAACCATTATAAATAATCTGCGGACAGGCAGTATAAACTGTCTAAAACGTTAAATGTTTTATTTTTGGTAACAAATATATTTAATTTTTTTAGCACAGTTGTCGATAAATTATTTATAATGAGTGATTGCGTATTGTTATACTCATTAAATTGTTCCTGAATATTGCTGCAATTTGTATTTGGCACTGACTCGAAAAAGTTAATATTTAGAAATACGCATAATATACACTTACCTATATTGCTCTGAAATACAACTAAATTACTTTTTTACTTTTTAGTGCATTTTTATTACATTTTTAACGTAAAACTATAAAAAATATTTCACATATCGATTAAAAATGCAATAACTCCAGAAAATCTTTCTAATGTAGAATACGTAATATCTGTTTAAATATTTTGAAATAAAAAATCATTCAAACATTTGCACGAGAACCTTTGCGATACATACTATATGCAGCATAACGTACCTATTATTATCTCTAATCTACCATTTCACTTATACAAACTTTGTGATTGTGTCGCGCTGCAAATCGGAGATTTTCGGATGATGTTTCCAGTCTCTAGCTGATTTTGTAAAGTGATTATATTTTATATGTTCGTGCTGTTGGATTGTAAAAGTTTGCGAGGTGACAATAGTCGGCAGTAAAACAGATTATTCTGATTTTTACTATAGACAGCCTAAGTATTATAAGGATATTCATATATAAATTACTTGTCAAGAAACATATTCCTCTTCTCGATTTGTAAATATTTATTGCCGGCATACAAATTTTTAATTTATCGCGCTCGTCCAATTTTCTGTGATCATTAAAAGAAGGAACACGTAAGATTATATTGATTTTCATGTGTTTTTAACAGTGAATTATAAACAGTTAAGTATAAAAATTCGATTTAAGGCTTTATTATTTTACCCGCATAGTGTTATCATCTGAATAACGGAGTTAGACTGTAACTAGCTGTTTCCGTGTAAAAATGTAACCATCAAAACCGAAGTAAAGAAAAACGTACTAATATTCTCTATACTAGAAAGAAGCGTAATTTTTCGAAACGTGAATATAAAAAATACGAAACATAAAACCTCACAAAATTTCTTTAAAAATAATATTAGTCGTTATTTATGTATTTTTTAGATAAATTAACAGCGCCGTTAAAAACAGTCGAGCTAATAAGAAATCATGTAGGGAATCAATCAAACAAATTATTGTTTATATTATAATACAAAATGCTTCAAATTTTAAAATGAGGTTTGGAAAAATGCCGATTCTACCATAAATGCTATGTTTTCAAAGGAACTGTAGGAAATAGTTTATTTTTGGGTCGCAATAACTTCAATGTCAACTTATATTTCAAGTTCAGTTACCGTAAACTAAGTATTGCGTATAATTTTAAAATTAAAAATTTCTGAAAAAGAACATACGTATTATAAGTAGAATCAGAATAAGTAAAAAGTTTTTTCAGTATTCGATAGTAAAAAATATTATTATTATTATTTTTTAAATCAAACATTTCTGTTTCTGTTCGTTAATTGTATGTTACGCTGTTAGGGCGGAAACAGAGATGATTTTACATCGGAATATGTTGAATTACAATTTTCATGGAGCAAATAATTTTACATAGAGAAGGGGGGCAGTGCGTCTAAAAACAATAAGTGTAATCGCGTATATTATTTAAAATTAGAAATGTAATTTTTTAAACAAATATCTTTCCAAATATTTACGTAATTTCTGAAGTACAAACTAGAATTTCAGAACCGTATTTATCTTTTCTTTCGACTGTTGTACACTATTTTCTTCTCTTTTATATATTGCAACTAGTTCGTAGTATTTTTAATGGGTAATTAAACATTAAACCATGTTAAAAAAAAGTAAAAAAGAATAAAGTAGTTTTAAAAAATATCCACTACACTCTTATTTTTGAAACAGTAATTTATTATAAAAACAAAACTAAAATAGTATGTTCGTGTGGAATAACGTTTCCGTAATTCGTGTAAATTACGAATACGATACGTTTTACACTTTTTCCTATTTTGTTGTAAATATTAACTACTTGGTCATATTAAAAGAACGACATTTATATTGTCGTGCAAATTTATATTTTAAATATTTCGCTATCTTTTATTATTCATTGTTAAATAATTCAACTCCATGTCAGAAATGCAGTAGTGATTTCACAAAATAATTTCCACGACAGAAATCTGTAATTGCAGATGTAACGCGGATGGGGTATCGGTAAACGATAAAATGGTGTCAGTACAAATTCTAATTAATGCGTGCTTACCTTCTAGCCGGACCGAACGCGTGCAATGCTTTCCATCAGTTGTCGGTAAACGGGCAATGTACATTGTTTTCAAGGACGTTCTGTTCTGTGTGTTCGGAGTATTCTGCGCAAGTGCATACGATGGCTTGCTGCGCACCAGCGTTTTTACAATTGTAATTTTTTTTTTTTTTTTTGAAATAATTTTAAATTATTATTTCTCTCCATCCTATTAATATTATGCGCCCAAATTCATATATAAATATACACCATAGAAAAAACAAACAAAAAAAAAAAACGATTTATAATTTATCAACTCTTGTAGAAGGAGAAGGAGGATTACGTTTGACTCAAGATTCTGCCGAATCTCCTTTTCTTTACATTTTGAGTGCTTCCTTCTGTCTCAGGACTGCTCAGTTCTATACTCTCACCTGTTAGGTTTGGGTCTCCTACGTCTCACTGTGCGGCCTGGATCTTTACTCTCCCCTGTTAGGTTTGGGTCTCCTACGTCTCACTGTGCGGCCTGGATCTTTACTCTCCCCTCGTTAACAGTTGTTTCTGCGATAGTTGCCTTTATTTCCCCTATATAAATTTAAGATATATTCATCTTTTGTTTCCTTTTTAATAATTTTTTTCGTAGATCATTAACCTTAATCGGCGTTCCAAATAATAATATATAAATAAAAAAAAATGTCAGAAGGAGAAAAATAAAATATACTTAGCATAATTGCGTGAAACAGTGTTCTTTCGATATTTTGTGATGTTGCGATGTACATTGTTGTTCTATTTTGTTTTCATTTTGTAATATTTTTTTTTGTATTAATTGTATTCATTTTATTTTTTAACCAATCGTAATTATCTCTTCAGTGTTTAGGTATTTTTGATTAACGATAAAAATATTAAACAAATTCTTGAATTAAATAATGGACGTTTTTTTCTAAACGTGAATTCCGAAAATACCCAAAAATGAGTTTACTTAAAACTTATTTTAGGAGAAAATTGCTTTAATAATTCATAAAAAAAAAGTTGACATTATTAATTTAAATAGTTTAGTTATTCAATTTAGCGGTAAAATTAATGCAGCTTTACTCCGGTTTGATTTTTTATTGTCTACAAGCGTATTGTCCGCCCATTTTAGCATTAGTAATTCACATACCAAATTCTGATGGGGCAGCACATCAGCAAGTTAAAAGCTACTTGCGCATTTACTCTTACAAACACGGAGGACCTTTTTATTTAAAAGCCCTACAATGTTCTGTTATCTAATCACGGTTAGTGTTTCAGTTTTAATATTTCATGTAGTAACTCGATGAAATAAACAAGTACGAAAAAATTCTTGATTAATTAAATACGACACTTCATATCTTATCGACTGACGAAATAAAAAATTGAATTGTGTTAGACATCCAAATCATTTCATTTTTTCCATTTGATCTTAAAAAAAATTTTTTATTTATATATAAATTTGAATTTTTTTTTGACAAACTTTGTCCGTTTAACAGAAATCGAATTTCCAAAATCATACTTATTAAAGTGTCCGCGTCCGTAATTGGGAAGGTCCGTTATTGGGAAATTTTTTTATATCGCGTCTTATGGGAAAATGCCGGGGATTTTAAAATTTTCCGTTAGTAGAAGTTTCACTGTTTGTGTATATATATATATATATTAAAAAAAAAAGAGTACCGATTTATGATTTATTCTAAAAATTTAATGTAAACGCTTGAAAAAGTAAAAAAAAAGATAATTTGATAAAAAGTAATATATTTTCGAGTAAGCGACACAATTCTTGAACCGGATTAACTTTTTGTAACCAGCGCCAAGTTCAAATTACAACAATATTTAGAAAAAATTTAATAAGCCAAATATTGGAAAGGTCAGAAATATTTAATTCGGTTTTTAATTATTATTGCAATTTGTGATTTCCGTACTGACTCTAATAAGTATTAATGTTCGAGAATAATCATCATATCCACATAAGTATTTAAAATCTTCTTATCAAGTAGTTGCTTTTTACTTTTTAAAACGTTTTTATTAAATTTTTAGAGTAAATCTTGAAGTGGACATTTTTTTAAAAAAAAACTATTTTGTTTAGCATAAACATTTTTGAGTAATAATGTGGCCGCATGAACTTAAAATTCTGCTGCTTCCTGTACTGTGTAAAATTGGTCTAGAAGTAATGTTCAAATTCTATCGTTGATCAACTGTCTGTGACTAATTTTTATCTAATTATATTAGGCAACAAAGAAAATATATTTCTAAATAGACTCCTTTCTTCTTTTTTTTTTTACGTTATTCACCAATGTTTACCGATATAATAATACTCATAAATCGGCTGATCGGTAAAATTTTTAATAAGTAAAACATCATTCGAGTCACTCCACATGGTCATAAGTTATACGCGGTATTGCAGAAATGTAATATTACCGTTAGTTACATAAATGGCGCTGCGACAGTTTCAAATTCGATTTCTTTATTCGAATGATTAACGCTTGCTAAAAATGAACTTTTTCGCAAATTACATTTTTCATGGTAAATTGATAGTATTTTAAGTCAAAGTCACATTTGTTATATTACTAAAAGCTTATCTGAAGAAACCGCATTTTGTTCACGTTTTTTTGCTGGCTACTCTGCTTATGTTTACCGATTTTCATCGGTACTCACTCGATATCACCGTGTTAACCCTACACTTTTTAGTGAACAAAAAATCATTAATATTGGTTCCCACCGATTCAGGTTGTGTGTGAATAAACGTTTAAAAAAATATACGCGACGAACATATAATCTCCTTTTTTAAGTCGATAAGAATATTTAAAAAATTAACGGTTTTTGAAGATGTACGAGTATAAAAATCAGCGGCAAATCGAGCGATAATATGAAGTGGCCATCGTGGAAGGCAATGAACTTAATATTGGCTGCTTGGACATTTTTCAAGTTACGCGATCGCAATAGACATTGTCTAGATCGGCTATAGGAGCAGCTGTGAGCTGAGTGTTATTGAAATCGTAATCATATGATTCAACTACCGTATAAGGCGGAGTACATGGGCACAAACAACCACGCCATGTCACCTACGTGCAACATGCGAGAATGAAACGATGCATAACGATTAAGTACAGAAATCTGAATACTGAAAACTAAACGCTAGTTACATTAATAACTGAAAATGATAAAACTGTTACAGAAATGACGTTATGTATAATTGAAATTATATTTCTCCTTAAAATGTTAAAAAACTGTATTTGACGATATGTATAGAGCATGCGTTCAAAACTTTCTCCGATTTCCGCATCTTCAGGGGCATACCGAAGAAAAATATTTACATTTAGTACTGTTGATTCGGTTACTTCAACTGGTGGGTTTTTTCCTACTATACGTACCGGTAGCGTGTACTGAAAATACATACATAAACCGGTTCCTCGATATTTTCATTTGCATTCCGTTATTAATGACGCATGGATGTCACCTAGAGATACATAATTATTATTCCCACTCTTGGACAAAAACCCGACCACATTCATGAGGGAAAAAATGATTAGGTTTTCAACCATGATGTTGTCAAGGGACGTAGCAAAACACCCTTTTTTTTTTTTTACGTCTTTTCGTTTTACGCAAAGTTTTCTAGCGACATATTAGTCGATGAGAAATTGTGACACTTTTTTTTAAAAACGGTAATATGAACTACACAGGTTTCGTGATAATTATTCTGCGCTTTTGACTTTTTTACGTTTTACCGAAGCACTAATCAACGTCATGCACTAATCAACTTTCGTTATTATTGATTGAAAAGTAAAATATCAAAATTGCAGAGATACCAGTATAAAGGAAATTCTATGAATTTGCTGGAATTGTTTTAATTTTTATCAAAGGTTCCTTGTTTTATGATTTATATTTTTTGCGAGAGCCAAGGATGAAAAAATTATTATGTACTAACTCGAATGGCGACAAGTTTATTATAAAAAATAAAACGGAATACATTCATCATACGATATTATATTAAATTAGAGTAATAATGTTTGAAATTACATTTTATTATTATTTTTTTCGCGTAAAACATACATTCCGAAGAGGCGAATTTTTAAACACATTTGCGTGCTCTGTTTTAAAGGCGTTCCCTTTACCATGTCAACACTTATGAGATATAGCTTAGCGATTCATTTCGTTGTTTCCTCGTTATTTTTTTCTCGGCCGTCAACTTTGGACATCGACCTTGTGCAACAGTTGATTTTTATATTGGCGTTTGAAAGCTTTTCGCGAGCAGGACACTGTTAAACTTAACTATGTTACGGGGGATGAAAACAATCGTTCTAAAAAAAGTATCATTTACATGTACGTTAAGAAAAATTAATGAGCACTGCAAAAGTAGTAATTGTGTAACAACGTTGCCAATTAAATATAATTTCAATATTTGCGCTTCTAAATATCAGTGGGATATCTTGAATAATGATAAAAATGAATAAAAAAGCATAAAACGAATTTAACTAAAAGGAGGATAATAAGTAAAATGGCTTTCGAAATATCTAAAGCTAGCTTGCGGTATTTTTTTTTTTTTTAAATAAAATAATAGTGCGGATTTCCATGCGCTGTGTTTAACTACTGAGGCTATTACAGCACATGGAGCCTACTTAGGAAGGTTAAACTCTATGGTATAGGCCGCTGCTACGCACGAAAGCCAACATAGCTGCGACCGCAGACGGAACGTTTGATAAGATCTTAGAGATAGAGGTGGTAGTGAAATAGGTGGATCTTGGTGCCGCAAAAGAGAAACATTCGAGAAGGAGGTGAGATGTAGACGGGGCGCTTGGTTGACCACAGAAGAAGCAGACATTTGGGGGTGCTTGTCCCGTGAAGATATACCCGTGCGAAAGGGTTGTGTGACCTGTTCGGAGGCGATTCAAGACAGAAAAATCTCTGCGAGAAATTTCGTCTATGGGCCACCAGGGTTCTGTGGTTGATTTTATGCTTCGGAGGAATGTACTTGCGGATTTCCATTCCCGCTGCCATTCTCTCCAGTTTGGTGCATAAATAAATGGGCCATTGTGGGGGGATTACATGGCATTGGAGAGAATAGTGTCGCCTGAGCTGCTCGATTGACGCGCTCATTACCTGGGACTCCTACATGGACCGGCACCCATAGGAAGGATATTTCAGAGTTTAGGTGGGATAGTCTGTATAGTAGGTAGTGGACTTTTCTTATCAGGGGGTTTTTGGGTTTTATTTCTGAAATAAGTTGAAGGGAATTTAAGGAGTCAGTTATAAGTAGGGCCTTTTGGGACTGGGGGTTAGTATCAGTATAGTGTTGAATGCAGAAAACAATCGCATATATTTCAGCGTCCAGTGCTGTGCAGCAATCATGCAGTCTGACTGACTCTGCTGTTTTTGATACTTCAAAGGAGCATGCCGCCGGTGACTGATAACCTTTTGCCTTCGCTCCATCTGTGGAGAGGCATACATGATCGGTGTAGCTCGCTATGGTGTTTTTTACTATTTGTACTACGTTTGGGGGATATTGTGCTTTATTGAATTTTGTGAGAGATATGTTTATATTTGTGATCGGCTGACTCCAGGGAGGTACAGTTATTGCGAAATCTGGTAAAGCTCTTGGGATTGAGGGGATTTGGAAATGATCCATAACTGAAAAAAGTTTAGGCACTGGATCGTTCCCAAAACTCCCATTAGGGGATATGGTGGCCGGCTCGAGTGACGGGGTCTTAGTATTACTAAGGAGGGAGCTCAGTTCTTTAAAGTTGTAATATTTCCTATAATAGGATAGTGGGGGACAACCTGCCAGTGCACACAAACTTACAACAGGAGTAGAGGGATGAGTGGAAAGAATAGACCGGAGGGCCGCAAAATGTACAGGATCTAAGGATCTTAGCACACTATTGGCGGCTGAAGAGTATACCTGGCACCCGTAATTGATTCGCGAAAGGATGATTGATCTATATATTGTAAGGAGTAGTTTTGGATTTATGTTGTATTTGTAATTCGACAGATATTTTAGGATGGACAAGGATTTTAGACATTTAGCTTTGAGCTCACGTATGTGATCGCGCCAGGAGAGTTTTTTATCAAATATTAAGCCTAGAAATTTAACTGATGGACGGTTTGGGATAGGAACACCATTTAGACTCAGGAATATGCTGGAAAGTGCGTTTTGGCGTCCCCTGTGGAAATCAACACATATTGTTTTTGTTGAGGAGAAGGTCAAACCGTTGTCATTGGACCACTTTTGGAGCTTTTTTATGGATTTTTGTAGGATATTTTGAGCGTTTATAGGATGGTTGGATGATAGGGAGATGTTTAAGTCGTCCACATAGAGCCGGGACGTTACAGGGGCGGCAAGACAGTCAGTTAAGTAGTTAATATGTAGTATATGAACAAGGTTGCACTTAAAGCAGAGCCTTGTGGTACACCATTTTCCAACAGCATCAGTTCAGACGTTGACGAACCAGTCGTAACTTGGATCGTTCTATTGTCTAAGAAGCTGTGTAGGTATTTACCCATTTTTCCGGCGATTCCCGCCGTTCGCAGTTTTAGTAGTAGGCCATGACGCCACAGGCGATCAAAAGCTTTCTCTAAATCGAAAAATACTGCATAGAGGTGCTGTTGACGCTGAAACGCCGAGAGTATCTGCCTTTGCAGGCTAAGTAGTTGGCTGACTGTTGATCTTGCCTCTCGCCCGCCGGCTTGGTTAGGAGAAAGAAGACTTTTCTGTTCGAGAAAAAACAGGAGACGCCTATTAACCATCTTCTCCAGCGTTTTGGAAATGACACTCAATAACGAGATAGGACGGTAACTTTCGGGAAGGGAAGGGTCTTTGTTTTCCTTTAGTATTGGGATTATATTTGCCGACTTCCATTGCGCGGGGATGTTTCCAGAATTCCAGATTTGATTGTATATGTGTAGGAGAAAATGTTTTCCGGAAATTGGGAGGTACTTAAGCATGTATGGGTGGATGCCGTCGGGGCCAGGAGCAGTGTTGGATGTATGGTGGTTGAGTTGGAAATTTAGTTCTGAGATGGTAAAATTACTATTGTATGATTCATTGGATTCGGGTGGAAAGTGCACTGGCTGTTGCTCTGCATGGTATTTCATGCTACGGAAAGCGGGGGGATACTTTTCTGATGACGATGCTGCGGTGAAGTGATTGGCAAACGCTTTGACAACGTTAGCTTCATCCGTTATTAGACTGCCATTGATGTTGAGAAGGATGCGTTTTGGGACAGTGCTAATTCCATTGATGGATTTTATTTTATTCCATATGGTCCTGTTTGACGTTGATGAGGAGATGGATGAAATAAATTGTGACCAGCACTCTTGCTTTTCGTCGCGAATGAGAGCTCTGGCAAGGGCTCGGCACTTCTTGAAGGCTACTAAGTCAGATAGCGACCGAGACGATTTATACTTTCTGAGTGCTCGTTTACGCTGTTGGATTGCAATGTGGGGATCTCTTTGCTCCACCATGGTACTTTCTTAGCTCGAAAATTGTGGGAGGTGGGTATCGATAAGTAGGCAGCATCTAGTAAAGTATTAAGAAATATCTTTAAATTGTCTGATAGGGACTCACTAGGAGCTGGGATTTTAATTCCGGCTGTGTATGCCGTCCAGTCTGCCTTGTGAAATGAGAATCTTGGGGGTCTTGGGATTGATGGTGATGGATGATATCCTGTGAAATGCAGAAATACAGGGAAATGATCGCTGGAGCAAAGGTCGTCATGGACAGATGATTTAAGTTTCGGGAGCAGTAATGGGGATACTAATGCCAAGTCTATTGTTGAGAAAGTGTTATGGGAGAGGTTAAAATGTGTATGGTTAGGTGGGGGGAGAATGCACAAATCGTGCTCCGTTAGTATGTTTGTAGTAATTGATCCATGTCTGTTGGTGGACGTCGCTCCCCATAGTGGGGAGTGAGCGTTAAAGTCTCCAAGTATGACCATTGGGCTTACTAGTTGAGATATGGCATTTTGAAGGTCTGCCGAGTGTACCATATGGTTGGGGGGAAAGTAGCAGTTGCAGATCGTTAGTGTGGACCTCGATAGATTGTGTAAGAGAACAGATATCGCTACCATCTGAAGGGGTGTATTCATTCTGACCGATACAGCCGTGATGGACGTGTGCACTAGAGTTGCTACTCCTCCGTTTACTCGGTTGCCTCCGATATTATCGCATCGGAATAGACTATAGTGTTTTATTCTTGGCTTGTCTCTCTAGGCTGGAAATGCGTTTCCTCCAAGCAGGCTACTAATGGAGAATATCTGGCTAATAGGTGTTCTAGTTCGGCTTGATGATTAATAAAACCTCTGCAGTTCCACTGCATAATTATATTATTACTCGCCATGTTGGGTGTTTCTGTGTTGTCTTGTGAAGTCTATGAGTGTTGCTAGTCGATGTTTGATGTCAAGTTTGTCATAGTATTCGTGTGTTAGTGGATAGAGCTTTCCTCTGACGTATTACCATCTGTGGATAGGCTGCTCAGACTTTTCAGTATGCGAGTACATCTATTTTTTAAACTTGTGCTCTTCAGAGATGGTTTGGCGGCTGCAATTAGGTGAAACAGTCCATCTTTATCCTGTGTGAAATTGTGTGCATAGGTTATGTAGTCAGGTTTGGAAGCAATGTTACTCAAGAATATTTTGAAATCGTCAAGGTTGATGATGAAGTTAGATTGGTCATTGTCAAACATCGGTTTGATTTTCTCAACTGCTTGGTCGATGTTAGTGACTTTTTTCTGTTTTGACTTCTGCTTAACCGGTATGAAGTTTTTGAATATCATCGAATGCTAATCGGTAATTCCAGTGCTAAATGTATGTTGCTTCTTTAAGACTTTTGGCGAAGTTCATTTTGGAAAAATTTACGAACCTAAAATTTTCTAAAAGCACGACCACGATTATCTGTTATTCTGGAAACGATTATTATAATATTGTCTCTTTGGAATTTACAAGTATGTTTTAAAAGAAGAAATAATAATAAAAATGCGAATAGTAATTAAACCCCGAAACATACCGATCAAATAGGCTCGACCTGCCTGCGCTGATTTCTCTTTTGTTTCCGTATTTTCTAGTTCGATCGTCAAAATTGTAAATTTGAAAGAGATTATATGTTTACTTTTCGAGTTTAATTGCGCAATTCTGACTGAGTTTTGCTAATTGTAAACGGTGAAAGGTCTTCCGATTAACGTCCGAAGTAATTGGCGCAGTTAAAAATGAAGGCTCGTTTGAGTTCTGTAGAAGCGAGTGCTAAATGATTATTGTGGTTTTAATTGTATTATATTGTTAACACCTTTTTTTTTTTTTTTTTTTTTTTTATTATTATTCAAAGTGAAAGTGGTTTTCATTGTTTTCTTATGTAAGCTATTTTAACTTATTTTCGACGGAAAGTATATTACTGCTAGATATTCGAGCCGTGTTTCCGCTGCTATTTGTAATTCGTTTTCACGTGTCAATTTATCTAGGCGAATCATTGTAACTGAAGGTTTACTTTGAATATGTTTGAAAATGTATTTATGAAGTTTAAAAATAGTACGGTCAAGTGGGATTAATTCGATTAATGTTAATTAAAACTACGTTTAAACATATGTATTTACGCACTTTTACATTGAATTAGTCAAGTGTCAAACGAAATAAGTCACATTTGCCCAATTTATCAGTTTCAACGTGTTAATAAGTTTTTCATTAGTCAAACCGGTATTTTTAATCGATATTGTATTTTATAGTCTATTACTTATATTCGATATTGTCATTTTGAAAAGTTAAATGAATTTTAAAAAATTAATTACTTTATGAAGAAATACTCTCTTTATTCGCGATAGCGCACGAATAAAAACTCGTTTTCATTGCGTTAATTCTATAATATCAACAAAATTAAACAATCGTTGTATATTTCACTGAACTTGTTTTCCGAATTTTTTAAAAAGAAACTACGTCAATAGAACATTATAGTTTCAATATAAATTGCTATACGATAGCTTAACATATCTACAAATCAGTATATTATTGAAATTAATAGTTAAACAAAATAATACCTTTTTCAAATAATTGACTATACAATAACCAGCAAAATTATGAATATGAAATTGAAGTTTATACTAATTATAAACAAAATAAAAGAGTTTTGGGCTTATTTTGATACACAAAATTAAAAAAAAAAAAAAAAAAAAAAACCCATTTTATAAAAACAAAAATAAACAATACTGTATTTATCGCGTAATTTACGCAGTCTAATTTTTTCGGAGAAATAATATAAACCATATTTTCGCGTTATTAAAATATATTAATAGGTTCAACATTACTAGACAATGTCTAATTTCTTAGAAGTAAATTACCGTAATGTAGAGTTACCTGTTATTGTATAAATATATTTGGTTCGAAATGAAGTTCAATTTCACTTAATGAGTGTTTAGTTTAGGTAAGAGGTAATTTTGAAATACACACCTATTACGTAAAACCCGCAAAATGCAGGTTGATCTGATTCCCCGCGT
This sequence comes from Icerya purchasi, assembly GCA_039619475.1. Classification (NCBI taxonomy): domain Eukaryota; kingdom Metazoa; phylum Arthropoda; class Insecta; order Hemiptera; family Monophlebidae; genus Icerya; species Icerya purchasi. The sequence goes on along the minus strand of CM077116.1, from coordinate 93,792,370 downwards.
AATTTACGCACCGCCTTTTTTGGCAGGTTAAAAACGTCGAAAAAGTGCGTTAATTACGCGAAATATGGTAGTACGCAAAATTATGAACATGAAATTAAAGTGTGTACTAATTATATACAAAACAAGAAAGTTTCGGATTTATGTGGAAAAATAACAGTACAATACAAAAAAAAATTCATGAATGGTGAAAATCAATGAAAATTAAGTAATACTTATTATAAATAAATAAACAATGGAACACGAGCATACGCACATACATACACCCTTACACAAAACTTATAAAAGTACCTTTACTTACGTTAGATTCAACTGCTCACGTTTATGCTAATGTACAATTCACCGATTTACTCGCCCGTGCTTAAATTTCAATTAACATTATTATAATCCTGCACTTTCAGAATAAATCTAGCAACCAACAATTTAAATTACCGAAGAAAAACGTAGAATATTTTAAATAAAAATTTTAAACGAGATAGTTAGTGTATAGTATACTTCGATTTCGTTCTCGTATGATATTTAGAAGACTTTGGATTTGAACCGAAGTAAATATTTTGTGGTCCACCACTGGTATCTCCATTAAATTTTGTTGAATTTATGTTTATTTTTGGTGACGAAATTAAGCAAGTTTATTTTATATAGGATTTCTGTAATGCCGTCGTAATTATGTAATTATTTTCGTTATTACGAGGCTGTACAATGTTGAGAAATCAGTTTTGGATATGATGCTTATAGGATTGATGAGATATTTAACCTGCTCTCTCCCAGCAATTTATAACATAGGCGAGATATAAACGACGTAGCTGTTGAAATATGCTGTTGGAAATGGTAGAATAAATCATTTTATTTCCCCTTTAGTTTACCAGGCAAATATATTGGATACATCAAGTCAACTTGTGATCAAACAATACTTCTAAATATTCAGTTTGATATACCCTTTCGATTACACTATTATCGAATAGTTTTAATTTTATATTGGAAAATTACTATAAAACTGAAATTATCCGGTTATACTGTAAATCGATAATGAAATGAAATTTGTGTTGCATTTATATTTAATATTGCAAAAAAATAATTTTAACGTTAAAGAACGGAAATAATTATTATTTTTTTTTTTTGAATCATTAAATACATTTAAAAATAATTAATGAAAATGTATTGACGTGGATATGTTTTACGGCTGGGTATCGTTTCGCACATCACAAAAAAAAAATGCGTACGATGTGCACAAGTGTTGTATTTATATTTACCGTAGTAAACATTTTATTCGGTTTTTATAATCAACAAAGAGTTCAAGGTTTTACTAAAATGAAACGCGTGGTTTGTATCATTGCGTACCATCCGAAAGATACATAAATCCTTGTCACAATGTCCTCCTGTGCGATAGGTGGTGTGGAGGTATTGGTTTAAATTTTTTCCATAGTTTTCGGCGAATTTGTAGTAAATCGTAACATTTGCAACAGTATTCCGTCGAAAGTGCAACCGTTTAAAATTATGACAACAGGTGTACATAAGAACAGATAACGATAGATAACTCAATACTGATCGTCTTCAATAATTTCCATGCAAGTACAGGGTAAAAGCGCATTATCACGACAAAGACGCGATAAGATCTGTTTTAGACGCGATCTACGCGTAAATTCGAAAAATTATTGATTTTAATTATTTTTGAACGTACTTTTAAGCTAATTTTGGGCCCGATGCGCGTATTCAGTTTTTTTAACGTCTTGCACATTGTGACGTCGCGAAGTACTAGAAGTCAGATTGAATTGCGCGCGTAATAGCTAGAGGATAGGTGGAAAATTTGCAATGCGACATAGTCATCGTTTATATACTCTCTATGCGAGTATTTTACATAACTTTTCAGCGACGAACTTTAGCAGCCCGGGCGGTTTAAAATGAACTGCGGTATGTGTGTCAGCTAGAAGGTAAGTGGACTCCGACAGTGGGAAATTTGCGGTGTAATAATCCGTTTGCATAGTTTTTTATCCATCAGTTGTGCAATATTTATTTTGATGATAACTATAATATTACCATAGATTTTGGTTTAAAAATAATACGTTTCCAAAACAGCGATTAAATTAAAGTCTTATTTCTAATACATTTTCGGCATTATTCAAACTTATTCAGAAAGTATTTTCCAGCACGTTTCGTAATACTTGCACCGGATTACTGCACAGCCGAAGTAATTTCCGGAAGGTTTATTTAACATATTACCTTACAATGGAAAATTAAAAATATACCGCAATATAAATCAAATTTACCGCTTGAACAAAAACCGTCTGATCAGAATCCGGGGCTAATTGTAATGTAACACACGGGAAAATTTGCTAGAGCGAAAGAAATACATGCAATCGTGCGCACTGCAGATTTTTCATTGTACGGTTTTACTTACCCTCTAGCCCCGTAAAGAGCGTCGGAGTGGCTGAATCGTTCACATTCATGTTGTGATTATTTTATAGTGGAATATGGCACCGCAACAATGTGACCCAAACATAACTTCGGTTCGTGGTGCACATTGTTGCAGATCAGAAGGGGCGCATATTAATGATGGGCATTGCAAAATGTGTTTACACCTAAAACATTCTACAATTGCGGAGAATAAATGATTTACATTTGAAATAGTCGTTTGCGAGAGAAAATTTCAATAATTGAATATTTTTCTTCATTTCATTTGTAGAATTTGTATATTCAGTTAACGAAACTTTCAAAATTAGCGAACAGTTTAAGAAAACATGAAAAATGATGTGTCCTGTCCTCTTTGTAACGCGGAAAATCTGATTTCTTTGTTTTGACTTCAGTATTATGTAAATATAAATTACAGTTATGTTTAAATTAACATACGGAATTCTCAGCGTATGAAGCATCACGCTTGACTGAACTTGTTAACTTTTGCTGCATTTTTATTAAAGTTTTAAAATAAATCTTGAAGTCAGAGTCGGTATTTTTCAAATTACCGTTTTTTATTACTATTATCTTCGCAAGGTTGTGCTGCATTTGGCTCTTCGATTATTTCTGTTTTCTAAAGTGTTCTAATTTCGAATTTAATCATTCTATAATATACACATATATATACGTTTTCACATTCTTTCGAGTTTTTTTTTTTCTAACGTTCGCTATTGCGCTCAAATCCATGCATACACTGCGTTAATATTAGTTCTAATCTTTCCTCGATTAACGAACGCCTGAATATGGTATTAGCGATAATAGACATCACAGCACCAAATAGAACTCTGGTTGGACTAGAACAGACTAAAAGAAGAGGATTTTAGGCTGCATGCCAAAATTAAGGATTTGGAATAATACACTTAAGTTAATGTTACATAAACGAAGTAGTACCTCTTTCACTAATGAAAGTGTGACAGAACTCGGTTGAAAACTTGAAGCCGGATAATGGTATTGATTGCTGCGATCGGCTAAAAAAGTCGTCACGACAGAAATACCCATTCATCGCAGCATGTTTTTGTGGACGTATCACAAAAACGGTTCTGCCGAAATCCTGCCGGCAAGTTAAATCGCCACAAAGGGGCATCGGAATTAATGAATAGAAACGGAAGAGAATTTGTGAACGAACGATGAGCTAGTAAAAAATCAATACTTGTTGCAGCCGTAAAAAGTCTGCGGGGAGAAATTTCAAATTCGTCTGGTGCTCTGTAGCATACTTGTGCGCGAAGAGGGAAAAAGCATCAATGTAACGCATCTTCTCATTTTATCAAGTTTTTGCCCTTTCAGCGGTGCCTCCTTCCAGCGGCTCGATTTGAATAAATTCACCTCTGACTTCACTTATGCTAGTTTTTTCTCTACTAATCTAGTTAGAAATGGTGGCTCTGCGTCGGGTTTCCTTTTTAATTATTCCTATTGTTGATAAAACCATAACCTGTTTTTGTTAAAATGTATAAATATAAAATAAATTAATTCCCCTTATTAACAAACAAAAATATGTATAAATTAATTTGTTTTAATGAATTAAAGTAAATCCTTTATAAACATTTTCAGATCCATCATGAGCTAACAACAAACAGTACACTCGATTTCAAATACCTAATAATAATAATCCAACATAAAACTTTAACTCCTTTTCGACTTTGCTCTGTTTATAATCTTAATATTTGTTTTGAAAATGTTTCCTTTAGATTCGTTACTATTCGGTAAACAAAATTCCACCTTTGATTTGTTATGTTTTAGCGTCTTTGATTGTAGTTATATCGCCATCCGCTTATTGTTTACCTACATATACACTCCATTGTTTCTCTGCAGTAGGTTTTCAATTTTAATTGTGTGTATTCTGTGTTATTAGCTCTATGCCCGGAAACGTTTCTAAAATTACGGCGAACTTACTTTAATTTATTAAAGCAAATTAATTTATACTTATTTTTGTTTATCAGTAAGGGAAATTCACTTTTTTTTTTTTTATATTTATTCTTATTGTACTTGCCACCTTTAAAGCTTTTATTGTCTCAGCTTTTAAATTTTCCACTACAGATTTTTTCATTTTTATTTTTCTAACGTTCGTTCAGTGGTTTACGGCATAATATCACCCCGTACACTTTTCGTTTAACAATTTTCCAGCTTATGATCGCATCGCGTTTTTGATACGATTCAAGTTGTTTATGTTTAATTACTACCGTATGTTGATCGTAAACTTAACTTGGTTTCATTGATTCTAACGTATCACACTATTTCGATTATTATCTTCCGTGATTCCTGGGGCCTGGTATTATTTTACATTGTTGCCGCTGCGGAAACGTGACTGCAATGTCGTACGTCTGTTAGTTTGGAGTAACAGCGCGAGGAGGAAGCGATTTGGCGTCAAATTTTTATCAGACGAAATACACGCAGATCGTAAATTACACCCGTACCCCCAACCGATTTCATCCGTTGCCGCAATGGTGCCGCATCTGTGTTGCTGTGCGTGTTTCGCATTTTCCACATTTAACTTGTGTATATTAAAATCACCGGAAAATGTTCCCAGCCGCTAAACACTATTGTCTGGTCACTTTGTCTCCTCCGCGTCAAGAATATCTCTGTAATTTTTTTTTCTTTCATTTATTTTTTATTTTTGTTGTTAGTACTATTGTTGTCATCATTAATTATATAATTTTATCGTAATAAGAATAAATACAGCCATAATCTACTGACTCTAATTGTTAGAAGTCCACGGAGACACTTTGATGAATTATTAAATTTCTTACATAAAAAAACTTTCATTTAGACATTATTGAGTTGACGGAAATTTGGCTTTATGACGATGAATCATATCACGGAGTACAAATCAGTAATTTAATGAAGAGAAATTACGCGCTACGGTGGTGCTGCATTTTATATTCGAGAAGACATTAATTATCCAAATACTGAGCTAATTATTTTCTTAGAAAATGCACGATGTCTTTATTGAAATTTCTTTCGACAACAACAATAAAATTTCCATTTGCGGTATATACAGATTCTGTGAATCTTGCGGGGAAGTTTTCTAGTAAAATTAAAAAATAGAATCTTTGATATGTCGGCTGATGAAATTACTGGAATGACATTAATATCAGTACCCTAGATGTTCGATCATTATGTATACATGGTTTTAAAACTTAGTCAGTGAGCTAACTTCTACACGCACTGCAGATGGTTATACAGGGCGCGGCAGCATAACTTCCTTTTTTAAAATGCGCCACTTTTTTTCTATTAAATTAAAAAAAAAAATAATAACAGAAAATCGAAATACATACTCTAGATCCTCCATTGGAGCAATATATATGCTTCTTCCCTTGCAGTTTTATTTCGATTTTCTGTTATTATTTCTCTTTAACAACAAAATTTAGTAGAAAAAAAGTGGCGCATTTTAAAAATGGAAGTTATGCTGCCGCGCCCTGTAGTTTCTGCCTCGGTAATTTATTTATTTGAAGAAAACAAAAGAAGTTTTTTCACTTTAGATTTACTATTATCTGACTATAAAGGATTTAATATCACTATTTATCTTACGCCTAACTTGTACATTCTAATTACTTTGAAATTTAGTAGTTTACTTTGAAACTGGAGAACATTGAAAATTTATGTTCAAATTCGGACTCTATCGATGAAAAATTTAACTGGTTTTTTCACAAATCTGTACATTAGAAAAAGATCGTTGTAAAAACAAACAAACAAACAAAAAACTAAAAGAAATCTCTAGATTACTAATGATATGATAATTCGTTTAGTCAATGAAAAAAAAACACTTTATCAATCATAAAACGTAATTCCCAAAACTGTGAGTTAGTTCTCTTATTTAAATCAGCCTGCAAAACTGTTCAGTAGGCTACCCGTAAAGCCCAACGATAATATTTTGATTCGGCTTTGGATATGTGCCAAAACAAACAAAAAGAAATATTGGAATATCATTAACATGTTAATTGATAAAAAAATATATGAATCCGAATAAATAGAAACAAGGACTCAACGATACTGTTTGATGGTAACGAAAACTTAATTTCACCTAAACATTTATTTCAAAGATCGTGCCTACAACATCCTTGATGATATGGTCTCAGTTAATAATGAACTTGTCTTAGTCAAGTTCTCGAGTCCCTCTCATTTCATCTCTCCGTCTTCCTTTACTTCCACAAAAGAAAATATAATGTCTATACTTTCCTTGGCTAACAAATCATCCTTTGGAGCTGATAAAATATAAGCCGGACTAACGTGTGTGACGATTTAACATTTTTTAGTCCTCCTCTCACGTACTTGTGTAACGAATCCTTCTCTATGAAGGTAGATATCCCGAAATCCTAAAACTTGCAATCATTATTCCCATATACAAAAATGGTAATAAAAGCTAATTTTTTAATTACGGTGCCATTTTTAGTCTCTTTACTGTATCAAAAATTTTTGAAGTATTTTGCGATGATTGGTTTAATTTTTTCACTCCTAGCCGGTAATCTATGCGCAGATTTGATATCTAATTCATGATCTGTACTTCCAATTTGTTAATAATTTCAATCATTTGTTTCACATTTCCATTTTTTTTCTCTCTATACTTTAAACTTATATTGTCTCTCCGATTTAGCTCATCTGTGTCGTTGGTCTGAATTTTTATTTTTTGTATTTTTACATTCTTTTAATCACTTTTTTTAAGTAATGTTTTAATATTATTTTGTAATTGCAATACAAGGTTTTTAAACACTTGATTTTCAACTTTAATATCTACATATATACTGATAAAAACAACAGAATGGTTTACTTCTTTCAGTTCGTATACAATACAATTATTAATCGATTTAACTAACATGATTAATTCATTTATTTTTTCATTTATGCAGTTTAAGGGCGTACTGATGTTTTCTGTTGTTGCAGTAATAGTTGTTTGTACGCCCGCTATCAGTCAATCTTGTTTCCGTATTTATATTAAATTAATAGTAAAACAAGCGAAATTATTTAATCTTCGAAATGTAAAAATTATGATAGGATATATTTGTGTTATTTCATTTAGTCTATCGGTTATCATACGAAATATTTATTATATGAGTTACTTATTAGTATTTAGAAATTCTGCTAACTGATAATGTATAACTTAAATCTCATAAAAAAATAGTTGCAATATCAGCCTAAAGTAATTCGATTGATGGAACTAATAAAATTTTAAATCGAATATTTTTATATCGGACTATAGCGCCATAAATTTAGTAAGTCATTATTCGTAAGAATTTTTAAATTCTTTAAATATTTTGAAACTCCGTATATAAGTTTATATATATTTGAAAGTTCTTGCGCCTAAACAGTATTATTACACACTTAAATACCTTAAACAATTCCGCTATTTTTTGCGCCCCCCCCCCTCATTATTATTATTATCATTATTATTATTATTATCATTATTATTATCAGTATTATCATTATTATCATTATTATCATTATTATTATCATTATTAAAAATAAGTTGTGGGTTCCGCAAAGCATTACTGCCCGTTTGTGGGTGCCCAACTGTTTATCTTCGTTTATTCAAAAAATGTGTTGCAATATTTCTTTATAATTATACTATTAATTTCCATACTTATAAATAGTGAGAAAAAATAAAATAAAATAATAATAATAAAACAAAACTAAAAAATATAAAAACAAAGACGAACTACTTATCATTATACAATTTCATACTATATGTTCGACAAATACGAATGGTTGATTCTCACAGCCAGTTCCCAATTTATCTAACTTAATGTCACTCATTAATGTTATCAATTAACCATTGCTTAATTAATACTTTCCAAGTTCTTATCTCTTTTTGCATTATATCTTCTGGGATTCGTTCTAGAAGCTTAATTAAAACTATTTCATCCGTATTATTAATCTGACTATTTATTATGCCTTTCGGTCGAATAAAATATACCTCCCTTTTACTCCTCGTTGTCCTGCTTCTTGTCATTGTAGCTTTTGATATACTTGTGGTCTTATATTCAAGTAATCGGTGATAAAAGTAGCACATCCTTGGAGACATTTCATTTCTCTCTTTCCACCAACTAATATTACTGTTAACCTGATCTTTATTAGGGAATATTATCTTTAAGCATTTCTTTTGCTGACTATTAACCTTTTTGATTATTGTCTTTTTTACTTCCCCCCAAAATTAATATCCCATACATGATTCTAGACAATACTATAATGTTATAATGTACACGCAAACTACCATATGGTATTGAAAGAACCAATTTATAAAGTGCTGGTATCATTTGCCTGATTTTATTAGATAAATTTATAACATGCTTGTCCCCGGATAATATTCTGTCAATGCATAATCCTAAATATTTAACTTCTTCTGTCGTTTCTAGTTGTGTATACCCACAGTTCGAAGTAGAAGTCAAGTAATTATGTAAACAATTATTGTTATGTACTGTGATAGATGGTTTATATGTTCTATATCTACTGGACGTTCTTATATACAAAGTCTTCGATTTTTTTATATTAATAATTAGATGTTTATCATGCGTCCACTACCTACAGATACTATTCACATCCTCTTGTAAAAGTTTTTCGGTCTCATGGATGTGGCGGTTATCATCCGCATAAGCAAAGACTGTCGTGTTTTTAGCGAATTTATGAAGGGAGTTGGTCTAAAATCAAATTGCATATTATGCATTAACTCGTTTCTCTCCAAATAATTTCTTAAATGAAACGCAAGATATTGTTCCAAAATTTTTGCTAAAACCGAGATTGTAGTAATTGATCTATAATTGTCACAAGCACTCGCTGAGCCGTTTTTATATATCGGTCTAATAACACCAGTTTTTAATCTATCAGGAATCTTACTTTCTTTAACCGAACAATTAATTATCTTTGTAAGTAGTAGGGTAAATATAGCTAGATTATTTTTAATATTCGAAACTCTAATACCATCCCATTCTGGGGCTTTTAGAATCGGTAATCTGTTAATTATTTGTTCTACTTGTTTGTTTGTAACTATTGGAATATAGAATGACGTAAGCGTCAGCTCTAAACATTATGTTTTGTAATTTCCTATATCAGAGATATTAATCAAACTTCGTATTTTTAACTACTATTATAAGTTTTCAATTTTAGCGCACTACACATTATTTTTCGAAATTATTAAAAATTCTCTCGGTTGAATTTCAATGCTTTACCAACAGAATAACTTACTCAAATGTTTAATTTTTTAATTAAAAAGGTAAAGTAAGTCTCATACCTTTAGCAGGGCGTCCGGGTATTGTGATGTCAAGGTTCATAGTTAATTAGTTAATTTATTTCTGATTGATGTACCTACGAATGTTCCTTTATTTTAAAAAAATTAAACTTCCTGCTAAAAATTGACAGTCATTTAGCGAGTAAACGTAGGCGTTTAGAAACCAGATTTAATACGTTGCTGAAAGGTAAATTTAATCGTTTGAAGATTGACTTTTGCACATTTAAATACATACTTAGATTTCGTTTTTTTATTATTAGTCATATTTTAGTGTAAATACTAATTTACAATTAGACAAAAAGTCTGAAGAATCCAAAACTTTTTTGATAAAAATTATTTTTCTACTTTTCTATAAATTACAATGTTGGAATACGAATAGAAACACAAAAAATAACAATTTTTTTCTTAGCCGATCGAAATAAACTCAAAATCAGTTGTTAAAAAGAGAAAACAGAACAAGTTACTGCAAATTCTTATTATATCATTGCTCAATTATAAATTAAATTATATATTTTCATTGTTTAAGTCATCTTTTTATTCTCTAAAAATCTCATGGAATCCAGCTTCAATCTAGACACGCGGCAGCGTGTCAAGCCAAGTTCAAGACAAAAAAAAGAAACTGACGACGACGTAGCAGCCGTGTGTTATATTACACGAACCACTTGGAGCCACTTTTAACCCCTTAATAACTCAAAATCTATTTAACATAAACACATGAAATTTAGTTTATTTATTAAAACCCCTTAAATTAACCAGAACCCCAAATTTCATAAATACACCTCAAACGGTTATTGAGATATTAACGTCTAAACATCGGCATTTTTATCACTGACTGGCACAAAGATCAAAAACCTAACCCACTTCCAGGTGATCTAGAAAGTTGATATTCGGCATCCAGCTGGGTAATTGTGTGTATACAACAAAGGGGAAAAAATCAGAAAACAGTGAATTTTTACGATTTGAAATATTTTCCAAGCAATTGATTTTTATTAACAGCTAGCACACTTTAAGGCTTCGCGTGCGTTTTTATAATAAAATTCTAGTCGAAATAACCTACCGGAAAATAAATTTATTAAAATTTCTGTGAAGCAAGTTCTGCCGGACAAAGTTTATTTTAAAATAGATGACTATAATGATAAACATATATTGTGGAGCAATGCGATTCCAGCACAGCGCAGGAAATGAACATGATATTGCATACTGATTTTGTTTAATAAGGAGATGAAAATAACATGACATATTTGTAGGGCCCTGCATGCTGTAGTATGGGTTTCTTTTCTTGCCACTTCTTCCACTGAGACATGCAGGTCCGATGTGGTGGTAGTTTTAGAGTTAGGAGACAGACAGACTCGAGACCTTGACTTTCAAAAAGTGCTCACTTTATAAGCCCCTATTTTGAAGAATAAACGATTTGAATTTGAATGAATAATAATAATAATTTCTTTACAAGAAGTAATGGTATTCCACCAAAAACAGAAATATAAAAATGGGAGCCCAGTTCAATATTAAGAATATGCGTGGTTGTCGACTTCACCAACAAAAGAATTGAAATCTAAACGGGTGCCAAGTTTTGTAGATAATCCCGAAATTTATTTATAAGAACATACAACATTCTAAAATAAATTTAAAACACAATTTCTTGTTTTCTTCTGCTACAACAATGTTTGCTACTTAAATAATATAGCTTAAATTTGAACAGTCGAATTATTTACACAAAGCAGATAATTTAGGATAAATTAAAGCTCACGATTTCACTTGGTTAGTTTTCACATACAGTTTATCTTATATTTGGCTAATCAACTTATCTTTTTTATGTTATACGCAAGTTACTGTTTTTATATTATAAGGTTAACATATCTTACTCTTCTAAAAATTTGGTTTGCTGGTAAAATCTAACCAAGTCAAATCGTGATCGTTACGGACAATTACGCAAAAAATCGCGGTTGGTAATTGTATGATAATAAAACATATTTAATCCGAAGTTTAATGCGAAAGCCAACTCGGTTACACGGATTTCGCAGTTTTCTTTACGATAGCGAAATTTTCAACAAAGGAGTAAATTTTTGAATTGCTCTATAAGTTGAAAAACGCGTATGTTTTATAGAATTTTGTAAAATATTATTTATTCTTTAACAGTTCTGGGTAAAATAAAGATATTTTAAAGACGATTATTAAAAAACTCATTTTTCGTTTTTAGAAATTTTTTCAAAATATGGAAGAAAATTCAAAATCACCGAATTTGCCAACGACGGAACACACAGAGCCCGGTTCGGATTTGAAAGGTTATTCAGTTCCGATTATACTGTCCAAAGAAAAACACGTGTTTAGTTTAGATGAAGAAGCACTGGAAAATATTCTATTAAAAGAAGACATTAAAGATAGAAATGCCGTTGTTATATCAGTAGCCGGTGCATTTCGGAAAGGAAAATCATTTCTACTCGATTTCTTCTTGAGGTATTTAAATTATATGGTAAGTACGTAATTTTATTTTTTTATGCATTCTTTAATAAAAATTCGTATTTTTATCTCCATTAACAAGTAACCTCGCACAAACGAAATATATTTAAATTAAATTAAAACACTAACATGTTTTACAATAACATACTATGTATTCGTGATGACAATTTATCCGTTTGTGTTTTAGAAAGAATATTGTAACATTACAAAATATAATGCTAAAGTAGTGTGAGCAGTACAGTGTTTATAGTTAAGCTAAATTTAGAATTATCCGAAGAAAGATTAATTATATAATAATTAACAATTAATCGGACTAACATTTGCACATTCACGGCTTAAAATCAGTTGTGCGCGCATATATCTTTACTATCATTTATCTACACGCAAACATTATATACTAAATGAGTCTTCATTTATAATACGCCAACTTTATCCATATCCTTATATGTCTTGTTAAATTCATGTTATCAGTTATTAACTGATAAACTGTGATAGTAAATAGTATCACGAAATGTACAGCTAAGTAATTTTGTATGCTTTTTCCAAATAAATATAAACAGCTATTACAAATTCAGGGTGGCCAACTAATCGAAAGTAAGCCGGGAATTTTGCCGCAAAACCGGAAAAAAAAAGTAAAAGTAACCAAAAACGATATTTTTAATTTTAAAAAATCACATTTGAAACGAAAAATGAATGCATTTTTAATATACTCGTACTTTAATTAAAATAAATTACGAAGTTCTGTATTGTTCATATAAAATATGCTGCGGCGATCAAATATTATCAATAGTAACAAAAAGGTTCCATTCTTCTTTTTGTACAATTCTAATAATTAGGAAATTAAACGGATTTGGACCGGGAAAACTGGGAATAAACTGGGAATTTAAAAATTATATCTGAGTGGCCACCATGAAAATAAATTACGAAGTTCTGTTTTATTCATATAAGGTATGCTGCGGCGATCAAATATTATGAATAGTAACAAACAAACTTCGTTCTTTATTATAGCCTTTTATTTAACTCGCTTTGTCAGTCTGTCTGCTGGTCTGCGGGGAATCTTGTGAACGATTTTTCATCGGAAATATATATTAATTACAACGTAATTCTTAGACCGACCCCCATTAGAAAAAATGTCCCAATTTTATGTAACGAAAAAATGTCTTAATTTTATATAATGAAAGTTAAATGTTAGGATAGGATTTTTGTGATTGTGTTATTTTTTTGTATTGATACCAGTTAGAATTACGTTGTAAATTTTGATTATTTTATACAAAGTATAGAAGAAAAAAAGATAGAAATGAAAACAAGAGGGGTAAAGGGGCACAGCCCCTTGCGAGGCCAAAATGGCCGAGTTTATATAACATATACATATATATATATTTGTGCGCATAACTCATATTTATATGGACCGATTTAGAATTACGTTGTAAACTGTGATAACTTTATACAAAGTATAGAAGGGAAAGAGATAGAAATGTAAGCAAGAGGGGTCAAGGGGCACAGCCTCTTGCGAGGTCAAAATGACCGAGTTTTTATTTATATATTTATATTTATTTTTATATATATATATAAAATAAATAAAATGACGTGGTTTTTTGCGTTGCTCTATGCGTGCACGCTAATCTCAGGAACTACCGAACCGATTTTATTTTAGTCTTTATCGGTGAATAGACTTATTTTTGAGGAAGGCGTTTCTTGCAAATTTACTAGTTTTTGTTATAAATTTTGAATAAAAAAAAAAAAGTTGTTAGTTTCTAGTGTATGTAAAATAAAATAGTTCGATAACAAATTTTATTATATTAATAATTTTACAGGTGAAATTTTAAACATTAATTTTTATTTTCATACATAGTTTTATATAAAAAATTTAACTATTTATGCCGCAACGAAATTTAAATACGCGCTGCGAACCAACTTTAAAACAACGCGCTTAGCAGAAAATAATGAAAATGAAGAAGGAGAGGCTCCTTTAGCGAATGATAAGGGTTCATTTTTTGGTTGTGTGAAACCTTCTGCTTTCATTAGATTACGAGTCGTGATGGTTTGTTTAAGAGCTGGCTAAAGTTTTATCCACGAATTCAGTACGACCTCGTGCTTAACATCCCAGAGGGCTCACATAACGTAAAATACACTTTAGAATATCAACACAAGTTCCGAATAAAATTCGCCGGTTCTGTGGTAGATACACTCCCTGCTGATGCTGAAGGAAACTTGGTAAACAGTGCCCAGAGCGTAGCCGATTACTTTGCTGAGAGCTTTGTGGCTAATTCAGCGAGCACGAATTACTCAGAAACATTTTTTTGAATTCAAGAAGAGCTATTTACCCGGACACCACTCCCTTAACGAACAACTCAGATCCAATTAACGATCCATTTACTTTCAGGGAGTTTCGAAATATTATTGCTAACTGAAAAAACTCCAGCTTGTGACTGAATGATTTTGAAGTTTTTTGTGATTTGAAAGTTTAACTATCTCTTTTGCTGCCGTTTAACACATATTAAAAGAGGACTTGTTTTTTTATAATAAAATTAATTATTTATTTGTCGTAATTTTAGGCCGACACATTTATTCCTCACTCATGATTGCATACTATTTTATTTAAATTCTCCGACATTAAAGAATTATAGTTCTTCACTAAATATAAGAAATACGTACCTTTTATGCAAGTTAATGTTTTATTCAATGATGGAACGAATGAAAACATTCAGATTTTTAACATATTAAATATATTTTTTTCTTTTAAACCGAGGGTTTTTTCGTTATGATTCCGTTGTTATTTAGTTCAATACATCGCGTAAAATGGCTCATTCATCAACACTAGATAATTTTTTTATATATTCTGTAATGTAGAAAACATTTGTTTTTAATTGCCTTATTAAAATTATTGATTAACTTTCTTTTCTTAAGAAATGAATTTTGGTTCTTTTGGAAGAATCACCGTATACAAATATTGAAAAAAATAAAATAATCAGCGGTATATCACCGATTTTTTTTTTTTATTACAAAATTTAATTTTACATTTCTGACGAGATTTGCTGGGATCAAAAAAAAATCAATACTCGATTCGAGCAGAATCTTAACACCATATTGTGTATGTACATTAATTACAGATAGAAAATAAAACATTAGCCTTATCGGAAGTTGGTATTTTAAAATAACTGTTCATTAACATTTCTTTTTATTTAAAATGAAAATTTGATACTAAATTACTCCGTTACATTTCACAATCTACTTTACATTCCATTAAAATAGCATGTAATTTTACAACTTATAAAATTATAAAGAAATTCATCTATACACGAAGTATATTTAATTAAAATCGTCTGGCCTGCCATAAAATTGAATTTGTTAAAATAATAATTCATTAAAGCTGCCATCTTTTTCGATTTACTTTACACTTTTAAATTTTAAATATACTAATAACCTATTCGCATAATTTCGATTACGTTCTATTTTTCAATGCTGCTGCAGTCCTAAAGTTTCGTCTCAGAATATAGATAGTACATTTTTAATTTTCGTATTTCTCATATACATTTGTCTAAGATTAAATGCAACTATGAAATGTAAAAATATCGCCCGTTTCTTGAATTCAGTTATTATTATTACAGAATACCGAAAGCTAATATTTCGTAAATAAAATACTAACCTATACCATTGCCTTAGTTTTGACAACTAACCGTTATCGCTCAAAAAGTTTTTTTTGTTTACTTTAAATGTTTACATTCAGAATTATACATATTGTATACCATTTTGCAATTCCGTTTTAAAAAAATTTAATACCAGAGGAATTATATTACTTCCACATTTGCACCCTATCAAATTTCACATCAATTATTTAATGTAAACATCGATTTTCATAATTAAGATGTACGTAAGATGTATGTATACATACTATTGCAAAACCAAGACATTATCATTTTCTAAAAAACTCACATAATATAATCATCGTATAAATAATAATTGTTGAAATATTTCTAAACAAATTAAGTATAAATAAAATATGCCTATATATACTAATAAGAAAACGAACTTATAGCAAGTCGCGATTTGTCGTTTTCGAATTAGTAACGTATTAAAGTTCGAATGAATAAATTAAATATGAATGACATTTACGTAAACAAAGCATAAGTATTTCACAAATATTATAATGTAAACGCAAATGACTTAAAATTGACCATTGATAGCGCTAAAATCGCGGCTATCGTTGAATGATTCTTCGTTCAAATTACGACGAAGATTTTGACACCTTTCATTCATCATGTATCTTTTTGCTGGACTAATTAGCGGCAGAATTATATTTTTTTACTTACCGTGACATAACGGGGATAATATATCTACATATTCGGAGTGGCCACGTTCATTTTTGGAAGGTTTTGCATCCATGTATACACACATATATATATATATATACATATATGTGTGCGTGTGTGTGTGTGTGCGTGTGTGTAGGTGTAGGTGTAGATGTAGGTGTTTGCGTATGGTATAAAACCCGATTAAAAGAAATTCGAGTTATTTTAGATTTTCCGTTTGTTTGTTTTTATTATTTTCTTGGTAGTAAATTTTTACTGGTTTTGCCCGTTACTTACATTAACGCGTTTTTGCTTAGTCATGTTACGCCGGCGTAGTTATGTAAATTATTACCTCACTGTATGTGGAAACAATTTTAAATTGCCATCGAGAATAGGCGAAATTATTCGACTGCTAACGAGAAGTGTTTGTTCATCGCATAAATTACATGCCTTGATTGAAAATATAGAATTAAATAATTAGCTTCACCGTTACAAGATTAATAAAACATTGGTCTTTTTTTTTCTTATTGCTGCTTTGATTTTTTTTTGTGCGCTTAAAAAAACTTGTGAATAATTTTCAAGTAATAATTTACTAACTTCTATCTACAATTTCTCTCTTTATAAACTACAAACTGCTGTCCCGTATGGCTTATTTCTTAAAATCTAATCACATTGAAATTTATTATAAAATCGTAAGTAGTTAAAGAAATTCATTCTGAATAAATGAATGCGATTATTTTCGGAAATTATTGTTTTCATTTGATAAAATCTATTTGATAAAATTTCTAACAGTGACTAATTTCAGTAACTTAAACATCCGCGTGTCTGCTAATTTAAATGTTCCGAACGATTAAATGTAAAAGTTAAATTACTAATATTGTTATAGTTCAAATGGAAAAATGCAAAATATGGCATATGTTCTGATAAAAACACTGAATAAATAGAACATAGTAAATAGTTTAATCTGTTTTATTTCATCGATGAATAGTTGTAATCAACAACAGAAAGGATTGATAACAAATGAAGAGAAAAAAACAATTTTCAATAAAAATTATATAATTTTATTAAGAAATTAATATTAACACTAATGATGATTATGGAACGATGAGACTTGAGTTTAGGAATAACCTTAGTCCCCGGATTATTTCTGTTTTAGTGGCTAGAAAAGAAAATTAATTTAATAGAAATTCAGCTTTACAAAGCAGAATGTTGTAATTAAAAGCCAAATTATATTTAATTGCATAATTTCATATGTATTTTCGTAATTTTGAACGTTTTTAAATGTTTTCGAGTATTGTATTTCCGATGCAGATTCATACAGGTTGCAATCTAAGTTTTAATTTGTATAGCATGTTTCGCTCACAAAATTCATCGTTTACCGGAAGAAATTTGATCTTGGTTTGGAAATATTAGCAAACTAATATCAATCACAAAAATCGTATTCCTTAAGCTATACGTCCGTCTACGAATTGTGGGGGGGGGGCACAATTATATTACAGCGTCATCAAGTGATGAAAAGTATTATACCTAATTGACCGGTAAAGGTTTAACCCTTACCCTATTAAAATGCCCAGCAGCGAGTAATGAAAGATGTCGTCGCGACACGCTAGGGGTCATCCATTAATTACTTGAGCTGTTTCTCTTTCAATTTGGTCTCCTCTCCCTTTTGGTGAGATTCAGTGAGATTTGGTGAACCTCCCTCCCTCCTCCTCACATGAGATTTCCTCTATTAAAGGACTAAATTTATTTTTATAAAGCAGAAAAATAATACAACGTTAAAGTGCACTATAACGAATTAATTTAAATTTAGTCAAATTAAAAGTAAAGGCAGACATTTTTCACTCATTCCATACGCATTCATGTACTATACCGGGTTTTTTTTTTTTTTACTTTTTCTTTATTCTTGAAATAGAAGCTTTTAATAACCATGAAAGTTTTAGCGGGTAAAATGGGACACTCCAAAGAAAGTAAAAGACAAATTTATTACTTTTTTTTCCTATTATTTTTAAAAGTTGACGTGAGACCCCCCCCCCGTTTAAATAAGATTTGATGCGATTGAGTTCACGTAATTAATATATGTCTCCTCTAGGGGTTGGAAGCTTCTTCAACAGCCGTTTGCTATGCATTTTAATTTTACGTAAAAAATAGCGACGTTATTAAAATTTAATATTTCTCTATATAAGCGAATAGTTTGTGGTTTTTGTCGCATCCCGATGAAGTTCGAATTACCACCTCTAGACTCTGCTATATTAAGTGTTTTTATCGGTTCGGGACAAAATAAACAAATGTTTATCGCTACGTAGTCGGTTTATAGACTAGAAAAAAAATTTAGAAACATACCGGTGTAAAATGTGCATTTTTATCAAGTGGTTGGCTATTAGTTATCAGATGGCCTGTATCGCTTGGATTTCGCGGCTAGCTAATTATGTGGCTATAAATTTTCATATGTACTCGATGTAGTTCCAAGTTAAACCACCGCCCTCTTTTTATTTTTCGGCTGAAACTAGAGCCAAAGTTTTTACCTTCACCTTAAATAAAGCTGGTGCGGTTTTTGTTCGTGTAAACATTTATCACGGTACGATTTTGTCCGATTAACAGAATAAAAAATATTAATGATAGATGATTAATAGGCATGAATTTTATTAGTAAATCTAAATCCAATGTATATAATGTGAAAATCCCAATAAGAACTAATTCGTCTATCTTCAGATAGAAAAGAAAACCAAAAAAAAAATGTACAAGTTAAGCTGAAAGCAAAATACGTAATCTAAATCTGAAACAAACTATGTATCTGTTCTTTCGAATAAATATTGTAGCTATGGGAGTCAAAAATACCGCTACTTAGTACTCTAGGAATATGTAACAAAGGCTGATTTTTTGTGTAGTGTTCTTTGAAAATAAAAATTGAATTTTACAGTACAGAATGAATTGGAAGTGTGGTTATATTAGTTTTTGTACATACTACAGTGAACCGTTGACGAAATTAAGTACCGGTACTGATATGAATACATTTTTTTAAAGTGCATTTTATTTTAAAGACACGAAAAATTAACTGAAGATAAATTTATGTGGTGTAATAATCAGTAAGATTGTAAGTTGCGTTATTTTATTGTGAAAAAATAAGAAAATTAGGATTATAACTTACTCAAAAATAAAAAGTCTTTAACATTTTAATTATTTGACAACAGATTGCGTGTATGTATTATTCATTCAGAATGACAGGTCGACTTATATTGATCTTAATACTTATTTAGAGAAATTAAAATTTTAAATTAATAAAAATTAATAATATTAACGTGTCACCGTTAATTTGTTTCTATAGTATCTATTGAAAAACGATATTAAAGATTATAATTCTACGGAATGGTTAGGCGATGAACATGCCCTTCTCAAAGGTTTTTCGTGGAGGGGCGGTTCAGAAAGAGAGACCACTGGAATAATTATGTGGTCGGAACTATACTGCACGACACTACCATCGGGAGAAAAGGTAAGTTATTTTTATTAATAATGTTAATTTAAAAAAATATTAATTGAGATATTATCGCTTCTTATGACTGTTTCAATCCGAAATAAAAGTGAATACTTGTATTTTTTGGTAGGTAGCCATTATTATATTAGATACTCAAGGTACTTTTGACAGTGAGAGTACTGTGAGAGACAATGCAACGGTATTCGCTTTAAGCACGATGATCAGTTCTATTCAGATTTACAATTTATCCCAAAACGTTCAAGAAGATGATTTGCAACATCTGCAGGTATTTATAATAAACTTTTGATGATTAGTCTTATGTTTCAATTATTTATTTAAACTTTCGAAAATCATACTAACATAATGAAATTTAAAAATTTACTTGTTTTTTTTTTATGTTTTGCGCGAAAATTATTAGACGGAAATTAAAAATTTCGTTCACAGTTTGAAATCTACTTTCTTTAGATGATAATAGGTGATACATTTAATTCATAAAATAATTCGGAGTTCTGAAAAAAATTGTATTTCTAAAAAAATCGGAAAAGAAGGGATAAAATACGTTTTAGTAAAATTTTTAAATAAGAGAATAATCATAGTAAATATAAACTCCAAGTAAGATAAAAAATTCTTTATTTCTGGCGTAGATTATAAGGAGAAAAAAAAATGTTTTTATTATTTTGGTATTAAAAGTTATTAATTCATTTACAGCGTTAATTTTTATAAAAATAAGTTGAACTAATTATGTCACGACGAGGTTACGAGGTTCAAGTATAAAGCGTAGCACGTTAACAGCGGAAGTAATTGAAAAGAGAGAAATGCGTTTAACAAATAACAAAGAGAGCCATTCTTTACAAAAAACAAGAAAAGCTTCAATTGAGCTAAACTCTCGACTTTCGGTACATATCGCAAACACACCGATCATGGATAGGCCGAAAATTTTCAGCTAAATATGATGATCGCTTATTATTACGACACGCTTTCTGTGTTTGTATACTATTGAACGGATTTTGCTTCGGCTTTAAAAATTCCTAAATGAAGAATCACAGTAGGTTCGGAGGAGATATTGCGATAAAAAGAGAGAAGGTAAAGATTTAAACGAGTATAAGGATGAAGCGTCGGCAATAAATATGTAACTATTGGAAATTATCATGTGGCCAACTCGTAACAAATTTATAATGAAGTATTCTATGCGCATAAGGTAAAGGAGATAAAACTGTATGTTAATTGTTGATTTTGTTTATTTTTAAAGTGAATGCGAAGTATGCCTTCTAGTTGAGTGAAACTTTATGTTAGATTGCTACAGACATAGGTCATAGAACACCGAAAATCTTTAGGTTGAACGAGCGGAAGACCGTTTTTTATTGTGCGACGGTAAACATGTTTCCCAGAGAAGGAAAGAGTCTTTACGCAAATATATATATACCCCCCCCCCCGTACATTCATATTTAAAATTCAAGAAAACAAGCGGGTGAGTAGATGGACAGTTTATAGAATAATATAAGTCAAGAAGTAAAAAACAAACGATTATAGTAAAAATGAGCAATTTGATTTTTGGAAATGAAGCTCAGTTGACTGTAAGTAATATTTCAGCAAAGAAGGTGAAGTCGCAAGAAGTAGCTTTATAATAACGTAGACATACTATTGAATTACCGCATATTCGCAAGTATTAATTACGCAAAAACGTGTTACATATAAATAATTTTTTTGTTATGGTATGCTTTAATTTTTTGAAAAATATTTGAATACAAAATTTATTAACTATCCGGTGTATTATTAATGTTCTACAAAAAATAGTTATTAAAATTACAGACAAAATAATAAAGAATCCCGTAACCAGAAGTTTCCGTAGTTGCCGCTGGAAATATTATTTACATTTAAATCTTAAACTCCTGTCAATTACTAAGTTTGTTGTTGTGCAATATACTTAAAGTTCTTGTTTTAATTATTATATCAGTAATATTGCCAAAAGAAAGGAAAACTGAATAGAAGAAATAAACGTTTAGTGAGTTCACCGTGTAAAAAAATGAATGGTACGATGAAAATAGTAACAAGGATTAAAAATGCAGGCGATTGCAATGATAGAAGCTCCGAAACATTTGATTTCTGGTTAGGTATTTTATTTTGGTGAATTCATGCCCTGCGGTGAAGTAGAAATAATAAAATGATGTTGGAACGTTCCGATTTATGGATATTCTTTATTCGCGTAGAATGGGCTTGATCCACGATTATTTTTTATTTAAAAATAATTAAAAAAGAGGATTTAAAAAAAAATACCGAGATACAGCGAGGAGTGTTGTTAACTTAAATTTCTGCTAGTTTATTTTCTTACCGAAAAAATACAGAGTTTATTAAAGCGCCGTTCTTGTCGTATTCATTGGAGATATTTATAAAAATAGATTGCCCAGCAGCACGGAAGTGCAGTGATTAGGTAGTAATGTTTCCTTGAAGTGGAACCCGATTCCAATCCCACTGTTGAAAATATCAAAAATTATCACTTGATTTTTATCAGTGCCCGCTGTTGGCAAACTAAAATTTATTTAAAAAGAAAAAGAAACGAAAACTTATTAAAAATAGTTAAGAGGAATGAATCTAATAAAATTCTGTAAAAAATGTATTTTGTGAACGTTTATACGAATAGACATACAGACCTACACATGCGCGCATATGTACATATAGACAGGTGCGCGCGCGCGGGGGTGTGTAAATGCACAAAGAAAAGAAATCGATAACGAAGAACAGTAGTATTTTTTGCACGAAATTACTAACAGTACTGAATAGGGGGATGTTTTATGGTGGAAATAAATTTGCTGAGCCATATTTCTCACCCATACATAAATGGTAATATTTACCCGATGAAGTTTGAAAAATATCGCAGGTAATTTGTAAAAGGGTCTGAATAAAATCCGCTGCTCGCTGCCGCCGATACAGTTTTGCGTCGAAAAATAGGGGCCCCAAACTTCATACCATATTTTTTAGTGATGTGCTGGCATACAACAGGACCGAAGGAAGTATTTTGTATATAGACGGATATATTAAAAATA
This sequence comes from Icerya purchasi, assembly GCA_039619475.1. Lineage (NCBI taxonomy): Eukaryota > Metazoa > Arthropoda > Insecta > Hemiptera > Monophlebidae > Icerya > Icerya purchasi. Next base: position 93,769,456 of record CM077116.1, on the reverse strand, counting down.
GGAATATTTTATTATAAGTAAATATAAAAAAAGAAAGAAAACTGCTCTCCCGTTTACTCTGTGATATCCAGTACACCGCATAAGAGGTGCTGCAGTGCCATCTGTTCTACATGTTGATTATACACAATCATCTTAACAGATACGAAATGTACTGCTGCCTTTATCGCATTCCAGAAATTTCTTCTCCTTCATTATGCTTTGCACGTTTCTCAATTTAAATTGATCTCTTCTACTAATTGTACTTATAACGTAATTTGATAAATTAATTAATATTCCACCTAGTTGAGTTACGTAATAGTTCGTTAATTTGAAATTACGTTTTTCAACGATTAATAAGAAATAAATGCGGGGGTAAATTAGCGTAAAAAAGAAAGTAAGAAAAACTTGCATAGCTGTTTAATCTTATTCTAAAAGGCGGAGGGTATTTCTTGAAACATATAGAGTATTATGAAAATTTAGTTCTGTACAATAAAGAATTAATTAAAATTTTTATGGTCATTTATTCATTTTTTTTAGCGTTACATATTAATGTAGACTTTTTTACATTTTGGCATTTATTTTTGAGTGAGTAAGCAAAGTTTATCGTCGATAGTGGTTTCATTCAGAGACACCTTATAAAAGTGATGAATGTTGATAAAAGAGCCATTTTCACATCGTCTATTGCAAAACAAAACATTGATTGTCGCAAAAAAAAAACAACAAAAGCATCGTGTTTTTGAAACAATACACTTTTTTATGCGGGCCAAAATAATTTTGGAATCATTGATATAGACATTGATTCTTTATTTCAAATGACGTTATTAAGGCTAATTAGTAAATTCAGTTGTTTTTTTTTTTTACAGTAAATTAATATGCCATTTTTAATGATTTTTAAAAGTCTAATCATGTTTTTTAATCGATTTCAGCTGTTCACAGAATACGGCAGATTAGCTTTAGCAGATACGGGTAAAACGCCGTTTCAAAAGCTGCAGTTTATTGTAAGAGATTGGAGTTTTCCATATGAAGCAGCCTACGGTCATTTAGGAGGACAATCGTTATTGGACAAAAGATTAAAAGTAAAAGATAAAAATTATTTAGTGCAATAATACCGTATATATTTATATATAATTTAAATAAATGTAGAAAATATGTTGTTGAATGAAATAATCGATTATAAAATCGAGTAACAGAATTTTAAAATTATTGTTTAGTTTCGGTAATCAATAAAGATATAAATTTCACCATGACGTTCTAAAAAATAAGTTGGACGCCAATTTTTTTTTGTCTTCTGATAACTTTTTTAATTGTAAATGGTTGAATATCGCTCTTTAAAATTAAAAAAAGTGTTTGTATTTGTGTTCTGTAAACAGATATAACACTATTATTGAGCTAGAGTAATGCTACCGACAATTTAATGTTGGGATTTAAAAAGGTAGTTTCAATCACAACCTACTCGTAGCTGTTTATTGACTACATCCTCAGTAATACGCCACTATATCGTATAATACGATCACTGTGCCTTGTTGTTATTACAGTTTGACGAATTAAACCTCATTTTCTTCTTAACTGTTGGACTATATATTTAGTAATGAGGTAGCCAGTATATTCTTATTCGTTTCTTTACGAAAACCCGTCTGAAGACTGAAGTTACGATATCTAGTACAAAAATTAGTTTCCTATTGCAACACAGTTATCATTCTTGTTCGACCTCAGTCGCCATTTGCTCATTTATCTATACTGTAAGCTTTTAAATGTAATAAAATTGCATAGCACGATAAATTTCCCCTCGATTATTTTACTAATGTAGTTATTAGTTGTTTGATGTCCATAACTAGTTTGATGATGCGTGTCGTCTTTTGTACTAATGTAAATATTTATGAAATAAATGTAGATTCAGAGCTTTGCGTTAGCAACTTACCAGAAACGAATCAATGTGAATTCGCAGAGTTCTAATGGGTTCTGAAGATGTAGAAGACTCTCGTGTAAAATGCATGTATAAGCGGATAGTCGGAAATTGATTAAATTGTTTAAAACTCGTTTAAAATAACTAAAAAAAAAAATCTAAAATTATCATACGGATATAACTAAATTTTTGTTTTCTTTCTAAAATATATTTTTGGTTCGTTCGCTCGGTAGATACTTTTTGAAGTCGAAATTTGAATTTGTCCTACCGTACTGTCCATCACCAGATATCCAAATGGTTGTTGCTATAATGCACATCAAGCATTTAATTTTATTTTGAGGAATTGTTTTTATCTTCTATACAGTTGATGGAAGAAAATGATACAAGGTAAGCTAATAAATCGGCGAAGTTAGAACTAATGACAATGAACTCTCCGGTAATTTACCATGTAATAGTCTACGGGAGACGATTACTCAGGGACAGTATTACATGCAATTTCTTGTTTAAAGAGATGCAACTATGACGACAACGACTACGTTCAAGTATCATCAGAGATGACATAACTGAAACGACTTTTATAGCATGGAATTTATTTATTGTGTATATATATATATACATTTTGTGGATTAAGTAAAATTCCAGATATTTCGTAAACACCAAAATGGTACAGATTTCATCGGAATGTTGGATTGTATTTCCTAATTGTAGTATTAAAAAGTTAATGAAAATAAAAAAAAATCTTAATTTTGTTTAAGAACTGTTTTATTTAACAATAGTTGACAATTCATTAATATTTTAGTCTAATCTAAAGACTATAATTGCTAATAAAAAATATTAATTTAACTTTTGCAGATATCATCTACGCAGCATCCTGAATTGCAATCTCTCAGAAAACATATTAAATCTTGTTTTACCGACATAAATTGCTTTTTATTGCCCCATCCGGGGTTAAAAGTAGCTACTAACCCTAATTTCAAAGGACAGCTCACAGGTAACATTTTGAATTTTTACATTTATACGTTTGGCTTATATTTTGAATTTCGTTTAATGTATTAAACAGTAATAGAAATCGATATTTAAAAAATTAAAGTAAATTTATGTTGTAATTACATCTGGTTGAACTATCGCTTGTTCATGCATAAAATTTCTGCTTCTAATGTTTACTATAAAACAGTGAAAAAGTAGTGTTGGTTGAGATAATTTTTAAATCATTACTATCGTATATGTTGAAATTCACTTTAAAATATGCGTTATAAAATCTACCTTAATGATAAAAAATCGATAATTGTAAGTTTTAACATTTCAATAATTTTATGTTTATTCTGTACATTTATGAAAAGGGAACAAATGAATTTAAAAAGTCTATTGTACCGTATTGGAAATTAAATGTTTTCTATTGGCTTTCATTATTTTCCACTTTACAACAAAATACTAGTTTCCGACATGATGTCTACAAAATTTAACGTATAAACCATTACGGCCGAATTAAAGATGTTTTATTTTCTATTTATATATAGACATTGAAGGCGAATTTAAAACATATTTGCAAGAATTAGTACCGACGTTATTAGCTCCAGAAAATTTGGTCCAAAAGGAAATAAGCGGCCAAAAAATCAAAGTCAAAGATCTTCTACCCTACTTTAAGTGTTACATGGAACTTTTCAGTGGCGATGAATTACCGGAACCTAAATCTATGCTTATGGTACGCATTTGCTATTAAATTTGTTGTAAGCTATTTATAATTTTGGTTAATAGATTTTCTGGTTAATTCTTCTTTTTTTTTTTTTTTTTAATTTTTTAAACAAGATTTAAATTAATATAAAATTAGGAAAGAAGTATCTAATATTAACAGCCGTATAACAGGTGATGATGAGTGATGAAACTGGAACATTGAAAGTTAAAAGTTGTCCATACGAAGTTTATGAAAGTCTTAAACGACAGCATTCTAAGAATTCGTTGAATCATGATGATGATCACTCCTTTCTATGTTTTTTATTGAGGTCAATATATTGGCGCGTCAGCAAAAGTGAATGATGTTTCTTTATATTAATAGTAAATGGTGTAATGACGCTAAACCGGAAAGAGGTAAATGAACTGTGGTTTTCACAAAAACTTTCGTTATTGGTGCATATGAAAGAATATCATGATCAATTTGTTTTCTATGCAGTATTTTCAAAATATGTTTCCGAAATTTCTACGACACACTTTAATTAATGATTTTTAAAGCTTATTTGGGATTGCATCTTAACAATTTTGTGAAGGATTATCGGTCCATTTATGATTAATTCACCCCTGTCATTGCGAGAATTCAGTTTTTCATTTCCATATTGTTTTCGTCGTTCATGGAATTAACAGGCCATGTTTATAATTATTACAAAATTAAGATCTAAAATGGTAATAGATTTATGCTGAAATGCTGCGAGTACGTAACGGAAAAATGTTTTCCGATGTTTATGACAAAAATAATAAAGGTTGTTTAGTTTTGGTTAAACGTAATAGCGGTGTAAAACTAAGTTTTAAAATTTTTCACATTTATTGTTCTTTTTTTTTTTTTTTTTTTGAATGTTTTTCATTTTATCGAATTATTACAAAACATTTGGTTTTTGATTGTATTTGCTTTAATATTTTGCTCATTACAATGACGAAAACGTGCGATAAATCTGTTCGCAATATGAACAGCAGTAATGTGATAAAATGGTGTACATAAATTTGCAGAGTAATTTAATGGAATTGTTATTTCTTTGACGAATGCAGTGCTAAAAATAAGCTTAAAAGATTAGTAAACTTAGGCGTTAGAACACTTTTTTATTAAATTTCATCAAATTCATTAAATTAATTGTTTATTGAATATTTAATAAGGTGGGTCAACAGCAATACTGACGAATGATTTAGTATAGAAACTAATATTTTTCTGTTATTCTTAAAAGTTCAAAACGCTTTACAGTTTGATTTTTATTAAATACATACAAAAAACACGTATGGCAGAAAATTAATATTTAAAAAATATGTTTCGGAGTTACTCCATAATCATAGTAATAATAAAATTAAAGTTTAATTTTACTAATATTTTGATTATGGAGTAAGTTTGCGAAAATCAAAATTCCTCTATTACCAAGTTTTCGCACGTTACATGAACATTCCATTTTCTTATAATTGTTTTTAAAAAACATTCCATTTTTACCATTAATTTTTATACGTTTCAAATTTGGTTAAGCATACTGTTGAAGCTAATAAAAAAAAAAATAAACATTGAAAATTAATTAATTAGTCATTTGGATTTCTGAACTTTAAACAATTAGAAATTATAGCTTAAAGGCAGATTTTTGAGGCGGCACGTACATTTTAAATCAGAAGGAATTTTATTGAGTACGGCCATTATTTCACTTTATATTCTTGCGAATTTCCATTTACTTTTATATTTACTTCCATTAAACATGTAAATTAATAATCAGTTCCGCTTAAGAATTCGTTGTAGATTTAACAATTCATTCTTTGACACTATTCGATACTAATAAAAATTTATGATACTTCGAGTAGATTTCATACTTGATCGAATCGTTTTTATATTTTTACGTATAATTTTTGTTAGATTTATTAATTTCGTTCATTTAATAAGGGCCAAGAAATGTTAAAAGTATGGGTTTTTAAAAAATATTAGAAGTTGTGGAATACGTATTCTAAAGCAGTGTTCAAATCAAAATGTATAGCTTTTAATTTTTTTCAGAAATTTTACAGTTCAATCTCTTTTTATTCCTTAATAGGGTTACATTTTGTTAGCTCCTCCGTCTTGGCGGATAATCTTTTTCGGATGTATATTTTTTTTTCCACGCGAAAATCAGTTTCTAAATAAATCATCATGTTCCTCCTGATTATTATTTTGCGCAATAATTATTATTGATCTATTTTTATTTTTAAAAATAATTAATTATTTTAAAGGCCACTGCAGAAGCTAACAATTTATCAGCAGTTGCGGCAGCGAAAGAATCATACCATAACTCTATGGATGCGTTATGTGGCGGTGATAAACCGTTTATGAATAGTGCTCGTCTAGAATTAGAGCACATTAAGTTTAAAGAACGCGCCATTCAGCAATTTTGTAATAAACGAAAGATGGGTGGCGATGAATTTTCCGAGTCATATCGATTGAAATTGGAAAAGGTTTGTATGGAATCGTTGATCTTAAAAATCTATGTAGATTTTATTTATTTATGTAAAGTCATGTTAAAACAGTTGTATGTAATTTTACAGTAATTATTTATTAATAATTTGTAAAAAAAAAAAAATACGTACATTTTAAACACCGAATATAAAACATTTGTCAAAGAAGGTTATATTGCTTACAAAGCTGAATTAGGTCAGAAAGTGTATAAATTTTATCCGCTTTGTTATTTAAAATTAATAACTGATACAGCAGCTTATCCGCTTTGGTAAAAGAAAAGCGAGAGAAAAAGAGCAGGTAAAATTACCTTGTTATATTTAAAAATTAAGAACTTACTTCGATACACGAAATATTATTCTCAAACTGCTTAAATGGTTTACGGTACACGCGCGCCATTTTATCTCGTTATGCTTACGATCAGACTGTTTAATTAACGCAAATTAACAAAATACATTTATAGGTGGGATGGGATTACGATATAAAAAAGGTAACTTTAAATTTTCTTTTTCAAGCGTAGTTGCAGGTCGAAAAATTGCCATTTTTTAAATTGAAAATGAAAAAAAGAAAGTAGACATTAAAATATAAAACAATGTGTTGAACGCTGTTAAAATTATTTTCCGGGTATTCCGTTTTCTATCAAGTCGATTACATATGTATTTCTATATATTACATTGTTTTGTTCTTGTGATATTTTTAAAAAGAAACAAAATAAATCTGTCAAAATGTCAGTTTAAGTTATATCAGTTTCTCTCTACAATGTTCGTGGTACAATTAAATGAATATGGCGAAGTATTGTGAATTTTGTACAGCGCCTATGTTCCTTTGCATGTAAACGCTTCTGTACATTATCGGCGCATCTTATAACTATTCACTAATGGCGAAGAAATATCTCAGGTGAGCTAATTCGTTTATTTTGTTTTATTATTATTTTTCTACTGTATGCACTAATGCTAAATTCTAATACTATTTATTAAGTGTGTGCGTGTGGTGCAGGGGGGGGGGGGACAAGTTACGTGGTAAAGTAGTTCTTTCAAACAATACCAAAATTTTAAAATCTCCCGCGGTGAAATATTCGTATATTTTTAATATAATAAAGGTTTTAGAAATCACTTTCATTTGGATCTAAATTACATTTAATAGTTGTTGTTTTTTTTGTTTTTTTTTAAGAAACAGGATTAATCTTTTTCGCCACTTTCTTTTTTTGTTCTTTTAATCGTATTATGTGATTCCAAACATCGTAACTAATTAATCCTTTTTTGTCGTGATTCAATGTTTTTTTGTGTGTATATTTGTTGTACTTGTAAGATTTATTTTATGTAGACAAAAAATAATTTTTATGGTTTGGTATTAAAGAAAGTACTATTTACAGTGGAGAAAAAAAATTACAGGCAGTGTTGTTTTTGGTATTAAGTCGACTATTTAATCTTTAACACTGCCTAATGCGTAAAGTGCAAAAAAAATATTTTCCATTAATATAATACATTACATTTAATTGTTTTTTTGTTTTTTTCTTTCAGGATATAGATAGAACATTTGAAGCGATGCGTAAATATCATTTGGAATTGCAGACCTCTAATTTGCAAAGGGAATTTCTACATACCTGCGCAATATTTTCTGCTTTGGCTTTGTTAAATATATGTGTTAATACGTATTTTTTTTGACATACATGCAAGCGCACGTATTACGTGTATGTGTGTGTGCGTATGTAAATAATCCGTAATGTTGTAAAAATTAACTTCTCTGGACGTTAAATTGACTATAAATATTTAAGTTAAATACCTAAATTTTTAGGACATATTATGATGTCAAAAATGATTGTTCGGAAATTAAATATAATCATACGGAACAGAGATATTTTGTTTCTTTATTTATCGTTTTTAATATTGCATACGCTATAATTTTATTTGCAAAAAAAATTGATGCGTTATTTCACCTCTTTTTTTTTTTTTTTTTTTTTTTTTTGATGCGTACATATCTGATGTGATTCTTATATTTATTTGTTTTAGGACATCGAAGATGATTATGCTCAGTTTAAATCTCACAATGCCAGTAAAAATGTTTTCAAAGCTTTCCGAACCCCAGCTACTATTGTAACAGCAGTTGTATTGGTTTACATGCTGTCCGGTATATTTAGTATATTTGGAATATATACTCTAGTGAACGTAGCGAATATCGTTATGGTTATAGGTATTATTACATTAGGAACGTGGGCGTACGTAAGGTAAACATTTAATTATTCCTCATTCATTTGTATTTTCATAATTTCAGTAGTCATCGAAAATGCTTCGCATATTTATCGGTTAAAATATTGTTAGCATTATAATAGTGGAAAATCTGTATTGTTATAGGCGATATTTAAAAATCTCTAAACGGTGAAGTGTGGTTTTTGAAAGTTGGCAGGCACGATTTTCTGTCAACAAGCGACTGATTATAAAAAAAAGGCAACAGTTTTTTATATTTTTGTTTTCTAAATTTTCCCAAATTCTGATATTTCCTCACCGTTACACGTTTGTTCTGCATCGCGCAGATTTTTTTTTTTTTTTAATTTGTTATTTTATTTTCATTTTTTCTATTTTGTTTGTTTTCGTATTTTAATCTTCTGTACAATCTCAATCTTTTTTTTTTCATTGATATTATCAACTGTTGCCACCACTTATACAACTTTTGCTGGCAATTTCTTATTTACTTCTGGTGTTTACGAAGAATTGTTGTCGGGGTCAGTGTGATGAATTGTTTATTATCCCGAGGGAAAAAAATATCGATTTGTCTCAAATATTTCATTTCAAATGAATTTCATTCTAACTAAATTGTAAACTGAATATTTCTGATTTTATGTTTAATATAAAAAATCGTGATTATAAAATTCCATTTTTAAAAATGAATTCTTCATTACATAATTAAAAGTGAATAAATAAAGTATAGATCACCTTTTAACATTTATAATAACGATTAAAACGGATCAAGTTTGGTAAGAAATGAGGTTATTTCGTTTCATTTTGCTTAAATTCGATATAATCGAATGAAAATTGGGTATCGAGTGATAGCACGTGATTAATTAGCAAACTATTTCTTTGTTCATGATACAGTACAACAAACAATTGTGCGTTATTTAATATACAAAAACTTAATAAAACCGTTGATTAAATAAATTAAACAAAATCGGAAGTTAATATGAACAAGTTTAAGCGAATAAATGAAAATATTAACTGTTTTATATATTCTTTGTTAAATTAATGGCGTGTAAAAACAATTTTAATGCTCGTGTTTTATTTTTCACTTTAATTTTACTTTATTTGAATATTAATAACGGGCGCTTATTTTTTTCTGTTTTGTTTTATTGGAATATATCACGCTTCTTCTTAATTCCGCCGTCTCCGTCCGAAGTTAGGCGATCATCGTGGCTATTGTTGATTTTGATTGTACGGCTTCTTGTAGTTCGGCTGTGGTACATCCCCCCTCCCATCTGCTAGTCAAGGCATTTTTCTTCTACCCGGTAATCTTTTCCCTTCAATTTCACCCTGTCGTACCAACTGCAGAAGATGGTATTTTTCCAGATGCCTGGAGATAGGGCCAACATATTCAAATTTTCGACCTTGTATAATTTTTAGCAGTTCGGTTTTTTCGGCCGTTTGATCAAGAACTTCTTAGTTCGTAACATTGTCTCTATATGAGATTTTGGGCATCCGTCGGATGCATACATTTCAAAGTCAGTCAATTTCTTGTCTAAGTCTTTAGTGCGGATCCAACTTTTTATACTATAGAGCAGTACTGACCAGACATAGCATTTTAATTGGTTTTACACGTAATTGGAGGTTTAACTCTTTTCTGACCATCAAATTCTTCATACTTAGGAATGCTTGGCTCACTTGTTCGATTCTGGTGCGTATTTCAACAGTCTGATCCGTGCCTTCGTGAAACCAAGTCCTCAGGTACTTGAATTTGTGGACGCGTTGGATAATTTAATCCTTTACGTGCAGTTTTAGCTTTGTGTCATTATTCTGAGCTTCTGCAACCCACACTGTCTTATCTACATTAATTTCGAGACCATAGAAACTGCTGCTTGCCGCTACTCGGTTTAGCATATTTTGTAATTTCGGGATACTGTCTTCAATTAACACTGTGTCGTGTGCGTACCTTAAACTTGAGATGCATTCGTTGTTTATTTTTATACCATCTTCTTCATTTAAAGCATCCTGGAAAATTGTTTCTGAGTAAATATTAAACAGCGTTGGAGATAAAACACATCCCTGACGCACCCTCTTTTTGATGAAGATTTTATCAGATGTTTCCCCTTCGCTGCGGATGATTTCTGATTGGCCCCAGTAAAGTGATCTTATTATACGCTTTATTTTGTAGTCGATTCCTACCTTTTCTAAGATTTCCATCAGTTTTTCGTGTTTTACACAATCAAATGCTTTGTAGTAGTCAATGAAACAGCAATATAAATTATGGTTTAAATTTCGACATCTTTGATCCAGTATGTTATGAGAACATATTGCCTCCCTTGTGCCATGTCCGTTTCTAACACCAAACTAGTTAGTACCAGAATTATTTTCACATTTGTCGTATAATCGGAAATGGATGATTTTCAGAAAAATTTTTAAAATCTGTGACATGAGATTGATAGTACGTTAATCGTTGCAGTTTGTTGCGCTACCTTTTTTTGGTAATGTAATGAATACTGATTTCAACCAATCTTGTGGTATATGATCTGAGGTTAAAATTGAATTGAAGAATTTGACTAGAGATGTAAGACTGGAGGGACTGTGTGGAATACTTTGAGAAGTTCACCTTGCATGTTATCTGAGCCCACTGCTTTTCCGTCCTTCAAATTCTTAATTGCACGTAAGATTTTGCCCAACTTAATGGGATTGGTGTTCGTTTGACTAGTATTTGTAGGACTAGAATCAACTAGTGTTTTTAGATTAATAGGGAGATGATCATCATTGAATAATTCTTCTATGTATTCTTTCCATCGTTTCATGCTTATGTTCTTCTCTGGTATGATTTCGCCATTCTTATCTTTTAGAAATCTGCCTCTCTTGCGGTTGATGTTCGTGAATTCTTTGATTTTTGTATTTACATTGATTGTATCGTGTTTGAATTGTAAGAGCTCGATTTCGTTGCACTTTTCGGTTTACCAAGCATCTTTTGCTTCCCGTACCATTCTTCAAATTGATCTATTAATTTCCTTACATTTCGATTTATCACGTTTAAGCAATCTTTTTTCCTCCATTAGAGCTAGTACATCTTCGTTCACCCATGTCTTGTTTCTCTTCCCTTTTTGCAATACCAATTATCTTGTTCTGTATGTTGCACTGTGCTATTTTCTAAGCTGCCCATGTTTCTTCAATACTGTTTACATTGATTTCGCTGGTAAAAATTTTAACCAATTCATCTCTAGTTGTTACTCTTATGGAGTTTAAGCTTCTGGATATCAGTGCGTTGAAACATAAGGGGCTTATAAGATTTCAGAACCAAATTCTAAGGGTAATAACAACTGGATTATGATCTGAGTTGGGATCAGCGCCGGGATATGTGCTTGCTGATATGAGATCTGTTTTGAAGCTTTGACTGAGAAGTATAAAATCAATCTGGTTGAGAAATTCGCCCGAAGGTGATGTCCATGTGTATAGGAGACGGGGATCTAATTGGAAAAAGATGTTCGATATCACCATATTGTTCTCACTGCAGAATTGAACAAATCTGTCTCCGTGGCTGTTCCTTCCTCCTAAACCAAAACGGCCAACCATGTTGTTTTGGACTCCTTGTCCGACTTTGTCGTTTCAGTCATCAGATTCTATGGTAATTTTCAACGCTTTTAGTTAATTTCATCGCTGTTAAAATCTGATTATGGAATTCTTCAATTATGTTGTCATCTTTATTGGCTGTAGGGGCATATACTTGAATGAAGTTCAATGGACGGAAGTTTGTTTTAGATCTGATCAGTAGCACTCTTTGGGAAATTGGTGCAAATTCCAGCTCCGAGTTTCTGATACTCTTATTAACTAATGCCCCAACTCCTCTAACGTGATTTCTGCTGTCCGCACCAGAGTAATAAAAGTCGGCTTTTTCTAACTTCGTGCATCCTCAATCAGGCCAATGTACTTCACTAAGTCCAAGAATCGCAATGGTCAGCCTTTTCCTCTCTGCGCTCATATTGTGTATTTTACCAGCTTGGAGAAGGCTGCGGATGTTCTATGTTACAATACGTGTCTTCTTGTTTATAATTTTAAACTTGTTGCGTGTTGTTTCATCATTGGCTACTGGGGGTAATCTTCGCATCGTCGTCCCACTTAAGGGCTGCCGCGGAGTAACAGCCCTTTTTTTAGGATTTCTAGCCATAATGATGAGAGGGACGTTACTCTGGTGGGTTCCCGTTGCCTTCCAGAGGATTTTCTGTCGGAGTTGTCTGCCCTGGCCGAAAGGACCCGGTTTAAAGCGTCGGATACTCGCCTACTCGCTCTAGATTGGTATTCACCAGTCCGACTGGAGCACATTTTGTTGCGAACGAGTTGATGATAGTCTGCTGCTGGTCGTGCAGTATGAACAGCTTAACGGTATTTATTAGAAGTAACACCTTCGGCGAGTAAACCCTCCTCCGTTTTCCTATCATCGAGTGAGTTCTGATTTAGCTTTTCTGATCAGCGCTAAGCCCTCCGAGTAGAAAATTACCACCCTGCATGACATGGATGTACAGAACTCACGTGGTTATTGTTTCCTTTCTCCGCCGGTGGGACTAGCATCATTTGGCGATTGAGTGACTAGTTACTAGAAAAGGTAGCTCTAGTTACAATAACCTGTGCCCCGCACGACATATATCACACTATAATAAAAAAATAACTTTAAAATAAATTAAACATCCGTAAATAAATATTGTTCAATAATGCGCAAGAAAATAGAAACGACAATATATACGAAAGGAGAAATGTTATAAAATATGATGCGGAAAAAGTTAAAAGCGGCAGAGATAGGTATATATTTACGAAAAAATATATTAGCAATTAAACAGCTCAGGATTTCTACTTTGTGAAAAACCAGAAATTTCATTAATCAACAAGAATTTAAAGAAGATACTAAAGTATCTGCAAGTTATATTGAACTTGAAAGTATTCAAAATGATTACAAAACTTTAGTACATGTGCATTTACTCTATTAAGTTCATAAAAATTCTCATGGAATTTTATTAGTAATCCAAATGTTGAAACAGAAGATCAAGGTAGTAATAAATTTTATGTACATATTGACGAGAAGTAAAAATTGTATTTAGAGGTTTGAGATTTTGTTAGCGATATCAAATTATATTGAGATATAATAAAAAAAAGTGTGAAACATTTGGAAATTGTACAGTTTTTTTTAAATATGGTTGTTGCTTTCGAGTCGGAGAAAAAAAATTTAAAACCGTGCAAAGTCAAGAAAATTTATATAAAAAGAAAAATAATCACCCTAATAGCTATATTTTACTGTGCTTTTAAAAAGCCAGTAATCATTATGCTAATCATGAAGATAATATGTATGTGTATATAAATTTGGAAAAAATGTTACAGGTGTGAGTAATAAAAATAAAAAGAGAATAAAGAATGTATTTAGCGATTAAAAGGATACAATCGGTCAACCGATACTATTGAATAAATAAAATATTAACAATTGTTTGGTAACATTTCCTGTTTATGAATAAATTGTTGATATATTTTTGTTTTATGTTTTGTTTAATTTATGAAAAATATTGTAAATATTTTTAATAATAATAAATAAGACACTATTTGATATGTAAATTGGGATTTGGTAACCAACAGTCTGCGGACTGCAAGAAGCCTACCAAATGATTTTATATGACCTGATAAATATTGATATAAAACAAAATAATGATATACATCAATTATATATAAGATAACTAATAAACAGAATCAACTTTTGAAGATCATGTATTGGTTTAAAGCAGTGTTCTGCAAAGTATGTGCCGCGGCACACTAGTGTACCATAGTCATTAGATGGTGTGCCGCAGAAAAATGTTGTTTTATGAGAAAGTTATAAAATACTTAATATACCTACACATAGCTGAGAATTATATAAGCAAAGCACTTCGTTGCACGAGGAACAGGACAGCCCTTCTCACTCGCGCCTCACATTAATACTATGGCCGCATGCATGAGCATATCAAGTCAATGTGACATATCCCTGCACCTGTCATTGTCGTGTGCTTTTGTAAACAAAAACAAATCGATATTCACTAGTAACTAGCCGCTAGTTTATGATTTTGTCTTTGCGATTGTATATGTAATTGACTTTTTTAATTGTGTATAATATAATGGATAAATTCATTAAATGTACTGCAAGATTGTCAAGTAAAACTAATGATTCCCAAGAAGAAGCCTAGTCAATGAAGAAAAAACTTAAGATTGTTAATCGAAAATATGATGACAGCTATGTAAGTTATGGCTTTATATATTGTGGACATGAATCAAGCCCAATCCCAAAATGTTTGTGGAGAAACTTTGGGTAATAATTCAATGGTGCCCAGTAAACTTTTAGGACATTTAACTACTAAACATCCATCAGAGCTCAAAAAGAAAAGCCTATTTTCAATGTTTGAAAGACCAGTCTAAGAAACAGTTAAAACATCAGACAAAGTGCAGAAAGTAAGCTGTGCGATTGCTAATATGTTAGTTAAATCCAAGAAGCCTCATTCTCTCACTGAAACTTTAATTTTACTTGTCTGCAAAAAAGTTGTGAAGATTATGATTAGCCAAGAAGCTGCTAAGGAAATTGAAAAAAATACTAACGTCAACAGATACAATATTTCTAGTGACATTAAATCAACGTTAATTGAAAAATTATGGCTTAGTGGAGTTTTTATGCTACAAGTCAATGAGTCTGCTGATATCAGTAGTCACACACACCTCATCTCAAATGTGAGGTACATTGAGGGATGTGAAATAAAAGGACTTTTTGTTTTGTCTGTCATTAATTGGTTATACCACTGGAGATGAAATATTCAAAATAACAGATTAGTACTTCAGTGAGCATAATTTGGAATGGCATAGCTGAATTAGCATTTGTACAGACCAAGCAGCAGCTATGATGGGAAAAATTAGGGGATTTATAATCAGGGATTCTGAAAAAAAACCTCAACATTAAAAATTTACATTGCTTTTTACATAGTGAAGCACTGATGACGAGGTCTCTGCCTGATCAATTGTTGTCTATTCTTCAAGAAGTCATCAAAATTGTCAATTATATCCATTTACAATCGCTAAACTCATCTGTTTAATTCAGTGTGTCAGGAAATAGGAGCAGATCATCTGTCACTTCTGTTTCATACAGAAGTATAATGGGTTTCTCAGATTTACAAGCTAAGAAATGAGACCCAGATGTTTTTAGAGGTCTAAGGTTCAGACATTCAGACATTGCTTCTCTGTTTAAAAAAGAAGAGTGGGTAGTAAAACTAGCATACCTGGAGGGCATATTCACTCATTTAAATGAGCTTAACAAAAAAGTGCAAGGCTCTTTTCATATTATATTGATTTAAATAATAAATAAATATTAAACAAACATTGGTTTTTTCTATGGCATAACTCTAAAATTTATTGATTTCGAAGGTGTACCTTAAACACAAAGTTTGCAGAATACTGGTTTAAAGTAATTAAATACTGTCTTTATTACTCTAGTGCATTAGTTTTAGTTGAATGGAACTGTAATCATGGCATGAAATTAATTGGCAATATTTTATTTATAATTAACTGTATTTCATGAATTTATATTTGTTTATTTTTATTAATTATTACAATCAGTAATATACAATATGTATAACACATCAACTGTTTTACTTTCACAATCGAAATAGAGAAGTATACTTAAATAGATGATTAAAAATTACGGCTCCTCGAAGGCTTGCATTGGATACTGTGCTAATGTGAGTTCAAATTGTAGCCAATAATGAATGTTCTTCATTTACGGTCACAAAATTAGAGAATTTTTCTATCTATTCTGTATTACCCATGAAGAATACATGGTACTGCAAATAATTTAATTCAATCTAAAATGTTTGTTTAATGTATTTACTATAGTTCATTTAAACTATACAAGTATTACTATGTTATTGGAATTTTTTTTTATAATTTTAAACAAGTGAAATAGTTTTTTTATCATACAATAACAACAATAAAATTATCAATGGTCACATACTCCTTGATCTAGATATGTATGCTTTAAAACACCATTAAAAGATGCGGCTCTTCAAAGGCTTGCATTGGATACTGTGCTAATGTGAGTTCAATTTGTAGCCAATAATGAATGTACTTCATTTACGGTCACAAAATTAGAGAATTTTTCTATCTATTTTGTATTACCCATGAAGAATACATGGTACTGCAAATAATTTAATTCAATCTAA
Organism: Icerya purchasi; assembly: GCA_039619475.1. NCBI lineage: Eukaryota > Metazoa > Arthropoda > Insecta > Hemiptera > Monophlebidae > Icerya > Icerya purchasi. The sequence goes on along the minus strand of CM077116.1, from coordinate 93,753,022 downwards.
AATGTTTGTTTAATGTATTTACTATAGTTCATTTAAACTATACAAGTATTACTATGTTATTGGAATTTTTTTTTTTTTTAATTTTAAACAAGTCCAATAGTTTTTTTGGTGTGCAATAATAACAATAAAATTATCAATAGTGACATGCCCATTGATCTAGATATGTATGTTTTAAAACACCATTAAAAGATGCGGCTCTTCGAAGGCTTGCATTGGATACTGTACTAATGTTAGTTCAAATTGTAGCCAATAATGAATGTTCTTCATTTACGGTCACAAAATTAGAGAATTTTTCTATCTATTTTGTATTACCCATGAAGAATACATGGTACTGTAAACTATTTAATTCAATCTATAAAATATTCATTTAATATATTTACTATAGTTTATTTAAACTATACAAGTATTACTATGCTACTGGAATTTTTTTTATAATTTTAAAGAAGTGAAATAGTTTTTTAGCATACAATAATAACAATAAAATTATCAATAGTCACATGCCCATTGATCTAGATATGTATGTTTTAAAACACCATTAAAAGATGCGGCTCTTCGAAGGCTTGCATTGGATACTGTGCTAATGTGAGTTCAATTTGTAGCCAATAATGAATGTACTTCATTTACGGTCACAAAATTAGAGAATTTTTCTATCTATTTTGTATTACCCATGAAGAATACATGGTACTGCAAATAATTTAATTCAATCTAAAATGTTTGTTTAATGTATTTACTATAGTTCATTTAAACTATACAAGTATTACTATGTTATTGGAATTTTTTTTTTTTTTAATTTTAAACAAGTCCAATAGTTTTTTTGGTGTGCAATAATAACAATAAAATTATCAATAGTGACATGCCCATTGATCTAGATATGTATGTTTTAAAACACCATTAAAAGATGCGGCTCTTCGAAGGCTTGCATTGGATACTGTACTAATGTTAGTTCAAATTGTAGCCAATAATGAATGTTCTTCATTTACGGTCACAAAATTAGAGAATTTTTCTATCTATTTTGTATTACCCATGAAGAATACATGGTACTGTAAACTATTTAATTCAATCTATAAAATATTCATTTAATATATTTACTATAGTTTATTTAAACTATACAAGTATTACTATGCTACTGGAATTTTTTTTATAATTTTAAAGAAGTGAAATAGTTTTTTAGCATACAATAATAACAATAAAATTATCAATAGTCACATGCCCATTGATCTAGATATGTATGTTTTAAAACACCATTAAAAGATGCGGCTCTTCGAAGGCTTGCATTGGATACTGTGCTAATGTGAGTTCAATTTGTAGCCAATAATGAATGTACTTCATTTACGGTCACAAAATTAGAGAATTTTTCTATCTATTTTGTATTACCCATGAAGAATACATGGTACTGCAAATAATTTAATTCAATCTAAAATGTTTGTTTAATGTATTTACTATAGTTCATTTAAACTATACAAGTATTACTATGTTATTGGAATTTTTTTTTTTTTTAATTTTAAACAAGTCCAATAGTTTTTTTGGTGTGCAATAATAACAATAAAATTATCAATAGTGACATGCCCATTGATCTAGATATGTATGTTTTAAAACACCATTAAAAGATGCGGCTCTTCGAAGGCTTGCATTGGATACTGTACTAATGTTAGTTCAAATTGTAGCCAATAATGAATGTTCTTCATTTACGGTCACAAAATTAGAGAATTTTTCTATCTATTTTGTATTACCCATGAAGAATACATGGTACTGTAAACTATTTAATTCAATCTATAAAATATTCATTTAATATATTTACTATAGTTTATTTAAACTATACAAGTATTACTATGCTACTGGAATTTTTTTTATAATTTTAAAGAAGTGAAATAGTTTTTTAGCATACAATAATAACAATAAAATTATCAATAGTCACATGCCCATTGATCTAGATATGTATGTTTTAAAACACCATTAAAAGATGCGGCTCTTCGAAGGCTTGCATTGGATACTGTGCTAATGTTAGTTCAAATTGTAGCCAATAATGAATGTTCTTCATTTACGGTCACAAAATTAGAGAATTTTGCTATCTATTTTGTATTACCCATGAAGAATACATGGTACTGTAAATAATTTAATTCAATCTAAAATGTTTGTTTAGTGTATTTACTATAGTTCATTTAAACTATACAAGTATTACTATGTTATTGGAATTTTTTTTTATAATTTTAAACAAGTCCAATAGTTTTTTTGGTGTGCAATAATAACAATAAAATTATCAATAGTGACATGCCCATTGATCTAGATATGTATGTTTTAAAACACCATTAAAAGATGCGGCTCTTTGAAGGCTTGCATTGGATACTGTGCTAATGTTAGTTCAAATTGTAGCCAATAATGAATGTTCTTCATTTACGGTCACAAAATTAGAGAATTTTTCTACCTATTTTGTATTACCCATGAAGAATACATGGTACTGTAAACTATGTAATTCAATCTAAAATATTTATTTAATGTATTTACTATAGTTTATTTAAACTATACAAGTATTACTATGTTATTGGAATTTTTTTTTTATAATTTTAAACAAGTGAAATAGTTTTTTTATCATACAATAACAACAATAAAATTATCAATGGTCACATACTCCTTGATCTAGATATGTATGCTTTAAAACACCATTAAAAGATGCGGCTCTTCGAAGGCTTGCATTGGATACTGTGCTAATGTGAGTTCAATTTGTAGCCAATAATGAATGTACTTCATTTACGGTCACAAAATTAGAGAATTTTTCTATCTATTTTGTATTACCCATGAAGAATACATGGTACTGCAAATAATTTAATTCAATCTAAAATGTTTGTTTAATGTATTTACTATAGTTCATTTAAACTATACAAGTATTACTATGTTATTGGAAATTTTTTTTATAATTTTAAACAAGTCCAATAGTTTTTTTGGTGTGCAATAATAACAATAAAATTATCAATAGTGACATGCCCATTGATCTAGATATGTATGTTTTAAAACACCATTAAAAGATGCGGCTCTTCGAAGGCTTGCATTGGATACTGTGCTAATGTTAGTTCAAATTGTAGCCAATAATGAATGTTCTTCATTTACGGTCACAAAATTAGAGAATTTTGCTATCTATTTTGTATTACCCATGAAGAATACATGGTACTGTAAACTATGTAATTCAATCTAAAATATTTATTTAATGTATTTACTATAGTTTATTTAAACTATACAAGTATTACTATGTTATTGGAATTTTTTTTTATAATTTTAAACAAGTGAAATAGTTTTTTTATCATACAATAACAACAATAAAATTATCAATGGTCACATACTCCTTGATCTAGATATGTATGCTTTAAAACACCATTAAAAGATGCGGCTCTTCGAAGGCTTGCATTGGATACTGTGCTAATGTGAGTTCAATTTGTAGCCAATAATGAATGTACTTCATTTACGGTCACAAAATTAGAGAATTTTTCTATCTATTTTGTATTACCCATGAAGAATACATGGTACTGCAAATAATTTAATTCAATCTAAAATGTTTGTTTAATGTATTTACTATAGTTCATTTAAACTATACAAGTATTACTATGTTATTGGAATTTTTTTTTATAATTTTAAACAAGTCCAATAGTTTTTTTGGTGTGCAATAATAACAATAAAATTATCCATAGTGACATGCCCATTGATCTAGATATGTATGTTTTAAAACACCATTAAAAGATGCGGCTCTTCGAAGGCTTGCATTGGATACTGTGCTAATGTTAGTTCAAATTGTAGCCAATAATGAATGTTCTTCATTTACGGTCACAAAATTAGAGAATTTTGCTATCTATTTTGTATTACCCATGAAGAATACATGGTACTGTAAACTATGTAATTCAATCTAAAATATTTATTTAATGTATTTACTATAGTTTATTTAAACTATACAAGTATTACTATGTTATTGGAATTTTTTTTTTATAATTTTAAACAAGTGAAATAGTTTTTTTATCATACAATAACAACAATAAAATTATCAATGGTCACATACTCCTTGATCTAGATATGTATGCTTTAAAACACCATTAAAAGATGCGGCTCTTCGAAGGCTTGCATTGGATACTGTGCTAATGTGAGTTCAATTTGTAGCCAATAATGAATGTACTTCATTTACGGTCACAAAATTAGAGAATTTTTCTATCTATTTTGTATTACCCATGAAGAATACATGGTACTGTAAATAATTTAATTCAATCTAAAATGTTTGTTTAGTGTATTTACTATAGTTCATTTAAACTATACAAGTATTACTATGTTATTGGAATTTTTTTTTATAATTTTAAACAAGTCCAATAGTTTTTTTGGTGTGCAATAATAACAATAAAATTATCAATAGTGACATGCCCATTGATCTAGATATGTATGTTTTAAAACACCATTAAAAGATGCGGCTCTTTGAAGGCTTGCATTGGATACTGTGCTAATGTTAGTTCAAATTGTAGCCAATAATGAATGTTCTTCATTTACAGTCACAAAATTAGAGAATTTTTCTATCTATTTTGTATTACCCATGAAGAATACATGGTACTGTAAACTATGTAATTCAATCTAAAATATTTATTTAATGTATTTACTATAGTTTATTTAAACTATACAAGTATTACTATGTTATTGGAATTTTTTTTTTATAATTTTAAACAAGTGAAATAGTTTTTTTATCATACAATAACAACAATAAAATTATCAATGGTCACATACTCCTTGATCTAGATATGTATGCTTTAAAACACCATTAAAAGATGCGGCTCTTCGAAGGCTTGCATTGGATACTGTGCTAATGTGAGTTCAATTTGTAGCCAATAATGAATGTACTTCATTTACGGTCACAAAATTAGAGAATTTTTCTATCTATTTTGTATTACCCATGAAGAATACATGGTACTGCAAATAATTTAATTCAATCTAAAATGTTTGTTTAATGTATTTACTATAGTTCATTTAAACTATACAAGTATTACTATGTTATTGGAATTTTTTTTTATAATTTTAAACAAGTCCAATAGTTTTTTTGGTGTGCAATAATAACAATAAAATTATCAATAGTGACATGCCCATTGATCTAGATATGTATGTTTTAAAACACCATTAAAAGATGCGGCTCTTCGAAGGCTTGCATTGGATACTGTGCTAATGTTAGTTCAAATTGTAGCCAATAATGAATGTTCTTCATTTACGGTCACAAAATTAGAGAATTTTTCTATCTATTTTGTATTACCCGTGAAGAATACATGGTACTGCAAATAATTTAATTCAATCTAAAATGTTTGTTTAATGTATTTACTATAGTTCATTTAAACTATACAAGTATTACTATGTTATTGGAATTTTTTTTTATAATTTTAAACAAGTCCAATAGTTTTTTTGGTGTGCAATAATAACAATAAAATTATCAATAGTGACATGCCCATTGATCTAGATATGTATGTTTTAAAACACCATTAAAAGATGCGGCTCTTTGAAGGCTTGCATTGGATACTGTGCTAATGTTAGTTCAAATTGTAGCCAATAATGAATGTTCTTCATTTACGGTCACAAAATTAGAGAATTTTTCTACCTATTTTGTATTACCCATGAAGAATACATGGTACTGTAAACTATGTAATTCAATCTAAAATATTTATTTAATGTATTTACTATAGTTTATTTAAACTATACAAGTATTACTATGTTATTGGAATTTTTTTTTTATAATTTTAAACAAGTGAAATAGTTTTTTTATCATACAATAACAACAATAAAATTATCAATGGTCACATACTCCTTGATCTAGATATGTATGCTTTAAAACACCATTAAAAGATGCGGCTCTTCGAAGGCTTGCATTGGATACTGTGCTAATGTGAGTTCAATTTGTAGCCAATAATGAATGTACTTCATTTACGGTCACAAAATTAGAGAATTTTTCTATCTATTTTGTATTACCCATGAAGAATACATGGTACTGCAAATAATTTAATTCAATCTAAAATGTTTGTTTAATGTATTTACTATAGTTCATTTAAACTATACAAGTATTACTATGTTATTGGAAATTTTTTTTATAATTTTAAACAAGTCCAATAGTTTTTTTGGTGTGCAATAATAACAATAAAATTATCAATAGTGACATGCCCATTGATCTAGATATGTATGTTTTAAAACACCATTAAAAGATGCGGCTCTTCGAAGGCTTGCATTGGATACTGTGCTAATGTTAGTTCAAATTGTAGCCAATAATGAATGTTCTTCATTTACGGTCACAAAATTAGAGAATTTTGCTATCTATTTTGTATTACCCATGAAGAATACATGGTACTGTAAACTATGTAATTCAATCTAAAATATTTATTTAATGTATTTACTATAGTTTATTTAAACTATACAAGTATTACTATGTTATTGGAATTTTTTTTTATAATTTTAAACAAGTGAAATAGTTTTTTTATCATACAATAACAACAATAAAATTATCAATGGTCACATACTCCTTGATCTAGATATGTATGCTTTAAAACACCATTAAAAGATGCGGCTCTTCGAAGGCTTGCATTGGATACTGTGCTAATGTGAGTTCAATTTGTAGCCAATAATGAATGTACTTCATTTACGGTCACAAAATTAGAGAATTTTTCTATCTATTTTGTATTACCCATGAAGAATACATGGTACTGCAAATAATTTAATTCAATCTAAAATGTTTGTTTAATGTATTTACTATAGTTCATTTAAACTATACAAGTATTACTATGTTATTGGAATTTTTTTTTATAATTTTAAACAAGTCCAATAGTTTTTTTGGTGTGCAATAATAACAATAAAATTATCCATAGTGACATGCCCATTGATCTAGATATGTATGTTTTAAAACACCATTAAAAGATGCGGCTCTTCGAAGGCTTGCATTGGATACTGTGCTAATGTTAGTTCAAATTGTAGCCAATAATGAATGTTCTTCATTTACGGTCACAAAATTAGAGAATTTTGCTATCTATTTTGTATTACCCATGAAGAATACATGGTACTGTAAACTATGTAATTCAATCTAAAATATTTATTTAATGTATTTACTATAGTTTATTTAAACTATACAAGTATTACTATGTTATTGGAATTTTTTTTTTATAATTTTAAACAAGTGAAATAGTTTTTTTATCATACAATAACAACAATAAAATTATCAATGGTCACATACTCCTTGATCTAGATATGTATGCTTTAAAACACCATTAAAAGATGCGGCTCTTCGAAGGCTTGCATTGGATACTGTGCTAATGTGAGTTCAATTTGTAGCCAATAATGAATGTACTTCATTTACGGTCACAAAATTAGAGAATTTTTCTATCTATTTTGTATTACCCATGAAGAATACATGGTACTGTAAATAATTTAATTCAATCTAAAATGTTTGTTTAGTGTATTTACTATAGTTCATTTAAACTATACAAGTATTACTATGTTATTGGAATTTTTTTTTATAATTTTAAACAAGTCCAATAGTTTTTTTGGTGTGCAATAATAACAATAAAATTATCAATAGTGACATGCCCATTGATCTAGATATGTATGTTTTAAAACACCATTAAAAGATGCGGCTCTTTGAAGGCTTGCATTGGATACTGTGCTAATGTTAGTTCAAATTGTAGCCAATAATGAATGTTCTTCATTTACAGTCACAAAATTAGAGAATTTTTCTATCTATTTTGTATTACCCATGAAGAATACATGGTACTGTAAACTATGTAATTCAATCTAAAATATTTATTTAATGTATTTACTATAGTTTATTTAAACTATACAAGTATTACTATGTTATTGGAATTTTTTTTTTATAATTTTAAACAAGTGAAATAGTTTTTTTATCATACAATAACAACAATAAAATTATCAATGGTCACATACTCCTTGATCTAGATATGTATGCTTTAAAACACCATTAAAAGATGCGGCTCTTCGAAGGCTTGCATTGGATACTGTGCTAATGTGAGTTCAATTTGTAGCCAATAATGAATGTACTTCATTTACGGTCACAAAATTAGAGAATTTTTCTATCTATTTTGTATTACCCATGAAGAATACATGGTACTGCAAATAATTTAATTCAATCTAAAATGTTTGTTTAATGTATTTACTATAGTTCATTTAAACTATACAAGTATTACTATGTTATTGGAATTTTTTTTTATAATTTTAAACAAGTCCAATAGTTTTTTTGGTGTGCAATAATAACAATAAAATTATCAATAGTGACATGCCCATTGATCTAGATATGTATGTTTTAAAACACCATTAAAAGATGCGGCTCTTCGAAGGCTTGCATTGGATACTGTGCTAATGTTAGTTCAAATTGTAGCCAATAATGAATGTTCTTCATTTACGGTCACAAAATTAGAGAATTTTTCTATCTATTTTGTATTACCCGTGAAGAATACATGGTACTGCAAATAATTTAATTCAATCTAAAATGTTTGTTTAATGTATTTACTATAGTTCATTTAAACTATACAAGTATTACTATGTTATTGGAATTTTTTTTTATAATTTTAAACAAGTCCAATAGTTTTTTTGGTGTGCAATAATAACAATAAAATTATCAATAGTGACATGCCCATTGATCTAGATATGTATGTTTTAAAACACCATTAAAAGATGCGGCTCTTCGAAGGCTTGCATTGGATACTGTGCTAATGTTAGTTCAAATTGTAGCCAATAATGAATGTTCTTCATTTACGGTCACAAAATTAGAGAATTTTTCTATCTATTTTGTATTACCCGTGAAGAATACATATTACTGTAAACAATTTAATTCAATCTATAAAATATTTATTTAATGTATATATTTTCTGTAGTTAATTTAAACTGTATGAGAGTTAGTGACAGAAAATTTTTATAATTTTAAACAAGTGAAATAGTTTTTTTAGTGTGCAATAATAACAATATAAATATCAATGGTCACATGCCCGCTGATCTAGATATGTATGTTTTTAAACACTATTAAATGATGCGGCTCTTTGAAGGCTTGTATTGGATACTGTACTAATGTGAGTTCAAATTGTAGCCAATAATAAATGTTCTTCATTTACGGTCACAAAATTGGAGAATTTTCCTATCTATTTTGTGTTACCCATGAGAAATACATTGCACTGTAAACAATTTAATTCAATCTGTAAAATATTAATTTAATGTATTTACCATAGTTAATTTAAACTATGTGGTTGTTACTACGTTATAGAAATTTTTTATAATTTTAGCAAGTGAAATAGTTTTTGGCATACAATAATAATGATAGAATTCCCAATGGTTATATGTCTGTTGATCTGGATATTTATATTTTAAAACACTATTAAAAGATGCGGTTCTTCAAAAGCTCTCATTCGATACTATGTTAATAGAGTTCAAATTGTAGCCAATAATTAATGTACTTCATTTATGGTCACAAAATTATAGCATTTTAATATCTATTTTGTATTACCTACGAAAAATATATTTTACTTCATAAACAATTTAAATAATTTGTAGAGAAGTTAATTCTGCCATTTTATATAAAAAATATTGAACCAAATGTAACGGTTCTTTGTAGATTATGCATTTCTTATAAAGTATGATATTTTAGTGCTGTTATTGTTCTTAAGCTTAGTGTTTAGTACAAAGTAAAGTTGACAATAACTAAAGATGTGTTCTATTTCTAAGTATAGCAAGGCACAAGTTTAATAGAGTTTTTTATGCTAATACAAGTATAATAATTGGCTTACATAATGTAACATTGTTTTCAACATTATGGTATGTGAAATAAATTACAATTTGCGATTTTTTTTTTTCATATGTTTTAGTACTTTCTATCTATTTGGTATATATGAGTATTACACACACAATAGTGATTGGGTTTTGGTGGGTACTATTGAGAGCCGCTTCCCTCGAACTCTTGTTATCGCTTGGGCAGTTTACTGCTTTCCTTAGAGATGATGTCTAATATTTGTTGTCAAATAAGCTTGATGATGCCAATGATATTAATTAGTATTAATGTAGAACTATTCCAAGATACCAATTAGAATTTTATAAAGAGTATTGCCGTTTCCCATTTTATTTAATGTATTATTTACTTAATGTAGTTGAATTTATTATGTAATGTTTAAAAATATTATTAATACCAATCATTTTATTCACTACTTTTAAGTTGGAAAATTGGAAATATGTTTTATAAAGTTATAATTTTTACTTAAAATTAAGAAAATGATTTAAAAATATTGCATTAAGGAATTTTTATGAAAAAGATTATAATTTTAAGAAAACATAAAACACAGTAATATTGCATTGTATTTAAACGTTGTTTAATCGATAATACATTTCCTACTAATAATAATGGTTGATGTAGTGAACATATAACTAAAATAAAGTAACTTTTTACTTTTTCAATTGGGCAGCTATAAAAAAAAATTAGAAGTTATAAAACTCGGTTTCTGTGGCAGACTGTATATATTTTCTATGTATATGTTAGTTCAAACAGAAACCTATAAAAAAGAATTTTTGATTCACTTCTATTATTTCTCTATAATAGTTAATCATCTCACAGAAAATTCGACATTTGAATATAAAATTTATTTTCAGGTTTTTTTGTGGATTATTTTTACTGCACATTTGATTTTAAAGTTTATATATGTACCTAAAAAGTTATAACTTGGTGTTTCTTATCGCTTATATTATTCTTTTAATTGGACAGCTACAAAAAAATAAGAAATTATGTAATTTGGTTTCTGTGGCAGACTGTATATATTTTCTATGTATGTGCCAGTTCAAACAGAAACCTATAAAAAAGAATTTTTGATTCACTTCTATTATTTCTCTGTAATAGTTAATCATCTCACAGATAATTCAACATTTGAATATAAAATTTATTTTCGGGTTTTTTTGTGGATTATTTTTACTACACATTTGATTTTAAAGTTTATATATGTACCTAAAAAGTTATAACTTGGTGTTTCTTATTGCTTATGTTATTCTTTTAATTGGACAGCTACAAAAAAATAAGAAATTGTGTAATTCGGTTTCTGTGGCAGACTGTATATATTTTTTATGTATATGTTAGTTCAAACAGAAACCTATAAAAAGGAATTTTTGATTCACTTCTATTATTTCTCTATAATAGTTAATCATCTCACAGTTAATTCAACATTTAAATTAAAATTTATTTTTGGAATTTTTTGTGGTTTATTTCTGCTGCACATTTGATTATAAAGTTTATATTATATATACATATACCTAAAATGTTATAATTTGGTGTACTTTCTTAAGGGGGACCATTAGTGTGACCGTCCACAAAAAAAAGGTAATTTTCGGGAATTTTTTAAAAGAAAACTACTGCATCGATCATTTTGAAATTTTCAAGCTAGATTTATACACATTTAAAGTTAACATTACAATTTTTTTTAGAATAAAAATCTTTAATTTTTCGGTAGATATTGGCTATTTCCCCAGCTTCAAAAAAAAAAAAAAAAAAAAAAAAAAAGTTGGCCCCCTGCTATAGTGATTGTGTCCTTCCCCGTGCTTGAAATCGAAAAAAAAAAATACGTTAAACTTAAAGATATTACCTATACAATGACCCAAGATAAAAAAAAATAAAATAAATGAAATTTATAAAAATGGGGGGAAGTTTTGAAAAAAAGTTTTAAATTTTTCTCAAAAAATTGATGATTTTTGCTGAAATTACAATTTTTATGCAATCAAAAACTGCAGGATCATTGTATAGAGAAACAAGTACTAAATAAGATAAAATAAGAATTATGCCGATCGGATGATTTGTTAGCGAGTTAGAATTGCAGCAAAATTGTAACATGTAGTTTTGAGGAAAACGTGTTTAGAAATAGAAGTAGTGATTTCTTTGTTACAAATTAATAAATATCATACCTAGAGCTAATCTGCTATTCCAGGGCCATATAATACACCTTTCTCTTCTTCGAGCTATACCTACTGGGCTGTTGAAGCTCTCCTGTGAACTGAACGACCGTCTTTCGAGGCAGCCAAGTGACGATGATAGCTATGCGTAGCCTCGTTCGGTCTCTTTCCGCGGCATAGTCTCGTGCGGCAGGGCCAATTATTGCTTCTATTACACTCAAAATTTTCAAAACGGATGAAAACCCATCATTAAAAATGGCAACAGCAAGGTAATTAGACAATTCAATGGTTTTAAGGCCATTATGGAGATATTTTAGAACAAAATGCCACAGCAAACCATTATAGCTTTCGTTATTATTTTGTGTATTATTTCCCTTACATCTTTCAAGTAACTCACGTCTAGTCAAGTCCTCGTATATTGCCTTCAAAGCTTCTTGAACTTTAAGGTCAAGTGGCTGACAATCGTTCTTGAACTTAGTCAAGTCTAATCCTTCAGCCTTTGTCCAGCAATAAGCGCACCAGCTCTCATCGCCTTCCAGATAGTTTACATGATTTGGACTATCATCGATCGAACTTAAATGATAAAATGTAGCCCAGATTGCTTTATATATTTCATTCACGTTATCTTGATGTCCCATGATTGTCAGGCCGTAATATTTTTTGAGTTTATTAATTAAATTGTCAGTTAATTTCAGTGTATTTTTACTCCTCCCTGCTAAGTTCTTATTTTTTGTCTTCACATTACGGTATCATGATCTTATTCGTTTTTTCACGTGTAAATAGCACTCTAGTATTTCACTCCATAATTATCAAGCAAGCGACCGAATCTATTGACTTCCATTTTTGAAGCCGATCCAGCATGATTTACATCACAATCATCATGCTGTGAGAGTAGTCATTATTCGTAACTTTCAGGATCACTAAATTTTTTTTTCCTCCAAAATTCACAATTCTGACAGTAAGTAGATTTCACACACGAATCGATGATTTTACAATATTTTCCTGCAACAATGATTACACCAGAACGTGAAGTATGGCCACGTTTTTTCTATGTGCCATCCCCAGAGACCGTTAAATTTGTATCTGAATTTAAATTTTCTAATGTTAGCTTCTTCTCCTCTTCCACAGCTCTTGTTATACTACATTTATAAACTAGTTCTGCTGCGGTCCATAAATTCGTGAAACATTCGGCGAAAGTTTAACAATAAAATTTGCTCGCAAGATCCATCAAACCACAAAAATGACTCATTCTGTTTATTCCGATGCCTAGGAGTCGCATCACAGCCGCTATACGTCTATTTATTTCAAATGCATTACCAATCGTTGGCTCGGAATTAATGTAAGAAACACCGCATTCACACATCACAGCTATTTTGAATCCTAAACCATGTGGACTTGCTTGATTAAAAGTCACTTTTTTTTCTCACGTTTTACACATTGCTGCATTACTAATTGCAGAAAACACGGAAGAATACAATACCCATGAGTTGGATCAATAACAATTTCTTTGCCGTTAGTATGTAACAGTTTTTCAGCTGATGTACCGGCGGTAGTACTCGCCGTAGACTGCTTGAATGTATGCTGATTTCCCATAAACTTTAATTTTCGCGAAGTTGATCTACGTGTGGGATTCTCGTGTGAACCTTTTTGGTTAGAATACCGAGCCTTTCCACACATTTTTAACAAAATTATCAATGATGTTCTCCTTAGAACGGTTATAAGAGTACTAAATAAATTACAGCGTCTAAGCTGAATAAATAGCGCGAATTCGCAGCTAAAAAAGGAAAACAATAAAAAAAAGAACAAAAACGCCGAGTTATTATCAGAAGTTGTTGATTACAATGAGTACGAACAAGACGAAAACAGCGATACTAATACGAAACGACTGCGGATATTTAGAATAATAACCGGCGCCACAACAAATACATCTACGTAAATCGAGCGAACAGTCAATGAAAAATGATAAAAACCCATTGTCAGTAAACTTTCATTCAGCGACGATTAAAAGATGATAATCACAAACATCAGACGCATGAATAGCAAATGCTCGGCCGCTAACATAATATGTTACATCTTATTACCCTAATAAAGCTATTCGTTTATACCTGGGTATCTGAGCTACTCTTTAAAAGGCTCTAGCGCAAAAACTATTTGAGATATATACTTAAAATTTTAGTAAGTTATTTTTAAAAGTATAAGCTATCGAAAAATGCAAGAAAAGAAAATTGATTTTCTGGAAGTTTTACACTAGTGGTGCCCCTTACCGCTTAGGTCGGAAATTGTTCAATTATTTTTTGTTTTGTCAAACAAAGTAAAGCTTTAATAATTTTTTTTTCAGTCTTTTTTTGAACTGAAAAAAAAAAATTGTTCTAGTTATTCTAAAAAAATGTTGATAAATGCTATAACTTAACGTTAACTTTAAAATTCCCTGAAAATTTATTTATTTTTCTCTATTAAATCCAGTAAGTGAATTAACTAAATCTATATGTTTAAAGAATTTAGCATTTGCTAGTTTAAGAAAAATTAGCTCTGATTGAAGATCAATTTGCTGTATAATTTGATTATTTTAATTCTAGTACTTAATTGAATAGAATTTATTGTCGTGACAGTTGTATCTATGTATTTACGTCTGTATTAAAACTTAATCATGTGAAATTTATGTTCACGAAAAATCATAATGCAGGTTGAATAATCAGTTAAGTAGTTTATTTAGTTTTAAATATTTCATGGTAATAGTATATATCGTCCGGATAGAAAAATAATGAAAAGAAGCACAAAAAAACGTTTATTTTAGTCTCTTAAGACGTAATTTGATATCACCGATTATTGAACTATTATATCATCCCATAAACTCCCACTTTACGCCGTTAGGGTAATTTTTCGTGGCTTTTTATTTTGTTTTCAGCACTACTATCATCTCTCTATTTATGTATTTTCCTCATTCATTTTACTATTTGCTTATCTTCTCTTATATTTCTCTGTTTTTAAACTTAAAGGTTAGAGATAATACCATTATACTAAAAACGAGAAACGGAATTAATGCTAATTTTTGTTTTATTTTTTTACAGATACAGCGGTGAGTTACGTGATGTTGGGGAAAATATAGACCACGCTGCCAATTTCTTATGGTATAAAGTAGGTATTTTTGGTATTCTTTAATCGGCGAAAATACCTTATATTCCATTTCGCAAAGTCTATAAAGTAAAAAAAAAAATCGATTTTAAATGTATATCGGCTATTTTCAGATATTAATACTTATTTAAATATTTAATTTTTTTCCTTTCTTCATACAACTAACTCATGATCCTTTTTCTTTGGTCATTGCGTAATTTCTTTATTTCCTCCAATACAGTTTTCCTTTCTTTTAGATATATTAATAATATAAACAAACTTTAAGTACAGTTCAAGCAGCAAAACACAATAGTTAGCTAGAATTCAACTAGAATTCTTTAGTAATTTCTCTGTAATTTAAATTTTAAAATATTGTAATAACATATATTTTTTAATTGAACATTACTAACATTTACAAATTCAAAATCCAATACTATGTCTAAGTTATATAGCTGTTTTCCGTGTCTTCAACTATAAATTTGTACCTTCGCTGTCAAAATAAGTCAACTCGGCAGAATTTCTAAAAATCACCTTGCTCCTTTCACTGTAATTATTATTTTTTTTTTTTTTTATTCTTTCTTCACCATTCAAGTTTCCTCGCATCATTCGCTTATTCTATAAATTGTCTATCTACTAACTTGTCCGATTTTTTAGACTTTAAATGTAAATAATTTTTAATTAACATTTTTATGTAAACAAAGTGTTACACACTCCAGCTTCTAACAAACGTTTAAGTTCTTTTTTTTTCTTACATATTTCCAACTTTACAGTATCGAACTAACATGGCCATTATTTGCTACAATATGTAATATTTTAATATCAAAAAGGTGTTTAATGTTGAAGTAACATAACTACGATTGTTCTTAATATTAGTCAATAATGTTGTAACGGAATTATAGCTGTAATATAATTAGTAATAATACATAGTTGTTCAATGAAGTGTGAAGCTCACGCAATTACGTCGAGTCCACAATATCGTCAAATAATTACATTTATAATACTGGAATAATATGGCCACTGCCGTCCTTATGGGACTTATAAGAGAATATTTCTTCTGTCATTTTAAGTTCGAAGGTGGTGTTACAGGTGTTAGCTAGAAATATCTCTTACGTACCGATGCTTAGCGGTGTAGAATACTCAGAAAATTAGTTTCAATCTTTGTCAATTATTGAACATGACGCATAATATCGGTTCGAATTTAAATAGCCATATCAAAACGTTACTGTGCGTCATATAAGATTACAGCTGATATATTGAATACTTTTGCTTTTTCACTGACTAAGAAAAATGTCTGATTCCATAGTAATTACAGTTTCACTTTATGCACCGATAATTAAAAGTAAATATATTGATATTAAAAAAAGTATACCTTCATATCTTCCTAGTACACTGCTTGACAAAAGTCTTTGTCCACCTTCCATTTCATACCTTCCTTTCAATGTAAGTGTAATTAATTTTTAAAAAAATTTATTATATATCTGTCTTAATTACAATAAAAAAATAATTTAACTACAGTTTTAATAATGTCAAAAGATCCGTGCGGCGAACCGTCCTATTCTGGTTATTCTGGTCAAGTGCACTCTTAATAAATGGTGCGTAGAAATATAGGGTCTGACAACGAAGTGTATCGGATTCCAAAAAATCATAACACAGAGAGAAAATGCTCTAGGAAAAATTTATTTTTGTTTTTTTAAAATATAAACTTACTTGTTTTTTAAAAATAATATCTTGAAGATGGCGGCCTTTTTGATTGATGCATTCTTGCATTCGTTTTACGAACTTTTCAAATACTTTTTTCAGCATACTCCTCAATATCGCAGCCGTGACGTCGCGTATTGCGTTTCTGAGGTCTGCCAGGTCTTTCGGCTTGTTGACGTAAACTTTGGACTTCCAATAGCCCCATAAGAAATAGTCGGCCGCCGATAAATCTGGCGAACGACTCGGCCAAACGATTTCCGCGCCTCGCGTAATTAAATGATTCCCCCAAACAGCTGTCGCAGAACTCTCATCATTTCGCTCGCTGTGTGCACTGTGACACCATCTTGCTGGAACCACGTTCTTGACAGCTTTTTCTAATGTCTCAAGGCCGGTACGACGAATTCTAACAGCATTTTGCGGTACCTTTCCCCGTTCACCGTCTCGTCGAAAAAGTATGGGCCAATCACTCCCCATGCCGTGATTTCCATCCAAACCGTCACCTTCGGCGAGTGTAACGGCTTCTCGTTGATGATGTTACCATTTGAATCACTGCAGTAACGAAGATTGTGCTCATTAATGTCGCCATTGAAGTAAAAGTGAGCTTCATCCGTAATCATAATAAAATCCAGTGGAATTTCGCCGCCCTGAATTTTTCCAAGCATCACTTCACTAAACGTTAATCGTAGGCTGTAATCGCCGGGTAAAAGTTGATGATTACACCAAATTTTATAAGGATGAAAGTTAAGATCCCCTTGTGAAGTATTCTGCGAACCGTTCGTTCGGGTATTTTCAAATTGTCCGCGTGTAAACGAATAATAAGCGATGGACTTTTCTGAATCGATTTCCGGAGTTCTGACTGTTTTAACAGACCCTGGCCTTTTTTTAAAAATGGATCCGGATTCTCTGAAGTTTTTCACCCATTTACGCACAGGTTTTTCGGTTGGAATCAATTTTTTGAATGCTACAGAAAATTTATTTCGAAAATCGCGCGCGGTGGACACATGAATCACCATGGAAAATAAAACGCTCTATCGCGTAAACACTTTGCTCACACGTTCACTCAGTCATTGTGTCGAACTGCTGAATATTGGGAAAAAAAAAACAAGTCTCGTTGACCTACCTGAAAACGCTGGAATGCGTTAGAGTAATTTATAGCTGAGAAAATTATTTATTAAAGCTTGTATTTAAAATAATTTTCGATAAAGTTAATTTTTATATGACAAATATGTTGCACTACCTTATCATGTCACACGATTGTTACATACGATTCATTTTAAAAGCAGTTTAATTATTAGGCTAAAAGTTGGGCAATGCATATCCGCACGAGGCCGTGGCGTTCCTTAAAAACCACAGATATTCGTACAACACCTGTAATTCTTCGGTCCATGATCTTTAGCAAGCAGCCAAAAATATTTTGGAGAATTTTTTGCTTTAGATCTCATCTTTTTTTTTTTTTTATCGTTTTGATAATAGCACGGCAAATAAAATTTAATAGTTTCGATACCATTTTCATGTTTTATTTTATCATCATTTTTGACAATGATACATCTTGTTTGAACAGTCTGGAGCCATTGAGACAGGAAACGTGTCGGATTACTAGCTCGCCTCGGGCGAAGTAGATCAAGACAATTGCTGAACACCGCATTGCCACTTTCAAAATATAAATAAAACTATTCGAATAGGATACTACTTTTGGATGACAGTGACGTGTGCACTATTCCATAAGTAAACATTGAACAGTTCATTGATCGCTCATTTGTCAACACACTGTCCTTTAAGAAGTATAAAAATAGTTCGATACGTAACTAAACTATCAATACCTGAGGGTTATAAGTATTTAAAGAAATGCATTTTCAATCATTTATTTTTATCCATTATATTATAACGTTTATTCCATTTTTCGTTTATATAAATACCCAGTTTAGATTTAAATAGAATAAATTGTTGTTTCAACCTTATCATTTTAAAAGTAATCCGAATATGTGTTAGTTTATTGGAAGTAGCAGTTTGAATGTAGAAAAAATTAAACTTATAATACGGGAAATCAGTTTTCCATATGGATGTCATAGGAAGCAAAAGGTGTATTTCAAAATCGTAATAACAAAAAAAAATTGGAAATTCTGTAGTTGAAATATTCTCTGTATAGTACAATATTGTTTTAATAGCGATGAAATGAATAAACGGATTGTATGAAATTATTTATTTTCTTTTCAGGCTGCAAAACCAGCGTATCAGTTAGTTGCAGAAAAACGCGTGTATTATGTTGCCAAAGAAGCCACTAACACGGTATTACAACGAAGTAATACCCATCCGCAAATAAACCAGATAAACGGTAAACTGATTAATAGTCCGTCCTCTTCCTGATCGGAGAGACTTGATCGCCATTGTTAATTTTTATATCTCCTTTGTTCGTTCGTACATTGTTATGTTATTTTTTATGGTTTAATTTTGTGATATATTACTGTTATTTTACAAAAAGAATTAATAATCAATTTTTTAAAATTTATTCGTAATTTCTTAATGTGATGTATTATAAATTTTGTTCTTGTTTGTAAGTTGTATGATATTTTAGAAACGAAAAAGAACAGATAGTTATAGGATATCTTGGTCTTATTATGTTTCCAATTTTATTTTTATTATTATTATTATTATTATTAATACTATTACTATTACTATTGTTATTATTACTATTATTATTATTACTATTAATCAAAAAATTAAATTTATCACATTATCATTATCGTTATTATCATTGTAATTAAATTATCCCCCTTCCCGATTAAATAGATTAATTAAACATTAAAAAAATAACAAAAACATAAAGTGTAATATCCTGTAAAATATGTTTTTAATCCTAGTTTTATCAATAATCATTGGCATAAGCTGAAAATACCTCAACAAAAAGTTTACTGTATATTTAAATATTTAAACGCGCTATATTTATTTTTATCTACGGTAAGCACCTCCCAGTACATGTTATATCGAATACTTAAACTTTTGTCAATGATACAGTTCGACCAATTTATTGTGAGCTATCAACGTCATTGTTCGCACATAGAAAAAAACGGAAAAGAACGGAGAGAGCTAAACTGGTAAAGCGATGTTGTCGGTTTTACATTTATTTTATCAATTTATGATTTTTATTTTTAATGCATTGGCCATAATATAATAATAATTTATCTTTGCAACACGAAACAATATTCTCAGTGGTAACGCTGACCGATGCAAATGACAACTGTTCTAATTTTCGTTATTGCGCATCTGACCTTGATAGCTCATACTAAGTTGAGTGGACTATAACTTCCAAAATTTTATCCGCATCATTGTTTTTAATTCCGTTTGTTTACTCAACTGCCCTCGAGTGTTTATTATTATTATTTTATTTTTTTTTGAAACTAGTTCATAATTAAAATCTAGACAATTGATAAAGTTCTTATTACTTCAAAAATTTACTCGTAGATATGATTCGAAGTAGACATTTTCCGTTTATAGTGCGTTTGAATATGCTTTATTTTTTGTCTGCAGGCGTCAGATTTTTTTTCTTTTATTCCATTTCTTAATACTAATATTGATCATAATTACATGTGTTAAATTTTATGAAATAACGTTCAGAACTTATTGAGGGGGAGGGGGCATCTATTACAAACTGCAAGAAATGCATATTTTAATAACCCTCTTTTTAGATGAGGACAGCGATTTTGTCTAACAAAACATTTTAAACGTATAAACCATTTTATCTGGTATAAAAGATGCGATAATAAAAATAAATGTAAATTAAAACGAAACAGATAAACAGTTGAAAATTAGAAGCAGCTTACTAAAAAATTTTGTATTTTTAGCGTAAAGTTATACCGACGGTGTTCGAATTTTTTCATTCCCGAATTTAAAAAAAGCTTGTTTGTAAATCATGACTATTCCTTTTACACGTACAAATAATAATATCAGAATATTTTCTTTCATTTAATTCGCAGTATTTTTCATCTAGTCCCGTGTTCGTAAATATCTGAAAAGAAAAACCCTTAGTGACATTCATAATATTTATTTTGAGCGAAATGTTTTCCGTTTACTCCGAATTACTCAAAAATTTATGAAATGGTTGAATTCAGTAAACTTAGAGGGAGCATAATCCTCCATTCTCACCAATCGATTTGAAAAATACCGATTTACTGTTATGACCACCGGATTAAAGATACATAAAATTTATTGTGCTCGGAATAGGAATGCTTTCAAATATTAGTGATATTTTTTTTTTATTTGTGATTATACGTGACAAAAAAAAAAAAAAAAAAAAAGATGAAGGTATTGTACTATATTGAGCATTGATACTGATATTTGTTTGTTACTTTTAACTTTAAAATGCGCGGATTTAAAAAAGATTTTACGGTCTTATAAACGGAAGTAAAACGATAAAATTATTGAATCTTATTTATTTATTGACAAAACTTACGTTTATTAAAAATAAATTTTGTTTCCGTTTAATGTATTCCACCATCTTCTAGATCGTTTTAAACCAAGATGTGTGGTGTTGTTATTTTTTGAAATATTGCTTTTATGGAAGTGTTCAAAATTGATGTGTGGGCAACGAGGCGAGCGAAACAATCGATTTCCGACAATATGATGTAGAATATGGCAGCAATTACCAATTTTTTTTTAACGTTTAAAATTCTCTGTATGAGAGATAGTGGCGTCTGCATTCTTTAGCAGCAGTTTTGATGTCCCCATTACACGCTTCCAAAAAAATCACACCTAAAAAATTCTCAATCAAAAAAAAAAAAAATGTTATTGTGAACAGTTGCCAAACAATTAGTCAGGCTGTTAACTAGTTGGGGTTGTATTCTGATTAGCATAAACAATAAATTTTAGCAATCTAATGTGTAACGTATGGAGTCGGTAATAAAGTATAGCAGTAAATAAAATAACTACAGATAAACGAGAGGAATACGTTCATTTATGTATTTTATTTTTATAAATAGCCATTGTGAGTGTTTTTCATTAATCAGTTAGTGAATATAATTTTGACAATTAAATTTTCACCACCTTTATTATCTTTTAATAATTAATTAGTTCGTTAAACTTATTACTGTATTTATTAAGCGTGTTTTGTAATTTAAATCAAGCAAAAAGAATCGTTTTTCAGTTTTAACGTCAAAGAACTGGAACAAATTTTGAAGAGAGTATAATAATTAATGAAAAGACATTCTCAAATATAATATGCGAAAGAATGTACCTGCCTAGAGTAAAAGAAGTACTCTACGGCTCTATGTACGTATTTATTTTTAGCACTGTTCGCATATATTTAATGAATGGCCCGTAAAAAAAGGGAAAAAGATATTGTAGCGGGGTTAGCGAGATACAAAATTTTATAATGTTTGACGTTTGGTTTTTATTTTTTTTGATCATGCATTTGTAATTCTTATCAATTCCGGTTTCATCATTTGTATTCATTATTTTTACATTCCGGCATAAATGGCTGGAACTTGTTGATGTTTTTTTTTTTTTTTTTTAATGGTTAAAAAGCAAGTGAAAGCTTCTGAAATTACAACCATGCAAAAGAAACGGTTACAGATACGTAAAAAGATATCATTGAGAAACGTTAAAAATGTAAATTAATCACAAATTGCAAAGATAAATTTATCGTCCATTAAAATTGATTAATTAAAGAGGGCACTAGTGGTCAGAGATATTATTTTATTGAACGGGTTTAATTCTTTCCTTGTTATGTATGTTTTTAATCGTAATAAAGTAACTACATTTGTAAAGCTCAGATTTGTCTCGTTAACTTTAAGCGAATAAAACATTAAATATGTAGGAAAAATTTTTTTAAAATTTTATTAGGCAAAAAACGTAAAACTAAGTTCCTCCAGTATTATACGCCTAATTTGTTAGCTTAGTTTACGAATCGGCCGTGAGAATTTTATATTCCTTATCAACTGCCCAGATTAATTAAAATTATCCTCTCATGCTCTCGATTTTTTCCCTCAGAATACACATAAAAAAAAAATACACGTCGAATTATTTTGCACGGAAAGTAATTCTACAGCTCAGAGCGAATGTTACGTTGATGTAATCTATATTACAAAGTGTAATTTTTGTATTTCATCATTTCGAAAGAAAACTTGTCTGTATCTACAGTTTATGAGGACGGGGGACGCAACTCTACTGCATGCTGACATCGCAATCCATAAAATGATTAATGTATATCGAGATTTCAAGATTGCTTTGATTATGCCACTGAAATTGGTATAATGAGCAAAAATTAAACAAGACGGTTGTTTTGTTTTTAATAAGTACAATTCGCAGTAAATACTCTCATATTTAGTATTTTAACTACGTTTATAGAATATTAAATAATGAACTTGGCATAATATTTATTTAAAATACATTCTCGTACAGTGGTAATAATGTATAAAATTAAGTCTGGAATTGTGCGAGACTGCTAAGCAGTTAATCAAATCAGGGTTTCGTTTTTGTTAATCCGGCGAAAAACAATCTTTACTTTTATTATTTTTTTAGAACGAGTAACTTAATTGTTACAATTCATTTCTGTTTTCCAAATCGGTATGTATGACATTCAGCCGAGAAGGCTGGGTCTCTCGACAGCTGTTTAATGGGCTAGGCAGAAGTTCGCCGTAAAATATATTTGAATAATAAAAATGTCCTTCCATAAATCAAAACTGTTTATTCTAGAAGAGCAGTTCTTAATTGTATTGCGTAATAATTGTTTTTTGTGGCCACTTTTTCAAAATTTATCACCAATTTTATCTCATTAGCAACTTGTTCATTAAAGTACTTATAACACCAATATCTATACAGTAAAGAAGAGAAAAGAAAATTTTTCGCATCTATAAATAATATTATTGTTCTAGAACTGACAAATTACATTCATAGATGTTAAAAAAATAATAATTTATTTAAATATTAATCAACGTTATGAATCTTTCGAAACTACTGGATTAGAAGAGGAAAAGGATAGAAAAAAAACAAACATTTTAAGGTATCTTAAATTTTATTTTAAGAGACAGAAAAAAAAATTATGTTGCGTGAATTTTTTGGTGTGACAATTTCCGAAATTTTTCTTTTCAAATTATTTCACTTCACAGAACCGAGCTTTAATTCTTGCACGTCTTCGAAAACTCATAAGGTGCGCGACAAAATAAATATTAGTTACAAGTAATTAAAACAATAATCGGTCTAACGAAATGTCTGACGGCCGATCATCATCCTTTTGTATTTCGCTCGTAACTTAAGAAATGAGTATTTTAATTTTAATTTGCTATTAATTAAATTATGTGTAGATATTACAACTGTCTTCCTTTAGAGATAAATCAAAAAAGTAATGTTTGTGCGAATCACGTGATCGTATATACTTGTAATGGTAGCTTTTAAGAATGTTTAAGGATATCTAGTTGTATATGTCAGTTTATTGGTAAATAGCTCCATATTGCAGATAATTTTTTGTTTATTAATTTTACGTGTGTATATATGTATATATAATTATATAAAATTGTGTGTATTTACGGTTAATGTTTAACTGCTTTGTAAATATTAAAAGTAATTCCAATAAATTATTACAAAGATTAAAAAAAATTATTTCGTGTACGCCGCCGAAATTAATTATGTAATGTAATTAAGTTTCTTTATCCAATACTTTAACTCCGTTGCTGAAATCCGCGTGAAACACGAAGTCTAAAATAAAAAGAAAAAAATGTTATGTAAACTTTCTGAACTACCTTTTCCTTTATAGTGTAAGAAATACGTGTTTTTTTGTTTTTTTTAAATTTATCATTTTTGTAAAGTTTGATCTGAAGAAAAGATCGTTTTGTACCCTTAATTTGAAACTAGAGTCTCGAGTTGAAAGTAAGGTTGAGGGGGGGGGGCAACGCGAAGAGAAAGGTGGTTCGGTTTTATTAATACCAACACTGACATTAACGTGGGAGAGAAAGTCTACCACTAAGTAAATGTCTCCATATCCCTAATATTTAACTTCAGAAGAATACGTTCTGCCTTACTATTAAGGACCTTCTTTAATATTATGGTTATTTAGTTTAATAATATATACTTAGGATTGCAATAAATTAAAAGAAATGAGGATTTTGTAATTTTTTAACTTCCCGTAATTGTAATAAACCCTCATACGAAATGTGTTCTCAAGAAACACTTTAATCTGCTAATATCGAGTCAGCACATGGTGTCCTCTCGACGTTTTAAACATGAAAATTTTGTAAGTTACACAATGAATACTAAATTTTACATCAGGTCAATCGTAAACACTTAAAAGTACTTTTCGATTCAATCACGATTGTAATTTCAACTAATTGCTGAACACAAACAGAATTTTGGGGTACAGGATCGACGAAGCAACAAAACAAACAATGGTGACAGTAACAAAATTGACTACATATCTTTCTGACTTACCCAAATACACGCAAATGTATACACGGCTATCGAAAGGGCATACAGGTTAACAGATCAAGAAATATGATTGTGCAATATTTAAATACTTTTAAATAAAGTAAGCGGGAGAACGTATAACATTTTGTAAAACTAAAATTAAAAAAACATAACAATTATCGATTGCTTACAACTGGACATTTTGGTTTTCCTGTTTTTCTTCTAGAACGTCGTGATTTCTACGGTTATACTGATGTTTCTACGGTAAACAGGTTCGACAACTTCTCTTGAATTTAGATCTGTCCATGACTAAAATAATACGACAGTCTGTAGGTTGGTGCAAGTATGTAATACCACTAGGCTGCATTCATACTGAAACATAGAGCGCGTTTGCGAGCAGTTTTGTATTAAATATGCATAATATTGATAATATGTACTCGCCTTTTGAAATACGTGTAAACAGTTGTTCATCTACCCTGGACTATGGCAATAAGAGAAAGGTGGTAATTATATTGGCATTGACGGATTACACTTTTCTGTCGCAAGTTGAATATTTTGGAAGACTCTCTTAAGAAATACCTAGTTTAGTAACAACTAACAATCAATTTAAAACGGTTTGCCTTTACAGAGAGCACAGGTGGGTTCTGGATTTTTATCTTTTTTACACTTGCTAATTTTGTGGTTTTCACCAAGTTGAACACATCAAAGGGGTTTGTACAGTACAGTATTTGTATATGAACATAGTTGACGTGCTACATATTAAACAAGAGAGTTAGTTGTTTAAAGAAGATTTTGGTAGTCACCAAAAATTAGCACAGATACTTTTTTTTTTTTTTTTTATCATCACGTTTAACATTTTTGGTACTTCGTACTGTACAATCACTATCAGCAAGTGTAGATACAATTTTCCTCATTAATGACTGACGAGTGTATGTATCTTAATATCATCTAAAAGGTAAGTTGTTGTTTTAACTGATAAATACAAAATTGCATTTTCTTATTCATATAATTATACTTAGATATTGTTTTATTGTGTTAGTATTTAATTAGCCTATTTCTATTTTGTTTTATATGTGAATGTCTCGGAACATAATATAATTTTAATTTTTTGTTTTAATATTGTAAAGTTGTTCATATTAGGTATAAAAATTAGAGGTTTTATTTGTTTATTTTGCTATGTATTTATTTACCACAGTATCAAGGATTAATGACAGCCTGCTAACTAACATTACCTGGTACAGAAAAGATCAGGCCCAGTGATGAACTGTTCCAAATCATTAGCTGTTACCAGCAAACTGTTTTAGTTATAAATTCTGTTCCATGTACATTTCAGTGCTGGTATTCTTTTATCTGGTCCAAATGATTACGGATACGGTTACAATTAGATTGGCTACATATGAATCGGGATCCGGTTAATCGTGTGTTTTTTCATCGGCCAGGATACGGTAGATCATACAGCTGATCGAAAACTGCCTTGTGGAGAGATTTAGGAACGATGACTAGAATCATCTCTCCTAAATTTACACACAAAACTTTTTTTTTTCAGAACATGAAAATTGGCCAGTTTTAATAGCCGTCAATTTGCATTTTAACAGTTTCTAGATCAATTAACTGTGTTTTGACGATTTTTCAAGTGAAGTTAGTGCATTAATCTCTGGTAAACTCTACTAAGGGCATCAGAAACAATTTTGCCTTCTACTGAGATGTACTGTGTTAGTAAATTCAGAAAAAAATGGTATTTGACGTTCACGGCGTTGACTGGTATTTTATTTGTTGTTTTGAACATAAAAATTATTAATGGCTTATCATTTGTTGCCAAAATGCTTATTTTCGAGCAGGTGTTAGAAACACAATACTTTTGTAAATAGGTAACAGTTCCCTATCATATGTAGAGTATTTAGCCTTAGTTTCATTTAATTTATGCCTGAAAAATTCTAAAAATACCCTTTTATTGTCGGTCATTTATTCAAGAACAGCACTAACAACACGATCACTAGTATTATTAGTGGTTAAAAAAAGTTTTGCATCAGGCGAAGGCCTAATAGTGTAATACATTTACAACACCAAATTAGTTTTTTTAAATGTTAAATTTTGAAATCCATAGAATATAATCCCTTTGCCATTTTTTTTTTTCTCTTTATATGCTCCCGTAATAAATCGTTTAATAGCACTAAATTTTCTCTTGCATCTTTATGAAATGGTCGATAGAATTGTAATAGTCTTAACACTCGCCATAGATTAGTTTTCTATTATTCACGTATTTTCCTCTTAAGATAGCTTAAAACCGGTTGAAGTAAAACTAAAGCCTAAAACTTGCACTTTAGTTAAGGCAAATTATGATTTTTCCAATTTAGCGAACGCTTATCAATAATAATTCAGAGATTCTCATCTTTTTTCTTGCAAACCAAAAGCGGAGAAGCCTAAGGTGATTTGAATTTTCGACAAATACTTAATTTTTCGATTTTTAATTTTGCTGCCTTATATAGCTTTGGTTGCGAAGTCTTCTTACTTTTTGGTGAAAGATGCTGAAGTGGTCTCCTTTACATAAGTGTAACATCGGCGGTGAGTGGAACAGAAAATTTTTCTCTCGAGGCACACAGACATATTTCCGAATGGATACGTCCACTTTTAATAGGTAATTTATGTTAAATAGCCTAATGAAAAACATGGTGCTGTTTCGAAGAATACTTCTTGTACCAAATAACACAACACCATCATAATCATATATGTATATATATATATATATACTCGTATATGTATATATTGTTTTTTCAAATCTAGAACAATATCGCTATAACGCACGAAACCGCCAGTTATTAGGACACTGACATCACAAATAATGATAGATCATGGAAATGATTTCTCAAGCCTTAGATGTTAAAGTTGCTCTTAGGTGTCTGAAATAATTGAGTACCGGAGAAATCTGCGAAAGTAAAGGCAACCGAGCGAAAGGAATTGCCCCCCCCCTACTCTCATTAGTGCCGTTGGACTTATTACCATTATGGAAAGCTTAATTTCACAATCCATGATACCTTATCAAGGATATATGGGACTACTTACTTTACTTTATTTTACTTATACATATAACATAAAAGGCAATATTTAAATTTTAACGGCTAGGTTGTTGTTGTTTATTCATAATAATTCTATTAAAACAGGGCTCTTTTTTTTTTTTTTGCAAGAGCTACGCGTAAGTCATTAGATGCATTTAAGCGATTTCTGGCTTTTGTTTTGATGTACAAAAGTGCTGAAATTCTCTTATCATAAAGGTAGGTGGTGGCAAATGGTAAAAGTGTCTCTAGTGTTAGTTTTGTCAGTTATGGATAAGCTTCTAATTGTTTTCACCAGAACTGTTTGAAATATAGTTTATCAAATTCCATTTCCATACGCGCATTAGTTCGTATTTCAACAAGATCTTCTTTTAACTAATCCTACATAAAAATGGATTGAGTAACCGTCTATTAAATTTGCTAATATTTCCCGTGGAAAAGTTGCCATCAAGAGATCCATTCAATTGCTGGAGGAGTATTATAATTTATGGTATATAATTATTATCTTTTCGTTTTCCAAAACGACTGAATCCAGCAAAGGAAAGTTTGATAAATTTCCATGTTCAACTCAACATTTCCAAAGTTTTAATTTTTCAATAAATGACGCTAATTTTTCACTAACTGTGTTTATGTTCTTATCGAACCCCTGTAAATTTCGTACGATAAAGAACCACAGTGTAAACAACACCGATTTCTTCGCACAAAACACAAAAAATACGATGATTAATCGCTCGTCCTCGGATGTACTATTTACCTACTTTCACTTCTATAGTTAGATATTCGTTTCAAATTCTCTGACAAAGTTTTCGATGCAAGTGCACGACGATGCAACATGCAGCACGTTATTACAACTCGCGGTATTACTCTCTTCGTATATGAAATAAATCCAGAATTTTTACCCAACATTGCAGGGGCACTATCAGTGCAAATTGAGCCTACAATATTCATGGGTATTTGGTGTTTTAAAGGAAATTTTTAATGTGATTAAAAAAATAAATGGCCTTTTGTCGATGAATCAAGCGGTGTGTTTTTGAACTGCTACAACATTAAATTTTGTAATAATACCGCTGGTATCAAATCGTGCTTTCTTAAATTTCAAGATGTTAAGACTACATCTTTTGCAGATTCACTATCACGCTGATTACTGGAAATGTTCTAACAACTTTGAAGGTTTAAGAATGGGACTGGAAAATAATTTGCAACATAAAACACTGCGGTCGTTGCGTACACCATCTTTATCTACTGCACAAGTGAATAATCCATAAGCGACATAATTGTCTTTCCCCATTGACGTTTTTTCGACATAAGGAAGGTTATTACAATTTAAAAAAATAAATAAATTAATATAAATTTTTATCATTGCGTAAATTTATTTAATTTCAATAAATACTGCACAACATTAATTATGCGGTGTACGAAATATACTCTTCGCTTACCATCCCCTTTAAGCAATGCCAACGAGGCATAGCTTGCGGTTGGCGTAAAGCGGACAGGGAGAAAAATAATTAAAGTTGGCACGCATGCGCGCGTTATCGCTCTCACTTTTTCATAGTAATTAAAAGCAATAAAATACGCTAAAATTAATTACTGTTAAAAAACCTCGTTTACGTTGTTCTTATTCAAGGTATGCGAACACGTCTCAACTAGTTTCTGTACTGTTCGTGACAATGTAACTACATTAACTGCATGCGCTGACGACTAGAGATGTACAAATCAACTGCGCTAAAGTAGTTAGATACATATGTGTCCTTTCTAACTGTGGATGATATATATGTATGTATACCCACTTCCAAACTCTCCGGCAGAGTAACGTATCTCATATCTACTGTATAATTGCGATCTTTGGCTGCGTATTGAACTCAAACTCCGCGTAGTACTCCGGATGCACAAAGTAGTAGAACGTCCTTGAACACGGTGCGCACTTTCTTCGCGCAATTCTGATTTACCTACAGCGGATGAAAATTTTTTCGCACATTCGGCGCGAGTTGCCTTTAGGCATTCTAATGGACGTGTTTTATTTAGTTTTGTGCGGGAATTTGCCACCTTAAAAGAAGTCAGACGGGACTGCTGCACTCTTTTTTTTTATATATATATATATATAAAATAGCTAGTTCGAACCGCGCTAAATAACACCTTAGCATTAAATTCGCGGATCACATAAATGATTTGAAAATGTTAAATCACACCATCATTTATTATCTGCTGTACTGCAATCTATGAACATGACGTCATCCCATGAAACAGTAATGACGCAGCAAATTTTGACCGTTATGCGCGCGGCTAGCGTCTTTCGGAGTTGAGATATATTAAATTACCCCGACAGAGGTAAATCCGACTGTGTTTGAACGCGGATATATTTCCGAGGATATAACTATGTCCAAAGTTAACCACTGAGGACTGATAGCAAACGTGATGTGCTAAAATACGGTAGAATAGAGAGTATAGAAGCGAGATGGTAGTGAAGAAGTAGGGGAGCAGTGTTGTTAGGTACCACGAGTTGTAGAGAGCACGATCGCCTCGTTCGTATTTTTTTTTTTTTTTTTAATTTTTAAAACTTCTCTCGCACTTTCAACTGGGGGCACGTACCCCAGGTTAAGAATTATTGATTTAGATGAAGGCTAAATAAGATCACTGATTAAGTTTAAAATATTCTGTAGTAAATACTGTACGATTACTGAATCATCTGTTACACAATAAGTCTCAAAGGTTTGATTACAAACTAAAAACCACAGTTGTGGACTGATTGCGATAAATTCGGGTATTTTTATTTTAGCCAGACGCCAACTCTTAAAGACAGGTTTTGTCAAGTGGAAAATTAATTTTTGTTACCGACGTTAAACTTGCAATATTAGCAAAATTAAAAAAATAATAATAATAAAATCAGCTTGGAAAAATTTGAAATCGGATCAAAATCCATTATATATATTGTTACGATTGAGAGTTTTCTCGGTCCTTGTTGCGGGAGCCAATGTTACGATTTTGAGGACTTTCCCTCTGGTCGCTGTTGCGGGAGGCCAATGTGACGATTTGATGGTTTTCTCGTGTCCCTCTTTCGGGAATCCAATGTTACGATTTGAATTTTACTGTTCTTTGTTTGCGGGCGCCAATGGCAACTCACGGCTTGCCACTACCGGTATAACTCTGCCGAGCAGAGCGTCAGGCTTTTAAGAAAAGAAATTTGCCGATAAAAATAAAAAAAAATATAAACAGAAACCCCTCCGATGAAAGACGGTTACTTCTCCTAAGTGGAGACGCCACGGGTTCTACCACGTGTCCAATAAGAAAATTTCGATGTAACAAATCGCGTATATTATAAAACAAAAAAATACAAGTTTTTTACGAATGCGACGTGTACCACAATTTAGTAGACGAACAACAAATAAAGTAAAAAAATCACATACACCAATGACTCCTAAAATTTACTCCACGTGTAGTGTGTCAAAGGTTCACCGCGACGACTAGATAGTACGCTATTTAAACAGTAACTCAGGTAATTGACCGCACAACAAGATTAACACATAAGACGACGACAAAACTTTGTACATTCGCAACAATCGGCTCGATATTTTATTCTAAACCTAACGGTACATTACTGAAATCCTTATCAATTAATAACATGCAGCCGCTACAGCGCTAATCTTCACACACGGCTGATGCGGCCGACGGGCACTATCCTGTTGTCGTAGACCGCACATACCAGGACACTTACACAACCCCTTAACACTACCGAAATTCGACGAGAATCAGAAATTACCTATTCGGTCGTGTAAATATCCCAGCCGTATTCTCCGCCGACAACGAACAATACGAGGATGCCGAGAGATCGAAAATTAATGATTTTAATCGGAGAATAATTTCTAGCTCGACATCATCGCTAGATAGCGCTGTAAATACCGAATCCGTATCAATATAAAAATCAAACGTGTATGTTTGTGACCGCAAAACTCAAAAAGTAGTGGATGGATTGACTTGAAATTTTTACATAACGTTGCATTTCTATATAAGATGGTTTGTATAATTTTTTTATCCCTAAGTTTCCCCGGGAACGGGAAATTCTAAGCGTTTTTAAGAAGCGCGATCTATGATTTGTTTTCGGCATGTTAGCGAGTAATTTCAGAAAAACGTATTGCGGCTGTATATGCGGGAGGCTTTGTAATTGCATAAGTGTGTGTAAATCAAATACGCGGCGACAGTCTACAATCAGGGATGAGATGAGTGACGGATAATATATATGGATGAGAGAGAGAGAAAGTGTGCAACAACAGGTTCGTTAAAAGGAACCGATCATCACTGTCGAACTGCTAGAAAAAAGAAAAAAAACACGTTTTTCATGGCACTGTTCGTGATTTCGATAGGTAGAGTGTTGGAGAATGTTGAACCGCATGGCATTTGAAATTGTTATCTGCACTGTGCATATTGCAGTCAAAACGTGTAATAATAATAATAATAAAGATTATTTGATTTCATTTGATTTCATTTCATTCCATTCCACAGCATAGCCATAGCAACACAAAGTATGGTATTAAATTGAATGGTGTGCCTTTTCAGTGAATCTATGTTTACTAGAATACTTTTATTTACTTCCCCAATCATTAATATCAATCTGAGCCGCAGCGAAGCGTGGCCGGGTTTAGCTAGTACATATATAGAAGCGAAAATAAAATGGCTGGGAGAAAAAAAAGGGGGATAACGTTATACAATGTTAAAACTGGCGCAAATATAAAGTCCAAATGATTTTGTGCGGTAGAGTAAAAATGCATGCGCGGCAGTCACAGTCATAATGATTTAGAATACAAAAATGCTGAAAATTTTTTTTTTCTTTTTAAATTTTCATATAGTCGCCTCGAGTACATCAGCGATGCACCCGCGAAGCAGATGGAAAACCTAAAATATTTTAAAATCTTTATATCTGTTCCGGTTGCATGTAAACTCGAAATTATCGAAGGGAATATTAGTTATTCCATAAGAAAATCACGTAAGCTGTTTATTTTATTTTTTTTCAATTCAATTCATTTATTATTATTATTATTGCTGTAAGTCCACAAATGCGCCGATACTATAAGCAAATTACTAAAAATAACAAGGTACAAACGAACATAAGAAAATGTGTATATCAAAACAAAATTAAAATCCGTTACAATGTACACAAAATAAAGCAAAATAATTACATAAATAAATTAAAGGAAAATAAAATGAAATGAATTTATAGTACAATACAAAAACTCTATCTACAAACATGGGCGTCGCCAGCGGGGCAGGGGGGGAGTTGCCCCCTGGAGCCTTGAAACTTTTTAATCAACTGGCCATGATGAGTATTCATAGGCGCGTAATCATGAACAATTTGCCAGAAACTCGCGAAAATTATGTTTTAATTAGGATTTTATTCTTGTTTAATAAAATTTTAAGCCTTTACAACTTATAACTTTTATTTTTCCTACATATCCTTTTTCTATCATCTTGCCCCCTCCCCCTGACGGCTGGCAACTTCCCCCCCGCGCTGACCGTTCGGCTGGCGACGCCCTTGTCTACAAATATAGTACATCACGATGTATAGAAATTTCGCCGAAACGCTTAGTGATGAAACAAATATAAGCTTGGGAAAATATGTATAATACCAGATCGAAATGTAGGGGAAAGTGGGGCAAAATCGGGACCCTAAGCTATTATCGTGTCTAGAAAAGCTCCTGCTATAAAGAATTCGATAGAAATTACTTTGTGGGTTAATATATTTGTACCTAAACTGAAATAGAATCATTTACTTAGGCAAACTCTATTAGATGTGCAGAGAGAGCGTTTACCAAAAAAATTACATTTGCCCGGTTTTGCCCCACTAGGTGGGGCACAACCGGGTATGCTTTTTAGTGATACCCGATTTTGCCCCATTTATTCCAAACATAAATAAAACAACAAAAAATATATAAAAACTGAATCAATTATTGACAAAAATCACACATAAAAGTGTCATCTTCTTCATTAGCATTACTGCAAGCCTCGTGTGCCCAACATAAGTAGTTGACACACCTTATACAGCCTTCGTTTTTGGAGCGAGAATATAGCTCGTTACAAAAAATGCAAGCTTCGTCGTGCTCGTGATCTTCTTCTGACGAAGAATCACTGACCGTATCTGCGACCCGCTGATTTTTAGACTTTTTCTGCCTTTTCTGTTTTGATTTAGTTTGGGAAACTTCATTTCCATTACGTTTTCTTTGAGCTCTTTTATTTGGAGACAAGGGAAGTTTCTTTTTGCCTTGATTCTTTGAAGTCTGGCCCATCTCCAATTTTAGTTTGTAAGGCGAGGAGTCAATATCGCAGTCTTTCCTCTTCTGTTCATACTTTTTGTTTCTTTTTCTCTAAACAGTTCTTTTGGAACGGGCTTTGTTTCTTTCGGAGACATGGCAAATGAAGTAGAAAGTACAGCTCCATCAATTACAAATATGGACGGTTGGGCTCTATTTTCGGTAGATGGGGATAATCAGAGTTTCTCGACTGTGGTTGCAGAACGTTGGACAATTTTCCTCGATGAGCTTATTTGGATTCCCTCATCTGTGGGTGCAAATTGTTGTATTACATCCTCTCTCGTAGAGCTTGGCTGGAGTCCATCACCTATAATCGAACTATCCACTCTTATCAGTAACGCACACCACGATCTAGATCACCAGTCTGGCGTCGTACACAGCCGAATTTCTCACGATTTGTCGATTTAGCGTTCTTGCCGGAGAATGCAACGTTGCACGCTGCCCGAGGAAGCCTGAGAAATTGTCAAAAAAACGGAAAAATGGAATTTAGAAAATCATCATTATCATTTTTTAATTCAGACAGTATGAGAAATATAATGTTATGGCGGCTGAATCCGTCTCAATAGGTATAATTTTTCTTTTGATTAATATTATAACTTTAAAAAATAATAAGGGGTAAAACCGGGTACTACCCGGTACTGCCCCACATCTTGGTACCCGATTTTACCCCGAGCAGACCATAATCAAACAAAATGGTGTTACTCGGCGATAATTCAACATAAACAATTGAATAAACCTTAGAAATGTTCTTTATACTATGAATAATCAATGAAATATTCACCACTATATGTTGTGTAAAGTCAAATGTGATTCACTGTACTTAAAATCAATACAAAAATCGATAATATTTCACTAATTTTCAATAAATATCATTCCAAGACACAAAAACACACGACGCGCGCAGTAAACCTGTTACAGACTATCATTGCGTTAGGAGCTACGTAATTCACTATAAAATCCGTTGATGTCGCTTGTAGTTATGGAAATTTTGAGGTACCCGGTTTGACCCGCCTACCCGGTTTTATACAACTTTCCCCTACTATAATCAGTGGCGTAGCGTGAATTTCAGGACTGAGGAAGCACCAAAATCAAATATTTTTTTTACATAAAAATAAACATGCGTAAAATTCGGTTAAATACAGAACAGAAATAAAAGTTAATTAAGAGAAACGAAATGTCTCATTTTTTTATAAATTAATTCAATTTTTCGGCTCTTGTTGGCGAAAGTGTCTAATACATCATCACAAAAGTGGTTGTTGTTTCCCCTAATGTGTTTCATAATAATTCTTTTTCAATACCAAAAAAAGCTAATTTGACCTTGTGTATTTCTTAAATACGTTTTTATTCGTTTCACTGCTGAGAACGATCGTTCTGCAGACGAACTGGTTGCCGGAATTGTGGTTATTGAATGAGAAAGCTTGTACACACTTCTGGATAAAAAAATTTGTCAGATCGGAAGCAGTCAAGTATAAGATGCACCGCAGTACCTTTATATATGTTAAAATCTTGGAAGTACACTATTCAAACTTGCAAGATTGAAAAAATTTCCGTAAATTTAAAAAGTCTTCTTCCGGAAAATTTTATTGAAAATTTAAAAAATTGTTTGTATTTAAAAGATCTAAAAATTCTAATTTTGTTACATTATTAAACCCCTATTATGAGGGATATTTGTTTACGTAACATCGATAATTTTTTAAAATATCCTTTTCCAAGATAGCTTTCTGTCTTCTCCAACAACTGAATTAAGTCAAAGCCATTTGCATTCCATACATTTTTTTTTTACTTAAATAAAAGGTGAGCCCAACAGAACAATTTTTTGTTTGCCCACAACTGTATAACCGTGGCATTGTTGCGCATAAATTTGTTTGAAAATGGCGGTTAAATGCTTTACATACGTAAAGAAGTTTGATAAATTATGGAAGAGAATATTTTACATGCCTTTTGATTTTGTATTCGAATTTTCTAAACTAGGTGTTGGTTCATCATTTTGAGTAATATTAATTATTTCCTGAAAACTGAATGAACTAAAACTAATCAGTGGAAGTTTTTTAATAATGCAATTGCATGTAGCCCCAATTTCAAAAGTGTTTGCATTTTAACAGACTGAAACATTAGTATTTGTGGCGGGAATAAGATAAACGAGCCAGTGCGGCTTCTACTGCATAATGAAAAGCGCGACCGATCATCGCTTCCAGTTCCGTTGTTAGTAAATGACAACATGTAAAAATCGATTCAAAGAAAACGTACTGCAAACTCCGTAATACCCTATTCTCATACTCACACATACTGACATGCATAAAAATCGCCCTGTTGATCGGTGTGCGTAACTGTGAAGCAATTTGATTCAGCGCTTCCAGACTGAAGATGCGTGCGCATATTTTCTTCACTCCCGATACACATTGCTCTGGAATTGTACGGATCAAAATTCGCGCAAATTACATGATCTTGAAGCGACCCAACCTGGCGCTTCCAAATTGAAAATGCGTGCGCAACCTTTTACTATCATCGGTACGCAGATCGTTCAGAGACAGCTCTAGGCGGTAGTAATGTGAAATACTCGTATTTAGCTTGTGCCGTGTGGTTATTAATGTCACCCGCTCGTGTAGATGTTCTTTCATTTAGCGCTTCTTTGTTTCTAGTCATTTTAAATTTTGTCACTTAAATTCAGCAAGTTACTTCACTTTCTTCCTGAGGCTAGTGTATTCTTTTCGCAAATACTAAAAAACAATTTCCTACTAATTTGTTAGGGGAAGCGGCGCTTCCATCGCTTCCATTGACGCTACGCCACTGACTATAATACATGTAAAATAAGCTAAATAGTTACATATGTAAATGAAAATACAATAAAATAAAATAAAATTGTGACACCTTATAAAACATTCTTAAAATATAATATATCATAACATATAAATATTTCGCTGAAGCTTTAGAGACAAAATAATATAAACATAAGAAATATGTATAACAAAACAAAATCGAAATCCTTTGCAATACATGTTAAAATAAAGAAAATAATTAGGTACATATATAAAAGGAGATGAAATAAAATATAACAAAACACAATAAAATTTATGATACACTGTAAAACGCTGTCTAAAAATATTACAAACCTTAATGTATAGAAATCTCGCTAAGGACGTTGTAGTTTTCCTTACTATCATATTTGTTTCGAAATTCATTAAACGAATTAAATACGCTTAGTTTCTCATTTAGATCGGATACTTGAGATTTCATTTGCTCTCTTATTTTGTACATTTCACTTGTAATCGCATTAAGCAACGTTACCTCACGTACACACCTTTTCCATTGGAAGGTGGAGAATTAGTGGCTGGCTCTGAATTTGGTTTTGATTTGGATCCTCTACATTCTTTGCAAGACACCAATCTGCTTTTGATGCTCTCGATATATATTCCGCCAAGTGTTTAATGATATATTAGAGCACTCGAAACGTAGAGTTCTTCGGCAAGTACCGCATGTTGCATAGTCGCCATCTAATGCTAAATCGCCAGAACATTTAGCGCAAGCAATTGCCATGTTGAACGATGCTGGTGTAATTGATATTGTTACAAAACCGAAAGAAATTTTACAACTATCTTACCTAAATTTGGCGTAACTTTGAAGTACTGTATTTAAAATTATTCTGCCGCAAAAACTAGTGTCCAGTACACTATTCTTAAATATGTAGATTGCTTTTACAACTTCAAATACACAAATTACAATATTACAGAATTATTTCAATACACAAGCATAAACAAAAATGAATACGTCAAAACAGAACCTTTCCATGTAATAATAATAAGTAATTATCCGCACATTCCCGGTAATTTAGTAGAAGAAAAAAAAATTGTTGTAAATGTTGCATCATTTTTATCGCATTTCTACGAATCGTATATTGTTTGATGTGCAATCCGGACTAATATTTTTTTAGTTTAAAGTAAAATTCAGATCAGATCAGTAATAAGAATGTAGGTGTATTGGACCTAGAAAAATATTACGAATAATAATAATACCTATTTATGTATTTGCTTTATGCGGATCATAAATAATTAAAATTTTTTTTTTTTGATTTTTTTTTGATTTTTTTTTGCGGGGAAATATTGATCGTTGACTGCAGGCCTGCTTCGCTCCACCATTTTTTTGAGCTCCTCAGCTATAGACAAGAATTCAGCGCAAGAGGTATTTAATGTATATTCTTAATTCTATTGCTACTGTCTAAACAACTACGCTACGAAAGCTGACTGATTTAGAGTTCGCGGATAGCAATCGCCAGTACTCTATCGAAAATAAAACCAGTGCGGAATATCAGTTTTACGCTGCTTCTTTCGTTGTTGACATTGCTAACAAAGGTTGCTTGTTAATTTTTTCGTATCTGACGAAGAATTTGCTTACCCTTTACTTTGTCGAAAATTCATTATTATTACAAGCTATTTTTGTATGTACGTGATCTTCATTTTACGAGTAATTTAAAAAAAAAAAATCTTTCTCGTTTTTTGAAAAGCGGATTTTTAAACAGCATTTGTAAATTTTCCGTAAATGAAATTTTTATTTCTTTCCAAATACTCTTTATAATGACTGAGCGGAAAGTTATACTTAGCCAGTTGTAAAATTTGCACATAAATCACTGAAATATTAAAGCAGCGCCTTTTAGAAATTATTATACTATTATCCTAATGAGTGAATTTTTAAAATGAAAATTAGGAAATAATTTTATAATTTTCATTATGATTTCGGAGAATGCTTACAACAATTACTTTCTCTCGAAACTGTAATTTCAATTCTTTACTATTTCCTTTTTACTACACGTCTATAAAATTAGTTAATTCGATTCGATTAAATATACTTTTTTGTAATTATTTTTATAATACAATTTAAAGTTTATTAATCCGACATAATTGTTCATGATCACTCAAAAAAAAAAAAAAAAAAAAGAAAGAAACTAAATTTGGTAGCAAACGATTAATCAATGAGTTTGTTTTTTTTTTTTTTTTTGAAAATAAAATAATAAAAATATTATTTTATATATTATCTTTTGGGCGCGACAGCGGCTTTGACCCAACAACTACAGAAATTACGGAAAGGGTTAAATAGAGAGACGATTAGAAATAGATCTTAGGAAAGATTGAAATATAGGGATTATATCTGGAGATGGAAAGGAAAGGACAAAGGAAATTTTCTAATTAAACGTCTTTCTGTGTCCTCATCTAATCTTATCTCTTCCTATCTCGGTATTAGAAACCAATGGCGTTTTGTTTCTCATAAAATCCCGATCCTTTCTCTTGTAATCAATGAGTTAAGCCATTTCGTTGAACCAAATGTTCATTATATTGCTCATTTCTACCTCGAACCCCAACGAAATTGTTCCTTTTACTCGCCTTTGTTCGAAACCTTGCGTTTTGTTAATCGCGAAACCATACTGATTGAAGCGGATAAGATAAATATTCCCTTATTTCTTCGTGTTTTTATGTACACGAATCGACATCATTTCTAATATATATATATATATATATATATATATAGGCACCCTTAATATAGTAGTTAAAAGTTAACTCTTGCTCCTATCAATTGCTGATCCGGTATAATGTTAAGATTATGTATAACTCTACTTCCGTTTATTTAGTCTTTTTCGCTTTTCTTCTGTCCTGTTTCTCTTCGTTTTTCTCATTTTTACATCTTTATCTGGTCGAAAGCTGCTTTCTCGGTGTAGACCATGCCCCATATCTGCATAATATTTTTACAAAGAACGAATAAGTAAATGCATAAATATAATTTTTATCAGGATCACAATAATAAAAAAAAAACCTTAAATATAATAGGTAGACACTTAGCATCTCTAAACGAGGTAAAAGATTAACTATTTTTAACAAACATCTGTTTAACCATTTGTGCATATTTCTTGTCTTCGGCAGCTCGCCATTGATTGATAATAGACATCCTCTTTTTAGCGTAATTGTTTTCCGCATTCAACTGCAGTATCTTCAAACAGTCTTGGTGAGCTCTATCGAAATCCTTTAATTTCATATAGCAGTCCATTCGCCTCGTTAGACACTTAATATTTTCGGAACTTCTGTTTAACACTTTATTGCACAGATCGATCGCATACTCGTAATTATCATGATGCATCTGACAGAGTGCCATATTACCGCACAGAGCCAAATACAGTTCATTCCTTTCCGGTATATCTAGTAATTCGTCAACAGATATGACGTATTTTATCGCCTTGCTAAATCTATGAAACGCGTCTTCGACTCTGCTCGCATTGAACAATTCGTTGCCGCGATTTTTATGCGTTCTGGCTAACGTTAATAGCTGTTCAACGTCATAATCCGATATTAACGGAGCGCGTTTGCAGCTCGATAATTTTATCACGAAGGATATCCGTCCACCGGAGGGCGGGTTACCATCGTCATCATCACCATTATTATCTCGTTGTAATCTTAAAGTTAATCGGCTTTCTTCTTCAACAGACATGTCGCATATGGAGAATTCCAGTCCGCGATCAAGTCGACAATCACCTTCGCCAATTGTGACAAGTAATTCGTTTAAACCGCTGCCGCTGCCATCGCTTATCGCTTTTAAATACTCCGAATGATTTAAATCTATAGTTTGGTCGATTTCAATATCGGTCACAGACAGAGTACATAATGCACCATCATTTGGCCTATCAGTTAGTGTGGGTCCGGGCGATATTATTTCTTTATCGAAAGAACTGATTAAAGGTATCCTTTTCTTCTCCTTCCGCTTTGTTTCCTCTTTCATTTCAACCTTGCGCAAATACCTGGACAAATGTTTAAAAAAAAAAATTATTTTAGCTAAAAATAATTTAAAAAAAAAAAGTTATATATTAAGGATAATTCAGCTGCAAGAAATCTGATCCTCTTGTACACAGACGAAGATGGAATTAAAGTTTATACTAGGTATTACTTTTAATCTGAAATAGAAATAATGTTGCGACTGAACAAATGTCGGAAATAGTATAAATTATTAATTTCGTACGTTGAAGTCGTATTTAATTTCGCAAAAATTTCTGCTTTCAATTTGCTTCCACTATG
The DNA here is from genome assembly GCA_039619475.1 of Icerya purchasi. NCBI lineage: Eukaryota > Metazoa > Arthropoda > Insecta > Hemiptera > Monophlebidae > Icerya > Icerya purchasi. The sequence continues at coordinate 93,711,514 of CM077116.1, read as the reverse complement.
TAAAAAGTTTGGTCAGATATTTATGTCTTTTCCTTTTCCAACCAACTTTCTTTCTACCTATCTATCCAACCTAATATACTCGGCCTTGGTTTTATAATTTTTTTTCGCTTCGTCGTTCCGCTACCGTCTCTATTATTCGTTTACGTCTTAATCATACTTTCCTTCTTTTCTCAAGTTTTCGTTTTATATTCGTACTTTACTTTAAACGTCCTCTCCAGTCAACGACGAAGCCGTCTGCGATCCTAACCAGATGTTCTTTGAATGTCCGTCCCTCTTGAATGAGTGATACACTCTGGTCTGTTGTCAGTTAAGCTCCTTAATCCCTATTGTGTCTCTTATATCTTATTATTCCCGTCAATCTCCGTTGTTCCAATCCTTAGAGTTCTTTTATTCCATCAATATCTAATTGATTCTTCTCCATCATATCGTTTTTGAGCTAAGATCCGTTGTAGACGTGTCCGCTCCTAAATTAAAAAAATGTTAAACAGATCTCGAAAAAAAAAAAAAAAAATAAGGTGAGGGGCTATATTGAAATATAATATAAAAAAGAAAAAAGGTCAATTTTTTTTTTCTCTATTTTTGAAAACACACTCATTATTTCTCTGTCACCTACGTATAAAACTATCCGGTGAACTTCTACGACGGTGAAAAGAGAAAACCGGACACGAGCTTATGCAAACAGGTCGTCAACTATAAGGTGATTCGTAAATGAAATATCGGAAAAGTGGGGGAAGATTTCCAGAAAAACCCTCTTCTGTGATGCGACCAATACGGATGAGGTATTACATTAGAAATTGCAACGTCAGTTTTTATTACTTATTGGATATTTATTAAAGTTGTATTTTCTTGTATAAGGAATGATAAACTAATTCTGTTAACGAGATATTTTCTAACATTTTCATTAACTTTGACATTATAAGTATACGATCTGTTTTATACAAAACATTATTTTACTCGTTTCTTTTATCAATAGTAAGTTCCGCAATGCCAAAAATATACAATATGCAAATTTAACGCTCAACCTTATTTTTCCAACTTATAAAATCTAAAATCGGTGATACCGTTTAGTCATATTTCATAAATAAAAATGTGGAAAACGTGCGCGCGATCCTCTTCATTGAATTTCATTTCGTGCATTGCCATGATTCCTAAATGTTTCATAATTTGAAGAACCAAATTCGCAACCGTTAATGGAACACATTAAACGTCGCTTCGCTTCACCACGATTTAATTTTATAAGCCTAATAATATGTTTGCGGTTGAAGCATCATTCTTAATTTGTCTCATTAACTGTGTGCAGTCTGCATTGGCTTAATAACGATTTCGCAGTATACAACTCATCACGGAAATTTCTATTATAATAAGTATTAAATGTAAAAAAAAAAACAAATTACCACACCTTACATAGAAAAATACAATTACGATATTTATCATGAAGCAAACTGACGTTAAATGTATGACATATTATTTACTGAAAACTAAGAATACAGCATGTTGGTGCTAAAGTGCTGATTTAAGGACCTCTCGCAGTAGAAAACCAAAATTTGTTCTAATTCTTAGATTAATACTTATATATATTCATAATGAGTTACCGATAATCGCTTGATTAATAACATTTTGTAAATATCATTTTAGAAGTATTATCTCCTAAAAAGCTTGCGTTATCTTCAGCGTGTCGACCCTTCAGCGATTTTTTAAATAAATCATCTTTTTTTTTTAAAGCAAAAAAAACCAAAGAAAATGTTTCTAGAGGAATTCGTAAGCGAACGACGTGGTATGGCAAAATTAAGAGAGTGATATAGTCAAAACGTACCCCCTTATCATCTTCTATGTAAAACGAATATTTTTAATTTTTTAAAAAAATTGTATTCCCTTTTTTCCCTTTCTTTTTGAAATGTATAAAAATAAATTTGCATATTTTTATTACAATACTGTCAACTAATAAGACAAAGCTTATTAAGAATTTTAACAATCTGTTGACAAATGTTAATAATAAATTTTGTCTAATCGATGGACAAAAGCAAACGAACAATATGCCGAAATTATCTCTGTATTTTTAACTATAGCTGAATATTTTTTTTGTATCTTTACAGTTGATAAACTTTTACTTTTTTTTTGTGCATTATTATTTTTTTCATATTTAATAGCAATTTCTGTTAGCAAATATTTCTACTAAGTAAAATGGTGACGTTCACGATCTCTAAATATGCAATTATTTTATTAATGGTTTTTTTTATAATGGAAATGCGATGATTATCCCACGAAAATATGCAAGCTGTTTTCTAAACAGATGTAATGTGGCTGTATTTGGTGCAGCCAACCGACACATCTCTGGGACAAAAGGTATTCAGAAAATTAGCGCGATCTAGTGTTTTGCTTACAAAACACCGATGAAAAAAATTTGATCACGATTAACCGACGAACCTATCAGTAATGTAGAAAAGTATTATCCTTCGACGCAAATATTCCATAAATGAGAATACTGTTAATAGTAATCTCGTTAAATTCTTATCACTACACTAATGTTCAAAGTCTGGAAGAAGGTAACACGGATTGGAAACTGAGTATTTTCGATTTTTATCAAATGTGGATATTGATAGGACCGGTCATTATTATGTTATTACATTAAAAAAAAAAAAGAAAAAAAGAAGCAGTTTGCGTACTTTCTTTTAAAGAAAAAAAAACTTAATCACTCTGCAAATATAAATATTTCTACGGGTAACATGTTTATATATCACTGTCACTTTATTTCTTTCTTTCTCTTTTTTAAATCTTTAAGCTTTTTCATGAGATGTATTTTATCAAACTAAAGAATTATTGATCGGATTAGGCGATGAAATATGATTCAGAAGAGTAATTTTAAACACAATACGGCTCAGAAAAATAAAATCAATATACTGCAATTAACACATATAGTCAAAATATAAAACTCTCTTTTTCCCTTTCCATCTCACCTTATCAAAATACAAATCCTATTGTCATCTTTATATGTATGATTATAAATTTTCACAAATTTTACAATAATTTCTTTTTTCCCAATGTTACAGTAGTGATTGAATACAAAGTAGTATGTACTCTTCTTTTTGGTTCTATTACCAAATGTCTGAAATATTTCGATATTTAAATAATATACTTTTAACCTCCCAATTAACCTTTTATTTTTTAATGCTGAATTTGATAAAATCAGTCGAATTAATATAAAACAGTTTGACCATTTCAGAATAAATGAGTTAAAAATCACGCTTGAAAATCTGTAATAAAAATTATTTACCATATTCTTGTGTATCCTCATATTCAAGTTTCGAAAATGACCCGATTCACAATATTGAAATCTTAGAGTCGTTTTTGTTAATTTTTATTTCCGTTTTATAAATTCTAGACTATTTTCATGATTGCAGGCAAATTTTTTTCACTTTTATGAAACAGTTTAAAAAATATTATAATTAAAATGATTTTTCCATTATTAAAATTACTTTATATTGATTTTTTAACGCACTATATTGATAAGGAACTTGAAAAAAATATGAGATATTGTAGAATGTTAAAATTAAGTATTTCTAAAATTTCTGAATTTAGTATTTATTTACTCTCGCCATTTGTTTAAGTATTTTACGTTTGTTACATTTAATTTCAGTTACTTTATTGTTAAAACAGACACAAGAGTCAAATAAATTTCCACAGCTCCGTTTGTACTTAAAAGAAGGCACAGTTATAAAAATTAATTTGGCCATTTAAATATATATATATATATATATCAACATTCTATATAAAATAGTAAAAAATAAATTATTCCGCAAAGTATTTCATAAAATAATGAACATTTACTAGCATCATATAATTGCAAGGGTTTATTAAGACAAAAAATTGTTAGAATATATGCATTTAATGTTGTATCGATTTTACAATACACGAAGGACAGCTCTAGTAAAGTGGATAAGATTTTCCATACTTACTATTCGCATTTATAAGGAACCTTTTAAGATGCTCTGAATTCAAAAAACTCTAATTGTAGTTTTCTAAATAAAGTAAACACCACCGTACAGCATTAATGTTAATTATTTAAATTTACATAACAAAAACGTTAACTTGATTAAACACATTTCACATATATATATTACGAAAAAAAAAAAAAAAAAAAACTCAAAAAAGGATCACCAAAAAACTAAGATATTTACCATTGACAACTATTCGCCGATATTACAGTTGTTCTTTAGAAACTTCAAAAGTACAAACAATTTAGTGCTACGAGAAGTATTAAAAACTACAAATTATTTCATAGCGTACTTTCTCAAATTTATCAAACCAAACATTATAGCCGAATATAAACATTTGTAATTTATTGGATTTTTAATATTCACGTTATAGCAGGCATCATTAATTGAAAAATTTAAATAATTCAAACTACAATAACGTTCAAAATTAATTAGTACGACGGTTATTTTTTTAATTATTGCGATTTATTTTCAATTAAAAATTGTATATTATTAACGATTATTAAACGTATTTGTGCTTATTTTTCATGTTCGATATAAGCAACAATATGAATTCGTTATCTGCTTCAAGCTGGTGTCGTTATTTCTTCCTCGAAGTCGGAAACGAAAATCGGCTTGCACTTCGCAGCTGATTCATCGATAAGAATAAGAATGATAATTTCGAGCAGCGTATAATAGGGAACAAATTTCTGTAATGTTTTGTTATTATTACATTATAGTAAACGGTATAGTGGTTGTTTGTAAACAATCGGTTTTGTTCTAATTTTACGTTCGTTTCAAAATTTTGTCTCATTAAATGTTTAAAAAATGTTTATTATTTTATATTTCCTTTAACATGTTTCAAGTAAAAAATTAAATATGCTCGTTGGCGATAGTGGTTCCATTATTTGGAAGGCAAAAATTGAAGATTTTCGGTGAGTAATAGACTGAAAAATGTACATGTACAAGATGTGCGAGATTTAATTGTTTCAACTTAACGTTTTCTTGTTTCTTTTTCCTTTTTTTTTTTAATGAAACTTTCGTACGCAACATAATTTCAGTTTTTCTTAATGAAAACGAATATAAATTGCCAGTAATGTGTAAACGTGTTTTTAACATTTATTTATTCTATACGGTATTTTTGTAACGTTAATTATTATTTTTCGTAAAATCTAACTGCATCCAGGATAAAATTACAAAAAAGAGTACAAAGGATCCACCATTTATAAACATTTCGTTTTCGGGGTTGAACTTTTATTAATACGTTTACCTTAAAAATTAATAGAGATATTGCTATTACGTTTTAGACTTTAGTCTTATAATGCGAACCTTTTTACGATTCACAAATAATCGAGCAAATAATCTTTTTCACATCATTTGATACGCCAGTAGCCTATTTTATCTAATTAGCAAAACGGGTAAAGATTTCTATAATTACAGATTTTAATTTTTCATTTTATTCTGCTCCTCGCTACCGTTTTGAAATGAATTAAACGAGTATGCCATATATACGTTTTAGCATTTTTTCTTCCTTAATCTTTTTAACATAAATATTTGATTTTTTTATTTCTCTTGTCAGAAAATTAATATAGCTTTAATCGCGATTTTCTCATAGAAATTTTTATATAATATTTTAGCAGCTATTACTTTTTGGAATGTATTTTACCGATCAGGTTAAGTGTTAGCTCGTGATATTAAATATTTGCAATTTGTTGATAGATTTGTTTTCTTAACATATCTATTTTAAAAATACACGAAAAATGTAAAATTAGGAAGGATATACGCATTTGTAATTGTATAATACCCTACTTATCAATCTCATGGATCAACACTGCTGATAAGAATTATCAACAACAACCGGTGTATACTTAAAACTAAAATTTTCACGCTATTCGTTTCGGTGCTAAGTGGATTTTGTTCCTAGTTGTGTTAATATGTATGTTTGGAATTATGAAATTTCTCGTTCGTTGGTGACAGTTTATATTAAGAAATACAGATACAATTTACAATAACATTTGCGATAAGGGGACGCATATTCTAATAAGCGCTAATAATAAAGATCAGTTAAGGTCGAGCAATTAATATTCAACAGGCAATATTGTAATGTATAGTGCCAGTTTCGTTCTACTGTTGCTAATCCTGGTTTAGTTAGTAAAAGTGTTTATGTGCATAATTTTAACTTTTTATACCCGTTTCATTGCTATTTAAATCCTTTCTTTTGATGTACACTTCCATTTTATTTTCCATCATTGAAATTCTAGTTTACAAAAAAAAAAAAAACATGTGCAACTGTTTTGTAATGTTTTTATTCGTCTTAATAATGTTTAGCGTGATGATAATTCAACTATTCTATTACAAATGAACGAGCCGATCACTGAATAGCGATGGATTAATTTGAAACGCAAAATCAAAGTTCGGTGTTTTAGAAAGAACAAAAAGAGATTAAACACATTAGCAATTTCGCTGAAGTGATTACATTTCTCCAACAAATTTACCACGGGGAATTTAGTTGAAATTAATATTGAAAATGTTGCGAAAGATCGTCTTAAATTTTCCATTCGCAAACATCCGAATATTCGTGTTCTATTTCTAATTTGAAAGTTTAGTTCAAAATGCTGCACCGATATATTAGGAAATCAATTCTTATAACCATGAAATTTTGATCGTCTTGTAAAAATTTCTGAATTTAAAATTTTAGTTATACACGTTAATTGTACATGGACCCCGTAATTGTTTTAGTCGAAATGTTTTTCCGTCAAGGAAAAAATTGTTGTCAATTTTCTTATTTTTAAAAGAAATAAGTAACATTATTGAATTAATAATTAGTCCCCGTGATAATTCGAAACCTTGATCGAATTTTACACTATACTTTAGATATGAAATTTTACGGGCGGTATTTTAATTATGTATTTGATTTTTTTCAGTTTAAGCGCGTGGTCGTATAGGTGATAAAGGCTATATTTTGAAAATATTAAAAAGTTAGCGGCGTCATGATGTTAAATTTGAAGAAATATTTCGGCGATGAGTTACTTCAAGTAGCTCTGCTGTTGAGTTTGTTACGAATCGATCGTCGGTCGTACCTGGAGTATGACAGGTCAGCAGTTCGAATAGGGGCTAGCCATAATCGAACAGATAGCTGGACGCATTCGAATGTATTCGTTAGACGTGAAATAGATATTCATCCGAAATGTATCGATTTCGATTACGAACAAGAAGTTTCTCGCAAGTTGAATTCATTAAGTCTGTACGGTGGACGAATAATACCGCTGCCAAATAATGCGATTAATAATCGGACTCATTTGTTAACCTATCTGTTTAATATCGATCACGGATCCGCTATTGATATTGATCAACAACATGAATCTCCGGTCTCATTTTTATTTCCCGCAGCGGCCGTTCCGAGTACGTCGGCTCGACATGATACAGATTTGTCGCAGGAGGTATGTCATTTCCGTTTTTTACTTCTCTATAGCTTGTTATTATTTCATTTATATATGTACATATTTTTTTGCATTCTTCATAAATCGATTATTCGAGAACGGTAGTGTGCCATTAATTGCTGGAAGCCTAATTTAATCAGCGGAAAATGTTATTGTGTAAAAGTTTACCTAATCCGTTAGAATTTCCAATTAGAATTTCCAATGAAAAATTCTGTAAAGTTAAACAATTTTTAATCCGTGCGTACTGTTTTTTTTTTTTTACGGAAATTCTTATTAAAACACGTACGATATTGTTAAAGGCATTTGGAATTTCGAGTAATTTTAATTTTCTTCTACTTTTAAAAATTTCATTACGTTTCTTGTGATCTGTAGTGTATTTCAATGCGAGCTTTAAATCATGTCACCGAGGAGTTGGGGCTTCTCATAACATGTTGATTACAAAATCTCTGCTCAGTATTGATATTAAACTTTTATGTAATTGTCAGTTCGTATTATGAGTTTAATTTTTAACATTCTTCTTTTTTTTTTACTCTATTCTTTGAAAATCTGCATGTTAAACATACCTAATGTCAAGATTATGTTGTGTTTAATAAAAAAAAAAAAAAAACAGATGATCTCGATTTTTGTTTGTTTGTTTGTTTGTTTTTTTTGGTTTGCATAAGTCACCGATATTATTTAATGTGTACTTGATCGCATTTGAATTTTTTATAAGATAATATTAATAAAATAAGAAATAAACGAAACGATTTTAGAGCGAAAATTAGCCCCATTTTCCCCACAAAACAAGTTGCGAACGGTATTTTAAATGTTTAAAAGATTACCAATATTTTTATATACGAACTTTAAAACTTCCGAAATTGTTTCGATTATCCTTTGAATTCTCGAAAATAGTAATTAAATTCTATCTACTCCACAGCATACCATATATGTATGTGTTTTTTTTTTTTACTTAAAGTAGACTTTCCTATTTCTTAAAACTGTGTCAGCATTTGCTTACAAACCAAATTTTTGTATTTCTTTTAAAAAATATTGCTCGAGTAATTTTAGTTTTAAAATTACTTCCTGTCTACTGCGTGTAAAATATACGCCCGTCCTATACAAAAATATCTCGCTGCGTATGATGAATAAGAACAAAACAATATAAATATATATATAGTAATAAATCACGATTTTTCAGAGTTAAGATCTCATTGAAATTTTCTAAGACGAAAACTCTCAACTGAAAAAGAACAGCCGATTGACGAGAACAATCAAAAACTCCTTAATATATTATTATCTTTAATTTCTTTAGAATACTAGAAAACTTTAGGAGTTATATAATGGATGATGGCCACTTCGTCATAGCGAGATAATCGAGTATTTTTTTCATTCCGCTAACATTTAGTATTCGATCGGGTTCTCTGTAATATTTAAGAATATTCTTATATTCGAGAACATCCTTTTCCATTTCGAAATATCTTTGCAGTTTGATTTTTCACATTGTATAATTCCAGTTAAAATTTTTTAAACGTGAGCGTGTAAAATTCACTAAAAGGCGTATATAATCGCAATCCGATCATTTTCAGCTAACAACCTTTTAAATAATAATCAAAGCCAGTGAAATCGGGCAAATTCATTTTTGTTTTTTATAAAAAAAAAAAAAACGTAAAAACATAAACGTTGCTATTTTGTCGGGTTTTACGATTTTTAGTTTTTATTTAAAAAGTTATACGGGAGGAGAACGTAATATTATTCAAAACGAAGGAATTACTATTTTTTATTTTCGTGTCTCCGAATTGTCTCTAACATGATGTACATGCGAATGAATACGTACAAAATGTTGTAAACCAGTAATATTGTTAATGTATAACGTTTTAAGTAATTCGAAGTTCGGATAATTCCAAACTTAAACGATCGGTATAGTGATAAGAAGCAGCAGTGGTTTTCAAAATGCTATTTTGAATGTTAACTTAAAATGAAACGATTTATGTAATTTTTCTGATATAAAAGATTTTTCTAATTCATCATTCCATCTAGCTCTAATATGTGGTATAATTCGTGTGCATAATTTTTCTCTATTGCTTACGATCTTGATCTATCTGAATGTTTTCGCACATTCTGCGGTCCCTAAATTGTTCGATTCGGTTCCGTCTAGTCAGCGATCTACTTCTGCTTCTTTGCCATATTTTCTCTCTCTCTATAGTATTCTTCTCTGGGCGGTCTTACCTTCTCACTAAACGTCCAAAAAATCTGAGACAATGTTTTTTTTTAAAAAATAATTGTTGACAGTCTTTTTTCAGTAATATCTATTTATTTGTGCAAAACTCGTTTCACAGTATTTTGCGGATCTTCTTTTCCTATAGGGGGACCTACATTTCGTTAGAATCATTTGATGTTTGTTTTGTTAGTGTTGAAGTTTCAGCGTCACTCTGCACTAGATTCCTAGTTTATCGGAAATAACATTGTTCACCCGTACAATGGTTTTTGAAGGTTTATTAGATGTAAAGGTACACCCATTTAGCGCTTATTTGTCTTAGGCGTGTCCAGTTGACTCGATCACAAGCCTTACTGTATGTGAAGCAAAAATATACAGTTTCGTTATATTCCCTCGATTTTTCTATTATCTTATTTTTATTATTTGTTCCATCCCCCTCTCTCCAGCCTAAATCCAGTTTGTTCTTCATCAGTGATATTACTATTAAACACAATGGGAAGGCATTAACCGACGAGTGAAACTTCAGTATTAAATTATTTTTAAAATAAGAATAATGTACAAATCAAAAAATGATGATTAGTTAACGGTAAAACTGCCATCTTATTGTTACTTGAAACAATGTACTGTCTAGTATTTCAAAATTGCATGCCTTATCATCCCTTCCATTAGTTCCTTTATTTCAGCTATTTCCCGATCGAATTAAGTTCTAATTAGTTAACTTTTCTTTCTATCGTTTCTGGCTGGAGGTCCACAAGTCCGCAAAAAAAAAAAAAAAAAAAAAGAAAAAAAAGTGCATACGCTTATCGTAAATCTTCATATGTTTACGGACATAAAGTAACCGTCACTTGTAGACTTTCTTACACATGCGGAAAATTCGGTAATAATAGTTGTTAAAACTTGTTTATTTATTTTTTCCTTTAGACTAACCTAAAAATTGTCGAACTCAAAAACTGTTCAAAATTAAGAAAAAATGCAATGACGTGTTTTTTCTGCTGACAACTTTTTTTTTCCCGTAAAATTTTATGTTATTTCTTTCATAAAGCTTTACACAAGAAAGTTTTAAAAGAATGCATTTGAATCACTGTACATTAAAAACATTTGCGAGAAGTTGATTTTTCCAGACTTTTTGAATGGCGTCCAATTTCGCATTCTTGTGCTGCTGTCACATTTTTATTTTCTGTCGTTTTTCCTGACCGACAGAGCTTCCTATTTGACGTTTCGGTAACGATTAATTTTTCACTATATTTTTTCCATGTTGGAAATTTCATCTTGTTCTTAAGGGGAGATTTCATCAAGCTCGACCAAAAAATCGATTTTTTTTTTTTTTTTGTCTTTTTTGATAGCTTGTTGTGTGTAGAATATGTTCCCGATAGGATTTAGTCGAAAACAATTTTTTATAAAAAAGATATTGCATAATCATGGAACGCAACTTTTCACGAAAAATTAAGGGAAAGATAGAGTTGACGCTGTAGAGCGTATTTTATCCTAATATTTTTGAAATGCACGCCTATGTTAACATGCTATGGTATTGAGACGGATTAGAACGGGCTGAATTATAATTTGACAGTTTCGGTCCGATTTCACCCCATCGTGCAGAGACGAAATTTTTTCTTTTGTTTAGGAGAGCTAATTTTGGATCAAGATGTGTGCGACGATGATCGGCTCGGAATCGGGGATTTTGCTGCTTAAGCAGATTTCGATTTCCTAGCAACAGCTCAGTATGCCTTAGTGAGACTGTGCGGTAGCTATAACTACGTTGCTTCGTAAGGGGTTGTTACGGCGTGTACACTGAGTTTTGATCGCGCGCGCGTGTGTAGTTAGCCGTTCAGCGCGTCTCTGGTATGGCTCTTGTCTGTTTCTTTTGTCACTGATAGTGTTCGCAGTGGAACGTTGTGTGGAAACCGCCGTTTGAATCTAGTTGCCGTAAAATCGCGACATTGTCTGTCGAACAGTAATCGTTGTTTTTTTTCCTGTCTTTTTTCCCCACCTTATTCATTGATTTGTTAGTTTGTTTAGTTTTTTTCTAGAAATAGTAAAGAAAAGGTACAAAGGGCCTTGATGGGGCAAAGGTGCTGGAAAACTAATTGACAAAGTGATTTCTGATCTGACTATTTATTACGGTTTTGGCTATTAGAAGAAATCCGAATTCAATGAAAAATATGAAAAAAGCTGTATTGGCAATATTTTATCATAATATTTCAACTGATAAAAATCCACAGCACTCGTGCTGTCCGGCAGGCAAAACGAATTGGTGCACGTAGCATATGACTGAAGCTGACGGTACTTTCGAATCATTTAAGCATCATAAGTCTCCTCTATCGGAAAAAGTTCATGATGCCATTAAACCTGTTTTCGAAGCGCTATTGATAGACGATTTGATGAATCGGTGTTTGGAAGGTAACACTCAAAATTCAAACGAGTCCCCGTCAACGCTTGCATATGGAAGCTTCTGCATTCCGGCTCAAAAACCGTTGAAATTGTCACATATGTATAGATCGGTCTGTTTATTTAAGGAAGGTTATACTACTTTATTAAAAATTATGGATTTGTTGAAAATCGCCGTTCGATTCGAAGTAAACAACTTTGTCGAGGTAGCAGATGATGGCGCGTATAAATAATGCTGAAAATAGTATAACAGCTAGCGCAAGATCAGCTGCATTATCAAAGAAATCAGACCACCAACTGTCTCAAATACAACTGTATGAAGTCGAGGAAGGATTAATATATGGCCCTGGAATCGCTGATTAGCCATAAAGTACTTAATTAGTCTTTACCTTCCAAAAATTGTTAAACAAATCTTTAAATGTGTTTCTTGAAAAATCATGTTTTTTAAATTGGTAGGAACTGTAATTCAAAAACTAATTGACGAATTGTCTTTTTTTTTCTTTTTTTTTTTTATTTCGAAGTACGTTAAATTTATTGGAGCTTATATCTATAAAAAGATCGATTTTACGGTTATTTTCTTTTTTTTTTTAAACACTTTATAGAGTGAAAGTAGGGTGAAAAATCGGTACCGAAAATTCGTATGTCCGCCATTTTATTAATTTTCAACTTTTTATCGATATTATTGGTGTATAAGCTCCAACAAATATCATATATTTTACAATTTTTTTTTGAAATTTTTGATTTCAGATAATTTTTACTAGTGCTACAGTTCCCACCGATTGAACACATTTTTTTCGGACGGTCACATTACCGAGAGAATAACTAATTTCCATATCATTATTTTTTAATAAAAAAAAAAATTTCCGTACCCTAAAACTTATTAAATATGTATAAAAAACTTTAGGACTTCATTTACTTGCTTCCATGACAAAAAAATCATGTAACTTTTGCACCGCTTGATGAGAACCTCCCTTTAACAGGTTTTATTTGTTTCGCTGTACACTTTTTAATTTTTCATTTTTAGCAATAAAATTCGAACAATTCCGAGTACGAATTAGAGGAGAAGAATAATTTACATCGTATTTCTCTTTTCTTTTTCTTTTTTTGTTTCTTTTTTCCTTTTTATTCTTGGCCAGACCGTCGGATTTACGGTTTTTTGTCGTTGTGCCAATAAAAGCTGTTTTCTTCTTTCATTTTATAGGATGGCTTTTCGCGCGTAATATCCCGATAAATCTTCAAATTTGTTATTTATTTTTATTACAGATAACATAACACGTGCCTCCATCTCTAATTTTTTTTTACGAAATGTAAACTTCCAAGATATTTTTTAGTTGTTACCGTGAACTGTCATGTGTTTATTTTCCGTAGTGTATGCGGTTCCACGCGCATCTGCTAGTTTTTAGTTTTATTATTATTATTATTATTATTGTTTTAGTATAATTAAATTTAATATTTTAATTTATCTGGATAAGTCGCGAATTAGCAATCACGTTAGTGATGACGAAAAATATAGGTCATTCATTTTGATGATTAAGATGGTCGCATTTACGAATTCATTGTTTCAGTTCGTAATGAAATGCGGGAGAGAAAGTTTTCGTTTAATAGGCTCGGTGCGAATATTTAATTGTGAATACATTCTAAGTTTGTTAATGCATAAATGTTGCACCATACTCGTTTTATTACACATTCGGATAAAGTCGTATTTTTTTTTCCTTGTCTTTAAAGAATTAAAACGCTTTGCATTCGTCTGTTTGCCTTTTTCTCTTCCAATTTGAGAAACCGTGATTTATTTCTTGCGTTTGGTTTAAACAGATGAGAAATACGAAGCGGTAAATCTGTGACCGTTTTTTTTGATTCATTCGATAAGTCAAAAATTTTCGATATTCTTCAGTAAAGCGGTGGAAATTGTCCTAAATTTTGGGAATCGCTAAAAATCCTCGGACTAACTGTAATCGTTGCGTTTCCATATTCTTCCTTTTAAATACATTTATAAAAAGAGTATTTGGAATTTACACGGTACAATCAATGTTTGTCGACAAGGTATAAATTTGTTTAGCCGTTTATTCACATCCTCTCTTTGATTAATATTTATCTTCTTTCCAGACATATTTACGCTGTCCAGTTGGACTGCTATTTTTTTCTCTCATTGGTTTTCACTTTTAAATATTGTACACAGAATTCGTTCTAATAGCGGACGGAAAAGAAAAAAAAAATCATTGAAATGTACGATGAGAGGGCGCGAACGGTTAATTTATTTATGACTCATAATTTTGAAGAAAGTATTATAGCGATTACCTGAAACGAGCGAAATCACTGTTATTAAGCACACAAATGGATTTTTTTAAATAAGTAACGAAATAAAAACCTTATAACTAAATGATAAACCCTAGAAATAAGTATAAAATACTTGTACTAAAAAAAAATTGGTACAATTTTATTGTTAATTTAAAATAAATATATATATATATACATGTACCATCACGATCTCGATATGGCCATTTCGATTCATTGCTAGATGTGGGCAATTCCTGATAGGATAAGTGGGCCTAATCTCCCATGCTGACCAGACAAAGTGGGACATGCATTTTATACCTGCTGCCAGATTTAATATATATCTACCGATGTTTCTTGTCCTATCAATCGGCCACCATTCTAACACCCGTTTTGTCCATCGGATATCCTTGCTCCATTTCAATTTGTCCATTTGTTCTACCACATTGCACAGTCCGTTTTTTTCTCTTATCCGCGTATTTCATTTCCGGTCAGACTACTTTATATTTAATATCAATTTTTCTTGTGCTGTTTGTACCCTTCTCATCTTTCACATTTTTGTCTTTATAGGCACCTATGCTTGTGAGCCGTATATAGAAGCGGACAGAACAACACATTGATTATACAATTTTCGTTTTAAGCATAATGACATTTTCTCGTTTCTAAATACATGGTTTGGTTTCCCGAAAGCTACCCATGCTAATGATACTCTGTGATTTACTTCTGTCTGCATTATCATCTTCTTGTCGGTGTATTTGTTTACTGTTTCTAAGTCTATATTATCTATTTTTATTCGTAAATCTTCTTGCGTATTTGCCGTAAATTTCCTTTTATACAAGTTTATTCTTAATCTTATTTTATTCGAGTATATATTTAATTCCGTCAACATGATTTGCAGTTCTTCAGCGCTAGTACTTAATGGATCTACATCTGCTGCAAATCTTCGGTGGTTTAGGTATTCCCCATCAATTTAGCTCCTGTCTAATTTCCTGAATATAGTTTCTAACGAGGCAATAAACAATTTCGGTGATAATGTATCTCCTTATCTTACACCTCCCGTTTCATTTAGTATTTTCTTGAAGTAATTCCAAAAGCTTATCTGCATATATTTAAATAATACATAAACAGCTAATATTCTACTAATTAAGGCAATTTAAAATGAGAATATTGAATACTGCATGTTGATTGATTAATATTAAGATGGTGATTGATACATGTATAAGAGAAGAAGGGAAACAAAGTCAGTAAGAAATACCTGATGATAAAAACAATTGTAAACACAAAGCGTGAAAAATAAAAAAACATTATATTTAATAATTGACGATTAGTTTCGGATAACTTGTTCCATAATCATTTGCCATATTATGGATCAAGCTATCCGAAACCAGTAGGCATTTATTAAATATGCAATTGTTTTATTTCGTGTGTTTCGTATTTGATTTTAAATTTAAAATTCAATCATAAGTTTATTATTTAGTTTCATAATGAAGTTAAAAAGAAGAATCGAGAGTTAGCCAGCGCGTACTTAATTTTAAAGAAGATTCCACTAACGGTTACATTTGTAAAAAGTGTAATCAACAACTTATTAGTGAAAGTGAATGTTCCTCTTTTTTGATAATATCACCGTATAAATGATAAAAGTAAACTAGTTTTGTGTATTACTCTAAAAGAAGTGTTTCTGTATGTTTTTCGATGCTAGATTTGTACTAAAACATTTACGACTGCATGTTTATAGGAATTTTTTTTGTTCAGTATGGAATTTCATATTCGAACCTCCCCAGTTTAAGCATCACTTCCTCAGACACCCTATGAATATGTATGCATGTATGTGAGGCCTAGCTTTCATTATTTTATTTAGTTGACCAATTTATCTTTTTTATATTTTAATATTTATCATAAGATAGAATTTGTATATATATATATATAAACTCGGACATTTTAGCCTCGCAAGGGGCTGTTCCCCTTGACCCTTCTTGCTTGCATTTCTGTCTCTTTCTCTTCTATACTTTGTATAAAATGATCAGAATTTATAACGTAATTCTAAATCGGTCCATATGAATATAATAACATAATCACAAAATCCCCCCCCCCCCCCCGGAGCATGTCAACAAAGGATCTTCGCTCAGAAACGACACGAAGGAGAAGGATCAGTTAAATGCAGATTCGGTCAGCTATTGATAAGATAAAAGAACTGAGGATAGGAACAACGGAGATCGACGGAAACGATAAGATATACGAGGCACAATAAGGAGTAGGGAGTTTGAGTGATAACACATTGCAGTACAAAGAAGTGCGCTTGTTCACGAGGGATGAACATTCAAATAAGATATGGTCAGAATCACAGACGGCTTCGTCGTCAGAATGAAGAGGACAACAAGGAGATAAAGCGAGATGAAAACAGTAACGTGAAGAAGGAAGAAGAGTGTGATTCAGACGTAAACGGATAATAGGGACAATAACGGAGCGGCGAAGCGAAGGAAAATCGTAAAACCAAGGCCGCGTGTTAAGATTAGGTTGGATGGAATAATAAAGGGAAGGTTGATTAGAAAAGGATGAAACGTAAAAATCTGACCAAAATCTAATATGAACCTTTTTACAAAATGGGAGTAAATTAGAAACGGGAATTTTAGAGAAAAAAAAAAATCGGAAGGATACAGCAATCTGAACCAATTAATCTGCCATTTTATTACCCTCTATCCCCATATGACTGGGGACCCAGAGCATATCAATGCGAATAGGATGAAGAGAGAAAAGAGTGTGAATGAGGGAGCGAATACGGAGAATAAAAAGGTCAGAGGAGTGCGAGAGGAAATGTGAGGAAATAGCTTTAAGAGCACACATAGAGTCGGATATAATTAAATATTCAGAAGAAGAACGATGAGAGAAAATATAAATTATGGAACGTAGAATGCCATTAACTCGGCCGTAAAGATAGTACAATAGGAAGGAAGACGAAAAGATTCGGAGAAATTAATGCTCGGAAGGATGAGAGAAGCTCCAACTCCATTAGGTCCTTTCAAACCATCCGTAAAAATAGCTAGATGGGAAGGAAAATGGGATTGGATATAACTATGGAATTCTTGTATAACCGTTGCATGGGAAAGGGATTTGGAGGACAAAGGAAAGTAGAATACATTGGGAGGATTGGAGAGATCTGCAAAATTGAAAGAAAAGTAAGGGAGATTGTTATAAGAAATTGTGCAGGATAAAGAACAATTCAGCCGCAAAACAATGTGGGCTAGGATAGGAATTAAAAATCCTATAAAATATAATAAATGTTACATAAAATTGAAACATTTTTCATTACATAAAATTGGAACATTTTTTCTAACGGGTGATAGCCTAAGAATTACGCCGTAAATATATGTATGTATTTGCGTGGAACCAATTATCAAAAATGAATTTTCTTTTCGTTGGGTCGAGAGAAAAAAAAAAGCAATGGACCAGCAAGAATAAAGTTAAAAATGAAGTGAAGAGTTTTCGAAATATGTAACGATACCGTCCAGTTTGATTGTAGGGAATTTTTCTAAATTTAATATAGAAAATTACAATTCTTAAAGTTAGGCGTGCTTGTGCGAATATTTAATTCAATGTTATAAATTAAAATTTTTAGTATATAAATATCAGTTATCAGTAGAGATCAGATAGTTTATAGTTATTAATATAATAATATTATTAGATATTATCACAGAAACTGAAAATACATACATTTTACGGAGAAATACATTTTCTTTATATTAACCGAAACGCGCTATTTTGTGGTAATTCGCGAAACTGATTTGTAGTGAGTATTAGAAAAACGACGGACTGGACAGTGCGAGCAAAATGCGTTACACACAACGATGGTAGGGGAAAAAATAGAAAGTGAAATCCAAAAGTTACTTTATGTAGTTAATATGTAATACGAGAATATTTAATGCGGTATAATTGTTTTAATGTTCATTTTCCGATATATTTTGTTATATTTTAAATATTTCAGAATTTAAATACAAAATTACGAATTAAATCTTTGTAATTGTGGATCTAAGTTAAATACGAGCAGTTTTTATTTACTGATACTTTTTTTTTTTTTGAAGTGTCTAGATTCGAATTAAATTTAAATAGTTTTAAAACATTTAACAAATTAATACAATTTTAATGAAAAAAATTTATTATTTTTTTTTTTATCAAAATTTATCATCATTATCTCCGCAGCCATTCGGTTGGTGGAAACTTATTCGTACATTTTAGCTGTACAGATATAAGTTGTGTACTAGGCAGTTATTATATGCAACGCGGGTATACACACGCATGACTAATATACTTGCAACTGGTATTGTGATTGTTTGAATTATCGCGCTACAAATACAGTGCTCCGCGTGTGTCTGCTGTGCGCTGACCTAGCGCGCATATGATGTTATACGTAGTGGTTTGCCATTAACTTTCACGTGACTATTAGCGAGTATTTCAATTTAATTTTTCGTAATAACTTCTGTCGTCGCCCGGGATCGAATCCGAAACTTCCGCAACTAAGCTATCGCGACGATTTATAAATGTAACTAAATATCAAAAAATTTCCGTCTGTACCGAAAATTATTTCCTTATTAATAATTTTCAGAAAAATTTTTTATTACTGTTATAATGGTTAACATAATAATGTAAATATTTTTACCGACTTACGTTTATAACCGGCTCACCTACATTTCTCATTGCTAGGAGAGTTTATTAAATTTTCAGTTTAATGAAGAAACATTTTAACGCTAAACCATACATGGCATGAAATGAACAATAAATTTTTATTTTTATTAAAAATTTCAGAAAAAAGAAAACCATAGTTTACCGGAATTTAAAGATTACAAAAAGAACATGTACTTAATTATATAAATTAAAGTGTTTTGCGATGTTGGAATAATGTGTATCAAAAAAAAAAAAAAAAAAAAAAAAAAAAAAAAAAAAAAAAAAAAAAAAAAAAGGGAAAAAAGAAAACAGAATTTTAGCATGCAGAAGGGGACTCGTTTCGCTTGTTACAATTATTAATTAAATAGCAAGTTATCCGTCAAATGTAATTGTTCATATACATTCACTTACATTACATTTCACAACACGGATTTCTGGGATTTTTAGCAGTTTCGTATTCATTGGATCCTGTTTGGTATCGACAAACCGTGGATATAAGTATTTTTAAAACAATATGCACATATAAGTTGTATCAGCATAATAATTAAGAGTTACAACAATGTATTTTATCGTGGAGAATAGTTATTTTTACTAATTTTTTTATATAAACCGTCATAAACTAAAACCTGACACATTTCCTCTGTAGCGAATATAATTAAACGATATAATTCTCGACGCAAAGTCTAAACTTTCTTCTTTATCATCTGCCGCTAAAGCAAGGTACCGTTTTCCTTTTGTGTTTGTACCTTTTTTAAATTAAATTTTCGGCCTACGCGGATTTTTCTTATTACCTTTGCTTACGTCATTTGCGTTTTACCTTCGTTTTTAATGGAAATCGTTCTTAAATCCTTTACTTTTTCTATGGATCTCCCCGGCTACGAATACTGATGTGTTACGCGTGGTCAATAGTTCGCTCTATTCCTCAGAGACATGAATACTATAACAAAAGCGATACAAAACAAAATAAATGCATTCGAAATGCGGTGTTATCGTCATTTACAGCACATTAAATGGACGGAGATGGTAACTACGATGAAGTACCCCGACGGACTGGGCTCCGAAAAAAGTTCTCCTGTTAATGATATTGGAAGGAAAAAGGATTTTTTTACAGAACAAAGTGGAACATGACAAACTGTTTCAAACTGTTGTCCGGGGAAGAATAGTTGGAAAGGCTCCAAGGATACGGCGCCGTATTTAGAGTACAAATTAATTTAAAGTAATTTAAATAACTATAAAGATAAACAGCGTGTTGTCGGCGGCGACCTGTACTATTCATAGAAGCCAATAGATGAAATGATCTCTTTAGCACACATTTCGATATTTTATAATTAACAAACGGAACGATATGTAGATGCATCGCGGGTTGAAATTAATAGATAATTGGAACCGCAAAGACCAAAGATCGTGGAACCGATAGGAAGGCTGTTCATGTGCGGGATATGCGGCTTTGATGAACCGTACACCGGGCGTAGATGATAACCGCAAAAACTGATACTGATTTTCGTAAAGTTACTTAAACGATTTCAAGCGGCGAAGAGGAGTATTTGTATAGTATTTCAAGAGAAAAATTTGTAGCGTAATAAAGAGAAAAAAAGAAGTTTAAAATTTGTAAAAGATTACGCGTAATTTTCAAAGAGCTAATCGCTTTTTTAAATGACGATTAAATGATGTATTTTTTGGTTGTGGCTTTTGTGCGGATTTCGTAACAAGTTCGATCGAACTTTTTCAAGTTTACATATTGTGCAGTCGTCTTTGTCCGCTTTTGGCGATCGAATCTACGATATAACCGGCAGCCGAGCGCAATTCTCGTCAAGAAGCTATGTCGTTTTCTGTTTAATGCCAGTTTTGTGTGTTATTTTGCCTTTTGTCAAACGAAATGGTGCAATCTATTTTCCTCGAGTACATATATTATTTTCGAAATGAACATTTTCGACAAAATGGGACTTTAATTTTAATATTATGTACGTCTCGAGGGTGTTCTGCCTCCTGCTCACTTCGCTCCTCACGAAAATCCGGTTTTGTAGTTGGAAATAAAGAAAGAAAAGAAATAGCAATAAAGTTGACTGTCAAATTACCAGATTTTGTATTAATGATCGCGCCAGTTCGTCCCACGTACACTTATTATTGATCCCCCCGGTGACAAGTGTTTTTAAAATTGGAGATGTATTTTTTGATTTTGTTTTGTCCTGTATGTCCCGTATAACGATTTAAATTTCATCACATACGGCGATTTCGATTCATCTCACGTTTGACGGTTTTTGGAACACATAGCTTCGCCTCGTCGTAAATAAATATAGATGTATCTGAATTTCGGCATCTCGAATTTATGGAAAATGTAAATTTTAAGTTTGCAGATACTCGTATCAAATATATTCTCCTCCAGCCTTGATAGTCAGCGTTTCTGAAGTTAGGAGAGTCAAATGTGAATGTTATGACAACCGTTGATTGTCCTTCTTCTGGTTCATAATGCTCGGCAATGTTCACACTTATCTGACACAAATCAGTCAAGGTATTTAATAGATCGTTTAACCGTTTTTTTTTTATTTCTTCTAAAGTACGCTTTTCCAGTTTCAAATTTTCTCTTTTGTTCTATCGCGGCTTTCTCAGTTTCGTAATATTTACGATATTCTTGACACGATATCTATCCCTAAACGTTCTCCATCGGATATAATTCTAAATATTCACGTCCGTCTTTACTTAAATATTTACCTGTCAGATGATAAAAAAAAGAATAGTAGTGAAATTATAATAATCTAATCAGATAACCTGAAATAAATAAAAATAGTAGTTTCCTTAATTTATCAATTGACTATTTTATCCACTTCAGTTTTTTTAATCAGTCGGCATAAATTAGTACGACTAAAACTGTTTTAATGTGCGTGTGTGTATGTTACATATATGCATATATGTATGGGTAAGTTCGTTATTTTTTTGAATACAGATCCAGAACTGAATCGCAGGTTTGAGAACTGCATTCCGGATACATATGCATTGAACCTAAATACTTTGGCACTAGTTTGCACGGTTGAAGACGCAGTATACTGTTACCAATGTTTCATTTGCTCTTCATCATGGTTGTGGCCAGTGTTGTTCACATCAGCTCCAAAGGAGCTCCTCCTGTTTTTTACCTGGTTTCGAAATTTTTACTTCGCCGCTATATAATCAGTTTGATAACTTTGCTTCGCTCCCGACATTTTCTATTTACTTCTTCGTCTGGGATGATTGGTAAACGGTGTGTTACAAGTTATGACGAGATTATGTTTTTCGCGGAATTCAACTAATCTCTAATCTCTATTGTTTCTTACGTCTAATCGGAAAATTCCGAGTCTCGAACTATCTTTACTTTTTCCTTCTGCGCTGCATTCCAATTTCCTATTAAAATTAGATTTTCATTTCCTTCCGGATATTTCAATGCTTCTATTTTTATTATCCGTATGCGATTTCTGACACATTATCATTACTGGACACTCGTGTATGATCATGTATTCTTGGATTTAAATTGTATTTTTACCATGATCATTCGATTCCAACACCTTCAATTTTTCTTGCATATCCCGTTTAAGTAAATCTGTAATCTTCATTTCAGAGGCCTATCCGTTTCACCTCGTTAATAACACAGTTATATTTAGCCTTTCCGTTTGTTTTCGGTTCCCCTTGCTTTAGAAATTGTTTGATGTTCCTCGTCCGAGGCTAGTCTCCATTGGTAACTGTTGGAGTTTTATTTGTCGAATGCCTAAGAAGCCCCGCTTCTTCTTCTGCCAGGCTCGACTCTTATTCGGAGGGTACTGTTGCCGGTGCTTACGTATTTGCCTTAGCGTGATATTTACGGGGAATACAATGACGTAGTCTCCCGTTATTTTTCTCATTGCAGTATCGTAGTCAAATGAATACGATCATCTTAACGTAGACTTCTTGCTGGCGTTATTTGTCTTAAGCTCCAAGGAGGTACTAATGACAACTGCTCCCCCGTCCAGTAGTCATATTTCCGCAACTAGATCCATGTGTAAACTCAGCAGCCACTGTCTGTAGAGTGTACATGCGTTTTTGCTCTCATCCGGTTTGAGAAGGCCTTTTCTGAGTTGGACTCAATAGTTGCTTTTCCCGTACTTCGCACACACAATTCAGTTCTCCGATCCGTCTCTCTCTTGAATTTCCATCGCAGGCATCCGTGTCAAGGTTACACGGCCTAATAAACATCGCGTGTGTTGTTATCTGTCTCGGAGTGTATGGAGAGGCTACGAAGTCCGCTAGCGAACTGTAAGTTGCGTATCACATGGCGTTTGCCCGTGAATTTTAATACTTGTCCGAGGTATTCTTGTCAAAATTTCGGAAAGTACAGCGAACTCATGGTAAATGTGTACTGTAAATATATATATATATATATATATATATATATATATATTTAAATAAATTAAATTTATGTCTTACTCTCTCGCCCCCCCCGTTAATGTTGAGGCATACTGTCAAATGAATATTCCATTCCAGCTTTCAGAGAGTTTCATCATCGGTTTTGTTATTTTGCGGCAGGCCTTTCGAAAAGATCTTAATTGAATTTAGATGGTAAACACAGAGCGACGTCATTTTCTTGAAGATTTCCTTATCGCTTTATTTACAGTTCATGTCGGCACGATATATAGCCCGCTTCGGTGTGGTGGTGTGTAACGTTCAGAGACATTCGACGACGATTACTTTATGGGTATAACAATTCTGAACAGTACTGAGGATCTGTGCAGCGCTAGGCGCATGGAGCATGTTTAATATGGAACGGGCTTAATCTGTACTTACAATTTCACGTAACAAGCTGATGTTTCAGTATGAACGAAATAATAATACACGAAACTCTAGCGAGTAATAAATGTTCTCCAACTGGTTCGCCATGGTAAAAATATCCATATTCATGAAACTGTAAATACTTGCCATTAGTATATCAACAACTGCGAGCCCTTTTTAAATTGTAAATAATATTCGTGTTTTTCATTTTTTTTTTTTTTTTTTTGTGTGTAAATTACAATTGCGTTTATTTTGTAATTGCACAATGAATATACTTTTTTTTATTTTTGTTATTGGCCGAGTCCATTTTCGGTTCCATCCAATAGATCTGTACGGTATTTTAGTACAAATTCCGCATTATTTGTGGTTTTTTTTTTTTTTTTTAGCGTTGCTTTGTGAAATAATTTCATTTATTTATTTCCTATTTGCCCCTTTTCAAATTTATACCTTTCAAAATTATTAGATTCATTTGCACGTATCTTCGTTCGCTTGATTTTTCATTCTCGTTTAATTGTTTAAATTACCGTTAAGAATATAGTCCGTTTATTTATTTATTTGTATAAATTCAGCAGTAACCAGTGCGGAGATAAAATAAATCCAACTCTCATTCAGTGTTGAACTTATTGCGGAGTGTTTTTCTTTTTTTTTTTTTATTGTCTTGCTTTTAAGATGCGTTTACCTGATGGTTTTGCCAACAGTAATATGCGTACGCGGTACAAATTCTAATCCGAGCGTTTTCGGTTATAAACTGACGCATTGC
The DNA here is from genome assembly GCA_039619475.1 of Icerya purchasi. Lineage (NCBI taxonomy): Eukaryota > Metazoa > Arthropoda > Insecta > Hemiptera > Monophlebidae > Icerya > Icerya purchasi. The sequence goes on along the minus strand of CM077116.1, from coordinate 93,687,067 downwards.
CGTGTTAATCATTTACATCATAGCTTATCACATCTTTTCTTACACCTGTCTGAAAAACGGCATTATCAGTTGCCAGCTTGATATCACCGCCGCACCTCCTAAGTGTGGTTAATTTATCGCGAAGAGAATTTTAAAAAATGTTTTTTTTTTTTTTTCATTGGTTTTTTATTCCGAAAATGCTGCACACATGCATACGCCGATTTTTTGTTTTGCTTTCACGCTAGACCTACGCCGTGTGCCATTTGTATGACGAATTATTTATTTTAAACGTAAAAGTATATCATCGAATTAATCTTTATTTTTCGACTTCTTCTCGTTCTTTATTGCCATTGTACATTATGTCATCATTCCATTAAGGCATCGAATATTTTGTGTACATATATATATATATATATATATATATATAACACGCACACCCATTAATGACTGCGTCATTCTTAGCCCGGGATAATGCTACACTTTTGTCCAATGATTATGTCTCGTTACTTTATATAGGATAATAAAGGTTGAATGCCGTGTCGTACAGTTGTTAAAAACTATATAAAAACGGAAAAGGAACAACAAAAGATTTTTTTTTTTTTAATAAAGACAGGTAAGATGACGTAATCAATTGAGAAAACTATTTTTCTAAAAGATCTGAAAGAAAGGAATTGGCTCCCTACTCTCATCAGTGCCGTTGAGCTTAGTATAATGTAAACTTTATGTCCATAATCACGAAGCTCCTTCACGGGCATGCATTTATATGCATATTGAAACATACGGTACTATTTTCTTTTAAATGTATTAAAAAACGATAGATGTTTACACCACCGGCTATCAATAAAATATGGTAATATTTACCGCCGCCCCTCGCGTTTTAAACAAACTCTTTTAACGCTGTAAAAAACAAAAAACATGCTTTCTCCCGAGGGCGGAAAGTTCTGCCCAGTTACACTTTTAAAATTATCAAATTTTCTCAAATCAGTAGGGCGCACAGTAATCGAATTCTGTCTTTCAAACATCCGCTACTCGAATAAGTACAAAAATTTAAAAAAAAGAAAAAAACAAACAAAAGAAGCTTTTCAAGAAACTTAACAGAGAAAAGCTGTAATATCAGTGTGATATTTGTAGGAAGATAACAAAATTAAACGCTGAGGAAAATGAAATTACTTCTTAATTCTTGTTTTTAAGCGGTTGAAATGGTCAACGAGGAACTCTATACAATCGGTTTCAATGTCCCCATAATCTTAGTGTGGAATTAGAAATTGTACACATGCACGCGCGTACAAACACACACCGTTCTTGTTTAGTTTCCATATTGGGCACAATCTGTTTTTTATTTTTATTTTCTTTTTTACCGCAAACATTGTGTACGGCCTCGAAAGAACCATTTACGGAATTTATCGGTAACTTTGCACGTTTCGTTCACTATTGAAGAAAACTGTTAACAAGTATCGTACCATTTTAGCATATGTCTTTGCGTAAACGTGAAGTTTGTTCCGGTTGTTAGACAGTTCGGACCTTCAACTGCCGCATTCTATTTCCGTGATTGTACACTGCAAAACTGAGACATCATTTTCGAAAAGACTGTATAAAGTGGGAGCACCGAGTTTCGAATAGTACACACTTTTTTTTTTTGTGACCAGCGAAAGAGATTAAATTTAGCTAAACATATGTTATAAACCGCTTACGAGATCTACATTCATTCTGATTTCGTTAGTGAAGCTGTAACGCTCTAAGACTAATGTACGATTGTGGTGCTTACAAATTTTGGTACGACTTTTGAGAATATTCATTATTATCGAAATTTCGCGCGCAAGCAGGAGTTGGAAATGAAATATTAAAATGTATCTATGAAATTCTTGGCAATTCTGGAATAGTTTATCATTCGGCAGAAAATAAAATTTCCCTCGCACGGTGATTAGAAAGATGCGCGGTTTTCTCCAAACTGTTAAATAATTCTTTTGTCCGAGTAATGTTGTATTCGTTTTTTTTATTATATTTTTTTTTGTCGAAAGAAAGTAGGCTAAAAGCGGGGGGGGGGCATTAATCCAAAACATTTAAAAACTTTCCCAAAGTCTCGTGGATTAATTGGAGAAGAGGAGAAAAAAGACGAATAAAAAAAGTTTGGTATAATTTGTCGCAAAACGGCTAAATTATCACTAATTCACTAGGTGGATACGAGGTATAGGAAGTGTTTAGGGGGAAGGTCAAGGTACTTTTTAACTATCTCGAGATTCCGCCCAGCAACTTGCGCAGCGCCGCAAACAGTGACGAACTTTCCCGTTCTGGTTGACTTAATCAGCCATTTCGAGTGAAGACGCTTTTTAATTTCGTTATTTCGATTTTTCGTCAGTCGCCCCCAAAAAACCGTTAAATCTTAAAAATTATATTTAAATTCGATCGGCCCTACTAAATTGGAGGTCACGGGTTCGAAACTTAATTGAATTGGTTATACCAAAGAAATCTGGGAAAGTAAAGGCAGTCGCGAGAAAGGAACTGTCCCTCCTACTCTCATTAGTGCCATTAGGTTTAGTACATTATGAAAAGTTTAATTTTACAAACCCCGACGCCCTGCTAAGAGTGTGGGACTTACTTTACTCGCGCATTAATAAAACCCGTTCATTTAAATTTGCATAACTTTCCCGATAAAACTTCGTCTCGTTCGCCGATAATTTTGATAGACTGCCGTTAGTTTCTGATTTATTTACCGCGATTGCGATACGTATTCCGACGCACGATCTATCAACGTGCACGCGTATATCAGGGCATATTCGATATGACTAGGTTGAGCGATATGGCGCTTTCAAGAAAGTCGGTAGAGATGATTTAATGTAAAATGGGAGGTCATTCGGAGTGCGTGAATTTTTTTATTTCCGAAATTAATCATTATTTCAAAAGATATCTGATTGAAATGTAAGTGGTTCTGGTTTATTTTCATCTCTTTCTGTTACCCAGCTGTTTTAATGCGTGGCACTAATACTTTGTAGTATTCACCGAGATTCTAACTCTGTTAATGTAGGTTTCACTGCGCACCGCTCGTTGAAGCTTTATACCCCATGGTTAATTCTCCACTGGGGAGTATTTGGCAAAAAGCTAATAGTCAAAAAATGCTTTTTCTCTAGGTGTCTACTTGGAAAAAGTTTGACCTTTTTCGGTTCACTATTTCAGCGATATCTTCGAAAAAGGAAATCTATGTTTTTGTGGTATGTCTTATGGCTAGGAAGTCAGTCAAAAATTTAAGCGAGAATTTTTTTTTTTTTTTTTTGTACAAAAATATTAAATGATAGATTATAGATGATGAGATAAATTATTAAATTTCAACTTGATTAATTAAAATGAAACGGTACCGTAAATCAAATAATGCAATAAATTTGTGAAAATCGTCTAGTAAAAAAAAAAAACAGCAATATGACACAGTAATAAATTAACACAAATATGAAATTAGAGTAATTTTCTGCGTAATATGTTTTTTGAGGATTATAATATTTCATATTTAGAATATTCTATATTTTTTTTTATTTTAAAATATATAGGCGCTGTAAGAAAAATATAAATAAAACTATAAAATCAAAATAATGTCATCTTTGACACATTTTTCATAGCGATTGTTTAGTCAAATTTTTATAAATTTATATACTACTTTTTTTTTTTTTTTTAATAATAATATAAACGTTATAAAAATTGTAAATAGGATAAAGATTTTTAAATTAAATCATTGTTTTATTTTTTATGGGGAAATGAGAATCGGGGGATACATATTGTTGCGTAATTAAATAATTTACCTGTCCGCTAAGTACACGGTCAGTAGAATTATTTCTAGCAATAGATAATGATATTTAATTTTAAGCAAAATGATTTTTTCATCTATGATTTCAACACGGTTACATTAAGTAATATCGATATTAAGATTACCACCGCAAAGCGTGCCACACGATCGAATTTGTAGGTTCGTCCGAGTCTTTGAAAATTCCAAAAAGTTTTATACTATATGTTATTAATAACGAAAAAATTGTTGTAAATTTATTAAAGATGTACCACCGTCCAGTGTGTAACGTGGATAGAAACCGTTAAAATTCTCTTTTATCATTAATCATAATCTTACGGTGTTATAGTTTTATAGTTATAGTATAACGTAAATATTACCAACTCCATCCTGCGCTAATGCCATGCATTTGAACATTTTCCTGATCAAATTTAAATAATTCGTGTTCATCGGAGGAAAGCTAAACATTTTCTTTTTGAAATATTTCAAAACCACCGGCTCCGGCTGAACATTAAATGTAGCCGAGGACAGCGAAGTCGGAGATGTTTCAGCTTCAGCTGCGAAGCCATGATTGCTAAAACTGTTTTAAGTAAATGTTTGAATTCGCGACGGCTAGTTTACTTTATCTCTTTTTTACCGCGAAAATGGTGGAACTTATGATCTTTATGTTTATTCGTTATAAACAATCCATCGAATGATGTAGCTCTAACGCAGAGTTAAAAAATTGTCGGTCTTATGATTTGTGGTTGTCATATACAATCCTCGCGATTTAGGTTATTTTTTAAAAATATCAATATATATAACTATTTTTTTATGACAATGTCATGGTTATATTTTTTCTCTACGCGTGTTTACTTTTTTTTTTTTTTTTCGTTTTTGTACAAAGCAAAAACATATTCCCCCCGGCGGCTATATTGGTATCACCGGTAACGAGGCCATCGACCGAGCTGCTAGGGAGGCATCCCTGCTTCCATCCATATCCTCGTACCTCTCTTCTACTAACGATATAAAAAAACGTTCCTGAAATCGCTTATAATTAAATCCCGGAAACGATTATGAAGCTCTAATCAACAAAACCACCTTTTCCTTGTTAAACCTGATCCTCTATTTCCGTTCCGTTCAAGGAAGAAAAATATTATTCTTATCAGACTTAGGATTTCCCACTCCCGCCTGACCCATTCGTATCTCCTACAACGCATTGATCCTCCATCCTTCTTCGTCTCTTTAGCCAAAGAATACAGCTTTCCATTTCCCACTTACTAACATCTTGTCATTCTCTTATGGCACTTAGCAGCATGCCTCCACCTTCCTTTACAACTCCTAGCTGATTCTTCCTGCCATATCCGCAGTATCTTCCAATTCCTTCATTCCCTTAACCTCCTAAGTTCAATTTAGTATCCCCTCCATTCTCCGGGCGCGCATGACCCGTTTGAGTAGCCGACGCCTGTATCTTCTAATGTAATAATAATACATAATAAAAACATATTCATGTTAAAAAGTGTTTGCACCAGTTCAATGAACTTTTAAAGCGTTGTACTTTTGATTAGAAAAAATTAATACTATTTTATTCTCGGTGAAAATTTAAATATTAATTTCATATGAATTCTCACTTTTACGCTCGATATTTTTAACTTGAGATTTAAACAACCGATAACGAATACGTGCATCGACGCTGTATTTACTCGTCGTGTTAAGCATCTATATACAAGAAATTATATTTCGTACCATAAACCCCCTTATATACTGAGCATTATCGGTAACGTAGACAGCGGAAGATGGATTATAAATTCAAAAATATAGATACAGTAGTATTACTGATATTACTATTAACAGTCATAATAAATTAAATTATTGTTATAACATTATTAATTAAATCGACTATTAACCGCATATTTTGTTACCTCTATTATACGTAAAATCTTCACTTGAAAACCAGAATGCCCCGCGATTTTTTCACCGAAAACATAAAAACGCATTCTTTGAAGTGGTTCGTTTTTTTCCCCATCAATGGAGAAATTTAAACATTTTTTTAAAAAATTTTACCGCGAAGTGAGGGTGGGGGGCTTTTTGTAATTTCTCTAAATTTATGTATCTTTTCGATTCTTCCTTCCACATGTTAGTCAAGCTCTTAACATTTGTCTCGATGACCACTTCCATAAAAAATACCTGTCAGGCAAAATTTTTTGCATTTCGGGTATTATTATTTGTAAAAAGGATTTTTACCGCTTAACCGATGTACTTCCACTGTATTTGACGTATTTAAAAATTTACAAATTTGAAATTCATTAAAGGGATAACACACACCTTTTCCTCCTGTACCCTATTCTATACAGCTTATATTTGTCGTGCCTTATTACAGGTCACTTTTCTGTTAGCAGAACTGAAAAAGGATGGAGCGCTGATTAGAATAGCGGGCAAATATCTTCAGATATTTTCAAAAATTGGAAATTAACGAGGCAGATTATTGAATGTGCTTGTAATAAATCATAGCGCGGAGTTGTAGCGTTATGTTTACGAATGGTCTGTAATGATTTTTTCGTCACTCGCGTGTCGTTCTGAGAACACTGTGCTCTGGTAGACATGCGCACGCGTAAGGCATGAGTGTTCTCGTCCGATCCGCATCAATCGCCGTGAAATGTATTCTCGATGGATCGCGAGATTAATGCGCTATAGTTTGCACGGCGTTATTTTATGTGTGACAAGTTTTTGTTCGAAAGCTAACCTTCCCGTTCCAACGTGACGCAAGAAAGGCCGACGGACGAACGGAAAGTGGTTGACCTTTCGACTAACGAATTCGTTGTCATCGCTAAGTACGTTTGCCAAATTTATTCACAACTCTGTTGTTCCGACGCACTATTAGCAAACTTTTAACCTCATTATTTTTATTTCTCTGTTCCGCTTTAGTGAAATTTTGAAAAATTACCCTGTTTACTTCAGACGTACATCCGTTTTGAAATCGTGATTTAAGATAAGCTCGAATCGTTTGATATGCGCATCGTTGCCGATTTTTTTGACCTTTTTAATTATTCTCATAATTTTGACGCTTTTTGCAAGCAGCGTTTACTTAGGCTGACGCATAATTTGGAATTACAGAGAACTACCACGCTGCTAGACATGTAGTGAGATTCGGTGACGGTACCATGAAAAAGTGACATACCGCATTGTTTACGAAAGCGTTTAAGATTGAAAAAATCGGGAGAATTTTGGCGGTGCAGAAAAATACTGGTTTTGGGAAGAATAGGGTAAGAATGAGGTTAAATTAACTACCACTTTTGACGGACTATTCATCGTTTATTAAACTCTACTAGTCGTGTGAGAGATTCTTTTTAAATAAACGTGCAATCTAGTGAAGTAAACAGAGTATAGACATACACCATAAAAAAAAAAAAAAAAACCCCAAGACGAAAGTCACAACATTAACGAAAATGCGCCATACAGCCGCATCTAAATTATTTACTGCGGGCCGATTAATGATGTGACTGTCACAGGATTTAACGTAAAAATAGATAGTCAAAGATGATATACTAGGTGCAATTAGTAAATCCATGTCATCGTACAGTTGAGTTAAAAATGAACAATCAATAAATCGGTTTGTAGTTAAACGAAATGTGTAGGGTTTTTAACAATTAACCTTGTCATTATCGATGATTTTCTGCTATTACTCGAGTAAGGACTTTTGTTTAATTGTAATATGCCTCTTTCTTTTTTTTTTTTTCGATTTTCTTTCCCCTCTTTTTCTTATTATTATCTCGATCCTGCCATTGTCGTGGCTGCGACACTAATCTCGTTCGTTTCGATTGTTCCTTTTCTATCTTTGAATGATCCCCTCCTCTTTCTACCGTGTTTCTAACATTCTTTTATTTCTTGTTTCTTCTATTTTTAAGTACATTAGTATTTAGCCCCTTTTCTTTTTCTTCTTATTATCGCGATAAAGGAAAGAAAAAGTATGGAAAGAATAAAAAAGAAATTCATCAAAATATGCGAGTAAACAAATTATCTTCTTTTGATTTAAATAATAATTTTGAGATTAGAAAAAAATAAATAAAACTTTCATAAACTAGATTTCCAGACATAGTAATATACCTATCCTTTTCCAAATTCGGATGTTTAGTGGGTAAACACTTAAACCCTTACCCCAAGTCTATTATTTATTTTAAAAACTGCGAACGTGGTCAGCTTTTTAACAAAACTCCTCCATTAATTCGCTTAAAATTAAACAGCAGTTTATAATTTAAAACATTTTTATTAGAGAAAGTTTAACGTGAAGAGGTAAATTTTTTTTGTATTCATTTAATTTAAAGAAGGCTCCGTGTAACTGCGGGGTTGCAGTGCCAAGGTGAAGAATTAGATAATTTAATTGCAGACATAAATAACGTGCAGTTTCATTGCCAAAATTTTAAACGAGAGACCGACAGACGCACACATATGCTAATAAAGAAAACAGCTTTGACGTGCATGTGTTATAATCTTTCAGGTAGTGTGAAATTCAAACTTTCTCTAACTTTGACCAAAATCATCTTCTTGTAAGATTAAATATATATATATATATATATATGCATACAATATTTATATTAATGGCTGTGTCATTCTTATGTTGGAGTAATAAAAAAATTGTGTAACGCTTTTCCGTTATTTAGAAATCTCGTTACGTTTGTTGGTGAAATTAATGAAATTAGTTAGTTGTGTAGCATAAAGCGTCGTGCAATTAGAAATTACCGCGCGCAAACCGTAAGTGAAAAAAATGATACAGACAATTCAAAGTATAGAACACTGTCATTTGGGCACATCTCAGGAGCTCCAATGAATCGATGTGTATGTGTATATATACTCCCATTGAATTTTATTTTTATTCATTTATTATTTTTTTTTTTTTAAATCGAAGGTTGAGCTTCACATTTAAATTTAAAAAATTTACTGCTCTTATTAAAACTATTTAGAACCTAAATATCGTGAAAAAAAAGTACAGATACGCAATACACGAAAATATTAAATAAATTTCCAAACCAGCGTCAGACCTTTTACAATAATAGAAACATATAATCAAAGATAATTTCAAAAACTAAATAATTTATCGAAAAAAATCAAATTGTATAAATTATTTGAAAAACTTGCTGTTTGTTTTTTTTTATTCTTGTTAACAAAAGATGTTTAATAAATTATAAGCACATCTAGAAGTATATTTAAAAAATAAATAGAAAAGAAATAAAAGTTTTAATATATATATATATATATATATATATATATATATATATATATATATATATACATATAAGCTCGGCCACTTTGGCCTTGAAAGGGGCTGTGCCCCTTGACCCCTCTTGCTTTCATTTCCGTTTCTTTCTCTTCTATACTTTGTATAAAATGATCGAAATTTACAACGTAATTCTTACTGGCATCAACACAAAAAAAAATAACATAACCACAAAAATCCTATCCTAACATTTAACTTTCATTACATAAAATTAAGACAATTTTTCGTTACATATTTCATTAGGTAAAATTGGGACATTTTGCGTTACATAAAATTGGAACATTTTACATTACATAAAATTGGGGCATTTTTTCCAATGGGGGTAGCCTAAGAATTACGTTGTAATTAATATTAATTTCAACGTAATTCTGAGGCCGGCGCTCATTAGATTTTATAACGAAAAATTGTCCCAATTTTATTTAACGAAAGTTAATGTGTCGATGCCGGTAAGAATGACGTAAATTTTGATCATTTTATACAAAGTATAGATGAGAAAGATAAAAATTTTAGCAAGAGGAGTCAAGGAGCAGAGCCCCTTGCGAGGCCAAATTGGCCGAATTTATATATGTATATATGTAGGCTGTCTTCTTAAAAATGTACTAAAACAAAAACTGCTGGCTCATAATATATGAAAATGTCAAATTTTGAATTTCACTTCAAAAATGTCAACACTACTGGAAAATATGAGACAGTTTATCTGAAAAAATTAATAGTTTTTTCGGCTTCTTAATAAAGCATAGACTATTATTTAATACCCAAATTATTATTTGTTACTAATTATAATAAAATAAAGTATATAGATGTCGGTTCGTTTTTAGTTCTTTTTGCCCAAAAATGTTTCTTTAATTTGAAGTATTTATTTTAATTTTTATACCTATTTTTGTTAATTATTAAGGAGTTTATTGTATAAGTATATAATAGATGTTTAATAAATTCTAAATACATTTAAACTGAATAAAAGTATATAATTTATTCGGCTCGTTAGAAGAGGTACTTTAAACGAATTTTATAAACTTTTTAAAAATCGCAAATAATCGTATTTTTTTTTCTAACCAAGATAAAGCAGCGTTAGAGATTGGAGCAATCAGAAAAGCGTATGCATTTGCAAAACACGATTCGTTTATCAAGTCTTTCAGAAAGAATCGAATATTGCCTTTGTAGAGGAAATTAAAATCTCAATATGAAATTGTTCCGTTAAAAATTTATTTTGCATTATTTGCGCACATTTTATCCAAAATTTCACTATTCTGTACTGAAACAACTCGCCAAATCCAGTAACACCTCAAATAAATCGTTTTACGAATAATTCGTTTTCTAAAGTGATTCATTTAATTTTGTGTTCCAATCTCTACCACACTTTCTTCTTGGTTAGGGGGAAAAAAAAACGCTACAAATAATTTCACTCGCATTTCGTACTTCCGCTGTACAGCTGTTATATGTATTTTAAGAGAACTCTAAAAATGAGGATGAGAAACGCTGCTTCTGAAACGTGCACGTCCCAATGCTGTCTAATCAACAAAACAGGTTTCTTTGACCAATTCGTTCACTTGTTTATTATCGGTAAATATACGCGGTATTTCTGCGGTATCCATTGAACCTTTGTCCGATTGTTTTAATTTTATCTCGAATTATTAGTTTCCTTCGAAAAATGGTTGTGAAAAATTTCCCGCCCATTTATTTTTATTTTCTGTTATTCCGAAAAGCAATTCATCATCATCATTTTGTGCCGACCGTGTCGATTGTGACGTCACCAATTGAGCGATATATTTTTTCGAACCTATACGGTTTTCTGCTTTCTTTGTAATTCTGTGAATGGCTTTTTTACACAAATTTCGCATCTGGTCTGTCCATCTTATTGGACATCTTCTACGGAGTCGTTTGCCATCTATTTTCCCAGAATTACTAGTTTCTCTAGACTATCGTTTTCTTTCCTCATGATGTGCCCAAAATATTATATTATACGACGTTTGAAAATATTATTTAATGGTTCAGTTGCCCCAGAATGGATTCGTTGGTACGTTTCGCCTTCTAAGAAACGCGAAGCACTCCTCTCCATATCCACATTTCCAGACTGCATATTCTTTTTTGATTTGCTTTCCTTAACGTCCAAGTTTCTGCTCCATACCGCGTTATAGGATGTATTAACGTGCACACTATCTCTATTTTGGTTGTTTTTTTAATATCCAGGCTTTTCCAAATGCGTGACAGCATTTTTACCGTTTCTCTAATTAGTTGCGCTCTTCTCCTTATTTCCATTTCACTGGAACCATGGCAACTGATCAGTGAACCCAAATATACAAAAGATTCCACTAGTTCATATCCCATTATATCTCTATATCTTATTACTTTATTTCTATTTACCACCATGGCTTTGGTTTTATCCTGGTTCAGTAACACACCGTAGTCAACGATTATTCTTTTAATTCTATTCAAAATTTCTTCCCGTTCTTCTCTTGAAGCCACCAGTATTGTGGTATCATCAGCATATCGAAGATTACTTATGCGTCTTCCACCAATAGATACACCGCTCTTCCAGTCTTCCATTACCTTCCTCATTACATGTTCTCCATAAATATTAAACACATTATGTATCCTTGTCTGACGCCCTTTTCAATCGTAAATCTTTCTGATTCCGCATAATTCACTTTGATTAAGCAGTGCTGCCTCTGTATAAATTCTGCACAAGTCGTCTGAGGTGATTAGGAACACCCATTTCTTCCAATATTAAAAACAGTTTATTGCAGGCAACGTTTTATCAAGTGCCTTGGCATAGTCGAGAAAATAAAAGAAACCCGGTTTTTATATCTGCTGCATTTTTGATTTTTCTGCATACATTTCAGGCGTACTCGTATTTTAGCTATTAACATATTATGATCACTGCTGATGTCTGCTTCAGGTGCAGCGCGAACTGATTTTAACGCGTTCCTCCATCTCTACCAAATAGTAATGTAATCGATTTGATTTCTCGTTAAGCCATCTGGCGATTTCCAGGTATATAATCTGCGTTTCGGTAACTGGTACCAAGTATTACCTAAAATGAGATCTTTTTCAACGCAAAACTGCAATAATTGATTCCCATTAAAGGAACCCACGATCTTGGACTCACCTTAGCATTGAAATCTCCGTTTATCATCAATATTTCTGAAGCTGTTATTGTTCCGACAATGTCATGAAGTATCTGATAGAAGGATTCAATTTCTTCTTTTTCTGCGTCCAATGTAAGACTATAAACCTGATCTATACTAATGTTAATTGGAAAGACACGAAACTTTGCTATTATTGGAACGTGGAATGTAGGAAGTTTAAATATTACCGGAAAGCTACAGCCATTAATTAAAGAAATGAAGCAAAGCAATTGTAAAGTAATTAATCATTAAGAAATGAATGATTAAATTTAAAAATTCCGTGCGGATTACAGCTGCAGATAAAAAGTTGGAAACTGAGTTCGTTTTCTTCAGTATTTATTGAAAAAAAAACTTATCAATTTTGTTCGTTTAGCTTGTTATTAATTATAAAATTTAATAAAAGCACGAATTAAAAAGAAAAAATGTAAGGAATAATGCAATGGTTCCTATATTATCAGTGTTAATTGTCGATATGGAAAAAATAAATTTCGAAAAGCAGTTGTGTTTATATATATATATATATATATATATATATATATATATATATATATATATATTGTTGCTATTTTTATTTCTACAAAAGGGTACTCTTTATTATTTCTCTTTTCTTCCTTGCGAGATTTTTGGTAGATGGTATTTTTTTTTTTATTTTTTCCGGTTTTTCCTTCACATGTTATCATTACCATACTTGATTTTCTGTCTAGTGAAGAATCGATAAAAATTGTAATTTTTTATTTGAATATACTTCATCGTTAGACAATAAATTATGCTACTTTATTATCTGTAACATTAGTATTATTGTTTTGTTATTGTTGTTATGGTAACGACGGCGATATATACTACTGAAATTCGTAATGTTTCCTTTTTTGTGATAATTACTTAAATTACTATTTAGTAAGTCTATACTTAAATCTTGCAATATGGTTGTGCCATTCATTATTACGAAATTAAAGGTGCCGGGGAACATTTACATATTAATTTCTAGTGCATATTGTGACTACGTTTGTCATAATTAATCTGTGACTTTACCCTTCTCGGGTGATATTCTTGTAAAAAAAAAAAAACAAGATAGAAAAAAATAGAAATCAGTTAAAGTCATTACTTGTATATGTACAAAATTATGTGAAATTTTTTTAGCGCATAATATACATAGAAAAAACGTGGCTTCACCTGCAAATACTGCAGAAGTGTATAACTTCCGCATAGAATTAATTTTGAAGTTTAGACCCAAGTACTTGCTTACGTGTCTGTTATAAATAGAACTGACGTCACGTTATTGTTAACATTAAAAACCATTATCAGTCACAATTGCCGCTGAAATTTTAAATTTAATTTATTTATGAATTAAACTCGAACACAATATTACCTTTGTTGCGATGAAATCATTTATTTAATCTGTTTAAAACCAGAGCCGAACTAAATACTTTCTAAATTGGCTTAAATAAAAAACTGAAAATATCTTAATGTACGAATAAATATGATATATTATTCAAGTAAAATTTATTAATAAGCCGTATAAAATCGCGAGTATGTAATTTTCGTATTTCGTTAGAACGTTTTAATCATTTGAACGCAACGTTTAAAAAAAGTTTAATCCATTTGAAAATTCCATTTGGTACCTTTAAGTTACGTATATTTTTCGTTTTTCTACATATTTCATTGATAATAACAATAACAAAGATATAGAACAAAATAAAAACGTTTCTTCGATAGATTTAATGCGTTACATTAAAAAGATACTAATCACCGGAGAGCTGTGACCATTCATATTTTTGAGCAATATGGGTACAACAATTAGCGCGGTTCCGTTTGCAACGGGCAGGTTTGTCATCACTGTTTACTATTCCGTATTAAACACTGCGATTGCTCCGTACGCTTATAATGTAGCACTTTATTGTAGTCCTTACAGCCCAGTTGCAGTAAGTAACGTTGTTCCAACTTGTGTTCTTAATTATTTTAGTAAATAAGAACTGATATTCTTTCTCAACAGGAACGATATTTTTTACATGTAAACACCCTCAGTTGTCGAAGAATTTAGAAATTGCTTGGTTGCGAATTTCAGTCTTATTAAATATCTAGGCTAAAGTTTGGTAACATACTTACTATCAATAAGCACATTGAATTTGTCCCAGTAAAAGCAGATAGACAATTTTTATCGCGCATCTTTCGTAACTGTGTAAATGACAACCTAGATCGATCATTATATATTCTTGTCCAGTCTAGTTCTGGCAATGCTCATTATCCAAAATCGATGTGTTTCACAGATGTACTCTAGCGATGTTACGAATGTTCGCATTCGCGTATACGAATAATTCGCATTACTTTTAACATTCGCATTTGCATCAAACGATGCGAATATTTTGCGAATGTGCAAGTCGTTACAGATTCTTACGAATTCCTTATTTAAAATTTCGACGTTCTTGGATACAAGCATAAATTTTTTTATGATATTGTAAAGGACAGAGTAAATGCTGACGTTGTTGCACTCGCATTAAAACTGTCTAATCGAAATCGGGATTCTTCAGCTTCAACGTCTGGTACTAAAAGTCCGAGGAAATCAATACATAATATCAATGAGCCTTCTACAAGTTCTGATTGTTCTGCGAAAAGTCTCATTAGCAATTTAGCTGGAATTTTGGATTCCTCAGGCGAAGACGGAGACTCCGATTTAGAATCTGGGGTTAGTAGAGACACGCAAAAACATGAAATTAAAGCACAATTGAAGGCATATCTCAAAGAAAAATGCTCATTCTCTCTCGATGGAAATACTCTGGGCTGGTGGGAAACTAAATTTCAATACGACAAGTTGTCAGATCTTGTTCGCAAGTATCTCAGCGCTTCTCCAGCCAGCGTTCCGAGTGAGCAATTATTTAGTACAGCCGGCCTTATATACGAGCCACTCAGAAATCGCCTCATGAGAGAAAAGGCAGCTAAATTACGCTATTTATCAAATATAATTTGCCACTTTTAAAATTTGATTATTAAAGCAAAACTATATAATATATCGATTCTATAGAGTATATAGATGTTTTCTATGTTTCGAGTTATTAGTACTGTACAGAACAGAACAGAACGTATATTTGGCTAAGTATAGTAATACAGTATTTATAAACAAAATGCGTACCAGCTCGAAAGAGACTTAACCGCATTAAATTAGAGTGATAAAATAGAATATTTACGTATTGTTAACAAAAATATAAACACTGTACAAAAAAAATACAAAGGGCAAAAAAAAAAGAGTATAACAAAAAACCCAAAATAATCAAAAATTACAACCAATTGTTACCATTGCAAACATTACTTAACAGCCTAGAGATATCACTAACTAACTAAATTGTGTTTAATCCGACGATTCTTACATTTAACGTACATCCGGGTTAGAGTTGCTCGGAATTATAATCGCCTATATTCCTGATAAGCATATTGCTATGGTAGGAACAGCCATGAAAGAATTTTTTTGCTGTATTAATTATAAAATCTTTTACAAAAGGCAATTGTAACCAGTCATGCATATTATCTATTTTAGTCCAGCGGGGAACGTTTAAAATACACCGACAACATCTATTCTGCAGCAACTGAAGTTGATTAAAATCGGAGTTTGAAATCGAGCACCAAACTGGAGCTGAATAAGTCAATATTGGTCTAATAATACTTTTATAGATAATAAGCTTGTTTGCGGTGTTTAAGTAAGATTTCCGATTGATAATTGGGTACAAAGCTGCAATGGTTCTATTTGTTTTCGCTTCAGCGTATTTTAAGTGTTCCTTAAAAGATAATCTTTTATCTAGAATTACACCAAGATATCGAACATGATTAGCCCATTTAATCCTGGTGCCATTAATAATCAATTGTCTTGGAGGGGTGGGATATCTACGAGTAAAAAGTATTGCTTCTGTTTTAGTTGGATTAATTTCAATTTTACATTTTTCCAAAAATTTTAAAACCCGAAAACTATGCAGCTGTAGACGATTATAAATAGTAGACGTTCTATACGAACTACAGTATATAGCCGTATCATCAGCATATAAAGCTAAACTCGTGTGTTGCAACTTAGGGAGATCGGACAAGTAGACTGAAAAAAGAAAAGGCCCCAGCACACTACCTTGAGGAACTCCTGCGACGGCAGTTTTGGTCATTGATTTACCGTCTTGTAATGAAACGTAAAAAGTTCTATTCCGTAAATAACTTCTAATTAATTTGATTAGATATTTCGGAAAATTATATTTTAACATTTTGTAAATCAGCCTGTCGTGCCAGGTCGTGTCAAATGCTTTTGCAATGTCAAATAGAATTAATCCAATGTGTTTATTTATATTAAAGTTATGCGTGACATGATCAGTAATCCTAGCAACTTGATGCGTAGTAGAATAACCTAGTCTGAAACCAAATTGTTCCGCTGGAAGTATGTTATTACTATCGGCGAAATTACGAAGCCTGTGTAGCATAACTTTTTCCGCTATTTTGCTTAAATTGCTAAGTAAACTAATGGGTCGTATATTATTCACTTGGGAAGAGTCTTTGCCTGGTTTAGGTAGCGCAATGATTTTGGCTACTTTCCAGAACTTTGGAAAATAGCCGAACCACATTGTAACTCTAGTACCCCCTTCCAAGGAATCTTATTTAAGATTTTTGCCGGGATATTATCATCACCACAAGAGTTTTTTGCTTTAGATTTCTTGAGGTACCTAAATATTTCAGCAGGTGAGGCAGGACAAAACTCAGAATGAAAAATAGGAGAACCTGTAATGTTATTGAAATCAGAACCAGTTAGTAAACGTTTTACTGTATTAGTGACTAAATTATTTTGATATGTAGACGCAAGACGCGTGCTCGTTTTATGAATATTTGAGTAATACTCGGCTAACAACTCCGCTTTTGCTTGATCCTTATAAACATACGTGTTAGGATCAGAATCAAATAGCGGTGGAATCACTCCATAGCTCTTACTATACCGCGAACATACTTTCCATAAACTTTTTACTGTACCGTATTAATGTAATTATTAATAACAATGATTAAATAAAATAATCTCTTTTAATGACCTTCCCAAACATTCGCATTCGCATTTGCACATTCGCATTCGCGAATATCGAAAATATAACATTCGTAACATCCCTAATATATTTTTAACGCGAGTGTAGATGTGCGAGAGCATATTAACCATGCTAGCAATATTACACCCGCCTTACATTAGAGAAATTACATTCTAAAAGAGTTGCATTCAAATTGTGCAATCTACAACGCAAGCGTATCAATTCTATCGCGGGGTGGGTACTTTCTGGAAATCCGAAAAGAAGCAGGTAAACTTGTTCAAAGTGTCAGGGAATCTGAGGAAGGTACGGAAGTATCTGCGTGATACATATTCTATAGAGCTTGAAAATATTAAAAATTATTCATTGCAAAATTCCATACTGTATATGTACATCTTTTTAGATAATGAAACATCAGACTGGATCTTATTAATAATCTAAAAAGCAGAAGATAAAAGCGTGGTAGGAATTCTATTCCTTTTCTAGTAAAAATTTGTAATTTTATTACTAGGATTTGTCGGCGTATGATTAACAAAAAAAAAACAAGCAAACAAAAAACAAAAACAGAACATTGATTTGGAAATTACGTATGGTCTTTTCTGTATCGGAAAAAAAAAAAAAAAAAAAATGGAAAACCAGTAAATACCAAGCAAATTTATTTTGAAAAATAAGTGGCTACCCTGTAATAGTTGACGAATACTTTCAACTGTAATTTTTTTTTTTTTACTTTTAACTGTACGAAATACTATATATAACTATCGTAGGCTTAGACATAATATATTATACATTGTAAAACGTTATCAGATCATTCTTTTAATTTAATTAATGCATTTTCTTCATTTTCTATCTTACACAGTGCCGAAGGATTCACTAGTATTCTTTTCTTTCTACATTAGTATAGGGATTACTTTTTTCCTACTAATTTAAACACGTGTTTGTTACAAAAAGCTGGTAATGGTATTACATATTCACATATTCCTTCTCTCTTTTATTCGAACTGATAAACTTTTCGATTGGAGCAAGATTTCATTCGCTCCGTGTTTTCTCTTTCTACAACTTGTCACCATCACGCATTATTGCCATATGTTTACGCAAGTTTTTTAGCGCGACTGACATCCTATTAAGTAAGTTGTCTGCGTGGTACAGGAACGTGCGTGACTACTTCAAAAATAGTCCGTAGAATCCGAGCGGAATAAATCAGCAATAGCAAGAACAAGAAGATTATTCTGCATAAAAACACTTTTAGTGGAAGAAAACTGATCGGACTGATTAATTTATGAAATGATCCAAGTTTGCGCAATGGTGCAAAGTAGCGCACACGGTCAAAAGTCCATGCTACGTCAAGAACCACTTGCTGCGGAGCGGTATAATTGATTTTCCGGAATAACGGAAATGTCGTCGGCAACACGATGCTGTTACTGTATTGTTGACTGAGATTATTTCTAAGTACAAGTTATTGCGAACGAATTGTTCCGGTTTTTCCCTAAAACGTGATATCTGTGATAGAACAATGGATCGCACTATCTAGAGACAACTGCACGATAATTCGGACAGTTCACATTAGGTTTTTAATGCCGTTTCATCGATTAGAAATTTCCAAAAAGAGGATTTCAATCAAAGGATGCAGTTGAAGATATATATATATATTTGACAAGATGAGATTCATGTGCCCTCCTAAAATTGTCAATTTCAGATGAAATTGTCTTCTTTATTTTAGTTGATGTTGTGGCAGGTTAGATGTGGTATACAAAGAGGAAGAGAAGGAGGTGATCCAAGTAGTCTAGTATTACGCCGTCTACCAGCATTCATTTTTTTTAAAGGTATATCGCTACTTTTAAAAACTGAGCCAAAAATAAAATGAAATAAAAATACAACTAGAAACCGTAGTGGTTCTGTGAAACAAATAAATGCAGTCATGAGCGACATTTGTAATTTTTTTTCAAAAATTTTTTGACCTGTATCGCTTCCTGTACGTTATAAAATCCGGTTTGATCGGTTTTTCAATTGCACCGGGTTTTACACATTTAGCGTTAATAAAATTTTACACTGAACGTCTATTCTGTTTACCGCGTAACGCGAATTGGTGGTTAACCATGTTTTAGTTATCGTTTTTTCTCAACACTAGTTTTTTTTTTTTTTTTTTTTTTTTTTTTGTAAAATTAATTATGAATTTATAAGAAAAAAATTCCCAGGCAACAATAATAAGAGAAAAAATTCACGAAAAACTCGCTCCTCGCACCTTTAACTCTGAATAAATTTCGTAATTGCAAATGTAACGTACAATAATAATACTACAATTTTATTCATACTTATTCATAACACGCGTGATTTATATGGAACAATTTATTAAAAAAAAAAAAAAAAATCGGATTAACAATAAACTATTTCCTAATTTTTCCTGCTAACATTGAAATAAATAAAATAACGAAAATAAAAATTGCCTCTATTTGTCTAGTAACATTGAAAAAGTATAAGTTAAAAAACGAAACTATACAATATTTAAAAATGAGTATTTTTACTTTTTGGAAATCAAAATGCTTAAAATGTTCATTTTAATCTTAAAAATTTTAAAGTTCACATTATAATGAAGAACATTTAACGAAAGACAGTCTTTTTAACTTTAATTACTTTTGCTACTCCTTAATTTAAAATATTCTCTATTCACTCTTAATATCGATCTTGATATTCTTATATGTACTTTATCGATTTTTTTTCCTTTTTAAATCCATGTTTGAATAGTTCAACAAAAAAATATAATATATTCAAATAAATTTATAAAAACAGGTGTGTTAATAGAGACGTTAAATGCAATACATCACAATTTCGGTAATGTTAATGATGCAAATAACAATAATAATCATAGAAATATACATATATATATATTATACATTTTTTTTCTTATTCCTAAACAAGGAGACATACTTAGCAAATGAGAATAATTTTCGATTTTTCAAATAGCGGAATTCGAGTCGAATTTCGTTCGAACGAAATGCTGCTATGCCCAACTTCTATAGAAATAATTTCAAAAAAGCAATAACATCTCTGCAAAAAAAGATGGCAGCTTTTTATACATGCTGAGTTAAAGGAAAATATTTGAAAGCTACTGGTAGGAAAATATTTGAAAGCTACTGGTAGGAAAATATGAAAAACGTAAAGAAAAAAAAAAGGAAAATTTATCGAGAATACGACACTGAGAAGGTAGAAGAGTCGTGACCCATTCAGGTGTTCTTGGCTATATATATATATATATATAAAACAAAAAAAAAACATCAACTTTCTATGGTACGAATTTGTGAACTAACAGGATTTCGAATTCCTTGTTCACTAAGATACGGAGTCATCATTCTAATTTCATGAAGTTTTTTTTAGTTGACAAAATGAGATCACTGTAATCTTATTTAATATATATATATATATATATATATATTTTTTTTAATGACCGAATGCATCCATATTAAAACGTAAAATAAGCCAGTTATGAAACTGCCCTAAAAGTAAGGAAAAAGGAATATAAAAGTATTACGCGCTTATTTTAGGATATAGCGAAACACTAGGAAGTAAAATCTGAAGCGGAATCGAGGATAAATAAATGGCGCGTAATATAGAAAAATGCGCTCTAAAATTTGATTGAAAATGACACTGATAAAACGTGGCTCGTATTGGTAAATTGATAAATAAATCCAGTTGATAAGGAAACAAACAAAATGCGTTATACTTCTAAGAAGTAATTTTTTGCCTCATTTCTTTTGCATTGTGTACTCTTATCAAATTTAGTGGCTAAATGGTTTAAACGCTGAGCCAAAAAAAAAAAAAAAAAAAAAAAAACAATTGCTTGTACGAGAATAAGGAGAAGGTAAAGGAGGTGGAATTTGTTGATTTTTTCTTTTTAATTTTAGAAACGACCTGAAAAATAAATAAGCATTCTTCAAAATTATTACGTTAGTTGGGAAATCATGTTGAATTTTTTGAAACGTACCTATATAGAATTCCAGTAACTGAGAAACAGGGGTGCAAAAAACAGGTCGCTCTATTTCGGGCGGTAGCGAAGGAGAGTTTTTGCTCTTAATTTGTAATATCGCACATATTTGTCGCCCAGCATTAACATAAATGTGTTTATTTATGTGTTTAAAAATTTCCGTGCCTTTATTTGTCTTTTTCGATATTTTTTTGAAACCTAGGTAGCTTTTTCAAGGAATTAAATATATAATTAAAATTATAGTTAACAGAAGAAACTTCAATAAACGTATCCCCAAATAAACTTGCTGGATACGAATGAAAAAGAAAGATAATATAACGAATATATGTATGTTACAAGCAAATTCAATCCGGTTATGTTACACTTTAAATGACGTAGAGTTGATGGTTTGTAAGTTTTTAAATATGGCTGACTATATATTTAAAAAAAAAAATAAGTAGAACTGATATTGCATTTGACCGATTATTAATATTAATCATTTTCATCCGTTTCGTACTACTAATGATAACGGAACTCTTAAATTTACATCGCAAAAGTTTGTTTATTTTTGTATTTCACACCGAAGTCGTTATTTCAAAAAAATGAATAACCCAATAAAATTATGTAAAATATGTGTTTTGTGATTATATATATATGTATATTTATGTATATTATAACATGCTATATACACACGTGGAAAAACTAAATCGTTAACGAAGAGCGTTATTTTTTGTGTGGAATTTCTGATAGCAGTGAATGAGTAATGTAGAAATAAATTTGGTAACTCGTGTTTCTCACTAACACAAATGATAATGTTTAACGGATGATACCTGAAAATCACCGCAGGTAACCTGTAAAAAGGTCTGCGTAAAAAACCTCGTTCGCTACCGCCCGAACGATCCACGGCCGAAAGATCGCGCCTGAAAGAGCTGGCCCCGCGAAAAATGATCCAAGATCAAAAAAAAAAATAATGCTTGTCAATTCCCGGAAAACTGTAAATTGCGACATTTTTCAACAAGGACTAGTTGTGAAGAAACTTTTTTTTTGGGTATGGGGCGCATCAACGCAGGACATTCACCTGACACAAAGGACCAGAAGAGTGATGAGGAGTTCTAGGTTATATCAGGAAACGATTGATATGAAGGCAGCTAACAAAGAAACAACAGAAGGGGATGGAAGAGCAAGAATGTAGTGAGCCCTGTAAGGAGTCAGGAGGCCAAGGTCAAGCAGACTGAAATAAAAGATCGCGCGTCCCAAGGAAATACAAGAGCATTCGAATAGAACGTGATCTGCATCGCAGGTAAAATTTAAGATAAAAGCATGAAAGCGGCACAAAGGAGATTGAACAATAACAAAACGAAAGAGAGAAGCAGGAAGCAGAAGGCGAACTGTGGAAAAAGTAACAGAACGGCTGATGCAAGCAAAACGATTAAACCAGGAAGAAGGGGGCGGGGATGGTTGGAGAACAAGGTAAAAGGAGTTAGCGTTAGAGATAATAGAGATCGGTTCAAAGGTCACGGTGAGGACGATAAGTGAGAGTACAACGGCTTTGCGGGGAGAATCTGCTTATGAAATAACCGTTTATAGCAGCCGAACATGCTAAAGAATCGACAAAATCTTTACCGGCGATGCCGCAGTGGCCAGAATCGAAAGTAGGTCAATTAGGATAGAACAGAACGCTAATAAATTATAAATTAAGGAATGAATATAAAGATAATAGGGTGGGTTTAGGAAAGGGCCACTAGATAGCTAATAAAAGTTTTTTCAAGTCGGACCATAGGGGGAATAACTCCGTTTTTGCACTGTGCTTCACGCCATACAAAAAAAATTATTCTAAAAAGCTTTGCTATAAAATTAGCGTAAAGATAAAGGTTTCACTGACAAGTGTTAGAAAAAAAGAAGAGCAGACGAAGATGCGCTAAAGCTGAGAGAAGTAACGGGAAGGTAAAGGAAAAAAATGCAGACCCCCCCCCCATGCACTTCCATCATTCAGTGAAATATGAATATGCATATAAGACGTTTCGGTGACAGAGATTAAGTCAAATAGCGATATTTATTATGCCGTAAAGTTAAATTTGGGTTAGAAATGTTAAAAATCAATTATATGTAATACAATTAGAAACTCTGATCGGTTTGCGGAACCGTTAAACGACGATGGCATTACTGATCAGCCTTCTTTCGTAATACAATAAAAAACGTAAAATGCCGTAGTTACAAAAGGCGCGTAATGATTGTTCCGCTCAAGGTTTATTTCGTAATTTCGAAATGGCGAGTTTGTTTACCTTTTCGCATATTCTCTCGACAAATTAAAATTTATCTTACTGGTCGTCTTATTGTTCGGTTCGTGGTCGGCTATTATTAGTTTCGCAGAAGTTAATAAAAACATCGAAAATTAAACAAGTTAATTACGTCAAAAATCTCAGGTCACACGCATACGTAAAATACGTAAAGGGCCTTGTTAAATCGATAAACATTGCGTCGTACAATATTCAGCCGTCGCCCTGCAAATGTTTAGTTTCCGAGAATTAATAAACGACTGTTTTGGGCTGAAATCCAAATCGAAATCGTACGACGAAAACGCCGTCTAAACGTGGTATCACTAGAACGACTCGTAAACGTCCTTACTCTGAAAATACATATATACCAGCGCACTGCTGTCTCTTCTGAGCTTTTATTTTCCGCCCATTCTCAAAATAATAGACATTTTTTACTGCTCCACATTTTTTCCGCTCTACCTTCGTGTAATTTGCCATGCACGACATTGAGCGACCTTTGTTTATTCTTCAAACTTATGACATAATACAAAATTTGTTGACCTCGTTGTTAACGCGGCCATCATAGGCAATATCGAAATAAATTTAAAGATGGTACTTGCTTGAACTTTAGTTTTGTCAAATTATTCCTTGAAAAATTAATGTCTTTTACGCGCGCGCGTCGACTATACATACACGCATAAATACGTACATACATTTTTATATGTATACTTTTATATATATATATATATATATATATTAAAAAGAAAAATGAATAACCTCTTCATTCGAATATAATAGTATATATTTTCGTTGCGTGTATACAGATGTCGACCTTGGTAAACTAGAGCTTGATATTTTTAATGCGTAAACAAATGACTAAAATTTTCGTTGTCCGTGCATATTCGTTTTGTTTCGCAATCTTCTAATTTTACATAAATTTTTGACTGATCGCATTTTTTAATGCTAAATAAGAAGAAAATTGTGACTATAGTTTCGGACGGTGCAATCGGTTTTGCTGAAACTTTTTAGATGTCAAAATTCCTTTTTATGTTTTTTTTTTTTTTTTAATTTTTTGATTTCCGTTTCTTTGTTTTTATTTTTTATTTTGTTTCGCGTACGATACTCGTCATAAAAACAATATTTTCTAAAGTTAAGAAATAAGTTGTTATTTAAGACTTTTTAAAAGAGCTGAATAATTTCGAAATTTCAAGTAATATACTTTTAAATCTCCTTTAATTATTTTTGTTTTAAGCGCGTTTCTTTTTATTATACGGAAGTGATAAAAATAACCAGTTTTCCAACGTTATTTATCTAATTATTATCATCTTTTTTTTAGAACAATTCGAAACATTTGTTTTCGTTTGTAATAAAAGATTCTGTCATAAAGTGAACGACGTATTTAAAATAGTGTCTCGTTTTATTATTTTTTACCTTTTCAGAGATATTGTTTAAAAAGTTATTTTTAATTAATGACGCTTTCATTAATAAAAGAATACGTTCGAAATGAATTTAAAATAAATTAAACATTTAAAAGAAAACACTTTTAATATCTAGAGTCAATACATCGATTTCTTACTCAAAACTAATCTCTTTAAAATATCACGTAATAATTCCATTTTGAAGGGAGGAACAGTGCTGGGGATTCGTCACCGATTAAGAAAAATTTTTGTAATATTTCGGATTTTTAATGTTTGTCTAATTTGTGGTGAAACCCGCAGAACATTGGGTTCACAGAATTTTGTTTAATACCATTTAAAAATTGAAATCCTAGTAATGTTTGTAAAATAAATCAAGGAGAAAAACAATTTTGGGTTCTTCTACCGAGCATTTCCACAAATGAAGAAGACGGAAATACAAGAAAACTTATTAATGTGAAACTAATCGCAACAGAACATGGGAACGCGTGTTTGTGACAATAGTGTAGTAATAAGAATATTTGCCAGTTAGATGTTCGTGAATAATAAAGTAAAGTAATCGTGATCTACACATATATTCTTTACGACGGACCGATGGGAAATATATATCTACACAAAGGAAACGTTGAAATTAGAATGGAAAATCAATATGTACATCGGTTTAGACTTATCAGTTTAAAATAGTTTTCATTATATATATATATATATATACATAAAAAAAAAAAACTTAATAAATCAAAAGTGATTGTGTACACTGACTGTGTTAAATGTTCGATTTAATACTGTTTTTAATTTTATTTTATCCCGTTTAAAAGCTTTATATTCCGCTTAATTTTATGTATATTATTTGTTTCGGAATGATGCGAATTTTTTATTTTATAAATTTCACTTGTCATTATTATAATTTTAAATGGTTGATAAAAATTCTTAAATAAACTCGAAAAATGCCAATCATTAACATTAAATAAATTTAGACGTGCAATTAAATAGTTACTCGAAAAATGCCGAACATTAGCAGTAAATAAATTTAGATGTGTAATTAAAATTATTGATTTCGCTGATGGAAAACGAAAACGGTATACGAGCAATTCTCGATGATAAGAAAAATTTGATTACTTAAGAACTAATGATAATATTTTTCTTCTTCTTTGATTAGCGTGCCGTGTACTGCCGTCTAGGCTAGAGGCACGGATAAGATAAGAGTTAGATGTAGTGGAATATATTAGTGGTCTTGAACGTAGGAGGTGTTCAATTTTGTCGTGGCGATCAGACAGGATTTCGGAAAGGTTGGACGACTTTTAGAAATAATATTTGAAAATTATTAAATAAAAGAGGAATATGATCTTGAAGTAGGAAAAAAGCGTTTAATGCGTAATTACTAACATTTATATAGAATTGTTAAAATATTTTTTTATTAAAAATTAATCGATTTCATACACCCACAATTTTTTAAACAAGTTGTAGTCGAGAGAATATAAATTCACATTTTAATCGTTTTATTTCAACTGACTTAGCGCAATTCAAAATTTATATAAATACACGTGTTGTGTACGGAAATAGTGTAGCAAAATAAAATTGAATAGTTTATCTCTTTGAACGTTATCTAAAGGTGTGCCATCTTAGGTACATTATTTAAACCTATTCAGTTCCGGAATAGTCTGACAGATAGCGCGCGTATATACTTATTTAATTTTACTGCCACGCTAAGCAGTTGCCGACGTTATAAAAACGGTTCTCTACTACATGTTTTCACTATCTTACTTCGGAGTGACCGTTTATGATCGAAACACGCATATAAAAATAAAGACGGGAAAAAAAATAAAATCTAGTTTGCATATATTTATATGTTTTTTTTTTTTGTTCTAAAATAAAAAGGTTATGTTTACTTATCGGATTTTATATAAAAACTTGTCTTATACGGCAACATAGATCGCCGTTTTAATTTTGAAAAATTGCTCTAGATTTTTAATTTAAATAATTTAAATAAAAGGTGTTCAAATTAAAAATTCTTCTAATGAATTGGAAAGTATTGTTTAAACCGTTTACACCAATTTTACACTTTTATTCAAATTTATTTATTTTACACCGAGTGAAGTAACGTAAATCCCATTTGTCCCTGATAGAATATCACGGATTGTGGAATTAAGCTTTTCATAACGTACTTAAGGATCTCGAATGGGGATTTGAATACAATCAGTGCCAGAGTTCCTTTCTCCTTGGGATCCGCCTTTACGTTCCCAGATTTCTTTAGTGCCGAATTAATTTCGAATTATACATAGAGGGGGTGGGGAGGGGGGGAGATATTTCTTATCAAATAATTTTGAAAAATTCTTTCGTGTTTACGAAAAAAATCTGGTCATCCTGCGTTTTATAGATTACTGCGTTTTTTTACTGTTGTGGTTGCGTAAGCATTATTTTCATTTCTACGTGTTTAATTTTTTCGTTAATTTTTATTTTAAGATTTTTCATCTGAAGAATTAAAAAAGGAAAATGTTTGACGGCCATATTGATAAAAGTTATTTCCTCGGTGAAATAAATCGCGTTGTTGTTTATTTTACTCCATTGCTCGCGCAATTTTGCGCATAGATGGGATTGATACAATGGTAATAATAATGAAGCTTATTTGATTTGAATAATTTTTAACCTTATTATTATTCTTGTTTCTCTGATTTTAAGTTTTTAACAAATATTACCGATTTATTTCTTTACCGATTAAAATTTTTTCGTACGATGTTTCGAATATAGAGGAAATTATAGGATTATTCCGTTTGGATGTGTATGTGGAAATTAAAGTTTAAAAATTTAATTTTAATTATACGTGAAGAAATACTACCAAATTATAATAATTTTTATTTGAACTAAGATTTTTCGGTTATTGATTAACATTTTTATGCCTAGCACTTACGCATACAAAATTGTGTATATATGCATCAGCGCAATTGTTGATGAATAAAAATTTAGTCTATTTCGTTATCAATTTTTATTATGGATGTGTTCGTCTATTCATTTTTATGATATAATAATTCTAAAATTCGGTTTCTTTTTTGATATTGAATTCAAAAATTAGAGAGGAAGGAAGATAAAGAACGGTTATTAACGGGCATTAGATATAATTAAATATTTTTTTATTACTTTGACTGTCTTTCTACAGCGTAGCTAAATAGCCGTTTGTAAGTGCAGAATGTTATAATGTACGAAACAAAATTGCAATAACGTATTTGTTGTTAGACACTAGTCTTTTGTTTCTTTACTCATGATTCTGTACAACCGCTTCGATTGACTTCTGCCTCTTTTCCTAATCTCAACTTATTTAACAAATTTTGCAATTGTCTGATAATCTTCGATGTTTAGTTACAGGTTGATCAATTTTCTTATGACTGCTTCCTAACTATTTTTCTCCGTTTACCTTTCCAAAGCATTGGTACATATCCAAGGTGCTCGAGTGCATTTTTGTGCTTTATTAAGGTAATCATTTTCGTATGTCAAGGTATTAGTTTGCAATTCGCCAGAATATATTTTTATAAAAAGTTTTCAGATTCCTATTTGCGATTCCATTCAACAGCGCTAAATGTGAATTTGTTGCACACAGTTAACGACGGAAAGAGCATAATTTTATTTGTATGTTTATAGAATAATTAACTCCCCATGTATAATTTAGTCATTAGATTTAAAACTGGTTAAATTATTATTTTAATCTCATCTTTCAAACGATCCTGTTCTCGATAAAAGGTCACGTATGTATGAACGGTTTGTTTATCCGTCTTTGATTTTGCGATATTGTCGGTCGGTAGTAACTTTCTTTTTTGCCCTATTTTGGCTTTAAACCGTATTCTTTCATCGATGATAGTATTATAAATAACACCGCGGCAATGGACTTGATAACAATTCCCAAAAACCGGAAAACAAGAAATTCCAATGAACTCGAGGATTTAACTAAAAGAAAATGGGGTTACTATCCCATAAGACAGGAAAAACAGGTAAATAAAAGGAAAAGAGTGAAATTATAACTGAAACAGTGAAACGAAATTAGAGTTATTATATTATATAGTGTTGTAAGATGTTTACTTTACAATCATTATTATTTAATGCCTGGTTTTCCTGGCTGTGAGTTGTTCCTTTTTAATAAAATTTTGCGCGTTAAGTGATGTGAAGCAGTCACTTTTGCTGCATAAGATTCGCAATTTGTTTGGTGTTTATAGAAGTAAAGAAATTAGGGAAGGTCAATTGAAAATAATCTTATTACATAAAAATTGTAAATTCCTAACCAGATTCATTTTTGGCAACGTGATAAATTTGCCTGATCGCTTATTTTATTAATTTATAATTATTATTATTATTATTTCTTAAGTTCATCTTCAATTACCCGTTTATACTTGTTTAATTTCTTCTATACTCCTCCGGTATGAATTTCTCAATATCCTTATATGTTCGTAATGAGAATGTGTTGTCTCATGATAAGGCCAAAAAAAAACAAACGTAAATTCGATTTTTTTTAATACACTCCTATAAGGCAAATCGCTTTATAAGTGAAAATTTATCAAGATTTCTTTAGATACGTAATAATTCCTTCATTTGTTTCCGTTCTAGGAGAACTTTTTTTTCTTCAAAGAGGTAAAAATGCGTCGTTTATTTAGTTTGTAGTTTCTAATGTTTTCCCCCCGGGTTTTTACATTTATCTGGCCACCACATCTAGCAGATGAAGAAAAGTGAAAGTTTTCGTCGGCACTTTGTATCTTTAATGTTTTTCTTCTTTTCCTAAAACCGAAACAAATTTAAATCGTTGTTAAATGATCCTCGTGCGCGCGTGTGGTCCGAGATAAATGATCTTCTTAGTATCATTAATGTCATCAGACACAAGGGTTAAGTATAAGCTTCGGTCCATTGTCAACAAAACACTAAATTGGCGCACGATCCTTTCTCGAAGGTGGTAATACATGGGAGGCCAGCGTTGGGTGACGGGCACCGTTGTGGTGACTAAATAACGAAAAACGGTAGAAAAACAGCGAAAAACGCATTAAAATATTTCCAACAGTCTGAAACAGTTAGATGTGTACTCCCGGTCATTCTTGTTCGTTGAGACATAATATTGCCGATTTTTAAACATGTAGTAATCAATATTACACCGTAAAAAAAAAAAAAAAAAAAAAAAAAATTGTTTTACCGGTTTATTTTTTTGAAGTAATTACGATTCATTGAAATTCATTAAATTCAATAAGCAGCCGCTGTGAAATTTGTGTGCTGTAAAAATTCGACAAACGATATTTTATTATGAGAAATGTTTTTTTTGTTTTTTGTTTTTTTTTTTTTCCATTTTTAGTTCTTGACGCAAAAATTTGAAATTCGCGTATAATCATCCTTCGTCCGTTTCCTGTGGGGTGTACATTGGTAAAAACCTTCGCGGTAATGTACGCAACTGAATGAAAATATTACTTATTGCGATATTTTGAGTTTGTATTTCGTAAGGTTAAAATAATCTTAAACGAACGATTAAAAGATTAGCTATAGTTACATCACGGATCGCTTAATAGTTTATCTCAAAGGGTATGTAAATAATTACTTTTTTGAAATGGTTAATTTTATTTCGTTACTAATTTAGAAAATATATAATCGAAAACGCGTAGCGAAAATCGCAGAACAATTGATATTTGTTAAGTATGTTAATATTTGAGAACATAATTTTAGATAGAACGTAAAAATCTTAAAGAAGATGTGTAAGATTTATCGAAACTTTGCTTAATTCGTTGATGCTTCGTGACTTTTTTTTTTTTTTTTTTGCTTTGTATATCGTCTAGGAGGAACTGTCACAACGGATGAAGAAAAAAAAAGTTATTATCGCTTCGTAAAGTATCTTTGTGTGTGATACCGAGCAGTAAATTGATAAATTTATAGCATTATTTGTCTGTTATCTTAATGAATAATGAAAAAATTAATCTCAAATTACAACGGCAATTGGGCTCCTAGGATTTGAAAATTAAAGGGCACTTTGTTTTATTACGGAAACCGTAATTAAGGTTGTTCTCTCATAGCTAATGTAGAACATGGAACCTTTTTTTGCATTAGTAATGTCCGTTAAAAAGAGGTGATTTTTTTTTTGCCCTGAATTTATTAATAAAAACGGAATGATAATAATAAACTCTCGTAGTATGTAAATTATATTTTGTCCTGTGTGATTTTTTTTTCTTTTTTCCGAGGATTCAGCTTGATAGCTCTAAATTTTAATGTTAAGTTTTAACTACGTACGATACTAATATTGGTATAAAATCAAAAATAAACCTGCAAATTCTTCCAGAATTAAAAAGACCTGCGTTTTTTACAGAACAAATATTTCCTTGCGTCTAAGCAACCTGTAAAAAACATGTTCCGTCTATAGTGCAGAAGTGCATTTGAAGAATGCAGTTTTTTGCAATATTTATTATATTGAATCGGTGTTTTGATAAAAGGAAATCGAGCAAACTAATGTGAATAGGAAAGTTATGCGGTGCGTTTTAATTTTTTCTTTCTATTTTCGTAAATATCAGAAGCGTGTAAAACCTTGATTATCTGTCGCAATTGTTTATATTAATATTTCGTTGTACGTGTGTATATTTTAATTTATAATAAAAGGTATTTATCGTTTGGTTTCTGTGGTGGGTTGGAAATCTTTGAGTCCGTCCGGTGTATTCCAATCTTAATATAGTTTTTACATGCGGAGACACATAGAAAGAAACGAGTTTGAAATGAAAAAACAGAAGTTAGAACTAGTAGCTAAGTATAAATATTTGGGCGTAATGATGGACTAACATTTAAGATGGGACGTACATATGGAACATGTTTGCAAAGGAAATTAGGGCAATATTACCATTTTTATATACATTAAGTAAATATACAACATATTTAAAAATGGTTTATTATGCGCTGATAGATTCGAGGAACAGATATGGAATTCAGGCATGGGGAATGTTAAGGAAAGTATACCTGGGGAAAGTAGATAAACTGCAAATAAAATGCTTGAAATTAATAGGAAATCATAAAGGAAAAACTGAAAATGAAATAATTAAAATAGAAGACCGAATGAACATAAAAGGAATGTATTTATATGTAAAGATGTGGGAATATGTAACAACAGGAGAGAAAATTGAAATTGAATTGGAGGAAAAAGTTAAAGCAGAATACAAGCTGAAGAAAAAATTTACGTACTAATTACCGTTAACGAGAACAAGAATGGCCGCTACAAACGGACAAATATGCCATAACTCACATGTTAAATAAAATACGCAAGAAAATAATAGAGAAGAAAAAAATAAGGGAGAGGTAAAAGAAAGGAATGTTTTCAGGAAGAAGGAAATGTTAAAAAAATAATAAACATAAAATAAGAGAATGCGTAACAATAGGTAAAGAAATATATAGATTACCAAACAAAAAAAAAAAAATAAATTATAGATACCGGCAAGTACAAAAATAGATTAAGATGTAGGTACCAGATATTACACGAAGATATATGTATGTAAGTTAAGTTGTATGGTTACAATGCTTAAATTTAAGATAATTCGTAGACGAACATTTTAGCTTGACGAACGAAACCATTATAATTAAAAATAAATATGTACGTTAAAAAAAAAAAATAAAAAGTTCAGTCCTAAGATTAATCTTTGGTCATGATGATACTTTTCTGGTACTTCCGCTCCTTGGCAGCTCACTCCCTGTAGCTGCCGAGTCCGGTATTTTTTTTTTTTTTTATTAAAATCGATGTAAAGGAATTCTTAGGTTTTATTAAAACTGTATATTTTGTTTTTTTAAATTCGCAATTGTTTTCGCGGGGTTTTCAAAGTTACATTTTATTCAAACAGTTTGTAGAAATTTCTGTGAGTTTAATTTGCAGTTTGTTTTTCTCTCAACCAAAGTATTGCTTCGTTCATTATTTCGTGTTGGCAGTATTTAAATTTAATCATTGGGTAATCTGAGGCAATAATCCATTCGTAATTTTCGTTCGTGATATTATCAGCAGTCTACCGTCCGGTCAAATTAATTTTAACAATTATCGGCTTAGATTTTGATTTTCCTTATTTCAAGCTGTATTTCTGAGCGACGTGCCGAATTCGTGGTACCATGTGCAACTGGGGAAAGTCTTAGTACAGGTCCTGGTAATTTTTCAGCGCAACTTTTAAATTGGTATTCTCTCCTTTTATATTATAAATTTCAGATACGTTTTTATAAGTGAACAATCGTATTCAGTATATTAAACATTTATTGCGTTAAAATTACGGGAAAAAATTCAACTGGTTTTCGAATATTAAACGCTCAGTGTTTGCACAAATTGATTATAGCATCCATGTGTGCGTGTATGTAAGTATATTTTCACACCAAGTGTGTGATTAATGAACAATGTGATATATTTTCTGAACTCGTTAGTCGTTTTTTTTTACATACAAAACTTTGTTTGTTCCCTCCCGTATCCCCTATTCATATCCTGGTTTAGGTAAATTATTCGAGTGTTTCATTTTCCAGCCTTTTTGCTATATGGACCAGCGTGACAACATGTGTAAAATTTGGCTTCCGTAACATATTTGCCAAGTTGTGTAAATGAGAAAACGAGTGAGCATCAACCTTAATTCCTGTTAAATGTTTTCCATTTAGGCAATTAATACAAAGAAACATTTTCGTTAAATATTGCGCGAACTTTTTAATAAAATTTCACGATTAAGCGTAGTTACGAAATGTTAAAAAGTTTGTTCATTAAAATAATTCAAATACAAAAATACGTTAAAAATTTGCCGAAATTGAAAATCGAAATTTGAGTAAAGACATTAATGTACAGGTGACTTGTTAAGGAACATAATGATGCGTTGCAGCCGTGTCATTGGTTATATTAATATTCAGTTACGCGTAATGAAGCATCGATTTAAACAAAGCGGAAAATTACTTTTTTTTGTATTTTTAGTAGCATCTATCTACGATATTCATATGAGATTTACCTGAATTTAAAAGTTTTAGAAATATTAAATCAACTAGTTCAAAATTTTGTAAAATATTACGTTATTATTATATCGTAAAAGATTTTTAATTTAAAAAAGAAAAAAACCTGTAAATGAGAACTATATGGGAATATTTACAATTCAGTATTTAAAATCGTGAAGACCATAGCAGTTCGGAACGCGTATAAATGTATAAATCTTAGATATTTTTTTTAGTATTAACAGCCGATTTTTAAAAAGTTATTTTTCAGTTTTAAAACATTTTGTAAGATTTGACGTGAACGAAAATTATAACAACCGTAATAAATAAAGAAAAAAAAAAGTCGACCCATCTTTATTGTCCGGATTATAGATCGAATTATCCGAAACTGGTCGACATTCTTTTAAATATATAATTATTTATTTGTACGTTTTTCTGTTCGTAATTTATTCGTATCAAATTTGTATACACAAGTTTACTATTAGTTTCACTGTGGAACGTTAAATTTTATAACATCTTACGAGAATTCGTTTTTTAGTACAGCACTATAAATAACTGACCTAAATCGTTTTCAAAATCATCGAAAAATTATGCTCGACTTGAAACATTATTTATTGGTATCAGTGAAAACAGGTGAACGACATTAAAATGGTATGTGCAAGATTTCTTTCGGGTATACCGAATATTAACTGCGAGACAAAGTCACTATGATCGAGAATATGTCATTTCTGTATATTACGGATACTACTTTTTCCTCGAATAATAAAGCAACCCGATTTCGGTTCAGTCAATCTGCATATAATCCGTTCCTTGTACAACTCGTGATATAATTAAGCGTACAAGTGTGACGAATCACGAATTTTTTATGCAAATATTAAAAATGTAGCAATATTGTCTTCGGGAAAGAATACTGATCAGTTCGACGAATGTTAATTACAATAACCATCGGCCAGCGACATATTCAGCACGTCTATATAAATATATTTTTATTTATTATGTTCTCGAAGAAATGCCTAATTTCGCGATTTAATTAACGCGTTAAAAATCATTATATTGGTTAATTATTACTTAATTTCGTAGCGCTTATATTCTTTGTAAAAAGCATTAAGTCGTCTGCAAAGATGTAAAAAAAAGTTTGATATTTTCGAAGGAACTATGGTGAATACCACGGCGCTGAAACCGTTACCAACCAGTAGGGGCCTCGAAGAATTTCACATTCTGCCAAAGAATGTAGTTCCATGCGTAATCGCATAATAGATATAAATTCAGCTAGAAAAGAAAAACGTTAATAAAAACGAACGCAAAGCAACTTGAATCAATTTTGATATTATTTGTCAATTCCATTTCCGCAAACTCCATGTAATGAGGGTTAAAGAGTGATAGAACACTGTTTTACCGGAAATATAATCAATATTTGTTAATATAACTCGGTATGTTTTAGTGTCACAGAATTCATGGTTTTCTGGGGGGGGGGGGGAAACACCTAAATCACCCTGATGTAGATAATATAGAAATATATTAATACATAAATATTATATATGATAGGTGATGGATGATTAAATCGGAGTATTATTAAATCTGGTATATAATATAAAGATGAACACAGAAAAATCCGTCGTGCGAATTTGAGTGACCTAAATCACACCGGCTAACTATAGTTGCAGTTTAGGTTGTTTTTATCGGATTCAACATTTTTATAGCCTTTTATTATAAATGTTTTTTTTTTTTTTTTTTTTTTTTGTAATATTGAATTCCAAAAGAAGTCGATAGAATTATTAACAGATTATTAGTGGAGAATTTGAATTTTTTCGATCTTTCCTAAATTTATAGCGTTTAATTTTTTCATCAATGGTTTTTGATTTATAATAGATTCTCAGTTCTGCTTGATAGATGAGAGTTATTGTGTAATACGTGCGATTTGATTCGTCTGGCTACTCAATTGGTAACGATATTTCTCTTATAATTATTATTTTGGAATTCTCTGCTTCCTTTGTAGCGGA
Source organism: Icerya purchasi (assembly GCA_039619475.1). Taxonomy (NCBI): domain Eukaryota; kingdom Metazoa; phylum Arthropoda; class Insecta; order Hemiptera; family Monophlebidae; genus Icerya; species Icerya purchasi. The sequence goes on along the minus strand of CM077116.1, from coordinate 93,651,360 downwards.
TGCACGGTAGTAGTAATTTCAAGTGTCACATAGGAAAATTTTGATTAATAACCTTTTCTCATCAGCGGAAAGCAATAATGATATCGAGAGAGAAGGTATTTTGAAATTTTTTTCCCTTACAAAGTTGCGAGGGTAAATTAAAAACAACGATTAAACGACGTTGTACGAGCTGTTTTAAAATGGCGACTGAGACGCCTCTACGATGCAATCGGAATTCTAAAGGCCGATCGGTTTCCACTGTGTTTAGTTTACTACTTTTCCCTACGCGAGAAATTATTCCGTCTCTCTTTTTTCGTCGCGACGCGTCTGTATTCGGTTAGCGCACTGGGCGGGGTGCTGATCCTTTGCGGCGATTACAAAGGCAGTGCGAGAAAAAGACCCTTCATTTTTCCAGTTCTGGTCGGCTTTAACCAATAGGCTATTCGCCCCAGACGCAATGTAACGGCGGAGAAGGCGGAACCATTTTACCTTCAACCGTGCCGTCCGCTGTATATGTCTGACGTAATGATGTTTAAGGTAGAACCGATACAGGCTACTTTGTATAATATGGACGGTGAACGAGTCTCTCTAGCTTCTGTCAATTTCTCATCGAAAGAGCTATCTTAATAAAGTCAAACGATGGCCTGGCAGCGACGATCGTGTAAATGTACACATTAAAATGATATCAACTTCGGAGTGCTATAGATCAAAAACGACATCGCAACACCCCATTATGCGGCAAATTCGGTGTTGCCCTAAAATCGGTTCAAGTCTTAGTTATGCGTCTTGTGAACCGCTATTATTGAATGAAAAAAGAGATTTCTAAACGAAGATGCGAACGGAAAATGAATAGAAAATAAAAATTCTTCGACGTTCAAGGAAACCTTGCCGCGAAGGTGATTTTTTTTTTTTTTTTTTTTAGAAAGAGAATTGCTCATTTCCTTTACGAGTCGCTGTCATTTTGGAATATTCTCTTGTGAAAAAGTTTGTATAACTTTCGACTACAGAATTATTACGGTACGATAATTTGCGGCATTACTTTATTTCTTCCGAAATGAACACCTTTTTTCGCACCTTCATCGCCGTCCGTCCCAGATGGTGCTAATAGAACAGGTGAGACTAAAATTTTGATCGAGAACTTGGACGACACACGCATGCAGAATATATTGCGTAGAAAATAGATTTCGTGTATTTTTTTTCCCGTTCTTTCTACGAAGTAAATTAGGTTGAAAACACGTGTGTTTTTGTAATTGGTGTCTTTAGACGAGCCAAATATTTACGAAATTTTACACAATTCTATCGCCCCGCAGTTCGCCGTCCGTAGCTTGAAGAATAGTTAAAAACTGCGGCTGTACAATTTCGAAATCACTTTCAAACGACGCTGCTGCGTAAGTCGTGTAATTTAAAACAAAAATCGCTCACGCGAGTTTTATTTCTAACTCACATGCGCGAATAAATAAAGCGAGTTGTTATATATATATATTTGTTTTTACTATTTGCGCTGCCCGCCGAGTAAATAATTTCTATTTAGTTGGAACGATTTTCCTCCCCGTTTACTCACTGCACGTGTTGTTAAACAAGTATTCCCGGAATTTTCGACAACACGAATATGGCGGATATTTCAATTTATTATTGTTTCCCTTTTTTTTTTTTTTGCTCAAGAAACACAGGTCACGGAGACGAAACGCGTGTTTGTGATATAATAGGAAAAACACAGGAACGCAGTCGAAAATGATATAATTCACAAAACTACCTAATACGTTTATTTTTGTATCATTTAATTTTCATTCCTAATTTTCTGATCTCGAACGAATAGAAGATTTATTAAACATTAAATTATAATTCCAAGGACTAGAAATTGCGATAAACCTTGCTATGTACGATCTAGGGGGATAAACAGTAAAATAGATAATGTAGAGGAAGAGGTATTAATAAAATTAATGGGCAACATACCAAAGGAAATTCGAAATGAAAAAAATCTGGAGAGATGGAAAAACAAGGTTAAAATTTGGTTGATAGCATGGTGTAAAGAACAATAGAAATAGTAACAAAAAAAAAAAAAAAAAAAAAAAAAAAGGAACGTAATACTAGTAATAACCACTTATAACATTGACTACGTTGACATGAGACTCGTTACTATCTCTAGTTTTAAGCTGCTAATGAGAGAGTGGTAGTTGTTTTAAAATTATATTGTATTATTATAATATATACATAAGTTATCATATTAAGGTATTTTAATAGGAAATATTAGTTTAGATGATGTTATATTGTACAAATAAATGATATAATTATGTTGGGAACCCACAGACGGGCTAGTGCCTTGTGGGACCCGAAAATTATTTTAAAAAAAAAATCGCAGTAAAATAATTCATCGCAGGACTGAAACAGCCCCACATGATTATTCGTCATGTTGACCCAAGCGCGGATCTAAGGGGAAGGTCATAAGAGTCATATAGGGAGTGTAAGTTTTTTTCTAAATTGCAACTTTGCTTCTTACTCAAATCTTACACCGAGATGAAAGAATGGCGTGAATTCAGACCAGAGTTTTATGTAATTTGTTACTTCTGAAAAAATATTATTGTTTAATTAATCTTCATCAATAAATGAGTAACGCAAATATTCTTTAATTATTTATCGATAATCATGGTTTATTTAATGTAAGTTCAATCAATTATTCGAGATAATTTTGAAGGATATTATTTTTTGATTAGGAATAAAAATAAATATTTCTGAAGAAAATTAATTCAAATTATCAACTGAATAAAATCATGTTTAGCAATCATTCAAATAATTATCAATTGATTTCTTAGAGAAGTTCTTTAGTAACCTTTTTTTTTTTTTTTTTTTTTTTTGGGCACGTCAACAGTGGAACTTACCCAACGCAAAGAATTGTACATTATATAAGGAAAAGATTAGAAATTGAGGAGATAAAGAAGGCCAACAAAGGAACTATATTGAGAGAGGGGAATGCAAGAATGGAGTGGACACTATAGGGGCTAGGAAGGTCAAGGCGCAAAAGACTAAAATACAGATAGTAACCCTTGTTTTCGTTACATTCATTTATTCTTTAAGAGCGTATAATATTTTATTTCCAGTTATAAAAATTGATAGTTATTGTTATTTAATTTGGTTCCGACTTTAATACGGTATTAATTTTGTTTTAAGAATTTTATCATAATATCACTTTAACTCATATACGTCTGTAAAATTTTCTTATCGGGTGTAATAATTTTTTACTGTTTACGTGCATTTTTATTAATTTTTTTTAGTATTCAACCTCGAAGTTGGTGTTAAAAAAAAAAAAAAAAAAGGAAAAAATTACTTATAATTAAAATCGTATTAAAAAGAAGTCGCATTTTTGTTTGTCATATTACTGATTCTTCAGAATAAATAATCAAGGAACACATTCGTTTACACTGTAATCGAACAATTTTGGTAACCGCTAACAGAGGAAACAGATTACTCTTCGATAATTGTACAATTGAATAAGGTGGTATCTTCGAGATACTTTATTTTTTCTATTAAATAAGTGAAATAAAATGAGGTGGATAATTGAGTGTCTAGAACGAAATATTTTTTTACGCTGCTCCAATGAAGGGTCGTCATCCCCATGAATTCTCTTCATCGCGGGTCTATCGACTGTTCGAATAAATAATAATCAACGGTGTTTAACAACCGTTAAAAATTGCAACTCCAATCGGAACGATTTTTCCTCTCGCGATGCAGTTTATTCATATTTTTTTTTTATTCATTTTTTTTTTCCTGAAGAAAAAAAGAAAAAACTATTTGTCGAGCAACTATTATTATAGCGTGGTCTGATAGCGCAGAGGGCTATGTCACTGGTGATCCTTGCTCCAGCTCTTCTATATAGTTGTGACAACTGTAGTCTCATCTTTATACGCTCTGTACCAACGTACGCTTTTCGTTAATAATAGCGTAATTTTTTATTTTTCTTCTTTACTTTACCGGGTCATAATTATTATTTGCTAATAGTTAGAAATATTTGTCGTCCATTAAATCTTTTTATACGTGTACATCTTCGGCTACTTAGTTTAAAAAATTGCTCGGTTTCTCGCGTAAAATGTCAACTCGAAAGCGTACAATACATACCGTGGTATAGAACGCGGTTAAAATCGCTAGCTAGCATTTTAAGTAAGGAGCCTGCGATTCGTAGAGTCAATTTTAAGAACCTTAAAAGGTTTCGTATAATATATTGCTGTTAGAAGTCTAGTCATATCAAATATCTTGGCTTTATATTAGACAACAAACTTTTACTTTCAGCAAACATATCGAGTGCATCTCAGTTAAAACAAATATGGAGCTATCTTGATAGTATATCCCCCTTACGCAATCGCAAATCCTATTTAAACGCAAATAACAAACTTGTCATCTACAAGTGTCACTTGTAACACCTATTTTATCACATACTCTTGTCCATCTTCTGTTAGTGTAGGGTACATTATAACAAACTACAACTAATCCAAAATCGGTGCTTAAGATGTATTATTGTGGCAAATATAGATATACACAAGAGTAGCATCTATGCATGACACATTTTAGAGTTACCGCAAATCAGAGATTATGTTCTATATGCAACTACTAAATTCTGCGCTAAATGTATAGCACACGAGAGCGTATTAATCAACTCTATTGATGATTCCAGGCGACTACGCATTATTGATACTAAAAGTTTAAACATCGAAGACTTAGGCATAATGTACTATTCTGAATTGTATTATGACGTTAGTGCTAGTTGTATTTAGTTTGAGTTTTATTTTTAGTTTATATCACTTGATAATCACTTTACTAATATCTACGTAATGCGACACTAGAAGTGGCCTCCCCTGCTGCAGTAGGTTTTTGTTATCTTTATCTTACTAAACTAAAACGTCGCATGTCATGTCGTATTTATATTCATTAATTTAGTTATGTGGTAGGATTCGTGTTGGTACACATATTAATAGTTATTTTATGAGTGTAACACGTTATTATTTATGCAAATAAACCTTCTTTCTGAATCTTCTGTTAGAATTGTGCTTGAAATTTAGTGATTAGATGTTTTTTTTGGGCTGAAAGTTTCTCGAATAATGAGAAAACGATGTTGTTGAGTAATCATTTCCGCGAAAAAAATTGATTTTATTACGATTTCCTAATTTTGATTGCTTCGCTTCTGAAAAAGTCACGGTCGTTATCAAGAATCTCTCTTCTCGTGCGTTACATACGCAAATATGTGCGCGTTAACGGTCATTCGTTGGCGAAGTATCATGTTTCATGTTTGACCGCTGCGTCCACCAAATGTCTGTTTTACCGGTCCACGTCGTCTTCCTTCTTCCTTGTTCCCTTTTTCTCATAATCTTTCCTTGTGTAATTAAACGTAACGGTTTTTGTATGGCTTCCCTCTGATAACGTGGCCGAAATAATTCGATTTTCTTTGTTTTATTATATTAAAGATTTGTCTCTTGGTGTTTGTTTGCCCCCTACAACACTTGGTCGTTATTGTTGTAGCTAGATTCACCCCCTCTCTAGTATGTACTAAGTAGTCATTTAACTGTCATAAGGTGCTAGTCACCCCCCCCCCCCCCAGCAGCAGAGAAACGAAACAACCACCAGTGAGATGGTCTGCGCGTCTGCGTCGTGTGGGGTGGTATCTTCCTTTTCGGCCGACTTGTCGTCGATCAGGAAGTCTAAAGCAGTACTCACATATTTCGCTGATAGTAAAACGGAGGGAAATTCACTTGCCGAAGATGCTTCTACTATAAAATACTGTTAATCTATAAGAACTCTACATTAGCAACAAGCAGACTGTCAGCAACACACGTTCGTAACAATGTGCCCCAGTCAGATAGTTCTCCTCATCGTTTTCAGATCGGATCTGTTCGGCTAAGGGAGTAAATTCTGAAAGGGAAATCCTTCGGGGAAGACAATAGGGAAGTCGCCGCTATAATGCATCCCCGGAGTATTATATGGCAGCGATGAAGAATCGAAGTTTCATAATAGTGCATGTTTGACGGTTGGAGTAGCGTGAAACTGTAAGGCGGAAAAATCTGAAATCCGAGGCATTGAAATAAGCATGAACACAGATCAACTGGAAAATCAACGAAAAATAAGGAAGGGATGATCTAATACAATTGCAGTATAAAGAAATTGCAGTCAACCGGCTTGCCGCGATTCAGGAATAGTACTCTAATCCAAAGTCATCTACCGGATCAGCAACATAGCGAGGTCACGTGACAGTCGTAGCAGCTTCGGCGAATTTTGTTCACTAACGAAGGGTCGGAATTGTATCTGGGCCGCTGCTAGCGAGTTAGCCGAGGAAATTATAGTTCCGACGATAAGAAAAATCGCTTTCAGGCAGAATATAGAATCGCACACGTACTTTACCATTTAAGGGTGTCCAGTCACTTGGGACAGCAGCGTTCGTCGTCTATTTCAAATGCGCGAGCAGTGGTTAACCGACTGATATTGAGGTATTATCTTCTCTTATTACTTCTCCCTTGTCCAGAATGTGAGATTTTTAACTCGCGAAACTGGAAAATAGGCATCGTTTTTTACGGCCAGTTCCGTGTCGAGGTGACAGTCCCCCCGCTGGCCGAAATATATCACTTTCGCGCTACAAAATTGTATCGCGTAACGAATAAATTTCTAATATATTTTCACCGAAACCGATTTGAATAGAATGATTTTTTTACGATTTTCAGAATGTTTTTCTTTTCCCGATCTTGTCCGATCGCGAGCGGTTGTTTCGCAACCAATCTGTAATCTGCAGACTAACATAGCGCTGTTAATTTGCGAATGCGCGATCGACTTTTAAATTTTGCATCGGTCATTAGGTTGGAAAAGTATCGAATTTATTCATTCGAACGTCCATATAAAGCGATGAATGAACGGGAAAAATGGATAGTTGGTAGATTTTTATTCGGCTTTTTTTTTGCATGGTGGAAAATTATTTGGTCCATACCCCTTTTCGCATAATAAGCGGATTAGGATTGACATTAAGCGTGAAAAATAAAACCCATTTCAAAAAAATCGAGCAGAACGAGGGAAACGTTTTGCGCGCTTTTCTCCCTTATTGTCGAGGAATTTTCCAGCGGCTCGTAATCAGGACGTCCCAGTTTTCAGGGATGTTTTGGTACTAGTCTGACGCGAAAATCACGTTGAGCATCACTGACGACGATACGTGGTTATGTTTTCATTCTTCTGATATCGTATTATTGTCTCGTTTTTAATTCAGAGTGGAACAGCGTGAAGCAGCAAATTGTCGCTCTCATTACGGTTGAGGTCACATCTTGTACCGCGAGCGACACAATTAAGAACATTTAACGTATCGGCTTCTATTCTTTGTTTTTCTTAATTGACATTAAACTCCGCCCCTCGCCCCGCAGTCATCGTTGGTCCTTGCCTTTTGCGGTCCTCTTCGCTAGCCTTCCGGACTGTTTGAAAGAGCATCCTCTATCGTTTTTTCCCCTTATTATTAATATTATTCCTGTGTACATATGTATATAATGTATTCGTACGTCTACAATAGGCGACTAGAGTCCGTGGCACCATTTTAATCGCCGCTATATATTTAGGACATATATTATTCTCCGTCCGTGTAAATTTCCTGATTTCAGTAAGTTCAAGTTTTCCCCGTTTTATTGTGTTACTCCGTCAACAGGTCAGTGACGTCCACGATTTCACTCTGTTTTCACAAGGTTTCTTGCAAAACGCGGCCACCTTTTTCGCCGATATATCCCCGTATTTTAGGTCGTTAATTAACGGCTATTTGTTTACGCGTGTCTTTTTTTTGTGTGTTTTTCTGGAAAAAAGCCGTTGCGATTAATTTTTCTTGTGTTACGAATCTATTCAAAAGAAGAAAAAAAATGAATCGTAATCTTTATAAATTATTTTTCGCTTCTTGTATATTAAACCGAAAGTAGACATCGTTAAGGGAGTAGAAGTCGGGTTTGTCTAGACTGCCGTTCGACCTTGATACTGGTCACCGACAAAATCCGGGTTTAAAAATTGGCTACCATTTAGACAACACTAGTAATCGATGGGGGGGGGGGGGGGGTATTGAAAATTTTAAACGCGAAGAATCGGAATATGTGTTTCGTAGATTACAGAAACCTATATGTATGTCCAACACCTGACGGGCACTATCACGAGTCGCTGTTCCTTGTGGTTTAAGGTTTATGGGCAGAAAATTTGATGTTTTACGGAAAAAGTAATTTATGAGTGAAAATTGACGTAAGAATAACGCTCGCGAGGGAAATAACGAAATGGAAGAAGCCACTGTCAATAATAATAAGTGTTGGGAGAGCTGTTCGAACGAAGAAGGAGGACAACTCGGAAGAGGAGCGTTTGAAAAAAGGAATCCCTGCCGAATGGGAACATTTTTTTTTTCGAAATAATTAAATTCCGACTAATAAATCAATAAATATACAAGTAAACGGAAAAAACGTACTGTTCAAATTAAAAACACCGTTCGTAGCTACTGGTTTCATTGTGCCAGAATTGTTTTCATAACATAGTCGGCATTTTTAATGTTTAAATATTATGTATTTTCATGCGCTCGTTTGTTAATCGAACTTGCGGATTATTTTAACTTAAAGCGTTGCATTTACATTAAAATTATAATATTTATTTTGTTTCGGGTAGTTTGATATATTACCGAATGATTACCATTTATTCTTCCAGTATCAGGGCGCGAGGCGGATGCACTTTACTAATATATAGAGTCTTACGACGATAAATGTTCTGCTCGAAGAAAAATGTAGTTAGATTAATGATATTTTCGGAACTGCACACCACACAATGATTGTCGGATACAAATGAGTTCAAAACAGCCAATAAGGGGCTATCTGCGTGAACCGTTTTTAAACTTCGGTTTTTATAAAAAAAAATTTCTACGTTAGTCCGGAGTTGTAATAGGGGTATCATAATGAGGTTATATAATTTACAAAAACAGAGTTGAATACGCAAAAAGCACAATTAATTATATAATTATAAATATAATTTCTCGGATTAGTTTACGTAATCGCGTGAAAGCGGTTAACACAACATAAAAAAATACATATGTAAACTAGTTTAAACAATAATTATTGTTAAATTGATATATGATAAATTTAAATAAATAATGAATAAAATAAAATAAATAAATGAACGCTTTGTAGTTATATAATAAATATCTATGCGGTAATTTAATTATTTTTAAATTTGTTAATATCATCATTTTTTGAGAAAAAAAAAAAGAAAGAACATCTTTCATTTTTAATTATCGTAGTAATTTTGATATCGTACCTTCTTATATGGGGAGCGACATTTGATATCGTAAAATTATCGATATTTCTTATCGCGCGAACAAACCTTCGAAAAATTTTCGGTAATTCCTCCGTGCAATATTGGTTTACGATTCGGTCGGCAGTTTTTTAATTCGGGGCAAATAAAAAAGCACGTTAAAAAAAGGGACGCCGTGCGATTAATAAAAACAAATCTTATCGTGTAATACAAACACGTTGTTGGAATATCTGCACGCTAAAACCGCGAATGGAAGTAATTAAAAAAAAAAAAAAAAAAAAAGTACTATTTTAAAGTACCATTTTACTGCCATGTTTGAATTTTTATGGAAAAGTGTTGCAGTACAAAAAAATAAAAAATAAAAAAAGTACTCGACGATGAAAGTCAAGCGGTGATATTTTCGTGGGTATGATATAGATGGCGAAGATGATTACTATAAAAGCACATCAAGTGTGGATAGCTAGTGAATAATTTTTCTCTAACGTGGTGATAGAGAGATGCGCTGTATAGATTCGGAAACATTAGTGCTTAACGGATCGCGGGGAGAGAACACTGTAAGTAATGAAGCCGAATGTAAGTTAATAAGTTTATTAATCTACGATGTTTTGACATCCTTTTGTTACCTTTCTCGATAAGATAAATGCCACGGGGTTAGAGTGAAAAAAGAACGCCGCGCGTGAAAGGTTTTCCGTCTGTGTTCTGAGATAAGGAGGTCCGCCGAGTCATTCTGATGAGCGATTTTTGACACTTAATAACGGTCGCATATCAGACTGTCGTTGAGGGAAAAAATGTTCTCGATGCTACCTGACCATAGCGAGCCCTCAGATGGATGGTCTTCTATTATTCTTAAAAGAAAAGTGAATTCCAATTGTCTACGTCATTTTTTGCAAATCGAAATATCTTATAAATGCCGCGCCGAGTGCACAGATTTCGTCACCGGATTTTCTTGTAGGTACTACTCGCGACGTAAGAGTGACGTAGTTGTTAATATTCGTTACGGAACGATTAATAAAATAATATCGCCTACAACAGTGTAAAGCGGTGAAATGCCTGGGAAGATTATGATTCTCGTGCTCGGTATTAAGTAAACACATCGATTAATCTTTGAAACGATGTGTTGTTCGACATTAATAAAATACCATTGTAAAAGTTAATAGTTATTGTGGTAGGTCGCAAGCAGCGGTATTAGCATTAGTTGTAGTACCGGTCGATTATTATTATTATTAGTATTAGTATTAGTATTAGTACTATTATTATTATTATTAAGGGTGGAAGTGGTAGCAGGTAGCTCTGGTCGCCGATGATGCACCAACGTCGATGGTGTCTCGTTTCGTTCTGACGGGGTCTAGGAATCTCTGGAAATAAAACGATAAAACAGACGACATGGCAGGTAAACGAAATTACAGGTGGTAATTGATGTATAGTGGCCTCGTGTTTTGAAAGTTGCGGTCTCCGGATGAACAAAAACTAACCGTGCGGCGCAGGAGAAACTTCTTTAGTCTGCATTCAGGTGCTGCTGCAGCGGCCGTGGCACTTAGGAAGCCGTTGGTTATCTTATCATCTGTTGTAAAAAGATGAAAACGGAGAAAAAGAGCAAACCTCTGCAGAAGGAAACTGCCGCTTGATAAGGTCAGCTCGAAGCAAGGCGGCCGCTTGTACCTGCTAATCGTTGACAAATGATGTTGTGCTTTGTTAAAAGGCAGCAAGGCATCTCTTTTCTCTGGACACAGCAACGACATTTTTCCCGCTCTTTTCTTCCCTCCCGCCCACACAATACGCTGTACCGCAGTTACACGTTACTTCATCACTTAGCACATGCTCCTTTCTTTGCAAGCAACCCTTTCGCGTAACTCTTTTTATTTTCTCCTTCCTTTTGTTTCGCTTTTTCTTAAAGATGTCACATCAAGCTGCCGAGTTCGAATGTAGAATAATTGTTCGAACAATAGAATAATAATAAGAGAGCGCGTTCAGTGAGACTGCTTAACACTTTTTGTAGATTCGGTGACGATCTGTTTCGATGTCAATACCGGCGCGCCTTGTCTCATCTTTTGCATGGAACACTGTTCCGCATCGCTGGGGTTCAAATGTTCGAATGCGGACGGATTATCGGCATTATTGCAAATAATCTGTTGATTGATGAAAACTCTATACAAGGCTTGAGGCGTCTGCAGCGTGTCAGGGGAAAACGGTTTGAATTTATTAATTTCATTATTTCATTCGATCGGATGTCTCCCGGTTAATTTGTCCGTTCGTGTTTCAAAGTTTCCCCGGATACCATTCAGTCCCGAATGAGTGACGCAGCATTTAAGATTTACAAATTTGTAAGGGGAATGTCGCATTCCGAATGATCGGCAAGGGAGACAGAATTTGGAAAAAATGTAACAACTGAAATTTCACTTCCTTGTACGTAGTAAAGGGAAAGCTGTTGTAATCATGAAAAATGTTTAACGTCCTATTTCGACGGATTTTTCGACCATCCATGATTACTTCCTTGAGCGAAGTATTTTGAATCTCACATTTCAGCGGAAATATCCAGCTACGCATGGATCCATTTTTAAGTCGTTTTTCGTGACGCGTGTATCGCCATATATCACGCATAACTCGAAAACGGCTAGTCGTAGGAAACTGAAGTTTTGAATTTAAGACTCTTTTAACATTTAGTTGTGCACTTTCCTTTTTATTTACAATCAGTTAGGCCACTTTTCTGTTGGAGAGTTTCATGGAATTTTTCTCATTACTCACAAAAACGGGTAGCGTAGAAAATCTAAATTTTGGACTCCGGATTGGTATAACATTTATTTATTACTCACTCGTTTTAGTGTTTAATAGGTGCACAAGCATGTCATATGTTGCCCACAGTAGATTTTTTTTTTTCTTTTCAAATGCAAGGACAGAGGAATATTAAAAGAAAGCCGGAAAAATTCTCGACTGCACTTGATTAAGAAAGGCTCAACACCTCGGAACTGCTACTGTGAAAAGCGTTAGAAGCGGAATTATTAAGTGTACTGTAGAGTTGATGGTATCCATTTAACACGGAACGTATCAGCGAGTACCGGTCAATTTGGAGGATAAAAATCTATGAGCGTTGTTAAGATTGTTTAGGAATGAATTTCGATTTTTATATTCAGTTTCGTTATTATTTTTCAAACTTTGTATTTCATTTCTTTAAAAACAAAAAAAACAAAAAACACAAAAAAAACATGTATTCGAATAGTCAAGTTTGAACAAATATTACAAGTAGAAATAAATTTTTTTATGTTGAAATTAATTTTTTTGAATATCGCGAATTGTGAAAGAAAAACTCTTAATTCTATTCGTTATCACAGCGTCTTATTAAATTTTTGCTCGGTGTTTAATTTCTCGAACAAAATTGGAAATTTTGTGGTTTCAGTATGAATAAGCGAGAAAAAAAAAACAAAAAAGCAAGGCGCCCGGAGCAAATGATTCTGTTTACTTTCTGTTTGTCTCGTTCGATGCGTACAGATATGGAAAATCGTGATCGTTATATTTGGAGTAAATCTATTGCAGGGTTTTTTAGTAATTTAAGAAAATGTGAAAAAAACAATTTAGTTATTCCGTTAAGGATACGGAAAACTAAATGTGATCTCAATCGATGCAGCCTAATATTATGCACGCCGAATTTAGTGTTAGATACTTGTATATAATGAGGTAGTTATCAGTGTGTGCGTATGCATTTTTATTTATCACAGTACATTCTAAATTGATTTTCTTACATTCTATTTTGTTTCGTTTTTTGTTGTTTTTTTTTTAAAGTTTCATAGCAGTAATAGTAAAAACTTGGCATTCGCGGGACATTTATGCTGGTTCTTTGCGCTTATTTCTAACGTATACACTTGTATAACTCACTGTCTAATAAAACTTTTGAATCGCTTATTCGTTGCTTCTGTGGCTAATTCCGTATAAGTAGTTGTTTGACTTTAAATACGCGGTTATAATCATGTTTTGTTTTTTTTCTATAATCATTTTTTTCTGAAATTTTCTTTGTTAGAGGAGCTTGCCAACTGCAGACATGAACGCAGCGGAAGTGAAATTTTTACATATTTTTCTATGTACGGCAGCGAGATTTGAACCAGGTTAGAAATCCGAAAGAAGCCTGTACATATATGCAAAATAGGGTAGAATTGATGTAGGTAATTACATGAAACTAAAATAAAAGAGATTGGCACGCTTGCTGTATTGAAACTGAACAAATCTGCAGATCATCCAGGCTATCGCGCAACCGTAGTCTTTTCAAACGACGAGTTGAAAGGTCAGCTATAATTTGATTGGCAAGGCCGGCGATAAACGCATTTCAATTAGCTTCGAGCCTGTCGAAGAATGCTTTTTTAGCTGGATTTTATCACCTCAATAGAGATTCCTCCTTATGAATGTATTTCATGCAAACCACGATGCACTACAACGAAGGTGTAATTTTCTTGCCATTCCTTTGGAGTTCATCACCATCTGTTCAATTGGCTTTATTAAGCTATTGGTAGATTAATACTTCATTTTCCAACGATAATCTAAATCAGGTATCCAACAACCTAGAAGGCAACCCGCATCGCTAATATAACGTCCTCACGTAAGCCATTTATCTAACTACATACCTAAATACTTTGCATTACTTACCTCAGGGACAGTTTATCCATTTAAATAAACTGACGTTAAAGTGACAGTTTTTTCCTTCATTTACCTTTATTCTCCAGTCTTTCAGCCATAATTCTGAACCGGTAGGGTGTTGCTACAGGTGACTTATTACCGCAGTCGCATCGGAATTGAAGAATGTGAATGATGTAAATAACGTTGGTCTGAGAATGCTCTTCTAAGGAATCGCAGATAAAATTTGTTAAATCGATGAATTGCCTTCTTTGATACTGAAATGTCTCTCGTTGAGGTATGATTTGATGGTTAAAAAATATTTTAACGGCGAAATCAAATGAGATTTGTCCGAAAGCGCTATGGAACAACAGTCTTATTCTCAAAAGCAACGATTATATTACCGATAATTCTACGACACTGATGGATGGTGGAGTGCACTTTCCTAAATCTAATCAGATGTGGTGGAATCATACGTGCGTCCTGAAATTTGGAATATTCGATTTAACAATATTTTTTCAAAAAATTAACCCATTCACGAAAGAAGACTGATGAGCCTAAAAGACGTATACAGATGAAAAAGTTTATGTAGTTTAGGAACCATTTTTATTATAGAATATTTCCAACAGATTGGAAAGTAATCGGAGTTTGCAGTTGAAAATATTTGTTAGTGATACGGTTACATTTTATTTATTTATTTTTTTTTTTGGAAGTCGAAAAACTGAGACTAATAAGATCATATCCAGGAACCTTCCTAACTGATAGTTTCATAATTATGTTTTTAACTTCGCTCCAGGAACACGGATTTATGTATTTGAAGCAACGGGAAGACGGACTTTTAAAAATCACTTATTGTCGTCATTATCAGGAGAATTGAAAATGTTCTCGAATTCCCTATTAACATTTTTGTTTTTCTGTTTTGTTTTTTTTTTTTCTTTCTCACTGAATAGTAATTTGCGAAAAATAATAGCTAAATAACTTAAAATAAAGTCAAAAATATTAAAAAGGATAAATAAATAAATAAAGAATAGAATAAAATTAATCGCCTATATTAACAAAATAATATACCCCAATGATTGAAGAGAAGAAATTAAAAATTATGCAATAATCCTGTTTCCTTCAATGAACTTAAATAGAAAAACTAATATCTTACCATCAGAATAAAGTAGATAAAAAATACAAAATAGAGAGGATACATACCATATGACATCAGATAAGGTCTTTAAAAACTCAAGTCTCTTATTATCGAATTGGTTTCTTTAAAATTTAGTCGGCAATAGGTATTGAAACTTTAAACCAATTCTACAGTGGTCGGGCACACGCAACGGTCACAAATCATCGGGTCATACTAACCGGAACACAGATGTTATAAAATTTAGGTATGCACGGAAGAGATGGTTGTAGGTTGTGAAAATATTTGCCAGAACCTTGATGGTTACGAATATACTCCGACCAGTCCGCTTTATTACCCTTTTTAACTTTATTTAAGAACGGTTGAAGGATGAGATGAATGGAAATCTAATACCTGACTTGGTTGCTTCTTTTGCAAATCGATTTTCATTAAATGATAGCACAGGTGACTCGAAATTCAGCAAAATGAATGCGACTCCTTACAGTTTTGAAATATTAGAACACGTTTTTTTTAATTTCATAAATAGATGGATGGCAAGAACCCTCCGGAAGCAAGCTAAATTTCTGCTCTGTAATGCCTTCTATAATAAATCTTGTCCCGGCGATCACAGGAAAACAATCAAAGCGGAGGATAAAGCGTAATTTTTAATTATAAAATGTAAAGCGAATGCAAATGTTTAAAAATAGTGCAATCAAGTCATTTTTTTCGACTAAGAATGCAAGTTTTTTATTTACCCTCTTTTTTCACGAGTAATTTGTATATCGAGTGGTGTTTTTTTTGTGATCTTGATTTTTAATTTTCGGAATGTTTTTTTATTCTATTTTTCAAAGTTGTGTTCATTCATTTTTCAGCCAATAAATATCGAATATGAAACTATATTTGAATCTGAAAAGACGTTAATATAATAATATTATGTGCATTTAAAAAAAAACAAACAAAACAAGCAGATTGAGTATAAAAATTTTGCTATACCGTATGTTGTTTTAAAGAAAATGTACGTTAAAATTTTAGAGTCGTGTAACTACCGACCTCAATTTTATTGAAGGCCCAAAAATATTATTAGGCTACAATAAAAAAAAAAAAAATATATATATATATATATATATATATATATTTTCAGTCAAACTTGATGGTGCAGTTAAAAAAAGAAAATATGCGATGAGCAGAGAAAGGAATAATAAAATTAGTGATTCTGGCCGTGTACCAGATGAATGTGTTACTTCTATCGAACCGTGTTTATCTGTCATATAAAATGCATTAAATGATGACAGGTCATTATTAAAATTACGGTAATTAGTTCTGGACTGCGTATTAATCCATAAGAACGAGATGATGGTGCTTTTATGGAAGAGTTTATTCGACATATTTTAATTTCTGTATTTCAACACGTTTCTGTAGAAGCAAGAATTGAAACTTTTTATTTATTTTTATTTTATTTTTTACTAAGAGTAATCGTAATTAAATTGTCGATGTACGTTCATTTTTAAATGTTTATTATAAAATAATTATTATGTCGAATAACAACAGGTAGATTCATATCTTCATCGGAAAATTATTTATTTTAAAAATACGCCTATATAAATTATTATAGGCCTTTTTAAAAAAGAGGGGAAAAACATATTGACTGTTATCAAGAAGAATCTAAAGTTTTGTGCACTTCTCAAACAATTTTCCAATTCCGCTGGTCTTTCTACCAACTTTAAAAGGAGGAGGTTATATGATTGTTGCGTACATTTTTTTTTTTTTTTTTTTTTATGTCTGTTCGAACTTCGCATATTTAGACCAATTTTAATGATTCTTTATTCATTCGAAAGAGTACTGATTAGTAATGGTACATGTGAGTACCGCTGAATATACCCAGCAGTCATTAAAAATTATGAAATAAACTTATTTCCTTCAAAAAAACAGAAATCTTGCAGATTTAAAGATTTATTCAAAAAATTTAATAAAACTGTGCTAAAAGGTGAAAAATAATCACCCGATAAAAGATACTCGACGGTAAAATATTCCTTAAAGGAGGAATATTATGATTATTCTTAAACACCGTTAATACCTTAATTAGTGTCTCGGTACACAAAATTCAAATTTCAGCAACTAAAAACCTTATTAAACGAGTATAGCAATGCAATATGAGGCAGAAGTATTGAAAACAATAGAAATATTTAATGCAGTTTATAATTATTGTTGCAATTTGAAAGCATTAACGTCGGATAATAATCAAAATAACCTTTTAAGGTTTACTGTAAAATATATTACTTTTCATTAAATAGTAACTTTTTACATCTTAGCGTATTTTTATTCAATACTATATTTTACAGAGGAATAAAAAATCCTGCAACAGAATTTTTAATATTTGCTACCGGAAATGCTGTTTATACTCAAATTCAAAATCTTTACTCAACTACTGTAATTTCCTGTTGTGATAACTTTAATTTTTTCAATAAATCTGATAAATTAATATTTTTATTTATCTTATTACATTTTTTAATGTTATTATTATCGACGGTATAATAAATTTATGATTTTGCAAAACATATTATTACATATCTATAATAGATTTGTGATTCTAAGCACATATCTCACGGACGAAGCCGCGACGGCGAAGCTATGGGGGGTCTCCAGAAATGTGACAGAGTCTAATGAATATTTTGCAAAGGATGAACAAGTTTAAAAACATGTGATAAAATAAATTAAAGAATTAAAAAAATGTTCACTATAATATATATATATTATAAAGCTGTGAAAATCAAGTTTTATGAAAAACGTTTTTAAAAGATTCCACAGCCGGTTCTATATGAGTTATAGCATTGATTTTCTTTTTAACCTGCACATTAAGGTCTCCAAAATATGGGGGAAATATAAAATTCGAAAAATGTCGATATTTAAGGACCAAAATTTGGGAAAATACACGCTTATAGCGGTAAGACTGGAAACTAAAAAGATAGTCCACAGCTCTTTTCGTGGTAGTTGTAGGAGGGTCATTCCCTTTTTGAAATAATGTATTAAAATCGCTAGAATGTAGGAAAAATATGGGACCCCTAAAATTTGAAAATCAAATAGACATGAACAGTTTGATGGAATTTCTAAATAAAAATTTCGAAGATTTACAAAGTAAAACAATTTTAAAGTCCGAAGGAACGAACCGCGAAGCGGCCAGCGAGGAAACCAATCACCTAGTCGATACCGTGGGTAACAGCTAATTATAAAAAAACAACAAAAAGCAGACAAAAACAGTTTTTTTAATTGTTACTATAATTTCTAGCGATATTTTTTAATTCGTGTTTTTTTCTTTTACCGATTAATTTATCGTTACATCGAAAAATACGATAATTTCCTAACGAACGTCTAGCGTGGAATTTCATAAATTTAATAATCGTTTAATCCACGACTAATATTTGCATATCGCGATGTTAATTCGGTGAAGCCGTAAGTGTGCATTGTCGCGTTAATATTTCTGTTAGGCTTCCTGTATTGGAATTTTCGAAAATTCGACATAAGAAACAGGATTGATATTAAAAGTGTCGATTTTGATTAATGTAGCATTTTCACGTTCTTTGTTCGTTTCGGGTAATATTAAATTTATAATTCCGATTGATTAAACGTGTAAGCGGAAAATATAATATTCGTTAAATAAAAATTAAAGCGGGAAATGTATTATTTAAATCAGGGGTGGCCAACCCGCAGCCCGCGAGATGGCCGCAGTAGTAAAAAATTATGTTCTGCGAACTGATAATGCGCGCGCATGTCGGAACATTTAATATAACAAGTTTTATGTTTCACTCTTAAGTGTGTCTAAATCTAATATGGGGATATATGATTTTATATGCGGCCCGCGGAGTTACGATGCATTTCCAAAGTGGCCATTTGGGTTGGCCGCTCCTGATTTAAGTGATACTTTTGTTCTATTAATCATTAAAAGCAGCCACTATTCGAAAATTTTTGGACGTTTAATTTTACTGTCACACTACGTTTCTGTAGTATGACGAAGGTAGTCGAAGCAAAGTCGTCGACGCGATCGATTGCGGTTAGCAAAATAGTAGATAGAGTGTATTTTAATTTATTTCGATTTTATATAGTCCTTTCATTTATTCTAACACGCTAGGAGGCGATGCGTGCGCAGTACCGAACGCTGATTTTAAATCTTTTTTTAACAAATGTTCTGGACGAAATAGGGGTTTACCCGGCTTAGCGAATTTCGTGCAAAAAGAAAATATCATTAAAAAAATACGAATGCTTAAACGCTTCAGTTTCACTTAAGAGCGTATAATGTGAATAGTTTTCTTCTGATATCTCGTATTTAAAGAAAGAATTTTATTTCTAAACACTAGTGACATTATAAACGCAATAGCAAAAGATTGAATATGAAATATTACAAAAACGTATTCTTTCGGGGCAATAGTATCTCGTTTTCGGTACACCAGAAAAAGGAAAAGGAAAAGGAAATATATATTAATAAGTTCCACTTACGAGATTTTAAAGGGACCTAAATAAAAAAAAACAAAACAAACAATATCATTAAATATCTAACTGAAAAAAATAAAAATATAGTATAGTACGCATGTATAAAATGCAGTCGATTAGTGGTACGAATGAATTATCCGAGAATAAAAACGAGTGCGTACACAGAATATACCAAGAATACGACCTGAAAACCATCCTAAACCACACTCATCCATCAGAGAACCGCTCTGTGATTCCTTTGGACTTTTTATTTCCACCCGCCGAACTGGCCGGAATTTAGCCAATAATTTTTACTGGACGGGTATAATCGACAGAGGACTCTAGCGTGTTTATGAACGTCATCGGAAAGGACATTTTCGTTCTGCGGGCGAAATGTTTTTTTTTACTTTTTTTACCCGATACGTGCGTGTTTAAAAAATTGTCAACTCTGACGTCATCAAGTAGGCCAGCTAAAGCAACGACGGTATGGTCGGCTGCTATCGGTAAATGGAAACCGAGCAGCGTGGCTTTGTTCTTCGCTATCGCGTACGGAGTCTTTAGTAGCTCTGCTCCATCTTTGGAGAATCCTTGATTTTTTATTTAAAGTGCCTATGCACGCCGATGCTTATATCGCTGATAAGCGCCTGCTAAAATAATTACAGCGATAATGCTTATTGTGCCCTCTCGGTGAGTTGCCTTATCGCAAGCCGGGAGTAACACCCGCTGATGGTTTATCGTCGACGTTCGCGTAGAAAAGATGAGTAGATATTAATGTTTTACTGCCTATATCTCGCTCGCTTGAAATTAGTTATCAGTGTGTAGATGCTAGATAGGCGTTCGGAGGAGCGCAAGCAGCCTTGTAGAATAGTGTTTTATCGTGGTTTGGGCCTCCTACCCCCGTTAGAAACTTACTAAACTTTCACCTAGAGTCGCGGATGGGTCCGATTAATTGTTTTCGATTTTCGCTCGGACCCCGACCGAGCTTGCTAATTAGCTGGCACGGTCGTCTCTTCGGATTGTCGCAACTTTGTCGTCCAATATCGCGTTGACCGACTTTCCACATTCGTTAAGGAGGCGTCGCGTGCTCTACACACCGCGGCACTACACCTCGCCCCTGTGAAGTGTTCGTAATATCACGTGTGACGACATCTCCCAACTCACTCTTAGGCATCACCGCTATTGTCGCGCTAATTGCTAATAATCTCTCATTCGTTCAAATTAACCGTTCCCGCCATTGCGGCAACCATTTCGTTTATTTTCATCACCATCATCACCATATCGCCACGATTTTTTTTTTTTTCTAAACAGCAAAATCGATTACGAAAGATTTCAGGTTTTCTGGATATATTCCGAACAGATTTTGTTCTACTACTCCGTTCAATGATGTCTCCAAAAACCAAAAAAAAAAAAAAGACGATTTCCTTTTAACCACCGACTGCGTCTTCTTTGTACATACACGTCTGCTAAATATTTTAATACCGCACACAAAGCAGACATAAGGTATAGATTAAATAACATTTGTGTTGATCGTTATAATTTATTTCAATTATCAATGTCTATCGGCCATCTGCAGACTTATTAAAGAGAAATTGAATTATAATAAATAGATTGCGGACATAACTGTCTTAGAAAGAAAATTATGCTTAACGTTTCGGATATAGTGTGACATATCCGAAACGTTAAGCATAATTCTTTCTAAGACAGTTGTGTCCGCAATCTATTTATTATGAATAATCACTGTGAAAGCTTTAAACATTTAGAGAAATTGAATTGTTTTCTTCGATTTTATTTCTGTACAAGTTTTGTTTCATTTGAATAAATTCATTTTTTTCCAATAAAGTGTACACTTCTTATTCGTTTGAAGTTTCGCGAATTCTACTAGTCTGATTTTCTTTATCGAATACCATAGTGTCTCTGTATAAATTTTTTCCCCATCTTTTTTAATACTATTAATACCGTATAAATATTTATAATATTTTTTTTTTTATTGTTTATATTTTACTCTGCTTGTTTGGAGCTATTCTAATAAATTTATTTTTTTTTTTTTTATTTAGACCTTGAATAGTTTAAAATTGCGTCTCACCTCGTCGCTTTTCGGGCGAATTTATGCAAACCGCTTCTCGTAAAAAATATTTGGATAACTATTTCCCTTATTTCTCAAGTTACTACTCTGTCGTGAATAATGGAAGCGAAAATAAGGAATAAATTTTTAAAAAAAGAATGATTAAATGATGAAAGAAAAAAAACGGTATTAGTGCAGACGAGATGTATACACATTGAAAATCTTGCAAGGAGATCTAATTCGGCGAAGAACCAATAATAATGTATGCAGATTGTACGACAACAAAAGCAGTCATCAATGTAACGCACCAACGCGTACTGCTCAATTATTGGGAGGTGGGGCTTCATGGGAAAGTGTATAATTTTTGAGAAAAGGCGATACTCAAATTTCTTGAGAAATTGTACAATTTGTTGAGAAAAGGCGATACTCAAATTTCTCTTAACCATCATTTTTCCTCGCTATGCTCTACCTTTTTATCGCATCACTTTTCTTATTCAATCTGTTTCTATCATTTTCGCGATAACTTTCTTTTCTTTTCCGTCATTATCCCCATTCTAGGTAATTATTGTCTTCTTTTTTTTTAGTTCCGTTTGTCTTACCTACGCGTCTCTTCACTATTACATTTGTTCATTCGTATTTAGTGTCTGTTTCTTTATTTTTCCGTAACTTTTATTTCTACATCTTTCTACTTTTTCTCCTCCTTTTATTAACTGAATTTTGCAATTCCCCTTCGCCCGGTTATTGATATGGCTACACTTAAAAGCCCATAAAATAAAGGGGGAGAAGCATTAAATTACGAAAGCTATAAAAACATTTTCCATTTGAATGAAAATAGTGTGACGAAAAAATAACAAAGAGTGAGACTTGTTTCTAATTTGAAATTCTAATTACTTCCGGTAGTGTCTCATAGTGTAAGTCCGCGTGTTGGCTTACCAGCGTTCGGAAATTAATTACTCACGGCATTCCGAGTGCTAAGACATATTTAAAGATTTCCAAATCCCCTCCCACAAAAAAAAAAAAAAAAAAAAAAGATTGGAGCATTTTTAATATTTGTT
Source organism: Icerya purchasi (assembly GCA_039619475.1). Taxonomy (NCBI): domain Eukaryota; kingdom Metazoa; phylum Arthropoda; class Insecta; order Hemiptera; family Monophlebidae; genus Icerya; species Icerya purchasi. The sequence continues at coordinate 93,628,817 of CM077116.1, read as the reverse complement.
AAATCTTTTCGAGACAATGATCATACAAAACTCGACTTACTCGAGCTGAAATATGTTAGTAAATTATTTTTAATTATCGTAGCCTTATTTTACACCATAGGCGGCGGTGCGACTACTAGAAATTTTTCGGAATTTTTGGGTTTTTATTTTTTCAATATTTTTTGTTTTATTTCGGAAGATAGAAATTATTTTCCGCAATCACTCTGAAAATGGAAATTAAAAATTTTATTCAAGCACGGAGAACCTTTACAAAAAGGGGGGGGGGAAACCCTTTTAAAAAAATGTTTTTGCATCCCTCCCATTGCTTGCGTGCGTGTGTGAGTATTGTGTGTGTCGTGCCATGGACGACATCTTGTTTAGAACGCAAATAATGCTATGTATTTCGTGTCATTCGGTAATTATAGATAAGCGATTTTGAGAAAATTTGTTTTAAGGTATTTATTTTTTTTTTGGTAATTTAAGGGGAAAAAAAAGATAATAATAATTTACGTATTTTGTAAAAATTATAAACACGATGACATATGTAGAGATTATGCCTGTCCGAAAAAATTGTTTACAATTCCCGTGTAAGTGAATGATGTACTTTTGGCTGACGTAGAATTTTGTGATACAATTGTTAAACACAATATCTGTAAGTCGTGCGGATAAATGCTACCAGCTTGTTGTTTACCTTTGCAAAAAAATTAACTCCCCCCCCCATTTTTTTCATTAATGACCGAACAACAGGTGACCTGGCCGCCGCGGATCTCTTTTTGTGGGTCGCACCGTACGCATGTTTACCCCGGCAACAAGTAATCGGGGACCCACCCGTGTGTGTGAGAGATTGTTATTTACTTCGTGCGAACTAAAGCTCTTTATTAAGACTCGGCGCGTACGAACACGTTACATTCTAGGTATTAGCGAGCAGTCATCATCGGCATTACCAAAAACGTTGTTACACATGTGTATCTTTGCCCGAAACCACGGCCATGTTTGCTGCGGTCTCCACAGGCACGCGGGACTCTACAAAACGCCGCAATTATTATCCATCTCACGATTTACCCGTATATATTCCGTCTGGGGCTTACCTGCTTCTCTACGAAAACTGGACTCGTACCCACTTCATCATCTGGTTTTCCGTAGACCGGATTCCTTTTATTTTTCTTAATCGCCTCGTTCGACTTTTTCTGTTCGCTGCTCTAACTGCTGTAATAATAGTGCATGTAGGGTCTAACCGCCTACAGAGAGTTACCAGTAATTTTATTAGAACCGCCGAGAAGAACTTCAAGATGAAATGTGTCGGTGCGGCGAAACTCCTTCCGCGCGGTGCCGTGCTCGCACCGGTGAAGAAGGACGGCACTGTTGTGTTGCGAAGCAACGCACCATACCGAAGTGCCGACCCGTGGCCGGAGGAGTGGGAGGTGGCAACGAAAAAGAAGAAGAAGAAGAAGAAGAAGCGTATAATATTACACATATTATATTAATAAAAAGGCGCGAGATTACGTACGTATAGTAGTGCGGTTCTTTCGATGGTTGTTCGGTGCGCGTTGGTTGGGTTGCGGCGACGTCGGTTGAAGAGGCGGCCGTGCTTCGCTATAAAGAGTGTTGTGTTAGCGACGTGATGTGCGCGGGGAAGCGGGCTATTTTTTAAATTGGTAATAATGAATATTAATGGTGAATTCATTCGGATCGACCGAGGAAGACGTACAGACAATTGCCGCCTGAGGACGGCCCCGATTGTCGGAGACGACGGTTGGCCAAGTGTCCAGCAGTTAATTGTCAGAAGACTCCGAAACGACTGGTTAGATTCATTATAGTTTTCCGTCTAGCAGCTCCATTGCATCGCCACTCTTCCTGCCGCACCCCTTTCCCTCTGTACCGGTTCACTAATAATAAAATCGACCGCATCTTTTTTTTCTTTCCTCCTCGTAATTGCCCCTATTTTCTATTTCAAACGGACCAACGAAAGAGCGAGCTCGAAACTGCGGATAAATCGAAACAATAAAATATTATTGAATACATGTGCACTATTTCTGGGTAGTGTCATCCGCAACTTTTACTCATCGTTTAAATACTTCCGTTCGCTGATGTCGACGTACACAGCCGAGACTGGGGCCTTATTCTATCGCGCAAAGTTGCACATTAAGATAATTTACGATTTTTACTCACGGAAGTGCGCGTCTGGCTTTGGTGTACACGAAGAATTCGAGTAATAGTTGATTTTTTGGGGTTTTTTTCAACATAATTCGGCATTTCGATCTGATTGAAGAGCATTTACAAATTACACTGCAAAAAATTGTTTCTTTTTCCCTTTTTTAAACTGAGAAGTTATCGTTCAACCCCGAAAACCGCATACATATACGGTCCAAGAATTAACTTTAGATTATCGCTCTTAAGCTATTATATATAAATTAGAGAATATTGGGGGGCCTTCTTAGCCTGCTGAATTCGAGAGGTTGCCCTCGCATTAGAAAAGCCGAACTTTGTTCGGAAAGGTAAGAATCTTGCCTACTGTATAAGAATATGATCAGAATATGGTGGTCGCATTTGCATCTTCTAAGAAATAATGGTTGGTGGCTAAACACACAGTCTACGGATCCAAGGAGCAGCCACTATGACCTAATAGACTTCTCGATGGTTTGGGTCAGGAGGGATTCTGTACGATGTTACGAGATGGTATACGCGAGGAGCGCCCGAAAAATTCTGCTGGCTGGCAACCGGTAATAATTAAGCAGGCTACCACTGTGTATCAATTATTTCTTTCCCAGAGATTCCGTTTAGATGTAATTCAAGTACGGCCATTGGAATATTCCGATTAGATAATTTTTAATTTCAAAAAAGTCACAATCAAAAAAGACAACACGTTAATTCATTCCACTGGTTTATCCTCTTTTGAACAGGTGTTGTTAACTGACCCTTTAAGTCCTTGCAAAAAAAAAAAAAAGTGAACTTCTTAAAGCGTTTTCTCCTACAAACCAATTAGACGGTCCTATAAATCTATCTAACTTGATCATTTTGCCTTTTTTTTTTTTCATGTAATGCGCCCAACTTTTTCCCCTTCAAATTATCCTGCCTTCGTCCTTCTCTTGCTTGCTCTCAATCCTTTTACCCCGGTCATCCATGCTGATTTCGATTCATTCGCCGTTCTCCTTTAGGTTATCGATTCCTTATCAGACGCATTCCGGTTTTTTCTTCTAGGCTCGCTCTTTCTTACCTTTCTGTCTACACCCGTCTAGTACAGTTTTCATCCTGTCACATATTGCCCGTAGTCTCGACGAATTTCAATTACTCTCAATAAACGTCCTTACTGCCATATAAGTTACTGTCTGCTTACTTTCACACCTTCCGAAATTACGTTCTTTTTCGTCTTCATTCAAAACTACCTGCTCACTAATAACTGGGCAGGAATTCCAATTGCTGATTTCCCCCGTCCGTCCAATTCTTAATATTTACCAATGGTTTTAAGAGCGCTGTTTTATTGCTGCTTCTTTTATATACTTAGCAAATAATTGCTCAGAATCCTCCTTCTGATTGCCACGTTACCGCTCTGTTTACATTCACGAATTATTTACCAACCTTCGAACTTTAAATTTTATACCTTGCCGTTATAACTTAATTATTTCAAACTGAAAATGCGCTCTTCCAGTTATCTCATTTCCTTTCGATTACATTTGTACAACTGTTTATTGTTCTTCGTATTTGTCCTCTTATTTAAAGTCTCGATATTAAAACGAGCTTCGTTTCGGTTGATTTTTTATGAGTTCATGATCATGTATCAAACAAGGAAGACATACTTCTTGGCACGGTTCATTCGACATCCGTTTTATAAACAAGTGATATCATCCGTAAACAATATTTTAGAGTCATTCACCGGTCGGACATTTTCGCCACATTCTCAACTTTTAACCCTCATTATTTCGGCCTGATCTCCTTTCGCATTCATCGTTCTGCAAATTTTTTTCTGTCCGGTATTCTATCATTTCTGCCATTTGTCGTCTTCGCTTCAGTCAAATTTGTTTCTCATTATCTCACTATCTTTTTTCCCTTTTTCCATCTTCGTACTATCCTGAATAATCCTGATAATCTGACCTTTACCCAGATCACGCTTCTTTTGAACACTTTTACTTCTTTTTTGAACGCGGCTGTTCTTTATATTTCCTTGTTGGAACTTTGACTTCCGTTTCATCGCTTCTTAACTGATTATCCTAGTCTCCTGTCTTCCTTTCCCACATCGATTTGCGACGAAGTTAAAATTTAAATCTTCTAACTCCTCACTCCGATTTTGGTTAGTTGCCCTTGGTTGGCTAAACCCATTAAAAAAAAAAAAAAAAAAAAAAAAGCCCAACCCCAACGTGCGCTACATATAAATTAGTAAGATTAGAATTATCGATTTCACTGAAAATCTTGCATTGGTGTTTTTTTGTCTTTTCCGTTAAAAATCGCGTGTTTAATATTTCACCGAAAAAAAAAAAAGAAAAGGAAAAAAGGAAGCAAAAAGGAGGCTGTAGTATGGTGAACTGCTGTTATCAGGTTGTAAAGCAAGAAGGGATTTCGCGATTTTGAAAAAATCTATCACTCACAGTTGTGTATAACGCGGGAGGAACATTAATAATTTGTGGAATTTTTTCAACTGTTTATTATTATGTCCCCGATTAATGGTTATTAAATGCATGCGAGCTGTTACGTTCCGCTAATCGTTTTCAGGCTATCTGCTCTCCTCTTTCTGATCATTTCTGTTACACTTTATTATTTTCAGTATACGTTCTCTCATCCAGATTCTCTTCATGCGATACAAACTGATTTTCTGTCAGTTCCTGGCCACTCTGGCATCTCTGGTAACGAGGCAGTTGATTCTTTGGCTCAGGCTGCTGCTTCATCTTCCGTCTTTTTCAAAAAAATTCCAACCTCTAATCACCTATCGCTCTATAAGAATTTCCATCTCAGATTTTGGTCGGAAGTATGCGCTACCTCTTTTTTTCTAACGGACGCTCATTTTATCTACTATCCAACCTAGTCCCCCTTCCAGTCCATGGTTCTTTCTTTTCCTTCACTTCGATACTCTATTATTGTCTCCATTATTCGCCTGTGTATTAATCATTCTTTACTATCTTCCTTCCGTTTTCGTTTTTCATTAGTCTTTTCTCTACATTGCCCTCTCCATTCAAATTATGTGACTGTTTGCGGCGCTGATCATCACGTATTTATTAAGTGTTCATTTCTTTCGGTAGAGCGTTCGGCTCTGTACTCTTGTTCGCTTAGGCTTTGGCTTCCTGCTCCTTATTGTGCCCTCCTTTTGCTCACATTATCCCTGCTTTATCTCCTTCTTATTAGCTATATCTGATCGGTTTATAACTTTTTCTTTTGATATTCGACTTTTTTTTTCCTATCAGTGACGGATGTGATATGTCATAAGGTATACTCTTCTAAATATAGGGAATAAATTGAACTCTTAAAAATTTCCAAAACTAACAACTGTTTATCGCTTAGTCTGAAACTGGGAAACGAAATAGCACTTACAGTTAAAATCGCCGTTCTTTTCTCTTGAACGATGCTGGTGATTTTCCAGTTACACAAACAACTCTGCAAGCGGGAAATATAATTCTATTTACGTATCCGCCTGTTTCTCATTTAAATATGCGTATGTAAAAGGGTATACGAAACCCAGTTTTATTCTTAAAAGTTTATCCTATTGTGATTTTAATTTAAATTTAATTTAATAACGTACTGGAGTACCGTAATATTGTTTATCACCTCTTTGCCTGTGTACTTTTTAACAACATCGTTTCACCTTATTACCGTTAGCGTGTTTCCTTTTTCCCCCATGTATATATATATATATCTTAGCGAAACAATATGGGTTTTTCGATTGTATTACCACTTATTTCAGTACTAATAAGTTTCCTATTTAGTAAATATTAAATATTAACGTTAATTTCCAATCGATATTATTTTATTTAATTCGTCTGACGAATTAGGCATTGTAAGAATGCGGCTTTATGTTATGCGCATGCGTATATGTGCTCTTGTGCCACCCTCACCTCGCGTCCGATAATACAATGCTCACGACACCAATATTAGTTATAGATCTTAACGAGCAGTCGCTATTTCTGTTATTTTGTTGCTATTTTGTTTCTGTTCCTGTATATATTAAACCTGTTTGATCAACGTGAATAGCGCGCTTAATCTTCGAAACATATCGTATTTAAATCTGGTTGCGACAATAATAATGTTCGTTTATTGCGATTAATACGTTTGTTCGTTAGGCGTAAATAACGGCTGTTTCATTATTTTTCACGTTCTTTCGTTATTTGCCGTTATGGAAATTATCAATTGGCCGATAAATATTTTTATCGGCACATCGGCCAACTATTTTTATACAGAAATCTGGCTTACACGTCGTATAATATCCTTGCAGAACTACTTACTGATGATTTTTCATTTTTCATTTTACCTAGTGTATAAACAAATAAATACGGCACAACTTAATAAGCAGACGACTCAGTTATATAACATTCAGCTTAGTAGCAACGCGCATTCATTACGCATTATTCGCCCAGGTTTAAAAAGAAAATCAGCCACTCGTTAAATTCACATGTTCTTTGGCCTTTAGCTGACGACATTCCTAAATAATTCGTCAACTGTGGATATTAATTCGAGCAACTGTTAAATTTTAATCTTTTAAATGCATACAGCAGCGAAATTGTAACTACATAACGGGTAGCTCCGACTGTGTTAATGTATCTTAGCGAGCTTCGTCGAATTTATTACCTAATTTCGAAAATTGTTTTAATTAATTTTCAACGTATTTTAATTTTTTCAAAAATGCGTAAGATTATTTGTGATAATTCGCCGTCTCACGCCCTTAGTAATGATAGTTTAGTTGGAGCTATATTTTAGAATAGCAGTAACAAAATCAATATGAAAAGATCGAGACGAATGTGTGTCGGCATTACTGCAATTGCATAAATGGTCGTAACTTTCGAAACTGCCAACCAAGAGAGATATCGAAGCAAAGCGAACGCACCGCAACTAAGCGGAACAATGAAAATAAACAATTAGCATTTCGCCATATTCAGAGAGACTCATATACATCTGACCTAATCGCGTTTTGATAACGACTGGTAGTGTCGAAGTTAGAATAACGTAGATATCGAGCTAGATAAAGTTTAAATTCTGCCTTTCCATTCAGTCTGATAACTACGGAAAAACGTTGAAAAATTACCATTTCGCTCTTCCCCCTTCCTGTTCTACCTTTATAAACGAATTAATATCTTGTGTTGCGTTGTTTTAACTTCCTTAGTTGCCTCGTTCTTCTAATTATTAAATCATTTCAGACTCTATGAGCGCCCTTAAGCGATTTCCTCCCCTCTTCCTGATTGCTGGTCCGATTTTATATAATTTTTCGCCTACGCTGTCTTATTCATTTTCTCTCTCCTCTTTACTCTATCCTTATTGATTTGCTGCTGGTTTCCGGCCACATGGGCATTGAGGATAATAAAATGTACAACTCTTTAGCTCGTGTTACTGCTTCCTCTGGGTTTTTTTTTTTAAATAAATTCCATCCTCTGATCTCGCGCCTTTCTGTAAAAAAATCGATCTTAAACTTTTGTCAGATATTTAAATTCTTGTCAGTTTAACCTAATTGTTTGTTTCCCTCTTTTAGTTTCCTTCGTATCCCCGTTCTGTTTTCATTTCTATTATTCGCTTGCGTTTAACCATTCTCTTCTGCCATCTTCTGGGCTTTGCTTTTTCCCTGTTTTCTTTCCAATTGTCTTCTTTACCTGAATAAAATAATGCTGTGTCTGTAATGCTGATTACATTTTCTCTGAACGTTCACCCATTTCCGTCTAGCGTTGTGTTCTGTGTCCTCATCTACTGAAACTTGCACATCCTACTCCTTATTGCGCATCTTTTATTCCGTTTCGCCCCCCATCCGGCATTCCAACTATTGGTTCCTTATATTTGCCCTATCGAAATTTAACTGGCGGCTCTTTTTCTTCCTTTGTTTTTGGGTGTAGGTCGCTGGCTGACTTGCCAAGGAAAAAATAAGAACCGTATGATATTTATCATTTAGGGTAAATTGTGTCAAAAATTACTTAGTAGTTTTCAACAGAATCTGAAAAGCTTCCTATAGGAAAATACTATGCTAGTTTTCAGGAATTTCTGTGTAATGCGCAGATGTTTTTTTTTTACAGAACATTAATTTTAAGATTTTGTATTTTTATTTTTTCAACTTCCATCGAGAAAACTCTCTCGACAATTTTTTTCCTAAATGCATCCTTTTAATCCCGTCGTGAAACTCCTCCCCAATCACCAAATGATAATTTTCGGTAATTATTATGGAAGAGTTGGTTTTAATTGACTGTGTTGTTTTTAAACATCATACCTAACTGCAGGCTCGCTACATAAACTTGGGAGACCTCGGGAAAAAATATGATTGGGGCCCTCTTAAAATTAAAAAAAAACATTTCACTAAAAAAATATTAAATATTTTTCAAACCCCACTAATCCAGTACTTCTGCAGACAAACATACAATAATAATGATACAAAAAATTAAAAAATAAAATAAAAAATAAAATACTCCCATCAATCTCCATTCAGATTTTACATTGTAGATTTTAGACTTTACATTAAGTAATACAAATGTATCATAATTAAATGAAGTATATGACAAGTATGGTGTGAAGCGGGCGTGAGAGATGAATGCGAGAAGTTAATCTTTGAATTAAGTTATTTTTGTTGTCTTTATTGTGATGATCCGGTCTACTTTACTTTTGTTTATATAATCGGTTAGAGCGACGTGCCGGTCAAAGAGACGAATATTGCTGGAACCGACAAAATTCCATAAAACTACGTTAACCTCTATCGGATACAGTGATTATGATGAAAAATCGACTATTATGACCAAAATTTTCGTACGCAGATAAATAATTATCGCTTATAACGTAACCTGGTCACACAAAGTTTAATTTTGAGCGGTTTTTCAAATAGATTTAACAAAAAATAAAAGTTCATCCCTTGATCTGTTTCCGTGAAAAAATAAAAGGTTATATAAACAGAGCAAATGTTCATTTTTCTTATATTGTTAGACGTATTATAAGCTTATTTGTAAATAACAACATAGACACCTATGATTTATGGCATTACAAAAAATACTAAAAAAATACTACTATTATCTCGTTATGACGAAAGACCAAAAGTTACAAATTCCTTCAAGAATAAGAAAAAATTGTACCGTTAAAATTTTTATGTAGTGATTTTAACTCCTTCTTATTTTTGTTTTATATTGATTTAAGTGTTATTTTTTAATCGTGGAACGTTCGTGCGTAAAAAATAAATAAATAAATAAATAAATAAATCGGCGTTTGCACTTGTGAATTCCTTAAGAATGTCTCGGTCTTCGGATTCCACTGAGGGGCGAACCCCCTGAACTTCTTATACTAGTTCATCTGTAATGCTTATAAATGTTATTAGATAAATTATAAATACGAAAAACATACAAAATGATTATATTTAATAAATGCGCACTAGTTTCAGATAACTTGATTAGTAATCATGGTAAAATATTCAATGCTATGATTAAAGCTGCTCGAAACTAGGTGGCACATATTAAATACAATTGCTTTATTTTACATGCTTTGTGTTTATAATTTATTTATTATCACGTTTAAAGTTCACGCATACGTTTATCATTTAGTATCATAGTAGAACACCAGGTTTATAGATGAGTTTTTTCCATTGATTACGTCGTTGTTACTTTTTGTTAAACATCTAACAGTAATTTACAAATACGCCATTATGACGGCGATCTAACATAAGAGATAACAACGTTAGATAAAAACGTTCCAAAAGCACATTGCAAAAGAACGTTTTACAAAAGAACAACATTAATTTCGTAACAGTTTTTTCACATTACCCCCGCCGAAGGATGACACATAGTTATATACATACATATATATAAAAATATGTATGTATGTAAGTTTGTTTATACGAGTATAATAACCTCACAAATTTAAAAAAGAAAAACTAGTTACCTTCGAAATTTGTTTTTGTTACTAGGGTTACTTATATAAATTATGAAGTTTAACGCGATGTTGAAAAATTGATGAAAAGACAATTTATTTGAGATTAAAAAACTATTGCTGTGAAATTATGATTGTTAAAAAGTACACACCCCACTTGCGCGATATTCACGATAAAAGATCAGATTTTCATCGTCAACAGTAGCCTTGAAAACGAATTTAAAAAAAACAGCTCTATAATTATTGATTACTTATAAAATTATTAAGTCTCAATGCAGGAACCTGCTTACATTTTGTACAAATATTTTACTCAGTAACGTAATTGTATGAAATGTAATTTATTTTAATAATTTATAAATAATAATAATAATAATAAAAACGATGAATGATCAGGCGGCGAAAGTTGAACACAGAGAAGAGAGGGGAAGAAAAAACGTTTTTTTTTCTTTTTTTTTTCACTTTTTTCTTCTTCTTCTGTAAATGATAAACTGAAGTTATGAGCTGTTTACTGGGTACTATATGGTTTTACTTTTTTATCTAAACAGTACTCAATGTGATTATACGCAGAAGAGGTGAAAAAAATATTTGTCTTCCTTCCGTCTATTAGGGTTAATCGTGAAAAACGCTTTGTCGATTTTGATGCAGTTTACATGGCTCATTAGATTTTTATTTATCTTTTTTGAGAAAGGGAGGTACGTAGTTTAGGTCACTTAATGTTATCAAAGGGACTGCTGCAAAATCTGTAAATTATATTGAAAATCATTTTCGAAAAATTTTTGTATCCGGTTATGATCTTTGAAAATTTGTTCTTTAACTTTTGGAATGCATGAATTTTTTGTAGGGTTAAATATTTATACTGAATTATATTCGGCGCAACTTTCCTGACATGCAATTATATTAGGTATAGTTTTTACAAACTTATTTATGAAGTCTTTCTTATGTAATATTACGGTGATTGACGTGGTGTTTACTCTTTTGACATGATGTTAATTTTCAACGATTTCCGATTATTTTTACTATTTCTACCAGAATCGAGTCTGTCCAGCTAATTTACTTTTTTTAAGTTCCCTAACTGCGTCTTTTATGTGTAATGTCATATTTTGTGTCCTTCATTAGTATCCTCGGCCGAAAATTTGACATTGCTACAGTCCCCAATATATAGTAATTACGGTATTGTTTGCGTACTAATTCCAAAATGTTTATTGATTCAGTTACCGCTATTAGTTTGTACACAATTCACTTTTTCGGTTAGATGTTATTTGTCTTTTCAAATCGTACATGCGATATTTTTGAATTTTGCCGATGTAAAATCTTACCTACAATTTTATTTTAGTGTACTAATCATTGCACCGTGTTAAAAGAAGTGTTAACGATTTCGGTGATCTCAGAGAATCTTGATAGAAGTGGTATACATATTATAGATTTATTAAACAGAACGATAAATGTTTGTTTTTTTTTTTTTTTCTTTATTTTTCTGTTTTTACCATGTACCTATTTATTGCTTGTTATTAAGGAATTAATTTTATATTTGGAAAAGGAATCAGTTATATTTATAATAAGAAAGAACAAATAGCAGTAGAGAAGGAAAGACCGAAGAGAAAGGACTAGGGAGCCCAAGTTTTAGCAAAAATGGAAGTACAAAGTAAGGCGCTCTCCAGATAGAGATAAACATTTAATGAACGCAATATTAGCGTTGTGAACAACGGCATCATTTGAACGGAGAGAGAAATTTAGGGAAGAGTACTAAAGGAAGACGTACTTATTTTCCGATAAAGGAATGTGTTAAGGAGTTACGTAACAATTAATATTTAATTTGCGTGTTATCATTAAGAAATCTGACAATGAACGTTATAGCATCCTGGAACACCAGTGCGGGGAACAGAATTTAGCGGTAGGACTGTTACAACGGTTTTTTTGATTACTTTGAAAAAATTGTAGTTGATACGTAGCTTTGAAAGGAAAAAAGCTGGTGGTGGTACAAGGATGAGAAACAAAATGGAAAAAAACTTTAAATTGTGATTAGGGCCCCAAAATGAGGGGAGAAGATTACAGTGCGTATGCGTGGAGGGAAGGGAAGTAGAAATTTTAATGAAAGAATACTTTAAGCGTCCTAGAAATCATTCTACGAAATATGGAAGCAAGCGCTTACATGACGTAACTGATTATCGCACGTTATTGAGTCGTCACGGGTGTAGAAAACGAGAAACGAGCGGCAAAAACTTGAACGACGTTCCGGACCAGTAGAAAAAATCTGGAAAATAAACGAAAATGATGAAAACATGTAAATTAAAAACAGGAAGAATAGTCTTAAGTGGGGACCATTGCATAGGGCGCTTTTTTTAACACTTCTAGGCATTTTTTTCGGTAAACTTTTATGCAAAGATTGAAATCTACGTAGTGATCATTTTGATAAAACAAATTGGTGAAGGAAGAAGGTCAAGTAAAAAGAGGGGAAAAAAAGCAAAACAATATTTAACCAAACAAAAAAAGTGAAAAATATATTACTGCTAACGTAATATGTTTCGCTGGAAACTTCAATTATCTGCGAAGATTACGCATTTATTTATTATAATTTGAAAATAAATTTAGTGTATAGACACAAAGCCGCCAAAAAAAGAGAATTTTAGCGAGTGTATAAGACGACAACAGCGAATATATACAAAATGTTAATTTTAAAAAAATAAAATAGTTTTTGAATAAAACTCTGATTGTTTGAAATATGTAACTATGGAAATGAAACGTCGAAAATGTGGCGGCACTTAAGAGCAAAACATATAGAGCAGGTACAAAGATTAAAAATTGCCGAGAATATATAAGCATCTGTTTTCGCATTGTTAATGTATTAAAATACATCTATTAGCATTATAACTTCATGATTTCTGTTCTAAAAAAAAAAAAAAAATCTATTTAAAACATTAAACAATAATAACGCAAACAAATGTAACCATCAAAAATAAATTTTACATACACATGTTCATCCGTATGTATTATAGGAGACTAGTCATCTGCTAGTTCAAAAGGTGTTCCCGAGACAAGGTCCAAATGATCTAGTGTCTGTATATGTATATATACCACAGTGGAGGCTGCTCTTTCTGCCTATTCTGAAAATTGAATAAATACAGAATAATACTCGAGAAAATATAATGAAAAATAAAAAAATTATAGGCCTATGCATTGTGTACTACATTGCATACAAATAATGAAACACGTGAAAAAACATCCCTGAACATACCTCGTTCTTTGCTTTACCTAATTGACTACTCCTCTTCACCGGTTTAAAATGATGAATCTATTAAAAAATACTTAATTATTATTATTTATTTTATTTTATTGGACTTTGGAAGGAATTGGTCCATACGCATTACTTCGTTTTTCAGTTTTTCATTTTTCCAGAGTGCTTTTAATTTTACTTTTTCTTGTTATGGAGGAGAATATTATACCTGACCACCAGTTCGGGTTTCTTCGAGAAAAACACTCGACTATTGAACAGGCACACCGAATCCAACGTATTATCCAAGATAGCTTTGAAGCTAAGGAAATATGTGTAGGTGTATTCCTGGATATAAAACAAGCCTTTGATAAGGTTTGGCATCGTAGTCTGTGTTATATAAAATTAAGAAAAATCTTCCTCATCCTTATTATCTCCTTCTAAAGTCTTTCCTTAATGATCGAACATATCAAATTAAATTCCAGAACGAACTATCTAACATCTATCCTGTATCCGCTGATGTGCCTTAAGGTAGCGTATTGGATCCGGTCCTCTATCAGATGTACACTGCAGACTTCCCTAACAGTGAGGACGTAACTATTACTACATTTGCAAACGATACTGCTCTTATTGCAGCAGATAAAGATGCTGGAATAGCGACAAATAAATTACAGCTGGCGCTAGCAAAATCTGAAAGGTGGTTAGATCGATGGCGGATTTAACGAGAAAAAGTGTACGCAGATTCACACTACGAAATGTACTCTGGCCGCCAACTAAAATTAACGGCGAAACAATTCCGATTAGGAATAAAGTAAAATACACCTTGGGTTGCACTTGGACAGTAAATTAAGGTGGAATAAGCACGTCTCACAAAAAAGAAAGCATTTGGATATAAAGCTGAGGAAACTCTACTGGCTTCTTGGTAAGCATTTCAGCTTGTCAATCGAAAACAAATTATTAATATATAAAATAATATTGAAACCAGTATGGGGACATACGGCCTGACTTTATATCAATAAGATACAACGTTTTCAAAATAAGGCCATTAGACTTATTGTGTCACCTCCTTGGTACGTCTCCACGAACACATTCTATAGGGACTTTAACATACCTTACGTAAAGGAAGAAATAAAACTTGCCGCCCAGCGGTATACCAGTCGCAACCACCCCAACCCCTTGGCTATCAACCTGCGTGATAACAGCCAAGAAATTCGACGGCTGAAGCGCTCTAGGGTCTTTGACTTTATTTAAAACTTGAATAGATGTTCCTGGGGAACCCGATAGTGGTGGCCCCTTACGCGTTAATTTGCATTCCAGTACAATTGCTTGATGGCCTATGGAGACCAGTTGTAATTAATATAAAAATTAAAAAAAAAAAAATTATCATAATTTTCTTTATGTCACGTTTACAGCTAACTGTATATAATTCTTTTAAGTTCTTTTTTTTTTTTTTTTATTTTGATGAACGCGGACGGGGAAGGATTAATCTAGAAACAAAGGAAACTACATCATATGTTTATTGGAAATAAAGGAGTTATATCCGATAAGGGAATTAGCTATAGAAAAGGGAAGTAAAGAATATACTATATATTAAAAGTAGACGTGTCCAAAGCTAGAGAAATTGATGATGAACATTCAAGGAGAACATAATTTTAGGATCACCAATAAAGGAATCAGAGCTACGCACAAAGGACGATAGGAAGATGAGGATAGAAAAAAGGAAAAACGTGCTGAGGAAAGAGTGTGATTGATCGTAGTGAGCAAGTAATAACGAAACATTTAGGACCTGAAAGGATCAGATGAATTAAGAAGTAATGCTAGGAGGGATTAGAAAATAAGGAAGGGCAAGTTTCAGACCACGGTCTGTAATGGCAGGTTATCCTGCGATATGTTTGAAAAATTCAATAAATACAGCTAACTATGATCAGTGGGCTTTTATTTTTATAATTATAGAAACGAATTCTGCAAAACTATTGCGAAGTAGCTCTAAAATGATAATGGAGCAGAAGCGAAGAATGCGCTTTAATGTTTATTTGAAATTTAAAAGCCCTCATGAAGAAGATTCTGCAACTGCCGGGGGGGGGGGGGGCGCAGATTAAATTCGGCGAACTAGGCATGTCGACTGGAAATCGAATAACTATTTTTGGCCCGGCTTCCGTCAATGATCAATATTTAACATTAACGCTGTTTGTTGAGCGGAGTACGTTGCGCGGCGATAAACTTTTAACTTTCGTATGCTTTATGTTTACATTACGTGCGTGTTACGCAAACGTGAACGTCCGTGTAAATGTGTGTAGCCCTGGTTCGACTGGTGACTCATCGCGATCTAATTGCACCTTGTTGCGTATCACATCTTTGACCGGTTGTCTGTCTGTCTGGCGCGCATTTGTGCATGCGTCAACCGGCAACGAGCCGTATTATGTACGGTTCATTAATCATCGGTGGTCCTGCGGTCAATCTTCTTCGACCAATTCCGTACGTTTCGCCGACCAAAACGGTGGGGGGGGGGCTTTCTTTTTTCGCGAAAACTTTAATGTGGGCGTTTCTCTGTAAAAAAGAGTTTTTCGAGCGTGCTGATAAGGTGTCATCATACACGTATGTATATGTGTATTCACGCCAGAACAAGAATAATAGACTAAATTTTACGTTGTCATAATATAAAGTTTGAACTATTTCGTTAATGGATTTTGGATAAATACTAGAAGAAAAAAAAATAAAATTCGATTTAGATTAAGATCAAAAAATTCGACAAAAATAACTGGGGACGATTTTCGTAACGTGTATTTGGACCAAAATATAACTAAATCTTGTGTATAAAACTTTCGTTGGGTCGATAACGGAATATCGCTTAATAGGTTGTTTATTTTCTGGCATTAACAAGCTGATAAAAAATAAATTACTAGGCTCCGAAGAAAAATCCTAATAATATCTGGATCTTGTTTTTTTAGTTAACGTTGTTATAACGGAAAGAACGGTGCTGACTAATTTAAAATTATAAAAACCGGACAAATAACATTGAATATCACAAACAGAAGCTTACATTAAAAATATGAAATTAAAGAAATATTACCAAGAAACATTATTTTCAACCTTGGCAAGTATGTGATGAAACGTTAAGAAGTTTCCAACCGTAGGAAATAGGTTAAGAATACATGAAACTGGTTTTGTAACTAACAGGACACCGAAACGTTTGCCGGGGCTGTTTTTCTTTAAACTCTTTAAAATTATAAATACCGAAATACGCGATGATTGTAATGAATTTATCGATTGCGCTTCCTCGGCGTGCACTTTATGCATGTAGAAAATTGCGAGAGAGAAAAGAGAGGCAAATTGTTTTCAGAAGTCGTCTTTCACTGGAAAAACTTAAAAAATCGTAAATTAATCAATTTCGTGAGTTTTATAACAAAAAATAAAACTAAAATACAGCGTATAAATATTTGAATACTGAAATTAAATACAACGCTAGAAGTTAAGAAAACTTAATTGAAAAAGCGGGATTTCTGTCGGTTTTTTCCCTTGCACTTGGGAAAAATTAAACGAATTAAATTTTCTGTTGATTCTTGCTCTGGAAAAATTAATAAATTTTTAGAAAATTTTGCGCCTTTTTTTAAAAAGTTTTTTTATTTGTAAATTTTTTTTGCTTTGTACCATTGTTATTTTGCCAAAAATTTTCAGTATTTCCTCGTTAGCTTGTAAAAACCCTCAAAAAATCTTCCTTCCCAACTTCTTACCCCGTTATTCCCACACGTTTCCAGCAATGTGCTCCACACGCGGTAGCTTATATATTCCACGGGAAATCAATTGTATTTGTCTTATTGGACGTTAGTAATCATTCTTTTTCGCCGACGGTTATAATAATTTCGACGCATTTAAAAGTACTCAACTTATTTAGTTTTTTTTTTTTTTAACGTAAGTGTGAGGATTTCCATGTTCCGTGTTTAACTGCTAAGCCTATTACAGCATATGAAATCTATTTAGGAGGATTAAACATGATAAAATACAGACCTCCGCACGAAGGCTAATACGGCTGCAACTACGGAGGAAGCATTTAATAGTATTTTAATAATGAACCTTGTGGTAATATACAAGGATCGTCTGTTTTCTCCTTGTTAATGTTGAAGGCAACTTTTATTTCATTTAATCTTCTTTGTAATTTTTCTTCTTCAATATTATCGTGTTGGTGCCGTGTGCAACCATGTAAGCGCTCGTATCAATTCGGTGTAGCAGTAGTAGTTCGACACCAATTTACTTTAAAGCGCCCATCAAACGACCTTTTTGCAAATTTAAATGGCGATTTTAAAGTTCTCTTATCTGTTGATTTTGCACATACATCCGTAATGTTAATCATCGC
Organism: Icerya purchasi; assembly: GCA_039619475.1. NCBI lineage: Eukaryota > Metazoa > Arthropoda > Insecta > Hemiptera > Monophlebidae > Icerya > Icerya purchasi. The sequence continues at coordinate 93,611,256 of CM077116.1, read as the reverse complement.
CAAACTTTATAGAGCATAATCCGACAATTGTCACAAATTGAATACGTTTCCGATATACAGTAAGGTTGCTTTTGTTTTTAGTTGTATGTTTTTTGTTGTTGTTGCTTTTTTTTGGGGGGGGGGGGCTTATTTAAATCACTCATTAGTCCTTGACGCTTGGTATAATTTTACTACACTGGGAAAAGTCGGAAATTTGAATATTGTTCTTTTTTGACTAATATTAAATTTCGTTGAATACAACACTGTGTTCATTAGTATATTCGTGATTCACTTTTATGAAGAATAAATTTATCCAATCGGTATTCTTATTGAAGGTTTTTATCTAAACCTTCTTGTCTCTATGTATTCTTTGCAAATATCTTGAAGCGCTAGTATCTCGGTAACACAAGACCAGTTTTTATAAAAATTATAGATCTGGACTCTCGAAAAAGGTTTACGAAAAAAAAAAAGGAAATTAGGAAGACGTTGCTTCTGATGGTTTTTTTGCAGGCATGTAGGGTTTTAGGTTTGAAATGACTGAAAAAAGGTGCAAATAAATATAACAATACAACCAATCAGTATTTCTGCCTATTAAGCAAATCGGGTCATTCAAAACTAAAATCGTACGAAAAATTTCGTTCTATTTTTTACTTTCTCTTTCGTATAACATTCGCATCGTCCAGATATCTGTTTTTTTTTTTTTTCGCTTTACCCTTTCGCTCCCATTTGTCCGCAAATGTAACTGAAAAAATTGTAAAATAAAACAATTGAAAAAAATTTTGAAGAAAAGATTTTATTTATTCGTGCAATAAAAATAAATTTTTTGCAGGTCCTTCAAATTAGGATAGTTCTTAAAGGAATGAAAGGGTTGATCGATATGTAAAATGTTATTTTTCAGACCAACGCTTTTATTTCATTCTTTTAAAATAGCCCAATTCAATGGATTTAAAAAAACTAATTTCCTTATTTTTATCGCATTAATAAATGGAAGTTTTTTTTTTTTTTTTTACATCTATTTATTTCTATTTATGTATTTATTTAATTCGATTTTTTTGGTTAATACACTGCAAAACAACCGGGTAAAAAAAACAAATCGTAAACGTAATCTGCAAATAATTCGGACCGGCTTATTTTAATTCGGAGACTTTTTAATTCATTAAAAACTTCTTCTGATATCATTTCACTGTATTCCATTACTCTTAATAATTTCTATTATGTAGTAGTCTTTCAATCTGTTTTTTAAAATAACTTTTAAACAGACTTACCAAGAAGAATTCAATTCGTGGCTTAATAAAAATCAAATACGACAGTATATTCTTATTCCTTTACTATGCATAATTATATCGTTTATTTCAGAAATCAAAATTTTACTATCTTTTCGGTCAATTTTTTTCGTAGTTTGGATAAAAAGAAGAAAGAAAATAAACGACATACAAACTTGCTGCTATATAATAAGTGCAGGGAATAGAAATAATAAAAAAAATTCCTTTCACAAAATGCTGCGCTAATTTTTTTTCTTTGGTTTTTTCTTTAAATGCGGTTTATTATTAAACGAGAACCTCATGTGGGGGACTCTGAAATTGAACTCAGACTTGTTTAACAAAAGTCATTAAAAGCGGATTGCGCACATTCTTCGATCAGCCCGGAGGAAGTTTTTCGGTCACTTTTTCTAGGATAGCTCGTAAATACCTTAAAAGAAGATGATAACGCGTTCAGTCTGTAAAAGAGGTGTTAGCGATACCGCAAAATCTCCAAAATCGGGCCTTTGAGCCATACAGTACTATCGGTATACATAGTCCCTGTACTGAAATTCAGCGAATTCAATGACGATGCTGCCGGAAAACGGACCAATCACGGCACACAATGTAGCTAGAAATCGACCTTGTAATGCACCAGGGTAGTAAGCAAAGGTCACCAATTTAATATATTTACGCTGGGTTAATAATGTCCCCATATTTAAAGCGTTAAAGAAGGGCGGGAAACGAGGAAAAATTTAAAATTGTTATTTTATCAATGTTCGATTTACTGCAGCGCGAGCTAATGGCAGATTTTCGTGTTTTTTTTTTAGGATTTGGACATAATCGAAGTACTGTGGAAACATGATCTACATCTCGACCATAGTTCCACGGACGATAGCAGCGGTAATAATAATGACAGTAATAACGCGGATGAATCAACCGCCGTCACCGAAGGACGGCTGCAAGCAGTGGTCGCAGCTCCGGCCGATGAACCGCACTCTCCGGACAACTCCGGATCGATTACCTCCGATCTATTCAGCATGTCGAATAATACATTTATGCTTAACGTAACCGATAATTCCAATGATGTAAGTGTAGCTTGACATTATTTATGAAACAAGTATAAAAAATAAAAAATAATGGACATACTTTTTAATTACATACTTGAATATCATCTAACGTGTACATATATTAAGCTGCAGAAATAGAAAACGATGAAAACGTAGCGAAATCGTCGACTATGTGTGTCTTAATTAAGCTATTTTGCTTTAGCTATATTTTCTGTCTAGTGAAAATCGCTTTCGATTGTGGTAATAAAATTTTCTCGGGTACGGTACATCATGGAGCTATACAGGTACTGCGGAATCTACATGTGGTTTGTTTATTTTTTTAAATTATCAGTATTTATAGAGAGAAAAAGATGGAAGAGTTAGGAAAAACCACATCGGATACCGTTAATGTATCGACGTAAATTAAAAAAAGAGATTCACAGGTGTACAGATCTGCGGATTGAAAAAAAGACGGTTATCGACATTCATTGCAATAATAAGGAGCATTCGAATAATCCTACTCGAAAGAAACAACGCTAGGTAGCTGGCTCACATTCCGACATGCCTTCTCTAGAATTAAACATATTTTATCTCAAACCAGGCGGCGAACTGTTTAAATTATTTCACTACCCTAATTACTAGAAATTTTTAAAATTGCAAAAAAAAAAATACTTGATAACATATACTTTTTGCGCTAATAAAAGTCACCTACATCACAGAATTTTCATTTCGTTTAAATGGTAACTACAATTTTTTTTGCGTGCATGCAGTCAATTTCCAGAATTAATTGATTTTACTAGTATTTTTTTTTGTTATTACTTTTTTTTTTTGCGAAGTGAAATTTTTGGAAATTCAATTTTTGGCAGCGGAATCGAACCTAATTCTACCCGAACGAAACACCACACTGCCTAACCAACTATGCCTCACGGTAGTTGGCTTAGATGTTATTACCTCTATTTTCATCTTTTAAAATTTCACCTGTCACTAATTCCTTTTTTAAAAATAGGAGAAAACATATACACATATCTCCATATCCTCTTTTCGAATGCTACACCGCTGCATAAGATATGTCCAATAGGGGATATTATTTTTTTCACTATTCTAACACGTTTGCCATAAGGTAATGGTGTGCTTCATTTATAAGCAGTTATCGCGGCTGATTCACCTAATGTTTCGCTTTTCCTACGACATTCATTCAATTTTTAATCATTTGTCGCCCTTCCTATTTAAATCAAAAATGGAAAAATCTAATTTTTTCGTGATATTATTTATAACTCTATAACCGTGTTATATGTGGTGCGAGAAATTTTTCAAAAAAAGTTTATGCGCTCTCTTTGAAAATTTTCTAGTAAATGGAAAATTTTCAAGGCCTTCCTTTTTACTTTCCTCGGTCGAAAAAAAGAAGGATATCGAGGTAGCACAAAGTTCACAACGAGATCTTCCTAATAGGGAGTTATAATGTCGCAGAAAGACTTTTGATTATCAGCATCTTTATTTACTTCCGACAATACTCGCGAATGACCTGGAATATAAAGAAATGACGCTGAAACTTAATACGTACTGTCTGGTATGTACTCCTTGAGGGTGGTTGTTTTTCATGCTCTGCAGAGCTGCGTGGGGGGCTTAGTGCAGAGAATAAAGAATGACGGTTGCGCGAAGTACTTTTCAACGCAGCCATTTCGAGAGCAGGTGAGTTGAAGAGGTACTTGCGATATCTTTTTTTTTCTTCTTTTCTTTTTTCTTTTTTTGGAATCGCCAGCCAACAGCATTACCTAGTATTAGATTATATTAGTGAGAGAAGAGGAGAAACGAATTAGAATTGAATACTAGTAGAGATAAAAGAAATTAAAGTAGGACTGATCGCCGGGAATGGAAGTGAAAGAATAAACGAAGCACTATGTGGAGTAAGCAAATCAACATTCAGAAGTTATCTATAAAAGTTGGGGCGTTCTATAGATATAGACGGGCGTTTGAAGAAGATGTGACTTGTCTCGCAGGGTACATCGAAATAGAAAAAACAAAAAGGAGAAGAGGACATAGAAAAACGAAAAGAGGATGCCAGAAGCCGACTATGGTGAAGGCGAAGCCTGCAGATAGAAGAGATAAGAAAGTGCGAAAGATGAGGGAAATCGTAGTACCAAGGATATGGAGGAGGATGAGTTTGAATATTAAGATAAAAGGATTCGGGATTAATAAAAGCGGATAAATATCATATTATCGTTTACGATGATACTATGTATGAACCGCCGTATGGTGAACACAGTCACATGTTGATTTTAACCTGAAAAGAAAAAAATTACCAGTCCTTTTTTAATTACCCTTGGAAAGAAAAAAATTCTAATTTGACCTCTTTTCTTTCTTTTTCTTTTTTTTTTTTTTTTTTTTTTTGAAATACCCTTTTAGGGTTGACTACATTAAAATTACCTTAAAAAGAAATGAAATTAGTATTCTGCAACATTTAATGACATCAAAACGGAATCGCAGCACTGCTTTGCACGACTGATAGAACGGCAGTGACGATATAGCGCCGTATTGAGAATCACTCGAGAGCATGCAAAGACGTTAATCACGAATTCCGGGGAAGAACTACGATGTTTTGTGTTAACTGTATAAAATGTCAGTGACAAATATGGTCTAAAATGCAAAAAAGACCAAAGTTATAATTATCGATCGTACAGGAAACAGTCAATCAAAGGAAAGGAAAACTGGTGATTACGAAGTGGTGGATAAGTATAATTATTTAGGATCTTTATTTGTAAGAAATAGAAGTTGAAAAGAAGAAACTGGCAAGACACGTTATTGCAAAATTAATAAAGATCTGGAAAAACGCGGCAATCACTAAATGGACTAAAGGTAAATTGATTAATAGTTTAATATTTCCAATAGCAACATAAGGGTCGGAAGCATGGAGCATTAAATGTGCAGATGCCAAGCGGATTGACGGTTTGGTAATGTGGGTTTATAGGAGAGCGCTTAAGATACCCTGGACTGCGTTTCAGATAAATGTGTCAATATTGAATGACCTGGAAGTTAATGCACGATTACGAACACGAATTAACAGGAATGCGGTAAAATTTTCGGACACACGACAAGAAGAACGGACTCACTCATACATACAGTACTGCGGGGAATACCAGGAAGGCATGGAAATAGAGGAAGATGCTCTGTACGATGGACTGATAGAGTAAAACAAACAATTTGATTCGCAATGGTAATGGCTACCAGGATGGCGGGATGCCGCGAAAAATGGATGAAAGTGGTCCAGGATGTGTTTCGTACTAAAGTGGTTGAGATGTCACAAACATCTTCGCGATATAGTGGACTAAGAAGAAGAAGAAGAATCAAAAGTTTTGCCTAACGAACTAGGGAGATATTTTCAGGAGTTGTCTCATTCTGGATATTCAAATGTCGCTGTTCGAATAGTACATACACACGTAATAGCTGAAATATTAGCAATTATATCGGTGAAATTTGGGGAGAAGGTCATCCTAAACGGAGAAAAGAATACTGCCGATGAATATTCTCTGAGATGTTCATATATTATGAAAATCCACAATATCGTCCGTTATACACCATCCATACTTTAATCAAAAGTGCAGGTTAAACTACACGCCGACTACCGTATGAGAATATCCCGTTTTTTATCAGCGCACTAATAGCTACTAATTTTTTCGGTCATCCATCCCCTGGAAGCAACGCTGGCGTTTAAAAGTTACCCCTAGAATAAAATGAACCATTCTGTCGAGATTCCATTTAGGAGGCCAGCTGATGCCTGATTTTTGGAAGTGTTTTTTAAGCTGAATTGGTCTGCGCAATGAGACAACTTCCCTTACTGAAACTTGACGAAATGATGAGAAAGCAAACTTATAGGAACCTGTGTAAGAGAGTTGATTATTAGACCGTCATCATATCGCGTCCAGGAAAAACTTTCAGTTACTTTTCCGAAATTTATTTCGATTGTTCGCCTATCTCCCTTGTCCGTCTTCGCATACGCGTTTTGAGAATTTCAAATCGAATCTGATCATGATTATTATTACTATTGCAAAAGATTATGCATCAAGTCGGTCCGAGTGAAACCTGAATTTCAGCGGTGCCGTTTTATCGTCGGTATCTTTTCATTCTGACCGAAAGAACGGTTGATTTTATTTTGTTACGTGTTTTCTCGGAGCAGATTTGACCGATCGAACGGCGAACGAGTGTCGCTGTACATATTGACCGTTAGCGCGTGATGATTTTTTTCGTTCCTTCTGTGTTTGTATTGCGCGCTGTGATGCGACGCCCATCGTTACGATTCTCGCGATATTAGCATGGCAGAAGTGTAAATAAACGCTGCAGTTCGACGATTTTCCTGCATTTCCGGGAACTGAAAGTCGGGAGTAGAGGAGGTCGATAGAATCTGCTAACTGTACTGTCGTGTACGGCGGTCGATAATTTTTTACGGTATCGCGCTCGTTTACGGCAATCTTCGTCTTCACCGTCCACTACTCTTCGGTAAAGTTCAGGGACAGCAGCCAATTGCGCGCCGAGATATTTCTAATTCGTATTGACGTCGACTATCATCCAGTTACACGAGATCTATACGATCGTCGTTGGCGGCGGCAATAATAATGATATTGTCCCGATTTTTCTGTCTTCATCGCGAGAAATGGATGCTGGAAAATTTGAATCGACCGGTTCGTTGGTCACACCGTGGATACTCTCATCGCTGTCGCCGTTGTCATGGGTGCTCTATGGTTGACTGACGAGCCCATCCCAGTTACCGTCTTGCACGGTCTCTATGAGATGGTGCGAGATTTAACCGCAGAGCACGGCGAGTCTCTGACGACGGCATCTTAAGAATGTTCTCACGACTATTCTAGGACCCGGTTCACGATGGCCAATCTCCAGCATCATCGACACTATTGCTCGTTGTACTATTCTCATTCGTCTTCCTCTTATAGCCTCTTCCTTATGTACTTTCTCCCTTTAGGACGCCAGATTTTTATTTATTATTCTGCTTTTTTTAGTCGTCGTTAGTACACTTCTTTTCCACCTTCTTCACCGACACACAACTGTTCTTCTACAATTGCGAGTTGCCTTTCGCCCGTTGCTTCGCTCATCTGCTTCGGTTTTCTGATTTTTTATTCTTCTTCTTCTTCTTCTTCTTCTTCTTCTTTTTTTGAATCCTCTACTCGCGTTAATTTCTTGCGTTTCACATTTTCCATCTTCCGATAATTTCGTTTATGCCCGAATTCTGCTATATTAACCCCGAAATCAACGCCGAATCAATTTGTACCTAAACGCTTCAATAATTTACCGTACTGCCCAGTCCTCCCTCGAATGACGACGCCCGCTGTCCCCTACTCATATCGGATGGTCGACTCTTCCAATGAGCGTGTACGTTGATTAACCAGCCTCCGAATGTAGCACGAACGCGGTTCTTATTATTTTAAAGTGATATTCTAGGTGTAACGGTTTTCCCAGTTCTTCCTTCTACGTAAATTAGTTGAATAACTTACTTTTTAAAATTTGGTAGTAATCAGTGAGCGTGTGTTTTTGCGAGTGCAAGCCGGTGTATATGTGTGTGTATATGTTTTTTTTTCTTAAATTACGAGGAAGTATGTTAAAGATAATTTTACATTGATGGTACGCTGCTGCAAACGAAACTATGCAAAAACATAACTGCCCAAACTCTGTAAAAACGAAAATTTTTATAACAGTATTACAGGTTAAACTTATTCACATTTCGTCGGGAACATGGAATATACCATCAAAATAATGTAAAAGTAAAGATTTTTAATTGTTAGTTTAATAAATTAAATTAATTGAGAATATATATATTCAGTAACCAGCGACGTGAACTTCAACAGTGTAATTGCTTATCTTTCTCGGTTTTCTCTGTTAGTCCTGTATAAGTTCATTTTAAATCTAGTTCGTTCTCGAATTCGTGCGAAAAAGTTATTAAACTATTTTCAAAATAGTTCAATGGCATTTAACATTTGATTAAATGAATTTATTTCGCTTCTATACTGAATGCTATTCTGATGTTCTATTTTTTTGGACACAGCAATTCAGTGTCTATACTGGTCACAGGGGCAAAAAATCTTCTCGAATAGTTTACAGCTAAGTTACTGGCGATTTTTCTATGCGCTTTCAGTTTGTCCGATATAATTTCCGTGCCCGGTATAAAGCATTCTTTAATTTTAATTAAGTTTGGTAATACTTGCGAAGTTTCTAATGGGAACTATGTGAAACCTATTTTCTCTACAGCTTCTCCTGAATAACCACCGTAATGGATACATTCTCTCGCGTTATTTTTTCTACAAGGAGCATACGATTCACCTATCTCAGCTGTTTTGTTTGAACCACTTATTTTTCGAACAATTTTTGATAGGTTATCCAGACTTCCTTAGTTCAAAAGATGTGCTGTCATATTCCTACATCTACAAATAATTTAAGAAAAAAATGATTGTATCTAAAGATATCCCGCTACTTTTCAACCGGGCATTTTTTCTGAAGCCAATTTCGCTTCTGCATTTTCCATATCGCTATTGTGATTCCTTTTTTATCATTTAAAGAAAGTATCGTTGTTGCAGCCTTCCTCTTTTTTATAAAAAGTTCATTTTTGCTGAAAAAATTCAACAGAAGATTTCTCGAATTAAATTAAATTAAAGCGATTGTAAAATATTAATATGAAGGCTTAACTTCTTTGAAATATCGCAGATTTATAATAATGTTATAACTTGCGTCATAGATTAACTGTTTCTCATAAATAATGATGGAATATGGAATGCATGTAACAAATTAAAACATTATACTGCTTACAAAACAAGCACGAAATATAAATGTATTAAAAACTGAACATTAACGAATGTATCGATGAAATTACAAATAACGAAATATTTAATCGCGATAATTAAAACAAAAATTAAATATAATATAAAATAGCTATAATAATTTAAGTATTATACATTGCCATTCTTGATGGTCACGTTTGTCAGCGTAAATTAAACATTGTCGAGCCTAGTTCTGCGACCGACTAAATGAAAACAAACCAAGTGCGTAACTATAAAGCTTCAAGAATGAATTTAGCTGAAAATGAACTTATACGTGACTTTATTTTGACGAGAAATTAATTTCGTGATTATTTAATTTTTTTAATTGTATCTCATTCTCGTTGTAGTCGCTGGAATGTGCTGGTGAAATACTTGCAATAGAACACTTTTAATTAGTACTTATTAACGTGTTCACGGTTATTTTTATAATGTTTTTGTCCTAACGTTTTTTCAAAAGTTGTAGCAGACAGTTTATCCAAAATCTTTTCTTTCTTTTTTTTTTTTTTCTATTAAGTGCTTCAGTAATAAACATACATACATACATATATACATATATGTTATAGTTTGACGTTTCAAAGCCGTTAATGTGTTCTAGACATGACATGTTGTAACAATTCATTATCATTACTTTTGACTTTTCCATTTTTTTTTTTACCCCTAAAATTTAATGGTACAAGTTCTCTGTTTTGCTTTATATTATTAAAACTGTGTCCGAAAATTCTAAAGTTTGAGTATCCCACAATCGTATAGCTTAAGGGGGGGTAAAGTTAATTTCGGTAAAAAAAGGCTCATTTTCAATAATTTTTCTTTATGCTCCAGTGAATGCAAATATTTTTTATTAAGTGTAATACAATAAAGTAACATTTGAACAATATTTTCTGAAATTTTAAATAAGAAATATTAAAAAATAAGCCGTTAGCAGCAAATCTTCAAAGAAGCCTCAAAAAAAAGTTGTTTTGCGGTGGACACTATATCTCACCACTGGTCATCTGAAATCAAAAAAATCAAAATGCTACTGATAGTTAATCCTTTTCTTGGGGTAACGCTGGGAGGATTTTTTTTTTTTTGATTTTTTAATTTTTGTTAACACTTGGAAGTCAAAAACGCGATTTTCGCTATTAAAATCGACCAATTTTTTATTGTAAAATAAGTAATAATTAAAAAAAAAAAAAAACCCTCCCAGCGTTACCTCGTAATTGATGTGCAGAAACACTGTACAAAATTTCAAAAGAATCGGTGCATTAGTTTTCGAGTTACAGTGTCCACGGACTTTAAAAATGTCAAGTGCGAGAAAAAGGCTTTAAAGTTTTGTGTACAAAAAATTTGACTTAAACATCAGTAGGCAAGTGTTTTTTCTAATATACTTATTCAGAGTCATCGATGCTAAGCCCATAAAGCTCACAGCTTTCAGCTGTAAAATCTAAGGCAGCTTTTTGCTCTTGTCAACGTAGAATTCTGCCTTCTTTACTTTCAAGTGCAGCTTGTTGCTCCACTCTGTTTATGCTCGTTCAATCTACTGCGCGCGTCCATTCATGAGAACTTGACCCTGTACTGATGTTTATCTTTTGCATAAATGAGAGCAAAGCAAAACAGCCCTCATTGAACATACATGAAGCCACATGAGCTGTGATTTCATCAACAGTTGAGGAACCACTCAGTGATTTTGGGGTAATTTTCCAAATGAGTTGATTCAAACTCTCACTGTTGTTTTGAGTGAATCCTCCAAGATATCGCTGCAGAAGTGCCCCCTTACTCAAGTCTTCATATATCGGTTTAATTCCTTCAGAAACGTCACTTGCAAGTGCAGTGTAACTGTGTTTGAATTACATTAGGGCATTTGCAGCTGCAGCTTTCTGCCATTCACACCACGAGTCTTGGCCTCTCGGACATTTGTCGTGCTGCGGTTTCTCGTCCATCGAACAGTAATGGTAGTAAGTAGCCCAAATGGCACAAAAGTATTTAGTTTTTTTTTTTTTTTGGACGATGTACCTTTTGCTTCGACATCGTCTGTCTTGTGTTTCTGTGGAGGTATTACTTTTTTTGATCGATCTAATCTGGAACTGGTAATCTTGCGATCTTCTCTGCTAATTTTCTTCGGCATTTTACTAATGATAAATACACAATCACAGCGAAACTAGAACATACGAAGTTCAAAAGAGCACGAAACAGCTGCCAGGTAGCCGCGCTACGTAGCTGCCCAGTAAGTGTGCAAAACCGGAGCGGAGCACCGCTCATTCAAAACTCTATAGGTCCGTTAGTTTTGTTGCGATCGACTTCAAATTTTGACACAATAATCTTGAAATGTTGTACATCCATATAAGCAAATAAAAAAAAATACAAAAAAAAAATTTAAAAACTTTACCCCCCCCCCTTAAAGTAAATGTTGGGTAGCATTCGGAACAAATGTCGCATAACAGTTTTTCCGATTTTATATTCGACCGAAAATATGTTTTCTATTTTAATATTAGTTTTTCCTGTCCATGAAAATAATGGGAAACCGATACGGATCGTAGCACAATTTGTTAATCATGAGAAACACTCTGTCGATTTTGAAGCAGTTTACACTATCAAAGGGACTGTTATGGAATCTGTAAATTATATTGTAAATTATCTTCGCAAAATTTTTGTATCCGGTTATAAACTTTAAGAATTTGTCACTGTTCTTTGACTTTTAGGATACATAAATTTCTAGGTTTAAATAATTACGGTGCAATTTGGCTAACATGCAATTATATTAGGGATAGTTTTCAAAAACCTATTTGTGTGGGTGGGGTCTTTCTTATGTAATATTACGGTGATTGACATGGTGTTTACTCTTTTGACATGATGTTAATTTTCAACAATTTCCAATTATTTTTTGACTACTTCTACCAGAATCGAGTATATCCAGCAGATTTTCTTCTTTTAATTTTCCCAACTGCATTCTCTATGTGTGATGTCATATTTTTCGTCCTTCATTAGTATCCAGTTCGCCAGTATAAAGTAGTTACGTTATTGTTCGCATACCTGATTCCAAAATTTTTGTTGAATTAGTCGCCATTATTATTTTATGCGATTTACAACTTCAGTTAGATGATATTTGTCTTTTCAAATCGTACATGCAACATTTTTGAATTTTGCACAATGTAAAATCTTACCTACAATTTTCTTTTATCTTTTGTTTGTTTTAGAATTTTGTTCGAGTCTAAAGGTATTTCTTGTTCTCACAATGACTATTTTAAATTATTGTTTTCGTTTTAGCATATTTTAATTTATTTGAAGGTTTATTCGCGAACATTATCAAGGACTTGTAGATTGTCTTAACTGGATGCAAAAAGATTTTCGAACAAATACGGAATAAAATGAAAGTAAAAGCACTCGCATTCTGTAGTACATTATAAGTGTAGAAATACAAACGGAGCTGCGAAAGTATTTTTAAAATCAGTAACAAAGTCGGAACAGTTAAACAGAAAAGGTAAGTTACGTTCACAATGATGAAACATAAATTAGTACGCTCCTCTACATCGTTTGTAAATAAAAATTTGATTTATAATCTAAAATCCAACTTTTTTATTATTATTATTATTATTATTTTTTGAAATATATCTAATGAAATGCCAATTTTATATTGGCATTTTTGTGAATATTTGGAAAATCTATTTTTCGGTTTCCTCTTACGGAATTTCGAAGATAAGTCTGTAATGATCGGTGTTTGTTTTTCTTTTTTTTTTAATTTTTTATTGGGCTTGTCAGTTACGGACGATTACTCATCAAGAAGGAAGAACGTAGGACAAAAGGGAACTGAGGATACTAAGAAAGTTATTCGGAGAAGGAGACGGCCAAAACTACTATGGAGAGATAGCAAGGGAGTCAAAAAAGATCGATACTAGAATCCGTGCAATTAGTAGTCCGAAGGGAGATAAATGTGTAGACGAAAAAATATAAAGGATACCTTAAAGAATAGGAAAGTGTTCATGTCTTGTTAGCCGTTATACCTGATTATAATATATTATATCTATTTAAACTAAATGCGCGATGTAACCAGCATAAAAAGAAAAGTATTTTTATCCATGTTTGCGATTGCTGGACAGCGCCCGCAAAAAGATCCTCATCAACACAGTATGTCTATAGGTACAGTATAGTCGAATAGTTAAGGTGTTTGGTTATCAAACTAACGGTCACCGTTTCGAGACTTATCTTGCTCTGGGTTTAAGTCGTCCACAGGTTTATCCAATCTAAAATAATCGCTTATCACAAAAATTTTACGATTTAAAGGAAGCCATGAAAAAGGAATTAGCTCCCCTAGTCGCATCAAGTCATTGGACTTAATATATCGTGATTAATTGCACAACTCTTAACGCCCTGTCAAAGGTACGATACTCACTTTACTTGGTGTTCTGCTATATACAATATTTTTTAAAACTCAAATAATCGATTCTAACATTATCTCCCCGGTTTTATATATGCATATTTGTTTTTAATCTAATTATGAGAATGATGAAATCTAGCTTTATTTATATTTCACGACAAAGATTACGTATTAAAAATATCTATAGGCAAAACGTGCCAATTTATAATATTTAAAATTATATATTTTTTTTATATCATTAATTTTTTGTTCGTCACACCAGTTGAATAATTCAAACCATAGTTGACTTGTCTAATAACTTTTAACCATTTCTGTGCTTGTAAGTAACTATTTCTATAATGTCTACTCTCATTAGATTATACTTCTTACAAAAATTAATGTAAAAAATAAAAATAATAAGAAAAAATTATTCATTATAAATATTTATTTTAATGCAGCTGAAATTTCTTGGTTTATTTTATTTTTTTCTACTAATATATTATCTTCATATTTTTAATTACTTGCACATATTTTACATGCTGTTTTGTTATTGAAATCGTAGAATACCTTTTAAAATAGGATTTTATTTCAAACGAACGTTTTAATATTTACATTAACAATGCGTGCGTAAGGCGTGTACACGTGAAAAAATTAAAAAAATTCAATTAAGCCCATTTAATATATATATATATATATATATAATATACAATATACATATATGTATATATTATTTTTATATATATAAACACAGAGGGAAAAACAGAATATTACCAAACACTCCTGTTTTTTATAACCAGCACATGGGTGTATGAATGATGCCGTGTACCCCTAGCAACCACGTTGAAGAATAGGAATGTATTTATTTGCGTTTTTTTATTGTTAATATGTAACATAAAAAGCCTATATATATATACTTTTTTTTTTTTTTTTTTTTTTTAGAATTGGCTATTAAAAATTGAGCCAGTTAAAAAACGTATGTTGAGGTCTGTGCATCAATAATTCTTAAATTTCATATATTTTGCGTTCTTTGCTGATTTTTCCTATCACTAGCCTCACACACGTTACATTATCCTAAAATTATATAATCAATTTCATAAAGAACGTGACTAAATGGTGTTATTAATATAGTAATATTATAATAATAATAATAATAATAATAATAATAATAATACATATTTTTTTTACTTCAGGCGAAGTCCTTTTTTTAATATATTTTTCCATGTTATATTTCTGTTTGTTTCTAAGTACTCTTCTCCTTTACAGATATGTATTTCAAGTTTTCTCCCCGTGGATAAATTTTACTTTCGTTGCTGGGTAATCGTCTATTGTTGACAAGCTCAAAAACGAAAGGAAAAAAAACAAATGCGTCGTCTAATATGGAAAACAGTTAATGTTACCAAAGTGTTCATCAGCACAAAGGATCATTACGCACAGAATTCATTGGTGCAAATTCCTGTATGCGTTAGAACTTTTTTTTCTCTTATTTGCATTTTTTAAAAACTAACAGTGGAAAAAATAATCCTAACCGGCATTGTAAATAAACTTCATCTAAAACAAAAAAAAACGTTAATAAACTAATAAGTATTAAACCATATAAAACCCGGCTGTCAAATATGCAAAATTCGTCAAAGCCGGAAGTATTATAATTGTATTGTAACGAATTATGCACAGATCGTCAGTCAAGATATTGATTATCGAACGTTGTGAATGGTACCGTGAAAAAGAAATTGAATGGTAATTTAAGTAAAGGGTAGTTTTTTTTTTCATTATGAGAAGAAGTAAAATTGTTACGGGTTGCTCTATTAATTTTTTTTTTTTACAAATTTTTACCTTTGAAATAATCTTTCATTTTTTCTTAATCCATTTTTTTTTTCTTTTTCTTTACGCAATTACACTTTAGAAATTTTAAAAATAAAATAAACATATTTTAGAATAAAAATAACAAGTTAGAAATGTGGCTGCAACAAATAGGTGCATAAAAAAAAAAAAATCTTATACGGTTACAAAAAAAATACCCCCTGTATAATAAACACAAACCTAATGGGAAACATATGACGGAGTAACAACTTAAGGGGTGTAAAATTCGAAAACACATTAAAATAACTTAAAACAGGAAAGATCCTGGCTGCGACAATGTTTGTAACAGATAACTGAAATCCCATTAAATGATAGCACAACAACTAAATATAGCAAATATCAAAAAAGATAAACAAAAAAGGAGAGCTACCAGCAGATTAAGTTAGTAATGACACCTGAAAAGAACAGAACAACTAAATGCAAATAACAAGGAATGATTAGTTTACTAACACCCTTTGAAAATAATATAAATTGAACTCAATAGAATCAATAATAAAATAAAAGAAAAACTAAGGGAACTACAATAGTTTTAGAACTGGAAAGAGAAGCAAGGAGACAATATAAGATCTAAGGTTAATAAAATAAAAAGGATCGCATATATACTATCTTTGTAGCTTTTGACAGATGTAATTGAAACTTTCTTAGGGATACATTGAAATAATAAATATCGACAAAAGAATATATTAAGTTATAACAAATACGAATATAACAAACAAATTTAAGAATAAAATGATTGCTAACTTAGAAACGTTTTTTCGGATACAACCCATCATCAGCTAAAAACACAACTCAACATATGTGATCAGAAACAAATTTATTTAGAATTTGTTTCTGATCACATATATTGAATTGTGTTTTTAGCTGATGATGGGTTGTATCCGAAAAAACGTTTCTAAGTTATCAATCATTTTATACTTAAATTTGTTTGCTATATTTGTTATAACTTACTATATTCTATAATTAACAAACAGGATGATAAAAGATTCTTTATCGACAAGAAATGAAAAACTGTCAAAAGTTAGACATAGTAATGCAGTATAAATATTTGGGAGTAATGATGGATCAACACTTAAGATGGGACATACATATGGAATACATTGCAAAGAAAATAAGAGCAGTTTTACCAGCCTTATATAAATTAAAGAAATATGCAACAAATGAAACATTAAAAGTAGTTTATTATGCGCTAGTAGAATCGAGGATCAGATATGGAATTCAGCGTGGGGAATGGCGAGAAAAGCATACTTGGGGAAAATAAATAAACTGCAAATTAAATACTTGAAATTAATAGGAAATCATAAAGGAGAAACCGATAGTGAAATAATTAAAAAAGAAAACGTAATGAGCATAAGAGGAAAGTACTTATTACTGAAGATATGGGAGTACATATCAGCAGAAAAGAAAATTGAATTGGAGGAAAGAATAAACACAGAATACGAGTTGAGGGAAAAACTTTCGTACCAATTGCCGTTAGCAAGAACAAAGATGGGGGAGCAAACGGATAAATATATTATAACTCAGATGCTGAATAAAATACCCAAAGAAATAATAGAGAAGGAAAAAATAGGGGAAAGAAAAAGGAAAATAAAGGAATGGCTTCAGGAAGAAGAAAATATAAAAAAAATAATAAACATAAAATAAAAAGACAAAGCGCAACAAAAAAAGCTAGGAAAAAAAAACAAAAAAAAAACTGAATATAGAAAATAGAAATAGATTAGTAATTATTGATAACTAAAATAGATAGATTAAATAAATATTACACGATTATGTATATGTATAAGTTAATTTAAGATGGTAAAATGTCAAATAGGATAATTCGTCGACAAGCGTTTTAGGTTGACGAAAATTTTTGTATGTAAAAAATTATAAATACATATTTTTCAAAAAAAAAAAAAAAGATAGAAAGTTTATAAATGCACGATATCAAAAGTAAATAACGAAAATAAATATAAAAAACGCAGAAAAATAAGCAATAATGTAAAAGGAAATAAGACTTACAATCCACTACCCATATTTAATATATACCCAGAACAAGCGACAAAACACAGGAGAGGAGCGTATGAAACTGGAATTAGATGTAGGCGGGCATAAAAATAAACATCTTCAACTTTTCGAATGATATTGTTATTACAACAGAAGACGAGTACGACCTAGAATTCTTTAAATCAAATAAATCAAGTTTACATGAAAATAAACAAGAAGAAGACATACAAGTAAATGGTGGCGGGGGGATAATAAAACAAGTATAAAGATAAAAATATTTAGGCATTATAAATAACGAAAGATGAAAGATGCGTAAGAGATATAACAGAAAGATTAGGACAGGTGAAATTAAAATTTATAAAAAAGAAAATATTATTAACGTCAAAAAATGTTAATATAGCATTAAAGGATAGGGTTTATTAAAATCGTATTATTCCTTGTTCGGGAACCTTCACAATAAACAAAAAAGTGGAATATCAGCTAGAGGCTTTTAAAATCTGGTGTTAGTGAAGAATAGAAGATGGTGTAGGCCGCAAAAATAAGAAACGAAATGTTCAGTACAATTGTAGAACAAAGAAGCTTAATAAAAATGTTCAAATAAATAAAATGCAAGTAGATTTATGTGCACATATACCGGCACAACAAATACCTAACGCAAATAATTGAGGGTAAAAAAGAGGAAAACCGAGGCAGAATTATACTAAACAGGTAGAAGGCAACGTAAAGGCAAAAGGATATGGAAACATAAAGGAAATGGCGCTATCTGGAGAATTCTAACGTGGGATTGCTTTTTAGAAATAAAGGTTGTTTAGTGTTACCCTCAGCATATTCTACCCGTACTATTGTTTACTGGATTAAATAAATTTTGGGCATTTTATAAACTACATTTTAATAAAAAAGAATATAAAAAAAAACTAATTATATTTGAGCCTTTTAGATAATAACGAAAATCGCCGTTTTACTCCCTGTTAACGTAACATTATAGTAGTATTTTACGTGAATTAACAATCATCTGTGAAAGTTAGGCGTTCGGAAGTAGCCCTCTTTCCCACACACACACACACACACACCGCACAGGGAAATTTATAACTAACAAATTTATTATAAAGAATATAGAAACAACGACCTTCAAATTTCATAAGTGTTCGTTCTAAGATAATGACGTTAGTATCACGAGGTGAGAAGTATATTTTTTGTAAACTAATTTATTATTCGTTCCATAATTTCACTATTTCATTTTGCTCCTCCAGTGTTGGCACTTTTCTGTCTCATTTATTTCTTTATTTCGTAATTTAAATCACTTTTTCCGTTATTTTCTATTTCTTCAAATTCTTTTTATAATTACTGTTTTTTTAATTTTAAAATTTCTTCTCAAAACTAATAATATTTTTTTAAAGTATGTGACATTCAGCACGCAAAAAAAAAAAAGAAGATTAATTTAGATTTATTTATTTTTTTGAAAGTCTGATTTATTTTCTTTCGAATTATTTTTCGATAAAATTTGAACGCTTATAAATCAGTTTTTTTATTTTAGATATTTTTCAATTAAAGCTGTACGCATATGCGCATCAATTTTAATATGCCAAAAAAAAAAAAATGGTCAACATAAGAAATTCTATTAGACTATTTAAACGAACATTTTCGAAATACATTAGAAAGAAAACTATAAAAATGATGCGTATTCATTCAAAAATTTCAATTTGTAAAACTTGTGTTATTTATTTTAGGAGTCCATATTGGATTTAAAATTTAAAAACAGTTCATGGTTCGGGGATGATGTGACACTGTCGTTGTCCGCCTCGGACCCCCTCTGGAGTTCAGCCGTGTCACCGTTATTTGGTTCACGATCACCTGGTGAGTATTAAATTATTAGCTTTTTAAACGTTACTTTTTTTCCTTTAAAAGTTTAATGTTGAAGATATTTGGTTCTTTCAAACATTCAGATCGTCTTGCCAAACATTTTTGAGTCTTCCGAATTTTAATATTGTAGAATTAACGGAATTTGAAATTTGACGTAATTTTTTCATTCTCTTCGTTGTTGCGAGACACTTTTAGCGCGGAAAATTGAAACTCTTCGACAATTTAATTATTCGCTTTGGTTGTGTATTAAAAAAGAATAGAAAAAAAGAAAAAGAAAGAAAGAGTGTATGCGTTTGTGTTTTGTTGAGAGTTTGTAATTGTTCGGAACAAGAAATGTAGATGTACTTCGTAGGAGGTAGTCATTTAGAATAACTCAATGATCTATGATAAGAAGAATCTATTGTACGCATAATATTAATATGAAATCGGGGATAGTTTAACGATCTGAGACCTGCTTGTTATTATCTGTAGTTTCATTCAGGGATTCCTAATATGTTCAGTTATTCGAAAAGAGCTGTTTAAATACTTCAATGGCTGTTTGCGTATAGTATGCATGTTGAATTTGTCACGTTGTCGGGATAGTATTATTAAAATTGTTGTTATTTTATTCGCGCAGTATAGAATTTGAGCAGGACCATCCTAGTTAGATGAAATATTTAGTTATTTTAATAAAGTGAAATATGTGAAAGTGTACATAAAATGTAATAGATGCCAAGCTGTTTATTGAAATTTGTCAGGTAAAGTCGGATGTTTCATTCGTTAAATTTTTTTTATTTGAAATATATCGAGTAAAATCGATATTTTACATAAAAGTTGTATTCAAACTATCGCGGCTCAAATCGTACCTTTCGTAAACCAATATTTTGAAGAAGAAAATATAGCAGATAATATTACGTACTTCGAGCAATTTTATAGGAGTGCTTGAATAAAGGCAAACATTTCAAGTTATCCATTAAAAATAAGAATTATATCATTTTTGTTCAATCGCGCATTTGTACTTTCTAATAGTCGTGATGATGATGATACATTTTTATAGCCTTTAACGTTCATTTTGAAGTTCATAAATTTTAAGGAATCTTAATTTCAGTCTGTTCCGTTAATATTCCACTTCATATTAATTAAAAATTATTGGCAATAATTACCGTGATCAATATATAATTGTTGAAATTCTATTTTGTAATTGTATTTATTTAAAAAGCAATTAAAGAGTAAAATTTAAAGTTATTTCAAGATTAATAATTTATAATATAAAATTTTCTAATAATTATTTAATTAATTACTAACTCCCTTTCTCTTTCTTCCTATATCGTTTGCGAAAAGTGCATATCATTTTATACAATGAACAAAAAACTGCGACATTTCTGCCGGTATTTAAATGTTAAGCCAATATTTAAATAATGTAACAAGTTTAAAATGCTCTGCGATTGTATTCGGATTGTTTGATTTTAATGATGTACATGGAATTCTTATTTAAAATTTAACTTATACGGATATATTTAAAACGTTAAAAAAAACAACAGACGTATAAAATCTAACAATCCGCGAAGCTGTATATGTGTATTATACAATATGGAACCGCATCTAACGAAATAGTTTATTAGGCGTTACTTTTATTTCATATCAGAAAATGTAAACAAACGCGTAATCGATGCTCACCGATTACAGTGCTTTTTCTTCTAACCCTCACGCCTCTGGAAAATAAAAGAAGCGATCTGTTTGTCTGCCAATCCGAAGTTACATTACAATTGGTTTACAATAATATTAAATAACTGCTGAGTCTTGCTCTCTCTCTCTCTCTCTCTCTATATATATATATATATAAAAAAACTCGGCCATTTTGGCCTCGCAAGAGGCTGTGCCTCTTGACCCCACTTGCTTACATTTCTATCTATTTCTCTTCTATGCTTTGTATAAAATGATCAAAATTTACAACGTAATTCTAAATCGGTCCAAAAATCCTATCCTAACATTTAACTTTCATTACATAAAATAGTGACATTTTTCGTAACAAAATCTAATAGGGGCCGGCCTAAGAATTACGTTGTAATTAATATATGTAAAGTCGGTAAAAATTAAAATATAACAAACATTACATAAAAATGGGACAATTTTTCGTTACATAAAATTGGGAGACTTTTTGAGACATTTTTTCTAATAATGGGGAGTGGTCTAAGAATTACGTTCTAATTAATATATGAACAATGTTAATAACAGTTCTATTTATTAGCATCACTAATTGTAAGTTATAATTCTCACAATTTTTCCTTCCGTTTTACATTTTTATCAGTAATCGTAATTTAGTTTCTAATTTTTTTATAAGCAATTTTTAATTTTTAAGATGAATACTTTGAGAATCTGTACTTTTATAATTATGCACATCAATTTTAAGTTAATATTTTCCGCAAATGAAATATTTTTAAATACAACAGATACTTAAAAAATCAATATCTACATCGCGTTTCTTAAATATTTCGATGTAAGAGATTTATTAGTTACATTATAAATATGGATTTATAAAATTGCTGTGGATGTGATTTATATATTTTCATCGCTAGGAATAATTTAGAAAATACGTTAATTTATGCCAATTATATTCTTGTTATTTGTGATTGTATTTTTTCATTGAGTATTTGTTTTTTGTTTCTTTTCATTAAGTATATATATATATATATATATATATATATATATATATATATATATATGCATAAAGAAGAGGCTTTCATTATTAAACTATTATTCATCGTACCGCAGAAAAATTGAAAATGATATTTTTAGGAAATTTTCAGCTAGTTTTATTTCACGATTATTTTCCGAGGAAAAAATTAAAAATTTTCAATGCATTTCTTTCGCTGGTGCTGGAAATAGAAGATTGAGAAGCCCTGACTAGATGTAAGTTTTTTTCTGTATTCCACTTCTTAGCTGGAGAACCCATCAATCCGTTTATAATTCTCCGGTGCGGTGGGGCATTACGATATAGGCTATCTACGTCGTCATCTGTAGGTCGCTGTTGTTCTGATGGTTGCGTGGTCTTGAGCGGGGTTTCAATCGGATAATATATCTAGAAAATATTTCATCTCTTCTTGATTATATATTACTCTGCCGGCCGCTTGTCTGTCTATATATCTTACGTGTCTATATGTATCTGTATCTGGTGCCGCTCCGTGTAATACTTCCCCTTTGAACCGTGCTGCTCATTTGCTGATCGATTTAACAGCCGACGAACGAACGTCCTCCATATCATTAATCTTAAGTCGCGCTCTTCGTGGTACAAATGTCAAGCCGGTCTTGTCCACCATTTTCTATTTGTTTCCTCCTCCTTCATCGTCGCTTGCTCGCCACCTCTCTTTTTATTTTTCTTTCCCCCTTCTTAATGAAAATTACATTCTATTTTCTGATCTCGTTCTTATCTGCCCCTTGTTCTTTCTGTCCTTTCGGCATCCCCTTTCGACGGCACGATATATTTGTGTCTGTGTATGTGAATATTTATTAATATATGTAATGTGTGTGTGTGTGTGTGTGTGTGTGTGTGTATATATTCTGAACGCTCCGAATGGTAGGGTGGTTGCTTTTCTCGCTTTTGCTGGTTACGACTCTGTCGAGTACTCGACTGTGTTCGCATTTAGCTTTCGAATAATCTGCCGGATTCGCTTTTGCATTGAGCAGAGAAGCTTTTCATAATTTTTGCACCCTTCCAGTTATTGTGCGTGTGCGCGGATGCGTGTGCACTCGGCTCTCTTTCATCTTTCATCTCCTCGCGATTTCTGTATTACATCTCAATTGCCGCGGATTATTTTCAAACAGCGTGCGCGCAACGCGATATTGTTGTGTCATTTCCTCCTTTTTTAAAATCGGACCGGGATATCATCGCCTACCCTGCACATGTCATCAACCCTCCACACGATACCTTTGGCGTTCAATTTATTTCGTATTTTTCCAATTTAGTTCCCTCCGCTATTTTTACTTCTGCCCATACGCGTATGCTGTAATCGTTGCTGTATTGTATGTTATTCAATCACTCCTCCCCGCCAAACTTTTTTATAAGGTCGTTTAATTTTTCGCATCGCCACCGTGCTACTTTCACAAAAACCGTCTTTTTATATTTCATCAAATACCAATAAACGGCGTGTTACGCGAGAGGGGATTGTTGTATTTTCTTAATTAGATGTTATAAATAAGCGACATTTCTGCACTTTACTAATTTGTAAGTGTGCTGCCACTGACGGACGTAATGTAGAATATAAAATAAGGCCGAGAGACTGCCAGCGTGTACGACCGGTGGCCGATTGGGCGGTTGTAACGACGCATACACTGTAAATTCGTGTAAGACTGTAGCGACAGCTGAAGTCGGAGGTTTCCGGAATGTTACTCTGGTCTAGCATGACATTGTTGCTTGGTCTTGCAACTGAAATAGGCAACTTGGACGTTAGCAAAAATTCGAATTTTTACTGGCTCTCATCGGGTAATGCGGCCTGCGTACCTTCCGATTACTGAAAATACCATTCCGTTTCTTTATTATTTCGCTGCCTACGGAACACGGGGCAGCAGGTGCGATTTGTTTCTGCAGACCAGAGTTCGACATGGATTCGTCCGCAGCGCTTTAATCGAAAGAACATTCGGATGTTCTGCTCTGTTAGTGTTGAACTTTTGTCTTGCTCTCGTCATTCGTTGTTTGTTCATGTGGAGAAGAAGATATTTTCGGATGTCTCTGCCAAGTCGCATTTGTCGCTCGGCGGCGTTGGAAAGCCGTGCAGAGCGTGGCGTGTCTAACGCGCCGTACACCGGCCGTATTCTATTGGCTTTGCTCGTCAGTCAACAGTTCGATTCGCTTCGGCAGGCAATTCGAAAGTCCCCCGTCCATCCTTCCATCTTGGCCTATCTTTCACCTGTAATTTCATCATTGTCATCGTCGCGCGCTGCTATTTCGCCGGAGCCGCACTCTGTTTGTATTTGTCGATTACGCGTCCACCGTTATCTTTCGAACAACAGTTGATGGTAATAATGCGCCGAATTATGTGACAAGTCAGATGGTTGTGATATGCAATTATGCCGGCAGTGTGGTTTCGAGAATTTTTACATAAGCCCGAAGAGACGTGAACAGATTTGCTCAGTTGTTGCTCCTCTTAATTTTCACGTTTTCCACATTTATACCCGGATGCGAATTGCCGTAATTCTCGTTATTTTACCTGTCCCATCATCTCATATAGACAATCTTCTGACAACGTATCGTGCATCGTTCTGCACACTCCCTTCTTCGTTGCTCACCACCATTGCTTACGTAATACACTTTATCGCACACGTCCTGGCTAAAATTTAATTCCCGCTTTTTTTTCCTGGCGCGTGCACACACACATACATCACATATACATATATATGTGTATTGATAGATAGATAGATAGATAATGCCTAATAAAAAGTTGTTATGAAAATTACCCATAGGTTTTAAAAAAATGGCATTAAAAAATTGAAATATTTCCAATATGAAATTATATAAGTTTAACCCAACTTTTTTTGAAAATAGTTTATTAAATTCCGATAAAAAAAAAGAAGATAAAAAATAGAAGAAACAGTAAATATTTATATTCGGAAAAGAACTCGGGAAACCCTATTATATTGTAATTAAAGGTAATTACTGAAGAGGGAAACTGACAATTGGAAAAGAAATATTTGTAAATATAGAAAAGAAACGTTTAATCGTGTAGCGTAGGGAGTATTGTTCTGGAAGTTAGAAGAAGTTGGGTTTCTAGTTTCGAGGGATGGAAAAATTATAAGGGAATGTGAGGTATTACGGATCGACAGGTATTACCGGTCATGTGCATTTCTTAGAATTGGTAAATGATTGGCATCGTAATACCTTCTACTAATATATACGCAATTTGTTATTGTATGTAGGTGAAATTAATAAGTACGTCGAAGCTTCTGTTGTTGCATTTTTTAATCTTCCTATTTTTGAAACTAACTTCTTTTTATTTACATCTTCTGCAAGCTTCGCAATTATAAAGAGGAAACGAAGTATTGTGGAGCGTTGAATCGTTAAAAAATCTGGCGCGTCTGCCGTTAAAAGTGGAAGAATTAACGTTTTATACGGTGTAATTACAACCATTTTACGGGACAAAATCAAAAACGGCAACACTTAAAAAAAAAGAAAAATGCGATGTACAGTGCATATTAAGCTTGATAATTATCTTAGTTAAGCAGTAAACTTTTTTATCGAATTACTAAGATGCAATACGTTGATACTAATCGAATTTTGCTAAAGATATAGCAAAAAGCAAAAGAGGCAGGAAAAAATGTGTTATGCAAGAACACATCCTGAACTACCGCTTCGGAAATCTGAAGAAACGCCTTCAAATCGAATAAATAGTATTAATAGAAAAGTGATGTTTTTTTGTTTTTTTTTGTTATTTTTTTATTGTTTTTTTGTTGTTTTTTTTTGGAAAGTTGAAAAAAACTTATTAAAAAACAAAAATTTACTTTCGTTAATATATTTCACGTAGACGAAACTGGTTTTCAAGAGAATTATAATATGATAACACGGAAAGGCAACAAATAAGCGGAAAAATTTACACACTAGTTACGAACGAAGACAAACTGCGACTGCAGTGTTTCTGCATTCAATGGAAGTGGCAGCGTATATATCCCACCCATGTTCATTTTTTGCTGAAAAAGTATCAATTGCTTTTTAAAATAAAAGGAGCTACATCAAATCGGGTGTTTGTCTGAATCTGGTTGGGATAACTGAAAATTCATTTCATGGATTGAACACTTCATTTCTGTCATAAAAGTAACAAAGAAATACAATCAATTTTGTTAATTCTCGATTGGCATCAGTCTCATAATTCCCTACCTACTTATGAAAAGTACAGACCTTTAGATAAAACATTTTTTTAAAATATAAATACAGTAAACAAAATTATTAATGTTTAACAGTGTAGATTAAAAAATTACATTTTATATGAAACTCGCAACTAAATTATTTAATAAAATAATAAACATACAAAAAAACGCAATGGAGTTTCACGTCATACAAAATTTTACCTTTAAATCCAGATGTTCTCGAGAACGATGCTTTTGTCCAATCTGATTACCTTTCTTGGATAATTGAAGAAGTGGAAGACCGTGATTACAAATGACAAATATGGAAATCAGAGCTCAAAAAAGAAATTAATAGGTTTTATATATATATGTGTATATATATATATATATACAAACTCGGCCATTTTGGCCTCACAAGGGGCTGTGCCCCTCGACCCCTCTTGCTTACATTTCTGTCTCTTTCTCTTCTATACTTTGTATAAAATGATCAAAATTTACAACGTAATTCTTACTCGCATCAACACACGCAAAAAATAACATAACCACAAAAAACCTATTCTAACATTTAACTTCCGTTATATAAAATTAAGACATTTTTTCGTTACATTTTTCGTTACATATTTCATTACATAAAATTGTGACATTTTTTAAATAACAATAACAAAAATCCTATAAAATATAACAAACGTTACATAAAATTGGGAAATTTTTTCGAATGGGGGTAGCCTAAGAATTATGTTGTAATTAATATTGTGTGTGTGTGTGTGTGTGTGTGTGTGTGTGTGTGTGTGTGTGTGTGTGTGTGTGTGTGTGTGTGTGTGTGTGTGTGTGTATGTATATATGTTGGGGGAGCAACGAAACGTTATCTTTGTTTTAAAAAATAACGAATTACTAAAAAGTAAAGTCCGTATTTTATTAATTGTTTGTTTTTCACGATTTTTTCTTTTTAATTTGTTTAAGTAGTTGATCAAGCTTATTTACTGTAAAACTAAATAGAGAAATGTAACAAAATAATAAAGATAGTCCAGATAAAAAGAACAAGCAACATTTATACTGGTGTAGGGCTGTTCCGGTTATTTTTTATGTTCTTGTTACTTCCGTCACTGTTACAATGAGTATCTGTTATAACCTGTTCCATTCGATTATAATCGCTTTAGTTTAAATTATGGAATTTTGCAGCGCAGTTAAAATGAACTATAACCTATTATACTCTTTGAGGATAATAAAGTTTTGGTAGAACGTTTTTATGAACAGTTAGCGAATTTTGGATATTCAATAATAGCACAAAGCAAAAAAAAAAACTGCGCCAAACAGTTTTGTAGGATGCGGTACATTACAGGTATGCCATTAAAGAGCATTAATTTTAGATAATAAATAAACAAGAGTAATACGAGAGCGTCCAGCGTGCGCATAATATTTAGTTGTTAAAATTTTGTGATCATAGAAAAATAATTATATAAAAAAAAATGTAATGCAAGCTGATGTTGTCGCAGTTGAGTCGTAATCTAACAATTCCGTGTACATCAGAACAAGTGGACGTGGCACTGAGGTGTATCCGGAACAGAAAGTGTAACTGAAACAGAAGTTGTACCTGAAACGGCGGTAATATAAATTGTAATTGGCACAGTTTGCTGTAACAGTTAATAATAATTAAAAACAGTTTACCGCGTCCTTGGTATTTTTTTTTTTTTTTGTTTATTTTTTTTTTGTACCAGCTGCAAAATCTGTTATTGTTATTTACCGGGCCATCACTATTTTTCGCTACTGTTGGACTTGGAACGTTCTTTAATTTGACAATTTCAACGCTACATTGTCATGAGACCCTTACTTGTATTTCATTAGCCGATATTAACGGCAATCTAGAACGTAGTGCGATTATTTCTAGAAATGTGTAACGCGAATTAATTCCAATGTGAGACTTTTTGACTTCTTCGAAACTACAGTAACTGAGAGCCTTTGAATTCTGTAACCGTCTCTTAATGGGTTACTCAGTTTTGCGGGGGCCCCCTTCCGATAACTTTGCCGGACGGTATGACATCATTACTCCGCGATGACAGCGTAGTCAACTGCTCGCACGTGTTTTCAGTACTTTTTAACAGAATCCTTTTTTATCTTTTCGTAAACTGTTTTTCCTTATTCTTAAGCCATTTTCATGAGAATAGTTTTTCACTGTTTTCGGCCGAGTGGAAAAATTGTCCATAGTATCCCACGGAATATTTCACCTATTGATTCGCCAGTTCTTTCTGTTTACCATGCGCTATTGTGTTTGTATTAATTGATATTTCGGCTTATCGAGAAAAATTTTTCGTGACAATCCGACTTTTTTTTTTTCGAAACCGTTTACTACTGCCTTTATTTTTTCACTTTTATACATACATGATAGTTGAAGATTTTGTAACTAATTATGATTACTAGATAAAATAACATGTAATCTCTGTTCGAAGTCTGTGTTGGACATAATCGATTACTCTTTCAAAGTAAATCATTACGAAAACGATAATTACGTCACAATTAATAATTATAATGGGTAATTATGAAGTAGTAATTGGAGAATTTATCAAAGGAATCCAATGATTATGATTACGAATAGTCTCAGTACGGACGATTACCCGAATGCAATAACATTTTTTCATATTTAAACATTCGAGGTCTGTAATGGTTTTAATTTTTCGGTGGTACGCCCGTATCGCCGTACAAAAATTCGTGGCTAAAAATAACGATATATAAATATAAACGGAAAAAAATAAACGAAATAAAATAAACCTATTATCCCACTCATTGTTAATACATGCGTGCTACCAGAAGTTTAACTATTATCCGGATGTTTAAATAATAAAGTGTTATAGTGTATTCGTATAATAGTGTCCGAATTCTGATTATCTGAAAGAGCAATTCGATTCTTTTGAAAAATCTTCTCGGTCATTACTTCGCAGTTATGACCGATTGCGATTATTAAAGTATAGATTGTATGTAATTAATTATTCGAAAAGATTAAACGATTCAGCTCTGGCTAAGTAAGTACGGAGATTTTACGTATAATCTTGTCATCATGATTAGTTACACCAATGTCAAGCTTTGCGAGAAAAAGTACTAGAAGTGATCGGGGATCGAAAGTGAAACTCTACATACGAAATCGAACAATGTGCGCCAAGTCCCGCTTATCGCCTTATAAAGAGGAAGGAATTCATTAATGCGTCCGGCTAAACAAGCATGGATTAAAAAATATTCTAATTACATGAAACAGTTTGCATATTCGGGAGACAGCGCTAAATATTCTTTGTAAATTGAAAAGCTACATTAGCAGTCGAGATAATTAACTTAATTTATCGACTAATCGTAATTTGTATATTTTTATTAAACAGAAGTCGAGAAAAAATAGACATCTTTTGGGTCCCATTTCGATTCTTATTCTCTGTTTGACCGATGATCGCCATCAAAATATTTATTTTTTACAAGATTCCGAAGGTCGGGCAGTATGCCCTGCGGAACCTACAACTTAATAATAAAAAAGAAAAAAAAGTTCAATAAGCAGTGCAGCCGAAGCATTTTTAATCGATTTTAGCTTTCTCTTCTCCATTCTTATCTTCTGCTTAGCCAGTAGCGTTACCGGAAATTGTGGTAGATATTCTGACAAAAGATTACATTTTATGATTTAATCGACGCACTAAGATGAGGACTATGTGTCCGACCGCAATTTCCGTTCCGGTTTAAGCTAAATATTGGCCGACCCTCTTCGTCCAATTACCATATTGTATTTTTTTTTTTTTTTTTTTTTTGGGACTTGTCAACCGGGGACCTTTACCCAGAAACAATTAGAATAGGAAGGAGTCAATTATATCTTCACACGGTATCAAAT
Organism: Icerya purchasi; assembly: GCA_039619475.1. Classification (NCBI taxonomy): domain Eukaryota; kingdom Metazoa; phylum Arthropoda; class Insecta; order Hemiptera; family Monophlebidae; genus Icerya; species Icerya purchasi. Next base: position 93,581,479 of record CM077116.1, on the reverse strand, counting down.
GTAGTTAGGAAAAAGGAACAAATAATAGGAACAATCTGTGGAGAGGGAAGAGATAAAACATAAGAGGCGCCGTATGGAGTATGAAGACCGAATATCAATAAAATGGAATAGAAAGCCGAGCACTCAGCAGAAAGAGATGAACACTCGAAGAACAAATGGTCCGCATCGCAAACAGTATTTATTTCGCTCTGTTGCGTTTTTGCTTTCGTTATTGTTTTTTTTTTTTTTTTTTTTTTTTGTGCGTTAAAGATATGAAAATCCATTTTATTTAAGTTCATTAATTAAGGATACCGATCATATCCTATTAGGACGAATCTGTTGAAATCAAATAGTTAGCAGAGATCTTTTTGACCGTTCATTAAAATTTCAAAATTATCCCAAACTTAACTTAAACATATAAAACAGATAATCCTTCCAATAAGAAATAATTAACGCTATCTTTTAGAATTACGTTTAAACGGTTTTATTGGAATTCTAATACACGGGACTCGTCGGAAATATCTGTCTGCCTAATTATCGGTATAATTAGTGAGCAGTTTAGTTCCCCTTTTCCTCTAGGTCTGTCAACAACGGACGATTTCAGCGAGTGCAAATAGTAGCAACACTAGGAATCACAAGGAATGGAACGTGACTAAGAACACTATACTAAGAATAGAGAGATAATAACAATCTGATATGCGTTAAGCGCCAAAAAAATACGCATACTGAAAAGAGAAGGACCGACAGTGCCGATGGAAAGAGAAAAATTGTTTGCTATCCAATATCCAATACCGGGGACACGTCTGCAATAGTACCGACGAGCAAAAAGAAAACAGACTACAATTAAGTATGAAAAAACACGAAGTTTTTAGTGTACTACTGCTGGTCAAATTTTCGCCGATATCAAATTTACTCGGAGAGAAGACTGATGAAAAATTGTTTTTCCTCCCTTCAGAAATGTCTATGTTTTCCAAAAGATATATTTATCCTATAGCTGGTAGCAAATTATATACTTATTATATTTTTTTGTATTTACCTAATTTATTTTTTAATATCGCATACGGAAAAAAATATTTAAATGAGCTTTTTTTCTATCGCGGTTAGAAAACAAAAGTTTCTTACGAAACTAAAAAAAAAAAAACCGAAATTCGGTGTGGGGTAAGGTACACGTACCCATCTAACTGTTTTTTTCGAAATAATAATAATACTGCGCAGTTTCCGATTGGCGTGTAAAATGAGGGTAATTTTCTATACATCTTTCGAGCACACGAGAAAATGCCGCGTCAATGCTATGAGGGGGGCAATAAATCGATCAGTGAAATATTTTGAACGTGCGCGCCTTTCTTGAGATTAGGAACAATTGAAAAGGTGACTAGATCCAGCGTAGAAATTGTATTCTGCTTTTCTCTTCTTCACCCACTTCGTAATCAGCAACCCGTTTAATAAAACGATAAAAAAAATGTTCACCCGCCGGCTCTTTTGAAATTCCTAGTGTTTCGCGTTTATTTAATATCAATAACATTATTAAAATAACTAGACGATTTATGTCTCGGTACGTTCATGTTTTTCTTTTACGCGATGATTTTATGCACGTGGAATTATTACAAACCGACCGCATTTGTCTGTATTCGTTCGACGTGGATGCATCGATCGGCATGAAGTGCATAACACTGCGGAGATGAGGTACCGAATCAGACGTAACAATTGATTTGAATTTTTTTTTTTCACCGGGAAATAGAACAGTCTCTGAGTACTTTTAGCGCTCGTGCATGTCATCAGTGCCACAAACGGTCAAGGTTTTTCTTTTTTTTTTTTTTTTTGCGCAACAAAAACGATACTACTCCGTAACATATTACTGTCCGAGTAAAATTCGAATTCCGCTCACGAAAATGTAAATTTGACTAGCCGAGTGTATTAATTTAAAAAAAAGAAAATAAAAAGTTTAATAATTTAAAAATAGAAAAAAAAAAAAAAACAAAAAAATAATTGTTCATTTTCCGAAAACTTAATTATGTTAAAATATCTGGAGAGGACCGCGTGAAAATAACCAGATGGGAAATTTCAGTCCGAGATCGTAAAAAAAAGGTAGTCGATCGTCCCACCGCTGCACTAAATATTTACCGTCAATGACTGAATGGCTCTAGAAGTCCGCATGGGAGGGCTGAGATCGATCTCGATCGTGTGTGAAAAAGATAAATCTCATCGTATGAAAAGTATTATGACACGGTACAAAAATGGAAGAAGCGCAACGGCGAATGCAATCCTTTAAATTTAACGGGACAAAACGCTCGCGGTTTAATTGTAATTTTTTATAATAATTTCTCCGCTGATACATTAATTTCGCGACGAAATTTTACGTTGATTATTAATAAAAAAAAAAAATTTCTTGCCGCGTCAACAAAATATTGGCCACGAGCTGGTTGCGATTCGAAACTTTTTTTTACATTTATACACAATAGAAAAGAGATAATGATGATAACGATAATATTAAATAGTAATAATCACAACAACAACAATAACGGTACAGGTTGTGATGGATTACGAGTAAGCGACGTTGTTGGATTTAGTTATTACCGGCGCGATTGTTACGTTGAAAGCCGAGGGCCCATTCGCGATGTCTTTCCGCCTACTACTATCATCATCCGGCTAGGAAGAAAAAATATTAACCGCGCCGAAATCGGCACCGTAGCTTATTATAACGGGCCTGTAAGTGATCCGGCAGGCATGCACGGCCAACAACACGTAACCAGAATTCGTCCATTGTAAACACGAGTCTCCGTTCGGCTCGTGCAAAGTCAACATAGAAGCACCGTTACTGTCATTCTATACCTTTTTTTCTCGCTACAAGCCTCCAATAGGACTCTCTCGTTTAAATATTTCTCCTACACCTTCCGATCATACACCGTCAGGTAGAATCTGTAGCAGTTATTGCGAGACCGTCAAATTCCTTCGACTTTTATTGTAACGCGCCGTAAAATACAATTTAGCTTTTTAAACCGTGTGTCGCCCAACGGAGGTACCTTACTTGATTTAGTCACGATGGAAGCATGCAAGAACTTTCGCTCCGAGTGTCCGACAGTGGTTGATTAACAAGAGAGAAGTATATGCTGATCGATTAATTATTCGCGATCAAATATCTCCCCCCCCCCCTCGAGGGAAATGACAAAAAGGTATACTATAAGACAACGGAGTTTTAAATCGCCTCCTAAAAAAATATATATTTCTATTATTTACACTATGACCAGAACATAATTATTTTTTCGCATACGAAGAAAATGATGGTTTTGCGGATATGTGCCTAAAAGTGACTTAAACGAAAAATGCGGGGATTTAAGCCTAATGTTATTAGACAAAAAGTGGGCACAGGTTATTTCTTTTTTTATATATATATATATAGTTCGATTTCAAATATATATAATACATATAAGCGTCCTTCGGACCTTGCGCGAGGAGGCAAGTCCGCTAGATCGCCGATCTTTTTCTTCTAAACTTCTTTTAGAAAATCGTTTTCAATTGACTGCGTCATTGTTAAAGTCGTCTTAAAAAAATCCTAGCAATTGTACAACACGGCATTCGACCTTTGTTATCTTATATAAATTAACGGGTGATAATCACGGGACAAAAAATAACGACCGGACATATTGACAAAAAAAAAAAACTAAAAAAGAAATCTAGCCCTCGCTAAGAATGATATAGCCATTAATACGTTTAAGGACGAGTAATTTTGCTCGTGAAATTAAAAAATACAGAAATCATCAGGAGAAATTTCGTGTCGAAATGAATCATTTTACTTTAAACGGCTGTATACAAATACGTTTGCTTACGCACCTACAAGACAGCTTTATCCGAAAAAGTTTTACAAGAAAATGAGAAAAGGTACAAAGCCTTCTTTCGCTTGGAAGCAAAAATAGAATTAATCTACAGTAAAAGAAAAATGAAAAAAGTCAGCGCGGAAACAGCAAAAAAATCGAATTAAACAGCAGCCGATATAGAGACTATAGTAGTGCTCTTGTTTACACATACTATCGGGAAATCAACGGAAAAGTATAAATTTTGAAGTCGCGAGGGATGCTTAAGACGTATTAGTCAGACCGTATTGCTATGCGAAATAGTTAAGACATTTTTTGCTTTATGTAAAAATGTTGCATAAGAAAATTACAATTGTCTTGGTGCTGAAATATTGTACCTTTACTTGAAACGAATAAATTACCTTCATAATAATAAGTCGTCAGTTATGAAAAAAGGTTCTTAAACTTTTGTTTTTCTTTCAATTTTTAATTTTTTTTAAAATAAATAAATAAATAAAAAGTAATTTGTCGTTACAGGGTATGTTGTACTACCCTTTTAATATCACGCCTATGCCTGCTGTGAGAATGTAACCAGACTCTATTCGAACTGGGAGGATACGAGCCAAAAATCTCTTCAAGAGAAATCGGTGGGTGAATAAAGTGATTAAATGTATTAAACGGATATTAGAATAAAAAAAAAACAAAAAAAACGACAGAAACAGAACAAAATTTCACCGCATAGGAAAAATTGTAGAAAGGAAATCACAGCAACCGAAAAATTCACGACACCTACTCACGTCATACAAGTGTCTTTTTTGTTCTTTCTTTAATTGCGCGTAAGTACACGAAGGAGCCAGAGTCACAAATAAACCGAAACGGTGGTCGAGTTATTTTAAAATATTTCGACCTTGATAAAAATGGTCGAGAAATGAAGCACAATTAAGGAGAAAGCGGCCTTTCAATTAAAAACTATTTTCCTTTTTTTTTCAATTCTTCTTTTTTCCGATTAAAGGGCGAAATTACTAATGTACCCCTACCGGTCATATTTTTATGCCAGTGTTATATTCTTCTGGCTTATTTTATCCACATATAAAAATACTTCTCTTCCAGTACGAATGTTGTTATTAAAACGCTGCAGAAGTGTGCTATTATCTATCCGATCAGATGTGCTAGCTTATTCACAAGCGTCCTGGTTTTTGCGGCAAACTCGACAGAAAACTATCTTACAATGTGTACACACATTGCAGTTACTTCGATGTTTCCTTGATTTCATATCGCAGCCCGAAAACATCGATAACTCGATGTTTGGGTGAAACAGTTTTAATAACGCGTTTTCCGTAACTGTACATTGCCAAATTTCAGACTCTCTGTAAGGGAAGAAAAAAATGATTAATATAAACACGGGGGGGAATGCGGGAACGCGCGAAGTGGTCGGTCGTGATCGAGACGAAGAACGAATTCAAGGAAACGGCTTACAGATTTTTTTTTTTTTTACTCCACTTTACCGGCTTAAGAGGCCATAAACAGCGCCAGTGACTTCCACCTTAACTTACCAAATAAATCAGGCCAATCCCTCCAACGAGAGAATTAGGTTCGCGATACCAATTCTGCTGCGGGGATGTGCTAGGAAATATATAATATCAGTATTCGGCCCCCATGGCTACAATGCGACTTGGCATTGCCCATAGGACCATGGCTAAAGAATGTATTTCATATAGCACCTGGACACCATGGCAGCGAATGCACTCAAGCACCGCACATAGGAGTCCAGGAATATATAAAGTTTATAGCCCACACTATGCCGACAGATGCGGTTATGCATTGCTCATAGAGTACTGGTAGAAGCTATTCCGATTAACATAATGTGTAACTATCATACAGCAAGTATGTTCCTTATAGGGATAACGGTTTAAATATTTTTATATCACGGAGTGATTTAAGTGATAAATGCTATTAAGTGATAGGAAATTTTCCCTTCTTAAGATTTTTCTCTCGGGAAGCCTGTAAATATGTTCGTCGTACAAGACGCGGGCTTTTTCTGAATTTAAATTCGTTAACCCCCCTCCATCCCCCATTTTAAGACATGCACCGAGACAAGAAAGTCATTTTAAAAATGTGGTTTTTTAAAAAATCGTCTTTCCAAGCACAAATTGTATATCAAAAATCTCAAATTTGTTGCAGATTTCTAATCATCATGATTATTATTGTAGAATCTGCTTAAGAGGCAATTTCTAAAGCGGTGATTCCTGCGTCGTTGAAATATTAAAAAAAAAAAACGTATAAGACGCTAAAAATTAACCCCTAGTAGGAGGGAAGATTATTCATGTCAGAAAGTAGAGCGTTGCGACTTTGTCCTTTTAGAAAAATGCTATTTCATCGAAGTTTTTCCCTAATACCGGGTTTTTTTTTATTTATTTATTTTTTCCCGGAAAAATAGACGCTTTTCAACTGATAACAAACCGGGGGAAGAAGCTAGTCTTTTACCTGCTGCGGACTGTCGTGATGACGAGGTTACTTTTAGCGTAGATGGCGGGCCGGGAAGTGTGTATGTGGGCGTCCGAAAATGGCCGTCGTTGCGATTGTACAGTTAGCGCGCAATGAAAAAATTAATAATATCTAGACTAGAAAGGAGAGAGGGAAAAAAAAACGTTGGCCGCGCGCGATAATTAGCCTGGAAGTAAATAATGAAAAGTACTACGTCGTCGTCTTGGTGGACATCCTGCGCTGCGTGTCTAATTGAATAATTTCTACATTGTTTTTTCTCCCGTTTGTGCAATAGGCCGCAGAACATCCAGCTCTGCTGGAGAATTCGATTAGTTTTACGGCTGGAGAAAATAAATTCCTCTGCCCCGTACACACATAGCGCCGAATTATTTTTATTTGTTGTTTTTCCGCGCGAAAAGGAGAATGTAGGAAAAAAACCTCGACGACAGAGGAGAACCTCCGCCGACGACGTCCGAGAAAGAAACCGAGCGAGAACATGTATAAATAATTGAAACTCCTCGGCTACCGTGCAGAAGGGCGATCTATTTATTCTGGATTCCTCCGCGGTGCCGAAAAATTAGGCCGTGTGTTTTCCCGCGCCAACTGGACCAAGTCCTCCTTCCTGGAATAGTGAAAAAAAATTGGACGGATTTTTTGTTGGTTTTTTTTTTTTGGTCTTTTTTGTTCTTTTTTCTATTTCTGTTTGACTGAGGGATGCCGAAGAGGAAGCGAGCAGCATGACCAGCATTGTATATATGTGTGCCGCGGAGCAAGTGGATCATCGACAAAGTAGCGTGTATGCTGCCAGAAGAAGCTGTTGCTGCAAGACGGTAGTCGAAGAGGCACTCCGATATTGCTGTTGACAGATAGACAGACAGACACGTTTGACTTAGTTTGACGACAAAGGAAGAAGCACGATTTTGACGGTGGTGGCCCACTAAATCAACAGAGTGTGATTGACCTAGTAGTGCAGCAGCAATTATTGTCGCGCTAAAACGCCTTCTGTAGCTCGGTCTATAGTCGACGATGCTACATCGCAGCTCCGTATCCGTCCGGCTACCACCGTCGAGGAGCTATGCCATCTCGATGTTGATTTGATTTCACTAGATTATACACCAGTCATCTTGTTAGCAGCTCAGGTAAACACCACCTCGACCGCAGCACACACAACGCATCTCCGGCCTGTCCTCGAATATTCGCGCAGCCTCGTCCGTCATCGGTCTATATGCGCACTTATCCATCATCGTCTTATTATGCCACACATATTAACCCTCTGTCAAAATTTCCCGCAAATAAAAAAAAAAGGAAGAAAGAAAAAAAGTAAAGTAAATAAGTCGAAAGAAGAAGTAGCCAGCCCCCATTGTATGTTCTGTTGAACCTGGTCTGTGGAAAATAGAGTGAAGACTTCCTTTTTGACGACAGAACAACCCCGTTTTTCTATCGTGTTGACGTGCGTTGGATAAATAAAGTCACGGTTAGATGACCGTTATAATAGCCGAAACGCGCGCCGGTTAAAATTAATTTGCACTATTATCGTCGCTTAAATCTGTACATTTCCTGACTCGTTCCCCGATAGGAACTGCTGATAACTGCTGTGTTCGGTATTCCGATCATCGAATTACCATTATTTATATTTATTTTCATTATTATTATTGTTATTATTATTATTGTTATTATTATTATTATTATTATTTTTCAGGGGTAGGTAGGAAACAATCTTACTTTTATAATATTTTATTTCATAAAATCGGAACTTGTCCGAATCGTTTGGATTAATTCGCAAACGATCTTTTCCGTCTTCGTAACTTTGTAAGGTTTTTTTTTTCTCCCTTGTTTATTCGCTTTCATTGATATAGTCATCTCTGATTTTTATAAGGACGAGTTGTTTCTTCACGAAAAATACCAACATGCTACGTAATTAACGTTCTCCTTAGTTTCAGCTTAAATTTTGAAGAAAAAGCAAGTAAATTGTATTCATTTTTACTCGAAATCGTAGGATAAACTCTTTTTTTTTCTCCCACACCCGGACGGACAACCCTTAATTCGTACGTTAATGTATTGACAATTGTTTAATGGTTTCCCTTTGATTAAAGCTATTTGCGATAAATCTATTTAAAAATATATACGAGAAATATAGGTTAATATTCGACAAGGTGTTTAATATAAACACGTCGCGTGACTTATCTACCGCGGTGCAATTCGACGCCGGTTTTTTCAATAATGAAAAACTAAAAGTAAGTGAAGCAGTTTGGCGGATTCTCGAGATACGGTGATTAATTAATTAATTAACAAGAGAAGATTAAAACTGTCTGATGTTTGTTTTTCGTTTTGGTCTAAACGCGTACAATAAAGTCATCTTCATCAACGGCGTTGTTCAGTGATGTTCTAGCACAATTAATACGTGTAAACTGTATTATTTCAGTTTGACAATGTGTGTTTTTTTTTGTTTGTTTTTAATTTCTTTCCCACGTCGTAACCCGGTTTCTGACGGGACCGTAATTGGGCTTCCTTAAATAGAGTGTAAGACAGTCTATTTTTCCGCGGAACACTTGTGTAGGGATTATTTCAGTTACCGACAATCTGTCTCTTGTTTGTGTGTTTGCCATTTTCGATACACCTCACGTATGACTGTGCCGAAATATCGCTTAGACTACTAGACTATGCTAGTGTCAGTATTTTTGCTGTGAACTAATCATAGAGACCTTCGCAGTGTAAGCGGAAAAATCTTTTTTGTTTGTTTTGCAACCTTTAAAATGATGTTCCAGCATTGTCCGTTATGTGATGGGGGGCGTTTTGTTGTGCATGTGGCTGCGACTTTCAAGTATTTCAACGCGGGTTTTGTTGGGATACTTTTAAGAGCGTCGGCTTGTATTTAATGTATGAAATTTTGAGAGAAATAGCGTAAGCGAAATCGGTCGAGTTAAAAGGCGTGTTTACGTTTTTGATATGACGAATTTTCGATGGTACCGTTATGTTCTCGCTAGCTGATTTTGTCGCATCGCTCTCGAATGAACCATATCCGGTATTTGTCGGGTCGGGTCACTGATCAGGTTTGGTCCTGAACGTTCGTTTTGTTCATTCCGTACCTGTTGATCAGATTCGATCAGTCGACAACGCGGATTTGTTTTTCTTCTTTCGCTTCCTCTACACCGGTTAATTACCGTGACTGAAAAATTTTATGCTCTTCTTCCCTCTAAGGTCAATATTACTTCGGCAATTTATGCTCGCTGTTCCTATAAATATCGTTTGCGTCGTTGCTATTTCGAAAATGGTCTCGAAACGGACACATTTTGGCATTCGATAGTATACGCACTAAAAATATCGATATACTGCTAAACTGCGGTGTTGGCTTTTTCGCGCGAGATTAATTGCAAAAAATCGGGCGCTAGGTGCGCTTTGTTTGTTTCTTTTTCTTTCTGTTTCCTGAATTTGTGATGTAAAACGTAGAGAAATTTAATTTTTTATAAATGTATACCCATCTATATAAAATCTCCATACTTATTTGTTTGCTTTTCTATTCACGTTTTTCAAAATATTAGACTATTGCTTACACAACTTCAATTATAAATTAAAACGATTTACCGGAGTTTAAATTAATTTCCCTCGGGAATGATTACTAAATGTTCCAATTTGCAGTATGATGGGTGAGCACCTTCCTTAACATACATCGATTTCCGGCACCTTCTACTTTTTGTCATCCTCCCGTATTGACTTTTCGTTTCTCTTTTACCATATCCATCAACCGCGTTCAAGACCTTCCGCTTTATTTATCCTTACCTCTCTCTACATTCTTCAAGATTGCTGATCAAGTTATATGCTTTTTTTTCTTTTCGTCATTTACTAGCTTTTGCTGATGTATATTGTTTGCTGATGCATATTACCGAAATTTCTTGAAACGCAATTTGGTGGGAACCGTTCTCGGTGCATATGCGGCACCATATTGATAGGGAAATCACTCTATCAATCAGCTGCTCACCCATATGTAGAATATTGTTTTCATCATTTTCAACACGTCTAGGTTAGCATCCGATTTTTTCCTATCATAATCCGTAGCACATATACATTTCCTTAATTCGCATAGATTTACCACATCATTGATGATTATTCGTGTCTTTTAATATTTTCTGCGAAATAACTATATTTTGCTCGCTTATAATTTCGCCCAAAATTCTTTACGCTCTACCAATAATATAAATTCGTTTTTTTTTTTTATTTTGTTTATAAATAATTTGTGGGTCTTACGGGGCAAGTATGCCCGTTACACTCTTATTAACGTTTATTCAAAACACAAAATTACAACTATTCTTGCTTATTCTATAAATCATAATATTAGTTAACCTAAGATTATATAAATTATAACATAGTACAAGTGTATATATATATATATATATTAAAAAACCTTTGATTTTATTTTAAAGATAAATGTCGGGGAAAGGAAACAAGGAAGGACGGGAACAAATAAATAAAAAGAGAACATTATAAAATAGAAAGATACATAACCTTCTATCATGTGCCCATTTATTAAAATTATCTATATCCTCTTGTAATCTGAATTTTTACGTTCCATTAATAAAGCAATATCATCAACAAACACATATGCCTTTGCGTGTTTAATATATTTATCTAGCGAGAAATTAAGAAAATAATACAATACGGGGTGACCTGCTCCGAACTGAATAGTTTTTTCATTATTTTTATTCCCTGCGATTTTTATTATATTTTTCCTTACGCTAATACTGTAAAGTTGTGTCAATTTTTTTTTTTTTTTTTACAAATGAAGCTTGGGCAAGTTACGTTACTCTAAATATTAAAAGGTTCAACATAAACTTATAACTATGTAGATAAATTACAGATTGTTGTCATGCAGATCGAGACTACTCTCGTTACTCAAGTTTGTGCCACAGGAATATATACGTTTTTAATATCTGACATTAATTATTAGTTAAAGCAGGGAAGTCGTTTGGGTGAAAGTAGAAGCGGGCTCGAGATAAGGAACCGGTCCGCAGCAATATTCCCTTCAGATATCCAATGGGGATACTCGATACTTTATGAAAAACTCACCTGCACCGTGCACGATGTACGAGTATATCAACGGTTCGTCATTTTATTGTGTGCGAAAAGTTTTATGAAAAGTAAGAATACAGACACGCTGCAGACGTACTATAAATATAATTAAACTCATTGTCAGCAGAGTAAAAAATTACATTTGCAAATTCGACCTCGTTAATATCAAGTACCTTGTTGGGATTTGTCTCGATTCCTTAAGATGAGCTAATAGTCTGCAAGTGGCCACATTTTTGCCACATCACGGTAGATGTACTCGTAGTTCAGGGGGCAAACGCTGCTGCGCTTATTACAGAATTTACGTCCTTTTCATTTTTGATCTTAAGTTATGACGACAAAACATATGTGATTGAAGCTTTTGTTTTTGCATTCGCGAATAAATGCAACGAACCACCACCACCATGTTTAAAAGTTTCCGTACCGTTGTTGTACCGCGGCTAAATTTTAAAGTGGACTCTTTTAACGTGGTTTTTGCGTTTAATGAGATAATCAGCTTAATGATTAAGTGTCGTCGGAGAACTTAAGCACGACCAGTGCCGTGATATTTATATTTCAGTGAGGTTGAAAAATCAACAGGTCATATTGTAAACACCTTTTAGGGGGCTCTCTGACGTAAAAATGAATTAAAGGTTACAAAAGTATAATGCGAAACGCAAATTTATATATTTTTTTCTCTATTCCCTGAATGATTTATAACGGTGTGGCCAACTGAGGAACGTGGTCTGGAAAAAAAATGCTTTGTCACCGCGGAAAATTTTAATCTGTCGAAAAAGACGTTTTTAAAATTACTTTTTTGATTTTCAAAGGTATCGTAAATTTATCATTTAAAAAATTTTAATTTTCTAGTTTACAATAGTGATGGTATAACATCATCGATTAATGCACAGCGGGTAACAACTTTATAAAACTTTTTTTATTAGTTATTGCGGCTTTAAAAATTTTGCAAAAATTCTAAAATTATTTACTTTGAACACATATTCGACTGTGGTGTAGAATGTTTAAAACAAAAAATACCCCCTCAAACAAATTAATAAACAAATAAAATAACGCATTATTTTTATAATTTACGAGCATTTTCATTATTATTAATTTTTATATAATTTTTATTAAGCGTTCGTTGTTTATAAATAAAGAATATAGACAGCGCGGTAGTCTAGCGGTTAAGGTGTTTGACTACCACATCAGAGGTGTCATAGGTTATCCGAGACTAATCTCGTTCCATGTTCAAGTCGCTCCCAGGTTTATCACTCAGCCTGAAATAATCGGGTAGCAGAGAAATCTGGGAAAGTAAAGGCGCATCCCAAGTAGAAAGGAACTGACCCCCGTATTCTCATTAGATCCATTAGGCTTAGTACATTGTGAACCTTAACTTCACAATCCACGACGCCTTGTCAAGGATATAAGACTTACTTTTTAATTAAGATTAATGAAATTTTGTATTCGATCAAAAAAATACGGAACTGACCCCCATATTCTCATTAGATCTATTAGGCTTAGTACATTGTGAACCTTAACTTCACAATCCACGACGCCTTGTCAAGGATATAGGACTTACTTTTTAATTAAGATTAATGAAATTTTGTATTCGATCAAAAAAATACTCTCTTTGTTCGGAAGACTATGCACCCTAAGAGCGGACGATCTGCGTCCTACACAAAGGTCTAACGGGGAGTTACCTTTGATTGATAAAGGCGGATAAGAGATTAAAATCGGTTCTTAGTCAATGATACATTTTCTCATTTTTAAATCAAAAACAAAATAAAATGGGCGGATGAATTAGAGGGAGACCGACTTTTATTTTTGTACTTTTTACCTATGTATGAATGTTAGACTACTTTGATTCTCACTGTTATATTTACATACTAAATGATATTCAAATTGAAAATGCGTATCAACCTTTTTTTCCTGCTACATCAGCAGACTTCATTTACTTACCCATTCCCCAGTTCATTGTAATTATTAGATTCCTCATGACGTAAATGAGATCTTTATCATTGAAGACGGAGTTTTGTAATGTCGGTAAGGAGGTTATCTCGAGATATTCCCATTAATAAAATGGAAATTAATCAACTTAAGTAGCGATGTAATGTACATTCGGAGAAGGATAAGAAACGATGGAGAGGATATTTACGGAAGCAATTCACGGAAAAGATATAAAAAACCCGGTCAAGACTGTCGTGTTTAGAACCATCGGTAATAATGTTTTAATGTTCATTGAAACTTTGCTCGCATTTAACTTGTTGTTCGAGGCACGTGTACACTTATTCGTCGCCTCTGTGAACCAACTCGACTTGCGAATAATTAAATCGATGGAAGATCTGAGTTGCCGTGAGTTCGAAATAACCGAAAAACAGAAATCAGTCCGAAGATATCACAATCGTTACGTCAGTACATCGCTGTTCTGCGGAATACGTACTGAAATAGTAGGCGCACATATATCGTTGCCGTATTAATGGTAATAGCAGACCACATCAAGCTCTGGATTCTCTGCTGCAGCGGTTTTTGCCTGGAGATTGGTGCCGGAATTCGCCGCGTCATTCTCTGACCATTCCATTTAGAAATTGGATGATGATATTTCCACAAAAGAGACGCCTCCTGCTCACTCCGCTCGTTACATATTGATTTTTTTTCTTTCTTTTTCGCCGACATTTTGTCGGTATTTGAAATTTTCTACAACCGGCCACAGTATGTGTACGGGTCTGCGTGCTCGCTGGTTCCTTCCGAACATCTATTCCGGTAATAAATGACATCTTTGTTTGAATCAAATATCTCGTCATATTCGAAGGAGCATGTGTAGTAGGTGATTTTTCACGTCGCTACGAGAATTCGACCGGGACTCTCATCCATCGCGGTACAACGACACGCGGAGAATCTCTCAGGTGATGCAGCGCGACGCGGAAGGTAGGTTTCGAATTTTCAGCGGTGTGTAAATGGAATATGTTCGGAATAGAGATTTTCAATTCCCTCGGGAGATTTAGCGTGCACGTTGCTACTGCCGCCGCTACCATTTTGTCCGTAGAGTGAAAAATGAACCTCCCCGATGGCAGCTGTAAACGACAACGAACGACTGTGCGCGATATGTATTTTATTAATTCCGCCGGGTATCGGGGCAGAGACCGACCGGCTGCTTAAGCTTCGAGATTTCCTCAACTGTGAAATTCTTTCTTCATTGCGGAAAACGATTGCTGTTAGTTAAAAATCGCCGCCAGCCGACCCCTTCCGCTGCCACTGCGTTTTCTTAAGATTACTCGCTTCATTCCTTTGGGATTCGACGAAGGAAAACTCGCGCTACTCCGTAATTCCTACCTCCAGCCATCATTATCACCGTCAACGCCGACGCGTAATATCTCGCAACGGCCTGTAAAGCAAGAGAATCGCTAAACAAGCTAAAATCACGAAGAAGTCTGCTTTTATGTTCATCTACCTTTTTTTTTTCTTTTTTTTTTCTTACGTTTGACACCATACCAGGTTTTTGTTTTGCTCCTAAGCTGCTTATTTTTCTCTTGTTGCTTTTTTTTCTTGACTTTTTTCTATTTATACCTTCTGGCCACGGCAGAAAAAGGAACGAAAGAAAGCCTAGCAGCAGAAATAGAAAGCATAAAGGCCTGATTTGCTGATTGGAAGTGGAAGAAATTATCCTAAAAAGAAATCAGAATCCGCGCGTACAAGTCCATTATACGAAAATTCTTTTGTTTCGGAGGTTTGCAGACACTATATCGCCGATCGTAGAATAAAAGGAAGACAATAAAAACGAGAAAATTAACAACTTCCGCTTCCTATAGCGGCTGACCATTTTAAGCTGCAATTTGATGAAAATTTGTACGATTCTAGTTCGGATTGTTGAAAGCTGAGTTACTCTTTGCTTATACTTTTATATTTAGCCGTTTTTCTACCCTTGAGCTTTTGGATTTTCAGGGAAAAAAGTTCCGTTTAAAATTTCAAATAGTTCACAAAAAAGTTCATAAGAAAACGTAATCTTAACTTGATGATGCGGGCATTGAAAAAAAAAAAAAAAAGAAGAAGGTTTCTCCTATCCTCTTTTATAGCTAATTTTGGTGTATTATTAATGCTCGATTATTTAACGTTTTCACTCAAACGATGAATGGGAAACTGATTTGAAATTGTTTAAATTGATTTTTTTTTAAAGTAGTTTTGTTCTTTTTCGAGAGAGATAAGATTTTGAAGTGTAGAATCCACACCGAATTACATCATTTCATGGAATTTAACGGACAATACAAACGGCTCTCATTCCTAATTAATTCAGCGAGGTTACGAGTTTTTCAAATTTGTCTCGTTCAAAATTCCGATAGCTGCCAGATGTAGCTGGTGCCGCAGAAATTGATTGCAAAACTGGCCATCAAATCCGTTAGGGTCACAACCTTAACTAATCTCCCTGGTGCTCCTAGGCTACTCGTTTTCGCACATTAAACACGTGGGCGACAAAAACTGAGTTTACCACAGAACGGGGAAAAAAACCAGAATAAAAACCCTGCCAGTTACGATAACGTAGGGGTCACTGTGTCTTTCACGTGGACAAATTCCTTGACTACGAAAGTTGTTCACCACCACGCCATGAACGTACATCAGTTATGTGTAACAAAAATAGAAGAAATTTAAGAAGAGATAAGAAATTTCTGGGCAAGTGTTAGTGTAAGACATCTCCAAAACAATCACACGTAAAAAATATGTAAAAAAAAAAAAACGTCCCGATTTTACTGAAATCGATGAAGGAGTAGCGAATCCGATTTGTCATTTTAAAAGTGAATTTCTGTAATTTATCTCTAATTGCTAGTCTCATACAAAAGTGTCTCCTTTTTTGGCATTCTTCGTATATGCCGCGAATAATCAAGAAAGTTCAAAAATCGCAAAAAATAAGAACGAATTGCGCTCATCAATATAAACGATTATTATTCTAAGCGCCAAAAATCGCAAAAAAAAAAAAAACAAAAAAAGTGCATCAAGAATAATTGGAATACGGAACTTAAAATGACCTGAAAAAAAAAGGTCAAATTAAAAATTCTTAAGAATGAATAATATTAAAAACATCGTATTATTGTAAAAAAACGAGTAAGTACTCTAATTTAACTTGAAATGATCCACGAAAGAGATTGAAAAACCTCAAAATGTATCTTAACCACCGTGATGTATTAAGAGGAACTACCCTTTATAGGGAAAATGTAGCCGACGACGTTACTTATCACGTGGGGTGAATTATTATTACTTTTTTTAGGGCGGGGGGGGGGGGGGCTCGTCCGAAACATTTAAATATTCCACATATTCTTGATTTTTTTTTTTCGATTTTGAATGTCCAGGATAATTGGTTGTCCAAACACGTTTTAAATATTTTCTAAAAGATATATGATATTTATACGGCCACAATTTTAAGCTTTTAAATTTTGTAATTTCGTCATAATTTTTCTCACAAAAGCAAGTCCAAAGTTTCCCCCATGCTCTCAATGGCATATCGCCGCATTGTAGGTTACACTATTATTCCGTTATTGACCGAAAAGAAAACAAAAGAAAGTTTCGTATTCGTCCCGTTTATTTGTTTTCAGGGTAAACTACGTCATAATTTGCGACGTATCAAAAATAGACGAATGGGATAAATACAAAAAGCCATTAAAACACTTAAAGCTATTTTTAAGATATTGTGTAATTTTACACAACGATTTCGTAGAATTTCTCGCGGGAATATATGAATTTTTTTAAAAATAATATTCATTAGAATTGATTAAAGTCAAAGGTAAAACAGAATTAACATTAAAATATACAAACATGAAATAACTTTGAAATACACGGAAATTTTAGTTTACGCTATGTGTCGAGCGGTAGCATAGGCTCAATTTAGTCGCACTGATTCAAAAATTGTAGACATGATAAATTTAGATAGAAAATATAGAAAATTGCTCGTTGTTTAAGATAAACCAGCTAAGTAACAAAAGCCGAAGTCAATTTCTGATTACGAAAAAAATGATGAGAGTAATATAACCAAAAATAAAACTGAATGTTTAAATTATCTTATATTTGTAAAATTAATTCGCCGTTTTTCAGAGTAAGCTGTTATTCACAAAGAATATTCTTAAGATATATATATATATCGCATATTTTGAACTCGTCAATTTCCGCCGACATTAACCCCCAGTGCAAGTAAAATTTTTTTTTTTTTTTGTACAATTTCATTACGCAGCAGCGAGATTCGAACCAGAGGCCCCACCCGAATGGAAACATCATAGCCTAACCAACTACGTTACGGTATACTGAATGAAAAATCAAAGAGGTTCATTTTTTAATATCTTTTAAATTTCTTTTCCAAATCGGAATAGGTTATTTGAATTTCTTTCGAAAATATTTAAAATAATTTAAATCCATCTTTATTAATATATTTTCTTTTTCTTTGTACTACTAAAGATGGAGAAATTCCGCTGCGAAGAGACGTTTCTAGTATATTAATTCATATTCAGTTTTAAGGCGTTTGTTATGATGTTTATAATTTTATTCTATTATAAATGTTTTCTGTCCATTATAAAGTGTAAAAAATTACCCGAGTGACCTAGTGCCATTATCTGTGTTGTACGTTTAGCTGTCGTAAATCCTTGATTGTACTTAAAATCGACGGACACATGCCGAATGCCTATTTTAGTTATAATAGTGTGGCCGAAATTTTTTTTAGATCATTTATAACAATAACGGATTTACCATTATTTTCTATAATCCCCCCATCAGAAAAGTACACATACACGCGCGCGCGCGCGCTATATACTATATAATTAATGAAGAAAGAAAAATCGGCGTTATTAAAAGACAAAATGTAATTTTGACCCGCGCCATTGACGATTTCTTGTCACGCCTTCCGGTTATAACAGAGTATCGAACAGATGCTGAATAATGGGACAGATACTGACTGTTGGCCAGAAGATATTACTACAAGGTAAACTGTTCTATTATTCGTCCGCCTTGATTCATTATACCTGCTATGGAGATAATAAATATCAGTAAATAACAGCAACGTAGAAGATGGTATGGCATATCAGAAAAACTGTAGAGCGCTGCTGTGTGGAAAAATTGAATTAAACGTTTAAGGAAGCCACGAAAACGCAAAAATGTACGATTTATCATGGTTTTTCCTTTTCAATTAATTAACAATCGCCGTTTACACTTTGTTAATTTTAAAGGTAGTGCCACTTTTAATTATGCCTTAATTTTAAAATAAAACCCTTTCACAACAGTAAGTAACTGTAATATAAGTTACTAGCTGCTTTCTAGGATTTCATTATTCTTCGTATATGCCCTTTAATTAGTATACTTAGTTCTTTTTATTTCCCGTTCTCGTATTAATTTGCTACGAGCTCTGATCCCCCATAGGTTTTAAGGAAAATGAGCTGATTAATTTTCCAGCTCTAGGGTTGCTGCTTCCTTCTGTTTTTCTTTCTTTTTTTTTTTAAAAAAAACTTAAATTTCTTGTTTTTATTCAAAAAATTGTGCGACAATGGGAGGTTATGCTTTTCTTTTTTTTCGATAAGGTTGTCCTTACGTCTATCCAACCTAATGTTCCTTTCAAACCTCGGATTTTCGAATTTTCTTCATATATTGTTTCTGTTATTTATCTGCATTTTAATCATTTACGTCAGAATGCAGCTATTTGTGTAACACTGATCACATTACCTTTTTACTGAACGCATTCTTTTTGATTTTCGTTTATTGAAATTATTCGACCCCTTATATACTGCCCTCCTGCATCCTGTCTTTTCCCTGTTTGTCCGTAGTTAATTATATTTGTTTCTTTATTCAGTTAACATCTAAAATCTAATTAACCGTCTTCTTTTCTTCTCAGAGCATTGGGCTTACGAGTAAAGGTTCGTTTTCAGTCCACCAAAATATTTCCTGTCCATCGCGCTACAGAAATGGGAAAGAAAAATATTCTTTTTATTATAATAAAATCGATTATAGTAAATCATCTGGCATTTTTAAATTTCACCGATTTCGATTGAATTTACAAAAAAATGCGTGCGCCTTTACTAAGGGGCATTTTTGCAAATACAGCCGTTCTTATTTTATCTTTTATTTTTTTTTTCCCAACTGTAAAATTACCTTGTTGCAGAATATTTCCAGTTCTGTAAAATTACAAAAAGGAGTTTGCTGTGCTATAAATTTAAGCAACTGTACTACAGTTCATTTCACAGGATTAAGCAACGAGAACTAAGTGTCATTTAATAACTGATCATTTTTTCAAAGATGATTGTTTTATAAAAGTTAGTTGTGTTGTTTTTTTTTTTTTTTTTTTCAAGAAAAAAAGAAAATGTATCAACAAGTTAAAAAGTCATTTGTACATCATTCTACAAAAACAATCGAAGGAAATATAAGGCGTTATCCTACTCCCTATCTAATCCTAGAGTTATTCTGATTATACTGCCAACATTGAAACATATGCCTGCCCTTCGATAGCATTCATTCAAAACGTACAAAAATAGATTTAAGGATTCGAATATGGCAATATAAATATATATATATATATATATATATATATATATATATATAATAAATCGCGACAGAAGTCACTTTAAACATTATATCGATAACAAAAAATTTTAAACAAGGAAAATAAGTAGCTTTAATCGAAGAAAGAAAAAAACAAGAGCATTACTTTACACGAATACTGTACGAATTAAACCGATTCGAAATCTGTGGAACGTTTTAGAATTAATTGTGAGATTTTTCGTAAAATTTAGCACGAACTATTTCACATTGAGAATGGGTTAATTACGTAATCTTAAAATAAATCTTAATCTTCGTTTTTCTGCATTCGGATTAGCACGTTAGAAACATTTGTATCGTTGAATGTAATGCTTTTTTCGCGCATAGCGGTTAATTCGTAAACTTTAGGTAAATAAAAGTTAAATTTGCTTGTTTTAAAGTATAACATTAATTTATGAATGTTGTAAAGATCACATTCCGTTAAGGTTTTTTTTTCTTTTCTTTAAAATTTTGCTTACTAACCGAATTTCAAACTGATGAAAAGATGCGGTTAAAAAAATTTTAATAATATCAAATTAATTTATAATCAATTTGAAAAATACTTCTAATTTTTAATAGTAATTTAAAAATAGTCTTCCGCTAATCTGCCTAATCGAACAGTGTTTTACGTAGTTTAGGTATGAATAGGTAACTCAAAATCCAAGAGTTTGTGTGAGGTGTCTTTTCAAAGTTCCGGGAAAAAAAATGTAATTTCTAACATTCATGCACAACAGACAAATCGCATTCAGCCGATAATAAAATGTGGTTATGTTATAAGCAAAAGTTGTGATGTTGCTAACTGGAAGTTCAAATTAAGTTGCCCATTCTACACCTTTATTCATCTAACATTGATCATTAGGGCTGTAAGCAAAACGCATAACTTTTCATTTTGATATGTTACTAGTTTTTATTTTTTTAAACCGTCAAACCTATGCAACCGCGGCTGCATTTTCATTAGCCAAAAGGATTTGTACAAAAAGTTTTTATATCCGCGCGGCGTAAAATTAAAAAAATGCAGGAAATTGCGCATGTTCGTTTCTGATAGATATTTTTGTAACTAAAACTCCGTACTTTGCGGATCACGACTATCGGTCGCGTTTTCTCGTCACAAGAAGTCAGTTCAGCTAGTTTATTATTATTATTATTATTGTTATCATTATTATTATTATCATTACCGCCGAGCCATCCACTAGCCAAGCTCTGTCCTGCTCTGTTCAACACCGCATGTTACGTTAGCTTCTTTTGTTCGGGTACGCCGATTGGCTCATTCTACGCCGGAAACAATGGCCAATGGGTTTCGCCCATTTTAAAACGTATATTCTCTTTGTTCTGTCTCTCTTTGCTCACTTTTTTTTCCGTCGCCGTGTCTTTTATTTTTCGCCATTCGTCTATCTCTCCTTTCTACACTGGAATTCACTCTAATATCTCTTTCTCTCTTTCACTTTTTTCATATATATATATATATATATATATATATCGATGTATAGAGTTATATATCGATGTATTGTTGTTCGATTTTTCTCCTTTCCCACGTTTCATTTCCTATCCTTGTTTATTGTTCTTTTGAAATTGCTCATTTACTGTTACTTTATGTGTGTATTTATCCTATTTGGCAGTAAGATGTTTTTTTGCCGGCTCGTTCCTCTATCATTTTCTTATTATTATCTATTATATATAATTCTCCATTCTTTATTGATTTTTCTTCTCCCGCTTTCTTAGACGTCGGGTAATCTGTCCGTGATACCGTTATGTTTCTGAAAGATCTGGTTTAATTCGTATCAACATATGTTGCTGGTCTTTTTTTTAAGAAGCCTCTACTATTATACATATATTGCTGTGCTTGTGCCCAGCTCCTATTGACTTGCAATCTGCTGTTCTAACTTCAGAAATGGGAGTCAGATTGTATATAATAATAAATAATATTAGCGCGAACAAAAAATAAAGTAAATCTGAAACTGGAAAAGGCGCGTAAAAAATAAGTGAAAAAATAAGCAAAAAAAGAAAATCGATGTATCAACGGGTAAACGCGCAAATATGCACAATATTTTTTTTTGCGGTGCGGGACGTACAAAGTAGTCGTGATTTCAAAAAAAACAGGGGGGGGTAACTTTTCTGTTGTTTTTCATCTTTGCCGATTTATGTGACGTTAAAGAGTTTCTCTGACATTTTATTTCCGTACGTCTGCCGTCCGTAACTCATTCGATGTATTGCACGTCGCACCTAAATTGTTTTGTTTTGATAGTTGAGCGGTAATATAGAAGGCTTTAAAAATTTCTTTCCGATTAGGTTGAACTTTTTTTTTTTTTCTCTGTGGGAAGAACTAACAGTTTGATCAACTCATTAATTTTTCAACATCAATCTATTGACATTCAGTTCCTTACTGTTACTGAAACTACCTCTCCCATAACAGATCAGGATAAAACGGAAGAAAACTCATATCAGAAATGCTGCGAGGTGTGTCCCGTCGTGACAGGATCTTTTACCGTCTTCACTATGTTTGAAATATAACCTTGAAAATTTCGCTAAAATGTCCATTGTTGTTCTCCACTTAAGTTTTATGGCCACGACACTCTATTGAACACTTTTCTTTTTATCCGTCGGAATTTGTAAAATTTTGATGTAACATCCTGTTTTACTTTTCTTCAATTTTATTTTCTCCTGTTAAATACGTTTCGTCAAATCTTATACCGTGCAAGACGTATTATAATGTTTTTTTAAATAGTTAAAAAAACAGTGTCGAAAACAACATTTCCAGGAGGAAAAAATTTAGAAATTGTTTTCTATTTAAAAAAAAAAAAAACCAACAAATCGCATTTGGTTAATTTTGTTAAATTTATAATTCTCGCTTTTTGTAATTTGCGAATAAATCTTTCCACGTTTTTCTACAAATATTTATATGTAACTTCATTTTTTATTTTATTGATGTGTGCATTAGTTTCCAAAAACAAAATAAAGTCTGACTAGTTCGATTATTTTTAGAAAATAAAGTACGAATCTGTTTCCTCTTTTCTTTTTCAATGAACGTGTATAGAAATAAGTACGTTCATTGAGTAAGAAAAATTACTTTTAATATTTAACTGATTTTGGCGGTAATCCCTTTTAACTTTCGGAAATAAATTGGTAGAAAGGATAGACGGATGTAATAGAAATCTCTTGAAACAGCTTCCTTAGCCAACAAATCAGTTACATTATTGTTCCCTTCTATTCCGCAGTGACTCGGAATCTAATAAAACTTTAAATTAGTTCTTTTTTTTTAAAGGAATTTGTCCTTTACTTCGTAAACGAGCGGTTGTAATTTATAATTAAAAGAAGCAGCACATTGTATCACTGCCAGTGAACTTGCGCTATCATTACTAACTAAAAATATCTTTTATCGACATTAGGTGAAACAAAAACAAATTCTAAAGCGTTACCTATTATATTAGTCAGTAGTTTGGTTACAAAGTTGACTTAAGTGCAATATAAACTTCCATATTGTTATTGCTTTAATAATAAACCCTGCACCCGCCGAACTGTCCCATTCCTCAGATTTGAAAGCCTCAGTAAAGATTATAATAAAATCATATAATGGCCATTAATGAGATAATTAAATCGAAAGAGATTCTGCTTTTTCAGTTCATTAAATCGGTTCGCGAATAAGTAAGAAGATTATATCGTAATGAAACGCAAAATAAAGCCAGGACTATGGTTATATAACGTTATTCTATTTAACAGCAAAGGCTTCTTGGAGTCTACACTCAGAGTCTCTAGAAATAATTGTAGGCCTAGTAGTAAAAATGGTGCATGTTAATTTGATGGAAGATATTTCAAATCCAATCTTATCAGGCACATCATTATACACATATTTACAGAGCTGGTTGATTTTGGTTTATTCATTTTGAATAATTTTAGATTTTGTATACACGACGAAATCATCAGTATACAACACGGAATACACGGGCTGTGAGTTGTATGAACTAAGACCAAGTCTAAAGCCAAAAATGTTGCTAGAAAATGTACCATTGTTTTTAATTCACCAGGGGGGCCGGTTTTAATCACTATTTGCCTTCCTAAAACACGTCACTAAAGCAGTAGGTTTAAAGGATGTTGACACTAACTGTGCCATATATAATTTCAGTGTAGGGATTTTAATCCTCCGGAACTTGGCCGTCCCGCACCAATTCATTAAAGAGATATTGATCAATACATCTTTAAATCAATCTCCTAATTTATTGAAAAGAGAAAGTATGTAATTCTATCCAGCGCAGAGAGAAATAATACTCGTTAATTAACAGGCAAAACAGTTTATTACAGGTACTAGGTCGATTAAGAAAACTGTGTATTTCCGAGGGAGCAGAGATATTGGGACAGACATTTTTTTTTTTTTTTTTTCAATAGAGGAACAATGCTAGTAAGATCCTCAAACCAGCTATCATCGTTCATGTCCTTTTAAGTGTCTTCTGGATAAATTTCAGATATGTTTCGGAGGAGTATACGTATTAAATTTTTCACAAAAATTCTTCCACGAGGCCTTTTTGCTTTTAAAAATCTACGAGTTTCTGTTGACATTCTTTTATACGCGCAACATATAATTCCGGTGTACCTGTTTTCCGAAACGATCTTAAAGCGTCGTTTCTTTCATTAATCTTTCTTTTACAATCGCTATTCCGCCAAAGGTTATAGGACCTTTCATCCTCTATAGTGAGAAGCAGGCGGTATAAAAGGTTGAGGAATTAAAACATTAAATTTTCCCAAGCAAGAGTTGTGATCGTTTACTTTTTCTACTCCTCGCAAATTTATTCCGGTCACCATTTTCAAGTCCCCGTGGTTTTCTGTACTTATCGCAACTAATTAAATTTCAATGGCCGAAATTGAATTGTTACAGAGAAATTATCACTACCTAAAGTATAAAATAAAGCATCCCATAAACAGTCCACAGAGAACTACAAAGAAACCAGAGTTAAATCTACATGATTGGCTGCGTGCGATGGATAATTAATTTTAGTTGATGCACCATCGTTTAATAGACACAAATCTGAATTATTATAGATTTCCAAAATTACTTCTTCCTCACTATCATTTCTGTTGCCACCTCGTAAATGATTTAAAGAATTAAAATTCCCGCCAAAGGTGATTTGAAAACGACAATAGCTTTTATTTCGAAGGCATATCTTATCGATGAATCCTATATAAACGATTTTTAAAGTATATCGGTTTTGACCGTCCTACGGCCACGGTGATTTTGCAGTTTTTGTTAAATTGAATATTAAAACATTGGGAGCATAAAAAATATTGTACGCGACAAATTTATGTTGTAACCGTAACCGACTATCGAGATTAATAATGTTTTAACCGATCTACTGTCCTCCTAGACCTAGACATTAAGTCAGATCAATTTATTTATCTTTTTAAGGATCTCAGACAAAGATTTTTTATAGGTGACAATTTTAATAGTAAACGTTAACACTGGAGAAGTGCTAACGATAAAGAGCTACTAAAAACCCGGCACCACGGACATTACGAATGTATCTCATCAAAAGAATCTTGCGATGTAAACAAAAATATATCCAGTACTTATATGGAAATAAAAAATTACATGGAGCATCAGATCACGTTCCTGTGCACCTGATCATTAGAGTAGCACGATAATAAGAAGAAAACCAGTTCTCAATTTAACAAATGAGAAAAGCGTATTGCATTCTTTCGAAAGACATTAAACAATAAAGTCTATACTCAACAATAAATATAATTCCGCATGCGACCTAATAGATGGGACGCACTTCAACTTTCAAGGAGGAGGATACCGAATTCAGGAATTTGGTTAAGAAAAAAAAAATTGTCAGAAAACGATCGGATAATTCCCAAAACGCTATCGATAAAAATATATTTAACCGTATTAACCACCGACTATCGAGATTAATAAAAGATTTTAAAACCGAAACACTGATTAACTTGGTGGAAAACCTCCCACCTTGCGATAGTTCAGACTGGTCACTTTGAAAAACTACTCGCAGAAGTCGGTACTATTTTTATATTTTCAATGAGTAACGTTAAATCGAATGTGATTACTGATTTAAACGTTAACTTTCATCATAACATTACTTTATCTCGAATGAAATTGTCGTCATGTTCGACCACAGTTTAAATTCGAGAGTTCCGAGATTTGACATCCAGAATGATTAAGAAGCTTCCGCGTAAATCTGTCGATGACGTTTATACATTTAATGCAGCTTTACGTCAAAAAATACGTACTACCCCGGTGAAAACTGGCTAAAGTAATTATGATTTTGAAGCCTAATAAAACTTCCTCGGCCATGCTAAACTGTTAATACAGCCGTGAACAGGATATAGGAAAGATGAACACCATACCTTCGATCCGTCAGTAAGACGAAGAGTTGGTTGCACGAGTTTTTAAAAGAACGTGGTAAGATATACCATCTATTGGTCGGGAAGAATCGTTAGAATTATTTAATGAATACCGTAAGTATTAAAAGAGGTGGTGAGGTTAGAAAATGCGGTGACCGGCCATTATAAAATGAAGGAAAAAAAGTTCTTCAAAGCTAGACACATATCAGGAAGAAATAGAATCAATGAAAGGAATTAATTTTTGTAAAGGAAAGTTCATAGATATGTAGAGTAATAAGAAGGAAGAATTATAAAAACTCTTAACCGTCCTTCAAATTTGGGAAAAAGGGTTTTTACAGTCAATCTCTTTTTCTCTTTTCCTCGTCATTTACTATCCATAACTAATGGCGAATTCTTGCCTTTCCGCAACCCAAATTGATCATTTATGAATTTCTACTTATAACGATGAGAATAATGACTAAAATGATTCGTTAACATGATCTACCGCTTTTAAATAGGTCAGCTCCTTTTAACATATTTTTCTTTTACTCATAACCTTCTCCCAAGAATTTCAATTATAATCTCCAATCCTTTTACCTGTCGATTAAGCCGAACCCTGGTGGTAAAACGACTTTCCACATGTTTTCCACTCTGTTATCGTATTTTAATCGTAGTCTGATTAAAACGTCCTTTTTCTCGGTTTTGTTTAACGTTTTTGCCGTTTTTAATTCTTCATCCGATTGATGTCTTTATCTTCAAATTTTCCGCTCTTTACGTTTTTTATTTCCAACTTTTTTTAGTTGCTATGAGTTTTTGTCAATGAAGCGAGGAAAACATATAAAAGTGTAAAATACATGTGATAAAATTTAAAAGAATAAATAAAACATTTACTTTGGTAAATATAAATGTAAAAAATTAATTAAAACGATTACTTTGGTAAATCTGTACTGATGTTAAAAAGGGGTAAAATATGTTTGTTCGTTTTTATGTAGGGGAATCTCTGGAACTATTGAATCGATGATTCTAAAAAAATGTTCACTAGTAGAAAGCTACTAGGCTATATTTTATATTAAGTTTTCAGTTTAAAATTTCAGTATTTGTAAATCAAGTCATAAGAAATAACGCTACTCGGCTGTTTTATTGACGTCTAAGTAAATTCAAAAACAAGACTGCAGAAAGATGCTTCGCACAAATTAAACAAGTGACGAAGGATATCAGGAAAACTCGAATAAATATAAATATAATTATAGGTAAAGAATAACGTGCAGAAGCAGATAAAATTGCAAATGAATAGAACGGGGAGCAAAACAAATTGCGAGCAACTGTTTAGTATGTGAAATTCCAAAAGAAAAAGTACACAAAATGCTGCTAACGAAAAAAGAAGCGAAGCATATGTAAAGATAAACAAAGCAAACATAAAAAGTCATTCAAGCATTTCATACTTAAGCGAGGTTTTTTTCTGTGATCATCAATTTCTAGTATATATGTAGACACTACTACTTTGATTGCAGCTATTAAAGAGTTGTTGGCCATGTTTTAAGAATTAAATCACTGTTGTAAGATAATTTTAACGTACCATGCATAAAAATGTATAAAATAAGCATTTTGCTGTGGCTGCCAGTTTGAAATGAATTGGGTGCCAAAGAACCTGAAAAGGTAAAGGCGACCGAGAACAAGGAACTGGCCTAATCTTCAGACTTATTAGACCCTTAAGTACGTTATGAAAAGCTTAATTCCACAACCTGTGATACCTTGTTAAGCATACTTACAAGGAAAGTACACAAGTTGTCAGACGCCGATTTTGATGAAATTTTGATATACTGTAGAGTATAAAAAAATATTAGACCCGTGTTTTTTTTTATCGGCAATTTTGTTTTAACCCTGATAACGTGGAGTGCGACATTCGTTGTAAAAGGGCTATTATAACGTGCTCGTGGTGCAAAAACACATTATGCTTAACCCACTTCTTTCATGATTATCATTACTGCAAATCGTATAATAAGAAATTTTATTATAATAAGTAATACAATTTACATAATATTAGATACACATTATACAAACAATTAAATCAGATGCATTATTAAGTTGTGGTGTATTTATATATATCTACGAAAACAATTAATACAGTTAAATACGTGATAACATTTAATGATGTGTTGATTTATAAAAATGTTGATAATTATATTTCAGATTCTAGTAATAAATGTTTTGATTTACTCATTGAATGTAATTCTCCTAACGTATTAAAGTTTATTCTAAAGAACAATTCATTGTATTACTAATTAATCTTGGCTACCTATTAATTTATTTTTGTTATTATTTACGTAAGAATAGAATGATTCTCATTAATAGATAGATAAAGAAATAAATAAATACATAAGTTGAACTGTACCAGTAATTTTTTAAATAAGTTAATTATAAGAACGGTTTTCCAGTATACCACAATGAATAGACCTTTCATTTGCCTGCAGTTTAGGAGTTGAGCGGTTTTAATCATAGGCAATCGGCCTGTCTGGTGTTTAGAAGTTTGAGGCTGTATGGTTATAACGCAAGGGTCTCTGGCCTGTCTGAAGTTTAGGAGTTTGGGGCTGTATGGTTATAAAGCACAGGATAATTTGAATTTTCAAAAATTGATAACAGATTTGTAATCAGCGACCTTAAAAATCCTCGTATACAATTTGTCATTAAAATTAAAACTTTTTTGACTTTTTTTCCCACCATATTGGATCCTCCATTTTGAATTAAGAAAATCTAATGACGGATTCGTAATCAGCAACCTCAAAAACCCTTACATATAAATTATTTACGAAATTGGATTACTTCATACATGTATTTATTGATTTTTCTTGTAAGGGGTGTTTCACCCCCTTTAAGGGTGAAATTCATGAAAACGTCGAAACACGTCAACTTTATGTTCTAATTGTGTGTGTTAAAAAAAGTTTTATTATTTTTTAATGTTATTTTATAATTTTTTATTCCATAATTATGACCAAAAAAAAAGGTGTTTTCACCCCCTAGAAAATAGGGGATGCAACCCCACTGCTTAAATCACTATGAATTACTTGTCCTTCGCACGAGAAATAATTTACATTTTGTTTCATAAAAAAATATCGAGTTAAAGACGGGATATTTAAGAAAAACAATTTTTGGGGGGTGAACTTTAGGGGTAGTTTTCACCCCTTGAAACTGCATATGGGCCGATAAAAAAAAAACACGGGTCTAATATTTTTTTATACTCTACAGCATATCCAAATTTCATCAAAATCGGCGTCTGACAACTCGTGTACTTTCCTTGTTAGTATTTTTTACTTTTGATGATTCTGGTACTGTAAATAATAATATGAAACATTTAAATAATGATAAACCGAATAAACCGTTTACGAAACCTCCACCAATCATGGTCAAAAATATAAATAACTTCAATGCATTTAGGAGGTTTTTATTAGGCGTACCCGACATTGACTTTTCTTTAAAGTCGACTTTAACCGGTGTTACTATTAACCCGGCTAATTCATCTAGCTATCGGAATATTATTAAATCATTAACTAACAATAAATATTTTTTTTACACTTATTCGTTAGCGGAAGATAAACCTTTTAGGGTTGTGCTAAAGAATCTTCACTGGACCACTGACCTTAATGACATAAAAAACGCTATAGAGGAAAAAAGTTTTGATGTTATTAGAATCATTAATATACTAAAACATAAAACAAAACAACCTCTCCCAATGTTCTTCGTTGACCTAAAATCTTCACATAAGAATGAAGAAATCTTTAAAATAAACAGACTCTTAAATACTGTGGTTAGCTTTGAAGAACCACGAAAAGACTTTGGTTTAAAGCAGTGTAAGCGCTGTCAATTATTCGGCCATACAGCGAACTATTGTAACTTACCGAATCGATGTGTCAAGTGCGCAGGTAGGCATGAGACAAATAAATGCACTAAAAATTCGGAAGACCCTGCAAAATGTGCTTTGTGTGAAGGCAATCACCCCGCGAGTTATAGGGGATGCCTGATCTATAAACAACAAATACAATATTACAACAAAACTAGTAAAAAATATCAACCAGAATTAACTGGTTATAATATATCGCCGCAACCTAGAACAGATTTTTCATCGACACGGAATAACACTGAAACTTATGCTAACAAAGTTAAATCTTTTTCGCATAATATAAACAACTCTAATAATAGAAGTACGTATGATAAATCGTATAATATCAGTGATAATAATAATAATAATAATACTAATAATAATAATAATAATAATAACAATAAAGAATGCATAGATAGTAAGGATAATAATAATATCTCTGAATTATTAACATCATTCTTAACCGAATTTAAATCCCTACTAAATCCGTTAATCTCTTTGTTAACCAAAGTTATAGATCGACTTCTCCCTTAAATGGCAAATAATCCCAGTTTTATAACTCAACGATCATTCGTAATAATGTTGTGGAATGCCAATGGAATTACACAAAGAAAAAACGAACTTGAAATATTTTTGAACCAAAATGTGATCGATGTCGCACTAATATGCGAAACTCATTTAATTCATTCAAGCAGCTTTAAAATGCCGGGATATGTAACATATACGGCAAATCATCCAGATGGAACCGCGCATGGCGGCTCAATGATCTTGGTAAAAAAGTCATATATACAGCATATGCGTCTATCTCATGGTTCATATGCGTATCAGCTAGTTGCGGTTAACATTCGAACTGACAAAGATTTTATAACAATAGCTGCCATTTATCGTCATCCTGGTCTCCATATTCCAGATAGTGAATTTAGTGCTATATTTAGAAATCTTGGAAAAAGCTTTATCTGTGGGGGAGACTATAACGCTAAAAGTCGAACTTGGGGATCAAGGATCACAAATAAAGCAGGGCGGATACTAGATAAAACACTGCGTAATAATTCGCTGTCCGTTCTCTCTCCCACGTCCCCCACTTATTGGCCGGAACATGCAAATCGAACACCTGATATCCTAGATTTCTTTATTATACGAGGCCTACAAAGGTATCATAAAAAATGCGAGACAGTAGTCGATCTCTCTTCTGACCATGTTCCGGTTATTTCAATCCTGGATATTAACCCCATAGTCAAGCCCACGCAGCATAAACTGCATAATTACTCGACGGATTGGGAATATTTTGCAACTGCAATGGAAAATGGCACTGACCTGAAAATCAGTTTAAAAACCAAGGACGGCATCGAAGCAGCGGTAGATGATATAACGGACTTAATACAGACAACATGTAGAAGTTCTACCACATATAAAACAGTACATAGTAACCAAAATAAATATGTTCCAGCGGAAATCAGGAAGTTAATAAAAGCTACTCGGGCAGCAAGGAGAAGATGGCAACAGAACCGCTATCCGGCATTAAAAGCTACATACAACAATCTCCGTTACAAGCTAAGAGAAGAAATTAAGAGATATAAAGAAAAAACATACAGTAGTTACTTGGAAACTCTAGATACACAGGATGGATCCTTATGGAAGGCAACCAAAAGAATACTGCGGCAATCTTCGGAGACTCACAACATTCGGATGCAAGACGGTAGTTGGGCTAGAACAGATAAACAGAAAGCAGACGCATTCGCTTCGTATTTAGAGGCTACGTTCATGCCTCACGGAAACATTGATTCAGAACATATTAACGTTATACAACGTTATCTAGAGCAACCACTACAGCTTAGCCTTCCCACCAGGCCATTCTCTCCAAATGAGGTATACAAATGTCTCAAAAAAGCTCCTCTAAGGAAATCTCCTGGACTCGATGGAGTAACGGGAGAAATTCTAATTCACCTGCCCAAAAAATCTGCCACTCTTCTCTGTTTTATATTTAATGCCATCCTACGAATAGGTCACTATCCGAAATCATGGAAAAAATCTAAAATAATTATGATACCAAAACCCTTGAAACCGTTGTCTCTCCTGTCATCCTATAGACCAATCAGTTTGCTAAATACTCTCTCAAAAGTTTTCGAGAAATTAATCCTACAAAGAATAATTCCGGTAATTGAAAATAAAAAATTGATACCAGTACATCAATTTGGTTTTCGAACACAGCATTCTACCATACAACAGTGCCATAGACTAGTGGATGCCATATCATCAGTGCGTGAAAAGGGAGAGGTATGCTCTGCGGTCTTTCTGGACGTCGCCCAGGCGTTTGACCGGGTTTGGCATACTGGGCTTTTATATAAACTCAAACAAATACTACCACCGGACTTATATTTATTTTTTCAGTCCTATCTATTAAATAGGTCATTTATAGTAAATGTCAATGGTTCAATGTCTACGGAAGGTATGGTATCGGCCTCTGTTCCGCAGGGTAGCCTCCTTGGCCCGATTCTATACTCCATCTACACGGCTGATCTTCCTGTATCAAATCAGACAATTCTGGCCACATTTGCTGATGATATAGCAATACTGTCCTCAGATACTAATTGTACATATGCGAATAATGCAGTTCAGGACCATTTAAACAGGATAATGATCTGGGCCAAAAAATGGGGAATTAAATTTAGTGAGGAAAAATGTCAGCACATAACCTTCACGAACAGATACGTTACATGCCCTAAATTACAAATAAACAATGTAGAGCTCAAACAGGTAGACACAGTCAAGTATCTAGGCATGTACCTTGACTGTCGCCTTACGTGGCGCTTCCACGTTGCACAAATACGGAGAAAGCTAATCGCACACACTAAAAAGCTATCCTCGCTGATAGGCAATAAATCTAAATTAAGTATAAGGTTAAAAAGATCTATCTACTTTGATGATTATAGCTCCGGTGTGGAGGTATGGCCTAGAACTATATGGAAATACAAGTAGAAGCAACCTTGCTCGTATTCAGAGTCAGCAGTCCATTATCCTCCGAGGGATTGCAGCAGCACCAAAATATGTTTCAAACCTAACTCTCCATCGAGATCTGCATGTTCCTTTTGTTAAATCAGTTCATACTCAACAGTACAGCAAATTTTTAAAAAATCTAAATCTACATCCCAATCCTAAAGTTAGTAGCATGTTTATAAATACTCTTCCGGGTAATCCGAGAAGAAGGTTAAAGAGAAGGAAGTGGTGTCGTGACGCTCTTCCCATAACTTAAGTGCATTTAGTTTTAAATACGTTAGCATCAGTTATTATGACTCGAAACTTTTATCAAGTATTTACTTCACCGGACTCTGTTGTCCGACCAAACAGCAACGGTTACTATGGGATCCAGGTCATCTGACCCAAATAAACATGACATGTATGGGTCACTCTTAACTTAGTGATTGCCATGGTGTTCGAATCTTTATCAGATATCATAAGAAGTAG
This sequence comes from Icerya purchasi, assembly GCA_039619475.1. Taxonomy (NCBI): domain Eukaryota; kingdom Metazoa; phylum Arthropoda; class Insecta; order Hemiptera; family Monophlebidae; genus Icerya; species Icerya purchasi. The sequence goes on along the minus strand of CM077116.1, from coordinate 93,547,993 downwards.
ACTTGCTACGTATGGATAACGTTCTACAATAAACTTGACATGTATGGGTCACTCTTAACATAGTGATTGCCATGGTGTTCGAGTTTTTGTCAGATATCATAAGAAGTAGACTTGCTACGTATGGATAACGTTCCATAAGGCGATTGCTGTGGTGCTCGCACTCTTGCACACTAAATGCGTGCCGAGCTTTTATGAAATACACTAAATAGCACTGTTATCATGACGATTGTGCTCTAAATATTACATTGTACACGCTGCTGTACTAATCTCATGTTGTTCTCTATTAAAATCCATCCCATTCGCTTTTTATATCCTAAGGGCCATATGGTCAAAATTGTGCTGTACTGCTTATGTAGCTTTTCGTCCTTCTCTAGACTTTGTATCCCTTTTTATAAGTTGTAGTGAACTATTATAAGCCAAACCCCTCACTGGAGGGCTTTGGATTGGTCACATTTCTATCATCATAATACATATATTAAAATTAATACTGGCGCTGTTTGTGGTCCCTCGACTGGTACAGTGGGAAAAAAAAAAAAACTATTTCAAAACCGTCGTGTAATAGTTTATCCGCAACCGGAACATAGTGCCGTACAACAAATGGTCAATATCGTACGTTTAATAAAACAACAACTAAAAAGCAACTGCGTTCTGACCCGATAAAAATTAATTGCATCCCCGACTAGATTTTAATAGGGTCATTTACTTTCCGACTAAATTACAATAGGGCCACCTTGTGCATTAAATTAATGATACATAAGCGTCTCCTTCTTGAAACTGAAAATCTGATAAAATGCAACACGTAATATACATAGAAACCTTGATGGAATACACTAATTATCTTCCTGGCCGAATTTGTACATTCAAGTACGTTAAAAAACCTACCTCTTCTCTAAGCTCAGTTAAATACATTTACGAAGTACCTAATACAGTATACTATATATTTCCTTAAACACTATAATAGTTATTGCGCCTACCTGAGTGAACAACGTAATTACGAACGCGACATAGAATAAGAATAGTATTCTACTCGGGTAAAACCGCAAGGTACGGATAGTGTAACCATTTTTTTTTTTTAATTTTTTTTTGTGGGGGGCATTTAACTATGGACATAACCGAGCGCGAATGAAATTTTTATAGATTTTTTTTAATGTACTGCAGCAAGATTCAAATTAGGCCCTACCTGAACGAAACACCACTGTCTAACTAACTACGCTGTGCCAGTTAATTTAAATTTAGCATAATAAACATTTTATCCGCTACTTCTTTCCCCACTTTATTGACAAAAACTCTCAGCAACTTAGAAGAATTGAAAATTAAAAGAGAAAAAAAAAAACGTGAATAGCAGAACATTCCAAAGGTAACGACTTCGGGTACCGGATCTTATATTAGATGAAAAAATAGTGTTTGTGAGGAGAGGGGATATTCTCCCAGTTAAGTAATTATGGCCGATGTGACCTACCTGCAACCCTTTAAAAGTGGATTTTTATACGTGTAAGTAAAGGAGGAGAGAACCGTAGGTGGTCAGTAGTTGGATTTTATATTTTTTAAAAAAGACGGCTGTTTGTGTTCTTTGGTTAATCGAAAAAATTTTCGGCCTTAGATCGCGACCGACATAGGTCACGGAAACGCTACGAATCTTCAGATGAACATTAGGATCGTGCTCCCTCCCATTGGGCTCGTCAACCAAGAACCTTAACCCCGAAACAAATGTAAAGGAAAGAAGCAAGAACAACTACCTAAAAGGTTAAAATGTTATGCAATCAGAAATGGAAAGCACAAAGGAAAGTAACAGAAGAATAACAGCAGGGGTTGGGAATGAAAGGAGAAAGGAAGCAATGAAATGGGCAGGAAGACTCAGCGCTAGGAGTTCGGGGTACGGGTGAGAGCATTCTGTAGAAATGTAGAAAGAGCACAGCATTCAAACAGGACGTGATTGGAGTCGCAAATAAGAGGAGGATCTGAAACGTGCATAGGGCAAAAGGGAGAAGAAGAAAGAGAAAATCGGAATTGCGAAGAAGGGAGAGGGAGTGGCCAAGTCTTAGTCTAATTAAGGAGACAAAGCATAACGAGGAGAAGAGGGAAAAGCTTGAAACCAAGGCTGAGAATTTTGAAGGGGCTGTAGAAGGAAGTAATGGGAAGAACGGTGGGAGAAGAGGGAAGGGTAGATGTACATCCATAGTCCGGAATGGTTACTTGAGGAAAGAAATAGAATGCCTGAGGAGGGAAAATTTTGGAGGAGATGACCATTAGGTGAGCGCTCCAGCAAGTCTGTTTTTCTGTTGCACTATGATAGGTATATTTTCCAGAAGGAGAAAGAATCTCATAAATCTGTCGATTAAAACACAAAAAAAAAAAAAAAAGCAGTTACATTTAAAACTCAAAAAAACTAGTCAAATATGTATGTAGATAGTTTTTTTTTTCTTTTTTTTTTTGGGTGTCAACTGTGAACATTAACTCAGCACAAATAAAATTTTTGGAAGTGCCAATGTGCAGCAGTGAGATTCAAACCAGGTCCTACGCCTAGTCAATAGTTTATAAAATAAATGTTGCGAGGAAAATAGAATGATGAAGGAAGAATAAAAAACAGATGATTATAGTGATAAAAGCAATGTAACCTTCAGAAATGATGCAGGGTGGCCACCCAAGCGGGAATAAGCCGGGGATTTTTTCGCAAAACCGGGAAAAAAAAAGTAAAAACGGTCGATTTTTTAATAAGAAAAAATTATTTGAAGAGAAAAATCGATGCATTTTTTACTGTACTTTACTTTAAATAAAAATTAGGAAGTGTTCTGTTTTATTCCTATAAAATATGCTGCGGCTGTCAATATTATCAATAGTAACAAAAAAATTATTCCGTTCTTCTTTTTGTACAATTCTAGTAATCAGGAAATCTGGGAGATTTAGACCGGGAAAACTAGGAGGGTTTGGAAAACCGGGAATTTAAAAATTGTATTTGAGTGGCCACCGTGTGATACTCATTTGATTCTCTGATAAGTATTTAGAAAAAGGAAGTGCAAATTTCTCTGTCCCCTTCACCCTTCCTCTCTCAACTTTATAGATGACGCTAATCACATTTTGTTTCAGTGCACCTGTATCGCTTCCGAACGTTCTTCCTTTTACTCTACTCTTCTATCAATTGGTCTTCCAACTCCGTATTATGTGCATCTTTTATTCTCTCCTTACCATCACCTTCGGTCATTCCAGCACTTGAGTCTTTTCTATCCTCCACATCTAATCTCATAAATAACTGATTCCGCTTCTCATCCTTTCCCCTCTTCTTGAGCCGGTGTCTTTTTTGACGAACCCAACTTTCTTCTTCTTTTTTTTTTTTTTTTTTTTTTTTTAATAATAATAAATAAAAAAAAATGCAAGTTTACCGTTGAAGTGGCGGGCAACGACTTTTTAATATTACTGCATAATCGCGTTCGTTACATAAAAACGTTACTTATAAATAGTTCTTTAAAATAATTTTTGTTCGCTTTTTTATTCGCATTCGGATACGCAGTTTAGTACTACGCCATGAAAAAATACATTTCATTAGAATAATTTAGAAATTTTTAAATTACGAAAAGGTTGTTATTAAGGAATACTGCAACAAAAGTTTCAATAGTAGTGTTAGCGGAAATATTGTTTATATTGAAATCTTCAATCCTGGCCGAGTTCAGTTCCTGTTTGCTGTTGTGGGCACTACATAATTTTTCTTGAAATTATTACATTATTAATATGTCCAAAAGAAAGGGGAGAAATCGAATAGAAAGTTAAATATCTGGCTAGAACAACAATTTTTTTCTCCTAAAGCACCTTACGCTCGAACATCCTGCTAAGGCGTGCGGCTAATTGACAGGCTTTTAAAGTTTAACACGTGTGTCTCTAAGATTGAACTACCAGATCGGGGAATCGTGAGTTTGAAAGCGAACGGCGGCGAATAAAGTTATTGAAATCCGTTAAAGTAGAATAATCGTTAAAATAGTCGTGTAGAAGACAAACCACCATGCGTTTAATATTCCCACTAATCGGTGTACAGATAGACACACGTGTAATTGTATGTGCTTCGCAATAAAAAGCGTTCACAATCAGTTCCAAATGTAATATTGCGTATAACTGCATTACATATAGAATTGCCATAAGTGTGTGTTATCTATATATCTGTACAACAAAAACGTACGACGAAGTGGTACCAACAACCAATCATTCTCTGCTGAGGAGATAAATTCAATTGAATATTTAAACAACTGTTTATACACAAGAGTCAGTCAACACCCCTGGATCCCCAGGATATCCTTTTGTAATTGTTAGAAAACAGTCTGTTGTAATTTACCATGTCATTTTTAAACGCTGATCGATACAAAAACGTTACATCAAAATGTTACCTGATTTTCCGTATAATCCCCGGCATAAAAATAACAGTAATTTATATGTATGTATATATAAAATTTTAAATACTTATTTTTAGAAGAATTTTTGTTTTTACCGATTTTTTTTTTTGTTTTTAAAATTTGATTATTTTTTTTAATAAATAAGTGTACATGAGTTCTCAGTACATTATTAATTTTTCATTTTTTTATACGTTTATAGAGTCAGCTTTTAACTTAACGGATCTGAACAAGTTGAAATAGTACACAACTTTCTATTACTGTCGTATGATAAATGGTAGCAGAATTATTTAATTATTTACGCACTGCATGTTTCTAGTAAATAAATATAAGTTTCATTACAAAAAACTACAAAATTTCACGGTACGCTTCGACATTTAACAGATAACTTAACCGAAAAGTAAACCTCGGTACGGTTTTTATTAATGATTGCTTATCAGCTAAGATGGAAAATCAGCAACAAATACTAAAAATATTTATGAAATATTTTTTCTGAAATGTGCTATTAAAAATACGAATGTAACACAGCTTGCTACTCTGAAACTCAATTTTTATTGCTCTGAAAATTAGACGCGATAAAAAGTAAACGGCGCAGAAACACGTAAGAGAAAATTAATGAAAGCAGTCGATTGAGGGGAACTAAAGATGAAAGGCAGCATTGCATTAGTTGGGATAAGAAAGAGTACACTAAGAAATAAGAGAAATTTTATGAAGAGTAGAATTTGAAGAGGTCAGAGATGAAATTGAAAACGAATGATTGAAAGAAACGTTTTGATCGGAAACGGAAATAACGTAAGGTTAACATATTTAGAAAGATAAGTACAATTGGGGTAACTTAGGTGTTCCTGAATTTTATCTGAAATTATTGAAATAATTATTGAACTTTTTATTTAAATAGTCTCTGGCTCTTTCGAAACATTGAAAGCATTTTTTTGAATCTGTTTTCCAGAAATTGGACACGTTTTTTTCTGTTCTTCATTCAGTATTAATTTGTTACATATTGTTATTGTTCACTAAAAAAAAAAAAAAAAATATTCCATGCGAGTGAACTTTAAAAATGCATTTTATTGAACCTTACGATTGGCTTCTAATTGTTATCCACCTATACTGTAACTTTTTATTTCTATCCTGGTTCAATCATGTTTCGTTCTCGATCGTTTAGTACCCGAAAATTTTAAATTTGTAACGGGTTTATCAATTTTCTTAACCTCGTTGATTATTATTATATCGTATTCGGTCGGCTAACGCGCAATTATAAATTTATGTTTATTATACAAAATAGAAATTAATGGTGTATATATATGTATTACTTATCCACTTATATTATACTGTAGATCTGAAGGAGAACATGTATACTAAAATAGGATATACATAAACTCGTGAATTTTAGGGAAGGAAAGAAGAAAGGCTTGAAATTTTATTTTCAGCTAAATGTACAATTCAACGAACTACTTAAAGCGTAAAATAGTAAATATCGTATTAAAAAGGGATAAACCTGATTAAAAATATACTTTTATCATTTATGACTTTACCTTATGACTCTCCCCTACATGCCCGAGAACAATTATGAATTGTGTCTTTCCGTTTTTTTTTGCATTTCTCTAGTGCCAGGTGTTAAACTTTAATTACCTTTAAATTCACGGGAAATTTGACATTGCAGATAGTAAATATTATTTTCATAATTAATAAGAACACGTAAAAAAAATTTTTAATTCAAAACGACTTTCCCATCGATTATCAACGCATCAAGTGAAAATTCCATACTGCGGCTCTGGTTACCACATCCGTGATATAATTTTGGCGTCACTTTTTTTTTAGAAAAAGAAAAGTCGGTATTAATTATAATATTCACTTTGTTAAAATTGCCTTACTGTTAAAAAATCGCAAAAATAATCTACATAATATTCTGACAAGTTCATTGATGTTTATGAAATAACAACAATAACGATTATTACTATGAAGTCTGTGTAAAATAAGAGGCAAAATAATTGCCGCAAAGAAGTAGCTGACGTAACAAAATTTAAACGAAAAAGACGATTACCATCATTAAGAGTTACAAAATGGAATTTTTGCATTCCATAAATTGTACGATTGATATTAAACATATATTCTTTTAGCTTTCGAACATACGTAACAAGAGGACGTAAATTTTATTTGCACTATATTCGGAGAATCCATTTTTTAGTGTCGTTGAACTCTGTAAATTTATTTAAAGTAGTTAAATACCAAATTACTTAAAAGCAAGTTTGAAATTTTTAAGTGTTATTTCAACGAAAGTTTTAAGTTATGGCAGAGGACTCTACGAATTATGATCTGTCCAACGGTACGAGAATGCATACAGGACAAAAACAAACGGACCAGATATTAAAAAAAAGTGATTATGGTAAATTTTTAAAATAAAATGATTATTACCATATTAAATATAAAAATTAAACGTAAAAACTTAAATAAAACAATTACTGTGGTATAAGCTCTAGATAATATTTTATTAATTTCTGGCGTAAGTAAATACACCGCGTTCCGTTACTTCTCTTTCTGTCGTACTTAAATCATTAAACCGCCATGGCGAGATCTAAACATACAAATCGGGCTCCTAGTCTAGCTGTTGTATCCAGCGCGGAGATTTTAAAAAGAAAATAGTGTTTTCTATTAGTTTTTACAGGGGAATAACCAAATCCTGCAACAGAATTTTTAATATTTGCTACCGGGAATATTATTTATATTAAAATTTGCAATCCTTACTCAACTACGGTAGTTTGCTGTTGTGACACTAGATTAATTTTAATGAAATGCTCGCGACGGAGAGGTCGGAAGTTATGAGTGAAGAAGATATTTTCTTAAATGTGTAATTATGGAAGATCATCGTGCGACAAACTCGCAAAACTTTTGTTAGATCTTGACAGACAGATTATAGAAAGACCGATAATCTTCGACTGAACAATGTGAATATCGTTTTTTGTTGGACGGTAATAAACATGTTTCCCAAATAGAAAAAGAATCTTTACATAAATATAACAATTAAAAACCAAAAAACAAAAAGAAATGTTTTTCACGTGTAAAATCCAAGGATCATAGGGGAATACAGGTGCCCAGATTATAAAATAAGTGAATATGGTATAAGGAAAATGGAGTGATCAAGAAACAGTAAAAACCAAATGATTGTAGTGATGAAAGCAATTTGATTTTCGGAGATGGAGCTCAATTGACTAATAAGTAGTTCGACAAAGAAGATGCAGGAAGAAACTTTGTAACGTAGACGTATTAACGAATTATTCCCTAATTACAAATATTACTTTCGCAAAAACGTTACATCATAAACAATTTTTGTATAATAATATCCTTTAATTTTTTTCAAATATTTCGGTATAAAATTTAGGAACTATGCAGCATATTAGTGTAATGTTCTATAAAAAACATATTGAAATTGCAGAGAGATTAATAAAGAATCCTGCTGCAACGGGACTTTTAATATTTTCTATACTAAAAATATTATATACTTTCAGATCTTAACCCGTTGCCCGTTATTGTGGTTTACTGTTGTAGGATGTATTTAAGGTTTATTTCAATTATTATATTAATAATATTCACAAAAGAAAAAAAAGACTGATTAGAAGAAATAAATCTTTAATAAAAATACAGAATTCTACACTTAAAAACGGAGAAAAAATTGAAGACCTATATTAATCCGTAGGTGAAGCTGCGGGAAACATCTATCGGGTAAGTAAATAGGTCGTTTATAAAATAAATTATGAGATCAAAATGGATAATAAGGAATAAAAAACAAATGATTACAATGATGAAAGCTATGCGACCTCCAGAAATGTCCCTGAATTGATTCTAATGAATATTTTGCAAAGAATGTACAAATTTAAAAACTTAGAATAAAATAAATTCAAAATTTAAAAAAATGTTCACTACAACATATATATATATATATATATATATATATATATATATATATATATATCTTATATATATAAAAATCCCGTGTCACAAATGTTTGTCCGCGATAAACTCCGAAACTATTCAACCGATTTTAATGAAATTTTGCACACTGTGTATGATTTGGTCCAACTTAAAAGATAGGATAGTTTTTATTTCGATTAATGACCTCGATATTTTTTTATTGCGAATTAAATGTTTTATAGGATAAAGGGTTGTAATTAGTTATAAGTTCCATAAGTGTCGTAAAAAATGGCAGTGTAAGTGACGAATCATATAATTTAATTTCTGAGGACGGCATGATTTTGGGAGCCGAACAACTGCTCGGTGTGCCGGGTACTATGCGTGATACGGTTAAGCAATGATGTTTCGTTCGATGGTCCGAATGCTGCTGCAGTTAACGGAAAAGTGTAAACAAAAACGATAGCGCGCGCTAGATAAATGCCCCGATAGCTGACGAGCCCAAAAATAAATAAATAAATACAAACAAAAGGTTATAAATAAAATTCGTTTGTTGCCTTAATTATTATTTTCGAGGCAGGTAATTATATGTACATATATCATTGTGCGAACTGAAGCGTCTGGATTATTCAATTAACTGTGTAGAACGTGCGGCGGTCAATATGAAAGACGACTGCGCGAGCAAATGTAATAATTTAAATGACTAAAAATAAAATTAATAACGAGGCAAACTAAAGGAATAATAAATTTACCGAGATACAAAATGGAAATTGCAACGAAGTTATCTATATATATATATATAAAAATGAGTGTATATAGACTCTGAAACTATCCATCCGAGGATTATGAAATTTGGACAGTTTATTTGTGGGGTCATGTGGAACAATATAGGCTATTTAAAAGTCAAAAAAAAAAGAATAGTAAATTACGAAATAAGATTTTTCGTAAGATTTATTTTTAATTATTTAAATTTTGCTGGCTATGTAAAATGTTTTACTTCGTATTTTTTATATTTATATTTACGTTTTAAAAGAAAACTAATTTTTTTATTATTTAAAACTGAAGGTTATTATTTAATGTGAGTGTTTTGTTTTTCTTTTTTTTGTTTAAAAATGGTATTTCTTTTGTGTAATCGGAAAATATATAGTTGCTTGTGCTACGGACGGTGCTGGTACCATGATAGGTAAATATAAAGGATTTGTTGCACATTTAAAAAAGGCAGTATTTACAGTTGTTTATATTCATTGTGTAATTCACAGAGGAAAACAATTGCAAAAAATTTTATCAAAAAAACGATTAAATGATGCACTGTCAGCCGTTATAAAAACTATTAACATTAATCAATTGCTCTTAAAGACCATTCGTTTTGAAAATCTTGTCAAGACAATGACGAAGATTTTAAAAATATTTACTTTTACACACCTTGAACTGAGATGGTTATCAGAAGGTATAGTAATTGCCTTAAACGTTTGGTTAGCCTTTGGAACAGTATCATTGCATTTATTAAAGACGGTACATTTCAAAATTAAATTATTCACTTTAAAAATTATATATTATACTTCCGGATATTTTTGAACAATTGAACGTTTCGAATAGAGACAGTTACGAAGGAAGAAACCTTATAACAGCAAAGAAAACATTCGAGCTTTTTCGGAGAAATTAAAAATTTTCTGAAAAAAAATTGCACATTACGAGTTCTTCCAGTTTTCTGCAAAGGCAGGAATAATTGATGACGACTTAATCGTGTATACCGAATATCATTTTAAAAACGAAATGAAAACTCGGTCTTGCAAACTGGATAATAGAGATATTATTCCCGATCACAGTAAATGCTTCTAATATTAATGTAAACACTTCAAGAACAAATTTTTGAACTACAAAATGATAGTTCAGCTTAAACTATATTTTTTGAAAAATCACAAGGATAATTTTTGGGTCAATTCTAAATTTGTCGCCCGATATTCAAAACTTTATGAACAGACTCAGTTATACGTATTACAGTATTTCCAACATCATATCTTGTGTCGAATGTGGTTTCGGTAAAATTTGCTTTTAACCAAAAACAAAGAAATTGCCTAGATATTGTGTTAACAAAGGAGATTTGCTAATATTCAAAATATCACTAAATATCATCGATAGCAATGTCCACATTAAAAATTCTTGCACTCCCCTCTCTCAATATAGTTCCTTTGTTGGCCTTGTTTATCTCCTCAATTTCTAATCTTTTCCTTATATAAGGTACATTTCCTTGCGTTGGGTATGTTCCACTGTTGACGTGCCCAAAAAAAAAAAAAAAAAAAGATTATATTCTTCTATTTTATTTTCATCCATTTATAAAACGTGTTCTTATTAATTTTTTTTTACATTTAACGTGGCATAATTTTAAGTTTATTTGTTTAAAATAATTTCTACCATATTGATACATTGAGATAGTGTTTCGTTTAGAAAAACATAGCCGTCGTAAATTTGCTAATACATATATCTACAAAATTACTGGTCTTACTTTGATGTAGCGGGCCACCAATAAATATGAGATAACGAAGGGGGCCGTTCGTAAAAAACGATTGAGAATCGTTGATGTGTAGATATTCCAAAAATTGTTAAGGCAGAAAATTATCTCGGTCTCTAAAGGTCATTTTAGGGTTTTTTATTTTAATTATTTTTAAAAGTTCTGCCCGTTTATGATTGATTATTTCTTTGTTCTTTTTTTTTTTTAAATCGATTAATATCGATTGTTGCTGGAAAAGATGAAAAATTTATTTTATCGACATATCGGAGTTACTTAATGCCGAAAAGAAAATATGAACTCGGGTAGTTTGTCACTGCATAACGATCACTGCATCGGAAAAAAGTTACAACGTCTCGGACGCTTTCTAATCAGTTCGAAATCGTAAAGGCCGCGTGAACGAAAATTCTATTTCACAATTTGCAGGCACTTTGAATAAAAGTAGTGTCGTAGTTCGATGGAAATACCGGTTGTTAAAAATGTATGAAAATACAAAGGAAAGGCGTGATGGTAAAAATTCGTTTGTCTTCCTTTCGCGCTCACTGGATATGGAGTTGAATAGAGTTTGAACGAGAACTTATGAGACGCGATGGTTAAGTATTGGAAAAACGCAACTGCGCGTCTGCCGTAGAAGTAATCTCTGGGATTTGCCTGAGTTTTCCGTATTATTGTCGAATAGTAAAGGCGCAGATAGTATTTTAGAAAACTAGGTGGCTACTAAATAGTTTCGGTAGCGGAACGGAAAATGGTTCATTTAGCAAATTCGAATTTGGATTTTTTGAACGGTGGTGTAAAGTGCGATATGGGGAAAGAGAGAGTTTATGAAGACGAACGGCTATGGCGGTGCTTTTTGTCCATCGGGAAAGGAGGTTATGGGCGGAGCGTCATGTAGCGGGTAAAAAGTTTTCGCGAATTCGAGGTTAGGCCGGAGCCGAAAATGGAAAACCAGCAAACATAATAAAATCAAAATGGGATTTTCATTCCCCTCGAAGAAAAGTAAAATGCGGCAAGTTGGTTTTTTCATTTGGCGCGTCTCCTCAATCGCTTCATCTTTGTCTGCTTCATTCGTTTTTCGTTGTTTCCTGCCGCTATTCCGGCTTTGTCTTCTTCGTTCGCACTTGTTCTTTCGGCTTCTTTCACCGTTTGCTCAAAATTAAGCAGCCATATTTAGTTTCGACGCGATCCGATCCGATCCGATCCGATCCCTCCATTATCAACGCTTTCATCCCATCTCTGCGGACGCGTTCAATCATTGCTCTTTTTCTACATCCGATCATCATCCGGATTCCGATTCCAATTCCACTTATTACAACCGTGCTGTTTACACTATACAGAACTGTGACGCTTCGAACCCCTGCGATATCGCGCTCTGTGCAATCGGTCCCTCTCGCACCGTTATTATCCGTCTCTTTTGCTCACGCTGCTCTTCCTTCATCACGATTACCGTTTGCCGTCTGCGCCATCAGAATGCGGCTGTCTCGCTCGCTGCATCCATTACCGTTGTTCGGTCTGCTAGAGCGACAGAGAGAAAGGCCTATTCGCTCGCCATCGCCATCGCGCCTTCTCCTCGTCGTCTGGCTCTGTTGCGTGTGGATATTTTCCGTACCGCTCCGTGCGACCGCTGAATAGAGTTCTCAGTCGAAGTGGAGTTTGCGGCCATCGTGTTCCGTTTGTGGAAAAATCGCTTGTCCTCGGCGATAGTTTGGTCGTCGTCTTCCGACTCTGTATTTGTTCTGTTGGTTCGTGAGTCGAACGACTAGCGTATGAAAGCCGGCTAGTCCTCAATTCATTCATTTATTCCATACTACAACGTGGACGTGCGTTTGCTTAAACTCTCCGTATCTCGTTAGTTCGGTTATTTGCGCATTCGGTAACAATAAATTTCGTCGCCATTCGACCTATACCCTAGGGACAGCATTGATAAAAACGGTCTTCTCACTAGCCGAACTGCTACTGTGATTATTGTAATTTTATTTTACCCTTTTTTTTTTTTTTTCTTTTTTTTTTTTTCTTTTTCGATGTTTCGTATTTTTCCGTTTTTCTAACTTATTTTGTTAATTTTTAATCGGTTTTGAAACATTTTTGCAATCGATAATAAAGACGCACATTTTCTTCTTCGTCTTGCCGTCGCTCAGGTAAGCGCTGGATTTTATTATTTTTTTGATTCTTTTTCTTTTTTTTCTTCTCTCGTATATCTATAATCGTTTACGACTTAAAGAGTTGAATTAATTTGAAAAGCAAGTTGGCCGGGAAATTTTGAGAAACTGAGTTCATCAACGTATGAAGGAGACGCGGTAATGGCTCGTGTGATTTTAAGGAACTTTTCGGAATGTCAAATATCGGTGATTGCTCGCTTGCGAAAGTTTTTACTAAATCAGAATCTGCTGTGGTAGCTCATAAAATAAAAGGGTTTCTTTTTCTTTTAAATATTCCATTCTCACGTTTTTCTCTCCTTTTAATTTATGGAAACAATCAGTGAGCGTCTATTAGTCAAACGACCCTAAGGATAATAGATACCGGTAGAAATTAGCATAGAATAATACTCTGAAAGGTTAAAAAATACCTTGCAGTGAACGTAAAATGATTAATAGAAGGAGGAATAGTTTACGGAGATGATAATTTGCTTTTTAAACAAAGCGCAGTTGATAGTCTTTCCTAGCAGTAAACACTGTTCTTGTTCTATTTGGTTCTAGAAACCTCTCTGCTATTAAATCGATATTTAATACAGTCTAATAAACGTTTAACCAATTTTAAAAAAAAACAAAAAAACACAGTTGGGACGTAACGCGGACTTCATTTTTATTCTACAATATAGCCTTAGCCGGCGTATGCTGCATAAACGGCCAAATACTTGTATTATATAATTGCCGTGCCTACTAATACATTCGAATATTTTGACAAAAGTTTTAATTTTTGATCGTGATTCGCTGAAATGCGAAACTATCGTTTCCGATTCCTAGCCGTGATTTAATTTTTACCAGGGGTAATACACCCCTTATCAATGGTAAATGTAAGCAATAGTCACTTTACTGTACTTTTGAAATTATGATAAAAGCGCAACACTTCTACAAAATAATGGCATTGTATGATTACGTTTAATATTATACATATTATGCAAATATCGGCGGAGCCTTAGTTGATATTTTGAGTCATTTTTAGAATATTGTAAAGTAATGGTTCTCTCTTAATCAAGAATTACACTTATCAATCAATAAAGTATTGTACATTCTTCAACCATCGTCAATAGCGTTTTATTCTTTGGCAGACATTATACGACGTGAAAATATTATTTCACGTCGTTTCTAATGACATCACACAATTCCCTTACATTCGGAAGAATGTATATAAAAAAAAACAACAAAATTCAGTCCCGCACGATTCCCGCCTTACTTTAAGGAAACCGAACATTGTTAAAAACGAAGAAATAGTTTATCAGTTTTTTTTATTCTAACTAGGTTAAATAATCGCTAATTAAAGGGATGTATACACAGTTTGCATTTGAAGGATACTAGTAGTCGATTGTAGCAGTGTAAAATGTTGAATGAGATCGACTGCGTATATCTAATCTATCGATCTATATGTGTGTGTGCTTTTGAAGTGCTGGTTAGAAGAAGAGGGGAAAACAATTTGTAATTCCTGTAGGCGGCGGTGAAGTTACAAAAATAAATGATTATTCTCGATCAAAATAATAGATCACAATATTTATTTTTGATTAGACTGGTTAACGTGCAAAACATTATTTCATAGACCGTATAGATAAGTGAAATTAAAAATATAGCCCTAAAAAATACAAAAAAATAATGCAAAGAGCCAAACTCTAATAGAAGTAAATGCAGCCGTCATTATCATCTGCTTTACTATTTAGCTGTTCCCGATGAGAGGAACTATGTCGTTCTCTTCGCTAGCCTTTTTTTATTTTGTCTTTTTTTTTCCGCTTCGTGTTGAAATAATTATCTTTTTCTACCTTTATCTTTATCCACCTTTATTCTTTTCCGTTTCTCGCATCTTTCTACTTTACACCTACTACTCAAGATATCCACTCTCGGTTTTATCACTTCTAAATCACACAATTCCATAGAGGATATGCTTTATAAATTAAAATCTTTTAAATTAATATGAACAAAATATACATTTTTCTATGGTTAATTGTAAATTAATTTGTACGCTTTTTTGAAGTTTATTTTTAAGATCTGTTTGGTTGTATTCATAAACTCCTTGTTCTGTCTTATTAATTATTTATATTTAATCGAATAAATCTGTAAAAATACGCGCCTCTTCCTTTTTGGTTTGACAGGTTTACTCTAAGCGATATTTTAAGATTAACGGTAACTTGGAAGTACCGGGCAATGTATCGTAATTTAAAAATTACATCAATTAAGATTTACATCTTAAATTTAAACTAATGTAACAACACGCCGAAATTATGTTGCAACATTTTTATTTCTATTCTGATTGATTATGACAATGTATTATCAAAACATTATAATTCTTACGTCGATGTACCTTGATGTATTTCTGAGGCCATTAACTGTAGCATTCTACAATAAATATCTTTGAATTTATTCTGTTTGAATACGTATCCTTTACTTTATATCTCAGATTCCACGAGAGAAGCTTTTACGGTAAATTGTTAAATCTCATCGTTGAATGTATTTTCTAGAAGTTTACAATAGTATATTTTGAACGTTTCTCCTCAGCTGAATTACCTCGTGGAATTGTAAATTGGAAACATAACGTTAAAACTCTTATTTTATTTTAATTTGTTTGTGGGGGGGCGGTGATTACCCGAAAAAAAAAAAAACAATAAGAAAAAGAAAAAATTCGATTATATTTTAATCCGACATCGGAAAGGAATTGATATGGCAGGAATAATGTGAGAGAAAGGAAAAGACGAAATATAAGATAAGAAACAAAAAGTAAACTGGAGAATAGAGCAGATTGTTCTGTAGAAAAATAGGTGAATATTCAAAGAACACATGATCTACGTCGCAAATAACTTTATCATTTAAATGGCAAAAAATGAGCGGAAGAAGGTGGCAAAAAGCAAAAACGGGAGAAAGGCAATATGGCCAAAATGCAAACCAATAACGAGGGCAACAACAAAAGCGAGGAAAACAAAGGAACTACGGATTAGAAAGAAGACTAGGTAATATAGATAAAAGAACGATTGTTAAAAAAAGGAAGAAGTGTGTAGACATGTCCAACCAAAATTTGAACGAAAAATTTTACACAATGGAAGAAAATTAAAAATGGGATTAAAAAAAAAAATAAAAAAAAAAACAGGAGCAACCCGAAGCGGAGAATCAGGGCCCTCATTGCCAGAGATGCCCGAGTGGTTAGAAACCCACACTGCGAATCGGATGGAGACAGGAGAGTGTATGTATATGTGAACGTATAAAGAGAATAATAAAGTCACAAGGATGAATAGGAAAAGGAGAATTGAAGGGCGTTTATGGAATAATCAAATGATTGAGAGAAAAGCGATCGGAGATAATGAAAATGATAGAACACACGATAGCCGTTAACTCGGTTGTGTATATAGAGCATAAGAAAGGAAGACGAATTAAAATTTGCATGGGTAAAAGAAGCCTTGATAACACCAGGTTCTCTAGAACCATCAGTGGAATCAGTTGCATGAAAAGGAAATAACTGATAATGCCCTAGAATTCCTAATCCGTTACAGTTTGCGAAAGAAAATTAAAACTTTAGAAGAATTGAAGGAAAATTCAGGGGAAATTATTAAACAAAATTTTTATGGCCGATAAGTAGTAGGATTAAAAATATACTTGAAACGGTTAGACGAAGGAAAATACAGACAATTAACAAAGATTTCTTTATCGGCAAACGAGCGGGAAATATTATTAGTACGATTAATGACAGGTTTTACATGTTGCAAAATAAATTGTAAACAACATTTTTAAAGGATTTCTTTTTTTTCGTTCGTTGTCATTTAGCCTCCCCTCTATTCTTCAGACTATATTTTTGAAGCACTCGTCGCTGTATTATTACATGGCACAACTTGTTCAATTTCATTGTTCAAAAACGCCATTAAAGAATTATTACGCCAAAGTTTAACAAGGTTCTAATGTGATTAACTTACGAAAGGGAAGTTTCGTTCCATTATATTATATGCATACAATATATATTTTACTAAGTCTGTGCTTTGGATTAATTTCGGTTCAACTTTTTTTGTGGTTAATTAGGGTGTTTTCTGTAGAAGATTTTAATATTAAACGCGAAGCGATTTTAGTGGTTACCACGTGTTTAGCAATTAAAAATAAATTATTTTGAGGTAAAATATTTTTACTTAATCACTCTACTCTTTTGCTATTTTGTGATCTGAAATTTTTAATTCTTTGAAAGTAGTGTAGTTTTTTCTGATAATTTGACATTTTACACGGTATTTCGGTGGACCAGGTAAGGTACACGGGAAGCATCTGTGTCATGACGAAAAAAGGCTTTCATTTTATTGTTTTCTTAATAAATGTCCTCTCTAGTAGAACTCCATTTGTTAACCATGTTCACTTTGCTCCCCAAAGCAGAACAACTTTTCATTCTCAATGTAGCCCGAAGCTTTTTTTTTTTTTCATATAATATATCTTCTTTTTAACAATTTGTCGGCTAACTAAAAATGGAAATAAAATCAGAAAACAGCCTAAAAGAAAAGGAAAAATAAACTTAAAGAACAAAAAAAATCGCATAACTATTAGACGATCATTAGACAGAAAAGTTGCGTATAAATAAAAAAATGGCGTAAAACTGTCCCGATTGTCTTACGAGCACCTCTAACAGCAGCAGGTCAAAGTTAAACGAATACTAGAATAATTATAAATTGCCCGATAATTGATTCCATTGTCCGCTTAACTGGAAGTCTTATGCGTGTGTTAAAGATTTGTTTACGAACCGCTGGGCGAATTTAAATACGGCTTTCGTAGCTAACTAGAATGCCATCCTTTAAAATAGAAACAAGCAGCGTTCCTTTTCATGAACTTGTAAAAATATTAATTTTCGGCTAGTAAATAACTTATAAAAACATGTTTCTGCTACCCGGAAATACAAAAACAGTTCTAAAAATATCATTAACGATAGTGAATTCCTAATTGGAAATCAAATGCCGCGTAAAAAATTCACTTTATTATGTTGAAATGAGCTAAGCGATTGCCATTATTCTCTATTCCAGTACATACTGTGAACTCAATTTATTCACCTATACTTCGTATACGATTATTACGTTAAACATGAGTTCCGTGCTCATTGTTTTATATGTTGTCCCAATTAGTACTAACCATGCGTATTCTTTCAAAACGTAATTCGTCTACTTGTGCACTTTAGTATAAAATCATTTGTCTGTTTTTTTGTTTGTTTTTTTTAATGATTTAATTTTTTCCGAAGTTGTTTTCAACTAGCTTACTACATTTTCGATTAATATCTGAATGACTATTATTGCAACAAACTGGAAAATAACAAGTTATTTTTAATTCCTCGAATTTTGATTTATTTTAAATAGTTTAATATATTAATCATCAACATATAATTGAACGATTACAAATTTAATAATTCCGTTTTTAAAGTAAAAGTCAAAAATCTACAGTAATTATGAGTAAAATATAACTGAATTTATTTCTACGGCTTGACTTTCAATTCGAAATAGTATTACTAATAATTTTGTAATTATTCGAATATCATCATGTTAATGTTAAAAATTAAAAGGATATGTTAAATTGTATTTAGAATAATCTGATATTTAAGGAATTCAAAATTATCATTTATTAAATATATTATTCCGAAGTCGAAGCTAAATCTGTGACAAATTTAATTGTATTACATTTTACCCCTTATAATTGAAATTTGAACGTTACTAAATTTAGAACTCTTACCTTCAAACGGCGTTATCACTTTTGCAACTGTTCAAATGTTATTAACATGATTCACAGTTAAAGGGGTAAGATTAAATTAATTTAAAATTCGTAGGATTAAAAGTTATTTTTTTCCTTATTAGTTTATTTTTGTACGAAAGATGTTTTTTTTTTTACACTGCGAATGTGAGTAAATATTTTTTTTTTAAATGTACAGTTTAATTAACGAAAGCTGAAAATGAGTTTCCTGCATTATTAAAAAAAATGTTCTTAAACCACAAGGTAGAAATCAATTTTTATAAGTTTTTGACATTAAACAAGTCCGTGGATGATTTTCAAAATGAGAGTGCCGCTATTCAGTACTCTTTAGCTATTTAACCTGAAATTCGAATGTCTTTAGTGAAAGAAACTTCAAAAATTAGCTTATCGGCGTAGCTGACGAAAAAAAAAAAAAAAAAAAAATGGAGAATTCTGTCAAGTCCAGAACTGAACTACAACGTTTTTTGATGTCTCATTTTGAAAAATCCATCCCGGGGACTACAAAAAAATTAATAATTTTATGCACGCGTGCATTGAATTTTATAATAAAAAATTTAATGTAATGTAGATAAACTCTTTTAATAAATTAATTAATTACTTCCCCGATGCATAGATCCGACTAGATACTCATTTATGTCTAATTTATGTATAAATTAATGTTACTTTTAAGGTCTACTTATATTATTATAATAATGAATGTAACCACAGAATTTTATTATGATGAAATTAATGTAAAATTTCAAGACGTATTTGGCTTTTCAATTTTAAAATTAAATTAATAAATAAAATTCAATAAAGTTTAAAAACTCAAAAAAAAAAATGGCACGTGTATGTAGGTTTAAATATAACTTCAAAACTTAATTATATGGAGTTGTATTATAATATTTAGTTTATTTAGTATTATTCTCCATTATGAAAGCGTATAAATAGACACTACTATTATTATGATCAATTATATATATTGATCTTTTTGAATTGGGTAAAAATTTTATGTTGTCAAAATAACAAAAAAAGAAGTAGCTAATGATTATGGAAGTGTTGCGAACATCATTTAATTTAAAATTCAGATGAGACGGGTAAAATTGCGTCACTGATTCAAAAATTAACTAAAAAAGAAAAGGAAACGGAATTAGAAAACATCTTTTTACTCTTCTTACCACGTATTGTAAGATATAAATCCACTTATTTTGTAATTTAAGTTACATTCCAACGAATTCATTATAGGATACAGAATCGGAGACAGTTTTTGCGCTAAATTTACTATTGAAAGTTATACGCAAAATTCAGCTAAATTTCTTAATTCCCATATTTGGCTGCATTGTTGTTGATTCTGGATATTATTCAGTTGACAGCTAATTTCTGTAGAAGTTCTATTCCCGAAACATTTTTCTGGAATTGTTTTTATCTCTTTTTCCCTTCAAATCTCCAGAAAGAAGATTATATTTCCTTTTTGCATCTAACTTTACTGTGGAAAGGTTTCTTTCAGATTTTAGCCTTTTGGAGGCCGCTTCATGATTTTTTCATTAATGAAAGTAATTGGGGCTATACAATTTTTCAAACCTTTCCTTGCAGAACAATGCCCACGAAAGAAGTGCAGTTCTGAACGTTCCAGTACTAATTTTCACGGTTATGCCGTACATTTAGTTTCAAAACGGCTGTTGGATCGACTAATTCCGCAAAGTGGATTAATACTAAAGCAAATATTCGAAAGGTTTTTTACTCCGATCGATCTTCTGATTAATTTACGTTTTTAACCTATCCAACGCTTCTGTCTTGGTGTTTTATTGTTTTTAACGGTTCATAATTAAAATCAACATCTGCTTCTCCCTAGTCCGTAATATATGCAGAAACTGCTTGTATTCAAAAGTGACCTCATTGATGAAAGTGTACATGCATCATCCTATTCAATTATTCGGCTCCGTCGTTCAAATCGGTATAAGCATATCTTATATTGAAACTTCTTATTGTTACTTTTTTGTTTTTTTGTTTTTTGGACATATCTATGCTAGAGATTTATTCAGTCTCTTCCAATCCTTACCGTAATGTTCACAAGTAAATATCGAACACCAGATGATTTTTCAAATGTAGTAAAGTCCCCCGCTTAACAAATAGTGTTTGAATAAGCCGTCATGGCTCATTTTCCCTTTCGAAACCGTCTCGATGTGCACATCTTGCTAAGTTGGCCAACACACCTGATTCGATCCGAAACCGTACTGTTGTTTAGGGAGGTCGCCATCGTCTTCTGTACAAATCCAATATTCTATATAAAATTTTTAAGTATGAAAGTGATATCGGTCGATCCGGCTTATCTCAGTTTTTTCCGAGTTTTTATAATAACCTTTGATTTTTTAAATTTTTTCGGTAGCCAGCCAATTTCAAAACATCAAGGAACCTTTTAAAATTTCTAAGAGTATTTACAGACTTGACATTTTACTATGCTTCATAATAAAATCGAGAATTGGAACGGCGAAATAAGCATTTAATAACCTGGGCAATAAAGAATGCACTATGGGAAGCCCCTGAAAGACTTAAGGGAAGAATAATGCTCTGCTTCGTTCGATATCAATATTGCAATATGCTTTTAACGCGGAGTGTAAATATAATCAATGAGAAAAAATAAATAATGGGTTATATTGAAACAAGTGCGTTACTCGAATGAAAAAAGATTTCATTTAGGAGACGTTTGTGAGTTAATTCTAAGATAAAAATCGTTGCTTCGTTCATTCTAACAAAAACGGTAAATTCGGACAGCGTTTGTTGACTATATTACAGCTTTCCGAGCAACATTCAACACGTTTTGGTACCGTGAAAATTCTTTCTTAAAATGCAGAATGATTTCAGATCTCAAAACGGAACTTGAAAGGCAATTAAAATTGGATATTTCATAAATTGATTAATAGCTATTTAAATAATAATAGTTCCATTATGAAAAGTGTACACATTAATAAGTTGTTTTTTTCTCTTTCTTGTGAAATTAATTACAATAAATAAAACTAAATCTACAGTTGCAGAGGCATCGTCATTTGAAAATACCTTCTTTCGTATGTTTCACGTTGATCGTAATTTTTATAATTATCTTCGGGCGGTCCTAAAATTGCAGTATCGTCTACAGCGCGTTCGTCAAATTATAAAACTACGCTCAACTATAAATTTCTTTTTATAAAATCATGGCGCGCTCTACCATCAAAACACCTTCTCACTTCTGTTAGATGTTGACGATTTTTATTCGGATTTTGCGAATGATTATTAGTTTTGATATTTACCTGTGCGCAGATTCCGAAATTTAAAATTTTCACCTATTTGAGATTACTCCTTTCGAGAATTTCGAATCCGTCATTTTTATCGATCAAAAGGTAATATCAGAATTCCTCGATTATAAGACAGTGAAGTTCAATATAATTAGCCGGATGTGTCGAATATTGCCTTCGTCTTACTGGAAACTAAATATATTAAATTTCTTTTTTCTTTTTTAGGAATGCTGTAGAAATTTAATCTTGTAAAAAAATGTTAAAAAAAGAGGTTAAATTGGAAGCTACAAATATACGAACGTAAAAAAAAAAAATCCTTCAACGTTCGACAGTAAAATAGATATACCACGCAGAAAATACTGCTTCCGGACATTAACGCTGCTTTTCTTCATTATCGAATCTAACAAATTTCAAACTTTTTCTGTTAGTAGTTTTGTCGTTCGAACTTCCATAGATTATTAACATAAACATTTCTCAAACTTCGTGAAGAAATCGCGCAATTTGTTGGAAAATCTGTTGAATTTTGAAGTCAAATTTTACATCTGATGTCGAAGTCCAAGGAAATAAACATAATGTCTTATGTCATTTGATTTTTCTAAAATGCAAAAAAAAACAAGGTTTTCTTATCAAATTTTCACCGTCTTCGGTTCACTTAGGATTGTCATGCTCCTTTTTATGCTCATCTTTTTAATAATCGAAATTGATATAAATCAGCCACTACTACTAACTAACTAGGCGCGCAACTGATCGTTTCACATCTGGTATATTCGGAAAAGAGTAAAATCTGCATACTTGGTCAATTTTTTCTGAAACTGAATCATTACGCAATCGATTTATTTGTAATAAATATCAAAGAGACTATTTCGACAAAGTGAAAATTAATTCGACGACTAAAAATTATCAAAATACGCTAAATGAAACTAAAAGTATACAGATATTGCGATGCTACTGTTTTTCCTAGAATAAGTGAAAATTAATCAACTTTCCAAACCCGCTCTAAACTAATTAACCGAACGTACGGGGGGGGGGCAACTCCTAATTTCGGCGCGAAGCGACACTACGCCATCTCGGTAGTGTTTCGGGAAATGCGCAGTGCAAACTATCTGTTTAAAGGCGGCGTATTAAAAATAGCGCAACATGCGAACTAGGTGGTAATATCGTTTATTCGTCACAGCTATCAGTGTAATCGGCTAGTTTTTGTCGTTTAAATAATTAAATCGTTACCAGTCTTTTGTCGCCCGATGATGAAGATTAACAGCAGCACGTTTATTTATTTCGTCGCTCTTGGCGAGTTTCGTCGCTTCGTTTTATCGTTCAATTTACCGATCGCACGCTCTGTTCATGGTCGACCCCCTATGCTTCCGTCACAGTTATTACCATCGTTGATATTATTACTGCGGGGTTTATGCCTATTGTTCCTTTCGGCTAAATAACAGGAGAAGGGATGGTTGTTATTTCCGCCTCTGTTCGGCAGAACGTCGACAATAACCGTGAAAAAAGTTTCGAGAGAAGCCGAGGAGAATCCATTGGCACGGACACTTGACGGGGTCGCTGAAATGTGCTAGCCCCCTTTGCCAACTGACGAACGCGTCCCGACTGTCGAACCTCGCACTACTCGCGTCATACTTTTTTATTTCGTTGCATCGGTATATAGGGTTTAACCGGCTAAAAAGGAAGAAATTAACCAATAGCGAGGTGACTTGCTTAAAAAAAATAAAAAAGGCGGTAAAAAATTAACCGGATTGGCGTTATCGACGAAGACCTGGCCGTAAGCTGGCCATACTGAATAGCGCCAAGCAGAAGACACGCATTTCCTGAACGGCAAACTGCCGAGACGATTGATTAAAGCTCGCTCGCTTACCATATTAATGATAACAGTAAAATTGCGCTCACGATGAACTAGCCGTGTCGAACCCATCACCGTTGCTTTATTTAAACTCTATATCGACCTAACCGCGTTTTACATCTGTCTTTTTCAATTTCAGCCCACTTCATCCACTCCCTAATTCTAGTAACGCATTATAACAATAGTAATATCCTCCACTTTTATATCCTCTCCTGAACATGTGTCATTACGATTTCTTCTCTATTATTCACCAGCTTAATTTTTAAATTTCTTTTTCAGAAAAAAGTTACATTGTACGTACAACAAAAAAATGAACAATTACTTCAAATTTTGAAACTGGAATTTTTCGTTTAGTAGACTTTACTTAATTGTATTTCGTTCAGTTGTCAAGTTAAACCCACAAAAAATTTATCACGCTTCGAATCTTCGACTTTTTTTAATACGATTTCTTTCTTTTTTTTTTTGATTATTATAACTGATAAGCTAATACAGAGCGCATCTAATGAAGTACAGTATTACAACATGGTGTGAACCAGATTCTAAAGTAGCTTAAAACTAATTTATTTCAGTATAAAAAAAATTTTGAAACAAGAACCACCTTTATTTTTCTTTTTTATTTTTTAGCTTTGGAATTTATTTGATTAACCAGGTTTTAACTTGTTGCTAGTTTACCTGCTCTGAATGTTAATTGTATTTTATATTTTTACATTTCCTTTAATCAAATTGCATGAGCATGCTGTCTCTTTACCTTGTTGGGATCTGTACACAAAGCTTACTCTGGCACAGTTTCATGTCACGATTTCTACAAATCTTTCGTAGAATTTAAAAGTCTGTGAACTGCCAAAATTTAAGTACAGTTATCCGCACTTAGGAGCGGACACCCAGTTTTAGCCAAAAAATTGACTGGCATGTATTCTCATCTTTTGAGATGATCAAAATGTACATCTACCGATCGTGGAAAGATTCAGTATGCACAACACTAGCCGCACATCATTAACAAAAAAATTACGAAATCGAAAAATTTTCATCTTCTAAGTGAGCTCAAAATTATCTAATTTTGAAATGATAATAAACAGCTCCTGACTTATAAAATAGTACGAAAACATTTGAAGCTTAAAAAAATTCTAAATCCAAGTCCTAGATGGCCCCAATTTTCCCAATTTTTAAACGTTTCCATTGAAATCAAAGCACGCGACAAGAACTTGAAACGATAAACAGTTGAAATTTGTGCTGCTACGTACTGCACAGTGGACTTGTAAATAACGTGAAAATATTTTACATATGCAACGCCAAAAATATTCCAAATTTTTTTAAATGTATTTTTCCGAAAATGAACATAACTAGCAACAACCGCGATCTGTAGAAAGCCAAAAATTTTTTAGGTACAACATTCCTGACTCGTCATTGACAGGCAAATTATGAAACCTCTGAAAAGCAGTTATCTTCGAATTTTTTAAAAGGCCAAAAATGTTCCCAATATCTTAAGTATTTTTATGAAAATCAAAATATCTGGCAATAACTATAAGAGGTAGACAGTTGAAAGTTAACACGTGTAGCAGCACTCTTAACCTAAATAGGACAAAAAAACTTTAAAACCTGAGAAATTTTTAATACAAATCCGTAGACGAACGTAAATTTCATGCTTTTTAAGTATTTACTATAAAAACCGAATTATACGGCGATAATTACAAGAAGTAAAAGATCGAAATTCGGTCGTACAACACTTCTAACTTGTGAAAAATAGAAGAATTACGGAGCCTGAAAAATTTTTGTACATAAAATTCTGCATGGGCCAAAAATTACAGATTTTTAATTTGTTTTATGAAAATTTAACTACCCAGCAATAACTGCGACAGTTAGAAGGCTGAAATTGGGTACGTGCAACATAACATATCAGTGATAATGCCTGAAAAGGTTTAACCGTAATTAAACATGGACCTGAATTCCTGAATTTTTAAATATTCTTATTAATATCAAAATACGTAGAAATAATTTGTGGGGAAGCGGTAAACTGAAATTTGAAACGAAAAACTCTTTAAAGCTTAAAAAATTTATATACATAGTTCCAAATGTACCGAAATTTTCGATTCTTCAAGTATTTATTTTATATTCAAATTGCCTAACGGAAACTGGTACGTGTACAGAAAACTTTTAACTTCTACATTACGGAAAAATTATGAACCTAAGATGAGCCCGATTTTTGAAAATCTTGAAGTATCAAATTATAAATGTATAAGGTCTGGAAAACCGGAATTTATGTGGTGCGCAACAGGCCCTTGACTTGTAAATTTCCAGAAAACTATGAGAAATAAAAAGTTTGTAAATACAAAACCTCAAATAGTTTCAAAATTTTCAAATTTCGGAATGCTCCTTTAATAATTAAAATATACAAATGTCAAATCGACGCATAAAGTTAAATTTGATTAAATTTTGAAATTCAAAAATTTATAAATCCAAAACCCTACACGAGTACAAATTTTTAAATTTTTTTACAAACATCAAAATACACATGGTAATAAATACAGGGTGCGAAAAAAATTAACAATTCTGCCCCAAATTTTCGAAAATTTTCAGATATTTTTTTTTTTTTTTCGTAATTAAAATAATTAGTGATACCTAAAAGACGTAGAAGAAATTAAAAATTTTGTACTTTTTACTAATCTCGACTAGTTAGGAAAAACTGTAAAATCTAAAAATGTGTAAATACAAAACCTCAAATGAATCCAAAATTAAACTTTTTATCGTACATTGCTCTTTTATATATGTAATAAAAAATGAAATATCACAAATATTTTTTGAGTATGTGGTTTCAAAAACATCGCCGTTTTTTAAAAAATATATAAAAATATTTACAGCAGTTTTACAGAAGAATTCGGATTTATTTTAAATCCAAATAAGCGCCTGATAAATTCAGACACAAAAACCATATTAATTTGTAGGCTGCGATCACACCAATTTTGTGGTGAAATGAAAATGGGAAAACTGTTAACTAAGTAGTACAGGTCACTTACGATGTTTTCTAGTACGTAACCTGAAAGAAATTAAAAATTTTCATAAATTTAGTTTTTATTTAGCCATCGTTTTATTAATTTTTTTAGATCACTTTTTTACAAACGGCAGAATAAGAAAAAAGTTTTTTTTTTTTTTTTTGAAGTTTCTGTTTAGTTAAAAGTAATACGTAACAGTACTTCTCAAAATATGCCGGAAAAAAGAAAATGCATTCAATTTTTCTCCGAACAAAAGGCGGTTAAAAGTTCAGGTCGTGTTTCCAATAATAAAAAAATCCAAATTTTTATACTAGCCAGTCCATTTGAGCCGGTAAAAAAACAAACGTGGCCTTTTTGTATTGTCAAATTTTAATAACTATTATTTTCACCTTGACAGTTACACCGCTACGAGGACATGATAATTTTAGTCGGGAAGATTTAAAATAGCGGAAACAGACAACTATCCATGCATCTATCGAAATAAAACACATATTTAACCGAGATATAATGTTTTACGGTTGCTCTAAGTCGGTTCAGTCCAGGTTACGCAACAGTATGATATATTCGATCATTTTTAAATTAAAGAAATACCGCGTCACAAATGTAACTTTAATTTATACTAATAGTAAGCAAGACAGCTCTGTATAAAGACTAACGGCAGCCTACTGTATCCTTTATGGGTATAGTACAAATGAATTAAAGTCCTATGTATTAATTAGTTCACACCAACTTTAATCGTGTACGTATCGAGATTAACAGTGTTTGGTTATAAATATACAAAAATTTTAATTTTCGATATCAGACTAAAACTATGTTGAGAATAATGTAACAAATTTGAAAAGGAGAAAAATTTTAATTGTGTTTATGCGTTTGAATATTGTTGGTGAAACATAAACGGCTATTTCAATATCAACTACGCTCGCCGCTGAAAAATTCATAAATTCAGGATAATTAACGATGGTGTATACATTCAGTAGTGACATTAAAAATATTCGAAATTCGCCTAGTACTGAAATCAAACCGAGATCTACACACTTCTCGTGGAGATCAAAATAAGCACAAGCCAGCGTGGACTTTTTCAATTTAAAAAGCAGTGTTTTTTGACTTGGCATAATTGGTAATTTTTACTTTTTTTTTTTCTTTTTTTGAAATTCAAATTCGCTCACTTTGTCCGCAGAAATACTTTTAATGTAAATATTCTTTTTTCCCTATTTCTTGTCTGAACCAAAAGCGGCAATTTAGATAAGCGAAATTACGAACGAAAAAAAAGGAGATTATTGCAAAGACAACTGATAAGGAAACCGTGAAAATACTACGGAGTTCTAAAATTCGAGGCATAAAGGACCAAAAAAAGAGAAGGGTAGAAATGGCAAAGACCTGATGGCATTGCCAAAAAAGGCTACCATCCATAGGATAAAAAAAAGTAGGATAAACGAGGAATAGACACGGAAAGGAAACTATGTACATCGAAAAAACGGAATGATACAGAAGTGATTGCGAAGCCATTCGGTGAAGGGAACTCGTGGAATTGAGGACTAGAAGACATTTGACAATGGGTAGAATTTTCAATGTCGAAAAAAAAAGAAAATAAACTAAAATATAGGAAAAGCCAGAAAGCTGTGGGCCTAAAGTAAACGGGAGATGGTAGATTTCATAGCTCGTTCTTCCATTTCCAAGGGCAGATTTTTGGGCACATTTTCAGTTCATAACGTTGTTCTTCTTTCTTCAGTCGCTAATTCCAAATTATGGCTTAATTCTACCTCTCTATTCAGCTATCTCTCCGTCCTCGTCGATGATTCCTTGACTCCCCTTCTCTTGAACACGCTCTACAATCACCGGTATTTGTCGCCTTCGCTTTAACCATAGTCTTCTTCCCGCATCATTTATTCGGTTTTCATCTGTATCTATCCCATTTTGTCCTTTCCACATACTTTCCTTGTGATACTGATCACATTTTGTTTGAATGTGTGGCCTTCTCTGTTGAGCAATCGTTCTTCTATTCTTTTCTATTAAAAATTGATATCCCTATTATCCTTAATGCTTATATTCTCTCATTTTCTTCCGCTTCTGTTATTCCTGCCCTTGAATTATTTTTATTCTCTGTCTTTAAACGCATAAGAATATATAAATTTATTTTCTCCTTCTTCCCATTTCTTGGTCTAATATCCTCGCTGACAAACCCATTAAACAAAAAAAAAAAAAACTTATTTAAAGAGCAAAGCGGACATTATAAACACTAAAATTCGGTTCCGCTAAAAGGACTAAAAATACTAATTGTTTCATTCGATTTCAGTTGAACTGGTCATACACGGAAGATCGATTTTTAATTAACGAAACGGGAACAAAACTGCGTTTAAGAGCAATAGAATTAACCAATGATAAAAGTCATCAGCTGAAACAAATGTTGGTATTGTGAATTTAGGGGGAAAAAATTGTTACAAAAAAATCAGATTTGAAAACAACCTGCGGAAGTAATTATTAGGAGGAAACAGGGGAGCCAAAAAGTGCGCAATGTTTAAAACGGTCGTTAAAAATGATGTTTCTTTTCTTTCTTTTTTTTCTCCCACGCCCCTAATTAGGAAAAGAAAAATTTAGAACCGCCGTTAAATTTTGTGATTAACCACGGAGAGAACGAAATTTGGTGCAAAAAGTAGTTCCAAAGGGAGGCAATAAATTGGATTAATGAAGGGAAAGTTATTATGCGAATTTATTAATTATAAATAAGTACGCAAGATGAGCTGAAATGTGAAAAAAAATGAAGTTTCATTAGAAGTAAAGGCTTTAAAAAACGAAACATTGGAGAAGTATAAAAAGTGATAGGTTATCGATAAAATTATTGCATGGCGGAAAAGAATGATTTGGATTTTAACGGGGTCGCTTCAGTTGAAATTTTAGGGAATTTGGAATGCGTTCAAATTTTAAAGGTGTAAAGGTTTACAACGACGGTTGCATATGCGATCATAATTTCGGTAATATAATTCTTATTGCTTAAGTTTGGAAAGAAAATTACGGTGGTGCAGCTAAAAAAAAATCAGAAAGCCAGACGTATTATTAATAGGAGTAAATAAATGGTTACAATTCGGAAAAAGGTGTTTATTAAAAAGATCTTCAAAGGGCTTAAATATGACGCAAGAGACATTTCAAACGAAAGCATAAACAGCGTTTTTTCTTTATTTTTTTTTTTTTTTTTTTTTTTTTTTTTTTTTTATTGAACATACACCCTGTCAAGAAAGTATCGGGAATTGTCAATTTAAATCTCCCGGGTAATAGCTAGGCAGATAATTTTTTTTTTCCAGGTTGGTACAACTGTTTTGTATTATGATGCCTATTTTTAGCGCGATCTGTCAACCAGTGTGTTTACAGCAGCTGTTAAAATCAGTCGACCTTGAAGTGTTTTGTCGAAGTTTTACAATGAGTGAAAATATTGAACAACGTACTTGTGTTAAATTCTGTGTTTCGAACGAAATTTCTTGTGCCGATACACTGAAAATGTTACAGAAGGCTTTTGGTGAATCTGCTTTATCAAAAACGCGGGTTTACGAGTGGTACAGAGCGTTCAAGGATGGTCGGGAGACGGTCGAAGACATGCCTCGCTCTGGACGGCCTTCAACGAGTGTGACCGATGATAACGTCGATAAAATCAAGGAAATCGTTGCTGAAAATTGTCATGTGAGCTTGAGAGAGATGGCTCATGGATTGGGCATGTCACACGAGAGCGTACGTACGATTGTGCACGAAAAATTGGGTATGCAACGCGTTGCGGCTCGGCTTGTTCCGAAAGACCTGAATTTCTTTCAAAAAAAGTACCGAGAACAGGTAGCTGCAGACATGCTGGATCGAGCCAATTTGGATCCTACCTTCTTGGAAAAGATAATTACTGGTGACGAGACATGGGTGTACGAGTACGACACGCTTACGAACCAGCAATCGTCCGAATGGCGGCCAATTGGCGCGCCCAAGCCGAAAAAACCTCGCCAAAGCCGATCGAAAGTGAAGATCATGTTGATTGTTTTCTTCGATATTCGAGGCGTGGTACACTATGAATATGTGCCAGCCGGACAGACAGTCACCAAAGAGTTTTACTTAAGTGTTTTGAGACGTTTGAGAGAGGCTATCCGTCGTAAACGTAACGATTTGTGGGTCGACAATTCTTGGATTCTCCATCACGATAATGCGCCGTCTCACAAAGCTATAATTGTGAATGAGTTTTTGGCCAAACACTCGGTAAATATCATCGAACAACCGCCGTATTCACCAGATTTAGCACCCTGCGACTTCTTCCTATTCTCAAAACTCAAATTTCCGCTACGGGGAATGCGCTTCGAATCGATTGATGACATCAAGACGAATGCGACGCGAGAGCTAAAGGCCATCCCGGAAACCGCCTATCAGAAGTGCTTTGCCGAGTGGAAAAAGCGTTGGCATATGTGCATCGCTTCGAATGGATGTTATTTTGAAGGTGACAAAATAAATTTGGATGAAAATTAAAAATTGTTCGTTTTATTTAACAATTCCCGATACTTTCTTGACAGGGTGTACACATGATTGTAAAATGGCAAGATCAAATGAAAAAAAAGTTAAAACTACTAAAAAAAGCCTCGTCATAGAGTTAGAAGGTTTTTAAAGATGAAAATGTAAATTCCGGTTAAGTTAGAAAGTTTCGAAAAATGTTAATTACAAAATTAGCTAAATCTAGAGTCAGATTATTTACAGCCATCTTGCGGTCATTAAATCATTTTAAATGCTACTTTTTGTAAAAAATTTTTAAATTTTTAACCGTTTTTCTATTTTTAAACTCATTTTGATTATCTGTTTCATGACATCGCTCTTTTATCGACGCTTTAATTCGTTCAAAATATCAACCTATACTGTTTTACATCGAATGGTAAAAGTTAAATTAATTGATTACATATATTCAGGTGTTACTATGAACGTTGTCTGTGTTTAAACAAAATCAGGTTCATTGTGCAAATAGAAAATTCGCATTCAATGTTAACAAAGAAATTTTTGTAATTACTACAAACAAATGTGTGGTTATTGCAACAGTAAAAGTTTGTACTTAAATAAATACCGATTCGCACGGGTTAACTTTCGCAAACAATTTCTTTTAAAAAATGAAACCACTGCTATACTTTTTAGTTCGTCTCTTTTTTTTTTCTTCCTTTTCTTGAATTAAACTCTTTTCCCCCTTTTGGCCTATTATTTTTATTAACTAGCAGCACCGTTAATGTATTCGTATTGTTCTCCGTATAGGACGTTGTTTACCATATTATTACGTTTTTTGTTCTATATTGTACACATTGCTTGCGAAGTATTATTTTTCACTTGCATCCTAGACCGTGATGTGTGTCTAATACGAAAAAAATCGCGATGTCCGTAAAAAAAATAAACAATTTAAGCTTATTTATGGCGAGAAAAAAATCTGTTGCCTACACCAGAGTACAGAGAAAGCGTTAAATTAAATGAGAACCTGTTCGAATTTACTCCAAAGAATAAAGTTGAAAACCGAGCAATTTTGGGAAACTTTAGCACGTTTTTACGTCAAAATTCAATTTCGATAAAGATGTAGTAGTTTTCGAAAGAAAGAAACTTACAGAACTTAATTTGGACTCGAATGATTTGACTATCAAGCAACGAAGTGGTAATATATACCAGCTTAAATTAAGAGAGTATTTCTGCAGTTGAACTATAATGAATCGCTAAAACAAAGTAATAATAAAAAAAAAAAAAAACGGACAAAAGAATAATACGTCTCTGTACGATCAGTTGTGTTAAAATTTTTGTAGTAGGTAATCAGTATGTACCAAAGGTTTATACCAAACACATAATTAATAAAGGATTTTTCGATTCCGCTAATCACACTGAAATTATCATGTTAGAAAATATTATTTGAATGGCTAAAACGCAATTACCCAACATCGGAATAATAAACCTAAGTTTTTGTTCATTCTTTTAACAGATATGCTTACTGTACCCCTGTCCAAACCGAACTAAATTTTCATATAGAGATTTTAGAAGGAATAAAGTGCTATTGGTAGCAAATAACCCGGCCAGTAACAGTCGTTTTATATATATATATAGGTATATATAAACTCAGCCCTTTGTGCTTTGCAAGGATCTCCGCTTCTTGATTCCGCCGGGGACTACCCCCTACCCCAATTTCTATCTCTTCTATACTTTTTATAGAATGAGGAAAATTGGCAATGTCATTCTTTCAGATATCGATACAAAAAAAAAAAAAAGTGGTGTATTCTATTCGGCTACATTTATTTTTTTATAATGAAACGTTTTGGGACAAAAAGTGCAATAGAAGTTGGGCTCAGAATGATTATCATTAATATATGTATATGTATGTATGTGTGCCTGTGTGAGTATGGTTACATGGGCGTGTTATACTTATATAATGTAAAATTTAAATAAGTTGTTACAACAAATATTCATTAAAAATTTATTACGAGTATATTACGATTACAGAACTAACGTTATTCATTTTGAATTTCTATAATCCACTCTCACAGTTTTAATTTTATAATCATGATATATTAAATGGATATTTGTTGTAATAACTTATTTATATTTTATAGGAATATTATATTTCATTGAATTACTGGTTTGTTTGTTTATTTTTTTTTTTTTCTGTTCTGGATACAAGCAGTGGGACAAATTTATGTAGTACAAACTGTGCATAAATTTATAAAAGTGAATGTACCTATGGATATATATTTAATTTCCACGTAATAAAAAAAATAAAAATACTTTGTGTGTAAGTGTGATGAGTACTTAACTATCAACACCGATGAAGTTATAATTGTTGAAATTAAACATTATCAAGTTTGCAATGGTAGTGTTTGTACTTAGTCACCAGTTACAAACTATCTTATTTAATACAATATTAAAAAGAGTTACTGCCTATATATTCAAAACAATCGTTTTTGTTTTATTGTATTTTAAGTTGACTAAATAAATAAGTGCATAAGTGAAACCGTTATAAGATAATTAGTCCAATTCGAAGTTCAATCGTTCGGAATCACAGAAGCTGAGAAAGAAACGTTTTTTTAATTACTATTGAAAGAATTTAAGGAGATTATTGTAATTGGTGGAATCTATTCTAAGCTGAGTTTTATCAGTAATATTATATTGTTGCCTCGATGTAGCTAACTGTTTCATAATTATTATTATTTTTATTATTTAGAAAGATTTGATATTTGATTTGATTATTATTACCATTATTATTATTATTATTATTATTATTATTATTATTATTATTATTATTTTGAAATGTGCTAGTAAAGGTGGTGCGAGTGAAATTCATACCTAATACGCATTGACTGAAATCTATTTAAAGTAGTTGTTACTATATGAAATAGTCGTAGGTGGCAAAAAAAACAAAAAAACAAAAATCATTTAAGGTATTATCGTTAAAAAATAATTTTTTTTTTAAATTAAATTTTTGTCATTAAAGTATTTAACTCTAAATTGTATAATGCATCGTTCAGATAAGTGTAAAAACAGTAATACAATCTAGTTCCTAAAAAAGATATTCCCTACATGATTGATTAGTAATTTGCGAATTACTGCAGAGTTATAGTGTTCCAAAGTTAAAAAATTATCCAAATTTCCATGAGTAATCTCATTAGCAACGACTTTATAAAACTCAGCTGCACGATTTACAGTCACTTGAAATATAATTTTTAATTATTTCATTCATTATTTTCAATAATAATTATTGGTAATAATACTTCCACCGGAATGATCAAGAACCGAAAATACGCAATCTAATAAAAATCTCGAATCGACGATTGAATATAATAAATTTCAGTTATCGTTCTTCTAAATTTTTTACATATCGTTCATGTTTCCGAAGAAGATGTAATTTAAATACCACGATAATTCATTATTTTTTATATGGGAGATTAATAATTTAAAGCACTTTTAAAGGTTAAAAGTGTCATAGCTGAAATTAGCGAGAGTAACTTTTGATTTGTATGTATGGAATAATTGAATAATTTCTTTTAATATTTGAGCTTTTTTTGTTTGATTTTCCATAATTCGGAGATTAAAGATAAACGTTTTTCAATGCAAAAAGGTGTTATATATTGAAAATAAAATTTGTCACGATGGGCTAGTATTGCTGCTTTTATATTTACTTTTTATTCGCTGATTGTATACTTTAAATCTACTAATGTCTGTAAAGGATTTCAAACGGCTTTAAATCAAACGTATTAATGTTTTCTGTTTTGATTTTAACAGTTAATAATGTTTGTTAATGTATTATTAGCATAAATGAAAAATACATTACAGTTTGAATAATGTAAATTATGGGAAAAATTAATGCAGTTTTTTTTATGCGTCGTTTTGATTTGATGTTGTAAATAAATCGTGTTTCTAATTGGACTTTTTGATAATGAATACAGAAATAATAATGATGATAATAATAATAATAACCATAATAATGGTTATTTTGGCTAGCGGAAATTTGTTTAAATAACCAAGGTAAAATGATGGTATAATGCTATTGTCGAAGATGGGTTGGACCACAGTGTGTTCTCATTTGGCTGTGTGTGTGTGTGTGTGTGTGCGCGCGTACGCGCACTCTATAATGTAATTAAATATAACGGTTTTAGTGTGATATCCCTCAAAGCAAGTAATGATAATACTGATGAGTCGATGGTATTGATATAATCTGTGTGACGATCTGCTGTTGTGTGTGTATTTGAGGTTGGTATTATGTATTGTAATACGTAATAATGCGGCCATATTCATTCTAGACTCTCCGACGAGTTTATATCCCATCGTATGTGATTGAATAAAATCGTTCAGCCTTCTAAATACCATTTCAACTATCCCCACTACAACACATAAACGTAAACTAGACTGTCTGGTTCGGTTTAGTAGTGTTTATGTTTTAGTTAAACCAAGGATTTATTTATGAAGAGTTGTTTTTTTTTTTTTTTGTACTCTACAGTATTTTGACTTTCTTTTTTCTTCTTCTTTTTTTCTTTTTTTTTTTTTTAAGGGTTATGCTCCTAATTTAAAATAAAGATGATTTCATTTAAAAAATGGAAACTTTTTATCGTAATGACCAGTCCTTATTTTTAAAATTACTGCCGTGTAACATATTTTTCTTTACTTATTCTTTGCGCATCTGTTACCAAAGCGTACGCGACATATACACACACACATGTATATATATATATATATATATATAGATAGATATATGTGTAATAAAAATGATTTAAAGCTTATCCTTCTTATATAACTTCCTTGAATTAAAACAGTATTTACATTAATTCGATTATATTAAATTTCGTAGTTTCTTTAAAAAAATTTATTTATTTTTTACTATATATTTTTATATTTTATAAATGCAATTTTAAACTGTTCATTAATTCGACTAATTTATTTTATATACATATGTGTCGACTTGTCATATTTATAATAGACCGTTATGTTTGGTTACATTAGAAATAGTTTGTTTTTGTTCCTTATCACATCAGGAATATGGAGTTTTTGATCCGAAACATGTCGGTGGTTTTAATATTTATTATTTTAATATATGGGGCATTTCACGTCAAATGTCCCAGCAGCGCGTCGCTCGAGCGTCAAAACGCTTACTTTTCAACTGATGATTACGCCACTAAGAATCATACACAAAAAATAACGACACAACACGTTTTCGATGTATTTTTTCCTCAGCTTTCCAATGAAATCATTCGCCCTTTCTTGAAAATGTGCCTTTGTAACCCCCAAAAAAAGACAAAACGTGTTATATCTTTAAAAGGGCATTTTTAATATTTTTTAAATACTCCAGATCGAAAAAGGAGGGATTTTTACGTCGATATAGCAACTTTCATCAGAGTGCGATTTTTTTTCTTTTACGAGATACTGAACGTCAAAATAAAGACGGACAGCCGCTGTAATACAAAATGTTTATTGGGTTTTTCCAATATCTATTTGACGTCGAGCTGGATTGTGGTTAGCTTACGTTTATTTAGTTATGGATTACCATCGTTGTGATTGTGCTGAATAACCAGAGCGAGCGTCGTCGAAAGCGCGTATTACTTTATGAACATCGAAAAACTTGAGCTTATGGTATAACCTCGGAAATTAATTTATTTAGCTTTAATTAACGAACTTATTTATCATAGATTAATTATTTCTCATTTTTTCTCTAACGCTATATTCGGTTTTTCATTCAAGATGCATTAATCCGTTTGGTAAAAGTAATCATCCTATATTAACTCGGCGAAACAGTTGTTTAACTTTTCCACATTTGAATATCCATCAATGCTAGAAACAGCAAAAATTTTTAATAATTGTAGAACTGAAATTTATAAACGTA
Organism: Icerya purchasi; assembly: GCA_039619475.1. NCBI lineage: Eukaryota > Metazoa > Arthropoda > Insecta > Hemiptera > Monophlebidae > Icerya > Icerya purchasi. The sequence goes on along the minus strand of CM077116.1, from coordinate 93,510,893 downwards.
AATCAGATTCATCTATCCCCGATGTAAAAAAAAAATGATCTACAAACAGAAAGAAAAATGTTAAAAACGAAGAAAACAAATAAATAAATTTCTGTGATCCTTATGTAAATATACATTATGTAATTATATTGCAGAAATGTACAAAGAATGTTTCAATGTATAAATAAATAATATATACTTACGTGTAGTATAATTAGTTATTTAGTGAACATTATTGATAGAAAACACATTGTGCCGCGTGCCACGCTGCGGTCTTTACTTTGGCGTTCAATATATCTCAAAAGAAAAAAAAACACACTCTGAGGAAAGTTGCTATATCGACGTAAAAATCCTTCCTTTTTCGATCTAGAGTATTTAAAAAAATATTAAAAATTCCCTTTTGAAGATATAACACGTTTTGTCTTTTTTTTGGGGTTACAAAGGCACATTTTCAAAAAAAGGCGAATGATTTCATTGGAAAGCTGAGAAAAAAGTACATCAAAAACATGTTGTTGTTATTTTTTCTGTATGATTCTTAGTAGTGTAATCATCAGTTGAAATGTAAGCGTTTTAGCGCTCGAACGACGCGCTGCTGGGACATTTGACGTGAAATGCCCCATATATATTTGTGTTAATACTGGTGTTGTTCGTGCTATTTAGGTATATAATATGACCCAAAACGCGTATGATATTAATATTCTCTTAAATTTATTTCATAGGTCATACGCAGAATGTCTTTATAAATTTTCAAATCGCCACCGCAACTCAATTTTTATTTAATAGATTTGTTTATTTTAAAATAATTTTTTTTAGACCAAAATTAATATTCTCTTTTTTGGCCTTTGTTCCAAGAACAAATCGATCCAAGAGAAATACGGAAACGTAAAATCGGCCTCGCAGGATAGAAACCAGTCGTTGTTAGCACATTGGGAACTGCACTCAATACCCATCGCCCCGTCAGAAGTCCACGACTATATTTCATTCTACCCGTTCGAGTGTATAGTATGTATTTTTAAAATAAACGAGCAGAAAAAATTTTAGCCGCGTTTCTGCAACAGTAATAGAAAACAGCTGTGCGCGGTCCCTCGGAATAAGGTGAAACTTTACACCTAGAATTTAAGTGGTCAGCTAATTTTTCGATATGATTAAAAGTAATTGTGAACTTACGCAGATTGTACTATCGAAGCGTCGCCGTAGAGACTATTTGTAAGGATTACAATAAAAGGTATTAAAAGGCTTTTAGAGTGATCGCGATCCCAATGAACCTAACCCTTATGCACTAGCTTCAATTTTTTCCCTCCGAGTAATCCACGCCTATCCGCAATTACTTTTTTGGTCCCTCGCTTTGACGCGTTAACTTTATCCATGGGCGCATTAGAAAGTACATCTACTTCGTCTATTCATGCGTGTAAGTATGAAATATCTAAACATTTGTTTTCGTTTTATGTAAAGAACCGGATAAGACAGAAGAAAACGATGTGGATGATAGATTAATAAAAAGGGAAGCTCAAGAAGAACTAGAAAGAGACAGCGAAGATGTTCCGAGCAGTATATTGTCTTTGTCCGATTACGATGCAGAGTTCTCATTACAACGAACGTTGCCACTGATTGATCTGAATGCCGGTGAACATCCTCAGGTAAGAATAATATTCAATATGTACGTATGCATAAATAAAACGAATATTAAAAATATTCTACTATTCTTACGTACTCGCCGTTACAACCGTTTGTTACTGTCTTTATTAAATTTATTGCTGAACAACCCTGTTTGCTATTTCACTATATATCGGAATCACAAGAACACTATTACAGAAAAGTTTTTTTTTTATTCATGCTCTAATTGATCAAAAAACTTTCAATACGAATATAATCGTCAGTTGATAAATTAAGATAATTGTTATTTTTTAGTATTTTCGATTATTTGTCATCTGACGGGGCGAGTAAATATTTAAATAAAGATATCAGAACTATCCAAAAATATCGTTTTGACAGACATGATCAGGAATCGTGGGGAGGTAGGGTTTGGCATGCGAAGTAAGCAGGAGCAAGTCTCCTGCGTTATTAAGGATTCCTTTATTTTTTCTAAGCAAATAGCTGTCAGTTGTTATAAAAGAAAGCGAATACTTTAATATCCGGAATTTATTTATCAGATCATAGCTATTCGCAAGGTTTTTGTGAGATATTTACCGTGTTTTTATGAATAAAATACCTGATTATGATAATCAGAAATATTCTAATCAACCTGTACCTACGTGTGATAAGATTGTCTCCCCGTCCGAGAATAAATTTTGTCTTATTATTCTCGATATCCCTCCGCTGCGTCCTATTTACCTATACTCGAGAAATGAAAAGACAGAAAAAAAAAACAAACCACCTCGCGCATTTACGAATATAAACGTCTTATTCGATGAAAATTTACTTGACAAATATAAAAAATCGATGAATTATAAAGTGCCACTATTAGTTTTTAAGTGTACGTTTGAATTTTTCTTAATTAAAAAAAAATATATATATTTCTCTGAGAAGTTTCGACAATGCGTAAGAAACATTTATACGTGGGAGTCAACAGAATTTATTTTTAGAAATGTTTGTCTACGATGTCTTTGTCAAATTTATATGCCTTATAATAACTCCCGTGATCATGAAGCTTTGACTTCGAAACGCCGCCGGGTAAATAAATATTAATTAATTGTTTTTATATCGGTGTGCTTTTACTTATTATATGTTTGAAACAAGATCCCTTCTTCTGCGTTAATTTCTCAATTTTTTATCCACTGGAATTTGGAAATTTTCAAACATTCTAATTTTTCGCCGCCTAATCATCTAGAACGTTAGCTCATATACCAGGTTCGGATGTATAAACTTCGGATAATTTTTATTTGCGAGTTGTGATTGTCAGGAATTACATGCGCGTCGGTGCGAAGGAATGCCTTAGCTTTTATTTATCAATCTATTTTCAGCTCGCGTGTGGTAATTTCGACAAAGTACAGCGCTAGTTTCGCTCTTGCCTTCCCGCTGGATTTTCTGTCTCAGGAATTATTACTTTAAAGCGCTTGAGATTTTCTGCTTAATCGAAGACATTTCCTCCGAATAACCTATTCCGTAGTCTTTCTTGTCTTGGCTAGCTTATGAGTGAGTTCTTGTTAACCTGCACGATCTTAATACAGTTAGAATTATTTTTGCGAATTATTTTGCGGTATTTATTAGGATGTCGTATTCGTCTTTGCGATAAACAGAACTCTGCTTTAGCCCTTTCTTCAGTATCAATTCTACCGTCGAAAGAATACCATCACTCGCGACCAGATACACTAGAAGTTCCATCGGTTGTTGTCGTTCGTGTGACCGATCGATGGAACTGACATCTTGTGATAAGCAAATGCTACTGCCGAAAGAAGTTAACTTGTATTTTGCGAAGTGAGAAAACCGTATCACGTTTAAATGTGTAACAACTGTAAAAAGGCTTTGTTAAGTTTAAAGTAATTCTTGTTATGCATTTCTTTTATATGTAATGTTTTTTTCCGCGGTTAAAAGCAATAAAAACTGTAACAAGACCATTTGAAGAAATATTTTTCAGCTTGTTTTGAAAGGAAAAAAAAAAAATGGGGTGCATATTGTTTTTGAGGCGAGTGCTTATGTGTACCCAGCTTGTTAACGAGCCACCGGTCACTAACAATCAGAAAAACTTTCTGTGCTCTTTGAACTGTTTTCGAAAAGAAAGAAAAGAGAAAAAACAAAAAGGACAATTTCAGTCTTGAAAGCATTGACTTTTCGAGAAGGACAAAGAAAAATCTGTCATGATTTTTTTCTTAAGAAGTGTTACCCGTACCAATAATTAAACATGCAGATGCCTCTTCTTTTTAATTAACTTAGAAACATTTTTAGTACCGGTCACTTTTAGTTTATGTTTTTGAGGTTGGGAAGTATACTATCCAGGAGCAACAGCCTAATCAACCTAGGTACCTCTTTGGGTTTGATCGAAACGAGCAGCGCATTTTAGATTTTAATCAGGCGCGAGATAGAACGAATGAAGAAAGCTAAAACAGGAACGATAGACAAGGATGGGAATGAAAAAATGTAGGCAGCATCAGATATCACAGAGTAGAAGGATTAAGATGCAAAAGCTGAGAATAAAAGAGAAAACGCTGAGAGAGGAAAGTTGGGAACATTCAAAGAAAATATAATTGACGTCATATGGAAAAAAGGAAAATCATTAGGATGAAGAATGTGCAGATGATATGAAAAAGAAACAAAAAAGAGTGATGAAGAGAGGAAGCCGTGTCGGAAACGAAGGCGACATATGGCAAATAATCATGGAACGACAAAGAGAAGGAAACTTGCTAAACCAAGGAATGGAAGAAGCTAAAGGTTGAATAGTATAAAAAGAGTTAGAATTGGAGAAGAAGAAAAAATAAATATTCCATAATTGAAAGTGGAAATGTTTAGATAGATGATTAATATTGCGAGCAGGAAATTTTCGAAGGACATTTTACTTATTACGATTTTATCTGTTTATACTGAGTGCTCTGCGTTTTCGTGATTAAAAAAAACCACAAAAACCCTGACTCGATCTCTATTAAATTCAAGCGAGCTCAAAAAGTTCGAGATCTTTGATATTACCGCCTAATGGTTTTACGTAAAAAGACCGATCTTACTTTTTCATTTAATAAAAACGAATACTTTGTAATATATAATAAGATCACTACAATTGTAAGAAAATAGTCTTAAGAAACACCGTTTGTTATTTTGACAAATTTTTTAAGATTTTTTAATAAAAAGTGTTGAAGACGAAGCTTACGGATATATTTTTCAGAGGGTTAATTAAATTTTGAAACAGTCAATCAGTTTACATATATCCCGTTAAAAAGCGATAAATGAACTGAAATTTTAAACTTAGCATTAAAATAATATCTATATATACATATATATATATAGGTATATATGTGCATTATATATAGTAAACCATTGCTTACAAGAAGGTAAGATCTAAATTTTTGACATATTTATGTTATAAAATAACATCGGTACATCCAAAAATTGAACATTATTAATTGGATATCCTCAACAAAAAAGAAATAGGTAAACTCACCTTTCCGTACGATTTGTATAACTGCGTACTGGATGCATTAGGACTGGTGTTGATAAAAATTTAGTTACAAGATCAGCAATGGAAATGTTTAAAGTTGTGTGCCTTAGAGTGTTTAAAAAACGCATTTATTTCACAAGTGCCGTAACAAATTTAATAATATAATGAAATGAAAAAGTTCGTTTCTGGATGCCGGATTATTTTCTCCCATTTTTTAATAAATTATTTTTTTTTATAATATGTATGTATATTATTTATAGTAAATCTTAACGCTCGCGAGTTGTGAGTTTCAAAATTTTCTCGAGAATGTTAATCTACTTTTCTGTATAGGCTGCATAGAAATAAGAACCAAGATGGCGAAAAATATAATTTTCTTTTTATGAATTAATTCATGGCACCTACCGGAAATTAGTTTTTAAAAAAGGAAAAGAGTATTATCATATGAATGATAGAAGTTAACTTTTACGCTTGAAAATAAATTAAAAATAATCATGGTCATTGGATTTTTGCGAAGTAATAAATCACCATTTTTTTATGCCATGTGCATGGTAAAATTAAGACGTCTGTGAAATATTCTACTGTTGCATTCAAAAAGTACGTATACACTGAGAGGCAGTGGTGGTGTTTCATTCGGGTAGAACCAGGTTCGAATCCCGCTGTCGCACATTGTAACCTCCAAAAATTTCACTTGCGCTGGGTTAAATTGAATCATATCTCGCCTGTGGTCCCCCCCGTCTAGAATGCTTCGTAGATTTGTTACGGTTATTTTGCGTACTGGTCACTCTAGAGTATCGCAGAATTTCTCTTGCAACAGTTTTTAGGAACCGGAATTGTGACAATCACACTAGTTTTAGTTTTAGAGAAGACACTAATCATTTGTTTTTCAGTTCTGGCTGATTCGAGCATAGTAGAATATCTCTTATTGACGAGTTAATTTCCATTGGGATTCGTCCGCCGCCATATTACATATATTCTTTACCGTATTATGATGACGGTTACTCTTTATCTTATTCAAGTTTGTAAGTATAAACCACATACTTATTTAACATCAAGGTGATACATAGGAATTGTGCTTCCCGAGGATAGTTTTGATCATTGGGCTGGATTGGAACAGTTCAACTGGCCAAGTTCGTTTTCTTTTCAATTTTCTTCCCTTCCTCTTTTTCCTGTTTTCTTACTTTTGTTTTTCTTTCGCTTCTTTTGTGCTTTATCTCTAGTTCATTTAACTGCTATAACTTATTCACGTAGATCGAGTAAATAATTGCGAAAATCTTACGGTATGGTAATTTTAGGTCATATAGATTAACAGTAACCAAAAAAATACCTAATTAACACACTCAAAAAAAAAAAATAAAATAAAAATAAAAAAAAAATGTGCATTGAGAATTTTAAATAATTCATTTAGCGCTATTTTCGGTTGCAACATGAAAAGCTCCCAATTTCAGTATAGATTTTCCTGAACTAAGAGCATTTACATCGATATTCAGAATTTTATACTTTGTAAATATGTTAGAACCGGTTGCTATTTTTCTGTTGCCGTGTGTTGTAGAAACCGTTGATATTAAGGGGGACGTATATATTTCTCATTTTCAGTATATCGTTCGTTTTTACATTTTTTAAGGTGGAATAGGTATTTATTTGTTTTACTTCTATTTGTAAATCTTTATGTAAATAATTTTTATTATTATTTAATTGTTTATCTCTGGTCTTCGAATTTCTTTTTCTCGAACTTACAAAAAATTGTAAACAAGCACCGGAGGGACGTTGCATGTAACAAAATCCGCTTGAACATTTTTTTAAGCTAAGAATAGACGCGAAATAAACCACTCTCAGTTGAACGCAAAAAGTACGGATTCGGTAATTTTTTTTATAAAAGATTCGGAAATATCAATTTATTAAGAGAACACGCCAAATCCGAGTTATTTTAATTTGCGAGGTTAGCCGTAATATCATTCCGGTACAACGGGAATCACATTAAACTAGTTTAAAAAAATAGTCAGTCGCGTCCCTAAAGAAAAGAGGTGTCGAGAAAATTTTTAAGAACGCATCTTATCTTTCGGAATCAAAATTTATTCGAAGAGCACGAAAATTTAAAAACCGGTTCAGCGCAACCCTTTGAACATGGATTCTAACATACCGCTGCTTTCTACAAACACTCAAAAATGTGTCAAGGAAGATTTGTTCGCTCACGACGTCTGTCTGCGCCATATATATATATATTGTTATCGCACATTGTCTACGCCATCGTGTAATCTCTCACTGGAGAAATTAGGTCAACGCGTATGCATCGCATTCTGTACAGTCGTCAGTTCATTTGACGCTGGCACTGTTCACGGATCAAGCCTACCAGTAAAGAAAAAAAAAAATATTAAATATTGCGAAGAAATTTTAAAAGTCGTTCATTTCAGAACGCAACATTTAAATATACGGAGAGGGGGATGAACTAGCATCAAAGACAAAAAACTTAACACCAACTGTAACCCGATCTTTTGCCGACAAACTCCATCATCTTACAGGACGCGTAGTGAATATTTATAAAATGTTTATCCCAAAACTTTCGTTGATCTTGGGAGAACAGTCAGCGTGTTTCATTTGGTCAAATTATGAAATACATTAAATACTAAGTAAAAGTTTTAAATTGCGCAACCAACTTTTTTTTTTTTTTTTTTTTTTTTTTTTTTAATTGTTTTGCAAAGGGGAAGAAAATTTTACGCTGCAGCTCTTCGCAGAAGTACTGGAAAAAAACTTCGATGTATTCTAAATGTGGGAAAGTGAAGCAGGCGTTACCTTCTATATAGGAAAAAATTTATAAAGTTATCAATATCTTAAAAAGCGAGAATGTGTGAAATTATAGGGTCAACTTTGTACAAATCAAATTTTGAGTAAACTTGCTCGAATTCTCAGCAAAAGCGAGTTTGAAATGGAAACGGATGCGTGCAATACGGGTTAAGTATTTCATAATCTCCCAAGCGAGATTAGTATGTGATGTACCGTCACCGTATTCGTGTTAAATAAGAGTATATCATAAATCTCTGGGTTGATATTCGTAATGGTATAGGAATACCATAAGTTCGATTTGATTTTCGTACTGATGTATAGAAACACCATAAATCCTTAACATGCGCTTTATTTAACGGTTATTTTTGATATGAAATTTAAAGAATAGATAGCTTAATGGTTTTTTTATTTTCAGCTGGCAAAAGCGGCTAGGAGAGTAACTGAAATGATGTTAAAATAAAAACGTTTTTATTAACCTTCCATCATTTGAAGTATAATTTCTATGTAGGACTTTCGCATATGAATAACAACTATATGTTTATGCAGTTGGCCGTATGTGTACGAACCAGCTGTCTATTCATCGATTATAATTATTAATAGACCACAAAAAATGTTAGAGACATAATTTGATCTTTTTTTGTATTTTCAATATGAGACTAATAAAGAAGTACGAGTAAATATACGTATTTCTTAATCGTATTTTGGTGTGATGTGAAATTCTATTTCATTTTTAATACGAAACGCATTTTATACAAGAACCGTCGTAAAAATTGTCCCAAGCAAGCGATTTGCGGCAAGCTGGAACTTTCGAATACAGGGTTAAAATGGGTTTTGTTAAAACTTTTTCCCGTACACATCCGCAGGGTACGGCTTTTTGTTCATTAAACCTATCGCCTTGATTCCATCAAAATTACACCGTACGAGATATTTCGATGGTACACTTAGCTGTGAAAGTTCGTAGAGGTGTTAGCGCAGTTAAGCTAGGTGTTTTTCGGTAATTTTATAATACTCACCGATACACATCTAGTATGTATTTGTTTACTTATTTAAATGATCAATTGAGAACTTTATTTCTCATGTATGTGGATGAAAAAATTTAGCAACACTAAAATAAAGAAAACAGCATATAAATCGTTCAACTTAAGACTGTAATGCCGAGCCACATCTAGAAGTGTGTAGTATACGTTTGTAATTCAAATTTTACAACCATCATTTAAAAAAAAAAGTAATAATAATGAATGTGTTCATTTTGTGGTCGTGCTTATCGCGCTCGCTCTCTGTAATTCGATTTCGTTATTGACGTTACGTATTGTTATGTGTTAACCCGAACAAGTACACCTCGCGAGAGGTATACACCCGACGTAGGTATATACCCCTGAAACGGTCGTCGCCCCCACCCCTAGAAAGTTATCCACTGTTGCAACTGACGATATAACTTCCGATCAATTACGTACTATTACGAATTGCGATTCGCCTTCGCTTATCAACAATGTAGCACTCTCCGCTGCCGGTGAATTCGTTCCGATATCAGTTTACAACAATAACTCTAATACTAATAATAATGAGAACTCTGATGATACTAATAACGAACAATTAACAGAGGTGGTTGAAAACAGAAATCAACACACTCCTATTTAGACGCTGTTATTATCTTCGCTTAATATGTCGTACGAGAATAGTACTAATATACATAAATAATAACACTCAACATATAGAAAATGATGAAAACATTCCAAATGCCCATACGAATATAAATGATTATCACTGCGCAGAAACCAATTTATAAGAAGAAATCAAACTAAAAAAATATATATATATCTCTAAGTGTCTTAAGCATTCCGAGCAGCTCTAATAGTACTAGATCTAAAAAAGTATTTATAACAACTAGAAATTTATTCTCTAACCTTGCTCCTGAAGGTGAAAGTGAAAATGACAAAATCAGTGAAAACGTGAGCATCATTAAATCGACCATGTTATGGTTTATGGAGTAATGAATTATAATAACATGTTAGCTGACTTTAAAAAGAGATTTCCAATAGACAAAATAAGATGTAGATCTCTAAGTGATAAAAACATGTTGAAGTTAAAACTAACAAAATTGATGAATATCGTAAATTAGTACAATATATAAAAACTAGCAACTTAGAATACCACACGTATCAAATTAAAAGTGAAAGACCTTTCCGAGTTGTTATCAGAAACCTTCATCATAGTCCAGAAGTGCAAGATATTACATCCGCCCTCTAGCTGAAAAAGGACATTATGTCCGGAATATCATTAAGGTTAAACATCATTCGGTAACGAAACAGCCCTTAACCATCTTTTTTGTCGACATCGAACCGCATCCTAATAATAACAAAGAAATGTATAAATTACAGTACCTTTTAAATGTGAAAATAAATTTTGAAGCTGCTCATGTAATAAATGAAATTGTTCAATGTGCACGCTGCCAATTTTACATAGGCATAGAAAAAAGTATTGTAATAGACAAGCCACTTGTGTCAAATGCGCGAGGTCTCATTTTACTCACGAATGTACGAAAGACAAAAGTGCGTCTCCTACTGGGCTATAAATTACGGAAATGACCATCCGGCCAACTACAAAGGTTGTTTATTATATAAACAATTACCACCACTCCGTACATATCCAATCAAATCACTTAATAGATCGTTAAGTTCACAACGGATCTCCGCAACTCATCGATTCACATATGCTACAACAAATTATTAAACCAATATCAAATTTTCACTTTGTACCTGTGACGGAACAATTGATGAAAAATACTCCAAATAAGCTTACCTATGCTCAGGTAATCTCAAATAAACAAAATAGTGCCTCCGCCAGCCCTGCCAATAGTGGCATCGAGCAAATCTTAAATTCGTTTCTTGTTAAGATAAAATCATTGTTTAAAGAAATGATTTAACAACAAAGTACAATGTTCAGTAATATAATCAGTACTATCATGTCTGCTTTTATCAATAAAAATTTATGTACAATACACAGAAAGTGTCTTATAAAATTACTTTATGGAATGCAAACGGACTACTACAACATCAACTTGAATTAGAACACTACTTAACTGTAAACAATATCGACATAATACTTATTTTGGAAGCCCGATTCACCGACAAAAATTACGTGAAAATATCAAATTATACCGTTTATTGGACTATCCATCATCATTAGAGAAAGCATTTCCCACTGGGTAGAAGAAAAATACGAAAAATACTACTTGCAGGCAACACGTGTCACAATAAAACTAAGAAACAATCCAATTACATTAGCAGCCGTATATCGTCCACCAAAGCACAACATACAACAGTAGGCATTTATAGATTTCATTAAAACAATGGGAAGTCAATTTATTATCGGAGGAGATTTCAACGCAAAAAAATACCTACTAGGCCTCGCGCTTGACTATATCTAGAGGTTGAAGCTTAAAAACGGCTATCGACTCGGAAAAATGCAATGTAATATCTGGAGGCCAACCAAGTAGCTGATTTACTTGACTTTTTTATTACAAAAGGTATCTCGAGTAATTACATGGCAGTTGAAAACGATCTATCATCTCTATCCTCGGACCATTCAATCCTCCCACTATCGATTAATGTACAAGTATGGCCCACCGAACATAGATTGGTATCATGTCATAAGCACACAAATTGGGATACATTCAGAAGAAACCTGCTGCATGATTCCATAAATCTTTCAATTTCACTAAAAACCGCTGAAAATATAGATGAAGCTATTAACGTCTTCCCAACCCAAATAGTAAATGCGCTTTATAAAAGTACACCGTTGATGAATTACACATCTCCACAATCTTCGGTCTATCCTAATTCTGTGCGTAGGCAAATAGTAATTAAAAGGCAGCTGAGGAGGCGTTGGATGCGAACAAAATGCCCAACTGATAAAGCAGCTTTAAAAAGAGAGATCGGAAATCTTAAGTCGCTACTACAAAACTATAAAAACAATTAATTTAGGAAATATATCACACATCTGTCGCTAATGAAGGACAGTAATTATTCATTACGGAAAGCAGTTAAGTACGGAAATAAACCAATACGTAGAAATGAACCGATAAAGCAATTAATATGGTAGTTGGATTGTAGATGACGATGCTAAAGCAGATCTGTTCGCTATACACTTATCAGGAAAAAATCGCCCGTCGAAAACGTTGTCCATAATTATTTAAATCAAAGTTCGAATGACCCACCAAATAAAATCAATTTAACTTCGCCAGGCGAAATTAATGAAGTAATAAAGAAATTGAGTAACAAGAAGGCACCAGGGTACGATCTCATAACGGGACGCATTTTGAAAGAGTTGTCAAGGAAAGCGTTAGTAATGTTAACCTATATTTACAATGCGATTTTACGGCTTCAATATGTTCCTGTATTGTGTAAATTCACTAATGTTATGATGATTTTAAAACCAGGTACTGTTATCGGCCAATTTCATTCTTAATACAAAAAGCTCATAGACAAAAAAGAAATAATACCAAATCACCAATTTGGCTTCCAAACTAGGCACTCAACAGTACAACAAGTGCATCGGTTAGTTAACAAAATTGAAGAAACCTTTCAAAAAAAAAGAGTTACTTCGGCTGTCTTCCTTGATGTACATCAGGCATTTGATACAATATGGCATCCGGGAATACTTTACAAGTGCAAAAAATTACTGCCAATTCAGTATTACGATATTTTGAAATCTTACTTACAAGACAGATATTTCCGGGTTGTAGTAAATGAAAGAATCATCTATACATAAAATTGAGGCAGGCATACCTCAGGGAAGTGTACTTGGTCCTCTCTTGTATTTATTTGTTTACTTATGATATGCCAGAAACAGATGATGCACTACTAGCAACTTTCGCTGACGACATGGCAATCTCATGGCACCGTACGAGAACCCAGAAAAATTTACAAGGTGTGCTAAATAAAATCATTGATTGGCCGAATAAATGGAAAATAGTAATAAATGAAAATAAAAGTAACCGCATTATTTTTACAGAGAGAAAAATTGTACATAACGAATACAAGCAGATACAAACATATTCATCCGTAAAATATCTTGGAGTACACCTAGATGAAGCACTTATACGTGGCTTCATCATATCAAGACAAAAATAACGAAACTTACATCTAAAAACGGGACAACTTTATTGGTTGCTTGGACCGCGTTCCCAATTATATATTGCAAATAAAATATTGCTATACCACATGGTACTAAAACCGATATGGTTGTACGCAACTGAATTATGCGGATGCGCTTCCAAAAGTATAGTGTGGATAGAATACAACGCTATCAAAATGAGGTGCTACGATCCAATGATCAAGAGCACCATGGTATGTGTCCAACCAAACACTACATCAAGATTAGAAGTGAAATGTGTTACAGAAGAAATAAAGCTGGCAGTTAAAAATCACTTGTCGATGTTAAAAGGATATTAAAATGCTCTTGCAACGAATTTACTCGAAAAAGTTGCAACAGGTTGAAAAGAAGGAACGTTATTTGACCTAGCGTGATTATTCAATAAATAAATTCGGGACCGGCTGATGGGCAGATCTTGAAATTCACGATCTTGTTAACATTGAAATCTAGTAAATGACTATATAGTCAGTTCTAGATGTGAAGGGGGAAAAAAAACATTTAAAAAAACGATTCCTACTGAAACTACGTCACGCTAAAATCATAGCCGAAACATATTTGTAGTAAAGATTTTAAGCAATCTATTCTATTTACAGTTGAACATATATAAAGAAACAATGGAAAAATTTAATAAATTAAACTGAATATTAATGTTTAGTTCCGAATCTGTCTTGAAAATTATATCGAATATATGCGCACCCACAAATCACAGCTAATAAATGTTCCAATTCGAGTCAGGTTTTAACGATATAATTCTTTATTCCAGAGGCCGTTTAAAACATTTAAAACCTTTGAATTCTGCCCGTTCTCGCTTTTACTCTAATAAGATCCCTAGTACTAATCTATTATCCTTAAGTAAGAAATTTAACTTTAAATTTTGGTTGGATATGTACCCTTTCTCCTTTACTAATGATCGCTCCTTCTACCGTTCAATTCAGCCTAACCTTCCTGCTAATCCTTGGTTCTCAGAATTCCCTTCTCTTCCACGTTCTGTTATTGTCCCTATTATTCGCCTACGTTTCAATCACACTCTATTGCCCACTTCCCGTTATCGTCTCTCTTTGGTTTCCTCTCCGTATTGTTTTCTACATCCTAACGAAGCAGTTGTCTGTGATGCTAATCACATTTTCTTCGAGTGTTCTGCTCTTTCTGCGGAACGCTCTTCCCTTTGTTTACTCCGCTTAAAGTTAAACTTTCCTGCTCCCTATTTTGCTTCCTATATCCTGTCCTTCCCTTCTCCGTCTGTTTTTCCTGTCATTGGTTCCTTTATTTTAGCTATTTCCGATCGAATTAAGTTTTAATTAGTTACATTTTCTTCCTATTGTTTCTGGGTAAGTCCTCGGTTGACGAGCCCAAAAAAAAAAAAAAACCCCTTTGAATCACAAACGTTTATACGAATAAGATCGTAAAAATAAGGCACTAGACGTGTTTATTTTGAAAATTAAGGAAATTACAATTTTTTTCAGCTGCGATGCACTACAATTTAGCTTCAATCAAAAAAGATGACCTTTTTTTTCGGAATTTTTCAACTGCTTCGTACTTAAAAGGAATATAACGTTTAAATGTAAAAACTGTTATTTTTCGTTCTGTAATATTTTTTTTTGTATTCATTTAAAAAAAAAAAAATGATTAAATAAATAAATCGAAAAAACAATTTTTACCTAACCAAAGAGACATGCAGATCCCTTATTAATATATAAACGCGGTTCGCCTTTGCTTTTTTTTTTTTTATTTTCTCAAAAAAATCCTTACTTGAAGCGGAAACGGAAAATAAATCACTTCTGTCGTTTATTTTATAAATAACGGAATACTACTTTTGGCTGTTGTCAATACAAAAGAATAAGTTTATTTTTGTATTCGCGTTTCTGCATTCGTTATTTACGATTTTTTGATTATCATTGTTTTTCTCTTTTTTACATGTCGTTTAATTAAGGTGGATTTATGGTCGCATACGAGCGTTAAAACAGAATCGCAGACAAGTACCACTGAAGAAGAAAAGAAGAAAGAAGATACGAAATCGGAAGAGAAAGAAGACGCGGGCATTGAAGCTGATTTTTTGGAGTCGGTAGATTTTGATTTTCTAATCGACATGATACATACACCGCAGGTTCATCATCCGAGGCCATTCCAGGTATGTCACTTCTTAAATTTTCACTACCTTCCTCGTGTATACTGTAGAATACCCTAAATTGACTAACTTGTCACTGAATATTAGTGAATTTTTTGTTAGCGTGTTAATTTATGTTTCTTTCACGTCGAAGTAAACAACTGACGACCACATTAGCGCTCGTGTATTGAATGCGTACTAAAGGAAAATAAATATTTTATAGTTGGATTGATGCATCCCTTTTTATTTATATATATATATATATATATAGTTTTAATTTCTTCGAGCATTTTCAGCGACTGATTCGTCAACGAATTAGTACAATTAAAAGCAGATGGTTACGCGTGACTGAACTATTCAAAATACTTGTATAGTTTTCTTGTAAGTCAGTTATTATTTATTTGTTTGGGCTCGTCAGAGGGACCTTTACCCAGAAATAATTAGAAAATGAAGGAGTCAATTATATCTTAGTCTAAAGCCGGACTCAAGAAGAAAATAAATTACTATTATTGTTTAATTTTTTTGTTTTACTATATATGCCAGATATGTGGAAACATAATATAAAATGATCTATTCATATCGTTGCTGTCGCGAGTCGGTAAAACACCGGAAAATATAATCTTTGGAATGCTGATGAATGAAGGGTGATTATTGTTTAAGTCACAGCATGGTTTATAGAAAATGTTAACCGAGCACGTTTGAACTATGTTTACTCTACATTCATAACAGAAAACCTTTGTGTCATTATCACAATGTGTTTTCGTTACATATTAAAAATTTAGTGGCAGCGATAAAGGAAAACGTAGTTTTATATGATACCATGGAGCCCTTTTCCAGTGAAAATAAATAGAACATATATAGAAGCATCTCAGGTTGCTGATACTCTAACGGTATTAAAACTAAATGCTAGTCTAATCGATACATGACGAATGATTTTCTCATGAAAACTTAGCCTCTTTTTAATAAAAAGACTAACAGGAAATTAATAACCTTCAATAACAAATGCGCATGAACTAGTTTTGTTTCGAAATAAATGTTATAAAGCACTCAGTCTATTACGAGTAGTTTTCGGTTGCATTCGAGGATTCCATTCAGCTTCAAATATAATATTATTCAGAGTTTTAATCGGGTCACACTTTGGTTATATATTCGCTATGAATCTTAAAAAAATAAGTCAAGTAACTCAAAATCAATCGGTAAAGTTGAGTTTAGAAGCTGTAAAATCAATGCTTGTTCATAATTGTCGAAATGAACTACAATCTCGAGATCGAAGGATTGCATAAGTATTTAAGTATTTTTTAAAAATTACAGAACAAAGATGTCATAATCTCAATAAACCACTGAACTATTTAAAATATAATAAAATAAACTTTAATAACAAACAATATAGATCAATAAATTAGATAAATACCTATTTAGAAACGTTTTCGGGCATAACCCATCATCAGCTAACACTAACTTAAAGGAAACTTAATATGCCCGAAAACGTTTCTAAATAGGTATTTATCTAATTTATTGATCTATATTGTTTGTTATTAAAGTTTATTTTATTATACCATTTTAACAAACAGGATGTATTCACCTACATTTATTTAAAATATATGCTCTAAACAAATATATTGCTTTCATAAAATATTACCACATGTTCATTGCCACTCAACATATTACTAAGCTTTATATTTTATTTAATATTAAACCATACCTGTATACAGCATGGATTTCAACTATTTTATTAATACATTTAACATTGAGACAGCAAGGGGTGAGTACTTTGATGCAAGTTCTCTTCATCAGTAAAGAAATTAAGTGTTGGGCACATGATTTTTCAGATTTTAAATCATATATACGAATGAAGCTGTTATTATGATTATTTTTTTTTTTTTTTTACTAAAATAAAACTTAGAATACAAATTCATCTAATCGCTTTTCTCGCTGGAAATGCTGGCTATATCGAAATCATTATATTTTATTTTTAAAAAACTACAAAAATAAATAATTAAAGCTAATCTTGCAGTACTAACAAAAAACGCAGCATATTAAGAAAACAAATTTGAATAATACATTGAATGGAGCATTAAAAGACAAATCGCAAGATTAAATAAGCAAAATTAATAGCTATATATATATATATATATATATATATATATATATATATATATTTATATAAACTTAGGCGGTGTAGAGGGAAGTGAACTGGTAAATATACATTAACTAGACAAAAAAAAAAAATTGATGAAAGATTTGAAATTAAATTAGCAAAAATTAATTATTCAGATGAAAATTGCGATATATAACGCGAGACATAAGGAGTACGATTTTGTATTTAAGGAATAGAGCTATAGCTTTATAGAAGCTCATAAGACATTGTGAATAATTTTAGAATTAGAGTTGAACGCTATCGGTTGTCCTCACAATTGAGGGAACTAGGTATAATAAATTTTGGGGAATACTCTGTATGACAGTGTAAAGAAAAGAAAAAAAGGCGTTCACAAGAAAATCACCCTTATATGAAAATACATTCAATCATGGGCTAGGTCTTTAATGAGTACGTCACAGTTAGTAGCAGTTAGTTCAGTGACTAGAGCTATACGAATTTATTTTTAAAAAATACGGTGTGGAGGTTTACTGGTAAAATCTTTTAATAATTTTTATGGTTTAAAAATAATAATAAAACCAGTAATAACGAGGAGAAAAAATGTATTAAATGTAAAAATATGAGTAAATAAATAAGTAAAAGACTAGCCAAGTGTTGGTTGTCGATGCAAAAATTAATATTTTTTGATTGGTCAAGGAAATATGTTAAACTCTGTGCCGTTTTAACATGGACAATTATATGACAGCTAATTAATTTATCCCAAATCCCCGATCACTAACCATAAAAGTGATGACGCATTGTATAACTAATCGTATTTTATAATGAAAAATATACCGCCATCTGTCGAGCGATTTAGTAAGTAGGCAGCGTAGAATGAATTTCCTTTGACAATGTGCGCACTCTACAATCAGTGAAATGTACTACATTCTAAATGTACGTAAAGTCAATGTTTCCGGTCTTGTTTTTAAAATATTCTACACGGTATCTATTCTATCTGTTTTATTTGTTTCTTGTCGTTTGATTAATATTACATGATGCTACAAATCTAGTAGAAAACACGCTTGGTTGATTCTCGGAAATTTCATATATAAAAGAAAATAAAAAATTTAGAACAACGAATTAATTTTGAAAACGGTTAAAACAATTAAAATTATTAAAATTTCACTTAAAGAGCTACTTTATATTTTCACGTCAGTCTTACCGCAATGGCTCCCTTTTCTTCAAAAAAGATTGCAGCTTGGTATTTTATTTATTTTTTTTTTTTATTTTTTTTTTTTTTTGAGTTTATTCAAAAGTTTTTTTGAAAACATTAGACAACTGGATCTTTTTGTTTTTATTGTTATTAAATTTTTGTTACACCCCATGTATCGTCTGCAGTAGCAAAAGGCTATCACATCACATGCACCATCAGCTTTATATAAACCCGCCTAGTTTGCTAATTTGTTTTAATGTATTTGATTCTTCTTCTTCATTTGCCTTATCCATTTAGCGAACGTTGGCGGCCAATGTATTTAATAATTTCCTTCTACATGCTACGTCCCTTAGTTCCTTTATATTATTGATGGCGATCCAATTTTTTCACATTATCTAGCCAAAACATTCTCGGTCTGCGGTGTCTTCGCCTCTCCGTCAACTTTTACTTGTAATATTAGTTGTAGGAGTTCATATTGTCTCCCCTCATGATGTAGCCTAGATAATTAATCTTCCGCGTTTTAATTAAGGTCAGCAGTTCCTGGGTTTTTTGCAAACGTCGTAGCACCGCATCATTAGTTACTTCTTGAGTCCAGCTGATCTTTGGAGAGCCGTCGATAAATCCACCTTTCGAATGTTTTAATCTTTTTCGATGCGGCTGCCGTGAGCGTCCATGTTTTAGCTGCGCATGTTACTGTAGTCCATATATAGCCCCTAATCGGGCGTAGTTTTAATTCTGTAATGAATTTGATTACTTGCTGCAATTGGACACGGTCATTGGACAACATTGCTTCAGAAGAGTCATTTGATAAAGCAGTAGCATTATTGCTTGGGCATTTTCCGAGTATATGACTAAGGTTGTAAACAGAAAATACATACAACACGAATAATGTACGTTCAAAGGCGTAATCGTGGGACCTAAAAATATTCCGATCCTCGGTCTGCGCAAGATCGAAAATTCCCTACATGCCATAACCAAAACTGCTCCTATTTTCTGCGTAATACATACACAAACACCATCTTACAGTCTAACTGAAATAGGTGTTTTGTAATAGTGCATTCTATCTTTGCAGATAGAACACTTTTATCGGATGAAATAAGAATAATTTTTTCTTCTTTGTGACGCATTTCAGCGATATGAAATCTGTAGCGCGTTTTCTTCTTTGCGAGTCAACATTGTTAAATACCGAACAAAATTTGTCTTAAAAACTGACAAATACTATTATTTCAGAAATGTTAAAGGTTTTTCTCAGTTTTTGCCTCTTTTACGGAAACTTTTATAAGCGTTTAAACACTCCAGCTTTTTTTTTTTTTTTTAAGTGATAATGAAATTTCTATAACGTATAGCGTGAACAATTATTTTTTAGCTATACAATAAAATTCACAAGTATGAGTGTATAAGTTTTACCTTTTTAGTGAACAATTTTAAAAAAGTATTTCTTCGAATTGGTTTATTTTCTGGACTGCGTATAAATAACCCCTAATAGAATTTCCACTTCTTCGAGAAATGAAATACCAGGCGCGAATACAAGAATTTACGGTTTCGATACTCAACAGTTGAGCTCATACAATTGAGTGTACGATAAAAAAACCAAAGAATTAAAACATCGGACATTATCGTATAATTTTAGCGTGTTGCAATTTTAATTATTTTGCCAGAAAATGATTTTGTCGATAACCGATGATCATGCACCGTTCGCGAAGCAGAAGTTTTAACCAAAACCAAAAAGAATAAAAATTGTAAGATCATTTACGTATATTTAAATACAAAAAGTGAGAAAATTAAGAGAAAAAGCGCGTTTGCTCTTTGTACGATAAAGCGTGTATTAAAATTAAATTAAATTTTACGCGCATCGAACTCTGCGCACGTTGCCTACATTTTATAAATTCCGATATCAACGATATTGACGATATAGCGGCCTGCTAGTTACCGTCGAAAAACGGAAAGATTACAGAAAAGTATTAATGCAAGTCGATCTTGCTGATTCAAAAAGCAATAACCATCGAAGATCTCAAACGGATTGTAGAACATCACGAAATGTGTTCGAGCGGGTATGTGTTCAAAGATCGCACATCCCAGCTCACTTTATTTCCGATAATGTTAACGTCGAAACAGAAAAAAAATTTCATTGCTTATATATTTTACGGATCAGTTGTTTTTTTATTTTTTTTCTTCTTCACATTAAAAGTACACTACTGCGCCTTTTCCGAGTAATATAGGATATCATTGATTGTACCAAATGATAAACTTTTCGGGGATAGTCCCCATCGAAACTTTAAAGAAAACGTCTTTCGAAGCAAAATAACGTTTGTCTCCTATTTTATCATATTTTATAACAGCAAGTTATTAAACGAAAAAATAAATTGAGTTCTTCTTTTATTTAAAAAAAAGAAAAATTATTTTAAAATAAGTTTACGAAAAATTTTTATCCGTCTGTTTAAACCTCCTCCAAAAGCAGGTTTGGCTACGCCACAATATGATTTTTCACTTACGAAGGTACGGAGTTGATTCTTTTCACACATTTCTTCTAGCGTTGAAGCTCTATTCGTCAGGAAGGCGACGCATACTTGCTACTCGAATAATGATTTATGACGATCAGAAATATTATCAAATACGGGTTCGTCGGATTTTTTTCTTTTTTGCATTAATTCAATTCATCTTTGTCGCGTACAATTGGAAACTTTAAATTTAATAAATGGACGCGTGAATGAAAAAAATAAAAAAATAAACGCTGTTTTTTTAGTCCGGAATCGGGTATTTTTCACGTGAATAACGTATTCTTTTAAACTTGCGGTCGTGCTGCATCTGCACCGGTTTGTTAATTTCACGATATACGCTTATAAAATATCGACTTGCGAGATTATAAACGCGGAAAAAAAGACGGAATTTCTGCATTAACTATCAGGAATATAAACGAATAACCAGAAATGAGGCATCGAGATTAAACACGGATTTATGGCAAAAATAAATAAATACGTCCTTCTTCTTGCGACGATTGCTGGAAAGGATGCCAGGCCCCTTGCCTGTCGTACGTTCTTAATTTAAGATGCGGCCAGAGAGAGCGTTGAATGCCGAGTTACGGCGCAGGGCTAATTCATTTATGCTGGACAGTGCGCCGGTCAACGGTGCAGTCTGTTCCATTCTTCGCTTTCTAATAATAATAGTAGAACGGTTAAGCGCATTGTGCAGCAACGTCTAGGAGAGAATCAGTGGATGATGACTTTCTCCAGCTGACGACGAAATAATGTCCCGGCCTGTGTGCGCGTAATTGTCTATGTTTTTACCATTGCCAGTATGTGCTGCGATATATTTCCCCCATCTCTCTCTCTTTCTCTCTCTCTGGTTTTCCTGCAAACATATATAGCGAGCGAGGTTTTGATAGAGCAAAAATATTCTACATCTTCTTCTCTGCTTTTTATCGCTATCGCTTCATTTTTTCTGATTTTTTTTTAAGGTTACTTTATAAAATTTCATGTTCGCATTTGTTTTTCATTGGCGTGATTCTGTGAGCCTTCACCTATCCGCTTCGACACATCTATTGCGAGCACCGTGTTCAACCATCGGTTGTCGGCTATTTGTCGCTGGCATAGTAGTTGCACGTTATTTTGCTCGTGGAAGCGTGGGTAAATTACTAACTAGCACACAGCCGAGCAAACTCTCTGTAACTAATTTGTTTGTACGCTAATTCGCTTTCACATTTATCAGTATACCAGCATGCGCTTACTGTGTGTGCGTACGCATCGTACGGAATTAGGAAAAGTCAGCGACAGAACACCGGCTTTTTCTTCCGTAGAAGTATGCGATAAAACGCGCGAATCTTAATCATCAGACACTCCTCCGGAATTTCTGTGAAATAACGTTTTCATGCCTCGCCCGTCGACGTCATTGCTGATATAGCGCAAATGTCATTTCACCGTCAATAGGTTGATTATAGTCTTAAACGATGTTAGCTGAAAAATTAAATGACTGCAAAATTGTATCCGGTTTCTTTGAGCGACCTATCGACAATCTTAAAATACAAATGTGAAAACGAATGTGTTGCAGATAAACTAGTTAAACTCTTTGATTCACGCGCTGACCGCTATTTCACGTTAGTATAATATTTTTTTACAATGGAAAATTCAATTTAACCGATAACAAATAGAAACGAGACGGGGGCGGCGGTGTCTATCGTTTTCAAATTTATGAGTGATAGTGGAGATTTTCCCATCTCTATTTCAACGTATTTCATTTTTTTTTTTTTTTTTTTTGGACGCGTCAACCAAGGACCTCACCCAGAAACAATAGGAAGAAGAGTTAACTAATTAAAACTTTATTCAATCGGAAATGGCAGAGATAAAGGAACCAATGGCAGGAACAACAGACTGGGACGGAATGGTCAGGATATAGGAAGTACAGTAGGGAGAAGGAAGCCTTGATTTCAAAAGGAGTAAATAATTCAATGTACTAATCATAATGCCATATTTTTCTTTATTTAAGTTTTTTGTTTGTTTGTCACCCTATTTGAGAGAATCACCAAAAAACAAAATTTCAATAATGAAGAAAAAAACTATTTGCAAAAACAATAATAAGTGAATTTTTTTTTTTTTGCGCTCCCGCACTTGGGCGTATATATATGTGTGCGGAAACGGAATCGAGAACAGGAACGGGTTTTAAAAATAACTATCAAACCCATACCTAAAATAGAATATATATTATATTGCGTTATGTATGAACTGAGTTAAGATTCCTCATCGTTTTTAAATCTATTTATTAAAAGTAAGCTAGTTTAAAGATCGGCCGTTACCAAATTATTGACCATATTTTTGTCATGTTTTGTCACTTAATTTTATTTCAATAATGAATGTTGATATATATAGCATGTAACCCCAATTGCATGACCACATATTGAATAAACAAGAAAACAAACCAGTCTAGCCTTTAAATTTATACCTTTGTCAATAATTCATTGCGCTTTTTCTTCTTTTTCATTCTTGTTCTTTTTTTTCTCGTTTTCCTTCGACGGTATTTTCGGGCGAAAATCATTTTGAAAAGTTTTTTCCAGACTGGGTAGCTGTGATAAGATTTTCCACTTATTAACGCCTATACAAAATTGGAATATTAAAATAATTCGTTAGATAAATAATAACATACTGGTGCAGTCGAACCAAGAAAGAAGAATTACTGAAATGAAAAAAAATAGTTTTAAAAAAAAATGCGGATCTCCTAGCATGTGATTGAGGTAAACAAAGTTTAGGGATTGCGAAATTGAAGTACGACGATTTTTATTTAGTTTTCTTGCCCGCAAAAGTTATTCTTTATTACTTCACTTTGTTATTTAGTTCGTTTTAAAAATAGTTTTGAAAACGTTTCATATTTTCGCAGTTATACTTTTTTACTTTGTTATTTATTTTCTCATTTACTTATTCTTCATTTCTGTGTTTGATTTAAATTCATTATACCTGTAACAGAGTAGTAAAAATCGATTATATTTTAAAATAATACTTACAATAATAATAATAATAATAATAATAATAATAACTAAGAAAAAAATGTAACTCCAAAAAAAAAAAAATTTACTTAAACTGTGAAAATGATTTATAATAAATACATTAAATAGTATTCTCAAAATCATGTTAAAAAATGAAACGTAAAACGAAACGAATGAATTCCAATGAATTTAAACATTTTTAATTTCACAGTAATTTGTTGGCGGAAAATTAATTAAATTGTAAACAGTCGAAACGAATGGTACCGCGAAAAAGCGAAACAAAAAAAATTACTTCGTTCAATGTATAAAGTCCAATGCTACTGAAGAGAGTAGAGCCCAAATATTTTATCGGAACCACTTTTAATTTTACGTATGTTTCTAATACCGATTCCGATTTTAGGTTGAGCAAACCACCTCTAGCAGCGACTAAAATTCAAATTGGCCTAGTGCAAACCGTATTAAGATTTAAGATTTGAATTTCCAGTAACAGCTATAAAACTCCCGTTGCAGGATTTTTTATTATTTTTTCTGTAATTTTAATCTTTTGAAATATTCTAACAAAATATTTTTTTATATACATTTTTCTGAAACATTACTAGTATACACCGCATGACACTAAATTGCGTATGCCAACATTTAAAAGTTATTATTATAAATAATTATTTATAATGAAACGTTTTTACATAATTAATACTTATGATTAATGACATTTAAATATCGTTAAAAATAATAATAAATGGAGATGGTGTGGTCATTAGAGGCGAAGCTGGATAGATAAAATTCAAAAGTTTAGAGCGAATTGGCGGGAGGAAGTACGAGATCGAAAAAAATTGGACGGAGCTTTCGTCCAGCAGTGGACTGATAACGGCGAGAGGAGAATAATAATAATACGTATGATTATGCAGTGATTCAGTACTGTGTCTACGTTATATAGTGTGCCTTCCTGTGACCATTACCTTCTTTGTCGAAATACTTATCAGAGTCAACTGAGCTTCATTTCTGAAAATCACATTGCTTTCATCGCTACAATCATCTGTTTCTTACTCTTTCTTGACCATTCCATTTTCGTCGTATCATTCATTTGATTCTATAAACTGTCCGTCTACTTACTCGCTTACTTTCTTGGGCTTTAAATGTGAATAATTTTTATTTTTTTATTTGTTTTCTAATTAACATATTTCTGTAAAGATTCTTTCTCTGTCTGGGAAACATATATCTATCACCGTCCAACAGAAAAGCGGTCCTCACATACAGCTATAGATTTCCGATCTTTTTTTAACTCGTATCTGTCACGATGTAACAAAAAGATTCGCTCGTCTAAAGGGCAACGCACAGCTGTCACTTTAAAAATATAGAAAATCAACAACTAACACCTACTTTCCGTCGACCGTAAACAGATAGAATACCCCGTTATAAATCAGTCGCGAGTTAGTCACACAGTAATCTCCCACAATTACGTATTTAAGAGTACTCACATGACCGTTTTGTTCTAGTTATCCTGACCACCTCCGTCAAGCAAATTAATTTATATTACCTGTAAACTTATAAAACTAGTAAAAAACACATTTTTTTTTACTTGTGCCAGAAATTAATAAAATGTTATTTAGAGTTTACATTTACATTTATCGTAGTAATCATTTTAATTAATTTTTTACGTTTTTATATTTATATTTACCACGGTGAATATTTAATTCGATTTTGTTTTGTTTTTTTTTTTTTTTTTAAATTTTATCGAGCGTATTTTATCTTTTTATTTTCCCGCTTCATCACTTAAACCTTCCGCGGGAATAAAATTGGTTTGGTTGTTTGTGAAATTAGGGCGCACAAACAGACGGACATATTTTTCGAATTTCTTTTTTTTTTTTCGTTAAATTTTTATTACAACACGTGTGCCATCTATAATTGTAAAGCTATCATATCACGTGCGCCATCTACTTTATATGAACCAGCCTAGTTTGTTTCTTCGTTTTAATGAATTTTATTATTCTCTGCTGTTCGACAGGGTAATCAGAGAATATTGTTTCAAAAAGGTCATTAGATAAAGCAGTAACATCAGTGCTTGAGTATTGCCTAAGTATATGGCTAACCCCTGGTGGAATAGGCTGTAAACAAAAAAGAAATGCTACAGAAATGGATGAACGTTCAAAAATATAATATCCTGTACACAAAATTTACCCATCCTGAATCTGTTCAGGATCGAAAATTCCTTGTCGCAACTCTTTGTTTGATTTGATGACTTCAGCCATGCTGACTGTGATCACGAAAACTGCTTCCATTTTCTGAGAAACATACATATCAATGAGTAGGTCATTCTTAGCCCGCGGTGCATGACACTTTTTTGTCTTATGATTATCTCCCATTAATTTATGTAAGATAAAAAAGATTGAACGCTGTGTTGTGCAATTGCTATTTTTTTTTTTTTTAAATATAGAACAAGTAAAAATGCCGTAGTAAATTGAATACAATTTTTCTAAAAGAAATTTAAAAGAAAAAACATTAGGGGTCAAGAAGGTTGCCTTCTTGCGAGGCCCAACGGACGGAGTTTTATATATATACATATATATATATTGTATATAAAACAGGGGGGGGGGGGGGGGGGCATTTATGTTCATAGGGTTAAACAGGATTGCTGTAGCAGCCGAATCTACTCAGTCCCTGGCACTCCAGAATGTGCAGAGATCCATAAAAACATCACTTCATACAGTGGCGGATCCACGGGGGGTGATGGGGGACACCCCCCCCAGAACCAAAGCCCCTATGAAAAAATTAGTTGTAACAGAGAAACTTAATTTATGCTATAAAAGATTTGTATGAATTTTAATTACGGATTTTAATAATTATTATTTAATACTATTTTCTAGTAAAACTATTAATGTTCCTTTTTTATTCTATTTTAAATACAACTGTCGTCGATCTTTTGCCATTTTTATTTATTTTTAATTTTTATTTTGTAATTTTAATTAAAAATAGTTTAATGAGAAATATATGTATATATTCAAACTTGTTCACGAATAAAGAGAATCCGGATCGGATTACTAACAAAAATAAAAAAGAAGTGAAGTCTAATAAAAATACTATCTTACTATTTCTAAACTACCATTTTAGCTAGAATTTTATAATTTCGTTTTATTTTTCACCTCCTAAAAAAATAAAACAAAATTTAAATTAAATTGTAATAATTATGTATTTTTAAAACATTTTTAGATTTCTATAAAGATCGCTATTTGATTTTCTTTATGAAAAAAGTTGTATTTCTCAAATCTCTGCCTCCGGTGGAAGATTTTACGTAATTATATAATCCTCCGCCCCAATATCCTTCTGGGTCCGTTCCTGCTTCATAGCCTAGTTGAAATAACTGTCTTGGAGTACAATTTATTTTTGCAAATGGGGAACACTTTCATCAGAAGAAATGAGGAGGGACTTAATTACCAATATAAAGAGTGCAAAATCTGATGAGCGTTTTGTGACGGTAATTCGCTAGGTATTAAAGGGTCAAGCCTTAAGATGATGCCATCATTTCAGCCTCTACATCTGTGTAAAAAATCGTTAAGGTAGACTATATGAATTTCACCATTGCTTTCAGTGAACAATTTATGCTTTGCTTGGACATTTTATTTAAATACTGAATAATTTTTTTCTGCGATTACATATGTTGTTAAAAAAGTATAAAATTCATGATTCTATATATAATGCGGAGACGTTTTGTAAAATAAATGATCTAAAATGATATAATTTTCTTTAAGTTTAGTGATTCAATCGGTATTTTAAATTAATTTATAATTGAATAACTGGATTTATAACTTTTAAATGGTTCCACTAAATAATATATGCGATCTGAAAAAATAGATTTCTTTTCCGTATCGAAAACTGTTTTTTATTATATGAAGAGGCTCTGAGTTGTATGCATTATCGATAAAATACATGAAATTTATGTTAATTTCAGTAAAATATCGTTTTGTTGAATAGAGTAATTAGGTAATAGGATTATATATTAAAATGTTGAAAAAAAATAGATTTTCCGCTAGAATATTTCTTACGCAATGGACATACAGTACGGTGGAATTTCTAGAACCACAATTATTTATATGCCGTTTAAATTAAGTTTGCATTTAAACCGTTTACGACACGTGTGTTTACACGTACAAAATTATTGTGACAAAAATTTAATTATCTAAAATATTAATGTTTTCCTTTTTTTAAATTAATGTTAATGTTATAATGATTCATTTTCTGTATAGAAAATGTATAATAATTCGTCAAATAAACGTTATGTAATTTCTAAATTTATGAAAACCGACCGTTTCGGATTCACTTACCTCATAATTGCGGGGTTACATGAATGAAGTTAAAGTTAAAAAAACACGACATACAAATATGAAATCGATTAATACAATGGTTTACGTTTTAAATAGAGGTTTATCGTTTAAGACCAGGATATTATTAATTAATTTATTCTTAAATTTATTGCTATAGTGTGCTTCTGCATAGTTTAATTAATGTTTATCAGTTATGCATTTTACATTGAAACGTAAATTGAATTTTAACATTGAGATCGATTTAGACATTTTAGAATACATAACTGATAAACATTTATTAAACTGTGCTGAAACATATTACATTAATAAATTTAAAAATAATTTAATTAAAAATCATCTAGTCTTAAGCAATAATTCATTGTTTAATATCAATAATTATCGTTATATCGTGAATCATTGTTTTAATCGATTTTATTCTTGCATATCATTGTAACTTTAGCTTCATGTAACCACGATTATGCAGTAACTGACTCCGAGACGATTTTCGTATCTATGTCACAAGCAACTGCGAAATTTGAACGGAGCAGATAAAGAGGAGGAAGCCAACGAAAGACAAGAATGGGAGGAACATAATAGAATATTGCCAAAATGCAGGTGAATAATAGAGACAACAATAGAAAGACAAAGTGAAAGAAACAGGGAGGGATTAGAAGAAAAAATTAGTTGAATAAACGGATAGAAGGAGGAGTTATTGGAGAAAGAAGAAGCGTAATTATATTCGGCCGAAGTCTGAAATGGAAACTTTTACGCAACATTAGGATGCTAGGGGATGGAATTTTTCTTAAGAATAACTCGAATCAAACAATCAGCTGTCTCTTTGGCAGTGATGCCCAAATGACTGGGAATTCACAACAAATCAATGTAAATCAAAAAGGAGAGAGTGTGTGTGAATAGGGAACGGTTTTGGTCCGAATGATCAAATATGAAAAGTGGTAACAATGTCTAAAATTATGAAAATTATTACCGGAATTTTATTAAAAATATTGTTACTGCACTTTTAAATGATGTAAAAACATTTTTAAAAATCATTTTGACACGGGTTAAAAAAGTGAGGAATTCAACTATAAATTTTTTAATCGATATATTTCATTAATAAACTATAATGCGTTATTACTTTGGTAATATTTGTAATAATATTCTAATTATTCTTTCCATTAAAGTTACTATTTTATTTCATTTTTTTTCTTCTGACTATTAGCTGTAATGTTTTTTTGATGTGCTGTCATTAACCATGTACTGAGTTATTATCTCTATTAGAGTTATTACTTTCTTTTTTTATTTTTTTGACATATGTGAATGTGAGAGCCGGGTTGGTGGAAGGTTACGTATATAAATTTAAAATTAAATCGATAGTTTTTTATTTTCGCTAAAATTCGTTTTCTTTTGTTTTGATTTATTTTTATTTACCTTCATATCATTCATATATTATATCTACCTCAGTTTTGTTTTTCCCCTTTTTCCGCATATTTATACCACTTTTCGTTTCACTTTTGCGTATATACCTATACTACATTTGGTTTTATCTTTCTCTATGCTATATTTTGTTCTATTTATTTTATTATTTTGAACATTTTTTAACTACTTATCTACATCATTTTTTCTTTTTTTTTGTATTTTCTTTACATTTGGATTTATTATAATTTTGTGCATTTACTTCCATTGTTCGTGCAACAATAATAGATTAATAATAAAGATTTGATTTGATTTTTATTATTTATTATTATTATTATTATTATTATTATTATTCGAAATTACTGTTTATTTGTCAAATTATATTTCAGTATAATTTCTTTTATGAAACAAATACATTTTCTGAATTATTCAAATCTTCTTTTTTTTTTTTTTTTTTGAATACTGTTTTAGTTTATTCGTAAATCGTCTGTGTACACGTTTATCAAACACACAAGCTACATGAATACCCTTGTGAGAAAGCAATACATAGATCCGTTGTATAAGTTCGAAAAAGAAGAACTAACTAGGATATATGTACGAAACATACATAACGCAGTAATGCTTTTTTGAATGATTACTGCTCATATATTATCTTCTGGAGGTAAGATAATTAAGATGATAGTACAAGTCGCATAGTTACTAGCGCACACTAAAACACATTCGCGCGAGTAAATATTACTATTCCGGCGTCCAGATTCTTCGAGATGTGTTTATTTCCTTGATGACGTGGCCACGAAGGATATATAGGTAACTGGTAACTATTAACTTTTGTGTCTATCCATCAGCAGCCGGCGTGTCCAAAATACCATTTACTTTAAAATAGAGGTACTGCTGCCTATGCCCCATTGCTATTTCAGTACCTGGCAGACGCGATTTCGCAGGTGTTAATTATAATTGCGCTGTATTATTATTATTATTATTATTATTATTATTATTATTGTTGTTGTTACTCTTATTATTATTATCATTATTATTATTATTATTATTATTATTATTATTATTATTATTATATCTAATTTTTTGTAATAATCTTAAGAAGAATATAATAAAGATGTTACTTTAAGAACAACCGTTCCCCGACTAAGTACTTCTTTAATTTTTTCCATCATCCTCCCCTTAACAGGACTATTTTTCTTGTCCGCACTTCACAGCCTCCGAATAATTCATTTTTAACACATGGTACTTCATTGCCGACAGCA
The DNA here is from genome assembly GCA_039619475.1 of Icerya purchasi. Lineage (NCBI taxonomy): Eukaryota > Metazoa > Arthropoda > Insecta > Hemiptera > Monophlebidae > Icerya > Icerya purchasi. The sequence goes on along the minus strand of CM077116.1, from coordinate 93,480,071 downwards.
GCCGTATCGCTAATATATTTGCCTGTATAAATATATATAAATACCGTTAAATGTTAAAATGTTAAGCAGACTTGATGGCATGCCGCAGAAAGAAGTAATGAACAACTAACACACTCTGCATTGTTCAAGCTCTTATCCCTACCATTACACTGACCTGAATGCAAAATTGCTGCTGGTTGCGACCCAGGTGCTGGTGCAGGCAGTTTATGGTTCCCAGAGCTAAACAAATCGAGCTACACCACACCTAGTAGTAGATGATCGTTATTCGTAACCTTTGTCTTGTAATTATATTTCGCGTTTATTATTAATCGCTACTAATATCTAACAACCGGTAGTAACAGCACTCTCTTAACGATCTCCGCTGCCACTTCAAAACCGTCCCTACACGTACTGTGAACTGCTGAAGAAATAATTCACATTATAACCTTTTATCAGTCGAACAATTTCTAAAATCACCGACTCACCTTAAAAATTCTAGTCTCCGGTAAAAAATTACCGACAGCGCTAAATTAATTTAAAAGCGTTCATCTTCTAATCGTACTAGATTATACAGAGCAGTGTTCGATTTCGCATTCGGAAAATCACATGTTAAATTATTTATCGGCAACCTAGGCTTATAGCGGCTACTGCGGCCTTAATTACCGCATTGTTTTACTTGATTTGGCAATTCGTAAGTTCTAAATTGGACATCGAGACAAAAATTATCGAACCCTTGACCTATCATTAGCGGAAAAATGAAATTTTCAATTATTTGTAAAAACTCGAGTAAAATGAAGAACAATCCAATTTCAACAAAACATTAAGTAAAATGGGTAACTTAATAAGTGACTGATTTGCGCGGATCTTTAATGTCATCGGTTATGAAACCGATTTATCTGCAACAGTTAGCTTACGGGTTTTTTTTTTTTTTTTTTTTTTATTGGAAGATTGCTCGAAAACAGGAAATATTTTCCGTAAAATTGTTCTAGAAAAAGAATGATTACGGAAACGATTTATTTCGAGTAATTTTTGTATTCAATTTATTCTCTCCGGGTAAGAGCATTTGGCTCGGCACTCGATTGGTTAACATTATGCACTTTGTGCGTTCTACTTATTTCAAGAAATCATTTATTTATCAAAAATTTGTTATGTATCACATCTCGTAATCTTAATTAAAATATCGCAATCTATGTAAATTAAATACTGGTACGAATTTTAAAATACCAGTATACGAGCAATTATAACAACAAACTAAATGCAAATGTCAATACACTCATCGATTTTAAGTACATAATAAATGTCCAAAAAGCAAAATAAAGAAAGCTGTTTTTAATTTTATACTATAACAGGTGATAATTTTAAATTGAAACATGTTATGTAGTATTATTTTGCATTTAGTATATAAAAATCCGCGCGGGGGTCTACCGCAGTTCACCGAAACTCCAACATTACACCGAAGGTAACGATTCGCCGCCGACGTTATAATAAACAGGTGTTCTTAAGGAATTAAAATAAATTATAAGAACATTTTATGATGAAATCATTACTGAAAGTCAAATTAGGAAACCAATATTTTAAAACGGAAAAAATTGTTCTAGAAAAAAAAGATAAAACGCGTTTAATTACGTCCGCTTTTTTCTAGAACAATTATTTTTTGCTTTGAGATATTTCCATTCTAATTTGTCTTTTGATAATTATCACAAAGTGTTCTTATAATATATTTTAATTTCGCAGGTTCATTCACCACTAATCGAATGAATAAATGGAGATAAGTTTAATTGAAACTTTTCCGCGTACTTTAAAAACGAACATCTGTTTATTATAACGTTGGCGGCGAATCATCATGGTCATTAGTGTAATCCGGTGAGAAAACATGGATGTCCGAAAAGTCCTAATTATATTCTTGCAAAATATTTCACAATAGTTTTAATTTATTATAAATTTTCGAAATGTTTAGAATTCTTGTATAGATCTTTTGTTTTCTTGTTATTATTTCTCACTCTCTCTCTGATAAGTGAATTTTCCATCTGATGAAATTTATACGGTCGCAATCGATTTTACGATATCGGGCCAGTGTTTAACTTATTCATTTAAAAGAGAAAAAAAACGATATGTTGTGTTCTAAATGGAGTTTAAAAAACAATTTTCATTATAAACAGAACTTTAAATATCGGTAACTGGTAATAATGGCGATGACCTTGTTCTGAGCGCTTATTCGGAACGTTCTTGCGGGATGAACGAATTTTTGCAAGAAACACTCCTATTATATGCAGAGTGAAAAACAGCCAGAAGTGTAAATTGAAAAGCAGTTCCGATTGATGGAGCAGAATTTCAGCAATTTGTCAAAGAAGAAAAAAAGGAAAATATACTATTCCGAATGGGCTGTAAGAAGACGAGTTTTTTCTGATTTATGCTTTTTTATTACCTGTCAGGTGCCTCCCACGCACACAAATACGCAAGCGCGCACATATTTTTACGGCGCTTCACAAATCCTACTGCTGGTAATCTGTCAAAATCGTCGCCGTTCTAATCGACACTTACATCGGAAATGATTTTTTCCCCATTTTTTACTCTTTCTTCTAATCAAAATCTGTCCAATTCTGCGAGATTTCTTAACTACTGGTGCCCCAAGACATTCCGGGTGTAGAGTAATAATTTATTCTGAATCTTATACGCCAGCATGTTCCTATCAGATCTTGTTAAATCTGCGAATTCCTATTTTTCTTAACAGACAAATCGTATCATCATCGCCATAATCCTAGGGGTGACTGCCTAATGACAGCTCTTTTAGCTCAGAGTCTTCACGTTCATTTTTTTTTACGTTTTTTTCTTTTCCTTTTCTTTATTTATATTACTTTATGTTTCTGTCCTTACTTTAATGGGATTTTTTTTTATTATTTTGTGTCCCACTACAGAATCGACCACTAAGCTGAATACGAGGATTAACTGTAATGTTACTCTGGTTATTTTACATAATTATATTAGATTGTTTATTTATCTTAAATATTTTAAACTTTTAACCTATTTTCGTTTTTTTTTATGATTCCGTACAGTAATAATATTCCAAAATCGTAATAAGATGGTTTAGAAATGACAAAAACTTGCAAAGAAAATACCTCAGGGACGGCATGACGTATAAATTTCAAAATCGGTAGATAAACCACAATTAAAATTTTCTTTAAGACAATCTAAAACTTTAGGATAATTGATTGAAGGGCTAAAAATGGGGAGAAAAAACCCGTCGAAAATAAAATGACTTCAAAAATCACTTAATTCATAGTTCACCATCAAATAACCATTTAAAAGCGAAATTCAAAATATAAAATAAAAGGTAGAACAACTTTCATTAATAAAAAGGGAAGAAGCCGAAATACATTTCAAACGTGTACATAAAAGAGCGCTTTAGAGCAAAAATATGACTAAACTTACAAGTTCATACTTGTACCTTCGGGCCTCGCAAGCCCCAAATTTTCACTCCCGCCAAAATGATACTGCCGACTATGAGTAGATCACAATAATGAGTAAAATTCATTCATAGATGCTAATGGCTTACAGATAAAATCAGTCTTGAGAGCTTCTAGTGAATTGTTCCCGCAGAGACTACAGAGTAATCAGTCACTTGCAAACAGGTCATGCAATCTCGCACAACCACCTTTCTGTCTGGGTCTTTTGACCCCAACTGTTCAACATATATTGGTAGAATGTGCAGTAGTCATATCAACACGGACGCTCCTGCCGTATAAAACACTCAGATATGCTATCAAACATCCAACCAGCGATAAACTCACCGTCATCAGTTCTCTAAAAATAAACTAAATAGATAAAGTCGTGGTAGCCGTAGCAGTTAAATATAGCAGGCCGTGGCAGAAGTATATTAAAAAATAAATAATAATTCAATAAAACCTCCAACTATGTAAACCGCTTGCGTTTTACTGAAATTTAGTCTGCTTTCTCCATTTAGTGGAAGCGAATTGCAGACCTTATGCTTCAGCTCTGATGATGCCCTCTGCAAAATGCTACACCTTCTAGCACATTGAATCTGCCCCATTCAACCAGGCCAGTCTTTATGTTCCTTCACTGACCGATTCTGTATGATTACGTTATGGGGAAATTTTCGGATCGGGCTTCTTCACTATTCGGGCACGTCCGATTATGATAAACAGAACAAAATTGTGTAGTGAGGATACATGTTTTATTCTTGTAGCGAACAACGAGGCGGAGAGAATACCTTTATGCTCATGCATTTTATGCATCGTAAATTACTCTTGCAAACTGTAATTATCCCAGAATTGTCTGCAGAAGCTGTAAAATTCAGACTCTCTCCGTTGCTTTCGCCGATGTACTAGAGCCACTTTACCGAGGGTCGCGATTTTTCGTCCAGTCGTCTATAATTCATCCGTTCAAAATTAACACTAAACTGCAGTGCTCAATATGTTTTGCCGATAAAAGTAACAAACTAATAATAATCGCTGTTAATATTTAGCGGTACTTTCGAATACCGATGCTGCTCGTGTTATTTCGAACACGTGACCGGTCCTCAGTTGTGTACGCTGACAGTGATTGTTTTTTGACTCTGTTGTTATTATCGCGCTCCTATCGCGTGCTATCGCAGTAAACAGTGGATAATAAATCTGCTAGCATTTTTATCGTTATTTATTATTATTAGTGGATTTTAACGTTACGTTGTAGTGAAATGAAGGCACGAGCAGTCGCGAAGTTCAGCCAAAGTGTGACTCAAGTCACGCTACTAAATCTGTGCTTTATTATTACCATCTTATCGCTGCACGCAGCTTTAACAACGTGTGCCGAACGTAGCTTTACGATTCTCTTTTACTGTTGCTACTTAGACATTTTATTCTCCTCGCCCTTCTCCCTGCTGATTTACTGCAGTAGTGAGGGCTTTGAAAAACACTGTCCAACACTGCTTTCCAAGATGAACATCTCTGTAAGCAGGAAATCTCTTCGCAACGGACAGTTATGAAAAACATCACCGACTCTTTTATTCCCGAAAGCCTATAAATCAGAATGATAGTACTCGTTAAAAATACAAAAGAAAATGCAAACATCAAAATAATCGCGCAAGCTCCCGATAGGTTAATCAAAAAGAATACGTCGACATTGTGCTCGTTATTACGTCTCTAATGCGGAAGAATTGCAGCAGCGTAAGAATGCTAGTTTTAAAGATATGGAGCAGCAACGCGATCCCTTCAATCTTTTCTAACCCAAACTGGTTGTCCTTTCTCGGTTTTAACGTTAAGAAAAAAACTTACAAATAACTGCGATAAATTAATCTTTATCCTCAAATTGTAAAATTTTATTTTTCACTTATTCCGGCGGTTGTTTGAAACAATTGCAGAAGCTTCTTAGGAAAAAATATTTAACAGAAATTCACTCAGAAAAGAAGTTCGAGAGAAATATGATGTATGAGTTGGCCGACTATACTGGGGGCTACCGTGGGGAAATTCGATAAATACATTTATTTATATATATATATATATACATATGTGTTTTTTTTTTTATTATTAATTCGGCCCAAATGGTAATAATTACTCTTATTTTGCAATGAAGATTCGAATTCGATCCGTAGGAAACATCACCACAGATGACTCTACCTTATCGTTAAATTTATGAGCAATCTCTTTATTCGACAGATGTTGGTTTCAAAAATAACTGTTTTTTTTTTTGTTTTTCTTTTTGCAATTTTAAAAATAAACGTAGTCCAGCTTTATGCGCAGTGAAATATTTTGGTATAATGATACCGTTCTCTTTAATAATAATTTGTCAGTCGGTCGTTGAAATAAGTTTAACTTGACGCCATCTAATCAGTAACAGTAAAAAAATAGATGAGATGGCTTTTGTAGGATTCAAAATTAATCTGTCATATTCTTTAACCATTTTTTTTTTCTTTGAGAAAAGTTTAACCCTTATTGGCCTGAATTGATATTAAAAGTTTTGAAATACAAGTAGAACAGATGCGACTAATGAACATCAAAAATCTCACTAAAAAAAAAAAAAAAGAGGATATGATTAATAATTATTAATAACAAAATATCTAAATGCTTGGCTTTATTTTTGGCTACAAATAAATATCACACTTTCCATAAAATAATTTCTAGGTACTCTGTACAAATAAAAATTGATTAATAACTGATAGTTTTTGCAAACTTCGCGATTATTTCTTCTTTATCCGCTTAAAGCGAACCGTTTACTACAAATGTTGAGAATGGGCTACCAATGACCACTTAAGTACTCTATAATGTTCATTTTGAATTGCCAGAAATTTGTCAGCCTACTTCACCCAACCATATCCTTCTGTAATAATCCTGTAGCTTGGGCCCCATCGGTTTGATCGAAATATGATCGTCTTTTTCCTTTGAACTATTATAAAAGAAAACGGAAATGAATCTTTACACGTTATTTTGTTAAATCAGCAAAAAATTGTCGGCTGTTACAAAAAAAAAATAAGCTAAAAGTATGCACCCACTTTTTTTATTTCAAAGAAATTTGTTGAACAATTACATTCCATAAATTAAAAAAAAAAAAAAAAAAAAAAAATATTGCGTCTAGACTGTTCTTTTTTTTTTCGGTTTCCTCTGAAGACGTGTATGTTTTCTTGTTGCCGCCCTTTCAACGGATTAAGTAAGACAGCTGGAAAAACAAAATAAAATAAAAAAAAAATACGTACTTTAAGTATAGTCTTTAACGGCGTAATTTTGCTTAGAAGTATCGCTATTTGCTCTGATTTCCCCGTATGCTGAAGAAGGAATGAAAGGTCTTGTCCAAATTGAGCGCGAGATACGGATGCGCGTTGTAGAATTTTTATCAGATTAGTGGCGCGTACGTACGATTAAAACGCACACACGGACTTGTTTGATTTCCAAGCATTTTAGATTTTCTTCAACCGTACACAGATTTTTTACAATATCGGTAAAGTGATTGGTTGTGGTTTTTGTATTTTTTGATTATAATGATAAAACATAATTACGAAAAACGATCGATTTTATGGAATAAAATGAACAAATGTTATAAATATGGTGAGAAAAAGTTGAGAAATCTCCATTTTTCCTAAAAATCATTTAGAATGTTTTTAAATTGCTCCGAGGCGAGTACTGGGATATGTTTCGTCTTTCAATACGTCCCAAATAGGTAATACAAATTCCTTTTATAGTGTATAATGTGGCTGATTTGGAAATTCGGTACAAATGGGACAGTTGTGTCTACATATATGACATACCAGTTGCCAGAAATCTAATGCGAGAATAAAAATTATTACTTCATTACTTAATCTCACTCCAACATTCGTCAAAACAGGCAAGCTAATGAAACTGCAAAGCTAGCCTGAATTATTTCCCCAATACCGAATATTCCAATCCCAATCGCCGATCTGAAAAAAGCTGCTAAATCTTTCGCATAAAAAGCCTTTCAACTATTCGGGGATTTAGTGTCGGACACAAACTAAAATCAATTATGAAAACAGTAGTTCCGTGGAAAACCTCATTCCAAAAATTGAGAAAGGACGAAGTAATACTTTTCTGCCTAAAAACAAAAGTCACTCCGCCTTAACGCATGGATACATTTTAAATAAGCAACCGCGACCAATATGTAACACCTGCAATGTCCCAATATCGATCAATCGTATAATCACTGAATGCGCGAAATTTTATTGTCAAAGAAATTCGCGTGTCCCAAATGAAACTTTTGAATCTGTACTATCCTCGACAGAGTTACAGTCAAAATATCAAGCTATTGTCATACCTCAAAGCTGTCAAACTTTATAACCTAATTTAACGGTCACAGTTTTACGCCTCTAGCCAAAAGAGGCTGTGTACTGAGCTCTTTAAAAAATAATAATAATAAAAAAAAAAAAAGTAACAATTTTTTTGATAATTTTCTCAGCAAGTAGTCGCGTATCCTAAGGTCAGATTATTGCAATTCTGCAGAAAGGCAAAAGTAAAAAAACGTATTTTAATAAGCACCCTTTACTAACATAAATAGGGTATCATTCTTCTATTATTAATTTTTTCGATCGCAATTAGGTAGAGCAGTATGTAGCTTTTTCTTAAAATTTACGACGTTTAGAGTACTGTTAAATCAAAATGCAATAATAAATAATTAAAAAATGATTTGATTAATATAAAATGTTTTGAAAGCTGAAACTTCCGACCATGATAAATGCTTAACGATAATGATAACATAGAACTTGTACATCGAAATGAACTTTTCATATATTTGACAAAAATTGGTAACTTGCTGTGGCAAAAGATAGAATACATGTTTAATCACAAATACCACGGGCGGATCCAAAAGGACATTTAAAGGGGGTATTATAAGAAGGACATTTTGGGGGGAAATTATATAATTACGTAAAATCTTCTACGGCAGGCAGCAGATTTGAGAAATACCCCTTATTTCATAAAGAAAATCAAATAGCGACGTTTAGAGAAATTTAAAAATGTTTCAAAAATACATAATTATTAAAATTTAATTTTAATTTAGTTTTATTTTTTATGAGGTGAAAAATAAAACGAAATTATAAAATTCTAGCTAAAATGGTAGTTTAAAAATAGCAAGAATGATGGTATTTTTATTAGACACTTTACTTCTTTTCTATTTTTGTTAGTAATCCGATCCGAATTCTTCGTCTATGAGCAAGTTTAAACATATATATTTCTCATTGAACTACTATTTTTAATTAAAATTACAAAATAAAAATTAAAAATAAATAAAAATGACAAAAGATCGACTACAGTTGTATTTAAAATAGAATAAAAAAGGAGGAACATTAATAGTTTTACTAGAAAATAGTAATAAAAATTAGTTATAATTAAATCCATGAAATCAGCTGAAAAAACTTTGTCGTCTCAGAAAAGGAAAAATTTCACCTACATGTACAGTAAAACGTATCACTAGCAAACTAAAAAATGCCAAAAAGAACAACTAATAACTAGGGAAAAAATAGTTTTACGTTTTTCTTTTTAAATTTTTAATCTTTCTCAACTTTTTTCCAAATTTTTCTTTAGTCAGTTTTGTAAGAAATTTAATAAATGTTTTTGCGAAAAAAACTACATATTGCATCTTATTCTGCACACTTTCAAGTATCAGAATCCGTGTTTAACTGAAAACCCATATTTTCGCACCACAGGGGTGGTCTGCCCTTTTCTCGGCGAACGTCACATATAGAAAAAATCACTCTATAACTCGGTAAATATGAATTCACCTCCAGTTTATAATCATAAAAAGTCGAAAAGACGCGATAACAATGTAGAATGGTTTGCAGATTTCCTAGATTATGCATTGAATTTCTGATTACAGCACGCCATTATGCGAATATAAACGACCAACATTAAATTATTTTTTTTTTTTTATGCTATATGTTTCAAAATAAATGTTTATCGTTTGCAAGTGTAACCGTTTTATAACATTGTGTATGTTATAGTCTATTTTTGTTTGTTGTTTTTACGAGTAAGTTAATGTCTCATGACTGTTGCTCACATTCGAATTTAAACAATATTATTTTTCAAAACTGAACGTATTTACCGATTTTTATATCGTATACGACAAAAACGAACTGTATGTACGAACGGCATTTAATTTCGCTCAATTCGGAACGTAAACGTGTCACGCGTCTTTTGAAGAATTAAACTCGTATTGTAGCGGACAAAGAATATTAACAAATTTATGATTAACAGTTTTAAGAATACAGTAAACCTGTAACATTTGCGACGGATACGATCCAAAAATTTTTCAAGTCTACTATTCTGTAAGTTATATTATAAAGATCACGACGACGAGAAAAGTACGGTATTCTTTTTTTTAATCGATTTATAGGACCTACTACTCGTAATTAGTTTTAAAGAAAAGGAGAAAAGTATTAAACTACGATGATTTTTCTTATAATATGAATGATGGGTACTAACTAAATATCGTGAAAATCGATTACAAATGATCATGGGCATTATTTTTTGAAAACAATATATTTCCATTTTTCTATACCAAATTAAAACGTCGATTGAGAATATTCTACTATTGCATTGGTAGAATACGTATACTGAGAGTTTTAAATAATTCATTTAGCGCTGTTTTCGATTGCGGTATGGAAAATTCCGAATTTCAGTATAAATTTTACTACGCCGGGAGCTTCTACATCGATATTCAGAATTTTTCACTTGGCGAACGTTAAAACTGATCATTATTTTTTCTTTCGCAAATTCTAAACTATGTTCCATTTTTATATAATATATACGAAAAAAATCAAGTTCCCACGTTGTAAAAAAAGATTAAAATTACACTCTTTATAATTAAGCCTTTCAACAGAAACTGGAAAAACTGTAATTCCTCTTGAGACAAAGAAAAAAATTAAAAGAAATTTTTACCCTCACCCACCAGTATACAATTTTTATGCGAAAGCAAAAACAAAAAGTGATGTTAAGTTTTAAGTAATTCTTCTACTTCTGTCTATCTATTATTACATCAGTATCGAATAAACTTCACGCATACCAGCGTTTTTTTGTTTATATCGTAAGTATTATTTATTAACCTATTTGAATCCTTCGTCGTCACGTAGTGCCCATTTTAAACTTATATTCTAATTATGTTACATTCGGTTTTGTAATTTTGTTTACTTAATCAAATTTAACTGGTAACAAAGCACTTCATTCTAAAAAATTAATATAAAATGTCATTGAAAAAATCGAAAATACCAAACAGTTCAACAATTTAAATTATAAAAAAAAGGTGAGATATACAAGTTTAATCGAAGGTAGTAAAACCAAAATTTTCGATTTTTAAATTTTTAAACTTTCTCTAAAAAACAGAAAAATTAATTTAAGCGTGATACATCTTCAAATTTAATGTTTTCATTAAATAAAATTAATTTTCAAAGAATAACGTTATTTTTAAGTGTTTAAAAACTAACAAATATATATATATATATATATAACATATATATATATTCGATACTTTTCGTTAATGTTGAAGAGAATCGTAAACATTTTTATTTGTGAAATCGCACTTTCAATAATTGGAGTTTAACCGAAATCAAGTAAAAAGGAAAAAGGAAAAAAGACCGAAGTGAAATTGTAGCGGAATTTTTTCTTTCTCCGGTCACAGCGGGAATGAAAAATAATTTGTCCGAAACTTTTTTCATAATTAAAACGATAATTATTTTAAAAGACATTCTAGAACTTTCTTTTTATTTTCCAAAGGAAATTCGTTATGTTGTTCATTACGAGTCTAAAACTAGTTCTTTCACTTTGGCAATTAATAACCGCATTCTCAGAGTGATCACTGTGTGTGCGGTTTCGGCAGGTAAAATGTTGTAAAGGGCCCGGTCTTACCGTCAGTGGCGGAATTATTGATGGAAACGGCAGGTGTGCGTATGTGTGTGTTATTGTTACCTTTACGATTAATATGGCGTGATGGCGAGGCCAAACAAAAGCCGATATAAGGCAACCTGGGGATAATTAAGCGTGTCCTCCGTTCGGTTCTCTGATACTATTGGGTGCTGAGATCACCTTTATCGTTTCCATTCGCTACACAGTTGTTAACATGCGAACAAGCTCGTCTTCCTTTAATTTGGATCATCGAATCGAATTACACGTGACCGCTTGGAGATCGATTTATCTTTTTCGTCCGCCGAATATAGGCTATGCTGCTGTCGCCACCCCTGATACTTGTTCAGAGCGGATGTTGTTTGATGTTTTCTATTTCGGCTGCTGTTTCCAAAGAGGGGGATGGAATTCTTTGAAAAATTTCGTTTCTGCTAGATAGGTATTTATTATCCTCCGGGGATTAAGTCAAAAATAGTTTTTTTAAATAATAATAATTTTTCACGTTCAAACGGGATTTTTTTTTATCGACTTCTTCCAGTAAATTTAAATAGAAGAAACTGTTTTGGTAAAATATTGTAATTTTGGTTTTCAAGAATTTACTAAATTAATTCGTTCCGGTGTCAGCGAGTAAACGACAACTTGTTATTTGCAATGTTTCAGATTGTCAGACTTCTCTATTTTATCGGTGCATAGATTTTATAGCGCATAATCCATGATTGACCGTTTTCTATTTAATTGAGAAAAAGGTTACAGACAACCATGGCCGTAAATGTTCAACATTACTTAATTATTCACAAAACGATCTTCAGTAATGTTCATATTTATTACAATTAAACAGCAAATGATTAATGACCTCCAAGACATTTGATGCGCGATGATCACTGCATAGTACACAGAGTCACCTTGGTCAGAAAAATTCAGAACTATCCGCGAATGATATTTTCAGAGATTTTGCTACGGCAATTGAAAAAGCAAAATACATCTTAACCTGGGTATAAAAATCAATTTTGTGAGGAGGTGGAGACGCCGATATTATTTATCGGATGATCAGTTATGGGTTTTAAATGATTATTAATACAAATAAATATGCACCGACGTGTTTCGAAGTTGAATTAGCTTCATGTTTAAGCGCATAGATTATACGTACATGCTAAATGATGAGCTTTTATATCACTTAATGCATCGATGTTTGCAATATGTTTGTATTCATAATAATATAAACAACTGCCACCAAAACTAAAATCATTCCATTTGTTTATTCCTTACATTTTGCAGAAGTTACCATAAAATTTTATATTCGTATTTTAAATTAAGAAAGTTAATATTATTCGTAAATATTGTAGTACCGAAATATTAGGAAAAGATTTTAAAGCAGAAACGTAAAAAATTACGCATTCTTTACGGCATGCGTCGTAATGTTATAATAGTCGGAATCTGATTGCAAAAAAAGGTTATTTTCCTGTCCAGTTTATGACTATTCGGCTTAAGCATGCGCTGTAAAGTTGCTTGGATTTAACCGATTATGTTCTGATTGTTTATTTTAACGTGCATTTGTTTTTCGGCTAAAGTCAAGAATTTTCGTACATCACGCCGGAACAATTGTATTTTTCGAATAGGAAAATGCCTCGCTTTTGACTGTCGAAATTCGATCGGCGATCCGTACATGTTAAACTGCGTGGGCGATTTTAACGTGAATTTGAAATTACCAGCCTACAATAATTTTGTCATCTATGCGTGATTATCTGCGCTAGAACTAAGTTGCGATCCTACGAGATGGGTATGTCGAAGAATTAGTGATACTGTTCAAGCTCAAAAACATTTCCATACTTCAGTGTGTTTACGTGAGGCAGGGAAACAAGTGATGCGATTTTTATTCGATAAATTAAATATCGAAGTTTTTTTTTTTTTTTTTTTTTTTTTTTTATTTTGTAAAATGCGAGTTTAGTGCAAAAAATTTAAAATTTTAGAAGAAATAGTTTACTAACTTTGAGGATTAAATTAAAAAACGTTGGTTACACGAAGGGTGATAGTTGCGCGAATTTCAATGGTCAAGAAAAAAAAATCGAAAAAGTCATTTAGTTGAATAGATTTATGGCTGTAAGATCAGTAATTTTCCTTGCATTTTATTTAGTACAGAAACTTTACAGGTTAAAAGAAGAGAATTTAAAAATTGAAGTAGAATTACCTGCTTCCAGTATGAGATTTATGCAATTTAGCAAGAGTTGGTATATAAATATTCTGTAACAGTTAGACAATATGTTTTGTAAAACAAGTTTAATGAAAATGTTTCTATATGTAGTATGTGCTACTGTATTTATGTTTTTTGAAGCTTTTGAATTAACCCATGATATCTGCATGTCAAAAACACTGTTATTTCTCGTGGATTAATAGATTTTGTAACAGAATTATAAACTATTTTTAAAGGCCGTTTAGAGAAAAAAGATATTTTTAAAGAGACCGAGATTACCAACTTTTAAATTCTGTCAGCTATTAGACACGGAGAAATTAAATCAAAAATTAATGTGGGTCGATTTTATTGCCGTTTACGCGAACGAAACAACAGGCACTTCAAATAAAGGACAGACTAGTAATTATCTATAGGTATATTATCAATGTTAGCATTCGAGAAAAAGATTTTAAAATTTTCCACTAGTCTGCACACACTTTTGTGTCGTTTTGCATGCTTTATTGGACGTTAAATCTGGTTGCGCTTGATTGTTGTCTTTATTTGCTGATACCTGAAAAATATTTTCTCTATTACTAGCTGCTGATAAAACGATAAACTAAAATCATACGAACCAACTAAATATATATTATGCACTAAACTGCGTTATCTGTATTTTTTATATTTTTAAACAGCTGGGCTTTATGTTTATTTATGAAAGTGTTAATAATAATAATTTAAATTATAACATAATTAAAATTACAATAACTGTAATATAATAATGATAAACATAAAATTTAAATATAGTTATATTTAACGAATAACACACTGCTCTGCACTTACGTAGTAACATTAAATTAATAATACGGATAAAGATAATACCAATAATAATGACAAAATGCAATTACTTCAAGAATAATTTTAATAGCAGGATATTAGTAACCTCTGCGATATAAATATTATGTCTATTTCCCAATTAAATCATAACGAATAACGCAAATTACTTTCAAAACTGTTACTCGGTTTTAGATTATTTACGATTCATTTTCTCATTTTTTGGCAATTCTAGTGAAATATAAGGTAGTAAATTATAATGTACAGTAATATTTAAATAATTAAATAATAGTATTTAATAGTAATAATAATAGAAGATTTCATTGAAAGTGTGTAAAAGTAATTCCGTTTTGTTTTCTACATACTTTTCGGTCGGGAAACCATTAGACTTTGGGGGTTTTGCTTTAGCTCCGATACATAAGTGAATGAATAAATGAGTAAATTTATTTATCGGGCGAAATTTTATAAGCGTGCAAGTATAAAGGATGAAAAATGCACGCTTCAAGACAATTTATTTCTCACCGTTGCAGATTTAATTAGCGATTAAACAAAGGGGGGGGGATTATATTCGGCGATAAATAGCGCCCAGAATTCATAGATTTTATATAAAGTGGGTGACTTGGTCATTCTCTGTGCTGACATTTTTATAAATAAAATTTTCAACGAGATCGGAATTTACTCATTTTATGAGAACCGTTCAACTGGAAAGAGTGTTCCTCCGAAATTATGATTTAAAGTATTTTTCTTTTTAAATTCTTGTCTCACATTTCTTTTTTCGGGTTTAAAATAGTTACAATTACGAGCCGTTTTCTTTGATTTCTTGTGCCGTTATTAAATTCGAGAACATTTGTTTCTGTAAATTTTAAATATCTGCAGAACGATATTAACTTTTTTAGGGGGAAAAAAAGAAATACAAGAGTGGAACAATGTGTTTGCGTTACACATCATCGGCGAAGTTTGCACAACTTGTAATTACAATTTTTCAAATTGGAATATTACTCGCATTACCGGTAAAATTCTACTTACGAGATTTGCCAGTTTCATCGACGATACGTCGAACGTTTAAAAAATTTCGCATTTGCGTCGTGTGCCGATGCGACATTTCACAGTAAGGTCGGGGCCCCTCTTTTCTACTAGATACCATTAGTTTCGCGGGAAAAACTAAAATTTTCGCTCGTTTATATTTCTATTAGTCGCGAAAACTCCACCTTCGATTAGGTTATATTTTTGCAGGAATGACGGCCTCGTTCGGAAGTTTTGTGTGTAGATGCGCACGAAGAACAGATATTGTACCATTATAACGAACAACAGTCACCAATAACTGGTATTGCGGCGGAGGCTATGTGTTTAACTTGTTTTTCGGCAGCATCGTAGCTGATCCAAGGCGGCTCCCTAGTCCGACCGATCCGATCAAAGTCGTCTGTCGTCAGTGCATACTTGATAACTGTTCTTTTGCAGGTTTTATCACCGATCCGAATCCGGTGTCTTAATCGCATTCTCTGCCGTAATGTATTTTGATAGTTCCGTCTACGAATTTCCGGGTTGAATTTTTCGTGATTAAAATATCTTACGCATTTTTTTTTTTTTTTTGATTTCGCATAATTTTTACGGAGAACAATTCCAATTCTCCCCCCGTGTTCGAGTTAAGTTGACGTGAACGTGATGGAAAATTTTTGCTATATTTTCGTTTAACCTAAAGCGTTATTTTTTTTTCGCTGCGACGACTTGGTGTGACCGAATGTGATTCAATTTTTAAAAAAAAAAAAAAAAAAAGAACCCGAAAAAATCAAAAAAATCGGATCCTTAAAGCAACTCCACCCATGTTAGCGTCGTCAGCTCCTGTGGAAAAACTAACAGGTTCCTCCTTATCTCCGAATGAAACTTCTGACAATATTCAGGAATCGATCGCAGTGAACAGCACTTTTAATCAGTCGTGCTGGAAATATTTACAAACTTCTGCGGACAAAAACGTAATTTTTCAGGTACTTTTTTTATATTAGTTTCGCAATTTTCGTTTTAAACTTCCATCGATTTCTCTTCATTCTACCTTCGATTAATTGATCGGTTTCTGTACCTGTCAAGTACTGAAACGATGACTGGCGCGAATTCCTTGATTTCAAATCGTAGCAACGTTTAATATAGTTTCAACGTTTATTACGTTCTTTCCGCAATTGTATCTATGTCTGATTTCCTAATTTAAAACTGTGATATATGTAACGCAGACTATTCGGGAATGTATGAAATATGCATTGCCGAGAGATTTAGTTAAACGACTGCGACGTAATAGCGAAATTTACGACTTTATAAGTATTAAATTTTAGGGAAAAAGTAGGGAAAATATTCAAGATAATCTGGCCAATTCTTCTATTCCCTTATTTTTTCGCAGCCGCTACATTTATTTACACGCTGCTTCTAGATGACGAGAATTTTAAGGTTTTTATGTCGCCTAGATCGTTATAGTTGCAGGATTTACGTGGAGTACGGTGGATTCGAAAGAAAGACACTGAAACAGGCAAGAGTATTTCGAGAGATTGCGAAGAACTACATATATTAGTGCCGTTGTCAAATTTGTCAGCTTAAATTGTTACAGACTTTTAGAAGTTGTAGGGTGTGTTATTTAGCAGTCGCACAATCTGTAGGAAAACACATATAAATTTAATACAAGAATTTTTCGCTGATACGTTTTTAATTAACAGCGCAAATGCCATCGTGAGAAACTTGCATGTTCAAAGTTTTTGGTTACAAGTCGTAGCTAGGAATATTATGTTTCTGCGGATACACATTTTCTGCGAAATTTTTAGCCATTCAAAATCATCCCGTGCGGATCACGTGAACTTTTAAAGTGTTCCTCGGAAATATGTACCTTTACGACCGAAGTGATTTTTTTTCTTGCTTTTTGTGGCACTCGTCAATTTCCGAAAAAACAGTTAATCTTCGTATTTCCGTGTAATAGCTTCTAGACTTTAAGATGATCGACAATTTGGTTTTTTTGTTGCATTTCAGAATGTTCCGTTCTGTTCTTTTCACCGCTGTAAAATTCATTTTGTTTTTGACGTTATTTTCAGAATGTTCGGCCCTTTCTGCTGAACAATTTCATTTATTGCAACTTGGTATTCCCGCTGACCTAAGGGTTTCTTCTTATATTCTCCCTTCTGCTTCTGTTATTTCTGCCTTCTTACAAGTTTAAAAGTGTAATTTATTCCTCCGTTCCAATTCATTAGCTAATATCCCTATTTATAAAAAAATAAATAAAATCTACAGCCGGATTCGAACATAGCTGCTCCAGCCGCGCTGCATGACTAAGCCACGGCACCGGACTTAAAACGAAATGTAATGTCACTTCCAGTTTATTAAATAATTAATTAATTAAATAATTGATTAATTAAATAATTAATTAATTAAATAATTAATTAATTAGATAATTAATTAATTAAATAATAAATTAGTGTTTTTATAGCGTTTATAATTTTATCCGAAAAGAGATGAAGAATCAAGCTCCACAACTCTTTATCGAGTTATGATAAAACTGATTTATCGCTCTGATAAATAACAATTATTTTTCGTGAAAATAAAACATTTCCCAGTTGGTAACGTAGGTCTCCGATATACCAAACGTGGCGGCATGTAAATGTTATAAACGAATTTCTGAGTATATTCTTGAAAAAATAACACCCCTGTATACTTCACAGCTAATCTATTTTTCTTTTTACTTTCGTACATTTACAAGCTGCAATTTTTGTCCGTAAGTTCTTCTTATGTTATTCTAAATTCCCTATACGTTCGAAGATGACAAATATTTGCCCGCAGGAAAATTCTGTTCTGAGCGGACGTTACAGTGAAAATTCCAGTTTAAAATGATCAGCCATATACATATGATGGTGATTCGTTTTTTTTTAATAGGTTAGAAAAATTGATTTTAAGGGAAAAAAACGAAGATATGATTTTGTTTCTTTTCGTTTTTTTCTTTCTTATCAGCGTATAGTTTGGAATTGAAGATTAGAGAATACCCCGAAAGAAAAAGATTAAATAAAGGAAAATTAGTCAAACATGTAGTACCGGTTCACGTTAGTATCAAGTGATTAGCGAACCGATATAAAGGACAGCTATAGAATGGTATCAATCTTTAAAAATTAATAATACATAAATTTAATCCCTGGTTCAGAGTATTCAATTATTTTAATCGAGTAAATTAGTTGTAATACCGAGACTGGAGGGAAAAAAATGGCAAACTTATTGAGCTAGCAACTAGTGCGATCGATATTATTTTATATTATTTATTTCGAAATTTTAATCGTATAAAAATTTTTGATATAAAAGACGTTACGAAGAAATGCAAGAGGAATAAGAATCTGCGCACAATCAGACTAAGTGTATAAAATAACTCAAACAAATTTGTTTGATTTAGTTAAGTGTGTATGTATAAAGTTACTAGAATTAATTTTAAAAAAATTACAAAATTTTAAGTTAAGCAAATTTTTGCTATATATAAATTTTTAACGTTAAAAATTTTCAGTAATTTTCAGGCTTAACATTAATTTTATATATATATATATGTATGTATGTATGTATGTATGTATGTGTAATATAACTCGGCCTTTCGTGGCTCGCAAGGGATTCCGTCCACCCCGTGGCAACGTCATTCTTTCTGACTACGCGACAAAAAATAAATAAATCTTTATTTAATGTCACATTTTGGGACAAGTTTTTATGACAGAAAAAGTAGTGCGAGTCGGGCTAAAAATGGCGTTTATATTCACTCTTTTTAGTAATTTTATAATAAGAATATTAAAAGTATAGTTTTTACGATTTATATGATTTTGACGATTTTCCTACGCATTTTAATAAAAAAAAAAAAAAATACGATTGAACGGAGACGGTCTGCCATCAATTAAGAGCTTAATAATTACAATTAATAAAATAACGATTTTTACTTGTATCAGAATTTGGGTATAATTTTACAGTCATTTATTCTTCTTTTTTATTTTCATAGTTATATTTTGAGAACTGGACTTTTGATTTGCACGGGCACAGTATAAAACAACTGTTTTGATAAGTAAAGTTCACTAAGCTCCAATTTGAAGGTTTAGCATGATAACGGATTACCATTTTGTTTGTTCTGAGCTCCACATATGAATAGTGAAATATTTCGAGATTTAAAGTGCCGAAAAGTGACATAAATAACCGATGAAGAAAGCCTCTTTTAAGGATAAGAAAAAAAGTGTACTTTTTGCTTTAGGAAAATGGTAAAAAATCACAAGCGAGTTGAATGGTAAGAAGATTTATTGTATCTTTCAAAAATCAACTTGAGTAGAAAATTTGTTACCGTCCTGAAGAGAGAATACCAAGGAAGTCTTTCAGAAAAAGAGAATAAAAAGTATTTTCACGCTTAGCTAAGTTTTTTATAGAAATGATTCAAGTAAATTTATAAAGGTATTTGTGATATTATTTTGAAATTAACACATCGGGATATAATAAATTTCAGATTTAATTTTTTTAAAAATTCATTCAGCTTTCTAAGAAATAAATATTTTTAAAAGTTTTCGTTAATCCGTACACTCTGATTCACACTCTGATTCAAATTGCACGTATAATCGTAATTGTAATAAAATAGAGCTTTTATTTTAATATTTCTGTTAGTAGCCTATCCTTATATAAAAACTGAAATTTATTTTACACATTTAGGCGACATATTTTAAGAAAATGTTACAAACTTAATAAGTATAATCGGTTTATTCATAATTTTAATCGTCATCCCCGCTAGTCCGTATGGTTTACATTGCTTCTTTTCCATTTCGTCACGTAATTGATACCGGATAACGGAGTCTAAGCGTCATTCAAAAACTATAGAGATTTTCCGTGTTTACATAAATCCTAGCTAATAAAGTCCATTCGCGAATCGTGCTATGAAATGTTTAATTTTAATGCTTTAAATGGATGTTACACATGTTTTATATATTGCACAACTGTAGATAAAGTTTAAATTTCTTAATTTTATAATAAATTTCATATAAGCTTTTTTTTCGTTTTTTGTATATCTATATACTTTTTTAATGTAATTATCGAAGGATATAGCTAATTATAAAGTGGAATCTATGAAAGTAAACACAAGTAACCGACATCGAGACTTAGATATTATATAGGAAATGGTTTTTGTTTAAAATGCAGTGTAATATTTTTGTCGCTAATTTGCATTAAAAGTTCGCGAGAAATATCAAAAAATTAACTACATCGCCTAGCGTATATGTTAATAAAAGAAATGATTTAATCACAAATATCGTTGCATACAATAGTGTCAACAATAAATCGTTAAAATTAATTTTCCGTTTATCGTGTAAACTGAAAATTAAAATAAATTCTGTATTGCATTTCAATTTTTTAAAGCGATCATTTGTTACGAAAATAAAGCGGAACTATGTTAGCGAAAATAGAAATTCTGCGGTGTGTAGAATATGGCGGTAACATTTGTTGTTACTTATCGATGGAATGATTCAAAAAGTGATTTTTACATTGTGCATTTGTTTTATGGAATTTATAGTAAATATTCGCAAAGTTAATATTTTAAATATTTCGTTTACTGCGTACATTAATCTAAAATCGGCCATCACTTCCTTAAATACATTTTAATAATAACCAACATAAGACATGCGATCAAAACAACTAATTACCCCCCCCCCCCCCCCCCCGTAATGTTTAAATCGTTGCGCGAATTAAGTGTGCCCGGCCTGTTTCTATCTCATATTGCTCCGCCTTCTAACAGAAATCTTTTTTTTTTTTTTTTCTAAATAATTATTTTTCAAATTTTTATTAAGTCTTTTGAAAAGATAAATAAATAAATAAAAACAATACATTTTGCGTATGTTATCTTTCATTTCAATTCCCGTTAGTTTTACGCAATCGTTGTCATTTTCGATATTTACGATTAAGATCGATTTTAAAATGATTTTGTTCGTCATAAAAGGGAAAGAAGAAGAAAAAAACGTTCATTTAAAAAATAATTTTTATTGAAAATTGTATAACACTTCTCCGTTGACATACGACAAAGTATTTCAAGTTGGAAGTAGTTTAACCAAAAAAATGTGCACAGCCAAATTTTGATTAGGGGCCGCCTACTTCGTAAATTTTCTTATTATAAAATTCTATTTCGCTACCAACTGTTATGCCTCTAGCCACATTATAAGAACTGATAACGAAATTCTGTAATCTTGATTCTTTTTCTGTGATAATAACTGTTTTATTTAGAGTCGTCGGTTTCATATAAATTTCACTATTCCGCGACTGATGATAGCTTTTCGTTATCGTCTAGTTAATAAACCAATAAAAAGATGCTATTTATTTTCATTTTTAAGCGTTTACTATGACAAAATTCAATTAGCTTGATTTCAGTATTCTTCGAATAAATTTCAGTTCATACAAATAATAATAATAAAGTGAAAATAAACCGAACATAAAAATCGCGATTCTACTGATTTTACTTTTCTAGGTAGCGCAGTAGCTCAGTGGTTAAAGTGCTCGGCTACCAAACCAGAGATGTCGTAGGTTTTCAAGCCCTATCTCATTCTGGATTATATACCTAATCTGAAATACTTTGCTACCAGAGAAAAAGTAAAGATGGGCGGAAGAAAGAAACTAACCCAATATTCTCTTCAGATCCATTACACTTAGCATATTGCGAAAAGTTTAATTCCACAATGTACCCTATCAAGACTATGGGACCACTTTACTTACTTGAGCTACACTTTTTTATACGCGATATTATTTTACCTTAATAATGTCATCTCTTTTTAATTTTCGTTCAATTTGTTTCTTCCATCTTTCATTTTCTCTCCTTCGAAATTTCACCCATCAATATGGTAACAGCTGCTTCCATTATTAATTGTATTTTTTGTTTCCATTTTATCAATTTTTGCTCATAACCTCCGTGATGTACGTCATCTTCTTTTCGTTCGTTAATCTGCTCGTTAACTTTTATGTTCTCTACTCCAGTTCTTTTTCCTTATTCTTTTTAAATAAATCTTGGCTTTCGTTATCTCGGGCTAATTCCACTACTCTAATTAATTGCTACATTTCTAAATTATAATGTCAAAATTCGTAATAAATTTAAATAGCTTGTATGCTGCGCTTCATTGCGCGTATAATTTGCTAAACTACTATATTTGGCGCGGTGGCCGTTTTATTCAATTTTCCCGTTGCTTCAAATTAATTTCTATCAGTAGCAGACTTGTTCGTAATCGCTTTAAAACCAATCCTAATTATTTAATAAGAACGCCGAAAATAATGTAGACTGTACCAAACTACCAATCGGCAACAGTTGTGCTTTTATTTCTTCACTTTCTTCAAAAGACGTAATGAAAAGTTTTCAAAAATAATAATATGCTCTCGCGTATTTATTAAATGTTAGTTGCTGGTTACCGGATGTGCCGAAAGTATATCGTTGGGTAAAATTTTTTCATCGTGTAAACACGCTCAATTCTCTTTCATTTTAAAGGAATGAGGAATGAGGAAGGAACAAAAATGAATTGGAAAGAAGAAAAATGAAAATGATTTAATACAGTATTGTAAAAAAAAAAAAAAAAAAAAAAAGAATTGCCATCTCATCATGGTTTAAAATACAATTCAACAAATTTTTATAGCCGTTTATTGTACGCCTCCAGCTGAAAGAAAAAATAAACGTAGCGAAAAATGGTCGAAAATTATTTTTTAAATTGCTTTTCAGAACCATTAGAAAAATCTCTAACGAAATTTTACGCGTGTGTCGTATGGTGTACGACGATAGCTGGAGGTGCCCCCGGAATATTTGAAATACTGTTAAAAGTTTTTTAAAAAAGAATTTTTCCAATTTTTTGCCCTTAGACTAATTATTTTTTCTAAAGAGCGGGTGTGTGTTTTTTTTTTTTCGCAAATATATGTATGTTGAAAAAAATAACAATTACAAAAGATATTCTCCATTAAAAATATAACTTGTTACTTTTTTGCCATATTTTTAGTCTTTAACCGGTGAAGGGACGCAGCGGTACTGAGTTCGACCATTGTAATTTTTCATTAATAGCCAAAGAAATCGCTGACGCATGCTGTCTCATTTTTCCTGCGAGCTGTAGCCGTGTTACGCTTTCCATCGTATTTGCCTAGTAATTTGTAATAGAAATTGAACATTTGGGGTACAGTAAGCAACGGCGCCATTATAAATCGAAGTAAAAATTGTAATTATGATTTTAACAAGCCATTTCCCCCCACACGCTGATCGCCTGAAAATTGAAACTAAGCGACGACGGTTAATTCCAAAATGTCACCGATGGGAGAATGCCTTTCTATTTTTATTTCTGATGCCCAAATATCTAAAAATAAAATAAAAAAAAAAAAAAAAAAAAAAACTCTAATACCAGAAACAAAATTAAGACTTTGAGAAAAATATAAAAATTATAAAACTTTCATTAGTCCGATTTTCGCACTGACGACAGAATTGTATATGCGTGAACAATATTATTATTAATTTGTTAAATAGTTTTTCCTTCTTAACTCACACTCTCTAGAGATTACTGTCTTTTTAATTGGCAATGATTTTTGTCTTTTTCCACCCCCTCGTATTGTCCGGATGTTTTACGTAACGGATTAATAAGTCGGAAAAAAAATACATTATAAACACAACCGAAATTTTTTAAATTTTTGCTAAAAAAAAAAAAAGAAACATAATATAACGCAAATGGAATAAATAGCCACAACGAGGAATATATTAATTAGTGAAAAACTGTACCAATTTCATATTAAGGAGATCTCTATGGATATGTAATTACAAAAACAATTTATTTCGCCGGAACTAATATTGATCATCGCAGTGAATATTTGTTTCCATAAACTATCAATCACATTTACACTTAAAGTGAACGAAATTATTGTAAATTCGATCAGCAGCCCCGTTTAACCCGGCAAGGAGAAATTTCCGTTAAAAGCATGTGATGCGTGTACTTTTGTAATTTTCGGAGAGTAAAATGATATGAGAAGCAATCGAAACACATTTTAAAAGTTAGGTCAGTTTTTTAAAAAAAATGTTTGTATAAAGGTACTATCTAAAAGCAAATATATGTGATCTCGATAAAACACTGGTATGAATTTTTTCTAGGAAATATATTCTAAATCAGTATATAGTCAAAAAAGTACACATGCACGCGAGTATAGTTGATTTTGGGCCAATTGACTGAAGAAAAAAAAAACTCAAAATGACTGTACACCGGAAGAAGAAAAAAATGGGAATTTTTCACTGGAGTTGAAGATTTTTTAAGTAAAAATACAAAAATTGTTTTTACGGGTTCAAAAAAAAAAACATTCTTTTTTAATCATAACGGAGCAGTGTTTTTTTCTTCACCGTTTTTTTTTGGACACTTTAACAAGGAACCTTCAACCGGAAGAACTACGGAGAGACGAGAGCAGTATAGACTAATTTTTAGATGCATGGATCACTGGAAACTTTAAAAATGTTATAAATATACATATCAGGACGACTGTTGTATTATTCTAGTCAAATCACGACTAATTTCGTAGCTAGTCATTGCTCTACTATATATTCTAATAGAAATATGCCTATTATTTTTTGACTTCTTTTATACAGTTGTGGTAGCCCCTTTCAATGTCAACGTGCACCCTGATGCGGGGCGTAACACCACCGCCGAATATTGCTTTATTTCGCTTCTCCTTCAGAGGATTGAATTAAAAAGTTCTCGGTAGCGCATTGCCGTTAAAAATTGAAAATGAACATATCCTTCAATCGACCGCGTAAAATTTCTGTAGTCTGGTAGCAATTTTAAAAATGTACGAAATTACGTCACACGTGCCGTGAAAAAATTACGAAGAAGAAGAAATAATCGTCCTAAAGTAAGATATAATGGTGCTGAAGTGTTACATCACTCTGCAAACAGTGGCTTTCGGTGGAGGTGAGAAAAGTTAATTTACCGAACTAGTCGTGTTTTTGTTGCTTTGATGGCGAAAATGTATTTTCCATAACTGCACATGTATGTGATTTACCGGGTTCTATACAAGTGTGCAGTACGGCAGCCGTCCAAGTTGAATAATTTCATTTTTAATGAAACATGTCTTACATATATAAAAATAATGGCTACTTTAACCGCTAGGCGATGAATATGACACTAATTTTTTTCACTCAAATTATTGAAACTTTTCAAAAAAAAAACTAATTACATATCGAACCCCCTAATTTTTTTTTCTTTATAGGGGGGTGGTTTGTTTAGGAGTAATATTTTAATGAATTCGTAAATAAGTAATTTTTATATTCCAGTTATAAATGTTTAAGTCCATTTTTTGTGTTATTACTTTATTCAAAATTTATAAAAACATGTGCTACAGAAAATTATACTTTAAAAATATTAAAAAGAGCCGACATAAAATGCCGTAATTCCATAATTAAAATTCCATGATTATGGAGTACGTAACTCCGGAACATGTCGGCTCTTTTTAATATTTTTAAAGTATAATTTTCTGTAACACTAATTTTTGGATAAATTTTTAATAAGTAATTTTTAACAAATGTATTAAAAAATATCAAGTTGCGACTTTTGCATTTAGATAGGTTAGTTCGCAATACATTAGACAACATTTTTATACATTTGGATTCATTTCACCTGAGTATAATACTCTATGCATTAGTATATCGCGAAACAAATTTTAAGAAACCTGTAATTTTTTGCGCTACCTTTTAAGCAATTTATATCGGGAATGCAATCGAATTATTTATTTATCCGTAAGTGAAATACGTAATGAGTATCCTCAGTTAATCAGACGGTAATGGCACACAACTGCTTGCTAATAGTACACACGGCGTCGCAGATATATGTATGGTGAGAACTACGTTAAATGATGGCGGAATACGAATATGGTTTCGTTTTTGCGCGCTAATTCCAAGGACGAAGATTCCGGGTTCCTAGAATTCCCGTTCAGTTCGTATTTTTCACGAAATGGTGGGCGTATTTTACAGGGAAATGGATAAAATCAGATTTATAATTTTAAGTGATTAGGATAAATGTGAGGGCTAACTGATTTTCATCGTAATTTTCGAATTCGATCTTTTTTTTCGTTTTTTTAAATCTTGTTCCTGGGAGTTTCAAACTGCACCCGAATGGGGTAATTAAGAAATCGATCTCTCGTGTATATTGCGGCTTTAAGTAACATCGAGGAAGGTGTTTAATCGATGATATTGCAAGGTTTGCTCGCCCTTTCTCGTAACTGATATAACTAAACAGTGCGAAGGATACTAATTGACTTCAGTCTCTCTGTATACTGGTAGAGGAGTAATCCGAAAACTAAATTTTTCGGAAACCTGTATCAAAAATAGAACGCAATTGTGAGCAATATTCCGTTTTCGGAATAAATATAAATAAACTTCCTTCGCGTTTTTTTTTTTTTTTTTTTGTTTTTTTTTATATCGGTATTATATTTTCCGATATTAAAAGTAAGCGCTAAAATATATGATCAGATCGCGACATCTATTCGCCTTCAATGACTGTTTTTTGTTGGTTTTTTTTCTCGTATTTTTCCGCTTGATGCAAAAGGAACGAGAGAGAATCAGAAAAAAAAAATACCTCACTGACCGAATTACGTCATACTAATGAACTGTAAATATCTTCCGGTTATTAATGTGCGCGTCTACGTATGATTACGGATTGAATTGATTAAGGTGTTATATGATTAAATTATGAAAATAAGAAAGAAAAAAAGAGGATGCAATAGAATACATCAATTTTTGCTATAGGAAAGACTGGAAGATGAATGTAGCTTGAAAGCTGTCAGTCAGATTCGACGACATGATAAATACGCGTATGGCGGACGGCAAGTAGATATCGCCCACTGGTCATTTGAATTTTTGCCTACACCCTAATATAACTGTAACCTACAAACGTATAAACGCTATTAAATAGCGACCCGGTGATTTTTTCTTTCTAATTCTTTTCATAAACGATTTTCGAACATGTACGCTATTTTATAATTTTTATAGTTATTATTTTACTCGCTAATAAATGTTAAATGCCATTCAGACTGGTTTAGGGGGAAAAAATTACTATACAAACCGATTTCTCGCATTCGTTAAATATCGGTACGGAAATTTACAATACAACGTATAGGAGAATTTCCCGTAAATTATAATTTTACCATTCTTTTTTTTTTGGATAAACATGGTTTTCCATGACATCGGTAATGTTTGAATGTATTATTCCCGATTTATTTTTTAAGTTGAAGGTAAAAATTGGAATATTCTGCGGTCTAGCATTTTAGTGAACGTTAAATTCGCGCAATTTAAATCTAAAGTTTGTCAAAAATTTCATTTTGCATTTTTTACTGATCTATACCGTTTATATAAGGCCATACACCGAATGGGATATTAATTATCCTCCTTTTACACAACTTGATAATTAATATCGACCGGTAATTAGCGAACTCTTACGTAATAGTCGCCACTTACGTGTGTCAGGAACGATGAAATAAAGCCGCGGGCCTCTGTGCCCTGTGAAACTTTTTTGCTGTGGTGGTCCCTCGAAAGCAGGTGTCGTAGGATTTCCGCGGGCCAAATAACTGTGTCGGTAAATTTTCTCTCCTGTAGCTTTTTCTACGGACGAAAAAAAGTGGTGCTTGAAAATCGGCACCGTTTTATCTTTTTAAAATAGCGTTTTATTCGTTATAAGGGAATAAGATTTCTGCAATCGGTGAACTTTCTCGCGTCTAGGTCGGAAGAGCCAATACGAATTTCCAGAAACAAAACCAAAAGTCAAATCAAGAACAAGTAGACAAGAGCCAAAGTAGCGCGCTAAAGCAGTGCTGCTCTAACCATCTTTTACCGAATAATCGAAAATATGGTCATTGTTTAGGTATAAATCGTAGTGCGAATGGGGAAACGAATGAACAAAATTAATTATACCTGCTGCTCGACCTCTATTATACTAGGATGCGTTGTGTGCCTCGAAAATGATTTCAATTATATCACCGATACATAGGATCTTCTTATTACGTGAGGGTTTTACTGATCCATAAGCGCCAATATTCCGTTTTATGGCATTTTTCCAGCGAAACGGACGCAACAAAATTTTGAATTCGCTAATTGATGTGTATTTCGATAGTACGATAAAATTGTTTGAAATCTTCTGGATCTTTTTTTTTTTTATATATATATATCCGGATTTTCCAAAAATGCCAGTAATCTGTAGCAACCTTGCCTTATTGTGTAACACGCGGTCCAAGTAATCAGCCGAAGTTGTATAAAAAAAAAACAAAGAGATGACGAGGCTCGAAGTTTAGCTAATAATGAAGAAAAACGAGTATAAAATTTAAAAACTTCTTATTCGCGTATCTCAAATTGAAGAAAGTTCGGCTTTAGAAATAGAATGGTTCTGTGTGTAAATATTATCAAAAAATATATGTTAGAACCAAAATTAAAGCATTTTACCGAATTTGGGAAAGCCTTCGACAAACTCTCGATCAATCACGAAAATGAGTATGTAGTGGAAAAGTTGTTATACATTTGATGTTCTTATTAATCGTACCATTATTTACACGATAATCATAGTGAGAAAGTCGAAACAACCAGCTGCTGGACAAGTTGTTAGGAAATTAATATAAAATTACAACGTCGTTAAGGTAATCTAAACTGAATAGTGTAAAGAAATTAGAAATCACTGAAGGCCCTCCAGTTATTTCGGCACAGCATCGCTCGAATCTCGATTTTGTAAATTAAGAATAAAGAAAAAATCCTCCTAGACTAGCTTAATGTCCATAATTAACGAGCAGCTTAAAAAAAATATATAGATTTACTTATACATACATATATATATATATATATATATGTATGTATGTATGTAAATAAAAACGGGATGTATCACGAAAAAATCAATGAAAGAACAGCACAGAAAGAGAAACAAATATAAAGAAAAATGTGAAGATTCTAAAACTGATAATTATTATGTTTACGTAATTCCTATCAGTATGATTATACATCCTTCTGCGCCATTTTTTTTAAAAGCTGTTTATTGTTATTTAACTTTACCGCAGCTACTGACATTATTTACTGGTTCAGTTTTTTTGAATACAGAGTAGCGATCTAAGTTAAAATCAGTGTATATATTTTTAATACATGAAGCTCCGTACACAGTCATTTCAATTGGTAAAAGGGGAATGTAAAGAAGAAATTTTTTAAATTAAAAATTAAGATTTCTATTGAAGGAATAAGGGAATGTTAAAGTTTTTAAATAATCTGCATTTCAACTATTATTAGTAAACTGTTTCAATTTTTAACTTTTTTTCCCGGTTTTCTTTTAATTTAGTAAATGGAATCAGTTTAAATTCGTTATTGGCTCACATTTAATTCTCTTGTTTTTTTCTTTTTATAAATTTTAACAGTATTTAAAATACGCGACAATACTATTAAAATTTAAATTGAAAGTAAACAAATAAATCGCTGACAATGAATTTAAATGAAACTGATTCCGTTTACTATAATAAAAAACAAAAAGAGAAGTTGCGAACCTGTATAGGTTGAGAATTGATCACTGTCGGCTAAGCCCCCAGAATGCTTTAAATGCAACAGTGAAAACACATTCTGAGGAACTGTAAAGCTTTTTCAAAAACATTATCGGATTGCGAAAAAAACAGGCAGCTTTTGCATTTTCAGAACAAAATTAAATAAAAAAATTTAGCCAATTAAAATATCCGAGCGCGCCTATATAAACGACAAATCGGCAAAAATTTTTAAATTGAATTCCGCTATTTTAATATTTAGTCGTTATGTCCGGTAATGTGTTCCATTTGAGAAACAATGATAAATAGTTTGCAGAGTAAATCTGTCACGATTCGATGTTTATGAGAGCCGAATTAAATATAATCTTTATTGGCAGCTGATGTAGTAGCTTTTTCGTTGAAATTATCGTTTGTTTACAAACGTGACGATTATTACGCTTTAAGATGTTTTACATGAAATCATCTATCACGTAACAACAATTCTCTGATGTGATGTGCGTACCACTCTGAATTCTTTCGATTACAATTAGGATTTTTTTCTTTTTTTTTTGATCCAGCGGTATTTCTTGTAAAATCGTTAAATAAAATGCGGGTAATATTATCGTCTGTTAGGCAATCGAAGAATTAACCAAATTGACAGTATTTAATCGACGTGTAAAGCTTTGAGAGGATCGAATTTAATATAGGCGTATTTCTTATTGATCGATCGTTGTAATTTTTAGGCAGAAAGAATTAATAGACTTCGCGTGATCGTTTACCTTGATTAAAGAAAGATAAATCTTCACGTCAGTGGATATGCGGAATAACATTAAGTACGATCCATTTAGTAACGACTATTAATTGCGAATCTGAGAAGGATTTTACATCGTTCGGTTCATTTTGTTTCCGGAATTGCTCGACAGAAGTGGTGACTAAATGACAGTGATTCTTGTAAGAGTGAAATGCGGACAGGTTATCATGAAATTAAATACGAATATTTGAAGATGGTAAGAAATAAATTGTACGTCTTTGCCGATTTTTAAAGACCTAATTAAACACTTAAGGTCCATTTTCGATGCTGTTGTTCGCTTTTTCATAATATATATATACCATATATATATATATATATATATATATATATATATATATCGTTGAATAATCTCCCGAAGAAATGAGTTTGAACAATACGACTGAATTAACAAACCGTTAAAAGGATAGTAGCAAATTCTTTCTTATAGTTTGGTTTTCGCTTCCGATCTTTTTTTATGTCCAACATTTTCACAGATTTACAAATACCGTTTGTCGCTTGGGAGGTGTGTCTTTTACACTAAGCCGATTAATTTTGGATCTTCAAAGATAACATTATTTTTTTTTGGAGAGGGAGTCAAAAATAATATTAAACGTTTATATCTCCATCGAAACAAAGATTACCTGGACGGTATCGATTACAATGACGTATTTAAATTTTATTTACATCCATCTTTTCATGTTTTCATTACTAAAATTCATTTAATTTTTCTTTTATACGTACTTATAAAATACGCAATGCTTTGTCGTGAAATTTCCTTAACTGTCTTTTTTTGAATTTTTTCTGTCCCAGTTCGTAATCTTTTAAGCGTGATTCTATTAGTGACTACAGCTCCAGATTAAACACAAAGAAAAAAAATTAAATCCTTCAAGTTAAATTATATAGATTTTTTTTTTGTTCGAAATTTGCATCGACAAATAATATCTCAATGCTAGTGTGTTTTCCTATTTACTTTTATCTAATATCATCGTTTAACGAAATCGGATTATGTTTTTTTTTCTTCAGATAAGGTAAAAAAAAAACTTTTTTTTATTTTTTTCCGAGATGAATGGTGCTCTAATCGTAAAAGTCGAAAAATGAAAATAGTTTCGAAGAAGAAAAATCTTTCGGATAGAATTAAAAAATAATAATTAGAAGCGTGGTAGAACTCAGTGCACAGGAATTTATACAATAGTTAAGAAAAGACACTGGCCTCTAGATTTAGATATGTTGTTAAGAAGAGGCGCACAGAGTCGAATTGGACATATTAACTGCTGAGCAGGCAGTCGGGTCTTTCATTCACTGGTCGGAGTTCCATATGAACGAAATCGTCTGCGAACGGAGCATACTGATCTCACGATGACTGCCTTTTTGTTGTATCAATTGCATATTCTGCAACCAGCTTTAAGAAGTCCTTATATCTCGATAGCTTGTCCTAGCTTTGATGAAGCTCTTGAACCATGCGGCAAATCTATTTTTAGGTTTCAAATACGACTTGCACAGTGTACAGTGTTGCCGTTCTTTAAAGAGACCATCCTGATCTTACAAATTTAAACATAACCCGTAATTTGCCGTAATGGTTTAGAAAAAAAAAGTTTAATCCGATTTTTTTCTCGACTTGTGAAACCCACATCGGTCATGGAAATTAAAAATCAATGCTTGATCAAAAGTACTACATATATGGCGCCAAAATACTGCGATTTATTTTATTAAAATTTGGGAAAATATAGACCAAAAATAAAAAATACAAAAGCGACCAAATGAATCCTAAGTTAAAGATCCGCTTGATATGCTCACATCCAGTTTCTTCAGGCAGTCCTCGTTACTTCTGCTGGTAGAATCACTTTAATTTCTGTTCACGTTTCTGTGAGAGAGCCGTTCATTCAGGAAATGGTTCACTATCTAGTTCATTCCGCAGTCTCACTCGGGTGATTTAAAAAAACCAAAAAAAAATTTAAATAACCGTAGGAAAAATACGCAGTTTTAATTGAACCGGTGTATTAAATAATACTTCTGACGTAATTTTAAATTCACCGCATTCAGAAAAAAAAAATTTAGTCAACATCTGCCCGTTTACTCTACAAATTTGATACTTTCGGAATAAAACGACGCTGCTCATCTGGTACATTTTAGACGACTGCCATTTGTCTCTATCCATTTTCGTATGTTTCCCGTTTCGCGAATATTCGTTGTTAGTATTTTTCTTCATTAACTTTTTGGATATTATTTAGTCTTAAAAATCATCTCGCGAGAGATGGGTACTACGTTTTTATATAACGCCTCGTACTACACTTGTCCGATGGAAAATTTTCCAACAATTTGTAACAGCTGCCTCCCCTCCCCCACTCTTCTTGTAGTTCGGAAATTTTAAAAACGAATTATTTTCCCGCGCTAAAATACCTTAGCACACCATCGGTCGATGTTGTTCGGCGCGTTTTTAAGATTTTTATCCGAAAATAAAGCTCGACATGTGAACTATTGTTATTATTTAATCTAGAGGCGTTGTACGAGTTCCGTTGTTAAATTCGATGATTAAAAAGATAGCGGCGGTACTGCGGGTACGGCAGATCTGGCCGTATTTGAATTGATGACCGGAGATGATGAGTAAATATTTACCTGGAAGCTGCGCGACCGCGTCCAACTCCTTGTCCGACTTCTTCGGCTAGTCGTAGTTCGGTTTATTCTATTTGCTGTTTTAAACTGCCGGCAATAGAGTTCTTCCGAGAAGACGGAGACGTTCTCTTTCGTTTATGACGAGCTGCCTCAGAGGCGTCTCTCTCTCGCGCTATCGCCGTTATCGGACTAGCTCCGTTTCGCCAGTCGACACTTGTTTAAATGATTATTTGACTAGCGTACACGGTCGTCGTAGGCAATGACTACCGTCTTGAAAGTTTTATACTGACTCCGATTTTTATTATGTATCTCCTCTATATAGCTCTATACGGAGACACATGTTGCCGCCATCATCTGTCAGTGTGTAGGTACAAGCGTGGAGGTGCAGAGCTGTGCCGTTGATACCTGGCTCGTTCTATTATACATATATATATATATATATATATGTGTGTGTGTGCCACTTTAGTTCATTATGACGTGCCAGCAAAATTTATTCTGTACCACCAGCTTCTCTCGTGTCATATGTTGGTCGCTGAAGTGCTCTTCAGCTTTCTGTCATCTCTCTGGTCAAGAAGTCTATTTCTTAACCGTTTTTCCACACAGTTGATAGTTTGCCCGCTGCCCCGGCTCCGCGGTATGTGTGTGCTCTTGTGACGACCACATTTATGCCTGGCCTATACAAAAAATTTACATGTGAAATAACTCGAAAATTCGAGTCCAGCACCTCGACTCCCACGCGCAGCTATTTAATGCCCCTTCCTCCTCCCCCGTAAAAAAGAAGTAGTTTCCTCCTTCAACTATCCTCCTCGTTTTTATTCCGCATCACGATTTCATGAGTGACAAAAAACAAAAATTTCCGACTAATCCTCTTCGTGTGATCTGCGTTCCTAACACGATGTCCGCCTTCGTAAAGAAAGTGCGCAGATATTCTTAATTACTATGTGGAGTGACACGAATGGACGTGTACGAATTAATTATGCCAGTTCGCTGTGGGTGTTATTGGGAACCGTTCGAAGTCGTGAAAAGCGGGGTTTTTTTGAGGGTTACCTGCCAAGGGTTAGAAAATGGTACTAATGTATGCTGGAGCGGGAGGGGGATTAATTGCGCACAAAAATTTTTCAAGGCTCCAAAATGGCGCTTCAACTGAAGGCCACTTCATCGTTAGGCTTAAAATTTTTAAATGTCCAACGTGATATATACATGAAGTCGTCTTTTGCAATAATTTTTACCTAATGAAGTTGTCGGAAGTTTTCTAGAATGTTCGTTTATATTGTTTTTTTCATTGACTTTTGGTATGTATAAAATTATATTCGCAGTTTATATTCTTCAAATGGCACGGTTTATTTGAAAAGGTTTGCGAATTAATTCATTTTAAAAAATTCCATTTTAACATTTAGTTTTATTTTTGGTTATGACGCCTCTCTATATTGTTTTTTTTTTCTTCTATAATCAAAAATTGCACCCAGCATTTTGAACTTGACCGTTTAACTTAACGGTTCCAATTATTTAACATTTCCTAATTACATTTTTATTTTCGTTCTATCCTATCCCTGGCTTCAAAACAGAAATAAAGTCCTGACTTACCAACAAGCTATATTTTTCCAGAGTTCTACCCTTTTCGAAATATGTTTTGCCATCTTTTAACTTCTGTAGCGAAACTTCCGTTTGCATGAACGTACGTATTATCGTTCCTTTTCACCTCCTTATGAGTGGGAGGGTTAAATTAATCGGTTACCGTCGTTACTTTCGTGATAGTACGGTATTTAAATATTCTTGACATTTCACGTTTAATGGATTATTCCCAGTGATGAATTGTTCAGGTCATTTTTAAGCCATTTCATATTCCATATTCCATATTCCGTGTATTGTTGATATTTTTTTACGCGATTTTCGGCGCCCAGGATAATCGGAACACTTTACTCATTTTCTGAAAGAGAATATTTATACACGCGATTTCATTCGCTTCGGAGTTATTTCAGTGTTTTATTAATTATTTGGGACACGTTATATACATATGTATAAGGTGCTAAAAAGCAAAAAAAAAAAAGAAAGAAAACAATCCTATATATTGAAAGCAATTAGTGGTAAGTTTGAAAATCGTTTAAAGAGACACTTTAATTTATTTTAGTTCTTCTATTAGGCGACCTTTTTATAAAGATTGTACGTAATATAATGATCGCAGTAAGTGGGCTATTTATGTTTTCGTTGTTTTTTTGGAGTCTTATTAAAACTCGACTTTTCTCTGGAATTTGGGTCTTGTACACGGTTAATAATGCTCAGCTTTCGGCTGGATTTCAAATCTTGTCCGCAACTAAGGCTAGTTTATTTTTTACTATCGCTATTTTGAAATTCCACTCATTAATTTACACAAACTCGCCTTAATTAGTTCACAAATGAGTGTATTTCGGACAATTAGTTGAAGTTTGGTTCGGCAAAGGAAAAACGAGAACAAACTTTAGATACTTGACTGCTGCGAGTTTCTCGATTCTAAAAATTTGGGTACTGCCGACGGAAGCATTTCAGTTATGCGTAAAGCTGAAAGTCATCTAACAACGGAAACAAGGAAGCATGAAAAACCACACTATAAAATATTGCTATAAATTAAATTCCGGGCAAGCATTTGCATTTGCATTTGTATTCCATTCTCCTTGAGTATAACAGTTAGAAAAAGGGGTCTACCAATTTCCGAATTTTTCACAGATATGAAAACCCGGACAAAAACGGCCCGCTTGAACACCATAATTGAATTTCGACGCTTCAAAATGTGATGGCCATTTCGTCATTACATTTGGAATTTTTAAATGGATCACATGTTTACCTATTACATTTTTAATCTATTAACGAAAAATTATACTATTTATATTAAAAAAACATTTTTCGAATATCAATTTATTTAAAAAGGTTTAAGAACACGGTAATTTCGTAGAAATATAAAATGTTTAAACATTTATTTTTATTTTTGGTTGCAAACAAATATTCTTTTAATGAAGACCTTTGGTAATCGCATCGTTCTATTGACTCTGACTTTTGCGACTCGGTCAGTTTAACTTCCAATTATTTAACGTACTATTAAGTTTTTATTCGTGTTTTTATCACTGAAATATTACTCTGCGTAGTTGCGCCTAAAGTCATGTGAAAATGATCATTTTTTATACAACGAATAGAGCGAATTACGGTCGATTGATAATATTTAATAGCGTTTACGTTTTGTTGAAAAATTTATAACGCGTTTGTAATGAAAATTATCCGGCGTGTATGCTTCTGAGTTCATTTTTCAATACTTTTATTCGAAAAATTCGATTATATTATTAAAAAATGCAGCTAATTATGATATTTGCATCTATGAATTTTGCGACTGTAATTCTGTTGTTTTATTTTCATATCGAAATATAATAAATTTTATTTAAAATTTATATTCCGTAAATTACAAAGAAACTTTGTTTGCCATTCGCGGGCACCCGTAAAGCCGATTCACTGTAAAAGGCGCATTTCATTGCTACATTAAAACTGGAAAATTAGTTTTTTTTTTATTAATTCGAGATTCGTTTGTAAAGAATTTTTAGCCTAAAATTCATAATAAAAATATTAAAAGTTACATTAATAGTGATTTAATTCACTTGAAATTAGTTTTCGGTTTTTTATTGGATAAGTAAATTACAAAAAAAAAAAGAGGGAACGATTTATTTCTGCATTGTACAAATTTTATTACTAAATGAAAACAACCTTTTATTTTTCATCAGTTTTCTGCTTTTTTTTTTCTTCAAATTTTCACGCAGCGGCCCCTAATAGCTGACCTGTAGGCGCTGCTCTCGTGTTACTATCGGAGTTTAGTGAAATCTAATTTTAACACGGCAAAAAGAGTCACTTGCCGACGTATGTTCCTGCTAACTTTCTTTCTTTAGCTCTAGAATCGAATTTCAAAATACCGCCTGCTTCGGGAAACTTCCTAAAAAACGCCCCGTTAAATAGGCGGCCACATATGTATATACGCGCATATTTGTGTTTATAATTCGAAAAGTTCGTCGATTTAATATCGTACAATTCACTTTGTTTCGGTTTTTGCTGTTCTGTTCTGTATCCAAACGTTAACCAACAGAATGACGTTTTGTTGTTGTTCCAAATTGTGCAAACATTAAACGGATATTTCTTCTCAATTTGAAAACTATTTTTTAAATTCATCCTAAAAAATTTTTGCAATCAATTGTGCTGACATCTATAGTGCAATTGCTTTTCTGAAAATTATTTTAAAACATTTAGTATTTTTTTACACTTTTACAAAGAAAAAAAGAAAAAAGAGAGAACAACGTGCGTTCATCTTAATGCGTGAAATTTTCTATACGCAATCTCTCATATCAAATGCCAAATATTTAACATTTTTTCCCGGCTACTAATTTTAAAAAACTTTAACTGTTTCCCCCTTGGGCGCTTTAACGATTTTCGACCCAAGTGTGTTTTCTCATTATAGGTCTGTATCATTGAACGGCATTTCTCGGCGTATGTAATTCATTAAAAAACGTTTTTAAGGTGACCTTCGTCTTTGCTAGACGGTCACGAGTTGCATCATTAATCACATTTTCGAGAAATAATGAAAGTATATTACCGCTAGAGTAGTCAGTAATAAAGATGTGTAAATAAAGATCTTCCAAATAACCGGTACTTATCTCTCGCGCTAAATTACGTTTTTTTTTTACCTGTGTTTTTTTGATATTTCTAAAAAAAAAACTTCACTAATAATTACCGCGTTCGTCAGCTACGTCATAATCTCGGAATAAGATACAAATACCGGTAACGTGTACCGGTCGAATGATAGCTTTCATAGCATAACGAACGTTTTGTTTTTCTCGCAAATTTTAATTTTAATCGGTTGTTATCGTGTACCTCTGTGACGATATACGCCGAAGCGATTGTAACCTTGTGTCGCTATTATTCCTTATGTCAATTGATGATCATAGTTTATCATAATGACAACGGCAGTATTCTCGTGCGTATGTTTTCAGACATGGAAGTTGAAAAGGTTGAATCTGTAGATAACTGTAGTATAAAATCGAAGGAGCCGAGTCTAGGGCAGTCTATAGCGGAAGTGTATTCTATTTCGGTTCAGTCAAGTGGTGTTTCGATGATGTCGGTTGGTGTCCTTGAGTAGAAAAATTTACTAAATTTGTTTACACATCTCGTACAGATATTTATCTTCAGCCATTTCAGCGTTGACACGCTGCTAATATCGCTTATTAATTATAGCGCGTTGTTTTTATCGACTGAAATTTCAGAAAGCAAATTTAGTTTTGCACGTTGCAGTGTAATCAAACGAAAATAAGAAGACAAATAAAATTACATCGGCGAAGAATATTGAAAATATCGTCTCGTTGCGTGTATCTATGAGAGGAGGAGACGTTAGTTTGTTCTTACACCTGCTAAACTAAAAAAATGTGAGTCTCTTGCCGATA
Source organism: Icerya purchasi (assembly GCA_039619475.1). NCBI lineage: Eukaryota > Metazoa > Arthropoda > Insecta > Hemiptera > Monophlebidae > Icerya > Icerya purchasi. The sequence goes on along the minus strand of CM077116.1, from coordinate 93,441,434 downwards.
GTTAAATATGAAAAATTATGCTTCGTATATCGGCACTTGGAAGAAACCGTTTTCTTCGAGAGAATTTTCGACATTTACTACCATGCAAGAATTGAAATGGAATCAGAGCTCGTAAAAATCGGCATATACGCGCTAAAACGAATGATGGCGAATTTCGTTCAAATCCATCATCTCGCAGTGATAACATATTCCGGTTAACTGGTTTACTACGTGTATGTTTACAAATGGTCTCGATAGTAAAAATGTTACCATTACTGTGATGATAACTATGTAATCTAGCATGCAGATATATGTAACACAGCTATGTGTCAAAAATCACGATCAAAGATGGCGGGCCCTAAGTATATTTATGCACTCTTTGAGTGTAAATGTTTAACTCGAAAATTTTAAATATTGAAATTATCAAATGGATAATTTTTTTATTTTTTTTTTATTTACCTCTCAACCCTCATTAGACTCCGGGTCGTGTATAATATCTAGACTATTACGGCCCAAGAGTCTCAGGTTACAAGAGTGCCCTTAATCCGTTGTCCCTGACGAACTGAAATGCTGCGCTCTGGTTCACTTCTGAATTCGAGAGGACATGGCTGAGATTATCAAATCCGTGTCTCGTTCTGGAGAGTTGGTATGTAGGACAATTTATGAGAATGTGATCAACCGCCGGTGGCTCTTGTGCGCGACAAAAAGGACAAGTGGTTGGAGAGTGACCGCCCTCCAACAAATGGTCGTGGGATAGTCGCGTGTGGCCTAGGTGTAAGCGGTTGAGCGCACGATAATAAACTCGTAAGGTCCCCCCCGGAGGGGGGGGGGCACCATGGCTCTACAGATTTCTTAATACTCTCGAGGTGGGACAGGGTAGAGATGTGTTCTTGGTTCCACTGTTCCATTATTTGAGTTTGTATTGCATCTAATATTTGAGGGGGCCCAAGGATGTTTTGCAGACTGGGAGCTGTAATGGTTGAGTAAGCTGCTGTGTTCGCCCTTTCATTTCCTGAGATTCCAGCGCGACTTGGGACCCACAACACGATTAGATTATAACCTTTCGACTGCAGCTCCATGATGAGTGTCATGGTTTGTTAACCCCCTCCCCGGGGTTCCACCTTCTATCATTTTAGCCGCCACTAATGAGTCCGTTATCAATAGTATGTCACGGATTGGCTCTGTGGACGCCAGGATCATTTCCAGACATAAACGTATTGCGTATAATTCGGCGTCTAGAATTGAGCAGTAATCGATCGGACGGATGGTTGTTATTGCTCCCTATACTTCGAAGGCGCAAGCGGTTGGTGACATCCCTTTGACGGGTGCTGCTTTTGCTCCGTCTGTATAACATTGGATAGCGTTGCCGTACTGTCTTATTGTTTCACACGCGTCTTGGATAAGTTGCTCCGACATGCCGTAGGATTTATACTTTTGCAGAACCGATAGGTTAACTGCTATAGGCTCAAGTTGCCACAGATGTAACGAACTGGCGGCTGCTGCCCGGCATTCTGTGGAGTCATTGACATTGACATTCGGGGGTAGCTTGGTGAGACCCGGTAGTGGGTCGTTAGTGAACGCTGCGAGTAAGGGGGTTTTGGGATGGGTATAAGGCAGCTTTAGGAATGGAATATTGCACCGTATGCAGGGAACGATAGAATTTCAGTGGAGGAATGCCCGTTAGTGCACAGATACTCCTACAAGGTATTGTATGATGGGCTCCCGAGAGGATTCGTAGTGTAGAGTGGTGGATGGCATCCAGTTTTTTCAGGTTACTTAGAAAAGCTGAGGAGTACACCTGGCACCCATCATTTATTTTACTTAGGATCAAGGCTTTGTAAACGTTGGAGATTAATTTGGAGTGAATTTTGAGTATTTTGATCTTCACTATTAAGAGTTTCTCAGTTTTAAGAAACCGAAAAAAAAAAAAAATCAAAAACGCAGATCAAACAATAATACGGCTTAATGAAAAGTCTTAAAAACGCGGACGCTTAATAATATCTCAGTTGAAAAAAGAGGGTTTGATTAGAAACACGCGGATGTTCAAGTGAAAAGATTAATATAAATAAAAGATTCAGAAAGTCGTTCTACTATTAAAAATTGAAAATACAAAATATCGTCAACAGCCACGATCAAACAGCAATAATTAAGATTAGGATTGAACTAAAACGAGAACGTACATAACTAGAAATAGCGACCGACCTTATTATGTACGACTCAGGGGAATTAACAATAAAATAGATAATGTGGATGAAGAAGTATTAATAAAATTAATGGAGAAGATACCAAAGGAAATCCAAAATGAGGAAAAACTGGAGATATGGAAAAACAAAATTAAAATTTGGCTGATAGCATGGTATAAAGAACAATAGAAATAATAGTAATAATAATAATAACAATAATAATAACAATAATAATAATAATAACAATAATAATAGCAATAAAAATAATAATAACAATAATAATAACAATAATAATAATAATAACAATAATAATAACAATAATAATAATAATAAAAATTTTGATATACGATTGGCTACGATCCTCAGTTTTAAGCTGCTATTCAGAGTGTGGTAACTATATAAAAATTTTATTATACCATTGTAATATATAAGCTAATATATTAAGATATCTAAATAGCAAATAATATATTAGATAAATGTATAATTGAGAGTGTGAATTTTGTAGTATAGTATTGCATAAGATAATTAACTTTGTAATGTAACTTAAGTTGATGTTATATTGTATAAATAAACGATATAATTATGTTGGGAACCCACAGACGGGCTAGTGCCTTGTGGGACCCGCAAATTATTTAAAAAAAAAAAAAAAAAAAAAAAAAAACTGACAAAGAAAAATTCTAACTTTCGGAATTGAATAGCGTGTCCAGCCTCATTCGAATACAATAATGATCGCGAAAAATTGGTAAAAGAGAATATCTTTCGAATATTTCCCGCTAACAGTCGGGTTAAATCTCCCGGAATATGTGTTACATATAAAAAATGACCTAATAATAAGGACCCCGAAAATGATAATGTGGAAAACAGTAGTCTGAAATTATCTTACAGCGGTATTTTTAAATTAACGTTGTATTTTTAATTCAAATTCGAAAAACTAACGGTTAATAATAAATAACGTTTAAGACGTTTTGTCGCATTTCGTAGTACCTACGCCCCAGCCAAGATTGCAAAATTTCAAAATTTTTCTCTTTTTATTAACAATTTCTGCAGATATTATTTAGCTATAAAACAGGTTAGTAAAATTACGTCGTGCGTTAATTTTTTCTGATTTTTACTTTAAAAATTCCAAAGTTTGACACGAGAAATGACCTTGAAAAATAATGATTTATTGACAATATTACCGTTATTAGCACGTTGATGAATGGCAGAAATCCCGGTTTTGATTGACACGTTTTCTTCGAGTTGAATCTACAATTGAAAGAGATAGGAATTAACAAAGAACCCCGATGTGCACAGCTGCTGATGTAATATTTTGACCGCAGGCTAGAAAAATTTTTAGGCATTTATGTTTCTTGTCCTTTCACCAATCCGTAAGGTCTCGTCGTTTAGCTCTAATCGTAAAGAGATGTAAACGTTATTGCTGTCAATTTAGATTCAGAGAACAATGCTTTAATGTGTAAGATCCGCAGATGAACCGATTGAACAAAGCTTCTTGCTTAAGAATGGCTCTACAGGTCCTCCTGCAATGCAGTATACAGTATCTTTTTTTTTTTTTTTTTTTTTTTTTCTTGTATCCTATTAAGTACAAGATTAGAGCTCTCGCTGTTTACATTTAGAAAAATGCACCAAACAATATTTATGAAATAATTAAGTTCCACTTACCAGATGTGTAAGCTTCGGGAGTTTAATTGCAACTATATTGCCTTATTATGTCCTAATTCGGTTTTGTACGGAAATATTATCACCTATTTCGTATCTTGAAATATTCACAGATGTTTCACTTTTTTTAGTTTTCAGAAACATCTAAATAAAATCTTTGCGACCCAGCTGACCGAATAGAAAATCAAATATAAAGTAACGTTCACGTTTAATAAAAGTTCTTCGTTGCCGGTGAAAATTTCTGAACAGATTTTTCCTCTGGTTAACAGCGTGTCAGATGTTTGTACTGTTTGACCGTGTTCATTCGCTAGAATATCACACCGAGAATGATAGATGCTCTTAGAATAGTTTAGACTGTTAATGAAATTATTATCGAAAAGTCTTTATACGAAATGAACGAACGAATTTATTTGAACGGTTCAATAAATGATTATCGCAATAAAAATGCACTTGCATTGAGTATCAAGCTGCAGAAATACATATAGTCTGCAGTCGCGATGGACTCCTAAAAAAGTGCTACGAGAAGGTCTGATTAAGCAGTAAGAAGTCTGCGGAAAGGAAAAATAAATCATTTTTAGCATACATTTACTACCTTGTGCAGAAGTAATTAAGACATTGAAGGAATAGTTGAACAGCGGTGATTTTAGAATTTTTACGTAGATCTACGGCAGACTGAGTGATATTCAGTCAGCGTGGATTATCATAAAAAAGAACTCTCTACCGGTAATACAGTTGTAGATGACGAATTCGTGAAATATTGCATAGATATCTGGAATTTTTTATTCTGTTGGAGAGTTTAAAATTATCTAATTAAAAGAGTAACGACCGAAATTTTATTGGTAATTGACTTTTTTTTTTTTTTGTTTTTTTAAATAATTTATGGGTCCCATAAGACCTTGATCCATTTATGGCTTTCCGGTATAATTATATTGTACATACTCTGTAATCTAAGGTTAAATTCTACTTTAAATTTAATACATCTAATTCCGTAATGCAGCACATTCGTACCTACCTACACATCCGAATCACATTTATACATACGTATAATAAGTATAACATAATTGATTCTACTACTGTAATATCTAAAATCTTATTAAATATGTATCTTTCATTTTCAAAGATGGCATGCTGTCGACAAATGGAAATGGTCCGATTTTTTCAAGTTTCAGATAGACATTTCTGACCGGTGATAAATATTTCCGAAGAAAATTTAGTGCTACTTTTATTGCGAACCTCCTCTAATAATTAAAAACTAATTTGACTAAATAAAGCGTGGAAATATTTAATTGATAAACTCCGTTACTCCGGAGACAGTAACGCTTTTCCTCCATGTCTAACGATGGAATTTAATTAAAATTACTTGACATAACCGTATAGATTCGGTAGGAAATCTAAACTATGATAATGCTTGATACATCTGTTAGTATGTTTTTTTTTCCACCTGATTTTGCTTAGATCGCGAACGAGCAATATTGACGGCCATAGGTTATAGTGGAAAATTAATCTTTGTCTGATTCAGAAATACAGCGCGATAAAGCCTTGTATTTTATAGCAATTATTAATTTTTTATTTGACTATTTTTAAGATTTTCATTTGTTTAAAAAAAAAAAAAAAAACAAAAAAAACAGAGATTAGTCGAAGGACAATTTTTTTTGTTTTAGTATGAGGGGACGGTGGATTAATTGAAGGCGCAATACCACGTAATTAGGCCAGTAAAGAGAGTGCCTAATTAATAAGGGACATAACAGTGTAGAAAATTTGATACGAAGACCAGAAGGGAATTAAGGTAAAAAAAACGAAATTCCACAATTCCAAAAAAAAAAAAAATTAGATATCGAAGGAGTTATAATGAATCTCTGAGAGATACGAAGGAGCAGACGAAGTAGCCGTGTAATGAAATTTCCACTTTTACAGAAGAAATGTGATTTTACTGTAATGGTGCGAAGATAACGGTTACTGGCTGCACACACAATTTAAGCATGCGGTTGCTATAAGCTTTATTCCACTTGTTCTGTAAACCTGTTACTCCTGTTAACAGGTTTTCCTCTGTATTTTCATTGGTCAACGTATTCCCCTTCCTGAGAAACAATATCGCTGTTTCGAACGAAAACCTACAATTACGTCGTAATATATTCAGCGCGACCGGCTAAACAGCTGCGTTTAATTAAGCAACGGCGTTGGATTAGCAACCTCCTTCCATTAAAAGTGTTAAATATATTACTGCCTCGACGATTGATAATGTTTTATTTTTTCCGCCATTTCTCGGTTGAAAATTTATTGTCCGAAAATGAAAATTAAGATTAAATTAAGAAAATTACTTTCGGTACGGTCCAGTTAAGGGTGCGCGTGTAATGCTAAACCAAAAAATTGAACAAACCACTCGGTTTGTAAACTTGTTTTTTTTTTTTTTAATATATATAAATAATTTTATTTTTGGTTATATATTATTTAGAAAATATTATTTTCAATATTCTCTAAAAAAAAAAAAAAAAAAAATGTGGAATTACATCAAACGGTTTTAGTGTAAATTTACCAAGTTTATCCCGCCGCAGAGCTGCTGTTAAAATAAAGGAAATGAAGAAAGTTTCAGCTTTTCATTCATGAAAATTCGCAAATAACGAATCGTATTATTAATCTAGATTTATTCAGATAAAATTTTATTGATTTACCCGATTTGAAAAATAAATTTCATTTCTTCTTCTGGCACAGTACACGTTCAAGAATTTCCGACATATTTTGGCATAATATATCTTTTATTTGGGTCTCCTCGGAGTTTTATTAATTTATAGTATGAGAAAGTTGAAATGTTTTTCACATTTCGCTTTACAAATTTTCCGTAAGACGTTTTCCCTTATTTTCATTTTCTCTAATCACCTTCTTCTCCCATTTTTTTGATTTTTTCCGACTCTGTGAGCGACTTTCAGTTTATTCTCTTTCCTGATTATTTCTGCGACTTTATTACTCTCCGTATACATTATACGTACTCTCTCTTTTCTCTATTCGATTCACAATCGATTTGCTCTGCTTGTTCCTAGCCATTCGGGCATCTCTACTAATGAATCAGCTAATTCTTTGGCACTCGGCTTGCTGTTTCTCTTCTCGCCTCCTTTCTGGAGAAAAATCCCATCGTCTAACCTCCTGGCGTAGCATAAAACTTACCGTTTCAGATTTTGGACAGACCTTTTGCGTTTCTCCTTTTTCTAACAATCGCTACTCCTTTTATCTATTCAACTCATTCTCTTTCTTCTAATCCACGGTTACACTTGTTTTCTTCATTTCGTCGTTCTATTGTTGTATTCATTGTTTACTTGCATTCTTAAACCATACTCTACTATCTTCTCCTCGTTTTCACTTTTTATTTCCTTCTATCCATTTAAGCAATGCAATTGTAAACGATTATCATGGGTTTATTAATTTCTTCTTTTTTTTTTTTTGATTCTCTGTTCCAATTTACTGAGATTTAATTTTTTTACTTCTTATTGTTGCTCTCTTATCTTTTCTTTCTCCCCACGTTATTCCCCCGCTATTTGTTATCAACTATATCACATCGTATAAAATATAATTGACCCTTTCTTTTTATCCTTGGTTGATAAGTCTAAAAAAAAAAAAAAAAAAAAAAAAAAGTTCCTGTGCTTTATACGAGTCTCACGAACCCTAGGACATTGCCATACGTTCTAAACATTTTTCAAATGAAAAATTTTTGGAAATATGCAAATTCATATATGTTTCCCTAAAATTTTTAATAATAATTATGGTCGAATTTCGACCAATGGGCGAACTCTAGTAAACTTAAAGCGCCGATTAAATATTTTCTATTATTGCATTAATAAAGCACGTAAATCAAAAATTTTAAATAATTTAATGTTACTTTCCGTTGTAATCTGAAAAGCCTCAAATTTCCACCGAAATTCAAAATTTGTACACTTTTGCGGATATTAAAACGGTCGTTATCTTTTCGAACGCGAATGTTAAAGGTCGACTGTATTTCATTTAATTTTTGTAAAAGATTAGCATTACAATTATCCCAAATATTACGTACGGGGTACATAATTTTAAAACCTGATGCTGATCGTTCAGAGCTCGATTATCCGTAAAATCAAATCGCTGTTTATTAGAATTCCCGTCCGGAACTATTTTTTAGCCGAAGATGAGATAAATTAGCCTAGCAGCGCGGAAGGCTTTGATGAAATAAAGCTTCTTTGATGTATTAGCAGAGAAATGATCAGAGAATTTTAGGCCTAACTGAATTATATTCTCCGTTCTGATGTGCGAAATCGCGGCATTTCAATGGATTAAATTCTATAAATTTTCTTGCAGAATATTCGATACGTAAAATGTTACTAAATCGGTACGAAAGTGTTACGCAGAAATGTAACGTGATTTTTCGTACTACCCCCGGTGTTTAAAAGTGACGTGAATATTTGTAAAATTTCTGAAATCAGCCTCTTTTTATTTCCTATTGTAGAGTTATTAAACACATCTACTGGCTCGGTGGTAATTTAGAAAAACAGATTAGTGGAACAGTAGAGGGGGGTTGCACACTAGTGCCTAGTGTGGGTATCATTTTCAAACTATATAATAGTCTTTGAAAACATTTCTATGCTGATGCATATCTGCGTACGGAATAATAACATTAGCATCATAATAGCGGACAGAGTGGCCAACATCGTTTATTTGAAATGTGATATACTTCTTTTTCCTAACTACACGCCGAGCGGATAATCAAATAGCTTTAAAGAGGGCACGCCGGTAATGCTAGTCTAGAAAGGAACTTTTTCTCGGATCTTTTATTTGGCTTTTACTATATTTTCGACTAGATCTGTTTTGTTTATCACTATCATACTTATACCACTGTACTCCTATACGAAACTACGACATACTACACTAGGAACCATATCCTGTGTAAGCCGAAGCGCGTTGCGTGTACTTTAATGTTATCTGTATAGAGCTGTGTTAGTTGTTTAAACAGCTAGGTGATGATCCGCGAGGTAATAATAAAACAAATGGCCAGTAGTATTCGAATGTTTGTAAATAGAGTTTTACCCGGATCTGTTGTATCTCGTCTTATTTCGGCGTCAACTTGATTGATTACCTTAACCTTGGCCACCTGTGCGCGTCTTTCTCTTAGAGATATATGAGCGCCTCTCATATCGGATGTTGTGTACATACAGTGTGCCGCCGCTAATGCACAAAACTAACCTCATCTGTAGGTCCCCAACTGCTGTGCATAAAACACCCAACATGTACCGCAGTTAGAGTTTTACGCTTCGATAATATAATATATTCTTTCATCAATTGATCTTTACTCCATCGCCCTCCCCTTCCATCCGCCGGTTATCAGTACCGTACTCTCAAACTCTCGTGAACCTCTTCGAAGTGTTTACCGTCTGCGCCCGGCGGTAATGGTTCGCGATAGTGCATAAAATTCGGCCAAAAAAGTAATTCCGCTTTATTCCCTATAGCCACGTCAATTGTTCTGAATTGTTTACACGCCATTCATTAAGAAAGTTTCCCCGGTCATTAATGAGAAAATTGTTGAGGATTTCTTTTCTGGGTCAGAGTCTATCGTAATGGCCCCAGTGTACACGAAGACTTTCAAGTTATGTTCCGTACGAAACTGCAATGTAATAAGTCTATATCTGAAATTGATTGAAATCGTTTGTTTTATATAAGTGCAAAATATAATATTGCTTTCGGCTCGCGACTGATAACGGGTATTTAATTTTTAACAATTTCTACTCGTCGCCGCTATAACTTGAACCCAAGATTATTTAGCAATACGATCGCTTTCTCGGCTAACGCGAAATAAAAATTAATGTTTGAAAACGCGCCTAGGTAATTTTCGTTTTTCCCCGCCATTAAAGGAAGATTGTATGTTTTGGAAATTTTTAATTAAATTATTACCAACACTCTGAAGTTGGTGACCTTAAATGCGCTGAAAAATGACTCTTGACTGTTTTAAAAGATGGCACTACTAATTTTCCGAAATTTAAAAAAAAGTTACATAAACAGCCCGTAAAAATTTTAAATTATATTTATTGCTTTTATTTTATAATTAAACGTTATTTAAACGGTTAAAAGTACTTACGCTATACATGTTCAAAAAGCCAAAGGATTTTATTCCACGTCATATTGGTTTTTCTTTTTTGTAGTATTTAATTGAAGCTACACACCTCGGTTGGTTACGTCTTTTATGTAAATACATGTTCATTTTTATGATCTCAGACGCCGCACACACGTGAACATGAACGTATGTAAATACAGTTTATTTCCGGACGAAAATTGCAGAGCCCGCACTATTGTTCAATTTTAGAAAGCAACGAACGAACTAAAGTAACAAATTGCAAAAACGAAATTTTATTTATTCTTTCAGTTTTGATAGGAAATTAATTTTTCCGAAAACGTCAATACAAACGTTGCATTTTCGAGAAAAAGTAACAGCGTAAAAATATCTTATAAAATCGAAAACCACGAAAAATGTTTAAAAAATGGTCTATGCGCAGCACCGCTTTACATTTCCTCCCCAGGACACGTAACGTACCGATTTTTCAGAATTAACAAACGAGCAACTAAAATAATAAAAAAAAAAACGGCAAAAATATGTTATCAACTTCCGGTTGTTCCTGATTACTGTGCACGTGTTTATGAATATTCAGAAACAAATTTAGACAACTGCCGAATAAAGTATTTTTTGTGCCTATTTGCCAACCATATATAGGTTTTCGAGAGTTGTTTCGTTCCCGACCAAAGTCACTATCCTAGTGGTGCATACCTAATTCTAAAATTGAATTGGCTGTCAGAGAAATCAGGAGGAAAATAAAGGCGGATAAAGCGAATCTCCCATGAGAAACAAACTGCCACCATCAAGTAGATTATGAAAAGCGTAATTCCACAATCCTCAATTAGGATAAAGGTAATTGGAAAAACTGAAAAAAAAATAAGGAAGCTCATTAATATACGGTGAAAGCTGAAGTTTTATTGAAGGCGAATCGTCATTTATGACGGGTAGAGGAATAAGAAGAAGCTAGGGAAGATAGCGATAACTTAAATGAAATATCTATGAAGGAAGAGAGGAGTATATGGGTTTCTGTAAGGATAGCCGGAACCGGAGTAGATTTCAAGGCACATCGGCAGAGACGAAGACAGGTACTTTGAACGCGATCTAATTTTGAAAGGAGAGACTCGGAGGAATTGCCATAAAAAAAGCAAATTTAGAATAGAGCGCATAAAAGATACATAGTATATGAGTGAGATATAGGGTACACCTCGCCAATTAGCATGAAAGAGGGCATTTAATGAATCGAGTCTTTTTGAGACAGGATAGATACAGAAAATGAATGTGGTTGGAAAAGAGAGTCGTCTGTCAAGAAAGATTCAACGAAAAGAGCTTATATATTACAAAGAGGATTAAACCATCGTTAAAGGTGAGATTAAAAAAAGAAGGACAAAAGGACGAAAAGTAAAGATAACAGACGAGAATTTAGGTGGAAAAATAACGAAATGAATATTAGAAAGAGCATTTTCTAGTAACTTTAGAGTTTTTATTGTCATCCGAGGAGTGGTTGAGCAAAAAAAAAGGAACAACTAAGTATAGTTAACGGAAAGGGAGACGATTTTGATAGGTAATCCTCGAAAAATTAATCTCGTAGCAGAGTAGTGGAAAGGATGTGTATTATCTAACGGTCTTCTAAATTTTCGTAATAAGGAATTTTAAGCGAAAACTAATAATATTTAAAAATAAAAATGAAGTCATAAAAGCGGAATTTGTAATGATTCTCTTTTCCTTTTTTTTGTTTAGTATATCCCCCCCCCCCCCGGCAAACACTTGTTTGTAATTAATCTGTTAAATTATATTAGGCATAGACAAATAATTCTCTTTGGTAATTAATTATTATTCTAATATAACGCTCTTTTTTATTTAATTTGTTAAATATAAATTTATTTTTCTTATTTATACGTACCGTATTTACTCCACTGGGGTTATGAAGGCGCGTAATTTTAAATATGCCCAGTAGTTAGGCTACTCATCTTAACGAATTTTTCAACAGTGGTTGATGTATTTTCAAAGAGCCTACTGAATATAAAGATCAACTCAGTTATATCTGTAAAAAGGGAGAACTTTGGACAAGTATGAATTATTAAAAATGCGTACGAAATCCGAATTTTTTATTTTACTAAAAAAAACAACAAATATTCCGTATACCATTGATACTTTCTCATTTAATCTCTGCAAAGGGCACTAATCAAATCACGGTAGTGTCCGTTAACTTTGACGGGTCATCTCAGCTGAGCGTGTCACAGTAACAGTTTTAAAGCCTCGTTCGATGAGCAACGAGATATTACTTTTTCGCGAGATTACAAGGGAGGACCAAGCCGAAGTAACGAATAAGTAGGTAAAATGTATGGTCGGACGAAATGTCATTTTTGCCTCTTCGCGATATCCGTTGAAGAACGGCACATTGTATTTTTAGTTGAAATTCTTAAATTAATCGCTTCCAACGGAGGGGGAGTGCGTAATATATCTCAAGAAAAGCCCCATGGATTCTGGGGGCTTCTTACCAGAAAAAAACATTTTAACCGTTTTCCGTTAATTAAAAGTGAAATATCCGTTGTTTAATGCGCGAACAAAAAACACAAAAAATGGAAGTAGTGAAGAACGCAAAAAATACAATAAGGAAGAGAGAAACTAACCAGAAACTAATTTTACAGTTTCGACATAAACACTGGGAGCTGTCTATTTGTAAAATGGACGAAAAGCAGGAAGAGAAACCAAGGCTGTGATGGTCCTTAGCCGTGATAAGAGTCGGTGGCGCAAGCTGACGTTCAAGTGCCCGTTCGCATGCAGCAACTAGCTGCGTCGCGGTCGTAGTTCAATAATCGCCGTCATTTGCTTATTTATTATAGTACCTGTCTGAGAATGAGCGCGCGCTGATGATTCTGTCGCTAGGCATTATCGATAATTTAGATATTATTATTAATTTCCCGTAGTCCGTGAATTGCCGGTGAAAATGAAATAATCGCGCACCGCCGAGCGGGCATCCGTGGACGTACCGGAATAGTAGTGTGCAGTCGGCGATGATGACGACGTCATCTCGCTCTGTGCGCACAGTGACGAGTAAGGTTAATAGGAGATTTATAGATGAGGAGAAGAAAGGCGAGTTGAGCTGATGTGAATATTATTATAGATGACGATCATTAATGTTGCTGAGTAGCAGCGAGCTGGAGTGTAACCTCTTTCATGTGGCACGGTTGGACCTCTTGAGGCTGAGCAAGCAAATGCCAACAGAGAAATGCGAGCGGCTATATGTCGTTACGAAGAAGTCTTCATCGCATTAAAAGCATTTCGGTCAAAAAGCGACCCGTTCACGGCCCGGCCAATGTATTCTTCGGCTCGTTACTACCGATTTTTCGTTTTCGTTTATTTTTCATTTTCTTTCTACGCTTTTTCGGCACTGCTCCTCGTTATTTTTACTGTTCCGCAGTCACCTCTGGCAACGAAATAGTTCTCGGTAGTTTTCAAAGAACGAACGATGGGTCCGTAATTAGCGAACTGGTTCTCGAAGAAGATCGTTGATAACTACTTAACAGCTCTTTTTCTCACTTCGGACGGCCGGTAATTGCGCCAGTTGCACACGGCAGCGAATGATGAATCGCCGCCAGTAAATTTTCTCACAGAATTTATTATCTCGCTCGCTACGCAACTACCCTGCCCCAGCACGCCGCAACCTCATCCTACACACTGGACTCGAACGCGTGATAGATCTGTCAAATGGTGATACTCTTTAACGTTCTCGCATTTGTCATATGCGCTATGGCTGATTGTTTTGCGAACCTACCGAACCGGACCGTACAGCCGATGAAAGTTTTATGAAATGTTTCTGCTCAGCAGTATTCTCTCCGAGTCTACATTACTGATATTTCGGTTATTCTGAATCGTTCAAATCTGCATTTCGATTGCAGTCTGATGAAATCCAAATCGTTCTCGGAACTGGTCAGAGATCCCGAATGCAAATGGAAGATTTTTCCTATATCTCGGTATTAAGTACTAGCCGGCACGAATAAAAATCAAAAAACTGAATTAAATAGAAAATAATAAGGGGCGCGCTTTTTTTCGATCAACGTAACGAAGTGTGCTTTAGTCGAAAAAGTTGTCTCTACTTTTATCATGAATATGCTCCGGTATCGATAGAGATACTGTTTTTTGTCATCCTGACGACGGAAGAATATTTAAACGAATCCGCCGAAATAACAGAGACGATTCGATGTTTCAAAGTGTAATTCCGCTCTTTTTAAGATACTAGCAGAAGTAAGACAAGCATCCTGAGAACTTTAAAAGTTTATCATCCCAGCTTTTTCCTATTGGCTGATTAAGTTCCGGCATTAACCTATCATGCAATCCTTCTATATTTTTCATTACGCCATCGCTGAATCCAAACCAGTTCCGCGGAAACGAAACACCGCTGTCTAAACAGCAACATTTGTCTCGAATGATGGCATCAATACCTGAAGGGACAACTTTTCGTTCCCCTCCAAAAAAAAAAAAAAATATTTATCAGCCAAGAAAGCTTAGTGATTTTTTTTTTTGCCCTTTATTGTATTGGACATGTCGGCGGTGGGCGATTATTTGTCAAAAGGGAGAGGGCACAGAAAAGATTCCTAAAAGGGAAGATAAAGATGAGAAGAACTAGTGAAAGAATAGAAAAAAATCATAAAGATGCGGTAGAACCCGTATAACTAACAAAAATGTTTGGCCGATGAAGGAGAAAAATTAAAAAAAAAAAAGAAAAGAAAACTTCTATGTCTTTTCCAGTCATTGTACGTACTTACGGTAGACCATAGCTGTATAAAACCTATACCATGTAGTTTAGCATAGAAAAGAAAAGGAATCTCCATTCAGAAATACGGCCGCGACTGCAGTGCAACGCCCGCAAGGTGCTAATGCACATGCATCAAACATATAGCATATTAAGGAGATTCTCAAAAATGGAGAAAAAAGGATTTAGTTTTTTCGGACATTTTCTTTTTGTATAAGAATGACACTTATAAAGGTCTTCTATTTCTTTTTTTTTTACTTTTTTTTTTTTTTTCTTCCGATAAAATCTAAATTCATGATTGCTTAAAACTATTAACTGTTAATTTCACCCGGTATATGCATCTCTCTGTTATCTAAAGAAGTTTCGGAATTTTTCGGTATAACGGTTTTAGTTTTATTTAAAGTGATTCGCTAAATAGCTAGAAATAATTGGTTGGATTTTTATTTTTTAATAAATTTTCTCTGATGTTCGACGCTCTTAAATTCTTTATTTTAATTTATTTCGGGTTATCATTTCTATTACCATAAATACGGAACAAAATTTTTTAATTTTATTTTAAATAGGCACTACTTTGATTATGACACCGTTCAGATTATGATTTCTCTCTATTATATAAACAATAGTGAAAGGTGTAGGGACGGCTGAGCCGGCGAAGCGAACGATTCAGATGTTGGTGAGCGAAGTGTACAGGTGATAAAGCTCCCTAGTAAACACATACATTGTATATGTATATAGATATATAAAAACTTGATCCTTTGGACTTCATCATAAAGACAACCCCTAATTTGATCACAGTCGACTGTGTCATTTCCGTAAAATTAATTTCTTTTTTTTATTACAATAAACAAAAGATCAAAGTGATAAATTTATAGAAACTTCTATTACAACTTCCATAATCTGTAACACAAAAAGGTAATAAAATTTCTTATTACTTGAGGATGACATACAATGATTTAAAAATCTTGTGATAGATGTTGATAAAAGTTCTGTCGTTCTTCGAGTCAAAGGTGCAGATTTTATTCACGTGTTACGAGTTTAATTAAAAGGAGCAAAAATATTAATTATTTTTCACGAAATTTTTCTCTCTGGCCGGATTAGTGCACGCCGTATAGAAATAAACTGATCAGTTTAACGCAATATCATTTAGTGAACGATAAATCCGAAGCACAATCTGAAAGAGATATGTCTGCAATATTATTTTAATCAAATTAGAAACCCGCGCTGTTTTAATGTATGTTTCTGCATTTGTGTTTATATTTATTATCCATTAATAATAACTCGGCAGAAATGCTAAACAATACGGATAATATAATATTACTTATGTAAAGCTCTTGGTGGTATAATATCGACACACACACACAAGTTAATTTTTTGAAAAGTCTAGTCTACAAGTAACATTTCGATTTCCTCTCTTCGGAATAATACAGGCGGTGTCAGATTTTTTTTTGAAAAGAATAATAACAAAAGGTAGAGTATATCGGTATTTATTTTTTCTATTTGTGAAGACAAATTCTTGTCTAGATGAAACAAACAAGATATTGAAATAAGGTGCAAATTTAAATCTTTCCGTATAATCTAAAATTTATCGATGCTTTAGGATGGTTTAAAAATGTTTATTTTGCGATAAACTTTCGGGTTTTTGTTTAACACCGATCGTTATAAAATATTATTGTTTACAAAGATTATTATAGAAAGAGTACGTTTATTTTTCTAATAAATCGTTTTAATAATGCCGTTTTATTGTACCCGGAAGTTTAAATAACTGATAAACGCTGATTCTATAATATCTTTCTTATGAAAAAATTGATGCATGCGATAAGTATTCCGTTTCACTGAATTACTGAGATTTATTACTCGTTCAAAATTGTAGAATATAACTTTTACGAACTTGAAGAAAAAAAAATTATTATTATATGTTCGCATTTATGTTTTTTTTTTTAATGTGTTCGCTCATAACTTTTGATTACTTAGACGTCGAGTTTAATGATTCTTTATTCATTCGAAAGTGTACCGAAGTCAGTGGTATGATATACGTATATGGGAATAAGAGGTATTGGTGAACACAGATACTCGGTAGTCATCGAACACAGTGAAAAAAGTTGGTCTCTTTAGGGAAATTTTTAATATCACTTAAAATATTATCATCTTTATCTACCACGGAAACGTAGATTGAAAACTAATTTTTAATATAGTCATTAAAATGTATTATCAATACAATTACCGCGGACAATAAATGTAGATTCGAATTAAAATTGAAATCCCCATAGCGCTAATTACAACCTCGTCGCTAACGGAAATATTAAATATCTTAATATTACTACGTTAAGACTATCTGGACTGACTCCAATGATATCATTTGCTGATTCGAAAGTGCAATACCGCTCAGTGGCGGATGATTTGCATTTTTTTCCCATTATCGTGTAACACATTATTTTCTCCAAAATTTTGAGGAGTAATTGCATCTAAATTATAAAGAGCGATGAAAAACAATTATGTCTAGGATATAATATCGGATTTTATCACCGTGTGCGAACATCATTCAATTAAAATAATACATTTTTTTTATAAGAAAAAAATACTGGTTTCTCAAGATTTACTTTAAAAATTAAATAAAAACGCGCCAAAAAAAGTAAAAAATAGTTGTATGATAAAATATAATCTATTCCGGACTAATAGGCTTTTTAATATCATGCTTAAACACATTAATACTCGCTGGAGTCAGCGCTAAATTCAACGGCAATTAGAAACCATATTAAATGAGTATATAACAACAGAATCACTTGTTTGCTGTAAGCCAGGTACCGAAAACATCAGGAATATTCGATGAGGTTTTTAATTATTGTTGTAATTTGAATTTGCGAGGAGACTCCGAGGAATTGATGTTTAAGAATAATCATAATACTCCTTTTGAAATTTAATCGTGTACGATTTTCTTATGCGAGTAATTGCTTTTTAACATTTTAGTACATTTTTATTAAATTTTTAAAGTAAATATTGAAGTTGTTTTTTTTTCTCGAAGAAAATTTTATTTTTCTTAAACACGGAAAAAGTGTTTTTTTCATTTATTTTGTTGTCCTTTTGCTGTAATAAAAGTAAGTTCACACGACATCCCACCACATGCTGAGGAAATGATGTTACACACCTAATAACTTTCGTTACTTGTTCTCTGTTTCATTCACTTTTACACTTTTAGAA
This sequence comes from Icerya purchasi, assembly GCA_039619475.1. Taxonomy (NCBI): domain Eukaryota; kingdom Metazoa; phylum Arthropoda; class Insecta; order Hemiptera; family Monophlebidae; genus Icerya; species Icerya purchasi. Next base: position 93,423,607 of record CM077116.1, on the reverse strand, counting down.
TGCCTAGAAAACATACGCACTCAGAAAATGCGAATTTTTACAAAAGCCGGGGGACTGGCTAAATAACAAAAGTGGGAAAGGAAAAAATTCGTATATCAAAATTTTCGGGAGACTTACGAAGTTTTGTTTTGCCAGAATTACAAAATGTTAATGTCTATATGATTACACGAACAGAGCAAACGCAATTGTAAAAATTTACTTATCCCCCCTTAGAAATGTTTTATTCGTTTGCTATTCGTTCAATTATATTTAACTACCGGTCGCCTAGTGGTCGAAATTCGACCGTAATTTAAATATTACATTTGTTCTCGAGAGATAAAAATCTGACGAATTGATACACGGACGATTCAGCTTTGATTAAATTAATAAATACTATCTCCAAATCTCCAATCATATATTAGAAGTAAAAAGAATTGGTGTGTGGAAAAAGGAACAAAAAAAAAAAAAAAAAAAATTGTGGTACCCCATTCATGTACAAAATCATTTAAGATAAAAAAACACTCACATTGAACAAGGCCATTCAGCTTCAGTATCGAAAAAAAAAAGTATATAAGAAACAGTTTTTCTTGATAAATATGGAAATTAAAGTACAACATTTTACATGGGGCCCGGTAATTTACGGCAAAATTGCACGATTTAAAATAGCGAATATAACGAATAAAACTTAAATGCATAAATGCGCATTAAACACACGTTAATCTATTTCTACTTATCTTAATCTAAAGACAAAACAGAAAAACAAAAATAGTATTAAATTGATTGAATCGCATTTACGCACTATTCAATCGCATTATGGAATGTTCAATTAAAACTTACGCAAAATAAAATTGAAAATAGTTACTTTGAACACATTCATAAATAAAATAATTCGCTTAGAATATGAAGGAAATCAATTAAATTTCACGATAATTTTAGGAAAAAATTACTCGAAACAATTTCCAAAAAACCCACCTGTCCAGCTAAATACGTAAGCAGCTGAAAAAAGGACACGTGCCTATGCTTTGTAGCACCTCACTCGGTACAGCACAAACCAGTAGCGTACGAGTATTGAGTCATGTGTGAAATACCGAAGTAGCTGTTTTTTGTTTTTTTTATTTGTTGTTGTAATAAATTACGTGCGAATGAAGCCGATTTTACCTGAGAAAATGTACGCATATGAGTTTTAATCAGAGATTCACCCCTTCCTCAGGCCCGGATTAAGTGTATGATAGGGGACTTCGGAAATTTTAGGGGCCCTTTTCGGAAGCAACAAAATTATCAGTTTTATAGAATAACTAAATTTTCTTTGATTTAATTTAATTATATTATTTTTAATTCACGAATTAACATATAATTATTAATGTAAACAAAACTAAATATCATATAGACAATGGGTAGAATTTTTGATGCCAAAGAAAATACATATATATATATATATATATATAGGTATATATAATTTTAAACAATAAATTTTTCAGCAAATTTGAACCAAAGATTTGCATAAAAGGATAGTGTGTGTTGCGCGTGTATGATACACACGCACACACATTCATACAGACATTTCCTAAAAACGTAGATTCCGACTCGTTATGCCTTAAAACAAATTTTCGGTACGTTTTTACGAAACTCGAAATTTTATTATTACGAAGTTTCCTTCTCTAGGAGGAAATAGAAATGAATACAAAATTATTAACAAATAAATGTATTAAAAAATTGTAAAGTTAATTCTATTTATTTAAAAAAAAGTTGACGTATATGACAAATGATAGATTAATTTTTTACTACATGTTGTAAGTGGGTGTCTCTTGGGGGAGAGCCCTTTATAAAGCGGAACCCGGGGTTGCAGCCCCCCCTAGACCACCCCTAAATTCAGGCCTGCCCTTCCTCTTGTATTTAAGAAAATAATAATAATAAAAAAAAATTATAGGTAAATATATCAATTAGAACAGTCGCCGTACTACATAAATAAACCGAAATACTTAGCGTCTTTATAAATAAACTTCCTCTTAGAGTGTATTTCGCTGCGGGAGAATTAAATGAATTATAAATCATCCAGTCCGCTAATTGTTTACATTGTATGAACGTAAACAACGAATGTTTAATTTAATTTTATTTAAATGTATTTGTAACGGATATTATAGATAAATTTTATCTTGCTGCATTCCTTCCCCATGTGAACTTTATGCGAAATCTCACACTCCTCCGTATGCGCTTAAAAAGCGCTATGAAGTTTTTTCTTCGCGTATTAATATATTTATAGATTATTATAACGGGGATTTGCGAAAATATTTAGAATAGCTATGAAGCGCGGTTAACATATTTCGATTAGAAACCGGTTCGAATGTTTTTTAACTAAAAACACACGTAGTCGTTAAATCTTTTAACAATTTTCCATATTTATAAGTGTGCACGATGTTTTATTTCCGTTTTGCAGAGTCGCGGAATAGCGCCGTACATGCGGTCTACAGTCAGCGTGGAACAGAGATGGCAAGATTTAACGAGCGGCTTTTTGCCACCGGCAGATCCGAATCACTCCCCCAGCTCGTCCTCTTTCCATCACCACCACCATCATTACCATCATCACCCTCACCCTCATCACTCGAATTCGATGGCCACCAATTATAATACGTCGGCCAGCGGACCGTATTCGCCCCACCAGTTGCAATTAACATCATCCTCCTCCTCCTGTGCAGCAGCTGAAAATTCTCGCAATCCTCCGCCACCATTGCCTCCGTCATCGGTACTGCATAACAGTTCGGCCTTCCCGGTATCCACCAATACCGCAGCCGCTGACATGGGCGCTTCGACCTATTCCATACTGAGTAATTTTTGTTTCTTTTATTTCGATTATCCAAATAGTTTGTTTGTTGTTTTTTTTTTGTTTTTTTTTTTTTTTTTTACGATTCCCAGTGCGTTTTTATGTCTAATCTCTGAACTTGTAGTTGCTAAAACTGATGAAAGGCTGATTTAAAAAAAGTATCGATGATCCGTCTCGATTAAAGTTGTGATAACGAGAGTATTATTGGTGCTGGTTGGATCTATCGAATTGTCGACGCCTTAATGTCCCTCCATTATGCTACATTTTTGCGTCCGCGCCAAAAGCCTTGTTTCGGAAATCTTAATCACTACACATAAATGAAATCACAAAAAAGCACAATAATTTGTAGACTATAAAAAGAACCAACCGATTTTCAAGTTATCCAAAATCAATTGGCATTTTTTTTTTTTCGTGTGTGTTATAATGTGCACGTATGTTTTATGTTTTTTATGTAATTTTATTTATATGTAAGTAAAGTTTTTTTTTTTTTTTTTGGCCCGGCAAGAAACCATCTGGTCACCAACAACTTCTACAAATAACCTAGATTAACAAAATAGTGTGTAGCAATAAATTTCGAGCAAACATGGCCGCAATGACGCAACATAGCTCACGTATGTCGAAAATAAGGATACGGAATTAACACTAATAATTAAACGTCCCCAATTATACAACGGTTTTATTATTTTTTTGTATCGAAATTAGTCATCTTAATGATAACTTTTGTGTACTATAGTACGAGAATAAGATTATAATCGTCATTTTTCGAAACCAAATATTAAAAATCAACGCTTAAAATCGCGGCGAGTTGAAGAATTTTGCCTGTAATTTGACACACGCTGATTGAGATTTAAATGATAAATAAAAATGCGTGTACCTTATATTTGTAACCTGGTGCATATATTTTTCTTTGAAGATTTCCCACGAAAGTAAGATTTACCCTGACGCTTTCCTAGAACGCAAACGGATTGTTCTCGATGCGCTCCTAATTCGATGATTTTTTCGACAAGTTTTAAGAGAATACATACCATCATTATTTGTATTTCTATTACAGTATAATTTATTTTTTGCCATTACCAGATAATAACACAAAACGAAAAAAAAAAAAAAAATATATATATATATATATATATATATATATATATATATATATATAGGTATATCATTCGAAATTTGTAAATGTTTTGACTATTTTCGGACGTTAGACGTCTATTTTGTTTTCGTATCATCATTTTTAACGTGACTTTCACCGGTTTTGGCAGTTTCAACAAAATCGTTTATCGTATTCGTATTTCTTTATTTCCGTACGCGTCCATTTTATTATTCTTGATAAATTCTTAAAGATATTTGCGACCACCGTCAAAGCACCATATTAATTATGCAATATGGATTTCCGCGAAGTAAGAAATTTGACAAATAATTTGCACTTTTCTTTCTTCATCGTTGTTCTCACGCGCACTATATATACATGGTTCAGTGTAAACATGCGTAAAAAATTATTTATTTACTTTTTTCAATGAAAATGATCGAAATTATTAATAGTTACGAATTGATCATCTTTCAAGTACTAGTCCAATAGTCCAACGTGTCGATTCCCGACTAATATTATATATGTATATATATATCGTGTCTGTTTTAGTATACAAGTACGAGTACTTTTATTTTATTTTACTTTTTTTATTTTTTCGCCTTTACTGCTAATAAACAAAAAAAAAACAAAAAAAAACAGCTCTTTGCACGAATTTATTATTAAACATCGTTTTCTCTTCCGGACGGACAAGAGACAATGCTGTTAGGAAATTCTATCAGTTTTGGTAATAGTTCACGCCACTGATTAATATCTTTCTCAGAGCTCGAAGAAACTGTTGAACAGCCGATCACCGGCGATTCGTGAAATAGATGTAGGAAGAGATTCTTCCTATCTTAAGAAATTGTAATTTTGCATTCTGTTTTGGATGATGACACCACCACCCGCATGATTCAAATTTAATGTATGCGCGTTTTAAAAAACGTTCCTGGTCTTTATTTTAATACTACTTACACTTATCGGAATGTTTACTTATAAATACATATATTCGTGTAAATTTCGAAAAAAGTAGTAATTTAATTTGATACAGATGGAAACTGTTCGATCGGAGCTGCCGTATCAACTTCTATGCATCTTACGAATAATAGCGCGATAGACAGTATTACGATTGCGGATAATAATAATAGTCAAATGAAAATCGGGTCATCATCCGTGAACGGTCCTCCTTCGGCATTTAAAATCGAACATGAAAATAATCAAGAATACCCTTATCAGGTAAGCAGTCGTTAATTGTTTTTAGTGATTCTTAATTAAAAATAATAAAAAAATTTTAACTCGATAACGAAACATTAAAAGTGAAATTAGAGCGGTTTTTTTACAATTTCGGGCGTTTTTAAACGGACTTAGAAGACCTCTCCCCCCCCCCGGGAGGTTACTGTTTTAACGCCTTCTAAACTGGTTGCATTTGAGAATTATCTCTTTGCATAATATCTCGGACAAATAACAGAAAATGTTGAAAATACATCGATATAGGGAAAAGACAATACATAAATTAGCCGTGTCTTCCGTGTACAAAATTTCAACGATAAAACCGATAACATTAAACGAATAGTTCAGGTAAAATTCATATGATACACGAGCTCTGAACATAGGTGACGGCAGTTTTAAAAAGTACTTTTACTTTTTGCCTTTAAAGTCGTCTGTCCTTTCGGGAACATATTAATTTTCTTTCCTCCTCTGCTTTTAATGAACCCGTTGAAAATTCTTTTCTCAACAAAATGGAAGAGGGCGATTCTCTTCTCCTCATCTCTCTATAACCATTATCCATTCTAAACTCTACTACTGCTCCTTTATTTATGGCTGCGCTTTAAAATCCTTCTTTCTAAAAGCTGTAATCCGAAATTCTTGAATTCGTCTTTACCTCAATCCTCTCCAATGCCAGCAGTTCCCGTTGAGTCATACTCGCCTCCCCTTTTCATCCGCAGATCCTATTTAGGATATCATTTCCCGTGTAAACGCCTACCGCTATCAAAACCTAGTGTCATTGACGGAATCTTAACGAAGGGATTTCACAAATTTACGGACCCCATATCAGTCAGCCAGTTATCTTCTGATCATAATCCTGTAATTTTTGAAATAAATACCACCTTTACTCAAACCCCTTCCGTGGAGCGATATAATTACCCTAAAGCAAACTGGAATCTCTACCAAGCTTTTATCAAGGAACATATCATACTACCTGCTACCTTGAAATCACCTCCGGAAATAGATAAATTTATATCTTCTCTAACTTCAATATTATTAACCGCTGTCGAAAAATCTGTACCCAAACTATCTCCACATAAACCTTTTACTGCTTCTAGAAAACTTGGTTTTCTTATTAGTATTAAAAATTTTTGCCGTAGGATGAGCCAAAAATTCAGTTGCCTTCTTCCATTGCATACAAAAAATTATATAACAAATTAAATAAGCTGGTAAAAGCCCGGCTACTTCATGAGAGAAATGAAAAGTGGAACGTATTTTTGCAGAATTTGTCCCATAAATACAACACTCTGTGGAAAGTAAACAAACGTTTCTGTAGAAATCAGACTGAGCTGCCGCCAATCACAATCCCAAACAGTATTAATAAGATTGCATATTCCATTAAAGACAAAACCGAAGTACTTGCTACCCATTTTCACAATATACATAAGCAAAATGACTGCTTATCTACACACTATCATGTTCGCAGCGTCAGACAAGCTATAAACAGATATCTATGCCAAACGTCCCCTACATCAAATCCACATATTTTTACTACGCCTAAAGAAGTTAAGAAATGCATTCGTACATTGCGAAACACAAACTCTGTCGGAAATGACTTGGTGCACATCCGCATGATCAAGAATCTCCCCAAAAAAGCTATCCTCGGGTTAGTTAGCCTTTTTAATTCCTGCCTACGCTTAACTTATTACCCTTTATCCTGGAGAACCTCAATAACGATACCTTTTGCGAAGCATGGAAAGGATGCTTCCTTTGTGCAAAATATCAAGCCTATTAGTCTATTAAGTAATATCAACAAAATCTTTGAAAAAATAATCTTAATTAGACTAAACAAGTACAGTGACACAAATGCTATTTTTAGGGAATTCCAATTTGGGTTTAGGCCTAATTTAGGTACGACAATGCAACTTGCCGCTTTATGCGATACAATCACTGACAATTTTAACCAAAATAAACATACCGGTCTAGTACTCATCGATCTTGAAAAGGCTTTTGATATCACTTGGCATGAAGGCATTGTATTTAAATTAATCAAATATGGATATCCACAATACTTAGTACTGCTTCTCAAAACTTATTTAACGAATAGACAGTTCTTGAAAAGGCTTTTGATATCACTTGGCATGAAGGCATTGTATTTAAATTAATCAAATATGGATATCCACAATACTTAGTACTGCTTATCAAAACTTATTTAACGAATAGACAGTTTTACGTGCAAATTAAAAATGTTAAATCTAGTAAGAAATTTTGTGCCGCTGGAGTTCCTCAGGGGAGCATCTTGGGTCCCTACCTTTTTATCTTATACATAAACGACCTTCCGCTTACAAATCATGTAAGTCTAAATCTTTACGCTGATGACACTGCACTTGTCGCCACATCCTACCGAATTGATACGATATGTCGACGACTCACGGATGCCGCAAATAAGTTAGTCAAATACTTCACTAAATGGAGAATTAATATCAACGAAAATAAATCTGAGGCAATTATATTTACAAAGCGCAGGCCAACAATTAACAATCACGTTAAAATTAAAAACAATACACGATCGAATGGAAAGATGAGGTAACTCACTTAGGTATGACACTAGATAAAAAACTTACGTTTACAAAGCATATAAATCAACGTATTTATAAAACTCAGCGTAAGTTATGTAACCTGTTTCCGATTTTTAATAGAAAATCATGTCTAACAGTGTCGAATAAGTTCATGATTTATAAAGCGGTATTACTACCCACGCTATTATATGCTGCTCCAGTCTGGTGTTCGACCAGCCATAGTAACTTAATGAAGCTCCAGCGAATTCAAAACCATTGTTTTAGAATCATATTAAATAAGTCACGATACACACGCATTAAAACCATGCACGATTATCTGCATTTTCCGTATGTCAGTGAGATTATAAAAGAACGTGCAATAAGTTTCTTTAATTATTGCGCTATGTCTGACATTATAACTATAAACAATATAGGTAGGTATAATTATCAGTCCTTAAAACATAGATACAAGAAATATAAACACAGACGAATTAAACATGTGTTACTCTGAGTATTTTTACAGCCCTATATCTCTGTTTCTCACCAAATTGTTAATTTCTTTTCATGAACTCTTAGAATTTCATCTAAATTGCGAGATTATGCTAATTTTATGCTGAGTCATTAAAACTTAAACTATTTAATAAGCTAATGTGTCAGGTTTTTTTAAACTTTTCCTGTCTATAATTATAGATTCTTTTTCTTGTTTATCATTTTCGTGTTCTGATATATATATTAAGTTATCTGATAAGGAAATCATGTTTTTCCGGTACAGATTACCCGCTTAAGTTATGTATTGTTATTTGTTAAAAAATTAAGCGTAAATATACGTTTCTTCTTCTTCTTCTTATCATCCTCTCTAGACGTATTCCTTCGTACCCTACGAAACTGGCGTTTTACTCCCAAGAAAATTCCTATCTTAGCCAGCATTGGCTGAATTCTTTTTCATATTTACAATTTCTTATAATAATCTTCCCTACTTTTCCTTTAATTTTGCAGATCTTTCCAATTCTTCCGATGTATTCTTTTTTTCCTTTCCATCCAAACCCCTTCTCAATACAACAGTTATGCAGAACTTCCATACTTTTATCAAATCCTGATTTTCTTCTGACAAGACCATTTTTATGGATGGTTCTCGAAAAGGCCTAATGAAATTGACGACTCTTTCATTTTTCCGTACCTACATAAATTTCTCCGAGTCTTTTCATCTCCCCCTTCTTTCTGTACTATTTTTACCACCGAGCTAATGACCGTCTTACGTTCCATAATTTATATCTCTTCCCATCGATCTTCTTTTAAAAAAAACTTGATTACCTCTAACTCCATGTAAGTTCTTAAAGCTATTTCCTCGCATTTCTCCTCTCACTTCTCCGAATTTTTTATCCTTTGTATTTGCTCTCTCATTCACACTCTTCTCTCACTTCATTCTATTCACATCAATTTGCTGTGGGTCCCTAACCACATGGGTATAGAAGGTAATGAAATGGCCAATTCTTTGTCTCAGATTGCTGCGTTTTCCCACTTTTATTTTACACTACAGTTCCTGCTTCTAATTTGCTTCCGCTATGTAAAAAGTTTCATACTAGATTCTGGTCAGATATTTATGCCTCTTCCTTTTCCAACCAACTTTCCTTCTCTTCTTCCTAATGACTAAGCCGGCTGCGATCCTGACCATATCTTCATCGAATGTACATCCTTCTTGAATGGACGTGCCACTCTGTATTCTAATCTGTTGTCACTTAAACTCCCCAATTCTTATTGTGCCTCTTATAATTTCTGCCATCTCCATTGTTCCAATCCTTAGTTCTTTTTAGCCGAGTCTATATCTAATTTATCCTTTTCCTTGATATTGTTGCAGTCGTGCCCGAGAAAAAGAAAAAAAAAATATAATAATAATCTGTAATTATTGTACCGACGAGATTACGCCCCGTTCTGTTTCATAATATATATATATCTACATATTAATGATTTGAGTTTTTTATTTTAAAATAATACCTATGCAAAATATGTGCGCAGTTGTAACCAGTTTTTTGAACAAAATGAAAATTAAATCAGCTGTAATATTAAAGATTTTGAAACTTCTCAATGTACGAGTACAACGATTAAGAGAGAAATTTGGATCAGCAGCAGTCAGCCTGCAATAAAAATATAATCCTACAATTAATTTTTTTATTTTTGCTTTTTGAAGTTTTTCATTCATTGAACTTGCGAGTTTAATCATATATATGTACCCCTTGCTTTGTTTCTAACTAGTAATTAAAATGATCTTAATATGTAGTAAATTCAGTCTGTGAATTTTGCATTCGTTAAAAATCGTTTCAAATTTGAAATCCATGTAACTTAGGTTTTATTTTCTTTATGCTAAACTGATCAGAATTCCTTTTTCAAAAGCTGGTGAGTAGTTGGACACCTTATCGAATGTATGCCAGTATTGCATAGCGATGTTAGCCACTAACATCAACTCATTTCAGATAAAGAAAGATGTGTTGTGGTCACATGATACAACACGAAATTGCGTGCGAGTGTTAGCGTACGTTTAATCGTGTTATTATAAGAACGCAAATAAAGGTGAATAATATTAATAGAAACTAAATAATATAAATTAGTGTTCAAATATTAGAAACATGTTTTGGAAAAATGTAGTGTCCTAATAAACCGTTATTAACAAAAATGTAAACTGCATTTCTTGCTTGTTTATGTTTTTTGTGTGCTTGTAGGAGAAAGGGAGTAAAACAAAAGTAAATGAATGATTTATAGAAAATTTCGAAAAATGAATTGATAAATCTATTATTCAATGAACACATGCTAAAATAATGAAAAAAGGAAAAAAATAATTAAGCAAAATAACTTTAGATTTTCGGTCCGTAATTCAAATTACTCTTATGTTTCTGTGTGCTTCAATGCTTTAATTGTAAGATTACACTCATCAGCTGGTTCAAATACAATTTAATTTTACTCGATAATTCTGATGATTAGGTTAATTTAAGTTATTGTTTTATTTTCAGAACACGTACGGAGTTGAAATGAACCACACGGCGACTGAAGGATTTTTATCTACTATTCTAAATGACGAAGATCTTCAACTTATGGATATGGCTGTGAATGAAGGTATTCTTATTTATCATTTAATCGCTGTAAAAGCCGTCCTATTTATTTTTCCTACGTAGCCCCAAGCTTTCAGAAATAATTATTTAATTTTTTCATAGTAGCGTTTGTGCTTACTCGCGCCTTCAGGTATAATGTAAATGATAATGACACTAAAAATTCAACATTAAAAACTTTATTTTTTCTCAGCTATTTATGTGTTTTATATTCAAACGGCACTATCGACTTCATTACTTCTTTGGTATTGGTTTAAATTTAAATTTAATCGTATCCAATTTTACCCTATTACATGCATTTAAGTTTTTTTAACGTGGAGGCTTGCGTTATCCAAAGAGAACTAATTCATACAGTCAGGAAAATGAAAGTGATTGGTTAACATAGACACTGTTGTCAAAGATAGAACACAATGATACGAAAAGGAAAAAAAAAATATTGAATGTTACTAGTTGAAATATTTTTTCAAAATAAATATATTTGTTCACCATTTGTACTTAATTTTCTTGAAATTAAATAAGAATTTTTAATTACCCGTTTTAGACATTTTTTTTTTTTTTTTTTTAATTAATTGGGCTCGTCAACCAAGGACCTTGACCCAGAAACAATTAAGGGAAAACGAAAGTTATATAGTGACGCGATCAGCTATCGCTAATAAGAAGGAAACAATGGAGGGGATAATCAGTGTAGAAGGAAAATACAGTATATAACGAGCATAAAAAGGAGCAGGAAGCCCCAGCCCAAGCAAGTGGGAATATAGAGCCGAGCGCTCCACCGAAAGAGCAGACCACTCAAAGAACACGTGATCGGTGTCGCAAACAACCGCATCATTTGAATGGAGAGGACAACATGGGGAAGAGGTCAACGAGAGGCGAAAGCGTGAGGAAGGTAGCAATTAATGGTTTAAGCGCAAACGCACAATGGAGACAACAACAGAGCGAGGAAGTGAAGGAAACAGAAGGAACCAAGGATTTGAAGGAAGATTAGGCTGAACGGACAGATAAAAAGAGCGACAATTAGAAAAGGAGGAAGGGTACATATTCGACCAAAATCTGAGATGGAAATATTTACACAAAGGCAAGAGATTAGAGGATGGGATTTTTTTGAAGAAGAATGTAGAAGAATCAGCAACCCGAGCCAAAGAATCAGCCATCTCATTACCTGAGATGCCAGAATGACCAGGAACCCACAGCAAGTCAATATGGATCCCATGGAGAGAAGAGAGAGTCCGAATGAGAGAACGTATGCGGAGAATAGAAAAATCACAGGAATGATTAGGAAGAGGAGAAGAGATGGCTTGAAGAGCACTCATGGAGTCGGATATGATCAGAAACTGGGAAGAAAGACGATTGGAGGAGATAAAAATAATGGAACGTAAAATAGCCATTAGCTCGGCTGTAAATATGGAACAGAAAGAAGGAAGACAGAAGGATTCAGAGAAGTTATAGTCTGGAAGAATAAAAGAAGCACCAACCCCATCAGGCCCCTTAGAACCATCAGTGAAAATGGTAACATGAGAAGGGAAGAGAAAATTGACAATACTGTGGAATTCCTGTTTAATTACAGCTGGAGGGAGAGATTTTGAAAGTGTAGGCGAAATAAATACTCTGGGAGGATGGCAGAAATCGCTGAAGTTAAAGGAGAAATAAGGCAGACTATTAAAGGAAATTGTATACGGCCAAAATGAACTAAGACGGAGAGAAATAAGGGACAGGATAGGAATTTTCCTAGGCACAAAGCGCCAATTCCGAGAAATTGAAAGGTAGGAAAGAATGAGAGAAGAAGATGAGAGAGAAAGACGTTTAGCAAGGAAGCGATAGCCCAAATAAGATCTGCGAATAGACAGGGGAGGAACATTCGATTCAGCAAGCAGTGCTGGAATAGGAGAGAATTTAGACATAAACACTATCAATTTGGAAGTGAAAATTTCTCCCATGACTATTCTTGAAAAACGTTTGAAACGTCATTTTAAAAAACAGAAATATTATTTTTATTATATATTTTTGATACAATTTCAATATAAAATATATAATTTTAAAAATTATAGTCATATTAATATAATTTTTATACCACTGTAATCCTAATTTCGTATATACGTAAAAAAAACCACAGAAACATCATATTTTAATATTATGACTACTCTCCCGCTGATCGATTTGGACACGCTACTGTTTACAAAACACCATTAACTGGTATAGAGCCATATTAATGGAATAATAATACTATGTTCATCAAAATAACAGTAAACCAGAGATTTATTTTGGAGAAATGTAAGTATTCTTCTAAAAGTAGGCTGGTATTTTTTTCATTTAATGTAACTTCTAAGATGCGAAAAAGATTAATAATAAATAAAAATTCTTTTGTTCGAAAAAATTATTTTATTTGATCTCTACAGTTTAATAAATGATACAAAAAAACCTTACCATGGAACTTAAAAAAACGTAATTACAATTTTCAATTATAGCGGTGAGTAGAATATTCAAATTAATTATAACCTGTTTTCCCGTATATACTACGGTATTATTTGTTTTTGCTATGAATACTTTTCAATTATTTTCTCTCAAAAATATAAATAAGCGTTTTACTTTAAGGAAATAAATGAACAAAAAGTATTTATTTAAAATCGCAAACATTTTGTTATTACGTTTTAAATTTAAAGGTGTTTAAAAAAAGATACACACGTATTTTTTTATTTATTTTTTCTGATTCTTTAGTATTACTATTTTTGTTTAAAATTCTTCGCAGGTATGTACCCGATGAGAATGATGGATAATAGTTATTCAGCTCCTCAGAACTGCGTCGAGAGAAATACCGATTCAGATAGCGCTGTTAGTTCAATGGGTTCGGAGCGAGTACCATCGTTGTCTTCTGATACAGAATGGATGGAAACTAACTCCGATTCGGGACACAATCCGATGGACCATTATCACTCAAACGATTATCAGTAATTAAAAATATTTTGTTGAAGTTTTTAGTACATATCCATTGTTAGCGTTTTAGTTAATTCTTTGTTACAGTTTCGACTATTACAATTGCGTGCATTTTTTTAAATTATAGCGGAAAATGTAGATGGTACGATAATTACATGCAGGCTGCGCGGATTCACAATATCGGTGAAAATAGTCATTCACCAAGGATACCAGTACCTTCTATTCCGCAGAAAAAATATCAACTCTACGGGCGAAGATATTTTCACGAACAACAACAAAATACAGGTAACAACTAAAAGAGAATCGAATGTATGCTTTCAGTTTCTTTTTTTTACCAGAAGGAGTTTTATGACATTTATATTCGAAATTCTTTAAAGCCACTGTGACTTATAAATAATATCTTTGATATCTCGTAAAAATAATAATTTAAAGAGAAGTCTAATTTTTAAAAAAGTAGTTTTTGCTATTTGTTACTCATGTTAATAACTGATTTTCAATGCTAGTTGAATAACTGTCGCTACAAAATCAATGTTTTATGTCCTTTTCGGGGGGGGGGGGGGCACAAGTTGTTTGAATTCGGAAGTTCCTGGTTCTAAAAGTATTTTGGTTTCAGATTTACGGTAACTTAATCAGAGCTCATCTTTTAATGAACTGTAACAAATATGCCAATGAGTATGAACTTTCGGCGAGAATGGTAACAAACACTTTACAGGTTACATGAAATTCGCCAAAATAATATATGGATGGAGGCAAAACGATCCTATTTTATCGGATCTGTCATATTTGATTAATACCAACAATAGCTCGCATGTTCCAAAAGTTACATAATTTAATCCGAAATAATGATTACTCTCGCTGGAACATTAAGAACTTTAGGCTTAATTGTTAAATAACCCTAGAAAGAAATATTGAAAATTCCTCAATCACTTCGCTAAAAATTAACAATTTACCTTCCGGACGTGTTAAAATCTAGAAAACCGTTTTCTATTAACAGAAATATTGTGGTAAACACAACAGAAAGCTAAAAAATATTTTTAATATTCTAACGGAATGGGAACTGAAAATTCGGAGTTTCTTGAAAGCCTTATCGAGAGGTTTTAATAAAAGAGCTGTTCAGAAAATCACGACATTAGTTAAACGCAGTCGTAACCAGACAAGGCCCGTGTATGGATTTTGCGCTGAATATAATCGAAGAGTGTCATTTTTAATTTTTGCAAACAGATCTTAAAAATATTCGCCCACTGACGAAACAGTAAGATAATTTTCCTAGTCGCCACTACTCAAATTATAGAAGCAAAAATTACTGATACATATCGTGTCCGCATTACAGTTTCAGCAAACGCATAACGTTTATAATGAAGATTAGGATCTATTATAAAGCTGCTACATTGATAAAAAATTGAAACCATTCATTCGTTTGAACAAAAACCGTGTAACCAGTTAAACCGACTAAAATTCTTTTGATTAAAACTCTTAATTTCGGTTAATAATTAAAACACAACTATTAGTTAAAAATAAGCGAACATTTTATTATAAATCAAAAGAACTATTAATATTCTACAAAAATTGGCCCCGATGAAAATTGAAAAAAAATGTTCCTTCATTAAAAAAAATAAAGCTATTGTTTAATAGAACTGAATATTAATTGGTTAAAAACTATTTCTGCAATGAAATTAAATTAAAATTTTTATTTATAAAAGTGTAAACATATTTTTTTTAAATATGTAAATAACAGTATATAGGTGAGGAGAGCGCAACACATTAGCTTATACTGGTTAACCTTAATTATGTAAGTATAGCGCTAATTACTCAGCTCCACTGCGATTATCATTGTCATTGATATCCCTACCCTACACCACATGCCTGAGTCGTGTGAGCGGAGTCTGCTTATACTATTACTAATCGGCAGTTTTGATATATAACATACACCATCGTTAACTATAATTTTGGTGCATCTGAACACCATGTTCCTCTTAATTTTCTCTGTGGATTTCTTGGAAGATATTGGTGGTACATGCTAGACACGTTGATGTTATCACTAGTTGGTAGCTCCTCGAAGAATTTTCTACACTGCATAGCGTGATATTCTTAAACATACAGAATATGAAACTCATTATGCAGCGTGCTATTTAAAACGAAGTAAGGAGCTCCAACTATTCTACGGAGGATCTTAGACTGCTACTGTTGGATTTTAGACCCATAATCTTCTATACCGTACTTCCATATAGGGGAGCTATAACCGTTAGGTATATGAGACATTTTTGCAGGAATGCCTCACAGCGGATCGTGTACTAAGAAATATTTTTTAATATAGCCATTCTTATAAGGATTTTTTCCTCACGTGTGCTATATCTTCCATGCGAGGCGCCGGTCTATGATCAATCCTAGGTACTTATGTTTGTTAGTTGGTTAGTAAAATAATCAAATTATAATCATAATAGATCTTTTTCAAATTCATATAATATATTTGTGTGTTCATCTTTACTAATATGTCGTTGATTTTTTCCCCTAAAAATTAAGAAATGGTGAATTAGTTTTTATTGGAATCCAACAGTACATATGCTGATATAGCTGATTCATATCAGTCGTGTACCACCACTCGATCAAAAACCTAAAATTCAGTTAATAATTGAGTGAACGGAGTTTGGTTAATAATAGTCTTTTAAGTAAAACTGAATATGATTTGTTTAACATTAAAACATTTTTTTAATAACAATGGAATTACCCGAAATTAATGTAACTTTCATTTTATTTTGGTTTGCATTAGAAAGAATTTTATAATCGCAAAAAGCGGGCTGAAATTCTAACAAATCGTGAACCGGTGCTTTTTCATATGTAGTTGTTATTCACATTTAACACATAGTTATACAAAAAGGGAGCTATTCGGTCATCAAAATATTAAAACTGTTGAAAATATCGCAAACATAAAGAGCTAAAAATTTGGAAATTTTGCGATCCGTACGCAAAAAATCCAAAAATCACGAATATTATACAAAGTAAGTAATTCGAAATTTATGTCCAGGCTATACGAGGTGTTTGCAAATATTAAAACTCTTTTATAAATGAAAATGTGTAAAATAAACTATCTGAAAAATATCAGTGATTTTTCACAACTTTACACCATTTAGATGACTATGAAGAAGTAATAAGCCAAATTAGAGCCGATGTTTTCTCTTGTGTTTTAATTAAAAAATTGAAAATTCCGATTTCTCTGAAGTGTAATTAAAAAAAAAAAAAAATGTTTTTTTAAATGGAAAAATAAATAAAATGCCGAAAGATTTACCACTTACAGAAAACTATTAAAAACGAACCTGATCGCAACATTATACCATGCTAAAAAAAACTAGACAGTTCGTAAGAAAACGAAATTCGGCTGTATAATGAACCGAAAAATATTTAAGAAAAAATTCGTTTTGTAATGAAGCATTCTTATTATTAAGACCTCTCTTTAACTGTAGTCTGTAATTTCATTTGTAGGTGCCACGTTTAGTCGATTCGATAGTGTCGCTCACAATCATACTTATCATACGCATCCAGAAACTACAGTTGACGATGGGGAACACTTCATGACAAAACCTTTATACAAGGATAAAAAATCTAAGTCAGGTTAGTATTTTTTACACATTCCTTCACTTTTTTGATACTAGTTCCAAAAGTATAGTTTTAAATTTTATAATAATTATCAAAACAAATGGATATTTTATGTATATGTTTTTGATAAAACAGATGTGTTGTGCAGTTTGCAACTATTATTCATATTATTTGTTGTGGTGACAGATTTAAAATTACATCTTCTTGTGATAAAGGGCGTTCCACGCCATTTTGTGTGGTGTATTTTGTTCTTTCGAATTGACTGCACGATAACAGGAGACCATTCTATACAAAACCAAGTTTTGCAAGGACGTCATTGTTCATGACTGTAATAGTGCAGCAATGGTGTTATTGCAAACACATTTTATTATACAGCTATAACGTAGGGGTACGTTTATTATTTATCAAATCTTAGGGGGCTTTTTTCTCTGCTCTCCTTCTTCGCCAACCTCCAACACCACGACCTATTATTGATCTTCGTAACATTCAAAATTATCAAAAATTTAAAAAAAAATATCCAGATTTTTATTATTAATCCTCGCGGACTTTGCTCGTTGTCCTCAGAGGGGCACGAGACATTCACGATCACTTTTATATCGTTAATGTATTGAACAAAGAATCGATATAAAATTCTAAGAATACTTAATTAAATATCTCAGTTGAAAGACGTGTAAGAAATATTTATGAAATTGTATTTCATAATAAATTAATTCTCTATCAGAAACCTTTTGCATAGTTGATGAAATATAGAATTCTTTCTATGCCTGGATTTAATATACATTTTAAGTAATAATTTTAATTAGTGATGATGCACTATTTTTGTAATCTGTTGCAAATAAAGATATATTTTACATACGTTCAAATTTCATTTAATTTTTATTTTTTAAGGAGCAACGCGATAATGTCTCATTACAAATTCCCGGCATCCGGGTGCCAATTCGATTCTGTCAAATTGAAAATAACGTGTTATTAAAATAACCATGTTATTTTAACATGATAAAAGGCTTCCTGTTATCAAATATTACATTTTCGTCCATCACTATAATAATAGCTGTGAATTTCTTCTTCCTAACTAGCTCAGATATAATTCTGTACGTTGCCTACAGAGCGCGCTAAGAGCAAGAAGGTGTTACTTAATGAACAGCTTATGTAATTATGAGGTTCGCGAATTTTTTCTAGTTATTCAGAAAAAAAGTATGTTTCATCAGACTGATTATTGATTTTTTTTTGCTTCCGATGTTCGTAACGATGGAATAAATGTAATTTCAAATTCGAAAAAAAAAGTACTACTTGTTTTCATTGAGGCTATTGATGTAGAATTCAACGTGGATTTAAATAAGTGCTTATGAATTAATAAGATTCGCAAAATTGGAATTGAAAGGAGGGTCGAATTTTTATTTGTAATAAAACATTTTATTTTAGGGCCTTACTTACAATTAGTAGTTCAATAAAAAATATGATGACGTTCACTTTTTCAACTAACTTAAATTACCTACTCAATTAGTTGTGAATGTTCGATTAAAATACTCGTTCGAAAGAAAAATATTATGAATGATTAAACAAACTCAAACGTTTGCTGGATGAGAGACTGTTTATTTTAAATCGCCTGGAAATTCGGTCATGACTGACTGAACGTTGAGTTTAGGAAATTAATTTAACATTTAGTGATTTAAGTGGTTTGTTCTTACCGACTTGTTCACTAATTATCTATATCTCTTAATATCATTATCATAAGAATAGAACTGTTTTTTACCCGTTTTATTAAATCAATTACGTGACTTTGTATACGACTTTTTGAGCATATAATTCTTAATTGCGGTGATTCGAAGAATAATAAAATATATTTAACTTCAGAAATATATATACGTCAAACGTGAGAAAAATTAACACATATTTTCCGCTTCGGAAGCGAAAGCACTCCGAGTCATGTCGATATCTTTCCGAAAAAAAAAAAATTGCCCTAAAAAATAATACTGAAGATTTATTATTGTTCGATTTAATTTAAACATTTCATAATTATTTAAAAAAATAGATATATGTATATATGTTGCAATGGGTCGTTTTATAATATTTGTAGAAGAGTAAATTTCAATTGACTAATTCTTATTCATAAAAAATAATGATCTTTTTAAAATGTTAATCAAAAAAAGAAAGAAAGAAAAAATAAAATGTAATCAATAAATGTAATTTACGATTTGCTTAGCAATTTCTGTTGCAACTACCACAACCCACTTCCGTAACGTAAAAATATTACACGATTTCTAAAAAGGAGAAAACGTTTCTTAATTTCGAAATAACCGTCGTATACTCGGCTGTACTCCAAAGTAATTATGGACTTCTGAGCTCGTGATTCGTATTTATTTACGTTTAGTATTAATAGCTTTTTCTTGTTCGTAATTATATATTGAATCTTTCTTATTTAACATCTTCAGTATGTACGTTATATTAACGTGAAATTACAATCACGATTCGCCTGAGCTGTAGTGTGATTTTCACTCAAAGATGGGGTGCTGCCTTTTTCCACCGAAAGGATTTAAAAAAGAAGAGTAGCCTATATAAGGAATTCTAATGCAAAATTTTAATTTATTAAACTTATTTATACCGAAAATATCACACTCTATGTATTTTTCGGAAACCCGTTTTTAACCCCCCTTTTCACATCTTAAAGTTAGAATTTCCAAAAAAAAAAAAAAAAAAAAGCGCTCTTATTTAATATCTTCGCTATATACTTTATATACACATGAAATTTATCGTTATAATTGCCATTCATTTTGAACTGTGACGTAATTTTCGGTGTTTTCAAAAACGAAATACAGCTCTTTTCCGCCCTTAAACTTTAGAGGATTTAAAGGTTGCACGCATTTAGTAGTACAAAGGGATCTTCATGTAAAATTTTAATTTATTGTACCTATTTGTATCGAAAGTATCACACACTTTGTGTGTATTTTTTGGAAAATAGTTTTTAACCCCTTTTCGGTATATGGGTAATGTTCATATGGAATTTAAATTATCTAGTATAAATGTGGTTTCGGCTGCAGCGTAATTATTAGTTTTTTTAAAAGTGATTTTTTGACTTTTACCCCTTTTTGCATCTCTAGCAAACTTGATATGTTTTCATCGTTATGCTATATGTGAATTTTTCGTTTCATAGATCGAGTAGTTTTAATAATATCTGACACGATGGTTATTCGGCTAATAAAATATTTCCGGATTTCTCCTTTGTGTGCGTGTATGTATATATATATATGTATGTATGTATATATATAGGCCATTCTACATATGTATATATTGAAAATCATATATTACATATTATTGTAGGCCGGAAGGAAGATGAGCAGATGAGCAGAGACGAAAAAAGAGCTCGCGATTTAAATATCCCGATTTCGGTATACGATATTATCAATTTGCCAATGGATGAGTTTAACGAAAGGCTCTCTAAATACGATCTCTCTGAACCGCAACTGTCTCTTATCAGAGACATAAGGCGACGTGGCAAAAACAAAGTAAGTAGTACATTTTACTGTATTAACAAAAAAAATCATTTAATACTTCCGTTTTATCAGCAGTCACTTATGTTATGTTGTGTTGTTAAAAATCACAGGTGGCTGCTCAGAACTGTAGAAAACGTAAAATGGATCAGATAACGAGTTTGGCTGATGAAGTAAAACAAGTAAAAACGAGAAAAGATCGACTAATACAGGAAAGGGATTATTTGGTCGTTGAGAAACAGCGTATTCAGAACCTATATAGACAGCTATACGGACACGTCTTCCAGGTGAGACTTATGAAATATAATTTAAATATTTTTCAAATTATTAACTTATCTTTCTTCTTATTTTATTATTATAACTCGTTCCTTAGTAATCCTCAGTAAACGAAGTGGATACAGAAACTTTAAAATTTATAGAAAATTCCATATACACTTGGTACAGACTTGGATTTCAGAATCTTCGATTACTACTGTTGTATTTGGCATCTTTTGCACGTTTTTGTACATTTTTTATCTAAATTATTTTCACGCTATATCAGACTCCTGCAAGAACTCGCTTGAATTTCAACATTTCTGCTGCACACATAACCGAAAAAAATCGCTTGTTCTAATTTTTTAGTTGAACATTTTCGATATTTTTGTTCTTTCATATTCTATTCAATTAAGCTGTCGCAATGCGCACGGTTCGCATTCGGCATCTTATTAGACGCTTTCAATGCCGCCTTGAATATCTAGATCAATTAAATCTTGCAATTGAGGTAATTTCCTGGAAAAATAGAAGACTAATTTTCATTTTTAATCGATTCATCTATCGCTACAATACAAGAATTTCAATTTTCTATGAATATTGTTTTGTTTTTTTTTTTATAATTTTTATACATTGATTCTGCGTGTCACGATAACAGTTTACGTCGATCGATAGTAATAAAAATACTACCCGATCTATAAGTGTTAATTCGAATTTCATCCTATAAGTGAACCATTTTTAATTGCTGACTTCAAAAAAAGTTTATACGTTCGTTAAGTATGTTTTTTTTTGTTATTTTTTTAATCGAAATTTTTATTATCAAAAGTAATAGAAACAAAAAATTGTGTGCGATATTTAAATGTAATTAAATAATACGTTTTAAAAGTATTTTGTAAAATTAAAATAATCCTGTTGGAATTAAAAATTAAGATCGTGACAAAATAAAAGCATACCTAAATAGGAAATATGTGATTGTCATGTTTTTGATTCTTTACTACTTCAAAAATTAAAAGAAACGAATGGTATAAATATGAACTTTAATTTTAAAAAGTTATTTCATTGCATAACTGTTTTCCTTTTATTTAAATGATATTTACCGAAATTTGATTCTGTTTACCTATAAAAATGCAACAGATATTCGGCTGCTGAAACTTAGGTTTCGCTTATTAAAGATAAAATTGCCAGCAATAACTGGGACAAGAAACAATATTTTCCTACTCAGTAAGTCGTAAAACAGAAATTTAAATTGGATTCTTTATTTTTAACTTGCTGACTATTTTTTTAAAAAATGGCATGACAAAAAAATAATTATATGTGTAAATAGAACTGATAAAAATGACACAGACTTTTTACGCAACACTAAAATTAAATAGATTGATAAAAAATTCTCAATCATATTAAGCTGTTTTTATCTCTTTTTCTTTCTTTTTCTTAATTTTAATAGAGTGCAGTATTCTTTATGATTTAACGGAGGGAAAGAAAAGTATCATTTCTTCTGATTTTAAAAAATTAGATTCTGCTACATCAAATTGTAAGAATTTTATAACACGATAAAATAACTCATCGTGAATATTTAAATCTATGAAATGAATGTAGAAATATTCACTATTTTTTAATTGTTCAAAGTTTATATTTCCTATTTGCTTCGCTTTATTTTCTTTTCTGAGATTAAATTTCGTAAAATCGAAAAAGAAATGGTATAAATAACAAATAAAAATAACCGTTCACTTTACAAACAAGTTTATATAAATTGATTCGTTTAATTTGGTACATTTTCTGAAAATTGTACGAATTTTTGTATTCATAGTGCGTAAAAAAATACGCCACTGAATATCACGTGGATTCTAAGTTTCTTACGTTGTCCACTATAGATGGTGTCGTATTTTTGAAAAAAGAAATAAACCTATTGGTGACCAAACAATTATTAGAGCTGAGGCAACTCATACTATTCAAAATATTTTTAAAAGAAAAATGAAACAAATATTGAACATTTAAAAATACAAAAAATAATTTAAAATATCAATAATAAATTAGAACAAAATAATGCTGTTATTGTAATAGCAGATAAGAGTAATAAGTCTAATTATCAATAAAAATGAAACCATCTGAAAACAGAAAATTTTTTAAGAGAAAATAACATAAAATTAATAAAACTAGACCCCACAAATAAATATCAAACTAATATAAGAAAATTAATAAAAAAAAATCAGATATGATAATAAATGATACTGAAACTAAAAGTATTTAATAAATATGAATCCAAAGGCGCTAATACTGAACCCTTTAAAAAAATACGTAAAAATAATAAACCAATAAGACCACTAACAAATTATACCAGTGCTCCGTCTTGTAAAATAGCACAAAGTTAATAGCTGAAATTATAAAAAATAATGTATTAATTAATAATAAATGCACCGTCAAAAATAGACAGGCGAGAGAACAAAAACGATGATATATTTAAATTGTACGTGTGAAAATTGAAATTCAGCGAATAGTATGTATATAAATCGATCTTATTACTCTCGTAAACCAGCTAATTTGATACTATTCTAAAGTGTGCCGTATCCGAGCTATAACAACCGTCCTCTCTAAACATTCTTAAAATATATTCTTTATCATTTAGGAGACAGATATATGTTACATATGCGCATACGCACACAGAACATATAACAATAGATATTATCTGAAACATGGAGTCCACTACGTTACATATGCACTGTGGAAATAGCGAATAATTAGTTTAAAAAATGGAAAGTCAAAAGACAAATAGTTTTTATCTTTAAAAAAAAAGAGAGATTGCTCCAATTTTAAATGATTTATTAAAATTAGCTTCTGTAAAATTGCCAGAATTTTCTTTGAATCATAAAATTTGGAAAAAATATCTTAAACTGTCTTGAAATTGTTAATCATAAATTTTAGAAAACTTGATACCACGTATATTATCGGTGTTTGCATGGTCTTGCGGAAGGTCTGATTTTGTTGTTCCTTATCCCCCACATACATCGAGGAAAGAGTTTATATATTACTATATAAGGAAAAACGGTGACGACTTTTTTCAAACGATAAGTGATTTTGATGTACTTTTGTTTCTATACTTTGTTACAATAATTTCGTTTTTCGATTATCGATCACAGTCATTGCGAGATCCGGATGGAAATCCATATTCGCCGTACGAATACAGTCTGCAGCAATCGGCCGACGGTTCGGTTATTCTAGTGCCGAGGAATTCGACTAGTTCGGCTACCACTGCCGGTCTTCCTTCGATGGATCATCAGTCAAACAGTCATCATAATTCCCGAACAAAGAATAAGGATGTTGATAAATCATAGCTACGCCGAACAATGTAAATAATTATAATACGGGCTGTTAACAGTTATCGGAAATTGTGGCTACCTCTATAGTCATCGTGCACATGTTTTGTTCTTCGAATACTGTTACAAAATGCTCATCCTTTAATGATCTCTTCATATTTTTTTTTTTTCGTTTTTTAATATAATCTGTATACATACATAAATAATATGTGTATATATATGTTTTTTTTTTCTCTCGAAATTATTTAATAGGCGTGCACTATTTTTTGTGCACAAGTTTCTTCGATCTTACAACTGAAAGTATTTCATATTATTAACGATATAATGTATACACTGATACTCCAATTAACAGAAAGAAAAAAAAAAAGGGAAACTCGTGTATTAGGAAATAAAAATTATAAAACAAGATTTTTTTAAAATTTTTGTTGACGTTTAAGAGCAAATTTGAGAAGCTCCGCGCAATATAGTGAGAATTTTTTTCCATTTACGAAATGAGTTTTAGTTTCCTCTACAATGCATGGGAGGCGATGTATAAACGGTCATAAATTACAGTTTTTTTTAAAAAGCGTAATTTATAACTAATTAGCCTTCTACATAGAGCTCTGTATGTATATCGTTTACAATATGAAAAAATTATTTTAGTATTCGAAAAATGTAAAATTATAAGTAATAATTTATTTTCAGGCTGCCGTGCGATTATGCTTTAAAAAAAAAATAAATTAAAGTTAGTTTATATAGCCATCACTGAATCGTGTTGATTTAATCAGTTAAAGAAGGTTGCTCCTCATAGTACCGCGAAAATAACTATGATGACGGTGAATGTTGTTTATATTTATACACCTGCCGCATTGAATACTTTTCCGTGAAAAACAAATAGAAAAAAAGGCTGCGTAAGAATAAGAAATGAAAGTGTTTTTTTCCGGGTAAATTTAGTTTATTCGACGCATTTTCAGACACAAGTCGGGAACTTGTTTCCGGTGGAGTCACTGTTTTAAATATTGTACCGTAGTATTACGAGAGAAATATGGTTACAGTTTTCCAAAGAAATACCGAAACAAAATATTTCCGTTTCTGATTTAAAGGATAGTTTCTTTTTAGCGGCTGGTCATTAACTTGAAATACGTACACGAAGATGGCCAAATGATATTATACTTTAAGATAATGTGCATACTGTATATTTGCATGAAAATACCTCGCCTCAGTTAACGTGACCGATTAAAATCTGCTTCATTTTGCGATGAAATACAAAACAAGGTGTTTTTCGGTGTTGTTTTTTAACTGAATGAAAAATTTCATAATAAGTACTAGTAGGCCTTCGGCTTCAAAACAAGAAATTTACAATCTTAATTAATATTGTATATCTGCGCCTTTATGGATATTTAAACTATTATTAATGCATGTAGCAAATGAAGGAGATTATCAGGAAAATGAATTAATTGATTTTCCTATTTTTTCTACTGTACATGGGTTTTCTTATTAACATTTTCGAAATGTACGTAATTTCGCCGAACAAAAGTCCTACATCATTTTTGTAATTACCCACGTATCAACTAGAAGTGACCCTCATATTAGTTAGCGCATAATTATACTCATCCGAACTAGTTATTTATAAAGATGTACACCTTTTTACTATTCTTTCTCACTGAAGTGTTTCAAAATTACCCATGTTCAAAATTGACTTTTCCAATAGTTTTATTCTTTTTCTTTTTCAGTTACTCTTTCAATAATTAATTGGTTAACACAGGGTAGTAGTATATGCTTTATAACATGCGTTTTGCACTAGTTTAATGAACCAAAATAAGTTGAGATCCGACCGATATTTTTCAATTTGACGGTGTTTATAAGTATCAAAATTGTTTGGAAAGAAAAACAAAAGGAGAGAAAAAAATTAAAAATGTTCAAATGCAACTATGGGAATTATTTAGCGGAAACAAAGGCATCCTACCAGTGTTTTTTTATTTTTTGTTTGTTTTTTTTTTTTAATTTTAAATATCGCCTGGCGATTTTATTTTTACATAGGAATTATAAAAAAAATATATACGTATAATTCTTAATACATACATATTTTTATTTAATGAAAATTGAGTTTCTAAGCAGTGTAAAGATGGTGTATTTTATTTTTCCAAGTTAAACCGTTGGTTTTGGTTTTAAAAACAACTGAAATTATCTAGTTTTTTTTCCATTTTATTAAGAAACGGTAAACGGTACTTTTAACCGGATCGTCGTAAATCCGCGCAGTTTAATTAAATTATTACTTGCCGTGTGTATAGTTTTTAATTGTAATATTTATTTCTAAAAGCGTTTCTGTTAGTTTTTTTATTTTAATGATTTGTAAAAAAACAGAACCAAGTATATTGTATTAATTTTTATTTATATTTTTATTTACTGTTTTTTTCCTTTTCCTTTTTTTTTTTTTTTTTTTCTATTTATTAAAAAAAATTATCAGTTTGTGATTTATTACACCACGATGTTAATACAAAAATATTTTTACATAATGGTTTTGTATATGTATATATATATATATATATATATATATATGTATATATATATATATATGTATATATGTATATATATTTTTAAAAAAAAATGAAAACCCGTGACTACTCGCGTAACATTTATTTTATAAATAATTAAAAAAATTAAATTAGATAACGACATTTTACACATTAATCTGTGCATTGTAATAACGTTAAGTATTTCTTATAAAATAACAAAAGGTTTGTGTAGATTTCGAGAATTGTAACAGAATTTTATCGTTTAAAAAAGGATGTTGTAAGTTGCGTATTTTCGTTTTCGATGCACTAAAGCTGTCGTTGTGTATAAATTTATGTAGATATCACAACCGAAGTCGTATTTACTACTTCGTCCAAATAAATATGTAAAAGGAACTATTGTAAACAAAAGAATAAAAATTATTTATATATATCGTATTTATTTACGTGTAATAAAAATAAATTACAAAAACTTTTAATTTTTTTATTACGGTTTTTTAAGAAAAGTGGCGTACTTTTCATTGAGATCTTATCCGTTATTCGTAATGTTCTTTATAACTCCACGGCAATCTTCGATAGCTGCGGCCAAACGCTTCTGTCACCTATTATGAATACAGCGACGAGCGTCGGTCTGATCGAAATTGTCGCGAAAATTTACAAGTAATTGACGGTTACATGATGAAAAAATAAAAAGCAATAGAAAATTTTGCGCCAGATCATCGATAAAACATCAGTTAGTAAGATCGTATAGAGCGATTATTTTCAGAATTAAAAATTAACGAAATCGAAAGTATACCTCAAAAAATATTCGCAATATAAGACCGAATTTTTAAGAAAAAAGCGATAGCAATGCATAAAATTTCTAAACTGTTTATTTCTATTTTTTGTCTAATTGCGTGTGCTTCCGACTCGGCCGTTGTCAAAATAATTACTTTGTACAATTTCACAATGTCGATGTGCTGGTATGCGAAATGCATGTTTTGGCTGTGCTTAAAATATTTAACGTGTTGTTAGAAGAATGTAGAAAGAACAGAAAGTAGTGTATACGGAAATCTAGTTGAAAAGACAATTAGAGAACAAAATACTTTTCGCAAGCGCGTATGTTTGGAATATCTTGAATTTCATCAATGTAATGGTTTTTCGATATTTTTTAAAATTGACTCATTCTCACACCAATAGAAACTGTACAATGTATCCAAAACATTTCAGAACTACCATTGAAAATTACTCTTTCCATTTTATGGAACCATGATTATTTTATAATACCATGATCAATATACTGTTTTTTATTTTTTAAAACAATTTTTATCGAACTTATCCATTTAATTACCCTCTTTTTTTTTTTTTCTCTTTCTTGTTCTAAAGCCATTAATTTTTTTATGCTACATTTATCAATTTCTTTAAGGCAATCTACTTATGTATCTGTCAGCATAGACTGAATTTACCCTGTTCCGTCTGTAACAAAAAAGTCTCAATTTATTTATATTTTTTTAATTCTACGTAAAGAAATTTTCTGAACATTTCTGAAGCAAGTTATTTACATCATTAATTATGGTCCGGAAATGTAAATAATTAATTCTTAATAACGATTTTTTTTTTTTAAGACGCCGTAATAAAAATTATTATATTCCCAATACAATAAATTAAAATTTAAATAGATTTAAAATTTCGTAATTATAAGAAATAATATTAGTTCGATGAAAATTACGAAGTAATGATTATTCGGCATGAAACAGCAAATTTCCGTAAAATACATTTTTTATGTGTAATTTGAATGTTTTTTATTTTGAATTGTGTGAAATATATTTCGATTTCTTTCTGGTGATTAACTCCTCTCGGTGTTGTGCGGGCAACTGTTGTTGGTTGCCAACTTTGTTACTGGTGCACTTTTGCTTTGTTGCAGAAGGATCTCAGGATCTGCTGTGGCCGCGTACAATGCGTTTGACTTTAGATACTAGGTCTATAACCGCGTTTTCTAATTTCTTCAGTCTGTCGTCATCGGCATTTTTAGTTACAGGCGCCAAAAAGTTTGTTGTGAAAGTTGATGTCGGATTATTTGACGGGTGGTCAGCGGACCAAATCCTATTGGTGATTTTAAAGAGTTCGAGTAATGTAATTTTTTCATCTGCAACCGCCAAAGTCGTACGTACGAAATCAGGTAGTCTTTCGATCCATAATAAACATATAACCTGGTCGTCCACTTTGTTGGCCGCCAATTGGAGCATTTGTCGGAGTAACTGTGTCGGTTTCATGGCACCTAATGCCGTCTCTTATAGCAGTCGTTTTAATTGGGAAGCGTTTGCGGATTCCTGGTAATTGAGAAGCAGCGTACTTTTCAATGTTTCATATTTATTTCCGTTGGGCGGTGTAAGCACCAGATCGCTGATTGAGCTAAGGACGTCCTCCTCCAATGCACTGATTATCTGACCAAATTGTGTGTGGCCGTCGGTGATTCCGTCAATCTTAAATTGGTATTCGGCTTTGCTGAACCATAATGCAGCATTCTTCTGCTAAAATGGAAACATCTTGACAGGGGGATGTTTATGGTACTTGTCGTCGATGTAGACGAAACCGTGCTTGTCCTCTTTACTCATTTCATGGACGATAGAAATTTGCGTAATTGCACAGTGGGATCAAAACGGTACAAATATTTTATACAGTATCCACACACAATTTTATACAGATTTGATTAAAAGATCAAAAAAAAAAAATCGAAAATATTAAGTACATACTTAGTTTGGATCACGTCAGGGTCACCATTTATTTGACGTTTTTGACACTATTCAACAAAGTAAATTAGTCATTATTTTATATTTGATATTGAAACAATAGAACTAAAGTGGTGATGTCGCACAAATCACATAACATTTCATAATATTGAATAAAAAACCTATGAAAAACTCGAACTTTTGGGAAAAAATATTTTTTTTTTTCGGGCATGTGATATATCGTTTGAAAGAGCGCTATTTGTCGAGAACAAAAACATATTTTATTTTTTTAATGAAACTTTCGAAGTTTATGAAAAGTTCAAAAAAGCACGAGATCTAATATGTAGCTCCCTTTTTGCGGCGCGAGTATTATAACTAAAAATTTTGAAAAAGGTTGAAAATATGCACGGTTCGGAACATCTAGGTTTCCAACTTTAAAATTAGCCCCTCGGGACTTCGAAAGCTCGAACTTTTTCTAAAAAAAAATATATTTTTTTCCGGGGATATGATATACTGTTGGAAAAAGCGCTATTTGTCGGGAGAAAACTCATATTTCATTTTCTTAACGAAACATTAGAAGTTAACTAAAAGTTCAAAAAAGTACAAAAAATAATGTGTAGCTCCCGTTATAGCTAAAAATTTTGAACAAGGTTAAAAAAATACACATCCTTGTGTATTTCTTTACTTTCGAACATTTGGGTTTCCAACTTTAAAACCGGACACCTGGAGCCCCGAAAGCTCGAAAGTTTCAAAAAAAAAAATTTTTTTCAAGTCATGTCATATATCAATCAAACATTGTGTTTTATGTGCTTAGGATTCCATATATATTCTATGAAAAACAAAAGACAATATAATTGAAAGAATTCGATCCATTATTTAATAAAATGTAATACAAATTTCTGTAAATGTCTTATAATCAAGATATTGAATAAAATAAAGCAAAGTAAAACTAAGAAATAAAAAATTAAAAAAAAAAAATAAAATAAAATTTAAAAATAGGATTTTATTTATGCACTGAAAAGTGCAAAATACCTTTATTAGTGTACGACTACCAGATACTCATCTTAACATTAAAATCTGAAACTACAAAATATTCTGAAAAATAAAAGCGGTGGCAGGCCCGGATTAAGTGTATGACAGGCCCGGGGCTACAGAAATATTAGGGACCCTTTTCGGAAGTGACAAAATTATCAATTTTATAGAATAACTAAATTTTCTTAATTTAATTTAATTATATTATTTTGAATTCACGAGTTAACATACAATTATTAATGTAAACAAAACTAAATATCATATAGACAATGGGTAGAATTTTCGATGCCAAAAACAAAGTATATATATAATTTTAAACAATGAATTTTTGAGCAGATCTTAACCAAAGATTTGCATAAAAGGATAGTATGTGCGCGCGTGTTTCGCGTGTACATACGCACACATATTCATACAGACAATTCCTAAAAACGTAAATTCCGATTCGTGGATACAAAATTATTAACAAATAAATGTATTAAAAAATGTACTTGCTTCTGTAAAGTTAATTCTATTTATTTTTTAAAAAGTTAATGTATGTGACAAATGATAAAATACTTTGTGAAGCGGGGCCCGGGGCTGCAGCCGGAGACCCCCCCCTAAATCCAGGTCTCAGCGGGGGCCGCAGATTAATAATTAAATATTAATATTATAATACATCCTAAGCCAAAACTACCATCACCATTATGTTGTTCCATTGTTGTGCATCACAATACCACACACACCGAATATTTTGTAATTTCAGATTTTAATGTTAAGATGCGTATCTGGTAGTCGCATACTAATAAAATTATTTTGTACTTTTTAGTGCATAAATAAAAGCCTATTTTTTAAAAAAAAAATTATATCTTTTTTATTTAATTCTCATCTAGAGAAACAACATAGCGAAAACTTGACTTCTCTCCATAGCAGTAAAACGCGTCTGGTTTTGGATGTCGGATCATTTACCGAATACAAACCTAATAGAAACCGCGTACGTATGAAGAGATTAGGCGGCAACCAAAAACGAATCGAATAGAAACCAAACAAGTGTGAAGCGAGCCTTAGACCTAGAATAATAAAATTTAATACAATTAAAAATTATTTTTTTAAATAGATTCAACAATACATTTAATTTTTTAATATCTACTTGCACGAGTTAACACTGTACAAGATATTCACTGTGGTTTTTAACAGATATTTTATAGGTAATATTGTAAATCTGGATTAAAACTATCTCTTTTGATGCATAGTTTTTCACACTTATGATTCAAACTTCATCTTCAGTTATTTGACAAATAGATCATAAATTTTCTTTTAGATATATTTTGCGATTATTTAATTTCTAAAATTAATTTAAGGATCTAATGGAAGTGTGTATTTTAAAAATTGATTGCTACTGATATTACTCACAGTAATAACAACAATTACTGATTTATTAAGAGTTGATGATCTTGAAGTCGCTTAATTCTTTTAACAATTCTCATTTGTTTAAAAAAGGGAACACCGTAAGGTTAAAGAAAAAATTAAATATAACAGGTTATGAGGTAACATCATTGTAATTCTATAATATAATTATTATTTTACGATAAAAATTAATGTAAAGCGAAGAGTATATTGTGATAATATGAATAAACATATTACAAATATTAATATCTGTAAAATGATTAGTTTTGGAAAATTAACGAAAATAAAATGGAACGTGTTGTTATGAAAAAGGTTATGTAGAAATTAATCACAGCAGTTTAAAATGATTTTAAAATCTATTTTTCTTAGTATGCTTTGTTCAGTCGAACAAACTAATATTAATATTGGTCTGTCCTAATTAATGATCTAGTGTATTCTTTATAAAGATTAATTTGAGGAAGAAACATTCTGTTTCATGGGGAATTACGGCTAAATATTATCAATTAATTCATTTAGAAACACAAAATGGTGAAATCAACATTAAATCTTTTCAACCCTTACAGGTTATATGGGGAGCATTTTCTGAAAATTTTTCCTCAAGTCGACCTTTTTGACTTCCATTACTACTGGTGGGTTAACTCCTTAAACTTCACTTATTAACAGTGGCGTAGCTGAAACCTTGGAGACCACCGCGAAAATCACCACGAGGCCACTTTAAGGGCATCAAATAATCACTTTTTCCTTTATTTTTAACTATTATTATTTTTTTAGTTAAAATAAAAGTAAATTAAATAAAAAGATACATAAATCAACACGTAAATTATATTTGATAGAGATAATTTATTTGAAATATAATTTTTTATTAAATTTATTAATAAATGTAATTTGTAAAACTTTATGGAGGTAAATAATAATTATGAAAGTTATAAAAGTTTTAAACAGATTATATTGATGTAAATAAAAATAACTTTATTCGTATCTATAACTCTTACATCAGAAATGATTTAAGTTGAAATATTGTTACGGAAGCGTCGTGAATGCTTTGCATTTTTTGTTGCGAACTCGTCGATGAGTTCATCAATATTGAGCTTTTTAGTCCTTTCAAATTCAATCGATAATATAGCTAAACCAGCCTATCGCATTTGTGCCATTGTACTATGCAAATAATTTTTTATTTTCGGTTTAGAGAACGATCTTTCTGCCTTCGCTACTGTAACAGGCAATGTTAAAAATAGTTTTATAGCTATTAGAACGTCAGGAATATTACTCAAAAATGATGAGTGATTTTTCATTATGTATTTAAAAAGGTGGTCACTAGTGGACATATTTTCTAATACATTTTTGTGAATTAAATTTCGAAGTGATAAAAGTTTATGTATAAAATTGGTTGATAATTCATGATAATAAAAGTTCATTAGCTCTTTGTGATGCTTCAATCAACTTATCATCTTTCATCTTTTGGAGATTGCTGGGAAAAGACAGTATGAGTTATAGGAAAAATAAAATCTTAATTAAAACATAATTTTCGTGGCTTTCCGGCAAATTGTTCTACTATTTTATTATAAAAGTCTTCCAAATTGTCCATGATTACGCGCCTATGAATACTCATTGTAATATTCGCTGATTCATTTAGTGACTGTTTGAATGATTCATTAAGCTGAATCATCTCAGTTGTCTTCTTGTCCACTTGTTCCAATTGTAATGCCAGTATATATGTTTACATTGCGTTGTGTTTACGATTATTGTACTTTTATTAAGTAAAGTTATGTATAAAATACGCAATTATTATAAAGCAGATTATTACAAAAATAGCGACGAGGATGCAATAACTGTTATTCATACTAATTCTGTGAGTTTAGTAATTTCACACGTTTTTTTACGTTTATTTAATTTTGTTTACATGAAATAATATTACATATTCGAGCCATTTACTTTTATAAAGGCTTTATAAATGTTTTGTACATTTGATTACAAATTATTGTAAAAGATGCAAAGTTTAGTATTTTTTGGTTTCCGTAGATGATGAGGAAATCAGAAAGACATTTATTGTATTTTTTTTTTCTTTTTGTATTGTAATTTGATTACGAAACTTGTGAAACATTCAGCATTTAAGAAAAACGTGAGGTTATCGTGCAGTTTACGTATTCCTTATTTACAATATTAAAATGGGGAACGATAGAAATCTTGTACCACCTTTTTCAGTTACTTCTGCTGCTGAGTGGGATCGATGGAAACGTAATTTAGATCTCTACTTTACTGCTAAAAATATTACGGATTATAAAATTAGAAAAGCGAAACTTTTGTTTTACGGAGGTGGGGAAATTATTGATTTATTTGATTCATTAGATGTTTCTGAAATCCCTGCAGGTGAAAACGAGTTCACTCAAGCTCTCCGTATGCTTACAGAGCAAATTAATCCTACCTATAACGATCTTTATGAACCATGTATGTTGCGCAGGTTAAAGCAGAACAAGGATGAACCATTTTCACAGTTTGTTACTCGCGTACATCAGCAAGCTAAGAAATGTAATTTAGTTGTCGCTACTCTTACGTCTGACAATTATATTTTGAAACAAGTTATGGACGGTTGTTATTCAAAAGAAATTCGGAAAGAATTAGAAGGGTTTGCTGTCATTTTGGGTGGAAATGATGCAAAGGCACTTCACTTGCTACGTGTTGGTTTAAATGCAGATCCAGAGAGGACGAATACATCTTCGTCTGTAAATGTTGTCTAGACTGTTAATACAGAATGCGGTTCACTTGATAAATTGCACAACTTTCAACTAGAATTACCTGTAAACAAGGAAATTACTCCGGTAATTCAACCGTTTCGTCGAGTTCCCTTTAGTTTACGAGCACCAATTCAAAAGGAACTTACGGAATTGGTGAACACAGATGTTATCGAATCTGTTAGCGGCCCTTCTCGTTGGGTATCTTCAATGATACCTGTTCCAAAGGGTGAGAAAGGAGTACGGATTTGTGTTGATATGCGACTCGCAAATGCAGCCATTCTAGATGAAAAACACCCTTTGCCTACAATTGAAGACCTGTTACCATTACTGAAAGACGCAGTTATGTTTAGCCGAATTGATTTGAAGATGGCATACCACCAGATTGAGTTACATGAAAATTCACGGGAAATTACTACATTCAGTTTACCATTTGGACTGTTTCGATACAAACGGTTAAGTTGGGGTTGAAATGTGCTCCAGACATGTTTCAGAAAATAATGGAAAATCTGCTGGACCAATGTAAGGGCGTTTTTATTTATTTAAACGATGTTCTGGTATATTGTTGGTCAAAAGAAGAGCACAATCAGAGACTTGCAACATTATTACACCGTATGCAAGAACTGGGATTTGCCCTTAATACTGAGAAATGCCAGTACCATAAGTCTGAAATAACCTTTTTAGGTCATCAATTAGGCCCTGGTTTTATCAAACCAATCTTAAATAAAGTTAAAGCAATATAAGATTTCCGTTCATCATCTACTGCTACTGAACTTCAAAGTTTTCTAGGTTTAGTTACTTATGTTGGGAAATTTACCCCAAATTTATTAAATTTACTTGACCCTTTCCAGAAAGCGGCAAAATAAGAAGTGTTTTCATGGTCACTGGCAGACACAGAAAATTTTGAGAAAGTCATGGCAGATGCTTCACCAGTTGGTCTTGATGCAGTACTTCTACAAGAAAAGGGTTCATCCATTGGTACAATTTGCTACATCAATCGCATCCTTTCAGCAGTTGAACTCCGTTATAGTCAAACAGAAAAAGAAGCATTAGCATTTGTTTTTGCAGTGGAAAGATTGAAATATTATCTGGTAGGTCGTCAGTTTGATTTAATTACAGATCATAAACCGCTTGAGGTTATTTTTGGAACCCATTCAACATCATGTGCAAGAATCAAGCGGTGGCTGTTACGTATTCAAGGGTATTTTCGAGTTGTTTATAGAGCTGGGAAGAATAATATTGCTGATCCTCTGTCACGATTACTTCAAAACAATCCTACTATTGTAACTGAAAACGATATTTTTGAGAAAAATTTGATAATGTTTGTTAATGAACTTACATCCCGAGCACTTATTTTGTCTGATATTCGTCATGAACTACTAAATGATCCTGAACTACTACAATTATGTGATGAGCTTTCATTAGGCAAAGTACCATCCAGCAAACCATATTTCTTTGTTAAAAGTAAGCTTGGTGTGGTTGATGACATACTTCTTCGTGGTTCACGGTTAATTATTCCTACGTCACTTCGAGATCGCACCCTGCAAAATGCTCATGAAGGCCATCCTGGAATTACAAAAATGAAGGATAGACTTAGATCGAAAGTTTGGTGGCCAAACATTGATGCTCAAGCTAAAAAGTTTGTAAAATCATGTGATGCATGCTAGAAAGTAGGTAAATTTCAAGAAGAAATTCATCGTTGTAAACTAACAGATGGGCCATGGCAAAATCTGGCCATAGATTTTAAAGACCTACCAGATGGTTCTTATTTATGCGTTGTAGCCGATTATTTTAGCCGTTACATTGAAGTTTCAGTAATGAAAAGTATTACTACTAAAGCTACTTGTGAATTCCTGGATGAAATTTGTACACGTCATAGTTTTTCCTATTCAATTACATCAGACCAAGGACCATAATTCACGTCTAAATAATTTGCAAATTATTATGCAGAAAATGGTATCCAGCACTATACAACTATTTGCCTACTGGCCGCAAGCAAATGGAGAAATTGAGCGGCAGAATCGTTCTCTACAGAAAATTGTTCAAATTACTCAATTGAAAAATGGAAATTGGAGAAAATAACTCCTACAGTACCTATTAATGTACTGCTCCACAGCTCATTCTGTTACCGGGAAAAGCCCAGCAGAACTTCTTTTTAATAGGAAAAAATCGGAATAAACTACCTACTTTAAGAGAAAGGGAGGAGTGGATGGAAGTTCGAGACCACGATATGTTAAACAAAGCTAAGTCCACAAAGTCACACAAAATTGAATTCATAGAGATTCATGTGGGTGATCAAGTCATGCTCAAACACCCATTTTGCAAACAAAAGGCTTGTTGTCACAGCTGTCGATGGACCAGTAGTAACTGTCCAAAACCCCACCAAGTCAGTGGTGCGTCACAAAAACCAAGTAGAACAGTATACACGTCGAGAAGATGATTTGTTCCCTACTCCTCCTCTACCAGAAAGTACAAAGGAACCTACTATGGTGTATCCTCCAAGTCCAGGAGCTACACAGGAACCTCGCCGATCTGCATGTACTATAAAAATCCCTTCTCACCTAAAAGATTTTGAATATTATTAAATTTTCATTTTTTTGTTACTTTTTATATTTTGCTGTTTTAATTTTGTTTCTTTTTTTATGTATATTGTTATAAAGTATGTTTCTTTTACTGAAAGAAAAAAAGGGTTGTAATATTCGCTGATCCATTTAGTGACTGTTTGAATAGTTCATTAAGTTGAATCATCTCAGTTGTCTTCTTGTTCTAATTATAATGCCGGTATATATGTTTACATTGCGTTGTGTTCACGATTATTATACTTTTAATAAATAAAGTTACGTATAAAATAAGCAATTATTATAAAGCAGATTATTACACTCATCATGGCCAATTGATTAAAAAGTTTTGAGGCTCCACGGGGGGGGGGTAACTGCCCTCCCCCGGGCGACGCCCATGGAGGAAGTTATACATGTTCTCGAGATACACTTACAATGCTACATTTTATTAAACTAAAATTTTGACATGTAAATTGTAGATGGAACAAAAAAGTCGTGAAATCAAGTTTATTTTACAATGGCATATAATTAATGCGTCGGGCTATTGCATCATTAATTACCTTATTAACTTTTTTTCTACCGAACATTTGCTTACTTAAACATCTGTAAACGCTTAAACTAAACCTACCTTGAACCAGGAATGAAACCAGTGGGGGTTTTGGGGGGCAATACCCCCCAGAACTCTAAAATTGCCCTCCCCCCCAGAGCTTAATACAAGCTGTTTAAGAATGCAGCAATTTCATAGGAAATAAAATTATTTTTATTCATTTTCTTTACAGTTATGTCAAAAGTTGCTGCCAAAACATTTTGAAATGGTTCAATTAGTCGTATATTTTTAAATTTCAAAATTACGAGATTTATTTTTAATAAAAAAATGAAACTTCATAAAATAACAATAAAAAAAAATCTTTTAAAATTTGACTTTGACGTTTGCTTGTTATTCTATAAAAAAACATTATTCGCTGCAGTTGGTATTTTTTGTCAGTGTAAACGGGAACTCTCACGGTTCACATCTTTCCAATTATCATTAATATCAATAAATTGTTTAAACATTTCTTTTCGGTTTTTATTTATTCTTTTTTTTTAAGACGACATGATCTATAGACAACGTCATTTCCGTTTCTGTTGTTTTTTTCTTGTTTTTCATTTCCAAAAAAAATCCATTTAAAACAGCTAAAACCACAGCGTATTTCGTTTATTATAGAAAAATAATGAACCCGTTAGAATGTTTTTACAATATGATGTTCTTTAATGCTACAATCAGAATTAATCATTTTAAAACCAATTGAGAAAACATTATTGTTTATAATCGGTTATTTTACTTGAAATTTATCGTTCACACTTGCTTTTTCATTATTTTAAAGTACGTAATAAATCATGTTTTACATATTTGGTTTTATTCAGGAATATCCCAAAAAAATGTTCTCAGTAAAAATATAAAAAAAATCTTTGCCCCCCCAGAAACAGATTCCTGAATTCATTACTGCCTTGAACACTATCATAATGCGGTTTTTTAATCCATAAAGTCAGTTTCTGACTATTTTTCTTGGTTTCATCTTCTTTCGCTTTTTTATTTTTGCGCTTTTGCAAAGATCCCAGCAGGGCTAAATTCACTCAGTACAAAAAAAATACAGAAAAAATATATTTCAAACACTTTGTCTTGCGAAATAACACTGTTTTGATGTAAACAAATAAAACGAAATACAAAATAAACACAAATTCTACGAAACGCTGCTGTAGATCTAGAACACACGGTCGGTATGTATTGTTACTGACAATAATTTCCTAGAAAGTGATAATAATAGTTTTGCCCCAGAACTATAATTATCGTTGAAATATTCAAGAACAAAGATGTCAGTGAAGGATTGAGATGTATAGTTCATGAACGAACTATTAAAATGAACAATTCTTTTAAAGGAACTATAAGAACTATTCCTGACAATGGAACTAAATTGTTTACTTCCACACCGAACTATTTGGTGTAGGAACGGTTACACGGCATACGCAGTAGAATCAGATATAGGTACACGCACTTCGCATATACATAACTTATTCATACTGTCTGACCTCAGAGTGACCTCTGAACATTGAAAACAAAATCATTGTTTTGATTATTGTATTAGTGTGTTTTACTCTTCCGATACTTTACTACCATTGTTATTTACATGCTGTTAGTGTTAGAAGATACTAAATAGGTCCGAATGAACTAAACTGTATTTGTCGTTCTCATTTACTCATTTTATCTGACCGACCGAACTATTTGGTCGGAATGATTCCACAACTTAAGGACTTTGGATCCAAAGCAGTGTAATTATAATGAATTAATATTCATTACAATTTACAGTTAGTGAAACATTTTATAAAAATATATACAAGTACCTACGATAAACAGAAAAATAAACTTATAAGGGCATAAAAAATATTATGTAAAGATATGCGTTAAAAGAAAACTACAAATTATGATTTAAGAACATAATTTCTTCAACTTTCTTCGATTTTAATCTTTTTCTTCTATCGTTTAATGTTTGTCCTGCGTTAGAAAAAATCCTTTCACAATTTATTTCCAAGTTTATAACTTCTTTTGGCTTCTTTTGGTTTTCACAAGATCTCTGGGGAGTATTAACTTTTTTTCTTAATATTTTGATTAATGAAATCACTTTGGAAAGGGTTATATTTTTTTCTGCGAAGTACATCCTTAATTATTTTCCAATCATGAGCAGTCAGTGAAAATTCTAAATCATTTTCCAGAACAGCAAGTGTGTAAATTATTACATCTTTCAGTTCTAAGAAACGGTTCAGCATTTCGAAAGTCGAGTTCCAACGAGTCGCAACATCGATTTTTAATTTTAATGGAGGTAAACTCATCTGCTCTCAGGCCCGTGCCCAGAATTTCGAAAAGGGGGGGCTTTGATAATTTTCTTTGCATATTTTATAAATAACAATATATTTTTCACTAATATGCATACTATTAATCATTTTCATCATTTTGATTTATATATTAATAATTTATATAATTGAATTACCGTATAAACAATAATAAAAATTACATATGTTATTGATTATACTCGTAATAAAAAATTTTGCATAAAACATTAATGAAGTACCTAAAAATATGGATCATATTTTTTTTCTTCTCTTTAAAAAGTAAGAACGGCCTAAAAAATCGTCAATATTAATTTTAAATTTTTGATTCTTTTCAGATTTCTGTGTATTTATAATAACTATTTCAGTTCTCATGGGGGGGTTAGCCCCCCACCCCCACCCCCCACCCGTGGACATGGCCTTGGGAAGTAGAACAAAATAACTAAACTACAACCTGATTAAATTTATTCAGTGCTGCACTCCAACTACAACTGTCTACTTGACAGGCAGACGCACAATCATTTGCTGCATATGCACTCTTATATGCACACACACATGTACAATCATGCTTAGTTAATATTAAGGCTATGAGTGCAGAGTAGGAACGATTTGTTGGGAACACGTCTGTTCGCCCTTTGCACATATTTCATTAATACTAAAAGAAATAAAAGAAATCTATACATAATAATAACATAAAAGAGCAAAAAATAAACCATATGACAGAAGTGTCACTGTTGTATCAAATTACAGCCTTCTGAGAAATGTGTTGTAATACAAATAGCATCTAAACTATTTTACATTAATATAATGCAATTATAGATGCTTACAACAAATAAAGTAAACGAGGAGACTGAAAAATGTTACGATCGGGTGAACTGAGTTAAGAAATCATTAAATAAATAAGATATAATATTGGTGATGGAAGATGTGAGCTAAAATTAGAGAACAATGAGTTGGTAACATAGGAGCTGCTTATGGTCTACAACAAAGAAACGGTAGGGATGATAGGCTAACTCAGTTCTGCTACGAACAAAATTTAAAAATCTGAAATATACAGTTCAAACAGCCATCATAACGTTTATATATGCAGAAATTTCTGTAAGATACAAAGCAGTGTATGAAACAAATTACATATTAATTAACACAAAATTAGGAACAGAATGAAAAATGTAGACTTCTCCAGGCACAGATATTTGCTCGGATCATAATCTGATAATAGCTGATCTGAATCTTTACCTTAAATCAATAAGAAAAAGTCAGTTAGTAAAAAAATATGCATCAGTAAACTGAAGCGTAATAAAATAAAAAACTAATTTTCAGAAAACCTTAATAATAATATACAAAATATAATATCTACAAAAGCAAAATCAGTAGAAGAAACACGGCAAAAGTTGAAGGAAAATATGAAAAAATAGTGTGAAAGTTCTTTGGTTTTTATCAATGACAATATAGACAAAAGTGGATGATGAATGAAATTTATCAACTAATGAATAAACGAAGAAACTATAAGAACACAATAGAATATAGATTCATAGGCAGACAAATTAGAAATAAAATGAGAGATGAGGGGGAAAACAGGATCAAACAAGTGTCAAGAAATAGAATATTTCCTAAGGAAATAATTCATTTTACTTACACAAGAAAATTAAAGAATTTATGCATATGCATAAAAGAATATTATATAACACAATCAATGATAAAAAGAATAAACTGATGATTGACAAATAAGAATAATTAAGAACATGGAGTGATTATGTACATGAATTGTTTGCATATAATCATGAACAGATTACAGAATTAAGAACAAATACAGAGAGCGCTGTTATTATGAAACATAAAATCCAATAAGTGATTAAAAGTGCAAGAATCATTAAGATAACTGAAAAGGATAAAATAAATACAACATTTTTAAAACACTTAAACGATGAGGTACTTCAACTATATAATAAGATTGCATTACTGGAATCAGTCTGAACGATTGGTTAACATCCACTTTTATTCCAATTCCAAAAAGATCGGGAACTAATATCGACTAATAAGCCTTATGAGTCATGCAGTAAAAATATTTCTAAAAATAATTTACAGCAGAACAAATATAAAAATAAATCAGGAAATCAGTAATATACAATTTAGATTTAGAAACAATTGTACAAGGTAGATGTTGTTTGCACTACAAGTACTAATATAAAAATGTCTGGATCGTCAACAACCAGTCTTTTACATATTTCATTGATTTCGAAAAAGCATAACAGATTATGAGATCTACTTACAAGATAGGTTCAAATAGCAACGATATAAGATAATCACGAATTTGAATCAATAAGCTCAAGTGAAAGTTAATCAGCAGCTTTCAGAAGAACTCAACATTAGAAGAAAGGAGCACGGCAGAGCTAAATGGGTCAATAATTAATAACAAGATACTCAACTATGCAGTATTATTAACAATAAATGTAGAAGATTTACAATACCTAGTAAATAAGTTAAACGGTGTTTGCTATGAATACAGTTTCAAAATGAGCATTGCAAAAACTAAAATAATGATTATAAACGAAATTGAAATAACAACTTCAGCAATGATAAAAGTAAATAGAGAGTCAATATAACGTGTAAATAGAATGAAATATTTAGAAAAATGAAATAGTGGCAAATGGGTACCTGATTGCAGTTCAAAAACCCGAGTTAAAACACCAAAAAGTGCTTTTCAAAAAATAAAAATTTTTCACGCGGTAAGGATTTATCATTAGCAAATAAGTGGCGGATAATTAAATGTTA
This sequence comes from Icerya purchasi, assembly GCA_039619475.1. Lineage (NCBI taxonomy): Eukaryota > Metazoa > Arthropoda > Insecta > Hemiptera > Monophlebidae > Icerya > Icerya purchasi. Next base: position 93,380,782 of record CM077116.1, on the reverse strand, counting down.
AGTGTTCCCAATACTAATGTACAGGGTAGAAAATTAGACACTAAAAGCTGTATTCTACAAGTGATGTTATATAGGGATCACCAAGGTTTTGTGATGTGCTTTAAAAATATTTGGCAAGATAGATTTTCAATAGTGTCCACTGGATTCTAACTGCACAGCCATTTAAAACGAGATATTAACAGAATATTGATGTAATAACACTAGGTGATACCTATGAAAACAACAGCTAACGGACTCGTTTTTTAATCCTGCTTGGTCAAAGGCTGAGAATGATATTTGTCTACAGGTATTTGCATTAAAAAACTGGTTAAACGAACCTGACATATTTAAAATCAATAGACTTTTTGTTTTAAGGCCAGTAATTAATAATCAGTGGCGTAGCTGAAGTGGTTCAGGGGGCCCCACTCAGTCTAAAAAAATTGACAGTTTTATTTGCTGCGAATATATGTGAGTATGGATGGGTCTAATCATATGTATACATGTTATGTACTATGCTTGGTCGATGTGCGTTTTAAATATCATAAAGTGTGCTAGATTCTGTGTGTAAATGCAATATAAGTATCCAATTAACGCGGGAACTATTGAATTTTTGCTGTCTAAGCACAAAAAGGAAAACAAAATGACAATTGACAGTAGAAAAACGATCACGGAGAAATTTCATCACATGACTGTAGCCATTCATTGTAATAAGATATCCTTTTTAAAATCGTACTCTATAAAACCTGTACATGCATTTATAAATGTTTTCCCTTTCTTTTCCATATTAGAATCGGTATATCCTTCATTAGTGATGGGCAATATAGTTCTTTTTTAGGAACTAGTTCTTTCAGTTTAGTTCTCTGAAGGGAACTATTACTAGGAACTAGTTCCTGGAACTGGATTCTGGAACCAGACAAGTAAATGTAGTGTGCATGGTCCGTGAACGAACTATTAAGTGGAACGCATTTTCAGAGTTGTGTAGTGGCCCCGGATGGATATAGGAGCACCAATCAATCCCTTTTCATATGAAAAATAAACTAAAAACATTCTGATTCGATTTCGCATTTATCTTACAAAAAAAAAAACAAAAAAAAATGAAAGTGGTGATCAAATTATGCGGTAATAATAGATATAGAACTAACGATTCGTTAGCCTGCAACGACATGATTAGCGCTACAAACGATGAAAACTAATCAGACAAATTTGTTTGATTTATTGATTAATCCGATCTACCAGGCCTGGATTAAGTGTATGATAGGCCCAAGGCTACAGAAATATTAGGGGCCTTTTTTGGGAAGTGACAAAATTATCAGTTTTATAGAATAACTAAATTTTCTTTAATTTAATTTAATTATATTATTTGTAATTCATGAATTAACATATAATTATTAATGTAAACAAAACTAAATATCATATAGGCAATGGGTAGAATTTTCAATGCTAAAAAAAATATATATATATTTTTAAACAATGAATTTTTCAGCACAATTTAAACCAAACATTTGCATAAAAGGATAGTGTATGTGTGTGTGTTGCGCGTGTACTAATGCACACACATTCATAGAGACATTTCCTAAAAACATAAATTCCGACTTGTTAAACCTTAAAAAAAATTTCTGGTACATTTTTATGGAACTCGAAATTTTAGGAAATAAAAATGGATACAAAATTATTAACAAATAAATGTATTAAGAAATACACTTGCTCCTATAAAGTTAATTCTATTTATTTAAAAAAATGTTGATGTATATGTCAAATGATAGATTAATTTTTTATTACATGTCGGGTCTCTTAGGAGCCCCTTTATAAGGTAATGCCCGGGGCTGCAGCCCCCCCTAAATCCAGGCCTGGATACCACTGAGACCTAATTCCGGGCAAAGGTTTTGCCTAGTGTCTGAACCAAAACTAAATCTGTCTAAAGGATCAAAAACAGGAATGTATATATAACCTCCTTAAAATCGCGTCATTTGCAACAAAAGTGTGAATAAAAAAAAGAAGGCCAGCAAATCAAACTTATTGAATGGCATATGCGCTGTTAGGTGAAATGTAAACAGCGATGTTAACGTTGTAACATAATCGGTTTTAGAACACAATAATTACACAGTATCAGCAAATAATAATGTATTGAAGTATGAGAACACAATTAGGCGAAATTATAAACAGTGATTTTAACATTGCAACATAGACAAGAGGTTGAATTACAACAGTTGCTTGTTGCTTTAAGTAAAGCAGATCAAATATTATTGTTGTCTATGTGTTCTTTTTATGGTTTTAGTATTGTAATTTCATTTTTTTCACTCCATTATTTTTCATTGATGTCAGTTATTAATATTTGTTAAGTAAATTTTATTCTTTTTATTTTGTATTTCTGTTTTCATATATTTAATGAACAGTATCAAACCGTGTCGACGGGGGGGGCGGGTAATCCCCCATGAGAACTGAAATAGTTATTATAAATACACAAAAACCTGAAAAAAATTCTAAAATTTAAAATTAACATTGATGGTTTTTTAGGGTTTCTTACCTACCTTAAAAAAAAAAAAAAAAAATATGCTCTATATTTTTTGGGTACTTCATTAATATTTTATGCAAAATTTTTTATTATGAGTATAATTAATAACATATGTAATTTTTATTAATGTTTATACAGTAATTAATTTATGTAAATTATTAATATATAAATCAAAATGATGGAAATTATTAATAGTACGAATATTAGTGAAAAATGTATTGTTATTTATAAAATAAATATGTAAAAAAAAAATTCACCCCGCCTCCCTCCCCTCCTTTCTAAAATTCTGGGCACGGGCCTGCTGCTTTTCCAGGCTTCATAGGTTTGTGTGTTATTGTTTTGAAATGTTTCCACTATGAGAAACTGAGAAACTCAGCAATAATTCTAGACGCTTTTTGGCCGCCTAAAGGTTGATTCACACACATTCGTGACGTATCAGTAACGTACACGGGACGTGACCGGGACGTACGTCGGCCAACGTGAACTACAAGTGATTTGAATTCACACCGGAACGTGTTCTATTCGTGCAGTGATCGTGTTACATAGAATGGCAAATTTTTCAGATGACGAACTTATTATGATTGCTTTAATTTTGGATGAAGAAGAAGAGCAAGTTAAACGTAAAAGAAGAAAATGGGTTCATGAAGTACGGAAAAAGAGGGGGGGTTGAAGGGGAATTCGTAACTCTGTATAAAGAGTTGGCAGAAGATGGATCAAAATTTCACGAATATTTTCGAATGACGGAAAATTCATTCAATTTATTGTTGAGTAAATTAGCAAGATTACTTTAAAAAAGAAGATACACACTGGAGAAGAGCTATCTCTCCTAGAGAAAGACTTCTTGCGGTAAGAGTTCGCAATAATTATGATGTAGATACTCAACATAAGTTAATTAGATCCCCTCAAGTTTTGAACCGATTTTTACTAGATTTTATAATTCTGTATTTTTTTTAAAAATCTGCTGATAATGTAAGAGACACAATTATTCCGCTGCTTTTCCGTTGAATATTGTATTTACCGAAAATTTTTATTCAATATAACGGGCGCCAATGGCACATCACGGCATACCACGACCGGAATAACTCTACCGTGCAGAGCAATTAGGCTTTTTAGAATTAAAAAAAAATATATACAAGAAAATTCGCGCTAGGAGTTTAAACCAAAAAAAAAAAAAAAAATATGAAAATTAATTTCATAACATATCATTTGAACAATCTTCTCATACATTCTCACAATTCTAAACTATTTAGGGCGGTGTTTGTCCTGCCTATCCGTTATGGCGTTCCAGCCACGATAGGGTCGACGAGAAAATAAAATTTATTGTAAATAATAAATGATGAAATAGTTTAAAATACAGGCGAGAAAATTATGTTGAAAATATATATAAATTTATATTTGTTTTTTTGTAATAATTTGTGAGTATAGTAGTGTAAATGATTGAAAAAACTGAAACTGGCCAAATGAACTGTATTTGTTCAGGCCAATAAAAAAAAAAAAAAAAAAAAAAAAAATACCCGAATTTAGATGTGTATGTATAATCATGTTTTGTTAATCAGTGTACGTTTTTTTATGCAGCTGCTTCATTTTAAATCGTTGTCGTGTATAATTCAGAGATATAGATATATAAGAAAGTTTTGTTCAATAGATATTTTTTTGTGAGTGAGTAAAAATAATTTCTGGAAGACCGAGGGATTCTCGACAAGAATAGAAATAAAAAAAAAAGTAAATTATTTTATAACACAACCGAATCTCTCTCCGCGAACTGATAACGTTATACCATTTTTCCGTTTTTTTTACAATTTCTCACGCCTCGACATAGCTTGCCTGCACCACTCGCGCACACAACACCAAATCGGCATATTTTCACACATCATTCAACACACTACGAACCCGATCGCCTCCTTGACGCCGAACAAATTTTTATACTCTGTGTCCATATACCGTCCATCAGATTGATCATAAAGCACAGTATAATTACGATCAATTTTTCGTCATTCATCATTACGAACCAACTCGTTCCGCAATACAAAACACAAGAAATGTCGTCGTCATCACGTCGTGTAAACGTAAAAATATCGTCGCGAATCACTGTGAGATCACGTCACGTTTCACGACGAGAGTACTTGTCGGCGCCGTCCCGGTCTCGCACCGAACGTGTGTGAATAGCGCTATCTAACTTTGCAACGAGAAATGTAGTTTTCCGCCGGCGACAATCTCGTTACGGACACGTCAATGTCACGTCACGAATGTGTGTGAATCGACCTTAAGAAGTTTTCAAAACGTCTCCTTGGTTAACTACCACATGATGGCTATTTAGCACTAACTTACAAAAATCTGTATTCAACATTATTAAGTTTTATAGTTTTGCTTTTAAATTACATTTATTGTAAATAAAAAATTTTAGAAGTACCAAAACGCTATTATAGAAATTTAAATTGATATACTTTTATAATTGTTTACATTTTATAATAACTTGTCTTATAGAGGTCGATGAACATCTTAAAGTTGTTATTCATAGATATTTTGAAAGCATTTCTAGAAAGATATTTTAAAGGCCTCAAATGTTCAGAAGTTATTTTAAAAAGATTTTAATAAATAAAACTACAAAATTTCTTATTTATTAAAGGAACAAGACTAAAAAGAATGGGCAAGTGTATATGAGGGATGAGTGAAAAGCGCTGGTTATTTTTTAGACCGTCCTTTTATTAATATTCAAATAATAGCGCCAATCTATAGTTTTAAACATTTTAAATTATTTTAATTTACTACTATATCAGCATTCAGCACTGTATATTTCAGCGAATTTTAGTATCTAATTGTGATAGTTAAAATTAAAGAAAAAAATGCATTGTTTTTTTATTAGCGAATAAATAAAAAATAAAATAACTTAAATTGATAAATTTTGTGTTTTTGATGTGTAATTTAAACCGGATCAGTTTCTTTGAGCAAAAAATCTGCAATTACAAAAATTTTTTATTTATTATTTAATTTGCAACTATAAAAACGGAATATTCTTTTGAATTTAAGTTCTTTTAATAATTATTATAGCATAAAACTAATAACATTAATCTATATTTTTACCTCTTTACTTTTCTTTTGAATTTCTCATTTTTAATTTGAAATTTAGTGTTTAAGGAGATTTATTTTTAGTCAGTCCTAGAAATTATACAAATTTATTATTATATTTTTTAAAAAATCATTTAAATTATTACTTTTAATTTTTATTTGCTGATATTAATTATTTAAATTATTTTTAAAATTTTTATATTATTTTTTATTTAGTTTAATTTAATTTATAGTCAACGGTAAAATTGTAGATTGTTATTCAGCTATTGTGTGGCCATTTTGTTTTATCGCCCCATGTGTAACTTCAGCACTTGGTGAATTTTTAATTGATTAACATATAAAGGCGATTGTCGAAATGTCGGACGAAAGTAAAAAATTAGAAAATTTGCGTGTCGTCGATTTACGAAATGAGCTAACAAAACGGAATTTAGAGAAGAATGGAGTAAAAACCGAACTAATGGAAAGATTATCAAAGGTAATGACAATTTGTTCATACTATTGATGTTTTAATTTTTTAAATTTAAAGATCCAACAAACGAAAAACTAAAGTGTTTAACATTAACGAATTAAACATTGTTATTAAGTTGATTCAAAGAACTATCGTAGTTAATATAATTTAAATTGGTTTCAGGCCTTAATCAGTGAGGGTCACGATCCGGATACTTACATATTTGATCTAGAATCAGAAAAGAAATCTCATTCACGAAGACGTAAGTCACGTTTAGATATACATCTACGTACAAGTTTCGGGATTTTACTAGGTTAAAATAGTTCAGTGGCCGTCGTTTAATTAAAATTCAGAATTTACTAAAATAACTTTAAAACTTTTATTTACGCATGCTATTAAAATAAGACGTTACGATTGGGATGGTATAATGTAAGGGTGAGACTTAAAAAAAATTAAATTATGAACTTACGCTAGAAAAATTCGGTTTTACATCGGCAAACGTATTGATACGCGAATTCATATTTCAGTAGGTAGGTATTAAGAGCGAATACACGTTTTATCCTGCCAGTTGTTACTTTAAGTAACTGAAGTAATTGTTTAATACCGAGTTGGTCGTTTTTTTTTTTTTATTTTTATAGGTTAAATTAAGGTTTAATTTCTTTTGTGCGCAGAAAGTTTGTTTTACTTCATTCCTGTTAGAAGCTTTAAGGATCGACAGAAACAAACGTCAACGAACTACATGGATCGATTTTTTTTTTTTTTTTGTATTATACATTTTAGCACAAGAAGAATTAGTGCTGATGGCACACGCATTACACATTTTTACAGTTCACGTTTGAACATGGACAGTGTGCAGCAACAAAAACGCGGTTTCAATGGATGATTTCTGCTACAAGGATCTAAAATTGATGTCTCATTTAATAATAAGTAAACATATATAAAGAACGATTTGCTTTTTATTAGGGCGTTCAATTGCAGAATCCGACGGCGGGGATGTTAAAATGGACGACGAAGAAAATAACGACGGTCCGAATGACGAAGAAAATGATGATTCTATGACGGAAAGTTCTTTTTGTGACAAAGAAGACAGTTATAATACTGTTCACCAAGCTCAGACAGAAAATAATGACGATAACAGAGACATCGATGTTTCTTCCAACGTTCAGAATGGAAATAAAAGTCCCGAACTCTGGTCGCAAAATACGAGTGATGAAGGTGTCGCGGATAAGAAAAATGGATTAACCGATGAAGTGGTTGAAGTTCCAAAAGAACAAAGGGTAAAAGTCATCCCACAGAAAACTGAGTCATCCGTAGATAGTCCAGAGCAGAACCGAGGTGCCGATGCTAATGATGAGAAAATTTCATCGGATGGATACGCCGCCGATTATTCTGTTGAAGATCAATCGTCTAATTCTCAGATTAATGTTAAGCAAGATGGTAAAGAGGTTGGTTAACAAAGTAAACAGATTAATTTTTAATTTACCTACTACGAATGGGGGGGTTAACATCAGTCAGCAATACGCACTTGTTGCATTCGAAATTTAATTAATGCCTTAGTTCTAGGTCAATTTTTTTTTTTTTTTATTAAGCGTAGATGTTACAAACGTGCGTGGCATAGTCAGTGTTATAACTGTTTTTCCTTCTAAAACGCCAGTCATATGTTCAATTTATAACATTCGTGAATATAATGAAAATAAATTCTGCTGCGGAACTTTATGAATGAAGATTATTCGGCGGCGCGTTAACAATTCAATCATCAGATCATGTGAGATCCGTTGGTGGTTTCAATTGGTGGGACTAATATTCGAAGAATACAGTTTTAAAGAAGAATTATGTCAGAACAGCAATAATATTGACGAAATTTCCTTGAAATATTTTAAAGATTTTCTACACGTTATCCCGTTAGTTGAATAATTGTGGAAAGTGTTAAGAATAATTGGTATTATTGATAATTATATATAATAGAAATTCTTTAACCGTCCATAATCGGTTTCTTAATGCTCTCGTTACGCTCATTTTTAAGCTTGTTCGATGAAGAATCGTTTAATTCTGAGCTTTCTGATTAAGTTCAAACGTTTTACCGTGTCCTTTGTAGTTTAAAATAGTATAATATATGTTTAATGTATCATAAAAGTGGAAAATTATTAATTTGCATTAATGTTTTTGGTACAGTTGGAGTTAACAACGAAAGAAGAGGATGATGCTACTATAAGTCTTACTATCGGTGAAGACGAAGTTAAACAACTTTCTGCTGAAGTAAGTTTAAAATTGTATAAGCATCTGATTTACAAGTTTATAGTGAGTCAGCAATTAATAAAATAATTAGAAGTATATTAAATACTAGTTTTGAAAATCAGCAAGACAAAAAATTTAAGTATTTTGCTAAAAATTGTGAAATAAATTGTTTTAAAAATGAAATACTCATTTCACTGTTTACTATAAAAATTTAATAAAAGTGCACTAAAAAGTAAAAAATAATTATTCGATAAAAATAATATATTTCAAAGTGATACATCTTAAGGTGATATTATGATAATTCTTATACAATATTAACTTTATGAAATCGATACCAAATTCAAGTTGAAATAGTAATTAAAAACCGCATTAAGTATTCATTAAATTGTTTCTAGGTGTTATAATTTTAATTTGATGCTTATTCCAAAAAGTTACTGTAAACGCATTATTGTATCACTAAGGTATATTGCTCTGAAATATATATTTTATTTTATATATACGGCATTGATATATTTTTGCATAAATATTTCTTTAGTTTAGTAATAGGTTAATCTTCTTGATATTTCATTTGTATGCTTCGATAAGTTAGATGCAATGAATTTATTCAAATTAGTTTTAAGTTATAAATATGTGGCTTTTTATTGATAATGGGATACATTAAATAAATTATAGTTCATTACCATGACTTGTCTATCAGCTTCCACTGCGTTAATATTTGAACGAAGTTTGTGAATTCTGTATATACTGATAAATTGAAAATTTAAAAGTACTTTCAAACAGTTACGAAGTTGCAGTATTTTTGTATTCGTTTAATATCTAAATGAAAAGTTCTTTGCTGAAAATATTTGAATAAATTTATTTTATTTAAATATGTAAAAAGAATATCATTAGCAAAATAATTTTATCCATTTTGATTTTTCTGTTACAATCGTAGAATTGTTTTTTTATTTTTATTGTAGTTACATATAGTTTGTTTTTCCTTACAAATTTACTTTTTACCTTCCATACTTTTTCTAAATAAATTAACTTTAAAATTATTCTATCGTAGGTAACTAGTGTACCATTTCATAAATGTGTCCTCCTACCTATCATTTTTTTAATCAGAGATTTGGTAAATTTGTCTAAAATGTATTTTAGTGTCTAAAAAAATCCTAAAATTTTGTTCTTGCGATTGGAGTTTACATTTTAAATTAATAATAATTACCACTTGACGAAATATTCATATTTGTGTAAGCAAACTTTTACTGTTCTTACGGAATTTATTTTTATTTTTAGAGCGATGAAAAATTAGAATCGGAAAAGAAAGAAGAAGGTATGAAAATCATTTTAATTCGCTTTACGTGTAAATATTAAATGTAGAAGTATTTATAAAATATTAAATAGAAAAACACATTTTGAAAATTTAGATTATTTATAAAACTCTTGAATTTAAACATAAAAAAATAAATTTTGAAATGAATATGAAAAATGAAAAATCTGGTACATGAATTTAAATTAACTCACGCACAAACAATAGAATTGAATACTTTAAAAATAATTATTAGAGTCCGGAAAAAAAGATGTCTTTCACCGAAAAATGAATTAGTTTTGTGTAATTTAAAGATCAGTTATGTTTTTTCGTGAGTAACTATGAAATATAGTCTTGAATGATGTATATACAGTAAAACCCCGATTATCTGTGTTAATTGGGGATTCATCATGCACGGATACGGGAAAACACGGTTAACCTGCCGCCGGCCGTTTCGCGAGTTTTTACGTATCCCGAGCCTTGCGACCCACGTAATATGTGGATCGGGAGGCTCTTCATTCCATTTTATATTATGAAATGATAGCCGACCATCTACGATTGCAATTGTATAATTTTCTGTATTTTGTTTTGCTTTGTAATAAATACGTATAATAGTACTCTGTATATGAAATGATAGCTGTGATATAAAACCCCTTTTCATGAGAAGGAAACTAGATTATTTAGACTAATTTAATTAGGTAAATACGGTACATACAGAAGATTTATAAAATTCTCGAAAGTTTTTATTCATTTTAAATACTGTATCAATGACAAGACGAAGAAATAAGAACACAACAGGTAGGGCACAAACAAAAATGAAATGAACGTAAAGTACAGAAAAAAAGTGTTATAAAAAGGAATAGAATAACTTAGACTAGGTCATATTAATTTTTATTAAAAAAGTCAGTCAGTTTCTTCTGTTTGTCGGCAATCTCTTTCTGTTTTATCTTCGTCTGGAAATGTTCTAACTGCAGAATGTCTGAACGTTGCATCTGTCTGCTGCTCGAAATACGTGATCACAGTCTTCATACAATCAAACGCAGTTTTACAGCTTAGTCGCTGTTCTGCTATTTCGACTTGCTCTTCATTTTCCCATTCAGAATCCGCATTGATTTCATTTAAAATTTCTTCATCAGTAAAAATACGCTAACCAGGATCAATTTCATCGCTTTCTATCCACTCCTTCATATTTTCGTCAACATGTTCAAATTCCTTCGCATCACAATTTGGAATCTTTTTTGCAGGAAGCACGCGAGTTTAAAGAGATGCACGGGTAATCCGCCAACCGGTTAAAACACACGGATAATCATGGTTTTACTGTACTCTGAAATGGTTTCGGATGTTTTTAGATTTTTAATTTAATATTTTGCCATTACGTCATTCTTAGTCATTTCGATAAAATTTTTAATTTTTTATATTTTTTTTTTTTCGGATCGGTCATATTTTATTTCTACAGTGAAAGATGTTCATTTATTTATTTATATTATTTTTTTTGGCATTCACATTACTGTATTGATAGTCCGTGATACGAAAATTTGAATACAACGAAAAACTATGAGAATTATCATTTAGTGCGGAAAAACAAAATGTTTTTAATTAACTGATCTCTTTTACGATTTAGATAATTTTTGACTTAAATAATTCGGTGGTCTATCAGTAATAAATAGATAAGTTTTTTGAAAATTTTGCAGCTATTAATAATTGTTGAAGTTAATTCATATTTTACATATGTATATACATACATTCGCACACACGCGCGCACACATTATTTGACCTTTTGTTGACTTCGTTCTACATCACATTAGTTTAAACCGGCAAAAATTTTAAAAATATATATTATATAATCTGTTACGTAAAGATTTTTAGCGAAAAATAATTTTATTATAATTGTTTTAAATAGCTTGATGCATTTGCTAGTCAAGATGTATTTTTTTTAGGCATATAATAATTAATTTTTTGGAATTAACGATACGGTTGATTAGGTAAAAGTAGTGATTTTCTGTTCATATTGTAAATCTGTTATTGTTTTTTCAATTAAATAATTTTGCACTGAAAGTAAAATACAATTAGTAGATATTCTTGTGTAACTAAAATTAAGTGTAACAGTAAAGATAAAATATGGGGTCACAAAGATTAAACAATTATGATGATTTCATAAAAATTACATATTGCACGTGTTTATAATCAGGTCTATAAATGTTGATGTAAAACGAATCTATCGACTTTTGTAACTTTTTGTAGAGTATATATAGATTACAGCATATAATTAGAGAATCATAAATGTACACTAGCTTCTAGTGATGGCAATCTTTGAAATTTTTAAACAAACAATAAATGTATTTATCTGTTAAAAATTAATTAAAAATTTTCCCTGATAATTGTAATAGAATTTTATTTTTCTATTTTTAAGACGATGGAAAAACAAGTTTATTATCCATGACGAATATTAGTAATATATAAAAAAATTATTTTATTTATGCATAAAACTATTCTTTTATTCTTAATTTTTAAAATCGTTAATGATTACCATAAATATTATTTTCCAGATGCTGCTGCTCCTCAAATAGTTGAAGCTAAAAGAATTAATAAGACAGTTGCTTCTTCGTAAGTATTTTACTTTGAAATTTTTGTTTACATTGTTGTAGTATGACTTTGTTAATTTAATGAAGGTAATTATTATGCTCACACATGTATGGAGTTAAACATCTGTACGTGGAAAATGGCATGCGTATAGTAATTTACGGGCTATTAAAAAAAGAGAAGAAAAACTCTTAATAAAATTGTTGAGATATAGTGGAATATGTGAAATTGACCTTTTATATGATGTGTTTGTTGAGAATTGTTGACTTTTTGAAAATTTTCGTCTAATGTCTGTGGTACTGATCGGAGTTGAAATAAAGAAGCGAGTTTGTGATGTCTCTTTAATAAAAGATAAGGAATAATTCTACACTTGCCAACAAAAGATTCCTTCGTAAAATTGATATATCTTATTAAGAAAATGTAAAACCTTGAAAATTGTAATCTGGAAAAGGCCAACTAGTTATAAAACGAACAGTTCAAATGTATGTGGAAATTGAAAATTCTATCTAAACGTAGTGTGCATAAATGATTATTATTCTTTAATGAATCGACATTAAACGATTTTAAAACTGCAATATTGCGACTGTTCAAATGGCACCCATTTAATATTTTGGTTCGGTATAATTTTAGGCATAGCTGGTCTGGACTCCGCTTTATCTTAGCTATAAAAGTAGTAATCCATTTTATCACGTAAGTGACTAAAATTAATAAATATAAAACTTAATAAGAAACAGCTAAAACATAATACATACTTGGCTTAGGCACGATTTTTGGTAGCGTTCTATCATCCTCCAAAAATTATATGAACAGAGTGGTGTCTAAAACAAAATAATTTGTATAAGAATTAATAGAAATAATGTTTTTTTCTTTATCTGTCATAAACAAAAAAATTTATGTTTAAAAATATTACTTTTTTTTTCTTCTCAATAGTCATGTAAATTTTAAATATTCCAAATCAGCGTGGGTATAAATGCCCAATTGAATTTGCATAATATTTATTTCGATTTTTCGAGAATAAAATTTGCAACATGGATAGACCCGTGGCAACTAAAATACCCCACGGGAGGAGTTTTTTTCGTTGTGAAGTCACTAGTTCAAAATAAAGTGCAATTATTATCATTCCAGGACTAATCAATTTTTTTCACGGGCCTGTTAGATATGTTTTATCCGCTGTTTTAAGTTGATGCAATTTAATAATTCTATAAAACCGTCTATTTGTATAAAAAGATTAGGTTATTCTAAATGCTAAACATAATTAATAGTGGAAACGATATTTTTAAATTTTATTTATCCTTGGGATTATTTTTTTTGCATAAAATTGAGTACAGTCAAACTAAATCATAAGTTTACGCAAAATTATTATTTCATCCTAAAAATACATACAAAAAAAAAACGATTTTATATTTATGTTAATGAATTTTGTTGTGTTTGACCTGTGGAATATTAGTAAAACGTCCCCGAAGAAACGTTAATTTCTTCTATTGCTTCAGAAGTTTCTCTTTTTGTAGGAAAAGAAACTCTTAGGCTCAATAGAAATATTATGGTACAGAAAAATCGGTACTAATTTTTTTGCGTAGATACGTGGCTATATTAATTGTTATTATCTGGTATACGTACAATTTAAAGTTATTGTACAAATTTTTTCTTTTTTTAATTTTTTTCTTTTGTTCATTTTCATTACGCTTACTGGCTTTATCAATTTTCTTATGCGTTCGTTCATTTATTTATTTTATTCGAACAGAAGTTTGTCTTACCACCATGTAATTATAAAATCAAATTTGGATTATTCCTTTTTTATCTGTTTTTTTTCTTTCTTTTAACATACTATTCCTCTAATTGATGAAAGCGTTTTTTATTGATTGCAACATATTGTTTAATTTTATTAATTTACAATATTTTATTGTTTTTCAAATTGGTAATTCGTTGTTTAACATTTTCTGTTTTTTAAATCGTCCAAAAATAATCAGATTGGTTAAAATGTGTTAAACCCACGCGCGCTAATTAATAGAAAATAAGTCGGCTCGCTTACAAGTTTTAATCCATTTCAATATTGCTTCTTTTATGGAAATCTGTAAAATTTAATATTTTTTTTCTCAGGACCTTCTTACAATTATCACGACCGCAAAAGACAAGAAACTATTGCAAAAAATATTAAACAAAGAAAATGTCACTGTACACAGTTAAACACAAACAATTAAGACGTATCACTAAACTACAGTTATAGTCAAACACATCAGAGGACGAGGCTTGCTAATGCGCATGTTACTGCTGACTTTTTACCTTGTATTTTGGTTCGTGGATGGATCAGTAACATTTTTTTACGAATGTACGTATCACGATTATTTGCTGAGTGCTTTCCAAACAATTATTTTATTTCTCGACGACGGTACAGTGCAGTTATGCAATATGTGCCCAAAATTGTCGAAATTGACATTAAAGAGTTTTGTTCTTTTTGAATACCGTTGATAATTGGTTTAATCAATTCACAAAATGTAGATATTTGAAACACAGTTTCCAAAAATGGTTAAAGTTTTTGATAACGTTTCAAATATTTCGTCTGATTCGGTGTTCTTTGTTGCACATGAAACATTCTTCAGAGTTGATACTTTTAAATTGTCAAATGTTTTAATCGTGACAAGTATGTTTTTTTAATTGCTGCAATTAACCTTGTTTCAGTATATTTATCGAAAAATACGAATAGGCTAGATACTTGCTCTTTATTTTGTATAGTGCATTTTTTTTTTTCACTGTTCATTCGAGGAATACGTTTACTAGTAATTTTCTGTGTCCCGATTATTCGATGCACCTGTTCTAGAAAAAACTTGAGACCGTGTAATTATATTTCTTTTCGTAGTTTATATTCCGACCACTATACATTAGAGTAGATTACACGTAACATTTAATGTGAGTTTGGACGTAGCACATTATTTTTGCTAATAGTTAATACATATAAAAATTTCAGAAATTTAGTTCGTGATTTTCGTGTAGTTAATTTTGTTTTTATGTACAACATTGAAATCGCAATATGCAAAAAATTGAATCGTTTCAGTGAGTGTTTAGTGTCTTTATAAAGTCGTTCCGTAATTATTTTACTATTGCATTGCTATCGCTTATCGTGTTACTTTGGGGAGTGCTTTCCCTAAGAGATTTAAATATTTTTAATTCAATATACACTGGTTTAATAATCGATATCATATCACACGTTGTTTGCGCAATTTATGTAACCTAGTCTTTGTTTCATTTTGCAAATACTTGGTCTGTTTTGAAGGTTTCAATGGTATTTCCATTTGGTCATCTAGCTGTTAAACCAATTTTATATGAATTAATACACAACATAAACTAAAAATTTTTTTTTGTGTAACTGGTCATTCGATTTTATTAGAATATACATATGACGCTTTGGTCATTAGGATAACGTTACGAATGTTTTTTTTTTTTTTTTTGTAATATATATGGTAAAAAATACATAAAAAAAGGAAAAGCAAAATCTTATAGTTTCCAATGCTGTGTTATTGCGGGTATAGATGTTCTAAGCGAAAAAAACCGTTTGTAACTTTTTTTTATTTAAACACTTTAAATTAATTTTTGTTATTTAATTTCTTTGGAAGTTTGCTGCATTTAATATGTTATTCTTACTATAAATTGATAGGATCGAAAATCATAAATTTTGTAGAAATTACAAGAAGAGAAATAAATCTGCAAATTATGAACCATGTAAATTGATTAATTTTGGAAGAATTTAATATAATGTGATTACTGGTAATTCTGAAAAAAAACAGTTAGCGGTGTGATTCAAAAAAAGAAACTATTTTTTAGCTCATTTATAACAAGAATTACTAAGTGAAATTGAAAAGTGTGTATATATATATACACAAATGTTTAATGCTTTAATGTTATATATCATTCTGTTTATTAATAGATAAATTCTAAGAGATAAAATTTGCATGTTTGCAAATAATTACGAGGTTTTTAAGGTTTTTATACGTTTAAATTTCAAATAATGACTTACCATGTAAGATACTTCGTTAATTTAAATTTAAAGTTTTATTTTACGGTATAGTTTTTTATCATTTAAAATTTCCTACTTATTAATTCAACTATTATCGGAATATTAGTCTATAGTTCGATGTATGGACCCACAAATATACTTTCCATTAACTTTTGACCACGTTTTGTTATTCGTATGTGGTTTTTGCTAACAATGAATGATTTTAGGAGAGAGATTTATTCGGGTTTTCTTTTTTCATTTTCTTTATTAATTTTTTTATATACATATAGTTTAAATTTTGCATTTAACTACTTACATAAAATATTCATTTTTTTGTCGTAATAGCCACAATTTTACTTTTATATGTGTTGTGAATGTACGATGCTATAAAACTTTTATTTTGGTTAATTAAAATTAGAAATTATTATATTAGGGTGGTCATTTTCTGGACAACCACGAAAAATCAGTGAATTTCATTAATCAGGAAAAAGTCGAAGAATTTGAAGAGTATCAGTAATATTCCCGTATTATATAGAGCTTAGTATTTAAAATGATTGTGAAACTCTAGTATATCTGCATTTACTTGCGGTAGTTATATCACTGGATTTTGGCAGTAATCAAAACAATGAAACCGCATTGATGAAAAGTAGAAATTGTATTTCGTGGTTCGAGATTTTATCGGGATTTTATAAAAATACGGCAAATGATTTGAAAATTCTTTATATACATGTTTATACATATATTTATTACTTTTTAAGTCCGAAAAAAAATAGAAAAAAATGAAAAACCGGGAAAAGTCGACAAAATTGTTTTCGAAAAAAAAGTAACTACCCTAGGTACACTTTACGGTTCTTTAAAATTAAAATAAAATATCAATGCTGAAATTTTGCTTTTTTTTTACTTACAAAAGACACGATCTCATTATGCAGTCTGGATAAAAACATAAAGGATAATTATGATCAAATTCAATTAATTTACAAAAATTTCTATTCTAGGAAATGACAGTTGGTACATATTTTCTTTTTGGTTTTTAGATATTTATTGAAAGTATTGTGGAGGAATAATTAAATCGTCACTTCGAAACCCCTTCTATCTTAAAGAATTTTTTGTCTTATAAAGATTCCGTTTTGATATCTAGTAGATTCGTAGAATTATAATAAACTATAATTCAGTTATACGTTGTTTATAATTTAGCTACGTAATAATTAAAAAGAACCTCACATTAAAGCACGTAATTTTTTTATGCATGCATCTTCTTTTTATATTATTTATAAGCGATTTGTTTTAATATCAATATTAAATTTTATTCTGTGAAGTTATTTGAAATATGTCGTTTTCCCAATGCCCTTTAATAACCGTTTAAACATCGAGCGGGATCTACAAACACCGGTAAAAATAGTCATTGAGTATCTAATTATGGATTTATATTTTATACTGTTATCTGGGATCTTGCCTCCTTGTATTAATTAAGTAATAAACTTTTATGTTGAATTGCCGATTTTTTTTTCTGATTTATCTAGCCCTTCTTCTTCTTCTTCTTCTTCTTTTTAAGAGCCTTGCTCTTGTCTTGTAGCTTAACCTATTATCCTTTTCCATTTTTTTCTATCTTGTGCTGTGTTCTTAATATTATTATAATACATTTTCAGTTTGATTTTTGTCTGTTATATCCATTTAAGTCGAGGTCTGCCTCGTTTCCTCTTCCCCTCTAGTTTCCTTCTATTATTATCGTTATGAAGGTGTGGCGCAGTATGTGTCCTAAAAATCTGTCTCTTCTTTGTTCCAAAATTTTTATCAGCTTCCTTTCTTATCTACCCCTAAAGTATGCTTAATTATATATGAAAAAATTTTATTAAATTGTGAAAATTTTCCTTTTTTCAGTGAAACTAAAAAGAGTGAAAACGCTGCTGAAGCTCGAACTGAAGGTAATTTAAATTTTGATTTTTTTCAAATTGTAAAACAAAAAAAGTGGTTCTTTAAATTTTATTTTGGTATTAATTTTAATTATAACGCGAAAATGCATGTTTTTTTACTAGATGGATTAATAACTTTTATTCAGTGTAAAATTAACTATTGGATTAGTTACTACATAATAAAAGTAGCTTGTCATAAGCGACAATGAAGTGGTAATGAGCCATAAGTTCGACTACTTAAAATAGTATTTAATATAATAGTAACGAATGAACAATAACAAACGTAAAACTATTCTATTTTGACTTTAAATGGCTAGGGAAGAAGTCAAATAAAACAATTAATATATTATATATCGTTTTAATTAGAATAATTAATCTTGAGGTAGAAGAATTTCGTTGACATTGTTAATTGCCGTATATAACGGTTTACTGTAGGTTTTTTATTATTGCTTTCCATAGTTTTAAATAGAAGCTGTTTCGTTAAAACAGATTGCTGTAACAGTAATGGCGTTACATTAGTCGGTATTTAAGAAGCAATAGCAGTGCTAGCAGAGACGACCTTTAAGGTCGGAAATTTTAAATTAAAATTTTTGTTAATCTTTATGTTTTCTTTTTTAATATACATATATAATTTTTATTTTTGTTAATAAGAATAAATTAACTTGACTTGCAACCATTAATTTGTTGCAATTAACGTTCTGTGTGTTAATATTTTTTAGAAAATTGTAATGTTATATCACTGCGTATTTGGAACATTGCATTAGTGTTTAAATTTGTATTTGTGTAAAGCTATCATTAATTGCCGCCAGTTTAGACCAGTTCATAATGATTAAATTAGTAGTTTTAATTTCGTTTGTTTTTCACGATTCATGTATAGAAAAAAACAGGTGAAGCTCGTATCCATTTTTTACGCTATTTGAAAACTACTAATATTTTATAACAAAACTGTGGTAACTATTTGAACTAAAATTGTGACAAAAGTAAGCTAGTGCATAAAAGTTAAATAGGAGTGGTTGTAGAACCTTGGGATATGCATCTATTCGAACTTTTGCATAAATATGTTTATATAATGTTATTAACTATATTAGGTGTTTCGCAGTATCTGTTTTGATCAGAATAAAGCTTTACGTCACGGGTTCAAATCTTTTTTAGTTTCTAAAGGGTATAACACTATTTGGGTGTTGAATTCGCAGTTTTTTTTCTATCGGTAGTTGAAAATCCAAGATCTTTCCTCTGGTCCTTTTTTCTTTTATAAAACCAACTTCTTGTGCGCTCTATCTTCTCACACTTATCGTCTGTTACGATCTTCAATGTTACGTTGTTAATTGCGGAATCATCGATATGTAGAAACAGTTTTCACGCGATGAACTGTGCTTGCGCAAAGTAATACAGGGTGGACCATGAATTTGTTAAACTTTAAGTAAAATCGTATTAAAAAAACTATTTGACATATATTAGAAATTATTTATTTACAAGATAGCCAATTTATGAGAATTTACCTTTTAAAAATAACTTCATATAAATGACCACCGCTCGACTTTTACACTCTTCTAAGCGAGTACCGAAATTTTCAAGTACTCGTCAGCAAAAAGACTGAGATCACAGACATTTTTTCACTGATTTGTTCTTTTAATTGACGCATTGTCTTTGGTTTATGAATGTAGATACGGTTTTTTAAATAACTCCACAAAAAGAAGTTTACTGGGGATAAATCTGGACTCCTGGGTGGCCGTGGGATGTTGCCTCTCCTGGAAGTCAGCTTTTCCAGAAATATTTGACCACCGGCAGGGATTCGTTGGATGTGTGTTGCTTGCTGAATCCGTGTGTTACAATTGTAACCAGCAAAATCCAGTAGCTTCAGTGCCAAGAACTCCTGTAAAACGGCCGCGAGTGCAGCCCGTACGGTTACCTTAGGCAAATGAAGTAGCCTCTCGTGTTTAGCTTTAGGATTTTCGCTGCTACAATATCTGCAATTCTGTTTGTTAACATGCCCGTTGAGGTAAAAATGAGCTTTGTCAGAAAACAAAACATTGTCAAAATTACTGAATCGATCCAAGATTGTTTCAGTGTATGATTTGCGTAAATTTAAATCATTAAGTGTTAGTTCCTGCACTATCTGGATCTTATATGGATATAATTTCAAATCTGATTTCAAAATACGACGTGCAGATATGCGGGATAATCCTAATTCAGTCGAACGTTCGCGCGCTGATGAATGTGTATCACCTGGAGCTGAAACGGAAACTTTCTTCACGTTCTCTTCTCTCCGAGAAGTCTGTGAGCCGCCGGTTTATTTCACATTTATCATCGATCCTGTCTCTTCAAACTTCTCAACACATTTCTTTATTAAAGGAGTACTCAGACATTGATTCAAGTCGTGTAAATTGTATTCAACCCGAAATAAGCGTTCACAATAATGAGCGAACTATTGTATAAATAAAATTATTTAACACAAAAAGCACACTGCGGTCCTGTGAAGCAATCCATTGCGACCAACTTTCCGAGAAATGAACTATCGGTAAGACCACTTCCCGTGCCCCGCGTGGCTTGTGTTTTCGCGGGAAGTTAGAATTAAACGTTAACGAATTCATGGTTCATCCTGTATATGGGGTAATATATGTGCACTTCATGACTCTTAGCCAGATTTCTCTATTTCGTATAATAAAAATCTTATGTATGGTATGCGTTGTTTCTTCTCAACTATTTTAAATTTCGGTAGAAAGATTTCGACTAAAGTGTTGTTTTTCCTATAGTATTGATAACATTCTGTATTTTCTCATATAGAACCGTTGATTTTAAGCCGCTTGTTGTGAGTCTATTTCCGATGTGTTATTAACTTCTTTATATTATACTCTTACTTTTGTTCACGGTATAATATATGCCATATTTTGGCTACTTTTTTGGTCTTCGTTCTTATTACACCATTTTCATTTTTTATTATTGGAGTTCTTCAAATTCTTGCGTGATTTGTTTTTTTAAAATATTATCTTCTCAATTTTTTTCTGTGCGCTTTTATATTAAGGAAAAAGTTAATTTTGGCTTTTTAACGTAACATTCAATTAATTTGTTTAATTTATTGTTTGTTTTCGTAAACGAATCCTCACGATTTAATCTTCTGCGTTCTTCTATCGCTGTAAGTGTCCTTTGTGAATTAGTGCTTTGTTTATTCATTTGCTTTCTGCGGCTCTGAGAGTCCATGGTATGTTATTTTTAAGTGATTCTTACATTCACTCCAGTACTGTTTTGCTGATCTATCCCCATTATTATGTATTTTATTTTTGAAATTGATGTTGGAGTTGTACAAAATTTTGCTAGCTTTGAGTTTTAGGCGAATTCCCAATGCTAATAATTTCTTGCTGTTAATAGTAACTGAATTATCGCACAAACTTCAATGTTTACCGACCAGGATGTACTCGATTTGTTTTCAATACCGATCATCTAATAATAATTAAGTTACACTACTATTCGAACGTAATTTTGAAACTCATTAAATATTGTCGTTTATTGATTTATCACAAACTGAACAACTTTTTCGTTCTTATTATTACATTGACCCGCAGTATAATTTTGGACCTATCTCATTCATAAGTTGAACGTATTGCTTGTTCTGAACTTTGGCGTTAAAGTTGCCCGTTATCCCACTCCGTATGAAATCATCTTAAGTGTTCCGTTAAATTTTGTTATAAAATGACTTGCATGTTTCATCTCTTGCATTCCTGTTGAGAGCGTAGATCTGAATGTGAGTAATTTTGGCGGGTTTAATTTCTAACTAAAGTTATCTTTGTTAGCGTTATTTAATAAGATTTAGGACAGAATATTGGCTAGTGAGATTGAATTAGTCTGGATCAACAGAGAAACAAAACAATCACAAACATTTTTAACATAAAAATTTATTTCACTTATTACTTGATTGTATACGAGGGTTGCTATTTAATTTTCGGCCTTGGAAACACTGAATGTTTTAGGCGTCATTTGGTGTTTCTATTAGAAAGTTTGACTTTTTTAAACATAATTTTCATAATAACATTTTTTTATTTGAACGCGATTTGTGTTGTTTACAAGAAACTAAAAAAATGATCTCATCGAAAAAATGGAATTAATTTGCGAACATTTTCGTCTGATTATTTTTCATAACTTTCGACGCACTTATCAAAACAAGAGTGTATCGATGAACTTAATTCTTTATATGTTGAAAAAGCACCATTCTAGAGCACTGTAAAAAAACTGGTATAACAAATTTAATCGTGGCCGACGTTCACTCCAGGGTGCCTAAAAACGTCGATGCTGTGCGTGAACTGATAAAGCTAGATCGTCATGTGAAATACTGTGAGATTGAGGTATCTTTGGGAATTAGTATGACAAGCATAAATAAGATATTGCATGATCAATTGGCCATAAAAAAGATTTGTTCGCGTTGGATCCCGCATAATCTGACAAACGCTCAAAAGAAGGCTCGAGGCGATGGGTGCAAGGAAATGTTGAAAAAGTACTCCAAGGTGCATCAAAGGCTGTGTATAATATCTACACAGGGACGAATCATGAATTTATGCATATGAGCCTTAAACAAAACAGCAATCGACTGTATGAGTCTTCCAAGATGAGTCAAATCCAACAAAAGTTGTCCGCGGAAGAAGCACATCGAAGCAAATGGTTGCCTGTTACTTCGACATTACTGGTTACGTAGCGACAATGCCTTATAGCAACGTAGGATAATCAATTCTGAATGGTCACAACTATTTGTTTGCCAGAAATCTTCGATGAAATAAGGAAAAGGAGCAAAAGCACTGTCTGATCATTCTTCATCATGATAATGCGAGTTCTCTCACATCAGCTCGAACAGAGGAGTATTTAACCGGCCAAAACATCGAATCGATGGGTTACCCGCTGTACAACCCTGATTTAGCACCCAATGCCTTTCTTTATTTCAGTACATCAAAAAGAAGTTGCGTGGAAAAACGATTTTCGACACCCGAAGAAGTGGTTGATGCATTCAAAACGCACTCGAATTAAGTGAAAATAGAAATTTTGAAACCGTATTTACGTTTACGTATAATTTAATTATCCTTTCGAAAACAAAAATAATTATAAATTACGAGTTTTATTATTTATTTTAAAATATTGTGGACAATGACAGTTTTAAAGAAACAGTTACAAAGTAATTGTTAACCGTAACTGATCAAAAGCACCATTAATCTTAGCAATTGCCAATATCAACGAAATCTTTTCCTTCAGTTAGTTAACATTTATGCGTACATATTGTGCAGGAAACAGTAAATCATTATTAAACTTGTAGCAGTTATTTCGTATTTAGAATATTGGCATTAGAATACTTCAGGTTAAATTTTTTGTCGAAAAATATTAAAATTACAGTTCAGTACAGTGTAATCTTTATGACATTAAATAATGTATATGTTTTGTTCTGTGGTATGATGCATCTGTAATTATTTCGATATTTATTTATCATTTATAAATTTAGGCAAAAAATCATTGAGCGCAATTGCAAAAAGCAGCAGAAGTTTATGGATAAGTGGTTTATCTTCAAAAACAAGAGCTACCGATCTGAAGCAATTATTTTCTAAATACGGCAAGGTGAAGTACATAATTAAAATTAATAAATATTTAGTTAAATTTAAAATAAATCAAATTAAATCAAAAAGGAAAAAAAAATAGAAGATTGACTTATTATGGCAGTGTAGAATGTTTGAAATAATTATAATCCAAAAATGAATTGAAATTATGATTTCGAATGAATGCTGATAATGTGGGCGCACAGTGTTTAAAATCAATATTTAAAACAAAAACAGAAAAAATAAAACACGGTCGTAAATAAGTTTAGTAGTTTGTCAAAATCATTTTGGATGGGCCACCTTTATTTTTCTGGTTTTTTCTTGATTTCAGTTTCAATTTCAATTTCAATTTGTGTCAGTAAGTTTGTACAATTTTTAATATATAAATTAAATTTACACTAAATATACGCATACAGATTTCTGTTAAGTTTTCGAAGGTAACAGGAATAAATGATAAAAATACCGATTTTTCTTTCTGTTTAGTGGTGGTTTATATTTATAATGTAAATGTACTTTATAATTTTTATTTATATTTTTTATATATATATATATATAATGTATGTATGTATATATATATATATAATGTATGTATGTATGTATATATATATATATAATGTATGTATGTATATATATATATATATGTATATATGTGTGTGTGTATATATATATATAAATGATACGTCTTGTGTAAGGTTGAATAAACTTAGAGAGATTTAAGTCTGAAACGGGGTAAGTAGGACCTGCAACCTCCACTTTAGTAACCGAGAACTTTATTATTAGATTATAGCGCTGCTTAATCTGTCGTTATCATTAATAAAAAGTGTTAAACTTCGTTATGATATAAATGAGCGTGAAACATGGTGGCCAATGGCGGAGAAGTTTTCAATTTAGGTATAGGCTTAAAGTTATAATGAATATGAACCTTATTATATTTTAAGAAGAAAAAGAGAAAAAAAGGTAGTTTACTGCTATAAAAAATTCGATGTTTATTCTTAAAAAATCTTAATGTACTCAATTAAATTACTGTTCGTAATTAAATATAAAGTAGTGAAAAGATTATGTAAGATATTAATTTTTAGAAAGAAATAAAAGACACCATTTATGCGTTCACTTTTAATAGAATGTAAATTTCCTTAGAATTCTAATTGGTCAGTTATTTCTAATTTGTTTTTCAATTTTAATTTTCCGTATTATTTTTTTTTTTTAATTCGCCTTAGTTTTTGCATTCTAGCAAGTAATAGTGTGCCTGCATTAAAAAAAAGTTAGGAATAATACTTCATTTTTTTGTCAAAAGTAAGAATTTTTTTTTTATATAAGAGTTTAACAATTTACAAATGTGCGCAAAGTCATGTAAAATTATAAGTAGTACGAACGTTTCAAGAACGATTATTTCTTATTAGGGTATGCAACTAACTGGAATTATGTTTGCTGTGGTGCAGTACGTATCATTCTAGAAAGATGAAAAAAAATCATGTTTTACGAGTAATGCAACTGAATAAGCTGTTTAATGTTTTTTAATTGAAAGTAGAACTGAAAAATTGCACAAAAAATTAAAAAAGAAAAATAAGAGGGTAAAATAAAATACTTATAAAACAGTATATAATGGTTTATTAGAATGGGATGATTCCACCTACAGAACGGTGTGTAAATGATGTGTGCGTACACAGTGGTTGCACATAGTAATTGTACTAGCATCGCATGCATGTTCAATTACCAAACCAATGACTAGCGTGTATTGTTATTGTAAAAGCATTCTAATAAATTAATTATGTAATGTTAACCGTAAAATTATAAACATTCTTCTAGACACATTAAAAAGTAACGAATATAAAAATTATTGGGTGAAATAATACAAATATATTAAACTAGCAAGTTGAATACAAATTCATATTTATTTTGTTGATTCTAGGTTGTTAGCGCTAAAATTGTTACTAATGCTAAAACACCAGGTGCTAGGTGTTATGGATATGTCTGTATGTTATCTAGTGAAGAGGCAGCTGCATGCATCAGCCATTTTCATTTAACCGAATTACACGGTCGTGTCATAACTGTGGAAAAGGTAAATTTAATAAAGTTATTGATTGAATTTTAAATTTAACGATATTTAGTAGAGGGAGGTCAATGAAAAGCATGTCTGAAAATTGAACGGTACATTATAGATTATCAAAAAATTAAAAACACTAAGTTCTGTTCAAAATACATCGAAAACATGTAAAATGGTGTATCTATTTGGCGATTGACGATGTAAATACAGTAGTACGCACAAAAATATTTTGGGTAACATATTTGTTAAACGCATATATTCCTTTAAATGAGAAAAATATGAAATAAAAAAAAGGTAAACATCTCATAAAATGACTAATCGATGAGAGTATTTGGCTAAATTTTTGCTGTGTTATTTATTTATTAATTTTTTTTTTTTTAAATCCGCAGTATAAACTGCTGCAAAATCAATTTTACGAGTCTAGTTTAAAACGTAATAAAGTTGAAATAAAAACGAAAGGTGCATAAAAATTTGGTTATCAATGAGTCTTTTATATTATTCTCTGTATTTGATTTTCTAACAAATCTTTTTTGTGCTAATACAATTGTTTTTAACTTTTTTTTTTTTTTTTGTGTGTATTCTTAAATGCGAATGTATGTATTCATTATTAATTTATATCTGTATTGTTATAAGATATTAAAAAAATTCTTGTTTAGCATATTTTTTGTTTTATTATTCCCTTGAATGTTAATACGAATTCATTAGGTGTTAGACTATATATTGGTAATGATGAGAATAGTTATTCATTTTTATAAAATGGCAGTTCACCATTTTTTTGATGAGGTTTCGTAAAGCTGACTTACCGCAGCAATTATTCTGCTCGCCAATGTGTATCGCTTCCAAGAGTACTATATCTTTGCTGTGCGAACTGAAACTCTTACAGAACAGATGTAGAGCGTTAGTGTTTTATTGGCTCTTGCAATATATTGGCCGATGACGCAATTGTAACGAGGTCAAGTTAGATATTTTCTTGACGTTGTTTCGGTTTGTTTTTATCGCAAATCCGAGATGGGCGCGACATGCATATTTGCGGTTTTACTCAGTCTAGTCGTCATAGTTAACATGTAAAACGCAATAGTGCAATTGAATGTATTTACGAATTACAGTTTTATGTTTCTTATGGTTTTCGATAAATTTTAATAAAATCCTAATCATCAAAGAAATTTATCCTTTAATTTTTTGTTTTATGTCCTCCAGCCAACAGCCAGAATTTCTTTTTATATTCGGTTTTATGAAATTAAGGAGTGGCAAGCTTTCAGCGACGTTAAATCTCTCGTGGTAATCGAAAAGTTGTTCTTATTTATGCAAAATCACTGCCTAGAAAGAGGATCCCATGATTTTGTATCAATTTAAGAGCCTTAGAATAATAACACGAACAGTGATGTGTCGGTCTGCTTTAATATTCAGTAATCGTATAATCAAATAAACCTGTTTTTATTTGATTAATTTCTTAATTAAACATCGCCTAAATATACGATATCAGTAAAAATTTATATTAATAATTTCAATTTATTTTTTAGCTCTTTATTTTAGTAAAATAAAGTAATACAGATACATTTACTACTTTTAATTCTTTGTTTAAAATTATTTTATAATTCGTAATACTTCATTTTTTTAAATTTTTTATTAGTCTATATCATTTTATTGACATACTGATATTTATACTATTTGTTCGTTAACTCTAAATTTGAGTTAATGATGAATACGGAGTTTATAATTCCGAAATATGACTTTATTTTAATATATTTATTTTTATTGTTTTATTTAATAATAAAGCATTAGACAATATTTATGTTGTTAATAACCGTTTTTATATGTTAACTCTGTATTTCAAAATACGAATTTTGTAATTGTTAAAAACGAGAAACAGAGTTCTGAACTTAACATAAATCCCGATGAAGTGGTTTAGCTTGCAAATTTATTTTTACACTTTTTTCACGGAATATTGTAGTAACCGAATATGCTTCATCTGTTGATACGAACGAAATTATCATACATCTTTAAACAAAGAATAGATAAAGATTATTATAAAATATTGTCATTTATCATTTAATGAAATAATTCGCTTTTATAAAATTATATGTTAGGTGCAGTGATATTTTTTATTTTATTGCTATTGAGAATGTATAGTTTTCGGGGCAACATTTAGTATAGTTATTATTCGTTTATAATTATAATGGATTTTATAATTAAAATGCGAGTAGCACTCTGTGCCAGATATCTTAACATGTATCTGATCCAATTTGAACTCTCGCTATATAAAACTACAACATTTGTTCTCTGTATTGGTTGTTTATCACTAATACGGATTATAATGTATGTTACATTATCCAAATTTCAGTATTAATTATTGTATCAAAAGAGGGAGAACAAAGTGGTGTGTAAATGTATAATTAGTCCGAAGGTAGCCAATGAATTTCAGAAATGTATCAAAATAGAAGTTCCAAGTTGGTAATCTAGTTACTCTGCAATATAGCAGTACCATACATGAACGAACGTTCGTCCAAGTTTTACCATCCGAGAAATAATAGTTCATCTTATATTGCGTAATACCCTTCACTATTTACGAATTTACAACCACGCGTAGCCTTTTGGTATTAATTGAACGCGGAAAGACAGCGAAATAAATATTGAAAGATCGCTAACTCCAAGAAATATGCGACATTGTTAATCGGTCGCGAGCAAGGCTACAGAGTTTTGTAAGTGTTCGTCAAAACACTTTCCCCAAACAAAAACGTCTAGCGATAAAATTAAATATTTCTACGCGTGGCATAAGTTGTGTTCTGCGTGAAAATTGCCGAATTGGTGCTTATCACTGATGTATTATCAATCATCTACTGTCGTCTAAATTAAAAGAGAGAGAGCTAACGCAGTAAAAAATGCTGCTAAAATGATGGGAAAAAAGAAAAGATTTTTACAATTGAAGAAAAAGGAAGCTGTCAAAATAAGTAGTATACGTTAAAGATTATTATATCGTTCGAGAAGTAATTTCACGAATCAAGCGGAATCAAGGTCATCTTCCGGTTATGGATTGATGGAATGTTTCATAACCGTAAAACTACTTCAATAAATTGTCGGATAACTGACTCAAGAAAGCTACTGTGCTCGCCGAGGAGCAGATTTGTTCTCTTTGAAGACCAGTATTGTGAAATTTGCTTTGGAAACACCGCTCTAAACTATTTCTGGTTGTCCGCTGGATTGTAATTTCTAATTTTTCTTTTTTTTTTTTCTAAACGAAAAGCTGATATATATACTATGTATGCGTAAATTTCGCCTATTCTACCGTAAAGTTTTTGCAAAATAAGGTTTGAAGTACGGATAAAATTTAAGGTTATTTATAAAAAAAATTAA
This sequence comes from Icerya purchasi, assembly GCA_039619475.1. NCBI lineage: Eukaryota > Metazoa > Arthropoda > Insecta > Hemiptera > Monophlebidae > Icerya > Icerya purchasi. The sequence goes on along the minus strand of CM077116.1, from coordinate 93,351,814 downwards.
CAATTTTGCGAACTTCATAATTTTGAAACACAAAATATAATACAATTAAAAAATAAGATACATTACTATAAAACATTATTAAGTACGTATGCACTTAACTGATTGATAAAAGTACGATTTCAGTATTTTGTAACGCATACTATTATACTGTTCTTAATTTCTCGATAGGGTAAAGATGATGCTACAGGTCCTATAAGATTATCAGATAGCAAACATGCAGCGGAAACGAAAACAGCAAATGCAGCAGCAAGATCAACAGAAAAGCATGCCGCTGTGGAAGCGAAAAAGGCTGCCGAAGCCAAGGTACTAGAGAAAAAGACAGCTGATGATAAATCAATTGAAAAGAAGTCAGATAAAGACAAGGATAAGGACAAACATAAAGGTATTATTTAAATAGAGACATTAACAGTTTAGTGTAGGGACTAAAAAATAACGTCAATCGTTTTTCATGAGCAAAAGATACGAAAATGTAAAGGCCTTTTAACCTATTTAATAAATGGAGACTTGGAAACCTTTTACTTATTCTTTTTCCCGCTCTCCGCAACTTTATTATGAGCAGTGGAATACGTGTCTAAAAGTTTGAAGAAAGGTAAAAATTACTGGAATCAAATTCATCGATGTATGGTGTCTACTGGGAATCCAACGATTTGATTACTCGGTCTACTGACATGTTGACAGCTGTCTGTCGTGCTATTCCATGATCATTTTGTCGTCATATGTCTATTTTCAAAATTTATTGTCGTAGAGTGGTTTGTCACAGTGAAATTTATCTTGTTAAAGTTCGTTTTGCCGTAAACATATTTAGACAATAATGAAAATTACCAACAGTTACTTTATCAGAAATTAATGATATATTTTAACATATGACTCGTATTTAATTTCTCCGTAGGGACACGAGCAAGTGAACAATAATTGAAGTTCAATGAAATTGAGAATGTTGTGCGCAACTTCATATTTAATTTTCGGAAGCAGTTTAGCGTTTTTTAAATTTTGAAGAATTCTGCTCGCATTAATAGTGAAAAATTTTCGGCCTCGACGTTCGGGTCCTACAAACTTTGTAGTTCCGTACTTCTAGATTTACATTTACATATTCTTATTTTGCTTTTTGTTCAAATCGCTGAGGCTTGTGTTTTCGAAAATATTTCGATTTATTTATGCAGTCTAAATTTCGTATCTACAACACAAGCACTTCCGAGTTTGACTTTTTTGAAAAATCTTTCATTCAAATAAATTCTTTCCTATAAATTAAACTTAAATTATTGGTTCGGAAACAAATGTAAAGAACATATATTTCTAAATGCTCAGTAGCGGTGTAAATTTAATTATTAAAAGAGCAATAGCAGTTTATCTTAATTTTCGCATTCACTGTGCAATCTTTCCCATTTTTAGAGCCTGTTATTTAACTCGCTTTGTCAGTCTGTCTGTCTGTCTGCGGGGAATGTTGCGAACGATTTTTCACCTACTTCCCGATGAATTATAAAAGTGTCCTTTTGCAGAAATGCTTGTTATAGATAATACAATATTATGCAAAATTTTGGATAAAAATATATATATATTTTTTTTTCGGGCATGTGATATATCGTTGGAAAGGTCGCTATTTTTCGAGAACAAAACCATATTTTATTTCTTTAATGAAATTTTCGAAGTTTACGAAAAGTTCAAAAAAGCGCGAGATCTAATATGCAGTTCCCTCTTTGCGGCGCGAGTATTATAGCTAAAAATTTTGAACAAGGTTGAAAATATGCACATGCACGTATATTTCTTTGGTTTGGAACATCTAGGTTTCCAACTTTAAAATTAGCCCCTCGGGACTTCGAAAGCTCGAACTTTTGGAAAAAATATATTTTTTTCCGGGGATACGATATACTGTTGGAAAGAGCGCTATTTGTCGGGAGTAAACTCGTATTTCATTTTCTTAACGAAACATTGGAATTTTACTAAAAGTTTAAAAAGTACAATAAGTGACGTGTAGCCCTGGTTGTGGCTCAGTTTTATAGCTAAAAATTTTGAACAAGGTTAAAAAATGCGCATCCTTGTGTATTTCTTTAGTTTGGAATATTTGGATTTCCAATTTTAAAAGTAGACCTTTGGGGCGCCGAAAGCTCGAAAATTTCAAAAAAATAATTTTTTCCCCCGTTATGCGATATATTAGTGGAAAGATCGCTATTAGTCAAACATTGTGTTTCATGTGCTGAGGATTCCCCGTATGTATTGTATAAAAAACAAAAGATAATATAATTGAAAGAATGCGATCCATTATTTAATAATAAAATGTAACACAAATTTCTGTAAGTGTCCTATAATCAAGATATTGAATAAAATAAAGCAAAATAAAATTCAATTATAAATTTATTGTTTTTTATTGAAACATATAGTAAAAAGTCCAGACTAAAAAATAAAAAAAAAATTAAAAATAGATTTTTATTTACGCACAAAAAAGTACAAAATAACATTAGTGTGCGACTACCAGATACGCATCTGAACACTAAAATTTGAAACTACAAAATATTCTGAAAAATAAAAGCGGGGGCCGCAGATTAATAATTAAATATTAATATTTTAATACATCCTTATCCAGAACTACAATCATCATTATGTTGTTCCATTGTTGTGCATCACAATACCGCACACACCGAATATTTTTGTAACTGCGGCCCCCGTTTTTATTTTTCAGAATATTCTGTAGTTTCAGATTCTAATGTTAAGATGCGTATCTGGTAGTCGCACACTAATAAAGTTATTTTGTACTTTTTAGGTCATACATAAAAGGCTATTTTTAAAAAAGGAAAATATTATTTTTTTATTATTATTTCAACATAATAAAATATTATGAATTTTCTTTAATTCAGTGCATTTGTTTAACACCGAATAGGAATTTTATTAGAGGTTGATGAATTTAGTAAAGATGAATATTTAATCGAATTAAAGTTCGAAATATAAAAAAGTTATGGTAAATCAAATGATATCTTTGTTTTATTCGATTTCAATCAACTCTTTTCTTCTGTATTTGTTTTACGAGTGTTTCGGAAAAGCCGAGAAATTTACTTTAAAAAAGTAACGATCACCCTTCTTACGATTAAAATGCAAGCAGTTATAATGCTTCAATTTAAGAATACATTACGTTAGGTTTACTTCGTGCTCTTCAACAAGCTGATTGAAAATTATTAAAAGGAATGCGTTGTACCGTTTGTATTGTTTTTTAGTAATGTTAGTTAGGTCGTTTATAAATTAGAATGCCTGCTTTTCGTTAGTTATAAATACGTTTAATGGTGATATGATTCATTATTTTGAAATAAATTTTGGTAGTATTTTTTCGCGCTAAATGATAATTATTTTCAGCGTTATTCGTCCAATTTTATCACTGAATTATTCAACACATTGGACATTTGCGCTTTATTTTGAAATTTAAGTAAATAAGTGAAAAATAAATTCACGCGATCAAAGTAGAATTTAAAAGGATAGAAGGAAGAAAAACAAAAAAAAAAGAAGATTCAAAATGTAAATGATAAAATGCTTTAAAAATTTAAGAAAGAATGTTTCATTCTTTTCTTTTTTTTCTTTTGATGCAGTGTTTAATAATGAAAATTTACTTTTTACTCTTGTTTGACTTTAAATAGTTATTCCAGCAGATGCGATAATTACAAAATTTAATTCTCTAATCCTATATGTAAAGAGTGCCGACTTACGTTATATGTAAATTCGTAGATAAATTATGATTACTGTTATTTTATAGAAAATGAAAAAGAAAAAGAAAAACCTTTGGTTCACAAAGAAACTGAAAAGTCCGAATCAAAAAGTTCAGGGGAAAAAAATAAAAAAACTTCATCCCTTCACGGGTCTACCAGCGAGCAGACACATAGAAGCAAATCTAAAAGTGTTAAAGCTAGCGAAAGTGGTAAACCAGTAGTGAAGAACGTTGTTCCGCTGGATCTAATAAAAGTAAGTAATGCATAGTTTTTCTTTTTGTAAATTTTCCTTATGCTCTTTTCGTGTTTATCTAGTACATATGCGTATGTTATATCACGGGGTATGAATAGGTTATATACATGGTTGTGTGCATGGATTAATTATGCATATATTTGTTATCTGTAATTACTACTTGTACTTATTTACGATTTATATAAATGTTGGAATATATTAAAACTGTATTTCTACAATTATTACATATGATTACTTACAATTTGTAATTATCTTGAAGCTTTTTTTTCTTCCTAAAAATTGGTCTATGTTTTAAAACTTGCATTTCTCTGATTCGACCAAGAAGCCGACAGCTGGCTGATCAGTTTTTCCTGAAGTTGGCATCTTTTTCTAATAATTGCTTATTCCCTTAAGTATTTGCATATTTTTCTCAAGTGGAGATTTTCAAATAAATCTTGTCTCTTTTATTTTCCCGCACTGCAAACATGTTTATTCCTTATAAATCATTATTAATTGTTGCCCTTTATTCAACTTTTTTTCAATTCATCTTTGCTGGTAACTTTTCAAATCCTATGGTTGATTCAGAGTCTCATAATCAATGGCTTTATGTTAACTTTTCTTTCAACTTGGAACATATTTCTGTAATACAAAATAAACGGCTGAACTTCTTGTAAGTGCGGTGCTTCGAAGAATGGTGCCTAAGAACTCGTACGATCGGCTTTTATCGTTCTAAGTAGAAATGGTATTGGTAAGTTCAAATTATCATCGATATGCTCAGTTTTTATTGCAGAACTCTATGTGATAATAAAGGCATTATGTTTTCTTCGAACGCCCGCTTGCAATGACAACGTCTTAATTTTATTCGGTTCTGTAAATAATGCTCTATCGAACTTTTCACTCAGTCGAGAATTCCATTTTATCTTTTCAACTTTTCAAGAAGTTTACTGGTTGAGTACAGTGAATATTACATTCAACTTTCGATGGAGTCTGGGGCAGACTGGAATCTTAGGCGACATTTTTGTTGATGAGGTTGCCAAAGCTAAGACAATTATTGAAAACGTATTCTCTTTTATTTCAAGTAAAAAACTCCACATTGTTGTTAGAACCAAGTTGGAATCTGGTTGGATTGTTCTACATCAAAATAGAGGTAGTGAATTTCATAAGAGTCCGGTTTTGTCGAAGAACGCATGGTACTTTTCAAACCTCGTTGTTCGTTCTCTTGTGAATCACTACTGTTTACCCGCTCACTTGTACAGAATTGGTCCCTCAGTTGATGAGATTTGTTCGTAATCAGGTGACCTTGGGATGGCTATGAATTTTAATCATTTACTTTCTAATTGTTCCTCAACAATTTTATTTATTTAATTGTCTTATATTGTTAGGCAATCGGCCACCTTATAGTTTAAGCTCTGCACTTTCCCTGTTCGATCCGAATGTATAATCCTATTTGTTCAGATCCATTTTAGACGGTAGAGTTAGTTAATAAGTGTTAACTTTTTCATATTATTGTATGGACTGATCGGGTAATACCAAAGTTCAATAACAAAAAAAATAAAAATAATTTTAACGATATATATTAGGACCGGTGATGCTTTATTATTAATAAAGTAAAAATAAACTTATCAACAAGTATTAATTACAACTAGGAGTGGCAATTTAAAAATAATTTTAAATGTGGAAGATTTTTTTAGGCACATTGACCCGCGGTGGATTCCACGGAAAGAAAAAAAACTTTTTTTTCAAAAAACACGAATATACTTCTTCATTTACGAATAAAAAGAAATTATTAAAATTGTGCTTGCATTGTTCATTATAGTGAATACTTTTCGTAGAAGTTGATGAAAAAAGGAGGGAAATTGTCTTCAGTTCGCATACAAATTAATAATTTTCCACAAGCAGCCGAAGGAATTTTAAATGACTGCAATGTACAGTTTAAAAAGCTACCCAAGCTCAGTTCCCTTAACCCTAGAACTGGAACCACATGTAATTATTACGTGTTGTGTGGAAAAATTCTCCTGAGGGTTAGTGTTGGCAGCAATGGGGCCCTGCCCCCTATGTATTCCTCCCTCCGGTCTCCTTCCACCGCTCCTCAGTTGGTCTTCGGTCTACCTGCGTTGTTGCCAGTGAGTCCAATAATGTTCTGAAAGGTTACCACTCTTTTTTTACGTGTCGTTCGTAATGAATGTAAATTTCCATACGTAATAAATACGTATTGTTCCTAATAAGCATTACTTATACCGCAAATCGCCAATTATCACCACCATCAGTACAAGTTGTTAAACATTAGTCCGCTGAAGGTTTAAAATCCGAACAAAAGAAAAGAAAGTACAACTCTTTGTGCCCATGGGAAACGAAGAAAACGACAATCACTCTTTGCATAAGTGCATTTCTCATTCCTATCAGAAGAAAAAACTGTTCAAAATGTTGATTTTTTTTTAACACGTCATTTATGTATATTTTTTGTCTGAATTTTGTACCAACTTATTACTAGTAGTTCCTAAAAGAAAGGTAGTCATCTACATTATTTTACCAAGAACATTGAGAAGATGTACAGAAGTTCAGACTAATGAATACTATTGTTGACTGATTATTATAGTTTAAAATTGATGAACTGTGATTACGTTTATGAAGTGATTTGACATGTATGTACTGTGATTATTCTACTTCGACATTGCTGGTTTGTTTGAGTGAAACTCACGAAAAAAAGTATTTTTTTACGCCTGTACAATATTTTCGAATTTTCGTAAGTACAAAAAATGACTTACCTATAGTCAATATTGATGTTTAAAATAGTGTTTGTAATGTTATTTTGTTGTGTAAACATAATTAAAACATTCTTCGAAGTGATACGATTATTTCTGTTACACATTGTCCATTATTACAGCCGTAATCACCCAAAACTCGTATCAACGTGTAATTTTTACGTATGGTTCCTAATGAACGGGTACTTGGGTTAGGTTCCAGTTCTAGGGTTAAAAACAATATTATTTTCAATAGTTCCATAATTTAAAGTTTTCAAAACTGCAGGATATGTCGTCACTATACGTATTTATAAGTTCATATTAATTTCATTAGTCGGTAAATCATCAATTAGGCATAGACGATTGGTGGGTCAGATTGAAATTTTTTAAATTTTCTTTGGGCAAATGATTTGAGAAAATTATTTGTATTTCAGTCTAAAAGACGCGGTGAAATAGAACTCTGCATCTTTTAAAATAATGAAATCACATTTTTTACCATCTTGTATATATTTATTTGCAACTAGTAATGAAAGAATCTCGTAGTATCAAAAATATAATTTTGCTTAAAAATGTTGGTTTGTTCAAATAATGGATAATAATATCAATAATGGTATAAAATCAAAATTTTATATTCTTGTTTTTTCATTTATTTTAAAGATTTACGTTTTCTTTGTTGTTGTTTTTTTATGTTAATTTTTTATTTCCATTTAACAATTTTAATAAAACAGTTGTGCCATGTGTTCCAATTTATTACATGCTAAAATAATTTTTAAAAAATGTATCTTATCATTTTAGAAAGAAAGAGAAAAAATTCGTATGAAAGAACGGGAAAGAATATATCGTGAAGAACAACGTCGTCGCCAAATAGAACGTGAAAGAATGCGCCAGTTTGAACAGAGACAACGAGAAGAAACTCTGCAACTCGCAAAGTAATTTTACTGTTCTTGTTATCGTCACACAGATATAGAACGCATTATTTAGTCATTAGTAGAACTAATTTTTCGTCGTTTAAAGGTCATTCAGAATTCCTATCGTTTAAAATAGAGCTTTTTGGGTCCTTTCGGACTTTCTCTTACTCTTGAATAACGCCGAGTTTCTTTACCTTAGCTGCACCATAAGTAGGAGATGAAGTTCTATTGTGTCATACAAATATAACAAATAAACGATAAAAATAGAATACATTGATCGAGTATTTCAAATTAAATTAATTGGTCACTGTGAAAATATTTCTTTAATTTTGTCATATTTTTCTATGCGATATTTTTCATTTTGAATCGGTTGAGTCGGAGATTGACATTTCATCGAATAATAAAACATTTAATTGCTCGAAGGTAATCATCTCTTCTTTTGATTGTCGTTTATAATTATTTAAAACAACTTAAATAGAGATTTGAAAAATTGTTTGGTAAAGATGAAAGTATTGGCAAATTCTAAAAATTGTTATTGTTTCGAATGAACATAAATTTTGACCGTTGCTTGTGTTTTTCATTTTATAACTTAATTTTACAATATTAAGAATTTTAAACAGATTGTTTTATTTAAAGGAAAGTTATTTATAAAAAAGAAAAAATAGTTTTGGTACTATAGAATAATAACTCAGATACTATTAACATAAACAATGAAATTACGGATAATTTTCTGGGAAATTAATTTGGAAAAAATGCTTATAACATTTTACTACGTTCGTAAGAAATAAGAATTTTATTTTATATAAGCGAAAGAAATAAAATAATAATTTTACTTTTTAAAACATTAATAAAATCCTTTTTAATAAAGACATTGGGGACTTTTTAAACGTCAAAATATCGCTTTTACTGCTAGCTACATTAGTCCTTAAACATCATAACGCCTAGTTTTCTTGATATTTTTTTTTTTTTATATATATATATATATTAATGAACATTGCAATTATTTAACTTAACACTAACAGTAATATTTTCAGACCTGATTATTAGACTATCATCGTGAATTTGTATTATTTAAATATATGTGTGTGTGGGTGTGTGTGTGTGTGTTTTATATACACGTTTGGTAAAAATATATAATAACGGGAGAAATTAAAAAATATTACTCTTAAAAGCATTTATTAAATTTTGTTTTTTTGGGGAAAAAATTAAGTCCTAGAAAGATTGTTTGACGCTTTTTAAAATATGTTTTGTAAAGTTTTTGAATATACTGTGATAAGTCGAGTAACCTTTTTTCCTCCCATTTTAATTTAAAATTAGCTCTATTTATAGAAACTTCCGTTTTTGAAAATGTTGTCTCTTCTTTTACTGATTATTATAAGTCTGTAGGGAACAAAACGTATCATATGCCCCCCTGTGCAAAACCCCGTTATACCTGTAGTTGTTTATCCAAATGTTGTATATTAATATTGCTAGCTACCGCGGCGTAGTTGGTTAGGCACTATATTTTATTCGGGTAGGTCCTGGTTCGAATCTCCCCACCGCACACTGGTACTTCCAAAAATTTCACTTGCATTAGGTTAATAATCATTGTTGACGCTCCTTCCAAAAGAATAAATACCATCCAGCTGTTTTCATTGCTCTTCACAATAAACATTGCAATTTCCAAAATTTTTAGTTTTTTAACATGTACCCTATGGGGGTTAAATGTTTTGTTAGACATTTTCCTTAACATCCTAAAATTTAATAGAACGCTTTCCGCGGTGGTTTGTGAAATTAAATTGAACAAGAAAAAGGGAGCAACAATACTGCGTACAGATCTGATTTCTGCTAGGCAATTTGATATAATTTCATATAATTTTGTGTTAATGCGATACGATTTATAGCTAGTCAGTTCATCATTTTAAATTTAATGCTATGCAGTGCTAAAATTAAAGGGATTTTAAAAGAAATAGATGAATTACGTTTAAGCAACATTCCCATCATAATATAAATAGTAATCTTAAAAAACGATAGTAAAGAATTTTGTTAAATATTGCAGAGTATTTTAAAAAAAACTCGTTTTTCGATTTTATTTTTTTTTAAATAGTAAAATTCAAAATAAATGAATAGCGATTTTTTTCCTAATTCTTAGGAGTAAAAGACAAAAAAATAATTTTACTATGAATCTCAGGTGAAAGGTGACTTTTAACAATAGAAATAAAATTAAAATCAATTTTTTGACCACGTTTTTGAAAAGTGTCCACCGCCAAATTTTGTCAGAAAATGTCTTTTTTATTCCTTTACGCTCAGGAATTTTTTCATTCTTTTTTGAAGTGGCGGAACATAATGAAAAAAAATAAAAACTAATTTTTTTTCAAAATATCGTGTTTAAACACACCAGAACTTTTTGCTGGTAGAGAAATATATAGAAAATAATTTTTCAACTGAAAATATACATTTTACTCATAAGAACATTTAGAAAATTAAGAAATGCCCTCCTTCAAATAATTAAAGGCATTGAAAAATTTTGAATTGACGTTAAATTTTTTTTTAAATCTTGGTATCTTCTTTTGATTTCTGTTGTCTTCAGAAATTCATTAAGGACAGTGCTAGATTACCTCGCTAGCACCATCTAATGGAACTTTCAGAACAATTTTTTCTCTATAGTGGTTGCTGCTTAAACGAATGTAACCCGATTTTGAGTATAAGTTTGCAGCGTTGGTAATCAAACGGAAAATTTTTCACTGAGCGATTACAGCGGCATCAGTCGACAATTAATAATTTCTTTATTATGAAGATAAAAAATTATATGAAAAGAAATATTATGAAAATTTATACATGAATCGTGTATTTGTAATACTGCTTATTTTATTACGGGATCATATCAAATGTCTCAAGCTGTGTCATACTTGGCTGAAATATTGAATGAAGACGGAACAACCACACTTCAGTATATGAAAATAACACCTAATATCATTAAACTACAAGTAAGGTCTCGACATATCAGTTCAAAAACATACCGTTGTTCCGTTGATTATCAGCCAGATAGGAATACGATTTCTGGAATTAATCGATATTGTTGTGATTGTACTAATGGTAGGCGTACTGTAGGGTGCTGCTCTCGCATTGCAGCTATCATTTACTATCTTACTTACACTTCATATTTGGCTAAAATAATAAGACCTGCCGAAATATTTAGTCGGCTGTTTATAAATGAAAAAGCTAATACTGTAGTGAATGAAGACAGTGATGAAGACTAACTGATGTTATTTAAAATAGTTTTTCATGTGTATCTAATGCGAAATCATTTTATTTATTTTAAATAATTAATGATACCTTTTTTTGAAAATATAAATAATATAATATAACTTAACAAATAAAAATTTTCATTTTTATTTATTAACAATGTATAATTATTATGGCTAATAGCATAGAAAAATTATCTTTTTTATTCCAATGAATTTTTGCGTGGAAAACAAATTTTAACATCAATTTTTTAATTTTCTAAATACGTTTATGAGTAAAATGTATATTTTCAGTTGAAAAATTATTTTCTATATATTTCTCTACCAGCAAAAAAGTTTTGGGTGTTTAAACACGATATTTTGAAGAAAAAAAATAGTTTTTATTTTTTTTTTGTCCGCCACTTCAAAAAAAAAAAAAATGAAAAAATTCCTGAGCGTAAAGAAGTAAAAACGACATTTTCTGACAAAATTTGGCGGTGGACACTTTTCAAAAACGCGGTCAAAAAATTGATTTTAATTTTATTTCTGTTCTTAAAAATCGACTTTCCACCTGAGATTCATACTAAAAGTATTATTTTGTCTTTTACTCCTAAGAATTAGGAAAAAAATCACTATTCATTTATTTTGATTTTTACTATTAAAAAAAAAAAAAAAAAATCAAAAAACGACGTTTTTTTGAAATACTCGAAAACCGTTTGAGATAAATAGCTGAAAATTTGGCTGAATTATAAACCCGGCTATACTCTTTACTAACTGAATTAAAATGATAAACTAATTAAAGTAACTGAATTTAAGATGAAGTCAACCACAGCACGTAGAATACTGCACAATGATTTAATTTTTGCTGAATTTTCGTTTTAATTCTATAAAATTATTTTAAGTTCATGTTACGTGTTAACTTTTCTAAAAATTTTGTTTTAAAAGACATGTACAGAACTGAGTGCTTTTAAAAGGTTTTTTTTTTCTTACAGCATAGCAAAGTATGCCGGGGGTTAGTTATTTATTACAGCTGAAGCGTGAAATATTAAACATTCGGTAATTTAAGCAAAATGTGTAATTTTTGCACATTTGCTGATGTGTTGGAAGAAGATCATTTTGTCTTTTTATCATAACAATGGTATTTTTCTTTTCCGGTAATCTGAAGGGAACATACAAAAAATAAATTTATGTTCAAGGAATGTTTCGAAAAAGATTGCATTTCCCATTAGCAGAAAATCACTCCAGTTGTTTTCTAGCAATAAAAAGTATAATTTTTTTTTTGAAGCTTAAATTATAAATATACGTAGTAAAACATTGTTTTAATCAAAAGAATAAATTTTATTTGAAGTATCTGGAAGTTTTAATGAAATCTTATTGAAATATGATTGTAAACTAATAATCGAACTAAAAATTACTTATTTGAAAGGGAGAAGTATAATCAACGTTATGCTCCCTGATTGAATGTTCAATCCTTTTTTACTATTTTTAGGGAAAGAATGAAGTTAAAGCTAGAACGCGAGAAGATAGAACAAGAAAAATTGGAACTGCTACGAATTGAACGGGAAAATCAACGTCTGGAACGTGAACGTTTGCAACGAGAAAAGGAAGATCTGCGAAGAACACAGATGAAATTGGAAGAGACACGCCGTGCTGTTAAACGATCATTGGAAATGAAAGAATACGAAGAAGAAAGAAAGAGGCGTGCATCGGCCGAACGCAGGCATATGCATATGCCCCCGTCACCACCTCCACCGTCTTCAAAGTAAGTTAACCTTTTCTTGTCTGTTGATGCGAGAGAACGGCTAAATATTTTTCATTTTCATTGGAATTGCTTAAATACTGTTTATGAAAAATTATGATTGCAATACCACGACTATTGATCACACTAAACCCTACTTATACGCTTTATATTTGTTTCAGAAAAGAATCTAGTTCAAGAGGTGGTCACGGAGGTAGTTCGATGGAATATATTTCGCGTCGAGTTTACGAAACTTCTTCAAATTCTCGTGGTGAATCATCCCGTAAAGATCATTCTCGCACAGAAACAAATAAAGACCAATCTTCCAGGTGATTAATTTATTCTTAATTCATCGCCCTGTACATCTGGCATTTAATTTTTAATATTGCCGTACTGCACTGTTATGTTCTTAAAGTATATGCAAGAATATAAAGTAATAGGTGCTTTATTAAAATGTCTACAAAGTAATGTATTTGATAGATTGATATTTATGTTATCTAATTTTAGCGAATAATTATTAAGTAGTTTTCATTAAATGAAGATTAAGAAATCTAATAAGGTCATATTGAAGGATAACATTTTTAGCGATTATAAACCAATTAAAAGTACGGTAAAACCGTTATTATCCGTGTGTTTTAACCGGTTGGCGGATTACCCGTGCATCTCTTTAAACTCGCGTGCTTCCTGCAAAAAAGATTCCAAATTGTGATGCGAAGGAATTTGAACATGTTGACGAAAATATGAAGGAGTGGATAGAAAGCGATGAAATTGATCCTGGTTAGCGTATTTTTACTGATGAAGAAATTTTAAATGAAATCAATGCGGATTCTGAATGGGAAAATGAAGAGCAAGTCGAAATAGCAGAACAGCGACTAAGCTGTAAAACTGCGTTTGATTGTATGAAGACTGTGATCACGTATTTCGAGCAGCAGACAGATGCAACGTTCAGACATTCTGCAGTTAGAACATTTCCAGACGAAGATAAAACAGAAAGAGATTGCCGACAAACAGAAGAAACTGACTGACTTTTTTAATAAAAATTAATATGACCTAGTCTAAGTTATTCTATTCCTTTTTATAACACTTTTTTTCTGTACTTTACGTTCATTTCATTTTTGTTTGTGCCCTACCTGTTGTGTTCTTATTTCTTCGTCTTGTCATTGATACAGTATTTAAAATGAATAAAAACTTTCGAGAATTTTATAAATCTTCTGTATGTACCGTATTTACCTAATTAAATTAGTCTAAATGATCCAGTTTCCTTCTCGCTAAAAAGTTTTATATCACAGCCATCATTTCATATACAGTACTATTATACGTATTTATTACAAAGCAAAACAAAATACAGAAAATTATACAATTGCAATCGTAGATGGTCGGCTATCATTTCATAATATAAAATGGAGTGAAGAGCCTCCCGATCCACATATTACGTGGGTCGCAAGGCTCGGGATACGTAAAAACTCGCGGAACGGCCGGCGCCAGGTTACCGTGTTTTCCCGTATCCGTGCATGATGAATCCCCAATAATTCTTAAGTGAATAGTGGCGCTAAACTAGAAAGAAGTTCACTGTGCTGCAATGCCGTGCTGTTCGAAAGTTAATCGAGTATTGGTTCAATGATATTATAAGTTATGTATTTTTAAACCTTAAATTACGTTACAAAGTTATAGTTTTAAATATTACACGGACACAAAGTACCTTTTAATTCGTTAAAACATACAACATTTATTTATATTAAATTATGTAATTTAAGGTTTAAAAATACATAACTTATAATATCATTGAAACAAACGTTTACAGGAAGAAATAATACATAACGAGTATTGGTTGTTTGAAACAATAACCTTATTCTATTTGAAATATTTGAATTTCAGTTCCGTATTATTTAAACAGGAAATGTTAAATGTGATAATATTCCTAATTTTCTGTTGATTTATACGTCACAAGTATTAACTACGTAAACTACATTTCCTTTAAAATTATTCACTACTATCAAAGATATGTTCTTACGAGTACGTTGATTTTTAACAAACAATATTTAAAAAAAATACAGTTGCAAATAGTTTTAAAAATTGAATGAAATATAATTTGTCTGTTGCTTTTATTAGTGTCAGCGCTCTTCCTGTTAACAGTTGTAGATAGTACGAGAGTAAACTGATAAGTAATGCACACATGCTCGTGGAACATAAATGAAATGAGGTAGAGAGTTTGACTTAGTGGTATTCGACAACTACATAATTCCTCTAAACTTGTGTTAAGTTTCGTCAAATTTTACGTACAGTTCGTTCTCAGTAGTTGGTATCATGGAGATGTGCAACCGCGATGCAACGTGAGTAAAACTGTGGACAGTAATAAAATTTTCAGAGCTCGAAAATGTAACTCCTGCGGAAATTCGTCATCAGTTAAAAGCCATTATGGTGATGATGCCATGGATAGGAGTACAGTAAATAGTTGAATTATTAAATTTCGCAGTAGTGAATCTGATAAAGCGAGTATTTTGACGGTCGGTAACGTTTAGGCGATTTAATTCAAATGGACTGTCGACTTTCCCAAAAATGCATTGCCAGCAAGGTAGGAATATTTAAAGAAAGCGTTTGATTCATTATTGAAAAGTTTTTGGGTACTGTAAAATTTGTTGCCGATTGGTACCATTCTACTTGATCGGTGAAAAGAAACAACGTCAACTGGTCTATTCAAAAAAGTTTTGCCTCATTGTGTTTTATGATAGCAAGGATGTTTATTTGACTGATTATTTGCAGCAGAGACAATTGTGGACTCTGAAAGATATATACGCGGTTTGTCGAATAGGTTCCGGGATTGCATCGATAGGTTCCCGGCAAATTAACGTACGCCGTTCCGCGTAGTAGCAATCGAAAGAGGAAAAACGAGATTTCAAGCCAAAAGATTCGTTAGTTCGTGTTTTACAGTAGTTGAAACAGAAGTGTTCCGTTCGACGATTTTCGAAAATTGTGATAAAAAGTCCGAACAACGTGCGTGATCAAATTTTTCGTGAAATTAGGCCATAATGCGACAGAAATTTATGTAAAACTTGTACAAGTGAATGAAGATGATAGCTTATCAAGAACATGTACATTCGAGTGGATTAAGCGGTTTAGAATCGCTGGAAGACGATTTCGCCAGGGCGCACACCGCTGGAAACCGTGAACGTGTGCGCTTCCTTGTGCTCGCCAATTGTCGAATGAGCCTTAGAATGATAGCAGACGAACTATACATGTGCAAGGATACAGTAGCTACGATATTACGTGATGATTTAGGCATGTGTAAATTGTGTGCGAAGATGTTCCCAAACTGTTGATCGCAGAATAAAAGCAGTTGCGTTTGAACAACTGCGAAGATCTTTCGCGAACTGAGACGGAAGGGCGCGATTGGATAGAAGTCATAATTATTGGTGATGAAAGCTGGGTGTTCCAGTATGATACAAAACCCAAAAGACAGAACATACAGAGAGTGGATCGAAATCGAAAGTGAAGGCTTTACTCATCTTTTTTTTTTTTTCGGTATTAATGGTGTGCATCACGAATATGTACCATCGGACTATACAGTGAATGCAGAATTCTATATTAAAGTTTTGGAACGTTTGTGAGCTTATCTGTATCGCGTAAAGCCGGAATTAGTGCAAAACGGTTGGGTGTTTTATCAAGACAATGTGCCTGTACATGCGTCCTTCGCCGTAAGACAGTTTTTGACCAAATTTTCCATCCTAACACTTCCCCAGCCCTCGTGCAGTCTAGATCTGACTCCGTGTGATTTTTATCTTTTCCCAAAACTTGAAACCCACCGCAAAGGACCGCGTCACAAAGAAGAAGTAAAATCGTCTGCGACGGCGGCACTGAAACGCCTACCTTCATGGTGCTATCGCGGGTGCTTGGAAATAGGCGTCGGAACCGGCGTGTTAATTTAGGAGAAGACCATTATGCAGGAGTTTGAGGTAAGCTTTTCAAAAAATTCATCCCCTCCTCCCTCTGTGAGAGTAAGCTTGGATCTTATTTGATAGACCTCGTAGATATCTTGAAAAAACCGGAACCGGTATAGCACGTTCGAGATAATATGAACCCTAACGTGAAGCTTCATACATCTCATGCAACCGAAGTGCCCATTACACTGCTTCACTTTCACACGATTCCACACCCCTCTTCTACTCGTCCGATTTGGCACTTTGCAATTTTTGATGTAAAAATAACTGTTGTGTGCTGGACTCAAAGAAAGTCTGCTGAATTTTTCATTGACGAAATCAAAAAAAAGGTTTTAATTGGGAGAAATTTATGTGTTAATGGTGACTATGTTGAAAAGTAAACCTATGGTTTCGAAGCTGAAGAATTGTACTCTCATTTAGTTTTGGTTTCATTCCAAGATCTCTTCCTTTGCTCTATCAGCATATGCACATTACTTAACAGCTTACCTTCGTAGTTTCAATGAAATTCTGAAACACACCAGCCAGTGATGTATAATATAAACATATTCATGATCCGATATATCTCGTAAAAAAATTTATTATGCCATTTTTACTTTGATTTTTTAAAATCGATGGTTATTATAATTTGTCATACATTATTTTGCACATTGTAAAAATTCTAATTCAACTTGAAAATATAAAGCACAATTTTAAAATGAAAATAATTTTTTTACTTTAAAAATTTTAAGTTGATATTTTTAAGACATTTACAAAAATCTTTATTTAAAAAAAGTATTTGGTTTTAAAATTTATAGTTAAAATGTTAGTTAAATTAATAACTAAATTACTTACATTAAGTTCAAAATATTTTAAAACCTAAAAATTATAAATTTGTATTTTTTTTTAATTTCTTCGTACAGCGAGTGAACTAAACAATAACAATATTGCACACAGCAATATGAACTGGAAGGACTTATCTAGAACTTTACCAAAAGTTCAAATCATTTACCATGTTTTTGTCGTTTTCTTCCCATAAGCATTTCAGATGATACAGTTTTTCGAAAAGTTATATTATCTAATACGCACGGACATTCCAAACATAACAGTGTTTTACTTTTCAATTACCGCATTGAAAAAAATTCCATTTGATAATTGAAAATGTAACTAATTTTAATTGATAAGATAATAATTTGAAATATAGTAACCGCTCTCATTTTATTATTCTGTTCATTTTTACAGGTATGGTATAAGTCGCGTTGTAGATAATAGTCGTAACAAAGCTGCCGATGTGAGTCATAAAAGTTACTCAGATATGTCCAGAAAGTCAGGAGGTAAATAGTATTACAAAGAATAATTTTATGAATTCGTAATCAAATGTCTATACTTTCCTTAAATTCAGCGAAATAATTGAAATCATTGTTAATATATTTAAAATTCTAACTTTTTTTTTTTCAAAGTAGAAATTTAACAAATTAACAATCTGAATGATTATACGAAATAAAAAAGTACTGCTTGATGTGGATGATAAAATATCTTTTCTGAAATTTTAAGATTACTAAAAATTACAAGAAATTGTAAGTTAACTGAAGTCAGACCTTACACATTACAATGAAGTCCTCTGAAAAGAAATGTCGATTGCTTGACCTAATTCTCATTGATTCTTTCCTTAATCAGGCGTCAAACTGGCGTCTAGTTAGTAGCAGAAAATGTAGTTTTTCACGAACCATAATCATTTGTGTATACATGGTGTGAAGATAAACTTTTTTAAGAAGTCTATTCCAGCTGCCGGCGTCTATGAGGTAGAGGAAGGTCGATGTGATTCGGGCATTATGACATATTCAGTTTTGAAGGCAGAGTTCTTTTCTGCCTTAAGAATGTCTTCAGTCTAACTTCCACCTCTACCCGAAAAATATATTTCCGATCATTGACACTCCCTGCGACTTGTAGGATACTTACCGACACCAAAAACTACGAACCCGTTACCTCGGAATATAAAAAATTATTGGGTAGTTTTTTCGAACTGGCTGTTACATAACATTCCTATGGGTCCCCCTGCCTATGCTTTAAGATACCTAGAAACGAACGCGTGAATTTGGATAACTTGAAATCAACGAAAAGTCCTATTCTCCAAGGGGGGTTTCTCTCGCAATTAAAGGTATTATGAATTTAAAAAAGAAAAGAAAAACAATCTGTTTTGACTATAGCAAGATAAAGTATACAGCTTCATTTAACTTATGATCTTAAATCATGTATAATTCGCAAATACTTGATCCTACTATAAATTGAATTTAGTGATGGTAATGTACCTTAAATTCATTATGGTTTATTCAGCTCATTTTTATCTACATAATATACATTTTATGGAATTACAAAAAAACAGTTTTCTATTCGTTTTTAGTATGTAATTATGTTTTACCATTTTAATGTACCGCATATCATCCATTAATTTTATGCAATAACCACTTTGTCAGATACATCTACTACTTCTTTATTAACTGCTGCCAGATTTTTTTGTGATAATAGTTGAATAGATTCCGAAGAAAACAAAAATACAAGGCCATTATGTACAGTTGTTTTACTGAAAATAGGCTGTTTCTTTAGTAGTTGATGGTTTAATTTAATGTTTAGTGTATTATCCATCTTATATACACTTTACTAGTTTTATTGGACAATTACACCATATTATTTTTTTGTTTCGTGTACAATTGTCCAAACATCTATTTATTGGAGTTTTTTTTTTTTTTAATATACTACGTAAATAACGACGCGTTATTGTATCAAAAAGTGATTAAGGAAACAATTTAAAAAAAAAACAGACAGTTATTTTTAACTCACTAATTTATAAGCCGTTATTCGTTATTTGTTTAAAATGAATATTAGTGGTAACCGATTTATTTTCTCGATTAAGACTCATATATATACATACGTATATTATTATTATTTTATAGATTCTTCGCGTTATGATCGATCTGGCGGTGAATCTGATGCTTGGAGGTCCTCAAATATACCAGTGTCATCATATAGCAATAATTCAGCTTCTGTGCCATGGAGTAATAGTGGATCTAGTGATTTACGAAAAACTGATAACATTGCTCCATGGGTACGGCCTAATATGAACACCAGCGACAGGTAATACAGGTTTATTTTTATACCCTTATTATCCGATTTAGTCTTTTTTTTCACTCTGGTGGACAAAGATGATTAGTCTTTCTTTTTTTTTTTGAACATATTTCTTTTTCATGTGTATATCTTTCATATATAGCAGGATCCACTTTTTAATTAAAATACATTTTTCTTCATAGGAAATTCTAGCAGATAATGATCTTACTAATTCCTTAAAATATTCTTTGAGAAAGAAACTGTGTTTTGATGCAGAAAATGATAAGAATACATACTGAGAAAAATTAAAACAATGTTCAAAAAAATTTAATTTTTTTTTTAAGGGTGTGTATGAGAGTTTCCATGTGCTGTGTTTAACCACCGGGACTATTACAGCACATGGAGCCTACTTAAGGGGATTAAACGCGATAGTACAGATCGCTGCTCCGCGGGCGGAGCATTTGCCAGTATCTTAGAACTGGAGGAAGTGGTAAAGTGAATGGATCGTAGTACTGCAAATGAGGAACAT
The DNA here is from genome assembly GCA_039619475.1 of Icerya purchasi. Classification (NCBI taxonomy): domain Eukaryota; kingdom Metazoa; phylum Arthropoda; class Insecta; order Hemiptera; family Monophlebidae; genus Icerya; species Icerya purchasi. The sequence goes on along the minus strand of CM077116.1, from coordinate 93,331,764 downwards.
TCAAGAAGTAGGTGACAGGTGGGTGGAGTGCTCGATTGACTACAAAAGGGGCACACATTTAGGGGTACCTGGCTCGTGAATATGTAGCGGTGCGAGAGGGTTGTATGTCTTATTCGGAGATGATTCAGGACAGAAAAATCTGCGGGAAGCTCCGTCTGTGAGCTACCAAGGCTCCATGGTTGTTTTTATGCTTCGGAGAAACGTACTTGAAGATCTCCATTCCTGTTGCCATTATTCTCCAGTTTGCTGCATAAACAAATGAGCCAGGGGGAAGCGGGGGGTTGTATGGTATTGGAGAGAACAATGTCGCCTGAGCTGCTCGATTGACACGCTTATTGCCTGGAATTCCAACATGAGCCGGCACCCATAGGAAAGACATTTCAGAGTTTAAATGTGATAACCAGTATAATAGATAATGGACCTTCCTTATCAAACGGCTGTTGGATTTAATCTCTGAGATGAGTTGAAGGGAGTTTAGAGAGTCAGTTATGAGTAGGGCCTTTTGCGACGGGGGGTTGCTATCGGTGTAGTGTTGGATGCAAAAGACCATCGCGTATATTTCAGCGTCCAGTGCTGTACAGCAATCGTGTAGTCTAATTGACTCTGCTGCCCCTGAGACTTCGAAGGAGCATGCTGCCGGTGACTGATAACCTATTGCCTTCGTTCCATTTCTGTAGAGGCATGCATGGTCTGTGTAGCTCGCTATGATATTTGTGCTATGTTTGGAGGTTAGCGATATGTTGATGTTTGTGATTGGCTGACTCCAAGGTGGTGCGGTTGCTGCGAAGTCTGGCAGAGTTCTTGGGATTGAAGAGATTTGGAAACGACCCATAACCGAAAAAAGTTCAGGCACTGGGTCATTCCCAAACCGTATTAGGAGATATGGTAGCGGTGTTCAATTCTTTAAAGTTATAGTACTTCCTATAGTAGGACAGCGGGGGTCAACCTGTCAGTGCATACAAACTTACAACCGGAGAAGAGGGATGAGCAGAAAGGATAGACCGGAGGGCCGCAGAATGTATAGGATCTAAGGATCTTAGCACACTTTTAGCGGCTGAGGAGTACACCTGGCACCCGTAATTGATTCGCGAAAGGATAATCGATCTGTAAAGTGTAAGGAGTAATTTTGGGTTTATATTGTATTTGTAATTTGATAGATATTTCAGGATGGACAAGGATTTTAGGCATTTGGTTTTGAGCTCAGCTATGTGAGAGCGCCAGGAAAATTTTTTATCGAATATTAGACTTAGAAACTTGACTGATGGACCATTTGGGATAGGAAAACCATTTAGACTCAGGAATACGCTGGGAAGTGGGCGTCCCTTGTGGAAATCAACACATATTGTTTTTGTTAAGGAGAAGGTCAGACCATTATCATTGGACCACTTCTGTAAATTTTCGATGGATTTTTGAAGGATATTTTAAGCATTTATAGGATAGTTGGATGATAAGGATATATTTAGGTCATCAACGTAGAGCCGGGACGTTATTGGGGCGGCAATGCAGTCAGTTATGTCATTGATATAATATATGAACAAGGTTGCGCTTAAAGCAGAGCCTTGTGGTATACCATTTTCAAATAGCATCAGTTTAGACGTTGACGAACCAGTCGTAACTTGGATCGTTCTATTGTCTAAGAAGCTGTGTAGGTATTTACCCAATTTTGCGGCGATTCCCGCCGTTCGCAGTTTTAGTAGTAAGCCATGACGCCACAGGCGGTCAAATGCTTTTTCTAAATCGAAGAATACTGCGTAGAGGTGCGGTTGGCGATGAAACGACGATAACATCTACCTTTGCAGGCTAAGTAGCTGGCTGGCTGTCGATCTTGCATCTCGCCTGCCGGTTTGGTTAGGAGATAGAAGACTTTTGTTCTAGGAAAAACATGAGGCTCCTATTAACCGGAAATGACACTAAGCAATGAAATAGGACGGTAACTTTCGGGAAGGGTAGGATCTTTGTTTTCCTTTAGTATTGGAATGATATTGGCTGACTTCCATTGTGCCGGAATGTTTCCGGAATTCCAGATTTGGTTGAATATATGTAGGAGAAAATGTTTGCCATAAATTGGGAGATACTTTAGCATGTACGGGTGGATGGAGTCGGGGCCAGGAGCAGTGTTGGAAATTTAATTCTGAGATGGTAAAGTTACTGTTGTATGTTTCGTTGGATTCGGACGGGAAGTGCACTGGCTGATGCTCTGCTTGGTGTTTCATGCTGTGGAAGGCGGGAGGGTACTTTTCTGACGACGATGCTGCGGTAAAGTAGCTGGCTAATGCTTTGGCGACGTCCGCTTCATCCGTTATCTGGCTGCCATTGATTCTGAGTAGAACGCGTTTTGGGGCACTGTTGATTTCGCTGATGGATTTTATTTTGTTCCACATGGTCCTGTTTGACGTTGACGAAGAGATCGATGAGATAAATTGTTCCCAGCATTCTTGTTTTTTGCCGCGAATAAGAGCACGGGCAAGAGCTCGGGACTTTTTGAAGGCTATTAAGTCAGATAGCGACCAAGACGTTTTATACTTTGAGTGCTCGTTTGGGCTGTTATTCATTACCATCATTAGCATTATAATTGGCTTTAATTTTTACACTTTCTCAAATAATTCTTTTCTTGCTCTTTACTCTTACTATTTCTCTTCAGTTATTTTCGTTAAAATTGTTCTTCGTGCGCTTTGAACATCTAAACATAGGCGTTTCTCTTGTTTGGTATACACCGTGTCGAACAAAACATAGTCTGACGTTTTGAAAGCGCTTACATGTTTCCATCATTAAAATTATGCATATATGTTTCCAATGATGGGAATTAGAAACATTTTTAAAACGTCAAATATATATTATTCCATATATTGTTTATCAGAAAATTTTATTTTTAAGAGCAACAACAATATAGGTTTTGTATATGTAATAATAATGATCCTTAGATATACTAATTTTTAACAAACAGAATTATCAAAAATTAAAAAAGTGTAATGAATTTTTGTAATTTAAAAACAAACAATAAGAAGAAAAATCAGGAGGGGAAAAAATTGAAAAATAATGTTTTAAATATAAAATTAAAAGCAAGTCCCATACTATTGATAGGGCGTCGAGGACTGTGAAGTTGAGATTCATAATGTATTAAGAGCTCAACGGCACTAATGAGAGTAGGAGAGTCAATTTCTTTCTCTCAGCCGCCTTTACTTTTCCAGATTTCTCTGGTACCCAATTGGGCGACTTAGATCCGGAACGAGACAAGCCTCGAACCCCGTGACCTCTGATTTGGTAGCCAAGCACCTTAACCACTAAGCTACCACGCTGTTGTATATATATATATATATATATATATATATATATATATATATATATATATATATGTAAAATAATAAAATTATAAGCAGGGCATATTTTATATTATGAAGTTTCTTATGCTCCTTATAGTTTTACAAATCATTCTTTAGGTCTTGTTTATCTATTTTCTCTAATTTTCAAGCATACCTAAGTGGCGAATTTTTGAAAATAATTTATGTTTTGTCCAAAAATGACGAAACAAAAATTTTTGAAAATTTTTAGATTTTTTAAGTTCTATAACTCGTTTTGCACATGTTTTGTGGCGAAAATGCAAGTGTTCATTTTACATATTTTCACGAGACTAAACAAAAATAGTAATAAAACTACGAGAATTCTCGTTTTGAAAATATAAAGAGAAAAAGTTATATACTTTTTTCTTAATGGTTGGATAAGGTGAAATTGATCAATTACAATTTTTAATGCTTAATATCAGATCTACATAATTTTTCCTAAATTTTTTTTTCTGTTACGCTTCAATTAAAAAAAAAACAAAAACAAAAAACAAACAAACATACTCATGATTTTAAAAGACGAAAATAAATATAAAAAAAGTGGTTGCGATATTTTAAAAACAAACTATTGTTCATCAAGATTGTTGAACTTGTAATTAGATTGGCAAGGCAATAAACTGATGCGTGGAATAGTCTTGATTTATTAGAAAATTGATTTTTAATAATGTACAAATGACAAAGGAGAGGGATACATTTTTTTTGTTTGTATATAGAGATAATTTTTTCACCTCGGTAGGTAAAACTGTATTTAGGGATAATTTTATCACCTTAGTAAGTAAAACTCCTCTATTGTAACTATTAAGAAGTATTACGGTTGAAATTGAAATGCTTTAATAACTTTGTTGGTCGTGAAAATATACCACGGCATTTTAAACTGGAATGTAAGTTTATTTGTAAAATTATAATTACAACTTTAAAAATTTAATTAACGTGTATCTTCATGTTCAGAACTTAAAAAATTATAGATTGGTCACTTATGTTTGCATTACAGAAGTAACTATGAAATCTGTAGAACTAAATAACTGTGTAGTAAAAGTTTCATAAAAAATATTCTTTTCTCTTTGGCGGGTTGGGGAGAGGACTTTAAATTTAAAAACATCAATTAATTACTCGAATCTCCCTAAGTTTAGCTTTAAAAAAGAAGAGGCCAATGGAGGAAATATAATAAGTAGTGTAAACAGAATAAAGAATGAGCGTGGTGTTATTGCTTGTATCATGCCTGAGATAAAACCAAAAAAAATTAAAAATCCAGAATCAAGTGATGTAAAAATAATATATAGTTCAGTTCTTGGGAACATAAAAAACAAAAAAAAAATACACATATATATGTAAGCGAATAAAAACTAAAAAAAAAAAAAAGAATTGACTTAAAGTATATGTGAATATAGAATAAAAATAGACGAAAAGAAAATAAAAATAATTTGGAAATTGGATGTTATTAAAAATAAAAGGCGGCGTCGAATAAGTAGATGCTGAATATTTAAGTACAAAATTCACTGGTTAACCCATTTGTTCTCAGAAAAATTTTTGTTTACATTTCACATTTTATTTAAAAACACGGGTATTGAAGTTAAGTATTAAAATTATCAGCATTACGAAAACGCAACACCGGAAACATACAATATCTGTGATAATCATGAAATGTTATCAGATTTATTTCACTTAATCTACTTCTAAAATCAACGGTATTATGCATGTAGCAGTTTATTATATTGTAGAAAAGTTTGTAACAAAAAATTTAAATAAAAATATATTTTATAGCAAACTATAGGAGCACATAATAAAACGAAAAATTACAATAGTTTTCTTTGGAATTTACTAGACATTTTTCATACAAAGCAATATTATACTTGACACATTTCTCGAGTGTTGTTAATTTATAAAACTCGTGAGTTATTTTCTCTTACGACGTAATAAAATGATTTGTCCGATCAATTTTTGTTCCTTTTCCAAATCGTTTATAAATTATAGATGACTAAAATGTGTCTTTTTTGCACAGATTTTGGAAACGTTCAATTAATTCCTTAGCGATAACTCTCTTGAATATAAGAAAATCAGTTAGGCGTTCTCCAGTACATGATGCTAAAAAACGATAAAGCTGCCATGAATTCATTGTTGAATTTAAGTCTCATATAAAAACATGCCGCCACCATTTTTTAGAACGAATTGATCTTCGGTATGTAAACACATTTTGATCCATTAAGTCAATTTTTTCTTTTTTGTCACTGTAAACTTGCAATATCGTTTTAGGTTGAAAATAGTTTATTATTTTCGCAACCTTTTTGACTCACTATATGCCTCGTTACAATTTATTCCCGTTAACGTTTCGATCAGGGGTACTCTCAATCAAATCAAATCAAAATACCTTTATTGAGAAAATTATACATTTCTAAGATTACACGAAAAAACAATTATTTATAAGTAAAATTTCCTCGGCCCGTGAAGTGCGAAGGTATTAACCGTTCCAAATATTAATCTATTGATTATTATTTTTTCAAAATGACTATTATTTAAAAATCGATTTATTTCATCTTTCCGTCTACCTTTTTGGTGACCTCGTTTCCGTCCTCTTAATCTTATTATATGGCCAGCCTATTCCCATTTCCTCCTTCTAACATAGCTCACCACGTCAATATTGTTACCTAAAAGCCGTTTTATTTCTTTTATTTTTATTCCATCTTCTATCCTTATATTAAGCATTGATCTTTCTAGCGTGTTTTGTGTTACCCTTAGTTTATTATAATTTTTTTGTTCAATGTTTAAGTTTGGCACCCATAATTCAAGACAGGTAGTATACATATGTTAAAAATTTGACTTTTATGATGATTACTGAAAGGACCTTTAAATATTCTTTTTAGTGATCAATATTTACTCCACGTCTTAGTAATTCTCTCGTTTACTTCGTTTTCCATTCTATTCTCAAATGAGTCGCTTCGCTCACTGTTCATATTAGATTATTATTTACCCGTATTTCTCTCTGGGTTATAGTCTTAGTTAATATTTTAGTTTTTAGGGTATTAATAGATAGTCAGTCTAACTTTTGATCCTTTTATGTCTAGCTCTAGCAACATTTCCCTCAGTTCTTCTAAGGAAGATGAAAGAATAATAATGTCATCTGCAAATCTTAAATTTGATTATTTCCTGCCATTTATATTTATTCTCTTATTTTCCCGGTCCATTTCCCTAAAAATTCCCTCTAATATACAGTTGAATAAGATTGGAGAGAGTGAGTCTTCTTACCCCCTTTATTAATTGAAAAATATTCCCCTTTTATATCCGTTATTATTCGCGTTTTTAGCCTCTTGTACATTTCCCGAATTAACTTTATGAAATTTCCTGGGACCCCTTGCTTATAGTTTGCTTTAAGGATATATTCATGTTTTAAAGAGTCGAATGCTTTTTTGTAATCAATTAAGGCTAAATATATATTTATCTGGCATTCGTTACTTTTTTCTATTATTTGGTTTATTGTATGAAGGTGGTTGGTTGTTAAACATAACATGTCTTGGGCTTCTAAAAAATGTTTTAATCTTACTTCTAATAGTTTTGAGAACAACTTCGAAATACTTAAACTTAAAGTAGTGTAGGGCGGTAATTTTCGATTTTATGACGATCGCCTTTCTTAAATAGTATTATTATATCTGAATACCTCCATTCTTCCGGTATATTACTTGTTCTTAAGATACTGTTGAAAAGTGTTGTAAGAAATTTAATTGGATAGTCCCCTCCTGCTTTAATATGTTCGTTAACTAACCATTGTGGTCTGGGCTTCTGTTAGACTTTAATTTTTCTACTATTATTTTTATTTCGTTAATTAAGAACTCAGGCTCTGGTTCGAAGTTTACTATTATGTTTTCGTAATTATTTTCGCTCTTATATAATTCTCTATAGTAGTTAGTTATTAATTTATTTATCTTTTTTCTATCATATATTTTTTGACCTGTAGAATTTACGAAGTATAAATTCTGCGGGGTACCTACACTTAGTTGCTTGTTCAATTTCTTAATATTTTTACCTCCCTCTGTTGTTGCTTTTATTTCATTTTTCCTGAGTTCGTTCTTTTTTCTTGTCTCGTTCCTTATCAGTTTAGAAACTAAATTTAATTCGATTTTATCCTTGGACGTTTTATATATTATTTTAATAATTGCAGCCCTTTTCTTATATAGGTTAATTATTTCCTGATGCGTTGTTACCTCTTGTTGTTTATTTTTATTGGAGTCACCGGTTGATTGCGATGTAGTGGTTATTATTGTTTTTGATATGTTACTATATAATCTATTAATGTCATAGTCATCCTGAATAGTTTATTTTCCCAAGTAGTTATCTGGTTTGTTTTTGTATAACACAGGATTAATTTTATTGTGTTTTTTCTTATGTATCTTATTATTTATTATTCGTCTGTTGAACCTTATTGCAATAGTGAGTAATCTATGGTCAGTATAAAAATTGAATGAGTCCATGCCGTAAACTTCATTAATTTATATTCTTGATTTGGCGATATCCATGTTCAGCGTTTTTTCTTCCTTTTTTTTTAAAAAAAAAAAACAACTATTAATTATTTTTAAGTTAAATTGCTAGCAGAACCGTATCAATCTCCACTCTCTTGCGTTTCGTTTACCATACCCAACCTTTTTTTCTAAATTCGTTAATTATAATTTTCTCTAGCATTCCATAGAATTCTTCTATTTTTCTTTCTTCTGCTAAGGAAGTCGAAGCATATACTTGAATAAAGTTAAATTGATTATTATCTATATTGATTTTTAAAGCAGCCATCTTATCGTTAATTCCTCTAAATTCTCTTAATTTATTTATATAGTTTGGTTTTATTAAAAAGCCTACCCTTCTTTGCCCCACTCTGTGTAACAAAATAAATTTCCTTTTTGCGTAATTATAATTTTTTCGCCTGCCCTTTGAATTTCTGACTGACCTAGAATTTCAATGTCCGTTTTTTTTTTCTCCGGAAAGCTTCTTCCAATTCTGCCAAGTTTTCCTCTCTTTTAAGTTTCTGACATTTATTGTATCAACTTCTATTGCACATTTATTCTTATTAATGGTTTTAGCTTTTTTATTTTTTATTTCTAATTTATTATTTATGTTGTTTTTATTATTAACATTTAGGGGAACGGCTAAAGGAACGCTGGTGTACTCACCCTCGTTTACCGGATTTTCTGGGTGAGAAAGGGGTACTCTATTCATCGTTAAATACATTGAGTTAGAATAGGGGAAATCCAGCCTTCAAATAGGCAACCAACAATCATGGATAACTGCTGATTGACTCATTATTGTTCTTTGCTTCACTCATTTCCACTTCGAATCAATTTTCAAACCGCCATCTCTGTTAAAATTTAAATATTTTTCAATTTTAGTTGCCTCTCTACCGACTGAGTAGCATTAGTATTTATTTTATCTGTTGTTTCTTAACTCATCATCAATATCACTTTTAGAAGTAGATATACTAAATTCTGGTTACAATTTAAATTACTAACATTTCCTATTAGTTCCTAAATTAGTCTCCGAAGAAGCCGAGTATATATATTAATTTCTTCAACTTTATTAATTACATTTTTATTTTTTGCTTCCTCTAATTCTTTTACACAGTATACGAAGCGCTCTGTAATGAAAAAAGGACTCACATATGTAGATCACGACATTGTATGTACCCGGTTTTGCAAAAATGCAACAACGAATTTTATTTTATATTTATAGAAAATTAATTTCGATAAACACGAACATTTCTATTATTATAGAGAAAACAACTATCGATAAATGTAAAACAAGTATTACAATTGTTACACAATTATCGAAGATTTTCCCCCCCGTTTTATCGGCATTATCAAGCAAAAGTCTCCGGAATAAATAATGGCGATCAAATAGTTTATTATACGCAAGTGTGAAGTGAACAAGAAATAAAAAAGTAATTTACTAGATTCTACCCTTACCAAATTTATCGAATGACTATCTTGTGTTGTGAAATCGCAATACTGGGATAATATGGGTTGTTAAAGTAAGTGGTGATGAAGAAAGCGAGGTAGAATATGCAGCACCAAAATACAAAGATAATTTTAGCTTCAGAAATTTGAAGAACTCATAAAAAATATATTGCGTAGTTTTTCTGTTCCCTTTTTTATGCACTTCTCAATGGCTAAATTTTTGATCAGTTTTGCAAAAATTTTAAACACGACAAATTTTTAGAATGAATTTAGGTTCATTTTCTTTTTCCCATTAGACGAGGTATATGGCTGTCATCCGCGTTTTTTTCTGTTTTCTTCAACTGAAAATTGATTATAATGTAATATTTATGTTTGATCTGACGAATAAATAGAATTAAATGTGTAATCATAGTCGCGTTGAAATAGGGAGGAGATTAGATAGATTTACCGTTGGAACAATTACATGGAGTTGCAACCAAAAAAGAAAAAAAAAAGAAATTTTTTACGTTTAGCAGAAAGTATTAAACAAAAAATGATTAAGTAGTTAGTTGGGTGTAATTTCTAAATATTAAAAGTTAAATTTAATTGTTTTAAATTAAGCATTTCTTAAAAATTCAAAACAAAATAGTTATGGTATGTGAAAACAACAGTTGTTTGTTTTCTTAATCTGAATTTTCTTTCAGTATCATTGCTAATCTGTTTTTAATTGTTTTGTATATATATTTAATTAGTACAATTCTATGTTCTTTTTGTGAGTACTTCGAAACTTCTTATGTAAGTTTTTACAAGCATCGTCGAATTTAAAAATAAAACTTATTTTGTGATTAGCAAACTCGAATTATTTTTAAAAAAAAGTTTCACTTTTCAGTACAATAAAAAGTTAAATAGGTTGTTAAAAGAACAACAATCATACATTACACAACATCGCTGTTAACATTTCAAACATGCTAGGTCACAAAAAATCATTTAAGTTAATTATTTTTGTGTACCTCGAAAGATTTTAGTATATTTAAATTAATTTATTTACAAATACTTCAAGAATTACATTTTATTGTCATATAATTTTGTAATGCTGCTGCTGATTTTTTATTAGGATGTAAATAATTACAAAAAAAAAAAACAAAAAAACAAAAAACGCAACACTTGTTAATATTTTAATAGGGATCTTAATTATACATCTTAACTAACAACTACTTGTTCGTTTTATTTTTATTTTTACATTTATATTTATAAATAAGGTGTAAAATTAAGAAAATTTACGTTTATTAATTCACTCTACCAATTAGTGTTTTTGGGTAAAATTGTGAAATTAATTCCGTTATACAACAAAAAGGTAAAGAAAGTTCGATTCATTCACTTTTTGAAACATTAACAAATTCGTACATGCTTAACGTGTGTGTACATTAATTTTAGTTGTAAGAAGCCTAAACGTTTATATTTAAATTGTTTTATTTTAAACAAGACTTAATTTGTTTCCCTAATTTGAACAGTAAATAAAATTGACGTTTGAAAATATATAACCTATCCCCGTTCACGACTAGGATTACTCACTCCAGGTGTGTTAAACACATCACTGATCACTAAGAGTGGTTTTAATTAAATGACATTTTTTCAAAAGCTGGTCTACACTTATATTCATGTTGCCAGTAATTTTAAACAGCAACCGTTGCTATTGGTAAAGATATTAATCTGAATAAAAAACCGATTAAAATAAATTTATCTTCTCTTTCAGGTGGCCAAATTCTAGTAGTGGCGTAGCAGTAGGAAGATCCGGTGGAATACCTATGGGAAACACGGGTAATCCCGTGTTCAGAACGGGTTACTCTAATCCTATGTCTGCTATGGATATGGGAATGTGCGGCGGCCCATATGAACGATATGATTCGTCTTATAAACAACAAAATATAGTTAGAAAATATTGATAATAATAATTTAAAATGTTATATATATATATATATACACGTAAAAGTACAATTATATCGATTATATATATATATATATTTATGTGTTATATATATGCGCTTAAACAATTCATTCCATTCAGATTTGTTAACATTGTATATATGCCGTTATACATAACGAAAATTATTTAAAGTCAGTTTTTTTTTTTACTTTTTATTGTAGTAACGAGTATCCCTTTCGTATTGTCAATAATTTCGCTATTCCGTTGTATAAAATAGGTTCCCCGCCTTCGTATTTTTTTATTTTAAATACCTTTTACATTTAGATTGGATATAATATTTAAAAAAGTACACCGATATATATATATATATATATATATATATTAAACACGCAGCAGCATATATTTTAGTATACGGTAGATGTGTATATCATTTTTAAATTTTAGTAAATAAAGAAATACGTAATACACTTTTGTTTTTGTTACGTATAATTTATTTTCAATATTTTAATATACTATTTAATTTGGAACTTACGGACGTATTTTTGCAACTATAAGCACAGTTTTCGCTGATTCCTTTTTTTTTTTTAGTGATGAGATCAGTGATGAAGTGTTATTTAACAAATGCTTCGAGATTATACGTTACTTCATTCCGCCCATGCTAAGTAATATTCGATTTTTTTAATGTTCCGATGAATAAGTTTCCGATCTACAGATTGGTTAGAAGGAATCGCTGGAAATTTCTTTGAAAATTCACCGCTCGATTTTTGGTTGCAATCTATTAAATAATATCATACGTAAAAATAAATAAAAGCATCAGACATATGAAATAAATACGAACTAGAAAATTATATTTTTGGATACATTTAATGAAACTAATTATAATTTCTGAGAAAATATGTCAGTTCAAAAAAATTAATGATCGTAATTAAATATTTAACTGATTTTTCTAATATTTTTACTCATTATTAATCAGGCTGGTATCCCAACTATTTTACTTTGCCACTATTTTTATATATTACAAAGTTGATTTCTAAATGAAAAAACGTGTAAATCTCGTAATTTTATGGAAAATATATGCAGGGTTGCGGCACGGGAACCTATCGTATTTCAAATCGTTTCTGTAGCTAAAATGGAGTGGGGGGAACGAGATTTCAGCTGGGAGTAGTTGATCAGTCAAGTTTAGGTAAAGGGTAGTATTTAGCAAAAATAAGTGAGTGGAACACAAAACACCGTTTGTTTGCAGTTGAGTCGTTCTTCACGAGTCACGAATCCTACATGTCTACTATTGTTTTTCTATTCAGCCAGGTAAAAAAATAAAGCCTCCGAGGACTGTGAAGAAGGTCAGAACACTGCAAAACATTGCGCTTGTGTGTCGCTCTAAAAAACAGTTTGTAGAGATCAGAAGCACGCTGCGAAACGACAGAATCATGCGACGTATTTTCCACGAAGACCCCTTACACCTTCATGTATATAAAATGTTAATACCCAAAAACTGCGACTACAGATTACGTTACTTGATTAGAGTTTTGCGAACACGTGCTTCGAGAAATCGAAAATAAGAAATTGCTCCTAGACCACATTTATTTATAGGCGAGGCGTATTTTTATCTACAACGTGACGCTAATCAAAATATACGTTATTGAAGCGATAATAATTCACACATCACCCACGAGAAACCGCTTTACTTTTCACAGGTTTTGAAGAGACGGTGAACGGTGAGCGGTATCAGCAGATGTTGGAAGAGTTCCTTGAGCCTGTGCTGCGGAGAACGGGAAAACTATCGCGTACTTGGTTTCAGCCAGATGGTGCCACGCGCCACACAGCGATAGAAATCATGTAATTACACTCCAGAAACATTTTGGTAATTGCATAATCTCACACGAGTGATCTGATCGAGCCACCTCGATCGCCGGATTTGTCATGTTGTGACTTCTTTTTATGGCGGTATCTGAAGTCAAAGGCGTATATCAATAAACCCCAGAATCCGGTGGAACTTCGGGGGAACATAGAACGAGAAACTGGCTAAATTCCCGCGTCCATGCTCAAAAAAGTAACCGTAAATTTCAAGAAGCGGGTCGAAAATGCTCTTTAAAATAGGGATGGATGTTTAAGCGATTAAAGCCAAACATACTCTCGCCAGCACACGCACATGCTTACTCAAAACTCGAGTATAACGGCTTGATACATTGTACTGAAACAGTAGAGAACATACTCATACAGACACAAATTTTGTTCCCAGATCATACATTTGATTTTTTGCGTAACTTCCCAACATCTGAATTAACGATTGCGATTATGTCGAAACAAAATACGCAAGCGATATACACGGTATGGACAGAACAATAATTAAAATAAATACATATTCTCAAATAAATTATGAGAACATTGATCAATATATGGTCAAACACGTGCCGCTAAAAAAGTTAGATTTATACATACTCGTATATAGCTACTTTACGATAGGCCAAGGTATTTCACCGGAATCTGGAAGCAAGGCAATAGTAATAGTTTAAAATTTAAACAGACCACGCTGCAGATACGATTTATTTATTACCTTTCACCCAAAATACCGTTCAAAACAAGTTTTAAATTAAATTCGAGTCTGAGCAGGATCCAAGTTCGACTTACTCCGAGCGAACAACCGTTGATTTTCAAAGTTCCGCCGTATCAAAATACATACATAAAACTAATACTTATGACACATAAATAAGATCACAACAAATATAACAGCATTGGAACAATTGCGTCTGCAAAATTGATCAGCGAAAATTACCTAAGGTAGTATCCAAATACGGAATGAATAGGAACAAAAAAAAGTTTTAAACGGAAAAATTGAAAATAAGAATTTACATTAGCACATACACAGAAATAAAGGTTGCTCAGAAGTAACTACTAGGAAGTGTACGGTATACGATTGGGATAAACAAATTATTTGATAATAAAAACAGACAAGCAATACCGTATTTACGCCCGATATACCATCGAAGGTGGAGAAAATGTGAAATCAATAGATGAAAGTCAAACATCTCTCCCTGGCTTTTGGATTGAACGGACTACTGCACATCTCTCAATCTGTACGTTAAACCATTTCATTTCGAGACTAATCGAACGAATCGATATAATAAGTAAATAAGTGAACGAAAAGCGTTGTAGAAGATATACTTGAGGATCAGAGAGAACATCTCCTTTATGACTTATTGCAGTCAATAGCTTTCGAAGACAATAAACAGCAATTCGCGGCATGAGTGCTACTAGGAGAGTGAATAAATAAATATAATAATAATAATAGTAGCGCATTGGCCTAGGAGGATTCACTCAGTACATACACGACACGTGGTTTATGCAGTTCACTCCTTGTATTCGGTCGTACTGCGTATTTTGTTTCAGAACCCACAACATTTGCAATCATTTAATTTTACAAGAATGTCAGTCAGTTTGCTGGTTGTGCTACCCAATCAATTTTGATACTTTGATATTCCATTAGCCCTATTCCAACAATTATACGTCTGCTATGTCATACGCACTTCTTATAAACAAACTGTTATCGATATCAGTATCTTCGCAAATACCGTACACAAAACTATGATTCATTAGCCATTTCGTTTTATTTCGTATAAAAAATACGACGAACAGAATAACAAATTTAAGAAAAAATAATGTTACATCCGTCTTTGGTACACGTAAAAAAAAATAATAAAGATACAAAAAGAACGACTAAAATTACTTACCGTACTTGTGGCAGGCGTCTATAAGATTTCGCGCTCATGCACGAATTACTATACGGAATAAATTAGTAAAGCCATTAATGTAAGATTAAAAGAACACAAATTAGATTTTATTCACATTCGCAAACGAAAAATTAGGCATTAGCAGAATAAGCAAAAAATATTGGACCGTCTCTCTGATGATGAACAGTGTAAACTGTTCGACAGACACGTTACAGTCTAGTAGGGAATGTTTCAATGTGGTTTCTACCGAAAACAGACGCGTGGATAACTTCAACAATCACGAAAATCGTAGATCAATGACAGGGACACTATTAGTATTTTTTTGGCACACCGAAATCTGAGCAAAGCCAGTAAGTACCGGAATAAAATTTATGAATCGGTAGCTCATCGACTTCAACATCGATGCCGTTAGTTGTTTTTATCTTATTTTCGAGTATCGACGTCAATTTCTAATGTTTTTCAAAGCTATGACGGTTCAGCTGTTTTCGGATCCCTATTTTGCTTCTTCTTAGCGTCGAAATCAAGTCTTATCTTTCCTTTTTTACCTTGATACAATTTAGCAATCAATTTTATAACATTCAACATTTAAAATGTTTAGCGGAATGTAAGGTTTGTAACGATTGCCGGAAAATTAAGAAGAGCCCGTATTAACCTAAACTGAAATAAAAAAAAAAAGGAAAAAAGACCGTCACTGGACGCCCGGCAGATGTGAAACATCATAATAGATGGTTAATCAAAGAATCTATAATTTAAAAAAAAAAACAAATAAATATGAAGTAGAATAAATAAAAACATACGAGTTTCGTTAATAAAATATAATGTACGATATGTCTCAAATTAGATGTATTTTGGTCATTGTGAGTTTCAATTATAATATCACCTATTTTTTTCGTTGTTTGTGTACTCCAAAAATAAAGTAGAATTTTATTAATTTAACATTTTTATAAAATTAGAAGCTAAATTAAATTAAAAGAAAGTACAGTGAGAAAGATGCGATGCGAGCAGAAAGGAAGAGATGCGGCGCGTGCAGAAAGAAAAGGGTTGCTTATGTTAATGTGTATGTAAGAAAGAGTGGCGGTAGAGAAGAAAAGCAACGAAGGATATAGTATACGTGCCGCGCACACATAAGCGAGTAGCAAGCAGTGGCGGAGAGGGGGCATGACGGCATGAAAGCTTCATCGTTATTTCTATGTACATCTCACGCCGAAAGTAACGCGATAGCAAGTAATTTTATACCTTAGCATTGCGTTAGCACAACGGTGACATTAATGAAAATTTCAAATTTTAATTGTTAATCAAAATCGAAGACAAAGAGGGCACTGTTCACGCAGATGATCGGACAGATCGATACTGCGAGACAGACGAAGAATTCGAGACCCGCGATTGTTGTTGATTTTTAACATGCCATTGTAGCTTAATTTAAATAAAATTAAATAAAACTAGGACAGAAATGATTATTTTCTACTACGCAAAAGTAAAACAGATGGCACTTTCTTCAACGTCCTTAGACACTAGCAGAGGAAGTAAATCAGGTAAATTTTTACAGAAAAAAACTAAATGTAACTTTGAATTAATACTGCTGACATTAAATTTTCGCATTATATTTGATATCGGATGCAATGATAAGCGTAGCAAAAAACAGCACGATACAAATGTGTTCCTGCAATCAAGAGCTGCGTCGAAATTATTAGTGTTGCTTCGCAGTGTTATTTGTCAAATTGGACTATTTTCTAGAGCAAAAATATTACTACCCAGTGCAACCAACAACTTTGCCGTGCCGCACATACCCTACAAAATTATTAGATAAATATATATTTACCTTTTGACTTCAAAGTCCGCTTAAATAGTAAGTGTACATCGGATAAAGCGGATAATATGTAGTAATTTTTATCACTGCTGTCCGGTCCGTTCAGTAAACAGTCCACGTCTTGCTTCATCTTTTCGATATTTTCACTTCCAACAATCGCACTATTCTATTAGTAAAATACAAGTTGAGAAATGAATAAAGAAACTATTTAATTGCAAAATAAGTTCTTAAAGTAATTTTATAAATTACTAGAAAATTACTATACAAATACCATAAGCGGATAAGAATGGTAAATTTGCCCTGAAGAGCTATCGGGATGATATTTGGGTGGTTGATGGGTATCACCGAGGAACATCCGTGGCAGAAGTTTCAGATTCCTCCTAGATTTCGAGAATCCTCTTTTTTCCCGAAATACAGTTCATTTTTTTTTCCAAGGTGCAAGTAGACCGCTTTTCTTAATTTTTTAGTACGTTGTAGATACATACGTGGGGCATGTCAGAAAAAATTAACAACCCCTTCCCTTCATATTTCATCCTCCAAAAGACACTTTCTAACATTGTTCATGTTTTTTACCAATGAAAATAAATGAGCGCAAAAATGAAATTGGCATTTTTAGACGTATTTTAGACCCCTAAATAACATATATTTTGGTCAAAAAAAAATTTCAGGTGGGTTATGGTCAAAATTAACAAAAACGTAGACTAAATGGAAATTTCATTGAAAATGAAGCTATTTACGGATATAATATTTATATTACACATACATGCTGCTTACTTCAATACAAGACAATGGAAAAGAAGCACCGATTCCCTTGATCCTTTGTATGGACAAGTAGTACCATAATTCCCTAATATTGAGTCTAAACGAGGTAATACAAATGTACACTATACCTAGGCAGGCTCTCAAGTAAGAATGCAAAAAATGTAATATATGGAAAGGAATTTATGTATTTCAATACCTAATAAAAATAAAATCATAAACATCAATTCTCGTCGCTGTTTTCTTCGATCACCACCGCAGTCTCATCAATATTGAATAGCCGGTTTTACAATTTTGAACTAGTAACGGCCATATGCTAAATAATAAATTATGACTACCACGGGAGAAAAAGTCGCTATACCCTCATCCAACGGGATGAACTTGAAAGTATCTATTGTCTTTCTTAAAGATCGTGATAAACTGAATTTTTGACAAAAAAAAAAAAAAAAAAAAACGGGCGCCAGTAACACTTGCGGTGTTATTATTGGATAGGCTCTTCTCAGAGTACTAGGCTTTCGAAAAAAAAAATAAAATATATATACAAAACATTTTTTGCAATGAGCAAATGAAAAAAACAAAATAAAATAATAAAAAAACGAATTCGATCATGTTTTTTAAAAAGAAAATCTGTCTCTCCGCACAGATCTCACGGGGCCCCAAACCACGTGTCCAGTTAGGAAACTTTTCGACTAAAACGCGTATATTTAACAAAAAAACACTACAAAACAGGAATCAGACGGCAGAATGGACGCGTAAATTCGGCGGTAACTAGAAAAAACGGTTTCCATCAACAGATAAAATGATTACTGAGAAAAGTTTTAGGGCACAGTTTATACAACTTTTTTGGTGTAAGTCAAAACAAACCATGCAGGTTTTTATCAATAAAGCGCAGAAAAAAGCGAGATAGAGTAAATTAAAAATTACAAAAAAAAAAAAAATGATTTATTTCTAGATAAATACTTAAACGGGTATTATGGACGAAACCTTGGTTAACAATTAGCCTTTTATATTCCTAAAATTCGTAAGAAAAGTTTCATTTTCTGTTTTATTCATATGTGTATGAAAAAAATGTCAAGAAGTCCAATGTTTCTTATTTCGATTAGTAAAGTCTATTAGAAGCTAAGATTGAAGGATGAAATCGGTGATTTGCGACGCCAATCACATCTTTTTTGAATGACCATTCCTTTTTGTTGAACATTGTATTCTATATTCTTGTCTGTTGAAACTCAAGCTCCCCGCTCCTTATTGTGCATCTTATATTTTGTCCTCCTCCTCGCCATCCATTATTTCATCCGTTAGTTCCTTTATATTGTCCATATCTGACCGAATCAAACTTTAACTGACGGTTCTTTTCTTTCTAGTTGTTTTTGGATGTAGGGGTCCTTAGCTAACGTGTCCAAAGGGGAGATCTATATGAAAAAAAAAAAAAAAAAAAAAAAGATGAAATACGAAATAACCTGATGGCAGTTTTTTAAATTTTATTTTAGTTATTTTTTATTTCCTTTTCTTGTTTCTTTTTTTACAATGTCATACTTTTTCCGTTTCAAAAATGATAATGATGCTAATTAATAATATTCATTATTTTCGTGAAAGCAATCAAGGGAAGATAAACTTGACCACCCAGTTTATATACACAAAAATATCATTACAAATCCTCGTCATCTTCTGGTAAAGCTGTTTCTTGCGCCTCCTTAAGGTCTTTTTCAATTTGTGTCTGCCATTGAGGATCCATGGTGACTTCTGGTGGAACGAGTGCGGGCATAGCGACAAATTCTAGATTAGGATCGCCGATTAATTTTCGAGCCAACCACAGAAATGGCTTTTCAAAATTGTAATTACTTTTCGCACTAATGTCGTAATACTGCAAATTCTTCTTACGATGGAAAACGATACTTTTCGCTTTTACTTTTCGATCCTTAATGTCTACTTTGTTACCGCATAATACAATTGGAATATTTTCACAAACCCGTACTAAATCTCGATGCCAGTTTGGTACATTTTTATACGTTACTCTACTGGTTACATCGAACATTATAACGGCACATTGACCCTGTATGTAATAGCCATCTCTTAGACCGCCGAACTTTTCTTGTCCTGCCGTATCCCACACGTTAAAACGTATTGGTCCGCGATTTGTATGAAATACTAATGGATGCACTTCTACACCCAAAGTGGCAACGTATTTTTTTTTTCAAATTCTCCTGTAAGATGTCGCTTTACGAACGTGGTTTTCCCGGTACCGCCATCGCCAACAAGAACACATTTAAATGTAGGGATTCCATCACCCATCTTCTAGCGCAATAATTTGCAGGAATCAAATGTAACAACAATTTTGTCTAATTATTTAAAATTACAAACTCACGTTACACAAATATTTCATTTTAACATTTTGACAAAGTATTTATTGTTTTTCTCTCTCCTCTTCCCATTTTTTGACAAGAACGTGACTTGAGACAATTTGCCTATATTTTTCATTATACACTGAGTTGCATTTAATAAGAAATTCCGCAGTTACTGCTTTCTGTACTACATTTGTACTTTCAATCTAATATTTTAAATTTGAAAGCTTGCTTATGTCCGCTTTTTTAAATGTTCACAATTAAACCAAAGGTACACTTATCCCTCTCCCCACAAAAAATTTAAAAAATTAAATTAAATTAATAATAGTAATAATTGCTTTGGAAAAGATAATTTAATAATAGGAACAGTTGAAACATTTTTAAAAACATTTTAACTGCTTGTTACCTAATTTTGATTAAAATTTAACATTTTCTCTTCTTTTCTTTTTTCGAATACCGACTTAAGCCATTTTAGACTAAATTCACAGCATATTTATGGCGAGATGGTTAAAAGAGGTAAACTAAATTATAATTTCACAAGTACTGTTGCATAATAAAAAGTATTTACCCGATTAAAGGATGTTTTTAAGGCGTAGACATTTTAGTTCTAATTAATTTGGATATTATTATTTAATTTATATTTAGTCTGCGAAGCACCCATGCACATAAATTATATCTTGAAAAAGGTATAAGTTGTGCAAAAGAGTAATTGTAAAAGGTGGATAAGAATGGTAAATTTGCCCTGGACAGTTATCGGGTTGATATTTGGGTGGTAGGTGGGTACCATCAAGGAACATCCATAGCAGAAGTGAAATCCCCTTTTTTCTGAAATACAGTTCACTTTTTTTTCTGAAGCGCAAGTTGACCACTTTTCTTAAATTTTTAGTACGTTATAGACACACAAGTGGGGCATCAAAGAAGAAATTAACAGCCCCTACCCTTCTTATTTTTTTCTCATTCGAGTAATTTTATTAAATAAGAGAAAGCCTCTAAAAGGAAAGAAAATTTTATTTCTTGGTCATCCCAAAAATCAGGTTTTTTCCTTGTTTTGTGTAATTTTTATTTTTAATTAGTAGCTACAGACGAAATTGAGATTATTACCTTTATCAAATGTTCAATTGTTATTCGCTTGTTATTCGGTTTTTATTCAATCAGTTAGAGTTAGATAATCACACATTGCTTTTAGTCGTCGTCGTCGTCGTCCAGTGTGGCAGCAGCCTAATCTAGTCGTTGCGTTACCGGTTATATGAAATTTTATGCTGCATACTGCACATTTAACAGTTTTTCTTAAATTTTGTGGTAAAATTAGTAATTTTTTATTAAAATTCTGTTACAGTATTCTACTATGTTTCTTTGTAAGAACTAATAGAAAACACCTTTCCTTTTAAATCTCCATGCGATGTACATCAGCTAGGTTAGAAACTCAGCTAATATATTTAGATCCTGTAGCAGAGGTTTACTTGTTGCAATAACGCAAAAAGAGAAGAGACGGTACGCGGTATTATAACTTTCCTTAGAAATTAATGAAACGTCATTTAGAACTTACATTAATATTTACTGTAGTAAACATTTTAATTTTAAAGTCTAATTTTTATTTACTATAGTTATTATTTTTTTATTCAAATTTTTATTTCATCGAGTGTATTTTACCTTTATATTTTCCCCGCTCATTAATAAAAATCACCATAATAATTTGGCTAAATCACAACGGAAACTTATAAATTATACGCTAAAACTTTGCATAAGAATCATTCTATCCACTGGTAAAAACCGGAACAAACGCACACAGACAGACAGGCAAACAGGGACAAACAGATAAATTTTCCAACTTCATATAAACGAGCTGTGTTACTCATGACTTCGCCTGTATATTAATACTCATTTAAATTTGTATCTTAAAATTAATAAAAAAAATGTGTTTTATCCAGAATATATTATAGTAAACATTTTTTTAAATTTTTAGTTTATTTTATCCCACTTCTTTAAATTTGTACGTCCTTCGCTAAACATCGGTATAAAAGAAGCACTCGAAAAATGTATGGTCTGCAGCATTAATAACTTCATTTGACAAGTAGGAGGTAACGCCGAGTTTTGCAGGCAGTAATGAAGGAATTTTAACATATAAGTAAAAACGGGAAGTCTACGGGAAATAGTTTCAGTGAAACTTATAAGGGCATATGCAGATACGTTTGGAATATTAATCTGGATGGATTTATAATAAAACGCCGAAAAAGGGTTAGCTTAGATGTAACTTTAATATTTCTCATGAGCACACATAATAAAATACAAGAAATCACTACGAAGATAGGGATAAAATATCTAGTATCAAGGTGTCACTATCAAGAAGTATTCCGATGTGGGAAAGAATCCATATAAAATAAACGGAACAACTGGAATCAATAAGCATGTTTAAAAGTATTTTAAGGATTAAAGCCTTAATAATATCTGCACTAAGAAACAATTTTTGTCTGACTCGAAGAGTGGAAATAGAAGACGAATAACAAGCAGGAATTATTGGAGAAAGTCAGAGGTTTTATATTACATCTGGTCAGTGGCGTAGCGTCAACGGAACGAGTGACATAAATAACCACACGCTTACTACGAGTATTTCACGTTACTACTGCCTGCAGTTGTCTCTGAACGAACTATGCCATGGTTATACAATTGTGGGAAGATAAAAATTTTTCTGTTGGGCTTACCTTTTGTTTAAGTAAAAAAGAAAAAATGTATGGAATGCAAATGACTTTGACTTAATTCAGTTGTTGGGGAAGACAGAAAGCTATCGTGAAAAAGGATATTTTTAAAAATTATCGATATTACGCAAACAAACATGTCTAATGATAGATTTAATGATATAAAAAAATTAAAATTTTTAGATCTTTTAAATACAAACAATTTTTTAAACTTTCAATAAAATTTTCTCGAAGAAAACTTTTCAAATTTAAAACAGCATTACGGGAATTTTTTCAATCTTGCAAGTTTGAAAAGTGTACTTTCAAGATTCTAACATATATAAAGGCACTGCGGTGCAACTTATACTTGACCGCTTCAGGTCTAACAGATGTTTTTCCAGAAGTGTACAAGCTGTCTCATTTAATAACCACAACTACTCCGGCAATCACTTCGTCTGCAAAAAGATTGTCCTCAGCAGTGAAACAAATAAAAATGTATTTAAGAAATACACAAGGTCAAGAGTGACTATCTTCATTAGCTTTTTTTAGTATTTAAAAAGAATTATTTTCAAACACATTAGGGGAAACGACCATCTTTTTTCGTGATGATGTAATAGACACTTTAGCAAACGCGAACCGAAAAATTGAATTAATTTATAAAAAAATGAGACACTTCTTTTTTGTCTTAATTAATTTTTATTTCTGTTCTGTATTTACCGAATTTTACGTATGTTTATTTTTATGTAAAAAAAATATTTGATTGTGGCGCTTCCTCAGCCCTGCAATTCACGCTACGCCACTGCATCTGGTTCATATAGATTTCTCTGTAAACTGCTACCGCAGAAAAAATACCCGTAACCGATTACATTTCTCAGTCTATAGTCTGTCTAGCAAAAGAAGTCCGTTCGTAAAACCGAAACACGCTGACGTCACGAAATCCGGTTGCCCTATATTAAGCAATATTAATGGTATCCTTCATTACGCTATCAAGGATAGTAGATAATTATGACAATAATTCACATATTCTAAACTACATTCTAATGTGTCACTGAAAATATCAAAATCATCATTATCGATATTGCTGAACTGCATCATATCACGTCATCTACTTTTATCTCCATCTGCTTTTTCCCGATATTTATTTCCCATTTTTTATGACAGAATCTAAGTATTTTTTGTGTCACTTAATTTTATATTATTTATACTTGCTCTTGTGACTTCTTCTAATTTTATAAAAATTAAATCTCCACCGATATTTTCCTCCCGCACTTTCCTTTCTATTAACCTTCAGTTTATCGCTTATCAGATATAACACTTGCTGTGTTAACGGAGCGGATGGTTCATCTAGATGTAAGCAGGTCGCAAAAAAAGAACGTTTGAAAATACAGAGATGAAACAAAAATGAGGTTACTGCTTCTGAGAAGGGAAGGACTAATTGGAAGGGGCGGCCGTGTTACTTTTGTTGGTAATATCGAAATACGCGTCAAGTCTAATATATGTCCTGTTGCTAGTACACTACTCTGACAACACTGCTGCTCAAAAATGAAACTTGAACGGATTTCTTTCGTTGGACAAACCCTATATATTACCCCTTCAATCACTTTTCACATTATTTACACATAATCATTTTTATCATTATCGTTTGCAAGTATCGCAAATTTATTATTTTGTAATTGATATAATTCACAATTTATATTATACTTTTCAAATTTGATGTTTTTAAATTGCAGATTTGGTCACCGTTAATAGCAATAAATTGATTACTGTTTTAACGGTAGAAGTATGTTTATTATCATACACACATCTTATAAGCTCGAAACAACAGTTTTATTAATGAGTTGTTACATATACTCTTACTACTAATAGGATTATTATAATTAACACCAAAACTGCGTGAATAGAGCTGTTGTTTGGTAAGATGAAAGTACTAGTAACTGCTTATGCAACAATCAAGTCGTGGTAACTCAGGTCGAAATAGGAGCAGCAACGATATAGTTACATCCGCATTAATGGTATTAAAAGAATCAGATTTTGATTAGTTCGTTATTCTGTGTAGAATGAATATGATTGTAGTATGGGGGGAGATGCCAATAGTTTTGTTTTACGTAAGTAGTCATCGTGGAAGAATTATGGCGGATACAATTAAACGAATATTAAAGCAAGAATGTGTAATTAACATTTTCATGAGGATTTTTTTATTTTTTTTTTTTTGGAGTTTTTAGTCGTGACGTTTTTACTTTTTAAAAAGGGCACGTATACCCGATAGAAATTACAGTAGGAATACGAGTATAAAAGTAAGAACAATAATTAATTAATATAGAATATGTCGTTTAACACTTACATTCAGTATATTCTGGGAAACCGATTCGATGGCTAAGCTTTTTGAAAAGAAGTTTTCGTTTTTACTTAAATTCGAAGATAATGATAGTAATATGTATGAACAATCTGACGGATAATTTAAATGTTCACCCAAATAAAACCGAACTGTGTAAACATAAGATGCGAGCACGTTAATTATATTCCACAATACCGACGGTGATGCTTTGGACTTCTGCAACATTCAGAAAGAAAACTGCGCAATCATTCATTGTGACAGAAATGAAAATAAATAAAATATACTTAAAATTAACAAATCACGAATAATAAGAAAGAACATTAATAGTGAAATATTTTTTTTTGTACGAGTATAGAAAATGATCAAGCCCCTATCTCGGTTTTCATTTAAATTTTACAGACTAAAGTTATCGTAGTAACATGTGGTTAAAATTATTTCTGCAACAAAGCAAACATTTATTTGTTTCTGTTTTAGTTCACTATTTAGCGGAGCTGATATGATTGTAGGTGAGAATCAATTTTCTAACTATATTTATGTTCATTTATTGTTTGTTTGTTTATTATGTAGTAAAATAATTATAAAATTTTATCCTATTTAATTCTATTTATAAATTATATATTAAAAAACACGTAAGAAGTCTAAATAAATAGAAAAATTGTTTCAAAGTATTATTTACCAAACGTCCGTAAGTTATAAAGGTCAGAAAAATGAGTATTAAATTTTCACAATTTTTATCATTGTAATATACTTTATTGTGAATAATTTTATGCAATGGAAAATTAAACTGAATATTACGATTTTATGTATTTTTCAACATTCACTTAGTTTTTTCCCCCTCCATATATATATATATATATATATATATATATATACAAAACGCTATATAAAAAAAAAAAAGTTATTGGATTATACATAATTAAAAATTAATTGAAACGAAGAATACCGACTTCTTCAGTTCATTCGGTACTATTAATAAATGCTTTCGAATTTCTATTTTAAATTAATATACCGAAAAATAGATTTACACATGTAAATGGATCCGTCACATTCGCTTCTTATTTAAAATTACAATTAAATCTGTAAACAAGATAGTACTAACATATGTATATAACTATGGATTATTTTGTATGCGATATTATGATATTATTTGTATTTATCTACACTGTATAAAACAATGATTAATTTCGTAACTTTTTCAAGATAGTTTTCAGTAACAATATACCGCAAAAATATTCTGAAAGTTACTAATGAATGGCTATACACAAACCATGAAATGTAAAAATACGTATTTTTTTGATTTTTTACCAAACAATTACATTACAATTAATTAATAAAGTTAACAATAATGCTTAAAAATGACTTTATTCAAATATAACTTAAAACAACTTACCACAAAACTAGATTCAATTGCAGATTTCACTATATTTGGACATTCCGAAGTATACTGTTTTCGTCTATTCACAAATTCATCATACTCTTCAATTTTTTTTTCAGAACTATAAAATTTAAACAGAAATCGAATTATATCGCATTTGTAATATAAGTACGCTTAATAAGTATTTTTGGTTCCGCAAATCCTTTAGATTTGCGGATGACATAGTTGTAATAGCAGGAAGTAAAAAACCCTGTCGGAAGCACTGATTAAACTAAGCTCAATTCTTAAGCGCTATAACATGACAATAAATAAGAAGAAAACAGTGGTAATGAGATGCATCAAAATGGAAAATAATAAAGAAGTAAAAATAAAATTAAACAAAGAAATACTGCAACATGTAAAAAAGCACAGATACCCTGGTTCAATAAAAACAGAAGATGGAAGCTGCGATCATGAAATAAGGTCTAGGATAACGCAGACGAAAGCCGCCTTCATTAATAAGAAATCATTGCTAACATCCAGAAATTTAGAACTTCGGAAAAGATTAATAAAAGTATACGTTTGAAGTATGCTTCTGCACAGTGCAGAAACAAGGGCTATAAATAAAGGAAGACAAAAACAATTAGAAGCTTTTGAAATTTGGTGTTGGAGGAAAATGCAAAAAGTTAACTAGTTGGATAAAATTAAAAATACAGAAGTGCTCAAAAATATTAATGAAAAACGCTGCTTAATGAAGATCATAAGGGAAAGAAGGTGTAATTGGATAGGACATGTAATAAGAAATGACAGATATTTAACATCAATAATCGAAGGATTAGTAAATGGTAAAAGAATACGTGGAAGACCGCGGCAAAAATTCACTTCACAAATAATGGGAAATACAAAGGTGAACAAATACCAGCTAATGAAAGAGAAGGCCCGAATTAGATGCTTAAAGGCAAAGCGATTCTAAGAAATGTGCCTTCCAAATGATTGACCATCAATCGAAAGATTGAGGAATAAAAGAAGATATCCAAAGGTCTATATTAATAGAATACGAAATACGAGTAGTTATTCTTTTCCGCAGAACTACGAAAAGTTTAAGGCAACTCCAGATTACGTTTCCGAAAATTCATAAATTAAATATTATAAAATCTGAAAAATCAGCAATTAACACTGTTTCACAAAATAAATCAGGCACTAGACCGCAGTTGGCGAACATTTACTTGCATGTTTATCAGCTGCTAGCGGATAAGTAAATGAACCATTTATAGAATAAGTTAATAATATGATGAAAATGGTGAATACGGAACAAAAAACGGAAGATTAAAGTGATGAAAGCTATGAACCTTCAGAAATCTCATTCAGTTGACTCTAGCGAATATTGCGTAAAAATACAAAAATTTAAAAATGTAGGATAATAAAGATCTGAAAAAATTTTCAATATATATATACAATATATTATAGCGTTTAAGCCTTAACAGGGCATAATAGGAAATTATAATAAGTGTTGTAAGGTAATAAGCATAAGCAGTTCAGGAAAATTCTCAGATGTTGTCGTAATAATAATAATAAAATAAAAGTTCGTATAAGCGAAATATACAAATAATTTTAATATTTTTCTGGCCAATTATTTTATATAATTTCTGGCTAGTCCGTACTGTTTTTTAGGATTCCGTAATAACTTACCTTACCTTACCTTACGGAATCCTAATAAGATAGTACACAAATGACAAAAATATCAAATAAAAATCAATAACTCACGAACAGCTTGACTTATAAACTTCAAATTTGGAACATAAATCCCAATTAAAATTCTCTTTAAAACGATCTATAACTTAAAGATTACCGATTACCCTGAGCGGCAAAAAACCCAAAAAACCGTCAAGAATATATAATATGGTACATAAAACGACCTCAAAAATCACTTAAAAAATCATAACTCATCACCCGATAAACTTATAAAGCTGAAATTCAAAATATAAACTAAAATGCAAGAGTCCTTTCATAAAATCAAAAATTTATGCTACAAAAGTTATGTAAAGTTGCCGAAAAGTTCAAAAAAGTGAAAAAAATGACGTGTCCCCCCCTAGCGCCGCGAGTATTACAGCTTAAAATTTTAAACGCGATTTAAAATACGCGCATCCCCGTATATTTCTCTAGTTTGGAACATCCGGATTTCCAACTTTAAAACCGGACCTTCGGGGCGCCGAAAGCTCGAAATTTTGGAGAAAAATATTTTTTTTCCCGGGCATGTGATATATCGTTGGAAAGATCGCTATTTGTCGGGAACGAAACCGTATTTTATATCCTTAACGGTACTTTCAAAGTTGCCGTAAATTTCAAAAAAGCGCGAAAAATTAAGTGTTCTCCCTCTAGCGCCGTGAGTATTACGGCTGAAAATTTTAAACGCGCTTTAAAATACGCGCATCTCCGTATATTTCTTTAGTTTGGAACATCCGGATTTCCAACTTGAAAACTGGACTTTCGGGGCACCGAAAGCTCGAAATTTTGGAAAAAATATTTCTTTTCCCGGGCTGTGATATATCGTTTGAAAGATTACTATTTGTCGGGAACGAAACCGTATTTCGTTTTCTTAACCAAACTTTCGAATTTGCCGAAAAGTTCAAAAAGCGCGAGAACTAATATGTAGCCCCCTGTTTGCATCGCGAATATTATAGCTATAAATTTCGAATGGGGTTGAAAATATGCTCATTCTGGCATGTTTGCTGTAGTTTATTTAAAATTTTGTGTATATATCTAAATAAATTTTATTTAAAAATCGTAACTGAAGTGAAATTACGTCAAGAAAATTATTGATTTTATTTGATGAACAGTTGAGAAATTAACTTTTCAGTATAGTAATCTAATAAATAGTGACAAACGAGGAACGTGGTTTAAGTAATAGTATTGAAATATAACTACATAGAAGTTCGAAAAACACACAAGTACAATTACAAATTTTTAAATATTTATTGGTACTAAAATGTTTTAGTCTACATGATATAATTAATCCTTCTAAAAATCTAGGACTAAATAGCGTTTATTTATTAGAATTTATTTTTTTTTGCAGTACAATATGATGACACTGCGTGATGTGTGAAAAAGAACTGGACTAAAAATATCTGTTTTGGAATTATTGTTGTTTTGAATTTATATGTAAATGAAAATTATGGTTATCTTTAACTTAACATACGGAATCCTCAGCGCATGAAACCTCATGCTTGACTGAACTTGTTTTTAAAAGCATTCACTCTATTCATTCTAATTTTCATTTATATTTAACTCAGTCAAATTTTATTTTTTCACCGAAACCGTTATAAATTCGGCAGTATTTTAAATGAATTAGTTATATTAAAAGTATTTATGTTAAAACCAAAAGCAAGAAAAGTATACTGCTTATTTTCATCAATGCGTCGTACCGATAGTAAATAATATAGATTACATAAATTCAGACAAATACTCCGGAAATTAACGATATAGAGTCAACGAAGATATCAGCTGAACAAGATTTCAGAAGTGATCGAATAACTTGTCGCGATAGCCTAGTTGCTAGAGCGCTTGACTTCCGTTACGGAGGTCACGGGTTCGATCCCGGGCGACGACAGAACTTATTACAAAGAATTAAATTAAGCACATAGTTGCAACTTATCACGCGGAAGGCAATGGCAAACCACTACGTATACCATCATATGCGCGCTAGATAGTACACAGCAGACATACACGGGACTGTATTTGTAGCGCACTAACAAGCCACTACAATCAGTTCCGAATGAAGTCTTGCGCGTGTACACTTGCGTTGCATATAACAATTTCTAGTACACTATGCCTGTGTCTGTACAGCTGAGATGTACGAATAGGTAGTCGCCGATGCTCAGAAGCTGGGTATGGCGTTATAAAGAAGAAGAAGGTAACTAGTTACGTCCTTCTAAGACATCTCCTTGATCTAAGCTATTTCCCACAAGGGAAGACATTTAAACGTTTTTTTTTTATAAAACATTTGGATAAGCAATTATGTAAACACGACGTGCATTAGTAATGTTCTACCGAAATATAGATCTCATTAAAATATGCTAGAAATTTAAATTATAGAGAAATTATTAAGAATTCCGCAACATGAGTTTAAATATACACAAAAAGAATCCGGCAAAGTAATAAGGAACGGTCCTAAACCTTCAGAATTTTACGAATTTCTGAAAATTGCAATTATGGCTGGGATAAACAATTCAAATTAAAAAAATGACATGAAAATGTGTAAACAGGTGCTCGAGTATGCAGTTTTTGACATAAAAGTTAAAGAATATCACATTGATAAAAAATTTTAAACGTTCTTTGTATATACGTTTAGAACAGAAATATATAACGGAGGAATACGCAGTTCATATTTTATTTCGTATATTTTTTAAGTGAAATAATTATTTTAAACCAAATATTTTATATGGTAAATTATACAAACTTCGTAAAACAAAATGAAATTTAAGCGTACGATCGCACGTATACACGTATATTAATTTCAGTATCCGGAAAATCACAGTTTATAGGTATAAAAAAATTAATGATTGTGAATTATGAGTTTAATTAATATCTTTAAAACTTCTCCATTACCAAGTGCAGTTTCTCTGTATTCGGTGATCGTAGCATTGTTGATCAGGTTGCTGCACTTCCTCTCATTTCAGGGTCAACAATTACTTATACATCTCGTCTTAAATATCTGGGAGTTATTTTAGATGACAAATTAACATTTCTTCCTCATTATTATATGATAACTGACAAATGCGATATACTGTTTAACAAACTTATCCGATTACAACCTAATGCTTGAGGATTGTCTTGCAGAGAACGGCTCATTCTATATAAGGGCCTTATACAGTCCTTGTATGGGTACGACGCTGCGACGTACGTCAATCGCTAAATCCTAAATCGTATCATCAACGAGCAGCAGAGAAAGTTCTTA
The DNA here is from genome assembly GCA_039619475.1 of Icerya purchasi. Classification (NCBI taxonomy): domain Eukaryota; kingdom Metazoa; phylum Arthropoda; class Insecta; order Hemiptera; family Monophlebidae; genus Icerya; species Icerya purchasi. The sequence goes on along the minus strand of CM077116.1, from coordinate 93,300,645 downwards.
TTACGGATTTCTTCCCTGTATAAAACCTCGCCAACATCTGCAGCCTATGTGATCTTTGGGGTTCTCCCGCTGGATTTATATCTGGTAGGTAGGGCTATGGTTAGTGAGCATAGGCTCGTTGATGAGGTTTCTTTCATGAGATCGCTCAAGCTTTTAGATAATGTCTTCCTTGATACTACCACCAACATTAATAATAAAATTTTCAAAAAATATGTCAACGAACTGATTGTCCATTCTTGGCAGGAGAGGTGGGATAGGGATGCTACCGGCAGGAAAACATATGGTTTCTTGCCGGACGTGTCCTTAAGACTAAAAATGAAATGTATGAAAATACATTTTTTCAATTCGCAGGTACTTTCTGGACACGGTTTATTTCAATTCTACTTGTTTAGGTTTAAAGTATCCTAAACCAATCGTTCTGCACAAGAATAATCACGCTGCCTTTCTTGAATTTGCGGAAAGAGCAATGCGCCAGAAATTCACTTTAAAAAATTCATGACCTCAAATTCTTTATTCAACCGTGAACCTGTGACATTGATTGCTTCAAGTGGCGTGGTCTATTTCACTATTACGTATATTTATATTTAATACATATAATAATTAGATTACTCATTTGCTTATTGTACAAACACCATTACACACACACTTTCTTGGTTGACGGGACTATGTTTTCATCCTGTCACCATTCTAAGTTTAAGTACTCACGCAGAGGACTACCACATACACAAAATACTTCCGTTACTTGCCTGCAGCTACTTCTCACTTGCACACACCTTTCACTTAAGTACATTAGTCTTCTGCTTCTTTATACATCAATTATTTTAAATACAGTTACCCCACCCGCCATGTCGGGAATGGAATAAAAAAAAAAAAAAAAATCTCTAAAACTTGTAATACCATTTAGTCCACCAAGGTACATATTCTGGAACTACTTCACTAATATCGCCCGAAAATATAAATCGTTCGAACTGATTCTTTTCTTCATCAGTAAGACATTTCCAAACTTTATCGGCATCATTTAAATCGATTCCTTCCAGCCGTTCACTTAAATCTGGTATTGAATCATCATCAGAGTCTGGTTAACATAGAACAATAAAAAACGTATAAATTAATGTTAAAAGAAATAATTTCCATTCTTATTTATACAAAGTGAGCATCTTTGATAACATCATGAGTAAACATTTAAAACTTTCATTTTTATTTACGTTAGAACTAAATTTTTTAGCAAATATCACTTTCTGAAATATTCAGTTTCCCTGTCTGAAACATACAATAAGTTATTTCAAAAATGTCAGATTTCAACATGATATTCACCGAAATTTTATTTCTAATATTTAAGTTTATCTACTAATAATCAAAACTTATTAAAAGTTTTACTTCACTAGCTGCACACGTGCAATTCTTACCGCTAGAACTGTAAAATGAAAAAAATAGCTCATTTTTATTATCTACGGTAATATGTTTCATTACTCTTTTTCCACTTTTTGAAAAAAAAAGTCTTCAAATATTTAAATTGTTTAGGGGTATAACATTTTTATTTACAATCAAATATAAAACATTTTATCAATTATATTTTCCGTAAAAACTTGATAAAAAAGCAAGAAAATAAACATTAAGTAATTCAGATTAAAAAAAAAGAACCCTTAAATATCACGTCTAATCTGAATCGTTAATTTTTATTTAAAAATGAAGAAAAACAAAAAAAAAAATAATACTAGTCAACAGAATTATAAATTAACTAGATATTTTAAGGTTAAATGAATTTAATAATTTCAGTGTCCATAAATTTTAAGTATTAGTTCAAGGATTAGAACAGTTTCAAGCATTAATTATTAAATACCTCAAGAATGCCTCACTATCAAAAATGTTCTACATAATTACAAATAAAATTCATCTAAAAAAAGCATTTGTTTATTTATGTTATAATGATAATTTGGTTTACTTTTACGGATTGCAAAATATTAAAAAAAAAAACGAAAAAATCATTTGATATATTTTAATATTAATATTACATAGTATTAAAGAAAGTTTTTCATTTTTCAATACTTTCTGTTTTTAAGTAATTGAATCGAAAATTGTACGGTTATTTAAATTTTGTGATGAATTTATAGTAAAACAATTTATCAATATTACAGAAAAACTAATCAAATATCAGAAGTTCGTAAAGCCAGTATAAAGAAAATTAAAATTATTTATTATATTCGTCACCGAATTATTAATGAACAAAAGAAAAAAGTATCCTGATGATAATAAATTTTATTTTAATTACTGTTATGATTTTTGGTTACGTTTGACAAAACATTCAAAGAAGTCTTTAAGGAAATCAGTTTTGCAATTTTTGAAGTCCTCTATTACAAAGAAAATTTCATAATAAATTTCGGTAAAATAAAAATGAAGAAATTAAAAAATAAATTCAGCAAAAACAATGATAACAAAAATTCTATTTTTATTCCAACCACAATATAATTCAAAATTGTGTAAAGGTTCTGAAGAATATTAAAAATAAATAAAATAATAATTAAGTTTTACGAGAAAACGCGCTAAGAAGAGTATTTATTCACAGAACATGAGAGTTCAAGAAAAAAAAAGTTTTTTATTAATTTGTAATTTATAAAATTTTTAAGTATTTTTAATCTCAAGTGAATCTTTGAGATATACACATGATTAAGTATTTTCGAAATTTATTTCATATTACCACTTATCGAAATTTCGTTTTGTCTTTTTTTGAGCCAAATGGTTCATGAAAATATCAAATATAAATAGAAATAAAAAAAGTAAAATATCGCTTCTCTATTGTCTTTTAATGATTTCATATACCATGGTTTGTTAAAATTGTATTAAACGTTCAATAAACCTAAATACTATGCTTATTTTTTTATACAATATATACAAACTGAATGTAAAATTTTCAAAGAAAATAGATGTGATTATTCTATCCGTTTATTTTTTTATTCAGCTCTATAAGCAGATACGTATATTGTGGAATTTTAGATAAGTCGCATAAAAAATTATTCCAAGAAAAAAAAAATTTATAGAAAAAAGTATTCACTTGTATTTCTATTAATCCACATTTAATTTTATTGAAACAAGAAAATAGCCCGATACCTAAATCTTCAGGATACTGCTCGTTTTCATGAACTCTTTTTAAAATATCCATTATTTTTTTACAGTCCGATGAATCCACATCGGTTGACTTTAATTCTTCTAAAACACAATTTTTGTAAAATTCTTCCGTACATTCTGAATGTTTTTCTGATTTGTAGCATGTCAAAGAACAATAAGCTATTCTACATTTTGGACATGTGTATTTGCTATCCAGTTTCAAACATCTGTAAAAACAATTTTCTCTTGATAAATATACATTAAATAAACAGTTTTCAATATTTAAATATTCTTATACGTTGAGAAAAAGTTTTATCATACATTGCACATCGACTTGTACCATCAGGAATTTTTATTTCATCTTCTTTACTTAAATTCATTTCGTATGTGTTTTAAATTCAAGATAAAGATAAAAAATCAGTTACAATAATACTACATCACTTTCAACATTTCAATCACTTTTAATACCTAAAACAATCGTCAGTAACAAAAAAATTAACGTAGATCTTCATTTCTCACGCTGAAAACCCGGCAAAAGAAAACAGCTGATTAAGACGCGAAGTAGTTAAAACGGACGCACTGGAAACAATTGTGCGGAGTTTAGAGCATATAATTATTAAATATTTTATAGAATGTATTTTTTAGGAGAATTTTAATTGTTAATAGTTTGTTTTTTTTTTAAACTTGTGTCGTGTGTGTATATATATATATATATATATAAAATAATATATTAAATAAATCAAGTCTGTACATAACTCCGAAACCTCTCGCTGAAGGCTAATTATAGATGGAAAAGTGAAAAATGAGTAATGTAATGAAATAAGGAAAACTAATAATTGTAAGATATAACAAAATTACGAATAAAACATTTAAACTAATATGTTTCTCCTATTCCTATTACTGACTAGCTTTTAGCTAAAATAAGATTTTAGCTAGTGAAAGTTCCATAAAGCGTACGATTATTGACTGATTGCGGTTATAAAACAAATAAAATCAAATTAAATCATAAGTATGAACAAATATAAAATGCAATACTGGCAGATTGGTTTAAAAAATACTTATTTTATTTAATATATTATATTGCATCAAAGAACGATACTATCAATTATATCGATATGCAGATAATACCATTACTCAAATATTGTAGTATAATGTTTATTTTTGTTTCGGATTTTTGAGTTAATGAAACCGCGCAAGAAAAACTAGAATCTTAAAAAGTACTTAAGATTTTGAAATTAATTAGTTTATTTACTAGTTTAATTATAAGGTAAGTATTATATCTTCAGAAGAATAAGCATCGAATTATTAGAATTTAAAACTATCGCAGTAGTTTATTTCCTGTACGATTTGAAGATATTCTTTTTGTTGGAAAGATAATACATTAAACCGTATTATGATCTTTTTTGGCCGCTAACCAATTAAATTAATTTTTCAGCTTGTTTAAATCAATGTATATTTTTGCCGTCGCTTTTAATGGGTTTAATATCTGCAAATATTAAAATTTCAATTTGATAGTTGAACTTCAAGGTTTATGCATATAAACATTTTTTTTTCAATAAAATAACACTATTATACAGAGCTGCTTGTTGAAAAATTCGTTCAATTGTATAGTTGATATTTCATTATTTACTGATTTAATTTTTAATTTATTCATTACTTTTAGATACTTCATAAACTAATTTATTCATTGATATATTTCAGAACATGACAACCGCAGCAAGGCCCACTTTTGAACCTGCGAGAGGTGGGCAAGGTCGTGGTGAAAAGGATTTAAGTGCGCTTTCCAAACAGTATTCGAGTAGAGATCTTCCAGGCCATACCAAACTTAAATACCGGTATATAACAATATTCATAAATAAAATATAATTCGTTATAATTGAGCTTGTTTGTATTACGGGTCATATTATTGTCTTACGTAGTAGGTTTAAAGTGAATTTATATATTATAATTGAAATTAATACAATGCTAAATTAATGTTATAGAGAACCGGGACAAAGCACAGTTGAAGAATTACATAATCGTGATTTCCGTAGAGAATTAGAAGAGCGTGAACGGGAAAAAGATAAGAAAGATTCCCGCAAATTGTTAGATGTTAACTCTTAGTAAGCTATTTTTTGATTACTCAATTTTCAAAGAACAATTATAAATTCATGCTTCTTACGAGCCGCATCTTTAATATGGTCGTTCTTTTTTATTTTGATCACTTAGTTCATTGTATGTTTTGCGCTATAAACGGTATTAGTTAATTAAGAGAGAGAAAAAAAAAACTAATAAACTATTACCATAAAAACACCGTAATTTTTTCTATTATTTATTTTTTATTATTGAATTTTTATTTTTATAATTATTATTACTGCTATAAAGAAAAACTTATGTAGCTCTGGCTTTAATAATGTTAGTATCTATTGAAATGCTAAAAATTCATTTATTTCTAGAATTAGTCGACCTTTAAAATTGTTTAGATGTTATTAAAATAGCTAACAGTATCGGTCTAAGTGCGACTGTGAAGAACTGAAAATCATTAATATTATGTGCTTACCAGAATACTATTGATATAGAACTGTGGAAGTTAATTATTTCATACTTAAAATCTCCCTGGCTTTTAGCAATTGATTTCTGTATTCATTATATACGTTTAGTCGCAGTGGCCAAGTGATTAGCACGTTTAGGTAATCAATTTATTATCTTTGGTTCGATTTTAGACGATGGCAAATAAAAATGATTTAAAGTCACATATCCACATTACGCTTATTATTACATAGACATGATTTGAAGCGCAGATACGTTCACTTGGATTGTGCTTGTATTGCAGTAATAAATAATTACAGTTATTCTAATGTGTATACACAGAACTGGTCTGAGTGCTATTTGTATTGATGCAAAAAGAATATACGAATAGATAATCACAACGCTCGAGATTTAGAGTTATGTCCAGAATATTGTATAAATTAATTTAACGTAACTTCATCTGTCGATAATAATTAATAATTTTGAATATAATCTTTGCGATTAAGCCCTGAATAAGCGGTTCTTGTGCGATTAAACTAACAATGGATTGATCGAACAGTCTGTGTAATTAAAAAGTTGCCTTTTTTTTATTTCGTAAATTTTTATCAGAATTTTTGTTACTGTTTTTTCTTTAATTATGGACAAATACAAATATTAACTTAATGCATGTTAAAATTATTAGAATTTTTTGCAACAATCTCATTTTATTACAGCAAACGGCCACGATTAGAACAAGTTCCTACTACAAGTTTAGATGCAGATGATCCTTTGGATGATGATGAAGAAGATGAAGATGATGAATCAGACAGCGATGATGAAACTGCACAGCTGATGTTGGAATTGGCTAAAATAAAAAAAGAACGCGCAGCCGAACAAGTTCTTAAGGTATATTTATTCATTAATTAGTGAGATTAATAAAAATGTTAATGTTTTGTCTTTATCAAAAAATGTCAATAAATTACTATATTAAAAATTGAAAAATATTTAAGAAACCATGGCCAATCACTGATCTTTAAAATAATTTAACAAAAAATATAAAAAATCGGAGTATCCTGAAGATTTTTGTTGAAATTTTCGGTTAGATAAAAGTACCGCAATACTCACGTAAACATTGGAGGTGGATTTGTTTAATTTCAACGATATCTTAAAAATTACGTGAAACACTTCACCATAGTTGTAGAATAGGCTTAATAAAAGTCATTTAATCTGTCCGTTGCTGTTATAAATATTTTAAAGGTAATTATTAAAATTTAATTGTGTGTATCTGTGCGCGGAAGTGGAGAGTGTGTAAGTTTAAAGTTGTTCTTCAGTTTATTATAGAAACTTCCGAGATGTAGGTTTGGAGATGAATAAAGGGAAATCGAGTGAACAAGTGAAGTTTAAAAGCCGAGGGAAGTTACGTAGAGTTACTAGAAGATAGACAAAATACTAAAAGTATTAAAACGGAGAAAAAATTGAGATCATTAATTGTGAATGCACATTAATTAAAGTATAAATTTTATTTTTTATTTTTTCATAACTATCATTCTTTCGCTCCCAAATAGAATAAATTTAGGAGATGCAAGTTTTCCAGGTTTATAATGGCGATATTTTATCACGGTTTAAAAGCAGGGAATACTGTTAAAAAAGTAGATGAAAGATAACACAATTAATTATTTAAATAGAAAAAAAAATGCGCAAAGTGATAATATAAATTTCGGCGAATATACTCATGTTCAAAATTTTAGATAGAAAACGTCTGCATGGAATGGAAAATTGAAATTATGTAAGAGCTAAAGATTAGCACTTGAAAAATATTCCGAAGAAATGAAACTGTAAGGATATAAGCAAAATTTGTTGTTTTTTAAGATTATTAAACTGTCCACAATTGGAAAGTAGTCTTTTGTAATTCTGAGAGAAGGAAATAATTTTATAAATATTGATGGCAGTAGAATTACTGTGTAAAGTGTATTTGGGTTAATAATATTTTTTTTTGGTAAAAAGAGAATACATATATTTCTTTAAAGATGTACATATATATTGGAATGTGTCCGTTACATTATGGGTTAAAAATATATAATGAAAACGAAATTATAATAAAAAAAAAAAAAAAAAGATAAATTATTAATAAATTTTGTGAGTGGAGAGAGAGAAACCGGTAAGCATGCTTGAGATTTTCTTGTCGGCCAAAGATCAAGAGACCATCACACGTCGACGGAGGTTTCCGAATTAGTTAATCTTCAGACTTCGTTACAGTCATGTTAAATTTCGGTCATCGGTACGTGAATGCTTTTTCGTCGACATTTCTGCTATTCTTTTGAGGCGTTCCAAAAATTAAAAGAATATTAACACAAATATAAATAAGTCTAAATTCCGTTTATTATCATCTTCGAATTTGAAAGATAACGCACTAACTCCACGGATACCGAGTCATCACCAACAACAGTGATACGTAGAATTTAAAATTTTACTAATTATGCTGATTTCGTATTTTACGTACACGCGTTTTAACTGTGTTTTACAGCAAGTGGTCGTCAAAGAAATAGTGTCGATAAAAATTTTAATATAAAATCTAAAAACTAAAGTGACTCTTTGTTGAATAAATATAGCAATAATATTTAAAAAGTAAAAATTTAAAATTTTTACATCTATGATCTACTCAAGATCACAGTGGCAACCGTAGACAAATAAAAAAAACGGAAAAAAATTAAACAAAAAGAATTTTAAAATGGGCGTACCGTTATAATATAAATAAAATGACGAATCCAATACCCATTTTATAATCGTTATATTCATCAGATTATAAAATCTAACAAAAAATAAGATCTTAATGGCAATTTAGATAAATCATGATTAGAATTGGACTAAAAGAGTACAAAATAGGCAAATTTAAAATTTAACTGAATTAAAACTTGCGATTAAAAAATAAAAAATAAAGAACTTTATTAGTTACAAAGATAAGTTCATTAAGTATTTCTTTTCTGTTTTTCGTTTAAATATTTACTAGGAAACGGAAAAAAGACAAGAAGAAGAAAAAATCAGGATGGAAAATATTCTAAGTGGAAATCCGCTACTTAATTATTCATCTACATCATCGAAAGCTGATTTAAAGGTATGCTTCTTTTTACATTAATTATCGATATTGTATTTAAAGACAAACCATTAAAAAAAGTTTTGTTTATTGTAGACACCTTTATGTATGCCGATAACAAAAAACAGTATAGATACAATGTACCGGTTAGTTTGCGGTAAAGAAATAAAAAAAATCCTTTATTATATGCTTTATATTAGCTTCACAGGTACCTTTGTATGTTTGGAATCCATTTTTCACCCCCACTTCCCGACGTCCGAATGATCTGAAATTTTTAATAATTGTCAGAAACCGATGACAATGCAATATTATGATGTAGAAAAACCTACACCCACACAAATAAATTTAAAAAATGTAAATATTTATAAACGGAACAATTTTTATTTCCCGGGAAAACACGACGGCTTGACGGAACCATCCTCTACTAGTTTCATTATGTCTCCCGCTACGATGCGGCGGCTTGGAGAAAAAGACCGGCTACCGACCCGTGTTGTTTTCGTCGAGCCGCCATATCGTGCCGGAAAGCATAACGAGACCGGCTACGGTTTTTTTCAAAGCCGCCGCATCGTGGCGGGAAACATAATGAGACCGGCTGAGGATGCTTCCGTTAAGCCGCCATGTTTTCGTGGGAAATAAAAATTATTCCGTTTATAGAACTGTTTACATTTTTAAAATTTATTTGTGTGAGTGTAGGTTTTTCTGTATCATAATATTGCATTGTCATCGGTTTCTGACAATTAATAAAAATTTCAAATCATTCGGACGTCGGGAAGTGGGTATAAAATGGATTCAGATTTCTGTATTGTATTGATTTTACGGAAAGAGTGAACATGCAACGTAATTAAGTATAGCTTTAGTTAAACGCAGAAAATAATAATCAAATATGATCCTCCTCTGTTACATTTACTTCGAGACTAAAAAATTAAAAATAAAATTATAGTTTAAACAACTAAATAGCAGATGCTTTATATGTGAGGTGCGCTAAAAAGCCTTAATTTAATTTAAATTATTTTACAATAGTAACCTAAGAATGAAAAGGTGCACATAAATAATGAATTCCAATTCGATATAAAGCATGGGGTAGTTTTATATAATTTACATTTATCGAGGGACTGCATGACTACTGATAAAATCACCCCGTGCTTTACTTTGAATTAAAATTAATTATTAATGTCCACCTTTTCATTCTTAGGTTAGTATTATTGTAAAAGAATTTAAATTATTTTACACTTTTTAGCGCATCTTACATATAAAGTATCTGTTTTTAGTTTTTTAAACTGTAATTTTATTTTTATAAATGAAAATTTAAATTTAAACTACTTATTTATGAAGAATATAAACGAAATGTGTTCTGATCAACGAAAATTAACTCGACAAATGGGAAAGGAAATAAAAAGGTATACTTAAGGAATTGCAGTCATCACTTTTCAACATTCTGACACGGTTTAAGGACTATATTTTGTAAACAAAAAACACATTCCAGCGTTCATTTTTAACGTTCCCTTTAAAGGAAGTTTTTTGCCTATTTTTACTTGGGGTTTCCCTTGTATTTTTTTTTTGTTGCTGTTTTCTTCTTGTGTTTAGGTATTTCTATCAGCTCGGGCTTTCCGTGATATATTTTTTCATTTTTGTCGCTATTGTCGACCGTAATTTCCATTCTGTTGCTTTAAAGATGGTCAGTGTAACCTGTCCGAAACGTTGAGCATTACAATAAAAGAATTTTTTCATAACATGGTGCCTACCGTAAATTATTTTTCTAATCGTATCTACCATGGAAGTTTCAGATGTTTAATTTAAGTTGAATAACTTTAAATGAAGGCTCACCGGTAATGTCCCTATTTTACGAGAAGGAGGGGAACAAAACCAATGGTCTTTTTACTTTTTTCTACACTGCGATATCATTGTTCCGATCAAATCCAACTCGTAGAGATTTTCTATTTGGTTGATTCTGTGAATTAAAGCTAAAATTATATTGTAGTGCTCTTTTTGTCTGCGTCTTAAATATTAGATCTGAATTTTCTACGACTTGAAATATTTCTTAGAATTATCTTTTTTCGTATTTTAAACTTATGTTTGAAAAAATGCCCTTGTTTTTTTGTTTTTAAATTAAAACCTTAAAAGAAAACCATAATGATAACGTTATTTGTCATAAACAAATGCAATTATGGCGCGCTCCTTTAATTTTTATGTTGGAGAATTTTGTGTTTTTGTAATCACTGAAAATTAATTCATCGTGTCCAAAGTTTGATACATTTATATTAAATAAACGCGAAAGACGCAATCTTTATCATCTGGGAAGACGTTACTTACATAGCAGTTCTTATAATTATAACGCGATACATTCTTTTGTTGTTTTTTTTATTATTAAAAAGCTTAATAGGCTTTCAGCTTATGTAATCAATGTCTCAACTTTCAACTAGAAAATTCTTTAATTAAATAATTTTGGTTAACTTTTAAATCTGTTCTCAAATCGTGGTTCGTGCAGCATACAGTATTATATTTTGCTACCTGATAATTGCCGAAGCATTTATACTATATTATATCGTACCAGATCAGGGATGGGATCTTCCTTTTTTTTAGGTAGAATAATAACATCATTGTTTTGTTTTTTTCCTATTATTTGTGTTTTCTTACACTTTGAATTACAGTTTTATGATTTATTTCTAATGCCTACTGACGCTTGCCCGTTGCTGTTGCTGTGAGGGTACTTTAATACAAACATGATAAAAAGCTCTGTTTTTATTGTAGCGAAAAGGAACAATTTATTTTTGAATAATTTAGCGTTTCTTTTTTTGTGCCATTAATATTTTCTAATAATGCTGAATTGTTTATACCTTTTTTAAGGTGAAACGTCGTTGGGACGATGATGTTGTTTTCAAAAATTGTGCCAGATCCGAATCTTCTAGTAATAACTTTTTCATTAATGATTCGCTGCGATCAGAGTTTCATAAGAAATTTATGGAAAAATATATTAAATAATTGTTTTGTTTTTTTTAATATATATGATTTTAAAACTTTCAGTTCATGTACATGTTGTAAAAGGGATAATCGTGTTTTTTTTTTTTTTTTGTATAGTTATAAAAACTAGGAAAACTTTAAAATGCAGAAAATGGTATTGTTCTTTTAAATAACGTTACGATTTAATAATGTACAAAGGTTTGCGAAAATAAGGACCAACGTTAATCTTTCCTAATGTTATAATACATATTTTATACACGCGCGCATACACACACACACACACATATATATAATATATATATATATATATACATGCGCGGTGTTTTCATTAAAAAATTTGTGTATTTCCTTATTTAAATCAGAAGTATAAGTGTTTGTTAAAATTATTTTAAGTAATCAAATTTGTAAGGTAATGACGTTTTCATAAGATATTAAAAAACCGAGCATTGTGAAAATAATAAATAGGCAGTTTTGTATATACTCGTAATTATTTTTGTACAAGTGCTGTGCTATAACGAGAATTTACATACCAAGTATAATACAGTTAACTATGCTCCGATGTCCAGAAAATATTAATTGTAAGGTGTTAAATGCGTAATCTTCCTTAGTTAGAGAAGTATTTTTATAGGCTTTTATTTAACCCGCTTTGTCATTCTGTCTGTCTGAGGGGGAATCTTGCGAATTATTTTTCACCTACTCGGTGAATTAAAAAAGTGTCCTTTTACAGAAATGCTTGTTATAGATGACAATACAATATTATGCAACATCCAGGTTTCCAACTTCAAAATTAGACTCTCAGGACGCCGAACTGGGGGTGGAATGTTGAAAAAAAAAAAAATTTTTTTCCGGGCATATGATATACTGTTGGAAAGAGCACTATTTGTCGGGAGCAAACTCGTATTTCATTTTCTTAACGAAACATTGGAAGTTTACTAAAAGTTTAAAAAAACACAAAAAGTGACGTGTAGCCCCGGTTGTGGCTCAGTTTTATAGCTAAAAATTTTGAACAAGGTTAAAAAATGCGCATCCTTGTGTATTTCTTTAGTTTGGAATATTTGGATTTCCAACTTTAAAAGCAGACCTTTGGGGCGCCGAAAGCTCGAAGATTTCAAAAAAATAATTTTTTTTCCCCGTTATGCGATATATTAGTGGAAAGATCGCTATTAGTCAAACATTGTGTTTCATGTGCTGAGGATTCCCCGTATGTATTGTATAAAAAACAAAAGATAATATAATTGAAAGAATGCGATCCATTATTTAATAATAAAATGTAACACAAATTTCTGTAAGTGTCCTATAATCAAGATATTGAATAAAATAAAGCAAAATAAAATACAATTATAAATTTATTGTTTTTTATTGAAATACATAGTAAAACGTCCAGACTAAAAAATAAAAAAAATAAAAATTGTTTTTTAAAAATAGCCTTTTATTTATGCACTAAAAAGTACAACATAACTTTATTAGTGTGCGACTACCAGATACGCATCTTAACATTAAAATCCGAAACTACAAAATATTCTGAAAAATAAAAGCGGGGGCCGCAGATTAATAATTAAATATTAATATTATAATACATCCTAAGCCAAAACTACAATCACTATTTAATGTTGTTCCATTGTTGTGCATCACAATACCACACACAACGAATATTTAATTATTAATCTGCGGTCCCCGCTTTTATTTTTCAGAGTATTTTGAATTTTCAGATTTTATTAATGTTAAGATGCGTATCTGATAGTCGCACATGAATAAAGTTATTTTGTATTTTTTAGTGCATAAATAAAAGCTTTTTCATTTTTTTTTTTTAAAATGATAATAATATGTTGTTAATTTAGTCGTTTATAAATTTTTATACTTCCTCCGATTTTCTAATATTACATTACGTACTATATTACACAGTTTTCGGTATATTCGCTAAAGCACGTAAATATTTGCTTTATGGACTGTCTTTGACTTTTTTTATTGTTTTTATTAGTTAATCATCGAGCCATTATACACATTTGTAATAAATTATGTGCGTTTAAGATAGATGCGCGATAACTTGTAAGATAATACAGTTAAAAAGGTATTTTCTGTACTAAAATAATCGATTATCAAAATCATTTCATTGAAAAACTTTCGCGTAAAATGTGATTTATGATTTATTCTTCAGGCCTTTTTCAAAAAAAAAAAGAAAAGGGACGAATTTTTAAATAAAGGAGTTTGCGTTATTTATTGAATACAGTTATGCAATGCCGTTTTGCAAGAAGTCTTTATGTCATGAAAGTAAAATGACTTATTTCGGTTCTAAAAGTTAGTTATAACAACGTATATGTAGTATGTACAAATTTGTAGGAATTTTACATATATTTAAGGAAAGATTAAATTAGGAAATTTTGCACGTAATTATTTATTACATTGTGTTTAAAGTAATATAGAGTATACGTTTTTTTTTAAATTAACAATTTTGTATTTACAAAGAGCATGTAAAATACGTTACACGTTTTGTATATATGTATTCCTTTAACCGATGTCTTTTTTAATGAATTATTTTAAAGTTTTAAGCTCAAGATGGAACCATATTTTGCAATTTTTCTTTAAATAAAAAGAAGCTAAAAGTACATTAGAGCAAATAAGTTATAGTCATTAGTTTATAAAAACTGCAAGTAAATTTTAACGATTCAAATTTTCGTTTTCTTTTATTATAAATCTGTTGCTAAGTGAATTTAATAAATAATAATTTCTTTTTTTTTTTAAACTACATATGTGTATGGCGATTTTGTAAGATATCTGACTTGATGTTAAATACTATTGTGATTATTCCACTCCACGGTTAATTTTCATTAGCTTTGTAAGTGGTTGAGTGTGTAGTGGATGATGCTGAAACTGTAGATTTTTTAGCGATATGCGGTAAAATAATTTAAAATTCGTATTATATAAGGTTTACGGAGTTCTAAAAACCATTCCTGATATAAAGTAAAGAAGAATCATTGTTATGTTTAAATTAATTAAAATGTTCTCTTATGTTTAATTATGTTGAATTTTATGTATAGTAATCGTCCGGTGCATGTCAGATGTTTTATGTAATGGAAAAAAAGAGAGATATTAAAATTTTCACGTTACAATGTATATATGTATATGTATTTATTTGTGTGTATATTTATACAATATGTTCATCGTTTTGAGCTTTAGAAAATTTTATTGTTATATTTTATTCATAAAAATATTAAATATCATGTAATAAAACTGTGCATGTTTCTGCAATTTACACATGTACATGTATTTTGTGCCTGCCTTTGTGATGCCACCTTCGTTTTACTTTTTTGAACACGGTCTTTCTCTTTAAACTGATTGATGTATTAATTTTGTCTCTTTAAAATTTTAAAATTTAAAATGATTTAGTTTTCAGATTTCAATCGATTTTCATTACAGAAACTATTACTTGGGTGTTACTAGGTCAGCGTGCACGATAAAGTCGAATAACATTTGTCGCATTTTACAACCGACTACGTTTTCAGACTTAGTTCTTAGAGTACACATAAACTAAAATTTGATACTTTAAAATGATGCTACTTGCCAAGATGGTTTTAAATTGATAACATTTCCTGTTTAACTCACCGAATTAATTGAAAGCTGTTTATGTAATGGGTTTTGATCGAACATATTTTAAAGATTATTTCGATTTTCAAAGAATCGCGATGGACGCTCTTTATTTTTTTCTAGAAAATTTCGTTAAAATTTTTTATCCGAAGGAATACGGGTCTGTGATTGCATTTTTTTGGGGTCTAGTACTGTATTAATTAAAATAAAAACTTTGCCCCGTAAATGATCCACTGAAATATTTTAGCAAATAGTACAATAAGCATTAATTGTGGACAAATAGAGGCCCCATTTTTCAGATAACGGGTAGTGAAATCACTTCTAATCTCACAATAAAGATTTACCAGAAAATGTAATCTTTAATATAGGTGCGGCAGAGAAATCGATCATATTTCAAAACGTAATAGCTCCATCTGTATGTAAGTTAGGAAAACAAGCTCGGTTGTGTTGGAAAGGGGAAGGAAGAACCTTTTATTTCAGTATCATAACGAACCACCGTGGGTGACTGGTCTGCCGAGCAACGTGCATATTCCGTTGGGCAGATTTTTCGTAATAATGATTCCTACACTCTTATAGTTCGTGATTTCCAAAAACGTTTCGCGTTTAGTGATAAAAAAAACCCGTGTTCACCAACAAAAACTTTACCAACATAGGTCAAAAACTTCCGAGCAAACTATTGTTCATGAAAAGCTCTTCCACTGACCCAAGGTTATGGCTTGAATGGGAGTTATGGCATGGGATGTCATCGGTCCTTTTTTTTTTTTTTTTCGGCGGTACAGTTAACGGCGAACGCTCCAATCAGCTTTTAAATGAGTTTATGCGACCCGAACTGTCAAGGTTACCCCAGGGAGCTGGTTCCAGCAAGACGGTGCGTCGTGTCATATGACAAGTGAAACGATGATTTGTTTGGAAGGAATGTTTGGTAGACGTTTAATTTCAAGAAACGCGCAGATTGTCTGGCCATCCCACTCACCGGATGTTTCTTTTTTGGTTTTCTTCAAAATGGGGGTTTGCCTTTTTTCCCACCGAAAATTTTGAGGGTTTTATAAAACTTTTTCACACTTTCAGTAGACCATATGAGGTATCTTCACGAAAAATTACAATTTGGTAAACCCATTTGCGCCAAAAATATAATAGCTTGTGTACTTTTTGGGAAACGGTTTTTAACCCATTTTCACCTTTTCAAGTTCGAATTTTCAAAAAAGTGTTTTTATTTGACATTTTTAATATATACATTATATTCACATGAAATTACACGCGATAATCACGATTCGTTTGAACTGTAGCGTGATTTTTGGTTTTCTCAAAAATGTGGTTTTACTCTTTTTCCCCTTTAAAACTTTGGGATTTGAAAAAAATTTTGCATACCTTTAGTACACCGTATGAGGTATCTTCATGCGGAATTACAATTTGATAAACCCATAAGTACCAAAAATATTAGTTTGTCTTTTGAAAAACAGTTTTTAACTCCTTTTCACCCCTTCAAGTTTGAATTTTCAAAAAAGCGTTCTTATTTGACATCTTCAGTACATAAGTAATGTTCATGGAGCTTTTAAATTATCTGGTGTAAATGGGTTCGGTTGTATTAGTTCTTAAAAAGCGATTTTCTGACTTTTACCCCTGAAGAATTTGGGATTTGAAAAAAAATTTCACACATTTGGTACATCATATGAGCTATCTTCATGCGGAATTACAATTTAATAAACCAATTTGTACCAAAAATATTAGTTTGTCTTTTGAAAAACAGTTTTTAACTCCTTTTCACCCCTTCAAGTTCGAATTTTCAAAAAAGTGTTCTTATATGACATCTTCAGTACATATTGTAATGTTCACGCAGAATTTCGATTATTTGGTGTAAATTATTTTGGCTGTATCGTGATTATTAGTTTTTTAAAAAACGATTTTCCGATCTTAACCTCTAAAAAATTTGAATTTTTTTAATGCATTTTGAGATGGCGTCAGCATATAGTATCGTTGTGTCAGGTGCCAATTTTCAGCTTCATAGACCTGGTAGTTGCAACGACAAGTTAATAATTGCTGTGCTTTCAAGTATTCCCAAATTTTCGCTTTTATATATATATATATAGATTAAAAAATGAGCGAGGCAAAAGAAATTTTAATTTGGCCGCTTTCGAACAGATAGCATCTCTTGATAATGCCTAACTGTGTACTTTTGACTGAATATAAAAAACTACACAGGATTATTGTTTCTTTAGCTCACTTTGTTTAAATTAGAAAAATTTATCAATTTCTCACCGAATTAGTGTCCAATAATATGATTTTACTTCAATTGTAGTTATATAAAATACAAATATAAAAGTTCTAATAACATATAGAAAACTATTAATAAAAAATCCTGAAGTAGTGGATTTGTAGACCCTACTTCACTTATTAACCTGGAAATACGAGTATGTACTATATTGCAGTGATCATATTTAACCATGATTTGGTAATTTAGATCGATTCTTAAAAAAAAAAAAAAAAAAAGTACAAAATAGATTAAGCAGTTTTTTAACAGCTGAAATTACATTGGTTAATTAGTTTCAAGGGTTTTTATTCAACCTCGTGTTCAAGCCGGAAGGATTTTTTTTTTTTCTGCGACAGATGTTCCACACTTCACAGATCTTCTTGGTGAACTACTATCTACTAATGAAATCGCCCTTTCCCCACATTATTTTAGCTGTAGTAGCAATTTGAAAGACGTAGGTCGTTCAGAAAGTAAATTTAATGATGCTGGGGCACTGCTCTCGGTGTTTTAGGCGAACGTTCTCTCATCTGTTTAGAATAGTTTCACATATCGTGGAATTTGGACGGCCCATTGCTATGTGTTTTATCGTGGAGCTGCAATTAAAATTTGCCGTCAAATGTGCATTGCTTTGCCAGTAAAAAAGTTGACTGCAATAAAAATACACCAAGAAGTATGTTCTGTTTACGGTGATAGATGCATAAGCCTGCAAATGGTTATGCGTTGGCGAATAGTGTTCCCAAACGGACATGAAGAGTTGCATGACGAAGAACGTGAGGGGTGACCAGAGCGCATGCGGTTAGTGAAGAGAACGTCGCGCTTGTAAAACAGCTAATTCAGGTAAATGCGTGGTATACTTAGACGAGCTGAACAAAAACGAAGTAAAGGCGAATGTAGTTGGTTCTTTCATTTGAACTATCATCCACGACAAACAGTGAGTATTTCGCCTTCTTATTGAACAGCACAAAACAGACCGCATAAATGCCGCTCGTTCCTTTTTTAATATGTACAGGGAGGCAGGGCTGCTGCACGGAGTTGTTACTGGAAACGAAACTTGGGTGTGTCACTACACACCTGAATCAAAATGATCATCGATAGAACCGATAGAGAAAGGTGGGCGACTTCTAAAAAAAAGTGCAAAACGACGTTCTCTTCCCGTAAAATTTCGGCGGTCGTGTTTTGTTAAGATTACCTCGAAAATGGTGAGATGATTAACGTGGCATACTACTGTGACGTTCTAAACTGCTACGAGCCGCAATAAAGAACAAAATGCCATTTCCTACGGAGGAGGAGGAACAGGTGGATTAGAGGGAGTTGTGTGTTAGTAGGAGGATAATTTTTATTATAAATAGTTTTACTTACCGGGTGTTGGAAAATTTGGACACGAAGAAACGGTCGCTGACGTTCACGGGAACGTAGTGTAGCAGAATAAACAAGCGCAGCTGGGAAAATAGGTGGATTTTTTAGGAAAGGTGAAAAGTCGGATGCGATGTAATTTTTAATGGTGATTCTCTCTACTTTCTTTATCAACACCATTAAAAATTACATCGCATCCGACTTTTCACCTTTCCTAAAAAATCCACCTATTCCTCCTCCTCCACTACTGATAAAGGTGGAAGACATCCTCATTATTCGGAGGAGGAGGGCCAAGTGGAAAACAGTCATTTATTGGCCAGTCGGAGGGCAAATATTATTTCCGCACCGACTGCTACAAACTTTATCATACACATTAATCGAAGTTCAAAAGGTCGTAAACAAAATTTTATCGAAATTTCAAAGTCTAATTAATCACGTCATCAAAAGTTGATAAGAACTTATATATAACCAGCGTCGACCAAACGGTAAATCGCATTATGCTTAGCTACCAGTGTTCAGTACACAGCGCTTGCGTTCACAAGGTTCCCAGCTGCGCTTGTTTATTCTGCTACACTACGTTCCCGTGTACGTCAGCGACCGTTTCTTCGTGTCCAAATTTTCCAACACCCGGTAAGTAAAACTATTTATAATAAAAATTATCCTCCTACTAACACACAACTCCCTCTAATCCACCCGTTCCTCCTCCTCCGTAGGAAATGGCATTAACATGGATCGACCAAGTTTCCGATACATCCCGTTACCCCACGATCTTGAAGCACAACAAGGAAGTTCCGATAGCACCGAGGCGATATCTAATAGTAATCGAATCAAACGGAGAACAACCACATCGACAACCAGACGATCCTCAACCTCCTACAAGAACTGTACAACGATCACCACGATCACCAACGTTATTACGAACCACAGCACCGCCTACTGTCCTACATAACCCTCGCACACCATCGCCGCCAAAACATATGGATGTTATCGCTGACCAACATCAGCAGTCGGCCCATGAGAGAAACTGATTCGCGAAACCCTGGACACAATGGCGCCGTTCTCGAGACCGATAGAGACATACACCCAATTCGAGTCGGAAGCGACAACAATAAAATCGTACCAAACAACAACGACCGAAGAAGTCCTCCATATAATTCTCAGTCAAGATGTCGAGACGATGGACCTACAAACGAACGTAACCCGTTATCACCCATTGTCTACCACTCTTCAGGATTAGCACACACTAATACAGCACAAAGTCCGGAATTATCTCCATCCCATGCTTCCAGTAGCCCGTCAACTATTCAGCTGCCGAAACATTTATTCCAGACGAAGCGCTGGCGACCGTCGTCTGGTGTACATTCGTCCTACATAACCAGTGCTTTGCCGCCGATTGGAAGCGAAGAGGATTTACGTGGTCGCAAGTCCCCACCTTCATCGAATTCAACCATGGCGACCACGTCCATATTTTATACGGCGGAACAACGACCGCACAGAATTGTTCCAGAATCAGAGCCAGAATCACAGATTATCACCATGCAACAACTGCTGGAGTTGCAGAGTCGACTGTTACAAATTTATTGAGTCAAAAAATGTTTCTTATCTACGATAACGCTCGCCCGCATTCGGCTCGTGTAACCCAGGAAAAATTACGAAAATTCAAAAGGCAAACTTTCAAACATGCACCCTACTCGCCTGACCTTGCCCCAAGCGATTATCACCTTTTCCCCCTGATGAAGGAAAATTTGAAGGTCAGCGATTTAATTCGATGCAGATCTCAGGCGCTATGACAAAGTACTTCAAAAAGATGGACGCAAATCATTTCAACTTAGGAATTAAAAAACTTGTTATTCGTTGTAAAAAAATGTCTCAAAAGAAGTGGCGATTATGTAGAAAAATAGAACATTGCCTGCAGAATTTTAAAAATAGCTCTGTTCTTGTGTTTTCACCATAATTTTATAATACTTTCTGAACAATCTTCGTACGTTCATTTTCCATGCTGCAGTCGACAGTTTCGCTTACTAATGACGACACTTGCTCCGATAAAATTGAAAACAAGACATCGAAGATCAGATTTTAAAATATTTATAAACTGATAAAATGAAACTGAAATAGAAATAACTGCGAATGAATGAAAAGAGAGAAAGTGGCATTATAGGGAGATCTAAATTAAGAATACAGAAATACAGAAGTGATTATTCTCTGAACAGATGGTGAGTCATTCGAAGATATGGCCAACACCGCGCATGTAATTTAATTCACAGGTTATCAAGAGAACAAATTAAGGACAATTAAAAAAGTGCGAAGCTAGAAGAAAGGATTAAATTTAAGGTGGAAATATAAAGGGGAAACAATGTAGATTAGGAAAGAAATGGAGTTAGGTTCGGAGATAAAGTTGAATTAACAAGCAAAAAGAAAGAGGAATGGAAAAATGTAGATGGTAGGTGTCAACTCATGTTTTTTGCACATATGTAATAAAGAAAAACTCATGCGAAGTTTACCTTAGAGTAGCGGGCACATCTCGGTGAAAGACATAATTATATTTTGCAATTTTCTTTGCATTTTCTTAAATGAAAAAAATCGGACTCTGAAAATATCCTATTATCAAAACAACTCCATATTTCAGACAAGTTATGATTATTACATATTTTGAACTTAGATTAATCATCCGGAAGTTTGCAAATTTTTAACAAAATTTTTGTTTTCCTTCTTTTTTATAGAATTAACCATTTTTTTTTTGCAATTTTTGACATTTAACTTTATAGGGTGCTCATTTTTTTTTTTTAAAAAATAAATTTCTCCGGTTTTCCACGGCTCTTTCGATATTTTCCGACCCAGAAATTAATAACCATATAGGAAAATCGTCTAAGTATTTCGCAATATGTTTTCCAGTATAACTCGATACAATTTAACCCCAATGATAAAATCTCAAATTACTAAATGTAATTTTTCCTTATCGATACATAAAATTCGAACACCTTCATTTTCAGCTTTATCCTTTTGATTACTAACAAAGTTCAATGAAATTTGTTATAATCCATTTCGAGTAAATGTACATGTGCTAGTTTTGCAATCGTTTTTATTATTTTCAAGTTCTATATACATTATATAATACGAAGGTATTTCTAGATGTTTTTCAAATTCCCTGTCTTCTAATTGGTTTCCGGAAAGTGGTTAGCCTGAATATATTGCAACGAATGTAAGTATTGTATAATTTTTTTAACTTGCATTCGCTGATGGCTTAAACCGAGAACACCCGGTACGAATGCATTGATAATTGTTTGTCGTTTCGGTGTATCGAGTGTTTTATGGCCTGTCCGATTTGTTCGACGGCATTAGCGAAGGGGACGGATAGACAGTTGCGGTCTTAGGCGAAATACTTGCGCGACAGCGATAAGTTTGGAGTAAATGATATTTAGAGTTAATGTTCGCATTATATTATATCGGTGTGATACAAGTAATTACATATTTATACTGTAACGATTTCGATTATCTTCATGTGCGAAGTTCGTTGTTTTACATATTCGATTATTGTGATAATGTTTTGATCGTTTACTTTCATTTCATAAATTAAATATTAAAGTGTTTTTTAAATACTGATTTAAAATGGAGTACAGTACGAACGATTTTAGAATTAAAAAAGAATAATTTTTATTAGTGTTCGAAGAATGTGTTAATTTCTTGATTGTCCCAGGTTTATTATGACAATTATACAAACTTCAATGAATAAGAAAAAAACACTAAAACGCATTTTCGAAATATAATGTGATTCAGCTGAATCGATTTATGGCTATAAAAGGAAAGTGAAACTTTTTAATTTTTAGAAAAGGATTTTACGAAATTTAACGAGAAAAAATTGGCTGGACGCTTTCTCTATACTGTTTATTGAAAGATTTCCACACAAAACATAGAAGACTGATGAACAGGTGATTAAATATTTTGCATCGCAGAGATAGAACAGGATCCACGCACACACACTTATAGATAGATAAAATTGATATGAAATTCCATTGAATAAACACCATAATAGTTATACCAAAAATAATATTAAGATATTTATGCATTATGGTTGAAATTTATTACCGATTCTTGCAATCGTCTGTCAGATAGATAAATAAAAAGAATAATAATTAGAGTTAAAATTTTCATAATAGTGCATGTTTATTTTTTGCTTCATTTCTAAGTAAATTTGATTCAATATCTTCACGAATTGTGCCATCTGGATAATAAAAAATTTGGTTTTATATTGCACGTTTCAGCGTTACCGCACAATTCTACACGTTTAAAGAAGAGTGATAAGAAATGTTGAAAGAGTTTGACGAGTTTTTGAAAACAGTCCTAAACGATTTGTCACTGAGGATTGCAGTGCGTAAAATTTATGGCAGACAAGCGTAAGACGAATGCTTCGTGAAAATATAAACTCGTGTATATTGTTATTATATGTATAACAACCGTAAGCTACCTAGAGATGAAGTCCTCTTAGCTAAGCTTGAAGCAAGTGAATTTTACTAAAGAAAACTTCGAACGATAGATCAGACATCTCAATCTCAGGTGCCATAACATAGCACGTTGGCGCAACCTATTCGTACATTTATAGCTTGTACAGATATCGATTATGTACACTGGGCAATTATTATATACAGTACGAATGTGTACACACGCAAGACTACATTCGCAACTGATTAGTAATCATTTGATTTATCGATGTACAAGTGCAGTCCGGTGTGGGTCTACTGTGTACTGACCTAGCGCGCATATGATGTTCTACGTGGTGGTTTGCCATTGCCTTCCACGTGACTATTAGCGATTATTTATTTATTTATTTAATTCTTGTAATAAGTTCGTCGTCGCTCGGGATCGAACCCGTGACCGCCATATCGGAAGTCAAGCGCTCTAGCAACTAGGCTATCGCGACGACCCCCAGATCAGACATACTTCTATTTAAATGAATTAGTAAATGCTGCGCATTGAAAACTGCACGAACGGTTACGGAAAAATCTGCCTACAGTGCAAAAGTCATAGTCTGCTTTGGATTTGAACAAACAAAAATTGGACTTATCGGAAAATATATATTACAAATTAATCATCGACATGTTTCGGGAACACAATCCCATATTGTCGGTAATTAATTCCGATAAAGTCTAATTATTGTTTGTTCAAATTTGAATGGTCACAAAAAGTTATGGATCATCAAGTATCTAGTCTGATTCGGAGTTGCAAGTTACGGCATTATTATTAGGTCACACTTTTTCGAAGAAAATAGAATAACGATGAGAGTTTGATATGTGTTCATACGTTGAAAACATTTTTGATAGCGGATCTAAGAAAAAAGGCGCAGATCAATGAAAGCTGCTTTCACCAGAATTGTGTCACAAATTAGGGGCTAAGCAAAAACAGGGTAAGAATTGCATTTGGCGAATGCGCTATTTCTTAGTTTTACATTCACTTGAACAGCCGACCTCCCGACCTTAGTGCTTACGATTTCTTCTTATCGGGTTCTCCTAAAGCATCCGTATCTACACATCAATAAACCGGGAACTCTGGCAAAATTAAAGGAAAATATTTGGCACGAACTTTTAGCGATCAATAAATCTCTCTGCAAACAAACGAGGCAGAGCGTTGTAAAAAATGGTAGCATGTATACAAAAATAAAAGGTCATCTTGTTAACTAATATTATTTTTAGCCCTTAATGTAAATTAATTTGTGCTACTTCTGGTTTTTAGTTATTTTTCTCCGATTATATAAATTTGGCGGTTCCATTTCATAGGGGGAAGAAAAAGTGTTAGACTCTGATGGACCTTACATATTTTAGGGATTCCATCGGTCGGCAGTAGATAGAATAAAAATTCATCGGGGCATTTTAAATGATAAAAAAGTAGAGATGATCTCTATTGAAAAGCATACGAAAATTTCAGAAATTCCATTTATAGTCGTTAATTTAGAAGCATGAGCGAAAGAAGAAATCGGAAAAGTGAGACGGATGAAGGGTCGGTACGTATCCGCACGTACACTAAGTAAGATTCGTCTAAAGTAACATGTGTAGCGGAAAAGCACGTAACTGATCACCTGATGACAAAAAATAAAGCGAATTATTATCGGCTTAACAAGACAGTACTCGGTTAGTGCGAGAAAAGACTAACGAAAACATGTCAGATGATCGTGAAAAATTAATCTATTCTTGGCAGTTTTGAGAATCGGCGGTCGCGCGCGTAAAACACGTCATATTAATCGTCATAATTTTCTAGTCCGTGATTTTTAATCGTTTTACGTCATCTTACAGCCGTTTAATTTAATACAGTCGTAATCGGCGTAGCTCCAGTACAGTTTAAAATATGTAAATTGAATTTTGTAAACTATAGTCGTGAAGAACTAATAGACAATAACACCTAGTGCCAAAATTGGCTCGGAATCTACATAATCGGGGTGCGCAGTACTCTTTCTTCGTCAAGTGGTGGAACCAAACAGGCCAGATATTACGTATCATTTTTTCACCTTTACGATTTTTTTACAGTTGTGTCGGTAAAATTTGAATACACGAAGTTAGTTCTAAATATTATGTGTTGCATGCCGTGTATTACGTGATTATTATCGTAACTCGGGTTCTTGTGAAGCTGCACTTTTTTTGGTCGCTCTGTTGTAAAGATTAAATTACTAAAATATTAATAAAATTTAATCACGATATAAACTTATCGTCGTGTGAAGATCTGCGAAAGAAGTGTTTACACGATCGAAAAAGTGTCACTGAGACTCTTAAACAAACGATAAAATAAAAATAAAAATAAAATTATACATTGAAGCGGCGCTGCTTCCTCTCATTCCTTCTTTTAAAAAAATTCCATTCTCTAACCTGAATTCCCTATGTAAAAAGTTCCACCTCAGACTTTGGTCATATATTTACCCCTCCTTCTTTCGTAACGATCAATCTATCTGTACAACCTAATCTTCCTTCTGATCCCTGGTTCTTTGAGTTTCCTTTACTTCCCTGTTCTGTTGGCATTTCTATGATTCGCTTGCGTTTTGGTCATTCTGCCCTCCCTTCCTCTCGTTTTCGCTATTCCCTCGTTTTCGCTATTCCCTCGTTTTCTCTTCGAATTGTCCTCTCTACTTCAATGAACCGGTGTTTTGTGACACCAATCACATCTTTTTTAAATGTCCGTTCCTTTCTGTCGAACGTTGTATTTTATATTCTTATCTGCTGAAACTTAAACTACCTACTCTTTATTGTGCATCTTATATTTTGTCCTTCCCCTCGCCATCCATTATTTCATCCACTAGTTCCTTTATATTGTCCATATCTGACCGAATCAAAGTTTTTAACTGACGGCTCTTTTCTTTCTTGTTGTTTCTAGGTGTAGGTCCGTGGCTGACGTGCCCAAAAAAAAAAAAAACAAAAAAAAAACGGATCTGTTATTTATAGCGATAATTTTACGGTGTTTTATTAATTAACGATCTCTCGGACATCGAATCTGTCGTCGCTATATAGTGTTTTCAAGGATGCTTACTCGGCCGAAACCAAAAATACTCCTGTGCATGGTTGTAAGAACAATCACATCGAGTAGAGACTGCGTTGATGTCTGCATGGTAGTCATAAAGAGCTAAAGTAGTGTCATGTGCCTTCGGCGAAAATGCATATCCGTACAATATGTCGAATTGCGTTGAGTTGAGGGAAGATTTTATAAAAATCTCGCTAAAAACAGGCAGGGCAGTCAGTGCGGTGATCTATTGATATATGATCTAGAAAATCTTTTATCTTTCGTGTTAGTGTGTGTATCTAATCGTCGTTGTGCAACCGTCGAAACAGTTTTTGTATTTTTTTTTGCCTGAACAAATACAGTTCATTTGGCCAACACAGTGTTAATATTCTAGTCGTCGCATTATTATTACTTTTGAAATTTCGAACGCCTTGCCGTTTCAAAGCCGTTTCACCACATTTTTGAATATTTTCTGTTTTTTTTATTAATCGCGACTGTTTCGTCAAATACGTTTACAAATTGTTTTTTTGTGTGTGTTGATTGACCTCTAGTCAGAAATAAAAGCGTTTTTTTTTTTTTTTTCAAGTTTGGCCTTCTAAGGACCACATAAAATAATTTATGCACGATTCAACGCCTTCCTTTCCAGCCAATATTTTTTCATCCTTTGCCGGTGTTCTTCTTTTCTTTCCTTCGTCCATATTTTTCCAAGTTTCTTCTTCTGTTTTTCTTTAAAACTTTTGAACATTTCTATTTTTTTGTTCTATCTGGAATTTCTTCTTCTTCTATCTTCATTTCATTTCATTTAAGTGTCCTTTTTAACTTTCACAAAGCAACCTATTCGCGTATTCTGATTTTTATCAAAAAAGTCGAATATCTTTTTGGTTAGTCTTTCCGGCTCCATCCGTTTAAGATGACCATAAAACGAGACCCTTCTTTTGCGTATGGTATCTGTTATTTTCTTGACTATTTCATATACCTCTTTATTAGTTCTTAGTTTCCATATATTATTTTCATATTTTAGTCCAAGGATTCTTTTTATTATCCTTCTTTCTTTCTTTTCAATTTCCTTTACACTGTTTATTGTATTTATTGCGAGGCATTCCAATGCATAAAGACATTCCGGCTTAATCACTGTACTGTAGTGTCGTATTTTAGCATTTCTGGACATCGATTTCTTGTTTATACATTTCTTGTTAACTGAAATGCTGTTTCCATTTTTTGCGCTCTTCTCATAATGGTTTACTTGTCCAGCGCGTTTGGCTCTATCATTTCTCCTAGGTATTTAAATTTCAAAGCTCACTGAATACTGTCATACCTTGTCCTCGTGTATTTTGGAGCTTCCCTGATGGTAGTTATATATCGGGGGTTTTCCAAAGAAATTTGTAATCCTGCCTTTTCTCCTTCTTCTTTTAACATATCTATTTATTTTATTGCATCTTTTATATTATTTGACAAAATTGCTAAATCGTTTGCAAAAGCTAGACAATCAATTGCTGTCATTATTGCTTCTTCTTAATTAGATACTCTAAATACCTTCTTTCGTTGTTCTACTTCTCCATTCCCTAATTATCTTTTCTAGTACACAATTGAACAGTCCATCCCCTTGCCTTACTCCTGTTTTAATTTCGAACGGTTTTGATTCTTCTCCTCGCTCTTTTTGTACGCTTCTGTATTTATTTTTTATTTTTATAAGTCATTATCTGTTTTTATTTCTCCTTTGTCCCAATTGTGACCCGTTGTTTTTTTTGTTTTTTTTTTTTTTTTTTGTTCCTTTTATATTTTTATTTACCTTTTTTCTCATATGTTTTTATATTATTTTATTTTTATCTATCTGTTGTTGTGCGTTTTGTCGGTTTTTCCTGTTTAGATTTGGGTTTTTCATGATTTTCGATTCTTATGTTATTGTTATTGTCGATCGCAATTTTCGCTCCGTTCTTCAGTTTGCTATGGCCAGTGTAAGCTGGTTGAAACGTTAAGCGAATAAATATCTTTTTAAAAGAACACGCAGTTGTTTCCGAAAATTATTTATTACTTCTCCTAAAAATTTAACTTTTGATACTGTGTTTGTCAGTGTTTGCTTGATGATAGCAGTAAGTCTATCATCCACACCAAATTCCTGTAATATGTTGAATAATGATTCTTTGTCTAAAGAGTCATATATGCTTTCCTAAAGTGTCGACAAAGGTTACAACTATGCTTTTAGATCTCAGTCTTCTATATTTCAGTATTAGCTTCAAATTCAGTATTTGTTCTGGACATCCGATCTTCCTTTTCTAAAACCAGCCTGGTATTCTCCAAGTTTTTCTTCTACTTGATATTCCAGTCTACTTTGTATTGGTTTTGAAAGAATTTTATATGTTACCGGTAAAAGTGATATTCCTCGGTAACTATTGAGGGTCCGTCCGATCTCCTTTTTTATGAAGTGGGTGAATTAGCGCCATTTTGCAATCCTCTGCTTTATATTTTCTGATTCCGATATTCTCTGAATTATTTTTTGTAATATTTTAATTGTATTAAGGTCTGCATTCTTCCACATTTCTGCAATTACGGCATCCTCCCCTGCTGTTTTATTGTTTTTCAAATCTTTAATAATTCGTTGAATCTCTTGTACGTCTGGCGATACTGAATTTGAAAACCTATGCCTCGGATTTTGTTTCGGAAAAGTCTCTCTCGATTGTTTGCAGTTTAGCAGTTTATCCAAGTATATCGCTAGTACCTTACAGTTATCCAGATTATTTAGAACAAGTTTTCCTTCTTTATTAAACATAAACTGGGCGGTTGATATTTTAATATATTGTTCTTAAAGGTTTTATAAAATGATCTCGTATTCTTGTTCTTCAAGTCTTCTTCTTAAAGCCGTAGTAACTGTCCCTTCCCTCTTATAATTCTTAAAGTTCACATAATCATTGTTATTTTTCGTGGAATACCAGTTTTTCCATATCTGGTTTCTTTTTACTAATATTTGTTCGCAGATTTCGTTCCACCATCTATGCTTATTATTTTTTTTGAGCGGTACTATATCAAAAGCTGCATTCACCAGTTTTGTTTTCATTGCAGTCCATTCTTCTAATTGTATGCTTTTCAACTTTTCTTGAAACTCACTGTTTCTCGATTTCAGAATTTCTGTATCCATCTTCGGTACTTTTAACTTTCGACTTACTACTTTATTTTGTGAAAGAAATTTTAATTTTATTTCGGTCAAGTAACGATCCGTTTCAATATTTACTCCTTTTCTAACTCTTATGTTCATTATTTCCCTGTGATTATGATAAGATATAGCCATATGGTCAATCTGAAATTCTCCCAAATTGGGATTTGGTGATTTCCATGTCTTTTGCTTTCTTGGCAATCTCTTTCCTGTTTGTTATTTTATGTGCTGAATATTCGCCTACAGTTTTTTTTTATATTTTCTCTCTCTAAAAACTTGCCCGTTAAAGTCTCTTAATAATATTTTAACGTTATTCACAGGAGTTTTTGATATTTCCAGTTCCAGAAGTTCCCAGAATTTTTCAACTTTTTCAGGATTTGTTCGATTAACATTATTAATCGGAGCATGGCAATTTATCAAAGTGTACGTTTTATTTGCACACCGTATAGTCATGACTGATATGCACTCACTTGGCGAATAAAAACCTGTAATTGAATTTAATATATGTTTGTTCACGACAAATCCTGTTCCAAGATATGGCATATTTGTTCCCGACATTCGACCATTCTTGCCTTTAACGATGCTATACCCTTCCGATTCCATTATATCCTCACCCGTGAATATCGTTTCTTAGTGTCATGATTTGTATTTGAGTTTCCTCAATCACTTTTATCAACTGTTTTGATTTATCAACTTTCAATAGTGAATTTACGTTTAATGCTCCGGAAAAAACATTTTCGTTTTGGTCTTAACTTCAACGTTTGTAATTTATTTATTTTGCATGCAGGTCCAGGCTCTCCAGAAAATGATAGCCCGGTGACGATTCTCCTTTCAGTTTACCTCCTGGAGTAGTTTTATGAATATTACTTTCCATCTTGCGTATCATTTGAAATTTATTTTGGGAAATTTGTTTAAAACCAATTCATAATTTACGCTGAGATTGTAAGTCTCAGCAATGTACTTCAGTCGCCCCTAACATGGGAAACCGACGCTGACTAGAAAGCCATCCCATTGGGGACAGACGGTTCTGGATTTGGTTGCCGCTTGGAAAGCAGTGGGCGAGGCATATTTATCCAGACGCCCACAACTCACCAAGGGTTATCGGGCAGTCGTAGAAAGGTAAATTTTTTATTAAGCAGTTTCCAACCCGCCCCTTTACATCTTCGCGCCCACTACCCTATCACCACTGGAATTGCCTACCCGAGGCTTTCCACCAGTGGTTGCTCTTGGTCCGCGACTGCTATTTGACTGACATTCTATTCGCAGCTAACTTACATATCTGGAGGTCTTTCCACTATCCGCCATCCGATGACGCGCCCTATTCCTGGTTAGAGTCCCGGATCCTTGGAAGCACATGTGTTTAGTACACGTACCCCCAAGGGGGAAAAGCGTTATTTATTATAATTTCTTTATCGTTCGGTTGAACACGTGGTCGTACAGTGACCCACGTAAGTAGTCACTTTGACCCGATCTGGTAATGCTACGTGAAAAACTTATATCGAACTTAGATATACATATATGTTTTTTAATGAATAAGACATGTTTACCTCATAAAGTTTCTTTAACATTAAACGATTAACTGTTCTCGCCTTACCAATTAGGCGAAAATTTGATTTTTGCAGTACTACTAAAGGATTAAGATGATTTTTCACCGACCCACCCCAATGCACGATCATCTCATATTCCAAAATCGGTTGATATAATGTGTCAAATATAACCGGTGTAAATGTATAGGTGAGAAATGCTTATTAAGATGATAAAATATATAATTCATTCTTTTAAATTTTTTTCTGTTTTCAAAGCATTTGAATTCCTGATTAATTTGCTGTCTAACGCTAAACCGAAATATTTCACTCCATCCCTTCTATTCAACGCCTTTTTTTTTATCACATTTAATCTTGAAATTCTCCCATAAGTTGTGTGCTTGGTAAATATAACAAATTTTGTCTTATTTTCGTTTACAACCAGTTTGTTACTATGTAGCTAATTAGTAATTTCATCTACATCTTGTTGAATTCGACTCTGCAATGTAGAAGGATAACGGGAATTCATCATAATAACCGTGTCATCTGCATAACATATATAGGTTAGTGCCATTTAAACTTAAATTACAAAGGCCATTAATGTATATCAGAAATAAATGCGGATCTAAAATGCTACCTTGTTGTAAAATCTTTTACTATATACATTATTTATTTTTGTCATATTATACCTGTTTGTTAGGTATGTTTTAAACCAACCGTAAATAATCCCTCTAAATCCACATGCGTACAATTTTCGTAAAAAAAACATCATGATAAACTGTATCAAAAGCTTTATGTATGTATAAAAAGCTTTACATATGTATCAAAAGCTTTACATATGTATCAAAAGCTTTACATATATGTAAAAAAACAGATGATACTGATCTACCGTCCTTCAAATTTTCAGATATACGAGATACGCTCAAAGATCGCATCATCTGTACATCTGTCCTTCAAGAAGCCGTATTTGTTTAGGCTAAAGAAATTGTTTTGATGAAGGAAATAGGGGATAATTTTCCTTACGTATTTCTCAAAAAAATTGGCTATTGTGGAGGAAATACAAATATGTCTGTAATTGGATACCTTTTTGTATCGCCACTAGTAATGACCGAAACAGCTCTTTTCAAAGAGTTATTGTTCCCGTTCATTTTAAAGAACAACTTTTCTTATCAGTTTCCAGCTTTTTTACATCCCGACTTTCAATTCTGTAATAACTGTTTTTTAAACAGCTCTCTGAACAGATAGTACAGCAGTTCTAATGTAACAGTTCTCATTTCACTGTTTCAGCTCTCATTAATTAAAAATAAATAAGCAGTACTACAATTTACAATAACATACGATCGCATCGCAATTTTTGTATATGCTTAATAGTAAAGAAGTTATAACAGATAACTACTTAAAACAGTTCGAACCAGCGTCTTACCAGTTATAGCTAATAAAGTTGTGATTTCTCGTTAGGTGTTTTTCTTTTTTAGTAAATCATTTAAAATTGAAATTTTTTCGTAACTATCACTGAATGAATGATCAAAGCGAAATGTTGGTGCCAGACGGAGTCCTCACACGAAATACAGAGATCAGCGAGCAAATTCCATTCGCATTACCATAACACGTTACTGGTGTGGCAGTGATACATCATTACTATCAATATGTACCACTGAGGTATGCGCGATTCAGGCCCGTGCAATACTCTTCGCTTGTTCTACTACAACGAAAATCGTCAAAACTGAAACAGAAACTCTTTGTTCAACTTACCGCCTCTATGTTGCAGCTTTTTTCTACTGATTAAACAGTAAGTTAAAAGAGTTAGGAACTGAGAACTGTTACAATTATTTGCGAACTATTTACGAAACCAGCTCTTTTTTAAAACCTGTTCTTTAAGAACAGTTAGCTCCTGAACAGATCATCAATAATCGCCACCTTTATGTACTGAAGTAATAGTTGCTAGTGTTGCTATTTTTAGAATTTCTGGAAATATATTCCTAATATACGTAGAATTATTGAACAGTTTGACAGAAAAATTTAAATTCCCTTTTATCGTTGGTACTGTTAAGCCATCAAATCCGAAGGAAGTCTTGTTGGATAGAAAAAGTATCGCATCTCTTTGATGCCGTTTTGTGCGAATTCGAGGAATGCAAAAGAACTTGAAGTCATCGGTAGGGTTAGTGTTGCTTTTTTTTAAAATTTGACATCACATTCACTGCTTCAGATTTTCCGGACATTACTTTCGAAATATGCATTAAAATACTCGTAAAGAATAATTTTGATATCGGCAACGTTTACCATGTCAGCGTAAATTTTTATTTTCTTAATACTGTGACCATTTTTACCAACTATGCTCCTGACTGCATGCCAGAAACTTTTTTGGTTCATTTCGTACTTGTCTAAAAGGTTTGTGTGATATCTTCGCTCTTCTGATTGATTCTTGTACGTGTTTAGAGAAGCAGATTTATAATCATTTGCTAAATTTATGTTTTGAGGAAAAGATTTAAATAATTTATAGGCCTCATTTTTAAAGTAAAATTTCACTTGTGATCCACGGAGATTTATTACGTTCTGTATGGCTTGACTTTCGATTTTTTTTGCTACAACTCAATATGAAAGTAAATGTTTGAATAAACCAGTTAAACTTTTCATCAATTGATAATGCATCTGTATAAATAGTTGGCAATTAAGTTTTTGCCAGTTCGTTACTGAAATGCGATTTTTCAAAGTGATATGAGATATATTTTTTGAATTTTAACTTACCGAAGGATCGAGCTCTGTGATCGGGAAAATCTAAATTTTAACTACTGTATGTGAATTTTGGATTAAGTACATCATTATTTATACCTTTAACAAAAACATGATCCAAGCATGGAAAATAACTTAGATTATTTCGCCGGTAATGTGAACTCATTCATCATACTCGTACTAATGAAATCATTTATGTGTAAAGTATTAATGTGGTCCCCGCTATTTCATTCATCTAATAATTTTATATTAATGTCTTCTATTATAATGACTTTATCAGGTAAACTTGTTATTATGTTTTGCAACTCGTCTTCGAAATTCGTTTAACTGGTGTTATAAAAACGGTATATACCGATATTAATACAATTTGTACTTTCAAAGAGTAACGACACTCTTACAATATTCCCAGTTGTCATGGTTAATTCCCTGTTATTAAATTGTATCTCCTTTTCAGTATAAACAGATACTCCTCCCGATCTTTTGTCACTACTACATTGTGCTACATGACTATACCCTGTGGTACGTTATATCGACAAACTTCATATTCATACAACCCCATATTTCAGTAATAATTAAACCGTAGTACTTTGATGTGTGTAAATATATATATATTATAAACGTTTCTTATTTTTTTTATTATATAAATATACATATATGTATGTGTACTTATGACTGATTTTATATTTTATCGATTAATCTTTTATAAACAACCATTGTAAAGTTGTATTGGCAACTAAGCTCGCATATCAAAAAGACAATATGATGTATAGATTACGTAAATTAGAAAAAAAAAAAAAACTTATCGATGCCCTCAACGATAATTCGATATTCACCGAAAGACAGATAAGCTTATACGTAGAATAAGAACGGGAAATCACAAACAATGGTTAACATTTTATGTAACGACATTTTTAACTATTTGCAGATTTGTTTTTTCTATTTCACCGTTATTTTATTTTCATTTGTTTCACTTATTAGTTACATATTGGGAAGAAGGAGGAAAGGTATGGGCTATCAAAAATCGTCGAAATTTAAGGACCGCGAAATTACAATTCGTAACTGTGATCCTTAATTGTAGAATTTCGGACGCTCAGTTAAACTGATGAAATTCATTTTATTTTTCCAATCTGTCCCAAACGAGAAAGTCCGATACGCAAAAAAGGGGCTACATTTTGTTGTTATCGTAACTGAGATGTATTTTTTCCTTAGCGTAAAAATTGTATTCGTACATTTAATTACTGCATTTCCCTTTGTTTCGGCCGTTAAAGAATATCAAAATTAAAAATTGGCATATATATTACAAATATTCGCACTTGAACGTAAATTTAAAATTAATCGAAGTGACTTATTAACTTAAAATTAACAAATGTAATTATTTTTAAATTTCCGATATAAATATAATTTTCTGACCTCAGAGAAATAAAATAAATAAAATATACTGCGTATTATTTTTTCGTAATGCGAAGTATTTATATTTTATATGAAAAACGGTAACTGCAGAAGAAGCGTTACAGAAGGAAATTCTGTACTCGGTTGTATGTAAATGAATTAAAAATTTCTAACCTTTAATGAACATCCAGCGGCTGAAATTGATCTGGGTAAAAACCTATCTTTTACTACACAAGTGTGATATAACATAACGTTCTATCAATTTTATCAATCTTTTACTGCACAAGTGTGGTATAACATAACGTTCTATCAGTTTTATATGAATTTAGGGCTGCAGTACGCTTATTTTTTCCCAAATAATGCTCAGTTTTTGCTGACGTAAACACTCTATATTCCTTTTTTTTTTTTTTTTTTTTTTTTTAATATTTTCAAATGATATTTCCATAACTACAAATGTTATTATATAGATATTTTGTAAAGTTCACATCTCTAATTTATTCCGTTATTAAATGATTATTTTCAAAATGAATAGTTTTGTTTCCATCGGCGCCTTATTCGATCCGCGTCAAAACATTACGCTTCCGCTACAAGGACAGTTCTCTACAATCTGGCCTTCAAACAACGAGGCACAGTCGAACTAACAACAATATACGAAAATGTCTGCTATAAATTTTGTAATAAATAGAGTGTTATTATGTTTAGACAGCACACTATAACTTATTCGCTCCGCATAAAATATAAAATTAAAATACTGCCAAAGCTCTAGAATACAAGTTTTCCCTTAAAATCATCGGAAACGTATAGCAAAGCCGAAATTACTTTTGAGCAGTTTTAATTGAATGATATTTTTCTAATTAAATATGGATTTCTAAAACAGCTATGCACAAATTTAATTTCGTGAAATAAAAGTGCACTTGCTGTTTGCACATTGCTTTAGTATTGATTTCAAATTCTGATTTGTTATTTGTTTATTATGACGAAAATAGTCCGTGTATTGTAATATTTTTCACTACGCAGTCACATAAAATGCGCTCATTTTAATTTATAATTTTTTAAAAAGCTAACAAGCGAATATTTAATGAAAAATTACAACAGGCGCACAAAAATTTTCATTACGTTTACAACTGTACGCATTAGTTAAATCTTGTAATGATCATTGTAAGTTGAGATTTTTTTTGCACACTAACCAGGCATTAATCGTTTCAAAATCTTCAGAGCAGTCATAAAACTCGAATATATAATATATCATATATATATATATATGTATATAAAAACTCGGCCATTTTGGCATCGCAAGGGGCTATGCCTTTTGACCCGTCTTGCTTATATTTATGTCTCTTTCTCTTCTATACGTTGTATAAAATTATCAAAATTTACAACATTATTCTAAATCGGTCCATATGAATATAATAACATAATCCTATAAAATATGACAAACATTACATAAAATTGGGACATTTTTTTGGAACATTTTTTCTAATGGGGGGTAGCCTAAGAATTACGTTGTTAATTAATATTCCAAGATTGTTAAGTGTATGCTAAGATTTTAATGCTAAAGACCAGTTATTAACATTCTGAAAATAATGATGGCCTCTGACAAATATTTGAAAAAATTAGTGTCTTGCAACGAATGATAAAATAATCGGATTACACTGTGGGCGGAGATTTTCCATAAAATAATCGTAACCTTATGTTTTAATTCAAAAATTAAAACTGCGATACAATTTCGTAATTAAATTTCGCGTAGCCCAATAATCATGGTGTATTAATATATTTCTGATAAAGTTTTTAATTTAATGTTTTTTAAAAGTCGAATCATTAGGAAAGTCATAAACTATCACGTATCTAGGAAAAATTACTGAAAAGATTCTACAACAAAATTAGAAGGGCGAACTTTTCTATTTACTTTTTAATAATTATTTCTCGTGAATTAAATGATTTACTGTTTGTTAGAATCATTTTTTTCCCCCTGCAGCACTGCCGAATTCAAATTTTCACCAACCATCACCGGGGTAAGTGTAACTGTTATCTGTGCAATTACATTTATTTTATACGAGGGCAATAGTTACTAGTGGTTGTTTGACTTCGCTGACAGTTATAACCACGAACTAGGTAGTTATTTAATGAAAGTGTTATCGACGTGACTCACAGGGTATGCTTTTTTGAAAACATACAATTTTAAGCGAATTTATAAAAGTATTTATGGTTTTACTTATCGCTATTTAAACTACACGGTCCGCACACGATCGTTTACTTTTGATGTGTATAGTCATTTTTGAAAATTTAATGTTCCATTTAACTTTTTTTTTCTTTTTAATTTTAAACAAGTTTAAAATTTCTTCGATTTATGTTACTCATTCTACACCTTTAAATTGTTCTTATTGCTATTATTTGGTAGTTTATTCAAAGGCTTTCGGCTGACCGGTGGTAAAAGTAAAGTAAGTCCCATACCCTTGACAGGGCGTCAGGGATTGTGCAGCTAAGGTTCACAGTGTATTAAGCCCAACGGCACTACGGTGGTAAATATTAGGAGGAATTGCCAAAATTGATACCGTCGTCCCTCTTTTATACGAAAAATTTTTAACTTCATTTTATTTATTATATTTTCTTAATTGTTAATATTCATTTGCACTATCATCAAGTTTCGAACGTACTGATAAATCTGTCGCATTAACAGCAGCTGCAGGGCTGTTTTCTAAACACTGACAAAATAGATTCAATGTGACATTTACAATTCCCCTCCCCTTTCGGTTAATTATATTTCGATCAGAAATGTTATTAAAAACACAAGGGCTCAACTTATGATCTATAAAGTATTTTTCTAGGTTTAGCGCGGTTTCTGCTTTCGTTGCTATCAGGCAATACATCAGGTTTATGCCGATTATTTGATTATCTTCACAAGTAAGTATAAGCTAATTCATAGCCAGTTAGTCCGTCTTTAATAAAGGATAATGGTGAAGTTATTTTGAAATTAAATTATAACATATTACTGATTCATTATTTGGTGCAAAATTTATGTAATTTTTATTTTACAGTTAGTTTTTTTCTTAAATGATATTATACACGTAGTAGTAGTATATGGCTGTTTAAAGTATTAAACGAAAAGAAATTACATTATCAACTATAGACTAGTTTCATACTATCGACAATACTTAAAACTACACCGGCATCTTTTATTGACGTTTAGTACATTGTTTACCATGGCTAGTCAGTTTTAATAACCTTTAAGTCATAAACAGGAACAAATTTAAACAAATTCGTTATTTAAATTTGTTCGTGTTTAGAACTTCTTAAGTGTTGAAAATGATGGGCCGTAAAGATGAAAACGACCTTGCAAAAGCTAAACATCGTAATGATAATGTTCAAGGGATTACTAAAAACATTTGTTAATTAATTTTCGATATGTCAAACATATTCTAGGAATTAACTCGCGCTGTATTAAAAGTACTGTTGAAAAGTGTTATTCACATGGTCCGGAAAAGAATAGATTTAAACTGTATAAAGTCGTTAGGTTTACTTAGTGGATAATCTTGTTTCGTAAATTGGCTATTACGGTTACAGAAGTATCTCGTACAGTATAATTTTACGTGCACAAATGGGAAATTTTGACTAACAGCGTAATTTTCACGTAAGATGCTGGTAGTAATAAATTAGACTAACCGCGGACACGGATAAAATAAACGAATAACGTACACAACTCGATCACTGTTATACAAAATTATGTTATGCGATTTTACAATTGAAAATTATAATCTATATACTAGGATGGCAAAAAAGTAGTCTACGCTTTTGGAACAAAAGACTACGAAGAATGTGATGCGAAATTTACAATAAAACATATGGTAACATTTATGATTATAACTTAACGCCAACTCGTTTCAAAAAAATAATATACGAAATATTATAAAGTAGGTAGGTAATTTCGCGCATTCTTTATCATCTGGAATATAAATTGGCGAAAAACGAAAATTAAAAAAAAAAAAAAAAACTGCCAATAATGGTAATCTTAAATTTAAGATTTTAATTTGTACAACTTAAAAGGAAGCAAATTCAAAACATTTTGATATGGAAGTTGACTGTAAAATAAGTAACATCGACTAAATTTAATGCTGCACTTGTGGAACAACATGCGTAGCTCTATAAACTTATGTAAATCTTTACCAGTTTAACCTGTAATTCAAGATAAAAAAAAAAAAAAAAAAAAGGCGATCAGAACATATTTATAACAGTCACATTCTTTACCGAAGTCTAATCCCTTTTTCTGCTTTAAAACACATTAACTATTACTTTATATTAAAAGTACCGCAACAGTTAACTTTGTGTTAAAAGGGATGAAGTAAATACAACAATTATACGTACTCTGACGGATTATGACGAAGTCTGTCAATAAATTCCTTCGGTTCTATTTCTCCTTTCAATGTTTCGTTAATCGCATTAAAAAATGGAAATCTGTAAACAGAAGGAACGGAAATTATTACATTTGTTTCCGTTTGGTGTTCTCGGTTCAAGTTAAATTACACATTACTACTGAATTACGCAGACCGTTCCAGCAAATAAATTTTTGTATATTCAGACAACTAACCTATTTTTAAACGTAATATCTAATTACAATATAACATTACATTCGGGTGAGTTTTTATAGAGCCCGCGATACATATATTTCATGCACTTTTTTTAAGCTACTAAACTTAGCTGAAGCTTTTACAAATTCCAGTTTTTGTGTGAATATTATTGAATTTTAAAGACTTTCGAAAATCCTTTTTTAGTAACATTTTTAATTAATGAAAATTCATTATTTGTATTATTTTTAGAATTGAATATTTTCGGACCTTTTTTGGCTTTGTATTTAAATATTTAAGGTTTCACATTTCTTCAATCAATACCGTTTAAGATCATTTATAAATACTGTATTTCAGTAATTGATGAAATTACACACTGAAATAAATAAATTACAATTTTTGAACCATTAATATTAAGTCCCTTTATACTTTCGAAAATTTATTTTTATTCACAATAATACAACTTCATCAATATTATTATAAAATTTAATTTAACTTTAAAATTTTTATATAAATTTGCTTATTTTCAAAATGAAATAATCAAACAATTCCATTACATAGTACAGATTTTCTATTCAAACAATAATTTTTTTTTATATTATCAGTTAGGAATGTTATATTTTGTTTCAAATTTTAATTTTGACTTTAGTTTTTTTAAATTAATAAAATTATCTCTTAACAAACATAAATTTTCGGGATTTATATATGATTGTTTTATTACCGCATTTACTCATTTTTATTTCAGCATGAAATTGATGAAATTGTTTCCATGATTAGTTTCCAACCTACAAATTATGATGGGTTTTTTCATCATCCATTCATTTGGACTTAAAATAAACTCGAATTCCTTTGTAACACCGCTAAAATATAATATGCTGCAGAAACTATATAACCATTTCAGAAATATTTTTGATATTTTAATTTTTTTTTCTTTCTTTATTACATATTACAACAAAATTGCTGCGCATATTTTAATTTTTAAAGGAATGTGTAAAAATTTTAAATTTTAGATCCGTTTGAAGCTTCATATTTACACACTTTCAGACGTTATGATATTTCCTTTTACTAACTAATCTAAATTGTTAAACGTACTAAATTTCAAATTATTTCGATTTAAAAAAAGATACTTAATATTTAAACTTGTTTGAATATTTAGGGCTGTATATTTAAAATGTAAGCTTTAGCAGGAGTATTATACTGCATTTTAATTTTCCATACCTCGTATTTATTGCTATTTTGATTTTTATAAAAAAAACTTAAGAATTTAGAAATTAGGACCCATGCGAGGATTTGGGTTTATAAACTTTTGAGTTTCAAAATTTTTCTTTTACTTATAAATTAAATTTAGCTTTTAATATTAAATAAATATTACGTTGTTCATTTTAACTGTTAAAGAAACTCTTCAAAATTTGTAAATTTTATACTCATTTGGGACGTTATATTTGAAAACTTTTGGCTTCCACAATTTTCCTGCCATCAACAAGTTAGTAGCATTGTACCAAAAAAATGACAGCTTTCTAAACCTTTTACATATAACGGAATATATCAATTTTTAAAAAAAATATTTAAAAACGTTTTAAAAAATTGATCTTATATTTTACACTTAAAATCTTTTAGGCTTTATAATTTTTTCATTATTTTCAAGGGTTTTATTTGTGGCAGTTTTTGCTCGGCATTTTAGTTTTAGAATAAATACTTAAAAATTTGAAAATTTCAGCTTATCTGGGTGTTTTACATGTAAAATTTTTTAAGCTTCATAATTTTCCGACGTTTTGCAAATTAGAAGTATAATTTATTCCAAATTTCAGTTTTTCTATCTATTCAACTTATTCCTACTTATCTTACAAGAATACTTCAAAATTTAAAAACATTTATGATTAAAATTTTTTAGATATTATAACTTTATGTTATTCATTCTAAATTTCAGTTTTTACTTCAAATAGACACGATCCGCTGGTAATTTTTATTTTTTAAGGTATCATTTCAAATTTTGCCAATTTTAGACTCAGAGGTCTGTATCAACAATTTTTTGATTTTGTATTTTTCTGTTCACTACGTATCGTTAGTTTTTGGATACCAAATTTCAACTTCCTACAATCAGTAGATGTTGCGTATTTTGATAATCTTAAGTGGACACACACACACGTGCACGCGCGCACACTAGAGAAAACTGAACTTGCTAGCCACTTTGCAGCCTAACCGTTCAGATTTTTAATTCTATGCAGCGTATAATGTTTATTTTCTATAAAAAGTTTTCTATTTACTATTCAAAACATCCGATATTTTTTGTTGTACATTTTATATTTTATTCGAATTTAAAATTACATAGGATATTTGGAATTAGTGCCCAAATTGATAATTTACAGTACTAATATCACATAACAGCACTGAATCGAACCGAAATTAAATTAATTACTTTCCTGTTACTTACACAGATATTAACTTTTCAACGGGATACTAAACAGTGATTACGATTGCAAGAAGATCAAGAATATTACCCTAATTTAGACTTTACACTGAAAAAATACTCAAATAACATCAATAGCTTTTCAACATTTGCTCATTTTATTAATGTTATAATGGTACAACTTAATTTCTTTTGTAATAATTTTCTTAACCACAAGCATTCTGTAAATAAAGATTTTTTCGTCACAAAAAATTTTGATATACTGCATTAAACGCTTTTTAAAATCCGATTTACTTTACTGCATAAGTTATTTTAGTACCAAATGAAACCCAAGAATAGTAACTGCATTTATATTTGTATAACATATCGAGATTTTTTAAGATTTTTAAATTTGATATAAAAATTAAAATATTGACCTTTTCTCATCGTTTTTCTTTCTATATATATATGGTGCAAAAACATATTAACGCTAGATTTTAGTTTCGAATAATACTGATGGAAAGTATTATAATTCGAACGAAATCAATTGAACAATTTCATTTTTAATAAGGAACATACTCGTATTACTTACTCATTTTCATGTTGAGTGTTTTTCAAGATATGGCACACTTCTTCTGCAGTATCTGGTCCTTGTAGTTTTTGACCATTTAACATTTCTTTTTCTAATTCAGGAATAGTCTAGAAACAAGATAAGCAAACTACTATAATGATATTACAATTTTAAATAAAAACTTACAGGTTTTTCATACTCATCCACTATATACATACAAAACGATGAACCTTGTTTTTTAAAACGTATTTTGAGAATACCAAAAAAATTAAAAATAAGATAAATGAATTTTTAAACGTTATTCTTTAAAAAAAAACAAAAAAAACACGTTTAAACTCGATGCTAATAATTAAATGCATTTAGTTGCCTCTATCCTCTCTGAAAGTAAATTAAGTTCAGCAATTTCCTTATTAAAAGTCACTAAATTTTTATCAATGACTTCAAAATCGATAAAATCATTATTTCATCGAAATTAATTCTTTGTGTTTAGTCGGATGATTTTCATTCTTAAACTCGTTTAAAAACGTACCGTACTAAGAGTTTATTTTGAAACCGGCCGGAAAAAAATAATTAGCAGTAACATTAAGAGGAATATCATTCAACGCCTTCGCAATCATTATC
The DNA here is from genome assembly GCA_039619475.1 of Icerya purchasi. NCBI lineage: Eukaryota > Metazoa > Arthropoda > Insecta > Hemiptera > Monophlebidae > Icerya > Icerya purchasi. Next base: position 93,257,424 of record CM077116.1, on the reverse strand, counting down.
ATTGCATCACACACAGTAATATTCAAAGTTTGTTTTGCTTCTAAACTTCTACTTAATTTCACGACTAAAATTTTTTTATATTTACATTTTAAATTCTTAATTGTTCCTCGGTCTAATAGCTGAAGAACAGAAATAGTATTTAAGAGAAAAAATAATAATTTAATTTCAGATAAATTACTACTTAATTCATGTACCGGGTAGAGTTATTCAACAATAATACAATTTTTTGGTTTTCAATTAACAATTCCCTATTCCATTTGTATAAAAAGTTTTCAAATATTTTAGACTTCCATGCTTTTTTGTTATACTCATAATCCGCTGGTAAAACTTTAACGTTTTTCAAACAACAAGGTTTTTAGATTTTCCAATAATTAATAATTTGTTCTTTTCGTAACCTATCACGTAGACCACAATCATAATCGTAATTCTTTCTTTCGATTATTTTCCCGAAGTACAAGTTTCACCCTTAAATTTCAGATTTCCGTCTGAAGTTACAATAATGAAATAAGCCAATTTCATCGGTATTAAATATATCGTTATCACTAAAATCTTTTCTCAGTTACGGACAAACGCATTTTAATCAATTTTCTGAAGTTCCGAATGGAACACCGGCTGGTTTCCCACAGATCTTCCAAGAGACAATAAAATGCCGATTATGGAACCGTTGTACTCATGACGTCGAACGTACTGAAAAATTACGTATACCTACAGTTCTTCAGAAAATTAGCCCACTGATAAGAACATCATTATACTTCGTTGGAATTTAAACCATTTGAGATGTTTTTCAGCTTTAGCGCATTTATTTTACGAGTTTTTCTCGATTTATGTTTTGCCCTCTCCCAAAAAATGTAGAATTTTTTCCTGATCTTTCTTTTAATTGTTTAAATTTCGTATGGGGAACATTCTTTTGTTAAATCTTTATTGGACTTGTTCTTTTCTAAACGCAAAATAATATGAGCTTTTTCTTCAGTGGCTAATACTTTACGCTTGGCCATAGTAAAAAAATATTTTTTACAGAACGAACTTAAAACATGTTAAACATAACGCGCTTGAATAACAAACTGTAAAACAAACATGTTTACGATTTTTGCACTATCCACATTACAAAAAACAAAGAGTAACAGTATGGTGCAAACCGCTTAACACGAAATGGGTGTATTCGGGAACTGAATTAATCTACTCTTGTGCAGTATTTTATTCTAATGTTAAGAAAACAGGATGCACAAAAATTCACTTAATAAAAAAAAATTTATTGTACCGCGGGAGAAAAGAAAATATCCCACACTTTTCACGAAATCTGACTCCGACGATCTCGCAACGCTGGTAACGAAACAGAAATAGTATCGTTTTCAATTTTTTGGTAATCCTATAAAAAAAGTAAAATGTGACGAAGCGAAGATACCAAGAGATGATTCTAGTGATTACAAAACAGGAGCTGAAAATTAAATTTACATGTTTTACTGATACGTTTAATAATCGTTACACAAAATTATTTTCCATCTACAGAAACTTCTTTTTCTCTGTAAAAAGAGATCAAAAAACACGGTTTTCGTTAAATCCGTCCATAAAAATGTTTTAAATTAAATATCGAGCCACCACGTCGTTATAGGCGACGATTTTTTTTTCTGCGTACTAAAATTCTAGTCACAGTAATCGATTTGTCGTTCTAACTAACATATCGTAATAATCGACAGAAATTAATATATAGCTTTGCGCTATTCTACCGGTTCCAATTAAATTCGTCACTGTAACCGTTATGTCAACTGATTTCCACTGTAAGTTACTAAATTTAAATCAATATAACCCCTTTAATTTCTCTTCTTCTTTATAGTGCCATACTCAGCTTCTGAGCTTCGGCTCAGCTGTACAGACATAGGTAGTGTACTAGGCAATTATTATATGCAACGCAGGTGTACACACGCAAGACTACATTCGGAACTGATAGTAGCTGCTTGTTATCGCGCTACCAGTGCAGTCCCCCTAGCGCGCATATGATATTGAACGTGGTGGTTTGCCATTGCCTTCCACGTGACTATTAGCGATTATTTCATTTATTTATTTATTCTTGTAATAAGTTCGTCGTCGCTCGGGATCGAACCCGTGATCTCCATAACGGAAGTCAAGCGCTCAAGCAACTAGGCTATCGCGACGACTTTAATTTCTCTAGTAAGCATAATTAAAAGAAAACAAGGAGGAGATAACAGAAGTTAATCGCATTTTAAATAATGAATATTTAGTCAATTTTAAATTTTAAACAAAGTTTTTATAAGAAATTAAAGGTCGATATACTCCATTTTAGTTACGTTACCTTAATCATGCGTGTAAATTTAATGTTGAATTTTAAAGTAGACAATATTCAGAAAATGTTAAAGTTGCAGTAATATTTACATAACTATAAAGATCAATACAAGCAATTCAGGCCAAATTACCTGTGTAATTATGAAAAACAATGCCACGATGATGTCCATCGAACGCAGTTCTCAATTTCTTGCTTGAAATTTTGCGTCACTTTCAATCGATCGTAGTCGCTTTTAGTGACACGGCAAACTTCAGTTTATTTGAATTATGAAGGTGTATGCATACATACGAGTGTTTTGATATAACTTCATAAAAAAATCACATCTCCGAAGAGTTTTTAAGTTAAGGAAGAGAACATGTGTTGAAAACAGTTCATTGCATTCCTAGAAATGGGTACTTTGGCCTCATCCTATCGGCACTACTCTGTTTGAGATAATTCATTGTCTTTCCAATTCTGGTTTAAAAAAAAACTCTAAATCATATGAATACGAGTTCAGTAACATCGTTTTCTTTGAAAAAAATATGGTCTATTAATGCTAACAGACGATCCTCCATAACCACACTACGACACGAACAAAATGTAAAAATGCTGTGCGAATTTTTAGAAGCCCAGCAACGAAAATGTTGTTCGTTTACTATTCAAATTAGCCTTTACGATTCATATATAACAGCAGCTTTTTATTTAATCCAAAAACTATCCGCATTCTTACAGCAAAATCTGAACAGTTTTCATAATTATTACGTTCTATTTGTTGAATAATTTGCTTTTTATACGTATGAAATCTTAATTTATAGTGTAAAATTCACTCGACTGTTACATGATTAATTCTTAATTCATTTGTATGTCACCTAGTAGATTTGCGAAGGACTCCTAAAATCATTGCCTCTCTTACTGATATAATGTTTTCTAATGACGCTATATTTCGGATGTGGTAACTTCTTATTTATGATATTTCCAGTTGACCTGAAATTTTGAACTCGTTTTAATGTTTTGACTTAAAACTGCTTCTTTTCGGCTAAAGTTAAAGTGTAAACGAAATTTTTGTTAGACATAAATTGTCGAACATAAATAACCGATGTTATAATCCCCAACAATTCATCGTTATTACTAAAGTAATGTAAATCTCGCTTCAACGTAAGATGTTCGAGTTTTGTATTTATTATTTTGCACATTTCAATGAGTATTTTAACATAAATAGAATGCGTTGACACTTACTTTTCTGCCAAAAACTTTTCTCAAGTTCAAAATTGACCGAATAATATTTAAAATGTGTTTGACTCTGGCAAATTTATCAGAACGTTAAAATTTATTACAAATTGTCTACCTTAAAATCTCCCGACTTCTGTATACCAATTTTACACGCTTGATTAAGGTAATTTAACTACCCATTTCTATTCTGGAAACTGTTTTTTAAAATTATTACTATATTTTTTGAAACAGTGTCCAATTTAACCGTACATAATAGAAAATAAATAAAATACTTTAGGTATAAACTTAGTTACATTAATACAATATCAACACTGTAATTTTAATGAACACTAAGAAATAATAATTATTTTCCACAAAATGGCAAACTTGTAAAACGCACTGGTATTCATAATTTAAACAAATATTACGTATTTTATGTAAGAAATTTTATTAACATGTTATTTGTATTTCATTTTTTTACTGAAATTACCTTTTAAAAAAAATTAAAATCTAGTGAAAATTTGTTGAAATCGGATCTTAATTTTTTTTAGTTTACGCAATTACTACAATTGTTAATGTTCTATACGCTAGACATTCTCATTTGTTTAAATATTCCAGTTATAATTTGAAACAATACATGCAGATGTATTAGAAGTTGTACATCTTCGAATGTAAACAACTAACCTATTTCTTTCATTAGGATATCGCGCTATATAATTACTATTCGCTACGTAAAACCGTAATATTTTTTGTTTGTTTTTTTTTTCTCTTTAAAATAGCGTAAAAAGAAATTAACGAATAAAAGTATAAAAAAAAAACATTTCGTTTTACATTGTTGTTACAGTCCTAGGATTGGTTTTATTCCATGATAAATGCCTTCCAGTCCAGCCGATTCTCCACCAATTTTTTCATTTCCGAGTATCCTTTATTAACACATGTCTGCGAATGCTCTTCTCGGTTTTCCCCTTCCTCTTTTCCCCTGGATTTCCCTTCTATTACATCTCGTAGTAATCAGGCGTGTCGCAGGACATGCCCCATCCAAGCTAACCGTCGTTTCTTTATGTGACTGAGTAACGACCTTTCTTCCTGAACTCTGTGGAGTACTTCATTTATGACTTTTCCAGTCCAGCTGAATCGCTCCAATTTCCTACAGCACCATATCTCTAAAAGCTTGTAGTTTTTGTATATTTCTTTTGCTCAGGGTCCATGTTTTCGCACAATATAGTGCTACCGGATAAACATAACTTTTCACAATACGTTTACGGAGATTCTTTGACATCGTCTTTTGTCACCGTATGTTTTGTTTTCTTTCCCATGATAATTTGACTAATTTTATTCTTATGTCCACTTCTGTATCGCAATAAAGATCTTCTTGCCCAAGATATTTGAAACTCTGAACTTGTTTAATTTGTTCTCCGTTTATTTTGAAATGGAACCTATGTAGATTTTTGCTTATAACCATAGTTTATAAAAATCAAATTATTAAAATACGCTGAAAAGAATAATAATGTACACAAAAAGAAAAGTAATATTTCAACAAATTAGCATAACATTATACCTTCGCGCCAGCATATGTAACAAACGCTTCGCAAACTCTTCTATTTCTACCTCCGTAACAAGTAGTTATTAAATCAGCAATTCCGCATGACTGGAAAAATACACTCAGTTTTGTTTGCGGTGATTGTAAACGGCAAAATTTAACCATTTCTACTAATCCTATTCGAATAACAGCCGATTTTGTATTATCTCCTAATCCCAATCCATCCACAACTCCTGCAGCGCATCCAACAATATTCTGCAATAACCGTATTATAATAATTATGTCAATATATACAGATATTCTCATTGACACATTTCATGATTTTCGTTATACTTTACAAGTTTTAAAAAAAATAAACTATTTTCCTTCTAAGTTTAAGTGTTTTTATTTTCATTAAGCAGATATATTATGCAATAATTTTAAAGTCATTACTCTTAGTTGCAAATTGAAATTTACTTTTTTCTGATATTTGAAATATACAGACGCAATATTTAAAGTCATTGCCACTGTACAAAATCAAATTAATTAAAAAATCAAACAAAGCCTTAAAGTGTAACGTGCCAGTTCATTTCGGAGAACTTTAATTAACTTATTTATTTGCGAATTCAGTTCATATTGGTTAATTAATTCAGTGTAGACTGTACAAAAGTGTTATGCTCCGCGTAATTTTTTACTATTAATCATGGCAACTCACGGTAGTTCGATATAGTGATGAGGTGTATGTTTTTTCTCATGAAGAGGCTATTAACTGCAGCTGAACAAGCTAAAGAGTCGGCTAACTCGTTGCCAGTAATGCCACAAAAGCTTGGAATCCATAAAAAAGGCCAATAAGGACCACTTGAGAAGCGATTAGATAAAAGATTATGGACTGAATGTGAAAAATAACTGGATTAGAGCAATATTTGGAAAAGGGGCTAGAAATGGCGTGTAAAGTGGCCTCTTAAATTAGAAGATAGTAGAAACTACTGGTAGAAGATATAGAAAGAATAACATATAAGTGATGGATTTGGGTAGGAAAATTGACGAGAAGGAAGAAAGTTTAAAAGCTTCGGAATAGTTGAACTAAACACAGGTGTTAAAATTTTTACAAATATATACCAAGAGCCCGACATTTTACAATGGCTGCTTTAAAACGACAAAATATTTCTTCATCATTTAAACCATTTTTGGTTATGGAAAAAAAAAAAAAGGAGAAAAGAAACAAAGATGATTAATGTCATAAAGGAAAGGATGTGCGAGTTCAAAAAGGGACAGATTTACATTTTTTTCACGAAATTCAGCATATTTAAACCGATCGCGAAAACAACACAATACCGTCAGATTTCTCTTTGATCTTTATTGATAGGGCGGGAAGCGGTATGTTCAACTGTAAATCAATAATAACTGGTTGTTTTTTGTATTTTTTTTTTTTAAAGTAGTTTTGAGAAAGACATTAGTATGAGAAGTTAAAGCTATTGCAAGTCGCTCAAAATATGCAACAAAAAATTAAATGTTTTTTTTTTTTTTTTTTCCGGTGCGGGGGAGGCTTAAAAACAATAATGCAAAGTTTTTCAAAATGATTTAATATATTTTTTGTACTAATATATTACCCTTTTATTTGTATAAAAGATTCCCGTTACAGCTATAGCTTCGCGATCCCCTGAATCTTTCCAACGCCTCGTGAGCGTGGGGCTGGGGTACACGAACTTAATATATTAATAATCTTTGTTAATCCACATGTTTATTCAGTAAATATTTATTTAAGACGAGGATCTTTAAAAATTTCCTCGAATTTATATAGTTAGAAATTTTAACATATTTTTTGGCGAACAGCTGTACCCTTACTGACCTTTCGAGTCTAAAGATTTCGTAATACGTTACCTGAGTGGCACTTGACTTGTATGTACGTAACAATATTTATAAAATGACCTGAATATAATTTAGTTTCGTTAAATACACACTTTAAGAAAATTATTATTTCTGATTTGGTCCGTTAAATTAATGTATCTTAACATAAAGGTTTTTGTATGGGTAAAACTTATTTATAAGATAGGAATATATATCATGATAGTTAGAAAAACTTTTATTTATTTGTTTGAATTTTGCTTAAAAATGAATTAGAAAGATTTTTACAGATCTCCCGTTATTAAATTAGCATTTGTGATAATTACGATACTACATAAAGAAAGCAAATATTAATATACTGCAATGAAACAGACTGAAGCGCATAAAAATAAAAATAATAATATCAGTTTGTATATTAAATTACAAGAAAGGTATAGTAGAAAAGAAAGAAAAAAAAGGGTAATATAAGCAAAACATCATTAGTGTAAAACATTTAAATCTAAAAAGCTAATTTTGTTGTACACCTACTGCAGATAGTGCTTTCCATAAAGATACTTAATTTTTCATAATATACGTCTGCGTAGCATATAGCAGATGTGCTCGTTATTTTCAAATCCAGACAGAATACAAAGCATATTACCAGTGTAAAGGTCATAAGAAAACCGAAAATCATGAACGAATTTTTAAAGTACTTAATTCAAAAATCTCACGAATTTTGTGATTGTCATAATCATACAATTATGAAGTTCGAATCAGCACTGTGTTACGATGCGCATTTAAAAGATCATTCTCAACATCAATCTTGTATATATTTTTAAAGTATTTTAAGCAACGCATATGTAACTTAAAAACTGACTAAACTTGCCAAGTTTATTCATACAGTGGACATCTTCGTGACAGGGATAAACTTATTAACTTTTGCGTAATGTATAACACGTTCATCATCGATTTTCATTATTATCGCTATTGTTCATTATAAATCATTTATTACTCAGTTCTCATAGTCTCTTTCTACCACTCCAAGTTTTTTCACTAATTTCATGCAGTTATTACCAATTTAAAAAAGTTCACGCCCTTCAAGTTCTCAATAAATTTATTGCTTTTTTTTAATTTTTTACCAAATGCAGAACATTTTTTTCATTCGTAATTTTTCCCGACAACTGCTTATTTCAAATATCTCCAATCTTGTTTTTTCAAACAATATCCAAAAAAATTACGGAATTAGAAAGTATTTAGCCTCACTTTTGTTCTCTTTTTATTATTTTTCAAAACATTTCAAGTTGTATTTAATTACTAGCCAAGTATATAGTATTCTAAGACTCTGAAGCGTGACCGTAAATTCATTATTTGGGCCTGTGACATTTTAATCAGGTTGCTAAATTCCGATTGCGCCTTTAAAATCCTGCACCAACTTCTTGCTTGCCGTTTTTTTTAAACTAATAGTCGATTCACAAACTATAGATCCTTAAAATGAAGATTTTAAAGAAGGACTATTCAAGTTAATAATTCTTTATTTGAGAAGTCAATTTTCACTAGCGTATTATTCATAGGTTCTTTAATTTCCTGTGAATGATTTCAAATTTCTGATAAACTGTTTTATTCATTATAAAAAATTACACGTAGTACTAAAAAACAGTTTTTCACAATTATTGGCAATACTCGAAAAATTTCCTAAAATCTTTAAAGCACAGAATTTTTTTCGTAGCTTATTGAAAGGGGTTAAAAAAATAGTGTATCCCCGTTCACTCTCAAAAGAGGCGCGAAAATTTTAAACACAGATAAACACTGATTTTAAGTAATACAATGCGATGACTTTAAATGGCAGAATTTTATTAAATAAAAGCGAGAAACATTAGAATATTTTAACAAAGAATACCATAATAAAGTAAGTAAAGAAACACTGTTGTAATGATTTTACAATGATTTAGTTATAAAAATAAAAATAGCAGTCCAGAAACAAACCGAGCTACTGCAAAATAAAAATAAAAATCAACTAAAAAATATTTATGTAAATTATTGGAAGTTTTAATTCATTTAGATGTTTCCGGAAATTAAAAAAAAATATATATAATTTTTGGTATTTAAATAATATTACTTAGATGTACTTTGGATCATTTTCATGATTAAAATAAACATAAGTTACGAGTACTAATAAAATTAATAAAAGTTTAATGTTTCAAAAGTTAAATATTTCGCTGATGAGAAACTGAACCCTTATAGTGATAACCTTAAATTATTCTAAAAAGAATTAAAGTTGTTTTGAAAAAAACCTCCAAACGTATATTTTAATCTTTTACAATGACTGGACGAGATTAAAATCATTAATAACTTTGCATAAAATTAAATAAAACATAATTGAAAGAAATTAAAAATATTTTACTTGCAGGTCATAATACTACACTTACTTTTAATGCTCCACACATTTCTACTCCTTCTACGTCATCTACAACACTAACAAGAAAATTTTCTGTATTTATCAACTTACGGAATAACGGTGCATAAACGGGATGTCGCGAACCTAAAAAAAAAACACTTTTTTAAATTTTTTATTTGCGATTTTTAAATACTTAGTAAATATTAAATAATTTTAAGCAAAATAAAGCTGAATTGGTAAAATTAAAATTTTAGGAAAAACTGCATCACTGTTTGGAACATTATATTTACTATTTCGACACATTTATACAGTCTATCATCTGAATGTAACATAAGACGTAAGGGGCTTATTACATTATATTTTTTAAATTAATCTTAAAAATTAAATAAATAGTAATAAATAACGCCTTTTATTTAATTTAAAGCTACGAATTGAAATAAGATTCTAGCGCTAAGAACACAATTATTTTAAACAGTTGTATTCAACGTATGTGGGCGCTGAAACCTGGATAATACACCGTACTGAATGCAAGTGGATCGAATCCTTCGAACTATGGTGGTGGATACGAATGCTACGTATTCCGTGGATGGGGCAGTATTGAAGGAAGTTAGTGACTTTAAACGACTATTAGTGGTAGTATTTTCTAGAATTGGGCAGTTTTTTGGCTATGTGATTCGGAAAATGGACTAAAAGCACTCTTCATCGAAGACAAACAAGAAGAGAAAAGAGAACGGGGCCGCGTACTTTTAAGATGGTCAGACACATTGACGGAAGTTACAGCAAAGAATTTCAATGAATGTGTTCATGAAGCATATAATAGAGATAGATGACGTAAACTACTCGATAAAGCCAGCGTTTCTATGTCACGATGTCCCTACTAGGAGCGGCACGATTCATAGAGAGATTCAAATTAATAATATAAAAAAAACTTATTTCTCGCATGTGTGCCAGTGTATATAATTTTATTTTACGATAAAATACAATTTACGCGTGAAAATTTAACATCAGTCACAACTTCAAGTGAAGCATCAGAAAAATACTTATTTTGAGATATAATACGTATATTTACAGAGAAGTCTGTAACTGTCATATCGATGACAACATTACATTCCACAACTTATTTCTACGAATTAATGATACGAGGGATGATTAATAAGTAAGTTACAGTTCGCGATAAAAAAAAACAAAAAAAAATTGTAAAAAATATGTAAATATATTTTTGAAATCTACAATCTTTTCTCTATTTTTCGATGTATTCACATAAAATATTCAAGCACTTGCCGTAACGTCGTACCAATTTTTTGATGACTCGTTCTAAAAACGTTCGTTCAACTTCAGCTAACCAATTCATGACGAAATTCTTCACTTCGCCCTCGTTCGCGAAACGCTCTCCTCCCGGGGCTATTTTTAAATGATCGAACACATCGGCGATCATCCGAAAGAATGAAAGTTCCGACGGGCTTAACGTTTACATCTGTGTGCAAAGTTGACGACCGACCGCTACGCGCTTCATCTTCCACATAATCTCGTCCTTCCTCGAACATACGGCACCATTTGGACACCATGGGTCTCGACATTTCTTTATCACCATACACTTCACATATTTGTCGATGAATTTCAGCGGGATTACGATTTTTTGCCTACAAAAACCGCACTACACTTCATCGCTCAATGTTAAACGACCAATTCACACGACGTTCTATCTCAAAGAGACACTTTAAACGAACCAAACCAGATACCGGTTTCATTCTTTCACGAAGGGATAGAGAATGAAAACCAATTTCGTTTAAGCTGGAGTGGGGGGTTGTACGTTAATTTAGGTAGAAACTACACACGAGTGTAACTTACTTATTGATCCTCCCTCGTATTATCATCTCTTAAAAATTATGCGCGCAATATTCACGCAAACACATTTAATTACAAAATTGTGTAAAATTTTTTTCAAGATTATACTCCAAATATTCGTCGCGATAGCCTAGTTGCTAGAGCGCTTGACTTCCGATATGGCGGTCACGGGTTCGATCCCGAGCGACGACAAACTTATTACAAGAATTAAATAAATAAATAATCGCTAATAGTCACGTGAAAGGCAATGGCAAACCACCACGTACAACATCATATGCGCACTAGGTCAGTACACAGCAGAACCACACCGGACGGACTGCACTTGTAGCGCGATAACAAGCGGCTTCAATCAGTCCCGAATGTAGTCTTGCGTGTGTACACCTGCGTTGCATATTACAATATTGCCTGGTACACAACCTATATCGGTACAGCTAAATGTACGAATAGGTTGCGCCAACGCGCTATGTAGCGTACGGCACTTGAGAGAGAGATACTCCAAATATATATATATATATATATATATATATATATATATATATATATATATATATATATTATTATACACGCGTAGGAAGTGATGGTAAATCAAAAATGCAAAGTCGCAGAATATAGATCTGAATTTGCAAAATGAACGCTTACCATTTCTCTATTTGTTAAATCAATTCTCGTTTCAGTTAAATTCAAATGAACAGAGTTACATGAATTAAAAGAGAACGGTTTATACGATGCCCCTACTAATAATGCACAATCCTGTTTCAGAATTGATAAATAAGTTCATATTCAGCGGATAGGCGGATAGAAATAAGTTTTCTTTACATTATTACCACATAAACCACCGCAACTACAAAATGAAAAGACGTGAAAAATTCAGATTTTTCTGTGAATATTTTCTCGTAATTCATTTAAAATAATTATTTAATATACTGTCACGCCCTCCATAAAGTACTTAACATTTTCCAAAACGGCGATATGCTAAAAATATCTAAAATTTAAGAAATTTTGTCACTTAATCGTTACTTCTCCAAACGACTAGTTTTATTATCAGCACAATCGAGCAAGCTCCCGTTCTGCTAAAAAGACGAAAGCATTATTATAAAACCATTTTAAACTTAAATCAACTGTCCGTAAAGGTCGCTTTAAATCGCCATCTCACAATCCGGACGTAACAGTAATATCACTTTTCATCATTAAGTGTAGTACAAACAAAAACAAAAAAAGAAGGAATTTACCACATCAAACATTTTGAATTTTTTTGCCATAAATGTTTTATTAAATTATTATACACAGTTAAATGCTAACCACCTCAGAAGCTACGAAACATAAATCTCTAATACAACCTTCAAAATCCCGTCAGAAAATCCTTGTCGACAAATATATTGAAGCCCTGGCCCTTTCTACTATACAACTACTTTTAAAATATTATACAAATTTCTTTCATTGTTATTCAATAAATATCTCCTCGTCGAAATAGGAAAATTCAGAGTTTTGCACCATACATTTTCCCTATACCATAAGTTAAGTTTACACTTAATACATAATAATATACCTTGATAATAATTAAATCACGATCTGCAGAATGTACACCCTATCGAAGAAGAAACATAAAATATTCTCATACAAGTTGTCTCTAATTGAAGGTCACGACCAAAATGAAAACCAAAATTTCTCTTAAATCTACCTAACATTTATATTAAAATTAATTATTTTACACACTTTAAGTTACGTCTGACATTCAATAAAAGCTTATCATAATTCGGAACGAATTATCGATGTGTTATTAAACAATTTCGCGCGTTAGAATTAGAAATTTTTTGAACTGGCATAATGAACACAAACTAGATAAAATCATCTTAATAAATTAAATAATTTTTCGTTCCCTCTAAATGGAGCTGTAAACTCAAGTCCAAAGTTTCGTAAAAATGTCTATTCTGTTAGAACTACATATTTTAAAACAACCGGTAATGGGCCAGCTATTCTTTTTTTTTTTTTTTTTGGAGAACTCCTAGGAAGTAATAAATTTCACACTTTTTCGATCAATTCAGCGACAATCTGAACTAAAGGTAAAGTTATATCAACTTTCTACAACGTAAGTCTGAACTCGTTCAAAATTATAAAAAACTTACTGGTATTCTATGAGAGTTCAAGTGGATTTCTATGTTCTAGCCACTTAACTAACAAAACTACAATGTCAACAAAATCAGTAGCGTAACCTAGGTAATGGATAAGAAGTTAAAACTCCGCTCATTACGTTTCTTTAAAAAAGGCTTGTAACATCTTTTAAAGAATCAGCAATATTATTTATCGTTTTTAAAATGAAATTCCAAAATAAAATATAATTCAGATAATTACGGACGTTAATATCTGGTTACACCAGTATTTCCCTCGCGACGATGGCTAAACGTCCGACGTCCACAAACCCGCAAAAAAATCAAAAAAATTCTACAACAATAAGTTCTTAAAATTCCGTATATACGTTACATTCACATTTTATCATCCCCCGATTATTAATATAGAAATAAATTCAATCAATCCCAAAGAACAACATTTACATACTTAATTTCGGATTTAAAAGTGATCATGTCACGTGTGGTTCGTTTAAATTTAACATGTGATTTTTTAACTTTTCAAAAAAGTAAGTTATTACAATCGTTCCAAAATTAAAATTGGAAATTTAATGACGTATATGATGTATTTGTTTTGGAATATGAAAAAAAAAAAAAAAAAAAACTTTAAATAAATGTATTTTTATATTGTGTACTGTTGACTGAATTTTGTAACCGCTTAGTATTGAAAGATGACGTTTATTTACTTTTGATTCATATTACTGAATGCGTATTAATTAGAATTGTGATCATTAGATTTGAGCAAATTTGACTAAGCGATGTTTAAGCAATTTAGGAAAATTTGAAAAAAAAAAAGTAAAAACCAGCTATAGAAAAATTGAGTATGATAAGTGATGTGCCTTAACATAGAGTATACTTAGTTCAATTATTCAAAAAAAAAAAAATAAAAAAAAAAAATACTATTTATAGGTTATGCATGTTTGAACAAGATAGCGTATTCCCGGCGCATACAGAATTTTGTAATAGTCGAAATAATACAAAATAATTTATAGTAATGAATCTTGTCGTAACTCAAGGAGAGAGCGAGAAAAATAATACGGATAGTAAGTGTGTTAACTACCGATAATGAATTCAAAGGCTGGTACAACGAACGAATCAAAACATTGAATTTGACAAAAAAAATCCACAATCGATATTTGATTAATTTTTATTTTCTAGTTAAATTTAATTGCATAGTCAATACTGATTGTTCATTTTATTTATTCCAATGCATATCTCTGATAATTTTTGATTTATGTGTATAATAGCAATTGAGCGTTTGTTTAATGATTGTTATAGTTCTGATCGCGAAAAAATGCAATCACTTTTTAGAATAATATATGCTGTAGTGCATAAAATCTATCTATCTATCTGCCTATTTATATATTGATACATAAGTCGTACTGTTCGATGCCGAGCGTCATGAGTACTTGTACATTCTAGCTGTACAAACTTAGGCATGGTGTTCACGGTAATTATTATATTCAAAACGCCAATGTACACATGCAAGACTACACTTTTCATTGATTAGTAGATGTTTGATTTATCGATATACAAATGCAGCCCCAAGTGTATCTGGCTATAATAACTGGCGCGCATATGATGGCATATATGTGGTGGTTTTCCATTGCCTTCCATGTAACTATTAGCGATTATTTAATTATTTTTGTAATAATTTCTGTTGTTGGCTGGCATCGAATTCAAGACTTCCGAAAAAGAAGTCAAGAGCTCTAGAAATTAGGCCATCGCGAATAACAGAAATTTGTTGACAAATATAGTCCATTTCGAACCCAATAATTACAACCTTAAGGACGATTACAATGTCTACGGTAAAGCAAATATTACGTTAATTCTTATGGTGCATACAGAATCTGCAACGCATAATGACTGAAGTGAAATGATTAAACACGAGTCATGCATTTGATTGTTAACATTAATAATAATAATAATAATAGTAGAAAAAAAGAAAAAAAAAATTAAAACAATAAATTGTTAATATATCATACCAATGGTAGTTTCGCAAAAGTTTTCATCTGCTACTTCGTTAGCTAAATTAGCGCCCATTAAAACTGACACATCTATATTTAAAATATCTTTTATCATCGTTGAAACGAGCTGTATTCCACCACCTTCTGGCATGTGAAATCCCTGTAATAAAATTTTCAGTTAATAATAACGACTCGTACTTACAATCCGTTAAGTTGTCCGCATAAAATGTTAAACTCGTTAGAAACTTAATTTAAACACAAATTAATTTATTGCAAAATCGAAAACGATATACATTATTATATACTGAAAGAAAAGAAATATTTACAAACAGTCGCAAATTAATAGAAAATAACGCACTTTAAAAAATTATAAAAAATATTAAATCTTAATAGTTATTTACAAATTATACGCTAGATAAGAATTAACGGGAAAACCGTGAATTTCCCATCATTTATAATTTTCATATTTCTGCTGGGGAAAATTATTTTTTAAAATATAAAATCCCTTATTTGTAATTAAATTAATTTATATAAATACACATTGACTTTTTTATACTATTTTTTTTCTGTTTTTTAAATTAGGCTAGAACTTCATACTTATACACTGATGTTATAAAAAGGCGTTTGATTAATTCCAGAAATTCTAGAAATAAACCCAGATAAAATTTCTAAATTACATCAAAAGTCAGCGTTAAGTATTACTCAGTTGTTGTACCAACACCGTAATTAAGTATTTCCAGATCTACATTTTTATAATACGGTCAGTCACTGAGTTAATTCGACACGGTAAACACTGAGCTGTCCTAAAAAGATTTGTTTTTTGTCAGTCGAAAACGAGTAACGCTGCAATAAGAAAACACGAAACCGTTTAGGCTAAGGGAAAATTTCGAGAATCATACACAATTGATTCTTTACTACATCCTGCATACAGTTAGGATTTTCGGTTATACAGCCATATCATATTTTCTGCTCAATAACATAATTTCTTCATCAATACAACAGAAGTAATCTGGATGAAGTCGAAGAGGAGGAATTCTGGAATTTTTCACCTTTAAAAACAAATGGAATCGTATTAGGTAGACCTAACAGCTTGCAGATTGTTAACTTCAAACGGTAGATCTGAAAAATTTCTCTTCTTGAGTATTTTCTTTTCCGAAATCTCACACGGCCAGAATCGTTAACATTTTTTTGACGAAATCCAAATTCCGATTATGCCGCAACTTGCTTTTAGTTCAAATCTAGCACACCGTGTGATTATTCGCTGTTTCAAATAGTGAAAAAAGAATTATGAAGCCGAAAATTCAAGTGGATCGCGGATATCATGAACTATGCGCATAAGTTTATCAGGAACATACCACAAAATGAGTATGAAAAGACAATAATAATAAAATGAAAAGAAAGCACGTGTCGATGTATTCAGCACTAGGGTACCGTATTTCAAAGAAGTTCGTCAGCGGTAACAATAGAAATTGTGAATAATTTTTTGTAGAATAAAATTTTTTGTAAAACCTTCAGGGTTCAACAGTTATACAGAGTCCGTCAATGAAGTGGATCGTATTTCAAAAAATCATATTTCAGCTATAAATTACTCTAACGCGGCCATTCTAGCGTCTTCAGGTAGTTCGACGAGACTTGTTTTTTTTTAATATTCAGCAGTTCGACACAATGACTGAGTGGACGGTGTTTAGGTGATAGAGCGTTTTATTTTCCATGGTGATTCGTATGTGTCCACGGCGTGCGATTTTCGAAATAAGTTTTCTGTAGCATTCAAAAACACGATTCTGACTAAAAAAACTGTGAGCACGTGGGTGAAAAACTTCAGAGAATCTGGATCAATTTTCAAAAAAAGGCTAGGGTCCGTTAAAACAGTCAGAACTCCGGAAAATGTGGAATGAGTTTGGAAGTCGATTCGGAAAAGTCCATCGCGTTCTGTTCGTTTACACGCAGACAATTTGAAAATACCCGAACGAACGGTTCGCCGAATACTTCACGGAGATCTTAACTTTCATCCTTATAAAATTTTGTGTACCCATTAACTTTTACCCGGCGATTACAGCCTACGATTAACGTTTAGAGAAGTGACGCTTGGAAAAATTCAGGGCGGCGAAATTCCACTGGATTTTATTATGATTACGGATGAAGCTCACTTTTACCTCAATGGCGACGTTAACAAGCAAAATCTTCGTTACTGAAGTAATTCGAATGGTAACATCATCAATGAGAAGCCGTTGCACTCGCCGAAGGGTTTGGATGGAATCGCAGCACGAGGAGTAATTGGCCCATACTTTTTCGATGAGACGGTAAACGGGGAAAAATACCGCAAAATGCAGTTAGAATTCGTCAAACCGGCCTTGAGATGTAAGAAAAAGCTGTCAAGAACGTGGTTCCAGCAAGATGGTGCCACAGAGCACACAACGAGCGAAACGATGGCAGTTCTGCGACAGCTGTTTGGGCACCGTTTAATTACGCAAGGCGCGGAAATCGTTTGGCCGAGTCGTTCGCCAGATTTATCGGCGAACGACTATTTCTTATGGGGGGGGGGGGGGTTGAAGTCCAAAGTTTACGTCAACAAGCCGAAAGACCTAACAGACCTCAGAAACGCAATACGCGATGTCACGGCCGTGATACCGAAGAGTATGCTGAAAAATTTTTTGAAAACTTCATAAAAAGGATGTAAGAATGCATCAAACAAAAAGGCCGCCATCTTGAAGATATTATTTTTAAAACATAAGTAAAAAAAAAACAAGTAAGTTTATATTTTAAAAAAATAAAAAGAAATTTTTCCTAGAGCATTTTCTCTTTGTGTTATGATTTTTTGAAATACGATCCATTTCATTGACGGACCTTGTACCTTTATTAACGAGGAATTAGTGAGCACGAGAATACTCCATCAGTAGTTAATAGATTGCTTTATAATCTGACATCATGGAAAACTGTTAAATAGCTTTGTTCGCAGTATCACAACGAACTCTCAGTATTTTTGAGGCAACCGTTGATAATACCCTAAAAATTGTTTATCAGATAATTATTTTTTACTTTTTAGTACATTTGTAATAAATTTATAGGGTAGATCTTGAAGTCCATGATTTTTTTCAAAAACAAAAAAATACTTTGTCCACTCAAGTAAATTTTTAAATTCCCGGTTTTCCTGGTCCAAATACACCCACTTTTCCCGGTCCAAATCCTCCCGATTTCCTGATTACTAGAATTGTACAAAAAGAATGAATTTTTTTTGTTACTATTGATAATATTTAACCGCCTCAACGTACTTCATATAAATAAAACAAAACTTCGCAGTTTATTCTTGAGGTGAAGTACATTAAAAAATGCATCCACTTTTCGCTTCAAATGATTTTTTCTTATAAATAATATCGTTTTTGGCCATTTTTATTTTTTTTTCCCCCGGTTTTACGACAAAATTCCCGATTTGGTTGCCACCCTGTTATTGTTTTTCATTAATTTTATTTACAAATGTTCCGAATGAAGTTATTACTTCTTTTCTTTTTTATTTTTTTTAAAACCTTACAACATATTGATTCGTTAAATTCGTTTCGATACCATTACATTATTTCGACTTTTTTCTCGTTATTTTTAGTTTTAAATTGTTTACGAACCGTTAAAATATGAGATTTAATACGTTTGTGTTATTTAAACTTAACACAAAATATCTACTGCGCTAAAAACATTGATTCAGATGTAAAAAAAAAAAAAAAAAAAATAATATTTAACCGCGATAAATATTTAAAAAGATTGACTTACTTTCACTAGAGACAAACCAACAGCTGTAGGCTTTATCGCATTTTTAATTTGTTCCAACTGCGGTTTAATAAACTGATGCGGTACAACAAATACTAAAATGTCTGCATCGGATACAGATTTTTCTATATTAGGTTCGGCAACCTACAATAAACGAAACTATATAAAATTATGTCTAATAAAAACAGTTCTATAATGCAAAGCAGAATTGAAATTCGATCGTATGTAAATTAGTAATAATAATTAATCAGATTCACTTCTGGCACAACTAAATAAGAAAAAAAAATCCGGAAAACTACAATTTTCATTTATTATTAAACCTTTTGTAAATTCTATTTTAAAGCAAAATTAATTAGTTCCGCATTACATTCCACGCAGAAAAACTGAGCTAGATAAACAATACATTCAATTATTATTCGTATTTATTTTTTTAAATTACGCCATACCGTGACAGTAAGTATGCTGCTATATCGAAGGCTACAACCAACTTACGAATACATTGAAAGCACTTAAACACATACGCGTCTCCATTTCAATTTGTAATAAAATAAATGAAAACTATTTTTGTGTCGAGTTCATACACCTATATTTTTAGATAATAAAACATGATCTGCAGGTATGAATATGCTAAAATTTTCAAACTTGAAACTAATTGAAAATTTTCAATGCAGTTTTTATAGCTAAAATATTTCTCGAGGAAATTTTTATGGAATAAATAATTACGTTGTAAAAACAAACGAGCTGAGTAGTAATGCTATTGGTCAAAATGTTATGTTAAAAAATATTATGAAGTTATTTTTAAAATATTAATGAAAATATAATTATTTCATGAAACAGTTTTATTTATGGTATTCATAGCAACTTATTAATTATTATTTGCAAACAGTCCTATATGATAACTGGCACGTTTTATTAAATGGCAAATTATGAAGTTTAACAATAAATTTTAAATGTAACTTTATTGCTACAAATTTAACTTATTATATTCATAGTTGGATTTAAAAGGAAACAAAGCAATATTTCAGAACGTAAACTATTATTACGAACCGTACATTTCATATTAACGACAATTAAACGGTTCCAGTCGTTGAAAGTATGTTAATTAATTAACGCAATTATAAGTAGTTTGCCACTTTATAATTGAAACAGATAATGAAATTATACTTGTAAAACCGGTTTATGTAGTAAAAAAAAATGATGTATTTAAATTAGTACACAAAATTTTAATGGCACCTTGTACGTAAGAGTTTTTAAATTATTTTTATGAATGAAGATAAAAATCATGTATACTAATTATGCGTGTCGCACATCATTTTGAAATGAAAAATTAAAATAAAATCATTAATATTCTGGCAAAGTCTACTAACTTTGTATTCTTATGTAGTCTTAAACACGGTGGAAGCGTTTGCCAGTTAATTATTAATATTTTTTTTATTACTCTCCGATTATCCTTTTACAACTATATAAATAGTATAATTAAATTAATTCTATGATTTATTTATTTATTATTTTTTTAATTTCAAATTTACAGAAATACTCCAAAAAAAAAAAAAAAAAAAAAGGAAATTCCAAAGTTATTTACCCTCCAAAGGGGAACACGCAAATCATGTACACATGTCTTTCCAATGGCTCACTTTATCGACTTTTTCATCAACTTTTATACTGAACCTTTTAATGTAACTTAAGTGAAAAATACCCAAGGAAATAATAGAGGAAAGGAAAAGGAAAATAAAGTAAAGTTTTAGGAAGAAGGAAATGTAAAAAAAAATAATAAATATAAAATAAAATGACAAGACGCAACAAAAAAAGTAAAGAAAAAATACATCGAGTATAAAAGATAGAAAATAGTTTATTAAGTATCGATAAGTAAAAAGATAGATTAAGATGCAGTAGTTAGTAAATATTACACGAAATTATACATATGTATAAGTTAAGTTAAGATGGTAAGTGTTTAATTATAGGATGATTCGTCGACAAATGTTTTAGCTTAACGAAAGATATTTATGTAAAAAATAACAAATACATATTTTTCAAGAAAGAAAAAAAAAAATGTGAATTCAACTGAACTATTTTGAAACTTGTTAGTTAATAATAGTGGCTTTAACAAAAAGAAAAATAAATAAATAAATAGGTAAAGAATAAGTCGAGGGCTAGACTTGTATTAAAAATAATAACTTCAAATATAAGCTGTACATAAAGTATGAAAATTATTATGTATTTATTCATGGATAAGAAATAACTAATAGAAAATTCTACTGCAGAAAACTATAAAGACTAAAAAATTACCGGACATTAAAGCTACCATGAAATAATTTTTTCATTTTTGAAGTGATCACTTTTGCGCTAGTTATTATTATATTTTAAATTTTAATTTTTCACCTGAACTTAATAATACAATAACATACAATGAAAAAAATAACAAATTAATCGAATACTTTTTTCTAAAAACACTTACTATGTTCGGAGGTAACTGATGTCCAGGTAAATATTTGACATTTTCATGGGTTTCATTGATAATTTCGCTTAGTTTTTTTCCATTAATAAGTTCCTCGTAAACATATATAGTAACGGTATTGTCGAAATCATCAAATTTCGTGACATTGCTGCCTATTATTTTTGCTATTGCAGATCCCCTTTAAAAAATTATTATCATTATTTTTTATAATTTATGTTTTTCACCGAGTAACTATAACATCTTAAATAAATTCTACTCTTTTAATACTATTTCTGCCAAATATAAATTCAAGCGTAAAATATCCTTACCAGTAAATAATACTTTTATTAACTTTCCGAAAGTAGAAGTAATATAATCGTTATAAAAATTAGAATTTAAAAAAAAATTTTTTAAACAAATATTTTTATGTATTTATGAAATATGTGTGTACACGAACACATTTGAGTAAATAATGCTATTTATTGCTAGTTTGTGTCATTCGGCACGTACTGATACAGATTAACAGAACCATTAGAAGGATCTTAAGTAATTTACGGAAGAGCAAAAAAAAAATAATTTAATTATTTCGTAAAAACTTAATGTAAAATTTAATACAACGCCAATTGATGCGTTTTGATGTAGGCGTGGTTCAATTATAAGGGGGAAAAAAAAGGAAGAATATTTTTTTTTTTTTTTTTTTTTTAAAAATAACAAAAACTTTTCAAGAAACTGTTTATTCGCCATACATCTACAAAGGTGCACGATGTATTCTCGAGCTGTATACAGAATTCTGTGAGAAATATGTATACAATTGGAAAGTTATTGATGTGGCTTTTACTGAACCAGTACACTGCCAACTTGTCTGGAATCTATTTTGTTAATAACAATACTTAACGTTACACGTTTGTTTATTTGATTACAACTAATAGACAATTAAACTGTTCTTCATGATCATTTATGTTTTTACCTTGCACTTACCTATATAAAAATAAGCATACGTTATTACAGATAAATCAATAAAGTTAGGCACCCAATGATGGACATGTTGCCATCAAATAACCGTAAAAAACAAGTTTTCATATAAATGTAAATTTCCTTAGAAGAAAAATTAACACTAGCATAATAAAATGACAGAGTTTATGTTTATGATCTAATAATTACATTTCATTTGAGAAAGGAAACTAATAATTAAAATAATTAAATAACTTTATCAAAATAAACCACTAACAATCTATATTTTTATTTACAATAAGACACGAAAATTGCCATTGGTCACTGATAACTTCGTAAATTAAATATTTCCAATGATTACCATTTTGTCTTATTATCCTCCCTAACTATATGATCCATGATGCAGATATTAAATAAAATTATCAGCTTAACTATAGAATTTAACTTTTATTCAACATACATAACTAGCAAATAATATGTTTTACACTAATTAATTTTTGTTTTTGAAAGCTTTCTCAATTTCTCAAGTATCCTGAAAAGGATATGTAAGGAAAATAGTCGTATACTTATAAATCTGAGTGAATTACGCTGACTTCCTGATCATTTGCGTAACAGTATAAATAATGAGATATAATCCGAATTATAACGGAAGATGGTTGGAAGCAGCAGCTCAATAGCGGGCCTTAGTCGTAAATACTTCATTTTATTTATTTATACATTTTATTAATTTTTAATTCATAGAGAAGATTACATTATTTTTATCTAAATAATAATTATTTGTGTATCATGTATACTTTTTAACTGATCAATATGCGGCTTATTTACTTGTTTATTCATTCTCAAGTTTATATTTATTTAAAAGTTTTAAAACAGATTTATTTTTCAGTAACGGTATATTTATTATTAATATTAGGACACATTTCGCACTAAAGCAGAAAATTTATCCGGGGCAGTGATTAAAAACTTAAGTAACTTCAAAAATCAAAACGAAAACATATCGAATTTTAAAAAAGTATAATCCAGAAGTATAGGAGAGCCCAAAAACTCGGGGGAGGAGGACACGATTACCTTATCGACATTAAATAATTTAAACTTATTTAGAATGAAAAGATTTAAGATTAATAGTGTTCTAGTAACGAGGATTAAAACTCGAGCGAACAGTTTTATGTTCAGAAATTATATATCAGAAAAATAATAAATTATATAAGTTACGTAATATACCTATAAGTTGCACACAGTGTTCATTAAACGAGTTAAATAATAATAAGAGTGTTATTACAAAAAAAACTTTTACTTGCACAGTCTCTGTAGTTTATTTTTATTCGTGAAAAAATATCATTCATTTTTCTAGTTCTCATTCTTATTAGTCGCTTAAACTTATTTTACATTCCTCATAATTATCATTCGACTTATGTATTTTGCATTGGTCCCAAAGTTATTAATCTGTTATTAAATTCACATTCCTTATTGTTTAAACAATAATAATAAAGGTTAACAAAATTAGACAACGAACAAGACTAGTATTTTTAGTACATCACAATTGGTTCGCGTTAGCTTTTAACAAAATAAATATTTGAAATTCAATTTTCTTATTTAATAATGTACAAAGAAAGAAAGAAAGAAAGAAAAAAAAAAAAACAAACCTTCTTCTCTAATTAATTCTCTTAGTTTAATTATATTCCTTCAATGCAATATATGAATTTAAATATACAATATCATACTCTACTCTTGAACTACACACTATAATACATTAATTAAATCCAAAATTTTATATGCCCTTCGAGCCTGAGGAAATGCAAATAATATTAAGCTCAAAGGATATTCAAGAAGATGCCTAAAAATAATTACAAACAATTATGAACCACAATACACACCGATATTAGAATAAATTGATGGATAAATACAAATGAACTTGACAGCTTTACTACTATCATCTGCTATTAAAAGGTAAATCAAAACCATTAATAAAAATGAAAAATATAAATAGATGTACGAGGAATTCTAGAAAAGTATCTTACATAAAACCAAAAGGAGCAAATTGAAAAGTGGAGAAGACAAAATAAACAATATTAATAAATCTATTCGATAAAACACCAGAAAGTGTTATTAAGATACCAAATATAAAGGGAAATGGAAGTATGAAATAATAAAATGGTTAATACTAAACTTTTATGATAAGAACGAACAACACTATACTAATTATAAATTACTTTGTATACAAACTATGTATCTAAATTTAACTTAATTACAGATAAATATATTATTGTTCTATTTTAGATGATATATTGTGATATGTAATTAATATACAGAATTGAAGTTTTGGGACCCGCAGGCGGACATTTGTCTTGTGGGATCGCCATTATACAAAAAAAAATTAAATAATTTTAAATATTACAAAGTGAAAGAACTAATTTTTTAGCAGTGCATTTCTTTTACATGTATTTATCAATCGGCATTTAGGTGCGGTTTCTGAACTAGGTCTTATACCCCATGTTACATGATCGCAAACAATTTTTACCGTAAAGATTGAATTATTGTTCGCAAGTTATGAAAAGTAGTTATGCGGAATCCTAAAAAGACTTAAATATAAAAATTACACATTATAAGTTGAGTGGTTCGAAGAATAAAATAACCAACCAGCTTCGCAAGTTTACCTTCGTCGGTTATTTCAATTTCACGTAATATACGCACTTGCACACTCGCATATCATATGTAAATGCGTGCGTATTAAACGCGTAATAAATAATTGAAAAATTCTCAACGTGTTTGATGAAGGTTAGATTCATTATTCTTTCTTGGCACCAGCTTAATAAATATTTTTTGTTTTCCCTTTCATACACTTTGAAGTTCAAGTGAATTTTTTTATGTATATACATATATATATATATATACATTTTACTAATTGGTACATATATTTATTAACATTATAACGTGCAATGCTTAGAAGTTTATGCATGATATTATTACTGAATAATTATCAAGCAACAGAATTTTAAACTGGTATTTGAAGACAAAAAAATTCATTATAGCTTTTGGAAATTTATAAAATAATAAAATAAATACTTTTCATAATCAGTTTTTTACATTTTTCTCTTTATCATTTCAATTCATTTGAACACTGTTATTATCGGCAATATCCTTGTTTACTTCTGATAAAATTTGCTCGTTTTTTAAGTAAAGTACCGTTGATTTTAGTAGTTGTTTTTAAGAATTACATAAGGAAATAAATTACGGTTCTCACTGCTGATAACATTATGACCCCATTAATAAATCTGATCAAAATAACAAAAATGATTGTTCTAGGTCCATATGATTACGGAGCTTCTTTTTCTTCTCGTTACTATCCCATTAGGACCTTCCCCTTTCTCATATGCATAACCAACTGTGGTATATTTACGTAAGAAATTAATTTCACTTTTATTCTTACATAATTTACTATGCAATCTATTTTCTTAAGTAAATAAAGTATTAAATCTTTTTTCATGTATTCAAAAATAAAAATACCGACGTATTTTAAAATAATCTGCTTATCAGCCAATACAACTATATATTAAACTAACAAAATATTATAAATAACGAAAACAAAAAATTATTATTTTTCATTTAATTTTAATCTTTTTACAAATTAATGCTAATGAATTTTAAAACAATTTTATGGTAGACATGTATATTTTAAAAAGGTTTTACAGAACTATTTACAGCTAATTATAAAATATAATCAACCGTGTAAATAAAATTATTTAACGTTTAGGATAGTTAATAAACGTAATTATTTATTATTGCATTAATGTTTATTTGAGCCAATATTCTATTTAATGCTAAAATTATATTTTACCTAGTTTTTCATTACTCCATTTGTGCAAACTACTTATACATCTTTACAAGTTATCATTTGTAAATAATAAGTTGCAAATTTCACCTACTCTAGTTCTGAATTATTAAATATTCAATGATATAATATGAACTATCAGTAATAAATGATCGATACAGTTGATCAATTACGAGTAAATTAAAGCGAAATTTTTTTTCAAATTAAGCCAATTTTTAAACCATTTATATATAACAAGTTTATTTTAATAAACAATCATTACCTACTCCCAAAAAAAAAAAAAAAAAAATACGTCGATATAAGCTGATATTTTGAAATTTTTAACTAAATTAATACAATTTAAGGTATTGTTTTAAAAGAGATAAATTTATTTCAATGTTTGGTTAGAATATATAAGTTTTTAAAACTAGGGTGTAAAAGTATAATTTATAGTCAAATGATGAATCACAAATGCAAAAAAGAAATAAACGCTCATTGCAACTGATAAACAGCGATTGATATCTTATCGTAACATTACTTCTGGCCCCGTGTTGATGTGATAATCGGTTAATCTTTATTATTATAACGCGATATGCTTAATTTGAAAATGTATTGAAAGATACCTATACACTTTACTGTTCTTAATGAAAATACATACAAATATATATATTGAGCATAAAACATACCAGTTTCCAGATCCAACGATGCAAACTTTAAGCGGCATTTTCAATTTTTAACAAAGTGAAACAACTGTACGACTGAAATAATATAAATAAACAGAACTAGTATAATTTTATATGGTTCCGTTCTAAATGAATAAAATCAATAAAAATGACATTTGAAAGTCAACTGCGTCATAAAACAAGAAGGTCGTCGTAAATAGAGTATAATCAACCACTTTTAAATAACAACTAATAGAACTGTATTCATTCTTACTCACATATACAATAATTGTTCATTAATGAACGTATTTTTAACCTTTACCCTTCGTAATTATCTACATTCATATACAAAATATAATTCCGAGATAAAAATGATTGATTTTCGTTAGATTTGAATAAGAATTAGATTATAAATCACAATTCATGTAATCGATTCTCAAAGCATTAAAATTTCTTATAAATTTTAATAAAATTCAGAAAAATTACATTTTGTGTCTTTATATTTATTAAAAATTCAGACCAATTTTTTAATTCTATAATAAAGGGATTTATTTAAATCAGAACGAATATTATATAAATTAAAAAATGTTCTTCAAAGAAATACATTATACTATATTTAGTTTACTTGAATGCCTTTCACGCCGAATTAATCAAAATTATTAAGCAAAATTACTTTCTTACCGAATTAATCTTTTAATGAAGGGAGTTCAAATCTGAAATTTTCATAATTTTTTTTTAAACAACAGTACGTCATTTTATGTTATTATATTATTTATTAAATTAAATAATATAATCTTATTTCATTGTTTACTTATATTTTTATAGAATAATATTATTATACTAATACATTATTAAGAATGTAATTTAAAATTTTAAATTGAGTCGTTCACATCTTATTTCTAACTTATTTATAATTTTTTTGGAATCCAATTTTACCGCCAGATCAGGATGAATGTTCGTAAGTATAAGATCAACGCTTTTTCATCACCCTTCTACTGTAGTGACAAGTTTTCGCATAGCAAATTTCCAGTGATTGTGCCGTATCTCATATTCTCCCAAAAATACCGTCCCTTCATTTTCACTAAGAAGTGTTTATGTTATCTTTTTCAATTTTTCTTGTGTGCTAGAGTGATTGCTCGCCTTCTCAGGTAGAAACACTTGAATCCCGTCAATCGTTTCTTCATGTAGTTTAACGTGGACATCGATGTCTGTAATGACATGGTCAACAAAGGGGTAAAATACATTTCGGCAGTTTTCCCTGGAACATTATTACGCTGTGATTACTTTCTGTTTGTTCTTGCAACAACTATGTCATTAGAACTTATCTGCTTTGCCTGCTCAAAAAGGACCGTGAATTCAGGCCATTTCCTGTCTTCTGCATAGAACTGTTTCTATAATAGCTTTTAATCTTGAACAATTTTATGACCTTCCAGATTCATGAACTCTTCAACATCAGTAGATTAACCTTCCGCGAACTTTACAAAGTTTCCTGCTTGCTTTAAAGCGAATTTATGCTATTTTGTATTTATGTGATGATTAAAGTTCACTAAAGCGTTTTTTCAGTTAGTAAGTTGCTTATTAACAAGGGCTCCGAAATCTTAATAACCACGTTCATCTTGCACTTTTCCAAGTAGAACACATAGTTTACAAAGTGCTCCCTGCATAACGTTTAAATACTTAAGCCATGAGGGCTCCACAGTCTAATGACATTGAAAAGAAAAATTCCTCTTGCCAGTGACTGGAAACTTGAGAATCCCAAGGCTGTTTTAAAACTTTTAGCTTTCCCTCATCACTATTCGGAAGACTAGAGATAATACAAAATACCTTTTGATAAATAAGCTTGGACATTTTTTCCCACTCAAGTAATCTAAATAAAGACATAAAAAGATTCGAACTGTTTTAAATCCAATCCAAGGCGACAATAGTGTAATCATAGATTACGTTAGTGTATTCGGCTGATATTTGGGTTTTTGTTTGAGTTAAAGAATGGTTCGAACCCCTAAAACCCTACTCTTATGTATATACGTTGATGGTTATGTTATCATTATTATTATTGTGTTGCGTAAATTTTTATTAGGATTCCATACACGTATAATGTACAAAATCCTAATAAGATAGTTCAGAAACGACCAAAATATGCAATAACTCACGATCGGATTGACTTATAAACTTTCAAACTGGATCATAAATTTTAATTAAAATTCTTTTTAAGATAATCTATGACTTCAAGCTCACCAATTATCCCGGACGCCAAAAAACCGTCAAAAATATACAATATGGAATATAAAACTACCTCAAAAACCACTTAAAAATTCATAACTCATCACCAGATAAACCTATAAAAGTGAAATTCAAAATATAAAACAAAACGTAGAAGCTCTTTCGTAAAATAAAAAAATTATGATTAAAAAATTATACAGAACCCTCTTTGGGCCCAAAAATAGCAAAATATGGATGTTCACGTAAGCAATAGCCCAAGTAAAAAAATAGAAAAAAAACAAAATGTAGGTACTCAAACTTATGCACAAAGAATCGCTTTATAGGAAAATTATAGTCGAGCTTACAACTTCATATCGCGGGAAACTCGAAAGATTTGAAAAAAATATCTTTTTTTCCGGGCATGTGATATGTCACTGAAAAGATCGCTATTGTCGGGAACGGAACCGTATTTTGTTTTCTTAACGAAACTTTCGAAGTGTACGGAAAGTTCAAAAAAGCGCAAAAAATGACGTGTTGCTCCCCTTGCGGCGCAAATATTATAGTTAAAAATTTTGAAAAAAATTAAAAATATGCATATCCCCGTATATTTCTCTAGTTTGGAACATCCGGGTTTTTCTAACTTTAAAATTAGAACCTCGGGACGCCGAATGCTCAAAATTTTGGAGAAAAATATTTTTTTCCTCGGGAATGTGACTTACCGTTGAAAAGATCATTATTTGTCGAACACAAAACAGTAATTAATTTCACTATCGAAACTTTCAAAGTTGGAGAAAAGGTCGACGTATTGTTAATATAATTAATACACTAATCTAGTTTTAGCCAACGACGGGTCGCATACCACCATTAGGGCTCCCTCTGTGCCACCAAATGCTTTGGATATTCTTGATCTCAACCAATCTCTTCATTAAAACTAGGTTGGCAGTTCTTCAGTTTCCTTTGAGTAGCGATCATCTGCCCGTTAATTTATTAATAGATATTAATAATAATATCTCTTACAAGTGGAAAAATAAATCTGTGGATCGTTGGAAGATATCGGAGGAAGGGTTAAGCAGGTTTACGTCAGAATTGGATTCGTTATGTAATAACACACTACTGTCTTCTATTGAGGAGCATTTATTACACGATGCCTTTATGGAGGCGATTAATAGAGCTATTAGTAGCTGTGCTTATCGAAACAAACCCTATTTTGGTAAAAGTTCCCCTGTTCCCTGGTGGGATGTGAATTGTGTTAAATTCACTAACGAAAAAAAGACGATTGAATAGAGTATTCTGTAAGAGTAAAAGTATGTTAGATTATTTGAATTATAAAAAACAGGAAGCAGTCACGCAACATTTACTGCTTCGCTAAGTAGGAATAGCCTGTTTGGTCAAAACTTAAAAAGATTTGATGAAAAAGATGGATGCCCTTTCACGTCTTTTGATTGGATTGATAATTTTATTGATAGAATAGCGCCTGCTTATGTGCCTAATGCACAAAAAACAATCTTCGAAAGTTGCCAATCTTCGGGTTTGAGTGTGCAGGTCCATGGTTTAACAGCGTCCATCAATTTACAGGAGGTGAAACACTCGCTATCCTTTAAAAAAGATTCAAGCCCT
Source organism: Icerya purchasi (assembly GCA_039619475.1). Lineage (NCBI taxonomy): Eukaryota > Metazoa > Arthropoda > Insecta > Hemiptera > Monophlebidae > Icerya > Icerya purchasi. The sequence continues at coordinate 93,226,837 of CM077116.1, read as the reverse complement.
GGCTTAGACAAAATATCCTATCGAATTCTAAATCATCTTCCTTTTACAGCTATAATGATTACATAGATGCTTTAACTATATTTTCAGGTCTTTTTTTTTTTTTTTTTTTAATGGATTTGTCAACATGGACATTGGTACAAGAACGGTGGAACAGAGAGGAAAGAGAGACTCAGATCCTTACACGATCAGAGATAGCCGACAGAAAGGAATCAAGAGCTAGAATAACCGAAGGAAAAGGAAGGGAGAGAATGAATGAAGCACAGTATGGAACGGGAATACCGGTTTGTAAGAGGAAGGAATAAAAAGAAGCTTGTTCAGTTGAAAGCGACGAACAACTGAACATTATATGATCGGGATCAGAAATACATTGATCGCCGGGAGAGTGCGATGGACAATAAGGAGAAGGCACGAGAGAATAACGGCACAATGAGGAAGGGAGCTAACTATGCCCAAAACGCAAGCGGCAAATCGCAGAGAGATTAGAACGGTGCATAGAAGGAAAGTTAATAAACCATGGAAAACGTAGAAGGAAAGTTAATAAACCATGGAAAACGTGGAAGGGAAAGTTGAATAGACAAGAAAAGGGAGTTCGGGTTGGAGAATAAGGAGACGTAAGAGTCAGACCACAGTTTGGAATGAGCAGCTGCAGACAGAAGGGTAATATTAGAAGCTGAGAAGGCAGGAAGAAACCTACCAGAAGAGAAAGATAATCGAGCGAATGAGTCAACCAACTCATTTCCCTCGATTCCGGAATGGCCAGGAATCCAAAGGAAATCCATTTGGATAAAGTGGGAAAGGAAAAGATCGTGAATTAAGGAACGAATAAGGAGAATGATGCAGTCGGTTGAGTGAGAAGGGAGAGGAGATGTGATAGTCTGCAGCACGCGTTGAGCATCCGACAGGATAAGGAGATTGCGAGAAGCCAGTGAAGTTTTGATAAAAAGAAGGGCACGCAGAATAGAGGAAGACTCAGCATAAAAGATTGAACAAAAGGAGGGAAGTTTAAAGTACTCGGAGTAATTAAGAGAAGGACAGAAGAAGGCTACACCAACACCATTGGGTTCCTGAAGATCAAAAAATGGTTGGTGAAAAAAGAACGAAGATTCTGTTGGAATTCTGATCTAACAACATGATGAAGAAGAGGTTTGGGAGGAACAGGTGAATAAAAACAGTTAATAGGATGAAGCAGAGAGGAAAAATTGAAGGAGAAATAAGGGAGTTTATCGTAAGAGTAGATATACGGAGAAAACTGGATAAGACGGCCAGCGATAAGAGATAAAATAGAAGACTAGTTAGCAGAAAAGCGCCAGGAACGCAATATGAAGGAATAAGAAGGAATGAGAGAGCAAGAGGAAATAGGCAACCGTTTGATGAGGAAACGATAACTCAAGAGGGAACGTCGAAGGAAAAGGGGAGGAATGTGACACTCTGCATGCAGAGCTGGGATAGGAGTAGACTTTTGGGCTCCAAGGCAGAGGCAGAGACATGTATTTTGGACCCGGTTGAGCTGAGACAGAAGGGATCTAGAAGAATTAGCATAAATATAGGAACAGTAGGTCGTCGCGATAGCCTAGTTGCTAGAGCGCTTGACTTCCGATATGGCGGTCACGGGTTCGATCCCGAGCGACGACAAACTTATTACAAGAATTAAATAAATAAATAATCGCTAATAGTCACGTGGAAGGCAATGGCAAACCACCACGTACAACATCATATGCGCGCTAGGTCAGTACACAGCAGACCCACACCGGACGGACTGCACTTGTAGCGCGATAACAAGCGGCTTCAATCAGTCCCGAATGTAGTCTTGCGTGTGTACACCTGCGTTGCATATTACAATATTGCCTGGTACACAACCTATATCGGTACAGCTAAATGTACGAATAGGTTGCGCCAACGCGCTGTGTAGCGTACGGCACTTGAGAGATATAGGAACAGTAATCAAGAGCAAAGCGGATAAAAGATTTGTAAAACATGAGTAGGATCACAGGATCACCTCCCCAAACAGTGTGCGAAAGAGATTTAATGAGGTTGAGCATTTTGAAGGAGGATTCGAATAAACGGTTGATATGGACATGGAAGGAAAGTCGGCTATCTAGAAAAACACCTAAATAACGGAAGGAGGAAGTAAGAGGAATTGCGCCATTATTTAGGGCGAGGACGACTGAAGAAGGAATAAACGGGCACAGTGTAAAGACGACAGTAGAAGACTTAGAAAAAGAGATGAACAGATGGATGTTGGATAAGGCATTTTCCAATGCAATTAAGGAGATTTGAAGATGGGAGTTGGCCTGCGAGATGTTGCGATGAGAGGAATAAATGAGGATATCGTCAGCAAAGAAAAGAAAACAGGAATTCAAAAATAAGGACGCAATTTTGATAAAATAAATATTAAATAAAGTGGGGCTAAGGCAGGAACCCTGCGGTAGTCCACGATAGACTAGTCTAGTGGCATCCTGAATATGAACGGAAGGAGTGACCGTTCGGCAGAGGAAAAGATTAATAATCAGGGTAGAAAAATGAGCCGGAATGTTTAAGGAAAGCATCAAATCAAAAAGAGTCAGAAGATGGACATTGTCGAAGGCTGCCGAAATATCAAGAAAGGAAGCAATAAGAAATTTTTTGTCGATGAATGACTTGTAAACATCTGCTAGGAATGCGCTAATACAATCAGGAGGGCCGCGACCAGGGCGGAAACCAAACATATTGCTAGGCCATAAGTTGTGGTGTTCTAGCCACCAAACAAGGCGTTTGTTGATTACGTTTTGGAAAAGCTTCCTGACACAAGAAGTAAGAGAAATTGGACGAAGTGAGGAAGAGTTCGGTTTAGGGATAGGGATAATGATGAAGGTATTCCAAGATAAAGGAGTACAACCAGAGAGGAGAAAAGAGTTAAACAAGTTTAAGAGAAACCGAAGAGAAGAGTCCGAAAGATTTTTGAGAACAGAAAAGGAAATACCGTCTACTCCGGGAGCAGAATTTGAAGAATTGCGTAAGGACGTTTCTAATTCCGTGAAGGTAAAAGAAGTGACCAGAAAATGGGAGGAGCTGGAAGAAGACTAAATGCGACGAGATTCATTAAGGTTAGGAACGTAACAAGGGGCGATGGAGTCAATGAAAGAGATTAACTCATCATCCGAGAGATTACAGGAAAGAGGGAACTTGAAAGCCTTAGCCATTTTCCAAACCTGTGAAATAGGAGTAGAGCGTGAGAAGGAGGAACAGAAGCTTTTCCGCGCGTTTTTTTTTTGCTGATTTGAGGATGAATCTGGCTCTAGTATTGGCTCTTTTATGAGAAAGATAGTTGCTGAGTGTAGGGCTGGAGCGATAAGATCTGAAAGTGGTTAAACTGAGATCGAAAGCAGCCTTACAATCCTGATTCCACCACAAAGCGGAGGACGATTTCACTTTCTTATGAAATGAACGATGGACAGGAGGAGAAGAACAAGTTAAGGCAGAAGAGATAGAATCAATGAAGAATTTATATTGGGAAAAACAATTCAAAGAAGCAGGGATAGAAGCGGGGGGGGGACTTGTGTTACTTTCAGACATTAATTAATTTACTTATGTTAATTAATAATCGGTTCGGTTTGTCGGAAATGCAGGGGAACGCACGAGGGGGAATTTTGGGGAAATTGGAGGAAACTTGGATGAATTTTCGGCGTCGGAGCATAAAATTGGGTTACTTAGGTTAGTTTCAGCCCTCTGCACACGTTCAGGGGTTCGGATTACCGGTTTGGACTGCCTTTTGCTGTTCGGATTAGTGGAACTCCCAGTCCCCGCATTTATCATCTACTGTTTAGTCAGTCCCCTTTTTTTCCACACCCGGATGATCGAGGTAAGTTGGCAGACGCGGATCATTTACTTTTCGAATGCAGCCGATACAAAAGATATTATATAATTCATTAGAGTAGACTTTCCATGTAAAATAAGTTTGCTCTTAGCTACAAATAATATCGCTTTATGTTGGATATTATATTCATTTATAATGTCTTCAAAAATTGTAATTTAACCTTACTCTAATATGATAGCCGATGGGTTGTCTTGCATATAAGCCCCCCCCCCCCAAGGCTGTTTCTATATAATTATTATTCTATTGAGCGTAAACAAACAAAATCACATATATTAGCTTTCGACGTAATTATTCTTATCAATTTTTTATACGTACGCCGCTGCAAAAAAAAGAAAATCTATATGTATATAAGGAAAAAAAAATGAGCAAAATACGAAAAAAGCAAGGAAGTAGATATGCGCGAAAAATAACGATGAAATACAAAAAAAAAAAAAAAAACATCATGAAAACGTTGTGGATGACTTCGAACACGTTTAGAATTCACGTATACAAATGTAGTAGAAGCAACTGTAGAAACCGCTATTTTGTGTTTTGTAGACTGAACCTCATCAGGTGATTCACGCATTGATGAAAACAGACGTTTTTCTACACTGTCATTGCTTTTATGATCTTTTTTCTTCTAAATTGGCGCCTATTTTCATACGGCTAGCATGCATAATTTTGCGGCAAACATTCATAAAATAGAGATCCAGTCCATTTAAAGACAATGCCAGAGGTTTCCTGGACGTCTATGGTGTATGCGTTGGTTGTTTTCAAATTCTCATGATTTAAAGTTGTAGTCATGATATAATTTCATTTCAAATTGTGCTGAAAGTCAATACCTTTCCGAATATTTTACCGCGGTAGATCGAAAGAAGTTTGTAATGTAATCGGCGTTTAAAAAACATTTCAACGTTATGTTCCGAAATCCGATTTATAAACAGCAGCGCTTGTAAAGATGATGCTTGTCTAAGGTATCTGCACATGATTTACGCTATACCACTATTTAAGTGAATTGCACCTTCAACCAAGCCGTTACTGCGACTATGAAGCGTTGTATTAAAAATCATATATCATTATTCTTTCGAAAATTACCGATCGCTGAAAACTGGGTACTATTATCAAAAATGATTATCACAGCGATCATCAACATATTAAGTTCCATTATTCGCTCGTTATGGAATTTCAGACGTTAGATATTGCAAGGAATGGATTTAGAACTGGTGAGAATATCCATCGATAATTACAAACTAGTAAACCAGTATGTATATTAGTGATGCGTAAGTCCGCTTTTTTTTTCGAATATGGTAACTCCGGAGTGTAATGCGTAGGACGTTATCCGATGTTACTTCCGATTTTAGATATTGAAAAACCATTTACATTCGCAGTTATATCTTTTTTCAAAATAACTGGTGTACGATATCAAATCTGATGTAAAATTGCAAAATGATTTAGGCTGTGTCAGTCACATTTGTAGGATAATACGGAAGCGACTTCAGCTCTTCAGTCTTGGGTGGAAGAGGATGCAAGCCGTTCTTGTCAATGAAATGACCGAATAAAGTAATTTCGTCTGTTTTGACCCGTAAACTAAATCTCTTATAGCCTATTTGTTCGCGACTTTTACCACCAAGGGCATCATCTTGCACTATAATAACACCGCGTAAATGCGTCAGCAACCTAACCGTATATACTCGTATTTTTGGAATGCCATATCGGTGCAATAGTTATGCTAAAAGGTAATCTCGCTTGAAACAAAAATGACCGTTTGTGGTAGCGATTTACTTGCGACACTGTCAACAACCATTTGATAACTTGTATATTTTAAATCGATTAACGCGGACTCTGCGAAATTTCCAAATTCAGCTGCCGTCCCCTATGCAATTGCGGTTTTACAAATCTGTTGATAGTGACTTTGAAACCAATACATAATCGAACTTGCCCATTCTCTGTACGAGTGCAGACGTCTATTCAGTTGAAATTTGTAAAAAATCTACAAGTGCTAAAACATCATTTGCAACTAGACGATAAACACTTCTGCAAACACCGTTTGATGGGATTGGTCAAGCTTGGCAGTTTTTGGTACAGCGTTATTTTGTAAATCAGATTTGGCTATGAAATTTTGAATTACTGTACCCGAACGACCAAAAAATAATGAAATGTAAATTACCCCTTCGTTATTCACGACGAGTAGGTAGTTTTTGAATGTAGTTAGTTATAAAAAAGTATACGTGTATAAGTTTATTTTTTGGGTATGCATCCAATTTGTACCAAAAAAGCTGAACTTCCAGACCACTTGGCAGCTACTAGAGCATTAAACCATAGTTCACCGTTGATTTTAGAATACCCGTGTGCGGTGAACGTTGAAAATAGGCTTAGAGAATCAATCTCCTTTCATAAATCGCTTCCAATGAGAGTAACATCTGCCACAATATCATCAAAAGGCAATGGACAGTTAATCGCATGCGTCAACAGTATAACGACTAAATCCTTTCCTTAAATTAAAAAAGGTTCCGTAAGATGGTAATTATTTTGCTCAAGGTACTGCCAACTGCGCTTTTCGGTTTTCAGTTATTACACGGCCCAATAGCAATCTAACCGCGGTCATAAACTTTTTTTCACAGACGTGACACGTAGCTTTCATTGTAGAATAAACTCCTCGTGTAGACCGATAAGTGGAGCCGCAACGAAGCAATGTGTAGTAGTGTTGACGGTAGGAACTCTGCTTCTGTTTTTCCCGTTAACAAAACCATCCGAATTACAACGTTTACTATTCGATTCTGAAACTGTATAAAATTCTACACCGAAATGTCATAATGCGAATTTCGTTGAGACGAATATGTCTCATCGTATTAATAATTGTCTAAAAGTTTATATATAGTATTACTTACAATTTACAACACGATCTAACAGTGTTTTAAATAGGTCAGCGTTAAGAGTAGCACTTGTAGATTAACTCGCAGCCGACATTATAATAGTTAAAATGAATGTGCTAAAGAATAATGATAACGAACCGTTTTACTTCTCCGCCATGATGTAGTGTACATTAAAGAATTCGCCACGAATAAACACGTTTATTAATTGTTCGTAAAGTACAAAGTGAAACACTCTTTTATAACAAAGACTATTCGCCATCTCTATTATTGTACTGATCGCAACTAAATACAAGCGCGTATATAAATTGGCTTTCGACGTAATCACTTCCTTTTTATCACTTCAGCATCTAAAGCCCAGATAAAGCTAGCATTTACATGTTTCTCTTTGAAGCCGAGGATTTTTTTTCTTTAGAGGAAATGCGTTTATTAATGCTGATAAAAATTCATTTTCTGGATTATTACGCACACCCTGTCTCAAATCAATCAAATCAACTGATTAGACCAAAAAATTGAACACACCGTTACTAATTTTTTGCAATTCGTTAAAAGAGATATTTCTTTAACAGCAGTCTACAAGTCTTTACATTAGAGCTAATTATGACTGAATTTCGTTATTAGCACATTTCGGCTCTAAATGATCGCGACAATTGTAATCACTCAACTGATATGTTCGGATCATTTTAGCACCCGCAATAAGAAAATGCTCGACAATTTATTTCCTCTGAACGCATATATTTACGACCGATAAAGAGTTGATCTTCGCCGCCTTGTGAATTGATCGAAATAGTGGTCTTATAAAGCAGGTTCCCTTTTAACCTACAGTAGCACATCGCGACATAATAAATTTTAATAATTGCTTATATAGTAAAACTAACTGTTCTCCATGATTTCACCGGTATGTTAATATCGGTTTAAATTTCTGTCTACAAATTTTAAAAAAATGTTTAATCTAGAATTTACATATACACACGCATATATATATATATATATATATATATATATATTAAACTCGATCATTTTGATCTCGCAAGGGGCTGCGCCCCTTGACTCCTCTTGCTTACATTTCTGTCTCTTTCTCTTCTATACTTTGTATAAAATGATCAAAATTTACAATGTAATTCTGAATCGGTCCATACGAATATAATAACATAATCACAAAAATCCTATAAAATATAACAAACGTTACATAAAATTGGGACATTTTTTCTAATGAGAGTTAGCCTAAGAATTGCGGTGTAATTAATACAACGTAATTCTTAGGCTGCCCCCCATTAGAAAAAATGTCCCAAAAAATGTCTTAATTTTATGTAACGTTTGTTATAGTTTATAGGATTTTTGTGATTATGTTATTATATTCATATGAACCGATTTAGAATTACGTTGTAAATTTTGATCATTTTATTCACAAAATATAGAAGAAAAAGAGCTCAAGAGTCTAACCGGACCAATTCTCCCAACAAAAATATCCTATTGTAAGGGACGATGAAAGTCTTTTCTCGGATTTTTGGCCCATAGACCCACAGGAACCTACTATACGTGCGCTTAAGTATATTTTCATTTTTTTTTTTACATCAGCGCCCCTTTTTGCCAATCTTCAATTTTTCTTTTTTTAAATTGAAAGAAACCAAAAATGCTTCATGTGTGAATTTATTCAAACCTTATTTTTTGCGATCTAAACATTCTAACGAAACCAAATAGATGGACTTTTTTTTTGATTGTTGTTTAATCAAAACGCTGCAAAAAGTTAACATCTGGCAACAGACTTGAAAAAAATAAACGCGTAAAAAATCGACAACTATAATATCTTTTCTTAGATACCGTATTTTCTACAGAAAATTATCAATTTAATGTAACATTTGCTCCAACCTCTCCAATAATTTCAAATACATAAGCCATATAAGATCGCGATTCCTAGAAAAAATTTGGGAGGCTTTGGTCGAGCAGTGGACTGATATCGGCTAGACAAGAATAAGAAAAAGAAGAAGTGTTTTTACATGAAATTATTAAAAACATGTAAAAACCCTTAAAATACGCAAAATATACACAAAATGTCCAAAATGAGCATTTACATACACCATTAAATTGATGTATTTTCAATCTACACTTTTGAAACGTCTAAATGCGAACAAAGATAATATTACCATGGTTTCTGCTACTACTGCCGATATGAATCACCCGTCTATCTTCTATGATAAAAGTAAAATAAAAACGAAGCAAAAACGAACATAAAAAATTTCGCATTTCAATCCTTATATGTATTATTTTCTTTTTGTATGGCTTGCTCGGTAGCATGGTAGCCTGGTGGTTAAGGTTCTTGGCTACCAAATTAAAGGACGGGTTCTAGACTTGTCTCGTTCCGGATCCAAGTAGCTTTCAGGTTTTTCCCAGTCTGAAATAATTGGGTACCGCTGAAATCTGAGAAAATAAAGGCGACCGAGAGAAAGGAACTGGTCCCAGTATTCTCACCAGATCCATTAGGCTTGGTACAATATGAAAAGCTTAAGTACACAATCCCCGACGCCCTACTAAAAGGGTATGGGACTTACTTTACTTTTATGGCATATCAAACAGCTACGGTCTATACTTTTCTTTTTTCTTTCAATGTACTCACATTAATTGGTATTAACTTGTTTTTTAGAGCATTTTTTATTTCAAGTACACATTTGAAAATATCAAAATTCTTAGAACTACCAACAATCTAATTATGGCTCCAAAACGTAATCAAAGTTGACGAATTAGAAGTAAGATATATTGTAATAAATAATTTCTCTGACGGACTACATTTTTTAGAAAACGATAGACTGTCATTTATTCATGTCGTTATTAAAAAAAACAAGAGTGAAATATTTTGTTTTACGTTAATAGAGAGTAAATTAAAAATTAAACAGGGGATCGCATAGTGTTATTTTGTATTCTTCTTCTTCTTACGCCGTCCCCGAACAAAAATTGGCGATCCACATGATGTAAGATTTAGACACCGCTGTCCTGAAAATCTCCTCAAAGGGACGTTGCAGCCAACGACGCAGATCTTTCATACATGAGTTCCGTCTCCTACCTGGAGACCGCTTTTCATAAATTTTTCCCTCAAGGACTAATCTCAGTAGTCTGTGTACCTTCCACCTCTCATGACTTATTGTAATTTAAAAATAAAACGCACTGAATTTCAACATGAATTCTACAGAACCAAATATGTACGCAGATTTAGAATTTTACATTTTGCGAATATTATAGTCGCAAATGTAGAAACCACGTATGTTAAAATTCTTCTGTGTATATAAAAAGCATATCAATATATTTAAAAAGTTTTGGCGGTAGTTTTATTTGTTCTCTATCAAAAAAATCTGAGGTGAATATTAATCGGTTGAATAAATCCAAAAAATTACTATTTTTAATTATTTCTGGCTATTTATTATGTTACCATTTTTCGATTTTATCAATTTTGGCCAGCTATGGACTACTTATTTTTATATATATATAAGTTCCTGTCTGGCAAAGAGATTAAACTGGCTAAAGGAAGAAGACAATTTTTAGCTTTTCAATAAAAATCTGAGAAGTCACCATTTGAATAAGGGAAGAAAAATGCTTAATGTATAAGACACTAGTACTTCTCTAATGTCAGCGGGATACTAAGAGCATGTGAAGAAGCATTGGCGTACATACAACAACAGTGAAAACAGCCAATCAGATCGGATTAACTAATTAAGCATTCCTCTTTTTTAGCAGAACGAGCAGCGCATTGTAAATTGCACATTTTTTTAAAATCTGGGCCATAATACGCTATCTGAATAACTTGTATGTTTTCAGACCACAGTTGCAGTAATACTACAAAACAACACGCCCTTCCTGATACAAATAGGACTACTAGTTGTCCTCGATCACTACTGACGGCATTATTGTTAATATTTAAATTAACCATTATCAGTATTGTAAGTAAAACTTTAATTTTTAATTATTATAATTAACTAGCACAACATCATATTAGTACGTGTGATGTAATTTTTGTTTTTCTAATAATTTTTATGTTTTTCTAATAATTTATTGTGTTTATAAACAAACTCAAACAAATTACTTTTTAAATTGGAAATGTAAAAAATACGGGAATATGATATACTCGTATTATTTTTAATAAAATAATTTTTTTTTATATTTTATTAGGAAGTTTTAAATAATGCTTAAAACAAATTTAATCTATTTTAAAAGTCTGTCTGGTATACGTTTAGTTTATGCGTATTTTTCATTTTCGTGTATATTTCATTATTAATATTAATATGTACTTAATAATAAAATTAAAATTAATTTTTACGTCTTTAATTGAGGCCAATGATTTTATTCTCTCGGATGAAGCGGAGTTGTACTCATCATCATCATCAAGTAGCAGCCCCAATCTGGGGATTGCTCACGCCATTTCTATATTTCGCGGTTCCTTGCCATCTGAATTAATTCGCTGCATTTTTTCCCGTCAATTTCTATCATTTCGATTTGTCTCCTTCCTCTTGTTGTTTTACCTTTTATTTTCCCTTGCATGGCTTTAACAAAAATTCCTCCCTCTCGGATCTTATGCGCGAGGTATTTCCTTTTTCTCTGGATTACGTCTTTTGCTATATCATATTCTGTCAGTTGCCACCTGCTTAAAACGTCTTTATTTTTGACCTTGGCCGTCCATGGTATTCTCATCATTCTTCGTAACGTCTACATACCGAATGCATTTAAGTTTTTCCTGCATTCCGCATCCATAGTCCAAGTTTCCGCTCCGTATTTTAGCACTGACATCACGTAGCAGTTGTTGATCCTTAGTTTCAATTACATTCCAAGCTTCCGGTCCTTCAACACCGCTTGTAAATTATTACTAGTATATAGGAAAAGATCAACAGAAAAGTATGAAGTGCGGAATCTGAAAGATTCTTAAAAATAAGGTATATGGAAAACCGTCTACTCTGGGAATAGAGTTGAAGGAGTTACCCAAAAAAATACGGAGTTCACTGATGCGGAAGTTAGAAGAAGGAGTATGTATAGAGGCTGCACAGGAAAAGGTAGGGGCACATAATTTATCTAGAGATGGAACATAAGCGGAAGCAATTGAATCAACAAAAGAAATTAGCTTTTCCGAGGGAAAATTGTGATATGAAGGACACTCAAACCTGAGAACTGAAAAGCTTTAGACATCTTTCAAATATAGGAAATAGAAGTAGATAGAGAATGAAGAACAAACGTTTTTCCATAAGTTCTTTTTGACCGTTTTAAGAATAAGTCTGGTCTTGGCATTAGCCTGAAGTTCTCAAAGAAAGAACACGCCGGGAAGGGTCTAAAATAAGAGGTGTTGTCGTTGATGGCATTCGAAAATCATTGTTTAAGCAAAGCAACGAAACAAAAAAATGAAGATTCTTTTTAGTGTGGCGAACTAGTGCCGAAGAGGCAGCCAACGCAGAGAAAAGAGTCGTGGAAGATCCTAAATTGTACTGAACAAAAAATTTGGGTATCTTAAAAATATTTAAATACAAATTCGAAATTGCCCTACAAATACAAAATATTTTTAATTCTGAAAATAATAAATTTTTAATTAGCTAAAAGCGTTTTTAGAAAACGGAATTTTGGATAATGCCATTTAGGCAATTTCGCAACATAAAAACCACAGGGAATTACTCTTGCTAATAAGTCAAAAATTTTTACTGTTTTATTTTTCTTTTTTAAGCGCTTTTATTTAACTTTTCCGCGTACGTCTGTCATATTAATCAAAGCTTGCAACTAAAATTTGAGGCATTTCCGATTAGATGGAAAGTTAACTTTAATCGGTTCGTCTGCCGTTATAGTCAGAGGCGGATTAAGAATTTACGGGGCCCGGGACTAATCTTGAATGAGGGGCCCCCTTTCGAAGAAAAAATTGGTGAAAAAATTCATTATCATACAAGCAAAAAAAGAAACACCCTAGTACAATTAAAATTATACTTTCTTTAAAAAATCATCTTTCTTACCCTAACAAACTAAATACTACATAAATTAAATGTCAAATAAGGAATTTTATATATACTTGTTAATATTTGTAATTTTTTATAAATAACATTATGTTTTCTTTTTCTACAAAAAAATATTTATAATATATATAAATTAAATATTGTGGATACCAAAAAAATAATCGTTTTTTTAATAAAAATAAATACTTTATTTATAATACATTGTCCAGAGCGACGGCGCCAGTATTACCGCTACGGCGGTTTTTCAAGCTAATTTTGATACACCCATGTAATGTTTTTGATCATGTTCTTTTCTTTACATAAATTAAACATGCATATTTAAAATTTCATAATTCTTCCTTTCATTCCATTCAAATTGATGTGCTGAGGGTTCCTAGTCATTCGGGCATCTTCGGTAATAAAGCGGCGGATTCTTTAGCTCGGGTTGCTGCCTCTTCTCACTTCTTCTTTAAAAAGTCCCATCGTCCAATCTCCTCCCGTTGTGCAAAGGTTTTCATCTTAGGTTTTGGTCGGATATTCTCTAACAATTGTTCTTTTTATCTGTCTGTTCAACCTAGTCTTCCTGCCAATCCGTGGTTCTCTTTGTTTCCATCACTTCGTCGTTCTCTGTTGTTGTCTCCGTTATTCGCTTACGCTTTAACCATTCTCTGTTGTTTTCCTCCCGTTTTCATTTTTCGTTGGTTGCCTCTCCATTGTCCTCTCCACTTAAACGAAGAGCATGTTTGCAATGCGGACCATATATTCTTTGAGTGTTCATCTGCTGAGTGCTCTGCTTTCTACTTCAATTTGCTGAGACTTGGTCTTCCTACTCCATATTGCGCCTTTTATGCCCTGTCTTTTCCCTCTCCACAGATTGTTCCTATTATTTGTTCCTTCCTCCTAACAATATCGGACCGTATCAAGATGTGAGTGGTTCTTTCCTATTCTAATTATTTCTGAGTAAAGGTCCCCGGTTGACGAGCCCTTCCAAAAAAATAAATAAATAAAAAATAAAATTTCATAATAATTTATATAATCAGAAAAAAGAGAATGAAACACAGGTTTATTCAGCTTTTCGAAACACAAATGTATTTATAAAATAAAATAATTTTTATACGGTTTTAAGTAGAACGTATTCGATAAAGACAAAAAATAAAATATTGTTAAAATTAAAAATATTTTAGATCGTAAAAATATTTTACATAAAAAAATTTACGATTGTGTGGATATCAATATTTGATTAAAGAATTGTTATTAATCGATTTGTCGAATGTTTATGTATTATTCAGTACGTACGTTAAAGGACTCGTTCACTTTTTTTAACACAATAAATTAGATTTATCGTTTCATTTTATGTAGTATTTAGTTTGTTGGGGAAAAAGAGAAAGTTTTATAGAGAAAAAGTATATAAATTTATTAATGAACTCATATATCCTTTTTGTATTTATAAAAATTAACTGAATTCTTTTTAAGATGAAAAACGTAAATTTAAAATCTTGCATTTTGACAATATCGAGCATTTTGGGAAAAGAAACTTAAATTTTGCACGTGGAAAATTAAATTTTTTCCTGTTTGAGAGCGCGGGGCTCCCTAAAGGCTAAAGCCCGTGGCTACCCCCCCCCCCCTATCCGGCCCTGGTTACAGTATAAGAATACGTCATTAATTTTTCCAATTTCAACGAACATTTTTTTATCATTTTTTATGATATTGATTCTATGTGTTACGATGGAAGAGTACACCGATAGATAGCGCTCGACAAAAGTGACCTTCTGTATATCATTAGTTACACGCAAATATTAAGACAAAAGAAATATATGTATCTATATGAGAAAAAGATTAATTTTTTCAATGATAATACTGAAAAATAGAAAATAAAATAAATATTTTAGAAAAAAAAAAGTCTTTTAACATTTACAATATTTATTCCGATCATTACATTATTCTGTGAATTATATAAGCAACAACAGAAAGAAAAAAATTAACAAAAAACTATTATTCAATAAAATAATTAACTTTAAATGAAAGAAGTATACAGATTTAGAAGATCCTAATATAATATGCGATATGGTACGCAACAAATTGAAAAGTACGTGAGTTACCAATTAAAAAGTGGATGACTCCGAAGATATTAAAACACATTAGGGACAGAGATATTTATTATAAAAAATTGAAGAATCAAAAATCAAATGTTAAATATAGAATTAGATATATTAAATATAGAAATTATGTAAAAAAAGAGATAAGAGAGGCGAAAAGTAAATACTATAGGTCACTTATATTGCACGATCCTACAAATACCAAGAAAACATGGGAGACAATAAATTCCATTATTAAAGGATATAATAATAATTCAATCAATGATTTAATTAACAAATATTTTTGGTGAATCGCAAGATATACCTGATAAGTTCCTAAATCAGTATATATCAATTCCTAGTGAATGCTGCCACTTATGTAATTTAATGACAAATGGGGGGCGTCCAACGAAATTTATTTAAAAAAAGCGAAAAATGAAATAAGCATCGATTATATAAATAAGGTGTCATTCTTTATTTACCTTTTCAAAATTAACCGATCTATATAATATTTTATAATAATTAGCATATGTAATTACGTAAAAGACGCGAATGACCGCACAGTCGAGCGTCTTCTTTAAATAAATAAAATAAAAAATAAAAAAAAAGGTGTCATTCTATATTCCGAAAATTAGTGATAATGATATTATCGAATTAGTTAAAAATATTGAAGACAATAAAGCACCGGGTTATGGTGGGATTAGAATTATTGATATCAAACGTCGTATTGAGTATTAGAACTATTATTAGTAAATTTAATAAACTAGTCAATAAAAATATGAAAAGTACCTGATTTACTCAAAATAGGCACAGTGTGGCCAATCTGTAAGAAAGGAAACCGTAGTGATTGTGCAAACTATAGGCCAATTACTATCACTTCTGTCATTGCAAAAATAGTCATTGCCGATCATTTAAAAGAATACCTAGAGAAGAATGAAATTTTATACCTACTACAATATGGCATTAGGAGAAACAAATCAACATCGGAGTTGCTAAAAGTTTTTATTAATAATTGTCCCCATTTTGTCAGCACGTAATTACTTAGGTTTTATTCTCGATTCTAAATTAAACTGGAACCAGCATATAGATTACATGTATAACAAACTTCTAAAACGGTTACCCCTACTCAAGGCCCTCTGTAATGTCAATTGGGGTAGCGATCCTTGCACAATGAGTAGGTTATACAAAGCATACTATCGCAGTATTTTAGACTATAGTTGTTACTTCTTTCATAATTCCTCAGCAACCAATCGTAACAAATTAGGGAGGATACAGAACACATGTTTACGGCTTATAATTGGTGCTTGCTTACCTACTTCTATCGCTGCTTTGGAAGCTGAAACCAAGATCCCTCCTCTCTCTGTTAGATCATCGAACCTAGCAGACAGGTTTCTTATGAAATACTGTCCTCCAGCCAGCTTCAATTTACTTAAATCCTATTTAGATGTTAAAAACAATTGGAGATTTAAAACCTCCAAAATGCCTCTATTATCTTTAAGTGCGATTAGGCTTCAGAGATATTCTTTTGTTATCATACCGTTGTATCCTTCATTGATCTTTAAATACCCATACTCACATAACTGCTTTAAGTTACAGGTAGATTTGGATTCTTTTCAGTTCGTTAATAGGCACAACGCTAGCAGAGTATTCAAGGCGATAATTTCAGACCATTGGCCGAATTTCCAACCGATTTTTACTGATGGTTCTAAATCTTCGAATTCTGCGGGTGCTGCTTTTTTTATACCATGTCTTAACCTAACTAAAAAATTCTCTCTTCCTCGTTTTACCTCTGTGTTTAGAGCCGAATGTGTTGCGATTTTCAAGGCTTTGTCCTTTTTAAATTCATATATCTTCTCTGAAAATATCATTATCATGTCTGATTCTATGAGTTGTTTATCAGCTTTGAAACTCTTATCGTTCAACGCAAAATCCCATCCATACCTCTGTAAAATCAGAAGCCTAGTAGTGTCTCTTTCTGAATATGGCGTAGTAGTTAACTTTGTTTAGATACCAGGACATGCGGATATCTACGGTAACGAAGTGGCAGACATGGCTGCCAAAGATACATAGATGAATAGTTGTTTAGTTCCATACTTTCCAAACAGAGACCTATTCGAGCTCATTAGATATGCTCATAAAGAATATTGGGAGGCTGCATGGGCAAATCCATTTTGCGCGCAACAGTACAAAAGAATTCAACCTAATATTCCTAATGTTCCTTAGTTCAACCACATTACGACTGTTTCGATGAGTACCAGATCGTACATTGTTACCTTATGTCGCCTCCGCCTGGGGGTAAACCGTCTCCCCGCTTCTTTGTACAACATGGGTTTAATCTTTTCTCCCTATTGCCAACATCCACTAGACTCGGACAAAGTGGCGGACGCTGATCACCTCATCTTCGAATGCAATTTGCACACGGCGCAAAGAATTATTTTGTATAACTCGATAATAAATTTCCAGATCTCTCTGCCATCTAGTGTTAATTCTCTCCTGGCCACCGGGAGTGCTGCAATATACAAGTTATTATTTAATTATATAATACAATGTAATATTACAGTGTAGCGTTAATTAGTTAATTAATTATGTTACATTGTCGATGGGTTGAATTTTCGACGCCCAAAAAAAAAAAAATATATATTTACGAAGGCTTGGCTAAAATAACTTTTAGTCGTATTTATCAACTTAAACAAAGCATTTGATGCGATAAACCACGTTACATTGATATAAGACCTTTATAACATCGGTATTATTAACAATCAAAATAAGTGGTTCGCGGACTATTTAAAAAACCGAATATTAAGAGTAAAAGTAAATGACACTTTTAGTAAGGAAGGAGAAATAGCTTTAGGCGTTGGTCAAAATACAATACTACCACCGTTATTATTCCTGATATATACAAATACATTCCATAGATATATCAAACATACGAAAATTTTTGCTTTTGCCAATGATATTGCTATGGTGATTGAAAATATTGTCATACGTAAAGCTGAGAAGTTGCTGAAAAAAGACATGAATTCATTTGTAATACTGATACAACTAAATGATACAACTAAAAATATATACATAAGAACCCCGAGCCGATGCAGGACCCTTATCCCCAAACTTGTAATAACATGTTATAACTGCATACATGATAACGATGACAATTGCCGTAGTGCAGATTGTAAAATTTTGCAGAATGTATCTATAATGAAATACTTAGAGGTTACTATTGATAGTAATGTACCTGGAAACATCACATTTTGGATTTAATAAATAAAATTCGAAAAGTAATCCTGGAAATTTTGTAGACTTAAACCTTTGATGACCACAAGAATTTTAAGACAATACCATAACGCACTGAAATCATCGATGTGGGGGGGGGGGGGAATAAGTATTAGTATAAAAAAATAAACTCCATTCATAAGAGAAGTCTCAAATTTATAGCAAGAAAGAATCTAAATCAACCAAATTGTAACATAAATTGATGGAAGGAAATGAATGAATTACCCACTAGGTACCATCTTTATATTTTATACGATTATCAGCTTCATCTTCCCGACCTTCAAATCCACAAAATAGAGAAGATAACTAAAGCCTCGGTTAAAATTACATATATAAAGCCTAGTAGTCCAGTCAAAATAGACATTTCAATTTACATTAATTTGCATAGAGTTGAAAATTGGTACAGGTCTTAGGCAAACTATTACAAATAAAATATCAAAAGTCTCCACCGATTGCTAAAAAAATTATTCAAGGTCAAAGGTCAAAAATGTTATTTATTTGGCATTTTTCTGGTAAACGGTAAGTGTTATCATAAAAATAGATCAGATAAAAATTGTAGATTATGCAATTATCTACTAAATCTGTTCTTATACTTTTTTTTCCTACGAATCACCATTTCTGAGATATCGCGATTCTACAATTTTAAAAAGTCGTATTCTACATAATATGCACACATTTCCGCACCACCCGTGAGGTAATGTACTTGACGCATCTTTTTTAACGTGCTATCCTCGGTAAGCAAATTTCACGATCTATTGTGATTCAGTTTTATCAAATAACATTCTATTAATTAAAAAATGATACTATTGTAAACGATTAAAATGACCTGAGTTGTTGTTGATTTGGAGAAAATGATAAATACGCTCAATATGTACGTAGACATTTTGGGCATAATAGAGTAACTGTAGTATTTGATGGTTATACTGATTATAAAAAAAAATATTAAAAATATCTATTAAAGGATTTGGAAAAAAAAGAAAATGCCGTAATGACAGCATTCTGGGCTGCATACTAGATCGAATCAATGGTGTCAGTATATCTCTACAAAAAACAACTATTGAACTTCGGACGGCAGTCGATCTTTAAAATTCGCTTTTAGATTTTTTACTTTCACAGCGGGGGTTATTTGACGATTACGAGGTGAAGGCAAATGAGAAAACTGATACCCAATACAGTGATGAAAATCAGCGTGTGCGAAGAATGAAAAGGCATCACGATGGCAGATCTGCAGAAGACGTTGTGCACAGAGCAAAAGAGAAGATAAAATTTGAAACGTATTTGCCTGTACTAGACACGCTGTGTACAGAACTGTAGCGGCGACAAAATAGCTCACCGGGAAATTAATTCTCTGCTTGGATTTCCAACAGATTTCTCGACCAAGTCCAACGATGAAATTAGAGAGGCTTGTACAAAGTTTAGGAAACATTATTCCGCAGACATTGAGTGTACCTGCCGAGAAATCGTATAAACTGATTTTTGGTAATGTGGCACAATCAACTTTCCCGAATGTAATGACAGCATTGCCGATATTATATAGAAGTCTCATGATTAAAAACGCTACGGGTAAACGTAACTTTTCGAAATTAAAACTAATCAAAAATTATATTCGCTCGTCAATGTCTCAGAACCGTTTAAATTCATTGGTGATAGTGGCGATTGAAAATGATATATTGGAAAAGGTTAACTTCCAAGATATTTTAAACGATTTTGTATCTAAAAAAGTTATAAGAGTACATATTTAAACATACAGGGTGTGTCCAGAAAGTCATAAAATACGTTTTTTTGTCGTACTCCTCTTGCCTGCAGTGCGCTTGAACCGGCTTGGTAAGGTAGAACTGACTCTTAGCTTCACAACGCACCGTAGTTCAGTCTGTTCCAAGCATCGGTATCGCCAGCATCGGTGAATTAGTGCACTTCTGTTTGGAGACTTCGTCACAGTCGCTTGAATGACCGCAATACTTTCATAACGGCGTCCTTTGAGCGCGGTTTTTATTCTCCGGAACAAGAATAAGTCCGGCGGAGAAAGGTCGCAACTGTAAGGTGGCTACGGCAGTTCACTCACGATCAGCACTCGATTGGCTTTGTGTTCGTCCATCAGAAGTTTTGGGACCAGCATGGCGCACACCTTCCGCATGTTCAAGTCTTTCGTAACAATGCTGAACACAGAACTTTTTGGAATATTCCAGGTGTCGGCTAATAACCGATCACTCATTTGGCGGTCAGAATTCAACAATTCACGAACACGGTTCACATTTTCTTCGTTTCTATTTGTTGTTGGTCTTCCAAAGCGAGAGTTATCGTCCCCCCTTCCTGGCCGTCCTTTAACTTTTTCACCCTCCTCGTAACTTGCACATACCCCGTAGGCTTGCTTCAGTAATGTGTAAGTTTCGGCAGCTTCACCGATTCTAACGCAACCGATGCTCGGAACGGACTGAACTGCGGTGCGCTGTGAAGCCAAGAGTAAGCTCCACCTAACCAAACAGTTTCAAGCGTGCTGCAGTCAAGAGGGACGTGACAAAAAAACATGTTTTATGACTTTCTGGACAAACCTTGTATTTTACTTTACAAAACGATTTAATAAAAAAATACGCATATTTTCCTTTCATTTGTTTCAATTTTTAACTTCTTGCTAAAAAAATTGAAAATTTTCAAGAATTCAGAAAGTTATTGTTTTCACCCCAATTTTTAAAAATCGAGTTTTCATTAAATCTCCATGTTTTGGAAGCTATTCTGACTATTGTTACGATGGTGTCGTAATGTGTGTGTGTATTTGTATGTCTCTGTGTGTATGTCTGTGTGTGTGTATGTAAACCTTTTATAACTTTTGAACGGCTCGATCAATGGAAAATCGGTTTGCGGTATTCGAAAAGGGTTCACTAAACTTAGATTTCTTGAAAATTTGAACCGATTTGACTAGGTAAATTTTGAGAAACCTCAAAAATAAAATTTTCAAAAAAAGTTTTTTTTAAAATAACTTTTAGACTCTTGTACCGATCAATTTCAAAAAATAATCAGTTCTTTAATAATAAAGAATCTTTCAACATCCTGTTTGTTAATTATAAAATATAGTAATTTATTATAAATACAATTATAACAAACAAAATTAAGAGAGTGCGATTTAGAATTTGTTTCTGATCACACATAGTGAGTTGTTTTCTTAGCTGATGATGTATTATCCCGAAAACGTTTCTAAGTAAGCCTTCATTTTATTCTTAAATTTGTTTTTTATGACTGTATTTGTAATAAATTACTATAATCAGCTCTATTCCCCAAAAAAAATACGTCGAATGCCGTAAACCGCGTCTCAATCGGTAGATTCGTTTGAGAGATATCGTTGACGAAAATTTTTCAAAAAAGTGTTTTTTTTAAAATAACTTTCAAATTTCTTGCCGGATCGTTTCTTTTTTTTTTCGTAATAAATCATTCATTTGTGCTTAAGTGACTGCGTCGAATGCCGGAAACTGCATGCCAATCGGTTGATTCGTTTAAGAGATATCGCAGTTCGAAAATTTCATAAAAGTGTTTTATGAAATAGTTATCAGATTTTTTAGCTCGACGAGCTCAAAAATATAAAATAGTAAGGGGCCCTAAGACGTGCATTGCCTGGGGGCCCCAACATAGTTAATCTGGCCCTGATAAGTGCCAATTTTATTTTATTACTATTTTATGGAAGATTCATAATTTAGTGCGTTTAAGAAAATTGTTTATATAATTCGTATCAGTTAATTATATATGATCAATTATTTATTACAAATTAACGATATAGCTGCGTTGAAAACCTACAGACGGGCGGTTGCCTTGTGAGTTCTTCCATAGGTTATTTATATAAAAAAAAAAAAAAGCAAAAGGAATAAATAAATAAAAAATTCCATTAATGCAAAAAACGCAAAATGTCCCTTATGAAGAGGACTATGGAAAAATAGTACTACTAAAATCTATGTTTGTCATAGGACTCTAGCCACAAATACGAATACACTTTCACATTATTAACAAAAAGGGAATGGAATATAAATCAACAAACATTTTTTCTTTTTAACGCTCTGGGTCTTAGAGACTTCTATACAAGGAAGGAATCTCGACATTTTTCCGATTTGTAAAGATGATAGTTTAAGAGAAATTGAAACAACTCCTCGTTAAACCTTGAAAAAAGCCAGATTTCGGGAGTTAACTTTAATCTGACCAAAGTTAAGATCTTAAAGTTTTCACAATTTTAATTAGCAGTATACTTAAATAAGACCTTGGAAAGAAGGGGCAACCCATTTCACGCAGTTGATTCGATATTCGTTTGGAATAAAAATTACACCAACGCAACACCGTGATCTGCGAATCTGCTTCAAATTCAATCAGTGGTGTGCCAAACGGGGGAGCAACAGGGACAGTCGTCCATCTGCTAGAGGAAATAACAGTATACATATAACAGTTATGTAATAAAAATTGAAAAAAAGGTAAACGAAAGGCTAAATAAATGTGAAAAGAGATCGATTGAACTAATAAAATTCAATTTTTTAACCATATCAAATATTATATCGTCGTCGCAAAAATAAAACAAAGTGGTCACCGAACCGAAAAAACAAAAATTTTCATTTTTTCCGGATAGTTTGAAAAAATGAAAATTCGATAAGAGAAAATCATTTAAAGTAAAAAAGAAAAGCGTTTTTATTTCACTTCATAATTAAAACCTCTTTTTATTTATGTAAAATATTATCAATAGCGACAAAAAACACTACATTCTTTTTTTAATAATGTGTATAGGCCTCTTTGTGTATTTTTTACCCTCCCTGGTTGTGAAACGTTAGCACGCCACTGAATCCAATGGATGGGTATAAAAACGATGCCAGAATTAACATTCATTAATAAAGTGAGTGGAGGCCTTTCTTAGTCTGCACAGGGTAGTGATTAAATATCTCATTTTTGAATTGAAAAAAAAAAAGGAATAGCAGAAGAATATAACTAATGTTTTTTTGTTTTTTTTTGTAATATTAAACAATTTACAGATCTGAGCATTTATATTACCAATATGCTTTACGTGCATACTTAATGGTACTGAGAAGTTTACTACTTGGAAAGCGAAAAACAAAAATACCAGTATAAAAAGAGCTTCTTTAGTTGCAATAAGAGCAGCTTAATTGCCCCTAATACCAACACGTCAATAGGCCCGCACCATCTGCTAATATCCAGTTCATCAAAATTAATTAGCAGGTTAAGCATGGGGGTAACCTTGGACACAGTAATATTCTCGAAAATATATCCGTGTTCGCAAACAGTCGGATATATCTCCGACTATGTGATGTAATCTGAACTTGATAGACGTCGCACAACGAACAAACGTCATTGCGAACTAGTGATGTAACGAAAATATCGAAAACTGCAATACAGAAAAATATTGTATCGGTTTATTCGATAAACGTGTAAAAACTCTCAGCATTTTGTATCGATATCGTAATTTATATTGAATCGATATGAAAAGTATGATATATTAAGGCGGCATTACACCGGGCGCGCAAGCGCGAACGAGCAAGAACAAAAAATTTTCTTTGAAGTACCGTCCTCGGAGCGATCATCAGAGAGCGCGAGCATTCGGCCGTTCTTGCTCTCTAAAATCGATTACACCGCGCGATCATTCGCCAGAAAACGTCAAGGTCAGGCTTTTGCTCTTGCTCGCTCGCGCTTGCGCGCCCGGTGTAATGCCGCCTTTACACTTTACAATGAATAGACGTTAAAAATTTAATTGTATTCCAAATTGTACTGTTATATTATTTTTTATTTTTATATGATTACTTATATCAGTATGTCGCAAGTATTTAGAAAGCATTACGCATGGAGTAATATACTACTAATGGTTAAATACAATATGGGTTTGTTTGAATTTGTAATTTATGTATTAGATTTTTTTTTTTTTTAAATATTACTTTGGAACATATTTTTTTAGTGTTATTTTGAATCCTATAATGTATACGGCTGAAACATTAATTTCTATTCAGCCTAAAAGTGAGTAATTGTTTTTATTCTTTTTTTATTTTCTAATTAACAAGATGTTGTCGGATTTTTTTTTAGTGGTTGCCAGAATTTCTTTTCTTTTCTGTTGATAATAAGCTATTTCATTTTTTTTTTTTTTTTCATACTATTTTTAACTTTTGGTGTACTTTTACAGTAGTTATTTATAATTTTGTTTACTTTACTCAATTTATATATTTAATGTTTCAGGTTATATATTTTTAGTTTAAAGTAATCATGTCATATAGCTTAATATTGAATTTAAATTATGAATTGTATTACAAAATTAACATTATTTCGATTACTATAACTAAAATGCGATCTCTCGATAATAATTACAAATTTATTTATTGTTTTCATTACTGTTTTATGAAATAGAATTGAATGATTATTATTTTTATATAGTCCCCTGACAAATTCGTTTTACAAGATAAATAAAAGTAGTATATTTATATTTTAAAGTGAAAATAAAACTGTTATACATAACGTTAAATGGTAAATGTTCACATCTAAAATATATATAAAATAATATTATTGGGTTTATACATTAACGCACCCAGGATCTCCTCACCCCCTGGGGGGACCTAAAAGAATAGCATGTAGGAAAATGTAAAGGCGGAAGTCGAACATGTTTGGTATATCTATATCTCTCTCTTCTCTCATTTATATATTTATTTTTGTGTAAAATGTATTATTTAAAAATACTTTATATTTTTATTAAATATTAATGTTTACTGTCAAAAATTTTACAGATAACAAATTTGGCGATCATTAACTGTGTCCGTTTATTCTCCCTGTGTGGTGTGGTGGGGGGGGTCTGCAGCCCTGTAGCCCCCCCCCCCCCCTTGAGTGCGCCAATGGGTTTACATCTTGGGAAAAAATATTATATATTTAAATTGTTTAAAATGAATATATTAATAATTTTATCGACTATGCTAAATTGTCACACAACATAAATTAAATTGACGAAGCTTAATGCTTATATTTATACAGTTTGTTAGTTTATTACTTAATTTTAAGTAAACGTTAAAACAACCATTTTCATATTCAACTCTTAACAAGTTTCTTTTATGTCTTAGCCGCACATACTGAAAAATACATTATTTCAATATTTAGTAATGAAAATATTGATTCAATACATTACATCGACTAAATGCATTTAATACTTCTCTGCATTGATACTGACTGTATTGAATACAGCAATGTATTCGTACATCACTGGTCCGAACATTAATATGTCTCAACAATTGGAATTGCACCGCCTAAGGTTACTATTATACTACAGATATCAGTTACATAACACAGTTGGAGCTGAGAAATATGTCAGCAGTCAGAAAGAACACGAATATATTCAACTCCTCTAGCATAATTGATTTGCACATCTTTATAGTAAGTTGTTTAAAATTTTATACGAGGGGATGAGATCTATGGTGGAGTTTTGTAGCGCTGATTAATGACTGAGGGAAGAGTCTGATATAATCAAAATACTTCTATTAAAAAGATGGGAATTGATAAATTTTAATGTTTTAATGATTGCTATATATTCGTAGATAAAGATAGAAGAAAAACGAGAGTAGTATCGGTAGAAAGTTATATAAAACGTTACATCGACTAAGTCAAAATTTTAAGAACCATCTGTAAAAATAAAAGAAAACTGGAGCCAAAAATGGTAGGGGAATGTACTCTGTCTATTTTTTGAAAGCAGTTGATATCTATGCCCAGGTTTATAAGAATTTTGTTGAAATTTTGTAATATGGCAACGGAAAGGACAGAATTATAATTTCAGGTAATTTTCAGGTCTGATTCGTTTTAATAGTCCAGAAATCGGAAATAAGTGCATTTCTTGCTCGAGAGCCATATTTAGGGGAGAATCTAATAGAGAGATTTTAATTTCGGTTTCTAAAAGCCGCGGTAGAAATAAAAGAAGCAGCTCCAATATTCGCCGAAGCCCGCAATTTTCAAACCGGTTATAATAATCAAATTATTTATTCCCTCCAAAGTCACTGTAATCGATTTCCGCTATATATTTATAAAGCGATATGATAGGAGAATGGTATCTCCATGTATAATTATGGCCAGGCTTGATGCGATAAAAGGCGAATGCAGTATAGATTTTAATTTATTTGGAGAAATATTTTATTGCAGGTTAGTTGCCATATCAAAGAATCCTACGTTATCCTGTGCAATTATTAAAAACTAAAAAATCATTGACATATTGCAGAATACTACAAGAGACTGGACACTAGTTCAAGAAATTTTAATACTTATAAGTTTACTGAAAATCGAAAGCTTTGACCAACTCTAATGTACAGAGTGCAGATTACAAAATATCAAAGGCGGGGTGCAGAACAATGATTTTTCTGTTTGTAAATAATTTGCAAATAGTACAAAAGAAGAAGGATGGAATACCTAATTGTCATTAATGCTAACTGCAATTACTGCGTGTAATTGCATTAAGCGACAGTCTGCTGCCGGTATCCAGACCGAATTTTAAATTAAGCAGTATGGAGCACTTAAGTCTGGGAAAACCCTTCAAAATGACAAAATTTTATAATTCATCGCTTCTATATTAATGAAGTACCGCCAAAAAGCTACAAACATATGTTTTAATTATTATTTTTTAATTTAAAAAAAAAAAAAAAGGCATACATTTTGACGTAACCTCTGTTTGACTTTACTTTTATCTCCAAATTTTTTTTGAGCATTAGAACGATCAAAATATTATTGCACTGTATAAATTAGGACGGATTTAAAGCATTTATTTAACACACCCCTTTCAAACACGTAAAAAAAGTATATAAACAATTAGACATGTATTTATTATTAAAACCACGACTGCTAGCCGTAGGCGTCGACGTACAAACATATTGGAGGGCCCGAAAATGAAAACAGTAAAATAAGGAATAGAAAGAGAGAGAAAAAAAGGGCGCAATTTTAATTGAAATCATTAATTCTCGAATATAAAATAAGAACACGATGAAAAAAATAGGTATAAAAGTAGTAAGTAAAAGAGAAATTTCTTGAATAAATAAATGTATAGGTATATTGATCCACTGTTGAAAGAATAGCGAAAAGTCATACGATGGAATTTTCAAAATTATCTATAGTGTAATTTAAGTTTCATATTTTACTAAAGAAAATGTACATATTTTACAAGTTCTGGAAGTGTAATATTTATAACACCGAATACTGCGATTGCAATGTTTGCTGACGACACAGCACTACTGTCAGTAAGCGGCTCACAAACTCAATCAACTGAAAACCTTCAGCAGTATGCTTTAGACCGTGTATCAAACTGGACGGAAAATTGGAAAATCAAGCGCAATGAGCAAAAATCTATCCACACCACTTTCGCCCTTCGTAAACGAAATCCGCCTCATGTAGTGTTCATAAATAGACGACAAGTGCCAATCTCCGACTCAGCAAAATACTTGGCTGTGCATCTAGATGCGAAGCTGACTTGGAAAACTCACAAAGTTGTGTCAAAAGCTCAGCAGATTCCAGGAAAAAACACGTGAAATGTATTGGCTTATCGGGCGATATTCCAAAATAAAGCTTGAAAATAAACGACTCATTTATGAAACCATCGTAAGACCAATTTGGACTTGCGGGGTACAGATATGAGGATGTACCGAGACATGAAACAGAAACATTATTCAAGCAGCCCAAAATAAATTCCTCCGTATGATAACTAATGTTCGATGGTTTCAACGGAACGAATCTTTACATACTGATTTAAAGATCAAATGGGTGGACGAAGTCATTACAGACTTTGCCCACGTCAGGAAGAAAGACTCCATTTCCATCCGAACCCGGAAGCATTGGACCTTTTGCTTACTACAGAAGATGTAAGACGGCTTAAACGTTTTAAACCGAACGACCTAGTCGTGCTATAAAATTTTATTGTTTTATTGTATGTATGTATATGAATAGCAAAGAATAGGTAATGATCTATACCTCTGCAACATGTTAATTTACTTTTAGTTATAAATGTTACTTATTTAGAAATAGTTCAAAGATTGTAATAACCATACAGTTCCCCCTTAAGGGGCTGTTTGACGAAAAAAAAAAAAAAAGAAAAGAAAAAAAAGTGATATTTGTGTAGACCGTTTGTAAGCAACACAGCTTACATACTATCGACGTTTTTATTTTTATTCTTAGGGGTATCAACAAAAGTATTTCAGCGTGAAACTGTCTTAAATTCATTAATGTGATCGTTATTCGGAGAATTTTCGAAATTCATTTTTTTTTTTTTTTTTTTTAATATATAAATAAATAAGTTGTAGGTCTCACAGGGCAAGTATGCCCGTTGCGTGAGTGCCCGACACATTATCGTTTATTCAAATTACAAACAATTAATGCTTATTATATAAATCGAAAAGAAATAAACCAAAATTAATATATGTTTAAGTAAATAAATATAAAAACATGCGCATACATACATTCATTATTGGTTCGCACCTATACACAAATACATAAAGATAGCTAATGTATTCAAATTCGCATACATGGTTTTCTGTAAGAAGTACAAGCAGAAAAGTAACGAAAAAGCCAAAAAATAAACAAAGAAGAAAATATATAATCAAATAGATGCATAAGTGAGCCACAGAAATGGAAAAATTCGGGACCCAGCTTGGTTTTTAATCTTTGTACCATTCTTTCAACCATTTCCCGACGACTTGTTTCCGCACACCAATTCTGTTTTCGTTTAAAATATGACTGGACATATTACTCGTTAATTTAATTAAAAATGAATATCATCTGTTTATCAATTCGGAGATTTGCTCCTCCAGGATAAATGTATCGTGTTATTCGAGTTTTTTGCCTGGATGATAACATCTACACCTAAAAGAGAAAGTTCTACCCGCATTTAAAAAGGAAATTGCGGTTTATAATAGCATTTTATAGAATAATATTTCGGTAAAAATTTGGCAATACGATTCCTTTGCACTAGTGGAATCGTGTGTCTTTATTAGCAAAATCGTATCTAATTTTCGGAGGAGCTTCCTCCTTCTCAATAGTTTCGCAGTAGCGATTAGTGGTATCATTTTACAACTGAAAAGTGAAAAATAAAAAATAGGAACACCTTCAATCGTTAGAAATTATTATTTCTAAAAGATTGCGATATCAAGCTCAGAATTCGCACTATCGCATTGACGAATAAATTGATTTTTATCGGTCCAATCAAATTTCCTAAATATTTGCGTTTTTGCCGAACAGACATATCGTTACTCAATCCGATATAGCACCTGAAGTATTCCGTGTAGACTAATATTATTACATTTCGGTAAACCAATTACATTTACAATTTTTTTAGGCATCAAAAAAAAAATGACCATCAGTGATGAAATTGACCACAATTTAACGTCGTATAATATCTTTAAGAAGAAAAAAATCTGTTTTTGAAATACATATGACATACATTATATATATGTATATATATATATATATATATATATATATATAACATAGATTTTTTAAAATTAACAATACACTAAAAGGAGAAAAATTACAAATCAGTTGATTTTTCCAAATATTTTTTTGTTCTTTTTCTTGCTATTATTGTAAACTATATAATAGGCAAGATTTAAAAACGATGCAATAAAAACGTAAATTATTTAATACATAATCGGCTTAAAAACGCGACCATTTAGATTTATATTTTAAAATCACTATCATACGTTTTCGTATTGGTAAATGTCGGACAACAACTACATATTTCAGTATTTTATGATCATTTTCCGAGATTATTCTCAATGTTAATAGTTCTATATTTTAAATTATTTGAACATATACGCAAAACCATGGCAAAAAGAAAACCAATAATGAATAGTTTTTTTTTTAATAAAGAAAGATCTAGAAGAAACGAGAAAACGTGTAGGATCGATAATAAATCTACCTTCAGAACAGGTTAGTGCAAAATTTTAACGGTTTCGAAAATATATGTAAAAAGAAAAACAAAGAATATCCGGACAGAAGAAAAATGAGAGAAAAGAACAAAATGAAGGAACGGAAACGAACAATTAAACATCGAATGCGGTTGAAGTTATTGTACACAGATGGCCGATTTCGGGGGAAAAAAAAAGGTAAAATTATAGAGTGGTTAGAAATTTATTCAGTTATTTTTTACAGTTCTTTGTAGTCACATTCTTCTAATCTCGCCTTAGAAGAACAATAGTGTTAAAGTTCATTGTTTCAGTGATTCTTGATAACGAAAATTCAGTTTAAAATATATGTATGTACATATGTATATAAAACACGTAATAAAAAAGCGACAAAAATTCACCGTCACGTTGACAAATGTTTCAATCCTGTTCGATTTTATTAGCTTTTTCTTTAATTTTCTCGAATTATTCCGGGCAAAATTGTTTATCTCGGAAAACAAAATACGTAACATTACTGAAATTCAACCTATACATATGTATATAGTAAATCTCTGCTAGACTTGTAATTAATAATTTGCACACTACTGAATTCCAGCTTGAAAAATACGGCATTAAATTAGAATTCGTTTCAAATTTTCGAGAATATCGAAGGAGTTTCTTTTTGGCTTCACTTATGGTTATTACTTTTAAAAATTTAACTTGTTTTTTTCTTTTCAACAGTTGCGTAATTTTGCTGCAAACTCGAATTCGTTTAAAAATACCGAATAAGCATGATGCGACGGAAATTTAACACACATTAATAACAGAATGTCACTGAAATTTAAAGTTGCAGAGTGAAATTTGTTACGGAACGAATACGTTCGAAAATGCTACGACTACGCTACGGTGTTCCGTTTAATTTTTTAATTCCGATTACTTGCCTGTTTAAAAAATTGCGCGAAAGCTTTGTTTTTAAATTTCACGTCTAGCGTTACGTTGTAGGTTTGTTCTCTTGTAGTCTTATACATCGATTTGGTAACCCTTTTTTTGATTTTTGTCTCCGAAACTACCAATAAATGTGTACAACACTCGGGCGAATTAACTGAGGTCGTTACACACCTATTATTTGATTTCGAAAATTATCGAATGATATCTTCTTCATCATTTAGAACAATTGCGCAGGTTTGCGCGATGTAATAATCTAAAAATAATGTGACACGTACGATATGATGGACCAAAAAAAAAAAAAAAAAAAAAAAAAGATGTAAACCGTAATTTATAATGAATTTCAATCGGATTCCGGTTGCAGCGACGGCGGACATCCCTGATAACGAAAACGATTCGAAAGTGTAAAAAATTTCGTTGTATTCTATATCGTCTAAAACTACCACATTATACTAGATCCCCGGAGTTTTTCGATAAATTTAGTTTTTTAAGCGGGAACCGAAAACTTTGATTACCTCACTGCAGCTAGTCAAGGTGATCAGTATAAATCGCGTTAATTGTTTCAATCGGTCCGGTGTCACTTCATAAATTTATAAAATATTTTTAAAAAATATCGTGTTCGATCGGATCGGGCTAGTTTTTTCAACTCGAGTTGTTACAATTTGAATCCGTGAACCGCGAACTATCGCACAGTCTGATCAGAGAACGATTCTATAATTTATACGTGCTTATGTTATTATGCGAAGTAAACGAATGGAACTCGCTCGAGATGATTCGAAAGTTTTAAATGGCGATACAAAAAAAAAAAAAGGAAAGAAAAAAAATACAGACGTTTCAGACTGCAACTACTTCGGATGCCGTTTAAAGCACACGAACTTTACGCATCGGTCAAAACAAAGCGCCAAAAGCCGGAACGTCGTTGATATTCGCTCTATTTATTTATCGCCGTCTCGTTTTAATTGTCGTCGAACGTAAACGGTCTCTGTCACCGCGTTGAAATTGAAAATAAGAAAAACGAAAGACACCCGTAAATATTATGATAATTCTACGAATCGATAGAGCGGCTCGGTTAAATTAATTAATATTAATTAAAACGACAGGAGGGGGGGGGGCAGCGCGACGGCACCGGATGTACTCAATTAGCTGCAACTTGAAGCGAACGTCGCTTGTACGTTGCGAACATGTGTGTGAATTTTTTGTGGGCCATTTACATCATTTAACTACCTTCACAAACACACAAACATCCTGTTCAACACAGACACACGACGACGCGTTTTTAACGTAAAACATCATTACGCGAGTGCGACCGGCGATTATTTAAACAAAGACGCACGGACCAAGAGGAAGAAAAGGTCGGGACTTTCATTACCGCGTTACGTCATCGGGGATATTGTTTTTTCTTCTCTTCATTAATTTCTTCATCAGGTCGCAGTAGTGCGGAAATATTCCGTTATTCTCTTCTCTCCTCGCACTACTGAACCGCCCGAGAATTCACATCTTCATCCCCCCCCCCCTCTTGCATCGTGAAAGATCACGTGGGAAAATAATAATCGACTGAATTATCAGAAAACCAGTATTCTTTACCGGTCCAGAAATTCCGCTTTTTTCGTGTTTTTTTTTGTTTTTTTTTTAAATCGAAATTATCGTTTATTCGCGAAAACACTTTAGGCGTCGACGATTAGATTAAATATTTCAAAACGACTCCGTTTCTATTCACATATCGGAGTATTCAAACAATACGAAAGGCTTTTCAATAAAGATATAAAATCTCAACGTCTTTTCGTTTCATTCGAGAATACTATTTAGAGAACATGCACACACACACTACATATAATATATATATGCATATATTCGTATATACATATTATATCTATATATACAGTAAAACCTCTTCTAACCGTCACCCTTTTGTCCATCACTGTAAAAATTGCTAATCTGTGATTTTTTAAGAAAATTACTGATTTTTCTAAGATAGAAACGATCCGACGTAGAGACATTTTTTTTTTTTTTTTTTAAATAATTTGCGGGTCCCACAAGGCACTAGCCCGTCTGTGGGTTCCCAGCATAATTATATTATTTATGTGTTTAATATAACATCAACTTATGTACTACTTTATGTTACAATATAGAAATTGTTAGCTTATATCTTACTATATTACAAAATCCACACTCTCATTATTTATCATATTATATGTTACAATTATACCACCCCATCTGAATTGTTATTTCTTATTATAATGTCTTAAATATTAACTTATATATACAATGATACAATATAATTTTTATAAAACTAACACTCTCTCATTAGCAGCTTAAAGCTGGAGATCGTAGCGAGTCTCATATCAATGTTATCAATACATATGTGGTTATTACTATTATTACGATATAATTTTTTTTTTTTTTTTTTTTTTTTTTTTATATTTATTTATTATTATTATTATTACTTTTATATTTCTATTGCTCTTTACACCATGCTATCAACCAAATTCTAACCTATTGTACTATATTGTACGCTTCTCAGTCCACTATACCACGAAGGTACTTGGTGACATCGCACAACTCCTTCAATACGAAGCATCCTGGACCACTTTTCTCCATTTTTCGCGGCACACCTCCATTCCGGTAGTCATTTCCATTGTCAGTTCAGTTGTTTGCTTTATTCCGATATACTCGTATGTTATAATAAATTTGTAAATAAAAATACCCCGTACACTCTAAATGATATCCAATTAAAACTCTTTTTTTTTTTTTTTTTTTTCATTTCTTTTCTAAATTATTTAAAATCTAGTACAACGCTATATATGTAACTGTGCACGTTTCGAATGGAATTCCTGTTATCTGTCTATTCAGTCATCCATCAAAGGCCCGGTCCCGAGGGTGACGGATAAAAGAGGTTCTACTGTATATAATAGCTGCGTCATTCTTAGGTACTATTTATTTTACGCAGAATCAATTGAAACCCGTCTGTTCTGTAAGCATTATAAAAAACTGGAATCCGAGACTCACGCACTACCTTGTAGCCGAAGGGTCAATTTTCATATACATATGTATGTATCATACATAAATGTTTATTTTATTCTTCATTCACATATAAATCCGTTGAAGTCTCTATAGCAGTATTCCTAATCTGTTTAAAATTGTCTAAAGATGAGATAAAAAAAAGAATAAATTCTTTTGAAATGTGGTATTATCGCAGATTGTTAAAAATTCCCCGGACAGACTTCGTCAGTAATAAAATTGTTCTAACCAGAGTAGAAGAAGGAGGAAAGCCTGTAATAGTCGACAGTATTCCGAAAAGGAAAGTGAAATACATAGTTCATGAGATAAAACGGAATCGTCATGTTAGCAGCACGTGGGGGAAATACAAGGAAAACTCTACAGAGGGAGAAGAAAACTGGAAATGATAACATCGAATCTGATTAGCAAAACATTTCGGAAAACAGTGACCGATGCCAGAAATAGGATCATACGAGTTGCACGCTATCTCTTGTTCCAAAAGCTGCGACGACGACGACGACGAAAGATGAGATAATTCAGGTTTGCCAGAAAGATCCTTGTTAGACAAATAAGTCCAGAGGCGGATCCAGAAGGAAATTTTAGGGAGGGAAATTATATAATTATGTAATATCCTATACGATAGATAATGGATTTGAGAAATACTATATTTCATAAAGAAAATTAAACAGCGACCATCTCTCTTTAGAAATTTAAAAATGTTTTAAAAATACATAATTATTACAATTTTTAATTTAACTTTTGTTTTATTTTTAGTAGGGGTGAAAAATAAAACGAAATTATAAAGTTATACCTGAAAAATGGTAGTTTTGAATTTGAATACGAAAATTACTAGAAAGAATAGAACGGTAGTATTTTTATTAGACTTAACTTCTTTTTTATTTTTATTAGTAATCCGATCCGAATTCTGTGTTCGTGAGCAAGTCTTCTTCTTCTTCTTCGTATCAGCAAAAGGATCTTTATGCGTTACAAGGTGTTTGCCCAGCATTTTGCAAACGCGACACTGTCTCCATCCAGTTGTAATAGGTCATTAATGTCGCACCTGTGCAGATGAAAAGATGTTGAACAGATTGCTCCTCGCCTCATATACAGAAAGAGTTGTCAGAAATTCGCCGCTTCTTCATGTTGTTCCCTGTTCGACCAACCATTGTTCTTAGTCTGTTTAATGAACGCCGTGTTTCGAATTTTAGTTCGGCTCCTGGCGGAAGGTGCTCCTCCTTCGGTTCAATCCATGGTTCTTGATTTTTCTTCGCCCATTCTTCCTTCCAGGTATTGTGTCGAGCGATTTGCGGGCTTACTGTTAATGGCTTGATAACTGCCATGAAACTGTTGCGGGACTTCAATCTTCGTTGAACTGGTTTATATCCAAACATCATATGCCATCCATTTCTTGCTTGCTCTTTTCAGTGTGCTGGCAGCTATTTGCCGTCTAATTGCGGGTGGAGCGATACCGGAGAGCACACGGATTTTTTCAATAGATGCGGGTTTTAAGCACCCTGTGATGATGCGGCAGCTCTCGTTTAGTGCAGCATCAACATGTTTCGCATGTGTAGAGTTAAGCCATACTGGGCATGTGTACTCCGCGGCTGAATTGCATAGTGCCAGTGCTGATGTCCGCAAGGTATACGGACTAGCACCCCATGAGCTGCCGGCTAGCTTACGTAGTTTGCTATTCCTGGCTGCAATCTTCATTTTTGTATTCAGGCAGTGTTTCTTGAAGGGTAGTGTTCTATCAAGGGTAACTCCGAGGTACGTGGGGTACTCGTTGAAATCCACTTTTGTCCTTCGCCATGTTATTTCTAGGCGTCTGTTAGCGTCTCTGTTTCTCAGGTGAAAAGCAGAGCACTGAGTTTTTTTTTGGATTTGGTTTCAGGTGATTCTGTGAGTAATATTCTCCTAGTTTTTCTAAAGTATTCGAGAGACCTTCTTAGGACGACTTTCCTTGGCAGGTAACAGCCAGGTCAGCAGCATAGATAAAGTGATCCATATCTTTGAGAATAGGCTGGTTATTTGTGAAAACATTGAATAATACTGGCGCTAACGCACTTCCTTGTGGAAGCCCATTACGTTGTCTTCTCCAGCGGCTACTTTTCCCATCTGAGGAGACATAAAATCGTCGATTTTCTAGTAGTTTGGCGATAACGGTTGTAAATTTATAATCACCGGTGATATTATACCGTTTATTTAGTAATGATCGATGGATTACGGTATCGTAAGCGGCCGATAGATCTATAAAAACTGCACTTGTGATTAATTTTCCCTCGAAACCATCTTCAATGTACTGCGTTAGTTCAAGTATCTGTCCGGTGCATGACTTACCAGGTCGGAAGCCTGCTTATTATGGAATTAGAGCTGAATCGGTGGTATCAGCAGTTCTGGTAAGGAGCAGTCTGTCAAATAGTTTAAACGTATGACAAGGGAGTGAGATCGATCGGCAAATATATCAGGAGGCTTCCCTGGTTTAAGTAGGGCAATTACCTTGGCTTCTCTCCATGATTTAGGTATCGGCTTATTATTCACTATGCCGTTGAACAATTCTAGAATCCGTAATCGCGTTCCCGGTCCAAAGTGCTTAATTTGTTCTACAGTTATGTTGTCAACACCGGCTGCCTTGCCATTTTTCATAGTGCTGATGGCTGCATCGAGTTCTGATAATGTAAAGCTTCGATGATTTGTGCGTCTGTTTTAGTTCAACTTTCTTAATACATATTCCTTTAGCTGGCTTGCCATTCGACTTGGTTTGCAGTAACTTTAGCTGGTTCTTTGCTTATCGAGGGATCTCCACAGAGTTTCTTTACTAGTGTGTCCATGCTTTCTTGCTGTTATGTTTCATGTCCAGTGATTCAATAGTTTCTATCCATCGATTTTTCCGGGCGCTGCTGATACTTGTTGCAACTTGTTCACCATACGCCAAGGTTTCCACTGAGAATGGATTTATTTTGAAGTTCCTGTCATATTCATTGTATAGTTCCAGTGTGTTCTTGTCCAGTCCTGGGATGTATCGACATCCTCTTGGTATACATTTCCTTGATGTTTCTTTTATCTTTTCAACAAAGGCTTCATATGAACTGGCTATTGGTTCTATGCTCTTTATTCTATTATCCAAGTCTCTGGCGAATTCATCCCACTTTGCTTTTCAGAAATTGAAGTGACGTTTAAAAGGTACATGTATTAGTCTCTAACCATAGATTTAAATTGTATGACCAATGGACGGTGTTGCGAGTTCGGGATAGACGTAGCGATTTTAGGTGGCTGCTTACAAAAACAAGATCTGGGTTGTAACCACGTTTCCATCGAGCGCAGTTTAAAAAAAGTATATATATATTTTTTTTTTTTTTTTTTTCGATTTCAGCCTCTATGGACTACGCTAAACAACTAAGTTTTCATTTTACATCTTTTCCTTCTTCCTTCCTTAACATCTTTCCAGTATTTCTTGAGACCCTCCATCAAGGCATTTTTATGGCTTATCGAAAGCGACCTTTTCCGGTTAACTTGTTCTATTTTAAAGATTGACGTCGCAACTGTTTTATGAAACCATTCCTTATTAAACATTTGTGTTTCAGTAACATCCATTAATTCCATATCCTTTTCACATTCATTGAACCATGCAGGTCTTATTTTCTTCGTTTTCATGAATTCATAAATTCTCTTGGTTAACCTGTCTTCTTGCATTCTAGTAATATGCCCGTAAAATAATAATCTTCTTTTCCTTATTGATATGGACAATGGTTCAATTTTGCTATATAGTTTATAGTTCGAAACCCATTTGAACTGTCCATCATTCCATTTAACTCCTATAATCTTTCTCAGGATTCTCCGTTCCCTTATTTAAAATTGATTTGTTAATATTTTCTTGTTTAGATTTAACGTTTCTGATGCATATAACCCTTCTGGTTTTACAACTGTAGCATAATGTCTTAGTTTTGCTCCTGTGCTCATTGCTTTTTTATCGTAAACATTCTTCACCAAGTGATATGCCTGACCTAATTTAAATATTCTACTATTCATTGCTTCTTCTTCTAGTCCATTTTGTTGTATAAGTTCTCCTAGATATTTGAACTTTTTAACTCGCGTTATTTTTCCAGCAGATGTATTAAAATAGTCTGGGCTGTTTTTAATATTTGTCATGTACTTGGTTTTTTCAATAGATATTTGAAGGCCTACACATTCCGAGACTTTTATTAGTTGGTTGATCTTATTCGTTGCTGACGTTAAATCATTAGCAAAGATAGTTAAATCATCCGCGAACGCCAAACAGTCGATATGTATTCCTTTATTCTTAGTACCAAGTCTGAATTTATGGTTGTTATCCTCTTCATCTATCAGAATTCTCCATTCTCTGATAATTTTTTCCAAAATACAATTAAAAAGGATTGGTGATAAGCTATCTCCTTGTCTTACACCCGTAACAATCTCAAATGGATCCGAGATTTCTCCTCTAAATTTAACCCTGCACCTTGTGTTGATTAAAGTTTGCTT
Organism: Icerya purchasi; assembly: GCA_039619475.1. Classification (NCBI taxonomy): domain Eukaryota; kingdom Metazoa; phylum Arthropoda; class Insecta; order Hemiptera; family Monophlebidae; genus Icerya; species Icerya purchasi. The sequence goes on along the minus strand of CM077116.1, from coordinate 93,188,542 downwards.
TATTATATTTCTGGACGTATCGTCTAACCCAAATTCTTCTAAAACGTCAAACACCGTACTCCTATATATTTCTCATTGAACTATTTTTAATTAAAATTACAAAATAAAAATTAAAAATAAATAAAAATGGCAAAAAAACGATCGACAACAGTTATGTTTTAAAAGATAGAATAAAAAAGGAACATTAATAATAAATAATTTTCGGAAACAACTGTGTATTTAAAAGATATATATTCGCTTATATATATATTTTAAATACACAGTTGTTTCCGAAAATTATTTATTATGAGTAATCACTGTGAAAGCTTTAAATATTTAATAAGGAACATTAATAGTTTTACTAGAAAACAGTATTAAATATTAGTTATATAATTAAATCCGTAGGTAACATTTATACAAATTTTTTATAGTATAAATTAAGTTTCTCTGTTGTAAAATATTTTTTCATCAAGTTTTTGGTTCTTGGGGGGGGGGGGGTGTTCCCTATTTCCCCTCCCGTGGACCGGCTACTGATAAGTGGTTTTAAAAAGAATGTCGATTATTTGTTTTCTTCGACTCTGTGCAGCGACTTCACTTCCAGTACTACCGTGACATCAGGAAGAATCCTTCTTTTTGACAGTGAAGGTAGTATCAGACACACTCCGTATAATCGGTCCGCAGATTTGTTCGATGGCAGGTCAACACGTATTTTGCACGAACTGAGGGTTGTAGCACGAAGTTTATGTAGTTTAACTCTTTCCCGCTCTTTTTTAAAAATGCACTTTTTATTTCGAACTTTTCCCTCCAGTAATGCGACGGCCCTGTTTCCATCGAGAAATGTCTCATAAATCCCCACTCAAAGCCCGCCTAAATTTCAATTTTACACTTTGCCTGTGTAAATATTTAACCAACATGTTCAACTAGGGGGGTACGTTAATTCCATTTTTCCCTTATTTAACTAAGAATGAAATTTGAATATTTACTGCTCGACGATGCGACAATAAAGATTCAGAAAAATTTTACCGTTTTCTTCTGTTAACTTATTTATTCGGGCTCGTCAACCGTAGACGATATTTCTTTCAGAATGCGATAGCGAGATTAGAATTCGGTTCCACTCGAGCAGTACGGTTCAATGCGGCTCGGTTAACCGTTCTCACAAGCCGCAATCTAAACTATCGAGAGATATTTACGGTCTAGAACCATTCTTCAACGTAAATGAGTTTCGATAGGTCGTTAACTAGCGCAAAGTGTTGTCACACAATCTTTTTCGCCGTTCCGGTCGATCGGACGATCGATGAGTAAAAATCAGTTTCCGTCGGGAATTTTACATTTAAAATTAAAATTCCCCGAAATCGTCGAAAGATCGAATAAATTTCGAGAAAATTTTTTATTTTACGAACGGTGCATGTACGTGCTCGATTTTCAACGTAGTTTGCTCGGAGATTGAAAGCGCACGATATTCTAAAAAAGAATATACTAATCGAAACCGCTCCCCACCGTCTTTAGTGAGACACCCGCGCATATCTTCGAACTATAAATAACAATCGATTTTCCGTACGAATCTCTGCTAACGTTTACGTAATTTTCGTTTTTGGATTTTCTTTTTCATTTAGGAATTTTTTTTAACAAGCTCGAGGAGTTTTACCTCTTAATTCGCCGTCATTTTTTTTTTTTCTTTTGCGAGGAAATTCCAATCGCTTAGAAGTAAGCACGGAAGTCGAAACGTTTTGGTAAATACGAAATTCCACGCATTCTTTTTTTTTTTCGATTAATTTTACACATTTTTGCACCTCCACTCCGAAACTGAAAGTCAGATTATTTCGTTAGCATCTGATTTTAAATGATTTTCAAACAGGCACGCATTTTTATGCGGATTTCGATTGAAAGATTTTTTTCATTTTTCTTTCAATATGAAATTTCGTTAACGATCTTTTCAACAATCTATTACCTAAAATAAGTGTCACTACTTCTGTCTGAATAAATGTGAAGTACATTAAAAGGGTTTCGCATGTAAACGTTATTTCTTTTAATACAATAAAACAAAGTGAAATCGTTATTATTCAGTATAGTTTAAACAATGAAATAAAGTTAACACTTTCGGTGGAAACCGCATCACTATTAAAAATATACTATTTTTCGAACAGGTTATACGGGTCCATTATCAAAATTGCTTTAATGAAATAAGTAAAAAGTAATACCCAGTCTCGAACACGTTGCTCATGTAATAATTATAAATAAAGATGAGAAAATTATATGAGAAGTCAATATTTAACATTCATTTTTAATTTTTTTTTTTTTTTTTTTTTTTTTTTTTAACCCCCCTTTGGGCATGTTAACAAAGGATCTTCGCCCAGAAACGAAAGGAAGGAGAAGGATCAGTTAAATGTAGAGTCGGTATCAAATATTGATAAGATAAAGGAACTGAGGATAGGAACAACTGAGATCGACGGAAACGATAAGATATACGAGGCACAATAAGGAATAGGAAGTTTGAGTGACAGCAGATTGTAATACAAAGAAGTGCGTTTGTTCACGAGGGATAGACATTCAAAGAGGATATGTTCAGGATCACAGACGGCTTCGTCGTCAGGATGAAGAGGGCAATAAGAGGAATGAGCGAGATGAAAACGAAAACGTGAGGAAGGAAGAAGAGTATGATTCAGACGTAAACGGATAATAGGGACAATAACGGAGCGGCGAAGCGAAGGAAAATCGTAAAACCAAGGCTGCGTGGGAAGATTAGGTTGGATGAAAAAATGTAAGAGGAAGGTTGATTAGAAAAGGAAGAAACGTAAAACTCTGACCAAAATCTAACATGAAACTTTTTGCAGAATGGGAGTAAATTAGAAACGGGAATTTTAGAGAAAAAAAAGCGGGAGGATACAGCAATCTGAGCCAAGGAATCTGCCATTTCGTTACCCTCTATCCCCCCATATGACTGGGGACCCAGAGCATTTCAATGCGGATAGCGTGAAGTGAGAAGTGAGTGTGAATGAGGGAGCGAATACGGAGGATGAAAAGGTCAGAGGAGTGAGAGGGGAAATGAGAGGAAATAGCTTTAAGAGCACACATGGAGTCGGAGATAATTAAAAATTTAGAAGAAGAACGATGTGAGGAAATATGGATTATGGAGCGTAAAATGGCCATTAACTCGGCCGTAAAGATAGTACAAAAAGAAGGGAGGCGAAAAGATTCAGAGAAATTAATGTTCGGAATGATGAAAGAAGCTCCAACTCCATTAGGCCCCTTCGAACCACTGACATAATCAACTCGTATGGAACAAGACGTTTTGAGTCTGAACGTTTGGCGATGAACATGTCTCTAAGACGTTCGTAGATAACGTCTTTAAAACGTCGTTTAACGGCCAGTGCCCGAGATTTTATTTTCCGGTAAGTCATCATTTTTGACGGTGTATTTTTCCTACCACAAATTTCTAGTAGTGTATAATCTCTTTTTACATATTGAAATTACAATTTATACGTGTAATATGCTGTTTTATGAATTTTTATGTAGTATTTCAGACATGGGCGTCGCCAGCGGGGAGCAGGGGGCAGCTGCCCCCCCTGGAGCCTTGAAACTTTTTAATCAACTGGCCATGATGAGTATTCATAGGCGCGTAATCATGGACAATTTGGAAAACTTGTGTTTTAATTCTGATTTTATTCTTGTTTAATAAAATATTAAGCCTTTACAACTCGTAAATTTTATTTTTCCTATAACTCATATACTCTTTCTATCATCCCCCCCCCCCCCGGCGGCTGACAACTCATCTTGCCTCCCCTTGGCTCATCGGCTAGCGACGCTCTTGATATCAGACCGTAGCCGCATCGTTTAATTATTCGACAATAGTATCCCCTTATCTTTTTTTTTTTTTTTTTTTCTTAAATAAGTCTAAAAGACGCTTTTAAAACATCATCTTTTCGAAAACATTTCTGAAGGGCTACATTATGTTTTCCATAGGCATCTTAAAAGTGTCTCACTTTGCCGACTAGTTAGTATTTCAGAAATGTTTAGACGTGATTTCTGGGAATATGGACTTTTTGTATAATTTATCCATATTTCTTTATGTTTATTATATATTGTCATCGTAAACAAATATCGCACACTATTGAAAATTACACTGTCCACAGCAGAGCTGGCCAACCCGAATGATCTGGGCGGGCCGCATATAAAATCATATATCCCCATATTAGATTTAGACCCACTAAAGACATTCTTTATAGTGGAAAAAATTGTGAAACATAATGAGTTATTATTATTGTATTTACTATTATTCTTACATGTAAACATAGATAATATAATAATAATGATACTAGGATGGTCACTGAGGTCACTTAAGAGTGAAACATGAAATTTATTATATTAAATGTTGCAACATACGCGCGCATTATGAGTTCGCAAAACATAATTTTTTACTACTTTGGTCATCTCGCGGGCTGCAAAAATGTTCAAAGCGGCCCGCGGGGTGGCCATTCCTGGTCTATAGCCTAAATAAGTTTTAAAAAAAGGTTTATGAACAAAGTTGTTGAGAAAAGGTACTCAAAAATAAATTTAAAAAATTCAAAAATGTTTATTAAAATTACAAACGTTAATATTTCATGTAGTTTTTTTCAGCCTTATTCTTTTAGCCAGTGTTATATACCAGTTTAATTTAACGTGTAAGATTAACGTTTATTTAGCAAAAACAACAGTACCCCTTATATAGTGCATAAGTGAAACATTATGTCGGTAAACAGCAGCCGTAACTAAAGATATAAGTAAACATATAATTATTGCTTCGGTATAATTTTTAGTACACGAGTATAGTCTAGGCCCTAGGGAATGTGGGCTCTACTTAGTTGTGGCCAAGCTAGTTTAGTTCATATCATCTGTACTTTTCTAATAAAATCTGAGGCGGCGTACTGCTTGATTGTAAATGGGTCGCGCTGTTTTGGTACTAATTCAATAGTTTTTTTCGTTTCCCTTTTGGCTTCACAACTTTAATATCGTTAGTCATTACGGGTTTTTTTTTTTTTTTGTTTTTTTTTTTGGGATTGCTAGTCGAGTTTTATATCTTGGAGAAAGTGTGACCCCTACACCTAACAGTAGCTGTGCCTCTCTACTTCCTCTTTTATTCTTCAATCTTTTGATTGATGGTCAATCATCTGGAAGGTACATTACTTATTGTTAGAATCGCTTTGCTTTTAAGCATCTCTAATTGTCGGGCTTTCTCTTTCATTAGCTAGTATTCGTTCACCTTTGTATCTCCCATTATTTGTGAAATGAATTTTTGCCGCGGTCTGTTCTTTTACCATTTACTGATCCTTCGATTATTGATGTTAAATATCTGTCATTTCTTATTACATGTCCTATTGCACATATCTTTTCACTTATGATCTTCATTAAGCAGCGTTCTTCATTAATATTTTTGAGCACCTCTGTATTTTTAATCTAACCAGTTAACTTTTTGCATTTTCCTCCAACACCAAATTTCAAACGCTTCCAATTGTTTTTGTCTCCCTTTATTCATAGTCCAAGAGCACACTCCAAACGTATACTTTTATTAATCTCTTTCGCAGTTCTACTTTTATGTTTTTGGATGTTAGCAATGATTTCCTTTTAATGAAGGCGGCTTTCGCCTGCGTTATACTAGACACTTTATTTCTTGATCACACTTTCGATCTTCTGTTATTATTGAACCAAGGTATCTGTGCTTTTTTACATGTTGTAGTATTTCATTGTCTAATTTTATTTTTACTTCTTTATTATTTGCCATTTTGTTGCATCTCATTACCATTGTTTTCTTCTTATTTATTGTCATGTTATAACGTTTAATAATTGAGCTTAGTTCAATTAGTGCTTCCGACAGGGTTTTTTCGCTGTAATAGCAGGAAGTAAAAAAACCCTGTTGGAAGAACTGATTAAACTAAAGTCGCCACCAGCAGGAATTGAAATGCCCATTCTCCTTCCTGGGGAAGTTAACGATTCAATTTCCCAGAAAACAAAAGAGATCTACTGGAATGAGAGGTGGACCAACGATAGAAATAATAAAATAGCAGCTTGTCGGGACAATATATGGCAAATAGCACCTCACCATAACAACAAAGCTCTACAAACAATAATCACTTGCCTAAGAATTGGGCATACTAATATAACACACAGATACCTAATGGGAAAAAATACCACCCCAGATATGCACATTCTGTTCGAGACAACAAGCATTAATCTCACACTGGTTCCTGGAATGTACACAGCTGGACTAACAAAGACTGCAGTGTAAAATCCCGGGCACACTCCATGAATGCCTGAACGACTCGGATGGAATAAATAAAGCAATCATGTTCCTAAAATCTATTGAAATATTAAAGTTAATATAAAATGTTAATATGAATTTGTATTTAAGCGTATAAGTAATTTTGTTGCTAATTTCATATTTCTATAGTAAAATAATAATAATATAATTATGTATTGCGGTCGCTAATAACCTAGTTGTTGAAGCGACCTAAATTTAATATAAATAAATAAAATAAAATTCTTCGAAATGACCACATTTCTCCTTCATGACAGTTCTCCTACTAGCTTCAGCAGTACTCTAGTTTTTAGTTTCATTGGCGCATCTCTCACTTCTAGTTTCGGACTCAGTTGTTCACGGTACATTCTGGACGGCACCTTTGGACGTGACCGTGTTCTATCATTTCCTTGAATGAATTCCATATTCTCCTTCGCGCAGGTGAGTTCCATCGAAAATAGATTGATCCACCTTTCGCCCTTACGTTGATTTTTCACTTTTCTCAATCCCCTCGTACTAAATCCCTTTTTCCCGATACCACCTTTTTATGGGATCTAATTTATCGCTTTAACTTGTTATTTTCCTCCTGTCTGTCTTTAAACTCATAAAAGAATTCGCTTCCTCCTTTCGGTGGAATCTATCAAGGCTGCTTTTGATCCAAGTTTATCCACCTTTAGAACATGTCCTCGTTTCCCCAACTTTCTCTCTTATAGAAGTGGCAAAGTTAGAGCCAGATTTACTCTCGAAACAGCAAAAACCATTCCGTAGAGAAACTTCTGCTCCTCTTTCTCACGCTTCACACCTTTTAGGAAAATTACGAAGGCTTTTAAATCTCCTTTAGCTGAACATCAAATCACACCTTTTCTCCTGACAAATTAATTCTATTTCATTTGCTTAACGTTTCGGTCAACTTACACTGACCATCATCAGAAGCGAACTAAAGTAACGGAACGAAAATTGCGATCGGCAATATCGACAATAGCGACATAAATGAAAAACAAAATCACGGAAAACCCAAGCCAATAAACCCACATAAACATAGGAAAAAATAATAAAAAAAAAAAAAAAACATACAAGGGAAAAACCCAAAAAAGGACAAATATAAAACTAAAAATTAAATAGAAACCAACGAAACGTATATCAGAGACCGCCGAAAATACCTAAAAGAGGAAAATACGAACCAACAACGGTTAGAGAATGAAATAACGGAAATAAAATTATAAAAAAACAACGACGGACTAAAAAGATAAAAATATATAACGCCAACTAAAATTAACGGCGAAACAATTCCGATTAGGAATGAAGTAAAGTACCTTGGGTTGCACTTGGATAGTAAATTAAGGTATAATAAGCACGTCTCACAAAAAAGAAAGTATTTGGATATAAAGTTGAGGAAACTCTACTGGCTTCTTGGTAAGCATTTCAGGTTGTCCATCGAAAACAAATTATCAATATATAAAATAATATTAAAAACAGTATGCGGCCTGACCTTATAGGGTTGCGCTAAAAATACACATATCAATAAGATACAAAGTTTTCAAAATAAGGCCATTAGACCTATTGTGTCACCTCCTCGGTACGCTTGCACTGACACACTCCATGGGGACTTTAACATACCTTACGTAAAGGAAGAAATAAAACTTGCCGCCCAGCGGTATATTAGTCACTTAGAAACCCATCCCAACCCGTTGGCTATCAATCTGCTTGACAACACCCAAGAAATTCGACGGTTGAAGCGCTTTAGAGTCTTTGACTTTATTTAAAACGTAAATAGATGTTCCTGGGGAACCCTGATAATGGTGGCCCCTTACGCGTTAATTTGCATTCAAGTACAATTGCTTGATGGTCTATGGAGACCAGTTGTAATTAATATAAAGATTTAAAAAAAAAAAAAAATATGAAATAAAGATGAAACAAACAAACAGTAAACAAATAATAGGAGTAAAGAAAATTCCGCCAAAAGCGGCAAACGAAAAACAATAACGACCGAAAATTCGTAAACAACAAACAAACAGAAAAATACAAACGAACATCGAAAAAATTTAAATATAAAAAACGAAAATAAAAAACATAACGGACTTAAAAATAAATAAATAAAAGTAGAGTTACAAAAAAAATAATTAGCAAGACACAAAAAAAACGTAATCAATTAACACCGCGAGAAAGGAAATTCCCTCAAAGAAGAAAACAAAAAAACAAAGCAACAACCGCCGAAAAATTCATAAAAAATTACCTGAAGATTCACCAGAGGACGAAGGAACCGGACACTCTGGAACCCTGAAAAATGACTGCAACAGAAAACACGAACCGGCCGAAAATTCCCGAAAATCCACATGACCATTCAGCTAGACATACCTGAAACAATAAGAACAAAACCAAACGACGCAAACCAACGGAAATCCAAAAGGAAGAATAAACCACAAAGACCAGAAGACCGGGGGAAAAGAAATCCAGGAAACCTAAAAAGAGGGAAATGCGATGCCGGAAACAAAAGAGACAACATTAGAACCAAGGAACCCGGAAACTAAATTGAAAAATAAAAATTACCTGCCAACTGCTATTGATGCGAGTTCATCAACCGTATTACTGGTTTCCATGCCATAGGAATACGTAGACCATCTTCCCTGTTGAAATGTGGCCACTTCTTAATTTCGATGGCATCTCTGACTAACCTTTTGCTGATGTGAACTTCCTTTACCAAAGGAGCACTATCCTCAAATCTGATTGTGTGATTTGTTTTCGTTTGATGTTCCGCTAAAGCGGATTTGTGCACCCGCCTATGCGTGCAATCGGCTCTGTGCTCCTTCGCCCTGGTTTTAATAAGCCTACCGGTCTATCCAATAGAATTAAACCCATACGAACAAGCAGGGCCGTATCTAGACCAAAATTTCGGGGGGGGATATTTTTATAATTATATATATATATATATATGTACATATATATTTGTGGGGGGGGTGTTAACATGAAATATATTTATTTATAAATGGTACACTAAAGCCTTGTAGTCAATTATTGTATATGCAATATTTTATCACTACAATAAAAACAAATAAAAAATAGTCGTTTTCATTGAATTCATAAAAATTTTAATTTTCTTTTCTTTTGTCAAAAACTGAAAAGAAATAAATTTATTCCGAATTTCGGTCCATTTAATTCAAGCAGTTATTATTTCGAAGACATTTCAGGGGTGGGTGAACCTGGAAAACCCCCCTCAGATATGGCCCTACGAACAAGGTATTTTATATACACCGACACAGTGGGGCCAAGGTAAACTATCTTCAGCACCTCTTAACATGTTCTCAATTTTCACACACGTTCCAAACACTGGCCAAACATTGTTTTTTCATAAAACCCTCCCAATCTTTTCCGTGACCCCTTTGATAAACGGCAACACAACACTAGTAAAAAATTGTTCCGTTTCACTGATCCTCTGCCGTCTGTCTCTGCTGAACTTACTTATATACCTACCCGCTTCACCCATGCCATACCCGTTCTTAACTATAACACCTTTAAGATATCTCAACTCATCCTGAAGACTATCACGGCATGACACCTTCTTTTCTCTAAAACAACCCAACCTTCTGGCTCGGCAAGTGGTGAGAAATTTTATGCAAATATTTAGTTGTATATGTGTATTCTTTCGGTGTACAGATGTGAAAATTCTCCCCTAGACTAGTGCGCTTGATGCGAACATCGAGGAAGGCTAATTCTCCATTGCATTCTTCCTGTCTAGAGAACTGTATATTTTTATGGAATAAATTTAGGAAGGCGGAAAACTCTTCTAACTTCCCTCTACCGTGCTGCCGTAAGCTGGCCGAAACGTTAAGCAAATAAAATTATTTTTAACATAGTTATATCGGCAATCTATTTATTATGAATATTCACTGTGAACGCTTTAAACATTTATTAATTCCATTTGTTAAGCTCCTAGTTACGTTCCCAATTTCCAGGCATCCCGTCGTATCCCGATTTTCTGTACCTCCTCACATTTTCTTTCTTACCCACTGTGATTTATGCTCATTGGCCTAAAAATAAAAAAAAATGTATTTCTCAAACAAACTTGTTAAGGTGTATGTGTGAGAATATATCAAAAGACGCTTCAAAATCGAATCGAACAAAAAATTCCATCGAGTTCTCTCGAAAATAAGCACTTTGATGGATTTGTTACCATTGTCGTCAAAAATTAAAAACCCGAACTTGTTCATTACTTCGCTAATGTAAAAGACCCGTGACACCGCGTTGTCAGGAAGTATTTTGCAAGCCGCATGTATTAATCTTCATCATTCGGTAATTGCATTAAAAAACAAACGGATACATCGCATTTATAATGCAACGTGTAAGCAGCGATGAATGCGACGGTATTAAAATAATTACTAAAAGTACGCAGTTACATTGTTTCGATGTCTTCTCCGATGATAACTGGAAAATCAAACAAATAAATATATATTTGCACTTATTTGTACCGCATTGCAGATCACTTATTTTTGTGTTTTATCGCAGTATTTAATTTTTCTATTGGCTAAGTTTAAACACTTCCTATTTCGCAAATATCCTCGTGCTGATTGGAGAGTTAAACAAGTATACAATGTTAATGGTAAAGTATTCGAGAAAGTTTCAGACTTCTACGACTCCGGTGAATTATTTTCTATTGAATTCGTTAAATAATGAAAAGGAAATAATTTTAATAGTAACATTAAACAAGTTCAGTCAAGCATGATGTTTCATGCGCTGAGGATACCGTATGTGTAGGACTATAATTTACACTTACATGATACTAAATTCAAAGCAAAGAAATCTGATTTTCTGCGCCATAAAGAAGGAGAGATACGTAATTTTACGCGCTTTTTTGAACTATTCGCCAACATCGAACATTTCGTTAAAGAAATAAAATACGGTTTCCGACAAACTTATTTCTTTCCAACGCATTATATCACATGGCCAGAAAAAAAAGTATTTTTTTAAAAATTTCGAGCATTCGGCGCCCCGAAGAGGCTAATTTTAAAGTTGGAAACCCAGATGTTCCAAACTGAAGAAATATGCGGAGATAAGCATATTTTGAAAATTTGTTCAAAATTTTTAGTTATAATTCTCGCGCTTCAAAGGAGGAGTTCTCGCTTTTTACCAACTTTGAAAGTTTCGTTAAGGAAATTAAATTCGATTCTGTTCTCGACAAATAGCATCCACCGATATATCACATGACAAGAAAAAAAATATTTTTTTCGAAACTTTTGAGTTTTCGGCGCCCCAAGGATCGAACTTTAAAGTTGGAAACTCGACTGTTCCAAACCAGAAAAGTATACGGGGAAGTGTATATTTTCAACCTTGTTCGAAATCTTTTACTATAATACTTGTGCCACAAGCGGGAGTGGCTTACGTCATTTTTCGCAGTTTTTTTGAACTTTTCGTTAACTTCAAAAGTTTCGTTAAGGAAATGAAATACAAGTTCGTTCCCGACAAATAGCGCGCTCTTTCCAACGATATATCACACTCCCAGAGAAAGCAATATTTTTTTCAAAAATTTCGGGCTTTCGGCAAGTCGAGGGCTCAATATTAAAGTTGGAAACCCGGAGATGTTCCAAACTAGAGAAATACACGGGAATGCGCATTTTTTTAACCTTGTTCAAAATTTTTAGCTATAATACTCACGGCCCTAAGAGGGGGACACGTCATTTTTGGCGCTTTTTTCAATTTTTCACCAGTTTTGAAAGTTTCGTTAAGGTAAATACGGTTTTGTTCCGGACAAATAGAGGGATCTTCCAATCAACATATACCGCATGATCAAAAAAAAAAATTCTTTTCTTTTAAGCTCTTTCGATGCCCCCCGAAGATCTAAATATATAGTTGTAAGCTCGGCTATTCCTTTATCCATATATTTGAGATACGTTTGGGTTTTCTCGACTTTTTTACTCAGGCTATTACTCACGTTTACATCCTTTTTTTTGCTGTTTTTAGGTCCAAAGGAGGGGTGTCTATATAATTTTTTAATCGTAATTTTTTGATTTTATGAAAGAGTTTCTGCGTTTTAATATTTTGAATTTCACTTTTGAAGGCTTCTCTGGTAATGAGTTATGAATTTTTTGAGGGTAATTTCTGAGGTCGTTTTAAATTCCATATTATATATTCTTGACGGTTTTTACCTTTTTTTCTCGCCTAATGTAATCCATTATCTTATAGTTATAGATTACGATAGATAGAATTTTAATCGGTAATTTATGATCCAATTTCGTAATTAATAGGTCATACCGTTCGTGAGTTATTGCATATTTTAATTGCACGTTTTAATTGAATATTTTTGTGGTTTCTGAGCCACCTTATTAGGATATTCCGTACATTATATGTGTACGGAATGGTAAAAATGTAAAAATACAAACAGAAAAACTCACATGTAATAAACCGAAGAAAATATCTTTGTTTAACATATTTGTTTGCCTTAGCATAGTATCTACCAGATGCTATCTTTTCCGGAATCCGCCGATCTCTCCGATCCAGTATAAATCAATGAAGGCCGGAACTATTTCAGTATGCGGCTAAGAACTCCGCATCAACAAAAATAATAATAAAGCGAATAAATCAGTTATAATTTATCTTAATTAATTATTATATATAATATTAATCGATTAAGTTTTAGATTAACATTTCAAAGATTTCTCGCGTTCCATTTTTGTAATTCGGTAGAACTTTAATTACTCTTTTTTTTTAAAAAATCTGTTAGCGAATTAATTACATCTTGAATGCTAAGCTAAGTGAAAGACCGCCCTAAAAAGATCATTTACTAAAACGTGTTAAGCGAACGAGTGGTGGTGGTAGGTTCTTCTAAATCGCCCAGATGATAAACTTGCGAAATGTGAGCAAGCCTCTATAATACTTGGGGGGAGTATAGGGGGAAAAAATAAATCAGAAAGTTATTTGCAGATTTACGCAATAATGTCACAGAAGTGGGAAATCGTATAAATAAAAGTTTAAATGTTTCAGCAACTTTTAGTTATTAGAAACATCCGGTAGTAGGATTTTTAGACTAAAACGACGTTTGTTAAAAAAGAAAAAGAAAAAAAAACCGTTAGTTCCCTAAATATTTTTTAATATTAACCAAAAACGTAATGCTCGAATAGAAAGACGCATAAATGAACGATCGTACGATACTTTGTCCATTTAGCCCGAAAGGGGAGCGGTCATGACCATATTTCTAAAAACAGTTCGTAGGTTAGCTTATAAGCGTGAAGCGGAAAGTATAGGCGCAAAGATTAGACAACAGATGGAAAACGAGACAGCTATCCTCCCCGCTTTGTGAACGGCATTCAAGCAGGTATCGAAAGAATTAACGCGTACCCGAGAATTTTGTAGCAAGTCTTGCCGACGATATTTCGTAATGCGGTAATAAAGTGTTCATTTTTACTTCTGAAACAAATCGTACTGACCCGTCAAGATAGTTTCTGAACCCGTTGCTAATAATGTTTCTAAATCGGCAATTGCTACCAAGAGCGCTTCCGGTTTTGACCAAATCTTCGCTTTTCGTAATGTTATTATTTAATCAAATTGAGCCGTGTATGCATATATCGGTCCCCGTGAATTTCACGAATAATCATTACTATTTAAAAATTATTTGAAAAATTCCTAATTGACACTCACAGTAGTGATATACCTTAATAACGTAATGTTTGATGAAAAATAAAAGCGAACGATCCGCAACAGCATGAATGCAGTGCGTTACGATCGTTTTATGCTAAGAAAATAACCAACATACTCGCCAATTAAATATATTTGTATTATGCAACCTGCGAGCTAAACAAAAAAAAACATAAATTCGGTGAAAAAATTGAAAATAATACGAATATCTTACTTCACAGAAGGAAATCGCAGACTTTCTTCGATCCCATTTACTTTCCTAACGGAATATCGCATGGCTCGGTACTGAAAGCTACGCTTTGGTCCTATTCGTCAACGACATTACTAATTACATTCGACTATTAATCAGTGTCCGACTGCTTTGTTTTTTTCATGATTTCTTTTAATTTCCATCCTAAAAACGACAATTAATGATTTACATCGGTGGGCTGAAAATTGATCCTACACAATCATGCATTATTCTCCGTTTAATACTTATGGCGTAACACATCTCCTTCGTTAAGCATCGCATTGATTGAACCGCTATTACATACGAATTCTATGTTATAGGATATAGTGTGCTCGTTGACACTTTACATGTCTTATACAAGTAATCCTGTCCTTAATATGTGTGTGTATGTGTCTCATTTACCTCCTTTGAGAAGCTTTAAATTTTGACCCAGGAGTAGAGTATACAGTAGTTTATTTATTCCCTCCGGAAAGATGATCGCATCGTGATCTGCCACTTTTAGAACTATAATTAGTCACGCAAAAAAAAAAAAATATATATATATATATATATTTGAAAATACGGCGAAAAATTTATTTTAATCAAATTCAGCTTTTTACAGACAGAGCTAAGACTCAACCATACGCAATGAACCCTCCCAAAAACTTCATTTGTAGAGTCGATAACTTGATAAACACGGTGACACTATCCGTTCTTATTGACCCAACGACAAACTATTTTGGTCACTATCAGCAAGAAGAAAACAAAATTTTGTTAATTTATTATTTAATTTAAAACTTTCGCGGTAACTGAATCATTAAAATTTTCAGTTAATTTGTTTTCGGATAGCATATTGCTCTACCCATGGCCAGAAATCGTTAACTAAATTACAACACGTAGTTTTAACCAAAAAATTTTAAGGATTTGATTCATTTTTTTTTTTTTTGTCCCCTTCTCTTTTTCAGTGTTTCTCTTCTTGAACAGTGAAGATCACACACGGGTAAAATTTATCTGCTAAAGCATCTATCGAAGCTATTCGAAATAAATTAATATTACTACTACTGCTTTTAGTAATATAAATATATCTCAAGCTGGCGATAAATGTCTTACTAAAGAAATACCAGTATAAAATTAGAGAAGACAAATGGTTAAAAGTCCGAGGAAGAAAGTACATGACTGAGTACAAAAATTTGAAATTGAAAGAAGGGTCAAAGTTGCGACTAATTAAACGTAAACACCAGTAATATAAAATTTCTGAATTTACGAACCCGATCAGACTGGTTGACCTCTATCCGAAGCAGAGTCTCAAGCAATACTGCAGACTGTTGCACTTAATTACAGAATAAAAGAGGATTAAATTAAAACGGAATTAGATTGTTTTTATCGGAGAGAAAAAAATAGGAATCCGAAAAGTAAAGACAAATTTTCTTCCTTTCTGTTTTCTCTTTTTTCGGCCCGGCGTGTAAGTACCGGGCTATGATGGACTACACGATGAATAATAATTTTATTGTCTGTAAGCAGTTTAAATAAATAGAACAATACAGGTCATCATCAAACAAGTGCAAATACCGGATACTGCGTACACCTGTTGTGGCTCATCAAATCTTTATTGCTGCGTTCTGTTCATATTTATCACAGTGGAACAACGGATGACGGACACCTTCAGAAAATCCATATAAGCTGCTATCTCACAGCACTTGTGAATGTGTGATAAAAAAATTTCGAATCACGAACGCACCCGACAGATCAACGTATTTCCTGACAATGTACCAAAGCACAAAGTAATACTAAAGAATTACAGGTAGACCAGGCTGAATCTGAATAGTGATCCCTACTTTGACTGCCTCTACGGCTAGCATCATGATAATTTCTTTTAATTTTATTTTTTTGTAAATCTGAGGAGGTAAAAGAATGGGAATGTAATTTTAATCGACTATTTTGCTGTGTAGCAACTGCGACTTTTTACAAATCGATGCCACAACGGCTCTGCAATCAGCAACACTTTAAATTATAATTTTTACCTATTATAATTAAAATATTTTTCTTTAAATTCTTATATTAAAGGTTAGACTTTATAATCAAAGTTACTGTAATATGTAGAGAGATCCCTTAGACTGTCGGTGCAGATCAAAAATTTATTAGAAACACTGTTCGATTGGACAGTATAGTCCGAGGTTCTGACAATAGTAACTCCCACTGTGTATAATAATGCTTCCGGAGGGAGTTTAAATTTTTTTGTGATACTCATATTTGTAAAAAAGCCACGCGCCACCGAGCGACCAGTGAAACCTGGAGTAAAAACCAGATACTGACTTTTAACTGGATCTACGAGTGTTGGCGACCGATGAGACAAGCTGTTATCCTTCAGCTGACTAACACTACCCGTGATTAGTTTCAATGTTATATTTGGTAACGTTTCAAGACTTTTAAAGTAGTTTTTAAACACCGAACCACATCTGCACATCCTATTGTTGATAACACGACTCTTGACCCTTTGCAGATTTCAGTCCTTCCGAAAAAATTCTGCTTTAGAATAAATATTGAAATGTAATCGGGAGAACACGCAGCTCTGCCCCTTACACTCTTCAAAACTGGATACTCTCTGTCAACTAGTTATCAGTTCTCACTCTTGTTGTTTGGTTCCGATCAATATAGGTTTTTGCTATTACACGAATATCGCGGCTGTCAATTCCAGTTTGCTCAAGGACATCAATTAGAGTATGCCGTGGTTTATATAGTCAATTTGTTTCGGAAGTCAATAAAGCAGGCATATAAATTACGATTCATATCACGACAGCGTTAGGTTAGTGCGTTTAATGTATAAATTGATTCGCGAGTTCCAAAATAATTGCGAAAACCAAAGTGTACTTCATCCATTTACTCCTCGCATTTACGAAAAATGAGTATGTGTATTAGATGGAGAATTCAGAAGGTGTAAGATTAAACTTATTACTCTACAGTTGTTATACCGTGTGAACCTTCTTAGAAGTTGTGATAAAGGTTGATTTTAGTCAGGTTCGTAAAATCTCACCCGAGTAATATATGCCATTAAAAAATCATCTTTCCACACCGAAATTGTCTGGCCCCTACTTTGCCATTTTTGAGGTGTGAAAGTGTGTGCTTTACCTACTCCGTCATTATATGGCCAGTAGTTACGAGTTACGGCTATGTACAGTGCCCTGTTGTTATCGTGTGGAAGAGGGTCTTTACGCAATTATTCCAGCATTCCAACTTAATCACAACGTCGACAATGATAATGTTTCTTTCACGTCACAAAACAGCAGCGATTCTTTTTCTCTAAATCGATTTGTAAATTCTTTGGACCTTTCTATGGATATTAAACGAATCATATTTTTCTTGGAGCGTTTCAATTTCAATAGATTTTTTCGAAAGCCGTTTTACCCTCCCGTATTCTTTTCCAAATTTTTGCATTCATTATTTTATACCTGGACGCATCTGTTCACTTGCGCAATCTTCTGGCTACCATCCAGTACAAAATTTCCAATGCCATCCAAAAGCTTTTGGTTTCCTTCTTGCAGCTTTACCATGGTTGACTCGACCTCCATCCGAATTGGATTTGTTGAATTATTAGGATCATATGAGAGTTGCTCTTTAGTAATTGAGCTAATATATTCCTCAAAAACATATTTTTTTTTTTAAATTTATGAATGCCGATTTTTTAAAACTGTGGTAACATTTCAGTTTGATTGGTCGAAGCATTTTAATATCGGCTACTCTGTTAGATTATAGCCTGAATTGATGTCTGGCAATTTCAGTATTTTTTTCCTTCTTCCGTTCAGAAAAATAATCAATCTGGTCGATTTCTCGCAACATTATTATCTGCATGCTCCTTTTATTCAACTCTTTATAGTACATTTTTCTATATTTTCATCTTCTCTCTTTTAGCCGACAAATGGTTTACACTAATTTAAACATGCTGCAGTACGGGCTAATAAAAGTTCTTTGAAAAATTTATTAGGTTTTCATTGAATTCATTTTCCGAAATTTGACTCAAGAAAAACTCCTTACTTACATGTCGCGATTAGAATTTCGTTAGAGCCGATCGTGATGATTGATACGATGGTGTTGTTACCTTTTTCAAAAACAACATTAATTTTCAACAACATGATGTTCCTCCTCATTTTGCACCCAAGCCTGGTCTCCCCAATGTTATACAAGTTTGTCTTTCCCTTAATGACTCACAAACCTTAAACATTATTTTAAATTGAAGTTTTTTTTTTTTTTGTTTTTTCTGTAGACTTAACGCCTTAATAGACACCATATCCTATATATTTATTATTTATAGTCTACATGCATTGATATATATCTATAGCTAATTATAATTTATTTATGAGGTTACTGGATTTGAGGAATTGTAATAGATTGTGTGTATTTCGACTGTTTAACTCTCTTGTAACGATGCTGGGAGGCCGCTACGATATGTGGCATAACTCCGACATTCTTTCAGAATGTATGGTACTGATAGTAAAGTATCGCACCGATTACATCAAAGATCTGGACTAGTATTCAACAAATGGCTGTGTGTAAAGTTTGTACGGCCAATCCTTAGTCTGTTAATGACCATCTCCTCCTTCCGTGAAACAGCAATATTGCACGTTGAACCATGGTCAGGCGCATTGTCGATTCAGTTCTTTAGTACCGTCTGTCTGATGTTTTCTTTCAAATCCTCGTGTGAAATAAACGGATGGAATAAATCTGATGCTTGTTTTGCTAGTTGATGAACTCTGCCATGCCCATGTGGGAGCCCAGACCCAGGTGAACGACACCTTAACGTTTTTTTTTATTTAACTGCATTAGTAGCTAGATAACGTTGGGGTGACTTTAAAACTAGGACATTATTCAAAGAGTTACTTTCGCGGATAAGCTGCAAACAGAGAAGGATAGCGATTAATTCTGAGGACAATGGAGAAGAGGTGCTTGGTAGAGAAAATGATTTTAGGCAATTATTAATGGAAAAGACTCCTCCTGCTCTATCTCCGTATGTAGATCCGTCTGTGTTGCAGACATCGTGATAACGTAATCAAGCCAAGATGTGTACTTTATACATTCAGAAACCGAGTACTTCTGCGGATGATGTTTGTATGGACAATGTTGATTTTGTACAACTGGAGGATGTTAAGGAATCTAGATGCTATGTTGTTATGTAGTATAGCTGGTGAATATAATTAAGCGTTAGGGTGGGTAGGATTTACTAACACTAACAGTTTCGGTTTATATGTAGAGGGAGAACTCTTACTGATTAATGTGTATAATCGATTTGATTACGAAATCTGCCTCCAAAAGACACCTCTTTAAACATGATGTTGAAATATTGTGTTCACGATTGATAGTTGGTGGTCCACAATGAACTTAAGTTTTTCACCCCGCTTTCATTACGGTCCCACTTTGAATACGTACAAATATTATTCCGAAGGTGATCTCCATTGTTGGAGTATTCTATCTTTCCACTGAAATCCTACGTGACCATTAAAATCTTTCTATGGAAGGCTATTGAACACATCCTGGAGTGTTTCATAAAACGACTGTGTAACTCTCCTTTACTTCTGCTCTAGGGCTACATATCTGAACAAGATATATTTTGAATGGTTTTGTTACTAAATCGACTATAATAATAATAAATCGTTAACAACTCTGTAAGACATTCAGTATTTTTCGAAAATAAAATAACGACTTCATTCTTGCATCGTAATGCGTTCAATCGCATTTACGAACTCTGCATCAAGTTAATTCATCTTCCCGCAATTTTCAGTTCGTCTGGGACCAGTAATTCCAGATCGTTATTAGTATTTTAAAACGAGACTTGCCGGACGTACACTTCACATTCTGTTCTCGTAAGAACGCCGGTTGATCGCAAAACAAAACACAATTTCTCTTATTCGACATCAAATGGTACTTGATGGGTTCTCCTTGCCTACTAAAGAATTTTCCATGGCGGTTGCAAAAATCTGATTTTAATGCTTTGAATAGTCGTGTTTACTTTAAGAAATGTGGAAAAAAAACAACAAAAAAAACAAAAAACGAAGCCTTACCTAGGCAAGATTATGAATGAATTGTTGGTAGTCCGCAAGATCTTATTGCAAATGATATCATTTGTACGATGGTGTTTAGTAGGACACCACGTTCAGTTTACGATGCTCTTCCATCTATACCATTAACTTGGAAAATACTGCTCTACCATTTTCATAGCCTATTAAAAAAAAATTTACAGCACGCGCGACATAGAGGCAGAAGTTCTGGTTTTCGGTCGTTCGCACTATTACTGATGGTCTGGCATAGAATAGTAGGAGCGATTTCTAACTAGAAACTATAGTTAAACTTAAGATATATTCTAGTGACGAACAACTTATGCTGAGGGGACATGACGTTCCACAACCAGACAGTTCCCAAAACCCGGCATATTATGCTTGAAGCATATAGTACATGGGTTAATTTGACATGTAAATTTAAAAGTAGAATCTAAATTGATTACCGCTAAAATAAGGAAATAAAGCCGTTAGATTTCGAACGCGGCAACAAAGAAAGATTGATTTTGGCCACATTACTGCTATCGAACAACAACAGCATCTTTGATTAAAAATCACTTATGCGCATCTAAATTTTATATTACGAAATAATCTGATTTGTAACATGGATTAGTTAGGTAAATTTTTTTTTATCATAAATCTAATTTCTAAAATCCTTAGATAGACGTCCACGCACTTCTCCGACATAATTATTTTAGAATTTAGAGGAACATATATTGTGTCTTTTAAGCATTATTTAGCTTTATGACCTGAAATAATTTTTGGAAAAATATGTAAAGTGCGCATTTTCGTACCTGCAATCAGACTGTACTTTTACGCTTCCATTTATCGTTTTGCATACACACACCTGACATCAATTTTACACCGATGATGGAAATGCCTAAAGAACAATAGATTCATTTCTAACCAGAGTCGGATTATCCATTAGGCAGTGTAGGCAACTGTCTTGGGGCCCCGATTGGCTAGGGACCCCGCGCCCCGAGAAAATTTTTTTTTTGAAAATGTTTCTACGGGTGAAAATGAAATTTGAAGATTTAACCCTCAATGACAATATTTTGCTTTGCTTTTTTACATTACATCGTCATATTTTTACTGGTTTCGAGACGATTTCATTAGAATATTTTTGCAAAAACAATTAACAGGTGGGTTTTTAAGTATTAGGAATCAAAACTATCTGTTTTAGGTTCTTGCGCTCTAATCTTCTCTTTATGATGTGATAAAAGTTTCCTATTTTTAAACGTACTATGGCGACTAGGAATTATAAGATTGCCATTAAATGAAATCGAAAGTATTTTTGTTCACAGAAACGAAAGTAAATACTGTAATTTTAATGATTAGGTATTGCTTGTGTTTTGAACAGACTGGCCAGGGTCAAGAAACAGTTACTTTAGTGGATGCAGAGGAAAGTGAGGCCGAGACCGAAGTCCAATTACTACACCAAAAAGTAGTCCATCTAGGAGTAGAATACCAGAATCGCATTACTTAGGGAAAAATATTATCAACGAAATACAAGTTTTTTGGTGTGCTGAGATCCTAACAAATGTCAACAATTTGAGTGTGATTTTTCTGCTTCAAGCCGACAATACAACGGTAGCAAAAGATTTTTTTCTCGATCAATGTTTTTTCGGAAACATATAAATGGTGGTAAAATTAAACGAGAATGACTCATGTATTCTCCGTCTACTAGAAAAATTAAACTGTTTTCCATGTATTCCTTTTGGTGAAGCTCAAAGCCAATCACAATTTCAAAACTGGATTTACATGGAAAACAGTATACTTTTCCAGTAGACGGAGAATACATAAGTCATTCTCGTTTAATTTTACCACCATTTATATGATTGGAAAAATGTGTCGCACCAAATTCAATCGCATGAGAATAATGCAACGCACCGAAGATATGTATAGAAACTGATTAGTAAACAACGTATTCACGAATGAATTGGCACGTCTTTGGGAATTAAATTCAACAAAGAAAGAAAATATTGGATGAAAGTTTTATAAAGAGTGGTCTCAGTGATTAAATTTTTATCATCCCGTGGATTAGCATTTCATGGTGATAATGAAGTTCTTGGTTCTCAACATATTCGTAATGGTAACTATTTGGAAATTTTAGAGTTAATCACGAACTCGTTCCTTAGTTCGCATTTAGCCAAATATGGTAATGTAGGAAAGGGAAAATTTCTCTTCAACGATTTTCGAGGAACTTATTGAAATATTGGGAAATAAGGTTTCAAAATTCACTGTTAATGAAATTATTGAAGCCAAACATTTCTTAATAAGCGTCGATTCGACACCAAACATATCTCAAACTGATTAGTTGACTATAGTGATGAAATACGTTACATCAAATGGAGAAGTAGCAGAACGTTTTCTTACATTTATTCCTACAAAAAGTCACAAAGGGGAAGAACTAGCCATTACAATTAAAAAATTTTTATGTGCCCTCAGTTCTTTCATTCTCGGTCTTTTAGACTTCCGTCCTTTTGTTCTGTCTTTACTGCAGAATCTGTTGCCATTCTACAAGCCATTATTTATATTTCCTCTTCTGCAAGTTCTTCCAAATTCCTTATTGTTTCTGATTCTTTAAGTGTTCTTCTAGCGCTATCTCCACCTTCCCTTTCTCCTTCCACTGATGCTATTATCCTTTCTATTCGTTCTCTTCTTCATGATCTATCCTCATCGACGTGTACCCAGATTGACTTTCTTTGGATTCCAGGACATGCAGGCATTGATGGAAATGTAGCCGTCGACCTCCTTGCTAAAGCTGCTGTTTCCAATGGGAATTTTATTAGTAGGGTTCCAGCACACAATATTCTTCTTCCAACTAAATCCTGCCATCTTAGACTTTGGCATTCTGTTTATGTATCTCTTTTCGCTAATCCTAATTCCTTTTATCTCTTGATTAATCCTGTTCCTCCCCCTCGTCCTTGGTTCTATGAGTTTCCCAGTTTGCATCGGTCCATAATTACTAAATTATCTCGCCTCCGTTTCTCGCATAGTCTCCTTCCTTCTTCACTAAATCGCTTCTCTTTGGCTGATTCTCCTTTTTGTCCATTGGATCCTGAAGGTTCCCAGTATGTTTGCGATGCGAATCACGTGCTCTTCGAGTGCTCCGGTTTATCTCGCGAGCGTGAGTTACTTTATTGTCATCTTTTAAAGCTTGGTCTTCCTGCTCCTTTCAACGCCTCTTATGTTCTTTCTCTACCTACTATCTCTGTTGTTCCTGTCCTAGGGGTGTTCCTTGATTCCATTGCCGACAGAATAAAAATATAATTTCTATTCTATTCCATGTGTCTATTCCTTTTTGCTGGGCTAATACTCTTTGCTAGCAAACCCAAGGGGGGGGGGTAAAAAAAATAAAAAAAATAAAAAAATTTTAAGCTGATATAACATCGATATAAAAAATTTGAGAGGACAGTTCCACAATAATGCGTCAAATACATCTGGTTGTTACAATGGTCTACAGACGCATATTAAGAAAATCGTCTCGCACATTACGTTCTGTGTGCTGCGCACCCGCTGAATTTGGTTAGAGTATGTGCTGCGAAGAGCTGCATTGGAGCAATCTCATTCTTCGGATTAGTACAGACACTATACAACTTTTTTTCGGCGTCAACTCGTAGCTAGGCAATTATGCTCAAACATCTTGAAAAAGGTGATGAACGTAAGCAATACTCATCATTAGTTCTGAAATAGTTATCCGACACCAGGTGGGTGGTTTGCAAAGGCCGATGTGACTAAGGTTTTGTCAAAAGGTTACAACAGTTTACATAAAGCTTTGGAGTCTATTGCTGGCAATGAGACTCAGACATCACAAGTGATTCACGAGGCCAGATGTTTATTAAAGGATTTGGAAAAAAAAGAAAATGCCGTAATGACAGCATTCTGGGTTGCATACTAGATCGAATCAATGGTGTTAGTATATCTCTACAAAAACAACTATTGAACTTTCTTTTAAATTCACTTTTAGATTTTTTACTTTCACAGCGAGGGTTATTTGACGATTACGAGGTGAAGGAAAATGAGAAAACTGATACCCAATACAGTGATGAAAATCAGCGTGTGCGAAGAAGGAAAAGACATCACGATGACGGATCTACAGAAGACGTTGTGCACGGAGTAAAAGAGAAGTTAAAATTTGAAACGTATTTGCCTGTACTAGACATGCTGTGTACAGAACTGTCGCGGTGACTAGAAGCTTATCGGGAAATTAATTCTGTTTGAATTTCCAACAGATTTCTCGACCAAGTCCAACGATGAAATTAGAGAGGCTTGTACAAAGTTTAGGAAACATTATTCCAAAAACATTGAGCCTGAGTTTATAGATGTGATGGTGCAGTTCAAATACTTCATCTTACAATTAGAAAATACCGGTAAAGATAAAATTGTACCTACCGAGGAATAGATAAACTGATTATTGGTAATACGGCACAATCAATTTTCCCGAACGTTTTCAGATTTCTATTGAAAATTTTTTAAACTATAATTAATCACTGATCACCATGAAAAATATCTTTTGGACTAAAAATTTGAAGCTAATTGCAATGACTAACTAAACTGTATGAAAATTTTATACCTTTATGATTTATTCATAGAATATTTTTCTATTGCACTATTTCACCAAAGTGTTTATGTCAATTAAAAATTTCATATTTGGGTAAACATATTCGTAAAAAACCCGTATTTATAGGAATATTTTTTTTTTCAACATTGGTGGGGCAGGTTGCTTCGCATGCACTCCTTCAATTTCGTCTATATATATGTATATGTTATGGTCCATTGGCAGCTGAAGTTAAAAAGCTGTGGAAATAAAAATAAGTTACATATAACACGTATATCTGCATCTGAAAAATTAGAAACAGAACACTCCTTGATTGTTAAATACCCCACAAATATATTGCAGTGGATCGTACACAAACATTTAAAAAAGAAAACAACAAAAGACTGAATATAGTACGATAGTTTTTTATGACTTTTTATGAAGTGTGTCCGCTCAAATTACTTTTGTAGGAAATACTTAGTCCGAAAGAAAGAAGAAGGTAATAAAAAGAAGCGAGAAAAATGAAGTATTAATGTACTTTACATCAAAGAGATTTACGCGCGAAACCTTTAAATTTAAATCACGTTTGGAAAGTTGGAACCGAAGTGGACACACCAAAATGCGGTGAATTTTAATCATTAGTGCAGAATGCGAAGAGATGTCATTTATTTGTTAATTTTTCTCGCCGTAAAATATTGGAAAGGATGCTTTAGTTAAAAGAAAAATCTTTGAACGGAACTAAAGAAGGATATTTTTACGTTTTTCTTCCTGGTATAACTGGAATATAAATTAACTACCGAAAATGAACTTATTCTTTAAATAACTTGATTCGAAAAAAGGCAACTAAATCAACTTTCCAAAATTACCCGCAAAATCAACCATCTCGAAAAGCAAATTTAAAAATTCACACTCACAGATTTGCAAGTAAATGAAAAAATAATAGACCTTCCAAACGTGTCCGTGTCGACAGCGTGTTTACGAATCTTTTGATAGAATTAATATTTCAAAAGTACCACGCCACGAACGAATTTAACTTTTTTGTTAATTTTAGACATTACGCGCTCTAAAAATGACGTCGTTATGCGGAAAGTTAAGTGTTTTTTTTTTCAAAAATTACAATTGTCAAATTAAGAACAGGTACATTTTTATTTTCGAAGAAAAAGAAAAAACTGTCATTTCATTTTCGCTAAAAATAATTATTCTTACATAAATAAAAATCCTTTTCCCCAATGCGTTGCTCAGAATCGACGCAACAATTGCAAAGAAGCTGAAATAGATGAACTGACCAAAACGTAATAAAAGTACTCTAAAAGATTTGCCAAACGCACAAAAAGAAAAACTAAAAAATCTAACAAATCAACAGATACGGATACAACATGTATAGTAGAAAAGAAATAATGATAAAAAAAAATCCGATAACACATGTGTATAACTCCGTCGTAAAATTAAATTCGACTGTTATCAAATTAAGCCATCAGATATAGTTAAAGTAGATCACAAATTTTGCAACTTTTAGGAACTGTACGGATTCATTAAATATTGCAGTTTTAAGATTTAAAGACTTTGAACGGGTGTAACTGATAAAGTTTTTTGACATTTTTTACTTCAGTTCTAGGGGGTTTATCAACTTTTTGCTACTGATATTATTTTTTAAACTTATTAATGTTAATTTTTTTTTTTTTTTTCCGCAACGTACAACTTTATGGCTAGAGGCGTGAGTACTGTTAGAATTTAGATTATGGAGTAGAGACTGGTAGCTTGCAGGAAAGAGAAGAGTTTGAGAGTTTTGATATCATTATCTGAAAGTAGATTCAAGAGATTCGTTTCGGATGAGTAGGTTTCTTTGGGTTTTGGAATTTTGGACAATCGATTAGTATGTGTTTGATGGAGATAGGGACTGTGCAGGATTCACATATAGGGAGAGGCTGTTTGTTTAGTACATAACCCTGAGTGAGAGCGGAGTGACCTGTTCTTAGTCTGAATAGTACGATTTCGTTTTCTTTTAGATTCTTGATAAGAAGTTCGCCAAATATCTACGGTTTTCTTTATGATTTTTAGTTTGTGTCTAGGATCTAATTCCAGTATTGTTAGAAGTATTTACTGGATATTTTCAGGTCTGAAAGAGGAATTGGAACGTTTGGAATTGGAGAGATGGTCACGGACAGTTTTGCTATTTCGTCTGCTTTCTCATTTTGACGAATGTTGTAATGGGATGGTATCCAATTGTGAGAAAATGAGAGAGTACTTGCTATTTTTTGGGAAATGGAATGTTATTTCTTTTTATGATAGTTTTGGATTGTGAGGAGTGCTGACAATGAGTCTGTTGAGAGATCTATAGAGTAGTTTACGGCTAATTTGAGAGCGTAAAGTTCGGTTGCGAGGACTATAAAATGTGGAGGTAGTGGAAATAGTATTTTATTGTGATCGTGAAATAAGCCATTGTGGATAGCTACAAAAAATCAGCAGATAAAAATCCTATAGAATTACGTAATGATAGTTCGACTAAGACAACCCTGAAACGGCAGAAGCATTAGCAGAATATTTTGAAACTATCTTTACTGTTTACGATTTAACTTTATGTGGATAGTTCGATTAAAAAAATAACTAGGCGTAGGCAAATTAACTGGTACAATCATTGAAAATCTGCTCAAAAAAATAAAGAACAAACAGGAAAGAACTGTTATATTCATTAATATATTTAACGTAGTTTGACATTTATAATACGCTGGAAGATAACGATCCTAACGTTGCACCAACGAACCCGAAAACAGAACTTTCTTTAACCGATCAGCTTACCCAATTAATGATCTAACTAAACAGAGTATATTTTATACGAGGCAGAGATAAGATAATTTGATACCATCAGTTTCGCTTTAGGACCTAATTTTTAATGGTTCGTCAATGCCATCGGGGATAAGAGATACTGCTCTAGCGGAACTCGAAAAAAAAACCTTCTTCAGTATTTCCAGACGTTTCCATTTCTGCATAAAAATAAAACATACTCAGCCCCCGATCCAGGGGGAGGGGGCACCTTCCCCGGGCGGCAGTTTTAGGGGGCGCCAAAATCATAATATAATATGTTTGGAAAAAAATACGAGTGCGTGTATTAGTGTGTACACGCGAAAGAAGTGAAACTTCTACGGGTTATACACACTTTTTTATGTATTTTATTCGATGCTTGAAATAAATAGGATAAAAGAGACATCAACGAAAGAAAATTTTTATTCGTTTTTAGTGGAATCGATTTTATTATTGAGATATTTACAAATGGTATTTTTAATTTATATATAACTCTCATACCGCGTTTAAAGAAGTTTCACTTCAAAAAAAAAAATGTTTCTTAGTGCCTAGCATCCAGCGCGACGTTGTTCTATCGATTATTCATTTGACTTTAAAACGCCCAGTTAGTTTTTGAGCACATCCTAAGTTGATTTATGAACGTATTCTAAGTCGATTTTTGAAAGTGTGCATAGTGTACGTGATGTCTATGCCAGGGGAATCTCCGTCGCATCTAGAACTAGAGGTTACACGAGCTGAGCCGAATAAACCCGAACGGTTGAACGTCAAACGACGATCATTGTTTGTTTATGTGGTTGATGCGTGTGCTAGTAATTAATAGAGTGAATGTAGAAATACAAAAAAAGGATATAATGCAAGGTCTTGTTAAGATCTTACAAGGAATGAGAAAAAACCCAATAGAACATTGGAACAAAGAAGCTGCACCTGTATCAGAAAAGTTGGAAATCGAGCCAGTCCTTAAAAACAAACGATTTTTCAAAAAGAAAAGGCAACACGACGAAATCTGGGAAGACGAATCAAGAATGCTAGATCCGATTGGGATATTTTCCAAAGACATAAAGGTAGTGTTTGACAAAATTTTAACAGAAAAAGAAACAAGGGTAGAGAGCACAAAGAGTCTACATCAAAATTTCGCCTTCCTCAGTGGCCACGCGTTTTTAAATATGTCGACTGTGGATCTGCAGAAAAATGAAGCCGGTCTAGCACGAAAATATTCAAAAGACTTGAATGCAGCTGATTTTTGTCAAGAACTTGCCGTATTCAAAGAGCTAGTAACCGAACGACTTGTTACAACATCTGTGTAAGCATGACTTGCAATAAGCGTTTGCTAATGTTAGTATAGCTTTAAGGATATACTGCACGTTATCGACGACATCTACAAGCTATAAGCGAAGCTTCAGCAGACTGAAAATAATTAAAACCTATATAC
Source organism: Icerya purchasi (assembly GCA_039619475.1). Lineage (NCBI taxonomy): Eukaryota > Metazoa > Arthropoda > Insecta > Hemiptera > Monophlebidae > Icerya > Icerya purchasi. The sequence continues at coordinate 93,159,652 of CM077116.1, read as the reverse complement.
GTTCAACATTGAGTCAGGAACGTCTATCTGGCCTCGCGATCCTAGCCATTGAAAATAAAACTGCCTTTGAGACGGACTTTGGTGAGCTAATAGATTCTTTCGCAGAAAAGAAAGTACGCCATGTAAAGCTGTAGCAAGATTAGAGAAAAAAAAATGTTGGGACCTAAAGATGTCTTGATTATCTGTTGTCTTTCCTGGTTATATGTTTTCTATATTTAATTTTATGTCACATAAATGAAAAAGTTATTAGCTAATAGATAATAAAGAATGCAAATTTATTAAATGTACTTATTCTCTCGATCACAAAAAATGCCACCCATTATATATTTGTAAGTTTTTTTTAACAATTTATCTCAAACGCCGGAGAGAGGGGGCGAAAAAATCATAGATCCGGGGCTGTCTATATACTCGTTGTTTTTATCAAATGAAAAAAAAAAAGAAAAAGAAAAAGATATTTATAAAATAAAGTCAATGACTTATTTTCTAAAAAAAAAAAACAAAAAAACCTAGACTCCTTTTGCAAGGTATCTACTAGGTTCCACCTTGTATTCAATATATACTACAGACGTACCGTCACCATTGCAAATTATGTGATTATTTGTTTTATTCAACTTAAATTCAGTACATATGCTGGGTATCAAGGAAACGAATACTGCGGTGTTATATTTGGTCCGTGTTGCTTTACTCAGTGGAAACCTGGACAATAAATTCAGATTATGAAAGGAGAATTAACGCCGTGGAAATGTGGGCATAGACGCATGCTAAGAATTCCGAGAACAGACAAGGTGACTAACCGAGAAGTGTTGAATAAATGCTAAGTCGACAGATTGCAATTAATGGACGATATAAAAAGAAGAAAAACTAAATTTATCGTTCATAAAATTCGAGAAGGTCTTTTTAATTTGGCAGCACAAGGTAAAATTCAAGAAAAAGCACTTAGAGGAAGGAAAAGAATGGAATTAACCAACACAAACATGAAAATTAATGATTTTTTCCAATTAATAGAATCAGCCAGATGCCGACGTATACAGTCTTCGTCATGTGCAACCTTCCAAATGGGAGATGCTATCTTTATGATGATGATGCTGGTATAGCGGTTTAAAATTATGTGGATAAATTACCAATTTCTCGTGAAAATACAAATGTTAGCAGTGCAAAATTTGAACAAACTGAATCGGTGAAACACTTAAGGGATGCGTGTCTATTAACTTATTGAAGTACGCAAAAATTTCTAGCATGTCCAAAATTGCTGTACCCGCTGTGTTAAGTAAAGGGTCGTCTCACTGAACCTTTTAACCTAAAAAGGCAAATATACCTCACCGTAGTAATTATGCGAATTTATAAATGCGGTATTAAATTATATACGGGTGCATAAGGAGGTCAGTTCCAACTGACGATTAATTTAGATAGGACAATCGAAAATTCTATGGACGATAACATCAGCTCCAAAACGGGCGACAAACGAAACACTGCAAAATAATATTATAATTCCGTACGTTGAAGAGGTTCATAGGAAGTAGTTGAACCGTTTTTTGAATGATTAAAACTTGATCGAAACCTCTGAATGAGTTAGCAAGACTTTTACAAGATCCGTTTCAAACAGTTTCATTAGAAGATTAAAAAGAAGATGGTCCAGCTGAAAATAATGATATATATATATATATATATATATATATATATATATACAGTGGTGGATCCATGAGGGGGAATAGGGGACATCTCCGCTCCCCAAAGAACCAAAGCCTCTATGAAAAAATTTGTTATAACAGAAAAACTTAATTTATGCTATAAAAGATTTGTATGAATTTTACCTACGGATTTAATTATAACTAATATTTAATACTATTTTCTAGGAAAATTATTAATGTTCCTTTTTTATTCTATTTTAAACACAACTGTTGTCGATCTTTTGCCATTTTTATTTATAATTTTTATTTTGCGATGTAAATGAAAATAATTCAATGAGAAATATATATTTTTTTTACTTGCTCATAAACAAAGAATTCGGATTGGATTACTAACAAAAATAAAAAAGAAGTAAAGTCTAATAAAAATATTATCTTTCTTACTATTTCTAAACTATCATTTTAGCTAGAATTTTATAATTTCGTTTTATTTTTCACCTAAAAATAAAACTAAATTTAAATTAAATTGTAATAATTATGTATTTTTAAAACATTTTTATATTTCTATAAAGGCCGCTATTTAATTTTCTTTATGGAACAAGGGCTATTTCTCAAATTTACTGCCTACCGTAGAAAATTTTAGGTAATTATATAATTCCCCCCCAAATGTCCTTCTGGATCCGTCCCTGATATATATATATATATATATATATATATAAACTCGGCCATTTTGGCCTCGCAAGGGGCTGTGCCCCTTGACCTCTCTTGCTTACATCTCTGTCTCTTTCTCTTCTATACTTTGTATAAAATGATCAAAATTTACAACGTAATTCTTACTGGCATCAACACAAAAAAGTAACATAATCATAAAAATCCTATATTTAACTTTCATTACATAAAATTAAGACATTTTTTCGTTATATATTTCGTTACATAAAACTGTGACATTTTTTTAGTAACAATCGCAGAAATCCTATGAAGTATAACAATCGTTACAAAAAATTGGTACATTTTTTTGAGAAATTTTTTGAGACATTTTTTCTAAAGGGGGATAGCCTAAGAATTACGTTGTAATTAATATATATATACGTATGTACATCGCAGAGAAGCTTTTTTTTTGATTTATGTGCATTAGGGTAGGGTCCCATGATGATGCTAATTTGTTGGCGGAGATTAATGATAAATCCATTAATAGTTTGTTTTGTTTTTTTTCCTTGGGCGCGTCAGCACAGGACATTTACCCAGCACAAAGGACTAACAGAATGATGAAACGTAGGGATTTGCAAGTTACATCAGGAAGCGATTAGAAACAGAATAAATAAAGGTAGCCAATACAGGAACAACAGAAGGAGAAGGAAGAGCAAGAATGTAGTGGGCACAGTAAGGAGTCGGGACGCCAAGGCCAAGCAAATTAAAATAAGGGACTGCGCGTTCCGAGGAGATAAAAGAGCATTCGAATAGAAGGTGATTTACATCGCAGGTCAAATTTAAGATAGAAGGATGGAAGGGACACAAGGGAGACTGAACAATATTAAAACGAAAGGTGGAGGCAGGAAGTAGACTGTGATTAAAGCGGAGGCGAATTATGGAAGAAATAACAGAACAGCTGATGCAGGGAAAATTATTAAACCAGGAAGAAGTGGGTAAAGAGGGCTGCATAGCAGTGTAAAAGAAGTTAGGATTGAAGAAAAGAGACAGATAAAGATCATTCCAAAAGTTATGGTGAAAACGATAAGATAGAGGGCAAAGAAATTTGGAGGGGAATCTGTCTACGAAACGGTCATTTACTGCAGCTAGACATGCCAAAGAATCGGCAAGATCGTTACCAGCGATACTGCAGTGGCCCGGAATCCAGAGCAGGTCAAATAGGATAGAACGAAATGTTAATAAATTATAAATTAAGGAACGAATATAAAGGATAATAGGATCTGACGAGGGTTTAGGGAAGGGAGACGAGATGACTAATAAAACGCTTTTCGAATCAGAGCATATGACGAATTTTGATAAACTGGATGTTGAGGATATAAAAAGGATAGCACGTAAAATAGCTATGGTTTCGGCTAAACCGATAGAAAGTTTAATATTTGAGTTACGTTTGAGATGTTGCTATTATTTCCATTAGGAAAAAAAGCAATCGTGTTCGGGTAATTAATATTAAATTTACGTAATGTATATTATCTGGGCAATGTGAATAAAGTGGTCAGTTAGATCGGCATGACATTAAAAATGTCAAAAATAAAAGAACCAATTGTTATTGTGAACAAAATTGGCGTAGGAAATTTTGTTAGCAATTGACGTTACAATCAGCATCAATGTGATTTTACTGCGTGTTTAAGAAAAGAATCGGATCGGTCGCATATATAGTCCCATGCATACTTTTTGAATTTATTAATTTTAGATATTATCAGGATAACGTCACGCCTGTGACAGACTTTTTAATAGGATTTTGATTTTTCTTGCATGAATTATACCAAAGAATGAATTTTCGGCGCAAATACAACGACGGAAATAGACTTTATTAAAAATAAACGACTCGTTGCAACTGCAAACATACATGTCATTAGATCAAATTTTTAGGAAGTTTAACAACAAAACTCGTTATACATTTCTCTAATCTAAACACCTTTCTAGAAATTGAAAATGATATAATCATTTCTCGGCCGATGGACGTTTTAAAGTTGGTAATTTGAAGAAAAAATTAAAATCTGAAACTATTCTAACCAGCCAGAGTATGTGTAAGGATTTTTGAAATTTCAACTACGTTATCGAAATATCTTTAAAATTCGGAGCTGTCTTCATAAACTATAATAATCCAATTAAAAATTTCAAAAAAGAAAAACCAAAAAAAACGAGTAAAGTAGTATTTAAAATGTTTCAAAAAAGTGAAAGATGCGACTCATTTACGTATAAGATAAATTCCATCTTGGAAATGAAAAATATAAATGTTGCCGAAACTGAATTACCAAATGTGTCACAGAATGAAAAATAAATAACCACCACATTCGAGGTTTAATAACGAGGAAGTTTTGTTGGCATCAAAAGACAAACGTAAAATGGTTAAAAACGATACCTTACAGTGTGACATTGGATACCGCCGGAACGAGCATTAATGAAAATTTCGATGAAAGCATGTATTGCGCATTTGCTTCTTTAAGTCCCAAAAATTTTGATGTAATCAAATCTTTATCTGTATCGCTTAGTGACGTTTTATAAAAGTCTGATAAAAACGAAACGACATAAAATTCAAATAGCAAACAATCCCATTTCATTGAAAGGTGATATAAATTTAAGAAGATTTTGTTACAATGGGTAACCGATGATTCAGTGTCAGACTTTAAAAATGATTTTAACGACAGTGAAAGAGATTCTAATTCAGAAGAGCATGGAGTTTTACCGGATTTAGGTTTAGAACGATATCGTAAATATCATTGCTAAAAAATCTAAATTGTTTAAAAAATAATTAATATTCCGGCGTTAATCTTTACACATTTGATCGAATGTTGCAGAGAAGGTATTACCTGTTGTTGATTTAACTCGCTATTGCTGTCATTAAATTTTCTGCAGTAAATACAGGATTTTTACCATTCCGTGCACATATAATGTACAGAATGCTAATACGATGGTTCGGAAACGACAAAAATATTCAATTAAAATATGCAATAGCTCACGAATGACTTATAAATTTCAAAACTGCATCATAAATTACAATTAAAATTCTCTTTAAGACAATCTATAACTTCAAACTAACCGATTACCCTGGGTTTCAAAAAACTCAAAAAGCCACTAAGAATATATAATATAGAATTTAAAACTACCCTAAAAATCACCCTTAAAAAATTCATAACTCATCGCCAGATACAACCGTTTAAAAGTGAAATTCAAAACATAAAACAAAACGCAGAAGCCTTTCATAAAATCAAAAAATTATGATTCAAAAGTTATTCAAAACCCTCCCTTATGGGCCAAAAACAACAAAAAAAAGGATGTCCACGTAAGCAATAGCCCGAATAAAAAAGTTGAAGAAACCAAAACATATACATAAAGAACCGTTTTATAGGAAAATTATAGCCAAGCTTAGAACTTTACATTTAGGCTCTCGGAGCGCCGAAAGCTTGAAATTTTGAAAAATATACATATTTTCTTTTCCGGGCGTGGGACATTCCGATAGAAAGATCGCTATTTGACGCGAACGAAACCGCATTTCATTTCTTAACGAAACTTTCGAAGTTAACAAAAAGTTCATAAAGACGCAAAAAGTGAGTGTGCTCCCCCACCCCCCGGGTGGCGCGAGTGTTATAGTTAAAAATTTGGAATATGATTAAAAATATACGTATCCCCGTATATTACCCCAGTTTGGAGTACCCGGATTTCCAACTTTAAAATTACGCCCTCGCGTCGCCGAAAGCTCAAAAATTTTTTTCCGGGCGTGTGATGTATCGTTGGAAAGATCGCTATCCGTATTTCATTTCTTTAACAAAACTTTTGAAGTTGGCGAAAAGTTCAATAAAGTGCGAAAAATGGCATCTGCCTCTCTGCGGCGCGAAAAATCAGATTTCTTTGTTAGTTATTGTTAAGTTTACATATGGAATCTTCAGCGCATGAAACATCAAGCTTGACTGAACTTGTTTTTTTTACTATTCATTATCCACTATTTTTAATTGCGATAATTACGAAAAATTCTTCATTTTAATCCTATGAAAAACAAGAAAAATATATTTCGTGAAAAAAAACAAGTTATCTCCTCAAATAATTTCTTCAATACTGGTGCCTGTAAAAATCCTGGTTAATTTGAAAACGCCCATTCACCCTTGTCTATCGCAAATTCATGAAAATAACATTGTAGATAAATTCTAGCGAAAACTGCACAAAATTAAGCCGAAAGTTTAATCAGAAAAATAAGGAAATCCGAACATATGAAGCTGAATATCAAACAGCCGTCAGAATATCAGTCTCTCATTCGGTAAATTACAGAACGATATAATGCTGCATCGAAATACTTGTATAGAAATTACTTATTAGAAAGTAATTAATCATATTTGGAGCTGAGTAAAGTTTAGCCAAAGCTCACTTGACACCATTCATTTTTTCTTTCTTTTTCTGATACTGAAGATGAGACATTCTTTCGGAAAACGTTTTTAAGATATTTTATTTAACGCTTATTTTTAAGAGGTTTTGTTTTGGTTATTTATGGTTTTGTCGTTATTTTTATTAATTCATATTAAAGTAAATAAAATGAAATAACAATACAAAGATCATAATTAAAAGTTCTTTAAAATGAACTCGTACAATGATAGTGGCGGATCCACGGGGGTGGACACCCTCCCACCCCCCAACAACCAAAAGCTCAAAATTTGTTACAACAGAGAAACAACACAATTTATACTATAAAAGATTTGTATAAATGTTACCTGCGGATTTAATTATAACTAATATTTAATACTGTTTTCTAGTAAAACTATTAATGTTACGTTTTTATTTTATTTTAAACGCAAGTGCCATCGACTTTTTGCTTTTTTTCATTTATTTTTAATTTTTTTTTTTATGTAAATGAAAATAATTTAATGAGAAATATATGTATGTATGTATTATTTTTTTTGCTTGCTCGCGGATAAAGAATTCGGTTTAGATTACTAATAAAAATAAAAAAGAAGTAAAAAGTCCAAGAAAAATACTATTTTTTTCTACTCTTTCTAGTAATTTACTATTCAAATTCTAACTACCAAATGTCGGGCGAATCTTTGATTTAATACTGACCAAAATTGATGCACTAAAGCATTCGTCATTTAAATCGCTACATAACAAAATGTAATTGATCGGTTTTGAAAAAAATGTGGGCCGCCACACGAATTATAAATATATGTGTAAGCGACACTGGTTAGAGATAGTTTCAAATTGTTAAACAAAAACTGCAAATTAAAATATGTACATATATACGGAGAGTGACATTAATCGTTGAACAACACGCACCGAGGTGGGGAAAGTCCTATACCTTGGTAATGGCTAAATGAAATATGCGACTGTTGTGTGAAACGAAAGAGAATATATCGAAGTCTAAGTCATCAAAATTTGAGCGAATTCAATGCAGTAGATCGAAAGGTAGAGCAGCACGTGTGAAAATGCGAGGAAATGACGCGTTACATTAATCATCGAACACGTAAGAAAGGCCGAGTGCGAAGCAAGTAATCGGTTTTTCCGGAGTGCGTCAGATTCATACAGTACAAGTGTACCTACGTAGGAACCAGTACACGAAAAGATTTCGCCGTGAAATAGTGTAGATTCGTATGCTTAATATACGAAAGAATGTCATGTAAAAGCCAATATACCCCTCCTACGGTTCATAAACTCGTAATTTCGAACTATATATAAGGAAAGTTTAGCAGGAGGTCAAATATCGAAGTTACTAAATATTCGGCGAACCAGCGTATACGTGATTTTATGACGCTTCAAACAAGAAAAACGCATCCATTCAATTTCGCAAAATAGGCAACCGAGAAAATTAACTGAGACCGATGAACGCTAGATCAGGCGGCAAATCGCAAAAACTCCGCAGATTAGCGCACCGCAATTAAGTCGTGAACTAGCCCAAAAAGCAGATGTAATAATTTCGGCCGCAACTGTACGCCGAGCGGTGAAAAGGATGGACTACTTTTCGCGAACGGCTCATAGAAAATCCCACATTAGTGCAGCGAACAAACAAAAGCGTCTCGAGTTCGCAAAAAAGTATAAATTCGAACCGGAAACGTTTTGGTGTGATGTCCTTTTTACGGATGAATTGAAGTTCAACTTGTTTGGCAGTGATGGGAAAGTCAGAGTATGGCGTAAACCCAATACAATACTGGAAAGTAAAAACTTAACTTTCTCAATAAAACACGGTAACGGCAATATTAAAATATGGTGTTGTTTTACCGCAAATGGCGTAGGTGCATTGGAGTTTATCTCAGGGAATATGGATGCAGCTTTGTACTGAGAGATCCTGAAAAAGAATCTACGCCCCAGTGCGGAGAAGTTGGGAATCCTAAGTTCCTTTCGCTTGTACAACGACCCGAAACATACGACTTATCGTACACGTGAGTGGTTCTTAAACAACTGCCGAAAGTTCCCGAAACGCCGCCACAGTCCCCAGACTGTAAGCCAATTGAGCAGCTGTGTGATTATTTAGACCACCGAGTTCGAGAGAGGCCGGTCTCGAACAAGCATGTATTGGAAGATCGTCTACAAGAAGAATGGGCGAAGATTCCGGTACAGTACCTAGAGCAGTTAGTTTTTTGCATGCCGCGAAGGCTTAAAACCATTGTAGAGGCCAAAGGTGGTCATACAAAATATTAGTTCTCATTTGCTGTCCTAGACGGAAGAATTTTTTCATGATTTGGAATGTGTTCAACGATTAATTGCAACGTGTGATTTCGCCATTTTTGTGTTCTTCGTAATCGGCGCTTGTTTTCCAACTTTTTTGTTTCTGTACATATGTAAGAGATTTTCCGTTTTATTATTCGCCTAAAAAAATTCAGAATATAACTTTTTTTCTTTCATTTTTTTGTACATTTTCATTCCGATCCCCACTATTCAACGATTAATGTCACACTCACTGTATATGTATGTATATATAACAGGGGCGGATCTAATGAGATATTTGGGGAGGGATTATATAATTACGTAATATCTTATACGGTAGACAGTAAATTTAAGAAACACTTTGTTTCATAAACAAAATCAATCAGCGATCTCTTTAGAAATTTAAAAATGTTTTAAAAATACATAATTATTACAATTTTTAATTTAACTTTTGTTTTGTTTTTAAGTGAAAAATAAAAAAATTGTAAAATTATGACTAAAATGGCAGTTTAGAATTTGAATAGTAAATTATTAGAAAAAATAGAACGATAATATTTTTTATTAGATTTTAATTCTTTTTTATTTTTGTTAGTAATCCGATCCGAATTGTTTGTCCGTGAGCAAGTAAAACAGATACATATACATATTTCTTATTAAACTAATTTCATTGGTTTGGTCCCATTTTTCCTAATTCCCTTTTGCCTAAAAATGAAACGGCACAGAAAAAGAAAAAAAATAATTTGAAAAAATCAACTAGGCAACACGGACACATTCGGTAGGCAGAAATGGGACGAAAAAGCGGCTAGAGAAACGAAAGAGATTGACAAGTAACATAGTTGAAAAGTGCACACGTGCGATTTTACGACGCGCGGTATTGAATTGCCACTGCTTGATGGTGGCACTGATAAAAATGCGTACGGACAGATTAGTACAGTAAATTTCCGGTTATTTTTTTATTTCTCCGGTAAATAATTCGATATCTAGTTCAAATTTCATCGTAAATAAATAGACCTGCACACCGACTGAATTAAGTACCGCTTGTTGGGACACGGGTGAAAAAAATTAATGCAAATGTTGCACTTCTCACAAAAATAACTCCATTTCTACTTTGCAATCTCATTATTCCTTTTTTAACATGCAGCAAATCACCACATACTGATTGTTTTACACCATCCGTACTGAAGAAAAGTGTAATTCTATCTCGAATATTATAAGTTGTGTATAAAAAACAGAAATTCTGACTCGGTCTAGTATAATGATGGATGCATTTATAAAAACAAATCGAGCAAGTAAATATGTATATACCTGATATTTATTAGTTAAAATATTTATTGCAAATTACGCTTTAAATGAAATGGTAGTATTCAGATTTCGGCAGCAGAAAATAAGAAAACTGTCATTCATTAAAAAATTATTTTTCTATTCATTTGCTATAATTTTTTTTTTTACACGTCAAAAGTGTATTGTAAAATATTTCCTTAATTGCATGCAATATCGTCTTTTTATACTCTCTTTTTTTTCATTTTTTAACGTTAAACTGTAATCGATTGGCAATTTGTTGAATTAAGACATTTTAAATAATAAAATGAAATGTTTTTTTTCTTTTCTTTTTTTTTTTTTTTGCTTTACCATAAGAGATTATAAAAGGAAGAAGAGAACTGTTAGTATCTAATTTGATTGGACACTAGGGAAATAAAGGAAGCAAAAACAAGGACTGCAAACGAGAAAATCGAAAGTAATTGTACGGGGTGGGGATTCTTTATTTCAAAAGTTCGGAGTAAAAATATAAACGTTCAAGTAAAAAGGAAGAACATTCAAATACAAAATGATTGAGATCGCATGCTGAATGACAGTTATGATAGTGTAAGGGGTAGTCAGAAGATATAGTGGGAGAGAATCTATGAAGAGCGGAAGGCAATAAAGAGTGTCCCGTACATAGATCATAAATTGGAAAAAATCACTGAGTAACGAAGTAATGGAAAATAACAAAACCTAGAACGATTGGCGAGTGAATGTATGGATAAGTACAATGAAGCGGGATTAGAGAAAATTGAATGGGATCAGAAAGAGCTGGAAACTTTTCGATAAAAGGACTGTATTATGGCTGCGATTTGAGCTAAAGATTCGACTAATTCATTTTCAACAATATCAACGTGACCAGGCAGCCGCCTAAAATCGATTCAGATAGAATATTTAGAAAGGAGATCATAAATAATAGATCGAGTTTGGATACTGAAGGAATATTTCATAAGTATGAAAGAGAAGAGAAGCAGATAACTAAGAGAACACTTATAGGGTCAGATATTAAGTATTTAGGAGAATTGCGAGAAGACGAACTAAATAAAATTGAATAATTGTAGTATGTTTGTTCGAAAAAATCATCGTGAGCATTTTAACTGACTTTTTCTTGGCTAAAATGTAACTGAAACCAAACAAAAGTAAAGCGAAAACAAATATGAAACCTTTCAGGCTGAGCTTTTTTACTTATTATTGTTTCTTAATGTTCTACAACTAAAAATCTATTGCTAAAGATTATCATATATAATATATATACGACTCCAAATATGAATATATTAGAACATTTAAAAAATATATATATACATTTTTATATGGTGCTTTTAATTCTATCTTAATTTTTATTTATTTCATACTTTTTGCTATAAACGCAATCGTTCTTTTTACATCTTCCAGATTTATTTTTAATTTTATTCACTGCCTTTAATACTTTGCTAGTTTTACTTAGTACCTTTTATGTTACTCAAATCATTGTTTTCTTCCGATGTTTTCAACCTTAATTTACGTTTACATTACCGTAAGTTCTTTTTATATCAATGAACGCTATAATAAACAATGTAATCTTTAATTTTTTTATAAAAATTGTTATAAGTGAACTTAAAGCAACAGTTCTTTTAGGTTGAATAAAAATAAAAAAAAAACAATAAAAATTAAAAATTAAAGATAAGTTGATTAACTAGTAAAAAATTTAAAATATACTATTAGATTAATAAAAGTTATTTGTGCTTAATAAATCTGTACTAACTTTACTTTTCGGTTATTAACTTTTTAAATACACTTTCTGCTTCCGTACCTAAGCCCAAAAAGATTAAGCAAAAGAAAAAAAAAATTATTCTCCGTCCATTTTTCTTTATTTTTTCAATTTGTAATAAAGCATTTGTTTGCTTACAACTCATTATCTGAAGTGTTTTTCTTTCTTTTTTTCTGGAACTCCGAACTTCAATGTTCACGTCACACTAGACAGCAATAAGGCTTTTATATACTAACTGATAAGGCGGTTGGAATTTATACAGCACTGGACTTCGAATGAAGTAACTCGCAAATCATCGTTATCGGAGTCGTCCTTTCGTGTATATTTATATTAAACATTTTTAGCGGTATTTTCGCACTTCTGATTTTCATATAAACGTTTTTGTTTTGTTTTTCGGAAAGAAAAAAAACTTTAATAGCGGAATCAAATAGCGAAAAAAATTCTGCGTATAGTCTGTTTAAAATTCGACGATGATGACGTGTTGTTGCCAACACGAAATCATTTGTACGTTTGTCTGATTTTTTTTTTATTCGCTGAGTAAGCGAAGTCTTAAATTTTAGCAAAATGAGAAGTTACCATTTTCATTTACATTGCAAAGTATAAATTAAAAATAAATAAAACGACAGTTGCATTTAAAACAGAAAGAAAACGTAACATTAATACATTCAAGGGCGTCGCCAGCCGAGGAGCCAGGGGGGCAAGATGATAGAAAGAGGATATGAGTTATAGGAAAAATAAAATTTATAAGTTGTAAAGGCTTAATATTTTATTAAACAAGAATAAAATCTTAATTAAAATATAATTTTCATGGGTTTCTGGCAAATTGTTCTACTACTTTATTATAAAAGTCTTCCAAATTCTCATCATAGCCAGTTGATAAACAGTTTCAAGGCTCTAGGGGAATAGCTGCCCCCTGCTCCCCGCTAGCGACGCCCATGAATATTTTTACTAGAAAACAGTATTAAATATTAGTCATAATTAAATTCATAGGTAACATTTATACAAATTTTTTGTAGTATAAATTAAGTTTCTCTGTTGCAAAAAAATTTTCATCGAGGATTTGGTTCTTTTGGGGAGGGAAATGTACCCTACCCCCACCCCCCTGTGGATCCGCCACTGTATATAAAATTAATATACTAATTATGTGTTTACAAACTTTACCTACATGTATCTATTTTAAATAATTTGAAGATACAATTAGTGATAATTACGTTAAAAATATTTTAGATCGACTGAAAATAAATCAACTGTGTACATCGTATGTAATCATAAAACTAGGAAATTATGATTTTGGTAACTATTCGATCATTTGCGAAATGTGTAATATCCATTTAAATTTCAAACAAAAAGAAAAAAAGTATTCAGCAACTAGATTCGAACCTATGTTCCAACGCCAAGCCTGTTTATTACCCTTAACTTCACAACCACTACACTACAAATTTGGCGGCTTAAAGTTGTTCAAAATACTCGTCACAGTATTGGATGTAAAACAGTGTTTTGTGGGTAATTTGAGGTGAACCTTGTTGGGCCTAACGTCCCCATTGCAGCAACGAATGTGGAATGTGCTCGCTGAATATTGATTACATTAAAATACAACGCAGCCAATTGCAGCGACAACTAGTATATCAAAATAGCCTAAAGAGACGAGAGAGGAAAGAAAATTTCAGATCGGTTAAACGAGCGAATTTTTTTTTTTTCTTTGAAGTTGAAATATTCATCTGTAAATATTATCACTGTATTTTTTTTTTATTCGTTTTGATTTACGATATTAACATTTAGTTTATAGTTCATAAATTATTAAAAAACGGAGAAGTTAACTGAAGCTGTTAGAAATTATGAATTTTTTATACATATATAATATGTAGGTATATAAAAAAAATCACTTTTGTAATATTTTATACCAGTACAAGCAAATAAAAATAAAAATTTGACATTCACAAAAACTTAGAATGTCCAACAATTGTGCATATTTTAAAATAAAACGTTAAACAGAGATTATTACAAAAAATAGGAAACAATTCGATGGTTCAATTAAAAACTGCAATTTCTTCGTCCAACGAACTCGCCGTAATGGGCAGAGGCAATCGAAAAAAATACATTTCACATTCCACATTTTTCACGCATTCCTCACTGCAACGAGTAGCGGGTTTTTTACTTTGGTTGACATGGAGAAATTTAGACGTTTTTCTAAAAGTAAAACCTTCCTCGCCGTTATGTTACGTTTAATTTCAAAAAAAAAAAAAAAAACAACATTTTTAGTGTATAATATTTTTAATTCGCCAGTTGCAAAACTGCTTAGTACTACTCGGAGATAGGTAAGCGTTTACGGTGTTTAATTTTTCACAGAGGTACCATCGGTTGGCGGGAAAAAAGTTTAAAAATAGAACAGAGATAGCCGGCAGGTGTTTTTAGATTTCACTTTAGAATTTTGTGTTGCTGCCTTTTCTTTTCAACTTCCCATCTCTCGGGTACAAATTTTACCTGCGTGTGAAATCAAATGGGAGTATTTTTTTCTAGCTCTCTTTTGTGCCATTTGCTTCCATCTTCGATCTTGTCTTTTCTTACTCTTCTAGATCCTGCGAGGACGACGGATAATAACGCAGGTAACTACCTACCTCCTCAGGGGTATCTACCAACAACAGCGGAGACAGCAGGTAACCTTGGTGTTGGCGCAAACAGCACACACATATTACATACGGCGACGGCCTAAGTGTGTATTTAGCTTACAAACCGGCTTTGGAAACCTTAAAAAAAAAAAACAAAAAAAAAACAAAACAGAAAAAAAACCTCTACATACATTAAGCAGCAGCTGCAGTAATCTTGTAATACTATAGCGAACTCGTCCATCCGCGATGATGATCATTCCAAGCCGGCAGCCAGCCAACGGATCCGTCTCTGGTTACCATTTTTCTTTCCTTTACGTTCGTTTCATTTCAACTGGTGCACGTCGTGCTATCTCGTCTCCTGCTCGGTTATATTGTGCTGTTGCTGGTCACCTTCAAAAACTTTATCCGACGTTACCATCATCCGATACACGTGTGTGCATGGAC
The DNA here is from genome assembly GCA_039619475.1 of Icerya purchasi. Lineage (NCBI taxonomy): Eukaryota > Metazoa > Arthropoda > Insecta > Hemiptera > Monophlebidae > Icerya > Icerya purchasi. Next base: position 93,144,599 of record CM077116.1, on the reverse strand, counting down.
ACAAATTTTAATACGTTGCATGTCTGCTCAATTCGCTGTTTACGGCCTGTTTTTTCCCGCCGTCTTTGCTGATGACGCGAACAATAAATGTAGACTTCTATCCGGCCAGCGTTACAGCTTATTTTCCGTCTTACCTATCTTAATCTATCTACGTTGCCAAATTGACTATTTAAAGTTGAGGAAAAGTTACGAACGCCCGACAAAGAGCCTGCTTCAAATTAGCATGCTGGAAAACCGCGTGTCTATACTTCCGTTATTGTCATCTTGGCTGACGGACAAAAGTCAAACATATGCCCCCTTCCCTCCGAGATGAACATAATAATGATACCAACTAAGTTTCTATGTAGCAGCACACTGCCGCATAATTATGTACATTTCGAAGTTTGGTATCCATATAATGATGAAATGCGTAAGTAAACCTTACAGCGAAAATCGAAGATTTGTGTATGCAAATAGGTTCATAGAAGAGCCCATCAGTTAGATGTAAGGAGGAATTCGCATTATTAAGGTAGTCGATTATTCGCATTCATATGAATATCAGTAATCTCGTATACATACAAATTTATTATAATCCGGTTGACTGAAATTAATCGAATCGAGTATTACGTGAATACGACTCCATTATTATTTTAAAGAAAGGAATTTTAATTTTAAAATCGTTTTTAAAATTTGACTATTTATTAATTTGTATGAACGATAATTTTTTTTTTTTTTTTTTGTGTAAAAGGAAATTATTGAACTTTCAATTATAAATTATCACTCGTATAATTTCTTACACTATCCATTATAAATATTAATACTAAACGAAATATAAAACGGAATTTATTTAAATTATAGAGATATAATAAGCATCGACTAGTTTCGAACTAATGCAAATTGTGTATATACACTATGAACATGAATTGTTGATAGCTATTTTTGGAGCTTATTACATTTTCGTAATGTAAGTAAATTCCTATGAGTTACATTTCGTTTAGCATAAATCGTTACATGTTTGCAAATTAGAATAAGAAAATACTATAACATGAATAATAATTGCATATATGTACATATAGTCTGTGTTTTAAATTTAACGGTATTTAATAATCGCAGCGATGCAATGCGATCGGAGTACTTCATGAATATGGATCATCTATGCGATTATTGTAAATACATCGATTTCTATTCAAAATTCAAATTATTACATCACTGCCGCGAATGTCTTTTTGTAAATCTTAATTTTGCTCGTTAAACTGTGAAAATATAATTTTAATACGCGTTACCATTTGAAAAGGCTCAAAATTTGTTATAGATTACATTTTTAACAGGGTAAAACGGGAGGAGGGAACATATCTGGAGAATAAAAAGTTGACATAGTAAATGTTAAATATTCTGTTTATTCTGTCGTTGAATATCGTTGGTATTTTTATTTTTAGTTAAATGTTATTTGAAAAAAACGATTTCCGTTTAACTTTTCGCGCTGTGATTTACTGCGTTAATTTCTATTGTTTTCAATTAACCATATTTATCTTTTATAAAAATGAAAAATTTCTCGAACAATATCCTTCCTTCACGGTGTTTATTCTAAAATCTTGTACCTCCTTGTATCTGCAAAAATTTCGTGTATTTATTATGGATTTTTAAATGTTACTGCATGCTTTTTATGAATCGATGCGATCAAGTTCATAGTAAACAGTATGTATACATGAGATAAATGGTAAATATCTCATTCCGATAAATAAAAACAGCTGTTTTATATTCTATTGTTAAACGAAGCTTTAAATGTAAAAATTTCGGAATCATTTATCAAAAGAAGCTTATAATCAAACTGTGCGAAAAAAGATAAAAAAAACTCGTGAGATTAAGTTTTTTAGTAATTTTCATAAGTTTAGCATTACGCCGGTAAGTAATAGATTATTTTAAAATTAATTTAGTTACAAAAATTTGAAAATTTGATATTCCCTTTTAGTTTTTTTTTGACTATTCAACAATGTGTAACTTTTAAATAGCAAAACTCCATTAATGAATTTGTTCTGATAAATAATAATTACAATAATTTTTTTTTAAATTTTCGACTGAAATGGTTGAATTGACAAAAAAAAAAAAATGCATTTATATGACGTTTTGTTTTACATTGCAACAGGAAAAATAATAAATCTAATAATAAAAGTTAAGTATGTACTATTTCATTATTTTTAATAAAATAAGTTCACTTTATTCAGTTTTATTTTTTACTAGCTGTTCCCCACGGCTTTGCTCGTGTATTAATACCCGTTTAAATCTGTACTTGGAAATTCATAAAAAAAAAATTTGTTTTATCTGGAATATTGTATTTATGTAAAGATTCTTTCTTTCTTTAGAAAACCTGTTTATCACCGTCCAACAAAAAATAGTCTTCACGTTTAACGTTTAGCTGAAGATTATCGATCTTTCTATAACCTGTCCGTCGTGAACCAACAAAAAGTTTTACTCAACTAAACAGCGTACACAGCCATCGGTTTGAAGAGGCCGAGTTATTCACACGGTGATCTCTCATAATTAAAACATTTAAGAGAACATCTTCACTCATATCTTTCAACCACTCTGTCTCGAGCTTTTTATTAAAATTAATTTATTACCGCAACAGCAAACTGCAGTCGTTGAGTAAGGATTTTAAATTTGAGTATAAATAACATTCCCGGTAGTAAACTATTAAAAAGAAAGTTAAACAGTTGATTTAAAAAATTTGTACAGCAGTTTTGGCTCAAAAGTTCAAATATTTGTCATTAAATATTCTATTTTATTTTTATATGCTCCCTATTAAGTCCAGTAATATATGACTTAAACCTCTTTCAATTTTTACAAACATAATATACAATATATTTTCGTATTTCTACCCCTAATAATTCATATTATACAATAAATAAGATGGAGACGAAAACAAACATGCACCACCCTTATCTATGTATTTTACATAATGGGGAACTATTGTACCATTAATACATATTAATTATACATTCATAATTACAATAAATAAATATATAAAATTAAACTTAAGCATACGAAAGTGGAAATTAAAGAAATAACAATTACTGAATAGACATTTACAACATATAAAAATATAATACATAAATTTGATAATTAATACATTTACATTAGAGATAAATGATTACCTGAATCGCTTGAAATAATGCATGTGGAATAATTCAAAAACAAAAAAAAAAACAAAAGTAAACCGTTTTCTTTGGCAGTAAACACAGAAACAGTAGTGACAGAAGTAAATAAAAAATTGTAAAAAGAAAGTTAAAAAGTTAATTAAAAAATTTATACCGCGGTTTTGCATGGTCAGGCAATTCACAAAAAATTTTTAAACGATTAAAAACACACATATAACGGACGAAACTTACGAAAACAAAATAATTTCCATGTAAACGATGCGAAAAGAATATGTAGATCGAAACAAATTTGAAACGAACGCGGACAATACAGAAAAGAATTGATTGGTATAATAAAAACAGTTTAATTTTCCCTAGCAATATGTGCTGTCCCTGTTCAGAATAAACACCATATTGATTACGCTATTATTAAACACTAAACAACCCGAAATCGGAAAGAGAACATGTTGAATCGCTCAAGAGAAAAAAAACACAGGAATCAAATTAAACCACCATTCTCTTCTTTTGAAATAAACAAATAATAACAACACAACTTAACATTTAGACAGAAGTATGTTTTTTTGCTCTCTTTGGATACGATAAAAACTGTTCGACAAAAATATTTCTGTCTCCTCCTAATAATTGGCTATTTGAATTTTAAACAATTGCAGTTTCCAAACCACTTTAATCTGAAACCAAGCTAAATACGTAATGCACACTTCTTTCGAGATGTTGTGTGATATTAAGCTTTCCTAAAAATAGATTGTAACCCTTCTTTCACTCTTAAAATTCCGAAGATATAAAAAAAATGGACCACCTTCGTGTAAATATTATAATATGGTAAACCTATCTATTAAGAAGATATAACACTTTAGTTATTTTTTGAAAACAGTTTTCAACCACTTTTCACCACATAAAGTTCAATTTTTTAAAAAATCTTTCTCATTTAATATTTTCAGTATATAGTGTGATCAAATGGACTTTCTGATAACCAATGCAAATGGTTTCAGCTGAGGTGTAATCATTATTTTATGCCAAAAATGGGGTAAAGTCTTTGATACAATTACACTTTAGGGTACTTAAAAAAAATCGTGTGCACTTTTGATATGCCGTATAAAGAATATTAAGACAAAACTATAATTTGATAACTCATTTCTACGGGAAATATAACGGTTTATATACTTTTTTTGATAATGTTTTTTTATCTTTTTCGACGTCTTCAAGTTCAAATTTTCAAAAAAGCGTTCTTACTTAATATCATCAGTATATACATTGTATTCGCACTGATAAACACGATTAGTTTAGGTAGCGGCGCAATTTTTGGTTTTCTGAAAAATTGGATTCTACCATTCTTTTCCCTTAAAATTTTGGGGAAGGAAAATAATTTTGTACATTTTCAATACATCATACACGTATGTCTTCATTCGAAATTACAATTAAACCCATTTGCACCAAAAAAATAACAGTTTGTGTATTTTTTTGGAAACAGCTTTTAAATCCCTTTCCACCCCTTAATGTACGAATTTTCAAAACATCGTTCTTATTCGACATCTTCAGTATATACGTTATATTCACATGAAATTACACGCGATAATTACTATTCATAAGGATTGTAGCGTGATTTTTGATTTTCTCTAAAATGGAGGTTTACCCTTTTTCCCACCGAAAATTTTGAGCGTTTTATAAAACTTTTTCACACTTTTAATAGACTATATGAGGTATCTTCATGCGGAATTACAATTTGATAAACTCATTGGTACGAAAAATATTACAGTTTATGAGTTTTTTGGAAAAGTTTTTTACCCCTTTTCACCCTTTAAAGTTCGAATTTTCAAAAAAGGGTTCTTATTTGACATCTTCAGTACCTATGTAATGTTCATGTAAAATTTCAATTATCTGATGTAAATGGTTTCGGCTGGAGCGTGGTTATTAGTTTTTTAAAAAGCGATTTTGTGACTTTTACCCCATTTTTCACCCCTAAAAAATTTGAATTTTTTAATGCATTAGTAGATGGCGTCAGTACATAGTATCGGTATATTAGGTGCCAATTTTCAGTTTCGTAGACCTAGTAGTTGCAACGATATGTAAATAATTGCTGTGCCTTTCAAATATTTCCAGATTTTCGCTTTTATATATATACATATATATATATATATGTGTGGGGAGGTGCGCGCGCGTGTGTGTATGTGTAATAGATGCACTGATCTGTGCGAGCACTTCAGTGTCTAATAACAAAGGGTTTTATTAACCAAAAGATAATTTTAAAATAAAATGTTTAAATTTTTTTTGTATGTGATATTAGAAGGTTATATAACTGGTTAAAAATTGACAATTCATTATCAAACCGTAATTTTTTCATAACAAAATTCAAACATTTAAACCAACGTTAACTTCGTTGCCATTTTTCTTTCGCTTTATATGCATATTATTCGAATGAACACAATATCAAACAATGATTGATCAAAAGAACTATCGACACACTGAGCATTTATTAATTTTAGGTCTCCTTATGCATATTGCGTTCACCTTTAGTAATATTTTTTTAGTTTCCTTTTCGAGCTAAAAATAAGATGTTCCCGAAAATTTTTTTATAAATTGATTTATATTTGTTTACTTAAAATAAGATTTTTTTACATTTCGATATCACGAAGAAATGGTTAGGTAACAAAAAATAATTGTTTCCGTGGAAAGTACTTCTTACAGTTCTAATAACAAAAATTTCAATGTCGCTAAATGTCAACTAATAGATATTGTCGCAATATTTAGTCCGAACAGGTCACAAATATCGTAAAAACGCCAACTAAACTTGATAGTGTTCGTTATGAATATATGTAGATCAAATTAAAACTAGCCGATGTTTTTATAATTTTTTATGTATCTTTTTTTTATTTATTAAAGTTTAACATAGATCTGTGCTATTTATACTTAACATGGAACAACAAATCATTTAATTGTTATTTAAGTTCATAATTATTCGATATTTTACCAGAAATTTTCATTTAAAATTTTTCATATAAAAACTTATTCCAAATGATATTTTAATGTTTACGACTTTAAGTCTTCAAAATCTTTTTTTTTTTCTCCAGTGCCACATGCAACACAAACTACTCGTGATAAATATTGCGATAATATCTATTAGTTGACGTTAAGGCGACATCGTATAAATTTTTATTATAAGAACTTAGAAATACTTTCCGCTGAGACAATTATTTTTCGTTACTTAACAATTTCTTCGTGATATCGAAATGTAATAAAATCTTGTTTTTTCCGTGTTTCATAGAGCTACTACCTGAAGCATAACTACTGTTAAAATACATATACATATACATACACACATTTTATTTTGAATAAATAAATACAAAAGATAAAAAAATGTAATGAGTTCGTAAAATTTAAAATTCGCAAAAATAAAAACCGTTATGTTTTGGTCACTGGATAATCATAGTTATTATGTTTATGTGTTTTGGAATTTATTTATTCATACTTAATAGAATTTAAAAAGTGGACCGTTGTACCGTTGTAACCGTTCGAATAATTAGGCTAATGCAAAATATGGCAGTGAAAAAAATGCTGGCTGATATGGTTAAGTTTTTTTTATAAATTATCCGTATATTTTTGCGATAGAAAAACCTCGAACGATAAAAAATTATAAAATGAATGAATGAAAAAGTTTTTAAAAATAATTCTACTCGATATTATGGTAATGAGACAAAAAGAAAAAAAGATTACAGATGAACATGTAATAATAAAATAAATTATTCGTGATATTTCAGCAGGAGAAGAAGAAAAATGAATGAATTTTAATCAATTATATAAAATAAATGAATATAAACAACTTAAATAATTATCGTTCGATATGGCGATGACTATACTAGTAATAACGAAAACATTTTCTAACGTTTAGCGAAAATAAAAAACAATGCAAAACAGTATACATTTCTTAGTATTTTCAAAAAGAAATTACACTTATTTTTTCTGGTCTTTATATTAAAATTCTTTAGCGGTAAGAAGATTAACAACTACATCATATTCCCTTAACTATGGCTATGATTACAACCATTGGCACATCCAAGGGGGTGTAACGGGGCCCAAAGGCGCACTCAGGATTTTTTTTTGGTCGGGGATAGAATTTAGAAGATGAGTTAGGGAGTGGTAACTCGGTACCTTCACTAAGTACCTATCTATTTCCGTGGTCTGTAAATTAAAATAAAAAAAAATACAAAAGAAATACAAAATTAACGAATATTTTTTTTACAAAAATTACAAAACTGACGAATTTTATTTAAAAAAAAAAAAAAAATAATAATAATAGAAACGTAACATTATGTTTGTAATAAGCACAAATTAGGTAAGCGTACGAATTTTATTATAAAAAAAAATAGTTCAAAGTATATAACATTATACTTGTAATATTATAAGCAAAAAGTAAATATGTATGTTTTAAAAAAAAAAATTAAGTAAAACAAAACATTGCAAAACGAAATTAAGATTTCGAAGATTTTTTCCAAAATTAATTTTGTAGCGTAAAGCGGGATAGTACAGAAAAGAAGAAATGAATTCGATGTAGAAATGTAAAATAATTCTGTTTTACGGTTGTATGTAGTGGTGATGGGTAAGTCCGTTCTTTGTTATTGTTTGTTTACCATGTGTATCGTTTGTTTTTTCCCGTTATCAACCTTGTTCTGCGTTCCGCATTTTAACGTTTTCTTTAAAATCCGCATTTTATAATTATTTTGTTGAAAAAGTCCTTTTCAGGGCTTCGTCGTCGTTTTTGTGAAAGTCTACATAGAGACTTACGTAGTTATTACCGATTATTTATTCGATAATATAATTTTTATATCCGGAATTTTTTAGTATTTGAAATTAACCGTAAACAACTATTTTCGAATTTGGTCGGTTATGTGCTTATGTTACCTACAGCGAATTGTTTAATTTTTTCGTTTTTTTCGAACGTGATACAAAGCATGGACCGTAAAACTAAAACTGAAGGTACCTTGGATCATTTTTTCCAACCAAAAAAAGCCAAAGCTAGTGATACCTATAGTAGTGGTACATCTATTGATAAACAATTACGCTTAGATACGGACACTCAGTCTTAGCATCAAAATGATTTACAACATGAAACTGGTACAAAATATGTAGTGGGCTGTACATCAATGTCTTCGACAAAATCTATAGCAATAGCACTAGCACCAACTGTAAGTATTAATCCCAAGGATATATTTCTGTAAAACGGAATTTGACCGACCAAGAAAAGTTCGATGTCTTGACAAATGTATGGGGAAACCTTCCGTAAATTCTATATTTCCTTTTAAAAATGAGCAAAAGCAAAGACGCGAACGACGTGCTCGATACACTTGGTTTTTGAAATATCGATGGTTGACGTACTCAACAATCGAAGATAGCTGTTTCTGTTTGAATTGTGAACTATTTGCTACGTCAGTAGAGTTGGTCACGTGGGTATGAAAAAATCTAATTTTTTGGTAAAGGTTGCTTTCAATAATTGGAAAAAGGCTCTCGAAATATTTAATTTTCATGAAAATCTCGTCTATCATCTATTGAAAACGACTGTTCCATAAGGGTTCAGGCTCGGTGTAAAGACACGAATTTTACATACAAGTTCATCTGTAAGAGCTGAAAACTTCAAAAAAGTATTTCAAACTCTGAAACAGTTCTTAAAATTAAAAATAATTAAAAGCATTTTTTATTAATTTTAAGATTCTTAGTTAATAAATAAAACGTAAAATTAAAATTTATTATAAAATTTCTATTAACCGAACATAATTTTTAATCAATGAATGGTTTCTTTTTCTTTTTGTAAATTATTACATTATGAACAGAAAACGTTTTATGTTCCCGATTTATCCATTTATTTGTAAAAATCAAAGTTAATGTATAAAATATAAATTATTTTCATGAAACTAGCATAAAATCAGATGAACGATTTAAACTTTTCAATTAATAGTCTTGCAGTAATTTTTTAAAAATCATTTTAATACTGTAACAACAAATAATAAGCTAAACATATATATATATATAAAACATTTAATGGAAATAACTTTAATCTGGTGTAAAAATAAAATGTTTATGTTTAGAGTGAAAAAATATATCACGTAACATTCACTGTTGTAAGAATTCTAAAAGGAAATACTATAATTAAATTTCGTTTATATTACATTAGCATTTAACCCGAAATAATTTCAAAGTCTACGAAGGACATAGATAACATTTTAATTACAATTACAATTTTTTATGCCCGAGTATTCGTTTGGTTAACGACAGCTATTCCGCAATCGTTATTTACTTTGGTAGTTTTCATGTGTCCACAAAAGATGAATGAGATATTTTTCTATGAATACGATGCATAATGTTATCCTAGTTTTCATTTACTGTATTATATATATATATATATATAGGTTCAAAAGATAAATGAATACAATGATTAAAGAAAATGAAAAATGAAAATCACCGAAATCATTTTTCGATTAAATAATCCTCTTTCAGACATTGTCGCCTCGGCTTTACAGTGTTTATACTAACGATAATCTTTATTTTCCCGTGTTAAATAACTGTCGCCATCAATAGTGAAATTCTTCTCTTTAGTGGTTTCGAGAGGGGGAAATCTAATGAAAAGAAGAGCTTTACAACGTATAATTTTGGGAAAACCGGAATTTTCTAGCAACCCGTAAGAAGAATAGACGGGATAATTAGAATTTGGTTTTAGGTCGAAAACCAGTAATACCGATGATAATGATGATGGTTAGAGTGATGATGATAGCGGCGGTAGTAATTGTAGAGAATTCGGAGCGCGGCTGCAGTTGGAAAGAAATAAGCTCAATAGAGGAGGAAAAAGATATATAGGTAAAAGAAGACTGAGACGGTTTTAAGTGTGGTGGAAATTGTGGAAGAAATTCGATTGTGTCTGAAGACAAGTCGAGTGAATTTAAAAGAGGCAGAGTAGCCAGGTGCAAAGCGGTTCGAAGCCGGGTAAGCCGACGAAGACGAGCCAGCGTTGGAAGAGCGAGAGAAAAAAGACGAAATAAAAGGTTCGTTTTTGAATAACGTCTGTCGGCTGAAATAGAATGGTATCGACCATCCTTCTACGAATTTCTCAAGGGTGACTGGTTTCACCGCACATATATAATAACATCAGCAGCTCGGCCAGACCTGGCGCGGCGTAGCATGCTATGCGGCGCATCTTTCTCGTTGACGAAGGCAACCGGTCCCAGAATCCCAGGCTTCAGTCTATGCGGAGAGATGTAAAAACGGTCTGCTGCGTACACGGTAGGTAGTGCCAGCATGACATCCGCTCCTTTTCTCGTTGCCTGAGCCTAGTAGTCGCCTCTTACATATTTTCCCCCTGTTTACGTAGAATCCGGTAGAGGCAGTGTCCCTCTTTCTTTGAAGGTTGCAAGAAAAATGGTTATTAGGGATGTTGGTGAAGAAAATGGGAGAACAACAAATAACAACCCCGCTTGAAATCAGGTAAAAAGAGTCTCCGTCTTTGCGATTTCAAGGTTATTATCGCTGTCGTACGTTTTTAAAGGACTGTTGTGCATTCTTAAAACGAGTTCGACTCTCTCTATTCAGTCCAGCCTGCGGTTGTATATTCGCGCTGGAAGCTTCGCGTTTTTTCGACTTTTTCCTCGAATTCGAAATAATTATCGCGTCGAACCATCTCGCAAATGAACGGTAATTTCCGTAACGAACAGTGTGCTGTTTGAGTCGAAAAAACCGCTCGAAAAGTTTTCTTCGTCTGCGTCTTCTGGAATGTCTGGCTGCTTTTTTTACAAAGGCGTTTGTTCCACTGCTTATCGATACGCTACTAACTCCAAATTTTAAAGAAACCGTAGTCTGTCCAAAGTAGTCTCTGCGAATGAATTTTTTTCAATTAAAATGAAAAATATACTTTTTTTCATTTTACGATCTTTAAAAACGAGACCAATTGATCGATTTATTCTGTGCGCTGTAATTTAATTCAACGAACATAAAACATCAATATTGTTGCAACAATGAGTGCGCACATTAATATTAATCAGCAAAATAGAATTAACTTTAATGTTTTTTGTTTTTTTTTAAAAATAAAATCCCACTTTATATTTTTACTAGTACTAGTGAACTTTTTATTACCGCGGGGCAAAATAAATTATTTATATATAAGAGATGAATTAATAAAAAAAATCCGAAGATTACTTTTTTGACACCTGAAAACGACTTTTTTGCAGCCGAAAAATGGAGAAACTCTAGTTACAGAGAATACACCTAGATAAAACAAAATTAAAAATAAAGTTAAGAACAGTTCGAAGAATTTTCAAAACAAGCGGGTTTTCGGTTTCGTTATAAATTCGTAATCCTTTTCCCCGTAATTATTTATTTATTTTTTTTAATTTTATTTTATTGTATCGGTAATATTGCCATAAACAACAGTAATCTCGACTTAAACTTGATACTAAATTAGTGTCTCCAATGAGACACTAAATTAAGATACAAGAATTCTGTAAATACCGATAATAACTAATTATACACACATAATAACTGAAAATAAAGAATTGATATGTTACAAAAGAGATACATCGTGTATGAACTTTTTCAGCTGTTAGGTAATCGAGAGAACGTCCCGGCACTACTTCCTTCTCAGTCGTCTAGACGGATTATCTGGAAGTCCAGAGGAATGGAATATATTCCGTTGATGTTGCGATTACCGCTACTTTGGAATTTATCGAATAATTTTTGATAGTGGTGAACATAAGTCTCTCGAACCAGTGAAACGTTTAAATCATTAAGCAATGTTGCGTTGGAGACGTAAAACGGTGCAGACGTAATTGTACAAAGTATTCTCGACTGCTGCCGCTGAATTCTGTTAAGATAACTAACACAAATGGAACCATACAATTCTAAACCATATCGCCAAATCGGAGCAATCATGGTTAGATAAATACGTCTTTTCGTGTTTAAGTGCCGACCTGCGTCCCAATAATGGATGTAATAGTCTAGCGCGGCAGTAACGGCTTGTCAAGTTTGTGTCACATGAGAGCGCTACGTAAGCCTTCGGTCCAGGTATATTTCGAGATACCTTACCAGATGAACTTGTGGAATTACTTTATTATTAATGTTTATCGTTGGATATTCAGTTGTTCGGTTTGCAAATGGAACATGTCGGCGGCACTTATCTGTATTAAAAACTGTTCTCCATTGTTGTGCCCACCTGACTATTCGCGGTTTAAATGGTTCCGAACGGAATTATTCGCGTGCGTGGCATCCTTATTTGGTGCAATAATGTCTATATCATCAGCGAATGTTGCTAGTATTGTTTAATTATAAAACCGGTAGATCGGATGTGTAGATAGAATATAATAGGGGTCACAACAGACTACTTTGCGGTACTGATGATAAAACTTTATGCTCTTCCGAAAAGGAATCATTGATCTTGACAACAAATGTTCTACAGTTTGTTTTTTAATCCGTTCCATAACTTGTTTAGAGAACTGTCAAAAAGATCATGGCTGGCAAAACGAAATATCTAACGGCTAGGCTACAGAAGGACCGGTTATTCATACTAGCTTCCAGTGGGAAAGTACTCCTCGGAAAAGCGGGGAGAGGACGCAGGAGATTTAACATGCTGACTAGCGTAGAAGTTCTGGGTCGGAGCAATTTCTTTTTATAAGAGAAGCTAATAAAAAAAAAAAAAAAAAAAAAAAAACTTCTTTAGAGGACGAATTTTTCAAAAATTTCCTTCCCTACATAGGTGTGAACGGGGAACTTTTTTTGTCTTTGTATTTCTACTATAGACTAACGGTATTACCGAGAGGACCTAAAAACTGATATTTAAATAAGCACTTATTTACAATTGAAATTAGCACCGCGACTCAAAGCAAAAATATTATCGATACTGCATCTTGACATTTTTTGTTTTTTATATAATATATGGAGAATCCGCAAGCTGTAGGTTTCCAACACAGCCGTAACGTTTATTTGTAATTAAGTTTACAGTATTTGATCGTATATTAACAGATACGAATATAAATTGCAGCAACAATTCTTACGCACAATATAATTGTAAACAAATCTTCCATAAAAGAAGTAACGAAAAAAAATTGGTACTTTAATTCTATTAATTTCGAAAAAATAATTTTTCTACGCAAAAACTAGAAATTCAATTTATATATACTGGACCAAAGCTATATAAGAAATCAACATAATTACATTAATTGAAACTTTAAAATATATGTATTAATTTGGACCTACCTATTTCCTCCCTTACTCGAAAGTTTAAATTCGTAAGAAAAAAACAAAAAAAATCATCAATTAACAAAATTCCCCAAAAAAAGACAAAAAAAAGAATTCTATGATTTTAAAGAAGTATCGCGTATCCCTGAATAAATTTAATTTGAAGCAGTTTAATTGCTCGTTTATTTATGCTCTATTACGAACCGAGAATTTTCGAAAACGTACTTTACAATCCTTTATCATCTTCTAATTATCGCACTCTGTTATATATTACTTCGCTGTGCATCTAGCTTCGAGGTTTAATTGAAAGACACGCAGATTTCTCACGAGTTAATCGGTTCATTGGTCGGAATTATTCCAACAGCTATCTATTCGAATAAACGTATAACTTACTGACACGCTGAAAACAAGGATCTTCGAAGATTGTTGGAGTTTTCCGGTACCTGCGCAGTGAAGAGATAATTCGAATTTGGACGACTTCACAGGTACCAAATCTAGAGGTTTGGCAACTGTTACTTACTGACGATTATTTAAGACGTTTTCAGCTCACCAAGCCCTATGACCGGGCTATAATATATATGAATATAAGTGCGTTTTTGTACATTTTTTCCATTTCGTCCGTGTTATAAATTTCAGTTTGGATTAAATTACAATATCGTTTCAAAAGTATAGTGCTAATTTATTTTTTTAATAAAGTCGTACCGAAAAAAAATACATCTTAAATATAAATATATATATATATATATATATATATATATATATATATATATATATGCCGAGTTATTAAATTTCTTTCGTCTCAGCATTCAATATGGTCTGTTCTGAAGAATGTATTTAAGGGCATTACGGTTATGAAAAAAATTCTAATTTTTCATTTTCCATCCTGCAAAAACTTCCAGACTTAATTTGAAATAGTCACGCGTATAAGTGCTTGAATATTAGAAACAATAATGTAATATGAGCATTAAAAATATTTGGAATTCTTGAACGGCAGTCCCTGGCATAAGATTTGGAAGATTTTTTATCGTTACACATGATGGAATATTTTTCTTACACACCTGCGGAATCCGCTAACAGCTTGTAATAGTTTTGATTCCTTTATTAGGGCATCTATTTTACAAAAGATTATACTTCTCTTTTTTATAATTGCGCTGATGATAGATCGTATAGGGGGGGTTAATAGCATGCACATTAAAAAACAAAGTGAATTGAAAAAAACTCAAACGATTAAATTGAAAATTACGTTGATCACGGTAAAAAACTGGAAGGTGTAAAACGTGTATTTAAAAAACCGTAAAACCGAACATTGAAAACTGTGCAGTGAAATATTAAAAACATTTTACTATTATTAAAGTAATTTGAAGATTAAAAAATGGCTATGATTTTGATTGCACAGATATAGAATGGAAAATTTCATTTGAGGCACTTTTTTCCGAAATATGACGTCGTTATACAATTATGTCTAGCAAATAAAATCTTGATTTTAATATAGATGATCGTGTGTATAATTTTTCAGTGAACTATTCAAAAATATTTTTGTTTTCGCTGAAGCAATTTTTACTTTATTATTTACACTTATTTCTTTGAAAATGGGTAATGATTGTAAACTTAAATCGATTATTATGTACGTGACAAAATTTGAAACTACTCCATATATTGTGAACGATTTGCAGTTTATCGATACGAAATTAGAAATTATAAAACTTTGTGTTACGTAGGGGGAAATTTCGTTAGTACAGAGAAACTTCGTACAAGACTGATGATTTGGATACGCGAAAATATTGCAGGAAATTGACGATCGATCTATGAAGATTTTTTTCGCTCGCAACGCAGCGCCATGTATATAATTCAGATTTTTTCGTCATATTTAATATGCTTTCTTATACAGCACTGTCTGCGTTATTCTTCGACTGATACGATGTTCGTACTGTTATTCTAAGCCGATTGTTCCCTGTAGGAGATACAAAAACAAAAATCCGAAAAAAAACTCACCCAAACAAACAGCGGAAACGCGAGTTTCAAAAGAGTCATTACGGTAGCGGCTTAATTACGTATAAAAATACATATCAATCGTACCGATTTCGATTTTAACGAGTGACGCGAATTGTACTACGTGCACACGGGCACGCTGTGATGAACCGGCTACGGATAATTATTACAATTTACAGGTGCTTATCTGTAATGTGTTCTGCGACATTGTTCGCGCATTTTACGTATATATATGACTTAATGCAGTTCGTTACCAAGCTATTTAGTAGTTTCTGATTTCGCAACTAACGTGAGAGGAATGTGCTATTATGCAGACTTTATCGCGGTGACCACAAGACCAGCTGCTGTTGGTCTCGTAAATGAAAAACAGCTTTGCTTCGCTCAAAATGTATGCGTTTCCCGTTGCTCATGGCGAGATTATTGAAAACTTCACGGACTGCGTGTGTGCGTGTGTGTGACATCTTTGTCAACTGATCTCTCATGACGTAATTTTTTTTTTTTTACATCACTGTTCTGAGTACCATTTACAGCGCTTGTTCTTGCTGCTAGTTAACGCACTGTTTACAGTCGAAAATGTTGACAATTTTCAAAAATAAAACGTTTCCTCCCTTTCACATAAAACGGTAAGAACTTGGAAGAAAAAAAAAAAAAAAATTAAGTGCCGAAATACAACTAAAAGAAACTACGTTAAATCCCTAAAATATTATATGGACATACGGACTGAGTGACGATATAAACGCAGTCGTACAATTAGAAGATGACCGGAATGTGTGTAAGGCAGCCAGCTTGTTTCGGAGATTGCACGCGGAAAAAGGCTACGTTCTCTCGATTTTTACCCAAAAATTACCACCGAGAGAGAGAGAGAGAGAGCTTCGAAATTCGAAATGAAGCATTCTGCCGATTATGGTTGGCAATAAACTCGCAGAATTCTTCGCCAGACAGTGCTGTATAGAACTGTTGTTGCGGCTTCTTGCGGGTCGTGGCGGTATCGTTTGAAGAGGAACTGAAATTCTTCGTTTGCAAGCAGTGCGCTGCTGTTAGGCTCCTTCTCAGTGTGATCCTTATGGTAAGCTGGGTGCTAAATTTTAAACTGTCCTCGTAAAAGCTGTTGCCACTGCGGACAATTGATCGTCCGATTAATTAAAAGATTCCGTGCGACCGTCGCGGTGACCAGCGACGGCACCACCAGTCGAGGGAGTAGAGTTAATGGAGTGCAAGAAGTCCCGCATGATAGGCGCGTGCAACTGTTGTTACATCATCGCACTTAATGAAAGAAGTCTCGTCCCGTTTCAGGAGGTTGCTTCTGAAATGATGCGGGTACGTACGCGTATTCAGCTTTATTAGAATAATTTTTAGTCGTTCGTCCTCAAGCGACCGGGAAAAATTAACAGCAATAATCATCTCTCTCCTCGAAGGGGTTAACTAATATGAACCACCTCCGTTTCGTTGATTAAACGAGCACAGACGAAGAGCGACGTACGCTCGGAAATTTTATTTCGATTTCAGTCTCCATTCCCGATTTTGCAGCCTAATGGCAGCTACCAGCATATGGCGGCGATTCGACTAAATCGCTTCTTTTTAATAACACGTGCGGCCGCAATTAAAACTGATCCGCATCCAGATTGCAAAGAGCGGGTAGTCGTAGTAAGTCTGACGGATACGTGTATGCAGTAAATAGGCCGACTCCGAATGTTAACTGAAATTTCCGAACGAAAGCGAACAATTTCGATCGAGCTTGCGCTGTTTTGGAGAACTAATTGAAAACTTCTCTATACTTTGTTTTACTGTTTTATATTCAACATTAATTGCACCCTTGGCAAGTAGTTGTGTTTCTCTCACTGAGAAGTACTTATGCCTTCTTTTTCCCGTTAATTGGCAAATTAACGAAAAAATTTTGAATTAGGATTCATTCTAAAGCGCAGTGTGACTCGAGTGGCAATAATGACAGCAATAAAGATACCGTGGAATACAAGTATAGATAATGATAATAATAGAACCTGAGAATAAAAAAAATGATTATAATGAATTAAATTTTATAATACTACTCCAATGATGATGGGAATAATAATAATAAATAAAATAATGATATATATGCCAGTCATAGAATACTAACTAAATAGTAAACATCGATAACATTGTTATCATTGTTACCAAATGTTATGGTGAACGATGCAACTGATTAATAAGAAAGTTAATAACAGAATAAGTATAATGGCGTATATTGTTATTAAGTAACAAAGATAGTGAGAACGGCGACAAATAAGTAAAATATATTAGCGGTTTTACCTTATATTATTTCGAAATTATACAATAATAATAATAATTGGTATAATACCGAATAGCTTGGTTAAGAATATAACTTAGGATTGGCGCCATACATATATGGTGGATCTTATACATCAGTTTCGCAACGAATATGCGGGGACCTTCTTTAACCATCAAGATGGAGAAAATTCGCTAAGTACAGCACAGTTGTGATTCTTTGGAGAATAACAATAATAATAATAATAATAATAATAATAATAGAATAAGTATAAAATGTGTTGAATAGAAAAGCGGATAAAATAGTTAAGATCAATAGGCAGTATATAGTGGTTAATAAAAATACACACACGAAGGTAATAATAAAACGTGGTTGATGCAAAGAACAGCTAATTCGAATAAGCAAGATAGGCATACCACAAGAATAAGCGTATACATACGGACTAAAACTGTATCAAAAAAACCTTAGAAAAAAGACCACAATAATTATCATTAAAAAACGACAATAAATAAGTTTCTAGCGAGCAGATAAAGCAAAGTGAAATAACTCGAATCGCATATATACAGACGATTTGCTAAAGGTTTACAATGTACTTAATGAATCTAATCCTTTATAACATTTTATTCTTTTTAATTCCGATTTTTTTTTTTGTGGGTCGAGAGAGACATCAATTATGGACATTAACCCAGCACGAGTGATTTTTTTTTATCGTATATTTTCAATATGTGTCATCGGGATACCTACCTGAACGGAACACAATTAACTAACCAACTACGACAAGGTAACTCTGGCTATTCTTATGACGACACGTTTGTGTAGCTAAAGACGGCTATTACAAAAGAAAAAAACAAATACTTTCGATACGACGTGAATATTACTACGTCTATTTCTTCTGCTTTTTTTAATATCTATAAATTCTTATTGTTCATGCAGTTTCTTACGATTAAAAAACTCTTTCTCGCTATTTTAATTAATATTATTTCTGCGAATTCGTTTTTTTTTTTTAAATTTTTATTCAAAAATGTATTTTCTCCGTCAATCATCAGTTTATAGAATGAATTTGCATTTGAAACGAACAAGCGCTATCAATTAAAATAATTATAAATGAGTAAAGCTAAAACAGTAAGAAAAAAATGAAATATCAGTAAAACTCGGTGATGCAAAATAGTTTTTTGAAACCGATTTTTATAATAAAAAGAATTTAAAAAGCCGTGAGAATTAAAAAATAAAAAAAACGTATACGTAACGGTTAAGCTTTAATATTCGGGACGGATATTTGCTCGCGAATTCTAAGTCTGTTTTTTTTTGTGTATTTATACGAACGTGAAAGCAAAAAAATATTATATTTTTTTTAACCGATTTATAAGAGCTGATTAAAATTAGTTGTTTAAAAAGCGCAAGAGAATATTAAAAAGCAAATATCAAATAATCCTGTATTGGAATAGTCGGCAGTTCTTTTTTCCACAGCCGCTGTTGAACTTAAGACGTCGATTAATCATTGCATTAATAGGACGTTAATTGAGAATTTAAATAATTATTTGTCAGGTGCTACTTCTCTTTTTGCTGCGATCTAAAAATAAAAAACCTCGAATTTCAAATAGATTTTATTGAACTAAGCGTCGTGCACACATATTCGGAAGTTTACAATTTGCGAATGTTAATTCACTATATTTTCGTTCGTGAATGTTAAAGGCCTGCACAGTTATATAAATTCGATCATTCGGGCCTCGCCATGGTGACTTGTTCGGAACCCCGTCTTCTATAAATAAGTCGATTTTAATTGACTATGTCATTTTAAATGTTTTAATCGATGCAAAAATGTCAGACAAAAAAATATTAACGCAACGAACACAGTCACAACACACACGTATCATATGTATATATTAAAAAGTATACTAATAATTTGTAAACCAAAAAATTTAATCAATTGTTTAAGTAGTAGAATTTTATTCTTAACAGATATTGCCATGATTATGATTTTTTAACTTCGAAATTAGCCGCAACACTAATATGTACTTTACAATCAGTAAAATTGCGTGTTAATTATTTTCAAATTTAAATGGTATCTAAAATAATTTTATTTTTCGAAGAATTTTTTTTATTACCAGAGGCGGATCTAGAGAGACATTTAGGGGAGGGAAATTATGTAATTACGTAATATCTTCTACGGTAGATAATGGATTTGAGAAATACACATGTTTCATAAAGAAAATTAAATAGCGACCACCTCTTTAGAACGTTAAAAGTGTGTTTTAAGAATACTTATATAATTATTACAATTTTTAATTTAAATTTTGTTTTATTTTTAGTTATGAAAAAAATAAAACGAAATTATAAAATTACATTTAAAAAATGGTAGTTTAGAATTAGAATAATTACTAGAAAGAGTAGAAAGATAGTATTTTTATTTTACTTTTACTTCTTTTTAATTTTCATTAGTAATCCGATCTGAATTGTTTGTCCGTGAGCAAGTTTAAATAGACATACATATATATTTCTCATTGAACTATTTTTAATTAAAATTGCAAAATGAAAATTAAAAATAAACAAAAAAGACAAAAGATCGACGACAGTTGCGTTTAAAACAGAATAAAAATGTAACATTAATAGTTTTACTAGAAAATGAAATCCGTAGGTAACACTTATAGAAAACTGTTGTAATAAGTGTAAATTAAGTTTTTCTGTTGTAACGAATTTTCTCATCAAGGTTTTGGTTCTTTATTGGGAGGGATGTCCCCTATTCCCTTCACTGTTATTACTATTTAGGAAAAATGATGAGTAGATAAATGAAATTCGGGGAAACTAAAACTTTCACTTGTATTAATTGAATTCAGATTAAAACCAAAGGTGTATATACATAAGTATTCTGTTCGACGGCGGTTCAAATTTTATTTTATTTTCATTCGTTACTACTACGAGCAAAAAACCCGTAATTGTTTATTAAAGAACATACAATTAATTAATTTGATAAATGTATTTTTAGTTTTCTTTTTAGTACGTCCGTTATGGACGTTAAGCCAGCACAAGGAAACGTTTGATACGGGAAAATGCCTAACTACGCCAAAAAAAAAAAAAAAAAAAAATGAAAATAATAAGTAATAAATGAGAGCATTTTTGCGATATACATATGTATATCTAAAAAATAATTTCTAAACTTTTTTTCGCAATCGAAATTAAACGCATATTTATACATTTTTTAAATTACAGTACATCAGTTCAGCTTGATGATCAATAAATACGTAGGTTTTTTTATGTGGCATGTAGTTTGGCGGTGTGATGGTTTTGCAGTAGGGAAATATGCACACTATCCAAATTATTCGGAAATTGGCAAGCGGAAAAGTTATCGGCTTCGTTTAATAAATGCGCTACTAGACTATCGTCGAGCGTAGTTGTTACTAATATAAGCTTTTTCCCCCCTCCACCACCGGTAGTCGAATAGCTGTTTCCGTAGCTGCTCGAACGAGAGAAGACTTTTAACCCCGGAACGGAAGTTGGGCGAATCCGAAAATTATTATCTCCGCACTATGGGAAAAGAGTTTATTGTAGTAGAAAATTTACAAAACGGTTTTTCGTTGTCGGGTGAATAATCCGATATACACATACATAGGTGCCTCTATTCGAACAAATGATTTTATTGTCTTTTCGTATGCCCCTTCCTCCATCAAATATCACAACCAGTCTGGACTAATGACCCTCCTTGCGACCGAGAAGAACAGGTAAATAAATAAAAGAAAACCTGAGACTCTAACCGCCCTCAATTAAATACCATTATTACGTAAGCAGCACGGAGGATCAAACGAACGCAGATACTAGGGCGAGCGAGATCGTTCGATTTTGTGCATTTGTGTTACCAGCCGATCATCGCGTACCCTTCGGTTTTAGCAGCGTGGAAATAGTGATGAACTTGAACGTCTGCGCGAAGATTTGATCGTCTTGAAATACCGGTTTCCTATAGTCAGGTTGTGCCGGCGTCGGATATTTTTTCCCATCTAAATTCAACGTATCGTCTACTAATCAAACTCGATTCGTTCGGAGCGCCGTCGTAGTGTGTACTATGCCGAGTTATTGATATCTTTCCGCTCACTCGCGCACATACGAGGACCCGAGTACGGTGTGTAAAAGTTTCGACAGGCGCACACATGCGCACGATGCGAGTGCGTAAACAGTGAGGCATGTGGAAAAGTGGACGACGCCTATAGGGCAGATCCCCCATATTCTTTCGAATATTCTTTCGAACAAACAACACCTACGAGAATAATCGCATTGACCATGAATAAGAAGAACGGTCATCGGAGTAGAGCGCGCAGTCGTAGAGACGCATCGCCAGAGAAGATAATATATAAAGCACGCGATATGGTAATAATACGCGCGGACAAAAGTCAGTAATTGAACTTCGGAGAGCCGGTTGTCGAGCGACTCTTGCCGGCAACGTTCGAGTCGTGACGTTGCCGACGTGAGTTCGGATGCTGCTCTGCTCGCCGCCTATCTGTAATCTGTTCGTGTCGATGAAACTTTGTCTCGTCTTCGGCGCGCACGATCACCGGGCACAGATAAATCCCCGACCAAGCGCACTGATATCGTCGCTGCTGTAATGTCATGAGCTCCGGTGCGTCTTCCGAAGGAACTCGTAAACTGGTTTATCACCGAACGCTGCCCGAGTAACAATCATCATCCGCGCATCATTAAGAAACGGCCATTGTTTTTTGTGTCCTGAACAGCCCGCGCAACACGAATCGACGCCCGACCGCTACGTTTTTTACGCGCTGCGCCGTGCAGCACATGGAATAAATGCTGCAAGGTGTGGATCAGAATGCGAGAATCTAGTGGTTACCAACGATGTGCCCATACGGCTTCGTATAGCCCGCGTGTGTCACTATCAACTGCCGAATATATTACTACATACATACATACATACATACATATTTGTGCGGATAACAACATCGATGATAAAATAGCTACAACAACAGACGCGGCTATACCGACGGCATTGAAAATGGCGCGAGTTTTACCGCCGTCGCGTTATTTTCATAAAACACTTTGCCGATAATTTCCGGACAACTGTTCCTTCTCTGAGGACTAATTATTTTTAACGGCTTATGACATTTTCTTAACTTTCGCGATTTTTCCAGCGCGGAAATCACGGAAAACAAAAATTTCATCATCTGTCGTATACAGCGAGGGTGTGACCGGATCCGGGTACCCCCCACCCCCCACGGTAGTTTATGTGATTAATGCCCTTATTAGGAATAGTCGCTTTTTTCCCAATTTTTCTATGATATAATGAAAAAAGTTTAATCCGTACATCCGGTTTGTTATTAATTAGTTAATAAGGTGAAATAACGAAAAAACAATAAACGGTTGCGAATAGATCTCGAACAAACCCGTATTAATCGATATCGTTTAAAAACTCTTCAGTCTGAAGATTTCCACGTCAGCAAAAAGCGCTGAGAAAATGTTCGTAATAAAAATCACGAGTGTCCCGAAGATTTTTCCGACAAGATTGAAAAAACATTATTTCGGTTACGCTGTTAAAATTTCTGCACTGTATACATCTTAATGGAACCAATCTTAATTTTCATCAATTTTCTGCTTCGATTTTTTTTTTTTTTCATTTTCGAATTCTCTGGGGGAACACACCTTCTTCGACCGGAGCTCGTGATAAAAATATTCTATACTATCCACGTTTGAGAAACTATTTCTAGTACTCGCTTCGGAAGAAGAAAACATTAATCAATAAATAATCAAATAATCCGCCGTGCATAAGTGGAATTTTTTTCCCGACGAAACATTTTTAAATGGTGCTCGTTCGTTGCGACACCAAAGACCCACACCATTTGCTCAGTTAGAATAGTTTTCTTTCACAACTAATAAACATTTCCCCACCTGTGCATGCGTGAATTTCTTTAATTTCTACGTTTTAATATACAGATTTCTTTCGATACGGTTATTGAAAGTGTTTTGAAATAAATAACGCTACGTTTTTACAGCAATTTTCGATTCTACAAAATATTTTAATTGCAAGTACAAACTATTTTTTTTTTTTTTAAACTACAACCGGAGGATTAATTAGAGAGAAATTACTTCCCCCCCCCCCCAGATTCTAAACGCGATGTATTTTTACTTCCCCCATTACAGGACGCAAGTAATGACGTAACCAAGGAGAGGGTCCTGGGGGTCTGGAAAGTAGGTACTTTTTTGTATTATCGATAATTAGTCCGCAAATAGTTCTGTTCGTGGCTATTTTTGTGTCATATATTAGGAAAACCGGTGGTAGAAGTAACACGGCCGGTGTAGGAACGAGCAGTCGAAAAAATTAACATACCGATGATCACCTTCTAGACTAGCGAAAAGAATACGATGGAATTGCGGATGATACTCGGAACGAGATGGACACTTTAAGACATCTAATAAATCATTGCTGAAATGTTTCCGCTAACGCTTAGAAAACAAGTACTCAACACTTTCTGGGGCTGGTAAAGGCGTACGACCAGGGTGTATTGTGGTCTCCTCTACACTGTAACGTATACGGAGAGAGCATAATCCGACTCTGATGGCTAGAAGGGAGGAATCACAAAGAAAATTTGCAATCTGCGAATGCGGATCATTAATAGCGTCGCCCCGTATGAAAAAATTGAAGATTGCTGGATAGGCGAGCAAAATGACCTTTTGCTCAACAAAAAGAAAAGCCAAATCGTAACTATAGATAGGGGAAAGAATTACCGCCTCTAACTATTCCGTAGTCGCTTCATGGAATCGAAGTAAAAGATCAGCTCGCTCATCTAGAATATCGAAATTAAGAGCAAACTAACAAACGCTAGGAGTGCGATAGTGCGGCTAACACGCACGTGGAAAGACAGACAAATATCTGAACTTACCCAGGTAAGGATAGTCAGAACGCTGATATTCCCCCTATTGTAACATATGCGCGTGAACCATAATGGAGAAGCTCAAAAAAAAAAAAGGGCACATTTTTGGATAGCTAAACGCACTAGAACACGGATTATGTACCGTGAACCAGATTCCCTTGAAAAAATCGTAATGAACGGAAAAGTCCTCGGAAGAAGAGGCCGCGGCCAACCACCTCAACAACAGATACATCGATTAGATCTCAGGATCGGACCTAGTAACAGATGTGGTTCACAGCGCTCCGATTCGAGCAAACGACAGAAATAAGTTATTTCAATGTCGACTTAATTACTTTATAGATGCTTCACTGCAAAATACGCTTCTGCCTTGCAGAGTCTATTTTTCATATGACCTTTTTAAATTCTCTATATGAAAAAAAAAAAAAAGGGAAATACGATTGATTTTGGCGCTACTCGGAAATTTATAACGTGATCATTTTCGTCACATATCATGTTCGAAAGAATTAATGTCGTAGCGAATGTCCGATTGTTATTTACAGGTTTGTACGTCGAAAATTCGCCATTCTTAATAATTCCCGCTTTTACTATAATTTACCTATTATTTAGTAATTTGGAAATCTCTCGGAATTCATTTGAAAGAAATTTACTCATTTTTCAAATTTTTTAGATTCATTACGAAGCCGTAAGGTGAAATTACAATTAAACGAATGCTATTCGTATTTTTCGAAGCATTTTCTCCTTTACTACGGGAATTCTCCTAAAGCAGGCAAAGCGAAAAACTGATCATTACTAACGGGATTCAGAAAGGTGGCATGATCTCACCTCAGAGTAATACATAAGAACGCACCTACCTTTTTAAAATTACTTTATATTCGTATTTTTACTACTAATCTAATGTGCAATACAGAAATAAGACCAAAAAGTTGGCTATCCGGCTAACAATCAGTGTTATATATATTCTAATGACGATGATATGCTACGACACACGCGCGTTATAAGCAAATCGTGGATCGAAGGAATATGTAATGTTTTTGTCTAATATTTATGTCATTTATTTTCGGCTAAAAATGACGTATAATAATAATAATAATAATAATAATAATAATAATAATAATAAAGACAGGGATTAACATGGAAAAAACCCTTAAAAAACCCATATAGAATACGCAGCGTTTTGAAATGGATACACAAACCGTAAATTACTTATATTTTTTTAAGAATGACCTAATCGATTAAAATATACTCTTCCATAAGTATCACGGAAGAACTTTCATTTAGAGACTCAGCAGCTGTCCCCAAGGCGAGATCCGAAAAATCTGAATATTATAAATAGGCACCGTACTTTATTCTGATGATAAGTTTTAAACAAAAGTACAAAAACTAAATGTAAAATATTAAAAGAACCTACGTGTTTACACACGGATATTCAAACCGCTACCCCTCAATAATTTCTTTAAAAATCAAATTTCATTACGCTCTTTTAAAGCAGTGTCCCTATACCTGTTTGATAGGCATTGGCCGTTGCTCGAGCTGTGATTCGGTAAACGAGCAAGTAAAATGTACGAATGTGTTTCTTTTTAGCGAGCTCTACTGTTTAGGCAAGGGGTTTTGAAAATTCGAATCCTGTTGCTGCACATCGAAGTGAAAAAATGATCATCGGACTGACAATGAGTTGATTCTAACCTAAAAAGAAAAAATAATTATGCAGCGCACTTTGAAGAAAGGGCCTTTAATAACAAAGCTATTTCGGAAAATTTATGAGTGGTCAAACGTCTTCAGCTTCTGGTCTGATTAACCGATGATGAAAAGGTAAAGTTAAATTACGTTTGCTAGTGTCATCGTCTAGGAACATTTTTTTCTCCCCGAGTGAAACCGCGTTGAACAAATTTGCGCAGACGTTGCTGATGACCTACATTTTCTCCCAAATCAATTAGCGACGAACTGGTTGATTTTATCATAAATATCGCCATTTTGATTTTCTTATATCTGATATAGTTCTTAGTGAAACAGGACAGCGTTGTTATGCTACAACTAGCTCGTGCTCTAAAGATAACTTTACTTGACTACTTCTTTTCTTGAGGGTTACTTGAATACGATTTTCATTCAGAATCATAAAAACTTAACCGGTGCACCAGACACAAAGCCTGAAAAGAGCAGATCTGTCAAAAAAGCTGGCGACTACTAAATCTGAGCAAGGATACAGCACGAAAGAGATGCGGGGAATTTTTTTAAATATTCCGAAGACAAATGAAAATTCTTTTCGTTAAAAGTGTTTTTTTCTAATAATTAGAAAAGAAAAAAAACCTCTACTCACCATGGTTGTGGTGTTTCAGGGTGGAATTCATTATGAAAAATGTCATTACGTCGGCATAGTTACGAGGCAGTGTAAGAGAAATGATATATTTCGGACACTTCTTGTTATGTATCCAGAGCATCATTTCGTTTTTTAACCTCCTTGCCGGCACTGATGGTTTAGTAGTCTGATAAAAAAGAAAAAAAAAGAGTAAATTTTACTCGTATTGACCCTTTTTTGAAAATGCGATTAAACAACCTGGAGGCTACAGCCAACGCGGGGTTCAACTCATATCCACCGACCGCAGATCTGTTTCCTCACCTGATGTCTTCCACTCATATTCCGTACTCTTATTCATTCATATCTTTCAATTTGTAAGAACTCTGGCGTTTTACACCAAGGAAAATCCCTGTTTTAGCTTTCATTTTCCTTCGCCTTAGTTCCATTTTGGCTTTACACAATCTCAGGTAATAATCTCCCTGTTTTTTCCCTTTAGCTTTGCCGATCTCTACCATTCTCCTTATGTCTTTTTTTTTTTTTACCTTCACTTTCCAAATCCCTTCCTCAAGCAAAAATTTATCAAATTTCCAATTTCCATCGCATGTAACCCCATCTTCACGGATGGCTCTAGGGGGGACCTCGTGGTGTCGTTGTTTTTTTTTGTTTTTCCGGACTTCATCTGAATCATTTCGTCGCTCCTCTTTCTGTTCTACCTCTATAAACGAACTAATGATTAGTCTACGCTCCATTATCTTCATTTCTTCCAGTCGCCTGATGTCAATCTATTTGCAAACTCCATGAATGCTCTTCAAGTGATCAGCTCCCTTTTTCTTGATCACTATTCCGATTTAATCATTCTTCGCTTACGCCTGTCTTCTTATCGGTTTTCTTTCTTCTCGCTACTCTATCTTTGTGTTGTTTTGCTATAGGTTCCTAGCCACACGGACATTAAAGGTAATGAGACGGCGGATTCTTTGGTTCCGTTTGCTGCTTCTTCTCGTTCCTTTAAAAAAAAAAAAAATCCATCCTCTAACCCGAATTAACTATGTAAAAAGTTCCACCTCAAACTTTGGTCAGATATTTACCCCTCCTCATTTCACAACGATCAATCCTTTTATCTATCTGTACAACCTAATCTTCCTTCCGATCCCTGGTTCTTTGAGTTCCCTTCACTTCCCCGTTCTGTTGTTATTTCTATGATTCGCTTGCGTTCATTCTGCTCTCCCTTCCTCTCGTTTTCTCTATTCCCTTGTTTCCTCACCACTTTAACGAAGGAGCGGTGGTTTGCGACGCCAATCACGTGTTTTTTGAATGTCCATTCCTTTCTGTCGAACGTTGTATTCTATATTTTTGTCTGCTGAAACTCTACCTGATCTTATTGTGCATTTTATATTTTGACCATCCCCTCGCCGTCCATTATTTCATCCACTAGTAGTTCTTTTATATTGTCCATATCTGATCGAATCAAAATTTAATTGACGGCTCATTTCTTTTTTGTTATTTCTAGGTGTAGGTCCTTAGCTGACGTGCCCAAAGGGGTTTTTAAAAAAAAGAAAAAAAAAAAAACAATCTCCCTAATCTCGGTTTAGAAAATTGTTTTGCAACTTAAACACACATTTTTAAGAAGAAACATAGCGATTACGTTTTACTACTCCCTTTAGGTAAGTTGCTCGGATTCATTATGGTCTTCGTAAAATTCAGCGTAACCAGTGTTTAAGCGTTTTTTGAGTTTTGTTTGAAAATCGTGATTTATTTGTGTTCTTTTTTCTTTTTTCGATGTTTTTTTTTTTGAGTAGTTGTATCTGTATAAATTAAAATGAAAAAAAAAATAATAAAGCGTTTACGACAATTATAAGTAAAGACGCGTCCGCAACAGTATAAAATTGTTAATCTTTTTTTTTTTTTGTGGGCGCGCCAGCGGCACTTACCCAACAACAAGAAAACTAAGCTAAGAAAGTAAATAACTAAGCGGTCCGAAATGGACGCAACAAAGGACAGCAGTGCGGACACCACGGAAGATGAAGGAAAGGAGAAGACAAAGGAAGAGTTATAGGGAGTAGGGGGACCTAATGACAGGTGCTGACTGTATAAAAGGGAGCGTTTATTACGAAGAGCAGGACACTCGAAGAAAATGTGATCAGCATCACATATACGAGGAGGATCACAATCGTGAAGAGAACTAAAATGAGAAGGCGACAGAGCAAATCGAAAGGGAGAGGAGGGGAGGAGAGAATGATTGATCCGGAGACGTGTTAGGGAGACAATAGAAGAACGACGACTGAGAGGAATAGAATGGAACCAAGACAGGGAACGAGGAATTGGCTGAATGAAACGGTAATGAGAATGACGATTAGAAAATAGGGAGGGATAAATATCCCGCCAAAGTCTGGCGTGATTGGAGGTGGATAAGGAAAGGATATCTGAAGAAGGGAAATGGTTGAGGAATGAATCAAGGCGACCAGCAGAACGAGCCAAAGAATCGGCTGCGTCATTGCCATCAATTCCGGAATGACTGGGGACCCATAAAAAATCAATAAGAATAGAACGGGATGTTTGCAGAGTGGAGGTAAGAGAACGAATTGAGAGAATAATATTATCAGAGGAATGTGAAGGAGGAGAGGATAGGGCTTCTTAACTCTGTTAACAATGTTTTTGGACAATTTTTAAAAAAACCGGACTGTTCGTTTTGTTGAAAATTATATTTTTTGCGAAATGCGTTTCTTTTAATCGACCGAAGGAATTAAACAAGAATTTTCATCTGTTACTCTTTTTGTGGCATGGGAGAGCTAATGAACACGGCCGTTTCGTAGTTAATCACTCTTTTTGATTTCCAAAAAGAAGCCGATGGATTTTGCTTTTACACTAACATTCATCTCAGTGTAAGGAGAATGCCGATCAGACGCAGCCTAGGTCGTTCTAATGTTTAGTCACCAGTTTTGCTCGATTCGGATGAATAAATGATTTTTCACTTTTTCAACAACCAAGCCGTCAGATAACAACACACCGTGCACTCTCGCTCGAATTTACGAACCAGTTGAGAATTTTGACCAAACTATAATATAACAACAGCGCAGTAGAAACGACGATAATTAACACTGCATAACATGTTGTGAACATACCGATCGTGATTGTGCTGGCCGGCCGTATTTGCAGAAATGCGAATTACGTATAACAATAAACTGATTTTCCATCTTCGGCCAATAACCCCTAAAATTTTGTGGTCGAACCCGTGCTGCCCGATGTGTGTGCAAAGCTACGACGATAATATTTTAACAGCGATTTCCTATAATCGACCAACCGAGCTATTTCCTCAACCGTGGAATGATTGTTCCGCATTATTAGTGCTTACAATGACACATCGGCGCAACTGACCAGTACAGAAAACGAAAGCAAAAGTTACACATTGTCGTCATACATCGATAGTTATGTGCCGCCGTATATATCGAAATCGCCCGACTACACCGTTCCCAGCAGATCTACAGTTTACAGTGTATGCTACTATTTGACTGAAAAGTGGACCAGTCCATCCCGCCCTGTAAACATGAAATTTGGCACCGGTGAAATTATACAAACTAGGAAAATATTAACATTTTATTCGTTTATACACATTTTTAATGACAAAAAAAAAAAAAAAAAAAAGTACAATCTGAATTTAATACTTTTAGTTAGAACTTTTTTTTTCTAAAAAATCGTATCGTCAGGTTCTTGAGCAAAGCGGGATTACCGGTATGGTACGTCACAAAACAAAAAACACCGGAGTAAAAAGTATGGACGAGTGAACAAATAAATACAGCGCTTATATTTTTTCATTACATTTAATTTGTTACAAAAGATGTTTTAATGTGTAAAATAACGATATTGTTTAGTTCTAAAATTTTAGTGAAAACCAAATTTAATCGATTTCTTAAAGGAATCAAATACAACTTTTGCGGTAGAGAAATTTCCTTTCGACATTTCTTGTTATATTATCGCGAAGTATCGATAAATATTGCAATCTTTTTTTTTGCTTTACCGATTTCATTTGCAGATTTTTAAAGGAATTTCATTGAAATTTAACGATTTACGATTTTTTTTTAAATTATTTTCTCAAAGCGATATTCTTTTTTTTGTACTGTTCAGTTTGTAACGACCTACTATTATTAAGTTGTTTTTTTTTTTTCGCAATGAGAATTGTTTATTTTTTAAACACGTTTTTTTCTATATTTATCTTTAAATCCGGATTTTTTCTGCAACTGCGCGTTAAATTAATCCTGTTAATTACTTACCGAGTTTTCTCGCGTAGACGTAATTAAAAATGAATATCTGAAACAGCTCACGCGTTCGAGTACTATATATTAAAAATTTTGTACAGAATACAGGTATTTTATAAATAACCTAGAAAATACGTGATGTAAATGCGATTCTCTTCTAGGCTGCGGCATTGCAATACTTCGTGTTACCCTGTTTTCATAATGGCAATCGAGATGGTATTTTTATAATTTGCGAGAAAAGTTTAAAAATTTTATTATCTTATAATTTTTTTGATTTTCGGATTGACCTTCCTGTTTTTTTATTAAGTTTTTTTTCGTGCTGTTATTTTTTACAGGGTTGTCACATTTATCGGGAAAGGGGGGGGGGGGCACAAAACTCTCTTTACTTACAACCCAAGTACTTAATAACAACATTTCGGCCGTAACAGTTATTTTCAGCTTCTGATTTTAACATAGTGCGGAAATAATTTTTGGACATTGTCTGATTAATTTTTAGAATTTTGTACACGTATAATCTCTATGGAATCTTAATAAGATGGTTGAGAAAATGGACAATAGCTCGGAACAGTTGACCTGTCCAAAATTTAAATATAAATCGTAATTAAAATTCTCTCTGAGATAATGTATTGTCTTAAGACGATCGATTAGCGTGGGCGGCAAAAAACGAAAGAAACCGTCAGGAGTATATAATACGGAATTTAAGACGACCTCAGAGATCACTTGAAAACTCATTGCTCGCCACTGGGAATAACCTTTTAAAAGTAAAATTTAAAAATAAAAAACATCGATAAAAAATTATTCAATCCTACGCATCTGTTAGTGGTGGTGGGGGGAGAGAATATTTATGTAATGCCGAAGAAACCAAAATAAAACGTATGAGCGCTTTGCAGGAAACATATAACCGAGCTTATAGAGTTCTAAATTTTGGAAAAAATATTTTTCTTCCCGAGCGTGCAGGTAACATTGATGGGGAATGCTAGCCAAAAAATCAAAAGAAAAAAAACGAGGTGTCTCTCCTTTTTAGCGAAGCGTTAAAAATTTTGAACAAGGTTTTCTTTTCTTTTTTTAGGCTCGCACTTGACTTTGACCCAACCACTTGGATATGTTAGCAGATGGAAAGAACAAAGGAAGGTTATAAATACGCGCATTCATGGAAATTTTTTTAGTTTATAGTATCCGGGTTTTTAACTTAAAAACTAGGGCCCCGGGGTGCTAAAAACTGGAAATTTCAGCGTTCTTTTTGTTTTTTACGGGCTTTTGTAATATACCGATGGAACAACCCATTTCATTATTTGTTTTTAAAATTTTGTTTCAACTGTTAATTAGTATATTTACAAGTATAAAACACGGGGATTAATAAGAAGAGAGTTTGTTTTTTCATTCGTTTTTTTTTTTTTTTTTTTTTTTTTTGTGAAGCAAAAATTAAAATAATGTGGCAGTCTAAATAATTCGAAATATGATTATTACAAATGCGAACTATTCATACAAATTACTGCGGGAAAATTTGATATTTTTAAACGAAACTACTAAGAGCGTTGTTTTAGAAAAACGAATGATTCGGGGTTTTTATATAAAAGATTTATAAATGTTAGAGGACAAAGATATATGTAATCGATGAACAGAAAAAGGTTCGATACACGCTGCTGTAAATAAAGCAGACCTCTTTTACATTATCGATATTCCTTTGAAATAACGACTTCGGTGTGAAATAGAAATAGACTTTTGCGAAGTATATTTGACACCTTTGTCAGCGGTAAGAAATAGAAGTAATTAATATTCAATCAAATTCTTTATCCAATGTTTTTTTTCTTCTTTTTCTTAAATTCTAATATGTAATCAGCCATATTGAAAAAATTATAAACTAATAATTCTTCGCGTCATTTAAAACGTAATATACGTCCTTTTTTTCATTCGTATTTAGCGAGTTTATTTGGTGATATGTTCTTTGAAGTTTCTTTTATTATCTACGGTTTCGATTATATGCAGCGATCGCATTCGTTTACATATGTATTTTTTGATTTTGTTGTTAAAAGAAGTCAAACTCATCCTGTTACAGTATCAGGTGTGTATATTTTTTTTATTATAATATAATAAAATAATCGAATTTGCTTCCTCGGTTTTAAAAAATTTCGGAAAAGAACAATAAGGTCGTAAAAATTTTAAACAGATAAATATACACATTTATACAGTGGAATACCGGGTCAAAAAATACATACATTATAAATTTTAAAATCTTTGTTCCGAATTTTCTATTACGTAAATATAAATATTACGGTTATCTTTAAACGTACGGAATTCTCGGCGCATGAAACATCATGCTTGACGGCAACCTTCGTTTTATTATATCCTATTTATTATCGGTGACTGCTGTAAGCACGCGTATTTATGTGACTTTTGCAATTAAGTATTAAGCTTAATAATTTGTTCGAAAGTACTCGCGCAAATCGACTAACTAATTTAAAATATGCGTAATCAGTAAATTAAACTAATCTACTACGTCACTGATAATATAGGTCTTTTTTTTTTTTTTAATACCGAAGAGAATAACTTACATTGTTTTTTTTAAACAGCATATTAAATATTTTTCGCCGAAACGAATCCTAGTTTTACTAAATTCAATTACACCACAATAAGTACATTTTTTTTGTCTGCTCGATAATAAATTCATAAAACGTGCCAGTTTTTAAACCTACTATAGGTGTTTAGAAGTTTAGAAAATTTAAAAATTTTCTTGCAACACATTAACGGATAACAAATTTATCTCAAGTATTACTTACATTATTATTTGCAATTTTGATATTACATCATAAAAATTAATTTAATCAAATTAAGAGATCATTCGTATACTATGGGTCCTTCCGTAATGAAGCTTTAAATTAGATGCTCGTACATCCACTTCTGTGCATAAGAATGTGGAACTAAAAGCTGATCACATACGGGGGCTTAATTTTAATATTCATTCGCGTATTTGATTTGTTTCAATTTTTACAACAATGAACTGTACAGCGTTAAGGAAGTGGGTGCCATTTTTAAATAAATTATGTTAATATACAGTAGAACTTATTTTATCCGTAAGCCCCGGAACCGGGCCTATGACGATAGTACCGTATTCGATCTTAAATAATTTGGGAAAGAAATGAAAAAAAAAAAAGTTTTAATTAGATAACATTTAGAGTGCAGTATTTTTATTTACAAATTTAGTGTATAACATAGTACAACAATATAGAGCACACCTAGGTCAAAAATGTCTCTACGTCAAATTGTTTACATCTTAAAAAAAATCAAAAATTAGCAATTTTTGCAGTGATGATTTTAAAATATTCTGATTTAATTTCTTAATGTACTTTCACAGTGAAATGAAATTACATAATAAATATTACATTAAGAAAACTTACAAATCCTATATTATATGGATTCAAGTACACACGAACGATCCCGGTTTTTATATCATAGTTCAAATATGAAAGTAACCCCTTCAGTTAAAATAAATTTCATATATCTCCTCCAAAACCTGCGGTAGTTCAATGCAACTTTTAATTACAGATTAGGCGCATTTTTTTATTATCATGTGCTCTCGTAGAAGAGGACTAGAAAAGACCGTTGCCCCTTTGAAAATTGAAAAAAAAAAAAAGAAGAAAAAATCAAAGCGGAAAACTGTTTAAAATTAAGATCGGTTCCATTTGGTAATAAAATATGAGCAACGCATAAATTTAAAGTTCGCTGTTTTTTATAATTTCTTTATAAATTAAAAAAACGTAAGTGTTGATTTTTGGGTTATCCATAAACTAATTTCATGTTTAGTGTAATTTTTGATATTTTTATTACAAATTCTGCACTAACAATTCTTTAAAAATTAACCTCAAATCAATTGAAAAACTAATTTTCCAGTTTTAATGTACTAGTGAAGTATTTTCCGAACCTGGAATATCTTTTTCAGTTTCGTCTCCTCTGAGAATAGATTCTGCGGAGCTCGTGCCTATCTTCATTTAGGTTATCAGAAAAGAAAATAAAGAGTTCGAGTGTTCCGATTATACTAAAAATAGTAAGTTTTTTTTTTTTTTTTTTATTAAAAATTGATTAAATCCTAAAGTTATGAAATTAAAAAGTATTAACTATATCAGTGTTTTGCTACAAAAAAAAAAAAAAAAAAAAACTTTCCAACATTGATGGGGTACGGTAACAAGTCAACAACTGAAAAAATTCCTAATATCAATGCATTTTGTTTATTGGGATTTTTACGATTGATGTCAAAACTTTTTAGCTAATCGTATTCGAAAAAATGCGGCCGAGTTTAGTTCAAAAACTCGATTTGAATTGTACAGGTTCGAAAATATATGCCACGAATTAAGTGGATACAGAATTGGACACGAAAAAATTAATGATTGTGTTTGAGGGAAAAATACAAAAATGAAATACCGGCTTCTTGCTTGATTTGATGCGTTCTAAAAGAAGTATTTTATTCGATAATTTTTTATTACCGAATTATTACCATTATGTTATTCTATTGAAGTCGGTTCATGATGAAACGTTTTGCACAACTATTTTTAACTTTCATAACAAATCTTCAAGCGATTGTTTTTACGCGATATATATTTGTAACATTGGAATTTGAAGAATTTTAATAATATCCGTATATTTTTGATTAAAACAATAAAATAAAATAAATAAAAATTATAACCAAAGTCGATCGCAAATTAGCAACTTGTATGAGCGTTAAATGTACGAATAAAACGAGATTACCTTGTTTTGATATATACATGCGTTTTTCTAGCATTATTGTGTTATTTGAAGAATGAAAAAATAATGTATTCCAAAAATTCTATATTACCATCGCTTTATTAACATATTTTTTACAAAATAAAAAAAAGAAAAAAAAAAAAAAAAGGAAAAGAAAAGCGATTAAAATTCCAAAGTTTATGTTTTTACATAAAAACCTTACACAAAAAGCACAACACAGTTAATGATTGAAGTCGATTATAGCGTACTAAATAATAAAAAAGTATATGAACGTAAAAACAAAAATATATTAGCGTTATATTTGTGTAAATGAGCAAATACGTAAAGGCTCAAAAAAAAAAAAAAAAAAAAAAAAAACGTAGGTAAAAACCGTATTGTACTATATATCAATTGTAACCAGAAGACTTTTGCCATCTGAAAATCAATTCGCATCTAATAAACGCAGTTATCCGTATTTACACGAGGTTTTGCTTGAACATTGTTTAATGAAAATCAAAAAGAAAGTACGTAATAAACGATGATAAAACGAACGGTAAAGATAATCAAGGTTACGGAAATGACGCAAAAAGGAGTAAAAACGGCGGATGTGTTTAAGAAGAAACGGAAAAGGGGAAAACGGTTTCTTTAAGATACGTAATAATGTGGAGGAGTTCAAGAGTTTATTGTTATTCGAACTGATAACGGAGGCAAACGCTGATAAAACAGCTGCTATGGGAGCAGATGACTGATGTTATCACACGTGGCATACAACATATTTGCGGGTTGATAAACAGAAATAGTCCAATAACTGTGTCCAATCCAATTTACCTTTTTGTTTTATTTTTCGTTTTTTCTTCAAGCGCCTACGTAGATGTCGTGTTCTAACTAATGATGTAAATAATCACGTTATTAAGATACCCGCCGATTGCTTGCATAAAAAACCTCGCATTCATGTAAATCTCCTTGCATCATGCATATACACAAATTCATTCGGATTTTATTGATCGAAATTAACTGAATCGAATGTTACGCGACCATTCATTAAAGCAACGCATTTTAATTTTAAAATCGTTTTTAGAAATTGTTTAATTTATTTCTGAAATACACAAAGAATAATTTTATTTAAAAGCGGATAGCTAGGAATAATGTATTTTTAACCTTTAATTGTAAATTACCAATTATTAGAAAATTAAAAAAAGAAAATATTTAAATTTTCTTTAATTTTAATTGAAGTTAATATTATCTTGTTTTTTTTTTATCATCGTGTTTTGAGATTAATTTTAACCACTTTACTTAATAATCGCACCGATACAACGCGACTCGAGTATCTCATTAATCGTTTCGATGTGGCATTACTCGCATATTGCGGAGGATTTAAATTTGACTTGTTCAACCATTAATTCTAGCATGGAATCGGATGACTTCTCACGATGAAATAATTAAAAGTAACGTAGAAAACCGCGCGAAACGAAATCCCTTTGAGGTAAATTAAAACGCAGTTGAACAGGTTGCACACGATTGACAAAAATAATCCTGCTAAAATGTGAATGAAAATATTAAGTAACTGACACACGTTGCCGATGAATATGTGCCGCGATATGGTTAGTATTCTATGAATATTTACATTAATCGACGAAGATAAAATACTCAACATACTATTATAATTTAATACACGAAATCTTATATAGTGGTAACGCGCTCTCGATAAAACATTATTGGTACGATACGGATTTACTAATAAAATAACATTAACTATTTCTCCTGATAACATTCAATAATTTCGTTAAATGTCAATACGGTAGCATGCTTTAGTTGTATTAATACACATTTGATTTAATTTTAGAAGTTCAAAAAATAAAACATTTTATTACGGCTATAAATCCGTATGTATATATATCAGGGGCCGATCCGGAGAAACATTTTGGGGAGGGAAATTATATAATTACGTCATATCTCCTACGGTAAGTAGTAGATTTGAGAAGTACTTTGTTTCATAAAGAAAATCAAATAGCGACTACCTCTTTAGAAATTTAAAAATGTTCTAAAAATACATAGTTATTACAAATTTAAATTTTGTTTTATTTTTTAGGAGGTGAAAAATAAAACGGAATTATAAAATTCTAGCTAAAATGGTAGTTTAGAAATAGTAAGAAAGATAGTATTTTTATTAGACGTTACTTCCTTTTTTTTTTTGTTAGTAATCCGATCCGCGAATTCTTTGTCCGTGAGCAAGTTTAAATATATATATATATATTTCTCATTGAACTATTTTCATTTAAATTACAAAATAAAAATTAAAAATAAATAAAAAAGACAAAAGATCCGTAACAGTTGCGCTTAAAATAAAATAAAAACGTAACATTAATAGTTTCACTAGAAAACAATATTAAATATTATAGTTATATAATTAAATCCATAGGTAACATTTATACAAATCTATTATACTAAAAAATTAAGTTTCCTTGTTGTAACAAATTTTTTCATCGAAGTTTTGTTGGTTTTCTTTTGGAAGGAGGGGGTCCTCCTCATACTTCCTTCTTCGGATTCGCCACTATATATTAACGAAATTAAGCTGGGGGGGTAATAACAAAATATGTAATGTTTTTGCGTTACGAAAATTATAATTTCTACGCAAACGGTAAACTAGATTCGAACATTTTTGATATTTATATTAATGTTTACATGAAGTTGTGCTGCAGTGCAACGGAAGAAAAGTCACAGAAACCGGAACAGTGGCGTCACATCAACTTTACTTAAACGATTAAATATAAAACTAGTAAAGTAATCTGATTTAGTTTAATTACTGTAACGTATAAATTTTCGTTTTATTAAAATTTCATTTTTAAAAAAAATTAATATAATTATATCAATCTGTTTTCGTTGTGTTAAAACGGTACTTCAGTTTTCTTCATTATAAGCAAAAAAAAGAACATTTATTAAATAATTTATTTTTCTTTCAGTTAGTTTTATTATTTATAATATTTATAAACGCTTACTAGTCAGTTTGTAATAACGCTCCCTATTGAGCTGTTTCCATCTTAATCCAATTTTTCGGAATAGCATTTGATACACTTTCATCAGTTGAAAAATTATGAAATACATCGTTCAATTTTTGCACGACCATTTCAAATGGAAAATAACTACTGAGACCGCGATTAGCTCCTGGAATTATAAATGAAATCCCAACGCCCTACCGCAAGGGCGCTAGATGTTTGTCAAAAAAAACTTTTATTTCTACTTATTACCCAAAAGTATTAAGAAATCGGCTTAAACAAAGTGCTTTCTCTGGATCTAAATAATCGAATAAGTATTAGATGTTATCAATCTCCATAGAGGGCAGTTTAATAACAAAAATAAATACATTCCAAAAAGAAAAAATTGTGTGACTGCCCACTTTATTTGAGCCCGAATGATAATATCTAACTTTTATAAAAATTATTCCATATAAAATATTGAACAACATCATGCCTGTATGAATAATTTCGTTTTTCTAAACCCAAACTGTACAGCAATTATTTAAATACAAAATTTTTATTTTTTACTTTTCTTCCTAGCAACAATAATACATTACAATGTGTACATAACAAAATTTTAAATTATTAAATTGAAACATTTAATGCACTGCCATATACTGTTAATTAGTTCATATTATAAAAACGGTTTGTAAAAATGAGTGATATCTCAACAAAAACAAAATGTTGTAAAAACCGCAGCCAAGTTTATCAGCTGTCACCTTAAAAATTCTACGATTACCTTACGGTTAAATAATTGATTAATACTAAAGAAAATTATTCACATATTCTTTTACTTTATTAATTTATCGTGTTGGAGTTAACAGATTACCATACTCTAGGTATAAGCAGGGGCTTAGTAAGTCTACTTTTTGTCTACACTCGGATAATAGAGATAAGTTGGCAGATGCTGTTCATTTTTTTTTTTCCCGAATGCGGCCTATACAAAAACATGCAAGTAGTATTATATAATTTGCTGATTAAACTTAGAGTGGGTTTTCCACGTAAAACAAATTCGTTTTTGGTTACAAATAATATCACCATGCATTGAATATACTCATTTATAACGTTATCATAAATTAAAATTTAACCTTGCTTTAATATAATGGCCGATGGGTTGTCCTGCATATAAGCCCCCCCCCCCCTGAAAAAATCTAGGCGGTTATAATTTGATCATTATTTTCATGAAATATGTAAGTCGCCAAGATTAATAAAATAAAAATATTTAAATAATTTTTTTTATTGTTAATGCATATATATATATATATGTACACGCACACATATATAGTTGTTCATTTCATGAATGTGTAAGAAATAATATGGATCTAAATATATAAATTATACAACAAGGAATAATGAACGACCGCGTAATTTGCAAAGAACGTGTCACTTTTTTTTTTCATATCGCTAATTTTTAAGCTTGACAAGAGAGCTTTAAATCTATTTGTGTAATTTTAATACTTTTTCAGCTGGAATAACCTTGGCTGTAATTTTTAAATTTTGTTTTTGCTGGAATTTCGGAATACTAAATTAGAAG
This sequence comes from Icerya purchasi, assembly GCA_039619475.1. Classification (NCBI taxonomy): domain Eukaryota; kingdom Metazoa; phylum Arthropoda; class Insecta; order Hemiptera; family Monophlebidae; genus Icerya; species Icerya purchasi. The sequence continues at coordinate 93,104,334 of CM077116.1, read as the reverse complement.
TCTGGATCACGTTAAAAGTATTCGAAGAAAAGAAAATGTCGTATTTACGAAAAAGAAAGAATTTGATGCTAAAATTACAGTTTAATAAATCTTCTGTTAGAGGTTCTCATTGTGTTTAATTTTCGTGTAAAAATCCAAATTTGGATCGTTACTAATTTCTATCTTATATTTGGAAAAACGGGAAAACTATTACTCAAACTGAAAATTTAACAGGACAACATCTTGTAAATTTTTTGTTAAGCACGAAAATCGTATTTTTATGCATATGAAAGCTTTAAGCGGAGGGTATAGTGAAGCTTTAGAACAGTTTGAATTGAGAAAAAAAATTGCGAAATTAGTTGGAAGCTTGCGCCGAAAAATAACGGCAACTATGTATAAAAAATATAAAAATATAATGTGGAGTATATTCTCGGTGTTAAATTTTATAATACCGGTATCTATAATCGTAAAATTGGAACAGAAGATGTTTATGTCGATAATAAAGGAAAGATTATAAAAAAAAACAAACAAAACAAACCGGGTGTAATTAATATCAGCTCGATATGTTCATCTGTGTTGGTTATGCGATTTGATTGATCTAGACACGCGGCAGAAACTTAATATTTAACTAAACATAAGCACATGAAATTTGGTTTATTTATTAAAACCGCTTAGATTAACTAGAACCACAAATTTCATAAATACAACTCAAATAGTTATTGAGATATTAATGTTTAAAAATCGGCACTTTTATCACTGACTGGCATGTAGATCAAAAACCTAACCCACTTCCAAGTGACCTAGGAAGTTGAAATTTGGCCTCCAGCTGGTGAACTGTGTGCATATAAAGGAAAAAATCAGAAAACAGTGAATTTTTACGATTCGAAATATTTTCCAAGCAATCGATTTTTATTAACAGCTTTCGCACTTTAAGGCTTTGTGCGCGTTTTTATAATAAAATTCCAATCGAGATACTTGACCTACCGGAAAGTCAATTTAAAATTGCTGTGAAGCAAGTTCTGCTTGACAAAGCTTATTATAAAATAGATAGCTATCTTAATGATAAACATATATACTATGGAGCAATACGATTCCAGCACAGCACAGGAAATTAACATTGTATACTGATCTTGACATACTTGTAAAAAAAGAGATGAAAATAATATGACATATTTGTAGGGAATGTGTGCTGCAGTAAGGGTTTCTTGCCACTTTTTCTTCAAAACCATACAGGTCCGAAGTGGTGGTAGTTTTAGAGTTAGGGGACAGACGGACTCGATAACACTTTTAAAAAGTGCTCACTTTGTAAGCCTATTTTAAAGAATAAACGATTTGAATTTGAATGAATAATAATAATTTCTTTACAAAAAGTAATGATATCCTATCAAAAACATAAATGTAAAAATGGGAGCCAAGTTCAATATTAAGAATATGCGTGGTTATCGACTTGGCCGACAAAAGAATTGAGATCTAAATGGGTGCCAAGTTCTGTAGATAATCTTGAAATTTATTTATAAGAACATACAACATTCTAAAATAAATTTTAAAAAAACGTTTTCTTGTTCTTTTCATAGACAACAATGTTTGCTATTTAAAAATATAACTTCTTAAATTTGAACAGTCGAATTATTTACACAAAGCAGATAATTGAGGATAAATTAAAGCTCACAATTTGACTCGGCTAGTTTTTACCAGCAAACCAAATTTTTAGAAGAGTAAGATATGTTGATCTTACAACATAATAATAGTAACTTGCGTATAACATAAAGTAGATAAGTTGATTAGCCAAATATAAGATAACTGGTATGTGAAAACTAGCTAAGTGAAATCGTGAGCTTTAATTTATCCTAAATTATCTATTTTGTGTAAATAATTCGACTGTTCAAATTTAAGAAGTTTTATTTTTAAATAGCAAACATTGTTGAAGCATAAAAAAACAAGAAATTGTGCTTTAAATTTATTTTAGAATGTTGTACGTTCTTACAAATAAATTTCAGGATTATCTAAAGAACTTGGCACCCATTTAGATCTCAATTCTTTTGTCGGCGAAGTCGACAACCACGCATATTCTTAATATGGAACTTGGCTCTTATTTGTATATTTGTTTTTGATGGGATTTACACTTACTAAAAATGACACTTCTCTTGAACGGGAATTGAAATCTGACATTTTTGTCCGAGCGGCAGAAGAAGTTAGGCATATTGTAACAAATAAGAAGTCAGATGGCAGCGACGATGATAGTAAACTATCAAAATGATGCTTGATTGGCATAAACTTTTCATAAATATGTATTTGTAATTATAACTTCGGTTGTCTGTTGTGAGATTTAGTAATAATTTGTTTTCATTTCATGTCAAACTCATTAACAATGTTTCTCGACTGAACCTTAAAGATGTAAATCATTTAAATTTAATATTTCTAAAGGTAGCTTAGAATATCTATGGATCGATAGGCGAGAGAAATTACAAAATCAAGTGCCCAGAGGCAGTGCGGTAACAATGAAGTTCACCTGAGGTGCAATAAATGTTAATTAAAATAGGTTTAGAAATTTATTTATTTTTTCTCGATTAGTAAAATATGATAGTTATTTAGGAATTTTAATTACATTTGAAAATTTATACATACATAGAAAAATTTCAAAAAATCGATTTAATCAACGTGTATATTTTGATAAATGTTTCAACCCCACACACGAAAATTAAGCTAAACGAAATTTTGAATAAAGCCATATTTACCGCTTACGTATTTTCATCAAAATCATAATTAGAATCTAATATTAAATTTATCCAGAAATGATTGAAATTAATATGTGGTTAAAATTTATTCAATGAACTGTTAATTTACAAAGCCATCAGTTTAAAGCTTAATAACAAAAACTCATTATTAGTTTAAATAGTAAACTAAATACCGTGACTTCTAATGTGAAATGAATAATAATTTTGTTTTAAAAATCTTCAACATCAATGAATTTTTTGGACGTTTTTCCCCTTTTAATATAAAAATTCAATTTATTATCGCTGACTAGTAAACACTTTAACCAATGCCTCACGAACGTCTCAGAAAATTTTTCAATCTTCCTTTGATTTAATCATATAACCATAGGGACAGTGAAATAAAAAGTTTAAAATAGATTAAATAGATGAAGCACAAAAAAATGATGGTTTTAGGATGAAGTCGTTGAAAAAAATAAAAAAATAAAATTGTTAAAAATTTAATTTTATGTGTTATTAGAGTTCATTTCTTTTTAAAAATCTTATGCGGTGTTTGCTAAATGAGACCAAAATATTTAGATCCTTCACTTATAAAAAACGTACGTGTAATTTTAAATATGTATGAATAATAAACTTCCCAGTTTTTACTAAATTCAAAATTAAATTTGCTCGACTTTTCATAGTAAGCAACAATAAAAAAAACTCTGGATATAAAAAATCGCGAACACAAAAATTCTGAAAAATGTTAAAACCAAAAATTGTTTCGGGTCCCGTAGTGTTGATAGAAAAACTGCAGTGATAATATCTACTGAGCAATATTAGCGTTTGTACAAAATCTTAAGGGGTCTCGCATAATACACTATAAAATTGAAAAATTTGTATATTTTATTTTTAAATTTAGCTTACCCCTCTATGTCCTACGATTCACATGAATAATTACATTACAAAAAACATAATTTTGTTATTCTAATACTTTAAATAAGCCTGGGTCTCAGGTCGTCCGCTCGGTTACCGGGTCTCACAAAGATCTGGGTAGCAATATACATATATACATATACATATACATACACACACATATATATATATATATATCAAACCAAGTGTAATACAAGGAGTTATGTTAGTTTAATAAAAATGTTACTAATAATTTTTCTTTTTAATGTTAATCTCACACATTTCCAAGAAGCTTCAGCCCAATTGTACGAATATACGATACCCGTCAAAATAAAAATAGCGAGTAATATTAGAAATCGATTAACAACAAAACAACGATGAAAATGAAATCTCACTAAGAAAAAAAGGGTATGTATAAGTATACCTTAGCAATGTAATCAAACAATAGGTAATAAAGAAAAGTATCACTTCCATTGAAGTAATCGTCTTTAAGCGAGATTATATAAATGAAGTGCCGATTTCAGGGGTCGATTAAAGGTTTACGACTATAAAACAATCGAGATTCTACAATTTTAGTTGCAACAGACAATCTCTTTTTTTATTGTGATATAAATGGTACGTAAAAAATACTGTTTAGCAACTTTCCTCCTGTCATTTTTGACAACCGATTAATTAAAAGAAGAAGAATTGTATATTTCAACTTTAAGCGAGGCAAATAAGGAAACCATTATCGTAGGAAAAATAGAGAGGGGATTGGAAGGGGTATTATGAATACGAAAATCAGGCACGATCAAAAATCAATTGTCTTATACAACAGCGAAACGCGGAGCAGAACTAATTGTGATGGTTATCTAAGGTCGGAAATCAGCCAAGCACAGTAGAAACTAAACCCGAACCGAATTGCTTGTATCATGTAGCATGAAACCTTTTAATGATATAGCGCTAGTGGTGCTGATCAGGGAGTTAATTTTGATTATTTTAACGTTATAATTATATTTCATGTTACTATTATTGTATGCTTCATAGATGAGCATTAGGTTATAATGGTCGGCGACTGTATTTACGATCCCTTGCCGGTCGTAAATATCATTTTTACTTAAGGGGAAAAAAGCCATTTTGCATTTGAAATTTTTCAAAACCCTTCACGATTATTACTCTTCTGAGCAATTTCTTTGGAATACGTCATATTTCCCTCTTTTGTTTATAGAGGAATTGGTATTTCAGATGTTTCCTTACCGATAAACTTTACTATTTTTTCAAAATCCAACACTTTCGCTACTTCACATTAGAACCACCTTCTCGTTTTCATATTCAATTATTATTCTTCGCTCTCGCAAGAAAAAGCTCTTCCAATGTTAACACAAGTGTTTCTTTAAAAATATTGTTAAGGGTGTACTTTTAATTTAACTACTTTACCAGTTCCTCGTTCGCATTCTTTAACTTTTGAGAGTATGAAAACTTCCTGGTCAAACTACTGAAATCCTTAACAAAAAGTAAGAATGCTGCATTTCAGATTGATATATACTTTAAGAATTATATATAATTCTTATAAACATTAATACTCACTACGAGTAGGCACCGAATTAAAATTACGATACTTAGAAACAATTTTAAGCGAATGTTTCATGTTTTGATTATTTTAATTTTAATTTGATGCTTACTCTAAAGTATGAATGTTATAAAAGAATATTACCTCTACCATCATCTCACCTGAAGGTATATTCCACTGTAGAATATATTACCGTTCTCTATCGGGTATTATTTTTTAGATAATAATTATTACTTCTTGGCGCATTTTTATTAAATTTTCATTGTGAAAATCTCGGCATTTAAAAATAAAAAGCAGATTATTTTACAATTTTTTGCGCAATACTTGAAAAACTTTTTGTCTTTCCAAAAAATTAACTCTCTTTATAAAGTGTGACAAGCTTATGCGTTATGACAGTTTAAAATTCGTTTTCTTTATTCGAATCTATGCTTGTCCGTATTAATTAACACTGATCATAAACTTTTTCAAATCACGTCTCCGTACTTAATATTGATAATATTTCAAATCATATTAATAAATAAGAAAAATTATCGTAAGATTTAACCATGTTTAATCATCACCGATACTCAACGGGGTATGTATATTTACACAGTACCACCGCCGCTGACTGGTACACTTCCGAAAAGAAACATTAACAGATCACATGAGTGTGCAAGCTATGCGCGAACATAAAAAAAAAAACAAAAAAAAAAAAACGTACGTCACGAACGTGTAACAACGTCCTTCCTTTTTGAATATACGCGGAGCCTTTTTCAATCTTTTCCCCGATTGTTAACCCAATTTTGAGTATTTTTGCCCTTGTACAAGACGTAATTAATACTGAAAAAGTTGTACATGCCTTCTGCACGTCGGAAAAGACCTTGTCGTCTGATAATTGAACCGAGTGCATTGCTCGCTATTATGCGCGAGTGACCATGAGTAATAGCGATCAGCGGCTCGCTTCGGTACATCGGAAAACCCGATCGCTAAGAATCTAGTTTATCGGATAATGGCGTAACAAAATACTATGAAATCATAAAAAACAATATGAAACCTAGCGTGTCTGCATTATACAGCAGAGTACAACATTCGTGACCTTCTAGGACTGCCAATAATCACCGATGTTGAGTAATTGTCGGCACGCCAGAATACCGAGAATTCGACGGCACGCGTGTAAAATCACACCTTTTTCTTCGAAATACATGGAAAACGCGGTCACAACAATCGGACCGAGCGCACTCTAGGGCAGCGTCGTCGGTGACAATTAGGAAAAATGGCCGACAGTTTGATTTCGCCGGACCCTAATTGGCATCCCGAGGCGATAAATATGCAACGAGACGCCAACTCACCCGGCTTTTCCGTGAAATACCGGCAAGAAACACGCACAAGGATTAATCATCTCTAACAAGCTCTGTGCTACGAATCTCACAAGTAAAATTTGTCCACGTTACGTAACATTATAAAATTGCACATATCTCTCTATTGCAATTTTACATAATCTATGAAAAAAAATATTTATCTTCTGTCTATCTCTAATGCAATTGCGCACAAAGAAATAACTCTATGAAGCTATTCGAAATACATGAAAAAAAAAAACAAAACAAGTAAAACCTGAACGCAAGACATAACAGTTCAAACAACCGATTACGGGGGGACACCGCATAACAGCGAGAAAAGAAAAAGGCGGTAAAATCAGTCCCGTTGCGAATCCCCCCTATTAATTGAGGATGCCAATTGTAATCCAGCTTTTGTTGGTTTTTTCTTATTTCCAGCATCAGACACCATTTCAACAGACCAGAGTGACATGGTTGGCTTTTTTAATTGTTTATAATGAGCTTATGAAAATTATAGAATTCTCCTTTTACACGGACATGTTCTAATTAAATACCGCGATCCTCCTTTTCAAGAAAACAATGAAGCGCGCTAGATTTTATAATGTCGCTTTTTTACATATAAACTTGCCGGGAGAAAAAAAATAATCGAAATTAGAAACCAGGTGCTTGCACTGTCATTAGCAGTGACAATAAAACTGAGGGAGAAATAAAAGCAGTTATTAACTTAAAATTCAGATTGCAATGAGATGCACCGTTCTTTCGCTAATAAAAATGATGTGTGTGAAAAATGCGTACCAAATGTCACAGAGAAACCCCGGCATACCTACAGCATACAGCAAAAAAACTTGAATAATGCGGCTTCTTAATTTCTCGACAACATAAATAATGGACGTAAAGCATACATTTTCTTCTACGCATTGGATAGACTGCGCATACAGAGAATAATCGTAACGCTGATGTGGCCACCGAAAACGTATCTCGAAAACTCTGCTAATCATTATTTATTCATATCCGAAACAGAATAATAATGACAATAACTCATCAACGGTTTCATTAAGTGTGTGTCATATTATGCTACGGCATTCGACGTTTTTTTTTGTGAAGAATTAGCAAACTTTTTGCAATGCGTAATACACATACATATTATATAATATGGTGTGTGCGTAACGCGACACATAAGATAAATTGCAACTTAAATTTAACCCTATATAGCATTATATTTTCAACATCTGCGATGAAATAATGCGGCAAAGAAAACAGCGAGAAAATTGTATATACAGTAGTATTATGACGCGCCAAGAATACGTTTTAAATGTCAGTTTTAATGCGTTTTAAAGAAAGACTATAGGGCGTAACCGTTTTTTCTTTTCTTTTCTTTTTTAACTTTACATTAACATTTTGTTATTACAGCGGATAAGATTAACCACGTTATCTAACCACCTTATGATACAGTACTGTAACCGGTAAACGAGGCTCTTTGTGAGATTAATACGCCGCGTATTATATACCACTTTAGAAGAAACACGGAACAGAAAACGGCCTTGCGTCATAAACTCTAGCCCACCGACAAAATTAAATTACATTTCAATTCGTTTCATTGTTGCTTTTTTTTTTTTTTTTTAAACAAATGAGCACACTTTTACACTTCCCAGATAGTTCCGATTTCTCTTTGACCCATCATCATCTTTGTCTTCAGGCAGACTTGCACTATTTTTCACGCATATTTCACAATCATTCGCAAAAGGTATACACTAATAATAATAATCTAGATCGTACTGGCTATTATAGTAAGAGCAAAACGCAAAGGTGGTCTCTGCTCATGATTTCGACATTGTCGCAGAACGGAACCAGTAAAAAACGTTCGAGCTCGCAATTTATTTCACGACGTGAAGTTGAATATTTCGAAAAACAGTGCAAGGAAAATCTAAGAGATAATAATCTGTACAGAAAATTGGAGAAGCTTCTACAACACACGCTTCTTTTTTAAACATCCACATTCGCTGTAGAACTGTGTTCTTGGTGTAACAAAATATACACACGACGACACTTATATGAAAATCTGCGCGGACCGCAAAAATTACAATATAAATTCCGGGAGGAAAAATTACCGGCATCAGCCGACACGGACAAAATTTCAAATTTAAAAGGACGTCTTAAAAATATTACGAAATTTTACGCTAATATAAAAAGTAGTAACACACAAATTTCGATCAACTGTGTAGCGGCCGAAAAATTTTAACAAAACCGTACCACACACTAACCATCTTACAAAATCGGTACACATTTATTAATAGTAAATACGACTACAAAAAAAAAAGATGCCAGTTTAAATCGGAAAAAAAACAAAAACAAAAGCAAAAAAAAAAACCGTATATATGTATATAGTAGCTGATGATACTTATAGCAGACGCACCGGTAAATGATGACGTGATGCAGACACGCAATCTCTCGATGACCATGTTATACGCCATGGATGAGTGTGGATCTAGTCATGAATTTCAATAACATACACAAGAAACACACACATCCATAGAACACATATAACATTTACTTTTTTTTTTGTCTTCATAGCGCACGACGCTTCTACAAACTATAGCGAAAAAAAGTATAGACGAAGCCGAATGTAAAATTAACCGCTTTACGCTGAAAAAACTTCTAAGCACACATAAATTAAACAGAAAAAGAGGTTATCATCCGCATAAAAATTATATAATATGTCATTAAAAACGTACCGTGTGTGTGTTTTCGGACGACAATATAATACACAATACACGAAGCGACAGAGCTGTGCATAGCAAACGTACTCCGTGCGAGCAGTGAACCGCACACAGAACTCAAGCCTAACATCCCGGACACCGTGCCAGTGGCCACACCGCCAAACTGAAATTCCGTTCGGGTCACGGCAAATGAGCGGGAAAACACAAAACTGGTTCTCTATTTCTCGGAACAACGCGCGGCTATACCCGGCTTGCAGTGCAGAACAAGAACTCGGAGAAGGTTGCGTACGCAACCTATTCGGACGTACAGCGGACAGCATCGTGGTCGCAGATGAGAGGCGAACAAGTGTAGCAAAAGAGAAACACGGATAAAGCGTCACAGCAGTGGAACGATGGAGTAAAGAGGAGACATGGGAAGAATGTGCAAAACGCGATCAGCAACGATCGGAACGCGAATGAAGCGCGCCGGAACAGAAATCGACCTCGAGTGCGTCGTACACCGTTGTCCTGATCTTCGAGTAATTCTCGTCATCATCAGATACTAGCGCCATCTGCAGAGGTCTGCCGGCAGCGAATACGTTACGTACTTCCCCTAATTTTGTTTGTTCGCGCGCGGCCGATTCCCGCCAACTGCTTTGTTCAGATTTTACCTGCTCGAGCAGCCGAATGTTTCGGACGGCACAACGGATCTCTCTGTTTTCTCTAGAACTCCCCATTGTTTACTTTCAATCGTTGCGTATTCCGATTTGGATTCGGATTCGCATTCGCATTCGGATTCCTATTTATTCGCACAGAGACGACGAAAAAAAACCAATTAATACAGAGCAGTCTTTTCATAGACCTTTACATAGGAAAAAGGAGAAAAAATCCACTGCTGTGCTTAAACGTGCGTATCTAGTGCGTAGAGATGCAAAGCACATTTCTATGTCCCTGTCGAATAGTAATAAAATCGAAAAATTTCCATGTACGTACATACATAAAATAGCGGAGAACCGTGAATTAAAGTAGGAAAATAAAGAGAGCTATTATGTATGTACATATGTATATTCGCAAATGGTAACGCAAAAAAGTAAAATTTACAACGGTAATTTTTGATAAGTAAATGATAAATAATCGAGATTGTTTCGCTGCTCGCTTTTCTAGTATGTACATACATACATCTTTCAGTTGCCTGATATGCTTGATGGACATTTGCGCCATGCCTTAAGAGGAGTACGGTTATTTAAAGATTTTGCACGTACATGACTTGAATGTGGTGTACACTGGATTGGCATTAAAAACCATGAAAATATCTACATAACACGGTAGAAACATTTAAAAGTCATTTTCATCTCTTTTTTTCGAGTATCTCAGGTTGCACGACGTAAAAGTCAAAAACAAAAAAGGACAGCGAAACATTAAACAAGATAAATTTATCTTATTTAACAATTGTCGGCCATGATGAGTGTATTTTATTTAACTTATTTTCGAAATATTTTGTATATTCTTTTTTTGCTAAGATGAAAATTCGGCTGGTCAAATTTAAATACTAAATGTAGGCTTAAAATCCTTTTACCCGGTTTATAGTGGATTAGAAATCTTTCATTATATTCTAGAATTAGAATAAAAATGAAAGATTTTTAATACGCCATGAACTGGATAAAAAGACTTTAAGCTTAGATTAAAAGTTTTTCATTAGAATATAATGAAAGATTTTTAATCCGCTATGAACCGGATAAAAGGATTTTAAGTTTACATTAAAAATCTTATTTTTACGTAAATTTGGCTAGCCGAGTATATGTATGTATATAAAACTTTTCATCGGAGTTGGGTATGTGAAATGTTTTTAATTTCCGAGCCAATTTATGTATGTAAGAATTTTTACTCAAACTGGATATGTCATTTTCTATGACAACTATTACGGATTTTTTTTTGATTAAAAAATAATTCCAACCGTCACTACGCTGATAAATAAGAATAGACCAATTGAAAAGTCAACGTTATTTCTATTCTGTCGATAATTTTCGAATACGTTTCGAAACACTTTTCATCACAACATGTATAGTAGAGCCTCGTTGCTGATTGAAAAACATCCATTATAAATAAGACGGCCTAATTATTCGAAAAGCGTCCGGCACATTTATTACATTATCGATTATATTTTAAATCGTTTATTAAAATTATCGATCGTTTTTAATGAACCGAAGGAAAAAATAAAACAGACGAATTTTATGAGACTCCATCCTCTTGCTCGCTTTCTCTCTCCCTCTCCTGGTGTTCTTAATAAATTTAGTTTTTTCCGTTGATTCGGTAATTCTTTTCCTTTATTCTATTTAAAACTGAAATGTTAAATTTCTTGATACGGATAGAACGAATATTTCAATAATTTCGATAATGACATACACGTTACTGACTTTTGCATATCGCGGTAAATTTATCTAATGAGAATTTACGATTTATTACTTTTTCAATATTTAGTCTAGCTTTTTAAGTTTTATAAAGATGGCGTAGTTCTGATTTAATTAATCCGAATTATTAATAAAGTTATTGTTAGCATACTTTATTTCCCTAGCGATGTTAGTTCTATTTACGGTTATTGAATTTGAAACTCGATGATTTAATTCATCGCTAATTTCTTTTACTGATTTTTATTAATTCAAAAGTAGATCATCCGTGAAATTAGATGCTATTATCGCAGGTAAAAAGTTTTCATCAACAATTCATGCAGCGGAGAATATTACGGACAATCTAGTCGAAGGCTTGCGACGGAGAAACTAAACATTTCGTTATTAAGGTTTTTATAGTATCGACTTTTGCTATCCGACAAATTGAATCGATTTTTTTTTTTGTATTTCAATGGGAGCAGTTTTTTAAATGTACGAAGATGTCTTTTTTATTTATTTTTCGTTAATCTCATTATTAAAGCACGTTTAAGAAGACAATTTCAATACCAAGTCGATTTTTACTTGAAATCTTACGTTAACAGTTTTTCGATTGACTGAAAGTACCACCGAGGTGAATTGAAAACGTAGGATAAACTGCGATTTGACGGTTCCGTTCTGAAACCATCTCATATACCCCGGATATTATTATTTCACAGACCACGGATTGGAAAATCGGTAAAATAGCGTGATAGGGATAATTTTGGACAGGTTTTTGACCGCCTAATTAAATATAATCACGGTGCATAACAATTAATCGTATTAAAAGTTCAGATCGAATATCACGTTATTAATTAAATTAAGTAATTATGAAGCGTGTAAATGCAGCCAGTGTCTAGAGACCACTGCCGATCAAGACGACGAGGAAGTTTTCGGTATTTTAATTTTTTCCATAAAAAGTTTCGGCATATTCAATTTGAACGTATAGTATAAAACTCGAACAAAAAAATTAAAAATACGAGTAAAAACTGAATTCTACGAATTTTAAATTCGCGCTGCCTGTCGCGATTACGATCTGTGATTCATATGGCAAATCAGATTATTTGAATAAAACACACTTAATTATGGAATATGTAAAACGCGGCTGACAAAATTTAGATATTTCAATCGATAGGTTTTTTTCTCTGTCGCAAAGTTCGAAATCTATACGGGTTTTATTTCCATCGATACTCAAATCTACTTCAAAAAATTTGTACGTCTTGAAAGTCGGTATCGGTCATCAGGTGTCGCGTATTTCTATGAATATGCGACGGATATTTATGTCCGTTGCCATCATTTATTTATATATGTACATATACGGGCTTATCTTTGCGTACATTTCGGATTTTATTACTTGTCTTTTTTCAGCGAATAGCGTTTGTAATTTCATTCTTCACTTGTTCCCGTAATTTCCATCTCAACTATTATAGCTCCCGTTCAACGAAAATGTGCCGATGGAAAAAGTCGATATAAATCGATATTTCCCGCAAGTGGATCATAAATATCGATTTATACCGACTTTTTTCATCGGCACATTTTCGTTGAACGGACTATAGTAGATTTTCAGTGCAGCAGAGTTATCTTTCGATTTAAAAAATCAGTTTCCAATTGCCGACAAAAATAGCACCTTATCGGAAGCACGCTTGGAGAATGATTATTTAATGAGGCAGGATAACAACAAAAAGTTGTAGCGCTTAGTATGTGCATTTATAAATTATGCTTTAGTTTGTAAAGGGAACATGAAAACTAATGCACGCAATTCGAGAGAATTTCGGTGACAGATCCGGAAGCTGAAATAGCAAACATGTCTATATCAAGTATGTGTTACACATGCCTCGTACATTATGAAATCGTTCACGGATGACGAGGTAATCGAAAAACGTGCTTTTTAAAAATAATCTATTTGTAGACGAGGGAAAAATGTGAACCGGTATTTTGCCGGCATAGTATAGAATTGTTAGTGCGGGCTAAGCAGGTGTATCGATAGTCGTTTTTTGTTAAATTTTGGTGTCGAAAAATGTTTTTATATGTCTGCATAAAAGGCCCAGCGATGGAACATTAAACTGTTGCAAAAAGAACGTTTTTCGTATCTGGTAAATTTTCGTTTGAGATTTTGCTGTGTCACTTATACAAATGTCTGAACATAGGACGTCTTCCGAAATTTTAACTACATCGAAAATAAATGATAATGCTTCTTCCTCAGACTATAACAAAACCTGTAAACATTCTGTGTCTTTGGTTGATGCAATGATGATAGTTCATCAAAATGCTACCGGCTTTATTTCGGTAAGCGAGCAAATGCTTTTTTTTTATCCCGAATTATAAATAATATTCTCAGTTAATTTTTATTTTTCAGTATGTTCCGTTATTTGGATCAAGTTTATGCGTGCGGAAGCGTGATAACGTGTTAAGTTAATAATTTTGTAGCAAATACTGGGGGGCCTTTACAAATACGACAAAAAAAAATATTATATATATGTATGTATGTATATATATAAACGGAGTAAAAATTTTAAAAATTAAAATGAAAACGTGCTATCTAGTTACACACACGTAGGACAGACCTTTTAACGCTTCTATTTGAAAATATTATTTAAAGTGTAAATTTTAAACGCGAGACGGTCACTGTGTCAAAAAGTCGGACAGTCCCGATTTTGCACGGTTCCATCGAAAGCGGTAACATGTTTTCAATCTCCCTAAAAAACTTGCGTTTTCTCGCTGTATTTCAACGTGTTTCAGCGACAATTTTTATTTCTTTTTCCCCGGTTCCCGACGCAGGTGACGACACAACGGATTACGCAAACCGATGTGATTTTTTAACATTGTCACAGCGTGGTTTTCAGGATTTATTAATTTCTTGCCAGGCGCTGAAAGCGTATGAATATCCGGTAGCCGAATAAAAATCGGCAAATATCGATTCGGTACAACCGTGCATGTACAGAAAAAAGGATTTTCATAACCGCAATTAAAAAGGTAAATTTTTAATGAAATTTCGAACTAATTCAATTACGTCAGTACTTTTCTTTGGGGAAACCAATTTTTTTCAATCCCGCAATTTTCAAGGCGATATTTTAACATACTTCACGGAAAGAAACGACAAAAATATAGATCCGTTAGCACTATCATTTTATAAACGGAAGAAGTGTCGAGTGTACTAAGTTAGTGAATGTCGGTTTTCAGATTTTTTGGACACTTTTCAACTCATAATATTGCTCTTCTTTCCCTAAACGATTCATTCTAGACTACTGCTCAACTCCAATTTTTCATCATGTTTCAATCCTGCCTCCTTTTACCTTCCTATTCAGTCGCCTCCATTCATGTTTTTCTAGATACTTCTCCTCTCTTAAACGTTCGACAATTTCGGCTACTTATCGCCTCTTCGTTTTAATCATACTTCTTGCATCATTTTTCCGGTTTTCATCTGCATCTACTCCATTTTGTCCTTTTCAATCCCCCTTCTAATTACTTTCTTTGTGACCCTGATATCGTGTTTTACTACGATTTTCATATTCGACTTTTTGTGCTGATGTCTTTCTACAAATACGTTTTCCTACTGTAACCTGGTATTATCTCTACTTCGCTTACTTGTATTCTCTCACTTCTTTCTACTTCCGTTATTCCTGTCGTCGAATTATTTTTATCCTCTGTCCCCCAAGTGCATAAGAATATAAATTTATTTTCTCCTTCTTCCCAATTTTTGGCCTAATTTCTTCTTTAACAAATCCATTAAAAATAAACGAAAAAAAATGAACAGCGATTTGATTTTTCTCTGTCTTTTAATAGTAGCGAATCCGCGGGAGGGGCAGATGGTACATCCCTCTTCCACTGAAAGAACCGAGAAAAAATTTGTTACAACAGAGAAATTTAATTTATACTATATAAAAGATCTGTATAAATGTTACACCTATGGATATTTAATTATAACTAACATTTAGTATACTGTTTTCTAGTAAAAGTATTAATGTTACGTTTTTATTCTGTTTTAAATGTCGTCGATTTTTTGTCTTTTTTATTTATTTTTAATTTTTATTTTGTAATTTTAATTAAAAATAGTTCATTGAAAAATATATACATATATGTATATATTTTTTTTACTTGCTCTCACGAACAAAGAGAATTCGAATTGGATTACTAACAAAAACCGAGAAGAAGTAAAGTCTAATAAAAATACTATTGTTCTGTTCTTTTTAGTAATTTATTATTTAAATTCTAAACTACCATTTTTTAGGTATAATTTTTTTATTTTTCGCCCCCTAAAAATAAAACAAACGTTAAGTGAAAAATTGTTATATTTACGTATTTTTAAAACATTTTTAAACAGGTCGCTATTTGATTTTTTTAATGAAACAAGGGGTATTTCTCAAACTAACTGCCTACCCCGTATAAGATATTACGTAATTATATAATTTCCCTCCACAAAATGTCTCTCTGGAACCGGCCTCGCTTTGATTCATACTTGTACTTTCACGATTAAAACGCGTCGAGTGCGAAGTCTGTCGATTCGGATTTTACACTTAAGTGGAATGCCCGGCGTACGCTGATATTTTAAAAACCTAATGATGACTTATGTCGCAGAAGACATTTCGTTTAATCTAACCGATCGAGTGAAAGAAATTAAAATAGTCTCGAAATGTGAAAAGATTTATCGCTGGCTGGTAGCGCGATTCTACCGGTATTTTCAAAGTTCATCTAGAAGGCAGTATAAAAAAAAAAGCCGTCAGGACGAGTTTTTCCCGAACCGTTTGTCTCGCGAGGTAAAACCGTTTATAAGATAATGACGCCTGTAGAGGGAATCGAATTTCGTTCGCACACTACCGTTTGCGTGACCGCGTACCTTGGTGGATAATTGTAATTAACTATGTGTTTATTTACTTTCTGATAAAGACGCAACGTTAAATGTTATTTCAGAAAGCGCGTGTGAATATTCGATGATTTAATTTTACTCTCCAACCCCGGTGCCGAAATAATAAAACATGTCAGCAATCAACATGGAACAAAAATTATTATTATTCTACGTATTATGAAATATTTAAAGAAATAAATTTTTTCGTTTTATGAATTTAGAAATTTAATGCCTACTTCCACTTAAATCCCTAAATAAAATAATAAGAGTAATCTCAAAAAATACGATAAGCTTAATTAAAATATTAAAAACCGTCTTAAGAAAAAAGTTCAAAAAGGAAATAACAAATCAGCCTTATATAAAATAGTATATAATCATCTATGAAAGCTAGTTAGAAAGAAATTAAAAATAGATCGAAATTTCTAAAAAATTGAACACCTAAAGATAATTCTTTGAGGAAGTTAAATAAATACTTTTTTAGAAAAACCATACTGAACTACCGCCAGTGAAAATACCGAACACAAACAACGATTATGAGTATAATTCTGAAAATAAGGCAAAAATTCTAGCAGAACATTTTAGTAGCAAAGACACAAGGATTATCTACTCACAATCATGTTAGAAAAATCAAAAGAACAGTCAATAAGTATTTATCTACAATAACAAACGATACAACAAATAATTACGCAACTAGCCCTAATAGAGTTTTATCAAACTTATAAAAAATTTAAATAATAAAAATTCTGCAGCGCATGATAAAGTTAGCATCAAAAAACTTACCGATTAAAACGATAATGGCTATTGTGCGCATCTTTACTTCGTGTTTTAGATTAAGTTTAATATCTCGCAGATAGTACCCGTACCTAAGCCTGGTGTAAAGGTGTTTCTTTGGCCCATAACATACGTCCCATTAGCTTATTAAGTAATTTAAGTAAACTATTCGAGAAAATTCTACTGATTAGATTAAGGAAGTACACAGTGATGAAAATAATATAATACCCGATAATCAATTTGGCTTCCGACCTAAACTAAGTACATTCAATTAACTGAAATCTGTGACCAAATTACCGACGGTTTTAATCTAAACAAGCATACAGGTGCTTTATTAATTGATATCGAAAAAAACGTTTGGCACCACGTGGTTCGAAGGTATAAAATTAAGCTCAAGTATCCTCCGAGATTAATACGTATATTAAAATCATATTTACCAACCGGAAAATTTTAGGGTTAAAATAAATGATTACGAGTCACCCATGGAGTACATAACTGCTGGTGTACCGCAAGAGAGAGCATTTTAAGACTATATTTATTTATAGTATACTTAAGCGACTAAAGGGTCCGAAACATACCTTTATATGCAGATGATACTGCGATACCAACGACATCTTACAGAACAGACACAATAACAAATAGATTTCATAAAGCAGCAAATACGATAATAAAATACTTTCGTAAGTGACAAATTAAAATAAATGATAATAAAACGGGAACTACTTTATTCGCTAGAAGACGACCGCGTATACGAAAATAACCAGAATAGTCGTGTAGAATGGAAGAATGAAAATACCTAGGAGGGGTCTAACGCTTGATAGAAGATTAACGCTCACGAAACTAATTAAGAATAAAATTATAAAAGCTCAGCAAAAGATTTTCTACCTATATCGCTACGCTTTAATAAGAAGAAATCGTATTTAACATTTCAAAACAAGCTTATTATTTATAAACAAATCATTTTGCCAAAACTATCATATGCAGTAATAATTTTGTCGCCTACCGGTTAAATTAGTTTTCAGCAACTTCAAACAATTCAATATCACTGTCTACGAATAATCCTAAATAAACCACGATACACCAGTCTCAACTTCATGCACGATCACCTAAAAATGTCATACATTCGAGAAATAATTACAAAGCATACGCGGAAATTTTTTGACGCATGCAGACTTAACGTTAGTTAATATCGGTGACAATGATTACCAAACACACTTAGGCATAGATACAAAAAATACAAACATACACGGATAAAGCACATCCTACTGACACATTTAAATGAAATATTTTTCAAGTCTTGCGTCTTGGCAACACTAAATGAAAACAAGCGTTATATAATTAGTACTTTTAAGCTATTATAGGTTATTAATTCAGTTCTCTCGTATTTAACTAGGTAGCTGCGTTTTAGTTTCAGCGCACAGGTTAATATACACTGTCATAGATTAAATCGTTTTATTGTAAGTTTGCTTGTTGATTGCAGATTTTTTTGTTTTGTAATTTTTCCTTCAAATTAAATCTTGTTAAGTTAACTAATATTAGGTAAATTATTAACTGACATGTCGATATCCGGTAAAAATCCTCTTTCGGTACGGATAATAATTCCTATTAAATTTCTGTATTTCATTATATAACGAAGGTGTGTACGCATAAATGTTTTTCTTCTTTATTTTAAATATATGCTCAACTGGTATAGATATTCGGAGAACACATTACGTCATCGAGCACCGGCTAAATCATGCCGAATGTAAGTGTTTTCTTTATTAAACCTTGGCGTAGTTCTTACAAACTTTTGTAAAAGTCGAAAAAAAAAAAAATCGAATTTCGCCCGTAATGTAACATTTAAATTTGAAAAGCATCAGTGTGTTAAACTTTACTTTTCGTTAACGATGAAGTGTCGTTGTAGTATATTTCACTCGGACACTGGAGTGGATTGATTTTTATTTCTAAATTAAGTTTTTCAGCATTCCGTGTGCACATATAATGATCGGGATAATTCTAATAATGCGGTTCAGAAATGACAAAAGTATTCAATTAAAATATGCAATAACTCACGAACGGTTTGACTTATGAACTTTTCAAAATTGGATAATAAATTACAATTAAACTTTTATCTATGACAGTCTACAACTTCCAGCTATAATCGATGACTGTGGACGACAAAAAACCCCCCAAAAAGCCGTCAAAAAAATGTAGAATTTAAAACGACTTCAAAAATCACCCTTAAAAAATTCGTAACGCATCGCCAGATATAACTTTTTAAAAGCGAAATTCAAAATATAAAATAAAATGCAGAAGCTCTTTCATAGAAGCAAAAAATTACGGTTAGAAAATTATTTAAACCCTCCCTTATGGTCCAAAAAAAACAGCACAAAAAAAAAAAAAAGATTGTTACGTAAGTAATAGCCCGCTGCGAGCTATTAATGAAACCAACAAACGTATTTCAAACATATGCGGAAAGAACCGCTTTATAGGAAAACTGTAGTCGATATTCAGGTCCTCAGGGCGTCAAAAGCTCGTAAGTTTTGAAAGAAAATATTTTTTTTCCCGAGCGTGTGATATAAGATTACTATTTATAACGAAACCGTCTTTCATTTCCTTAACGAAATTTTCGAAGTTGGCGATATAAGTTTAGAAAAAATGACGTGCCCCCCTTACGCCACGAAAAATCAGTTGTTTCGAATTTAAAATTATGTGAATATAAATATTGTGGTTATCTTTAACGTAACATATGGAGTAACTCCCTATGAGCCCATGAAACATCATGCTTGACTGAACTTGTTTTTATTTTGCTTATCGTCCCTAATACCTCGAGTAACATGTAGTTCAATAGATGCGACACGGTCCCCTAAGCGGTTGAATATTTCACCTTTTCAAGAACGTATTCAATGCAGCAAGGTTCAGTTGTGTTACCTATTTGACGGCTGGTTGGGCAAATAATATTAAAGCTTCGTGCGAATTGAATTATCAAAACATTTCGTAAGTTTAATCAACTGCTGATCACGCTAGTGCGTACTATGGACATTTGTAATATTTTGTTTTAAACGTTTCGGCCTTTTTCAGAAGAGAAAAAAAAATCCAATTAAGCTTTTAGTACCTATATCGGTAAATATTTTCGTAATTTACAAAATTGCTTCCTTTCATACCTTTGGTTTCATCGCCCTAGCATCCCGACTAATTTGACCCGCGGATTTATGTGAATAGACGTTTTTAAACTTTTCCTATACAGATTATTGCTTAGATTACAACACCCATTTTGGACCTAATTTCAGAGAAGATGTTAATCATTTTTTATTTAATCGTAGATCCAGCAGTTTCGGATGATTGGCGAATTGTATTTTTATAAAAATCTTATGTAGCCTAATAGTTAAGGTGTGCCCGGCTATCAAACCGAAGGTGTCATCATACGTTATCGAGACTTGTTTCGTTCCGGATCCAAGCCACTCCCAGGTTTACCGAGCTTGCGAAATAACTGGGTACCAGAGAAATCTAGGGAAGTAAAGGCGGCCGAAAGAAAGGAAATGGTCCCGATATTCTCTTCCGATCCATTAGGCTTAGTTCATTATGAAAAAAGCTTAGTTCCGAAATCCCCGACATTCCGTCAAGGGCAATGTGGGATGTAATTCACTTTTACCATCATGAGGTAAGTATCATTCATTTTGTATTGCTGATACTTCGTTTGATTCGGAAATAATTTTTAACACTAGGTAATAATTTCTCGTTATGAAAGAATTGGCAAAAAAAAGAAAGAATATTTACACGGTTAATAAAAAAAGGATAATTTTAGCCGAAAAAAAAAAAAAAAATTAAACACTAATAACAACAAAATTGTAACTGAAATTTTATCACTTGTAGAAATTAATTAAAACAGTAGAAAGTTTTACCCGCTACCTCAGCTGTAGATTTGCAGATGATTTTTTTCATTTTCGACATATGTAAATTCCGGAAATAATTTTTCACACTTAAATTGGTTATTTATCGAATGGGGGGAGCTACGTTTTACACACGCTAATCTTGAAAAATCATTTTAGGCAATTTAAATTATCTTTAAATATTATTTTCAAACGATTATCGCGTGTAGAAATATCACTGACCGTTACAATTTATTTTTAAGCAATGTACGGAAAAAAAATATTAAAAACCGCGAACTTAATTCTCGCTATTTTATGCGGAAAATGGCAACTATTCACAAAAGAAAAAAAAAAAAAACCGGAAAAAATTGGAAAATACTTTTAAACATTTGTTGACGCTAAAAATTGAAATCACTTAAATAGGAATGAAACGTGACAAAAGTTTTACCAAATGACCAAAACGTGACGGGGTTTTTTTCTATTATAAATAAATATGATTTTTTGAAGGTAAACGGGAAATTTAGACAGTTTTTAAATGAGCAATATTCGGTAAATTTTCAATTTTTAATGCATTTCAGACCGATGAGTGAAATTTAAGTTACTTTGTTTAAACGTGAAAAATTAAGCCGCCGAGGTGATGTTTCGAATATTTCTAAATAATTGAGACGAAAACGGTCGGGCAGTGTTTTAAATATTTAATTTTTTATTATTTTATAATGATTTTCAGAAATTTCAATGTGTAATTTTTAATTTATAACTTAGTAGAAATCTTCTACATATGTGTGAATTGTGAATTTCGGTTCGTGTAACGGAAAAAAATATAAATGGATTATTGTTTTATTTACTATTTATCTTCTTAATTTATCAATTTTCCGTTATCTCACGCTACTGAAGTCTCTAAATTAATCGTAGCTGTTGTTGTTTTGTTTTTATTTTTAATGCTGGCGTACTTTAATTGTTTAAATTATTACGTTTGTGAGCCTGGATGTATGGAATGCAAAAAATCGCACACTGACAAGTTTGAAGATCCATGCAAGTCGCGGCACACCACCAAAACAAGAAATAAAACTTCTCAGCAGGAAACATGCGTTGAAGGACGTTCATGAAAAATGCTATTATTGAAGAGATGCGATCAAAAGATAGTTTGGGTGATAATTTCAGGCGGGATGTTAATAAATTCCATTGAAAAGGATATAGCATCGTTTTAACATAATTTTTAAAATTACCCATACATACATATATATATACATATATATATATATATATATATATATATATATATATATATATATATATACACACATATACATACATATATATATATATATATATAAACTCGGCCATTTTGGCCTCGCAAGGGGCTGTGCGCCTTGACCATTCTTGCTTTCATTTCTGTCTCTTTCTCTTCTATACTTTGTATAAAATGATCAAAATGTACAATGTAATTTTTACTGGCATCAACACAAAAAAAAAATAACAATCACAAAAATCCTATCCTAACATTTAACTTTCATTATATAAAATTAAGACATTTTTTCGTTACATTTCTCGTTACATAAAATTGTGACATTTTTTAAATAACAATCACAAAAATCCTGTAAAATATAACAAACGTTACATAAAATTGGAACATTTTTTCTAACGGGGGGTAACCTAAGAATTACGTTGTAATTAATATACATATATATATAGATTTTTTTTTTTTTTCTGAGATCACTGTTAATGACAAATTTCGAATCGTAAGACAACGTGTTTAGTTATTAAATGAGGAAAAGTTAATTTAGAAAATGAGAATTAAATCAATTCTAAGAAAACTGTATTCGTTTTATGTATCAGAGTATTATTTTGCGTGATACATTCGATAAATATTACTACGCGGGAAGGGCTAAATTAAACTTGTTATTTTTTAAGATATAAGAAAATCAAAATTATTTGAAAAAAAAATTGTTTTCGATTCTTTTTTATTTCTTCGGTTTTTTTACATTAATTAATAATTATCGAAATGAAAATTATTTAAATTTACTAATTTATCATATAATTAAAAATTTATAAAAATGTGAGCAGTACTTATTCCCTTATTGCTCAATAGGTCACTACTGTACACACAGCTCCGTCGGATTACTATTAATTTTGAGCACGTTTATTTTCACGTAAATTTCATTGGCGACCTAACATTTGCTTTTTTGAATTTATTTCACACTTGAAGTACAATTAAAAATGTATATTCGAAAATTAATTTTTCATTTTTTCAAATCGTCTAATTATGCGATAATTAAAAAAAAAATTAATAAGTTTTTTGTTAGGTCGTTTATTCTTATTATTATCTCGTTGCGCGCTGCTTAACTCTTAGGGTTAATCGTATAAGAATCATGTTATATTCATCATAGAGATTTTTTTTTTTTTTTTTTTTTTTCATGAGGGGATTTAAAAAAGATCACATTTTAAAATTTCGAGTTAAAAAAACTTTTATTTTAATATTTTACCGGTTGAATAAAAATTTGAAAGATCGATACAATGTTAAATAATGACGATCATTTGTGTAAGAGGAAAATAAAAGTTACCGTAATTTTGATTTTAAACATCTCGGTAAGAATGTTATAACAAAGGATTCAGAGTTAAAATTATTGATCGGCGATAGAATTGGTATTGTAAAAATTGTTTGTACATTACAATTGTTTTCCCATCCATAAAAATCCCTGATGTCATCCTGATTTAACTTATTTAAGTTAAGTTCAGTACAACATTTGCCGAATTTTCACTGGAGCGTGTTCATTCGTCGCATTTTTATGACTCAGATATTAGCTCTGAAAAATTTCTGTTTAGTTTTAGAATTTCCGTATTAAAAGAGAACGAATTTTTAACTTAAATAGTGTAAGATGCTGATTCGCAACATTTAAATCCACTACGAACGTCCAAATCATCCGCTGCCAATTTAAAAATATCTTCCTGGGACCGCATTGTAATCTTACCGAAAAATAAACGTGTCCCATTTTAATCGGTATTGTGTCGTGCGTGAGAATATGCGAAAACAATAGGTTGTTTACTATGAACATACTCAGGGGCAACCCGGAGGAGGGTTCAGCTATTCTTGGCCTGACCAATTAAACCGGCCATATATGCAGAGGTTCGTTTGTAATGCCTTTGTAATAGAATGCGCTGCCTGCAGGATACTTTAACTTTCTCACTATGTGCAGAGTTAATGACGTCCGTGATATGTCGCTGCGTTGATGCTAGAATTATGATAACGCAGATACACATACTCCGTTCGAATCAAGCCGCCGTGAAAACATTATTACGTATTAGACAAAAACGAATATGTTCAAAGTGTAATTGAAATCTGAATAAACCGACATGGAATTGTGTATAGTAATACGGAAAATCCAGGATCCAGCGATGGACTGGACTTTGATCGATGAAGCGTGTGAAAATGCTCGTATGTGAAAGTGTATAGGAACATTGATAAAACCTTTTATTAATGCTCATAATTATACAGATTTTTTTATCGAAGTTTTATTAATAATGCATGAGTTTTTTGCGTTCGCTTATCGAAAAGAACAGTTCGATCTCTTTAACTGACTTAACACGTTTCGAATTCTACGTAAATAATTTTTACGAATGAACTCTGCTTTTTTTTTAAATTTCAAGATAACCACCTCATATGAAAATGATATAAAGTTTTTACCGATTTCAAAAAGACTATATGTTTGTCGCGTGCTTATATCCTTTCTTTCTCCGCACATTGTTCCCCCATTATGTATTCCTTTCTACTAACAATATCTGATCGCATCAAGATATAACTGATTCCATCCCTTTCTAATTGTTTTTGGGTTAATAGGAGAAAAAAAAAAAAAATCCCGTCGCTTATGTTTTTTTTAATGGTTATTCGCGCCTAATCAGTTTTGACAAATCTTCGTTTATTTGATGTAGTGTACCGTTAGTGCTGGTTCCATATCACTAATGATGACTATCAGTGATTATTAGTCATAAAATAACGTAAAAAGGCGTGGTCTCTTTAGATAAGTTTTTATTGTGGTGGCGCGTAAAAACTTGACACATTGCTTTTTTTGGTAACACTGAAATTTACGAGGGGAGGAGTTTTTACAAATTGGAATCGGAAAGTAGCAGTTTGAAGGTTTATTTTGTAGTTAGTAGTTCGCCAAAATGGGTAAGTGTGGAGTACGGAACAAGGCGCGTTTATGTTTAAGCACTTTTTTCGAACCAACTTGTGTATTAGTTGTGTGCGCGCGTTTCACGCAGAATATAAATTGCGCCCGAAGGGTCTTCGAGAAACTTAGTGAAATTGTGGATGGAAAATTTTGATGCCACAAACTCGGTAATGGAAAAAAAAAAAAACCATGAGGAGCGCCAGCATTTGTGAGAACTCCAGAAAACATGGAACGCGTGCGCGCTCCGTTACTCAGAAATACATGCAGTTCTGGAAGGAAACGCGTCTTAGCTTTGAGAATAACTCTTACAATTAGTCGACTGGTAAAAGATTTATCATTTCATCCGTATAAAGTAATGGTAAGTCAATAATTAAAAGCTATCCGATTTTATTCAGCGCGGCTAGCCTTTGCAGAGCGAATAATAGGGATGCCCGAAACTGGAGACATTTGACGAGGCACACTTCCATTTAGACAGGACAGCTAATAAACAGAACTGTCGGTATTATTCTAACACAAACCGGCAAGTGATTTGGAGAAACCGCTTCATTCTGAACAAGTAACGGGGTGTCGTGTGCAGTTGCTGAATGGAAAAAGTGTACGCTAATTTCGGAAGAAGGCTAGAAAATTGTATTTTAAATAACGGTCATAATTTGAACGATATTGTTTTTGAAAAATAAAGAAATTTTAATCTTCACTTTCTACACTTTTTCATTTGAATTTGTATAAAACTTTCAGATCATTATTTCTGGCGTAATGGAAAAAATAAACGTGTCAGGTTTTTAGCGTGACTAATTTAAAATATCAAAATTTACCGGCAAATTTTTCGCAAGTGAAAAAATTAAAATACCATCAATGTTATAAATACAAATTCGAATAAAGAAAATTTAAATCGCCTAATTATTGCGTATAATTTTTGACCATCCAGACACTCATTGGTTCTTTCTTTATTAGAAATTGTATCGGTCAGTGATGCCTCCCCCCCCCCCCCATATTAGTATAATATCAGTATCGGCGAATACCGACTGAGTAGTCATCAAATAACGTTCTTCCTAAGGAAATGCAGATTTGAAAAAAGCATAACTAATTGGCGATTATCACTTAAAAATATTTACATTAAAAATGGTGAAATAAAATAGTTTAAAAAAAAGGGTTACCGACTTCAAGGTATATTCTAAAAATTTTAAATAAAAGGGCATTAAAAAGTAACAAATAAAACTATTCGATAAAAAGTAATCAATTTTTTTGTAATATATCTTTAAGAGATATTATAATTATTATACGGTATAACCTTTTCTCCAAATTAGAAATGTAAATATTTCCGATATTTCCAATAATCGGGGCTTAACGAGCGATTGCGTTATCCTACTCGTTAAATTGTTTTCAGATACCGTAATTTGAATTGGTGCCGACCACAAAAAATTGAATGTATAAGAATTACTCCAAAAACAAATATATTATTTTTTATCGAACAATTATTTTTCACTTTTTGCTGTGTTTTTATTAAATCGATATAGTAAATTTTGAAGTCGGTATCGTAACAATTGGTCGACCGTGTAATTTAAGAAGAAATTTTCTTTAAAAACAGTATTCGTTCTTCTTGCGAGTGTGCGAATTTTTTAAATCACCTTTTCCCCCCATATACTGTAACGATTGTTTGACACTTCTGCTTTCTTACAATTAGAAGTGATATGTGTATGACAGTGTGGGCGATTATATTGCGACGTAATTCTTAAACGATAAACAGGAAGAACGTGTCGTCCGGTCTACGTTAAATTTAAGTTACCTCACGGCTGAAAGAGCCTTTCAGTATACTACGATTTCAGTACTCCGAGTCCACCTTCGATCTGCACTATCTATTTTCTTCGGATCTGAGACGGACAGACGACTTGCAAAATTTAGTTCATTATACATTTCGTCATCGTTCATTTTATTATTGACGCTGCAATGATTAGCCCTAATAGGCACACATTTATGTTAGAAGAAAAAATGCTGGAAAACCTCAGTCCACTGACGAACCAATTCATTTCAACCACTCCTACGCTTTTTGGCCTACCCTCCCAGCTTTGTGTTTTAAATCCTGAAACAAATTGAAGCTAAAGAGGAATTTACACATTCTACGGTATGTTGCATAAACAACGTCGTACCCCACTTATTTCACGGATTAAATTTAATTTCATCATCGATTACAGAGCAGATTAGTGGTTTACTTTATGCCATCGATATTCGAAAAAGGGGAAAATAACAAAGAGATACTCATCTTCCCTATTCTGAATGAAAATATTGTGCACTGTCTTCCGGGGGTAATAAATGTCACCGGAATTCGGAACAATATTAGTAAATTCAAGTATACATTTGGAAAAAACTTAGAACTGTTTCGATGCATTTTTTTTTCTTTTCTTCGAAGAACTAACCGAAATCCTATTTGACGGACGAAAGCTATTATATCGCGGGATATGGGCGGCATCGTAAAAACCCCTTTAATAATTAAAACTGCCTGAAGTTGTGTTCGCGCATACTGACGCAGAATAAAAATGCTCCTTGCAGCGGTGGTGGAGCTGAAAACTTAACACCGGTTCTATGCGCGGCCTTCGAAAGAACTGTTCAGGCTAAAGCCGCGTGTTGGAAAATAAAAATTTATTTCTTCTTTTCAACGTGATTTATGTAAAAAACGTGACGAAACAATAGATCAAGTTTTTTGCACATAAAACCGATTGTACGCGAGGAGCATTTTCAAAAAAACATTAATTCTTCAAGAGCAAATAAAGTTCCGATCGTATTTCTAGACGTGAAATTGTTACGAACTCTTTAAACTTTTTTCGTCGATAACTCTTTTTTACGGGGACAGTTCATGGAAAAAATTTGTAACTTACCATCGAAACGAATCTCGACTTAACAAGTAAGATTGCCCGCGAAATTCCGCGCATCCTGAGACCGTGTATCCGAAATATTTTATTAGGATCTTATATTTCATTCAATCGAATTTATTTGTATATTTTTATCGCGCCATCGCGTAAATTTATTCGATTGTGAACTGGAATAAAGAAACAAAAAACATGTTGCTTAATGTAGAACATTTTTGTTATAATTTTCACATTATTATCATTGAAAAAAAAATTTACGAAGTTTAAAAGTTTTGTACAATTTTTCGGACTGCACAATTCGTTTTGGGCATTAGTGACTGAGCAATTTTGAACTTTTGGTAAATTTCCAACAAAAGAACTAGTTGTTAAAGGGACGCCGCGTTGTTTCGAAAATGTTTTCACAGTTTAGTAATAAACAAACAAAAATAAAATGTTTCCTTTATCGTACTATTACTGGATTCGCGCGCGAGTGTATCTATAATTTTCATCTTTTCATACGAAACGCAGGAGAATCGTAATTCGATAAAGGAAACGAAGAACGCTAGGCCCGTATATTATTATCAAATTATTTCGTCGATGGCAACACTGACTCAAGTCGAGCTTTTAAACTCGTCTTCGATTTTACAAAAACTCCCGCATCGCGCCACTTCAGCTGACAATGTTGCTGCTAGACTGAGCTTTCGTTATTTCCAGTTACGCGTTTTAAGCAGTTCCAAAATCCGGTAAGTTCGATTTATTTTCTCAAAATTTCGCGTTAACTGTGCGATTTTTTTTTTTTTGATGTTAACAAGTAAACGGTCCTCCGAAAGCAACGTTTAGCGATTAATTTTTCATTAATTATAATTTCCTATACAACCAGTGGACGTTTCGGCCAACGCCCAACACCTGTGTGTTTATAAATAATGTGAAAAAGAATTTAATTCACGATTTTGCAGGGTGTCGTATAATTATTTTTCGTTCAATTTTAACGGTACTGCAAATAATAAATTTATTCAACATATACGACTTCTTTGTCTTGTAAATTATTAATTTCTAATTTCATATTTCACGCAATGATGTTATAAATATAATGTTTCTAGACAATCTACTTGCGTCTCAAAGATTTTTTAATCTGCGTGAAATCGTAAATAACTTTTCTGTCGTGAATCGCGTTTGCGGCAGTTATAATCAGTAACGTAATTCGTTATTTTTCTCGGTATTAACCGGTGCAACTTTTATTGGTACTTATTAATTCTCGGGGGTGACGTATGTGAACACCGAACGGTTATAGACATTTGCAGTTAACGCGAGAAATATTTTTTTTAATACCATTCTAACTTAACCAAAATTGCGATTAAAATTGGAAAAACCGTAATTCGAATTAATCACTGTTTCTCCGTTAATTGTGTAGCATCATATTATACATTGGCAGTCTGGTTTTTTTCTCAAGATAAACTTGAGCTCTGGTAATACCACATTTGAAAATGGTCAGAGTTAAATATCGTCGATTTAATATTACAAATATAGTATAGATTTGGCCGTTACGAGCAGGATGACATATATAGATCTATATTTTACCTAGAGTGAAGACAAACCATTTCGTTTAAACTTAACCATGTTATTGCACGTCTTATTACTTCACCGAAGAATTAAAGATATTTATTTTCGTTATAATAAATTTAGTGTGAAAAAAATAACGCGAAATTTCCCATCTGCACTTTAAAAGGAATATATAAGTTCTCATATTTTGAATTTTGTCAGCGCGCCTGTATACTCACGAATAACGTTTGAATAAGATCAGTATTTTCAGCGACTCTATCGTGTCCTTATTGTTTTTACGTATTTTAAAGAGAATCACGTTCCAGTTTTAATTTTAATCTCAGCACTGCTGCCAACGACCAGAGGAATATAGCGCGTCTCATCCGATTATTTTTATATTTAAATTATTTTCCAAAGAAAAAAAAAAAAAAAAATTAGAAAAATTCGTTTTTTGTTTTATCGAGTGGAGAGTGTAATTTAAAAGTTTTCGTTCACTGTTAATGTTTACATTGTTTAAAAGATATAAACACAATATGCCCTCGTTCTATCTTACATAAGATTAAAATCTAAAATGTTGTGTTCGTTTTGGTCTAATCCATGTAGGATGATGATTTTATTTTTAAAAAGGTCTAAATTTCTGCAAGTGTTGAAATATTTAGCGAAGATTACCGATACTGTTGCCCCCGGCTTCGCTTACCAATTCATACCTACTTAAATCCTTAACTATTTCTCTCTTTTTACATAGTGAACTCGTATTTCTATTAAAGATCTCTTCTCTTTTTCGATTACTGTATACTTTATTTCTTTATTCAATTTTTCTTTCTTCTGACGGTATTACTAATCGGCCGAGTTGCAGAGCTAAATGTTCCAAAAAAAAAAAAAAATTAATAAATATTATCACAAAGAATTATGTATAATATAATATTTTCACGTTTAACCCTACAATTATTCAGAAATTTAATACTATTTATGTGGTGTTTCCTGCGGCTTCCATCGTAAGTTCGTACCCTCCTTTTTGCCGAAATATTCGTTAAAGTCAACTCAGCATCATTTCTGAGGGTCCCTTTCCTTTGATCACTACAGTTATCGTTCGTTTTTTTGCTTTTTTCTTTACCATTCCGTTTTTCTCACATCGTTCACTTATTCTATAAACGGTCGCGGGCTTTAAATGTAATAATTTTTAATGTTTTTTATCTTTTAATTAATATTTTCATGTACACAGAAAAGCGTAGTAATATTAAAAAACGGTTAATTTTTTTTTTTTATATATTTTTATTTGAACTTTCACGGCCGTTTTTCAATCACGTATGATGCGTAATGTTTTGAAATTAAAGAGATTTTTTAACATTAAACTAATATGACTAGCACTGTTTTTAATAATAACTAACAATGTTCTAGCAGCATTGTAGTTGTAATTTAATTAATAATAAATTCAAGGTGACACATTCTCTTTTCAATATAAAAATAAGACGAGCACTGCCGTACTACGTAATAATGTAAGAATTTACATTTCAAACAGTGAAGTAGACACACTCATGCAGTTAAGCGGAGCTCACAATACCGCAAAATGTAAATGTTTATAATATTGGAGTAAAAATGGCCAGTATTATAGAACTGGCGAGGGAGTATTTTCCTTACTGCCTCGATTTCGGGGAGGGTAGGTTTAGAGAAATTTCCTTTAAAAACCGGTAGACCGTGCCTGAGTAAACAGTTCAAGTCTTTGTGCAAATTGTTAAGTACAACGCATAATATCAGTTCGAATTTGAGCAGCAGTTGTGACTGCGCACCAAATGAGATAGGGAGGAAACTATCGGCGGGGATATATTAAATACTTTATGAGGAAGTTATATTTCATCGATTAAGATAATTTCTAACTCCATATTAGTTACGCTTTATGCACCGGAATTAAATACAATGAAATTTAAAAAGTCTACTTTTACGTTTTCTTGGTGTATTATTAATGCAGGATGTGTTACGCCGGAAGTAATTAAAATACGTATAAGCCGATGTACTATTAATACGCAATTAAATGCGCGGTTATGTCGGACAAAATGCTAACATACGAACCAATGGCGGATACAGGGAGCCGATATTGAGCTTATATATCCCCTGACTTCGTGAAATTATTGATATATAACATTTTAAACAAGGAATAAAATACAATAAAGATTAAATAGTTAATTATTTCGCATTATTTTGTTTCAAATCGAAAAGAAGTGAGGGAAAAAACTAACTTCTGGCGCTGCTGCTACTGGTACGGACGGTTGGGATCGAACTAATGAATTAATATAAATGAAACGCAATTTGAACACTATTTGAAAATTATACGAATGAAATTGTACTAATGAATATAATTTTTTGAATGAAACTTTATTTATATATATATATATATATATATATATATATATATATATATATATATATATATAATATATTATACAAATAAATGACCCATTTAAGGTCAAAGTAACAATAATACCGTATAAATCAACAGCTTTTTTTATTCATAGTGTTATGTGTTATAATATTTTAGTAGCCGTAAATTATTACCGAAAAATAAAGGTTAAAAGTGTATTATAGAAATATTTCTTTCTCCGGTGATCTAATATACAGATTTATTTATAGAACTGTTCGCTCTCTTAGGGACCTATTTAACTCTTTTCTATCACATATTCAACACGTGTCTTTTGTATCATCAGTCCGTTTAGTTTTTTTTTAAGAATTTAAATGAGATTAATCGGATATGGTCCTGTATGTATATATATAATTAGATATTGTAACGAAAAGATGTCCTATTTCTATGTAATGAAAGTTAAATGCTAGGATAAGATTTTTGTGATTACGTTATTTTTTTTTGTGTCGATGCCGGTAAGAATTACGTTGTAAATTTTGATCATTTTATACGAAGTATAGAAGAGAAAGAGATAGAAATGTAAACAAGAGAGGTCAAGGGGTACAACCCCTTGCGAGGACAAAATGGCCGAGTTTATCACGGCTTTGCCTGCATATTAGTACCCTTTTAAATTTTTCTCTCTTTTTAAGTGAACTCCATATTTCTGATAAATATTTATTTTTTTTAATAAGCTTTCCTTTCCTACTAACATAATAACTGAAACAAAAAAGTACAGTCCGCGATAACAAACTACAGTAGCTGCCGGCAATTAAAGATTTAAAAGTAAACATTTCGGCAGAAATAATGCAGGATTCTTTAATAATTTCATTGTAATTTAAATTTCTAAAATATTCTAATAAAATCCATTTTCTAATAGAGCATTGCTAATAGATGACTTAGAAATTGTGTACCGAAATACTTGAAAAAAATAATAAATCTTATTACAAAGAATTATTTATAATGGAACGTTTTTGTATAATTAATACTTACGATTATACAACAATTCAATACTATGTTCATGTTGTAAAGCTGTTTTACGCGGCTCTGCCTTTTTTGCCGAAATATTTATTAGAATGAACTGAACTTCATTTCTGAAAATCACATTACTTTCATCCCTACAATTATTTGTTTCTTATTCGTTCTTCTTCATTTCATTTTCCCCATACCATTCGCTTATTCCATAAACCGTCCATCTGCTTGCCCATTTACTTTCTTGGGTTTTAAATGTAAATAATTAAAATTTTTTTCTGGTTTTTAAATTACCAGATTTATATAAAGATTCTTTCTATCTTCGAGAAATATGCCGATCACGGTTCAACAACAAACGGTCCTCACGTTCAGCTGAAGATTCTTCTCTGTGACCCGTTTCTGCTGCGATCTAACGAAAGTGGACAGTTTCGTTCAACTAAAAATTCTTTTTCTCTTTGTAAGGAATTCTCTTTGTGACTCACTAAATGAACTTCTCTTCTTTCATCTTTCGATGTCTCTCTTTCATTCTTATTATTTCTTACTAAAAATACATTCTTTTAGCGCTTCGCGTGCTGCTCTCTACACTTGAACCTTCCCGAGGCATAATTATTGAACCATAAAAGTAAAAAAAATAATACATGTATAAAAATGAATGTAAAATAATATACACCCACACATCCACATGTATTTAAATAAATAAATAAATAAATAAATATATATATATATATATATATATACATACACATACATACATACATACATACACACACACACACACACACACACACACACACACACATATATATGTATTTATCAGTATATATGTAAAAATGAATGTTTGTTTGTTTGTCCCGAATGAATTCCTGTACCACTGGACGAATCATGCTGAAATTTTCAGTGTGTATTCGTGTTATCCCAACGAAAGTTTTAAGGTATGACTAAGTTTTACAGTTCCTCTCTTTTACGAAATATGAGGTTTTAACTAGTTAAGATGAGACCAGTGGTACAGAAATGCATACGAAACAAAAATGATTACCAGGGTAAGTATAAATTTAACGTAACAATTAAAATAAAATGATTTCTATGATAAATAATAAACTCTAAATAACATTTTATTAATTTCTGGCGTAAGTAAATACATCGCGTTTCGTTACCTCACTTTTTGCGTTAATAAAGTTATTAAATTTCTATGACAGGATCTAAACATACAAGTCGCACTCTTAACCTAGCTGCTGTATCTAGCGCGGAGATTTAAAAAGAACAGTAGTGTTTTCTATTAGTTTTTACAAAGAAATAAAAAATCCTACAACAGATATTTAATAGCTGCTATCGGGAATATTTATACTAAAATTTGAAATCGTTACTCTACCACCGTAATTATTTTAATAAAATGCTCAATCAGCTACCGTTGTGTAGTTGATTAGTTAATTGTGCTTCGTTCGAGTAGAACCGGGTTCGATTGCCGCTACCGCTCATTGACGCTTTCAAAAATTTCATTTGCGCGCTGAATTAATGTCCAAAAAAAAAAAAATGCTCGCCACGAAAAGGTCGGAAGCTATGAGCGCAGAAGATGTTCTCTTAAATGTGTAATTATAGGGGATCACCGTGAGAATGAGCAAGGGCGGATCCAGAGAAACATTTTGGGGAGGGAAATTATATAATTACGTAATATCTTACTTGTATATGGTAGACAGTAGATTTGAGAAGTACCTTGTTTCATAAAGAAAATCAAATAGCGACCTCTTTAGAAATTTAAAAATGTTTTAAAAATACATAATTATTACAATTTTTAATTTAACTTTAATTTTCAGGGGTGAAAAATAAAACGAAATTATAAAATTATATCTAAAAAATGGTAGTTTAAGATTTGAATAGTGAATTATTAGAAAGAATAGAACGACAGTATTTTTATTAGGCTTTACTTTTTTTTAAATTTTGTTAGTAATCCAATCCGATTCCTTTTTCCGTGCGTAAGTAACAAAAATACATATTTTCACATTGAACTATTTTCATTTAGATTAAAAAATAAATAAAAAAGACAGAAAATCCATGACAGTTGCGTTTAAAATAGAATAAAAACGTAACATTAATAGTTTTACTAGGAAACAGTATTAAATAATAGTTATGTAATCAAATCCATAGATAGCATACAAATATTTTAAGTTTCCCTGTTGTAACAAATTTTTTCATCGAGGTTTTGGCTCCTGGAGGGGGGGGGGGATGGTCTCCGGTCCTTTCGTAGATCCGCTACTAGCTCTAATATATATATATTGGAAAGTGTGACTCATTTTTATAGTTATTTTTAAAATTAAAGCTCGATGTTTGCGGAAATTAAATAAGAGATAGCTTTTAAGTAATACGCAATGTTTTAAACCTTTCGTTAAACAAAAATTACTTTCTATTAATTTTTTTCTAGCCGGCAGGGTATTAACGGGATAAACATTGATATTGTACGGCGTGCAAAGTATATGAGCCTTATTTATTTTTATGCTCGGCGTTTATCCATGTTTAAGTTCGATTTGTTTCGGTGTGAAAAATACGTGAGCTGTGAACTAACTTATTTATGACTTTCGAATTGGGTAAATTTATTCACTTCTGGAAATGTCTCAACTGCTTTGAAAATTAACTTTTATGAAGGAAAACCATCGAACCGACGAATTCTTAGATTTAAATTTTTTCGTTACACTATTTGTTCAACAGTAAAAGAGATAAATTTGACCGATTCCCGGATTACAAGTATAATTTTATATATTTAATATCGAAAATTGTCCAACTCCTGATCAAAAAACGGTCATCATTAAAGTTTTTTTCTTTTTCCCTTTTTGACAGTGCGGGCTTGTTGTGCAGTTGTGATCATAACATTGTATGGCAATTTCTTTTCTCTCTCTTTTCGACCACATTATGGACTATAGTTTTGCAGTGATAAGGTCGAATTTTCACATCCTTTCTGTCAGCATTTTTTGCAGTTGTGGCCGTAATGTTTAAAAGCGGTATTCTGTTGTTCTGCTAAGTACCATAAATGTTCTTTAAAGTTATTATCAGATTAATCGATATTTTTGTCGATCCTTCGAGGTATCGCAGTTAATGTGTTATATCATGGACGATCACAACTTCGGCTCTCTTTTATTGTTCTTATTTTCCAATATTTTTTTGTTCTCCTTTTAATTTCCATTTCCACACTATTCTCATTTTCGCTTCTTTTGTTCTTTCTTATAAGGTTCTACCCCATTTTCTCTTATTATTTTTGGCTATATTACTTCTTCAGGTGTTTCGGAAGATTTTTCCTCGCGATGATGGCTAAATGTCCGAAATAAGTGATATAAAAAAATTATTTTTGTAACGCACACAGATTTGTTGTACGTTTAAAATAATGTTAACAGCCTTAAGGTAATATGTATCTATTCGGGACCGAAAAGTGGCAATAATTATACGATTCTTTGGAAGCTTTAAATATTTACACTATACGGGGAACTCTAACAAAAGTTAAAAGTTAATTTTAAAGACGGCGGTAAAAAAAAAAAAAAAAAAAAAGGCTTTGATTTTGCTCTTTTCTTTAAACGGTTCGTTATCACCGCTTAGAAACAAAGAAAAAATAGGAAAAAACCCGAGTTCACCGGAATGAAAACAATGACATGTTTCTATTTAAAATTTACGTTCGTGGTATATTATTGTTGACAAATCGCAACACCGCCACTTTTATAGTTAGACTACGTGAATAAATTAACGAACTCTTTTGTAAGTTGTTAAAAGTTATACATTATTAAGGCGGCGATGTACGACAACGATACTTGATATTTTTTCGTACGGTATTTTAAAAAGTTACGCTATTAAAAAAAAAACCGTTTTTATTTTCTCCATTACAAAAAGAAATAAATGAAAAAAATCAGCTCTTTTTTTTGCTTTCGATGCGGCAGTAGGTGTCATTCGGCAATAATAACATACACTACCATTATACCCGAAAACTTTTTTCCGAAATATTTTACAAAAATGAATTCTATACGAAAACGAAAAAAATCACACTTTTTAGAATTAACAAACACGTTGCTGCTTACGTCTGTCTGAGATAAGAATTTCGAAGTTGACTCGGTGAGACGGCGTATTTATAATTTAAACAGAAACCCGCGTCGCAGACGATTTTCTAATTTACCTTATGCTGTTTGACAATTTTTTACCTTCTCTCAAAATTATTGATTTATTAATTATAACTGCTAAATGTGACGTTCGCCGAGAAAAGAGACCCGTGGTAGTGCGAAGAGTAGTTTTTTAGTTTTTGAGGAAAACGCGTTTAAAATTCGCGCGAACTAGTACTACCGTAACATACTGTACCGCATACATACCTAACATGCTAGTAACTCAGTAGAGCATCGCTGCCGAATTCCGGCTCAGTTAAATTAGAATTTGGTCGCTCAAACGTTGATTGCTACGAAGTTTTTTTGAAAAAGTTGTTAATCAAGCCAGCCATAAAAAATTCAACGTTGCTGTGAATACAAACAAAACTAAATGGTGAATGGGGGACACAAAATTTTAAGATTTTTATCACCAATTAGCACAGGTATATTGATTGCGTATTTTTATTTCTCAAATTTTTTATTTATCGCATCATTAATTCTATATTATTGGTTTCACAATAGGTAAAGTATCACCACCATCTTCAGTTAAAAAAAAAGAAGAAATTATCTGCAAAAAATTAGTCGACTCAGAAAAGGAAAAATTTTGCTTACATGTAAAGCAAAACGTACCACTAGCAAACGATTTACCTCCCCGATCACGTCTAGTGGTTTATCGTTAGAAAGGAAGTGTGGCATTTGTACGAGAATATTGCTTCTTGTTGTACCGTTCCAAAAAAGAGAAAAAAACGCAATTCCGCAGCTTCTAAACCTGACCAGCCTAAGCCGTCGAATATGGCGAATTGTAGAAGAGTCTGCAGCAAAGTTGACACGAAAGAGAAAAAAATAACTGAAACTGCAATCAGAAAGAAAAAAAAAAGAGAAGTTCCGAAAAATAAAAAGAGCCAATGCTCACAATAATACTATTCGAAGCGAATAAAAAATCATTAAAAAATGCAAAAAAAAAAAAAAAAAACCAACAGAAAAAAATAGTTTTACAATTTTTTAAAATTTCTAATGTTTTTTTGCTTGTTTACAATTTTATTCAGTCTGTTTTGTACGTTTTGAGACGTAATATAAACGTTTGTGAAAAGGCTACATACTGCATGTTATTCTACACACACTTTCAAGTATCAGAATTCCCGTTTAACTTAAAACCCACATTTTCGCACTGCGGGTCCCTTTTCTCAGCGAACGTCACAAATATGTACACTATCATCTTTGGTTTTAAAAAAGAACAAAATGTATTTATCAGTTATAGAGTTACGAACACATTTATAAATGTATGCAAACTTTTAACATTTTAAAAAGAGTATAGTATCCGTTCGATTTTTATAACGTATAAAAATTCCTAAGCGCAATTTAAAATATTAAAAATAATCGGAATTGGAGATTTCACGAAGCTCAGACGTTAATAAAAAAGTACTCGATAGTCTACCGAAATTGTTCCCGGCATAATGGGAAATATACACTTTTTTACGAAGTAGTAATCGTATATTTAACTTTAAACATCGACCCGTTTCGAAGCTAATAGCTTCATGATCATCACGCAGCAGCAGTTCTCTTATTCGTTTTTTACAATTCGCCAAAAGCGCTTCTAACGTTGTTTGTTTATACGGCCGGTTAATAAATTTTTACTACTTTCTCTATTTAGACGAGATGGCTGCGCTAGAGCAACCGGTAATCTATCAGTGCAGCTTCTGCAGCATTCGATTTGCGAAGAAGTCGATACTGGATAAACATGTGGAGAGACTGCACAGAGAACAGTCGTACACCTGCGGATATTGCGATAAAATATACTACCAGCTGTCGAAACTCGAGTTGCACGTAGCTATCCATATGGGCGAAAAACCGTACAAGTGCCCGGATTGCGACAAAGCCTTCAGTCATCCATCGTCGCTCTGCAATCACTCGAAAAAACACGCGCGCCCGAAATTGCAGTGCATGATATGTACCGCGAAATTCAGAGACTCGTGGCATTTGAAGAAACACGTGATGACTCACACGGGCGAGAAACCGTACGTGTGCTCAGAGTGCGGTAAAAGCTTCGGCCAGTCGGCTCATTTGAAGAGTCACCTTCGGACGCACACCGGCCAACTGCAGTACAAGTGCGAGTACTGCGAACACAGTTTCGCCAGACAGTCGTCCATGGAAAACCACCTGAAGCAGCATGCCGACGAACAGACGTACTATTGCAAGTTTTGCAACGCCAAGTACCCCACTTTGGAGACTATAGCCGCGCACATTGACGGCACGCATGTTCTTAATGTGAAAATTATCGCTTGAACAAGGAGAAAAAGAAAACGAATACGTTCGTCCCTGAATTTAGTTTCAACACGAATACACAACTTGAAATTTAGTTCTGGCAACAGAGTAACGCTTCCGAAATTTTCGAAAAAAAAAACAAAAACAAAAAAAAGCAACTGCCGTGAGGAAGGTAAGGTAAACGGTCTCGACGGTTGTTTTTTAAAATCTATTAAAGAGACCTTTGCATTCAAAATGCTTCGTAAGTGACCAAAAGTATAAATACTCTAAATTTCGAAATATAATGTGCG
This sequence comes from Icerya purchasi, assembly GCA_039619475.1. NCBI lineage: Eukaryota > Metazoa > Arthropoda > Insecta > Hemiptera > Monophlebidae > Icerya > Icerya purchasi. Next base: position 93,064,743 of record CM077116.1, on the reverse strand, counting down.
GCATTGGTATAGCATTAAAAACATTGAAGTTTCTTTCGCGTTTAAAGAACGAAACAAACAGGAAAAATATTCATTCGATGCTCTAAAGTTGGCCTATTCCATTTTACTCCTTTACATCGTAAACTGAACACGCAGCTCGCATCCAATCTTTTAGTGTTGCAATAAAATCAGTTAAAAACTAAAAAAAAATTCAGCAATTAAATATTTTAATATATAATACAGTTAGGCAAAATCTGTAAAAGCTTTCGACTAACGAACATTTTAAAGCTAATTTTTTACGGCGAAACTAATATCGAATATTAATTATTTAGATTTTAAATATTATTTCCTGTAACAATTAATCTTTTTATCCTTTTTAATATTGTTTTTATTTCTTCATTCGATTCCTTAAAAAATCGCTCATCTTTAATTGGAAGTTTAAAAAAAAAGACCATTTTTATTTTATTTGTTTTAAGCGGGGGCATTATTTTCATATTCATTTTTCGTATCCGTCATCGTGTAGTATAGTATACGTTTCGTATTATCGCGGGGGGTGTCATAACCTTTTACTCTCATTGCTACAAATGTAAAATGTAGTCTATTTGCTGATAAATAGCTCTGTTTATCGTCCTTCTGTTACTGAAATTTATAATGTCCGCAGTTTACCTCATAGGAGTGGAAATTTCTTCCGAATTATTGCTTAATTTTGAAAGTCTCGCATTTTTTGAACACGTGTTAGCAAAATATTTTTATGAGATAATTTCTCTGTTCTCTTTTCATGATACAGTTTCTGTAGTTAGCAAATTTTTACATAAATATCGTAGGTTTCGTTTTAAATTATTTTTTTTTTTATATACGTATATATGTAAAATATATTAATTTTTAATATAAGTGTATTTTGTGATTGTTTTTTTGACGTTTTTTACGGTTGATAATTTAAAAAGTTTAACCAAACACACCGGTTCGTGTCTATTTCGGGAAGAGAATTTTTTATTTACACTATGACGGTTTTTTCATTTATTTTCTTTAAAGATGTATATCGAAATTAAAAAAAAAAAATCCTGTGTCTATTTTAAGTATATTTCTGTAAGTTTATAAGGCTAACAAAGCCAAGGGACTAAAATTCATGATTTTTACTTCTCTAAACGAGTGGTTGCGTTATTCCCCGTTCAGAATTTTTACTATTGAAGGAGATCAACGCAATTTTTTGACACACCATCTGATCGGAACCAGTATAGAAATGAAATAATATTACGTAAAATTTGCACAATTATAGGGAAAGCAGAATTTTTTCAATTACTTGAAAGGTACTAATTTGAAATTATTTTAATATAAATTTTTCCAAAAAAAAAAAAACCCTTTTTTTCCCCTTATTCGCTACAGGCCGAATTTCAATTATGTCTAGGTGCGAGGGAAATTAATGTATTTAACGAGTAAGAAAGATTTTTACTCTATCATTTATAAAATACGCAGATTAATTCGTGAACGATTTTATCGAAGAATTTAAATAAAATATCCTTAAATTTATATAGTGAAAGAAAATATTTGACCTGTTTTATCCCGACAATTTGATGAATATCTTTTTTTATTTATTTATTTATTTCTTTTTCCGGTTGCAGTAATAAATAAAAATGAAAAAGACGATTAACCGGCTATCGTATTGGCAAGAATGCGTGTTCGTCAATTAAGGGAGGGTCCCCTAACAGATCGGGAATTATTATATTTGCGGTACGCTTGAAAAGGTTTTAAAAAGTTTTGTTTAACCAGTATTTTAACGTGCAGTGGAAATATACTTTAAGATACTAATAAAAAAGTATGGCCAGCGGATGCCAATAGTGAAATTGTACAACCTAATCGGAACGAGACAAAGTACGGTTTTCCACTTTCTTCGGTGATGGCCAATTTAAAATGTATCGCTCTGAATATTACACACTTCAGTTGGTGGCATACTAACAAAAAAACGTAGACGAAGAACATTTTCTCTATGTTTGCATGTTTCAGAAACTTAATTTTTGTACGTGATATCTGAGGATACTTTATTTTCGCATTACTTTTAAAGTCTACTACAAATATCTGTCCTTTATTTTTCGTCCGTTACAAAAATTGCTATTTATGCACACTTATATATTGTTGCAAAGTTCTTAAAAAAATATATATTTAATTTTAAAATCGTACACTATTTATATTAAAATCATACTCGTTGAAATTGTAATAATTACTGTGATCGGAAAAAAAGTATGCAACATTTTACCGGTGCATGACGTAATACGTATTCTAAAGGATTCAACTCACACGCGATACGAAAATAATGGAGAACGAAGCGTAACTTTTTTATAAATAAGGCGGGACTGTACTTCGTAGAACGGAAAATTAAGAAATCTCATTGTTCAGAGCAAATTTTCATTGAAGATCGAGTAAACAATACATCGGCACCCAATTAAAGAACACCGAATGGAAAAATTCAATAGAATGCGAATTCGTTGCAGAGAGTACCTCCCAAAAATACAGCGAGTGCCTAATTTTGTAGCGTGTTAATATTTCGTTTATTCGGTTGATTTTCTGTTTCTTTTTAGCTCGGCGTAGAATCATTTGGCTATACTGAGTTTAATAGTTGCATACGAGTCGGAGGGAAAACTGGTAGAATCCACTGCGACAGACAAACTATAAATGCAGAATAATTCGGGGATGTATCAACTGAAACATTCTAGATTAGTTAAATAATTTCGAATCCTAATCGGTATTTACGGATTTTTGTAACTGTTTTTAAATAAAATTTTGTATTTCAAGTCCTTATTCTTTTCATCTATCAAAGGAAAAAATTACTAAGGTTTGTTTTCTAAATGCAGAGTAAATATTGCCGTAGTTAGTGTAACTCACAGATATATGTATGTAAATTAAAGATGGAGCTACGGAAAAATTGTCTTCGCTGCGGTTTACCGGAGAACACAATAGAGTAACCAGAAAGGGAAAATAAAAAGACTAGAAATTCCGCACTATATGGCACTGTACTATAAATTAATAATAAGCTTTTGGCTGAATTTCGATGCCTAATCTAGGAAATCCCTTCACGGTATGGGAAAGATTAAAACATCGAGGCTTCTAAGTATAATATACTTCTACAACTGCAAGGAGTAAATTAAAAAATATTATTATTTTAAATAAATCGTAATTAAAAAAAAATTAAAAAATCACAGTATGTTCTTTATCATACGAGAAGAGCTACTGCAAGTTGTACGGAAGAAACAGTAGACGAGCTATCAGGATTATTGTATAATGTAATCTAATTCTGTTGCAAACTTCGTTTAGGAGAATAATAGACAGTTGATGTTTTTAAAAACTCCGCAAAAACACAGTTATTACGATCATTAGAAAAATATAAAGAAATCCCATAACGTTCTCTTCAGAGCCTGTCAATGACAAAACTTTACATTTACAAACTCTACGTTTAATTATTTAGTTGAACTTATAAGATATAACGCTGTATGTTTTATTCAGTTATTAATTACGATATGTTTAACTTTTTTTCCAGAGTTTCATCCAGTTAACTAAAAATTATTCTACAGCCGCAGTAACTTCATTTTGGAGCCGTAATTACATATCTACACTTGTCGCAGTATATAGATTTATTATTCATGGTGGCCATTGAAATATAATTTTTAAATTCCCGGTCCAAGTTTATAATAGGTTGATTTACTTCGTCTCCGTTTAAATAGTTCTGACTTATATTTATTTGACGTCTAATATTTACATTTGTAATCATGCTGACTTCAAAATGTTTAGCTGAAGCCCCTCCAAATGTTTTACCGAGAAGGTTCAAATCTTCCCAGTAAACTGAAATGTATAAAAAAAATTTTTTTTATTCATTTCGTTAAAATTTTAACTAAAATGTATTGAGAATAAATATAAATATTACTCGTCTTGAAAATAAACTCGCCGTTGCAGAATAATTAGAGCAAATTGTAAAATAATGGAATTTCTTTTATATTACTATTGATAATGTTCGACACGGCCGTAGCATATTTTATATGAATAAAACAGAACTTCGCAATTTATTATCGAGAAAGTACATTAAAAAATGCATTCATTTTTCGCTTCAAATGATTTTTTTTTATTAAAACTATCGTTTTCGGCTATTTTTACTTTTTTCCACAGTTTTATAACAGAATTCCCCAATTACTCCCGGTTTTCCCGCTGGGTGGCAATACTAGAGTATTTGTTTATCTATATCTCCATTTATCTATCTGCGCCTATTAAATATCTATAGCGTTTTTATGCCGAAAGTAATTTAATAAATCATGACATTTTTTATGTAATGTTTTTGTATCAAATATCCCCAGTAACATTATAATTTTTTCTTATCTTGCTTATAAAACGTTTATTTTATTTTTTGAAAAATGACATAGTTAAAACTAACTTTTCCAGAATTATTATAAAAGACTACCGTCTAAGAGTTCAGAGGGTGAGGTCCGAAAGATTGAATTTACACACATATAAGATTGTTAACCCCATCTTTACCAGCTGTGTTTTAAATATACATTATTATGCCTTTCCCCATATATAGATTATATTTTGTTGCAATATTTCACTTAAAATTCTAGAAACTATCTCGAAACATTTAATGGATAAAAAAACTTACGAACAAATTACAGAATAACTGTTTTATATTAATCACTATTTAATTTCTTAACGAAACAAATAACGGCTTAAAAGTAGGTATTCGAAATTAAATTAATGCTAATCATATCTGTTTTTCGTTGAAATATTGTTAAATAAAATTTCTTCATAGAACGGGTTGTGGGTGGTATTTTTTTTTAGATTCGTTTCTTTTTTCTGCGTTTAATATTTTTATATGGTGTCATTTTTGAATTTATAGGGTTTTCATTTACGTTCCCCTGGTATTTTTATTAGTGTTAAATTGTAACTTTTTTTCAAAAAATTATATCACTAGGTTAGTTTAAAAAGTAAATGACCACCACAAACTTTGTTCACGTAATAGCCTACTCAAAACCTTCATATTCATTAGCATTTTACGGTATAATTAAAATTTACTTAAGCAAAATGCATAATTTGTAAAAAGTTTATGACTACAATTGAAATTTTTGAAACATCTTAAATATTTATATTCAGATCCCTAGCATAGGAAAACAGTACAATCGCTGTTAACAGTTATTCTTTTGTAATGATTTTCATTTTCCCTCCGGCTTAAGACGTCGATAGTTTTATTTACTTGGGGCACCACGACAACCGTTTCGTAATTAAAAATTTATAAAAGCTAAATACTACGTACTTAAAACATTGCTGAATTTTTTGATTCAGATAAATTTAATCTATCGCGGAGTTATACAGCCGAATATCTTTCATGATTTATTTTTAATATATACAATTCAAAATTATCTGAATGCCCCCCCCCCGTTTTTTAAAATTATTATTCGGTTGCAATAAAAAATTTATACTAATTATATAAGCAATTTTGACACTTCAAATTTTTTTATTTCGAATAAATTTAGTCCCGAATAATTGGTATTATGAAATCGAATAAACCTCTATTTTTACATTTGATATACGAATAAACATCAGTGAAAAAATTATTATTATTTCCTTTTCAAATATTGCCATTCAGTAACGCCGTTAAAAATTAATAATTATGGTTGAAAAACGACAAATTTTTCTGGATACCGAAGAATTATACGCTTGTTCAATATTGTTTTATAATTACACAAGAACTACTCTATCAGCGTATTGTGTTAATTGAATATTTCTATGCGTGTGCACACGTAAAGATTTTTGCATACGGTATGTCGTATTCCAATGATCCGATATTTTTAAAAAATATAACCTCAAAGTTAATGTGGACAAGTGCATTAGGTGTCATCGTTCGATAATTTCATGAAACCAATTTAGTTCACATACCCTCCGGGGGTCAGATAAATATAAATTTTGACACTTTGGTATCTATATTTATTTTTGAAATTCGTCTCTTTGAATGGCAACACATCGCGAGTTTAGAAGTATTCGAATGTGCGCGTATGCGTAAATTTACTGGTTTTTGTCTCCGTAACAACGCTAGAGTTAAGCATTTAACGTTAGATAGCGCATAATTGAAGTGTACAATTGCATAAAACGTTAAATGCGTAAATTGTATAAGAAGTTTTTTCTAGAAAAAAGTAAATAAATAAAATATATAATTATTCAAAGTACATGTCATGATGAAAAACAATTTTTTTATTTATTTTTTTTATTTCTTTTCCTGCTATTTTGCACATAGTCTTCTCAATTATTTGGCAATCTATGGAATCCAAGTTAAAATAACACGAATAAGTTCCAGTGAAGTGTGCTAAAATTAACTTATATATGTATACACACATACTGTTGTATTCTTACGTATGCATACATACCATACATATACACACCCGCACCCGCCCTCGCACATCACGCATACACATATATATTTATAACTTGTATGAGGTCTCGAGGTCGTTTTCTGTTTAGCCTACGTGTCTTGCTTAGGGGTCACTCAGTTGTTCTTTCGTTACACTATTAGGATGTCCTTTCAATCTGGCAGCATATCGTCGAGCGGCAGTTGTTATTTCATCCTTTACAAATTTAACTTCAAGATTTTCATGGACTGTGATGTTAGTTATGTACTACGGAGCAGAGACGTAATAACATATTCTGGACTTTTTTGTATAATTGAAATGTTACTGTTTTGGCACAGTCGCATAATTGACAGCCGTATTGCCAGATCGGCTTTAAAATTTGTTTGTAAAATAGCAACTTGTTTTCAAGAGATACTATTGATCTCTTACCCAACAGCCAGTGCAGATGCCGTAGTTTGATGTTCAACTCATTTCGCTATAATGTGCTTCTTCCAACCGAATCGAAGTAAGGGAAGAACCTCCACTAGGGGTTGGTGGGTGAAGCGGGCAACTCAATGTATTTTAATATAAAGCGTCTCTGATTTTAATACGAGATTCGTGTTTTCCGATATTTTTGATATGACGTGATTTGATGTACTCGGAGAATTTTAAAATACAAATTGTAAACTTCTGTCCTTGATTCATTTTTTTCTGTATCGTAAGCCATTTAAGTAACAGCACAAGAGATAAGTTAATGAAATGATACAAACTTTTTTTACCGTTGCATTTTATTTTATTTTTTTTTTTCATGTTCAAAATGTACTTTAGTGCTTAAGTGCGTGAACAATTTTTAGAAGCTTTTGTCACCGTCTCCGGTACGAATGTTAAAAAAGATAATATAAAAAATCTGTCGGTGTGGTTGGTCCGGAGTACAAATTACAAATTATTAAAACATCCTTTCTCTATCATATTTGTTCGCATTACACGATGACAAAAATTTTTTAGATTAACCAATCAGAATTTTTTCGAAAAGGTATTGTTTATATTTATATACTCGTAACTTACATTATTAGGTTAATGGTGAGCAAAATCTTGTACGGGGAAAAAAAGTATATCACTTCAATATAATTATAGTACTGTCAGTGTATCAGCAACCATAAGCAGCGAAAATTTAATTAAACCTTATTTTATAACAATTTAACGTTTTGGTACTTTTTAAAAGTGAGGTAACGACGGTATTGACAGAAAACATATCGTAAAACCTACAGAAAAAAAGTTTCTTCAAAATGGCGAATTATTTGCTCAGTACCGCAAAACTATTCTTTTATAGAACATACGTAAACAAGCGAATAGACCGAAATGGTCCAGCTAGATTTTCCAATCTAACGCTCTCTAATTTTTTTACATGAGGGCGTGCGAAAGAACTTTCTTATGAAGAAGTAACGAATTGCGGCCACTTGACTGCCAAAATAGATGAGATTTTAAAATACTAAAAGGGAAAATGAAATCCAAAATTACGGCAGCAACAATGTGACAAAAAAAAAGTGCATTTATATGACGTCTTGTTTTACATTTCTAACAGGAAAAATAATAAATCCAATAATAAAAGTTAAGCATGTACTATTTCATTATTTTTAATAAAATAAGTTCACTTTATTCAGTTTTATTTTCTACTAGCTATTATCCACGGCTACGCCCGTGTATTAATACCTGTTTAAATCTGTACTTTGAAATTAATAAATTTTTTTTTGTTTTATCTGGAATTATATTTATGTAAAGATTCTTTCCCTCTTTATAGGAAACATGTTTATCACAGCCCAACAAAAATTAGTCCTCGTGTTCTTATTTGAAATTTTATAAAAATAATTTTTTTTTTATTCGTCCCGTATGTATTTCTGTACCGCTGGTCGCATCTCAACTACTTAAAGCCTCATATTTTGCGAAGGAGAGGGGGTAAAAAACTCATCCTTAACATAAAACCTTCGCTTAGATAACGGGAATACACACTGAAAATTTTAGCATGATCCGTCCAGCGGTAGAAGAATGCATACGGAACAAACATTCATTTTTATTTATATATACAGATTAATTCCGATTAATATTTTAATTATCGTATTTTTTAATAATGCGAAAAAATATTTCTGAATTTTTTTTATACAAGTGCTCAAATTTTACATTGTTTTATAAATATACACATCAATAAAAAGAGCATGAAACAGAATTCTTTGCATACAATTTTTTAAATAAAAAATTTTGCAGTTAAAACTCTTTAGTACGACCTTTCTAGGGTTCGAATTTATACGCGTTAAAAATTCATAGTAGAATGTGCATTATAAAAATAAAATAAAATTTTGTTTTCCACCTTAAATTTATATTAAAATCATTAAATTATAAATCTAAACATTTTTACACTTTGCGGTAATGACTTTTATCGAATTTTCAGTATGAGAATTATGTTTTACATCTGTTAAAGTAGCTTTCAGTATAGGAAACGACCTCTCCACATCACAAGACAGAACTGGTGAATATTTAAATACGGTCACTTCAGAAAAAGAATAAGGAATTTTATTTTCATCTGAGACTGTGAAGTTTACATTATTACTTGTAAGAAATTCCATCTCGCATTACAATCAAGTACGGAATTTAACTGGTTCTCAAAGCGGCACCAATAGTCATGTGGAAGGCAATGGCAAACCTGGCAAAACATCACTATACCGTCATATGCGCGCTGGTTAGTATACAGCAGACATAGACGACACTACATTTGTAGTGCGATAAATTAAACATTTACGATCAATTCTAAGTGTAATTGTACGTGTACACTAGCGTTGCAGATAACAGTTACCATGACCTATATCTGTAAAAAGAACGTACAAATTAGTGATGGGTAAGCTCGTTATTTCTTCGGATACCAATCCGAAACTGAATCGCGGGTTCGAGAACTGTCTCCCGAATACGTATCCATCGGACTTAAATGGATCCAGCATTTATGAGCAGCACAGTACACCCAACACTGGCACTATAATTTGCACTAGGTGTCCACACAGTGTACTGTCACCAGCGTTAGGTTAGATTGCGTGTGTTAGCAAGAAAGAAGAAAATTGCAAAATACAAATAGCTCATGCTGGAACGCATAATCATACAGAGAGTTGTGTGTTTATAGAAAACAAAAACAAAAACATAGAGAACGTTTCTTTCTAATTCTGTTGTTATCATTTTCACTTCTCTAGCTTATCTGGCACATTTCTGCTCTGTAGTCGGAGTTACATCATCAACTCCGCTTACAATAGTTTAGAACGAGTATTCGAGAGGAAACGGTAATGTTTACGAATTATGTCAAAAGAATACTTTTCACACTACATTTATTTATTTTACATACACGATCAATATAGGCTTTAGTCTTTTAACATTGATCATTCGTACTATATATATTACAAAATAACATAAATTGATCTATATACCCAAACAAAAAAGTTTTATTTGCTTATTTTTTACGTTTCATTCTTATTTCGTTAAATTTGTTTTTCATTTTTTAAAACAAATGTTATTATCGACAAAAGCAGTACATCAAAAGTAATGTTTAATTAAATGTTTTAACATGTTCTTGACAAAACTTATTGTACCGAGTAATTTTTCCTAGATTATCCTACCTTAAACGTTCTTTTTTCCCATATAGCATAAATAACATGAACATAGAAAATTTCGTTTTCATAAGAACTAACATATAAAAATGACATGCTTTCTTTTTTCTTTTTTAATGAAAATATAGATCCATCGAACCATTCATGCATTGCTTTATTGAAGTTGATATTTTTTGGGGAAAAACAAAAACAAAAAAAAATTAGCGAATAATTTCTGTACTCATTTTATAGTTTTAACCTGTTAGCGCCTAGTGTCTTTATTTGATGACAGTTCTGCTTTACATGATTCCAAGAATTTCCATGTTATGTAATTGACTTGTTCATAATTTGCATCGTATATTTACGATCCATTAAAGTTACGTATAGTCATTAAAAAATTTTTACGGTATTCAGTACACTTTTTTCTATGTTCTGTGTCATCTTCGATCTAATCAAATTCTTAATGATAATAAGACAAATGTTCCACTATACATTATCTAAAGTATTTTGTGATATCCATTTTTTTTATTACGACATGAATAATTTGCTGTTCTCAAATAACAACGCTGGGTGGTTTTCTTTTTCAGTGGAAAAGAACAGAGAATTTAGATTTGATGAAGAGATGGTTTTTTTTTTTTTTTTTTTTTTTTTAAAAAGGAATTAAGCAAAATACTGACGTTGATGAACTGAATATAAAATATTAAAAATTTTCTTCAGACACCTATTGTTAATGATATAGTTGGAACTCCACGTTTATTTTCTTTCTTCACTTTCTTTGTATCAATCAAGAGGCAATAATTTGATCGCATCTTTTATTGTTCCAGTAGCTTTCATTTTCTTCTTAATCAGTGTAATGAGTGTGTCAACACTGGTGAAAAAGTTGTCAAAAAATAGTTTATGATTTGGATAATCTGATTCTGGAATGTCAGTCAGCGCATTTATTACTCTTGCATCTGGAGGCTCTTCTTGGTTTTCTGTCTTGCCACAATGTGGTGAAAAACTGTACAGAAATCCATCTGAACTCGTAGGAGACTAAATTTTAAATCAAAATTTGATTGGTTTCACCCTAGAAACACAGTAGCTGAATGTTTTCCATAATAACGTACTGTTGTGCTCCAAACTTCCGTCGATATTATTCGCTGACACTGCGCTATAATCGCGGTGTTGCGAACCAAAAGTCCCGTTTTATGACGCAATGTTAACATCGCTGTTTACGTTTCGCCTAACGGTGTATACGCTATTCAATAAGCTTTATTCGCTGACGCCTTTAAATTCGCTACGCCTTCTTTTTTTTTTACTCACGCTTTTGTTGCGAATGACGTAATTTTAATCAGGTGGTCAGTCGACCAGTCCGATATATATATACAGGCCCGTTTTTCGATGTCCTTCTTCAGATTTAGTTTGATTCTGGTTCTAGGCAAAACCTATGCCGGAATAAGTCTCCGCGGTATCGGATTAACCGATAAATCGAACAAGTCTGTCCGATTAGTTTTTCGCCTTTCACAGCGCTAATCGTGTCTTCGCAGGCTAACGAATCCTTATATATCTATATCCGTTATTACCGCGTAATTTGATCACCACTTTCGTTTTTATGTGAAATAATAAAGTCGAAATAAAATTCGAACGTTCTTTGTTATTTTTCACCGAAAACTAGTTGATCAGTGTTCCCGTATTCATCCGGGATCACAACAGTACACCATCATTTATTCAAATTTGATTGGTTTGCTCCTCAGAAGCATTTTAGCTGAATGTTTTCCATAATAACGTACCATAATTTCATCAATTGAGAGTTCTGAATGGAGGACGCCAAATTTACCAAATTCCTTTTGTAGTTTATCAAAGTATAGCTAGAATTTCTACATCTCGACGGTTTTAATGTGATTTATACCGAAAATAATAGACGAACGGTAAATCAAAAAAGACAGGTGTCTTGATATTTTCCAATACGTTATTTTTTTTTTTTTTTTTTTTTTTAAGAGCATTTTAATCAATACTAAATACAGAAAAAATTCAAGATTTTACTAAAACTTTATTCAACAATATATATGTCAGTTATGTTTAATTAAAATAATTAAATGAATTTAACGCGAAATTCGATTTCAGATTATATCCGAAAGAAGAAATTAAGCACGTAAAACAGGGACGTAACAAGAACATTAGTTTGTCGGAAATTGTGATTCATTCAGGACCTCACTTGACGCTAAATAAGCTGTATACGAGATTATTGAACATTTTTACCATGCTTTTGCTGTTATCAATCTTAATAAAACTAACTTTGATAACTAAGACTTCTATAAGTATGCAAAATACAAAATACCTTCTATAGAAATGAGACCTATTTTCTTTACGAACTTTTAGTCAACGTGACATGTCCGTATTAAATATACGGACCGTTTGTTTATAGGAAGAAAAAATTCAGAATCAGTTTAGCTTTATAATTAAACGTATTATTTATTGGTAATATATTTGTAAAATAAGATCCCATTTCCGATTAACAATAGTAAAAGAAAAGCTAAGCTAGATATATTATAACCAATAATATAACTAGCAGAGTAATTATGATACCACCATAAAAGATAAATTTATCTTCCCTTGCTCGTCTTTCAATTTGCCTCATGGTCGTATTTGACAAGCCCAATGTATTTGCTACATCCATGAAACGACGTTGTATACTTTTTAGCGTAACACGTTGATTGCGCAAATTTTCCAATATATTAGTTCCAGAACCTATTAAGTCATCTATTCCTCGATTAGCATTCTGAAACGCAAGAAAGACGACTAATTGTAATTAAGAAGTATTACGAATTTTGATTACCGGATTATTTGTAATTAATTTTAACAAATTTCTGCAATAAAACATAATAAAAAATTGACGGGCAAATCGCCAAAACAATTTATATTTGATTCTAATATTTCAAAACGAATTATACTACTTAATAATGAACAGAATGATTAATTTCGAAACATTAGAGTTAAATATAAATTGTTTTAACGCAGTTTGTAACGAAAATAGATGTGCGGATAACTTCAACAACTACGGAAACCATTTTTCGTTTAAATCAATAAGACAAATATGATTTAGCTATTTTGAACATCTCAGTGTATGATTGTCAATTGATTCCGTAGGGTTACAGAATTTTGAAACAGTGCAATATTTTTATCGCGTCATTACGAGTTCTCTGGAACCCAAATAAAAGGTCCTTAAATTGCAGTGACAATCTAATTATTCTTATGACTACATACGACAGAACTTAATTAAGAGCAGCTGCATTTCAAGCATACATTTGACATGTTTTAATTTTACTAGTAAAAACGTTGCATTAAGATTCTGTTGAATGTTTGATTACCGTGATATTAGAATGAATGTATCAGTTGATGTTATGATAATGGAAGTCGTTTCGGACTAAGTTCCATCCTTGTTTATTACTTTTTATATCATTGATCTATACTTTAGGATTAACACAGATAACGGCGTGCTATATGTGTATTGATAAAAATTTTCAAAATTAAAATACATACAACATTGTATATTTTTTTCTATCCTAATGTATCATTTTTATTAGCACATTCTCGATAGATCTGTATGCAAGTTGTTCCTATTAACTTATATGGGCTACATCCAAAAATATGTTGTTTAAATTTATTCATTACTGATTTTTGTATTGAAAATCGTATAAATTTAAATATTATAAAAACAGACAGTTTTAAAAAAATGAAGTTTGAGGGAAACTTACAATATGTACTTACATTACGTTTTAAATATTTAAACAATATTTAAAACGTACAAAAAAGTAAGTTAACTTGAGAACGTATGGTAAAAAAGAAAACAATAAAATTTTCTAATTAATAAAAAACTAATCATAAATTTCCAGAAAACTTCGTAAACATGTAATATTTATAAAATTTTCACGTGCAGATGACACTGTTAATTCCGTTAATTAAACTTTTTTAGGATATAAGAATGCCGAGGTAAAAATTTGCAGGTAGAAAAAACATTAAAACTTGACAAATAAGAATACTTTTCAGAGTATTTATCATTTTAACGTAAAAAATTATTGAATTACTTTCCTTAGGCACTCATTTTTTTAAGCTAACCGCGAATTATTCGGAGTATACGCTTTCTGATATATTCATGGTTTATAGTTAAGTAGTATATTGTGAACCCGAACTTCACAACCCCCAATGCCCTGTCAAGGCGAGACTTACATTACTTTGTGTTACTTTACGTAAATATTGTACTATAAACATTCGTAAAATTTACTCATACTTTTATTCTATTTTTTATTTAAATACGAATCCAACAAAAAATGAATTATTATACTAAAAATTAATCATTTTTGAAAGTAGTATAATCTAAGCTGTTTCATTTTCAAAGTCCGATACGTAGTAGTTTCAAATAATTTTTGAGAAGATAATTTTAACAGTTACATTTTTGTTGCAAATCCTTTTCATAACGAATGCAGTACACATTGCGCAATAATACGATACTTATGGAGACATTAATATGAGATGTATATTAATGACGAAATTGTGCCCCGTGTTAACATGTAAAAGAACGAAAAATCAGTCGCTGGTTTATAAAGAGACGACAAAACAAAACAAATTATTTTGGATCTTCTTGATTTGTTTTACTATGTTAAAGACCTAATTAAGAGATAATCCCGTGTTAGTGTAATAGACAATAATATGGAGCATGTTCAGTTAGAGAATTTACCTACAAGTGCATGTTTTTTTGATTTTTTAATATGTGGAACTGTAATAGAAGTGACTCGTTAAAATTTATTCTATGAAATAGTTTTATTTCAACGAAAAGTGTACCTGTATGAAGAAATACATACCTGTAATGAGTTATGATGATTAATTGAACGATCGATCAAAATTGTGGTATCAGAAAGTCTACTATTAGTAGTAAATTGTGTATTCAAAAGCAAATTTCTATCTTCTTCCTCTTTTAATTTTCGTAACCTTTCAGATTCTAGCGATTTTAAAGTCATCTATAACAAAAACATGTACGTTACTTAATTTGAAAAACTTGATTGTTTAAAATAATTTGATGTTAATTCGCGCTAATCTCTGATTTTATTTAATAGTTATTTATTTGTATAAGATTTTAACGTAACAACTAAATAATTCGTAGTAAATGGTGATGGAAAAAAAAGTTAAATACAAAATAACAATAAATTGATAAACAATTGTAAAATAAATATGTAATTAACACCTGTAGTTGTGAAATGTCTAGCTTTAACTGATTGATTCTTATTTTAATATTTTGTCTTCGTGACGGTGGTTCCCGCTGTACTAAAATCTCAAGTCTATCACAATTACTAAAATCAGAGTACACATTTTTTGAACGCTTGTCATTTTACAATTATTTTTATATATGCAGGTTATTTATACAAAATATGAACAACAAATTGATATAATAGTTTGTTAATTGTTTAATTACCTAGAAGCGGTATTTAAATGAGTTTTTATTAAATTTAACAGCGGTTCTGGATCTTCACTTCGATTCCTTAGTTGAGTAACATTCAGTAATTGTTGCTGAACTTCTTTAACTAATTTATCAGTTTGAAAATAAATTGATTCCATTATATTCCCAGATTATTTTTTTAAATATTATCAACTGACTTTATATTTACACTTTTTAGTAAAACGAATATAATCGTCAAACAAAACCAGCATATTATAAACGAAACATTTACAACTCATCCGAATTCAAATAATGGAAATTTGTAAATATTACGTCATGATAAGAACGTGTGTACATAGATTTTCAAAAAGCGCAATTAGCTGCAGATTTCAGGAGGAATCGAAAAGAACTGATGATAATAACAGTACTAGAGAATAATCTAACCATATAGTGGAATATGTAAAAATTGTATCATTATAATTTTATTGTGTGAATATAAATAATATTTTTAAAAGAAGATTAATAAATTCAAAATTTTAGTACGGTATTTGAATAATAACTGAATAATCAGACAGATGTTTGATTATACTTTGAGGATTTATATTAATTAATTATTATGTTCCTTCATTACGGTAAAATAAATAATTAATTAGAAATAATTATGAACTATATTATTTTAAATAAAGTTGAAACAGGTTAAATTCGTTAAATTACAAACAGAACTGTATTTAAAATTAGTAAGTAATTAGAAAATAAAAGAAGTTTATGTATGTAATATTAATACATATTAATATAATTGAATAGTTTCTTTGAATCTATTAAATTGATTTTAAAAATTCATTTATCAACACTGAAAATATCTCTAATATGGAAATACGGTTAAAAATATTACCAAAAAGTGTAAGGCCTAATTTACACGATGCGAGTTGGAGGGTGAGTTGACAATGACAGTTACTGTACTGCAGCTACTGCTATCGAATAAACACTTAATACGAGTAGGTGTCAGGTCAGCTACTGTCATGAAGTCAATCCAAAATATTTTGTTTTACTGTTCACTCGCCTCATTCGGTCATGTGGTTTCATTTACGTTTTAATGTTTACATTCGATTTAGTTTAAATTTTACGTTAAGAGAAGTAATTTAAAAATTTGCGAACGGTATAGTAGCGATGACAATGTAAACTTTACTAGTTTATACAGAGAAAAAGAAGTTTTGTGGAAATCCGTTTCTTTTTTTTCGTTATTCGGTTTAATTATTGAAGTAAAATTAATGAAAACGATCGTATTACTTTATAAGCTACAATTTTCGGCTGTTCCGTCATGTTAGGCATAACACATGTACTATGAGTTAACAGTTACTTTCATCGTGTAAACAAAACAGTAACTCGTCCTATATTTTAGGCGAGTTTGTGAGATCAGCTACTGTCAATCTTTGAGTCAGTAACTCGCACTGTGTAAACCAGGCCTAACGAATAACGACCGAGGTTTCAATTTATTGCTTTTTTCATCAATTTCTAGGATTCCGTATACACATAATGTAACAATAACTTAAAATACGGTAGATTTGAATCGCAATGCTAAAAGGAACCATTTGCAATGCGACACGATCACACTCTTTGTATATACAATACTATATTATAGTATTTTTGATTTAACTTTTCGTTGGTCGCGCACCTCTTCCCAAACGTCGTTGGCCGCTTGGTAAGGGAATCCCCACGATTTCACTGTCTACTCATAATAGAAAATTATAAAAAAAACTAAACTAGTTACAACTATATAAATATTTTAAATCGACTTATGATATTTTAGTATACAAATAGCTAAACTATTTTATATAAACTATAAGTAGTTTGTTAAATATTTACATTAAAAAAAAGGCGGGGATTCCCTCATAGTGCGACCAACGAAAGTTTAATTGCAGAAGTGAAATAATAGTGGGTTCCGCGAAAAAATCATCATGGTTGCCATTCAAATGAAAAACGGGAAAACCACGAATAAGACAGAAATTTTTCATAAAACATGAAAGAAATAGTTTTTTTTTTGAAACTTAGAATTACATTTTACGTTGTAATTTCTACAATAAATTTTAAATCGAATATGTATTATTTTTATTTTTATTAAAATTTGAAAATAATCACATCATTTTCCATGAAAAAGTGGCTGTTCGTTTCCAAAACCTAATTACTTGTTCATTTCAAATAAAATTGATAGCGATCTGACTTTTAAATTAACTGATTATTCAGTTTTGTAATTATAAAAAAATTAAACAACAGATTTGCAACATGATAGGTTGTTTTTTGTCTAATTTGGTTAAATTGACGAGAAGGAGAAAGTGATTTTTTAATAATATTTCAATATTAAAGCAAGGCACTGTAAATCAGTGGCGGCTCGTGACAAATAAATCTGGAGGGCTCTAATGTAAAATTACATTAATTTAAAAAGTGTAATGACATAAACTTATCTTGCTTTTTTGTCTACATTTTAAACTAAATAAAACTGGTTTAATGCATTCAAGTTTTGATTTAATTAAAAAAAAAGATGTGAATACATTTTGTATTTAGATTGAAATTTATTAAATAATATTTTCTAATCTTTTCCTTATATAATGTACAATCCTTTGTGTTAAGTAAGTTTCACTGTTGACGTGTCCACAAAAAAAAAAAAAAAAAATTACATGTGGCGTGATTTTGTGAAATAAGGTAAGCCAAAATATAAAATCCGGGTCTTCTAAGGTTCTTTGTAAACTATATATGCTTCCTTGCATGTAATATTTTTATTACATTTTTCTTCTAGTTCTTCGAAATATTCTATTAATTTTTCTCAATTTTCGAAAACAATATTCATTGTACGCATATTATAGTTACAACGTGTATTCTAGGTAATTTACGATTTACAATTTCTTGCAGTAGATCACATCTATGAGCAGAATTTGAAAAAAAGCTTGCTACAGCGGACAAACTTGAAAAAAAGATTTTAATTTTAGAATCCTGGCTTGTTGCTTTTTGCATAATTAAATTCAACTGGCGCGCATAACAATGAATAAAATGACAGTATTTATATTTTTGTTTTATCTTCGCCTATACGCCATTTGTAGAATCGCTCATTATGTTTCATCGTAAGTTTAAGTAATTAGCTTAAAAGGTTAGTCTCTCCAATTAATTTATCTAATTCAGTTTCTAAAATGTTGAACGTTTGAAAAATCACCGTGTAAAGCAAGTGTCGACAAAAAGCAGTGCTTCTTGCATTCAAAAGTAACAAAATCCAGATCGCAAAATGTATTATTTAAAGAAGAAAAGCAAGGATAGAAATAGAACAAAAAAAGCAGCAAATTAGAACATGTGCTTCACCGGATAAACGGACGACGCAGCGCGCGACGCGGATGTATTGTTAAAACCGGCTATAATCACGTGTAAAATTGACGAGGGCTCACTTTTCGAGAGCCCTCAGACCCCTTTAAGTTACGCTCGGGAAACTTCAGCTTTATTCGTTTTTCGTGTGTATTTTATATGCGGCTTGGAGGCTCAAATATTCTGAGCCCACGTACTATATTATTGGATGTTAATATCATGTGATCAAAAAATCAGCTGTTAACGACCTTGACAGTATACTACACTACAAGTAGATCGTACAGTTCCAGCGCAATAAGCATGAACCCGACAACTGTTATCGGATGTTTCAGCTGTTCGTTTAACAAATCGCGCAAAATGCTTATTTTGCAATTATTTTTAAAATGCACTGTTGCAAAAAAAATTATTTTGAAATAAAAAATTCGTAACTCTGATTTTTTTTCTTGAAGTAATTAAATATTATGTATTTTTTGAAAACACACAGGGAGGCTGCGCCCTTGAGCCCCCTAGGACGAGCCGCCCCTGCTGTATATGTTCATTCATCCATGCGTGATTTTTGTATGTAAATTTTGATTATACGTAGTTACAGATTGATTTTTTTTTAGTCTATCATAGATCTTAGGACTGGCAGTCTGTTCGAAGAGAAAAATTCAAACTTTAATTCAATTTTTGAAAACGATTCGTTTAATAAAGAAAGCGACGCACAAGAAGATATTTCCGAAAGCGTAGTTGTTGATTGTTTAGTATGATTTACGTGATACATAAATTAATTACAAAGAAGTAGATTTTTAGTTATTTCATAGATAAGTCTTTTATTTTAATATTCTATTAAAGGTGGTTTGATTATTTACGTAGAATGCAAATTTGGAAAGCACGGTATATTGTACTGCAATTGAGAAACTAAGAGACGGAAACGAACATCAACGACTTTTGAAAAAAAGAAAATACAACGAATCCTATTTATCTTTCGGATTTATACCTGTAGGAGGGGCAGAGGAACCGGATGGGAGCAATACCTTATTTGCAAAACAATTCTACTAAACAGTTCACTGGTTCCAGTAAAGTTAAAACGACATTTTGACACAAACCATGCAAATCTAAATGAAAAAGACATCACTTTTTTTCGAAAATAAAAAAAACCGCATCAAGCCGTCGTGTCCAATTTCAATAAATCTGTAAAAGCCGATAATGAACATGCCACAAATGCATCATTCTTCTTAAGCTATAGGATTGCTCGATCTGCAAAACCACACACGATAGCCGAGAATTTAATTAAACCATGTGCATGTAAGATAAAGTTGGCTGCATATTTGGGGAAGAAGCAGTAAAGAAAGTTGTAGCAACGCAATGTTCCAACAACACTGTCTCTGACCGGATTCGTAAAATCTGATCACATCAAAGGTGAGGATTGATAGACTGAATTTTGCTATTAGTTAATTTATTTCTTTTTAATTATTAATCATTTCAAACAAACGGGTATGAACTTTAACACTATTTTTTCATTCTGATATGTTTACAATCTGTGAAAGTATAGATGTTGCTGGACTGTCAGTATTACTTGTATTTGTGAGGTATATTTTTGGTCTATCTGTTGAAGAAGATTTGCTTCTCTGCACTAGAGATGAAATATTCAATGTAATAGATTGTTATACGAGCAAACACATAATTGATTGGAATACATGTATTGATATATGCAATGATGGGGCTGCTGGAATGGTAGGAAAAATAAAAGGCACCGTATCAAGAACTAAAAATGTTGCGCCAAAATGTAGTAGCAGTCATCGCATTTTTTATCGACATGCTCTTGTAATGAAGAAAATACCATTATCATTAAAGAAAGTTTTGAATGAAGATGTACAGATCGTAAATTACATTAAATCTGGTCTTCTTCTTTAGTAAAGATTGTTCGAAACAATGTGTGGAAAAATGGGTAGTCAGCTTGAATCGGTCATCCTTCATACAGAAATCCGATGGTTTTCGAGAGGAAAACTTTTAGTTCGGTTATATGAACTTCGAGACGAGCTGAAGGTTTTTCAAATGAGGCAAAATGTGTCGGAATCGGTGAAAATTTTCGATGTTTTGCATGATGAATAATGGCTTATGAAATTAGCTTATCTTGCTGAAATTTTTGGAAAACTTAACGAGGTCACTGCATCTTTACAAGGAAAAACAACAATCATATTTACTGCGAACTCTAAAAAGTAAAATAAATTTTTGGATTTCTTGCATGGAAAAAAATTGTTGAATATTTTGCACTTTTAAATGAACTTCTCCAAGGAAACACGATAGAATTACCAACTGAAATTTAAAACATCATTAGTTAACATTTGGCGAACCCGTTAAAATCTTTGTCAGAATACTTCCAGATTACCGATAAAGACCGATAAAATTCATTTATCAATAAAGATAAATCTGAAACTTTATCAATGCTGGAATATGAATTACTTATTTATATTCAAAGTTCAACCGCTTTAAAGTACACATTTAAATCAGTGTCATTCAACGAGATTTGGGTTAGTATTAAAAATGAATACCCTTAAATAGCCATGAAGGCTATTTTAATTCTGCTCCGTTTTATAACTACATATAGATACGAGACAGGCTTTTCAGTTTATGCCGAAAAATAAATTCAGGAACAAATTGGATGCTACTGCGGATGTACGTATACAAATGTCAGACATTAAACCAAATGTTAATACTATTTCTAGTAAAATAGTGAAACAATTTTTTTTTTCTCATTAATTTGTTTAAAAATTTTTATTAAACAACCTTTATTTGCATATTTGAAATTTCGATACTTTTTATTATGAGTTAATAGAATGTGGAATCATAGTGAAAGTTGTAATTAAGAAGAAAATTAAATTTTGTTTACGTATCAACAATTACTTGTAAAGTTTTCATTTGGCACTGAGGGTTCCATAAAATAAAATTGATTTTATAAGGGTTCCGCGATAATAAAAGTTTGGGAACCGCTGGTCTAGATGTAATGGGTGCGAGTTAATGCTTATAGCATCTATCGACGTATGTGAACTAAAGATGAAAACCAGCATCGAGGAGAACTTTTTATTTTAAAATATTTAAACAAATACTGCATATTTCATAGTAGAAAAATTGTCTTAATTTTATAATAAATTATATAGACAGTATTCGTAGCTGTTTTATTTTTAAATATGTGAAATATTTTGTATACACTTACTAATAACTTTAACTCGAAATCATTTAAAATAAATACGCGCAGAATAAAAATTGTAAAAATAAAACTAGTTTATTATAATTATGTGAAAATAGCGAAGATTACAAAAGAGATGTGAAATGGAAGGAAAAGCAAAGCTATAATTTCAACTGAAATGACCATAAATTTAATAAATATTTTCGGTAGGAAATGATTTTAAAAAATTTATTTACGTGAACAATTTGCGCAGAGATTAACCGTCAGAACTCACATAACATTTAATTAAAATCGTCAATAATTTGCGAGTTTTTATTTATTTGTTTATTCGTTTTATAAAAATTCACGTCTTTATCAACTTATATTTGCATCATTCTATTCTTATATTTTCATATTTGAATATGCATTTCAATGATAATGGTTAAATGGACAACTTTTAATTGAATGTAATTGTAGAAATTATGTAAAGATCGTTTAACATTAAACGTTTTCTAAAGCACCTTAATTACTTCAAAAATCCTGTATCTCAGTTCATATTGCATTTTTTGTTGTACTATATAGAATAAGTGCACAAATAATAGATAACATTTTTTCTACGTTCGAGAGTTTAATTATGGTTTCTGCGATTATTATTAGTTGAATAATTTGTTGCATTGCCGTAAGATTGCTTTTAAAATTTATTTCCCTTTAATTCTTTATTTCATTTATTACCATTATTTCCGTTCATTGTTATTATTTCAAAATGCCACTCAACAAAATTCCTAACCATATTTGGGTATATTTAAATAATAACTGTAATGTTTTAATTATAAATTTATTTATGGAGAACTTATTTTTTAATATTCAAACCCCTACGATGTTGGAACCATGATTTAAAAACCGTTACATTCTACGTATAGAAGATAATTTCCCGAATTTTCATTGTTAATCGCTTTTATAATTATTTTGTAAATATAATCTTTCGCTCAATGCATAATGTTGCGTAATATTGAAGTCGGGACAAAGTCTTCAAATTAAAGTTGAACTATGAAAATTTATTATTATACTAATTACAATACAAAGAGTAATGTAGTAGAATATATGGTACAATATTCATAGTTGTGCTTTCGGATGCAATTAATATAATTATGTAGTACAAGTATGGTACATCATACATTTAATGACTTATTAGTACACTGAACAATATAAAATACAGAAGCAAAATTAGTACTCTAAAAAAAATTATTTAGAGATCAAAATCAATTAACAGTTAGAACAAAACCCGCTAAATGTTAATTGTTAACCGTTTTAAAACACCAGCGTATAGTTAAGATCCGCTGGCGCGATCTACTGGCATGGAAAAGAAGCAAAAAAAGTGGTATGAACATGTCGCGTTGCAAATAGTTCCTTTTAGCATTGCGATTCAATCTAGCTTAAAATATATTATGTCAAACAATTGACGAAACCGGTCGGACGAGAAGATTTTTTAAATATGTTTTATGTAATTTTTTAAATGTTAACAAAGTTTTTAGATGTTGTTAGTGAAATAATTTTGTTTATTTATAAATAGTTAATGTTATACTTCTTCTTCTTCTTCTTTTTAAGAGCCTTGCTCTTGTCTTGTAGCTTAACCTATTACCCTTTTCCATTTTTTTCTGTCTTGTGCTGTGTTCTTAATATTATTATAATCCATTTTCAGTTTGATTTTTGTTTGTTGTATCCATTTAAGTCGAGGTCTGCCTCGTTTCCTCTTCCTTTCTATTATTGTCGTTATGAAGGTGTTGTGGCGCAGTATGTGTCCCAAAAATCTGTCTCTTCTTTGTTCCAAAATTTTTATCAGCTTCCTTTCTTCTTCTATCATTTCCATTATTTCTTTATTTCTTTTTTTCTGCGTCCATGAAATATTTAAAATTCGGCGCCATCCCCACATTTCAAAGGCCTCCAATCGGTTTTTACGAGGGTTGATCAATAAGTACCCGTGTTTGATAACAGATGACACTGTTGAGTGAAACTGACATTACCATCGTGTACTGTTATCTATTAAAAGATAACATGCTGAATTTCAGATTAATTCATACGTTAGTTTTCTTGTGACAGTCAGTTTTATCGCACGTGTTTTGTATTTCTCGACAAAATGGAAAAAGATCAATATCGATCCGTAATTCGTTTTTTATTTTTGGATGGAAAAACGCGCGAAGAAGTAAAAGTGAAATTGGATTCTGCCTATTGGGACCCTTCACCATCTGTGACAACCGTGAGATATTGGTTTAACGAGTTTAAGGGTGGTCGTACAGCTGTTTTTGATGAAGAACGGCCAGGACGCCCGTCAGACGTGACTACCGAGGAAACCGTTGAAAAAGTCCATGACACGATTCTCGCTGATCACCGAACGAAAGTGTGCGAAGTAGCTGAGGCCGTAGGTGTCTCATACGGAACGGCAATCAAGATTTTAATTGATAAGATAGGTGTGAGAAAAGTGTCGGCCCGATGGGTGCCGCGATTGCTCACGGTGGACAACAAGCGGTTACGACTAACAATTTCGAAGCAGTGTTTGGACCGCTTTAAGCGAAATCCACAGGATTTTTTACGTCGAGTCATAACTGTTGATGAAACCTGGATACATTATTACACACCAGAGACCAAAAGACAGTCAAAACAATGGATTTTTCCGGGTGAATCTGTTCCGAAGAAGGCAAAGACGATTCTATCAGCCGGAAAGGTTATGGCCACGATTTTTTGGGATTCCAAAGGAATAATGCTCAGAATATAGGAAAAATATGAAACCCTCAGAATTTTAAAATTAAAGAGCCCAAATTTTGAACAATGTGAAAATCAAGTTTCAAGAAAAAAATTTAAAAAAAAATCCTCAACCAGATCTATGTAAGTTACGATATTGATTTTCTTTTTAATCTGTACATTAAGGTCTCCAGAATACAGGAAAAATAAAAAATTCAAAAAATTTTGATATTTAGGAATCAAAATTTTAGAAGACGTACGCTCAAAGCGGTAAGACTGGAAACTAAAAAAAAGTTCAAAACTATTCCCATGGTAGCTAGAGGGTCACTTTTTTTTAATGATGTATTTCAATCGGTAGAATATAGTAAAAATTCGTGACCCCCAAAATTTTAAAATTAAAGGGCTCAAATTTTGAAAAATAATTCAAACATACAAATTCTGTAATGATTGGGGAGTGATGTTAACAGTGACTTAATATATTATTGCTTAGATTCTGATTAAAAAAACAAATTTCATCATTGCATTTAAACAAATAAATACTGTTAATATTTTACTTTAAAAATAATTAAAATTAACATACTTCTCTTACATATATTACCCTGTTAGCGGTTTCAGTTGTTCAGATATTTTAATTTAAATCTAAATTTCACTATTTTGATTGACGTATTCAAAATATATGTGAACGCTGCAGTCTTTATGAAAATTTACCAAGTAAACTAATTTAAAGTCCGAAGGAACGGACCGCGAAGCGGCCAGCGAGACCAATCCCCTAGTATATATATATACTCGTATATATAACTCGGCCACTTTGGCCTTGTAAGGGGCTGTGCCCCTTGACCCCTCCTGTTTTCATTCCTGTCTCTTTCTCTTCTATACTTTGTATAAAATGATCAAAATTTACAACGTAATTCTCACTGGCATCAACACACACAAAAAATAACATAACCACAAAAATCCTATTCTAACATTTACCTTCCGTTATATAAAATTAAGACATTTTTTCGTTACATATTTCATTACATAAAATTGTGACATTTTTTAAATAACAATAACAAAAATCCTACAAAATATAACAAATGTTACATAAAATTGGGACATTTTCCTGGACATTTTTTCGAATGGGGGGTAGCCTAAGAATTATGTTGTAATTAATATATATATATATACAAATTGCCCGTAGCGCTATGTCCAGACTGAATAAGATATGGAATGATGGTTCTGTAACGAAAAACACAAAAGTAAAATTGGTTAACACACTGATTTTCTCGATCTTACTGTACGCAGCAGAAACTTGGACACTGAAAAAGGCAACTATAAGACGAGTAGATAATTTCCAGATGTGGTGTTGGCGAAGGGTTCTTAAAATACCCTGGACGGCGAAACGAACCAATACATCTGTAATAGAAGAAATCGGGACTGCGCAACGATTATCCAGTATTGTACTCAGCCGTAAGACGAAATTTTTTGTACACCTTATGCCCAGAGAAAATGGAATGGAGCGCTGGCTGATACAGGCGAAAGTGGAAGGCAAGAAATCCAGAGATCGACCACCAGCGCGATGGACTAATGCGATACAGGATGTAACGGGTCTGAGCTTACAGATGTCCTGTCTCAAAGCAGAGAATCGCGAGCAATGGCGAAAAATAATTAAATCGGCGTCGCCATGATCACGACACCCCTCTGGGGTTTTTGACCAAATAATGATACATATACCAATTTGTGGAGAATTAGAGTTCTGACAACCAATTTTTTCCCAATTAAAATGTAGATAAAACAAAAAATTGCTATATCCATACATTATATATTTTTTTTTTTTTTGAGAAAATGATTTTAATTTTTTACTGGTAAGGTTGCATTGAACTGCTACATAGAATTTGTTTATTTGTAGAAATTTTGTAAAAAACTAAGCATATTTAAATTAATGAAGAGCCCCAGAGGGAAACCGAAACAAGAAAAAAAAATGGAGAGCCGTTTTTTTTTGTTTTTTTTTTTACCGTAAGAAATCTAAGTTTTAATTATTGAGCGAAAGAAAAAAAAAGCTATGTATTTATTTTGAAAAAGTTGTAAAAATCTTTTGAAATCAGTTGTCATTATACAAGTTATAAAAATAATTAAATTTTTTGGAAAATTATTATAAACAGTTTAAAAGTTTTAAAAGCAAATTGTCTTTAAAAAATTATATTTTTTCGCAGAAGCATCTTTCAGCCTTTGTGTATAAAAATGTTTTGCTCTTTTTGATCCATGAAATACGCTGAGGCAGCCGTACTAAACATTTTGCGATTATATGTAGGCAGGTAAATTTAAATTTAAATAAATATTGTTTTGTTAACTCTTATCATTATAATTTTAGTTAAAGAAATTATGTAGATGCTGCAGTTCATTACAATTTGAAAACATGTGAAAGAAAGGTTTCTGTTTTAAAATTATAAAATCATTTAATTTAAAACTTGTATATATGTTTAAATGATGATTCAGATAATTTTAGTATTATTTATTATATTAGAAAAATTGAGAATTTATCACTGGATAATTCAAATAATTAAAAAAAAATTAAACGCCTTTTAGGTGATTGATTTTTTTTTCCACTTGATCTTAATAAATCCATTGCTTCTCTTTCTTTCTCAATTGAACACTGAAAAGTTCTTATGTATTCTTTGATACGTACTGCATCAACTGATGTTTTCTGAAGCTGATTGTACAAAATGTCCACATGAGGCATAATCCTATGAAAAACAGTCAGCCAAAAAATAAACCTTGGATCTTTCAACATACGTCGGATGGCACCTGCTTGATTTATTGTTATGTTCTGCTTACTTGACTGTTCTAGTTCATACATGCATTTAATTAAATCATCTTGGTATTCATACACAGTATTAATTATTCTGCTCCTAAAATTCCACCTTGTAGCTGAACAATGAGGTACTCTTCTTCCAACAATCTTGTCTAAAACTTCAGTTCTCTGTGAAGATCGACTGAAAAAATTAGCAATGTCACTAATATTAGAAAAAAATATTCGAACTTGCTAATTTCGGTTTGCTGCTTAATTAATAATCAAGTTTAGTTGATGTGCATAGCAATGTACAAAATGAGCATTTTTATATGTATTCTTAATAAGAGCTTGAACTCCCGAATGGGAACCACTCATTACATTTGTACCATCATAACTTTGTGATATTAGTTTTTCTGTGCTGTCTATCACGATTTTTAATATTGCATCAATACACTGAGCAATTGATTCTGCATCATGCCCAGAAGGATTACAAAATCCCCAGAATCTCTCAACTGGCTGCCCACTAGGTAAAATATACCGAAAAACAATAGCTAACTGAAACATAGATGACACGTCAGTTGTTTCATCTGCAATTACAGAGAGGAAACTTGCTTTTTTGATTTCTTCCTTTATATGATTCTGGGAAACAACAATCCAACAAATCATTCTGAATTTCTTTTGACGTTCCTTTAAAAATGGTGGCATTAGCAAGATGATCTTTTAATGTTGAATTTAGTTCTGCTGAAAAATTAATAAGACCTCTAAATATACCCGGATTTACAGTCTACTTGTTCATTATGACCACGAAGTGCAAGTTCAAATGCACCACAAAATAGAATACAATCTATAATTTTGGAAAGAACATAACGATTTTTTTCAACTTGCTCATTGTGCTTTTTAACTGAAGCACGGTATGCAGTATTAAGTTGTTGCCGAATGTCAACTTTGCCTAGCAAATTAAACTCTAACACAGAATTTAAATGAGAATGTAAACATTCATGCTTATTAATTTTTTGTGTTAAGTGCGATAAATCAGCTACACCACATTTTACCCAACTTGAATCTCCATTCTGTTTATTAAATAACAGACAATAATAACAGAAGAGGTGATTAGTTAATTCACAGCCACAAATCCATAAATATTTATTATACACATCTGACTTAAACTGCCTCTTAAAAGTCCTGCTTTTTGAGTTGGTTATTTGTGTAATATTAAGATCTGGTGTCGGTCTTCCCAGTTTCATTGATATTTTTTCTTCTAATGATAATAATGAAAAATTGATCTTCTTTATATCAGAAACAGTGATTACATTTAATGACATATTTTCTATTCCTATGCTGAATCTTATTGAAAATGAGCAAACATGAAAGGAATTTTAAATATAATAATAAAAATAGGCAAAAGACGTTATTTTATTTTAATTCACTTATAAATCGATGCCTAATAAAAAAGTAATTGGAACAGTATATTTAGCTAAATTAATGTTTTTTATAAGGCACTAATTGTATTAAACAATACAACAAACGCTTATAATGTACCACTATTCTTTATTTTACCTTGAAAGTTTCCTATGATTATTTTACCGGCTAATGACTTATAATTAAATTATAAATAAACCAATAGGTTTTACACGATTTTATTTAATTATATTTAGTTTCTCATCACAATAGCTGCATATTATTTTTAAATATTTCAGTGAGAATATAATTAGCACTTTTTATCCTTAAGTAAAATTACAATTTTAAGTAGAAACTACGTCACTATTAAAAATATTTGAATGAATATATGCGGTCCATCATTAAAAACTAAACTCTGTTCCCAATGATTGACTGTGTATACATATTCAAAACGTTAGTAGTATTTTTAATAGTGATGAGGTTTCTAACAAAAATTTTAATTTTAATAATATGAACTGTGAAAACTCGTTACATATTTTTATTCGAGTACATTAAAAATAAACAAAAGTTAAAATTTTGCAAAATGTTGGTTGTTATTGTTTTTTGTCTATGTAATATTTATATTTTATCATTACTTTAATTTGTCGATTATTACAATTATTTTAAATTTGCTTAAAAAGAAAAACAATTAAATTTTTATGCTAAAATATCCAGCCATCTTGAACAGTATCATTTTACATAATGCATGTCTCACCAAAAAGAGTATAATAAAATGACAAAAGATACAGTAGAAATTAGTTATAAAAACATTCAAAGAGATGAATAATCCGGTCATTATATCCCATATCAAATAAAGCATTATAATTTTTTAATGTTTAAAATTTACTACTAATGAATAGTTCGTTATGAAAATGACACAAAATATTTTATGGCATAAGTTACGCTGAATAAGTAATCATTTATTTATAATTATAACTACACATATTTCTTAGTCAAAAACACAAAACCACTTTATTTTTTGTACATAAAAGCATGATAATAAAAAAACTTAAAACACTATAAAGCAAGAGTAAGAGAAAAGAAACTGTAGCAAAACGGAAGTGGTTTGATATTTTCTTACTTTTGAAGAAATTTATAATTTTTCGATTTTTTATTATAATAAAATAAGTATAGTAGTCTTTTTCTAATATTTTTTGCAATGGTCTTACCACAGGTTTTCATCAATGTTATATTTATAATAAACATTTTACATGTCACACTAACAAAATAAACAGAACAAAAAATAACGGTATATCTGTTCTGTTTGTATAAATTTCATTTCTTCATTGAAAAAGATTAAGGATGATGTTTTTGTTAAATTCATCTGCATAAATCTTTCAAAGCTAAATGCTAATTGGTATGCCGTTATAACCAATTTTTACTGTATTTCAATATTTGGAAATTATAATGTTGACAAATAAAATCACAGTAATTTTAAACACATAACTGTTTTTAAATGTACAATATTGTACTAACTTGTATATGTATGCAATACAATGACACAATCGATATAATATAGATGCAATTATACACTTTTCTTATAAAATAAAAGTAAAAATAAACATATAAATATACTGCAATAAAACTTTATTTCCTTCAAAACTCAAATATGGTTAGAAACAGTAAATATGTAAACATATAATCGTTTTATGAAAATTTATCGATTAATTCTGTTTATAATCAAATTCACTTCATTAAAGTACTGCACACCTACAAAATATAATCTTGCCAGAACAACGCCTATCGTTTGGTTCACACTTCGAGTGTGCTCCATCAAGCCTATGTAACACATGCACTAACCAAACATCATTTTTATCTCTCTGACACACTACTACATTGTACTTACATGGTTTTCGATCGCATGTGCTACAAGTAGCCTTCACACTAAAAGAATTCCGAAAAAAATTTAATTACTTTTTAAAAATATAAAATCAATTTATTTTTAACATTAATTTTACTAATAGTGATATATAAATAATAAATATAAATAAAAATATTGGATTCTACTTTTTTAAAGTTGAATCCAGGGTGTTCACGCGCCAATGTGAACACATGGACGAGCCGCCACTGATCTTTTGGCAATTTATTGAATTAAGATATTTTAAATAGTAAAATAGAAGGTTTTTTTTCTTTCTTTTTTTGGATTTGCCGAAAATGGCGTCTGAATCAGTAAAATGGTTGATCCATATGAATATGAGTTATGCGCGAACAAACAAAAAAAAAAAAAACATACGCGACGAACACGTAACCTCTTTTTATTTGTAAGTCGGAAAAAATTAAAAATTAAAGGCAAGTTTATTGACATAAAAAATTTAAAGTATACTATTAGATTAATAGGTCATTTTTGCTTAATATTAACTTTACTTTTCGTTTATTAACTTTTTAAATACACCTTCTTTTTAATGGGTAATCGTCCGCTGCGGACAAGTCTAACGCAATAAAGAGAAAACAAATAAACAAATAAATACACTTTCTGCTTCTTTTTAAGATTTAAAAAGAAAATATTCGAAACAAATTTCTGTCCAAAACGAAAAAATTTAGAAAAAGAAAAAAATTATTCTGTTTGTTTATTAATGAGGAACTTAGATAAAACTAGCATAAATGTGCATTGTTTTCAATTTGTAATAAAAGCGTTTGTTCGTTTAAAACTCTTTATTTAGATCATTTTTCTTTCTTTTTTTCTGGAACTCCAAACTTTAATGTTCATGTCACAACACTAGACAGCAATAAGGCTTTTATATACTGACTGATAAGGCGGGTGGGATTTATACAGTACTG
This sequence comes from Icerya purchasi, assembly GCA_039619475.1. Classification (NCBI taxonomy): domain Eukaryota; kingdom Metazoa; phylum Arthropoda; class Insecta; order Hemiptera; family Monophlebidae; genus Icerya; species Icerya purchasi. The sequence goes on along the minus strand of CM077116.1, from coordinate 93,033,164 downwards.
GACTTCATTTGGAATAACTCGCAAATATTAATCGGAGTCGTCGTTTCGCGTATATTTACATTAATCATTTTTAGCGGTATTTTTTCACTTCTGATTTTCATATGAACGTTTTTGTTGGTTTTTCGAAAATAAAAGATTAACAGCGGAATCAAATAGAAAAAAAAATGATGCGTTTAGTCTGTTTAAAATTTAACAATGATGGCGCGTTATTGCCAACACAAAATCATTCGCATGTTTGTCTGACTTTTTTTTTATTACCTGAGTAACCGAAACCTTAAATTTAGGCGAAATGGGAAGTCACCGTTTAAAAATTGGTTAAATAAAAATCATCAGTCCAGTGAGTTGTTTAATAAAAGAATATCGAACAAATGTTGTTAGAGGAATGTAGAAGTATTAAAATAACGAAGATAAAATAAAATGAAACAGACTCGATATTAAAAACAACAGACAAGATTTATAGTTTTAAAACATAAGGACTCAATGAAACAAAAAATATAAAGATGTACAAATAATTTCGATATAATGAACTAAAATAATACATACAGAGATCACACTCCCATACAAGTAATGGTAAAAGTGCAGAGCAGCATCTCCAGTTCATATTGGTTGTTTAGTTTATATTCTTACATATGATGTTATTATTTAGTTCATTATTAACCTATCAGTAAAATTATTTTCTGTATTACTGAAATTAAAAAAAAAAAATAAATAATTTTTGGGTTTTAAAGTATTATAAATTTAATATTAAGCTTTCGTTGGTCGCGCTATGATGGAATCCCCGCATTTTTGTTTTTAATGTAAATATTTAACAAACTACTTATAGTTTACATAAAATAGTTTAGCTATTCATATATTGAAATGTCATAAGTCGATCTAAAATATTTATATAGTTGTAATTACTTTAGTTTTCTTTATAATAATTTTTTATTGTGAGTAGACCATGAAATCACGGGGATTCCTTCACTGTGCGACCACAATCGTAGGTAAACCGCCTGAACAATGATAATGCAAGCAGAAAACCATGAGTCCGTTCCTATTATTAACACTAACCACGTCGATAATGCAAACGGTAATGGAGATAATTTAATCAACACTTATAAACCGATTCTGTTTACCTGGAAATTCTACTAACACCACTAACATTAATTATAATGTGTCACATCAAACTCGAAATCCTGCTACAGTCTCCTATTCCGATAAGGTAAAAACGAACATAACGTCAATATTAAATTTCGAACACCCTACCGAGGAGCAAGGCATAATATTCAATTATTTGCCAAACGCAAAATTGATAGATTATCTTCAAGCAGTTAAACTTGTTGTCAAAGACTCGAAAGATATTATTGCCGCTTTCCGAATCAGCAATAACAGAATTGTAATCTTCTTAGCCAATAAGAATAAAGTCAGTGAGGTAGTACACATTTATGAAGGAATTAAAATTGGGCAACATTTTATAAAGGCCAGGAGGCTAAATTCATCTTCTAGAAAAGTGCTTTTATCTAACGTCAGTCCAATTATTCCGAATAGTGTAATAGAAAAATACCCAAAAGAAACTTTAAAATTACAACCAGTCTCTCACACTTCAATATTACGTGCTCAACCACAAAATGAAGAATTCAGGCACATCGGAAGCTGGCGCCGGCAGCTGAACGCTAACATACCGGATAACGTTAAACTACCTGACTCCTTCCTATTAACATACAATGACAGGAAGTTTAGGATATTTATCACCTTCGATGAGTTGATATGCTTTAGATGCCACGGAAATGGGCATAAAGGTGAGGACTCCCCCTAAACACAGACATTGAGTAGGCCGACCTGTATGACAATGAACATATACAGAACGATCGGTTGTATGCTCCTACAATTAGTGAAAAAGAAACCAAGGCACAAATAGATTGTACAAATGGGCAAAATAACACATCATTAGACGTTGAAATATAAAAAAATTTTCCAGCGCTTCCGGATAGTAACTTGCAGTCAACTATGCATAAAATAGCCGCGACTTTAGATTCATTGTCATCCTCGGCCCACGTCAGCTCAAATGTAGCACTAACAAAACCTAATTAGGAAGAGCCCAAGAAGAAAGCAAAAGGCGCAAAAAAACAAAAGAAGGAATCTGCCAAGTCACAGGAAAATACAGAGGACGAGGAAACAAACTAGGCGGTGGGGATATCGCTGAATGAAATATTTAAAAGTTACGTCGATCAAGAAGAACTACAAGCGCCTAAACATACACTGACACCGAAAAACCTCATGGTGTACATTGACATGTGTGAAAAAGTACAAAATGCGTATCAAATAGCGACTGAATTTGCGAATGATATACCCGGCCTAATCCAGCAGTTGGAATACTGTCACGCCTGTATAAAACATCGCCAAATGAAAATCAAAATTACTAAAATAACGAACGTACTAGAGTTGATTATGACTACGGCTATTCAATAATAATGGAACGGCTTATAATATCTTGGAACTACCATGGGCTATACACTCACTATGAGTACTTAATAAATCTAATCGCAATGTATAACCCACTTGTTCTTTGTATAAAGGAGACCCATTTAAAGTCTAACCAGCACTTAAAACTAACAAATTATCACATACTTGAATCAAAGCCAGTGCATGGTGGATGTGCGCATGGAGGAGTTGTCTTAGCCGTTTGTGTAGACATAAATTTCTAACAAGTAATTCTGCCAACAGATACTCAAGCACTTGCAGTTAAAATTTACAAGCTGGTACCACTTTCAATCTGTACTATTTATCTTCCCCCTAGCCAGAAGGTAAAGATAGAAGATATCCAACAACTGCTCAGCCTCAAACCACCACCATTTATATTCATAGGCGACTTCAACACTCACTCCCCTTTATGGGGAGCTTCCAAATGTAATTAGAATGGTCGCATACTATAGCAAATGCTAGAGAATCGAAATTTGACAATTCTAGCCACTGGTGAGCCTACGCATTTTAATTTTTCTTATGCTGCATGGTCAATAATCGACCTATGCTTTATATCTCCAAAGTTGTTAAGCCTTTACCATGCGGATCTAGCAGGAAGCGACCACGTACCAATTGTCATAGACTGTAATTGTGCTCCAAATAGCACACAGCAAAAGGTACCTACATAAATGGAACCCAGCAAGAACAAACTGGACAAAATACACAGAAGCTTTGGCTGCAAAAAAGTTAACTTTCTATAACGAACAATCAAAAGTGCACTAGAACGTGTTAATTTTAACAGATCTATTGGTACAAACGGCACTCTCCAGTTATACTATTCCACTGACAAAACGTTCCAAGAAAATCCCATGGTGGTCAATAGCCTGTTCCGAAGTGATAAAAAACTGAAGAAAGGCCCTGCAGAAACTCAAGAAGTATCCATCACTAGACAACTTAATTGAATTTAGGAAACTAAGAGCTAAAGCTAGATTGACACTAAATTAGGCGAAAAAAAAGTCCTGGAACAACTTTGTATCTGCTATAACTGCCTCTACGCCATCAAGACTCATCTGGAAAAAAATTAAGGCGATAGAAGGGTGCAGTAGTTACTTTATACCATCTACGCTGATCATAAATAACAAAATAATTACGGATTAATTCTTGGTAATAAATGAGTTCGCAAAATTTTTTTGCCCAGGCTTCTGGCGATATTAGTCTACGCCAAAAGTATCAAGAGAACAAAGCCTCACCATGTAACTCAGAGTTTGACTTTAATTTAAGTAATTCAGAACTATACAACCAGTTATTCTCTAGAGAGGAACTTATTGAAGCTATTCAACAGTCGAAAGCCACGTCCCCAGGACAGAATGGTGTTCACATCTATATGTTACAAAAAGCTTCAGAAACAGTCATAAGTCAAATACTCACTATCTTTAATGCGATATGGTCAACATCAAGAATACCAATGAACTGGAAACTGACTGAAATTGTACCTATAATAAAAGATACTAAAAATACCCACTGTATAGATAACTATTGATCGATATCGTGTTGAGTAAAGTACTGGAGAAAATAGTAAATATCAGGTTGAGGTGGGAGCTGGGAGCTAAAAACCTCATCTCTCCCTATCAAGATGGCTTATGGAAAATGCGATCCACAATAGACCAAGTGCTATACCTAATGGAATCTATTCGGGAGCCGTTCTCCCGGAAACTCCATCTAATAGCAATTTTTCTCGACCTAAGTAAAGCTTTCGATCACACCTCAAGCCACAAGGTATAAGTGGAAGTTTCGCGGACTCCTACCATTTTTATCAAAAACTTTCTTGCTGACCGCTGTGCATAGTAAAAATTGGAAACTCAAGATCCAAAACGATACGACTGGAGAATAGAATCGCACAAGGCTCGATGTTAGGATCCACCTTATTTAATATTGCAATTAACGATGTTACAGATATTATCAAACCACTGGTAAAAGTATCGACGTTCGCCGATGATCTCGTTGTATTCACCAGTTGTTCAAACATCAAGCTAGGAACGAATACCCTGCAAAGAGCAATTAACGATCTTTCATCATGGCCAGACAAAAGTGGATTCAAATTCTCTGCTGAAAAAACTAAAGTCGTGCACTTCTGCAAAATTTGGCGTTGTCATCATTCTATAAAAATTTACCGTAATAACTCAATAATAACTCAAGTGGAGACAGCAAAATATTTAGGATTTGTCTTTAACAACAGATCGTCATGGAAACAGCACATTTCTTACTTTAAAAAATTGTGCATTAAAAAGCTCAACATCATAAAGAAGTTATCACACCCAACTTTCGGAGTTCATCGAACATCGTTGTTTCGAGTGTATCAAGCACAGATTCGGTCAAAATGCGCCTATGGAACCCCACTATACTCAACAGCATCAAAGGCGCTACTTTCAACACCTGGCAGCCTTCAACATACAGCTATTCGTGTATCCATTGAAGCGTTTCGCACAACTCCTATCGCAAGTTTACTGTGCGAGGCCTCAGAGCTGCCCCCACATATGAGACGGAATTATCACATACTGGTTCCTCTTCTCCACACAATATCCTCGCCAAATTTACCTACTTCAAAACAGATTTTACGATCTCTCCAAGCAAACTCCTTTTTAAGCTTGCACTTTCTCTCTTTGACAGTCTTTACGTTGAACTTCCTATCGAGAATATACGCACAATCAAATATAAGCATACCTTTGTGTCTCAAAATTAAAGAGCTGTCATATGTCGAACGTTCCTTTAATCCGATCTTGCCGCTATGGTCCTGCTGGCTCGATAAATTTGATTTTTCCCTGATTAAACACCACTCATCAAGATTTGCATTGTACACAAGATACTCTCAACGAGAAGGTTTCACATCTTTTATACCAATGCTTCAAAATCGCAGAACCACGTAGGAGGTGCTGTTATCCAAAATTCCGTCGTGGTAGATAGTTGTTCACTACCCGAAACTTTTTCAGCAAAATCTGCGGAGCTATATAGAATAAGGCTGGCAATCGAATGTGTAATCACTGCGAACAAAAACAATATAGTAATCTGCACAGACTCTCTCGGGGCCCTACAATGCATACAGAAAAGATCAATGCACCCAATTGATGATGATATTTGTTGTTATTTACTACGTTCTCCCGCACTGGTCGCGTCTTTCCTCTGGATACCTGGACATGGAAATATTCCTGGAAACAGACTACCGGATGAGGAATTAAAGAAGCCTACTAAAAACTGTACCCCATTGAACATTAAAACGCCGTTTGAAGATATGAAAAACTGATTAAAAGAGCTTCTGCTGGAGCCATGGCGACAGGATTGGATAAATAAATCGGAGGAACCTTCCCATCTACACTTTATCAAAAAGCAAATATGCACATGGAATCACCAGCCAGATAGCCGCAGGGAGCAGGTCGTCTTGGGCCGCCTGCGTTTAGGGCATACTAGCCTGACGCACAAGCACATCCTCGACAAAACTCCGCACAGGCAGTGTCTCGTATGCAATTCGAACATTACCGTAAAACACCCCCTGCTAGAATGTTCTTGCTATTCCGTCCTCCAGCAAAAATTGAACATCAGCAGTAACATTGCTACCATCCTCCAGGATGACCCTAATACAATTTCCTCTATGTCCTCTTTCCTAAAATCCGCTGGTTTCTTCCATTTAATATAACCCGTTATTAAATTAGCTTGCACGCTTCTAGCTTAGTTGCTGTACATAGCGCGTATTAAAAAAAAAAAAAGAAAAAAAAAAGAAGGTAAAACATTGGGGGCGCACGAATTGCGCACCAAACCCTAACACAGTGGCAAGTCACACACGAATTGCGCACCAGACCCGAAATAGCCCACCCGCTGACAACTCGAATTGCGCACCGCCTTTAAAAAAAATACTGTGATTTTATAAAATCGATGAAGGAATAAAATGAGTAAAAGTCGCTCTTTCAGTGACTTCCAAAATGTGTTATCGTAATGAAACGTTTACTATTTGGAATAATAACCGAACTACATTTCAGTCGATTAAAAAAGCCTTTAACGTTTGCGAAAAATAGGCTACTATCCCGTTAACAGTACGATTGTTATTCGAGTACACATTTAAGGAATGTTGCATAAAATAGAATAATTTTTGCACGAATATTATATAAAATAACGTAAATTACCATAATATTTCTAACTGAATATGTAGAATTTTCAGCGCACGGAATATTATGTTTCATGAAGCTTCTATTTCACATTAATACAAAATACTTTCATATCAACTGATTAATGTACATAAAATATAAATGTGACCATGTCAAATTTTCGAGTTTGACAAATTAAATATGTTGTTATAATATAGAGTTACTTACGAGTTTGAGGGAACCGAGTTTCGGGAAAGTTTCAGTTCAGATTTTATTTTATCCATTAATCAGTGTTCAATCTCAGTTATAAATTGTCATTTGAATTAAAACCAAATTAGTTAAAAATTTGCAATTACTTCAAACCGATACATATGTTAAAATAAATAGTTTTCAGCAAGCAATAGTTCCAATAAAACATAAAAATATAAAGTACAAAAGGGATTTTATAACTAAGAAATTAGCCCAGTTGCAATCTGGGGAAATAGATAGGTTGCATTTCGTAAAATGCTGTTCCTATAAAGCAGCTGTATATAGCTTCCCTACGTCGTAATAGTTTATTTGTAGTTTTATTTTAAATTTTATAATAATGTTTATATTTATTTATTAGGTTAAGTTTAATTCACATTTTAATTTATCATACAGTAATAAAAAATCTGATGGGTTCATTCTATTTATCTGTTCTTTTATTGATATTATGATTATACACTATTTATACAGTTTTATTTTGTCCTTAAGGAAATATATTTTTTTAAAGTTTTATTAAACTAGTCGCAAATTTTGAAAGTTTTTTTACAAAACTGAAATATGGTTTCATTACTTCCGTGTAATGTTTTCCAGTAATACAGAACATGCCCGGGAAAATTTTTTTTTTTTGAACTTTTAAGTTTCCAGCACCCTCCGGTAATTTAAATTTGAGCTAAAATATCGTTATATTTTTCTTTCCAAAATATCCGTTTATATATTTCTGAAAACTACATTCGTTTACCGTTTTTAGATCCAAATGGGGTTTAAATTAAGTGGTTATTGGAAATGTTTATTGTGATGCAAAGTTTGTTGTTTATTGTATATTTTAAACTTCAGGAATAATATCGGTTGGTGATTTATGCATTTTGAAGTGATTTTTAGATAATTTTAAATTTGTCATATTACATATTCTTAACTCGTTGCGCGACTTTTAGCGCTCAGGGGTTAGAAGAGTTGTTCGAACGTTAGCATTTTCTGAAAGAGCATTTAATACTATTTTTGTATATAGCTTTACATTTTAACGTGTAAGCGTCATAATTTTTCCTCATAAAGAAACATCAAAAATTATCATCCGGCTTATAATAAGTACATAACAGTAATTAGACACTGTTTAAAATACTGCTCTATTTTTAATCATAGAAATAAAATGATGTTTCAAAATTGTTATTTTACAGGGGCTTTGTAGAAATCAAAAACTGTTCTAGAAATATTCATCCCCATAATAAAACTGTTAACACTGATAATTGCTTAACATTAATGGTAACACGAAATTAACATTAACGTATATATGAAAGTGAAATATTTGATTAAAAATAATAACTTACAAATAAGGAAAAATTTTAGCTGCCGCTATGTCAAGAGGTAGTATACACGTTTAATCATAAATATAATTCTTTTGAAACTAGAAAGATCACAAATGTAGACAATTAGGAGTAAGCTAAATTACTGAAAGTTGAGCTAACTGGTAAATTGCAAAATCCGGAATCAATTTTTTATGATTAAAACATAAATATATCACAGTTATTTATCGGAACTACTTGTTTTAAAAACAAAAATGGAACTAGAAGTTTAAACAATTACGTTTTTTTAAAATTAATCTGGCGTATTCTAAAATATTTTCTAATAAACCGTTATACAGGAAATATTTTTAATACATAAGCAGATGTAGTATTTTTCATTCGATACGTAAAAATGTTGAAAGTTATCGAACATTAAAAATATAGTACGATCAAGCGCCATCAGTTTTGGAAACCCTTAGTCCAGTGAACAGCTATTATGGTCCGAGCGTCGTTTTCGTTTGTTTTTTTATATTTCATGCCTGCAAACTTCCGGTGCGTAATTCGTGTGTGGAGATTACATACCTTTTTTTAACTATTGACTCAGGTAAATAACGGTGCTCAATTCGAGTGTGGCCAAAAAATTGTATCCTTGCGTAGGGGTCAAGCTAATTTTTTCTATCCGTTACAATTGTAGTATATGTGTTTTCGAAAAATTTAAATTTTAGGTTAATTTTAAAATACAAATTTCAACACTTCATAATTTTACATGCTATTCTTATGTGGGTGTAAGTTTAATCTATCTATCGTTGCAAGTAGTATGTTTTTGGAAAGTAATTGTAAAAATTTGAATTCAACATTGACATGAAAGCACATTTTAAGAATAATTAGTGTAATTATTTAATTTTAGTTTTAAGAAAGATATTATAAAATTATTACTTCAAAAGCATTTACAAAATTTCTTTGTTTATTTTCCGTTTTTTTGTTTTCGTTTTTTTAATTTTTCGCGATTATGTCCGCTGATATTGAGTTATGCGACTCGCCGTATAATTCTACATTTTTTCAAACGGAAGAAGAAATTATTCAGTTTTATATTCGCTATCATATTCTTTTGCATTTTAGCTGAATTTCATTTTTGTGAGTTTCTTTTAGCTACGAATTCTTTTTTCTTCAATTTATTAGCCTATTTAAATTTTTTTTTTTTTTGACAAAATATAGTTTGTTAAATATGGAATTTCAGTTCCTACAGCGAATACCAAACTCCCGACAAATACATCAACTTTTTAGCACTGCCGCAGAAATGTATCTGGTTTATTAAAGTATGTAAATTTACTATATTTATTTAATGTGCTGTTTTTTTAAAATTACTACTCATTTTTATCTTATTTTAACATTATTTTCAAATTTCCTCTTCGTTAATTTACTTTTTTTCGCGCTTATTTTAACATCTTTTTTTTTTATGTTCGGTTTTTTTCGCGCCAATTTCATTTTTAGTCAAAATTTTGCTTCGTTCATTTTCACTCTTATTCACAGTTTGTGTTAGTTCACATAGTATGAATAAGACCAAAAATAAACGAACTGAAATTTCGACCAAAAATGAACTGGAGACGCAGTTCTGCACGCTAATGCTTTCCGGAGAATGTGTAAATTTTCCGGTGGGAGCCAAAAATTGTGAAAAAAGCAACATTACGGAATTTAAAACAATCTAAAAAATCATTTAAAAATTTATAATATGCCATATGATAATTCGTTAAACGCAAAATTTAAATATCTAACAAAAATCAAACACATTATCACAAATTATTAACATTTTGGATAAATAATTAATTTGATTCTTTCTCTGGATACAAAAACATCAAAAGCAAAATTATATCTTTGTAACTAGTAATTTACCAGTACTGGAGAACCGGCATGTCCAACAGATGACAGGTTAATTGTAATGTATAATCTTTCTATTAAAACGACAAAATTATATCGTTAATACTACCTAGTCGCCGCGATAGCTGGTGACGTGAACTCTTGATTGCTGAGATAATGGTTAAGAGTTCGATTCCCAGCGACGGTTAAAAAAGAAATTAGACTAATTTAAAAATGAGAAATGAACTGATTTAATAAGAAATAGAATGATGTAATTAATAATGAGTAGTTAGTGGTCAAATGGTATTCATAGCCAGGCTAAAAAAAATAAAAAAATAAATACTACCTATTCCATTATAATACTATGAATTTAGATTAATTACATAAAATTAGTCGCGAGAGCAGTAAGAAGAAGTCGGCGATTATTATTAACTGATTTTTTTTGTTTACCATCATTCATTATTAATATAAAATAATTCAAACACACACATACACACAAAATAAAAACGATTACCAGATTAACTACAAAAATAACGTTACGTCTTTTTTATAATTTTGCATATAATATATGAAAGTCTAGTAAGATTGGTCAAAAATATAAGAAAAAAAAAAGATATATTGGCACAAATAAAATTCAAATAATAAAAATAAAATAATAGAAAAAATAAAACATAATTTAGAATGGGTGGTGCGAGCGTAAATGTGCGCATGTCTGAAATCCTGTTATCGGTTGCGGTAGCCAATCATCGTCCATCTAGAAAAAAGGATTTACCTGATAGGGTCAACTACAGCGATCGCAGGCTCAAGGGAGGGAGAAATTGGAAAAAATCGGAGAAAAGATTTTTTATAGTAGGGCAGTCGCGTTTTATCCACGGTGAAGTTAATTACTCTCCAGTTTGGTCGGTCGCACGTTAACCATCCAGTCTTGGTAAAGCAGTCGTGGCCTTTCCAGAAAAAGTTATAAAATTTGTGTCGCGATATGTCGTCCTGTAAAGTATAGTCGGTACTCTTATTAGTAATGACATAAAATTGTTAAGTATCGAAATTATTAAGTCCGGTAAATTGTGATGAATCGCAGAACACGAATGAATAGCCTGATTAACATGAACAAACTGCCAACCAACGGATCATCACCGGCAACAATGTTACGTAAAAATTTTATTTTATATTTAATTACTTGTGTATATTATTTCGTTGTCGTATCCGTAACCAAAGATTGTGTTTTTCAGCGATCGACCGGTACAGAAAGATCGGTGGATCATAAAATATATTGGTTAAAATTCAATCGGATAATTTAATCTAATAATAATTATGGCCATAAAAAATATAACTAGAATAAATTTAGTTAATTATTCTTCAGATTGGTTGGTTGCACGTTAACTATCAGTCTTGGCAAAGCAGGTGGTCTTTCCAGAAAAAGTTATAAAATTTGTTTCGCTCTCAATCGTTCTAAACAAAAAAAGTATACACATATTTTTTAAACGCAGTATCCACCGCTCGTCCTTTATTTGCAAACAGAAAACAAAAAAAAAAACATTACATATATGCATCAATTATAAATTGCGCTATCTTTATCTAACCAAAATACTTTTCTTTAAATTTTTTTTTGTTGATTTTTTTGAAAATTGTTTTTACAAATAAAATTTTGTACTATTTCGTTACAAAATCTACTTTCTTCTTTCTTAAGTGAAATTGTTTATTTTCATTTATTCCCATTTGCGTTTCGCGGTCCGTTCCTTCGGGCATAAAATTATTCCACTTTGTAAATTTTCATAAAGACTGCAGCGTTCACGTATATTTATTTAAAGAAAAAAAAAAAAAAAAGGAGTACATGAATACATCAACCAAAAAAGCGACGAAGTTTAGATTAAAACATCTGAAAACCTAAAACTGCTGCAGGAGCAATATATGTGACTAGAATATGTTAAAGGATATAGCAGGGTAAGATAGTGAAGAAAATAAACATTATTTTTCTGCTGATTTTCAATTCTTGCGGCTCACAAAATACTGCAAACATTCATATTCGCTTTGGTTTTCAACTAAAATTACTTCTAAATATCTTTCAATATATTAGAGACAATTGAATTTATCTAGATTTTTAAAACACCCCTTATAAACTAAAAAACCCGTTTGTTTGGAATTTTTTTGCCGCATTTAGCTTCTACGAGAGGTTGAAAAAAGTTTCGTTTTGGTCTTAAGTTTATGCAAAAAACTTCATAAGTAATTTCCAGTATTCCGGACACAAGGAACATGCAATTGTAACGTTTAGGTTTAGTTCGTTATGTAACCAACTATACGTTAGGTCCAGGGATGCCAACCACGAAGTTTGACGTTCGTGGATTTTAATTATTTAGTTATATTTTATTATTTATGAATGAAAATTATTTCGTTGCAATTATCAGAAAAACCAATGTATTAAGACAAATTAAACTCACACCTATCTTTCGGGACCGGTCGACCGCTGAAAAACACAATTATTAGTTATAAAAATCAATAAAAAATTAAATGTAATCCAAAACGCTACGTATCACTGTTGTCGGCGGTGATCCTGGATCCGTAGGTCGGTGATGCGGCGGTTGGTCGGCACAGATAACTTGGGCCTGATATTGGTTAAATCTATGAACGTTCGATCGCTTTCGATATCTCTTCACTATCGTCGCGAATATCGAAATTATATTCTTTGAACAATTTAATAAACGCGAACTGACCATTATATTATGTCCTGTTATTCTTTCTTTCAATCATTTTCTGGTACCGCTATTTTACACCCACGACCTTTTCTTTTACCGGTTTTTAAACAGAATATTCTATTTGTAATTTTCTAAAAACCTAGTCCTTCGTGACCGATCACTCATAAGTTTTTCTCTTCAATTGTAAAGATCGTATTCTGTGGTCGAATTGTTTTTTCACCATCTAGTTGCCTTTTCTCGGACCGGTTGTCTCTTATTTTCGGGTGGTGTAGATTACTCGACCTTTTCTATCACATTCGTGTACCTGATCGAACCTTGTTTCGTTTGAGCTTTCACGCGCAGCAACAGGACATTCCTATTTTATTTGACCGCTAGCTGTTCGGTTCGCACGGTATCTTCTTACTATTATTAATACATGCCAATTTCTTGCAGTCATCGTTTATTAGTTTTTATGGTTTTTTGAAAAAAAAACGAATGCAGCGATGCCGGTTTTTTGTCGCTTTTGCAAGGGTCTCGATCTGAAGTTTCACACATTTGCGTCTTGGTCAATTCCGAGGGCCACTCTTCGTTCCTTTTAAATCTTTTGTCTTGGTCACGAACTCGCATGCGAATTATTTTCTCTTTCGACTGCCTGCATTTTTTTTTATCTTTTCGGGCACCGGAATTTTATATGTATAAATAAATGTTCCGAATGCACATACCGTTGTTTCGATCTCGTTGTCAAGTTCTTACGACCGTTCTGTTTCGACGTTTGTCGGTGATCGCTCTTTGACCATATGCCGATTGCAGCGGTCGTCATACTCTACGACCTTTCGTTTTATATGGTCCTCGGATAATGTATTTTCTCTCTTAGCGAATCACGCCGCTTTTCGAATAACAATTATTACTTCTTTATTTACAATATCTTTATAATTTCTCTGCCGACTGACAACTGTATTTACTATTTCTCATGCCGGAGAAACCAAATTCGAAATTTTATGTGATTTTACTTTACGTACCCGAAATAATATAATTTGAAAAGGCTCCCTATTTTGGAGAACTTAAATTTTTTCTTTCTATATTTACAAATTGATCGCAACTGTTAGAATTCCTCTTAAATGCTATTAATAACATTTAAATTTTTATTCCCTCTAACATCTATAAACATGATTTAAATATTTGCACATTACTCCTAAATCATTTCTCGATACGAATAAACTATTTACAACATAAGTATTTACACTTTATATCAGTTACACATTAATATCCCGTTCAGCTGGGACACCGAACTAACACCTTTTTATTAATCTTTTAACATTGATGGGTCCTCTCGGCCACTCTTTTCAATTTAAATTTTTTTTTTTTTTTACGTGCTTTATATTTATAATTATACTTATATTATCTACCTCTACCAGCTAGACCCTTATTTAGATCCATAAAATATGTACAACACGATATATTTACCTTCCGACAAGGTATGACATTTATATTTACTTATGCTACATATTTCCACTTTCTCATGAATCTCTATTTGCATTTATTATAAATTTACTATATACATATATACAAAGTTTTATGTTGCGAGTCGGAGATTATCCTGGTTATGGGTGCCCTTACTGATGCCTTTCTCCTCATCCTAAATCTCAAAAACATTATCAAAGACTTTTCGTTTGATCATGTATGGTCCTTCATATATCAAGTTGAGTTTCTGACACCGTTTTTGTTGTTTATTTGATAATGTATGTGTTTTAATCAATACTTTCTCACCGACTTTGAATTCGGTGCCGGAGAATTTATCATTTCTTAACTTTCTCGCTAATGCTGACTTTTTTATCTTGTCCCTTGCTATATTACGTGCCAGCGCATAATTTTCTTTTCGGTTTTCGGGGTACTCGATATCTTTTTTAACTATTCGCTCAGATCTTTCTCGTCTTAATAAATATTGTGGACTAAATCCGGTGACGGTGTTTGGAAGATCATTTAAAATGTCCTCTATTCGTTTTATATATTTGACCCATGAATTATGCCGCTTATGCGCGTACAATCGTAATAACTTTGTTATTTCTCGATTTATCCTTTCCACTGGGTTACACTTCGGGGAATATGTGGATGTATGTCGTAATTCTACGAGTTCATTTTTGCAATATAGTTCCCAATCTTTACTTCTAAAAATTGTGGCGTTATCACATATCATCGCCTTTGGTCGTCCCACATTCTTCAGATAATCGTTTAATTTTGTAATTATTGCTCTCGTGGTAGCTCGTCCTAATGTATAAATTTTTGTATTTTTCGTGAATATGTCATGTATCACTACTAAATTTGTCCACTCTCCCGACCTTTGGTAATGGACCCTTAATATCTACGGAGATTAGCTCGAGGAGGTACTCGCTTATGATACATTTCATCTTCGACTTATTTCGTTCATTCATCGGTTTAACTTTCTTACATAACTGACAATTTTTTATTTGATTTCGAACTTGTTTACTTAAGCCCCTTGTCACACAGTCTTCACTTATCAGAGCTTTCGTTCTTTTTATTTCCGGATGACCGAAATAAGTATGCGTTTCCCAAATAATAGGAATTAATAAATTTTCCGGGAAACATAGCTTCCATTCTCCTTCCTGTCTAGTTTTTACAAATAAGACTTCCTTGTGGACTTTATAAAATTCTTGCAGTTTTTTCGTGTTTTCTAATTTTTCTTTTACTTGTCCCCATGCCTTGTCTTCGCTTTAATCTTTAACTATATTCTTTAACAAATTTTTTAATCCTGCCTCTTTATTAATAGATAGCTGATTAATTCTTACGTATTTCTCGTTCTCTCCTTCATTCTCCTCGAAATCGGCGACAGTATTCTTTTCTCCCTTAATGTAATTTACCTCCAATGAAAATTGTTGCAAATATAATGACCAACGGTCTAGCTTCTCGTTGGTCCATTTCGATTCGTAGAGGAATTTTAAACATTGGTGATCCGTCGCGACGACGGTTTTGTAACCTTGTATAATAATTTAAAATTTTTGACAAACATATACAATACTTAATAGTTCTTTCTCAGTAATCCCGTATTTTCTTTCCTATTTATTTAAGATTCGGCTAATAAACATAATCGGATAGGGAATTCCCTCTTTGTATTGGTATAATTGTGCTCCTATCGCTATACCCGATGCATCGCAGGACATGTAAAATGGTTTTGTATAGTCGGGCGGTTGAAGGCTTTACACTCTCCGAAAATTTCTCTTTAAAATTTTTAAACGATTTTTCCGTTATCTCATTCCATTCAAAATTCTCTGATTTCCCCACTAGTTCACTTACGGGTTCTAAAAAATGCGCATAGTCGCTAATGAATTTTCGATAAAAATTTGCCAACCCCATAAATCGTTGCACCTCCTTCCGATTTCTTGGCGACGGAAAGTTTTTAATTTTTTCGATTTTTTCCGGTATCATAGATATTCCCTCCGACGATAGTTTATAACCCACAAAATTTACCTTACTCTTTTGCTATTTCTGTTTTCGTTAGGTTTACCGTCATATTCGCTGCTTTTAATTTATTAAAAATATTGTCCAGCTGTGTAATGTGTTCTTCCTCACTCTTGGAAAATACTAATAGGTCATATATATATGACAACGTGTATTCTGAAGTCATCTCCTAGGATTTTCCTCATTGCTCTCACAAAGGAGGCTCCCGAATTTTTATTAGTCCGAATGGGACTCTAGTATATTCGTAACACCTCCCTTCGAATGTAAATGCGGTGTATTTTCTCGACTCTAACTTCAAGGGAATTTGTAGGAAACTTTGTACCAAATCGATCGATGTTATATATTGCGCTGATTTAAACCTTGTGAGCAGTTGATCGATTGGCATTGGCGCCTCATGTTCTTTTATAATATTTTTATTGATATATCTAGCATCCAAACAGATTCTGATATCTACATTTTTCTTAGTAACCGCCACGATTGGGTTCCGATAAGACGAAGTGGATGTTTCAATAATTCCGGCTTTCAACATCGCCTCAATTTCTTTTTCTACCCCGTGTCACCTACTTTCAGGTATCAGGTAAGTCCGATTACATATAATCGCTTCCGCTGTTTTCAACTTTATTTCATATTCATATTAATTGCAACAACGCAGCTGTTCCTCAAATAATACTTTATGTCTTAAGAGCATTTCTCTTTTCCTTTCGGTGTCTAATTGGCTCTTCTCTACTTTATCAGAAATTTTTTCCTCTACTAATTCTATACCGATTCCGATGTTGGAATACTCGTTTCTACTAAATTTTTTAATTTCGTTCTCACTCTCTATCATACTTATTTCTAGGGTTTCTTTAGTTTTCCCTGAGAATTTCGTTCGTATTTTATTCCCCTTTTCATTTTCCCATTTCATTACATCGTTCCGGAAACACAATTTTACCCGAAATTTATGAAAAAAATCATTACCTATTACAGGTGGGACATTTAATTTATTAATTACATATGTGTGAATCCAACCCATTTCATCCCTAATATTTATCGGCAATTTTATTTGGGTATTAATTTTATACGTACTTTTATTACAGGCGGTTACCACGTTTAATTTACTGACTGGCAGTTGAGGCAACCCGGTTCTCTTGTATTGTTTATTAATTTCTTGCCAGGTTTCTTAGGAAATTGCGGTTATGTCGGACCCCGAATCTAACAAAGTTTCATATTCTCGGTTAAATAACTTTACTTTAATAATTGGCCGTAGCACCTCCCTCTGCTGTTCCTCAAATTATTCCTCCCGTAATAATATATCTTCAATTTCTAATTTTTGAGTTTTTTTTATTATTTTTTATCTCACGTCCAACTTCGCCTTTCTCGAGAGACCCGGACTAAGTTACTCGTGGCGGTCCCGAAAATGGTTGTTGAGGACGCGGTCAAGCAGGAAGAAGCCTTTTCGGTTCAGGTGTAGCTTATCCACCCTTTGGTCCTTCCCGATGAATTCCTCGTAGTGATCCTCTTTAATAGTTGGTAGAGCATCACTACTGTTATCCTTAATCAATTCTTTACTGAAGTCGATCACAGTGACAACTTCATCTTCTCTTGCCCGAATGACGTCGTTATATCTGCTCCACGTCTCCCAGTGACGTTTATCTTTTTCTAAATTATACACGAGAGGAATCGTCATTAGAACGATTCGTCGTACTTTCCGATCTTTTAATAGATGTATTAATTCATCCAGATCTTTCGTAATTTTGTCGGCGCTGTCGCCGGCTCGGAGGTTATTGGTGCCGATCATTACTAGGACCTTTGCCCCAACTTGTAAAAATTTCTCCTGATCGCATTCGTCAATCCATCTATTCTCTGTCCTCCTCGACAGTACCCTATGGTATAAGCTCCGTTAATGATGGTAGCGTAAGTATTTAATTGTTCTTTGGAAAACCGAACTAATTGAGAATCTTCCAACAATTGATATCCTTTATAGTTCGGTTCTATGTCCTTATCTACGGATATTTGATATGTTTTCTTTTTATTTAGATTGTAATTATTATTATAAATGTTATCAGGTTTAGTTGCGCTTTTATTGTCTCCTGCCTCCCGTCGAATCCCTTTCTCGAAATCCTCCTCCTTGGCTTCTTCCTTTATGGCAGAAATTAGCTCACTTTTTGAGCGGATGTTTCTGCACCTCAACATCCATTTGATTTCGCGGGGCAGGCAATTTCTAATGATGTTAATAAATTCCTCGCCTATTTGGATATCTAAATATTCAATTTTGTTTATCCGAGTCAAAATAAATCTCTTGAGGTTCTCCATCCGGCCGGTATACTTTGGCATTGAGAAAAACTCGCCACGGAGCCGACTCTGTTCTTCTTGACTCCAAAATTTTTCTTTTAGAGTCGTCTTTAACGCTTCGAAACTGGTGCACTGTCTCAGGGCTTTAGCCAATTGCACTTTTCTCCGCTAATATTATTAATAGTGATTTCAATCGGTAAATCTTCAGACACTTCCCACTCGGCGAAGCCAGCTTCCAATTTTGAAATGAAGTTTCTCATTATCTCCATCGTACGGGGTAATTTTCTTAATTTCGTTCATCCTCTGTTCCTTATGAGACTTTGAACTATCTCTAGGTTCTTTAGTTTGATACAGTTTTTTCAATTCGGCTAATTTTCGGTCTAGCTCGTTTATT
This sequence comes from Icerya purchasi, assembly GCA_039619475.1. NCBI lineage: Eukaryota > Metazoa > Arthropoda > Insecta > Hemiptera > Monophlebidae > Icerya > Icerya purchasi. The sequence continues at coordinate 93,014,407 of CM077116.1, read as the reverse complement.
CGTATGCCCTTGTTCCGGTCGACTTCCTCAACCTCGGATAGACATTGGTTTTTCAATTCATCTAGCTTTGAAGCTTATTCATTAAATTTTCCGTTCTCTACGCGACTCCCTTCCACACCTTCGGCTATCTCTCGCCAGTTTTCCTCTAATCCTTCTACCGCGTTTCTCCATTCCGAACGTAACTTACCCTCGCTTTCTTCAATTTTCTCTTGCCATTCCTCTCTCATGCTCTCACCGCAACTATTCAACTCTTTCTCCATCTTTTTCCACCTCTTCCCTTCTTCCGTCCGTTCCTTCTTTCGAGCCGCGCTTTCCTTCTTTCTATTCTCGCGTTCCTTCTTCATCTCTTTCGACAATCTTTTCACTTCTGCGCGGTCCGCTTTTCTCTCCTTCTCATTATTTTTCCGTTCCAGCTCAACCTTCCGCTCTAGACGCTCTTCCCATTCTCCGACCTTAGCCTCGACCATCTCTGTTATTTCTATTTTAAAATGATTAAATTTATCATTGATATTATCGTTTATAGCTTCAAATTTATTATTGACTTCTTCCCTAATTTCTTTAACATTATTGTTTATTTCGTCAAATTTTCCGTTCAATCCTGCTTTTTTAATTCATTAAATTGAGATTTGAAAAAAGATAATAATTCGGACGTATCCATTTTTACTAGCTATTATTTTTAAATTAAAAGGAAAATTAAAATTTCAATACAAATCAACCTGGGGTTTCTTCTAAGATTGTTCCCCACCAGGGATGCCAAATGTAACGTTTAGGTTTAGTTCGTTATGTAACTAACTATACGTTAGGTCCAGGGATGCCAACCACGAAGTTTGACGTTCGTGGATTTTAATTGTTTAGTTATATTTCATTATTTATGAATGAAAATTATTTCGTTGCAATTATCAGAAAAACCAATGTATTAAGACAAATTAAACTCACACCTATCTTTCGGGACCGGTCGACCGCTGAAAAACACAATTATTAGTTATAAAAATCAATAAAAAATTAAATGTAATCCAAAACGCTACGTATCACTGTTGTCGGCGGTGATCCTGGATCCGTAGGTCGGCGATGCGGCGGTCGGTCGGCACGGAGAACTTGGACCCGATATTGGTTGAATCGATGAACGTTCGATCGCTTTCGATATTTCTTCACTATCGTCGCGATGATCGAAATTATATTCTTTGAACAAAAAACCACCACTGTTTTCTTAACTTTTAATAAACGCGAAACTTCCGTTAAAATGATTAACTCCTCCGCGAAGGTATTCTTTACCGATCACAGGTAAAATGGAAACCGTTCAAATGGACCAAAAACACAACTCAAAGCGAGGTCAAATTCGGGGACTGATTTCCCGGTAAAAAACAAACTAACTGGCTCGTAAAAAAACAAAAAACAACTGAATGCACGGTGAAAAACAGTGACTGTCCGTTTTCAAAAATCTTCTTTTTCGGTCATTCCAAATTTCTCTCCGCCTTTTCGCCGTGACCACTGGACTCGGCCGAATCAAGTAGATCCTTAGGGTTTTACTGGCCGGTGATTGGCCACCCCAACCGACAACAGTTCCAGGCACGAGCACACTCGCACTCGCACCACACATTCCAAATTATTTTTATTATTTCATATTATTTTTTATTTTATTTTCTAAAATTTTATACGCATCCCCTGTACTGGACACGTTACACAATGAAAACGTTTTTATTTGCTTTTCTACTATATTTTTGGCTGGATTTTTTATTTTCCTATCTTACAAAATACTGATGCAATAAAATAATAAATAAAATCAACGGTTAAATCAAAGAATAAATTATTTCGGATACTTTGTTTACATGTTGTCATTTTTTATTTTTATATTTTTAGCTTAAATGATTTAACAACAGTTCGTTATAATATTTAAAATATAAATAATATAAAAAGAAATATTTAAAGACTAATTTTCGTCTTGTTTTTAGATCGGTTTATTCTTACAATGAGGTAAAAAATAATGTAAATTGAAAATAAGCAATAGAATTTATATTGTTTCTTTTATCTGGAAAGACACTGTCATTATTGTCATACATTTTAAATATAATGAATATAGAGATAATTAATATAGCAGCTAATAATCTTAATGTACAGTTACAGCTGATCATCTTCATTGCTGTCTTCTTGTATAACCGGTATATCATTCAGCATAGAAAAGTTTTGTAAGATGTTCGTTCAGTAGGTTTTATTAATTTTTATAGATATCGTGCATGTGATAAGTAATATATTACCGCAGCGGCATGTGCACAACAGCCAATGGTTTGCATACCATTAGCACTCTCACAGTACTATGGAACTACTATGTTTGGAACTATTCGATATATACTGTATGTAGCAGTTATACGTCTGACTACTCATGTGGCGAGATCGTACTAGAATTTTGATAATTTCTGACGATTCCTTCCGGTACTGAAGATTGATTTCTTCGGAATCGTTCATCATGTCAGCTAAATATGAAATTGCTAACTATAATTAATGAGTGCCAGTAAAAGATAATTCCAAATCTTTTTCTGTCCACTCTGAAAAATCCATGACGTCTGCAGATGTCAATTTTTTGAAAAAGAACTTTTCGGCGACTCCACTTCCCTATCACCACCTTTAAATATATAACATTTTCTGTATTATCGTGATTCATTAGTTGAGATAAAACTTCATTGGTGCCTACACGGGAAATAAAGCGTGAACTAAATTCATTGTGCTAGAAACAAATGATTTTACAGTATACTTCAGCATCCTCAAGCAACGTATTATTAAACTGGTTGTGAAGTAATTTACATTTTTGGCCTCTACTACACCGTGGATGGCTTTAATAATCCAACAAACCATTGTTAACCGACGAGAGTGTCTTCTGCAGTTGAGAGCTGATACTCTTTTTCTTTTAACGAAGGCACATATATGAATTATTTCAGTATCTTGTGAAACGTAAAACTAAAATACCAACCAAACAACTAGCAAAAAAATAAGGTTTATTTTTTTTCTTCTATATTCTTTTTGTTCAAAATACTGGAAAGTACTTATTATGCCATTCTGTATAAAACTGAGGCCAAAATTTTTTCTTGTACCAGCTCATAGGAGCTAAATATGGCCAAAAATGCGAAAACAACTTTTTTTTTAGTTTTTAAGGGGCGTTCGCAGTTTTTAAAAATTCGAATGAATTCATTTGAGTAGTTTCTCGTAAAATACTTTAATATATTGGAGCGTCTTTCTAAGTCATTGTAGTTGAAAATCAAGATGAATAAGGGTCAGTTCAGTATTTTGTGAGCCATAAAAATGACAAACCAGTAGAAAAATGAGATTTAAATGTTTCGTTTCATATTCTTTGCGTCTCAAATACTGGGAAGTACTTATTATGTCTTTTTGTATAAATCTGAGGCTAAAAAAAAGTTTTTATCAGCTCATAGCTGCTACATTTGACCGAAAATGCAAAAAAAAAAAGGGTTTTTTATTATTTTTAAGGTGCGTCAACCCCTTTAAAAAATCTGGAAAAATTCATGATGGTAGTTTAGCATAAAATACATGATATTTAATTTTTCCTGCGAGGTTTTTTTGTATTTTTAGGTTAGGTTTTGTTGATGAATAAGTCTGAAAATATTTTCTAATTGTAGGGGTTTGAAATATCTTCAATTTGAGCCCAACATGAATAATATCGGTCAACATTTTAGATTTTGCAGGGCGCTCCTTAACGGGTAGCGGGCTGAAACTTTTACGATGATAGTATTTTCCGATGCCTGACACGATGGTATAATTTTTATAACGATTGGTTTGGAGGTATTTTTCACTATTTTACCCTGCTATGTCCTTTAATTCTTTGTAAAGTAAGATGCGAGCAATATTTATTTTAGTAAGATGCGAGCAATATTTATTTTAGTAAGATGCGAGCAATATTTATTTTAGTAAGATGCGAGCAATATTTATTTTTTTAAATGCAATGATGATTTTTTTTTTTTTACTAAAATCTAAATAATAATATATTAAGTCACTGTTGACCATCATTCTGAATTTGCAAGCTTCCCTTCAATTTTAAAATTTCGGGGGTCTCGTATTTTTCCTATATTCTAGCGATTGAAATATATAATTAAAAAAAAAGGGCGTCTGATATCATAAGGGCAGTGGTAAAATTGAAGGAAATAAAGTCTACAGAAAAATACAAGGGAAACTGTTGGAATTAGCTAAAGAAAGACGAAGCTCGTCTAATTTAAAGAAACAAAAAATGTAAAGAACAAGGTAAGCTTAAAAGTTATGCTGTGGATGACCGATTATAGATCAAAAATCATATTATGTCGAATCGTTCGAAGAAATGGATGAAAAAATTAGAGCTGCTATTCAAAGATCCTTACAAGATTGGCCAGATTTTAGGGACCAATGCATATCTTATAAATTTAGGCGGCACACTGGCAATCGGAATACCTAATGCGGTTGATTTACGACCGGCATAGAATTAAGAGTGTTGATTTCCTTTAGTGAAGAATCTTCTCATGGAGGTCCACGTATTTACAGATGATTTGGTGTTCTCTGTTTTAGGATAGATTTCAGAAAAACAGTAAATTATTATGGTTCTATCGTTGTCAATTATTTGGAATATAGTTGTTGTTAGTAGTTTTTCTAGGCGAAGTTAGGTAATAGTATAAGCAATTTCCTCGATTTTGTATCATTTCAAATGTTTTTTTTTTTTTTTTAATACTGTTGCAAATGTGCATAATAAGTTGTAAGATACGTAAAGGAAATTGATCATTTCTGGTGTGGTTCTTTGGATCCATGTTGTGTTTTTTTTTTTGTGAAGGTGTCTATACTGCTGCAGTCCTAGAGTTGCTACTTCATACTGTGCTGAGAGCTTAGAAATGGTTGTAGGTATAGGATACAAATTTTGATGTTCTTGTGGTATCCAAGTGGTTTCTGGTGTGCCAGTGCACGGTTTTTTTTTTTGGTTGTGATTGCGCCCAAGAAACCAAAGGTTACGAACCTGGATCAGAAATGATCGTTGCTATGTTGAAATTCTTTTCTTTTGCATAATAATTATAGATAAAAATATATGATGTTGGTTTGTTTGGTTATGAACTTATAACTTTATGTATTTTTTTGCTTAAATTTGTGTTTTCTGGAGGTCGATTTAAAATTCACCAAGCTATTTATACGATGTTATGTAATGCAGGTCGAAGGAAGATTCTCCGTAAAATAAGTTAGTCTAGGCTATGCGTGGGCAGCGTGGTCCGTGTAATTAAGCTTAAATGTTTAATTATATTGATAGATAATATAACTTATAAAAAAAATTAAAATATGTGCGCGATGAACATTTACTTGTCTTGAATATCAGTTGTTTATTATGTATGAATATTACGGATTTAGTGGGGCTTTGCGGCTGTACCTATTTGCTTTCGTACCCAAGTGCTGTACAGGTCTGTATCAGTGTTCTCGAAGATTACTATTAAAAAAAAGAAAAGAAAGAAGAAAAAAACCTTGTATGCGGATATATCGGTGTGTGAAATTTAAGAATATTATTTCGTGTCTGGATGATGGCTCTTTTGGACAACGTGTCGGGTTTTTTGCTTCGCGGCTGCGTTGTTAAGGAGGGGTCGAGGACTTTACCTTCTGTTCGCGTGGAACTGATTCAGAGCCATGTTTATGTGTGATAATCGTCTCGGCAATTATGGTTACTTCTCGTATTTATTTTAATATATTATGTCATTCTCCGTTTATGAACAACATGTTGGGTAGTGTGGGCTCTACTTAATTGTAGGGTGGCCATGTTGTCCCAAAAGAACCAACCATATAATGCTTTAACTGAAGCATGGATTCTGAGATGACGTGGGCTTCACTTGATTGTGGTTGTGGCCATGTTGTACCGGAACCGTTGGTGGTACATATCGCCGATTGATGTGCAAGTTACGGTGGATTGCTTGGACAGTGTGGGCGCTACTTAAGTGTAGATGTGGCCATACTGGTCGAGCGGAGTTCTGAGTAATAGCACGAAATGAAATTGCGTATGTACGGTTTCACAGGCTGCTCAGGAGATTATGCTCGCCCGCGGAGATTTTGCGCGCTGTTAATGAGCCGTTAAGTCTGCGAAATACGGAATACCAGCCGAGACGAGGGTGATGGTAAATAGGGTGTTGTGTTCAGTTCACGGGGACGGAGTGTGGGTTTTCGGCTCACGGCTTCCTTGGCCGGGAACGAGGAGTTGAAAAGATGTATAAAAAATAAAGAAAAAAAAGTACAAAAAAAGAAAAAAATTTCATTAATAATATATTTTGCTGGAATGTTTTTTTTCTTCTTTCGATTACACCGGATAATACTAAAGAAGTAAGATAAGAATAGCGACGATAAAATGTAAGTAAAATCAATTAATTTGTGAATGTCGTTTATCGAATTTAAAAGTGCCAATAGTCGTGTCGTATTATTAATATAAATAAAGTGAAAAAGGTAAACAAAGATGATTCGAACATCTACTGATAAGGTTAATGTGCAGTTGGTCTGGTAACAGCATACTTCTCGCAAGTCCTTTATTCTAATTTGCTTGGCCTTGGCCTCCCGACCCCTTACTGTGCTCACTATATTCTTGCTCTTCCTTCTCCTTCTGTTGTTCCTATATTGGCTATCTTTATTTCTTCTGTTTCTAATCGCTTCCTGATTTAACTTTCAAGTCCCTACGTTTCACTATTTGTTAGTCCTTTGTGCTGGGTAAATGTCCTGAGTTGACGCGCCCAAGATAAAAAAAAAAAATCTCGCATGCGTATTAGTGAATAGTGAGTTGTCTGTTTCTATTGTATTATATCTCCGCATAGAATTATGTCATCAGTCGTCTGTAGTCGTTAATGGTTTTTTTAAATGTTCTATTTTTTTTTGTGTGTGTATTTATATATCTATGATATATATTATAAAAAAGAGAAAATAAAAACGTTCAATTCGTAAAATGGAGAATATTTTAACAGAATGAGTGGAATCAGGCCGATGCAGTGCCGAATATGGTTACTGACAAACTGTAATTTAACTTACAATTTAAGTTCGATAGTTTGGTGGTGCAACTGTTGTGGACCACGAATGCCTGGTGTAGTTATTTAAGAGCTATTTGATGTTGTTTCCGTTATTCGTATGCGTTTTGGACATACCCCACGGTCTTCAGAATACAGGAAAAATATAAAATTCGAAAAATGTTGGTATTTAGGGACCAATATTTGAGAAAATACATGCATAGCGTTAATATTGGAAACTAAAAAAAAGTCGACAACCCTGTCCGTGGTAGTTGGAGAGACCCTCTTTTTTAAAAATGATGCATACCAATCGCTATAATATAAGAAAAATACTAGGCCCCCAAAATTTAAAACAGACCTAGCTTAGTGTTAGTGAGTTGTTTTGTCTTCAAATATTGCAGCAATTGACGAGTGTTGTTTCGTTACGAGTTCATTTTTATATTGTTCCTTCAACTATTGTTTTGTGTAGTTTTTGCAATAATTTTGTAGTTTCCGGGAGCGTTTTGTCTTGCACTCTAGTATTTTTCTTTGTACGGTTGCCTGTGTCAAATGTACAAACGCACTACCGGTTAACGGGGAATATGTTATCTGCAGCAAATGTGGATCTATGCTTTTCGAGTGTGGTGGTATAAAGTTGATAACGTGGAAAGGTAAGTCGGCTGAGTCACGGTTTTCGCGAATGTGTAAACAATGCCAAGATGTTCGTGGTGAGAAATCAGCTGATGCGAAGCTAACTGATTGTTTACCGGCAGCTATACAAAAAGAACTGAGCGCAATAAGATCGCAGATGGTGATAAGAAATATGACGATACGCTACAAATTATCGACCAGTTACAACAAGAGCATAAACAGCTGAGAGAAATTAATGAGACTTTGTTGCGGCGAGTGAATCATTTAGAACAGCACACGCAAAAGATAACATTATTCTATCCAACATACCGACCTCTTCCGCAGAGAATTTATATGATATTGTCGAGCGTATCGTTGCAGCTGCCGGGTCAAGCGCAACTCAAAATTACATCAGTGTCTGTCACAGACTGCCTAAATATCAGAGATAAAACCATCCAAACATCGTTGTGAAGTTCTGCAGGCGCGCATCAAAAATCGAATTTTTAAAAAATATCCGTTCTAGACGACTGACTTTAAAAGATATTGGACTCCCCAAATCGACCAACTTGTCGCAACAACGGTTCCACATAACAGTTCACTTTACTTTTCCGCTCGCGCTCTACGCTACAACGGCTGGAAATACGTACGGGTTCGCGATGGAAATATATTTGCTCGTAAGGAGCTCGTTATATTTGAAAGTTTTATCTTAAATGTGTGCCCGTACGTATGTGAGTATTTGTGTGGGGTTATATTGATGATCGTGTAATCGGGTATTTGTCTACGGCCTTGTTTGCATATCTCTGTCTAACGGTGTCGTGAATTGGTTCTTTTGTGATTTTCGGCTTTCTGGTAGTTTTCTACTTTTGTCTGTTACCAGCAATAACTTCGTACAGGGTAACTAAATTTTCTTATCGTTATTCTAATATATACTGTACTCTTGAATACTCGCCTGAATTAGATTCCGTAAGGACCATGTTGTGTTCCTCCACTCCCGGTCGAACGTAAGCGAATAAAAGAACAGAAAGATTGACTTTCTGAATAATCTCTTTTTATTTTGCTATCGGCCCGAAAGTGGCCCGTAGTTCTTTATTTATTATTAAATAAAGTAATTACAACTACGTGTTCCCACGAGATGGGCCTAAAAAATTAGCCAGCCAATGGCTTGATTGACGAGAACGACTTCGAACTGCCGAATGTAGCAGAAAAAACTCCGAAGAACAACGAAAACCAAGAAGACTGGAACCGAATAGAACGGAGACTTGTAGGAAAAAAGCACGGATTCGGCTTTGCCGTTCCAGAGAAGTTAACCGGAACGAGCAGCTTAAGATAGCTTCATAAGGATGGTAATTGACGAACGAAATTAAACAGAACAGAAATATGAAAAACAGAAGATAATTATGTTGTAGGAATGAGGACTACACACTAATTGGTTCGCTTATCGACGAACGGAAAAAGGACCTTTGAGAATAACAACACGGCTGCTCGTGAGAAATATCGTTGTATACACGAATCGAATAGATAAGGAACGGAAATGTAATAGGCAGAGGTTAAGGGATGACAGACGTAAAACAGCGGCGGGAAAATGCATTTCGATTCGGAGTTAAATAATTGAGCAGCAGACAACGATAAGTAAAAGAACGAATAACAAATTTAAAAATTATCGGAATTGGTGATGGAAATAAGGCAGCGATAACGAAACGAAAATGGTATAGATAATATTCAGAGATAGCTTAATAATCATAATAATCATAAAAGGTATAATAATAATAATAATAATAGTAAGAACTAGTAACATGGAATAAAAAAGAAAAAGTCGGTAGGAGTACAACTATTTCTCCCTAAAAAAATATATAAAAGAAGATCATAGGAAAACTTTAAATGAACTTATTTTATCTTTTCAAAAGAAAGTTTATAGAAGGAATCGAGGAGAAAAAAAGGCGTGTAAATAAATTAGTAACAAAAATAAAACGGATTTAGTCAAATCCAAACGCAAAAAAAAAGATGTATATAAATTTTTTTTTTTTTTCATTCCGTGTTTAATTGCATTAATCGATTCTTCTTCCTGGGTCATAATTAGTATGGACACTTTGGGTTTTCCTGATTCGACGTTTCGGATAATTCTGGTAAACTTATTTCTTGTCGACGGTGCAAACAAGAGAAGTGTTGTCGACTAGTCCGGGCTACTCCTGAACTCCTACATTAGTTCCTTTTGAACAAAACGGTCAACTTATAGAACATGTAAATTCCGACTACCAAAACAATTATAGATAGGCTGGTGTGAAGGAAGGATCCGCTAGAAAGTCTTCCGTAATTGTGATCTTTCATTTCTTCGTCCAAATTGCGCTAATTTATGCTTTATAAATTTTAATTCCTCTATATTCATATGGTCTAGCTTAACAGGATCGGGTCATAAGATTGTGCTTATTTGTTTCGATACAACATTGGTCTAAATTCAAATTTATCGAGGGAATAATGTGTTGATAAGTTTCCGTGATCACAGTCTCGGTATTAAGTATTTTCGCTGGCCCGTAGCCCTTACAACCAATTTTTATTTCTAAAATTCCTACATCGAATAATTTGACATCCGCTACTTCACTAGTTTTCGGACAGTAGATCGATACCATTGTCAACCTCGTAGTAGAAAATAGCCATTTATTGTCGGTCAACTTATTCCATAAGGTGGTCTGTAAATTAATTGCAATTTTTTCGCAGTCCTTCGGAATACCAGCAGTTCGGTTCAATAATAATGATAATTCGCAGGGTGAACCTAATACAGTTTCCTTTACTAATTCGGAGACAGCTATTCATTTCGTTGAGGGGGGTAGCATAATTAGTTACAGTTCTGCTCACCATCAAAAAGTCGAATTTTGGCTTAATGAAATAGAAAATGTTTGAAGAAAAATTAGATAATATAGGAAAAGGAACGGTGCGGTATAGCTTATATTACAAGTTATCCACTAAGTTCAGTTTTTCTATTTCGTAATATTTATACATATTTTGTAGCTTTAACGGTATCGGGAATTCTTGTCCATTTGGAATCTTTGCCTTCGCGCATTCTTGTAAAAAATCTTTTGGTGAAATTATGACCGGATGTAATATATTTTTTCTCGAGAAAAGAATCGAATTTATTAAATTATCGAATTCTTCATTTATTTCGTTCGATAATTCTGTTAAGAGATTGACGTGATCAGTGATCATTTGAGAAATGAGGGAATTTTTCTTGTTTATCAGCACTTTCTTTAATAAAGGAATTTGTAATGTCAATATTGCTATTTAGTTTTTCTTCATTTGCTTTAAGTTTTTCGAAAATGATTCGTTAAAACTTTTAATCGTGCCGCTAATTATTTGTATTTGATCCTTTATTAGCAACGTGAGGCTTTTATCGTCATTTATAATTTGATTTATAGAGTCATGATAATATTGAGCATCATCAACGTCAGGGATTCCAAACATTCATTTAAGTACATATGAACCCCCATTAAATATTCCTCTTTTTGTAATGCGTGTCCTGTGAACTAATAATATTATATTTGTTGTTCAGCTCTTTGTTTTGTATCTTAAGTAAGTTAAGAGTTTCTTTACAGTGAAACATGTTTTGTCATCTAACCGACTTGTGACACAATTCGTTCGTTTTCTCTATTGTGAAACGGTAATAGCCGTTCGCTTACGTCCACAGGGATGCCAACCACGAGGTTTTATGCTCGTGAATTTTATTTATTTATATTTAATTAAATTATATAAGAGAATGTTTATTATTATTATTATTACGAGAGGAAAATTATTTAATTGAAATTTGTATAAGACAATGTATTAGAGAAAACTCTCACTTATTTTTCGGTATGACCGCTGAAAAAGCACAATAATTAAGTCGAAAATAACGGTCACGAAGTTATGCAAATCAATAAAAAGTCTAATAGAAAACGCTACATATCACTATTGTCGGTGGTTATATCGGTAGGTTGGCGATACGGCGGTCGGTCGGCACGGAGAAATTGGACTCGACGTTGTTTTATTTTTATGAGAACTTTCGATCGTTGTCGTTTTTCTTTTTCATGAATATCCGATAATTTATCCTTTTCTGAATGGAAATATATCTGTTTTCTTAAGTTGATAGAAACGTGAAATTTCCGTGAAAACGAACAACTTCTTAGCGCAGGTAGAAAATACATACGATAATGATGTATAATCACTACAATCACTACTTAAGATTTTCCGCATGACCCTGATTGTAAGACCGAACGGTACTCGCGTATATTCGTAACACCGTCCCTCAAATGTAAACGCGATATATTTTCTCGATGTAACTTTTAGCGGTCAGGTCAATGGACGTAATATATTTTACCGATTTGAATCGGGTGAGCGGCTGGCGATCGGAATCGGCGCTTCATGTTCTTTTAAGAGATTTTTATTAATATATCTAGCATCGAGGCAAATTCTGACGTCTCCGTTCTTTTTCGTTACCGCCACGATTGGATTCCGATATGGTGAAGTAGAAGTCGTAATAATGCCCGAATCAAGCATTGATTTTATTTCTTTTTCTACATTCGACCGTTTACTTTCTGGTATCGGATATGTCCGATTACATACAACCGCTTCTGTTACTTTCAGCTTAATCTCATACTCATATTGATTGCAGCAACCTAGCCGCTCCTCAAACAATACCTTGTGCTCCATTAGCATCTCGTTCATTTTTAATTTTCCCTCCTTTGTCAGCAAATTTTCTTTTAGTTTATCATCAATCTTTTTTTTTTTAACTTTTTTCCCATGATATCAATTTTTTGACAGTCGTTTATCTCTATCCTCGTTTCTTCCTCTTTCCGATTCGCCATACTTATTTTCAAAGTTTCTTTTTCCTCTCAACTAAAATTTGTTTGTATTCTCCTTCCATTCGCGTTTTTACAACTTACGATATCATTCCGGAAACATAAATTTACATGGAAATTATGGAAAAAATCGTTACCTATTACGATGGGGATGTTTCATTTATTAATCACATATGCATGTGTCCAAAAAATTTCATCCTTAATATTTATCGGTAACATTATCTGAGTATTGATTTTAAAAGTACTCTTATTACATGCGGTGACTACACTTAATTGGCTCACTGGTAATTGTGGTAGCCCTTCACGCTTATTTATTTAATCATTCCCTGCCACGTTTTTGCTGAGATACCGCGGTTATATCGGAACCAGAATCTAATAACCTTTTATAACTTTGATCAAATACTCTAATCTTAATTATTGGTCTTAGTCATTTTTCATCATTTTTTTCTAAATTTTCCTCGCGCAAATAATTCATCTTTTTTTTTTTTTTTTTTTTTTTTCCTCATTCCCAATACTTTGGGCGAGGTCATTTATTTTTAATAATATTACAATTTTACTTATTACTATAATGTTCACAACAGGCCCCATCCAATTAAGTTTTTGGTTGCCTGCGATCCCATTTTACAATCGTGTACTGATTATTTCTTATTATAAATACTTAATACTAATTTATCAAGTTTTGCTTTCGGTGTGTAATTTCTTCAACAGTAAATTTATTAAATTCATTAAAGAGGTTTGTAACTAAATCTGTTGCGTATAAGTTGTTAAAAATCTTATTATTGTGATTACAGCCATTTAATATATGTCCTACATTATCTGTGAAATTACATCTTTTACAGTTTTCATTGTCTGTAATTTTAAATTTATATAAATAAATTCCAAAATTACCGTGTCCGGATATGAACTGCACGTTAAAAAAATTTGGTACAAAGTCATTATTATTCATTCTGTCTATGATATTGGGAAAAAAATGTCTAGCTAGTCCATTATAGTTATTCCATATCTCCTGATATTTATTAATGTAGTGTTCATTTAAAATTTTCTTAAATTGTTTTTCTTTTAACAATTTATTTTCATATTTATAATAAGGAAAATTATATCTAACATTACTAAATCTATGGTTAATCTCAACTTTATTTTTTATTAAAAATACATTTATATGTTTATGCAGTTCGTATTCGATAGGTAATATGCCTGCGATAACTATTGCGGCCATATAGCTGGTAGTTCTATACGCTTTAATCAGTTTAATTGCAATCTCTCTTTGAAAGCTTTTAATTATATTTTGAAATCTGTTAGTCCCTAGCATATCTAAATAAATAATACTACCATAAATAATATTTGGTACTATTATACATTTATACAATATAATACCCTTTTTATAATTTATTCGATTACTATTATTGAAAAGTTTATTGAAAATTGGCAAGAATTTGTTAATTTTATTTCTTACATTATTAAAATGATTATAAAATTTTAAATTATTGTCTATAATAACACCTAAATATTTGATTTGCGTTGCATATTTGATATTTAATCCGAACTGCATTAGGTTAAGTGGTTTTTTATTAATTTTACTGTTAAAAAGAATATAGTTTGATTTATTTTCGTTTATTTCAAGATTAAATTCCGTGAGCCATGTTTGAATTTTAGTGTAGACTTTATATATTTTATTTTCCACCATTGTTTCGTTTTTATCTGCAATGAGAATGGCAATATCATCTACGAATGTAATTATTTGTATATCGTTTGGTAGTATTAAGTTGTACATTTGTGAAACAATGATGTTCCAAAGGTATGGTCCTAACACTGACCCTTGGGGTAAACCCATAACAATTTTTTTTTACAGGATGAACTGTTTATCTGTATCATAGTGTGTCTATTATTGAAATAATGATTTAAAATATTTAACAATCCATTATCTAATTCTAATTTCTTTAATAATTCAATAAGTTTATTTAGGTCCAGGCTATCAAAAGCCTTCGTTACGTCCAGTGTGATTAGACAGCATTTTAATGATTTCTTTTTAAAACTCTTTATGGTTTGAATAATATTACATATTGCTAATTCCGATGATCTGCCTTTTAATGCACCAAATTGGTTTTTATTAATTATATTCTTTTTGTTTGCGAAATCTTGTAATTTGTTAAGTAAACATTTTTCGTATATTTTACTGAAGTTTGATATTAATGAAATTGCTCTGTACGAGCTAGACAATTTTGGGTCTTTACTGATTTTAGGTAGAATCACCGTCCTCATTATTTTCCACCTTTCCGGGAAATAATTATAATAAAACAATAAATTGATTAATTTCGCTATTACATCAGGATATTTAATATTGAACTTCTTTAAAAAACCGTTTGAAATTTCATCCACTCCTGTTGATATTTTGTTTTTAAGATTCTTAATAATCGTGCTGATTTCGTCTTTTTGAACATAATTTACGAACTCATTATTTATTATTTTCACTTTGAACGGTTTAGATTTTAAATATAATTTAGAACTTAGTAGTTTTACTTTATCGCTGTCAGAGTAGGCGTACTTATCTAATGTGGGTATGTTAACATCTTTATATTTACTTATTAATATTTTATACTTTAATCCAAATACCGATTTATCACTTATTAGTTTTCTCCAGGCTTGCATTTTAGCTACTTTAATTTCATACTTATATTTTTTAAATTTATTCTTGTATTTATTGTGATGTACCGTTTTTAAATTTACGTTCTTACAGTTTCGATATTTCCTATATAGTTTATTAACGTTAAATTTTAGGTTTTGTAGGTTTGCATTCCACCAGTAGACAGTTGATTTTTCTTTATTTATGTATGAGTGCTGTAATACAGTATTTACATACCGCTGAAATTCCTCTAACCAATTTTCTATAGCATTTACCGAATTACACGAAACTTTTAAATCTAATTTATATGAAAATTTAGTTATATTTTTCTCTAATTTATGATAATTTATTGCTTTCACGTATTCTTTATTACTTTTATATATTGGTTGAAAATTAAATAATATATAACTATGATCGCTGTGGTTAATTTCATGAGATACCTTCCAATCACTAATTACTTGTGCAATATTGTTTGTAATGAGTGTTAAATCGATCGTACTATGCTGATTTTTCCGTTTAAATGTGTATTTATTTTTAATATTTAACACCTTTAAATCATGAATTTGTATTAAATTGTATAATTGTTTCCCTCTAGGGTTATTTACTTTATCCCAAGATAAGTGTCTTGAGTTGAGGTCACCGAGTAATATAAATTTAATGAAGTTATTGTTTCTAATATATACATCTAAGAATTGAAAATATTGATATGACAAATTATTCGGTGGTATATATGTTAATATGAAATTTACTTTATCTATTTGGATTACTAACACATTGTATTCATTATGTGCATATATACAGTTTATTAGGATACCAACACGGTAAATTATTTGTAATTTATTATGTATAATAGTTTTATAATTGATGGGCACGTACTTGCTACTGAATCTATCGCAAATGAACGCAACATCAATATTTTCCGTAATTATTTTGCTTAATAAGATATCTCTTGCTAACTTACAGTGGTTTTCATTGTACTGTATTATTTGAACCATTCTAATTTCTACTTTTTTTAGATTTTATATGTTTTCTTTATTATTTTCTTTTTTAATTTTATTTATTATTTTAGTAATTTTTATTTTAATTGATCTATCATTTATGCTTTCATGAATGTACTGCATTTGTGCGATAAGCGCGTCATTATTTATCTGTTCCAACTGAAATAGGTTTTTAATGGTTTCATTTACATGTTCATTTTTATTTATATTTGTGATTAATTGTAGTATTTGTTTATAATTAAAAATTACTTTTTTGTGTTTGAATTGACTTTCGATTGTTTCTTTTATTGTTATTAATGCCTTTTCGAGTATGTTATCTTGTTCTGTTTTAGTTTTTTTTGTACCTACTTTTTTTTTGCCTAAATTTAAAGTGCTTTTTTCCAAACTTTTATGATCGCAAATTGCATCTTTGCTTCTATTTTTATTTTTCTGCTCATCTTGCGGATAATCCGGTTTTTCTTTTGGTTCCTTATTGACCGCAGCTTCCTGTCTCATATCCACGATTAGTGTACTGTTCATTTCGATCTCCTCGGTTTTCTCTTCCTTTTCTTCTACAATTATTTTCCCCGTTATTAGCGGTTCTGGGTTTTCAATTTCCGTGTCATCTAGCGTAGTTAGGCTCGACGCATTAGACAAACAAGCGTTCCCAAACAGGTCACTATCGTCATTTGTTGTCGTGTTTTCTGTTGTTGTCGAATGTTGCCTTTTTCCTAATATGCTTAGCTCTTCTAATTTGTTATCACTATTTTCCTCCTTCTGCAAATTATTTTCACGATCTGCACGAAAAGAGTTTCCATCTAAGTTAATATAAATTCTAAATTTTTCACCTTCGTACATGATATCGATATATTCTGGAATTTCAGCACTTTCATTTAAATTATTTGGTTCTTGTACTAAGCCGTACACCTGCCGTCTGAAACTTAATACATGTTTGTATTCTTCCAAATGCAAACCTGCCCTAATAAAAGTTATCGTCGAAATAGTTTTTATGTTCAGTTTATTTAACTCGTTTTGTAACACCGAATTTGGTATGTGCGGAGATACATTTGATAAAACGATTCTTCTCGCTGGATTTATAAGTTTCCGTATTTTCATCTCTGTATTACCAATTTTTATCGTACTGTGCTCCTTTGTTAATTTATCTACCACTTCTTCATTTTTTAAATAGATACAGATTCTGTTGTTAGATACTCTTGAAGCGAATAAAATGTTATTCGCTCCTACTATTTGTCCGACTGTAATTATGTAATCTTTTATTTTTGTTTCGTTTATAGCATGAATTATAATAGCTTGTTTTCTGGTTGGAAGTTTTTGATATTGTAACATCTCACTATAATTTAATGGTTTTGTAAGTTGTTGGGCTGGCCCCTGCTGGGCCATCTTAATATTTTTGTTACTTATGTCTTTGCTATTCTAATCACTGTTGTAAGCGATAAAGAAAATAAATATATTTCTTATCTTACCTAAATCCATGTACCGTCGACGTTTTGATTAAACTTTAACGCGAACAATACAACTGTTAACATTCAATAACTAACACACTCGCAAATAATTCATCTTCTACCTCTAATTTCTGGATATTTTTATTATTTTTCTGACGCCCTATTTCGCCATTTACGAGGGACTCGGACCCAGTTACTGGTGGTGGTCCCGAAAATGGTTTTCTAATATTTTTTCTAGAAGCATAAAGCCTTTCCGGTTTAGATGTAGCTTATCGATTCTTCTTTCTCATTCTATATAATTCCTCATAGTGGTCTGCCTTGATTTGAGGATAGGACCCACTATTGTTCTCCTTCAGTAATTTTTTTTCGAAATCGATAACGTCGGTACTCTCATCTTGTTTTTCTTTAATGGCTTCGTGATATTTCCGCCATGTCTCCCAGTGTTTTCTATCCTTTTCGAGCCGATACACGGGTGGTATTGTCAATAAGACGATCCGCCGTACTTTCCGACTTTTTAAATAATCGATTAGTTCGTCTAGCTCCTTCTTCATATAGTCGGCGCTATCTCCAACTCGGAGGTTATTTGTCCCAATCATTATAATTACTTTTTCATTTAATTTGTATGCGTTTTTCCGGATGGCATTAGTTAATGCACCAATTCGCTGTCCTCCTCGACAATACATAGTTCGGTGGGGGATTTAGACATTCTTTGGCAAATCTTGCCATTTGTGAATCCCCGAGAAGTTGGTATCCCTGATAATCGGGTTTTATTTCCGGGTCGAAATTAATCTGAAACATATTTCTTTGATATGCTTTACGATATTCCATTTTTCTCGCACTACCCGGACGTTCCTCAATTATTTTATCGATTTTATTTCCTTCGCCCAACTTCTCTTCTTTTAATACATCCAATAGTCCTTCCTTCGTTTGGACGCTCCGGCATTTTACCATCCATTTTAATTCTCGCGGAAGACTATTTCGTATTATGCTTATAAATTCTCTGTCGTCGATGGGATTGTCCAAGAATTCTAATTTATGTACCCATGTGAGAATAAATTTTTCCAAGTTTTTAAACGACTCTCCATATTTTTTCATTGAGAAAAATTCTCCTCTTATCCGATTTTGTTCTACCGCGTTCCCCAGAATTTTTCTTTTAACTCACCAAAGGTAGCACATTTCTTCAAATTTGGTTTCATCCCACTAATATGCTCACCTTGCAAATTATTAACCGTGATTTCTATACGGAGCTCCTGGGATACTTCCCATTTCTCGAATTTATCTTCTAAACTTTTTAAAAATTCGACGAAGTGAAATTTGTCATTATTTCCGTCGTACGGTCGAATCTTTTGGATTGCATCGAGGCCAAATATTTCATTTAGTTTTTCGGCTCGGGATTTCATATTGGGATTAGCCCTTTCCGGTTCCGAATTTCTTTGCTTAAGTCGGCAATAAGTTCAGATAATTCTTTAATTTTTATATCCTTATTTGCGTCGACTTCCTCGATCTCCGTCAAAAATCGATCCCTCAATTCCTACAACTTTTCGTCGAACATCTCTGCAAATTGCTAGGAGTCTCTTTTCTTGTAATTTTGTTCAAAATTCCTCCCTCACTTTTGTTCAAATTTCTTTACACTATCGCGCAACTTCTCCTCCATTTCTACCATTTCCTTATGTCATTCTTCCCTCATGTTCCTGCCGCAACTATTTAGCTCCTTCTTGATCTCTTTCAATCTCTTTCCGTCCTCCGTACGTTTTTTCTTCCTATCCGCAATATCTTTCTTTCTATCCTTCTTTTCTCCCCCTACCTCTTTCGCTAGTTTCCTTATCACAGCGCGGTCCGCTTTTCTTTCCTGCTCAACCCTCTTCTCTAGATCCGCTATCTTTTCCTCGACCATTTCAGTTATTTTGGTTTTAAAATTATCGAATTTTATGTCTATGTTATTTAGTTCGTCTAGTTTTTTATTAAAATTTTCATTTATATCCGATTTTTGTTCTTCGAATTTTTTATCTATCATTTCGAACTTTACATTTATATTATCGAACTGCGATTTTAAGAATTTCATAACACTAGCGTCCATGATTAATTTCTAATATAATTTATTTAATATATTATAAAATTTAAATTTAAGCTTATTTTGGTTCGTTCTCACGAAGAATAAATTTCTACATTTATCCCCGCCAGGGATGCCAAATGAAACGGTAATAGTCGTTCGCTTACGTCCACAGGGATGCCAACCACGAGGTTTTATGCTCGTGAATTTTATTTATTTATATTTAATTAAATTATATAAGAGAATGTTTATTATTATTATTACGAGAGGAAAATTATTTAATTGAAATTTGTATAAGACAATGTATTAGAGAAAACTCTCACTTATTTTTCGGTATGACCGCTGAAAAACACAATAATTAAGTCGAAAATACAATAAAAAGTCTAATAGAAAACGCTACATATCACTATTGTCGGTGGTTATATCGGTAGGTTGGCGATACGGCGGTCGGTCAGCACGGAGAAAGCGGACTCGACCTTGTTTTATTTTAGTTGAACTTTCGACCGTTTTCGATTTTTCTTTTTATCGTCGCGAATATCCGATAATTTATCCTTTTCTGAACGAAAATCACAACTGTTTTCTTAAGTTGATAGTAACTCGAAACTTCCGTGAAAACGATCAACTTCTTGGCGGAGGTAGAAAACGACACTCCTTTACTGGTCACAGGTAAAACCAAACTCCATCAACGGTAAAAAGCCACTGAGCGCCTTAAAAAGAATCGTTTCTTGTCCAATCTAAATTTCTTCCGCCTTTCCGCTTATGACCGCTCGGGGCGACCCAATCGGGTCGATCCTTTATTCCTTGGTCACTGGTGATTGACCACCCAACCGACAATAGCTTGACACGCGCACATTCGCATTAATTATTCTAAATTATTTTTATTATTATTCTTAGATTTTGTTCATCCCATGTAATGGACACATTGCAATTGGGTTTGACGGACTAATTAATTTTTGTTCCGTGAAAGATATATTATTAGAAGCGATTAATTTTCAACCGTTATTTGAAGTCTCGAAGTTGCCCGGATTTTCGAAAAATATTCCTGCATGGTTTTTTACTTCCGTGATATTATATATCTGACTGGATGTTTCGTATATCCGCACTATCAGCATCGCCTTCCAAATCATCATTGTCTGAAAAACGAATGTTTCAACAACAAATTCGTGTGATAGGTGATACGTTTTCTTCCAACTAATAATTCTACAGTATTATTATTATGGACTTTAATTGTTTTATACGGTCCCTTATAATTTGGCATAGGTTTTTCCGAGAGTCCTTTTTTGTTTTCTTTATTGAATAAATAAACTAATTGATTTTTCTTAAATACTTGTAGATTGAGTCCCTTTTTATCGTAATATATTCTTTAGATCGTTGTTTAGATTTTATTATGTTTTCTCTGGCAATTTTATGAATAATATTCAGACGTAATTTTAGTTGGTTAAAATAATCGTCGTAAGAGTATCTAAATTCGGGTTCGTTAGATAAAGAACTCGGCAACCGTGCCTTAGTACCGAATATAGGTTCAAATGGTATTTTTCCCGTACTTTTATGAGTGTGTGTTGTAACAAAACATCAAGTGAGAGATGTAGTCATCCCGATCGAATTGGCCTTTATTAATGAAATGTTTTAAGTATTCTTTTAATGTTAGATGAGATCTTTCCAAACTACCATTGGTTTGCGGATGATAAGGCGTGCAGAAAACATGACATATTTTAAACAGTTTAGTAATCTGTTGAATTATATCTGACGTAAATTCCGTTCCTCTATCGGACAAAATGGATTCAGGTATCCCAAATAAATTTAAAAATTTAATCAATTCTTCCGATACAATCTAAATTTTTATTTTCTTGCATATTTAAAGCTTTTTCTTCGCTTAAAGCAGCGCTAAAACATTCGTTTAATGTAGAAAATTCTTTCCATCTTGGGAATTGTGAAATTTTTTGATTACTATGAAATTCGAACCGATTCATGGCCATATCTTTTATTGATTTAATTTGACCTGGTTATAAATTTTCGTCATTTTGAGATTCTATATTTTGTAAAATGCGAGCCATTAAATTATCTAGCCTCGAAATAATTGACTGATGTTCTCGTTGTGTCCTTGTCTTATATTCGCTAATTCTTCATTTAATTGTACATATAGTGTTTCTTATCTCGGTACAATATTTTTCGTTTATCTTTTAATTCCCCCCAAGAATTATATGAGCAATTTATTAGATGCGCTTTTGCGCTACCGCAGATTTTACTGGCAACGACATATAATAAAGGCGTTTTTTGAGATTCATGTGCTAACTGAAACGCATTGTTTACGTTAGATAAAAAATCGGATAATAGTTCGCGATTGCCGGAAAATTCTCCAGGAATTAATTTAGCTAAAAAGTCGTAGCGAGTATAATGGTTCTTGCGATGAGTTAGCCTTTTTTTTTTTTTAAAGTATAAGCGTATCCCGTTTAGTTAGGAATTTAGACAAGAATAACGAGATAATAAAAACAGTAATTTACAGAAAAAAAGAGATTAACAAAAAATAGTGATCAGACCCACCGGCGGCATGGTTGAGCATTGCTCGTAGCGTGATGAGGTGGATCTCTACATTGAGTTGAAAGCCAAACGTCGTTGAAATTAGCGTGCTTCCTTCTTGTCTTTTCAGAACGGTGTTTTCGACCGAGTAACTGTACTCGGAGACTATGAGGAACGACGATAGCGAACGAAAATCGATAAATCTAATAATGATGAGACGATACTTTCGACGAGTTTCGTAAGCGATTAACGCGAAATTCTTTTGTTTATCCTATCGACTACGCCAGAAAGATGTTGTTGTGTTCCTCCACTCGCGGTTGAACGTAAACGATGAAGTGTTAATCTTCTATTGCAGGGATGCCACCGCGGGAGTTATTCCTGCGGAATTTTAATATTGAAATTTATTTTATCAAGACCTCGTTATTATTATTATTATTATTATCATTATCATTATTATTATTATTTATTATTATTTATTGTGATTATTATTTATTATTATTTATTGTGATTATTATTTATTATTATTTATTGTGATTATTATTTATTATTATTATTGCGATTATTTTTATTTATTATTATTAATTGATATCCACGTTCGAAACACAAAAGATAGGATTTATTGTTTATTGTTGATTGTTACACACATCATGCGCAAGCAGTCGACCGCACAAAAACATCACGAATTACTTAAAATTTAATATAACATATCAAAGTAAAATGTATACATATCTGCGAGTCCGGGAGGGTCCTGATGCAGCGCTCTTGATGACGATGATCCGTGCTGCCTTCCTTAGTTGATTTTCGCCGGGGCATTCGATGTTAATTGATTTTATTTCGTTTACATATGCGTTTGTTTTTTCATTGTTTTTAATTTAAAAGTGGAGACTCGGAACAGGGTTATGCGTAACCGGCATCGATCGCCTTTTCTTTTTTATTTTACGGTCAAAATTAATTCATTGATACTTTTTCGAATAAACACGATAAAATAATTATGATTTTATACGACCGAATACAACAACGGAAAGCGTCTGGCAAATGTAGTGGGCCACCGACGCGGACTCCCACTCAGCCTTTATTTTAACTGTCCTTTTCCGACTCCAAAATCTGACTCCAAAATCTGACTGAATATCGTGAACGTATTTCCGATCTCCAAACCAAATCGAAGATCCCTCCACCGTCGGACGGCGTTTCCTCCAGCACTATTTCCATTACGTCAGACTTGACGTAACATCACTCCAGACATCATCATCCCCGATCATTCATCGAACTACACACACATTTACACTCACGCTCGCCTTAAATTCTACGTTAATTACTAATTTGTTTATTATATTTATTATTTATGTAATGTACACATTACAACGAATAAAAGAACAAAAAGATTGACTTTCTGAATAATCATTTTATTTCGCTATCGGCCCGAAAGTGGTCCGTAGTTCTTTATTTATTATTAAATAAAGTAATTACAACTGCGTGTTCCCACGAGACGAGTCTAAAAAATTAGCCGGCCAACGGTTCGATTGACGAGAACGACTTCGAACTGCTTAATATGAGTTGCTTTTTGTACCTTGTAATGCGCTAATGTAGTATTGGAATATAAATAAATTAGTCATTGAGCAAGGATAAGCTATAATAATATTATTATTAATAATAATAATAATAATAGGGGAAAAAATGAGCAAGGTTGTATTAAATTTATTTACATTAAATGTACGTAGTTTGAGAAAGCATTTTGAAGAGTTTTTGATTTTTTGCTAAACGGTGCAACTAAATTCTACGACATTACAGTTTTAACACAAATTTAGATCTGTGATGATCAAAATAAACGATTTTCACTTCCTGGGTAGAAGTCTGTATTTCAGTGCAGGGAAATGAAGCGTTCTGGAGAAATTGCTGTTTTTATAAAGGAATCAATTATAAATTTGTTACTGCTTCTAAATATATCCCTATGTAACAGTAAATTTCCCACTGTCTGCGGTTTGTATGCATTTTGTGATTCTTCCAGTGAAAAATTTCTAGTTGAATTATAAAATATTTTGAATATGTCAGCAGAAACACCTATAATCATGGGCGATATGAACATTAGTGCTCTTGACAAAATTTTAGTGCAAATTACTGTAACTTGTATAGCACTCGTGAATTTATTAATGTAATAGACCCCAGCCTACCTATCACCGAGCTCAAAGAGAGTATGTTTCTTGTTTGGACCATATTCTAGTAAGAGGTATGCATAATAAAAATACATCTGTAATGGATAAACAAAATATCATATATTCCGTTTTCTGATCATATCTGTTTAGAGGATGAATTTACTCTCTCCAATGGCTTATCTCTTGAAGGTCCGTATTACTTCTTTGATAAAAAAACAATTTAGTAACATTATATCGAGTTGGAATATTGAGTATTTATTTACCAGTCATGCATTCGTAAATGAAAAATTTAATTGGTTCATTTCAAATATCGCTGACTTTATCCACAAGTGCAATAAAGTATTAGAAACTATTAAACGGAGGCCTAGACGAAACCCATGGGTTAATAATACTGTGCTCAAATTTTCGTTTGAAAAAAGAAGTATCTCTCATTTCCTTAAAATAAATCCTTCAGATGAAAATTTACGACAAATGTTTATAACTGTCTCAATAAAACTCCAAAAGGCAGTAAGGAGAGTTAAGTTTGATTATTACAATAACATTCTAAACAAATATCAGAGCAAGCAAAAAATGTATCGGGCTATTATAAATAAAACTATTGGAAAAGACGTCTATAGGTTAAGGAAAATATATACAAATAATAATTTATTATCAGTGGATGGTAATGAGGACTTAATAGCTAATTATTTTAATATTTACTTTAAATATTGCGTATGTAACATTGTAAGCAGCAATAAATTCTGTATCAATACGAAAGTATTGAATAAAGTCATTAGAAGAGCTTATGTCCTTTGGTTTGCAAAATTTTCTTATGGGAATGCACCTTGTCCATACCGAATAAATCATTATTTGGATCGGATACAATTTCAATTGAACTAGTAAAGGAAAACTTATACTTTTTTGTATGACCGTTAACCTTTTTATTTAATGAATCTGTTTTTACGGGAGCTTTTCTTAAAATCATTAAATTGGGGGTTATTGTACCGGTTTATAAAAGTGATGAAAAATCACCTGTTTCCAATTACAGTATGCATTCTTTCCACTCTATCAAAAGTTTTCGAGAAATGTTTTAAAATAAAGATGATGAATTATCTAATAGTGACTAATTATTTCAGTAAAAACCAACACCGGTTGTTAATAGACCGGGGAACGGATGCTGCTCTATTTGAAAAGGTATCTCATATTACAAACAAGTTCAGTCAAGCATGAGGTTTCATGCGCTGAGGATTCTGTATGAAAGTTAACAATAACTATAATTATTTAGTATGTAAGAAAATTTGTTTGAATATACTTCTATTTTTATTTTACTATTTTAATTTAATATCTTAATAAATTTCAGAGATCTTTTCTAATAATAATTTAAAACAGTAAAGCAAAATACTAATTTGAATCGAAGACTTCGACTAATTTGAAGTGCAATGTAATGGTTATGAAGATAAATCAATTAAATCCTTTTTTTATGTATTTAATTTTTATTTATTTTTTTAAATTATTGGTTTAGATTTAATATTAAGGATTTATGATTTTTTAAAATGTGTAATTTTGTGAATCCCTATACCTATCTTTATTGGATAGCCGATTGTTAAAGACATTTAATAAATATATAAACGAAAACACACAAAAAATATTAATTAGAAATAATATTAATGCTACGTATCACTCTGCTGCGGCTGCTAGAATGCTGGTGCTCCCTGCTGGCAGTTTGGTGTACGTTGGTGATTGCGTCCTGGATTCTCGGCGAATGGGAGGGAGAGACACGGTAATCGAAATTATAGTTTACGAATTTTGTAAATGTCACTAATTTGAAAACCGAATTTCGAGGCGATTTGGTTACTTTGTTATCAAACTTTTTTCGGTTGCAAGACGAACTGGTTACTTTAATAAAAAAGGTCGATATAGTTCCGCGATGTGACAAAGACTGTCGTTCTACTGAGATGATTTTTTAACAATTCGGTTTTTTCTTTCGACTCTCTCAATACGTTAGACCATTATTAAATATTTTTTTTTTATTTATTTACTAGCATAGTGTGTTAAATTGTTTAACAAATTGAAATACTATTCGCATCTGTTTTTCATCAGGCGGACGTACCACCTAAACAATGATGCGATGAGTCCGTTCCTTTCATTACGGTTCATAGCAACACTAACACAAGCCTTAATGAAAATAACCAAACCGAAACCTGTGATCCCGTTCCGTTTCTTAGCCCTCGTACTAACACTACTAACGCAAATTATAACAATTCGAACCAAATTCTAAAAACCGCTGTAGTCTCGTATTCCGATAAAGCCAAAAGAAAAATAACACCGATTAACAAAGTTTGGAACATCAAGGGTTGAAAGTTTCGTTAAGGAAATAACTTATGGTTTCGTACTCGACAAATAACGATCTCTCCATCGATCATGACCGAAAAAAAAAAACATTATTTTTGAAACTTTTGAGCTTTCGGCGCTTAAGGTTCCGAATTTTAAGATGGAAACCTAGATGTTCCAAAGTAAATAAATAAACAGGGACTTACATTTTTTTAACCTTGTTCAAAATCTTGAACTACAATATATAAATTACAAGCGGGGCTACACGTCATTTTTCAGAATTTTATGAATTTTTAGTAAATTGCAAACAGTTTCGTTAAAAAAATGAAATACGGGTCTGTTCCCAAAAAATAGCGCTCTTTCCAATAATAATACAATTGACAAAAATTTTTTTTTTACAAAATTTTGAGCTTTCAGAGCCCCAAGACACTAATTTTAAAGTTGGAAACTTAGATGTTCCAAACCAGAGAAATATACATGGATGCCCATATTATCTACTTTCCTCAAAATTTTTAGCTGTAATACTCGCGTCACAAATCAATTCTCGCACTTTTTCGAACTTTCCGGAAAAACTTTGAAAGTTCCATTAAGAAAATGAAATACGGTTTCTTTCCCGACAGATAGTGATCCTTCCAACGGTATATAACATGCCTTAGAAAAAAAAAAAAAATTCTTCAAAATTTCGAACTTTTGGCGCCTTAAAGGTCCAATTTTAAAACTGGAAATCCAGATGTTATAAACTAGAGCAATAAAGGGGATGCGCACGTTTTTAGCCGCGTTCAAAATTTTTAGTTGTAATATTCGTGGAGCTAGAGGAAAGACACATGATTTTTTTTGTTTTTTTGAACTTTTCGGAACTTTGAAAGTTTCGTTAAGAAAATGAAATACGGTTCCGTTCCCGACAAATAGCGATCTTTCTAATAATATATTATAAGCTCGGGCAAAAAAATATATTTTTTAAAAATTTTGAGCTTTCGACGCCCTAAGGGTTTTATTTTACACCTAGAAACCTGGATGTTCAAAACTAGAGAAATATACGTAAAGTTGCATATTTTCTACCTTGTTTCAAATTTATAGCAATAATACTCGTGTCGTAAAGAGGGGGAACAAATTAGAGCTCGCGCTTTTTTGAACTTTCCCGCAACTTTTAAAATTTTGTTAAGAAAATAAATTACGGTTTCGTTCCCGAAGAATAGCGATCTTTCTAATAATATATCACAAACCCCAGAAAAAAAATATTTTTTTTCAAAATTTTGAGCTTTCGGTGCCCCGAGGGTCTAATTTTAGAACTGGAAACCTGGATGTTTCGAACTAGAGAAATATACGAAGAAGCGCATATTTTTAACCGTGTGCAGAATTTTTAGCTGTAATATTTGCTTCGCTAGGGGGCTAACACGTCATTTTTCGCGCTTTTTTGAACTTTTCGGCAACTTAGAAAGTTTTGTTAAGAAAATGAAATACGTTTTCGTTCCCGATAAATAGCGATATTTCTAATGATATATCACAAACCCCAGAAAAAAAATATTTTTTATCAAAATTTTGAATTTTTGGTGCCCCGCAGGTCTCATTCTAAAGTTAGGGAGCCGGTTGTTTTAAATCAGAAAAATATACGTAGAGTCGCGTATTTTCTACCATGTTGCAAATTTATAGCTATAATACTCGCGCCGCAAGGAGGGGGCCGCCAATTGGAGGTCACGCTTTTTTGAACTTTACGTCAACTTTGAAAGTTTTGTTAAGAAAAATAAATACAGTTTCGTTCCCGACATATAGAGATCTTTCTAATGATATATTACAAGCCCAAGAAAAGAAATATTTTTTTCCAAAATCTTGAGCTTTAGTCGCCCCGAGGGTCCAATTTTAAAGCTGGAAACTCGAATGTTCCAAACTAGAGAAATATACGTGTAAGCGCATATTTTTAACCGCGTTCAAAATTTTTATCGGTAACATTCGCGACGCTAGGGGGGGGGGACGCGTCATTTTTCGCGCCTTTTTGAACTTTTTGACAACTTTGAATTTTTTGGTAAAGAAAATGATATAAGGTTTTGTTCCTGATAAATAGCGATCTTTCAAACGATATATTACATGACCGCAAAAAAAAATATTTTTTTACAAAATTTTGAGCTTTCGAAGCCCAGGAGTTTTATTTTTAAAGCTGGAGGTCTGGATATTCCAAATTACGGAAATATACATGGAAGCACATATTTTTAACTATGTTTACAATTGTTTACTTTTATACTCGCTTCGCTAGGGAACACACAATTTTTTTCGACTTTTTGAACTTTACAGCAACTTTGAAAGTTTGGTTCAGAAAATGAAATTCGGTTTCGTTCCCGACTAACAGTGATCTTTCTAATGATATATCACAAGCCTGAAAAAAAAAATATTTTTTTCCAAAATTTCGAGCTTTCGGCGCCCCGAGGGTCCGATTTTAAAGCTGGAAATTCGAATGTTCCGAACTAGAGAAATATACGTGGAAGCGCATATCTTTAACCGTGTTCAAAATTTTTATCGGTAATATTCGCGGCGCTAGGGGGGGGACACGTCATTTTTCGCGCTTTTTTGAACTTTACGGTAACTATGAATTTTTTGGTAAAGAAAATGATATAAGGTTTTGTTCCTGATAAATAGCGATCTTCCAAACGATATATTACATGACCGCAAAAAAAAATATTTTTTTACAAAATTTTGAGCTTTCGAAGCCCCGGAGTTTTATTTTTAAAGCTGGAGACCCGGAAGTTCTAAATTACAGAAATATACGTAGAAGTATATGTTTTTAATCATGTTTAAAATTTTTAGCTATAATACTCGCAGCGCTAGAGGACACGCAATTTTTCGAGCTTTTTTGAGCTTTACAGCAACTTTGAAAGTTTGGTTCAGAAAATAAAATTCGGTTTCGTTCCCGACTAATAGAGATCTTTCTAATGATGTATCGCAAGCCTGAAAAAAAAATATTTTTTTCCAAAATCTCGAGCTTTCGGGGCCCCGAGGGTCCGATTTTAAAGCTGGAAATTCGAATGTTCCGAACTAGAGAAATATACGTGTAAGCGCATATTTTTAACCTTTTTCAAAATTTTTATCGGTAATATTCGCGGCGCTAGGGGGGGGACACGTCATTTTTCACGTTTTTTTGAACTTTACGGCAACTTTGAAAGTTTCGTTAAGGAAATTAAATACGGTTTCGTTCCCGACAAATAGCGATCTTTCCATCGATATATCGCATGCCCGTAAAAAAAAATATTTTTTTATAAAATTTCGAGCTTTTGTCGCCCCTGGGGACCAGTTTTAAAGTTGGAAATCCGGATGTTTCAAACTAGAGAAATATACGGGTATGTGCGTATTTTTAGCCTCATTCAAAATTTTTAACTACAATACTCGCGGCGCTAAGGGGGGGGGCACGTCATTTTTTGCGGTTTTTTGAACTTTTGAGCAACTTTACATAACTTTTGTACCGTAATTTTTTGATTTTATGAAAGTTCTCCTGCATTGTAGTTTATATTTTGAATTTCAGCGTTATAAGTTTATCTAGTGACGAGTTATGATGTTTTAAGTGATTTTTGAGGTCGTTTTATGTACCATATTATATATTCTTGACGGTTTTTTGGGTTTTTTGCCGCCCAGGGTAATCGGTCATCTTCAAGTTATAGATCGTTTTAAAGAGAATTTTAATTGTAATTTATGTTCCAAATTTGAAGTTTATAAGTCAAGCCGTTCGTGAATTATTGATTTTTATTTGATATTTTTGTCATTTGTGTACCATCTTATTAGGATTCCGTACATTATATGTATACGGAGTCCTAAAAAATTAGAAGCGGGTAGATACACTGCTGCCATTTACTCTGACATAAAAAAGGTTTTTGATACTTTTTTTTTTTTGGGTTCGGCTAACCAAGAGCATTGACCCATATCTATATATATTGCGATGGACTTATTTTTCTCATTTCCCTGTTTCGGTAGCCAGTTGATGTAGACTCAATTCACGATGATGGAATAAATTAATAAAAATTTATGATGAAAAAAAAAATTAAATAAAACAAAGATTTCGGGCGCCAATGACCCTTAACCCCGGTGTGTCATTGCCTGGAAAACTCATTTCTTAGAGCTTTAGGCTTTTAAAGAAAAACTAAAATAAAAAAAAATGTCTCTGTTTAGGAGATGTCACCGGGACCCACTCCGTGTCCAATAATTAAGATTTCGAATTAACACGCGTATATTTCCGCTAGGATTAAAAAAAAATATAATAATAAAATTGTTAAAAGAATAATTTTAGCGTTCATACGAGAAGTATACTTATTAAAAAAAATTTTAACACATTGAAAATTTTCTGTGAGAAACGCGTGCGGCAGAGCACGTACGATTTTTAAAACGACAACGCGACGAGTTGCTTGAGGCAAAGGAGCCTTGACGACGTTCAGCCTGAGACTAAAAATTCGCATTAAACTAAAAGTGTGTGTGGCGAGGATCGCTCGATGTCCTCTTGCCTTTCGCTAAACTAGTTTTTACAAAAAAAATATTTATTAAATAGAACACCGCCGAAAGATCTCTTTAGAAAGTTAGTCATTAATTTTTATTTAGCGGCGATTACCCTGCCGGTATGCCTTTTCGGGTTTCTTGTCAAAAAACTTCTGTCGGCTCAACATAGCTCGGTACGCATTGAGTTGTAGTAAATTAGAGTATAGTACGGATTGTTCATTGAATAATGCCGAGTACTCAAAAAACACATGATTAGCGTCACAGATGTAATTATCCCCTGGTGGGTGAAGAGGACAGAGAGGAGATAAAGACGGAAAAATCCGGTGTCGTGAATCGGGAAGGAGTGAATGGTTAAATCGAAGACGACGTATGGATACAATGGAGTTACATTGAAGAACTTGACAGCTATGGAACCATGGTTTACGAGGAATGGAAGGTTGAATAGAAAGATAGAAGGAGTGCGGATTGGAAAACGATCGGGCATACATGTCGAACCAAAATTTTGGTTGTAATTTTTTTGAGAAAGAAAGAATATTGTTGGCTGGATAAAGATTGACGTAATTACCATTCGTGCTGGCTATGTATGCTAACTTGTCGACTTTTTCATTTCCCTCAATTCCAATATGTCCTGGTATCCATAAAAATTCTATTTGACAAGGTGTACGTAAAATTAGATTAGATACCATAGACCGAATGCGAAGTATTATGGAATCAAAATATGTGGGGCAGTAGGCAGAAGATATAGCTGTCAGAACACTTAGGGAATCGGAAACTATTAGAAATTTACTATTATTTTGCGTCGAGGATATATACATCAATGCTTGCAGAATTGCAACTGACTCCGTGTAGTATATTGAAGATATGACAGGTAGTTTAAACGATTCAGCATAATGTCTACTAGGAACGAAAAATGCAGCTCCGACTCCCTGCGGCCCCTTAGATCCATCCGTGTAGATAAGAATGCGTTGGGGAAATAAGCTATTAATGATATTGATGAATTCGTGATTAACGAAAGTTCGTGAGAGATTTTTTATGTGTGGAGGGAGAGAAGTTAATTTGACTGGTTGGGAGAAATCGTGGAAATTTAAAGAAAAATATGTATGTTTATTGTAAGAAATAACGTAGGAGCTAAACTTTTCCATTCTATAACAAATATGTGATAGGATGGGGATCTTCCTAGAAGAAAATCGCCAATTATGAATTATAGTGGTATAAGAATTAATGAGTTTGTAAGGTTGTACAGACAGGCGTTTTATTACAAATCTATATCCAAGATGTGACCTTCGGATTGATAGGGATGGGACATTAGACTCAGCGTAAATCGTAACGATAGGAGTGGATTTTAGTGCACCAAGACAAAGTCTTAGGCAACAGTTCTGTACACGATCTAGCCTGATAAGCTGAGATTTCGTAGCACTTCCATATAGAAAGGCACAGTAGTCAGGTTTGGATCTTATGATTGCTTTGTAAAGCATAATAAGCGTGACCGGATCACCACCCCAATTGGTTGATGAGAGAGCTTTAAGTAGGTTTATTCTTTTACAAGTAGAGGCGTGTAAGTAGTTTATATGTTCCGAAAATGTTAGACGATTATTAAGAATAATTCCCAAATAGCAGAAGCTTTTAACCAGAGGATAAACATTTTGTGTCGAGTTACTGATTGCGGAATGGTTGTAAGGGCGATAGGAAAAAACCATCCGACGTGATTTAGATGGTGAAATAGAAAGATGGATGGAAGAGAAGAATTTTCTAGTACGGTCAAAGAGTTGTTTAATCTATCGTCAGCTATTGAAATATTGCATGAAAACATATATAAGACTGTCGTCTGTGAAAAAAATTGAGGAAGTACCTATAAATAATGAAGCTGTATCCAAAGTATAAATATTAAACAAGGTGGGGCTTAGACACGATCCCTGCAGTAGCCCCCGAAAAACCTTTATTTTACCAAAATAGGAGGGAATAGAAAGAAGAATAGAACGTTAAAGGAATAGACGTAAAATTACAGAAGTAAAATGGGGAGGTACATTAATCAATAGCATTTTTTCTTATAGTAAGGGAAGATGTACGTTGTTGAAAGCGTTATTTACGTCAATAAATGCCGCTGTCGTGTAATATTTTTGTATAAAATTTTTGTATATATCTGAAGCAAAAATACTGACACAATCAGAAGGACCAACTCCCGAACGAAAGCCAAACATGTTATCAGGGATTAAGTTATTGTTTTCTAACCACCATGAGAGTCGTCTGTTTAGAATGTTCTCGAAAAGTTTTCTTATGCATGAAGCCAACGATATCGGACGAAAAGAAGATGGAGTTTTTTTTGGGGATAGGAACAATAATAAACTTTTTCCAGGACGTAGGAAATAAACCGGATGATAAAAAGGAGTTAAAGAGTTGGAGAAGACTATTAAGGGCATGGTCCGAGAAATTCTTGAGGATCAGGTAAGGAAGACAATCTGCCCCAGGGGCGGAATTTTTTGCTCTGTGAAGCGAGGATCGGAGTTCATGGATATTAATTGGAGTAGTTAGGAAATGTGGAGGCGAACTGTTCGGGATTGGCGGAGCGTCCATTTCTTCACGACTCGGTACGTAGCAAGGAGCAATAGAATCAATAAATTACTCCAGCTTTTCTTTTGTCAAGTTATAAATTGAGGGGCGTGATTTTGAAGGAGATCGGAACGCTCTAGCCAGCTCCCAGATTTAAAAATAGGGCGTAGTCCGCAAAAAGGAAGAACATAATTTTTTCCAAAATTCTTTTTTAGATTTTTTTAAAATATACCTAGCTTTTGCATTGGCCTTTTTATGGTTAAGAAAATTAGAGATTGACGAATAAGATCGAAAAGCCTTAAATGTATTTAGACCCTTTTGAAATGCAATTTTACAATCATCGTTTCACCATAATGGTTTAGCAGAACGATACTTATTATGGAATGATAAAAAATATGTAGGAGAAGACGAAGAGACACTAGTGCGAATTGAGTTCATGAATATATTATATTGTTCGATGGAGAGAACAATCCAGACATGCACGAAATTTATTCCAATCGGTTTTTTTTTTAGGTTCCATTCTGGAGACTGAAGGGGTCTAAAATTTGTAGGACGAGGGTAAGAGTGGTCATTAAATGACAGAATGATAAAAGTATGGTCACTACTAAACAGACCGTCAAGAGTTTTCCAGGAGCAGTTAAAACTAATATTGGGTGAAGAAAAAGTGAGGTCGATACTTCTGTAAATTGAAGGATTTTTGAAATAGGTTGGGCGATGGTCATTTAGAAGTACCACATTAGTCTTATAAATTAAATCTTCTATAAAATACCCGTTATTATTATATGAAACGCAACCCCACAGAGGAGACTGTGCATTCCAGTCGCCCCCGATGATGTAAGGTTGCGGAAGGGGGTCAATAAAGGAGTCCAGAGATGTGCGAAATAAATTAAAATTGGGGGGGGGGGGATGTGAGCGGAAATTAAATGAAGTGTTTGAGAAACATTATTAATTGGTGTTGAAATGTGTACAAAGTTTGGATGAGATGCTTGAGAAAAGGTACTAAAAGAATTGTGAACAGTAAAGGAGATTTCGTTACGTATTAAAATTGCTGCACCTCCATACCCGTCTTCTCGATCAGATCTGACTATTTTATAACCTCTAATGTTAATTTTGGTTGTCTTTTTGAGCCACGTTTCAGAGAGTAAAACAATATCTATTTCCAATTGATATAGTAGGCTTTCTAAAGCATTCCTATTTGCTCTTAGACTTCGGCAGTTCCACTGCAGAATTTTCATTTTAAAGTTAATTACTTAAAAAACAAAATGGGAGAGACTTAAGGTTAAAGAATAGTGACAATTAAATCGGGTTTATAGGAATGGATCTGTGGAAAACACAAGCATATTTTTGAATTAGCATTACTGTTTATCTATGGATACGTAAGACTTG
The DNA here is from genome assembly GCA_039619475.1 of Icerya purchasi. Taxonomy (NCBI): domain Eukaryota; kingdom Metazoa; phylum Arthropoda; class Insecta; order Hemiptera; family Monophlebidae; genus Icerya; species Icerya purchasi. The sequence goes on along the minus strand of CM077116.1, from coordinate 92,979,499 downwards.
TTGCTTTTACGTAAGTCGAATATCGAATATTGTTGTATTCCTCTACTCCCGATCGAACAGGAACGAATGAGAATAACAAATTAAGACTATAAATATCATCTTTTTATTTATTTCCACGTTAATTCGTAGCGAGAAAAACGGTTCGTACTCGTTGTCGTATTATCGTTATTTATGTGAGAGTGAAAAGAAAAATAATAAGTGAAGAAAAAAGGGAAGGAAATAAAAAACGGTGTTTTATAAAATGATGAAAAACTATGTGTTTCACGAGACGATATTTCTATCGGCTTAAATGTTCTTTTACGTCCTGACTTCGAATCACGGACGTAACGGAAACTCCGAAGACTAACTATTTTATAAAAAAATCGAGAAAACCGAACGAGACTCGAATCGGGCTGAGTACGGAGACTGAGTCTCGAAGTAGAACTAGCACTTGGACGAGAGCTGGCGACTAACTAACTCTGCGAAGAAAAAAGGTTCAGCTTTCGCCTCTGTTCCAGATGGGATTATCGACGAAAGGCCGCTTGCGATAAGCACGATATCTACATGAAAATAACGGGGGTGATAAGGCAGGAAATGTCGCAATTAAATTATTTAAAGACAAGCCGAAATGGCCAGAAGATAGTTGCAATGGTCAACATATTGTAACGGTACTACGCTGTAAAGCGTCTGACTCGCGTCCAGGGATGCCACCACGGATTTAGTCCGCGGAATTATTAATTATTATTTTATTAATTATTATTATGATAGTTATTATTATTATTAATGATTAGATTAGCCAAGAAATGGGTTTCGCTTTAACGGTTTGTATTTTAAAATTTATCTACACCTATTTTTTACTGGTCCGATGACCAAGACCGAAAACTGTAACGTACCGACTTCGACCGTGACAAAAATTAGAGTGACTTCGACCTTTTTTAGACGGTTATGCTTGCCCTCGACTCCGGCTCATTCCAGTCGTTATTTCTCGTCGGCATGTTTTTTACAACCTGACCGCCGGACTCGTCGGAATCGCGACAAACGAAGCCAATGGTCGCGAAGATCCTTTGACGTATTCAAAAAGGTCGTGCCTTCCCGGAATCTTTACAACCTGCGATGTTTTCGGGCCTTATTTTTTATGATTCGTAATACTCATTTTTTCCGAATAGTCTTCCGTGGGTGGCGATGCAGAATTCCTTTCTCCCTAGCCGACAACGGGATTACACATATACGCACACTTACGCTCACACCATTTGCCCGATATTCTATTAAATTAAATTTTTAATATTTTATTTATTTGTTAAGTTATTTTGGTTTTATTTTGTTAATTTTTTCTCGAACCATGTAATGGTCACATTACAATATAAAAAAGACGGCGTTAGGAAATACTTACAAGATAATGAAGAATAAATACACTATTAACAGATTTAATGAGAGGATAAGATGAGAGAGTTTAGCGGCGAAAATGGTTTTCGGTCCGAAGTCGAACAGATAATTAGGCTATTACGACATAAGAAAAATCAACAAGAAAACGGAAACTACAGATAGAGTTATCGGGAATCGTATTTAAAGAAGAATACGAAACCGATAAGAAATTTGAGTAATTTAACATGAACATAAAAAATTAAAGAGTGAATAATAATAATAATAATACGAGAGTAATGAAAAGAAAATATGGCAGGAGTATGACAATATACCAAATTACAATATAAAACATATAAAGATGTAGCATATTATATACAATAGTTATGTGATAATTATTAATTTATAAACAATGTACAGAACAAGAAGATGAGTTATTCTAATTTGAAGTGTTATTATATCTTATTTGGCTTTTTATTTCTTATCTCAGGGATGCCACCGCGAGTTTTATTCCCGCGGACTTATTTTATTATGCTGTTATTATGATGATTTTTATTTTTTTTTTGGGCTCGCTAACCAAGAGCATTGACCCATGTCTACATATATATATATATATATATATATTTTTTAAATAACTTAAATTTTAATGCTATTCGCTATTGAATAAAGGAAGGATGCAATTATTGGAAAAATGGCCTGGTTTGGGAACGACAGTATCGACGAAATATTGTAAGGTGCGGGAGCATTGAGTTGTAATAAATTAGAGTATAGTACGGATTGTTCATTGAATAATGCCGAGCACTCAAAAAACACATGATTAGCGTCACAGATGTAATTATTCCCTGGTAGGTGAAGAGGACAAAGAGGAGATAAAGACGGAAAAAACCGGTGTCGTGAATCGGGAAGGAGTGAATGGTTAAATCGAAGACGACATATGGAAACAATGGAGTTACGTTGAAGAACTTGACAGCTGTGGAACCATGGTTTACGAGGAATGGAAGGTTGAATAGAAAGATAGAAGGAGTGCGGATTGGAAAACGATCGGGCATACATGTCGAACCAAATTTTTGGTTGTAATTTTTTTGAGAAAGAAAGAATATTGTTGGCTGGATAAAGATTGACGTAATTACCATTCGTGCTGGCTATGTATGCTAACTTGTCGACTTTTTCATTTCCCTCAATTCCAATATGTCCTGGTATCCATAAAAATTCTATTTGACAAGGTGTACGTAAAGTTAGATTAGATACCATAGACCGAATGTGAAGAATTATGGAATCAAAATATGTGGGGCAGTAGGCGGAAGATATAGCTGTCAGAACACTTAGGGAATCGGAAACTATTAGAAATTTACTATTATTTTGCGTCGGGGATATATACATCAATGCTTGCAGAATTGCAACTGACTCCGTGTAGTATATTGAAGATATGACAGGTAGTTTAAACGATTCAGCATAATGTCTACTAGGAACGAAAAATGCAGTTCCGACTCCCTGCGGTCCCTTAGATCCATCCGTGTAGATAAGAATGTGTTGGGGAAATAAGCTATTGATGATATTGATGAATTCGTGATTAACGAAAGCTCGTGAGAGATCTTTTATGTGTGGAGGGAGAGAAGTTAATTTGACTGGTTGGGAGAAATCGTGGAAATCTAAAGAAAAATATGGAAGTTTATTGTAAGAAATAACGTAGGAGCTAAACTTTTCCATTCTGTAACAAATATGTGATAGGATGGGGATCTTCCTAGAAGAAAATCGCCAATTATGAATTATAGTGGTATAAGAATTAATGAGTTTGTAAGGTTGTAAAGACAGGCGTTTTATTACAAATCTATATCCAAGATATGACCTTCGGATTGATAGGGGTGGGTGATTTTTATTAATTAATACAATTTCTAATCATAATAATAATTATTAATGTTATTATTATTATTTTTTAATTAGCTTATTATTTTATTTTTATATACATACTTTTTTATTTTTTATTTATTTATATATACTTTTTTATTCACGTACACAAGAATGTTAATTATTATTTAGTTATTTATTATCAACTCGTAAATAAATCTTTCGTGGACGGTCGACCCGTAATAAAATTTGAAAATTCTTATTTAAAATCAAAAATAATAAAATACTACAATTTAAATAATAAATTTACACCGAATGGTTAATATAAATTTAAACAAAGTGTATACATATCTCGAATTCCGGGGGTGTTGATGCCGATGATATGATGATGCTGATTTGTTGTTTCTCTTCGTTGATATTTTCTGACGTAGGACTTTTGGTATTTGAATCTTTTCTTTCGTTTTATTTTAACTAAATTAATTCATTGATATATTTTTTTTTTTAATAAACGCGATAACATAATTATTATTTTATATGGCCGAATATGACAACTACGGAAAGCGTCTGGCCATTATCGTGGGCCACCGGCTCGGACTCCCACTCAGCCTTTATTTAAACCGTCTTTTTCCGACTCCAAAATCTGAATCCAACGACTGATCATTCGTGAACGTATTTCCGATCTCCAAACTAAATCGAAGATCCCTCCACCGTCGGACGGCGTTTCCTCCAGCACTATTTCCATTACGTCAGACGTGACGTAACATCACTCCAGGCATCATCAACCCCGATCATTCGCTGAATTACACACACATTTACACTCACGCACGCCTTAGATTCTATGTTAATTACTAATTTGTTTATTATATATTTTTCATGTAATGTACACATTACAAATTATTTGTTAGCGCTATTGTTGTGTTCCTCTATTCCGAGGAAGAAAAAACGTTCGCGAATGAAGGAACAAATTTCAACATAAAAACAAAATCTTTTATTTTTCCTTGGTTTTCGTTATTTCGTTAATTTCGAAATGGAAATTGAGGCGCGATGTTAGTTATTATTAAACTACCGTAAAATTAAATAAAGATGATACGGATGCGTATACGGCGCGAGCCTAGAGTTACAATTACGCTCGACTAAAATCGCGACTTCGAACTGCCGTACATGGCAGGGGACTCCGAAGAAGCCTGACCGTACAAAACGCTGATCAGATCGACTCTGTTCTAAACTCGATTCGAGCCGGAGCAAGACTAACTTTCTGAAAAATCGGTGTTACCGAATACGGCTCGTTCTATCCAGAGGACGACGAGCTTGAACCCGAACTCTGGAAATCTATATCGAAAGGTCAAGTTAGAGCACGATAAAGGGGGGCTGATTACACAGAATCGTTAGAGACTGACCGAACGAATATGATGAACAAACAATTTATCAGAAGGTGAGCCAAAAGGCTAATTAATAAGGACAAAGTCAGCATATAGGGATAACATGACGAAATCAATCTGAATAACAGAAGCTATAACCAAGTCGTAAGAAGTGATAAGAAGAAGGAAGTTCGAAATGAGCTGATATTCTTTTATCTGGGGTAGAGTAATTATTCGACTAAAGATTGGGAAATAAGGTTACCGGATACGGCAGACGATGTCGAAATAAAAAATAATAATATCATTAATAATAATAATAAAAATAATAACAATAATAGATCGACAATAATGTTTAAAAATATTAATTGTACGAAAATAAATAAGGAGGACACGACGGGAGTACAACACTATTAGTACGTTGTATTTTTTTGGGTATTTCTGCCGATGAAGATGATTTTGTTGAAGTTGAAGCTGACGATTTAGTTGCTTTAATGTCACGTCTGGAAGCTGATGGACTTTGTTGCTGTTTAGTTTTATTGCCATTAGTTGATGAGGTGTGTATAGGGTCTGTAGTTTCGATATTAGGTGATTCTACTTTATTGTTTTGATTGGATGAGAAGTCTAAATGATTAAATGCATTGATCGTAGGATGAGAAGATTCCGATTGTGAGAGAGAAATAAGATTGTTTGATAGGCCGTGTATACTACTATTGTTCGTACAATATGTTTTCGTAGGTGCCTGATGGGAAGGAAAGTAAATGATTGTAATTAGGAAAGTTTGTTCTAGTACTCTTGATAAGGGTATTAATGTTTGGCCGCGATTTACGAATAAACCGACTCGTGTTTACTGAACTGATATTTGCAGGAACCGTAGACGATATTTCTGAAAATGTAAAGGCTTGACTCACTTTATTGCTTTTCATAATTTGAATTGCTTCAGAAGTTGAGACATTATCCGCGGCTTTGATTTTTTCGATCTTTAATCTCTCCATGTAATGTGGACAGGTTTTATTGCTAGGCAGGTGATTACCGGAGCAGTTTAAACACTTTAAAGCTGAAGGATCAGACAATGTTACAATACAATCAGAGGCGGAGTGCTCCTCGTGATAAATCGGACATCTTGGTCGCGATCTACATTGATCTGCTATATGCCCGTATCGATTACAGCTCAAACATAATCGCGGAATTCGATAACTATAATTAACTGGAAGTCGTAACTTATAGATAGACACATGCGAGGGGAGTTTATTACCTAAAAACTTAATTTCTACTGCCGTTGTTGGCACAAGTTTAGATTCTGAACGTCTACAAATTCTTCTGACCGAAACAACTTCTATATCTGATTCTATGTAATTGAAAATTTCTTCGTCAGTGATATCTGTGGGAACCTGACGAATAATGCCGAATCTGAAAAGAAGACTATTCGGGATTGTTGCCTTTAAATTATCGCTGCTATTGTTAACACTGGTTACAAATTTGTTTGCATTTACCGCAGTGTCAAAATTCGCCTTAACCTGATTTGCTCCATTTCTTTGGAAAAAAGTTAGACCTTCATGTTTTGACAGCATTTTGCAAATTGATAAAGGATGTAAGTTAGCCAAGTTTTTGTTGGTTGATTCTATTATTGCTATGAATGGGCCATTATGATAATTAATACGATATAAATTATAATTATCCGAAATAATTTGTACGTTATTATCATTGGTGATTAAACTATTGTTAGACATTGTATTATTTTTATTAAAAGATATGTTATCAGTAGAACTTATCTGTTTGGGATGATGATGCTGATTAAAACGCGTTGATGCCGTCGATCCATCGTTCCTTTATTCTCTCCTTTTCTTCATCTTCTGAGTTGTCCGCACTACTGTCCTTTGCTAGTTATCTAGTTTTTTAGCTTAGTTTTCTTGTTGTTGGGTCAATGCCGCTGGCGCGCCCACAAAAAAAAAAAATATATATTTCGAGACACCCCCTGACACAATACACGGAATACATGCAACTGAGCCACTTCAAGCAAGAACAACAAATAATTTTATTATTTTCTAGCTCGGACAGCGTTAACAAAGGCCATGAGAAATGCCGAATCCGTCTCAGTATACACATATGTAACCAACTTTCTCCAATGGAATGACATTTTCTGATGCAACATTTCCACTGCCACACCCGATTCATAGGTAGTTAATGATGTAGACCATTGAATGGATAGAATAGAGCGCTCACTATTAATTTCTTGTCAAACGCATAAACATTCTCTAAGCAGTGTTTATCACACGTTTTTTAAAATCGTAATAACTTTTTTTAATTTGTTTGTTTTTATAAAAATTATTTCATTATAATCATCTTGAATACTGATACTGTTATCACGAACAATTTAAAAACCAGTAAATACCACAGAATTTATTCAAAATTTTTTCAAATGTAGTGATAACAATGTTACGCCAAGTGGTTTTCCGGATGCACATATGCTACTACCAACTCCACCACCAACAATGTGGCAAAACCCGGCAAATTCGCAAGAGGCAGACAATTCATCACATACTCAGTTCGCACAATATTTACATTCACCACCATTAATGCAAATTCTGCTACTACCTGCATCTGAAGATATCAGTCTGCAAAGGTTAAACTTCTGAAAGAAATAATTAATCGACGCACTGTGATCTATATAAAAGATATGTATGACGCTGAAAATAAAAATAGTTTTTTGTTTACCGTTCTAGAAAAGTTTATGAAAAATCTGTTCTCGATGTGGCAGTATAATATACTACAGAATGTGTATGATTTCGGCTTCATTTGATTACCGGTATATTCACTATCTCATATTGAAACCTTTGAATGAATTTAAAGTATATCCATCAATTTATATAAATTAATAGAGACTGATAGCATTGATACCTAGGCGTGTAAATATAAAATTAAAGCCATCAATGCGTTCCACAAAAATCATAGCATATTAAATCATCGCAATCACACAGATATATTGTATCGGAGCTTAAATGGTAAATTTTCATGTTGGGGATGTCTCGATTCCATGAAAGTTGATTATGAATACAACATTAGTCATCATTGTGACGCGGTCAGCTGGCATAATATGCATTGCATGTAAGATATTAAAAATAAACACACATTCTTTTCTTTTTTACATATTTTGTATTTTTCAAAAACTTTACAATGTTTTCTCACAAAATATATAACACGTATTAACTTTATTACAATATAATATAATATAATAAATATGTTCACATATTTACATTTCTTATTTCATAAACTTAAATTAATTTAAAATCTCAATTTACAATTGTTGAAAAGAAATTATTAACTTCTGTTTGTATTATGTTCCTTATGTTGAACAGTTGAATTAATATCACGTAACCGTTCAGTTAATTCATTAGCTTTTGCTGCTAATTGAATTGTATCTATAATACAATGCGCTTTTTCCTTTTTAATTTTTTCACAAAGATTATCAATCGCATCCTTAAAATTCTTTTCTACTTCTTCATGAGCCTTATCAATCGATTCCTTAAAATGTTTTTCTATTTCTTCCCTTTGTTTATCCATTATTTCTTTAGTAATATATTTATCCAACAATACGGTCATTTTTCCATTTAACTCATTTATTAAACCTCTGCCGCCATTCCTTACTAACAAGCAAACGTGCTGGGAGAACTTCCGAATGCTAGTTGCAAACAACATAAATCTTAGAATTCAGCTTAAAACTATTAACGAATTGGAAGAAACTGTCGATTCTCTCACAAAAACCATTCAAAATGCAGCATGGAATTCTACGCCAGCTGAAACATTAAATGCTGATGTTAATACCAGCTACCCTGTAAAAATTAGGGAGAAAATAGCTGAAAAACGTAGAACCCGCAGAAAATGGCACAACACCAGGCTTCCCAGTGATAAAACTCTATATAACAGAATAAGTGGGCAATTAAGAAGGCTATTGCAAAATGAAAGAAATAAGAAATTGCAGAGTTTTCTGCAGAGTCTTAGTCCTTCCCACGACAAGCACTACTCCCTTTGGAAAGTAATTAAGAAAGTTAAATGTGCAAAACAGCACAACCCGCCTATCAAAAATGAAGCAGGGCAATGGGCAAGAAGCGATACCGAGAAAGCTAACATTTTTGCACAACACCTAGCAGACGTGTTCCAACCACACTCATCCGATACAAATAGTAAGCATGAGCAAGAGATCTCAGAGTTCTTGGCACATATCCCTGATGACCAACAGTGCATTAAACCTGCATCCCCAAAAGAAGTGTGGCACGAAATTACGGCCTTAAAAACAAACAAAGCTCCAGGACATGATTTAATAACAGCCAAGATTTTAAAAGAGCTTCCGAAGAATGGTATATTGCTCATTACTTACATCTTTAATGCTATCTTCAGACTAAAGCATATGCCAATACAATGGAAAATGGCTCAAATAATTATGGTGCTTAAACCTGGTAAGCCTGCTAATGTCGTCTCGTCATTCAGACCAATATCGCTAATGCCTGTGCTATCCAAAGTCTTCGAAAAATTATTTATGAAAAGAATAATGGGGATTGTTGATCAACTGAAAGCTATACCGGATCACCAATTTGGCTTTAGAACCAAACATTCCACCCTAGATCAAGTCCACAGAATTGTCAACAAAATTGAAGACGACCTTGAAGATAAACGAATTTGCTCTACAGTATTTTTGGATATTTCTCAGGCCTTTGACAAGGTCTGGCATGATGGATTGCTTTTCAAAATCAAAAAGATTCTCCCTTATAATATGTATAAACTAATTTCATCTTATTTAAACGAACGATTTTTCATAGTAAAAGTTCAGGAAGAAGAATCTAAACTACACCCGGTGTGCGCTGGAGTCCCGCAGGGCAGTGTTCTGGGTCCGCTGTTTTACATACTTTATACAGCTGACCTTCCGATTACCAGTAACACACTAACTGCAACATTCGCAGATGATACCGCTGTATTAGCTTCGGATACTTCTGTAAACCTTGCTACAAGAAATTTGCAGAATTCTCTAGATCAAATATATAACTGGACAAAAAAGTGGAAAATAAGTATAAATGAAAACAAATCAGCCCACGTAGTATTCACAAATCGAAAAATGATCAGTGCCCCAGTCGCAATAAATCATAAGCAAATACCAACTCTGAGTGGGACCAAATATTTGGGCATGTTACTTGATCAGAGACTAACATGGAAACAGCACATCATCTCTAAAAAGAAAGAGATCAATCGTTTAATAGCTTCCATGTATTGGCTTATTGGAAGAAACTCGGCATTAACAATAGATAACAAATTATTAATCTACAATGCAATTATCAAACCAACCTGGAGCTATGGAGCTCAGTTATGGGGTTGTGCAAAAACTTCTCACATAAAAATTATTCAAAAATGCCAGAATAAAATACTTCGTCTAATAACGAATGCGCCCTGGTTCGTAAGAAATGATGACTTGCATAAGGACCTATGCGTTCCTACCGTAATAGCAGAAATCAGACGATATGCACTCCGCCATATAGATAGATTACATAGGCATCCAAATACAGAAGCAATGGCGATATTAGATAACGTACACAACACAAGAAGGCTGAAACGAAATAATCTGAACGATATTATTTAGTTATCATTTTATTTATATTCTTTTGAGGTTTCTGTCACCGGATGGATAGCCTCTTCACGTTATATATATTTCTCCTTTTATCATAATTACTGGATAGTCCATGAGGACTAGTTGTAATTTGTTATAATAAATATAAAAAAAAAAAAAAAAAAATTAAACCTCTGAATATTTGAATTGTACTTTTCACATCATTATCATGTTTTAAAACTCGCGTAGATAACAATGAAAGATCGCTCAAAACCATACTTAATTTATGCGATTGTTTTTTAATTTGTTCTTCATATGTTGAAAACTTAAATATTGTATCATCGTTAAATTTTGACGCATCTTCACTCACCATATCAATATTACCCTGTTTTCTCATTGTTATCGCTAGTTATAATATCTAAATCTTTATGCAAAAAAATAAATTGAGTATGTAATGCATCATTTTATTCTGTAACAAACAAATTTAACTGCTCAACTTTTTCACATACATCACATTGTCGCATAACCTCTGTCGACTCCGAAAACAAAAGTACACGGCAAAAGTAATTTATTTCATAAAAGTCCGGATGAGGCGATATCGAATCGAATAGACTGTCATCAAAACGTGCGATACCGAACTAAATTATCTAGAATAATCTTGGCCCGGGGACGAGTCGACACAGGATCACAGCTCGTCCGAGATGTGTTGGGGAGAGGAGATAATTTTGATTAGTGTGACCAGGAAGGAGTTTGTGGTTCCCACATGGCTCTCCCTCTTGGGGACTGAGCCCTAGTGCGGTGAAGTTGCGGAATAAAACAAAGGAAAGCAAAAATAAAAGTTTTACATGGATATTAATTATATGTAGTATGAACAGAAGATAAAGCAGTAAAAATTAACACATAATAAGGCCGTTTATGCGGAATAATAAAAATGGTGTAGGTAAATTAAACTAAATTATCATGTGTAAAGAAGGTAAAATGGGATACAGCATGCAAGATAATTAATATGCAATAATTACATAAATAAGTATGCGGTTGTATCAGACGGATACAAAGAATTGAATGGTGTACACCGGATTCAAAATACCATAACAATGGAAGAAATATCGCAACAAGCGCTCAAGGAATAGGGAAAACGAAATTATCATGCTAAAATGGCAGAATGGCACCTAACCGTTAGTATGAGGTCAGAAGAGGAACTAGGAGCGAAATGAGTTTGAGGGATAGACGAAATTGGAATCGCAGGAGTAACAAGTGTACATAATTGATAAAATTGAGGGATGAAACTCGGTCGGAGAGTTGCTTCATTAACGGAATTGGAATGCTCGAAAGTGAATGTAGATTAATTATATCGATCGGAAGTAGGGTAAAAGTTTCAGGCGAGATGAGTACAAAATGAAAACGGCGTTGAACAACGATCCAGAAAAATGATTAAACTAAACTAATTACACTAAAAACAAAATTTACGATCTTAGAACTTTGGAAAAAGTAAATATTACTTTCGCACACGGCATGAATTCAAAAAAAATGATTATAGTGGTACTAGACATGAATAGGGCCAAGTGTGATTCGATATGCGTTATTCGAGTAACATAAATAAAATTAACGAAAATAAATTTGCATAAAATAGTAAAAACCTGTCGGCGTTACTTGAGTGTAGTTCTATACCAAATCGGAAGTCAGACTCACCTGGGAAACTAATGAATGAAGGTCACGGTCTCATTAAAGCTCTGTAACGTTTAGGTTTAGTTCGTTTTGTAACTAACTATACGTTAAGTCCAAGGATGCCAACCACGAAGTTTGACGTTCGTTGATTTTAATTATTTAGTTATATTTCATTATTTATGAATGAAAATTATTTCGTTGCAATTATCAGAAAAAACAGTGTATTAAGACAAATTAAACTCACACCTATTTTTCGGGACCGGTCGACCGCTGAAAAACACAATTATTAGTTATAAAAATCAATAAAAAATTAAATGTAATCCAAAACGCTACGTATCACTGTTGTCGGCGGTGATCCTGGATCCGTAGGTCAGCGATGCGGCGGTCGGTCGGCACGGAGAACTTGGACCCGATATTGGTTGAATCGATGAACGTTCGATCGCTTTCGATATTTCTTCACTATCGTCGCGATGATCGAAATTATATTCTTTGAACAAAAAACCACCACTGTTTTCTTAACTTTTAATAAACGCGAAACTTCCGTTAAAATGATTAACTCCTCCGCGAAGGTATTCTTTACCGATCACAGGTAAAATGGAAACCGTTCAAATGGACCAAAAACACAACTCAAAGCGAGGTCAAATTCGGAGACCGATTTCCCGGTAAAAAACAAACTAACTGGCTCGTAAAAAAAACAAAAAACAACTGAATGCACGGTGAAAAACAGTGACTGTCCGTTTTCAAAAATCTTCTTTTTCGGTCATTCTAAATTTCTCTCCGCCTTTTCGCCGTGACCACTGGACTCGGCCGAATCAAGTAGATCCTTAGGGTTTTACTGGCCGGTGATTGGCCATCCCAACCGACAACAGTTCCAGGCACGAGCACACTCGCACTCGCACCACACATTCCAAATTATTATTATTAGGTCGCTTGCTACATTGGCAATAAAGATGTCAGCTTTTACTTTTTCATCAAATATATTGTTGATGGAAAACTGAGCGTCAATTTGGATGAACCATAATTGAGGATCTCATTTTGAAAAGGGTGGAAATCGTATTAAACTGGGGAAATTCGCATGATTTGGACAATTATAGGTTTGATTCGGCAAAGAAGTGCCGTTACTATTTGCCATATTGGATAAAGTTGAAGAACATGAAAAAAATTAAAAAACAATAACGAGTAAAGGGTATCAAAAAATTAAATTGAAAATAAAACAAAATTACTCGGAATAATAGTTCGATTTTAATGATCGTGGCCGTATACTACCCCGAAAGGATAACAAACAAGTTCAGTCAAGCATGAGGTTTCATGCGCTGAGGACTCCGTATGAAAGTTAACAATACCTATAATTATTTAGTATGTAAGAAAATTTGTTTGAATAAATTTCTATTTTTATTTTACTATTTTAATTTAATATCTTAATAAATTTCAGAGATCTTTTCTAATAATAATTTAAAACAGTAAAGCAAAGTACTAATTTGAATCGAAGATTTTGAAGTGAAATGTAACGGTTATGAAGAAAAATTAATTAAATCCTTTTTTTATTTATTTTTTTAAATTATTGGTTTAGATTTAATAATACTAATATTAAGGTTTTATGATTTTTTAAAATGTGTAATTTTGTTAATTCCTACACCTATCTTTCTTGAATAGCCGACCGTCAAAGATATTTAATAAATATATAAACGAAAACACGCAAAAAATATTAATTAGAAATAATATTGATGCTACGTATCACTCTGCTGCGGCTGCTAGAATGTTGGTGTTCCCTGCTGGCAGGTTGGTGTACGTTGGTGATTGCATCCTGGATTCTCGGCGAATGGGAGGGAGAGACACGGTAATCGAAATTATAGTTTACGAATTTTGTAAATGTCACTAATTGGAAAACCGGATTTCGAGGCGATTTGGTTACTTTGTTATTAAACTTCTTTCGGTTGCCAGACGAACTGGTTTTTTTTTTTTTTTGGTTCTCCAGTTCAGATTATACTGTTGGGGCAAGTATATTTAATAATAAGGGTACATAATGGCGTGTCGTATACTAAATAGAAAAGAGAAAGGAGAAAAAAAAAATTTTTTTTTTTTTTTTTTATTTTACAGTGTTACATGTTTTTTAAAAATGTTTTAAAACTAATTATATGCATGCATAAATATATAAAGTACACGAGTAATTACTACATTAAATGTATTTTTACAATTACAATGATGATGCCAAAGCTTAGTCACCAATGCAGAGCTTACTTAAATATTTTAGTATTGATATTACAAAGAAGTATTAGGAATAAAGATATTATTTTAGTTAGTATGGTTGATCAGAGGTTTTAGGGTAAGTTTTTTTTTCATGACGTCATGGAAGTAGGCAAGAAGAGAATGAGCGTTTTTTTTGTTTATTTTTAGTGTTGTACTTTTATTGATTTGGTAAGATTCCCTTATGTTCTGGAAAGCTTTGCATGAATGAATCAGGTGAAGAATATTGTCTATTGTATTCGTGTCACAGTACTGACAGATTGGCGACTCTATTAGCTTAAAGCGATGAAGGTATTCCCCAAAGTTGCCATGTTCTGTGATTACCTGGGAGTTAAAGAAAGTTATATTTAAGTTTTTGAGACGAATCTTATCTTGAATATTTGGGAAAAATGTGTATGTTTTGCGGCCAGTATGATCTTGGTTCCACTGGGTTTGCCATGTGTTTATTATTTCGATTGATATTTGTTTTTTTAGTATTTTAATGCTCGGTGAAGGTCCCAGAGCATTTAAAATACTGTCGTTGTTTAGGAGTTTTAAATTACTGACTAAATTTAAGTTTCGGGTGATTCTGTACTCAGTAATTATTGCCTGTCCAGTAATGAATAAGTCTAAAGGAATAATGTTTGCTATGACACAGGCCGCTGATGAGGGGGAAGTTTTGTATAGGGAAGATATGTTTAAGATAAATTTTCTTTGTTGTGCTTTGACTGTTTTTAGTATTTTCTTATTGGTGTATACACTTGAACCGTAGGCATAGATGGGTTGTATTAGTCCTTTATATAGGATGATTCTCTGTTTGTGGGCGAGTCCGTTAGTGTTAGGTAAGATTTTACGTAATTGATGATATAAATTGTTACATTTTAAGTTTATTGCCTTTAGGTGGTGAGAGAAACTAAGCTTGTGATCGATTAAAATTCCAAGATATTTCATTTTGTCTACCAGCTGTATAGGTTGATCTGAAATGAGATTTAATCCTCTAATTTCGTTTTCTATTTTAAGATTACCAAGTGTCATAGCATTGCATTTTTCTGTTGCAAAAGAAAGTCCAAAGTCTGTTATTTTATTTTCTAACATTTTACAAACTCTTTCGATTTTTTTTAGATTGGTGAATTTTGTAATTTTAAACACTATACATAAATCATCAGCATAGGAGATGAGAGTAGAGTTTGCATTTAATACCTCACAATATTGATCCACATCGTTATGTACGCTAGAGTATAGTAAATTCCATAGGGTGGGCCCCAGTACAGAGCCTTGGGGGACTCCACAAGTAATTTTTTTTTTAGCAAAAGCATTATTAATTTGGAGGCGAGCGTACCTGTTGTGGAAGTAATTAATAATGATATTGATTAAGGATGAATTTATTTTTTTGTCTTTTAAAATTTTTATTATTGAGGACCACTTGCAATTATCAAATGCTCCTCGTATGTCAAATGAGATGATTAATGCTGAATGCCCCTCAGAAATTATGCTTCTTGTGAGAGATATTAGTTTGTATACCGCTCCTTCAGCTGAGTGTGCTGTTCTGAAGCCGTATTGATTTTCATTTAGGATTTTTTTTTCTGACATTTCTTTGACCAGGAATTGATTAATAATTTTTTCATAAACTTTACCGCAGGAGTTCAGCAACGAGATTGGGCGATAAGCTGTTACACTAGAGCAATCTCTATTAGGTTTTTGTATAAGAATTAGATCTGCAGTTTTCCAAATGGTGGGGAAGATTTCCCTTTGAAGACAGTTGTTTATAATATTGAAGAATAGATCTGTATATTTTGTGTTGAGAAGCTTCACAATTTTATTTGTTATTTTATCTTTGCCGGGAGCCTTTTTATTTTTAAGCGATTTTACGATATTATTTACTCTTTCTCGGTTGACTTCAAGCTTGGTAGAGTTATTAGAGTTTACTAATTTTAATTCATTGTCTCTTTTGTCCGGAAGGAAATGGTCTAGGAAAATTTCGCATTTTTTTTGATCGTCACTGTAGGTTTCATTTTTGTATTTAATTTCTCCTATATCTTTTTTTTTATTTTTTTGTAGGCAGAATTTGTAGGGTTTGCCCCAGGCGTTCGACATGCTGATAAACTGTTTCCAGTGATCCAGTTTTGCTTTTATGATTAATTTTTTATATTCTTTAGTAAGTTGCTTTAGTATTGCATTAATAATTGTGCATTTGACAAAGTCCTTTGTTTTATTCTTCTTTTTTCTAACTGTGTTAATTTGATCTTTAAGTTTTTGGAGACTTGTGGTCCACCAATCGTTTGGTGGAACCTTGGATGGGTATGTACACTTCTTAGTACTTTTTTCAATGTAAGCGGTTAGGGAGGTGATTATTTTATCGGTAGTATTGGGGTCCTGGGTGACCGTGATGTCGTCTATATATTTTTTCATAATAGTATTATTCAAAGTTTCTTTTAGTTTATGTAAATTCGTTTTTTTATAATTATCACAATTGTTTGTTTTGATTTGTTTGGAGATTTCAAAGTTAAGAAGTTTATGAGCTGTAAGTTCGGCGTGCTCAATTTTTAAGTTAATAAAGCGGTGAATTTTCGGTGAAATCAGTAGATAATCTATAATACTGTTACCGTTGTGGTTTTCAAATGTTGGGGTATTATTGTTAACAATGATAAGGTTATTACTGTAAATAAGGTCCTGTAGAAGAACTGGTTACTTTATCAAAAAAGGTCGATATAGTTCCGCGATGTGAAAAAGACTGTCGTTCTACTGTGATGATTTTTTAACAATTCGGTATTTTCTTTTGACTCTCTCAGTACGTTAGACCATTATTAAATATTTTTTTTTTTATTTATTTACTAGCATAGGGTGTTAAATTGTTTAACAAATCGAAATACTATTCGCATCTGTTTTTCATCAGGCGGACGTACCACCTAAACAATGATGCGGTGAGTCCGTTCCTTTCATTACAGTTCATAACAACACGAACACACGCCGTAATGAAAATAACCAAACCAAAACCTGCGATCCTGTTCCGTTTCTTAGCCCTCGTACTAACACTACTAACGCAAATTATAACAATCCGAACCAAATTCTAAAAACCGCTGCAATCTCGTATTCCGATAAAACCAAAAGAAAAATAACATCGATTAACAAACCTGTTTATTTCGTGCATTCAAGAAACCCACTTAAAACAAAACCAACATTTAAAACTAAAAAACTATAAAGTTCTCGAATCAAATCCGGTGCTTGCTAGTTGTGCGCGTGGGGAAATAATATTATCCGTTCGTGCGGATATTAACTTTCAACAGATAATGTTACCATCCGACATTCAACCAGTAACAGTCGAAATTCGTACGCCAGTTCCACGGGAGTCTCTAAACATAATTCCGAACCGTATTTAGAAACTTTTAAAGTTGCCAAAATATTCAATCCTATTCATTCTCTACAATCACCCAGCTCTTTTTTAATTTCTTTCCACTTCTTTCCTTCCTCTATATGATCCTTCTTTTGAGCCATGCTTTCCTTCTTTCTATTCTCGTGTTCCTTCTCCATCTCTTTTGACAACTTCTTAATTTCCATGCGGTCAGCCTTCCTTTTCTTCTCAACAATCTTTTTCCATTCCTCCACATGCTCTTCCAATTCTGCTACATTTTCCTCAACCATTTGTTCCCCTTCCTTTTTAAATATATCAAATTTATAGTTGATATTATTATTTCTTCTACTTTACTATTAAAGTTATTATTCTATTGTATGAATTTATTGTTAATTTCATCAAATTTAGTGTTTATCTTATTGAATTCATTGTTACTTTTATTTTCTTGTTCGTCAAATTTACGATCAATTTGGTTGAACCTTTTGTTTAATAATTCCATAAGGTTATTTAAATCTATTCCAGTTGCCATGATTAATTTCTAAAATAATTGATTTAATATATTTTGCAATTTAAATTTAAATTTATTTGGGTTCGTTCCCACGAAGAAACAATTTTCTATAATTGTTCCCCACCAGGGATGCCAAATGTAACAGTATTGTTTGTTATTTAGCCAATAATTTTTATTTAACTAGGGATGCCAACCATGAGTTCCTATCGAGCTTGTGGATTTAAATTAGAAATTTATTAAATTTTATTTTATTTATATTTTTATGAAAATTAATCAAAAGGTGATTAGTTTAATGTATGTATATATTGTTTAAACTTACACCGATCTTTCTAGAATGGTTGACCACTGTAAACACAATGATTAATTAAATAACATATACCACAAAAACAGCGATTATAAATATAAATATAAACCAATACTATTAAAATTATTGAATGGGGAATAAATGGAATAATTTAAAAAAAAATAATTACATGCATGTATAAAAAAAAAAATGAAATGATCAAACAGAATAATTAAATAGAAATGTAAATGTATTATATTACTGAAATAGATATGATGATCGATGAACAGATTTGAAAATATAAAAACTTTGAAAATTTAAAATAATCCGAGAGAAGCAAACATTGATCACTTGAAGACAATTTATTTCCTTTTTTTTTTTATATCGTTCACGTTTTCTACATCTCCTCGTGCTGGTAAATGAGCTTGTTCAGTGGGGGCCGCCCGGCGGCCTCCGCCAAGGATGCTAAAGCCAGCAAAAGCATGTTGCTCAACCTAATGGAGGTTGACGTTGCCGCTAAGCATAAACTTTCCGGTCCCCTCTCGCCGTCTTCGACTTTACCTAAAAAGGATCTGCGGCTTTCTCGGCCTGATCTTCCTAATCTGGTTAGTTTACCAAATTCTAATAGCGTTAAACCCATTGAAAACTGTAATATAGATTCCCATAATATTACTAATATTAATAAGAATAATAACAACCAAAGCCAAAACTCGACCTCTTCCACCTCCAATTATAATACCAACGACAACAATACTAAAAAGAAAAATAACAATAATAATAGCAATGGCAATAAAAATAACAATAACAACATTAACAACAATAATTGTAATAATAATAATAATAATAACCAAAATAGTAGTAGTAGTAACAATAATAGTACCAATACTGATAATGATAATACTACTAATAGTAATAGTAATGATAATAACAGTAATGACAATATTAATGATAGTAATAATGGCATTAATAGTAACAACAACACCAGCAATAATAATATCACTGGTAATGATAATACCGTTAATATCTCTGAAAATCTCTGCAGCGATCAGGGCATTTTTCCTCCAGACCACCCAGGTCCCTTTTCAATTCTTGTTGAAAATTCCTCCCCTGATAAGAATATTGGATACTTTCATCCGCTAGCCTTGGCTAGATTAATCAACAAAATTTCTACCTCTTTTTCAGATATTGTCCCACAGGGTAAAGGGCGTATCTCTGTTTTGTTCCCCTCTGCCTCTTCCGCTAATGAATTCCTTTCTAAGACTCCCTTCTTTAAATCCCATAATCTTAACGCATTTATCCTGCATAATGCGTTATATAGGATTGGAGTTATAACCGGTGTCCATCCTTCCTTTCCATTGGAAGACATCAAAGAAGGACTTGTATCCTCTATTCCGGTTATTTCATTACGATGTATTCTCCGCTCTTCCGAAGGTTCTAAAATTCCGACTAGAAGTGTCGAACTGAAATTCGCCAAATCCTACCTCCCTCAATTCGTATCCATATATGGACTTCGCTTCTCAGTCTCTCCTAGCATTCGTTCTCCCACCCAGTGTTCCAATTGTTCTCTTTTCGGACATATTGCACGCAATTGTTGCAGCTCCCACTCCATCTGCTCCCATTGTGCATCCAAACACTCCTTCTCGGAATGCCCCAATCTACAGGAACTTCCTTTCTGTCACAACTGTAAAGGTTCCCATGTTTCCTCAGATCGTCGCTGTCCAGAGTGGTAAAGACAAAAAGATATAAAAAGGATCATGGGCTTTGAAAATATCTCTTTCCATGAAGCCGTCAAGATCAAATCTTCTAATTCAGTAACTCAAGCCTTTTCATATGCCAACCGGGCTGCAGCCCCCATTCCTTCTTAAAACATGTCCATCAACTCTTCTAAGGTTCCCTCTCTTCCTCGTCCAAAATCTCCAACATTCCATAAATTTCACAAGTCTAAACCGCATCATAAACCGCTCCCTCAATTTCCTTCTATCCCTTCTTATCACCCTCTTTCACCCTCAGTTGGATGGGCTCTAAATAAAGTGTCTTCCCCCTCTTTTAATCCACTCTTGCCTGCTTGTCCCTCATCTGTTCCTCTTTCCAACACTTCGCCTTCTCCCACAGAGTTCACTTCAACCATCTCCAGTCTCTCTGCTGCTATTATGGAGCTTCTTGCATCTTACAATATATTCTTCGTCCTCTTCTTTCATCGACAGTCTTTCATCTTTGTTGTCTAACAGCGTTAACTTCAAATAATTCAACCTATTTCGTTTCTCTTGTTTTCTACTTCCTTTATTTTTTATTTTCTTTTTTTTTCTTTTTCTTCTTTTTCTCCTTCTACCCTTCAATACCCTTCTTTTTCTTTCTGTATTTCTTACAGTTCAGTACAATTGCTTACTTGCAAGCTTTACATATGGAATTTTCCACGCTACGGTTCATTCCAGAAAATTATCATCTCGTTGGTGATGGCGTTAAGCAGAAGGAGGCCTACAAACTGGTCCTACACCAGTTCGTGCAGGTTATTCTATTCTTGCTTTCGCTCACTCTGTTCCGAATTTGGCCGCAATTAAACTTGAAGGTTGCTAAACTGGCACATAACTAAGATTCCGCGAGCCCATTTTTTTTTTCTTTCATCACCTTAAATTATTTTTATTGTTACGATTCCATTCCTCCTTGCATTCCTTTTCCTATAACACTCATTCCTTACCTTTCTCCACCTCCTAAACCACATGTCTCAGAATAATTCTTTAAATATTCTTCAGTGGAACTGTCGTAGCATACATGCAAATAAACAAGCGTTAGAGGGGCTATTAGACCTCTACAACATTCAAGTAGCATTGTTATCTGAAACTTGGTTAAAATCCACTTCAAAGACTTCTCCATAGTACGTTCTGATCGTGTAGACGGGTATGGTGGAGTGGCTATTCTTGTTAGAAACGACTTACCATACCAGTCACACAGCATTTCCTTCCTTCCTCCTCCTCATCCTAATCTCCCTAATATGGCACATATTTCTCTATCAAATATCCTTCCTACCCCTATTCACATCGCTTGTGTGTACAATCCACCAAATTCTAGTCTTGCTCAGCTTCCCCTTCACCCATTCCTTTCAACTCTTTCAAATCCATTCATCATTGGGGGTGATTGGAATGCCCATTCTCCACTCTGGGCCTGCTCTGGTCACGACAGCAATGGCTCTATCCTTGAAAACTTCATCCTAAATCATAACCTCTTCCTCCTTAATGATTCTTCTCCTACCTGCTTCAAAAACCCTTCATCTCCTAGTGCAGTCGATCTTTCTTTCTCTTCTCAAAATTTTGGTCTAAACTGCTCTTGGAGAACTCTTGATGGCACTTTTGGCAGTGATCACTCTCCTATTGTTCTAACTCTTAATGACGTCCTACCTCCTTCATGCTTCAAACCTCTTCATTCTCCTCATTGGCTTCTCTCCAAAACTGATTGGGGCAAATTTCGTTCTTTAGTCGATTCCTCTCTTTCTCCTATTCAGGCTGATTCCGATCCTCTATCTCAATGCAACCTTTTCACCCAGTCTCTCTATTCTGCTCTTTCCCTCTCATCCCCTCCCTTCCCTTCTAATAACTGTCGTAAAACTTCTGCTGCCTCCTCACTCTGGTGGAATGATGAGTGTAAAGCAGCTTTCAGGAAGAGTACCGACACTTTTAGAACCTTTCGCTCCTGCTCTTCTATGTCTAACTTCCTAGCTCACAAAGAAGCTAACGCTAGAGCCCATAGCATCCTAAAGGCTGCCAAGAGGAATTCTTGGAGAACTTTCTGTTCCTCATTTTCTAGAGATACGCCCTTCTCTCAGATTTGGAAGTTAGCTAGGGCCTTTAGATTTCCCTCCTCCGAGCGCCCCCTTCATTCTACTCCTGCGTTGCCACATCTTCATTCCTTTTTGGACTCTATCTCGCCCGCTTATGTTCCTTCTCTTGAAGAAATTAGTTCCTCTTCTTACTACTCTACCTCTGAAGACCATTTTCTTTCCTCTCCTTTTCGTTACGATGAGCTCCTATCCATTCTTAACAAATCCACTAACTCCACCCCCGGACTAGATGGCCTCTCATATCCAATCCTTAAAAATCTCTCCTCTTCCTCGTTGCATTCTCTCTTAGCTATCTATAACTCCTTTCTAATCTCTGGTCACACTCCTAAATCCTGGAATGATTTTATAATCATTCCTATTCCTAAAAGAAACCAGTCTTCTTTCCGACCTATCTCCCTCGCCTCTTGTCTTCAAAAACTTTTCGAAGGCTTAATCACCAATCGTTTAGTCTGGTGGCTGGAGCATAACAATCTCCTCCCTCCCAATATGTTTGGCTTTCGCCCTGGTCTTGGTCCAATCGACTGCATTAGTACCTTTCTATCGGACATCTACAAATCATTCCTAGATAGAAAGTTTACTATTGCCACATTCGTCGACGTCGCATCTGCATTTGATAATGTTCATCTTCCTTCACTGGCTTCTAAGCTCATTTCCCTCAATATTCCTCCTATTCTCGTTACCATTATTCTTAATCTGTTTCAAAATAGATCTCTTTTTCTTTCTGTTCCCTCCTTTTCAACAATCAGACGTTGTTATCGCGGCTTGCCTCAGGGTTCCTGTCTTAGTCCTTCTCTTTTTAATATTTATCTCCTTGATATCGCTACTCTTCGCATTCCTTCTTCTTCTCTCCTTTTTGCGGATGATATCCTTATCTACTCCACTTCAGACGTGCTAGCTACAGCTAAGGAGGAGATTAATTGTTCTCTATCAGTCCTCAGTAGTTCCCTCTCCAGTGCTTTTCTTTCTCTTTCTCCTTCCAAGTCTTCTTCTATTATTTTCTCCCTCCGCCCGTATAATCGTGCTCTGGTAATCATCATCTCTTCCAACTATCCTATTCCTATTGTTAATTCCATATGCTATCTTGGTCTTTTCCTAAATAGTCGACTCTCTTTCCAAGAACATATTGAGTACCTTTATATATCTTGTCTTAAGAGACTAAACCTCCTGAAAGCCTGATGTCCTCTCAAGTGCGGCGGTGATCCATATATTCTCATAATTCTCTACAAATCCATCATTCGTTCCAAACTAGACTACTGTTCCTTATTATATGGCAATGCCTCAAACCCCCTCCTGCGCAAACTTGATAGAATCCAAAACTCCTGTCTTCGGCTCTGCATTGGGGCCCTAAAGTCTTCTCCCATTCCTGCCATTTTGTCTGAATCTAATATTAAATCCCTGTTTATCCGCAGATCTCTGCTTGGTTACCGTTTTCTAATTAAACGACTCCCGATTTCTTCATCTAAACTTATTTCTTCCTATCTGTATATCAATGACCACTGGCGCTTTGTTCCTCACAAAATCCCGGTTCTTGCGCACATAGCTGCTCGGGTCTCTAAGTTCTCTTCTTATGTATTTTCCCACAATAAGCTTCCTTACTTTTCTTTTGATTTCAATAGTACATGTCTTCCCGTCTCATTCTCCTCTCTTCCTCTTCGTGCTAACTCCACTCCTCAGAGCACAGTGGTCAGTGAATATGTCCACATATTAAATTCTTCATTTCCCCGTCATGTAAAAATTTTCACTGATGGTTCCAAAAATGATTGTGGGGTGGGCGGTGCTTTTACGGCCCCCTCCCTTAATCACTCGGAATCCTTCAAACTTCCTTCCTTTTGTTCCATTTTTTCTGCTGAAGCAGTCTCCATTCTCCGTACTGTCTCCTTTATTTCCTCTTCAAGAGGGATCTGTAAGTTTCTCATTATTACTGATTCCAAATCCGTGCTGCAAGCTATCTCTTCTTCTCCTTCCCACTCGACTAATGATATCATTCTTTCTGTTCGTGCCTCTATCTCCAACTTGCGCTTAGCACGTTCTATCCTTATTGACTTTTTATGGGTTCCTGGCCACTCTGGCATTGAGGGCAACGAAGCAGCTGACTTCCTAGCTCACTCAGCGTCTCTCAATGGTCCATTCCTTCCGCATTTTCCTGCCTCAGACATCCTTTTCCTCTCCACAAGTCTCCATACCAGACTGTGGGTTGACATCTACCCTTCCTTTTTTGCCAATCGCTCCTCCTTCTACCTCCTCCTACAGCCTACTCCCAATTCACAGCTTCGGTACCAATTTCGTCCCTTTTCTCGGCGATCGGCTATTGTTTCTTTAATCAGACTGAGACTTGGCCATTCCCTCCTTCCGTTTTCTCACTTTTCTCTTTCTCTTTCACCTTCTCCCTTTTGCCCTCTCCACTCAACTGATCCTCCCTTTATATGTGACCCCAACCATATCCTTTTCGAATGCTCTGCTCTTTTTCCTCAGTGCTCTCATCTATACGCCGAACTTTTGGTGTTAGATCTTCCTACCCCTTTCAATGCTTCCTTTATCCTTTCCTTCCCATCTCCAGCCGTTATTCCCCTCCTTCTTTCCTTTATTCTTTCTATCTCCGATCGCCTCAGAATCTGAGTAGGTGATCTAGGTCCATGTAGTTGAGCAGTGTTTACACCGAGCCCATTTATAAAAAAAAAACAATTTTCAACTGATCGTCCTGCTCAAATTTACAAATGCTCTATGCCTTCACAATTTTCATTATTATTATTATCAGTTTAAACTAAAGCAGGTTTCAATAGTAGATTTAGATACATTGTTAAAATATCATTTATTCAAACATTTTTCAAGTATTCGGACAGCTAGCATGTTCCCATATTTCTATTGTTGGTAGCAGGCATTTCAATGACAGTGTTTTGGCTACCTTATTAATGATATTGTAATGGTTCTCGTAGTTCCTTTGGTCCTCAGGGATGCCAACCACGAGGTTTTATGCTCGTGGATTTTCTTTATTTTTGTTTTTGTCTAAATTTTTAATATATAATGATTTGAATTAACTTTCTGAATTTTGGAAATAAACACTATATTACATAAACAGGACACCTATCTTTCTTTACCAGTCGACTGCTGAAAAACACAATATTAATTTACGGATACGATAACGAAATAATATACACAATTAATTAAATATAAAATAAAATTGTACGTAATACTGTTGCCGGCGGTGGTCGGTGGTCTGTGAATCGGCGGTTTGTTGATCAGCTGGTGAATTTGAATAGTCGGGCCTTTATGTTTGGATTCCGCAATTCGTTTAAGTTTTTCGAACTTGACAATTTTCGTTATTAACGATTTCCGGTCACTGTTACAGGTTCGCCGAACACTTTAATTGAACGATAGGTAAAAAATTTCGTTTATTCTAGCAGACATCCTCAGAGGTAAAAGACACCATTGAGTGACAGTAGAAAACCAACTAACTGACTGTCAGACCACAACTGCCTTTTTCGCTAAAAACTTCTCTCTGATTTTCCAAAATTTTGACTGCCTTCCCGACCGTGACCCCTGGACTTGGCCAAATCAGGTGGACCCTTTTTGATTCCTGCGGGATGGTGATTGGATGGTTCCACCGACAACAGGATGCCATTCGTTCACACATTCACACTCTCACCAATTATTCTGTTTTTATTGTTTTATTTTTATTTTTTATACAATTTCTTCAGAACCATGTAATGGACACATTACAATGTTTTACCATTTTTTTCCATTTTACAGTTCAACACAATATTGCGGTTGTTTAATTAGTTTTCCATCATGACATTTAAAAGGCTATATGTAAATGGTGATTTTTGCAAAATATTGCTTGCCCTTGTTGATCAATAGCCAAACAGCATCTTTGTCACCTGTTTTACGACACGCATCAAATGTGTAAATATATATTCTAGTATCAATCTGTATTATTCTAACAGTTTTAAACTAAATTTTTCATAATTGCAATGGTTATTTAATGGATATTAGTGGGTTATAGTAGATATTCTCAAGTGTCTTCGCTGTAAAGTCCTGTTATAATCAAATATATGCTTGCTGCCTCAGAATCTGTACTAGGTATCACGATACAAAGGCTATTATGAATTAACACTACACATTTATACTGACATACACTCACATAGACACTGTAACAATTGTCATACAACTTTTCTCTCTGTAAGAATGAAAACTATTTATGGATGACTCTAACATATATATTTTGAAAATATATGCGCGATAGAAATTTACAAATATAAATATAAAAAATTGTTGTATTCCTCTACTCCCGATCAAACATGGACGAATGAGAATAACAAATTAAGACTATAAATATCCTCTTTTTATTTATTTTGACGTTAATTTGTATTTAGGATAAAAAGGATATTTAAGAGGGAAGAAAATTTAAAGACAAAATAGCGCATATGTATGTAAAAAAAACTAAGAAAGAAGAAAAATATTTGTATATAAAAAAATTAAATGGTAAATTCATCGGTCGATTTCACTCGGGACTCATCTTCATGACTGGATTATCTCTTCTTGACCGAAGATTGTATGCTGGACTCGCATTGACTTCACTCGAGGCAGTGTTTAATGAAACCAGCTCGACAGAGGGCTCACTGCCTGTTGCACTATGCTGATCAGGGCGGTTCCTATGATGATTTGAACCTGATCGGCGAATTTTCAAAAATCTTTTTGTAATGAAAAGAACTAATTTGCACAACAGATATGCAGTCACGATAACGGTTACTAAGGAGACACCGGTGTGTGTGAACGTGTTCGGCAATGTTTGGGTCCTTTGTTTGTTTAACTCCTCGTCTAGTTTGCCTTTTAATTGGTCCAATTTGTGTTCGAGAAAATTGAGATCATCTAAATCGGCATGCTCGATTCTAATTGGTTGTAATCAAAGCGAATAGTTGTAGGCTGCTTCCTCGGTGCAACAATCGTCTAAATTTATATTTACAGACGGAACCACGTGTCGAAACTCCTGATTAGTAGAAATTTCTGTGGTCAGTATCATCGTGGGTGTGTACGCTTTACAGCCATTTTGCATTTGTAATATTCCGACATTCGGAATTTGAACGTCTACGGATACTCCTGTTTCTGCACAAAATACGGGAATAATGGAGTTTTTGGAAGTGGTGAATACTGTTTCCTGAGAGTTTATTCCATAAAGTTATATCCAGGTTAACTGTAATTCTGTCACAATTGCTTGGAATCTGTGTAGGACAGTTAATAAATATTACGATATAGCCTATTTAAACATATTATTTCATAATAATCTGCTAATATTCTCAGTAGACATTCCGCTGGTAGATGTCGTAGACTACAAATTATACCGACTAATTCCTTTTCCCGTTCGCTCGAAATTTTCCTCAAACGTTTATCATTTTCTTAAACCCAAATTTCCTTATCTAATACTGAGTAGAGCTTCGACAAATTTTGTATCGCTTGATAGTATTAACGATTGCTTTCAGGTCACAAAGGAACATTACATATGCCGCGAACAATTACTACATCAGATCAATGAAAATTCACTGTGTGAAATTCTTCTTCTCCTAAATCGTACCGGTATAATTTGTAGTCTATGACATCTACCAGCGGAATGTCTACTGAGAATATTAGCAGATTATTATGAAATAATATGTTTAAATAGGCTATATCGTAATATTTATTAATTGTCCTTAGTTCAATGGGAACTGGAAATTTCCTTCTGTTGGGTGTCTTAGCGATAGTTAACTCATGAAAAAGATCGTTCGGTTATGTTGTAGGTCTGGCTGTATCCATTATTGATCGCCAGTATCGCTTTTTGGATCAGCATCATCTGTGAAACAAGGTTTTAACAAGTCAATATTTTTTTTTTTTTTTTTTTTTTTTTGCTGATCTATACCTAGCCCGTTAGGCATCACTAGATTCTGTTGTATAGTCTAAACACTTGAACGATCCCCGTCCACTGACGTAGAATCCAACCTTATTTTAAGCACTTAAATCGAATGGCTTCTTTCTGCGCAACCGACGTGTCCACGTTGGATTATTCAGTAACGCCACTGCCAGTACGTTCGTATGAATTTGAAATCTTCCGATGTGTCTTGCGGCTAATTTTGTAATAACCTCCCTTATATAAGGAGTATTGAGATCTTGGTGGAGAGTTCTATTTTGTACATACCACGGAGCATCAACCATTGCTCTCAACATCTTATTCTGATATCTCTGAATTATATTAATGTTTGAATCTGCTCTGCAGCCCCAGAGTTCGCAACCATACCTCCACACTGGAGCAAGAATCTGCCTGTAAAGTAATATTTTATTATCAACAGAGAGCTGCGAGTTTCTGCCCAGTAACCAGTACATCTTCCTTGTTCTAATATTTAATTCATTTCTTTTTGTCACGATATGCTTGCGCCACGTCAGCCTGCAATCAAGGTGCATGCCCAGATACTTTACTTCCTGTTTTAACAGTATTGTTTTATTGTTCATTTTAATAGGTTGATGATCTATATGTCTGTTAGTGAATATTATATGAGCCGACTTATCTTCATTGATCTTAATTCTCCATCATCTACACCACTCAGAGATTTTATCAATTGACGCTTGCAAGGTGGTATTAGCTTTATGTGGGCATTTATTAGAGCACAGGACAGCCGTATCATCTGAAAAAGTAGCAGTAAGAGACTCGTTCGAAACAGGAAGATCTGCTGTAAAGATAATATATAAAAGGGGGTCCAACACACTCCCCTGCGGCACCCCAGCTCTTGCCGGATATATATCAAATAACTCCTCTTGCTTGACCTGGAAGTATCTTTCATTTAAATATGATTCCAGTATTTTGTAGTAATGATAAGGCAAATGAGTTTGTAGCTTACACAACAACCCACCATGCCAAACCTTATCAAAGGCCTGACTCACGTCCAGGAAAACTGAATCACAAATTCTCTTTTCCTCCAGGTCATTCTCAATTTTTTCAACCACCCTATGCACTTGCTGAATGGTTGAGTGTCGTTCTCTAAACCCAAACTGGTGTGAAGGAATTAATTGCTGAAATTCCACTATTGGGAGAATTATTTTTAGTAACAACGTCTCAAACAATCTTGACATAACCGGCAACAATGAAATCGGTCTATATGACATCAGCTCTACTGGGGACTTACCAGGTTTTGGAATTAAAATAATTTGCGAAAATTTCAGCTGAATTGGATAATGCGAAGTTCTAATTATTCCATTAAATAAATAAGTCAGCATTAATAGTCCCTTTCGTGACAGTTCTTTTAAAGCCCTAGCCGTTATGAGATCGTAGCCGGGAGCTTTTTTTGGGTTCATATTTCCGATAACTGATTTAATTTCCCTAGGGGAAGCCAGCTTAATAGGTAAATGCAAATTCATATTATAAATAGGATCTGGTAAACTTTCATTTCCCTCATTTGGCCTAAATACATCAGCGAGATATTTACCAAATTCATCAGCTTTTTCCTTATTGCAATGAGCCCATCGTCCATTATTCTTTCTGAACGGTTGAAGTGGTTGTTTTGGTCTTTTTAGATAACACGTTGACCTCCACAATGAGTAGTCGCCGCTCTGATAGGATAAAGATGATATAAAGTCTTTGAAATTATCATTTTTGAATTGTTTTATTAAGTTCTTTACTTTCTTGGTCTGCTTATTTAGATTCGCTTTGTCTTTTGGATGTCTCTGGGTCTGCCATGTCTTACGGAGGGCCCTTTTTTTAGCTATCTCACGCATTGTCTCGGTTGAATAATGTACTGCAGGAGAGCTTTCTTTTACCTGAGGAGTGTTAAGCAAAGCAGCTTCATGAATTAGCTTAGTAAAATCTTGTAGTAGATTTTTAACGTCGTTTTTAGTTTTAATTGATACATTTAAATTTATTTTGTTAGTGATAATCTCTCTATATTTATCCCAATCTGTTTTTTTGCTATGAATCTTTGGCTTAACTTTCCTAGTTATAATTTCATTACTCAGTGTCATAACAACAGGAGAGTGATCTGAAGAAAGGTCATAACCAGATTCAACTGCAATGTGTGTTGTAGCTAGTCCCTTGACTATAAAGAAATCCAACAAGTCAAGCAATTTATTCCTATCAGTAGGCCAGTAAGTAGGCGATCCATTAGTTATTACATTGCAATTATTTAAATCCAGGGCTTCTTTCAGTTGACTACCTCTCGGATTAATTAGCCTTGAGGCCCAATAGGTATTCTTAGCATTATAGTCACCACCTATTATATATATATTACCTAGCGTTTGTAGGAATACATTAAATTGATGTTTAGTAATCCTATGTTTTGGCAGACAGTATACAGTGAAGAAAACGATACTTCTCTTTAAACATTGAACTTTTACGCTGGTTGCTTGCAAATATTCCTGCTGGAATTTTTCGATTTCATAATGTTTAATATTATTTCTAATTACCCCCATGTGCAGTACCATCCGGGTGAGCAATACTATACATCCTATACCCCTTAATATGAAAATAGTTATTATTTGTTAAGTGAGACTCAGATACTAATAGTATATCTATATTTGCTTGATAAAGATAAAGTTCTATTTCATTTTTATGATTTAGAATGTCATTCGCATTCCATGTTACAATTTTTAATTGATTCATTTCTTACAAATTAAAGACGAGATTATGGTCTGAAGTAAGCCATTTATCATATTTGCATGTTGGTTCATCATTTCAACAAATATATCTTTAATTTCCTTGACAAATTTATTTAGTATCATTTCGACATTATTATTATTATTATAATTATTAGTACGATCACTGCTATTACGAGTGTTTTCAATAGTATTTTCATTAACGTAGCTATCTGTTTTATATAGTACCCTATTTGCATATAGAGCCTGGGCATACGATAACCTAGAAATAGTTGGTTTTATATTACTTTTGGAGTTATCTGTTATATTATAAAAATCCTTCTCATTTTCTACAACTCTTGTATTTAAAGTGTTTTCGCAAGAACTTTGTATATTATTATTTGCACTATTTACATAATTTGGGAAGGGTTTAGACTTGTTTCTTTTGTTTAACAATTCATTATAGACCATACATCCTTTATAATTGGCCGTATGATGTCCGTTACATAGTGCACATGTAGCCTGCGACTTTTTATCTTTTTCACACTTGGATGATTCATGACCTTGTCCACACTTAACGCACCTATAAGGTCTAGCACAATAAGTCTTTGTATGACCATATAGCTGACATCTTGTACATTGCACTATCGTATTTTATAACTGAAAGTTTCCGGCTCTATTTTTTTTTTTCAATTTTCTGTTTTAATAATTGAAAATTATTGACTGATATTATAAGTTATGTATTTTTAAACCTTAAATTACGTTACAAAGTTATAGTTTTAAATATTACTCGGACACAAAGTACCTTTTAATTCGTTAAAACATACAACATTTAATAAGTTCGTATTTGTATTTATGTATAAGGTCCATCGTTTTGATGTTATTCATTATGTATTATTTCTTCCTGTAAACGTTTGTTTCACTGATATTATAAGTTATGTATTTTTAAACCTTAAATTACGTTACAAAGTTATAGTTTTAAATATTACTCGGACACAAAGTACCTTTTAATTCGTTAAAACATACAACATTTAATAAGTTCGTATTTGTATTTATGTATAAGGTCCATCGTTTTGATGTTATTCATTATGTATTATTTCTTCCTGTAAACGTTTGTTTCACTGATATTATAAGTTATGTATTTTTAAACCTTAAATTACGTTACAAAGTTATAGTTTTAAATATTACTCGGACACAAAGTACCTTTTAATTCGTTAAAACATACAACATAAAACTATAACTTTGTAACGTAATTTAAGGTTTAAAAATACATAACTTATAATATCAGTGAAACAAACGTTTACAGGAAGAAATAATACATAATGAAAATTATTGATATTTGGTACAAAAATCGGGGGTGGTTTTGATTCTCTCGGCTCCTGTAACTGCGACCTTAAGTCATTACAATTTTGTGCATTATCGGTTATTTCTAATAAGGGTAAGTATCTATTTTTCGTAGTAATTTTCATTTTTTGATCAGGTTGTGGCGATAGAGAGTTTAATTCTCTCTGTCTTTTTCTATTATATTGAACTAGTTGCCATTCAGGACCTGTTGCAGTTTGATCGTGTACTAATGTAATCGGAGCCATTTTGTTACCTGGAGAACTGTTATCCAAATTTTTCGATGACGACAACGACGTTTGCGATAAAAGCAGCGAAATGTTACCTGAACATTGTTGAATATGTAGATTCGTTTGAAAATTATTACCACTATTTTAGCGCTGGGCGATTACGAGATATACTAATGGAATCACTCGATTATGAACATATCTCGAGATATTTCGATTACTACTTTTGTTAACTACTAATCATTCGAATGATCACTCGAATTATCATTCGAATTATGATTCGAATCATCATTCAGTGTTTATTTACGAGAACTATTACGTGATTTGATTTTTTTTTAAATTTCATTAATAAGGTTAAATTTCAAATCATTATTTATTTTAATTTTAACGGTAGTTTTTGACAAATATTGATATCTTTATCGGCGAAATTAATAGTAACGACAGATTTATATTCCAAAAATTATATAATGATTGTGAATTGCAATTGTGTAAAATAATTTGATTATGAGAACTGAGAACAACTCGTGAATACCGATTATTAACATTAGTCATGTAGAATAGCTTGATTATGAAAACCGAGAATATCTAATGAATGCCGATTATTCATATCAATTATGTAAAATAGTATATGATTATGAAAACTATGACATTTCAATTAATTAGTAACATAATTTTACTAAATTCAGATTTGTACATGTACGGATATAATAAAAAATGAATAAGAGACTATTCTTTTTAAAAATTTATGTGCAACATTTTTTTTATTCTAAAAAACATACAATTTAGCAACAATAGTATAAAAATAAGAAAATGGTGTGCTTTTGTAAGGTACACTTATATGTATAATAATTAAAAGTATTTAAACTGAAAACAAAAATAGTTAAATTTATAATAGTACGGGAATATAACTAGACAATAATTAAGTTATTAAAAGTTGTTTTAATTGAGAATAAAAAGAAACTTATAAGTTATACATAATTAAACAATAGTAACAATTTAGAAAAATATACATAAACAAATTCCAAAATATTTATATGTAGAGCGCTTGTGTACGTTTTAAAATTAATTTTATATGTTAAATAAATTTTGATATAAAAAACACAAAATTTACAAAAAACTAGTTCAAAGCGCCACTAATACTCTTACAAAACAATTGACACATGTGTTGTTCATAATATAAATGATTACTATATAATCGTTACTCGTCACTCGTCATTCGTCATTCATAATTCATCACTCGTCATTCATCACTCGATTATACAGATCACTCGGTTACTACTTTTATAATCGATTATCAAAATTAGTAACTCGTTGATCACTCGATTATTAAAATCATTCGTAATCGCCCAGCTCTACACTATTTGATTGCTGCGATAAGTCTGTAGTAGAAGAAATGATTTCGTTGGTAGCAATGTTATCTGATAATGATTCAATGTCGTGATGATATTTCATTTTCTCAGAGCTGTTGTCAGCAACTGCTTGTGTGAGTGATTTATCCGCTTCTTTCCAACGAACAAGTTTAGGAGGGGCAAGCATCGTAAGACGTTTGACACAAGCAGTGTCAGTACGGTGCTAAATAACGCGAAGCAACCCGCACTAATGTATATCGATCGAAGTTATCGAACACGATGTAATACGATCTCGAAAAAAAAAAAAAAAAAGTTTCCGATTTACGAAAAATATAATACTTACTGATAGAACGCGTAGCTATACGACAAACACTATTCACAGTAGATAACGAATTCGAACAAGTCGATATGATACGTAACTCGTTTTCTTCCTATCATTATTTCAACAGTATTGTCGTTTATTTTGGTAATTTTGTACGGACCTTTGTAATTAGGCATTAATTTCCTTCTTATTTTCCTTATTTAATAAATAAACCAATTGGTCCTTTTAAAACGTTTATCGATTGATTCCCTTTTTATCGTAATAATTTTTTGACCTTAATTTCGAATTTATCAAGTTTTCGCTGGTAATTTTATGTATGTTGTTCAGTCATAATTTTAATTTATCGTAATAATCGTCATATGTGTATTTAAACTCAGGTTCGCGGGTCAACGAATTTGGTATACGAGCCTTTGATCCAAATAAAAGTTCGAACGGTGTTTTACCGGTACTTTTATGTATTTGCGTATTATAGCAAAACATCGCGTGTGATACGCAATCGTCCCAATCTGATTGATCCTTTTTTATAAAATGTTTTAGATAATCCTTTAGCGTTAAATGAGATCTCTCTAGGCTTCCGTTAGTTTGCGGGTGGTACGGTGTAGAAAAAACATGCCGTATCTTGAATAATTTGGTCAATTGCACTATGATTTCTGATGTAAATTCGGTTCCTCTGTCTGATAGGATTGCTGTAGGAATTCCAAATAAGTTGAAAAATTTAATTAGTTCTTCTGCTACGATAATTGATTCGTGTTTAGGAAGCGGTATGGCGTAAGAGTATTTGGTTAAATCGTCTTGCATCGTAAGTATAAATTTATTTCCTTTTTCGGTCATGGTTAACGGGCCTACTATATCAATTGCTAATCGCTGAAATGGGTAATGACTGGTAGTTGTAATTTCCATCTCGTTTTTCGGAGGTTTAAAATTTGTCTTATTTAGTTGGCATGAGTGACAATTTTTTATGAATTTTCTTATATCCGTTTTTATAGTTGGCCAATAATATTCTTCTCTAATTTTACTGTATGTTCTAAAAAATCCACTATGTCCTCCAATAGAAGAACTATGATACTGTTTCAAAATTTGATCGATTTCATCTTGGTTCTCTACAAGTTTCCTTTTGTTACAACAGATCGTTGGAACTATATTAGTTTTAGAAAAAAGGAAAAATATCATTCGTTTAAATTTTTCTAAATCCAAAAAAGGTATTTATCGTCTAGTTTTTGTATTAAAATTTGTTTTTCGCTGTTTTTTATCAATAAATCTCTTAAGAAGGCCTTTAGCGTGAAAAATAAATCTTCATCATTAACGTGATCGAAATAGTTATTCTTATAACAACAGATGTAGTAATGTTTTTTGTTCTTCAGTACGTAATGAACTGTTTTGACATCGTTAATTTCTGAAATTTTTCGTACCCATTCTGGATTATTATTTTCTTCATCGTTTTTGCACGTAAAGTATGCAGTAGGACTACATATAGCTGTATCGTTCGTAATCTCGTTAATGGAAATCGGTTTTTTATTCGATTTTAAGAAATTAGAAAAGTCTTTATAATTTTCATTAAAAATTTTATTTTTGTCATTTATTTGTAAAACGTCAATTGCTTTAGATAAAAATACTCCATCCGCGACAAATAATTCTGGAATTATTCCTTCCTTTATTTTTGGATTTTTAACATTAAATTCTATCGCGGTCTCGGATCTAGGTAGTAAGGTTAAATTCTTCGGTTTAGTTTCCTTTTCGAAAAACATTCTAATTGGGTTTTTTATTCCATTAAATTGAAGTAGGTTGTTTTCAAAATTAATTTTTACTTTTTCTTTTAATAAAAAGTCATTACCAATTAGTCGGACAGTTAATAATATGAAACTTTGCCGTTAGTTTAATATTGCCAAAATTTATGGTAATGAAAGTATACCCTACAGTTTCGAAATGTATTCATTTTATTCTTTTCTTTTTAGGCATTTCTTATTTTTTAGATGAGCCCTTCTAAACGCGTTTGAAACATTTAATAGCTTTTAATGAAGATGTACTTTTTACCGAGATTTAATTTTAATTTTGCGCTTCCATACGTTGTTACATTTAATTACGCGTAACTACTCATGCAGATTATATTTTTCCATTTAAAATTAGTTTTCATCAGTTTCTTTTCAACAAGAAGAATGTTGCAAAGAAATTTATTTTTAGAATAATATGTTCTGCTTTAAATCCTTCGTACAATAGTAACGTTTTTTTATTTTGTATTTCCTTCGCATTATTCATTTTTCTAAAAGTCTTATTACGCCCGGGCATAGTAGTTTTAATTACGTCATTTTTCAGTAAAGAGGAATACCATCGAAATTTCCTGTTTAAGACAAAACGTTCATCTGTGGATAATTTCTCTCGATTTTGATCCTTACGAATTGATAATCTGAACTGGTTTTAATCAAAAATGACGACAATATTTCTACTTTGTCTAAAATATACACCATTTCATGTGATGCCAATAAACTTCGAACAGACTAACGGTTAGAAACTGATTCGAGAAAAGAACATGTGTGTGAAATTACTGAAAGAACAACGAAATAGCGTTTTCTCGGTCTTTTTTGCCGGTGTTTTTTTTTGTCGTTTATCTATACATGTTCCAGCAGATCCGTCCCTTTAGCTAACCCCCGAAGAGAAGGGTTTCTTGCAAACAGCCGTTGTCCACGGGTCTGTCGATCATAAGCCCGAAGAGATTTCTCTCTGTAAAGACAAAAGATGTTCGATCGATTCCGATACAGATGTGCGATGTGCTTCTGCACGTATGTCATGCTAACGGCCTTTGGCTCCTTATGCCACCATTCGCACTAATTTTTCTTTTTCCTTCAAATTCCTGGGAAGTGTCGGCCGTGATTACTTTACGACACACAGTTTTAACACATCCTACACACATTTGGATTTTTTTTTTTTTAACAGCGTCCTAAAAATCTACGCAATACCTAATATTATAATATCTTCCTGTAAACTGTATTTACAAATTGATCATCTGGAATGCATATTCCAAACTACACTAATTAAATTCCTATGTTCCTCTTCCTATATTTCTAACACAATATATATATATATTTACACATTTCGTAACAATGTCTGACAGCGTCTCGCTTATCGATTTGTAGACAATACTGATTATTATTCTGCTGACACATTTTAACGGCTAGTCATAAATTTCTTTATACAATTTATTTCACGGGTCATAGTTATCATAATTATGAGACTAAATCTAATTTTTTGCATTGTTTTTTCGACTTATTCGATAACGTATCCTTCTTTACAAATGTAAACTCTCATTTCGTTTTTTGGAGGTTTGAAATTTGTCTTATTTAATTGGCACAAACGACAATTTTTGATGAATTTCCTTATATCCGTTTTTATGCTTGGCCAATAATGTTCCTTAATTTTATTGTATATTCTAAAAAATCCGCTATGATATCGAATAGAAGAGCTATGATATTCTTTCAAAATTTGATTAATTTCATCTTTTTTTGCTTCAATTTTTATTACGTCCGGGCGTAGTAGTTTTAATTACGTCATATTATTATGCATAAAATAAATTTTTTCATAAAGATTAATACCATCGAAATTTCCTGTTTAAGACAAGACGTTCATCTGCGGATAATAGATAATTTCAGCAGCGTCAAGTTAGCCCCCCCATGACGGAATTTTAAAATCAAATTCAACTAAACGAACTGTACCCGTTTTGTGCCGAATTGTGCTGATAATAAAAAGTTTTGTGCTGTACTCTAACACGCAGTATTAGTAAAAATTGTTCTAAGGGGCTAACTTGACGGTGATCATTTCGCCCAAATTTAAGGTTTCGGTTACTCAGGAAATAAAAAAAAAGTCAGACAAACATACGAATGATTTCGTGTTGGCAATAGCGCGTCATCATTGTTGAATTTTAAACAGACTAAACGCATCATTTCTTTTTCTATTTGATTCCGCTGTTAATCTTTTATTTTCGAAAAACCAACAAAAAAGGTTCATATGAAAATCAGAAGTGAAAAAATACCGCTAAAAATGTTTAATATAAATGTACGCGAAATGACGACTCCGATTAATATTTGCGAGTTATTCCATTTTAAGTCCAGTGCTGTATAAATCCCACCCGCTTTATCGGTCAGTATATAAAAGCCTTATTGCTGTCTAGTGTGACATGAACATTGAA
Organism: Icerya purchasi; assembly: GCA_039619475.1. Classification (NCBI taxonomy): domain Eukaryota; kingdom Metazoa; phylum Arthropoda; class Insecta; order Hemiptera; family Monophlebidae; genus Icerya; species Icerya purchasi. The sequence continues at coordinate 92,941,506 of CM077116.1, read as the reverse complement.
GTGTTCAGAGTTCCAAAAATAAAGAAAGAAAAATAATCTAAATAAAGAGTTGTAAACGGATAAACGCTTTTATTACAAATTGAAAGCAATGCACATTTATGCTAGTTTTATCTAAGTTCCTCGTTAAAAAACAAACAGAAGAATTTTTTTCGTTTTCTTAATTCTGTTTTTGGACAGAAATTTGTTTCTAATATTTTCTTTTTAAATCTTAAGAAAGAGGCAGAAAGTGTATTTGTTTGTTTATTTGTTTTTTCTTTATTGCGTTAGACTTGTCAGCAGCGGACGATTACCCATTAAAAAGAAGGTGTACTTAAAAAGTTAATAAACGAAAATTGAAGTTAATACAGTTTTATTAAGCAAAAATTACTTATTAATCTATTTTTATGTCAATAAACTTGTCTCTAATTTTTAATTTTTTCCGACTTTCAAAAAGAAAAAGGTTATATGTATATTCGTCGCATATGTTTCTTTTTTTATGTTTGTTCGCTCATAACTTATATTCATGTGAATCAACCATTTTACTGGTTCAGACGTCATTTTTGGGCAAATCCAAAAGAAGATAAAGAAAAAATACCTTCTATTTTACTATTTAAAATATCTTAATTCAATAAATTGCCAAAAATATACGATTTAACATTACAAAAAGGAAATGAAAGAGAATATAAAAAGACGCTATTCAATTAACCAAATATTTTATAATGTACTTCTGACGTACAAAACAAAAATTTATAGCAATTAAGTGAAAATAATTTTTTAATGAATGACAATTTCTGTTATTCTCTGTTGCCGAAATCTAATTGAATACCATTTCATTTAAAGCGTAATTTGCAATAAATATTTCAATATACAAATATTAGATATATATATATATATATATATTATTTACCTGCTCGATTTGTTTTTATAAATGATACATCCATTATTATATTAGACTGACTCAAAATTTTTGTTTTATTCACAAGCGACAACTTATAATATTCAAGATAGAAAAATAGCTTCCTTCAGAATACGCATAAGACCCAAGCCAGAACAAATTGCGACTTCATAGCGTAAAACAGTCAGTATGCGGTGATTTTCCGCATATTGAGACGAATTTGGCATTTCTTACGACCTTTAATGACTCTGTCTGAGCTAGCAAAATAATAAAATTTGGGTAACAATCATCCAATTTCTCGGACGGTCTCAGCAGGGGGCAAACGCGGCGGTGTTTGTCAAAGACGCTTTCTCGGTTAAAAAATCGAGGGATCCCCCACTGCGCCAGGGTAATCTTTTTTTCTGCCTACCAAACATGACCGTGTTGCCAAGTTGATTTTTTCAAATTATTATTATTATTTTTTTATGGGTCACTCCATTTTTAGGCGAAATGGTACCAGACCAACTTGACGATAGCCCCCCAAAATTTGAGAATTTAAAAAAAGTAATTTTGCCATTAGAGAGCAATAGTTTTGTGCCGATTTGTGCCGCTAATAAAAAATGCTGTGCCCCACTCTAGCACGCCGTAATAGTAAATGATTGTTCCGGGGGGCTAACCTGACGATAGTCTCCTTGAAATTTGGGAATTTTTAAAAAATGATCATGTCTGCGGATAGCGATAATTTTGTAGGGAATTTTGGCGATAATAAAATCAATTAGTTAACTATTGTAATTTGTCATTTAATACATTAGAGCATACGACTTTTTTAGAATTATTCAGTTATCAATCTTTTTTCAGTTTAATGACCTTGTAATAAGAAATTGTGTTTAGTTAGAATGTTAAAAACCATCTCTATGGGCCGATTAGCTTAATAAGTATGGTTCATGTGTTCAGATAAATTTTTGCATTGTAATAAAAATCATACATTCGTTCGTCTAATTAGTAAGGTGAATATGGGTTTGGAACGTTTCATCTTTTTGACAGGTGTATGATTACGATTTGTTTTATTTGCAGCTGTCATGTAAACAATTTATATATATGTTGATATAGACTTATTTTTTTCTGTATCCCTGTTGGGGGATCCAGTTGACAAGGACTAATTTTCTTCCCTTTTCGTTTTCGACGGTAAAAAGAATTCATATGAAGATAAAAAAGTAGAAAAGAAATAAAAACATATTGGAAAATTTCGGATGCCAGCGGCACTCTACTGTGTGTCACTACCGGTAAGCTGTGCCTAGCAGAACATTAGGTTATTTGATTAAAAAAAAAATGTCTCCGTTAAGGAGAGCGCCCACCTAAGCGATACGATTCCGATACGACAGCGATTTTAAATCGTAAGCGATAGCAACACGATTCCGATACGACGTAACGCCCACTTAAGCAACGCAATTTATCCGCTGGAGAAGCGACTTAATTTATGATGTGGTGTGATAGTGCAAAAAATGTCATATTTTTCTTCGTTTTCCTGTTCTTTTTTTAGTGAAGAAGCAATGTATCGTTAGTAAATCTTAACAATTTAAATCAAAAAAGAAAACAACGTTATTGAGTACATCCATTTTTTCAAAAGAGTAACAAAATAAACGCTTTAATGTTTATAAAAAACTGAATATATACCCGTAAAAGTTCTAAAGTTTTTATGGAATGAATAAGGAAACGTTTAATTGGTTAGTAGAGAAAATTGGCCCAAAAATTGTAAAAAAAAACACCCATTTTAGAACATTTATACACTGCAGAAACGTATTTTAATCACATTACGGGAAATACATTTGTTAATTATGTATACCTAAATGTTTGGAAACATTTTCTATACCATATACATATATGTTGCTGTTAATTTATATTACATAACAAAATAAGAAAATGTAAATATTAATATTTATTTCATAAATATGAATTGTTTTTAAAAATATTCTGAAATAAATTTAAAACACCGATTTTAAATTGTTATTTTTGCCGATTATTCATATTACGCATAAAAATTCAGAATGTAAACAAACAATCGCTTGCTTAAGCAACTAAAAATAAAACATGTAGCACTCGAGCGACGGCGATACGATAGTTGCTTATCGGTTGCTTGTCGTATCGCGTAAGTGGGCGCTAACTCATATAATAACGTGGGTTATATTCTGAACTACATTCTGTTGCTATCGTATCGGAATCGTATCGCTTAGGTGGGCGCTCTCCCTTAAGGAGATGTCACGAGGGCTCACCCTGTGTCCATTAAGAAAATTGCTAATGAAAAATCGCGTATATATTTTCGTTGAGAAAAATGGTTAAGCATTCGGATAAATAAAAAAAAAAATAGATATAAAATTTGACAGAAAAATAAAATTCAAAAGAGAAAAAGTGTTGCTGACTTTGTTCAATTAGTAGACGACAATGCGACGAAAAACTGGTGGAAATGCAGCCTAGACAACGTTCAGACTTAGACCGTGGTTACATTGGATCAGAATTCGTACGAAAAATTGGTCGTACGAGATCGTACGAATTCTTACAACTTGGTCTGAAACGAACAAACGTGTATAGAGTTACGCGCGTGGTTACATTGCTTGCATTTTTTCCGTACGAACTCTTACGAAATCGTACGAGTTCGTACGACCAGTTTCATGCGACCAATATATTTTGTTTTTTTATTAGAATTCGTATGAAGTTTATATTACAGTGTCCGTTTTCAACGTTTGTTTATTCTGAAATATGAATTCTGAAAAAATAATCAGTCTAGTTGAAGAAAGAATATTAGATTTCACATATTGATAAATGGTTTTATTTTACTAAACTGTTGAACAAATCATAAAAAGAGAACGGGCAATTTAACTACTGCTTTCTTGACTGACGAACCCAAGAAAAAAAAAACTGCTTTCTGTAAATTCTCTAATCGTACAAACAACACCGCAAGTATTGTAATCATCGTATTCCTACGAAAATTTCGTACGAATTCGCATGATTTCGTACGACCGATTTTTTGTACGAATTCTGATCCAATGTAACTGCCGCCTTAGAGTAAAGTGACGAAAATCGCACGATGTCTTCTCGTCTTTCGTTAAGGAATGTATCTTACAAAAAAAAAAAAAAAATATCAAATATACCGTCCAATAGATCTTTTTAGAACGTTGTTAATATTATTTAGCGGCGATTACCCTGCCGGTATGCCTTTTCGGGTTTTTTATCAAAAAACTTCTCCGGGTTCAACATAGTTCGGTACGCATTTCAAACGAAATACTCTATATCCACTTCTCGGCCACACCTAACGAAACCAGTTCGCTCCCCGGCGCAGCGGTCAAAACATCTGTGCCGTAATCCCTCGATTTTTTAGCCGAGAAAGCGTCTTTGACAAACAATACCGCGTTTGGCTGCTGCCGAGACCACCCGAGAAATTAAATGATATAGTGAAAAATGTTTTAATTGATAATAATAGATACACGCTATCAGGTGATTGCTTAAGTAAGGGCTAACTGTGCAGAAGAGCAAATGTTGGGTCATTTTAAAACTAAACATGTCGAATAAATAACCAGTGGGAAATGTATAATGATTTATTAACAAAAAAATATAACTGTAATTCCTCTATTTCTATAATTCCACAGGTAATCATGTATATAAAACACTAACTATTTTTAATTTTTATAATAATTAATGAAACATTGACTTTTTTTATTGGTTTTTCTAAATTATAACATTTAGCTTTTCTACGGACTTCAGAATGAAGAGGGTATATGTTGATCGCGCGCCTGTATATATATATATATATGTGTGTGTGTAGCTGTTTTAAATGCCGTGTACATTTAAATAAATCATCAGGTTGAAATCAAATCACGATTTCCTGAAAATGGACAATATTTCAATTCAAACCTCATTTTTTTAATCGACGTGCAATTTCCTTTTTTAAAAAAATGTGTACCACGCGGACACTTCAGTGCTCTATTAAGTGTTTTTTTATATTAAAAATTCACGGAGTAAAATAACTAAAAACCTAAAAGGTTAGACCCCAAAACGGTCAATGAGCCAAACTTCATAGTACGTAGATATCTTTATTTCGCTTCCTTCAAATATTTTGGTGCGAATTTAATAATTTGCGAGTTGCTAAATTCAAATAGTGAAATTGTATCATATTCCCACACAAATTTTTTTCAAAAAACTAAATATAAAAACAAGTTCAGTCAAGTATGATGTTTCATGCGCTGAGGATTCCGTATGTTAAGTTAAAGATAAGTATAATTTTCATTTACATAATATTAAATTCAAAACAACAATAATTCCAAAACAGATATTTTCAGTCCAGTTCTTTTTCACGCATCACGCAGTGTCATATTGTACTGGAAAAAAAATAAATTCTAATAAATAAACGCTATTTAGTCCTAGATTTTTAGAAGGATTAATTATATCATGTAGACTAAAACATTTTAGTACCAATAAATATTTAAAAATTTGTAATTGTACTTGTGTGTTTTTCGAACTTCTATATAGTTATATTTCAATACTATTACTTAAACCACCTTCCTCGTTTGTCACTATTTATTAGATTACTATACTGAGAAGTTAATTTCTCAACTGTTCATCAAATAAAATAGTATGCAGAGGTCACCGCGAGCAGGTGAGGATAGGTGTTGGTACTGAGAGGCTAAATAGAACTATACAATCCTATATCTTACGCTTCAAGTACCTTTTGACCTCCACCCCCTTCCCCCCAGATAAACGTTAAATTATATTACTTCCTATTCCCAAGAAATTAATTGCGGAGACAGTTATCGAAGGTAATATAGAACAACTAGTGACTAGTAAATTAAACAAATTTAATAAATTTACAATACAAAGGGTTAAACACCGTAAAAATAATATTCATTTGTATTAAGAAAATAATTGCGATTAACAATTATACCTACATTTACAAATTGCAGAACAGAACTAATGGGACCTAATAAACTTAATTGGATGGGAACTTTCGCTCCTTTCAATTAAAGTTTAAACTAGTTCGGGTGCCATTGAAGAAACATCAACGTGCGACAAGTGATTACCCATCGATCACAACGTCGATCGGACGACGAGGAGAAACAAAGAAGCCCGCGGCTTCGAAAGACCCGTGTATTTATATGCAATAATTTGCGTAGCTGAGTAATTGTCTAGACATCGTTTCTAATGCGAAATTTCTCATCACTTGCGATCATTTCCAAACTCGATACATATGTACATCGCTAACCTAACTTAAAATACACACGCAAAACTATTCACAATTTTTTATTTTCCCTTTTCCAATTAATTAATTCGTTAATTATTATTACTATTTTTACATCTTTTCTATATACATAATATTTTCATTAAAAGAACCATCCTATTTGGTTCGTTACAACTACTTCCCGCCGTTTTCGAACTTGTCACGCCAATAATAGGCTGACAACTTAAATCGCAAAAGTTAACGAATATTTCCAAATTTCATATCGACGATAAATAACAAAAGTAAAGTAAGCCGATAATTCAACACACCGCGATAAGAACGATACGATTTTAATCTATCATCATTCACTCATACACACCGCCATTCACACTATACACTTTAATAGATAGCATTAACTGATAACTCGATTGTTATATTTTTGCTTCCAGACCAGTGATACCGATTTTTATATTTCTTCTATATATTTACAACAACACTATTCGTTCATTTCTTATTATTATTTTTCTTTTCTTTATTTTACTTAAGGGGGGAAATAAGCATAGAGGCTTCAAAAAATTCATTTTTCCCCCATAAATCGCTTGTAAAACTATTTAAAAATATACTCTTAAAATTTCAAAACAAAATTCCATATCGTTCAAAAGGTATAACCGATTAAGTGAGTCTGTAATTTCAGAAATAGATAATCGACGCGTAACTCGACAAAATTGACGCAGTTCCTTGAACAGTAAGGAAGCTCAAAAAGCTCGCAAAGAAAAGTTGCAAACTTAAAATGAAGCATATGAAGCTGAAGAAGGATTGCAATCTAAAATCGCTGATTAACTAATGAATTATTTTAATTCATTCATTACTGCCCCTTAAATTAACCTTTTCTACCACTTTTGTTTTCAAACGCATTTTCCTCGAAACAGCTTTTTACGCATTTGTGTACACTCTAAACAAAGTAGAAAAAAAGGGTAAAAAATCATGCCTTATGCTCACAGTCCTCGAAAAAAAAAAAAATTTCAATTTTTTTGAGGGGAGTGGGGTTCACATAGAAAAGAAACATATACAAAAAGTATATTTTTTGTGCAATTGATTTCCGATGAAAATTGCGACCTCCAAGATGTACCCAAATTGTTTAGTCAGATAGCGACCTACAATGTACGGCAGCTGATATCTCCATTAAATTTCTAGAAAAATTTTTGAAAATTTCAGAATATATTCTTAAATATATGTATGAAATGACCTCACAATATAAATAAATTATATAAATTCTTTATACGTTAAAATAACTCATGACAATCAACACAAAAACGCCGTCCTACACATATTTCCCCCCTTAAATATGCACTATTGCTTATTAATATGTTTATTTTATTAGGTGGTCTTTTAGCCAAAATGCGATTTTAGATCCTTGTGACACAGCGTCGAATGCGTCGCGAGTAAATTTGTTGTCTTTCTCTGACGCCTTATACGTCTGTCTCCCAACGGTCTTGGATGCTACGCCCTTTTGATGTGTGTTCTGCCCTCTAAGGCAGACCCACGCACCGAGCGTTGCTACTTACATAGGGTGCGTTTCAATGCATCATGTAAGCTTTTTCCAATCGCATTTCCAAGGATAGAACATGACAACAGGTTTTTAAGGCTGCTCATAGATCTACCTACCAAAGGGCCAGCTATTATTTTATATATGTGACGGTTGCTGAGAAAAGATACATAGTGTTAGAAAATAATTAATCGAGAAAAACCCGTTTTAAGTTTTGCAGTATAATACACTTTAAGGTAATTTTAAACATACAATTACGATTTACAACAGGAAAAAATTTGTTTTCACCAGTTTCACTTATTTTACGTTAAAGAGCATGCTTTGAAGTGTCCGAAACTGTTGTTAAGCCAAAACCGTATTTTTGACACAGTATGTACCTTTTCTCAGTGACCGTCACATATATTTCTATTTTATTTTATTATTTTATTCGTTTATCATTGCAATATTCCCTTGTTTTTTGGATTATTCATCTTTCTCCTCTATTTTTGCAGGTATCACGGCCTTTTGGTTTATTTTTATATATATAAATACGGGTAAATACGTAAATATAAATACACAACAAATGAATGCTACTAAATTAAACGATTATACTAACGAACAAATTTTTACTCTGTTTAACGGCATATCTGCTTGTCAAATTGAAAAACAAATGGTCACAATCGGCCATTGCTAAAGCATAAGTAATTGTCTAAAAGTTTTTATAAAAAAATATTTAAATTTATGAATTACTCATTTGTTAAACAACGATTTAAATGCAATTCATAAAACATGTTTTACTCTAGTCCAGATTTGTTTATGATGACTAAATAAACATTCTATTACACCTGCTTCAATATATATATTTGAAAACACATTATCAATTTGGGTTCGTTGTTTAGTAGTACATATTTTATTTAAATACAACTTTAACCTAATTTTTTCAAAATATTTTTTTATTTCATTGTCTGGGAGTTGCAAAAAATTAACATTAAAATCTCCAAATAATACAATTATTGCAACTTCTTGAATTGTCCGTTGTTCAGTGTTAATAGCACGGTTAACGCAATTTAGCGCAAGTCCTATGGGACACTTTGGTGACCGATAAATGCTTAGTATATATATGTTATTAAACTTTAAGACTACACATTCGCAGTGGCCATTTTCATTGGTATTTATGTAGTGTTTACTGAATTCGCTTTTTATTAAATGATTATAATCAGAATTAATAAATGCTATACATCCACGACCTATATTTGCTTTTGATTCGTGTGGTCCATCACTTCTGATAATTTCTGAAAATCCCGGTAAGCTGAAAAAATCTTTTCCACAACCCCATGTTTCAACAAGTAAAATAACATGCGAACCTTTTATTATATTATTATTTTCAATATCCGCCATGTGTTTTCTTAATGATTGGACATTATGAAAAATTAATTGGAAAACATTTTGTGGCACATTTTGTAAAAATTTGGAGGTTGGAATAAGAGGTGTTTCACTTAATCTTTTCATTTCACGTGTAACAGAATTAACAGCAGAGGCTGGAGAAGGAGGGTAAAACTCGCCTGTTTTCGAAACAATGAATAATCCTTCTGCGGTGGTTGCCCTTTGCGCAAGCAACATAAAGCATCGATCGTTTAATATTTTTATTTATATGCACAACGACTTTATTTAAAGTAGATCCTTGGCTTTTGTGTATGGTCATGCTTTCTGCTGGTACAAGCGGAAACTGTATTCGCCGAATATTTAGATTAGAAACTTTCCAACGTTTTATTATGTAACTGGAATAGTCTAAAGGTGTCCACTGTAAATTAATGTTTTTATGATTAATATTTGAAGAAATAAATTTAGTTCTCATTAATTTCCCTACCCTTAAATCTCCAAAATCAATCCAAATTCTTAGTACTCTACGTTCATTGGTTTCTTTATGTCTACCGAAATCAATAGCTTTAAGTGTTCCTGTTATACCATTTACTAGTTCATCTAATGTATCAATATTAACGGTAATCATGTATCTCGTTTCGACTTTTAAAATAAGAATTTTCGGAAGACCGTATGTTTGCATTGTAGATAATTCGGCAGTGGACTTCAATGCTTTAGTTTTTGCTGCATCATTAGGAGCACCCGATACAACATCGATAGCATTTACAATAGCACCTTCAGTTTCCATTGCAGATAGAATTTTATTATTATACATATCTACTTCTTTATTACTCGCGAATAAATGAATTGCTCCTTCAGCATCTATTGGAATATTACTTATCTTAAAACAACGATTTTTAATTAATACTATATCATCTTCTGTCATCACACCTGACGCCATATTATTCAAAGCTGTAGCAAATGCTGCATCATCTTTTTGACGCATTATTTTATCCATTTTAAACAAACGAAATGGCTCCCAAAGTAATGATCCAGCTAAATGTGCTACAGGATTATTTCTTGAATCAGGCTGAAATATCCAGTTATCACCAATTGGTGGAAGCTGGCGAAAATCTCCAACAACTATCATGGAAATTCCTCCGAAAATTAAATTATTTTGAAACACTTGCTGTAAACGTCTGTTAATTTGATGAAATGTATGTGTTCCAAGCATGGATATTTCATCAAGAATTATTAGTTTTAAATGCTGAAATTTACATGATAATGTATTTGCAGTACTTGCCGATATGTCCGCTATTGATTGACCGCATTGATTTATTGGGAGATTAAACGCACTATGAACAGTTTGTCCACTAATCTGAAAAGCAGCCTTTCCAGTATAGGCACATAATAATATTTTTATGTCATCTGGATTCGATCCAGGTTCTATATTAAAATGATTAATCATCAAATAATGATATAATGATTTTATCAGTTAAACTTTTACCAACTCCAGCACCACCACACACATATGCATATAAAGGTGGACTTGAAACGGTTTGCGTAGAAAAGTAATGTGCAACATGTAATAAAAAGTTATTCTGATCATCGTTTAAAATTCTAGTTAATTTTAAAACATCGTCATTTGAAAATACAGGTGGTTGAACAATAATGTTTGAAGCAATGTCTGAATTTTTCCGTTTATTTTTATCACCTACAGGAAACAAATATTCTACATCTGCTTCCTGAGTTTCATATTCAAATTGTTTAAGTGGTTGCAGATAATTTTGACATTCACTGTTATCGGAACTATTTTTATTTTCTATTTCAACAAATTTCACTGTTTCTAATAATGCAGAAAATTCTTCGCAGCCGCCTAGCTTATTAAATTGTATACTTTCTTCTTTAATTCTATCAATGTTGCTTACAAATAGGTTTTCAATGTTAATGTTTTCAGACAACAATTCAGATTTTTCATCGCGCCAGGGTATATAAAGCATTACTTGTTCTCGATAGTAATTTTCAGGGTCTTGCAACCTGTCGTAACGACGGAACCGGATTATTTTTGGATTTTTACGTTTACAAATAAATCCATCATTATTCAACAGTTTTATCCAACGCGTAGTCTCATTTATACTCTCCCCATTTTCATTATCTGATTCTAAATTTTCGTTATATTTTATTGATTTATAATATGTATAATATGCGGCAAAATAGGCTAAGGTCATTTTGTTAAATAATTCATCTGTTGGTCTATTCATATAATGATCAATTAAATTATTTTTAAAAATATTAGTTGAATAAGGTTCAAGTTTTTTTAATTCTTGATAATGTTTTAAAATATGCACACGTTGCTCGGGATGCGCAGTGTTAATAGTATAAACTTTAATTTCACTCGCTCGTGACATAGGCAACCCACACAAACATGCTTCTTGAGCTGATATTTCAGAACAATATAAAGAAATACATTGCAAACTGCTCGCAATGAATCTTTAATGTTTTTATTTCCAGTTTTAGCAGCTTCTTCGACTGCATTACGTAACAAATTAGATAGGCCTTTATTCGATTTATTAATATAATCAACGATATGTATATATATTGAGCATGCGTATGGGTCTAATATAAACTGGATATCAATATTTGCTTGTTGCAGTTCTAAAATTTTAATAGAAAATGGATTTACAAAAATATCTTTTGGTGACCGTTTTAAATAAATTTTTGGTCGTTTTAATGATGCTCGAATAGCTAATATATATTCTTCAATAGATAATTCAATACATGATAAAAAATCATTGAAACTTGCAATCTCTTTTGGAAGATCTCCTAATTTTTGTATAATTTCTTTGGCTTTATTTTTGTAATACTGTTTTGTAGTATCATCTTTGTCAAGCTCTTTCAATATCCGGGTTTTATCCATAGGAAAAAATGGAATTCCAAATCTACATGGTGTTTGTGGTTTAGGATGACATGTGTGAGTGTGTTTATGAGTTTGTAGTTCAGCTAAACTATTACATAAGTTACTTGTTTCACAAATTATAATACTATCAACAAATTCAACAACATTATTAGCAGAACATGGGTCACCAGGAACAAATATGGGCGCATTGTGTAACCATAACATGATATGTGCATGAGGTGATCCTCTATGTTGAAATTCAATTCTGTAATAATAATGATCAATTTCATATTCACCAAAAGGCCCACTTGTACTGCGCCATGTCTTTCGTAAACACTTCAATCGGGTTTCAAAAAATTTTGCACATATATAAGGATCTGACTGTATCAATCTCGCTTTATCACTATATGAAAGTTTTTTTGCTTCTTCAACACTTATATCTAGTTTATCAACAGTTTTTTTCAGTTGTTTAATTAACTCTGGTCATTTTGTTTCTGCTGCAGATACCGTAAGGAATAATGTTGGAACACCGAATTGTCGGATCATAGCTAAAACTTTTTTTTTTCACTTTCCCAATGAGCAGGGGAATTTCGAATGCCACTCAGCACGCGGTATCCTTCATCATGTTGTATTAAATTTTGAACGAAAGTATTATCTAATAAATTTTCCGCAAATATCAAAGATCCTTTTATAATTTTCTTTCTTAAGCATATGGAAATATTATTATTGATATAGGATAATTGTTGTTTTTTTAAAAGCGTAAACAAATAATCGGGGCGCATTGCTCTGCAATCAAAACGAGTAATTTTAGATTTCGCGATATCAGCATTACTTAAATTTAATGAAAAATTTCTTTTTTGTCCGCAATGAATTTTTATAAACGCTAATTCCTCCATGTGTTTGACTATTAGTAAAGATAGTGGTTGTTTTCCTTCCCCCGGGGCCATGCATATTACACTATTTCTTTTCCTTTCGAGAAGAGTTTCTGTATTTCCAGGATTGATGGGTTCTTCAAAATTTTCACAATTACACTTTTCCGTTGTTGAATCTTTTTTTTCGTCTATTTCAATGTTATCCCAATTACTGTCATACTGGATTCCCAATTCACGAAATAAATCAGTTTTGATAAGATATTTTGCTGCTTCACGAACTACTTCTGGGCGAATTTGCTCTTTACGACCATGTTTATAGCAATCATCCGTTTTAATTCTACGGTAATGACATTGTCATCCGTAATATTCCGGGGGAGTGCCGAGACCATTGTATTTATTTCAACAGGAATATTTATAACATTTCCAACCAGACCATGTTGGTATCCAAGACCCTGTCCCCGGCGAACAATTTTTAAAAAATATGTGACGGGGACTCACTAACCGTTCTTCAAGAAAAGTTAAAACATTTAACACGTTAGGAATTTCCGGAAAACATAATCCATTACACATGGCTAAACGAGGTATCTTTCCATTAAAAATACTACGGTAACAGGTATTGCAAAAAGAACCATTTTCTAAATTAATATTATAAAAAAATACTTTTTCTATAAATTCTTCTTTGTATTTTAATACAGATAGTTTTTTAAGCATCTTCATAGACGTTTTATGCCACAATCTTCTGCAACAAAAACAAATATTAGTATTACCTTCTAATATGTTAGAAAAAAAATCAGATTTTATTTCATCCCAGTTGTCAGTTACTTTTGTCTTAAACCGTTTATCGCCTTTAACGTTCTTTAATTCAATATTTTTAATGATAGTTTCGTCATGTGGTCTTTTTTTAAAATTTTTGGAAATATATTTTTGATTTTGATCTATTAGTACTTTAACTGAAAGTTTTCTAGGTTTTTTTGCAATATTTTTTTCTATACCGCTGGATTTTTCTTGTTTCTCTTCTTCTATTTCCTTAATGCTTGTATTAACATTTACATCCAAAATATTTTTTAAAATTGATTTATTTTGTCTATATCGCTGCTTTTTTACTTTCTCTGATATTTTATTGTTGTTATTTTTTGATTCTATTAGAACTTTACTTAAACGCTTCCGGGATTTTTTTGCATTATTTTTTAATTTACCATCAGAATTTTTTTTTACTTTTCCTTCATGTCTGTATTAGTATTTTCATTTGAAATGTTATTTGAAATTGGGTTATTTTCCTTGCAACCTTGCTTTTTTAGTCTTTCTGATTACCTCAAATTAATGTCTGATTTATTTAATGTTTTACAATGATGATTACATGTTATATTTCTAACACACGGGAACATTTCCAAATTATTATTATGTATTATTCTGAGTAAATGTGAACGCATTTGGTCTGTACAATACTGCACTTCTATAGGATCAACATTCATCGCCAAAGAGGTTGCAAAACATATAGCAAATATTCCACAATCGTAACCATTTGTTTGCTTTTGAACCTCTGGGAAATCGATGGGTGGATTAAAAGGAAACAATATTCGTAATGATTCAGCGAGATGAGACGATACATCAGAATACATACTATCGTAAATACTAATTTTGCGATTTGAATAATAAACACATACCCAGTGACCAACTTCCGTCATCAGAGTCTCTTTATTGCTTTGTCTGCACATTATTTGCAAATGATCATCATTAATGTTTACTGGATTTATGTATCGATGTAAATTCGGGTTTAATAAATTATATAAATTTCTTGGTTGATATTGTGTTTTCAAACGTAATATTTCTTGAAACATGCCAACAATATCATCATCTACATAACATTCATTATTTAGTATGTAAGAAAATTTGTTTGAATAAATTGCCATTTTTTATTTTATTATTTTAATTTAGTATTTTAATAAATTTCACAGATCTTTTTTAATAATAATTAACAGTAAAGCAAAATACTAATTTTAATCGAAGACTTACACTGATTTCCAGTGCAATGTAACGATTATGAATAAAATTAAATATAAAATATTTAGTTAAATCCTTTTTTCTTTAATTTTTTAAAATAATTGGTTTAGATTTAATAATACTAATATTAAGGTCTTATGATTTTTTAAAATGTATACTTTCATTAATCCTTACACCTATCTTTCTGAAATGGCCGACCGTTACAGATAGGTAATAAATATATAAACGAAAACTCGAAAAACGATTAATTAGAAATAATATAAATGCTACGTATCACTCTGCTGTGGCTGCTAGAATGTTGATGTTCCCCGCTGACAGGTTGGGGTACGTTGGTAAATCCGTCCTGGATTCTTGGTGAACGGGATGGGGAGAAACGATAATCGAAATTATAGTTTACGAATTTTATAAATGTCACTAATTAGAAAACCGAATTTCGAAGCGATTTGGTTACCAGCACCTTGTTGCATCAAATTTCTTTCGGCTGCGAGACGAACTGGTTACTTTACCAAAAAAGGTCGATTTAGTTCCGCGATGTGACAAAGACTGTCGTTCTACTGAGTTGATTTTTTAACGAATCGGTTTTTTCTTTCGAATCTCTTAATACGTTAGACCATTATTAAACATTTTTTTTATTTATTTACTAGCTGTTACCCACCGTTACGCCCGTGTATTAACATCTGTTTAAATCTGTACTTCGACAAAAAGGAATCGATAAACGTGTTTCGAGTGGGCATAATGCGTTAAATTGTTTAATAAATCGAAACACTATTCGAATCTGTTTTTCATCAGCCGGACGTACCGCCTAACCAATGATGCAGTAAGTCCGTCCCTTTCTTATATTGGCTGATATAAATGTATCGGTAAGTGCACGTTCCCGACAAAAGTTTTGTTTATATTATGAAAGGCGTCATAGTTAACACGATTGAGCTGTTAAAAAATATATTGTTGAAAGAACGAAAGAGAGCATGTCGGCAAAAAAGACTCAGACACGATTGTCTTTATATATTAAACTGTAGCACACGTGTGTTTGTGATGGAACTTCTCCTAAACGGTTTAAACGATTTCGATGAAATTTTCTGCGGAGGACCCATGTATGGTTTAGATTATAATTGAACCAAATAGACCTATCCCAACCCGAATAATTTCAATTATTACTTCTGGAAGGAGTGTGATGGAGAAAAATGTCCTTCTCACTGAGGCATGCAGTGGCGTCACAGGCGATAACATGATAATAATAATAATGATCGTTCTCTCTATCACCGTAGACAGACCGCCAGTGCCTTGAATACCGAATTTCTTCGTTTTGACCTTTGACCCACCTATTCCAGCCATTCCATACCGTTCTGACGTGCTCAAACTTGCTTCGTCACAGCGATTACAGTGTCATAAAGATTTTTCATGTAACGATTAAATTTCAGAAATTATATTTTTTTTTGGTCAAAATTGTTTGGTTTTCCCAATTTTTCCTTTTACTCATCATATCAAG
Organism: Icerya purchasi; assembly: GCA_039619475.1. Lineage (NCBI taxonomy): Eukaryota > Metazoa > Arthropoda > Insecta > Hemiptera > Monophlebidae > Icerya > Icerya purchasi. The sequence continues at coordinate 92,925,308 of CM077116.1, read as the reverse complement.
AAATTAAGAATAAGTATCGTTTCTCTTTATATAGTATATTTCAAAGTATGTCCGAATTTGTAAACTGCTCCCTTTTATAATTCTCGAGATATATCACTGTACTCCAAGCTTTTTAAAATGTTGATTAAAATACAGCGAGCACGCAAATTGTTTAAAAAACTTATTTAGAATAAAACATGTCTTCAGCTTTAACAGAAATATTTACAATAATTTTCTTAACGTAATTTTACTTTAGTTAAGATTTTAAAAATGCATTTAGATATATTCACGAAATTTTAAATAAAATACGGTTTTCTTCGTATGTTACAAACATGATTTAATAAATATTTTTACAATTTCTTTGACATAATTTTACTTCAGTTACGAATTTTAAAAAAAAAAATTATTTAGATACATTAACGATATTTTAAATAAAATACAGCAAACATGCTGGAACGAGCATATTTCCAACCCCGTTCGAAATTTTAACTATAATAGTCTAGATGCAAACAGGAAGCTACATATTAGTTCTTGCGCTTTTTTGAACTTTTCAGCTAATTTGAAAGTATCGTTAAGAAAATTAAATACCATTTCGTTCCTGAAAAATTGCCATCATTCTGACGATACACCATAAGCCTACGGAAAAAAAAAATTCCAAAAATTTTGAGCTTTTTGCGTCACGAGGGTGCAGTTTTAAAGCTGGGAACCCGGATATTCCAATCCAGTGAAACGATCGTGGATGCGCATATTTCCAACCTTGTTCAACATTTTTAGATATAATACCCGCACCGCAAACAGGGGGCTACACATTAGGTCTCGCGCTTTTTTGAACTTTTTGGCAACTTTGAAACTTTCGATAAGAAAATGAAATACGGTTTCGTTCCCGGCAAATAGCAATCATTCAAATAATATATCAAAAGCACGGGAAAAAAAATATTTTTTTTCAAAATTTCGAGCTTTGGCCCCTTCAGGGTCTAATTTTACAGCTGGGAACCTCGATGTTCAAAAATGGAGAAATTTACGTAGAAGCGCATATTTTTAACCGTGTTCAAAATTTTTGACTGTAATATTCATTGCGCTAGGGGGGGGGGGGTGACACGTCATTTTTCAAGGTTTTTTCGAACTTTTCGACAACTTCGAAAGTTTTGATAAGAAAATGAAATACGGTTTCGTTCCCGAAAAACAGCGATCTTTCTAATGATATACCACAAACACAAGAAAAAAAATTTTTTTTTCAAAATTTTGAATTTTCGGTGCCCTGATGGTTTTATTTTAGTGCTGGGAAGCCGGTTGTTTCCAATCGGAGAAATATACGTAGATTTGCTTATTTTCTACCTTGTTCCGAATTTGTAGCTATAATACTCGCGTCGCAAAGAGGGGGCTGCAAATTAGAGCTCGCGCTTTTTTGAACTTTTCGGCAACTTTGAAAGTTTGCTTAAGAAAATGAAATTCGGTTTCGTTCCCGACTAATAGAGATCTTTCTAATGATACATCACAAGCCCAAGAAAAAAAATATTTTTTTCCAAAATCTCGAGCTTTCGCCGCCCCCAGGCTCTAATTTTAAAGCTGGAAACTCGAATGTTTCAAACTAGAGAAATATGCGGGGAAGCGCATATTTTTAACCGTGTTCAAAATTTTTATCGGTAATATTCACGGCACTAGGGGGGGGGCACGTCATTTTTCGTGCTTTTTTGAACTTTGCGGCAACTTTGAATTTTTTGGTAAAGAAAATGATATAAGGTTTTGTTCCTGATAAATACCGATCTTTCAAACGATATATTACATGACCGGAAAAAAAAATATTTTTTTACAAAATTTTGAGCTTCCGAAGCCCCGGAGTTTTATTTTTGAAGCTGGAGACCTGGATGTTCCAAATTACAGAAATATACGTGGAAGCACATATTTTTAACCATGTTTTAAATTTTTAGCAATAATACTCGCAACGCTGGGGGATACGTAATTTTTCGGGCTTTTTTGAGCTTTACAGCAACTTTGAAAGTTTGCTTAAGAAAATGAAATTCGGTTTCGTTCTCGACTAATAGAGATCTTTCTAATGATATATCACACGCCCAAGAAAAAAAATATTTTTTTCCAAAATTTCAAGCTTTCGTCGTCTCGAGGGTCCATTTTTAAAGTTGGAAACTCGGATGTTCCAAACTAGAGAAATATACGGTGATGCGCGTATTTTTAACCGCGTTCAAAATTTTTAACTACATTACTCGCGGCGCTAGGGGGGGGACACGTCATTTTTTGCGATTTTTTGAACTTTTGGGCAACTTTACATAACTTTTGTACCGTAATTTTTTGATTTTATTAAAGCACTCCTGCATATTATTTTATATTTTGAATTTTAGCGTTATAGGTTCATCGGGTGACGAGTTATGATTTTTTAAGTGATTTTTGAGGTCGTATTATGTACCATATTATATATTCTTGACGGTTTTTTGGGTTTTTTGCCGCCCAGGATAATCGGTCATCTTTAAATTATAGATCGTTTTAAAGATAATTTTAATTTTAATTCATGTTCCAAATTTTAAGTTTATAAGTCAAGCCGTTCGTGAATTATTGATTTTTATTTGATATTTTTGTCATTTGTGTACCATCTTATTAGGATTCCATACATTTTATGTAAACGGAATCCTAATAATACGCACGGTATATAAATGATATTCATTTATACAGCGGCTATAATTTTATTTATACAAATTTCAGGTTCTTATAAAGATTATTGTATATAATCTAAAATTAAAATAAAACATGAATAATGTTAATATATTTTCTAATGACATGTAATTATTAGTAGCGATTCATATTATTTCATTATCAGTTTCTGCTTTATGATTTCCTATTAATTTCAAGTATTTAATTTGCAGTTTATTTATTTTCCCTAAGTATACTTTCCTCGTCATTATGCCTGAATTCCATACTTGATCCTCGACTCTGCTAGCGCATAATAAACTACTTTTAATGTTTCATGTGTTGCATATTTCTTTAATCTATATAAAGCTGGTAAAACTGCTCTTATTTTTTTTGCAGTGTATACTTATAAATTCGCTTTTCATTCTCAATTAAAACATCTTTTAATATATCCCATAAGTATTTCATAATTATACACTATTTTTTTTATATTTTTGGCCATTTTAAAGTTTTGCATTTACAGATGTTGTATGTATATAGTTTATTTTAATAAAATGTACAAACATGCATAGTAAAGTAGAAACGTGTTTTATCTATATTTTGATCCAAAACTTAATTATTGTCTAGTTATATACCATTATAAATTGAAGTATTTTTGTTTTCTGTTTAAAAACTTTTAATTATTATACATACAGGTATTTACGAAAGCATACTATTTTCTTATTTTTATACTATTGTTAAATTTTATATGTTTTTTAGAATAAAAAAAATGTTGTACACAAATTATTTAAAAGATAATCTCTTATTCATTTTTTATTATATCCATGTATGTACAAATCAGAATTCAGTAAAATTATGTTACCAATTAATTAATAATGACAGTAATTGACAATCAGGAAATGTCATAGTTTTCATAATCAAACTATTTTACATAATTGATGTGAATAATCGACATTTGTAAGATGTTCTCGGTTCTCATAATTACGCTATTCTACATAACTAATGTTAATAATCGGTATTCACGAGATGTTTTTAGTTCTCATAACTGAATTATTTTACACAACTATAATTCACAATCATTATATAATTTTGATAAGTCTGTAGTTACTATTAATTTTGCCAATAATGATATCAATATTTGTCAAAAACTACCATTAAAATTATATATACTTGCTCGATTTATTTTTATAAATGATACATTCATTATTATACTAGACTGAGTCAGAATTTCTGTTTTTTATACACAAGTGACGGGTTATAATATTCGAGATGGAATTAGCCTTCTTCAGTACAGTAATATGTACACAAGACTCGAACCACAACAGGTTGCGGCTTCATGGTGCAAAGCTTTAGTATGTGGTGATATGCGGCATGTTAAAAAAGGAATAATGAGATTGTAAAATAGAAATAGAGTTATTTTTGCGAGAAATGCAGCATTTGCATTAATTTTTCTCACTCACGTCCCAACACGCGATACCACCAAGCAAAAGCAATTCAATACCGCACGTCCTAAAATCGCACATGTACACTTTTCAACTACTCTATTTCTCAATCGCTTTTGTTTCTTTAGCCACTTTCTTGTATTTTTTTCTGCCGACCAAAGGTGTACGCATGAGCGTCGCCAGCGGGGGGCAGGTAGGGGCAGGTGCCCCCCCTGGAGCCTTGAAACTTTTAATCAACTGGCATTGATGAATATTCATAGACGCGTAATCATGGACAATTTGGAAAACTTGTGTTTTAATTAAGATTTTATTCTTGTTTACCTGATGAGGTGCCAATAGAGATATTAAAAATGTTGGGTCCTATGGAAATCAAGAAAATTACTGGCTTCTTCAGCAATCTATAAAAATGAGAAAATGCCGGAAGATTGGTTAGAATCAAGGTTCATTACCATACCAAAAACAACAAATGCATAAGGATGTGATAAATATAGATTAATTAGTCTAATGAGCCACGTTCTAAAAATATTTCTGCGTGTAATTCATCGACGCATAATTAAAATATGTGAAGAAAACATGAAATGGAATCAGTTCGGTTTCTGTAACGGAATGGGTACAAGAGAAGCGTTATTTTGTATGAAAACATTAATCCAAAGACAACTGGAGTTCGGAAAATCAGTATACATTTGTTTTATAGACTATTACAAAGCTTTCGACAAAGTACGGCGCGTGGAATTAATTAAAACATTAAAAAATATAGGTATCTCTACCAGTAGACGGATATTAACATTATACAAACGCTTTATGAAAAACAACATGCAAGAATATTAATAGATGAGCAATTAACAGATCAAATACCAATAAAACGAGGGGTTAGGCAAGGATGCGTATTGTCACCAGTACTATTCAATCTGTATTCTGAGGCAATTTTTGCCCAAGCTTTAGATGAACGTAGTGAAGGGATAAAAATTGTAGGCGAAAGAATTTCAGTGATTCGCTTTGCTGACGATACTGCACTACTAGCGGAAAATGTAACAGACCTACAAAGTCTACTAGACATAGTTGCAGTAGAAAGCACGAAGAAAGGAGTCAGTATAAATACTAAAAAAACAAAATTCATGGTAGTTGCAAGACAACCTAATCTAAATGAACAATTATTTTTGGATAGCGAAGAAATTGAACAAACGGAAAAATATAAATATTTAGGTAGCTGGATAACGCAAAGTAATGATTTTGATATGGAAATACGTACTCGTATAGAGATGGCCAGAAACACATTTATGAAATTAAAAAACACCCTTTGCGATAGAAAGTTAAGCCTAAACTGTATGGAAGCGAGACATGGACCATAAAGGAAAATATGAGGAAACGTAGATCATAATTCGAGATTTGGTGCTACAGTAAAATGTGGAAAATACCGTGGACGAAAAAGTTAAAAAATGAGAAAGTACTACTAATGGGAACTGACCGAATATTAATGACAATAGTAAAAAGAAGGAAGATAAAATTTTTTGGACACTTCATGAGAGGTGAAAAATACAAGTTACTACAGACAATAATAATGGGCATGATAGAAGGAAGAAGAAAGACCGCTTGGATAGATAGTATAAAAAAATGGGCCGGAATTAAGAGAACAGAAGATCTAGTCAGAATAGCAAAAGATCGTAATCAATTTCAGTAGATAATCCAATCCATACATGATGATTAAGCAATACCCGAATCGGGTGGCACGAGAAGAAGACCGCTTTATTGTCCGAATCTTTTAAAAATGAAGTATAATTACTCTTACACCCAGGAACACAACATTTATTAGGCATTTTCACACAAAAGAAAAAAACTACTAAGTAAAACAGTAAAAAAACTTAAAATAACTAAATTATAAAAGAATTTTTCTTATATTACACATTTACACTTAATTTTAAAATTTAACAAAACCGGATAATTTTTAAAAACAACCACTATTATATTATTAACACGAACAAAACGCGAATTTTATTTTGTAAAATTATAAATACCGTTTAATAACGAAAAAAAATGAAACAAAACTCAAAACCCGAAACTATAGCTATTTAATACCAACACTTTACGATAAGTAAACATTATAAATATTAGCCGGCTAGTAGGCCTTCTCGCTATGTTGCCAATTTTAACTACAGCACGGCTTTCTATTAACGAAGGCTACGGCAGTAGTAACGTGAAATAGTAAGCTATTTCTGTCGCTCGCTCTTGCAGATGATCTTTCATTTAGCGCTGCTCTTTTTCTAATAATTTTTAATTCTGGCACTTAAATTCAACAAGTTACTTCATCTTTTTTCTGAGGTTCACATTCTTTTCGCAAATAGTAAAAAACAATTTCGTAGTAATTTATTAGGGGAAGCGGCGCTTCCATTGACGCTACGCCTCTAATTTGCACCATTCTGTTCTTATATTTGCATATCTGAATATGTATTTAATGATAATGGTTAAATAGACAACTTTTAATTGAATGTAATTGTAAACATTATATAAAAATCGTTTACCATTAAATTTTTTTTAAAACACCTTAATTACTTCAGAAATCCTGTGTCTCAGTTCATATTACATTTTTTGATGTACTATACAAAATAAGTTCACAAATAATTTTAGGACATCAGCGTACAGCTAACATCTGCTGGCACAATCTACTGGCACGGATATGGAAAGAAGCAAAAACAGTGGTACGATCATGTCGAGTTGCAAAGGATCCCTTTTAGCATTGCGAATGGAGTCTAGCCCGGGAATAGTCAAAGAAAAACTGTCTCGGTCGCCTGTCGCTGTCGCCTGTCTCTGTCGCGAGAGTTCGAATTGACTTTTTCAATTTATGCAGCAATCAAACCGATCGCGAGTCGCGACCAATCTCAGTTATATAACAGGTCGCTTGTCTCGGTCGTGTTGCTCGGAAGTCTACCTTTATGTTATGATCGCTCCGACTCATTCTGTTCATTCGCGTTTCACCCGAAACAGTTCATATAGACCCGGGTCTTTTAAGTTTTGGGAATCAGTTCTTTCAATCAGTTCGTTCGCGAACTACACATCATTAGTTAGAATCAGTTAGAGTTTCGGGTTGATCAAATATAGACCTTAATTTCAAATATTGCGCCTCCTCTCCGTGCTCGCCACCAATTGAGAACGGAATTTTCTGAACCAACAAAATTAAAACTTCAAAGTAAGTAATACTTTTGCATTTGTATTATATTTAATTATTGCTTTTTAATTTTTTATATAAAGACGTAATTGATCATCCTGAAAGCGATTTATTTATGCTTTTCTTAATTTCATTCTCACAATTATTCTTTTGATTTACTTTTTACGTGTCCCTTATAAATATAATTGCTCTTTTCTTTCACATTATTTTAAATTACAATATACGCACACCTCTCTCGAAATTTATACCAATTTAATTAATTTTGTCTAGATTTCTCGTTTTATTTGTTAAAAGTCGGTAACAATTGTAAAATGCAGTAGTATTTTTAATTACATTTAATGTATTTCATGAATTTTATATAATGAAATAGATTTTTCTTTCAAAAAAAATAACTGAAACATGATTACGAATATAAGAGGTAAATAATTATTGGAAATTCCATTAGTTTTAGAGATTTATTTTATTTTTTTCTTTATTTTATTGACCATAAATCTCTATACCTTTTCATATAAGCTTCTACTTTCATACCCATTATAACATATCTCTCGCGCTTAGATACCTGCCCCTAAATAAAAATTCATACTCAGTGGCATCGATAAAAAAATTTTATTCTATTTCTAACCTATCGTACTTAATTGTAATACATACGTAATTAGTTAATAGTCATCAAACAAATTATACTAATTATTATAATGTTTGCTTGAAATTATGTAGCGAATGGCTCCTAAAGAAGCTTATGTCCCACATCGCTCCCCCCCGCGTGCCACCACCTCCGGCTGTTCCTGCGGAAACGGGAAGAGCCCGGCATCGTCAGGCCGCTCAATTTGTTTTTGTGGCCTGCAATGACCGCGTACTACAAGCAATCAGAAGTATGCAGCGCCATAGGACTCCATTCGTCATTGCAGAGTCGTACCAGGTCGCCGCGGTGGAATTCACCATGCGGCGTTCGCCGATTGTAGCGGCGGACGATACTGCATGGGCAGTGGTGATTATGTGGTTGCAGGTTCCCTTCGTCGAAACGAGGACACGATTAACGGCAGCGGGGACTAGTGTGACCATATTATACCCCCACCGTCCCTAGGAATGTCTTCGAGAAATGAGGTAGTACATTATGTCATTAGTATTTAATAATAATTAATGATTCGTTTACAGGAAACCATTTAAAAAAATTAAAGCATTAATAGTTTCATATATTACCTTCCAAGGACGTCGCCAGCCGATGAGCCAGGGAGGGGCAAAATGAGTTGCCAGCCGCCGGGGGGGGGGGGGGGCAAGATGATGAAAAGAGGATATGAGTTATAGGAAAAATAAAATTTATAAGTTGTAAAGGCTTAATATTTTATTAAACAAGAATAAAGTCTTAATTAAAACAAAAGTTTTCCAAATTGTCCATGATTACGCGCCTATGAATACTCATCAATGTCAGTTGATTAAAAATTTTCAAGGCTCCAGGGGGGGGCAGCTGCCCCTCCCTGCCCCCCGCTGGCGACGCCTATGCTACCTTCCGAAAATTGAATTCAATTATTTTCACTTTACAAATTAGTACAGATATATAGAATAGGTATTTCTAATTCATAACTTAAAAAGAAAAGAAAATATGACCTGGAAATATTGCTTTGAATAAATTCAATTATATTTTTTCGTATTAACGTTTCTTGTTAATTTTATAGCAGTGTTTGAAAATTTAATTGAATTACATTTAATAAGTTAATTTTAAACTGTTAAATATTAATTATTCAAATATTTTTATAAATATAAATCCGAACATGATACATATTCGAATATGTTTATTATAATGTTTGATGTTTATTAATATTAAGTGGATTTAATTTTTTTATCAAGAACAAAAAAAAAAAAAAATTATTCAAAAATGATTTTTTTTTTATTTCTTTATAAGTTGAAATAAAGATAAATTTGAAAAAAAAGTAACAATAACATTATTTTAGTACTTAGCGTTGTAATTTTAGGTGCTTCTAGCCCCCGCACGTTTATTATTATTAAAATTTTTATGAGTATTCTGTCGAATAATTCACTTTTCAACTTCAAAGCCAGCAGGCATAACCACAAAAATAAAACGAATAATAATGATACGCCACAAACTGACGAAGTGGCCGGATCTCGTAATTTCCCGGTCTATTATTTGGTTCGCTCATGAAGACGCTCAGTGATGATAATAATACTAGTTTCGTCGTCTGCGTTCGTCGAATAGCTTGTTGCTAAAAATCGTATCGTGAAAAACTATTTCATTATATACAGAGAGATAAAATGAAAATTTATTTTTAATTCCGAATTTTTCTTTTCGTATTTCGTCTGTATGTCTTAGGTTCATATATTAATTATATTTTATAGTTTTTGAATTATAACGAGGTCAATTATATTTGCAGGGGTTCAGTTTAGTGATTTGTATTCAAAAGCAAGAAATGCTATGTTAGTAACGTCCGATTTAGCATTACGGGCACAACTCACTGAGTTCATTGATCATGAAATAATCAAATAGTGACGTGATTTGGATGCTATATCTGTTCTTATTCTAATTCCTATATTTGTTCAATTTTATGATATTTGCCGTATTGAAGATGAATTTTGAAGACTGCTGCCACAGAAATAATAGATTTTTATTTTTTTAATTTAATGTATTATTAAAATGTTTTAACGTTATTTATTATGTATCGTTGTTTTCAATATTTAAAAAAAAGTGTAACAGACCATAAGTAATTTTAAAGTACAAATAAAAAAAGAATTATTTAAACAAAAATGATCGTAAAAAAAGTATTTATTTTAAAATTAATCTACCAACAGAATAATTCGTCAAAAGAGAAAATATAAAAGTACATATGTTCGTCTACACTGTATGCTCCAACGTTACTTTATAAAAAAATTTCGACATCGTTACCTTTTTAACTATATTATATATGTATAAAAAAAAACTGACTAATTCAGGTTATAAAATAAAAAAACAATTATATTAGAATTTTTTTTAAACGGAATTGCGATTTGAATGGGGACTGTTGCAATAAATTAATTAACTAAAACTGGTAAATGAATTAGGGAGTGCAATATTAAGAAAATACTAGTTGTAATTTTAAAAAAAGTAAAAGTTCGATTAGCGTGAGAGTTATTACGGTATAGACGTTCGGCTGAGAAATGATAATACGAGCAAAAATAAAATTAATAACTAAGTATCTTTTAGACTAATTTACCGATACATTGTCGTCACTGTTAAATTTTAGATGAAATTCAACTTTGTCTTTATTTGTTGACGACTTTTAATAATATGGTATACAGGAATACTAAAAAGATTTTTGTAAATGTTGTATTAGCGCATACGTACTAGGTAAAAAATTGTAAATTTGACAATCGCAGGGAGCTAAATATCAAAAATGTGGATTTTGTATATCGTTTTTTACATTTCGTTGATTTAATTGCTGGATACTCCTAGTATATAGATAAAACGCATGATGAATTTATACGTATAACTATCCAAATATAGCGATTACAAATAAATGCCATTACAATCTTATACAAAAATAAAAATATTAAAACAAATAATTTTTATTTGCTTTTGTTATTTTAGAATTTACTTCAATAAAAAAGAAAAGTAATTCTGTTAATAGGAATTGTTTAATTCGTAATAATAAAAAAATAATTATCTCAAAATAATCATCTTAAAAAACTGATCTATCCTTATTAAATTTATTAAAAATATTTAGAAATTTACCACTTAGTAAAAGTTTGCAAGGTATATACGTATAATCCTACATGATTTGCCTAACAGTTAGCGTGAAAAAAATTAGAAATTTATGACAATATTACAGCATTCAGCAAATAAGTTTTCCTCTGAGAACTTGTAAAGAAGCTTAAATGTTTACAAAGGTATCATGCGCTAATTATAATTTCTATAGGTTATCATTTTTTTGGTTGTCTTGATAATTTTGAACCAATTAAAGGTACTCGAGATTCTTTTAAATTCCATTCTTCCTGATAGAAGAAAAAAAAATTCAATTACGTCGTATATTAATGAAAACCTTGCTATTTAAAAGTAACAAAATCGTTACATTCTTTGACGAAATTTCCTGATTTTACCTTACTGTTCTAATTGTGCAATCGAAACATATTTCAATAATTTTAATTTTGATAATGATACTATTTTTGTGCTTTGCCTAATTTATTTAGTATTCTAAATACATTGAATAGATTTTTTAAATTTAATACGTTCCGTAATTAAATTCATATGTTCGAAAATTATTTAAAATGTCTACTTAAATTAACATTTCCACTTGCTGCCTGTCATATATGCTTTAGAAAAGTGTTCTAAAAATTTATTTTCAAAAAGAAAGAAAAATTTATACTATTATTATAATGGAGAAGCAATTAATTCCTCTAAAAAATGCGTGTACAAGTTTTTGATTAGTTTCTTAGATAAATTAACTCTTCATCATATATTCTGTAATGAAAATTTCTGATTTTACTAACAAGGAAAAGTTCCTAACCCAAACTCACCGCTTTTAATGACATTGATATATGTTGTAGAACACAAAAAAATAAAAGACCCCTGTTTTTTTATATCTGCTAATAAACATATTAAGGGGGTGAAAACTACCCCCAAAATTAGCCAAAAAAAAAACGTTTTTTCTAAATATCTCGACTAACATTTAATATTTTTTGATAGAACAAAATGGAGATTACTCCTTTGGAAAAAGCAAGTAATTCGTGATTTGAACAATAAAGGACGCATCCTTTGTTTTATAGAGATTGAAAACCCATATTTAATTTATTATTTTGGTGATAAAAAATGGTAAAAAACCTAAAAAAATAAATTTAACTAATAAAATGATAAAATGTAGTTGACCTGTTTCGATATTTTTGTTAATTAAACCACCCCTAACACTGGAAAAACTAAAAACAGGAATTTTGTGATCAGATTTTGAATGTAATTCGTATACAGGGGGTTTCGACGTCACTGATTACGAATCTGATATTAATTTTTTTTTTTTTGGTATAAAAATTATTTTTATTTTACCTCATTGCAAGTATACATCATATTATTCAACGAAATTTCGACAGTAATGGTAATCTTCACAGAAGTGATTATATTCAATGATTTTTTTCACCAATCGCAATGTTCAATAGCGACATTTGTGCATCCTTCTATTTCACAATGGGTATTACAAGAATCTCCGAAACGAAAATCTACAGGATTTTCCAATTTATCCGATCTTTCATCTACATAACCCCTTTTGTACCAGGAATATTTAAAAAGATCTTTATATCTTGGCGAAGACAAATGGTTGTAAAGCAGTGATTGAAGTTTTATTATATTATTACTAATACGTAAATTTAAATCACAATTCATTAAAATTACGTCAGAAAATTTACGAATAAAATTGTTAACCTAAAGAAAATTTTTACTGGAACGACGGGAAAAATTCAATTTGGATTCCGGATTTGGAAAAGTTATGTTCGAAAATTTGCTGATGATGTAATTTTAATGAATTGGAAATAGAAGGATGCACAAATGTCGCTATTGTACGTTGCGGTTGGTGCAAAAAATCATTGTGTTTTGAACACTTCTATGAAGATTACCATTGTTGTCGAAATTTCGTTGAATAATATGATGTATACTTGCAATGAGATAAAATAAAAATAATTTTTATACTACTTTAAATTTGAATTATAAATGTTCGTATCCATTTTCTATTTTGTTACTTTATTAAATATATATACTAAAAAAAAAAAAAAAAATAATATTAGATTCGTAATCAGCGACGTCAAAAACCCCTGTATACGAATTGAATTCAAAATCTGATCACGAAATTCCTGTTTTTGATTTTTCCAGTGTTAGGGGTGGTTTATCCATTCAGGCGTGAAATTACCAAAAATATCGAAACAGGTCAACTACTTTTTATCATTTTATTAGTTTAAATTTTTTTTTAGATTTTTTACCATTTTTTATCACCAAAATAATAAATTAAATATAGGTTTTCAATCTTTATAAAATAAAGGATGCGTCCTTTATTGTTCAAATCATGAATTACTTGCTTTTCCCAAAGGAGTAATCTCCATTTTGTTTTATTAAAAAATATTAAATGTTAGTCGAGATATTTGGAAAAAACGTTTTTTTTTTGGCTAACTTTGGGGGTAGTTTTAACCTCCTTAAGATGTTTATTAGCAGATATAAAAAAACTGGGGTCTTGTATTTTTTTGTATTCTACAACATACATCAATTTCATTAAAATCGGTGAGTTCGGGTTGGGAACCTTTCCTTGTAAGAGTTCAAAAGTGAGAAAGTTCATGTATTTTTCCTTTGTGGTGTGTGCATTACAATTAACTACTTTTAAATACTCTGCAGATATATGTACACATATAGTACATTTATAAAAGTATGACATCAAAAATATAGCTGATATTACTTCAAAATAGAAAAAAGTTTGATTTTAAATTTAGTGTTATTCAAACGTAACTTATTGTAATTCATAAACAAACAATCATTATTTATTTAACTGACATTTTTTGTTTAATTTTGTTCATTCATTTTATACTCAACAATTATTTTCTTCCTTTGTGCAGGACCTTCGTGAATTTAAATGCTGGAAATAAATTGAAATACACAAAATAATTTCAATTTTTAAAATTCAGGAATAAATACGGTTACCAAAATTTAAGTTTTATAACTACTTCCCTGCGTCAATATTTCGAGTTTAAATGAAAAGGAATCAATTGTATAAGTAAAAAACTTTGCAGAAATGATGCTATATTCAATTTCGATTATGCGATTACAGAACGATCAGCAGTTATTCTGAAAATATTACACATAAATCCCGTTATTTGTAATACAACTGAACAATAAAAATGTCCAGATATTTTTGAAATACAAAACAATTTACAATAGAAAATTTTCTGTTAAATCTATATATCATATTAACTGACTCCACCTATTTCAAAATTTTATTCTTCCAGTAAAATTTTAGTTTGTCTTCAATTGTATTGATTTCTTTTAAAAATTTTCAGAAACGGTAAAAAGTATTTTCTTCGTTATTATAATTACTTCATTTTTGGTTACTTCAACGTTTTATTAATCTTACAAAAATATAATATTACATCATTGACTGCAATCTCTATAATAAAAAAAAAAATGATGCATAAATACAATTACATTAATGAAATTATAAGATATTATTGTTTGATTTATGTGAGCAGTATTTAGTATTTTATCTTTATCAGTTTTACAAATTTTTCAGCTTTTTTAAAGCAAAAGTCGAAATAAATTTTGCTTTAGGAACACCGATAATTTGAATATGTTGTTACTGCTAATTTTTACTTACAATCAGTTAGATTCGGTTGATCTTAATGTAAACAAATAATTTTCATCATGACCAACTGATGGTATTATATTCAAGTCTGTAATCAAATTTCGTTCGATTACTAACCTCGTAAACTTATACTCAAAATCGGACTACATTCATTTAAGCCTTGTTACTACTTTAACACAGAATAACTAATAATTGCCATTGAAATATTTATTTGTTTACGAACATCGTGTTACAACTACAGCTTTTCACCTATTTGTCATAGCATTAACTGGCTTTTGATTTATTTTTCTAATTGTTCGGTAAATTATACAGAAATTCCCTTCATTAAAACATATATTTCCCGTTTTTAGCTACTTTTCCAAATTTTTATTAATCTTATGAAAATAAAACTGAATCGTATATATCGTAATTTGTACAAGGAAAAACGTAACATTTATATAAATGAAATTATACCTCATATTAAAGTGTAAAACTTTATTTACTTATGCAAAACAACATTTAATATTATAAATTTCAGGAATTTTTGAAAAGTAATTTATGTCAATATTTTCTTCTTCAATTTCAATAGTAAAAACACAAGCCTGTAATTTTGATTATATATCTCGTTCAGCTTTACCTTTAAAGTAGAAATGTTCTTGGGAAACTACAACACAATTGATTTGAATAAATAACTTTCTTATAACCTTTTTTATAAAGTATAACTAGTATGTAAACGTGAATGATTTGAGAAACGTCGTTTGCGTTTGTGATAGATTTCCACACGAGCCAGGAGGTACCATCACATTGCGCGTTTTTTTTATTATACAATGGTTTCGCCAAGAGCCATAATCCACTGTCATTATGTTAATAGTTTTTTTTTTTTTTAAATTAATTAAAATTAAATGAAAAATATATGTACCGAATTGAAAACCAAAAATTACAATAGTGTTTTTGTTATTATCTTTAAATGACACAAGCGTTAAAAAAACGTATAATACAGAAAAATATTTTTTATAAAAATTAATTTACGTTACATGAAATATATTCGTTAAAATTAATTTTTTTTACACTACTTAATGATGGATAATGATACTGCGCTTTTGCTTTTACATTAGCCGGCAATTTTTTCGTGCGAGGACTTATTTCTACATTTTTAATAGAAGAAATACCTCTACAAGTACTGATTAAGTCCCTTAATGTGTTTGAATATATGATCCATTACGTTAACTGTATTTTCATTAATTAAAATTTTCAGTTCATAATATTCCTTTAAAATTGATAATGTAAAATGTGAAATTTTTACGTTACTTCCCTTATTAATTTCATCACAGTTATCAATGTTTCCGTTATCTTCATTAATTACAATATTATTAGAATTTACGTTAATATTTACCGCTTTATTTAGAGCTTCATTGATAACTGCAGGGTCGCTAACTACCTTGACAACAGGTGGGCCATCATCTAATGCTATTTGTAAATCCCTGTTCATAAAACAATGAATTTTATGAACATGTTTACAAATAGGGGCATCCCGATCAGGACAGCTACACCGATACAAATGCGCGCAAAGACCCACATACTGGATCTCAGGGCACCAAACGAAACAATGATCTTGGAAAGTACAATCTAGCAGAACACGTTCTACTAGATAATACGTATCCAAACGTTCGTACCTATAATAAAATGTATTTTTTTAAAAATTTTTTGCCTGTCTATCGATTCCAAATTAAATTCAAAACTATTAGAGCTATAATAGTGAAATTCACACACGGTTTAAAGCTTATATTACTTGGGTTGTTCTATTTCACAGTGATATCGTAAATATAGTATAGAAATTGCAACAGTTTAAAGTTCAAAAATAAGCAGAAAACGTTCTACTAGATAATACGTATTCAAACGTTGTCCCGACCTAACCTTCCATTGGTCATTACCAGTGGCGGCTTGTAACAAGTAAATCTGGGGGGCTCTAATGTAAAATTACATTAATTTAAAAAGTGTAATGACATAAACTTACCTTGCTTTTTGGTCCACATTTTAAACTAAATAAAACTGGTTTAATGCATTCAAGTTCTGACTTAATTAAAAAAAAGATATGAATACATTTTGTATTTAGATTGAAATTTATTATATAATATTTTCTAATCTTTTCTTATATAATGTACAATCCTTTGCGTTAACTAAGTTTCGCTGTTGACGTCCCCCCCCCCCCCCCCCTAAAAATTACATCTGTCATAATTTTAATGGAATAAGGTAAGTCGAAATATAAAATCCGGGTCTTCTAAGGTTCTTCGCAAACTATACGCTTCTTTGCATGTAATATTTTTATTACATTTTTCTTCTAGTTCTTCGAAATATTCTATTATTTTTTTTTGATTTTCGAAAACAATATTCACTGTACGCATATTATAGTTCCAACGTGTAGTGACTGTTCTAGGTAATTTCCGATTTACAATTTCTTGCAGTACATCACATCTATGAGCAGAATTTGAAAAAAAGATTTTAATTTTAGAATCCTGGCTTGTTGCTTGTTGCATAATTAAATTCAACTGGTGCGCATAACAATGAATAAAATGGCAGTATTTATATTTTTGTTTTATCTTCGCCTATACGCCATTTGTAGAACCGCTCATTACATTTGCTTCATCGTAATTTCCAGCAATAAACTTAAAAGGTTAGTCTCCAATTAATTTATCTAATTCAGTTTCTAAAATATTGAACGTTTGAAAAATCACCGTAAAACAAGTGTCGACAAAAAGTAGTGCTTGCATTCAAAAGTAATAAAATCTATATCGCAAAATGTATTATTTAAAAAAGAGAAACAAGGATAAAAATAGAACAAAAAAAACAGCAAATTAAAGCAGTGTGCTACACTGGGTAAACCGACGACGCAACGCGCGACACGGATGTATTGTTAAAACCGGCTATAATCACGCGTAAAATTGACGAGGGTTTACTTTTCGAGAGCCCACAGACGCCTTTAAGTTACGCTCGGGAAACTTCGGCTTTATTCGTTTTTCGTGTGTATTTTATATGCGGTTTGGAGGCTCAAATATTCTGAGCCCACGTACCATATTATTGGTTGCTAATTTCATGTGACCAAAAAATCAGCTGTTAACGACCTTGACGATATACTACACTACGAGTAGATCGTAGTTCCAGCGCAGTAAGCATGAACCCGATAACTGTTAGCAGATGTTTCAGCTGTTCGTTTAACAAATCGCGCAAAATGCGTATTTTGCAATTATTTTAAAATTAAAAATTCTACTTTATAACACTGATTTTTTTTCTTGAATTAATTAAATAATATGTATTTTTGGAAAACTCACACAGGGAGGCTCGCGCCCTTGAGCCCCCTAGGACGAGCCGCCCCTGGTCATTACCTACTTGGGTGATCCAGCAATCCTTAATTAATAGACCCCGCATGTGACGAACTCTAATAGACTGGTCATAGGATGTATGTGATTTCCCCAATTTAGAATTTTTCAGTTTGCTTAAGAAAAGATGACGCTCTAAATTCAGTAAACTGAGTATTAGATCGTCGACTCTTCTATTTAGCCGTCGTCTAAAAATTACGCTTTTCAGCTGATTGTGAAACGATTCCACATACATATTTGTATCGGTGTTTGCTAACATTTTAGTATTCCGCGCTAACTGATTTATTTCTCGTAAACTTACAAAATGGGCCTGTTTTGGCTTACCTTCGTAATTTTCTTCATTCATGCTTTTGTCTTCCTGTAACATCCTTTGAATTTCTGCGGAAGATACGCCACGCCTTAATGAATGAAGAACAAAATTCTTCACCGACAATGGTAAGCGACGCCACTGTGTATTTTTAAAAGATAATTTATGGGAGTGTTTCAGCATACTTTTTGATCTAACTAAACCGTTCTCAATGAAGGCTAACATTCTCCCTGGACACATAACATACGGAACCTGTCCAAATTTACGTTGACGGTAAGTTTTATTAATCAAGTTTTTATTGGAATTAAAATACGTTGCGTCAAACTGGCAGGTAAAATATTCATATTGTTTAGATTTTATTTTTATTTTTTTATTTACTTTAATAAAATAAGGGTAATCGCGCACTTGCAGTCAATTTTTCCATTGTAAAAATTCCGAATAAGATTGAAAATCTTTAGTAACCATTTCTGATGGAACCATATGCCGTTTTTCCATACGAGTAACCATTGTGTTAAATTTAAAATATCCTAATTTACAATTCGGTTGCAGGCATATTATTCTACGTTTCGAGACTTTCTTATCTTCGCATGCATGTTGTAATAATATTTTTCTGTTGTTAAAAGTTAAATTACAAACATTACATTTAATTTCATTTACGTTAATTTTACAATAATCATGGTCTCTTAAATGCGTCAATATAACGTGTTTTTTTGTCTAACTATGCTCTATTAATGTAGAATTTTTATTAACACTACTGCAATTTTCAATGATGCCATCAGTGACATGTTTATTTTCATTTAACTTCGATTCATCGTTCCGTGTAAAATTGTTAGTAATATTACAAATACCAGTACATTTATTTTTGTGTCTACAGAACGAAAATTTACTTATAAATGTTTTTTTACAGGTATCGCACGTTCTCGGGTATGCAATTGAATGGTCACATATTTTTTTATGCGCCAGAAATTCACCCTTAATCGAAAATTTATAATTACAATTTTTACACATACCGCAATATCGGTTGTGATTAGTAAAACGCCGACGATCCATAAATAATTTATCGCATATATCACATTTGGTACCATATTCAAAATATTTACCAGTAACGTTGATGGATTTACCACATTCCCGTTGCATAGGAAGCCTTTCCATCTTTACTACTATTACCAACAATATTTCTTCAACGCTGAACTTTTTTAAACTTTTGTTTCACAAATTGAACACTAGAACCAACAAGTGCATTCGCCCAACAAAGCCCCAAGGCAACTGATCACAAACCTACCCAGCCGTCTTTTCAGTTCCGCTGCGGGAAATTTCATGCCACCGATGTTTATCTTTCCCAGAAAACGAGAAAACCCTCTTTTGATGGACGACGTCCTTCCCGGCTCATTTGTCATTTACCATGAAAGTGGCTGGATTCAAAAAGAGTCATTTCTTATATGGTTCAAGAAGTTTATTGAGTTTGTTTGTCCAAAGCTGGATAAACCAGTACTTTTATTACTTAACGGCTATGCTTCACATACCAAAAGCCTTGAATTTGTGTTAAGCTGGCAAGAGAGACCAATGCGATTTTACTTTGTTTCCCCACATATTGAACACATGAGATGCAGCAGCTGGATGTGCCATTGATGGCACCTCTGTCGACATATTATGAACAAGAAGTTCGTAAGTGGCTAGTCAATCACCCCGGCGATCTGTCACGATAGTCCAAATTGCCAAATTATTTAGAACGACATTTCAATGAACAGCAGTAATGCGAACGGCTATTCGAGGTTTCGAGGAAACAGAAGTTTGCCCTTTCAATCGATATGTATTCCCAGATCACAAATATGCTCCTTCAGAAAAGATTTGCCACTCCATCACCATTAATTCTGTTTGACTTAAAATTTCAAGCATCATCCCCCGCGTTACATATTGAGATCCAACCAGGCTTGTCGACAGAAATTGCAGCTCAACAGTCTACAGCTACCCTACTAAACTCCTCGAGGGACGATGTAGTCCAACAATCTGCACCTCCAGATGATGGACTCCAGCCAAGCTCTAAGAGAGAGGATGTACTATAACAATTTGCACCTACAGTTGAAGGAATCCAAATAAGCTCGTCAAGGAAAACTGTCCGACAATCTGCAACCACAGTCAAGGAACTTTGATCACCCCTATCTACCAAAAATAGAGCCCAACCGTCCATATTTGTAGTTGATGGAGCTGTACCTTCCACTTCATTTGCCGTTTCTCTGAAAGAAATAAAGCCAGTTCCAAAAGAACTATTTAGAGAAAAAGAAACAAAAAGTATGAACAGAAGAGGAAAGACTGCGATATTCCAGAATTGGAGATGGCCCAGACTTAAACAAATCAAAGCAAAAAGAAACTTTTCTTATCTCAAAATAAGTGAGCTCTAAGAAAACATAAGGGAAATGAAGTTTCCCAAACTATAATAAATCAAAGCAGAAAAGGCAGAAAAAGTCTGAAAATCAGCGGGTCGCAGATCCGGTCAATGATTCTTCGTCAGAAGAAGAGCACGAGCATGATGAAGCTTGCATCTTTTTTAACGAGCTATATTTTTGCTCCAAAAATGAAGACCGGATAAGGTGTGCCAACTGCTTATATCGGGCACACGAGGCTTGCAGTAATGCTAATGAAGAAGATGACACTTTTGCGCGTGATTTTTGTCAATAATTGATTCGATATTTAATATTAAAAAGCTTAAGTTGATATATTTTTTGTTGTTTTATTTGAGTTTGGAATAAATGGGCAAAAATCGGATATCACTAAAAATCATACCCGGTTGTGCCCCAACTAGTGGGGCAAAACCGGGCAGATGTAATTTTTTTGGTAAACGCTCTCTTGACACATATAATAGATTTTGCCTAAGTAAGTGATTCTATTTCGGTTTAGGTACAATTATATTAACCCACAAAGTATTTATGGGACATTCTGTATATGACAGGAACTTTGGAGAAAAAATTTAGTCGACATTTCATCTTAAAATTTGAATTCTTGGGTACTTAAAAACTTTGGAAAGAAACAACAAATTTTTATCTTTGCAATTTGTATAATGATAGAAAGTTTGCTATTTCAGATAAAGATATTTCTACTGCTTAACAAAACTTCCCTTCTTCGCGGAAAGTTCTAAGCACAAAAAATGTTTCTTTACAGCACCTATATTTTATTTCAAAAATTTTAAACGTCCTAAACATGGATATACTTGACGGATTCGGTACCTGCAGCGCGATCCTTTAGCGATGTTCGAATTATAAACATATTCTTTCTGGTAAAATCATTAATTCGTGGTCTTTTGAACACCGGTTTTATTCCGTGTAATCGCAGCTTGTAGGTATCGAGGATGCTTATCGACTAAAATCAAAATTCCCGTTCGTGGTCGAACGGACAGATGTGTCAGGGTTGAGACTGTGTGCGTGTGTATTATTGGTAGCGGCCGATAGCGGAGGTTACTAGATGAGTCCGAGGTGAGTACGCGTCACTTAAAAGCTGTGCCGGCAGCATCGAGCCGAGGGAAGATTTATAAAATCCCGTAAAAGTCCGGCAGGGCGGCTAACGCGTACTATTCGCAGGATGTTCTAGAAACATCGATGCGATTGAAACTTTTATTAATTGTTATTCGGTCCGTGTTAGATAGATACATTCTTCTATTCCTTCGTTGTCGAGCCTGGTAGTTGGTTGATCTAGTCGTTTTGCGTTGTTTAATGTTCTCTTTTTAGTCAAAATATCCCGTAAAATTAGAAATTTTTATCCATTTCTAATCAACGCTGAGTTTACGCGTCCGTATCGCTGTCTAGTCTATGTTTTTATGTGATCTTGGTTAAAAATACACGCGTTTCGCACGAAAAGTCTCGTTATTGGACACGTGGTTGGGCCTTCGTGACATCTTCTGTATGGAGAAATCACCGCTGTTTCCAGGCGGGATTTTAGTTTTTTCATTATTTTTCTTTTTCTTCCCGCTAATTTTTTCTACGATAAACTTAATGCTCTACCAAAGGGAGCTACTCCAGTTGTAACGCTATGAGTGCCACTGGCGCTTGTTTTCATTATTTTGACTAGAAAATACCAGTTTTTCTCAATATTTATAGGAATATTGCAATAAATAATTTTAAGATAGGGAATATTTTTTTAAATTTAGGATTACGTAAATATAAATTATGGTAATATCTTCAGCACATGAAACATCACGCTTGACTGATCTTTCTTTTCTCACTGCATTCAGAACGATTATTTATTCGGTCTTTTAATGAACTATTAATGAAAATAAAAATTTGAATTATATTCCGATTAAAAATTATTTTTTCAATAAATGGAATACTACTGAAGTTTATTAGTAATTTGAAATGAGGTACATTCGTTTTCACCATTTAAATGAATTTTGGTTTCTAATTTTAAAATTGAGCACATGTTTCATTAATTAGTATTGGTAATTTTTTAACCATATTTAGTTCGCATAATTTTCAGCTGCGTTTAAATATAGTGTAGACATTTGTAATTTTTTTTTTTTGCAAATAGAATTAGCTATTTCAAATACATATTAATCGTACTGTTTTCAATTAAATATTTGAACAGAATATACTAAGAATTTAATTTTTTCGTATTAGACGAGAATAATTATCGAATATTATTTTGTAAACTTTTTTATTTACCGTTTTTTGTTTGGTTTTTTCTTTTTTCACTGTACCGGTAAGAACCATAAATAATGCTCGTGACCTCTCTTCCTTATATTTACTAACCATGTAATAGTCAACCCATCCTTCCAATGAGGTATTGAGTCGGAGATAATAATAGGATTATAACAGGAATAATCGTATTTTACAAAAGAATTTGAGAATATTAATAGTAAATTAAACGCCAGCTATATGTGTCTCTTAGAATATTAGCGTATAGCGTTATAAAATGAATATTTCAGAATTAATTGTATTTATGTTTTTGGAATAGCGTCACGGCACCATTTTCTTCTTTTTAACTTCCTTTTAAGATTGCCCGGCAGTGTTTTTGTGTACATATTATGTATATAAGGATTCGAATTTAATTTTAATTTTTCAAATTTTTTTTTATATTTTGTGGTATAGACTTCACTAATAAAGGGGATATTTAAATCAGTGTGTAAGGTATTATTAGAGCCGTATTTAAGAGCAGTTGCGATTTTCCGGAGAATTTTGGACTGCTCACTTTGGATTTTTAAGTTGCTTGCACAAGTGCATCCTTATATCTCCAGTCCATGCCACCATATTGGCGCTATGATAGTTAGATAGATGGTTCTTTTTAAGCTTAGGCTTAGAGTAGAAGATCTGCCTAATAGAGGGTATAATATCCTAGTTCGAGTGGTAATTTTTTGACAGGTCTGAGCATCATGATATTTTCAGGTAAGTCTGCGATCGAGATACATTCCCAAGTATCTCACAGAATCTAATTGTTTGATTTCCCCATTATTATTTACCGTTTTAAGTCAATAAATATGCGATGGGTTAAACTGTTCTGCGCTATCTTTTTAATTTGCTTGTATAGCATGTTTAATCATTTTTAAAAATTACATTACCCCATAATTTTATACATTTTGTTTCAGTTGAAATTATTTCTCATGAGAATATGCAGCGAATTTATGAAAACATTTTAAACCGCAATTTTTTCTACTGGCATTCAATAATAAATTACGAACTGATTTATTTATCGCTATGAAACTATCGTATCATTTTTACGGCCTTTAAACTAAAAATGTTTTTATAATTTAGTTTTTATATTCGTAATTTTTTTATAGTTTATAAAAATTTCTTAATAAAAGGACTGATTTTTTTTATCTTTTTTTGTAAAATTCACAAGGTATTTATTTTTTATTCAAAATTTACAAAAATTGTTGACTTACTCGCGTAAAACCACTCACATCTATAATCGGTTTGAGAAAAGTAAATGCTAATTAAGCGTCTCTCTAAAATCTCTAAAAGAATCATGTTCCAATTTATTTTATTTTTATTAATAACAGAATAGTTTTATTAAAAGTTACAACAATTTGAACCATAACGTTTGATATTTTCCATTTAATTACTGAACTAAAATAAAACATAATAAAACCGGTAAACTAATTTTACATTTTAGAACTTGGATGAAGGCAATTAAGGATTTTTTAAAACTATAATTAATGTTAGCAATCGCAATATGCATTAGACAGGTCTGTGGAGATTTTCCATATTGTTAAAATCCTACAAAGATAGCAGCATTACAATTAATTTTTCTTTTACTTTTCTTTCAATTTTACCTACCTTTCAAGTATTTTTCCCCTCTGAGAATGTGACCCAATCTTTGTTTCATTTTAATCTGTAAAAGCAGAAGTCTTATTACTGGCCACGTCTAAATTTTCGAGTTTGTATCTGTGAAATTCGCAGAACTCTACAGAGCAGCCACATTTCAAATATTTATATCTGCTCTTTAAGTTCATCTTTCAACTACAGACTACGCGTACTTAATTAATTTATATAGTATGTTAGTATTTCAAAACTTTATCTCGCAATATTACTTAGAGAGTACAAATAAAATTTACGCATAATATAATATACACATTAAGCTTCCCTGGAAGAAAAGAATTATTTAAAATTATTGCCTCTTTTGTTAATACAAATAAATTAGCTTGCAGTTGATTATTTCATTCAATGATAGTTCCTAATAATTATATTCAGTTAAAAACAAATTTAAAAAGTAATTAACGAAATAAAGAGCAGTTGAAGAAATGTCATCGGAAAATTAAAAATAATATAATTTCATTAAAAATAATGTTATCTGATTGCACACATTTTCAACATATGAAATCAGAGCCAACCGCATTGTTTTTATACTTTACCGGTAATTAGTGTCGAAACGAAGATGAAATTTTAGCTTCGTAATTATAAAAATTAGATTAGATATTTACTTTTTAACGTACATCTTTTTGTGTATGTTATTATCTCTATCCTTTTATATTTGAGTATGGTTTCATTTTCAATGATTTTATCATTACAAAGTATTATAAATAAAAAATGTTGAAAAAATAATTTTAATTTTGTAAAATTGAACAATAACTAAGTAAAGATTAATATGGTTTCTGTGGGTTTATGGTGATAGAGGCATCGAGGGTGACGAAATGGCGGAAGCTTTAGTTCAGGTTGCTGTTCGTTCCTACTCTTACTTTAAAAAAATCTCAAGTATTAATTTCCTTAAGTAAGAGATTTCATTTTAAATGTTGGTCCGGTATGTACCCTTCCTCCTTTACCAATAGTCGTTCCTTCTACCTCTCAATTTAACCTAACCTTCCTGATAATCTTTAGTTCTTAGAATTCCGTTCTCCTCTACGACGCTCTGTTATGGTCCCTATCATTCATCTACGCTTTAATCACACTTTATTGCCCTCTTTTCGCTATCGGTTCTCTTTAGTTTTCTTTCCTTATTGTCCTCTTCATTTTAATAAAGCAGTTGTCTGTGATGCTAATCACATTTTCTTTGAGTGTTCTGCTCTTTCGGCAGAACGTTCTTCTCTTATTTACTCCTCCTAAAGTAAGCGTTTCTGCTTCTTATTGTGCTTCCTATATCCTGTCCTTTCCTTTTTAGTCTGTTGTCCCTGCTTTTGATTCTTTTATTTCAGCTATTTCCGATCGTACTAAGTTTTAATTGATTGACTCTTCTTGCTATCGTTTTTGGGTGAGGTTCCTAGATGATGAGCCCAAAAAAAAAAAAAAAGGTTTCGAAAAAGGAATAGGAATTACCAAACGCGTAGGTTAAATTGGTTATGTACTCTTGGCCTGTATACCTGCTTTTTACACATATAACCTGCTTACTCCACATCGTTACAACTCACACTAGAGCCAGTGATTTCCTCCTGGTTACTGATTCCCTACAGTCTTTAAATATGATTAAAAGCCAAAAATACAACCCGCTAGTTCTAAAAATATACCACTACTTGTACGAATTTCACCTAATGGATAGTCACGTGTCGCTGCTGTGGGTTCCTTGGCACATTGGAGTGCCTGGTAATGAGAGGGTCGACGGAGCAGCACGTTCTGCCTTGATCTCGCCAATGCCAGATGATGCGGAGCTACCGTCATCAATTGCATATACATTCTTAAAGGCACGCGAAAACCAGTGGAGAACTGAATGGGCAGCTGCTACAACATTCCTAAGAACCATTAAGCCCACAGTTGAATCATGGTGGCCACCGGATTTGTATTGTATCGTTACTGGGAATGAAAAGTGGATTTATTTTGACAATCCTAAGCGAAAAAGACCATGGGTAGACCCAGGCGCACCATCCACAATAATTGCAAGACTAAATCACTTTGACAGGAAAATTATGTTTGGTGAGGACTAGAAGGAGTGTGGTCTATTATAAGCTGTTAAAGCCCGATGAAACGTTTAATACTAAACGTTACCAACAACAATTGATCGATTTGAACTGTTCGTTGCTTAGGAAACGACTAGAATATCAAAAAGGGCAACACAAGGTAATTTTTCTCCATGACAATGCTCCATCATACACGGTAAAACCAGTTCATGACAAGTTGGAAGCATTCAACTGAGAAGTGCTAGCACAGCGGCTTACTCATCAGACTTGATTCCTTCGATTATCACTTGTTTGCATCGATGGGTCACGCACTGATGAGCAGCGCTTTGATTTGTACGAAAATGCGAAAAAATGCCTCAAAATGAGAGGAAGATTTTTACTGGCGTAGCATTCACAAATTGCTCGAAAGATGGAAGTAACACGCGATGTAGCATACTTTGAACAAAACCACTGTTTATCATTCTTTGAATTTAATATTTTCTTCAGAAAAAATCCGTATTTCATACTTGTACACACGGTAAAATACATACGTAGATCTTGACCTTAAACTCATGTCTAATACTACGATACAAGTGCGGTCTGCTATGTAAGTCTCTGTAGCTAACTATAACATATGATTTTCTATTCAAATTATAGGTGGTTGCTTAACCTTCCGTTGGTAACACAATTCCGACATCTTATAAAGGTAACATGGGGTGACTAGTCACCCCAGCTGATTGTTGAATGAAAATACAATAATATTTTCGTACAGTTTATTTAATTTAAACATTTTTATGTTATTAAACTATTTTTGAATACAAATAATGAAAATTCGTATATTATTATTTAGAGAAAAAATTAAAAACAATTGGTGCACACTTCCTTTCGATGAACTGCGCACGCCGGTTCCCCACATTTTGCACAAGCAGTTTTGACTTTTTTATCTGCAGATCGCGGACAAAGATGACATCTACTCTGTTTTACCAGCTTACATGGAAATTCATGCATTTCTTCTCCCTCTTCTTCCTCCTCAATTGTCCTCTTTTTCCCGAGAAAGTTTGAAATGCCTTCAGAAAGTTGACGAGGCAAATTTTTTTCCACTCGATGTTTCATGTGCGGATTAAAGAGTTGTTGTGCCAGATTTTTCAAAAAAGTTTTCCTTTTAATTTTTATGTTCCGATTGGCTATCTTATATAAAATTAGTGCATTTATACCAGCTTGATCGAGCATTCCAAAAAACATGGGAAGAGGCCAGCGTCGGGAATATCGTGAAACACTGTATGCATGTACCATTTTGTCAAATGTATCTACTCCTCCTTTAGTACTGTTATAGAAATCTATAATTTTTGGTTTCTTTGTGATCTCATTTATGTCTTTTTGATCATGCATTGTGGAAACTAAAATTACTGCTTTGTTTTTTTTGGGAGTGAATGACACAATAGCAGTTTTTCCATCAAAAGCAAACTGGGATGATAAGACCGTCTTTTTTCTATTAGGTTGGAAACATGGAGGGATATCAGGCTTATTTTTACGAAGTGTACCCACAAGCGTCAAATTATACTTCGTCAACAATTCTTGTGCTAAGGGAACTGAAGTAAACCAGTTATCACATGTGATATTCCTATAGCTTCCACGCACGCTTTCCGAGAGTCTCTTTACATAGTATGTAGGCAGACTATCTGTTGTATTCCGTTCTTCTTTCCCTGTATACGGAATCGCATCGACCATGTAAAATGTATTTGCATCGCACATAGTTACAATTTTGATACCATACTTATCCGGCTTTGAGCTTATATATACTCGAAAAGGACATTTTCCTCGAAATCCAAGTAGCTGTTCATCAATAGTCAAATAGATATGAGGACTATATTGTTCACGACAGTTCTTGATGAAATGTAACCACAAATTTTTTATTGGTGCAAATTTATCAGACTTATCCCGAGACTGTTTGTCATCAAACCTCAAGCAAATGATCAGAAATTTGAATCGCATTTCAGGCATAACAAGTTTATATTCAGATAATCCAGACCACATTTCTTCAGTACTCAAATGGCCATCTTTTCTCACTCCAGCCAAATAAAGTAATCCAAAAAGAGCCCATATTTCGATTTCATCTGTTTCATTTACAAACCTTTGGCCAACATATTTCACACGCCGAATATTTATTTCTAGGTTTGTGAACCTAACGATCGTTTCAACTATTGTTTGATCAATTAGTAAATTTAGTGCATCACGTTCCAACAAAATACTTGAAGAAGCAGTTGTTCGTGGAATTTTTACAATATTACGGAGTTGTGTTCTGCTTCGTTTAGGTGGATTAATTGACCATACATGACCATTTTTACCTTTTATCGTGTCTGAAGTAGATGAAGTTTCTTCCTCCTCGGTTGAAGAATCTCCTTCAATTTCATCATTGAGATCACTTTCTTCCTGCAGGTTATCTTCCTCGTCGCTTGAGTCATCGCCAGAGAGTACAGTCTCTTCATCATCAAGACATTCCCTCACAAAATTGGCGAAATTGGGGTCATTTACGTTAATAGAAGCCATTATAAACAAGTAACTATGAAAAAAATTTTACAAACAATAATAGTAACAGGGGTTACACGTAACCCCAAACACAAAACAAAGCAGAGATACAGACGAACGCAAGCATACACGGGATTATACACAATGTCAACTGAATGCTACTAATCTCAACTAAGATTAGCAGGCGCCTGAAACCAGTTTGACCACTTGTACCCACACAGTCACAACAAAAATTTTCTACTGGGGTGACTCATCACCCCTGTTACCATCGGAAGGTTAAATATGATTTCTAATTGAAGAATTGTAAGCAAATTATAAATGATGTAATTGGAAACTTAATTATAAAATATCACATAAATGACTTGTAATTCAAAACGAAACGAGGCAACAATTTAAGCCTTACCAAATGAATGTAAAGCGCCGATAAAATGCTCTGTGCTCTTAATATTTGTACACGACTTATAAAATGCATCTACTGCGTCGGAACATTGAACAGAATAATTGCCAAGCAAGTGTTCTTCAATTTTTCGAAACGCACTCTGTAGTATATTCAATGTTTTTTCAGGCGATCGAAGTATAATATTTTCATCCGAGGAGCCAGCTATTTCACTTATTCCACTACTTAGCGAAATTTCATCCAGTATTTCAATTTCAGCGATATCAGTAGGAGTTACATCGTTAATGTATGGTGAAGATGCACTCTGATTTGGAAAAACGTGCTCCTTTTTTTCCGATTTACTATATTTATTATAAGTGTACCATACTGTTTTATAAGTAGGAAATGTCCAACTGCTTCCGCTAATTTGCGAATAATCATGTTCACAATCAGTAAAGAAATTCTCTTTTAGAATTCTTAATGATTTAGCAGGCCCATGGTGCTTGAATAAATCTAGAAGTTTCTCTTTCATGCTATCAGGAAGATCACGGCATGGCACAATTTCCGTATTTCCCATCACATGATTATGATTTTTGGTAATTTTGATTTCAGCTGGATACTTTTCTTGCTCACTGAAAAATAATATATAATTATTACACAATTTGGTATTTATTTTTATTTGTTCATTAATAATCATTAATATCCCTATGATAATTCTTAAAAAAATGTTTTTAATGCTGTTTAAAAAGCGGTAATATTATTTCTAATATTTTCTTAATAAAATTTCAATGCAAAATAAATTATATGCATAAATAGCTTTTGTATACCAGTCAATGACAAATCCTCTAAGTCATGTGGTAAAGTACCAAAGTGACCTGAAAAAGAAATAAACGTGCTTCCCTAACAGCTTGACTGAAGAGAGCTTTTAGCTTGCCAGTAGCAATTTGAAAATATATATTAGTGCCAAATTCTCTGATATTCCTTGTCACGTGGCGAAGTACCAAAGTAAATTGAAAAAGAAAAAAATCTATTAGTATTTTTCTAACAGCAGGGACTAGCTTGTTTAAAAAGAAAGTTTTTAGTTTTCCAGTGGAAATCTGAGAAGCTGATATTTGAGCACGGAAAGAAAAATCCTTTATGTGTTAAATCTTTACCAGTATGGAGTAATAGTTGAATTTCGATTTGATGATTTCTTGTTTTTTGTATTTTGTTTGCCAGGCGCTGTAAGTACTTTTCTGACATTAGCGAGTAACTAAGAGCATATTGAGAAGCATATACAAACAACAACAGTTTAATCCTTGTGTCCGTACCCAACTTTACCTACGTTGTTACGCACTCGAGTACCGTTTTTCGAATATTACGACCCTGAAATAGTTTTCTAAATGTTTATTTCTATAAATAGACGTCACTATTGATAAAAACTGATATTCTACGAGAATCCTAAATGTCCCTATTTCCGGATACCAATTGTTATTGACTCACTGATTATGCTGTTCCTCTTCCGTGAGCCATTTGTTTAGGACTTATTTTCTCCGTTAATGTAATTTTCGTAGATAAAAAAAAAAAAAAAAAAAAAGTAACCAGAGTTTGATTAGTCCGGCGGAGCAAAATCGATCGCGACGACGTTCGTGAGACAACTGATTATTAAAAATTCATTTATAACAAACCATTCGAACAATCTTCTCACACATTCTCACATTTTTACAGGCGAATTTTCTAGAACATTCTGAACTATGCTCCAGGCCTTGCTAATGAATGAGGTAGGTCAGGAAGAATCAAAGTCACTGGCTCTTGTCATATTTACTACAAAGCAACAATAATGAGAAGGAGAAAAACACGAAAGGCATGCTGCGATTGCAACAAACCTGACTGCAATGAACATGCTACAATCTTCGCGAAATGTCACGAATGCAGAGGCTACTTAATTTTCTACACTTTTTTTTTGTACCATTAAAAAACATATTTGATGTATAAAAATTAAATAAAACTATCTCAAATCAATAATCCAGTCAAAAAGTTGTTTTTTTTGAGGTGGGTACCTGGATGTGTCCGTGATGTATCTATACTTTAGACTCGATTTTTTCTTAGTAATTGACATTATTTTTTATTCCAAACAAATTACCTGCTCACAATTGAGTTAAAAAACGGCGTTCCGGAAGTTTTTGCCGAAATTCCTACTCGTGACCAAGTTGCATTCAAAAATGCACCTTGATGGGCACCCGGGTACTCGGGTGCGAACACAAGGGTTAAATAGCAAATCAGATATCGAGCTTTTACAAATCAGGTACTTCTCTACTTTGAGCGAGCTACATGCGTGTTGTACACTACATATTTTTTTTGATCCGGGCAATAGTATTTTGTATATAGATAGACTCGTTTTGTTACTATTACAGCGTCATCAGGTGGCGATGAAAATCATTGTAACTAACTGACTAGAATAAGTTTAACAACCATTCTACTGACTGATGTAGTGCAGCAGCAAATAGCGAAATATTACGCGGTGACACACAATTCTAACATTTACACAGTCGTCTGTCATTTATTTACATATGAAAATAATTAAATCGATTTTTGGAGTTTTATTTTTCTGTTTATTTTCAGATTGCATTCCATTCTCCTTGGTATAATTTTATATAAAACAATTTAAAATAATATGTAAAAAAAATTTTATTTACAAATACGGTTAAGTTAAAATTTCGAAGCATTAGATCTCTGATTGAGTCTTTTCTTTTAGTGAATTTTACATAAAACAATTTAAAACGATTCATTACTTGAAAAAGGTTCGTTAATGTCGAAACCGGTCGGACTATTTTATTATATTTATTGTTTTATATATATTAGTCTCGTTCATTTTTAATGTATTTTACAGCATAGATAATGTTATATATTTTTGTGAATTGTGAATGTCACATGTCGTTCGTGTAATATATAAAAAATATAACATTAGTAACTGAAAACGACAGTCAATTTCAATTGTTTACATTTATAATATAAAGCGGTTTACGGGAGAAAAATATTTATAATAACAAATTTGTAAATGGTGCCATGTCGCTTTAAAATTCGTGCTTTCTTTATTCTAGGGTATATTTCTGTTGTAATTAAAATTGATAATACTATAATTTTTTTAAATTACTTTTCTACGACAAACTGATAGCATTTTAAATCATTTGTCTCTGTTATATTGATAAATAAAAAGAATTATTTAAAGGGACTACATTTTTATTTTTTATGACTACTCATTTCGTATTCACCGATTTTCATTAGTACTCACGTGATACCATCGTTGAATGGTACACTTTCCAGTGAATAGATTCATTAAGATCGGTCTACATGGTTACAAGTTATGTGCGAACATTAAACAAAAAAAAAAAAAAAACTTGTGTCGAACGCGTATAAACTTCTTTTTGGTGGTGAAAAAATAGTCGTTACATAGTAAAAATTAGAAAAATAAAAATTAATACTCAATAATAAAATATCACTAATAATTGAAACTAAATAATTGTATATTATATGCTAAAAATAAAATGTTGCCAAAATTTACGTCGCGTAAATTGGTTCTTTTATCAACAAAAATTTGTCTAGCGGCGCTGAAAAATTATTTACTTTTTACACTAGTGGAAGAGCAAATTAGGTACTTTTTCAAAATAACTATGAAGACTCTAGTCCCAATATTTAAAAATATATGAGTTTCATGGGAGTAATAGTTCTTTTAAGTGTGGCTCCAAATATTTTTCAAATTTTGGAACGTAATCGAACAATGTAGTTACTCGTTTTTCTGAAAACGTTAAATCTTTGAATTCGGATAAACTTCGGTTTAATCTTAGCCGAAGTCAAATTTTCGGCCAAAGTCTAATAAAAAGATAAAAATGAAAAATAAAACAATAAAAATGGCAACGATCGATCTTTTTTAACTGTAATTTTTTAAAGTAAATTTTGTTAATGTTCGTTATTTAAATAAGAGTTGAATGAATAACATTTTTATCGCAAACATACATTTCTTTCAAATTTAGTTGGATCGTAGATCATAAAATTGTACAGGAAAAGGATTTTGGAATTTTTTTTTAAACAGTGAGCTATCATAAAGTGAAATTTTCAGGCGAATTTAACAATTTCGTTGTCTTATGTACAGTATGTCATAAAAAAAGAGAAAACCGTTGAATCTAGGTATCGGGTTACAGTACGTTTTAATAGATATTAATTTTATTATTAATCTAAAAAATCAAAATGTTTCGATACAACCAAAATTAGTTTGGTCATTTTTAAAATTTGCTGAGATGAACAATGCTTTATTGAGTTTTTTCATAATTTATATATACAATGTACTGGTCCGTTGAGAACGTGTTTACTAAAATTCATTCAAAAAACACCAATAAAAACGTAACACTAAAAATATTAAAATTATTGAAAAACTGGAAATCCTCTGTTTATCCTTAGAAATTAAAATACATTAAAGAGTTTATTAATAATTAAAACAAAAAATTAATTACGTGTAAAAAAGGCGTATTTCTTTAATATTTGTTATTTTTTAATAAGCTTTTATTTCAATATTTAGTGTTTTACGCTGATTTATTAGACATCAGCTTATTTCAGACAATATTTTACATTAATTTAAATATTGACGTTATAATTATTTTTAACAAATGAAAATGAAACAGATTACGGCTCAATTTTATAATTACTACATTAATTTCAATTAATATCAGCGAATAGAACTTGCCTAAAATACTGCTGCTTCCTTTCTTTATCGTTAGCTGCGCGGATTGTCACGAGTAATTTTGCTGGACAGTTTGTGTGCATTTTGGATGGTTTACGATTTTTTCTAGGTAACGTGTTACGTTGACATCTATATGTTGCCTACAAAAGCAAATCAAATAATCCGAACTCAAAGTGTACGGAAATATCACGCTTTAATATCATTTTAAACGGATTCAATTTAATCTCACCTTATACGCAACTTTAACGCCTGCTCTGATTCTTGTATATAACAGGCGGTAAATATTATTGGAAATTCTACAATATTGTTTTAACCAAATATTGAATTCCGCTTTATTAGTTGCTTTACATTTTACCACATCGTACTCATCATTTTGCTCTTTAATTATGGTATTCACTGGAAAAAACTAATAAACATATCATTTAGTTGAAAAATGTATATTCAAAATTTTTATGCGTAAAAAATACATATTCTTGAAATATAACAGAATAACCAAAAACCGAATTTATATTTGATCAAAGAACCATAAATCTAACTTACAGTAAGATACGAAATATATAAATAAATTTATTTGAATTACATTTATAGTTAAATATCTTAATACCCGCTACATCAAAAAAAATTAATTTTGAACTAATTTTTTTTGTAAACATGTACGAATAAAACCGGAGGTACAAAAATTATTTCTAATTACACACATTCATGTAGTATAAATAAATACCTACTTCCAATTCAGAATTACACATACTTAAATTACAAATAATATTTCTTTAAAAATTATATCAAAACAAACAACTAAAAAAAGCTCGAATTATTTTTACGATAATCCAATATTTAATTCATCGATTAGAAGGCGCTTTAGTGCATATTCGATATTTTTAATTTGTTCACTTATTTATTTTTTTATAATCCGATACGTATGAATAAATAAAACAAAATAAAAAATATGTACAATACATTAAAAATAAATTACGATATTCAAAATTTTATTTCAAAGTGTATTTTTATAATTTTATTAATATTAACGCCGATTAATTTTTTTTTCAGTATCAATAAGTTAATCGAATCATATTAAGGTAATGTGTTTTGCGACTGATCTGCAATAGAATTACGATTTTGTCGCGCGACGGAATCGTAGCATGAACATATCCTAAAGATTAACAAACTTTTGTTTATTTTTCCTTAGAAGTATAAATAAAATAAAAAAGTAAAAAAAATTGTATAATTATAACATTAAACATTTTTGAATTATATCATCTATTCTGCTATAAATTAAAAAAAAAAATTTCTTAGCCATTAGCATTTAGTCAAAATTTAATATTACCTTATTTCTTCATTCAAAAATTATATTCTCAAATATTTTAGAACTATTATTATTACTTTTTTGACAATTGTAACATTTGGTTGTATATGAATATCAGTTTTCACATTTCAGTAGAACCCCAAAAAATAATTCACGTGGATTTTCGATATAGAATTATTTAGTGTATTTCTAAGGTTTTTCATTTTTTTGTAGCGGTTGTTTTACAGATTAAGAAAAATGGTAAGTTTTTTTGCTACAGTTATTCGAATTAGATTGCTTTATTAGAAGTTATATATTTTCGAAAGTTTATTAGCTTTTTTATACAATTTCCGTAATTGCACAATGACTTTTGTTACCTGTATTGCTAATTACTTCTCGACTATTTTTACACATTGTATTAATTTCTAAAAAGATTACGATGCTTACTTTGTTGCTTAAATTTAATTTAAATAATTGCACATTTACCATGTTTTTTTTTTTTATTATTTCATAACAGATGTAATTAAACAAGAATAAATGCAATTTTCTTTTTCTTTTTTTAAATAAGGTGTTAAAAATTGAAAATTACTAATTCATTGTGAACATGAAAGTATTATAGTTTAAATTAGTCATTGAATTGAAATGGAATATTCAAATTTGATTATGTAAAAATGAAAACGTTACATAAAGTTGCTAGTCACGTTTAATGTTCAATGATATTAATTACTTGAGAGCTAAAGTATAAAGTATTCATTAATTCATTTCACGTATTTCATTATGTTGAAAGTTTTTACTAAATGGTGAATTTTTTTTTTTTTTCTGATACATATATAAAAAGCCGAATTATTAACCAGTTTATTGGTAATAAACAACTAAATGAGGAGGCAAGGTTATTTATATTAAATTTAAATCGGCGTGGAGTTGAAAAATTAAGTTTTCATAAAAAAAAGTATAGAGAATTTTTAAATGGTACGAAAAAGTATAAAAAATGCTCAATAAAACTAAGTGGAAAAACGAAAGTGAAAAGTATAATTAAAGCAGGAAATCGGGAAAGTGAAGAAAAAAATAGGAACTACTCGCATTGAGAATAAAATTATAACCGGTAAATAAATTTTTTTTGTTGTGTATAGTAAATAATACTATGAACAATAAAGAAAAAGAAAATCAGATGATCTTTGCAAATTCTATTATTTTTTATAATTAAAATAGTTATATATTTTTCACGGTATACTTTAACTGGTATGACATTATTTGATCAAAATGTATTAAAAAGTTTGTAAAACATTTGCTTTTTTTCATGACCTTTACTTTAGAGTATCAAACTCTGAAATTATTTTTGATATTTCATGAAAATTTTAGAAGTATGTACATCTAATAATATCTTTGTTAGTTAAATTATGTTCCACGTTGTAAAGAGTAACCTTTTTTTTTTGTTTTTGAAATAAATAATTTTATTATTTTTATTAGGCTAAACGTACAAAGAAAGTAGGAATTGTAGGTAAATATGGAACGCGCTACGGTGCTTCATTAAGAAAAATGGTAAAGAAGATTGAAATAACTCAGCACTGCAAATATACTTGTTCATTTTGCGGGAAGGTAAGAAATTAGTTACATGTATTTAGATTTATTTAGCTTTAAATGAATTGGTATCATTTTAAATAATAGTTATTTTTTATTAAATATCCGCTTAGTTAATATAAAATTAGTAAGGTATTTTAGTTATATATGTATAAATAAAAATTTCATTTACACACTTTGAAATTTTTTATTTGTATTTAATTTCTTTTTCTAATAGTGCTATTTTTTAAATTGTAAAATTATATAATAAATACATTAAAAACAAAAAATTTTATTATCGTGCAATAAGTATTATATATATATGTGGGTGTGTGTTTTCCGGCAGTCCAAATTACTAGAACTAAGAAATTTCAAAAAAGTCGTAAATTAATTATATAATTATAAAAGTATTCTAAAATTTTATTACTACTAAATCGAAAATATCAATGAAGATAATTTTATATTTTTACCCGAATGTGGATGGACGTAATTAAGAGATGACAAAAACGCGTTCCTTAATTTGGATATTTCGAAAATGTAAACGAAAAATTTGGTGCACTTTGTTATTATCCAGCGTTAAAACGCTAGATGCAATTGGGTACTGATAGCAGCAAAGGAACATTTATATTTTAGATTTAATACAATACGTTTTTATTTAATTCCCGAAATATGTTTTTCATATTATGTCTGGTACTTTCAGTTGCAACTTTCTACATAATCGCGAATTTAATACATTTTTGACGACAAAAATCGTCTAATGTTAAATTATAACTCGGAAATGATCTTTACTGAATCGTACCACTACGATCTGTAAATCGAACATATTTAATATAACGGATCGGGCCCGTGCCCAGAATTTTGGAAAGGGGAGGGTTTTGAAAATTTTCTTTGAATATTTATTTTATAATATATTTTTCACTAATATTCGTACTATTAATAATTTCCATCATTTTGATTTATATATTAATAATTTACATAAATGAATTACCCCGTATATGAACATTAATAAAAATTACATATATTATTAATTATACTCCTAATAAAAATTTTTTTGCATAAAATATTAATGAAGTACCTAAAAATATGGAGCATATTTTTTCTTTTTTCTTTTAAAAGTAGTTAAAAACACCCTAAAAAATCATCAATATTTATTTTAAATTTGTGATTTTTTTCAGATTTTTTTGTATTTATAATAACTATTTCAGTTCTCGGGGGAGGGGGGGTTAACCCCCAACCCCCCCCCCCCGTGGTCACGGCCTTGTAACGGATACACGTCACGAGGGAAATATTTTCTCTCTCTTAATGAAAATGATCAAATTTTTTTGATTGTTCCTATAAGTACTGTAAATATTTTATTATAAAGTACTTCCGACATAATGTACTTAAATAAATATGTTTTTAGGAATCAATGAAAAGAACGTGCGTAGGGATTTGGTCTTGCAAAAGATGTAGACGTACCGTTGCAGGTGGCGCTTATATTTATTCAACAATAGCAGCAACATCTGTTAGATCAGCTATTAGACGTTTAAGGGAAATGCACGATATGTAATTTAACATTTTTATTATATACTGAAAATAAATTTAATTTTTTTCGCCAAAAACGGTTTTATTATTTTCGCTGAAATAAATAGTTTCTGTTTACCTGAAAATGCAAATAATTGCATACAATACTAAAATTAAATTTTGAATACAAAAAAAAAGTGTCATTTTAGAAATAATTATTCCGTGGAAAATGATAGAAAAAACAGCGAGGAAGTCCGCAAAAAATTAAGGTGACTCAGATGAAAAATAATTACGAAAAGTGTCGGTTTACCACTGTGCTATGCACATCTAGCCAAGGTTGGGTACGTTTGAAAGGAATTAATTTTCATCATATCACGTGTACCGTGATATTCTATTTCGATCATGCGATCAAGAAAAATATCACCGATAGCTAGCAATATTCGGTATAAAATAGTTTTGAGGTAATATAACTATTTCAAATGGTTATAAAGACGAATATCATGTTGCAAAGAAATATTTCTTTATTTGCTAACAATTTTTAAAAGTTCACGTGTAGTAATTTTATTACAGCGTTTCCCACAGCGAATTAGAATTTACTTAGAAATTTCACAAATGCACTCACATTTATTTTTTATTTATTTATTTATTTATGTATTTTACGTGCTGTATATGACACGTAAAATAAATAAATAAATAAAAAAAAAGCAAATGTGAGTGCATTTGAGAAATTTCTAAGTAAATTCTAATTCGCTGTGTGAAACGCTGTAATAAAATTATTACACGTGAACTTTTGAAGTTAAATTTTCTTTTTGACGTATATTATATAGATGTAGTCTGTTTTTAACTTTTTTTTTTTAACCTAACTTGTATAAAAATAATTCTTTTAGAGGGACTTCGTTATAGAATTCTTGCATTTACACGTGACAGATAAATTCTTTATTTCCCTGTTTAGAAAAGTGCCTGCTAGAATTGGTAATATTTCTGTTGTTAGGTATGTACGTGAAAAATTTTGAATTGTGTAAAAAAAAATTGTTTTTGGGTTACTATCTCGGCACCTTTAAGATTCGAACTCAAATTACAGCTAACATAATGTGCATAAAAAAAAAAACCTTAAATATAAATCATTAGAATCCTTTGTACAATATTTCATCATTGACATATTAAAATTTTTGTAATATTCAAAGTTTTTAATAATAATTAAGTAAACTCGGTTTTCGATGAATTTTTTGTTGTTTATTTATCCTAATTGACATTTAGAAACAGTTCAGTACACATTGCATATTATATTTGCAAAAAATAAAAAATTGAGGTTTCTAGACATTACTTCTTCGATGTTTAGATATGTATCCCTTGAACATGCATGCATCTAAGAATTTGTATAGAGATTTTCCAGAGTCATCGTATACATACTTAAAGTTAGTTTTCAAGTTTAGATTTTATAATTTTAAACTCAATCAATATGATGGGGCTCTTTGAATATGAAAATTAATATTTACTTGCACAAAATAATTAAACATAGACGTAAAACATTTTTGTTCCTTTGTTTAATCTAATTTTGATTATTTTACGGATCAAAATTTAATTAGTTAATGAATTTATGAGCTTTAATAGAGGTGTAAATAAATCGTAAAATGTTGAATAACAGCGTAAATTTTTTTTTCTTAATCAGTGTGTACAAATATTCATAGCAATGAATTTTTAAACTTACAAGAATGTGTATAAAATCAATTTCCGGAGCATGCATTGTTTCATAATAAATATTTAGCATATGAGGGTTCACTCGCCGAAGGTGTTCTTTCTAGTAAATACCGTTAAGCTTTTTACTGCGTTAACAACAGCATGCTATCAGCAACTTGATCGTGACATGTGTCCCAGAGCATCCGGTCCCTTAAAACCGGGTCTTTTCGGCTAAGGGAGTCCACCCTAACAGAAAACATGCGGAAGGCAACGGGAAATCACCGCATTAAAATTCTCAGAAGCAACTATGAATATGAATATTACAGATATGGCAAATGTTACTGGTTTAGGCGGTCTCATTTACGTCAGACCTGGAGGAGGATAAAGCGGGCTTCTCAGGTCGTCAACAAGGGAAACCTTACAGAGGGAGAAGAAGACTGGAAATGATAACATCGAATATGATTAGCAAAATATTTCAGAAAACAGTGATGGATCTTAGAAATTGAATCATATGAGTTGCCCGCTATCTCTTGTTACAAGAGCTGCGACGACGATGTGTAGTTACATTAAATTTGTTTCGATTTGAATAAAAATTTGAATAAAAATTTGAATTTGGACTGGAACTATTTCTTAGAATTGAGAAATTAATTCTATTTTAACCGGCTAATAGTGGTGTGAAATTATTTTATTTGTACTATATATAGATCCGGCGATCAATTATATTTTTTTAAATTCCTTATAGAATTGTAAAATTTCTCCAATCGCGGAGTAAAAAATTCAAAAAAAGATCTTAATATCTTGAAATTGATTGACAAAAAATTGAGAAGCACATTCACCCGATTTATGAACTATTAAATGACAACCTTTTAACGAGATGTTTAGGCGGTCACATGCAAAGTTCAAACGAGTCGTTCAACGAAGCACTTGTATTCCGGCTAAAAAGTCGTTGAAATAGCCGCCTATTTGGAGGATATTCAGTGATTTTGAATACTATGCGGTTGCTACATTTGAATGTTGGCCAGCAATGCAAAATGTTTGCTGATACCGCCGACGCGCAACGGATCGAAAGAGAAAGTAGGCGCCAGTTACTCAGCACCAATGGGGCCAGTACAGCTTGTAGACTCAAACAAATGGATCAGAATGAGTTATTTGAGGAAGCAGAAGGACTACTGCATGGATCAGGAATAGCTGATTAGCTGATCATTAGCGTAAGAAACAGATTTATATTTTCTGTTACTGAAAACTTTAAAACTCGTTTTCTCGAGTTTTCATTTTTTCAATTTTTCTGAATTGGCGGGCGCGATAGCAAAAAAAAACTAAACGACCTATTGACTTGAACAAAAATTTATTCTCTTCAGTATTGAATTCTCTTCTATGTGAACCAACAAAATTGTTGAAAAAGTATTTTTAGAGATCTTTTACAGAACATTAAATAACTTTTTTTTTGTTGAAAAAGTCATAATTTTTAAATTATTTTAACCTTTTTTTGGTTCACACAGAAAAAAATGTGTAGTAATTGGAAACTTATTTGGTTTTTATGTTTCTGACAAGAATTGCGAACTGTATCTTTCCCGCCAATTGCGAACTACAGTAAGAAGACATTCTAGGAAAAGGCTCATTGCTCTGCAGTTTATTATTATATCTACTTAATAAAAATTATTTACACTGCAAATACGGAAGAAAATATAACCCAAAGTTCGCTGGGCTAAGCTGTTTTTTCTCTTCCAAAAAAAATCCTCAAAAAAGAGCTTTTTTAGGTCTTCTAAAGCAGGATCTCCCCTTAATTCAAGCAAATAGGAGGTTTGCAAACATCGTTTTCTTGACGAAGGTTACAAAATTTATAAAAGTAAATCACGGGTATATCTACGTGAAATTAACAAATGAATTACCTGTGTTGTATACGTTTGTTGATTTCAAATGCTCCTTATTCTGTACGAATTAGTCGAGTTTTTTTTTATAATTCGGAAGTTTTTCCGAATCCCCTTTAAATTACAATCTTCAGAAAAGAATTCGGTTAGCACGCAAGAAGTTCTTAAAGTTAATTTTCCATTTCGCTTTTTTTTTCTTAATATATTCTTTTTTATTGTTCGTATTTCTTTTAAAACCAATTTTACTCCTGTCTTTTGATCTGATGGAGTTTATCACATTGTAGAAAAGTATGAGCCGATGAATTTGTTCTTATTCTGCATTCTTAATAAGTGCTTAGTAAAATTTCCATGGCCTGTTAGAAATTGCGTTATGAAAAGATCAGGGATGATTTGCTTGTTTATAGGGGACTGTTTTCAGTCCGGATAGCAGTTCAAAAATTTATTTTCTAGTTAATTTCTTTGTTTCGCTATATTTCTGGAAATTTAAGTTCTTTAATTTTCTGTGTTGTAATTTTTTTGTCGGTGTGTTTGTTTTTGTTTTTATTTCATCTACCTATAAATGTATAGACGATACTCCTGGGATAGTTGATGTACAAGATATGTTAAGCTGACATGATATTTAATAATATTTTCCTTTGTTTCATTTTTATTCTCATTTTGTTTTTCGAAATGTTTGGAAAATAGTCAGAATCATATTCGGTTAGTGATCTAAATATAGAATTTTTCTTTCTCGAATATTAAAAGTTCTATTTGAAAGGATAATAGTATCAGGTAATATTTTTTGATTTTGTCCGTGATGTGGCTTACTGAAATTTAAGTTTTTATCGATATATATATATATATGTGACGGTCGCTAAGAAAAGGTACACAGTATCAGAAAATAATTAATCGAGAAAAACACGTTTAAATATTCGCTGTATAATACACTTTAAGGTGGTAATTTTAAACATACAGTTACGATTTACAACAGGAAAAAAATTGTTTTCTTCAGTTTGACCTCTTCCATGTTAAAGAGCATGCTTTCAAGTGTCCGGAACCGTTTTTACGTCAAAACCGCATTTTTGACACGCTATGTACCTTTTCTGAATGACTGTCACATATATGTCTAATAAGAAGAGGTCACGAACTGCGGGTTACCGATTTTGATGAAATTTTGCAGTCGATAGGAGACCACGAGTATATGAACTGTGTAAATTATTAGAATGCAACTTTTTGATTTACGCGAGAAATTTAAAATTTTAGAAGCCGCATTTAACGGATGCCGTTTAGACAAAAATATGCAGTAAATTCCAGATTAGGTTTATTTACTTCGTGTAGATGGTTTGGAAGATTGATTATTCCAAAAAGAAGTATATTAAACAAAAAAATTAATTTATATATATATATATATATATCTTTATATATATAATTCTTCTGTGCGTGTGTTTGTGACTGAACTAAACGGCTGGACCGATTTTGATGAAATTTTTTGTGTGTTTTCAAGTGGATTCAAGAATGGTTTAGATTCACAATTCGGTCCACTACACGAAATATGAGGGTTTTAAATAGTTGAAATGAGACTAGCGGCACAGAAATGTGTACGGGACGAATAAAAAAGAAATTAACAAAAAATTAATTTTTATAAAATTATAAATAAAATGATTACCACGGTAAAAATAAACTAAACCTAAAAATTTAAATAAAATGATTATTATGGTTATTTTATTAATTTCTGGTGTAAGTAAATACACCGCTTCTGTTACTTCACTTTTTGCGTTAAGGAAATCATTAAACTTCCATGACATAATCTAAACATATAAGTCGTGCTCCTATCTGGCTGCTGTACTGATTACGGAGAGTTAAAAAAAAAGTAGTGTTTTTTAAAATATCCTGCAACGAAATTTACTACTGGGAATGTTATAGAAAATCATGTAGAATACTCACTTCAATACCGCACCGAATTTGCACAATGTATAATTTTTTCAACACTTC
The DNA here is from genome assembly GCA_039619475.1 of Icerya purchasi. Taxonomy (NCBI): domain Eukaryota; kingdom Metazoa; phylum Arthropoda; class Insecta; order Hemiptera; family Monophlebidae; genus Icerya; species Icerya purchasi. The sequence goes on along the minus strand of CM077116.1, from coordinate 92,881,359 downwards.
AAAACCTTTCACACACTAATTACATCTGAAGGTAATATTTTAATTAGCACGCGATTCAAAAATAACACGAAGTTACGAAATTTTCCCAGCGCCAACTATCGGGTGATCTGCTTTTAAAATGATGGTTTTACTTTGAAAAAAGTAATATAATAAACTTTACTCTGCTATTAGCGAGCCAGTTATTTTATCCCAATGATTCCTTCAGACTCACCTATCCCATTCAAACGTTTGCAATTTCCAATTCGCTTGGCATTTGCTATGACTATTAATAAGTCACAAGGTTAAACAATGACAATTTGTGGCTTAGATTTAGAAAATACTTGCTTTTCGCACGGCCAATTATATGTTGCGTGTTCAAGGGTTGGCAAACCATCGAATTTGTTTGTTTATACCCCTCAAAGATTAACTAAAAATATTGTACATCCAATGGCATTACGATAATTTTATTTTTTGTACATTAAAAAATATACCTGTTATGAAAATAGCTTGAGTTTTATCTTTTTTACCCATTAATTAAAACAAGTTTTTTAGTTATAGCTTCTATATTCAACTTAGACACATGCTCACATGCAATCGATAGGTCGAATTGTAGTAACTGTACACGTTATGACGTCAGGTGTTGTAATAGCTTTTTTTATAAAAATTTTCATCAAAACGGTCCAGATTGTTACAACTTATTCAAAAAAGTTTAAAATTTTCAAATTTACGGCGAATTTATGAAGAAAGTTAATTTTTTTTGCCGTTTTTGGTCCAAAAGGAGAGTTTAAATAATTTTTTATCCGTATTTTTTGAATTTTATAAAAGGGCTCCTGTGTTTTGTTTTATATTTTGAATTTAGCTTTTAAAGGGTTATCAGGTGATGAGTTATGAATTTTTAAGGGTGATTTTTGAGATCGTTCTGAATTCCATATTACATATATCTAAAACAAAGTCGGATTAGTTATACCACTTATAACTCAAGGATAGCTGGACAGATTTTTATGATTTTTGATTTGTTGAATTTGTCTCCACTCCGAATAGCAAAGTACAAAGTAAAAAAAATATTTATGAAGAAATTTCTTTTTTTTGCTGCTTTTGGTCCAAAAGGGGGTTTAAATAATTTTTTAACCGTAATTTTTGAATTTCCATAAAGGGCTCCTGTATTTTGTTTTATATTTTGAATTTCGCTTTTGAAGAGTTATTGACGAATTACGATTTTTTAAGGGTATTTTTGAGGTCGTTCTAAATTCCATATTATATATTCTAGACGGTTTTTTGCTGCTTAGGATAATCGCTCAGTTTAAAGCTGTAAACTGTCACAGATAGAAGTTTAATTGTAATTTATGATCCAATTGCGATAAGTCAAACCGTTTCTGAATTATCTTATTCGGATTATTCTGTATTCTATAGTGTGTACGGAATCCTAAAAATCGGTATAAATTTACTTTAAGAAATTAGAGATCATTAGAAACACGTTTTTTCGTGTATAGCCCATCATCAGCTAACTGCATAGAGTACACACTTTATTAAAAAGTATATAAATTGAGTATTTACTTTAAATTTTTAATATAAATTTATATTGATTTTTGTTACTAAGATGAACAATACCTTACTGCCACGTGAATTATATTTATTTCAATGTAATTAAAATATTTGTCTTTTGGTTTTTGCACATTTATTGAACTTAATTCATTTTGAGTATTAATAAACACTAAATTTAATTCAACTAATAAGTTAACACAAAATTTATTATTTCTGTGGCGGTACGAAGTTCGCCGAGTCAGCTAGTATATATATATACTCACACCACATGTTTATCGTTTATACAAATGTTAATAAAAAATTGAAAATATTTATTGCATGTATTTTTTTTTATTTTATTGACCTGGCTTTCACCTTATTATATTTATATAGTTACGTATAAAGAATTAAAATAATTAAGTAATAAGAATTAATAATTAAAATAAAAGATCAAAAATGTTACGTGACATTGGGGGATTCAAACCTAAACTTTATTTTCAACTTACACAAATCAGACATCACTTTTACTGCTACACCACAAAAGCAAGTTCGTTTTAACTTGTGTTTTTAAATTATATAAATATGTAATAAATGACGTATTTAAATTTTTATTAAATTAAAAATTGTTTTTTTGTTTAACATACTTCTTTTTGGAATAATTAATCTTCCGAACCATTTTTTTTTCTTTTATTTTTTAAAATAAGTTGTGGGTTTCACTGGGCAAATATGCCCGTTGTGTGAGTGCCCAACACTGTTATTAGCGTTTATTTAAGATAGGAACAGAATACAAAAATTAAAACTGAACTTATTCTATAAATCACAAAAATTATTTAAAACATTAGTTAATAGTATACATACGCATATTAATACATAAGACGCCACATAATATATATATTTGTACACCGGAAATGCAGATAGTTTAATATTTTAAATCGATAACGTGATCTTCTGTGGGAACTTGTATTAGGATAGACACGATAAAAACAAGGTTAATGTCCGTAAATAAATAAAAATAAAGGGTAGTGGGCTATACTTGATCTTCAATCTTTGCACCATTCCTTCAGCCATTTTTGAACCTCCTTTTTCCACACACCAATTTTTTCCCCCTCTAGTATATGATTAGGGATATTACTTATTAATTTAATTAACACAGAGTCGTCAGTGTTATCAATTCGTAGATTTACACCGCGGGGATAAATATAGTATGTATTACTTTGGTCTCTTGTTAACCGAATTTTTTCCCTGGATGGTAGTTTTATATTATTGACCTTAAATTCTAGTAATCTGTAAAAGAAATAATACATTTTCGGAAACATTTCATCGTTTTCCTTCCACCATGTTGATCCAGCATTGTTTTGTTTCCAGTGGGGGAGTATAAGTTTCAGACACCTCTTCTGTATTTTACTTATTTTATTTATTTCTGTTTTTTTAGCCTCTCCCCATATTTGAATTCCACATAATATTCTTGACCTTATTATTGAATTGTAATATGTATGTAGTGTTCGATGTGCTAATACCTGCTTTATTTTATATAAAGTTGGAATGGTCTGCCTTATTTTCGAGTTTAAACTTTGAATATGTTTTTTCCGGTTCAAATTTTTATCAATATATATACCTAGATATTTATAATCATTTACATTCTCCAACGGTGGGCAGAGACACAAATGGGTATTGCTATTTTCATGAAGTTCATGTAGGCAGTCGTTATTATGGAAGACAATTCGCGCATCGCGTAACTTTAGGATTATTCCGAATGTGTAATACTTTTGATTTGTTTATATTTATACATAGCCTCCTATCATGTGCCCATTTACTGAAATTATCTATATCCTCTTGTAATAACTTTTCCGCGATCTCTAGATTTTTGTGCTCCATTAATAATAAAGCAATGTCATCAGCAAAAACATATACTTTCGCATTTTTAATATGCTTGTGTAACGAGTTGGTGTAAATGAGAAAAAGAATAGGGGCCAATATGGTACCCTGGCCTACGCTATATCGAATAGTTTTTTCTTTACTTTTATACCCTGCAATTTTGACCATGTTCTTTCTATTTGTTATATAATTCCTAAACCACCTAAGTTGATTATTTTTAATACCCAAATTTTCTAAGTCTTTAATCAATAGTTCAGGTTCAACTAAATCAAACGCTTTGGATAGGTCAATAAATGTAATTAAGAATTGGTTCCCCATCGATAGTCCTCTATTTATCATACTTACAGTCGTTCTCAATAATGTTATCGTGGATCTTACCGTGTTGATTTACATAGAGTAGGTTGTTTTTTCCAGATAATTTCTTAAATGTTTATCAATATAGTGTTCTAAAATTTTAGCTATTACAGATGTTATTGTTATTGGACGGTAGTTTTCAAACTGATTTTGCACTTTTTTTTTATATATCGGTCTAACAATGCCGTAAGCTCGTCGGGTGTGTTAGCTTCCTTTATGGAATAGTTGATCATGTTGGTCAAAATAGGAATAAAGATATTTGGGTTATGTTTAATATCTAGCACCCTAATTTCATCCTATCCAGGTGCCTTATAGATTTTTAGACCGTTATTTATTATTTCTATTTGGGATTTGTTTGCAGGTGGAATAAAAAAGGAAGACAAGTTGGAATTATCAGAGTTCGTATTCAATAACTGAGTGAGACATTTGTGTCTATGTTGTTCAACCGAGCGCATAAAATATTCACTAAATTGTTCGGCAACTATTGCGGTATTTCCAAAATGTTTTATAATGAAATCATCTATTGTTTTATTTTTTTTATTAACGAGATTTTTAATTACATTCCATACTTTTTTACTGTCATTATTTGCCTTCAATATTTGACTTTGGTAAAACTTCTGTTTCGCATTCCTTATTTCAGTTTTAACTATATTTCGATATTTTCTAAACAAATTTTTATATCCAATATTGGTTCTATTTCCTTTACTAAGTTTAAAATATTGATCTCTAATTTTCACAAAATTAGGTATTTGTTGACTCATCCATTCATTTTTAGGACTATATTTATTCACCCTCTTACTCTCACGTACTTCCAATTTGCATTCTTTGTAAAATCCCTTAAAAACTGAATGTATCTTTTCATACATATTTCCTGCCGTTGTGGAAATACTTACCTCCTTCCAGTTATAATTAATTATCATGTTCTACAACCTTTTGTTATCAACAACATATTTCAAATAGTTCTTAATACGTTGACAATTACGATTTGAACACGAAGTAAATAAACATAATCTGGAATTTACTGCATATTTTCGTCTAAACGGCTATGTATATTATCCGTTAAATGCGGCTTCTAAAATTTTAAATTTCTCGCGTAAATCAAAAAGTTGCATTCTAATATTTTACACGGTTCATATAATTATGGTCTTTTGTCGATCTGCAAAATTTCATCAAAATCGGTGACCCCGTGACCTCTCCTTGTATGGTAAGTATAATTTCCTTATTGGTTCTATGAGTTTTCGGTTTTTGTTCTTTTTCTGTTTTTTTTTTTTTTTTTGTTGAATTTAATGCGGATTAGAATCGTTCAGTATTGATTACTGATTTACGTGATGAATTATTCAATCTCTTTATTTACATCTGCAATCAATAGAATGTTAATAGGTGAAACTTACAAGGTTATGTTATTATGATGTCTGATGTATACATTTGTTATTGCAATACACTAAATAGTGTAGGTGCAAGAATAAATCCCTGTGGAACTTCAGTTGTAAGTTTCCTTTGAAATACTATTTCATTGTCTGTTATAGAATATAATTTCTTTGTTGCTTGAGTAATTTATTATTATTTCTATTAAATTATGAAATTAATGTTGAAGAATAGGATAATTAAGCCGATCTGGACATATGGTGTCGAAATTTGGGGAATTGCTAAAAAATCACATTTAGGTCGTATTCAATCAGTTGAGTATCTTGCGTAAGATAGTCGGTGTACCGTGGTTTGTATCGAATACATCGATAAAAAAAGATCTCCGGATTTCTTCTGTTACTGAAGCAGTAAAATTGAGATACAAGGCGCCTTGTTTGACAAGCTGGTGGCTAATACAAACGTGCTGGTTACTGATCTCGCAGATCAAAATATACATGATTCTTCAAATCGTCGATTACAAAGGCCGTGGCCGCGTAATATTTTGAATAATATGTGAATTCATTTAGATTTAATATAGCAAGGAGACTGGGGTTATTGGATTGATCAGTCGTATTAAGTTATTTGCTTCATGTTCTTCTGCCTAGATCATTTCTACTGATTGGCAATATTTACAGATTGTAGAAAGAAAGAGAAAGGAAAAGAAAAAAACAACTATTGAAGGTATTTTATGTTTTAAACTTTTTCATGTTGAAAGCGCCATTTATATCGAAACTTATAATACAATTTTAAGCGGAAATTGATTCCAACGACATCGATGGAAGTGAATAATTTGTTTCTTTTAACGCTCAAGCACCGAAATGGACAATAAAATATTGACCTGTCATGTACATTTTTCTTTTTTCTTTTTATTGTTGTTTAATATCTTACTGGGTGGAAGGAAAAATGTGACGTAATTGTACAGATTTTATAGTTACATGCTGCTTGTAGGAAAAAAAAAAAAGATCCATACATCGTACCACCATGCTGCCATTATAGTTAAAAATGTGGTACAAATTATATCCCCTTGCGTGGTTGAAGAAGTTAATAGTTTAACCACTTTTAGATCTTATCGCTCCAGCCCTACACTCAGCAACTATCTTTCTCATAAAAGAGCTAATGCTAGATCCAGATTCATCCTCAAATCAGCAAAAAAAAAACGCGTGGAAAAGTTTCTGTTCCTCCTTCTCACGCTCTACTCCTATTTCACAGGTTTGGAAAATGGCTAAGGCTTTCAAGTTCCCTCTTTCCCGTCATTCTCTTTCCTGTAATCTCTCGGATGATGAGTTAATCTCTTTCATTGACTCCATCGCCCCTTGTTACGTTCCTAACCTTAATGAATCTCGTCGCATTTCATCTTCTTCCAACTCCTCCCATTTTCTGGTCACTCCTTTTATCCTCACAGAATTAGAAACGTCCTTACGCAATTCTTCAGATTCTGCTCCCGGAGTAGACGGTATTTCTTTTTCTGTTCTCAAAAATCTTTCGGACTTTTCTCTTCGGTTTCTCTTAAACTTGTTTAACTCTTTTCTCCATTCTAGTTGTACTCCTTTATCTTGGAACACCTTCATCATTATCCCTATCCCTAAACCGAACTCTTCCTCACTTCGTCCAATTTCTCTTGCTTCTTGTGTTAGGAAGCTTTTCGAAAACGTAATCAACAGACGCCTTGTTTGGTGGCTAGAACACCACAACTTATTGCCTAGCAATATGTTTGGTTTCCGCCCTGGTCGCGGCCCTCCTGATTGTATTAGCTCATTCCTAGCAGATGTTTACAAGTCATTCATCGACAAAAAATTCCTTATTGCTTCCCTTTTTGATATTTCGGCAGCCTTCGACAATGTCCATCTTCCGACTCTTTTCGATTTGATGCTTTCTTTAAACATTCCGGCTCATTTTTTTACTCTGATTATTAATCTTTTCCTCTGCCGAACGATCACTCCTTCCGTTCATATTCAGGATGCCACTAGACTAGTCTATCGTGGACTACCGCAGGGTTCCTGCCTTAGCCCCACTTTATTTAATATTTATTTTATCAAAATTGCGTCCTTATCTTTGAATTCCTGTTCTCTTTTCTTTACTGACGATATCCTCATTTATTCCTCACATCGCAACATCTCGCAGGCCAACTCCCATCTTCAAATCTCCTTAATTGCATTGGAAAATGCCTTATCCAACATCCATCTGTTCATCTCTTTTTCTAAGTCTTCTATTGTCGTCTTTACACTGCGCCCGTTTATTCCTTCCTCAGTCGTCCTCGTCCTAAATAATGGCCCAATTCCTCTTACTTCCTCCTTCCGTTATTTAGGTGTTTTTCTGGATAGCCGACTTTCCTTCCATGTTCATATCAACCGTTTATTCGTATCCTCCTTCAAAAGGCTCAACCTCATTAAATCCCTTTCGCATACTGTCTGGGGAGATGATCCTGTGATCCTACTCATGTTTTACAAATCTTCTATCCACTCTGCTCTTGATTACTGTTCCTATATTTATGCTAATTCTTCTAGATCCCTTCTGTCTAAGCTCGACCGGGTCCAAAATACATGTCTCCGCCTTTGCCTTGGAGCCCGGAAGTCTACTCCTATCCCAGCTCTGCACGCAGAGTGTCACATTCCTCCCCTTTTCCTTCGACGCTCCCTCTTGGGTTATTGTTTCCTCATCAAACGGTTGCCTATTTCCTCTTGCTCTCTCATTCCTTCATATTCCTTCATATTACGTTCCTGGCGCTTTTCTGCTAACAAGATTCCTATTCTATCTCTTATCGCTGGCCGCCTTATCCAGTTTTTTCCGTATATCTACTCTTACGATAAACTCCCTTATTTCTCCTTCAATTTTTCCTCTCTGCTTCATCCTATTAACTGCTTTTATTCACCTGTTCCTCCCAAGCCTCTTCTTCATCACGTTGTTAGATCAGAATTCCAACAGAATCTTCGCTATTTTTTCCCCAACCATTTTTTGATATTCACTGATGGCTCTAAGGGACCCAATGGTTTTGGTGCAGCATTCTTCTGTCCTTCTCTCAATTACTTCGAGTCCTTTAAACTTCCCTCCTTTTGTTCAATCTTTTATGCTGAGTCTTTTGCTATTCTGCGTGCCCTTCTTTTTATCAAAACTTCTCCGGCTTCTCGCAATTTCCTTATCCTGTCGGATGCTCAAAGCGTGCTGCAGACTATCACACCTCCTCTCCCTTCTCACTCAACCGACTGCATCATTCTCTTTATTCGTTCCTTAATTCACGATCTTTTCCTTTCCCACTTTGTCCAAACGGATTTCCTTTGGATTCCTGGCCATTCCGGAATCGAGGGAAATGAGTTGGTTGACTCATTCGCTCGATTATCTTCCTCTTCTGGTAGGTTTCTTCCTGCCTTCTCAGCTTCTAACATTACCCTTCTGTCTGCAGCTGCTCATTCCAAACTGTGGTCTGACTTCTACGTCTCCTCATTCTCCAACCCGAACTCCCTTTTCTTGTCTATTCAACCTTCCCTTCCACGTTTTCCATGGTTTATTAACTTTCCTTCTATGCGCCGTTCTAATCTCTCTGCGATTTGCCGCTTGCGTTTTGGGCATAGTTTGCTCCCTTCCTCATTGTTCCGTTATTCTCTCGTGCCTTCTCCTTATTGTCCACTGCACCCTCCCGGCGATCAATGTATTTCTGATCCCGATCATATAATGTTCAGTTGTTCGTCGCTTTCAAATGAACAAGCTTCTTTTTATTCCTTCCTCTTACAAACCGGTATTCCCGCTCCATACTGTGCTTCATTCATTCTCTCCCTTTCTTCTCCTTCGGTTATTCTAGCTCTTGATTCCTTTCTGTCAGCTATCTCTGATCGTGTAAGGATCTGAGTCTCTCTTTTCTCTCTGTTCTACTGTTCTTGGAAAAATGTCCATGTTGACGAACCCATTAAAAAAAAAAAAAAAAAAAAAAAAAAGGTAATCAATTCGCTGTTATATTCGATATTAAATGAAGTAGTATAATTTTCTAATGTCCGCGGTTTACCGTTACCAAGGTGGCTATCCAATCGGGAAAACCAGGAATACGCTAGGAATTTTTTAAATCAGGAAAAAACCGGGAGTATGCCGAGAATTTTGTTGTAAAACAGAAAAAAAAAAAAAAGCCAAACGATAGTTTTGATAAATTCATCTGAAGCAAAAAATAAATGTATTTTTTTGTACTTCACATTTAAGAATAAACTACGAAGTTCTGTTTTATTCATATAACAAGTATGCTGCGACGGTTAAATCTTATCAATAGTAACAAAAAAATCCATTCTTCTTTTTATACAATTCTAGTAATTAATAAATCGGGAGGATTTGGATCAGCAAAACCGGGAATTTAAAAATTATATTCGAGTGGCCACCATGCATAGCTTTACATATTTTTTACTAAATTCAAAAGTACCAGATTTTTCTTTATATTTGAATGTACACGATGATGAAAAATATAAATCTAAATTCTGAGAATAAGAAAGAGGAAAAAACGGTAGTGGTTCAATATTTTTTTACTTTTGAAGAAATTTGTAATCTCTGACTTCCTATTAAAGCGAAATGAGCAGTAGACTTTTTCTACTATTTCTAACGACTTGTACCTTAAGTTTTCATCGATTTCGTTAAATTTATAATAAACATTTAACATGTGCCGCTGCAAAACAAAAGAATAACACTACATCTGTCCCGTTTGTACAAACTTTACTTTCAAAAGTATGTGTCCCTAATAATCGTTATAAGCGATAATATTTTATCCGTGTTCTAACATTTTGGTCACAGTAACCGATTTTTCATTACAATTTTGTCGTAAGTGATATAATTATTAACGTATAGTTTTAAGGAATTCTGTCAGTTTCAGTGATGTTCGCCTCTGTAATGCGTCACTATAACCGATGTCGTTAAAGCTGACTTTCTCTGTACTGATATGTGTAGCTTTACGGCTTGGCTAATCAGTGCAATAGAGACGCATCTTTAGATTCGCTAAAAAGGGTAAAATTATGCTGATCCCCCGACAGCTGCATTGAGGGCATTTTATAGGCTATTGGTTGTAGGTGAATAGTTCAGCGTGATATTATCACATTACAAAAATGACAACATCGTTACACAGTGTAATAATGCGGAGTAATCAGGAGTAATTCGGTATTTACGAAAAGTAAAGATGAATAATAGGACGGACTAACTGTTCGAGCGCTTCTTATCAGTGCGGCATTAACAAGCAAGTCACGAACACCTGACATAACCGCATACAGATTGCCCGAACACCCAGATGAGGTATTAAAAACGTCAAAATTGGACACCGAGTATCGCTAAAAGTCAGGTGTTTTAATTTTAACAATACCAAGTACAACTGCGAGCGTTGAGAGATCATTTTCACTGCTGAAACAGATAAAATCGTATCAGCGAGCAACTTAAGGGCTCGGAGAAGGATTGTGTGGTTTATATACGCTGTTTATCAAAGAGAAGTTGCTTAACTCGAAAAGGGATTTCTCTACATTTTATGACGATGTTACAAACGAATTTGTCAAAAAAGACTGAAGGATGATTTTATTTTTAAATAAAACTACAAAATAGTAAACTTTGTAAAGCTCTACTTTTTTTTTATTCGCTTAGTTTTTGAAAAAAAGCTCCACGCACCGCGCTTGCAGTAAAAGTTGTAATCAGTCAAATTAAAGACTTTCAGATACAAGAGGACAATACAAATTTAGATTCGTAAAAATAAGCACATATTCAACGCAGTGATGTAGTGTCAATTGCAGCGAAAACGGTGCCTGTGTTTTTCATTTTCTTAAAAATTTTAATCCAGTTTAAAATTATAGACATAGTTGTATTTGAATTTAATGTCGATATAAATACGTAGTAGAAAAAAAAATGTTGTTAACTCAGGTGTCTATTATGGACGCTAAACGCGCAATAGTAAACGCATACATAATAAACGATTGTCCTTGCATTGCGCCTATACCTATTACTGACAGAATACATTCTGACAGTTTGCTTCAATCAGTTTTGAAACGCCGCTCTATACTAACACTGAACGAAGCTCTATTTAGAACGTGATTTATTCTTAGACGAGTCTGACTAGACATACAGTAGTAATATTTACAATCCAGAAGCCTACCTTTTGAGCTGCTTCCCCTCTCCCTTAAAAGTTCAGTTCTGAATCGTAAATTTACATTTTGTTTTAACGTGTGCATATGAGAAAAAATAAAGGTTGTTGGTAACGAAAAAAAAGTTCAGGTTGAAGTGCAAGAATGAAAGATGAGGAGGCATCGGGAAGGTCGTGTCCACGGGGGGGGGGGCTCCATGAGAACTGAAATAGTTATATAAATACACAAAAATCTGGAAAAAATCAAAAATTTAAAATAAATATTAGTGATATTTTAGGGTGTTCTTACTTTTAAAAGAAAAAAGAAAAAATATGTTCCACATTTTTAGGTACTTCATTAATATTTTATGCAAATTTTTTGATTACGAGTATAATCAATAACATATGTAACTTTTATTAATGTTTATACGGTAATTCATTTGTGTAAATTATTAATATATAAATCAAAATGATGGAAATTATTAATAGTATGAATATTAGTGAAGTATTGTTATTTATAAAATAAATATGCAAAGAAAATTTCTCTAAAATTCTGGGCACGGGCCTGGGCATCGGGACCATAGTTTGGAATAATTAAGTGTACAAGTGTACTAGAAAAATTCTGCTTTAAGTATTATGTAAGTATAAAAGTATGAAATGCTCAAAAGATAAAAAATTACCTTACGTATGAAAAAGAAAAATAATAGTATAAATCAGCTTGGATCTCAAAAGGGGATTATTAAACCGCATTAAACATATAACGCGTACTAAAAACACTGTGATCCGTAACGATTGAAAAATCAGAGGTTCGATGTTAATCTGTTTGGTTGGAGGAATTTAAAAAATGCCAAATATAAATTGAGATTGGCGGTATTATTTGGTTTTCTTCACTCACATTATTAATCATTACTAGTAATTTCGTTGGCGTCACACGAATGTGCTAAATAATTACGCATTCCAACGAGTGTAATTTTGTGATACGACACACTTAGTTCATATGCTATGCTATATAATACTGTAGAGGATAAAGTTTTATTATGTTTATATTCCGCTATATATTCTTATTCGCAGCTAAGAAATTACTATCGATTGTGTATTAATTTTTTGCCTTTATTATTATCACTGTTATTATTGTTATTGCTATTAGTTCACGTTTTTATATTTCTTTTTTCTTATTATTTGTTGCTATTTCAGCGGCTTTTATTTTTTATTTTTATTGTTATATATTATTTAAATTGCCTTTTCAGTGTAAACATTTAGGTTAAACTAATATTACATTACAATTTATAATATTATAGTATTTTTTAATGCAAAAATTTACCGTTGAAGTAAATAATCAGCTAATGGGGATTGCGGGAGAATATGTGATTAGTTTTACATATAATTTTTGAGCTCTGTAAGCACAGGGCAATGAGGTTATTTTCTTCTAAATTCAGTCACAAATATCTTTTAGTCGACCCGTCACCACATTACCCTATGTATAACCTTAAGTACAATTTTAAATGTATAATATTAATTATATAATCTTAAATGTATAATTTTAATTGTGCAATCTTAAATTTGCACCTTTTTATTTTATTTCATTTTATGTGCACCAGTATTCTTCTTATTATCATATTATTACACTATTTGCTGTTATAATTATTAATTTTTATTATTATTAGTTTCATTACTGTAAGTATCTAATTCGTTTCGTTATGGGGTAACAGAGCCAAATGTAGCAACTCATAATAGTTTAAACAGTTCACCAAACTTATATTTCTGTGTTTCTTTTCTTATTTTTATCTTTTATTTTATTTATTTATTTTATCTTATATTACATTATTTGTTAGTTTATTTCATTTATAGTTCCTCCTATATCTATCCCATTATATTTATTTACTTTATCTGCGGCATTAAGTATTTTGTTTCTCATTCTTTCGAAGGATTTGTTAGAATTAAGGAATATATTTCGTTATGTGTAATTATGTAAGTGTATGTGTGAATGTGAGGCAGTTTGAACCGTGTAGGCGTAGTTTATTTTTCATTTTGTATGTAATATTAAGTTTAATTAGCTCCAAATAAACTGTAAACATGGGTTAAACATACTCTGCATAAATGGAAATGTGATCCACATTGCATGCAGAAGTTTAATCCATGTAAACTAACATGGATCCCGTTACTCGCACAACCATTGCGCATATGTGGCCTAAAATTAAATATAATAATAATAATAATAATAATTATTCCTACTTTACATCTAAATATTGTACATACGATATCAGTAACTAAATCATGCTGTTTAATTACGCATAGAATCCTAATGAAACATATGTACTATTTAATTTAATATAGTACTGGAAAAATGTTTAATAAAAATAATTGAAATAATGAAAAAAGTGCGTTTTTTGTTACATAAGCTAAAAGTAATATACCGAATAAGAAAAGAAATGCTTCAGTCAAATAATGAATTAAAAATATTTCATTTCAGTATTAGTACAATAATTTGGAGGTTTTGTTTTTGTAAAATTGTTTTTTCTTATTCCTTTATACGGTGCCTACATGCGGTAAAGTAATTTACATTTTTTTTTAAAATAAGGAGCAATCAGCTGTTTCAGAGAATCGCTCATTTTATTTTCTTTCACTTCCCCTACAATCGCAGATGATTTTATCGTGTTGAAGGTACAGGAAATGTTAAAATTTAATAGTACAAAATCGTTTGTTTTAAATAAAAAAATGTTTAAAAATCATCATGGGAACTAGTAGGAAGCATACAAATATAGAATGGGACATATTACGGAAGCACGGTATCTTAAACCCAAAATCTCATATGCAATACTTAATTATATTGGAGTGGATAAACTCAAAAATAAAAATAGAAAAAAGGTATCAGCAAGGTTATGACATTAGAAAAATACAACTCTATAAAAACAATAAAATTAATAACCTCAACAAATATGGGGTCAATTTACAAATAAACATACCATGCAATATGTTAAACTCACTACAGGAACATAGCAAACGATTACTGCCAAACGGGAAAACAACTAAATTAGAATTTAAATAATGGTTTACAAAAGAAAGTCTAAAATGAAATAATTAATAATGGTTACCCCTCATCGAGTGTAGGCTAAGTCATCAAATAACGATATGTAGTGGGAAAAGGGAGAATATATGGATTGGAATGAGAAAATTATCTTTATTTAGATAATATGGTGAGTGTGTGAGTGGGAATAATTTATTGGTATTGGGTCAAAGCTCATATATATATATATATATATATATATATATATTCGTTACGGATCTAAATCGCTCCCAGGTTTACCTAGCCTGAAATAATTAAGTACCAGAGAAATCTTGAAAAGTAAAGGCGATCGAGAGAAAGAAACTGGCCCCAGTATTCTCATCAGATCCATTAGGCTTAGTACCATTATGAAAAGTTAATTTCAAAATCCCCAACGCCCTGTCAAGGGTATGGGACCTATTTTACTTTAAAGTACTTGTAAATTTTTACAGTCGCTTCTTCTGTTGAGTTCCCCTTCCTATAGGCAAATTGATTTTCATGATATATTTTATGGATTTCAACTGCATGGTTTAAATAGTGAATTATTATTTTTTCAAGAACCTTTCCCATTGTAGGCAAAATAGTTATCGGTGTCTTTTTAGGATTGTTTGGATTTTTTCCTATTTTGTTAAATTCAGGAAATATTAAGTTATCAATACATGATATATTTTAAGATTTATTTTATAAATTAATTTTATTAATCTGTAAAGTATTTTGTCTAGTCTATTAGCTTTTTTATTTTTAGCTTATTGATTATTTTGTCTAAAATTTGATTACCTGTCTGAAATTCGAGATTTCTTGCAGTCTTTGATTTATACTTATCAATATTATCATCAGCATTGGGAAAAACTGTTCTTTTTCTTTCTTTTCCTTTCACTGATTTTTGTTCTCTTTTTATTTTTTATTTTTTTTTTAATTCTAAAGATGAAATAACATAACCGCTTTGTGAGCAGTGGCTGTGAAATAAGTTGTGTTTTCATTTTAAGTTAGCTACTTTGGTTATGTCAGTTAATTTCGAGTGGCTACATAATGGCCACTGTATATAATTACGATTTCAATTATAATAGTAATATTCACAACTCATACAACTATGCACATATTATTATGCGGTGTAAATTATCTTCTTATGAACATTGTAAATATTTCTTGAAATAAATTGAGATCGAACTTTTGTCATCAAGATCACATGTTTTGATATTATTTTTGTTCTTTAGCGAATGACTGTTTTCTTCAACTTTCTTATTATTTATCTCTTTTGTTTTTTGATTGCTATTGCTTCTTCTGTTTGATTACTGATACTGAAAATTAATTCTTTGGCAGGAGCAGCAGCAACCTTTTGTGAGCTGTTACAAGATGGTAAACTGTGTTATCTGTTTAACTTCATTGATCAGGCTACTGCTAGATTTTTGGTTATGTGTTCCTGTTGACACATTATCGATTGCTGCCATCACTGTTTGACTTCGTTCTTTTAAAAATTCATGGTACTATAAAATACGTTTTAAGGTGGCTAGTGCAAAATCAAACATCAAATAAGATTGCGTTTTTTTTACACGATTTATGTTTTAAAAAATATCTGTATAAATTTTTGAGATCTCCTTTTGTTAAATTTTTGGCTCCGCCACTAAACTGTCTGTAGCGGTTTAATGTGCACAGTTAACAATATAAACGAGTACAAGCTGATAATCGACCTATTAATATATAAATATGGAGAACTTAATTATTCATATCTTCAACATAGCATTCCTTGTTATCGGCGTTTATTATATCCCGTCTTTTTCTTTTTTCCCCTTTCGTTCTAGTTATCGGTTTCTTTATATTTTGTCAATATCTGACCGAATCAAAATTTAACTGACGCCTCTTTCCCTTCTTTTTGTTTCCGGGTGTAGTGTACTAGCTGATGTACCAAAAAAAAAAAGAAAAGAAAAAATAGGTAAAATAGCCTGCTTGCGAATAATAGAAGTAACAAAAGAACTGGGAAACAGCTAGGAAATAGAAAAAAGATTACAAACAAATAAAATAAAATAGTCTAAAAAAAATCTCCGATTCAAGATTTACTTTAGAAATATAATAAAAATCACTGAAAAGTAAAAATAATTATCTGATAAAAAAATAATATACATAAACATATAATTTTTTTTTTTTTTTTTTTTTTTTTTTAAAGGTGTGTATGATGGTTTCTATGTGCCGTGTTTAACTACTGGGGCTATTACAGCACATGGAGCCTACTTCAGGGGATTAAACGCGATAGTAATATAAATGATATTTCCTAAACAACTTTAATACTTATCAGAGTTTCAATACACCAAATTCAAATTACGACAATAAATGGAAATTATATTAAATGAATATAATAACACAATCACCAGTTTTCTATAAGCCAAGTACTGCAAACATGAAGAATATATTTAATGCGGTTTTTAATTATTGCTGCAATTTGAATTTGGTACCGACTTCAAAAAGTGATTTAAATTCCATATGACTATTAGCCGTACACCGAATATGTCAAATAGGAAATTTTGTTTGAAAATTTGAAATTAAGGAGTAAAAAGGTGTTAAAAGTTGTTTTCCAAAAAATATATAAAATGTTATACTGAACAGTACAATTTTGTTTACTAAATTGTAATCTGGCATGAAGATTCCTAAAAGTATGCAAAAACCTTAAGGGTGGCTAAGTTGGTTTCATCCCGTTTTTGGCATAAACAAAAATCACGCTGTAGTCGAAACCATTTATACCAGATAGTCGATATTCCATACGAACACATTACCCGTAAACCAAAAGTATCAAATGAAGATTTTTTGAAAATTCGAACTTTAAGGGTTGAAAAGAGGTTATAATAAAAAATTCTGTACATAATATCCGAATGTAACAATTGAAATAATATAAATTATTTCAATTGTTATATGATCTTATTAATGTTATATATTTAAATTAATTTTGAAATTTATTTAATGTAAATATTAATGTCACAATGAAAATAAATAAAGAACTTACAAATACGAAAATAAAAATTTTAGAAGGAAAAAAACCTAGTTAACAAATGCAATTTTGTTTGTATATAAATTTAAATGAAAGACAAAAATAATAACCATTTACATTTCAAGCCCAAGGTAGTGAATAAGTATTGTTTACTGAATAAATAAATAGTATGAGATTGACGCAATACTAAGGAGCGAATTGAAATAGTAGTGATCAAAGAAAATGTATAAAAAAGTATGATAAATGCACGGACGAATACGTGAATAACATACGATAAATGAATAAGAACAGAAATCAAATTAGACTACAAATGCTCAGCTCCTATTCTTCTTCATTTTCTAATCCTGTCTCCTTTTACCTCTCTGTTCAGCTATCTTTTCCTCCTCGCTCATGGTTCTTTGACTTCTCCCCTCTTAGCGACAATTTCCGCTATTTGTCGCTTTCACCTCAACCATAGTTTTCTTCCTGCATCTTTTTTTCAGTTTTCATCTGCATCTCCTCCATTTTGCCGTTTTCACCCCTTTTCCACATACTTTATTTTTAACCCTGATATATCATGTTTTATTTCAATGTACGACCTTCTCGATCGAACAAAATCATCCTTCTATTTTGATATCTCACCTTCTTACAGGGCTACTTATATTCTCTCGTTTACTTCTGTTTCTGTTATTCCTGCCCTTGAATTATTTTTATCCGCTATCCCTAACCGTTAAGAGCATAAATTTATTTTCTCCTTCTTTCCATTTCTTCGGCTAATGCCCTTGTTGACGAAAATACATATATATAAAAAAAAAAAAAAAAAGGAAACTTAAACGAATGAGTACAAAATCAGAACAATCTTCTCGGGAGTGCAAAGACGATAAGTGAAAAAATCGACCACCGAAAAGATAGCGAACGAAGGACTATCGAAAAAGGCAGGTGATGGAAAGATTTTCGACCGAAAGTCGATTTGTTAACAGAAAGTACAATCAATTCTTGAAGCGGCGATATAAATGCGCGAATGGCGAAAGAGACAAAAACCGAAAAAAGTTTTTAAAAATTACGTACGGTTAAAAACGTTTGAACAGAAATAATCAATTCCCTTTCACTACACAGAGAAATAGCCAATTCGATGTTAAGCAAGCACTAAATTAACGTAATCGCGACCGCCAATCACACTTCGTTCAATACGTCCTTTCGGAGTTCAACTTGTTTCCTTAACAAGCCAATTTGCCGATTTCAGTAAAAAGGACAAAACAAATAAGTTTGCAATTACAGAGAGGACCGATTCAGAAACATTTCCAGCGTCATCGGCGACTATCTCCTCTCGCTTACACATCTCATTAAGTAGGACCGTTGCCCTCGATGTTGCCATTATTATTTGGCTGCATTTTCAACAGAGAAAATACTAAAGGCGCATTATTCAATTCCGCTACATTAACTGAGTGAACTCCCATTCGTTGAGCTACTAACGACTCTAATCTTTACGCTCCGAAAATTCTTAAGACTTTTTTCCATAGTTCTGCCTCGGAGACCGCGGTCTGGCTACGCGATTGCAACTAGAAATGTATGTATATTCGGCTAATTAAAAGCCATCTCGTTCTTTGACCCGGTTTGATAATGTTTTTGCAAATTTTCTTAAGAACTTCCGCATTTTCCTGCCCTTCTTGCGATGTACTTTCCCCTTTTCTTTGATTCCCTCTTTCTAATGTAAAAAACACATAAAACCGGCGCGCTAAATTATTTCCGAAATATTGTCGCACTAATATAAATTAACCATTTTTCCGCTTCTAATTTTACCAAGGCTTTTATACTTTTTCATTCGCTAATCCGAGTTAATAAATTTTCCTCTTATTATCTTTCGTTCAGCGCTTGTATTACTTAATTCTGAGGTTATTTACAGATAGATGTTATACTCGACCCCTCAGTTTTCCTTTGACACGTGAATTTCGAAAATCTGTCATTTGACTGCTGGCTTTAAAGAATTGTTTAAAAATTCGTTACAAACATAACCTAAACGCGAACAATATTCACTTAAAGTCGTTATCTGAAAATGAATAATTATAGCAAATGGTGATGTTGATTGTAACGAAAGCTGCTTCATAATGGTAAGTACAACAGATAGACTTTTCCAAAGGGGAAAAAAGATATTTACTAATGAAAAATGATCGAGGAGTGAAGGTTGGAAACGATCGGCTGACGCAGCTTGAATGCCCCGCTGATATTGTAGCGAAAAGCCAAACAGGTGAACAAGAACTCGGGGAAATTATTACTATTATTATTTTTATTATTTTGTATGTTTACGAGTAGCAGAATAAAAACCTAATACTAAATTAAAAATTTACTAAATATCAAAGATCTCTTTCCATCCTCCCACGAGCACTTCGTGAGAGCTTTCGTTCAGAAAGTGGGATCGTGATAAGCGATCTTTATTCGCTTTTTTCCATTTTTTGTTTTTATATTATTTGTTTACTTTGAATCATCTTTTAGATTGCGAGATACTTATTTTTAATAATTTGTAATCGTTGAATATCGCCGGAATTTCTCAATGGTACATTTGTTTTATTTATGTTTAAAACGAAGTATAAAAAGTTTTCTGATATTCACCGAGAGTTCAAATTATTCTGTTCTTTTATTAAAAATAAATCTCAGTTCTTAATTCCTTTGTTCCATCAAATTCTGATCGAATCAGTATTTAACTATCTCTTCCCTTTAGTACTGTTTCTGGGCGGAGGTTATTTGTCGACTCTTCAATGAAAAACATATACAGTATCCGTACGTAGTTTAAAATATAGACAGAGAATTTTTAGAAATAAAAATTTCATAATTTTTTCCTCATGGTTTATACAGTTGTTCAAACATAAAGCAAATGCAATTCTTACATGAACACTAGTATTTAAAAAAAAAAAATTTACCTACTATAAATGGGAGAAGATTTTGGCAATTATTTCATTTTGCAGTTAGCTTTTTTCTCTGTAGGATTTTCTGAGCACATGCTTGTAGAGAGGAAGATAAGGAAATAAATAGAGTCGTTAACATAGTCGGACAATGGCATGCAGAGCGATATATTCAGATATTTCATTAATATGAAAAAATGAAAAAGTTTGTCCTCGGGATAGAGTGCGACATTCTCAGTTTGAATGGTTATCGATGTGACAAACCAATTCTTTAGCACGGAACGATCTGTATGTGAAAGAATCGTTCACATAATTAGCCAGTTTCCAACTACAACAGCTAATGTTAGCTCAGATAGCATAACATACCGAAAAAGATTGAGTATTTGCCGGTGGCGGTATTTCACTTTTTTTCACTTTATTAGTTGCATGTGCATTACGTTTGAGAATCCAGTTTAGTCATGTAGCTTGTGGGCAGGGTTCCAGAAATTAACACATGCTTCCATTCTTTATTTAGTTAATACTAGAAGTTACCCACGGCTTCGCCCGTATAATTTCCGGCAGACGTTGTCCGTTGGCTTGTATGCTATTAGCAGATTGAGGAAACGTTTTTTCGATGTTCTAATTTTTTACTGATGTCCAAAGTAAAATCCAAAAAACAAGTACAATTTTTCGTTATCCTGCGCCGTTCAATTCTCGTGAAACTTACAATTGTTTCAAAAAATTTAATGAAATCGTAAAATGAGGGCAATTAAATTTATCTACTAATAGGTTCGTCAATCAGTACGAATTAGACTAAATAAATTTCATCGCTTACCTATAGGGCTTTACACAAAAGAAGTACCATTTTTAAACTAAAAAAGAAAAACAAAACATTCACATTAAACAATAACTTTCAGTTTTAAATAATAAAAAAATTAGTCTTCTTGTAAAACGTAAATAAATATAAAAAAATACAAAGTAAAACATTTTACATAGGTAATAAAATTTAAATAATTAAAAATAGAATTTACGAAAAATCGTATTTCGTAATTTATTTACTTATTTTTTACTTTTAAATAGCCTATATAATTCCTCACGACACCATAAATAAACTGTCCAAATTTCATAACACTCGGACGGATAGTTTCGGAGTCTCTGTATACATTCATTTTTGTATATACTCGTATATAAATAACTTCGTTGCCATTTCCATTTCCTATCTCGCTAAATTTCTTATTCATTTACACATAGTTTGTTTCGTTATTTACTTTATTTTTAGTCGTTTAAATTATTACATTGGCTCGCGCAGTCGTCTTTCATATTGACCGCTGCACGTTCTACACAGTTAATTGGATAATCCAGACGTTCTAGTTCGCACGATAATACATGTAAATATAATTAACTTCCTCGAAAATAATAATTAACGCAATAAATGAATTTTATCTGTAACCTTTTGTTTTTACTTATTTATTTATTTATTTATTTTTGGGCTCGTCAGCTATCGGGGCATTAATTTAGCGCGCACTATCGTTTTTCATTACACTTTTCCGTTAACTGCAGCAACATTCGAACCCTCGTTCCCTAACCAAATTACGCGCAGTGTTATTTAATTGTAAGTACCCGACGCACCGAGCAGTTGCTCGGCTCACAAAATCATGCCGTTCTCAGAAATTAAATTTAAGATTCACCTTTTTTTCTCTTTTACTGTGTAATACTTCAAACAAAAATGTACGTATATATTTGTGTATGTGTATGTATATACATATACTAGCTGACCCGGCGAACTTCGTACCGCCACAGAAATAATAAATTTTATGTTAACTTATTAGTTGAATTAAATTTAGTTTTTATTAATACTCAAAATGAATTAAGTTCAATAAATGTGCAAAAACCAAAAGACAAATATTTTAATTACATTGAAATGAATATAATTCACGGCAGCAAGGCATTTTTCACCTTGGTAACAAAAATCAGTATAAATTTATATTAAAAATTTAAAGTAAACACCCAATTTATATACTTTTTAATAAAGTGTGTACTCTATGCAGTTAGCTGATGATGGGCTATACACGAAAAAACGTGTTTCTAATGATCTCTAACTTCTTAAAGTAAATTTATGACGATTTTTAGGATTCCGTACACACTATAAAATACGGAATAATCCGAATAAGATAGTTCAGAAACGACAAAAATATTTATTTCTCCAATAGTTCGGAAACGGTTTGACTTATCGCAATTGGATCATAAATTACAATTAAACTTCTATCTGTGACAGTATATAACTTTAAACTGAGCGATTATCCTGGGCAGCAAAAAACCGTCTAGAATATATAATATGGAATTTAGAACGACCTCAAAAATACCCTTAAAAAATCGTAATTCGTCACCAGATAACTCTTCAAAAGCGAAATTCAAAATATAAAACAAAATACAGGAGCCCTTTATGGAAATTCAAAAATTACGGTTAAAAAATTATTTAAACCCCCCTTTTGGACCAAAATAAAAAGTCAATAAGGATAGAACGTGCTAAGCGCAAGTTGGAAATAGAGGCACGAACAGAAAGAATAATATCATTAGACGAGTGGAAAGGAGGAAAAGAAATAGCTTGCAGCACAGATTTGAGAAATTTACAGATCCCTCTTGAAGAGGAAATAAAGGAGACAGCACGGAGAATGGAGATTGCTTCAGCAGAAAAAATGGAACAAAAGGAAGGAAGTTTGAAGGTTTCCGAGTGATTAAGCAAGGGGGCCGTAAAAGCACCGCCCACCCCGTTATCATTTTTGGAACCATCGGTGAAGATTTTTACATGCCGGGGAACTGAAGAATTTAAGATGTGGATATATTCACTGACCACTGTACTCTGGGGAGTGGAGTTAACGTGAAGAGGAAGAGAGGAGAATGAGATGGGGAGGCATATTCTATTGAAATCAAAAGAAAAGTAAGGAAGCTTATTGCGGGAAAAGACATAATGAGAAAAATTAGAGACCCGAGCAGCTACGTGCGCAAGAACCGGGATTTTGTGGGAACGAAGCGCCAGTGGTCATTGGTATACAGATAGGAAGAAATAAGTTTAGATGAAGAGATCGGGAGGCGTTTAATCAGAAAACGGTAGCCAAGTAGAGATTTGCGGATAAACAGGGGTTTAATATTAAATTCGGACAAAATAGCAGGGATGGGAGAAGACTTTAGGGCCTCAATGGAGAGCTGAAGACAGGAGTTTTGGATCCTATCATGTTTGTGAAGGAGAGAGTTT
The DNA here is from genome assembly GCA_039619475.1 of Icerya purchasi. Taxonomy (NCBI): domain Eukaryota; kingdom Metazoa; phylum Arthropoda; class Insecta; order Hemiptera; family Monophlebidae; genus Icerya; species Icerya purchasi. Next base: position 92,858,034 of record CM077116.1, on the reverse strand, counting down.
GAGGCATTGCCGTATACGAAGGAGCAGTAGTCCAGTTTGGAACGAATGATGGATTTGTAGAGAATTAGGAGAATATATGAATAATCGCCCCACTTGAGTATAAGGCTTTCAGGAGATTCAGTCTTTTAAGACAAGAGATATAAAGATACTCAATATGTTGTTGGAAAGAGAGTCAACTATTTAGGAAAAGACCAAGGTAGCATACGGAATTAAGAATAGGAATAGGATAGTTGTAGGAGATAATGTTTACCAAAGCACGACTATATGAGCGGTGGGAGAAAATAATAGAAGAAGACTTGGAAGGAGCGAGAGAGAGAAAAACACAGGAGAAGGAATTACTGAGGACTGATAGAGAGTTGTTTATCTCCTCGCTGGCTGTAGCTAGCTCGACTGAAGTGGAGTAGATAAGGATATCATCCGCAAGAAGGAGAGCAGAAGAAGGAATGCGAAGAGTAGCGATATCAAGGAGATAAATATTAAAAAGAGTAGGACTAAGACGGAAACCCTAAGGCAAGCCGCGATAACAACGTCTGATTGTTGAAAACGAAGGAACAGTGGACTATGAGTTTTATTAATCATCTACTCTAATTACTCATATACAAAGCATTACACTAGAAACATTATCAAATTATACACACAAACAAGCATTACAGGCAAAGATTAGCCTAATTTCAATTAATCAGCACATCAATAATCTCCCCAGAACCCACTTTGTGGCTATGGCAAGACTCCGCATTGGACATATTTCGCTGACCCATGATCATCTCTTACTTAATTGCGAGCCCCCTTTCGAATGCCCCTTTTGTTCCCTTCCCCCCTCTCCTACAGTAAAACACCTGCTCCTGGAGTGCCCCTCCTTCGCGCCCCAGCGCGCCAAGCACCGGATAGCGTCTTTGCAGTCGTCTTTGGCCAACTCGCCTTTGAACATTTGCAGACACTATTCGGTTTCTTTATACAACCAACCTATTTCCAACCATTTAACTCTCCGATTGCCATAGTGTCGTAATAGCCCCGGTAGCTGTACACGGCACTGAAAAAAAAAAAAAAATAAATAAAATAAAAATCATTATTAATGACATATTCATTGGAACAAAGATGTGAGGCATAGTAATATTGGGTTAGCAAGATATATTAGCATTGGCTAGTTACAGATGTAATAAAGTACATTTCAAAACATACACATAAAAATAGCAGATTTGGTAGGGGCTAGAAAAATTTAAAGGTGGCTAGTCAACAGTAAAACATATTTTCAAACTATACAAAAACATAAGCAGCTAGTACTGGTAACCAAATTATTACATTGGTTATGTAATGGTGGATGTATCATCAAACACACGCAAACACATAAGCATATCAAACAACTTAGTACAGGTTAGCAAATTATTACATTGGTTAGGCAATGGTAGATGTATTATCAAACACATGCAAACACACGAAAACAGCGGATTTGGTAGGGGTTAGAAAAATTTAAAGGTGGCTAGTGAACAGTAAAAAATATTCTCAAAGCATGTACAAATATAATATTCGGTTATTGGTTTGTAGTGGTGAAGATGTGACAAACAGAAGGATGTAGTTGATGTAAACAGTATGGTGGCAAACTCTTACTCGAGAGCTTGGAGGGAAAACAGAGTGCATTCATATTAGTATTATTTTCTTTATTTACATATTTAAATTTTTACTTCCTTAAAAATTGCCCCTGCGAAAAACAAAAAATAACACATGCAACCGGCAAACAATAGTGTCCCAGAACGCAGGTATTCTATCTACTGGTATCATCATTTCTAAGTACCAAAAACTGAAAAATTAGTATCACCGATAAAATGCGCGCGATCAAGATGCTAGTGATGAAGCCATCAACGAAATTCATTTTTAATTAACCAAGTATGTAAAGAGTTATATATAATAAAGTTAATCAGAGCAAAGATTATAATTATTCACACTTTTTCTCCAAAACATTTTTGCTTTTAACACAGAGATAATTACAGGAATGCAGAAAAAAATAATTGAAATATACACGTTCAAGGAAAATATGTAAAATTGCGGCGTGAAATTTGCCGCCTAGTCATTAAAAAAAAAAAAAAAAAATAGTAATAATCAATGCAAAAATTTTTGATGTTTTAAAGATTTATACCACTTTAGTGATTAAAGCGATATAGACGTTAGAAGTGTTCAAAAAAAATTTTCTGTGTCGTGTATGTACATATAGATATGGGGTAAGAGAGCGACATAAAATTTGACACTCTGCAAGTTCACATCGCAATAGGTGGCGTTATCCGCTATCCATATGGCTAAGTTTACATTAGGGGAGTAAATATTGAGCTTGACAAGGAGCAGTTTACTATAGAACCCAAAAAGTTCAAACGACAGAAAGGTGCGACCACCTGGTGAGCGCACAGGTCGTTTAACAACGTTGAACCTGTTCGTAAGTAAACCTTCCGGCCTGTAATTTTGTTAAATTATTTTTCTCATATTTCGCGTTAATTAAAAACAAACGGAGAAGAAAAAGTGCGTTGGCTTGTTGTCCAGCAGATTAAATTATTCTTGGAAATAGTAAAACCGGGAAAATAATATTTGTTGGACGAAATTTGAGGTTACAACATTTATTGTTATACGCCCGTTGAGAACAATAACACTCGTGCAAACTTCTTTAACCGTACCCTCTTTTCCTGCATCACTTTGTCTCTTAATGCCGCGATTTTAAATTGAAACGAACAATAAAGAACCAACGAAAGAAAACAATCTAAAAAATTAATTTGAAGAAGAAAGATATTTTACGTATGTTTCGTAATTTTCATTTTATGCTTCTCCATCGGTAAAGAAATTATTGTTGCAATTTTAAAATGCGCAGTTTCCTTTGAATTTCTTATTAGTAAAATAAGATCAACGATGAACATTGTATATTATGCAGATGTAACCTAATTAAACATGAATTTTGTTATTTTCTGATTAAAATTTGCATATCAAGTTTCAACACAATTTTTTCTGATCCGCTTTTGAAGGCCTGTTAGTTTTTTTTTAAATCGAAAGAATAAAAAAAAAGCATTTGCGACTTTTTTGAAATCCAAAGGATGCCATTTTATTAGCATGGGAAAATGTGTAAAATAAAAATAGAAATTTTTCTAAATTTCAATTTTATGTTTAATTTAGATAATATTTTACCTCGTTGCGTTCGTGCGCAAATCATTTGAAAATAACGTTTTTATGAGAACGCGAAAATAATTGCAAATATAATATGCCACATAAGACTATATTTGTCCAACTATATTAGGCAGGCTCTCGTATCCGGGATAGCCGTATGCATTTCAGATATGTTAACGATATATACGCATTAGATGTTAGAAATGCAAAGTCTTTGCGAGAATTTGACAATGTAGAAATGGGTGCCCAACTGCACAATCACATCTTAGCGTGGAGCATGTAAACTGAAGCGCAACAGCTTCTGTGTTGCAGACCAAAGTGTGAAAGATTATCGATGGCGAGGCAAACCAAGACGACTGGCCTACTCACGTTGATGCGATTAATCTCCAGCTGAATATTTATGCGACGTTAGCGTACACGCACGACTGCGTTTGGAACCGACTAGAGTCGTTTGTTATCACGCTACAAATACAGCCCAGATGTGTCTGTACTGATGTATGCTAACTAGCATGCACATTCTGTCATCACTTGGGATCGAACCCGAGACTTCTGAAACAGAAGTCAAGCGCCGTCTAGCCACTAGGCCATCGCGACTAAATAGAGTGTAAACAAATAAGCCAAAAAATTTGTCATTTGTCTGTCTGTCCTTTTGTTTTCCTACTCTGGGTGCGCCAGCGGCCTTGACCCGGCAACATGATAATTCAATAGATAGAACTAAATAGCCCGGCGATCAGAAATAGAACTCATAAAGGACAGCAGCAGCGGAACAACTGAAGGCAATGGGTAAGAAAGGATATAGGTAGCGTTACAGGGGTAGGAAGATCTAGAGCCGAAAGTTAGGCGTATAGAAGGGACCGTTTGTTGAGGAGAGCAGAACATGCGAAAAGGATATGATTTGAATCGCAAATACAAGGAGGCTCAGAAGCGTGAAGAGAGCAGAAAGGAGAAGGGGACAAAACGAATCGAAAACGAGAAGAAAAAAGTAGAGAATGATTGATCCTGAGTCTAATTAAGGAAACAACAGTGGAACTGTCTATCTGCGCGCACTAATCTCACGAACTACCGAACCGATTTTGTTCAGGTTTTCACCAATGGATGGACTGATTCCTATGGAAGATGTTTCCAATTGATTTAACTGAGTTAGGGGGGTTTTTGTCAATGAAGTGTGGAAAATAGAAAGGTAAAATACACTCGATAAAGAACAAAAAAAATTCGGATAAAAATTTACTATGGTAAATACCAAATTAAACGTAAAAATTTGAATAAAATTATTACACTATGATAAAAAAAAAATATAAACTAACGTTTTGTTAATTTCGAGTGCACGTGAGAATTTGATCGTATAATTTGTTTTGGCTTAGTGCTCAACAAGTGTCGATTTGTCTTCGCGCTTGTATGTGCAATCAGCTATGTTCTCCCTCACTCTAGTTCGAATTGCCTTGCCCCTGTTTACCCAATGTAATTCAATTCGCAAGAACAAGGCACCTTATAGACACCGGCATTTTAGGCACTTCGTAACATATTTTTAATTTTTCCACAGGTTCCAAACACTGGCTTCTGAAAATTCTCCTAATTTTATTTGTAACACCAATGCTTAATCCACTCAAAACGTCAAAATAAATATACTCTTTTAACCAAGGGGTAAACCGGTGTGGAATTGTGGTGTACAAAATTTTGAAATTGTCTAGAATTGTTTAGAATTTTTTGGCATTTTTTAAAAACGTGATGTTATTTTAAGCTACATAATGACAATTAAATTTTCATTTATGTCCATGCAGTTTTACTTTTCAAAGTTTGGATAATTAAAAAATATGTCTGACGGAAATGCAAGAAATATCGATGCAGATCACATTTGAAATTAGCAGGCAGTTTTCACAAATCAATTTAAATTTATTTTTTGTGGTCATAAGAAATGTTAAATAACATAATAAATTATTAAAAAATAAAGTTATTTTTCAGAGAAAAAAAAATTGCTAAATCGTATTTTTTTTATAAATATGAAAAATGTGTAGCCTTGCTTATTCAGTAGATTATTTCGTAATAATATTAAATGGAAATGAGAGTGTTTTATAATAGATATTTGCAGCGGGGATCGTTTTACATGTATCAAATAAGATGGCTTCGTGTAGATAATTTTTTTTTATTATTTTCTTTACGTTACTTTAAACAAACGAAAAAATATGGTAAATATAATTATTTTTAATATCATTAATAAAATAAATAAATCGTCCGTTATAGTTGCGATTGTATTTATTTAAAATAATGTTGAATCTATAAATAGAACATATAAAAAAAGTACTGTCAACAGAAACGTTGGTAAATAAGGGAGTAATGACTTTGAAGAATTAGCTGAAAAAGAAAAAATAAAAAACGTTTTATTGAACTGATTTCAAGGAAAATGGAATGAAACCAAACGTGATTCTTTTCTTCTAGCCTTATCACTTAATCCATCAAATAAGAGTAGCCTACTAGTAGGGATGAAAAGATCATTCTGGCACACTTGATTTGTTCTAACACCTTCAATTAGTATGACAGATTCCTTACTGTCATGCTAGTTTGCGGTACATAGATCTAATTAGGTTTCTGGAGTTTTGAAATTCACATCAGGTAGAAGACCGAAGTGGTCTATCGGACGCCTTGAGGAAAGACCCTAATCTCACCTCTACATTGTCACTAATTGGTGATCTAATGGTAAAAGTAAGCAAAGTAAGTCTTGTACCCTCGGCCGTACGTTGGTTAAGGTTCACAATGTACTCGGCCGCTTTTACTTTCCCAGGTTCCTCTGATACTCAATTATTTTAGGATGGGTAAACCTGGGAATGATTTGACTCCATAGTAGGTATTCAAAGTTAATTTTAAAAAGTTATCATAGAAATCTACATTGTATAAGCACTAGTCAATCAAAAGGCAGTATTTAGTCGCACAATCACATTACTTTTTTATTACAGATTCAGTGAGAGCCTACTACTATGTTAACATCTTCTAAATAAACAATTTATCATTCTTAGTACCATAAATTAGCTGATCACTGTTTAGAGGCTGTAGGAAAGACTCCAAAATATGGTACATCACAAATGGTATGATTTCCTGTTGTTTACATTGTTGAAATCTTAATATGTTATACTTCTCTATTGGCATTAGAGTTGCAGCACCTTGATTTGTCGAACAATGCATGCAAGTCAGGTACCTGTTATGATTCTGAACGTGTCACAAGCACTAATAGCAAACATGTTGACGACGTGTATATGTTATTACTTGCCGTGCTAACAACTTACTACACTCAGGTTCTTTATCCAGTAATAGTGACCTGAATCGTCCGGCTTTATTAATAATAAATCTGTGTAATCATCTCGTTCCTCCCTTGCAATTCGACGCCGATACATAATATTTTTTTCAACCATGCCATATACATTTACTAATAAACTAGGATTATTCTTTTCAAATTTGTTAATATCCTTCAGTGCTGCAGGGAATGTTACTTTGCTCGAATTATATTCCTTTAGTAGAGTGCTATTTTCCACATAATTATGCATATGCTCTGGATGACCCACACTTGAAAAACTTCTGATGGGCGTTTTTCACATTAATGAAATCTGTTTTCAATGCTATCCTGATTGGAGGTGAAACAAATGATGATGTATGAGACAAAATATTATAGACTGATTTCAATTCCCATATATACTATTCTCTCTATCGACCAGCCAGATCGTCTAGATGTCTAACATTTTTTTAATTTGTCTATAAGCAATTACAACGGTCAATGTGATTCTTGTACCATTCTTCAAAATTATCACCTTGTGTAAATAAGTTGTGTAGTAGTTAGAAAAATACTTTTCTATTAACACCACTTCACTTCAACTGGCAGTGTAACGTTAAATTCAGTTTAACACTGATACAAACGAGCGTGCTGATTTCTGAGGATCACGTCAAATAATTGACAAATTAAATTTGAAAAGAAATATATTTCGTAATTTGTGCAAAGAAATGCCTTTGTAATGTGAAAAACAGATATATCAATTCGTAGCGGGTACTAACTGTGTTGCTGCTACCTCTGCAATGATCGGAGCAAGAAGTAATGTTGTTGCCCGACAGGAACTGGTAACGAAATGACTAGAAGCTGAAAGCTTTTTTTTTTTTTTTTTTTTTTTTAGATCCCCCCCCCCTTGGGCACGTCAGCCAAGGACCTACACCCAGAAACAACACAAAAAAGAAAAGAGCCGTCAGTTAAATTTTGATTCGGTCAGATATGGACAATATAAAGGAACTAACGGATGAGATAATGGATGGTGAAGAGAAGGACAGAATATAAATGCACAATAAGAAGCCGAAAGCTATGATTTTTCATAATGTACTGAATGGAATTAAAGAAGAAAATATTAGGCTTATTTTTTTGCTTTCAGCATCCTAATCTTTTGTTTTTTAAATTTATTTATTTTAAATAAACTCTTCTTGTTTCGGCTTTGCGCCAGTCTCAACCGGTGGCGGAATCTTAATGAATTATTAGCTGTTTAATCCAAATCTTCCAGCCCTACTCCAGGCCTTGATGGTATACCTTATCTTGCTCTTAAAAATCTGTCTGAACTATCCCTTAACTTTCTTCTCAGTCTTTTCAATTCTTTCCTTTCCAGGGGTTCAATCCCTCCCCTCTTGGAATTCTTTTATTATTGTCCCTATTCCTAAGAAAAGTTCTTCCTTACGCCCCATCTCCTTGGCATCCTGCATCAGAAAATTGTTTGAGGGTATGCTAAACAAGCGTCTTGTCTGGTGGTTGGAACACCATAATGTGCTTCCTAACAATATGTTCGGCTTTCGGCCTGGTATCGGCCCTTCTGATTGTATCAGTCTTTTTGTGTCTCATTTATATAAGTCCTTTATCCAAAAACATTATACTCTGGCTTCCTTCATCGATGTTTCCTGTGCTTCCGACAATGTTCATCTCCCAACTTTAAGAGATAAAATGACAGCAATTAACATTCCAGTGAATTTCACTTCCCTTGTTATTAAGCTCATGTCCAATATCCACCTCTCTCCTCCATTATTTGACACTTCTAGAAAGGTTTTCTGCGGTCTTCCTCAAGGTTCCTCCCTCAGTCCTACTCTTTTTAACATTTATACTGCTAGTATCGCTTCCCTTCCTTTAAATTCCCACTCTTTATTCTTTGCCGATGATATTTTGCTTTTTTCCTCTTCCCACGATATTGACGCAGCTAATGATGCTCTCAAATCGTCCCTCAATTTCTTTGAAAGTGCTCTTGCCTCAATTAACCTTTCGATTTCTCCTTCTAAGTCCTCCTGCGTTGTATTTACCCTTCGCCCTTATAACCCTGCTTCTGTTAATTTATCCTTAAATAGCACAGCTATTGCTCGTGTTAATTGCTTTCGTTATCTCGGTATCTTTCTCGATAGTCGTCTGACTTTTTCCGAACATATTAAATATCTTTCCTCCTCCTCTACTAAACGGTTGAACCTGCTGAAGGCCCTGTCTCCGACTAAATGGGGTGGTGACTCTTTCATTCTTATTCTTCTATATAAATCCATCGTCCGCTCCAAGCTTGATTACTGTTCGTTCATTTATGCCTGCGCTTCCAAATCCCGTCTCTCTAAACTTGATGTGATCCCAAATTCTTGTCTTAGACTCTGTCTCGGTGCTCTTAAATCCTCTCCTATTCCAGCACTGCTTGCTGAATCGAATGTTCCTTCCCTGTCTATTCGCAGATCTTATTTGGGCTATCGCTTCCTTGCTAAACGGCTTTCTCTCTCATCTTCTTCTCTCATTTTTTCCTACCTTTCAATTTCTCGGAATTGGCGCTTTGTGCCTAGGAAAATTCCTATCCTGTCCCTTACTTCTCTCCGTCTTAGTTCATTTTGGCCGTATACAATTTCCTTTAATAGTCTGCCTTATTTCTCCTTTAACTTCAGCGATCTCTGCCATCCTCCCAGAGTATTTATTTCGCCTACACTTGCAAAATCTCTCCCTCCAGCTGTAATTAAACAGGAATTCCACAGTATTGTCAATTCTCTCTTCCCTTCTCATGTTACCATTTTCACTGATGGTTCTAAGGGGCCTGATGGGGTTGGTGCTTCTTTTATTCTTCCAGACTATAACTTCTCTGAATCCTTCTGTCTTCCTTCTTTCTGTTCCATATTTACAGCCGAGCTAATGGCTATTTTACGTTCCATTATTTTTATCTCCTCCAATTGTCTTTCTTCCCAGTTTCTGATCATATCCGACTCCATGAGTGCTCTTCAAGCCATCTCTTCTCCTCTTCCTAATCATTCCTGTGATTTTTCTATTCTCCGCATACGTTCTCTCATTTGGACTCTCTCTTCTCTCCATGGAATCCATGTTGACTTGCTGTGGGTTCCTGGTCATTCTGGCATCTCAGGTAATGAGATGGCTGATTCTTTGGCTCGGGTTGCTGCTTCTTCTTCTACAGTCTTCTTCAAAAAAATCCCATCCTCTAATCTCTTGCCTTTGTGTAAACATTTTCATCTCAGATTTTGGTCGAATATGTACCCTTCCTCCTTTTCTAATTGTCGCTCCTTTTATCTGTCAGTTCAGCCTAATCTTCCTTCAAATCCTTGGTTCCTTCTGTTTCCTTCACTTCCTCGCTCTGTTGTTGTCTCCATCGTGCGTTTGCGCTTAAACCATTCCTTGCTACCTTCCTCACGCTTTCGCCTCTCGTTGACCTCTTCCCCATGTTGTCCTCTCCATTCAAACGATGCGGTTGTTTGTGACACCGATCACGTGTTCTTTGAGTGCTCTGCTCTTTCGGTGGAGCGCTCGGCTCTATATTCCCACTTGCTTGGGCTGGGGCTTCCTGCTCCTTTTTGTGCTCGTTATATTCTGTCTTTTCCTTCTACACTTATTTGTTTCCTTCTTATTAGCGATAGCTGATCGCCTCACTGTATAACTTTCGTTTTCCCTTAATTGTTTCTGGGCAAAGGTCCTCGGTTGACGAGCCCAATTAAAAAAAAAAAAAAAAAAAAAATCTGATTAAATTATATGGCCTGTACCCCTTGTTTATACATTTTGTGCGATTTCACTGAGTTTTTATGTACACACGTGTGCGGCGCATATAAATTTTACCAACTGTACAGAGCCTAATGCTAATAGTTCCTTCTACCTCTCAATTCAACCTAACCTTCCTACTAATTGTTGGTTCTCAGAATTTCCTTCTTTTCCACGTTCTGTTGTTGTCCCTATTATTCGTCTACGCTTCAATCACACTCTATTGCTCGCTTCCCGTTTCGTTTGTCTTTGGTTTCATCTCTCTATTGTCCCCTACATCCTAATGAAGCAGTTGCGTGTGATGCTAATTACATTTTCTTTGAGTGTTCTGCTCTTTCTGCGGAACGCTCTTCCCCTTATTTACTCCTTTTAAAGTCAAGGCTTCCTGCTCCCGTCCTATATCCTGTTCATTCCGTCTCAGTCTGTTGTTCCCGCCATTGGTTCCTTTATTTCTGTCATTTCCGATTGAATTAAGTTTTAATCTTTTCTTCCTATTGTTTCTAGGTGAGGTCCCTGGTTGACGAGCTCAAAAAAAAAAAAAATCCTAAGCTGCTTTCATGTGTATTCATTTTAATTAATTACATTTTATGGTAAAAATAAAATAATTATTTTTTTCATAATTACGTAATTTATTAACTGTTTTATTTATGCTCATCTTATGTTTTTAATTTTTTGCTTTTTTATTTAAATTATTATTTTACACTTTAAAAGTAAAATTTTGTGTAAATTTCTTTCATTTATTAATTCTAGATTCGGTTATAAAAATTTTTCAATATTTGTTCGTGGCCACTTTTTAATTCTTTCAAATCTTACCCTTTTTTCATTTTTAAATTGGTCTGGTAAGAAATTTCACAGTTTCGGTGTTTCAGTGGTCTCGTCTAAATATAATTATTGGCCCCCTTTATTCAGTTTTTTGGTGGTATTAATATGCTCCTATTCGTGATTGGATATTTTTATTTTATTTTTTGTAACTGTTTTTGTTGTATTTTTGTGTACATAGTTTTTACGTTAATATACATTTTTCAGTAATAATGTAATAACGAATAGAGATTATATAGGCTTATTTATTTCCTTATCAAAAATTAATAATTTGAGGAATTTTTTCTTCTTAGATTTTTCTCGTATCTTATAATTTTCGAAATAATTATTTTTCATCCAAAAGGAGAGATTTATTTGGAATTCTGTTACCTCCGTTACCGCGTGGTCTCCTTTTTTTCGCTACATTTCGTGTAACTGTTGTTCTCGTAATTTTCGAATTGTCTTTTGTATTTCAACCTTTCTGATAGTACTGTTGGGAGCACTTGTTTTTTTTTTGTTTTTTTTTTTTTTTGATTCTGATTAACTTTTTGCACGAAGATCTCTTATTATAAAGCGCAAAACTTTTTTCATTAACAAACTTTATTATATTTTTTTTCCAGACTTTGTTGATAAATATTTTTACATTTCACCATAAAAACCTTCTAGCACTAGGCGACGCTACCGGTACCTCTTGTATATTTATTGCGCATTGTTGATTGTAGATTATTGTTGATTAACAGTAATAGTTACGGAATTTAATTAGTGATTCGATTATCTAAAAATTATATCGTGAGATTTTTATTTTATTTATTTGTTTTTTTTTTGTCCCGTCATTAAGCAACCTGGACCCCAAAAGTCTTTGAATTTTCAGCCTTATAAACGTTTGTAAAAAAAAAAAAAATGCTAAAGAAATAAAGTCTTACTTTACCGGTTTAGTGAATTTTGAGCGTCTATTAATAGGGGGAGTGAATGAGAAGGTTGTTTTTGACACTGTAAATATATATACTTTTTACTGTCTGCTCCTGACCGCTGGGTCATCTGTAGATTATTGTAGAATGGATTTCTGTCCGCTGCCAGAGATTTCGAAATATGGGTGAGCTAAATTAAATTCGCGATCGGATTTCTTTCTTACAGCTACAGCTGTCATCGAGAAACGTACCCAGGTGTCTAATTGATTTGACCTGTTCTAGTTTTGTCCCATCTGCTTCTATTACGCATTGCACAGGCTTCTTAGAGAACACTATTACTTTTGTTTTAGAGCTGTTGATGGTGAGCCCATAAGCTTTGCTATAGTCTATCAGTTTGTTCATTATTTTTTGCAGTTCCTCCTGACTATCAGCTATAATGAGACAGTCATCTGCGTATCGAATATTATTAATTGTGTCTCCATTTACCTTGATCAACCCGTCATTCTCATCAAACGCCTCTCTGAATATTGCTTCGGCATATAAATTGAAAAGCAGAGGAAACAGTACACATCCCTGTCGAACTCCTTTTTTAATTTCTATATCCTCCGATGTTACGCTTTCGATTCGTATCTCAGCCGTTTGCTTCCAGTACAGCTGACTTATTATGCGCAAGTCCTTCCTGTCTATAGGGATACCCTCTAAAATTTCCATCAATTTTTCATGTTGCACACAATCGAAAGCTTTATGGTAATCCATGGCGCACGCGTATACATTAATATTCATATTCCGACAGCGCTGTGTGAGCATACGGACGGCGAATAGGGCTTCACGAGTGCCCATACCATTTTTGAAACCGAATTGTGTATTTCCCACTTACTCTTCACACTGTAAGAAAGAAATCCGATCGCGAATAGAGCAATCGAGAGCAGTGCTCATAAAAATGAAGAACCTGCTCAGCAGAAGGGAATTAAATCTTGGATTACGAATTAGAATTCTGCGCTGCTACGTTTTCTCGGTCTTACTGTATGGCAAGTAGAGTTGGACGTTAGATGCTTTATCAGAAAGAAGTATACAGGCCTTTGAATTATATTCGTATAGGCGTATGCTGAAAATTCCGTGGATCTTAAAAGTTACTAATAAAGAAGTCCTCAAAAGAATCAATAAATGCCCGGAATTATCACATTCGATTAAGGAAAGTAAACTACGTTATCTAGGCCACATTATGAGAGGCCAAAAATATGAGATTTTACGTCTCATTATGGAAGGAAAGCTTTTGGGCAAAAGATCAAAAGGGCGCCCACAAAATTCGTGGACAAATGACTTTCATCGTTGGTTCCGCTGTTCACCCATTGAAATGTTCAGATCTGCCATGTCTAGAAAAGACATTGCCGTGTTGATCGCCAACCTTCGTAACGGAGACGGCGGATGAAGAAGAAGAAGAAGAAATTAAATTAACCCAACTGAACGGTTTTCTCCTTCTTAGTCTTCGGACTGTCCGGTAAATCGACAGTCGGCTAATTTTTATGATTTTGCAAACTGCATGCCTTTTACAAGTAGTTGTATCTTCAATGACTTCCTGTAGGTACGGAATCTGTAAGTTATGGTGTTTGCTATAAACCGAGGAGCACTCCAGCTTTTCTGTTGCTTTCCAATAAAAATCCCAAAACATATCACTTCCTATCCTATGCGACGAAATCACTAATGTCAGGTATCATGAATTTACCAAAAATCTATGAGTCAACCCCCACCATACTCCCCCCATGGAAAACTACAGCTTTGAATATAGACCTCTCACTCTTAGAGCTGAACAAACATTCCCCTACTAATACTATTCTGAGCGCTTTCCATGGACTTCTCCTGAAATACCCGTCCTCGTTAATTCTGTTTACCGACGGTGCCAAATCAAACTCTCTCGTAGGATGTGCCGTAATCTCTGAACAGATAGGTACTATCCGTTACGTTCTTCCACATCTTTACTCCGTGCTCTCTGCCGAATTATTCGCAATTAAACTGGCAGTTGAAATCTGCGTACAGTCCAAACAAAACTGCCTCATCTGCACTGACTCTTTAAATTCTTTAACATGTCTGCTAAAGTCCCACGATAAGTCGCAGCACCCGATAGCTAAAGAAATACTATCTACGATAGCTAATGTGGACATCAAGATCATATTTGCTTGGATACCAGGACACAAAGGTATTCCACAGAACGAATCAGCAGACCGCGCCGCGAAAGAAGCAACGTCATGCTTTCCTGTAGCAAACAACCAAATACCTGCCAACGACGCTGTTCAAGAAATAACCAGTAGCCTATCAAAGGAATGGTTCGACTCGTGGCTCAACACCCCAACGTCGAATAAGCTTCGTTCCATCAAAGAGGACACTAACTTGTGGCAATCGTCGTTCCGGCCAAGCAGAAAGGAGGAAGTAGCACTGTGTCGACTGCGCATTGGCCATACACGGATTACTCACCAGTTCCTCTTGAACAAATCCTTACCACCTCTATGTGAAACCTGTTCCTCAGTTCTCTCCGTCCAACACATTCTATTAGACTGCAACAAATATAATCACACTCGCACCACGTTTTTTCTTCCGTCTACCTTGAAAGAACTCCTAAGTAACAATGAAGTAAATATAAAAAAATTATTCGCTTATCTCAACTCCACTAACCTTCTATCACAACTATAGAATCCTAACTTTCCGTGCCTCTGGCCTTTGTTGCAGTTCATGGCACGTAAATGAAGAAGAAGAAGAAGAAGAGGAGCATTGTTTAAATTTAAAAGTAATATTTTTTTTATTATTATATTCTTGCACTCATCACCAAGGGACCTTTACTAAGAAATTATTAGAAAAGGAAAAATTCAATTATACTTTAATATGGTCGAATATTATTAATAAAAAGGAACACGTGTTAGAAGGGGAAAAAATGATTTCGTAATCTGATATCTTTTCTGAATCTGCCATACAACCACTTTTTATTCACAGATCGCAGCTTGGGTACAATTTTCTAAATAAACGTCTTTCTATACCTTCATCTAGTCTTATCCCTTCCTATCTTTATATTAAAAATCAGTGACATTTTGCTTCTTATAAAATCCCGATCCCTTCTCATGTAGCAGCTTAAGTCTTCAATTTTTCACCTCGTATTTTTTTCTTATTCCAAGCTTCCTTACTTCCCCCGTGATTTTGTCAGCATTTGACAGACTATTAATTTCTTCTTTATGCCTCTCTAGACCAGCTCTACCGCACATTCTATAATCAAAATCGAATTCTTTCACTTGCTTGACATATCCTTTCCTTCTCATCTAATATTCTTTACTGATGGTTCTAAAGATGAGTATGGGGTGGGCGGCGTGTTTAGCTCCCTCTCACTGCATCAATCTGAATCCTTCAAGCTTCCTTCCTTCTGTTCTATCTTCACAGCGAAGTTTATCTCTATTTTACGTGGAATTTCCTTTATTTCATCCATAAGAGGGATCAGTAAACGCCGATTCCAAAATTGTTCTTCAAACTATTTCTTCTCTTCTTTCTCATTCATCCAAATCTATTATTCTCTCAATTCGTTCTCTCATCTCCAATTTACTCTCATCCAGCTCTATTACTATTGATCTTTTGTGGGTTCCCAGTCATTCTCGTATCGATGGCAACGAGTCAGCGGATTTTCTAGCCCCTTTGGTCGCCCGCGATGGCCCTTTATTCTGCAGTTTTTCTGCCTCGGACATCCTCCGTCTTTCCTCAGCCAAAAATGAATATTATTTTTACGATTTTTCACCTCTTGTATTGTAAATTGATTAAACTGTTTGAAATTATCTGTTACCACTTGTTCCGTAGTACCTTCAATAATTAAATTATTGCCATTGCATCCTTGTAAGATATGATACACGCTGTCCTGAAAATTGCACCTAACACAATTTTCGGAACCCGCAATTCCATACTTGTACAAGTACACTTTAAATATTCCATGTCCAGTTATAAACTGCACATTAAAAAAATTTGGGATAAAAACTTTATTATTTAATCTTTCTTTAATATCCGGAAAAAACTGATATGCAATACCGTTGTAATTATTCCAAATTTGCTGAAATTTATCTATATAATAATTTTCCAGAATAATTTTTAGGTTTTTAGCGTTTAGTAATTGATTTTGATAGGTAAACTGGTTTTTATGAATATATTTTACATTACTAAATTCATTATTCAGCTTAATGTTATGTTTAATATTAAATAAAGTGATATGTTTTTCAATTTCCATACCCATCGGTTTAAGTCCTGCAATAACTAAAGCTGCTTTATAACTTATCGTTCTATACGATTTTATTAGTTTTATAATGATAAGTCTTTGATAGCTATATAACATTTTCTTAAAACGTTGTATTTTTAACATATCGGTATACATGATACTGCCATACAATATATTGCTTAGTATTACTGTCTTGTACAATATTATTCAATTTTTGTAGTTGTTGGGTCAAAGCCTCTGGTGTGCCTAAAAAAATATAAAATAATATTATTATTATTTTATATATAAAAAAAACAATAAAAATATGGAGTGGGAACAAGTTTCAGCAAACTGAAACACACAATGGAACAACAGAAAAAGTGAACACTTAATAAATACATGGTCAGTTTCGCAAACAAGGGTATTAGTAGAATATAGAGGACAATGTGGGGAGGAAGCTAAGTTGATAAAGAACAAAAACGGAATGAAGGCGGTAGAGTATGGTTTAAATATGTAGGCGAACAACGGAGTCGACAGCAGAACAGCGAAGTGAGAGAAATAGAAAGGGAAACACGGATTATCAGGAAGACTTAGAAAAACAGGAAGCATAGTTATTCGATCTAAATTTGAAATGGTAATTTTCATGCAACGAAAGGAGATAGAGGTGGGATTTGTTAAAAAAAAAGAGCAACCTGAGCCAAAAAATCAGTCGCTTCATTATAAAAGATGCCTGAATGACTAGGAACCTACAGTAAATCAGTTTGAATGGAATGATAGGAAGAAGGAATGTAGATAAGTGAACGTGTACAGAGAACAGAAAAATCACAGAAATGATCAAAAAAGGAAGAACAGAGAGCCGAAGTTTTAGTGATTAACTCATTTTTGATTATGGGACGGAAGAAACTATCTTCACGGATGGTTCGAAGTCTGTTGCTGGAATTGGGGCCGCTTTTATTATTCTCGTGCTTAGCTATTCTGAATCCTTCTGACTTCCTCCCTTTTCTCTGTTTTCCTCATTGAATCCATGGCAATTTTGCATACGGTTTTTTTTCATATCCTCGACTAATTGTATATCTAATTGTAAGTTCTTTCTATACTCTGATTCGAAAAGTATTTCATTAGCTACCTCTTCTCCCTTTTCTACAGCATTCACTGATCTAACTGTTCTTCACATTCGCACCTTGATATCCAATTTATTTGCATCTCATTCTATCTTAATTGATCTACTATGCATTCCCAGTCGTTGTGGTATTGTTGGTTATACCAATCTTCAAATGGAGACTAAAATCCTCTCTGTGACCACCAGAAGAATGGAATCTTGATTAAATCGTGTAATTATCTTAAACAATTCAATAAAGATTTTTAACAACTGGAGATTTGTTCCTTAAAAAATACCTCTTCTCAGTAAAGGAACAAACAGATATTTCAAGTTTCATCCTGCTCTCATATACACTTTTCGAGAGCTACTTTTATAAAACATATGATATTGATTATTTTAAAAATTTAAAGAAACCTCCCGCCTATTAATGTAAACACGGTTCTTCTTAACTTTCTTAGGTCGCACTATATACCTTCATTTTTATATTTACTGATGTAGCGAAATTTCAAAGGAATAGTGGTGCAATTACTTTTGCCTTCTATATCCCTGATATAACGACTATGAAGTTCAAACCATCACCAGAGGCATCTATTTTTACTGCGGAGCTTCTGGCTATAAATAAAACACTGGAAAATATCTTAAATGCTTTTTGCTGTAAAAGCCTACTTATTCCATTTTCTGATAGCCAACAAATTTTAACTGTTCGCAGCCAGAGCAGTTTTAATTGCAGCTATCATTCGGTCATCTACGATATTAGGAAAAAGTGCTTAAATATCTCAAGACAAGGGGACGCTTTAAATATGGTGGATTCCAGGATACGTAGTTGCGCTGGATTAATGGAGTTATTTTTCTGTATATCCCTTTAATTGATCTGGTCGAACTTACGAAGAAACAGAACAGAGATGACTGGTTACTGTATATTCGAGGAAGTCTTCATTGCGGCAGGTCGTACTACTGCGTATATCCTGTTTCACCTTCTTCCCTCTAGTTTTATTCTATTTCTACAACATCGTCAATTGAGCACGATCTTTTGTAATGATTATTTGCTGTTTTTGCATATAGGTCATTCTAGGCTGGGACTCAACTTTCTCAATGTTGACTTTTCTTGCACAATGTTCCAATCACTCCTGTAATAACTTTAGAGAAAATATCAACCATTTAATATTTAATTGTCGTCGGCTCGACAATCGTAAACATGCCCTCGAGGTTGAACTAATAGCTAACAATATATTTCCGCCCTATCATATGTGTTGCTTTCCGTAGGTATTCAGGCACTAGTAGCGCTATTTAGTTTTTTCTGCGCATTAATAAGCAATGCATGTTTTTGTATTCCCTTTGTTTTCTTTTTTTTTTAAACAGTTTTTGTCCATTGTTGAGCGGTGTCTTTTTTTTCTTCTTTTTATTCTTCTTTTTAGTCTGAAAAGATTTTTTTTTTTTATGGGTTTGTCAACGAAGACACTAGCCGAAGAAATAATAAGAAGGAGAAAATAAACTTCTATTCTTAAACGTTTATGGATAAATCATAAAAATAATTCAAGGCAGGAATAACAGTATAAGAAGCACCGGTAAGGGGCGTAGGGATACCGAGTTTTAGCAGAGAAAAGAGTAGAAGAACGATTGCTCAGCGGAAAAGATCGAACATTCAAATAAAACGTGATGGAGGTCACATGCATATGGAAGGGGGATGAAAAGGACAAAATGGAGTAGAAGCAAATGAAAATTGACAAAATGATGCAAGAATGAGACTATGATTAAAACGAAGGCGACAAATAGCCGGAATTGTGGAGCATTTAAGAGTGGGAAAGCCTAGGATTGTCGAATAGAGAGGCAATAGGAGGCGGGATTCGGAAGTGAAAAAGAATAGGAGTTGAGTCATAATTTGGAATGAGCGACTGAGGAAGGAAGAACAATGTTATGAGCTGGAAATGTGTCCAAAAATTTGAAACTAGAAACCGAAGAATGGGCTAAGAAATATGCACTAATTTATTATGCTCAATGTTTGAATGACCAGAAATTTACTAAAAATCGATCTCGATCAAGTGAAGGAGAACAAGATAATGGATGGAAGTATGAGAAGTATCACATAATGGGAAAAGGGAACAGGAAGAAGCGATGAGTTTGCAAAACACTTTTAGAATTTAAGCTTTACTTTATGGAAAATTTGGCGGTAAAGAACAAAGAAAACAATGTGTAAAATATCAGTAACTTTTGCACAAAAAAAAATTGGCCAAAAGGAGGGATGTTTAAAATATTTGGAATAATTTAAGGCAATACAAAAAAAATGCAAAATCAACTCCATCTGGCCTTTTGGAATCGTCAGTATAGATAGCGATGTATGTAAGAAAGAGAGAACTTACAGCGCTGGAATATTCGATTCTGGCGACATATTGGGGAAAAAATTTAGAATAGATCGGCAAAGAAATAAATTTAATAGCATGAAGATAATTAGAAAAATTGAAATAGAAATATGGGAGTTTATCATGACGATAAATATATGGTGAAAATTGAAGAAGACAAACGGAAATAAGGGATACGATTGGAGTTTAATTAGAGGTGAATCGCCATTTACGTAGGATAGAGGAGTAAAAAGAAACAAGAGGAGAAAAATAAATAGGCAGGCACTTAATCAAAAAGCGATAAACTAAATAGGATATCTATTAATGAAGAGAGGAGGAATATGAGATCCAGCAAGGATAGCCGGAACTGGGGTTGATCTCAGGACACCAAGACAGAAACGACGGCAAGTATTTTGAATGCGATCTAATTTTGAAAGAAGAGACCTGGAGGAATTTCCATAAATAAAGCAACAGTAGTCTAGGATAGAGCGGATAAAAAATTTATAATGGAACATGAGTAAGAAATACGGATTGTCATTAATAATATTAGTGTGAGAAAGCGATTTTAACAGATCGAGTTTTTTGAGAAAGAAATTTGAAAAGATGTTTTATGCCGTTTGAGGTACACTGAACCAATTTCAACGTATATGATAATATAGATGAGCTGGTCTAATGGATGTCTCTCTCCAGGTTAAGAATAAAAAAAAAAAAAAAAATGAAGAAGAAATACGAATTTGATATTTCTTGCGTAAATAAGTATGAAAAGTAAGAAAAAGATAGTTTGGCTGGAGTTTTATGTGTTTAGTGTTAAAAAATTAGAGCGGTTAAATTATTCGCTCTTTTTAAGAATAAAGAAATATAGGGAAATGCCCGCACAAAACGTGGATAAGTATTATATAATAACGACCCATTTAAAGATTTATATAAAAAATTTTAGAATTTGCAGGGTTATTGCTTTTGATCAGCTTATTTTATTGCCCCGTGTCATTTTGTCATCATATAAGTGCGTTTATAAACATTATATATAGACACGTGCGTTAATTAAGTATTTTAGAATGGGAGCTTAGAGAACTTATAGACCGAGCCGGTATAATCAGATTAATGGTAATTATCGGGTAGCTGGTCGGGCGTTGCAAACGAATTATTAAATTCGGTCATAAGGTGTACTGCTCTAGTAGATTTTCACAACAACTGCTGATTGTGGTGCATACATTGGCGGTGGTAGAACGACGTTATAAGTTGGATTTACTAGATTATAGAGAAAGTTTTTGCTATGAAAGTAGACGTTCAGTGTTAATATAGTGCATATGATGTTGTAATAAAAACGTACATATGTGTATATGTAATAAAGAAAGTCCGTGTCATACAGATAGTCTCCAATTAGGGTGCGAAACAGTCGTACTATTATTACGGTCTTTTCATATTGCGGTTGCATGAAGAATTCTGAATGGAAATTAGTCTTACGTAGCCGTAAAACTGTGTCTTTGTAGCAAATATTCAAACAATCTGAAATTCAAAAAATCCGTTCCCATTCAAATCTGAGTTGTTCAAATGCATAAAGGTGGTGTGTCTGTATTTGACGGGTACCGTGTTTCGTATAAAACATAGAACGGTAGAAATTCCGCGAAACATGGGGCGATAAAATATATGGTGTTGGTCCCGTAATCATCATTTTCCTTTCCTTGCTGATCAACTGGCCTTGACTACTTCTCTGTGAGAATATATTTAGCGGATGTTTCGCGTTTCATTGTGTTGAGATAGAACGTTTTTCGTTTCAGCATAAGGAATGGTTCAATTAAAAACAACTCTAATCAGACAGGAACTATGAAGTGTATATTTTCCGAAGATTTTACGCTGAGTATGATCTAATTAATAGTCTTAATATTTTTGGATGTATAATTAAACATAAGAAATTGGAAAAATTGATTAGTTTCCTAAATAAACTTTTATTACGAAGAGTCGCATTTCAAAGTATATTTTTTTCTTATATTTTTAGAAGAAAAGGCGGGCTTTTACGAGCAGTCTGCGATTAAAATCGGCGCTGCCCTCTCTCTATCCGAAATTATCAGATTTATTTTCAACGTTGAGATGAGAAAAAAATATCGCCTTCTTTTAAAATCTGGCTTTGATATTGCACTACTGTTCTCTGTGATAAATTAAAATGTTTTTAACAAAGATATAAAAACATATTACGGTACTAATTGAAAAAGCAAGTATAAAAAATATACGTAAATTATGCACTGTGATCATGAACGATATAGTTCGAAACTAGTCAGTGTTAATGTTTTTCATATTTGTTTTTTCAATTATACCATAAAACATTGCATGTTTTTATATCTTTGTTATTAATCGAGTGAATATCTTACATGTTTGTTAAAATGCTTACGATTAAAATGGCTTTACTGAAAATGCACGAAAGGATAATATTCAATATGTGTAAAAATCTTATTTCCAACGTTTTTTAAAAAAACCGAGAAAAAATTAATATCAGTTTAACATTTTTCGTCAATAATGCACTCCATTTTAAATGAGTACTTTAATTTTCCCTAATTTTTATAAGTGTTCTATTTTTTAATCTTCCTTTTTTATTTATCTGTTTGTTTTTAATAATGCACTAATTAATCCGTCTATATTATTTTAAACCGCTCAGCCTCTTCTCAAATTTAAACTGAACGGCAATATACCGCATTAATTTTAGTAACTGTTTTTTAATCGCCTTTTTCCTACGTTTTTTCTTCTGTCATTTTTTTTTTCATTTCATTTTTTCATCACTTCATTTTCCGGGAGTTTCAACTGAAAAGATTTTGTAAAAAATACATACATCCGGGAGGATTATAACGGTACACACAAAAAGGAGTAATAAAATAAAAAAAATAAAAAATAAGCTGTCAGAAAAATGTGGTAAAAAATATCTTACGTTCTCCGATGTCGACTTTATGACATTTTATAGAAAATAATTCAGAGCTTTTTTTGTTCTTTTTACTTTAACTTAATCAAAACTTTTTCAACTTTTGAACTTTTTCACATAATATGTACAATTCCAGTAGATAAAGATAATTTTTCAATCGAATTAGTAACAAATATAGCGGATTTATATTCTGAAATTTTTAAAGAAGACGTAGAATGTTTAAAACTGATCCGCATATGTTTCTCGATTCATGCGAAAAAAACGCATAGTGAATAAAGCGCACACACAGAAATGTGTAAAATAAACGCACAATTAGTTAAAAACCGGTAGCACAACTGTATAGTTCAGTTGGTTCTAGTTACACCATGCTCACCTCCTACCCCTAAAAACCGGTTACAATAATTTTATCCTAATTCCTAGCTCTTATTGTCAGTGTCATTTCTGTTCTCGCAGTTGTTTAGTCATCTCTGTAGCAGCAGTTTATCAGTATATTTATTTTAAGGAATTTCTGGCGGTGGAGAGGCGGTCAGCTGTAACGTGTGTGTGAGTATGCGGAATTGTGCATATGCATATAAAATGCGGGTATGCAGAGGAGATGGTTTCATGTTGGTATATGTGTGTATATATATATATATATATAGATGTATATGATATATAGACGTATATGTGTATATATATAAATAGATGTATAGTAATGTATATAGACCGTTATGTATGTATATCTGATAAGTACGGCGATTAATAGTGTAACGTCGATAACCGTGTTCTGAATTACAATCTGCCATAGCTTAATATTTGGAGAAATGTGATCAATTTATTCGCTCTCTACCGTCATTTTACGTTCCACTAATGCCGTCTCCATTTCAAATTTGTAATATGTATGAGCGGATACATTCAGTTTTTAAGAGCTTTTACAAAGAATGCAAATTGGAAGTACGTGAGAGTAAGAGGGTGAATAAATATAGTCCTAAAAATGAATGGATGAGTCAAAAAATATCTAATTTTATGAAAATTAGAGATCAGTACTTTAAACATAGTAAAGGAACCAATATTCGATATAAAAACTTATTTAGAAAATATCGAAATATAGTTACAACTGAAATAAAGAATGCGAAACAGAAGTTTTACCAAAGTTAAATAGTGAAGGCAAATAATGATAGTGAAAAAGTGTGGAATGTAATTAACAATATCGTTAATAAAAAAAATAAAAACAATAGATGATTTCATTATAAAACATTTTTGGGAATACTGCAATAGTCGCTGAATAATTTAGTGACTGCTTTATACGTTCGGTGGAACAATATAGTCACAAATGTCACATTCGGTTATTGAATACGAACTCTGATAATTTCATTTTGTCTTCCATTTTTATTCCATCTGCAAATAAATCCCAAATAGAAGTAATAATTAACGATATAAAAGTTTATAAGGCACCTGGATGGGATGAAATTAGGGTTTAAGATATTAAACATAACTCAAATATCTTTATTCCTATTTTGACTAATATGGTCAACTATTCCATAAAGGAAGCTAACACTCCTGATGGGCTTATAAGAGGTATTGTTAGACCGATATATAAAAAAGGAGCGAAAAATCAATTTGAAAACTACCGTCCAATAACAACAACATCTGTAATAGCTAAAATTTTAGAACACTATATTGATAAACATTTAAGCAATTATATGAAAAAAAACAACTTACTTTATGAAAATCAACACGGTTTTAGAGAGAAAAAAGATCCACGATAACATTACTGAGAACGATTGTAAATAAGATAAATATAGGACTATCGATGGGGAACCAGTTTTTAATTACATTTGTTGACCTATCCAAAGCATCTGATTTAGTTGACCATGGATTATTGATCAAGGACCAAGAAAATCTGGGCATTAAAAATAATCAACTTAAGTAGTTTAGGAATTATATAACAAATAGGAAAAACATGGTCACAATCGCAGGGAATAAAAGTGATGAAAAAACTATTTAACACGGCGTAGGTCAGCTGATGATATTGCTTTATTAATCGAGCACTGTGTTTAATTTATAAATTAAGCCTTTATGCCAGACTCGATCGAATGCCTGTGCAACATCTAAGAATACAGCGACACAGTACAGTTTTTTTTTCAAAATCTTGCATAATGTATCTTGTTACACGATGTACTTGATCAATCGTTGAGTGGTAACTACGGAACCCAAATTGATGATCTGGAAGCTTATCCGATATATATATATTAGAAATTGTGATTAATTCCTGCTATGTACGATCTAGGGGGATTAACAGTAAAATAGACCCAATGTAGAGGAATAGGTATTAATAAAATTAATGGGGAACATACCAAAGGAAATTCGAAATGAACAAAATCTGGAGAGATGGAAAAACAAGGTTAAAATTTGGTTGATAACACGGTGTGTAAAGAGCAATAGAAATAGTAACAAAAAAAAAAAAAGTATCGTAATGCTAGTAATAACCACTTATTGACGCTACGTTGACATGAGACTCGTTACTATCTCCAGTTTTAAGCTGCTAATGAGAGAGTGGTAGCTGTATAAAAATTACATTGTATTATTGTAATATATAAGTGTTATCATATTAAGGTATTGTAATAGGAAATATTATTTTAGATGATGGTATAATTCTAATATAAATGATTAATAATGAGAGTGTGGATTTTATAGTATAGTAATATATAAGTTAATACATTTTATGCTGTAACAGAAAGTAGTACTTAAGTTAAGTTGATGTTATATTGTACGAATAAATGATATAATTATGTTCGGAACCCACAGACGGGCTAGTGCCTTGTGGGACCCGCAAATTATTAAAAAAAAAACAAAAAAAAAAAAATATGTTTTAAGTCGCTCTAAGAGCAGCTTTTTATTTAAATTTGGCTAAAAATGGTAACGGCGAAATTGGTCTGTAAGACGTTACCAATTTTGGCGGCTTGTCTGATTTTTTCAGCATAAGAATCTGTGCCGTTTTAAATATTGTAGGAACATGTTGAAGACGCAAGCTACTGTTATACATATATGTTATAAACAGTACAACTTTCGCTAAATATATGTAGCTTTTTACCGGTTCAGTGATGCTGCACTCACAATAGTTTTTTCTCGTTGTATGCAAACAGCTTGTTGAGTGAAATTTTATGTTTAGCTGGTAATTTTGGTAGTGATTATTTGGCTTAAATCACAGTAACTTTTGTTTTTTCTGCATTTATCTGTAGTCCTTTATCATGTAGCCACAGATTTAAGTTATTTAGGTTCTCTTGAAGTTGATGTTCAGCATTACTGATACTCCTGTTTGTTGGTATCAGAGCTATGCCATCCGCATATGCGAATACTTTACCGTGTTTTATTGCTTCGTCTAAGTTCCCCATATAAACAAAGAATAGTAGAGCAGAAAAAATTGGTTTACAGATTTCCTTCGAGAAAACAGAATATATGTATGACAAACGTTAGAACCTCACCCCGATATATGTGTACAAAATATGGAAAAATCAAAAAAGTTAAAAATTTCAGATACTTAGCTGAGGTTATTGAGAAAAACGGATTGGATGGGGAAGCACTGAAAATAAGGGCAAGAAAAATGGAAACGGCTTTTCAATTAACAAGAAATATATACAACAAAAAATCAATGTCGATAAATACCAAGATAAGAAACTACAATACAGTCATTAAACCGGAGTGCCTATATGCCGCTGAGTGCTTAAAGCTAAATAATATAGAAAATATTGGAAAAAAAAGAAAGGAAGATCATAAGAAAAATTCTTGGCTCTCAAAAAATAGGAGAAACATTCAAGAACAGGTCAAATGAGGAAATATATAAGAAAGTAGAAAAACTATCCGACGTAATGAGGAAAAGAAGGTTGGCATTTTATGCGCATATCTAGAAAATGGATGATACCCGGTTAACTAAAAGAATATTTTAACATTTTGATAGATTGAAGTCCAGGCCAAGGTGGTTCTTGAACACGAAAAAAGATCTTAATAAAGCGCAAATAGAGATATCAATTATTGAAAACAGAACAGAATTTAGGAAGAAAATTAAAGAACTCAATGGCTTTAATAAAATCAAAAGGAAGGGAACAGGGCAGAAATGGACAGATGATCGGAAGAAAAAGCACAGTGAAATAATGAAGAAATACTGAGAAGAACGAAAAAGGAAAAGTTTGCTGTTTTCATGCGGTCCATAGATGGGAAAATTCGAAGAGAAGAAGAAAGAAGATAAGTTGATTAGCCAAATATAAGATACCATGTATGTGAAAACTAGCCAAATCAAATCGTGAGCTTTAATATATCCTAAATATTTGCTGTTGTTTCTATTAGCGTTTAATTTCACTTTGTAGGGGATTACATAGTGGTCCCAAATTCTGTGATCCGATACATAAGAAATATCTCTTGTGTTATTTCTATGTTTTGTATATATGTGATCTAAGCAAGATTCTATGCGCTTATTCCTCTGAATTTCGATCCTTGCGACCTTATTGATTTTTTCTTCGAATCCATTGCCCGCTAGTATACGACCATCAACGGAATGTTCAAACCTCTTGACAGCTCCACTTATTACTGATTCGGAATGACATTTTTTATTAATATTCTGGTGGCAGCAATTACTACAAGATACCTCTTGAATAACCTTATTTGATTAATGAAAGAAACACCCTATTTGCAGAATTTTTCTAGCTGCCCGAAGCGAACGACTACAGCTTTTTACAGGGACAGTGCTTATGATAGACAGACTTTTCCATTTTATTCGAATTTAGAATTGCGACGAATGAAGATGAACATAAAATAATGCTTAAATAACGGTTTTATCAATCTTACACATTTTTCACATACCCGCATTCACAAAATGTATTTCACGTTAATATCGTAAACTGAGATATTGTGGATGGATTACTCGCATAACATAATTCACCTATTAGGGGGGAAAGCGATGCAGTTAGAAAATTTGTCGTACAATATGCAGTCATCGACTTGTTCTGAGCTGTTCTAGATGAACGAATTGATTCGCATCTATAAAGCGAATTATATTTTACATCTCCGAAAATGTCGAATTTCGATATTAATAAATTTAACGTAAATTTTTTTCTATAATCGTTAAAATTTACACGGGAAAATATTCAGCAGTTCTCCGACCGATTCAATTTTTATCACTTTATGCGTGGTACCAGAATAACTTTTGAAGTTCGTTCTATATTGAATTCATTTATGCGCATTCACGTACTGCTGGCAGAACATTTGTATAATCGTTTAGCCAAAGTCAAAGTTAATTTATTCGTACAATAAAGAAAGTACGTAAAAATTTTTCGATTTTAAAACACAAATAATATAGCAATGTAACACTGTCTGCCCTCTGATCGGTATCGAAACATTAAATTATTTTATATAGCCCCTTTCAAAAATATGTAATTTCTGGCAGAGGCACTTCTTTGGCTAATATATCTCTGCTTGAAAACACAACTTTAGAGGCCTACATTGTCAGAATTTTGGCAAAACTTTTAGTTGCAGACACCCTTACACACAGATGCACGAACATACCTTTATCAATTATTATTACGCCAGAGTGCTTACGCAGATAAGCTGTAAAATGAGCATGGAAACTGATTAACATATATTATCGTGCAGATTAAAAAGGAATGGGAATTTATTAATTATTAAAAGTATTAATGAATTTTGGCTTGGTTCAGTGGCTTTGCAAACAGGCAACAGAGGCTAAGTTCAAATTATTCTCCTATATGCGCATTTTCACATCTGCGCGTACACGAACATTTAAACAGCAACTGGCCGCTATTGGTGCTTACTACCTTCCTCCACATATTCGCCAATTATCCTGCTTAAGTGAAAAATCGTCTTTTGGTTTACTCGGCTTTTTTCCGTTTTTTGATGGTGAACTTGAAAAATTTGAATTTTTATTTTTTTCAGATACACGTTTTTGCTATCCTTAAAATAGATGTTAAAAAAAGTAATAATTTCGATTTTTGTGTAAACAGATTTTTTTGAAATTTTAACATTTCTATGTGTGGATCGAATACTCCCAACATTGATGATAATTTCACATCTTCAATAATAATGCCACAAATAAAAAAAAACATCAGTTACGGCGGATTTTTACAAAAAATTGGCTTCAATGCAGCATTAATTACGATGGAGAGACTTTTTGTCTGTGGGGACTAAAATTTTTACATACAGTTTCGTAACTGATGATATCGATCCGATATTGTGTCGGTAACGTTCATTACAGAGTCTGTAAATATTAAAAACGTATGGAATTTATATTGTATGAAAAGAAAACGAATAAAAACGTTGTTTTGAGAAAAGTAAAAAGAAATACGAATGCTTGATTTACCTTCCCCGAATATCGTATCAAGGCATTAAACTTTGATAGATTGGAGTGTAATGAAATTTGTGAGCCTGAGTCGCAAAAAGATGCTCAAAGTTATTAACAAAAACCTCAAATATAAGAAAGGAATGTTTACTGGAAAAACAATATTAAAATTTAACTTCCTAAAAATGTATAGTACTTCAGTGAGTGTAATACGTTTGTACTATAATGTCGAAAGTACAGACTGCATATTCAACCTCATGAAGGGATGCTTCGTAAAGTCAACAAGGATCGGTAATTTTCGAATCAACACATACTGTCCTAGAAGAAGAAAAGTCTGTGATTATGAAGCTATTGCTTCGAAACGCATATGCATACATTTTTTAAATACGAGTATATTAACATTATTATTTCATAAAGTGTTATATGTTGTTCATTTTATAAGCAATCGAAATAATGTGTGTAAAAAACTTCAATAATAAAGTTTACAAGATTATTTCCTAAAGGATTTGATGATCATTATTGGAGTCTACGAAAAGGCAGTTACTGATGGCTTAATGAATTTAGCAATGTTATTGATACATACAATAAAAAAAGGTTACGCTTAGGGCACAGATTTTGTAATATCCCGTTCTCGATGCTAATAACGTCCTCCGGCTTGTATTGAAGAGAGGATAACCCCTATTTTTTCCAGGAATTTAGTTAAAGAGCTTAGCAAAGGTATAGGATGGTAATTGCTAGGGACTAAGGGATCTTTGTTCTGTTTCAAGATATGAGCGACAGTTGCTTTCTTTTATCAAACAGGAATGTTTGTATTTTCTTAAACCTGATTTTAAATCTGTAGCAGATATAAGTTGTCTCCATGAAAAGCGAATTTAGCATAAACGGATGGATGGAATCTGAACCAGGTGTACTTCTCTTCAGCTTATAATTTAATACAACATTTAGTTTAAATACTGGGAACAGCCGATCGTAATAATTCATGTTATTGGTCGCTGAGGAAGACACTTCCCAAAACTGCATCTTTGTGTCACAGAAAGGCCGAACAATAAGGACTCTGTTGAGGATATTGCAGGGTGATAATTTGAAAATGCAGTACCAACTGCATTCTTCTCGACTTATTATTGGCCTTAGCAGAGGTAGAGGATAGTGAGTACTGAATTTTTCGTTGACGGATTTTATTTTTCTTCAGGTCGGTGCGGTAGTTAAAAATTCATTGACGGATGACACACCTCGTACCTGCCCGGCGCTACTAATCTGCACCTTTTAAATTCTATCATGTTCTGAACGGACTTTGTGGACTTGTATACTTTTTTAGAGCGCGTTTTTTTTTTACAAACGCATCCGACATCCTTGAAGACAACTTTGGGCTTGATGAAACATCAGACGGTTTCAGCGAATTAGGTACAATGATGATCGGGAAGTGATTGCTAAAATGAAGGTCATCCGATACCTACGAAGACATTGTTGGGTAAAGTGATGTTGAACAGAGCGATAAATTAATTGTTGAAAACAAGTTTGCTGTGAAGTTGAAGTG
Source organism: Icerya purchasi (assembly GCA_039619475.1). NCBI lineage: Eukaryota > Metazoa > Arthropoda > Insecta > Hemiptera > Monophlebidae > Icerya > Icerya purchasi. The sequence continues at coordinate 92,827,760 of CM077116.1, read as the reverse complement.
TTTAAGAGCCGTTAACGAAAGAAGCATGAAATCGTTGCTGCAGGGAATATCAACACGGAGCAATAGCGGTTTGTTGTAGGCGATATCCGAATTGGAGTAAAATCTCTTAATAGAAGAGAGGAGAACTCAGTTGCGGTAACAGAGAGTTCAGTAATGTATAGGTGACATGGCTGAACGGAGGTAAGTAAAATTGTATATAAATACTGCATTATTTTCAAAATTAGGGATAAAAATTTATGCTACCAGAGCCTTCTTGTTGGTAACATTTAAGTTAGAATTGCGACGTGAACCAGTTGAATTTCCGCAACCCGGCTGTTTGAGGTACAGTCCTTTCGAAAGATGTCGGGATTCGCGGTATGAGGTTCTTGCAAGCGGTTGATCGCTGGACTGTAGGTTGGAATCAGTTATTGAAGTTTGGCTCTGTTGTTATCGAAACCTCAGGCATCCTAATTCGCTTCACCAATTTGTGGAAATTGCGATAATTGAGAATGAACGGGTCTTGGTCTGCTTGAAAAATATGTTTTACTTCTGCTGTCATTATTTCAATTTCCGAGCTTTTGTTTTTTGTTTTCTTGTCTCCTTATTTATATTTACCTGGTGTTAGTGGGATCTTGCTGTGTTAAGACTTCCGGAATAATTATATCCTTACTGTGGTCTGAAAGTTTGTCATGAGTAAAACTTTAGTTATACAAACTGATTCATTTCAGTTTTGAGACGTTAGTTCTAGTTTTTCAGCTTGCTCTTCTAGGATCTTAGGAGATGCGGTGCTTTGAAGCTAGGCTTTTATTTTGATTACTACTTTTCTATTGGAATTTATCTTGATTGGAAGGCAAAATTGCGCTGATCAGACTCTGGCGCCGACCTTTCATGAAGACTTGTTGCGGTGGTCTTGATGTGGGATTGACCGCATTCTGTCACCGGGTGCCATGATCGGAGGTATTTGAGGAAGTGCTAATTACAGAAAAATCAATAGGACCTTTCGGAGAAACATTTTCTGTAGGTCTTGCCGTAGATTGCTTTACGTTCTTGTTGCAGTTCGGACGTACGTAGTTCTTCAAGTGAATGAAAATTTTTAAATCGGTACAGTAGGGAGAATACCTGCGTTTTGAGAGAATATCCAATCAGGAGCAAGTATTTAGTCACGTGGTCACGCCCCTTTTACTCAATCAATCAAGAGTCAATACTTCATCAAATGATTGTGCTCCCTTCACATTAGGTCCTCCGATAAGATTTCACAACCATAGCACCATATTTTACGAAAACTAGATCATTCTGCTTGCTGCATATACATCTTCAGCATTACAAACCAAAAACAATATATCTTAACATTCAACACACCTTAATGCAACAGCATGCTTCCTCTGTCAACACCACCACTGGAAATAATTATTCCTCGGTAACAACACTCATCCAGTAGGGTGATTAGAAGGAGGCTTTATCCAGAGAATTACAGTTTTTCAAATTCGTACTAAGTTGCTTTATGTGTCTACGTGTTTGCATGTGTATATCTGTTTATTACACTTATTGTTTATGTTTATTGTACAGTAAGTAATTTTTACACCAATATAAAACAATTATTTAATTTTTATTAAATACCCGACACGTTTCGAAGACAGAGCTTCATGATCACGGGATGTGTCGTGATGATACATTTATGATTGTCTAGTTGATGTAATACTTTTTTAACCGGTACCCTGTGTTTATGTATGTTTGTGTACACTTTGAGAATATGTGTTATTGTTGGCCAGCCACCTTTAAACGTTTCTAACCTCTACCAAATCTGCTGTCTTTGCGTATGGATGCTTTAGGGATGTGCTCTGTTATATCTATAGCCAATCAATGCAAATATAACTTGCTAACCAAATATTACACTCCCCCAGGTTTGTTTTAACGAATACTTCATTGAAAAAGGCTTAATGTGCTGATTAATTCAAATTAGGATGTTTGCTAGCAATGCTTGTGTGTGTATGCATGCACACACACACATACACATACGCTCATAGATTTTGATAGGTATTTCCATATATGCCTCCAAAGTAACCGCAATACTAACTCCCACAAGGTTTATTAGCCTATATGTTTCGGCTGTGATGCTTTGCATATGAGTAATCAGAGTGGATCCAATTTTACTTTATTCAAGTATATGCTCCGACCTCCTCAGCAGAAGAAGGAGAAATAGAAGAATTCTATGGAATGCTAGAGAAAACAATTAACGAATTTAGAAGTAATAATTTAATATTAATTGGAGATTGGAATGGTCAAATTGGGCAAAGGAATAGGGGAGAAAAACGTGTAATGGGTAATTTTGGTTATGGTAAACGAAACGAAAGAGGGTGGAGATTGATAAGGTTCTGCCAGAAATTTAACTTCAAAATAATTAATAGTTTTTTTAAAAAAAGAAAAGGATTTTTTTTTTTTTTTAACCGACTTCAAAAAAGGAGGAGGTATTCAATTCGACTGTATTTTTTTTTTTTTTTTTTTTTATTTTTTTTTTTGTGTGTGTTACCACAGAACTTTCTTCTAGATGAACCGATTTTGATGATTCTTCTTTTATTTGAAAGGTGGCGTTTGTCATGTGGCCCCATTTAAATTTGATCAAGGTCCGACCGATAGTTTTTGAGTTATCCTTAATAATGCGGGAGATTGAAGCTTTTTGGATGCTTTTCATTCATGATTGTTTTCACCGTCGGATTAGATTTTTGACTTAAAATACTATAAATTTGCCAAATTACCATGGAAATGTAGCTTTTGGTGTTTTTACCGTGGAAATAAATGTTTTAATTTAATTGAATAAAAATGCACTAAAAAGTAAAAAATAAAATGCTTTTTTACAAAAAATAAATACCGACTTCAAGGTTTATTATAAAAATTTAAAAATGCACTAAAAAGTAAAAAATAATTACTCCCGATAAAATATATATATCAGAGTGATATAACTTAAGGTGATATCGTAATTCTTATACAACATTAATTTTTTGGAGTTGGCATCAAATTCATATTAAAAGAATAATTAAAAACTGCATTAAATGTTGATTAAATTGTTCCTAACATGAATTTAATTCCAACTCCAAAAAATTAATGTTGTATAAGAATTACGATATCACCTTAAGTTATATCACTCTGATATATATATTTTATCGGGAGTAATTATTTTTTACTTTTTAGTGCATTTTTAAATTTTTATAATAAACCTTGAAGTCGGTATTTATTTTTTGTAAAAAAGCATTTTTATTTTTTATTTTTATTTTTTTTTATTTTATAGGTACACCAACGAAGAGCAACAGGCCAATCAGCCAAGTAATCTAAGTAATAGTTCAAAAGGAGAATAACATATTAGATTTCAATCTGGTGCGAGATTGAATGAATGAAAGAAGCTAGAATAGGAACAACTGACAAGGATGAAAATGAGAGAACAAAAAAAAGGAAAACGCTGGACATGGATATCACCAAACCAAGAATATAAATTATTAATCGATTATATACTGGTCCCAGAGAATAAAAACAATAAAATAACTGATTGCGAAGTTTACGGCGTGGACTCATTTAATTTTAATACTGACCCTAGATTACTCACTATTACAATAAGGTTCAACAAACGAATAAATAATAAGATATATAATAAGGAAAAATACAATAAAATTAATCCTGTGTTATACAAAAACAAACTAGATGAACTACTTGGGAAAATAAACTATTCAGATGACTATGACATTAATAGATTATATAGTAACATATCAAAAACAATAAAAACCGCTAAATAAACAAGAGATAACAACACATCAGGAATTAACTAATCTATATAAGAAAAGGGCTGCAATTATTAAAATAAGATATAAATGCCCAAGCATAAAATCGAATTAAATTTAATTTCCAAACTGATAAGGAACGAGATAAGAAAAAAGAACGAACTCAGGAAAAATGAAATAATAAAAGAAACATTAGAGGGAGGTAAAAATATCAAGAAACTGAACAAGCAACTAAGTGTAGGTACCCCGTGGAATTTATACTTCGTAAATTCTATAGGTCATAAAATATATGATAGAAAAGAGATAAATAAATTAATAACTAACTACTATAGGTAATTATATAAAGGTGAAAATAATTATGAGGACATAATGGTAAACTTCGAACCAGAACCTGAGTTCTTAATTAACGAAATAAAAATAATAGTAGGAAATTTAACAGAAGCCCAGGCCATGATGGTATAGTTAACGAACATATTAAAGCAGGAGGGGATTATCTAATTTTTTTTTTTTTTTTTTTTTTTTTTTTTTTTTTTTTATATGATATTCCCTGATCTTCAGTATGCCGTATTTAACTGCTGTGGCTATCACGATATACCGAAACGGGATTTGCGGTTATATAGTTTTAGCTGTCCTGTTTATGTTAAGAAAATTAATGACGGAATCTATTGCTGTTTGGGTGTTTGATAGCATATCGGGAAGTGTTTTATATGTTAAGAGTTTCTTAGTTGATAGGAATGCTGTGCATTCTATTAATAAGTGTTGAACGGTTGGCATGAAATTTCCCATACAGAAAGGGCACTGTGTTGGTGGAGATGTCCCATTTAGAAGGTGGTCGTGCGAGATTGCGGTGTGGCCTGTCCGCAGTCGGCTGATTATACTGAATTCTCTGCGGGAACAATTTGTTGGAGGCCACCATGGCTCGATCGTTGTCTTTACCTGGGCCAGAAAAGTCTGACAGGCGGTCCATTGTCCCTTCCATTCTTGTTTGCTTATCGCTAGAAAGAATTGTGCCATGGATGAAGGGGGAGGCGAGTATCTGTTCTGCGGAGCTCGTAGTGCTGATTGTGCCATTGCGTTCGCTTGTTCATTCCCTCGTATTCCTGCGTGACCAGGGACCCACATAAACGTCACCTGGCCCTCGGACTTCTGTATGTCGATGATCATACGAAGAATTTGAGTGCTTATTGTATTTCTTGTTTTAGGGCTGGATATGGCTTCTAGTGCTGTCAGAGAATCTGTGATTATTAATATCTTCTTGTTGGGCTCACACAGAGACGTGTATTGTAGCCCATATAATATGGCGTACATTTCCGCGTCTAGTACTGTGCAACCATCATTGAGGCGGAAAGAATATGCCTTATCCGATACTACGAACGCACATGCTGTCGGTGATGTGACTGTGGAGGGGTTATTCCGAGCACCATCTGTGTATACTATAACGTGGTCGGTGTATTTATTTATTGTATTTTTGGCCATTACGATGGCGTCAGTTAGGTGCTGTCTGGAGTTGTTTTTGAGTGATACTATTATTGGGGACTCCCATGGGGGAACTAATGTTAGGTTTTGCATAGGGTTCATTGGATTTATATTATTTGAATTTAATAAGCCACGAACTTCAGGCACAGGATCGTTTGAAAAACTTGGTGTGCATAGGGAGTTAATAGCAGCCACAGGAGTATGTGTCAAGGACAGAAGGGCATTACATCGTCTATGATAGTCCCTGTAGTATGACAACGGCGGGCACCCCAACAAATTGCACATACTGGATCCAGGAGTAGTACGATGAGCTCCAAGAATTGAACGAAGGGCAGAATTATGGATTGCATCTAATGAATTTATTAAGGACTGACATGCTTGGGAGTAGGCGGGACACCCGTACATGATTTTAGATAAGATGATGGATTTATACACTGATAGAAGAAGCTTGGGGTGAAAGTTATATTTAGGATTTGATAAGTATTTGATAATGCCGAGGGATTTTAAACACTTTTTTTTTAAACCTGATATGTGTGGACGCCAGGATAGCCGGCAATCAAACAATAGTCCCAGGAATTTCACTGTAGGTTGAAAGGATATAGGATTATTATCTAGTGTGAAGGAAATAGTAGGTGAGACGGCACGTCTTTTATGGAATTCCGTATATATTGTTTTGGAAGGAGAGAACACTAGGCCGTTGTTATTTGACCAGGATTGTAATTTATTTATTGTTTTTTGGAGGATATTTTGTGCATTGGAAGGAAGACTGGAAGATAAAGAGATGTTCAAGTCGTCGATATAAAGCCGGGCAGTAACAGGAGGCGAAATGCAGTTCATTATATCATTTATAAAGAATATAAACAAGGTTGCACTTAGGGCAGAGCCTTGTGGTATGCCATTCTCTAGTGACATAGTTATTGAATTGATATTTCCAATTTTAACTTGAAACTTTCTTTCTGTTAGAAAGTTTTTTATATAGTTGGCCATATTGCCAGTTAACCCAGCGGTTAGTAGCTTCATTAGTAGCCCCCGCCGCCATACTCGATCAAAGGCTTTTTCCATGTCAAAAAATATTGCATGTACGCTTTGTTGATGGCAGAAAGCTGTTGAAATTTGCCGTTGTAGGCTCAATAGATGATCAGTAGATGATCGCATTTTACGCCCTCCGGCTTGTGTAGAGGAAAGGAGGTTATTCTGTTCAAGGAAATGGATTAGACGCCTGTTCACCATTTTCTCCATTGTTTTGGATATCACATTTAGGAGAGAAATGGGCCGGTAACTAGGAAGGAGGAGAGGATCTTTGCTTGGCTTCAGGATAGGAACAATTTGGGCTAGTTTCCATTGATGCGGGATAGAGCCTGCCATCCACACCTGGTTATATATATGGAGTAAGTAGGATTTTGCAGAAGATGGTAAATATTTTAGCATGTACGGATGCATCGAATCGGGACCAGGAGAACTATTACGCGTATGATGTGTAAGTTGGAAATTAAGTTCATTTTCTGTGAAATCGCAGTTATAAGGAGCTGTTGCATCTTGAGGGATACACATTTCTAATGACTCTATTTCGGCTTTTCGAGCTCTAAATACATTTGTGTATGATGTGGAAGATGATGTTAAAGAAAAGTGTTCCGCAAATAAATTTGCAACTTGTGTTGTGTCAGATACTGTTGTGCCGTTGTCACTTAAATGGATAAAGGGCTTAGAACGGTTGATTCCGTTAATTGCTTTTATCTTTTCCCATGAGGAACGATTTGATGTGGTAGTCGATATTGAAGAAATAAAGACGTGCCATGATTCTTGTTTTTTAGATCGTATCATTAATCGTGCCTCGGCCCTACATTTTTTGAAGATGATTAAATCGGAGGGGAGGCCAGACGATTTGAATTTTCGTAATGCCCGTTTCCGACATCGTATTGCCATTTCAATTTCAGGGCACCACCACGGTACTCTGCGGGTTCGGTGGCAACCGGATGACATGGGAATTGAAGCTTTAGCAGCGTTGAAAATGGCCTGATGTAGGCGGTTAATGTTTTCTTGTACAGACACAGATGGCTGGTTTGGGATTTCGACCTTCGATGTGTATAATTTCCAGTCTGCTTTATTATATAGAAGACGTGGGCAGCTTAGCACCTCCTGGTCTTGTGAAACTAGTGTTGTATGTAAGAACACAGGAAAATGGTCACTTGAGTATGGGTCCTCCAGTACAGTTGATTGTAGTTTTGGTACTAATATAGGGGAGATTAGCGCTATATCAATTGTTGAAAATGTATTATGGGTAGGGCTGAGATATGTATAGTTAGGGGGGGACATGACAATTAAATTGTTTTCCAGCACTAACTTGTTAATGATATTTCCGTGTTTATTGGTTGATATTGATCCCCATACTGGAGAGTGGGCATTGAAGTCTCCGACAATAATTGCGGGGTGAGCAATCTGCAGTAGCAGCTTTTCCATTTCGTTTGGATTTACCAGTGTGTCAGGTGGGATATAGCAGTTACATACCGTGATCGGGTGGTTTGAAAGAGAGGGTATGTTGACTGATATAGCAATTGTTTGGAGCGATGTTTTAAGATTTATAGCCGTTGCGTGTAGATCGGATCGCACTAGGGTAATAACTCCTCCACTTGCTCGAATGCCCTGCTCATAATCGCATCTTATTATAGAGTAATTTTGAAGTGTCGGGTTGTTGGATGCTTTCAGATATGACTCCTGTAGGCATATGATTTTGGGGGCGTGTGAGGCTATTAATAGTTTAAGTTCAGTGAGCTGATTGTAGAAACCTCTACAATTCCACTGCATTATGATTTTATTATGAGCCATGGCAATATATTTTAGGAAATAGTCTTGTTTGTTATAGTTGTTTATGTATTTCTATTTACATGGGAGAGGGTTGTGGAGGTGGTTGCGGAAAGGAGCTTAGTTTTTTGATTAGCTTGGAGAAGCGTGTTTTCATTGCGCGGTTTTCCAGTAGAGGGTAATTGTCGGAGAGCATGTTTATCAAGCCATCTATGTCACTGGTGAAACTGTTAACGATGTTTATGGGATTTTTTTGTCCCTGGACTAGATCCATCAGGATTATAAGATTTGAGTAGGATAGCGGGTAGTGCGGGTTTTGGGTTACATTGCTCTCGATTGACTTTAGGAGTTCTTTTGTTGTGGTTTTTTGTTTTTTGGGACCTGTTACAGGATTAATATCGTTTGAAGATGCTGGATTAATAGCCTGATTATTTGTAACTGTTGGGGTAGCATCGGCCTGATTTTCTGTTGTTGGGTAGGACATTGTGTCCATTTTACTGTCTCGGTTAACATTGGGATAGATAGGTTCATCGTTCGTAACTGGTGGGTCAGGCGTGGGAGGGTGTGGGCGTTTGGTCCCAGTTATGATTTCCTCCTTTTCTTCGGGTTTCGGAGAATTCTCATGAGCTAAAGGGGTGTTAGTTTTTTCTATCTGTGTGAATATTCTGTGTTCGCGGTCATTGTGTATTATTAAAAAGGATTCGGGTATGTCATTAACAAAGTCAGTGTTTTCTACGTAGGCTTGTCTCCGCCAGCTTATGATATGACCGAACTCGGTATCATTAGGGCTGACTCGTAATAATGATATGGCCGAGACTAATTTTAGGTTTAATACGCTTTGTAGATATGTTTTAAGGACCGTATTTGGGATAGTTGGCGATACGTTAGATAGAACTACTTTTCTGGCGGGGGTTTTCAGTCTCTGACCAGAGATAGTTGTGTTGTTCACTGATATTGTAGCTCCATTGGTCATAAAATTTTCAACTATAGTTTTTGACTTTAGGAAAATCAAAACACGGTTATTGTTGATTTTGGATCCTGCTATGATATTTTTTGGGCCACCTACGAAATTCTTTAATGCCGAGAAATAATCGCGAGGGACCGTGTTCTCGATAAACGGAAAGATTACTCCTTGCTCTTCTGAGGGGAATTCAAATTCTACAATGGGCGGAAGGTATTTTTTGGATTTTAATTTTTCTGAAAACGATGTTGTTTTTGCTACTGGAATTTGTTTCGGAATTATTTCTATTTTGGTTTCGGTTTTAGTGGTTAGATTATTCGAAATGTTTGTTGTTGAAGAAGAATTATTAGCGGTGTTATTTATTGCCGATGTACTAGTGTTAAGTTGATTAGAATTGTTATTAGTAATCGCGTTATATGTGTTATCAGTATGCGATCGGTCGTGTTGTGTAGCATTGTGTGTGACAGTGTGTGTGGAGATAAATAACGGATCGTTATCACCTGCTGGCGTTGGCTTTGTTGCTGCATTATCCATCTCGTGCTGCGGTAAGTTCCTTCTAACGGTTGGGGGGGAACGGTACATACTCCGCTGTACCGAGATCGAAATCGACGTGGAGATTTATCAGTTTTACGATGCTTTGTAAAGATAATAAATCGAACTCAATAATACACGACTGTTATCAATCGTTAGAAATGCCTAATTAAATTTCTTACAACACTTTTCAACAGTATCTTAAGAACAAGTAATATACCGGAAGAATGGAGATATTCAGGTATAATAATACTATTTAAGAAAGGCGATCGTCATAAAATCGAAAATTACCGCCCTATTACTTTAAGCTTAGGTATTTCGAAGTTGTTCTCAAAACTACTAGAAATAAGATTAAAACATTTTTTAGAAACCTAAAAACCAACGGAACAAGCTGGCTTCCGGAAGACATTTTCAACAACTGACCACCTTCATACAATAAACCAAATAATAGAAAAAAGTAATGAATACCAGATAAATTTATATTTAGCTTTAATATTTCTTTTTGCGTGTACAAATACTTTCGTTACCCACTGTATATCTATCTATCTATTTATCTATCTATTTATCTATCTATTTATCTATCTATTTATATATATATATATATATATATATAGAAAAATAATAGGCGGATGGCGGTAAAACTACAATTAAAGGCGGAAAATTGTTTACAGATAAATCAAAGGCGGTAACATATATAAAAAATCAAAGACAGGATTATCTTACTTTATTTACATTTAATTTAGTTTGCTTAGAGGCTGTTATATGAGAACGATTATTAAGGGGGTATTCTAGTCTAGAAATATGAAAAACTCGAATTTTTTTTTGCATATTCTGATAGTCTAGACATTTAAGATCATGTCCTTAAAAAGATTTTTCAAAATTAAAATTATTTACGGAGTTACAGCTATTTTCGTGACGCGGTAACTAAATCGGCTCAGTCGGATTGGATCAAAAAATATACGATAGACATTCTTCGACTACCGAGGGATAATTCAAACTCTTTTATACATTATATATATTTCAAAATCGATCAACTGAAGGCCATTGTAACGTATTTTGTTTAACTTGTTTAGTGTTCAATTTAGGCCAGTATCGTTTCAATCTTCAAGCAACATAGACGTGTGTACTCTGTGTACAGTCCAAAAATATAAAATTTTGAGTGAATATTTTATTTATTATAAAAACAAGTAACAAAGGAAGTGCTGTGCGTCCAGATAGACAAAAAAAAGAACATTTAGACTGTCAGGCGAGACGCAATTCGGATTGAACGATCTGAAATTGATGCTTCAAAAGAAGCTAGGACTGCTCGTCCGGTAGAAAGAACTTCAGAAAATGTACAATTTGAAATAGCAGAAGGTCCATTGTATGAAGCAGGAATCGCCGATTAAGAAAATTTAAGTATAACGTACCGTTCTATGGATTAGACTGCCTGAAACTTTACTTGAATCTTTCTGAAACGCGTTTTTCTTGAAATTACTTTTTTCAACACGGTTGACATGATATCTCAAGTTCTAATGAACCGATTTACTTGAAATTGGGTATGGGATCTTCTTTATATATCACTCTATAGCCTCTACCAGAATAAATTCAAAATTTTGATTTTTACTATTTTTAAAAAATTTAGAAAAGTTAACAAAACAGGTAAAAAATCGATCTTTTTTTCTCTCAAATAGTCACGATTTTACGAGATTTTTTTCCCCTTCTCTGAGGTAGGGGCTATAACTACATCCTTACTAATTAAGAATCTCTTTTTTTTTTTGTTTCAGATGACTAGAAGGGTTGGAATCGTGTCAACCAGGACAAACCCTTTTTTTTTTACCCCTCCACTTTTTTTTTTTTTAATGGGCTCGGTGCCAGCACTGACCCAACTACATGAGCTTAGATCACCTACTTACATTCTGAGGCGATCGGAGATAGAGAGTATAAAGGAAAGTAGGATTTATTAGCCTGTAACTTTGTGAATTTTGATTTTTTTTTTTTTTTTTTTTGATAATTTTTTTATGTATTCTTAAAACATGAATAAATAAATGGTAAAAAAATGGATAGTAAAAATATTTATTGTTTTTTTTTTTATTAAGCTTGAAAAAACCTCCTAAATTCGTGCCTCTGGACTAGAATATCCCCTTAAGTAATGTTTCTTTTAGATGATTGTCCGATTGATTATGATGGTTGTTTTAAAATTCTTATGACATTATATGCCATGCGATGTATGTACCATGGAATTAAGATTCAAAAAATACAGTTTTATGCCAGCATAAAGTAACGACAAAATCGCGATTGCAGAAGACAGATAAGCGGGGTTGAAGTAATTGCTATAATAACATGAATGATCCCCATCACAATGAATGTACCGAATGATTTTGATGAATTGTTATAATGATGAAATATCTGGTCGAGCCAGCTGTCAAAACCGCGACCTGCCAACAATTTGGATCCAATAATCAACTTATTTTAACTTATTTTCTTCCAAGGAATCGTAATTAATTACGAATTTGCTTCGAGCAATAGGTTTTTTATTTTATTATTTATACTGTGAACTGTTACTGCTCGATCGGATGTGTGTACACAGGTGCTACATTTGAGACCTGTTACGAATATCGTATTTAATAGATGTTTTCAATTTAGCTTCAGTCATTCATATCGGTTAATTTATTTTAAACTTGACGACTACGTTATCCTGTCGATCGAACGATAGCGCGATTGTAAAAATGAAATATATTTTGTTCTTAACCTTTGTTTTCCTCTTACTCGCGGTATGTATATTGCCATTATAATTCGGCTTTTTAAAAATCACTTTTAATCGTAAATTTGCTGCAGCACCTTGTTATTATAGTTCGCACTGCGTTTACATTTAAATGCGAAATTGTGATTTGAGTTGTTTAGTTCGTACGATCTACGGCGTGCTTATTGTAAAAGTTTATCCCAAAGGTGGCGACTTTCACAGTTTATTCGAACGGTCGTCTGGTAGCGCGAATAATCAACAAATCGCTGCCTGTTTAACGATTAGGATTTTTACAGAAATTTGCCATGGATTCCTCTGTTGACTGCATGCGAAACTGTTTAAATAGCACTGAAAATAGCAATTATAAATTTTCGTACGAATGAAATTGGTTCATATGAGTGCGAACACCATTTAGGTACGCCAACGAAGAGCAACACAGCCCAATCAGCCAAGGAATCGAAGTAATAGTTCAAAAGGAGAGTAATAGATTAGATTTCAATCTGGCGCGCGAGATTGAATGAATGAAAGAAGCTAGAATAGGAACAACTGACAAGGAAGGAAATGAGAGAACATACGAGTGTCATTGTATGGAGTAGGAAGACGAAGATCCAAAAGCCGAGAATAAAAGAGAGAACGTTCTGATTTTTTTTTTTTTTAAAGTCCATCTGCCACTTATCCAGAGTCGACTCCATTTTTATTAAACCGGTTAATTTTTTAACGTTTACCCGACTCTACAAGTTAGAGTCGAATTCTGTTTTACTGGTACGTGTTTTTTATCTCAAGTCACTTTTTATAGTCGACTCGCTTCGTTGACTCTGGCGACTCTAAGTGCCTATTCGACTCTGGATTCAACTCCGAAGTTGAAGTCGCCCATCTCTAGTTTTTGTAACTTGACCAAAATACATTTTTAACATTTTACTGAACTCTTCCATAAAAATTTTTTCAACTATAAATATGAATTTTTAAAAAATGTACAATTTGTTGATGAAAAGAGGAACAATAGATCTGTGTAGGATTCATCGATAATCTCAGAAATATCCTGGATATGTATTAAAAATGAAAAAAAGATTAACTGTAGAGGTTGTTACATAAAAACTACAAATGTTATTGCTGTAACTTCTCAAGAGCGTTTCGGACATGGCTAAAGTGGATGTGAAAATCGTTTTGAACAACTGTCGAAAAAGGGTGGAAAAAAAATAAACTTCTGATACGGTAAATGTAATAAGTAAAGAAGAATTTGTCGATATTTACACTCAAGGACAAACGATTTTGTTACGGGAGTACCAGAACATTGTAATGTATGAACTGTGCAGTATTAGAGAAGTATGTTAAGAACGAATCTCAGCCGATAGCATTTTGATTAATTTTTCGGAAAATTTATTGAGACAGACGGCAAAATTTGGGTTTTTTGAAGATCGACCGATTGTTCCAATCGGGAGAAAGAATTATGGTTGTTTTTGCTGGAAAGGATTCCCACAAAAAGGTTAACCGAAGGAACCGTATTCTTTTCAGATGGTACATATTTGTAAGCTGCTCAAAATAGTTTTTTTGAATGTTTACGCGATGTTCGTACTGATGTTATTCGGATTACAGAGGAGGAAATAAATTTTTGTCCCAGTTGCTACCTGACAAAATGCAATAAACTCATATCTGTTTTTTCGAATTTATTAAAGGAATAGCGCGTTAAATGGAGGCCTGCAATTACAAGATTTCGAAATGTCGGTAATTATAACCGTCAGCCAAATTTATTCGGAAGCTAGGATTTAGGCTGTAATTTTTTTGCTTCTACTATTGTTTGCGGGAAAAAAACACTAAATCTAGGTTTAGCAGCTGCCTACACAAATGAAATCCCGCAGACAATATAATATCGTTGTAGCATACTTACTAGTGAAATTAGCAAAGGACACATGGCTTATTGCAGATTTAAAATATTTTACAAAACTTGGAGCGAATTAAAGATGTTCAACGTCGCTCGAGTGCCTTATATGTTGTGCTAATAAATTTAATTAGAACGAATATTTAGAAAAAAAGTAATAATCTACAAAAAAAACAAAACAAACCGTCTTAAGAAAATTAAAAATTACAACGGAGATAAAAGTTAAATGCAGCTTTTAAACCACTAATGTCCTTAATCTGTGCTTCGGTTCAGTTTGATGGCAACAATTTCCAAGTCTGATTGAAAGCGCGAGAGGAAGTGTAGGTATATTTAAAAAAAAATATCGACACTAAAACACAGAGGAAAAAATTGTTAGCGTTGCAGGTACAAAAAAAAAATAATAAAAAGGGGTCAGGTTGATTGTTCGAACACGATTTTAAAAACTTGTTGCTACAGACACCTGTTCCAGAGGCATTCAGTCATTGGCCCAAATTATATGTAATCTTTTCCTCACAGTGGCTATTGTAAAACACTCAAATCGGCGGTTGCACTCATAGGTGAACATCATTTTGCCAGAGGAAGGATAATATTTCAGGTGAAGGATCTTCAAAAAAATGAGTAAACTGGGAGTTCTGATAGTGAAATAATATGCGTTTCTAGCGAAAAGAGGCATTTAAACGTGTCACGATTTACGTCAAATTTACAGACAAAAGATAAAAAGATATGCCAGCTGAAGTACAGATTCCCATCGAAGAAGAGTTCCTAGAATCATCTCCATAGCATTAAGAGTTTTTACGATTCTTTTACTGGTTGTAGAATACACTTGGAGGTCGTAGTTGTTTTTACTATGAATTAAAAAGTACTTTAGGATTTAGATTATATCTAAAGTTTTGAAAGATATTCAGAAAAAGCTGACAAACTCGAGACGATTCTACTTCTGCAACATTTGGCTTCTATTCGAATTCAGTACCGAGGAATTTGTCGGAGCGTAGGATGTAAACTATTAGGAGGAAGAACATTATCAGAGATCCGGTGAAAATTAACATGGGGTAGTATCGTGAAGGAGAAATTTAAACCATTTTCATAGTCCTTAATTGTATTTTATTAAAGAATGAAATTGAGAATTTGATGAGAAATTTTTGTTAAGAAAATGCAGTAAATATGTCATTCGTGTGCGGAATGAATAACACATCACGCAGAGTAAACATTGTAGAATTCCATTTTCCAGTGGAACGGTAGAATAAAAGGTTTTTTACTTCTATTAGGATTGAAAGAAATGAAGAAATTTTAAGGAGAGGTTTTAATTATATTTAAAATTAAGTTACCGTTAGAAGTGGTAGCAGACACATTGAAAAAAAAAAAATATTTTGGTTTATTGGGCAACAGCGTTGCTTGTTTAATGTAATTTCGTTCTGCCAAAAAGTTTCTTGTGACTTGAAAAAGAAATTATTTTATTTAACACAGTTATTCACTGTTCTTTTTCAAATGCAGTAACAAAAGATTTGAAAAGACTGCTTTGTAAGAAGTTCTTGATGCATTTCAACTGCCCCTATTATTTTTAAGTGTATGTAATTACCTTGTAATCTGCATTTACAGAATTGGTTTTTCTTTTTTTTTTTGTGTATGTGTATTTCTAATAAGTATTTTTTATTATTTTTCTTTCTAGGTTAGTAGTCTTGCTTGGGATGCATCAGGGAATCCGGTTTCAGCTAGTATCGGCTCTGATACCTAGATCTGAAATGTAATTATGCGGATTGCACGAGATGTAAAAACAGTATATTTTGCGGGAAAAAATTGTTATAATTATGTTTTCTATTAGTTTATTCTTAATGGATAGAATAATCGGTTTTGGTCAATAAAAATTACTTTAATGTGTCTATTTCTCAATTTGTCACGTTACACACGGAGAAAAACGATTATCGAAAAAAAAAAAAAGAGAAATGTTTCCTCTTTTTAATAATGTTGATGTTCATTACAAAATATAAGTAGAAAAGCTTTGTATATCGTTCTTTTTATGTATTTTTTTTAGTGCTTATCAAACTTGAGAAACTAACGCGATCATTTTTAAAACGACTTTTAAAAAAAATATTTACCGGAAATTACCGAAATTAAAAAAATTCTTCTCGAATGGTTTAAATTTCGGTGAAGTAATAGTGTTTCGGGAATGAGCTAACAAATTTGCTGAAGAAGTGGCTCTATATGAATTTTTCGGTGTCATGGATACAGCGATTTTGTAACCGACATCTTATAAGTCTGCTCGAAGATCAATGGAGAAGCAGCTCTAGTATTCAGATGGAACTTCAAAAAAATTGACAGGAATCTTTTTTTGCTTCGAACTGTTTTAAAATATCGTATACCGATGATCGGCTCTTAAAAAAAAAAAAATCTACAAAATTTCGAGAACTTTCTTCCTTTGAGATTTACTCCATACATATTTCATATAAATTTACGAAAGTGTGATAGTTCGGCAACAGTTCGGTGATAGTAAAGCTGCAAGTTGGATGTTAAAAAATTATTAAAGTACTTAATTTGATAATAACGGCGGACCTACTACAGCGACTATATCCTTCATTTCCCTTTAACGTCGTTATAAAATTTTCGTTGTATTTCGGTGTTTAAGTAAGGGTTGCGGGGTTATGAATTTTTGAGCGTTTTTTTATGCCGCTTTAAAATTCTGACGCTTTTTTTCTCTCCTTTTTTGTGCCGAATTTTGGTGCTCAGGGTAATCGGTAGTTTCCAGGTTATAACTTTTTGGAAAAGGGGGTATTAGTTGTGATTTAATTTCAAGTTTATGCATTAAACCATTATCTGTGTTTCTGAACCTATTCTGTTAGAATTATATCTGTGTGAATGTTAACTGTGCACAGTACACCACTAGACCGATCCTGTCATGATTCTGTGCTTAATGAATGAAATCGTAATAAATATAACCGGTTAAACACCATAGATAACATTAACTCTTCTGGTCTCATGTGTTAAAGTTTACCCGCGTTGTGTTCAGTTTGAATAGATCGGTGAAACCGTTTAATTTCTTTATAGTTGTTATCTGATTTTATTTTTATTTCTATCGTTTTATTTTATTTTGTTTATTTTGTTCTTATCTGTTTCAATTTTCGCTGCGTCGTTATTTCATTTTTGATTTCAATCGATAAATTAATGCCAGACTCGTCTGATGAGTGAGGTAAAAAACCTCTGCCTAATCTAAAAGCATTACTATCGCAGTCGTACATTTTAAAACGACTAACAAAACTAATAAAACTGTTTATCTACTTCTAAAGACAATATTGTCTCGATAGAGAATGTTGATTATCGATGTAGATACCTCTCAGAATCTTTTCGACTTCCTTATTTCTGTTCCATATTCACAGCCGAGTTGTTGGCTATCCTTCGCTCTATTATTTTCATTTCCTCGAATCAATTTTCCTCTAAATTTTTAATTATCTCTGACTCTTTGAGCGCCCTTCAGGCCATATCCTCCCCTCTTCCTGATCATTCGCGTGACTTTGTTATCCTCCGTATACGTTCAGTCATTCACAATCTTTCCTATCTCCATTCAGTCAATATTGATCTGCTGTGGGTATCTGGCCATTCGGGAATATTTGGCAATGAAGCGGCTGATTCCTTGGCTCGGGCTGCTGCTGCTTCCCCTCGTCTTTTTTTTTAAAAAAAATTCCATCCGATAACCTGCTATCAATTTGTAAAAGCTTTCATATCCGATTTTGGTCGGATACCTATGTTTCTTCTTTTTCCAACAGTTGTTCCTTTTACCTGTCAGTCCAGCCTACTCTTGCTTCATATTCATGGTTTCTTTTGCATCCCTCCCTTCGTCGTTCTGATGTTGTTTCCATTGTTCGCATGCGCCTTGGCCATTCTTTGCTGCCTTCCTCCAGATTTCGTTTCTCCTTGATTTCTTCTCCACACTGTCCTCTCCATCCGGATGATGCAATTATTTGCGACGCCGATCATGTGTTCTTCCAGTGTTCATCCCTCTCCGTGGAGCGTTCTGCCTTATATTCTTATTTTCTGAAGCTTGGACTTCCTACCCCTTATTGTGCATCCTATATCCTGTCCTTTCCTTCCCCACTAATTACTCCTGCTATTTGTTCCTTTTTAGTTAAAATTTCTGATTGAATCAAAATATAACCGACTTCTTTCCTTACCTTCTGTTTCTGGGTAAAGGTCCTTGGTTGACGAGCCCAAAAAAAAGAAAAAAAAAAAAAAACTTTTTAAGCTAATACTATTGCCACTATGTCGAAATAAATTTGAAGGACAAATTTAGGTTTTAGTGTCGAGAATTTAAAAAATAAAAGCACAGCTCAGCTTCACTCGATGTTTTTAGCTGAAATTTATATAAAAAAGTTAACAGCTTATCTGCATCCGTGTTTAGGACCTGATTAAACTTAACTTTTCTTCTACTCCTATAGCTAATCATTTCCTGTTTTCCGACAAAATCCATAAAAAGCTTTAAATACGATAATTTATTACGCAATCGTTATTATTCCGTTCCGGTATAGTTCGTGATATTCCAATGATTTGTCTATCGAGGAATTTCTCTTAAACTACCCTTATTAGGTGCCAATCTCGAATATCCAAAGGTTACAGAAACGCATTCCTGAAAGTTCTTTTGCACGATGTATCAACTTTATGTCAAATTTTTCAGCCTGAGAGATTTTTTTAGTCAACTTTTTCCTAATTTCATGTTTACTTTTCCCCACATTGACATATATTGTTCTGTTAATTTTTAGGTATTTTCTCTTCTTCGTCTCAATATTATTTTTTCGCTTATATGTTTTGGATTATTATCAGTCTCAATATTTTCATTCAATTTTTTTTACGTCTTTCTTTGTCTTTCATTTTTATCTATAAGAAGTTCTAGAAATGATTATATATCTGTGTATATGACAATAAACAGAATTAATTTCTTCAATACTAACTTTGATTCCATGAAGGTTTTTACTTGTTCTCTCAGTACTGTCCCTTGGTGTTGCTTGCCTCCTTTACTTAGGTTGGCTGATAGCATTCAAAGATTCGAACGCGATGAATTTTTTGAGCGATGGTTGTTGCTGCTTCCGATTAAATCTTAGTCTGTATAGTTTTCCTTGCTATTTTGAAATTAACTTTCTGTGATTTGGTTATATATTTTCTATAAAGCTTTCCGTTTGTGTTCCTTGTCGCCTTTGACTAAGTTGGTTGTAGCGTAGATACGCAATGGTTTATTTGAGCGGCGAGAACTTGGATTTAATAGCTCTTTGTTAATCATACTTTTCCTTTCTTACTTCAGCTTTGCATGGATTGTTTTTAAGTTGGAGCGGACGGCTACATCATAGTCTTTCAGATTCTTTATTCATAATCTCGTCTTTTGGGCTTTTCTATTATCCCGCTAGCTACGTTCATCTTTATTAATTCCCTTATTTTTTATATTTCTTGTTTTTCCCTTCATCATGACTTGTTAACTTAAAATATTACAGTGGAATTGCCGTAGCCCTAGAGCGAATAGAAATTTTCTTAAGAACTTGTTAAATCAATATAATATAAGTATTGCGCTGCTCTCAGAAACTCAGCTAAAAGATTCCTCCGACATTAACATTCGCTGTTTTACTTTAATTAGTTCTAATCGCAGTGACGGACATAGTTCATTTATTTTAATCAGAAATTATATCCGTTTTCTAATTCACAACATCTATTCCCCTACGCGTTTTAGTCCGATTAATGCAAGTTATTGTCCACATCTCAATAATCGACAACTCCAAAAAAATATTTAATTTCATTTTAGCTTACATTCTTTATACGATCTATGTAACTTCCCTTTCCAATCATGTTTGTTGATTTCCTCCTTTCCCCTTTTATTATAGCCGGTGATTGGAATGCTTACTCACCTCTTTGAGGCTGCAGTGGGAACAGCAGTAATAATTTCACATTGAACTCGTCCTCTCTTTCCAACTTTCTGATTCATAAGATTGCCAATGCTAAAGCCAGATTTGTTGTTATTAAAGCAGCAAAGAAAAACTCATGGAAAATCTTCTGCTTCTCTTTTTTCCGATCCAATCCTATTTCTCATGTGCAGGAAATGAGTGGGTCCTTTAAATCTTCTCTCTTCCAACGTTCTTCCAATCATTATTTTCTATTAAAAAATTAATTCCGTTTAATAATTCTACAGCTCCTAGCTATGCTCCTAGATTCCACGAATCTTGCTCTTTTCCATCTTCTCTTAGTTCTCCACATTTTCTTACCTCTCCTTTTTCTGTATCATAACTTCGTTCATCTTTAATCGGTTGCTCCAATTCCTTCTCGAGCTTAGATGGGATCACTTTTTCTATTCTTAAAAATCTTTCTGGTTTTCTCTCCAGATCCTTTTAAATAATTTCAACTCCTTTCTTGATTCTGGTTATACTTTTTCTTCCTGGAACATTTTTATTATTGTCCCTATCCCGAAACGGAATTCTTCTTCGTTTCGTCGCATTTCTTTTACTTCGTGCGTTAGGAAGACTTTCGAAAATTTAATTAACAAATGTCTCATTTACCATTCTCGGTGTGTTTTGTTTTGACAGTGAATAAAGTAATATTATTCGAAACGTCAATGGAAAAAAATTGTAACGTGATTTTTGCCGAAAATAATAAACGAATATGGTAAATCAAAAAAAAACACGAAAGTTTAAAATCATTCTCAAATATCTCGTTTTGGTGGCTCGAGCACAGCAATCTGTTACCTAAAAATATGTTTTCCGTTTTTGTCGTAAACGTGGTCCACCAGATTGTATTAGCATGTTTTTACCGGACATTTATGTGCCATTTATTAGTCAAAAATACTTATGCTGTTTCTAATATTCATCTCTTTATTTCTCTCCTAAATTCTCGTCTGTTGTCTTTACTCTTTGTTCTTTTAATCCTTCTTTTACTGGTCTTAAATAGTGGCACAATTTCTATTATAAACTCTTTTTGTTATTTAGGAACTTTTTTGCTCCTTTCACCATCACATTAATCATTGTATCTCTATTTTCTCCCAAAAAACTCGATCTGTTAATATCCCTTTCTCACATTAATGACAATCCGTATATCTTACTCATGTTCTATTAAAAATCCTTTATCCGTTCTATCCTAGATTACTGTTGCTTTATTTATGGAAATTCCTTCAGGTCTCTTCTTCCAAAATTAAATCGCATCCAAAAGCTCGACTTCGTCTTTCTCTGGGTGGCCTGAGAGCAACCTCAGTTCCGGCTATGCTTGCTGGAACCCAAATTCCACCTTTCTTCATTCATATATATCCTATTTAGATTTTCGCTTTTTAATTAAGCGTCTGCTTATTTGTTTTTCTTCACTTGTTTCTTCTTATTCCTCTATCTTACATAAATCGAATTCACTTTTAATTAAATTCCAATTGTATTCCTTATTTCTGTTTGTCTTCTTTAATTTTCACCATATATTTATCGTCATGATAAACTTCTTTATTTCTCTATCTTCATGCTATGAAATATCTTTCTTTACCGTTCTATTCTAAATCCGTCCTTCAACATGTTGCCAGAATTGAATTTTCCAATGCTTGGAGTTCTCACTTTCCTACACTGACAGTTCCAAAGGGCCAGATGGAGTTTGTCCTGCCTATTTTTTTGCCCCGTCTTGAATTAGATCCTGGTTATTTTAAACTTTCTTCCTTTTGCTTAACATTGCTATTCTACGCGCTGTTCTCTCTTTGTTTCCTCATCATTATTTTTCCATAAAGTGCTCATAATATCGGATTATAAAAATGTTCTGCAAACTATCATATCTCCTCTTCCGATTATGTAATACTTCTTATATGTCCTCTCATCCATGACCTTTTCCTTTTTCACTCGATCGAGATTGGTCTTCTGTGTATTCCTGATAATTTAAAGGTATTGAGCGCAATAAATTACTGGATATTCAGTAGCCCGTTCTTCCGTTTCTAGCGGCAGATTTTTAGGCACATTTTCAGCTCATAATATTGCCGTTCCTTCCTTAAATGACTTATTTCAGACTACGGCTCAACTCCTATTCTTCTTCATTTTCTAATTCTGGCTACACTTAATCTCTCTATTCCAACCATCTCATCCATATCCGTGGTTCTCCAGATACTTCTCCTCTCTTAAACGCTCCACAATTTCGGCTGTTAATCACCTCTTTGTTTTAATTATAGTCTCTTTCTTGCATCATTTTCTCAGTTTTAATGAACGCAGAGATAGGATCTTGGAAACTGATAATTAAGCAGTGGCTGGTTGATAACATAAATGGGTGACGACATTATGTTAGTGTTTAATTTTTATATGGGAAAATTGTGGAGAATCGGTCATATATATATAATTAAGAGGGGTGTCCGCAAAGTGTAATAATATGATATGTATCCTGTTTATCGTGTAAATTAAATATTAAGAAATTTTATCACTATATTTATGAATAAACGATGATAAGAGTTGATGGGAAACGAGCTTTGGGACGACCGAAGGGACGCTGGATGGATGAAATACGGAAATTTAGGTCGAACTGGCGGGAAGAGGCAAAGGATCGCGACGGCTGGAAGGAATTAGGGGAGGCCTTCGTCCAGCAGTGGACTGATAATGGCTAAAGAAGAAGAAGAAGAGTGTTGGTCACCTACAGACGGACAGTATGCCTTGTGGGACCCGCGACTTTAAAAAAAATTAAAACGAATAAGCTAACTCGATACTACTTTATTGAGGTTAGCCAGTATCAGTGGTTCGAAAATTTAAATAAACAAGTCATAATTATTCGGAAATGATCGCACCAGTTGTTGGTCTATTATTATATGGTTAGAGCATGTAAAAATGCTAAAAGCTAATCAGATAAATTTAGCTACGTACTAGTCACCCGAATACCACCTCGGTTCCAACTTTAAGATACAGCTTCCCTCTTTAGAAATAAACATACAGTGCTAGCGGTTGTTGTAAAAATATTTACACCAGTGCGTGTATAGTAGCCAGCGAATAGAGTAAACATAAACAAGACGGTGTCTATAAAGAATAGAAGGGAACAACAATGGTTGGTTGTACAGCTGTTTACTTCAGGCTCAAGTTCTTCTTTCTTACTTTTTCCTT
Source organism: Icerya purchasi (assembly GCA_039619475.1). Taxonomy (NCBI): domain Eukaryota; kingdom Metazoa; phylum Arthropoda; class Insecta; order Hemiptera; family Monophlebidae; genus Icerya; species Icerya purchasi. The sequence continues at coordinate 92,804,587 of CM077116.1, read as the reverse complement.
TCGGTGCTGTAATTGGATTTCCTCGATGCACTGCAATACGTTGCAATTTATTTATTAAAAATTAGACCTACCGCGAAAGTTTAAACAATTATGTCGGATGAAAACTTAAAATAGAAAAAAACTTAAAAGGTAATGTAGAAGCGCGAGCGATTTTCGAGTATCGAAGTGAAAACGGTGATCTGAGGCAGGAAGTTTCACATTTAATTATACGTTATTCTTGTATGTAGTTTGATTTCATTTGCATGACAAACAACTATCATGAGCCTGCGCAGTTGCAGCAGTGTGTTAATAATCATTATTAATAGTCCTCGTGAGCAATACTCCATAGTAATTTCCGGAATCAGATATATTCAAAATTAAACAAGCAAAATAGCTGAGGAATTATGCCAATAGATTAAGATAGCCGTAAAAGAGACATGGTTTGGTCAGCAATAACAGTTTTTATAGTTGAGCGCAGTGTAGCTTTTGATTGAAAACGCTAAATTTAGTGTCGAATTAATTTTGGTGACGGGTTTATGCATCTTTTCCATCATCCTCTTAATAGGTTTTGGAGCGAATATGTGTGACTACTACTAAAAAAATATTAATAAATTTTTCAGCTCATTCGCAGTTTAGCCGATTTTACTTCACATTTGTATTGGTGAAGTGATAGAAAGCATAATTAGGAAAATGAATAAGAATAAAGCCCAAGGATATGATGGTATACGGGTGAAAGATGTAATTACACATGCAAAAAAGCTTGCTCCGCTGTTAACAAAAATTATTAAGGAATCGGTAAAAGAAGGTAAATTCCGTAAGGAGTTAAAAGTAGGGATAATTAGACCAATATATAAAAACGTGGATAAAAAACTGTGAAAACTATAGACCAATTACGTTAATATCAGTTATTGCTAAAGTGGTTGAGCACTATGTAGGTAACTATCTTAAATTGTACCTAGAAGAAAACATCCTAATATATCACAACCAATATGGGTTTAGAAAGGGGAAATCAACGGTAACTCTGCTCAGAATTTTTACATCTGCGATAAATAAGGGATTAGCATCCGGCAAACAATTTTTGATAGTCTTTCTAGACCTTACTAAAGCTTTTGATTTAGTGGATAGGGAAATATTGTTAGAAGACCTAAACAAAATTGGTGCAACAGGGAAATACCTTAATTGGTTTAGATGTTATTTACATGAAAGGGAATGTTTAGTGAAAATTGGTAATGAATATAGTGATATGGGGAAAACGAAATATGGAGTAGGACAAGGAACTATATTAGCACCGTTACTGTTTTTAATTTACATCAACTCCATTCACAACTGTATTAGGAACGCCAAACTTTACGCATATGCTGATGACATTGCCCTGGTAATTGAACACCAAGACGTAGAAATAGCAGAAAGGCTGCTCAGGAGGACTTGAATATGGTTTGCAGATGGGTACACGATAAAAAATTATTAATAAATGCCGAAAAATCAAAAGTGATGTAGGGAAGAACACCGAGTAGATTTAGAAAGTTCGTGCCTAAAATAGTTTTGCACAAGGTAGATTGCCTTCATGGATTGGAAGTATGCCGTTGTGAGCCGTTAGAAACGGCTGATAATTTCAAATACCTGGGAATAACATTCGATAAGACGTTAACTTGGAGATTTCACATAGATAACATTGCTAGGAAAATTAGGCAGACTATGTCGGCGTCATACAAATTAAAACAAGTTATGAATTACAAAACTACGAGACTGTATTTTGATTCACTAATAATGACTAGGATTAGATACGGACTCAAAATTTGGGGGGGAGGCAAAAAAAAAACGGAATTAAGGAAAATTAGTAGGCTACAGAAAAGATGTTTAAAAATTTTTTTATCGAATTGGAGAAGTGCGAATCTTGTAACGAATTCTACTTGGTGGGACAATAATAAAGAAATGTCTCCAAAAATGTTTTTTTATTACAGTAAACTTTTAAGGTATAAAACAGAAAAAATAAGATTACCGACAAGGGAAGAGGTGTATGGAACTAGCAACTATGACAATTTGTGTTTTATAAAGGGATTGATAATAAAATTGATAATGTTGAAGAGGAAGTTATGAGTCATTTACTAAGTAACTTACCAAAGTAATTAAGAGACGAATGCAATTTGAATATATGGAAAGACAATAAAAATACGGTTGATTGCGTGGTGCAAAGAATGAGAAATAGTTAGTCGTAGGAAGAGAACAGCGATAAGATGTGTTAGAAAAAGTAAATATCTACAAATGATGTATAATAAAAAAAAAAAAACCTAATGTTTGGTGCTCATGTTCTAACTGCATTACTTATGGCTTAGGTGAAAATATTGCGGTATGAGATGGGTATAAATGTTTTGAATTAAAAATTAGACGTAGAATAGTAAAGATGGAAGTTGAGTTGAATTAAGTAATATATATATATAAGACGAATATGATGTATTAGATTTAAGATGTATTTGATGAATAAACGATATAATTATGTTGAGAACCCACAGACGGACAATCGCCTTGTAAGACCCGCAAATTATTTAAAAAAAAAAAAAAAAAAAAAATAGAAGTCTATATGAGGAAAAGAAGATAGGATTGCGGAAGAGTAAAGTTAAAACGTGGTTAATGGAGTGGTCTGAAAAGTAGGTTAAGCATATCTCAGTATTGAGTAATGTATATATTTGCAATGATTATTATATCCTTTTCTTCTGAAGCAATTAAGAAAATTATTTTTTTTAGTTTATACGTTTGTTTGTAAAATATAATAATTCACCCCTATATGTATTCCACTTTTGTAAGTTGTGTTATATAAAACTAGTGCTAATGCTCTAATGCTATATTTTAAGAATATTTATGTAATAATATTTGTTTTTAGTAATAAACGTTGATAAGCGTGTCGGAAACCCGCACTACGGGCAGCATTGCTCAGCGGGATCCACAACTTACTTAAAAAAATAAAAAATGGAATGAGTTGCGAAGAATCTTAAGCTCAACTACGGAAAACAAGGAATATAGGCAAGGATCCAATGATGAATTATACAACGATGAAAAAAAGACGAATTACGTTTTGTGGACACATAAAGCGCTCGAACCTTACAAGGCTAATTAACCGAATATTTTAAAGAACAAATAGAGTTGGTTCTTCGAGGAGATAGAAAGTGCTTTAAACGAAATTGGTATAGAACTGAGTGACATTGAAGCCCGTCATTCAATGAGAAAGAAACAGCAGAATATGCCAGCTTTAAGGATAAACTGAAATTACGGACGGGAAAATGGTGGACCGAAGAAAGAAAAGATCAGCATTGACAGCGAATGCGGCAATATTTGATATAGAAGAAAACTAAGAATTCAAACAGCCGAAATATCGTGGTCCTAAATTGGCCAATTGGATGGAAAAAAAATAATAACAGTGATAATAATAATAATAACATATCAAAGTTTCTAACGTTATAGGCCAAGATTTATGCCACACAGTGAACATTTCGAGTAATTGGCCCGTTTAAAACTGCTATGGTGACTGAACAGCTGGTCAGAGAATTTTTTCAATTTGTACGTAAAATGATAAAAAGAAACTAGGAATGTGGGTAATAAATACACACGGTGACTTTCTGAGAAATCATTTTTTTTTTTTTGCAGATTACAAGCTAAAACTGTTAAAAATCAATGCTGTTGGGTGATAGTAATAACGACATGAATCTAATTTCTTTGCTTCGTGTTAGTCATAAATTGACAAATTCGCTGGCTGGATGAGCTATTCGGTCGCTTCAGCACTTTTAAGTATACTAAACCGTTCGAAATTTTCATTGGGCGGCATAAATCGTGACTCGATAACGCCAAAATGATAACTTTTATCTACGCTACCGTACAATCTGACTTAGCGCTAATTCTTAATGAGTAACTGGTCGCGGACCCGAAAGCTTCATAACATTTTCTTAATACCATCAGTTGGGTTGTAAGACGTTTTTAGAAAACGTTCTCTTCGAAAGTTTATTTCTTCGACAAAGAAAACTGCATCCTGACCGCAGTTAGAACTACTTCCAACTGGAGCTGAAAATTGAAACAGTAATACTATTTTGGAACAGCAATAGCAGCTGTTATTTATTTATCCAAATAGCTGTTATTGTTATTTGATATTATGCGTGCGTCGAAATTAGCATAATTGTTTATTTCGAAACTGTTGCGAGATTTTCCGATACTGCTGTTTGATTTTAATCGCTGTTACGAATGTTTTGATTATAAAAATGAAAAACAATTGGATTTTTAAACGTGTACAAATTAAATATAGATGAATGATAACACATGTTTTTGAATTTAAAGAACTTATTTTAACTTATTAAAGTGTAAATTATTTTGTATTTATTTTTATTTGTTGTAGAGGTATTTACTTATTTTACACTTACGTACAAATTAATTACGCGTTAAATGTTATATTTAATTTTGCAAATAGTATTTGGATTAATTTATCGAGCTGTTATATAAAAAAAAAACACGACAACTACCCTATTACTATGATGCAGTGCATATTCAACGGTACATACTACGGAACCGCCGGTTGATTATCAACTCCACTGCAAAATCAAGTGATATTACTGAGACAACGTTATCGCTGATAATGACACAAATGATTTATAGAGTTTTTTTTTTTTTTTTTTTTTTTTGGCCCGGCAAGAAACCATTTGGCCACCAACTGTTCATCCGATGATGTTTCCTAATGTTATTGCCCATCCGCAGTTAACCGCGATGAGAGTAATAGTGATTATAAGATTTCAGTTGGAAAAAAAGGCGAAAGGAATATGTCAAAAGTGTATCAACGACTACTCGATGAAAAATAAATCTATCAGCAAAAATTTACCGTAAATGACAACGACGACAACTGACACTGGGAGATGGGTTAAGGTGAGAAAACCGCCTAGAATATCTCTACAGACTAGTGTCAATTACCCGAAGATGATAGCCGACATTTCAAAGTTACTTCTATTCACTGCAGATGTTGGACTGATAGCGTAGAGTAGAAGGGAAAACAACTGGTGCTAATAACTATCGTACACGCTCATGGAACACTCGCAGCAAGAGAAAATTGAACACCGTACGTATCAAATTGTACCGGAAAAAAGTTTTCGATTATTGATCAGGCATTTTTACATCATTCGGTCGACATGACATTAACTGTTCTTCAGTAAAGTGAACATCATTCTAGGAACATCATTAATGTCAAACGCAAAGTCAGTAAACAACCTCTACCGATATTTATCGTTGGTCTTGAACTTGAAGACAGAAACTGTGAAATACACGAAATGTAGTCTCTGCATACGAGGATCAAGATGGAAGCACCGTGAAATAAAACCACTATACCTTAATGCTTTCGTTGCCAAAGATCCGTATCTAAATCGTCCTATAACAGACCATTTGCTTCCGTTAAATACGACCAACATTCCGATATAGCTGTAATTACCCGACACGGCTTCGTGCTGAATTTCGGTGAAGCGCAAAATTTACAGAGAATTCAAAAGAATTACTATCATTGGCTCTTCTATCCGTTTCGAAGTATTAGAGAAAAAGGTTTGTCACGAAAACGAATAACAAAAATTCCACCTATGAATTATTATCTGATTGTTAGTCACCATTAAAATCAAATTACTGTTCAAAAAAGTGAAACTAATGAACGACAGAACGTAACATATTCTGAACCCTTTAAAGAAACACTCTTCTAGAGTGCAAAATATTAGCAGTTCATTCGGCGCCGGAAATGTTGGTATTATAGTATCGACATTTTTATCGGAAATGAAAATTCTGTGTATGAACATGATTGCACAGAAAAACAAATGACTAAATGACGATATAAATGCAATGTGTTAGCATTAATTAACAAAAATATGACTAACTTAAAAATAGAGTTATTTGAAATGTACGAATTTCAGAAATTCAAATGCGAAACGCATTTAACCGGTTTCGCATTTGCACGTTTTGTTGGATATAGTTCTTATTTTACACCGGGACGTGGGTATTATAAAATACAATGAAAAGAACAAAAATACAAATACGGTCATTTGTGTTGTTGTCGAGAATTATCTGAATAATAATACAGAGGTTATTATTTTATCCGTTTATTGTCCCTTAAAATATCGTATTAAAATTGATTAATAATTCACCGACACCTTTTTTAAACAATGGGTAAGTTTTGTATAGTTAGCAATGACTTCAACGTAAAATACATATATACATTAGGTCTCAAAACCGTTAAACATGAATTTAGGCGGAAACATATGTATTGGATACTCAGCGTAGGAACAGCGACGAAATTCTGACTCTTTTGACTTCTTTGTAGTTAAAGGAATGAGCAGAGAATTTTAAAGACACTAGTTCAGAATATAAAATCTATCATCAGATCGTTCAACTGTTAAAGTTACTGCAGGTGATGAAATAATTAAAAAGGAATGTAAACCAAAATTTCGCGATAAATACTCCGATTGGAAAGTATTTCGGAAGTTGCTTGAAAATCTGTTTTAAAAATATCTTTGAAACCTAAAGAACCTATTCTAATTGTGAATGGGATAGCAGTTTTAAGATGTAAATCGCTTTTGAATAAGCTTGATAGAGTAAAAAAGTAAAATTGAAAGGAAGATTCGGCAAAATACTAGAAATCCGGTAGATAGAGCCGCAGTAAATTACCGAACTAGAAATGTCAAAAACTTGTAAGCAAAAATTGAAGAATGATACTTTTACATCAAGGCTGGAAGCTGAATTTCTCCGTTCTCCCTAAATATTATGCTACGTATAATTCAATGGAATTCTAGAAGAGTCATCAAGAATAAATGCAATCTTGAAGGATTTCTGTCGTTTAACAATATACTACCACTATCAATATTATTCAAGAAGATATCACCAAGATTATTGATTGGTTGGCCGAGTGCCTGGTAATCTCGACTGTGAAAAGTCGGGTTGTTATATTTACATATAAACGATTAACTAACGAGATAGCGATTCGCTTTCAAAGAGATTCTGTTACCAATTCCAGTTCGGCCAAATTCCTAGGTCTAGTATTAGAATAGAAGTTGCTGTGGAAGGATCATATTCAGCGAGTCTGTTTGAAGGCCTTTCAGGCTTTCAACATATTGAAGGCCCTACGGAATACTCGGTGGGGTGGTGACTCGTTTATTTTAAGGACCTTATATTTATCTCTAGTAAGATCGCAGATAGATTACAGACTTCCGATTTATGGGAATGCAGCTCGAGTTCATATTAATGAACTTGCTAGGATCCAAAACGCATGCTTACGTTGGATTCTTGGAGTATTTTCCTCTTCACCTGTAGTTGATTTATGTTCGGAATCTTGCATTCCACCGATCCAGTTAAGATAACAGCAACTTGCCAGTCAGGTTTTTCTGAAATCTGCATCCTTCTCCAACAATTCCTTATCCCTCAAATACTTTGACATTTTCCATAAGTGGCGATTTACTACTAAAGCCTCTCTTTCGCTCGCTCTCTCCGCAAAAATGTTTTAACCGTACAATCTTTATTACTTATCGACCTTCCTCCAATATTCTCGCAGTTCACCTTCGCTGGTAAATTTTCAGCCCCGACGGTGGATTTAGTAGTTCACAAGCAAGGACCTTACCTAGGTCCTGCCTCCTTTTTGGAGCATATGTCTATCATTGCGGACAAAGGGCCGGGATTCTTGTATGCATATACAGACGGATCTAAAGGCATTCGAGAACCGTCAGGATCAGCGTTTGTGATTCCGAGCAGAAACGTAACCAGGAAATTCAAATTAGTGCCGGCATGTTCGATTTTCATAGTCGAGGTCTTCTCGATTTTAAAGGCTCTACGTTTCCTCCGTGATTGCAACTGTAACGATAATATCTTAATTTTATCTGACTCCTTAAGCTGTCTTAATGCCATATTGAACTTACATGCTACCCAAGGTGCCTATTTTATATCTGCAATTTTAGAAGAGGTACACATCCTTCATTTGAGGAACCTCACAGTCAACTTTTGTTGGGTTCCTGGGCACACTGGAATTCATGACAGCATTGTCTGTGATGAAGCCCCTAAATTTGCAGCACAAATTGGCAACTTGTACCGATGTATTCCATATACGGATCTCCATTTGATGGTGAGGGAATAGTTGCAATCGGATTGGAATGCATTCCACCAGTATGAAGCCAGCGACTTCTATAAGAGTATCAATCCAGTTCCTCTCAAAGAAGTTTGGTACTTTCCAAAGATGTTTGGCGCTCCAATATCACGGCACATGATCACAACGTTGACTCGGCTTAAACCACTGTGCCCTACTTGCGCATTTGTACAAAATTGGCTCGGCAGAAATTAGTACCTGTTCACACTCGGGTGATACCGATATGACTTTGGATGCAGATCGCCGGTTTTTCAACTGTTCCTTGTACAGAACGGAACAATCGCGTTTATTTTCCAGACTTATTTCGTTAGGCTAACGGCTTCCGTATATTTTACGTTCTTTACTTTCTTTGGCGGATCCTAATATATATTATTGTTTATTTTTATTTTACTTAGTTTTATTGTAGAATGTCGAATTAGGTTATAAGTTTACTATGTTATATTTCCTTATACTGCACATGGACTGATTGGTTCTTTCCAAAGTCCAGTAATTTAAATAAAATAGTAATAATAATAATAGCAAGTCAGTCACTATCGATGTATGTCGAATTTGCTCACTGGTAAATCTAGGAAGCACTCTGCAGTAGTTCCTCATCCTATTAAAAATAAAAACAGGTGGTTTTCGAGCATATTAGAGCGCTTTGCTTCTGTTACGGAAGTCTCGGGTTCGATCTCGAGCCACGACAGAAATTATTACGAAAAATTACATTAAATACTCTCTATTTCACATGGAAGGCAATGGCCAAACCACCAGGTACACCATCATATGTTTGCTAGTTGGTACACAGCGGGGACACACACGGGACTGTACTTTGTATATCAATAAATCAGACAATCACAATATTAGTTCCAAGTGTAGTATTTTGCCTGTATACTCACATTCAGGCCCGTGCCCAGAATTTTGGAGGGGGGGGGGTTGAAAATTTTCTCCGCATATTTATTTTATAACTAACAATACATTTTTTCGTACTATTAATAATTTCCATCATTTTGATTTATATATTAATAATTCACATAAATGAATTACCCCGTATATGAACATTAATAAAAATTACGTATGTTATTAATTATACTCATAATAAAAAATTTTGCATAAGATATTAATGAAGTACCTAAAAATATGGAGCATATTTTTTCTTTTTTCTTTTAAAGGTAGGTAAAAACACCCTAAAAAATCATCAATATTTATTTTAAATTTGTGATTTTTTTCAGATTTTTGTCTATTCATAATAACTATTTCAGTTTTCATGGGGAGGGGTTATCCCCCCCCCCCGTGGACACGGCCGTGCTCACATTGTATGTAACAATTGTTATAAACACTATGCCTATATCTGTACAGCTGAAATATACAAGTAGTTGTCGACGCTCAGAAGCTGAGTATGACATTATAATGATGGTACTCGGATGAGGAGCGATTTGGAGAAGGCTGTGGAATTCGGCGAACATTTCGATCAAACTTTTTACCTAAATTTGGCTGATAGTTCGCTTTCTCGTTTGCAAATTTGCAAATGTTTCTAAACCGGACAGTAATGAGACCTGTCAAAACTGCATCCGCAGGGGAAATATTAATTACAATCAGAAAAATGAAGCAAAACAAAGCTCCCAGCTGTGATTACAACGGAAACTCTGAAGAAACTTCCTGGTAAAGGCTTTATTTTATTGACCTATATATTCAAAGCAATGCTTAGATTAAATTGTTGTCCTGTTCAACTGAAATTATCACAGATTACCGTTATCAAGGAACACATAAACCGGCTGAAGAACTAATTTAGACCCATTTCGTCTTCACCGATACTCAATAAGCTTTACGAAAAGTTATTATTAAACCGAATGCAACTTTTTCTTGAAGATTTAAATAGCTACCAATTTTGTTTTTGTAAAGGTCACGGAACAATTATATTTATTGGGTTGTAAACTTCCTTGAAAGAACAATATTGTGGCAGTGTAAGTTAATTCGTCGATACAACTCTCTGACATTGTCGGGATTTCAGTATAAGATAATGCCGTGGAGACAATCGAACCTCAACAATGCGCGTAGCAGAAATGCACGGCGTATGCGTGTTACGAGAGCTACTGAATCGGAAGAAGAAGAAATTGCAAGAATAAACGCAGCTCAACGGATCAGAACAGCAGAAATTGGAAGTCAAGAAACTCGAAAACAACGTGATGAAATTTCATTCTCTACATATGATTCAAAATCGGCTAAATATATATAGTTATAAATTTAATGCGACATAGCGCCATAATTATGAAAAATATTATATAATATTTTATGATTACGGCGCTACAACGCCGAAACTTGTCGTTGTTTAATTAAATTTATAATTATGTATATTTCTTAAAAACAGTGTGTTTATTATTATTTAATTCACAGAAACGTTTTTTGAAACTAAAACGATGTGCGATATTCTTTAATGTCAGCCAAGCTAAAAGCTTCAGAGTTACTTTCCCACTCAACTATTAAAATCGTATCTTCCCGAAATTTTCGTAATCAAGGGTTTGGTGCATATCCTATTTCTACGTGGATGGAAGGGTTTTTTTTTTGGTACAACGCTTTATCTGCTTTAGACAGTTGAAACGTCTATGCCCGTTAGTGTGTACCGATTTTAAACATGGGTTATGTAAATAGATCGTTTCAAATAGCAATTTTTCAACGTGGTCTAAAGCATGGAGAACTGTTATTAGTAGAGCTACGTCATCTGCTGTTATATTTACCATGAAGCAGATCCACTGGGGATATGCGAATAATACCGGCCATTTCAGTACAAGACGGTGTTAAATGAGTTGGAATGCACCTAGACAAGAAGACAATGTGAACGAAGTATACCGTAACGAAAAGTAAAGAATTATATATCGAAAACCAAGAGCCTATATTTTGATTATTCGGAAATAAGTCACAAATGTAGACAGAGAATGCAAACAGATTCTGATGTGCCAGCTTTGGGGCCGCGCGCAAAAAAAAAAAACAAACCACAAGATACTTAGCATATGGATTGTGTTAATGCGCCATGAGGTACGCCAACAACCGAACGTAGCATGAGATGATCTTCGATTTTCTGAATTTGGCGAAGAAATAATTGGATCTGCTAATAAGTATGACGTTAAAACAGAAGAGTCTATGAAGACTGAGGTTACAGATATAGTGTTTACATGAAAATCCTATCAATGGATCGGATGTTTAGTCAAAGTGAATCTTGGAAACAACAAATTTACTAATTCGCTAACTGTAAATATGCAGGAAAAGGAGAAATATTTTTTTTTTTTTTTGCGCCTAAGTCTGCGTGGTATCGGATATGTTCTAATTTTTTAAAAATTAACTTGAATTTTCTGTTGGTTATTTTATAAAATGATTCTGGCGCATTTCTATATTCGAGGAAACCATACGAAGGTGGTGGCGCCAGTTGAATTTTTTGTTTTACGAACAAAAATAAAATATACAGCGACATAAATATAAATATTTGGCCATTTTTAACAAAATGGTTTACATTACAAAGATGGAAATACGGAACTGCACCTATAAATATTACGTTTAAGGAAATAAATCTAAGCGCGCCTAGCTTTCCCGGGAAGGATGGAGTCAACGAGAAGATAAGGAAAAATAAAACATAAAAATGGGTAAAAATAATCTGCAATAGGATTTTTATGGATCTCTTTTAATGTAGTAATCGAAGTTCTAAGGAGGGCGAGAGACATTCGTTTCTTCCGCTCCATTCAGTTACACCAATGGAAATATAAGTAATTTTTTTCTATTCTTTTAAATAAAACGACAATAATAATAGTAGCCCCGAAAGGTTCCCGAAGCTAACATAAAGGGAAACATAAAACAAGCGAAAGGGCGGAACGAGAGATACAAAAAATCAACCGTACAAAACCGAGCGATAATGTAATATGAACATCAAAAACAAAAATCTCTTTTAATTACGCGATTAATGAAAATATGTTTAATACTCTTTCGGATAGATTTTGAAAAATAAAAATTTCGGTAAAAAAGTAATTAAAAGTTTTATTCAAAAAAATAAATAGAAAATGAAAATACTTTGCTGCACAATAAATAAAATGAATATAAGAAAAATTTAACTGGAAATATCAGTTGGGGAGAACAGAAGTTGAACGTATTTTTGTTAAAAACGAAATCGATTGGGGTTTCTTCCACTGGTAATAAAACAAATCGGTAACAGCATTACGTTAAACTTCTCAGGGTTTTACCTCATTTTAAGGATTTTTAAAGATTCATATAAAAATTCGCCTAATTTTTAATCGCGCGCCATTGCTGCAAAGAATGTGAGACTGTTATAAATTAAAATAATTTCCGAATTTTCCTAAAAATTTGACACTGATCGAAAACAACGAGACTGCTTAAAAGTAGTGAAATTAATAATTAAATTAAACATTTCTTTAACTCGTCGTAATTACTTTTACGTAATCTCTCTTCTTCTTCTTTTCCCTCTTCAAGCAGCCTTCTAACGTCAACATTTAACGTAGGGTTCTCCCGAATTCTTCCATCATTGTCTATCCTGAGTTTTGTGTATCTATATATGTATGGCCAACTCGTTTTATTACCTATATATTGCGTAAAAGTTTCGATCACATTTTTATTCGCATTGCGATTGGTTTGATAAAAATTGTTTCATTCTTCAAATAGAAGTAACTAAAGAATCGAGAACCCTAATTAGCAGTGTGCGGAACATGCTATTTGAAAAAAAAGTTAATTAGCGAGGTTCGGGACGTAGCGGAGCAGCGAAGCGAGCAGGACTTCCTATTGTTTACAAGAATAACTTTTGATTAATTATAAATAAAACTTATTGATTTTTTGGATCTTTATGTATAAAAGTAGTGAGATCTTAAAAAAAGTGCGTTATTAAATATTTCTTCGTTTTTTTCGTAATAATTTTTTTTAGATTGAAACTATATTCATATGTTTAGAGAGTATTACTATCGAACTTAAAAATTAGGCTGAAATTACCGATAGCTGCTGTTTTAAACTGATGTATACGTATATATGTATTGTAAAACGATAACAACAGCGAAATTGCCATTCGGAAAATTGTTTCAAATAAACTTTTCATGTTATTACACATTAAATTCGCCTAACTCATTTCTACCAGTGACAGTTTTCAGGCAACGAACATGTTTTTCGTTACCAGGTAAACGTGTGTACGCATTTACGCCATTAATAAATTGAATAAACAGCGTCAACTATGTCCAAGGCTGCGAAATTGAATTTATTGTTCAGCAGCATCGATACGTACGTATCGTAAAATTAATTCGAATTCAGAGTAAATGGCGTTCTTCGCCATTGTTTTCCTAAACCATCTAAAATTTCGAAAATTAATATTTTTCAATTTCTGACCAGAGCCTGGCCGAATTCGAATTTTTCTTTCTCGACTTGATTTAATGTATATACAGTGCGTGTTTTCTTAACAAACAAATGACGAAAGGGCCTCAAAAAAGTCGATTGAGATTTATTTATGTGTATGTGTGTGCGCACGCGCTTGTGGATTACAGAAGTCTTGACACTCCTACGTTCACAGTTTTGTAAGGATCTTAGTATTTTATAATTCGTTTTTTTTTTTTTTTAATTCAGTCGTAAACACGGATTATCGACTCCGGAAAAGTACAGAAATATCTTCTGTACCAAAATCAATAAATATTATTTGCGACAAAAAATTTGCTTTCTTCCAGTCCGAATGTTATTTTTTTTGTTTTGTTCGTTTGTTTTTAAATTTGCATATTGATTTTTCCCGAGTCATCGTACATTTATTTTTTCTTTGTGATTTGAATTAATTTAGTGAAGGTAAGACATAATATTTGAAAAAAAAAAAAATCTAAAGTAATTTAATTACCGATTTTTTTTCTTTATTTTTGAAATTCTTTGTGGTACATTGTTTAACTACATAAATTTTCCTCCAATGAATTAAAATTTTTTACAGTTTTCAAACGTGCAATCCGGAGTGCTTATATACACATACATACCCTATATATATATATATATATATATATTAACAAAGTTTCCACGCCTAGTGAGAAATATTTTTAATTTTTAATTTTTTAATTTAGTAAGAAAACAAAAAAAAAAAAAAGAAAGGCAACAAATGAACAATTACGGATGATCATAAGCGACTTGATAGTTACAGACAATTGGTGATCGGTCAGTGAGATAAAGAGACATAAGGATACGTAGCTTTCGCAGGAACTTTCCATGTAGAAGTCTACGCAGGGTCGATTGATTAACTGGCTGATCTGAGACGTCGAGGGTAAAATTAGACTTACACTGCTTCTTTAAGGTATAATAACTGAAGTCACGGTTATCGAGGCTTTGCCGAGGAGTGTGATTAACAACGTACGAACGAGTAGCGTTCGGATGTGAGAGCTGGCGAGATTATTTTCAGTGTGTCAGGTCATGCGAGTAAGCTGAACAATTAATTATGAGAATAGCGAATAGTTTGACGGATGCGATCTAAAAAAGCGTTCTTCAGCCTTTTTGCTGCGTAACCCAATGACTCTATTTACTTAAATCGACGAGGTAGTACTTATAACGCGAACAAATTATGAGTTAAAAAGAGATATTTTTAATTTGAAGATTTAACCACTTTTGTTAATTGCCGAAAAACTGCTTGAATAAAACATCGTTTCTGAACTAAACGTAACCCCAATAATTAGTAAAAATAAATTATTTAAAATTTTATTTAAATTGCGTGTGACACAAATTAAAATATTGTCGCTTATTTTCAATTAATTTATACTTGTTTCAACGGAATTTAATTTTCTTCTTAAAGCTAATACGAATCGGTTTCTGAGCTCATTTTTTTTCGTAACGACCGTTGTCGAAAATTCAGCTTGCATTTTCAGCAAAATAAATTGCCGCGAATGGAAGTAACAGTTTTATGGCCTTTTCACTTTGGATATTGTTCCTAAATTTATAACTAAAATGAAGGTAAATTCTTTTGGCTTTCTTGAAACATTTTTTTCAACTTTCGCCCGCGATATTCAATTGATTTTTCTTCTCCCGATGCATCCAAATTAAATAACCAGTGCCCTCGAAAAAAAAATATGTGACATATATTTTCCAAAAAACCAACGATTCGCCCAATCAAATTGCATTTTTTGTTTTTCTCTAATAACTGTAATTCAGCTTCATCCGATAAATCAATTACTTGTCGATTCGATAAGGGAGCTGTTTATTTTTGATTCATATTAAATAACATTTTTACATCATGGTATATGTTGTTTTTTTGCGTTTAGCAATGTAGCTACTCTACATCCGGATAAGAACATTTTAAAATTTTGTTGCTTGTAAAAACACATTTTGTCAAATTGGAAGAGTTCGTTATTATTATTATTATTATTATTATTATCAGTGGTGTCAGTTGTGTTTACTCTTGCTCTGTTTTTTATCTTACATTGGAAAGTGAATGTAAACTTCTTAGGTTTGAAATTTTATTTTTTTAATCATACTCTTGAAGTAGTTTCCGCTGCTGTGTTTAAATTTATAAACCATTATACCGTTCCATAGTTACGATCATTTTTACTTAACAAATTTTGCGCGGTATAGTATCAGTTTTAAAATAACATTTTATAATTAGATAACTGTGATTTCTGGTATCTGTTCCTTTTGGGTACGTACTTTGAATTGTTCAAAGAGTATTTAAATATGTCTTCGGTCTGTAGTAGTTGTTCGGCGGATTTACCAAGGGATGGAGATTTTGTCACATGCAGCCAGTGCAGTAGAAAATTACATTTCGAGTGTGGCGGTATATCAGCCGCGACTTGGCGTAATAAATCCAATCCGAACAAGGCAAAATATGCCTGTAAATTCTGTCAAAGAAACAAACAAGAAGCAAGGGATTCAAAAGAATCCATGGAAATACTAATTGCGATTAGAGAAGACATGAATGGGCTGAGAGCTCAAATGGAGCATCTACAGACCTCTTTTAACCAGCTTCAACTGGCTTTTGCCCAGAATGAACAGAAACTGAATGATGTTCTAAAAGAAAACAGTCAACTACGTGATTCTAATACCATTCTGCAACAAAAACTGGACAAATTGGAACAATATACGAGGATAAATAATCTGATTATTTCAAATATACCTCCGTCATCAAATGAAAATACAACGGAGCTTGTCACAAAAATATCATCTGCAGTAGGTGTTCATGTTACAGAGGCTGACATCGATATTTCTCACCGACTGCCTAAATCACCAAAACAGCAGTACCCGAGTATCGTTGTCAAATTATGTCGTAGGTCGGTAAAACAAGAAATATTAAAAAAAGCACGGCAGAAGCGTCCAACATTGCAAGATATTGGTTTTGGCGATCCTTCATTAACACAAAACATTTATATAAATGAGCATCTTTCCCCTCAGAACTCCCGACTATTCGGTGCTGCCAAAAGTTTAAGATTGAGCGGCTGGAAATTCGTGTGGATGCGGGATTATAAAATCCTTGCACGAAAAAATGAAGCTGCCCCAATCATTAGAATCTCATCTTTGGAGCAAATTAATGGATTAGTAAGTAGCAGTACATGACTGTATAGTAGTAAGTCTTCATGCTATTTTAATATTAATGTGTACGATATTAGTATTTTTAATATACATTTACTCCGTATTATTCATAATGTAAATTTTAGTAATTTGTTTACTTTTACAAATATGTTTTATTATTTTCCTATACTTCATGTTATCGGATATTGCTACTTATAGCACCTGCTATTTTCGCACATTACATTAAGTAGTATTGTTTTAGTTATAATTGTTTTTATAAATTATGCAGTAGTTTCTGTTGCACGCACGGCTTTTATTGCCTTATTTAATATTGAGTGGTTTTTCTTCACTTATTCCTACATGATTAGTTCTTTTAAATTAAATACTTGCTTCTTTTTTTTTTGTACTATAACACGGCTTTGTTCATTCAACGATACTTCAGAGGTAAATATTTTGCATAACACTAACAAATGTTATTAAAACTTACCTTTTATATTTTTAAATAGTCTATTACCTTATCTGTATATAATTTGTAATATATGTTTATTTTTCTACAATCTATGAAAACCATATGTATTTCTTCACATAAAATACGTACTTTTTTTTTTAAACTCTTCTGTATAACATTAGTTCGTTTACCCTATCTCTCACTTAGTTTTTATATATTCGTTTGAAAGGCTTTTAGTATTATTATTCAGCACTAAAACTTACTTCTTCATACAAACGCTGTTTACTTTAATTTTATCATTCATCAGTTTGTTTATATCGTTTAACAACACCTACCGTTATATATATTTACCTAGTTTTACTATTTCCGCTATTTCATTTGCGGTATTTTCAAATAAATTGCATTTCAGTTTAATAGTCGTAATTACATTACTAATTTTTAAATATATATGATCAGAGTACTCGCATAAATT
The DNA here is from genome assembly GCA_039619475.1 of Icerya purchasi. Classification (NCBI taxonomy): domain Eukaryota; kingdom Metazoa; phylum Arthropoda; class Insecta; order Hemiptera; family Monophlebidae; genus Icerya; species Icerya purchasi. The sequence goes on along the minus strand of CM077116.1, from coordinate 92,787,070 downwards.
TGCCATTTAGCTATGTTTCATTTGTTTTATTTGTATTATCTCTACCTGAGTATCTCAACTCTTTTGTTCACGCAATATAAACATCTTAATAGTGTTTCTGTACAATTTAATTACTACGGCAAGGGCGTCGCCAGCCGATGGGCCAGGGGGGGGGGGCAAAATGAGTTGCCAGCCGCCGGGGGGGGGGGGGGCAAGATGATAGAAAAAGGATATGAGTTATAGAAAAAATAAAATTTATAAGTTGTAAAGGCTTAATATTTTATTAAACAAGAATAAAATCTTAATTAAAACATAATTTTCGTGGGTTGCTGGCAAATTATTCATGATTACGCGCTTATGAATGCTCATTATGGCCAGTGGATTAAAAAGTTCCAAGGCTCCAGGGGGGGGGGCAGCTGCCCCCCCCCGCTCCCCGCTGGCGACGCCCATGTACTACGGTTCTATTTCTTATTTAAATTGTATTACATATATAAGCTAAACAGAAAAATATATCACGTATTTTAAGCATCGTTTAATTTAAACATATTATTTCATTAGGTATCAGTATTATAAATCAGTTTACTTTCACAAAAAGATAAACGTATTTAATTTATATTCTTTCTAGATGTTTCTACATAGATATTATGTAAATTTTTCGTTTTCATGTTACACTTATGAAATTAAAATACAATTTACCGGACTAATCATATCAACTTCTACTAGTTATATAAGTTTTACCTGTGTAAACGCAGTTATTTACTTAGTTAATTACATTTTTATGGTTTCTTTTAAATATGATATAAAAACTTCTTTAGCATTTTTCTAACATGGTATACATTAAATTTTACATATTTATATTGCCTTTTTAAAAAATTTTTTTTTTTTTCTTTTTAATATATTATATTGAATACAATTAAGCTTTTAAATCTAAATATAAGCAGCCTGCGTGCCCATTTCAATGAATTCTTGTTGATATTGGATAGCCAAAATTTTGTGTATGACATTATGGTTTTAACAGAGACCTGGCTGTACGATGACGAGATAATTAGATATAATGTACCGGGTTACATAACATTTGCACAATGTAGAGAATGTAAACGATCAGGAGGTGTGGTTATTTATGTTAGGGATATCTATGAATGTAAACAGATAAATATGTGCATGCATACCAGTAATGTAGTATGCTTACAAATTACATCGCCAGGTCGATCTAATCTAACTATTGCCGGTATTTATCGTTTTTGCCACTCATCATACAATTATTTCTTAAAAGAACTTAAAATGATTTTAGAGTTATCAACAGCTGCATCGGTAATAACTGGCGATTTAAATATAAATTTATTAAATAACGATAAATGTGTTGATTATCTAAACTTGCTTTATTCACATGGCTTTGCTAGTTTAGTAAATGAACCGACATTCGTAAAACTGAATATAAATTATAGTTCTCGCTTAGATCATATATTTGTAAGAGGTTTTGAAGAAAACAAACTAAACTCAGATGTTGAATATGACATATTACAGCTCAATTTTTTAGATCATTACGGGGTCAGCATTTCTTTGCAGATGGATTTATTGCATAAAAAGTGCACTAAACCATCTTACAGTCTGGATAAATTAAAATTTCAACGCAAATTAAATGACCTTAACCTGGACTGGTTATATTCGAGTGATCTAGACATTGATATAAAATTTGAGTGGTTTATAGATAAAATTAAGACTATTTTAGATTGCTCCAAACTACACAAACCTAGAATTAAATCACAAAGGAAGAGATCGCCATGGGTAACACCTGAAATAATCACATTATCACAAGAAAAAAATATATATTATAAATTATCTAAAATGTCTCCCTCAAATAAAAATTGGCTGACCAGGTTTAAGTTATTATCGAAGCAAGTACAAAGATTGACTAGAACAGCCAAAAGAAATTATTACTCAAACCTCTTATCGCAGTGTGCGCAGTATCCAAATGAATATTGGTCAGTTGTAAATAAAGTTTTAGGTAGGAAAAAGCCGATCATTGATGGTATAGTTATAAATGGAATTAGACAAAATGTTATTGATCATGAAAAGCAAGTAGCATCACATTTTAATAATTATTTCTTAGACTCAGTTAGAAGTTTAATTCACAATTCGGATTTTGACGGAACTATTCCTAACTGTGAATGTAAACAAGTAAATTCTTTTGTCTTCACAGACTTCATTATGGAGGATGTTAGAAATGCAATTATATCCTTGCCTAATAAATCCTCTTTTGGGTCGGATGGCATCTCTATATCCGTCATTAAAGATAACCTTCCTTTTTTCCCTAAACCTCTAGCATACTTATTTAATGAATCTGTGAAGAAGGGAAAGTTCCCAAATATACTAAAACTTGGAATAATTACACCAGTATATAAAAGTGGTAGTAAAGAAGAAGTGTGTAATTACAGACCTATATGTCTCCTGCGCCTACTATTGGAAAAATTTTTGAAAAATGTATAAAACATAAAATGTTAAGCTACCTAAATCATACAAATTTTTTCAGTGTAACCCAGTTTGGTTTTGTGGCTGGCAGAGGTACAGATGATGCACTCTTCCAACACATATCCTACATTGCTGACAATGTTGAGAGAGGTAAAACAGCAGTTGCAGTGTACTTTGATTTGCGCAAAGCGTTTGACTTGGTCGACCATAAAATTTTGTTGGGAAAATTATACTCATATGGCTTTCGTGGATTTTTTTTGGAATCGTTAAGATCACATTTATTAAATAGAAAATATGCTACAAAAATAAATGATGTACTAAGTGACTATATATCCCAAAACTGGGGGGTTCCCCAAGGAAGCATTCTTGGACCCATTTTATTTTTAGTATATATCAACAGCTTATGCAATTTGAATGTTAGTGGTAAATTTTTCAGTTATGCAGATGATACTGTCATAGTAACATGCTCTCGAGATGTGAATCTCCTTCAGAATTTAATCCAGGATGACGTAAATATTATTCAAACTTGGTTCAGGGAAAACCGATTAATCATCAATACAAACAAAACTAAATTCGTTGTTTATACTTATGCACATCAAAATCTTGAAAATGAAATAAATATTAAATTGAATAATAACTGTCAACTGAATAGGGTATATGATATAAAATACTTAGGATTACAATTAGATCATAAATTGACCTGGAACAAACACACAGTATATCTGCAAAGTAAATTAAGAAAACTGAACTATATATTTTTCTATTTAAATAACCTCTTCTCGAGTGAGCATCTACTCCATCTCTACTTCTCCCTTTACCAGCCAGTATTGTCCTATGGAATTTTACATTGGGGGTGTGCAGCCAACTTGCATCTATCACAAATTCAGGGATTGCAGAAACAAGTTTTTTATACTATCTTCAATAAAAAAGACTATGTACCAAATTTTGGCCCTCTCAACGTCCGCCCCTTATATGAAGTACACTTACTACAATATGTATTTAAAAACAAAAATATATTCAATATTTCCTTGAAAGAGGGTGTGACAAGAAGTTCCTCTAAGGAGCAAGCTATCATTCCAAACTTTAAAAAATATCATACTAGGATACAGGCGATGTATATGGGTGCAATACTTTACAATTTACTTCCCACTGAATTAATTGATTTATTAAAAATCCGAAAAAATCACCGTAAATATCTAATTAAATATGTTAAAAGCAAATATATTAATGTGTAGTCTGTGTGTTGCTCATTCCCCTCAATGCCAAAAACTAGCGTTTAGTTTCCAGTGTCTGTACTCACCTTCATTTTTATTTTGCTTGCTATGCAGTCTGAGGTTTCGTTATTTTATCATTATTATTTCTTATTTTAAATCACAAATGGTAATTTCTATTATGTATCCTAGTTGGATTAGCAAAAGTATTGTTTCTTTAATATTTCAGTTTAAACATTTATAAATTTATAACCTCATTATTTTTAACTTTATTAATACTTTAATTAATGTTTTAAATTTATATATTTACTACTATCATACGTTTATTCACTTTGCCGCTGAAGTACAGTTGTTGATGAATAAGTGCTGCAAATTTGTGGTGGTTCATCTTCTACACTTCCCTATCTTGGGTTGCAGCTATATTTATTGGTCTTAACGAGCATCTAACTATATGTTTGTGCATAAGTATGATTGTCACTATAAGTGCATGTAAAATTTTAACCTATGTATTTCATTTGCATGCATATAGTTAATACAATTTAACATGTTGGTGCATGTGAGTGTTTGAAATTATGTAAGCATGATTGACAGAGTTATCACTTCAAGCATCTGTTTATCTCTTTGGTTTTATTATTGTTCTATTTTTTCTCTTTTTGTTATTATTTTTCTATTTTTTGTACAGAACGTAATAATACTGAATTATGTAAACAATTGCCAAATACAATTGGTATGCATACTAAAAGCAATTACAACTGCAGCCAAAAATTGTTTGGTCATTGTATGATGTTTCACTGTATTGTATTTCTTTCGTTGCTTTTGTTTTATTTTTATGTATTTAGTTTATTATCGTTGTTCTTGTTTTGTTTTTTTTACTATACCCATTTTACTTTATTGCATACTTACAAATCTTTAAATCTATAAGATGTATTTTTATTTTCAATTATTGCCTTATTGTACAATAATAATCCCACTGCTCGCGCAGTTATTGCGCATTTGTGGTACACAAGTTTTTTTGAAAATGAATTATATTAACCTGTTGTTAGCAATAAAATGATTTGATTTGATGATTATTATTATTATTATTATTAATTAACATTTCTATTTAATAAATCTATTCATTCAGGTACTTTTCCGGAGATTATGAAAATTGGGGTTATTGTTCCAATCTTTAAAAATGGTAGCAAAGAGCTCACAGAAAATTATAGACCTATATGTTTACTTTCTACAATCTCAAAAGTATTTGAAAAATGTATGAAAACCAAAATTTTAAAATATCTAATTGAAATAAAATTCTTTAGTACCAATCAGTTTGGGTTTTTACCTGAGCGTGGAACGGAGGCAGCTCTGTTCGAACACACTTCCTATATAACTGATAATTTAGAAACGGGGAAGTTTACAGCCGCTGTATACTTCGATATTAAAAAAGCATTTGACACAGTAGATCATGGGCTGTTAGTACTGAAATTAGAAAAGGCTGGGTTCCGCGGATTCATACTAAGCTGGTTTAAATCTTACCTCTTAAATAGACGATATGTTACTAAAATAAATAATGTATATAGTACTGAACAAGAGCAGAATATTGGTGTTCCCCAAGGGAGCATTTTAGGTCCAATTTTATTTTTAATTTTTATCAACGATTTGTGTAGACTAAAAGTTGATGGAAAGCTTCTTGTATATGCAGATGACACGGTCTTGCTTGTAAGTTCAAGGTACCCATCAATTCTACACAAATTAACTCAAAATAGTGTACGTTTAATAGAAAACTGGGTGAATAGTAATAAGTTAACATTAAATCTAGCTAAAACTAAGTATGTAATATACAGTATGCGTCAGCATGAATTTGGTAAAATTCTAAAACTCAATTTAGCCAACAATTACAACATAGAATGTGTTCCAGAAATTAAATATCTCGGTATAATATTCGATTCAAAATTAAACTGGTCAGCTCATTCAAATTTTGTATCCGCTAAATTACGAAAATTAAACTTTTTAATCTATTACCTTACACAATACTTTACAAAAAGTTATTTAATTAGAATATATTTTGCACTTTATCAGCCAGTTTTGACATACGGTATTATTTTTTGGGGAGGAACTGCAAACTACCACATCAGTAGAATAAAATCACTTCAAAATTCGGTTATAAAAACTATACTTAAGGCATCATATACTGAAAATAAACATATATTGCACTTTAATGCAATATATCATTTGCTTACCCTCATTTTTGTCTTTAAATTTAAAAATAAATTTAATATTTCACTTAAGGAAGGAGTAGTTAGAAACTGTAATGATTTATATGCAAACATTCCCCTATATAATAAATATCACACAAGAATGCAAATCACGTATCAAGCCCCAATTAAATTCAACGCGTTACCATCGTATCTGAAATCATTTCCTTATATCCATAGACTATTACAGAAAAAATTAACCCTATACATTTGTCCTATATAAATACTAGCATTAAATGTCCCCTTCGGTGAGTTCCTCCATTGTGTTTCCTTTGGTGTGTTTCAATATCGGAGTAGTGTGTGACATTATTTTTAATATCTGCATGCATAACAATTCTTTAGAAGTAGACTAAGTTAACATTAAGTACATACAACTTACAAATACTATTTAAACACATGTATTAATTTATAGTATCGCTTTTTTATTTTTAATTTTTCTTATTTTTGTAAGCATCTGTTCGGTTCTTTTATTTCATTTGGATCCATTGTAAAGAAATTTTTATTGTTTTCAAAGTCCCATCATTCGCGAAAATATGCGCATAGATGGGCTATTTCAGTAATAATAATAATAAACGTTTATTTGATTTGATTTGATTTGATTTGATTATTATTATTATTATTATTATTATTATTATTATTATTATTACATTAGAAGGTATAGGCGCCGGCTGCTCAAACGGGCCATATGCGCCCGGGGAACGGAAGGGATACTAAATTGAATTTAGGAGGTTAAGGGAATGAAGGAATTGGAACGCACTGCGGATATGACACGGAGAATCAGCTAGGAGTTGTGATAAGGAAGGGGGGAAGCCATGCTGGGCTCTAAATGCTATGGGGGAATGACAAGATGTTAGTAAATGGGGAATGGAAAGCTGGGTTCTTTGGAAAAAGGGACAAAGAGGCGGATCGGTGCGTTGAAGGAGATACGAATGGGTCAGGCGGGAGTGAAAAATCCTAAGTCTGGTAAGAATAATATTTTTTTAGTTCATTCCGTTTTCTTAAAAATAAATTATCAGATTTATATATTGACCCTTGATTTAGGTTTCTAAACGTCACTGTAGTTTGTTAGCCAAAGTAGATTCACAAATAACGTGCTATGCTCTATTTTATTTTATAAAGGTGAAACCGCAATTAATATCTCTTTATAATTATAAATGAAATTGTGTGGAAATTTCGCCTTTTTCATTACTGACAGACAATTCTGCATTTTCATCATTCAAATTGCATTATTGAATAATTTCTTTTTCTTTTATTTCAAATAATTAACAGAATGTGACCGAAAAACAAAGGAGCTGTCAATTTTTCATTATTAAGATCGTAAATCATTTAGGTTACCCACTAATCCGCAGTTCGAGGAAAAATTGCAATACCTACTCGCTTTCTACTAAAGCTAAGTATTTACGTGCAATTATCCTTTTAGTGAGAAAAAGATGGTCAAATGGCGATAGTAGCTGGACCGAAGATAAAGGGGCGAATCTTAGAATGGAAATCCTGCACTCGGTGGAGTGGAAACAAAACAAAAAACGTAGCAAAAAATAAAGTATTTCATAATGGTAGAATATTATTTTTTTTGAGTAATGAGGAAACGTTACCGACGTACCTGGCTTTACAGTGGAGGCGTGAACTTTAAGAGGATTATGAACATATATCTGCGCAGCTATATTATAAACGGAAAAGACTTCTTCGTGTGTTTCACGGAGAGCACGAAATTCATAACGTAAAATGATAACGGTGCACGAACGGTTTTAATAGAAGTGCGTTAAACTCTCGCTTTGTATAAATCTTGGCTAACTTGTAGTGAGATGAGTTTATCTCGAAGCGAAATCCTGTATTAAGCGTTATAGTAGTCGAGCATTTATTTCGGCTATTCCCGTACGAAAATCTCATCCGCACAGGCCGCGTGCAGCTGCAATTCTTTAGCCATGTGATATCGTAATAGGATTATGAATTATAATTACATTGTAAATCTTTTCTTATTATTTGCGTTCTATTCTCCGTAGTCCGCTGCAAATATTTCCTAATGTCGCTTCTTACAGCGTTTTACTTCCTTCCTCATTTTTAAACATTTCCTAAGCCGATTATTATAGTGATATTGTCGGATCATAAGAATTAAAAGCGGCTATACACTTTTCAACGCGAACATGTTTTACGACTCTCGAGGTTACTCGAAATTTTTTCAAGCTAAAGAGTGTCCAAATTATTTTTTAACATCAAAAATGCGCTACAAATAAATCAAAAAAAAAAAAAAATTGATTACACCACGATTTATTCTTTATTTGCTACTTTTTCAAATAGGTCTTTACGAATGTTACCATGTGTTACGAATTATTTCATAAACTTCAATTTTTCAAAATTCGGTAAGCACAATTTTTTTTTTTTCAATATTATCTGTTTAATTTTTTTTATTTATTTATTTTACGTGTCATATATACGGCAACTTAGGCTAGAGACACGGCAAGGAATTACAAAATTACGAAAATTGAGAAGAAGGAAAAAAAGAAAATAAAGAGAAATTAACAAAGATTAACAAAATTATAACAGCTTTAATAAATTAGAAGATTTTAGAAATTGAAATTTTTGATTTACTCCGTATTGTCACCCGATTTCAATTTGAAGATTCCTTATTTATTAATCAGTTTAAATATCAAAAATTAGATAACTCCACATTAAATCCAAAAACAAAAAAAAAACGTACGGAGAATGTATTGATAACCTTTTGTACTGTAAGGAAAGAGGCCTAAAGAAATGTATGAAGACGGAAACAAGACCGTTATTTGTGAAATAGTGCGCTGAAACAAAGGATTCATTCTGTCATCAGACCGTTAGTTCTGCAGTCCCGAAATAATATCCGCTAAACGTTTAGAACAGGAAATGATTTCGAGGTGATCTGATCGACATGTTCGTTCATGAAAACGGACACATTCCGATCTTTGCCGGAGATGATTTAAATGTTGACCCGAGAGAGCGTCTCGTAGTTGAAAATTTATCGAATTTATTCGCGCGAGATATTCAATTTTGATTTGAACAACGAAACCTATTTCTACCGCTTGTGATAACATCGACACATATCGACGCCGCGTGTTTAAACGTCATTTTGAACATTTGAAAGCTAAAATTATATTTTTTGATAAAAACTGATTTTGATTTCTTCTCGGATGTCTAAACTTGGAATAAAAAATTTCCTCGGGAATTAAAAGTTGGACGACCGTATTTCTGCGATTCTACATTTGGCTCATTTTCTACTAGTGCGCACGGTCTTTCGTCACAAAAAGTGAAACCACAGCATGTGTTTATGATATTTAGATGTTTCTCTTGGAAGAAAAAGACATTTTTTCTGCATAAACTTGACTTTTTTTTTTTTTTTTTTTTAATCAAAAAACTAAAATCTAATTGCATCTAAAGCTTTTAATCTGAACAAATAAAATAGTTATCGAAAAATATTTTAGACAGTACTGGAATTTTAAAAGCCTGCTTCTATACAGCGATATAGGTTTCACCGTTGGCGACTTCAAATTATTATTAATTGTATATGCAAATATGTGTACTCAGATCACTTCATTTATTGTGCTAGAATGAAAACGTCAGTATCTCCGTATAGGCAAGATTAATTACTGTTCACTTACTGCAACATTATAGTTTAAAAACACGGGTTTATCCCAGTTGATAGTTGATGAACGACCGTTAAACTGAAAGTCGAATTAACATCATTCAAAGTTGGCAGCAGTCGTTGGTGAACGCGTCCCGTAGCAATGTAAAGGTCTCACACAGTGATGTTCTTGGACGATGAAAAAGTGTTTATGCATAAGACAGGCGTCTCAAATGTAGTTGCAATTCATAAAAATTGTTATAAAAACCGTTAACGTTCCCATCGTGAAACCATTATTATATTATACCGATGGAATTGATTTTTTTTGTTAGCTCGGTTAAAGGTATTTTAATAATCATGTTTTCATACGCGAGTCGTAATTGTGTATTATTATATTTTGTCAGTCTTTATTTTAATTTTTTCGAAAAAAACGAATATTTTTCAGTTATTTAATCGAGTTTTTTTTTTTATAGAATACGGAGGTGAAGAGTTTCAAATTTTTTCTATAAGAGCTTCAGGTTTCGCGGTATGTTTTATATTTAATTTATTCTGCAAATAATATTTCGGTACCAAACAAAGCAAATGCGTTTTCAATAGCTGCGCAGGCTGCTCCACAATCAGCGTGGTTAATGAAGTATCCTCGTGATTTAAAAAATGGACAATTGTTATTAATAAAAAAAAAAAAAAATTGTACTTATTTACAAACAAGAAACTCAGCTCTGTGAATAGTATCGCTATAAATAATCAAAAAATCCGCCCCCCCCCGTTAAAGAGCAAGTTAAGGGAGCGTCTATTAATTACGCGAGCTGTTTTTCTTTTAATTTGGACTCCACCTTCCTGGTGGGATTCAGTGAAATTTGGCGGGACCCCCTCCCCGTATGTGAGATTTACGCTATAGTTGTTAAAGGGCTAAATTTATTTTCATAAAGGAGAAAAATAATACAACGTTAAGGTGTAACGAATTTATTTAAATTTATTAGAAAGTAAAAACAGACAACAACATCACTTTCCCTAATTTTTCACTCATTCTATGGGCATTCATGTACTTTTTCTACTACAATGATAGGGCATATGACGTACATGATTTTTGGTAGTATAGTCATCAGAAGAATTTACATCCTCCTCTTTCGTCCACTCTAGCCTATCGTCCATGACACATTTAAAAGTAAGAAATAGATCATAGAAAATCCGAAGAAAGGACCACTAAGCAGGAGAAGAAGAAGAAGAAGAAGTTACGGGCGCAAATGGTTCAATGAAGAAACCAATCAGTCAACCGAAATGCGCACAAGGATAGAAAAATCCAGGAAAGATTTTCCAGATATGAAAAACTGCGTTTTGTACGCTGCTATGTTTGGTCAGTGCTGCTCTATTGCATGAAGAGTACTTATACAAATACTGGGAAGGAAGATAGAAGCGTTTGAAATGTATGTGTACCGGCTCACGTTGAAGATATCAGATCGGGACCACGCTACAAACGCTGTGAAATCTTGCGTCGTATGTTCAAAGAAACTCAGCTGTTGCTGCACATCATTCGCTCTAGAAAACTCCAATACTTTGGTCACATTTTCGGCCACCCAGATAAGTATCACTTACTTCAGGTTGTTCTAAACGATACAATAGAAGATAAAAGAAGGCCAGGAAGAAGAAGAACATCGTGGCTAGCTGATGTTCGGAAATGGTATGGATGCTTGACAGAGGAATTACATGAGGCTACAACACTCAAGCCTGTAATAGCCGAGATGATCGCTCAACTTCGAACGGAGAAGGCGTAGAGAGAAAGAAGAAGAAGAAGAGAGAGTTGGTAATTAAAAATGAAATATACTCATTTTGCTTTCGAATTTGCGTAATTTTTGAGTACTTGTAACTGTGAGATGTGGCGCGTTTTTTTTTTTTCATTAAAAATTATTTTTATCAAAAACGAAAAAGAAGGTTTAAAAATATCATGCTAAAAAGATAAAATGTGAATTATGAATATATTAGGACGCGGAGATTGGATGGTAATGAAAACGTACTATCTCACAGCAGTTAAACGATTGTAATTCGAAACTTTATTACTATTGTTAATGATGTTAAAATATTTTAATTTAAAATGATACACGAAATTTTCGTAAAGTGCGTGATATACAAAACGAAACAACAACCAAAAAAAAAATTGATATGATAAAAAGTTATGAGACAGTGTAAGCTATATAAAGTTAAGGTTTTTCTTACTGCAGCAGGCTTTCAACCTGAGCTGCGTTATTCGAATATTAAAGCGAACACGAATGTTCTTTTACAAATTTCAGTCGGCACAAGCGTACGCATCGCTAGGAAATAATCAAGCGATGCTGTTTCAGCTGACTCGTATGGCTTGTTTAACGACCCTCGGTGGCCATTTCTGCACCGAAAATTTCCGGTTCACGGTGACCATCCTTTTTCCAGACAATTTCACTCCAGGCTGTGGAATGACATGTCCAGCTACTTTTCTTGTCCGTCTGCAATTCTACTCTTCTACTAAATCAATATACTTTCTGCTATTTCCTGGTTTTCCTATATTACTGTCGTTTCCTGATCACCGGCATCTTCACTGAGGCCAAAATTTGATTTGTCCTTTCGTCGCTTTTCTCTAATTCATTCTATCGATTGTAAATTTTTCCGCAGTACCGATCGTGTATCTGTTTCTTTCTTTCTTTTGACCGACGATCCCTCTTGGTTTTTTATTTTTGCTTTTCCATCATTCGTCCTTACTTATATAATCGAAACTGATTTTAATTTCCAATGTGAACAACTATCGCTCCCAGTTAGTATACAAGGTTGGATTAATATGTCCAATTTGAGGAAGTGCAAGTAATTTGTCAGTCAGTATTATTCAGCGGAACAAAGTTTTACGAAATACACGTTTTTATTCATTAACGTTCCGCTGTACAGTAATAATTCAATTTAAAAATAAAAATAGCGTTAAAGTTCATACTATTTTGCTAGAAATTATTAATAATTAATAAAAATAAATAAGCTAATAGCAAACTAAATAAATGTAATGTACTTTTATCTTCAGTTTTTCGGGCGCAGCCGATCTTCAGAGCTGGAAAAAGAAAAATAAAACACGAATACAACCGAAATAATTATTGCGGAAAAATAAAAATTTAAACGCGAACAATAAATCTTGTTATGACCGAAACAAAATTACATTTTAAATTTTTATTTTTCCGCGATAATTATTTCGGTTGTATTCGTGTTTTATTTTTCTTTTTCCAGCTCTGAAGATCGGCTGCGCCCGAAAAAACAGATTCATTTCTGAAAATTAATTGAGATCGTCGACAAAATTGACCAAGTATCAAGAATAATTCAAACTTAGATAGGTATTATAAAGCAGTCCAGCCAACCCCATTCTATTAAAACTGTGGTGTATCATCATGTACCGTTGACTGTCCTCGAGCGGCTTACTCGAAAAAAAATCGTTTTCTTTGATTTGTCAAGGTGTCAAATGAGATATGAGTATCGTAAAATTTTCAAAGACAAACGTCTCCTCAGATTTGTAAAACAGTCCGATATGAATTAATCACTCGGCGGGCACCGATAATTTGTTATTTTATTGTAAAATATTTGACAAGTACGGAGATAGATTTTTCAGGGTTTTAATTTTCTTATTAGTTATTCATTCGTATACAATATTTGTTCGGTTGTGGAGACCAAGACTGAGTTGCCTTATTTAAAAGTTCGAAATCGATTGCAAACATTGCGGTTTAGATTTGTAATATTTCAGATGTTTTTCTATTTTGTTTTTGTCTGATACTTTTGGTTTGGAGTTCAGCTGTGTTGAAAGGAGAAGCTAAGCGAAAAAAAATACGGTTTTTTTACTTTGTACGCTGTTGTATGAATTTGTGTTGTTGTTCTTGATGTATATTTTCTGCTCAGTTTTTTTAATAAGTTTTGTATCGTAATTCTTACTGACTGAAATAAATTTTCTTTATTACATTTGCGTTATTTTTATTATTATATTTTTAATAAAGTAATAACAGAAAATGGACAATATTATTTACAACTTAAATATAAAGTATTACATTCTACAGTTTGTAACTTATGTACATGCGCTTGAAATGCAGACAATTTATGCGGTGTCGAATGATTTGATATGTGCCGTTCATTGTTAAACCGGTAGCAATACCTTTAACAAACTTTCGCGCGCAAGTCAAGATAAAGGTGGATTATTGTGCACTATTATCTGTGTTGATTTTCTGTGGATTCCCAGCCATATGGGCATTAAAGGTAATGAGATGGCCGATTCTTTGGCTCGAGTTGCTGCTTCCTCTCGTTCCTTCTTTAAAAAAGTTCCATCCTCCAATTTGAATTCCGTATGTACTAAAGATATTTATTCTTCCTCCTTTCGTAACAATCAATCCTTTTATTTGTCTGTACAACCTAGTCTTCCTTCTAATCCTTGGTTCTTTGAGTTTCCTTCACTTCCTCGTTCTGTTGTCATTTCTATGATTCGCTTGCGTTTTGGCCATTCTGTTCTTCCTTCCTCTCGTTTTCGCTTTTCCCTTGTCTCCTCTCCAAATTGTGTCCTCTCCACCCAAATGAAGCGGCGATTTGCGAAGCCAATCACATATTTTTTGAATGTCCATTCCTTTCTGTCGAACGTTATATTCTATATTCTTGTTTACTGGAACTCAAATTCCCTACTCCTTATTATGCATCTTATATTTTGTCCTTCTCCTCGCCATCCATAATTTCATCCATTGGTTCCTTTATATTGTCCATATCTGACCGAATCAAAATTTAACTGACTGCTCTCTTCTTTCTTGTTGTTTCTGGGTGTAGGTCCTCAGCTGACGTGCCCAAAGGGGGATCTAAAAAAAAAAAAAAAAATAAAAATAATTGTGCGCTCTTGTGAAATTTGTTACTTTTATTGTTTATACGTGTGTTCACTGTATCTCAGTAACTATGTGTACCGCTGTCACAAGATGTGACATGGCTTTACACTCGCGTCCTCAGACTTTACAGTGAATCGGCTAAAATCTATTACATTCACCTCTGCCAATACAGCCGTTGTTGATAGGTGACATATTTCGGTTGTGTCTTGTTATTCCATAGTGAAGCGTTGAGAATATTGATGAGTATAGTATCCTCTTGTTGACGCATATTTTCTTTCAGTCTCACAACACTGAAAAAAAATGCGATGCAGATCTGACTAATGGAAAATACTCGATTAGTAGTACGATGGGGACCGAAAATTGTTATTGTTAAGGGATAATAAAAGATCGACGTTACCGGTCTGCTGACAGCGACCGTCAGACGGATAAACGATTAAACTGCAAGAAGCAAACGTGAGTCTTAAAGGTTTATATTATTTCATGTATTAGATTTAAGCAGTTCAGCTATTAACAAAATTAAAATTTTTACATATTATTTTACATCGGCTAAAATTTTAATATAATTTTATTGGACTTGTATAATTTATAGTTTTTCGTATAATATTGTCACTGGAAACTCACCCCACTATACTAAATTTTAAAGTTGTAGTTCCGTATTGAAAGTGGGTAAAAAACCAATCTTAAGATCTGAAAAAATGTAACCAAGACCGACAGACCGAACGAAGCATTTAAAAAAATTTAAAACCGTTTGTTAAAATTTTTCTATTGCTAATATTAACGCATCTTCCCCTCTATTTTTTTTTCTTTATATAAAAATTTTAATTGGAAAAATAAAATGAAGTGAAAATTATTAATATTTAAAGAATGGACAATTTTATAGAATAACATAGGATGCGGGGAAAATGGAAAGGGGAAAAAGGAATGCAAAAGAAATAGTTGTGATCGAAGCGAAGGGATCTTCAAGAAACGATGTTAAAAATTAACTTTGAAAATTATTTCAACATAGAGCGTACGAATTTACAGCCGGAGCCGTAGGAAACAGTTATATACGAGGGCGGTTCAAATATAAACCGGAATTTTTAAATAAATGCGCGAAAAATTTATTGTGAAAAAAGTGGTTGCACTGGCAGTTAGACCGGTTTGTTATGTAGAGCAATTAGAACGGCGTAAGCTCACTGTTTAGTGTAGTTAGAGCCATGAGTGAAAAAGAAGTAGCAGTGTCGTCTGTTGCGCAACGCATCATTATTCGTTTTTTAGTCAAAGACGACGTAAAATCCGTGGAAATTTACCGAAAATTACGCGAACAGTTCGGCGATGAGTGTCTCTGCAAAACTCAAGTGTACGAGTGGTGTTCCGCGTTTCGAAAAGGACGTGAAGTGGTGTCAGACATACCACATGCGCGGCGCCCAGAAACCAGCATTACAGATGAACACGTCAAAGCCATCGAACAACTCATTTTGGCTGACCGACGCGTCCGTGTACGCGATATGACCGACGAATTGGGCATCAGCATAGGTAGTATTGAGACAATAATTCATGATCGGCTAGGTTATCGCAAAATTGCAGCCAGATGGGTGCCAAGACTTCTGAATTTTGAACAGAAATTCACTCGTTGGGAAGTTTGTACGCGTCTCCTGCAGCGGTATGAAGTGGAAGGAGAGAATTTATTGCGGCGAATATTCACCACGGACGAAACTTGGGTACACTACTATACGCCAGAGAGTAAACGCTCGTCTATGGAGTGGCGGAAGAAAAAAGAGGGAGCGCCAGTCAAAGCGAAGGTTACACAGTTAGCTGGGAAGGTGTTGTGTGCTGTGTTTTTGGGACATGAAGGGAGTGATCGCAGTCGATTTCCTAACTGAAAAACGTACTGTGACGGCGCACTATTACAGTAACCTCCTAAAAAACACAGTCAAACCGGCCTATCGAACAAAAAGGCGCGAAATTCCGATCCGTAGTGCGATACTGCTTCAAGACAACGCCAGGCCACATACCGCTCGGCTCACGATGGAGACATTGGCCGAATTGGGCTGGGAAACACTTGAACATCCTCCTTACAGTCCAGATTTGTCGCCTTGTGATTATTATGGCCCGTTGAAAGAAGCACTTGGTGGACAACGTTTCGACAGCAACGATGGGGTGGAATCGTTCGTGCGCAAATGGCTATGTGACAAGCCGCGAGATTTTTACGAAAAAGGAATAAAAAAATTGCCGGAGAGGTGGAAAAAGTGCGTAGCGTGTGAGGGGGGTTATCTCGAAAAATTGTAAAAAATATGAGCACTATAAGTATAAAATAAAAATTTTTATGACGAAATTCCGGTTTATATTTGAACCACCCTCGTAATATAGACGTAGTATTGTGAATGGATTAAAGGTTTCTCTACAAGTGTGTATGATGTGTGTTTCCTGCGTTCCGGTTTCCGGTCTTGGGTAAGATTTTTCCGTGTATTTATTTTTTCCGTTGGACTGATTAAAATCGTGGTTATAATTGTGTGATCGATTAGTTATCGGCGCGCGTAAATCTACAGATATTTTCGGCCACTGTGCCGCCGTTTGCTACGGTGTGCTCCGTAGCACGTACACATACTACCCATAATTTCGCTACCTGCCCCAGTACAACCACAGCCTGTTGCTAGTAATAGCGGTGTTGTTAAGCGGAATGTAATTGATACTGCCAAGGCTAACACTGATAAGTTGAGCCAACCTAATCGTTCTGACAATGCTGATTTGTGCGGTGATAACAAACCGAACAAAGACATCGGCATAATGACAGTAAAATTAATCTAATCCGTTTAGAATTGTCCGATAACAACAATTGGAACATAGTTAAAGGTAAAAAGAGAAGAAAGTACTATAATTCTGCCTCGTCAGATTCATCTCCGGTTATTATCAAGCGTAATATTTCTGAATTTTTATCAGTAGAGGACGAGAATAGAGAAGAAGAGAATAACGTAAATAAAGTAAATAATCAAATGCAGATTGATGACGGCATTAAATTAAACGACGAGAATACGGCTATAAACAACAGTAGAAACAACATAAACTCGCATTGTGAAAATCTCGCAGCTACCGATTCTTTTTCAAAAAACAGAAAGAACGACAGCCCCGCCAATAAACAAAAAGCGGTTCCTCCCGTTTTAGTGAAAAATATTACAGATATCAGAATCTTACGGAATAACTTAGCGACAGATACGGGTATTAAATTTACGTTAAAATCAACTATTACTGGAGTAACGATTGCTCCGGAGAATGCCGAGAGTTATCGTAAAATTGTTCATCTGCTACGAAGTAAAAACTATTTCTTCTTTACTTATCAATTATCAGAAGACCAACCTAGCATTCAAGAAAAAAAGAAACTTCCTGACATCTAGAAATATTCAAAGAGAAATAAAGAAAACATTTATTAAAGTATTCGTATGGAGTATAGTACTATATGGTTCAGAAGCTTGGAATCTGAATCAACGGTTGAGCAATCAACTAGAAGCATTCGAAATGTGGTGCTGGAGAAAAATGGAGAGAATATCATGGACAGAAAAAATAAGAAATGAAGAAGTATTAGATAAAGTTAAAGAGAAAAGAAGTCTATTAAGGAAATTAAAGGAAAGAAGATCTAAATGGATTGGACATATATATAGAAATAATGAATATCTAACACAAATAATAGAAGGAACCATGGAAGGGAAAAGACCAAGAGGAAGGCCAAGACAGAAATACATAAAACAAATAAAGGAAGACGTGAAAGCAAACGTATACGGAGAAATGAAGAAAATGGCTTTATCTAGGAACTTTTAGAACATGGCTGTCCACCAATCTATCATATAGATTGCGGAATTAAGAAGAAGAAACCATTTAGAGTGCTAATAAGGAACCTTCATCCGTCTACGGACTTAACTGAAATCAAATCCGAAATTGAAAGGAAGGATTTCAGTGTTCGCAACATCGTTAACGTAATTCATCCCAAAACTAAACAGCAGCTACCGATGCATTATGTAGACTTAAATCCTTCTCCTAAAAATGATGATATATTCTTTCTTACTGGCTTAATGTATGCTAAAGTCGAAGTTCAAGAAATTCGTAATAAACGTCAACCTATTCAATGCGAGAGATGTCAACTGTACGGACACTCCCAAAATTACTGTAATTTACCCTTCCGCTGCGTTAAATGCGGCAATAGACATAACACCAAAGACTGTTACAAAGAAAATTGCGCTAAGCCAATATGTGCGCTTTGTCAGGCAGATCATCCGGCTAACTATAGAGGTTGTCCGGAATATAAGTGCCTAAATAAAGAAAAAGCAGAGCGCCTAGGTAAGTGACATCGTTGGAATAAAATGTGGGAAGAGTAAATCCTTGGTTTAATGAGAGGCGAAAGGAGGTAAATAACGAAAATTTTAGCCCAAATTATGAAAATAGTAATGTTGCCGTAGAAAGCAGTAGCATTAAGATAATGGAGCAACTCTCAATGCGCATAGTTAGCGCGTTGGACAAATTAATGAACGATTTCAAACTACTAATAAATCCGCTCTTTAGTATTTTAAATAAACTATTGGACAAATTAAATTAATGAGACTTAAAAATGTAATAAATAATACCTTAGCAATCATGGTATGGAACGCTAATGGAATCAGATCTAAAATCAATGAATTTGAAATATTCCTACATAGGAACAGGATAGATATCACGCTGATAAGTGAAACGCATCTAGTTAATAATGTTAACTTAAGTATTAAAGGATTTACTTGTTATGGAGCGTCACATCCGGATGGGACGGTGCACGGAGGAACGGCTATACTAATTCGATCAAACGTGAAACATTTCTTAACCCAACTGAAAGCACATTTGCTTACCAGTTGATGGCTATTAATTTGCAGACTAGCAACTTCGACTGCGCAGTCGCAGCGATATATTGTCATCCTGGGGTTTTTTTACCTAAAGAACGAGTTAAGCATATAATACTTGGGTTAAATGACAAAGTCATTATAGGGGGAGATTATAACGCCAAAAGTACAAGTTAGAACTGTAGCAAAAATGACCGGAGAGGAGTTATGTTAAATAGAGTAATTAAAGACAACAACTTACGTATAGTCGCGCCAGAGGAACCAACCTACTGGACTGCGCACGCCAATAGATTGCCAAGCGTCCTCGACTTTATAATAACAAAGGGATTGGATCACTTGTATGTGGACTGCAAAATAGAGCCGCAGCTAAATTCGGACCATGCTCCAGTCATCGCGTGTTTTGGTGTGAAACAAATGCTCGCACATCAGCATTCAAGACTTACAAGCTCTAGAACGAACTGGTTAACTTTTGCTGACGAAGTAAATAAATCTATAGATTTAAACGTGTGCCTAAAATGTCCCGAGGACATTGATGCAGCTGTCCAGGCTATTGCACTAAATATCCAGAACTCTTGTAGTGTAGCTACTTCAGTTCAAACAGGGGCATCCTCAAATTATGTATATAATGTACCCCTGAAGATAAGATTATTAATACAGAAAACTAGGAATGCTCGTGTTAGATGGTAACGCAATAGAACACCATTTTGTAAAGCGGAATATAATAAGCTGCATAGGGAATTAAGAGCCGAAATATGTAGATGCATATAAAAGCGATAGATACATTGAATTATTTTCTTCGCTTAATCCGGAAGACAGATCGTTATGGAAAACGACAAAATCGTACCTTAGACAATTAAAAAAGTCGCACCCGGTTAAAAGGTCAAATGGTGAGTGGGCTAAGTCGGATGAGAAAAAGGCCACGGTGTTTGGCGAACATCTATATAATACATTTCAACCGCATCGAAACATAGGCAATGGTAATAATGATAAAATAGTTAGTGACGGCCTGTGCGCACCCATGCAGTTAACGCTTCCGACCAAACGAATTCTTTCAAGTGAGGTACAGGCTATTATTAAAAAAATGCCGGCAAGAAAAGCCCCAGGAGAGGATATGATTAATGGTGAAATAATGAAAAAGTTGCCGCATAAGGGAATTCTATTTATATTAATTTTTTTCTTTCTTAAATATTCCAATTCCTTCCTTTTCGATAAATCAGAATGGTTCCATGTTATCTGACCCGTTGGAAGTCGCAAATGCTTTTGCGAATCATTTTGCAATGGAGTCATCCTCATCGTCATATTCGTCTGCCTTCTCTTTAAAGAAATATTCCACGGAACAACAACCAATAACTATCATCTCTGACTCCTCACTTTCCTACAATTGCCATTTCACCATTTTTGAACTAGACTATCAACTCCAGTACCATACTGCAAACAGCGCGCCTGGGCCCGATTCCATCCGTCCATATATGTTAAAACACTTACCTCCATCAGCGAAAAACTTCCTCTTACATATCTATAACCAAATATGGTTCTTCGGATCGATCCCTGAGCCATGGAAATTAGCAGTTGTTATTCCTATTCTGAAGCAAAATAAAGATCCTCTTTTTCCACAAAACTACAGGCCTATATCCCTCATAAGTGTCCTCGCAAAAACGCTGGAAAAAATGGTTAATCGGCGTCTCCTTTTCTTCCTTGAACAGAATAATCTCCTATCCTCGTCACAAGCCGGAGGGCGTAAGAAGCGTACTACAGTTAATCATCTGCTGAGCCTACAAAGGCAAATATTAACAGCATTTCACAGACGCCAACATGTATACTCCGTCTTTTTCGATATAGAAAAGGCGTTCCACAGAGTATGGCGATACGGCCTCTTATCCAAGCTGACAACAGCTGGTATAAGTGGAAACATGGCTAAGTATCTGAATAATTTTTTAACAAACAGAACGTTCCATGTTAAGATTGGTGCGTCAACATCGAGCACCATTCAAACTGAGAATGGCTTACCACAAGGATCTGCCCTTAGTGCAACCTTGTTTATTTTTTATATCAATGATATAAATGATTGTATTGCTCCGCCTGTAAACGCCCGGCTCTACTTTGATGACTTAAACATTTTCTTGTGTTCCAGTTTTCCAGCAAATGCTCAAAAAATCCTACAAAAAACTATTTCAAAACTACAATCTTGGTGTAACAATAATGGTCTTGTGTTTTCTCCATCTAAGTCTATCTGTGTTGATTTCTATAGGGGACGTCAAAACTCTTCCACCATCCGCCTCAATCTAGAAAATTCCTCACTTCATTTCCACCCTACTGCTACTTTCCTTGGACTACTGTTCGATCAAAAGCTAACTTGGCGATCCCACATATCCAATCTTAAAGTTAAATGTCATAAATTCCTATCTATTCTTAAATATGTATCAAACACAAAGTATAATGTACCTCCGAAAACTCTCCTCTCCATATACAAATCCTTAGTCATTTCCAGAATAAACTACGGGTCCCAGGCGTATGCGTCAGCCAGTCCCTCTTTAGTTAAATCCCTTGATTCAATACATCACACGGCGCTCCGCACGATACTTGGCGCACATAGAACTTCACCGTCTGTAAGTTTGTGTGCCTTGTTAGGCACTCCCCCACTAAAGTATTTCCGAACCTATTATTACCACCGTGAGACCCTCGCTCTTTTCTCTAGTAAACGTGCCTGCCCTATCGACACAAATGACCTCCCCAACACCCCAGAGTTCCCTAATGACCCTCTCCCAGAAATCCTGGCTCTCCTATCGCAACACAACGTGAGCGTAATCCCGTTCCCTAACCTAGCTCCTAACATCATGATTTCGCCGTGGGCCCCTTTAAACATTGATGTTAACTTTTCCCTGACGAAGTATAATAAACCCCTGCATCCGAATATCGTTCAGTTGACAACAGCAACAATGCAAAAATACCTCGACCACCTCTTTTTCTACACGGATGCTGCCAAGGCTACCCCAGAGGCTACTTCTTCCTCAACCGCCTGTTCCTTTGAAGTCTGCGACGTGATTCGAAGCATTCGACTGAATGACAATTGCTCGGTACTGGATGCTGAAATATACGCAGTATTTTTCTGTTTGGAATATTTTCTTTCTACAGAGCCTACATCACAGAAAGCCCTGCTGGTATCTGATTCATCCGCGGCCTTATTGACAATTTCTAATCCCCTCACCAAACATCCTGTAGCAATTCGAATCCAGCAGGTATTATACGAACTTATTAAGAGACAGTGCTCCGTATCCTTTCTGTGGGCGCCCAGCCATGTAGGGATTCCTGGAAATGAACGCGTCGATACATCCGCTCGAGGAGAAATATATTGCCCCTCGCCTAGTAACAGCCCACCTCCACCTTATCTCTCGAACATAATCTTTAATAATCTCACGTTCTTATGGAAAACCCATTGGTCCTCGTGTCAGACTTTCTCGAGGTTAATTAAACCCTCAACGGAACCATGGTGGCCGGAAAACAGCATTTCCCGCAGAGATTTCTGTGCACTTAGCCGCTTGCGCACAGGCCATACGGCCATGTCGCATAATTTTATTTTGCAAAGAACCCCCTCTCCTATGAATTGTCCTTTCTGTGGCCAAGATGTTGCTCCCTCAACTCCTCATATACTATGCGACTGTCCAGCATTATCACCTCACCGGCCCCCTTCAATTAATAACAAAACAGTCACCAACATTCTCGAGAATTCCCCCGATGCAATTTTATCCATAACACAATTTATCAGAACTAGCGGAATAATCAGATATCTATAAAAACAAACTGCGCATCTTCGTACTGTAATAGCCACAGCAGTTAAACACGGTAGAGGATGTTGCTTTCACAAAAAAAAAAAAAAAAAAAAAAAAAAAAAAAAAAAATCACGTAATTTAGTAACTAGGCCGTCTGAAAAAACTAATTTGGTATATTTTGGAAATTGCAAATTACAAAGAAACTATTAAAGAATCATGTAAGAGAAGTTTCAAATTTTAAATTATCGCCAACCACTTGGTTTACTGCGTTTAAAGTGTTTGCTTTATTATTGCTATATTGTATAACCTTAGAAGAAAGGAAAACTGAGTTTAGGAAATTGTTCGTGTTAATATGCGTTCACTATATGAAAAGAGAAAAAAAAATTATAGATTTAAATAACCATCAATATATAGGTGAAGCTGCGAGCAATAATAAGAAAATTTTTTAATATTTTCGTGTTATGGAATTTGGTAAAAACTATTAACGAAATCTGCGAGTTGTGGAGTAAACGATTAGAAATCGTTATAGAAAACGTAAATGAAAATAAAATCGTCTACACGAGCATTAGAGAAGACCATCGGATGGGATCCACGCGGATGCTGCGGCAAAGTCGGAAGGATTTGGTTATGGTGACAAATTATTCAATGTATTTTGGCGCGTTGTGCAAATGATTATCCGAAATGATGATGTGATATGATAAAAGTGTTGCTTTTGAACGACGAATTAGATGGCGACGGATTTTGGGAACGTGTTTGTTTTATTATACATACGTACAGGAACGATGTGTATTGATGGAAGCAGGTTCTTTTGAACGCGGATGCGAAGGAAGTTATTAATAGGCAGAAAACGGTGTTCGCTGATTGCGTTAATAATGTATACTTGTTGCTCGCTTTCTAGATAGTAATAGACTAATGAAGATTACATTTCGAACGACTTACTAAATTGGGTCAGCAAGATGATGGTTTCGTTCAGTTGCCGTTAATAATGACACAGAACCCTGTTAATCAGTTTACTATCCATTTCGGCCGGCTGACAAACCTCAACTGTGGCTCCGAGTTCTCGATTCGTCCCCTTTTCTTCTTTCGCGTACCTTCGTTCGTGCTAACTTCTACGACCGGATTAATTTTTTCTCTCTTTCGACGATTTCTCGGTTGCTGGGATATTTCTGTAGCCAAACTTTCCTTACTGCTATCTTAGTTTTTTTCACCTCTGCTTTAATTCGAGCCGAAGATGTGGCAAAAAACCTTTAGGGAAAATATTGTTATCACGCTTTTTTTACTATCGATTCGATTTTCCACTTTTAAAGTCTCACGATTTGTAATAAGGAATGAATGCACGAGAAATTATAGCTCGGTATCTATGCTGGAAACTCACTCTACGCGTAGCGTTGAAAGTTTTTGAAGATGCTTACGATGATTAAGGGGGCCACTGTCTTCGCGGTCATAGTGGAAAATGTTAATTCGGTATTGCAGTCTAATCGGTAAATTTTCGGAATAAATACGATTATAATTGCACAAAAGATGTTTTTTTTTTGATTTTTATTTCACACGTGCACACCGGTATTTTTGCAAAAGGTCCATTGGAAAACATTCTCGGATGAAGTAATTTGCTCGAAGATTTGCGGATAGATGAATATATAAGAATTTGGAATTAGGTACTTTCTAATATCTAGTGTTGTTTAGTTAATCATTGAATGTTCTCCTATAGCAGTTCTGATAGACGCCATTTTGCCATTTTCCAAATTCTTTTAGCTTCCTATGTAATAGGCGCATTAATTATTTAGTAATTAGAATCGATACGCATCTGTTAGTTTTTTTGTCTTTATATTTCTCCGAAATTCGCTCGCTATTTTATTTAAAAAGATAATCATTTAAAAAAAAAAAGTAATAATCAATTACATTCCCGAAATAAACTATTAATTCGAAATTAGTAAGTTCCGTAACGGAAATTTTGAAGTTTTGTGACTATGTGTAGGTTACAAAAAATGAAAAAAAAAAAAAAATCGTAAAAACTCATCGACGTTTTTCGCAGAGACCCGTTTATTAAAAAAAAAGAAGTAAGTCCCATATATCCTTAATAAGGGGTATCATGGATTGTGGAATTAAGCTTTTCCTAATCGTACTTAAGGACCTAATGGATCTGATGAGAATAGTGAGGCCACTCCGCTTTTACTTTCCCAGATTTCTCTGGTATCTAATAATTATTTTGGGCTGGTAAACTTGGGAGCGACTTGGATCCGAGAGCTAAATATGTCGGGGAATTTTTTCAAAAATATTACACATGTTTCGTGATTATTGCTTAGTTTTACGGACAATTTTTCTGTTTCATTGTCCATCAATATAAACGATTAAAAGAAGAAAAAAAAAAATTTGTTTCTTAAAAACACATTTTCTAAAAAATATGCCAATAAAAATTTACTAAAAAAATAAAATAAATTCCTTAGCACATATAACTTAAAGACATTTCCTCAACAAGTACAATAATTACGTGAAAATTTTTTTATGAAAAATTAAAATGAAAAGTGGCGGTGCTGGCATAACATTTTTGGACAAACGTAATAATGCACACCGAACAAATTCATCATATTATGTAGAATATATAATATACTACACCGCACGAGATATTTACATCACATAGTACATATGCTAACTTTCTGATAAATCTGATACTACAAATCGAGAAAATTTATCGATCGAAAGAAAATTTCAAATTTACAGCGACACACAATATAATTTACTACATATGATACAATTAGTACACATGGACATGTGACTACACTTTGTAAGAGTTTATCAAGAAGAAGAGTATCAATGACATGTCAGCTCCCACACTTTTCATTTTAATTTTTCACACAATTATTGTACTTATTCAGAAAATGTTTTTAAGTTTTTATGTACTAAGGAATTTATTTTCTTTTTTTTAGTGAATTTTTTTGGTACATTTTTTAGAAAAGCGTGTTTTTAAATTAATTTTTAATTTTTTTTTCATTTTATATTTTTTAGTTATAATTTTTTTTTATTTTTTTATTTTTTTATATAAGATTGTACATATATGAGGGTTTCCATGTGCCGTGTTTAACTACTGGGGCTATTACAGCACATGGAGCCTACTTAAGGGGATTAAACGCGATAGTACAGATCGCTGCTCCGCATGTAAGCTAATACAGCTGCGACCGCGGGCGGAGCATTTGACAGTATCGTAGAACTAGAGGAAGTGGTGAAGTGCATGGATCGTGGTACTGCAAAAGAGGGACATTCGAGAAGTAGGTGATAGGTGGATGGGGCGCTCGGTTGACTACAAAAGGGGCAGACATTTGGGGGTACCTGGCTCGTGAATATGTTGCTGTGCGAGAGGCTTGTATGTCCTATTCGGAGACGATTCAGGACAGAAAAATCTCTGCGGGAAACTCCGTCTGTGGGCCACCAAGGCTCCGTGGTTGTTTTTACGCTTCGGAGAAACGTACTTGAAGATCTCCATTCCTGTTGCCATTCTTCTCCAGTTTGTTGCATAAATAAATGAGCCAATGTAGGGGGAAGAGGGGGGTTGTGTGGCATTGGAGAGAACAATGTCGCCTTAGCTGCTCGATTGGCACGCTCATTGCCTGGAATCCCAACATGAGCCGGCACCCATAGGAAGGACATTTCGGAGTTTAAATGTGATAACCTGTACAATAGGTAATGGATCTTCCTTACCAAAGGGTTGTTGGATTTAATTCCCGAGATGAGTTGAAGGGAGTTTAGAGAGTCAGTTATGAGTAGAGCCTTTTGGGACTGGGGGTTGCTATCGGTATAGTGTTGGATGTAAAAGACTATCGCGTATATTTCAGCGTCCAGTGCTGTACAGCAATCGTGCAGTCTAACTGACTCTGCCGCCCCTGAGACTTCGAAGGAGCATGCCGCCGGTGACTGATAACCTATTGCCTTCGCTCCATCTGTGTAGAGGCATGCATGATCTGTGTAGCTCGCTATGATATTTGTTGCTATTTGTGCTATGTTTGGGGGGTATTGTGCTTTGTTAAATTTTGTCAGCGATATGTTGATGTTTGTGATTGGCTGACTCCAAGGTGGTGCGGTTGCTGCGAAGTCTGGCAGAGTTCTTGGGATTGAAAAGATTCGGAAACGACCCATAACCGAAAAAAGTTCGGGCACTGGGTCATTCCCAAACCTCATATTAGGAGATATTGTCGGGGTTTTGGTACTACTAAGGAGGGTGCTCAATTCTTTAAAGTTATAGTACTTCCTATAGTAGGACAGCGGGGGACAACCTGCCAGTGCATACAAACTTATAACCGGAGAAGAGGGATGAGCAGAAAGGATAGACCGGAGGGCAGCAGAATGTATAGGATCTAAGGATCTTAGCACACTTTTAGCGTCTGAGGAGTACACCTGGCACCCGTAATTGATTCGTGAAAGGATAATCGATCTGTAGATTGTAAGAAGTAATTTTGGGTTTATATTGTACTTGTAATTTGATAGATATTTCAGGATAGACAAGGATTTTAGGCACTTGGTTTTGAGCTCAGCTATGTGAGAGCGCCAGGAAAGTTTTTTATCAAATATTAGGCCTAGAAACTTGACTGATGGACGATTCGGGATAGGAAAACCATTTAGACTCAGGAATACGCTGGGAAGTGGGTTTTGGCGTTCCCTGTGGAAATCAACACATATCGTTTTTGTTAAGGAAAAGGTCAGACCGTTATCATTGGACCACTTCTGTAAATTTTCGATGGATTTTTGGAGGATATTTTGAGCGTTTATAGGATGGTTGGACGATAAGGATATATTCAGGTCATCAACGTAGAGCCGGGACGTTACTGGGGCGGCAAGGCAGTCAGTTATACATATCATTGATGTAATATATGAACAAGGTTGCGCTTAAAGCAGAGCCTTGTGGCATACCATTTTCCAACAGCATCAGTTCAGACGTTGACGAACCAGTCGTAACTTGGATCGTTCTATTGTCTAAGAAGCTGTGTAGGTATTTACCCAATTTTCCGGCGATTCCCGCCGTTCGCAGTTTTAGTAGTAAGCCATGACGCTACAGGCGGTCAAATGCTTTTTCTAAATCGAAAAATACTGCGTAGAGGTGCTGTTGGCGATGAAACGCCGATAAAATCTGCCTTTGCAGGCTAAGTAGCTGGCTGACTGTCGATCTTGCCTCTCGCCCGCCGGCTTGGTTAGGAGATAGAAGACATTTTTGTTCTAGGAAAAACATGAGGCGCCTATTAACCATCTTCTCTAGCGTTTTGAATTTTCATAAACGTAGTTAATAATTATAATACATATTTTATTCAATCTATATAAATTAAAAGTTACACTTTTTTTTTTTTATTTCAATATTAAAGTTTTATTTAGTTTCTCATCAGGAGGTCAAGCATGTCTGGAAAGAATATCTCTCATGTGTTTCATTTCTTTTAAGGCGGCAACATTGCAGGGGTTATTACCGGTCAATTTGGGAATGTCTAATTCTTCTTGGGTCCTCAGTCATATGGGGATAGAGGGTAACGAAATGGCAGATTCCTTGGCTCAGATTGCTGTATCCTCCCGCTTTTTTTTCTCTAAAATTCCCGTTTCTAATTTACTCCCATTCTGCAAAAAGTTTCATGTTAGATTTTGGTCAGAGTTTTACGTTTCTTCCTTT
This sequence comes from Icerya purchasi, assembly GCA_039619475.1. Taxonomy (NCBI): domain Eukaryota; kingdom Metazoa; phylum Arthropoda; class Insecta; order Hemiptera; family Monophlebidae; genus Icerya; species Icerya purchasi. Next base: position 92,758,492 of record CM077116.1, on the reverse strand, counting down.
TCTAATCAACCTTCCTCTTACATTTTTTCATCCAACCTAATCTTCCCACGCAGCCTTGGTTTTACGATTTTCCTTCGCTTCGCCGCTCCGTTATTGTCCCTATTATCCGTTTACGTCTGAATCATACTCTTCTTCCTTCCTCACGTTTTCGTTTTCATCTCGCTCATTCCTCTTATTGCCCTCTTCATCCGGACGACGAAGCCGTCTGTGATCCTGAACATATCCTCTTTGAATGTCCATCCCTCGTGAACGAACGCACCTCTTTGTATTCCAATCTGCTGTCACTCAGCCTCGTATATCTTATCGTTTCCGTCGATCTCAGTTGTTCCTATCCTCAGTTCCTTTATCTTATCAATAGCTGACCGAATCTACATTTATCTGATCCTTCTCCTTCCTATCATTTCTAGGCGAAGATCCTTTGTTGATATGCTCAAAGGGGAAAAAAAAAGATTTGAAGACCATGAATAGGTCGAACCCCCCCTCGGGGGTACACAGATATGTGTAACCGAGGAACCCCGAGCTCAGGGGAAGGGGCGCGTCCACAGGCGGTGGATAGTGGAACGGCCTCCAGATATGGGGGTTAGTTGCGAATAAGTCGTTGACAAATAAGCAACCGCGAACCAAGAGCGACGGTGTATCAGGGTGCAGTGGGGAAGACTTGGGAGAGCTTCCCTTAAAAACAAAAATGCTGCAGAACCCGGAAAGACACCGTGTCAAAGCGAGTATGGCCGCTATAAGCCAATCCCATTCAAATTCAGAAGCGTCTGTTTTCCAGGTTAGGAACGGCTGTCTGGTCAGCGTCGGTTCACCATGTTAGGTGCGGCTGATGGAAGGCAATGGGAAACCACCATCAAAACTATATCCCCCTATTGATCAATCATGGCAAGTACAAGAAATAGTAAAAAGAATGCTGCATCCAAGGGGTATATCCAAAAGGGTATATCAGACATTGGACGGTCGCTGGCAAACATGCCAAACGACTCGAGCTTCCATGTGTCCTTAAAGGTGCAGAACTCTGCAGGAGGGAGCATACTTTTTGAAGGAGGTCAAGAAGAGGATTCCACAGGAAAAGTAACGGAAAACCGGACAAAAGAAAAAACAAGGATAGGAACTTGGAACATCAGAACCCTTTTAAAAACGGGGAAACTAGAACAATTAAAACTGGAAATGTCAAAATTAAAATTGAATATACTGGGATTGTGCGAAATAAGATGGGAAGGTAATAGAGACTTCTGGAGCGGAGAACACAGGGGATAATATACAGCGGAAGGAACAAGAGAAGTAATGGAGTAGGATTCATATTAGACGCACAAAACGGACGTAGTGCCAGAATAATAGCAACAATAAGTGACAGGATAATGATGATAACCTTAAATACGGAACCGATAACAACAACGTTAATCCAAGTATATATGCCGACAAGTAACGCCACAGATGAAGAAGTAGAGGAAATTTATGAGAAATTAGACAGCCTATTACAAATCATAAAGAAAAAAGAAAACGTAATAATCATGGGTGATTTTAACGCAGTGGTAGGAGAAACGGAATATTGAATAATAATCGGTAAATATGAACTGGGACAAACAATGATAGAGGCAAAAGGTTAATTGAATGATGCGATCAACATAGTTTAACAGTGTGCAATACCCTCTTCGAAAACCATAAGAGAAGAAGATATACATGGATAGCCCCAGGGGATACGAATAGATACCAAATTGACTATATTCTAGTCAGACAAAGGTATAGGAATCAAATTAAGAGGGAGCGGAGATAGACAGCGATCATGTTCCGGTGATTGCTAACTGTAAATTAAGACTAAGAAAGTAGATCATTGATAGGAATAAAGGAAAATGGGATTTATCAATTCTAAAAATGAAAGAAAAAGAATACAAACAGGAGCTGGGGGAATTGATAAAGGGAAAAAAAACAGGAACAGACAAAAAACATAGAGGAAAAATGGAAGATGATAAAACAAGTAATTATAAGTGCTGCTGAAAAGAAAATTGGTAAATATAAAAAAAAAATTAAAAAATCCTGGATAACAACGGACATAATACGAGATACGGAAGAAAGAAGAAAATGGAAATCTATAAAAACTAAAAAAGGCAAAAGAAAATATAAGGAAGTCAGAAATAGAATCACCAGAAAATGTCGAGAAGAAAAACAGAAATGGATAGAGAATAGATGTAAAGACATTGAAAAAAAGTTCGAGGAAAACAAAATAGAAGAAGCGTATAGGGAAATAAATAAAATGATCCCGAAACGAAAAATAACAACAGGTAATGTCATAAATGATAAAAAGGGAAAAATGCTAATAACGGAAGAAGACATATGTAGAAGATGGAAAGAACATATAGAAGATCTATATAAAGGAGAGGAAAATATACAAGAAATAAAAACAAACGATTACAGAGAGGGAAGAGACTAAAAAGGACCTGGAATAATGAGAGAAGAATTTGATCTGGCATTGAAAGAGCTGACAAATAAAAAGGCGCCAGGCATAGATAACATACCAGCCGATTTATTAAAAATGACTGATGAAGGAACTCGGGAAGAATTATACGAGTTAATAAAAACATGTTACGAGCAAGGTAAACTTCCACAAGATTTCAAAATCAATGCAGCGATAACAATACCTAAAAAATTACATACAAGAGATTGCTCAGAATATAGGATAATAAACTTAATACCGCATACCTCAAAAATAATAATAAAAAATATAATAAAAAGAATAAGGAATAAAATAGAAGAAACGTTAAGTAGAGACCAATATGGATTCAGAAGGGAAAAGGGAACCCGAGAGGCTATATTGGCATTAAGGCGAATTATAGAAAAAAAAAATCGAACTAAGGGAAGAACTATACATAGCTTTTGTAGACATAAAAAAAGCCTTTGATCATGTAACATGGAGAACATTATTCTCAAAATTGGAAGAAATAGGAATAGACTACAATGATAGAAAAATTATATGGGAATTATATAAGGAACAAAAGATGGAAATAAGCATCGGAGAGTACAGTGAAAAGGCAAAAATACAAAGAGGAGTAAGACAGGGATGTCCGTTATCGCCTATGCTTTTTAATTTAATAATAGAAGAACCAATTACAACGATGAAAGAAAAGACTAAAGGAGTGAAAATAAACGGAGAAGAAATACACTGCTTAAGATTTGCGGACGATATTGCGTTAATAGCTGAAAGTGAAGAGCAACTACAAGAGCAATTACTAACATTACAAAAAGGCTTGGAACAATTAAATTTAAAAATAAATAAAGGACAAACAAAAATATTAACAGCTAGTATTAATGAAAAGAAGGCACAGATAAAGTTAGGCAAAGAAATATTAGAACAAGTAAATCATTTTAGATACTTGGAAAGTATTATAACATAAGAAGGAAGAAGTGATATAGAAGTAAGAACAAGAATAGCAATTGCCAAACAAACTTTCATGAAAAAGAGAGAATTATTCAACAAAAAGGTCGAACTAGGTACAAGGAAAAGATTAATGAAGACTTACATATGGAGTGTGTTGGGTATTAACAAAGAATCTTAAAAACCGATTGGAGGCCTTTGAAATGTGCGGATGGCGCCGCATTTTAAATATTTCATGGACGCAGAAGAAAACAAATAAAGAAATAATGGAAATGATAGAAGAAGAAAGGAAGCTGATAAAAATTTTGGAACAAAGACGAGATAGATTTTTGGGACACATACTGCGCCACAACATCTTCATAACGACAATAATAGAAGGGAAACTAGAAGGGAAGAGGAAACGAGGCAGACCTCGACTTAAACGGATACAACAGACAAAAATCGAAACAGAAAATGGATTATAATAATATTAAGAACACAGCACAAGACAGAAAAAAATGGAAAGGGATAATAGGTTAAGCTACAAGACAAGAGCAAGGCTCTTGTCTTAGAAGAAGAAGAATAGGTCGAACTCTACACTTACGTTGATATATGTTTGTCTTGGAGCGAAAAGTTTCCAGTCTGGATAAACGACAGCGTAGTCAACGATCCAATACAAGTTATTGCAGCTGAAGCTGAGAAAATACGCTGGTGGACCAAGGTATCGAATTTTTTTCAGACACTCGTCGAGAGCTGCACACCAATAGGCAGACGATCCCTTCAAACTTTTCCTGATCAAATAAAAAATCTTCGATCTCTCCGTCTGGTCCAACGAGCTTTTTCAAGTAAGTCTGTATTGTTGTTCCTTTGATTCTCTTATACTCGAACATAGACAGCGCATAAAACAGATAATCGTTTCGCTGAAAGCGTGAATCACTTCCCAAAATCCTGCATTGGTAGTAGTCTAGAGGACTAATGTTGTGGTCTCGGGATTCACCCAATCCACTGATTCCATATGGAAACAGAAAATACTACGCAAGCTCTTTCGCTTTCAATTCGTACTCGGTGTTAACGATACTATCCCTAGTTTTTCTTTCGATATCATTGACATTATCAGAAACCTCCATCACATACTCGACATCCGGCTGCGCCTGCACACAGTCGATTGGAGCCATTACAGATGTTTGGACCTGGATGTTCAATTGCTCCGACTGATGCTGAATATCCATTGGGTTAGGCTCAGGCATGTGTAGTGCTTCGATAACATTCAGGTCTTGTATTGAAACATTCTTAAGGTGGATGTTGTGTGACAAATTTACGAACAGCCTCCAAACGAGCCTCCTTATCGTTTTGGTTCTCAGTTTCACGATGTAGGGTGACGGCATTGCGGATAGCTACTAAACGAGCCTCGCGTTCTTCGTAACTTTCATTTGCATGTAGCTATGAATGTTTCTGACGATCAAGTTTTAATTGGAGTCACGCCGACCTTTCGTTTCAGCACGTCCCCACTTCGATCTATATTGATTGTTTCTGTAATTTTGCTCGCTTAGCATTATTATTTTCTCCATCCCTCTTCTCACCGTATTTTTTACCGGCTTCTTTTTCCAAGCGTCATTCATGTTGAGTGCTTGTATCTGTCATTATTGTGAATAATTTTTCATATTGACTGATAATGCTAAGCAAGCAAGATTAAAAACAGGTCTTTCTCGTTTCCTACTTTTTGTTTTTTTATTATCCAGTAACAGTCGTGCAAATGTATAATATACGAAGATATTTGGCCTAATTTCTGATCTTACCTACCCTACACATCCTTCGAAAGTAACCATGGATTATTATATTGTCATCTAAAACAAAGGTTTATGCAAAATTTTAGAATTTTTCATCAATCGAAAATGCCTAAATAAAGCTTCTCAGATTTCATTACAGACAAACAGACGTGAAAGTGAATTAAAAAAAAGTGTTAAAAAAATCAAAAAAAAACAACAAAACATTCGGCTTCTTAAATGCTAATATTTAGATTTAAATTACTATATGTAATTTCCATTTGCCGAAGAAAACATCTCTATTTAAAGCTGCTTTTGCCATTAGAAATTTGATGTTCAATTATGGGCCCCGTTTTTATTACACTGCTATTTACCCAGTTATCTTTTACGAAATTTGCAGTAACTACGCTTAATGGCTTCTAAAGTAATTTCTTAAAGGAGCTGTTTAATTATATGACGAACACTTAACTTAGCGTATGGCCTGCTTCAGTAGTCGCGATAAAAGATTTTAGCTTAAAATGTTCGCTGATTTGTTTCTAATTATAAAATTACAGCGCGAGAAAGTCGCAGTGTGAAATGTGTTTGGCAAGGGAGAAATTTGCTATCGGTACCCATTAAGATGCAAAGTGAATTGAAAGAGGTTTTAAGTTAAAAGTTGGTGTAATTAATTTGATACAAAGAATGACGTTAACGAATATAGCATAATAGGAATAGAAACGGGAAAATATGATATATAAATAAGATCAGAAATATAATGAAAAAAACGGAACAGGGTTGATAAGCTAAGTGAGGAATTAAAAAAATAAAAAAATAGTAACCGATAAATTTATCTTCCTTGGAAAGCGACCTCAACTACTCGAACGACAGAGCTGAGTATTAATTTAAATCACTATGGAGATTAATAGCGAAGGAATTTGAAAACATGAATTTGAATGGCGTAAATTTATTTATTATTGAGAAAGAAGGTGTGTTACATGGCGTAAGTGGGTGTAAAAATGCGTGACAAATAATTAATGAAAAAAATTATTTTGAATATATACATATACATATACATCTTACAAAGACAGCTTAATGTTGTAAATCTCAGGATTAAATGAATAGTATCGGGCAATATTTTAAAAAGTAGTAAAGGTAAATTTAGTTTAAGAGTGATATTGGACATAGAAATTATTTATGCTTTGCGATTCTTTCGCGTTTGTTGGGTGGTCGTCCGACGCTAACAAGCTCGAATAGCAAAAAATGAAACAAATAAATCTAAATTAAGATATTTCAGCTGCATCAACAGGTATGTCTTTAACACCTGTGAATCAATTAAGCAACATTTGTACATAGAAACAATTTAATGAGGGCGTTTACATGTTTGAAACTTACACTTCCTCCTGCCAGTATGAGAAATATGATTCTATTAGATGCAGTAAACAAATGGTTTTATGTAAACCATACATGTTTATACGAGTGCATAAGTAATCATAGATGTTTTTTTTTGTTTTTGCACAGTACCCAAAAACTAGCTTCATAGAATGCAGTTTTGAAAAACACCGATTCGCAACCGTTCATACGACTATTTATATCTGTTTGTGTGCTGTGTTAACGAATAAGAGTGAAAATTACGGGCGAGTGTTTACTTTATTTATATACGTACAGTAGGAGCACGGTCGCAACGCGCCTGTATTTTCTAAGGTATTTACGTGTGACAAATACGAGAGGCATGCAATAACATAATAAATCTTACTGAGCAGTAATGATAATATCAATTAGCTAAAGATGCTGAGGAGCTTAGTCGTTATCATTCATGTTGTACATTTCTGCAGATGTTGTTTACATGCTTATTTTCATGTTGATATGTCTGATGATATGTATCTTCGTGTAGATTCTAATGATTTGTTGTACACATATGTAACCAGTACGTTTATATGATAGTAGAAGCGATTTGATAAGGGCGCTTGTATGCTTAAAACTTACACTAGCTGCCAATATGAGAAATATTTGTCAGCGACTTGTTTGCCTTTTACATCTGTTGCCATGTCGTTAATTCATGCAGACTGAAAGCTGATATAAGCGGTATTATTAAACGCTGTTGTACATTTCTTTTACCGTTATATAAAGTTGCTGATTGTTCTCGTTATACGTTTTATTTTACGCAATTAAATTTTGAATGCCATTCCAAATGTTCATTACATTTAGACGTCTAGTTATTTAGTTATGATACTGTATCGTCGAATCGAAGTCAATCACTACACCATTATCAGATATTTGATAGAGTTTAAACTGCCGGTAAAGTGATCAAAGCAGACTACCAATGTGATTCCGTCGATTCAGCTTATTTCAGAGCTAGAGTCTGACACTGAAGCGTCATATAACCGTACCGTCGGTGCCTTCCGCGTTGCTAATAGTTAATCTCGACTTACCGTTTTTCCTCTTTCTGTTGGCTGAGCCATTTATAAGGAACAGATCAGTAAGAATAGTGCAATTCAGTGATACATCTGTGTCTATTAGCTACGAAGGGGTACATACTTGTGGCATGAAAACGTTTCGACTTATAGCTAGCCTATACTATTTATTCACCGAAATGAATATTAATAATAGAGAGTACATATTGGAGGATTTGAAAGTATGTAAGCAGCTGTTGGAACATAGAAACCACACTACGTTCTAGTAATAATGTAAAAGTAATTGAGCATGAGAAATACTACAAAGTAATTAAACTGCTATTTTAAGATAGTTTTGGTAATGGCCACAGGAGAGGTTACGGTATAAGTCAAATTACATTGATGGTTTTTTTTACGATTACGGAATTGGAACATTGTTAATGAAACTGCAATTGTTAGCCGGAGAAATATATCGTTTAAACAAGCATCATTTACAAGCACTTCCAGCGTAAAATAGCGGATGAACTATACAGAGCTGCTAGAAAAAGGTATCCTACGTGCTGTGTATAAGTACTCGACTTAAATTTCTTCCGGAGGCTGATTCCATTGATATTTAAGAATACTCGTGCCTTTACCTTCGGCTCACTTGATGTAACTTTATCTTTCTATAATGCTGGCCTTAACTGTAATTGGAAGATCCTTGCGGTTCTATAGCAGTGCTCATATTCCTATTACCCTTAATTTTCCCTATTACTACATTTTTAGACCTTACTATTCTCCTCGATGGAATTTTTCCAACAAAAAAAAAAAAAAGAAAAAGAAAAAAAAACGGCTTTCTCTGTTCTATTGTTGAGTTTTCGCTTCCTTTTAATTCCAGATCATTTTATAATTATTTTCTTCACTTTATTACGTCTAATTTATTTTTCTGTGCCCTCTTCTTCTTTCCACCTATTAACCTCCATGTTTTGTGTTACGGCATTATCTCTTTGTTGAAATGAGGAATGCAACGTAGCATTCAACTTCACTCATGCCATTTTTAGAAGCTTTCGTTCAAATCTACGACTAAGAATTTCCTTGTTCGGAAACAGGCTAATGTAAAAGCACATACTTAAAGTGTCGAAGAAGTTTCCTTAGGAAAAATTTTGCGCCTCCTTTTTCAGAATTACTCATTCTACACACATTTTTGGAAAATGGCTACAGCTTTCAAATTTCTTCTCTCTGAATATTTTTCTAACCTCAACATTCCCATCAATAGTTTATTTTTAGTCAAATCTATCGTCCCTACTTGCGTTCCTAGCTTCAGTAAGCGATATTCTTTCCCGTTCGTATAGAATTTTTTCCTTCATCTCCTAACATCAGTTTTTAATATTAATCTCTTTTATATTCCTCCAGTCCTACTCTCGATTTTATCCCTTATCCTTAGAAATTTGTTCGAATAATTTCTTGAGTTTTTTTTTGATCTCTTCGTGTCTTAACTTCCCTCTTGTCTGGGGAACTCCTTTATCAACATTCTTATTCAAAGAAAAATTCCCCCTTATGTCCTACATTCTTAACATCCTGTTTTAGAAAACTCTTTGAAGGTACGTTAAATAAAATATATTTTCCCTTAATAGGTATGTATGTATACTTTGCCTTACCTTGTCTTCCGTTATTTATGTTCTCTCTGCTTTTGATAATGTTCATCTACTAACTCTGAGAGATGTAACACGTTAGCAATTAACTTTCCGGTCAAATATAATGAATCTTACGTCGAATTGTGCAATCCAAATTCTTTCTTTGCCGCTTCAAGCTACCAGAATTGTCGTTCTTGTTTTTTCAAGGGTTATCTCTCAGTTCTACTTCTTTAAAATTTTTTTTACTTGATTGAGATCGATATTTTGTGGATTCCTGATAGTTTGTTTTTTTTTTTAAATATATTTATTTATTGTAGCTCGACAATGGAGCCATTTGCGACGAATATATTACATCTTAACAGTTAACATATTTAGATACTATTATACATATTTACATGTTTTAGGTATGTTAGTACATTTTCACAATTTTATCTGTTGTTGTAAAGGAGTTCTGGTATAGGTTTTCCTACCATGTCGCAGGCTGCTCGCTGTGTTTCCCACTTTTTTAATGTGAAGAGGTGGTCTATCGAGAAAGTCTCTGCGCAGATTTCACAAATGGGCGCCGGCTCCTTGTCGAGGATGTACTTGTGGCTAAATGAGCAGTGCCCTATTCTTAGTCTCGAAATAACTGTTTCGTCCTGTCTTTTTGGCCAATAGTTGGTTTCCCAGTCGGCAATTTCGTTTTTGATGCGACGTAGTTTGTTTTGGATTGGAGAGATTTGATTCCACTATTTTTGCCAAGCTGAGCGAGTCACCTTTCTGATATGTCTGGTTAAGGACGAGTCCATTTTTTCGCGTCGGTTTAAGTCTGCTATGGTTTCTTGAAAGGTTGTGTGCCATGGTGGTAGTTCTCTTATGTCCTTTACGATGTCTGGTGTGCCAAAGTTGATGTTTTTAATTGTATTTAGGCATCGTATTCCCAATGGCTTCGGAGTTTTTGGGTATTTCTCATATAGTTGAATAAAGTTTGGCGAAATAGTTTTTTCGGATGTAGGATTCGTTAAATTTGAAATCATTTTTGTATAGTATTTCAGGGATGAGAAAATTCTTCTATGTTGCAATGGAAAGATGTTTGATTCCACGTGAAGGCTAGCAATTGGGCTGGTGTAAAATGCTCCTGTAATGAGTCTTAGAGCTGAATTTTGAACGGTGTCCAGTTTTTTCAGAACATTTTCTTTGGCACTACTGTAAATCACGGAGCCGTAGTCCAACTTGGAAAGAGTCAGCGCCGAGTAAAGGTTTCTTTTATAGATTTTCTATCTGCACCTCATTTGGTATGAGAAACCATTTTTATCACACTAAGAGCTTTATGACAGTTTGTTTTTAAGTCTTCGATTCTGTTTTCCAAAAGATAATTTTCGATCTATTTCTAGTCCTAAAATTCTTATGTTATCGAAACTTTGAATTAGTGTATTATTTAGGTGGACGTTACAATCTGGAGGTTTAATTCGTTTTTTACTGAATGTGATTGCTTTTGTTTTATTCATTGAGAAGGATAGTCCATTTGATGAAGCCCAATCAAGCAATTTGTTCGTTGTAGATTGTAAAGTGCTATTTAGATTATCTAAGCTTGAGGAAGTCATATAAATGACTAAGTCGTCAGTAAACAGTTCGTATTTCACGGGAGGATCTATGATTTTAGATATATCTGATATACCAATTATGAACAAAGTTGGGCTAATTATAGAGCCTTGCGGTGTGCCATTTTCTTGTATTTTTGGGAGGGATAAGACATCTTGAATACGAACCTGAAAAGTCCTATTTGACAGAAAGTCTTTTATGTATTCAAGCATATTTTCGTTTATATTCCATTCCATGAGCGTTTTAATGATTTTATGCCTCCATATTCTATCGAAGGCTTTTTCAAGGTCAAAACTTATGAGCATGGTGTATTGACTCGTTACAAAACCGTCACAAATATGCTGTTGTAACTTTGCTAGATGATCTATGGTGCTTCTTCGAGAGCGGAAACCATATTGCATTGGATCCAATAGTTTCTTTTGTTCAAGAGTCCATTTTAATCTGGTGTTTATTATTTTCTCCATGACTTTACATAACGTGTTGGTAAGCGAGATTGGACGGTAGCTAGAAGGAGGAAGAGCATCTTTTCCTGGTTTTAATAACGGGATTATGTGAGCGTTTTTCCAACTGTCTGGTATCTTTTTAGATTTCCAGATAAGGTTGAGGAACTTGCTAATTGTGTGAAGAGATGCAGAATTTAATTTTTTGACCATATCTATATGGATGTCGTCTGGTCCAGCGGCTGAGGATTTCATATGTTTCAGGGCGTATAAAAGTTCGTCATATGTAAGAGTTCGGTTGAAGTCATGGTTAGGTTCATCTATGTAATTTAAATCTTGTTGTTCCATTCGACGCTTTTTGTCAATGAAAGCAGTTGTGTAATTTTCTGTAGAGGACATTTGGTAGAAGTGGTTAGCGATCTGGTTGGCGACATCTGTTTTATTCGAGAATATTTTAGAATTGTATTCAATCGCTGTGATTGAGGTGAAATTTTTTTTGTTTGATAACATTTTTACTTTATTCCATACTTCTTTTATAGGGGTGTGCGAGTTGAAAGAAGAAGTGAATTTTATCCATGATCGTTTTTTTGCCTCCCGAATGGTGTGTTTGCATCTTGCTCTGGCAATTTTAAAATTTTTTAAATTTTCTTGACTAGGATGACGCTTGACTAAGGTTAACATACGGTTTTTTTGTTTTATTGCTGTTTTGCATTCATTGTTCCACCAAACTGTTTGTTTTTTTGTTATGGCTGCACTGTTTCGAGGGATGTATTGAGTAGCGGTTTCCAGGATACCCTTCACGATATGGTTATTTGCCTCATTTATGTCGCTGAGATTTTCTGGAAGTTGTAAATTTAACAATTCGGTGTAGGCGTCTTTAATTCTCCATGTCGGATATTTTTTGTATTGATCGTGTCTGACTAGTGTTTGAAGTGAAATTAAAATGAGAAAATGGTCGCTTCCAAATAAAGTAGGAAGGGTAATCCAGTTGACCATTCGAGCTAATGAACTGCTACAAATGGATAGATCGATAGCTGAAAAGGAGCCATTGTATGAATTGAAGTGGGTGTGCGATCCGTTGTTGAGTAAGCTGAGATTTTCGCGATCGATGAATTTTTCTATGTTTTTTCCTTTGCCATTGGAGGTGGTTGAGCCCCATAATGTATTATGAGAATTGAAATCACCACTCAAGATAAACGGAGTTGGTAATTGTTTGATAATGTGATCGAGGCAGTTCTCTGTAATTTCATCGGATTGGTGTAAGTATATTGAGCAGAGAGTGAGCTTGAATGGATGTTTTATTGTGACGGCCATGGCCTGTAAGTTTGTGTGTAAAGTTTGAGGCTCGCAGCATAGTTTATTTTTGACTCCAATAAGAACTCCGCCTCTAGCGATTGTATCGGTTGAAATGTCTTTGCGAAATATTTCGAAGTTTTTTAGGTTATATTGTTCAGCTGGTTTCAACCTGGTCTCTTGTAGAAGTAAAATGTCTGGATTTTCTTGTGCGATCAAAATCTGTAATTCTGGATGTTTGGTTCGTATACTGTTGAGATTCCAGTTTAAAATTTTCATAATATCGAGGTTTATAGGTATTGAGCGTAATAAATTAGTGGATATTCGTTAGTCCGTTCTTCCGTTTCCGATGGCAGATATTTTTTTAAGCTCATAATATTGATTTTCTTTCTTTAAACGACTCATTTCAGACTATGGATTGACTCCTGGTTTCTTCTTCTTTTTTTTCAATTTGATGATTTAGGCTTCCGCTTCCTTTTTTAACGGCTACCATTCATTTCTTCCAAACTTACCGCCTTTCTATATTTCTGTTTCAGAAATCGGTGCCTTGCTTCTAATAAAAGCCTTATTTTAGTTCTAATCTCTTTCTTTTCGTCTTAGCTTTTTTTCGTTTCCTATAATTTCCTTTAATAATTATCCTTATTTTTTCCTGATCTCTACCACTCTTCGAAAGCATTTTTTCTTTTTAACTCCTCAAAGTTTTCCTTTTAAACCGCCATTAAACAATAATTTCACTGCTCTATCAGTTCCTTATTTCCTTCATATATATATATATTCTTTTTTACAAATTATAATCGTTTTTTTCCATTTTTCCATTTAACTTAATCTTTATATCTTGGTTCTTAGGTTTTCCTTTCCTTCGCTGTTCTGCTTTTCTCTTTCGCCAACACTCTTTTTTCTCGCTATTGTCTTTTCTCGGTTTTCTCTTCCTATTATCCCCTTCACCCTAATGATATAATTATCTGCTATCCTAATATCATATTTTCTTCGAAGGCTTTTAGACTTTTTCTTTCTTAATTTTTCTCGTTGGGCCCTTTATATTCGCAATTTCCGACCGAATTAAAGTCTAATTAACTATCTTATTTTATCTGGGGGCGTAGGTCTTTGGTTAACGGGCCTATAAAATATAAAAAAAGCCATATTTTTCATCATATTCTTAATGACTAAAAGTCGATGACATTATTGCCATTTTTATTTTCGAACGCATTAATGTTCTATTTCTTTGTAACAGTCATAATAATAAATTCTTCGAAATTGTCAGTTCTTTTTTTCTCCTGTGATTTTTTATTATTAAATTTTCCACCACGCTGAGTATATCTTGCATTAAAATCGTGTAGGATTTTATTAGTTATTATTTCGACTATTCCTGTGCTGTATTTACTGTGTTATCCATTTTCTCATCTAATTAACAGTAATGCGCTATTAATGTTAACGCATTTTGTCGGTTGAAATATGTTTAGTTACATTTTTGTTTTATTATTCGTTGTTATTGTTGATCATTGATGCGACATCGTTTGTTATAATAACATTGGAATTAGTTATTCGGACCACGAATTACACCATCGCACTTTTTTATGTTTACCAACGGTGATTAATAGAAATTGTTTAAAAATCGTATTTTTGTTCTAGTCAGTTTTTTGCACTAAAGCGCTAATCCGCATTTGATTTTATTTATATTTTATTTCTATCGGATTTCTGTTTCGAATCTTCTCTGCTTCCCTTCATATTCACAGTATAGTCTTCTGGTTTAGCTAAATTATTGTAAAATTTACATGTCGAATTGATGTATATTTTTCACATTTGTAGACTATTGAAATCATAATAATGTGATTTATTTAGTCTGACGATGAATGTTTCTCTCAATCCGGTTATACTTTGTCGTTAAGGGAAACAAGAGCTGGCTTATTTTCAATACTTTCCTTCAAAGTTTCTTTTGTAGTAATGTCTATCTCGTGAACAATAATTTCGATGCTATTTTCACTTTTAAGTGTTATCTATTCTAATTCCATGTCTTCCGTTGTTTTAAAAAATGTTTTAAATTACAATCGAAAATAACTTAACGGAATTTTATCTCCAACCGATCCGTGTGATGATGGTCGTCCGACAAAGTAAACAAACACGTCAATCATAAAAGGTAAATGTAAAAAGAAGAAAATTAGTAAAATTGCAAATATTTTTAGACAGCGATTGCCTTTAAAATATGTAGCGTTTTTTCGAATTTTCAGCAAGTACGATATAAACTTGTTATTTTAAAATAAACAATTTGACTTCTAAAACCAGTTGTACTAAAGCTCGATGGAATAGTGTAAGGGAAAATTTTAATTTTCTTTTATTAAAAGCGAGCGGAATGAAAAACATTTCACTCTATTTAGGTCTACAGCGTTGTTGGTTTCTCATCCGCGATTAACTAGACCATTTGCAATGGTTGTATTTTTTAGGATTGCGCGTGTTTTATTAAATTGTGTATTTCGTCTGCGAAAAATATTTTTTTAACGTCTCTTTATCAAACAATTAGTTTGCAGAATCGCCCATAATTATTTTTTTTTTGACTGTTTTTTTCTAAGCGGGCGTTCTATTTCTTAGTCAGATAAACTTGCCTCTAATTTTGATAACGGTCCGCGTCTCGTGGGCGTTTTGATGGGGAAAAAAAATCTAGCGAAACTTCACCGCCGTCGAAAAGAATGTCGTCTAAATGAACTCTGATTAAAAACCAGCTTTTTGAGCAGCGAACTTCTTCCAAGTGAACAGTCAAAACTCTTGCTCGCACATTTCTCTCCCCGGAACACACTTCGTCCTTCAATTTCACATAGCCTTTCATGTTACCATCTAAATTTAACAAATATTTTAAGTTGGAATTTTGTCTATATACCGGTAAATTTTAATTAACTTCGGAGTTTACTTTTTCTTTTCTTTTTAAACTATCGGATAATTTTCTGTTCATTTGTATTATTGTGTTATTTATTAAAACCGCGACGGACGGGTACACGTAGTATAGAAGGAGTTCAACAGGTTCAGACCTTTCTCATTATACGCAATATATGTGGGACTTACACTATAAATATAGTCTTTTAATAGCTAGATTCCGAAATAAAAGTAACCAAAAACAAATATAAAAAATTGTATGAATTTCTCGTCTTTCTAGATCGATTCGATGCTTTGATAATATCGTGACTTAAATAATATTATAAAAAAAAAATCAATACATTTTTTATAAACTAGTTTTCTTTAATTGCATTTCACAATTCCTATAACCACATAATACAGATGTGATACATTGTAGACTAGAAAAGTATTCAAATTTTATTTTCTGTCCAAATAAAGAATTGAAGGAATAATCAATCGGCTTGCAGTCAAATACTTGGTACTCGAGCAGGTGTGTGGAACTCCCCGTATCTTCCAGCTCCACTAGATTCTCCGTGGATGTTGCTGAGCTGAGGGACGTCCTGTCGTCCAGGGCGCCTCCTTCGATTCTATTCGCTAAGCGGGTAAAACGGTACTTAAGCTTTTGGTCATCCAGAAGTTTCTGAGCATTACTACTGTGCCAGCTGGGTCAAGTTCGTACTTAGCAAGGGCATCTTCTATTGTTGGGATTGAAGGTGCTTCTTCCAGGAAGCTGGAAAGTTGTGGAAATGTGCACGGGAACTCGGAGGGCGTGTTGTTCATTGCCTGTTCTATCACAGCAGGAAGTTCTGGTTTCTCGCCATTAGATTTAGTTTTTTTCTTCTTTCTTTTGCATTCTGCATTAGATGGCTTTGCAAAAAGTTGTTGTTGAGTTGGTAGAGAAGCTTGCGATGAATCATCGGACCTTGACCGCTTAGCGGACAGATTGTGCGCTCCGTGTGTTGGTTGGGTTTCGTTTTTCTTGTTTACATCATTGTTGGGTCGTCCTGGCGGTAGTGGAGGAAAGGAAGGTTTCGTGACCGGCTGCATTTCAGGATGTACGAAAGCGTCTGGGTTTTCCTTGAGGGGCTCATCACCTGCAAACTGTTGTGAGCTCGCGTTTTGTGGGCAAGCCTTCGCTAAATGTCTCCAGGAAATGCAGATATTACAGTGGAATATCAACGGCTTTTTTGGAAAAAAAGAATTTCTAGAGCTTTGTATCAATAGAACCAATGTTGATTGCATCTGTCTCCAGGAAACAAACTTTACCAAAAATTTTTGTGCAACAATCAGAGGATACCATGCAGTTTTCAAAAATAGGCGAAATGCACTCAGAGCCAGTGGTGGAGTCGCAGTTTTCGTCAAGGACAAATGGACTACTGAAGAGGTGCATCTCAATACTCACTTAGAAGCTACAGCGCTCACAGTCCGATCAGCCCAGCCAGTAACAATATGTAGTATATACCTCCCAAACAGTTTAACACTCGATGAGAGAGAGCTCGAGAATGTTATCAACCAGCTACCATCACCATTTATCCTATGTGGCGATTTTAATGCCCATAACACCCTATGGGGATCTGAGAGGACGGATGATCGTGGAAAAACGGTAGAAGCTCTGTATAACAGGCTCGACCAAACCATTCTTCTCAATAATGGCTCAAGTACCCATTTCGATGTCAAAACAGGACACCAGAGCGCAATAGACCTTACGTTTGCATCAGCCACCATTGCAGATGACCTCGAGTGGACTGTGGCAGACGACAATTCTAGTAGTGACCACTATCCGATTCTCATCAACGCCCGCATAACCACTAGCGACATGCCAAATTACCCGCAAAAATGAATTTTGAACAAGGCTGACTGGAAAAAGTATCAAGATTCCCTCGCAAAGCATAAACAACTTCTCTCTTCCCTCCCGTCTCCAGGGAATATGACGGCGAATGATATCATCGAATCACTGACCGGCGTTATTACTGCTGCGGCCAACGACTCAATACCCAGATCTACTGGAGCAGTGCTACGTAAATCTGTGCCGTGGTGAACTTCCGACTGCAACGCAGCTATAAAGAACTCCAAAAAAGCCTTCCGCAAGTACTAGAAAAATCCCACTGAGGAGAATATGATTGATTTAAAAAAAAACAGAGCCTTAGCCCGCCGTACCGTGAAACAAAGCAAAAAAGTCTGCTGGAACAACTTCACTTCATCAATCGACGATAGAACGCCAGCTGCCGTCGTTTGGAATAAAATCAGATCCATATCTGGGAAACGGCCGCCTCTCCATTCACCTACCATTTCTGATCATGCTGGTAATCTTATTGATAATACCCAAGTTGTAGCCGATATCTTTGCAGACACATTTGCCGCAAATGCAAGTAGCCCTAACCAAAACTTAAGCGATGACATAATAAGTACAGCTCATCAACATCAGCACGCACCTCCTGAGCCGGATCCTATCAATAATCCGTTCTCTCTTGCCGAACTGTTACACGCCATCGCGAAGACCCGAAATTCCAGCCCTGGACCGGATGGCATCCCGAACGCGATGATCAAGAATCTTCCCCACGACTACCTGGAATACCTTTTGGCAGTTTTTAATTACCTCTGGTTTACGCAGACTTTCCCCGATCAATGGAAGGAAGCAACTATTATACCAATACTCAAACCGAGCAAAGATCGCTCCCATACCTCCAACTACAGACCGATTTCACTTACATGCAATCTCTGTAAAGTTTGGGAAAAGATGGTATGTCGTCGTCTAAGATGGCGCCTGGAAAAAGATGAACTGCTTGCACCACATCAGTTTGGTTCCCGCAACTTTAGATCAACGACTGACTACCTAGCAAGCATCGAAGCTGATATATGCGACGCCTTGGCGGAGACAAGCGCACCTCCTATTGGTATCGTTGGATATCGAAAAGGCCTACGAAACAACCTCGATTCCTGAAGTAATCAGTATTATGCGGTCACTGAATTTTACTGGCAACATCATCGCCTTTATGAACAACTTCCTCAATCGCCGATGCATGAGAGTCCGGATCCAGGGAATCCTGTCCAAATTGGTCTTCATCAATGGGCTTCCCCAGGGATCTGTGCTAAGTGTCGTCCTGTTCATCGTGACAATTAATCATGCGCTTAGAATCTTAAGATCTCCGTTGCGGGGACGACTCTTCGTTGACGACCTCACGATATCATGCTGGGGGAAAAATATTGAATTCACCTTCCACATCGTTCAAAAAGCTCTTGTAGACCTCCAAACATGGGCCGCCAAATGCGGTCTAAAGTTCTCGGCCACCAAGTCGGAGTACATGATAATAGGCAGCCAGAAACAAGCCGAAGCGAGGAACTGCCAACTGTATCTAAATGACCAAGTCTTAAAAAAAAAGGACTCAATAAAAATCCTGGGCCTCGAGATCGACCGAAAGCTCTCGTGGAAAATTCACATCAAGGCGTTAAAGAAGAATTGCCTTGACCGATTGCGTATACTCAAAATTCTCGTCTACCGCAGTCTTATCCGATCCGTGCTCGCTTAAAATATGCGGTGACAATCTCCTCGACATCGGACAATCCAGTTTATGACAGTATCTTCAAGGTCCCTGTGCACAATATCGACCCCGACTATTCGGCAGCAGAACCACTCAGATCGCGGATAGCCAGATACACAGCAGAACTCGAAATAATACTACCAACGGTTTATGAACGATCGCTAGGGTTCCTACCCCCGTGGTGTCAACCCAATCTGACAATAAATGTTGATCTAAGTGAGTACGAGAAAGTAATTACAAGCTCAGAGACGTTTAGATTACTTTTCCTTGAAATACGCGAAAAATTTCAGCCATGCACGGAATACTATACAGACGGTTCAATTCTCAACGGAAAAACAGGTTACGCTATAGTCTCTGACTCTATCACGTTAGCAGCACAACGAACGCACGACAATAATTCAATCTTCACCTGTGAGGCTAAGGCGATTCTCCATACTCTAGAACTAATCCTACTGCGCCAAGACGTAACAAACTGTACCATATTTACTGACTCGTTGTCCTGCTTAAGAGCCATCCAAAATCAGTTTACCGAAAACCCTATCATACAACGCATCCACCTAAAATTGGACCAGCTCCAATCAAAGCATATACAGGTCAGCCTTGTGTGGACACCGGCGCATACAGGAATCCAAGGAAATGAATTGGCGGACCAAGCTGCAAGAACCGCGACGACACAAGATTGCCCGCCTGAAGTACTTATGACACCTCATGAAGCTAAAATGGCGATAAGCAACACAGTCAAAAACTACTGGAACACCCTTTGGCTCCAAACGCCGAGCAAACTCCACGAGTTTAGAAAAGATACCTACGAAAACATGCCAACTCTCAGTAGACACGAGCAGTGTGTCCTAACTCGTATCCGCATTGGACACACAAACTTGACCCATTCGTTCCTCATATCTAAAAAACCGCCCAACCTGTGTCAACGCTGCAACGTGCCTATATCGGCGAGGCATCTTTTGATCGAGTGTAATCACTACCAGCAGGCCAGACAACAAGCGGGTATTACCAACGGCCTTCCAGAGATGATTTCGGACGCCGAGAAGTGTAAAAAAATCGTAGCCTTCCTCAAAGACATCTCTGTATTCCAACTGATCTAACTTCCCCAGCCTTCAGCTAATTTTTTGATTCTTTTTTTTTGTTCCGCTTATTTTCAAGTATTCAATATAAAATTTTATAATTATCTGTAAAACCGTAGTCGCTAATGACCTTGTAGTCCAAAAGCGACTTGTAAATATAATAAATAAAAAAAAAAAAAAAATAAAAGAATTGAAGGGGTTGGAAATGGTACCTAAGTCAGGTTAATTGTACAGGTAGCAAACTCTTCCAATTTAAAAATAAACTTATATTTATTTACCTAGCAGGAGGCTTGTTAATGATAACGAGTTCTTTACGTTTAATGCTTTTCAAAACGAAGTATTATTCAGCCACTGTGGCGGAGTTAGTTAATTGTGTTTTGTTCGGGTTTTTTATTATCAGCACGATTTGATATAAAACGAGCGCAATTTGTTTAACTAAATTTAATTTTAAAATTCCGTCATGTGGGAGACTAACTTGACGTCGCTAAAAAATATGCTACAAACAGGCATGTTATGAGAAGTACTGAATAGCATAATATATCTCTTTAACGATTCTGTTTATGTTTTCTGAAATAATCGTTTACATCAACCGTTTACTATTTTTTTTTTTTTTTCTTAAAAAAAGAGTTTAAATAAACTTAACTTTCATGCTATGTAATTTCTAAGCAGATAGGCAGAAATTATAATCATCGTCAATATATTGGAAACAGCTTAATTTTCAAATCGTTGATGTTTTATCCTGTTCAAAATATACAATATCTGGAGTGTCGGTAAGTACTCTAAACGGACTAAAATGTTAGAAGCCGATTAGTGAACAGATCTGTCAAATCACCGAAGAAATGACAAAAAAGGGGAAAAAAACAAATGTCGTGTTTTTTTACTTAACACAAACAAAAAAACCCCTCTAAGCGAGAAAAATATTGAAAGGACTAAACTATAGTTACTTCTGATCTCTATTTTAATGGTAACTGTTAAGTTAGAAGTTAGATTATCACAGTTGTGTTTCTCGCGTTTCGTCTTGTTGATAAGAAATATTACGTTCGGGGTTGTCTCGTGAGATGCCCCGCACACCACCGCCTGCAAACATGCAGGCCGCCGCACCGAAACCGGACGGAAGCAAAACGACCACCGGTAGTAAGTACGCAGCACACAAATCAGGTAAGAGCCACACCGACACACACAACACACCTCCGCATAAGCCGGCCACTACAACCGCTGATAAGAATCAGTCGATCTCTGCAGATCCTCTTCCGCTCACTCCAAACCAGAGTAACGCGAACAGTAAGATGATTACACACACAACCACCTCTCACACGTACACAACTAACCCGCACACACATGCCACTACCACGCTTACACAAGTATCTACCCCACACACGCAACCGATCATCCGATCAACAGACAACACACACCAACTCCACACCGCAGCCGTAGCATTATCGTCAACCGCTACCGTCAAACAAAGCACTACACACTCCCACGCCGCGGATGCAGATAATAATCAACTAAATAGCACGTTAGTTAATAAAATTAAAATTCAAACCGACTCTTCTGAAAATCGTAATTCGTTAAATAAACAAAATATCTCTTTCGCTGATAAAGTGAAGTCAACGAAAATAACACCGCTAACAGCTTTTAATCACCCAAAAGATGAACAAGGCATCATCCTGCAATATTTCCCGCCTCATTCGCTCAGAGACTATTTTACTGCGGTGAAATCAGTCACTGGCAGTAATCTCGATATAATTGCGGGGTCTCGTATCAGTCGAGACCGTGTAATTATTTTCCTTAAATCGCAAAAAATAACCGACGAATTTTTTTGCCGGAGGCGGAACAATTACATTAGCAGAGCGGACAATTTAGGCAGCACGAATTAGACAATCGGCTAATAAAGTTGTTCTATCAAACGTATCGGCCACTATACCAAATGAAACACTTTCGTCATATCTCGCTTCAGCACTATCCCTTAAGCTACTGTCACCAATATCAATATTGAGAGTCAACCCCTCGGACGATGAGTTTGCACACGTAATAAGCTGGCGAAGACAGGTGTATGTGGAGCATGTGAACTGTGCGAATATTCCTAGATCATTTCTCCTACGAAATAATGACCACGATCATAGAATTTTCATACAAATCGAAGACCACGTGTGTCCAAACTGCAGAAAAGAGAATAAACTGGTGAACACGCAACAAGAAAGTCATCCCAGCCGTCCAGACACCATCTGCCAACCTCAACAGCCAACCACGGACCATGATAGCGATGTTCCCCAAACAGTACATAATGAAACCCATGTCTCCCCTTTAACGGTAGACATCAGATTTCCAGACAAAATAAATTCAAATGCCACAATTGAGCAGCCGGAAATAGAGATGGACACGGACGCTAGTCCGCTGAAAAGGCCTCATCCCAAGACCCCAGAAGCAGTTGCTGACCCGAGACCGCCGGTTTTCCCATCACGGCCGCTACCTAAACGGCTAGCTCTCTACATTAATCAACCAGATAACACAGAGGAGCATGTACCAACTGAGCCGCATAACGAACAGCGATCCCTAGAGCCAGGAGATGTAACTGGAAAAGCCAAACACCTTTTCAACGCTGAACAACCAACGTTTATGATGGGATTTGAAGAATTCAAAACATTTATCCAGACAGTACATTTCCTATGCAACTGATTATACAAGGAACTATGACGAGCTGGTATACATGCTTGCAGCAGTTAAACCATATCTTACCGATAGAAGCATTAAAAGTCGCTGCTCCCGAATTATAAGAAAATTATCGGAACAAACTATCACGACGTCTGAAGACGAGCGACATCATAGCGACGGCAACGTATCCAACACAAATTAATAAACTTCCGTTGTCCATAAAATCTTACAAAGTCTGTACAATATTACAACCTTATTTAGAACCAAGATGGCAGTAGAATCTTGTTTAATGCAGTGGAACTTTCGCCGTTTTAATAACAACCGTGCTGAACTGATGCAGTTAATTGCACGGCATAACCCCTGCGCTATATACTTACAAGAATCACACCTCAAATCAAAACATCAACCGAGAGTAAAAAACTATAAACTCTTTAGATGTGACAATACGCAAGGTATGAGAGCAAAAGGAGGTGTTCTATCTCTTATCCACACCTCTATCCCTGCGTACCCAGTCCGTCTCAACTCCTCTTTACAAGTTATTGTCGTCACCATACATGCCCCTCTTTTATCGAACTCTCCAGTTACACTATGTAACTGTTATATTCCCCCGAACAGCATGAATAGTGTTCACGAACTCGAGTCCATTATAACACAACTTCCTAAACCGATAATACTATTAGGGGACTTCAACGCTCATTCCCCGATCTGGGGATCAAGACAGATAAACAAACATGGAGCAATCCTCACTAAACTTCTTTTAAATACTGATTTATGCTTTATTCCCCAACCTACACACACTCATTTTAACCTCTCATACCATGTGTTCTCGACTATCGACTTAGCGTTCTCCTCCCCTGTCCTATATCCTAAATTGGAGTCGGTAGTACTGCCCGACTTGTGTTTCAGCGACCACTTCCCTATTATACTACATACCACAAGTCCTATACCAAACGTCTCCACATAAACAACTCCCCGCTTCTTATTCCACAAAGCAAATTGGGAAACGTTTCGTGACAAGGTCTCTGTCCCACATCAACTCAGGACCTCTGCGGTAGAAAATATCAGGATACTTCTTGAGGCTATGTTTACTGCAGCGGAAACGGCGATCCCTAAATCTACCCCCTCGCCCCGCCCACGCCGTGTTCCCTGGTGGTGCAGTGAAATTGCCGTAGCAATACGAAACCGTAAACGAGCTCTCAGGAAATATAAATCTTCACAATTACTCAGTGACCTGATTGAATTCAAAAAGCTACGCGCCAAATCACGTTACATAATTAAGATGAAGAAGCGAGAATCCTGGACCTCTTTCATTGATTCAATAGCCCAATCCACATCTAACCAAATGACTTGGGCAAAAATTAAATCGATGAATGGCCTTAATCGATCCAAACCCCCTACCTCATTAATCCATAATAACTCAGTCGTATCAGATCCAAGCAATGTTGCGGATATCTTCGCTCGGCACTATCAGAATGAGTTCTCCTCCTTAGTCTATTCCACCAAGTTTACATCTAGAAAAGCTTCTTATGAACAACACGAATTATCCTTCCTTCAACAGTCCACGGATGCTTTCAACAGTCCACGGATGCTTTCAACAGCAAATTTTCCTTGGCTGAATTAAACTTTCAACTCAAATTTCATACTCAAAACAGTGCACCTGGTCCCGACTCTGTTCATCCATACATGGTTAAGTATTTGCCAGCGCAGGCGAAAGAGTTTCTTCTTAATATTTATAACCAAATATGGGTATCTGGCGAAATTCCTCAATTCTGGAAAATGGCATACATTATTCCTATATTAAAACCAAATAAAGATCCATTCTGTCCTGAAAGCTATCGTCCAATTTCCCTTTTAAACGTCTTATCCAAAGTAATGGAAAAAATGGTAAACAGGCGCCTCCTTTTTGTCCTTGAACAAAATAATATCCTTTCTCCTATACAAGCCGGAGGGCGTAAAGCGAGTTCGACAGGCGATCAATTAATAACTTTGCAACGGCAAATAATAACGAGCTTCCACCGCCATCAACATACATATGTGGTCTTTTTCGATCTAGAAAAAGCATTTGATCGCCTATGGCGGCATGGATTATTGCTAAAGCTCAAAGCCGCAGGAATAAATGGCCAGATGGGCAATTATATCGCTAGCTTTTTAAGCAACCGAACGATCCGGGTTAAGATCGCTACATCATTATCAGCACCCATTCCAACGGAGAATGGCGTGCCACAAGGCTCCGCTCTGAGTGCAACCTTATTCATAATTTACGTCAATGACGTAGCCGAATGCATCTCGCCGCCTATAACCGCCCGGCTGTTTATCGATGATCTTAACATCTCCTTATCGTCAAATTTCCCTCCCATCGCTCAAACTATACTCCAGAAAACTATCGATAAAATACAGAGTTGGTCTGATAACAACGGTCTACTAGCCATCTCGGCGAGTAAATCCGTATATGTTGATTTCTGCAGGGGGCGCCGTTCCTCTCCAAGTGTATCCCTAAATCTAAACAATCTTCCTCTTCCCCAGAAAGCCACTGTCAAATTCCTTGGATTAATCTTTGATTCTAGACTTACTTGGAAACCTCATATTGCCAACTTAAAACATAGCTGCACCAATTCTATCCCTATATTGAAATATCTGGCTAGCTCCAGATGTAATATTAATCCTAAATTCCTTTTCAACATCTACAGATCGCTGATTTTATCGAAAATCCACTACGGGTGCCAGGTGTACTCCTTAGCTAGCAAATCTATATTGAAATCTATTGATCCTATACATCACTCCGCACTAAGAACCATTTTGGGGGTGCATCGAACTTCTCCAGCTGCCAGCATGTGCGTTCTAGCTGGGTGCCCTCCACTTTCCTACTTCCGAAAATACTTCATACTGCGAAATATGTACCATCATTTCAGCCACACACGAAACCTCCCCCTAAAGTTGTAACATTATCTTCTTGAACCAAACTTTCCCGGCGACCCACTACCAGAATTACTGGCCGACCTGCGAAGATGTGGTATCACGTCTGTACAGAGGTCAACACCCAGCCTCAATACCCTTATTCCCCCTTGGATCACGTTCCAGATAAATATTGGTGTGTCGCCGAAACAGCATCCAACCACAACAAGTTCTCTCTTCACAGTGGAAGCGGCAGTTAGGGCAATTAATAAGTACCCGTACCACCTAATTTACTACACTGATGGAGCCAAGGCAGTTGGCAAGGCAGGTCCACTGCCCGCAGCCTGTGCAGTCGAAGGTCACGACATCTCATGCGAAACTCGACTCAATGATGCCTGTTCCGCATTGGATGCAGAATTGTATGCAATTGCACACTGCTTCCACCACATCGTTACAACTCACACCAGAGCCAGCGATTTCCTCCTGGTTACTGATTCCCTACAGTCTTTGAACATGATTAGAAGTCAAAAATTCAACAACCCGCTAATCCTAAAAATATATCACTACTTGAGTGAATTGCAGCTAATGGATAGTCACGTGTCGCTGCTGTGAGTTCCTGGGCACATTGGAGTGCCTGGTAATGAGAGTGTCGACAGAGCAGCACGTTCTGCCTTGCTCTCGCCAATGCCACAGGACGCGGAACTTCCCTTATCAATCACATATATATTCCTAAAGGTGTGCGAAAACCGGTGGAAAACTGAATGGGCAGCTGCAACAACATCCTTAAGAACCATTAAGCCCACAGTTGAATCATGGTGGCCACCGGAGGGAACATCCCGATACGACTTTAAGATCCTCAGCCGGCTGCGAATTGGCCACATCGCTATTTCGCACAAGCATATAATTGATAAAACGCCGCCTCCGGCTACATGCCCCTTGTGTAACCAGACAACCGCACCGACAATTTCCCACATAATACTTACCTGCCAAAAGTTTACTATGTTACGAAGGCAACTTGGCCTACCCAGAGATATAGGGCAGACCCTCTCAAACGAGGTAATCTCCATCAACAGGATTATTACCTTCATTAAAATGAGTGGCTTAACTCACCACATTTAAATCCCCCCCTCCCTTGTGTGTGCTGTAATGACCATAGTAGTTACACACAGCACATACAATTTAAGGGAATAAAAAAAAAAAATACTGGTAATAATTTAAGTGGATATTGGTTTTTTCATTTCAAAAATCAGACCGTTAAATAATTCCGGAGTTTTGTGCTTTTTGCGTATTCTAATGACAAAAGTACGTCGACTGAAACACTGTAGTCACTGTGGAAACGGACTGTGCTCTGATATTTTTTTCGCAAAGTTGACGTGAATATTTTTGTCTTAAGAATTGCAATTTCGGTAGAACGAATTACAGACTTTTTCCTAATTCTAGGTCTTACAATTTAGTATATTTTATAATTTTGCGGATTTCGTGTCTCCGCCATATTTTAATAACGAAAATACGTCGGTTGTTAAAGGCAAAAAAATCCACTTTGTAGCTACTGTAGAACCGGTTGTGGAATTTTTTAAAATTGTCTTGCAGCTTGATATATACCTTTTTCTAATTTGAGCCCCTGAATTCTAAAATTCTGGAAGTTTCGCAATTTTGCTACAGTGTTATAACGAAAACACGTTGATCAAAGAAGAAATCAACTTTCCAGCTCTTAGAGAACAGGCTCAGAACGTTTTTTTTTTTTACATTTTCCATCGATAAAAAACACGCCTGAGAAGAAAATTATTTTTTCCGCCTTTTGGGAGTTTGCCGTGCTTGGAATTGAGTAGGGATTATGTTGATTGCTTATAAACAATCTTTATATTTCTTGAAAAAAAGTTTTTGATTTTCATTACGTACTCTAAACTTTCGATTTTATTTATTAATTATTCAATTACATAATTACAAAAACACGCACTATAAAAAAGCCAGTAGGAAGGCGGTAGCTTAATGCGTAGTAAGAAATATGAGGTAGTACTTTTGGCTATATTGTGAACCTTAACTTCACAATCCCGACGCCCTATGGGGTATGGAACTTACTTTATTTTTACTTTCGGCTATAATTTAATTGTCGGACCGACGTCGTTTAAAAAAATCGATGGGGAGTGCAGAGAAGGATGAATCGCAGCATTGGTATGACTGCAATGGAAGCATACGAAGGGAGTTGTTCTTTGGATAATAGGTATCATCGGTAAATAGGCGAGGTATGTCCGATAAAAAGACGGAGGAGTAGGACGTCAATTTGCGCCGATAACCGGTAGACGTATTGAACGGAAATGGAACTTTCTAAGCGGATCGAAGTTGCTTTGTGCCGGGTAATAAATTCTATCTGATTTAAGTTTATCAATGATAGTGTAAAGGGCGACAGCGATCTTTTATGCACTCAGCGGAGTGCGGAAGTACTGTAAGTTTATAGATGTCTTAAAAGCGCATGTCTAACGTTCCAAGCAGGAGTTACAGAGTCGTGTTGCACAGCGGTGAAAGTTTGCCGCATAGGAAGTACATGCGAATAGATGTACTCGCTAGCATAGGGCAACATGATGAATGGCGTTGACTGTTAAAGGTATATACTCGTAATTCTCGATGCCGAAGAATGTAGTTTTACACCGTATAAACTTTGATTTAGCTTGATCGAGTAGCATGTAGCATTAACAAACTGAAACTTGCTCCATAACATGAGAGTTAACTTCTTACCAGATTTTATTTTGGCAAATGGAATTTTTTAAACGTGACAATGTGTTGTTTTTTTTTTGTTTTTTTTTAGTTTAATTGTTGATCAAAGATGAGCTTCGCGCATGTTGCTTGGTTTGGGATAATGGAACCGTTAAACGGATAATATTTAGTTGGCGACTGCATTTCCTGTTCTTGCAAAAATTAATAGTTATTCGTTTTTGATTGAGCGAGGTTTCTTGTAAGACTTGTTCTCTAAGAGAGACGGTATTCCACGGAATATGACAAGGTTATCAACGAACAAAACTGATCGAACTGCAGACGAAACTCGACGACCACGTGATGAATGCAACCTTGAATAATGTAAGGCTTATGACACGGATTTTCGTAGAACTCTGTTAAGCGATTGATGGTAATTCTGATGGATATCCGAAACGAACTGTAGAATTGTTAAGAAATTGATTAACGTATGATAGTGTCGGCTTTTGATGTTCCATTGTGTAAACACTGAAAAATCGATTCCATCTATATCGCATGGCGAACACATTCTTCAGGTATTGCGGGTACACACGTGTTGGCGATTGGAAAACGATATAAAGATAGCGTTTGACAGAGTCGCTGGTTTTCCATTTATTAAACACCGTCTAAGTCTGCTTTTGCGCGAGGAAGTAATTTTATCTGTTGCAGTCTATTGTTTACTACCCCCTTTCCATTTCCTTACATAGAACGAATGTGAGTGATATAGGACGCTAGCTTTGTCATCCAAAGAGTGGGTTTGCGTGATTCGAAAAGAGGAATAATAGTTGTTTGTCGCCACCTTTTCGGTGCAGCCCCTGATTTCCATGAATGACTGAAGAGTTCGATTATAGTAGGTACGTGTTTGATAATGGAGATATGCATCTCGTTCAGACTAGGGCTAGTAGGGCGTGACTTTGAAATTGTATATCCTTGATCACATTGTTGACGGTAATTTCTTTACTATAATCTTCAGTATCGTCCCTTTGTTGGGCGAAAATATATCTATTACAGATGGGGTGGGTTTAAGGATTCGATGACGGAATCAAAGCTTCAGAGATATTCGATCAGTTTGTAAGATGAAGACTGTCTGAAAATTTCCTGTTTTATGCGTTATTATTTGGCGACGAGTTATGGATTTTTAAGTGCTTTTTTTTTGTAGGCCCGTTCTAAATGTAATAATCCTCTTGATGTTTTTTTCCCGTAATATTCAGCGATCATGAAGCCGTAAACTTCCAAACACGCTGACCTTATATATAAATATATTATTTTAATATGTGTTATTTTAGTTTTATTATTAATCACAGTGACGCTTTTTGCTTCTGCGGAATTTTGATTTTTTCAGAACATTAATTAATTTTTCACGCTCTGTCGGCAATTTGATTTAAATTTCGATAAAATTCTGTTTAAATCACGCTACTTTTGTTGCTCTGACCGTATCAAGATATATGTGATTCCTTCCTATTCTAATTGTTTCTGGATAAAGGTCCCCCGCGGTTGACAAAAAAAAAAAAATACTTTTGTTGCGATGCACTTTTTTTTTTTTTTTTTTTTTTTTTATCGGAACCAGTCTCATTGATTAATTTTAAATGAGTAATAAAGAATCGTGCAAACTCAACAACATAAATACGCACCAAACATAAATAGACATCCGTAGCGCAGTATGAACTGGCTGTTGCCAATAATTGATAAAAATCAATTAGAATAAAAGTAGAATATTAGCTAAATAGAAAGACCGAAAGGCTTTAAGCGTTTAGTAGTTTAATTCCGTTATAGTGTACCGTGGTCTTTCTTTACCGGTGATCCGATTTTCTACTCGCAGATTATTATGCAAAGTGTCATTTTTGATGCGTTACGTTCCTAAAATACAAAGTAACTTGTTCTGAGCGATCTATATTTTCGTTTGATGGTTTCGCACAGTCTTAAGGTTGCGCTTCATACATCCACATAAGTCGAATTACGACGGTATATGAATCAGACCTTTGTTTGCACAGTTGAATTGGAATTTACACTCCGATAGCCGGTTTATCCGATGTTCCATCTCCTTCCTTTTCGAATTCAGACTCATTTCCCAAGTGTACATGTGTATAGCTGTAGAAATCGCGAATCGTTTATTATTAGTATTAAGTACGCCTTTTAAATGAGAAAAACTGTATAATATATACATATATAGGTTGACTTTGTTTCATTGAGTTTTTATCTTTTTGTCTTCACAAGATCATTTTATCGACTGCTTCTTGTAATAGGCTGAACGTATCCTTTTTCATAGCGTTGCTTGCTGTAGGTTCGTCTTACGATCAGCAGCAAATGGTGCTACTGTAATGTTCTTTGTTGATGTTGTATTCGATGTGTCAAGAAAATAAAAGACCTCAGAGGATACTGTGCTGTGGTGCTTCAGTTCGTATTGAATATTCACATTATACGATGTAGTGTCTACTTTCAATGTACGATTGTAACAACTAGCAGTATTTCCCGGCAGTATATATGTACCATTCAACTTACGGAATAAGCCTTTATGCCAAACTTCGAGACCAGTCACATCAAGAAATATAGCCGAACAAACTTTTTCTTCGCTAATGTTTTTATTTTTGGTAGTATTAACGGCGCGCGATGTGAACTCGGCCTAATTTTTAGATAATAAACGAAATTAAGATACTGCGGCGGTGGAAGTTCAAAATTATTTGAATTTTAGTTCTTCCCCGGCCGTAAATTATCGTTAAACATCAACTAACTCTATATGTAAACATCGATAAATTACGAGAAAGTAAATTAAGCACGTTAAGACTTAACGCAGTGAACAACGAGTTAAATAAACTGTACATTTAACGAGAAATATGAAACTCGTTAAAAGGTCTAGCCGGTTGAGAGGGGTAAAAGTGTGCACTTTGAACCAACCTTTATAAAAAAAAATATATACATCTAGGGCATGAAAAAATTAGTTGATGCTGAAAGTTTCAGACCCCTAGTGTCCCACAAGGAGCTGCTGTAGTCACAATTTTGCGATTTTCGTTTTTTTTACGATATCTCAGCCATTTTTCAATCAATTTTAAAAATTCTTATTGGAGGTTACATGGAAAGTTTTTCAGATTTTTAAACGCTAAATTCAAATTTTTAGAAACGTTTAAAATTTTTAAAATGTCATAAAAAGAATTAAAAGAATTTAGCAACGACGAAAAAAATATACAACATGTATTGTAGTGTAAACTATCTAGTGAAATTTTTTCAGATTTTTGAAAGTGGTGGAAAAAATAAAAACACGCATTTTTGCCCGAAAAACCTCTTGAAATTCAACTAATAACAACGGAATAGATGTTACGTATTTGAAGATAACAAGTTTTCCGGAATTATTTCAGATTGTTAGAACGTGTAAAATAAAAAAAATAAAAAAATAAAAAAACGAATTAGTTAATAAATAAAAACATATTTTTCAGCATTAAATTCTCTGATAATTCAACTAAAAGCATGTTTAGAAATTTTTTTGATTCTCAGGAATAGTGAAACAATTACAAAAAAAGAAAAACAGAATGCGAAAGCTTTAATTGGTATGTTTTGTTTTAAAAAGACTTTTAGTTCTTTTTATTACAGATGGTAAATAAGAGGCACATTAATGACTTCGACATGGCTAATTATTAATTATTTAGATATTTAAGAAAATACACATGATACGTTAGAAAAGATATAAATACAGAACTGTTCACGTGTAATAACTTAATAATATTTATATAAATTACTTCAATCAAGCAAATTAATTTTTATCAGTCGTCATCGCTATCTTCATTAATCACTGGCGTAACTTGTGTTCTGAATCGAAAATTTGATTTAGTTTTTCGGCTGGTCTTAGGATTCTTGATAGACATCTAGCATGGGAAAGATGATACACTATTGCAGCTATATCAGAACAGGTACCAATAGTTCTCATACCATTAGCACATTCGCAGTAATATCGAGTTTCTCCTGTGATTCTTATTGCACAGGACTAGCTCTGAGCTAGCTTAGTTATTGCAAATCATTAGAAAATAACTAAACGACGGCTTCCGATTGTTTTTCCATTTCATTCATTTTTAAAGAGTGTTGAAAAAATTTACGGTTTTCCTTTGTTCTAAATATGACAAATGTGTATTTAAACTAATGAATTACAACTGAAAAATAATAATGCTTTTAAGAAATAAAAAAATACAGAGATTCTGCACGAATTTAAAATTCCCATGATAGCAAATCAGGTAAAACACAATGACAAATTATGTAACGTACATTTTATAGTTTGCTTCCAGTTGAATTTCAAGAGGTTTTTCAGCCAAAAATGAGTATTTTTATTTTTTTTTGAACCTCTTCTATCACTTTTAAAAATCTGAAAAATTTCACTAGATAGTTTACACTACAATACATGTAATATACATTTTTTTCGTCGTTACTGAATTTTTAAAATATTTTTTTTTGATATTTTAAAAATTTTAAACGTTTCTAAAAATTTGAATTTAGCGTTTAATAATCTGAAAAACTTTCCATGTAACCTCCAATAAGAATTTTTAAAATTGATTGAAAAATGGCTGAGATATCGTAAAAAAAACGAAAATCGCAAAATTGTGACTACAGCAGCTCCTTGTGGGACACTAGGGGTCTGAAACTTTCAGCATCAACTAATTTTTTCATGCCCTAGATGTATATATTTTTTTTTATACATTTTGGTTCAAAGGCGCACTTTTACCTCTCTTAACCGGCTAGGCCCTTTGAATAAAAGATTTAATGAAAGTGCAAAAAGAATCATATTATTTCATTATAAAACGCGGGATAAAATTTAAAAAGCTTATATTTTAGTCACTCATTTATTGCAAACACTATCACAGCTGTTAGTGAAGTAATTCCGTTCACCGTTGCAAAACTTTGTCTTCGGTTTTAAAAATTTCTCGCTGAATAGTTACCGGAAAAGTATGTTTCGTATAGTGAAATTTCTTCAGTGTTACAAATTGCAAGTTGATTACGAGCAAACTATTGTTCCTAACGATGAGTTCTATAGTAACTTGCTGGTTCGTAAAAGTTACTATCTCTTGCAACTGCTATTGTATTTCGAGAATCCGCACTGCTCCCCGATCGACTTTACTTGCATTAGGATAGCGGGAAGTTTTTCTTCCGACGAGAAACGCATTCTCATTGCTCGAAGTATAAGACGGTTTTGTTTAAAACGTTATTTAATTCTTCGCTGTCGTTAAAAACTATTCGATTTGATGGTTTCAGGTGTCGAATACTCCGGTAGCGGTTAACGTTACTTTGTTTTCTTCACCGGTAACTGTGTTAGAAACTTTGCCAGCAGTTTCTTTATGTTCATCTTTCGCATCAATCTTTTCAATTTGGCCGCGATGAAGAAGGGGCGCAATCTTGCAATTCCTCCCTATTTTGGTTTAACCCCCAAAGTATGTAGTTTCATCAAGATCCGGACAAATTCACTCGAGATATATCGTGTTTCATTAGCTAATTGAAAAAAGCAAAAGTTTTTTGATCTCTTGTCGGTATCAATGTCGTTCGCTTAAGCTTGCAACATGTTCCGTACTTCGTGGTTAGCTTCTTTGACGGAAAACCTTCTCTACTTTGCATTATCGTTTCAAAGGGATTTTAATGTTTTTTTACGTAGGCCACAATTTGGAAACTATTCGATTACTAAAATATCTTCTTCGTTATTCAAACGTAATATAATAAAAGCTCTGAATACCAGAACAAAAAAATTAGCTAAAACCGGGAGGCTATTTTTCGGAAGTTATCGGTTTATAATTGGTCAAATTTTTGTATTTGGTGACTACGTGCGTTGATTTGCGTAAGAGCGAGTTAACAATCAACTCTACGAGTAGATTAAAAATTAGTGAAACGTAATTCGACTCCGGCTGTTAGAGTCGAACGAACGTTAAAGAAATGAATCGGTTCAATATAAATGAGTTAACTTTGAATTCTGCAAAAAAAAAAAAAACGGAAATAGCGGTTTGACTTTAAAAGAATCAGCTTATTTGTTTGTCAAGAGATAAATTGTTTTTGCAGCGTAAGCATAACTGTCGACATATACACTTTTCAGCCCACATCGTCTGTTTCGACCATTTTGTGTATTCGCTGATTTTCCCTTGTTATTAAATACTCTGCACGAGCGCGTATACTCTTATCATGGTCAACGTTCGGTTGTGTGTTTAAGTTATCAAGTGGCAAGCGTAAGGATTTTCGACTCCATTCTACGGTATTCCTGAATTTAAAAATGAATTCCCAGCAGCTATCGGAAAACCAAATATCGACTGCACTTTAAGTCACGGGGTAGAGTCGACGCTTACGTAATTACATTTTACTCAACTCTAAGCAAGTCAAATTTCAGTAAGTTACAACAAATACAAATATAACAAACAGATTTACTTCCGGAAACGTGTCACCCACACGCAGGCCGAGAGTTTCACAGATGACCAAATCAATGTACACGTAATTTATCATAGCAAACGCGTATATTTCAATCCGAATGCAAGGTGCCAGCGTCCGATAGTAACAAACACATAAACATTCAGTCGTTAACGACGGTATGGCGACTAGAAAACCAAAATTGTACATAAAAGCAGCCACAGCTACTATGATATTATTCCTGCGGACAGCGACTAGATATACGAAAAAGCGACATACAACGTTGCGTTGACTGGCGCACAAAACGGTAACTAAACGGCCACTTTATCTGGCCAGATTGGCTCGATATCAAACTTAACAAAACTGACGGTAAATTACCGAAATCCTTATCAATTAGTGCAACAGGCTAGATTGCACACACACACACACACACACACATTTAAACACTATTTCTTTATTCTCACGGCTCACGCCGCTGGCAGTAACGCTACCCCCTGTTGTCGCAGATCGCACTACACCCAGGACACTTACACAACCCCCAATACTACCCGTGCCGAAAAATGTGACCCAAATCGGAAATTACAAAGTCGGCCCTGTAAACGTCCCATTCTCCACCGACAACGAACAATGCGACGATGCCGAGAGATCGAAAATTAATGATTTTAACCGAAGAGAATAATTTCTAGCTCGACATAATCGCTCGATAGCGCCGTAAATACCGGATTCGTATCAATACATAAATACGAGTAACACAACTAATTAGATTTTTCGAGCATCAAAAAAAAAAAAAAAAATAGATAAATAAATAAAAAGGTAACAAATTTAAATGTACTTTGAAATATTAAAATATTTGTTCAGCCAAATGACTAGGCGTCACGGTAATTTTCAAATAATACTTTGGTTAATTTTTAAAATTAATTTATCGCAAGAACTAATACTAACTTCGAGATTTTGAAGGACAGAATAATGGTATTTACCTTTTACATTTAATAGTTATACGCTATAATCTCCGAAGATTAAGCTGATTGTGAGATTTTTTTTTGATAAGGTTATAATTAGAAGTTTAACGATAGCTCATCATGATAGCAAATTGCGAGGTCCTATCGTTGAGTGCGCATAAATACAAAGTGAGCATGATTAAAAGAGATTATTTTACGTGGTGGAAATTTGAATTTTGAGATTACCCTATAGCGCTCAGTATATTGAATATATCCGGGGAAATATGAGTATCCAGACTGCGAGATTTGCGCCGAAGATCAGATTAAACGTAATTAAATGAAGTGTTTTCTAGTCAAAATCTGGAAATATCAAAAGTTGTTTGTTCTTTAGTAATTAATGAATTTAGTTCACAATTCACCCGCATGTAAATGTTAGTATAACATATATTTCGAAAACAAAGTAAACTAAAAATCAACAATCGCTTTCTGTTCGAACGATGCAGTCTGTATTATTACACTTACAATTAGTTCTGTATTGGTTTAATTAAAAATAGAGTAATTACACCATCGCTGTATAATTTCTAAACATTTTGTATTATTTATATGAAATTTTTCCATTCAAATACAGGCGATTTTGTTATCGATCAATAAAACCCGAACGGTTCACCGTCAAATGTTGCAGATGAACTACCACCGTAATAATGGACGAGCGTGGTTTAACACCTGCATTCAAAAAATTATCTGTTCTGTCCGTTTGTCAGCTTCAGGTTTGCTTTTTTTTTTTTGTTATATTGATCAGATGGTGGAGTAACGGAATAAATACCGGCGATTACAAAATGAATTTTAATCGTTTTTGTAATATTAATTTTCAATTTTTTAATGAAAAATCACTTTCATTCAATGTTTTTTTTTCTTTTTAAACGGATTCGGTGAAAGTGCTGACCCAACTACATGAGCTTACCTACTCAGATTCTGGGGCGATAGGAGACAGAGAGTATAAAGGAAAGTAGGAGGGGAATAACGGCTAGAGGTGGGAAGGAAAAGATAAAGGAAGCATTGAAAGGGGTAGGAAGATCCAACGCCAAGAGTTCAGCAATGTTTTTAGTCCTTTAGTTTGGCTAATTTCAAATGTTGCTACGTCTGTGACAACGGTCCTGATTTTTGTCGCTGCACGAAATTTTTGTCTCATTTTAAGACGTATTTTTCGTGTTTTATATTGAGACCGACAAAGTTACTATTGTGTAAATAATCAGCTCGTTGTTGCCTATAAAAACGTGGTATAGAAGTACGTCGATCGGTTTTTTTATAAAAACTTTATTATTAGATAAATAAATATGTAAAGTGTGTGTATGTGTGCGCGTCTGTGTGAGAGCGATAACGTACTTATACAAAAAAAAAAAAAAACAACAAAGAATTACACGTAGAGGAACAATTACGGTATCTATAAAAAAGAATTATATACAATTTATTGAGCTTCCTTATAATTAAAATGTACACTGCTTTACCGCACGCGGTACGATAAAATAGATTCTGTTCATATATATATATATATACTGTATTGCAGTACGATGATAAACTTGGTTGCTCGTTTCTGGCGTGACTTGAGATAGGCTAGTTTCATATGATAGGGGGAACCGGAAAAAAAAAAAAATTATAAATTTTGTATTTGAAAAAAAAGGTGGTAACGTGTACACATTTAATACGTCAAGTGTCAAATTTTGTTCTTTATTTCTGGGAAGAGCGGCGAAATGGATTTCAGTTTTTTAATAAAAACGTGTGATGGTCCAGCAAAGGAAGTAGCCTTACTATATAGCATTCCCCTTTTTCTGACTTCATGAAGCGACCTGCGTTTGTACAGTTTATCGAATCTTTAAGAATTTGTTAAAAAAAGTATTTATTTTTGAACTTTTATTAATTACTGAATAATTAGAGCGTTTGGAGAAATAATTATTATAAAAATACGTTAAATATATTTTAATATTAAAATGTTCCATCGAATATTCAAATATTCGATACAATAAGAGTAGAGAAATTAGGCGATACTTAAAAAGATGGGCCCGCAAAAGAAAACGAGATGTCCTTCAGAAAATAGTTTTCGAATATGTGTAGGTTATTTACTTAGAAGAAAAAATATTTTAAAACATTTTACGAGAATTCGAAAAAATATACGGAAAAAGGCAAATTTGTATTTTAACCCCGCGACTTGAAATGATAAATGAAAATTTGATCTACTGTTGTACGTTTATTTTGAGAATTCATTGGCTCAAGCGCCTACCTCTTCTAGTGCCTAACATTTGTGAAATGGATGAAATTTCTGTTTAGCTTTTTAAGCCCTAAAAAACTATGCGCGGAATTTAGCTGACGACGGAAAGTTGAAAGTAGATAAAAAAATGAGAATTTGCTTTAACAATACTCTGAGCATGGAACAGAGAGAGTGATGAGAACTTCCCGAAGATGTTGTAGGGCATTAAATTGTAGTGTATTTATACATCTTGTTTAATTATTTTATAGAAATGATAAAAATTATAAATGCAATAACGAACATCTTAAGATTGAATATTAAAATTTCCGGAAACGTTTTTATAATAGAGTATTATAAGAAAACAGAAAATAAAGTGTTAATATTAATTTTGTACCGAGTCCAAGAATAATTAACATGTTTCCCTGAAGTATATTAATAATTAAAAGTATAAATATTTGACATGTTTCAGCCCGTTACAGCACCATTATCATGACTAATCAAAAATTTAAGTGAAAACAGTTAGTACATTTAAATTTTAGATTGGATTAGGTGCTGTGACGTGACGAAACACGTCAAATGTTTATACTTTTAATTATTTATATATTTTTGGGAAACATGTTAATCATTCTTAAAAGTGATACGATTCGCAGAATATCAACATTTTTCTGTACTAAATGTAAAGTTAAATGCAATACTGTCGACACTATGGATATATCTGTATATTTCACAAAATAATAGATTCACGATATTGCGCCAAACATAAATAATAAAAGTATTATACATCCTGATAATGACGGTAATTCGTCGAAACTACTGGTCGATGTTTTTTTAATATTTTCAATATGATTTGCATAATTTCTTTATATAATTTTTATGATACTTTTATTATTTATACATGTTGTGAATTTATTACTTCGTGAAATATATATTTGTACTAAATGATTGGAAACGTAAATTTTTTTTTTCTTTTTTTTGGTTTAGCCTTCGCCATTTAGCCAATTTTGATTTAGAAACGGATTTTAAAAAATCAATCTAAATTTTCGATTTTAACTTGAAAAAAGTAAGCATTTTCGAGGTGTATCACGATCACGATACGCTTATATCAATATACTGCTGGATGTAAGCGTTCCCCCTTTTCTTTCATCTATGCCGATCACTGGTCTCGTTCATCCATTTCACACCGACTATTTTCTTTATATCATCCTGCCATCTTGTGCTCGGCCGACCGTAGTTTCTGTATCCTACCCTTGGCAGCCATTTCGTTATTCGTTTCGTTCACCTATCATCGTTTCTTCTTGCCACATGCCCTGCCCAGTTCCATTTCAGCCGCGCTACACGTTCTACTGCATCTGATAGTTTAGTCTGCTGTCTTATCCGTGCATTGGCTTTCCCGTCTGATACTTTAATGCCTAGCCTCTCAGTGCAAGTTTCTTAACTACATTTTTGTCAGGCTTCATGTTTCCGCTCCGTATGTAAGCACCGGAAGGACGCACTGTTCATATACTTTCTTTTTTAGTCCGTTAGGTATATCTTTATTTTTGAGCACATTGCTCAACTTTCCAAAAGCTATCCACGAAAGATGTGTCCGCCTTTTCACTTCCTTGCGCATTGTTTCCTTCTCTGTGGTAATTACTTGACCTAAATATATGTATTCGCTGACCTGCTCCAGTGCCTGTCCATCTATTTTTATTTGTAATTTCCGGGGTGTATTTGTCATGACCCTGCTTTTTTGGAGCAGGTATGAAGTTCAGTTATCATGACTTGCAATGTATCCGCGCTGTTACTAATTAGCACAATATCGTCGGCAAAGCGCAGGTGATTGATTTTCTTTCCATCAATATTAACCCTTTTAGACTCCCAAGATAAGTTTTTGAACATGCGTTCTAATGATGCTATAAATAACTTGGAAGATATTGTATCCCCTTGTCTGAAGCCCCTTTTTAAAGGTATTTTGCTCGTTTTCTCTACCAATAGTACTTGTACCGTTGGCGAATTATAAATGTTTTTTGAGGTGTATATTAAAATATTAATAATAAATGAGTAAAATACTATAGATGATCGAATTATCTTTTTTTTTTTTTTTTCTTGTTTGGGTTTTCCCTGGATGTGTCAGCAACGGACGAACCCATCAACACAAGATGAATTTTCCAGCCAGAAGAAAAGAAAATCGAAGAAATATTGGTATACTTGAGTCTGAAGCGGGTCTAAATCACACTATCATAGTGAATAGAAATGCAGTAGTATATATATATATATATATATACATGTATATGTA
Organism: Icerya purchasi; assembly: GCA_039619475.1. Lineage (NCBI taxonomy): Eukaryota > Metazoa > Arthropoda > Insecta > Hemiptera > Monophlebidae > Icerya > Icerya purchasi. The sequence continues at coordinate 92,718,497 of CM077116.1, read as the reverse complement.
TATAAATTCGGCCATTTTAGCTTCGCAAAGAGCTGTGCTCCTTGATCCTGTTTGCTTACATTTCTGTCTCTTTCTCTTCTACACTTTGTATAAAATGATCAAAATTTACAGCGTAATTCTAAATCGGTCCATATGAATATAATAACATAATCACAAAAATCCTATAAAATATAACAAACGTTATATAAAATTGGGACGTTTTTTCTAATAGGGGGTAGCCTAAGAATTACGTTGTAATTAATATATATATATATATATATATATATATAAATAATAATGTTGGATGACTAAATAAACCAGCTGAAAATAAGTGAGCTTCTAAAGAATGCACCTATTGATATACCAAATTCATCTTGAGGATAAAGCCGATCGTAATTAATATTTTTATATGCCTGTAGTGTATTTTAATTTTTTTAGATTATTAATATTCTTTGTTATTCTTTTTTAAATGAAACTAGGTTACTTAGGTCTCTTGCAGATTATAAACTAAATTACTGTTTTTCACTATTGAAGATGAGATCCTATTTCTGAAAAATAAACTTTCTAGAACATTTTAATATTCAATCTTTGGATACTACATGCTTTACACACAAACAAAACAAGGTATTCATTCTCCTTCAATTATAGCAAGTGAAATAACTATATCAGTTACGTAAATATGCATGTGCGCGAATTTAAACGAACGGGGCAGTATTGATGGATTGGTGTTGACTAAAGAAGGAAGGAGAAATCTAGGAAGAAGAAAGATCTCTCTGGGCTGGAAAAATATCAAAAAATGGATCGGAATTAAGAGAGCAGAGGCGATTTACTCGGGAAATAGCAAGAGACTAGGACTTACTGCATCAGATAGTCAAATTTCTATGCAAGGTGATTAAGCAATACCCGAATAATCGGCTCGTATGAGAAGAAGAAAAAGTTACCAGGGAATATTTCTGGAAACATAATCATTGCGAACACAATATCGTCGATAGCTGAAAAGTAAAATTTAATACGAATTAATAAACTGATAAAATTTAGCTCTAAGTGTAGAAACTTTTATTCAGTTAGTAGGTTCGGGGGCGATTTTACTTTAATACGCTGCGGTTAAAAATGAGGTCAAGATGCCGTGTTTTTGTTGTTTTTTTCTTTTGGATTTTACGTATTTATTACGCGGTTTTTTAAAAGAAAAATTAAAAATCACTACCAGTAAGAATTGTTCTAATTCGGCCATGTAAATGAATAATAATTGTGTCGAAAATTCACAGATAGGCTAAAGCCCTTAGCGGACGTTATTTTTAAAAAAAAATCTCGCACGGGCCGTTATCGATAGGCGATCCTGTGCATTTGCAGAAGACTAAGTAAGCTAAGCGACTGGTTGGAGTTACTAAGGCATTCAACAGAATTAGGAGAATCGAAGTAAACTAGGAATTTGCCAGGATTTGTGGGGCCTAGCGAGTAGTCGGTCTGGCCGAAATCTCCACCGAGTAGTGTCCTGAATATATTACACAGCGGTAACCTATAACGTACAGAGACTCGTATTACTCTACGCTGTTGTATTTAGTGGTGCGCTAATGTACTATACGGTGCTTGTGTATTTATTGATTTTCCGAACACTGTGGACGAAAAACGGAACAGCAAGGTTGCTTGCGTTATAGATATTAGTAAGGATTTGGCGGGATTGTTAAGGTGGGGTTAGTTTTAAAAATTTGGTACGCAATCTCATGAAAGCAACGTTCCCTTGTTCGCGTGTATGGACTATTTTTCAAATGTTTACCTTTTCGTTCCCATAGAACCATTTTTTTCTCTCCCAGAATGTTCTCTCTTATTCGGGCATTACTGAGCACGTAGTCTTCCTTAGCGTCTGCCTGTTGACTTTACGGTAAATGATCTGCGCACTCACCTATGGTGGTGGGTAACGCGCGAATGAGTAGACAATTTAACAAATGTACCGAAACTACTTAATCTGCGGTTTTCAAAGAGACTCCGGAATAAGCGATTCCATTAAATCTATCGTCTCCTTGAAAGTCACGGGATCGCAGGTCGTCATCGGGGTAGGTGAATAACCGGAATTATTCCTCCGAAATAAACCGTACGAAGTTCCAGTTTATTAGCATAATTTTTATGTCTTGTCCTATATATTTTTTTTATTTTTTTGTGTATTTTCTTTGCATATGAAATTCTAAATATAAGCGTGATAATAAAAACGGGAAATAAACAAAACTTAACAATTGATGTAAAAATAAAAAAAAAATTTAATCGCAATAAAAAAAAAACAACTAACATCCAGGGCAAGAAATTACAACTGATTTAATTGTTAATGATTTTTTTCAATTTTAAATTCTTTCGAGGGAAGAAATTTTCCTCTACCCTCTAGAGCCGTGTTTAGCGGTTTTTTTAAAAATCTGTCGATTGTTTAAAGTGGTTAATATTTCCGTTTATCTAATAGCACACCTGGAGAAGCCACAGTTGAATTCCAGCAGTGCCCCGAAATTGCGGTAATTACATAACGCATTGGAAACAAAATTGTTCTTTGTTACAATGAAAAAGGGCGATAATTAAAATTCTTCCAATTAATGTATTGAACGCTCAAAATTAGTTATTTCCAAGTTTGATTCTGTTTTTTAAAGATGTTTTAGACGAGGTCGAATTAGGGGCATTATAGATCTTTCATAAATTTTATTTCATCGCAGAAAATTTCTACACACAAATATAACGTTGAAAAGAAGCATTTATTTTCTCTTTGTGTTTAGTAATTATATTATAACGTCTACGTGTCACCGGGTATTTTAATTGAACGCGTTGTTTCCTTAGTTTTCATGTTCGTAAATTTACTGACGCGCATAGAGTGTGCAACTTGAGGTATTTTTCATTCGATCTAGAATGTGCGAAAGGGTATATTTTTTTCAGATTATCCGAATTTTATTTATATGTTTTTTATTTATTGATTTAAATTTAGAGTTTTGTAGTTTGTTTTTGTTTTTTTTCAATTGTTATCCAAATAATCTGTAAAACCCGTTTTTTTTACCTCATTTTACCTTAAATGTGAAAGATGAAACCAAACGCGATGATGCTCTCTACATATAAATCGTTTGGAGTCTCACACCCAAAAACAAAAAGGAAATTGGTAATTTCCGGGTAACAGTATGTAGGTACGTAGATTAGAACTTTCGATTTTTATCCTAAACTAATTAAGGAAATAAAGGTGTGAACACCACTGGCTACTCAGTTCATTATAGGGTTTTTCGTGCTACAGATATCAATTGCTAGATGCTACTTAGCCGGGTGTAATTTAAAATTAAAAACTTGAAAGTAAGAATATTTTTATGATTTTGTTTACACGCTCTTAACAGTGTGTTCGAACGTTGAAATGAATCTGCGATAGACCAGCAACTTTATCTATTCCACACGTCCTACTTCGGGATGTCGTATATTTCCGAAAGAAGCGATATCTTCTCTCCCAGTAAAACTCTTATAAATATTATACGTAGAAGAATTTGAGATATGGAATAACGGAATTCATTCAACGTCTATCTCTTAACCGAAATTTGACTCGAGTAAACTAAAAAAATATACGGCTGTTTGAAATTACCTCGAAAGGTGAAACAATCGCGGATTTAAAAAATATACTATTTTGTAGTAGCGGAGGGGATAATCGTTCGAACCCAGACTGGCTTTGCAGGTATCAAGCTCGTTTACTAAACTATAGTTATTTCCCTTTTATCAAGAAAGAGATTCATCTTCTTAATTATAAATAAGGAGATTTTGATGACATTGACATTTCGCATGTTGATAGATCAACTAAAACGCATTAAATTTCTATGCAATCTTATAAATTTTACATTTACTTATTCCTAAATCTTTACATTTTCATTTATGGAATTGGCTGAATGGATTAAATCCCAAGGTCGGCGTTAAACTCGATATCAATATCTACGCAATGGAGCTTTCAGAGGTCATAGAAAGAACACTGAGACAAAACTTATCCGGAAAAAAACAGGAATGCTGCAAGGTACAGTGAATTTATTAATAAAGTTTAATAGAAAGAAAAATACTGGCTAGAAGGACCAGAGAAAGGCCCGGAGAAACAGATATAAGCAATTTAAAGAAAGATATATCAAAGAATATGTCAAACTACAAGAAAGGTCATTACAATTGACAAGTTGAAAGACTTAAGAAGAAGAAGAATGTCCGCATAGCCAGTATTGGCAGGGGAGGACACGGCCCTCATATAACTAAAAATTACAATATATTTTTTTCTTTCGGAACTGTCTGACCTTTTTCGTTCTACCAAACCGTAAGTTTTCCAGTGGTGGCAGACTTAATCTGTCCAAGTAAAATCTTGGCTACTCTAAAATTTTTTCGCACGCTGACGACGTTGTTATTAGGCTGTGCATCCGTTATAAATGATGTGAATTTTTTCAGAAATATAGATTTCGTTTGCGACGAAAATCGCTTATATCCAAATGTAAAGCGGCGAATAATCTGGTCGTTATAACTAATCTATCGTTGTGGCCAGTATCGAATAAACTGAAAATCTGCGGTTGCTAAACTACTTGTTATAAAACTTCCGCGAAATTATACCGATTAATCGCAGTTATATATATTTTTCATTAAATTCACCAGGTGGCTTTAGTCACTTTGTTCGCCAACCGCCTCGCATCGATCGTTTCGTTCGCTTAACCGGCCCTTTTTACACTCTCCGATATTGTTTAAATAATAGAAATCATGAATGGTATGTCATGGTTGCGAGAGTACCCCTTTAAAATGAAATTAAAAAATATTGTTTCGTATTCATGGTAAATGGAAGCATATTTCAAATACGGCTAGAACTAAATAAAGATTGAGAATTTAACAGTGTAATATCGGCAAAAATTTATTAATAAATGTATATTATTTTTTTAATCCCCCCCCAATGGGTTTGTTATCAAAGACATTATCCCAAGTATTTGGGAAGGAGGAGAAATGATAATAATAAAAGACTGATTATATATTTTTTTCCGGGGGGGGGGGGCATTAAAAAATGTTGAGTTAAGCCGCTCATTCTAACCAAGGCAATAACCCTGGTGATGGAAAATGCCTCATTTGAGAGGATCTCCTCTATGTTTCTCAGTAGGTCAAGTTGTTTTCTTAACACAGTAAACTTCCGACAGATAAGGGGTAACTGTCGGCATGCTTGTCTAGCCGCATAAGGGACACGTGTAGCTATAGGCGGCGTTTTGTCGATTATATATTTATCAGAGATAGCGATGTGGCTGATACTTAAAATCGTATCGGGATGTTCCTTCCGGTGGTCACGAATGATTCAACTGTGGGCTTAATGATTTTTAAGAATGTTGTAGCAGCTGATTACTTTTGGTTACTAAGCAATCACCTTATTTAAAACACATTACACGAACAATTTCATTCTCTTTTATTTTCTTATTCGTAATAACATTCGCATCGATCGGACAGCTTTTTTTCGTTTCTGCTTTATGCTTTCGTTCGTTTTTATCCGAACAACGCAAAACGGCAAGATCAAAACACTATTTTTTCGTTACACATGAACAGACGATGAAAAAAGTTAAAACATAAATCAATGTAACTCGAAAAAAGAGAAAAAAGTTACTCCCTTTTTTCTTACTTTTGATGAAATTTGTGGTCCTTGATTTTTTGTTACAACGAGTAGTAGATTTTTTTCTTAAAATGTTTTCGAGCTAATCTATACCGTCCGGATTCGTTAATTTTGTTAAATTTACAATAAGAACTTAGCCGCTTTAACTCGGCCTCCCGACTCTTTACTGTGCCCGCTACATTTTCTCTCTTCCATCTCCTTCTGTTGTTCCGGTCTGTTGGCTGCCTTCATTTATTCTATTTCCGATCGCTTCCTGACATAACTTGCCACTTCTTACGTTTCATTATTCTGCTAGTCCTTTGCGTTGGGTAAATGTCTTGACGCGTCCAAGAAAAAAAAAAAAAAACAGCAAAGCGGAACAAAAATATTTTTCATTTGTTCTGATGATATAAACTTTATCAAAAGAAAACTTTCTTTCTGTTAAATTTATCCCCAAAACCCTGCTCAAGTTGAATACATCATAAGCGATATATAGGAAATTCACCGGTAAATGTCAACATCGGATTTTTGCTGCTTATTTTCTAAGATTAAAAATCTTCATCTCTCGCTTTTTACCACTAATAGTTTACACGGTATCCATATTTACGGATGAACAACTAATTTATGTCCCCACGTAAATAATATTTACCATACCATCGTTTCCGAGCGAAGATCGCAGTTATTTAATTGGAAAAAGAAATAATTACCTTCTCTTCTTCAATTAAGGAATATTAAATTCTGAAATCTTTTAAGTTGCTCAATTCTTTTAAACAGAAATTTCACATAAAAGACGTAAATAAAATTTTAACAGCTTCGCTTCGCTCTTGGCTCGAAAATAGGGGGCCGCCTGCTAGAGAGCGTAGCCTCATCGAGGGGAATATTTTCCTAAACCTGCGAGTTCTTTCTTCAACCGATTATTTATTAGAAGAAATCTGCTGGCTGACAGAATTTTGTACTTTCCAATACTAGATTAATTTGCAAGAATGAACAAAAACATACACTCGGATTTGAAACTTACTTGCGCTCAATACATTTAAACTTTAGATAATAATTGCGCTGTGATCATAAGTTTCATCAAGTGGGGGATGGTGACCCGATAATTTTGAATTTACCCTATAAATCCTTAATTTGCTCAGAGCTGGATATTATGGATCCACTATATACGGGTCAGTTTCTAGAACGAATTTAAAGAAACCGGAGAAATTTCAAAACTTAATTATGAGGCGTATTTCTAGTAACGTCCGAATCTATTTCTCTCCTTTATTTATCAGGAGGAATATTTTAGCGGATATGTTTTCAATGAAACTGTGTAATTACCAGCTCCTCTATTTACGGTCAGTTATTTTTAGGGTTAATACTGAGCGGAGATTTGTTGATTCCAAGAAGCCTTTACTGTCAACTAGAACAGCATTGCATTACAGATGCGCAGTGTCGAGCGCTTTTATATCGATCGCTTTACTTTACAGTTTACAATGATATAAATCGTTTGCAGCTAGATCAATTACGAGATTATTTAACGAACTGAAAAACTAAAACCTTCCGCCTCTCATATCAATTTGCAATTTAATTATCCGAATAATTACGATTCTGTTATAATTTTAACTGATGTTCTAAGATCGAGGAACATGGTAGCACAGTAGGTGTAGCTTTTACTATCAAAGGGATAACGTTACAGAAGTTTAAGCTGTCGTCCGCGGCGAGGTACATATATACCAGTGTTTTTCAATATGACGCGCCCCCCTTACCATGGAAAAAGTGTTTTGCGACCCTCTACCCACCGTTGTTTCTAACTTGTACTTTTTTATATTATCAATATACATATAGAATCTATACATTCAGTTTACTCATTTTACCTAAAACGGGAATATTTTAACATAGCCTGCGTCACCAAACCCCTCAATGGAAAGACAATAGTGACAATAGTAGATAACAACACGTGTGTGTGTGAGTGTGAGTCACCGGTTGTGCCTCGTGAGTGTGTCGAGCATGAAAGTAGAGGGGATGAGCGAGACACGACGAGCGGTGGGAAGCTCCGTTAAGCTAGCCTCCCCATTTGTTTTTTTTAGAATCGTTAAAAAGCTGGCACACTTATCTTAGCGTAACCATTACGAAAGCTAGCGCACCTATAGAAACAGTGTTAAACCAAAAATTAATGGGAGGGGACAACTTAACGCTATTTCCTTCCCCATTAGTGGAATATCGTTGAAGTAGCCAACACAGCATCTACATATCTTGAGCACCCTAGCACAACCTTTAACTGAGATAGCGCACCTCTCATTTAAAACCGCCCAAAATACAATTAACCACGTGTAAGCACACGATTGGCACCAAACGTGTAAACATTAACCTTATTTATTTCTCACCGTTTTAATAGTTAACGCAGCATCTACATCCTCTTTGCAGCTCATTATTAAGCTAACACACTCTACGTTAATCGTCAAACTTCTATAAAATCGGAAAATAATCAGGTATATAAATATGTAAATTACAGCAAACCTAGTGATACTAGTCTGCAATTTATTGTGGCTCTTTTTACTGTATACCTAGCGCAACTGTTAATCGTGTTTTTGGCAGCTGCATTAGCGTTCTACATCTCAAAATCACTGAATAAATTCAACTTTTATTCTTATTTAGCCGACTTGGATTAAGTTTTTTAGCTGAGACATGAAAATTAAATGTTCACGTAAATGACAAAATTTCTTCATAATTATAAATGTGATGAAAACTGTTCAAAAGTAACGGCAGCTGGACAGAGTGTGGAAAGAAATGAATTTTCGGCAAACAGGGAAAACTCAAAAGTATTCCTCCCTCTGACAATATCATTCAACGTAGGATAAGCGATATGGCGACTGATGTTTATGATCAAGTCACTGAAAAAATAAAAGAAAATACTTTCGCATCCTCGCACTTTGATGAATCCACGCATATTGCGGGTTGTGCGCAGTGTAGCTTTTGTTCGTTTTCAATCCAATGAGAAATTAATGGAAGAAATATTGTTTTGTAAAGCTCTTCTTCCTACGAATATAACCAGTGTTTATATAATATGTTTTTTGAAGCTACATATAAGACTTCCATATCGATTGGACGAAGAAGTGCATAGCTATTTGCAGTGACGGAACAAAAGCCATGACTGGTTCGAAAAGCGGCTTTATTACCAAACTGAAAGCGCTAATGTCAAACGCTTGTTGGATGCATTGCTTCGTTTATCGCTAAGCTCCCGCGGCAAAACCTTACCACGGGAATACGATGAAGTTCTCGTCATAATTATAAACATAGTGAATTCCATTAAAAGTAAAGCGTTACAGACACGTTTGTTTCGAAAAAATTGTGAAAACATGGGTTCGCTATACTAAAATTTGCTTTACCACACAACAGAGGTTAGGTGGATATCGAAAGGCAAACTATTGTCAAGAGTTATGGAACTTCGAGCGGAACCTCTGCAGATTTTACAGCAGGTCAAGTCAGAATATATAGAAATTTATTTGCGGCCCGAAATTACTTTTAAAATTGGCTTTTCTTTCTGACATATTTGAGCACTTAAATATACCTTGAACAAAAGCCTTCAAGGGCGGGATGAAAATGTCGTTACTGTTAAAATCGATCGCTTCATGAAAAACATAAACCTGTGGTCATCATCCATAAAGCAAAACACCCTTGATTCATTCTCTTTGACTCAGTCCTACATGTGAGAAGTGGGGTCTCAGATAAACATCAAATTATATATACCTGGCATGGAAAATGTCTTGCAGAATTTGAAAGAAGAACTGTGTCATTATTTCTCGGTGCAAGAATTTTCAGAAAACACCGGACAAAGGTGAATTATAAATCCGTTTTTAAATGCAGCTATAAATGACACAAGTTTGGGAACCAACCATAAAAAAAAAATTTGTTGCAATTATCTGACGATGGAATGTCGCACTTGGAATTTAAGTCTGTTACTTTGGATACCTTTCGGTTAGTACCCACAATTAACCACAGAAGCTTTGAAGTGTTTATTTGTTTCGGGAAATTAGATCATCGACAAAATCGGATAAAAATAAAGAATAACTCAAGCCTAGCTAGATATAATACAGTCCAATCAATGATATTATTGTGTGCCGCTAATTATTCCTGAGAAGCTGGTATTTGTTGCTTTGATTTGACGTCTAATCTGATTTGTAGTGGTTATGATTAGTTACTCGGAGGGCATTTGTTATTTTATTGTAAATTATTATTTGACAGACGCAGAGATATACATATTTTTCAGGAGCCTAATTTCCTTGTCGGCAATTTTTCTTTATAATATTCATTATTTGCTTTGTTGTGAGGACCAGGCCCAAGGGCGTCGCCAGCCGATGGGCCAGGGGGGCAAGATGCCTTTCCAGCCGCCAGGGGGGGCAAGATGATAGAAAAAGGATATGAGTTATAGAAAAAATAAAATTTATAAGTTGTAAAGGCTTAATATTTTATTAAACAAGAATAAAATCTTAATTAAAACATAATTTCCGTGGGTTTCTGGCAAATTATTCATGATTACGCGCCTATGAATACTCATTATGGCCAGTTGATTAAAAAATTTCAAGGCTCCAGGGGGGGCAGCTGCCCCCCCCCCTGCCCCCCGCTGACGACGCCCATGACCAGGCCTTGGGCATCTTATTTAGGTTCATAATCGATTGTAACATTCCGGTTTAGATGGAAGTTGTTTAGAGTTATTTTTTATTTTATTTTATTTTATCTCGTATGTTTAAAATAAGAAGGTTAGTTTCAGTTTGGAGTTCATCTGAGTTGAAAGAGATGCTGGACCGCAAAAATTTGAAGAAAAAAAAGAAAAACAAACGGGCAAAAGTTTCTAAAAATAACAGATCACGATACATTAGCGCACTGAATCAGATGTGTGGAGTTCATAATGATTTTGCCCCATAAATCTGAAAAGAATAGCGGACAAACATTCTCCGTACTTGTTTGCAAGGACGAAGTTATTATTGTGTTCATGTTTATAAGCCAGAAACAAAATTTGACACTAAACGTTTTCTTAGTAACTACGTATGCGTTATTTTTTATGTAGATACAAATGTCACATTTCATTTTATAATACGAAACTAAAGCATGCAATAATTGATTGTACTCGGGTCCTACTCTGCTAGAAGAATAGAGGTAGATTAAAAGTATACTTAAACTAGACAGTGGCGATTCCATCTTTAAAGTCGACTTCGAGTCCACTTGCACGAGAGCGCATCGAATATAAAATCGACTCTGGCTTAAAAATATGTTTTCATAGAACGTAAAATACATGCTTCATTTCGTCTTGTAGAATCGAATAGACGTTAATAAACAAAACTAGCAGTTTAATACGAACAAGTCTCGCCTACGAGTTTGAAAAAAGGTCGTGGTGCGACTTCAAAGGAATCAGCTCGCACTTTATCAAGAGATAGTGAATCTTTGTATTGTAATGCGGTTCCAATATACTTTACACTCTTTAACTCTAATCAAGGCAATTTCTTCCCGCTTTATCCGTAGGAGATTTCAGGTCGTTATTATTATGCCAAATTCGTTAGGGAAACGATTATCTCTACGATTAGGTACATAGTTTTGTTAATTGTTTTGAAAGAAAAAGAACACTAAAAGGTTCTGGGTAGAGTGTGTTCACCGCGTTAGCGGTAAACAGTGTATACAGGTGTTTCTGTTTTTTTGTGTGGTTTTATTTGTATTATTAATTTTTAGCCGACCATCGGCTAAGTCCGGAAACGTTTCGAAGTGGTATATCGTTTAAACATTTAAATTTGTCTGTTATATTTTTGTATTTTTTCCAAATTATGTATTTATATTTAATAAATTATTCTGTATTCCTACTCTGCTCTAGAATGGTCGACGGCTTATAGTTCGGCTCTAAAAATGAATAACGGTTAACAGAAATCTAAACATCAAATCGACTTTAGAAGCGACAAGTCGACTTGCACAGAGCGTTCAACAAGATTCTAAGCCAGTCGACTTGCAACTACGGAGTCGATTCTGCGCAGTCAACATGTAATGTAAGCTAAAGAGACACCCGTTTCTAAACGGTGAGCGAATGTTTCGAAATCATAACGGTTGGCAAAACATTTCATTTAAACAGAGACTTGGAATTGGTAATTCATTTCTACTTTTTCTCGCCTTTTTCAAAATCGATTATTTTCATTTAACCTACAAAATAAGTGATTAGCGCTTCGGGAACGGGGCGAATGTCACGTGTGGAGTGTGTAAGTGTATATGTATGTGTGCGCGCGCGCGTGTGTATTAAAATTTTTCTCGCCACCTTGTACGGACATTTTTCCTTTCTGTCTTTTACGTTAAAGTCTACACTAGATGATAAAGTTGATCGAGGTATATTGCATAGGTTAAAAACTTAAATAAATTTATAACGGTATTAAAAATAGATTGGTAACTTTTATGTATCTACAGCGTGTTACACAATAAGAACGTATAGAATATTCGGGAAGACTCGGTTTTAAAGTTGAACTACGGCTTGAGAGGTCATTAAACACTGACCAGACCAAGTCGTAGCTCTCCTATGTCATATGTACTGCTGCGAACAGGTGGAGTCGTCGTCTTTCATGCAACAAACCAGACTGCCACAGCACGGAAATACGCATATTAGCGTATTTTTGAAGGCTTCTCGGAAGTCGCGATTAAAATACGCGTAAATCAGCGGATTCAAAGCGGAATTGAAGTATCCGATCCAGAACAGAATTACCACGACCACGTCTGGACATTCGCAAGGATCGCCGCACAGCGTAGTAATAACGTACCTGAAAAATCGAAGAAAATAATTTTACAATCATGCGGATAATTAAGCTAAATTACAGCGGCAGTAATTGTGTAATAATGACGCGGAGGTCTACCCTTTACTTTTAGTTACCTGTATGTAATCGATTTTGAATTAATGTTTAATTATTAAAATCGTCTAGCGCAGTTAAAAAACGGCCGCGTTAATAATTAATAGTGCACCTTTTATATATCGCTGGCTACACAAATATAAAATAAATAAGTACAAACAAAAGTAAGTATAAAATAATTTACACTTTAATAAATTAAAATATAGTCGTCGCGATAGTCTAGTTGTTAGAGCGCTTTTCGTTACGGAAGTTTTCAGTTCGATCGCAGCCGATGACATAAATTACTATAAAAATTAAATTTAATAACCGGTAATCATCCTCCTCACGTATTTCATTTGTCAAGTTCTGTCAAATGCCTTCCTCACTCTATAGTTAGATCTGAATTTCACATGATTTTAAGCTCTTTATATCCCAATCATTCCGTTATTTTTACTGATGGTTCTAAGAGGGCTGATGGGGTTGGTGCCGCCTTTGTTTTTCCTTCTCACAACTATTCCGAATCCTTTAAACTTCCTTCCTGCTACTCTATATTTACTGCTGAATCTGCTGCCATACTTCATGCAATTCTTTTTATCTCTTCCTCTTCTATCCTCTCGGATAAATTTCTCGTTTAATAGCTGACTCTGAAAGTGTCTTGCAGGCTGTTTCTTCTCCCTGACCGTTGCCCTCTTCTGAACCTTTCATTCTCCTTATTCGCAATCTAATTCACGAATTATTCCTGTTCCGTTCGATCCGAATTGATTTATTATGAATTCCTAGCCATGCTGGAATTGAGGGTAATGAGGTGGCTGATTTCTTGCCTCGCTCAAGAGCTTCCAATGGACTTCCTCTTCATAAATTTTCCACTCACAATATTAATCATATTTCCAAACAGTTCCATATTACCTTATGGAAGGATATTTATTTTTCTCTTTTCTCAAATCCGAATTCCTTTTATCTTTCTATTCAGCCCTTACCTTCTTTGACCAGATGGTTCGACATGTTTCCTTCTCATCGTCGTCCCCTGATCACCGCTATATGTCGTCTTCGTTTCGGTCATACCTTTCTCCCTTCGTCACTTTCTCTCATTTCCTTCCTTGTCAGTTGTTACTATTTTAGCTTCTTTCATTCATTTAATCTCGCATCAGATTGAAATTTAATATGTTATTCTCCTTTTGAACTATTACTTAGATTCCTTGGCTGATTGGGCTGTTGCTCTTCGTTGGCGTACCCATAAAAAAAAAAAAAAAGAAAAAAAAACCGGTAATAATATGGAAGGCAATGATGCACGCCATTATACGCGCGCTAGTTAATATGTAGCAGACACACACGGGGGGTATAATGGTATAAATGAAACATTTACAATCAGTTACAAAAGTAATCATCACCTCAATTTAAGGAATAATCGTTTTCGGACTATATCATCAGCTAACAATACAGAGTGTACTGAAATAAAACTAAAAACTGTTAGCTGATGATATTTTCTTTAAGTTGAGGTATTTATTTCAAGGGTACTTATTTATTTTATATTTATTAATATTAACGGATTTATCTACATTTTATAGTTTGAATAATTAAACCGGCTGCGCTGAACAACGTACAAATTTCTAAACGTGTATGAGCGGTGCATACACAAAGTCATGATAATTGTTGTTCTTTTTTGACAAGTATTTTCATCCCCTGTTTGCTGTTGCTGGTTTCCTGGCTCCTGGTTCTAATGAAGGCATGACGACTATACCGGTTCCAATATTAACAACATATACCGCCTAGTGCCAATTCCGCTTCATTTAATTCCGACTGCTTAAGGACTTCAACGTTATGTACAAATTTGGTTAATTAATTTGTCTTTTTTCATCCTCGATAAAAGAACAAACATCTATGAAACTTGGCCTAAACAATCGCCTATTATCAATTGCAAATTACTCCTCAGTGCAAAATTACTAATAACGCATAAAAATCGTACAAAAACAATTGAATATTCTCCTAGTCAGTTTCCGTAAATATTAATTCCCGATGTTCTTGACGAATTCCTACATTCGCTTTCACACTTTTGTTACGTGCTCCATTAAGATAATTTTTCGACTGTTTTCCTTTTCTAGCTGGTCAACAAACGATCGGTTGGGTGTCATCTATAACATTATTTTATCTTGGTTCCGGTAATTACTCGTTATCTATAAGCTCCGGATAAAAGGAATGTCTGGAATTCACTTTAAACGTTCGCAGTACAATTTGTTCTGTCTAGTAGATTGAATTTCACTCAGTAGAGGAACGTTGTAGATTAGATGAGTAGAAAATAGACAGGAATATGCAAAAAAAAAAAAGGAAAAAAAAGGAAAAAAAAGAACAAAACTTTACAGGTTGTGTGTGTAGTGAGCTGTCATGTAGATATAGAAGAGAATGGAGAGGAAGAAGAATGATGAAAATGTTAGAAAAAAAGAAAAGAGATGTAAATGAAAAAACAGTGATTTTTGGTGTAATAGGCTAGTAGAGTGCGAAAAGAGAAATGTCCATGCTTTTGCTTTTTACTAAGTCGCAAATGAAATCAATGCGTTTCAGAAGCCTGCTACTTTTATGAGATATTTAACCGATGATACGATTTCCTCGAAACCGTTCCTAAGCTAAAAACTTGTTAATATCTTAAAAATTCTTTGTTATTACATTTTACATTAATTATTAATTAACCATTTAATTATTAAATAGTATGTTGGAACATTTTAACGGGATATTACTACTTAGAACACTAATATCAGATATAAATAAAGGATTAGCAGTGGGTAAACAATTTCTGTTAGTTTCTTTAGACCGTACTAAGGCTTTTGATCTAGTGGAACAAGAAATACTAATTGAGGACATAAGAAAAATGGGTGTAAAAGGGAGGTATCTAAAATGGTCTTGGAGTTACATAAGAGGAAGAGAATTTTTAGTAAAGATCGGGAATGAACACAATAGAAAAGAAATAACGAATTATGGAGTTGGACAAGGGACAATATTGGCACCTATGTATACTATTTTTGATATATACGAATTCGATCTACCGATATGTAAAGAACTCTAAAGTGTATGTTTATGCAGATGATATCGCACTAGTTATTGAACTCTGACATTGAAAGTGATGAAAAAATGTTACAAGAAGATCTCAATAATGTATGCCAATGGGCGCATGACAAAAAACTATTAATTAATGCTAAAAAAACAAAAGTGATGCATATAAGAACGCCAAGCCGGTTTAGAACGTTCGTCCCCAAATTAATTATACACAATACAAAGTGTTTACATAGAAAGGAAATATGTGGTTGTGAAAAGTTAGAAAATGTGAATGAATTTAAATATCTTGGGATAACATTAGATAAAGGTTGAACATGGAGAACAGAACAGAACAGAACAGAACGTATATTTGGCTAAGTACAGTAATACAGTATTTATAAACAAAATGCGTACCAGCTCGAAAGAGACTTAACCGCATTACATTAGAGTGATAAAATAGAATATTCACGTATTGTTAACAAAAATATAAACACTATAGAAAAAAAATACAAAGGGCAAAAAAAGTATAACAAAAAACCCAAAATAATCAAAAATTACAACCAATTGTTACCATTGAAAACATTACTTAACAGCCTAGAGCTATCACTAACTAACTAAATTGTGTTTAATCCGACGATGCTTATATTTAACGTACATCCGGGTTAGTTGCTCGGAATTATAATCGCCTATATTCCTGATAAGCATATTGCTATGGTAGGAACAGCCATGAAAAAATTTATTTGCTGTATTAAATGGAGAAACCATATTGACAATATTACAGGGAAAGTTAGATAAACTATATTCTTGCACTATATAAATTAAAACAAGGTATGACATACAAAAGCCTTTTTTTTTTTTTTTTTCTTGTTTGGGTTTTTCCCTGGGCTTGTCAGCAACGGACGATTACCCATCAACATGTGTACATATGTAGCAGCAATTAGGAGTAACAAGGAATGGAATCTGACAAAGAATGCTATACCAAAGATGGAGAAACAATAACAATCAACGTCGAAAAATGCCAAACGTATGTATCCTGAAAAGAAAAGAAATGACGAAGGTAAGAGCAAAAGGAATTAGCTGTCCCATACCATGTCCACATCTGCAATTACAGAGCCCACAGTACAAACGGACAAAGGAATCTGGCTATAAATAATTAAGGAAGAAGAAACACGGGATGTTTAAAAATCAGTTAGATCCATTAAGCACGAAACCTATATAGAACACAGCGCTTAGCGTCCGTAAACAATTTTCCGAAAGTTCAATGACTTTCTCCAGCCTAAGGTTATATTTCGAAGCTGTAATAATGTTCAGAATTAAATACAGAATCGGAATTTGGGGTGGGGCGAAAATTACAGAAATGAGGAAAATCAACAAATTGCAAAAAAAATGTTTAAAACCGGTCTTACACAACGAGAGCAAGACGGACGCATTAGCTAATATCACTTGGTGGAACAAAAATAACGAAATGCCACCAAAAATGTTATATTATTACAGCAAATTACTCAGTGCTAAACTCGAAGATAGGCAGTTACCAACTAGAACGAGAATGTACAGGACTAGAAATTGCGATAAACCTTGCTATGCACGATCTAGGGGATTAACAGTAAAATAGACAATGTAGAGGAAGAGGTATTAATAAAATTAATGGGGAACATACCAAAGGAAATTCGAAATGCAAAAAAACCTGGAGAGACGGAAAAACAAGGTTAAAATTTGGTTTGATAGCATGGTGCAAAGAGCAATAGAAATAGTAACAAAAAAAAAAAAAAAAAAAAAAAAGTATCGTAATACTAGTAATAACCACTTATAACATTGACGCTACGTTGACATGAGACGCGTTACTATCTCCAGTTTAAGCTGCTAATGAGAGAGTGGTAGTTGTATAAGAATTCTTGCAATATATAAGTTAACATATTAATGTATTGTAATAGGAAATATTATTTTAGATGATGGTATAATTGTAATATAAATGATAAATAATGAGAGTGTGGATTTTGTAGTATAGTAATATATAAGTTAACACTTTTTATGCTGTAACAGAAAGTAGTACTTAAGTTAATGTTATATTGTACAAATAAATGATATAATTATGTTGAGAACCCACAGACGGGCTTATTATTGGAAAAAAAAAAAAGATGTATTTTTACTATTAGTCTGGTAGAAAAGTAATGTCGTTTTTTTGTATTTCCGATTTTTGTTACTCGATGTGGAAATAAATATTTTATAAATGTGGTTATGTTATATATCGTTTGAAAGTGCAGACTGTGCTTTATAGTTTGATAACAAATATTGCGCATTTAATAATGATTCAGTTTTTATTTAAGCGAGATTTAATTAAAGATGGAAAAAACGCAAATTCAGGTGATTTTTTTGTACGAATTCAAACTCGGTTCTAAAGCAACGGAAACGTCTGTCCAAATCATTGATGTTCTTGGCACAGACCACATTTATGAAGGTATGGCCCAACGTTGATTTAGAAAGTTTCGTAATATGGTAAAAATTCGTCGATTCCAACGGCGCTTACTTTGATTAATAAAGTCCACTATTAGTTAATATACTACGATGATAATATAATAAATAATAGTTTAAATAATTATAATATTATTTTTTACGCTCTTTATGTAAAGGATATATTATAATAAAAATATTCGATAATAACATCAACATATCCGATATATATGTCGTGAATTCTGTAAATGATAATCTACAATGTGTTGTCAAAATTGGCAATAATAAAACGAATAGTCTGCACTTAATTTTGACAATGATAAATACAGTGTATTCTACATAAAAGAAAAGAAACACTGACAGCCTCAGTGGTTGATGCAGGATCAAATCATTCATATGCATATTTATACCGTTTACATAAATCACCATTACAACATATTAGGGAATTTAATATCGTGAAAAATATTGCAATTAGAAATTACTGTAATATACAACTAATGAACATAAAAAATGTTGTATTAATGTTGATAATAAGATTAAAAAGAATGTAATAACTACATTTGGACTAAATTTATGTATCTCAACAAAAATAACGTAATTAATATTTTCTACTGGGCACTAAAAACAACATATAGAACAAAAAATGAATAAATATATGAAATTCGCAATATTCAGCATAAAATGTAGCACATATAGTAAAATACAAATAAACGAGTAGAACTTTTCAAATATGCTTTAATGGAGATATCGCTTTCCTATTGAGAGTTCTTCAGTGGCTGAACATATCATAATTTTAATAAAAATAGTGACACAACCATATTAAAGATCATATTAAAATATATATTTCGCAAGAAGTTATTAAATTGTGTTAACCCGTTCTATGTAAATAAATATAAGATTATTCAAATTAACTCTTACAATGCACTTGTTAATTATTCTTCTTTTTGAAATCATTTAGCTTTTCATTTTCATTTAT
The DNA here is from genome assembly GCA_039619475.1 of Icerya purchasi. NCBI lineage: Eukaryota > Metazoa > Arthropoda > Insecta > Hemiptera > Monophlebidae > Icerya > Icerya purchasi. The sequence continues at coordinate 92,699,650 of CM077116.1, read as the reverse complement.
TATTGTGTTTTAAATTTTGAATTTACGGATTTCGCTGAGAAAAGCGCGAAAATTTTGATTTCGAGTTAAACACAAATTCTGATATATACTTGAAAGTGTGTGGAATAAAATGCAATGTGTTGTTTTTTCGCAAATGTTTATTTAATGTCTTAAAACGTGCAAAACTGGGACTGAAGAAAATTGGAAAAAAGTGGACAAACTTTAAAAATTAAAAAAAAAATGTGAAACAATTTTTATCCGTAGTCGTTAGTTTTTTGGTTTTTTGTTTTTTTTTCATTTTTTAATGATTTTTCACTTGCTTCGAGTATTATTTGAGCGTTGGTTTTTATTATTTTTCGAAACTTTGGTTTTTTTTTCCGTTAGAGCTTTGCTTTTTTTCTTTTTTTTTTTTTTTTATTGTAATTTCAATTTTTTTCTTTCCCTTTCGTGTCAACTTTGCTGCAGACTTCTCTACAATTCGCTGAATTCGACTGTTTTTTCGGCTTAGGTTGGTCTGGTTTTGGAGCTACGGAATTGCGTTTTTTCTAGTAGTTAGGGTGCTTGGCTGCCAAATCAGAGGTCACGGGTTCGAGACTTGCCTCATTCCGGATCCAAGTCGCTTCCAGGTTTAGCCAGCCTGAAATAATTGGGTACCAGAGAAATGTAGGAAAGTAAAGGCGGCGGAGAGAAAGGAACTGTCTCCAGTATTCTCATCAGATCCATTAAGCTAAGTACCATTATGAAAAGCTTAACTTTAAAATTCCCGACGCCCTGTCAAGGGTATGGTACTTGCTTTACTTTAATTTGCATAAGCTCGTACAGATAACACTTCCTTTCTAAGTATAAACCACTAGATGTGATCAGCGGGGGTAAATCGTTGCTAGTGTTACGTTTCGCTGTACATGTAGATGAAATTTTTCCTTTTTTGAGTCAACAAATTTTTCGCAGGTGATTTAATTTTTTTAAAACCGGAAATAGTGATACGTTGTAAAACCTACTATGAAAATAATATCGAATTAATAATGTGATAGAATTAAAATTTGAGGGATGAAAATCCGGAATCACGACAATGCACCTGTGGTAATTGTTGATAAAAATCTTGAAATTCTACGTTCCACATTCACCACTCGATTTTGCTTTCATTCACAGCAACATTTCATTTTTTATGGCTGGATCGATTAATAACTTTTTCAAAATGTTTGAGCAACCAAATTCTAATTTAACTAGGCCAAAATTTGGCAACGATGCTCTATTAAGTTGGTAGCACGTTACATACAGGCGTACGCGATACAATAGTCTATTATAGTGGTATTAGTTCGCGCGAACTTTAAACGCGTTTTTCTCAAAAACTATTTTTCGTACCACAGGTTCTTTTTCTGAGCAAACGTCACATATATGCCATATTATTGTTTAACGATCGATTTTTTTTTATCACACGCCGTTTCGAACAACTTGATATTAATTTTATTGTTGGCGATGAGTACAAAGTACGTCATTTCGAAATATGTCGGTCAAAAAATGTTGCGAATTCGTGAATATATTTTTGTTGTGATTTTATAAATTAAAAATTGTCAATGATGCTGCAAACAAAGAGTAGTACTTACTGAAAATTGTAATGAATCTATAAAAAAAAACAACAAAGAATATTTCAAGCTCATAAACTATGAGTATATGATTAAAAGTAATATATAAAACTTATTATTAAAAACAATATATTACTTATATACTTTTAATCAGCGTTTAAAGAAATTTGTATTTTTATATTTTGTTAAGCATTCTTTAATTGACATATAAAGTAAAGTGGGTCCCATGCCCTTAGCAGGGCGTCGGGGATTGTGAAGTTAAAGTTTATAGTGTACTAAGTCCAGTTTCTTTCTCTCGACCGCCTTTACTTTCCCAGATTTCTCTGGTACCCAATTATTTCAGGCTGGGTAAACCTGGGAGCGATTCGGATCTGGAACGATACAAGTCTCGAACCCGTGTCCTCTGGTGTAGTAGCCAAGCGCCTTAAGCACTAGGCTACCGATTAGCATATACTTGAAACAAATAAACAATCAATTCGCTATTATATATATTTTTTTTTTTTCTTCTTATTCAAAAGGAAGTTTCGACCGTGTACCGCATGTAATTTAGGTTATGGTGGTAGATTGTTTTTTTTAACTTGACATTAAATTCTAGTAATCTGTAATAAAAATGGTACATCTTAGGGGACATTTGGTTGTTTTCCTTTCACCAAGTTCATCCAGAGTCGTTTTGCTTCCAGTGGATGAGTGTAAGTTTCAAACACCTAGTGTTGAGAGACACGAAAATAAAAGAAAGGGAAAAGCTAGGTGACAAAAGTTGCGAAAAGCACTCAAAAACATTAATTACCTCTGGAAAATTGGTTTAATGTTAAACTCTTTAAAAATTAACGTTGAAAATGTAATTAAAAACGCGAAAAGAATTAAGAGATAAATTGTTATTACGGCAGCAAATTGAAAATAAGGGCTGCATCGTACCATCACGTGCGTTGAATGACGAATGATACTAAAAAAAACGAAATTTTCATTCAGTTTTTCCGTTTAGCTAAAGCGGAAATATTCACGAAAATTTAACCTACATTTCTATTTTTAAATTACTGAAAAGAAAAATCAGATTTTATACGACCCATTTAACGAAATTAATAATTTAATTAATTAACTAACGCCGTACGTAAATCGGATAATGAAATTACCTTTTATTTAACACACAGTTTGTGAAAATTTTTATCAAGCAGTTAACGAAAAGTGATGCTATGCTCTTTTCTTGTGTTACAGCTCCCATTACGTCAATTAACACCTAATCCCCAAATGAAATTATTTAGTAAGTCTTCTACGAGGGTGGTTCAAATATAAACCGGAATTTCGTCATAAAAATTTTTATTTTATACTTATAGTGCTCATATTTTTTACAATTTTTCGAGATAACCCCCCTCGCACACTACGCACTTTTTCCACCTCTTCGGCAATTTTTTTATTCCTTTTTCGTAAATATCTCGCGGCTTGTCACATAGCCATTTGCGCACGAACGATTCCACCTCATCGTTGCTGTCGAAACGTTGTCCACCAAGTGCTTCTTTCAACGGGCCAAACAAATAATAATCACAAGGCGACAAATCTGGACTGTAAGGAGGATGTTCAAGTGTTTCCCAGCCCAATTCGGCCAATGTCTCCATCGTGAGCCGAGCGGTATGTGGCCTGGCGTTGTCTTGAAGCAGTATCGCACTACGGATCGGAATTTCGCGCCTTTTTGTTCGATAGGCCGGTTTGACTGTGTTTTTTAGGAGGTTACTGTAATAGTGCGCCGTCACAGTACGTTGTTCAGTTAGGAAATCGACTGCGATCACTCCCTTCATGTCCCAAAACACAGTACACAACACCTTCCCAGCTGACTGTGTAACCTTCGCTTTGACTGGCGCTCCCTCTTTTTTCTTCCGCCACTCCATAGACGAGCGTTTACTCTCCGGCGTATAGTAGTGTACCCAAGTTTCGTCCGTGGTGAATATTCGCCGCAATAAATTCTCTCCTTCCACTTCATACCGCTGCAGGAGACGCGTACAAACTTCCCAACGAGTGAATTTCTGTTCAAAATTCAGAAGTCTTGGCACCCATCTGGCTGCAATTTTGCGATAACCTAGCCGATCATGAATTATTGTCTCAATACTACCTATGCTGATGCCCAATTCGTCGGTCATATCGCGTACATGGACGCGTCGGTCAGCCAAAATGAGTTGTTCGATGGCTTTGACGTGTTCATCTGTAATGCTGGTTTCTGGGCGCCGCGCATGTGGTATGTTTGACACCACTTCACGTCCTTTTCGAAACGCGGAACACCACTCGTACACTTGAGTTTTGGAGAGACACTCATCCCCGAACTGTTCGCGTAATTTTCGGTAAATTTCCACGGATTTTACGTCGTCTTTGACTAAAAAACGAATAATGATGCGTTGCGCAACAGACACTGGTACTTCTTTTTCACTCATGGCTCTAACTACACTAAAAAGTGAGCTTACGCGGTTCTAATTGCTCTACATAACAAACCGGTCTAACTGCCAGTGCAACCACTTTTTCCACAATAAATTTTTCGCGCGTTTATTTAAAAATTCCGGTTTATATTTGAATCACCCTCGTACTTATTGTAACTACTGATTGCAAATGAGACGACTTGTCAAAAAGAAATTTAACAAAAGAGAAAACTCACGACTGTTTCTTTTTTTCTCTTTATTTTCCCTCCGAAATTATATATTCTAATCAAACCGCCGTTTCTTTTATGAGTAATAAAAAGTTTCCTCCTAACCACCCCAATTAAGAACTTCTGTCTTGAATAGTCCCATTTCTTTTCCCTTTGAAACCATAATAATTCTGTAATTTCCTTAGGCTGAATGTTTTTCTAGGAAACGTTTCTGCTATGTTCCTCTTATGAAGATTAAACCGTCCAAAACATAAAATGCTTTATAGTCTCTACTGATCTTTAATAACAACCTCCCCCCTTCTGGAAATTCTCCTTCTCTTCACTATGAAGCTGCAGTAACTTTTTTTTTCAACTTTGAAAATTCTTTTCCTTTTTTATGCAGAATAGTATTCACTTCTCTTATTATATATTTCCTTTTTCTTCACAACTTTCATTTTCTTCTGTTCTCCTAATTATCTTTATTTTTTATTATTTTTTCTTACTTAGCTGTTTCCGTTTTTCTAAAAGTACTACAGAATTATCAGGCATCTTTTACAACATAAAAGTTCATCTCCATACTGCCAATGTCTTCAGTGTTATGAATCCTTAGTTCAGTAACTCACAAACTTCCTTTGCCTCTAAATGCTTTCTCTGACGACACAAGTACCGTGAAATAATAGAATATTACTTACGTAGCAGAACAAGTCTCACACTAGTTTCACGCCATTCATGAAACTACCTTGCTCATCTACTAAAGTCTCTGGAATACTAACTTAGATCGAAGATATAGCCAGTAGAAATCGGTATGTCTGTACCCTCCAAGATTAAACTATGTATATATTATATCGTAATCAAAAATATAGGAAAGAGTAAAAAAAAAAAAAAAAAAATTCCCATAGATAAGGTAAAATATAATTTTTGAAGATCATTGAGCATGATCAAATTTTAATACTTGGAATTCAAATTTTGAATGACATTTTTGCACGATGTACCGTTGTTACATTTTTATATTTACATTTTTAAATCTTTGTCGCGGAAATACTTTTGATACACATGGTGCCACCTGTAAGCATGCATGGTCAATATAGAGTGAGTGTGATTAAGGTACAAATTAAATTATAGAATGAGAGAGAGTGAGATAATAATATGTCTTCTGTTATAGGTGATCTTTGTGGCAATGATGACTGAAAATAATCGTTAACAGTCGCGTCTGACATAAAACAAGCGGTACATGGTTTTCAGAAAAATGTGGAATTTAGTTCTAAGAACTGTAAAAATGTCAAATGTAGCTGTCAATATGTATAACTGTGTATTCAATGCGTGAGGTAAAGCATTTGAGAAGAATTATTATTAACACGCCATCATCAGCGTAAACAAATGGTATATTATGAAAAGTTATCATTTAAAAGCAATCTTTTAAAGATCTTAATGGATAACTAATATGCTCGTACAATGTATTGAAATTGTTAACCCTTCCGGGGGTCCACCTTGACGTGGTGTAGGAACTTACTTGCGATCCTTCTGAGCAATGCTGTCGGGAGAATTTTTCCTAGTGGGGTCAGCCAATTCAGTAAGGCTAGTCGGGGAAAATAGAAAGTAAATGGACCTGTTGGTGTTGGAAGTAGTAACATCAAAAACGCTTATGAGGATACTGAAGCAAATATACATTAAAGGCTCGTTTCGAGATGTTCACAGGCGAAATCTGTGATACTGTGATCAGGCAGACAACAAAAAACCACTTGATTAGCTTTCCATTAGAATGTAATGCATAAACGTTGAACGAATGCCTTGTTATGTGACCAGACTGAAAACCGGCGCTGATAGGCTACTGGGCGTGGGAATGTAAATGATCAGGATCCTCATGCGAAATGGACTATTGGCGATAAAGGGATATGCCGATTGAGACAACAAACTATGGTGAGCACATGGAATGTTAGAGGACTTAATGAAACACAGAAGAAAACATTCAGATCGGTGGATTATTAGAAACACATTGGAAACAGTTGGAGCACTTCGGTACAGACACGAACATGATTTTAACAAATCGCATAGCGGAGTTGAGATCTTTGTCAGTAAACAAATGACAATATTTATTAAAGAATATTGATTAAGCGAGCGTACATATAGTTGCATATCATACAAGTATATTTGCCAACAAGTACTTCGAAAGATGATGAAATGTTATACCAAAAGCTCTAGGGTATGTTATAAACTATAACAAATAAATATGGTGGTGATAATAGGTGATTTTAATGCAAAAATAGGCTCTATAGAATAACTATGTCAGGAAAAATATTGATAAATATAGCTTAGGTATAAGGAATGTAAGAAGGGAACGCCTTTTACAGTTTGCAGTTTAAAACAAACTCACCATAACCAACACTGCGTTTAAATACTATGCAGGATGTTTGTCGACCTTCAATGAATTACATGAAACGTTTGCTGAAAATGTATTGATACAGTCGGGATGGTCGCAACGGGGGCAGAAACCAAACGAGTTATTAAGTAACAATGTGGTATGTTCGAGCCGCTAGACAAAATGTCTGTTGTTTAAACTTTCGAAAAGCTTCCCAACGTAGAAAGCAAACAAAATTGGACGAAATGTGGAGAACTAGGTTTAGGAATCTGTATAACGACAAAGGTATTTCAAGACAAAGAAGTAGAACGCGGACGAAAAAAGGAATTAAACAAGTTTAAGGCAAATTGAAGAGAAAAATTAGACAGATTTTTGAGAATGGAAACCGAAAATTTCATCTATTTCGTGAACAGAATTCTTCTTCGAGTCCCGACCGTTCTCGATCGTAGATGACCATTTTAATATATGTCAAGATGTTTTGAACCTTTCCTTTTCGTAAGCAAGGTGGACTATTTGTTCGATATTCATCCCCGAGCACGCCTTCGCACATCCAAGAGCGCCTCCTTCGACCGACGTTCTTCCTACCTGATATTTTTCATAATAAAATTATCTGTAATAGTGAGTATCTTGGTCTACGTATGAAGTGGCCAAAGTATTTCCTCTTACTGTCCTTTATGGTACTTCACACGTAGCACTTAAGAATCCTTATTCACAGTTTTAAGTTTAGATTGTGTGTTGTGAGTGTTCTTCTCATCTTATTGAAGACCTTTCTTCCTTGTACAATTCTGCACCTAAGTTCATTATCAGTATTGCCTTCATTGTTCATTTGAGTACCGAGATATTTCAATTTTTGTACGCTCTCTATTACTCCCTCGTGAACAGCAACAGTTGGAACTGTTTCTTCTGTCTGAGAAACAATCATTATTTTAGTCTTTCTTGCGTTCAATAAAATCCCATATGCGCAGCTGACATTTTCAACTGTTTGAAGAAGTGCTTTAAGATCTTGTAAACTTCCCGCAATTAGAACTGTATCGTTGTTTTTTACTCTCCCGACGGAATTAGAAAAATTAAATAAGTATGTTTCCAGTTTCATGAAAATAAAAGGAGTGACCAAAAAGCGTGAGGAAGTGGAAGAAGAAGAAATGCAACATGAGAGAAAGACGAAATGCGATATGATTGATTAAAGCTAGAAACGCAACAGGGAAGCTGTGGAGTCAACAGAAGAGATTAATTTATCAGGAGAGTGGTTATGACTAATAGGATACTGGGATAGAAGGGATTTAAAAGCTTTGACCATATCCCAAATTTGAGAAATATGAGCAAAACGCGAGAAAGAGAAGCCGTCCAAAGTGAACTAAGGCCAAGATTAGGAGAGGTAAGAGATAGATCAATATAACTGAGATAAGAGTGACTTCTGATGTAAGTAGGAAAACCATTATCAAGAAGGAATAGATCATTCTGAAGGATAAAAATTTTAGGGTCGTGCCAAATTATTGTAATTGTGGTAACCAGATGTTTTAATGAGCAAAAACGAAAAAGTAAAAAGAAACTAGATAAGAAAATTGAAGTAAAATACAAGCTGCTAGCGCTTAGATAAATCATTTTGTGGGAGTATTGGTTGCTATTAAGCAACCTAGTTAAAGGAAGCAAGCAACACTGAAGACGTATTATAAAATAATAAAAGTGGTTATACGAAACCTATGAAAGAACTAAGCGATCAAATTTGTAGCGCTAGCATAATGGACATGGATCAAAATCATGCGTACACGAAAGAATGAAATTAAAAACGGCGAATAGAAACGCGAGTGATTATAATAAAAATTTAGAGTAAAAGAAACTTAAACTTTCACTCTTAAACTTTCACCATATCTAAGATTGTGAAACTTGACATACGGATAAGACTTTATTCTTCGAATTGGCGAAACCAAATTTATTGAGAGCGGATAGTAATGTGGAGGTCAAAACGTTTTTAGAAAAAAAGGGGACGAGGAGTTATCAAAGGAAACGTTGTTCATAACTTAAGTCAATCCGGCATTCATGATGCTCGAAGAAGATGGTACTACAGAAACTTTTAGTGCTAGCGTTAAAGGTAAGATTAGAATAGTACTAATTGACATGATTTGGAGATTTCGAATTAGAATAGTTTTTTGAAACTGAATCCTGACGTAAGAGGAAGATGATCTGTTAGAATAGTATTGTTGTCTCCTCTTTGTAGTGGCAGATTATTTATGTAAGGCAGAAAAATCAGCATATTAGCAACGGTAAAGGCGGGGGAATCTATCATGTCCTCGTTAATATTTTTAGCCTTCGAGTAAGAAATCTTTTTTTTTTTTTTTTTTTTTTTTTAAATAAAAATAATAGTGAGGATTTCCATGCGCTGTGTTTAACTACTGAGGCTATTACAGCACATGGAGTCTATTTAGGAAGGTTAAACTCTATGGTATAGGCTGCTGCTACGCACGAAAGCCAACATAGCTGCGACCGCAGACGGAACGTTCGATAAGATCTTAGAGATAGAGGTGGTAGTGAAATAGGTGGATCTTGGTGCCGCAAAAGATAAACATTCGAGAAGGAGGTGAGATGTAGACGGGGCGCTTGGTTGACCACAGAAGAAGCAGACATTTGGGGGTGCTTGTCCCGTGAAGATATATACCCGTGCGAAAGGGTTGTGTGACCTGTTCGGAGGCGATTCAAGACAGAAAAATCTCTGCGAGAAATTCCGTCTATGGGCCACCAGGGTTCTGTGGTTGATTTTATGCTTCGGAGGAATGTACTTGCGGATTTCCATTCCCGCTGCCATTCTTCTCCAGTTTGGTGCATAAATAAATGGGCCATTGTGGGGGGAAGAGGGGGATTACATGGCATTGGAGAGAATAGTGTCGCCTGAGCTGCTCCATTGACGCGCTCATTACCTGGGACTCCTACATGGGCCGGCACCCATAGGAAGGATATTTCAGAGTTTAGGTGGGATAGTCTGTATAGTAGGTAGTGGACTTTTCTTATCAGGGGGTTTTTGGGTTTTATTTCTGAAATAAGTTGAAGGGAATTTAAGGAGTCAGTTATAAGTAGGGCCTTTTGGGACTGGGGGTTAGTATCAGTATAGTGTTGAATGCAGAAAAAAATCGCATATATTTCAGCGTCCAGTGCTGTGCAGCAATCATGCAGTCTGACTGACTCTGCTGTTTTTGATACTTCGAAGGAGCATGCCGCCGGTGACTGATAACCTTTTGCCTTCGCTCCATCTGTGTAGAGGCATACATGATCGGTGTAGCTCGCTATGGTGTTTTTTACTATTTGTACTACGTTTGGGGGATATTGTGCTTTATTGAATTTTGATCTTTTGAAAACTCATGATTTTGTAAATCTTGACTTGATTTTTAAAAACTTGACCAGAAGAGTTCAGGGTTGAATGGTTACTGCTACGAGAAATGGAACATTCTGCGGAGGAGTAACTACCAGCGCATAGGGAACGAATACTTTTACTGTAGCATGAAACGCTAAAATGTCCAAAATGGAGACAGTTGTGGCAGAGTTTGGGTTTACAGATCGTTATTCAACCTTAACTCGGTAGAAATCATAAAAGTAAATAAAGCATGGCAGAGTAGAATTCATAAATTTGATCTCGACAACGGGAATGGGAATGTAAAAATTATCAGTTATATGTTTGCTTAGTCGACGAATATTAAAGATCGGAATATCGGATGAATAGTTAGCGTAAAGTTTTTCAATAACAAGATCAATTGGAATATCACGGATTATACTAGATCACGGAATAAGACGGATTGAGGAATATTAAGTTCATTATGGACGTCGTTGGAGAGCAAACATTTATTAGCAGCTGCCGTTTGATATAAAATTTAATTTAATACGAGTTTTTACCGGAGAGAGAGATAAAAGAGGTACCACAGATTTTATTACGAAATTTTCTGGCTAATGGAAAATAGGCAATATTCTTTTTTTCAAATTTTCAGCTAAGACGACAATTTGTCCAAACATAGTGCTTAGGAAAAGTAACGGTGGTAAGGCTAAGTTTATTACGTACATCTGAGGAATTAGTTGCAGGAGAATTATTAAAGGCAATAGAAATGTCCATGTCGACGGGCTTATTAATATTCTCTACTGAAACATTCTTGTCTTTAGAAGTAGATAAATTAGACGAAGACGAAGAAGATAATTGTTGAACAGCTTTATTTGTTTTGCTGGCCGTTTTAATCTGTGCGACAGGGTTAGTGATGCTTTTCGTAACAGAACGAGCAGGATTACGGGGAGATTTTCTACCTCAGTCCGATGAATCCGGCGTTAATTTAAACTAGCAATAAATTTAGAATAGATAACGACGGAGCAAGAAATGCAACCAACAAGAACGAAACAAACGAAATAAACTAAAACAATAGAGATAAAAATAAAAAAAGATAACGGAGATAAATAAATTAAACGATCACAAGATATCTTAATTGAACGCAACCTGAGTACGTTTTATCACATGAGCCGAAACTATCAGAGAACTTTACAAATACTGTAAATCGGTTTTAATGCCCGTATATATTAATTATATTGAGAGTTGCTTTATTTTTTTAAGTTTCTTTTTTGTCTAATAATAATGCAGCAATATATAATCATGTCCTTCATTTTTTTTCCAAACTATTCAATAGATTTTTTATATATTTCAAATGCCGCTTCTTTATTTATTATTATTCCTAGTATTTACGTGTTTTTTAAAATACAACCTTTTTCAACATCTTATCTCATCTACAGTCGTCACCCCAGGTGGGGTATCGTGATTAACATTTAATCCACCAGTGATTTTGTGATTTTCCGCCATTTGTCACGATCCTCTGATTGACTACGCATTGTGCGAATGACAATCCCGTTGTATGTAATACAACGTCTGTCCATCTCTTAGGTGTGCGTCCCGGTGGTCGTTTTCCATTAATCTTTCCCATGACCAACGTGCGTTCCATTCCCTCCTGGGGTCTTATTATATGTCGAAAGAATTTCAGCACTCTCATTGTGACAATCGTTGGCAACCATTTTGTGACACCGACTTCCTGCAACACCGATTCATTTGTGCGCTTTGCTGTCCATGGAATTCTAAGGAGTCGTCTCCAGCACCATATTTCGAAGCTGTCGATTTTTCTTCTGTCCAATTTTTTTAAGGTCTACGTCTCCGCTGCATATAACACAATGGAAAATACAGGCGTCTGGACAAGTTTAATTTTGATCTTTTTTCTAATGGAGTTGTCTTTTCAAATTTTGTTCATCCTTATCTTGGCGCTTCTGGCAATTTCGATTCTCCGTCTTGTTTCACCTTCGGAGCCTCCTTTGTTCTCTAAAAGTGACCCTAAGTATACGAAACTTCCCACAGTTTCATAACCGGCGAGTGCCTTTTCATGGGATGGTATAGTATTTCCACGATCGATGATCATTATTTTCGTCTTATTTTTGTTTATATTTAATCCATACTGCATACTAATTTTTTTCAGCTTATTTAGAAGTTTTTCCATTTCTTTCATATTCGCAGCTATTAGTGTTGTATCATCCGCAAATCTATATATAACACTTTATCTATCTTCTCCTTCTCTTTTCACCTTCAGGTGCGTCTACCGTGGGCTTCTTCAGGGTTCCTATCTTACCCCCACTTTTTTTAATATTTACTCCTTTGATATTGCTTCTCTTCCTATTCCCTCTTTCTCTCTCCTTTTTGCTGATGACATTTTAGTTTACTCCACCTTAGATGATCTGTCCTCCGCCACCAACGAGTTAAATCATTCATTGTCTCTTCTTAGCAATGCTCTCTCTTCTCTCCACCTCTCTCTTTCCTGTTCCAAGTCTTCTTGCATAATTTTTGCTCTTCGCCGCTCTTATAAACATCAGTGTATCTGGTATTCCTATTCCCACTGTTAATTCCATATGTTACCTAGGTCTTTTCTTAAGTAGTTGCCTTAAATTTTATGAACACATTAATTATATCTATAATTCCTCGATCAAAAAACTTAATCTCCTCAAATCTTTATCTCTTCTCAGATGGGGTGACGACCCGTGTATTCTTTTAACTCTGTACAAATCAATTATTCAGTTCAAACTCGACTACTGCTCCTTCTATTTATGGAAATGCCTCCATATCTCTCCTTTCGAAACTTGATACAATTCGAAATTTCTGCCTTCGTCTATGCATTGGCGCTTTAAAATCTTCTCCTTTTCCTGCCATTTTATCCGATTCTGCCACTTAACCTCTATTCATTCGTCGTTCACTCCTCGGTTATCATTTTTTAATAAAACGCCTCCCCACTCCTTCATCCAATCTTATTCCGTCCTATCTTCAAATCAAAAATTATTGGTGCTTGGCGCCTTATAGAATTTCGATTCTATTGCATATAGCTGCTCGTGTTTCTAAATTGTCTCCCTACGTTTTCTCTTATAACAGTCTTCCTTACTTTTCTTATGATTTTAATAGCATATGGCACCCTATCAATTTCTGCTCCCTCCAGATCCGAGCTAATTCTTCCGCTCACAATGTAGTCAACTTCGAATTCCTTCAGCTGCTGGACTAATCTTTTCCTTCCCATGTCTTAATCTTCACAGTTGGCTCCAAGAGTGATAGGGGCGTGGGTGGTGCATTTACGTTTCCTGCGTTTCTGCACTCTGAGTCTTTCAGACTTCTTTCTTTCTGCTCTATCTTCACGGCTGAATCGATCTTAATTCTTCGTGCCATTCATTTTATATCCTCTACAAGTAGAGTTCACAAATTCCTGATCGTTTCCTCAAGCCATCTCCTCTCCTCCTTCTCATTCCTCTGACGGTATCATTCTCTCTATTCGATCTCCTCATCCCATTCCATTCTCATAGACTACCTATGGGTTTCTCTAGTCATTCCAACATAGAGAGCAATGACTCAGCCGACTCTTTAGCTCGCTCAGCCGTCCGCAATGTGGCCCTTCTCTCGATTCTTTCCCTTCTTCAGACATTCTTTCCCTATCACGCTCTAATCATTCTAGACTTTGGTTGCACATGTATCCATCTTTATTCTCAAATCGCTTTTCGCAGTACCGTCTTATTCAACTGGTTCCTCGTTTCCTGCCTTGGTTTTATTCTATTCCTGTCTGTCGTCGTTCCACTGTTGTTTCCTTAATTAGAATCACAATCATTTTCTACTCCCTTCTTCTCGCTTTCGATTAGCTTTATCCCCTTCTCCTTTCTTCTCTCTTCATGCTTCTGAGTCTCCTTGTATTTGTGACTCAAATTATATTCTTTTCGAATGTTCTGCACTTCTTAACGAACGCCGCCTTCTTTACGCCCAACTTTTAGCTTTGGGTTTTCCGACACCCTTTAACGCTACCTATATCCTTTCAATCCCATCGCCTTTAGTTATTCCGCTCCTGCTGCCCTTTGTGAGTTACATTTCTGACCGCCTGGCTATTTAGTTCTACCCCTTAATTTACCATGTTGTTGGGTCAAGGCCGCTGACGCGCCCAGGGTAGGAGAAAAAAGAAAAATTTTAAAAACATTATTTATTTTTTACGTAACATTAATTCTCCATACCATATATATTTTTTGTAGCGTATCCTATTTTTTCTTGCTGTTATTGGCGCCAGAAGAATATTTTTTAAGGTATAATCTGTAGTATGGTATTTAATAAAACAAATCAATATCCAAAAAGAACATATCTGTAGTGAGTTTTTATTTATTTATTATATCTTCTTTTACCTATTGCTCAGAAGATTAAATATATTATGTATTCAAAAGATCCTTTTAATATTATTCACATAATTTTTAATTTATTAGATTTAAGATTGAGTGGGGGGGCTTAAAATAGTTTGTATAAACTTAGTTAGGGAAAAGTGTTGTAGCACTACGTTGCTAATGAATTTCATACATCTGTGCAAAAACTGCGATGAGTGCAGATTTTAGGTTTGAATCGATTTAATCGATATGCCGCAATACACGCGATTTAATTGAGAACATAAATTTAAAATAGCCGCAATAAATGTATTTTATAAATATGCATGGACCATTCTCGTATAAGAAAAATTGTAGTTAATAGTTGCTAAAGTTTTAGAAAAATTTTTATTCGAAGGAACTACTGAACTTCCTGATCATTGGTAATCAGATCAAGGTACCGAATTTTATGATTCGCAAATACGGACTGTTTTAATAGAAGCAATTAAACCTGGTGATACAGTTCATATTTTAGTATATTATTGAAGGGAGAACATACTCTTCATTGGACGGATGAGTTATTTGCTACAAATACAGTGAATTTGACTTTTTCTGTGACCTGTATGTTAAATGAGATAGAACTGGTAAACCGTTTAGTGGGTACTTCTTATATTGAAGAATTCTAAAAAAAGAAACCATTTCAACCCTAAGTATATTTTTTATGTAGGTTGAAATTGTCGTGTTTTCGTTCTAATTCTTCAAGTTCCCTGCATTCTTCTTTTAACCATTTTACCTTTGCTTGTCATACTTTCCTTCGTATTATCTTCTGGAATTCCTTGTATTCTTCATCCTTCCGTTTATTTCTGTACTTCCTTCTTTTTGCCATTAGCTCCATTATTTCTTCTGTCATTTAATTCTTCTTGTTTTTTTTTACATTTTTCCCTAAATACTTTTCAGAGACCTCCTAAATTTTTTGCTTAATTACGCCCCACACTTTTTCTGCGTCATCTACAATTTGCTGTGTATGTATTCTGACATCTCTTCCCTAATGCTCATATTTCTTAGTTTATCTGTATCATATAGTTTCCTCTTCCGCGCCTTATTCTTTACTACTGCCAGCTTTACTTTCAATGTTGTTTCTAATAAATTGTGATCAGACGGTACATCTGCTCCTGGTGGTGTTGTTGTTTTCATCACCGAGTTTTTAAAAATTCGGTTTATTAGTACGTAATAAATTTGATTCCTGACTGTTTGTCCAGTTCTATCCATGGGCGATCGCCAGGTATATATATAACCTTCTCGGCGGCATTTGAAAAAGCGTGTTTGTTACAATATATTTCATTTCCTTGCAGAACTGTATTAATCTGTCCCCTCTTTCGTTCCGTTGCCTAATCCAAATTTTCCAGCTATGCCTAGCACTTCACTATTTCCAATTTTGGCATTAAAGTTCCCAAAAATTATATTCACTTCGTGATTCTAAAGAGAATGATAGAGCTGTCTTAAGATCGTTATAAAAGGTTTCTATTTCATTCTCGCCTTTGTCTGCAGTCGGCGCGTAAACTTGAATTATGTTAATTTACACGGGTTTGCCGAGTATGCGAACCATGATTATTTTATCATTATTGTTAGTCACACGAATTTTCTCCTACCTTCTAGACTAAAGTTTTTCTTCCGTCGACTGGTATATCTTCTTTCAATTAGCTTTTTTTATCGGTGAATTTAGCTGTATGCTTAATTCTTTTCTTCTATTGGAGAGACCGGTGCTTTTCCATCTTTACCTCTTCGAAAAACCATTCTAAATGTGTTAAAATGCCTTCCTTCTAATCCATTTTCATCACCGACTTTATAGCTGTACGTTATTCTTTTCCTCTCTACCAATAGTGCACTGGTTGTTTCTAAAGCTGTGGTTCATTATTTTCTCTCTTTCTCTATCTTCATTGGATCTCATTATTTATCTTATTTTTAACTTTTAATTTGTTGAAGAAGATGAAAAACATAAGAGTTAGAGATACGAAAATACGTGAGAACCAATTGTTTTCAATAGATATCTTCATGAGCCATCAAACGCCTTACTTCTTCTTATCTTAACTACAACGTGATTATTGACCCAATGAGGACCTTTGTAATTACATCAGAGAGGAGGTTTCCGAAAGAGTTTTGGAAGTAGGAGATATGCGGGGGAGCCATGAAAATAGCTGCGACACAGTGTCACGATATGGCCAGGATGGGAACTATTTGTGCGTTGCACGCTTTAGCTAAAAATACGAAATATTTTCGATAGACCAACCTAGTGGTTAAGGCGCTTGGCTGCCAGACTAGAAGTA
Source organism: Icerya purchasi (assembly GCA_039619475.1). NCBI lineage: Eukaryota > Metazoa > Arthropoda > Insecta > Hemiptera > Monophlebidae > Icerya > Icerya purchasi. The sequence goes on along the minus strand of CM077116.1, from coordinate 92,683,147 downwards.
TCATGGATTTTCGGAAGTTGTCTCGTTCCGGATCCAAGTCGCTCCCAGGTCTATACCTAATCTGAAATAGAACTGGGTACCAGAGAAATCTGGGAAAGTAAAGGCGGCCGAGAGACAGGAACTCTGGTATTTTCATCAGATCCATTAGGTTTAGTACCATTATGAAAATCTTAACTTCACAATCCCTGGCGCCCTGTCAGGGATATAGGACATGCTTTACTTTACTTTAGAAAAATTTTAGTTTGTTCAGAAGACAGGAAAAATTGATAGGATTTAACTAAAGTTTCTAATTAATTTCGATTCATCTGTAGTCTCTGAAAGATGGAAATAGTTTTATAACGAAAGAGGAACCATTAGGACGTTTCAATTTCGTGCAGCGAGGATAAAAGCGAACCGCGATGACTTGCTTGCTATGAAATTGTAAAGTCAGCGATCAACTGAAAACGAGAAATAAGATATCGTTAAAGCAAAAAGGAAAAGAAAATTTTAGGCTTTTCGAAAGCTAGGCTCTAAATGCTGGAATATTTAAACGCGCGTAAGCGAGCCCGTTAACATAGACGCCGTTGAATTTCAGCTTTTTTAATCCGGTTAAAAGAGCTCCGGCTGAATTTCAGCTGTTTGCAGTTACTGCCGCCGTCCTGATAACATTCTATGTGCGTCCTTTTTTCGCAAGCAGCCACCTGCGTCCATAATTCGCTATTCCTGTTTAAGCCATAAAAATTACAGCTGGCTCGTCCTAAAGTGCTTCTGCCTTGCCTAAATTACGCTCTTAAATCGTCCCTCTTACTTAGAAATTTTATTTTCATCTTTTTAAAGCTACGCATGTAGACGTGTGATACAGAACCGTATGATACGGCCTTCGATCGTTTCTTTCTGTTTTTTGTGAGTGTAATAAGTAATAAATTATTTTGAAAATAAATTTATTACAACATTCAAAACAAAAATAAACATTTAAACTGCCGCTAATTGCCCGTTTTGTAATTTAAACATTTCGAAAAATAAATTTGCGGATAAAGTAAATGTCCCGCTAACATGTAATTCGCCACTAATGGCCGTTCTACATTTATATTTTTTCCTATAGACTTTCTCCAATTATTTTTGATTATATTCCGTCAGTATTCTTTTAGTTATACTTTTTCCTCTACTCATTCAAGACTTTGATCTCTTTTTGTACATGATCTCTCTTAGCCACAATCACTCTTCTTTGTATGCAGTTAATATCGACTACTGCTCGCTGCGATTCCTAGTCATCTAGGTGTATAAATAAAATAATAGCCGAAGTTGCTGCTTGCACGCGCGCTTTATTTAAAATTTAACATTCGAACCACTTTTCTCCTTGTAAAAAATTCCAGTTTATAGATTTTGGCCTCTCATCCGTTTCTAATAAACCATCATTCTACCTGTCCGTCCAACCTAATCCTCCTTCTCACTCGCGGTTCTATGATTTTCCTTCACGTTCTTCCGTCTTCTCTGTTATTCCCTTACGTTGTAATCATGCTTAGCCTTTCCTCGTTTTCGTTTTTACTTGATATGTTGTCCTCTTCATCCGAACGATGAATTTTGTTTTACGACTTCAACTATAGTCTCTTTGAATTCCTAATTCAATCGAACGTTATATTTTTTATTCTCATGCGCTGATATTTAGGCTTTTTACTTCATGTCGCACTTCTTTCATCCTGTCGTTTATTTTTTTGTCCATCATTCCTCCTCTTAGTTTCGCTTCATTTCATTAAGCTCTGACATCTTACTTGACTCTTTCTCCTCCGTATTGGTTTTGGTCATAGGTTCTAAAGTGTCCAAATAAAATAAAATAGAAAAAAAAAAAACAAAAAAAAAACAATTCAGTTATGTCTTACTATAAAAAATGTTCTTCAATTAGTGACGGTAACTGATGTAAGAGACATTGCGCATCAGTAAGCAGCCAGCTATTGTTTGGTGCGCTATTTTTTGTGTTCTTTCAGAAGAATTTTAAACGCTGCTTTTTTTATTGTGAATAGCAAAAATATCGCAGCGACCAAGGTTACTTTCATTACAATAAGCGGAAAAAAGGAGACAGCGGATATGTCAACCAAGGACCTTAAGTCAGAAACAAATAGAAAGGAAAGAAGCAAGAACAAGTACCTAAAAGGTTAAAATGCTATGCGATCAGAAATGGAAAGTAACAGGGGAATAACAGTAGGAGTTAGGAAGGAAAGAAGGAAGGAGCAGGATGGTCCAGCACCAGAAGTTGGGAGTACCGGTGAGATTATTCTGTAGAAAGAGCACAGCATTCAAACAAGACGTGATTGGAGTGGCAAATAAGAAGAGGATCTGAAACGCGTAGAGGACAAAAGGGAGAAGGAGAAAATCGGAAACGTGAAGAAGGGAGGTAGACAAATATTAACGTAAATTTATGTCTACAGTGAAACCATTGGTTCGCAGGGGGAGGGATCGAAATGATGGTACCATTTTTTAAAAACATTTAGGTCAGATAAATAAGAACACAAAACAAAAAATCAAACGATGTCAGCAAAAATGCCGACTAGTTTCGGATGATTTGATTCTTATTACCTGCCAAGATTTGACGAAGGGCAAGTCAGATACTGCGCAAAAAATATTCATCAACCGGAACGAAGTTCTTTTTTTTTTTTTTTTAAATTCTCAAACCTTGGTTAGACCCTGGGCCGTGAAGTTTTGTTTGTGATGCTAATCATCTTTCTACTGAATTTTTTTCTCTTTATTTACTCCGCTTAAAATTAAGGTTTCTTGCTCCTTATTATGCTTCTCATATCTTGTCCTTTCTCTCTCGTTGTTCTTGTGATTGGCTCCTTTTTTTTTTTTTTCATTTGGGCTCAGCAAACCGAGGGCAGCTATCCAGGAAAACTGGACTATATTAAAGATTAAATTTTAATCCGGTCAGAGATTGATGAAAGAAAAGAGGCAAGCATAGGAACCACCTTTGAAAACGGAAAAGTTTTGGTGAAGCATTATAGGGAGTAGGAAAATTCAACTTTAATAGCTGAGCGTACAGGATATTATGTTTGGAGGAATGATTAGAACATTCAAACATCACGTGGTCAGGATCACAAACGAAAGTACAGTTGCTGGAGTGCAAAGAATACAATAAAGGGGCGGGAAAAGAGCAAAACGATACCGTGAGGATGGGAGCAAAGTGTGATCAAACCGCAGACGGGTAGATAGCAATAATGAGAAAACGTTTAAGGGTAGGAAAATAATAGAACCAAGAGCAAGAAGAGAGTCTAGGCCGAATAGAAATTTAAAATGAGTTAGGATTAAAAAAGGAGCGAGAATATACATACGACCAAAGTCATGCATTCTTTTGGAGAAGGGAAGTGTACGTTGTGTCCAGGAATTGGCTCCTTAATTTTAGCTATTTTCGATCGAATCAAAAACTAATTAGCCGACTCTTCTTCCTATCGTTTCTGGGTGGAGGTCTCTAGTAGGGGAGCCCAAATAAAAAAAAAAAAAAACGGAACGAATTTTATAGCAGAATAGAGTGAGCCCAGAAAAGAACTGTTACAGGTTTCAAGAAGGCCTTCGACTTTGGAAAATGATCGAGGAAATAAATTGGTCAATTTTGAATGAAGTATAATGCATAACATATATATGTATGTAATATCATCAGCCATTTTCAGAATTAATTAGGAAAAAAGCTGTAATTAATTTGAAAAAAAAAAAAAAGAAGTCTGATCGTGTCTTACGGTAAAGTTATTATAGGTTTCTTTTTTCTTCGAAAAGTTACATTTGAGCAAGAGAGTCATCGATGTTAGTGATACAGGTGTAAACTATTTACGATCGCAAATTAAATTAATGTTTGAAATTAAAATAAACGGGAAAAGGGCGAAAAATTATGAGGGATAATGACGGTTCGCCGTGAAGTGGAAAGTATAAAGGAGGAATGTTGTGGGACGTACAATTACTCGGATTAAACTGGAGAACGAAAAAGGAGATGCGGAATAGAGGAATACAATTAAGACGGTTCGTAGCTTGTATTTGAAGGCGTTTAGCATATATATATACGTATATATCTCTGGCTCTGGTTTCGGATGAAAGAAATGAAAAACAAAGGCCGGACAGAAAGGCGGTGATACAAAGGTTCAAAAGAAAATAAAATCAAAAGATACAAGATAAGAGACGGGAAAAGAATGAAAGGGTTAAGGGAAAAACAAAGTAGGAGATTTACAATTAGCAGCGCTGTGTAAAAGCAGGCCAATTTTAATTATTATAGATGTTCGATGATCCCCAAAAACCTAATGTATACTTGATCAATTACTGGTCCGGCTACTCTCGTCAGAAAACTGTATTTGTAACGCGATAAATCAAACATTTGCAAAAGGGCGCTTCACTTACATAATTGTAGAATAACGTCACAAATATTCTGTATACATCGGTACAGCGAGAATTGCAATACGGCATAGAATTCGTCGTCGTAATCATCTACCTAGTACTCTGCCGAGGAAGTACATATGAATAGACATGGTCGTTGACTTTATTGCAGCCACAAAGATAAGAAAAGGACGGTAAGTATAGTGAATAGGCCCTACATAGATATCTGGATTATCATTTGAGAGCATATTGGTATTAATGAGATACGTTGATTCTCCAAGTTTTAAGCCTCTATCTACTTTGCGTTTTGAATAAATCGGGTAAAAAAAATGAAAAATCCTATAATAATTTTTTTTTCTCAAAAACGGCTTAACGAATTTGAATGAAATTTGGACACATCATAGAGATATATAAAGGAGTGCTGTTTCGTCTTATGAATCGTTATCTCGTGTGCGTTCGTGTTCCTGTTATCAGCTGGGTAATCAGTTGTTTTGGCAGACCGGTGGGATCGCTTCATTGTTATCTATTTAGATAAATAATTTCGGGTTCTTCGCTGTCGCATTTAACTTTTACTTAGTAACTAATATCGATCTATTTTACGTTTATTTTTCGTCTTTACATTTTAATATTTCAGTTTGTCTTTCGATGCTTTAAATTCACTTCACTCTTTTTTTTTTATTTATTTTTTTTTAATTTTTATTTTCCTCTAATTTTTTTAAGCCAGTTGATCGATGAGCTCGTCTAGTGGGGGCCGCCCGGCGGCTCCTCCAAAGATTTAAAAGCGAAACCCAATGTATCGCTAAACTTGATGGAGGTTGACGCTGTCGGCAAGCGCAAACCTTCCGGCCCTTCCTCGCCGTCTGCGATTTGGCCAAGCAAGGATCTGTGGCTACCTCAACCAGATTTACCTAATGTCGCCACTTCAAATAATTCTAACAACAGTGCTAATACAGCTGTCGAGAATTTTATTATCGATAAAAGTAAAAATAATAATAATAATAATAATAATTCAATTCCAGCCCCGCCATACGTCATCTTCTGTACATCGCAGTAAGGCTTCTTCACTTTGGTGGAACAAGGAATGCGACACTGCCTTTAATATCAGTCGCGAAACCTTTAGAACCTTCCGTTCTAACCCTACGACTGAAAATTTTCTCGCTCACAAACGGGAAAATGCGAGAGCTAGGTTTATATTGAAATCCACAAGGAAGTCCTCTTGGAAAAATTTCTGTGCTAAGTTCTCTAGAACTACTCCTCTTTCGCAGATCTGGAAAATGGCCAGAGCTTTCAAATTCCCATCCTCTTCTCGCCCTTCCAATTTCAGTATCCCCGACGATAGCCTTTTTCCTTTTATTGATTACGTCGCTCGAGCTTATGTTCCTTCGTTTGATGAATTGTATTCTTCTTTTCCGGAAAATTCTCCTCCTCACTTCCTGACTTCGGCTTTCAATTTTAATGAATTAAAGTCTGTTCTCTCCAAATCGTCTAGCCCTACTCCAGGACTTGACGGTATACCCGATCTCGCTCTTAAAAACCTTTCTGAACTATCCCTCAGTTTTCTTCTTAGTCTTTTCAATTCCTTCCTTTCAAAGGGTATAACTCCTTCCTCCTGGAATTATTTTATAGTCATTCCCATTCATAAGAAAAATTCTTCCCTACGTCCTATTTCCCTGGCATCCTGTATTAGAAAACTATTTGAGGGTATGCTCAACAAGCGCTTTGTTTGGTGGCTAGAGCATAATAATATATTCCCTATTAATATGTTCGGCTGTTGGCCTGGTATTGGCCCTTCTGATTGTGTTAGTCTTTTCGTTTCTCACTTATACAAGTCTTTTATCCAAAAACATTTCACCCTACCTTCCTTTATTGATGTTTCCTCTGCTTTTGATAATGTTCATCTTCCCACTTTAAAAGATAAAATGACGGCAATTAACAACCCAATTAAATTCTCTTCCCTTATTATCAATCTCATGTCAAATCGTTCTATCCACTTCTCCTCTCCATCTCTTAACGTTCCAAGAAAGGTTTTCCGAGGTCTTCCTCAGGGTTCCTCCCTCAGTCCTACTCTTTTTAACATCTATACTATCAGTATAGCTTCTCTTCGTTTAAATTCCTATTCTTTATTCTTTGCAGACGACATCCTCCTTTTTTCCTCGTCTGAGGATGTTTTAGCAGCCTATGAAGCACTCAGTTCGTCGCTCATTGAGCTGGAACATTCTCTCTCCTTAATTAATCTTTTAATTTTTCCCTTTAAGTCTTCTTATACTATTTTTACCCTCCGTCCCTATAACCATGCTTTGGTCTACCTATCCTTAAACAATGTATCTCTTTCTCGTGTTAATTGCTTTTGTTATCTCGGTGTCTTTCTTGATAGTCGTTTGTCCTTCTCCGAGCACATCAAATATCTTTCTGCTTCCACTATTAAAAGGTTAAACTTGCTAAAAGCCCTGCCGCCAACTAAATGGGGTGGCGATCCCTATATTCTTATTTCTCTTTATAAATCTATTATCCGTTCAAAATTTAATTATTGTTCTTTTATTTATGGTAGTGTGTCCAAGACTCGTCTTTCCAAACTAGATGTAATTCAAAATTCTTGCCTTCGTCTCTGTCTTGGCGCTCTTAAATCCTCTCCAACCCCTGCTATTCTTGCTGAATCTAATTCGTCACTTCTATCCATTCGTAGATCTTATTTAGGCTATCGTTTCCTTGTTAAACGTCTTCCTTTCGCATCCTCTACTCTTGTTCAGTCTTATCTTTCGATTTATAACAGCTGGCGCTTCACTCCCAGCAAAACCCCTATTCTGGCTTTTATTTCACATCGTCCTGGTTTAATTTGGCCGTATATTATCTCTTTCAATAATTTCTCTTATTTTTCCTTCGACTTCGCTGACATCTGTCATCCTCCTAAGGTATTTATCCTCCCCTCATTTGCAAAAAATCTCCCCCAAGCCGTAATTAAACCGGTATTCTACAGCACTATCAATTCCCTATTTCCCTCTCATGTTATCATTTACACGGATGATTCGAGGGGGCCTGGTGGTGTTGGTGCTTCCTTCATCCTTCCTGATCTTAACCTCTCAGAATCTTTTCGCCTTCCCTATTTCTGTTTCATATTCATAAACGAATTATTCACTATCCTTCGCTCTATTATTTTCATTTCCTCTAATCATTTTTCCTCTGAATTTTTAATTATCTCTGACTCTTTGAGCACCCTTCAAGCCATATCCTCTCCCCTTCCTGATCATTCGTGTGACTTTGTTATCCTCCGTATACGTTTACTCATTCAAAATCTTTTCTATCTCCGTTCAATCAATATTGATTTGCTGTGGGTACCTAGCCACTCGGGCATATTTGGTAATGAAGCGGCTGATTCCTTGGATCGGGCTGCTGCTGCTTCCTCTCGTCTTTTTAAAAAAAAAAATCCATCCGATAACCTCCTATCAATTTGTAAAATCTTCCATATCAGATCATGGTATCGAATCTTTACGCTTCCTCCTTTTCTAATAATTATTCATTTCATCTGTCAGTTCAGCCTACTCTTCCTGCATATTCATGGTTTCTTTTGCGTCCCTCCCTTCGGCGTTCTGATGTTGTTTCCGTTGTTCGTATGCGCTTTGGCCATTCTTTACTGCTTTCCTTCAGATTTCGTTTCTCCTTGGTTTCTTCTCCACACTGTCCTCTCCATCCGGATTATGCAGTTATTTGCGACGCCGATCATGTGTTTTTCCAGTGTTCATCTCTCTCCGTGGAGCGTTCTGCCTTATATTCTTGCTTGGACTTCCTACCCCTTATTGTGCTTCCTATATCCTATCCTTTCCTTCCCCACTAATTATTCCTGCTATTTGTTCCTTTTTAGATAAAATTTCTGATCGGATCAAAATATAACCGACTTCTTTCCTTACCTTTTGTTTCTTGGTAAAGGTCTTTGGTTGACCCCCCCCCCCCAATATAAAGACTATACTCAGAAAAGATAACAGTTCATAATCTTTATAGTAATAATCGTTAGAAACAGGCGATATTTTCTGAAATGATTATTATTTTTTTTTTATGATAACGTTTTTGTACAATTTTAAAACTAATTTTTTTTTATGCCTGTTTTAATGTAGAATAACCTCTCAAGTTTATAAATGGACTTAGGACTGTCGGTTGTTGTTCGCACGTTGTTGCAATAATTTCCTATTTAGTATACGTACCATATTTGTCTAAAATCCCTAGACCAGCTGAAATACTCAACATTTTATTTAATAAAGATAATATTACAACCGTTATTGACGAAAATAGCGACGAAGATTAGTCACAAAAATTTAAAAGTAGTTTTATTATATAAAAAATTGACTTTCATTTAATCAATATATTCACGAATAATATTTATATTGATGTTTTAAAATTCAAAAAAGATACTCTAAATAAAATAAATATCTTTTTAAAAACACAGTTGTTTCCGAAAATTATTTATCATGAGTAATCACTGTGAAAGCTTTAAATTTTTACTCTAAATAAAATTATTAATATTCGAATATTATAATTAATTTTTTGGGCCCCTTTAAACATTGATGTTAATTTTTCCCTGACGAAGTATAATAAACCCCTACACCCGAATATCGTTCAGTTGACAGCAGCAACAATACAAAAATACTCCGACCACCTAATTTTCTTCACGGATGTTGCCAAGGCTATCCCAGAGGTTACTTCATCCCCAACCGTCTGTTCCTTTGAAGTCTGCGACGTGATTCGAAGCATTCGATTGAATGACAATTGCTCGGTACTGGATGCTGAAATATACGCAGTATTTTTCTGTTTGGAATATTTTCTTTCTACAGAGCATACATCACAGAAAGCACTCTGCTGGTATCTGATTCATCCGCGACTTTATTGACAATATCTAATCCTCTTATTAGACATCCTGTAGCAATTCGAACCCAGCAGGTATTATACAAACTTATTAAGAGACAGTGCCCCGTATCCTTTCTGTGGGTGTCCAGCCATCCGCTTGAGCAGCAATATATTGCCCCTTGCCAAGTAATAGCCCTCCACCACCTTATCTATCGAACATAATCTTCAATAATCTCACGTCCTCATGGAAAGCTCATTGGTCCTCGTGTCAGACTTTCTCAAGGTTAATTAAACCCTCAACCGAACAATGGTGGCCAGAAAAAAGCATTTCCCGTAGAGATTTCTGTGCACTTAGCCGCTTGCGCACAGGCCACACAGCCATGCCGCATAATTTTATTTTTCAAAGAACCTCATCTCCTATGAATTGCCCTTTCTGTAGTCAAGGTGTTGCTCCCTCAACTTCCCACATACTGTGCGACTGTCTAGCACTCTCACCCCACCGGCCCCCTTCTATTAATAGCAAAACAGTCACTAACATTCTTGAGAATTCCCTTAATACAATCTTATCTGTAACACAGTTTATCAGAACTAGCGGAATAAGCAGATATCTATGAAAACAAACTGCGCATCTTCGTACTGTAATAGCTACAGCAGTTAAACACTGTACAGGATGTTACTTTTACAAAAAAAAAAAAAAAAAAAAATGTTGAATATTTTAATCTACATGTGATAAAAAAGTCACGTTAGTTACACCACCTATAACTTAAAAACGGCTGGACCGATTTTCATGATCTTTGATTTGTTGGATTTGTTTCTCCTTCAAATAGCAGAATACGAAATTTTTAGACAAAATTTGTGAGGAAAATTCTTTCTTTTTTTTTTTTTTTGCTGTTTTTGGCCCAAAACGGGGGTTTACACAATTTCTTAACCGTAATTTTTTTGATTTTATGAAAGGGTTTCTGTGTTTTGTTTTATATTTTGAATTTCGCTTTTAAAGGGTTATCTGGTGGTGAGTTATGAATTTTTTAAGGGTGATTTTTTAGGTCGTTCTAAATTCCATATTGTATATTCTAGGCGGCTTCTTGCCGCCCAGGGTAATCGCTCAGCTTAAAGTTTTAAATTGTCATAAATAGAAGTTTAATTGTAATTTATGATCCAATTCTGATAAGTAAAACCGTTTCCGAGCTATTGTATAATTGAATATTTTTTTCGTTTGTGAACCATACTTGTTATTAAGGCGAATAATGCCTTGCTGCCACGTGAATTACATTCATTTTAATGTTATTAAAATACTTTTCATTTTGATTTTTGTACATTTATTGAACTTAATTCATTATGAGTATTAATTTTATCTTAATAAAAAACTAAATTTAATTCAGCTAATAAGTTAACACAACATTTACTTTTTAAGACAGTACGAAGTTCGCCGGGTCAGCTAGTATTTCAATAAAAACAAATTGTTTTTGAATTATTGTTTTGAATATTTTATGTTATTTGCACTTATAAATTACGTGTATTATTTTTTGTTTCGATACCCTTTATCGTTTTACCGATTCAGTTTGTTTTATTTGCTGTTAATCTCATGATAATTTGTGATTTTTGATGTAATACAATTTTTAACGTTATTCGCTGGAGTTATTTATTCGTTCATGTGAAATCAGTTAGTTCGTTTCGTGTATTTTTATTTTAATAAATTAATTGTCGCACATTTTATATATTTTAAGTTCGCGAAATAAATATATTGCTTAGTATTTTTACATACAATGTAATGTGGAAGCGAAGTGACTCGAGATCAATTATGTATAGAAGGAAAATGATGAAATGTCTCCCAAGATGTACTACTACTATTACAGGTTACTTGAATATAATAGCAACAATATAAAGTTACCAACTAGGCAAACGATTCGAATAACAAGAAATCAAAATAATAATATATATGACATTTATCCTAGAGGGTCTAGTCTACGAATCGATAACATAGATAATTCGGTCTTAATTAAAATACTGATTAATATTCCCAATCACATTTTAAACGAAAACAGTATTGGTGTATGGAAAAGGGAAGTAGTGAAATGGCTGAAGGAATGGTGTAAGGAATAAAAAACCAAACTAGGTCATAATTCTTTCCATTCAGATAATTCAGTTATGCAACTATTTGAATATATATTTTTTCTTTTGTGATTCTTGCGTTTTTCCTTTTCCGATACTTTTCTGCTATGTTACTTAAAGAAGAATAAGTATGCGTATTGAATACATAAACAACCTTTACGTTTGGCGTGTATGCCTATCTAGAATGAAAGCGTATATTATTATAAATATTTATAAGACATACATATATTAATTAAGGCGTATTTATTTCGATTTCGTTCAATAAGTATGAATAATTTTGTAATGTGTATAAACTGAATAAACGATAATAAGAGTGTCGGGCACTCACATAACGGGCATACCTGCCCTGTGAAACCCACAACCTATCTAAATAAAAAAAAAAAAAAAAAATGTTTATTTATATTTGCGATAAAAGTTATCATATTCGTCTTTTCTAAATAATTCGTTAAATTCGTTTCGTGTTTTATTTCCTGTTTAATAAATAACAGTTTTATTATGAAAAAATTTATGTTTTAAAATTCAAAAGGATACTCTTAAGTAAAATTATTGACCTCTCAATATAGTTTATGATTAATTTTTGAATATTTTAGTATTTTGATAAAAAAAAAAAAATTGTTTTCGTATTATTGTTTCGAATATTTTACGTAATTTGAGCTTATAAATTAATCGAATAAGCTTCTTTTCAGTTGTTCCAAAGGTGGAAACATTGTTAAAAAATTAGTTTTTATATTTTTTGCAATACGGCGTACCTTTTCGATCAATTTGTAAATTTGAGTGGTTATTTTACATTAAAACAGGCATAAAAAAAAATAGTTTCAAAACTGTACGAAAACGTTATTATAAAGGAAAAATAATAATTTCAGAAAAAATCGCCTGTTCCTAATGGTTATTACTGTAAAGATTATTTTATATACCTCTATGATGTGTCCAAATTTCATTCAAATCGGTTAAGCCGTTTTTGAGAAAAAAATTTTTTTTCGGAAAAACTTAAAATGGATAGAGGTCTGAAACATCTTGTTAGTACCAATTTTTCTCTCAAAAGATGATCTAGATATCTGTCTAGGTCCGGTTCACTATACTTATCGTTCTATGGCCTGTAGCTCGTACAGTACCATTTTCACAGTTCGGTTGAACTATTTCCACGGATTGCGTTGTAAATAATTTATAGCTGGAAGTTCTTTTCTTTCCTTTAGCGTCATATTTGACGAAATTTTTTTCCTTCAGAACAAACTTCTGCTTCTCAGATGGCGTATGCGTCGAAAACTCGGATTTGCACTATATGATTTCTAACGAGCACCTTTAGGTCCTTCGATGACAGCTTTTGACTTTTCTTTCTTATTGTTATTATTTTTTCCCCCGGTAATTCTGGAAAGAGGGTCAGTCAGATAATAGTCTAGAAACACTATCGCATTCAAATCTCGAAAGTCTCGCAGTGCATCCGCGTAGAATTTTTCGGCAAGGTAGCCAGAGGCCAATACGGAATAGAAAAGTAACCTAGGAAAGTGTGTAAATTAACAAAATTCGATTAGGATACAATTAAAGAAGTGCAGAAAACCGACTAAAAACGCATGACTCCCCTTCTTTTTATTATGTACTATTCTCGCACTCATACATACAGTACTGCAGGGAATATTAGGAGGGCATAGGAATAGAGGAAGATGCCCTGTACAATGGACTGATGGAATAAAAAACAAACAACTGAACTCACAATGGTAATAGTTACCAGGATGATAGTGGAATTTCGCGAAAAATGAAGAAAAGTAGTTCAAGATGTTTCGTATTGAAGTGGTTGTGATGTCACCAAATACTTTCATAATGGACTGAGAAGAACTCGCCACACATTTGAAGACTAAGCGGTTCAGCGTAACAATTACTTCTTTGCCGATACTGTTGTTGCCATTGCTTTCGCAGTTAACTCCTTCGCCGAATGTTCAACCGGTTGCTCACAATCCTCGTTCAACAAATTTATTTCCAACAACTCATTTGCATAACATTTTCCGTTCTTATTTAATGCTCAGTAATAACTTTAAGGCAGGCGCATTCGACGCCGACTCTGTTCATTTGTACACACTAAAAATACACTTTAATACACGTATACGGTCAAACTTAAAAGTCTGAAAACAGATAAGCAATTATTTTCCGTTCTGAAGAAAAAGAAAAAATCCTGTAAAATATTTCACAAGCCAGATGGTAGTCATAATTTAGAAATGAAGTTTATCGACGGCTGCCTTTTTATATATTCCAACAGAACCTAATAATAAGCCCATCCTCTTCGCTATTGAAAAAGCTTGCGTTCATCTACGGCTGGATAATGTAAGAAATTATGGACGATGACTATACATCACACGTCAAGTTGGAAAATCTTGACATCGGCTTTTAACGATAACGGCATATTTGAGAGGTTTTTCTTTTTTTGAAGACATTAGAAAACTGAAGTTTCGAGGAAAGCAACGTGCTAATGCGACTTTGTGAAAAATTTGAATAGCGGAGGAAAATCAAAAGAGTAATATATTATGTGCAAATCGCACAGTTTGTTTCTGCATTTTCGTAGGATTAAAAATTAGCTCCGACTTTTATTGGCAATGTTGAGAAAACCGTGTGAGTAATTCACATTCTAGTGCTTTTAAGTTCGGTCCACCAAAAACACAGAACACTATATTCTTTTCCTATCAAAATTAACATTATAATAAATAATTGTCGGAAACAACTGCGTTCTTTTTTTAAAAGAAGATATTTATTCGCTTAACGTTTCGACCAGCTTACACTGGCCATCATCAGAAGCAAACTGAAGTAACGAAAATTGCGATCGACAATAACATTAAAACAAGAACTGAAAGTCGTGAAAAACCCAAATCAAAACAAATAACCTACCTCTAAACAGGAAAGACCGACAAAACAATGAAAACCAGTCATACGGTTGACGAACTTGCATCTATAACAGCGACCAGGTAGGTTTCATTTTTCTTTTCCAACTCTGGGTTATTTGGTTTTAATTTTGACTGTGTCTCTTTAGGTACCCTGACGTCCGCCACCGCATTTCACTTCTTCTTGGCTTTTTGTTCCCACATCCCGCCGGTCCGAGTGGTTTCTTCTTTCGGTTGGAATTGCTTTGCTTTACTTCGTTTGGTTAAGCTTCCGTTGGTCCAATGCCCGGGGCCTTGCCCTCTGGTGCTTCCTCCGGATAGGTTTCGAATGGGTCCTCAGGTGAGGTTTGTTAACTTTTAGGCGGGGTTCCTGTAATTTTCACTCATCAGGCTAGGTGAACAGTCATTTTCAGGTGAGGATTCCAAGCAATTTTCAGGTAGTTCCCAGTCCTTGTTCAGGTAATTCAACTGTTTCTGTTGTAATATTTTATATTTTTGTTTTGTTCAGTTGCGTTTCACGTTTTTTTTTTTTTTTTTTTTTCTGTATTTAGTTTTATTTTTTATAAGTTGTTATTCGTTTTTCCCCCCTGCCCTAACTGTGACCCTATGTTTTTTGTTTTTTGTTCTTTTTGGTATATTTTTTTCTAATACCTTTTTCTCATATGTTTTTACATTTTATTATCTTCTGTTGTTATGCGTTTTGTCGGTTTTTCCCGTTTACATTTTGTGTTCCTTTTATTATTAATTTTTTTTTTCATATGTTTTTATATTTTATCTATCTGTTGTTATGCGTTGTGTCGGTTTTTCCCGTTTAGATTTTGTTCCTTTTATTATTATTATTTTTTTTCCTATGTTTTTATATTTTATCTATCTGTTGTTATGCGTTTTGTCGGTTTTTCTTGTTTAGAGGTAGGTTATTTGTTTTGATTTGGGTTTTGCATGATTTCTGATTCTTATTTTAATGTTATTGTCGATCGCAATTTTCGCTCCGTTCTTCAGTTTGCTTCTGATGATGGCCAGTGTAAGCTGGTCGAAACGTTAAGCGAATAAATATCTTTTTAAAAGAACACAGTTGTTTCCGAAAATTATTTATTATGAGTAATCACTGTGAAAGCTTTAAATTTTTAAAAATTAACATTGTTTTTTTTTTGTTCTACATTCGATTATCATATCCGCTTCTCCCCAAATACCAAATATCCTCGATCAAAATCGTTCGATTTTGCCAGAGATGATTAATTAGCGAGGCACAGCGTGGCTGGATCGGTTACAACGCGGTTGCCTGCTGGTTAAAAATCTTCGCAGTCTACTTAATAATAATAACGTTCGTAAATTGAGTGTGCCGGGAAAAACAGCGTAAAAACGCGCCACGTCCAAAAGACCGAGACAAGACAAACTCGTAATACGCGTGCCAGAATAGAAGTATCAAAAGAAAGTTCACGCTCTAAATTACAATTAGGGACGCGCTTAAATAAAGTTTCTGCTTCTTCTTTTCCTTTTTGTCCCGTCCGACCGAACGTCAGACATTTATTTTGTTTTGGACACGTTCTCGTATTCGGTGTACACGAGTTGCAACTGTCTGGAATTGTAATTTCCGATAGAGCTGACGCCAAACTGCTAGCGACATACAGCGCAACTGGCACACAATTCTAGCAGCGCGTTCCAAAATAGTAGTACGATCGCCACGATTAACGATGCACTTTGACTGTTCGGCAATGATTCGTTCAGAAGGTACTTGATCGAAGTTTTTTGCAAGATCACGTATATAGCGATACCGAATTGATACGAAAGTGCCCCCCCCAACGTAGTTTAGAATAGAAATGATTATGTTTGCGTTGTGGAGCTATAGAAAGAATGGAGTTATAAAGAAAAATGTTACCAGTATGGTGTAGAAATAGATAACACAAAAAATATAAATAAATAATAATGAAATTAATATAAGCGCAAAAGTTATTCACATCTCCGAATAAACCATTAAACTTGCGTAAGGATATAATATCACTGCTTTCAGTATTTTAACATTTTTATTTTTTACCGGCACAACATTATCAAAAATAGTTGAAGTTGCTTTTTTGATGGATAGCTATCGATAGTGAGTCTTATTTTCTGGCGACCTTTGAAATTTTTTAATCTATTTTTTCATACGCCTTCTTCATATCAGCGAATAATGGATAGTAAAACTGATTCCACATACAGAAATGTAAATAGTAATTTTACAGATTTTTATTTATTTATTTTTTTCAATATAATTTTTTTTTTTTTTTGAAATTAAGATGTTCATCTTTATAACACTTTCACTTAATTTTCCCTGAGATTGTAAACAATTTATTGCGACATACGTTGACAATAGTAGAATAATCTTTTTCATTTCGTCATAAAGAAATGAAAATGTAAACATTAGTCGTTCGAGCAAGGTCTTATCGATTTAGTTCGAACGTTTTCCAAACGAATGAACTATAGGGCGGAAACAATTTTTGAAATAGTAGATTACGCGTTAGCGCATTCGAATAGATACAGCGAACTCGTGTCAAGTAATCAACGGGTAGTCGACTTTTATTTATCTGTATCGATTGGTTTCGATTCAGTTGCTCAGCACAGTTAGACAGCTTTACTCGAAAAAGCAGCATTTAATGGATTTAAAATAGAAATAATTGACCTAAAGTGCCGAGTTAATGCTCGGATCAGTTGAAAAAAAAAAAAATGTCACCGAAAAGCAAAAACGAATTATGGTTTTTTTCGACTAATTAATTCGTTTTCCATTTTATGAAAAAAGAGGAAACAAAGTCCTTTTATTTTACGGAATATTCTGAAATTCTTCACCGGGGCATTAAACATCATCGGTGAGTTTCTTCTTTATGATCGAAGATGAAGTTGTGACAGTACACGAATGGGAAGAAATGAAGGAAAACTATTTCTTCCTTTTCATCTTTTACCGAAATATATTTTTAATAAAAGGCAGGCCGAGTTTTGTCGAATTAGATGTGCCACATACAAAAGATAAAATGTTACTTTGATTTCGTGTCTTGTAGTAATTATTAAGGTCGCCTTAATCCCCTATTTACTAGCTCAGCGACGCTTACTTCTAGCATATTCCATCTGACTTATATGTTTTATATATATATATATATATATATATATATATGTATATATACATAGTAGTGCCCCGTATCTGTGTCGATATAATAAATAATTAATTTTTGAATAATCTAATATTTTAATAAAAGAATTTAAAATTCAAAATGATACTCTAATTAAAATCATTAACATCCCATACGGTGTATAATTAATTTTTGAATATTTTAATGTTTTCATTTCGATAAAATTGTTTTTTCATAATGTTATTTGCACTTATAAATTTTCAAATAAGCTTCTTTTCTGTTGTTTCAAAGGTATAAGTATTGAAATAAAGATCGAATTTTATATCAAAAAATTAGTTTTTAGTTTTTTTGCAATATGGCGTATACCTTTTTGATCAATTTATAAATTTGGAAGGTTATTCTAGATTATAAAAGATTGTCCAAATTTCATTGAAGGATCGGTTAAGCTATTTTTGAGAAAAAATTTATTTTCATTTTTCCATTTTTTTCCTCGATTTATTCAAAACCCAAAGTAGACAGAGGTTTAAAACTTGCAGGATCAACGTATCTAATTAGTGCCAATATACCCTTAAAAGACGATCCAAATATCCTCTCTGGGGCCGATCGTCCTATGGCCTTTAATTACAATAAGTGTAATGATGTAAAATACGTGTTGTCAGCGGGGCGACCTGTAATGTATACTATCGTATGCTCAATTCTGATGTCACGTCACTCTGGCTTCTCCAAATTCCTCCAGTTTCACGATTAGATCAATAAAAGAACGGAGAAACCACCCAAGCTAAACAAATAGCTATCGCACAGCGGCTCGGGTTGCCGTGTCCTCCGAACTATCAACCACGCCTGGAGGCTCGTGTTATGTGTCACGTAATAGACGCGAATAAATTCAAATTATTGATAGAAAAGATATATTCATACACAATTAGACCACGCGTCGGTGACTAGAGTACTTCGGAACAAGGCAGGTGATCGACACATTTAACAGATAAACAACGCGAATATGAAAATATTAAAAATTCTTCACACGTATTAATTATTATGTCGACGGACAAATAATTTAATTTAAAAATTGATGCGGGTCCGCTGACCACGCAACGCTTCAAATTACGATAACTCTTTTTAGAGCAAAACGGATACTGACTCTTGACGAACGAGCGCAAGACTCGCGAAATCCCAGGTAGTCGATCAGCTGTCGGTACTGCCCGACCAGTCGCAACGACACATCATGCTTATCAAACGCGTAATTTTTAGCAAAATTACGTCTCTTTAGTCGGGCAGTGTATCCGCGTCTAGCCTTAGTTAATTCTACGTTATTATAATTGTGTTGGTACGGCATCGGAATTATATTCCAACTTCCCAACCGTTCGAACCATTTAATCAGCTACTTTACTTTACTCGGTTCGAACATTACGAGAGAATTATATACGAAATACTATGCTGTGTTGATCGATAATAAATAAAATAAGGAATATAAAATTTAATCGATGTTTTTCATTTCCCACAGCATAGTAAAGCCAGAATTCCAAACACAAAATCAATATTTTATTTACGTTACTCACTGTAGGCTCATGACAATACAGAAACCAATAAACGACGATGACCATTAAAAAGTGAATAGATAAATAACTTAACGATATTTCAAGATAAATCAAGGGGATAATTTTTAATTTGCCCCATCATTAAGTCCGTTGTCCTACATAAGGACCTGGTGACATAATGTTGCTTTTACGATTTTCTTCCATTTAGTATCCTTACAGCTTCCTCTTAGGTATTCACGTTATTCAAAATTATCATCTGCCGTTTTGCGAAACTTATGTTGGTTCATTACAATTGAACAAGCCTCGGTATTAATCAGTTTAAATGTTTTAAAGCTTTGCCTGGAATTTAGATGACTAATTTGTGTTAGAACTGGCGCCAATTTTAATAAAACTCCCCGGCTTAGAAATTGCGCAATTCTATAAAAACAATTCAAAGTTGGACTCGCAGACTCTTCCGAAAGAAATTAATGAAATATAAATTAAGGATTTTTAAGGGTCGGGGAATTATATTTCTTAATAGGGAAAGGGTTTTCCAGCTCAAAATTTCTTCCAGATTTTTTCAATTCAAATTAACCGTAGATAATTAATCATTTAATCGTTAGCCCTTTTTCGTTTCTCATTTAGAATGTCACCTATATCACAATGATTCCAGGTTAAAAAGAAATTTACAAAATCCTACCGCAGGATATATTCCTAATATTCAGCCTTCGGACTGCGTTAGTCTGCACTACTTTATTATTATTTCGCAGACTTGCGATAATTGCGATTGCCATCATTACGGCGAAAGGGTTCTCATTAATAATCTTAAAACCGGTGTTGTTTTAATGTATAGCGTCTATCTCGCGCGCTCCCGGAGCCCCGAACAACAGGTAACTGTGCATAATTCGTCGCGCTCAGTCGGACACTTCATTAGCAACCGAGTGGTCTAGCTGCTAAGTGGTGGTATCTATGCGGCGATGACTTTCGTAAATCGATTAAACTTTCAAAGAGCAATCTCCTGTTACTGGAAAACTCTGCGTATAATGAATTTGCAGTCGCAGGTGTACTCAAAGTCTTATCAATTTGAAGTTTACGTTTTGATGTTGCACGTGAGCCGACACCGACGCTAAGACCCGGTTTATGTGTTAAGTCGACGGCAAGCTGCCAATTGAAATTCCGAACTGCCTGTTGGAGTGCAGTTAATTAAACGGCATTCGAAAGCCGAGCTCCAGAACAAGCCGATTGTTATTCGACAATTAGCTCCGTCAGCGGTGTTTTTATTTAGCCGGCTCGTCGTATCTCGTTCTCGGCGAAACTCAGAAGCCGCACGCGCAACGCGTGCTAGCTCGGCAATAATTATTATTGCGAATTTTGATTGTCGCGCCGAAAATATCTGCTGCAAATGTCTACAGTTACCCGTTGCTTGGGTCAGTTACTTTTGACGTCCTGCGCAGAAGGATTTATTAATTCCGAAGAACTTTCCGAGAACTTTACTGGCTCGGCGGGCAGTTCTTCGGTCGGCTAGAATATTGGCCAACTTTCGGAAAGTGTTGCTTTCAACGTAAACGGTTTCTAATGGAATATCCACTTCACTTTCCGCATTTACCTTTTAAACGGATACGGCAACGATGAAGGAAACAACTTGAATGTTGTTTTTTGGGCCCGGCAAAGCAGTAGAATAATACAAATAAATTCCTTCAGCGAAAACATCGTTAACGAAAATCGCCGTCAGGCAGGCATTTGAATTATGTTAACAATGAGAAAGAGCATATTGCATGATTTTGTACAAGATAGAATTTCTAGAGACGACAGATAAAATATTTTACAAATCCGAGATACTCGGGCGGATGACAGAAGCGTATTTTATAATCGCCCGGATAACTTTTTTTTTTTAAGTATAATACATATGGTAATAAAATTACGAGAAAGCGTAAAATGTATTCTTAATAACAACATCGATAATCGAGCATCACTAAAACAAACAGTCCCCATTTATTCTGGAAAGCTGAAAACGGGAAAAATCGGATTAACAGAAAAAGAACATCGTCAATCGGACTGCTGTCGGTTCAAAATGCCCCGAATAAGTATGGAGCGGAAAGAATTTAAAGAAACTAAATATCCATAAAGAAATGAAGAGAGAACTGTTCCAGTTAATGTAAGAAACAGATTAAGTATAAATTGGAATAGAAAGACTTAAGAGAATGAACTGAGGTTGAAGATACGGATAAAGAAACGTTGAATGTTAGATAGTAAGGGGAAGGAGAAAAAACCCCTCAATATTTTTTTGTAGTAAATAACATGAACAATTTCGCACGAGAATGGGACGTAGGGTAATCATTGAAAACCACATCAGCGAATTCGCTTGCGCTTAGGTGTATACATAATCGTTAATGAAAGATGAGCTTTTATGGAAGCTACTGAAAAGGAAAAATAAGGGACTTTCGAAAATTGACGTGACAAGAGGTTATATGTTCTCAGTTGACAAAAATGTCCTTTTTAGAAACCCAAATATACTAATCTCATTCAAAGTATTGAAGATTTCACTGCAAAAGGAAAACAACATTTCGAAGTTAGTGTCAAACACTGTACAAATTATTATGAAATTCTCTACATTCTAAAAAAAAAAAAAGGTAAATATACAAGTATACATATATATTTATACATATATAGGTGTTTATGGTTGAAATAAATACAAGGTCAACATCTTGCAACTACTAAAAACTTCCGGGCAACTCGCCCGTTCATATACGATAAATATTAAAATATAATAATAGTTTTTTAAGAAAAAAAAAACAATTTTTCGATAAATTAAATATTCCGGTTAAAAAATCGCTCTATCGTATGTATGTGCATAATAAGAATATACGATCGGCATTGAGTTTTTATTTGAAACTTAAGTTTTCATAAATAAAATTTTGGCCTTACATTAAATTTTACTTCGTTAATTTTGTTAAAAAGTAAATAAAATAAAAAAAAAAAAAAAGTATGGAAATACCGAATTTAAAGTATAGTTGAAAATAAAAATAGATTTGCCACAAAATTTATTACTTGATTAATATTCGTTTAGATCTTATGTTCGCAACTTTTCCTTGAAACTTCTGCGGACATTTAATGATATCGTTATGATTGATTAACTTTTTTTTTTTTTTATGATCAACACTTCTGTATACTTCATATGCAGCTCTACTGAGCCATTACGGCATATTGAATGTGGTTTATTTTTAGATTTGTAAGATCAGTTTGGTTGTTCTAATGACAACACTCTGTATTCATAGCGGAGGGACACATCTGAAAGAATGTATCCTAAACACAGAACCTTCTGTTTGTTACGCAAGCTCTGTAAACTGAGGAAATAGAGGGCTGGTTGCAGAATAGGCAATTGTTGGGAAGGAGCGAATTAATGAAAAAATTATCACCGGTAAAAGCAGTGTGTTATGTTGGCCGTTTATGCCCCCGGTAATGTTTGCACGTGATTCCCTCGGGAAGCCACCGTGATCTTTTATTTCTGATTTCATTTCAGTTATTAGTAGGAAAGGCATCGATGAGGAGGGAAGAGTGGGTAGTTAGTATTATGAGACGTTGGGGAATTAACTGCTGAGCGGACAGCCAAAGCTCGTTTTTCCTCCTTCCCTATTTCAGCATGCACCAAGATTCATATGAACGATACTCAACGCTCTGTCCTGGAAAGCTAAAGGGGAAGATCGTTAAAGAGTTATAGAGGGTGTTTAGTTTGATTAATTGCTAGAAGTTTTGTAGATGTCAGGGAATATGGTGGCCAGTAATATTTTTTAGATCCGGACTATCCTGCACTATTGACTATATTGTAAGCATGGCGTATGAACAAATTTTATGAAGTCGTACATGCGTCATTTAATAATGTCTCACATGAACGCAGGTAGTAGGCAAGTTATCGGATTGTATCAATAGAGTGGTCGGAGTATCTCCTTATCGTTTCTAGTACCTGAACAGAGATATTAGCAGAGCTTGTTTCCCCTTCATTTGATGTGCTAGGAATATATTCAAAATGATATTTGTTGATTTGTCTACTGGGGTAGCGACACGGTTGGAAAAAGTTACGGTATGTTAGTTGTATTAAGGTGTCCTAATAGAGTAGGCCATGCCTCCTGGCATAAAGAAAAGGATGCGTGATCTATTAAAATGGAGGGGGTTTATTGAAATATATTTTTTGTTTTATCTAGAATTTATACTAGTAAATATGTTATTGACCGGTCAGCAGTGATGAGTAGCTTGGCACATTTTGGTCGTGCGGCAACGCAACGTCCGGTTTAATTTTTTCGCAGCTCAGATTTATTTTGACGCGCCCGCCTCCTTTTAAATGCGTAAAAAATAGTATACAAAACGCCACGAACTCACGATTGAGACTGCTAATCGACAGTCAAAGAAAACAGTCAACATCTAGTTCAATCTATTGCGCTAATTAAGCTTGCAGCCGTAAATCCAAATTAAATCTCCTGCGGTCGATACGGGTACGACTTTAAGCAGCCTGACATGGTTTTCTCTCCGGTCGCCAATCAACAGACATGATACAAATTTTGCAAAAGTACCATACAAGTCGAAATTTCAAAGAATAATTCGATACCGCGATGCAACTCTATCTTAGTAACCTCTTAACAATGGCGATTGTCGCGAATACAAAAACGGTATCAATTTTTTTCATCGTTTGCTGATGGGAAAGGCGATCTCGATTGAAAACGTTTAAATTATGCAGTGTACAGTACTGCTCGTATGTCTGCTGAAACAAAAACCATTTTTTGCTGAAATTTTCTATCAATTCTAAAAGAAAATTCCGCTCCCACATGCTACTCCATAAAAAATTTCACTATTGCATTTACTGTTACCGAGTTTTGCACACTGACGACTGATGAGGGCATCGTGATGCGAAAGATGGTATTAATGGAGAATGGTTTTTAAATAACTGCAGGGACTAGCACGCTCTGAGGAAAAGTCCGGTTCTTTTTTTTGAACACTTAATGTACGTCAATTAATTTAATTTCTGTTTTCGCCCGTTACATTAACGGCCAGAGACGGGATAAATGTGCCGCACGTGTTTACAACTACTTGTACTCGCCTTGAGAAGTGGAAAAATAATAAATTTTTCCACTTGAGTTTTCGAAACTTTGACACGACGTCACACATGTTGCCGGTTAAGTTAGTTGCGAAGTTACGGCATATACATGGCGTTGTGTGTACACTGGTTTAGTAATAGCGCTAAATGTTTCGCGTTATTTCCGAAAACCAAAGTATAATTTATATAAATTGTCTAGATGGCGTCATAATAAATCAAAAAATTCTACGTAACAAACAAAATTATTGCCGTTATTTTAGGCGACTATTAAAGTTTTAGCTTTGAACATGTACATCTCTGCTGGTAAGTTTATAACTTTTTCATTTTAGGCTTATTAAGATTTTATTCGTACAGAGTTCAACGTTTTTTTAATCTTTTGCCTGTTCCGTCGAGAATTAAAGTTTATACATTAATTCACGATAAAAAGCAAAATGACGTGTCATAACGATGTGAAATGCTCTTGTGAGAATCTCTGTTTACCGAGAATACATTTTCACTTGTATGATATTCGACCGGTTCGCGCACTCTATTCTATTACCTGTACGCGTATGTAATATTAACAATACTTTGGTAATAACGGTGAAAGTAACGTGTTTCATCAATTCACGACGTTGCTCTTCGGTAAAATATTCAAAACGTGTTTAAAGAGAACCTACACTTCAATAGAGTAAATCGAAAAGTGGCCTTTGGTATTTTTAACACTTTTTCATTACGAGGGACGGTAATGTCTCTTACCAGAATGTGAGAAAGAGGGGGAAATCACGCAGTCGCTACCACTTTTAAGCTACAAATGAATTATAGTGCAACGTTACACACAGTTCGTTGCGAGGCTAATAGTAAAATAAACATCCGGGGTTGCGATATTGGTGCAGAATTTTTATTTTGATTACAGTTTTCGATCGACATCAAATGAAGAGCGGCTTATCTGCCAGGCGCTTTCTTTGCTAAACTTGTTTTTAAACATTAATCTTTAGAAATAGTTGACGCGAGAAATGAAAAAAATCGCTTCAATCCGGGCAACAGGCCGACCTTTGCAATATGAAAAATCCGCCTTTACCCCTTTGAAGTAAATAAATTTCAACATCAAAGTGTACATCGAACTGAATCAACAGGTAGCGTTAACAACTGCTGACAGCTCCACTTTCGCTCGTGAAAGCTACCAAATTCATTTTCATCCTCTAAATAACTTTAATATCCTCCCGCCGTGCAAGAAAAATTTCGTAGCGCGTTTTAAAAAAGGTTTTTACCTCGTTTCTTTTTCCGCATACAAATTTGAATTATTGATTTCGTACATTTTCCGAAAACGAAAATTAAATGGCTGCGTCGGCGTTATTATTGCACATTTTTCTCTATGCATATTCCGGAAAATATACGTACGCTACGCCTCTCTTCTTTATAGTGCCATAAACAGTTTCTGGGCGTAGGCGATTACCTCTATTTGTACGTTCTAGCTGTATAAATGTAGTGTTCATGGCAACTGTTGTATTCGAAACGCGACTATACACGCGAGAATTCATACTGATGTTGTGAATGTAGTTAGATTTATCAGTGTCCTAACTGTGTTTGCTTATTACATACAATACGTGCTGCCATTGTCCTACACACGTGCCTATTAGCGTTTATCGAATTATTTGTAATAATTTCTACAGTCGCCTGGGATCGAACTTAGGATCTCTGTAACGGAAGTCAAGTGCCTTCTAGCAACTAGGCTATCGTGACAACCGCTTACGCTTCAGCTTTTAATTTCGGCATTAGATTCGTTTATAATGCGCACGACTCTTAAATAGGTTTAAAGAAACATTACTGACACGCATGATGTACCGTGCACGTATAATTCACGTTCGATTTTTTTTTTTTAATGCCACAATTTTGATGATATCCTTCTTTGAAACAAAAAGGAGCGGTCTTATTTCTCTACTAGGCCGAATTTTTCTATCCAAAAAATTATTTAAAAAAAAAAAAAAAGATTAATGCTGTTTCAGCGTAATTCGGGAGATTATCTGCCGATATTCAGATAGGATCGGTGTAAAACGATATACGTCGTTTTTATTGTTGTGGACAAGAGATTATGGTTTCGTTGTTGGGCAGAAGTTACTTTGTTTCTCTATTTACCGACTTACTCTATTTATATATTCCCAATTTTTAGAAAAAGTTTTAGAGCGGATATCTTTCGTTAAGAGTTAGTCGAAACTACATTTTGTTATGTTTTGCCGCCGACAGCATTACATCAAAAGCTACATTTATTGCTGTTATGATAAATAGGTGTTTTTGTTTTCAAAGTCGAGGGAAAATTTTAATTTTCATTTATTCATTCGACCAGTGTTGGAATTAAAACAAACCCAGAAAAGAACATTTTATGATAGAATCATTACTAGAAGTCAAATTAAAATGCAAATAATTTTAAAGCAGAAAAATTGTTCTACGAATAAAATGCTTTTTTACAAAAAATAAATACCGACTTCAAGGTTTATTATAAAAATTTAAAAATGCACTAAAAAGTAAAAAATAATTACTCCCGATAAAATATATATATCAGAGTGATATAACTTAAGGTGATATCGTAATTCTTATACAACATTAATTTTTTGGAGTTGGCATCAAATTCATATTAAAAGAATAATTAAAAACTGCATTAAATGTTGATTAAATTGTTCCTAACATGAATTTAATTCCAACTCCAAAAAATTAATGTTGTATAAGAATTACGATATCACCTTAAGTTATATCACTCTGATATATATATTTTATCGGGAGTAATTATTTTTTACTTTTTAGTGCATTTTTAAATTTTTATAATAAACCTTGAAGTATCGATATTTATGTTTTGTAAAAAAGCATTTTATTTTTTACTTTTTAGTGCATTTTTATTCAATTAAATTAAAACATTTATTTCCACGGTAAAGACACCAAAAGCTACATTTCCATGGTAATTTGGCAAATTGATAGTATTTTAAGTCAAAAATCTAATCCGACGGTGAAAACAATCATGAATGAAAAGCATCCAAAAAGCTTCAATCTCCCGCATTATTAAGGATAACTCAAAAACTATCGGTCGGACCTTGATCAAATTTAAATGGGACCACATGACAAACGCCACCTTTCAAATAAAAGAAGAATCATCAAAATCGGTTCATCTAGAAGAAAGTTCTGTGGTAACACACATAAAAAAAAAAAAAATAAAAAAAAAAAAAAAAAAAATACAGTCGAATTGAATACCTCCTCCTTTTTTGAAGTCGGTTAAAAAGTAAACGTAATTAACAGTATTTCAATTTTTTTCTAGAACAAGTTTTTTGTGCTTTAAACTATATGCTTTCTAATTTTACTTTTAGTAATGATTTTATTATAAAATGTTCTTACAATTTGTTTTAATTTCATAGGTTGTTTTATTCAACACTTTGGCGAAATTGAAAATTATTTACTATCACGCCAATAAATGTAGCTTTTGGTGTAATGTTACCGGCAATAAAACGTGCCTGTGACGAAACGTGCTCCCTCGACAAAAAAGTCGATGACCGTCTTGGTTTGGCTTAACGTCATTTTTAAAAATGTTTCGTCCTAGATGACAATACCTGTGTTTTACGCGAGAAAGCGAGTTTCCCTGTGGTGACAAATGATTTTTGCTTTTTTTGTAGGCCTTTCTCGAAATTTCGAATTAAACCTCAAACTTTCATTACCAAAAAAAAAAAAAAAAAATCCGTTGTGCGCGTGACTTTTTTGTAAAACTATTGAATATTAAAACGAGCTAGTAGTAAATAGATACTATAACAGAAGAGTCCAAAATTTAGACTTTCCACAATTGACCCGTTTTTGAGTGATGGAAAAAATGAAACCCTCCAAAAGAAATGTTCCTTTAACCCAACCGATTGTAACCAAAATCGGAAGCATACATTAGATGTTATAACATATAGAAAAAAGTCCTCAAAACGAGCCAAGAGAAGTACCCCTCTTTGACCCAACCGATTGTAACCAAAAAGGGAGATGCACAACTAGAATAGGAGTCTTAAATTAAAAATTTCAACTACTTGCGATTAATCGTTTTCGATACGTACATACCTATATACGCATGCCACGAAAAAACACTTGAAAACGGATCCAGGAGTGGTCAAAATGGTTATTTCCGTCGCCACGAATACCGTATTTCTTTTTATCATCCATATGAGGTAGTGTAATCCGGGATGGTCGAAATATCCGTTGAAATATGGCATTAAAAATTTTTCATGATTACAATACTTCCTTTTACAAGGAAGGAAAGGTAAACTTTTACATTAAGTATCCCAGTTCATTCTGACTTTTAGTTCAGTTTATTCTGACCTTTCACGGTTCATATTTTGGTTTGGTGGCTTGTTTATTTTCTTTTTAAATATTTTATTTTAAAAATTTTTTACTGGCTTCCACTTTACACTATCAGTTTGCTTTGGTGGCTTGTTTATTTTCTTTTTAATTACATTTTTATTTACTGGCTGTCACATTATACTACTCTTGTCCGACTGCTTTTATGTTCTTTCATTTGAATTTATTTCATCTTGGAATATGCCAACAGAGAAATTAACCTTTGTGACACGTACTTCGATTTAGTACGATTTACGAAAGAGGAGATAATTTATGTGTATATTCGACATCGCGTTCTTCCGTATTTCGATTATTACTCATTAAATGTGTTCTCTTTTAATAGCTTCACAGTGAAAATTTAGTTTATTTCTGGGAGTTACATTAAAATTATAAAGTTCGATCGAAAAAACATTCTACATCGTGCCGGCCGGAGCGCTTGACTTCCGTTAAGGTAGTCTTCAGTTAGATTCCAGGGTAGGACAGAAATTATTACAAAAATTAAATAAAATAATCGCTAATAGAATGACATGAAAAGCAATGGCAAACAGTCATATGTGCGCTAGTTAGTATACAGCAGACACACGCACGGGGACCGCATTTATATAATAGTATAAATGAAACAATCACAATACCAGTGGCAAGTGTAGTATTACGTGTGTTCACATTTGTACTGCATATTTGCCATGAACACTAAGCCTGTGTCTGTACAGCTAAAGTGTACAAATAGAGGTAGTCAAAACGCTCGGGGAATCGAGAAATTCGACGGAGGAGAAATATTGCACATAAAATTTATTATAACGCTAGAAAACACTATTTTCTTACAACTTGTAACATACGAAAAATTAAGATGTTAAAATTAACAATTGCACTTCGGTGGAATTGGAACCAACATATACATCACGTAATAATCAATTAAACTAAACTCATAGCCAGAATGTATATTTGCTGGCTAGGAATTGTATAACTTATGTGTTTGTAATATTTTACAGGAAAAAAACAAAAAGAGCGATCTTGTCCCATCATATGAGAGTGTACGGACAGAGGATGGTGGATGTTTTTGGCCCACATAGACTATAAATTTTTTTCAGATTTACGAAACGCTCAACTTTGCCCGGATAAAAACCATTTTAAAACTACATAAATAATATTAATAATAATTATTAAAAAAAAAAAAAGTAATAATCATTAATTTATTAATTCAAAAAATGTAAAAAAAACACCGAAAAAGTTTATGATTTTGTTGTTTAAGAATCATACACTCCCATGTAATTAGATGGCATACGTTCATATATTGTTTTTTCTATGCTGTCACCGAAGCCTATTAGTTGCTAAGGTACTTGACTTTTGTCACGGAGGTACCGAGTTTGATTTCGGGCGACGATTGAAATCATTGCAAATAATAAACAAATGTAATAGTCGCGTGGTAGGCAATGGCAAATCACCGTATATAGTATCACAAGCGGGCGCATTGGTACATATTTGTGTCGCGGTAACGATCGATTACGATCAGTTCTAAGCTTAATTTTGCGTGCACACTAGTGTTGCATACAATAACTGCCATGAAAACTACCCGTATCTGTACAACTAGAAAAAACGAATAGGGCAATCACGACGCCTAATAATATCGAGTGTGTATATATATGTATGTACACATACATATATATATATATATATATATATATATATATATCGCTCATTATATTTTTTCTATGAAATATTAAATTTTTTTACAAAAATCTAATCGTTTTGGATAGGAAACATAGCCTATAACCGTCCCGAGTAGAGTACCTTTCAAACAGCGAACGAATTTTTAAAATCGGCCTAGTAATTTCTGAGCGAATCACAAAAAAACAAACTTTTTCTTATTATTCACCTATATATACACACATACATGTCTATACGCATATGTACATATATACATATAAACGAAGAGCAGACAAAAAGAAAATTTCGCCCAACAGCGGGAGTTCTTGTCAATCTTTTTTTATACCTTTTTGCGTAGAAATTCGACTATATGTAGAAATAAGAGGACACGAATAAAAATGGGAACCATTTTCCGCTTGTAAAATCAAATATCATCGTAGTTAAATGGCGCAAAAAATCGCCTTGACAACGTTATAATATCGTCACCGTTCCGTCGAGAACGCAAGTTGTTAACTTTGTGAACTATACGCGTGCGGTTTATGAAATGCGATGTAATGATTTCTGCTCATTTCGTGAATTGCCCGAAATTCAACACATTGTAAAACACGTTGCTACATAATTTATGGAATAACCGAAAATTTACCTATTCTAGTATTTGCTCGTGACGCGTATATTTAAAAAAAACTAAAAAAGGAGAAAAAAAAGAATTAAAAAAAATTCCAAAAGTGTTGTTCAATCACGCTTTAATTAGGCAAAAAAATAAAACAAGAAAAAAGTAAGTTAGAAATAAACGCTATCCTTAAAATTAGGAAATAAATCCCATGGAACATATTTAATGTTGATTAGTTCATCTCCATCGTATTCAAAAGTATGGATTTACTAGTTTGTTTATTTTATTTATTTATTTGTTTAAATTTACGTGCCATGCACAGCAACTATCGGCTAGATGCACGGATAAATATAGATTTATATGTTAAATAAATGAATTACGGACTTTATTTTGCATAGTATAACTTTGAATGGTGCAGGAAACTGATTAGGTTCGAAAGGATAATAGGGCCATCAGAAAGGATATTAGACAAGGAGGAGGAAAGGTTATGTGTTAATCTGAGGGAATTGAACTGAGGACATTCTGTGATGACATGGAGAACAGAAAGATCAGAATTACATATGCTGCAGATTGGAGCCGGTACTTTTTGCAGTCAGTAACCACGTGTGAGTTGCGTATGTCCCGGCCGGAGTCTGGTAACGATTACATCATTCCATGGTTGGACATACTGCATAATTTGGCGAAGTTTATTTGAACACGGGATGGCCAGCCATCGTTGGTTCCATAGCGTGCCCAGAGCCAATTTTACGGTAGCGAAAGAAGTCTGAAGCTGGTACCGGAGTGTCTGGAACAGGGAGAATCGCTACGGCTTCTTTGGCAGCTCTGTCGGCCAACTCGTTTCCAGGAATTCCCGAATGACTTAGAATCCAGAGGAATGATATCGCATGAGACGGAGCAGATACCTGTAGTTTGATTATTTCCTTCGCTATGGGGTGTTGTTTATCACTGAAAACATCGAATATAGAATTTAAAGCCGCAACAGAGTCAGAAAAGATTACTACTGAATTGTCTGTTTCCTGGTTCAAGAAGAACTGAAGTGATAAGAATATTGCGTAAAGCTCGGCCAAAAGAGCGGAAAAGAATTCAGGCAGTGAGCACCGAATTAGCACGGAATTTTATCACCGAAAACTCTACGAAAGTGTCGGAGATAGATGCGTCTGTAAAGAAGACTGATACATTACGAGCATATGAAGATATCTTTAGTTTAGCCTCCTCGAAGATGGAATTTACTCTTCTGCAGCAATTTAATGAATCAAGATCCAATTTGACTGGATTGTGGTTCCGTGGCGGAATGACTGCGACTGAGTGAGAGATTATCTGTGGTTGTTTCACATTCGTAATTGATAGTATCCGCGCTGATAATGTGACGAGATTGTCTCGACTGCTTCCATTCCAGCTTGAAGAGTAGTTGATATTACACGCGGAGGTCTGAAGTTTGAGGCTATGCATTGGGTATAGAAATTAGACAAGCGAACCATTTGTTGAATATCTGGAGGTCATTCGGAGGTCTCTGCGTGTAGACTATCGATGGTAGTAGTGCGGAATGCTCCTGTAGAGAGCCGAAGAGCAGTTTGTTTACTTTTAGTGGAATTTGGAAATGATTGATTTGAGCCGTTAGAATTTTTTAAAATAATCTTCCCTGTAATTGCGTAGTGTTTAATACGGGAGAAGGCAAACACTTGTAGGATTATCAGTTTTTGGTGACTCATTGTCGCAACAAACGAAACAGTGGTTGATGTCATTAAGAAGGGAAGAAAATTATGCTTTCGTGTTTAATTGTATGTGAACTATATTCTTTGTTTTGCGCCCCCCCCCCCCCCAAATATATATATTATTTGTTTTGCGCAATTATAGAATGGTATTTCAAATTCACCGGATTAGATTGCATCACGGATTATTATAAATCGATGTGGAAATGAAACTATTGGGGAATATGTTTTAACGATTTCTTTTCTGTAGTTTTGTAGTCTCGATTAAAGTGTTATTATTATGATGTAAACTTATGTTCCGTTCCATTTTATTGTATGCAATAGAGGGATAAACTAAAAAATTACACTTGGTTAAGACAAAAAAAAAAACCATTTGCGTACTAAACCTATTCATTTTTTCAAACATGAAATCATTTAAATTGCTTCGTTTCTATGAATATGAAAGTATGTGAGTATTCTTACCATAGAAAAAATGGGAGCCAACATATTAGAAAAACGCCCATAATTATGCCGAGTGTCCTAGCTGCTTTATGTTCCGTCCTCCAACTAGTGCTCGAATGTCTTATACATGTAGTGGCAGTACCTGTAATCAGATTAAACGGAAAATAATTAATTAAAAAAAAAAAAATAAGTAAGGAAAAGAGATGCTACAAGAATGAAATATACGTACATGTATTTTTATTTATATTCTTATATATAAATATTTTGCCTCCATTTCGTGTAGCATTGCCAAACTTCCGAATTACATACTGTAAAGTATACATTACACTGGAATTCGTAAAAAAATAAAAATAGACTGACAAATTGAGATTCGTCATTGCCTTAAAGGGTGCGGTGGGCGGTAATCGGTTAGCGAATGAATCAATTTGTACATCAGTATCATGTCGAGGAAACGTAAGACGGAAAAATCAAGTTAAAAAATATGTAAGATAAACGCGGAGTCAATATTACTGTTGAGGAATATTCATTCAATTTCGGTTACCGTCCTAGTGTTAGGATATCCGAAATAATTCACGACCCAGTTTAAGTGGCCAGAATTTATAAATTCCGCTCAAATTTAAACAAATTCGATTACAACGTCTTCTGCCCACTTTCATTAAAAATTCAGTTTAGAATGCACACTCGCCTGCTCGCAACCGATTAACTCAACCATAGCAGACTGATACGTATTACCTATATTTTATAAAATTTTACATTCGTTTGTAGTTTACGTCTTTTTCTATTATATATTTCTGTACCATTTTCGGTTAATGCAAATTATAAAATTTTAGCCTTTTTATGTAAAACTGAATAATAATAAATAGATAAATAAATAATAATTCTATAAATAATCAGCATTACACAGATGTGATAGTTAGAGCTTGTGCCTGAGGGCTTAGCTGTAAACAACTAATCGTTAAATTTGGTATCTTTGGCGAGGTAGTAAAATAAATTAGTAGAAATCCATACAGCATAGTTATATTATATATTTATTAGTGTTGATGATGAAAAATATCGAAAAATGATTACGAAAAATGACAAAAAATTCGCATAATAAATTTTCGCAACTGTTAAAAATGACATAAAAGCGGCATTAAAATTTTAAATTGTATTTATCGCATTTATATAAAATTAAAATTGTTAAATATATCGAGCTTATATAGAGAGAGTAAAATTGCACGTTATTTAAATTATTCAAAGTATTTACAAACCGCATGCATTTATTCAAATGTCTAAAGCCGAACGCTGCCTATGATTCAGGTAATAAATTCCATTGAACAATACCGATATACTTCAACTGAAGTAATCAGTCGGTACGTATTTAAGTAATAATATCTAGTTAGCTTAATTTTTTTATGTAAATACATGTTTACCTTCACGGTCTCACACTCCGACTCCAGAAATGCCCTTTACGCTATATCTGCTTCTCTTCCTTCTTACTTTTGTGATTTTTTCGTTCTTCGTATTCGCTTGCTTATCCACATTCCTCACCGTATCCAATTAGTAAACGGATGCCCAGAGTTATGTTACAATGAATAGTGGCTGATTCCGTTGCTATTTTTTCGCATGTCTATTTTTGGAAAATTCCAGTTTCGAATCTCCTTCCTTTCTGGAAAAAATTCCATCCTAGAATCAGGTCCGACATTGATTTTTCGTCCTTTTCTAGTAAACGATCCTTTTACCTTCTGCCTGACCCGCTGTTTTATTTATTTTTTTTCTGGCCTGGTGAGAAGCCATTTGGTGAAATTCCACGAGTAATTAGAAGCTGGATAATGTATATATATATATATATATATATATATATATAAAGGAAAATCGGATACATCAAGCAATTTTATGTATTTATAATTTAGTTCCAACAAACATGACTGCAATGCTTTAACATAGCCCACAAATGTCGAAAGGGAATGAGTAGAAAATTAAGAACTGACTATATCCCAAGTGCAGCAGACACTAGAGTACGACTGAACAGCAAAAGTTAAGAAAACGAGTAAAGCCGAGAAAAGAAAAAGGAAAAAAAAAGAGAAGTGGTGTCTGGAGGAGGACACCCGGTAGGAACGAAGTTCCTTTCACTTTTTGGTAGATTCAGAAATATAAAGTCATTCATAAAGTATACTTGGCTACCAAACCAGAGGTCACGGGTTCGAGACTTATCTCGTTCCGGATCCGAATCGCTCCCAAGTTTATACCTAATCTGAGATAATTAGGTACCAGAGAAATCTGGGAAGGTAAAGGTGGCCGAGAGAAAGGAACTGGCCTCAGTATTCTCATCAGATCCATTAGGCTTAGTACATTGTGAACCTTAACTTCACAAGCCCCATTGCCCTGCCAAGGGTATGGGACTTACTTTACTTAGTTGACCGCTCACAATGCTTGCTGCTCGAATCTCGATACTCGCACGCACACACACACACACACACACACACCCGTATATAATAGAAAGAAACAGAGTGGAAGAGAAGGAGAGTGAAGGTCGCCTGGAGGACGCATAACTCTTTTTCGTTCCTTGACTATTTTTGCCAGTTTACTCCTACCGCCAAGCCGCGTAAGAGAACTTCGTTCCAAAATTAAAAGGAAACAATTCAACTGTTCCAACCCAGTAGGAGGAGAAAATCTATTTTCGGAAAGCACAATACGTACGTATCAACTAAGATATGTAGTTCGTATTTACGAACGAAATTACTAAGGTATAGTCATTAGTACATATCAATGAACATATACGGAGTATGGCGGATATATTCCCCAATAGAGCGATTAATTCATCACAATTAGGGTGATTCTACTATGTTCAAAGCAAAGTCATGACTAAAAAGCAAATGATTAATGTCCTCTCTAAAACTGGCACTCGTATGATTGCCACAATTTCGGTATGGAAGACCTACTATAGAAAAGTTTCGCGACACTCTAGAATGACCCGAGCGCAGCCTTGTTCTATGATTATCTTCTGCTACCGTTTCTATTATTCGCTTGCGCCTTAATCATGCTCTATTATTTTTGTTTTCATTTTGCCCTTACGTCTTCTCTGTGTTGTCTTCTGTATTCAAACGATGGAGCTTTCTGTGACTTCAATCGTGTCCTTTTTGAATGTTCTTCTTTCTCAACGTAACGTGCGCGTTTTATTCATGCTGACGACCTCATACCGTGTTGCTTTCATCCTGTCTTTTCCACCTTTATCCATCATTGGTTCTTTTAGTTTTTTTCATTTCGTCAATTTCCGACCGAATTTCTATTTAGTTTATGTTCTTCCTTCCGTATTTTTTTCTCTTTTTGGGCTCGTTCACCGAGGGCATTGACACAGCGCCACAGTGTTTGGGGAATCACTAGCGGGGAAAGAAACTAGACTTTAATACGATTACAAATTGAGAAAAGGAGGAAGATAATCGCGGGGACTATAGAAGATTCAGGAAGCCAAGTAATGAAGAAGGTAGAAAGAAAAAAGCTTAAGAACTGGAGGTAGAAGTCCTGGGGGTGCTTGGCAGAAAGAGCGGAATATTCGAAAATTGACGTTGTAAATCAAACTGCAATCATCCGGGTGGAAAGGACAAAACGGGGAGGAAATAAGAAAAGAGCGAAAAATGGAGGAGGGAAGTAAGTTTTGATTAAAGTGAAGACGGCAAATGGCAGAAATGAAAGAACGACAGAGGTGTGGAAAGTCATGCATGGTCAAGGCACTAATGGGTCAAGGCCTCTGGCGCGCCCAGGGTAAGAAAAAAAAAAAGCACTAAACTAATGTTCTCCGTTAACGCGTAAAAAAAAGATAAATAAATAAATAAAATATAAAAATAGTACCGTTATATAAATGCGCATGAGCATATTCTGTAAATGTGGTTTACTTTAAACATAGACGTTCGCTTTTGAACGAACAAAAGTAACAACAAATTATAAAAATGGAAAAACCCGATTTAATTTTTTTTTCGATTTTGCTACGAATCTAATGTTTTTCCAGAAATTTCGATACAAATTCCGGAAAAAGTAGTACGAGTCACGAAGGAACTTCCAAAAATGACCGAAAAAATTGAAAACAACATAAGGAGCGTAAAAAATGACGGTTATAAAGACGAAAACCATGATGATAGAAAGTGACACCTACGTGCATATTTTCTCTTCAGGGGATGTCACTCAGGCATAGAGCATCGTGTCATAAGTTACAAAAAAAAAAAAAAGTTGACACGTCATCAACTTCCGGGGTCCTCTGGCTGATACACATTATTAATTACAAAGTTGTATAATCTGCTATTAAATACTGATATCGGCTCAGCAATGTTAGAGGAAGTGTCTTGTTTAATCGTATCTGTTAGAAAATGCACTATCTCGCTTTATCGTATGTACATATTTAGACAATGCTGCAGGGAATATTTTTCATCTCCGGATTTTTTTAGTTGTATAATCTTTACGGGAAGTTTTGTTTTTCTGAAGAATAAACGGCGTATTTCGTATTAAGACAAATTTTTCACTTCTGCTTAATGTATTTGGATCGCTTTGCCCGAATTTCACACGTAATATTTATCTAAATCTCGCGAGGTAAAAATATTCCATTAAGCGAAATACCGTGCAACGTATTAAATTCTTGACTTTAGTCAAAAAATTATGCAACTCGGCTGGCTATCTTTTATCCCGTATTCTACTGATTTCATGTACATTTCATTTATCGAGCCACAATAGCCCGTGGAAATTTGTTTTTTTTCTTTTTTTTTTTGTTCCGTTCATATAGTTCTAATGAACTGCAATGTTTTTAATATCACGCAAAATTACGCTGACAGTGTATATTGAAGTCTATATGTTTTAGGTATACTTTTTTTTTCTTTGTTTTTTTTTGAGTAACCGAAGAAAATTCTCTTCTGTAAACGTAGCTATTTCTTTGTTTTTAGCTAATATTATTATTGCGTTGGCTAATAAACGCAGTTCAAAATTTGATCGGATGGTGAAGGATCAAAAACACAATTTGAACATCTAAGCGGAAACATGCCTCTGATTATTAATAATGGCCTTTTTTGTTGGAGATACATTTGTTCTAGCAAAAAAGCATGGTAAGCAAGTAGCGGCTGCATTGTGATGGAACGAGAAAGTGTGACGGAGTGAACTCGTAAAAAGGGGTTGGATGAAATAATCCTAATATGGCATTAAGCCAGGAGTTCGAGGAGCAAGGTGGTTAATTCCTTACTTCTTACAGTAAATGCTACTCCGGTTGTTTGAGTGTTACAATGGCGATGTGGTTGAGCGGGATCCTTTTATCTCCCGTTATCAATTATCCGATTTCGATGCTTCTAAGCCGGATTTATTCTCTATATCGGCCATCTTACCAGTCCTATTGCGTCTTCGCTATCTCGATACAAAAGACAACGATATATTTTGCCTTTTGGTTTAATTTTTTAAACAAAGCGACTTGATTATTTATATTAATTACATAAAACGTGCTTATCCTAGATTAAAGCGTTTTCATCTAGTTGTAGCACGCTGATCTTTTTAAATAACGATGCGTTTTTTATACTATTTATATTGAGTGGGGACGTAAACACACAAAAAAAAAAATTGTGTGCGGTCATGGAGCCCCAGTCAGGAATGAAGTTCCTTACGCTTTTTCTTGTTTTATTATCCATTATTAAATATTAACATTATGAACATTATTTTAGTTAATTATCTAGGATTTACAGTTTCTCTTTAGGATTAAGTTTTTAAGCGATGCTTATTGAATAGATTGAGTTGTAGTTGTAAGTAAAGAAACGAATCAAATCAACGAATGTATATTATCACACATGGAAAATGAGCTTTTGCCATGTTGAGAAATGTGTGTTTTGAGCCTTTTACGCGATTTTCGTCAATTTTTGATATTTCCCGCCATCATCTTTGTCAGGTTTGTACTAATTCGGCTCTCTTAACCAGTATTATAATTTAAAAGCGGCTCCTCTGTTTAATTGTCAGCACTTTTCTTGCATAAATCCTATGATTTCCTGGATGCTGTATATTTTGCTGTCGGGGTTCTAAAGGGCGGTCCGGTGGTGGTTGGGACATAACCGGATGACTAGGCGAGAATTCACAAAGTGGCGAAATAACGGCGAGGGCATGGATTGTTTTCTATTATTTTTTACGGAGAAATAAAGAATCCAGCGTTACGTGACGTGACGTTACGTGGCGATTTTGCCATTTAGGTAGCCCCCGCGTTGAAGAACTTCGTTCCAAAAAAAGAGACTTCTTAGCTTCACAATAACCAGTAGTAATGTGTTACTAATGATGTAAAAAAGTTTCCTTCGTCTTGTTCCAGACATAAGTGTGTAGCTCCGAAGTCTACTCAAATCGAACCAGGTACCGAAGAAATGCAGAAAAGTAAAAGCGATCAACTAACTGATTCGCTTTCGTCCTTCGGGCTCAGTACATTATGAACCCCGGATTTTTGATTTTGCACACCTGCCCGATGTATTAGACCCACTACTTATGGGATTAATTACCCTCTTTCGACAGTGTCTCCTGGTTAAATCCTATCTGTAATTTCAAATTGCGTAAGACAAAATATATCCGAAAACCAAAAACGGAAATGCTTAGCATATAAGATCAGAGAAAACGGCGTCTTTACGCTAGTTTTACAAGGGAA
This sequence comes from Icerya purchasi, assembly GCA_039619475.1. NCBI lineage: Eukaryota > Metazoa > Arthropoda > Insecta > Hemiptera > Monophlebidae > Icerya > Icerya purchasi. Next base: position 92,643,962 of record CM077116.1, on the reverse strand, counting down.
AATCAAAGGTAAAACGTCTAGAAGAAGGAAACACCTCTAAATGATAACCGGCGACTTTGGAGGAAAGAAAATAGAAAATGCTAGGAAATACTAGTTTCACGACGTAGGCAAATTCCTGTTAAAGAGATGCACTAAAAGAAGAGCAAGAAGAAGTAAACCATTACACTACAACACATTTAAAAACTTAATTTTAATTAAAATTTTTTTTTCTTACGCAGATGACTTTAAATTTTCCCTTTGGTACGCTATTTTATCGATGGATTTTGTGAAGCGAATGCGTATCACCTTACGAATTTTTATTTTGTAATAGTTTTGTCGACAATACGTGTCAACTATTTAAATGCCGAAGATTCAGTTCCATTTCAAAACGTTAATAAAAATCATCGTTAATGATCAAATTTTCAGAGCTATTAAACGGACATTCTACTTGTGATTATAAAATTGAGAACGAAACGTCCTAAATTGTGCTATTGCGTTCTATTATACAGTATCCTTTTGTGGTAGCAGCGGCGCGTCAAATAGGATAACCGAAATATTAAGCCGCCTCCCAAGGGGGGTCCAGTTATTACTACTTTGCCGTTGAATTTCATCATCGCGGTAATTAGGAAGAGTTTTTATGGGTTAATGAATTAATAACAGCTGCAACTGCGGACAAAAATCGTATTATACTTTAAAATTCGAACACGTTCGAGAATTATATAATAATAATAGCCTTGCTAGTACGATTACAATCGTGAAAAAAAAATATTTACTCATTTGGAACGTTAAATTTTACTGTTTTGTGATTTGTAATAGAGCATTTTCGAAAAACTCTGTTCAGTTCGAAGTTTATTTTTGAAAACACAGCTCTTGGTTATTGTTCCGGTTTTTGTCTCATTAGCACGACTGCACCCGTGGTTATCAATAAAATCAGCGATGGCCGAGAGTTAATCCTTCTTTATATACGGGAAGAGTCGAATCAACTCTTTCCTACGACCTGTATACTTTGTTTTTATTGTTTTTAGGTTTAAAAAAGTAAAAAATACCAGTCGCATCCTATACGGTTCGTTTTGTTGTACTAAAATTGACGATGATGAGTCAAGCGTTTAAAGATAAATCAAAAATTTCCGACGAGCCTTGCGCAAAACTATGACCGGTGCAATGAAACGGTACGCTAGCCTTTCATTTGGAATAAAAGCGGTTCGAAATTTGACAGTTGAGCTAACACCATTTTATCGCACCTTCCAAAGACAAAAAAAAAAAAAAAGGAAAAAAAAAACCAGCTAAAAATCAGCCGGAATCACACATAAAAGAAAATCCATAATGTAAGCGATCATAGTTAGTACCCCGCTTAAAAGTGCAGCAGCGACAATCACAAACTTTTAGAGAACCTAAAATTACATTGCAAGGTTAGATACGGTTACTTACATATTTGAATTGTGATAAGTTTTTATATTTTATTCGAAATAGTTATTATAACTGTCAGCTTTCTACTTTTAGCATTTTCTGTCGCATGCGAAGAACATAAGTTATCGTATTTCTTATAACATATGCAGTGTAAAGTTAGGTCGTTAAGATAAAACCATTTTATATAGTTATATAAGAAATAACTCGACTAGAAAACATTAATATATTACAAATCATAACACCGACATATTTCGGAGACACCGCTCCACAATCACGGTGAATAATCACCATAATTACGGAACAGCGTCTAACATGTTGGTGTTATGATTTTTAATATGTTAATGATTTTTAGTCGATTTATTGTTTGTATAATTGAAAACACGTTTATAAAAAAAAAAATAATGAAGCCATTTTAATTGTTAATCCGCTCGGCTTTATTCGACTGTTGAGACACGGTTGTTTACGCCTGTTTATAATACAGCGGTACCACTTACAATATTCACCGTCAAACAATAATATCCGTGTAGAAAATCAATGTAGTGTATTTTCGAGAGCCTTGCCACAAACCAGTGTGCACAGCAGGTAAACAAAGACGATAGCGACGAAGAAGCAGAATTGCGTCAGAATGAAAGCGACAAAAATAACCGGCAAAAAATTAAATGTAAAAGAAGAGTAAAACTGACTGCTAATAATGCTAATTCTAAAGATACTTCCTCCCGATTGATCGCTAAGCCACCGCTTATAGTCAGGTACAGGGTCCGAAATTTAGAAAAAAAAAAAAACCAAAAAAAAGCGTATGAAGATATACAGCTTATAATTAATAAAACGGACCTAAAGCATTTGCTGGATAAGTGGTTAAGATAAACACGGGAAAAAATATCGAAAGTTAACGTAAATGTTTAAGAATCAAAAAATTATATTTCATCCTTGCCAAATGAAACGAGAACGTGCTTATAAAGTGGTCATAAGGCATATGTTTCATTCCATCGACTCGACTAATATTCAAGAAGAATTACGATCGCATCGTTTTCAGGTGTCAAACATTCGTAATGTAAAACAGCATCAGACCGAAAAAACCGTTGCCACTATTTTTCATATATTTACAAACTTGAAATCATTCTGTAATACAATAATTAAATTAGAAAGCAAAAATAATCCTACAATGTCAAACAGTGTGGTCATACTAAAGCTTAGCGCCAGTTTAAATGTGGTGACGAGACCTACAAATTCATAAAGAACAGAAAAAAATTGTCAGCAACATGGTAGCGGATCTCGTTCTACAAATTATAGAGGTTGTGAAATGTATCAGCGACTAGCATGAAATGACATTGACGTCAGGAATGAAATAAATTAAAATCAATTAAGCAAAGCTATCGACAATTTAAGTTATTTTCTGAGGTAATAAAACCTGCCGTGTTATAAGCGAACAGAGCAATATATGTAGTATCATAAATGCGAGCCATTCTAATAATAAATCCTTGATGCAGTCAGTCATTGAGAAAATTTGGAGAAAATAAACGGAAGATTTCTTCTGTATTGAACTTTTAAGGCAGCGTTCGGCCAATTAGCTGGATAAAACCGCATGATGGTATCTATGCTTACTACGCTGGTGCGGAAAATGATTAAATAACGCCTGAGTTTCTGAAAATAGCTCGGTGGAACGTAAATTGCTTAAAAAGTCATAGAGCTAAAGTCGAACTGTTCTTAAATTTGAACTTAATAGGTGCGATCTTAGTTGCTAAAACTCACTTCACCGATAACGGTTGCTTCAAAATAAATAACTGCATTCCTTCATCGCAGGCCGGTACAGCAATATTACGCAACATGAACTTAACTATTTAGTGATCAGTGAGCAATGTTAGCACACAAACGAGATGGGTAGTTAAAGTAGTGTTGTCAGTTGTTTACTACGCCTATAAAAAACAGCATTTCAGTTCAGTAAATACATAGAGGAATTTCTGTCATGCGAGGATTAAATGTGTAGTTTTAGGGCAAGTATTATAAAGGGACGTGTATTTTAAACAAGCACCGGAAATATTATGTCAACTATACGTCAACACGAGAGCCAGCGCGCGCTGCCTGATAATTATAGAATGCCGGATATTTTAGATTTTTTTTATTGCAAAAGACGTTACCTAATATTACGCAGAAATCAATTCTCCTTTCGATCTTTTCCTAGACTACTCGTCGGTTGTTTTAACTATTGATGATTCGGTAACACGTAGAGAAGAGCTGATATATTTATATAGTTACAGAACAAACTGCGTTTCCCTTGAGAAACGCTTTCATTCAAATCTAAAAATTTCATTAAAAACTAAACTGATATCGAGAATACCTAACCGGACAGACCTAAACAGTGGCAACTCCGACCACTCCTATTTATGTAAACGTTAGTACGCTAGTTAGTTTTAGAACAGAGAAGGTTTAGGTGAAAATAGTTTCAAGATAATAAAAAGCAAAAGAGCTTAAAAAAATATTGGTAGAAATTAAAAATACTAAAAATCTCTTAAACTCTTACTTGTGGTAGTAGGTGATTATTTTTTGCGGAACTGCGCCAAAAATTCAAACATTCCTCCAACGAAACATGGTAGCCGGTTTTGGGCGAAAGATCGTAAAAAGCGGATTTACTTGCCACTTACCCGGCGACAGTTTTTAAAGCCAAACTTAAAGGCTGCCGCAAACAATGAAATCGATGACTTTTTAAAAGTCCCTTCCAAATTTTATCTTTTCTAATGAGGTCGAAGAGGTGAAACTGCATACGTAAAATGCTTGAAAAAAGGTTCCAGTTTCGACTTAATAAGCGCTGAACTATTGACTAAACTTTCACGCAAAACAATAACGCGGCACTGACTTTGGTTATATAATGCGATATTTCGTTTATACTATTTTCTGGTACAATGGAAGTTTCCGCAAATCAACTGCAAAACCGAGGCAAAGATCCGTATTCTGTGACGTCTTGTCTACCGGTTTCCTTGTTGCCGGTTTTGTTGAAGATAATGGACAAAAATTAAAACTAAATAAATTACAGTCACACTCTATACAATTTAATAATATAATTCTCGATCATGAATTCGGTTTCTTTAAACAACATTTCACGATTGATAACCAAAGCTGTACAGGGTGGGTAGTGACTTAGAGACAGAAAAAGTATGCACTGTGGCATTCCTCGAGGTCCAGCAGCAGCTTTTGATTAATTTCGGTGCAATGGTTTATTATATAAATTAAAAAATTTATCGCCAACTGGTTTACATTTAATAAAGAATCGTTTATCATTCTGTTCGTTAATTATAAAATACAGTAATTTATAACAAAACAAATTTAACAATACAATGAATGCTTACATAGTTTTCGGGTACAACTCACCATTAGCTAAGAACACAACTCACTATGTGTGATCAGAAACAGATTCTAAGTCTAAGTAAGCATTCATTGTATTCTTAAATTTGTTTGTTTTTATTTGTTTCGTTGTAAATTACTATGGTTTATATTTATTATTAAATTCATAATAACCGAAATTTTTAAGCGCGTTACGAACATACGTATTCAGAAATACATCCAGTTTTTGTAGGAGTGTCCTAGGGCTTTTTACCGTAGTGGAAAATGTACAGGCGGCTACTTTCGCTGATGGCACGGATTTACTTGTGTCGCATGATTCGAAAATAGCAAGTAGTAATTTACAGAAGGCTCTTACCGAGGCAGAAAACTAGCTTGAAAAACTCGAATACCTGAGAGTAAATGTAAGTAAATCAGTACATGTCCAGTTTAGAAATAGAAAATTCATAGCCCCAACCGTTAGAATAGATAGCACGTAGTTGTCACTTAGTTACATCTAGACAGCCGCTTAACGTGGAAGCACACAGCCTAAGAAAAGAGAATTACATATTAGCGTTAAAAAAATATATTGGCTTAAAGGAAAAAATGGCGTACAGAATTTAGACAACATAGTTTTGGGCTGTGTTAAACCTATAAATCTGAGGATAATACAGATCACACCGAATAAAACCCTTATACTGGTAAACAAAGCGCCGTGGTATTTGATAGACCTAACCTTGTATCACGATTTAGAGAACATATTTGTCAGATGTTATTAAAGTTCATGCCTGAAGACACGCAGAGCGACTGAAAAGTCATCCGAGCTATCTTGCTGCAGGACTCCTAGATACTGTTATTGATGTAGAAGTTTTGAAGCGTACGGAACCCAGTAGGGATACCATTGGATACTTCACCCTTCATGCTCTGCACTCTTCGAAATATATTGCTGAATGGTCTATATGACTAGCTTATAATACTTTTTGATATTTCAAAAAAAAAAAAAAAGTGAAAAAAAGAACTATATTTCAGTGCCGTACAATGCGAATTGATTTGAATTCATCATCTATGGTACACGGTACCGATCGTAGACATTCGTTTTTTTTTTGATTGTAATATTACTGGAGACCATTTTTTTTTTTTTAATTTATATGGTCCATGTGTGTAATTGCCGGGATTACATGGATCAGTGCAAGATCAAAAGTGTTTTAATAGGTTAGCCGCTCTAATATATGTAGTGTAGCATATTCTGGATCTGTTTTGGTTCGTTTGACAACGCAACGGACGGTAAGTTGGCGGTGCCTGGAGGCAGGAAATGTTCCAGAACGTATTCAGCAGTCGGTGAAATTGGGAAATTGCATATGAAACAGGCAGAGGGAGGAGATGTTCCTTCCAGCAAAGGGATATTGCTGTGTGCCCTACGCGGAGCCTAGTCAGTGCTGCAAACTCTATGCGGGACATGGATATCGGTGGCCACCAAGGCTCAGTGCTCACCTTAATGGACCGCAGCCATAATGTGTGAGCTGACCACATAGTTTCCCATGTCTCTGCCTTATGGAAAACTATGTGGTCGACTGGAGACCATTGAAATTTCCATGACTACTTTGTTAGCTGTTGTCACATTTTATTAAAGTTTGTAATTCAAGTATTATTCCACTTTTTTTATTTTTCCGTCAGATACGTTTTATCTGTTGCTCTATTTTCACGATGTGCATGTTTTTCGTATTAATTGTATACCATCGCGAAGTTTTTTTTTCGTATTGTGACGCTCAGTCTTCGGAATCCCGATAATTTGCATGTATTTTTATAGTTCAAATTAACACGCCGATACGCGTGCTCCGCTTATGACGTGGTTACACGTAGTTCGGCTAATTGTTCACTTTGAAAATATTTAGAAATGTCTGATTTAGTTTAAATTTTTATTTTTCAGGTTTTTACACACCCCGTATGAATCCAGTTCTTTTCTCTGAACTAATTTCAGTTTACTTATTTAGAAAAATTTACTTTATTATATTGCATATTGTCGCAATTCATAATTACCACAAGATTTGAAGAAAATGGTAAATTAAAAACAAATCTCAAAAGTCTCGATAAACGTCTATTTATAAAATTTCAACTATTGCAAAAATAATTTAGAGGAAAAAAAATTTAATCCTCTACATCATACTAAACACAATTAACTCGACTATAATCCACATATCCTCTAAAGTTGTACGTTCTCTGCAAATTAGTCGGCAGCAATTAACACAGTATGAATTAGTGTTTGTCAAGACGGTGACAGGGAAATTAATATGTGAATTAATACATTTAGCTACGGACAGAAGCAAATATTCTGAAGTTGTCGCTAATTGTCGTTAATGGAGAGAGCACTTAAAGAAGTATGCAATAGTTCTATGTTTTGTTTTATAATACTGCGATATGACTTCAACATGTTTTATGTTATACATTTTGTTATTATTATTATTATTATTATTATTATTAAACTATTACAAAAATATGGCAGTGATCAGAAAAAGTATTGGATGCTTGTAAACAATGTGTTACACAGGAAAAATGCTGCAATAGATGAAATTGAAATTGAGAAGTGCAAATTTAATGTAAATGACAATAAGAGTTTAATTGCAAACCATTTCAATAAATACTTCATAAATTCAGTAAATGCTCCAATAGAAAAAAATTACACAACAGTAAGCACTTCTGATAATAACACTAACGAATTAATGCATAATATAAATTCCTTTGCGTTTGTAGGTTTTCTCAAGTGTGACATAAAAAAAGCAATATTATCGTTAAAAAACAAAACGTCCTTCGGCTCAGATGAAATATCGATAATGCTAATTAAAGACAATATAAATTTTTTCATAGAACCTTTGACATATCTCTTCAACGAATCATTAAAGTCAGGTAAATTCCCCGAAATTTTAAAATTGGGTATTATCACTCCTGTACACAAAGCTGGAAAAGAAACAGACGTCTCCAATTACAGACCGATTTGTATATTACCTACAATAGCAAAAATTTTCAAAAAGTGCGTAAAGGAATTACTAGTGAATTATTTACATCGTATTAAATTTTTCAATGAAAATCAATTTGGCTTTGTGCAAGGAAAAGGGACCGACGACGCTCTGTACGATCATGTGACTTACATTGCACAAAATTTAGAGTTAGGACACACGGTAGCAGCAGTATACTTAGACTTTCGAAAGGCATTTGATCTGGTTGACCACAGTATACTACTCAAAAAACTGTATGAATGCGGCTTACGAGGAAATATACATAACTGGTTTAAATCCTATCTCACTAAAAGAAATTATGTCACAAAAATAAACGGGGTATGGAGTTATAGTTTAACTCAGAAATTCGGTGTTCCACAAGGCAGCATTCTTGGACCCTACCTATTTCTAATATATATTAATGATTTATTAAATATATAAAAATTTCCGGAAAAAATGCCTGTTACGCAGATGATACAATATTAGTAACACACTCCCGGTTTCCAGAAATCTTACAAAACTTAATACAAAATGATGTAAATATAGTAGCAAAATGGATATGTGCAAATTGCCTAATTTTAAACACTGATAAAACAAAATATGTGTTATACACATATCAATACCAAATTAACTGGGATAGTTTTCACGTACTATTTCAAAATCAACCGATAGAAAGAGGTTAAATATCTGGGAATTTATTTAGATCAAAAATTAACCTGGTACAGACAAATCACACATACCTCAATAAAGGCAAGAAAAATGAGTTATCTCTTCTATTATCTAAAACAGTTTTTCTCCGATGCACAGTTACAAAGATTATATCTATCATTATATCAACCGGTTATATCTTATGGAATCATACATTGGGGGAAAACAGCGTCAAGTTACATTAAACCATTACAATCACTTCAGAAAAAAGTTATTACAAACATAAATAATAAAAATAACAAAAACAAAAAATTATTAAACCTCCAACAACTATACCAAGTTCAATTATTGAACTTTGTATATAAAAATAAAGAGAAATTCAATATATCAACCAAGTCAGGAACTACAAGAGCATCGGGGGTAGAGAAAGCGTGTATACCCAAAGTAAATAAACAGCACATGAGAAATCAAGCCTTCAATGCAGGTTCCGTTTTTTATAATACATTACCAGAATCAGTCAAGATTCATTTGGCGAACTACAAAAAAAGGCGCAAGTATATTATTAAACACATTATGCAGTGAGGAGATCTCTAGCAGTGTAATTTATGTCCCATTTAACTATACATATATCACGCATAATAAAACCAAAATAATCTTAAATCAGCTAATTGCATAAAACTTGTGAGATAAATACCCCTTCGAATACTCCTATTAGTTTAAGACGAAACTATCTTTATAGCAGAATAATTCACATCTCCGAAATATTAATAACGATAAATAAACATAACAGTAAGCATACTACTAGGTACAACATCTCTTAATAAATAAACTTTATAGAACAAACACTAAACCAAAAACATATATAATAAGAAAATCAAACGACCAAAAATCACAATAATTTAAATAACATCACAAAAAGTAAATAAAAAAGGTAAAAGAAAAATGAAACTATACAGAAATTTACAACCACAAATATTACGAAACATTCTAGAAATTAAAATACCATAACTTATAAAACGAAACAACAACAGAAATAAGAATAATCTAGTTTCAAATAAAACAGAAAATTGCAATATACATAAAGTGTTCATTATGTAATTATTCTAAAAATTTTCAAAATTCTTACAACCCAGATAAAAACAATGTAACAGCTTTAATTAACAAACCGCTAAATGGCTGTGTCAAATATGTACATAACATTTTTATTACTCTAATCTATGTAAACAATGAATTGCAGTGCAGGCACATGAACTTTAATAAATTAATCGCTGTCACATACATAAAGTACATTACCAGTTTAAAATTTAAATTTTAATTATTAATTGCTCTTTTAGATATTCATTATCGTTTCCATAATTTATAAAATATTATCTAAACACTATAACACTGCATTTGCATTTTTTCGAAACAGTTATATGTTACATATTGTTTAACCTTTATACTTGCATGTTTACACAGGTTTCGCAGTGCCATACTTAATGTATAATATTGTAAATTTTTGTTTATTTACTACAATTTTCTAAATAGATTTCATTTTGTTTATATTATTCCAATTAGTTCTATTATAATTTGTTCGACTTTTATACTTGCATGTTTACACAGGTCTCGCAGTGCCGTGTTTAATGTATTTTAATTTTGTTTTATATTAATCGAAATAGTTCTTTTATAATTTGTTTAATTTTTATATTTGTATAGTTACACCGGTTTCTCAGAGCCATGCTTAATGTATAACATTTTAAATTGTTCTGGTTATTTATTGCAATTTTCAAAATTGATTTCATTCTGTTTTACGTTATACTAATAATTGATTACTGTGTTACACATTTATTAATGTTATTAATGTATTGTAATGTATACATTAAAACTATATTTGATTTTGTGTAACCACTACTAGCGCTTTGTAGCGCATTTGTGGATTCTTAATAATAATAATAAATTGAATTGAATTGAATTATTATTATTTTAGAGTGTAAACATGTATGTATATTTAAATGCAAAGTGTAATGTTTAAAATGAGTTCTTTAATTTTTAAAATCAAATATACAATTTTATAGTTACGTTTTTATTCCAAAATAATTGCAAATAGTAGCTGTTTTAATTTAATTTCAGAGCGGTTAAAAAAAAAAAATCAGAATTCGTCATTGGACTCGCTTCACTTTTTACATTATCTGTATACTTTATGGAATTTTATTCGTATATAGTTGGTTCAAATTTCGTCCAGTTTTCAATTTAATAAAATAACGTTTTATGTAAAGTGCAAAAAAAAAAAAAAAAAAAGAAAAAAGAAGAAAAAAGAAGAAAAAAAAACGAAAATCGATTAAAAGATAACTAAATTTAAAGAGAAAGATGAGAAATCGAATGTTCCGAAAACGATTTTTCGAAAATTCGAACGTAGTAATAATTACATCTGAAGTTTAAAGTGACGTTACATTTTGTATTGTATTTTTCTAGAGCTGTCGAATTTTTACGGTGTTATTTTTTTTTACCGGTATTTTCTTACTCTTTCGTTTTATGTCACTTTCTTATTACGCTCTCCGTTTTAAAACTTTTTCCATATCGTAATAGGATTTTTTTTTTTTTTGTTCTTTCAGAAATACCTCGGATGCAAAAGATTTTTTTTCTGTTGAAAGCTATTATTTTTTGTTTACCCTTTTTTTCTTTTCTTCTAATAGTAAGTTAGCATATGGAATTGCTAAAGGTTTATAACCTTTCTTTTTGTATTTTTCTTTGTTGTTTTTTCACTAAGTTAATCGAGCAGTGAACAATAATTAAAGAAAAAGAGCGCGAAATTGTGCTGCACCGATTTAAATGTAGAGTGAAATCTAAATGAATTAAAAGTTTTAAAGAAAAATCTGCGAAGAATACAAAAGGTGGAAATCGTTTTGGAATTTTTTAAAAATGTTTTAGTTATTTCTGATAAGAGCGGATCGGAGGGGGATGAGGAAGAGGAGGCTGGTCCCGCTTGCAAAAAGAAAGCCGAATTCTCGTAATGGGGTGTTGTTAATTCGTGTAACAGTGTTTTCTTTTGTCTTCCATGTTCCTTAAGTCTTTACGAACGGAACTTTAAATTAGAGGCCAAAGTTAACTGGAGTGGTTTGAATGCAACTTATTTCGTTCTACAGAGAATTTTCTCAAGTTTTCACAACACTGCTGCTGGTCATTCGTCTTTGGAGATTAGGTTCGCTTTCGCCCTGGTTAAAATTAATTGCATTTATGTTGTTTTTGTTAAGTCGACAAAACACTTAAACTCTTTTCAGTGGAATAGGCTGCAACATTTAAAACGGGAAAGGTCTCGCAATTTAATTTCTTTCATTAACGTTGTGTAATGCGCTGAAAGAAATTGCAGTTAATTTCTTTGTTTTTGTTTTTCATTTCTATCATCCTTTTAATTTCAGCTTTGTTCTATTTATTTAAAATCCTAATGCTTCGCCGTTGTAATGATGTACAATTTTTTCGGCACGCGGAATGTTTAAAAAGGGGCTCGTTTTATTTTTTCAAATTTCTTTCAAGTCACCAATGGGACAAGCGATGGTTCTTAATTTGAGTACCTTTAATAAAAAATGAAGTTGTTCCGATAAGGATTCGAAAACATCACGATCGTTTTCGAACAAGAAAAATAAACATTTTGAGAAATCCAAAATCAAAGCACAAATTTATTTGTATTGCTCCTCGTAACAATTTAAACTTTAAAGGAAAAAAAAGGGTATAAAGCCGATTTTAACGTTCACACGAATGAGGTGAATGTCAGAGAATGCGATTCTATCTGAATTTCAAGCATACCTTGCCTTAATTATCCTATTCACCTTTTGTTCGTTTAAGAAGAATTTTTTCTGGTTGATACCATATAAATTTTCTCCTTCTATAGCGAGGTAACGTAATATTTATATACATAAAATGTACACTAAAACATTTCCAGGAAATCCTAAAAGGAGGTTAAAAAGAAGAAAATGGTACCATGACGCTCTTCCAATAACATAATATAATTAGTGCGGATCGCATAATTCATGTATATAATATTCATTTTATAACGCGATATGCCAGTATTATAGCGGGCGTTAAAATACTGGTAATATCCTCTTCGCAGTACTGGCAGGATTCCATGGGCCATACGTCACTGTATCGGTTGCCATGTTATCCTGATGATTCTATGAAACACACCTTATCAATAACGATAAGCAAAATTACTGCTAAATGAATAATTCGTATATATACATATAATATTCATTTTATGAAGTTATACGCTAATATTCTAAAAGACCCATATAGCTCTGGCTTTTTATAACTTATTAGTATTCTCAAATTTTTCCTAAAGTACTAACGGGACTCTATGGGTTATACTTCACTGTATAGGTTTCCATGTTACCCCGCTGGTTTTATAAAACATGCTTATTCCTATTGCAATTCTATTATTATCTCCGACTTAATCCTTCGTTGGAAGGATGGGTTGACTATTATACGGCCAATAAATATAAGGACAGAGGTTACGAGCACTGTTTATGGTTCTTACCGGTACAGTGAAAAAAAAAAAAAAAAAAGTTATCACGTCAAACCTATGTTCACTTTAAATACACAAAATACTAAATTGTAATCCCTTCCTCTGTTTTAATATAGTTTTATAATGCAGTTTCCAAACTCGATTGCGTCCAAAATACTTTTCTCCTCATTGTCTTGGAATTCGGAAATCTTCTGTTTTCGCTGTTCAAGCTTGCCCATTTCCTCCCAGTCTATATACCTATATTCACGAAAAGCTTCCAAACTTTTCCTGCAATTTTTCATTCTTCATTTACGCAATTAACTATTTTTATTCCCCTGTTCTTCTTAAATTTATTCTACACCATATCGATAGATCGGGATTTTTACGAAATTTAAATTCTCGCTTCCATAACCCCTTTACAATCTACACTCACGGCTCCATCAAATGATAACTTGGCGCAGCCTTTTTTATAATTCTTTAATTAACTCTCAGTCCGTTAAACTTTTCCCCTTTCATTCAGTCTTCCGACCTGAGTGCGGGGCTATCTTGAAGGGAATTACTTTTATCAAATCTTTACTCGTTTCTCGCAATATTCTTATCCTGTCACATTCTCAAAGCGTGTTGCAGGTTATCATATCTACTCTTTCTTCTCATTCTATCGGCAATCTTTCTGTATACGTTCCGTGGTTTAAAACAAACAACGCAACAAGTTGTACTGTGAATATAAATATAAAAAATTCATTAAAATTGAAATTTAAATAAGCCTTTTGGAAAAAGTATTAAAATAGTAGGTATATTTTTAACATACGTATTGACTTTGTGGAATTCTTAGCGGTTAACTTTTCTCGCAATAATCTTGCTTAATTTTGTTTGATAAATTTGTAATATGCTTGTCCGAAGGTATGTAGAACAAGCTGGTTTCAGATGGTCGTTCGCTACAATAGATCACCTATATGTCATATGAACCAAGTCATTGAGAAATGCATAGAATATCAAGTCGAAATATATATGACTCTAATTGACTATAATCAAGCTTTCGACTCTTTAAAACATCAATACTTATTTGCGTCACTTAAAAGTCAAAGACTTCCAGAAAACTACATAATATTAATAGAAAATGCGTATAAGGACCTTAGAGCCAGAATATTAACAGATGTAGATGGTCGGTCCTTTGATATTAAGAAAGGGGTTGAACAGAGAGACTCGTTATCACCGGTTTTGTTGAATATTTAGTTTTTTCTATATCAAATTTGTACTATTCATGTTTGTTATGTAGTTTAAGAATTTCCTCAATAAAGGTTTATTATTATTATATGTCCTAAGATAATGTTCCGCCGGTGTGTATTTAAACTTATCCACCGTTTCCAGCAGAATACATCCACAATTCAAGGTAGAAGTCAAACAGTTGTACAAGCAGCTATTATTATGCGTTATAATATAGGGTTTGTGTGTTTTATATCTGCTAGACATGCTTATATGTTCTATAAAAAGGTAATTTTTGGTTCAATATATATGTATAAAAAAATTTTTGTTCCTCTGCAAAACCTCTACAAACTCGTATTTCTTCAGATAATTGAAAAAAATAAGCTTAGCTCAAAGTTTTGACGCAATCATTTTTGTTATATAAAATAAGTAAACGCCGAAATTAAAACCGTCGAAATACCATGTAAAAGTCCTTAGAACGATATCTGAATGTACACCTATTTCGCGCTCGTGTTCGGACAGGCTCTAGTTTCTCTGCTGAGATACACTAACACGTCTGAGCGCAGGCAGTTGTTTTCACATAACGATTATTCTGTATTTGCCGCTTTAATGAGCTCGTTCTACCATCTTTTTTCGCGTGGTAAATACGTTTTATTTTTTGTCTACCGTAAAAAAAAAAAATTATAATTATTTAACGATATAATTGCGTCATGTATTATTTTTATATACTGTATAATTTGTAATTTATATAACTATTTACAATAGAATGCAGTTTTTTACAATGCACGCAACGCTTTCAAACTCTAGTTCACATTCATAAAGTAAATGGTACCAATGATACCTGTTGAGCATTCTTTACAGGTAAGGGACATAAATTCTTCGATTTTTCCGATTGTTTATTATTTTTTTTTTTTTTGCATCGAAATGGTCATTTTAGTTTAAAAAAAAATCCTTTTTTTATAGAAACTCTGTATGGCGTAAACTTTTAAGGATTAGCGAAAATGGCGTTTTTAAATTAAAACCGATTGTTCTGTAATTAAACGGTTAAAAACGCTTTGAGTAAATTATTCTCGGTAGGTATGTGAACCACATTAAAATTAACGATAAATTATCGAACCGTAACAATCGAAATCGCCAAGTAACTAGAAGCAGCATTCGGTGCGATAAGTTGAAGAAAAAAACCTAATTCAGTTTGTACATTTTTTAGCCTTCCATTTAGAAGATATTTTTATATATTTTTACGAACGACCGGGACTCTGTCTCTCAAATATTAAATTTCAAACCGGCTCTTACTCGTAAATTGTTTTCCGAACCAAAAATATCGTCGTTATGGTGTGGCAGCTGCTTGATCGACAGAATTTTAAGTGGAAAATTGAGTAGAGTATGTTGAAATAAGAGGCGTGCTTGGAATAACCTAAGTTGTGGTTTAAGCGCTAAATTATGGTTCGATTTTTTCTTTTTTTCTTCATTCTTCCCGTTTCCTCTTTCCTTGCACTAGTTTTTCCGATTCTAGTCGGGTTCAATTTGGCTTCGTTAAGGAAATTCCTAGCTTCTCGTTTCGCTAACGAGGATCAAGCCGCGGTGTCGGTAAATTCTGTCGAAACTTTCGAAAGAAATGTTGTTGTTTAGTAATAACTTGTTCCTTCTTCGAGATAATTGTCATCATACGTACCTACTTGCGTCTTCATTTGTTTCTCATGACTTTTAAAGAGAATAACGTTCCCTATCGCGGCGAGACCGTTGCAACATCCGCAACTTAGTGCATTCAGGAAAACGAATGAAGCTGAGAAAACAACATAAAGAAAAGAAAAAATTGTAATGCTGCGGACTTTGAGTTGAAAAAGACTCGTTGAAAATATACGCGAAACGCATTTGTGGAATGAATCTATGAAAATTTAATGGGTAGAATTTTTTATACCGTTGCCTTCTGCAATTACCGTTTTAAAATTTATAATCAGACTAATTGGCATGATTGTTGCAATTTGAAATCATAAACCCCGATGTGACTGTTCAGAGTTGACGGTTTATAGTCTATAAATTTTCTTTTCGTTGCTGAAGTAAACTTTAGATGTAAATACATAGGTACATGTTAATAACCTACTTAGGCTGCGATTAATAAGAAAATTTTGTTAAGAAATCTGTTGTCTAACTTTTTTTACGTTTGCCGGATATTTATTTTTTTATGTAACCAAAGTTATCAAAGCTATTGATGCAATTCGCGAGTTGTAGTATAAAGCGACTCGCACAATGCTACATAAATCGTGCATAAAAAAATTACATAGTTGAAGTGAACTTCTTCATAAAAATTATAAAAGGGGGATGCCGGAATTGCGCACAGTTTTTAAAAGAAATTAACCAGCGAAGTAATTAAGAATGAATAAAAGTCACCGTCTCAAGATTTGTTTCCAAATTTATTACTAATTACTTCCAATTAAGATTGTCTGGCATATCGCATACATAATGTACCGAATAATTCCGGGAATCGCATAAAAATTCAATATAACTCAACGATTTTAGTATTGTTTAACGTACAAATTCACGTAAGTATCACAATTGAACTAGTATAACTCTGAAACAACTGATTACTCTGGGCGAGACAGAATTGAAAAACAAATTGTCAAGAATATGTAATATGGAATTTAAAACTATATCACCCTTAAAATTTCACACAACTTATTACCTAGTAATGCGTTAATGTCAAATTTGAAATGTATAACGAAAACCAGAAAATTTTTCATAACGTGAAACCGTTTAATTTAATTACTTCCGCCTCCACGATCACTTTAGTAAAAGAAAAGTACAAAAAATATTATATTTTCGTAGATGATAACTTGGCTACCGAGCTTTAAAATAACAAGAATATTGTAAGTATGTACATAAAAGAGAGCTTTAAAAATATAGCCAATATTATAACATCAAATTTCAGTTCTCCAAATTAACTCCAAAATCTGGAAAATGTAATTTTTTTTGGGACGTGTTTTAATATCAATGGAAAAATTGATATTTGAAGTAATGGAACCGTATTCAATTTCTTAAATAAATCTTCAAGCTTTGTAAAAAATAGAATGTTATCCCGTTAGCACCACAATGCTTACTCTTAAATACTTTAAACAATCTAGGGAAATATACATATTTACAAGTATGTTACGTAAATTTGTTACACAAATATTACATAAAATAATGTTAATTAAAGTAATTCTTTGCTAAATATACAGAACCTTCAGTATGTGGTACACTATGCTTCATGGATCTCATTTTATATTAATACAAAAAGTACTTTCACGTCAACTAATTAATTTTAATTTACATAAACTTTGTGTGTAACTATATAAAATATTTGAGCTTCAATAAGTTAAACATCTATTATTTTAATGAAGAAAATGAGTGCTCGAAGGAACCAAGCTTTTAGAAAATTTCAATTTTAATTCTTAAATAGGTTATAGTAGTTTAGAAATGAATGTTCAGCGACTAATCAGAAGCAAGAATTTATTCATGCGATCACGACGTTTTTTCTACTGTCCATCAAATAAGAGCTACGCACCATATTACAATTACACACTCATATTCAGCATTATGAATTGAGATCATTTACCTCAACAGTTCTCAAACCTCCTGCGAGCACCTGCTTTCTTCGCAGACACACAATTTTGATCATTTCCTAACTGTACTAAGTTGCTATGCATGTTCCCATGTTTGCGTGCACTTTGAAGATATATTTTGGTGCGTAATTAACGAACTTCATAATTTGCTAACATGTACTAACTTATTTTTGCATGTTTTGCAGGTGCTTTTGAGGATGTATTTTGTTACTGTTGTAACTAATACTAACTTACTACTCCTTGTTTGTATGAATATGTCTCCAAGAATGATCCAACATTTGGTTGCATACCAACTTTCGCTGTTAATTTTTGTTCAAGTTATGGTTTCATGTATGTTTTACCTCTACTTATCTGTTGTACCTTTCTATATGCATTTAGTGGGATGCTTTAAGTAAAAGTAACCAGAGTGAGACGATTTTGCTAACCCTTACTCAGCTGTCTGTTATAGTAACGTGTTTCTATGTTTGTGTTTGATTTGTATTTAGTCAAAACCAATTAGCCCACTAATCTGTATTACTATAAAATCATTTTAATTGCTATAAACGATGCGTTTGATGTACAGTTTACCACAGTTATTTTTCTGACATGTATCGAATCTACTTATTTAAGTGTACAGGTTTCTAAGAAATTTTTAGGGTATGAAGAAACAAAACCTACCATTACGCTAACAAGTGTGATGTATGTACGATATGCATGTGGTGTGCTGAAGCTGATGTTTATGATAATGTGTATGTGTATGTGTGTGCATATGATATATTACATGATAAATACCAACTAATTTTTAAACTAAGCTAAACAGCGAGGGATAAAATTCCATTATTTGCCCGCATTTGTGTTTATATTTCATTGTTGTACAATGAGTTAGAACAACTCATCTCTGTTGTACAGAATTGTTTAAATCGGTAATGTGGGTGTACATGTATATGTTTATGAATATTTCCTATTATAATGAAGCATATCTGTACCAACTTACTAGGAGCACATATTCTATGTTACACCTGCGTTACGTGTTCAATAAAAATAATTACATACCTCAGAATTTTGTGATAAATTTTTTCTCAATATTTACAGTATCCCTAATAACTCACCTGAAAACCATTGTACTATCACTTGCAGCACAACACACCATTTACATTCTGGATAAAGCTGTAGCAAAAAGTATACAATTTCGACCAAAAACTCTGTTTTAACACAAAATTAAACCATTTAAGGCTAAAATATCCTCATTTTAGACCAAGAGCAGTAACTTTTAAGTAAAAACACTCTGTTTTACTGCAGATGCTATCATTTCAGTTATAAAACTCATTACTACAAACACCACATTTTACTTAGAAATAACATCCCTCTTTTGGCACTTAAAATTAACAAGAAGTATTTTAGAATCACACACTCCTAAATCTATTAAATTAGGGCAATAAACACAATCGTTTACATCAATTTTTGTTACACAGTAATAAATACTGTCGTATTATTTTTATCAATAATTCCTAATTACATATAATTATGTAATACATTACACGCTCTTAGCTCACCCGAAGCAATTTTAAAATTCATTATTCATTAAGTTACTATATGCTAATATCTATATTATTATATATATATATATATATATATATATATATATATATTGTTCTTTTAATTGCCACTTAACGCTATTTTATTCTACTCTGGACTGTACAATGTATGTTTATAAATTTGAATATGATAACATGTCGTATGATTATTATTTAATTTGCTACATGTACCACTTTTGCATTTTCTGATTTCTCGATTGTCTGCAAATTCTTACTGAATACACTTTTGGATGTAACTCAATAAACTCACTTAATTGGCGTTTCATTTAGCTTATTTTTAAACATCCTGAGCTTATTTTTATTATGACTTCCTGGATAATTACTTGTATCAAAATATTGTCAATTATCTTTACTTTATAAAAGTTAGCTGTTTTTAGCTCTTAAGTGAATCTGTATCACAATATGAAAGATTAATGTTTTTACACATCTTACACATTACATTGGAATGAGAATCAAACATTTTAAATTCTCTTATAATTAAAATAGCCATAATTTATCGCATCTAAAAGTGGCCGGACACCAAATGCTGTTTAGTTTTTAAAATTACTTTTTCCAATCAGCTTAGTAAACTTTAGTTTATCTGGAATAAGCTGCATAGTAATTCTATGTCCGAAATCCTCCATCTTCTTACTAAAAACACAATTGTTCATAAGCTTTTAATAGTCCCTTTTAAATTCATTAGAGGCTTACTTCCACTGCAGAGTGTTTAAATAAATAGAAGGTTTTAACCACACCTACTGATTAAAATAAATGACTCAATGCACTTGTTGAAGTTTCAGCCTTAGTACAAATGCTTATTTAAGGTTTCTGTAATGAATGATGTATGTGCATTTATTTCATAATCTATTAACCAACTCGTTACATTTTCTAATAGATTTAGGTTCAGGATGTAGAGACAAACTGTCATGCACTAAATGTAAATTTAAAGGACAAATCCACTTCGAATACACATAATTAAGATCATGATCAAGTGTCTCCATAATATCTAATTGTAATATTTCATTTTAACTGAGCCAGCTGAAACCATCTATAGGAAGTGGTATAGCCCGGTCATATTATGGGTTACTTATATGTAAGAGTATCCTCTGCACCATTATTATGAGCATCATCATTGTATCAGTATTATTTTCATTATCATTACTACTATTATTATGTATACATTTTCAGTCTTACACTAGTGTTTAACATATACTGACATATACGGTCACGCATCTTAGCTTCAAAGAATAAAATCATAGTCTGTTAATAACTGTAACTGAACTCTTGCCAGTTTTAATATCATTTGAAACTCTAATCCAGGAACGACCTAATTTGATAATTTTACAGAAAACACTTTTGAAATATCCGAAACTACAGTGAGAAATAATACATCTATTTTGAGGTATATATCATTATGCTCATCGTGTGTTTGAATATTTAATGTATTCCAAACATTCAATGCATGTGAATAAACTTCTTCACTAGTATTTGATTTTGTTTTTCTGGCAATGTTGTTTCTTTCGGATTTTTATGTAAAAATATGTATAAATTCAGAACAACTACTTTCTGTGTAACAAAGAGAGTGGATTAGGTTTTGCATGATGAAAAGAACTACCAGGCAAGTTACTGGTAAGTTTTTCAGGACTGCTGGAACGTTCGAAAAATCAAGAATCGGTATGCAGACACCACAATAATGATGAAATTACAGGAAAATTTGGTTATATTGAAATAACATGTTTTGAATTTTTTAACATCACTTTATTATTTCTGCTGTAACAACGAGCTGGGTTCTTATGAATCAAAGAAAATCATAATAGATTCACGACTAATTTAAAATCTATTGCAATAAAAAATATATTTATGTATAAGAAAATCGATCTTCACGATTAACAGTCCTATTCACGTTGGCGGAGTAACAAGCTTTAATATTGTGGTAAAATCAAGATTGTCGCTACTGTTATACCCTGCTTGTGCGTATTTGTATAAACATAGTGCGCACGATGTACAAAAACATGTGTGCGTGTAAGTCTTTAACCCTAGAGTATACGGTTTGTAACCACATTAGCCCTCTATGCACAGTCATACACCAGCTATGGGAGAAGGATGTAGTATGAACGGAGTGATTATATATTACTAAAAACGGAACTCAATCGATTGTAGCGTTTTTGCTGCTGAATAAGAGATGCCGCTGTAAAGCCTGATTCGTTCACCACCCTACCGCGGATTTCACTTAAATTTTAATCAAATCAGGAATTTCTAAAGCCCAGGTATGTATGACAATGTATAGTTGGGCAACAGAAAATGATAGCAGTGGAACTAAAGCTGATCTTGAATATCGTGGGCTGTTTCAAGAGACTAGTATTAAAATTTTTATATTATTTTTCCCCATTCTGGAAATATGTACAAAAAAATCTCTTAAATGCAAAAAAAAAAAAAAATGAATACACCAATACTAATAAACGTTTAGATGTGATAAAGATAAAGGAATAATTGACAACAATTAGAGAGATAACTAGAACTGAGAAGTCATAAATCTACTCAATGATTACATATCCACCAGGCTTATAATAATAATAGAGAACGTATAATGTAATAGACGGGAAGCCATGCTCTATGTAAGGTTTGCCTGTAACAGATACGAACATATTGGTGTTGTGGCACGGGAAGGTTTGTGGTGTAGTTATCGCTCTGTAGAGTAATTATAATGATGAAGGTATACTACGGGCAAAAGCATAGAGGGGCATTTACATCGACTTTATAATGAGGAAGAAGTGCAACTCAGACCATCAGGCTCCTACTTGGTTTAAAAATAAATAAAGGATGCAATGATATCTCATTAAATTTGTATACTCAAATTTGACTGAGACCGAGTAAAAAAAATGGCTGTGGGACTTTTTTTTATGGTGTTCTGCTCAGGGGAAAGGACTATATTAGTAGCTAATAACTACCGTATGATGATGGGTTACCTAAAGCTACCGTTAAACAATTATCATCTTCCCATTTTGACAGGCTGCCAAATATGACAAAATACATAAATTCACGTTAACAAAATAAACTGTTATGTTACCAAATACGAAATGTGTATCATCCACAAAAATAAACACATTAACATGCGGCTATGTTGAAAAATGGATATGCCAAATTCTCCCTAAAGTAAAACAAAACAATTAGTGAGAAAACTGATCCAAATATTTCATGTAAAACCATTAAATATAAGTTGAAATGTTTAACAAAAAGAGAAAAACATGATTTCATTCAGCTAGTTTTAGAAAATATCCTAGCATTAGGAAATAAATTAATTACCTTCCTTTTGGATGCAGAAAGCAATAAAACATATAACCACGAGAGAAAAATGAAATTATTGAAAAAAAAGGGTATCGAAATTTTCTAAATAATCTACGGTTCGTTGGCGATGTGGTAGTTATGGGGGAAAATTTGCAAGACTTAAAAATCACGTTGGAAAATTGAAGTGCGGCTGGTAAAAAAAGTAGGCCTGCATATAACTATAAACAAAAAAAAAACTATGGCGAACAGAATATAAAATTTGAAATAGATGGACAAGTTATTGAACATCTAGATTAGATAGTTTACTCCGGTTAACGAATAGCAATTTCAAACAGGTCTGAAGAAATAGTATAGAGAAGGATAGCGTTAAAAAGTATTGTCACTAAAATACATATTTAAAAGACGTTATGTGGTTCAATCTATGATTTATGGCTTTTAATCCTCGTGAAAAATGGAGGATAAGAGAGGATAAGGAAAGAGAAGATAAAAATAAATTATACAGATATGTATGGGATCAAAGCCAGTTTGTGCACTAGTACGTGACGAATTAAATAAGATCGGAATCCAATTAAGCTTTAGACAAATTTCATTGAGGAAAATAGAGGGACTTGAAATAGTCGAAGAAGGAATATTAACAGGAGTTAGAAAAACAGGAACATAACCACTACCGTAAGAACCCGTAAGGGTTCTTCAGTCATAATTAACACCAATAGTAGGGGAAGAAAAGGTGAAATCCAGCATGCGTTTTAGTTTGGGAAAAGATCATTAAAAAGAACCAAGTTAAGGATCTATTTTCGAAATGTCTTTCAGATTCAGACATATATTTCTTTTGTTTTAGCTGAAAATGGGCGAGTTAAGTTTTTTTCACATTCAGAACTTATACGCAACGTTCGCTTTTATTAATATCGTTTTTTATCGGTTTTTTTTTTAACTAAAAAATATTTTCAAAAACGTTTCTAGCATGTTCATTTGTTTATTTAATGTTCGTAATTAAGCTTATAACTATTCTTTATTCCATCTCGTATAATAAATAAATTGGATTTTTTAAATTTTATTAACAAAACAACTAGGAAAGGAAAAGAAAGTAGAATCAGATCTATACGCGATCCGAGATAACAGGAGAAAGGGATTTAACGGACAATATAACAAACAGAGAAGGAAAGGAGAGAATGAAAGGAGAACTATAGGGAATACGGATAAAAGAAAAGAGTAGAAAGAGGAAAGTTCAACGGCAAAGGAAGCGCATTTAAATAACACGTGATTGGCGGCGTGTCAAGTATAAAATGAGAAGAGGAAGGATGCAGAGGACAGAATGGAGTAGATATAAGCGAGAAAAAAAGAATGGCTGAAGCCAATTGTATCTAAAAAGTAGACGACTGATGGGAAAAAGAGGTGAACGTAGTAAGAAAGGAAAGTTGAAAACCATAAATGCGATGGAAGACTGGTTGAATAGGCAGACAGAAAAAGTTGCGATTTGAAAATGAAGAGGACCCATAGTTGCACCATAATTTAGAATGAACGGACCACCATATGCGCGCTAGATGATGCATAACCGGCAGCCTCTCATATAGGGCTGCTTTTGTATTGTGATAACGAGCGATTACAATCAGTTCTAAGCGTAGCAAATATAAAATGCATCTCCCAATTTGTCTGACCAGCACGGATATTAGGCTAACTTATCACACCAGGGAGTGCCTACATCGAGCAGTGGATTGCCGTGGGGTAATAGCGTGAGAGGAGGAAGGTCGACATGAAATTGCCTGCAGTAGGATGTATAGGTAAACCACGTTAAAGTACCTAAATGAAATCCTTTTTTTAATATTTTTTTTTTTTTTTGGACGTCGGAAATTCAACACATCGACAGTTTTTTAAATTTAATAGTCGAAATTTTTGTTTAACTGATTTTTATTTTTTTCATTCTTTTTAATATGTTTGTTTTTCGATGCAACCATTTCTGATGCTTAATAAGTTTTGCGAATAGTAAGTGTGTATTTTTATTATATATTATATATTATATATTAAATGTTAACCTTATTTTTACGAGTTTACATGTTAACGACTGCTGGAAAAGTTCACACTACCTTTAAAACATTACGCGGCAATGAAAATTTTACATTTTTCGTATATCACGTCAATTTAAATATATTTTTCTTACAGAGTCGGAATTTATTTTCATAAAGTTTCGATTAAGAAGATTAACTGTTTCGTAATAGTTCCGAATGTGTCGAATATATATGTGAAGGTGTTATACATTTGTGGAGAGGCGTAGAAGTGTGTGTTCGTGTGTGTTCGTGTGTGCGTATGTATCTAAGTCAGTGATGTGTACTACCGATAGATGAGGTTTTTTTCGGTGTCCGATGTAATTAAAATATTCTCGCTAGTTTCCGTGAAAGAATCGCAGTGTGTATATTTATTAATTCTACCGCGTCGGGGAAAAAAAATAGGGGGAATAGGCGATTTTTAGGAATTGGGTAAAATTTTAGGTATTAAAAGTGACAGCGAGGATAAATTATGTGCAATTTCGTACTTCGTTTCGTCGGTACGCTGCTTTCTGTTATTTTATTTATTTGACGGGCCATTTGTCGTAATTTATACGATTGCTCACAAATACACAAAAAAATGTTACCCTATATTATTAATAAAAAAGGTAACGTCGAGTAATTCGAAAATTTTTCCCTTGTCCGAATTCGTGTTCCATCGATTCGTGTTATTATCATTACGATTAAATAATAAATCACCTAGCAAGTTTACTATTATTTCGCTTTTTTGTTTTTTTCTTTCAATTTTCTTCCGCTATTTGTTCGTGTGTCGTTTTCGTGTTCAGACTGGTGTGCGGATTAATAAACTGCTAATTTCACCCCTCGAACAGTAATTTAAAAGCTCCAAAAATTACTATTGTCTTAAAATTTTTCCGATCAAAATTAATTGATTATTCGAAAAACTGTAACGTATCGTGTTGCCTAAAAAATTCTCAAAATTTTCTATATCAGCAGTGGCACAATCAGGTACATTTATTAAAATAAAAAATAAGGCGTAATGTTATGTCCGGAATTCGTACTTTGTTCATTTATCATGTTCTCATATTGTTAGTTAATTTCTGTTAAAATTATATTGAGATTAAGAGTTAAAATGTAACGCAAGAGGTGAATTGCCTTCCTCTGAACTTGATATAGGAATATACTTTTCTTTTTTTTTTTTTTTTTTGGCCTGAACACTTACAGTATAATTAGATGTTGTAATGAAAAATTACTGGAGATAAAAAAATAAGGAGTAAAAAGCATGGAGAGAAAATTACATTTTACAATATGGCCGCAATTGCAGAGCAGTGCTCACAATGTCCGATAAAACTCAATATACGGAAATAAAAATTTTCTAAAAAGTCCCATTTCACAATATGACCACAGTGGCATGGCAATGCTCAGAATGCCCGATGGGGGAAAATGAAGTAGCCACATTGAACAAAGACTACAATGTAAGAAAAAATGAAAACGTAATAAATAAAACACCTTTATTAACAAAATACTTTAATGAATGAGGAGGGGAAAAATTAAATAAGACGAAATTTAAATAATAATCTTGTTTCCTTCAATAAACCTAAAAAGATAAAATAAAGTCTTATCACTGGAGCAAAGTAGATAAAAAATACACAATGGAGGATAAGAGCGCTATACGATATAAGATCTTTAAAAAACACAAGTCTCTTGTTATCAAACTGGTCGTAAGTAAATAAAAAGTGGTTAATATCTTCTGTAAACTTTTGTCGACAATATTAAGTGTTGCAACTTACGCAATGTTTTGTATTTGAAAAGTTTAAACCTATTCGACAATGATCGGAACGCAGCTTACACATAAATTTGCGGGTTACATACTCAGCGGAACACGATTGTGGTAAAACCAAGGTATAAACGAAAGAGATGGTTGAACAATTTGAAAATATTTACCAGGACCTTGATCACTGTGAATATAAGTCACCCAATCTGCATTATTATCTCTTTTGGCTTTAAATTTAGATTGTAAATGTTCTTATCCATTTTCTGTATTAACATTTATTAAATATACATAAAAAACACATATGATGGAAAATTAGTATTTAAAAAATATAATATATACCGACATGTTTCGGAGTTGCTTACTCCGGAAATCATGGTAATAGTAAAATTAAGGTTAATGATAAATAAACGAATACAAATGTATCCTAATCATAATAAATAATAATTAATCTATACGATATGTCGATACTTTACAATTAAATGTTGATTTTAAACAGTGGATTATTATTTATAATTAGATTATTATTAATTTATTTCAGCGCTATTTAGTAAATTATTATTAGCTTCATATTTTATTATTTCTAAATCGTCTTCAATATTTAATTTAAATTTATGTTTATTAATAAAAATATGCTTTGCGACAGACGATTTAATAATAATCCACTGTTTAAAATCAACATTTAATTGTAAAGTATCGATATATCGTATAGATTAATTATTATAATTAGGGCACATTTAAATTCGATTATTTATCATTAACTTTAATTTTACTATTACCATGATCATGGGGAGTAAGTTATTATATCTTTTGACTTTATCTAGAAGGTCAAAGGACGGAATAAATGGAAATTTAATTTCCGATGTGGCTGTTTCTTTAGCAATTGAATCAACTCTGTCACTAAGTAATACCCCACAGTGGCCTGGAATCATGCCTGGATTTAGGGGCGGGTCTAGGAGGGTTGCAGCCCCGGGCCCCGCTTTATAAAGGGGCCCCCAAGCGACACCCACTTCGACATGTAATAAAAAATTAATCTATCATTTGTCATATACATCAACTTTTTTCTTAAATAAATAGAATTAACTTTACAGGAGTAAGTGCAGTTTTTATTATAAATTTATTTATTAATAATTTTATATCCATTTTTATTTCCTCCTAGCGGAGGAACTTCGTAATAGTAAAATTTCGAGTTTCGTAAAAACGTACCAGAAATTAGTTTTAAGGTACAATATAACGGGTCGGAATTTACGTTTTAAGGAAATGTCTGTATGAATGTGTGTGCGTGTGTACACGCGCAACAGAAGCACACATACCATCCTTTTATGCAAATCTTTGGTTAAAATTTGCTGAAAAATTCATTGTTTAAAATTATATATATATATATATATATTTTTTTTTTTTTTGGCATCGAAATTATCTATATAATATTTAGTTTTGTTTACATTAATAATTATATGTTAATTCGTGAATTCAAAATAATATCATTAAATTAAATTAAAGAAAATCTAATTATTCCATAAAACCGATAATTTTATCACTTCCGAAAAAGGCCCTTAATATTTCTGTAGCCTTAGGCCTATCATACAGTTAATCCGGGCCTGCCTGGAATCCAGTAAAACTTAATGATTCCTCCATGTTCTGAAATACTAAAGTACTTTTTTTTAAAATTATGTAAATAAATGAATGACAATTATACATGAGGCTACTGATCTGAAGCGACAAGAGAGAATTAAGGCTGCCGAGAATACTATAAATTACCCCCTAGGCTGTAACACATTTTCCACAAACTCTAATGCCTTCTCATCAGCGAGAAGTTCAGTCGAAAAATTCAAAGTCTCCAGGGGGGGGGACCTAAATTTCTGTTCGGTGATACCTTCTACAATGAACGCTGCTCCTACATCTTCATTCAACCCGCGGAATTTAGCACCATCGGTAAAGATCAACTGGTAACCAGGGTATAATTCATTCACGGTCCTTAGAAAAACAAAGAATATAAACTTGTATTAACTTCAATTTTATGTCTTTATTTAATGTTAAACGCAAATGCACCTTTACTTATACATTTTATTTCTTCTTTCACTCGATTTTTTACTAGAAAATCATTAAATTGTAATATATTAAATATTTTTGTATCTTTTAATTTACGAAACAATTTGTACGAATTAAAAAATGTTTATGATACCTTTTAACATAGAAAATAGATTTATGTTAAAAATGTAGTTTATTTCGAAATAATAACAATATTCAAAGTCGTACTGCTGAATTATCTTTACGCGTAAAATTGATAAACCCGTCCCGTATTAGAAAACTTGGCGGTGATACTGAAATAAAAATAACCCCGATATTCAATAACGAAAACTCATTTACTTTGATAATATAATAAGCGCCGAGTATGCACAGTGCCCGTTTTTGTGATATACGTTTTGGTTTCTAAAAACCGTCGAAATATGCATCCTAGCACCACAGTAATGTCGCTATTATTTCTAATCCGGATCTATAAAATGTATTTAACTTTGTGTATAATTTCATTGTATAAATAATCATTTATGTTTTCTCCAAGGCGACACTGACGTACCCGCGCGGTCACATGTTTCGTTTTCCAACATATCAGTTCAATTTTTAACGCGGCTTCCAGTGCGCACGCCGAACATATCTATGTTAAATTCAAATTTTTTGGATACTTTTTATGGAATTTAACTTTGAATGTAACGCGAGTCACAAAATGCCAAACTGGTTTTCATTGGTTGCTCAGACGAAACTCGCAACCAATCGCAATGCAAGGCGGGCCCTGCAGCTAATACTTTTATGCGACTAATTTTCACTCCTCAAGTCAGTTACGGTTTAATAGCGTCAGTTTTCGGTGGTTCCTCAAGCGTTTCAATTCTAGCCAAGTTGGTCTAGTTACCACTCCGTTCAGGCAGCATCAACATTGCTGCAGAGCAACAGCTCTTTTCAAAGCTATGCGCCATCGAGGCGAGCACTGGCGTTCGCGGCGGCCTGTGGTTCTCTCAACAGTCTGGTTACTGTACATCCAGCAGACGTGCAGTTTTTGCAGCAATAGCAGTTGTTTAACATTATCTCGGAGAGCACGCAAAGGTTCCAGTTCCCGCTAAACAGCTCTGTTGTTTTACAAATTGATGTTTCTAACCAGTCGCTTGGTTCCCGATTCCGGTTGAGCAGCTCGTCGTTGTTGCACATTCATCTATGCTCATCATTTGGCTTCCAGCTGCGTGGTCACTGGCGTTTGTTGGCTTCTCGACTCTTTATATTCATCGCAATTGAATATGCGTATGATCCCGAAAGTAAGGCAAAAATCTGAATAGAACACTTTAGCAAAATACAAAAACAAAATCAAGGTTTATCTACTCATAATCATTTAATAAACATCAGAAGAACTATAAAGAAGTACTTCGTGACAAAAGCAAATAACGCAACAAACAATTACATAACTAGCCCCAGGGAAGTAAATACACTTATAGAAAGCCTAAAAAACAAAAATTCTGTAGGACACGATAAAATTAGCATTAAAATGATAAAGAACTTACCAACAAAAGCGAAAATGGCTCTTGCGTGCTTATTCAACTCATGTTTTAGATTATGCTATTTTCCGTTACAATGGAAAGTCTCGCAGACAGTACCTATGCTTCTCTGGCCGAAAACATACGTCCCATTAGCTTACTAAGTAATATAAGTAAATTATTTGAAAAGATTATACTTACAAGATTAAGAAAGCACAGTGATGAAAATAATATAATACGCGATAATCAATTTGGTTTCCGACCTAAACTTAGTACAACCATACAATTAACTAAAATCTGTGATAAAATTACCGACAATTTCAATCTGAACAAACATACAGGAGTATTATTAATAGATATCGAAAACGCTTTTGACACCACATGGATAGAAGGTACAATATTTAAACTAATTCAACTTAAGTATCCTTATTCTTTAATTTGTATAGTGAAATCATATCTTTTAAACAGAAAATTTTATGTTAAACTGAATAATTATGAGTCACCCGAAGAGCACATAACTGCTGGTGTACCACAAGGGAGCATTTTAGGACCGTATTTATTTATACTATTTTTAAACGACATTCCGAAAATCAAAGAGTCTGAAATATACCTACATGCAGATGATACTACAATAGTAGCATCATTCTATAGAACAGACACAATACCAAATAGACTGCAAAAAGCAGCTGACACGCTAATAAAATATTTTAAAAAGTGGCAGGTTAAAATAAACAGCAATAAAACGGAAGCCATTTTATTTACTAGAAGACGACCATGTATACGAAAAGAAGTAAACATCCAAGACAGGCAGGTGAAATGGAAGGATGAAATTCAGTACCTAGGCTTAACAGTTGATAAAAGATTAAACTTCACGAAACTAATAAAAAATAAAATTATAAAAGCTCAGAAAGAGATTTGTTGTCTATACCCATACTTTAATAGAAAATCCCATTTAACACCTGAAAACAAACTTATTATCTATAAACAAATCATTCTTCCCAAAATATTATATGCAATAATAATTTCGTCGTCTAGCAGTTAAATAGTATTTTTCAAGAACTTCAAAGAATTCCAAATCACCGTCTACAAATAGTACTAAATAAACCACGATACACTAACATCAATACTATGCACAAATATGTAAAAATACCGTACATTCAAGAAATAATTACAGAGAACACGCGGAAATTTTTTGAAACGTGCAGTGCATCTGACTTAATATTAATAAATAATATAGGCTCTTACGATTATCAAACTGTAAAGCTCAGATACAAAAAATATAAACATAGAAGGATAAAGCACATACTGTTAACTTAAAGGAATAATTCTACGAAACTCTTGCGTGTCTGGCGATTGCATAATGTCTAAATTATTAGTATTTCGTATTAATGTTAAGCAAGTTGCGAATTTCGACTTTTCGACGCGTACGTAATATTCGTTATCGAGTAAATAGGATAGATTTTCCTTTACTTTCTGGAAAGATTTACGCGTGTATGCAGGTTTTTTTTTTTATTGTTTTTCCCGTAAACTTTAATTATGTACGACTAATAATAAGTAAATTTATAAGTCTCATACTCCTATCCGGTAAGAAACACTCGTTTTCGGTACGGATAAAACAAAATTTAAATGTTTTATATTATTATATAGAAGTGTATAAATATACGTTTGTTGTTGTTGTAATGAATAGCAGCAGCATTACGAAGATATTTCTATTTTTATCGTATCTGCATTAGAAATATACTTCTTTTCAGATTTCATTCGTTATTTATTAGACACAGACCGAGCGGATTATAGCAATTCACCAATTCCGAATCTCAACTTTCGAATAACTTAAGCAAAGGGGCATCGTTCTGTTTAACTATAAATTAGAAAAATTGAATAAAGTACGATTCCAATGAAATAATGAAAATCATAAACGTAATAACAAACAATTTAGGATTGAATATTAAATAAAATACGCTACAAAAGGTTTTATGGCAATAGAAAACAGAATAGAGAAACGTGTTAATAAGAATAAATTTTATTTATATTGTTGGAATAGACTCCTGAGTTTCATTTCGAATAGAAAATCGAAGAATATTAGTGAAGATAAACGTGAAATATATATGGCAAATCTGAATGAGGCCTAAATCACATCTTGAAAAATAGAAATATAGTACGTGTATTTAAATGAGAATTATATTAAGAGAGAAAGAATTTAGTGTGCATTAGTGCAATCCCAGAGAGTCCTGAATTTTACCTGCAGCGAAAAAAGGAAATCAAAGAGGTGTATTATTAAAGCCGAACGCGATATATATGATTTTCGCAGTGTGTTATTGTTATTTATTTGTTTTGAACTCGTTAACTATGGATATTAACCCAATACAAGGGAAGGATTTATTTCAATGTGCGGCTATGGCTAAATGAAACATCGCTGCCTAACTAATTATGCTACGGTAGCTGCCGTTTTCTCACCTTTTAGTTATTTTTAGATATCGCATATTTCGCGTTCAATTTTTACTAACATTTCATCGGTTTTCTTTCGTAATTAATGATATAAAGTCTCCTCCAGATATTATCCAGTATATTTCCATTTTTCACATATTCCATTGAGAAACTTGAACTAGGTATTTTATTGTCTTTATTAATTACTCATTACATTTATTAACTAATTACCGAATAGGCGATGTATTATATTATATTTTAATTATATTCTGGAAAAAAAGAGCGGCTCACTAGAGTTTTGTAAGTATTCATCAACTTGGCAACATTAATTATTCGTAAATTTTACTAAGCAGTTTTTAAAAATTCACATCCTGTCTCATTTAATCATTTTTTGTTCTACCCATTTCACGTCGTAAAATTTACGAATGTGGTTAGTGTCTACATTAGTTTCCAGACGCTATATGATTAGTTAATGTACCCTTTTTCTATTTAATTTTGAAAACTTTTGATTTGTGACTTGATAATTGCTTTTTCATATTTTATTTCTGTAATTACTATATTTTTTTATGTATCATAAATGGGATTTAATAAAAAAATTATTATCGGAAGAAGATCAAAATGAAGACGACCAATCAAATGATGCAACATCCGACCAACAAGATAATGTTGAAGTACTGAGTTGACCCAGACTGGTTTAGTGATGCAGTACTCAATGCCGTTTTAATTGTGAAACGGACATTGATAAATCGCCTTCTTCTGCCTGTAAAAAATGTGGGAGAAAAGAAAAATTGTACAGCTTCCGTTGATTAACATTCTGTTTTTCAAGAATCTGCTGATAATGAACGAATTATTTTACCAAAGAAAAATATTATAATTTACGAAAAGAATCGTACGGTCAACACGTTTTTTGTGGTCGCCAGTACCATTCCGCTAAAAATGTAAGCACCCTACGTGTAAGTGTTTTGAATCTTTCTTTACATATGAAATGATGAATATATTAGTTCGCTATACAAGTTGACAGATTTCGGAGAAATCATAAAGAACAAAAACATGCAACTGCTGCCGTAACTAGAAATGTCAGCATTTATAGGAATCGTAGTTTTATCGGCAACATTGAAAAATAACCATTGTCTGCTGGACTGATGCTATTTTTCGGCAAATTCAAATGAAAAAAAAAAAATTCATTTATCTGTAAGATAAATGTTTAATTCTCTGTATGAAAGTCCCTATCCAGCGGTAATGAACAGTGATCAGTTTAAATTCATATTAAACGGTCTCAGATTCGTAAGAGAACACTTGATTCTTCCGATTCGAGAATTATGGGATCTATTTATAGCGAACTGCGAAGGTAAAAGCCTCAAGTTCTTATGTTACTGTTATCGAACAGTTAACAGCTGTTCGCGGTAATTATCGATTATTTCAAATAAACCAGCAAAAAATATGGTTTAAAAATGGTAATGGTATGTGATGCAAGCGTGAATAAATATGTTTAATGCTATTCCGTATGCTGGAAAAAGTAGAAATAAAGAAAATGCAGCAGTTGAATTTTTTGTAACGGAATTTAAAAAAAGCTAGTACATGCACCGCAGTATAACTGGAAACAGCCGATTTATTGAACGTCTTCCTCCTTGTGATGGAACCAGGGGATTGTAAAGCTAATTTCGATCTTAGTTTATCCACATTTAGAACTTTCCGTTTTTCCCCCACTCAAAATAACTTTCACGCCCACAAAAGGGCCAACCATAAAGCTAGATTCACCTTGAAGTGGCGAAAAGACATGGAAAAGCTTCTGTTCTTCCTTTTCACGCTCCACACCTGCTTCTCGTACCTGGAATGTGGCCAAGTCCTCCACATCGTCTCTCTCCCACGTCCTTTTAATCAGAATTTTCATTTCGATAAATTAATCCCTTTTTTAAATTCTCTATAGCTCCCAGTTATGTTCCAAGCTTTCAAGAATCCCCTGTCTCATGCCGTCCGATTCCACCTGCTAACATTTTTTAGTTTCTGCATTTACTTTTACAGAACTGGAAGCATCTTTAAGTAATTTTGCAAATTCCTCTCCTGGAAAAGATTGAATTTTCTTTCCTATTCTCAAAAATCTCTCTGAGTACTCTCTTCGGTTCCTTTTGAAATTATTTAACTTCTTTTTTCGTTCCCGCTCTACACTCCTTCCTCTTGGAATATCTTCATCATCGTCCCGATCCCGAAGTTTAACTCTTCAGCTCTTCGTCCAATCTCTCTGGCTTCTTGCATTAGAAAGCTTTTGGAAAGTTTAATTAATAGACGTCATGTTTGCTGGCTCGAACATAATGATTTACTACCTAACAACATGTATGGTTTTCGCGCCGGTCACAGCCCCCCGGATTGTATCAGTTCCTTTTTTGGTAGATGTCTACTCGGTATTTATCTGTAAAAAATTTCTTGTTGCTTCTTTTGTTAACATCATTGTGTGACATTCGACAATGTCCACCTCCCTATTTTGTTTGATATAATGCTTTCTTTTAATATACCGGCTCACTTTTCTTCCCTCATTAGTAATCTCTTTAAGTGTAGAACTGTTATTTTTTATACTCTTTCTAATACCTACACTAGGTTAGTATTCCGCGGATTGCCACAAGTCTTTTGCATTAGCCCAACTCTGTTCAACATGTACTTCATCAATACTGCTTCCATATATCTAAGTTCTCCTTCCTTTTTTTACGCCGATGATATCCTCATCTACTCCTCTCATCGCCATATTTCTGTCGCTAGTTCCCAGATCCAAAATTCCTTAACACCATTAGAAAATTCTCTATTAAATACCCATCTTTCAATTTCATCTATATTAAATCCTCTATTGTTGTGTTTACTCTTCGTTCTTTTGATCGCTCTCTAATTAGTCTCGTCATAAATAACGATGCGATCCCTCTTTCTTACTTTTTCGGCCATTTACGCATTTTTCTGGACAGTAATTACATCAACCATCTCTATTTGTCTTCCCTCAAAATGCTCAATCTGATAAAGTCTCTTTCCCATACTAATTGGGGTTACATTTCACTAATACTCTACAAATCCTTTATTCGTTCTATCCTTGATTATTGTTGTTTTATCTATGGAAATTCCTACAGATCCTCGCTTCCAAACTCGATCGTGTCCAGCATGTTTGTCTTCGTCTTTGTTTGAGTCATTCATCCCTCCTCTTTTTGTTTGAAGGTCTTATCTAGGTTACCGCTTTTTAATCAAACTTCTACCTGTTTTCACCGCGACTGGCGATTTGCCATCAACAAAACTCCAACACTATCTCTCATTTTCACCTGTCCGTCTCAGTTTTCTCCATATATTTATTCATACGACAAGTTGCCATACTTTTCTTTCAATTTTTCCACATACCAACATCCTATTAATTATAAATGTAAACAATTTTAAAAAATGACCATTAACATTCGGCTACTGATGTTATATTTTTTGTTACATGAACGACATATACATTCAACAATTTACAAAAATATATAACATAATTTAGATTGTAGAAACATTATAAAACAAATTGACGAAACCGGTCGGATTAATTTATTATATTTATTGTTTAATATGGTTAATTTTTTAATGTTTTTACAATCTAAATTATGTTATATACTTTTGTGGATTGTTGAATGTATGTGTCGTTCGTGTAACAAAAAATATAACATCAGTATTGTTAATGGTCATTTTTTAAAATTGTTTACATTTATAATATAGTGCAGTTTACGGGGGAGAAATACTTATAATCCTATTAATTGCCTATTCTTAACTTGCCCTACCAAACCTTTCCTTTATCATGTTGTCAAATCATAGTTTTTAAGTACCTTTGGCTTTCTTTTCCCTAATCACTTTGCGATCTTCACTGACAACTCCAAAGGACCCAATGGACTTAGCTCAGTCTTCTTTTGTCCTTCCTTAGATTATTCTGAAACCTTCAAACTTACTTTCTTTTGTTCAGTTTTCTATGCCGGGTCTACTGCTATTCTGCGTGACGCCCTTTTTGTTGCTTCTTCCCTAGTTTCTCACAAAGTCCCTACTATATCTAATTCCCACAGACAAGCCATCTCCTCTTCTTTTCCGTTTCCTTTTACTGTTTACGTAATCCTTCTCATACGCTCTCTTATCCATAACATTTTCCTTTCTCACTCCATTCAAATTGACCTACTGTTGTGGATTCCTGGGCACTTCGGAATTGAAGATAATGACTCGGCCAATACACTAGCCCGTTCATCCTACGCTGCCGGTGAATTTCTTGGCATTTTTTCGATTTCGCAATATTAATCTTCTCTCCACTTCGGCTCATTCCAAACTATGGTTAAACTCGTATTGCTCCTCATTCTCAAATCCGGATTATTTTCATCTCTTTATCCAGCCTAATCTACCGTCTCATCTCTGATTTTTTAATTTTGTCTCTCTGCGGCGTTCAACTCTCTCTGCAATCTGTCGCCTACGCTTTGGGTACAGTTTGCTTCCTTATTTCGATTCTCTCTAGTCCCTTCTTCTCTCTGTTTCCTTCACCCTTCCTCTCACAACTTTATAGGTGACGCTAATCACATTTTGCTTGAGTGTACCTGTATCGCTTCCGAACGTTCTTCCTTTTACTCTTCTCTTCTGCCAATTGATCTTTTAACTCTGTACTGTGCATCTGTTGTCCCCTCCTTGCACCTTCGGTCATTCCAGCATTTGAGTCTTTTCTATCCTCCATATCAAATCGCATAAATATCTGATTCCGCTTCTCATTCTTTTCCCTCTTCTTGAGCCAATCCCAACGATTAGTCTAACATATACGTTGAAATGATTAGACCATCAAAGAAGAAATGAAGAACATGAAATTGAGGCCGATAGGAGCACCAGTTTTTTGTTTTGACAGACAAATGATATCATACAAATAGTATCGTATTGTACAAGCGAAAATTAAAAAAAGGAATTCTACTGATTTTTACTGTGCACGATCAACCGGAATTAAATTCTGACACGAGTACTATCATATCCATACATATAATTCAACGAAAGGTATGCTGGTGTGGACACACTAATGTGTTAGAGCGTTTCGAGAAACGCTGTAATCAACCGATTTGTGCAGAACAAAACGGAGCCATGCGCTGTGTGCGTTGTGATGCTTAATGATCAGTTTTTCGAAATAGCTTCAAATAAATTTACGGTAACTTTTTATAACTTTTTCGATTTTTTTCCTCTATTAAATATAATAATGTTATTAATAAATTTAGTTGTATAAAATGAAAATTGTTAACAGTACGTTTCATAAAAATTTCTTTAAAAAAAACTACGTTTCAATTTTTGAAATCTTTTTCTTACCGTCTAAAACGTATTTTTAAACAACTTTTTTCATTTTTCTTAATACCACCGTACTTTTTAGAATTTTTGAAGTAGAAACAGTAACTTTAAGCGTATACGTTGAAAACTGATTTTTTCCCCCCCAAAAAATATATATGTATATTTATTAATACTTCCACATTTCCTCGTCAAGCTAGACGTTTGTCGACGAGTTCTCTTACATCTAAATATGTCTACACTATACTACTTATATGCTATATAATCTTATCGCCACGCGAATCATTTTATTACAGACTTATTTTCTTTATTTCTAACTCTATTATTTATTTTATTTATTTATTTTATTCCGCCCCTTTTCCTTCCTCATTTTTTCACTTTTTTTTATCACTATTTCCGTACCCTCTTCTCTTATTTAATGCGTATTATTGTTCCTATATTTCCGTCTTTCTGTAACCATTCCTTTATTTTCTTTTTTTTTCACCACAATTCTCTATTATTTTTTCAGGCATTTCATTTAACAAATGCATTATAACGTATTTGTCTGTTTGCTTCCCCATCGTTGTTTTAGCTAACGGCAGCTGGTACAAATAGTTTTCTCTCAGCCCGTATTCTATTTTTCTTCTTTCTCACATAGTTCTATTTCCTTCTCTGTCATTATGTATTCCCATATCTTTATGAATAAATACATTCCTGTAACACTTAGTACGTTTTCTTTTTGTATTATTTCACTTTCGGCTATCGTGATTTGTGATCTGATATTAATTTCAATCATTTTATTTGCAGTTTACTTATTTTTCCCACGTATATTTTCCTAGCCATTCCTCGTGCATGAATTCTATATCTGATTCTCGATTCTACTAGCGACACCATTTTTAACGTTTTATTTGTTGCATATTTCTTTAAAGTGTATAATGCTGGTAATGTTGCCCTAATTTTCTTTGCAACGTATTCCGTATGTCCGTCCCACCGTAAGTGTTGGTCCATCATTAACTCCAAATAGATTTATATTGGATCACTACCTCTATCTTCCGGCAGGTTTATCTTTTCACATTCATTTATTTCGTCCTACTCATGTACACATTTGTTTGAGTGCATTATTAAATTTGGACAATATACATCACGCCTATCCCTTTTCATTCGTAGTACCATTGCTTTAGTTTTTGATACATTAATTCTTAGATTTTTATCGTGTGCCTATCTGCTTATTGTGATTAGATCTTTTTGCATTTTCATTTCTACCTCCTTAATATCTTTATGTGCTGTAACTATATCATTCGCGAACGAGTATATATCGCTATATTTTAGTTTCTTGTATAGACCGTTTGTATATATGTAATGAACAGTATTGGCACTAAGTTACTACCTTGCGGAACTCTCGCATTCAACTCATCTTTTTTACTTTGTGCACTTATTAATACATTTACACATGTTTTCCTTTAGATTTCGAACCATTTTTTAACACTGTGCGTTATTCCTATCTCCTCTAATTTGTTTACGAGTATTTTATGGTCAATCGTTTCGAATGCTCTAGTTATATCCAGTACCTTCTTCTCTTCTTCAAAATTTATCCTTATTTTTTCTGAATTAATTACACATTTTTTAATTTTCATCTTGTATTGCGAATTTTCGTCTTATCTTCGTTACAATTTATTATAAACATACGAATCAAGTAAAAATAGCTGATACTTTTTCTTATATGTGCTGTTAAAAAGAATATATATATATATACATATACATATATATGTATATATTATTTAAAAACACTGTTCATTAATACAAAAAAAAAAAAAAAAAAGGAAGCAAGAGTTATCAGTTGTATGTAAAATTTACAAATGGTCGGTGACTACGTAGTCCGAAGAGGGTTAGGAATTTAACGGCGAGAATAATGTTCCCCGGATTGTTCGTTGAGACCCATTGTGATTTACGGTTTGTAATGCATGTGGTCGAACGATTCGTCGCAAATTAATTGAGTTAAAATTTAGTACGGTCAACATGCGTCCTATGCTACGATAGTTGTGAAGTAAGAAATACTTTTCTGAGCGCCGATATGTTTTTAGCATAAATTTTCACCAAACTTTTTTCCTTTCGAAGCGAACTGTTTCTCGATCAATTCTACGAGCCAGATTGCTTTTACGTACTGATGTATGGCAAACTAGTTTTAAGGGTTGTCATGGGCTTCAAACAATATGAAATTCTCCGAATATATAGCGAGCCCGAACATGTTATTTCGATATTTTCTTTAATCAGAGGGAGTAATGAAAATTCCTGATTTGTAGGAAAACAGTCTTTTCGGTCTTCATTCCGGACAGGTGCCCCTCAAAATGGGACGTTTTTTTTATAGAGCGAATAGGCTGGCGCGGATAATAGAACTGTGAAGAACTGTGCCGTGGAAAACTTGTTTATATGCGCTTTGAATAGGCGAGTAATGAAAAAAGAAAGAAAAATGAATCGCCGAGATCGGAAGCATGATAGAGTGGCTCACCGTTAAAAGGCGAACCGCCGTTCTTTTAAATAAAATATGAAGCAAGATTGCTTTTCATAATAACTTCGCGACTTTTACTCATTACACGTCGTCGCTTCATTATTATTAATTCCGGCTATTGCGGCTGCCGCTTGTTGCCAATGTAGGCTAAGGAAAAAGCTTTCGGCAAGTTTCGGACATCTGTCGAAATGCTCCCTCTCCAGTTCGTGACACGTTATTATGCGGAAATGTTAAATTTTCCCATTTTTATCGAAATTCCAGTCAACTTTTTTCGAGAGCGATTTTTTCGGTAATTAAAAGTGTTCGAAAAAAAATCATTACGTCACTGTTGGCTGTTTTCTCACATCTGTGATGTGTTCGAAAAGGCCGGTCAATAAAGGCGAGAAGATTACGCAATTGAAAAATATTAACGATTTCCCCGATTTCGAGAATTTCGTGTTTTTATCGATTTTTTTTTTATATATATATTTTAGTTCGATTTAAATTTCACACTTAAACTATATTCGAGCATTTATTTAATAAATGGAGTGCATCCAGCCGCGTAACGAGACCGTAGTAAACATCTGTGAGTGCGAACAGCGCGGCGACAGTATTAATAAAAGTCGAATCGAGCGTCCGAAGAGAATTAAACAAAAATTGTACCGTTTATTTTATTTTATATTCACTGTATCTGTCAGTGAGAGGGATAATCCTGATTTTCCCCGGTACTTCTTCGGGGCAGAAAAATGTTGAAATGGAATTACGCATTACCACACGCAAACAAAAAATTAAGTAGCCACATTTTTTTAAAAATTCCAAAAAATAAAAAATTAAATTTATGCGAAAGAAAACGAATATTTAAATTCCGGTAAAGGAAATTAACAAATCTTATTTCAAATAATCTACATGAACAACAAAAAGGACAAAATGAATTTAAAAAATAAATAGATAAAAAGAATTACTATTAAGTCATTTTTAAGAATCACGCAGTGAAATATTTCGGCGCTTTCGTCTTATAGTGTAAAAGAAAAATCGCAATAATACATTATTCACAAAAGAATTTTACACCACATTAACAAATGTATTTAAATGTGAATACGTTTGCTCACGTTAATAAACTTTTGTAAATTACTGATCTCTCTAATCAAAATATTATTGGGGCAACACACGCCTAATATTGAAATGTGCATAGTTGTCTGTAATTTGATTTAAAAAAAAAAAAAAAAATTTAAACCGTATCAGAAAAATGTATTAAAATTATTTTCGGAAACGATGGCATATTACAAATAAGAAAAGATTGCGGCGTAAAAGTAAATGTATATTTTTTACAATATTAATTGATATTAATACGTTGAAATCATTTTAATACGTAATAGAAAATAGAAATTAATGAAAATTCATTAAAAGTATGGTTTAGAGTCAATTGTTTTCAGTCAAAAGTTAAATTTTTAGTTTACTTAATTTAACGAAAATATTTATCGATAATGTTTATTGGTTTTAATTTTAATTAACGTGGTAAATGCAGCGGCATTGCTAATTTAATATAAGATTATGAAATTTTTAAAAATAAGTACTTTTCATTTAAAAATTTGTACGCTGAAAAGTTTTTTTCAAAATTCCGTTTTACATTATTTTAGTATTTACTTTTTGTTTATGCTACTGGACTACTGGTAAAAGGAAGTACACATTTTATTACTGTAAAAATATATTGAAAATTAAGAGTTAGCTCGAGTCTGTATTTTTTTTTTTAGTATTAGTAAATTAATTTTTTAGATTACTACTAAATTTCCACGTCTGTAGTTTGTATGTTATTATTGTTTATTGAAAAAAAAAAACAAAAAAAACAACTCTAAATGAAAAAGAAATAAACGTAATACCGCAATTAGAACTTTTATAAATTCTTTAGCAATGGATGCATGTTTCACACAGCTCAATTTCTGTGTACCCATTAAGACGTATGTATTTCAGCAAGATGTGCGAAACTAATAGGTGTATTCATCGATAGAACAAAGTGTGCAAGTATTTGGCTTTGGAGCTTGTTTGAGCATGAAGTCGTGGGAAAAAGACGTATGTCCTGTTCTCAGGCGATTGACTGCCGAGGATACTCTACGTTCGGTTCCGACAGGGGGCATGGCTCCGGCTCTATCGTAGGTTTCAATTCTTCGAGAAAGGTGGATTGAAATCTTTAATAATGTATGAGCCTTTCACAGTAATAACTGAGTTTGTAAGAAAGAAGGATAAATTTTGAGGAAAAAAGTCAAATAATTTAGTAGCAAATGCAATGGAGCGTTGTTTGTAGGAATTTAGTTAAGAGTGTTTAAAGTATGGGCATCATGAGAACAATACTATTTGCCCATAGGGGTTCAATAAGCATATGCCAAGTAAAGACATGAGCACCATGGCAGTATACATGTCTCGTCTATTTGTTATGATAGACAATACAGTTATAAGTATGGCCCAAAGGCATTTAATCGGAGTATTTAAAACTTGCGAATCAGACACCAATAGGAGTCTGACTAATCCTATCGACGGTTACAATCAAGCATTGCTTATATTTAATAAGCTGATCGGTTTATAGGATGATAATAGAGCTCGGGGTTTCGGAGTTAACGTATGTTTTAGTTTAAGGTGAAAATTACTACCGGGTTATTTGGTTTTATCAGTTTGCTGTGTGAATTAGTCGGCCGAAAGCACTAGCACTATTTTCAGTGAAGTTAGTTATTTAGCCAACAATTTAGTATCTGCCTGAAGCCGAAGTAACATCTATTTAGAGTGCTGTTAAATAAATGAAATTAGAATTTTTACTGACACTGGGACAAAAAGAGAAAAACGAGAAAGACATGAAACAATTAGTACTGACATTATTCGAATAGAGAGAAAGAGGGAGTTTGAGAAATTTAAGTGATCGGAGGATAAGAGAGAAATACTTTTAATTGAAAAACAT
The DNA here is from genome assembly GCA_039619475.1 of Icerya purchasi. Classification (NCBI taxonomy): domain Eukaryota; kingdom Metazoa; phylum Arthropoda; class Insecta; order Hemiptera; family Monophlebidae; genus Icerya; species Icerya purchasi. The sequence goes on along the minus strand of CM077116.1, from coordinate 92,601,102 downwards.
TTGTGTAATAGGCATCAACGAATAAAGAAAGAATAAGTATACTGGATTTTCTCTTAAGACGTTACAAAAAGCGACAAAGGGAAAAACAGAAGACATAATTTGCCGTTTTCCTTGATGTAGCTCAGCTGTTTGATCGTGGTTTGTCACGATGGACTGCTGTATAAGTTCAAACAGTTACTACGTCTAGCTTTGTATTTACGTTTTCTTTCCTATTTATTTGACAGAACTTTCATTGTAAAAACTAATGATACAAAATACAGTTAGAGAAAAATTCTAATTTAAATTCCATAGGGTAGTTTCTTCGGGCCAGTCGTATACTTAATCTATATTGCTGATCTACCTATTTCGAATCAAACTATTTCAGCTTCCCTCGCCGACGATATAGCTATACTCGCTTCTGATGTTAATTCTGTTCATGCAAATTTCGCTGTTCAGCAACAAATAAACAAAATCCAGATATAGGCTGATACCTGGAAAAATGTCAACATATTACTTTTACCGATAGGTTCATCACATACCTCAGGATAAGAATAAATAACTCTGAAATCCAACAATCGCATTCCGTGAGGTACTTGGGGATGTATTTGGATCAGTGACTCACCTGGCGTGTTGCTTAGACTTTCCAAAAAATGGCTACACCTGTTAGGCTGTTATACCCCCTATTAGGGAAAAAATCATCTTTAAGTCTTACATTAAAACGATTTATATATCAAGACATCATCGCACCAATTTGGAGTTATATGGAAATACGTGTAGAAGTAACCTATGACATATTCAAAGAAACCAGTCAAATATTCTTCTCTGTGTAATTGCAGCGGCTCTAAAATAGGTTTCAAACCGGGCCCTATATAATGACTTAAATATTCCCTTTTTCAAAGATGTTCACATCGGACGGAATGGAAGTTGCTTTGAGAAATGAGGAACAAATTTAAATCCTTCAATTAATAAAATATACATTAAAACACTGCCCGGTAACCCTAAGTGGAGATTAAATCAAAGAAAATGCTGTCGTGGTGCTATTCCAATAACCTAACGTAAGTAATTTTGGTGTTAATACATAATCGATTTAACGCGTATTGTATTCTTCTAATACTATCGACAGGAGTTTATATGGACCTTACTTGACTCTATTGGTTGCCGTGATACTCTTGTTATTATATGATAACTTGGCAGAGTTTCATAGGCTACACTCAACTGTATCAGTTATCACGTTGTTCTTGCTGTTATATATTACATCACCATATGTAGCCAATAACATTCTTGAAGCTGCCCAAGTAGAGTTTGTCAAAGTTTCATGGGTCGTACTTAACTATATCGGTTGCCATTATGACTACTCCATGTAGTCAACTAACATTATTGACCTGGTCCCTCAATTCGAGGAATGAGTTAGTTCCTGGGTTATTATAATATATTCCTAACTTAGTAATAAATAACTAATGTATGGTTGAGGGCACGAGTACTGTTTATGGTTTTTTACCGGTACAGTGAAAAATTTTTTTTATATTTTTCATTTTTTTTTTATATTCCTGTTACTACTGGGGGAGGGGAGGGGTATAATAAAAGAACAAAAAAAAAAAAAAAACTTTACAGAAGAATGCCTATGAATACGTTATTATATGAATTTTGTAGCAATTTCATCAGCGTGAAAAAATGGTTCATGCAGTGTCTCATAAGTGCAATGATAAATAAGTACATAAAATAAATGCTGATTCTATTCCGTATTTTGCGGTGTTTTATAATCATCTGTTAGTAATTTTTCTTTATGAACACGTTTTACTGACGGCAGTGGATAATGTAATAAAAGTCTGACTAGAAAATTTATGTACGGAGAAAAAAAAATCGATAACGGCCTGGCGCGATAGCGAATGAGAAAGAGAGAAGTATTTGGATCAGGCGATATAGAAGATGAGGCGCCGTTACTATAAAATGGAAAATTAGGAGCGAATTCCAATTAGTGTATTTGATTGTAGATAAATCGGTCATCCGTATAATAAATTACAGCGTAAACTATCTGCGCGTATCTGTATATGCGCTTCGTGATTATATTCCCGTATGGGAATTTGAAATGTCGATAGTTCCAAGCTTTTCATGCCGATTTGTGCTAACCATCGTTCTTTCTCTCTCTCTCTCACACCCCCCCTCTCTCTCCCTTTCTCTCTCTCTCTCTCTCTCTCTCTCTCTCTATTTCTCTTTCTTTTTCGTGCTTTCTAGCCTAGAAAGCAAAAGTTTGTTACATCGATGTCATTTCCACCTCTGGCCCTTTCTTCATTATGCTGTAGCATCTTTCGATACAGTTCTATATTCATAAATCCGGACAGCTCAGTAAAAGTCTCTATTGGGAATGATTTTAATTAATTTCACGTCCAGCATCTCCGTAATAATCAGTACATTAATTGCTGTTTTGATAAATCCGTTATTAAAGCGGCGAATAGTAGCATAAAAAGATTATAAGGTAATATACATGTAAATTACACTTTTTTGAATGGAAAAAAGATAGTTTTATTATTATTTTGCAATGGTCTGTGTTTCACTGAAGGCCTTATTTTTTCCTACTCTAATCCAATATATAACTGACATCCGTGAAACATGTTGTTCTATGTTTTTTGAATAAATTCAAACGAATTCTTTTTATTTTGCTTTTCTGAGAGAGAATTATTTGAATTAAACGAGGTTTTTCCGTTTCCTTTTAACGACTGGCCGGAATAAAAATGTGCAACCATTTTTTTTGTTTTTCTACTTTTTTGTAATAAACTCCATTGGAATATTACGTACGCATTATTTTAAAATCAAAGGTTGTATTAAAATCATTAATTTTATCCCATTACTTTAGAAAGAGAAACCTCGAAATTAATTTCACCGTCAGAGTTACCGACTTAAACGGATTACTTTTCTAGGGATGGTTCTTCTTTCTTTTTTTTTTTTTACACACTCTCACTTATTCTATATTTCAGTTGTGTAAACAAATACCGCGTTTTGTGCCGCAAACTGTCCGTATATGTAATTTATCAGGAAACGAAATTGTTGCAGAAACACACACACAGACACTTACAGCAAAAGGGAAATCTTTATAAGAACTTTACGCTTAGAGTTGTTCAATTTTAGAAGTGAACGATTTTGACTAGAAATATTTTTGCTCGTTATATTGCTAAGATTCAGTCTGAAGTGAAATTCGTTTATTATAGGATTTTCATCGTTAATAGTACAAGAAATGGGGAATCTGGAACATCGATCAATCAGAAGCGAGTGTTTAGCTATGCGGTTTACACCCTATTTACTACTGTTTGTCGAATAAGAGCTGGCCAACATGATGCTGGTCACTACCAAAATACTATCCATTATCAGTCATATTCATGTCTCTTCAGTGTCGTGATGTACGATTACCGGTCAAAACAACTAACGATACATTCTTTTTGTTACTTACTTTCTCCATATACACATCTGTATGATCGTGTTTGGCCAATAACAGCGCTCGATCACAACTCAGAGATTAGTCACGGTTTAACTAACCATTTCAATAATTTGCTATCTCGTATTAAGCTCATGTTTACAGGATTGGTATGCGCTTTTAGGATGCGTTTTGATCTGTGACTAATCAATTTTAACATTTTTCTAAACTAGTAATTATTCATTATCCACATTACCTCGAGCAGAATAAAGGACGCTGGGACATTTAAGGATGAGCCAAATGGAACTCCATTTAGTAAGTCTGATGAATTACGCCCAAAAATGTATTCAGTTAAGAATTGCAAATAATAAGAAATCCGAAGTATTCTACAATTAAAAATGAACTTAGTTTTGTGGAATATTATAGGTGTACAAATAGCGTAACTAATAAAACGGTAATTATAAAACATGCTGCAACATTCAAGGTCAAAAAGTTACACTGTAAACCTTTTGGCAGAATAAAATAGGATTAAGTAGCAACGGCGATAAATGAATACTATGCAGTGATAATGTAAATAAAATAGCATACGGATAATGAATTTCATAAAAAGTTCGATGTTATTTTCGTTAAGGAGCGTCTATTTAGATAAGAATAGATATAGTTAAAGATATTGTGATACATTAATGTACATTTAACGCAGTAAATTTATTCTTATCATTATTATTGTTATTATTGTAGCAGATCACAAATGCGTTACACAGCGTGAGTAGTGGAAACCAAGTAAATATTTATATTAAAACTATACATTCTCTAATTTGCTAATAACTACCGTATTGCAAAATACCTATGCATAGATACATATACTCACGCTCCACATCGCTTATACACTTATGATATAGAACCAGTATAAACAATATAAATTTGGGGTTACAAAATAAATAAGGGAGAAATAAATGACAAATAAAGATATCTTCTAATTAGGCAACATATGCATACAACTCTCACTCTCTCCCATACATCCACAAACCGTACCGAACTGGTGTATATGATGTAAATTTTGAAATTTCGATCGCGATAAAGAAAATTAAAGAAAACAAAGTACAATAAAATACTTCTACTTAATTACTTTCAAAAGAAGAAAATACGCATATCGAACGAAAAGTACAGATATTATTTAATAGGAATACTAAGTAGATACGGAATTAGTTCTTTACGTAACAGGTTGTGGTCTTATTTGGGAGAGATTTCAATTTCGAGGTCAAGAAGTTGAATTTGGTAAGGGCTAGGTAAGAAATTTGCATTCTCATATGGTATTTCTTGTATTTTGAAACGCTTAAACATCATTTGACGTTTGAGTTGCCTCTCTCCCGAATGAAATATTAAATCTGTTTTTATATTTAAATACAGAGGGTAAGTATGTATATCATAAGTTGTTTTAAAATCTAATATGCGCTTTGGATTCTATTACTTTTATTACCGATTTTTGTAAAATATAACAATTGTAAACTACCCCCCCCCCCCCCCTAGGAAATTACACCGTATGCTAAAACCGGTTGATAAAGTGCTATATAAATTCTGAATAAATGAAAGAATGAAAAATATCGGATTAGATAGTAAAACAAAAAAATTAATTTCCTTAATTTTCCAGATACTGTCTATGAGGACCTTTTCATTCTACTTTTCCTTCAAGAATTCTCGTCTTAAATCCGTTTACTCCTATTATGTGGCCAAATTCCCCCGTGGGGAATACCACCTTGAGGAGGTAGACGGGCTTGAGTATTCCTAGGAAGTTAAGAGCTATGCTGACGTTAGTGTAACTATAGAAGAGTCTCCCAAGTCAGACAGGTCTTAGCGGAGGAACCAGACAAAGCGTGTCCCGTACGAAATCTAGCAGTGTCTGAATTCCATGTTAGGAGCGGCCGCATTACAGGGGAAAATTTGTAATCCTACAGTAAGCAAGTGAAAACTACTGTAGTATATTCCCGCGTATATTATGAAATGTCCAAACAAGTAGCTGATATGCCACACAATCCGGGGTTGGAAATTGGCGTTTTGACTCTTACGATCGAAATGTGAAATGTGCGACTATGTCATGCAACCCGATTGGCAACCGGCGTTTTGAAATTCGGGTTCAGAACGTTAAATATGCGATCGAAAAGCCTAAAACCGAAATGCAGAATATACAAAAGAAATGGAATAGTTACATGGATTGTACGCAGATTTAGAGAAACTGAAAAACTTCACAGATTGTAGAACAGGAACTGATCTGTTGTAGAATAAAAATTTGTAGTTTTAATCAGAAACACTTATAACCCTTTGATTTTGGATATGTGTGGCACGCGAGGATAATTTAAAATTTTGACATGATAAAAAACTAAATTTGTAAAATTCGTTTAAAGTTCTCTTCAGATGAATTTTATACTGTTAACATTAACTGTTGAGAATTTCTTGTTGATTTCTTTCTATATGCACACATTGGCGTTGAAAAGAATTCCTGAGAAATTGTACCCTAAAAAATACACATAGTTCGCTTTTCCTTAAATATTTGAAAATTTTAGTTACTGAATTTTTTACCCGGGACATATTAGACAGGACGTAAAATGGTTTTTGCAGAGTTATTTTTTTTACATATTCTTTTTTAGCAAATCGATGTTGTCGAAATAATTCGTTTATAGGGGGTTTCTTGAAATTCTTCTGTTTAAGGAAATATTTTGTAAACATAGATAGAATTGGCGTCATGGGATAAGTGAAAATTATTAATTAGTCGCCAACACTCGATTGTAAGAGTAAATTATCGTTGCTGCTTTTAAAGGGTTAATTATCCAAGAACTGATATTAAATTTCTGGCATCTCATTAGCCATCTTATTCGCCCTCTATTTGATGAAGTGAATTTATCTTCGAAGCATATTTTCCCATCGTTTGATAAAATTTATTTGCTGACATTTTAATTTTCAATATATATATATATATATATATATATACCTATACATATATACACACATATATAAACAGTCATTTTGGCTTCGCAAGGGGCTGTGCCTCTTGACCTCTCTTGCTTACATTTCTGTCTCTTTCTCTTCTATGCTTTGTATCAAATGATCAAAATTTACAACGTAATTCTAAATCGGTCCATATGAATAAAAGTTATGCGCGAACAGATGTAAAAAAAACGGGATGAACGTGTAACCTACTTCTTTTTGGAAGTCGGTAAAAATTAAAATATAATAAACGTCACATAAAATTGGGATATTTTTTCTAATGGGGGCCGGCCTAAGAATTACGTTGTAATTGATACATATATATATACATATAAAATCGCTATCAGCACATTTATATTACCTCGTAAGATGTTTTAAATTTAGTCTCATTGTATTCACGTATGTATTTATAATTACTTTTAGAACTCTATGATATGGGAAATATAGTATTTCTACCATTCAGCTGTCGTTACACGAAGGTTCCTTTATGATGTTAAATCGCTTTTAATTGTTGAAATCTATTTCCAATTGAATAAACTATTTTTAGACAATAATTGTTTAAATAACGTTGTTTAATGGTGTGTATCGTTCGTTTATTATTGTTTCCTTCTGTCACAGAGAAATCTGTCATTTCACCGTTCTACAATTTATCACCGATAAGAAAGTTACAATTATTTATTATTTTTATTAGCAGATTTAACTGGATAGCACCAGTGCACGGCGATATTCCGGGAAACGGCTTCGCTGATAATTTGATGAGGCGGCGTGTTTTTGAAGCAATCAGCGCGCAAATTTAAGAGTAAATATTTTCGCGCGACGTTTAGTAATGTTAAATAATCTGGCCTGGAAACGTCGCGATGAAAATTTCCAAGAGAAAACGTTTTTTTATAATAATATGCTGAATCTGGATGCATTTGAAAACGATCTACTCTCTGGCGGAAAAATTCGGAACATAGGACAGAATAGAGATTGAGAAGATTTAACTACTAGCTCGGGATTATATGATTTCTTCTTCTTCTTCTTCTTCTTCATTTACGTGCCATGAACTGCAACAAAGGCCAGAGGCACGGAAAGTTAGGATTCTATAGTTGTGATAGAAGGTTAGTGGAGTTGAGATAAGCGAATAATTTTTTTATATTTACTTCATTGTTACTTAGGAGTTCTTTCAAGGTAGACGGAAGAAAAAACGTGGTGCGAGTGTGATTATATTTGTTGCAGTCTAATAGAATGTGTTGGACGGAGAGAACTGAGGAACAGGTTTCACATAGAGGTGGTAAGGATTTGTTCAAGAGGAACTGGTGAGTAATCCGTGTATGGCCAATGCGCAGTCGACACAGTGCTACTTCCTCCTTTCTGCTTGGCCGGAACGACGATTGCCACAAGTTAGTGTCCTCTTTGATGGAACGAAGCTTATTCGACGTTGGGGTGTTGAGCCACGAGTCGAACCATTCCTTTGATAGGCTACTGGTTATTTCTTGAACAGCGTCGTTGGCAGGTATTTGGTTGTTTGCTACAGGAAAGCATGACGTTGCTTCTTTCGCGGCGCGGTCTGCTGATTCGTTCTGTGGAATACCTTTGTGTCCTGGTATCCAAGCAAATATGATCTTGATGTCCACATTAGCTATCGTAGATAGTATTTCTTTAGCTATCGGGTGCTGCGACTTATCGTGGGACTTTAGCAGACATGTTAAAGAATTTAAAGAGTCAGTGCAGATGAGGCAGTTTTGTTTGGACTGTACGCAGATTTCAACTGCCAGTTTAATTGCGAATAATTCGGCAGAGAGCACGGAGTAAAGATGTGGAAGAACGTAACGGATAGTACCTATCTGTTCAGAGATTACGGCACATCCTACGAGAGAGTTTGATTTGGCACCGTCGGTAAACAGAATTAACGAGGACGGGTATTTCAGGAGAAGTCCATGGAAAGCGCTCAGAATAGTATTAGTAGGGGAATGTTTGTTCAGCTCTAAGAGTGAGAGGTCTATATTCAAAGCTGTAGTTTTCCATGGGGGGAGTATGGTGGGGGTTGACTCATAGATTTTTGGTAAATTCATGATACCTGACATTAGTGATTTCGTCGCATAGGATAGGAAGTGATATGTTTTGGGATTTTTATTGGAAAGCAACAGAAAAGCTGGAGTATTTGGGGAGGATAAAATACGTATTAATAGTCTTGCGCTAAGGTATCGTCTTCTGACATCTAGGGGCCATTCTGGACATTCGTATAATATGCTAATTATTGGAGAAGTTCTGAAAGCTCCTAGCGCCAATCTTATTGCGGTGTGATGTATGACGTTCAGTTTGCTCAGGATGGCGGGCTTCGCTGATGCGTAAATTGCTGCGCCGTAATCACACTTTGTTCGGATTAAACTTCTGTAGATGTGTACTAAGGATCTACGGTCTGCTCCATATGAAGTATGCGACAGTTTTCGCAGAACATTTAATTTGTTTAGGCATGACCTTTTGAGCCCGTTTATGTGAGATTTCCATGTAAGATTTTGGTCATATGTAAGGCCCAAGTATTTTACCTCTTCGCTTGATCGAATCGGAATGTTGTTTAAATGGAGTTGAACATTGTGATTACAGTTTCTAATTCTACAAAAGTGAACAGCGGTGGTTTTGCTGGTAGAGAACGAGACTCCATTTGAAACGGACCATCTGTATAATGCGTTGATAGTTTTTTGTAAGATTTGTTGGCCCGTAATGATATCTGAACAGGACATGAAGATCGTTAAATCGTCCGCGTATAAAGAGCATTTCACTGGAAGTTTTATTTGTTCAATGACGTCATTAATGGCTAAGTTAAATAATGTTGGACTCAGTACGGAGCCTTGAGGTAACCCATTAACTTGTTCTCGCAGATCTGAAAAATCCTGGCCAATACGTACGGTAAAAAAACGGTTAGCTAGGAAGTTCCGTATGAACACAGGCATTCTTCCACGAAAACCAAGTTTATGTAAGGTTATTAGAACCTTGTAGCGCCATATGACATCGAATGCTTTAGAGCAGTCAAAAAAGACTGCTAACATATGGCGTTTAGTGGCAAAACAATCGTGGATGGAGTTTTGTAGGAATAGCAGTTGATCTGTCGTAGATCGGCCTGGACGGAAACCACATTGCTGGTCCGACAAAAGTTTTTTGTTTTCAATTTCCCATGTTAATCGCGTGGAAATTATTCTTTCTAAGATTTTACACAGAACGGATGTTAGCGAGATTGGACGGTAGCTATCAAGGAGAATTGGGTTTTTGTTTGGCTTAAGGACAGGGACGATTGTTGCAATTCTCCATGATGAAGGAAATTGTCCAGACATCCATATTTGGTTGTAGATATCAAGTAACCTCTTCTTAATTACATCTGGCGCATTTTGGAGTAAAGAGACATGGAAATTGTCTGGACCCACTGCGGCTGGTTTTGTGACTCTTATCGCAGTTTCTATTTCGTGAAGAGTGATTTGTGAGTTATACGGTTCTCGGTTGTCGCTGGAATAATCCGGGTGATTAATCTCGTTGGATATCTTTATTTTACGGAATTCTGATGTGTAATTTTTATCACTCGAGAATTCGGCATAGTGCGCAGCGAAAGCACTTGCTATTAACCTTTCTTCTGCGATCAGCTTAGTACTTATGCGAATGCTAGTGGGTACATGAAAAGTCGGATTATTCTCGATCGATTTGATTTTCCGCCAAACGAGCTTTATCGGAGTTGATGAGTTTATTGTTGAAATAAAGTTCAGCCAAGAATCACGTTTGGCTTGCTTTAGAGTCCATCTAGTTCTTGCTCGCTGTCTCCTGAATTCGATGTGATTTTTTTCATCGGGAGTCATTTTTAGTTTTTTCAATGCTGCTCGGCGGTTTCTAACGGCTTCTGAACATTTTTTTGTCCACCAGGGTAGAAACTTTAGTTGTGATTTCATAGACATTGAGTTTCCATTAGGATTTGGGCTGCATGATTTTGCTAGCGAAACTTTTCGGTGATTAACACAACCCGTGATTTATGCAGCTGAAATATCTTAAATGCTCTTTTTCCCTCCAGCCGAACTCACGAGGAACACTTCTTTTGGAACCCGTTAAAAATATTTGGGGATAGAGGATTGCCTCTCGCTCCGTCTTCCACTCGTCTATTTATTAGAAATTTTTATTTCCCTTTCGATCAAGTTTTACGTCCGCTACAAGTTTACTATACCATGTTTTTGAATATTATAGGTGGCTCCGGAAATTTTATTCAAGTATTTCTTGAAATTTACAAAGAAACAGAATTATCATCCAAACGAACTGGCAGGTTCCCACGGCAGAGATTACGTCCACACTTTAAAGAAAAATCAACCAAATTACAGTGACATAAATGATAAGTTAAATTTATATTGCGCTCGATTGATTTTTCTTTGCCTCTATTCTAGAAACTCGCCTGTTCATTCGGTCGATAATTCTATTTACTTAAATTGGTCGGACAGGTAAGTGTCATTTTTTTTTTTTTAGATGGTTTTTTTTTATGATGAAAAATCATTTATGTTTCTAACTTCTTCTTCTTCTTCTTCTTCTTCCTCGTTCATCATCTGCTAGACGGAGGTTGATGATTTCATAGGCGCTATCTTTTGGAACGGCCCGTCGGAATAGTTCTACTGATGAGCAGCAGAACCAGCGGCGTAAATCTCTCATCCACGAACTTTGCGGACGGCCAACCTTCCTATGATTTTTTCTCGAACAATTAATCTTAAAATGTTCCAAACTTTTTTTCCTTTTTCTTTCTTTTATGTTGGTCAATACTTCCGGTTGTTTACCCAGTTTGTCGAGTACTTCCTTATTGGTAGAATTTCGTATTTTGGACTTCGCATGAACCGTCATCAAACTCCCGTTCTCAATATTAAGTTGAACGGATCAGCAGTTGTGCTGAAGAGTTTACGGGCTTCTTTAATATTTCGTCTTGTCCGGACTCGACACTTTTAGATTTTTTTATAAAATGTTTTCAATTTCCCGTTCGAGGATGCTCAGTAAATCGTTATTTTTATTTCGCCCTTGAATTTTATGTTTTCAGCGCGGTCTATCCTATTTCTATTGCCATATACAGTTTTGAGTAGAACTAGGTGGCTAATTTTATTATTTCCTATCTATTTTCAGTTAAACCAGCATTTTACTACTTCTACTACTACTACTAATAATAATAATAATAAGAAGAAGAAAATGAAAGAAAATGAATTTTGTCGAAGAACGATGGTGCTTGAGAATCAGTTTCTGGAATTCGTTTATCGGGAAATAGAATATTTTCCTAAATTTCTTATAGAAACACGTCCGTTTAGAAATTTGAAGAGAAAATGAACGGATGGAACGACTGAAATATTCCCCGAAGATAACCTATGGACGAAACACATCCAAGGTCAAGCGGGACAGTTATTTGAGAGGAGAAATGACAATTTTTCAGTCCAATAACTCGGGAAAATTTGATTTTTCCAATTTTTAATCTATTCTGCAATTTTCGTGCATTATGTTTTTTCGCTCTTCCCAGAACAGCTTGCACCTGTTTGGCGACAACTGGTTCGGAGTGATATGTAAAAATTATATAAAAAACTATTTTACTCGTTTTTTATTTTTTTCATCACCGTTTAAAATTTCAAAAAGTGTTTTTTTTCTTGTTTTTTTTGGGGGGGGCGCTTTTGTACATTTTTTGCTGCCTCCTGACCTCCGTTATTATAGTTCGAATACTTGAAAATCAGAAATTTTACGACAGTTACTTTCAAATATTTCATATTCACGTTTACATATAGTAAAGTTTTTTTTCCCAATAACAAATAAACGGTTTATTCGATAGACTTCCGCACGCTGATTTGGTATATCGAATTTTTATGAGAAGCGAGTTCAGAAAACTTTATATACACACACATTTATATATATATAATATATATATATATTATCGGTATCTGCTATTTTTTTTTTGACGTGTAAACTAATTAAGTCTTCCATTTCTTCTCTTGTGACTGGATAGAATACATTTTTATCTTTAATTTATTCAGCAGAACTTCCGGTTATTTTTAGTTTTCCGATACGGGACATTTAAAAGCATTTGCCATTTCCTCATACTTCGATTTCGCGAGTTTTTCCTCTAGAAATTTATCTATATTAGTCTACCGTCTTCTTTCTAGAATTTCATTTACAAGATTTCACCCTTCTTTAATATCTTCGTCGGTGTACTTTGATTTTTTCGATAGTAATCTATTTTTTTCACTCCTTTTTGTTTTTTTTTATATATATATATATGTATACATTACTTGTTTTTTAATTTATAATACTAACCTCTTTGTATAGTAATTTTTGATGCACTACAGAATCATGCTTTTCCTGTAAATCAAAGCGAGGAGGCCTTGAAGTACTTTTTTTCTGGTCAGTTGTTACGGTTTTTTACATACAGTGGATGGAACTTTTTCAAATGTGTTCGTTTATTTTGACTTTGCAGGAATTTCCTTGAAGATTATTATCGATGATAGTTTTTCACTAGTCTTAAGCTTAATTTTACAATAGTGCCCATAAAAGACCGCAGGAAGGGTATTTTATTTATATTTCTAGATATTTTGTTGTATTGCAAATTATTTGGTAAATATTTTTATCATATTAGCCGCTCTATATGTCTTTCAATGTTTCTATTTTTACCATGCTGTTCAGATGTTCACGATAGTTAACTTTTTCTTTGACTTTTATTTCATAATTGTTGCTGTTGGCGGCAATGATTGACAATTTTCAAAAAAAAAAAAAAAGAAAAAACCCAAGCGAACAAAAATTTAGCAAAAATCGTGGATGAGAAATAACCTTTTATAGCGGTTTTATAAGGATATCTTTGGAGAATAAGTCTTTGTAAAGTGCACGTAAATTTTTAAATGTGGTGTATTAAAATTCGTTAATGTCTATAATAAACATTATAGACATTAAACATCTTTTCGTTGGTTGCATCTCCATATTGTCCTGTCTATTCAAACGAAGAGAGTATGTTTGCGATGCTGATCATGTGATTATTAAGTGTTCATCTCTTTCTGCTGAGTGCTCTGCTTTCTATTCCATTTTATTGATACTCGGTCTTCCTATTCCATATTGCTCCTCTTATGTCCTATCTTTTCCCTCTCCACAGCTTGTTCCTATTATTTGTTTCTTTCTCCTAACAACATTTGATATCGTATGAAAATATAATTGACTCCTTCCTATTCTAATTGTTTCCGGGTAAAGGCGACGAGCCCCCCCACCCAAAAAAAATCTTAAGATTGCATATTAAATAAAATGCGATAGAAAAGATGAAGATAAATTTTAGTCTATATTGTTGGATCCCGAAGGAGAATTTAAGCAACGAAAGAATACGAACAATATATTCGCAAAAATAAACGCAAAATATGTGTGAACTTGAAAGAAATCCACAGTAATTCGGGAAAGTAGAATTAGAATTGAAAATTACATTGGAAAAGACTAGGGAGAAGAACCATCTTTGACTAGAAAAGAAGACTAAATGAGGAACATCGGTAAAGATGAGCACGCGAAGCTGAAAAAGCGACCTAAATCACAGTTTGGTGGTTTTATCTTTGCTAAAGTTTACAGACTTTTATCCATGCATAAATGTATACCATAATTATGCACGCGTTTATAAATGTATGAGTGCGGAAAAGAGTCGCAGATGAGCTGTTAATATTTATAGCGTGTTTGCGATATTTTAGGCGCAAGTATTCTCTTTGAAATCGGCCAAACTTAACGGCGCCGCAAGAATGAAAAATAAATGGTATGCTCAGCGATATCAAATTTCTTTCGTAGATTAACGAAATATTTAAAAAAGGTTAACTCGAACAGTAAAAACGGACGATGCAACATTTACAATTTTACGTTGCTCTTGCTCGTTCTGTATCAGCGAACGTTATTAAAATCTTTGCTCGAAAGTTATTTATAAATTTGACTTCAAAAAAGTCGAATGTTTACCTAAAATCAGATTAAAAATATACGTTAGCAAAAAAAAAAAAATAAATTAAATTAAAAATGGTATATAAATTAATAAAAATTTACTCGCGAAAATAGTACTGCAAAACTTTTTCCGACTAATCCTGTTATACGAAGAAACTCTCTCTGCTGACGGATTTCTTCCTTTTTCCTCGTTTAACGGAACTCGGATTAATTCGCGTGAATTTTTTCATTATCTGGTAACCGTTTTCCGTTTCTGATTTTCTTGTTGCCACCGGTAAAGTCGCTTACTGTCTATTATTGCAGGTTTCGGCTAACTGGCCAAGATAAAATTTCGGCGCTTTTAACCATCCTTCTCACATTTTGGCCTGCACTTTCGTCCATATCATTGCGAATTTAGGCGGGCGGTTCGACATTTTTTCCCCCAATCTTTCCTCTTAGCGATACTACTGTTTACCTTTCTGAAGCGACGCGGGTAATATACGAAATTTTATACTTTAATCGGAGCGGCGTAAAGATAAGTTAAATGGAGGAGGGGGGTTAGAAATAATGATTTGGTCGGCTACTTTGGCAATTCGATATTGGTGCAAGACCATTTTACGCAGAGGAAAATTGATTAAAAAGAAATGTAGCGGACGAGAATATTGTAAATTGTTTAATTTAAAACGAGAAATAGAGTTATTTTCTCTCTTCCAAAAAAAAAATTTTAATGTACAAAATTTATTTTTCCAAGAGTTGTTTTTAATGTAAAACATTTTGCGATTGATATTTCGCAATTTGTTGCAAAAATTATTTCGGCTTTTGCTCGTAATTATTGTCGAAAAATTTATAACAACACTACAGTTGGTGTCTGATACTAGAATGATTTTTATTTATTTGTGTGCAGCTTATTTAATGTATAAATTTTGTACACGAATATATGTATATAAAAAATTCGACGAGTGTAATGTTAAGATGTGCAAAAGTAAAGAGGTAATCCCGGTTTATTATTTTTTTTTTTCTTATTTTTAAATAAGAAAGTTGTGGGTCGCACAAGGCAATTTTGCCCGTTCCGTGAGTTCCCGTCACCCTCATTATCGTTTATTTGACATAAATTTACAATTTACTAATAACATTTCGATAAATCTAAAATAATATTTCTTATCACTATAGTAATTTAATTAATTTAGTACAGTAACTTCTTATGACTAGACACTTAGCATATCTATACATCACCAACCAGTCACACTCAAAATAATCATTCCCACTAATGTAAAAGAAAGAAGATCTTTTCCGTTACATTATTGAAAATCATCTACATGCCCCTGTTGTAGTTCCTGTGCTGAGCAAAGAGAAATTTAGAAACCTAATTTACGGGAATAAAGACGAGTCACCGATATGGTAGTACAAATAGAAGGAACCTCGATAGTTTCTTAATCTGCACACCAATCTGTCAGCCATTTTTTTACGTCTTCCTTCCACGCACCTAATCTTTTCTCCTTTAATATATCACTTGGAATTTCCCGTAGTAATTTAATTAGTACTGTCTGCTGTGTATTATCAATCCTTAAATTGGTCCCCCTTGGTTGTATAAAGTATTTTTTATTTCGATCTCTCGTAACTCTAATTTTAGGTCTTGATGGTATTCTGATATTATTGGTTTTGAGCTCCAATAATCTATAATAATAATAATACATTTTTGGCGACATCACATTGTTTACTTTCCACCATGATGATGTTGAATTATTATGCCCCCCATGAGGAAGCAGTAATTTTAAACATCTTTTCTGCAATTTCGCTATCTTGTTAAGTTGTGATTTCTTCGCTTCTCCCCATATTTGAATACCATATAATGTCCTAGACATTATCATTGCGTTAAGAAAAATTTTTAGTGTTTCATATAGGGAAGTACTTGTTTCATCTTATATAATGCTGGAATGTTGTGTCTGGTTTTTACACTTAAATTTTGTATATGTTTTTTCCAATTCATATTGCTATCTATAAAAACCCCTAAATATTTAAAATCCTGCACCTTTTCTAATGGTTTACATGCGCAAACTGGACTGTTGTTCCTTAAATATAAATCATGGACACATTCGCTGCGTGCATTACTTTATAGCAAGCACCTTGTGTGATCACTAGTGATTACATCCGTCAGAATTATGTATCATCGAAGAAATGAAAGTTTCGGAATGGGCGAGTGAACAAAAAATTCTATTCCGAAACCGGTTTTTGCGCGCGAAAGATAATTCCGTTCATTGCTGAATTGGCCTTCCCAGAAAAGTTAATCACTCATTTTTCAGCTATATGACAACCATCGACGACCCAAAAACGACAGGAAAATACGTGACGAAATAGCGTTACGCTCATCCGCTGCATAAAGTGTTGTGGTTGCGACGCTGGCTCCGTATTTTCTCTGATGAAGGAAATCGGAACTGCGCGCCAGAATCAGATGTATAACGTTTCATAATAAACATTTAAAAAACCAACAACACTCACTTTTGGAGACATTCTAAAGCGGTAAATTCTAAATCACTCTGAATTACAGATGGAGGAGTAATTCACCACGGTCAGCAGTAAATACTATGTTTTCGTACTTTCATTTGTAGTATATAAATATAACTGAAGATAGCCCCCCGGTAGGGTCAATAAGCAAAGCTCTTTTCGCTTTTTTTTTTTTTTTTTTTTTTTTGGAACGAAGTTCTTTAACGCGGCTTGCGGTAGAAGTTAACTGGCAGAAATCGTCACGTAAGAAAAAAGCGTTATGTGTCCTCCAGGCGACCTTCGCTCTCTTTTTCTTTCTTTCTGGCTCTTTCTATTATATACTGATATGTGTGTGTGTGCGCGTGCGCGTGCGAGTATCGAGATTTGAGCAGCAAGCATTGTGCGCGGTCAGCTGCATAACCTCAATTCTAAACACGTGTAAATTTTATTTAAACTTATTTTTTGTTTTTGTTTTAATTTATACGGGGGATTTATATATTGTGTGTCATTTTTTATCGTATACTTTATAAATGACTTTATACTTGTATATCTACCAAAAAGTGAAAGGAACTTCGTTCCTCCCTCTCGAGACATCACTTTTATTTTTTTTCCAGAGGCACTGGGGGCGTTCGAGTCGCGTTAAAAACTGAACTGAGATGTTAGATAATAAAACGTGCGATTATATCGATGCCAAATGAATATAAATGGAGAAATAAATAATTATTTGTATAATAAAATCATACAGCGTCGACCGGCAAGTTGTGGATTCCGCCCTTTTTATTTTTTGTTGCCTTTATAAAAGAATCATTTTTGTTCTTTTTTTCTATTCGGAATCCACATCATGACTTTTTTCTTTATTCGGCTACTCAATCGGCGACACTCGAATTGCGTACCGTTGTTTACCTGGCCGATGGTTAAAAAAGTTTTAGTAATCTAAACACTCGAATTGCGCACCGCACCTTTGCGCCGGTATGAAATATAAAAAAACGAACGAAAACGGCACCGGGACCATGATATTTGTTGGACTCCAAAACTGATGGCCGCTTTATAACCTTTGAGTGTTCGATGGCCGCTCAACATTTTTACGCATCGCATTTAAAAAATAGCCTATTTTTTGCAAACTCTTAAGGAGGTTTTTTCTAAGCAACCGAAATGTAGTTCCGTTATTCTAAATAGCAAACGTTCCCGATCGAGATATGATAAGACATTTTGGAAGTAACTGAAAGAGCGACACTTTTACTGATTTTATTCCTTTGTCGATTTTATAAAATGGAATTTTGTTTTTTAAAGCGGTGCGCAATTCGAGTCTGACTTGTCACTGTGTGAAGTGTTGGTGCGCAATTCGGGTGTCCTCCCTCAATCAGGGACCTTCATTCGAAAACAATTAGAAAAAAAAAAAAGATAAATCAGTTATATTTTGATTTAGTCAGACATTGCTAGTAGGAAGCAACCAATAATGGGAACGATGTCTGGAGAAGGAAATGACTGGATATAGGAGCACAATACGGAGTAGGAATAACAATTCGCAGCAAATTGGAATAGAAAGCAAATTAACAGAGATAAACATTTAATAAACATATGATCAGCATCACAATGACTTGGAAGAGACTAAATGACTTATTGGTGGTAAACCAAAAAAAAACAAAAAATATAATTAGTCACGCCTAAATTATAACGTGGGCAATATTTAGCGGTGTGGTATTTCATTTTTTTAAATTCTTACACGGTGTGTGTCGGAAAAGTTCGCGAACTTCTTTTCTAGCACGCATAGAAGTGACGCGATCTATTAAAAACCGCCCTTACTGTATTGCTATATCCTTTTATAGTGTGTGTATAAAATTTAAGCAGTTTCCGTTGATTGGTTTGCGAATTAGACGTATTTTAGTGAAGGTGTGTTTGAGTCGCATGTGCAAATCTGAAAATGGATGAAAAGTGAGAAATTCGTTCCGCGATTAAATTCTGCGTTAGACTTATGAAAAAAAGCTTTTTCGGAAACGCAAAAATTGATCGATGATGGTTTCGGTGAACGTGTAGTATCACGCACGACTGTTTACACATAGTATAAGCGATTCAAGGGTGGTCTCAGAAAGTGCGCCAACAAAAAATCCAAGGTGAAAACCATGCTCGTCGCTTATCTTGATGCAAAAGGGTTAATTGATCACGAATACCTGCCTCCAAATGAAACAGTGAATGCTGCCTACTACGTCAAGGTTCTGAAACGTTTCAAGCATCGGATTCAGCGCGTTCGGACCGAGTATAAGGAGCCCGGATCGCGGAGTCTGTTGGATGACAATGCGTCCGCGTATTTCGGCGAACATTGTCAAGCGTTATCTCGTTAAAAATCAAATCCCATAGATCAATCACGCCCCATATTCGCCTGATTTGGAAACTGCCAACTTTTTCCTGTTCTCGAAGCTTAAAATACACTCGAAAGGACGATCGATTTTTTAAAGACGTAGCCGTCATTGAAACTTCTTGCACCGAGCGCCTCGGAGCTATTATTTCGGAGAAGTACCGGTGAATCTTCGAATCCCTGTACAAGCGCTCAAATACGTGTCTATACTTCGCGAAGTATGTTGAAAATTAATTCGAATAAATTACTTTATATCCTCAATTGTACTTAATTGATTTCAAAAGTTCGGGAACTTTTCCGACACACCGTGTATAATTACAAACATCAGCTCATTTAGCCCCTTTTTATTTTAACAATTGCGGTTTTATATTTATCGAAACGCTAAATGATTCCTAAACCGATATTTTCATATGTTGCAGTCTTTATTTTGCCTCCTGTCAAAAAATAATACGCTAAATTAAATTGTTTATTTTATTTTTGACAACAGTAGATTTTTTTATTTTTGTTTTTGTCTTTTTATATACTGAATCATAGTCTTTAAGGCTATGCAGGCTAAATAGAACTCATTAGTCTGTCATGCTAAATGTATCTCTGCAGTGTGTGACATGATTTTCTGTCAACATTTTAGCAGCTAATGTGGAAGTGGCTAGCTGAACTGTATCACAACTATGACACTAGATCAAAATGTGTTGCACCGATAGGTGCTTTCGCACAGTTTGGACATGTGTCAGGGAAAGTTGTTTTTTTGTGATATATAGGCAAGACGTTTATCTCTATTCTTATCTGATTAATAGTTGTGTATTTAACAGACGGCCTATTACTCGGTGACCACCATGGTTCGGTTATCGGTTTTATTTGCCAAGAACGTCCAATATATAGAAAAGTTTGAAAGGGTGTGGATAAGTTATGACAAAATAAAGAATAGTTTTTTTTTTCTTCCAATAACTAAAGAGAAATTTAATATTACGTACTATACTCCAAACTTTTACAATGTACAATCCATATTAGGACATGGAAATTTAAATATCTACCTTAAAAGATTTAATATAGCAGAACGAATAACTGAATTAGATGCAATGAGCAGGGTAGTGTACAGCATATCCTGAATGGATGCAATATTTTAAATACAGAAATAGTGGAAGATTATGGAGAATTTCTACAAAAAGAATGAATAAGTTTAATGAATTGGCCAAAAAGAAATTGGAGTATAGGGAGACTAGTGTTAGCTTATATTAAAATTAAAATACGAGTATATTAAGACAAAGATTAAAGATTGTAAAATGTAGAGTGGAAGAATTAAAAACTTAATTGGATAGTTTCCACCGCTGATCACATTAAATTTTTATATGTACTTAAATAAATTTTAATTTAGAAAAAAAAAAGGAACGTATTCGCTAAAGTCCATTTTATTATTACCCGGCCATTCTGTCCAGTAGAAGCGAACTGAGTTTTATTGGACTCTTGAGATTTATGCAGCATCGTGGCTAACATGGCAGAATGCGTTTCTAAATTCGCTCGTTTATTTCCTGGAATCTGAATATGTGCTGAAAGTGAAATTAATGATTTCGAATGTCTGTTATTTTCTTATCGATTAGGTGAAGCTATTTTATTCCTCTTTTTTTTTTTTTTTTTTGGTGGTGGTGTCAGAGCATTGACCTAAAAAGATGAAAGCTACTTTTTTGCGGAAATTTTAATTCCTGCCATATTAGTCGATATTTAAATTATTTGACATTAACAAAAATCCCGATGCGAAATTGTGAATTTTTTAATAAGATGCCGTCTTTTGGTTTTCATTTAATTTTTTTCATTTCTTTTTTATTTTATTTTATTACTGCCGCAGTTAAACCGAGTCGTTTGACTGGACGTTGGAATTAAAAAATAATAATAAAAGATATTGTTCTTTTAATGTTGTCTTTTTTATCGTCGACGTTATGTGTATCCTTTTATTGATTTTTGTTTAATTTGCGCCATCTGTTCGGTGGCTCATACAGGTTTAAGAAAATTCATCGATACCATTAATAGAGATATCTTTCTATTATTTAGGCCGCGGTTTACGATGGATCAGAATTTGTACGAAATCATGCGAATTCGTATGAAAATTTTCTTACGAATAAGCTGGTTACATTTTACTTGCTGTGTTGTATTTGTATTTGTACGAACAGTGAATTTACAGAGAGGAGGTTTTTTTTCTCTCTTTCTCGGGATCGTCAGTCGGAAAGGCACTAGTTACACTGCATGTTCTTTTTTTATAGTTTGTTCGAAAATTTAGTAAAATGAAACTAATTAATAAGTGTGTGAAATGTGATGATATTCTTTCTTCAACTAGACGGATTATTTTTTTGCGATTTCAGAATAAACAAACGCTGAAAACGGACGCTGTAATGTAAACTTCGAACGAATTCCGAATGAAAAAACAAAGTATATATTGGTCGCATGAAACTGGTCGTACGAAAAAAAATGCAATCAATGTAACCACGTGCGTAACTCAGTACACGTTGCTCCTTTCAGACCAAGTCATAAGAATTCATACGATCTCGTACGACCAATTTTTCGTATGAATTCTGATCCAGTGTAACCGCGGCCTTATGGATGGAATGAAGGAAAGTGCACGTAAAATGGAGATAGACTTCGCTGTGAAGATAGAACAGAAGGAAGGAAGCTTGAAGGATTCAGAGTGATGCAGTGAGAGGGAGGTAAACGCGCCGCCCAGCTCATTCTCATTTTTAGAACCATCAGTAAAGAATACCAGATGATAAGGATAAGATGTGTCAAGCAAGTGGAGGAATTCGGGTTTTTTATTGTAGAATGCGCGGTAGAGCTGGCCTGGAGAGGCACAGAGAAAAGAAATTAATAGTCTGCCAAATGCTGGCAAAGTCACGGGAGAAGTAAGGAAGCTTGGAATAAGAAAAGACACGAGGCGAAAAATTGAAGACTTGAGCTGCTACATGAAAAGGATCGAGATTTTATAAGAAGCAAAACGCCACTGGTTTTTAATACAAAGATAGGAGAAGATAAGGTTAGATGAGGATATAGTCAGCGGACGAGTCGATTGTTCATCATACTTTCGAAGGGTTTGCAAAGACAGGGAGCCAAAGAAATAGGATGAAACGTGGACTGATTTCTTTTGGTAATGGGGATGATGATAAAGTCATTCTAGAATTTAGATGTGGATCTGGAGAGTAAGAAGGAGTTAAAAATATTCAGAAGAGAATGCAATGAAAGCGGGGAGAGATTTTTAAGTTAAAAGAACTATATATCATCTAAAGCTGGTGAAGAGTTGGAGAATTTATTAAGAATAAGTAGTAGTTCATTATGACAGAAAGGAAGAGATAAGAAGTTTAACTCACAGTTAGGTAGGAGAACAGGGAGCGAGCTTTCCTCAAGAGAAGGAGCGTAGGCGGGCGCGATAGAATGTAAAAAGGAAAGAAGTGGTGGTAGTGGAAGAGAGGGATGGACAGGGCGTTTAGAAATCTTCCAAATCTGAGAGATAGGGCGTATCTTCAGAAAAGGCGGAACACAATTGTTTCCATGAAGAGTTGTGACTAGTGCCAATGAGGAGAATGAGTATTACAGTCTCCACCAATGATGAATGGTTCTGCTAGAGTTGAAAAAAATGAGAAAAGAGGAAGATTAAGAAGGCTAGGGGTGGGAGGATTGTAGACACAAACGATATGAATAGGCTTTGGGACCAGATTTAGAAGAGAAATATGGATCATATTGGAGGAGTTCGGATAGGGAGGTGGAAGAAAAGGGATAGTGTGCGATTGGTATGATAAGTCGCCCCTGATTAGGATGGCAACTCTGTCTATTCTTTAAATGCGCGGAATTTTTGGTATTCGATGATTATTCGTATACACTCGGACGATACCGTATCATTTGTATTCTGTTTTTTTTTTTTTTTCTAAATAAGTTGTGGTTTTCACAGGGCAAATATGCCCGTTGTGTGAGTGCCCAACACTCTTATCAACGTTTATTAAAATAGATATATAGTACAAAAATTACAACTTACTTAACTTATCTCATAAATAAACCTAGCATTATACATATTAAAGCAATAGTATATACACATATATCGATAAAACAACAATGCCGCGTAATACGCATCTGAATACCAATATATGCAGGCAGCTTAATATTTAGAATCGAAATTAAACATGATCGAGCCTAAAATCCAGGAAGGACACGACAAAGTCAAAAACCAACAAAACCGGAAACAGAAAAGAACCATTAAAGAGTAGCGAGATAAAGGACGTAACTTGATCTTCAATCTTTGCACCATTCCTTTAACCATTTTTGCACCTCCTTTTTCCACACACCAATTTTTTCCCTCTCTAGTATATGATTACGGATTGTACTTATTAATTTGATTAGCACTGGGACGTTGTTTTAAATTTCATTTTTTAAATTGGCAGAAATTAATTTTACCGTCGGTGAAATAGCGTTCCTTTATCGGACTGTAAGGAGGGGCAAACGCGAGAGTGCTAGGAGTGCGCTGGAAAGGTTTCAAAATTTAGAACTGCATCGATGTTCTTTTTTATTATTATATTGCGGGAATAGTTTCTCAGAAAAAAAAAATGGCACTTCGCTGCAAGAGCTTTTATTTTTTAATATCCCGCCGTTCCAGTACAAATATTTTACCCCTGTTAAAAAACAACTCTTTCCTTCACTTATTTTCATTCTTACATATGTATATATTGCTTATAAGAACTTTTATAATAAGAAAACCAAGTATGTACACACCGAGCAGAAATATTTTCAAAACTCCTCTGATTGCGTTGTACGTAAACTCCGTTTTTTGCACACATATCAGTATAGATAGACGTGTGTTTGGAAATTGAGAAAAATTAATAAAAAAGTTATTACTAAATTTCCTATATAGTAGCCTTTTCTAAAAATGTTATTATTATTATTATTATTATTTTTAATAAATAAATTTTTCGACTTATCAATAAAAATAATTACCGAAAATCTCCTGTCGCATTTGCTCTAAAATATTTAACGCAACTTATTCGCGTTACCCATAATCTTAGTTTACTATCATTTTGCGAGTCTTTGACACGGGTAATACTGTTTGTCAAGATTTTCTGTTTCGTATTTTCTTCTCAGCCTTCAAGGAATTTCTCATTTCTACGCCTAGTCTGTCATCTTTATTTCTCTACGGCCATTTCCGCTACAGCTGTCCTAATACCATCTCCCTTCCGAATGCAGAAGCGAAAAATGTGATTACGCGTCGGCAGCGGAAAAGGGTCTAATCCGTTTCACGGAAACTCGAAAAACTAAGTTTAGTTCTCATTTATCTGTTGTCAGAGTGTTTTCTTCACTTGCACCTTCGTAAAAATTTGAAAACAGCTGATCACAAACCGGCAAAACGTGTAATCCATTCGCATTCAGTAATTTCGAAGTTTGTACTTTTAGTTCTATAAGTAATCGTTTAAAATCGACCTTTGATATTGCTTTATTCTACATTGATAATTTTATTACAGACTTTGGAGTTCTTTACGATGACGATCGCTGTTCCTGTTTTATTTGAACAGAAGGAAAATTTGAAGACGTAATTGTGTATCAAGGAAAGAATTAAAAGATTACCTTAAGTAAAAACGATAATAAACTAAAGGAAATTTTGTTCGACCGCGTTTGATCTTTTATTTTTAAGCTTTTTAAAGCCTGCAATCTTTTTCTCTTTCTTTTTTCGAATCGATGTTAAATCGTACTACTAGATGCCTATTGTTATAATACGTGGTCTGTTTTGAACGAATCTATTTTTTTGCATTTAAGAAGAGTGATATTGTTCGGACCGAATTTAAAATTCACGTGCCTGTGAGAGATAGAAGAAACTCGGTGATTTCACCTAAGGATGCTTTAGTTAAATTCTGAACAATTCGGAACGATCTGAAGCATCTTTAAATACTCATGGAAAGCGGGTTTATATTCCATCGAGTTGCTATTTAAACAAATAATACTTTTTCGTCCATAGTTTGATATTTCTTTTTATTTTAGTTTTGAATTATTTGTAAAAATTCAAAATACGCTAAAAATTTCATAGTAGATAGTGTTTTTATCGATGACTTATTTAGAAGAAAAGAGACTCTCACTGGGGTTGGATATTTTACCGAAATATCGGAAAAAATTATATAGCCTTCATAAATATGCATCGTCATCATCATTATATCCTCAACCATTCGGTTGGTGGACAACCTATTCTCTTATTTTAGATGTACAGATATAGGTTGTATACTAAGCAATTATTATATATGCAACGCAGGTGTACACACGCAAGACTATATTCGGAACTGATAGTAGCCGCTTGTTATCGCGCTACCAGTGCAGTCCCGTGTGTGTCTGCTGTGTACTTAATATTTGATTGATAGTTCCAAACCAAATTTGAAGTTTTTCAATAATATATATATATATATATTATTTAATAGCTTTTCGCCATTTTAGATTTGTCTAGTTTTTTTTTCTTACATCTTGCATCAGTAAATATATTTTGGGATGAACCCGCTGATAGTAATTGAATAAAATATTTTAAATTACAAAGAACTGCATATTTTATTGAAGCTAATTCTTGGAATTCATTAGTTACTTTTGTGAGTTAATTTAAAAATTTTTGTTATTAAAAAAAAAAGTTGGCTTAATAGAAAAACATTCTTGCGTATTTTTGTAACATTTTTTATTACAAATTATTCGCTCTTATTTGCATCAATGTGTCAGGTGATCTAACGTTTGTGGTTAACGTTCGTAATGGATACATAAGAAGTCAAGGGTGGATGAAGTTTACTCAGCCAGCACCGAATTAGTACCGTAGATCAAACTTATTGGATTTTTTAGAATGATTGTGGTTGATATATATTCCAAAATTACAGACGAAAGCCTCGTTCAACTAATTGTTCCCTTTCAGTCATCAAGTCGGAACATGATAGAAAAAGGCGCAATCTTTAGTTTTAGTGGTAATAAACCAGATACCGCTCTTTTACTTTGTGTTTAATCGCACTGCTTAGTTCACACGATTGTGTCACATAACTGCTTGCCGAAATATAGGAAATAATGCCTTTCCTCTTGTTCGTTCCGCGGTATTCGATTTCCTCTCCGTTTAACATCTTCTGTTTGAACTCGATGAATTTCTCTTGAACGAAAATCCCTCTGTGAATATTGCTCGCCGCTTTTCGCAGACTTACCGAACAGCACAATATCCGTTTTGGAATTTGCGAAAGGGAATAAAGCTTGAATTTTAATATTCCGGTAGGCTATATATTGTAATAGTTCGGTTGTTAACACGCAGTCAGTCGATCAAAGTGTTTTATACAAAAAAGAGAAAAAGAGATATTTGTTTATGAATAAATTGTATTTGTAACAAATCATTTATGAAAGTACTAACATATTTTTTTTAGTATTTTTGATGTAAAAATGCTTCTGCAGTAGTAACTGTCATGTTGATTAATGAATTTCTACTTCTTTTCTATCAGCATTGTGGAATTTGCTTACGCAGTTGTGACCATAGTGTTGAATGGCAAATTCCTTTTCTCCATTGCCTTTGTGAACTCCGCTTTTGTATGACCATAATGGCTGATGATCTTTCATCCATGCAGTTAGTACTTGGGTTCTACTTTCGCAGTTGTGGTCATAGCGTTGAATGATGTTTGTCATTCGTGTGAGTGATAAAATTATAGTTCCTTACATTTTTACATCGAGCTATTTTTTGGATGATTTCTAGAGCTATGGAAATCACGTGCTAACATAATATTGACCTCTTTTTTCTAATCTCATTTCCCTTTCATTTGTAACTCGTATCCTCCTACTCTATTTGTAAGCGGTGTCTTCTTGCGCTATTCATCCTTTCTCGAATTCCTTCTTCCCTTCCGGACTATTTTCCTCAGCCTTGGTTAACTATTTTCTCCGTTCATCCCCGTTGAAATTTCTCGATATCCCGTGCACCACTCCGCGGTGAGAACTACTCTGGGGATTTGCCAATCCTCTTCAACTGCCAACATGTGCGTCACATCCGATTGTTCTCCTTTCTCTTATTTCCAGAAATACTTAATACAGCGAAATATATAACTCTGCCTCCATTATAGCTCAATTACACAGAAAACTTTTCTCTGCAACTGGATCACTGTAGTCTCGAACCAGTTTTCTTAACTTGCTACCTCGCGAGGATATCCCCCGTTTTTAGGAACGTCACTGTTTCGACATGTTAAAAAACTAAAAATGCGACAACTCGTTAATATTAAAGATATACTACTCCATTTATATCGGTTACATCAAAGGGACTGCTACGTGACGTTAATTTGTGTTTCTGGGCACATCGATGTAGTTAGTAATGAGCGGGGGTCATCCTACGTGCGTTTCTTTTATTCTCCTTAGTTCCGGAGGAAAGCAAACCCACCTTCCTCGATAATATGCACGTTTTTAGAGATCTGCACGAATCAGTAGAATGCAAAATGGCATTTTAAAAAATTTCAAGCACGCGGTCGAGCCGTGATGGCTATCGAATAAAACATCTTGTTAGGATCTTAAGACCATCAGCCTGCGTGAATTGGTCATACCGCCATCTCCTAATCGAGAAATTTTCATCTCCGCCTGTTTTACTTGTCCAAAGTTTATTGTGCTACAGCTAATCAGGGAATATACGAGAACCACTTTCACCCACCTTTACAAGGGTTCGTTACAAGTGGCTTAATCTGGCATATATGTCGCAATGACCTCAGTAGTTATGTACGGCGCATACATAAAGGGGAGAAAAAAAATTCTTCAAAATAAGCCTGTATTTAATAAAAAAATTGTCTTCAACTCCAAAAATTTAATATAAATGCAATGAAAAGAAAAAATCATTATTTAATGAAAAATAGAATATATTTTAGGGTAATGTATATAAAGAAATATAATTATTTTTAAATAATATTAACGCAATCATATAATTGATAATGCGCCTACGTACGCTACAAAAACCCGACTTAAAATCACCCCGTTGACCTCGTTCGCCCATCCTACCGATAAACACGGTTTGGTTTTCAACTATTTACTTAATTACAAAATACGTGATTATCTTATTGCAATAATGGACCCAGTAAAGGGACCACAAAATATTATTACTGCTGCCAAGGTAAGTAAAAATCGAATTATTTTACACTTAAAGACTCCAGAATTGGTAGAAGAATTCATGGACAAACATGGAGGTTTTACCATTGAATCGATCTTCATCAAATGTAGAAGGTTGATCAGTCCAACGCAAAAAATCGTCTCTCTCTTGTAAATCCAACCATACCAAACGAAATTCTCGAGGACTATATCAAAAACATACTAAAACTGAACATGACATCCAATATTTCCTTCCTCCGTTTGAATCCACACAACCAATTATTTGACCATATCGTTACCTGGCGTAGGCAAATTTATACTAACACAGAGATCAATATAAACTTGATGCCTGGATCATTCCTCATTGAATATACTGATAAAAGCACAGAATTTTCATAACCTTCGATGAATTTACGTACTTCCGAGGTTGTCATAAAAAAAATCACCGAGCTGAAGACTGTCCGAACTACAATAATGTAATTGAACAAGAGATTGCGATACCAAGTGTCGATAATACTGTACAAGAAAAAACACAAACAGAGTCACCCCTTCCACAAAAATGTTCCAAAGAAAATCAAATCAAATTTTTTCAAATGATACCTCTCAAAAGATCGCCGCCGTCTACTTCGTCTTCATCAGGTAACTTTTCATCACCAATAGAAATTGGTGATGCTCAACTCAAGCCTACAGAAACGATAGAGCGAACAAAGAAAAGAGGCGTGAAAAAACAAGAACTTAGAAATTCCAATGATTTTCTGACGGTCTTTCATCTGATATAGGAACCGAAGCAGATGAGTCTTTCAGCACTCTCAAAGAGGTTTTAAAATCTCTCGGCACATCAATAAACAAGAAAAATTTAAAGTAAATGAATATCCGTTCTCCACCACTAACTTTGCTTTATTTGTGGACATGTCTAAAGGAAAATCTGCTTTGGAAATCCAATCAATTCTTGCCGACGAATTAAAAATTCCTGGCGACTCGATGATCAGGATGTTGGCTGAACTTCACCTCTCCATAAAAGATAGATCCACAAAAGTGCACCTAACCAAGATACAGAAAAAGCTGAAAGAATTACAGAACTCCAGTACCCCTACGACTGGAGCCCAACCATCACCTTAGGAAATATCTTTTTTTTTCCCCAAATATGAACGAAATATGGATGAATCTCAAATATGTATTAGCTGGAACTGCAATGGTGTTTAAAGGCATTTAAAAGATCTCAAATTAATCCAGTCTATTTACGATCCAACTATAATACGTCTGCAGGAAACACATCTTAAGAATAACCAAGTCTTATATCTTCCGAACTATAATTTCATATCTTCAAACTACTCTTCGAACTGGGTATCTGGAGGAGTAAGTTTAGCCGTTAAAAACTACCTCAATTTCAATCAGCTTCAATTACAGACAGCCATACAGGCTGTTGCAGCAACCATATATCTTTCATCACCACTCACTATCTGCTCAATATATTTACCTCCAAGAGATAATATTACTCGAGAAGACATCAGTGAACTCATTTTCGCTCTTCCTTTTTCTTATCTGCGGAGATCTAAATGCCCATTCCCCATTCTGGGGTGGATCATGCTACAACTCTAGAGGAAGAATCATTGAAGAACTTATTTCCAGCTACAATCTCGCTCTGCTACATCCCGAGGATCCAACGCACTATAACTTTTCTCACAAGACATGGTCAATGTTGGACTTAATTATTACTACCCCGGCCATTCTTAACGCTGTTGAAGTCTTCAACCATGATGACCTCGCTGGAAGCGATCATACTCCCGTAATTGTTCACCACAAACATATCTCAAGACATAAAATACAACTACCGCAAAACAAATTGGAAAATATTTGG
The DNA here is from genome assembly GCA_039619475.1 of Icerya purchasi. NCBI lineage: Eukaryota > Metazoa > Arthropoda > Insecta > Hemiptera > Monophlebidae > Icerya > Icerya purchasi. The sequence continues at coordinate 92,571,069 of CM077116.1, read as the reverse complement.
CTCAATCTTTCCACCAGTTACCAGCTTCGAAACCAGTCAAACTTTAGACACCAAAAATTTCGTCCAATCGTTCACAAATATTATTGTAAACCACGTGAACTCCATGACTCCCAAAATTTCACATTTACGTAAAAACACTGTCCCATGGTGGACCTCAGATTGCTCCGCCGCTATACGTAATAGAAGAAAAGCACTGAAAAAATTAAAAGCCGCTCCATCTCTGGAAAATCATGTACATTACCAAAAACTTCGCGCTAAAGCACAATACACTTTAAAACAGGCCAAACGAATTTCATGGCAGAAATTCGTACAAACTATAAACTGTTTCACCTCTACCGCTACAGTCTGGAAAAAAATTCGAGCGTTTGATAGAAAAAATGTTTCACCAATTCCCACTAGTATCAAATTGGATAACTATATCAGTACAGATTTAAACGAAATAGCTTCATCGTTCGCGAAATTTATAGCTTTTCAATCCAGCAACTTGAATTTCTCATCAGAAGCGCTTAATCACAAAAAAAATCTCTCCTCCGTAAGACTCGATTTCCATTCTGCCAATAAAGAACCTTATAACTGTCTTATTACGCTCGAAGAATTACAACGAGGTATCAAACAATTGAAGCCAACTGCAATCGGACCGGATAGCATTCATACTAACATGCTTTAAAATGCCCCTGAGTCAGCTATTCTCATCTTACTATCAATTTTTAATCATATCCAGACAACGAACACGTTCCCTGACTCATGGAAAACTGCCGAAATCATTCCGATCCCAAAACCAAATAAAAATCCAATGTTATTAGACAGCTACAGACCTATTTCGTTTACTAGTGTTCTGTGTAAACTCCTGGAACGGATCATAAACGCACGACAGCAATGGCTCATCGAATCTAACAAACTCCTGGCCGAATCACAATGCGGATTTCGAGCGAGCAGATCAACGATCGACCAACTGCTTTTTCCCAAACAGTCCATTCAAACATCATTTATTCGTAATAATCATCTATTGATAATATTCTTCAACATATCCAAAGTCTCCGACAATACCTGGAAAGAAAAATTCTAAAAACTCTTCATGGCTGAAGAGTTCGCGGTCACCCAGCATACTTCGTCGAAAATTTCCTATCGAGTCGCAAATTTCACATCCGACTAGGCTCAATTAAATGAACTCCCCATGATCTATAGAACGGTGTCCCTAAGGACTTCGTTTTCAGCCCTACCCTTTTCAACATAACCGTAAAGGACATTCCAGAACAAATGCACCCGCCTGTTCAATGCTCCTTATTTACAGACGACCTAGTTATCTTAATCACCTGTTCGGACTTGTCCCTAAGAAAGCATCAATACTACAGGAAACTATCGACAGATTACAAACTTAGTCAGCTCACAACAGCTTTAATTTTTCCAACACGAAAACTACCGCTATACATTTCTTCAGAGTTTATCGCTGTAGTCACGAAATTTCAGTCCAACTAAACAACGTAACCATTCCATCATCAGATATACCGTAAAATATTTAGGAATCATTTTGAATGAGGAACTTACATGGAAACTCCGTATTATATCAACCAACTAAAAACAAGCTGCACCAAAAAACTAAATTTAATTCGTAAACTAACTAGCACATTGTATGGCTCAGATCGCTCCTCCTTACTGAGAATCTACCAAGCACTGATTAAATCGAGGGTCAACTATGGCGCTGAAATCTATTCTTCGGCTAATCAAAATATCATCAATTCACTCAATACAATACATCATACTGCTGCAAGGCTCGCTATTGGCGCTTTTCCTACTTCTCCATCTGTTAGCATTCTTTCCTCTCAATATTTACAGAGACCGGTGCATTTTAAACACGCGGATTCGTCTTAAGTCGTCGGTCAACCTTCCTTCGCTGAATTCGCTTCGACCATTACCTCATACATCTGAAATCTTAGATTCGATGCAATTCACTTTACCGCCGACATATCAACTAACCATAGCACCAACACCTCCATAGGTAAACCTGCATCTCGACATAGATCTTCAACTCCAATAATTCTCAAAAAGAGAAACATGTCCGAGCATTTTACGTTCCGCATATCTATGCATGATCAGCGAATATGACAGTTGCAAAATAGTTTTTAATGACGGCTCAAAAACACCTCGAGGAACAAGTTGTGGAATAGCGTCCGGCAAAAAATTTATTCTTCGTTACTCTCTTCCGGCACTATTATTTTTTCGGCGGAACTATTTGCTATAAAACTTGCAATAGAAAATGTAATAATTTCCGTTCCTCACTCCTCACACCTCATATGTACAGACTCATTAAACGCGATCACATCAATTCAAAAATACAACTCTCCTCACCAACACCCAATAGCCAAGGAAATTATTCGCACTCTTTGTAGTACAAGTATCCGTGTTTCGTTCGCATCGATCCCATCACACGTTGGGAACCAGGGGAATTCATACGCGGATACTGCGACAAAAGAAGGCTCATTGTTCTTTCCGGTACGGAACACCGAAATTCCGTCAATGGATCTGAAGGCTTATATAGTGCAAAAATCACTTCAAACATGGCAAAAACAGTGGACTAACACCACAAACACGAACAAGCTGCGCTCAATTCGAGATACTATTCGACCACGGAAAACTTCATTATCTAGCAATCGAAGGAATGAAATCGTTGTCACGAGACTCCGCCTAGGTCACTCCAAAATCACTCATAGTCACCTCCTGTCCAGACAACCTATTCCACTGTGTTCCAATTGCAATTCTTCTGTTACAATCCAACATTTACTCGTCAGCTGCCATAATTCATACCGAGCACAAATTCTCCAGTCGTCCAACCTTTCCGAAATCCTGTCTGATCGCCACGACTAAATTGAACGCCTCCTACGTTTTCTCAAGACCACTAACGTATTCCATTCCATCTAACTTTTATCTTATCCGTGCCTCTGGCGCAGTACACGGCACGCTAATCAAAGAAGAAGAAGAAGAAGAAGAAGAAGAAGAAGTGTAATGTGGTGTTTAATTATTGCTGCAATTTGAATCTGGTGTACCGAAACTGTAATAATTGTTAATGTTGTTTAAGAATAATCACAGCATCTGTATGTATATTTTAGCGTAAAATATATTATTTATAGAGAGAATTTTTTACTTGTTAGGTGGGGATGTTTTTATTAAATTTTTAGCGTAAATCTCGAAGTCGGTACTTTAGTTTTTTGAAAAAACTATTTTATTCCATAATTTTTGGTGTAAGTATTGTTGAGTGGTACTCTGTAGGCAGATCAGTCTAAAATGATGCTACTTTTTGTACTCTTTAAAAAGCTGGGGGCATTGGTTAAAGAGAATGAACATTCAAATTCCGCTTGTAATGAATTTATAAATTGTGCCCTGGTGGGTTTTAAATCATTATCTTTATTCAAACCTACATTTAGTGAAAACATTAATAATATTTTAAACCACTCGCGTTCGTTGCTTCTTCAATTTAAAAAATGTTTTTGTGTGGTCACTATTTAATTGAATTTTTTTTTTTGACAAAGTTTTGTCCGATTATATTGAGTGAAAAGAGTATATCTGTAAGGAGACTTTTTTTTTTTTCCAGCGTCTATTTTTATAATTACTCGGTCATACTAATTAACACGCATCAGTACTTATAAGAGAGCATCACTGATCAGCGGAACCATTTATAATAAATAAGTAATATCCGTTATATTGAAAGAAATCAAGTTAATGGTTAAATCGAAAACTATTAAAAACGATTTGAAAATTCTCTTTGAATTTTGTAATCCTGACGCAGTAGAATTTTTCAAAATTTATCGCCCACGTACGTACTCGTTTTCGTTTAATTGTCAACTATTTTACAATTTTACTTTCCCTCTTGGAAACGTTTTGGAAAACGGAAGCGTAAGATTATATTTTGGAAGTAAAAACAACGGAAATTAAAAGAATTACACAGTAGTAAACGAAAATTTATCCTTCATTTTACATAGCGCGCATTTTAATTCCGCTAAGTAGTAATTCTAAAAATCAATTTCTATTACAATTGAGAAGACACGGTAAAATTAATAAATAAGAATACAGACACTGGTAACACAAATTAGTCAAGAGATCAGAATAAAAAAAAATTGATGCTCACAGAATTATGCAGAAGACGAGAATTTATAAAAAAATTTACACGTGTAAATTTTAATTCCTATTGAAGTAATTTTAAAAATCAGTCTATTAAAATCCGGAAAATACTAGTGACGTTTGTTATAGTCTTCTGAAAAAGGGTGCCAAAAAATCTATAAGCTGTGGCTTTTTTTTAATATTCCTTCTTCACTCGGTCTCATCGAATGGCAGTTCCGATTAATTTATGATACAGTTCAACATTTATGTTGTTACAAAGGCACTTCAAGTTTAGAACGGCTGTGCTAATGTCACGGACACCTTCTATCGTCTCTGTGTGTGTGCGTGTTCGGAAATAATTCCATTAGATATTGCTTTTAAAATTCTTGACGAACGTTGGTATTCCGAATTACGTATTTATTTTCGATTTCTATCGACCCCGCTTAATAATATTAATGGTTCTGCTGACATTTTCTTTGTACCGCTCGTTACATAAGTGGTTCGCTTCGATTGCCTGTGGTGAGTATAGAGAAATTCTGCTGACAACAGTTGTAACGTATACACGTTGCTGATGATATTAACCGGACAGATTCGGTAATTAATTATTAGACAACAATTATTACAGTGATTCTAAAGCGGTTCTGACGGCGCTGGATTCGTGGTTCTCTGATAGTACTAGTGACTCGTCGCTCTTTTCGAACTCTAAAGAAAACCGAATTTAACGGCCTAGTCGCTAGCGAAGTGGACCTTTTTGAAACTATCGCGATTTTTTTTCAAAAATCAGCTTAGTCTGCTTGTCTGAAGTTATTTGTTACTTTCATTGTTCCAGCTTCGCTAAATGATACTCGAATTGCTCCACTTTGATAAGTTGCGCGCGCCTTAAGCTCGAAATTTCCGATACAGCGCACTGTGCAAATTACGTCCCATCTTGATTCTTTCGATTGTAATTTCATCTGTGTGCCCTTAAAATACCGTTTTATATTGAAGACCCGGGGAGGAGGATAGTTGAGTAACTCTCTATACTTTACACCTAGTTGTAACGTATTTTTAACTTTCAAATAATAATCTTTTAAAATTATACGATTAGCCACTGTAAATGAACCCTATTAAAGAAAAAAAAAAGAATTTCATAAAGTGCGTCTGAATTTAAACTCAGGAAAATATATATGGCTTTTTCGGGGGGGGGGGGGTAGCAGGTGAAGAAACTGTTTATTCGGAAGGAAAGAAAAGAGTATTTAGTAAGCGATAAATCAAAAGACGATTATGTCAAAACAGAGTCGTAAATGCATTGTAATGAACCATGTAGGAAAAGAAATCGTTTGGACCGCGTAACGATGAGGAATAAGTTGAATAACGGGATTATTACTAAACTAAAGTTTTGATGTTTCACTTCTTTTGGCTAAATCGGAGATGTGAATTTGCGAGGAAACGGATCTGGCTTAGATGACAGTTTGCCGGCGTAAGTGTTCGGGGTTACATTTGGTCGAGAAGTTGCCTGAGAATATTGTTTTCTTGCATGGAGGGAAAATCCAATTTGCTGAATACCGTTAACGACAACGGGGATACAAAAAAATGACAACGGATACGAATACGACAACGAAAACGATGAAAATTATACAAGACGGAGTGATAGCGGATGTGTCTTTGTGTGAATTTGCGAAATACGTGTTTCTCGTACTGAAAAATCGTTGTTCTAAGACCGTTATTTTTTACAGGCTTCTACTTTTGTACAGCACCTGGTCTTAAATGCTTTCTGATAGCCGATCTCAATGAAGCTGTCTACAAACATGAAACATCACCAATTGAAGTACTTCTTTAACGCAAACGAATCGGCCGGTGGTAATCCGTTGCAGCGCTGTATTATTCGATTACATTGATATGGTAGAACTAATAACAGTTTGGATCATTGTTTAAATCCATATCTCAGATATTCGCACCAAACCTGTGTTGGATTGCGATTTTTTAGACCCCAGACAGCTGCTTCATACATTTACAGGTAAAAAACGCAGTTCTAAAATTCTTGTTCGAGCGTTAACAAAATTTTACTCCTCCGTACGACACCAAGTAAGACTAAGAATACTGTATTGGGAAATTAGCGTGGGATAGTTTTGAACAAGACAAGACGGTCGCTTTTTACAAAGAATGGCTACTTTGAAGGAATTATTAAATTATTCAACTGTTGGCTACCGTGCACTTGAGCATCGGATCAAGTAAGCAAATTATTTGTGGCACTAGTCGTGAATTGGCAGTCGTTTTCGTTTCTGTCTCAAGTGTAAATAATGATGCACGATGTTTTCTTGACAGGCTAGCAACAGCGCGGACACTTGTACTAACTTTGCTCAAAAAAAGTAGCTGCTTTCTACACAGTCAATTTCGATTCACTTTTACGGCGGTCAATATACTCGTAATAATGAAAGGTAGCCTCTGTGTAATTTATTAAAAAGTGTTTAACGATGTTGCTTCACGTGGTTCTTTTTTTTCTACCTAACATATGTTAAAAATATGTGTAGTCATAGAATTTCATACAACACATCCATCCGTTTGTATACAACTTATTCTGAATAATAAAAATGTTTTGGAGAAACGGTTTATTAAACTTTTAGTGATCAATCTGTAATGCTAATAAGATTAAAATAGCAAAAGTCAAAAACGCATCTGGATAAAAATACACTCTATCTAGCATGCCATCAAGCAATAAGTAATAATAAATTTTAGTAATGAATAAATAATTAATGAATTAGATATTAGTAACGTTTTGTAATAATATAGTATTGAAATAGTGAAGAGCGCTGAATATCGTTTTCAAAGTGTGTGTCACAGAAAAAATGAAGATACAATTTTTCAATATATATTTCGCTTTACGGCTAGAGTAGTCTGGAGAAGCTAGCGGACAATTTATGAGATAAGTTCTTTTAAGATTCAAGCAGTAACATCTTATCACTTGGTTTGCTTGCTTTATTGTGCCAAAAGAATGTTTTCCCATATTCATACATACACCGTCATAGAAAAGTTAGAAAAGACAAGATTGGCAAAAAAAGAACATTTCTACAATTAGTTAACAAAATCAAAGAGTTTAATGAAGAAAAGATGCTACAATTGTGCTTTGCGGGCAGAATATGTGTAGTGGTATGTGTGTCAGTGTGTAAAACTTTATTGTAAGGCTAAAAATGTTTATGTAAATAGTTGAAGTAATAGTAATGCTAGCAGTGAAAATAGAGTAGTTCTAATGATGATGTAAGTAGTATTAGCAATAATCGGTTTATAATACTAAAGTATACTGCAAACAAAGGATTACAGTTGGTATAGAACATGTATGGTGGTCACCTCTTTCTTGAGGGTTTGTAGAAAAAAGGCGCAGTCATGTGACTATATATGGACTCATGATTGGTCGGTGACCTAGAATGCCTATTTCATATCTACTGTGATATACTATCATTTTTTTGTTTTTAAAATTTATTTCTTTAATTCCGCAAACATTACATCCTTTTGTGTTCTTAACCAATAACCAGTAATTTTTTTGATTTGATCTGCATCTGTCTAAGAGATTTGTATACTACAGTGAAGTACCGATTATCTGAAAAATCGATTATCCGAAATGGATGTTTTAACGTATTTTAATTATCTTTAATAAATAATTAAGGTATTTAAGATTTTTAATATGTACGTACGTAATTACATATACATACCATAAGGCCTACATGATACTACATTCGAGTTTTTATTTTTCATTACAACATATTACATTACTGTAGTTTATTAAATTTTGTAATTTTAAATGTTTTTCTTTTATATGTTAAATATGTAAAATGTTTCTATAAATACATGTAATGCTTCTATAACGATTATCGATTATCGGAAAAAATCGTTTTTCCGAAATTTTCAATCCCCGATTATTTCGGATAATCGGTACTTCACTGTATTGTTTTTTATACTTCTTAACAGAGCTTGCTGTACTGTGCTTTAAATGCTATTTTATAATTTCCCGATAAGTATCAAATCAGTTGGTGAAAATTTAAGTAAACCATAAGCGAAAATTTTAATATTAATTGGTTGTATGATTTTACCAGTTATCCATAAAAACATTTACATCCCTTGTATTTATACTTTTTAATTTTCCTACACTAATAATTGTTGGGATTTATTGCGAATAAACCATTCAAATTTTTTATTTATCGGGAAAGTCACATTTATACAATTGTTTCTGAAATACTTTTTTTTTTTTTTTATCAAAGAATAGTTTATTATACCTTTTACTTTCAACAGTACAGAAGGTTTTAATGTGAGCTCTACACTTCTACTACAATGATCAGAAAAATCTAGATCAATTGTGCTAGACACATAATGCTCATTAAGGATATCCCTGTTTAATCTGTGAATAAAAACACGGTCCAAATAAAGATTACAGTTCTTCAGGCTGTCTATAAGCTGGTCGATTAATAATACTATGTGGAAAAACCATTTGAATATAACTCTAAGTACTCACTGTAAATGAGTCTGACAGATTTATATTCATGTTGCTGGCTAAAATGTAGCTGTTTTAAAATGACTTACTAATTATTTCATTTAACTTTGTAATAAAATAATTGTATTTAGATTAACAAAATGGATAAAAAGGCAAATAATTGAAACATTAACGACGTTTAATGTGAATATAGATATATCTACTACATTGTATGCCATATTTATTAATCTGTAATAATGGAATACTGAAGCCCGTCGTCATTCGGAAACATAAATACCCCTCCCAATCTTCTACCATCATTACACTGATTCAATGCTGTATAACCACACAGGTACAATATCTAGTCAGCTCTTTACTATATAAACATATCTCTGTCGGAATAATTAGGCGACAAGCTGTACCATGTTTTTCTAAAAATACATTGAAACTGACAAAATGTTTTCTCAGACTTCAAATATTCATGATAAAAATGTTAAGCGTATTCAGCTTCATTTAGCTGTAAGTCTCTTTTGCATACACAGTTATTATTACTAATCTTATTTATTTTTACGCTATGTATATTATATATATAAGTTGAAAACAATTTTTGGCTACAGATTATTTGAACGGTTTTATCTTTGATTATTTCGAAATTTGAATTTTTACATAACGAGTATTTTTATTCATTCGCCTCGGTTGTTCCATCAAAATCTATTTCTACTTGTATTGTCGTTTTAATATTGAAATTTCTACGAAGGTTTCCCTGAAGGCTTTTCCTTGGCCAGTGTCGATAAATTTTCTAGCTTGGATAATTTCTGCAAAACCGGTAGTGGACGAGAACTACATTTTACATAAACCATCAGTCGCTGTGGGCGTTCGAAATTCTAAAAGATATGCTAACTTTTCGAGTAGCCAATTACGGGAACTGTGTACCAGCAGTATAACGCGGCTACCAACATTCCCCTCCTTCAGATTACATGGTCCGCCGAGGCTTTTAGGCGCGTTATAAATGTTTTAAACGTCAAAGCGTTTCGAGATAATTTCGGTTAAACAGTATTATATACTGATAATAGAATGCTAAACCGAAAATAAATGCATTTTGTCGTGAAATAATAGTAGAGTGTTTTGCTACCAAATCAGAGGTATCATAGGTTATCGAGACTTGTCTCGTTCTAGATCCAAGTCGCTTCCAAAGTTTGTACCTAATCTGAAATTGAATATTGGTTATAGCAGAGAATTATCTGTAAGAAGTAAAAGTGGATCCCAAGTAGAAAGAAACTGACCCCAATATTCTCATCAGATCTATTAGACCCTTAAGTACATTATGAAAAGCTTAATTCCACAATCCACGATACTCTATTAAGGATATATGGGACTTACTTTACTTAATGGTAACTAAAACTGTTTTTTTTTTTTTTTTTTTTAGGGAAAGAGGAAAAAAATGCATCCAAATTTGCGTAGCGGCTTTGATGTTTAGCATATCGTGTAAGTTATAAGCGCTTTGTTCTACAAAGTTACGTCTTACTTTTTTTTTTTTCCTTCAAAATTTTAAAAATGTGAAACAATCAATTATTTTGAAACAGGTTTTTATAATGAGCACTAATAATTTTTTGAATGTAAGTTATAAGGATACTATTTGTTTTTTTACTGATTTAGTTTATATATAACGTTTAGTTGTTTACGGTAAAGCTCTCAGGGTTGCTGCCACGGTCTTGAACCGACATCTTGGGCATACGTATAATTCTGTTTTATTATAAAACTATTGTTTATTTATTTATATTATTACTGTTATTATTATTATTATCATTATTAATAATAATAATATTATTATCATTGTTATATCGCTCTTGTCGTAAGAGAGCAGTTTGGACAACATACAGCTATCATGTGAGAGAAACGGATTATTTAAGTTAACTAAACTAACGGCACTCAGCAAATAGTCTTTCCAAAAAATACAAATAAACTTCTAGAAACGCGCCAAGACTGATCAAAAAGATGAAAAAAACGAAACTAGATCATTATTCTAATCTACTATAGATAACTGCAGTGCACGAAAATAAAGTGTAAAAAAACGTAATCGATCGAAACATTAAATATCCGCAGATGGGAACGAGCGGAAAATAGCGAATCATTTTAATAAATATTTTACCAACTCTTCAAACGGTCATAGTAACTGCCCAGAGAAAACAACACTACATTTATAATTCATTTGAATTTATAGAGTTTATACGAGAAGACACTAAAAAAGCAATACTATCATTGCAAAATAAAGCTTCAGCAACAGTGGACGGCATATCCATTACGTTGATCAAAGAAAATATGCCTTTTTTTTTTTTTATACTCGTTAACGTAATGAATTAATAAAAACAGGTAAATTTTGAGGCATACTATTAAGCAGGGATTATCTCGTCAATCTATAAATAAGGGAATAAATCGAACGTTACAAATTACAGACCGATTTGTATTTTGTTTACAATATCAAAAATCTTTGAAAAATGCGTGAAAAATGTTTTTTTTTTAATTATCTGTTTTTGTCTTTTATTTTTAATATTAACCTGTTCGAGTTCCTTCCTGGGAAGCAACTGATGATGCTTTGTTTCGCCGTGATTAATCTTATGTAATAGAAAACCTCGAATCAGGTCGCTCTATCCCTGCGCTGTACTTTGACCCGCGAAAAGCCTTCGATGTGTTGTTATCGTATTAAAAAGGTGATAAGGAAGTAGTAGTAGAAGAAACATACAGAATTGGTTACTGACGTACGTACTTGACTCACAAGAAAATTGTTGCAAAAACTAATAGTATCACCATTGGTGAAAATGCAAAATTAATTTACGGTATCCAGCTGGGTAGCATACTTGGATCATTCTTATTTTTAATATACATCAACGATCTATGTAACTTGAAAATTTTTGGTAAAAAATATTCACATACGCGGATGATACGATATTCGTAAATTTTCATATTCCGCATATGATTAGTGAACTAATTAGAAAAGATGTTTCTATACCCAACTGGCCTTTATTGAGCTGTTTCAAAGTGCTATCAAGAAAGAATCGCTTAACAGCATCCTTACATTTGTTTTTCCTCTTGCGCACTAGATTAATTTTATTTTTGAAAAATTCCAGCTTGTCAGTCCACCAATCATTTTTAGAGGAGAAAGAAACAACTTGACATTGTTGAGCAATACTACTGATGTAAGAATGTAGACACGTTATCAGCTTGTCCAAAGACAAACCGCAAGTACAGTCTCTAATATTTTTCTGCAACAAAGCAATATAGTTTTTGTCCAAGGTTTTCATAAACTTACTGATATCAAGTTTGATGAAGACATTTCTATTTACAGAATCGAAATTGCTGGATATAGAAAAGTGTATACTTTTGTGGAAAGCAATATCAAACTGTTTTAATTCAAAACTTATTGCATGAGCCGCATTGGCCGACACCAATAAATAGTCGATGATACTTTTTCCATTGTAATTTCTGAACGTGGGTATAAGGGTATTTTTGATAATTAAACTGTTACTGTGTATTAAATCATGTAATAAAAAAGAATTGGCATTATCTCTAATATGTGGCTCCATTAGTGAGAGTCTGATATTAAAATCCTCAATAATTATTGATGATAAGTTGGGATACATTTTAATTATATGGTCAAGATTAGCTGCTTCCCTAGGTCTATTGGGTGAGATATAACATGAAATTAATAAAAATTTGCCTATTTTAAAAGCTAAAATATTATGCTTAGATATTAATAGTTTATGAACGATGTTGTTTTTGCATATAAGAGCTGTCCTACCGTTTACATAAGGTATGTATCCAGTATTGACAGAAATTGTATCATCAACTAGATATGGTTCAGCCAGGACACAAATATCTATGTCACTAATATAGCAGTCCCTTAAGAACAGTAGTTGTGAAGCGCGGCAATTATCAACATTAAGATATGTACACCTAAGTCGATCTAAAATCAATATTTCTCTTTAAATTTTCGTAGGCTTTCAAGAATATGGGACAGTTTTTGCTATATGAGCGATGATCTGCCTCCTCAGCACATCTCGCCACGAGGCTTTTATCAGCCAACTTATCATCTAGATTGTTTTTGCTAGAGGAAATTCTAATATTATGATACGTACAATTAGAGCATGCACTTAAATCATTACACGTTTCGACAAAATTTAAGTAAACATCTGTAGACTTGCAGTATTTTTCCGGATGACCATATTTGTTACACTTAGTGCACATTCTTGGGTTGATTGCATCAACGAAATTGAGTGACTCCCATTTAATCCGCATTTTTCCCATCGCAGAAAGCGTCTGATACTGGTCAGGATGAAGCTGTACATAAGTCCGACTGGCCCGCTCCGTAGTAATTTTACTCACCGTAATTGGTTCCCGGTCAGTGATATCTTTAATATACTTCTTGACATCTGCTTCCGAAATGTTTTTAGTACGGAAAACTAAAATTGTTGGATTGAGCAACTTTTGTTCAAAGACTTTACATTCAGGAATTAAGGTGGTTATTTCATTGTGCAGCCTCTGGCAGTCATCCTTAGTTGATGAGTTAATCAGGGCAGTATTATTATTAATTTTTTTCTAAAAAGTAACGTTTATTTTACTTTTACTAAGCGATACTTTCTCTTTAAGTTTTTTGTCGAATAAATCGATATCTTCGCATTTCATTATAAGTTTATTTTTTGGAACAGAAATTTTGTTTACGGCAACATCGCGGTATGAGATTTTATTAGAAAGGTTCTTTTTACGGTCCGGACCGTTTAGAACATCCTTTACGATCGATTGCACGTCAGAGGATTTCTTTTTTATTATTGTTTCTAAGGTGCCGCACTTGGAAAGAGCAACGCCAACTAAACTAGTATTAAATATGAAAATAAAACTAAATACATAGTGTACAGTTTTGTAAACAATTACCCGGAATAAAAATATAAACAATACAAGTTCCCTTCTACGAGAAAATCTAGGCATATTTCCGGGTATTTAATGATTTTATTTATTTGGTATGTAAGTACTTTATTGGGGACGGTAGTAAATTTTTTGATATCAACAATTATGAATAAGATCTGTTCCAGACGATCCCCAGCTGTTTGTATATTTTTAATGATTTCTGTAAGTTCATCTCAGTTGATAGTTTATTCTTGTTCAGGTAGGTAAGTTTTTGTACGCTTTTTTTTAAACCAAACTGTAGCTCTTTACTATTTTCCATTAGGGTGGACCGTTTCAGTAATTTGCTAATTATCTGTTCCCATCTTCTTGGACAGTGATTGGTAGAACTTTTTTCCTTTTTTTTTTTTTTTTTTTTTTTGAAACAGCTCTTTTACCTCTGGTACTGGTTTTATTATTGGTGGTTTAATTACTGATTTTATTTTGTTTGTTAACTTTTTATTCGATTCTATATTTTGATGTATTTTTTTCCTCTTCTTTTATTATTTCTCTTCCCAGAAATGTTAAACTGTTATTGTTTCCAATAACTTTTTTTTTGCTCTTCCAATCCCCCCCCCCCTAAAATCTTTGTTTAGTGACATTTATGTATTCCTGTTATTTTTCTTGGAATATTTTATTTATTTACTTTTTTTCCGGTTTAATGAGCATGTGTCTTTTTTTTTTTTTAATGAAATAGTAATATCGTACGATGTGTTTATTCATTCTTTTGGTTAATACGGGGCCTAGGTTTCCCGGTTTTTTCAGTTACCGGCTGATTAACATCTTCTGCAAGTTCACTTGTGTTGTTTTTTACATTTTTATCGTTCGAATACCGAGCTTTGGCGACGCGTATGGTGTTCTTGTTTAGATTTAATTGTATTATTTTCGTTCGTATTCGTTGCCACGAGAATTGGAAGAAAACAAAAGTCCGCCAGTGCTCCGACTACGGTATCCCTATTTACTCAGATGAGTCGGAGGGTACTTTAAAGTCTCCGTTCGCGATACCTCTATGCCCTTAGGTGCTGTACAGTCATCGTCACGGGTCACATTACAACTTGACTTAAGGGTTTTTAAAAAAAGGAAGGATAAAGATGGAGATAATAGGAAAACTAATACCAATAGGGTTAGTGAAGCGTGAGTGTGACCAGAAACGACGACGAGAAAAATGCCTCATCCGAAGAGTAGCTATAGGCTAGTGATGAAACAATATGAATGATCCGGGGAGCTCCGTAGGTATTAAAAGTTGCGAGCCCCCGAGGGTTTATTATTATTATTATTGTTTTTTTTAAATTATTTTTTATCGTAAGTAACTAAAATTGAACGATTATTATTCTTATTATTTCTATTCCATTTTAGTTTTATTTCTAGAAAGTTTAATTAAAACTAAAAATTGTTTTTAAATTATTTTCAGCGGAATTGCAGAAAATATTTTTACGCTAGCGCCTCTATATCGAAATGGAAGGAAGGTGGTGAATGGAATTTTTGAGCCACGATAATAATACTCGTTTTCCAATATATCCGAAGCCCGGTCATAATCAAAATTTCTTTTGCGCTTCTGCATCTTTCTGTTTCCTTTCGCGCTCTTCTCTTCTGTTTTAAAACACATACCGGATTAACGACGAACGGACCGGGTAATTTCTCGCCGACCGACAGATCAAAGTTACTGGAGCGTGCGCTAACGGAAAAGTTCAGTCGAGCGAAGGGGGCGAGTGGGGAGGGAGGCGGTGCAGTCGACGATGATTTAGGCGTTAGACTTTTTCCGAGCAAGGGAAGATAATGGGGTGGCCTGTGCAGAAACGGAGGCAGTGAATTTTAAAAAAGGCAAAAATGTACGCTTCTGCAGCAGCTACTTTACATTTTCGAGAGAGAATCGCAGCATCGGAACGTTCTCATGTTAACGGTGTTAGCGCTTGTTTTTGTTTTGCCGCACTGTCGTTTTTTCTTCTTTTCGCGCTATTTCTTTTTAACACTGTTGCCTTTAGTTCTGCGCCGCTGCCGTTGCTCTACTTTTATCTGATATGACAAGTTCAATTTTAGCCGATTTTCTGATCCGTTATTTCCATATCGCTAAACTACATCACCAGAAGTGGCGCAATTTGCGCCGGTGCACGCGTGTGCGTTTCTTTATAGCTCGAAATCGTTTCGAATCGACATCATCAAGCGTTACGAAGAAATAAAATGTCTTCCAGTAATTTCGTCAATTCTTAGAAGTCGAGCCATTTTTGCAGACTTGAAATTTCTTTCCTCCGGCTTGAATGAATAAACAATATCCTTCAATAAAGGAATAATACAATAATGATAATAATAATAATAATAATAATAATAATAATAATAATAATAATAATAATAATAATAATAATAGTAATAATAGATATTTCGCTTAAAGTTGTAATTTTCGACCTTTAGCCTTGTTCTGCGTGCATTTTTATATCTTTTTTTTTTTTTTAAACTAAAACAATACATTCGAAAAAAAAAAAAAATAAGCGACGTTAGACGTTGTACGCGAGGTTATTAAATGTAGCGTGAGTGAAATGTCGTAAGAAAAAATTCGAGTAAAAACCAATTTGAAAAAATGTTTTTTTTTGTTTATTTTTTAAGAAATTTGCTTTCTAACGGTTGAGATGGTTCTGCATTTAAAATATTTCCAGACATTACTAAATTGCAATAATAAAAGGGAAAAAAAAAGAAAGGCTTTTTTAAATCATTTTATAAAGAGAAATTTTTCTTTCTCGGTTATCGTCCATTTTTTATAGTACTATTATTTTACAATAGAGTTGGTTAATTACAAAATGTCTAGCCTTCTATTTGACGCTGTTCGTCGCAGTTTTTTGTAGCTGTTGAAAATTCGTAAAATTTTTGATGTGCGATTTGGGATCTATGTAAAGGGTATGGGGGAATTTCCAGCAGTTGGCCTATTTCTAGAGAATTAAATGGACAACATTTTTTTTTTAGCCCAGTTTTTCATTTTTTGGCCAGCTTACTCTCAATCTTCCATTTTGTATGAATGTTTCGTTAACCTTTAAAAATTGATCTAGTTGTTTACACACACTCGGGGCTGTATTTGGTTTATACTATGTGTTGTGTTATTGTTGAAGGTAATTTTTTTAGGTCATTTCTTTCAACAAAGTTTTCCTTCTCTGTTCAAATTTGATGCACTGCCAAACTATATGTTCTAACGATCCTTCCAAACGACAAAAATCATACGCGTTGCTATCTATCATTCCCAAAATGTGCACGATGATGTCCTAATCTAATTCTGTAAATATTGTTGTTAAATCGAGTCGCTATCTACATTATATCCGTTAAAATTAATAAAAACAATTTCGTACGGTAAATTACATCGAGTTAATATGGAAATAAGAAAACGGCTGTAACAATCTAATTCAAATATGAATGAGTTTTCGGAGAAAAGTCTTTAGGATGGCAGTGTACTAGTTGTGTAATACTGGAACAGATTGCTTAATACGAGTACGTTTGTACTACTGGAATACGCTACATAGGTAGAGTTGCTGCTTATTTCGGTTAAACCATTAATTAGTGAATAGTTCTATAATTTTACAAGAATTATCAGGTGAATATTTAAAATCCGGAAACTGGAGTAAACCGGCCAATGGAGAAGGTCAGACCGGAGAAAAATAATCTACCCGCGTTGTTTAATAATAGTTTAAAAAATAAATTATTAATTTGTTAAAATGTAACTGAAATATCCAATTATGCCGCTCAAACCGAATATTTAAGAGTTAAATTAAAATTTAATAACAATTTTAGAAATATTACGGAGAAAATAAAAGAATTTTTAAAAATTTCGGGAAAATAGCAGGCCGAATTAATTGTACAGAGGGGTTTATATAAAGGTATAATGTTATCGCTGTGAAGACATCTATATACATCAGGAACATGGTAAAACAATTTTTGAAATAACTTGTAGCTTCAGCTTGTTAATTGTAATGTTTCTATTCTAAGCTTTGTTTGTTGAAAGATGTGTATAATGTTCAATCAAAATGTTGTGTGCACTGTACGATCAAATAAATTCTCAAAATTTTTGTACAACTTCCTAGTTTATTTATCTGCGATATTTACTTATATGAAATAAACATTCCCCCGAAAAAGTTAGGTTTTCAATCTTTAAAACTGATTATTTGTTCAGTTTTTGTAGCTTTTATTTTTTTACAAAATAAATTTAATGATAATGAATAGAAGCGGGCAACTGTAAACCAAAACGGAACTTTGATAGTCGATGGTTAAAATCAGTCGCAATATTTAAAATAAACATAATAATTATCCAGGGATATTATTGTTTTCCCACGGAATGGAAATTGCTAACTGTCTATAAACAATGAATACACATGTACGGTTGTTTTGCTTCCGATATTCAATCGATAATTCTCAGAATTACCTACAAAACGGCTACTTTAACTTATTTTCACGAATTTCAAAATTTATCTCTCAAAACTAGTTAGATAAATGTAACAGTTTCGTCACGAATAAAATTAAGAACCGTAAAATCAATTTATATTTTTACATTTAGTTATAAATTTTGTAATCAAACTTGCAAATAAAGTTAATATGATATAAAAACGACAAACTCTGTAAAACGACTTAAATTTATTTGGTCTAATTTTGATCATCAATTTCTTATTTTTTGTAAATTACGTACATAAAATTAAATGAATAAACTAGTCTACCGTAAACTATGAAATGGGGATCGGAAAATAAATAAAAAATAAAACACTATATCCTAAAATTATTCAGATTCCTTAACCAGTTTTTAGCATGAGCACTGTGAATAATTACCATAGAAAATTCTACTAATTTTAATTTCACGATTGTACAGTATTTAAAAAAAAAACGTAATACGAAATATCTGGGGCGGATCCAGAAGGACATTTTGGAGGGGAAAATTATATAATTACGTAAAATCTTCTACAGCAGGCTGTAGATTTGAGAAATACCCCTTTGTTTTATAAAGAAAATCAAATAGCGACCTTTATAGAAATTTAAAAATGTTTTAAAAATACGTAATTATTGCAATTTAATTAAAATTTTGTTTTATTTTTTAGGAGGTGAAAAATATAACGAAATTATAAAATTCTAGCTAAAATGGTAGTTTAGAAAGAGTGAGAAAGATAGTTTTTTATTAGACTTCACTCCTTTCTTAATTTTTGTTAGTAATCCGATCCGAATTCTCTGTTCGTGAGCAAGTTTAAATATATATATATTTCTCATTGAACTATTTTCATTTACATTACAAAATAAATAAGAAAGAAAAATAAAAACGTAACATTAATAGTTTTACTAGGAAACAGTATTAAATTTAGTTATAAAAGTTTATATAGCATAAATTAAGTTTCTCTGTTATAACAAATTTTTTCATAGGGGCTTCGGTTCCATGAGAAGGGGAAATGTTCCCTATCCTCCCTACCATCGTGGATGCGCCACTGGAAATATATTAAGAAATTGCGGCGTTGAATAATTATTCACAAATGATGATGTAATTAAAAGTATGTTTCGTTAATCTTTAAATGAAATAGCATACATTTTTAACTGTGGCGTGACGTTAAAAAATTTATTAGCTGACCTTAGCAACATTGCTGTAAAAGTATTCTCTGTCATTCGTAAAAATATTCAGTTTGGTTCTTAATTTTAAATAATCATTTCTGGACTTATCTACTTGTAGGCGTGAAAAAGTATTCAATTTTTATCCGTTCCCCCTTTTTTTTTTAGTATTCCGCCTAATTCAGAAGCGACAAAAATATCAAATAGAATTCAATACCTCAGAAACAGAGTTTGACTTATAAACTTCGAAATTAGAACCTAAATCACAATTGAAGTTCTCTTTACGACAATCTATAACTTTAAGATAATCGATTACCGTAGACGGCAAAAAATGCAAAAAACCGTCAAAAATATGTAATGTGTAATTTAGAACGACTTTAATAACGCAACACCAGAAACCCTTTTTAAAGTGAAATTCAAAATGTAAAACGAAAAAAAACAAAACAAAACAAATGGCGATAAAATATTATTTAAACACCACTTTTTAGGCAAAAAATAGAAGTATGTTTGTGTAAGTGTTAGCTTGAGTGAAAGAGTTGAAGAAACCAAAATGTATCTGAAACATGTGCATAAAAGATCGATTTTTACGGGAAAAATATAGCTCAGCTCATAACTTCATATTTTGACTCTCGGGGTGTTGAAAGCTCGAAATTTTGGAAAAAAAATATTTCATTTCTCCGGCGTATGATATATCGATGGAAAGATCGCTATTTGACAGGAACGAAAACATATTTCATTTTCTTAACGAAAATTTCAAAGTTAGCGAAAAGTTCAAAAAATGCGAAAATGACATATCTTCCGCCCCCAATTTACGGCGCGATGAACAAGGTTATAAATATGTGCATTCCCGAACAGTTTTCTAGTTTGAGCATCCCGGTTTCTTACTTCAAAATTAGGCCTTCGGGGCGCCGAAAACACGAAATTTCGGGAAAAAATAGTTTTTTCTGGGCGAGAGATATATCGATGGGAATATCAGTTGATACGGGTTAAACTATATTTCATTATTTATTTTTAAAATTTTCTCTTAACTATTCATCAGTGTACTTATTAGGTATAAAATATGGATTAATAAGAATTGGGTCTGTCAGTAACTACAAATGTATCAAAATAAGACGGCAGGCTGGAGTTTAAGTAATTCGAAATAGTATTATTACAAATACAAATAAACCATTGACGTATATTATTTCGAAAATTCTTTTCTTTTCTGTTTCTTAACGAAGCTTCTAAAGGTGCTTTTTTAGGAAGACGAAGATTCAAATTTTGATATATTTTAAAAGGGAGGGATACATAAATTCTATAAGGCAAGTATGAATGCAAAGTAGGTACGTAAAAGAACGGACGGAAAAAGGTTGCGATAATTCGCTGTTGTAAATAAAATAGTGATCTCTTTCACACTATTGCTCGATAACAATTTCGATATGAAATATAAATAAACAGAGTTTGCGATATGTATTTAAGAGTTCAACAGTAAGAAACAGATGAAAATGATGAATATTAACAATCGATCATATTCTTTATCCAAGTTTTTTTTTTTTTTTTTAATTTAATATGTTAATATGTTTACAGCTCTCCGTTGTTTAAAACGTAACATAAATGAATTAAATTTGGTTCTGGTATCTGCCTTTTTCTATTCGTATTTAGCGAGTATATATGGTGATTGCTCTTTGAAGTGCCTTTTATTATCTATGATTTTGATTATTTTTAGTGGGATTGCATTCGTTATTTTTATATAATATATATTTTAAATAATATTTTTTATATGATAATGTAATAAAAAGAAACAAATTTAGATTAAAGAAGTTTTATAGCTTTTAGAAAATTTCGAAAAAGAGCAATAAAGTCACAAAACTTTTTAAGCGCATAAATATATACATTTTTACGTTAGAACGTTGGATGAAAAGAATATCCGATATTACAAATTTAAGATTGAATACCTTTGTTTTGAATTTAGTAAATTATTATTACTTTTAACTTAAAATACGGAATTCTTACCGTATGACTGACCTTATTTCTATCGTCAGTATTTGTAAATATATAAAATAAGAATTCAGTTTCATTGTTTAATAACCTTTAAGTAAGTTCTCTGTTAATTTGGATGGTTTCTTCTAAATTATAAACAATAAATAACCGTGTTAATTAGAGTCCAGCATTGCGTAGATTAGGAAAGTCGTTTAAAACATGAATGAAAAAGAGCGAAGTATTTACCGTCTTTAGCGACTTTAATATGCGACGTTTTAATGAGGATTTAATAGTATTTATTCTGACAGTCAGTTATCAAAGTAATTAAATAAACGAATTATTAGACATCAAGTTGCAATAATACTTTTTTTTTTTGGCAGAGTCGAAATGATCAGTTCTTTGTTGAAAATTTATCCAAAAACGGCCGTTTAGGTCTAATTAGAAGACTATTGCTTAAATTCGTCAATTAGTAATCTTCATGGAATACTATTTTATATAGTCTAAAATCAGTTAGCTCCTCAGTGAATGCAACATTGGAGGCACGAGCAGTGAAATGTTTTAAAATCGCCAATACACCCGTCTACCTTTTTTGTTTTTCTTTTTTTTTCTTTGGAACTTTGGAACGTTAACGAGGACAATGACCCAATATTTAAGAATTAAAAAGAAGTAAAGTGATTAGATTTTAATATGTAGGATAATGGGGGAAATGAACTCAAGCTGAAACAACATTCAGTGAAGGAAAGAAAAGTGTGTAAGAAGCATAATAAAGGGTAGGAAGTTTAAGGCGGAAGAATTTAGTGCAGAGAAGACAGCGCTCTTGCAAAAGAAGAGAACATTCAAAAAGAATATGTTGCACGGTGTACAAATGCAATCGTAATTTGAGGGATGAAAAATGCGCAGTGGAAACGATGGAAAAAGGAAAAAGAGACGGAGAAAGACAACTGTGATTAAAACGAAGACGTATTGTGGAGGAAATAACGGATCGATTGAGACGAAAAAATAAATCAACAAACCAAGGTCGAAATGAGGAAAGAGGTTGTATTAAATAGGTATTACAGTCCATGATTTCATGTGTCTTTGCTTAGATGAAAAAAGGATATTGTGGGACGAGAAATTTATTGATAAATCTGCCGTTAGAGGAAGCTGAGCAAACAAGTCGGCTAAATTGTTGCCAGTGATGCCAAAAAAAAAGGATCAATTTGATTGAAACGAACTAGGGAAAGATCGTCAATTAAGGAACGAATAGAAAGGGTGTAATGCAATCACATGAGAAGAGGATGGAAAAGGTAAGGATATAGTCTGTAAGACTTTCTTATAGTCGGAGCGGATGAGGTACTTTTACTATCATATGAAGGTGTAATGAAAAGAACCGGACGGAGTATTGTATACGATCTTGCGATAAAAATGGAACAAAAAATGTCTATAAAATTCATAATTTGGAAAGGAAGAAAAAAAGGAGGCGCTCCGATGCCCACCACTTCTAGAACCATCCGTAAAAAGGACAGAAGAAGAATGAAATAAGGAACTTAAGGTTTAGTTGAATTCGTTTATTCGAGGTGAAAATTTAGCGTGAGATGGAAGGAAAAATAAATTAGGACGATGTAGAAGGTCTGAAAAGCTGAATGTAATGAAATTAACTATAAATGCATAGTGAATAGAAAGATAGGAATCTTTAGAGAAGAAACCCGGCCAATTATTTAAAATGGATGAATAAGCGGAAATTAATTTAGACGAGATAACGGGAATACGTTTTATGAGGAAGCTAAGGATCCACGCATATGTAAAGGATGAATACACTCTATAGCTTCTGAAACTATTGCAGGAATAGGAGGGTATTTCAAACACTAAGGCAAAGACGAAGACACGAATTTTGGAGTTTATCGGGTTTAAAAAGATGTTTGAGAACATTGCCGTAAGTGAAGGAAGAATAGTCAAGCTTGGAATGAATAATAGACCTACACTGAATGAGAATAACATTGGTGTCGTCACCCGATTTTTGTGGAGAAAGAGCCTTTCATAAATTAGTTGTTTTAAGATAGGAAGTGTATAAATAAGAAATATGCTTGCGGAAGGATAATCAACTGTACCGCATTAAGTATTCCTAATGTTTCCAATATTTGGTTTACCGACAACGAGCAGGTTCGTATTAGCCGGTTGTTAATGGGATTTTTTTAATTGTTGTAGCTGAATTTCGTGTGACTCTAATAAATATTTTTTATCAAATACAATTATTTTTTAATTTCTTGATGCCTTTTAATTCAATTTTTCAAGTAACTTTTGAAGATCGCATGTTTTTTCTTAAAAAGATATTATTTTATTAACGTTGCACAATGAATGTAAAACAATCGGTTTAATCTAAAATTGTTATAGAAGTTACATTCGTTGGAAATTGAAAAATAAGTAAAATTACTCGAAGAATAAAGCTTGCAAAATTTCTGCTTCGTGGAATCAATGTGTAACATGCGAACTTCACGTTACCGTAAAACGAATAGAGTGTTAACACAGGTTTTACGGTTTATTTTATAAGGTGATAAATGTAAAAGTATCCTCTAGACTATTTTACATCAATTTCAGTTATTTCAATTACTTGCCGCGTGAAGTACTCTCTTCGTTGTTACCATCGGTGGTCCGGTAAAAGGTTTTTAATAGCATGCGGTTTTAGCGAATAAGTGAGCGGTTTTGCAAACACTAATTTTCTGATTAAATAAAAAAATTCTTATACTACGAAACGTCTCCAGATTCACTAAAACGAGCGATATAGCTCGAGTTTAAACCAACACGGGTTCTGAGTTCGCTCAATGCGTGTCAGAATGTCATCTTTTTTATGCAGCTAATGGAGTAAATGGACACTAGCGAATAAAATGTTTTTATACTAAAAATCGTTTTATTCGAATTTCAGATAAACAAATTAGTTTTCCGTCTTAAAAATGAAAAAAATAAAACTCATACTTGAATGTCCCGTCGTAATAGTTAAAATTGGCTACAAGGATTAATCGAAATGTGGGTTAAAGGTAAGAAACAGCTTGGATTTGTCGGTAGTTAAAGAGTTATATGAAACGATTTTTTTCGCTTCGGTCTATGTGCTGTATGGTCCGTAATTCCTAGTGGATCAATCTCGAGTTGTTGCCAAAATTCATTCCTTCCGTGGGATTTTGTGAAGGACCGTAGTTACCGAATGAAAGAAGTCATTTTGTAAAATAATTTACCGCGTTTATTAATTAATTTTTTTTTTTTTTTTTGTATTTCTTTTTAATTTAAAAAATCTAAAAAGTTCGTGAGATATACTTTCATTACCATTAATTACGCATTGAATACGTTTAATTACCTGTACTTACGGTTCGAATACATACGCAATTTAAATTATTCAGCAATATCGAGGAAAAGGGGAAAAAAATTGATAAGAACGGGAAAAGAAAGAAAAAGACAGAAGCGATGAAAAGAGAAGATAAATGAGGAAAATATTTGATAAAGCGCTAAATAAATGAAAACAATACAATCCCTCAACTGGTCTTTAACGGGCATCTCTACCGATTGTATCCTACGTAAACGTCGGACTGCCGCAGAAGTTTTATCATCAACGACGAGTGCAGAGCGATTTCTTTTTAATTAATTTTTTTCCCGAATTTTTGCCTTTTTATTTAAATTTCCCGTAACACCGCGCGACTTTCTTTCGCATTTTCAACTTAATTTCATTGAATTCAAAAGTTTGCAGTATACTTCACACCTTCGGCGGCAACGTAAGCAGAATTACGAAAAACGAGAAAACACTGCTTTGAAGGTGCAAAAAAAATTAATTACGGCGTTGGAGCGATGCAACGGTCTCTCCGTCGCCCGGGGAATACGATTAAGATAATGTAACGGTGGATCAAGCTGGGTCAGAGCCGAAACTGACGACTTTGCCTGTACGCCAACTTTATCAACCAAGGGGGGGGGGGGGGGTACGGTACTTTTATTTATTTTTTTTAATTTTGTGCTCGCCTACCAAGGGCATTAACTCAGCACTGCAGTTCGAGAAATCATTAATGGAGAAAGAAACTAGATTTTAATGCGATTACAAATTGACAAAAAGAAGAAGACCATCGTAGGGGGACTATCGATGAGGGCGAAAGAACGAAGGAAGCACTACAAGAGGTAGAGGAAGAAAAATGCTTAAAAGCTGAAAGTGATGGCAGGAGCGCTCGGTGGAAAGAGCGGAACATTCGAAAAAAAAAGTATGAGAAATTGCAATCATCTGGGACTGGAAAGAACAAAATGGAGAGGAAATAAGAGAGAAACGAAAAATAGAAGAGGGAAGTAAGTTACGATTAAAAAGGGAAGAGGACAGATGGTAGAAATGAAAGAATGACGGCGATGTGGTTAATCTTAGTAGCATGGTGGAGAGGTCGGGCAGGGCTGAACCGACCGATATTTTTGGCTGAGGATTTGAAAAAAGGGA
Organism: Icerya purchasi; assembly: GCA_039619475.1. NCBI lineage: Eukaryota > Metazoa > Arthropoda > Insecta > Hemiptera > Monophlebidae > Icerya > Icerya purchasi. The sequence continues at coordinate 92,545,651 of CM077116.1, read as the reverse complement.
AGGCTAGATAGATCGCCATGGTTTATTAAGAGAAAATATTTTTTATTTGATTCCTCTGAAAAGCAACAAATGTTACGTATGCAGAAATCGATAGTTTGCAAATTGTTAGTAAAAATGTATACACCGGTCGAACGTGCTAGCAAATAATAATAGGTCGAAGAAATTAGGTGAAAAATTTTACGTGGGCGGGAACTAGAAAGAAGAAATGTCTCTGGCCAGGTGGGCCTGCTGTAAGTAACCTACTGAGTGAACGAGCAGCTAATATGGAACGAAAAATTGAAAACTCGGTAAAACCTACAAACGAGGGTAAGTGTGTCGAAAGCCAAAGTGGCTATTCTCATTTCTGGTATAAATAACTAAGGCATCACAGTTGCTTAGATAATTCGATAGCGATAGTGGCTAAAAAAAATAGAAAAAAGGTCGAACGGAATTTACCGTTACGACATGCGCGCATTTTGTGTGTAACGCACACGCCGTTACCTAAGAATTGAACTTGAGCCGCTAATGGAGGCGCAGTTCTGCGCGGTAACTGATAATAGACCAGCGGAAAGAATGACATTTCTACTTAAACAGTCTTTTACTTTTTATTATAACTTTTGCGTATTTTTTACTTATTATTACCGTGAGTTCAAAAAAGGAAATAATTTGAAGATAATGCGTTTTGGATGTCTAAAGACCGCTTGAAAAACCTGCGAATGGCAGAATCGTGTTCCTATTTCGAGCCAACTGCAGTGCTTACAAATTTCCTTATTTCTCCCTTTTTTTTCTATGCGACTATTTTTCCCCTTATGTGTACATATATAAGTATATACATATATATACACACATATATGTACGTATGTGTGGTATAAATAAAATAATCTCACCTACACGCGAGCACGTTCTTAGCATTCTGCACACGTACACGTAAATATACCTATTATCCGCTGCTATCGTCCACTTTTATTGGCCGGATTTTTGTGGATGATGGCGCATTATTTATTTTTATTTTTTATTTACGGTAAAAATTTCAGTTATTCCTGAACGGATAATGTTTCGCGTTTTTGTAAATAAATAAATAGAGCACTTTCGGCTTTCTTTTCTTCCGGGAAATGGACGGATTGGTCGACGGGGTTCGTTTTTATGGCAGTCGAATGGAATCGAATGAGGATTTTTTTGTTTTTCTATTTTTATTTTTTCAAATTAACGTGTCTCATACGGAGTTTTGTGTTCAGGAACGGAAATAAGCATTACAGGTACTGGGTTTTCTATTAGAGGATGTTATAATCGGGAGGGGGGGGGGGCAGGGACAATTTGAGAAAGGAACTTTCATAAAAGGAGGAAACCGTGTTGTTTTTTTAGGAGAAATATGGATTGAAGATAGGAGAGAATTTGGCGAAATTCAGTTTCCTAAAGTTAGCCTCTGATTTTTTTTTCGGAAGGAGTTGAGCTTAGGCCTTTTACGTATTTACATATTTCATACCATTACGGAGAGATCACTCAGTTCTTATTTATAATGTTAGCCGCGTATTGGACTTTCTTTTTTTCCTATTGCAGTATCGGATTCATGTTGTGAAGGTTTTTTTTCGATGACGCGTTTATTTATTTCTGGATTTCGTTTACCGGTAGTTCGAATTTTTATCTATCACCGACACGGTAGATGGTTATTCTTCCGCAAGTTAGTAAACTTTATGTATTATTATAGGCGAGTTTGTACGGCAATACACTGGTTAATTATTAAATATAAATTGCTGCTTCATACGATGATACTTTAGAATAGATGAGATTAAATGGCAATCATCGAAAGGTTAATGATAATTTATGTAAATGGAAAATTAACATAAATTCTAATGAACCGGGATTTTTTTATTATTCAATGGTGGCGCTCTTTATCTGTTTCGGTGATTTTAGTTCCCCCCCCCCCCGTTTATGGACTTTCATGAATGTTTCATCTGCGAGCGGAGATAAGTTTCTTTTATTGAGTTTGAAGGTAGACGGAATCGGGAATTTCCGGAAGTTTTTAAAACTTTTCGCTCGACCTAGATCGGTTTACGTGCTGATTTTATTGACAACGGTGTGTTTTTTTCGTTGCGCAATAGAGTTTGCCTTCTGCTTCATTTCGCGTAGGTTGTTCAACTTTAGTGCCGCTTCCAGTGTTTCCAGATGGTTCTTGTGGCGAAGGTGTTCGACTTTTTGCAATATCCGCATTTTAGGAAAAAATTGAAACCAATCAACGGCGTTACGATAAATCTAACAAAATCGGATATTCCCTGGAGCTTTTAAAGAGGAGCTAAAAATACGTTCGAAATTTGCCGGTACGCGCAGGTCCTGTATATCAAAAGTCGTAATTATTTTACGTTTGCGCTGGTACGCTATTGTAATGTAAAAACAGTCGACGATGCAATTTCATAATATCCGATATCATTAGAAGCATTCCGATTACTTCTTGTTTTCGCTTGTAATGTGTTATATGTACTTGATTTAAAAGCCGTCAAGGATGCCAACGACCAGATCCTTTGGCACACTCGTGCGTTTAATTTATTTGAATTTAAATTTATTATTATCAAGTTAATTTTTATGTTTTATTTCAAACGATATATTTTGATTAAATGCCTACACCCGTCTTTCGTAAACGGTCGACCACCGCTGAAAACACAATTATTAAAATATATGTACATATTGATATGATCGATTTTGCCGCTTCTTTGGGAGCCAGTTGTTATGTGAATCCTCTTTTCCAATGTTAAATAAAACTTTACGAAGAAAAAAAATAAATAAAAGAAGATAAAACGGGCGCCAGTGGCAAGAGACGGCTTGCCACCACCAGAAATGCTCTGCCTAGCAGAACATTAGGCTTTTAACGACGAAGACGAAGGAGAGAAAAAATATATAAAAAAAATTCTGCCGATAATAATAAAAAAATTGGATCGCGAAACCCGCCGTTCGAAGGCGGTAGTGTCTCCCCCCGGTGGAGATGTTACGAGGGCCCACCCACCACGTGTCCAAAAACGAGATTTTTTAACGAAACAAATTGCATATATTTTGATAGAAAAATTTTACACGAAAACGATTCAACGCGAAATCGCAGATCAGAAACCACAAGAGAAAAATTTTACAAAAAAAAAAAAAAAAGCTGAAAAGCTGTTACACGTGCAATGACTAAAAACAGAGATGAAGACACGTGTAGCGTGCGATGCGGACAACATAAAACCGAGACTGACTAGTGTAATATACATCGACTCACTCGCTCGAATTACGCGATTAAACCGTTATCGAATTATTATGCAAGATGCACGAACGAAGATTTCGGTACACGATGGGCTTTTACCGAGCGCCATAGTCGAATCGCTGAAATTACCCGGTGGTACCTTATCAATTAATAATTCGAACGCCGCCGAATTTTCTAGAACATTTCTTATATTATACGTATTTTAAAGCGGCCACTACCTCGTCTTTCCGGGATTTTATAAGTTCTCTCGCGACTCTCGTAGCTATACGCTTCATACTTATACGCTTCAACGGTAAACGCTGTGTCTACGCGTTTTTCGACCGCGCTTTACCCCGCGACCCTAGTTCGCTCGCGTAACACAGCCGACAGAACGGTTGCATTCGGGATAACCACGCTTCTCGGTCGAAATGCGGAGAGGGGACGCGATTATCGACAGTAAAATCCTTTACGATTAATTAATTACAACGGAAAACCGATTTTCAGAACGATCAGGTTGCTAGGACCTTCTTCGACCGAAATTGTTTCGGTTAACAAACGGATTGATTCTTTTGTAAGAACAATTGACGAATAGTTGATGGATGAGGACTTGTTGACCAACATTTGATGAACACTGCCCGAAGACTGAATCAATATTCCATACCTTCCTTCCGGATTTTTCTGTCTCTTTCGTTTTTCTTCCTTCGAACGATCCCCTTCTCACTGCTGAAGAAGATCAGCGTTTCTTTGCCCATCGATGATGAGTTTAATAACGTGATGAAAAATGTGTAATCCTTTCGGAACGTTAAATTTAATTCACGCGTAGCCGAAAATTTATTATTCACTGAAAACGTTTTTTTAAATATATTCGATAACTTTCCAGTTCGACTAAGTTTTTTTTTGTTGGTTTTTTTGAACTTATCTATAAATACTAATAAGGTTTAAATGAGGAGCGAACTGCAATTAGATTTGTTTTTAAAAAAGCATTTCATTCAATAGCTAGAGTATTGTTCTTTACCCTATCCATTAGGTCCTCTCTAAGGTTTACACCGAGAGCAACTGCACTTGGCGGCGATAGCAATTCACATTCACCAAGAGGGGGAGTGTACGTAAAATTGAGCCTATCATTGCGACCGATGATGAAAAATGCGAACAATTAATTTTTTTTCCAAGTAGCAGAAGGACACGCAATGGAGAAGGGAAAAAGAAATTAATTGCAACTGTTATAGAGAACTTTTATAAAAATGCCCTAGCATTTGCGGAAATACTACGGTTAAAAGTTGAAAAAAGAACATCAAGTTTTATATGTAATAATGAAAAATTCGATTTAAATGACTCCCAGAATTTTCTACGACATTTACATTTTTAAACACTCTAACGAATTCCGTAGTATTGGTGAGAATAAAGCTGTTGAAAGAAAAAAAAAAACTTACATTTTCTATTTCATGTAATCTTTTCAGCGGTCCTTTTGTCTCCACTGTGTAATTCCATGATATAGTTGTTTTCGATAATTTGGATTTTTGCGCCTACTGTCGGCTTTTCCAGATTTTCTTTTCTCTAATTTTGGGAAAAAATCGTCATTTAAAGGCAACCGGCGAAATGATCTAAATCTCAATGTAGAGTTGTAATACGGTACAAAGACCACCGTGAAAAAATGTAATTTAAATATCGCTGCGGATCATTCGGCAATCGAAAAAGAGCAAACGAAAACAGCTGCGGTATGCCTCGGGCCCTCGTGCCTCATAATTACGTTGCTGTTGGCTTAGTTACGGATAATAAAAGTTAAGTGGAACCGATATCGGATTTCCGTTTCTAGTGATGAGTGCTTAATAAAAATATCAGCACTGACCGTTATAGAACTACAATCAATAAAGTGAACAACTGGTACTGATCGGGAAAAAGGAACACTTAAGTGTCGTCGGACACTGTCGGACGAACGCAATTTTAGGAAAGATTATTTTCAAAACCGCTGATTAAAATCGATCTCGGACTATTTAACTTTTTCTTTTTTTCCCCTACTCGTAATTAATACTTGGTCAGTGATAATTTTATATTTTATACATATCGTACCATGCAGGCCCGTCTAGTGAAGATGGCCAAAAACACTTTTCAAAATTTTACCAAAATATTTTTCGCGATACAAAGAAAGACGCTGTACAGAATTAAAATAATGGAAACAGAACGGGACATTTTAACATCCGCTTCCGTTTATTATCTATCTGGTAAGAAACAGATGGCACACATTGCGGATTTGTAATTTTCATGAAAAATAGGAACGAGAATGCATTAGAGTAAAGAAACATTTTAGATCATTCACATGTGTAAATACTAATTGCGCAAATTACTTTTTTTTTTATTTTAATTTTTCTTTATAAATATTATTATTAATACAATCGTAGTTGTTGGTACGTACAATATTTCTAAGAGTTTTATAAATTCGAATTTGTTTTTCCTTTATTTTTATTTTTTTTATTTTCACTTAACGTTGTTCTATTCGTAAATCTGCAAGTTCCACGTTTCGTTTAGTTTTGTGTTGTTTTATCTTTAACATTGTTAAAACTTTGTCATATTTTATTTTTTCTGCGTTTGGTCCGTCATCCTTTTATTATTAATTAATCTTGTTTTTTGTTTTTTTTTTGTTTTTTTTTTTTGTTTTTGTACTTTTAACTTATTTTCCGTAGTGCAGTAGCCCTAGTGGTTAAGACGCTTGACTACTAAATCAAAGGACATGGGTTCGAAACTTGTCTCGTTCCAGATCCGAAGTCGCTCGTAGGTTTGTTTACCCAGCAGCCTGAAATAATTGGGTACTAGATAATTATCTGGTGGAAAGTAAAGGCGGATAATCCAAAAGTAGAAAGGAACTGGCCCCAGTATTCTCATCAGATCCATTAGAACCTTAAGTACCATTATGAAAAGCTTAACTTCGCAATTCTCAACGCCCTGCTAAGAAGGTATGGGACTCGCACTTTAGTTTAATTTATTTTCAACGTATTTGCTTTCTTATTAGAATCGCCGTTCACGCGGCACTGCGTATTTGTGCGGTTATTTTCTTTAATATTGTAAGCTGAACCGTTTAGTACACAAACAAACGGATAAACGATTAAATCAAAAGGCGAGCATCTCAGTTAAAACTAACACGATTTTTAATTACTCGCTAATGTCTTATTTAATTAATAAATGTTTTTCAATCGTTCCACATCGTGTATACAATAGCGGATGTTTATATATGTGAGTACGCGTAAATTTCCCATAGTCCTCACTTGACAAATTCTGTCTAAAAATATACTCTTGTATTTAATTACATGCGAGAAAATTCCGGCTGGCTTTCTTTTTTTTTTTCGTGCAAAATATGTGTTTGCTTCAGCGATTTGTGATCTACCATTTGATGAGCATTATGAAAGATTCGTAAATAGAGTGTAGAACAAAAATCGAATTTTTTCCCAAAACAAAAATATTCGTACGTGGCTTGTTCGTTAGGTAAATAAAACATTTTCCCCTCCTTTTCGTTTATGTATTTCGTTCTAAAGAGAGTGCCGCGTCAAATCTGTGTGTGCCCACATTTGAATGTAGAAAGCGAAAAAAATGTCGGCCTTTGATCATATATGCAAACTGGCTCATTAATTCGGCTCGCGTTGCTGCGTCACGCGATTATAGCGTACTCGCTGAAAACACCGCTTTCGCAAAAGCCGAAATTTTTCTACATTAAAGGGCAGACTTCTGAAAAATGCTAATTTCAATTTATAATCCGTTCGAAAGCCTACACGTTCGATGAAATGATGTGACGTACTTAGCTTTGTTGATGGAGTTTTTTCAACGCGCCGTCGAACGTTTCAAACGTGTCCTTACTGATTATAATGTTATCAAGATTTTAGCGAGTAACCATATTTCGCTGCTATTTGAATTATTCCTCAACGCGAACAACATTGAAAATATTCTCTCGGACCATTGAGCACCTCTGCTTCTAAAGTCGATCTTACACGGCGAGCTCTAGCAGGGAACTATCCGCGAATGCCGAAAGTTACCGCCGGGCGATGAAAGTCTTTCGACAGCAGAGATGCCGAAGTTTACATCACCGATGATCCGTGCACATATTTAACTCTTCCGGGATCCGCGGACCGCGCTCCATCTGTCTCGGATAGCCGGCAAATACTAAAAAAAAAGCGTCGCTTGAACATAACGTTCGACATGTTTCGAACATTAACAGTCGGGTAATAGAACTAGTTAAATATAAAATCTTTTATATATCCCATTTTTGTTAAATTGATATTACGACTAAGGTGTACCTAAAAGTACTTATTAAATAAATATAGACAAGCCCGTACTTGTTTGTTAATATTTATAAAATAGAATAAATAAATAGTCAACAAAATTAGTATTAAATAATTTTATATTAAATAAATTGAGGTATTTATTTTAATTTATTTTAATTTATTAAATTGTAAATTATCTAATACTAATTTTGTTCGTTATTACGGTATTTGTAAATTAAACATAAACAGACACTTTGCAATGTTTTAATTTATTTTAATTTATTAAATTGTAAATTATCTAATACTAATTTTGTTCGTTATTACGGTATTTGTAAATTAAACATAAACAGACACTTTGCAATGTTTAAATATCTTTATTTTATAAAAGTGTGTCTGTTTATATTTAATTTTCCTAATTTGAAATAATGCGTACAACAAACTTTAATTAAGATTTATTTTATTTTTTCTATCAAATATCTTAAAAATGTTATAAATTAGGTTTGTTTCTTAAGATGCTGTCGTGTATATGTCTCGTGTCGAATGATAATTTGTACAGTTCTGCTCAAACTAATGCGTGAACATTATTAAAAATGATTCCCAAAATTTTTGGAAAAAATCGATTTTTCCTCCTGTCACGTTTTAGATGTTTCTACGGAGCTTTAAAAAATGTCGCGCAATTACGAGGGGATTTTTGAAGCAGCCAGTTGATCAAAAAGTAACGACCGGACGCGCGGTCGAATTAGAAATTCTTTAACACCGTTAAGCAAGCAGGATATAGAATTGTCAGCTGTCAAAAAAGATGACATTTAGTGCGGTCAGATAGAAAAAAAGTTTTAAGGGAAAGAAAACGTTCTAAAATATAAAACCATTTCCTCCATTTCCTCCATTTTCTCCCCCCTTTTTTTTCTCTATTATTTTCCGCTTTAAACTCGGCGGTGATTGATTATTGCGACGAAACAGGTGTTTGGAATTGTACGCCAACGAAATTCTTAATTTTTTTTCCGACGAAATTATTATGTATTAAAAAGAACTGAAAAATCGAGTTCCGAGCTAATAAAGAACGTTCGCGGTTCTGGTACTACATAGAGCTCAAAAAATGAAATGCATCGGTGCGTATTTTAAGACCCGTTTTCATTTTAAAAATGTCGATCGGAATTACTTTAGTCGATTTTTTAAAATCTTCTTGTAAATCTTTCTTTCTGTCGATTTATGTGCAGAACGCAGGAGTAATGCGTAGCATTATTAATGAATGTGTCGGCGCGACCAAATTAAACATATTACTACGAGCCGAATGCAACTTTTTTAATCAAATTTTGTTTCGGATTTTTTTTTTTTTTTTTTTTTGCTATTTCCAGTTGTACTTTGTAATTCCGTATTGTTCTAATTTGGAAATATTAATTTCTAAAAAACGCGACCCCAAATCAACATTCAAGATCCGTTATGCGTAGACATTATGAACCTTAATTTCACAATCTTCGACACCCTGTCAAAGATGTGGGACTTACTTTACTTTACCCATATATATATATATATATATATATATATGCATACATACATCCATACATAAAAAAAAAAGTAAAGTAAGTCCCATACCTTTAATAGGGCGTCGGGATTATGAAGTTAAGGTTCACAATGTACTAAGCCCAACGGCACTAATGAGAGCAGGAGAGCCAGTTACTTTCTTTCAACCACTTTTACTTTCCCAAATTTCTCTGGTATCCAATTATTTTAGGCTGGGTAAATTTGGAAGCGACTTGGATCCGGGACGAGACAAGTCTCGAACCCGTGACCTTTGATTTGGTAGCCAAGCACCTTAACCACTAGGCTACCACACTGCTTATACATACATATAGATATATATATAACTCGGCCATTTTGGCCTCGCAAGGGGCTATGTCCCTTGACCCTTTTTGCTTTAATTTCTGTCTCTTTCTCTTCTATACTTTGTATAAAATGATTAAAATTTATAACGTAATTCCTACTGGCATCAACGCAAAAAAAATAACATAATTACAAAAATCCTATCCTAACATTTAACTTTCATTATGTAAAATCGTCGCGATAGCCTAGTTGCTAGATCCCTTGACTTCCATTACGGAGGTCACGGGTTCGATCCCGGGCGACGACAGAACTTATTACAAAGAATTAAATTAAATACTCGCTAATAATCACGTGGAAGGCAATGGTAAACCACCACGTATATCATCATATGCGCGTTAGTTCAGTACACACAGCAGACACACGCGGGACTGCACTTGTAGCGTGATAAATCAAACGATTACCGATCAGTTCCGGGTGTGGTCTTGCGTGTGTACACTCACGTTGCGTATAGCAATTGCCATGAGCGTTGCTTATTCTGTACTGCTAGTGTACAAATAGGCAGTCACGATGCTCGAAATCGAACGATACGACTCACAGATATAAAATTAAGACACTTTTTCGTTACATTTTTCGTTACACATTTCGTTATATAAAATTGTGACATTTTTTAAATAACAATAACAAAAATCCTATAAAATATAACAAACGTTACATAAAATTTGGACATTTTTTCTAATGGGGGTAGCCTAAGAATTACGTTATAATTAATATATATATGTATATACAAAAACGATTAAGAGATTTGTTAGTCTATCTGGAATAATTAAAAAGCTGATGCTTGCTATGCTATATTTTATTTACTTATCATTCTACCGTATAAGTTACAATACCTTAAATAAAAAAGTAGTAACACAACAAATTAAAAATTCCTTAAGTAGGTAACTCTTAGGAATCTGCCAGAAGTGTCAAGAAATAAAACGGTGAATGTGCCGAAGCAGTGTTGATCATCACGATAAAATGTTGTCCAGATTTAGCTGCTGAGCAATTTCTTTATTCTGCCTCTAACCGTCCGGTAGTATTGCATGGTGCTTTGCAGAAATCAATTGTTTAGAGAAAAGTAGGGGCGAAATTTCTAATGATGCTGCAGGATTACGGTCAGGGTTATTATACAACTACGGCAGCAATCATTATCATCAACTTTTCAAAGAAACCAAGTAGGCTTTCGTATTGTTTTTATTACTGTATAATAGTGGGCAGGTTTTCATATCTAGAAGCGCTTATCAGATGAGATGGAACTGTTTCAGACAAGTTCGTCGCTTTCGAACATCTATCTATATACTATAAGAGGGGTTTTTTTCAGTTTTTTGTTTTATTACTCTGTTAAAAACAACTTTAGTGTTTACTTTTTTTTGTTTTTTCTCTTTTCAACTACTTTAACCGCGAAGAAAATTGACACTGACAGGCTGCTTTCTAACAAGTAGCGCGCTTCTTCGTGAAATGTCAAAGAGAAGATAAAGCCGGCTGCGCCGAACAACTGCGAGATAACTTGTGCTGAGAGAATAGTGATGATGAGAGAGGAATTCGTGTAATCGGCATTAAAGTGGGTGTGACGATGGCAGCGGGAAATCCGATTTCAAGAAAAGAATTGAGAATCTTTCGAAACAAAAAACTTTAAGAGGGCAAGGCGGTTGCAAAATTAAAACATTAATTGGCCGCAAAGAAGACGAAAAACAAGATAAGCGAGGCATTCTGGATGCTCGCTGAAATTATATAGTTCGAATAATGGCCGGAAAAGAAATTAGCTAGCGACAGTAGTACTCTCCGATGTGCGAATAAAAAAAGGCAACAAAATGGCCCCGCTGGTATTAAAGGCCTCAAATATCTCGACACCACAAAATACTTTCGGAAAAAAAGGAATATTGATTAAAAACGGAACAGGTAATGTAAAAAATGTGTAACTTTAAACTGATGATATAAGAATAAAAAAACTTTGCAGGTACGATGCTTTGAAGGACATTATTATTATTAGTGCGTCAACGATCGCTAGATGTTGTAAAAAATGACGTTCAAGTAATAGCGATTCGATGTAGTTCGGCGCAAATGTACGTTTCAATGGACAAATTTGCTAGCATACTATCATCAGCTGTGTTTATTTTAAGCTTCCTGTATGTAACAGCATATTTTCTGGAAGTGGGCACGGAGGGTAACATGTGCCGGCTATTTTATGTTTTCACTGAAAAACACTTAACAGAGAGATGTCGCGAGTTTATATATATATTAATTAATGACTGTTCTCTATTATAATTTTAACGCCACATAAATTTAGACTGCGGTAAGACTGCGAATGGTTTTAGGGGATGCGGTCGAATTGGTCCTCGTGTTAAACTAGAATTACTACATTAGCAGCCGGTCGAATTAATTCGCGCATTAAGTAGATATTTCCGCTTAAAATAGTCATATCGGTTCCCATTGTTATTAGAATGATCGATGAGTCCGTATGAGTTTATGTGCACTTTATTAAAATGTAACATTTGCCAAAAAAAAGTGTATGTGTTTAGTTGCGGCGAATTTCACATACAAATTATTACGTTAAGCAGGATTTTTATAATGTCTCTTTTATATCGCTTTAAAATGTTAAAGAATTCCAAACATATCACGAAATATTCTTATCCGTTAACATCTGTCGATTTTTATCTTTTAAATATTAACCTACATATATAATTTGGCAATACTCTTAGTTACCAAAACACAGTTTTAACTAAAGTGTAATTTTATAATCTTTATAAAGCTTTGTTAACATTAATTTTTGTAACATATTGTGTTTTTATTCATTCGAATACGATCGAAAATATTTGTAATAGTTATTAAAACGATAAAAAACAAAATGGTGCATATTTTCGTTTGTATTTTCTCTAGTATTTTTTTGTGAAGTATAAAAATTTAATGAATGAAAGTGTGGCTTTATGATGGACCCGCGAAACTTAATTATTCACAAATAGAAATGAAGTATTATAGACAAATATTTGGCTAAAGTAAAAAGCTTGGGGTTACTTAACTAAAACATTATACTTTTACACTACTTATTCGGTAAATTAACTTTTTATCCATAAAAGTCGTGATAATCTAGTTGCTAGAGCGCGCTTGGCTTCCGTTACAGAAGTCTCTGGTTTGATCCCGGGTGGCACCAAAAATGATTACGAAAAATGAAATAAAAATACTCGTTAATAGTCACGTTGGTGGAGATAATGGCAAACATATGCGTACCAGTACACGGCGGACACACTGGGGACTGCATTCGTATATCGATAAATCAAACGATTAGCAATCAGTTCCGAATGTAGTCTTGCGTGTTCATTCACGTTTTGAATATAACAATTGTCGTGAACACTATGATGCCTATGTTTGTACAGTTAGAATGTACAAATAGGTAGTCACGACGCTCGGAACCTCGAGCAATACGACTGGATAAAATTCACATAAGTCAACGTATTAATCAGATTAATCGATAATTTTTAAATATTGCCAATTTCAGGTAACAACATCAAAATTTGACACCAGTGCTGCGCCGTTTATTTAATGTGTTACCTTATTAGTTCAATTGAGGACAGAACAGTTGGCGTTCATATACATATTACCCGAAGTTAGAGGATTTGTTTTAAAATGTTGGATGAATATTCTAGTCAAGAACCATCAAAACTAGATCGAGTAATATAGTTGATTTTTTTTTTTTTTCTCGTTTTTATTTTAAAATATCGGTAATTTACAGTATAGTGAAATTTTAAAAAATCATCACGAATTTTTCAAAAATTGAAAGAGAAAAAAGTAATACCGTTTAGTACAAATCCAAACTCATCTTCCAATTTTTTCTAATAACGAAACTCTTTTTTTTTTTTTTTTTTTTTTTTTATTACCCCCCTTGGGTTTGCTAGCAAAGAGCATTAGCCCAGCAAAAAGGAATAGATACATGGAATAGAATAGAAATTATATTTTTATTCTGTCGACAATGGAATCAAGGAACACCCCTAGGACAGAAACAACAGAGATAGTAGGTAGAGAAAGAACATAAGAGGCGTTGAAAGGAGCAGGAAGACCAAGCTTTAAAAGATGACAATAAAGTAACTTACGCTCGCGAGATAAACCGGAGCACTCGAAGAGCACGTGATTCGCATCGCAAACATACTGGGAACCTTCAGTATCCAATGGACAAAAAGGAGAAGCAGCCAAAGAGAAGCGATTTAGTGAAGAAGGAAGGAGACTATGCGAGAAACGGAGGCGAGATAATTTAGTAATTATGGACCGACGCAAACTGGGAAACTCATAGAACCAAGGACGAGGAGGAGGAACAGGATTAATCAAGAGATAAAAGGAATTAGGATTAGCGAAAAGAGATACATAAACAGAATGCCAAAGTCTAAGATGGCAGGATTTAGTTGGAAGAAGAATATTGTGTGCTGGAACCCTACTAATAAAATTCCCATTGGAAACAGCAGCTTTAGCAAGAAAGTCGATGGCTACATTTCCATCAATGCCTGCATGTCCTGGAATCCAAAGAAAGTCAATCTGGGTACACGTCGATGAATAACGAAACTCATAATTGTGTATCAAAAGCAGTCTCTTTCCTCGCTCGCTAAATATAAATTTTATTGTAAATAGGAATAAATTAAAAAAATATATATATATATTTCTGTAAAACTAATATTAAACAGGACCAGAACAAAACCTCACATGGAAAGACCGGATATTAAGTAAAAAAAAAAATCGGAAAAATTAAATATATACACGAATGAGAAGTGCTATGAGTCATAAAATAAAAATGGGAGTAATGAAATTAAAAAAAAAAAAAAAAAAAAATTAACAACAAACAACAACAGCAATAAGAGGTTCTGATTCATTTTAGCTACAGCACCAGATTGAAATCTAATATGTTATTCTCCTTTTGAACTATTACTTAGATTCGCTGTGATTGAGCTGTTGCTCTTCGTTGGCGTACCCATAAAAAAAAAAAAAAGCTACAAGAAAAAGAAACCTTTAGAAAGGACAGATTTGACAGATCAAAAGAACGGAAACCAAAACGATCGGCCAACTTGAAAATCGAGTTTATCTGCGGAAAACCCAATTCGACCACTTCGGATTTCAAGGTGGGCCTAGAAAAAAGTGCTTAAAGGAATCGATGACTTTTGGAGAAAAAAAAAGTAAGATAGAAAAAAGAAGTTAAAAGAAAGACGTGCGAAACGGGAAAAAGCTGACATCGCTTAAAGACCAGATAAAAACAATTCAACTATCGTTTATTCCAATTTGTATATCACTTTATATTTTTATTTTTTTTTTTTTATATTTCCTATCCTAATTTTTTTAGTTTTCCTTTTTATAACATTATTCACTAAAATTCCGGTTTTCATTTTTATGCCATTTTTCACTCGTATTTTTTATTCTGTTTGTTTCAGGAAGAAGAGAAGTTCATGAAATTAGCTCCATTGTTATCGAAATACCTACAGTAGAATACATTTCTGTGAACGCCTCTTCTTCTTGAAAGAAACAGTTTAACAAACGGATAAAATAGTAGAGTGAAAAAAAGAAAAAAAATGGGATGAAAAGTGAAATGTAAATCGGGAATAACAAGTGGAATGAAAAGTGTCATAAATTAACCAAAAATTTAGTATAAAATGAAGAAAAAACAGGCTAAAAAACAAAAAAAACGTAATAAACGTTGCTTCGTCTGTGGCGGAAATTTTAGGCTGATTCCACACAAAAAAAGTTAAAACGGATATCAGGTATATTTCGAGTTTTTTTTTTTTTTTCAGCTCTTCAACCGGGGACCTTTATTTCGAAACAATTAGAATAGGAAGAAGTCAATTATATCTTGATACGGTTAGATATTGTTAGGAAAAAGGAACAAATAAAGGAACAAATAAAGGAACAATATGTGGAGAGGAAAAAGATAGGATATAAGAGGAGTAGGAAGACAAGTCGCAACAAACTGAAGTAGAAAGCAGAACACCCGCCGGAAAGAAAACAATACTCAATAAACACATGATCAGCATTGCAAACACGTTCTTCGTTTGGCTGGAAAGGACAATATGCAAGGGAAACCAACGGAAAACGAAAATAATAGGAAGATAATAGAGTATGGCTTAAGAACGCAGACGGGTATGGAGATAAAAACAGAACGACCAAGTCGAAGAAACAAAGAGAACCACAGATTTTAAGACTAGCTTGAACAGATAGATAAAAAGAATAATTGTAAGAGAAAGAGGAAACGTACATATCCGACCAAAATCTAAAATGAAAACCTTTGCACAGTGGAAGGAGATTGGACGATGGGACTTTTTAAAAGAAGAAGTGAGAATAGGCAGCAACCTGAGCCAATGATTCTTCCGCTTCATTACCGAAGAAACCCGAATGACTAGGAACCCGCAGTAAATATCAATATAAATGCAAGGGAGACAAGAAAGAACGTAAATAAGTGAGCGTACGCGGAGTATGGTAAAATCACAGGAATGATCAGGAAGGGGAGAATGAATTAAAGGGCGGTCATGGAGTTGGATATAATCAAGAATTTAGAGAAGAGGTGATTGGAGGAAATGAAAATAATGGAACGTAGAATAGTCATTAAATCGTTTATGGATATCAAACAGAAAGGAGGCAAGTGAAAAGATTCTGAGAAGCCAAAATCTGAGAGAATAAAAGAGGCACCGACACCATCCGGCCTCTTCGAACATCTGTAAACACGGTTGCGTGCGAAGGAAATTGAGGATTGATATAACTGTGGAATTCCTGTCTTAGAGAGCGTAGGTACAGTATATATATTTGGAGGATGGCAGAGATCGGCGAAATTAAAAGTGAAATAAGGGAGATTGACATTATGTAAGGACAAAACGAAATGAGCCGAAGGGAGATCAGAGATAAAATAGGGATTTCCCTAGGTACGAAACGTCGGTTACTAGAAATGAAAAGATAGGAATACTCCGAGTTGCGTGAAGGTATGTGTAAATTAAATTTCTGGTCATTTTCTTCCCCAGAAATCAAGTTTTTTTGCTATTAGTTTTTGATAATAAGTAATATTTCCTTTCTGCTGGCTAATGTTTCGGAAGTCTTCGCTCCACTCGGTGAATAATTTGTATTTGATTACAAGTATATATACAGGGGCGGATCCAGAAGGACATTTTGGAGGGGAAAATTATATAATTACGTAAAATTTTCTACGGCAGGCAGTAGATTTGAGAAACACCCCCTTGTTTTATAAAGAAAATCCAATAGCGACCATTATAGAAATTTAAAAATGTTTTAAAAATACACGTAATTATTGCAATTTAATTAAAATTTTGTTTTATTTTTTAGGAAGTGAAAAATAAAACGAAATTATAAAATTCTAGCTAAAATGGTAGTTTAGAAATAGTGAGAAAGATAGTTTTTTTATTAGACTTTACTTTTTTTTTTATTTTTGTTAGTAATCCAATCCAAATTCTTTGTTCATGAGCAAGTAAAAAAAATACATATCTCATTGAACTGTTTTCATTTTCATTACAAAATAAAAATTAAAAATCTATAAAAATGGCAAAAGATCGACGACAGTTGTGTTTTAAAAAATATAATAAAAAATTAACATTAATAGTTTTACTAGAAAACAGTATTAAATATTAATTATTAAAATCCATAGGTAAAATTCATACATATCTTTTATAGCATAAATTAAGTTTCTCTGTTATAACAAATTTTTTCATAGAGGCTTCGGTTCTATGAGAAGAGGAAATGTTCCCTATCCTCCCTTCCCCCGTGGATCCGCCACTGGTATATATATATATATTTTTTTTTCCAGTTTAATTTAAAAATTCTTCACTGTTCCGAGTGTAGATCAAGTTAATTGCTTTTTTGTAAATCCAGAATTCATGATAATCATTTAATTCGATGATTGCTGGACGAGAAAGTATTACTTATATTTACTAAGTTACTAATTGATGGTTCCTGTTTTTGATCCGTTCACGTTGTTGAAATTCTTGGTCAGCAATTTTATGATATAAAATTACGTTCCATGGCGAATTGGAATGATTACCGCAAACGCAATTTAGGGGGTATTCCTTCTTTAAAACACGCCTTAGAGCTACAATTTCCGTCTTATAATCACAGTGTGTAATTTATTTTTAAAACGTCTTATTTTTCCTTTCGCCGCTGCAACGGTGGAACTATTAAGAATATTATTAAGCTTAGGAACGATTTTTTCGGAGGAAAACTTGTAACGGTAGTGTTGGTGAAAAAGTTTGAATAAGTAGTTAGAAACTGGAGAAGAAGCTACTAAGTCGTGTCTGAAGAGAATATCATCAGACCTTTCTCATTACATTCTGCGTTTCTTTCTCACGTTTTTCCGGTACCCGGTTCGGTTTTCAGATTTTAAGTGCGGTCGTTGACGGGATTTTACGTAAAATCGCAGAAACTCGTATTACGGGTTGGCCTCGGGAATGAAGCAGATCTTTTTCTGCAGCGGCTTTGAGGAATTTTATTTCGCAACTATCGGCAATAAGCGACCGCAGGTCGGATAACTGCAGATTAAAGAGAGGAAGTAACCGAATTGAATCGAACGGAGAAACAATTGCTATATACTCTGGCCGGTGCATTGTCACTTATTTCACCCTTGGCCGCTTTCAAATTTCGTTTTTGATTCACTGGAACGTTTTAACTTAACCATGGTGACTGGATAATTTATTTCAACGCCTGCACTATTTCATTCTGCTGGAAAATTTCCTCTTTCCAGTTCGTGTTTATTACGTTTCTAATCTCATTTTATGTTCCCGTTGAGTTCTCTTCTTTCGCTTACTGCTGCGGCGGATATCGTGCAGTGCTTGCGCAGTTTATGATTCATTGCAGAAGTAGTACGTTGGAAATAAGACCTTTGACGTTAACGAAAGAGAACACTTCAGTGTACTGTCAGCTCTCGACTGTGTCAGTTGACGTTTAATTAAAAGACGAAACAAAAAAAAAATTCTCTGACCGGCTATTGTCCCGTTCCGGTGTTGGATTATTGATATTTTCGCGTAATAAACGGTAAAAATTATTTAAAAATTAAAACGACTTCAACGTTTAATACTCACCGGGTTACTCTAATTTTAATCTCCAAAACTACCACGCTATAACTTAATCCGAAATGTTCATTTTCATTTTCGGTATAGTGTGACATTTAAGGTTTCTGTTCCGCTTCTTATTACAACTAGATAATTAATTTGTTTAACCATTCAGTTTGTAGATTTTCACACAATTTTTTAAGCAAATGGCGCATTCGATTTTTAAAATTGCAAACAAACGAATATATATATATATATATATATATATATATATATATATATATATATATATATATTAATTAATGACTGTGTCATTTTTTTGCTGGGAGTATTAACAGTTCTGTTACGTTTTTGCATTAGTTATTAGAAATCACGTTACATTTTTATTATTTCGAAATTATGTTACGTTTTTGCGTGATGGAAGTTGTAATAGGGATTTCCACGAAGACCGTAAGGTAATTTTTCAGATTTTACGAAGAGGCATAATCATTTGAAATCCACTCTTAGAATTATAGGAAACTATTACGGGAAGCTGCAAAAAAGACGTGAGGTTCGAAAGACTGATATATAGAAAATAGTATTTCGTGAAAACCCGCGAAGATCTGCGATAAGTTAAAAAATTAAATTAACAAGAAAATAGTAATTGAATGAACACCGATATATCCGGAGAAGTTGCATCGTTGAACACTTTACTAAAACCGTTCCGATTAACCAACAACCGGTAAATGTAAACTACATGCGAAAGAAGTCAAGAAGCAGATTGAGATAAAAAATTACGAACTGAAAAAATTTGTAATATAAATTGTGTGTACCATTCAAAATGGCATGCTGACTGGATGCTTGGTGAACAGAATACAAGGAGGCAGCGGACGATTCTAACAAAAATTAAAACAGCCTAATGTAATTGGATATGAATGAATACGAAGGACGAGAAAAATCTATTGAACGATTGGTCCCCGTGGCTGCAGATAAAAAACAATATAATAAAAGAAGAATTGTATTGAAAAATCGTTCGGGTGTGCTGCTGTTTCAATTAAAAACAACTGCAGAGTTATGTACACATATATGTATATGTATATATATATATATATATATATATAGAGAGAGAGAGAGAGAGAGAGAGAGAGAGAGATTCTTAAATTTTTCGATATAGATTTATTTAGTAAAATTATTAATAAAATTTGTTAATTATAGTAATTGAAGGTAGGAGGAAGATAATAAAAACAGGGGAAGAAAACGTAATTTTTTTTAGTAAATCGTTTATTATATATAGTTTTTTTTTTTTTTTTTTTTTTTTTTTTTGTTGTTTAAATAAACCGTATATTAAGAAAATAAGTGTATAAAGGTGCAGAGGACTGTGTGTGTATTGTAACTATGAACTCAAGCTAACAGTCTAGGATTAATGAAAGGATGAAAACGAAAAATAAAAAGAAAAAAAAAAAAAAAAGAGTTGTGTGTGAGAGGTCCTTTGCAAAAGTGTACTTATAGATAAATTGTGGGTATTAGTCAGCATGATAAAGAACATAGTCCCAACTATTACCAAGAAAATTAAAGTATTCAATTGCTATATAACATTCTTAGTTAAATTAACTGTAATAATAAGAAAGGTAAAATACAGTAGCCGTAATGTACGAAAATAAAAGTTGTTGGGATAACGTTTGATTTAGTGCATACGTGAGAATTGTGATTCTATAACTATAATAAGCTACTAATATTTAATCAAAAAGAAATTAACGACTTGAATGAAACAAAACTTAATGGCTATCACTGAATTACAATTTATAAATAAATAGATTTATAAATAAATAAATTAAATAAATTAAATAAAATTAAATATGGGCATACGTATAATTCTGTTTTATTATAAAACTATTGTTTATTTATTTATATTATTACTGTTATTATTATTATTATTATTATTATTATTATTATTATTATTATTATTATTATCATTATTAATAATAATAATATTATTACCATTGTTATATCGCTCTTGTCGTAAGAGAGCAGTTTGGACAACATACAGCTATCATGTGAGAGAAACGGATTATTTAAGTTAACTAAACTAACGGCACTCAGCATATAGTCTTTCCAAAAAATACAAATAAACTTCTAGAAACGCGCCAAGACTGATCAAAAAGATGAAAAAAACGAAACTAGATCATTATTCTAATCTACTATAGATAACTGCAGTGCACGAAAATAAAGTGTAAAAAAACGTAATCGATCGAAACATTAAATATCCGCAGATGGGAACGAGCGGAAAATAGCGAATCATTTTAATAAATATTTTACCAACTCTTCAAACGGTCATAGTAACTGCCCAGAGAAAACAACACTACATTTATAATTCATTTGAATTTATAGAGTTTATACGAGAAGACACTAAAAAAGCAATACTATCATTGCAAAATAAAGCTTCAGCAACAGTGGACGGCATATCCATTACGTTGATCAAAGAAAATATGCCTTTTTTTTTTTTATACTCGTTAACGTAATGAATTAATAAAAACAGGTAAATTTTGAGGCATACTATTAAGCAGGGATTATCTCGTCAATCTATAAATAAGGGAATAAATCGAACGTTACAAATTACAGACCGATTTGTATTTTGTTTACAATATCAAAAATCTTTGAAAAATGCGTGAAAAATGTTTTTTTTTAATTATCTGTTTTTGTCTTTTATTTTTAATATTAACCTGTTCGAGTTCCTTCCTGGGAAGCAACTGATGATGCTTTGTTTCGCCGTGATTAATCTTATATAATAGAAAACCTCGAATCAGGTCGCTCTATCCCTGCGCTGTACTTTGACCCGCGAAAAGCCTTCGATGTAGTTGATATCGTATTAAAAAGGTGATAAGGAAGTAGTAGTAGAAGAAACATACAGAATTGGTTACTGACGTACGTACTTGACTCACAAGAAAATTGTTGCAAAAACTAATAGTATCACCATCGGTGAAAATGCAAAATTAAGTTACGGTATCCAGCTGGGTAGCATACTTGGATCATTCTTATTTTTAATATACATCAACGATCTATGTAACTTGAAAATTTTTGGTAAAAAATATTCACATACGCGGATGATACGATATTCGTAAATTTTCATATTCCGCATATGATTAGTGAACTAATTAGAAAAGATGTTTCTATACCCAACTGGCCTTTATTGAGCTGTTTCAAAGTGCTATCAAGAAAGAATCGCTTAACAGCATCCTTACATTTGTTTTTCCTCTTGCGCACTAGATTAATTTTATTTTTGAAAAATTCCAGCTTGTCAGTCCACCAATCATTTTTAGAGGAGAAAGAAACAACTTGACATTGTTTAGCAATACTACTGATGTAAGAATGTAGACTCGTTATCAGCTTGTCCAAAGACAAACCGCAAGTACAGTCTCTAATATTTTTCTGCAACAAAGCAATATAGTTTTTGTCCAAGGTTTTCATAAACTTACTGATATCAAGTTTGATGAAGACATTTCTATTTACAGAATCGAAATTGCTGGATATAGAAAAGTGTATACTTTTGTGGAAAGCAATATCAAACTGTTTTAATTCAAAACTTATTGCATGAGCCGCATTGGCCGACACCAATAAATAGTCGATGATACTTTTTCCATTGTAATTTCTGAACGTGGGTATAAGGGTATTTTTGATAATTAAGGTGTTACTGTGTATTAAATCATGTAATAAAAAAGAATTGGCATTATCTCTAATATGTGGCTCCATTAGTGAGAGTCTGATATTAAAATCCCCAATAATTATTGATGATAAGTTGGGATACATTTTAATTATATGGTCAAGATTAGCTGTTTCCCTAGGTCTATTGGGTGAGATATAACATGAAATTAATAAAAATTTGCCTATTTTAAAAGCTAAAATATTATGCTTAGATATTAATAGTTTATGAACGATGTTGTTTTTGCATATAAGAGCTGTCCTACCGTTTACATAAGGTATGTATCCAGTATTGACAGAAATTGTATCATCAACTAGATATGGTTCAGCCAGGACACAAATATCTATGTCACTAATATAGCAGTCCCTTAAGTAGTTGTGAAGCGCGGCAATTATCAACATTAAGATATGTACACCTAAGTCGATCTAAAATCAATATTTCTCTTTAAATTTTCGTAGGCTTTCAAGAATATGGGACAGTTTTTGCTATATGAGCGATGATCTGCCTCCTCAGCACATCTCGCCACGAGGCTTTTATCAGCCAACTTATCATCTAGATTGTTTTTGCTAGAGGAAATTCTAATATTATGATACGTACAATTAGAGCATGCACTTAAATCATTACACGTTTCGACAAAATTTAAGTAAACATCTGTAGACTTGCAGTATTTTTCCGGATGACCATATTTGTTACACTTAGTGCACATTCTTGGGTTGATTGCATCAACGAAATTGAGTGACTCCCATTTAATCCGCATTTTTCCCATCGCAGAAAGCGTCTGATACTGGTCAGGATGAAGCTGTACATAAGTCCGACTGGCCCGCTCCGTAGTAATTTTACTCACCGTAATTGGTTCCCGGTCAGTGATATCTTTAATATACTTCTTGACATCTGCTTCCGAAATGTTTTTAGTACGGAAAACTAAAATTGTTGGATTGAGCAACTTTTGTTCAAAGACTTTACATTCAGGAATTAAGGTGGTTATTTCATTGTGCAGCCTCTGGCAGTCATCCTTAGTTGATGAGTTAATCAGGGCAGTATTATTATTAATTTTTTTATAAAAAGTAACGTTTATTTTACTTTTACTAAGCGATACTTTCTCTTTAAGTTTTTTGTCGAATAAATCGATATCTTCGCATTTGATTATAAGTTTATTTTTTGGAACAGAAATTTTGTTTACGGCAACATCGCGGTATGAGATTTTATTAGAAAGGTTCTTTTTACGGTCCGGACCGTTTAGAACATCCTTTACGATCGATTGCACGTCAGAGGATTTCTTTTTTATTATTGTTTCTAAGGTGCCGCATTTGGAAAGAGCAACGCCAATACTCGTATCAATTTTCGAAGCTGCCTCAATGATACAGTTTTTATTCCTTCTCGTAACTACTTTAGCTCCAGCTGGGAACTGAGAACGTATCGTTTTAGTATACTCAAGTATGTCATTTAAGCATTTCTGCAACTCCTTAATGTCAGCCATTATAGGAGAGCAAGGCGACAAAAATATCGGCGACACTTGTCGCCGACTGTTGCCAGCAACTGTGCCCAAAATGTATTTTAATTCAATTTATGCTGTAAATTAGCTATAAACTGAATCGGCATGCTGTTTGGGCAAGAAGCCAAGAAACAATTTATATTACGAAGAGTTATGTTTAAGAGTTTAAAGGAAACATTTACCGTAATTTAAATTGAAAAGTAGATAAAATAAGTAAAACAACAAAATAAGTAAAACAACAAAATAAGTAAAACAACAAAATAAGTAAAACAACAAAATAAGTAAAACAACTAAAGCCAATGAAAAGAAACTCACTTTATAGCATTAGCGCGAATAGTGTCGTCCAATAATCAGTAAATAAAAACGCATTTACAGAAGAGCAAAATTAAACACATAAACAATGTCTACAGGGCTCGAAAAAAATTATAGATTATCCTTATTATATATAGTAATAAAACTTAAATCCGGTAATGTAAGTGTCTGAGAGACGATTAGAAATAGAGCTTAGGAAAGATTGAAGTACAGGGATTATATCTGGAGATGGAAAGGAAAGGACAAAGGAAGAATTATAAGGAGCAGGAAGACCCAGTATTAAGATTTTAGAATACAAAACAGAGCGCTCAGAATCAAGGGCAGGGCATTCAAAGAAGATGTGGTTTGCATCACATATGGGAGGAGAGATGGAACTATGATATATTTACCCCAACGTATTACGATTTGGGGACAAAAAAATAAATAAAAACGTGTCGTAATCGTTTATTTTTTTTTCCTACCGATTAATAGAAAAGTAATCTGTATTTGACAATTGTTCAATTTCAACTATTGTTTTCACGAGTAGATGTGACTTTTCTTAGTATAAAGGTTAAGTAGATGCATTCCTGATATGAGCAAAATAAGTGCGGATTATAATTGGAAATTAGTAATGAGAGGTTTTAACAATGAACTCCGTTGCAAATGTAAGAACTGATAAGATGGTCTGACTTGCAAGTCGGCGGCAAAGCGTGTAGAGGAAATCTGATTGATCTCCAGCTTGGCTTTGTTTACTTTTTTATTCAGAACTCCTCCGGTTAGCCTGGATTTAATTTGGTTTGTTAGCTGGAGCGCAATGGTATTTTCTTAGAAAATTACGGTTGTCGTGACGTAATTTTAATTCTTAAAATTGTAATCCCGCAACTGGCCTTTTATTCAGGTCTTTCTGGAAACTGAAGCGAAAGAACAACTGAAAAACGCGCAAGCGGGACGAAACTTCGTTCCGTGCTTACGTATCCGATTTATGCTCATTGCTAAGAGGAAGCTGATGACGTTGTTCGAAACTGAGATCGATATCCTGCCAAGGTCTACAGTTTCACAAACACCGTTCGCGCCGGAGGAGCAGGATTTTTCAAAATGTAAAATGATGCCCGACTTTCGTCTGAAATCGGATCGAGAATCGCCCCTGTACACTTGAAAGTAGTGATCACTACCGTTCATATTTACGTTATAGAAATGCGGATCATCAAGCTCTTGTCGGGACATCACGAGATAGTTCGTTTTAAATGGTGTACAATGCCGAACTTGTTCGAATTGCAGAGGATCTAGACGAACTTCAGTAGCCTATCATTTTTGTAGGCGATTTAAATGTGGATTTCAAATCGTTGAGCAGGCGAGAATTTCTATCGTTTACGGACACGTTCTCGCTAGAACGAAACAACAATCCTACGATTACTTTGACAGCGAAAAATAGTATGACCGTTGGAGGAATGTATTGAATGTATCGGTCGTTATATCGAACATTTGACTACGCAACTGTACTTCCGGTATTATCGTCTCCATGTTGTCTATTGTATTATTGTTTTCTCGAATGTGTTATCGCTAAATATACATTATAATTAAATCGGCATTGCATATTCTTTAAACTGTTATCAGTACTTCGTTCCTCTGCTTCATGAAAAAATATTAAAACAAGTATACGATAGAGAATTATATCGAAAAACATTAGGTGTTTACGTGGAGCCAATTTTGAAAGGAACCTTTTTTGGTTAATTTTTCGCCTATGCGTGTTTTTTTAAAATAAGTTGTCAGTTTCACAGGGTAAGCATGCCCGCTGTGTGAGTGCCCGACACTCTTATTATCAAAAAAATAAAATTACAAACTATTCTTGCTTATTCATAAATCAAAATGTTAGTAAACTTAAATTTATATCTAAATATAAGTGTATATATATATATATATATATATATATAGTATGTATGCAAATACGTACACGCACCGTAAATACGCATCCTTAATGTTTCCAATTTGAATGACATGATCTTCTTTGTGAAGTTAATATCAGGGAAGGACACGAGAAGGTAAAACGAACTATTTGAAGAAAGAAGCATTATAAAGCAGAGAGATTCGGAACGTAACTTGTTAATCGTTGTACCACTTTTTCAGCCATTTTTCTACTTACTTTTTTCACATACTAGTTTTTTGTGTTGTTTAATATATGATTGGTGATTGTACTTGTTAAAATTTTGATTAAAACTGAATCTTCAATGTTATCAGTTCGTAGATTTACACCGCGGGGACAGATGTAATATGTATTATTTGGTTTCTTGTTAATCTTTTGACTGGATGGTGTAATTACGTTACTGACATTAAATGATAGTAATCTATAATAGTAACAGAATCATCTTGGGGTATATTTCATTGTTTTCCCTCCGTCATCAGGTTGATATTTTGCTTTCGATGGAGGAGTATAAGTTTAAAACACCTTTTCTGTATTTTTCTTATTTTATCTGTTCTTCCGTTTTCTTAGCCCCACCCCGTATTTGAATTCCATATCAAATTCTAGACATTATTATTGAATTATATACGTAGTGTTCGATAATTAAAAATGAATTATTTGGAAGAGTCGGCTGTACTTTTCACCGATAAAATAAGAATTATCATGATTGTTAGTTAATAGAGACGTTTGTTCGATTACAAGATGGTTATGTTAGCACAGAGCTCGCTCATTAATATAATTTTTGTTAAGCAATTCATACGTTCGACCGTATTTGTGCAGGATTCGGAATTTGCTATTGAAATCGAACATACAGAATGGTTCTCCTGCGGGTAAGATGATTAAAAAAAAGTCGAAATGAATTTAATTTCTAAGAGAATATACTTACTATAACATTGATTTAAAAGCGGATTCCATAAGCTATGATACTTTCGATTAATCGTAAATGCGGACAAAGTTCATTTATAGTATGAGCTCTTTTCGAATTTCTAGTTACTCGTGCAGCATTATATAGTGTCACAACTTTTTCCTTTTTTCTTTTATAATTACGTTAATATTTGTTATTTTATTTGTTTTTTAATTTATTTCTAAAATCAGTTAACTTAATTCGTAGGGCATATTACGTATTCGTCGTCTCGCATTCTCACAGTGTTATAGTAAATCTTATGGTATATTATATATGTAACGTTAGCGGTGAATAAAATCCGGCTAAAGTTTTATAAAAGTCGGTATCTGCATTTTCCGACTGCTGGAGCTCATATATGCAGACACGACCGAGTTCAGTAGGGAGGAGAATGATATAACCGTGACTGTGCTTCCGATAAAAAAGATAATAAAAGATTTTTACTCTTGACCTGAAACTGCACGCTTTTAGCGAAATATAGAAATTTTCCAGTCGCGGGGTTACGTATTTTCGTTGCGAGTTCATTAAGTGTTCAATGTATACATTACCGGTGAATGAAGGACTTGCGACTAAACGTATTTTCAACGGTATAGAAAGGAATTCATAAAGGGTCGGAGGAAACGCGTTTTCTGTATTTTCCAACAAAAGAAAAGAAAAAAAAAAAAACGTTAGACGAGAATTATTTCCTCTCGGAATAAACAGGAAACTGAGAATATAGCTTGCAATATGTATTTACATTGTTGTTTAATAATCGGCCGTAATTTCAAAAACGCGTAAGGTCGCGTTACACCGTACGATCGATATCGCTCGCGAAAATGAAATATTCGATGAAACTGAAAAAGTTTACTCTCAAAAATAAATAACAGTCTAACGTACGTTGCAAATGCGAAAAAAAAAAACAAAAAAAAAACAACACTATTTCGGATTATGAAAGAGCCATTGGCTGTTATACCTTCAGCTTCCTGCGAACTCGCTGTAGATTTAACAGTTAATCGCTAGACTTACACAGCTGCTTTTCAGTGGATTACTTTTTTCCCTCGAATTTCATGTTCCTCTTTTTTCTGTTTCAGATATTACCTTTTCAAAGGTCGCTTTTTCGAAATACCACGCCTAAAATGTTTACAACCTACTCCAATAAACGCAACGAGAAATCAACGAATCCGCCGATGTTTCTTGTAATACATTTGGCTTTTTGCATCCTCAATTTCGTCTCCTAATTTCTTTTTTTCCCCTTCTTTTGTCTATAATTCACTTTCTAACCCGTGCGTAATCAGTTTCGATATTTTCTTTTTTTTTTCTTCACTTTTTCACAAAGTTACAACCCTGTAAAGTTGTATTTGGCTAATAATTGTTTATTCGATTACGGTACGTAAGTGATTGGAAACTACTGAGACAGTTGCATTGTGTCGCAATCACGCACTGTAGCGTTAGCAATGTCATCTTAAAGCATTTCGTTTTTCGACGTAACGTATCAGGAAATCAAGTCGGAAAATGTATCGTAACGTGACGTCTAGACGCGTGAAAGTAGTTTATCGCTCACAGCGCAAATGAACGATTCCAATGGATGATGGTTCGTTTTTGCGAACTGTTTTCGAAAGTGTCTTTCGAACTATAGGGCCGCTAAACGTTCTCGGTGAATAAATATCCCGTTTTCCGTCCTTGGACATTCTTTGATTTCAGTATATTAAAAGAACTATCCGAGCGTAAAAGTCGCTTTTGGAATACGTAAAGCTCAAGTTCGTTCATCTGAAGCAGACAAGCAACGCGGAAAGCAAGACTGGAAACTTTATTATCAATATTTGTCATCGGGAATGTTATAATATTTATACTGAAATTTGAAGTCTGTACTCAAGTATTGTAGTTTGCTGTTGTAGTAATAATTTTAATAAAATCAAAATTGAAAGATGAGAGTAAAGAAGATGTTCTCTTAAATGTATAATTACGGGAGATCATAATTCATTCTCTTCAAAATGATGGCTTAGTGTATTTAGTTGAGCGAAACTTTTTGTTACATCGCGATAGACAAGTTCAATGATGATCCATTTTTGGTTGGACGGCGATAAACATGTTCCCCCGAAAAAAGAGAGAAAGGATCTTTACATAAATATAATTCTAGAGGAAACGGACATTTTTTCATTCATTTCCAAGTACAGATTTAAACGGGTATTAATAGACGCGGGCGAATGGCCGAGGTTAGTGTACGATATATACATTATATAATACAAAAAATGTCGACGGACTAGAAAAATGATTAGTAATAGAGACAACTGTTAAATTTGAATCGTATAAACACTATTATAAAAACAGAATATTCAAGGTAAATCATTCATTTAGGAAATGAGAAATTTTATAATAGTAACGAAAATTTATTTCAAACAGTTTGTATTGGTAAATATACACTTAATTGAAAGAATACAATGCTTTTTACAGGTTTTATGTAACATAAAATTTTTCTCATTATTTTTTCGTTAATTTTAAACTGCTTTACATAATTAAAACGTATTTTTTACTTACTATACCAATCATCGAGTGATCGATTTTGTAATTCGAATTTAAATATTTACGTTACACATTGATGCGATTATTTCACATATATTTCAATTCATTCGAGTATTTAAATAATTCGATCGTTCGCATTATTGCTAGAATCTTTATTGGGAGATGAGAAAAAAATAAAATTTTCGTATACGTTATCACTACTAGTTAAGGAACGGTCTGAGTCCCGAGAACGTTTTTCAAGAACTTTCTTTGAAACAAAAATAACTTTTTTTGAAACAAAAAGAACTTTTTTGAGCCAATTCTTCGAAAAGAAACACCCCCTTTTTTTTTTACCATCGCTACACGCCACTAAATTGTACATTCGGAAATAAAGCGTTTTGCAACATTTGACAGGTGGCTAACCGAAGAACTTTCGAGAATCCTTCATTATGATAGTGCTAGCTACAACACTGGTTGTTGGCATATTCCCGCCAGGTGGAACGTTTCGATCATGCTCCATCCACGCTCCCCACGATTTCCGGTTGTTCCAAAGGCTGAAAAACTATTCTCTCGAAGTACGACCGCTGATTAATTTTCGACTCTCTTTACTTCTTCGCAGAAACATTTGATAAACGGATGGAAGAATTCTATGGTAAAAGCGGGCGGTATCTTGAAGGAGTTAATAAAAGTTTCTAATTGTTTTTGAGTAAAAGTCCTCTTGGTTTGCGAGCTGAAAAAAAAAAAACAAAAAAAGTTAAAAGGTTTTTCAACTTTATGGTTTCTTTATTATCAACTCACAAAAACTGGTAGGATCGGAACAAATTACATTTAAACATTTTAATGGAATTGATTTTTTTATTTAGAAAAATAATCGCACTTTAAGATGACGTTTGATTTATTTGCTTGCGCGGTTGGCGCACAATCGCAATAAACCCAGCAGTTCTTATTGTTAGTCGTAGATTAATCCCGTAATTGTTAAAAATTTAATCGAGTTCACTTGATGATCGTAAGATGGCGAGGTTTTTGATATTTTATTTTTGGACGGTATTGGGAAGTGTACGGAATTTTTTTTTATTGATATTTTTATTTATTTTTTTATTGATATTTTTATTTATTTTTTTATTTATTTTTTTATTTATGTTTATTTTTATTTTTATTTTTATTTTTATTTACTTATTCTTTTTTTATTTTTCTTATAGATTTTATTCGAAATTATTCGTTTCTATTTGTTCTTGAGACCATTATTTTTTATATCGCACACCTTTATTCCGCGTTTCTCGACATATTTCCTCAATTATTTGTCTTCAGTTAATACTATCGACTGTATTTTCGTAGGCATAATCTACTTTTATTATACGTTTAATTAATTTGGATTGTTACCTCATACTTCGTGGTAGGTTGAACTAGCGGTAAAGCAAGACGAACATTTCGGAAACCTTATTTTACTAGCTATTCTATTCTAGCTCCGCCGTGTAAATTCTTGCGCGTTGGTCGGACTGGTTCGCAAAAATTTTCGTCTAGATTGTTTTAAACTCCGTCCCCCACGAGTCGAAACATCTACAACCGATTTAATAGTTAAACTGGCATTTCTCGCAAATTTTAAGACTTCGTCCGCGAGGAATTTACAGAATGTTAATATGGCGATTTGAAAAATACAAATATGAAACTCCAGTTTAACATGTAAATTTTGAATTACAAACATGAATCCGGAATACTTCAAAAAAATTGTATAACTCTCGAACCAATGATTATCATAAGCGGTAAAAATAGCTAAAAACCCGTCAAAAATAAATGCGCGCATTAAAAGAAATTTTATCAAGGCAATTTCTAATCTCCAAGTTGGAGACTTTCGAAGATTACGAAAAAAAACAACTTTTTCCCCCGGCTGCGTTGTGTATCGATGAAAAGCTCGCTGCTTGGTGCTAACAAAAGTATGCTATAATTTTTCTTATCGAAATTTTAAAAGTTTGCGAAAAGTTTGTCTTCGGCGTACGAACATCCGATCGGTTGACTCGGGTGCACCCTACGACAAGTTCTACGACGAGTCTATCTGCGGCGAAACGAACAGTTTGCAATTGATTCATCTTTATCGGTGCTATATTGGCTGCATCCGAACACCCAGAGCTGTTCAACAAAGCTGCTTTTCGTTTCATATTTCACACTGATTATTGCTTATTATTCACATTTTTGCGAGATGATTGAAGACGTTTAAATATCTCTTGTTCCCAGTCGTATTAATGTTGCTACGTACTTCGATAAGATGTGTTCGGCTCCTCCATGCCACCGTGTACGAGATAGTTTGTTTGTGTTTTTTTTTATATTTCTGATCTATCGATAATTCCTGTTTTTTTCGTTTTTCGTTGCTTTATTTTTGAGTTATTTCATTATTTCCGAGTAATATCAAACTGGGTTCTTGCGTTATCCTGTTTAAAGTATTTTTCTTCTCTAGCTATAATTTCATTTCCAGAAGTTATATCTGAGTGAGTTCCCGGTAGGTAATATAAGAGCTATAATTAATTTTGTCGCGTAATATTTCTGATCGCATTAACTCCTGTCCTATATTTATGCCACTTGTTAACATTTGAATCGCGGTCACGGAGTTGGTTATTATTGTAAAGTATTTCTTTTCGGCTTTTATATCAACTGTTTAGTCGGTATTATGTTACGAATTCGAGGGAAACGCGCATACTATTATCATCAGACTAAATCGGCTATCTTTTTGATAGCCTATTTTTAGTTTGCTTTTAGTTATAAGAAAATATTCAGCGTCAAAATGGCCACGCATAATGTTGCCTTATGGAAAAAAGTTGCATGGAAAGAGGTTTTCTTCTTAGTTTTTTTTTTTCTTTTTTTTGTATAGAAAATGTACGTTTCTATAACGGATGCAGAGGCGTTCCAACGATTTTTTCAAACATTTAGCCATCAGAATAGTTACTAATCGTGTTTTAAGAGCTTCTTGTATTTTGTTGCGTTGTAATTAAATAACGCTTATTTGTTGGTAAACTTTCAGCAACGGCCAAATTGCCTCTTTTTCCTTTCATGCACATTCATAATGGAACTTTAATTAGACTTTGTGTTAAGTTCGTATTTACATATAAAGAGAAGACGTATTCTGAGCGGGCCGCTGTTTAATCGAAATAACGATAATGCTTTGGACGGTAGCGCAGACACTGAAATAGATTCAAATTTGTATTATGCAAAACCGAGAAATCCTCCATGATTTAGTTTAAAGCGCTCAACATTTTTCCAACGATCTCTATAACGAAATGAAACCGGGTCATTGACCTTGTCGAATTTTAATTTTTTCTAGCTTTCGGTTAAATCTGAAGATTCAAATTATCATTTGTGGTTACTCTGTAGTGGAAATCGTGACAGTGCAGCTGGCGATAAATTAACATTAAATATCACCCTAAAATTTAGATATTATTTTTAATTCTGATAAATAAGGTTCCGTAAAAGTGTAATAAGGCAAATCGCGATAAATATGATAACTTCGGGATTTACGGTTTAAAGGGTAACATTTGCTTAAAATTTTATGTAAAGGGCAGACAAAGTTCTTTTGGATCGGATTTAAAGAGTACTTCTATACTCATTTTTAAGTAACAAAATTAATCACTCTCAACGTTTGCAGATCGCTTAATTTTCCATTACAACATATATCATCGAAGACATGCGTAATTTTATAAGACCCCTTGTTCTTAAATTTTGCCGAAAATCATTGTATACAAAAGCATAAAGACTTGATGTAATTTTAAACTTTCGCGGTTCATTGATACAATCGTGTTAATATTTTCGGTAAATCCCGCATCAGACATATTACGTGTTAAACTTCCAAACAGATGAGCATTGTCCATCTTCAGAACAAACCAGCTACCATAGTGTAGTTGGTTAGACAGTGTGCTGGTTCGTTCGAGCAGAATTGGGTTCTAATCCTGTTGGCGCACATTGTAACTTACTAAAATTTCACTTATGCTGGGTTAATGTTCGTAGTTGACGTCCCCCTGAAAAAAAAAAAATCTGCAGAACAACAATGAAACGAAGGATAATTAGAAATGGTATATATATATATATTTATTGTTATTGCGGTTATTGCGAGGTGTTTCGTACAGACCACTTGAGACTCAGGCCTATTTGTAGTGTTAGAAAAATGAAATTGAGTTTTTTGTATTCCTTCACATAAATCACGAGTGTAAGCTAAATTATGAAGTAGAGTATGTAAATTTTGTAGTTGTATGGTGTAGAATGTGATACTCTGAAAGAGTATCATATTCGGAACCATAAGGGATTTGACAAATACCATGTGTAAAACCCGCCATTACTGTTGTATCTTGTTACCGGAAAAATTTTTATCACTGTAATTTTTTCGTCGAGGCTATGCGAATTATTAAATATATAACGTTATATCAAATAATATGCGAAATGCAACAGACAAATGGAAACCAACTATATTAAAAATGATCTAGACACAAGTTCAAGCTGAGAAAAAGGAACTGGCGACGACGCAGCAGCCGTGTGTATATTTACACGAACCATTTGATGTTAACCCCTTAATAACTTAATATTTAATTAAACATAAACACATGAAATTTGGCTTATGTATTAAAACCCCTTAGATTAACTAGAATCCCAAATTGCATAAATATAATTCAAACGGTTATTGAGATATTAACGTCTAAAAATCGTCATTTTTATCACTGACTGGCATATAGATCAAAAACCTAACCCACTTGCAGGTGACCTAGAAAGTTGAAATTTGGTGTCCAGCTGAGTAATTGTGTGCATACAAAGAAAATCTCAGAAAAGCAGTGAATAATTTTCATATTTGTTACGCTTAATTTCGTTCGTTTAATTTAATTTAATTTAGTTTATATCACAGTTAGATTGTTAGTTATAGTTATAAAATTTAAGAAATGCCGGGAATCGAGAAGTTTCGCTGCGTTAGAAAAATAACTGGCTCGCTGATCTTTCAACATGTTGTTGTTGTTTAACTTCGTTTCTTCAGTGTGTCGCCTCGAAAAGCGCTCTTTTGCCTCTCATCATTTTGTATGTTTGTCAGTCTTTGCATCGCAGTTTATTTCTATATTGGCCCCTTTCAATCGTTTCGGAAACAGTCGACTTTTAAGACTTTTAATCAATATCGAGTATTTCATCATATTTCGCTAATAAACAATTTATCAATTGACCGGTGGTGGTACATTGTGTTAAACATCGTTCGAAAACATTTTGGTCCTTCGGAACATTAAACGAATAGTGGTGGTAGTTTTAGAGTTAGGAGACAGACGGACTCGATAACTTGACTTTCAAAAAGTGCTCACTTTGTAAGCCTATTTAGAAGAATAAACTTTGAATTTGAATGAATAATAATAATAATTTATTTACAAAAATTAATGATATCCTATCAAAAAATAAATGTAAAAATTGGAGCCAAGTTCAATATTAAGAATATTCGTAACTATCGACTTGGCCGACAAAAGAATTGAGATCTAAATGGGTGCCAAGTTCGGTAGATGATCCTGAAATTTATTTATAAGAACATACAACATTCTGAAATAAACTTTTAAAAACTCAATTTCTTGTCTTTTTCGACTAAAACAATGCTTGCTATTTAATAATATAACTTCTTAAATGATTTTATGCAGACATTCGTGGGTAATGTTAAACATTTACGGCTCTAATTAGTTATTATGTATCTTTCATTAGTTGCAATTATTCCTATATCAACTGGTTAGTGGCCAAATGACTTAATAGTTAATTGAAGCCGGGCCAAAAAAAAAAAAAAAAAAAAAAAAATTGTGTATAACATGAAGAAGATAAGTTGATTAGCCAAATATAAGATAACTTGTATTTGATAAATAGCCAAGTTAAATCGTGAGCTTCAATTTATTCTAAATATCTGCTTTGTGTAAATAATTCGACTGTTCAAATTTAAGAAGTTATATTTTTAAATAGCAAACAATGTTGTCTATGAAAAAAGCAAGAAATTGTGTTTTAATTTTAGAATGTTGTATGTTCTTATAAATAAATTTCAGGATCATCTACAGAACTTGGCACCCATTTAGATCTCAATTCTCTTGTCGGCCAAGTCGATAACTACGAATATTCTTAATATTGAACTTTGTTTCCCATTTTTACATTTATATTTTTGATAGGATTATAATATACCGATGCATTTCGGAGCTACTGTTCCATAATAATTTCGAATATATACTAAAGTTAAACGGTAAATAAATAATGAAAGTTACGTATTTAAGGTCGTGTATATCAAAATATGGAAATTATTAATTTACAATACATTAAAATAGTCAGTAATAACAATTATATATGGAAACAATTAAAATTAACAAACATGTAAACAATTTATAAAAAATCTATTATATAGTATATAAATATTTTAAATAATGGGTTATGGTTAAGTGTTTCGTATAATTAAGGTAATATGTTTATATTTATTAATATAATACGCTTCAATGAAATCTGACATTTTTTGATGCTTAATTATTTTTAATGTTTTCAACTCGTTGCTTATATTCATGGTAATATTATGTTTAGACATATCATCGTTATATAAAACAGCACCTTCCTCAGCGGCCTGCATTTTAGCTAACATTCTCCCATTAGATCTGTTTCTGATTAAACATGCTGTTATTTCAGAGTACAGAATAACTAGAGATCTGAACCTCGTCACAAACATTAAATTTTTGAATGACCCTGATATAATCAACGTCTTAGGTAAAACCCCGGATATTAGGAGAATAAAAAGTTACATCAATGATAAGGTATATAGCATTTGGCAAGACCGCTGGGATGTAGATAATACTGGTCGCAAAGCTCACATATTCTTCCCTAAAACATTGAACAGACTAAAAATAAAAAACTTAAGTATAGACTTCTTCAATGCCCAAATTCTCACAGAGCATGGTAAATTCAATGAATATTTATATCGTTTCAAACTAAGTGAATCTAAGAACTGTCAGTACTGTGATCTAGACGACTTACAACATACAATATTCATTTGCACCCGCTTTTCTAAACTAAGGGAAAAATATTAAATCAACCAAAATTGCTCACTTAACATAACTAATAAAAATGCTAAACAACTTCTTGCATATTTTCATGACGTAATGGAACTAAAAATAAAACAACCGCGTGGTCAACTATTCTAAATGTTATCACATAAGAACATGTTCTCTCTCTTTTCCTAAGGTGATTATAAATTCAATATATGTGTGCGTGTGGTTGTGTGTATAATATATTCCCTTATTAGTTATATTGAATAAATAATATGTATCCTACAATTGTAATCCACATATCATAAAAAATTTTATATATTTCATAACATGTCTTAATTATAAGCGTTTTATAAACATTTGTAAGAATGTATTTGTGACTAAGCTTATGCATCACAAGTACAGTTCCGTATCTGCTGTATAATATTTGCAAATATATTTGCCCCATCGGTACATCCGAATTAGGGAACAAAATAAAAAAAAAAAAAAAAAAAAATATTATGTTTAGAAGTTATTATATGTTTGGCCGTGGTTGATTTCTCAATGTAGTGTTTTTATTGCAGCTTGAATACTACATGTATTGCACATAATTTTTATATATGCCGAATTTTGTTATAGAAGTCATTATTCGTGTTATTGTCCAGGGCCGTGCTCAGTTGACAATTTTCTTTGCATATTTATTTTATAAATAATAAATTTTTCACTAATATTCGTACTATTAATAATTTCCATCATTTTTATTTATATATTAATAATTTACATAAATAAATAACCGTATAAACATTAATAAAAATTACATACGAGTATATTATTGATTATACTCGTCATAAAAAAATTTGCATGAAATATTAATGAAGTACCTAAATTTCTTTTTAAATGTATGAACACCCTAAAAATCATCAATATTTATTTTAAATTTTAAATTTTTTTCAGATTTTTTTGCATTTATAATAATTATTTCAATTTTAATAGGGGGAATAACTCCCGCCATCATGAAGCTTTGACTTCAAACGCGTCGGGTAAATAAATATTAATTAATTGTTTTATATTAGTGTGTTTTTTACTTATTATATGTTAAAATAAAAAAAAAAAACAACGAGTGACAGGAACCTTTATAACAAATACAAGAACCTAAACAAGCGCCTTGCAAATTACTTCACTTACAACAGATTATATCATTGAAGGTACATCATGTCAACCTTTAAAGTAGAAACAATTCTATATCATCGGCACTCTGTTATCTACTGAAAAGTATAAATTTTTGCAAATTTATTTTATGGCTGATTACACCGAATAAGAAAACACTAATAAATGGCACATTCGTAACACTTAGATTCTGGTGTTATTTATGGATTGCAGGTAATGATGCGTTTAATCCGTACGTTAACAACTTTAAAACTGTAGTATAGCTGGAAAAGTATATGAAATCTGTTCCCAGTGATTTTTAAAAATCCATTTGGCTGATCGATTTCTAATAAAAGCTGGAAAAGCTGTCCGTCGTTAAATGATTTAGTTAACCTATTGATTATTTTTATAGCTCTAGCTATCTTCTGTTTATACGATTCTTTAATCTTCGATGTCATTTTCCATCAATTTTATCATGCCTTTATCTTAAGCAGTTTCCTTTGGTAACTTTGCCTGTAACTCGAAAAGGAATTCCCGTCTTTTCCGAATCAATAATAAGGGTTATATCATTAATGTTAAGTTAACTAAAATTTATACAATACCCAAGAGGTCATGAAAATAGTCACTAAACGTCCCAGTAGCCGTCGGGAAAGGAGCAGTAGCCCAGCGGTAATTTTAAAAACGATAGAAATCACAATGAGTATTACAAAAGTTGATTATTTTATTTTTTATATTTCCACCGAATAATTATTTTCAGTAGTATGGAAACATTATATCATATTTTTCTATGCATCTTCAAATGAAAAAAAAATTTTAATGGATAATATTGGAAGAAAATATAAAAAATAAAAATTGATTTTATTTCTTTTGACTATGTTTCACCAAATGGATCAAATTGAAAATTCTACCGTGTCAAGAAGAGTACGGAAGGTGTTTTATGTGAATAATTCGTACCCGAAAGAATCGTGTTCAAACACAATGACAAAATTGTTATTACTTTTTTTAAAAAAAGGGGACGATTGAAACTTTTCGAAAAGCAAAAATTTTAAACGTTTCTTATCGATAATTCTTACCAAAAAAATTTTTGTTAAAAAATATTCAATAGTTTAAATGCCGAAAAACGGGTTTTTTAAAAAATTATGTGGTAACTTTTTGGTTTCAAACGCTGAAATTTGCAGGATATTTATTTATTTTTTCCAATTGGAAATCGATCAACCAAATGTATTTTTAAAAATCACGGGGGACAGATTTCATATGCTTATCCGGCTATATGCTTTGTTCTAGAGTCTACGACTGATGCGTAATAGTTATAAATTTGTCATTAATGCCAACGAAAGATCGACTACAGTTTATTCAAATTGGCTTATCGACAAAACAAATAAAGTGCCTACGGTACCCTGGGCGACCAGGAATGCGATAAAAGGGATTCTTGTTTTAGAAAAAAAGCATTATTTCTATTCCGGCTCCTGTACGTTTTGTAGTATTGTAATCGGCAAAGAATAATATTAGGGCATCAGTTTATTAACTAGTGTTGTAAGATGTTTTTTTTTCAGATTTATAAAATATTTCAGGTATTCCAAAGTGGTTTGTTGCATAAAATATGTACACGGTATAGAATATTCTCCGTTTATTTTATTTGTATATTTCTTATATTCTTTAGAATTTTCATGTATTTTTTCCAAAAATTTCCTTTTTTTTTTTATAGATTATTTGTTTCTACTGCTAGTTTTTATTTTTTCTGCTTTATAAAGTGTGTACATTTCGTCCGAGGCATTTTATTTTAACTGCGATGCGGTTATTATTTACTTTTTTTTGCTGTTCTATCGCTCAGTTGAAAGGATTATTTGAACTCCTTTGGTGTATAATCAACTAAGTAAATACTTTTTCCGATGTGTTTGGGAATACGGACAATTTTTTTTGGTCAAAAATGACTTCAAAGGTACACTTTTGACTAACAGAATATAACGATCGCGTCAAATGTATTTCCCTTGCACAAAAAAAAAATACACAACTTCCAGTCCTGTGCAAGACAAAATAGGCCTGTAGTTTAGATGACTCAAAATAAGATTATTACTAATATAAATGAAAATACATTCTTGCAAAGATTTTTTCATTTTTCATTTTTAAATGTGTTAGAAAGATGATGATTTGAAGTCTAATATATCTAATAATAATTAAGGGGACAAATAAAGGATAATAGAAGGAAAGCGGGAATGCAAATGAAATGTACATCAGAAAAGATGGTCGTGATAATTCGCTTCGTAAATAAAACAAAGACAATGCTGATATTCTATTGAAATAACGGCTTCGGTGTGTTTTGCGACTTGCAGTAAAGTATTCTCCACTAACAGTAAGTCTGAAATTAAAAAGGCAAATATATTTAACCTACATCGCACCGATATGGAAATACGGAATTGAGCTGTACGATAATGCTAGCAGATCAAACTTGCAGCGGATACAACGACAATAGTCTAAGATTTTGCGAGCGTTGGCAGCAGCCCCGAAGTATGTATCTAACGAGACCCTGCACAATGATCTAGGGATGCTATTCGTCGAAGAAACCCAATTCTTCAACAAATTATCACACCACTGTAATCCAAACATTAGAAAAATGTATAGAAGCACTCCGCTGGGAAATCCAGCCAGGAGGCTAAAAAGAAAATGGTGCCGAGATGCGATTCCAATTACCTAACTTTTTCATTAAACATAATAAGTAAGAGAGAAATGAATCACATCACATGTCCAAGTCTTTCAATGGATAGATTGGGCTGTACTCCAGTTGTCTAAAATTGTTCTCTATAATATGTTACAAACACCGCTGTTTGTGTGTTATGAATACATACCGGTACGGGGTAAAAAAATAATAACAAAAAAAAAAGAAAAAGTAAAATATTCTCTGCTGGTAAGAAACAGGTGAAGAGTAGTAATATACTCGTAGTATTAATAGAGTCATTCAAGCGCATTATTCAATTTTTTTTTCTTTTTTAGTTTTATATGTATTAGCAATATTTAAAAAGTTAATAGTTCTCCGTCAAAACGAATTAAGAGTGGTTCCAATACACATTCGTCATTTTATCATTCTTTTTTATTTGTGTACAGCGATTTATTTTTAGCGATAAAGTTTATTATTTTATTGACTACGTTTTTGATTATATGTAGTGATCGCGTTCGTTGTATATGTAAATATATTTTTTAATTTTGAAAAAAGTCAAACTCATCGTATTACAAGTATAATTTTTTTTCTTTTTTTTTTTTATTATAATGAAATAAAATAATCAAATTTTCAGGTTGTGAAATCATATTTCGATTCCTTAAAGAATCTTCCGCTTCAGAAAATTTCGAAAAAGATTAATAGAGTCAGAAAAATGTTTAAACACTTAATATATTTATACGCTGGAATGCTGGGATAAAAATACACGCGATAATACAAATTTTAAATAGGAAAGGTATTTGTTTTAAATCAGTATTATGTAAATATAAATTTTAACTTAAAATACGAAATCCTCAGCGCATGAAATATTATGTCGAACTAACCTTCTTTTAATGTAGTTTTAAGACCATTGTTGCGGCTTAAAAAAAAACTAAATTCAAAAAAATTTCTTTTTACTTATAGCTGGTTTTACGCATTAACATTACCCCCCGATTTTGTTACCCCTTTTTTCTTTCTTTTTTTTGTCCATGATTGATTTTGGAAAATGTTCACCTTCTATCAAGTTTTACTTATTTACAGCCAGCTACATACATTTTTTTTTTCGTTCTTATAACCTACTTGGGTGAGGAATTATGGACGAACCGATTGGGTTTTTATTGATTAAATCCGGTTTAACGAGAAGTCAGAATAGCAGTAAACGTATGAAGCAAACGAACGGATACAGGCACACTTTTTTTCTCTTTTTTTATTCTTTTGCCGCAGTGGGATAAAAATAAATCGTCTGGTTTCAGAAGGAATGATAGGTACCCATTAAAAGTTTTTTAATTCGGCGTTTTTTTTTCTTTTCGCTTTTTATTTTTTCTTTACCGGCAGCGAGTATCCGTTCACAGCCGCTGATGATATTCCGTTATTTTATGAGTTTTCGTTAAAATTCCTCGCTGAATAGTTTTAGCCTTCAGGGAGCGTTCGGCTACTAGCCTATTGTACATGCGCTCTATGAACAGCTCGAAAAGGCTACTACTCGGCGTACACGTCACAAACACGCCAGCGTCTGCGGAGCCGATGGTTTCGGCTACCAATCACATTCCTGATAATGACATATAGTAATCTGATTTCATTCCTGCCGTAATTACTTTTTACTATTTCAAATACAGAAGATAACGAAATTCGCTATATTGCTCGTTGACCTTCGAAAAACCGTGTATTGGTTTAAACGCAATCAAAAAAAGTCACAGTATTTTGATTCATCGGAAACAGGTAAAAAAAAAGATTAATTTTCAAGACAAATTGGTAATTTTTATCGTAATTCCTTGATCTTCTATTAAAGTTGACGAACAGTGTCCATTTGTCCACATTTGTAATTTTCATATTAGAGCTAAAATTTGGTCATCCCTGTATTCAATAGAAAATAACTATTAAAATTTAATAAATTTTTGGTTGTGACTCACACAGAGCACGATATACTGTAGTATAATTTTTAATAATCATAATAATAATGGAATACGTCTTGATTTGATTTGATTTGTTACCGACAGAAATGGATGACGGCTATTAATTATTTTAACTTGGTAAATCCTTAATAATTCATGTTTTCCTCCCCTCTGACTTGGGAATGGCACGGTGGTCCTGTAAAATAACAGTAAACGCTTTATGGACGATTCCGTAAAAAATGCACAGAAAAGAAAAAGAAGTCAATTAAGATTTCTTTTAAAAAGTAAAACTTTTGATATCGCTTAAATTTATTATAATAATTTTACCTACTGTGAACTGCTAGATAATAACTAAATAAATAAATGATTGTCCAAATGTTGCATTTACTAACTGTTATAATTATGTTAAAAACGAAATTTCATTCAAAATTTTAATATTTGCATAACATTAATTATTTGTAAATAAACATAAATTAAATTCACCAATGACTTTTACAAACTTTATGAACACATGAAAAAAAGATTGTGTAAAACACATTTTTATCTTTTATCATTTGTATTTATAAAGTTTTTAAAAGTTGTTAGTGCGTGTAATTTATGTTTATTTACAAATAATTAATGTTTATTTACAAATAATTAATGTTATACACATGTGCAAATTGTGAATGAAAATTCATTTTTAACATAATTATAACGGTTAGTAACTGCAACATTTCATTGGTTTTTACGATCGCCATCACTGAGTTCTATCGCGTTCGTGTTGACAAAAGCGTTTATTATTCCAACCAATTCGTAGAAATTTCTTTTTTGTCTTTTCTTTTCTTCGCTTTTTTTTTTTGCTACTCAGTTGTTAAATTTTTAGTGTTGCAAGAGGTTTACATCGTACATGGATGTAGATGACGAGAAAGGTTCCTCCATCAACTAAAGCGAAACAGGTAACGTTTACAACTGCTATTAACAACAACGACAGTGAAACCAAAATCTCACATACGGCTCAGTTAAGTAAGTCTAAAGAGTCCATATCTTGCGATAACAATAATGATAGTAACAGCGATCTTGATAAGGCTAACAATGAATCCGGTTATAACAATTGTAGGAGTTATCATCATAATAATGTGTCTAATAATATAACATCGGACATCTCTCGGTACTCAGAGAATCTCGTAATTATTTTTCTAATTTTTATCCTACTGATATAAATCCAATTCATAGTGATAAAAGTTTGTAAGTTTTTATTGAAAAAGACTATCTACCCGACTCAAACAAGCTAGCTATTAGTGCTTTAAAAATTGCCGAAATATTAAAAAGGAATAATATATGTACCGATATTATTGAAATTAAAAACCGTGGGCCAGAATAGAGTGATTATTCAATTGCCATCACCTCGTTCCGCTAATAAATTAATTTCATGTTCTTGATTTTGTTCGAGCGGGTATAGGGCCTATATTCTGGCACAATTGGTTTCACGATTTGGTGTCTTCAAGGAAGTGGATATCGAGTATTCCAAGGATAAAATAATGGAAATGATTGACTCCTATCCATTTATAGTTAATAACATCAGGCGATTAAGTAGACGAGTTAACGTTAATGGCGAAGTTAAATATATTCAGAGTTTATTAAAAATTTATGAAAACATGTATTAAAGAAAATTATGCTTTAAAAATGCTAAAAAGAGCCGACATGTTTCGGAGTTGCGTAATGTTTTTATTAATTTTTAATAAAGTGATAACACAGAAAATGAAAATAAA
Organism: Icerya purchasi; assembly: GCA_039619475.1. Classification (NCBI taxonomy): domain Eukaryota; kingdom Metazoa; phylum Arthropoda; class Insecta; order Hemiptera; family Monophlebidae; genus Icerya; species Icerya purchasi. Next base: position 92,502,087 of record CM077116.1, on the reverse strand, counting down.
CATTAATATATTCCAAGTTTTTCCGAATTGATCTCGTTTCAAGGCCAATCTTTATTATCATCACATGTTTTTTTATGGAACGTCCGGTTTCCTTGTGAACCGTTTGCCCGTCGTACGAATTAGTGTCTCCGATATAGTTACCTACCTAGCTAGACAGTGTAAGGGTAATTTCAGGTGTCTGCGTTGTGGAGCAATGGGACATTCGGAAGAAGCCTGTACTAGTTCATCACCAATTTGTGTGTTTTGCAAAAATCAGCATAGAGTTACGGATACCTCGTGTCCGGAAACGAAGAGGCAAACTCAAATAAACGGTAAATTTGTGACCGCTGTGTGTAGGCTGCCCTCCGGCCATTGCCGAGTGGGCTCTTAAACTTTTCTAATACAGGGTTGTAACACCTATTGTCGACAAAATTTTAGGGAGGACATTAGCCACTTGTTATTTAATTGCGTCCAATTTGACAACAAGAGACTATTTATCCTTCCATGAGTATTTTTTATCTTCTTTGTTCCAGTGATAAGATTTTCTTTTTTCTTTTTAAGTTTATCAATATTTAATTTTTGTTCCATTTAAACATCCCCCCCCCCCCTTATTCATTAAAGTTTAATATTTTGTTTATGTCGGCGGCTAGTTTTATTTTATTCTGTTCTTTATCCATTTACTAGTTACTATTAATTTTTTATTGGCCAGGAGGACGTTGCAGTTTGGTCCGGTCCAAAAAAAAAAACAAAAAAAACCTGCAACATTTGAACAATCATTTATTTATTTAGTGCTATCGCTTAAAGTTGTCAGAGTAGGAAGCATTTCAAAATATGACGCCCAAAATAAAGCCAGTTTTTATTTTGGCTGTCGATTTCTTAGGCTTGTTAAGCTTTCGTTTATTTTTCTGCTTTCAGATGTTTCAGTACTGATTGTAAAATTCTCGTTACATTATTTGTATTATTCTCCTTGCGCATTGAATTCAGATACAGGTCATGTTGAGATGGCGCCCTTTTCTTGTTTCATTTTACTGACTTTTTTTTTTTTTTTTTGTTTGTTTCTTTTTTCATGTTTAATCGCACACAAAACTACGCTAACCGATTTTAATGATTTTTTCGAAAGGGCACCCCGGTCGGTGGTAGTGTAATGAGTTTGTCGGTGAGTCGAGCATTTAAATGTTTAAAAAGTAAGAGTCGTTTTAGAGAAGCACAAAACATTTTTATTAAAATATAAAGAAAATATGAACCCTTAAACTTTTAAAATTAAAGGAACCTTGAATGCAAATACTTCAAAAAATTATTAACGTTTAGATTCTGTAAATTCGAAAGAAAAAAAAACGAATCTGAAACCAGCTATACCGTACGATTTACAATCTCACTGCAGCCGAAAGTATCATAAATATTACACTCCTCATTACCGAAGAGAGCAGTATTTTTGGCTGGCGGTCCGGAAGATACACCAAAAATTGTGAAATAAAATTGTTTCAACAAACGAAAAAAAAGGAAAACCTAATACGAGATTTACTCTTAAAATTTAATAAAAAAGCGCCGGACGGTAAAAAAATAATTATTTGGAAAAAGATAATGCAGAGTGATTTAGTCGAGGATATTACGATTATTTTTAAGCAACATTGATACCTCACTACCTTGGCATCAAATTTATAAGAATAATTAAAAGTCAAGAAAACTCCCCCATTCTATCTCTGATCGCTGCCCGTCTTGTTCAATTTTCTCCGTATATCTATATTCATGATAAACTGTCATATTTCTCCTTCAATTTTTCCTCTTTTTTTCATCTTATTCCCCGAATCCTCCTAAACCTGTCATTCATAATGTTGTTAGATCAGAATTTTTACTGAATCTAAGCTCTTCTTTCCCGAACCGTTTTTTGATTTTCATCGATGGCTCTCCTAGGGACCCAATGGTGTTGGTGCAGCTTTCTTCTGTCTTTCTCTAAATTATGTCGAGTCCTTTAAACTTCCCTCCTTTTACTTTTATGCAGAGTCCTCTGCTATTCCGCGTGTCCTTCTTGTTATCAGACCCTCTTCTGCCTCTCGCAATATCCTTATCCTGTTGGATGCTCAAAGCGTGTTGCAAACTATCGCATTTCCTCTCGCTCTTCACTCAACCGATTACGTTATTCTTCTTATTCGCTCCTTGATTCATGATCTTTCCCTTTCTCATTTAATCCAAACGGACTTCTTTTGGATACCGGGTCATGCCGGACGGTCGCCCTCTTTCGGACGCAGCCTCTTTTCTTTCTCTTTTTGAAAAACCTTAAACTCCTACATTTAATCTAATAGCTCTCGTAGTCTCCGGTTGCATATGGCCCGATGAGTTGCCGTAAGCGCCGTTTTTTGTTTTTCTTTTTTGTAATAATAATCAAATCAAATCAAATGTGTGTATTTCTGAAATCTACAAAGGGTATATGTGTAGTAAAATATAATTTTCTTAAGCCGCAAATGCGCTCAGTTAGCGCGAGTAACGGGATTATTGTTACTTGTACTTCCGGTATGTGCATTTAATATAGAAAATGAACAACGTGGGTTATCCTGACCAAGTTTAATTTTAACAATTGTGTTCTTAACTATAGTTTAGTGTTAATAGTACTTATTAATAACCATACCTGGGCTATATATTTGTGTTGGCAAGCATAAAGAAATATAACGAGGAAACATTTTTGTCACATCTTACATAGCCGAAGTTTACACTCTGTAATTGTTTACTTATTCGTTTTAAAAATATAATTATATTAATTATCGCTACAGTTAAATCTAATTTTAGACGCAAATATTCCCCAGTCCCCTGTAGATATCATGGAGACCTGAACAGTAAGGTACCAGTTTAAAGTAAGCTATGTAATTATAATAGTACTGTAAGCGAAATAAGTAATTAATTAAGCCTAATCTGATGCGTGAAATAGAGTTACGAATAAATTTATATTATGGTGTTAGTCTGATGAACTTAAAAATATTTAAACATAATTTTAAGTGTAGCTGATAATACTATTTATACATAATTGACAGGAAATGAAATATTTTAGAACTTTTAACCGATTTACTCGTTTTGTATTTATCAAACTAATTAGAACACAGTCTACTATGTTATATTAAGTAAGCCGATATGTTAGCAGGCATCTCTGTACAGAGTTCGGTTATGGAAATATGGAAAAGTTAGAGGTGTAGGAGTATTGGAAGATGTATTTTTGTTTGATTTTGATTTTAAGACGATATGAATGTTGCATAAAAATTGCATTTTCTTTTTTTTTTTTTTTTTTAATTATATTTACGCCTAATCTTATTTTACGTTACTTCTGCAATTATTAAGTTAGGTGTTAATTTTTTTTTTCTTATTTAGAAAAACTGTATTAGAAAATTTAAAAAAGAAAAAAAAATTTTTTTGTTAGATTAAATTATGAACAAAATTGTTTAACTGTTAATTATTTGTGAGGTGTGTCGTCGCGTAGTGTGTTGATTAAGGGGCAATGTAAATTTAACTTGTATTGCCAAACGGAATGTAGTAAGTTTTGCGGAGAATTTATTCGTTACTGCAATATTCTCGGATTTAAAACTTCGTTGGAGTAAAAATAATGGATATTAGCGTGTTGCATTTTTCATATCTGTCGAAATAACTTATTAAGATTTTTTTCTTTTATATTTATAATTCCTAAGTTTGTTTTTTAATGTATCCGGTAATAAATGTAAATATTTTGGCCCCCATGTAGCTCGCTTGCATTCTGTTATGAACTTTGTAAAAGCGAGGTAGGTCTGCTTTTTCGTTTTGTGAAGTTCTCGTTTTTCCGTAAGAAATATGTATATTAAATTTCTCTTTATTTTTCAAAACGAATAAGATTCGTGCTGTAAAGCTCTTTCACATTTAATAAACCTATGCCAGTAGACGACTGTCTCTGGCTGCATATAATTTTTTACTTAACGATTTTAGCAAACAACTTATTGGGCCAAGGTGATATCTTTCTGCACCTCTCCAATGTATTATCCCGTAGGCAAGAGTCGAGAGTCGGTTGGTATAGCGCTAGATGTAATTTTTCGAAGTTGCGTGTAATTGAAATATTGCTCTAGGTAATAAAAGAAATAATTTAATTTCCCCAACTTTGCCGCTAAGTAGACAAGATGGTTACTCCATAATAAGTTACAGTCCAAGTGCACTCCTAGATATTTTACCTGGTATGATCTGTCTATAAAAATAATATTATCTTTCCGTTGCAATTTTATTTCATGCCATCTACGCTCAGGTAGATCGCTGTATATTAAATATTTAGTTTTATTTACACTTAACTGCAGAGAATTGTGTGACATCCGGGTGCGAATTTTATCCACATCATTCTGAGTTTGTTTTTTTTGCAATATGTTTATAAAATGCGAACTGACTAGTAAAACAGTATCGTCGGCATAAGTATAAATATTTCCTGATACCTTTAAGTTACATACAAGTCATTGATGTAAACTAAAAGTAATATAGGTTCCAAAATACTGCCCTGCGGTACTCCGGACTACTGAACTAATGTATCACGCTAAGTGTTTTTATTTATTTTGGTGACGACTTTTCTCTAAGTTAGGTATGATTTGAACCAGTTATAAGTAAATCCTCGGAAGCCGTATGCATATAATTTTATTAATAGTATTCTCTGTTTTGTAATAATAATAAACGCAAAAATTTGCTTTTATAATATAAATAATTTCCGATATTTATTTAATATTATCCGTAAACATAGAAAAGTAATGGAGAATTAGGTACCGATGTTATTTTCACGGCACCGAATAAATTAATTTAAAAAATGACTCGTAAAATAGAAACGATTAATTAGACAATTTTTTGTCGCAAAATTCGCTGGTTATTTTTTCTTTTCCAAAAAACTGAACGAATTTTATTTTACGTATTAAGAACAAAGAAAATGCTACAGTGCGAAACTATTGGTGAATTCAATTCGTACCAAATTTTAATGCGATATAATATAACAGGATCGATTCGGGGAGTGAAAAGCGATGACAAAGGAATTTAATATTTAAAAAGCTTTTTTGGAAGCGAGCCAAATCGAATTATTCATTCGGAGAATGCGATGTCGATCTATGACACACTTAATGGAATAGTTTAACTTTGAAAATAGATTTTAATGTGTTGCCGAGACTAATATCGCGAAACGGTATACAAAAATATTAACGTTGTTCCCATTTCGGGCACACTTCAGTTATTAGATTTTTCGAGTGCGACGCAGTGAAGAAACTTGAATAAGCGATATTGCCGTTTTCTTAATTAATTAAAAAAAATCTTTATTTCGCTCGTTAAATGTTAAAAAATTAAACTATTTAACTTTGTTGAACCTTCTCTATTTTCCAGGGAGTCTAGGTGCCGTAATAGCCCCTATTACACCCGGCGCCTAGATTTATATTTGTAAATTTATATATATAAAAAAAACTTTGCCGAAGATATTTTATTTATCTTTCCACATTTATCATAATTTATTTCGGGCTTATCGGACAGGTGAATTCCGCTCCGAAAAAGTAAAAGAAAAAGAACACCTCAAGAAATGACTAATCTTTCTTCGTATCGAACTCTTCTCGTCCGATTTCTAAAATAGTGGTTTTCATCAGGTAGAACGGCGCAGGGTTACCACGGTTATGCTTTATTAAACCGCGATAAAAAAAAAACAGACCCAACTAAAACGGTAAAAATCTTCCCTCGGTCGCTTGTAGGTCTACTTGCAAACCAGAAAGAAACATGGCAGGAATTAGGGCAAAAGGTTCTTATTAACTCATCTCATTCGACAACTCTGCTTCGACGTCTTTCCATTTACGTTGCATTTTATTACTATGTTTATGTCTATAAGCGAGCGAAACCTCTTTTTTATCCGTAATTTGCCTGTACGTAATGGCACCATGATTTAACAGCGGTTCTGGAAATATAGACACGTAGGTAAAATGCGAGTAAAAGAAGGGGCATTTTAAAAATAAGTTATTTTTGAAGAAATGGGCTAAAATGAATTAAAAAAGAAACGTTTCGATCAGCGACATTTCCGAGTACGCAAAATCCATCTGGTCATACAGCTTACATGGGTGATGGATCCTCCTAAAGGTGATACTCCGACATTGTAATAGTATATCGTACAGATAACGTGATGCATTTTTAATAATAATCATATTAGTTTGATAAAGCTTCTCAAAAAAAAACAAACTTAAGAGTAATTTATTTTTTCCTATTATATATAATTGGGCGATGAGAGTATTTGTATCATTTAAATTAGGATAATTATTATTTTGTACAATGTATTTTACGACATAATAATGCTAATATATTGTCGCGATAGTCTTAGAGCGCTTGGCTTCCGTTATGGAAGTATTGAGTTCGATCTCAGGCAACGATATAAATTATTACAAAAAAACCAATTAAACATAACCGCTAATAGAATTATATGGAAGACAATGTATACTATCATACGCGTGCTAGTTATGAAGTTTACTTCTCTCTGCTTCATTGTTTATTATATAAAATTACATGTATTCACTCGCTAATTTTGCGCATCGTATTCTAATACATGTAGGTAAGAGAACAAGAGAAAGAAGACAAGATAGTTACGAGTGGTCTAACCGTATTTTTTTGTAGCTTCTCCCTTTCGAAGAGCGATGAGGCTTTTTTACGGACAGCACACAATACTGGTATATTGTTCGTTTTAAAAGTTGCGTATGATACTGCTGTGAAGAGTCATGCAGTGAGACATTGTGATGTTTGACGGAAGGAATTCACTGTGTTTACTGTTGACAATCGGTTTGACTCTCAGGGTGTACGATGGAAGATTTCGAACGGACGATCTCGCTATGGAATGCGTTGGCAGTAAGTATTGCAATATTTATTTAGGGTTGGTTATTTAGGGGAATGCTCGAAAAGAAAGTGTCGTTCGCGGAGATGATCGTGTCAACTTGACTGCGAAAGAATTTTTTGACAAACGGCTAATGAACGACAGTGTAAACTGGAAAGGGGAAACCGAAGGAGAATGTTATGTATCGAGATTTTAGGATTTCGGTGTGAATTGATGATGGAGCATTTAGGTAAGCTGATATTTTTTACTTGATCATTGAAGGACATGTTGAAGGTAAAGGAAGAAAAGAGGACTAAGGTTCATGTTTTGTACCTGGCTGCAGAAGGAAATTGATTGGTTTCAAAGAAGGATTGGGTTTTGGGGAACTGCAAGAAATGAAATTAGGAATACGAATCGATGTGAAATAAGAAATTTTCTATTTATACAGTATGCGGTTGTAAACTTGTAATTATTACTCGAAAGTGTAAACAAAGTTCCTTAAAACAAATATACGAAAGTCGATATTGCGTATTCTTAGTTTTTTAACTGGCATATATAACTCTCCCTCTTACTCACTACACACACAAACACTCACACGAGCGCCCCCACCTTGTATGTACATGCGAGTAAATATTAATAGTGTACAAAAAAGAAAAGGTGATAACTCGTAGATAGAAATATTTTTCACTAAAAAGGTTTTGCTCATCCATGTAAAAGGCAGTAGATGTTTTTCGAAAGACTTTTTTCTAAAGAGCATGGTGGAACGGTCAGTTTTCAGACGAAATGGAATTTTTCTTTCAACCGTGTTTACTTGTCGGCAGGTTGGTTTTCGGAAAATTATGTTTTATAAAAGAGCTCTTATTATCCGATTTCTTCGTAAATATTATCGTAAACACGTTTTCTACATCAACTATCTTTCTTTTTTTCCCCTTTTTTTTTTTTTTCATGCTAACGAATACGTTTATTTTTCTTTACTTTTTCTAGCTCCTATGGAAGACGGATACATTTATTTTCTCCTACACACATCTCCGAAACGAAAGAGAAACTGAAAGTAACGGATTATCCGAAATTGGCTATTTAGACATGGGGAAACTATGACAATATTTACAGTGTATTGCGAACGTATCAACATAGAATATGAAAAAAAAAAAAACTCCTAACAATCTTCGCTTTTAGGCCACCCGATAATTTTTGTATCCAACAACGTAAGTCGTTCAAAAGCTTTTCTTAAATTCGAGTTGATCTTATAATGTGGTTCAAAAATGGTATTACAATAATTCCTAAAACTGGCAGTATGTAAAAATCCATAACAAAGAGAATGTAACTTAAGGAGGGCATGTCCAAACTGTTTAAATCTGCTCTACCCGTAAATAATAAGTTTCACAATTATGCAACTTGCATAATAATTAAAAGAAGAATCCGAGCAATTTTACTTCTTTTTTACTGACTTCCAAAAGGAAGGCGGTTATACGTTTGTTCGCGTATAACTCATATTCATATGAACCGATTTTACTGATTCTTTGTCCATTAGAAAAAAAGTACCGTTCAACTTAGGTACCCTGTGAGTACCGATGAAAATTGGTGAACATAAATTGAGTATTCGTCGATGAAAAAATGGTGGTTCCTTTGGATAATTTTTTTTTCTTATTATTTTTTATTAGTATAACAGAGGCAATTGACACTTAAAATGCTATCAATTTGCAAAATTACCATGGAAATGTAGCTTTGTTACTGACTTCCAAAAAAAGAAGAGGTTAGACGTTCGTCTCGTTTTTTTATTTTATTTATTTATTTTTTTTACCATCGTTCGCACATAACTTATATTTATATAGGCCGATTTTACTGATTCTTTGTCTATTAGAAAATGTAACACTCAGACCATGTTGATGAAAATCGGTGAATATAAGCTGAGTATTTGTCAAGAAACATGAAAAAACGTTGCCTCCATATATAATTTTTTTTTTTTCAGTGTAAAAGAAGCGACTGACTTAAAATACTATCAATTTGCCAAATTCCCATAGAAATGTGTAGCTTTCAATGTTTCTACCGTAAAAATGCAGTTCAAAATAAAAAAAAATCGATTTTTTTTTTTTTTTTAAGCATAAAATATGGAGAATAATGAGACGAAAAGGTTGATTTTTAGCGAGAAAAACATTCAAGTGTAATGCTAAAAATTGTAAAGTAAAATGTTTTTTTTTTTTTTTTTTTTTTAAAAAAACAATACCGACTTCAAGATTTATTATAAAAATTTAATAAAAGTGCACTAGAAAGTAAAAAATAATTTAACAAAAATTCCCTAAAAAGTAAAATATATTTCTTATTTTTATACCCTTAAGGTGATATCGTAGTTCTTATATAACATTAATACCTTAATTAGAGTAGGATTCGTATACATATTAAAATATCTAGGAACAATTTAATGAATATTTAATGCAGTTTTTAATTATTGTCGTAATATGTAATATAAATCCTACTTTAATTAAGGTATTAATGTTATATAAGAATTACAATAATATCACCACTTAAGTTATATCACTCTGAAATATATTTTCTTATCGGGAGTAATTATTTTTTACTTTCTAGTGCACTTTTATTAAATTTTTATAATAAATCTTAAAGTCGGTATTTTTTGAAAAAAAAACAAAAAAAAAAGCATTTTGTTATTTCATTTTTCATCCGCTACTTCTTCACGGCAAAAATTAAAGGAAGTTGCCGATAGGTAAGAACCTCGTTGCGCTCTTCATTTGAACGTTGCTTTTTGTTTTAGTAAAACTCCTTACCTTGCGTTAGCTCGCAGCAGACATTACTAGTTTCCGGCCGAATTTATTCTATTCGTTTATCTTTTATGTCGGCAGGCGTAAAGTAACTGCACGTATATACAACGTCCGAGATGAATAGCTAACGATTCAAATTTGAATGGAAACTTTCTTAACATTCTTCTCGCAAACGTTGCCGGAAATTATTGGTCTTTTTGTTTTAAAACTTCCTCGGTAGAATCAAACTGAATTATCTTTATTAGCGCGAATGGTTGGAGGAACGTTAACAATTCAAGTCCGTCAGAATAAGCGGGCAAATTTTAAGGAGGAAAAAAGTTTAAATAGCCTTTCCAAAGGCAAAGGAAGATTGAATAGTGTTGGTGATTGAATTCAATTTTAATAAGATAGATCGGGCTGTAACTTTGGTGCAGTACAGAAAGAAAGGTAGTGTAAAATACGGAAAACTGACATTTTATTTATAACTCGCCTGCGTGGAAAACGAAATTTTTGTTGCGTCGTTGAACTCGCTGGCCTAGGTCAATGTGAGTCGTACGCCAGAGTTTTCCTATTGAGTTGCGACCTAAGTTTGACATTTTTTTTAGATTTTCCAAATTAGGAAGTACTGGTTTGTAATTTATAATGCGATAGAAATAAGCCGGAATTGGAATTATGTTTCGAATTAAAAATGATCGTACTGAATCTTTTCACGTATGAGAATTTTTTTGCGTCTTTTGAACTCACAGCTCAAGTTAACCGAACCGATAGGTTTAAAGCGTGCTGCCTATCGCCCCCCCACGGGTCACACGTAGGGAATTCTAGATTCTGTCAAGAGTTAGGCAGATGAGATCCTATGATATTTTTGGTTGTAGTAAAATTTATAAATCGCGGTAAAAAATATTGATTTTCGGTCGAATTTTGTGTTAATTTATATTCCTTTTCGGGTCATATTTTCTGCCTCTTATTGCATTCCACTACTTCGTTGCACCAGCAGGGATCCCTGCTCCGAGGACGACTTCAGCATTAATGAATCTGCTACCCTAAACACCGTCTATATAAATATCCTTAGGTTCTCCTCAATAGATAGGCCTGGCTTAGAATCTATTAGCAGTTTTTTCTGGTAATGTTTATAGTTCGCTTGCACCGTCGGCCGGTTTTGAAGAGTCAGGGATGGGAACATGGTCACTAGAACGAAGCCCATTCGACGCGCGAAAATAAATTATTACGTATAGAGAGGTGGTACAGGGAGTTTGACCAATTATTGAGAAAGTCTTTGATGTGGGATCGAAATGGGTAGGATCGGTTGCAAGGACGAAATCATTATTGACGAGAATGCCCGCTAATGCCGTGTCATGGTGATTTATTGACGCTGATGTCGGACAATGGGTATTAAAGTCTCCTAAGAGTATCGGGAGGGAGCTACGTTGCATTAAGAGGCAGTTGACGATTATGCCTCTTGTATTTTTTGTAAACATTTTCTTCATTTCGGTTGTTCAACGTTATCTAGCAGCCGCTACATGAAAAATATGTGACTTAAAAAATCTCGGAAGTGTCCCGATTGCCGTAGACCAGTTACTCGACAAGGAGGTAGAAAAAAAAAAAAAAACGAAACTGGCGATGCATTTTGTTGGAAATAAAATCGGGGAACTTCAATGTTTAGGAGATAAAAACGGCAATATGCAGAGAAATATCGATAATAAAAAATTAATCGACGTATTGCAAATCATTCAGAACACAAAACAGTAAAATGAAATACTAAAAATCTGAAAATAACTACTTAAAAGGTATAATCTTAAACTTGGAACGGTTTTATAAGTAACATTCGAGTTACTGAAAATAAAAATGTGGCAAAAATTGCAAAGAAAGTGTCTATGGAATCACAGGCACACAAGACTGACTAAAGATGATATAGACTGCTATCGCAGATTGCATAAATAGCTTAAACAAAAGTTGTCAAATATTGCAGCGCGTTCTGATATCTATGCAGCTTACAATATTCCGTCTTAAAAACGAAAAACGGTAAACATCTATTAAACAGCTACTCTGTTTAGTAATCTAAATTTACCTGAGTTTAATGGCCACACTCGAATTGCGCACAGTTATTTACCTGAGTCGAAGGTTAAAAAAAGGTCTCTAATCTCCACACACGAATTGCGCACCGGAAGTTTGCAGGTATGAAATATAAAAAAACAAACGAAAACGACGTTCGGACCATAATCGCTGTTCGCTGGACTAAGGGTTTCCAAAACTGATGGCGCTTGATCGTACGATATTTTTAATGTTCGATAACTTTCAACATTTTTACATATCCTATTTTTGACAATTAATTTTTAATCTACTAATGAAAAATACTCTACACCTGTCTATGTATTAAAAATCATTCCTCTATAACGGTTTATTAAAAAATATTTAAGAATACGCCAGATTAATTTTAAATATACGCAATTGTTTAAACTTCTAATTCCATTTTTTTTTTTTAAAACAAGTACTTCCGATAAATAACTGTGATATATTTACGTTTTAATCATTAAAAATTGATTTCGGCTTTTGCAATTTACCAGTTAGCTCAACTTTCAGTAATTTAGCTTACTCCTAATTGTCTACATTTGTGTTCTTTTATCTTTCTAGTTTCAAAAGAATTATATTTATGATTACACGTGTATACTACTACCTTTTGACATAGCGGCAGCTAAAATTTTTCCTTATTTGGAAGTTATTATTTTTAATAAAATATTTCACTTTCATATATACGTTAATGTTAATTTCGTGTTACCATTAATGTTAAGAAATTATCAGTGTTAACAGTTTTATCATGGGGATAAATATTTCTAGAACAGTTTTTGATTTCTACAAAGCGCCTGTAAAATAACAATTTTGAAACATAATTTTATTTCTATGATTAAAAATAGAGCAATAATTTAAACAGTGTCGAATTACTGTTATGTACTTATTATAAGCCGGATGATAATTTTTGATGTTTTTTGATGAGGAAAAATTATGACGCTTACATGTTAAAATGTAAAGCTATATACAAAAATAGTATTAAATGCTCTTTCAGAAAATGCTAACGTTTGAACGACTCTTCTGACCTCTGAGCGCTAAAAGTCACTCAACGAGTTAAGAATATGTAATATGACAAATTTAAAATTATCTAAAAATTACTTCAAAATGCATGAATCACCAACCGATATTATTCCTGAAATTTAAAATATACAATAAACAACAAAAACTTTGCATCGCAATAAACATTTCCAATAAGCACTTAATTTAAACCCCATTTGCATCTAAAAACGGCAAACGAATGTAGTTTTCGAAAATATATAAACGGATACTTTGGAAAGAAAAATATAACGATATCTTAGCTTTAAATTTAAATTACCGGAGGGTGCTGGAAACTTAAAAGTTCAAAAAAAAATTTTTTTCCCGGGCATGTTCTATATTAATGGAAAACATTACACAGAAGTAATGAAATCATATTTCAGTGTTGCTTCTAAGAATTACTTTTTTATTCTCATGACCTAAATTTGAGTTTAAACTTCTGCTTCTTTATCATTTATCTAACAAAATACATTAATACCAACCAAATGTGCGCAAAAATATCTATTATCTAGAGTAGAAACTATTTAATTTACAATAAACTACAAATTATAAAAACTCGACGAAGGAAAATTATCTTGTTAAATCCAACTAACATTTAAAGAAAAAAGGTAGTAGTACTAACACAATTTATTTGCGTAATTATTATCATTGTAAGTTTTAATTAAATTGTTTTAAATAGGATTTTATTTTAATGGTAAATTTTTGCGTTGTCATTTAAAATTTAAGTAGAATACTATGTATTGTTTGATGGTACACTAAATGAAAAAATTACGATTTTTAACAAATTTGGTTTTAATTCAAATGACAATTTATAACTGAGATTGAACACTGATTAATGGATAAAATAAAATCTGAACTGAAACTTTCCCGAAACTCGGTTCCCTCAAACTCGTAAGTAATTCTATATTATAACAACATATTTAATTTGTCAAACTCGAAAATTTTACATGGTCACATTTATATTTTATGTATATTAATCAGTTGATATGAAAGTATTTTGTATTAATGTGAAATAGAAGCTTCATGAAACATAATATGCCGTGCGCTGAAAATTCTACTGATTCAGTTAGAAATATTATCGTAATTTACGTTATTTTATATCATATTCGTGCAAAAATTATTCTATTTTATGCAACATTTCTTTAAATATGTGTACGTTTCTAGATTGTTAAAAATATTTCGAATAACAATCGTACTGCTAACGGGATAGTAGCCTATTTTTCGCAAACGTTAAAGGCTTTTTTAATCGACTGAAATGTAGTTCGGTTATTATTCCAAATAGTAAACGCGTTTCATTACGATAACACATTTTGGAAGTCACTGAAAGAGCGACTTTTACTGATTTTATTCCTTCATCGATTTTATAAAATCAGAGTATTTTTTTTAAAGGCTGTGCGCAATTCGAGTTGTCAGCTGGTGGGCTATTTCGGGTCTGGTGCGGAATTCGTGTGTGACTTGTCACTGTGTTAGTGCTTTGTGCGGAATTTGAGTGTCCCCAGTTTAATTTTAATCTGGAGGATTTTAAATTTGTGGACATTTAATCACGAAAAATTTTAAATTAAAATTCAGCTAGACCGCTGCTGCGTAACGATTATAGTATAGGCGTGGTTAGGGATGGGAAAATATGTATATGTTAGGCAACACGATCACGAGTCGGTAAAATATATATCCACTTTCTGGAACAAATTGCAGAATTAATAAAAATTTGAAATTCAATAAAACGTATATTGATATTGCACATTTCATTAATAATCTTTTAAAAAACCTTACGTTTTTATTTCTTACACCTGCGCGTATACATATAATCTATTCTTAGGAACGATTATAATTTAAGTATTTTAACTCTAAACATTTGTAGCTTGCGTATGCATCTTGATAACTTTTTCAATTTTTTAAATGACTGTGAAACAAATTTCGATGTCTTGGTGTTCCCTGAAACCTAATTGTAACGATAAATAATAATGAACTGCCGCGGTACTTCATCACAGGTTAAGGGAGGCTAAACGTTCCCTGGAGGATTTTACATACTTATATTAAAAATTACCTACGTTTCGTAATATATATATATATATATATATATATATATATATATACTACATGGACAAAAAAATTTAAAAAGCCCTTTTTTTTAATTTTCAAAAAATAAAAAATTTTATTTATTTCAGAGAAAATTAATATCTGAATTCAGACAAAACAATTAACAAATCTAGTACAAATAATAAATACCATTTGGTTGACGAGCCCAGAAAAAAAAAAAAAAAAAATCATTTCAAATCGCTTTATGTAGAATTAAAAATTTAACCAGAAATCTAGTGCTTCATAGTCTTTAGCCATATACTTGCAAAATCATTTTAATTCGTTTTATGTATCATTGTAAATAGTTTTATGTAAAATGATATTATATGTACTAGGAAGAATAAAAAATACATTCAGGGAAGAAATAGGAAAATAAGACGCTGAGAATTCAAGTAACTGGTTTTAATGTAGACAAATTATAGACGGTTATGTAAAGCTCAAAGCCAGTCGCGTGATGTCACATAACATTTCCTGTTCGCTACTGTGCTACGCAATCTGGTAGATGCTGTATTTAAACTTAATTAGTTGGTTAGATACAGTGCTCTTTATTGCCACCTGATGGCGCTGTAGTAATGAGAGATGGAGTCTAGCCATATATAGAATATTACTGTCCAGATCAAAAAAAAATTGTGCAATGTACAATTGCATGTAACAACATGAGCTCGCTTAAAGTACAAAAGTACCTGGTTAGTTAAACGCTCGATATCTGTATGCTTCTCAAGCGTTCTTAGTGACTGACTAACGTCGGAGAAGTAATCACAGCGCTTGGCGAACGAAATGCGACATATGAGCAGATCGTTAAATTGGAATTTAATTAATACTTGACATGAACAGACCGATCAGTGCTTTACACATTACGAATTTTTTTTTGCATGCTTGTATAACTCGGATTTTTACTTGCAAACTGAAAACTGTCTCTTTTAGCCAATTTAATCTTTGTTGCCAGTACTGATAGATTCCTTTCTTTCCCAATTTTCTTGGGGACTTTGTTGCATGATTAAAAGTATCAGGGGATTCTCCATTACTGTATATATATATTAATTATAATGTAATTCTTAGGCTACCCCCCATTCGAAAAAATGTCCCAATTTTATGTAACGTCTGTTATATTTTATAGGATTTTTGTTATTGTTATTTAAAAAATGTCACAATTTTATGTAATCAAATATGGAACGAAAAAATGTCTTAATTTTATATAATGAAAGTTAAATGTTAGAATAGGACTTTTGTGGTTATGTTATTTTTTTGTGTGTGTTGATGCCAGTAAGAATTACGTTGTAAATTTTGGTCATTTGATACAAAGTATAGAAGAGAAAGGGACAGAAATGAAAGAAAGAGGGGTCAAGGGGCACAGCCCCTTGCGAGGCCAAAATGGCCGAGTTTATATATATATATATATATTACCCCTGGTATATAAAAACAGTTGTATATATATACATTATTGTATAAGTAGATTTGTAAGTTGTTATTTTAAATTCTAAAGTGTAAATATATAATGCTCCTAAATTTAATTGTGAAATTATTGGCTTTTTAAAACAATGTCATAAATTTAGAATTTTTAAATATTCATTCTATTTTATGTTATGTTGGCGCATTATGCATTATAACAATTTTGGCGGTAATATACGTATAATTGTTTATTTTAATTACCCGAAATTCATTTCTGTATAAAATAACATCGCTTCCATGAACTGTTTACATTTCATTCGATTTAATCTACTAGTTGTTTAAAGTTGAGCATTTATAGCCGGTTGTTTTTTTTTGTTTTGTTTCGTGAATTGTAATTTGTTTTTTTATTCAAAAGTAAATTTGATTTGATTTATATTATTATTATTATTGATGGTATCTGATAAATCCCTTTCCTTATTTTTCATTAAGTAATAAAGAACGCACTGTTTTTAGGAAATACATCTAATTATAAATTTAATTAAACAGGATATGTTTCAGCGTCATAGTGCCATAATCATGAAATACAATAATAATGAAATACAGTATTTCATGATTATGGCGCTTTGACACCGAAGCATGCCGTGCTTAATTAAATTTATAATTATATATATTTCCTAAAAACATTGTGTTTATTATTATTATTATTATGAGCTGGGTTATTGTTATCGTTATGTGTAACATAATTTAAGGGAATAATTTTTATATTTATTACAACGTTTGTTTATTTTCAATTGTATCCAGAACTCAAACTGTAAACATGAGCTGAATTATTATGTTGCAAAACTTAATAGTTGTATATCTTCACTGAAATTATGAAATGTTTGAATATATAATACATATATATATATATATATATTAATTACAACGTAATTTTTAGGCTACCCCCCATTCGAAAAAATGTCCCAATTTTATGTAACGCTAAATGTCCCAAAAAAATGTCCCAATTTTATGTAACGTTTGTTACATTTTGTAGGATTTTTGTTATTGTTATTTAAAAAATGTCACAATTTTATGCAATGAAATATGTAACGAAAAATGTAACGAAAAAATGTCTTAATTTTACATAACGGAAGTTAAATGTTAGAATAGGATTTTTGTGGTTATGTTATTTTTTGTGTGTGTTGATGCCAGTAAGAATTACATTGTAAATTTTGATCATTTTATACAAAGTATAGAAGAGAAAGAGACAGAAATAAAAGCAAGAGAGGTCAAGGGGCACAGCCCCTTGCGAGGCCAAAATGGCCGAGTTTATATATATATATATATATATATATATATATATATATATATATATATATACACATATATACGAGTACTTAACGCATGCGCGTTAATAATTTATATTTTCTGCTACTCCCGTAATTCGTGTGCATAAGCGGTTCGAAACTAATTTAATTATATTTAAACATTCTTTGTATAGCAACAAAAAAATTAATTTAATTTGATTCATCATCTTCACCTCGACCGGCAGGTTAGTGGGAAATATGTCATCCTGTAAGATATTCGCGCCTTTCGGCTAATACTTTTATTTCCGCGTACGTCTTTCTTCCTTTAATATCATCGATGAACTGAATGCGAGGTCTTCCTTTTTGTAATTTTCCTTCTATTTTACCCCTTTCGATTAGGTTTTGTAATCCATGTTGAGTATCGCACAATGTGTGTCCTCTGGTTGTGTTTCTTCTTCTTCCTACTGTCCTTAATATTTATAATTTTTCTTGGATTCTGGTTAATATAGTTCATTGCTCGATATGTTATCAGTCCATCTTATTATTAGTATTCATCGGCAACACTAGATTTCAAATGACTCCAGTTTGCACTTGTCCTTTTTCCAAGTTTCGAATCGATACAGGGCAACACTTCAAACGAAGCTCGTTATAAACTACTTTCTAATATCTTGATGATGATGATGATGATGATTATTGATATACATAGTTGCAGTCCGTTTGTGGAATTTACCGCGTCAGTGTAAATTTGTCGATTTGTTAATTTGTTAATCGTAATTTTTTAAAAAAATGATTAATTAGTTCCGTCGGAGCTGTGCGATACGATGATTTTACCATTAATTAAGGAAGAAAAAGAAGAAGAAGAAGAAGAAGAAAAATTTCACTAATAAGCCACTTCTGAATAGAACACATGTGAGTCCTTAGGACAGACTCATGAATTTCCGAAGCAAAAAAACACGTTTGTTTAACAATTTTATCGGCTGCACATTATGTCGATCATGATTTCGTAGAATTTTCATTTTATTACTGGCGCGCAATTAAAAGTTGCTGTTATTCGACCAGCTTGATACTTTTGAATTCACGTTTGGCAAATCGTCTAAAGCAAACGAATCGAATTTAAATTGTTCGCGTATCGGGGCGAAATATTACAAATTCGAGTCGATGCGTGCCCGTTTTAAGTCGCTGGAATTCACAGGTGATGCACATGCGCAGAAATCCAGAATAGCCGATGATTTGGTTGTTGTTTGCGATTTCATCGTTTTCGAACATGGAACAGTTTTCGGGTAATGGAGAAGATGAATTCAGAGTGATCCGAATTAAATTTAAACACGCTACCAAGCGAATGTAGGTCGTTGCGTCAGCGTGCAGACATTTCTTTGAGTTTTTCCGGCATTTCGGTGCGACGGAGAGATCGCGTGAAACGAGCTCTGCTCCAGGGTAATTTAAATTCTGGCAACGAACTGAGATATTTTTTGGCGTCTGCCATTTGTATACTTTCTTCCGTCTGCACATAAAATCACGCGTCATACGTTATCTTCTCTCGGTCGCACGCTAAATTTTTCCGATAAATCGGAAAATGCTGGTCGATTACGTCGTTAATAGTCTGAGAATTTTCCGAGTCGTTTCACTCTTTCAAAGCACTTTCGCGTCCAAGTAAAACGTTTAAAGAACACCCATATGTCACAGTGCGCCTAATGTTAACCCGGAACTAGAAATGTCAGCGGCATTTAATGTCACCGAGGATATTTCGAGAGGCGGTGTGTATTCTCTTCTTAAGGTGAACTTGAAAAATGCAAAATCTAAGCAACCAGTAATACTTGAACGGAAAATAATACTGAGATCAAGAGGCAAAAATAGTCGCGCATATCCGTCAATAATGCAATTTACTAATTAGAATAAATAAAATCATAAATATATTAATTCCAAAAAAAAAAAAAAAGAAAAAAGTTACCTGTATGTTTTATACGAAGAGTTACATATTCGTGATACTATAATACCACGATAATACCACGAATATGCAGCTCTTGTTGTATAGTGTTTGGAATCCATTTTTTTTTCTTCCTAATTTGTGCCTAACCTAGAATTGGCTATCAAATAAACAGTCGCTCGCATGTTCACATGAGTGAAGAATACGTCCAACGACAGATTCTTCCTTATATTTGTCAGACCAAGTCTTGAATCTTAGTTCTCTTTAAACGTCTCGTCATATCCGGAAGGGCAGCCGCCAGCTTGTTGCAATATTCATGCAACTGCACCACATCCTTACGAGCTTACCCTTCAATGACTTCATATCAACCTTACACATTTTCAGCTCCCTATGGATCAGTTCGTTGGTAACATACAGCATGGCATCCGGTATACCATTCAGAGTGTTTTATCCTATAATCGGTCTATTAGTTTTCGCGCTGTATAACTCCAAGTTGGTTTTCATACTATTTTATATATTAAAATTTTATTCTTTAGAGTCAATTGCAATTGGAGTAACCCTGTAAGCCAGTATAGTTTTCTCAGCTGCTGATCCAGTTCCTTTCTTCTGTATATTATTACGGAGTTTCTAATTCAGAGTTCACTGTGAGATATTTTACTTTATTTATTTACTTTTTTTTAGAATCACCGTTACCATCTAAAAATATTTCAAAATTTTTCGTTATTATAGTCCTTCCTGTTCGCAAATGATACATGTGTATACACTGATCTGGGTTTATTTCCAATTTCTATTGGCATTTTTTTTTTTTTTGGTAAAACCGCAGTTTCAACATCACAATATTCTTATCTGAAGCAATCATCATCGTATCTTCTACGAATATGACCGCTGCTGTACATTTTCTTCCTTAGGAAGATTCGCTGCAAACAGTTTGCATAGAAGAGGTTCTAATACGTTTCCCTACGGAACTCCAGCATGAATAAGATATAGTATTTGTGAGTATTCATCACCATGCCTAACCTGAAATCGTCAGCCAGTGAAATAGGACTTTAGCAATTATTGATGGTGTTTTCGAGGAACAGCCTTTTCTATTTTATATAATAGACTTAATTGTACTGTAAAGCAACGCGTTTCATTGTAATTTTTGTTTTCAATTTCTTCTTCGATTATTTCCTTCCACTCAGTCTCTATATGCTGTTCTTAGTTTGAAAGAGCTTGAACCGGCAGGTGCGAGATCTTTAAGAATACGTGTTAGCAGAGTTGTTCATTTTTTGATAATTTTTTCAACATTTCTGCTATGACGACCATATAAAATTCCGCAAATTTTTTTATTATTTAGTAGCTTTATGTATATTGATTTCTTCAGGGATGAATTATTACATTTACCGTATCATTCGTTTTGAAAATATTCTCCAAGTATTTTTCAAAATTATCAGCTCTCTATTTTCCACTTTCGACTAAATTTTTGTTTATTGTTATAGATTCTATTTATTAGTAAACATATACCGAAGTAATCGCGTTTATCACTGAGATAATTTCAGAGTTCTCGTTTTATTGGGGACACTCAAATTCCGCACAAAGCACTAACACAGTGACAAGTCACACACGAATTCCGCACCAGACCCGAAATAGCCCACCAGCTGACAACTCGAATTGCGCACAGCCTTTAAAAAAAATACTCTGATTTTATAAAATCGATGAAGGAATAAAATCAGTAAAAGTCGCTCTTTCAGTGACTTCCAAAATGTGTTATCGTAATGAAACGCGTTTACTATTTGGAATAATAACCGAACTACATTTCAGTCGATTAAAAAAGCCTTTAACGTTTGCGAAAAATAGGCTACTATCCCGTTAGCAGTACGATTGTTATTCGAAATATTTTTAACAATCTAGAAACGTACACATATTTAAAGAAATGTTGCATAAAATAGAATAATTTTTGCACGAATATGATATAAAATAACGTAAATTACGATAATATTTCTAACTGAATCAGTAGAATTTTCAGCGCACGGCATATTATGTTTCATGAAGCTTCTATTTCACATTAATACAAAATACTTTCATATCAACTGATTAATATACATAAAATATAAATGTGACCATGTAAAATTTTCGAGTTTGACAAATTAAATATGTTGTTATAATATAGAATTACTTACGAGTTTGAGGGAACCGAGTTTCGGGAAAGTTTCAGTTCAGATTTTATTTTATCCATTAATCAGTGTTCAATCTCAGTTATAAATTGTCATTTGAATTAAAACCAAATTTGTTAAAAATCGTAATTTTTTCATTTAGTGTACCATCAAACAATACATAGTATTCTACTTAAATTTTAAATGACAACGCAAAAATTTACCATTAAAATAAAATCCTATTTAAAACAATTTAATTAAAACTTACAATGATAATAATTACGCAAATAAATAGTGTTAGTACTACTACCTTTTTTCTTTAAATGTTAGTTGGATTTAACAAGATAATTTTCCTTCGTCGAGTTTTTATAATTTGTAGTTTATTGTAAATTAAATAGTTTCTACTCTAGATAATAGATATTTTTGCGCACATTTGGTTGGTATTAATGTATTTTGTTAGATAAATGATAAAGAAGCAGAAGTTTAAACTCAAATTTAGGTCATGAGAATAAAAAAGTAATTCTTAGAAGCAACACTGAAATATGATTTCATTACTTCTGTGTAATGTTTTCCATTAATATAGAACATGCCCGGGAAAAAATTTTTTTTTTGAACTTTTAAGTTTCCAGCACCCTCCGGTAATTTAAATTTAAAGCTAAGATATCGTTATATTTTTCTTTCCAAAGTATCCGTTTATATATTTTCGAAAACTACATTCGTTTGCCGTTTTTAGATGCAAATGGGGTTTAAATTAAGTGCTTATTGGAAATGTTTATTGCGATGCAAAGTTTTTGTTGTTTATTGTATATTTTAAATTTCAGGAATAATATCGGTTGGTGATTCATGCATTTTGAAGTAATTTTTAGATAATTTTAAATTTGTCATATTACATATTCTTAACTCGTTGAGTGACTTTTAGCGCTCAGAGGTCAGAAGAGTCGTTCAAACGTTAGCATTTTCTGAAAGAGCATTTAATACTATTTTTGTATATAGCTTTACATTTTAACATGTAAGCGTCATAATTTTTCCTCATCAAAAAACATCAAAAATTATCATCCGGCTTATAATAAGTACATAACAGTAATTCGACACTGTTTAAATTATTGCTCTATTTTTAATCATAGAAATAAAATTATGTTTCAAAATTGTTATTTTACAGGCGCTTTGTAGAAATCAAAAACTGTTCTAGAAATATTTATCCCCATGATAAAACTGTTAACACTGATAATTTCTTAACATTAATGGTAACACGAAATTAACATTAACGTATATATGAAAGTGAAATATTTTATTAAAAATAATAACTTCCAAATAAGGAAAAATTTTAGCTGCCGCTATGTCAAAAGGTAGTAGTATACACGTGTAATCATAAATATAATTCTTTTGAAACTAGAAAGATAAAAGAACACAAATGTAGACAATTAGGAGTAAGCTAAATTACTGAAAGTTGAGCTAACTGGTAAATTGCAAAAGCCGAAATCAATTTTTAATGATTAAAACGTAAATATATCACAGTTATTTATCGGAAGTACTTGTTTTAAAAAAAAAAAATGGAATTAGAAGTTTAAACAATTGCGTATATTTAAAATTAATCTGGCGTATTCTTAAATATTTTTTAATAAACCGTTATAGAGGAATGATTTTTAATACATAGACAGGTGTAGAGTATTTTTCATTAGTAGATTAAAAATTAATTGTCAAAAATAGGATATGTAAAAATGTTGAAAGTTATCGAACATTAAAAATATCGTACGATCAAGCGCCATCAGTTTTGGAAACCCTTAGTCCAGCGAACAGCGATTATGGTCCGAGCGTCGTTTTCGTTTGTTTTTTTATATTTCATACCTGCAAACTTCCGGTGCGCAATTCGTGTGTGGAGATTAGAGACCTTTTTTTAACCTTCGACTCAGGTAAATAACTGTGCGCAATTCGAGTGTGGCCGTTTTATTTATTTACTCCTTATTGTCGCTATATATTATGATGTTTTACCGATGATAATTAAACGATATTCGCTAAAGTTATGGTGTCTGTTTCCCAGTGTTGCGGCCGAGCTAATCTCATTCGTTCGATTAAGAAAATTTCGAATTCGGATCTACTCGAGTGTTTTGTAGTTAAATTTGTGTACGGTTCCGTAAATTATAAGATAATTTTAGAAGTTTAATTGAAGTAACCTCCTACTAAACCTACTAAATATTAACTAAATGTGATTTAAATTAATTTCGCAGCGCCGCTGACATGCGGCTCGTTTAAAGGTATTCTCGGGTCTGTTCTAAAATTATAGCTATTAATGAATTAAAAACAACAGAGTGCATAATACGAAAGCTGCATTCTCGTATACACTGTGCTGTTTTTTCTACATGGAAGTGCACTATCGCGCCATACGGAAATTGGAATCAAATTCGAAATTTATGAGCGACTGATAATGTATAAAATTATTATTAATAGTACGAGACAATGACGCGTGTGTTTTAATTTGCGTAATGTATAAAATCGGCACATAAATAATATCGCGAATAAATATATTTCATCACGAAATAGAGATATTATGTATGTATTTGTTTTCAGCTTGCTGTTTACTACTGAGTTAAAACAAAGGTATTAAATAAATCTTAAATACAATTCGCATCTTTTTTAAGCATTTTCTAGAAAATAAGACATTGGCTGGTCGATTTCTAAACCCCTGAAATATTTAACGTGCGGTTTCAATCGAAATCGTTGGAACTGATTCTGAAAAAACCCAATTCTAAATACGTATATGTAAGCGCAGTGAAAATCGGTTTTATATTTTTTATATTTGTTTTTTCGATTATTAAAATATACTGCATTTTTTTTATATCTTTGCATCTAATTAAGATACAGTTATTTTTTAAATTCTCCATAAATTAATAAGTAATCGACATGCGGGCTAATTTGTCACCTGATTTTGTTCTACCTGCGTAGCATGATTACTAAATTTTCCTCTAGAAAACATAAATGAGAAACGATTTGACACTTTAAAAATACTTGTTTTCCAGTTACATCTGCAGCAAATAATTAATCGACGTCTTCGGAGTTCAATTTAAACGATCCAGCTTCCTTAACTCGAGAAATACTTTAAATTCTGACACTGGAACGTGATTTACAAAAGTTGTTGCGTTCCCATAATTCACATTTACTCCAGAAATAGGCGGATTCGTCGTTTTCTCCAAAACTATTTAAATTATTATGAAGGACCATGCTTCAGGTGAGTATAAGATTTTTTCTGTAAAGCGGGCTCTTTTAACACCGTAAGATGCAGCACTACTCGCCCCGATTCTTGAAGTAGCGAGAATATTGGAAACGATTTTTTCCATACTAATATGTATTTTCTTTTTCATCTTTGATTCAAAGTCAGTATCAGAAGACACTTGAGGTATTACGATTGCTATTTACTAATAAATAAAAAATAATAATAATTTAAAGAGACGCATTTTTTCATGTTTTACTACTGAGGTTTGGGTTCACGTCGATAGTACCACCGCCGACTGCTACACTTCGTAAGACAGTCGAACTATACGGAAATTCCAACATCATTTCCTAGGAATTCTGTGTTGCATTCAAGCAGACGATATTGTTGACTAAGTAAAGTAATTATTAAATCATTTTGTAAATGCATAATTTAGACCTGCCAGGTGTTCTTAAAGATTTATAAATAGGTGCTGTAAAAAATTAGCTAGAGAAAAGACAGACGGCTTCTTCTCAGGCTATGATAATATTTCTCTGTCTGTAAACCGCTCTGTTCGAATTAAGAACTGCAGATTATTTTTACACTAGTACCATTTCTGGAACTATACGAAAAATACGTAAAGAGTAACACTATTCTGTGCGTGTATAGGTAAACTGTGCAAGCTACGTAATTCTGAATCATTTCGTTGTTGGTTCTTTTACGGAATAATTATTCTTTTCGATTATCACGTGTAAATATAATTAATAATTATTAAAGTTTCTCCTCAGGAAACCCAATCACTTTGAAATGGAATAGAGACGTGATAAAGCAGGAACACGGATTATAAGATTTCTTTCATGCCGTACCGTTGTTGATGTTAATGGAATGAGAAGGAATAATCTGTAATAAATCTGCCAAAATGGTAAAATGAATTTATAGATTCAGGATTAGGCTATTAGATTTCTCTTAAATATATATATGGGACTGAATGATTGGAGCAAGTCGCGGTGCTTGTTGCAATAACTTAATGAGAAAATATAGGCATGGAAGTGGAATGAAGAAAAAAGCGAATAGAGAAAACGAAAGAAATTCGGGAAATCCATTTGTCTTCTGAATAAGCGGAACGAACTTATTGTTAAAATAGCGGTAAAGGACCGGCAGACCATAATTCAAACCTTTCTAACGTTTCCTTTCATTTTCTTAATGTTATTACTGAAACTACCTTTTTAAAAAATGATTTAAAAACGACACACACACACACACATACACACACACACACACACATACACACACACGCACACAATATTGTATTTTTCGCCGATAATACATACCGCCTACTGAGAAAAAGGTATAACAAGAAATATATAATCTTTTAGCCGATTGTTGGAGTAAATTCAATCAGATTTAATCAGGGCGAAATAGCGACAGTGAATATATTTTCTACCGTTTTAATTTCAAATTACCTTTTCCGTTGTAAAACAATATAGCGCTACAGTTCACAGTTTTTAGTGAGACACGATAATACACCTTGTTTATTCTGTCTATTAAATTGCTTTTTTCACCTTTTTCTTTTTATGGTTACTCGTTTAATTTTTCAAAGTTGATTACTGCCACTTTCATAACTTTTACGAAAATAGTCGCAAATAAATCAGCCCACTGTGCAAACAGGCCACACTCATATCTCATCACCACCATTTTCTAGATAATACCTGTTTATGTATATATATATATATCACTGTCTCATTTTTTTTTCTGTATTGTGGCTATCAAAATCACCTTTTTGAGCTTCTTCTTACATTTTCCTAAGTGTTCTCTCATATTTACAATCGCTTTCGTTTTAGAAGGCACCAAACTTTTCTTACTTAACTTTTCGTCACCTTTTACGCCTCTAGTGCAAGTAGCGGGATAGAGTACTGTAGACCAATAATTAAAATCAACAGAATCAAGCCTTTGTTTGATGAAGATGCTTAATGCACGTATACCTGTTGAGCTTAATCTCAGCTAAGAACCTCCGCCTTTTTTGTATAATTCTTTTAGACGGCGTTCGAATAACTCTTAAAATGTCAGTCATGAATTGTTTGTTTACTCGAGCGAAATTCTTAACATTCGAAGAAATGATTGAAGTATGCCGAATTGCGCAGCCTATTTGTACTGAAAATCGGCGATTTTATTTCAATAGGAATTTTAGGAAGCTTTCACACAAAGATGTGATTCTCTTAAATGTCAAAAAAAAAAAAAAAGCAACATAATGACTGAGGAAAATATTTACTTATAACCTGCCGAAAATAGATATATTTCGTTCAATCACGAATACCGAAGTGTAAGTTATTTTAGTAAACTGTTTTAATGATTAAATACTTATTACTTATATGGAAAAGTTATTGTAACAAAGTAAAACTTAGTTATACTTATCCTCTATATCTTGGAAATTTATTATTCTGTATGTATTTTGGTAAAGCTGATAAAGTAACATAATTTTTTTATTAAGTATTATTATTATTAAAAAAAGACGGCTCTTTCGGTTACTTATCTGGCTATATACAACCGGAGAATACGAGATGTATTAGATTAGGTGTAGAAGTTTAAGGTTTTTCAAGAAGAGGAAGAGGTGTCGATGTGAGCAGTCTTCAGAAAGAATTTCGGAAACTGAGTGAGAAAAATTAAAACAGGATCTTTGAAGTTGAAGTGAGGGACACGATAATAAGATGTGAAATATGTTGAGAAGGTAGTTTTGACAGGAAGGAGAAGTGTGACGATTAAGACGTTGGATTAAGTGAGAATAAATGAGAGGGTATGAGAGATTCTAAGTCGGATAAGGATCATGTTCGTCTTTTTAGATCGAAAGTAACGTAGTCAAATATCAGGGAATTTTTAAATTCAAGATAATTTGTTTTAAAAGCATTTAATATTTAAAGCATGTTATGTTTTTAGTATATACGGCGAACTACTAATGATGAGGTTGAGCATAAAGATTGTGTTCTTAGCTTCGTGGGACTGCTGCAACGTCTTCTGTCAGCTCTATACGCGTTAATGTTCGATTTAAGTTTGTAATTTGTGTACGGTCACCGATACGTAAGATGTATCACCGAATACCTGTCAAGAAATTACATGTTCGTGTGTGGTTGAAATATGTATTTATTTTCTTTTATTTCATTAATATTATTCTTTTCCCTCCTAACGTCATGGAGAATATCCGGTAATATCGAAGAATACATTACGCGTGCGGCCGTACAATCTGTTAGTTAAAAGGAATAATAAAGGATTTTTTCGTCTTGAAGGTTCTTTAAAGTATGTGATATATTTACAAATTTTCTGACACCATAAACCCCAGAATATTGTTTTAAAGTGCATGAGTAATGACAATATCTTTTCACTAAACCTAGAAAAAAAAATAATAACTGCCGTATGCAACAATTGGGCTGGAACAGGCACCTTAAAAAGAATACAATTAGCGCAGGCGAGCAGCGGAGACCTTAGAATATAAAAATTGTTTCCGAATAAGGTGGGCTGATTCTTCCAAAGAAAAAATTACAACAATACATATTTTTTTTTTTTTTTTTTTTTTTGGGAGGGGAGCAAATACAGAAATGTGTAAATTGACTAAATATTGGTATCCTTAATGTATACAGTTTACCCATGTTTTTTCAATTAAAGCTGAAATTATTAATAGTATCTAAGCAATGTTATGTAGTTATACGCGGCATCAACTACTCGTAAAAAAAGGTACCAGTAAAAAAAGTTCTAAAGCGGAAACAAAAAATTAAGTACAAATGACTACGATTTTTTAAATTCGGATACCAAATCAAAAAAATTAAAATAAAATGTTTTTTTTAAAAAAAAATACCGACTTCAAGATTTATTATAAAAATTGAATAAAATTGTACTAAAAAGTAATAATTTAATAAAAATGCGTTAAAAAATGAAAAATAATTACTCCTGATAGGAAAATATATTTCGGAGTGATATAACTTGAGGTGATTATGCAACATTAATATTTATTAGAGTAGGATTCATATAACAGAATAATTAAAAACTACTTTAAGTATTTATTAAATTGTTTCTAAATATTGCAATTCGTTATTTTTTAAAAAAAAAAAACATTTTAGTTTACAATTTTTAGCATTAGACTAAAATTTTTCGTGCTAAAAATCGGGTTTTTGTCACATTCATATTTTCTGTTTTAGAAATCGATTTCTTTATTTTAAACTGCATTTTCACGGTAAAAACATCAAAACATATAATCGCTTTCCTTATTTAAAGCTATATTTCCATGGTAATTAGCAAATTGGTGCTATTTTAAGTCAATCGCCTCTGATATACTAATAAAAAGTAATAAGAAAAAAAAATTATCTAAACGGACCGAATTTTTTTACGTTTTTTGACGAATACTCAGTTTATGTCCACCGATTTTCATCAATATCCACATAGTACCACTGCTGAATAGTATACTTCCTAATGGACAAGGAATCAGTAAAATCGGTCCATATGAATATAAATTATGCGCGAAAAAACATAAAAAAAAAAACATACGCAGGGAACGTATAACCTCCTTGTTTTTGGAAGCCGGTAATAAGCAACACACCGTTGTCGAACAATGTACAATAGGTGTTTAACAGTTTTTAAAGAACAGTTTGGAATTTTTCATGTGGTGACACGTGTTGAGCGTGAAATTGTAATTTTTGTGCAGGACGACGAATGTTCCGAAGGTTTAAATATTTAAAAATAATAACTAAGAATAGGTATTTAGCAGAAGCAGACGGAAATGCCATTTTAGCGAATACGTTATTTTCATTTTTTTTTTTTTTTGTATTTTAAATGATTAAAGTTTAAAATAAGCCCTCTATACTCGTGACAGAGCTTTGCGGATTGTGAAGTTAAGGTTCACAATATACTTAAGGGCCTAATGAACCCGAGGGGAATATTCGGGCTAGTTCCTATCTACTTTTGAGATGATCTGCCTTTACCTTCCACCAGATAATTCTCTGGTATAACCAATATTCAATTTCAGATTATACTTGGAAGCGACTTGGATCCGGAACGAGACAAGTCTCGTATCCATGGCATCTGCTTTTGAAAAATATAAATGTACAGGAAACTTGTTAAAGCCGCGTTTTAATTTTCATTTCACACAATATTAATTGATTGAATGACTCCTTACTGTTATTCATTCTCGTTTAATTAATCATTCCTCCAGCATCCAAAAATGTAGTGAAAGTTTTAAATTTACGAATCTATGAAATTATTCCCTTCAATAATATACTGAACCATGTAATTTTGTCGCTTCCGTACGTGCAATGACATTATTTGTCTGGATTTCCTTTTTTCTTTCTCTTTTTTTTTTTTTTTCCGTATTAACGTAAAATGCAATTGGCGAATAGAGTTATTTTTTATAAATAAAAAAAAAATAAACGAACGTTAAGATCACATCATAAAATAGACTACTTTTCAAAATTACTTTGTAAGTTTCGTTTACATTTATAATGGTATTTTTTATTTTTTTGAAAATATATATGTATATATTTGTCATTATTTACATATTGTCCCGTCAAGCTAAACGCTTGTCGACGAATTTCCTTATATATAATAATTTCTATATCATACTACTTATTGACCTCAATGTGATTTAGAATTTGTTTCTGATAACACATATTGTGTTCTTAGCTGATGATGAGTTATACCCGAAAACGTTTCTAAGTAAGCCTTCATTTTATTCTTAAATCTGTTTGTTATATTTGTATTTGTAATAAATTACTATATTTTATAATTAACAAACAGGATGTTGAAAGATTCTTTATTACTTATCGTATATATATTTGCTCGTGTTGATTCTTGCCGAGTAGCATTGGGCTGCGAGAAGTTAATCGAGCGAATCTTTTGTTATCTGTTATCAGTATTGTCATTTTCTAATCGCATCGGTCGGGTAGTCGGTTAACTGTTCAGTTTTTACCGTCGCTCGGTTGATTATTGATCGTCGATCGTCCGTTTCCCGCTTACCGCGTCGCATGTCGTCGCGGCGAATGTTTAAATTTCTTTCGGTATAATTATTTTTTCGTATTTTTTTTATTAGTCATTTTTCTTTCCATTATATACATTTTTTCGTTTTTGTGTATTTTAGTCGCGCCTAATAGTAGTCGGAAAATATAATCGATGTTATTTATTTTGTTTATTTTTGTCTGCTATAAGTGCGTGAAGTCGGTGGATACTCCGCCAAGAGACACGGTGGCCCGTGGCGTGTAGAGTGGCGGAGTGGTGGCACTAGTTATTTAATTAATTAATTAATTAATTTATTTTTTTGTGATCATTTTTATATATTTTTTCAATTCTCCATAAGATGGCGAAGTCGGAATCTGTAACAATATATACTTATCGCCGTGCAAAACATTTTGTTACAACTTATTCTGTTCTTTTTTACTTATTTCCAACTTATGTATAACTGATCTATTATTTATTTAAATTTTATTTTGTCCCTTTCCTTCCCCTTTGTTTTCATTTTTGTCAGTCACTGCTTTCCGAATCCTTTTCTCTCATTTAATGCTTATTATTATTCCTATATTTTCCTCTTTCTGCAACCATTCCTTTATTTTCCTTTTCTTCACCCCAACTTGTTCCCAGGCATTTTATTTAACAACTGAATTATAATGTATTTGTCAGTCTTTGGCTCCACCATCTTTGTTTTAGCTAACGTCGGTTTGTACAAATATTTTTCCTTCAGCCCGTATACTATTTCTCTTCTTTTCTCCAGTTCTATTTCCTTTCCTGTCATTTTGTATTCTCATATCTTTATAAATAAGTACATTCTTTTAACATATTGCATATGTTTATAATTTTTAAGTTATGAAAATTTGATCGTATCCGATTTGAATGGAACTAAAAGATTGTTTACATATCACACATAATATTTGTTAAAAAACTAGGAGATTACCATACGCTAACAATTTTTATTGCGTTAAATTTCTTAATGTTTGTTTCAAATTTTAAAATTAAGAAGCTTCATTATACAATAGAATTCGGAATTTTATATATATATATATATGTATATTCATATAGCAATGTACGTGTGTTTATGCAACTAACTGTATTTCATAACTGTGTTTGTAAAACTTCATATGTTTATCCGTGAAAGCTTAATACGCGTTTTATAGAATATCATGTATAAACAACTTTCTTAAGAAGCAGCCTGTATCACTTTTGTTACCTGTGTGATATGCGTAATTTACTACAATTATAGTATACAGAAATTCTAAAAACCAGTAAGGAGGGCCCTCTTCTCGAAATATTGTTTTAAACAGAATTATTCTTACCATCATACACAGCGCTCAACAGAATAATAAAAATCTAAAGCTCTAGTTGCGGTTTAACAGAACTAAATCGGTAGGACTGTGTACTGTGATCGGATTCAATTGAATAATTAATTTTTCAACAAAATCAGTAAAATCGTTTAAAAATTATTTTCATCTTTTCGCAGTGAAAAGGCTGCTTCCAAATTAAAAGTATTAAAAAAATTCCTAATTGATAAAGCGTGAAAAAAGAAAAAGGCGAATTATTTTTTTTGTTTCATTTTGGGCGTGTCAATTGGGGAAATTAACTCGGCGTAAGTGAAATATATGGAAGTTATCAGCGGGATATTCTGCCCGATCGAAACACAATTAACTAATCAATTACGCCACGGTAGCTGGCTAAAAAAATTGCATCAGACCAAAAGAAAAGAAATACATCTTTCTTTACTACAAAATATGGCAAGCAATATAGATTGAATGATATATTATATAGTGTCACTTTCGATTTATTGAAATTTCGGTCGTTCTAGAAAAACTGTTAAAACTGACCCACTCCAGAAAAGCTTTTTTTTTTTTTTTTTATTTACCACTCCATGTACAGCATCTTTTGCCAGAAGTGCGGAAAGTTGGGCATTATATTTTTTAATCTGTCTAGACCGTTTGGGTAGAATTATCTTGTAGTTAGCATTTAAGATTAGGAGGTAGTTTGTGTTTAAGCCGCAGGCTTTGAAGGAATGGACATAGAACGAGAAAATTATTAACGAAGATAGGGACGTTGCATGAGAAGCATAGCGGAGCGGAGAGTCCAGACAAAACGTGGCCATGTGAAAATCTTGTGTGTCCGATGCGAAGCCGACACAGAGCGGTCTCGTCAGCCCGGTGCGAGGGAAAGTGATTCCATGGGCAGATGTTGTCTGTGAAGGTGCGATGGTCTGGATTTAGTGCACATGTCTTGCTACAGAATCCAGAAAAGTTTTTTGGTTAGATATTTAACGTCTGATAATGGGGTCCTTATATTCGAAGCAGGTCGCACTTGGGCAAAGTCCGAACTGTAGTCAATTGACAACTCGGCGATAAGTTCTTGGGTAATGTTTGCTGTGAATGGCCGTGCATTGTCATGCAACAGTTGAATTGCTTTCTAAATTTTTATCTCTCTCCTTAAATTGATAAGTGTTTCCAGTAGTTTAGGCCGTTAATGGTCTGTCCACGCTCCATGAATTCCACTAAAATAATGTGATCCCTTTATTGTCTCAAAACATCAACATTGGACGGATTTTCTATAAGATTAAACTAATAACGGCGCAATAACCAAACTAGTCTCGTTTTAAAGGTAAAACTATTACATTTAATAATTTTTTGTTGCACAGTGGGAGAGAATGACGTTTTTTCATGTCTTTACTTTGACACATAAACTCGAAAAGCGTCACGAAATGGAACGTCACAGAAAAGCGTTACGAAAATTTCATGTATTTACTTAGATACGACTGATTACTAATAAGAGAGCATTTAATGAGACCGATTTTCCACATACGCGAGTGTGCATTCAACAGAAGTAGATAAAAGTGTTTCCTATAACGACTTGTAAAGACCTGTGAAGATCGTAGGTTTGTGTAGTTCACACGTCATTTCCTCAATATTACCACCGCTAACGATAATGATGTAAATAAGGAACCTTGTACTAGCGGTAGTTAGTTGTTAAATGTATATTTTTGCGCACACGTCGCGATATAATATGTATAAAGGAAATCACAGGTTTCACGGCGACATTCTGATGTCGACAGAGGCCGTGAAGCGAACGACATTCTAATGTCAGTGGATGCCTGAATGGCTGTACAAAGCTCACTTTTAAGGGAAAACATGAAAATGTCTTACTGTGTTGCGGACTTGTATATAAGCTGATTTCAAAGATTCTGCAGCAAGTAGATAATAGACTTTATGAGCTAATTTTTACTTCATTTTAAACCCAACTGTCATCGATCTTTTGCCTTTTTTATTTATTTTTAATTTTTATTTTGTAATGTAAATGAAAATAGTTCAATGAGAAATATATATGTATTTAAACTTGCTCACGAACAAAGCATTCGGATCGGATTACTAACAAAAATAAAAAAGGTGTAAAGTCTAATAAAAATAACTATCTTTCTCACTATTTCTAAACTACCATTTTAGCTAAAATTTTATAATTTCGTTTTATTTTTCATCTGAAAATAAAACTAAATTTAAATTAAATTGTACTAATTATGTATTTTTAAAACATTTTTAAATTTTTAAAGAGGTCGCTATTTGATTTTCTTTATGAAACAAGGTATTTCTTAAATCTACTGCCTACTGTAGAAGATTTTACGTAATTATATCACTCCTTCTCCAAATATCCTTCTGGATCCGCCCCTGCTATAGTTGATTAGGTTTGATAAGGAGTTTGTTCTCATGAGTTTCTTTAACCCTTTTTTCCCTTTTTTTAATAACGTCCGAACAATCTTTGGATCACCATGGCACAAGTTTTGGGGAGTTCGCGATTGGTTTTAATGAAGAACTGCATTTTACAGCCTGAATTAACGACTCTGTTATATGCTGAATATCTTGAAATACGTGAGACGAATCTTTGTACGAGATGATGTTTAAGTTACACGTAGATAGAACTAATTTGAATTTTGACCAGTTTGTTTTTTTTTGGAATCCATTTAGAAAGCAGCACAGGTCGAGAGCTGAATGGAAAGAAGTTGTAATGACTGACAATAATTGGGACATGATCACTGCCTGCTAAATCGGAATGATGAAAAATGGACAACAAGGTAATTAGTTGAGGAAATCAAAATGTTAGATCAATGTTGAAGAGGAAAAGTTAAAATGGAAGAATGAGCATTGAAATCCTCGGAGAAAATTGAAAGAGAAAGAATAACTTTAATGGGGTGGAGGAGATCGTCTGGCTTAATTGACTGATTCGGTGGTATGTGCGCTGTGCAAATTGATAGTGGAAGGCGAATAAAAACGGTTGTCGCTATAGTCTGAACATTTGGGTGAAGATTTATTACATGGAAAGATGTGTCTGAACGAACAGCTATGAAGACCCCATCATGGGCACAGCCCCTGGGAACTGCTGTAGGCTGGAGAACACTGTAGTTTTTTAGTTTTAACGGTTTTGATGATTTCAGATGCGTTTACTGAATGCATAAGATAAATGGATTATAATTAGAAATCAATAATAAGAGGTCCTCTAAATGAGTGTACATTCCATTGCAATTCCAAGAAATGAGTAGATGATCCATCTTTGAACAAGCGATTTGTACCCGTATATAATTGAAAGACGGGGATGTTTCAGTTTGAGGAGATCTCTGACTGGTGGTCAGGGTCTGTTCTTTTTATTTTGTTCATAATTTTAGTTATCTTAGTTTTGATTGAGCGGCGTTTTAAAAGAGGATAGTTTTCTCGCATCATCAGTGTCAGACCATCCAGATCAGTGGTGAATTGGGAGGCGAGTTATATCTTTACGACCTTTTCACATGTTGATAAATAAAACAAAATTGGTCATTTAAGGTTAATAGTTTAGAAAGTTTCGACGAGGCTTCAGAAGACCTAAACAATATACGAAATAACAGTGAAATAGAATTCAGGGAAATTCTCAGGAAGACCAAAAAATTATCAAGAAACGTTAATATTAATGCGTCGTTGTCAAAAAACGTTTGTATTGTTGGTACTCAAATATATGTGCACGGATTACTGCCTCAGTTAAATCGGAAATTTGAGTGTGTACACAATTGGAAATATTTTCAATAATTTAAATAATGTTTAATTTTCACATACTTAAAATGTTTGTAATTGTAAATACGTTCAATAATTCAAATTTTCTAAATTTTCTCAGAGTTTTTGTGTAATTTTTAAAAGTTCCGAAAAATTATTATTATTTTCTTTTTTTGAAATATCCGAGTCATTTTTCAATCTTTTTATAGCATCTCAACTTGCGAGCCTCAATTATAGCAGCGATAATGCCGTGTGCAGCGTACTGTATCGTACGGTCACCGCATTTCATTGCAACACGTTTCGCCGCCGACGTCACAACAAAAAAGGTGTTTGTTCTAAAAGTTGAGAAAAGTTATATTAGAAGATTATTTATTATAATTAATTTATTTTATAATTTTATCTTAATACTTACAGTATCAAAAAAAGGGGGCGGGACAAGGGCGTCGGCAGCCGATGGGCCAGGGGGGGGCAAGATGAGTTGCCAGCCGCCGGGGGGGGGCAAGATGATAGAAAAAGGATATGAGTTATAGAAAAAATAAAATTTATAAGTTGTAAAGGCTTAATATTTTATTAAACAAGAATAAAATCTTAATTAAAACATAATTTTCGTGGGTTTCTGGCAAATTATTCGTGATTACGCGCCCATGAATACTGATTATGGCCAGTTGATTAAAAAGCTTCAAGGTTCCGGGGGGGGGCAGCTGCCCCCCTGCCCCCCGTTGGCGACGCCCATGGGGCGGGACAAAATTAATAATAATACGGTAAAATAAATAACTGTAAATAAATAAATCGGCAAATATAGATATTATTCTCCAAATGGCGGTTTAATTCCAGTACTTTTTTATGAAAGTTTCGAATAAGTTTTTTATATTTGAAGGTTTGTTACATTGATTACTAGCGAATATGCTAATTGGTTTAAGAATTATATGTGTTAATGAAACGGATTTAGGTGAATTTAAAAATTAAAAGCCATTTTCTCGGAAAATATGTGATTCTGAAATCAATATCAGGAAAATGGTACATAGGTTAAAGAAGAACAAGAAACTATAGAGTGACCTTCATGTGGTTACCCAGTTTGGAATAGGTATGAACTGGTTTACTCTCTGGTAAGGTCGGAAAAGTAAACAGAATAAAACAAATTGATATAAAAGAATATTTATTAAATAACTGGAAAGCATCGAATGAAGAGGTCAGCCGACGCAAAGCCAAAATTTATAAGTACTCTTTGGCTCGGGTTGCTGCTTCTTCTTCTACAGTCTTCTTCAAAAAAATCCCATCCTCTAATCTCTTGCCTTTGTGTAAACATTTTCATCTCAGATTTTGGTCGAATATGTACCCTTCCTCCTTTTCTAATTGTCGCTCCTTTTATCTGTCAGTTCAGCCTAATCTTCCTTCAAATCCTTGGTTCCTTCTGTTTCCTTCACTTCCTCGCTCTGTTGTTGTCTCCATCGTGCGTTTGCGCTTAAACCATTCCTTGCTACCTTCCTCACGCTTTCGCCTCTCGTTGACCTCTTCCCCATGTTGTCCTCTCCATTCAAACGATGCGGTTGTTTGTGACACCGATCACGTGTTCTTTGAGTGCTCTGCTCTTTCGGTGGAGCGCTCGGCTCTATATTCCCACTTGCTTGGGCTGGGGCTTCCTGCTCCTTTTTGTGCTCGTTATACCCTGTCTTTTCCTTCTACACTTATTATCCCCTCCATTGTTTCCTTCTTATTAGCGATAGCTGATCGCCTCACTGTATAACTTTCGTTTTCCCTTAATTGTTTCTGGGTGAAGGTCCTCGGTTGACGAGCCCAATTAAAAAAAAAAAAAAAAAAAAAAAAAGTACAATAAAAAAATCAATCGATTGACATTCGTAGTTCATGGCAGAGATTACATAATACATATCCACGGTATACCTACCTTTTTGTTTTATAATACGGCCCTGAACTTCATGGCTATTAAAATATTAGAATTGTTTCTAAAAAAATAATATTCAAGATTAAGCCTATTTGCAAGAGTTCACTTTTCGCTAAATAACTGATAATAAAAAAATCAAAAAAAATCAATAAATCACGGAAAACGGACAAATCTGTTTAACGAAAAATTGAGCTCGATAGTTAATTTAAGAAAAAATAAAGGGAGACAGTAACTGAAATGTTTGCAGATTTTCTCATCAGAATAAAATGTACAGCCGATAAGGAATTTTATTGTTCTTATTTCTACACTAATATAAGTTTGACGAGAGAAAAATCCATTAACACAAACATATATATATATATATATATATATGTTTACTCTTTAGAGGTGCTTTAGACAATTCAATTTAAACACATCGAGTCTAATGTAACACAGTTCAAGCACAGACAGTGACACTTTTCCACGTTATCGCTGTCAAACTATATCTTTCAATACCACACCCATACAACAACAGCAAGAACTTGAAGCCGCGGAAGTTGATTGGTGAAATGATGTGGTATATTACCGTTATATTAAGTTATCCAAAGAGACAGATAAATTAACGAATTCCTTTTATGCTCTCACTGTAGCTTCATCGGTCTGTATTAATGCTACTTTCTTGCTGTTTACACCGATATCTTAGTGTTCAAATCTTCATAAACGATATTCTTTAGAGGTCATAAGGTTAGTGTTCTGCATTGGCGAATAAATGCGCCCTTCCTATGGTAATAAATAGAAACATATGGCATATGACAGATATCATTTGTATATTCTAGAAAAAAGAAATGACTTATCATAACTGAACATTATTATTATTAATATTATCTTTTTTTCTTATTAAAAATCATCTATAATCTTATCCAAGCTGACCATATAGCATTCCAATGAATAGTAAAGAATATCCGGCATGATTCTTTTCTGTCGTTCTTATAATACTCAATTAAATGTTTGTTTTTTTTTAAACATTGATAAACTTTGTTTTGCAAGGGTAATTCTGAACTAAGGAATTACTATGTAATAATGAGTACTTGATAACAAAGCACCCATCTAAAGCTTTAAACGTAGCCTTTCATAATTATGTACATTTATCTTCTAAGATATTTTATTTAAACATCTGTAGAAAATCTAAATAACCTATTCTTATTTAAAAAAAAGGAAACCAAAGTATTTGTTAAAAATGAACGTAAATGTTGATTATATAAATGATTAGTTCTAAAGGAGTGGTATGGTAAAATTAGATTAGAGGTGAAATGTTTGTGTTTTTCTGGAAAAAAACTGATATCGACCCACTTCCGATCGGAAAAGAAGAAAATTCAAAAAATAACACTTAAGGTAAGTGCAGATTGCGTGGTCAGAATTTGCAAATTAGGTCTGCTTCAGATTTCGATCACTCCATTGAAATTTACCTTTACTAGTGTTTTTTTGATTTTTTTCTTTCTCAATCGCCAATTGAGAAATATTAGCTTTTTGCCGAGAGAACCCAACAGCATATACGCACTTCACTTTAATCAACTAATTTTACCATACTACGTCTTTAGCACTAATAATTCTTATATATATATATACACATATATATATATACATATATATATATATATATATGTATATAAATTACAAGATAATTTTTAGGCCGGCCCCCATTAGATTTTTTAACGAAAAAATGTCCAAAAAATGTCCCAATTTTATGTAACGAAAGTTAAATGTTAGGATAGGATTTTTGTGATTATTTTATTATGCCGGTAAGAATGACGTCGTAAATTTTGATCATTTTATACAAAGTATAGAAGAGAAAGAGGTAGAAATGTAAGCAAGAGGGGTCGAGGCCAAAGTGCCCTAAAGTAAACTATTAAAAATGAATATAAATGATTGATAATTTAAAAAATTTATTTTTTAGTTTTTTAAAATTATCAGTCATCTATATTCATTTTGGTTAATTTACTTTAATTTTCTTACTTCCAAGTGAAAATTGGTTATTTAGATTTCCTGCAGACATCCGAATAATATAATGCTATATATTTATCTTTATTAATAATTTTTTGTTTGGTCTTAGAATTCTGAAAATAAAATTTTCCCCTGAAAAGGCGCTTCTATATATTAATTTGTATTCAAAGATATTTGATATAGTGTTTATAATTTTATTAATTATAACAAACCGGATGTGTACGAATACACTAAATTTAATTTTTAAGTATTTGCACTTGAAGAAGAACGCGTTGAAGTTCAACAGTGGGATAATGTAATCAAATATTTAGATGGAACTGAAAAAATATTCTGAACGTGTGTTGTAGAATTTATTCCGCATTCTTTTATGGCCTATTCGAATGACTAGGTTATTATTTCCAGTTTTCCATAAACACGGTTTTAATTAATTTTCCCACAAGATTCATTTCGCTTCCAAATAACTGCTTTATTCGTTTTACTTTATTCATCTTTTCCCGAGTATCGACGCATTATTTGATTCACCTATTTCCTTTAAGTACAACTTTGCGTTTGCCCTTTTACGAAAAATTCTGTCTTCAGTATTCTTCTTTATTTGAATAGTTAATTAGTTACGTTTTAAAAGGAGAAACGAAAAAAAAAAGAAATGAAAAGGTCAGCAAAAATATATCCGCACGTTTATTTGGTAAACACGTAAATTTAGCGGTTTCTTCCTTTCTCTGATTACAATCCGCTCCAACTTATTTCAGTCTGTTTCATTCTGTTTCGATCGTTGCAACTCATTTAAATTCTAGAACATTATAACTTGAATTTAACCCCTATATATTACAAAGGTGCATTTTCAGAATAATAAATTCCTTTTGTAAAATTTTCAATAGTATATCTAAATATACCATGTTATATTTTTCCTACGGAATAGCTTTTAAAACCTAGTAGTTTTATATTTAAAAGCTACTAAAATTTCTTATTTTCACCAAAATGTTTAAAATTTATAGATTGTTTTTTGAAATTTGTAATACTTTCTTTATAAACTTATTTTTCTATACCGACGCTTGCTCTTTGTATTTTTCTGAATCTACCACAACGTATTTCCACAAAATGGAATTTATGGAATGACGTTTTACTGTTTAGAACTTGTGAAAAACAAAACACGAAATATCTACCGAACAAAAAATTAAATCTAACGTGGATCGCAATTTTAAAAAATGTTTCAAAGAAGTACCATTATTGCAGAGAATCGTCAAAATTTTATTATTTAATGGTGTGTAGTATTTTCAGAGAGGCGTGATTTAAAAATATCAACATATTCCGGCTAAATAGAAAGGAAAGAAAAAGAAAGGAGAAGAAACCTAAGAAACGTCACAGCACTAGCGTACCGAGGTAATCAAGATATGTTTTTAATGATTTTATTTATTATCGTTATGATACAGTGACTTGTCGAAATTTGTAGTTCCTACGTCCTAATGGCTATTTTGCAAGTGATGGTACAACAGTTGAGATGGATCTTAGACGGTGGTGTAGGTTAAAAGTAAAGTTATCGAAGTGTTTTTAAACAGCTAATTATTCGTACCAAATAATGAATAATTGGGTGATGAATAGACTGATCAGTATTTCAAGCACGTTATTTGCTAATTAAACTGTACATTCATCACAAAGTAATTATAATACAAGGAGATACAATTATTTCTTATATATTTCGTTGTTCATTAAGCATGTACACCGGCTGCATATATAAACCTTGTCAACATTTTGATGTATCTGAAACAGTTAGATTTCCTTAATTTCAATCCATACTGAAACTGCACCAGATCTGTAAAGGTTGCTAATTTGGAAAAGATATTACTTCATTGTATTAAAATTTGTAATGTACATATATGCACACACGTACAATGACATCATCATCACCGTCATTAGCACATCGTATGCATAGACTGTGTCAAATATATGTAGTGTGTATCACAACTCCACACATGTTAATGTGTTGGAGGGTTTTAAATCTTCATACCTTCAAAAAGTTCCTAGAAACATACATAGCAGTCTCAACACATGCCAGAAAACAGCTCTGGTAAAATATACATTAAATGCATCCTATGTAGCAATTGAATCGATTGAATAATAGCGTATGTTACTAGATTAATCAGTTCTGGATACGGAGCAAACACAAATTTGAAAATTGTTAGAGCAAAGAGCAGAGTAGAAGTCGACGAAATTGTTTCACTTAGTTACTTATTTTCAAAGTATCTCACTAGGATCATGCAAACGAGAATGCAAATAAAACCCTAATAAGAGTTAGTGTGGTGGTTATTTCGATTAGATGAATGTTATACATCCTCCAAAATCTACATGTTAAAACATATCCCCCTCGTATATGTCGCTACCGTAGTTATTTACCGTAATTATTTCGGTTGAATATATATCGATGCACCTTTTAAATTATATAAGAGCGATAGACGTTTCAGTCAGAAATAAAATATACATCAAACTATATACTTGAATACACACATTGATATCAAAGGTTAGTATTCAATCTAATTTGAGTTAGACGCGCATCAAAGTCCATACAAACAAACATAAGAAGCGCAGCAATATTGATGTTATTGGCCGTGGTCCGTTTAGGTACAATAAAGCACATTCACAAAAGCATACAGACATAAATAAAGGTTTTAGTATGGGTTTTCAAAAGTGTTAAAGTTGGCTAGTCGACAACAAATGCATCCATAAAAGCACATAACATATGAGCATATCAAACAACTATGTACAGGTAAGAAAATTAACGGTTAATACATTGTCGAAAACGCAGGTGAACATATTAATGTGCGAAATAAACACGTGTACAAGTTGGTAAATTATCATGTTGGTTAGACAACAGCAAGTGTATCATCAAAGCACACGCAAACAAACGAACATTCAAAGCAAGTATAGGTTAGAAAATTATTAATTTGTTTGTCTGAAGCCTAATCCCTATTTTGTTTGTTGAGGCATGACTATTCGTAACACTGAAGACCTATGTGTAAAACTTTCGAAGGATTTGTAACTGGTGTAGAACATTGCAGCAGCATGCACTGGTGAGTCTGATGTAAAAGGGGCATGGTTAGGGAATACTTTCTCCTGATGATAGGTCTATCAAAGAGGGACTTAATCATGAGACTAAACACTTACTTTTGATCGGCCAATTTTCCAAAAGTGACATTTAACATGTTCAGATTGTTACAGGTTGTTATTTGGCCAGTTAAAATTTCCTCTTCGCCCGATTTCTACTTAATTAACACGATATAGAATGTGCAACTTTATAAGTAACGACAAAATATTTCTCAGATTACGAGACTTTTACAATATATTGTTGAAAAATTTGACTTGCGCGTCGCGTTAATCGTGATCTGAAATTGCATTTCCTGACCGTATTTTTCCGTATTCCGTCAAACTAAGCACTTCCCCTTCCGGTGAACGACTACTTTTATTCATGCATCACGGCCGACGCCTTGGGTGATATTCTTCTTAATCCTGTTACAATGATTTCCTTGCATGTTTCACGAGCGCTGATATGTTTAAATATTGGTGAATAGATAATAATTGTTCCGGTACGTTTAATTTTGGTCCGAAAAAATTGTTTCCTTTTTCCATCACCGTGCGTTTTGATTAAATATCATTTTAACTAGAGCGCCGACAAAAATCATCGTTTTAGTTGTAATGATAATAGGGAACAGAGTAAAGATATTATCTGGAAAAAGGTTAACGAATACTAAGTGCGACGTGGTTTTCGCTGAAAAATTCAATCGTACAATCGTGAAAAACTCCTTACGTATTTGAAAGAAAGTTATATATTTACATATTTTATTAAGACACGTTTAGAAAGATTTCTTTTCTATTTTTAAACATGTGGGAATATAGGTTAAAACGGCTTTGAGTCAGAGCTGGTGGTGTTCAACCTACATACACCACTATCACTACTGACGGTTCCAAAGGGCCAAACGGAATCGTTTCCGCCTCTTTTTTGTCCTGTCTTCAGTTGTATTTTGAGTCTTTTAAACTTCCCACCTTTCGCTCAATTTTCTATGCGGAAACTATTGCCATTCTACGTGCTGTCCTCTTTGTCCCCTCATCATTCGGTTTTCATAAAACGTACCTAATCACGGATTCTAAAAGAGTGATTTACAGGTTATTACATCTAACCTTTCTTCTACCTCTTTCGATTATATAATACTTCTCATACGCTTCCTCATCCGTGATAATTTCCTTCTTTACTCGATCGGGATCGATCTTTTGGGGATTGCTGGTCATTTAGGTATTTGAATAGTGGATATTCATTATCCTGTTCTTCCATTTCTCGTGGCAGATTTTTGGACACCTTTTCAGCTCATAATATTGTTCTTTTTCCCTTAAATGATTCCCACTCCCAGACTACGGCTCAACTCCCGTTCTTCTTTATTTTCTAATCCCGCCTTCTTTTACCTCTCTATTCAACTATCTCATCCATATCCATAGTTTTCACTCTCTTAAACGTTTCACAATTTCGGCTATTTGTCGCCTTCGCGTTAATCATAGTCTCTTTCCTACATCATTTTCTCTCGGTTTCCATCTGCTTCTACTTCATTTCGTCCTTTTCATCCCATTTCCACGTACTTTCTTTGTGACTCTGATACCCTGTTTTATTTGAACGTTTGATTTTTTTTGCTGAACAATCTCGTCTTCCTACTCTTCTATAACTCGATATTCCTAACTCATTGTAGTGCTTCTTAAATTTCCTCATTTCTCTCTACTTTTGTTATTCCTACCTTCGAATTATTTTTATCTTTTATTCCTAATAGTTTAAGAATATAGTTTTATTTTCTTCTTACTATTTCTAGGAGTAATGCCCTCGCTGACAAACCCATAAAAAAAAAAAAAAAAATAGTTTGCCATTTTTTCTGTGGGTAATAATGTGTTCGATATTCTTTTATCATTATTATTTTTCTAAATTTTATCGCTATCGACTTGTTTATAGCAAATAGCATCATCGTTTCTTAAGCATGGTTTATTATTGAATTTCTCCCATCGAAGACGGAAGAAAAAGTGGCGAACCGCTTAACCGCGCGTAGGATGTTTTATTTAGCAAAAAAAAAAAAAAAAA
Organism: Icerya purchasi; assembly: GCA_039619475.1. NCBI lineage: Eukaryota > Metazoa > Arthropoda > Insecta > Hemiptera > Monophlebidae > Icerya > Icerya purchasi. Next base: position 92,457,458 of record CM077116.1, on the reverse strand, counting down.
AACTGAAAATTGCGCCATTTTGATAGCGGGAAAATTAGTCGGTAATTTGCTCTTGTTCGGATTATTCGTTGACGACGGAAAACGGTAACCGTAATTATCTCTCTGAAAAAATCGAGAAGCGACATCTTCGGAATTAGCGGAGATCTTTTGAAAAGGTCGCATTGCGCGCAAACCGCAAGCTTTCGCAAACAAAATTGTTTAGAAATTCGAACTGGAGAGAAAGATAGCGGAAGTGGGTCTAGCGTATTATCCAATGGTAGGCAAGCTTTCGTTCGTGCATAAGCTGCATTGTGCTCGAAAGTGCCAACTACCATTCGGCGTTGCTTGACTTGTCCTAGTCGTCCGGGACCCCCCCTGTGTGTTCTGTTCCTGATATCTTCAATTCTAGCCATGTTATTTTTACGACTTAAAGTCATATGACTAACAATAAAACCGGCAGGCGATTGCACGCACCCACTCACACATATTTATGTCAATACGTGTGTAACTACTTTTGATTTAATATTAAAATATAAATTTTTGCACGTGTAATTGTGAACGGTAAAAAATACCATTTTAGCGCTTAATCCGTGTCCGTATTTATATTTATGAGTGAATTTTGCAGAAAGTTACCGGGAAATAATAAAAGTTAACCAAAGTTCAGCTAAAACCCGTCCTTTATTCATTACGCGTGCAACGCACTCATTTTGAGAGTTGAAGTAACGGAAACGATATAGCGATGCGATTAAGCCGTCAAAATTCTCTGAAAAACTAGCTTCACCCGCGTCATAATTAATTAGCGATTTTCATTCATTACTTCTTTACCTTTTTTATCCTTTGTCGGTAGGCCTCCTGACACACTGAATTAGTGTATATGTTGGTTATCCGTTACTTGTACCATTTCTAATGTAGAGATTTACCTTATAAAATTACCTCTTCTCATAAACTGTTTTTATTCTTGATATTAAATGAGTCACATTGCCGAGTGAGATGATTTATTGTTTCGTAGTATTCCAGTTAAGGAAATAACACAATATATTTATATTCAATTTTAAAAATTAAAATTTTTAAAAACCCCGACTAGTTTCGGGGATATCAATTTATATATTTATGGTGTATACTAAAACGAATAAAAATCTTAGTATACACCATGAATATATGAATTAATATCCCCGAAACTAGTCGGTGTTTTAAAAAATTTTAATTTTAAAATTTAATGTACATATTGTGTTATAAAGTTTAGCGTTTTATTTCTTTAATTCAATGTTAATACAATAAGTTTGAATTGTCATATTAGTCTATTCGAGTTGTTTGCATCATACCTGCGTTTTTGTATAACCATTCCGCTGTTGTTATTCCCGTTGTTAATCGAATTGTTTGCGCAATATAATTTTCCGAAAGATTATTATTTTTAGATACCACGGTTTCGTTTTTTTTTTGTTTTTCGTTTTTGTTTTTTTGTATTTTGTAGTAATAGTGCCTTTCTGTATTGTTTCTCGAAATGAATTTCTGGAATACGTTTATTTTTTTTGTTGTATAAAGACGTTATTACTGAACGGGAAGCGGGATATTTTTCGCTAAAGGCGGTTTTAAAAAATGTTCTGGGCTGATTTTAGAGGCGACGTCCTCATTAAAATTTCAATCCTGTCATTGTAGAGGACATTGAACTTCCTTTCTAGAGGGTATCTGTTTAGTTAACAAACATGCTGTTGATAATTTGAGTAAATTTATTCGTATACGTCCTGTAGAAAATATGCTAAGCAAAACTATTGGCTACACCTCTGTTAGATAATTTATTGACGAAGGAATTATATATCTTACAAACCCCATGAATTTGGTTTTAAATATAGGTTTAAATTTTAGTTACAAAAAAAAAAAAATCAATAACAAGATCAACCAATACAGACACGCCTTTGTCACATGTTTTAATAAATATTACTCCCGATTACAAGCTATATATAATGGCGCTAAATTATTTAACTTTTTATCGCGTGATTTAAAAATCGACCTGGTACATTACAAAAAGCACGTAAATGACTGATCAATTATAATTTATATATAACAGAATGATGTTTATCTTTTGTATTTATAATTCTTTGTTTTTATGCCTCCCGAAATACTTTTAAATATTTCTAACCAAGGCATACACGTAAGTATAAATATGGATTAAAGGTAAGAGTGAGAGCTCAATTAATATCTAAAAATATATATTCGTAAAATTATTATTATTATTATTATTATTATTATTGGAGTTTTGTGTAATAATAATAATAATAATAATAATAATAAAAATTTATTTGATTTGATTTGATTTTTTTTTTTTTTTATTATATTATCTACTCGCTTGCCGTTAATAACTGCCAGGGTCATTATGGCACGGTGAGCATAGGAATTATTAGAGTTTACCTAAAAGATTACTTATGTTGAGGAAAGATAGCACAGTTTGAACTTGTTCTGGGCGATTGGACAAAAGAATGTGTAGCGGTTCGTCCTTATTTCTTCTTAATTGTTTACATTGTTTCAGGAGGTGCTTGACAGAACGAACCACTGCTGCATTGCAAAATGGGCAAGAAATTGGCGGAGGGGCTCTCTGAAGGATATGATTATGGGATAGGATGTGTGTCCCAGTCTCAACCTAGTAAGAACAGAGAATTATTTTTTGGACATTTGGATCGGTGGCCACCAAGATTCAGTGTTTCGTTTTATATTCCTTGGAAAGGTTACTTGTTGGGATCAGGATGATATTCAATGTTCTTTCACACTTCTATGTAGGAAGGAAACTATTTGTAGAGATGGAGCAGTAAATAGCATAGCCTCTGCCCCAGACAACGTCGCTTCGGCGACTCGGTGTACACATTCGTTTCCGGCTTTTCCAACATGTGCTGGCACCCAAAGGAACCCTACTTGCATTCCTTCTTGGGTAAGGCGATGTGCTGTAGTCCTTATTTTGTATACTAGTGGACCGGTTATGGTAAGTGACCGAATAGCTTTAAGGGAAGCTGGAGAATCTGTAATAATTATATATTGTTTTTTATCGGACTCGCACCTCTCGCAAGCTTCCAATCTAAAGAGGATTCCATATAGATTCCAATGCGGTGCAGTGATCATGTAGCCTCATTGCTTGAACTTCACCTGAAATTAGATAGGCACATGCTGTGGGAGTGGACACTATCTCGGCGACATCTGCTTTTGTTCCATCTGTATAAACGTGTGTATCGTGTGTGTAAGTTTGTATTTTTTCGATGCCTTCCTGGCGAACTGTATATTGGTCCTCATTAGATGTACGGTGGTTCAAGAGTGATAAGTCTACATGATTTGGTTTGATTATTATTATTATTATATTATAGAAAAAATTAAAACATAATAATATACATAGTGGATATATGTCTTAAAAGGATTTAGGGAATTCCTAACAGAAAAATAAATAAAGTGTACCTTTATCAGATCATTTGGATGAAAAATAAAATATGTTAAAATTGCTGGAGTAACATCTTTTAAATTTTATTACTCAAAAAATTTAGCTTGCATATAGAGAAGCTGGCCGGAAGTTAATTATTAAGTAACAATTATTTTGATTTATTTTCAGCGTTCTCTCTATTCTCATCTTAATACCATTAGACTTAGTACATCGTGAAACGTTTAATTTCATAATACCCGCTATTATACCATATCAAGGGTATGGAACTCACTTTATTTCTAATATCGATTTGGTCAAAAAGAAATGTTTTTTTTTTTCTATTTTTTTATTTGGGCGTCACCTATGAATATTAATGCAGCGTAAGTGAAATTTTTGGAAGTGCTAATGTGCGGCAGCGAGATTCGAAACATGCCCTTCCTGAATCAAATGGCACCGCCTAACCAGCTACGCTATAGCAGTTGGTTCAAAAAGAACTTAAATATGACGAGCTTTTGAATCGTAATGGTTTCAAGTATAAAAATTATTAGTATAAAAGTTAATAGCATCGTTAAAATCGACGTTGTCCATGCGACTTAACCTAAAGTAAACTTCGCCTGCCGGTTTTATTGTTAGTCATATGAGTTTAAGTCGTAAAAATAACATGGCTAGAATTGAAAATATCAGGAACAGAACACACGGGGATCTTTGACGACAAGGACAAGTCAAGCAACGCCGGTTGAGAAGCGTCGGGAAACCTAATTACTTTTTAAATCTTCCACATTACATGTTGCAAACTGTAAAAATTAAAAATGGAATAAAAAAATTATGCTCACACCGATTTCTTGGTAGTGCGACCGGTTTATGAGAGCCTTTTATAATATTTGTAATAAGTTTGCTTAAGGTGCACGATTTTTTTAGGTAGCTATTTTGACCTTCCGTAAGCTATTTCAAAGTGTTCTTTACAGATTTCTGGTTCATTGCGCGGAATACAGGTAATTAAAAATCTAAAAATAACACCTATTCAGAAAATTTGTGCTTACATTTAATTCATATGACGGAGAATCACGTACGATTCTGAAAGTTTAGGTGAGAAGCCGGTTAGAGCACTGGCATATCAGCTGGAGCAGTTTGTATCTTCAACTGTTGTCACGTCGACTACAACGCCTACATATTGATATAAACGGCTCCGCGTTTCAGATGAGAATTATCTATCTGGTGACTGGTTGTTACAGGTAGATCGGGGTGTGTGCGTAGCGCAGCTAGCAGAGAAGATCTGCTAATTGTTTAGTTTTACGGTTGCTCGATTCGTGATAAAACGTTGTCTGTGCCTTCGCTAATTATTATTATTATTCGTCCGCTGAAGAGAAGCGATCGTTAATTGACGAGTTGCCGCGTCAGAAATTAAGTATTAAAATCTAATCAGTAGTCAAAAAAAAGAAAAAGAAATACCGTTCGTTTCTTACTGCGATATTTCTATACTTATAAATCGTAAATTATCTGCTCGTAAATGTATTGTCTAACGTTAAAGTTTTATACTTTTCGCATTCTATCAAAAGCCGTGCAAAGAACACTCTTCGAGTGAGATATGTAAATTAAAAACGGAAATTTTAAGAAAATTTTATTATTCGTATCGCGGGGCGGTACGGTACAACGCCCGAACCAAATTTTCGTATTGAAGACCAGAAAATCGTAATAGGTGCTCAACATATAGTAGTGTAACATCGAGAAAACCCGAACTATATAAACATAACATTGATCAACATCTCGGAATGTACGATGGCAATAAGAAAAACAACATCCCTGGAGTACAAGGTATTGAAATAATTAAAGCCTCAGTTGCGCAGGATCGGCAGTGATATCCAGAGACACGATGGACCACCTGAAAAACGTACGGCTCGATAAAGCAAGAGCTATTATCGAATATGGGAAAAAATAAACGTTATAATTATTTTATTTATTCATTTTTTTTTTATTCTTCATAAATTTCCTAAGCAATTTCAAGTAAAATCGAAAATATGTCGGGAAACAAGTTGACCGTTCTCGAAATGACCAGAATTGCAGATGTTGCCTTTTTGCTGAATAATCGATAAATTTCGCGGGAAATTTCAATAGAGGTTTGAAATGATTTTGCATTTAAACAGAAATATGCACGGGCTACCAACACGTTGGATACTAAAAGACATAAAAAGTCGGAGCAGTTCGAATGGTCCAAAATGGATTTGGCTTTTAGCTGGAGCATTATATCTGGCAGTGTTGGTCATCGCGTCTGATGGCCAATTTAAATTTCAAATTACTGGGCGAATAGCGGCGGCTCATTTATATTCGGAGAGTTTTGAACAGTGTGACGGCTTTTCCTCGCCAATCGAAATTAAACCTTTCAAGTGACAAAAACGACACAGACATTTTGACCCTTTTTTTAAGCTCTCTTCTCCCCTTTTTCCTTATCGTTGCCAATTAGAGATGAAAAATTTTTATTCCGATTTCTCGGCGTAAATTTACGAACGCCTTAATCCTCGTTAATTATTCTTCTCGCAAAAACCAGACTCTATCCATTCAGTCGTACCATTCAAAGAAACTGCACCGAGGTTTCGCGCCAGCGAATCTTTTAATTCCTCGAACACACTCGCGTTTTTCCAGTAATAACGATATCTACGTTCTCACTTTGGCGAATTCTAATTACGCTCCGGCACGTGGAATCGGTCCGGATAAATATCAAATGGTTTAGCTGTTCGCCTAAAACGTTTTGAAGGGTTTCGCTTGAAAACAAACCCAACTCGAATTCAAAAGACCGAAAACAATTAAACGCACCGGTTCGACGAAAGAAAGTGTAATTTTTGCAGATTCGAATTAACGCAATTGATCGTTGCGCTGAAGAAGTTGCTCCGTTTCCGACTGCTGCAGTACGCTTTCGTATAGTTAAACATTACAAAACAGCAGATGCGAGCATGAGAAAAAGCAGTTACGTCAGTTGATCAGGCGGATATGGAAAATCGAACAAACAGGAACGACACCAACAAGTTAGTAGTTAGTAGGAATTAAAGAGATTAGGGAGAACAGTTGGTACGCTTGGGAAAATTTCAATTGAATTTATTTATTTGTTTTACTTTTTTTTGGGTTTCGTCGATGCGAACATTATCCCAAGAACTAGGAGGGAGATAGTAGAATCCTTACGAGATGTAACACAAATAAAGCTGGTATGACGTGAGTGAAAGAGAATAACGTTATGCAGCGATGAATAGCACTCAAATGCGATACGATCAGCGTTACGTGTAAAGTGAGAAGTGAAAAGGTGAAGAGCACCGAATGAAGAAGATAAAAACGGAAAAGCGATGACAGACCCGGTTCGAAATGTAAACGATAGTTTGCTGAAGAGAAAGTTAAAAAACCGACGGGGTAAGGTGGAAAATCCGGTTGTGAATGATGAAGAGTAATAGTTATACCGTAATTCTGAACGAACGGCTACGGAGTGAAATGATTATATTGTGGGATTGAAAACGCTAAGAAATCTACCGATAGAAGAACGTAAATTAGTAGACGCGTCAAGTCTTCCGAATCCAATATAGTCATCTATAAGAGTTCAATTAGGATATACAGGGGAAGGTTATGAATTACAGAACGTATGAAAAGAATTTTACACAGTCAATAGAAGAAAAGGAGATGAAATGGTCACATATTTTGGAAAGGAAATCAGAGGAGATTAGCGAATGGCACTCAAAATAGACTCGCGGTGAATGTTTAAAAGGTTATTTGGAATAATTAAGATGACACTATAAAATACAAGTAGTTATCAGTGAAAACCGTAAGGCACATACCATTGATTTTCTTATAAAATTATTGATCAGGGATTCGGCATGCAGCTGGACTACATACTTTTATCAAAGACGATTTTTCTAACTTAATGCTCAGGAAGGGTGGCGATAGTAGGGCTAGATTTATTCAATACGTGCGAGGTTACGAGAGTTAGAAGTATTGTTTGTGCTGAAATATCTATGTCGACAGGCTTATCGAAACTCTCCACCGAGAACTTATCGAAGTAGTCAAAATTTGAAGGGGACAGAGAAGATGATCGGACAATTTATTCGATAGAAGTATCATGGATTTTCGGGAGTTGTCGTTCCCAGGTTTATACCTAATCTGAAATAGAATTGGGTATCAGAAAATGCTGGGAAAGTAAAGGAGACCGAGAGAAAGAAACTGGTTCCAGTATTCTTTTCAGATCCATTAGGCTTAGTACATTATATGAAAAGCTTAATTTCACAATCCATGATACCTCGGACTAACTTTACTTTACTTTTAATCTGTACATTATGCCTTTAGTAAGAGAGAGTGGAGGAGTAGGGAGTGGTTCACCTCTCATGACAGACGATTCCGGCCTTAATATTAGAATGAAGGCAATAATATTCAATGCAATAATCGGATATCAACGATGGAGCAAAAAATAATACCCATCGGAATGAACGAAATAAAATAAAACTGTGCAAATTAAAATTAAAATAAAAGGAAACAGAGAAATTAAAACGATCTCATCGAAATTTATTATTACTAATTATTATTATTGTTATTATTGACATCGAAATAACATATATATATATATATTTACGGTTTACGGAAGAAATAAAAACATATATCGAAATAACAATTTTTGGCAAACACCACACGTCAGCATTAGCACACCTATTTAACGTTTCGAACATGTTTTCCATCATCAGAAATGTTGGACGCATCGCTTAACCGTAAATAAAGTAAGTCCCATACACTCGACGGAGCGTCGGGGATTGTGAAGTGTTAAGGTTCACAATGTACTAAGCCTAACGGTACAAAGTAGGAGACTGATTCCTTTCTCTCGGCCGCATTTACCTTTGAAGATTTCTCTGGTACCCAGTTATTTCAGGATGGATAAAAACCTAGGAGCGTTCGTAACAAAGCAGGTCTCGAACCTATGATCTCGGTTTGGTAGACGTTAACCATTACGGCTACTCGACTGTAACCGCATTTAATGACCCCAACGTAATATCATCTGCTTGTTTGCCAGTTGTATATCATAAAGTGCGAACGTTAAACGAAATTTAAACATCACATTCTTTTTAGTATGATAGTTGGGTTACGAATTGGGAAACTGAACCAACAACTTGATCTACTCAAAATTTCGCTCGTGTTAAATGCGTCAAATAACGCGACATTACTCATAGAATTATGTTACTTAAGGAACTTTTCAACGTTCAATCATAAAAAAATTTACAATTGACACATTAAAAAAATATAAAACGCTAATAAAAAATGAAAAACATTAGTAGAATAATAAGCATAATATGGGTGTAACCCAATAGCGAAAGCAGTACGATCAAGTGAACGGGAAAATAATTAACGATAATAAGTATAAAATAAATAAGTACCTCAATAACAAACAAAAATATACATAAGTTAATTTACAATTTAGTAAATTAAAATAAATATCTCGATTTAATATTGGGACTACAATGTATATAGAAAAATAATAGGCGGACGACACGTGTTGTCTCAGTATTTTTCTGCCGTGTGTTTTTAGTTTTATTTGAGTACACTCTGTGTTATTAGCTGATGATGGGCTATAAAACGTTTCTTTAAATCGTTGTATTTATTTTAATTTATTAAATTGTAAATTAAACTAGTTTTTGTTCGTTATTGCGGTATTTATTTATTTTATATTTATAAATATTAACAAACAAGTACGGATTTATCTACAATTAACGGTAATAATGTAATAATAATAATGTAATAATAATAATGTAATAATAATAATGTAATAGAATTAGCATTTTCGACAAATATGCATTAGGTATTTCTCTAATAGTGATAAGAAGAGAAAACATAATTTTTATTTATAATTCATGCTCTTCAATTCCGAAAAGATATTTTTAACCGGATGCAATGATTTGCTGACGACATAAACCTAGTTTTCTAAATTGTTTTAAACGAAAAGAACTATTACGGATAATTCCACGACTTATTTGTTATGTGAATCTGATGAGGATAAGAGTTTAATGATCGACTCAGGACTATTTGATAATATATCGTCGCGTACATTAAACTGCGCAATGTTCAACTTTTACGAAGGCGATAATAACGGTCGTTGTTAAGTAAATGCCTTTCTGTTGTTTTTATTTTTGTACCATCATTTCCATCGCAGCTAGTTAACGTGCATACCTTTTTCAGTTCATTGTTACTGTTTTGTTTTTATACGTTTTTATACGTTTTTCACGCGAGCCAAAGGATGGAAAAGATTGTAGTAGATAAATATTCAAACAACTTCCAAATATACAACTCATCGTTGCCAATCAACTTAATGCACATCGGAATTAAGAAGATACAAATAAAATTTCACCAGACCGTTTGTATAATGTATTTAAAAAATTGACGGCTGGTTCGGCACCGGCAGGATAACGGCTATCGCAGGGACAGTTGAAGTTATTCAGGCTGGCATGAAACATTTTAACAAGAAAATATTTGATCATCTGACAAACGACCGAATTAATTTATGACGTAAAACCTAGAAGGTATCGAAAAAAAAAAAAGAAAGAAGGATGCTTTAATATATTTCTTCTTACGTGAACACAGCGGTTGAAATGTGTGTCGGGAAAGCGAAGTATCCGTTTGTTGTAAAAATTTATATTCCGACTTTTCCAGCTCGACCAGTACCTGACAGAATACGTTCGACACTAGATTATGATATACAGCATTTCTAAATGTTTTAATACATAAAAATTGATTAAAAATCTGAGAAACTTCGTGTTACCCTAATTCACCAACTGTTTGTACTAGAAAAATAAAAACGCACGGTATAAATAAGCGTTACAAGAAAGAATCTAAAATAGGTTTTTATTTCTTTTTTTCGCCTTTTTTTGTTTGTTTGTTTTGTTCTTTTCTTTACATATATGAAGAAAATTTAAGATTTCAAGCAGCAGGTAATAAAATGGAATTATTTTTCCGGAAGTGATTAAGTAATAATAATGAATATTCAAGAGACGGGGGGGGAGGGGCGTTTAAGTCTACGAATGCAGTATAATTTACAAAGCGATATAATTACATATAAAACCCGAAAGTGTTCCCTAGTCTTGTACATGTGTAAATTTTGTTACTTTTTCAATTAATTTTTGACCGGATATTTTTGAAGTATTATCGATTAAAATTACTTTAAAGTCGTTTTTAAAGGTGTTTTGCTAGTGATAGCCATCATCGAAGAGTATATTTAATAGTTGTCAAAAAACTTAAATTTTCGCTTTATTTCTAGTTTTAATTTATTTAAATAATTTTCGTAGCTTTAATTTTTTTTATGAAATCTTAATTTAAGAAAAAAAAAGAAAAAAAGTGAAATAACGAAAACAAATTTCTCAAATAATTTCCTCTCGCATACTAGAGTTAAATATAATTAAAGGTGTTGTCAATCAGCAGTCGGAAATCGCGCTAATGGTTTTTGAAAAGTATCAAACAGTTTTTTTGCTTCGGTACACATTTTAGTCTGTGCAACAAAAGAAAATCTCGTAGAGTCAGTAAAAGTCTGGTCAGAATCAATAATATCAGAAAGTCAACTGAATTAAGTCCAAAAAATGATTCAATAAGAACCGGTGAAGCCGAATCAGACGAGTTATTGATAGGCTAAATCACTTATTTGCATATTATTTCAACCGTTATTTTTTTTTTTTTTTTTATTATTTTTTTTTATCATTTCTGTTGGTTGTTTTGTGTTCGGATCGCATCGGCGGTTTTATTATTTAAAAAATTTTTCTTTTATTATTTTAAAGGTTTTTTTTTCCTATTTTTAAAATGAAAAATAAATTATGTTTAAGACTAAAGAAGAAATTATCGTTACTTTCCAATAAGCTGAAAAAAAAAAAAAAAGGTACGTTCCAGAATATAATTAATAAAATTAGGATTTATTACATAAACGAGAAATGGTTAGCGATTATTTCTTGAAACAGTTTATTCAATTGTAAATCATGTTTTAAAACACACCTTCGAATAAAGCTCAATTCAAAGTAATAGAAATAGTATAGAAATTTATTTATTTTTTTTGGCGCGTCAACTACTGACAGTCCAGTGTGAGTAAAATTTCTGAAGGTATCAATCGAATCCAATCCTACTCGAACGAAACGCCACTCAAAAATGCAATAATTTCAGTAGCTTATTTTTTTTCCTATTGAATTACCGTTTTTAATTACTAAGGTGTTATCACGGTGAGAGCTGCCTAGGCTACTTAAAGACCACCCAACAGTTTGTCATCCTGAATGTACTTCTTCAAAGCGTGTATTATACGATGATTATTTGTTGTTCAATATTTTTGCTGACGATATGAAAGAGCTCAAGCGGACTGCATTAAAACTGCGGCATTCAATTATGATACGTTTTGACTTTATGGATATTTTAATTCAGCACCGTGTGGACATGTGTTGGGGAAGTTATGTGGTTATGATTTTTAGCTATTCTTAGCCGATTGATAGTTGTGTATTCGACATGCAGGCTATTAGTTGGTGTCCGCCATGGTATTAATACAAAAATTTCGGATAAAACATTCATAAAATATAACTATGTTAACGAATTACGTTATAGAAGCCCTCCCGACCGAAAAAAAAAAAAAAAAAAAAAAATGTATATACATGAAGCAGACCACCTCATCGATGAAAACATTAAATAATATTATAATGTAACGTAAGTACTGGAAAAATGAAATGACGTCGCTGTACTCGTAGAAAGTTTTACAAAAGATTAAATAATATTAATGTGTAAGTAACACGAATTTCTGTATATAATGTGATACTTGATGCTAATGCATAAAGACACTCGCAAACATTTTATAAAACATAATAATTATTTAAACTGTCAAATAATAAACAAATTATTACAGACAAAATGCAAAGATTTTTGAGGATAAAATCTATAGAGGCGGATTTGTGAGGCGGAAATAAAGAAATATCTCTATACGCTTATAATATATGATAAAACCAAAAACGACCGTAACGTCATTCGGACTAACAAAAATGAAGTATATTTTTCGTGAGCAGCGGGAATTGAAAAGTATAAAAAAAGTATAGAGAATATGAAGATATTTCGAAACGGCTTCTTTCTCAGCAACAGATAAAGCGAGAACTAATAAACTGATATAACATCTTTTACGTATGTGAAATTTAAGAAAATGGCGGTGCATGCTTTAAATTGAAATATAAAAGAATATACTAAAGTGAGTATAAAAGCGAGAAATGAACCGAGAATATATACGTTATGTAATATTTTGAATTTGAACAATTTCCCCGAAATATTATTTAAATTGAAAGTAAAGCCTAACAACCTCTGTGAATGCGGAGAGTCAGTCGAACATACTGCATGGCTACGTGTAATAGAACTGTGCGACATTAGTTTTCTGTTTCACTTTGTTTTGTTTTTTATTGGTTTTTTTTTTTTTATACGAATTCGTTAAGAGCAACAAACGTAATCATTTAAAAGCGAATAAGAATAAATTTTTGAAATTTAAAATTGAATGTTCAAACGACAAAAGCTAGACCAAGAAGGGAAAAAAAGTTATGGAAATTTTAACAGTTGTGGGTCGGAACTTCCACTAAATTTGATATTTAAACAAAATAATGAATTAAATAACAAACACTAAATAAATATGCTAGAAACGTTTTCAGGAATGGTCCGATTTTCAGTTGGAAAAGAAAAAAAGACATAAGAGATTAGAAAAAAATGAATGCAGTATACCTGCTTTGAATCTGAAGGGACCTAACAATCATGACTTCACTGATAGCTAGCTAATAGGAATCAAAAATAAAGATCCTGCACCCCAGTTCCAGACATGTGATTGCTAATTTTTTTTTTCTTTTTGAAAAATATGTATTTATTATTTTTTACATCCAAACTTTCGTCGAGCTAAAACGCTTGTCGACGAATTATTCTATTGAACATTTTACCATCTTAAATTACCTTTTATACATAATCGTGTAATTTTTATTAATCTTAATCTATCTTTTTACTTATCAATACTTAATAATCTATTTCTATCTTTTATATTCAATGTTGTTGTTTTTTTTTACTAACAACTGTGTTGAGCCTTTGCATTTTATTTTATGTTTATTATTTTTTTTTTTTTATTCGAATACCTACTGATTAAATGCCTAATTGATGGTCATTATCGGAAACAGTGCAGAAAACCATGGAATTCGAAAAGATTTGTTGTGCGATGAAGAAACTTAATCGATCATTTCAATTTCTAAAATGTTCTAATTTGTTAGATTTATTGTAATTTTGTTAATCTTCGTTACTCTTTATTTTCTTTTTTTTCCTTGTTTTCAATTTTCGTAATTTTGTAATTCCTTGCCGTGTCTCTTTAGCCTCAGTTACTGCATATGACACGTAAATAAATAAATAAATTAAAGGAATCAAGTTCTTTTTTTTTTATTTATTTTATTTATTTTATAATTTTATTTCATTTTTTTTCATTGGGAACGTCGGCAGGAAGCCTCGGCCAAAAAAACAATAAAAAGAGGGTGGAGTTGTATATTACTTCGATTAGAAACTGGCAGAATAAAGGCACTAACAATGAGGTTAATGGACAAGAAGGAAAAAGACAAAATGTAAGAGGCTCAATACTGACCAATACAAAACAGAATTATAGAAGGGCGCGTTCAGTCAGAGTGATGGACACTGAAAAAGAACATACGGTTAGGATCGCCGACAAGTTTATGATTAGCATGAGGATTACAGACTAGATAAAGGGTTGAAAAAAAAGCGAAAACCCGGAGAAGGTAGTTTGCCATACCTAGTTTTTTGAGCGTCCGTGACTATCTCTATTTGTACATTCCAGTTGTAGAGATACAGATAGTGTACTGGGAAATTATTATATGAAACGCTTGTGTACACACTTTGTATCGATTAGCAAATGTTTCATTTATCGATATACAAATGCAGTCCCCCGTGTGTGTTTGCTGTATACTAACTAGCGTGCATATGATGGTATACGTGGTGCTTTGCTATTACTTTCCACGTGAATTAGCGAGTATTTAATTTAATTTTTCGTAATAATTTCTGTCATCACCCGAGATCGAATTGGAGCTATCCGTAACGGATGCCAAGCGTTCTAGTAACTAAGCTGTGGCAGCAAGTGGTTAAAGTGTGAACGAATGATAGAAACGACAGCGAAACAGAGGAAAGATCCAGTTAGATGGATCAGTAAAAAGATGTTGGAAGAAGGAGGAAACCCGATCAGAATCCAGCGTTGAATTGTTTTCAAAGGGGAAGCCGGTTAGAAGCCGGAATTTTAGTGAGACGGATTCAGAAAGCCGGAGATCATCTTTTCCTATAATACTCATGTTTGCAAGGGACCAAAAGCAGATTAATAATGATAGAATGGTGCGCAAGATTATGGATGAAGGAGCTCACACAAAGAGTAACAAAGTCGTACGTGTGAGTTGGAAAATGGAAGAAAATAGCTCGGAGGACACTCTAGAAGTCGAAGGTAATTAAATAATTAGAAAAAAAGCAGCAAAAGGAGATACAGAAAATTGAATGTAAGCTAGCCACTAGTTCGACAGTAAAAATAGTACGGAAAGAAGGAAAGCAAAAAAATTCAGTGAGATCCATGTTAGGATGAAAGAGGCTTGAACTCCATTAGGCTCTCGGATTGTTTTTTGAGGGAGAAATAAGGAATTGCTGATATTAAGGAATTTCTGGGTAACCATTATTTTGGAAATAAATTTGGAGAGAAGAGAGCAGAAGAATATTTTAGGGGAACGATCGACAGAGCCGAATGAAAATTATGGGAAGATTATTAATTGTATGAGGCAAAAAAAAGGCTTAAGAAATATTATGTGTTAGGATAGGAATTGTCTTAGTAGTAAAGCGCCAGTTTTTCAAAATTGAAAGGTAGGGTAGGTTTATAGGATCTCAATGGTAAACGTTTAAAATGTAACAGATGGTCTAAACTGGAGATCTATATATGCTTCATCCCTGTGGTGGAATAATGATTGCAAGTCTGCGTTCGATCTCTGTACTTCCACTTTTAGATCTTTTCGCTCCTGTCCTTCTTTTCCCAACTTCCTTGCACATAAAAGAGCTAATGCTAAGGCTAGGTTCGTTCTTAAACGCTCAAAAAGAGCCGCTTGGATAAAGTTCTGTTCTTCTTTCTCCTGCTCTACTCCAATGACTCTTGTCTGGAAAATGGCTAAAGCGTTTAGAACTCCTTTATCGGAACGACCTTCTTATCTTAATATCCCGAAAGATAGCCTCATTTCATTCATGGACTCCGTAGCTCCTTCCTATGTCCCTAGCCTCGAAGAGTTTCATTCTCCTTCTCCTTCTATTAATTCTACTTCTCACCTTTTATCTTCTAGCTTTAGTCTTAATGAACTTCGTGCTTCTTTAAGTAAGTCCTCCTCCAAATCCTCCCCTGGTATTGATGGTATATCTTTTCTCATTATAAAAAACCTCTCTATTCAATCTCTTGAGACTCTTCTTAGTATATATAATTCTTTTCTTCTTTCTTGTTCCACTCCTCCTTCTTGGAATGCCTTTATCGTTATACCCATACCAAAGAAAAACTCCTCTTCTTTTCGTCCTATCTCACTTGCTCCCTGTTTAAGGAAGCTCTTTGAGAGCATGTTAAATAAACGGCTTGTCTGGTTTCTCGAACACAATAACTTAATTCCTAATAATATGTTCGGTTTCCGTCCCTGTCTTGGTCCTCCTGATTGCATTAGTGTTTTCCTTTCTGACATTTATAATTCCTATATAAAAAAAAAATTTACTATCGCAGCCTTTATTGATGTTTCCAGTGCATTTGACAATGTTCACCTCCCTACTCTCAGAAATATAATGCTGTCACTGCATCTTCCGGACTGTGTTGTTTCCCTTATTATTAATCTCTTCCAAAGCCGGACTGTACATCTATCCACTTCTTGTTATTCCACTTCAAGAAAAGTTTTTTGTGGTCTTCCTCAGGGTTCCTGTCTTAGTCCTACTCTCTTCAATAACTATACTTCTCATATTGCTTCTCTTCCATTAAATTCATCGTCTCCATTCTATGCTGATGATATCATTATTTACTCTTCTTCTCGAAACTTAACAGATGCTGTCTTCGAACTAAATAGGTCATTAGCCACTATAGAAAATGCTCTTTCCAATATTCATCTTTTTGTCTCTCCTCATAAATCCGCGGCCATGGTTTTTACTTTCCGTTCATATAATCCTTCCTCAATCAATCTAACCTTAAGTCATTATCCTGTCCCTCTGGTGGAGAGTTTCTGTTATTTGGGTGTGCTTCTTAACGGCCGTCTTTCCTTTCACGAACATATTAGTCGCCTGTATACTTCTTGTCTTAAAAGGATTAATCTTTTAAAATCATTCTCATCGTACAGGTGGAGTGGCGATCCTTACATTCTTTCCTTATTGTATAAGTCTCTTATTCTTTCTAAGTTGGACTACTGTTCCTATATATACGGCAATGCTTCTAAATCTCTTCTGTTAAAGCTTGACCGCATTCTAAATTTCTGTCTTCGTCTTTGTCTGGGTGCACGTAAATCTACTCCAATTCCTGCCATCCTCTCTGAATCCAAATCACTCCCTTTGTTCATCCGCAGATCCTATCTAGGCTATCGTTTCCTAATCAAACGCCTTCCCTCCTTTTCCTCTAGAATCATAGCTGCCTATTGCTCTATTTTTCACAACTGGCGTTTTTCTCCCAACAGAATTCCAATTTTATCTTTCATTTCTGTTCGTCTTGCCAATTTTTCTCCTTATATTTTCTCCTATGATAAATCTCTGTACTTTTTTCTTAATTATTTCAGTCTCTTACATCCTCCTCACGTATTTCATTTGTCAAGTTCCGCCAAATTCCTTCCTCACTCTATAGTTAGATCTGAATTTCACATGGTTTTAAGCTCTTTATATCCCAATCATTCCGTTATTTTTACTGATGGTTCTAAGAGTGCTGATGGGGTTGGTGCCGCCTTTGTTTTTCCTTCTCACAACTACTCCGAATCCTTTAAACTTCCTTCCTGCTGCTCTATATTTACTGCTGAATCTGCTGCCATGCTTCATGCAATTCTTTTTATCTCTTCCTCTTCTATCCTCTCGGATAAATTTCTCTTAATAGCTGACTCTGAAAGTGTCTTGAAGGCGGTCTCTTCTCCCTTACCGTTGCCCTCTTTTGATCCTTTCATTCTCCTTATTCGCAATCTAATTCACGAATTATTCCTGTTCCGTTCGATCCAAATTGATTTATTGTGGATTCCTAGCCATGCTGGAATTGAGGGTAATGAGGTGGCTGATTCCTTGGCTCGCTCAGGAGCTTTTAATGGACATCCTCTTCATAAATTTTCCGCTCACAATATTAATCATATTTCCAAACAGTTCCATATTACCTTATGGAAGGATATTTATTTTTCTCTTTTCTCAAATCCGAATTCCTTTTATCTTTCCATTCAGCCCTTACCTTCTTTGACCAGATGGTTCGACATGTTTCCTTCCCTTTGTCGTTCCCTGATCACCGCTATATGTCGTCTTCGTTTCGGTCATACCTTTCTTCCTTCGTCACTTTATCGTTTTTCCCTCGTCTCTTCTCCGCGGTGCCCTCTTCACCCAGAGGACTCCTTTTTTCTGTGTGATATCAATCACGTCTTCTTCGAATGTTCCTCACTCTCTTCAGAACGTTCTCTCTTTTATTCTCGGCTTTTGGATCTTCGTCTTCCTACTCCATACAATGACTCTTATGTTCTCTCATTTCCTTCCTTGTCAGTTGTTCCTATTCTAGCTTCTTTCATTCATTCAATCTCGCACCAGATTGAAATCTAATATGTTATTCTCCTTTTGAACTATTACTTAGATTCCTTGGCTGATTGGGCTGTTGCTCTTCGTTGGCGTACCCATAAAAATAAAAAAAAAAAAAAAAAAAAAACTGGATGATTTAGCAAGAACTTCTAGTATCAGAGAAGAGATTGGGAATTTCGGATTATGTCCGGTTTAAAAAGGACGAAATTTCAGACATCACCGCAGATAAAGGAGCAATGGTAAAATTTAGAACTAGTCAATAGTGTAAAAAAGGTTAAACAGAAAAAAATGTAGAAAGAACAATAGAGAGGCGAGCAACTTATGTATGAAAAAGATTATCAACAATAACCGGAAAAAAAACAATGATCAACAAGTGTAATAAAATGGTAAATGATTAGAGCAGCGGCGATATTATAAAAGATTCAAATATCGAGAGTGTTAAATGATATCAAATATTGCAAAAAACCAATCTTTTTTCTTCTACATCAAATTTTAATCACAGCTTACTCCCCCATTTAACATTCATTACACTCTGCGTCATCAGTTGTTTTCTCCCGTTATTTTTGATAAATTTTTCATGTATGAACTGTTAAACTTTCTACTTTTTAAGGACCCTCAGATTCGGACTATATGTATATTACATTTATCTTTACCAGTGTGGTTTTTTAAAATCTTTCCCAGCTAAAATAAGGTACATTGCTGCAAACGTTTCTTCTCTTAGGTCGTATTGCTCGATTCCGAGTGTCCTGACTACTTAAGGAGTATGGCACAAACTTTAAGTCGTCTTGAAAAATACAGCGCTGAATATGGGTTAAAAATTAATAAAGATAAGACGAAAATTATGATTATAGACAGGAAAAACGACAATCGCCTGGAATTGCATGATGCTAACGGCGTGGAAATTGTGAAACAGTATGGATATTTGGGGGTCGACAGTAGAAAATCGAGGGGGATCTGAAGCGGAAATAACAAAAAGTGTTATGTGTCGGCTAAAATATATCCCACGGTATCGAAGAAAGTAAAAGTAAAACTAGTGAATAGTCTGGTTTTCTCAGTATTTCTTTACAGCGCAGAAACGTGGACTCCACGTAAATCCGATATCGATGAAAGATAGATGCGTTAGAAATGTCTATATTATGAATAACATGGACGGAAAAAAGAACGAAAAAGAAGATTATCGTGTCGGAAGTAATTAGAAGAATACAAAGTCATGCGATAGGAGCAAATGGATTTGAGGCGAGAATTTTTGAAGGAAACAGTAGAAGGAAAAAAAAAACGTGGCCGCGTTCCAACCAAATGGTCGGACACGATGCGAACAGCTGTGGGGAATAAGTTTTGTAGAATGTGGTTGGCTGGCCCACAACAGAGATCAGTGGCTACATGTTATACATCAGATTCAGGATATCTCCACGAGAGAGATTCCCCACTCAATGATGATGAGGTATATACAGTTATAAGCTAGTGTTCACGGCAAATGTGCAGTACAAATGCGTACATGCAGACTGTACTTGAAACTGATATTGTAATTGATTTATATCGTTATACAAATACAGTACCCGTGTGGTTGTGTGTGTGTGTGTGTGTGTCTGTTACATACTAACTAGCGCGCATTATGCATGTCTGCCATTGCCTTCGATATGATTCTATTAACGATTATTTCATTTAATTTTTCGCAATAATTTCTATCGTTGCCTGGGATCGAATTCAAAACTTCCGTAACAGAAGCTAAGCGCTCCGGCAACTAGGCTATCGGGACGACATTCTTATTTATATTCAAATGTTCGTATTTCTGCGTTCACTGTTTTATCTTGTTAATTAATTAATAAACCGGATGCGTAACGTTTAAATTTGATTTTTTCCTCACCTTTTTTTTTTTTCAACAATTAGCATATGTGGGCAGTCGTTGATAATAGTGAGAAACAAAAATAATATCGATTAGAATCCGAATGCCTGCAATATCTATATTGTATTAAGTCTGTGAGTAGTCAGGTATAATTCGATTGGCGAAATTTGTGGTAAGCGCATTAACTTCCGGTGGACGAAAGATCTTCCTATTATGGTGTATTTGATATAAAAGCCTATTGCAAAGTAGATTATTTGTGTATTTAGACTCGAGTTGACCGGAGACGACATATATGCGCGACGTTTCAAATGTTTTCCACAGTTTTCAACATCCGGAGGATGGCTTTATTGAGCTATTGCGTATTAATACTTAATCAAATCTGGAGGATCGAGTCAGTCTAGAGAATGCTTGTATCGACTCACGACTTCGCCGGTTTTTAATATGACGTCCTTAAACGTATATTTTATTTTCACAATTTTCGTATGCCTGCAACAGGCTACTCAATAACAACGAAGCATGCAGATAATAATTCTAAAATTACGTCATTCGATTTCGTTTTGTATTTCGTATATACATTTATGCGAAATTAACAACCTTTCGTATGTCAAAACTGCGGTGCCAGTAATGCTTCTCTAACTGTCGTGTGCGTCATGCGTCACCTTTTAAAACGCCGTACAACTCGGCCGATTATTGAGACGATGGTATGCTATAGTGTAGTCTCGCCGCGTGTGAACAGTAACTGCTGAACGACGAGTTCATTTGATTCGTTCAAGGATGAGACGCAACGCCGTTACCGACGCTGCAGTCTGGAAGAAATTTAAATAACGCGTCATTTTCCTTTTTTTTTCAATTTTTTTTGCAGTTGACGACATTTCAGCAGCTTTCGCCACAATGCAGCTGTCAGCGGATCATTGATTTCCCTTAAACGTAGTCAGTCAGAACGGGATAGGCGAGATTGAAATAAAGAAAATTTATGTTCTCTCGATATCGCGAAAAATGTTCGCAGCCAGGCTGCGTTCGTTCTTAAAAATGCCAGATTCTGTAACGGTGTGGTATGCTTTTAGTATGCTAAACGGGAAACATGAGATGTAGGCGCAGAGGAAACGGGGGTGCAGTTCTGGAAGTAGTTTTAAATTCGTAGGTCGAGCTGCCGTTTGGTATCAGATGAATACTGTGAGCGAACTATTAATTGAATTGTTCAGGACGGGAAAAGAATTGCTCGCTGTGAACGAATATCACTAAACGGAATTAGCAGTCCGGATAAAATGGCGACTGGATTCGGCTGCAGCCATAAATCGGCTCAGTTTTCTGCCATTCTGCACTCTCCGCGCACAGCGAAAGCAGAATAATCTCTTCATTTCCGTACGCTCGGCTGCCAATTTCAATTTATTGTCGCCTCCTATATACTTCTCAACTCCTTCGATAAGCCATACCCTTTTTTCGCTCTTCCGTCTTCGTTTTCTTTCTTATTTCTCGTTTCATTTACGCCATCTCCACTGGATGCTTTTATCTTCGTTCGCTCCATCTACATTTTCGGAAGAAGACTACGTGTATTCATTTATCGAATAAATTAGAGAGTCTATTTGGAAGCGATTTTAATTCTTTGTAAAATTCGAACATTGTGCAACATAAACCGGGGGTGGGGGTGGGGGTGGGGATGGATGGGGAAAAATAGGTTTTCAGTAATCACGGGGCTAACGGAATTTCAGCTAACGTAACAGAACTGCAACGACACAACGATCTATTTTTATTAACCCTCAATTACTACCGCTTATCTTTAGAGTTACACATAAGTGCACTATCGCTGAGTCATTTTTGACCCAAACACTTAAAAAGCTTTTGATTTAAAAAACAATACACATACGAGTATTTCGAACAACGTGTAAATTTTACATTGTACAAAAAAAAATCTATAAAGGTGTATAATTTTGCCGTTTAAAATAATAAAGTCTAAAATACGAGTAAATATTTATAATCGAAAAATACATATTTTACATCATTTTATTAGATTATTAAGTTTTTACGGTAAATTGATATAGTATTTGAAGTCAATGGCGGCTGTTATATTGATGTAAAATTAAAAGAATCGCACTTTTCATTTTTTTCTGATGGCTACTCAGGTTGAATTCAGCGATTTTCATCGATACTCACATGGTACCGCCGCTGAATAATTTCGAATGAACAAAGAACCATTAAAATTGATCCACGTGGGTACATGCGTGAATAAACATAAAACGAATAACAGTATAAACTCCTGCTTTTCGGAAGTCGGTAGCAATCGAAAACATGTTTGAGAATATTTAGAAGGAATTAATAATGTAATGAAATGTATTTTGTGAATAAATGTATGCATACTCTAAGTACGCAGAAAAACTAAATTTCTAACAAGGAACGACGGTGTGTATTTTGTGCAGAATTTCTGATACCAGTAAATGAATGTTTTATAGTGACATGGAAATAAATGTATTAAGCCATGTTTTTCACTAACACAAATGATAATATTTGGCGGGTAATCCCGGAAAATTACCGCGGCTTAAAAAGGTCTGAGTAAAAATTCTCGCCCGCTGCCGCCTAAACGATCTACGACAACAAAAAAAAGTATATCCGCCATAAACGATCCCGCCGAAACGATCACGTCTAAAAGAGGGCGACCCAAAGCTGCCAGTTCATTTGTCTCAACCGCCTGTCACACTTAGATGACTTCTCCACTGTGTACTCGATAGAGTCGATCTCAAATTAGGTAAAGAGAGACACAGAGATAACCTGTCTATATTTAGAATCGAAAAATTTACCACGAAGTTACGAAGTGAACAACGTTTCCACTGAATCCCGGGAGATGCGTACGGTGATCGTAGCATAGTTTTCGGTATTTATTTTACAAAATGAGCGCGCGATTGGTTGCTTTTGATCGACTGCTATATATTTCTTGTTTTATGAAAAGAAAGGGTTAACTACATTTTCAGTGGACAAGAAATTCTAAACTTACAGTATACACTATAGTTTTTTTTTTTTTTTTTTTTGAGATTAGTACGAAACTGTTTGATCGTTCCGGCTACTACAAAAAAATCCGTTAACTAAAGAGATCAGCGCAGAACTAGCTGAAGATGATTTTTGACTTTATTTAGTTTACATAGAAGGATTGAAAATAATGTTTCATCCAGAGTTCTGTAGTGTGTAAAACGCGCAATATCCTTTCACGACGTCATAGAAGAATTTGCAATATGACGTTCTGACTGGTTAAATTATGTAACGGCGAATGGGATAAATGGAATTTTGAAGGTTTCTTTTTTTTTCTTCTTCTGCATAATGTGTATAATAATATACACATGTATGGGGGATCAGCATTCGTTACAGACCGCATGAAGTCGTAGCCACGGCTCGGAGCAGCAAGTAAATGGAACGGTTCTATTCGGTTTGCGAAATGTGTTACCCGCACTCGCGCCCTCTGTGCGTCATCTTCAATTTTCAGCGGGCGGTATAGTTTGTTTCCGTTGTTGAACTGTGTTTCTGCAGCTACTTTTACACCCCCCCCCCCGACAAGCTTACACTCGTACCTCTATATTCCTTCTTTAATTACGTATAAACGCATAATTTCAAAGATAAATCATTTACAATGAATAGCGTACGAATTATATAAATATTTAAGCTAATTACTGCGGCATATTTAGGCAGCTATGTTTCACTCGACCACAGATTCGAATGCTTTTGCAACACATTAGAAATGTGAAAAATTAACAATTTCGCTCTGCTAATGTTCACAGTTGATGACGTTCCCATCTACTAGAACAGAAAAAGAAAAGAAAAAACCGGCTTAATAGCGTCGCTAAAACTTTTTTAAGTTTTAATCGATGTTTTTAGTAGTACTTTTTTTTCACAATACGTAAGATTTGTACTTTATGAGTGGACGCTTTTTTTTTTTTTTTTTTTTTTTTTTGATATGAATATGTCTTATAGCTGGAGGACATTCCAAAAATTTGTCTGCTCATAAAATACCACACATAGTGTCTCTCGAAATTTTACCATAAATTGTTACCATGGAAACGCAAAAAATGTATTATTTATACATAAGCCTAGTGGTTAAGTTGTTGGCTACCAAGTCAGAGGTCACGGGTTCAAGACTTGTCTCGTCCCGGATCCAAGTCGCTCCCAGGCTTACTGAGCCTGAAATAATTGGGTACCAGAGAATTATCTGGGGGAAAGTAAAGGCGGATCACAAGTAGAAATGAACTGGCCCCAGTATTCCCATCAGATTCATTAGATCCTTAAGTACCATTATGGAAAGCTTAACTTCACAATCCCAGCGCCCTCTCAAGGGTATGGAACTCACTTTACTTTTTTATCAGATGATCCACTGTACACGCTGTCTTTCGTATCAGGAATTCGCAAAAGATGAACAGCGCCCCCAAGTGGAAGCACTGAACGCGTTTCGCACATCGTTCGCAAATGTTCGCATCGTTTGCGTCGATCAGTGCAGTATGATCGAATTCGTTCTCCTCGGACAGCTCAACTTCGGTATAGACATGGTGTTTACCGATGACCTCCGTCAATTACCGCTTGCCAGACATAAATTTACAAGCGATCGAGTATGCTAATTATCTGGCAGCCCCGCTACATTACTAGCCGCTCGTGTAACTGATGCGACAATCTAATGTCGCCTTCTCATCTGTACTAACCAAGATTGGTGATAGTCAGCCCTTACTTCCAGAGGAGAAAGCGCGATGACCGAGGCCCGTTCCATGGATCGCGAATTTGTCGCCCGGAAGTTTCCTCACGCTGAACGGCTCTTCTTCCCCAAAACACAGACGTCAATCAGTTTAACGTAGATTCCGTACACAAGGCGCTGAAATGGTCCTCGGTGGTAATCTTGAATTTACGAAGGTCGCACGGTATTCATAGAATTTATGCGCGCTGAATTCGGACTCGAACTGAAGAATGAACCAACCATTTCCACATCACGCAATTTCAATTGACGCAGTATTTTCATGTCACGTCGATGTACTTGAAACGCGCCACTATATCTCCTACTTTAGTATAGATCGTTCTCTCCTTTCGATAACAACGCATACCTCCAATGTGCTAATGTTTTAAATGGTGCAAATAATTCAACTGTTGCCAATGATACAAATAATGTCAACGATGTTAATAATGTAAATACAACGATGTAAATGTAAATACCATATCCGTTTCTAAAGAATGTACAGTAAAAATCATAAACACGTTGACTTTCATCATTATTGCTGTCCACAAGATATTATATAAAGCTAGCCTAATGACGGTTCAAAAAAACTACCTAGATAATTCTCATATGTCGAGTGAAAGACAATAAAGGGAAGCTCGAGCTGCCCACAAGATACATATAAATATATATATATATATATTCATGTATTAAATGTATCCGCGTGAAGCGTAGGGAGTCATTAAATTTTTTATTTTTATTTTTCGGCAGAAATATAAAAATATCAGACACTTTAGTGCCTCATATATCGTTCATACGTTAATTGTGATTAAGTAAGTATATTTAATTAGCGCCTACTTAATAAGTAGTATGGTATATTAAATGATATTTTTCAGTATGATAAAATTACCTATTGATAAATTTAAAACTAATAAGTGTCAAATTTCTAATAACATTTTTCACTGACTTTATAAATACAATTTAATGTTTAAGGTTTGAATAAGTAAACAAAAAGTAACATTATTTTTTCTATTCAATTCAAAGACACTGTTGGTTTTCTTCTTGAAAGTAGATTGACCTATTGAATAGATTTAAATATAAGTGAATGTTGCCGGCGAATTTAGCGCGTTAAAAACCTGCATACCTAGCGAAAAAGTAGAGATGTTTAATTGAAGTGCTTCTCTAAGTGGAGGAAGAACTAAACGCTACACTTTTTTTTTTTCTGCATATTGAAATTTTAGTTTTTATACGGGAACTCTCTTTCTTTTTTTTTCACAATAATGAGATTTTATCTAAGTGGAAATCCTAAAACTTTCTTCTTTGAACTGTGAACCGTCGAATTACGTCATTT
This sequence comes from Icerya purchasi, assembly GCA_039619475.1. Classification (NCBI taxonomy): domain Eukaryota; kingdom Metazoa; phylum Arthropoda; class Insecta; order Hemiptera; family Monophlebidae; genus Icerya; species Icerya purchasi. The sequence goes on along the minus strand of CM077116.1, from coordinate 92,431,423 downwards.
AGTAATATTTTTCCGCAATTAGGTAAATGATTTCCGCCCTGTTTTTTGTTTTCGTTAGTTTCACATAGTTCGATTCCGTGTAAATTCGTTAAATGTCGTTCACACACATGCGCCATTTCATTACGTCGCAGAAGTAAGTTAATTATTGTTTTTTGGCTTCTCGATTCTCCTTCTTCCGATTCACGTAGGTTGCTTATATACCAAAATTTAGAGTCTTATTTGGCTTGCAGCCTGCGTTGTTATTTTATAAAATCCTTCGTCAAACAAATTTTTCCTTCTTTAACACGTCATTGTATTAATTCTTTTCTTTTTTTTTTCCCATTATTTTTTCTCGACACTAGATCACTCGACCACTGGATGCGATAATTCCTTTTTTTTGACCAATTACGGGCTTGGTACGAAATTATAATAAATCTCTTACGACAATGATCGGTTTACGCTCCGTTATTTTCGTTTAATGTCCGTAAAATTATGGCGATGTCATCGTCGGTGGACTGTAGTAGTGTAGACACACCTAAAATTAGTGAAATTAATTACGGAAACATATGTGCCAAATAATAAGGATACTGAAATTATTATAAAATCTCATGGAAATAAATTTTCGATTTCACGCGAGAGCGATGCTGTCCCTTTCGGTAACAGTTTCCAAGAACATGTTGATAAGATATGCAGCATGTGTGATTAAACAGTTCTTTCAGCAGGTTGTGTTTTAAGAGCATACCGTATAGTTAAAGCGTGTCTCGCGTTTCTAAAAATCTCTTAATATTAGCCAGACGTGTGAGAGTATTAGAAAGGATCTCGTGTGAAAGAGAGTACCTTTGCATATTGACATAACACTTGCAGAAGGTGGGCTACAATTATTTCGAGACGGAGAACCGACGTAAAGGAGACGGTTTTTGTCGGATTATTACCGGAGGTGGGGAAGTTTGATTCACTCTGAGAGATGAGATTATAGTTAGTAAAGTTACCGAAAATTGTTGACGTTTTTCTTTGCAAAGACTTCTGTTGCAGATCAGCCTTTGCTTTTTTTTTGTTTTTTTTGAAGAACAATTGGGTGTGCAGCGAGGTCGCTAGAATTTCCGCTATGACTTGTGATTTAGAGGAATGGCACTACGCGATTCCACCCGGTTTCGGTAAACAGTGTTATTAAGTTCACTTTACAAACGAATGCGGCATAATAGATAAATGGATTTTAATATGAGCAGTGCCGAAACGCAGTTTCGTCCAAGTCTGCAGTTAGGAGAAAGTCTACTAAAGACGATTAGAGATCGAGTGCGGTGGTTACAGCGTGTACTATAAAGGGTAAGGGGGAAGTTATGCAGGTGAGGAATAAACGCACTGCATCCTAGTTGATTCTTAAAACGCGATTAACGATTTTTACACATTGCAGAGATCGAGTTTCCCCATTGCAGCTCGGATCGACAAAAACATTCTTCAATTTGGGGAGCTATCTTTGTGTACGCAGGAATTTAACTTTAGTTTTTCAAGGAATGAAAGGTGTTTTAAACTAAATGAAATATAGGATGCTCCGTGCATGGTAGGAAACGTGTAAGGTTAAAAGAAAATTTTCCGTCGGACAGCTTCCTGGGTAAACGAAGACTGGTGATAATGAAAGATACGTTATCACGCGTTAGTGTAAAGGCAAGTGGCTAAAGCGGGGAAAAAATTATAACTACATTTTTTGAAATAATAATAATAATTATTATTATTATTATTATTATTATTATCGTATCAATTACGCGCTTATCAAACTAAAATTTAGATTAAAAATACAAAATTACGAAATATCATCGTCTATTTACAAATTAACACTTGCCATTCTACTGCGCTTTCCTCGAGAGAATGTATCCCCTAGTTAATCTATTACTGAAACTGTATACTTCACACAAGTTAACAAAATGCGGTTAAATCTCGTCACATCTACACAGTTCCGATTGTTCGTTAAATACTTGCAGCGGCCTTAGTTGGTTCTAGCTCGATTCAAATTGCACCATGCTTTTCTGTTGAGATCAAATCCGGGCACTCTAATGGCTGGGTTTAAGATTTCCGTTTACTGGAGTCTGCTTATTCCAAAGTTCCCTCCGCTTGGTAGCTGCGTCGTCACTTTGCCCCTATAATAGACAAAATACTTGCACAATTTCAAGTTGGCTTCCGACCAGGAAGATCATGTTGCGATCAAGTTATGACTTTAACTCTCTCTGAGTCCTTATCGCTCGATTCCGAGCGTCGTGACTACCTATTGGTACATTCTAGTTGCACTGAATAGGCAGCGTTCATGGCAATTGCTATACGCAACGCGAGTGTACGCACGCAAGACCACACCCGGAACTGATTGGTAATCGTTTGATTTACATCGTTTTACAAAAGTGCAAACCGCGTGTGTCTGCTGTGTGTACTGAACTAGCGCGCATATGATGGTGTACGTGGTGGGTTGCCGCTGCCTTCCACGTGATTATTAGCTATTATTTATTTACTAGCTTTTAACCCGTGACGTTGTCCGCGGAGAATTATTATTTCAAGTAAGCTGTTTCGACGTGAAAACAAATATAAATGAAAGAGATTTTATTATTAAATTATAACTATAGGTTGTTTTTTTTTTTATTATTATTGTTTTTTTTTTTTTATTAGGTATTTACTTCTATATATTTTTTTTATTATTTACTTTTATGTAATTATTTTTGTTTATTTACAATTACAGTAGTAAAATTTTAATTCAACACATTTTTGTAAACAACGTTTTTCAGACGTTGTCCTGCCAGTGTATATTCATTTACTATTAAATATATATATACACCCTGTCAAGAAAGTATCGGGAATTGTCAATTTAAATCTCCCGGGTAATAGCTAGGCAGATAATTTTTTTTTTCCAGGTTGGTACAACTGTTTTGTATTATGATGCCTATTTTTAGCGCGATCTGTCAACCAGTGTGTTTACAGCAGCTGTTAAAATCAGTCGACCTTAAAGTGTTTTGTCGAAGTTTTACAATGAGTGAAAATATTGAACAACGTACTTGTGTTAAATTCTGCGTTTCGAACGAAATTTCTTGTGCCGATACACTGAAAATGTTACAGAAGGCTTTTGGTGAATCTGCTTTATCAAAAACGCGGGTTTACGAGTGGTACAGAGCGTTCAAGGATGGTCGGGAGACGGTCGAAAACATGCCTCGCTCTGGACGGCCTTCAACGAGTGTGACCGATGATAACGTCGATAAAATCAAGGAAATCGTTGCTGAAAATTGTCATGTGAGCTTGAGAGAGATGGCTCATGGATTGGGCATGTCACACGAGAGCGTACGTACGATTGTGCACGAAAAATTGGGTATGCCACGCGTTGCGGCTCGGCTTGTTCCGGAAGACCTGAATTTCTTTCAAAAAAAGTACCGAGAACAGGTAGCTGCAGACATGCTGGATCGAGCCAATTTGGATCCTACCTTCTTGGAAAAGATAATTACTGGTGACGAGACATGGGTGTACGAGTACGACACGCTTACGAACCAGCAATCGTCCGAATGGCGGCCAATTGGCGCGCCAAAGCCGAAAAAACCTCGCCAAAGCCGATCGAAAGTGAAGATCATGTTGATTGTTTTCTTCGATATTCGAGGCGTGGTACACTATGAATATGTGCCAGCCGGACAGACAGTCACCAAAGAGTTTTACTTAAGTGTTTTGAGACGTTTGAGAGAGGCTATCCGTCGTAAACGTAACGATTTGTGGGTCGACAATTCTTGGATTCTCCATCACGATAATGCGCCGTCTCACAAAGCCATAATTGTGAATGAGTTTTTGGCCAAACACTCGGTAAATATCATCGAACAACCGCCGTATTCACCAGATTTAGCACCCTGCGACTTCTTCCTATTCTCAAAACTCAAATTTCCGCTACGGGGAATGCGCTTCGAATCGATTGATGACATCAAGACGAATGCGACGCGAGAGCTAAAGGCCATCCCGGAAACCGCCTATCAGAAGTGCTTTGCCGAGTGGAAAAAGCGTTGGCATATGTGCATCGCTTCGAATGGATGTTATTTTGAAGGTGACAAAATAAATTTGGATGAAAATTAAAAATTGTTCGTTTTATTTAACAATTCCCGATACTTTCTTGACAGGGTGTATATTTCAAATGGATGGCCTTTATATTACAATGAAAAGCTTTGTCGTAAAAAAATCAGTTAAGCGGTTTAAGCGTGAAAAGGTAAAACAGATAGACAGACAGACAGACACACAGAGTTACTTTCGCATTTATAATCTCGGCAGCCCTTTGAGAGGCGTGACACTCAGCGTCTAAAGCTTGCTGTGCCTGAGTCTGTTCTAAGGTCTCTGAAACCTTTTGAGAGGCGTGACACTCAGCATCTAAAGCTTGCTGCACCTGAGTCTGTTCTAAGGTCTCTGAAACCGTTTGAGAGGAGTGACGCTCGGCATCTAAAATCTGTCTGGTCTGTGTCTGCTCTTGAGATTCCTCAGTTATAGCTACTTTCGCAGATCGAGCTCTGTTAGAGTTACGCGCTAGATCAGATTTACCCCTGCGAGGCATATTGACAGTAAAAATAATAAGAATTTTTTTTTTAAAATCAAAATATAATAAGTTTATGTAAATGTTTTAAGGAAATCTCCGGCCTACTCACTAAGTACCTATATAACTATCGTTATGATTTAATAATAAAACCTCTTTCATTTATATTTATGTATATTGACGTCGAAACAGCTTACTTGAAATAATAATTTTCTGCGGACAATGTCGTCGCGGGTAAAAGCTAGGAACGGACGAACGAATGGCGACTATCGAAGATGAACAACACGTTAATAAAAGCTAGCTAGTAATTTTGTTTACATAACGAAACCGATTTCTGGCGTTCTGATGTTTCTTAGAATTTCCGAACAAAAACATCTGGCTGAATAAAATAACATACACTAACGAACGAATACGTAAGAAATAATAAAATTAATATAATATTTCCAGAATAAAAACTATCCTATGTTCTTTCCTTGACCTCAAACTATCTCCATACAAAATTTCATCTAAATCGGTTCAGCAGTTTAAGCGTGAAAAGGTAACAGACAGACAGACAGATAGACAGACAGACAGACAGACAGAGTTACTTTCGCATTTATAACATTATAGTAAGGATTTATTTAATTCTTGTAATAAGTTCGTCGTCGCTCGGAATCGAACCCGTGACCTCCATAACGGAAGTCAAGCGCTCTAGCAACTGGGCTATCGCGACGACATGACTTTAACTACGTTTGTCGAATCTGGCTTTCAAAAATGTCTAAAGACAGCCACAGTTTTTATCGATCTCAATAAAGTTTGGCGAGAAGGCTTGCTTCCGAAAATAACCCACGTAATACCTTGTCGTAAAATCGTGACGCTACTTGGAAATATGTTGGCCGACGGAAGATTTACGGTGTATACGGGTACCGAACACAGTCGTTGGCGAAACATAAATGTTGGCCTACCACAAGATTTTGGCACCATTGCTGTTTAACTTGTACGTCCATGATCTACCATGACATACATATTGCAGTTCGGAGCAAAGACTTAAAGTATGTCGAGGATATCCTCACAAAGGATTTACACAGAGAATGGGCGAGTACTGTGCTAAGTAGGGACTCGTATTAAACCCATTAACTACAGATATATCGGTTTTCCATCTTAACTCACAGATAGCAAAAGCTAAAATAAGTATTAAGTACGGCGGTAAAGACTTGCCTTTTAATTCAACGCCAAAATACCTCGGCGTTGTCTTAGAACGAACATGCGCATACAAAGAGAGCGTAGAGAAAGTAGTTCAAAAAGTGAATAGACGAGTAAACCTTAACGCTCGCCTTGTAGGTACAGCATGGGGAGCGAAGACAGAATTGCTGAGGACTGCTACACTGGCACTGGTGTATTCTGTCGCAGAATACTGTTGCCCAGTTTGGCTGGCTAGTTCGCGTACAAAGAAAATTGATATACAGTTGAATACAGTACTACGCTTAGTTACCGGTACACTCAAATCAATCCCCACTATGTGGCTTCCTGCACTTGCAAACATATTTCCATCGCCCATCCTCATAGAAGAAGCATTAAAGCGAAAATGGGATAAATACAATAGCACGTGGAAATTTTGAAATTTTAACGATGCTTAATTTACATAATTGTTACGGAGATACTACTATTTACAATTCTTATAAAAGAGACGGTTTTACTATGAGATTAAATATCCTTTCTAAATCGAAAAAATTTAAAAAACAGACATGTCTGCCGATGATGATGGCGTATACCTCTGCGAAACAATCGAGTGAGTCTTTTCAGTACCGTCCCCAGTTTGGAGTAGAAAGGAAGAAATTTGTCATAATAAGGGGGACGTCTCGAATGCCCTTTATCTTTTATACCTTCTTAATTATTAATAACTGGACTAGCGACGCAATCCGCGTTTTCGCATCGTTCTGATTCGCTGCAATTGGTGCAAATATTTCTGAGTTGCGTGTGCTGGCTGAATTTTTCTTGTGATTCACTGCACACGTCTAATTAACTAGGCTGTCACCTGACGATGTAGGTTGCAGCCAGCAGGAATTTCTGGTAATATGGTTAGTTATGCGTGTGGCAGTTGGCGGCCGTACTGAAACTGGGAGCTGGTTAATTAGTTCATTATCGTTTATTTATCAGCTTCGAACTCGTTCGATTATCATACGTATCATCTACGCGCATGTTTTACCCAGTTTCGAAGTCGCTTACGTTAATTCGATTATTTCAGGTTGCCGGTTGGCTGATAACTGTCACGGAGCCTTCTCCGCTGAAAATAATTACGCGCAATAGTAATTAACGATATTTTTGTTGAACCTAGTTCGATCGGCTTACTCGAATAATTTCCTAATTAGGGTATCCTCCTACACAAGCGTCTAAATGAAAAAGTTTGTTCGCAGCTTAGGCAATACTGCATGATGCTATTTGCCGTCTGCAAGGACGCGAAAAGCGTTTGCTCGGCTTATTTCACATTCCTAGCAGCCCCATTCTCATTTCCATTCCTTTTTCGGTCAGTATTTAAGCTGACCGAATTTACGTCCGATTTATTAGGATAATAAATAACGTGTTTGATTCTGATTCCGATTCTGATTTTTATTCTGATTCTGATTCTTATTCTGATTCTGATTCTGATTCTTATTCTGATTCTGATTCTGATTCTGATTCTTATTCTGATTCTGATTCTGATTCTGATTCTTATTCTTATTCTGATTCTTATTCTGATTCTGATTCTGATTCTGATTCTGATTCTGATTCTTATTCTGATTCTGATTCTTATTCTGATTCTGATTCTGATTCTGATTCTTATTCTGATTCTGATTCTTATTCTTCCGTACTACTTAGAGGATTCAGTATATCGCGCGCTAAAAGTTATTAAATTCGAATAAACGCGTAAAGTATTTTGACAATTGTTGATGACATGTTGGTGTGTTATAGTCATTTTTAATATATCTGTTTTTTTCATGTATAATTTTCTAGTATGCTGGAAACGTGTACGTACAAAACCGGAAATTAGCCAACTGGTAACTAAATTTCAAAGGTAATTAAGGAGCCAACTTGTAACCGAAAAAAATCGGGTAACTTTTTAGCGACCCTAACACATAGGCCAACCCGTCACTGACCTGATGATCTGCAGACCAGTGCTTTCCAAAACTTTTTTATTTTTTTTAAATTATAAACTTGATCATTCTCGACAGGTAAAACATCACGAATCAGTATTAATTAATACGAAGAAAAAAAGCCTACATGACAAAAGTAATTTTATAATGTAATACCACATATTTATTGGCTTTATTTGTTGAAATTATATATATATATATATATATATATACAAATACGCTTAAAAATAAACATTTTCAGTTTATTTCCGCTTATAAGTACTGTGTAATTTCTTTTTTAATAGAAAATTTCTGTTTAACCGTAAATTATTTTTATCTTGACTGTGTTCATCATTATACTTATATTAACGCATATATAAATATATAAAACATCGTTATGTTAATATACACTTGTCAATTGTTTTCCTTTTGTAGAAACTAAAAATAAAATCAGATGACGGCCTACAGAAGCCAAACTAACTCGAAATGGGATCGTTACAAATTACATCATCGCGGGCGTTCTTTAACTTTGTGGTAGTTTTTTTTTTTTTTATTTTTTTTATTTTTTCTATAGGCCGACAACTATCCAAATTTAAATGTCTGATAACAAATAAGAGGTAGAATCCTTCCAGGTTTTAAAAAAATTCGGAAAAGAGCGAAAATGATAACGCAAGCGATTTGAAGCACTCGTACATATAGAGGAATGCTGCAGGAAAAATGGATCATCACGATGACATTAAAAGTTCAAAATGGGAATGTTTCGAATTTAATATTATGCAAATGTAAATTTTTAATTGATCTTGTTTCATTATAACTGCCTAATTTTTATTTCTCATCGATAAATTAAATTTACAAATGTATCCTTATAAAAACAATATATTCTGAATTCTGTAAATAAAATAGCAGCGATGCGGTTAATATTAATATTTTTCTGCCAACGTGAATAATCAAAGTTCGAGCGGGAAACTCGAACTGTTATCGGTACTTATTAAAAGTTTTTAGCGACTCTCGGGAGAAAATAAACGAGAGTTTACACGTTGCCCAGCCGGTGTCCGATATAGGGCAGAGAGAAAAAGTTGAGAAACATACCGGGGTCGAAATTAATCACTTTAACAAGATTTATTGGGTATTTTGGTGGTCAGCTATATTAGCTGGCCAGTATTGCTTTGGTTCCGGTCACCAGTTGGAACGCATTTTCGTCTGCACCATTAAAATACTTACCCCAGTTGGCGCCGCCTACAAAATGATTTTATATTCTCTGTTTTCTAGTGTGTGAATGGTTTCTCCAACTGAAAGTATTATTGAAACGAAAAGTTTGCTATTTGCTTAGCAGGCGAGGATAGAAACTTTAGAGTTCTTTCAATCCCCGTTTCACCTTTAATTCTATTTTCGACTAGTGCTCAGCAGTAGGGTACTATTATTTTTTCTTTCCAGTTCGTTTGCATTAGCCCAGAACTGTTAAAGGAAAATCAGGTCTTTCGGAGATCGACTCAAAAGGATCCTGATAGAAAGCCGCCTTACTTCGGGTCTAGAGTAAAAGCGAAGAATGAAAAGGAACGCTCAAACGGAGGAACAGTAGACCATTTCAGAAGTTCGCCGACTTTTTGACTTCCTCTCCGTTTCTTCCGTTTCCGTTATATTTTCGTAACCTATTACAGCAGCGACCTACACATTTCCAGAGAAGAGATCAAACGAATTTGAGGCGTCAATGACATTACTTTTCGGAGGCGGGGAGTGGACACAAATTAGGCCGATAAAATAATTAGTATCACAGGGAACATTGAGATATTTTTTCTGTCATTCTGAATCGGCCGATCCAGAGGGACTGTTGAAATTGAGAATATTTCGTCTAGTTCACAATCCTCGACGCCCCTTCAAATGGGACTTACTTTACTTTACTTTATCAGCTCGTAAAGAAGGGGGTATAAGTATTACGTAAACCGTTCACTGACGACAGTTATCTTCTAACCTCTGGTTTATTTTTTTTACAGCTATTTGAACGAGTAGTCGGCGTGGTTGCGCAAGCAGTCTCAATACTGAAACTGAATGAAGTGTATTGAACTCGCTGTCGTCAGTTGCCTAGATTCCGGCTCATTTCTCAGTCCATTGTTGGCATGGACAAATGGAAATAAACGGCAGTGATACAATAATACGTGGAAAGGCCGAAATCATCTGTTGACTGAAACAACTCCATTATAACGCGGTGCAAACTTACGCTGTATTTAAAAAAGTGTCGTCGGAGAAGACCTTTTGTTTAGAGCTCGATTACGAAATAAATTCGAATAATGGACCGGATTCGATGGAGCCAGACATTAATGGAAGCGAATAACTCCTTATTATAGAGGAAAACCCGTTTTTCTCTCAGCACGACATAATTTACGAACCGGCTCCGAGTTTCCCGCTAAAAATGCTTCTTCGGCCGTTACCGCGAAAAGAAAAATGAAAACAATAAATAAAGAGAATTTCGATAAAATATATAAAAAGCGCCGCGCACGTTAAATACACCCAAGGGAAAATATCGGCTGCTTTCTTGTGTTTTTTTTTTTTTTTTGTTGGCTATCACGTTACCGGAGCTAGAAGGCAGGGCAATTTTTGTTTGAATGCCAAATAATAATATTGTACAGAGATAGTTCTCGGTAGGAGAGTACGTCACCGAATGGCGCAAACACACTTACACTTAACCGTTCGCCGCCGCTGACAAGCCCGATAAAAACCCGGAACCTACACCTTTAACACAACTGCATCGGACGTAATTATTATTGATGCGAAAATGGTATCTCGCGTTATTTCTATCCGTTGCGATTTCTCTTCCGGTTTCTCATATCATTCATTTACTTCTTTTCCAGTCACCCACCTTCGTTACAACATAGTGTATCAATCTTGCATTCGACGGACCCTCCTAAAATGTTCTTCAAAATCTCTCCGGCATTTGCATTTTTTCTAGGACATTTATTTCGGTCGATTACACCAAAGGGCTGTATCGCGGTATCGCAGAATCGCGGGATCGCGGAATCGCGGAATCGCGGTGATGATGGTTTAACTAGGTACTCGCCTATTTTTCAGTCCTTTCTTAACTCTTGCCTTACGCCTTTTTTCTTCTAAGTCGTTTGTTAGCATTTCGCTCTCCTTCCTAAAAAAAAAAAAAAGCCCGCCTTATTATTCTTTCGATTTTGTTTTTTTTAACAATTTGTTTACGGGTCGAAAGATAAACTTATCATATTCGGACACTGATCTTTGTTTCCGTCATTTCTGATAACGTCCGATTTCTGACGCCAAAAGGCACAATGCTTTGAGTTGCAAATTTTACCTGAAATCGCTATCGTATTTTTCCCACCTTTAATGTTTAGCAAAAAAAAATCTTTCGCAGCCAGGCTCCCTTCGCTGCTTTTACCTGAATCAAGCTCTAGCGTTGTTTGTTTCTCCGTAAATTCCTTTTGTGTCCGTACTTTGCGGATGATGTTCTCCGTCTTCACTTGCGCTGTTTCCGTTACTTTTTGTTCTAAGATTCGTCGTTCCCCTATTAATAATGAAATATTTCCTCTAATGGTTTTATTCGACTTCTTTAGCGTCGGTTATTTCTATTATTTTGGCGCGCCCCTAAGTTATCTGTTCTCGGATCGGTGTTGAAATCAAATTCCGGAGATTTTTTACATTTTTATTACGTTATCATAAAAAAAAAAAAAAAAAAAAAAAACTGTTTTCCGCTCAAAAATCCCTTGCTATAGAACTACATTCGACCTATATCCAAGATCTTTCCGCTCTCAGCTGGATATAATTTAAAATTTACCAGATCTCTTGTATCGGGAAAACGCCCTTTTACTAGAAAATAATTATTCACTTTTTTTTTTCGGGGCTCTAATATGTGTATTCTATTTTTCCAACTTATCTGCCGTTATCGCGGCTATACAGTTTATTCATTTCTCGATTCCGAGTAAATCGCCCGGCGTTTAAAATGTACCCTTAATTCTAATCCCTTCTACAGTTTCCTTTTGCATTGATGATTCATAAAGTGCACCCGTTTCATCCTTGCTTCTCCGACTGTAAAACCATGCGAGCAACTCGTTTAGAAAATTTTCTCTATTACATATTCCGAACTTTGCTTAATTTATTTGCGTTACGTTTTTTTTTCGCCTTCAAGACACTCGATAAAAAGCCATATTATCAATAAAAATAAAAGCTATATTACCGGAAACTAGTAGAAGAAGGAAAAGCTTGGGCAAGTTAAAATTATATGATATTCCTCGGTTTTTGTGAAATTTCTTTTATTCTAATAAACCAAATCAGTAAAAGATAATCTTTGAGAACTTTCAATTTTTGCATATACATATTCGCCATATCTCATTGTCAGTTCATAATTTATATACATCTAAGTTATGTATTTCCACAACATGTTCGATGAAATATTTATCAAATTGTACCAAGCACTGTTGCAGTACTTAATCTCATTCGGTAGAATTTTAACGTAACATTTAGTACTACTTTTTATTTACGTTCATCTTTTTACTTACATTCATAGCCGTATTCAGTTTTGCTTTGTTCAGCGAAATCTTTTAATTGTTTCCTTTTCGTTCTCGTGTTTTGCATTTTATCTTACGTATACGCGTAGCAATCGAAAGACTGTGAAGTGTGTTAACTGTTCACTTATTATTATCATTAACTAGATAGTTATAACTCATTGTTTCTGTTACTTAAACATATATTAAATAAATGACACTGACTATGAAACAATTAATTTATATTTATATAAACCTAACGTGTTTCGAAGTCGATTAGGGGATAACATCCTGTAATCATGAAACAATTCATGATCACGGGATGTTATCCACTGATCGACTTCAAAACGCGTTAGGTTCACTTATCTTATCTTTCAGTTTTAATTTAACCGTTCGTTGTGACTGCGCTTCAGTGCTAATTTTTTATCGCATTGGGTTTTCTTATCTAGTCTCTCCCATCTTTAGTTTATCTATTATGGAGAATTAATTAAAATACTCATATATATTATATGCACGTATTTGCGACAAATTAGACTCATTTCACACCAGATCAGTCAACACAAAAGCTTGACTAATTCGATTAAAACGATTAAAATTATGTATAAAACATAGCAATTATCTCCTTTCACAGTGAATTGATCACGTCAATATAATTTATTAATTTTAAGCGTTGTAATATAGTTTTAATTGAAGTAGTCTCATCTGGACTGGTCTGGAGTGAATGATCTTTTAGTAGATATCTCTTAGTTTTCGAATTGTAATATTCAAAAAAGTTATTGTGAACTTGCTGATTTGAAATTTATTTTTTGTGGCTGTTAAAGTTGTCTCCAAATGCACATTTTCGGCAGAAAGACCACGTCAAAATAATTCGTTTTAAACTCTTCTCCCGCGATTAACGGTATAATATTTTTCTTCACTTTACAGCGTAATATGAATTGATCGTGAAACTCGCTTTTTCTTTTTTTCTTTTTTTTTTTTTCATATCTTTTTGTTATCCTTTTAGACGTCGCTACGACTGAGTGGCTAAAACGATTGGACTAGCCCACATCGGGGTCATGAGATAACAAGCGGCGGCTAGTAAAATTAAATCTGTTAACGGTAAAATAATTGCCAATTATCACGCGAAGGGCAATGACCAACTTCCATACCAACATATGCGAATATCGATATATAATGAATTGTATTTGTATCACGATAATAAGAGATTACAATTAGTCTCACAAGTATATAATTTTTTTCATACATATTTGTATCGCAAAAAAAAAAAAAATAATAATAATAATATTGCAATGAACATTAAAACAACAGGAATTTACAAATAAATGTAGATACGATGCTCGGAATCAATACGACTGGTCTCTCATATAAGAAATAATGGCCAAAAAAACAGAAACAGATACAATTGACTTAACTGGGAATAACCATTTACCACCTTAGGATATCCAACAGTCGTAAACAAGTATAAATTTACGATTACTAAACTGACTACTATTTGGTTCCATTCCATCTCTTTTACGAAACGTCTATCATCCTTTTTAGACTGTACATTTTGCGCCTAATGTCTTCCTTCGAAATTTCGTGCCTATCAAACTATTATTTAGTCGTCAAAAATACCATCATCTTAATCCACAGGTTGTGCCTTTTAGTGATACAGTCAGCTTCAGTTGACACGTCATTGTTTGCAAAATAATGTTTTTTCGCTATATCAAAAAAGAAATCCAGACCACTATTAAAATCGCTATGCACAAATGCGTTTTCTTTTTTTTTTTTTATTTCCTAATTGTTTCACTTATGTATATGGTACGAACCGCATTTGTTTTAGTTTAATATTAAACATATTGACAAATGTGCCGGTTATGAATATTTCGTAATTAATTACGTGTGTAATATTAGGTATAATTGTATATGTTGTAAAGTTTAGTTTGAAATTCAGCAAGTTTTGAGGTGAAACATCTATTTTGGGGGTAAAACCGGACGGCAAGCGGTGTGACGCTTCATGCCGTCATGCCCCCTCTCCGCCATCGATCACTACACGCTTGTGTGTGTGGCGCGTATACTATACCCCTCGCTGCTTTGACGCGGGAATGAGTACTGCGTACGCCTCTATCCATCTGCAATATACCTGATATACAGTATATTGGCGCGTCGCCGTTTGCATATGTATAAGTGAAGGCTGCAGTAAAATGTCAAATAGGCGACACGCAATCTACCGGTTGACGAAACAGTGATCTACCAATGAAAACTAAAGGTTGGTAAATCATCTATTATTAATATCATATTTATTAATATTAATATATTACCGTTCTATTTCATATTTTCGCAGTACACAAACAACACAAGCACGTGAAAATACGGAGTTCATTTACGTACATTTTTAATTTTTCTAGTAAACAATTATATAGATGAATCAAAGTTTAGTTTTTACTGTTTTTAGGTAAAATGAATTTCAATTATAAAAATAATAGGTAAATTTAGTAAGTTCATTAATAATTATTTTAAACATCTACCGGTGGTTTCTTTTTGGTTTTTTGGAATGATACATCAGAACTGTTATGCTATAATGAAAAACGGAAATACTATATTTCACTTAACCACAACATAAAAAAGAAAACACGGGCACCAGTTGACACACTCGAACTAAATTAAACCGAATATATGTAAGTCTCAAGGAGAGGTCACGATCTGCGAGTCACCGATTTTGATGAAACTTTGCAGATCGATAGAAGACCATCAGTATATAATAAACTGCCGTGTGAAATACTATTAGAGTGCAACGTTTTGATTTACGCGAGAAATTTAAATTTTTAGAAGCCGAATTTAACGGACGATATACATACATAGCCGTTTAGACAAAAATATGCAATAAATTCCAGATTACGTTTATATTTATTTTATGCAATTGATTCGTTAGACTGATTATTCCAAAATGAAGTATATTAAATTAAAAAATTATTAAAAAACCATAAAATAATTTTAAAAATTCAATTTTTAATTTAATAAATTTATATACGATAAAAACACAAGTTACAGTGTGTATGTTTTGTGGTGTAGCGGTAAAAGTGACGTCTATTTGTACATACTTGGAACTAAGGTGTCTGGGTTCGAATCCCTGCGGTGTCATGTAAAATTTTTGATTCTTATATTTTAAATTATTAATTGTTATTATCTGATTATTTCAATTCTTTATACATAACTATATAAATATAATAACAATTTTTAAACATTTAAATTATTCAACGACAGTTTTTGTGCATGGCTTCCCTCTAAACATTCATTATATAAATATAATAACAATTTTTAAACATTTAAATTATTCAACGACAGTTTTTGTGCATGGCTTCCCTCTAAACATTCATATAAACGTGAAATATGTTTAAATGTAAATGAAATTTATTTTTCAAATGAAAAATTAAAAGAACTTTGCACTTGTGGTAATAATTCATTTATATGTCGCAGGAATTGCTGTTTTATTTGTTTTTATGATCTATGTCACCCCAAATTATGTAAATAAAAATTAAGTTTGTAGCATTTTAATTATAACTGATATTCATCAACTCTCTGATTTTATATGTAGAGATAAGTATATTTTTTTATTTATATTTATATACATATGTATGTAATGAATTCGTTGTGTATAAAACATATTTATCTTACGCTTTATTATATTTATGTAGTTATGTGTATAAAGAATTGAAATAATTAGTTAAAAATTAGTAATTTAAAATATAAGAATCAAAAGTTTTTACGGGAGACACTGCGCGGGGATTCGAACCCGGATACCTTATTTCCAAGTATGTACAAACAGACGTCACTTTTACCACCACACAACAAAACAAACACACACTGAAATTTGTATTTTTATAGTATATAAATGTAATAAATGACATGTTTAAATTTTTATTAAACTAAAAATTGAATTTTTTAAAAGTTATTTTATTGTTTTTTAATAATTTTCCTTTATTTAATATACTTCATTTTGGAATAATCAGTCTTCCGAATCAATTGCATAAAATAAATATAAACGTAATCTGGAATTTATTGCATATTTTTGTCTAAACGGCTATGTATGTATATCATCCGTTAAATTCGGCTTCTAAAAATTTAAATTTCTCGCGTAAATCAAAACGTTGCACTCTAATAGTATTTCACACAGTTTATATATATAATGATGGTCTTCCATCGATGTGCAAAGTTTCATCAAAATCGGTGACCCGCAGATCGTGACCTCTCTCCTTGTAAGAACTAAATTTTCGATTACTTATAATAAATGCTGGCAGTCTATAAATTTGGAATGCGCTTTTTGATGTTTACATTTCTTCACCATAATTCCGATCAAGAACATTCTTTAAAAATCTTCATTTTTAATCTATTATGGGAAACCGTTTATTAAAATCTGGTCACAACACTTCCGGCCACTTCAGTTTCGGTTGTGACCCCGGTGCAAATAATCGCGTTGTTAAGGTACTTGATTACACATACGTTCATTTCAAAATGATCCTCGTTTTATCGCTTTCATAAAAATCCTCGTATCATGGCCCTACTGATTCAAATTAATTGAACTAAACATTACACGTGTAAGTGTTGCTTCTCTTTGCATTTGTGTTTTTGTGCTAGATGAGATAAATTTCATATTCATTCCGTTATTTCGATAATAAAACCGTGTAGCTCTGTATTTATAACCCCATCTTATATTGCAAATATTTGTCCTACCAGCGCGAGCGCCTTGGATGGTGCACCACCATTGTTGTTAGACTGGAATTGTGTTTAATTAGGTTTTATTTTTTGAAACTTGCTGCTGATTTAGAGACAGAGCGGTGTGAAAAAGTTGAACAATTTTACGAAAAATAACACAAATTCGTTGACCTGTTTAAAAAGTATTGTATCTTTTAAATTCCGTGCAACACGCATTTCGGTTAATTCGCGCCATTATCTGTTCAAGTTGACCGGCTTCGTTTTGGTCATGTTCCGATTGGGGTCAAATGAAATAATCGATTTTCAAAAGATTATTGAATTCTCTCAATTCCTCGCGCCGTTTTTTTTCTTTTTTTATTTATTTTTTCATTCGAAAAATTTCATTTAAAATTCTATACGATAATTCTGTACCGTTTCCTTCATTAATCGGAAAATTCCTTTTATCTCACCGTGCAATCCGCCTTTTCTTTCTATTCTAACTTTCCCGGTTTATCTGATTTTCGTCTCTTCGTAATAATTTTACCGCCCCGCAATTTAATTTTAACCCGTTCCCTACTTGCGGTTACGTGTATTATTTTCTCTTTTGGTTTATTCTCCGATTCGCACTGCGACTTCGGAATAATGTAAAGAGCTTTATACTTTTTGCTTTTATATCTTTTGCTTTTTCGTAGCTTTTCATTACGATCGTCTTTATTTTTATTCAGTATCGAACCAGATTTAGTTCATAATCAGAGGACACATTGGTCGTTCCTGATAGAAATTTAGAATTGACTCTGCAAAGTTAGTTTCCTGTACTATAATTATAGTCATCCGATCGTATAACTGTTGGTGGAAACGGGAAAATTATGTAGTAGCTTATCAAACAGTTAAAAGAAATTAAAAATCTAAAGAATTCTTTAGTACTATTAATATAATTATATATTACGATAAAACATTAAACAGAAGCGGTAAATAATAATATACTTAACAGAAGGAATGCTGTAGTGTCTATTATCGGCTGAAAGTGAAAAGTTACTGAAATATATTGAAAGAATCGAGTTATTATACTTGCTTGAAAACAGATTCGGAGACGTGAAAATTTCTAAGAAGCGAAATTTTTAGGCGTCAAAAAAGAAGAAAGTTAATTTATTCATTTACTTGGGAAATTTGTTCTAAAAATGTATAATTTATTTAACATGAATATCACTTTTTTAGTTTTTTATTAATTTTTTTTTTTTTTTTTTTTGTTTATTATTGTTTTCTTATTTTAATTCTATTACTTAAGAAGGTTATTTTTTATTTTCTAATTGGTTTTTTAAAGTAACAGTACCGATCTTTGTGCTCGTTTTATTAAAATAAGAATTATTAATGGGTTTTTTATTTAGTTCGAATTTAAGAATAGAACTTTAGAAATAAAATTCTGCGCAATTAATTCTGTTTTATTTTTCTTTTTCTTGGGTTTGCTAACAAAGAGCATTGACCTAGAAAATTGGAAGAGGTGAATCAAAAACAGGGTAGAATTTCTATTTTACCGGCAATGGAACCAAGGAACATTTCTAGAACAGGGAATAAGCAGAGAAAGAACATAGGAGGCACTGAAAGGGGTAGGAAGACCGAGCTTTAAAATTTAAGAATAAAGTAACCGGTGGAAGGAAAACAACGAAATGTCCCACCTTGATACGTACTATTTCTATTATAGATTACTAGAATTTAGTGTCAGTAATATAAAATTACCATCCAGGCAAAAAATTCGGCTAACAAGAAACCAAAGTAGTACATATTAGATCAATCCCCGCGGTGTAAATCTACGCATTGATAACACTGATGATACAGTTTTAATTAAATTAATAAGTACAATGGCTTTATGCAGGAACTTTAAAACATGGTTGTCCATCAATCTATTTATATAGATTGAGGAACTATGAAGAAGAATCCCTAATCATACATTAAAGGGGGAAAAAAAATTGATGTGTGGTAAAAGGAGGTGGAAAAATGGCTGAAGGAATGGTATAAAGAATGAAGAACAAGTTACGTCCTGAACCTCTCTACCTTTTAATGCTTCTTTCTTTATGTATTTTGCTTCCCGTGTCTTTCCCTGATGTTAAGTTCTCAAAAAAATATCATGTTTTTGATTTTAAAATATTAATCTGTCTGCACGTACCGGTGTGCAGTTGCGTATTACGTATTTACATACATATATATATATATATATATATATATATTTATACTTAAATATAACGCTAGGTTTACTGATATTATGATTTATGGAATAAGTTAAGGTAGTTTGTAATTTTTGTATTTTTTGTTTTTGTTTTTAATAAACGTTAATAGGAGTGTCGCCTGTAAGACCCACAACTTATTTAAAAAACAAAAAAGAACTCACTGTTGCGGAATAAACCGGAACACTCGAAGAACACGTAATCTGCGTCACAAACATAATAGGAAGCACCTTCATAACCGATGAACAAAAGGGAGATGTAGCCGAGGAAAAGCGATTTAGATAAAAGATGGAAGGAGGATGTGTGAGAAACAGAAGCGAGGTAGTTTAGTGATTGTGGACCGACGTAAATTGGCGAAATAATGGAACCGAGGACGAAAAGACGGAACACGATTAAGCAATAGATAAAAGAAATTAGGATTAGCGAAAAGCGAAACATAAACAGAGTGCTAAAGCTTAGGGTGGGGCAGGATTCAGTTGGAAGAAGAATATTGAATCCTGCTAATAAAACTTCCACTGGAGGCTGCAGATCTGATAAGGAGGTCGACGGCTACGTATCTCTATCAATGCCTGAATGTTCGGGAACCCAAAAAGAAATTCAGTTTGGGCTGAACATGGAGAGGAGAACGAATAGAAAAGGTGATATGCCGTCAGTAGAAGGTGAAAGGGAAGAGGGTAGGAGAAATTCTAGAAGAACACTTAAATAATCAGAAACAATCAGGAATTTGGAAGCACCTTTAGAAGGGGAAATATTACGTCTGTCCGGTACACAATTTGCTGGTAAATCATTTTTAAATTCAAACTAAACAGAAAGCTATTACCTACTAAAACGAATAACATGGAAGATGATATTGTCACTTAAAATGAACAACCGAAAATTAAAAAACAAGAACGATGAAACATTTTTAATAATAATACGTAAAAAACTAAAAAAACAAAATTAAATATAAATAAATCGCTTATTTTTGAAATTTATCGGGAATTTCGCACGTTTTTAACTTTGTCCAGATTAAAACTAATCGTCTTTGTCCTAAAAATTTCCTTTAGTAACACTCGCATGATTCCGAATCTAGTTTCACCGCATATAATCGACTCTTTTCTTCTTCGCATTCTCATTCGTCAGTATATTCTTCTCCGTCTAACTATGATCTAACTTTATCGAAGATGTGAGTCGCCTTTGATAGTTCCCCTTGGCCGATGTTTTTGTTAACGAACCCGCAAAAACAAAAAAACCAAAAAAAAAAAAACTTATTTGTTTCAATCTTAGCCGATCGTGAAAATCAGATTGCCGTTTCTGTGTTTGGCCTATTTTCGTAACCGCACTCCTTGTCATTTGAAATTAAAAATATTAGACAGAGTAGCGTTGTTTTTATTCTTTCTTTTCGTTATTTATTCGGCAAACTCGAATAATCTTTTAAAATTAATTATTTTGCACATTCGTAATACGCCTTGTTCACTTCTGTGTCGACTTTTTCCAGTTCAGGAAAACTGAAGAAATCCCACCTCCAACAGCACATTGGCACCAGGCTAATCGTAATACGCTGTGACAAATTTAGAACACTGAAAATTTCCTCGAAACAAGAAACACGAGTTTACAGAAAGAAATACCAAAAAAAGTCTGAATATCCGGCTGTACGAAATGCTGTGATTACCGCCTTTTTTTTTTTTTTTTTTTTATTCCATTAAAATTTCAATTTCTAAAAAAAAACAAAAAAAACAAGTTGGACTAGAATTGCTTCAAATTATTTTCTTCGTTTCAGTTATGCCAAAAGTATTTTATTCGGCGTCAAGAAATTTTATTATCAGTGTCAAGCTACTTCGCTGAAATTAAAATTTTTCCGAATGGGCATAGTATCTGACCGAAGGCGAGATTTTTACCCATTCAAACTAGGTGGTTGTTACGAATGTGCGAATGTGAATGTTCGGAAAAGTCGTTAAAACAGATTCATTTAATTTAATCATTTTTATTAATTAGAATCGATGTATTATATAGTTTTCTTTTAATAATCAAATTTTAAAAGTGGCGAATTATATTTTTCCCTTTTTCATGATCTTCAGGCTTTTTTGCTGTAGCTAATATTCGATTTTAGATAGTGTACGTACACGTCAAAGTACTGCGCAGGTCGTACCTGTTTACTCGTTACCGGACAGCTGATCACGAATAGTATTCGTATATTCGCGCAAATTAGTTTAAGGAAAAAAGGATGCGATGAATATTTTGGTACTGGCTTTTGTCCACTTTATTAATTTCACCGTTTTATATTCTTTCGGTTTTTTGATAATCTCTTTCCGAGTATATTTCAAAATACCACATCTGGTGAAATATCGTTTTTTTTTTTTATTTTATTTTAAATCTTGCGACAGTTTTTTGTAAACCGGATCAGAGACATTTTTTTAAATTACCAATATTTTTTTAATACCAACTTTATTAAACGCGATAAACACATCTGCATGTAACATTAAATGTAGCTAAAAGTTCTCACTGTCATCAGTAATCTAAAAAAAAAATAAATCAAAATAAATATTTGAATATTTTTATATGTTTTTGAATATTTTTGAATTATGGAGTATTGTGCAGCTACGGAATCGGTGCAGATTAGAAATTAAAGAAAGCTCGAATACGGGTTTTTTTAAATTTTAGGCTGATGTGGATGTGAAATGAGAGACAATCGCGACACTCCGAAATATATGAACGACATAATTCGAGTTACGTGAAGTATTGCTCACGGATATGGTAAAATTCTATCAGTTTTAAAAAGTTGCATGTAATACTTCAGTTATAAACTTATTAGCTTTCAGTGAAGCCAGCTAGCGCGTGGCGCGATTGGTTAGGCAGTGGATTTCGTTTAGCTGGACCGCCGGTTCCAGTTACATTGTGAAATTTCCAAAAAGTGCGCCAAGTTAAATAGCTTCCACGACGAAAAAAAACAAAACCAAGTGTAGTTAAAAAAATATAAAAAATGTAGAAACAACAAAAAACTAAAAAAAAAAACCGTGTCTCTGGAATAAAAAAATTGACTAAAAATTTGACTGTCGTTAGAAACTAAAAACATTTGCGAAAAATTCTTCTCCACAATTCCGTTGGAATAAGACAAAAATTCTGTAAAAGAAAGGAAAAAAAACAACAACAAAAAACGAAAAAAAAACAACCAGTACGAAATAATCTGGCGTTAAGGTAAACAAATGATTTTTTGGAAATATACGGAAAAGTCCGGTTCTTTCTCGAGCTGGAACGTAAAACGCATCATCCGGAGCGGACATTTTTAGCGGGCCGAGTAAGGTGGCCGATGTAGCTGTTTATTTTTTCTCCGGTCGTCTCATCATCTTTCTTTCACCGGTCTGTTAAAGTGCGTTGTTGTTACGCAACAATGTGCACGTTTGTTGCTACGCCGATTAAACTTTAATCTCTGCCCGGGGGGGGGGGGGGATCTTTCCATTACTGATCCTGTCGTAGAATTTTGCGCTGTGCTCCCCCCTCTCCGCTGTCGCCCGCCACCGCTTGTAATGGAAAAAATCGCTCTTCTCTTCGTGCATTATTCTGCCTGTCACTTTGCTCCTCCTTCCTTCATTTAACATTAATTTTTATTGTTATTTCGACTTCGCTCTTTTCGTAAACCGAAATCAGTTAGCCGGGGCCATTTTTCCGTTTTTTCCCGCTTTTATTTAAATTACCGCGCGTAATACATCAAGCCGAAGCAGCGCAATAGATTTGTGGAATAAAAATCATTAACTTCAAAGCAGGTTCTCCGATACTTTAACGACAGCGGTTTGAGCCGATGGTTGTTTATCTATTTCGGACCGGCTCGCGGGGCGCGACCGAATAAAACAGATACATCAGCACAATTTGGCCGCGATAAGCGGTTTCCGTTAGGGGCGCTTCGTTAAACAGAATTTCGTTTCGGATTTGAGAATACGAAATTTCTGAAAACAAAAAAAAAAAAAAACACGCTAAAAGTATAAAAAAAATCGTTCTTATTTGATGTCCTAGCGTCTAATCTCCTCTTCGTAGTTTTTCCTTCCGTCCGTCGCTAACTGTTTCCTCTTTTCCTTCCTTCTTCGCTATAGCGTCTAATCTCCTGTTCGTAGTTTTTCTCTCTGTCCGTTGCTAACTCTGTTCTTTCTCTTTTCCTTTTTTCTTCTCCTATTCCCCCCCCCCCCCGTTACTAGGGGGGATTCTGTTAGCCTTATTCGGCATCCTGATTTCTTCATCCTCTACTGGAGGCTGTAATATTTCACGAAAAGCATACTGGTTTGTAAAGTGCATCGAGAAATAAAAGGAATTCTTTTCAACAGCGGGGCATACAGAAGCCGGTAAATATTTTTCATTTCTCGGATACGTCGTCGTTAAAATCTCGCTCTAATTCATTTCCTTCTTTTTTTCTCCCTTTTATTCGCAGTTACAGATGCGTAATCCGAGTTTTTTTGTTTATCATCATCGTTATTATTATTATTATTTTTTTTTTGAGTTTCTCAATTACGAACATTAGACCGACACAGGGGAATTTTTCCCTATTCTTCATTTACGAGACTATAGTAGGCCCTTAATTATAGAAGGCTTTAAGCTAACGGGGGTCACTTTCAAATTTTTTTTTTTTTTTTGGATTTTGACGAGTCGCATCGATAGTGGCACTGCAAAAATATACTCCGCATCGTCACTGAAAAAAAAAAAAGAAAAAAGGGAAGCAGGTTGTGTCTGGGGACACCCGGTAGGAATGAAGTTCTTCTCGCGTTTTAGTAGATCTATTTAAAGTCACTCACGAAGAGAGCATGCAATAAAACAACATGTTAAAAGAAAAACCGCGATACCTATGTGTTTGCGATTCAATTTTTTCCAAAATTGTTGAAAAAAACCACGCTAACGTTCAGTAAGAACGCCAAAGCGTATAACACATGGTATGTTTAAACATATTAGTAAAGTTATTCTCTATTTTTCTCTCTCTCTTATCTCTACTGTACAGCGTGCAGTGTATGATGTATATCGATGTGTTTTTCGTGTCGGTTTGTAATAACAGTTAGTTCATAATGGTCGTTTTTTGCTGACCCGCTCCGGTTGTTGCAGCACCTTTGATACGGAATTTCGTTCCAAGAATTAATTGATTGAAACTGCCCCCCCCCACTATTCTCACCAGATCCATTAGAACCCTATGTACATTATGAAAAGTTTAATTCCAAAATTCATGATACCTTATCAAGGGTATGGGGCTTGTGCTTTACTTTACTATACTTTTATATCTGTCGCTAAATTCGCGAAGCCGATTTCTACCTTATTTTTCATCGTATCCGGTTCATTAAGTACGCGGCATTATTAATATTTTGCGGAGAGTATTTTTCAAAAATTTCCAATTATAACGTATAACAGCCTAGAGAAATGCATTACAAATGAAACATAAAAACTGATAATCACTTGAAATAACAAAAGCCAGCTGGTCGGCTTATGATAGGACAATCAGTGTTCGCACCCTGTATTTCTCAATATTTTTCATTTGAGACTACTAATCGAGTTTTTCAAATGTTATCCAGTTTAGGTCCGTCTTTTCGCATTCAACTGGCAAACTGTCAACGTAAGTGCGCAGAAAAATCCGGGCGTTTGCGATTAAGTCGAATGAAACTGGATAATAATGATGGCCATTGACCGAGTAAAATCGGAGAAGCGATTAGAAAACGAACAAAAACACTTTACAAGAAGGCGGCCTTAAAAACTGGATAAAATTTGGAAACGCGCGACTGGTGAAATAATAACGATACAACGACCAGCTGATTGAAGTTGGTGCTACACACATTCATCGTTGTTACTTCTTAGAGATTTTCGATTTTCTTGTCGGTTGTATTTTCGTTTTGATGACGGATGGGAAGCGCGAAACTTTTAAATTATTTTCGAATCGTTACTTCGTGAGTGTATAGCTATGATAACGCGGGTTGCACGAAGCCGAACAGCTCTTAACCGACAAATAAACGCGCGAATCGTTAATATTTGCCCTCCCCCCTTCCTTGTACACACCAAGGAAACCGGAGCTCTACCGGTATCGGACGCGTCTACAAGCAGCGAATAGTGGAAAAGCATACAGAGATATGTAGGTTAGCTGCGAATAAGATATTAATCAAAAAATGTAATGACCAAAAATAAATAAATAAATAAATAAATGATTGTCTAAATGCTATAGTTACTGACTGTTATAATTATGTTAAAAAACGAATTTTCATTCACAATTTGCACATATGTATATAACATTTAATTATTTATTAATCTTCTTGTCCGATCGGTTTCGTCTATCTGATCAGACATATTCATGGACTAAAATTTTATCGGATCATTATTATTTAGCAGTTTACAATTATTATAACGAAAAATGTAACTTTCAGCGTTCAGATTTCTACGCCATGAAGACTGAGACGGTATATGACGTTTTGCTGGCCGCCATCTTGTCTCTATTGCAATTTCTCTATGTTTCATATTTTGAAATGTCCGTCACGCTGTTTCTATTCTACTTTAGATTATTCAGAACCGAAACAGCGCGAAGTACATTTCGAAATATGAAACAAAGTTGCTGTGTAGTAGAGAAATTACGATAGAGAAAAGATGGCGGACAGCGAAATTTTATATACTGTCTCAGTTTTGCTTCACGGCGTAATAGAGGCTTTTGAAATGTGGCTGTACCGTCGGATCATGAAAGTGTCTCGGGTAGATAGGGTTTCGAATGAATCTATTCTGAAACAAATTAAAAAAACCCGCAAAGTCATGGTGGAAAATAAGAGAGCGGACAAAAAGCATACTTTGGACACATTATTCGAAACAGTAAATATGTAACTTTGCAGGACATAACAGAAGGTAAAATTGAAGGGAACAGAGATGGAGGACGCAGAAGAATGCCGTGGACGAGAAATCATACAGGGCTATTCTTATGTCCATTAGCAGCACGCGATAAAAATATTGTCCGATGGTTACCTATATCTGAAGCGTTCAAAACTAAAATTAATTCGGAAACCAATATATATCGCGGCCTCGACACATTCTGGTAGATTTTCTTCATTTCGATGAAGAACGCGATAGTACACATCAGTTGGCCGCTTATAGTCAGGACTTCTAAATTAGACAGAGTTTTAAAAATATTTTGTTAATTTTCCGAAATAATATTGTACATTTAATAAATTTTAATTATTTACACACTGCGAAAACGTTTAAAGAACTGTAAGAAAAAAAAAAGGGAGTTTTCAGATTTACTATAACGATTTAATAAAAATACGCTAAAAAAAAAAAAAAAAATCAATAATAAAAATATAATAAAGCCCAGAAAAAGGAACTGGCGATGACGCAGTAGCCGTGTGTATATTTATGTATATGTATATATATATTTATTTAAAGACGCTTGACTTCTAGGTCATTTGCGTCTACCGTACATTACAATTTATAGATAATAATTACAAATAATTCTGCCATACGTAAACTAAATCATATCTTCCGAAATAGGTTGACAGCTTTTAGGAATCTAAAAGTACTTTGGACTGCAGCTTCATCATTTCCAAGTGCCTCTTTGACAGTAATTCTTCTTGGACATGCGGATGAAAAAGCTTTCTCGCGCTCCTTTTGGAGTTTTGGACATACGGAGATGACATGTTCGATGGACAGACTTTGAGTGTTACAAAGTGCACATGATGGTGGAGGTTCATTTTGTAGCAAGGATCCGTGTGTTAGTTTTGTGTGGCCGATGCGGATTCTGCTTAACACAATCTCTTCTCGCCTGTTTGCCCGGTGTGATGTTTCCCAATGTTCCAGTTCAACTTTTATTTGCCGTAACTTGTTATTCAATTGCCTATCCCATATGTTTTGGACATTATCCTTGATTGCGACCGTTATCTGTTTTTTTGCCTTTAGTGAGTCTTCATAAACCATTTGGAGATAAACCCTTAATAACTCAAAACCTATTTAACATAAACACATGAAATTTGTCTTATTCATTAAAACCCCTTAGATTAACTAGAACCTCCAAATTTCATAAATATAACTCAAACGGTTATTGAGATATTAACGTCTAAAAATTGTCATTTTTATCACTGACTGACATATAAATCAATAACCTAACCCACTTCTAAGTGACCTAGAAAGTTGAAACTTGGCGTCCAGCTGGGCGTGTATACAAAGGAAAAAATCTCAGATAACAGTGACATTTTCATAAGTTAGATTGTGCTAGATGTGTAAAGTTATTAAAATTTAAGAAATGCCGGGAATCGAGAAGTTTCTCTACGTTAGAAAAATAACTGGCTCGCTGATCTTTTAACGGATAACATGTTGTTGTTGTTTAACATCGCTTCGAAAAACGCTGTTTTGCCTCTCGTCATTTCGTATCTTTGTCACGATCTTTGCATCGCAGTTTATTTCGTAATTTATCCCTTTTAATCGTTCGGACGACTTTTAAGACTTTTACTCAGTATCGATTATTTCATCTTACTCCACTAATAAAATATATTTTGACCGGTGCATTGTGTTAAACATTGTTCGAAAACATTTTGGTCCCCTGAAACATTAAACGAATTAATATCGTAAACCGCCAGCTTACTCATCCGGGATCCTGCATCACCGTGTTAATCTTAATCACTGCCGACAAACAGTGATACACGTACCATTTCATATTTATTATTCTAAACGTTTTTGTTTGTTGTATGTACGTATAAATATCATACTTAGTCATTGTCTCTTATAGCGGTCGACCGATAAAGAAAGATTGGTGTAGGTAATTTTCATTAATAGAGTTATTAAATCTTATCGACTCATTTAGAAGAATAAACGATTTTAATTTGAATTTGAATGAATAATAATAATTTCTTTACAAAAATTAATGCCATCAAAAGCATAAATGTTAAAATGAGAGCCAAGTTCAGTATTAAGAATATGCGTGGTTATCGACTTGGCCGACAAAAGAATTGAGATCTAAATGGGTGCCAAGTTTTGTAGATAATCCTGAAATTTATTCATAAGAACATATGAAATTCTAAAATTAAAACAAAATTTCTTGTTTTTTTCATAGATAATAATGTTTGCTATTAAAAATATATAATATCTTAAATTTGAACAGTCGAATTATTTTCACAATGCGGATAATTTAGGATAGATTCTAACGATTTCACTTGGCTAGTTTTCACATATAAGTTATATTTGTCTAATCAACTTATCTTCTTTATGTTATACGCTAGTTACCGTTTTTACATTGTAAAACATATCTTACTTGGTTTACTGGTATAAACTAGGTTAAATTATCCGCTTTGTGAAAATAATTCGACTGTTCAAATTTAAGATATTATATATTTTTAATAGCAAACATTATTATCTATGAAAAAAACAAGAACTTGTGTTTTAATTTTAGAATTTCATATGTTCTTATGAATAAATTTCAGGATTATCTATAGAACTTGGCACCCATTTAGATCTCACTTTTTTTGTCGGCCAAGTCGACAACCACGCATATTCTTAATATTGAACTTGGCTCCCATTTTTACATTTGTGTTTTTGATGGGGTTAATTATATGCGGAATGACAAGTGCTAACTTTTTTTTTTAAGATTTAAAATCCATTTGCGTCGAAAAGTCACCAGCTCTAAATCTCACGTGGCGACACTAGTTGACTTTTATCAAAACTAACTGCGACACTGATAAACTTGAATTTATTGTCAGACACGAGAAAGGAAGTGGTCGTGTTGGAAAATTTTCTCCGAAACCGACAGAATTTCATTAAAAATTGCCGATGGAAAGAGAGAAATTTTCTTCAGCTACATGGACGGTGCCGATCGCAACGCTAGCGTTAACGTCGAGAAAACCGGATGGGAAAAAGAAGTTTGTATTGGCGCGGTTGGTAGTTTAAAAGTCATTACACCTTTCGCCGAAACAGTATGGAGCAAAATTGAAAAGCACTTTTTATTCCCGACGACTGTAACATATAAAATAGCTGTGGGATTACCTTCGAAAAAAGTAAAGACACGTTCAACGGACGCTGCGGCGCTACATTAAATTGTAAGGTTCAGCTACTTTGATAAAGCAACGACGGCGGAGCTTTCGCAGGTGCGTGCCACGAGTTTACAGTGAGAGAAAGTCGCGAAGAATTTTCAAGAGAGCATCATGAAATGTTGATAGTTGCAATTACGATGTCCGCAACATAATATATACTGCTTGCGTTTTCCGGTTTAAATTTCATAATAGATAAGAGTCGAAAGCGAATGAGCGGGGGGCATTTTGTTTTGTTTCGTTTTTATTTTATTTTATTTTATTTTATTTTATTTTATTTTATTTTATTTCGGGGTTCTTTATTCGCTTCAAATTTCAACTTTAAAAATGTTTATATCAAGAAGCTGCTTTTGCCTCAAAATAATCTTAAAAACTAATAAAGAAATTTTTTTGTGTAGAATCGTCGCTGCGATAAGACAGTTGCCTATCTCGCTTATAAAAACTTCACTCGCTTATAAAAATCCCTTGAATCGTTATTTTAATTAAAAACGCGGGGGTGCTCAGAGGGTTTTCAAGATGGTGAACGTAATAGAGCGGTAGAGATTAAGAATTTAACGGGCGTCTGTAGTGACCAGATGTTGTTTAATATCGACCGCAGCGAACAAGGGGTTTAAGCATAAAAAATTGGTCGATTAAATGGCATTAGGTAGGTGTCTGAAGAGTAGACGAAAAAATAAAAAATAACATAATAAATGACGCACCGACTTCCCCAGCTTAGCTCCGAAACATGGAGAATTATAAAATAAACTTGACCCTAAATTATTTTTATTATGTAGTCCAGAGCCTGGCAAGCGTTCTTAATTTTTTTTTCTTTTGCTTTATAAATTGTACGATCGCTTACTTAACTATCTTCGGTACGTTTTGATGTGTCGTTGCGGTAATGGTTAGTGAACCAACCCATATCGGAGTGGTCCTGAATTATTGCGTATAGAATATAGCGATGAAAGATCCGTACAACTCGATGCCTTCCGATTACCGTGTACAGCTTAGGTTTTAATATTGACAGAGGATGTAAACTTTTTGCTTCCGTTTTTTTTTTTTTTGGGTAATGTTTCATTTGTTGTTGTCTTGATACATTTTTGTGTGTTTGAATAAGTTCACTGTATGCTATTATTCGTGTTTTTAATAGTATACTGTATACCATGAACTTATTGATATTTTTTTTCGATAAAATCTACTCGGTGATTTCATTATGTAATTCACGTTGTCAAGTTCTTAATGGATATCACCGGTGTCTAGGCATATTCGCGTGAATTGTATTCGATATTACTTCGAGTTTTTCCTGCGTGGTCGGTTTCGGCATATACGTATTCTTTGTTCAGTTCATTTGTAAATAATAATTATTATTGTTTCTTTTTTTAAACGTACTCGGTATAATAAACATATTTTTCGAGAAACCTCGTTAGCTGTTTGCTGTCTTTTTAGTGTGAATGATTTTTTAGATTTTATTTCAGTCGATTCTGTTACTATGTGGTTGTAGCCTTTCCAAGGGTATTTTTCGAACTGGTTTATATATTATAAACTATGTTACCGACCTCAGACATTCTCCTTCCTTCCTCAGCTAATTATTCCCGACTATGGTCGGACATCTATCCTTCTTTATTTTCCAATCCATTATCTTCAAATTCAGCCGGTTTCCTGTTCTCAACCGTGGTTTCATTCCTCTTCTTATCAACGTTCCGCGATCGTTTCCTTAATCAGACTCCGTTGTAATCACTCTTTTCTACCTTCTTCACGTTTTCGTTTTTCTCTGTCTTCCTCTCCCGATTGTCCCTTTCATAGTTCCATCTCTCCTCCTTAAGGGTGATGCAAACCACATCTTCTTTGAATGCCCTGCCCTTGATTCTGAACGTTCTGTTTTGTACTCTAAAATCTTACCATTGGGTCTTCCTGATCCTTATAGTTCTTTCTTTGTCCTTTCCTTTCCATTTTCAGATATAATCCCTGTACTAAGATAATATATAAAATAATATTATTATTTTATGATTAGAAAAAAAGAAATTCGGAAACCTACTTTAGACAGTAAATTAATATCATTTAAACTCTTTTAGTCAATGAATGGCGTCGAAAATAATAAATATTTTTCTTCAATTTTTCAGATTCTTATAGTTGTTGTTTATGGTTAAATAAATACATGTGTATTGTTGTAATGAAACTTGTAGTGCAGCTGTCTTACAAAACTCTTTTGTATCACCCCTTTTCAAGAGTTGATTCTTATTAGAAGAATTCCGCATCACATTTATATCTAACTGCGTTGAAACATATGAATAGAGTTAATAATGCATTCAAGTTCCGAAAGGACGAACAGTGGCAAATAGTAAACGACGATATACGGATTTGCTTTCAAAGTTATTTATCGAATATGCTAGTTAGCTAAATCGAGGTACGTAATTCTTTAATACTTCCGAGTTTTCTCAAAAATGTATTATTTATCAGTCATACAAAATGGGAATGCGTTGTAAATGAAATAAAATTACATTGATATTGAAATTTATGCTACTACCACATGACTTCAAAATGAAGTAGCGGTGTTAAATCATGCTGTTGAGCAGTCATCTAATTTACAGAATTATAGGGTTTAATATCATCATTGGAAATAGCTATTTGTGGCACTTTTTTAACAACTTTCACATGATTTATAACGATTAAGAAAAGTGACCCAAATTAAAATTTTGCGGAAAGCCAGAAGTACATCGAAACACGTGTGACCGATTACCCACGAAATTAGTGTTCTCAATTAGAGTAACACATGATGTAACTAAACGAATCCGAAAAAAAAACAACAAACAAACTGGTACTTTGTATTTTGTAGCTTTATATATTGCTATTAGTTCATTTATCCCTATTTTTAAGTTACAAGATTTTTACACCTTTAATAATTAGCGAAAAAATTTATATAAAGCTACCATATGCGTACACTATGTGCCAATATCGGTAGTAGTGGATGAAGCTCGCAAGATCATTCATTAATTCTCTTCGAAGGGTTCTGTAAAAACTACACGCGAAGAAAACACGATCAGTGTCAGAATAGTACTGATTTTCGGCCGCCGATTTTATTATTGTAATTTGCTTCAAAGTAACGAGAAAGCTGCAAATATATGAATAACTTTAGCTAGCGTCAGATTTAAGTGGTGCGACCGAACATTGCCACGCTGTATTGTTTAGGAACATCCGTAATTCAACGTTATTTTAGCTACGGAAAATGAACACGCAAAACCGGTGGTTTAAAGGTTATTTTATAGTCGTAATTCCTATACTTTTTTTTATTTGTCGAAAGAGCCTCGGTAAAATGTTGCCCCTCTTTAGGATATGTGAAGGGAAAATATGTTTTTCCTATGTACTTCGTTTTTGGTATTGTCGCTGAAAATATCGTCTAAGGGGTTAATTTCGGTGAGTTGCTCGTTTTAATTTTTTGTAATGTACAAGATGCTTTCGACTACCAAATCAGTGATGTTATAGGTTTTCCACAGTTGTCTCGTTCCGGATCCAAGTCGCTCCTAAGGTTTATACCTAATCTGAAATTGAATATTGGTTATACCAGAGAATTATCTGGTGGAAAGTAAAGGCGGATAATCCAAAAGTAGAAAGGAACTGGCCCCAGTATTCTCATCAGATCCATTAGGCTTAGTACATTGTGAAAAGCTTAATTCCACAATCCATGATACTCTATTAAGGATACATATGGGACTTGTTTTACTTTCATTGAAGTAGGTTATTTACGTGTTTTGCTGCAGCGATTTGGAAGTTTTGGGTTTATTTTCAGAAAATTTTCCGCTATACTTTAATATGAGTATATTGGTCTGCGGTAATGTAGGTTTGCTCCCGCGCGCAAAGATCTGAACTGGAGCTCGTGTAAAAAAATGTTTACGCACATATTTTTCGGGGCTGATAACGCAGTACTTAGATTCTTTTAGAGTGCTGTGTGCTGCGCTATTTCCTCCAGCTTATTCCAATCTACTTGGCATATTCTTTTTCTTCTTCTTCATCCGCCGTCTCCGTTACGAAGGTTGACGATCAATACGGCAACGTCTTTTCTTGACATGGTAGATCTGAACATTTTAATGGGTGAACAACGGAACTAACGATGAAAATCCTTTGTCCACAAATTTTGTGGGCGCTCTTTTAATCTTTTGCCTAAAAGCTTTCTTTCCATAATGAGACGTAAAATCTTATATTTTGGGCCTCTCATGATGTGGCCTAGATATCGTAGTTTACTTTCCTTAATCAAATTTAATAATTCCGGATGCTTATTCATTCTTTTGAGGACTTCGTTTTTAGTAATTTTTAAGATCTACGGAATTTTCAGCAACTTGGCATATATATATAAAAAGTAAAGTAAGCCATACCTTGAATAGAACGTTGGGGATTGTGGAGTTAAGCTTTTCATAATAGTACTAAGCCTAATGGATCTGCTGAGAATACTGGGGGGGGGGGGGAGTTCCTTTCTACTTGCGATCCGCCTTTACTTTCACAGATTTCTTTGGTATCCAATTATTTCAGGCTGGGTAAACCTGGGAGCGACTTGGACCCGGAACAAGACACCTCCCGAAAATCCATGATACTTCTGGCTTGGTAGCCAAGCGTTTTAATCACTATATATATATAGAGAGGATTAATGTCAATGTTTCTTTGTCGGATCATTCGGATGATGTTAAATTACGTTTGTGTGGATTCGAGGTACTTCATCGGTCGAAGAAAAAAAAAATCATTTCGAAACGTCGGTGGCGTCGCAAAGAAGTGTAAAAAGTTAGGGAAGCGAATAAAGTTGGGACTGTTCTTACTTCGTAACTGTTTCTTCTACGGTTAATTATTATAATTAATTATAATCATCTTCCGAAGAGTAATTAAGCGCTCTTTCGAAAATGAAACTGCATAATAAATTTTTTCGCGCATTAGGAAAACTTTAAAAAACCTTATTAAAACGGCGGCTCAATGAAACCGAACTGCAAACTTAAATTATATAAAAGTGAAAAACTCGGGAATAATATTAATTCGAACACGCGCCCAATTTCCAATCGTCATTAACGTTAATCATATTATTTATTTAAAAAAAAGAGTAAAAATCAAAAAAATGGTCAGTTTTTGAGATCAGCTTTACCCCGATCACCGGCACGTTATCTTAGTATATTTATTTAATTATTAACGTACGGAGTAATTTAAAAAATCGGCATTTTCCGGATTGTATAATTATTCTATACAATTTTTAAAGCGAAATTAATAAACATGAATATTTTTTCTATACTTTCAATTATTACGATTGGTAGCCGTCGCACTACATTTTCACTCAGGACAATATCAGACGCGGACTGTATAAAATCGAGCTTGTATCGTTTTGTAAATAAGTGTTTGCAGTTAATTCGTACGTGTTCAAAGTGGATAACCTTATTGGACTGATACGAGCCAAGTGCTGTAATTGGACGCCGAGTTTAGCTGCGATTACTAACGTCAACGGTTAAACGTCATAATCGTTAGTTTGCATAGGTACAGGTTGATTTTTCGTTACCAATTCGTACGTAATTAGTAACCGTTTCTTATGGTTCTCGTGTGAGCTGATGTCCTCGAACGATAATAGATCTCGGCTAAGTTCTATTCGTTGTAATCGACGGTTGATCGATCTCTGTGAGTAATACTTTTGCTTCTTCAGTTAAATCGTACTAATGTGCTACGCATATGGTTCCGTTGGCCCCGAAAAATTTTAGTATTTTCCAATATCAATATAACCTAACTGGAATCTATAGAAAAGCCTATATACGTTATCTTTCTGTTGAGATGTACTTGCATTAGAAAGAAGTTCGACTTTTGGCACTTCAGAGCAGAAAACTCTCTGGCGGTAGTTATCCGGAGGGGAATTTGCAAGATCGACACCGAGAAAATCTGTTCTTCTTTGGCTTAACTATCGAAATACTGCACGGTGCCACACTGCTGTATCGGAAAAGCGGAGGGTTGGTTGCTGATGGAATGTAATAGTTTTCTTGACGAACTTTCGACAGCAGCGCACGAGAAAACCCCGAACTTCGAGACCAATAGCAAAAACTTTTACAACTTATTAGTCACGCGCGTGTTTTTCAGTTTTTTTCTCTTTCTCTGGAAACGACCTGTCAAATGTGAAATCTGTTTTTGCGGATTAACCGGATTTTCTTCGCCTGGCTCCGGTTAATATTTCACGCGAATGTTTACCGATTTCCTAATAAAATTCACCGTCGCTTACAATATACTTCAGCTTAGTTTTCATTTGCAGCCAACCGCACATGTCATTCGAGAAAGGATAACTGCGGTCATCGAGTTTAATCCGAATAGAACTCTGACGGTAGAATAACCGAAGTTGCGAAATAACTTACGTACGTCCATGATCCGGGTTTTGCTGATTCGCTTACAACCCCGAAGTGTGCCTATTTCGGGTTGATTATTCGGCTGTAATCTCACTGGGTATTGCACAGTGTTTGAAATTTAATCGGAACGTTTCCCGCATGATACCGCGCATCGACTATGTTCGCTGCTGCAACCGCTTCTTCGAAAGCTCGTTCAACTGATAAGACAAGTCATGCGTAATTCGGACGATAAATAAAACATCTGCCTTACGGTGTACTCATTCGATTAGCATTTAGCCGAAAATTGTTCCCGAACGCCGCCTTTTCAGCATCGGCAACGAAGGTTTATTTTTCAGTTTCGCTTCCTTCGGAACACAGTGCTCCCCGGCACACAGGAGCAATCAAGATGGCGCGCCTGTCTAATGCGAATGAAAACGGTGACGACAACAATAGGATTCGATAAAATATGGTGCATAAACGCGAGCGTATTTGAAATTTCAACAATTCCGCTGACATTAGTGATCATCCGGACTGTCCCGGGTACATATATAAAGTTTCAAGTCAAAACTAGGCTACTACGTTGTTTTTTTATTGTTATTTTTTGTGGGGTGGGGGGCAAAGAAGTATTCATTTATATCCTCATCTCGCTAATCACATGTTTGTGAAAATTAATTTTTTCGATTCTAGCTGGAAATAATGTGTGTTTCTATTTTTTTTCTTTTTTTGAGGGTTACTTTTCGTCGACAGGACTTACAATTTGGAACCAAATATTTTATACGAAGAAACTGAGATGGCAATTGAAGTTCCATGTCCGAATGGAATCCTCGTGCAAAAATATCGAAAAACGGGAAGGTGAACATAAAATATACTAGTACGTAATATAGTATGAAACTAGTGGCCAGATAAATGCTATCAATCTAAATACATCGCCATTTACAAAAGAATAAAATTATACTTTAAAAAACTAAAAATAGATGCTTTATATGTAAGATTCGCTAAAAAGCATAAAATAATTTAAATTCTTTTACAGTACTAACTTAAGAGTGCAAAGGTGGACATAAATAATTAATTTCAATTCAAAATAAAGCATGGGGTGATTTTATCAGTAGTTATGCAGTTCCTCAACAAATGTAAATGATATAAAACCACCTGGTGCTTTATTTCAAATTGAAATTAATTAGTCTACCTCTGAACTCTTAGGTTAATACTGTAAAAGAACTTAATTTTTTATTATGAATTAAAACTAATTATTAATGTCGACTTCTTCACTTTTATGTTGATATTGTAAAAGAATTTAAATTATTTTATTCTTTTTAGTGCATCTTACACATATGAAGCATCTATTTGTAGTTTTTTAAATTATAATTTTATTTTTAATTTTTCAGTCTTGAAGTAAATGTAACAGCATATTTGAATATAATTATTTTTTTGCGTTTAACAGGAGTTGTAATTACGCTATTCCGTTGCATCTACAGTTCACCCTTTCCGTAAATTCAACTATAACATCAATCTAAATCCATTTTTCACCCACTTCGCGACGTCCGAATGATTTGAAATTTTTACTAATTATCGGAACCCGATAACCACGCAATATTACGCAGAAACAAAGCACCTACACCCACAAATAAATTTAAAAAATGCAAAAATATTTATAAACGGAATAATTTTTAATATGATCGTCATCTATACTATTGAGGTATAATTTGATTGAAATGAGTAAAATGGAGTTAACACTAAAAATACAATGGTATAATTTAAAAATATAAATATAAAAAATATAAAAACACCGACTAGTTTCGGATATTACAATGTATCTTCACGGTGGGAAATAAAAATTATTCCGTTTATAAATATTTACATTTTTTAAATTTATTTGTGCGTGTAGGTTTTGTTTTACTGCATAATATTGGATTGTCATCCGGTTCTGACAATTAGTAAAAATTTCAAACCATCTGGACGTCGGGAAATAGGTGAAAAATGGATTCCAAATTCCGTTACAGATACGAAAGTTACCAGTGAAGCTAATATAAAGAATATAAAAAGGACCACCCAAGTCACGAAAACTACAGCGTGACATCATTTAATTTACACGCTGGCAAAGGGATGCTCGTCGAGGTTATTCATGATCGATTATATACTTTGATGTTCACTGCTATTACTGACAAGCAGGATAATTCCCTTAGAGGTAGAGGAATGAACTAGTTAATTCCCAATCTAATTCCATTTATAGAAAAAGTTCGCGAGTATAAAAACATTCCAGCAGCATTGTGCTTTACTGATTACAATGAGGCATTTGACTGAGTAAAATTTGTGGTTAATCTTATCGGAAACGGTCGTTCTGCTACATATGAAACGGTTAATTAAACAGTATGAAGGAATTCAACGAAAGTACGGATGGCGAAGGGATTTTTCTCAGCACAAGTTGTACACAATGGCTACATCTTTTCATATTCAATTTCCCCCGTGTGGTTAAATGTACTTCGTACTTGTACTTCTAAGGAGCCGGAGCTCAAACCGGAACGAGACGCGTCCACGGGTTGTGGATAGTAGAGTGGTCTATAGATATGCAAATATGTCTCAATCCTAACAGCAAACCGCTGCCTTGTGGTTAGGGTGCTTACTAGAGATGTACCAGGCAAATGCTTTGCCGGAGCAGCTCCGCCCGGAGAATTTTCAGCTGAAATCCACAAGAAATTAACTTTTGGAATATTTTAACCCC
Source organism: Icerya purchasi (assembly GCA_039619475.1). NCBI lineage: Eukaryota > Metazoa > Arthropoda > Insecta > Hemiptera > Monophlebidae > Icerya > Icerya purchasi. Next base: position 92,393,425 of record CM077116.1, on the reverse strand, counting down.
ATCTCGATTCAGTGTCACTTCTTCTTGTTTGCGAAAACATTTAACGTATTCTTAGTACGCGTATAGCGCTCCTTTGTATATCACCATTGATTTTCATCTCGAGTGATTCGTCCACAATCGAGGAAAGAATAACCAGGAGCTTTACTTACGACACCCACCCATCTAGTAGGGTTTCTTTCATTTATTTCTCCCCGAACGAAAAATTTTTCATGTTCTTTAGTCAAATTCCATTGAGCACCACCTAACGTAGTCTCTTGGTTACACTGACTTCCCTTAAGACTGGAATATTTGTTTATTTTGCCAGTCAAACTATTAGGCGCCTTCACTACCACATTTTCAATGCGTTAATACGTGTTTATCCGTTTCGCATAATTGCCTGATAATATATAGTTCGTTCAAATTTGTCTCAGCCAATCAATTGCGCTTTCAGTCACTACACTCTGCGTCAGATTTCTATATCACGGTCGTCTTTATTTTTACCTCAATATCTTCGATTCGATATCAAGCTGTTTTCTCTTTATCATGATGTAGGATTTAACTGTGTTAGTCCAAAGACTACATTCAGAGCTAATTTCTTCTAAGCGGTGTAATATAACTTCCTATGCAGTTGTTATTAACACCTTGCCGTTTGCATAAATTAGTGAACACCTTCGATCGATATACTTCCACTTTATCACTAACCGTACAAACCTACAAAGTTCTTCGAATTATATATTCACTACACACAAATTGAATACGAAAAGATGCAGCCATTGTGTACACGTTGTGCTAAGGAAAATTCCTTCGTCATCCGCACTTTCGCCTAATTCCTTCATATAGTTGTGTAATTAACTGTTTCATATGTAGCGGAGTAACCATTTTCTGATAAGATTAGCCTCAATCGAATGCCTCATTATAATCAGTGCAGCATAATACTGCTGGAATATTAGATTCACGAACTTTTTCTACAAATAGAATTGGATTAGGAATTTTCGATTTCATTCCTCTACCGTTAATCGAATCATTGTGCTCGTTGATAATTGGAGAGTAGATTAAAGCACATAATCAGTCATCGAACAATATTTCATTCGCGACGACAATCCATATCGCTATAACGATTCGGTCTCATCGCATAATATGTTCCAACCTCGTCAGTGCACGTCCTCTACATTAGCGCAGATAGCAGATTTGTATTGTCTAGTTGATCAAACGGTTTGCCTAAAACTAATCCATGGCTGGTATTAAAAGTGGATAATAATAGCGGACTTACCAACTTACAAAACAATTACGAGTACAGGTGGTCCTTATGAAAGATTTGTCTCTTATAACCATGGCCATTGTTGAAAGTTGTCTGAAGTGGAGTTCAGTTTGAATCCAATTCCCCGAAGCCAATGATATGGTCGCGGGGAGCATGGTCGTGGGAAACGCCTCTTCTGGAACTCAAAAAATATCCCGAGTGCTATAACGTCCTTCCTTTGATTCGATTTTTTTTCTGCTTAATTGTGCAGTTACAGTATATTCGTATTTTATAACAGTAATTCATTAGACTAAAGAATGAAAAGGAATCTATTAGTGTTCTAAAAATTAAAACGTTTGTAGAAGCTCATCTGAAAGTAACGTCTAACTGCGCCACTGACAACGGCATACAGCACGCGAAAAAGACACACTATGCTCTCATTAAATTAGACTCGTGAAATTAATTAAAACGGTAAACGTTATTGATCTGCACGGAAAATTTTAATCTACTTTCGTTTAGCGGTGGTTCCGTATAATTAAAATTTTCCAATCGCCCACATACGTACGTACGTATAATTTTTATTTTTCTTGCTTTTAATTCTGTGATAAATATCTTTTTTCCTTTTCTTTTTCATTCCATATCAATTGTATCCTCTTATTATTATATGATCAAACTAAAAAGAAATGTTTTATCAATTTAAAATAAATTTATATGGCGCGCATGAAGAAAAAATATTTATTTAACCACTGTATATTTCACTTCTTACTTTTTTTTTTTTTTATTTCTCTAACTATCCGTATTCTGATTTATATATGTATGTAAGCTGATGAGTTTGCCTAAGCCCTCCAAACCTCACTAATCTCTCAGTGTGGTGGAAGTGAACATTTCGAATAAACGGAAGCTTCCCAGTCCAGTTTCTTCGAAATCGGAGACCTACTCGCAAAGGATTCAAAACAAAAAAACATTGTTACTTCGTAACTAATCACTTCTGTTGACAACCCCCATGACTGACCATTTCTTTTTTTTTTTTTATACTAGGTTGCACTGTGTGTCGGCTGTAATCATCTAGATGGGTCCTAAGTTTATTAGATCAGACTCTTCAGCCCGGCGGACCAAGTTTGTACCAGTAATTTAGAGAGGGTTAAATTTTTGAAAAAATATCTTAATGATGTTATGGAAAGACACAATCGAATGCGCATCTCACGGGGATGCGAGAAAGACCGATTATCTTACGTTAGAACGCAGGCAATAACTGAGAAACAAGTCGTGAGAGCAGAGATTCCTAAGACGGCGCCGATTGCTGAGAAATCGCTGTGTTTGATTCCTTCTGAGAGCCGGGGCTCAGTTTTAGGCTTTTCGTTTCCAAGAAGTGTGATACTAGAAAGCCAGTTGTGTTTCTAACGAGAAAAATGGTAAGAATTTTTTAAGGCCAACTATGGCATTGATCACCACATCGTAGTTAGCTTGGTGACCACAGTCCGGGACATTGCCCGCCGTATTTTCTCGTAAAGTTGGAATAAGGTGGAAAAAATATTTCGACTACTATCGGGGCGGGGTTTTCTAAAGCAAAAGTGAAGTTCTACGGGATTGTGACTTCAAATGAGGTCGTAGGCAGAGTGAAATATACGTGCTCTTCGGAAATACCCTCTGCGCTTTCATCTACACCGCAAACCGGGCGTAACAATATATAATCTTTCGATTCATTACGCCTCGCTAGGATGCTGACTAATGCGAGAATGTTTAATTAAACTGGGAATAGGGAAATATTTCAAAACAGGAGTGAACTAGACTAAAACGAAAATAACCAAGAGGCGGTAAGGGAGAGCCCCTGAGGAGAGTAGTGGGGTATGGCAAAAAAAAACCCTATGCCTGGAATGAAGATAAAAACCAGTGTATATAATTTATCGGCAAGTATAACTAACGGTAGATAAGATGTTCACGACGGAATCGGAATCGGAATCGGAATTGGAATCGTTTCTTTTGTACGTATACAACTTTCTTTTCGTAATGAAAAAAGTTGACTTGAAATTTTCCCCATTTTTAATTCGGATACGCTTCAGATAAAATGCCGTTAGCGGAGGAAATGTAAAATAATTATAAACTTTATCTCGGATATGTGCCGCGGAAATTACACATCGATTCCAGATGATGATAACAATTGAAACTGTTGGCGGTAACGGTGCGGAGGAAACTCGCCTCTTTTGCGAAGTGGCGCGCGCACTGGAAGCCGGAAGTGAAACAAAACATTCGGGGCTTCGTCGAGAAATTAGCAGTTCGCCAAATATGTGATAGGACTTTTCTTCTTAATGAAAAGTTAAATTGGAAAAGCGGAAAAAAGCGTTGAGCGCTGGCCCCATTTTAATAATAGAAGCGGCGCGTGCTGCGAATTCCGGGAGCTGGCCGCGAAGGGGCGAGCGGTTCTGCGAATGATGCATAAATTGTTAGGTTGTTTATACGGCTCTTATGGCCATATATCATTCAGGTGGTGCAGGACCAGCGACTGCAACTGTTCAGCGCCCACTACTCTCTATTTGTCTTCCGCAGTTGAAAGTCAAAAAATAATAGAAGCTATTTAACCGACAGCGGGAACGCCATGTTTTTCGACATTATTTCATGCGGTAGATTTTCTTTCTGCGCCGACGACTATAAAACGTTTCAATGTGAATACGTATATACATAAAAATTATGTAACACTTGTATATGTACACTTTCTTTCTTTTTCTTTCTTTTTTTTCTTTTTTTTCTTTCTTTTTTTTCTTTTTTTGTTAAATTCGCGTACTAAATCGGTTCCAGTCGATTAATTAATTCTCGCTCGTTGTATCCTTCGCACGATTTATCGAAGTGCACCGTTGAATCATATTAGCGTCAGCACGGCTTGAACGACTGTTTTCTCAGTCGACCTTAACAACGACGCTTTTTTTCTCATAATTTTTCGAGAAAAAACAAAAAAATTACGGGGGGTTGTTTGAGGATGGCGAACCCCATTACGGTCGTTTACCGCTAAATCGCTGCGAAGGTCAAATTAAAAATGCAAATTATAAATAAACCAGGACAGCCCTGTTGATTGTATTTTGGAGTAATTTATAAAAATTCTTTTACCCCTTTTTTTGTCGTTTGATTAATTTGAGAAAATGTTCGCCTTTATTAATAACGAAAGATGAGAATTAGTCGTTTACCTGGCGAAAATTTCAAATTCTTCCCGTCTACATTAAACTTTATTTTCGTTACCGAAAACTCGAAGTTTATCCTCGGTGGGAGCCTTCTGCCATATTTTAACGCTTCGAAAATGATAATGCACTTTCCATAGTCAGAAAAGAGTGCGTAATATATTTTTTTTCAAAATTTCGAATCGTCGAAAATGTGTTTTTCGTTTTTTTTTCTAGCTCGGCGAAGGGACAATGATCGGGGTCATTATTTCCACCGATGATGGAATAATGTTTAATTTTTAAACAATCCTTTATTGGAAAATTATTAATTACGAGGAAAAAGTTAGTTTTTGGTCGATAAAAATGGGACTAGTAAAAAAGCCGGAAACAAAACCTTATCGCATTTTGAACACATTATGAGACTTGCCATGAATTCCGGTGGTTGCGGTTATCTATTCAAAAACAAAAATGTATTTGCGGAAAATTGCGCAGTTTATTAAAGTTAATAAATTGATTCTTCCTTCTTTCGAGAATGCTACACATACTTTTTATTCATTTGTAGGACACCGTGTTATGTCTGATATCAGTGGCAAAAGATAACCTGTCAGCCGTCTGTATAAAATATATATTTTTTTTTGCCTTGCCTTGCCTTGCCTTTCGGTCTTTGGTCAGTTTTAAAATATATCTCTCGCTACCATACCACTGATAACGGAACTAGTACGAGTTATAAATGAAAATACCGCAATAAATTACCTACTTATTTCGATAATTTATTTTTCTTATTTACTTCCTATAAAAATTTGTATGTTCGGTGCCCTCTTAATCACATTTAATCTTTTATTTATACGTGTACACCTAGAGTGGTGAATCCCCTGATTTTTTCACCGGTACCAAGACAGTAAAATGCGTTATAACGGAATTAATTCCACGCGCAATCGTACGCATAAACGAAGAAGCCATTTCTTTTTTAAATTTCAAAAAATTAAAAATTTAAGTAGTAAACAAATTTACCACCAGACCTCCTCGAACCATCCGTGAAAAAGGTCACGTGTGAAGGAATAAAGAATCGATAGTGCTCTAGAGCACACCTGTTTAATTACGGCTTGAGGGAGTTAGAAAATGTAGAATACTTTAGAAGGATGACAGAGTTCGCGGCATCGTTGAAGGAAAATTAGGAGAACGAAATTATGTAAGACAAAAATGAACTAAGAGACGAAGAGAAATAAAGAATAGGGTGGAGGTTTTCGAAATACCAATTTTGAGAATTTGGAGTGTAGAAATGGGTAAGAGGAAAATACGCGAGTAGAGTTTAACGAAGAAATGATAGCCTAAATAAGATCTACGAACGGATAGGGATGGCGTATTAGATTTAGTAAGAATAGCTGAAATTGGACAGTAAGTGCGCGAGAATCGAAGACACGAGAATTTTCGGTTATGAGAGTCGCGGTTTGGCGGAACAGCCGTAAAAAACACAAGAACAATAATCAAATTAAGAACACGACTTGTAAAGAGAAATCCGAATGTAAGATCACCAGCCCATTTAGTTGGCGATAGGAACAAATTTCGTCTTTAAATGAAAAAAACGAAAAGATGTTAAATATGATATCAAGATAACAGAAGCAATTAACGGGGAAATATATTAACAGTAGCAGGATTATAAGGTTCAAAGGTAAATACAATATAAGAAAACTCTGAAGGAAGACCCCGAAAGGTTGATTGAGGGAAAATAATGTTACAGCGCAATGAGAGACGAATTTTTATCGGACGTTAATGTATCATGAGAAGAGGTAAAAAGCAGGCTGTCATCACCAAAACAATAAAGAGAAACAATTTAACAATAGATATTCAAGGACCTTAGGGAAAATTGCGGAAAACATTTTTTTGAAGCGTAGAAAAATGGTGATGAGAGATAGATGGAACGATTCGACATGAGATTAATAATACAAATAAAATTCACACAAAATACGCTTTTCATAAAATAATATTTAATTATTAGAATATTATATGCCTATGAGTTTTGAAGTCAATATCTGAACTTCCGTAATCATGAAATTATTGACTTTGAAACGCGTCGGAATGCGCGATAATTAAATATGATGTCATAAAAAGTTTATTAAAGGTGAGTCTATTCGTTAATCGGGTAGAAATAATGTGATTTTGTTATTAAGGGAAATGAATTTGACCGAGATGTTAATTTTATAGCTGATAGATGAACATATATTATCAAAATCACCGGCATCCAATGAAGAAAGCCCCACGATATAACGCTTTTGAATAAAAAAGATTTGTGCATATGAAAAACAAGGAGATTAATACAATCGGGAGGGCCAATAATATCAGACGCCGAAAGCCGAACATATTATTATGTTCCAGCCACTAATCAAGGCGTTAATTAGCATACTTTCAAACAGCTTAGGAGCTAAAGCAATAGGACGCAGAGAAAAATTTATTTATTTTTTTCTGGAAATCGGGATAATGATGAATGAATTTCATGATGGAATAGTTATAACATTGCAGAAGAAAGAATTAATAAGATTGAAGAGAAAGTTATGAAGTTGTTCAGAAAGGCATATCATCAAGAGCTACAGAGGGGCTGGAAGATTTTAAAAGGACAGACTTCGGTTCATTAACATTGGAGGCAGAAGTTAGAAAATAGGGAGTATGAGCAAAAATTAAGTATAAACCTAGAGAGTTCTAGCATTAGACTATTTACGGACTAGACAATTTTCGATTGTGGAATTAAAACGAAAGGTTCTAAAGGTGGTGCGACTATAAATCGGCGTTGAAAAAGTAAGTAAAGTAAGTCCCACTAAAGTATTATGGATTGTGAAGTTAAGGTTCACAATGTACCAAGCCTAATAGTTCTGATGAGAATATCGTGGCCAGTTCCTTTCTCTCGGTCGCCTTTTTACCTTTCTAAATTTCTTTGGTACCATTCTTTACATTTCACTAAAGAGATGAAGCTGCATTGTAATTATTATTAGAGGGTGGAAAACGACGAGATGGAGAATGTAGATAAAAAGCGGACACATTATAGAATGTGAAAAGGAATCGATAAGGAAGTATGGGATCACTGTCAGGTTGAGTATTAAGGGGGGGGGGGGGGGGGGGAGGGTCTTGGGGGTAAAAAAAAATGATTTTTTTTTATGTCATAAAATGAATGTACAACATCATAAGAATATTGCGTCAAAATTTCAAATAAATCGAAGTAAAACTAACGAAGATATGGCATTATAACTGTGCGCCGCTCTAACTTTACTAAAAGAACGAAAACGACCATCTGGCCCTGACGCACAGCGGGATTAAAGAGCATATTTTTCTGTCCCTTTTGTATAATCCCTTAATTGATTTTTTCGAAAAAGATTTACGCAGGTAGATAGATGTTTAACAGATTCGGTGCGCGTAATGCTATTTCTTGACGACACGAGGTTTCAGTCAGAAATTAGTCTCTATTCACGACCTCTCAAGCGTCATTCTCGGTTGCATCGCTGCTTTGTCTCGTCAAGAATGCTTACTCGGCCAAAACCAAAAATCCCTGTGTTCTGTTGTAAGTCCGGTCGTTTGCACTGCTGCATCGGGGTAGAGACGTATTTGTGTCTGAGTGGTAGTGGTCGAGGCACTGACTTGTACTTGCGGCGGAAAACGCAATACTGTGTGTCAAGTAACGCTGAGCTGAGCGAAGATTTTGTATGTTAATCAACAAAAAAGAATGTGAAGGCACGCGCAGAAGAGGATGGAGACCCGTTTGCGCGATTTAGTAAAAAAAAGTGTAATAGATACTGAAACTAAAGGTGCAAAGAAAATACAAAGAAAAACACTTTCCGGTAAAGGCAAGCTCTTTGCTAAATTGATTGATAAACTAACGCTTTACTATGGCCGTGCCATCCGTTACAATTCTCATTCTGTAGAAGAAATGAAGAAGGCCATTTGGGCGACTTATTATCACTACGCCTCAACTGACAAACACCTACATCAAAATTGCCCGAGCGGCGAAAACTCATGACGTGAATAGCAGAGAGCCGCAGCTGCAAACGAATTGCGTTTTTTCAAACACTCTTACTCTGCTCTACCAAGTGATGTTTTAGAGGGGATTAAAAACCAATTTATGAATATCTGAGCAAAGATGCTCTCCTGGAGCGATGTATTGGCGGATTCTCTCAAAACAATAATGAGAGTATCAACCAACTTATTTGAAAGATTTCGCCAAAAACTGAGAGTGGTTCGACAATTATTGTTGAGTTTGGAGCTCATGTGGCTGCCTCTACCTTCAATGAAGGCTGTGTTGCTTACTTGACCTTTCTGGAAGAGATGGGAATCAGTACAGGCCCAAGTTATCATGGATGGGCGCAATCAGTGGACAATACACGAATAAGCAAAGCGGATGAGCGAGTGGTGGAACATACCAAAGAAGAGAGAATTCGTCGTAGGCAAGAGCAAAAAGATGCTTTGGACATTCTAAATCAAAGTTCTTCACTTTATGGGCCTGGCATTGATGATTCTGTGTGAGTATAGACAAAAATTACTACCTTACTAACGTTTAATTTGTGATTTTATATTATAAAAAACTTAAAACACGTTTTTCTCGAAACAACGTTTTCAAAACCGATGCACTCTGTAACTCAAAATCTACTGCACCGAGCGTTCTGAAATTTGGTACACTATTTTTATAGACAATTTTCAAGGTAGCAACGTCGAGTTTTTTTTTTTTTTTTTAATTATTATTATTTATTTTACAATAACAAATGGCTAATTTTTACTCAAAAATCGGTATTTTCACTTCCAAGTGTTACCAACGATTAAAAAATAAAAAAAAATTAAAAAACTCAACGTTACTACCTACAGAAACTCATTAACTAATGAAAAAACTTTAGTTTTTTCATTTCCGATAATCCAGTGTTGAGTTATGCGGTGCACCGCAAAACAACTTTTTTTCGAGGCGCCTACGAAAGTTTGCTGCCATTGGCTTAATTCTTTATATTTTTCAATGAAAATTTAACACAATATTCTTCAGATGTTACTTTATCATGTACCAATTATGTAAATAAACTTGCATTAACCATATTCTTTAAAAAAATTATCAAAAAATCGTCTTTTTTTGACCTCCAAGACCCCCCCCCCTTAAGAAACGACGAATCAACAAAGAAGCGCAACAGAGGCCGATGTTTTTTTTCTATTTTTTTTTTTTTTTTTTTTTTTTTTGAGAGATTCTATCGAGGAGGGTGGGGGAGGTCTGAAATAATTCGGAGAACTAACGGAAATTATTAATATAGAAGCACGGTCACTACAGTAAGAACCCTGTAAGAGTCCGCCAGTTATATTAAGACCAATAGGAGAGAAAACGGTTAAATCAAGGGCGTTAGAGAAACGAAATGCATTCATAAAATAAGTTCCGGAAAGTTCGTTAAGAAGCAATCAATTTGAACAGTTGAAATTGATCTATAGTTCCACAAAAAAAGAAAATGATCATTTCAGTTTGCACCTATGAAAAATTGTTGCGGCGTAGAATGTGAAAAATAAAGAAAGAGGGAAGTGACGAAGATCATAGGAAACGTAGAGATAGAAATAATGTTCGCAGGGAACGCGCAGAGGAAGAACGGATGGACATATGAACGTACTCGGGGCAGAAGGTTAAGAGGAAAATTATGAGCATGGAATGGAGTGTCATTTCTGACGAAGACTGCGCAAATGTAACCATCATTTCGATCACGTCTAATAAGGTCGAAACATCTGATGTTAAAATTCGTGTCCAATCGAAATTTGTTTCGGAGACGAGGCCAGTACTAATATCACAAAGTTCCTATAAAGCTTTCGATGGATTTGTGTTAGTTTTGAGACTACGACAATTTCACTGTAGTACATTTAACGCAGCCATCTTCATAAAGGAAAATTAATAGTGAAAAAGAGGCGAAAAAGGAGAATAAGAGAACAGCAAGAGGGCATAACGGTTGATACAAGGAGAGAGGCATTAGCATTAAAAGAACTAAAACGAGTAAAAGGGGGAATCGGGCGAAAGTAAGTCATGGCTACTAAGTCAGAAGAGCTAATCAGTCGTACGTTATTAAATTGAGAAATGCTTAGGATTTTCTTTTATATATATATATATATTAATTACAACGTAATTCTTAGGCCGGCCTCCATTAGAAAAAATGTCCCAATTTTATGTAATGTTTGTTATATTTTACCGCTTTCAACTTTTCTACATCTGTCGTTTTCGAACCAAAAGGGGTGTACCACGTATAAATGTGGAAAATTCTTCGCTATTGCACAGGTATATATATATATATATATATATTATAAACAACGTAATTCTTAGGCCGGCACCTTTAGATTTTGTAACCAAAAAAATGTCACAATTTTAGGTAAAACAAAAAAGGAGGTTACACGTTCGTTGCGTTTTTTTTTGTTTTTTTTTTATATTTGTTCGCGCATAACTCATATTTATATAGATCGATTTAGTATTACGCTATAATTTGTGATAATTTTATCCAAAGTATAGAAGAGAAAGAGACAGAAATGTAAGCAAGAGGGGTCGTACAGAACCTTGCGAGGACAAAATGACCGAGTTTATGTATATATATGTATATATTTCTATTCTAATTCTTTTAAATTATTAAACATTTACGGCCACTGTTAATAATATACTTTGATTTTCTTTTTTTAAAATGAAATTAGGTTATTTACCCACAGAAGTTCAATAATATAATATTAAATTTATTCTTATTAAAATATGTTCTTTTGTCTTTTTTCAAATATTTTAGATGAAATATTTCACGGAAAAGACGTTTCTAGTCTATCAAATTTAATTCATTGTTAAGACGTTTGCTACAGTGTTTACAATTTTACTACTGTATAGACTATTTAACAAACCAGACGTATGATACATTCAATTTATAAATATATATCGTCACGTTAGTTTCATTGATTAATACGCTATTACGCATCGTATCGACAGTGAAATTCAGGTGTCACTAGAAATAGTTACATTTACTAAAAGCAGTGAAATTTTAGCATTTTAAATAATCCCGAAAAATATCTTTTTAATAATAATTCCATAGTTTCTACTTCCTTAATTAAAACAAGTACTTAGCAAAATAAAAAGGTAAAAGTTATTCGCAGAATAGTTCGTTAATTATAAAAAATTAATAATATAGAGTTTCTTAGAGAGCGGCATAGTGACGGTAAAATTGGACTTTAAATCGCGCTACAGAAAATCTCAGCGCATTTCGTAGCTTTTGCTGTAGCACAGTTTGAATGAAATCGTAGGGAAGCCATTTTAAAATGTTTCTCAATCGTAACAATGACGTCATTCTAAATGAACAATATCAGGACAAATATATGTATGTTGGAATCACCAAATACTGGTGGCAACTGAAACGAAATATATATAGACATGTACAATGGTGATACCAGTGAATGTCGGTAAGGCTTATACAGTACTGCTTGACACGGCTGCACGATTTTTTCGATAGTCATGTACTGTAATTTTTCGGTTTGTCCGACCGAATGAATTTAAAAGTTCTCAGACGTTGCAGTAATAACTAAAGACTGCATTCTTCTGATTCTTCGGGTAGGAGTATGCTCAGCCACTTTCACCTTTACCTGTTATATTCCTATATAATGTACCTTAAATTATTAGCAGTCTGTCCTACAAAATAATTTGCGTAATAGCCGTTCATCTACAGATAAAGGTCACCATAGAAGTTTTCTTGATGGTTTTAGGAGGAGGTCGACAGGTATTTTTGATCATATTAATGTTCGATAAAATATTCGTAGTACCGATCAGAACCCAATGATTCTGCTGTGATCGTTTAGTGTTGTTTCGGAGTTTTTTCATAAAACTACCTTAGTGCTTTCATTGGTAATAACTGATTTGATACACAGCCCGACGAAGAAAATAATTCTGAAGATAAAAGCTCGGGATGTTTTTAAGATATTTAGTAGTTCTTCTGAAATACTTTCCTGCAAAATTATCTCTTCAAATTTACGGGGCAGCTTCTCTTTACACTTACTCCTCCTTGATGATGTCTCGAAAACATCGCAATTAAATTGATGAATTTCTTTACTTGCGTATATATTTTAATATTAAATTATGGCGCAGTTTCGTTATTGATTGAATATTGGTTTTGGCGATTATTTTACACAGTTTTTTAAACGACTACCTTGAAGTTCAATTTATTTTTATCTACTAAATTGTAATTCCGCGGCATTTATTTAATTCAAACGACGAGCCGTTCGAATTAATGGATATATTCGTGCATTCTTTCCGATTAAATAAATTTTATCGATATTTCTGAGTTACCGCAATATGTGCATATTGTCAACATTCAAAAATTCAAACTGAAAACCAAAACGAAAAAATTAATTTTCGAGTTTTTTTATTGGCAATAAAACAAATACGTGCATTGAGAACTTTTAAAATTACTCTAATCGATTTCAAGCGTTGCAAGAAAAAAAAAAGGAAATAAAGAATTGTATAAAATCTTTCCTTCGAGGACTAAAATATTAATATAAATATAAATGTGGCAGTGTTTGACAATGTCGCTATTTTACAATTTCTTGGTGTACGAGATAATATAAAAATATCTCAAAGGCTCCACAAATAGAAAAAATAATATAAGAAAAAAATAGAAAAGAAAGGAAAGCTATATTACCGAGCAAATGGATGACGGAAAAGTTAATAAATAACAATAAATTCTGTAATATATAACCTAACGGGAGAACAAAAACAACCTAACGGTTTATGTATTCATAACCTTCACCGCGTACCATTTTTCATCTTTCTCACTTTTAGTGTCGCTCTCTCTCTCCCTCTTGGTTGACGGAAAAATAGTAATGGAACCCAACAGAAAAAAATAAATAAAATAACAAACAAAATAGAAAAAACAGAGAACCAAAAACTCACTATTTTTGGTGTGCTGGATGTTATTAACGTTATAATAAATTGTCCCAGCGAGAAAAGACAACTAAGCTCCGTTCCGGTATTCCAGTTAACTTCCATTCGTCGAAAAGAAGAAAAACCAAAGGGGAACTATTTAGGCCTGGAGCCGCCTTGTGCTTGTTTTACACTTCTTGGTCGCGGCCAGTCTCTCCTAATTCAACTTGCTCCAGGGATGCGAATTAAAATACTCGTAGTTTTGGGAGCGGCGATAATGGGAACTCTTTTAACTTTCCGCTACTGGTTTTTATCTTTACTCCATTTTCGGTTATTTATTTTGTCTTCCGTTTCTTTCGTCTCTTTATTGTTTGGCTTTTACGCAGTTCAGTTGAAAAGATGGCAAAAAAATGACAACAAAACGATACCGCACCGGTAACCCGATTTTGAGATCCCCTGCGACAGCCGCAGTCCGACTTACTTTTTTTCGGCGTGACCAGACCAGAAATTATCATCAAATCAAGATGAAAAATAAAAAAAATTATCACACGCAATTTGTTTTTTCGATTTTCATTTTTTTTTTTAAATATATACTTCTTTTTCGGAAGGAAATTCGTATCATGCTCCCTAGTCCCCTTACGACCCGGAAAATTGATAAAATCTTTCATGTTGCAAACTCCCTATCTGAATACATTTTTTTTTTTTGAATTGCACACAGCCTTAAAATAACCTGTACATCGTATTCATTGCGTAGTCAGTTTAAAGGTAAAGGAAAATATCGTTACAAGTATTATGATTTAAAATTTTAGAAAAAAACCATTTAACTATTGCAGATGTTTTTTTGTTTTTTTTTGAAAATCATAATGAAAACAGCTCCGGTCGAAACAATTTTTTCTCACGGCAATTTACAAATTTCCGAAATTACAGAATGATGAACATCTGCTTTCAGCGTGTAATTGCTCTTCTAACGATACAAGCGACAGATTTTTTGTGTCGTGTCTGCGATTCAGTGGAACGTTTTAACGACTGTTGACAGTGTGCAAAAATTGGCAGACGCAATTTTTGTCGCCAATTGTATAAGATTCCACAATTAAGATGTTTCTTTCAAAAGCCGGCTTTTAAATTATCATTTGTTGAAAAGGTGTATTTTCATCATCTCAGAAGCTGAATTATTAATGTTATTAATAAGGTTCAAACGTGTTAATATTTTCGGCAAAATTCGAGTCAGACGTATTACGTGTTCAGATCGTTTCATTGATGTTCTGAAGATGGAACCAAACGTTAGCAGTACGTCTGACGTGGTTTTAGCGAAAATATTAACACATCGACAAACCACGAAAGTTTAAAATTATATTTATTAATAAGGTTGTGTTCGACTTTTGTATTACGTTTAATTCATTCTTTAGTTGTATTTGAAACATGACCTACATATGTGTCTGGACGTAAGACTGAAGTTTTCTTTTTCGATTTTTCACGTCACTGATTATAATCGTATTCGCACTAATTGGAAAAACTAAAATTTTTTCATCGTCGCAAATGTTTTTTTTTTTTTTTTTTTCGGTATCACTGAAAAAAAATATATCGATCAGCGTTATCGATAGGGCGAGAAAATCAATACCCGGCGATAATTTTTTCTTTTTTTACTCCGCTCAAAATCAAAACATGTCCTTCTGGCCAAACTTGTATCGTAGTATTTTTTTTTTTTTATTTTTTGTGGGCGCGCTAGCGGCATTGACCCAACAACAGAAAAAACTAAGCTAAAAAACTAAATAATTAGGCGGTCCGAAATGGACACAACAAAGGACAGCAGTGCGGGCACCACAGAAGATGAAAGAAAGGAGAGGATAAATGAAGAGTTATAGGGAGACCTAATGACAAGATTTGACTGTATAAAAGGGAGCGTTCATTACGAAGAGCAGGACACTCGAAGAAAATGTGATCAGTACTACATATACGAGGAGGATTGCAATCGTGGAGAGACCAATAAGGAGAAGGCGACAGAGCAAATCAAAAGCGAGAGGAGGGGAGGAGAGAATGATTAGTAGAGCGAAGAATGATATCATCAATGCTAAAATTAACAAAAAAAACATTTTAAAAAAATACGAGACCAACCCGAACCTAAATATAGTTCAATTAAGTACACAATTAATAAAAAAACTACAGACAAAAATCATTTTAAAATTATCGGATAGAGTAATCGTTTCAATGAAGTTCATTCCGTAGTATACTTTCAGTCTGAAAAATTATAATCGGAAGTACGCGATAACGCAAGATTACAAAACTGCGTGCGATGAAAACGAATAAGTCAAGTCCCGGGGCGGGTTCAACTCCTTTAGTGGTCCTTTTTATAGGTGTTCCTTTGAAACAATGACAATAACTGACTATTGCGCTCATGCTAAATGGTACTTGTTAATTAAAGTAATATGGATATCAAGATCAACACGCACAGACGCTAATTTATTTCATTATGTCGGCTTAAGTACCGCAACGAAATGAGCTATAGCTTTGTTTAATTACATATATCGCGCTCTTATTGAAATCTCGGAGTATCACCGGAAAAAAGCATATTGTTAGCTTACTATAAGGTATATGGAAGAGTTAGCCTATCATTATAGTTTGTTCCTGATGAACATTAGGAAATTATATACACTATAATAATTTCTAACTTTATATTATACCCGATTTTTCCATCGGGAAGAAATCGCAGTTGCTTCTCTTTACATACCTGGGCTATGAATTACAACCGTCTGCACAGACGTCAGCACCAAACCTGTAATGGTGTAACATTGTTGAACATTTACTTCTTTGTGTTCTGATACTATAGAAATATCCTCGATTCTCCTCTTACTCTTCGAAATATCCTTTCAAATTTTACCGCAATAACATTTAAAGTCTCCAGAGCTAGCCCACTTTGTCCCATTTTCCCCATACATATGTCTCTATCCTGATTAGTAATGTATGGCCGATAAAATTACAGATTAAAAACATTTAATTAACACGTTTTGCATCCTCTTTTCAATAGTATATGGTTTGGAACGTTATATATTTGGGTATTGATGAATTTAGCTCCCGCCAAATGATACGGTCTTTGCCGTTGCTAAATTAAATTTTTTATTTTATCCCGAGATACTGTCGTAACTGCCGTGGACGAAATTTAATTGCTTTTTTTATTATTATTTAAATAAAGTTACTGAGTAAAATTTTGTGTAGTTCATTAAAGGAAATTAGCTACTCCAATCTATCGTTATCTGTCGACCGCTATAAAAGACAATATTAAAATAAATAATTGAATACTGTAAAATAGACAAGTATACGTGTCTTGTCGGCGGTGGAATTGGAATACGGTGACGACGGCTTTCCAATCTGCAATTTTTGGCTGCGTTTCTTTTTGATGACTAACGAGAAGCGGGTTTTACGCACGAATTTTAACTAACTATAGCCAAACTTGGCACAGCTACTTTCGCGAAGGGAATTAATACTTTAACCGATCTGTAGGGCGGTATGACTCTTCCGCGCTGCAGTGGTCATTCCTTGTTCTTTCCCAAACGGCGCGATATTTCGTTAAGAGGGCTGTTAATTAAAAACGATTAGCACTGGTCGTCCGAGGTACAACATCGACTGACTCTGTTTAATAACGGAGAAATTACTTCCTTTCGAGGTAAAAACGCGACTAACCTTTTAAAGAGACAATTTTTTAAACCAGAGGTAAACCGCGACTGTCTATTACAAAATCTTCCTTCGATCTTTGGTAATTTTCTTTTTTCTTCCTGCCCCGTGACTGTTGGCCTTTATCGAATCAGATACACGCTTCTTGTTGTGGTGATTGATGATTGGCCAGCCCTGACCGACAACAGGATCTCACATAGACGCACATTCACCCTCACACCACCGTTTCAAATTTCTATTTATTTTTATTCTACTATTTTATTATTTTTTATTCTATTATTTTATTATTTTTTAATTTTACCTTTAAACCATATGCAATGGACACATTGCAAGTTAAAATATCTCTTAAAAAAAAACGAGTAACAAAATGAAATAGAAAGAGAATGTTTACCAGCATCATTAACTCATTTTCTGAGACATTTGTCACCGCTGCTCAGATTCTGGAAATTTCTCGACTTATTTCTTTGTCAGCTTTTAACAAAAGTGAATAGAAACAAAACGTAAATTTCGTCTTTTACTTCTTTAAATTTAATATAATTTATTGATCGCGTTCGATTGCTGCCATAATGCACGAATTACACGTAAATAAAGATTGGTAGGAAAATGATTTTAAATAACAAACTGAATGGGAGAGCAGAGTGAGAAATGTATTAACGATGCAAAGATGTTGGCAAAAATTATGGATTAATGAATTCCTCGTCTGATTGTGAGTAAGCCTCGTTCTGTAACTCTAACTCTATTGACGATACAGATATGCTTAGTGTTCAGGTTTTCCACGCGGATGACAAATGAAGCGAGTAATCTCTTTTTTTTTTTTTTTTTTTTTTTTTTTCTACTCTGGGCGCGCTAGCGGCCTTGACCCAACAACATGAAAAATTAACAGTTATAACTAAATAACCAGGCGGTCAGAAATGGAGAGGACAAAGGACAGTAGCAATGGGATAACTGAAGGCAATGGGAAGGAAAGAATATAGGTAGCGTTAAAGGGAGTAGGAAGACCCAAAACTAAAAGTTGGGTGTAAAGAATAGAGCGTTCGTTAGAGAGTGTAGAACATTCGAATAGGATGTGATTTGAGTCACAAATACAAGAAGGCTCAGAAGCGTGAAGAGAGCAGAAAGGAGAAGGGGACAAAGCGAATCGAAAGCGAGAAGAGGGGAGTAGAGAATAATTGATTCTAAGCCTAATTAAGGAAACAACAGTGGAACGACGACAGATAGGAATAGCGAGTAATCTCTATTGTTCGCTTATTCGTGTTGTTGGGATAAATCGTGGACGGCCATAAAATGATGTAGTTCCGGTTGCAATTGAGTTACGATCCATTTATTTTTTATAGTTTAAGTTTTACGTTCCATGCAACAAGCGGTGTCTAATGATTGAAATTTTCCTCCATTTTTTTACGACGATTAGAAAGTATTTATTAAGATTTCATCTTGTGGAATCTTATTGTTTTATTTATTTATTTTTTTTTCGTTAACAGAAGCTTTTTTCCTTTTTCAGGGGTACCGGAATTATGTGCTGTAACCGCTATTGGACCCCTTAAATAAGCCACCTGCTGAGAAGGGTGCCGAATTTGATAAAATTGGGGAAACAATTAAGAATGAAAATTAATCGCCCTCTTACGAGTGATTTCTAAATTTATTACTAATTACTTTCAATATAAGATTGTTTTAACGTGTACGATAGGCGCAGTGCGCCGAATGATCTTGCTAAGGTGATGAGATCGCATAGAAACCAAAATTAAAACTCAACAATTTCGAAACAGTTCAACATATGAATTTAAATTTGTACACATAAAATCATCACAATTAAGAACAAAGGAACGTATACCTTAGCCGACTACTTCGGACGACACAAAATTAACATAAAAACATTAAAAGTATATATGGAATTTAAAACTACTCAAAAATTGACCTCAAAAATTTACAGCTCATCCTCGGTAATCCACTAACATGAAATTAATCAAAAAACCATCTTAATCTTTCTCCATCATTACTATACTTAAAAAAAAAGATAATGAAAGTAAGAATGCGATTTCATATCTGTTTGCTAGAGTGTAATAATTACTGGAAATAAGGTATATACTAAATGGCAAAAAATTATTTGCCGTTTGGTATGTATCTTCTTCTTCTATGTGCCCTGTCCTCGAAAGACGTTGGCGATCATCTGCTTGACTTGATCTTTATCCATGACTCTCCTGAATATTTCCACCTTATCTAATTGTAACCACTTCCTTAGATTTTCCATCCACATTATTCTTGGTCGGCCACGTCTGCGACTATCTTCTATCTTGCCCTGTATTAACACTTGAAGCAGCTCATATTTGTAGTTCCTCATTATATGGCCGAAATACTTTAATTTCCTTATTTTAACTCAGTTTTCTTGTTTAATCTTTTTGGTACTTCGACATTCCTAACTTTAGCCGTTCAGGGAATTTTTAACATTCTTCGGGATGTCTACATTTCAAAAGCTTCCAATTTTAAAAATGTCATCGGAACTGTCCAAGATTCCACACCATATAGCAGGACGCTGAAAACATAACACCGAAGGAGCGCAAGTCTATATTTAAATCCCCGTTCGTTAGTATCTTATTCATTTTTTGAAAGTGTGCCGTCGCCTGTTCAATTATAGTTCTTATCTCGGTAGATATTTTCCATTTGTCGTTGATATGACATCGCAAATATTTTATTGAGCCGGTCCTGTCGATCGTTACATTTTCGAGGCGCAGTTGTTCGTTGAACTACCAATAGCCATCCATTTTATTTTATTCATATTTATACGTAAGCCTTGGTATGTATATTATTCAAAACAAATAAAATAATGTGATAACTCGGCTGTCGAACTTTGAAAAAAAAATACACATCTTAAGTAAGCGCATAAAAGGAAGCGTAAATAAAAATCATTTCCGTTTTGAAAGCAAAAATAAAACCGTCAACGCTGATAATTTCGCTTAATGTGTTAATGATAGCATAGAGAACTTGAACATCAAAATATATGAAGGTTAAAATAGATTTGGCTAAAAACGGTAACTTGTGAATAAAGATTAACTGTCGCCATATCAAGCGGTAGAATGCATGTTTAATGTACAAATAATGTATTCCTCTTGAAACTAAAGAGTTAAAGGATGTTTAAAGATGTAAATAGAAAGTTAGTATGTTTAATTACTGGAAGTTGAGTTAACCGGTCAATCTAAAAAAAAACAGATTTTAACTATTGGAAAGTAAGTAAACTTGAGAGAGATATGTTGTAGTTGTCTATCGAAAGAAATATTTGTTTTGTAATCAAAAATGAAAGCGAATTTTTAAAAACAATTATTATTGAAGTTTATTACACACATTATTTCGAATGCTTATAAAATGAGCAACATTTTTATGACGTAATAATAATGTTAATATATTTTGAAAATGTATGCCTTTCCGAAGCAATCATGGATTCTCAAATATTCTTACATTTATTATAAAAATGAATATTTTTTATGTAAACCAGTTGACCTGACAGACGTTATGCCCTGTTTAAATTTCAATAAATCTGTGAATTTGTGAAAAGATAACGTAAAAATGAGAAAAGAAACGTATTTCTGAGCGATCATTGTATTTATTAACAATTTTGTGGTCATGGATGTTCAATCTGAGAAGAAGTAAATTCAGAAGTACGCCATTGAGAAATTTTACGTGCTAGATGAATTCTGTCGGCAGTGGTGTGAAATGCTGAAAATGTGCGATGTGCCTGGGAATTTGATCAATTTGGAACCATGCGGTTTTGCTCCAAAATTCAGTTCACAATTGAATTAAGTCAGGATTTCACGTCGACCAAATGATTTATTTCTTTCCATTAAATTTGAAATCACAATGAATCTCAAGGTGTTTTATTTCGATTTCGATTTCGATTTCGATTGTAAGATCGATGTTTAAGTAAACAGTCAAAACAAAGAAACGCTTTGTTTCGATTAGTTATTCATTGGAATGCTTTAACACGATTGACTTGATTCATAATTTCACAATCAGCTATCAATGGCATATGCGCACATAGCGAAATAAATTAGCTGCATTTGTTGGACAGAGATCGCGAAACAACGCAAACGTAAAAACAAATGTAATTTTATTTTAATTCAGGCTGGAATGCGTTCTTCCGGATTGCTCTTTTAGATCTTCCAGATTTCTTTTTCAGCTGAAAACACATCCAATTGAACTATTTCCATTCTGGAAGCATAACGAACAAAACAAAACCAAAAAATCAACCGAATATGTCGGTCTATCGTCAATTATGATCGAGAGTGCATACAAAAATAGAGTGATTTTTGCGGTTTGTCCGAATTTTCCGACCTTCCTTTGTAACTGTCTTGATTTTTTTCTTTTCCTGAAAAAACTTTTTCACGATCCCATAACGAACAAAACAAAAAGAGAATTACACATATCCATCGTTCGAATCATGAGTTATCGTCTTGAGTTCATTCAAGAAATCCCACGGAAAAAAGTGCTTTTAACTTTTCCTAAGTTTTCCAATTTTCCGAGAAACTTTTCCACTTTTTCTTTCTCTGAAAACCTTATTCGGACTATTATTTAAAAAAAAAAAAAAAAAAATTAGCCAAATCGGTTCAGCCGTTCTCAAGTGAAACAGCATTTAATTTTTATTTATATAAAAGATAGGTGTGTACCTTTTTTGATTTGCTAAATAAGAAATGTTTTTTAAAAATACGATACATAAAAAAAGCTGCTGGACATTAAAAATGTCAAGTGTAATGAAGCGGCCATCAGTTTTGTAAGCACGCTGTATGTGCAAAGAACTAATTCGTGCTTTCGTCAGTTTTTGTTTTTTTTTTTTTTTGTACTTCGCAACTTTAAAAGTTTGGTACGAAATTCCGGTAGCGAGGTCAGTTGCCTTTTTTTTTAGCCTTCGGTCCAGGTAATTAGTAGTGAACAATTCCAATGTCCCCCGTTTCTAATCGAGTGACAGCATCGAATTTCCGTTTAGGAAAAATTTTCTAAAATAGCGCGATGTAGGTTGAAAAAAAAGACTACAACTCGTTGACCGGATATTTTTTTTTGGTTAATCTTAAAAATGTTTTATTCAACGAGCAAAATCGTTTTATTTTCACTGCTAAAGGCCGAAAAAACGCCATATTCTAGATTAATTATATACCGACATTAGAGCATTCACTGAAACAATAGTTCATTTTTTATTTTGCCGCTTCTTCCGCCAGTATTTCCGTGAAATGGTATATCGCGAGAAAATAATCGACACTATCAGATCTAGTGTCACGTTATACAAACGTCTGTAATTTGTACCGTTGTAAAAAGAAAAAAACAAACAAACAAAAAATTCGCAACTTTTTTCGACGATTAATGGTGGGAATATTCGATGAAAATGAAAAGCGAAAATTATAAAAAATGACACTAGCAACGGCGTTCAGTTGATGGTAAAATACCGCTCCAAATTTAACGAGAGTCTAATATTTCTTCTTTCGTCTATATCTGCATTTTTTCTTCCGTCTCCGTGGCATATAATCATTTGTTTCCGAAATGTTATCTTTCGATTTCATTGCTACATAAAAAGTTTTTTGAAATTATTTTTCGAAAAGAAAAAAAAATGCCTCCATATACCGTGTTTGTTCTTCTCTTCCTATGAACAAAAATCAATAAATAATGTAACAATAGGTATCATTATTTATCAGCGGCGAATTCAAGAAAGCATTTTTTACAAGAAGTTTTATGAAAAGAATTTCATCTATATATATACATATATATATAATATATATATATATATATGTATATGTGTGGGTATTGCAATTTTATTTTAAGATAAACAATTTTATTTAACTTCAAAAGGATACAGATGTAATATATATTTTACAATTTATTAAATAATTTTTTAGATTTTAATTAAATATTTTATCTTTTTTGTTATATATATTAAAAATTTCAAGAGATTCTGCTTTTTTTAGATCAGAAGGATTACGTGGTGGCCGAGTTTCTGTGGGTCTCTGCACATACTCAGATCGCAGGGAAAAATGAGCGCGTGAATGTAGAAGCTCGTTCTGCTATGTTATGCTCGATGTCGCATAAATCTCTGGGCCCAACAACGCTCTTGACACGTTTCTTCGAGACAGAATAACTGAGCACTGTGGAGCAAAGAATGAATGTTCAAGATTACGCTCTTACGCCAAATAAAATCGATAATCGAACACCATGGTGGCCATCGATTAATAGCTCGCGTGTCGAATACACAACTATCAATCGGCTAAGAATAGGGCGCATATAGCCAAAAGTCATGACCACATACTGCAGAGGATAACTCCCCTAACACGTGTCCATACTGTGCAGAATTAAAATATCCGTCAGTACAACATATTCTAATTGAATGTCGTAGTTTTAATGCAGTCTGCCTGAGCGTTTTCACGACGTTAAGAAAAGTATTGCACAACACAAATCATATAACACTTTGAAGAAGTACGTTCAGGATGGCAGATTGCGTTACATCGGCTTTAATGTAGCCTAGGCAGCTTTCAGCGTGATAGCCGCGGCAGTTGAAAATGGTAAAAAAAGAAATGAAATAAACAATGAAAGTAGAAAAAAATAAATTAGACATTAAAATTATTTTCCTACATATTCTTATTGAAATTGTGAAAAAAATTACTGACGAAAATCAATATGGCACACTAGAAGAAGGTGAGCAAAGTTCTTAATCCGGAATGTTCACAACACAATTGAAGAATCTAAAAATAAATCATAAAACCGTGATGTTACAATAGACACCACAAAAATGCTCGACAGCTCAGGTGTAAATCAACTTATAAAATTGAATATAGAAAACTATTTAACATACTGCTTGTTTAATATAAAAATAATGTAGTAAATTGGAACAAATACAAATTTAACAAACTAATTCCAATGTATAAATGATATTATAATGTACTAATGAGAAACATTTTCAGGCATAGATGATCAGTTAAAAATGAACAGAACCGCATAACATATGTCATCAGAACAAACTGTATAAACACACAGCCTTTCACATACTTTGTGTGATTTTATTAATTTTTAGTTGATCATCTATGCCCGCAAACGTTTCTCATTAGTATATTATAATATTATGTTTATACATTGGAATTAGAAAATGAACTAATAATCTATTAGCATTATTAAATCAATACTTAGATTAGAAACATAAAAAAAAATTGAAATTAACAACTACAAAAAAAAAAAGTGTTACAATCACGCTGATCGAATTTGTGAAATCTCTTGTTCGTACAAAATTTATCAGTTAGAAGACATTTTCTTTTTATGTTTCCAGATGTTTCTTATTAATATTCGACAATATTGTAGAAAAAAACTTTCATTGGAGATATTAACATCACTCGAGGTTTCTAGAAGCGCTGCGTTTGTGATACTCTATGGCCGATACAGCGAAGAAAAAAAATTCCATTCGTATCAGAGTACTCTGTTTACTCTCCCACTCATAGTAATATAAACATATATTTTATTTTTTATTTTATGATCGATACATGTGTATGTGGTACAATGTTCGGGCTTTGATTTTGATAAGAAAAGTGAAAAATAATATATTAAGATGAGTTTTTTCTAATAAAAATACAAGATGAACAGTTTTTTACAGACACAAATGGAAGAAAAATTAGAAAATGAAAAAGTACAAAACAGCGAAATAAAAAAATAATGAAAAATTACATTCAGAAAAATAGCCGCAAAAAATTGTGTTCGTTTGATAAAAACTACTTCTTAATAATTCGTACGCAACTTTTGAATTTAAAAGAATAATAATAGGTAATTTCTTCACGACATGTAGGAAACCAATTTATTTATTTCTTTTTTATGTCAACGAAGATATTAGTCCAAGAAATGGGAGGGAGGAAAAAATGTATAATTTTATACGTCTAAAAAGAGACACAGGATAAAAATAATTCATAATAGAAGCAAAAGAAAATGCGAGATAAGGAGCACCATAAGGGAAGTAGTGATATCAAGTTTTAATAGAGAAGAATAGGACGATTGCTCAGCAGAGAAGGCCACGCACATTCAAAAACAAAATGTGATCGGCATCACAAAGGAAGTATGTGGAAGTGGAGTGAAGAGGAAAACAAATTTCTTAAGAAAATCCGCCGAAATCTACTTTTAATGAAATTATGAATTTCGCGTTTTAGGTAGTTCCATAAATTTCTCTATTACTCGTTAAACACTCCTTTATTTTAGACCCTTTGTATGTCGAATTGTTACTAAAATATTTGAAAATCTTTAGTAATTTTTCGACACTTTGAGGCAAATTCTCCTTTCTTCAGAATTTTTGAAATTACGATGGGTACATCTCCACGGTCATATTCCTTTTTATAAAGATCGACGAATCATTCTGTAAAACAACTTACCATAACTCGTCCGGCTCCATATTTGGCATTCAAGTACTTAGTTTCAGTTCGGCATTCGGCTTTCGTTAGACTTTGTTCGTCTCCCATCATTCTCAGAAAGGTTGAATTTTTTGACTAACTAACGATGACTACATCTTCTTAAGGGGTAATATCACCTTGCGCTCACAAAATTTCGGGTGATTTTCTGAGACTTACCACCAACAATAGAAAAGAGACAGAGATATGAGGTTTTGTGCATATGAAAGTAGTAGTCTTTAACTACAAAAACATGTTTAACTTTAATTTGTACAATACCAAATGGCGGCACAGAAGCTCACGCAAAAAAGAAAAAAAAATCAGTCGGTCTATACGGGCGTACCACTACAGGTCACAATTTTTAATCTGGAACAAAAAATCAAAAAGTTTCTTAAAATATAGCTCAAAATGAAGTGGACGCCGTAGGATTTTTTCGAAAAATTGATTTAAAAAATGATGACGGTGATTTGAATATTTTTTTTTTTTTTCGAAAAAATCGGTTGAAAATCACTTATATAAAATCTGTAGAAATCAAAAAAAAATTCTACGATGTTCACTAGAAAATCTCATATTAAAGTTGCAGTTAAAATTTTTAAGTCATATTGGTACGCTCAGTTTGAAAAACACAGTTTCGAGATATTGCTGTTTAAAGTTTTGAGTAGTGGAATTTTGTTGAAATTTTCGTTTTACCTCTAATCTGCTATGCGTGCTCCACATAATTGGCCTTCTAATTTGAGGTTTTCCTCCTCCGCATCCTTTCTTGTCGAAATTATGTCCCTGCGGGCAGTTTTAGCCTCTTCGGTGAGCGATCGCTCGCAAAGGGAATTACGGGTCGCATCGGCTTCAGTACAGAAATTGAAACAATTTAATCCGATTGTTATGTCCAATAGATCCAAACTTGCATTAATCCGTTGTAACCATCGTTGAAGTACAAAACAGCAATATAAACAGCTGTATCGAGAACAGATTTGCCACTAGAGGATCTAAAGAACTGCTCTTAGCTCAATGCTACCCGACACACAGTATTCTGCTCTTTCACCGCAGGCACACGTTACTGTCTTAGCCCTCGACCACTACCACTCAAACACTAACGTGGTCTCTACTCCGACGCAACCGTACAAACGACCGGACTTGCTACCGAACACGGGGATTTTTGGTTTTAGCCGAGTAAGCATCCTTGACAAGACAAAAGACAAAGCAGCGATGCAATTTAGAATGACGTTTGAGAGATCGTGAATTTAATGATGCGACCGGAGATTAATTCGTAACTCGAACATTGTCAAAAGATAGCACTGCAAGTACCGAATCCGTCTCAACACTGACAATTTTACCGGAACACTGATATACACGTGGAGAAGCCTAACACTAACTGTTGTACGTTCTAACGGACTTTCTACAAACAGCTGATTTCTCAGCCTCAAAATTGGAGTAGAAGAGGCATCCATTAATCAAAATTGAAAGCTGGAAGTTTAGAAGTGTCGGTGTAATTCATATAAAGAAGAATAAAGACCTCAAACGCACGCTTCCGTGCACACTTGAAAAACTGCTTATTTTGCTTCACGACTATGTTCGGAAAAACAACTTTTTGACCCACTTACAAGTTCCCCCCCCCCTCATAATCAACTTTTTACATCATTCTTAGATAGTTTAGGAAGTGTTTAAGCCAATAAAAAAAAAAACGTAAAAAAAAATAAATCAGAAGGTGTATTTCGACTCAAACTTTAGGCGTTTTACTCTAATTAACAAGAGCACTAATTAAGTAGTTTACTGCCAGCTGTTTGAAAAATTTTTATCTTTATTTTTTTTTTAAGATGAACTCGGTATTTTCATTAGAGATTTATTTCCTCTATTTCATTTTCCCTTTCTTCTCCGAATATTACTAATATAACAGTTAAAATAAACATTAACTATGTTCCACGAGAGCAAATGAAGTGGATGACAAGGGTTTAAGATTTGGATTTAAATAATATATCAAGAAGCAACTATTATTATAACGTCTCACGATTCGAAAGATTTAAAAAAAAGTAACGAATAGACCTTTTTTTTTCTCTTTTTGTTATTCCTCAATATTATTGCACCTAACTGATGACAACTATTTAGCAATTTTTAATATCTTCTGCACATGGCCTGCCTATCCAACGATGACGGAAGTTTTATTCGAACCTTAGTCTAGTATCAAGCGGCCGAACTTCTAGCGAATTGTTTAATAACCCGATTATTGTTCGGGTGCGTTTCTAATCTGTGAGAATACTTCTTTGCGTTGTCGGATATCACTTCCTGAACAAACTTCATTCCGAGGTCTAAGCGTTAAATGGGTAATGTATCACGACGGAATATTTACAATCATCCGTATAACGCTGTGGATTTGTACTTTAAATACCAAACCGATGAATTTAATTTTGTCATTTTACTAATAAATTTCTTTCGATACTTAAAGTATTCCTTTACATTAAAATTAGTTGTTAGCCACAATTCTGCTTCTTTAATATTACGCCGTGAATTTTTACAGTTCTCATTTCTAAATTTTTCGAAAATCCGGGGAGCTGAACTTTAATGGCGTGATAATTAAAATTTATTTTGACAAGCGTTATACCATTTTTATTATTTTACAATGTCGTACATATCTTATCCTTCATTCCCGAACACGATTAAATTTGGTATTATTTAAAAAATATTGTACAACGAAATCGATTAGAGCATCAGAGTTTTTGCACTACATGGAATGTATTCACTGTAATTTGTAATCTTCTTTTTTAAGTCTTGCTCGTTTAGAGATTGTTCAAAATTATTTGCCTTATTTGATCAGTACGTTAACCCCATTTCCCATATACTACCGCTGCCATCCATTCGTGTCGTATTTTATTCTTCCATTATGTCTTTTTCTATTTTCAGTGCAGATGCCTATCTTTCAAATCATGTTTGTATTTTCTCTTCCCCCGTGTCTGTTATTTCATTTATTAAAACGTTTAGTACAATATTTTCGCTTATTCACATTTTTTCTCATTTAATTGATCTCTTGGGCAAACTACTAAAATAATCTGTTATTTCTCACCTCCTGACTGTTATAATTCTCGGCAATCTTATTAACGTGTCGATGTGTCTGCAATTGTGATAATTTCAGATACAAGATAAAGAAAAAATTTGGGTGCGGCTGTGCTGGGGCACAGGACCGTTGATTTAACGTGAAACGCCTATATCGGTTTAAGTTTGATGACCCGGGGGGGGGGGCAAGATGATGGAAAGATGATATGAGTTATAGGAAAAATAAAATCTATAATTTGTAAAGGCTTAATATTTTATTAAACAAGAATAAAATCTTAATTAAAAGACATAATTTTCGTGGGTTTCTGGTAAATTGTTCTACCACTTTATTATAAAAATCTTTCAAATTGTCCATAATTACGCGCCTATGAATACTCATCATGGCCAGTTGATTAAAAAGTTTCGAGTTCTCAGAGGGAGCAACTGCCCTCCCCTGCCCCCCGTGGCAACGCTTATATATATATATATATATAAATGTACATAAATATATATAAATATATACAAATATATATGTAAATATATAGATGTATATAAATGTATGCAGTGAAAAATAATAGTCGTTGCGTTGCGGTATTTCGTTTCACAAGCGATTTTCAAGACGTTTCACGTCAAAAGAAAAGTGTATGCTGACCTAGCTGATAAAAAATATAATACATTTACGCTACAAAAATTCGTACGAAACGAAAAAATTGTGTAGTGATACGTTTTGAAGTTTTAATAATGTGACTATTCCTTATAAAAGTTTAGTGTTACTTTGCCTATGTCACAATAAAGATCCTGAGAAAATATCAACCAGTTTAAGGAAGAAAATGAATTACGATAGGAGTATACTAGAATAATTCATAAAAAAGTAACAAAAATTCCTCTTTTGAAATGCGGATAAATACTTAAGCATCAAAGAGGGGTAAATTGGCGGAAAGAAAAAATCGAATAAAAAATTCATCATACATTAATTTTAAGTATTTTTTTTTTTTTATTATTTTTGACGTGTCAAATACGGACATTCACCTGGCGCAAGTGAAATTTTTCAGAAGTTACAACGGGCGGCAGTGGAATTCGAACCCGGTTCTACCGGGGAACGAAACACAATTAATTAATCAACTGCGCCACGACAATTTCAAGTGTGACAATATTAAAAGTATTAAAATAAAAAAAAGTACTAAATATGTTTACTTCACATTATTCTTTCTAGTGATGTATGAATATCTTTATTACGCATTTATAAATAAATCATATTAACAAATTTCTAATTGAATTTTTGAGTACTAGAAAATATATAAAAAATAATAGTAAAAATAAAAGAGAATGTGTTCAGTCGGCGAATCCTTAATAAAAATAATGCAACAAGAGATTGTAATTACTTTAATATAACTGATAATATTAGAGACTAAAATGTATCGAGTAAATTAACGTGTTATAATGTGTTATTTAAATTTTAATTGAATATCATAAAAATGTTAAATATGTTAATTTTTGATAACTGCAAAAAAAATCAAGAGAAAATGATTTCGTTGCGTAGGAGTAATAGATGTGAGAAAGGGGCACAGAAGTAAACAAAATGTAGTTTTCGCAACAACTTCTAGAGCGTGTGAAGTGTAGTCAGGAAGTTAATTCTGTCTGGCTTTGATTTTTTTTTTTCGTTTTTTCAGACTAGCGTAAAATATCATTTGGCAGTCATCAGCGCTGTCATTCCGGTGCGTAATGGAACCTTGCAGTGTATACTTTCCGAACTAACGTGGGACAGTAGAAAAAATGATTCGAAACAGTAAATGAGCTTAAAAGTTTTTGTTTACTTCGCTGACGAAATTAAACGCGACACGGTTCTTGTTTGTTTATTTAATAAAGGAAAACTCTTATGCAAACTATAAAATTGCAGTACACGCTGTCGAGTTTTGTTTCAATGTGTTCAGCAATTTACGGCTGAAATATTTCGGCATTTTGAAGTAAAATAACGGCGCCTAGTTCTAAATGAGATAGTAAACAATTAAGGAATCACCGGGAAAAATGCGTGCAAATTAATTTAAATAATGGAAAAAAAATTAAATAAATAAGCCGGTTTTATCGATATTTACATGAATTTAAAACGTACCGAATCGTATCGGTAATTATAATGAATAATTTTGACCTTTCAGTGGTGGTGGACAATCCGAGTACCTTTTTAGCAAACGTGTGTGTGTGTGTGTGTGTGTGTGACCCGGAATACAGTTAAAAACAAACAGCTCATCCATTAGAGTGCTAAAACGAAAGAATAGTAGTAGAGTGTGATTAAAACTTAGCTGAATAATGGAAATAAAAATGAACAGTGAAGTCAAAGAAAACTTGGGAACCGAGGATTACGAGGAAGGTTGGATTAGACTGAATAAGCAGCGATTACGACGAAAAAGAGGAAGCAGATTTGACGACAAAAATTTCAGACGGTAGTTTTTTACGCCTAGAAACAGGAGTATGAAATTCGATTACTTCTCTTTTTTATTTATTTATTTTTATTTACTTTTTTTTTTTTTTTGAAACGAAAACTGCAATAAACAGCAACTAAATTAGTCATGATTTTCGTTTAAACAGCCGTAAAGACGGACAAAAAATCGATGTGAATGAAATGAGCGAAGCAATAAGTGATTGTAGATGATGAATAATAAAGTTACGGGTCGCAGTAGGAATTAATAGAAATGTAGAGAAAATGAGTAAATGAGTAAATGAGTAGTATCGATAGCTATGAAGTCGTCTGCAAAGATGGAACGGAAAGAATTGAAGAGGAATCCGGAAAAGTTCAGTTTTGAAAATGTAAGATTACAGCGCGAACATCAATGAAAATTGTTACATAAGGAAAGAATAGGGGGATCTAGTACACTGTAGAAGTCTTGGTGTTGCAGCTTCGAATCGGAGTTTAGATGTAGCCGGATGGAAATGCTTTGCGACAGTTGAAAAGCAAAATTGAAGGAAGAAGTAGGCATAGAAAAGTGTATGTGGCAAAAATTAAGATAAAGAGACTAAGATGGAGGTTTTCTCAGGAGCTAGAAAGCTAGTTCTAGGAAATGGAATGGGTAATAAAAGAGACGCAGAAACGATAGGAAGTTCAGAAAAGTAATGACGAGCAAACTTGAGCACGACTTTTTTATGGTTTAAAATTCCTTAGGGACCAGTTGACGAAATACGATGATAACAATGAAGAAATATCTCTACACGAGCCGGAACAAGAAACATCTTTCATACGGTTTTTTAAGTTTCTGTATCACAAGCCTTTTCGGTCGATAAACTGAAAAAGAAATATACACCTATAATACTCGATAACTCGTAAAACACATAATAATAATAATAATAGCAGTGGTAGTAATAATAATATAATAATAATAATAATAATAATAATAATAATAATAATAATAAAGCTTTTCCTGACGTTCTTTAAATTACAATACTTTTAAATTACACGCGAAAGTTGATTAATAATGTGACCATTGGTTGTAGAATTTTTCTAGAAAATTAATCTGCAAAAAAAAAGGTTATATTTTATTTCTTCGCCCGTATGCGCTGTTTATTTGCAATCGATTATTTAAATATGTAAATTATATAAAAAAAAAAAAAAAAATCGAACTTTTCGAATGATAATTATAGCATTTAAAATACGATTATATTTTGAAATAAACTCGATTTTTTTCATCACTTTGAAAAAGTTTAAATCGATTTATCACAAAGAATAGGACGATGAAAAACCAATTTTCGTTATTAAATTAAACGAATAAAAGATTTCGAACGAACAAGAGAACAAAAAGTTATATAGAAATCCAATTTTTTTTTCACCTAACAACCCGTAAACAATTACAAGTATAATGAAATAAAGAGTTTAATATTTCTAAACACTACTTTCCATTATCAATATCAAATGATCGACGTAAAAGAATAAAATTTACAAATAAAATTATTATATAAATAGATATCGACAAATCTGGAATAATTACGAAGGAATAGAGCCTATTTCCGAATAAATAAGTAAAATTTCAAAGTTTACTCGGATAAATATAATATCACGAGACAGAAAACTGTGTCAAGTTCAATTTTCAGAATAGTGATATTTTGCAAGGCTATAATAGTGTGTATACGGATACGAGTTTTAATTATGGAACAGTTCTAGTAACAATTAAATAATTTCAATAACCTTACAATACGGGAAGCATCGTAAAAATAATTTGCATTTATATTAATTGAAATAATTCAATTTATATCGCGATAATTATACAAAAGGTATAACAAGATTAATATGTAAACTAGTTAACTTAATTGAATAGGACGTATTAATTTTCGTTATTCATCAGAAGCGGAAAATCAAAAACGAATTTGAACTGTAAGGTACCCAAGTTATTTTCCAGGAATTTAGTGAACCTTTATTTTTCTACTATTCTGTCGTTAATTAATAGTCTGTTTTTTTTTTTTTCGAGGCTTGCGTATTTCGAATCTGATTAGCAACCGTTTGTTGACCGAAAGTAGGTGCGCTACACTTCAAGAGCATTACAAGAGATGCTTCTTCTTCCGGTTCGCGCCTCATTTTCATCGAGTGATATTTCCTCAATTTTATTCTCCTCATTTATTTTAATAAATCCCGCGAAATATCTTCTTCGCATATACGTTCTTCCTGCGGCGAATGGTAGATAAGAAATAAGCCGTCTTCGAGCGATTTAAATATCTTTATCCTACATCCGGTCCCTGTTCAGCAGGCGATATTTCATTGCCGCAACTATATCGCATTTGCCAACAAAAGCCACTGTTTTTTTCTTTTTTCGTTTTTCATAAGTCGGGCTCCGTTAGCAATGTCTTAACATTCGAGATAATTTAAATACGGTAGAAAGTTGCACTATATAATAAGGTGCGGTTTCTGAAGAGTGCTTGCATCATAAACAAATTGAATATCGGTAGCGTGAAAGGTTAGTTTTCTGCTTATCGAGTTTTATTAAATTCCGCTACAATTCTAAATTCGTAAAAAGCACCCCGGCGGAGAATTAAGAATTTCGATCTTTACAGCGAGGCAAGTGTTTTTGAGGATTCGGAACACTAATGGAAGCATCGTACGAATCTGCATTGAAAATGTTATCAGAAGAGGTTGCAGAGTGTGCGAAAATACTTGAACCGGTCTAGCTGGTAAATATAGAGATAGACGAGCAGTGTGTAGAGGGGACTTTTAGTCAAGTATCGGAACGGCGACCTATTGTTCAGGACGCCTTAGGTCGCGAACAGAGCATAAAACGTTCGAGTGTTTTCTTCTTTTACCATCGAAACGCATGCAGTGTAATGCGCCGTTCTCTTTAGCATGCCGGCAAGTACACTGTGTGCATGCTCGTCAGAAGTTAAAAGAAATTTTACATTATTCCGACGGAATCGTTTTAAAGGCGAAATTCAACGAAAGATCAACAGGCTGCTGCGCTCATGTTGTGTTCCCGCTTTTTCAGAACAAAAAATACAGCGTAAAAACAACTCAATATTGCCAGCTTAAAGTTTTCTTTTTTTTTTCATCGGCTTACCTTCGTTACAGCCGTGTGAACTAGTGTGGTAACTTATGAATGAACACAACGAGAGGAATCCATTTAATCTAAGCAACGGTCAAAAGTGAAAGATTTCTAAATGTTCGCTGGCTCTTATATAGAAAAAAAAAAAAAATTTTGTTCAGATTTTAATTCGATTTTGTTTTAGATTTTAATTCGATTTTGTTTAGATTTTTAATTCGATTTTGTTTCAGATTTTTAATTCGATTTTGTTTCAGATTTTTAATTCGATTTTGTTTCAGATTTTTTTTTATTCGATTTTGTTTCAGATTTCTAATTCGATTTTGTTTTCAAATTTTTAATTCGATTTTGTTTCAGATTTTTAATTCGATTTTATTTTAGATTTTAATTCGATTTTGTTTAGATTTAATTAAGTTTAATTAGGTTTGGATTTGAATTAGATTTTACTTATTTGGATTATGGAAATTAACGTCTTACAGTGTAACGAGCGGTGTCGATGACCGGTTGTTTGTTTATCCAAATTTCAGAGTATATTGAATGATGAGAATTATCTTAGTAAACTTTATTCTACAGTTATTATCCCGCGTTTGTATTTTATCAAGGTGATGGTGTTGCTATACAAGCACATAATCGGAATTCTTCTTTGAGCTCACATCATCTAAAAATGTAGTCGAGATGGTTTTTCACTGAAGGGACAGTATGTTCGCAGTATATTTTAAATAATGGACTCAACTGACTTCGCTGTAAAACGGAGGCTGATATTTTCCATTCTTCAAAGAGAATCATCTCGTTTAAATGTTCTATTCGTTAGATACGCTACAGGCGGGGTAGATAAAGATTCGACAGAAGTATTTGAATAATAATCCCGAATGACGGGAAAAGCTCCACTGTTCCACATTCAACAGGATAACATTGTGTTGAGTCGTTCAAAAACCGAACTGATGACTCGCGATTACACTTTTTCATTTCCTAATATTAAATAAATCCTTTTTCGATAGTAGTAAAGCACATTAAACTATCAAAATCATAATTTTTCGGCGACACCACGTCGACATTAACAAAACTGTAGATAAGTCAATACTTGTTTGAAACTAGTAGGAAAATCTAATGCAGATACAATTTTTTTTTTTTTTTTTTTTAATAGACCTTCCCTTAAGGGAGTGACCTAAGCTATTGAAATTTGAAGTTTCTCCTTAATTAATCAATAATTATAATAAACTATTAATATATAGCATGCTGTGGAACTAATCCAATGACTAGTTCTCACTAATATTTAACAGAAATATTACTATTAATTAGGTGATTTACAAATAATTACACAACTAAATCTAGATGATATGTGTGTTTGAGGCGCCTAATAGCATTATTGGTGTTAATTAGTTGAATGGCCTCTATATATATATATATATATATATATGTGACCATGCAGCCGCTTTTCGTGTTGGATGGCAAAGTCATGAATAACATCGTCAACCAGCTTCAAAACCAAGATTACGATGGATATCCTTGTTACGCTGAACCCAACAAGCGTTCATTATTGCACGAAGAGTAATATTCTGCCGACGTTGGATGATACTTCTGTTCGATCGAGAAGTACATCCCCATAACTGGACTCCATATGTCCAAATTGGACGCAGGATCCATTGATATAGAAGACGTTTATTACATAGACTAAGTGGTGATTTTTTGCCAAGTGGCCGGTACACCTGACTAAGCTTACGCTTTAGTTGTAACTTTTTATGCTCGATATGTGTCTTCCACGTGAGTCGCGAATCGAGATTCAGTTCAAGATATTCCACTGATCTAGACTGAGGTATTTGGATGCTATTAATACACTAATCTGATGCTGTAAGTCGACTGGGCGAAGTGTATATGTAACGTGGACTGCCTTCTGCTTATTCTTTATCTTCCAATCCTACATCCACAGCACAACTCGGTCAAGATAATGTTGGAGAACCATTGTAGCATCGGCTTGTGTTTAACCTGTTGCCATGATGACAGTATCATCAGCTTAAGAGGCTGTAAAGATATCGTTTGAGAGTGGAATATCAGAGTTATAGAGAGTATACAAGACAGGTCCAAGAACACTGCCCTGTGGTACACTAGCTTGTAAGGACTGAAATGCAAACTTTGCATTTTCATGCACAACACGGAATGTGCGGTTTTTTAGATATGACTGAAGAAGTTGACCGAAGTTCTCGGCTAAGATTGTGCTTAATTTATAAATTAAGCCTTCATGCCAGACTCGATCGAATGCCTGTGCAACATCTAAGAATACAGCGACACAGTATATGTCCTTAAAATTTGGTTTCGAACACTTTGTCCGTTAAAGACGTTGTTATTTTGTAAACAAAATCTCACCTTTGATTTTTATGTATTTTGCCGCCTTTGACTTATTTGTAAACATATTTGTACCGTGATTATTTCTACCGCCATCTGCCTCTTATTTTCTTATAATATACGCATGTAGTTCCAATATCGCTTCGCAGTGTGATTTTAGTTTTGCTCTATATTATTAGCTGATTATGGACTATGTTAAATTCAGGTACTTATTTTAATTTATTAAAGTAAATTATTTAATACTGATTTTGCTCTTTATCGAGATATTTATTTTATTTTATTCTGTTAACAAAACTATTTAACGTTTCGAATGCAACTAAACTCGTAACTCATTCGCTTCAGTCGACTACGACTACGTAAATTATATTTTTCGTTTTCCGGTCCTTCTCAGATAATATACATTTCGCAAAAAACGGTTAATCTGCAGAGACTGTGAAAAGTCGGAAAATTATTTCACCGGCTAATTCGTTTCCGCAGACTCGTTGCGATCGTTACTTTAACATTCTTTAGCGAGAATAGGCTGCAGCTGTCCTCTACCTGTACGTGTCAGTAATCAGTTATTATATTTTTTATAAAATTCTTCTGAGCCACCGGCAATTTCATCTTTTGCTCATCCGTTTTAGCTCATTCGTTACTAGCTGGGTTTTTTTCTATTATGCTTAATTTTTTTTTTTTCCATGTGAAACATCCACCTTCATGCGGTTCGGCTCCACGACTTCTGTTCAGTGTTGGGAGCTAAATGGTATTTTTTTCTGCTTGAGAGAATACCTGTAGTCTTACCTCCAACGCCGAAATGCATTTCTAATCACCGATTCCTTGCAATCGATTAGAACATTTCAGGCACCAAAAGTATCTCCAGAAATAAAGCATATTATTAACGTACTTTCTCGGGCTGGATCACAGGTAACGTTCTTGTGGGTCCCGGGTCATGTCGGCGTGCCGGGAAACGAGCGTGTGAATTTGACTGCTAAAGCAGCAACATATAGCCCAATGCTCGAAAGCGCTCCTCTCTCTCAGCTGGGCCCACCCGTTTTTCAGCAACATAAGGCAGAGACATGGGAAACTATGTGGTCGGCTCACATATCATGGCTGCAATCCATCAAGGAGAGCATTGAGCCTTGGTGGCCATCGATATCCATGTCCCGCAGAGAGTTTGCAGTATTCACTAGACTCCGCATAGGGCACACAGCATTATTCCACAACTATTTGCTGGAAGGAACATCTCCTCCTTCTGCATAAAATTCCCCCATTTCACCAACTGCTGAACACATTCTAAAACATTACCTGCCTGCAGGCATCCCTAACTTACCGTCGGTTGCGTTGTCAAATGAACCAAAACAGGTTCAGGATATATGCTACACTATATTAGAGCGGCTAAATTGTTTAAATACCTCTAATCTTGCACTGATCCATGTGCTGCAATAATCTCGGCAATTATACACAGCACACGGATCACATATATATATAAAAAAAAGTTCTTTTGAATATCTCGGAAACATGTTAAAACGAACTACTATTTCTTATTGTTATTTATTTTTCATTATTATTGTTTGTTTGTTTGGTTTTTTTTTTGTGCTTGTCAATTACGGACATTAACTTACGTGTCTGAGAGCTGTATTTTCAGTCTGCGACAGTGGGATTCGGACCAGGTTTTACCTGAGCGAAAGCCACTATCCGACTGATCATATCGCGGTAGCAGGCTCAACTACTTTTTTCAATATTAGGGTATTTTTCGTTTCTTTTTTTTAACCAGAAAACGTATCTTTGATTGCGTTCAGAAAAATAAAATCCGTATATTTCATGCCATCTTACGCGAGCAATAAAAATAATTGACAAAATGAAGCAGCATCAACGAACGTGAAGGAACGATATATAAAACAAACTAATTTATTAGACGCCAGAGCGGACTTTATAAATCAGCGAACGAAATGCAGGGGGGGGGGGTGTAGAAAAAATTTAAACCTTATGCCAGGAAAAAAAGAACAATACGACTGACAGGTCAAAGATTAAATAAGTGCTGCATGATGGAAAGGTGTGATTAGACAAATGGGTTTTCTGGCCTGGCCCTGCCTATGTTTACGTCTATCACTTACTGGCGTATTATCCGCTAAATTTAACCATTTAGTAGGCCAATTTAAAATTCTAAACTTCACCTTCCTGCCGCCATCCTCCACTCCGTGTGTACGCGCCGGCAAGATTATTTATTTAAGAGCGCGTTCCACGGTTCTCTGAACGTGTGAATTTCCCGAATGAACTCGTAGTTATTTGGAAGGTTCGTCTTTACGGGCACAGTTGCGTTGAGCGTTTGAATGAATGGAGTCAGTTTTTCCGCAGAATGCCGAGCTTAATTAATGAACTCTGCAGCGTAAATTAAGCTCAGCGAAGAATTCGGAGCGTGTGTGTTTCTCCGTTAAATTTACAGCCGTTGTGCAAACACTCTCTTGCTCAAAGCGTGAAGATAAATTTGCTTACTAATATCGTTAATATCAAAACTTTGTATTTTAAATAATTATCATTATTTCTTTTTTTCTACTTCCTCGGAATAAACGAGAAATTAAAAAAAAAATCGAACAAAGATTCCGACGAGATTGGCACATGTTACGACTCT
Organism: Icerya purchasi; assembly: GCA_039619475.1. Lineage (NCBI taxonomy): Eukaryota > Metazoa > Arthropoda > Insecta > Hemiptera > Monophlebidae > Icerya > Icerya purchasi. The sequence continues at coordinate 92,354,659 of CM077116.1, read as the reverse complement.
GCTTAATTTTTAATTACCGAGGTACAATTTTGGAACTGCCAATAACTCGTGCAGGGAAATTTTTAAAATAAAGTCTTTTTCGTCAACAGCTATTTTCTTTCTTTTCTTCTTTAGGGTCCGTTTGTTCTACTCGTTCTGGGTCAATTTCATTTGCTAACTTACTCCAAGGATTAAAAAATATTTACAGTAATAATAACACTGGTAGGGCAATCAGTAGTAAATATGGAATTCTTAATGATGTTAACTTGCTTACATCACTAAAGTTAATAAACAATAATTTGTTGAATAATAATAACACGTTTAGTAAGTTAATTAAAAAACAAATTCTACAGATGTTAATAGTAGAGTGAAAAAAGAGGAAAATAATTTAAAAAAATAAATAAAGAGAGTGAGATGCGGAGACATTAGCTGAGTAAGACTTGCCAGTTTCTTTCCAGCATCTCACACAGGCTGAGAATGCGTAAACTGAATATTAATTTCAACAGCTCATAAATGCTCTTTGGGCACGGGAAGTCTGTAGCTTACTTATATAGTTTTCGACTTTCCAATGGTCCAGTTTGTGCCTGCTCTTCATTAAACGCTATACATGACGTGAATCATTTTATCTTTGACTGCTCTACATTCACCAACTCACGTGTAAAATTTAATATAAGAAAAACTGAACCTTTTCTCCTCACGAGTAAAAATTGTTTCAACTTCCTCAAGTTTGCTGAAAATGCTATGTGCTATGAAGGGTACAAGGAAAGAACCGGGTAAGTCACAAAATTTCGAAACGGAGAAAAAGTAATTTTTAAGTTTAAAACGTTATTACACTTGTATAAAACTTTTTACAATTAATTTTATTGCATAAAAATATAATGTTAAGTGTAATGTATTGAAAATAGTTTTAAAAATGATCATAATATGTATTTAAATACCACTTTTACTCCCATTTGTACTGGGAGGAACCAGATAAATCATCTAAAACAAAGTTATGATCTAAAGCCGATTATTTCTTAAAACTCTGATCAACAAATTGTAGTACATTTTATTAAATAATAATCGGAAAAATTTTATGACAGACTTATTTACTAATTAGTTATGAGATAATTTACTGGAAAAATTAACAGCTCTTGGGCTATAGAATTTCATAAAGTTCATAATGTCTTTGAATTTAGCCTTGGAAATTGGAAGATCACCTAAACATAAATGATGAAAAGGATATATATTTTTCTATTATTACGGTGGTATTGTAGCTATTATTATTTAGAGAAAAAAAAAAAAAATTGACCTACTATAATATAATGATGTAAATAATTCGAATTCTCCCTTCTTTAATGTTGTCATATTTGTGTTACGTTTCTTGATAATACCAGCAAAAAATGATCCATTGTAAGTACTACGATGGTAAAGCAGACGACTGTGATTCGATGAAGCTAAAATTTTTTTAATCGGCTGGATTTTGAATGGGCATTTCAACACATAATGGACGTTCAAAAATGCCTAACAGTCAAAAGCAGGTTTTTGCGTTACATTAATATCAAAAGGAGATGGTTTTACCCTTGAATTTTTAATCATTTCCACGAATTCTGTTGGCGTTTCGAATGGATTTTTTAAATTCCATAATCCAACATTTTTATCACATTCAGGTATGAATCGCACAGGAAAAGTAATTTTAATTTTTTTTAGTCCACATATTTCGTTATTTGTCAGATAATGAATAAAACGAAATAAAATATAATTTTTGTTTTGCCCGCCAGCAGAGTCACAAAATATGTCTAGTTCTTCGACTTCTTCATTGAGAAAGTTTGTAATGTAATGAAAAAGAAAAGATGCGACTTCAAGGAATATCTTGACCGTCGTTGTTTTCACATCCGCTCATACGAACTCTATATGCGGAACTAGCGTCATGTAAAATAGCATCTTGTTCATCTTGCCGAGGTCTCCTTTGTTGAACAGGAAGTATTCAATTTATGAGACCGCACAAATAAGCATTTTGTTCATCATGCGACTTCAATTTATGAGACCGCACAAATAAGCATTTTGTTCATCATGCGACTTCAATTTATTAAAATTTCTTACTATATTCTCTCTTAACCCTTTTGACACATTATCAAAACATTTCGAACGTGAACAGTTACAATTAATTTCCATATCATGCGTACTTATTCTCAGATTTTTGTCTGCATCGGAGATACGTCCGGTTTCCGATTTTTTTTTGGCTTCTAAATTAATTTCGATTTTTTCTAAATTGAAAGACATTCTGTGTTATTAATGAAACAAATCACGACAGCACACAGGCAAAACGAAAGTCAAGATAAAACACAGAAAACGAAAAACAAGATAAAATACACAAAACGAAAAGAACAATAGAATACAAACTGACTGTTACGATAAAAAAGCGCAAATTATTCAACATGGATATACACACTGGCATGATAAAATTTAACAGAGCATACTTTAATATTACTACATTTATTGCACCATCCGTGATGAAAGTAAAATTACACTGATTGTGCTGCCATCTGTCGCCATGTGACAAATATTAATTGACTTACATGGTTCTATCCCGGTTTTACTTGACTTAACCGGTTTTTTCCCTGTACACCAAATCTTCAACAGCGCATAACTCTTGACCAATTTGGTTTTCTTGCAGTTTTAATACTCTGAAAGGTAGTTCCCGTTAACGCGAATCAAATGGTGACTATAATTTAATTTTGAAAAAAAACTAACTTCACCGGTTCTTTCTCTGTACCCTTCATATAAGTTTTACCTAAATAATTAATTTTAATGTTGTTAATTGTAAACAATTAAATCACTAATTGACCTCATGTATGAATGTTGTGAATTATATTTAATTCTCTGCTACCAGAGGTTAAGCGCCTCTTAATTAATTACAGACATCGTCGAGAATGCTTATCAAGATTGCTTATAGAGAAGCATCGCTTACAGTTTATCTTTTTTTTACGCATGCATAATGTGCAATTTTTTTCATAGTCACGCGTAACGTTTGTGTGATTGAGAAGTGTAATGGCTTTTCCTACACGCCTATTTTATGTAAATATTACTATAGCAATCACGCGTACTATTTTTTTTTTTTTTTACGTTTCATGTATCAGCTTTACAAAAGGTAAATTTTAAGGAAATCGTTTTTTTTGTTCTGTTTTTTTTTTTTTTTTTTTTTTTTAATTGTATTTGTGTTTATTGTGTTAGTAATCTCGGCTCAATAAGCGAGTTTCTAACATATTTCGGATAATTTGATTGATAATAAAATTGATTTAATTTTTATTATTATACCTTTTCTATGTATTTATTATCGATCTGTATACATATTTTATAGTGTATTATCTCCAGTACCGTAATTAATATCAGCTAAGATTTCCATAGAAAAGACAGCCAAAGTCGGATGCTACGAACTGGAATCTTTACTGAAATGTCTTTATTACACGTCGATGATTTTGTTAGATACACACGTACGCTACTGTCCTTCCAAAAAATTAACTCGTCGTCGAATTTAATGACGTAACCCCGAGAGGATTGAGGATTTTAGCCTTCTCGCCACAAGTACAAAATCAACCTCTCGAACGCGTATAATAGAACTTGTTAATGGCTACAGTTTTTATTCAAACTCGAAGGTAGGGAAAAAATCGAGGCATATTCTCTAGAAAGAAGGTGATCATTATCTCCACCCTCAAAGAAAAGAACAGCAACCGTATATAATCCTATTAAAAAACGCGTGAAACGTTACATAAAGCACTAACAGATTATTTATTCGATTGGTAGTTTATTTCCTTTTTCCTATTTTCATCTTTTATATCTTTTTTACGTTACAGTATTCGCTAAGATCGGAAAAACGAAATAGGAGATAAGATGGTTTTCTTGATATTTAATAATTTTGAGAAGAAAAGTGGATGGAGCTAATATTAAAAACGAGCATTACATTGAGGACAACCATGATTCAAAATTGGAACACATGTGAGGGCTTGTCTTCGCTAGGAGAGGACGAACTATGAATACCATAGGGCGAATAACTTTTTATTATTATTATTATTATTTATGAGGGATAATTGTCGTTAATTGTGGCCGATTGAATCAAAATGTACCGTTCATTCTGGATGCTGCTCGAATTGTACGTAGACTTTGTTACTGAAAGAATGCGACATTCGGAATTAGCATAAAACCGTAGCCTCTGCAGCCATGGAACTTACGTAATCGTACCAATCGAAATTACTTCACAATTCTGCTACTAGTTTTCGATCTCAAATGAGCGGTACCGTTACCTGTGTATCGCGCGTGATTACATGCGTAGGAGGTAGATTCTGAATAGATTTCCAAAAGTAAGTCGGTAAAGACGACGAAAATTTCTTTCCTGTAACGACTGCAATTCTGATAAATAAAACGAATGGTCCCCCCTTTTGTATGAATCATTACGATGCCGCATCTGTTCGGGCCATCAACATAATGGTTTAGTAATTAACGGAAAAACGTTTTTCAATTATTGCGCGCCAAGCAGCGTGACTTTTGCTGTTGTCACGTTCTAAACGAGCCAGTCATTGAGAGAGTAATTTTGTATTCTAGACAGTTTCAGCTCCCGCGTTCGCCAACATCTTTAAGAAAACCGATTTTATTACGAACAGCCTAAAAATTAAAATTACATTCATTTTCTATTCCCGAACGGAATAGCCAGCAGACTTTCTTCGAATGGAGTTGCATCATTGTTTTACTTTTATCGCAATTACAGGAGGTCAGCTATCTACGAACGACTAACCATTTTTTCATTCAAAATTCGGAACGAAGTTCAAAACGATAAAAGCAGACTTTAAAATGCCTCTATAGAAATAGATTGGAGTGCCTGAAGAGGGTGCATCTATTTTATTTTACTGTTTCCGCTACGAAAAAAAAAAGAAAAAAAACTTGAAATTTCGAGGCTATAGTAAGGTTCGTCTTTTTTTTTTCTCGTGAAAATTCCTTTTCAACTGTGAACTGAAATGGAACTCTCTACCAGTCCCGATCATTTTGCGCCAAATCAAGTCCACTATTGAATCGCGATGGCCTTCGGACAGAGTGGAAGTACTTACACTCGTAACTACATTTTTACTAGCTCGATCCTTCCTATCAGATGACCATTACCTCTCGACGAATGTGTCTTCCGCAATATGCGCAATGTTGCCATTCCGTATACAATCATCTACAATCTCTGGTTTGAAGGTAAACTCTCATGCTTATGCCGACATAACCGCTGAAATGCCGTGTAGAAATGTTGGTACATATAAAAAAAAAAAAAGAACAAAAAAAACAACGTCGGATTTTTTTTCTATTGTTTCCGCTACAAGTCGTTTTAATATCAGATGTGGTTTTCTAAAAATTTCTTACTCATTAGCAACTGGGGCTTAGGTGCTTTTTTTTTAGAAACACGTTTCTCTATTTTTTGTTAAGATTTTCTTCGGTCGTCTTCCCGTCCAAGTGGCGAGTCTCGGCTGCAATCCCGTGTTTATACGGATTAGAAATAAGAAAAATAGCAATAGCTGCTAGAATGACATTTGGAATAGCTGCTATTGCTAGTTCGTATTGCGTATGCGTCAGAATTAGCATTGCTATTCCGTTTAGCAACTGCTAGCGACTGCTAATGCAACTGCTATTGCTATTTGAATGCTATTGCGATTTCAACACTATTATTTGTTTAGTCTATTATTATTTAAAAGTGGAGGAACAAATTAAAGTAGTTGGAAATTATGAATTTTTTTTTTATTTTTTTTTATTTTTTTAAGTGCCGTGTACAGCTGCCGGGGCTATTACGACACTATGGCAATCGGAGAGTTAAATGGTTCGAAATAGGTTAGTTGTATAAAGAAACCGAATAGTGTCTGCAATGTTCAAAGGCGAGTTGGCCAAAGACGACTGCAAAGACGCTATCCGGTGCTTGGCGCGCTGGAGCGCGAATGATGGGCACTCCAGGAGCAGGTGTTTTACTGTAGGAGGGGGGGGGGAGCAAAAGGGGCATTCGAAAGGGGGCTCGCAATTAAGTAGGAGATGATCATGAGTCAGCGAAATATGACCAATGCGGAGTCTTGCCATAGCCACAAAGTGGGTTCTGGGGAGGTCAGAAGGAGGGAACCAAGGGGAATTTTGATATATTAAAAAAGAAAAAAACCCATTCACTTTTGTATTTTCTATCAGTATAGTGAAAAAAAGAAATATAGATAATACACGAGAAGTTAATAAAATTATCTCAAAAATCGCCAATAAAAAATTCATAATTCATTACCAGATAAACCTTTAAAATTAAAATTTTAAATACAAAAAAAAAAACAAAAAAAACGCAGAAGCTCCTTCATAAAAGCAAAAAGTTACAGTTAAAAGATTAAAGAGACCCCACCATTAGGCCTAAAAACAGAAAAAAAAAATTATGTTCATGTAAGCAATAGATCGAGTCAAAAAATAGAGAAAAAAAAAGAGAAGTGGTGTCTAGAGTCGGACACCCGGTAGCAACGAAGTTCCTTTCAATTTTTAGTAGATATACAAGTATAAAGTCATTCATAAAGTATATAATAAAAAAAAATGACGCAAATATATAAATCCCGTATGAATTAAAACAAAAACAAAAAACAAGTTTAAATAAAATTTACACGTGTTTAGAATTGAGCTTATACAGCTGACCGCGCACAATGCTTGCTGCTCGAATCACGATACTCGCTCGCGCACACACACACACACACACACGTATATAATAGAAAGAGACAGAGCGAAAGAGAAAGCGAGTGAAGGTCGTCTGGAGGATGGCGCATAACGCGATTTTCGTTATCTCGCCATTTCTGCCAGTTTACTCCTATCGGCAAGCTGCGTAAAAGAACTTCGTTCCAAAATCGTACCTCAAACTTATGCACAAAGGACCACTTTATAGGAAAACTATAGCCGAACTTATAACTATAAAATTAAGCCCTCGAGACGCCGAAAGATCGAAAGTTTTGGTAAAAACATTTCTTTTTTCCCCCAGGCATGTGATATAGCGTTGGAAAGATCGCTGTTTGTCGAGAACGAACACACGAAAAATTACGTACCTTGCCTCATTGCAGCGTGAAGAATCAGATTTATTTATTTTAAATTTATCATTGCATGAATGCAAATTATAGTTGTCTTTAACTTAACATGCAGAATCTTTAGCGCATGAAACATCATGCTTGATTGAACTTGTTGAAATTGCAATAATTCCATTTCAAGGTTGGATTCTAAATCGTTCGGGTAAATTTCAAGCAATCGTTGAGAACTTCCTAAAATTTCAGCGTGACTTAATTCACCGAGTTAAAATAAAAATCCAAATCTCAATTCAGTTTCTTTATAGGTTGTGTGTTATTCTTTGATAAATATAAAAGTATCTATTACACTGGAAGATATTGAAAGATGCCATACGATTCAGATATTGAAAGTTCAACTTCTGGTTTCGTTGCATGGTATTCTAAAGAGTTTAAACGAACATTTCTCCTTTGCATACGATTACTTTGATACTCGGTCATGTCAGTAAGCTTTTTTCCTAAATTTGCATAGCATGAAAAGTTATCTCGTTTTTCTGCAACATATTTTTTTAATGATTTTTAATACATGCAATTTTGGTATTTAAAAGTAATTTTGGATTTTAAATTGTACTACTAGTTTTATTTAAATTTTTAAGGATACCATTTTCCAAAATAATGTCATGATCCCAGTTTCCGAACGGCACATTTTCTTATCAATTTTTGTATCATAATTATTATTTTGGGGTATTTAATAAAGTACCTCTGATCGGTTTATTATTGAGTACAAGTGCCTTATTAACGTCTCGTCGAGCACACATCTAGCATATTCAGTTTGTTGTGGCATCCTTCTTTTAACCTTTCCAATTTTATCTGATTCTAATATTTCTTTAAGCAATGCCCAATATGGAACGAAAGATTAAACATATATCTTCTGTAATTTTCATTGTATGTAAAGTTTATTGTACTAAAATAAATATTCAACAAAATTTTTAAACATGTGGTTTTTTTAAACTTTTTTTTGTGCGATATTCGGTTTATATTTCACATTTTTTAGAGATGAACATCAAACTGCTGTACTCACTGTACATAAAATAATTAAAAAATAGCAATACTAATAGCAGTTGTTATTGAAATAAATAGCATTTTACCATCTCTAATACGGATATAAACAAGAGTAGTTTGAACTTAATTTTTGTTTCGTTTTTGGTCTTTCGAAAATTGATGCAGGATGGGACATTATTTGGCCTCCTAAAGGCGATGCTAGAAAATAACATAAAGGCGATGCTAGAAAATAACACAAAGGCGATGCTAGAAAATAACATAAAGGCGATGCTCGAAAATAACATAAAGGGGATGCTAGAAAATAATATAAAAGCGATGCTAGAGAATAACGTAAAGCTGATGCTGGAAAATAACATAAAGGTGATGCTAGAAACCCGATTACGTCGATCGAAATACGAAATCGGACCGCCGGCCAAACTGGTTTCTGTTCAATTTGCACGCCGCCCAAACGGATAAAATTAAAATTGAATGCCGGTATAACTTTACTGCTTCTTTGAATTATCGTTGATGAAATCGCGTTGGTCATGGCGCCTTTTTTCCGGTGGCACTTGTAGCGAAATCAAATCACCATTACCAGCTAACTGTCGATCTGAATTTAGAAAATTGTCTGTTTCTTTGTTGGCCGACCGCTTCGTTCTGTTTTCCTAAAAAACCCCGATATAGACAAAGTTTGTTCATGACAAGGATACAGAGGGCAGTGTGTGACCCAGATAAGGAGAAACTTATCAAACAATAAATACCAGTAGCGATGTAAAAGTTTATTCCGGGATATTTTGCCGAACTAGGTCAAACAATTCTGAAATGCATTTTATTGTAATCTGTACAGCGAGAAGCGGAGGCCGCTCTGGTCGTTGCAGATATCGCGTTCGCTCTGTCTAACTGGAAAGCTGCTCCGGCTCGCAGTCGTTGTGCGCATTCTATTAAAATGTCAGGATACATCGCGACCAGATACAGACAATTGAAGCAGACAATCGGTTTATCGGCAAAACCTTTTAAAATTCCTCCGCCGTTCTCTCTCATTCGCACATCCATCCTTATCCTTTCGGTTCACTCTGTTGCAAATTCTCTTCAGCATCGTCGGCGAATTTACTTTAAGCCGTACATATTTTTAAATATTGCCCCGACACTTCCGACTGATCGTCTACACTCTGTCCGATGGCTTAACTTACTTTCCGGTTTTTATTGTCTGCATCCAAATACGGCCGCTCCCACACTTTTTCCCCTTCAGCTAGCTGATGCGTGTCGTTCTGCAAACCGCGACAATTGAAGTTTTATAGCAATATTATTATGTAGCAGCGCTACAGTTTTTCAAAACACTTGAGGTGTCCTGTTAGGACATAAAAGTAATCTAGATCTACGAGGAATTAACAAAAATAATTGAAAATTCTGAGGTGGGGAAGGGTTATCTGAACATAATAAGAGGACATTTATTCAGTTTCTTTTATTTGTTATAATCTCCGATTGTATTGAGCGCCAGCAGCTGAACAGACATTTTGGAATTGCTCGGAATTGTTTTGAAACAGGTGTAATTTTAAAATCGCTTCGCGAATACAGTTTGGCAATTTTTTATTTATTTGATTTTTTTTTTTTAAAGCCTACATCAAAATGACTATTCTATAGCCTACAATTTGCCATGAGACACAATTACACCGTTTTTATTACGTGATATCTATGAGCTGTATAAGCCTTTTAAAATCAGGAATTATGAAATTTCAAATTGTTTTATGTTATGTAAAGTTACTGAAAAAAAAAGACTAAGCAAAAACCTATTCTGCGAAGTTTTAACTTATCCGTACTTACGAACGATTATGAAATTCGAAATTATTCCGAATTGTTTTATATAACATTCACTGATACGAAAACCTAAACAAAAAGTTATCACTTCGAAACTTTAACTTAGCTAGGATACTTGAATGTGATTATTTAAACTACTTAGAATATGTCATAATTTCAGATAGTTTCGCGTGAAATTACTGCCGGAAAAGACCTAACCAAAAACTTTAATACCGATAATCAGGTAAATGATTTCAGTTAGCTCCAAAGAAACACACATCAGCACTTACCTTAATCGCATTTCAAAATGCACCTCTATCATATTCCGTCATAAATTGCAGCTGATAGGATAAACGTCTCGGTTTAGCAGCAAAAACAGTCTATTTCTTATTGTGTCAAGAAGTGTATATACACCTATATAGTAGTCAGTAAAGGGCGACTCTAGGAGTTCCGCTAATCCGAACCCCAATTCCTGTCCCGGAGTCGAAAATTCACCCCAGACCGGTAATCCGAACACAAAATTCACCCCAATTCATGTCCAGGTGGTCAAAATTCACCCAAGTTTCCCCCGATTCCTCCGAGTTTCCCCCGGACGGTTCCCGTGCTTATCCGCTGATCCGAACGTCCAAACAGTGTCCCGAGGTCAATAAACTGTCCAAAGTGTTATTCGGAGGCACAAGTAACCCCAATTAGTGTCCAGGTGCTGAAAGTTCCCCCAAGTTCCCCAAATTTCTCCGAAATTCCCCCGTACGCGTCTCGCTCGTTTCCGATAAACCGATCCGATTATTAATTAACATAAGTATACTAATTAATGTCCGAAAGTAACCCAAGTCTCCGCTGACCCCGCCAGTCCTGCTATGGTACTGCAATTTTTTTTTCAAAATTCAGGGCCTAAGTATGAAAATTCCAAAATTTAACCCCAATATATTATTTAAAGCGTAAATCTAACCCAACACCTCCGTTACACCTCTCACACGTATATTTCGTTCTCGCGCACGCTCCGGTCGCCGTCGCGAAAGCGCACGCGCCGATCCCACGCATATTCCGATGTCCACAGCGATATCCCGCGCACACACGCGCTCCGTTCCCGATACCGCGATTGTTTTAATATATTTCAAAGTCTAAATTTTAATTTTCCCGATTCCCCGATCTTACTGCCATATGCCAAGACGCACGTCCCGATCCCGCGCATATATCCAATATAACGTTCTTCGCCGCAAAAGCGCACACGCCGATCCCACGCATATTCCGATGTCCACAGCGATATCCCGCGCACACACGCGCTCCGTTCCCGATACCGCGATTATTTCTTTAATATTTCAAAGCCTAAGTATACATAATATAAAATTAGCCGAAGTATATTTTTTATTTTCCTGATTTCCCGATCTTACTGCCATATGCTAAAGCGCTCGTCCCGATCTCGCGCATATATCTAACACAGCGTTATTTTCCGCGAAAGCGCACGCGCCGATCCATCGCATATATCCAATATAACGTTAGCTGCGTGGAAGCGCACGCGCTGTTCCCCCGCACGTGTCCACCGTTTACGCTGCCACAATTTTTTTTAATTATTATTTTTTTCACATAATAACCCAATCCCTGCTCTGTTGTCTAAACCTAACCGATTATCCAAAACATTTACAAATTAACAAATCAAGTATTTCTATAGTTTAAAACTATCCTTAGTCTCCTTTACCCCTTCCACCCTCTTTTCCGATCGATTCCGTTGTTTTAATATCGAATATATCGCATTCTATTTACTTTTACTACGACCATTAAACCCCCGATCGACGTTCCCAACGCATCCGTCATCTCATATTGAGAGGTAATTATTTTTTTCTGTGACCGCTATGAATGCACACCGTCCATTCCCGCACACCCATCTGCTGTCGTTAGTTCCCATACCGTTCATAATAACTTTTATTCAACTCCAAGTATTATGGAATTATTCCAATTATATATTTTCTTCACTTCCGATCATTTCTTCTGACCGTTCATAATATTTTTATTTTTCTCCGATTCTAAAAATAAATCCTACAATGTCTTCAACGCGATGAATGCGCACACATCTTCTGCAGTTAGTTCCCATATCGATCTTAATAATTTTTCGAGCCTAAATATTATAGAAATAGCCGAAGTATATTTTTTTCGTTTCTGATCATTTCTTCCGACCATTCATAATATTTTTATTTTTCTCCGGTTCTAAAAATAAATCCTACAATGTCTTCAAAGCGATGAATGCGCACACATCTTCTGCAGTTAGTTTCCATATCGATCTTAATAATTTTTCGAGTCTAAATATTATAGAAATAGCCGAAGTATATTTTTTTCGTTTCTGATCATTTCTTCCGACCATTCATAATATTTTTATTTTTCTCCGGTTCTAAAAATAAATCCTACAATGTCTTCAAAGCGATGAATGTGCACATACATGCCATCGTTAGTTCCCATACCGTTCATAATAACTTTTTTCAACTCCAAGTATTATGGAATTATTCTAACTATATTTTTTTTTCGCTTCTGATCGTTTCTCCCGAACGTTCATAATTTTTTTCAAGACATATGTATTCAAAAATGAAATCGAGTATAATTTTATTTAACACGGTTTCATAATTTCCCTCACCATCCCCTATTCATCCTACACAAATTACAATTCTTTCATAACAAATGTTCTAGACCCAGTCAAACAATCAACTCTCGCAGAAGTGTAGACGTTGCCTCCAACACCCATTTTACTATCAATTATTGTATATTAATGTTAGATTATTTTTCCAAAAAGTCTTTTGAAATTTTTTTCCGTTCGTACATTTTTTTTTTTTTATTTGCACGACATCCATTTCCATGCATACACGTTTCCCTAACAATTATAATATGTTTTATTTATTTTTCAACTCCTCACAGACTTACATACACGCCATATTGTCACACTCACAGATAGGTTCCTTATTAATCGTGACCATTTTTTTTTTTTTTGTATTATCCGCGGGAGCATATCACATCAGACCCACACATATACCACACACAGTTATTATATTTAATTTTTAATTATCGATCTTTAATTATTTTTACTGCTATTATTTTTCTGACACATTCACCCCGTCTTACATACTTTACATCTTTTAACATTTTGATAGAGAAAATCTCAGGGCACTAAATAATTTTTATCAACATCGTAACTAATTTTAATATTATACACATCTCAGTATAATTATTAAACGAAGGAACTATTATTTTCATTGACTATATTGTTGCTACAAACATTAATCGTCCTTTTCCAGGTATAGTCAACCTCTTCATGTATTCGTCTCGTCGTTCTATCAACCTTTGACCGCTCAATACTCCCCCGCTATTTACAGTTATTCGCTAGAAGAATAATTTTTTAGACTCGTTCAAATACACACATGCACATAAAAAAATAGACATCAACGTCATCGAACACTGATCTCGACATTTCCAAGAAATTCAATCGCTGCTCCACAGTCTAAGATGTCTCCGCCCGCCTCAACAGTCGTTTGTATCATTATTGAAGCGCATGTCATGTACCGTTATTTACGACCTTTTACAACATACAAATTCACGACATGTATACACCTTTTCTAGAAAGCATGGTGAAAATGGACAATCTCTCCCGATGAAAACCAGCTTGAATGATGTACCGTTATTTCATTCATTTTGCAGAAGGTTAATTTAAGGCGTCCATGCATCTTTTCTACTAATAAATAAGCAAATGTAACCTTTAAACCTTTCTACCTTTTTGCAATCAATTTACTGATTGTACATACTTTTTATATTTTTTCCACATACTCCTTGATCGTCACAACCACCACAAAAGCGCACCATCCATTCGCACACACTCATCTGCTACCGTTAGATCTCATATCATTCATAATAACTTTTTTCAATTCTATTAGTTTAAGAATATTTCATTTTTTTTTGTTGTTTTTTTTTCTAACTCTAACATTTTTTTTTTTTCGAAATCTTTCGTATTATATTTTTTCTCCAATATGTATGCTCACTATCGTAGCGTAAATGTGCGTCGCTTATAACCTTACATGCATGTTGCCATACCGTTGTATTAGATCGTGCGATAATGTTATTGAGTCTGCTGAAACAGGATCTTCCTCTTCATATCTTTTGTAGAAAACGGTTTACATGTACACACCTACACTCAAACACACATATCTTCATCTCCCCTTGACAGCGTCTTTCAAACACCTCTACAACCAAAGGAATGTGGTTTTTCTGGTACAACCCTCCCTTTTCAAAGGCATGCATTGAGGTAGATTGTTGAACGGATCTGATCGTGCAGGCAGTATTAGTTTTATGTTAAACGTGTTCATTTTGTAGAATCTGTGTTCTTCACGCATTATTAAAAATTTACTGTAACGGTAAAAGTAATAATTTTCTATTTTTTAGTAGAAAGTTAAAAAAACAGTAATCAAACATGAATAACAATACCGAATCGATTGATATTAAAGCCGACGAATTTATTCAGAATTCCTTTTCGAGTAATAGCGACTCGCATACGTCTTCTTCACCTCCAACACCGCAAAATGATGATGGTTATACATCAGAACAATCAACATCCCTTGTACGTAAAATCGTTGGTCCTGTATTATTATCAGAACAAGTGGATATAGCGGAATATTTTGTAGATATCAGCGTCCATATAGATTGTGATTATGGGTTTCGAGTAACTGAACTAGCAATGATTGATATGTCTGGAGGGAAGTGTTTGCATACGTTGTATAAGCCAAGCAGAGCATGGCATGCATCAAAAATGCCACATTTACAATGTTCTTCAGTGAGTTATTACTTGAAGAACCCTTCATTATTTCCCTGTCGTGAAGAAATATTCATCGCACGCGATATATTCACGATATTGTCCCAAAAACCGAGGGCTCGCGTATATGTTTTAACAGTATATGCTAAACGTACACTAATGGAACTTAACGAAAAGTCTGAATTGTTGCGTGATTTAGACTACGAAATCGTTAATATGGATCAAGTCTTTCGATTATCTAGTATTGAGAATCTACATGAAGCGTATTTTGGTATAAGCAATTTGATAACTTGTAAACACCATAATGAGAATGATAGTTTTCATTGTGCGGTGAAAAACGTTATGGTGATGAAGGCATGGTACGATCATGTCATCCGTCCGCTGAAGCTTATGAATAATCTAAATATAAATGATTTAAGTCAGTTGTTCATTACAACCACCAAAGAAATGATAATTACGTTATTTCCAAGTTGTGTTGGGGACATTTATACATTTTTACCAGATAGACTAAAACAGGATGATACGATAAAATCACTTCTACCATGTTTTGAACATGAGAATGATGAAGAATATTATTTCGATGACGATATATTTCTGCATAGTACTCGAAATTGTATGAAAGTAAAAGATTGTATCGACTGCCAACGTACAATTCGCGCAGATTAAAAATTCATTAATTCGATCGTTTTTAACAATTTTGTATATTTTTTCTGTATATTTTTGTGTGTATTTGTACATATATATTTTTTTTCAGACCGTTCGTTTTTATGTTTTCTTTAAAATTTTTTAAATATATTTTTATACACATGTAAATACTGTTTTGTATATATTTTGTATATATTTTTTCCCTCAATATTTATTCATTCTCATATTGTATATATTTTTGCTAATTATTTTTAATCTTTTTCCGATCCTTTCCGATTTCCGTTTATTTAATTTATTTAGCGATCTATCCTTCTCTCCCCCTCTTAACTTAAAGTACTGGTAATGACGAAATTTTCAAAAATCTGAACCAGTCGAGTATAATGTATATATAATTATTTAATTTTCGAATATATTTCCACATAATTTGTTCATATCTGTTTAGATTAAAAAATTAGATTTTTGTCTGTAATACACCATTTTTTTATTTTTTTTTGTGTGTAATAAGCGAATTTAACTGTTATACTTTTTCACGTACATCACGTATTTCCGCAGCTGTGAGAGTTTTCATCTGTTTGTAAGATACAACCTCTGACTCTAAATGTTCTCTAAATATTTTTTTTTGAGCCTAAATATTATAGAAATAGCCGAAGTATATTTTTTTCGTTTCTGTCCATTTCTTCCGACCGTTCATAATTTTGTATTTTTTCTCCAATATGTATGCTCACTATCGTAGCGTAAACGTGCGTCGCTCATAACCTTACATGCATGTTGCCATACCGTTGTATTAGATCGTGCGACAATGTTATAGAGTCTGCTGAAACAGGTTCTTCCCTTTCATATCTTTTGTAGAAACAGACTCACATGTACACACCCACACACACACATATAACCCAAAGAACACCTGCAAACTTCGTTCAGACACACCTGCATCCAACTTTCACCAAAGGAATGTGGTTTTTTCTGGTGCAACCCTCCCTTTTCAAAGGCATGCTTCGAGCTCGAATGTCGAACGGATCTGATCGTGCAGGCAGTATTAGTGTTATGTTAAACGTGTGGAATTTGTTGAAGCTGTGTTCTTCACGCGTTATTAAAATATTCTCAAGAACGATAAAGTCTGTAATTTCCTACGTCTTTTCTCTTTTTCGTTCGCTCTTTATTTTCTGTCTTTTTTCTCTCTTATTGCACGTTATTCTTTTCGCTCTTATTTTCTCTCATTTTGTTAGTATAAATATTACAATAATAATCGAATATGAATAACAATACCGAATCGAATGTCGATAATGTCGCGGATTTCATTCAAAATTTTTTCGTAAATGATAATGATAATGCAATGTTTCCGGACGATTTTCCAAATATACATATGCCGCCACCACCACCACCAGCAGAAGAAACATAATTACAAGGGCCTTCGCTACATTCATTCTCAGATTTCATTCCATTGGCTACATCAACACCTTTAGCATCACCGGTAATGACACAAGATTTGCAAACTCCGTCGTTAATGCAAGTACCTTTGGTACATGATGAAAAAGAATATAGCACAACAATGTTGGAATTACCCAAAGAAATATTTAACCGAAAAGCAGTCATCTATGTTAAAGACCCTAACGATCCAGAAAATAAAAATAGTTTCATGTATGCGGTTTTAGCAAAATTTACATCAAAACCGTCATCGATGTGGCAGTACAATATTCTACAGAAAGTATACGATTTCAGCTTTATTCACTTACCGATCCAATCGCTGGCTGATATTGAAACGTTTGAAAGAATAAACGCTGTATCAATCAACTTATACAAGCTGATAGAAACCGACTATACAGATCAAAGTACATTCAACTACAAAATAAAAGTCGTGTACGCCTTCCGAAAAAATCACAGTTTGTTAAATCATAAACATCACACAAACATATTATATTGGGGATCTAATGGAAATTATCAATTCGCATGAATAAAAAAATTCAGTCGATTGTTGCGGATCCAGTCGCCGAAAGCGAAATTTGTATGCTGGTCATGTCTCGATCCCATGAATACCGATTACGAACATAATAATACTCACAGATGTGACGCAGTCAGTTGGCGTAATATGCACTATATGTAATTAAATAAAGACGTATTTTTCGTATTCATAGATGTATTTTTATTTTTCAAAAAATCTTTTTACATTGTTTCATACAAATTAATGTAATCTATATAATATAATAAATATTTTCATATGTATACATTTTTGTTTTTATTTTCCATAAACTTAAAATTCCAATTTTACTATTGTTGTTAATATATTCCAAACTCCAGTTTGTATTAAATCCTCTCGCTCTTTATGTTGAACAGACGAATCAATATTATTTAACTGTTCAGTTAAGTATGCAGAGTCTTTTTATCTTGCTTAACTTTAAAGATATATGATAGATTCTTTTTTCATTTGACAGTGTAAACGTTTTCTTCTTTTACAATTTTCTTATGCTTTATCACTATTACAACATTTTTCATCATTTTCTAACTAATTGTAAACATTTTTCCACTATTTCGTAACATGTTCTTATGTTTTAGGACTTTTTGCCCTATTTTTTTCACCAATTTATACTATTTCGAAGCATTTCATATGACTGAACGCTACTTAAGAAGTTTTTTGATAATTATCACCATTCCTCGCAATATTCATATGTTTTAACGCTTTTTACACTATTTTTCACAAATTCATGATATTTCGCTTCATTTCTAATGTTTGAACGACTCATATGCAGTTTTTCGACAATTTTTCACCGTTCATCACTATATTTTTTTATGTTGTATCACCTTTTATGAAGTCTTCATCAAATTTTACCTTCATTCAACAATATTTTCGTTATTGTACCCCTTTGAACTGTTGTTTTACCCTAAAAGTGAGTGTATATCTAATTTGTTATAATTAAGAAAGAATGTAATGTATATTACAAATTTCCTTTCCTGGGAGTATGATTGTGTGTGCAGAATAATAAACTCTGGTAAAAAGCAGACTGTATCCACCAGCAAGCAGGGTGTGTAAAGTGTGGTAATTAACTCTGGCATTGCACACATTGCAAGGTAGTTATGATATGTTTGAGCATAAATTAGTTGTTGTATATCATTCATGTTAGTCATTAAATGTTCACACTGAGAGATGCAAGGGGGGCGTCATCATATGAACCATTACGATTTTTATAATTATAATATACACTAAGCATGTATGTATTACAACGACCACATCAACTCTGTTAAGGACGGTAATGTTTGGAGGTAGATAGTGAACCGTTACATTAGAAGAGGAACATGGGTACATACATGGAAACATCATTAGCGATATTACATCACATGTATGTCATCAAATTTAACTAAAATATTGCGTCCATAGTAAAAAATGCGAGGATTTTTCCTAAGAGATTAAATTTTATGTCTAAGATGGCGAATATAATAAAATTGATGCGATTTTAGCTGAAGATGGGGTATTTTACACTAAAATCGTTGTTTTACACCTAAAGTGAGATTATTTGGGGAGTTAAACGGTCTTTTTTCATATAAAATTTTATGTTTTTTCTAAATGTGGCTATTTTTTGTCCTAAATGGAGTAATTTCTGTGTGAATGGCACTTTTTAGACTGGCCTATATACTTCTTGATTTGATATTCCATTCATTGTGAAGCTATGCTTTGAAAGGGTTTGTGTCTGGTTGTGGGAAGTTTCCAAACTTTTCTGATGCATCGATTATAGTATAATAGTTGTTGTGTGTTAGTGAGTTGATGGTGTTTGGATGGGAATAATAAATAGGGGTAAGAGGTGGAGTGTACCACATCAAGCAAGGAGAGTACTGTTTGATAATTAACTCTATCATTTAAACACATTGCAAGTCAGTTATAATATGTTAAGTCAAAATTAGTTGTTGTATCTCGTTCAGGATTTTACATTAAACGATCACACTGAGAGACGCGATGGACTCGTCATCATCAAGATCCATGCAATCATTACATTATTTTTCACTAATTTGTAATCACCATTTTTTTTTTATGTTTTGAACGACTCTTATAATGTTTTTTGATAATTTTCATGGTACAAGGTTCATAATGTAAAGTAATTTTAATTATTTCAACAGTCTTTACACACAAATAAAGCAATATATCTTAAGCACACTCAACATAATACAAATTTTTACAAACAGAAGTAAACAACGGATTTACTTAGAAATTTTAATAAAACTTAAGAATCATATTATATATGAAATTGCTTGTTTTTTCAATCAATGATCCAAACTAGCAGGTTTAGAATTATATCAAACCTCGAGTAAAAACCCCAAATTATTTAATGTGTACATCTTTGCTACTTTTTACCTTATATGTGTGAATGTACATAGATATATATGAATATATGTAGATATATATGAATATATGTAGATATATATGCATATATGTAGATATATATGCATATATGTAGATATATATATGTATGTAGATATTTAGTGATATATGTATATATGTAGATATATATGAATATATGTATATATGTAGATATATATGTGTATATGTAGATATATATGTATATATGTAGATATATATGTATATATGTAGATATATATGCATATATGTAGATATATATATGTATGTAGATATTTATGGATATATGTATATATCTGGATATATATGAATATCTGTAGATATGTACATTCACACATATAAGGTAAAAAGTAGCAAAGATGTACACATTAAATAATTTGGGGTTTTTACTCGAGGTCTGATATAATTCTAAACCTGCTAGTTTGGATCATTGATTGAAAAAACAAGCAATTTCATATATAATATGATTCTTAACTACCTTGCAATGTGTGCAATGCCAGAGTTAATTACCACACTTTACACACCCTGCTTGATGGTGGATACAGTCTGCTTTTTACCAGAGTTTATTATTCTGCACACACAATCATACTCCCAGGAAAGGAAATTTGTAATATACATTACATTCTTTCTTAATTATAACAAATTAGATATACACTCACTTTTAGGGTAAAACAACAGTTCAAAGGGGTACAATAACGAAAATATTGTTGAATGAAGGTAAAATTTGATGAAGACTTCATAAAAGGTGATACAACATAAAAAAATATAGTGATGAACGGTGAAAAATTGTCGAAAAACTGCATATGAGTCGTTCAAACATTAGAAATGAAGCGAAATATCATGAATTTGTGAAAAATAGTGTAAAAAGCGTTAAAACATATGAATATTGCGAGGAATGGTGATAATTATCAAAAAACTTCTTAAGTAGCGTTCAGTCATATGAAATGCTTCGAAATAGTATAAATTGGTGAAAAAAATAGGGCAAAAAGTCCTAAAACATAAGAACATGTTACGAAATAGTGGAAAAATGTTTACAATTAGTTAGAAAATGATGAAAAATGTTGTAATAGTGATAAAGCATAAGAAAATTGTAAAAGAAGAAAACGTTTACACTGTCAAATGAAAAAAGAATCTATCATATATCTTTAAAGTTAAGCAAGATAAAAAGACTCTGCATACTTAACTGAACAGTTAAATAATATTGATTCGTCTGTTCAACATAAAGAGCGAGAGGATTTAATACAAACTGGAGTTTGGAATATATTAACAACAATAGTAAAATTGGAATTTTAAGTTTATGGAAAATAAAAACAAAAATGTATACATATGAAAATATTTATTATATTATATAGATTACATTAATTTGTATGAAACAATGTAAAAAGATTTTTTGAAAAATAAAAATACATCTATGAATACGAAAAATACGTCTTTATTTAATTACATATAGTGCATATTACGCCAACTGACTGCGTCACATCTGTGAGTATTATTATGTTCGTAATCGGTATTCATGGGATCGAGACATGACCAGCATACAAATTTCGCTTTCGGCGACTGGATCCGCAACAATCGACTGAATTTTTTTATTCATGCGAATTGATAATTTCCATTAGATCCCCAATATAATATGTTTGTGTGATGTTTATGATTTAACAAACTGTGATTTTTTCGGAAGGCGTACACGACTTTTATTTTGTAGTTGAATGTACTTTGATCTGTATAGTCGGTTTCTATCAGCTTGTATAAGTTGATTGATACAGCGTTTATTCTTTCAAACGTTTCAATATCAGCCAGCGATTGGATCGGTAAGTGAATAAAGCTGAAATCGTATACTTTCTGTAGAATATTGTACTGCCACATCGATGACGGTTTTGATGTAAATTTTGCTAAAACCGCATACATGAAACTATTTTTATTTTCTGGATCGTTAGGGTCTTTAACATAGATGACTGCTTTTCGGTTAAATATTTCTTTGGGTAATTCCAACATTGTTGTGCTATATTCTTTTTCATCATGTACCAAAGGTACTTGCATTAACGACGGAGTTTGCAAATCTTGTGTCATTACCGGTGATGCTAAAGGTGTTGATGTAGCCAATGGAATGAAATCTGAGAATGAATGTAGCGAAGGCCCTTGTAATTATGTTTCTTCTGCTGGTGGTGGTGGTGGCGGCATATGTATATTTGGAAAATCGTCCGGAAACATTGCATTATCATTATCATTTACGAAAAAATTTTGAATGAAATCCGCGACATTATCGACATTCGATTCGGTATTGTTATTCATATTCGATTATTATTGTAATATTTATACTAACAAAATGAGAGAAAATAAGAGCGAAAAGAATAACGTGCAATAAGAGAGAAAAAAGACAGAAAATAAAGAGCGAACGAAAAAGAGAAAAGACGTAGGAAATTACAGACTTTATCGTTCTTGAGAATATTTTAATAACGCGTGAAGAACACAGCTTCAACAAATTCCACACGTTTAACATAACACTAATACTGCCTGCACGATCAGATCCGTTCGACATTCGAGCTCGAAGCATGCCTTTGAAAAGGGAGGGTTGCACCAGAAAAAACCACATTCCTTTGGTGAAAGTTGGATGCAGGTGTGTCTGAACGAAGTTTGCAGGTGTTCTTTGGGTTATATGTGTGTGTGTGGGTGTGTACATGTGAGTCTGTTTCTACAAAAGATATGAAAGGGAAGAACCTGTTTCAGCAGACTCTATAACATTGTCGCACGATCTAATACAACGGTATGGCAACATGCATGTAAGGTTATGAGCGACGCACGTTTACGCTACGATAGTGAGCATACATATTGGAGAAAAAATACAAAATTATGAACGGTCGGAAGAAATGGACAGAAACGAAAAAAATATACTTCGGCTATTTCTATAATATTTAGGCTCAAAAAAAAATATTTAGAGAACATTTAGAGTCAGAGGTTGTATCTTACAAACAGATGAAAACTCTCACAGCTGCGGAAATACGTGATGTACGTGAAAAAGTATAACAGTTAAATTCGCTTATTACACACAAAAAAAAATAAAAAAATGGTGTATTACAGACAAAAATCTAATTTTTTAATCTAAACAGATATGAACAAATTATGTGGAAATATATTCGAAAATTAAATAATTATATATACATTATACTCGACTGGTTCAGATTTTTGAAAATTTCGTCATTACCAGTACTTTAAGTTAAGAGGGGGAGAGAAGGATAGATCGCTAAATAAATTAAATAAACGGAAATCGGAAAGGATCGGAAAAAGATTAAAAATAATTAGCAAAAATATATACAATATGAGAATGAATAAATATTGAGGGAAAAAATATATACAAAATATATACAAAACAGTATTTACATGTGTATAAAAATATATTTAAAAAATTTTAAAGAAAACATAAAAACGAACGGTCTGAAAAAAAATATATATGTACAAATACACACAAAAATATACAGAAAAAATATACAAAATTGTTAAAAACGATCGAATTAATGAATTTTTAATCTGCGCGAATTGTACGTTGGCAGTCGATACAATCTTTTACTTTCATACAATTTCGAGTACTATGCAGAAATATATCGTCATCGAAATAATATTCTTCATCATTCTCATGTTCAAAACATGGTAGAAGTGATTTTATCGTATCATCCTGTTTTAGTCTATCTGGTAAAAATGTATAAATGTCCCCAACACAACTTGGAAATAACGTAATTATCATTTCTTTGGTGGTTGTAATGAACAACTGACTTAAATCATTTATATTTAGATTATTCATAAGCTTCAGCGGACGGATGACATGATCGTACCATGCCTTCATCACCATAACGTTTTTCACCGCACAATGAAAACTATCATTCTCATTATGGTGTTTACAAGTTATCAAATTGCTTATACCAAAATACGCTTCATGTAGATTCTCAATACTAGATAATCGAAAGACTTGATCCATATTAACGATTTCGTAGTCTAAATCACGCAACAATTCAGACTTTTCGTTAAGTTCCATTAGTGTACGTTTAGCATATACTGTTAAAACATATACGCGAGCCCTCGGTTTTTGGGACAATATCGTGAATATATCGCGTGCGATGAATATTTCTTCACGACAGGGAAATAATGAAGGGTTCTTCAAGTAATAACTCACTGAAGAACATTGTAAATGTGGCATTTTTGATGCATGCCATGCTCTGCTTGGCTTATACAACGTATGCAAACACTTCCCTCCAGACATATCAATCATTGCTAGTTCAGTTACTCGAAACCCATAATCACAATCTATATGGACGCTGATATCTACAAAATATTCCGCTATATCCACTTGTTCTGATAATAATACAGGACCAACGATTTTACGTACAAGGGATGTTGATTGTTCTGATGTATAACCATCATCATTTTGCGGTGTTGGAGGTGAAGAAGACGTATGCGAGTCGCTATTACTCGAAAAGGAATTCTGAATAAATTCGTCGGCTTTAATATCAATCGATTCGGTATTGTTATTCATGTTTGATTACTGTTTTTTTAACTTTCTACTAAAAAATAGAAAATTATTACTTTTACCGTTACAGTAAATTTTTAATAATGCGTGAAGAACACAGATTCTACAAAATGAACACGTTTAACATAAAACTAATACTGCCTGCACGATCAGATCCGTTCAACAATCTACCTCAATGCATGCCTTTGAAAAGGGAGGGTTGTACCAGAAAAACCACATTCCTTTGGTTGTAGAGGTGTTTGAAAGACGCTGTCAAGGGGAGATGAAGATATGTGTGTTTGAGTGTAGGTGTGTACATGTAAACCGTTTTCTACAAAAGATATGAAGAGGAAGATCCTGTTTCAGCAGACTCAATAACATTATCGCACGATCTAATACAACGGTATGGCAACATGCATGTAAGGTTATAAGCGACGCACATTTACGCTACGATAGTGAGCATACATATTGGAGAAAAAATATAATACGAAAGATTTCGAAAAAAAAAAAATGTTAGAGTTAGAAAAAAAAACAACAAAAAAAAATGAAATATTCTTAAACTAATAGAATTGAAAAAAGTTATTATGAATGATATGAGATCTAACGGTAGCAGATGAGTGTGTGCGAATGGATGGTGCGCTTTTGTGGTGGTTGTGACGATCAAGGAGTATGTGGAAAAAATATAAAAAGTATGTACAATCAGTAAATTGATTGCAAAAAGGTAGAAAGGTTTAAAGGTTACATTTGCTTATTTATTAGTAGAAAAGATGCATGGACGCCTTAAATTAACCTTCTGCAAAATGAATGAAATAACGGTACATCATTCAAGCTGGTTTTCATCGGGAGAGATTGTCCATTTTCACCATGCTTTCTAGAAAAGGTGTATACATGTCGTGAATTTGTATGTTGTAAAAGGTCGTAAATAACGGTACATGACATGCGCTTCAATAATGATACAAACGACTGTTGAGGCGGGCGGAGACATCTTAGACTGTGGAGCAGCGATTGAATTTCTTGGAAATGTCGAGATCAGTGTTCGATGACGTTGATGTCTATTTTTTTATGTGCATGTGTGTATTTGAACGAGTCTAAAAAATTATTCTTCTAGCGAATAACTGTAAATAGCGGGGGAGTATTGAGCGGTCAAAGGTTGATAGAACGACGAGACGAATACATGAAGAGGTTGACTATACCTGGAAAAGGACGATTAATGTTTGTAGCAACAATATAGTCAATGAAAATAATAGTTCCTTCGTTTAATAATTATACTGAGATGTGTATAATATTAAAATTAGTTACGATGTTGATAAAAATTATTTAGTGCCCTGAGATTTTCTCTATCAAAATGTTAAAAGATGTAAAGTATGTAAGACGGGGTGAATGTGTCAGAAAAATAATAGCAGTAAAAATAATTAAAGATCGATAATTAAAAATTAAATATAATAACTGTGTGTGGTATATGTGTGGGTCTGATGTGATATGCTCCCGCGGATAATACAAAAAAAAAAAAAATGGTCACGATTAATAAGGAACCTATCTGTGAGTGTGACAATATGGCGTGTATGTAAGTCTGTGAGGAGTTGAAAAATAAATAAAACATATTATAATTGTTAGGGAAACGTGTATGCATGGAAATGGATGTCGTGCAAATAAAAAAAAAAAAATGTACGAACGGAAAAAAATTTCAAAAGACTTTTTGGAAAAATAATCTAACATTAATATACAATAATTGATAGTAAAATGGGTGTTGGAGGCAACGTCTACACTTCTGCGAGAGTTGATTGTTTGACTGGGTCTAGAACATTTGTTATGAAAGAATTGTAATTTGTGTAGGATGAATAGGGGATGGTGAGGGAAATTATGAAACCGTGTTAAATAAAATTATACTCGATTTCATTTTTGAATACATATGTCTTGAAAAAAATTATGAACGTTCGGGAGAAACGATCAGAAGCGAAAAAAAAATATAGTTAGAATAATTCCATAATACTTGGAGTTGAAAAAAGTTATTATGAACGGTATGGGAACTAACGATGGCATGTATGTGCACATTCATCGCTTTGAAGACATTGTAGGATTTATTTTTAGAACCGGAGAAAAATAAAAATATTATGAATGGTCGGAAGAAATGATCAGAAACGAAAAAAATATACTTCGGCTATTTCTATAATATTTAGACTCGAAAAATTATTAAGATCGATATGGAAACTAACTGCAGAAGATGTGTGCGCATTCATCGCTTTGAAGACATTGTAGGATTTATTTTTAGAACCGGAGAAAAATAAAAATATTATGAATGGTCGGAAGAAATGATCAGAAACGAAAAAAATATACTTCGGCTATTTCTATAATATTTAGGCTCGAAAAATTATTAAGATCGATATGGGAACTAACTGCAGAAGATGTGTGCGCATTCATCGCGTTGAAGACATTGTAGGATTTATTTTTAGAATCGGAGAAAAATAAAAATATTATGAACGGTCAGAAGAAATGATCGGAAGTGAAGAAAATATATAATTGGAATAATTCCATAATACTTGGAGTTGAATAAAAGTTATTATGAACGGTATGGGAACTAACGACAGCAGATGGGTGTGCGGGAATGGACGGTGTGCATTCATAGCGGTCACAGAAAAAAATAATTACCTCTCAATATGAGATGACGGATGCGTTGGGAACGTCGATCGGGGGTTTAATGGTCGTAGTAAAAGTAAATAGAATGCGATATATTCGATATTAAAACAACGGAATCGATCGGAAAAGAGGGTGGAAGGGGTAAAGGAGACTAAGGATAGTTTTAAACTATAGAAATACTTGATTTGTTAATTTGTAAATGTTTTGGATAATCGGTTAGGTTTAGACAACAGAGCAGGGATTGGGTTATTATGTGAAAAAAATAATAATTAAAAAAAATTGTGGCAGCGTAAACGGTGGACACGTGCGGGGG
This sequence comes from Icerya purchasi, assembly GCA_039619475.1. Lineage (NCBI taxonomy): Eukaryota > Metazoa > Arthropoda > Insecta > Hemiptera > Monophlebidae > Icerya > Icerya purchasi. The sequence continues at coordinate 92,327,626 of CM077116.1, read as the reverse complement.
AACAGCGCGTGCGCTTCCACGCAGCTAACGTTATATTGGATATATGCGATGGATCGGCGCGTGCGCTTTCGCGGAAAATAACGCTGTGTTAGATATATGCGCGAGATCGGGACGAGCGCTTTAGCATATGGCAGTAAGATCGGGAAATCAGGAAAATAAAAAATATACTTCGGCTAATTTTATATTATGTATACTTAGGCTTTGAAATATTAAAGAAATAATCGCGGTATCGGGAACGGAGCGCGTGTGTGCGCGGGATATCGCTGTGGACATCGGAATATGCGTGGGATCGGCGTGTGCGCTTTTGCGGCGAAGAACGTTATATTGGATATATGCGCGGGATCGGGACGTGCGTCTTGGCATATGGCAGTAAGATCGGGGAATCGGGAAAATTAAAATTTAGACTTTGAAATATATTAAAACAATCGCGGTATCGGGAACGGAGCGCGTGTGTGCGCGGGATATCGCTGTGGACATCGGAATATGCGTGGGATCGGCGCGTGCGCTTTCGCGACGGCGACCGGAGCGTGCGCGAGAACGAAATATACGTGTGAGAGGTGTAACGGAGGTGTTGGGTTAGATTTACGCTTTAAATAATATATTGGGGTTAAATTTTGGAATTTTCATACTTAGGCCCTGAATTTTGAAAAAAAAATTGCAGTACCATAGCAGGACTGGCGGGGTCAGCGGAGACTTGGGTTACTTTCGGACATTAATTAGTATACTTATGTTAATTAATAATCGGATCGGTTTATCGGAAACGAGCGAGACGCGTACGGGGGAATTTCGGAGAAATTTGGGGAACTTGGGGGAACTTTCAGCACCTGGACACTAATTGGGGTTACTTGTGCCTCCGAATAACACTTTGGACAGTTTATTGACCTCGGGACACTGTTTGGACGTTCGGATCAGCGGATAAGCACGGGAACCGTCCGGGGGAAACTCGGAGGAATCGGGGGAAACTTGAGTGAATTTTGACCACCTGGACATGAATTGGGGTGAATTTTGTGTTCGGATTACCGGTCTGGGGTGAATTTTCGACTCCGGGACAGGAATTGGGGTTCGGATTAGCGGAACTGCTAGAGTCGCCCTTTACTGACTACTCTATATATATATATATATGTAACTCGGCCTTTATGGCCTCGCATGGGACTGTGCCCCTTGACCCCTCTTGCTGCATTTCTATCTCTTCTCTTCTATACTCTTTGTATAAAATGATCAAAATTTACAACGTAACTCCAAATCGGTCTATATAATAACATAATCACAAAAATCCTATAAAATATAATAGACGTTAAAAATTGAGACATTTTTTCTAATGGGGGGGGTTAGTTGTTATTAATATATATTGTCATGAGCCTAAAGTGAGTAACGTGAATAAAATATTGATTTTGTGTTTGGAATTCTGGCTTTACTATGCTGTGGGAAATGAAAAACATCGATTAAATTTTATATTCCTTATTTTATTTATTATCGATCAACATAGCATAGTATTTCGTATGTAATTCTCTCGTAATGTTCGAACCGAGTAAAGTAACATAGTTGATATTAAATGGTTCGAACGGTTGGAAAGTTGGAATATAATTCCGATGCCGTACCAACACAATTATAATAACGTAGAATTAACTAAGGCTAGACGCGGATACACTGCCCGACTAAAGCGACGTAATTTTGCTAAAAATTACGCGTGTGATAAGCATGATGTGTCGTTGCGACTGGTCGGGCAGTACCGACAGCTGATCGACTACCTGGGTTTTCGCGAGTCTTTCGTTCGTTCGTCAATTGGTAGTATCCGTTTTGCTCTAAAAAAGAGGAGTTACCGTTGTCGAAGCGTGTGCATGATCGGCGCACTCGCGTGAACTTTTAATTAGATTTATTTTGCCGGAAGAATTTTTATACGTATATTTATTAATTGTTGTTTGTCGTGGATTACTCGTGTGTATATTATTTTTATGTTCGATAGTATAATAAAAGTTACAAACTAGCCACCGAGGAGAAGTTAAGTGTTTCAATGTCACTAGAATACATATAAGTATATGCTATTTGATTAACTATCATATTTTATTTGTAAATACGCGAGACCCTGGGCAAATTAGATAATCGGAATGGACACGGCGGTCCGAGCCACCGTGACATAGCTTGATAATAGCTCAAAGGCTTCTTACTCTTGAGATATAAAGAGTGAGCACACGATAATATGTATATGTATATATTGTATGTTTTAAGTTTCTATGAAGTTAGTTTTAGCTGATGATGGGTTATGCCCGAAAACGTTTCTAAATAAGGTATTTATCTAATTTATTGTATAAATTATTTTACCCTAATATTGTTTGTTATTAAAGTTTGTTTTTATTATATATATATATATATATATATATATATATATATTATTGTGTTCTGTGCATATATATATACATGAAGATACAATTGAGGGGGTGGCTATCCAACTGGGAAAATCGAAAATTTTTGTGGTAAAACCAAGAAAAAATGTAAAAATTGCAGAACAATTCTATTTTTTAATGTTCTTTGCTGAATAATAAATTACGAAGTTCTTTTTTATTTGTATAAAATACGCGGTGGCAGTCGAACATTATCAACAGTAACAAAAAACATTCCTTTTTAGTTAAAAGACTTTTTCTGTAACGGCAGGTTTTTTCCATGATGGGGGTAATATTTGTATTTATTGTCGGTAAATTTTTTCATTATGCATTTCAGTTTTTATCGGAAGGATTAAAGCCTCTTAGAAAATTTTTTTAGAGCTCGATAAACGCCTTGAATCAGCGCTTATAATTACAAATGTAAATACTAGACGTTAAATAAACTTTATAAGTCAGAACGTTTAAATTGTGAAGGAGTAAATCAACCTGTCATAAACTTCATTTAGTTAACATTTGTAACAATAACGTAAGTATATATTGCTTGAATTAGTTAGTGGTCATTATAATGGTAAAATATTTAAAATGTAAATAAAACAGTTTCAAAAAACGCAAAAATTTAATTCGAAATTTTTTTGTTTCTACTAATATTTTATTTGTCTTCCCTCAATTTGTTAGGTTTTCCATTATACAAGCGAAAGAACGTTTTTGTAAGCTCTTGGATAATTTTGGTAATCAGGAGGTCGAGAGGATTTGAACTGGAAATTTAAATATTGAGTGACCCCCATGCCATTGTCACTAAGAACACCGATAATCACAGGAAAAATAGTAGAGAAAAATGAGGATATATAATTTATTGTAACAATTGTTAAACTGATTACGTGATTATTTTTTTATTAATATTTTACCAAATTATATTAAAAAAGTAGTAGTACAACATTTGAATAAAACAAAACTTAATAACTAAATATGTATAAATAATGATAATTAAAGCAAATAGTGCATTGAGATTGGGCAGAAATAATTGATCCCATCGATTATTCTTGTACATAGTATTACCGGTGATATCGAAGAAAAAAAACACTAAAATTTTCCAGTTTTCAGGTTTAATTAATCTTTTTTCATTGTATTGTACACATTCGATCGGTTACTTTTGTTATTTTATGTATTTGTTTTGTGTATCTGCGTGTATACTTTAAGTTTGAATGGTAATATGTTTGATAAATTTTCGTATTAATTACTTATCAGCCTCTTAATATAGATTAAGTGTTAATATGTATTCGCTGAAATTTTTGTATTATACGGTTAGGAGTATATACGTCGACCTATTTACGGATTTAGAAATAAAAAATTGTAAATAGTTAATCTTTTTATCCTGGTTATAATTTATTGGTACAAACACGGTGACTACGACATAACTGAACAATATATGAATACGGTTTTAAATCGAAATATCTAAGAACATTATAATATACATATACATATATATATATATATATATATATATATATATATATATATATATATATATATATATATATATATATATATATACAGGGCCGTATTTGATGGGGTTTTCCGGGTTCAAACCCCCCCGAAATGTCTCCGAAATCATAACTTCTTGATTTAAATGGACCAAAATTGAGAATAAATTTATTTCTTTTTAGTTTTTGACAAAAGAAAAGAAAATTAAAATTTTCATGAATTCTATGGAAACGACTATTTTTTATTTGTTTTTATTGTAGTGTTTAAATAATGCATATACACTAATTGACTGCAAGGCTTTACAGTACTATTTATAAATAAATATATTTCATTACAACATACACACACACAAACATACTCACACACACGCGCATATATATGTGTGTAATTGTAAAAATATTTTCGTACCCCCCCCCCCCCCCTCCCGAAATTTTGGTCTAGATACGGTTCTGTATATGTATATATGCATAATGAAGTACTTGTAATAATTCAAATAATATGAAAGTTTACAACTTAAAATATATCTCAAAAATTTTAAAACATAACTAAATAAATAAAACGTATTTGTTAAATGCAATATATAAATATAACTTAAAAGTACATAAAGTTACATAAATAATATTAGTTCCTAAAGTTCATGTAGTGTATATTAATGGTAGCGCCATTCTTACGGTTAGGAGTAGTAGGGAAAAATCATTATGAAATATGTGACCTTTTATCCTGTTACGTTTTAAAATAAATGTGCAATAAAAACCAAAACAAAATTTCAGCTGAAAATTTACTTTACCTTTTTTTGACAAATCAAAAATAGAACAGATACGAAGAACAAAGTCATCTGAAATAACTCTTCCATAAGTATCATAGGAGCAATACGTATTGAAATGGCTTGCTGTTGTGCCCAATCCAAAGAACAGAGTTTTAATTAAAACGTAATTCTTAGGCTACCCCCCCCCCCATTCGAAAAAATGTCCCAATTTTATATAACGCTAAATGTCCCAATTTTATGTAACGCTAAATGTCCCAAAAAAAATGTCCCAAAAAATGTCCCCGAAAAATGTCCCAATTTTATGTAACGTTTGTTATATTTTGTAGGATTTTTGTTATTGTTATTTAAAAAATGTCACAATTTTATGTAATGAAATATGTAACGAAAAATGTAACGAAAAAATGTCTTAATTTTATATAACGGAAGTTAAATGTTAGAATAGGATTTTTGTGGTTATGTTATTTTTTGTGTGTGTTGATGCTAGTAAGAATTACGTTGTAAATTTTGATTCTTTTATACAAAGTATAGAAGAGAAAGAGACAGAAATGAAAGCAAGAGGGGTCAAGAGGCGCAGCCCTTTGCGAGGCCAAAATGGCCGAGTTTTATATATACATATATATACATATTAATTACAACGTAATTCTTAGGCTACCCCCCATTCGAAAAAATGTCCCAAAAAAATGTCCCAATTTTATGTAACGCAAAGTGTCCCAAAAAATGTCCCAATTTTATGTAACGCAAAATGTCCCAAAAAATGTCCCAAAAAATGTCCCAATTTTATGTAACTTTTGTTATATTTTATAGGATTTTTGTTATTGTTATTTAAAAAATGTCACAATTTTATGTAATGAAATATGTAACGAAAAATGTAATGAAACAATGTCTTAATTTTATGTAATGAAAGTTAAATGTTAGAATAGGACTTTTGTGGTTATGTTTTTTTTTTTTTGCGTGTGTTAATGCCAGTAAGAATTACGTTGTAAATTTTGATCATTTTATACAAAGTATAGAAGAGAAAAAGACAGAAATGAAAGCAAGAGGGGTTAAGGGGCATATCCCTTTGCGAAGTCAAAATGGCCGAGGTATATATACATATATATATATAGAATTGCTGTAATAATGTAATAAATTGGTATGAGGCATAAAAAGTACTCGTATTTAGTCTGAATCCATTTTGTAATAATAAAAACTTTTATAATTTTTTACTTTCTATTTCCAAAAATGTCAATTTCTTTGATTTGGAAGAAGAGTGGTGTAAAAACATTAAGCGCAATATAGAAAGAATTGTGAATTTTTTTAAAAAAAGTTTTGTTTCCGTTCTTCAGGGAATGCGAAGTTGCGGATTTTAAGTGCTACTGCCACGGGGTTTAACATCGCAGACGTTACAATTTTATTTTCTCACTAAAATGAGACTGTCTTGTTGGGCATCATTCGAGAAAGTAGATTGGCGGCTTTAGAACATTGTTCATGTTTTTTTCCCCAAAAATTTAGCGCATTTAAAATTTTGTTGTACCATGTTTCAAATAATTAAAATTTAAAATTTCGATTAACTGTTTACACTGTAACACTAAACGAATATTAACGCACAATTCTGCAGCGAACAGGGAAAGCCGTTGTTTTTCCCGCCAGTCCTAATTTTAACTTGCGATCGAAAAAGAAAAGAAAACGGAAAAAAACATAAAGACTTTTTTAGAGGTTTTAGCTGCGTTTCTGTAAGAAAATTATTTAAAATCTTTATTTATTTATTTTCAACAATGTACAAACTACAGCCTTTCGACCAATTACAGTTTGCACTTACAGAACTAAATAATGGTATATAAATTATTAATCTAGCTGAAACAAACTCACATAAACCCACATTAGCAGATTAAAACAATATGACCGAACAAAAAGTATTATAATATGCCGACATGTATCCCTCAAAACTTACAATTTCATCTACACTCAAACTCAGTCATACACACCTACTCAAACCCATGTACACATATTAGCATTCCAGTTCCCCAAAAATTTCAGCTACTCTGGTAACAGATCGGCAAACATGGTAAATATTCTTTTTCAATGAAATAAATATGCATATATCAGGGCTTCGAACAGTTACATATTTTTTTTATTTTTATTATTATTATTTTATTTTACATATAAAAATTTAATGTAGTAAGCGGTGGAAACCATCCAATAAAGTTTTCGATTACCTCACTCCACATTGTACAATCATTAATGGTATCTTAAAATACTATAATATTAATATAAATTAATACTGAACTTCCTGTATTCCAATTCCTTTTTAGCCAATTTATTGAAAATATTCATTTTTACGTATTTTTTGTTCCGGTTTGTGTTTTGGTTTTCGTTCCGGTTCAATTTCGGTTTTTGCGTAAACAAAAATAACGACATTCGACATTATTTTAGTTTCAAAGAAACATTATCAAACCTTTTAAAATGAGCAAAAAAATTAGATGACATTCTTTCTCTTGCAAATAAATATTCTCGCTTTTAAACTATATTAATTATTCTTTTGCTGTTCTATATTAATCCAACTGTGCTAAATTTTGGCATGATTTATTTAATAACATTCGTAGACGCATTAAAAATAATTAATAAATCTTTTTCTTTTTTTTTTGCCCCGACATTCCCAGTTTCGATTACGTAGAACTATAATCATGGCACTAAAATTAAAATCAAATTCGCGTGAAGTAAAGTGTACTACTCTACATGATGCCATTTTGCGTTCTATTCATTTCTCTCTCGCCGTCCAATATTCTGTCCTTATTTATTTCTTAATATATTCAACGTGGTTAAATTCTGATAGAAGCTTTTTTTCCCTTTCTTTTTCGTTATTTTCCCCATTGACAGAACTCATAAAAATACAAAACAGTTCGAGCTATTTATTATAGCAAGAAAACAGAACTTCAATCGAATATAGTCAAATGTTAACATTTACTGATTTCGTAAAATCAATGGAATTATTTCTTTATTTCATTGCCACCTTTTAATTAGATCTGGCATGAGATGTTAATGCAGTTTTTGACGAATAAATAAATGACGGAGGAGCATATACTTTCAGGTGTGATATGTAAATAAAATTCAAATAAAAATAAAATAAACAATAAAATAAAAATAAAACATAATTTAGAATGAGTGGTGCGGGCGTGAATTTGCGCATGTTTGAAATCCTGCTGTTGGTTGGTGTAGCCAATCACCATACAGCTGTATAAAAGGATCTACCTGATAGGGTCAGCTAGAGCGGTCACTGGTGGAAGGGCGGAAGAGCTTAGAAATAACGGAAAAATAATTTTTATAGAAAAAAGTCGTTCTTTACCTTCGCTGAAAGTAATTACTCTTCTGCTCTCAAGTCAGTCAGACGTTAGCTCGACAAAACAATTATGATCTCTTGTAGTCAAGACAAAGTTATAAAATTTGTTTCTCGATCTATCGTCGTCTAAAATATTCGGTACTCTAAGCAGTAGTAAATTAATTCGTTTAGTATTGAAATTAGTAAAGCCGATTAATAGCGAATCCGATCCCTTCGTACCAACCGAGCAACGAATCGTTCACCACCGACAACAGTGATACGTAGAATTTTGTTTTAAATTTAATTAATTGTGTATCATATTTCGTTGTTATATTCGTAGTTAATTATTGTTTTTTCAGCGGCCGACTGGTACCGAAAGATAGGTGCAAAGGATTATAAAGTACATTGTTTAAAATTTAATAATAACCACAAATAAATAAACATAAAAATAAAAATTTAAGTAAATAAAATTCACGAGAATAGAACTTCGTGGTTGTCATCCCTGAGGACTTAAACAAGCAAACGGTAACGTTTCATTCGGCATCCCTGGTGGAGAATTAAAATATAACGCCTAAAACATAAAAATATTCCATTTCACAAGCTAGCGCAATTATGCCACTTTACAGGAGAAAAAAACAGAAATAGCTGTATAATTATTCTTTTTTCAAAAATAAACTTTGAAATAAAAACAACGATTCGGTTCTGTCCAGGTTTTTGTTCTGAGAAAAATTATGATTTTTTTCAGTTTTTGGTTTGGTACTAATTTGAAATACTGGTATGTATTAAAAATAGATATTGTTAAGCGGCCCCAACATTGAAGTTATTCGAGACCCTATCCGGAATTGACCAATTGCTATAAGAACAATCGGCTCCGGACAACTAACTTGAAGAGCGTTCTGATTCTGGAGAACCACGTCAAATAATTGACGAATTAAATACTCGGAAAGAAATATATTTCGTAATTCGCAAATAAAAATGTCTTCGAACGGTAAAAACAGAAAAATATCACTTCGTAATGTTGTTGCTGTTAATGCGATATATGGGGAGAGCCGAGCAAGATGAATCTGCAGCGACGACGACAGGAATTAGTGGCCAAGCGACTGGAAGCCGAATGCTGATGAGATCTGCAGTAGGGATAGCGCTGCTGCCGGACAAGAAATGTTATGCAGCACTTTCGCGATGCTCGAGAACGACTGTAGTGGACCTGCTGATGAACCGTACGTTATAGAATGAGCGCGATGGTGACACTGGGTAATGCGCGCTAGTTAATGTAGTTCTGAAACAAGTTATTTGATCTCTGCAATGTTGTCCAGGTGGAGCGGTAACTTTGCCGGAACCGATACGTTGGATGACGCCGATTGGTGTCACTCTGAAGACGCGAATGATGCGTTGAAAATCTAAGAGTAGTACAAATACGAACGGACGGTTCGTTCTGCAACGTGATTGGTTGTGGTTGTACCAGAGCAACCATTAAGAACCGGTTCGGTTTTTCCCGCGTCGCATTCGAGGTTAAAAATTATTTATTTTACACAACTGAAATAATCGAAGTTGATATGAACTTGACGTGCGAATCCGGACGACGCGAGATAGCGCTCGAATCGTGCTAAAAAATCGAGCTGAGATGTCGAGATGAAGGTAAATTACCATAATAAAATAGCACTCCCCGATGTCGCGTTAGAGAATTAATCGAGGGTGGTAAAGGCGGAATAAAACGAAATACCAATTTGTATAATGAAAATATACAAAATTGCAATCCGTTGAAAGCGTCTTCTTTCAAGAGATTAATAAAGTACGATAAAAATTGGCGATTAGTAATTGAGTCTGCTTTAAAGCGTTAAGAGTGAGTTATAATCGGATCGAACTAACATCGGTGTATTTGAATTACTTTGTTAACGAGGCCAATGTGATTGTGCGTTCACTTCCGTTTGCAAATACCGTTTGAAATGTCCGTGATGTTTATTGCATAGACCATATGTAATAAACCTTGCGGCTGCTTCATAAATAAGCCTGAACAATTGCCTAAGAATTTTATAATTGACATTTTCGGCGTTGATGCTTGCGGACGACTACATTTTCGATGGTTGTTGTAGAAAATGAATATTGTGTACCTGTTACGACAACGACTGTTTCATGGATTTATTCATAGGTTGCTTTAAAAACCCTTTTGAATTTGCAAAAAGGCTTCTATGGGGCTGCGAATGCAGTTCATTTCGAATACGTTTTGGAAAAGTCGGTACGTAACCCGAATAGGATATTTAACTCGTGACACATTTAAGATTGGTCGAAATGAGTGGAAAACTGCTGATCTGGTTTCTGCCTTTGCAGGTCGACTCGAAGTAATTGTACCTGCGACTGAGGTGATCGATGAAGTAAATTTTGCGATTACGGCTCCTAATTATGTTGCTGTTGCAGCCACTGAATTTACTGAAATCCGATCTTGCCGCTGCTGTTGTTGAACAGACGACCGCTTGATAGATGGTTTCGAATAGTGCTCTGAATAAAATGACTGTAATGAATTTTGTTGCTCTAAAAACATACACCTGCGACACAATTATTGGTGTAATGAATTGAAATGTTCCTCCTAGCTTGATTTCCATCTGAAATAGCGCGTTTTGTACTGCAAGTTCCGACTTTTGAACATATATCACCGCGTAATGTTGGAAGATGACATCGCGGTTTATGTGAAGCTTACGTGTTAGGGTTGCATCAAAAAATACCTATCCGCATTGGGTTTTCTGTAGAATGGGCGACTGATGACACCATACTTGCCACTCAATGCTTTATAAAACAATCCTGCTCCGAGCAATAAGTCAATTTTTCCTGATGGTAGAATGTCGGATCTGCCAGCTGCAGATTTGTTGAAATCTCAGTGTGGTCTAAACTAATAGGCTCTGGTTTGGTAATTTTATATAATAACTAGGAAATCCAAGTCTCTTTGATATTCGTTGACTGCTGATGTGATGCGTGTTGATGTTTTGTATTCAATGCTTGTGGAAATTTGTTTAAGCCCACTAATTGATAATTTAAACGTCACGAAAGTTAATTTTAACGATCAAGTCGAGTCCCGCGATTTACGTTGCCGAGATCATTACGGGCAAAGTCCTTTAATTAAAAAGAAAGGTAGGGATAGTATGTAAGATTTATTGTTGGGCGGGATTTCATTGAAGTGAGTGGAGAAATAAATTGACAGTGTTTAATGAACAATGATGGATCGCTAGCTGTCTTTATGGTTACAATAAAAATATCAATACTTAGAAAGGTTAAAAAAGTATACAAACGTATAAATATATATTTATATTTTTCACCCCATAAAAAAGTATTATCACTGGATGGTGATTCGTTCTATTACTTTCTTTTTGGGTATTGTGAGAACTATATTATAAAAATTGAAATAAAATCTTAAAAACAGCTATATGTGCATAATCATCGGAAAACTAAATCATCAACAAATACGTTCAATTCATTATGAAAAAATAGACATAATATTCTGTTATTGCATATTTATCCTTGCTATTTGCGATAAGATCAATGAAATGGTATTCTGCCTAAATTTTTATTCGAGTACAATTTTAATTTGGGAAATTCTGAAGATACCTCTTTAAACTGAACCGCAATCAGAAGATACTATGGTGTTGAAGGTAATTTCCGTAACTGCGAAAACTTAGAAATAACTTTCAAGTGCATAAAGTCACGACGTTTACAGAGGAATGTAAGAACCAGATCCTAAAGAACAGAAATATAATCAAAGTTTTATCATTTTTGAGTAGACGAAGCTGGAATCATATAATTAATACAATATAATATTGATGAAATTATTATTAAAAAGCATAAAAGTTATCGCACAGTAACAGTAATACTACATATAAAAATATTAATGATTGCGCCATTCTTACCCCAGGGCACACTGCATTTGTTGTCGCATGATTATGTTCCGTTACTTTATGTAAGATTAAAAAGTTAAATACTGTGTTGTCCAATTGCTAAGGTTTATTTTTTTTTTTTAAATAAATGATGGGAACAATGAAGTAGTCAATTAAAAACGATTTGTTTTAAAAGAATTTAGAAGAAAAAAGTTTGAAGTCAACGAGATTTGCCCCTTTGCGGTTCCTGGAGGACTGAGTTTATATACATATATACATATAAAGTATATATGTATATAAATAAAAATAAAGAAATAAAAAAAAGAACAAAAAAAGTAGAAATATTAATACGCATATATTATCAGAAGTTTGAATACTTGCGGTTTTTTCTGTTTACCAGTTTTTTTTAACAGATTCTGATTTCAAAAAATATCATCTAGTTAAGAATTTAAAGATTTTTTTGTTTATTTTGCTTTCTGAAGTAAATTACTTACATTAAAATCATCAACGCGCATTTTGATGTCGTGTAATACATTAAAAAACAATTTTGTATAATTATTCAAAACATTAATTATTGTTGCCATAATTGTGAATTTTTAAAATTCCGAAACTAGTCGGCAATAAAATTAATGAATATTAAATGTTTCCTGCATTTGTATATTTGCCTGTTTAGTTTAATGTATTTAAAAAATGTTGTTATATAGCGCCATAATGAAAAATGGCGTATAGAATTATTAAACTATATGTATATTGTAAGTCTGTGGATTGTGAAGTTAAGGTGCAAAATGTACTAAGTCCAACGGCAATAATGAATTAGGAGAGCCAGTTGATGTCTCTCGGCTGCCTTTACTTTCCAGATTTTTCCGATACTCAATTATTTCAGGATGGGTAAACCTAAGCACGACTTTGGATCCGGAACGAGACATGTCCTCTAACACATTTCGGTCGGAGGATTGATTATTAGTCTTACTCTCTGTGGCGTAGCCCGTCCGGTAGACGGATTTTTTTTTTTTGCTCCTGGAGACGCCTGTTCCGATTATATTGTTGTCCAGAGTGACGATGCCCGTATGATAGACAGATTTGAAATTTCTACCTCATATAACAAACGAAATAAATATCGCTCACGGGTCTCGTTTACATACCTGAAATCACAATTTTTCACTCAATAATTCAACGTTTTCCTTCCCGCTTTACCGTTCCATGGGAAAATATTGTCGGCACCTAGACGCCGCCTTGTTCTCAGAAACGCTAATCACATCATGTGTTGCACATCATTTCTTTATGGCTGTTTCGTTCTGCGATTTGTAAACCAACTATTTTTCCTGCTTGTTTTTGTTTTTGGTAATACTTTAGTTTTTCTTGTTTTTTTTTGTAACATAAAATGTCGAGAATAATTAGTGATGATACTGGAAATAGTGTGTAATGACTCTGATTCAGAAGTAGAACTGGATGGAAGAACCTATTTTTACAGACCTCAGACCAATAGATCCGTATAATTTGTATACTTCAACAGAAGGAAACGTAATTTTTATTTATAAAATATATTTTCATATATTTCGAATCATACATAAAGTATCATCGTAACAAAAAAAATTCTGTAGAAAATATTATTAGTTCGAAGCCGAAACATAATTATCACGTCTTAAATTGCGTATGGGAATAATGCGAATTTCAGAATTTACTACATCTTTGAAACCAGCTAGTCTTCCCATAGAAATAATCCGAAAATGGAAACGTTCTTTCAGCTTTCTATCATATCCGTAACGCATTAGTATAGTTAAAATATAAAATTGAGTCGATTCTGGAGTAAAATACTTTAGAAGTGCCAAAATATGTTCTGTGCGTGAACACATTATTATATGAATTTAATTTCGCAGCGAAAAGTACTCGTTAAAAAAATAGGGCGTTTACTTGAAATGTAACCGTTCACGTTCGATATGTGATGAAGAAAATTTGCTTCATAGAGTTGTACACGAAGTTTATTGGAACTTTTTAGCGACATCAACATTTTATTTCGCGAGAAATCGTTAACAGGTGGAAAGCATTTATACTATGTGTCGGTCACAAGGATAGACCATCTCTCTCTCTCTCTCTCTCTCTCTCTCTCTCTCTCTCTCTCTCTCTCTCTCTTCGTTGACTCCATTATGTCGGTGTTACATCATCAGGGCTATCTACACTTGAACATGGCCTATCTCATGGTACAATCTAGTGGGCAAATCGTTTTGTTAAGGGATCTCCTACAGTGTGTTTGTGTTCACGCGTGACAAGTTGACATGCGCTACAAGCTCGCCCCAGTTTCGTTATAAACATATTTCGGAAAATAGAAACGTGCGATTTTTATTTTTTTAGCTTCGCTATAACTTTAAACAGAGCACATCCGATAAACTTTGTCTAAAAGTGACATTTCCGAAACAATCAAATTAAAGCAAGAACAACAATAATCCAGTTATGAAGAACGTTAGAATCGTAATTCTACTGTTGCTGGTTTTTCAAAAAAAACTTTCCAGGCTATTTTTCAAAGGCAATAAGACAAATAATTCAGAAGAAAACATGCTTGAAAAGTAAACAGTGTGTGCATTGAATATGGAATCACGTTGAAAATAGCGGACAAGGCTTCCTGCAAAAGTAGAACACGTTTTTGATTTCTGAAATTCATTTTAGCTTGTTATCTGCCTGTCTTCCCGTTACGTCTGTAAACGAATAAACGTTTTAGCAATGAAGCTAACGGCAAAAAATTCGCAAATTATACACATTTTGTTCGCTGGATTGTTCTTAGTTGGCTAAAATCGTTAAAATTAAATTAAATAAAAAAAATTATTTCCGTTTTTTTGGTTTCTGAGAAAGTATTGTTCCTTTATTCTTTATGCGCAATATTTCCTTTTGCTTGATATTTCTCTTCAATTTACATGTTTCGCTTGTCGCCTTCATTTATTTCGTAACTTCTTTTCCATTTCTCGTTTCCCTTCTTATCTATAATGATCCTTTCAAGGCTATAAGAATATTTGTATATCATTGATAAAAGGACCCAGATGGCAATGAATTATTTCAGTGTGATGGGATTACTCTGGATTACATTTTTCTCTGTATCATTTTGTTGTTTTGTTTTTTTTTTTTAAATTTTTCCTCTCATTCGGCTGTATCATTTCTTGCTGCCTTTAACTTGTGCTTCGTTGAAAGCATACCGCGACCTGCAGGTAATGCGATTTATTCAGACAATGCGAATTTCCACTAATGAACTCTGCAGTCTGTAAAAAAGTTTGAGAAGAAATAACATAAAACACAAGGAAATTTTTTATACATAGTTAACATAAATAAACTGTATATACATAAAAAACGTCCTATATTACTCATTGATTATTTTCATTTTCATTCATTGCTTTCCCCATATATGCTTTCTATATTTTTCGTTTATCTTCTCATCTTATATTTTTTATAAACTTCAAATATTACAGCGAACTAGCTTTAGTGCAAACAAAAATTCTCTTGGAGACTTGCTGCACCAATATTAATGTTGCGCTATTCCCGGAAACTTGACTGAAAGATTCGTTTAGCCTTTTTTCATTGGGTTCAGCAGCAACGGTATGGCCATTTGGCTATTTTAATCGGAAATTATACGAATTTATTAATTCACGATATTTATCCTGCAGTCCCGTCAAATTTTTTTTGTTTTCAAAATCCGAATCTTATTGCATGTTCTTAGTAACTGTTCAAAACTATTTAACTTTATTTCAGCTTACACTCCTCCTAACTATGACTAAAGTCACTTCCCTTTGCAAACGTTCATCGATCCTTTTGCCCTTTTTATTGTTGACAGTGATAGGAATGCTCACTCTCATCGTTGAGATTATAACGATTACAATAATAATGACTCCGCGTTAGAAAACATTATCTTGTATAATTACTTAATTCTTCCGAACGATGGTTTCCCCATTTATATTAAAAGTTCTCCGTCTCTCAGTTTCATCGAATTGCCATTTACTTCTCTTAGTCTAGTCTCAATCGTTTATGGTGGACTCTGAATTTTTATCATCGTTTCTTTTTAACGACTTCCTTCTTCTAATAATCCTCTTCACCACGCTGCCAAAAGGGACTTTTCTAAAGTCGAATGTTTCAGCTGCCGTTCTCTCGTACACTCCTCATTCTCTCTTTCATTTCTGCTAATTTAAACGCAGTTTCTCAATACGACTTCCTTGTTAAATGTATCTCTTCTAACATAAAAGGCGGAATTTGATTTAATCACAACCGCGTTTACAACTTTTCATTTCTCTAGCCTTTCATTTCTGATTTTCTTCTTGTTTACAGAACCTAATGTTCGAATTTGTTTTTAAAGCTGCAAAGAAGAACGTCTCTTAGGAAAGTTTGGGCTCATCTTTTTTTCGATCCACTCGTATTTCTCCTATATAAAACTAGGCCCATTAAGTCCTCTCTCTCTCTCTCTCAATGTCCTAATCATAATTTATACGTATTAATTAACTAATTCCGTTTATCGGGCTTTTAACTTTGAGCTATGCTGCGAGCTTTTAGAAATACCGTCTCCCTTCTCGTCGCCCATTAATTCTTGACATTTTTTAAATTCCTCTTTTAACTTCTTAGAACTCTGTTCGGTCTTTAATCAATTAAAATAGAATCAATTTTTTCGTTCGTAAGAATCTTTCCCATTTTTCGCTCTAGGTCTCTTTTAATTGTTTCAATTCTTTTTTTTGTTCCG
Source organism: Icerya purchasi (assembly GCA_039619475.1). Lineage (NCBI taxonomy): Eukaryota > Metazoa > Arthropoda > Insecta > Hemiptera > Monophlebidae > Icerya > Icerya purchasi. The sequence continues at coordinate 92,311,137 of CM077116.1, read as the reverse complement.
GATTTGGACATTTTTCTTAAGGAACACTTTCATTATTGCTCCTTAAAACTTTCCTCTTTCTCGTTTCGATCCATTTTTCATGTTTTAGAAAGCTTTTCGAAAGTTTAATTAACAAATGTCTCGTACGTTTGGTTTTCATTCACAGCCTGGTCCACCAGACTGTATCAGTGCATTCCCAACGGATGTTTATAAGTTATTTATCAATAAAAAAATGTTCATTTTTCGGCACCCTTTGACATTCTTGAAAAGCCACGTTGTTTCCCTTAAGTAGGCTTCTTCCAGTGTAGAACCGCAATTCTTTCCTCCCCCTTCTACTCTACTACAATATTGTTCTTTCAGGGTTTATCTTAAGGGCTTGCTGTCATAGAACCTTTTGTCATAGTTGCCTCTTTTCTTCTTAACACTACTTCCCCTTTTTGTGCTAATCATGTTCTTATCTATCCCTCCGAACGCAATACCCCTCGTTCGCAAACTCCCATTTTCAAAACTTTTCAATTTCATTAAAAAAACGCTTTTTCTTATATTCATTTGTTTATTTCCTCACCGAAAACATCGTCCGTTGTTTTTAGTCTGAGTCCCTTTCAGTGATTAGTCTTACACTAGATATGCTCCCATTCGTTTTGTAAACACTTTTCGTTATTTACGAAATTTTCTTGACAACCATACAACCATCTTTTCTTTTTTCAACTGCATATACGTATCTATCCTATCTTGAAAAAAATGGTAATTCAGGAAGCTATTCTTCTTTCTTACGTTTTACAGATTTTTTGTCCGTTCTATGCAAGGAACTACTGTTGTTTCATTTATGGTAATTGTTCCTGGTCTCTTGTAACAAAATTAAAACGACTTGTCTTTGGTGCCCTGAGGCCTACCTTGAATAGCTATTTTTGCTGAATCGCTCATTCCTTCCTTCTTCATTTGCCTGCTTTAGGCTACCGATTTCTGATGAAATCCTATATTTTTTTTCTTCGCCCGGTCCTTCTCGAACTCTACATCCTTCATGAATCCCGATTTTCTTCTAATAAAATTTCAACTTCATGTTTCTCACATGTCTGTTCGGCTCCTTCAATTTTCATCGCGTATTTTCAGTTACAATAAGCTTACTTATTTTTCTTGAAGTTTTTCCAGCCTCTTAAATGTTCTTTCTTATCAATTTATTTTAAATTTTTTTTCTAATATTACTCATTTATTATTCTTCACCGATGGCTTCAAAGGGTCAAGAGTAGAGTTGGTTAGGATGTTTCTTGTTCTACCTGGAATTATACTGAATACGTTGATCATGTTTCCTTTGAATGTGCGACATGTTTGAATGAACGATCGACCTTATATTCCACTACATCTACTAAAACTCGGTGTTCCCTTATCAATGCTTCTTATATTTTCCTTCCACTTCTGTTACCGGATTATTTATGTTCTCTAACCTGAAACATTTAAAAATACAACTTTTTTTTTCTCCTTTTCAATTCTCGGGTTCTCATTAATATTCTCGAAATAGTTTATTTCATATATTAATCGGACTAATTTAAGTTTGTAATTTTCATTATTTTCGGTTACTTTTTCCATTTAAGGAACGACACGATTATCAAGAATGCACCACAGAATGTAAAGATATCAGTTTAAATTGATAAAAAATGGTATTGAAGAATCAGTTTACTGTAGGTATATATAATTTATATACTTTTTACCGACTTCCAAAAAAGAAGGAGGTTTACGTTCGTCGCGTATGTTTTCTTATTTTTTATGTTTGTTCGCGCATAACTCATATTCATATGGACTGATTTTACTGATTCTTTGCTCATTAGAAAGAGTAGTATTCAACTTAGACACCTTTGGATAACTTTTTTCTTCTTCGTATTTTTTATTAATATAATGGAGGCGACTGGCTTAAGGAAATGTAGCTTTGTTACTGACTTTTAAAAAGAAGATGGTTTCACATTCGTCGCATTTTTTTTTTTTTTGTTGTTTTTTATGTTCATTCGTGCATAACTTATATTAATATGGACTGATTTTACTGGTTCTTTGTCTACTGGAAAGTGTACTACTCAGACCATGTAAGTACTGATGAACTGAGCATTTGTTAAAAAACGTAAAAAAATGTGGCCCCTTTAGATAATTTTTTTTCTTTATTTTTTTTATCAGTATAACAGAGGCGATTGACTTGAAATACTATCAATTTGCCACATTACCAGGGAAATGTAGCTTTTGATGTTTTTCCGTGGAAAAGCAGTTTAAACTAAAAAGATCGATTTTTTTTTTTAGCATAAAATATATTGTAGAATAACGCGACAAAAAAAAATCGATTTTTAGCAAGAAAAAAATTCAATTATAACGCTAATAATTGTAAAATGAAATGTTTAAAAAAACAAATGAAATACCTACTTTCAGATTTATTATACAAAATTTAATAATGCACTAAAAAGTAAAAAATAATTATTCGATGAAAACTATATTTCACAGTGACGTAACTTGAGTGACATTATCGTAATTCTTATACAACGTTATCTAACTTTTTATTCAATAAAAAATATATTTCAGAGTGATATACCCTTAAAAGGAGATATCGTAATTCTTATACAACACTGATACCTTAATCAGAGTCGGTATCAAATTCATATTACAGTATCTAGGAATAATTTAACGAATACTTAATGCAGTTTTTAATTATTATTTTAATATGAATTTTATGTCGACTCCAAAAAGTTAATGTTGCATAAGAATTACCATAACATCGCCTTAAGCTGTTTGCGACTAAGTGTCTGTGATCTTCCTTAATCATAGTCTGTTGTTCCACTGAGGTCACCGGATTAATCATCGTCCTTCCCATTCTTCTCCTTTGTATTTCCTACCCCCTATTTATTTCCTCTTCTTTACTCCTTTTTAGGCATATTTAGCGACCATCATTGTTTATAGGGGGGGAAAAAACAAACAAAAAACAAAAAAAAAGGTATATCGCTCTGAAATATATTTTCTTATGAGGAATAATAAATAACGATGTTGTATAAGAATTACGATAATATCACTCTAAATTATATATCATTTTGAAATATATTTTCTTATCGAAAGTAATTACTTTTTACTTTTTAGCACATTTTTATTAAATTTTTATAATAAACCTTCAAGTATTGGTATTTTTTTTCAAAAAATAACATTTTTAGGATGATAAGAAAGAAAGGTCAGGCTTATTTTATTAATTTTGTTTATCATACTTCAAGTTTTCCCACCTCCGACAGATTTTCTTCTCGTTTCTTCGTGCACTTTCTTTTGTTTAATGTTTCCATAGAGCAGCCATTAAAGGTCTTCGTACTTTTTACCACTCTATAGGTGATTTTTTATTTTTGTTTTGTTGTCTTTTTTTTTTTTTTTTTTTTTTTTGCGATTCTCTCTAAGCGGTGAAAGCCAAGCACCAGCTTAGAAAGAAAAAATTGGTCGGAGGGTACCTCAGTTTAGGTGCGAGATTTTAATAATTTGCCGAAATAATTTGATTAGAGAAAGAAATGGAAGCTGAAGCATTTTCCGTCTAGCTGATTGCTGGACGCATAAATATTCAGCTGAAAAAGTTGTAATACGCAGAAGTTGTACTTGTGTTTCCTGGTGCAGTGTTGAGTAATAATAATTCTAAAACACTTAGTGCTCTTCAGATCAGGGAGTAAAAGCCGACGGTGGGTCGAGAGGCGTTGTAGAAAGTTTGCTACCGGGTGAAGCTCAGAGGGAGCTTATGGTTAGCAACCGGCAGACAGATTGAATTATTATAACTCGGTACTGTACTTTTATTAAATGTAACTTCGCAACGCTGCAAACTCGCCCGCAACTTTTGAATATACTGCCGTGCTATGTTCGTAATTTAATGACGCACCAACAAAAAGTTTCGCTTTTGTCGGCTCTTTTTTTGACACCCCGTGCAAAAACCAAAATACAGGAATTAATATTATACTTGACGTTCATTTTCTCGACACAGTGGCCGCGCTGGCGTCTTCAACGAACAACCTATCCAGTCGGGAGTAGAGCGATGTTAATATTGCGTTTTCTCTTCCGTCTTCGCCGATCCACCGAAACTGGACCGGTTCTACTAATTAAAATCTACTAGTGTGACGGCATGCACTGAAAACGTCTTAGAGGAAACAGCGAGATTGAGAGAAACCCGACGTTCCAATTCTCGAATTCAGTAAGTATGCGGTGTTTAAAAAAAAGAGAAGACGAACGCGTAAGTGTAAAGCAGTAAGGTGTTGAAGAGCGAATAAAATAATAAAGTAAAACGGATACGGGTAATAATAATGTAGGAATGTAGGAAGCTGAGAATACCAGGGCTAAGGAATATACAGAGCAGGAAGATGAATAGAGTAGGCAGGTTGGAAATCTAAAGATACTACGACAAATAGAAGAGACAGACATGCAAAAAAAGTGTTTGAAACAAATAATTGAATTAAGGATTACTTCGGAAAAACATTAATGAATAAAAGAAGGAACGTCACAGAGTAAAATTGTAGAAAGTAGTTTGTATCGATTTTTTAAAATTTCCATCATTTTCGTAAACGGCGTTAAGATGATTATTTAAACGATACGTATATTTTATTTTAATGATTTTCCGGCATAATTTCGTATTATATATGTACAGTCGTAAAATATTTATAATAAATGCAGATGCGACCGTTGAAAAAATGAATTACGTCTCGTACGCGTTATTTGATGAAGATACGCCAAATATTATTATTATTATGTGAATAAATTTTCAGTTAATATTCATTTTATTTTTATTTCTGCTCGAATGCCATTTTATTTAATATATTTAATTTTATATTTCCGCTCGTGGGCATTTTTTATTTAAATTTAACCTGTGGTTAAACTATTAAAACTATCATTCCCCCCGTAACTCGCGAGCGGGTGAGTGGCGGTGTAAATCCATGAACGTAATGTGTGTTGCGGTCATTATTTAGGAAGGTGATATATTTTAAAATTTCAAGTATTTCTTTTATTGCTCATTGATGATCCTGTTGCAGTCATTATTTTGGAGGGGATATAAGTGTAATGTGATGTTGTGGTCATTATTTTGGAACGGGATATATTGTAAACTTCGAAGTATTTCGTTTTTGCTCATTGATGATCTTGTTGCAGTTCGTATTTTGGAGGAGATATAAGTGTAATGCGTGTTACGGTCATTACTTTAGAAGAGGATATATTGTAAACTTTTAAGTATTTCTTCATTTGATTATTCCATTAAAGTTTGTAATTTTTTGATGTCCGATCTCATTAAATTAGTTTATTATTTACCCTCTACGTGTATTAATGTTGAATATTCCTAAAGAATTGCTTGGTAGATGGCGTCTTTCGTTCTTTTCTTCTCCTTTCTTTGTGCCATATAGAGTTAATCGTCTATAGGAGGCTTCAACAAATAGGATGAATATCTTCACCACTTTTAGGCCAACCTTTCTCTTATCATCTCAGAGTTGTAGTCAAATGTGTACTTTCTTAACAATCTCGTCATTGTAAAATGTATTATAAGCCATTTCCTTTAGATTTCTTACCATATTCTAATGCTTTAACGCTTTTATACCATTTTTTCTCAGTTTTTACTAAGTATAGCCAATTTTTCGCTATTTCTCACCATTTTCTTACACTTTAGCACTATTACGCTGTTTTCGTCAGATTCTGCTATTACTCATTATTTTCTCATAATACGTTCCATAATTTTTCACTATCTTTTGTCAATATTTTCACTAATTCGGCTGTCAACCATTGTTTTAATTTAAAATAGGCTATGTATCTAATTTTCATCACTTCTCTTGTATGAATCCTGTTAATTCCCCGATGTTGTATATTTTTTTCTATAGTATCCTCACCAACATTTTCGTCTTGTTTAATGATGTGATATTAGTTATCATCTCTGTGTTAACCATAAATCTCACCACTCTAGAGTCTAATAGTTCTTCTTTTTACTTACAAATGAAATCCATACACATGTTGGTTTGCTAGCAATTTTTCATTAATTATTGTCAATTTTCCGTTATTTCTCAACATTTTCTCATGTTTTAACATGCTAATTCTTTAATTTCCTCAATTTTTTATATTTTTTGCTATAGTATCTACATTAACAATTTTTGCCTCATTTAATGGTATAAATCCAGTTACATCACAGTAGAAACATACATGCTAGAACGCAAATAAGCCTTGCGAGGGTTAGTATTGCAGTTATTTAGGTGGCGTATATGGGAATATCTATCAAAATCTATAAGCTGAGACATATCTCCTCATATACATTGTCATCACAATTATTTTGGTTAGATATGCATCAAGGCATCTTCTAAATCACATAAACATAGCAAACGATTCACATATGAGCGAAATAAACATCATAATTATACACACATGCAGACATGTGCACAAACGGACCTACATATATACACACAACAATCTAGCAGGGGTTAGTAAGTTATATTAGCACTGGCTGGTTATAGATACAGTAACGCAATCCCCATAGCATACACACACGCACACACATGCACCCACACAACAATCTATCAGAGGTTAGTAAGTTATATTAGCACTGGTTAGGGATATAGTAAAGCAATTCTCAGAGCACACCCCCACACACACACACACACACACACACGATTTGTTAGTGAGTTAGAAAAGTTTAAAGGTGGGGTGTCAGCGGTAAAACATATTTTCAAAGCATATACAAACAAGGTTAGTAAATTAGTAGACAGTTTAGACAGTGGTAACATGCAAACACATAGACATGCAAAGCAACTTAGAACAGGTTAAGAGGGCATATTAGATTTGGCATGTTAGAGTTATAATAAAGCACGTCCCCAAAGTGTATCACACGCTCACACACACGCACACACTCTCACGCACACATGTATAGACATATGCACACACACAACGATCGAACAGGGGTAGTAAATTACATTAGAATTGGTTGGTTATAGACATAGTAAAGCAATTCCCAAAGCACAAACACACACACACACACACACACACAATTTGTTAGTGGGTTAAAAAAGTTTAAAGGTGGGTTGTCAGTAGTAAAACATATTCTCAAAGCATATACAAACAAGGTTTGCAAATTGTTAGACTGTTTAGGCAGTGATAGATGCATCATCAACACATATAGAAACACTCAGGTGTGCAAAGCAACTTAGCGCAGGTTAAGAGAGCATATTAGGTTTGGTAAGTTGTAAGTTATCGGTATAATAAAGGCCACCGTCAAAAAATATACACCTGCACATACTTGCACGCATGCACAAGTTTATATACACACACACACACACATGTTTGCACAATGCATGCATGCACACACATGTGCACACCCACACACACACATGCGTACACAAAATAGCTTAGCATGGGTTAGCAAGTTATATTAGCATTGGTTCATTATAGATGTAGTAAAGCACATCCCTAAAGCATACACATATAAAAACAGCAGATTTGGCAGGAGTTAGAAAAGTTTAAAAATGGCTGGCCAACAATAAAACTGTTCTCAAAGTGTACTCAAACATAAGCAGATGGTGCTCGTTAGCAAAATATTACATCGGCTAGGTAATCATAAATGTACCATCAACACACATGCAAACACATAGGCACACGATTAAATTTAAATCTTACAATACGTATCTGTCTAGTGTTCTCGCGTTCACGTATCGCTTATCAGCTCGTATTGTTTTTAGTTCGAATTGTTATCGTATACCGCTGATCTCGGTCAGCTGGTAGTGTTAGTGTCCGATTATGACGGGGCCGACCATTTCGGCAATTACTTCAGCGGACGCTGTGGTTAACAGGCGAGACGTAGTTATGAATGACCTGACCGATCAGGATGAAAACAATGTTGCCGGCCCTAGTAGCGATAGTAATAAATACGTCACGCACGTAGACGAATACGAAGAGGATTCAGACTCTAGTTTCACTACAGTTTTAAAACGTAAATGCGCAACAAAGAAGACGAAAATAGATAAAGATCAGGTAATAATTACTTCTAATCGATTCAGCCCGTTGCAAGCTGAAGAAGATACAGTGAAGCATGTTTGACTTTAATTTATGTTTTTTCCGATATACATTACGATACAGTTATTTCGACTCTTAAAAGCAACAAGGTTCATTTTTACACTCATTTACCAAAAGAGCGTAAGGCCCTTAAATTTGTTTTGAAAGGACTTCCTGCTTCATTCACCTCTGAAGATATAGAATTTCACCTTAAATCTCGCTGCAAAATTTTAAGTGTCACCCAATTTACCAAGAAATGCGAAAAGAGTAGCAAACAGATTCCCCTTTCTGTTTTCCTAGTTACCTTTCCACCTAGCACAGATATTAAACATATTTTTAATATTAAACATGCCAATTTCTGTCTTGTTCAATGGGAGAAATATGTACGGAAAAATCCAGTTATTCAGTGTTACAGGTGTCAACGTTTTGGGCATGTCTCTCTTAACTGCAACCTTCCAGACAGATGTGTTCGCTGTGCGTTGACCCACCCTGCCGGCGATTGTAACAGTTCTGAAACGAGCAAGTGCGCTAATTGCAATGGCCCTCATGCTGCTAACTCCAAAGAATGTACACATTTTTTGCGTATCTTCCATGCTAGGGAGGAAAAGAGGCCTTTTGTTCGCCAAAATGTTACTCCTATGGTACCGCATTTAATGACTCCTCGTCCCACTCCATACGGAGGATCTCAGAGATCTTATGCGCAAGTTGCTGGACAAGACAAGCCGGCGCGCGCTGCACCCGACTACTTTTCACAGATTTTTGCACTAATAGATAAGTTCAGAATTATTGATGTAAATAAACTTTTACGTGTAGCTAAACTTATTTTTAATGAGTTTAATGGAATACAGCAAAAGAGTTTTCTCACTGTAATTGGCAAAGTTGTTGAAATTATATGTAAGAATTATTTTTAATTGTTATCAATGATCTGTAATAGCAATGGTGTACGTCTGGTTGCTTGGAATTGTAATTCTATTGCTAATAAGTACGATGAGCTATATGAATTTATCTGTAATAAGCAGATCCACGTAACTGCCCTGTTGGAAACCAAATTGCACTCCTCGGTCTCTTTAAAATTTCCAGGGTTTGCTTTTTATAGAGAGGATGTTAATCGTAGAAGTGGCGGAGTAGCTCTGCTCATAAATAAAAATATTAGACATGTTCTACTGCGCTCGCCGCGTATGGAGCACGTCCGGTGCATTGCAGTAAAGATTTTTACCGATTTCTCAGGTCATGGTAACCAAAACATAAACTCATTTGTAATTTGTGCTGTGTATAAGCCACCTCGATATACACATAAATTCGCGGAAGATATTAGATCCCTCCTTAATTTACATCCTAAGATCATATTAGCTGGCGATCTAAATTCCAAGAGTAGAATATGGGGCTGTTTTAATAACAATCTAGCGGGCAATATTTTATCCAATATGGCCTCTGGAAATAACTTTCATATTTTGGCTCCTCGTGAACCCACTTACTTTCCTGCTTCAAATCAACTTCGTTGCAGCATTTTAGACCTAATTATAGCAAAAAATATTAAGGTGAATGTACCCGTAACATTTGAGCATCTTACTTCGGACCATAAACCTATTTTTACCGTTATTAATAATACTAAGCCGGCGCTAAATCATCTCACGTACCTGGATTTTAATAATGTAGACTGGGCTAGTTTTAAAAAATATTTGTCAGATAACATTAATCTTAATCTACCAATCAAAGATAAGGCTGATATTGATAGGAGGCTAAATTACTTTACTAAGTTAATTACGGATAGTATTAGCCTATATGTGCCAAAAAAGACGTGTCAGCTTTTTCCACAAGTTACTATTCCTTATTTTTTGCAGATTATAATTAAATTTAAAAACTTCGTTCGTAGAATATATACAAAATATCGATTTCACTCGTATGTTATTTGAAGCCGGTCATTAAATTCTTTAACAAAATAATAAAATTTTTTCTCAACAAAATAAGAAGTGATAAATTTCAGAAATCTCTTGCTAATGCAAATGCACAGGACAAAAGCTTATGGAAAATGTGCTCGAAGTACAATAAGAGCTATAGTGTAATTCCGCCGATTCTTGATCAAAACCTCAACGTATATGTGTATAAGGACCAGGCCAAGGCAGAGTTGTTAGCCGAGAATTTTGTTAACATACATAAAGCGAGCTCTCGGCCCACATCCACGTACCACAATAGGTTAGTTACCAATACGGTTAAAAGGTTATTAACACGGTCTGTTTCCGACAACTTCGCACGCTTTCAACTTCCCGTTTCGGGGTTTTATCCCGCTACGCCGACGGAAGTATCAAGTTACCTAAAAAAATCAAGAAATAAAATGTCTTCTGGTGACGACAACATCCCTGCAAAAATCTTAAATAAAATCCCACGGAAAGGTGTACTTGAGCTAACACATATAATCAATGCCGCGATGTGGTGCGGCTATTTTCCAACCGCTTGGAAGACAGCTAAAATAATTGCACTACCTAAACCGGGCAAAGACTCTTCGCAACTGAATAATATACGACCTATTAGTTTGCTCAGTAACTTAAGCAAAATCGCGGAAAAAGTTATACTGCAGAGACTTCGTAAATTTGCTGACAATAACAACATTATTCCAGCGGAGCAATTTGGTTTCAGACCGAGGCATTCTACCACACATCAGATTGCCAGGATAGCGGACCATGTCTTGCATAACTTTAATTTGAATAAACACACGGGGTTAATTTTATTTGATATTGCAAAAGCTTTTGATACAACTTGGCATGACGGTTTGCTTTTCAAAATGTTAAAGTTTAAATTTCCGAATTATTTAATTAGAGTTATTCAAAGCTATCTCCGCAATAGAACCTTTTATGTATCTGTACAGGACGCGAAGTCATTGCCCAGAACTGTCTTTGCGGGGGTACCGCAAGGTAGTGTTCTAGGCCCCTTTCTCTTTACAATTTATTTTTCCGATCTTCCGAAACTGCAGCATACCAATTTGGCTTTGTATGCTGATGACACTGCTTTATACTGCAGTTCATACAGAACATCTACTATTTATAATCGACTACAGCTGCGCACAGCTTGCGACTTTCAAAATTTTTAGAAAAATGGAAATGTGAAATAAACCCGTCCAAAACAGAAGCGATACTTTTTACTCGCGGATACCCCACTCCACCAAGGCAAGTGTGTATTAAAGGGACTAGTATTAAGTGGGCAGAGTATGTTCGATACCTTGGGGTAATCCTAGATAGAAGATTAACTTTTAAAGAGCACGTGAGGCACGCGGAAGTGAAGACTAATAGAGTTATCGCAGCTTTGTATCCGATTATAAATCGTAGATCATACCTAAGTAATGCTAATAAACTAATTATCTATAAAAGCGTCATTAGACCTGTATTGACTTATTCAGCTCCAGTTTGGTGCTCAATTTCAGATTCTAATTTTAATCAACTGCAGTTGCTTCAAAATAGGTGTTGCCGGTACATTTTAAAAGTCCCCCGTTGGACTAGAATTGATAGTTTGCATATCTCGCTACAGCTGCCCTACTTAAAAGAATTCGTAATCAGTTTGGCTAAAAAATTTTTCCAGCAGTGTCCCAATCATAGCAATGTACTTATCAGAAATATTGGAGATTATAATTCTGAGCAACTAGCCCGAATGTATGTTAGATATAAGCATCGCCGGATTAAGCATAATTTAATCAACCCGTGAGTCCACGTAGTTAATTGGGCATGGTTTTATTTACAATATTGGCGGTATATTCATATAGCTAGGGTTTTTATTTTCTTTTGTTTTGTTTTCCCTTTGTAATTTTTATTATGATTTTTATTATATATTGTATTTAGGAATATCTATGCATACTATATTATAGCATTATGACATTGCGGTTAAGTCTCGATGAGCCGGTACGCAATTTTCGTTATCACTTTTATGATTGTTTAATTTACTTTTGTCAAAATATATGGCTTTCTTTCTTTCTTCTTTCATAGGCACACAAAACAACTTAGTACAGGTTAGCAAACTTATAACTGGCTGGATGAAGCCTCTTTCTAATTCCCCTACTGGACGAGTGTTTTTACTGAGGAATGAGTATTTCTAGTGGTGGTGTCGACAGAGAAAGCGCGCTGTTGTATTAAGGTGTGTTGGATGTTAAGATATATTGTTTTCAGTTTGTACTATTGAACATGTGTATGCAGCAAGCAGGATGGCATAGTTGATGTAAAACATTGTAATGTGGTGGTAAAATCTTACTGAGGGGCCTAATGTGAGAAGGAGGCATGGTCATTTGATGGAGTATTGACTCTTGATTAGTCGAGTAAAGGCGGTGTGGTCACGTAATGAAATACTAGCTCCTGATTGCCTATTTTCCTAGAGGAATATATTCTACCTACTCATGAGTCACCACATCTCGTATTTAATTAAAATTCCGGGTTAATTCAAACATTTAAATTGTGTGTTTATTCCAGTTATTAGTTGATATTACGGTAACCGTACTATATATGTGTGAAATTGTTCTTCGTGAACTTTTCGTGCAATATCTAACTGTATAGTGGAAAATAAACTGGTAGGATGGGTCTATTGTATTATTTCGAGTTTAATTAATTCTGCTTGAATTGAAGGGTGTTTTGATAGTACTCGAACGAATGACGGAGTTCAGTAATCGGATGTTATCTGCCACTCATAGAAATAATTTGAAGATATAGATACTCAATTATATTGATGATTCCACTACCTTCTTAATAACTGCTGAAACCGACAATAATTATTCGGCACAGCGCTTCTCCATCCATTTCCATGCCAATTCTCTTAAATATGTCGCCCGTTGTCTCATTCCATCTTAGTTTTTCTTCTTAGCACTTTCGCTCTCTTTACAATCGTCGGGCTCCTTCTAAGATGACTTAATTATTCGAATCCGGTTTAACACTACAATTATTGTACGATAAAAGTACGGGACAACTAAAATGATTACTTACGCATTTAAGTAAATTATTCCGCGAGCAAAATTGGCATCTCTTTCCGCCGACCCACCATGATGAACTCGTGTGCTGAAATTTTTCATTTCGCATAATCTTTTCCGGTACATTTACAAACACTTTGTTTTTTATTTCTCTATATAGGTTGTTAGTCGTCGCGATAGCCTAGTTGCTAGAGCGCTTGACTTCCGTTACGGAGGTCACGGGTTCGATCCCGAGCGACGACGAACTTATTTCAAGAATTAAATAAATAAATAAATACTCGCTAATAATCATGTGGGAGGCAATGACAAACCACCACGTCGCCTCGTCGCATAAACTTACATATATTTAAAATAAAAAAAGTCGGATTTCAATTGTTACAAATTATTACTTAGTATATAATTTATGAACTGTAGATACTGAAAAAATGTTTTTTTACAAAAAATAAATACCGACTTCAAGATTTATTATAGAAATTTAAAAATGCACTAAAAAGTAAAAAAATATATGTATATCAGAGTGATATAATTTAAGGTGATATCGTAATTCTTATACAACATTAATACTTATTCGAGTTGGCATCAAATTCATGTTACTATATCTAGGAACAATTTAATGAACATTTTATGCAGTTTTTAATTATTCTTTTAATATGAATTTGATGCCAACTCCAAAAAGTTAATGTTGTATAAGAATTATGATATCACCTTAAGTTATATCACTCTGATATATATTTTTTATCGGGATTTTACTTTTTGGTGCATTTTTATAATAAATCTTGAAGTCGGTATTTATTTTTTGTAAAAAAGCATTTTATTTTTTACTTTTTAGTGCATTTTTATTCAATTAAATTAAAACATTTTAATAAGAACAGATATTTCCACGGTAAAAACACCAAAAGCTACATTTCCATGGTAATTTGACAAATTTATAGTATTTTAAGTCGATAAATCTAACCCGACGGTGGAAACAATCATGATTGAAAAGCATCTAAAAAGCTTCAATCTCCCGCATTATTAAGGATAACTCAAAAACTACCGGCCAGATCTTGATCAAATTTAAATGGGACCACATGAGAAACAACGCATTTCAAATAAAAGAAGAATCATCAAAATTGGTTCATCTAGAAGAAAGTAGTGAGGTAACACACATAAAAAAAAAAAAAGTACAGTCGAATTGAATACCTCCTCCTTTTTTGAAATCGGCTAAATAGGAAAGAAATGCTACGAATGAATAAAATGATTAGATCGGGAAAACTTAAATCTGGATGTCTATGTTTAAGACCAAATCATTATTATCACTACTATTATTACTATTTTATACATGTTAGAAATTGAAAATAAAATAAAAGAATTATTTTATGAAAACGCTACTATTAATTAATAGAAATATAATTATTACTTGTACATATCGCCAAATTACGCTAAATTGTTTTACACGCATGCAAATATCGTCATAAGTGTTAAAATCGTTTATTTTATTAAATGCTAATTATGAGACTGCAATCATATTACACCTCGTTTCTTACTACATTTTAAGGGCTAAGTCTATGTCACGGGTATCCTTTCCTTTTATTCTTTATTTTTACTTTATTTTATCATCTTTTGTTTGTCTTAATTTTATTTTACGTACATTAATGTGTATTCTAGTTCGAAAAATTTAATTATATTACCGTATGAATCCACTACTCCCGCAAAACTGCGTATTTGTGGAAATATTGTAAAATAATAATAATAATAAAGTTTGATTTGATTATTATTATTAGTAGTAGTAGTAGTAGTGGTAGTATTAGCGTAAAAGCAAAGGTCTGTATTTGCTTTGTACCCAAAACAGACCTTTGTTTTATAAGTGTTCTTTTTTTTTTTTTTTTTTTTTTTATTAATTTTTAAGATGCATCTATATTATAAATTTGTATGCATTTGAATGTTTATCTTTTTTGTGGGAATATAATATATTTTTATATGTAGGTATATATATATATATATTCAGTGTTAATTTAGTTTACATTTCGTATATTTATATTATACTTATAATAGATTTTTAATTTCGTGAAATATGTTTATATGTGCTTGCCTACGTCTCGCATAACATTACGTATTTTGTAGTAAAAAAAATTGTGTAATAATAATAATAAGATAATAATGAGATTTGATTTGATTAATATTATTAAATACGTGATGTATTCTACGAAATAAGAGCGTTTTGTCTACGCCACTCTCATTATAGTTTATTTAAATCATACTTATAAATAGTTTTAAAATAGAATATATATATATATATATAAAAATTACAACGTAAATCTCAGGCCGGCCTTGATTAGATTTGAAAAAAAAATGGCCTACAAAATGTCTCAAAAATGTTCCAATTTAATGTAACGAAAGTTAAATGTTAAATGGAAACGTCATTCATAATCATGTACCCATTAGATTTTGTGACAAGGAGTGATTTAAGTTAATGTGATTTATATTCTTTTGTAGCCTGTTAAGTTGTTTCGGTAGTCTAATAAAATTTATGGTATAAATTATAGGTTGTATTTTTTTTTTTTTTATTATATAAAATTAATTTGAAAATACTTTAATTTAAAAAGGAAATACGGATAGAATTTTTGTGATTATGTTATTTTTTTTTGTGTCGATGCCGATAAGAATTATATTGTAAATTTTGAAGGTGCTTGCCTAACAAGTCGGAGGTCATGGGTTCGAGACTTGTCTCGTCCTGAATCCAAGTCGTTCGCAAGCTTACCCAGCCTGAAATAATTGGGTACCAGAGAAATCTGGGAAAGTAAAGGCGGTCGAGAGAAAGGAACTGGCCCTCCCACTCTCATTAGTGCCGTTGGGCTTAGTACATTGTGAACCTTAACTTCACAATCCCGATGCCCTGTCAAGGGTATGGAACTCACTTTACTTTTTTACTTATAGAAGAGAAAAAGATAGAAATGTGAGCAAGAGAAGTCGAAGGGCAGAACCCTTTACGAGGCCAAAATGGCCGAGTTTTTTATATATATATATATATAATACAACAGGAAAGAGAAAATAATAAAAACGAAAATAAATTTATACACTCACTGTAACGTAAAAATTGTGATTGAAATGGATATCATTATGGTTGCAAGTTCTATAACTATGAGATGCTTTTACATGAAGTACTTCCGATTTTTTCATATTAATAATTAGCTGTTCGTCATTCGTCGATGTATAATATTTTTTGCCCTTAGACAATGCTGTCCAGAAAACTTTACACATTGCGTAACTTTTATCATTCTTTCCTTTTTTGTTTCCTATTGATTAGTCAAAAAAGGACGAGGAGATAGATTGGTGCAGGTGGATGTTAAAAGTTTTCTTCCTATGACAGAAAATTTGTTTGGAATAGTGAGAGGATGGAGCTACGCGTGCACTAACCCGGTTTATTAAGTTTAACGGCGAGGTATTTATCATCAGACGTTACTATTCGGAACTTTCCGAATGTTTATCGCTTGCGGCATTATTCTTAGTTACATACCATTTCTTTCGCTTAAGATATATTATAGAAGACGTAATTATTTTCAGGGAAATTACGAATGAACTTTAAAACTTTAAGTTGTTTTACTGCGAAAACTTTTTGAAATTTTCGGGAAATTGTGTTTTCCGCTAAATGGATAAGGCACAAATGTTAACTTGTTCTTCATTTAACCAGTCACGAAATTAGAATAATTAATAATCTGCTGAACACACGTGGTGCTAGTTCTCTATCAATGACAATTTAAATATGTTAATAACTTTTTAATGTGTAAGTAAATATGGCATGTACCGTATTTAAATTTAAATTAACAGAAACGTTTAAATTTGGAGAACTTTTTTTGCCGTTTAATCTTCCAAAAGTAGTTAACATTTAAGATAGAACTGGAAAGAGGAAAATAGAAAGAGCGCGAGAGAGAGATAGAGTGAAGGGGGAGAAACAGTAAGTTGTTTTTAATTATTAAAAAGAGAACAGAAATGAAACTGTTTTGCGATTTTTGTAAATTCTTATTGTTGCTTTTTACAAATGAGATTTTGGTTACGGAAAATATTCGCTATTTGCTTAAATTTTTCTTCGAAAATAATTTCATGGTCGAATTTGGTTTTACCAGAGATTTTTAGTAGGTTTCAGTTGGATGTAAATCTCATACTACGAGAGATTATCTAAAGTTTGCTTAGTCATAAGATGTATATGCTACATGCGGAATAATATCGTGATCGTAATGCGTTTCTCGCTTTATTTATACTTTTAACATATTTATAACGCAGATATTGGGCCCACGCTTCACACTTCCAAATCTGTATTTCCATTGGACAATTGGTATGCCATCCCCGGTTTTGTATTTACCACCATTTTTATTTTGTCCCGTTTTTCGTTCACGTTGTAGCGTGAAGATATGAAAATAATTATTGCACATTTTTTAAAATTCGCGGTCACGATATGGAGACCAGAAAATTAAGTAAATAATTCGAGAACTTTTTGGACAGATTGAAAAAGTCCATTATTACCAGTTCAGTATTAAACACAGCGCGATCTGTAGAATCGTTATGATCTTGATATTAAAATTCCCTAGTTTTATAGACCCTGTTTGCGGTTGCAATCACGAATAGCAGCCATATCGTGATCGCTCTTAATGGAATGAATGTTACTTCTACCGGTTTCGAATCTTTGAGATGAAAATTTATTTATTTATTTACAACTTTTTTATGCCTGAAACAAAAAGCCAAATAACAGCAAGTATTAATATGAAGTCAAATCGTTGCAATAGTCAGTTTGCTGTTCAAAGATATATAAGAAATTTAGATTGAAAATGTACCGATCGCGACCTCTTGAACAATATCCTACAATATAAAATTTTTAGCCTTTATATATTTCTAAAATTATTATTGCTTTTGAATGTAAAACCCGATTTCCGGTAAACATTATTGCGAACATGACTAATTTGATAATTAAATAATATCCGCCTTTCCAAATATTATATGTTTAGATAAGAAAGAAGTCAAAATTATACCTCGATACGGTCAGATATTGTTAGTAAAAAGTAACCAATATAATAGGAATAATGTATGGAGAAGGAAAAGATAGGATGCAAGAGGCGCCATATGGAGTAGAAAGAACAAGTCGCAGCAAACTGGAATAGAAAGCAAAGTGCTTAATTGAAAGAGATAAACACTTAATAAACACATGATCCGCATCGCAAACACGCTCTTCGTTTGAGTAGAGAGGACAATATGGAGAGGCAACGAACAAAAAAACGAAAACGGTAGAAAAATAAACAGAGTATGGCTTAATAGTTGAATAATAGAGAGAACAACAGAACGAAGGAGTGAAGGAAACAAAGAGAACCATAGGTTAACAGGAAGATCAAGTTGAACAGACAAATGAAAAGAACAATTGTTAGAAAACTAGGAAACGTACATATCCGATACCATAATCTGAGGTGAAAACTTTTACACTCCGGAAGGAGATTAGACGATGGGACTTTTTTAAAAAAGAAGAGGAAAGAGGCAGCACCCCCAGCTAAGGAGTCCGCCGCTTCATTACCAAAAACGCTCGAATGGCTAGGAAATTACAAAAATATCAATATAAATGGAATGGAGGGAAGAAAAAGTATATGGATAAGTGAGCGTATACGGAGTATAATAAAATCGCAGTAATGATCACGTAGAGGAGAATAAATTGAAGGGCGATCATGGAATCAGATATAATCTAGAATTTAGAGCAAAGGTGACTGGAGGAAATGAAAATAACGGAACACGAAGGATAGTCATTAAAACGTTTATGAATATGGAACAGAAAGGAGACAGGCGAAAAGATTCTGTGAAGTTGAAAATCCGGGGTAATAAACAGGCACCGACACACTTTCTGGCCTCTCCGAACCACCTGTAAACACGGCTGCATGCGATGGAAATTGAGAATTGATAGTATTGCGGAATTCCTGTCTAATTAGGGCCTGCGGAAGAAATTTGGAGAGCGTAGGTACAGTAAACATATTTGGAGGACGGCAGCGGTGGGTGAAATTAAAAGAGAAATAAGGGAGATTGACAAAGGGCATTATGTAAGCGGAAAACGAACTGAGCCGAAGAGAGATGTGGGATAAAATAGAAGTTTTCCTAGGTGCCGAATGCCAGTTCCTAGATAAGACTGGATAAGAGTAGAGGACGCGAGTGGAAGACGTTTAGCAAGAAAACAAGTAAGATCTGCAAATAAAAAGAAGTGGTGTATTAGATTCGGCACGTGACTGTTGGAACTGGAGATGATTTAAGAGCATCAACTTTTCTGGGACACCCGGTTTGCTCACGGACCCCGGATAGAGAGAAAATCTGAGCGATTTGGATTTTGAGCGACCTACAGAGCAGCTGCGTTAATATGTCATTCATACATTACCGAATTGCGCGCATTGTAATGCCCCATCTTCTGCGTTTTGCGCGCCGATATTTAATTATCAACGTAGACAGATTGAATCGAAATTTTCTTTTCTTCTCATTGTTTCCCCTAAAACTGGCGACAAGTTAAAAGTGATGAGGAAGAAAATAAATGGAAAAACAAAAACAACTCCTTTTTTGAAAGATAATCGCCCGTATCCGAATAACGTTCAGGAAGCGCAGACTGAAAAACTATCGAATATAAACGTGACGCCGTGAAATCTGTCAACGAACGTTTATCATTTTTGTCGTGACATCTGTTAAATTGTGTCACTAAACGCTCTTTTCCTCATGGTTGACAGTATGATTGTTACTGGCATTCTCCCGATACATTCCCCGGAAAGTAGACAAGCTCATATTTTAATTTTGAGTCTTCACTTCCCAGTCCATGTTTGAACTTTTCGTTACGCCTAAATCAACTGATTAGAGCCGTGCCCAGAATTATGAGGAGGGCAGGTTGAACATTTTCTTCGCATATTTATTTTACAAATATTCATATTATAATAATTTTCATCATTTTGATTTATATATTAATAATTTAAATAAACGAATTACCGTATAAGAATTATTAAAAGTTACATATGTTATTAATTTTAATAAAAAAATTTGCATAAAATACTAATCAACTACCTAAAAATACTAAAGCACTTTTTTTTGTTTTTTTTTTTTTTTTTCAATGTAAGAACATCCTAAAAAATCATCAATATTTATTTTGATACTTTTGATTTTTTTTAGATTTTTGTGTATTTATAATAACTATTTTATTCCTAAAAGAAGGGGTTTAAACCCTAAAAGCTTGTGGACACGGCCTTTCAACTGACTATTATTGTCTATTACCATTCGTAAAATTCGCTTTTACTATAAGCACCGCGAAGGAATAATATCGCACTCCGAGTTTACGCGAAACATGATCATTCCGAATTTAATGAGTATTACATTTTTTTTTTTTTTTTCTCAATGGAAATGGGGGAAGTTTACGCCGTTAGGTTAGAAGATGGCTTTATTGTTTAGACATTCACTGGAAAAGCAAAATGGCTGGGCCAGTTTTATCGGTAAATTTCTATAGGACGTAAACTGTATTAAAATTCGAATACTATTTAGTGATCTTAGTAACGCCGAAGTCGTTTTGAAAAATGGATATAACACCGCGGTTTGAATTACGTTCATTGGCCGCAGTCCAAATCTCGAAGCTAACTCGCCAAAAACGAAGGCGCTGTTATACGCGACGATGATAAATCTCGAATTTAACCTATCGATTATTTTTTAGGAATAATAATTCGAATTTTTCTTTTTTTTTTTAAATTTAAAAATTCGTTGTTAAGGTTTATTTTCGAATAATACATTTTACACACTTTGCTATGCTTACTGATCGAATTAGACAAAGCGAGATTGTAAATTAAAGACGCCCCCCCCCCAAAAAAAAAAAAAATCCGCAGCCCGAATTATTCCCTTTCATTTAATTTTCATTTGGTTTGTAATGGTTAGCCTACATTTACAGTCATAAAAAGTGCTCATAATTGTCCCAGAAATACGAAGTTGAAAAAAAAAAAAAAACAGTGGCAACCACCGTGCACACAAATGTACTTCCTGGCGATTTTGTCCGAAAAGTACTTAACTCGAGGAGCCGATCGTTATTCTTGAAGAAAACATTAAGAGGGAACATTTTTTTTTTTCCTTATGGGTTTGTCAACGTATACATTATCCCAAGAACAAAGGAAAAGAGGGGTAAGAGAGATTCAGATCTTTACACGATCAGAGATGGCCGACAAAAAAGAATCAAGAGCTTCGGTAACCGACGAGGAGGGAAGGGAAAGAATGAACGAAGCACATTATGAAGTGGGAATACCGCTTTGTAAAAGGAAGGAATAGAAAGAAGCTTGTTCAGCTGAAAGTGACGTACAACCGAACATTATATGACCGGGATCACAAATAAATTGGTCGCTGGAAGGGTGCAATGGATAATAAGGAGACGGCACGAGAGATTAACGGAAAAGCGAAGAAGGGAGCCAACTATGCCGAAAACGCAAGCCGCAACTCGCACAGAGGTTGGAGCGGCTTGGTCTACATAAGCCTGCTTTCTGAGAAATAGCCGTAAAGGGGATGTGATACATCTCGGCCATTACAACGCGTCACCTGCATGCTAATCATTATTGATGTAAACGAGAACTGAAAATTCTTACAGATGTTAAAGGTGAGAACACCAATAGAGTGTATTTAAGTAACGTTACAAAACTCGTAAACAATAAAAAACGTCCTCGCAAGACGTAAAAATAAATATCGAATTCGCAGTTCAAATGGCCAATGAAAACAAAGATGCGCAGCGACCCTTATCGAAGTTGATTTCTGTTTGATGATTTAAAAGTACTTATTTCGCTACGTTCGTTTCGAATAAACCAATTATTCTCAGTGTCGCCCCGCTATTCCATTAATTGTTTACTGAGCAATCTCATTAGATCTCGAGAAATTTTTTAAAAAGTCTCAGCACCGTTTGCTGCGTCACCCCTAATACAATGAATAGGGCTCTAATATCGCTTATGGAGACCAAAACTTTTTATCGCTATTCAAGGTAATACTATTACTTCGATTTTTGTTTTTGCCTTCTTTTTTTTTTTAATTACCGTATTAGAAAAAAATATTCGCTTCGTTTAGCCTCTAGAATTACCGACCTGCATTCGAAGAAATCGACCAGCAGCCAAAAATATTTCGAAATTACAAAAAAACATTCGTGAAGGTAAAGGATAGTTGACGACGCACACAAGATATTTCATAAAAAGATTACAGTCAATAATGTGCTATAAACCTGAACAGAGAATTTGAAGCCTAACTGAACTAAAAACAACAAAATCGTGTACATAAAAATAAACATTGGCAGTGGTCGGAATTACTATACGGTGTCGAAACGTGGACATTGACGTCCAGAACACTTTACAGATTAGAAGCCTTCGAGTTTTGGTGTTATAGACGCTTACTCAGAATCCCGTGGACCAAAAAGAAGACAAACGCTGAGGTAGCACGGGCGACGAGAAAAGAAAAGGAGCTAATCGACACTGTCGAAAGAAGAAAAATAGAATACTTCGGTCATGTGATGCGTGGACCGAAGTACACATTACTGCAGAATATATTGATGGGAAAGGTGGAAGGAAAAAGAAGAGTTGGATTATCTTGGTTCAAGAACCTGCAAACATGGACAAGTCGCAGTGTTGAAGAACTGTTCCACACAGCAAAGGATAGGGGTGCCTACAACTAATTAATCAAGCTTACCATCAGATGAGTCTAAGATCGAGAACGGTCATGGCACCGAAAGAAGAAAAAGTAGCATATACAGATATTTGCCTTTCCATTAGAAGTCAAAATTATTTACCTATAACTTTATTTCTCGTGACCTGGATTCAAAAGGAATAATGTATATTGCTACTTCTATGAAATGACCGATCGAAGTAGGATCAGTTTCTTCAAAGAAATCTCATCTACTGTAAAGTAAAGTAAGCCACATTGACAGACCGTCGGGGATAGGTCTACCATAGTTCGCTACAAATTCCGTTTGCCAAAGTCGCATTTCACCGCGGAAGCGTTTCGCCGCCGGCAACAGTACACCAAAAGGCGTGGTTTGCCGCTGCCGTTACAATGAAGAAGTGTTTGTTTTTAAATTCGAAGAAAAGCTTTCAATATTTCGCTAATGTGTTTAAAATTAATTTTTATTTATTCATTCAATTAGTGTAGAATAAACCTCCGGAATTGAAACAAACTATAAGAGAACATTTTATGATAAAATGATTATTAAAGAAGTCAAATTGTAAATAATTTAAAGCGTAAAAAATCATATATATTTGTTGCGTTATTAAAATGAAAAAAAAATTAAAGTTAAGAATAAATAAAAGAATAATAATCGAGATTACGACAATTGCAATCTGGATGAATAATAGCATATAATGTAATTTCTTAATTTTAATCTTAATTATGTTGTATTTTTAATTTCTGTTTATTAACTTAACAGAAGTAATTGTATGAAGATTTTGTCTTACAGTTAATCAATTTTTGTAAATTTGATGGTCTCTTAAATTAAACGTGCTATTGGGGTTGAATTCGATAATAAGTTAATGAAATATTTTTAATTACAACTTTTGTTTCATTTAAGAATAATTGAGCCATCATGTATTTTCCTATTGAGTTTTATATTGCATTTCGATTTTTTTGAATAACAACACAACAGTCACAAAGATTACTATTTACAATGTCATCTCATTATTCGACGCCGGCTGCGAACCCCGATCTTTTATGTTACGTTTATGGCGGCGAAACGTGTTTTTTGCGAATCGTTTACGCTGCAAATTTTTACTAATCGTTTTTGCCGCAAACTGTGATAGATCCCGATTTACTGGGGGGCTTAAAAGGTGTAAGATAATTATGGTCTTTCAAATAATTTTTTGCGATAAAAAAAGTTTAATAAGTCGGTAATTTTACAAATTAATGCTATGATTTACTATTTAAATTAATGACTTGAAGATTTTTATTTGCTTTACATTATTCATTTATTTTTATAAAAATTAAAAGTTTTCCCGCCAGTTATCCTAAATAAATAATATACGGAAATGGATCTTGAAATTTCCGGCAACACCTGTTATTTATTTTATGAATCTTTTTCTGTTTATTTTGTAAAATATTTCGAAAAAGTTTCGGAGCGTGTTTAAGCTCTCATCTTTCAACCCTTGTTTACAGACTATATGCAGTTTCCTTCCTTTTTGTTGCGCTGAAAGTGGTATTATATTATAGATTTTCTTTTTTTTTTTTCTTAGACCCCAACTCCGAAATTATGGATAGGGAAATATATTTATTATAATATGTGTGTTTGAGGAAACTAGTGTACCTAAAAAGGAATGATGGGTGCAAATGAATGTGTAGCTTAAACACAACGAAATAAAGGTGGTGTGTACAATAGTTCCCTGCAAGGTGTACCTACATTATTGGAAGGGGACGAGATGAAAAATATAGTCCCATCACCAACCAATTTCTATGCGAAGTAGTCTGTAGCAACAGTGAAGAAAGGATAAAAGGACGAATTTATAGACACATGTAAGTACTGTGCTATATAAATGTGTTCTTAAATATAGCTTAAAATAATACATAGAGTAAATTAAGCATGCCGAAAATGCCACGCCGCTCAAGCAGATCAACATTATCGGGTTAACGGTTGAATTAGTGTGTGAAGAAAGCTATTGATTACATAAAGTAAATTTAAGGCGCGCAGCTCCTTTAAGATTACTCCAGGAAGGCCGTACGGCTACTCTTATCAAGAGTAGGGAACGTGTAGAATGAAGCCATATTATAAGCTTTACGAATGCTGGAGAAGGCGGGACATTCGGACAAAAAATGTTTAACATCATCAGTAACAAGCGATGGACACAGAGTACAAGATGGGACATCAGCAAGCTTAAAACTAAATAAATAGAATTGGAACTTTCCATGCCCAGATCTTTAATTTTTATAAAGCGAGGCAAGATGTAAAAGGAATTTCCTTTGTTGGGAAGTTAACCTTTTAAAGGGGATTCCTTTATTAACATAGACAGCGGCATACCCATACAAGGCTGGAATTAAACCTTTATAGAGTATGTATCGCTCTGTATAAGACAATCCCCAGACATTTGGTTGAATGCTGACTAACCTATTAAAAGAGCACGACATTTTTCAGTAATCATGTCGTAATGGAGAATGAAAGTGAGATTTTCATCTACAATCACTCCTAAATACTTTAAGTTACAAGTGTGGCTGATGGGTTGTCCAGAAACTAGCAGAAGATATAGATTAGTGATGCTTAGCATTAAGTAACGAAAATCGTAAATTATACAAATATTATGCGCTAAAGTAAAAATGAACGGCATTTATTTAATAAAAAGTTATTTGCGACGGGGAGAATATAATATTGTTACACATTTTTTTGATCTTAGCACATTCGCGCTGTTTGTTAATCAGACGGTAAATAGCGGGCGAACCGCGGCAGTCTAGAATTAGTCCGTCTAGTTAGTTGCAAAAAACAGAGTTCCTTTATTGTTTAAACTGATCCAGTTTAACTGGCACATTTGGTTACACGCGTTACCATTAAACATCATTCCTGTTTTACAGAAACCTTTTACTTCAATGTTACGGTCTGAAGAGAGAACTAGTTTAAAGCGGGTACGGTAGTAACTTGCAAATAAATTATCTCATAACCAGGAGAACTGAGAAAATTCTAGAGTGCTAAGGTTTGAATTGAACTGGAGGAGGTGATTTTGCGACTGGAAAGTGGTAAGGTGTCAAGAAATAAAGAGTCACGACGAAATTGTTTTTGCTATCCGGGAAAGTATTGGAGGAATTTAGAATTGTCTAGGAATTATAATACAAAGGTGTCCGGAATGTGAGTGAAACACGTACTACATATTAACTCGCTTTAACATTGGTCATGTAAGAAATGAGGAAATACGATATGAAGTCCTCATAAATGTCAGAAAGAGTTAATATACGAGTTGAAAAAACTATGGTACTCCTTTAATAACTGGGTTTTAAAAAAATAGACAGTGATCTAGAAATCCTTCAAGCTATTAATTTTAAATTTCCATATCGGTATTATGAAATAACGGATGAAATTAGGGAGCTGATGTTTCAATATTTTACGCATTCGGAAAATGTAAAATAAATTACTTTACGCTACGGGCTATTTTGATGAAAATATGTCAGAAATAATATCAGATACGAGAAAAATTTCATCCGAAACTGAGAAAGTTTAAGTTATTTCAGAAGAGCTCGAGCAATTTTCAAAAGTAAACACAACGGAATGAATAGACTACCGTTATTAAAGATATCTCGGTTAAATTATTCTGTCATTCCTGCTTATCAGAAAATTTAAGAATATTAAAAATGTTAATGGCACTTACCCTTGAGAACTTTTTTTTTAAAAATTATATATGTATATACACATTTTGTATTCGATTTTTTCTCCAGCACATTGATTCGTAATCTTATTATTTTGCACGATTCATTGATATTAATTATATATGGAAAGAAATTCTAATTCCACAATTAACATTGCAAACTATTTTTTTGCCTAAAACTAAGAGAAAAACAGTAAGTTTTTGCGCGGCGAATAAAATAAATTTGTAAGTTATACTATATTTCACAATTTTTTTTTTTTTTTTTTTAAATGGGTTCGTCAACATGAACATTGGCTCAAGAACAACGGAACAGAGAGGAAAGAGAGACTCAAATCTTTACACGATCAGAGATAGCCGACAGAAAGGAATCAAGAGCTAGAATAACCGAAGGAGAAGGAAGGAAAAGAATGAAAGAAGCACAGTATGAAGTGGGAATATCGGTTTGTAAGTGGAAGGAATAAAAAGAAGCTTGCTCAGTTGAAAGAAATGAACAACCGAACATTATATGATCGGGATCAGAAATACATTGATCGCCGGGAGGGTGCAATGGATAATAAGGAGAAGGCACGAGAGAATAACGGAATAATGAGGAATGGAGCAAGCTATGCCCAAAACGCAAGCGGCAAATCGCAAAGAGATTGGAACGGCGCATAGAAGGAAAGTTAATAAACCATGGAAAACGTGGAAGGGAAGGTTGAATAGACAAGAAAATGGAGTTCGGGTTGGAGAATGAGGAGACAAAGGAGTCAGACCACAGTTTGGAATGAGGAGCTGCAGACAGAAGGGTAATATTAGAAGCTGAGAAGGCCGGAAGGAACCTACCAGAAGAGGAAGATAATCGAGCGAATGAGTCAACCAACTCATTTCCCTCGATTCCGGTATGGCCAGGAATCCAAAGGAAATCCGTTTGGATTAAGTGGGAAAGGAAAAGATCGCGAATCAAGGAACGAATAAGGAGAATGATGTAGTCGGTTGAATGAGAGGGGAGAGGAGATGTGATAGTCTGCAGCACACTTTGAGCATCCGACAGGATAAGGAGATTGCGAGAAGCCGATAACAGCAGAAGACTCAACATAAAAGATTGAACAAAAGGAAGGAAGTTTAAAGGACTCGAAGTAATTGAGAGAAGGACAGAAGAAAGCTGCACCAACACCATTGGGTCCCTTGGAGCCATCCGTGAAGATCAAAAAATCGTTGGGGGAAAAAGAGCTATGATTTAACAACGTGAGGAAGAAGAGGTTTGGGAGGAACAGTTGAATAAAAGCAGTTAATAGGATGAAGCAGAGAGGAAAAATTGAAGGAGAAATATCGTAAGTGTAGATATACGGAGAAAACTGGGTAAGACGGTCAGTGATAAGAGATAGAATAGGAGTCTTGTTAGCAGAAAATCGCCACGAACGCAAGATGAAAGAAGGAATAAGAGAGCAAGAGGAAATAGGCAACCGTTTGATGAGGAAACGATAATCCAGGAAGGAGCGTCGAAGGAAAAGGGGAGGAATGTGACACAGGTGGGATAGGAGTAGACATTCGGGCTCCAAGGCAGAGGCGGAGACATGTATCTTGGACCCGGGTGAGTTTAGACAGAAAGGATCTAGAAGAATTACCATAAATATAGGAACAGTAATCAAGAGCAGAGCGAATAAAAGATTTGTAAAACATAAGTATGATCACAGGCTCACCTCCCCAGACAGTGTGCGAAAGGGATTTAATGAGGTTGAGCCTTTTAAAGGAGTACACGAATAAACGGTTGATATGGACATGGAAGGAAATCCGGCTATCCAAAAAAACACCTAAATAACAGAAGGAGGAAATAAGAGGAATTGGGCCATTATTTAAAACGAGGACGACTGAGGAAGGAATAAACGGGCGCAGTGTAAAGACGACAGTAAAAGACTTAGAAGAAGAGAAGAAAAGATGGATGTTGGATAAGGCATTTTCCAATGCAATTAAGGAGATTTGAAGTTGGGAGTTGGCCTGCGAGATGTTGCGATGAGAGGAATAAATGAGGATATCGTCATCAAAGAAAAGAGAACAGGAATTCAAAGACAAGGACGCAATTTTGATAAAATAAATATTGAATAAAGTAGGGCTAAGGCAGGAAGCCTGCGGTAGTCCACGATAGATTAGTCTAGTGGCATCCTGAATGGGAACGGAAGGAGTGACCGTTCGGCAGAGGAAAAGATTAATAATCAGATTTCACAAAAATTAATTTGTATATACATAGATCCCTACTCAAATTCTAAGATACAGCTTTTATTACAATTACTTTAAAAGTTAATCTATATAATATTTATGTAACAAAAAAGAAAAAGAAAAAAAGGAAAATACAAATATTTTTAGGTAAATTGTATAAATGTATTATACATACATACATACATACATACATACACATATATATATATATATATATATATATATATATATGGGTTGTTCAAAAAAGACCGAACTTTCGTCATAAAATCTTTTTTGTAATACTTATAATTTTACATATGTTTGCCTCCTTTAAAGTACTCTCCCTTGTATGCTTTCTGGAACTCGTTTAGTGTGTTGTCTCGGAGTTGTGCCTGCGATTTCTCTTGAATTTCTTCTACACTTCGAAAACAGCGTCCTTTCAAGGTGGATCTTAGTTTTGAAAATAGGAAAAAGTCTGCTGGAGCCATATCTGAAGAGTAGGGAGGATGGAGAAGTACAACTGTTCCATTATTGTCCAAAAATTGGCCAATAAGCAGAGACGAGTGACTTGACGCATTGTCATGATTTTTACTGAGACGCGATGCATGCCAAGTTTTTCTGTCAAAATTTCGTGACACGATACAATGCTGATCCCGACTTCTTCTGCAACCTGCCGCACAGTTAAATTACGATTTCCACAAATCACAGATCGAACGACATTAGTGTTTTCATCATTTGTTTACGTCGAGAATCGTCCTGATCTTGCATTTTCCTTGGTGTCCATGATCTGCCCGATTTCAAACGCGTAAATCAATCATAACACTGTTTACGGCTCTCCTCCTTATGGGCTTGCTGAAGCAATGTCCATATTTCAGAAAAAGATTTGCCGATGTTAAAATTTGATGTTGCAACGTTGCTCTACAAAGTCCTTCATTTCCGCTTTCTCACTATTTCGCAGAGCACTGACTTCACTTGATCGCTTTATTCGTCAACTGATCACACTCCGTAATGCGGTAAGCATCTCATTTTGTTTCGAAAGAGTGTGGTCACGTGTAGCATGACGTGCGAATTTAAATTTTACACCGTTAGGATGCAATTTCAAAAGTTCGGTTTTTTTTTGAACAACTCATGTATATAAGTTTTTAATTTACAGCTTTCGTTTTGGATGTTTGTGATGTTACCAGCCATACAAAATTCATTATTTTTCAGTACAAAATCGTAAATAATTTTAATTAGTTGAGGGTGTGCGTGAGTGAGAGGGTTGCGTGTATATTAAATAAACGGGCACGGTCCGGAATTCGCTCCTGACAAGTTTTATAACTACTGTAAATTTATCGCAGTTATATGTTAAATGCTTCGGAACAGTCTCTTAAAAATTATTAAATTATATAATTTTGTTACGATTATTCTCAAATATTAACAAAACTCGTTGCTATTCAAAATAAAATTAGTAAAAATATAACTACAAAATTTTTAAAAAAATAAAAAAAAAAAAGGATCTTCCCGTTACTTTCGTAAGGAGAAAAATTTTTAATAAATAGAATTTTAATACATTTCCAATGACTAATATTATTTCAATTCATTATATTTGAAAACGCATTTTCAATATACTTGTTAACATTAATTTTTTAACTTTATAAACTTTTTCTTTTTAGTATAAACGTATATATTTAAACTTTTAGGCTATGTGAATGATAAAGTTCAGGGCTCTTTGGAGATCTTCCTTATTAATTCTGCCGATTAAATTTTTGTTATCTGATTGTATGCAGTAGGAATAAAATAATTTTTTTAAAAATAGTATATTCAGTTGTTTGTTCATGTGTTTTCAATTATGACGGAGGAAATAAATCTATTTTGTTAGTTAGTAACAGAGCCGATTCAGTTGCGAAAGAGGCAACTAAAGCGGGTATTAAATTTCCATTCATTTCATCCTTCGACTTTCTAGATAAAGTTAAAAGGGATGGTAATGCAGATTGTTTAGGGCATGTACGCAACGATCGAGGTTTCGGAAAATATTTTTACACTGCGCAACTATCTCTTCCGTCCAGAGCTTGATTTCGTCATATTTATGTTCCGATTAGTTCAATAGATTGGTGACTACTGTACCCAGCCACCGTAGAATGAGTTAAAATTTTTCCAATACACTGTACCGTCTAAGTTTCCATGTGTATATATTCTAAATTTCAGAGAATGTGCTAACAACTTTTTATTAAACTGCGAACAATTTGGTTGTATCTTTTAATGGCCTTGTGATGTGGTATGTAACCTGTATTTTTCTAACGCCGCGCGCTTCCTCAATAATTAACATCTCAAACACCGATTGCAATACGACTAACCGCGACATAACTTCCGCCGTTACATCTTATTCCGATAAAGAAAAGAAGAAAATAACACCAATTCTAAACTTTAAACATCCAACCGAAGAGCAGGGCATACTATTAAACTATCTACCGGAAATAAAAATAATAGACTATCAACAAGCAGTCAAACTGATCGTCAAAGACGCAAAAAACATTATTGCAGCCTCACGCGTCAGTAATAATAAACTTATAGTTTTTCTGGCAAACAAAGACATCGTTAACGATATAGTCCACAGTCACGAGGGAATCAAAATCGGACAACACTTCATAAAGGCTTTAAGGAAAATAATTCTCTCGAATGTAAGTCCAATCATCCCAAATAAAAATTTCCAGCTTCAGTTAGCCTCCCATATTTCATTACTACGTGTACAACCACAACACGACGAATTTGGCCACATTATAGCTGATGACGACAAGTCTATGTTAACACCTCGTTCAAATTTTTTCATATTAAACTACAATGAAAGAAGCTACAGAATATTTGTAACACTGGACGAACTTATATGCTTCAGATGCCATGGAACCGGCCACAAGTGAGACGACTGCTTTTCAAACACTGAATCAGAACAAGATAATTATCCAGTAAGTAACGCTTATCAATTAGATCAAGCCATTCCTATTCCAGCCGACACTAATATATTGCAACCTGCTGAAACTGTTACAAAAGGCGAGACTAAACATTTAGATACAATAATTGATCAAAATTTTTCAGCACTTCCGGCCATCTCCACCTAACCAAATAATGAAAAGCGCCCAGCTCCGTCCATCAGTACCGGCTCCTCAGCTAACTCCAGCATAAACACTGCACCTAAAACCTCCAAAACCGACAAACCCGAGAACAAAACAAATCACACAAAAAAACCAAAAAAAGAAAATACAAATGACTCGGAGGACAGTGTGGAAGAAACAACAGAAGAGACAACCGAAAGATCACTAAATGACATCTACAAGGGCTACGTAAAAAAAATAACAAAGAATAACCTATAGCATACACTGACAACAACAAACTTAATCTGCTATATAGATATGTGCAAAAAGTCGCAAAACGCATACCTCATAGCGACCGAATTCATTAACGATATTACTGGAATAATCCAGCAACTAAAATTCTGTCATGTCCACGTAACCTACCGACAAACAAAAATCAGGATTATGAAAATTATAAAAACCTTAGAAGTAATACTTTCAAACGGATAACCAATAAAATCTAAAATATTTAGAAATGGAGCACGTAATACTTTCGTAGAACGCTAACGGTATACATACCCACCATGAGGATCTACAGATATACTAATCAACAGGTATAATCCTCTCGTTCTGTGCATTCAAGAGACACATGTAACACCGAACAAATCTTTGGTAATAAAAAGTTTCGAGCAGCCTTACACAACATCCAACAAAAATTAAACCATCCGAAAACTGATTTCATAAATATAATCCTTCATAATGCACCACCGAGGGTAGTCTTCCTGTGGGTTCCTGGTCATGCAAAGATACCAGGAACCACATGGCCGATCATGCCGCCAAAGAGGCATCAACAATGCTTCCGGTTCCACAAATTCAGATTCCACCGGTGATATCGAGGAAGCGAGTAAAAAACCTTTTTTGGAAATTATGGCAGAAAAAATTGGCGGAGCAACAAAATCCATCAGATCGCGATTGGAAATTTCAGTCAGAAGGTTGAAAAAATTAAGTGATGCTGTGCCGCCTACGTATCGGCCATTCCATCCTCACACATGCATATATATTTCAGAAGCTTGCTAACATAAAATACTTTTCACTCGTTTGCTGGATGACTGTCATCATGAGTCGTACAAATACATTCAGGTTACTTCAAAGTTTGTTTTTCGATAGCTCTGATGTCATCGCTTTCGTTAATTAAAACTTTCTCATCGTCAAATGAAAACTCCGTAGGATCCGTAATTTATTTTTAAGATTCTTAAAATTAAGAGTAATTAGTTGACCCACCTTCCTGGTTCACTAGTTTTTTTCGTCACTAAAATGGTGTTTGTTTTAAGTCCATTTTTATTTATTTATTTTATTTATTTATTTTATTTATTTATTTTATTTATTTATTTTATTTATTTATTTTATTTATTTATTTTATTTATTTATTTTATTTATTTATTTTATTTATTTATTTTATTTATTTATTTTACGTGTCATATACAGCAACTTAGGTTAGAGACACGGCAATAAATTACAAAATTACGAAAATTAAAAACAAGGAAAAAAAAGAAAATAAAGAGAAATTAATAAAGACTAACAAAATTATAACAGCTTTAACAAATTAGAAGATTTTAGAAATTGAAATAATCGATTAAGCACGGTTTCTTCGTCGCACAACAAATCCTTTCAATCAGATAGTATTGCGTATTGTTTCTGATAGTGTTCATAAACTGTACATTTAATCAGTAGGTGTTCGATAATTAATTAGCAATCACATGTCTGGCACTGGGACGCAGGTTCTTTATTTAATGTGTGTAAAGCGAGTGTGCCTAAGTCGCAGTCTGCATAACGTTGCCTCCTATTTTCGGCTTTCTCGACTTGAGGAAAGCCATGGTTTTTTTCTCTAGAAATGTTAACGAAATATCCTTATATAGTTTACCAAAATTGTCGTTCAACAATCTCTGGTTAACTTAATAATTATTTTAATTTGAAATTACCTCTACTTATTTATTTATTTTTCTGATATTTACTAATTACAAGGGAGAAGTTTTTATGATAAGAGTGGCAATCGTATATTCAGTTATTACTTTTTCTCAATTTATTTTTAAGGAAATTTCGGTAGTTTATTTTAATCGTTTACTGGGCAAAGACTAGTTGACTTCTGAAAGCAAGAATGTCTAGTAATAACAAATACTTATTTCGATATACTTTATAGAAGACGATACACTTGGAAAGATCCAAGTGATAAAAAAAGATATCAGCTAGATTACATAATGGTTAAGAATCGGTATAGAAACCAAACAATCAAAAGCTGTGCATATCCTGGAGCTGACGCAGACACTGATCATTCACTGATAAAAATGATTTCACGCAACCGATTCATGCGGCGACAAATAGGGGCAGTCACGCCTAAATGGAACTTAGTGGCTTTGAACGATAAAGATATAAAAGCTAGACTAATGGAAGTATGCAACGAAGGTATTAGAAAATCAGAGGATAAATGGGAAACCATTGAAGAGCAATGGAGATCAGTTGCAAGGGTTATGAAGAAAACGGCTAAGGAAGTGATTGGCGTCCAACAACAACGACGGAAGCATAAGCCTTGGATTAACATGGATATATTAAACATGATGGAGGAGAAAAGATTTTTTAAAAATATATCATCTGCCGAAGGAAAAAGAAAATACTGTGCATTAAGAAATGCTATAAATCGGGAGTGCAAACGTCTCAAGGAGCAGTGGTGGGGACAGAAATGTGCGGAAATTGAAAAAGATATGGCTCAGGGTCATGTGGACATAGCCTATAGGAAAATTAAGCAAAATTGGCGAAAACGTACAGGGTTACGCAGCCGGGTAATTCATATACGACATGATCAAGTGGCGCAGACAAATCAGGAAATAGGGCACGCATGGAAATCCTATGTAGAAGATCTCTATAAGCAGCCAGATAGTCCCTGGAGATGGAGAAATGTAAATCAGGTAGAAGATGAAGATAGAATATTGAAGGAAGAGTTCGATGCAGCTTTAAAATCTTTACCGAATAACAATGCGGCTGGATTTGACAGTATCCCAGCAGAGCTGTGGAAAAACAGTGGCGCTCAAATTAAAGAGAAACTATTTACTTTGACCTCTGAAATAATGTCGAGTGGGACATGGCCGCTGGAACACTGTCTCTCAGTAATTCTACCCATCCCAAAGAGCAATGCCCCCAAAACGTGTGCAGATTATCGCACTATTAGCCTGATTTCGCATGCCTCAAAAATCCTACTTAGAATAATAAAAAAGCGTCTAGAGGTGTTAATGGATAAATACGTGGGCGAAACTCAATGTGGTTTCAGAAAAGGCCGCTCTACGCGCGATGCAATAACAATGTTACGCATACTGGGAGAACGTATGATTAACCAGGGACGGTGTCTATATGTAGCTTTCATCGATTATGAGAAAGCTTTTGATAAAGTACCGTGGAAAGATTTGTTTTTACTATTAAAACGAATTAATTGCCTCAATAGCTTAATTACAGTAACCTACAATCTATATTCAAATCAAGAGGCTGTGGGCCGGTACAATGGAATGGAATCGGAAAAGATTAGAATTGGAAAGTGTGTAAGGCAGGGGTGCTTGTTATCGCTTGATTTATTTAACGGCTTCGCAGAGTTGATATTGAAGGAAACGTTTAACGGAAATAAATACCGAGTAAAGATAGCTGGTAACAGAATACATGCAATTAAATTTGCCGACGATCAAGTATTGTTAGCGGAAAGCCCGAGAGCGCTGGCAAACATGGTTAGTGGATTATACCCCAAAATGGTGAAGCATGGGATGCGTATCAATATCTCAAAGACAAAAGCGATGGTTATAAGCAGAACGCAGCAGCAAATCCATATCGTGCTGGAAAATAAAGTCATTGAGCAGGTACCTACTTTTAAATACTTGGGACAAATAATAACCCAGAACCTTGATTGTACGCCAGAAATATGTAAAAGGATGGCAATAGGCAAGCAGGCTTTTAAAGATAAATGCTCGCTACTGACACAGCGTGCAATTTCAATGCAATTGCGGAAACAACTCATGAAAATTTTCGTCTGGTCAGTCGCACTGTATGGTGCGGAAACATGGGTGATGAAACGAGCTGATTGTAAAAGATTAGAAGCATTTGAAATGTGGTGCTGGCGGAAGCTACTGCGAATAAGTTGGACGGAGAAAATTAGTAACCAAGAAGTGCTCGATAGAATCGAGGAGAGAAGAATTATACTGGAGCGGATACGTAAAACTCGGCTGGGTTGGTTGGGACATGTGTTGCGGTCAGAACATAGTATAATCGAAATCAGTATCGAAGGAAAAATAGTATGAAAGAGGCCGCGTGGGCGTCCCCGGATGACATTAGTGGACGCATTTTTAAAAGAAACCAACTTACGGAACTACACGGAATTGAAGAGGACAGCAATGGACCGTATTAAGTGGAGGCAAATAGTGCTGGGGCGAATCAGCCAGACGGCTGTCACATGATGATGATGATGATGACTCTTTAGTTTACAGTTCAGCAACCTTTTTTTTCACTTTCGTGCATTAATTTCGGTAAGTTTATTTTCATTTGTCTTTTTCACTATACGAAGAGTTTAGTTGACGATCTATATTGGTTTTTAATTATTTTCTTCCTTAAAATTTAACTATTACAAAAAACATGGTAACTGCTCACTACAACGATATGACTTATATTGAAAATGGTAACCGGAATATACAAGCCCTCAGCCTTGGGTTTTTTCCATTCCTTTTAGTCGTTGTTCAGCTATTTGTCTCTTTCATCAGATGAAGAACTAATCGTTCTCTTCTTCACGCTTCTCGTTTTTGTTTTTCCCTATCTTCTTTTCCTTACTTCCCTGTCACAATACTGATTCTAAATACGATGCAAACCATGTTTTCTTCGAATTTCTAACATAATATATTCAAGTGGTTATGGAAAAGCCAAGAGTGACCCCCCTCCCTCCAAAAAGAAGATAGAAAAAAAGTAGCTCCTGAATTCAATTACAGTTATGTTTTCACCGCAACTATACTAATCGATAACATTCATTTAGTAATGGAGTTACTATTCAACGACGAAAATAGGAAAACGTACATAATATAAGGATAAGGGAGCTAGCTTTTCACCCAACCAAAAACCGAGATAATAAAGACAATATAATCTGAACCTGTGCGCTAATATCTAGTCCTCTTATACAAATCATGCTATTTGGTCACTGGGTCAGAGGTCGTAGTTTTCCACTTAATGCTCAAGCCGAGATGAAACTTACTAGGCAAAGTTTCACATTAAAAAAAAAAAAAAGTTTCTAATATCTTTGAAGCAACTAACTGTTACAGTAAATTTATTGATGTCGTAATTAATGCTGCAACGAGTGCTATATCGAGGCACGGACCCCATGCTGAATAAAAGAATGCAAAACCTCCAAAATATGAAAACAGCACCAACAAAGCAACATTTGATACGCTAAATCGAGAAAAAGTGAGAAGTGTTGGTGAGCTGCACCGGGGAGTTTATGAACTTTACGTATTTAGCGTGAAATTAAACCTTTAATGAAAGAAAGATACACAGAGGAATTAATAAGCACGATGTACGTAACTTCGCGAATGAAACGCTTCAGTGCGTATTTGAACTAATATTGGATACTTAGAATTTTCCAACTCCAAACAAACCAATAAACTACACAAACATTAAGATGGTTCAATTTACATATATTCTCTCAGTTCATCAAGCTGCGTTTACTGTTCTTTAGAATAATAAGACGCTCATTAGAACGAGATGTGCTCATTACGCTATTAAAACTGCTATTGCTACGCTGCTGATTGAAACAGCGTTTCATTTCGGTCATTTTATATAACAAAACGAAACATTTCGTTCAAAAGCGGTCTTTTTTCAGCTATCACAAAACCGGTTTCATCCTTCAAATCGAAACCTTTGGTGTAATTAATGGTTAAATATTGACATTTTTTTCTAATTTTCGTTAGTAACATAAATATAGATTCTCTAAAACGTGTGAAACCTTTTTAAATATCTACATTTTTAATATTAATAGTATACTCCCGACGTAGTAGTAGGTGTTTTTAAGTAATTTCGTATAATCATAAAAAAATATTCATTTTTTTTTTGGGGGGGGGGATGTTAAAATCAAATATACTCCTTGATTTTTTAGAAATACGATTAAGTTTTTAAATCGACAATTTATTTCGAGGGAAAAATAAACTTATATGTATATCGACATAGTCTTAGTTCGAGTGGGTCAGATAATTTTACATTATAATTTTGTTATTTTAAATTGTTCCAATTTTGTTTTGAACTTTTTCACATTTTTTGTTTCGTTTCCTTAAGGGGAATTATTGATTGTGGTTATTTTTTTTATTTATTTATTTTTATTGCAACAGTACTTCTACTGGATCGCGTCAAATGTAGTATTCGCCCTTGTCTGAAATTTTATAAAGCGTAATAAATTTCAAACTACCGCAACACTTTGAAAAATTGTCGCTGCTTTAAAATTTCGAATGACAGACATGTTGAAATTTCATGCTCGGATTTATAGAGAAAGGGAAAGTTGAGATATGGAGCGAAACAAGAGAACTGAAAGTCGTTGCTCGTTTGCGGACGATAAATTGATTCATCTTTCATCCGCACATATTCCTTTTCACCGTTCTAAATTTAACTCGATTATAGAGCCTACATCTCACCTGACGGCAGCTTCGTTCGTTGTCATTTAGCCCAGAGACTAAGTGTATTTTTCGCCTATTCAAAATATGTACCATAACCCCTAACAAAAGCGTTTCCTAAATGCATCTTTTCGTTGTTACGAAAACAATGCCGATATCGCCGAAAAAAGTACGCACCATCTTCCTAGGGTGCGAAAAAAAAAGTTTTTTCGGGTGGTGAATTCTGGACAGAATATAAGAAATACCTAGTTGTTTTTTTTTATTCGTTAGTAATTGTGTCAAGGGGAAGAATAGTTTCTTTTGATAATAACGAGAGAAAATAATTGAGATGAAATTTATTTGCGGGAGAAATAAAAATAAAGTGGAATTTTTGATATGTTTCAATTTCTCCGCCAATAATAATTATTAACGAAAGCGTCCTATGGAAGCAAATATTACGTAATTACGCCCTGCGATTGCAAATGTTACGTAATTATGCCCTGCGATTGCAAATAATACGAATAATTTGTCAATCCTTATTGTTCGATAAATTGCTGTTTTTGAAATAATTCGAATACCCGAGTTGTATGTTCATTTTTAATTGATTCAACATTCAGCCTTCGATCATTTTTTGATCAATTTTTGTATTATACGTACCTAAATAAGAAAGAATCCCCACCTAGAGGTTTTTAAATTTTAGTCGAACCTGTACAAATAAAAAAAAAAAAAAAAAAAAACGCAACAAAGAGAACATAGACCAAATTTTTAATACGCAGAAAAAGTATCAATTATGATTTCAGTCTAGAGACCCACCTACAAGTGTGCCAGCTGTAAGTGAATGTTTAAAAAAATTCGAGTAATACTTTTTGACAATGAATTGATCTTGTTTATATGAAATATATATATATATATATATTATTTTATTTTTTTCAATAAACAAGTATTTTTCGTAAAATTACACATAAACTATATGATTAAGGGATGAACAATTTAAAACATATAATGTTTACTGTAATAACATAGCGTACACTTGGGGAAATCTTGAGGTATTGAGTGGCACGTAGAAGAATCTATTATCAGAATCACAAAAATCCATCTACAGTTTTCGCTACTAATTATTTAGTTGTTCTCCCGTGTAATATTGTTCATTAACATCGAGAGGAGTTTTTCTTGATTTTCGAAACAAATTTCCGCTAGATATTAGTGCGTGATTATGACATGTCACTTTGCCAGCGGAATCCGGCTGTTCTATAGCAAATTTATCAAATCGGTAAGTGGCTCCTTATTATTTTCTCGCCGATTTAAGCGAACTTGTCAATACGTAGAAGTTGAAACGGGACAGCAAAAACGTCCTTCACAATTTTTCGAGAAATGAGTAGAGCGGAAGAACCACGAACTCGGCTAATAAGGGTTCGGCGAGAAAAATCGTTAGATCAGCGAAAAGAAAATAATGGCTAAATGAGCGAAGTCGGGTAGAGGAGGGTATAAGAAAATATCAGGCTACGGCGTGGCTGGAGGGAAATCTTTTAAATACTTTTTGTCGGTTTGATAAAAAAGGCCGTTCGACCGATGCCGTCTCCGTTCACTCGCCCCGGTCGATTCCAGTTTTAAATACTCGTCGGAAAGTTTTCAGCTACGAACATTCCGAGCGCTAGAATAATCATATTCTTTTTCAACTTACTTAATTCAGTCGCCTATTATCTCTAATAAGTTGCTGGAATTTCCAGAGCCGCAGAACTATCTGTGGAAAGTTTTCGACGAACCCGGTTCTTCCGGACAAACATTTTTCCACTTTACATCTCTCTCGCGTTGGCCGACAAGAGCTTGTGAAAATGAAACTTTTCACGTGATTGACAAAATGCCAAGCTAACCGGAGCGCTTCATCGTTCATGCGGTTTCCCACCTAAAACTTTCTTTAATTTGCCCTATTTTGCAGAGTTTTCCCTTATTTTTCGCCTTTTTTCCGATGTTCGGCTCAAGAACGAATTTAAACGAAATTTGAACGCACAACTGACAACGGCAGATTACATCCCGCTCGAACGGTTTAACTTTCGGCGAGAAAAATCATCGTCGGTGACTGTATTCTAATATAATACTTGGATTCTCATTTCGATAGCATTCGTTTGATAACGTTACTTGTAATCGAATCTTTTACGTCAGCTTTTGTATTTAAATGCTTGTATGCTTCGTTAAGGCAGCCGTTAACTTTTTTAACGCGTTTAAATATCGATACAGAGAAAAAATCGTATTTTTCTGCGAATACTCGATTATCATCGAAGTTTATTAAGCAGGTCGCGAATGTTGCGTTGATATTTTTAAAATACATGTATAATCAAGCCAGCAGACAAAACACTCGAGTGTATTGTTCACCACATATTAGCCAACACCATGTCAGCAACGCCTACTAGTCGCACTAGTTTCAATCTGTTATGTAGGATTTATATAAAGTATCACATAACTAACTGGTCAGCAGCAAGCACCATCAGCGGACCACCTTGAAACTCGCCAAACAAGTTTCCGCTGGGACAGCTTCCTCTTAAGCG
Source organism: Icerya purchasi (assembly GCA_039619475.1). Lineage (NCBI taxonomy): Eukaryota > Metazoa > Arthropoda > Insecta > Hemiptera > Monophlebidae > Icerya > Icerya purchasi. Next base: position 92,270,484 of record CM077116.1, on the reverse strand, counting down.
TACTTCATTCATTTTTAAACTGCTTACAGTGAATTATCCAAGTCACTCCTTCGGCTTTACCCAACCTGAAATAACTGGGTACCGGAGAAGTCTGGGAAAGTAAAGGAGCCTGAGAGAAGGGAATTAACTCCTCTACTTTCATCAATGCCGCTTGACTGGATATATTATAAACCTTAAATTCATAATCCGCGACACCTTGTCACTTTACTTTAGCATAAAGATATTTCAGTATTAAGATATTGAGATATATTTTAGTGTTGCGATGTTTTAATATCAACGAGATCAAATCATAGCTGCCACTTGACAGCGACTCTTCAAGTATTATGCCCAATCAACTGTTGATTCGTTTTGGTGTAAGTACGCATATCAGATTAGTCTTCCATTTCCAATTAAACTAGTCCGACAGTTGAGTATTCTAAGTACCGGACATTACTCCGCCATCATCTTGTAGTTTAACAATCAAAAGGATTAGCCGAAAACGCAATATTTATTATTGCTGCAGCTGCTCTTTTCATACTGATGATTATGACGATGATGAAAATCCTCGGGGGTCAGATGTATCCAATGAAGTCCTGCATAGGGAAGAAACGGGACCTATTACTAAACGTTAGAAAGACGAAAGTAGCCTACACATTAGCGTGGCATGCACCGGAATGAAAAAAAAAAATATGATTAAATACAATTTTTTCAAGGGCGGAAAAATCGCAGGTTGAAGAGAACGCAGACGTCAACGAAATGGATGAATATAGGGAAAATAGCCAAGCCCGGAAGTTTCAGAATGTAACGATAGTCAGCCTTCATCGAGACGACACCGCGAACAGTAGATTACGATGATACAAGTGCGTAGTTATGCGAAATAGGTCAACTTTATACATTTTTATAATTATGGTACAGACATCGGTTGAGCGAAGATGATGCGGAAAAATCCAATAGACTACATAGATAGGACGTAATTAAAAATATAATTCTGAGGAACGACACGTAAACCGAGAGAGAAATTTACCGCTAGAATTATAAAATATATGTATACAAAATCGGTTCTCCTCATCTGACTGATGCGCACAAAATGGGGTATATCAGATGTGTCAATGATGCCAACATCAGTTAAACGAAAATGATTATGACATGAAATAACTATGTTCATTAAACGATCATGCAGGGTAAAATTAATATTTCAGTTGCAAGACTACTATCGAATTAACTGTTAACCAACTAGCCCAATGAATTTTTGATAAAGGATGGAAATGGGACGACAATAAGGGCGTTAAGTGTTCAGCAAATAGCAAAATAAATTGCTAACTAATCTTCAGCTTTAGTTAGTTGCCAGATCCCCCCAAGACTAGATAAAATGTGTAAGAAAACACGTGAAAAGTTTACTTATTATTTAAAAAAAAAAAAACAAAACAAAAACGTAATTTAAAATAACGTACTGAAGTCAAATCATAGTTATTTGATAATCGGAAATAGAGACCATACATTACCCAAAGGGTCGTCCATATACATATATTGGACTTCTCTAATGACTCGAAAGATAACAGAAATAAATTATATAAGTAAAACGTTTAATTATATAATTAAACCAGTATACGAAGCCATTTGTATTCACTTTGACGTACGGATATTTCTATCATTGGCTCTAATCCTCGGGATTATTTATAATTTAACTAGATGAGAAACAATTAATATATATTTATTTTTTTTTAAATTGAATTAGCGATCATTTTTAGACCGCGGTTATTCCAACTGCTATTTCAGGTTGATATTGCTATTTCGAATAAAATATCTTATTTTATAGTTTTTTTTTTCTTTTTGTAAGCACTTTTAATACACACGCATCTCCAATTCATGTGGATCACATGAATATTAAAGTAATTTAATTAATGCGATCTGCTATACAGCGTAACAGATAGTGAACCAAGAAAGTTTTAAAAAATTATTCTAAAGGACGGTCCGCTGTTGCAAAAGCTGTCACTGAAATTGTCAGATTTTTCCTCCGTTGATTATGCTACAAATAATGTCTTCCCTTATCTTTACATCCATTTAGACACAATTGAGACTTATCTCATTTGGAAAATAAAAAAATTTCATACCATTTAATTCATCTTTTGACCTAAAGTGAGCGGCTATTAAGAGATACACGATAAAAAAAAAAAAAGGAAAGGGATCAAGTAGAAATGCTTATTTCTTAGAAGATGTACCCTTAATTACTTTGCTAAATAAATGGAAAATGTTTAGAACAAACTGGCGAGAAAACGGTATGCTTGATAATTCGCGCCAGTATCTAAAATAACACTCCTTTCGGTGTATCGTCACGAATGAATGCCGATTAGTTTTTGGTAATCGGATTACATTCATCGGTGTATTTAACTGATGATAAATAACCGAAGTTTCTATTTGTGTTTATAATAATCAGGGCAGCGAACGAAGAGAATACTGAAATTTATAGACCGTCCGGCTTTACAAAAACCGACTTAAGCGAGAAATAATTTACAACACATTTTTAAATTGCCTCTGAAACTGTTCAATTGTTTTTCTCGCACAAGCGATTTTTACCCGTCAGTAATAAAATTAACGTTGCCGACTTCGTTGAAAATTTTGACAAGTTCATCGATTTACAAAAAATAAATTCAAATGATGTTTTAAGTATAACAATCCAATAAATGCGACGAACGGTAACTTTCTGATGTAAATAAACAAATAACAAAAAAGTGAAACACCGAATTTAGCTGTACAATTTATGCGGAAAAATATGAAGATATCTGCAGATTTGAACTGAAAAAACTTCCATCGACAATTTTACATTACCCGAACGGAAGTCAGCAATTTGTTCAATGAGCGATCGGAATATTAACAGTTAGACTAGTGGCAAATCGTCGATTTGCAAATATAGTTATATCGAAATTAGGGATATACAAAAAAATTTAAAAAGCGATGTCAACGTTTACTTCTTTTTGGCGTTCTCTTTAAAAGCAAAATCAGAGACTCTCTGTGAAAAGTTAACGATTGAAATTTAACTGCACTTAATTACGACAGACGTTGATTGAGGAATCGAGTAAATATAATTATTCTACGAACTCCGATTAATATGTAATAAGAGGAACGTAGGAGAAACGAGAGTAGTAATTCTTTTAATGGACAAAGGTGAAAATTGTCATTGCTATTTATTTCTTTAGTTTAGAATTTTTCCGAATCTCACGCGATTAACGGCCTAAAATAATTTAATTAGTACTCTGTTAAATGGCGGTGAACTAGTTTTATCTGCTCCAGAAGGATACTATTTTTTTTTTTTTTCATTTTTATATACGATTTCGCTTCTTTTTTCTTTTTAATGTATTAACAAAGGGGTGTGGAGAAAAATATCCCATGGTAAACATCGTAGAATTTTTGGAAGACATAGAACATAAAACACAGATATTTGGCGTAGTAACTGTAAAGTTTTGGAGCCGTTCAACTTAACTGATAAACGACCTCACCCGCTCTCCCCAATAGACCCGCCTGAAAATATTAGTGCGAGCCTTACACCCCAGCCAGCGAATAAAAAACTTAATTTGGCCCTTCCAGAACACGAAGACCATGGAATAAATCCCGTACCTCACCAGTCGCAAAATTTATTTTTGCCCCCATCCAACTTTTCAGCGAAGCAGCTGCCTAAATCCAACCTGTCCACCCTACAGAGAATCGAGTAAGTAACAGTCCAAGTCAAGCATCTGTTCGATGAACATCAATCATCGTTTACAGCCGATTTTAATGGATTCAAAGATTTTATCAGTAACGTCTTGACCATCAAGGATTATATTAACTTTGCTAGGGACTTCACCAAAGACAGAGATGGTCTATTATACATGCTAGCCACCACAAAATCCCATTCTGAAGGAACAGAAAGTGAAATACAGGTTCACCCGTATCATACGAATATTAAGCGAAGTGGGTGAAGACCCTTTGGGACACCACAGTGGCGCGATCACGGACTAACAGGGTACACCACTTTTGAGGCGAGGAAGATAGTTTTAGCCACGACGCATCCAAAGGATATTATGCGGTGGAACTGTAGAGGCCTCTACAAACATATAGAAGAATTAAAGCTACTACTGTTCAGTTATGATCCAACCATAGTTTGCTTACAAGAAACACATCTAAAATCAGCACATTCCCCCTGCTTTAAAGATTACACTGTCTATCGATCCGACTACAGGCAGAGTTCAGTAGCGGAGGAGTCACCATATTGGTAAATAACAGTTTCGCTTCTCAACAATTAATAATATTGAATACCACATTACAAGCGATGGCGGTCCAAGTTACAATCACTCCCCTTTTCCTCTATAAATATTTGTAACTGTTACTTTCCTCTTTCCGCAAGGATTACCCAAATGCAGTTAAATACACTGCTATCTTAGATTGGATACCCAACACTTTTGTTGGGTGATTTTAATGCTCATTCCCCATTGTGGGAATCCACACGTTACAACGCTCATGGAACGATAATCTCCAACTGCCTCTTGAACAGTAACCTCCTGTTACTTCCTCCCTCCTCATATACTTATTTCAATTTTTCCTATAATTCTTTCTCTACTTTAGACCTTGCTTTTCCATCGGTTGCACTATTCCCCTTTTTATCAAGTATCATACATTGAGACCTTTGCTCTAGCGACCGTTTCCCAATTTTCATCAATATTCCTCCCAAGGTGCCGAAGGCGAGAGTAAAGCGGTCGGTTAGGCAATTTGACAGAGCAGATTGGGACAAATATAAGTCAGGATTTATTGTCCCACATCACTTCTCACTAATGGTAGAGGAGAACCTATAGAAGCTAACGGAAGCAATTAACACTTCCGCTGTAGCATCTATTACACTGACATCATACACACAACGTAAGCGGGTACCTTGGTGGTGCCCAGAGATTAATGCAGCCATTTCTGAGAGGAAAAGAGCTCTCTGTAAGTACAAGACCACCAAATTACTCAGTGATCTAGTGGAATTCAAAAAGCGCAGGGCCACATCGATGTTACTTATCCGGACAAAGAAACGCCAGTCCTGGATATCTTTTGTCTCTTCTATTACAAAAGATACATCCAGCACTGTTATGTGGAGAAAAATTAAGTCTCTCAATGGAGCCTCGAATCATTCTTTAACTCCTGCGTTACTCACAAATGGCTCGCTGATCAAAGAAGAGCCTCGTCGCCCTCCTTATATAATCCTCCCTTTGCGGCCCTGAAACTAACCGTGAAACAACAATCAATATCTTTTAATTCCGACGAAAATGATTCTTTAAATTTTCCCTTTACAATCCATGAGTTAAATCATCAACTGAATAGCGCACCTGGAGTTGACTCCAAACATTCCTTTATGCTCAAACATCTTCCTACATCTGGTAGATTATTCTTGCTCTGCATCAACAATCAAATTTGGCCTTCTGGTTTTATTCCACAATCCTTAAACACAACTCTCCTTATCCCGATTGTCAAGTCGAACAAAAACCTATTCTTTCATCAAAGTTATAGACCCATCTCGTTGATCTCAGTCCATTCTGAGGTAATGGAGAAAATGGTGAATCGACCGCTCTATTTCTATCTTGAATCCAAGGAAATCCTTTCTCCAATCCAAGCAGGCAGCCGAAAATATAAATCTGCACTCTTTCATCTTCTTAGCCTACAAAGGCAAACCTAACAGCCCATAGCAGATCACAGTATCTCTATTCGGTATTTTTTGATATAGAGAAAGCTTACGACCACATAAAGCGATATGGAGTGCTTAAAAAGCTGAGGAACGCCGGAATTAGCGGTAGTATGGGCAATTTTATCCAGAGCTTCCTCAGTGATAGAGCTATTCAAGTGATAATAGGCTCTTCAGTATCTTCATCCTTCACGACTGAAAATGGAATTCCACAGGGTTCGCCTTTAAGCGTGACCTTGTTTATCTTTTATATAAACGATATAGTAGATTGCATAAGGCCGCCGGTAACAGCCTGTTTGTTCATCAATGACCTCAACATATCTGTTCCCTCAAACATTCCCGCTAATGCGATGTCTACCCTGCAGTCAACGATCAATAGATTATAAAACTGGGCGGAAACGAATGGCTTGGATTTCTCATCTTCAAAAACTGCATGTGTCCAATTTCTAAAGAAGCGTCGTCCTATTTTGAATTCTGATATCAGCTTCTACCTAAAACATGTACCTATCTCATTCCTTCCTTCGTTCCTGGGTCTAATGTTCGATGAGAGATTATCGTGGGCTCCACACATGTCAATCCTTCAGCGTAGTGTTGCATGAAATCCTTGTCCATCTTGAAATGTTTATCCAACCACAAGTACTATATAGATCCGATTTTTATCAGTATGTAAAGCTCTTAACTTAAATACACTCTCATGCGGTTGTCAGGTGTATTATTCTGCTGATAAAACACTTCTAAAATCTATCGATCCTATTCATAATACTTCTCTGCGTAGCATACTTGGGGCGCACCGAACTTCTCCTTCGTTGGGCATTTGTGGTTTGGCGGGCCTTCCTCCTTTGTCTATTATTCGCGATTATCTCACCTTTCGAGATTCTTTTCGTTATTCCTTACCATATCAATTTTCCATCAGTAACTCCCAAATCCTATTCCCATCCTTTTCTGGCGATCCATTGGTCAAGGCTGCAACTTTTCTTTCTAAGGTAGGCATAAATTGGAGCGACCATCATGTTAATCCGACCACTATAGCGCCTTGGGATCATGTCCCAACATCTATAAACATATCTTTAGCAGATTCCTTAAGAACATCTAACCTTTTTATCACCATGTCTCAAGTAGTATTAAATAAACTCGCCTCCTTCCCTAACTACATTCACATGTATACAGACGCAGCTAAAGCGAGTCCTACTAATTTTCCTTCACCAACTGTATGCGCTTATGAAATTGGAGGCGTAATGTGCACCGACCGCCTAAACGAGACTACTGCTCTATTTTAGAGGCAGAAATGTTTGGGATCCTTCTTTGTCTTGAGACATATACTTCCAGCCCAGCGTCTGAAATGCCCTTCTTATTGCCGATTCACTTCAATCTATCAAAGCCATCCAGAGCCCATACAGTTGAAACTCTCTATTAATTAAAATAAGAAACCTTTTATTCCAACTTTCACAATCTTAGGTATCCGCACTGTCACACAATTACGTCTTTGAAGAATTTCCCCCTCCGTCTATTTGTCTTCTTTACGGGTTCATGGCCTCGACAACCGTAGAGTATCTGCTGAAATAGTGCCGGCATACTTTCCGTACTTCTAATCATACCTCACCCCACCTTCTGTTGTCGAACCACCCGGATTGTGTTCGGGGAGTGTTGAATTTTGCAGCATCGAACAGACTGCACCACCGTCTGTAATTTCCAGTGAGCCTAGGTGCCGTAATAGCTCGGGTAGTTACACACGGCGCCTAGATTTATATTTGTAAATTTATAAAAAAAAAGAAAAACTGTAAAAGATAAATTAAACTTGTGTGGCTGGTTCGCCACACGAGTGGACACGAACCGTTTTACGTGAGTGTGGTTCGTGGGACGAAATAAAGAAACAACTTATATTAAAATTTTGGAGGGGGAAAAGCGATCCGCTGTAAAAGAGCGTTAGTAGTCATCTAGTGATCGATGCGAATACAATCAGGATACGGAACTGTATCTCATCCGTTGGATGGATACAGTAAAATATCTAGACCCGCCGATTGACGATGAATAATTCTTTAGGGTAATAACGAAAAAATATCCTAGAGAAGTTCAAAACTTATTACTGGTAATGAAATGCAATTCACTTAGGGAATTGTAATGACAGCATTACAAGTATTAATAGACAAGCCCGTATACAGCCAGATCAAATGAATGTAGGAAAACAAGATGCGAGATGCTCACGTATTAACAATATTTGAATTACACCCTGGGAGAATTACAGAGACAATGTCGGAAAGAGGCCTGAGTCAGGGATAAGTTCGGGTAAGAGAGCCGACCGAGGTGAGTGTGTATCCGTGTTACACGGATACCAACTTATAGGAGAAGGGTCACTCTCCTAATTAGCGAAATTAAAGTTCGAAAAAGTCGGTGAGTACAACTATTACAGAGGTTTTTTGGATCACTGTTATAGAAGTCGGATCACTAGACAAATTGAATCGGGTATAGCGAGAAATCTAGCGAAACTAGGCGATAGGGTGCTAATAATGGTTGGGTATACAGACCTAAATTGCAGAAGGACTGCAGAGCAGATGTATTCCGATGTTACGCGGTTACTAGAGCTACTGTGGTCGAAAGGTGTTAAAGAAATTATCCCAGCAACGACTATTCCGTTAATATCTCGACAAAAACTTCAGTCGCATTGGGAAAATTTGGATGAATTTAATAACAAAATTCAGTCGGTGTCTAATGATAGAATCAAAATCATAAACTTGGATAGGGAATTTTCACAAACAAAATCTGCGAATAAATCTAATTCCCCAAGCCGGATGTGTGTCGAGAGTTTATACAATCACAATTTTCGTGACCGCCTCCGTAATCTTAGCCGTCAAGGTATAGACTTATTATTTGCACGTTTAAGATAGTTTTTTCGGCGAGACTGATTGTGAGTTCAATAGACGCTCAAATGGCTCAGTCGGAATCTCGCACAATTGAGACTGCAGTGTTCAATATTAATATGTGTCCTTCTAGTCATCCTCAGAGAAATCAAAATTATTCTATTCAAAATGTAGACCAATTATGCGATAAAAAAGTTTTTACGAATAAAAATAGTATTTTAAAAAATAAAGCCGTTACACTATATATAAATATTAACATTGGCGATTACGAACTTAAGGCCATTATAGGCACGGCCATAGATGTCGACTTAAGTTATAAAGTCAGGTGTCACGGTAGTGTTAACTTATTCCCCACTCTGTCCGCGAGTAATATAAAAATAATGGGAGCATGGGAGAGACCCAGAAAAGTAGTACGCATTCAATCTTTAGTTGCCATTAATATAGCGAATTATGAAGCCCCATCCGAGACTTACTTTCTGAGGTTGTGACCTTTCCTGTATCGGCTACGTATGAGAGTCACGAACAGATCGTCGCCTCCGTCAGAGATCGCATAAAAACACATAACGAAAACGTCGATTAAAACGTGATAGCAGAAAAATAAAAAGAATACCAAATAGGTGATAAAGTTTATATAAAAAATCATGTCAAATAAACCGCGAAAACGAATGCGAAAGTTATTTGTAGGTCCATATGAAGTATGCGAAAGAATAATAAAAATGCTTATCGTTTAGTAAATGTAGTCGATAGAGACGGTATAGTCACTCGAAACATCATAGATTCTAGACCAATATGGGAAAAAATAATAGTAAAAAAAAAAAATTAATTAAAAAATAAAATAACAATAAGAAAAAATAGAGGTATACATAAAAGTTTCAGGTTATGGTTTGTTTTTGAAAAGTTTGGTTATCTTACGGCGGACTACCGATTATTATTTTGTTTTAAATTTTATATATCGTTACGTATTTGTTCAGCGGTCGTTATTTATGTTTATTGTTGCCCGTTCGACTTCAGGCAACCGTATTGCGATAGTCTTGGCGAAGTTCGTGTATTATTATTAGTAATATTTGTATTAGCGTTACAATCAATTTTATTATTCAGATGGCGTCCTGGCCCGAATCGGTTAAGTTCATTTCACCCCGGTCTCCTTCCGGTTGTTTATTTATTTATTTATTTATTATCCTCTCTCTTCCTTTTCCTTTATTTTCCCATTTCCTTTTCACTTTTTTTCTTTTTTATTTTTACATTTGCCCATGGGTAGTTCCTTGCGAGCCAGTGACATTGTGGACACTGCAAGGCAGTTGTGGCCATAATGATGACTGGAGTCTCGCCGGGTACTCTTATAGGCAATTTCTTGGCCGTTGGTGTTGTGGGCACTGCGAGGAAATTGTGTCCATGGTGTTGGCTGGTAGTCATATTTTCCCTCTTTTAACTAATATATATATAAACAGGGCGTTCTGAGTTGCGCATGTTCAACTTTGAGTACAACTTTCCAGCTTAATGTGCGGTTATTTTATGGAATTAATCGATTAAAAGTTTCCATGGAAAGAACGTGGCTAAAAGAATGTTTTTTTTTTTTTTCCATTATATTATGTAACGATTTGTTAAGTTAATAATAAAATACGGAGGGAATTTTCAGGATTTCAAGAAGTTTTGCTAAAGATGTGCCCGTTGAATGAATAATTTAATTACTAGATAAAATATTTGTAACAATGGTTCCAACCATACATGTTAGACCCCTCTGGAGTGTGAAAAATTAAGGGTTTTCTTTAGGGATTTCTTCCTGCTCTACTAATGTCAAAATTATAAAAATCGTTTTAGGCTTTTATTAAGTATATAATGAGGTATATAGGGACATTTTTTTTCAATATAAAATAAAAAATGGCGCTTATAAAAACATATCGAACTCAGACTCTTTTTTTTTTTTTTGGTTGACTGGTACATTATAAATAAAAAATTATTTTGTTAATTTTTTATGATCAAAAAGGGAAAAAAACACATAAATGTCGTTATTTTTAGTGGTATAATAAATTTTTAATGTCCACCACGGGGAACTCCCGAGTTATAGCTTAGCATCTTATGGGTGATGAGAGCAATCTAAGGTTGTAAATTATCGATTTTCTAGTGAATTTCTATGTCCCAACCTACGCTCACTTTTCCATTCCTTCTGCATTACCAGCTTTTCCACTTTTACTTAATAAAAAGAGAGAGTGAGAAGAACATTTAAGGATTTTACAACCCTGCTGGTTAAGAGACTAAAAAGCAATATCCATTTCAGGCTGAAATTGGATCTTGTTCACGTTTGTGTCGCTTTTTATTATTCAGCAATATAAGCTTCGTACACAGATATTTAATTCAGATTATTCGAGAGAAATATTACCATACGATCTGTTACAGCATTATAGAGTATATTTCAGTTGGCGTTTTGTACATGTATAAGTAGATATATAATGTTCCTTCTGGGATATAGTTCCAATTTTCGCCCCCAGGGGATGTAAGAGTGCTAGTGTCACATTAGTATTGTAGTAGTATAAGAAATTATATGCAGGAGCGCTAATGTCACATTAGTGTTATAGCTTTACAAGGAACTATATCCTCGCAATGAATCCTAAATAGTACAAAATTATGCAAGAGCGCTAGTGTTGCATTAGTGTTGTAGCAGTACAAAGAACTACACCCTCACAATGAAGCATTCATAGTACTAAATTATGCATGAGCGCTAGTGTCACACACTAGTAATAATGTAGTATATGAAGCTATCTCAGTAAAATAAAGCTCCTTAGTCCTACATACTTTCTCTGCAGACAGCAGTACTGGAATACTCATTGCACAGTAACAGCAATTGACCAAAATAGAGATTAGGGGAAAGGCTTTAACCAGCCTCCTTTAAATTTTCCCAACCCTATACCAAATCCACTGTTTTTGTGTGTTTGCATGTCTGTTGATGATACATCTACCATTGCTTAACCAATATAATAATTTGCTAACCAGCGCTAGATGTTTATATTTGTATATGCTTTGAGAATATGTTTTACTGTTGACTAGCCACCTTTAACAGTTTTTGAACCCCCTACTGAATCCACTGTTTTTGCATGTGTATGCTAATATAATTTGCTAACCTAATATTACCATGTCTCCTGTGTTTGTTCCAACCAAATATGTAGTTAAAAATGGTCTGATGTGTTGATTAATTGGAATTAGTCTAATATTTTCCAGCAAGTTTGTTTGTGCATATAATTTGATATATATTTCATATATGTTTGAAGCATCTGTTGTGTTTATGTGATTTAAAAGTTGCATTGATGCATATCTAACCGAACTAATTGTGATGACAATGTGTATGAGGAGATATGTCTCAACATACAGATTTTTTGATAGGTATTCACATACATCCAGCCAAAATAACCACAGTACCAAACATTCTTGGTGGTTTATTCTTGTTCAAGCCTATATGTTTCTAGTGTGTTGCTTTACATATGAGCACTCAGAGTGGATGATTGATAAGACTTGTTGTCCACTAACCTGTATTACTATTCAACTGTCTCAACTGCAGCAAAGGCTATGTTTGATATTTACCAGAGTTTCTTTTTGACATGTGTTGTGTCTACTATTTAATTATGCACAGCTCTATGAAATTTTCAATGTATGAAGAATAAAAACCTTCCAACATAATAACATGTGTGCAGCTGATATGCATTATGTATGTTTGATACAGTATATATGGGATGTTATAGCTTAATGGTATGCATGTGAACAATGATGATGATGTTAATTGAATATGTATGTATATGTGTACATTTTCTACTGTAATGAAGTAATATCTACCCAAAAACATTTGCTGGTGTGTGAATGTTAAATGTTTAACAACAACATATAAAAACTAATTTGGTTCACTCATATTATAACTGCAATGCAATGAGCCAATGCCTGCATATAGATGCTTGTACTTCCACAACACTAATGCAACACTAGCGCTCCCACATCCCCTGGTGGCGAAAATTGCAACTGTTTCCCAGAAGGAACATTATATATCTACTTATATACATGTTTATAAATACTTAGTTAATTAATGGTGACTGATAATTAGGAGCACTTACCGTTTGCGTTCAAGGTAACTGCTGCCATTTTACTGGCTTCTGAGGCAGCTGATGAGTTCCTGGACGTTGACGCTGGACTCAGACTGCTGTAAAGATCAGCATCGGTAGGGTGCAAACGATTGCTGTAGTGGTAAGGATGTTGAGTTCGGTGTTGATGTATACTGTTCAAGATTATGTTGCTCGACGTTCGAGAAAGTGCTTTTCGTTGCCGGACAGCCTCCTTGTATATCCTGCAACATCATCAAGGAGAGTAATTTTACAGAAGTTGAAATAAAATTCTGATTTTATCAAGGACACTTTTTTTAATTCGCAATATTTCGTCAACCAATTTATACTATCTTTTGAGTTAAAAAAATATGTACTATAAATTTGGGATTTTTAAATTCCATTCTTGTGAAATTTCTCCATCTCTCTCTTCCCCTCCTTATTATATCTTTATTTAAGTTTGATGAAAGTGTAAATAAATTGTACGTTTATTATTCGAACTCGAATTGTAATAATCTAGAACATTACCGAAATTGAAGGATTTTATTTTCGAAATAGATATCATATTGTACGGATTTTCCATTATAATATCTAACTGATTTGCTGCTAAACCGTCCGTTATTTAATCTGATTAAAAAGTTCAACCTTGATTTTGTTATTGATGTTTTTATTATAACCTAGGTGACGGTTTTTTTGCGTCATTTTTATGCATAAATTTTCACATTTTTTCTATGCGATGTCCATCATGCCTTCTTCGAATGTTGCTCACTTTCTTCAGAACATGAATATGCGTGCAAATTAGTTATAAACGGTAAAGTGATTTTTTTATTTTACAATAATTTTACAAAGTAATTTTTGGTGCCAGCAAGTACCGTCTTGTTCGATGAACTGTTTCTACATACCTCATTTAATCGTTTTTTTAATTTAAAATTTTTATAAAACAGCAGCTTTTTTCGAAAAAAATAACAACATATATATATATATACATTTTGGCCCTATTGACGATACGCCACTAAACTACAGCGACACAGTTAAAAACAAGAGGGAAAAAAAACAGTTTTAAGGTCTTTCGAATTGCATCCTTCGGTGCACAGTCCGTCCGAGAATAGGCAAACATTAACGATGCCATTTAATATTACCATTACAAGGATTTGCGTCATAATAAACTGTTACTTGTGAAATTCGTTTTCACGGATTTGGAATGTAATTATCTGATATCAAACTGCGGATAGAGTTGCTTCTAATTCCGAATTCCATTCATGACCCTTCTTACGGTTCCCATTTATGGTTTTCTTCCGCATTAAACATGAACTATAATACTGCGGCTGGGTTTTTTGGTTTTTTTTTTCCGATATTGAAAACCCTATTTTTATTTATTTTTCACGTTGTCGTTGTAAAAGAAATATACTTCTTAAAAATAACGTAATTTTGAAGCCGAAAAAATACATAATGTGATGTTTAACGTAAACCTCGACAACATTTAGTAATTTTTTCAATTTCCCACCGGACAGCATTAATCTGAGATCTGAACGATCATTCAGTCTGCGCGTGCTGAATTCTTTGCAGTGTCTTACAAAAATATATGGTGCTTTTCCGTTTTTCATTCACAGGTCTGTCGTCGGAGAAGATTTATAGTTAATTTCCACAGCTCCGCCGCGAACTGTGTAGTTCCTACTTTTCATGGCTCCTTTAAAATACGTCACAGCTTCTTTAAAATGTGATACTGGCTTTTACGGGGACTATCGCCGCTGAGAATTTATTAGGGAAAAAACCGAGTGCACTCGTGTAGTAGGACGAACACACTGAAAGGTACTTACTGTCGCGGTATCAGCTTAGTACGAATTTTATTCGGAGTCTCATCTACACTGAAACACTTTGACACATGCGTGCTTTATAAAATCATTGATGACTCATCCTTATTTTATATATTTGTGGTAAATGGATTACGCACTGTACTGTGAATCTAAAGTTGATTAATGGTATTCATCGCGAGGTGGATTTAATCGATGTTGATAAATCGGTGTTTCGATTTAAAGGGTTAAAATGGCAAATAGAAACTGTTAAGGCGAGTCGTTACTTGGCATCGGTGTTTTAAGTACGCAGAAATTCTAGGGCCTGATCACGCGCGGGTAATTAAATATTTAACGCGTGTTGAACAGGTGTACACATTAAGAATCACAGTCAAATGGGCGATTTTCTACTTATTGACTTTGCCAGAACTGTATACCGCGTTACATCCTACAAAACAGAGACTGCCTTTCTTTCATTTTTCGTATCGCTCGATGTCGAGCGTCGTACTTACTTATTTGTACGTTTAAACAAGTGACGCTCATGGCAATTGTTATATGAAACATGAATATACACGCGAGACTACACTTGAAACTGATATTGTGATTGTTTGATTTATCGTTATACAAATGCAGCCTCAATTATGTCCTGGCTGAATACTAACTAGCGCGCATAAGATGGTATGCATGTTTGCCACATTGCCTTCCCCATATGATTCATATAGCGCTTACTTAATTTAATTAGTGTAACAATTTTAGTCGTCGCCTGGGATCGAACCCAAGATTTCCTTGATGGAAGCCAAACCCTCTAGCAGCTAGGCTATCGCGACAAAATACATTCCAATAGCCATTAATTCATCACAATTAGGGTGATTCAGAAATCGTTCTTTGAATGTAATACGTTTACCGCGTTTTACCATTTGTGGAAGAGGCGAAAAACTTGTATAATAGCGTTGTTTAACGAATATAATCCGAAATTTTTGAAAACAATCAGTTCACCACAACGCGAAAGTGCATATATATCGGTAATTCTCGCGTTTACCGATAATTATTTTCGCGCTTTTTATTTAAAATGAAGTCGATGTAGAAACGAAACACACACAACATTCGTAAATTTTTAGTATTAAAGAGACAATTATTGGCACTTGGATATGTGGGTATGGACGCCGCGTGCCAGTAAAAGCGGAAAAAGAAAAATTATTTTTTTAAATTAGCCGATTGTTCAGCCGTTAAACGAACTATGTGACGGATTAACAACATTCAATTTCACTTTCCTGCGGTTGGTAAATTGCTTTTCTGTTTAATCTGCAATTATCAGTTACCAATAAAATAGCTCCTTCCAAAAAAAAAAAATAAACACTGATTTTACGATTAATTCTAAAAATTTAATAAAAATGCAAGAAAAAGTAAAAATTAACTGTTCAACGAAAAACAATATATTTCACAATAAAAATAACTTGAAGGTATATTGCGATTACTCTTAAACAACGGTAATACCTATATTAGAGTTGAAACCAAAAAAATTGTAACAATCAGTAAAAACGGTATTAAATATTATTCCCGAAGTGTTCCCAATACACTGGGCTTTTAGAAAAGCAGCGATCGCGTCGATATGTTCGTTAAACTGTTTTTAAATGTAAACTGAATTTGGTGCCGACTGCAAAAGGTTATCGTCGTTTAAGAAATGTATATCATTAATATTTCCTTTAAGGTTTTTATTGTATTGTAAATTATCATTTGCCAAATAACTACTTTTCACTTTTTAATGTATTTCTATTATATTTTTAGAGTAAACCACGAAGTCGGTATTTTTTCTTTAAAAAAAAAAAAAAGCGAAGAAATACGAAAACAATGTCATTTTACAATTTTTAGTGTAAATATTTGGAGTGATAATACGCATAGATTAACCTAAAATTATGCTAATTTCGGTACACTGTAAAAAGTCGGCTGTATTACTTTAGAAATTAACTTGTAAATGACGCTTTGGGGATTTCAAATTCATTGCCTTTATTCAAGTCTCCTATAGTAGTTAACACTGATAATATTTTAAATCGATCTCGTTTGTTATATTACTAACAAGTTCTCTTAAAGAGACTGCTCGAAATTCAGCCCTGACTTGATATCTATATTCACCGATATTCTTCGGTTGACTGGTACGGCCACTAATCGGTTCATGAACAATCATTAAAATCGTTCACACGGACACAAGTTATGCGCCATGAAACGTAGAAAAAGAAACAATCAACGTATGACGACCCTATTTCCTCTTTTTGAAGCGAACATTAATTTTCCCATTAAGATTACCCTTTTTGGTGCGAGAAATTTTTAAATTGAAAATAGCGATACCGTATGAAGAATAAAAATTTTAAAATAAAAAGAAAAAAAGGAATAAGCCCGGCTACACACTTGTCAGACAAAGCTGTAAATCTATCACAGTGTACGTTTGTTATTATTTGTTATTGTAAGCTGTTAATTTGATTTTAACTTTAACGCCATGATTATGTGTAACCGAAATAATTATATTTATAATTTGTATTTATTTTATTTTTTTTAATGGGCTCGGTGTTAACACTGACCCAACTACATGGACTTGATCACCTACTCAGATTCTGAGGCGATCGAAGATAGAAAGTATAAAGGAAAGAAGGAGGGGAATAACGGCTGGAGATGGGAAGGAAAGGATAAAGGAAGCATTGAAAGGGGTAGGAAGATCCAACGCCAAAAATTCGGCGTATAGATGAGAGCACTCAGGAAAAAGAGCAGAGCATTCAAAAAGGATAATAAAGGGAGGATCAGTTGAGTGGAGAGGGCAAAAGGGAGAAGGAATTGTGTTTATCTGTCTTTTGTTAAATAAAAGTGATGAAGTTGTAAATATATTATTTGTCGAAGAATTCTTGTAAAGTGTGACGACAAACATTTCCGAAGCATAGAGACGTTTTCCATTAAAATAGTTTCGTTCGATGAAATGCGACGAAATGTTACACTCAGGCAGAACTAAGAAAGCGAAAAAAAAACAGAATGATTACAAAAACCAAATGTAAAAAAAATTAAAAAACCAAGGTGATTTTTTTTTTCTTTTTAAAGACATTGGTGTTATTTTCAAGTACAATATGGGGCAACCAAAAATATTCTTTGTATTAATCATATATTTAATTATAACGTGTGTTTGCTTATGAATAAGTGATTACAGAAAAAAAAGTGTTAGTCCCTTTGAAATTTTGAGATTGAAACCATTTATAAAACAGAAAATTGGAAATATGTATGTTATTGTAACTGCTTACGTGAATCTATAAATTGTGGTTTAGTTTTTTAACAAGAGGATAATTTGAAAGTGTAGGAAGTAAAAGGTTAAAACACACAATTCTTAATTAGCAGTCAATTTGTCGCCTGTTCACTGAACATCAGTAAACTAGTGTTTACACTAAAAACAATAAAAACTGGCGTTTCTATCACCATCATTAATTACGCTTTCAAAATATCTCGTTGATGTCAATGTCTGTTATACTCCCTGAGCTATGTATGTGTACACTGCACTACTACTATGATGATCAATGGAGCCATCTTGTTTACACCTTGTGTTTTCCTCTTTTCTCAAAGGAACCATGTTATCTTTGTCGGTTTAATGGAAAATTAGAAAGAAAAATTCCTTTTCCGTCGTTCATTTATAACGTTACCAACAGAATGGGTTGAATTTCAAACAACTTCAGTAACTGCTGGTTTAAAATTAAAGAATGGATCTGAAACTTCATGTTCCTTTCAGTAGAGTTATTTTCAATCAGAAAAATTAAAAAGAGAACTAATTAAAAGCTTAGAACGTTTCGCGGTAATAAACTATTTAATTAAGATTATAATTATATAATAGAAATCGAGCGATATTCATTTTGTAAATGAAAATTTTTATTATTATTTGTTAATAATAAGGTATAAAAAGATATTTACCGTTTGGAATAATAAAATTGTGAATAAAAATAATTTTTTCAGAAATCTGAAAAAAAAAACTTATTCCATTATTATAGTAATGATAAATCATTAAATTAATATTTTAGGCTTACATTTAAAATCATTAACAGGCTAAGATCTAGCTTTTTAAGAAGTATCAAGAATGCTGTCAGATCATGTTACACACTTTTGTGAATAATATTTTTCCATTAAATTTAGATAGACTTGTTGCTATAGTTATTTAAGCGGTTATAATTATTAGATATAAATTTGTTTTGTACATTGTTTACTTAATGTAGTTGACGTTAAAGTACTGAATGAAGATGAAGGAAGATGCCGTGTGGACATAGTTACGAATAAACATTTAGTTTTACTTTTGTCTCATTTTTCTTTCTTTAAAAAAAAGTGTTCCCTTCTGCATTATTTATAAAGCAAGTGAATCCTGAAAAACATAATTAATTTAAGCTAGAAATATTTTGTTCATTCGGTATTCATAAATTGATATTATGTAATAAGTACATAAATTGGGATATACATTCAGAAACCTGCTCTAGATGATTCCATAAATCTCTCAATTTCACTAAAAACCACAGAAAATATAAATGAAGCTGTTAACGTCCTCACAATCCAAATAGTAGTAAAAGTGGCTTATAATAGTACACCGCTGATGAATTACACACCTTCAAAATTTTTTTGGTATATCCTGATTCTCTGCGTAGACAAGTAGCAATTAAAAGACAGCTGAGGAGACGTTGGATGCGAACAAGATGCCCAACTGATAAAGAAGCTTTAAATAGAGAGATCAGAAATCTTAAGTCGCTATTACAAAACTATAAAAACAATTCATTTAGAGAATATATCGCAAATCTGTCACTAACGAAGAATAGTTAAATATCCTTCATGGAGAGCAGTTAGGTACGGAAATAAACCAATACATAGAAATGAACCGATAAAAGCAGTTGATGGTAGTTGGACTATAAATAATGCTGCTAAAGCTTGTTCGCTATACACTTATCAGGGAATTTTTAAACCCTCATAATACAATATCGCCTGTCGAAAACGTCGTCCATGATTATTTAAATCAAAGTTCAAATAATCCACCAAATAAAATCAATTTAACTTCGCCAAGCGAAATTAATAGAGTAATAAAGAAATTGAGTAACAAGAAGGCACCAGGGTACAACCTCATAACGGGACGTATTCTGAAAGAGTTATCAAGGAAAGCGTTAGTAATGTTAACTTATATTCACAATGCGATTTTACGGCTTCAATATGTTCCTATATGGTGGAAATTCGTAAATGTTATGATGATTTTAAAACCAGGTAAATCTTTCCAAAGTGCCTCTTCTTATCGGCCAATTTTACTTTTATCAATTCTGGCCAAAGTTTTCGAAAAACTCTGAAAACAGAAATTACAAAAGTTCGTAGACAAGAAAGAAATAATACCAAGTCATCAATTTGGATTCCGAATTAGGCACTCAACAGTACAACAAGTACACCGTTTAAATTAACAAAATTGAAGAAACATTTGAAAAAAAAAAGAGTTACTTCGGCTGTCTTCCTTGATGTACAACAGGCATTTGATAAAGTATGGCATCCGGGAATAGTTTACAAATGCAAAAAAAATACTACCAATTCAGTATTACAATATTTTGAAGTCCTACTTACAAGACAGGTATTTCCGATTTGTAGTAAATAGAATCATCCATATATAAAATTGAGGCAGGTGTACCTCAGGGAAGTGTACTTGGTCCTCTCTTGTATTTATTGTTTACTTATGATATGCCAGGGACAGATGACGCACTACTAGCAACATTCGCTGACGACATGGTAATTATGGCAACGCACGAGAACCCAGAAAAATCCACAGAAAATTTACAAGATATGTTAAATAAAATCATTGATTGGCTGAATAAATGGAAAATAGCAGTAAATGAAAATAAAAGTAACCACATTACTTTTACAAAGAGAAAAATTGTACGTAACAAATTTTATTTATCTATAAATAACAAATACAAACATATTCATCCGTAAAATATCTTGGAGTACACTTAGATGAAACACTTACGTGGCTTCATCATATCAAGACAAAAATAACAGAACTAAATTTGAAAACAAGACAACTTCATTGGTTGCTTGGACCGCGTACCCAATTACATATTTCAAATAAAATATTACTATACCACATGGCATTAAAACCGATATGGTTGTATGCAGCTGAATTATGGCGATGCGCTTCCAAAAGTAGTGTGAACAGAATACAACGCTATAAAAATAAGGTGCTACGATCCAATGATCAGGAGCACCATGGTATGTGTCAAACACTACAACCAAGAATTACAAGTGAAGTATGTCACTGAAGAAATAAAGCTGGCGGTTAAAAATCACTTGTCGAAGTTGAAATGAAAATGCTCTCGCAACGAATTTACTACAACGACCAGTAAGTTGCAACAGGTTGAAAAGAAAGAACGTTATTAACCCCTAGTGTGGCTATTCAATAAATAGATTCGGGATCGGCTGATGATCTTGAAATTCACGATCTTATTAACATTAAAATCTAGTAAATGACTATATATAGTCAGTTCTAGATGTGAAGAAAAAAAAAACTATGTATTTTTGACAAGCTATGATAATATGTATATAATAATTCTCAAAAACAATTTATTAAAATACTACTAATATTTTTTTTGATTACATACGATTGTAAAAAAAACAAAAAATGCAGCGTTTACGATTTTGTGTACCGCACAGGCATTTTATGTAATGAGCAAAATACTAAAATTGTGTAAAGAAAATAATTTTCTATATGTTGTTTAATAATTTTGTGTAATATTCTAAATTAATTTATTCCTGAATAACTGAATTTACCACTTAATTACAAACAGTTCAACTAAATATAATGTATATAACTAAGGAAAAAATATCGATTTTTGCCCATATTACCTAAAACTGTTTTATATATTACATGAAATGACTCTGAGGACCTCCCCCTTCCCTGTTTGCACTGTTGGTAAAATACGTAAAATGCGTTTGAATTTCAATTGAACATCTTTTCGTTAAGTAGGACACTGGAAATTAAGATAATATAATATTAATGAAAACTACATTTTCCACTAAACTAGTTTTTATACTGTGGACATATTGTAGAAAAAAGGTAGTGTATAATTGGACAAAATTCGCCAAACTTAATGCAATAGCTGAAAACTTGGAGCACTGTCGTCACGAGAAATTTTTATGTGAACATTTTTAGTTCTAAATGAGAAGAAGGGAAAATTTAATGAAAGAATTATCGCTGACACGTCATTTTCGAAGATTTTTCATCGTTAAAAATTTTTATACGGACAACTTGCGAGGAAAACAATAATTTCCTAATCTTGATCTCATTAACTTGACAATAGCCTTTCTGGCTTTTATAGCGCTTTCTTTTTCACATCGCGGTTTAATCTTCATCTTATTATAACTTCTTGACAGTAGAATGTATTTCGTTTTATTTCATTTTCTTTTACAGACTATGCGCTTTTCTTTCGGCTCTTTTACTAAAACTCTCTCCTTGCACCGTTTTACTTCTTCTTGAGGACTATTTCACTCGTCCTTGACTTACATTGTTTGAATTCGATCCGATCTCTTCCGTTCGTCGTTCCGCAGTTCTGAATCAACGAGTTTCATCTTTGGGAAGTGAAATAGCCGACTTTAATCAAATTCGCTAGTCCACAACTACCAAAGATACTCTATGTAGTTTCATATTGTATATTTCTTTTGAATTACAAATTGTCATCGTCATATATCCCGTTTAAATATCCATCGTGTAAAGCGTGAATAAAACGTCATGATTTTATCTGTTTTCAATTATCTAAATAAATGTATTATTTTTTACTATGCTAAATAATCGTCCCGCTTATTTTTTAATAGACACTAAAAATACAATGATGGCTAGAGCGAACATTGGCCGCATCCCTTTTAAAATTGCTCGTTTCGTGGAATATTCTCGACGATAAGATATCGACCAATCGACTTCTAAACTCTAAAAAAAAAAAACCTAATTCATGAATAACACTGCCAATCCGTGGTTCTTTTTGTTTTCTTCACTTCGTCGTTCTGTTGTTGTCTCCGTTACTTGTCTGCGCTCTTAAGCCATACTTTATTATCTTCCTCCAAGAATATATAAAATAACCAGACTACGAGAACACTTCATTGAGTTTAAAAGACAACATGCAATCGCGAGAGACTTTATTCGGACCAGGAAGCAAAAAGTATGGCAAACATTTGCAGAGTCTATAACCCAAACGACAAATGATCACAGTACGTGGAGGAAAATCAAATCTATAAACGGAGTGTCTAATACCCTTAAGAATCCAAGGATAAATAATAATGGAAGATTAATTACCGAGCGTCAGCAAGTGGCCGACGATTTTGCGATATACTTCTCCGCAGAATTGTCTGCGTACGAATATTCGAGAGAGTTTCAGGAGCTAAAAGCGGATATAGAGCAAAATAAAGTGGAATTTAAAACTGATCATAATTAACCTTTCAACCGCCCTATAATGAACTCGAATTCCAACTTCAATTTCATACAAGAAATAGTGCACCTGGCATAGATCAAATCCACACGTATATGATCAAACACGCCTCGCAGTCCGCTAAAGAATTACTATTAGACATATACAATTATACATTAATGATACCGCTGATTGCATGGAACCTCCAATAGTAGGCAGATCATATATTGATTATTTCAATATATCTCTACCTTCCGATAATCCTTCTCTACCTATAAATCTTTACTATAAAAAAAAAAAAAAAAAAAAACCAAATAAGTAGTTTGAGAACAACGGATTAGTGTTTTCTACTTAATGTATGTGTTGATTTCCATCGAAAACGCTAACCTCAAAACCGAATACAACTATTCCTAAAAGAATCGCAACTACAGTTTAAATCATCAACAACCTTCCTGGGTGTGTCGCTAGACTCCTCGTTGACATGGAGGTACTATGTAACTAACCTAAAGTCAAAATGCTATCATTCCTTAAATACAATGAAATTTTTATCCAATCGCAATTTCAATATCCATCCAAAGCTAGTACTAAACGTATACAAAATATTAATACTCAGTAGAATAAATTATACATGTTAGGTGTACTCGTGAGCAAAGAAATCCGTATTAAAGATACACTTGATCCAATATAAAACTCCGCGCTTTGCATTATCCTGGAAGCACACCGTGCTTCACCTTCATCCAGTTTGTGTCTATTAACGGGGGAACATTACCGCTAAAATACAGTCGCTCGTTATATCGTTTTCGTAGTTCATTAAAGTGGTCGGTAAAAAACAAAATTGTTTGCCCCTTTAGACCTGCATTCCCCAACGATGTACTCCCAAAAGTAAACAAAATGCTATTGTGTAAATATAATTTCCCCCTTCCGTGCCTGGTGGAAGCTAATAGGTTACCACTGCTCCCGCCATGGGACCGGTCCCCGGTAAAGATTAATGTATCATTATTAGAGTACAATAACTCCCAAACACCTGCAGAAGATCTCAAACAGAAGTCGATTAAGGTGATTAATAGATATCAAGATTTCACAAAGGCGTATACAGACGGATCTAAGGCTTATACAGGTAAATTGTCACCAGCAACGTGCACCTACGAAATCGGTAGTGTACTGGCAGAGGTCCGTTTAAATTATGCATGTTTCGGCACTGGATGCAGAAATGTTTGCAATTCTGTTCTTTCTCCGGGAGTACTATAATTCTACAGCTTAACGGAGAAAATATACCGGTTAATAGAGATTCTCTGACCACCATAAAAAGTCTACAAAATAATAACGCAGAAGAATCAATCGCGCAAAAAATTTAAGGGACTCGGCTATTGCTAGACCAGAAGGACTACCGGGACGAGTTTATGTGGGCCCCTGTACACACTCAGATCATAGGGAATGAGCGCGCGAATCTAAAATCTCGGTCTGCTGTGTTATCCCCAATGCGGCATAAATCTTAAGGCCTAACAACGCTCGATACGTTTCTACGAGTAAGAATAACTGAGCAGTGGAATAAAGAATGGATGTCCAAGACTACGTTCTTACGCCAAATAAAGCCGATGATCGAACCATGGTGGCCGCCGATTAATAGCCGGCGTGTTGAATACACAACTATCAATCGGCCAGGAATAATGCATGTCATGATCATCCCCATAGCACATGTCCATACTGTGCAGAATTAAAATATCCGTCACTACCACATGTCCTAATTGAATGCCGCAATTTTAATGCAATCCGTCTGAGCTCTTTCATATCGTTAGCAAAAATATTGAACAACAAATAATCGTGTAACCCTTTCAAGAAGTACATTCAGGATAGCGGACTGTTGGGTGGTCTTTAAGTAGCTTAGGCAATTCTCACCGTGATAACCTTAGGAGTTAAAAACGTTAATTCAATGTAAACAAATAAAAAATAAACTAATAAAATAAATTTAAATAATTCGGAAAAAGTGGTGGGAGTGTAAATGCGAGTGTATGTGAAATTCTGTTTTCCGTCGTGGTAGACAATCATGGAAGCGTGTACCTAATTCGATAAAGGCCAGCGGTCACAGGGCGGAAAAGAAAAAGGAAATGAGCAGAGATCGAAGGAAGATTTTCGGTTGAGAATGAGTCGCGTGTTTTCACCTTCGGTCAAGAAATTTCTCACTTTGGAAGCAGTTCCTGTTTACAAGAGAAGAAGTAATTTCGCCGTTCGTAGCAAGTCGCTTGTTTTTGTCTTGCTTCGGAAATTGTTCTCATCAGTATAAGTTAACGTTTTCCCGAAGTTATTGTCGGGTATAAAAAAAGTTCAAGGGACCATTAATCAGAAGTCCATAGCCTTTAAAGTATCGTTCGCGTTTATTGCGGAATTTAAAATAAAAATATAAAAAGTATCCTTTTCGCCACCAAGGTCCTGGACGGCGCAACAGCAACGGATTTCATCGTATCCTGCCGCCATCGGTTCCGCCGCCGACAACAGTGATACGTGTACCTTTTATTTTTAATTTTTTTGTAATCGTTATTTTTCGATATTATGTACATATATTAATTATAATTAATAACTGCTTTTAAACGATTGACCGGTAACGAAAGATTTGTGTAGGGTATCGGTAAGTATATAGATAAAAATTCAAATTGATCATTTCGCCTCAAAAATTATAATAATAATTATAATAATAATTATAATAATAATAAATAAAATAAAATCCACGAGTTCTAAATGACCATTGTTCCGTCCTCGATGCTGAATTGTATGGCATATTCCTAGTCAATGATTCTATAGTTAAAGCACCTCCACCCAGCAATCAAATTTCAATTGTATATAAGTTCACGTGCAGCTTTGGGTACCCTTTCCCAACATACCCCAATGAACTATATAACTACTTTGATCGAATCCCTAATCTTAAAGCTGATACCATCCTCCCACCAAATTACTTTCCTGTGGGTGTCAAGCCACACTGGACTCATGGGTAATCTGGTAGCCGACACTGCTGGTAAGGCAGATCTGCGTATCCCATGCTTTGTCCCCCCCCCCCCGTCTGACATTATAAAGTCCGTAAAAATTGTTGTGCAATCCCTGACTCTCCAAACAATCTTGCTTTCTGAGGGAGAGAAAACACGATATTCACCCCTGGTTCCCTCCTTCTGATCTTCCTAGAACTCACTTTGTCGCCACGACAAGGCTCCGCATCGGACATATTTCCTTACCATACGATCATCTTTTACTCAACTGCGAACCTCCTTTTGAATGTCCCATTTGCCCCCCCCCTCGCTCCTTCAATGAAACATCTGCTCCTGGAGGGCTCTTCTTGTGCACTTCAGCGCTCTAATCACCGCATAGTGTCTCTGCAATCATCTTTGGCTAACTCGTCCCTGAATATTGCAGAAACTATTCGGTTCCCTTACACAACTGATTTGTTTCGGGTTATTTAGCGTTTCCGTCGTAATAGCGTCGTAATAGTCTCGGCAGCTGCACACGGTACTCAAAAAAAAAAAAAAAAAAAAAGATTTCATGGTTGGCATCCCTGAGGGCTTGAATAGCAAATGGTAACAAACGTTACAATATATATATGTATATATGTATGTATGTATAAATAAAACATGTACAACTTTTCCTCCTGACATAACATTAGAAATCACTAAAATTTTTAGCCCAAAATCATTAACTCGCTAACAATTCTAGAAAAGAGAACTCGATATCAAAGGGGAACTTGATTTTCTTCCTAGAGAAATACCATGTCTCATACAATAAGTTAATCCCGTCACTCTTACTACATACTAAAAGGAATTTTTACCTTCTTTCCTTTACATGGCAAATGAAGTTTAAATTGGCCAGGCAATGACCTAATATCCCTCCCTGAATTCAGACAGACAGACAAACCTATCGACAATCTCAGCATCAATTCCAGTCCTGGAAAAAGTTTGATCAACCTATTCAGCAGAGTAGGTTTAATTTTACTGCGAAATTTGGCGGCAACAATATATTGCTACATATCAACAGCTTTTTTCACAGCTTTGCATATCAGTATAGTGCTCAACAAACTTCAGTTTCAGCAGTTGTTACTAAAATTTAAAGCATTATGTAAAACGTCACACAACAAATGGTCCCTTTCAGAGTTGCAACATTACACCGGGAAGTTGTTAACAATCAGCATATTATCGGTGTGCAGTTGGATCACTACCAACAGTTACTGTTGTACAGCAACTCAGCTGCTTTTATTCAGAGTTACACTCGCAAAAAGTAAAACAACTTCAGTAAGGTCTGGACACACATATCTGTGTGGAGTCCGCAACTATATATTTTGCAGCGAGTTGACAAACTAATGGTCAATAAACCAGTCTACATATCGCCATGTGCTGACACCACATCATCACCGTCCATCGAGACAGTATCCTGCTGAATTAGTTGTTTTTTTTTATATTTTAACGGTGACACTGCAGTGCTCAGAATCGGTGATGATTTAGTTCGCATACTATATGGACTAGTAATTTGATTGGTTTCTTGTTACAACGATACGTTCAGAAAAACCTTGCCACTATATTTACAAATGATGATAAGATAAAGTATGAGAACAGAATCGAGTAAATTTTATATTTACAGTACCACTATGAAAGCGATAAAAAAAAGAAAAGAAATGAAAGCAAAAAATGTTCCAAAACAGTTTTGCCTATTAGCTAAAGATCACCGACTGAAGAAGGACGGATGTTGTATGGAATGTGAGTTCCCGTATAGTGTTGTCGGTACAGACTTGTGTACATCAACCTGTAGAGTCTCATATTGGAAGTCAGATTAAGGTTTGTTAGCCTTTCATTAACATCATCAGCGGTTCTAATCTTACACGGTCGAGCTTGTTCGTCAGTAGCAGCAGTCGTCGCACAGCAAATGTTCCATCGTGAATATTATTAGCAGTTTCGTACGGTTGCCGTCACATTAATGTTAACGTGTAACAACATAATTAGTGTGTCCTAGCAAGTGTTGAAACAACTATCTATCTCCATGGCAATTTACAAAATGCATATATTTTTAAATTTCTCAATTTTTTTTCGACGCGGTGATGGAATTATGAGCATTATCCTTAAGATTCGACTATTAGTTCGTAGTGCTGAATGGATTTAAATATTTCGCGTATGATTTGATAATTATTGTCTTGAAAATTTCTATGCGAGATATAAACAGAACAAAGTATACAAAAGCTGCGAAAAAAACAAACGAATATATACATATATAAACTGCATTACGCATTATAAATGAAAAAATTACAGGTTTCATAATGGCTATAAAAAGAATATGTTTATAAAAATATTTATAAGTTTACTATTTCAGTCTCTATGGAGGGTATTCTCGTTAAGAAATAAGCAGATAAATAATTATTCAAAAAGAAATATGAAAAAAGGCAGAATAGTGTAATCGCAGATGTTTAACTTAAAAAGATTCAGATGGAAATTTTGCAAACCATACGACTAGTGACTCATTTTAAAGCTACCGTTAATTGGCATCATATAAATGTGGCTAGTTTGTGACAGAACATGACCGCGTTGCCTTTTTTTGCTGCCTTCTACATATTTTATATCTGTAATTTCGGTACACATTTTTAGTGTTCATCATACGTATGTATATATTTTTTACAAATACTAAATTAAAATTTCCCCGATGTGAGTGCATGAAAAAACAAAAAAACAAAAAAAAAAACTTGCAAAAATCAATGGAAAAAATAATTACAAAGGATAAAATTTATTGCAGTGCTAAGATATACGTGTTTTCTCACGCAACATTTTTTTGTAACATGAAAATATATAAAATTCAATTAGGAAATAGGGTAAAATTACAAATTTGCTTTTGAAGAAATTAAAAAATCAACATACTCGTACTCTCTCGTATCAGGGGAATAGTAAAATATATTAAATTTATAACCCTACCAGAGACTAATTTTTTGCTGGGCCTCCTTTAATACATGTTTTACGTAGCGTTCATCAAATTTTCGAGCTGATTAGAATCAAGTATATTTTCAAAAAAAAAATTCGATTGGATTTCACGTATAAAATAATAAATTTCACAGAAATCAAAAGAAAAAAAAAATTAACGAATGCCCGCGCTTCACGCAGATACATTAATACATGGGGGTATATCTTATGGACAGCTCCGGCTTAGATTCTTTCACTCGACATAGGAATTATCTCTGTTATTTCGTTGAACCGTCATTAGGCTAGCTTTACATCTTATGGACAGCAACGAGTAGTGTGAAAGCCGACATGTTTATGATTTTACTGTACAGAAAGTGATTCTTTAGAGATGGATACGGTTTTTTACATTTACATCGTTGACAGTATTTACAGCATTATTAACATCGTTTACATTATTTGTATCATTGACAACATTAACATTAGAGAGGTACGCGTCGTTATCGAAAGGAGAGGACGATCTATACTAAAGTAGGAGATATAGCGGCGCGTTTCAAGTGTGTCGACGTGTCGTGAAAAGACGGCTTTAATGCACGTGAAATCACGTGATGTAGAAATAGTTTAGTTCATTCTTCGGTTCGAGTCCGAATTCTACGATGAATGTGGGACCGTGAGACCCTCGTAAATCCTAGTTAAGATTACCGCCGAGAACTTGGACTATTTCAACGCCTTGTGTACGGAATCTACGTTAAACTGAACGACGTCTGTGCTGCGGAAGAAGCCTGGCGTTCAGCTTGACGAAACTTGGAGCGGGCCTCGATCATCGCTTTCTCCTCTGGAAGTAAGGGCTGACCATCACCAATCTTGGTTAGTACAGATGAGAAGGCGACATTAGTTCATCGCATCACTTGCACGAGCGAGTAGTAATGTAACGGATACCAGATAATTTTACAGCAGAATACTCGATCACTTGTAAATCTATGTCTGGTAAGCGGTAATTGACGGAGGTCATCGGTAAACACCATGTCTATACCCATGAGCACGCATAATGTGTTGAAGTTGAGCTATCCGAGGAGAGCGGATTCGATCATACTGCACTCGTCGACGAAAACAATGCGAACATTTGCGAACGCTGTGCGAAATACATTCAGCTCTTCCACAGCATGTACTGTGGATATATATGTAGAAATAATGTTTTTTTTCGTTTTCATGGTAACATTTTATGGTAAAATATCGTGGGACATTTCGTATGAAATTTTGAAATGACCCCCCCAGCCATAAGACAAATTCGTGTCAAAAAAGCCGTTTATTTTAAAAACTCGCTATTTTCACGAATAAACCACAACGAAATGAAACAAATATTTCTAAAAATAGCGCGTACTTTATGAATGCGCTAAAAATAGAATATAACTTTTTTTAGTGTTAATTTTAAACAAGTTGTTAAGCTATACACACAAAATAAGTACATTGTTGCATAGGTCGTTCAAATGACGCGCGTGATAGGGCTACGTACGTATTTCGTTTTAGTAAAAACATGAACTCAAACTGTTGACCAGAAATTAAATATGTTTAAATATAAATGAAGATGCAATCATTATAAAATGTTCAACACTTCCGACGGTCCTTAGCTATGGTGAGACACATATATCATCCGTGTTAAAATTACGTATTTCTTTCTAGGAAGGTAAATGCAATGCGAATCGTTCATCTGTTTTAACTCGAACGCTGTTAGCATACCACTGCCGCGGTTAGCTTTATTTGCAACGGTATCCGATTAATGATGAAATGTATATCGCAGACTTTTACTGGAAATGTGAAAATTGG
Source organism: Icerya purchasi (assembly GCA_039619475.1). NCBI lineage: Eukaryota > Metazoa > Arthropoda > Insecta > Hemiptera > Monophlebidae > Icerya > Icerya purchasi. The sequence continues at coordinate 92,239,924 of CM077116.1, read as the reverse complement.
AAGGCGCTGCAATTGGATACTTTACGCGGGAAAATAAGGTGAGAAGTGAAATTAACGGACAGCATTCACTGCTTCTTGTTCATTAAATCGGCCGCTTTACTGCGGTGATATACGCAACCCATTTTAGAAGAAATCGACGTTCGTGGAAAGTACCGGATGGTAAACAGAAGGTGGTTACGTGTTTCGAACAGTCGAGTTTGTACAAGCGAAGCGTTTGTTTACCTGAAATGAGGAATACTTTTTAAATTACCTTTGTACCATCTCGAATGCAAAGTTACGTTTCTTGCTTAATTACAAAGCCAAGCTTCGTTTTTCGCTTGTTTTTTCTTCTTCTTTATGTATCCAAATGACAACGTTTACGTAGATATGTAAATGAAAGAACGTTTATATTTAGAGGTTAAAATCACCCGGACTTGATTTGGTTCGTTCCGCGAAACGTGGCGGAAAACAGGCAAACAGGCAAACGGGGGGGGGGGTAGAGCTGTGGAGCGAAGTTCCAAGGTATGCTGCACCATTTATCTACGAAACGGTCAAGAGGGTAAGGTACGTACGTCTTCGAACCGGACAGTTACCTAATATACTATTACTTAAGAATACGGTAGAAGGGAGTGAATGAAGAACTTTACATTTCCTCGAATGTGGGGCGTACAAAAAAAGAATTTGCAGGCGATACTTTACCGTCAACGGTGCCGTACGGGCTTTTGTTACGACGAAATTACTTTTGAAAGTGCTCCCGGAGCTGTTTTTTTTTTTAAATTATTTACTCCGTACATTTTCGGGTGATTTCATGAGTCGAAAAGAGGATGTCTCTCTGTCTGATTTGCATCACCCCTAGGCAAAATCCAGAGTTAGCTTAGTCGCTTTCAGTTTACTAAAACGAATAGTGTTTTCGCGGAGTCGCGAAATTTCCGTTTTTATAGTTTCCGGTCCTAGATTTTATTATGGCATTGTGTTAATAGAATAAGTTTCAGCGACTGATTATAAAAATATGGAGAAATTTAGAAAAACGTGCTGCTTGAAAAATGATTTAGTATACATATATATACCAAGGCCGTGTCCACGGGGTGGGTTTTGGGGTTAACCCCCCCCCCCCCCCACGGGAACTGAAATAGCTTAGGTACTTCATTAATATTTTATGCAAAATTTTTTGTTACGAGTATAATCAATAACACATGTAATATTTATTAATGTTTACACAGTAATTCGTTTATTTAAATTATTAATATACAAATCAAAATGATGGAAATTATTAATAGCATGAATATTAGTGAAAAATGTATTTTTATTTATAAAATAAATATGCGAAAAAAAAATTCACCCCCCCCCTCCAAAATTCTGGGCACGGACTTGATATATACCAACTCAAGATTTAAAACTACCCGGATGGGCTAGTAACAAAAAGTAGACGCAGCTCAAGTGTAGCAGAAATACGACCAAAAACTCGTAATGGCTTTATTCAGATAATACACGCATCGTAAGAAAAAAATGTTAGTACACTTTTCTACGCTATTCGTTATTTAATCGTGAATATGTTTTATAAGGATTATAATTTTCCATTTTTTGTATTTAGAATATTACGGTGTACATTTTCTGTAATTGGGTACTTTTTTAAGATACATAGACGAAAAAAAAAAAAGAAGAAAAACTTAATCGCTCTACGTTAATGTTAAAAGAATACAAAGTAAAGTAAAAATTTTTTAGTTCCAGTAACGTTTCTAGATAATCTAAAAACATACTGATGATGTTACATCTAAGGTTTTTTTGTGTACAAAACAAAAGCATATCTGTGTTTAAAAAAATATAGTTATTGGAAGAAAAAACGAATAATGCACTAAAGTCAGAAGTTGAAATAGCAATTAAACTAATTAACAGTAAAATATACGGCTAATTCCAGACGGAATTTCAGTTGGAATTACACAATCAAACGGGTAAATATGGAACAGACGTAGTTAATAAAATTTACACCAAGACACAAGAATCTTAGCTTACTAGACGGAATCAGTTTTCATTCTTAAATATTGAGAAGGAAGAAAAAAAAACAAACATAAAGAATGTCGAAATTTTAACCTTTATCTGCGAGTGAAGTGCATTCAAAAATTATTCACATTCAAAATAAGAATTAAGCAAAAAAGGAACATGAAGAACAGAATTAATGGTCGCGCTACATCCTCGCCCGGTATAAGGAACAATACTGTGTACTGCATTACAATATACATTATATATTGTCAGTTTTAGACCCTCTCGTAGATGTTTTTCAAATGATTACGCTATTCTCGATAAAAAGAAATTGTTTTTGTAATTTTTGAAATGTATTAATTATAAACGTTTCAGCTAAAACCAAAATAAGCACGGATACAAATATAATAGCAATATTAACAGCAGTATATTTTTATCTTGCTTACATGTATTTTAAAAACCATAAACTAAAGTATATCTCATGTAACATAACTGTAAATAGCGAATAAAGGATATTTTCATACTTTTTTTTTTTTTAAATGTGTCTGACACTCTTTTCCGCTACTGAAATATAATGTATATTCGCGAAATTCGGTAGCCTACAAATATTGTAATATTTGTAAATTTTGATTTTCGTTAAATTGTATTAATTATTTGCGCAACAACTGAAGAATACATATATACACGTACATTCGTATATCGGAAAAGAAAAAAAAACGAGTCAAAGAACCTAAATTCTCAGAGGTAAAAAGAACGTTCCCGCATCCTACCTATGAATGACGATAAGTAATTATTCTTTTGCAAAATATTCCGTGTGATAGGTATACATATATATATATATATATACATGAATTAACTCAAATTAGTCGAAGCTATATTATTTACTGGGAGAAGACCCTCACTACCCAACAACTTAATTGTTAACAACACCTTTATTTAGTAGGCTGAAACGATACGTTGTTTAGGTTTAATTCTAACTAGACATTGTAATGTGTACATTACATGTAAATAAAAAATAAAATAAAAAATAAATAAATTAGTAATTAACGTAGAGTTTAAGGCGTGAATGAGTGTGAGTGTAAATGTGTGTGTAGTTCGGCAAATGGCTGGAGATGATGTATGGCGTGATGTTACGTCACGTCTCACGTAACGAAAATAGTGCTTGAGAAAAACGCCGCCCGGCGGTGGGGGGAGCTTCGTTTTTTGGGAAGCGATCGAGAAGACGTTGAGAGAAGTAGTCGTAGTTTGGAGGTCGAGTAAATTTCGGGTCAGAAAAAGTCGCGGCTAGGCAGCGGGGTCGTCCCGGCGGTAATGTGGTATACCTAAGGCCGAAAATCGAACAGAAATGCGTCACGACTGACGTTCGTTTAAATAAACTTTGTTTTGAATTTCCGCGATCTGTAAGTCCAATTAAAAGAAATGTTATGAAAAATTTCAATCTATTCGATTCGACGATCCTCAAAACCGATCGCCTACAGGACCGTCTCGCCGGACCAATCAGAGATACGTATATTCATATTATTTTTTTATATACCCATTATGATTTCCGTCGTCATATTCGTTTATATGTGCATATTATTTAATTAATTGTGTTTTTACGGTTGACCGTTTTGGAATAACAGGTATACTGATATCAATATATATTGAATGATAAATCCAGTGAACTTTTAATAATAATAATAACGAATAGTATTAGTAATACTAACGAATGAGAATAATAATAATTCAATTCAATTCAATTCAATTCAATTTATTATTATTATTAAGAATCCACAAATGCGCTACAAAGCGCTAGTAGTGGTTACACAAAATCAAATATAGTTTTAATGTATACATTACAATACATTAATAACATTAATAAATATGGCTCTGAGAAACCGGTGTAACTATACAAATATAAAAATTAAACAAATTATAAAAGAACTATTTCGATTAATATAAAACAAAATTAAAATACATTAAGCACGGCACTGCGAGACCTGTGTGAACATGCAAGTATAAAAGTCGAACAAATTATAATAGAACTAATTGGAATAACATAAACAAAATGAAATCTATTTAGAAAATTGTAGTAAATAAAGAAAAATTTACAATATTATACATTAAGTATGGCACTGCGAAACCTGTGTAAACATGCAAGTATAAAGGTTAAACAATATGTAACATATAACTGTTTCGAAAAAATGCAAATGCAGTGTTATAGTGTTTAGATAATATTTTATAAATTTTGGAAACGATAATGAATATCTAAAAGAGCAATTAATAATTAAAATTAAAATTTTAAATTGATAGTGTACTTTATGGATGTGACAGCGATTAATTTATTAAAGTTCATGTGCCTGCACTGCAATTCATTGTTTACATAGATTAGAGTAATAAAAATGTTATGTACATATTTGACACAGCTATTTAGCAGTTTGTTAATTAAAGCTGTTACATTGTTTTTATCTGGGTTGTAAGAATTTTGAAAATTTTTAGAATAATTACATAATGAACACTTTATGTATATTGCAATTTTCTGTTTTATTTGAAACTAGATTATTCTTATTTCTGTTGTTGTTTCGTTTTATAAGTTATGGTATTTTAATTTCTAGAATGTTTCGTAATATTTGTGGTTGTAAATTTCTGTATAGTTTCAATTTTCTTTTACCTTTCTTATTTACTTTTTGTGATGTTATTTAAATTATTGTGATTTTTAGTCGTTTGATTTTCTTATTGTAGTTTTTTGGTTTAGTGTTTGTTCTATAAAGTTTATTTATTGAGAGATGTTGTACCTAGTAGTATGCTTACTGTTATGTTTATTTATCGTTATTAATATTTCGGAGAAGTGAATTCATTTTGAAATACTTCGAGTACTGCATGGATTTAGCGAATTTATTCTGCTATAAAGATAGTTTCGTCTTAAACTAATAGGAGTATTCAAAATTCATTTTATATAATAATAATAATAAGAAAAAGAAATAATAATAATAAGAAATAATAATAATAACGAATAATTATAATACTAATTACGACACAAAATAAAAATCCAGGAGCTCTTTAGCAGCTTGTGGTTGGCATCCCTGAAGGCATAGTTAACAACTGAGCCACTTCAACGTCTAACGTTTAATACGCACATTGAACATATCGGAATAAAAACTAATAAAACCATATCATCTTTATACTCGCTACTAAATGTTAAATCATACCTTAGCAGTAATAATAAATAAATTATCTATAGAATACTAATACGACCTATCATTACTTATGCGTGTCCTGTCGGTCTCAAATACCGCTCTTATGAAACCACAAGTGCTTCAGAATAGATGTCTTAGATATGTATTATGTGCAAATACAGAAATATCTCAGATACACGATTTTACCACAGAGGTACCACTTTTTAAAGAATTCTCAATATTACAAGTAAGTTCTACAAAAATTGCGAAGAACACAGTAGTGAAATAATTAGAACAATCGGGAATTCCGTAGACGACTAGAGTACATGTATACTAAATACTAACACCGCCGGCTTAAGTACAATCTATTGAAGTGAATCAGTAAGTCATAAATGCAGTGTGAGTGTCTAAGTGTATATTCTAGCGCGTGTATGTACGTGTGTTCAAGCTAATGCTAAGCTAAAGTAATAAGGGCATCATAATAACGTACGTTAATTCTTAAGGCGGCGGGTTTTCCTTCCTGCAGGCGAATAATATTTAACTTTTAATTATAATTCTGTATGTATTTATATCGTATTGTGATATGACTTTACGGCGATACGCGCGACGTCTAAATAATAGGGTTAATAGCTAATAAAATTTTTCTTTCTTTCTTTCTCAAATTACTGTGCTGGTTACGATAAATAAATCATTCATTAAAAAATGGGCACGGTTTCATTCTCCATGGAATGCGTGAAAAATGTGGAAAATTATCATCGTTTCTAGGGAAAAACTTTTTTACCGATTAATATGGTACGAAAATCAGCGGAAACGCATAAAAATAGGAAAAAATTGTTCACGAAAATTCTACGTTTTCGGTAGCTCGTCAGTTGACAGTTTGGTTGTAAAAAAAAACCTTGTTTCCGTAGGTACTAGATAAGTTTTTTATGTTCCCTGGGGCTTCTTCGAGTTGATCAAGCCTGAAAAGTACGTCAGACTCGGCTTCTGAGGGGGGTACCTGAGGTTTGTTTAAATGGAAGGTGTGCGTTTGGAGGCAACTTCTCTGGATGTCTTTGATTCATATTCGAATTGATTGAAAAGAGCTTCGGTGAGAAATGTCGTTTCTTTTTTCGAACAAAGCAGTTGTTGCGTCTTTTTGGAAATGCTACCAAACGCCGAAATTCAAGATTTCCTTCGGACGCACATTATTTTCACCTAGACACTTTGGCTTTCGCCAGAATTTCAGCATACTCCGTTGGAGCGTAAATTCCGGTCAATTTTTTAAACTTCTTTCTCAAAATGGTCACAAAAACGACTGTGTGTCTCTAGGAAACTGCATCAGCGCCACTGTTTAGCATATCCATTTTGAATTTCGGATTATAGCCTCCGTTTGGTTTTTCATTTGGCCTGCACAATTAACAGCCTTTTGACATCTCTCTGCTGAAGTAGTTGACAATGTATAAAAAAATAAGGCAATTTGCTTTTTTTTTATTTTTATTTTGTGATATCCCTAATAAAAAAGGTTTAAGAACCAGGTAAAGCGCTAAGTTTCTTTCTTTTTGTTTTTTCGAGATATTCGCTCTGGCAAAAAGGATATTATTATGCGCCATAAAATGTTCCGCTGAAATCATTATTATATGGAAATCAAAAGTAGTGAAGAAGTGTATAGAACATTCGATCAGCAGAACCGGTTGGTCTGAACGCGATGTTACGATGAAATGTACTCTTGACAACGTAATTACCAGTTAAAGGATTAAATAACGAGAGGTTACTTTGCATCTTAATTGAACACGCCAAAAAAGAAAACAAAGAAATAAAAATTCCGAAAAATGATTGTTCTATAAACGTTTATAAATTGATATTTTTAGTAAAAAATGTCAATTGATAGATGTGTCAAAAGTACACATTTCATCGCACTTTCGAGTAGTGGTAGTAACGGCTGTAAGGAGCGCTGATCATTTTGCGGTATATTCGTGCAGACATGCTGATGGATATTTACGTAAAGTGAAACGTTTACAGCACCGTTCTGATGATTATATTTATCTCCGAAATTCCATTTCACTCTGCATGATATTTTGCTATTTCCTCATTCACTACTACTTGTCATCGATGCTCGTTTTATTCAGATCTTTTTATTATTCGGCGGCGAAACCTTCTTTACTCTTCCATTGCCGACCCGTTCATAAATACGCTTCAACGATTCGTTTAAATTATTTAAATACGCCTTTTCCTCTACTGTTAAATTATCTTCCGTGGAAATTTTCTTCTTCCTCATTCTGTTGCGATTTGTAGCCGTTTTTTGCTGCTCGGCACTGCTGGATTCGTCTTGATTTTCATTTGTTTCAGAAGGTTTTTTCGATTTTTCCATATTTTTGAGAACAGAGTCGACACTTCTGGACTGAAACGGAATGAACCGGTTAAAATTATTATGGGATCCGTATGATTTCTGAACTTTCTTATTTCTATAGAAACGTTTATATTTTAAAACGACAATTAAAACATATATATATATATACGAAATTACGATCAATCTTACGATTAATGTAAAATTTTCGATTAAGATAAGAAGCTGATAAAATTAGTAGCAGTAATATTATTAAATATTACTGTTCATCTTATAAATAAATAAATAGCGTTTAAATATTCTTTCGCCTATATGCGCTTAATTAACAAATAGTCCCGACTCTATCTTGAATAGCGATTAGAATGGTATCGAAATATTTAACGTCAATTTTATTACTATCATTTCATTGGAAAACATTATTGCAACCGCACAAACTTAAACATGTAAATAGAGTACATCGCCTGCTGGGCTATTCAGTTCAACTACAAAGTTTTTTTGAAACTTGTAAAAGATCAGGTGATGAAAATGTTTTTTAAACTGCAAAACGACCTTTAACTTTTTTGGAGCTTTAATTATATTCTAGCGATGTTTTAGCAAATGCACACAGCTCTAGAAATGCAATAGAGATTTAGAATATATATTTCAGTTTTAGAGGTTTCCAACTACTTTATAGGGACTATGCAGAATTGCTGTAGAGTTTGGCAGAAATTTCAACTGGGCTGTCGATGATACATACACTTCGATTAAAAATTCAGAGAGAAGGCGGATTAATCGGCTTTTAAAATTTTCAGACTCCACTGCAATTTCCGCATATGTATTCATGTTTGGTCCAATATCGCCAACTACGGCTGTGGTTACATTAGATCAGAATTCATACGAAAAATTGGTCGTACAAGATCGTATGAATTCTTATGACTTGGTCTGAAAGGAGCAACGTGTACTGAGTTACACACGTGGTTACATTGATTGCATTTTTTTTCGTACGACCAGTTTCATGCGACCAATATATACTTTGTTTTTTCATTCGGAATTCGTTCGAAGTTTACATTACAGCGTCCGTTTTCAGCGTTTGTTTATTCTGAAATCGCAAAAAAATAATCCGTCTAGTTGAAGAAAGAATATCATCACATTTCACACACTTATTAATTAGTTTCATTTTACTAAATTTTCGAACAAACTATAAAAAAAGAACATGCAGTGTAACTAGTGCCTTTTCGACTGACGATCCCGAGAAAGAGAGAAAAAGAAACCTTCTCTCTGAATTTTTAATCGAAGTGTATGTATCATCGACAGCCCAGTTGAAATTTCTGCCAAACTCTACAACAATTCTGCATAGTCCCTATAAAGTAGTTGGAAACCTCTAAAACTGAAATATACATTCTAAATCTCTATTGCATTTCTAGAGCTTGCATTTTCTAAAACATCGCTAGAATATAATTAAAGCTCCAAAAACGTTAAAGGTCGTTTTGCAGTTTAAAAAACATTTTCATCACCTGATCTTTTACAAGTTTAAAAAAAACTTTGTAGTTGAACTGAATAGCCTAACAGGCGATGTACTTGTGTGAAATGTGATATTCTTTCTTCAACTAGACTGATTATTTTTTTCGATTTCAGAATAAACAAACGCTGAAAACGGACACTGTAATATAAACTTCGTACGAATCCGAATGAAAAAACAAAGTATATATTGGTCGCATGAAACTGGTCGTACGAAATCGTACGATTTCGTAAGAGTTCGTACGAAAAAAATGAAATCAATGTAATCCCGCGCGTAACACGTTTGTTCATTTGAGACGAAGTCGTAAGAATTCGTACGATCTCGTACGACCAATTTTTCGTACGAATTCCGATCCAATGTAACCGCCTAATACAAACTAGTTCAATAGTTTAGGAGATTGCGCTAGCGAATGAACTGTAGAGTACGGCCGACTGCAAAATAACATGGCATTTTTGACGAGGCCGGGGAGTGTGAAAAATACTTATTTCGCACATCCAGTGCCGTATTGAGAAAATCATTGAATGATAGTAAACGTCTTCCGTTCAGTAAGAGATCCAATCATGGCGATTTTTATTCTTATCAAATAGAGAGATAATAAATTTCGATATACAGCTATTTTGTTTTATGTAATTCTATATAAAATGTGTTTTTTACTTTGCAGCATTTTGTTTTTATCGATGTTTCAATTATTTTACATTCTCTCGGGTTTAATTGAAGTATATCTTGTTATTAATGGAAACTAAACGAATACAACGATCGACTCCGACAATTCAGTTCGTCTGAGCAAACAATTTTGGTTTGTCGAACGGGACTTAATTTAATGAACGATATTGTCCTCGTTCAAAATCTATCGCGTCTCCCGGGTCGCGGCAGAGCACAATTCTGGCGAACCTCGAAAATGATTCGAAGATGCGTTAGTAATTAAATGTTCTATTTACCGCGTGAAATTACTGCAGTTACGAGGAGAGTGTTTAATTTTTTAAACTTGGAAATTAAATAAGAAATTATTTCGAAAAGACGTCGCTCTTGTCTGAATGCGTTCTTGACAATGAGATTGTTAGCATTACACTTAAACCGTCATTATTACAGAAGTTAGTTCAACAGAACGGCAAGAATTCACGCAAAGAAGGACAACTTTCGTTCGGCCTATTTAACATCTTTCAACAAATTACGTGCCTTTAAACGGTTTATTTCTTAACCTGCAGAGTAATTTTAATGACATCAGCGCAGAACTAAATCGAATTTACCGAAACATCGTCGCTGTCATTTAAATATTCGTTTGTTTCGCTTTTACACAATTAGAAGCACCGGCTCTTGTTTTAAGAGGGACGCTTTAATGTGTACGTTCATTTTGCAATTCTACGACAAGGTGCAGCTACAAAGTTATGCTTTCGCAGACTCCAGATTCAGCTGCAGCTGAATTACTTGACTGATGACGCGCCTAGACCCACATATCCATTTAGTGCAGTTAAATACTCCTAAACATTACCGCTAAAAATTATGTTCCTCTTATCTTTTTTTTTTTTTTTTTTTGTTTTATTGAGTGCAGTTATATTCGAATATTATGTCTGTTCTTCTCTTCCCGGTTCAAATTTACACGTAACTTCACTTCTCTGTCAAGTGTTATCGTAAACTGAAGTTTACCGTGAACGAATTAACAAAATAATATACTTCATTACAATACGGTCTTTCTACTAAATAAATTTCTAATCAGCCTATCTCAACACAGTCGCATATATAATTTCCGCACCAAAGCAAGGCTGTTACGTTTTATGATATAACTCAGTCGTCATTAGAATTTATTTATTTATTTTACAATTATATATATACACTGTTTGTCCGAAAAGTAAGGAGACTGATTTTTTTCTGAAGAAACGAGTGGCGCTATCTGAGGGAAACTATTACAGTGACGTAGTACTATGTTTTGACATAGCGTATGATTTTTTGTTGGTCAGTAGTGTGATTATTTCTTGGTGAGATACGGTCTTGTAATTTGTGTGTTCTTTCAACGTGTCACGTTTTTCGTAATGGAACAACGATCGGTAATTAAATTTTATTTTAAACTCGGTAAAACTGCTACCCAAACGTTTAACGATTTAAAAAAAGTGTATGGTAATGAATGTCTAGCCCTTTCGAAGGTATTCGAGTGGTATAAACAATTTAAGGAGGGGAGAGAGTCGGTGCAAGACGAGATAAGAAGTGGGCGGCCGTCGATGACGAGTACCGATGATAAAACCGACAAAATCCGAACCCTTCTCGCCGCAGACCGCCACTTATCATGCCGAATGCTCGAAGATGAGTCGGGAATACCCAAATCAACCGTTCACGAGCTGATTCGAAACGTTTTACACAAGCGGAAGATCTGTTCTAAATTCGTTCTTCATTCTTTAACGCCGGAGCAAAAAGAACAGCGCCTGAACTCATCGCAGAATTTCATTGATTTGATCGATGAAGACGCTTCGCTGCTCGATAAAATTATTACCGGTGATGAGTCATGGGTTTATCAGTATGGCCCTACCACCAAGAAGCAATCGAGTGAATGGGTGAGCAGTGGAGAGCCACGGCCGACGAAGGTTCGCGCGACAAAATCGAAAACCAAGACCATGCTCATCACATTTTTCGATTCTCAAGGTATCGTACATAAGGAATTCGTGCCTCCAGGCACCACCGTGACTGCCAACTACTATTTGGGAACTCTGAATCGCCTTTGCAAACGGATTCAACGCGTACAACCAGAAAGATGGGAGTCCCGAGATTTTTTCCTGTTCCATGACAACGCGCCAGCTCATACCGCCGGATCAGTGATCCAGTTTTTGACCAAAAAATGTATCCCAGTGTTGCACCACCCGCCCTACTCACCGGACCTGGCCCCGTGTGACTTCTTTCTGTTCCCTAAATTGAAATCTGCCATGAAAGGAATCCGTTTTGACGACATTCTATCGATTAAAGCAGCTGTGACACGTGCATTGGGAAGGATTCCAAAAGAAGCGTTCTCCAGAAGCTTCCAATGGTTGTACGAACGATCTGAAAGGTGCATTGTGGTGGGGGAGGATTATGTAGAAACTAGCCGAGAATAAATTTTCCTATCTGAATTTGTCGATTTTTTATAGCATTAGTCCCCTTACTTTTCGGACAAACGGTGTATATATATGAAAAATACAGTTCAGCATCAAAATATCTTTACACACTTTCACATGCTCACAAACGAACACACACACACACAGAAACACAAACAAGCACACAGATGAAATCCAATCACCCACACACGCATACAGATATTCTCAACGAAAGCAGATTGGACAACATAGCCTTACGTAGTCAAACTCTTGATGATTTTAAAAATCTCTCCTGAACGACTATCAAATATATCTAGTTCAAGATGTTCCTTCTCTAGTTTGTCGTATAGCGTAAATAAGGAGCGTAGAGGGGAGCATGCACACTGCTGAGTCCTTGCGAATTGTACTGCCAATAGACGTGTATGAGAGGAGATTGGGACAATTTATTTTATTATGCAACGGATTATGCAAAAAGCGAAGCGCTATCTCCTTTCTCCTTCCCTCTAGACTATTCATGTTTAATTGTCTGATACAGTAAATATGTTATAAACTTTATCTGCACTCTTTCGATTCTATCTGCTAAATCAGCTGATGTAGGATTCCAAATCAACGGGCCAAATTCTAAATGCGAACGAACCAAAACGGAGTATAAGAATAAATATGTTTCAGTGTATCTGATATTCACACTGCTTCGTAACATTAAACCCAGCGCATTTTCCTCGCCTTTCATTGCATGAAATTTAAATGTCAATTTTTCATCTAAAAAAACACCAGGATCCGTTACACATTGCCTCTGGTTAAAAAGTCTAGTACAAGTCATAATTCACAAAAATTTCATCGCTCAATCGTTCTGATATTGTGCACAAGGAAGAAACTGTTCAAAATTAAAAATAGATTTATTCGCTGTTTAGAATACTGCCCCCGATCATTGTTCTAGTTTTGAGGCAACGAGAGAAGTAGTACGATATAGGATTACCTAACACATCTAACGGCAGATGTATATCCGATCCTTTTGCAAACAAAAAATATCTGATGTCAACGGTTACAGAACTCCAAAGAACCTTCGATTCCACGCATCTTCGACTTTTATATCTCAGATTAATTTCTCTTTGGATATTCCAAAACCTTTTCGCAATTCATAGTACGAGACAGTACTTGAATTTCCTTCTTCAAATAATGCGAGAAAAGGCTACCTCAGGGTTTCGTACTGAGCCCGCTACCGCGTTCAACATTTACACTTCTCCGATCCGTAATCTACAGGCGAAAGGTCTGTTTATTAGCTTTTAAAATCTTTATCAAATACTCTGCGTTCCGGTCCATCCTTAATGCATCTTTAATGAGCTTATTTGTATGAGTACATGGCCCACTACTATCCCATCATTGGAAACAAGCTATCTGTTTAGTTTGAATCATTTTCAATTCGTAGAGAAAAATAACTCTTCATTTGGGCTAACTTTGAAATCTTTAAACAACAATATGAACTTCATTTCAAATTATCTGTACTGGTATCACCACCGGACTCTTTAGGGCTGCGTTTCACTAATACCGCTCATTTCTAGAGTTAGGAATCAGGCTTATTCGTTTGTGCTTTGTTTTGGCTTGTTTGCATACTTTTTGTTTATGCTCTTCTCATTCATTTAGTTAGAAAAGTTTTTAGACAGAGCTAGCGAATTTAGAGGTAAGAGTTGAAAATCGTATCACTCGTTTGTGCTGCTTCTTTGTGCACTAATCATTTTTGTTTGTGCTCATCTTTTTCCCAATCTGGTGGGACTTGCCCATGTTGAGGTAAGGGTTGAAAACAGTGTTATTCATTTGTGTTTCGTTCGTGTCGGTTTGTACTCCTTTCACTACAAAGTTGGAAAATGCAGGGCTGGAGAAACAGTACTTTAAAGGTGTGAAATCAAACGTTGCAAAAAAAACAAAACAAAAAAAAAGCAGTATAATTTGAGTTTTAATAAAATTTAGCCACCGATCTTTTGTGTGATGGACAAATCAAAATCAGCTCAGATGTAACAAAAAAATCGTTACATACTGGCACAACTGTTCATATACTACTTCGCCACCTTATGTATTCTACATTTATAAGAGTTAGAGTTTGGTTGGTTTAGTGTTACGAAAAGCATGCCCCAAATGGAACGGTGATTAAAGAAATTATTGGCCACCAACCGTGAGTTAACTAATCTGTAAAATTCTCAATTTATTTCAAGTCATCCATTTGCCGATCATGAATTTAAAGTGTAGCTTTAGTATTTTTTGAAATTGCTTGTCATCTAATTAAATCGAGCACATGCCTATAAATTAAGTGGGAGAATAGTGGAGCATCATCCATTTACAAACATACGACTAGACCAGCATTACATGACCGATAGTAATGGAAACTGGATGATGCAGCGACAGAGGTTTGTTAAGTGGTGAAGGATCTCACCCGGAAAAGATATTGTAATCGGCGTTTCAAGAAAATTCTAATTTAAAATCCACAACAAGGTTTTTTTAACGTTTTTTTTTTGGATTATCTTAGCATATTTGAAAGGGTGTAAAATTTTTTTACCTTTTTTCTGCTTCTGAAGTGGTTGAAAAAAAAACTGCCGCCGGTTATAAAACATATTTGTTTATTGGCGTCTTTGATTAGTTTTCGGGACTGGTATAAATAGGCTAAATTCATCATAAAATAAAGTTAACGTTTGTCCAATAGCACTTGCGTGATTAAAAAAAAAAAAAACATTACTTGGAACGGCCAGAAGCGTTTGCCGATTATCTCGAACAGGTTTTCCAACCGAACGATATCTTATCAGATTTAGACATTAATCGTCCGCTCGAAAAAACACGCGTAAATATTAAGCATTTTTCCATCGTGGAAGTAGCTGATGAAATCGGATACGGGTCGGTGCGCAATTCAAGTCCGACTTCCGGCTGTGTTAAGGGTTGATGCGCAATTCGGGTGTCCCCATGATTTCGTCTGCTACGTTAAAATCGAAAAAATATCACGGTAAATCCATCACGAAAAGCATGCGTAAAGTCGGACTCTACTATTTTACCGTGACAACGGATATTTTACTATTTTGAATAAACCATTTTCGAAATCAAATATATCGTCAAGGCAAGACCATTTAAAGAAACATCTTCCGTAAAATAGAAATTCGAAAAAAAAAAAATCAGTGAAGTACATTTAGACAAACATTTAAAACATTCATTGAGTGATTGATTGAAAACTCTTGAAATTAATAGTATTATTTATGCCAAAGGTCTGGAGCATTAATACTACTATAATCATATTCGTAGGAATAACGAATAAAAGTAATTATTTATTTTCTTAAATTAATTCTATTCGTATTTTTTTTATTATTATTTACTTCATCACTACAAGAAGAGAAGGAAAAAAATAATATTTTAGATCGCTAGAACGGAGCAAGTCGCTTTTGAGGAGCAAGAACAGAAACTGATACGAGCGTTATTACAGAAGACTTTGAAGAAGGTTATGGTTACCGCCAATCGATTCGCGTCACCGTTGACGAAGAATAAAGCGCAGCTTTATCTTTCAATCGGTTTCGCGTACTTATTATTCCTGTTATAGACGACAAAAAGGGTTGTTCTTTGTTCTTTTTCATTTTTTCGCAACTCTTCAACTAAAAATTTTCATGGCCACTATCGATAACTAGTCGACGTTTCTTTCAACTTTTTATGCATACATTTCAGTACTGTTAAAGCAAAAAGAAAATTTTAATTAAATAAATTGAGTTTATTCAGTCTCAAACTAGAGCTACTTACGGAAATATTCTTCAAATTCTTATTACTTCGATCACATTGCTAGTATTATACTTTCCTGAACAGATTAGCTAGTATTTTAATAAAAATTTAGCTAAACTTTTATTTTTCAGAAATAATTCCTTTAAAAAATTTATAGAAATAATCTATAACTGTACCGTGCTTAACAGTGATTTCAAAACTCGGCAACGTGTTCCAATAATCACTGCTAAACACGGTGCAATTTTAGATTAAAAGATTATTTCCGCATCAGAAGTCCATTTAAGTTAATTTTAATCATTATAATTATTTCGTTTCCAACAACTAAAGCGGTCCTAGCACACTGCTATCATCTTTCCTATTTTTTGCTGTTATCTGTTGTTTTTTTTAATTTAATATTGCGTCTAATCATTTCTATCAATCTCATAGATTTTAGCTTTAGAACTATACAACGCACTTCTAAGATGGTTCATTCGATAGGAACATTAATGATTTCGCGCGGAACAGTTGTTATTTTTAATTTTTAGGACGATACACTATGAACAAAAGCAAACTTTAATTTGACTCATCGGCTTAGTTGTTACTGCGCAAACAGTTTATAACTGCGATACGAGTCGTGCTTTCGAATACGTACAATATTTACTTCATTCTAATTCCGAGTCTAATATCTAAAACGGGGGACAGTGGTAGCAGGTGTGAGTCCCTAATATACGAAATCCGAGTTCTATCTGACGGTTCGAAAGCGGTTAGTACAAGGTTAATATTTTTATAATTGCTGTTTTGTACGTGGACCTCGGAACAGATTCGTGTGGCCCACATGAAATGAGGAAAATTTAAATATTTTATAGCCGAATATATCAGGGAATTAGGTGCGTCCTATTCCCTCGCGATACTACCTCTTTCTTTCTAAACTCAATTTTCCGAAAGCGATGAACAGAAACAGAACACCGAAAAACAAGTCAACCGTGTACGGTTTATACAGTATCGAGCAAAACTAAAAAAATTGGAAAGCGCCTAAACGCATCCGCGTACACACACATTTTTCAGTTCAACTTCGCTTTACCGTTTACGTCGTATTTGTGTACTCGATCGCAGCCGTTATTACACGAATAGCTGTAAAATTTAACTCCTTCCAATAAGATTATATTACCTGGAACTGCTTAGGCTAAACCTTCTACTTTGTTCGCCATGCTGTACTTTGTTGTTGTTTTGTTCTGTTCGGCGTTACAAACATTTCTAGGGAAATCGTTTAATTTTATCTACTGTAAACGTTGCATCCAATACAAAAAAACAAGTAAAAAAAAAAGGGTAAACATACTTTTGCACAGACCGCGCTTGAAGAACAAATTCATCTCGTTACGTTGGATAAAATTGATCGGCATAGTTACTATTTTCCTTGTTTTTTAACAGGTTAAATGTGGACCACTGTTACCTGAGATCACTTCGAGAATAAGAAAGCGATTGAATGGGTTGAATTATGTACACAGACACATACGCATACATACATATTATATATATATATATGTATATGTATGTATGTATTTATTTATTTAATTATTTATCATTACCATTATCGTCAGTCCACTCTATATCAAGCATAGGGCGCCGATTTTAATCAATTATGTGTTTTAAGAAAACTGACAGTCTTATTTCAGAAGCGCATTGCTTTTTGTATGTGTACGCACGAATATGTTGGTGGAGCTGACTTCTCTTTAAGGGAGAATTCTAGTTTAGAAATATGAAAAAATTAAAATTTTTTTTTTTGCATATTATGATAGTTTAGACCATTATATGTCCCTAAAAGATTTTTCAAAATTAAAATTACATACGGAGTTATAGCTATTTTCGTGACGCGGCAACTAAATCGGCTCAGTCGGAGTGGATCAAACAATATATGGTAGACATTCTTTGACTACCTGAGGATAAATCAAACTATTTTATACATTATATATATTTAAAAATCGATCAACTGAAGGCCATTGTAACGTATTTTGTTGAAATTTTTTCTTGTTTAGTGTTCAGTTCAGGTCAGTATCGTTTCAATCTTCATGCAACGCAAATATGCGTACTCTGTGTACAGTCCAAAAATATAAAATTTTGAGTGAATATTTTATTTGTTAAGTGTAAAATGGATAAAAAAAGTAACAAAGGAAATGTTGTGTGTCCAGATAGAAAAAAAAAAGAACATTTAACACGGATTGAACGCTCTGAAATTCGAGCTTCTGATGCTTCAAAGGAAGCTAAGACTGCTCGTCTAGTTTTAGAACTTCTGAAAATGTACAAAATTTTAAGTAGAAGAAGGTTGATTGTATGAAGCAGGAATCGGCGATTAAGAAAATCTAAGTATAACGTACCACCGTTCTATGACAATTAGACTACCTCAGAACTTTACTTGAATCTTTCGAAACTTGAAACGCGTTTTCCTCTCGAAACTACTTTTTTCAAGACGGTTCACATGATATCTTAAATTTTCTAATAAGCCGATTTACTTTTTTTTTTTTTTTATGGGCACGCCAGCGGCATTGACCCAACAACAAGAAAACTAAGCTAAAAAACTAGATAACTAGGCGGTCTGAAATTGACGCAACAAAGGATAGCGGTGCGGACACCACAGAAGATGAAGGAAAGGAGAGGATAAAGGAAGAGTTATAGGGAGTAGGGAGACCTAATGACAGGAGCTGACCGTATAAAAGGGAGCGTTCGTTACGAAGAGCAGGACACTCGAAGACAATGTGATCAGCACTACATGTACGAGGAGGATCACAATCGTGAAGAGAACTAAAATGAGAAGGCGACAGAGCAAATCGAAAGCGAGAGGAAGGGAGAAGAGAATGATTGATCCGGAGACGAATTAGGGAGACAATAGAAGAGCGACGACTGAGAGGAATAGAATGGAACCAAGACAGGGAACGAAGAATTGGCTGAATGAAACGGTAATGAGAATGACGATTAGAAAATAGGGAGGGATAAATATCCTGCCAAAGTCTGGTGTGATTGGAGGTGGATAAGGAAAGGATATCTGAAGAAGGGAAATGGTTGAGGAATGAATCAAGGCGACCAGCAGAATGAGCCAAAGAATCGGCTGCGTCATTGCCATCAATTCCGGAATGACTGGGGACTCATAAAAAATCAATAAGAATAAAACGGGATGACTGCAGAGTGGAGGTAAGGGAACGAATTGAGAGAATACTCCAGCCACCACACGAGACGATTGTTAATCAAACCCTCAAAAAGTTTACGCAGACAGGAAGCCAGGGAAATGGGACGGAAAGAGCACCGATTTCTTTTGGGAATAGGAATAACAATAAAGTCGTTCCAGGATTTTGGAGTAGAACCAATATACTTGAAATTGGGTATGGAACTTCTTTATATATCCCTCTATAGCCCCCCTCAAAATAAAGGCGAAATTTTGATTTTTGCTATTTTTAAAAAATCTAGAAAAATCAAAAAACAGGTAAAAAATCGACCTTTTTTTTTTAGTCACCATTTTACGGAAAAATTTTTTTTTCTTCTCTGAGGTAGGGGGCCACATCCGTACTAATTAAGAATCTATTCTTTTTTTTTTTTTTTGTTTCAGATGACTAGAAGGGTTGGAATCGTGTTAACCAGGACACACCTTTTTTTTTTTTACTTCTCCACTTCATCATCCTGTAACTTCGTGAATTTTGAATTTTTATTTTTGATAATTTTTTTGTGTATTCTTAAAACATGTATAAATAAATGGTAAAAAAATGTATAGTAAAAATATTTATTGTTTTGTTTTTATTGAGCTTGAAGAAACTTCCTAAATTCGTGCTTCTAGACTAGAATACCCCCTTAAGCCAAAAAGATTTTCACCTTTTATTCTTCATTTGTCTTGTGTGCGTTAAATTCGGCAGTTGCAAGTACTTTTTTAACTTTATTTTTTTAGTCGGTACGGTCACAAGAACTTTTTTCCCATGCAGTCCTTGAATATTTGCTGCAAAAAAATCTTTGCACTTCCATAACAGTTTGACGATTTACCTTCTGCCTAGCACTACCTGAATATACATATATAACGCCTTTGGTTCAAAAAAGTCTTACAACATACATAAAACATATGATCTTTTAAATAATAAATGTGTCTAATATAGATCATAAACATGCGGATACAAATCCAAAACTGAATTTCAGATTCCAGAACTGCATCCTGAATACGTATGCATATCGGACTCATATGGATCATCCGGTGTTTATGTGCACACTCAACATTGGCATTAGTTTGCACTGGTTGTCGACGCAGTGTTAACCAGTGTGTGTTAGGTTAGATTACGCATGTTAGGAAGGCAGAAAGAAATTGTAAAATAACTAATATAAGAATCATAGGAAAAGTCGCGTCTACAGAAAAAACGATAAAGTTCCTTTCTAATCCTTTCTAATTCTGATGTTACCATTTTTCACTTTCCCAGCTAATTTGGCACATTTTTGCTGATATGTTCATTCTGTGTGAAACGCAAAAAAGCTCAGACGATCTATTCTTCTCTGTTGAAAGTCTATATCTTATCTCCTATAGCAGAACCATGTGAACCTGCATAACATTCATCGATTTAGTATTTGCTGGGTCGTAGTTTACGTGTTTGGAACTTCAGTCGGAGTTACATCATCAACTTCGTTGTAAAATATTGATCCTTCCGAACTTACTTATCGCTAATAAGTATTACCGCTATTGGTTAACATCGAAGATAAAGTAAATTTAATAAATGCGTACAAAGACAGAAGTTGGAAATTATAAAAGTTAAAAACTAACTAGATTAATAGGCTCTTATTACATACAGCCAGGGTTGAAAAAGTAGCTGCTGGCACCGTTGCATATCTGTATAGATTCCAGAAAAACGCTAAATGACGAACTGTTTAAGATACTGTACTCTTTGCCAGTTGTGATATAACCTTGATTTTCGATATTCACCGTTTTGCAATATATTTATATATATGTATATAGTAAAACCCTGATTATCCGTGTTAATTGAGGATTCATCATGCATGGATACGGGAAAGCACGGTTAACCCGCCGCCTGCCGTTCCACGAGTTTTTATGTATCTCGAGCCTTGCGAGCCACGTAATATGTGGGTCGGGAGCCTCTTCATTCCATTTCATATTAAGAAATGATAGCTGACTATCTACGATTGCAATTGTATAATTTTCTGTATTGTTTTGTTTTGCTTTATAATAAATACGTATAATAGTATACTGTATATGAAATGATAGCTGTGATATAAAACCCCTTTTAGCGAGACTGGATTATTTAGACTAATTTAATAAAGTAAATACTATACGTACAGAAGATTTATAAAATTCAAAATTTTTTATTCATTTTAAATACTGTATCAATGACAAGACGAAGAAATAAGAACACAACAGGTAGGGCACAAACAAAAATGAAATGAACGCAAGGTACAGAAAAAGAAGTGTTATAAAAAGGAATAGAATAACTTAGACTAGGTCATATTAATTTTTATTAAAAAAGTCAGTCAGTTTCTTCTGTCTGTCGGGATTTCTCTTTGCCCCTTCTTCGTCTGGAAATTTTTTAACTGCAGAATGTCTGTGATCTGTCTGCTACTCGAAATACGTGATCACAGTCTGCATACAATGCAATGCAGTTTTACAGCTTAGTCGCTGTTCTGCTATTTCGACTTGCTCTTCATTTTCCGATTTTCTGAATCCGCATTGATTTAATTTAAAATTTCTTCATCAGTAAAAATACGGTAACCAAGATCAATTCCATAATTATCTATCTACTCCTTCATATTTTCATCATCAACATGCTCAAATTCCTTCTCATCACAATTTGGAACCTTTTTCGCAGGAAGCACGCGAGTTTAAAGAGATGCATGGTTAATTCGCCAACCGGTTGAAACACACACGGATAATCGTGGTTTTACTATATATATATTAATTACAGCGTACTCTTCTCGGGACCCCCAGTGGTACCCCTTGAGGTCTTTTTTGGTCTTGGGGAACAGGTAGAAGGCTGAGGAGGCCAGATCGGGCGAATAGGGGGTGGTTCAAAACCGTGATGCCGCTTTTCAAGAAGAACGACTTGACGAGGTGACAATTATGTAAAGGTGCGTTGTCATGGTGGAGAAGCCAACTTTGATTCGCGCCAAATCCGGCCTCACACGTTTCACACGCGCGTTCAGACGTTTCATCACACCTAGATAATACTGTCCAATAATGGTCTGGCCCTCGGATACGAATTCCTTATGCGCAATGCCGCGGTAATCGAAGAAAACGATGAGTATGCACTTCACTTTTGACTTTGACATCCTTGCTCTCTCGACCCTCCTTGAATCGCGTTATCCACTTGTATACCGTCGCAGGCTTCGCAGCTGACTCGCCTAATGTTTCACGCAAAGTTTCCACGATCTCCGAACAACTTTTACCGGCTTTAACGAAAAACTTAATCACACATCTTTGTTCTTTGAAATTAATTTTTAAAAAGTTCGACCGAGGTAAACAAAAAACACTTTACACAAAACGTCACTATACATAGACTATGAAATGTATCGAGGTAAAACTCAGACTAAATGTCGCCAAGGGGTGTATCTACACAGCTGTTTAGTTGAAAATCTCGCAGTGCAACTACTTTCGGAGAAAAAAAAATCCTTCTAGGCAGACCTCGTAATTCTTAGGCTACCCCTATTAGAAGAAATGTCCTAATTTTATGTAACGAAAAATGTCTCCAAAAAATGTCCCAATTTTATGTAAAGTTTGTTATATTTTATAGGATTTTTGTGATTATTTTATTATATTCCTATGGACTGATTTAGAATTACGTTGTAAATTTTGATAATTTTATACAAAGTATAGAAGAGAAAGGGCCAGAAATGTAAGCAAGAGGGGCCAAGGGGCACAGCCACTTGCGAGGCCAAAATGACCGAGTTATATATATATATATATATATATATATATTCAAGATAATCAAAGTACGCAGAAATATCTACTGGGTGAAGGAAGTTGAAATTTTTAATGCAAAATTCTCTCCGCTAGTAATGAACAGGAAAATTATACAACGTGAAATTAAATTTTAGAAGTACTTTAACCGTCAGCCAAAATAAATTTTTTAATGTGTAAGAGAGACCTTTTCTGGAGACGTTCAAAAATTTTATTTTATCGTTTTTAGAACACTGTTAACTTTTGAATTTTTGTAACGTTTAATGTAAGTTTATATGAATTTAAAACATTCAGAAACGTTGTTATTCCGAAAATAAGATTAAGTTTTTTAAATTTTTTAACCAATTTATTGTTTATAACTTTAAAAATAATATATTATATATATATATAAATATAAAGTAAAATAAAAGTTTTCGTTTTATAGCGCGATAAAAATAAAGAAAATATTTTTTTCAGGTTCATCAAATTTGGCTATTTTACAAGAATGAGATAAAAGCGTTATGAAATGTTACTTTTTTAGACCAACGCTTTAATTTTATTTCTTTTTAAAAATATCCCAATTTGATCGAGCTGCAAAAATTATTTTCCTTATTTTTATCGCATTAATAAGTAAGAGCCTTTCTTTAAATTTTTTTCATATTATTTTATTCTACAATATTTAGTTGCATTCGTGGACGAATGAGAACGTAAAAGAGAAACGAAAGAAGGTCATTTGAACTGTACGAATGTTAAAAAAAGTAAAGAAGAATGAAATTTTTAACGATTTCAATTTGAAGAGGAACGTAGTTTGCTAAACTAATGGACAGAAATAATTGGTTGGATTTTTATTTTTATTTGCACTTTTTTATTAGTCTTTTCCAACTAAAACCCTACATATCTGCGTCAAGATAATCAGAAGCAACTTTTTTCTGGGAAATCTATGTCAGTGTTCATAAACCTTGTCGTTTTCGAGATCCTAGCGTTCCAAGATTTATAAAAATACGAGAACAAAAGAATTCAAAAAGAAAGTCAAGTTAAATAAAAGTCTTCAAAATTACGTAATGAATCTTTTTTTTTTTTTTTTTTATTTATTGTATTTACAAGTCGCTTTTGGACTACAAGGTCATTAGCGACTACAGTTTTACAGATAATTATAAAATTTTATATTGAATATTTGAAAATGCGCGAAACAAAAAATAATCAAAAAATTAGCTGAAGGCTGAGGAAGTTAGATCAGTTGGAATACTGAGATGTCTTTGAGGAAGGCTACGATTTTTTTACACTTCTCGGCGTCCGAAAACATCTCTGGAAGGCCGTTGGTAATACCCGCTTGTTGTCTGGCCTGCTGGTAGTGATTACACTCGATCAAAAGATGCCTCACCGATATAGGCATGTTGCAGCGTTGACACTTTATAGAGTTTAAATTAAACTGTCAAAAATAAAACGAATTTGACTTCTTAAAATTTGTTAGTTCATAATTTTCTGAGAATAGTGAGAAAAAACGTTCTACTCGTATATTGCATAACGCGAGCAAAAGTTACCTATAGATAAACCGTTAAACAATTTTGAATGATACGCTGGTATTGGACTTTTGGTAGGAAATCGATTCCAATCAATTGTGTTTCACGTTTAATTGCAACGGACACGTTGTAGGAATGTTAATTATCCGATATATGACATACCTTCTATCGCTATTTAAACATATCCTTCCGTATTTCAAAATTATTCCACATTGTCCTTTGTCAGATCTTTATATGCAACTCCAACAGTGTAACAATTAATCTCTGTTAATAAAATCTTTCAAAAATTCGAATACTGATGAACCGATTTTCCGAGAATCTTTAACTAAAAGATTCTTATATAAAAGGGAAGAACTAGATTAGAAATAGAAAAACTAAATTGGCTTATAGGACTCCCCAGTCACAACTGACTCTACAGAACCGAGTATGTAACGTCGGCATTATGACTGATATACATATGTAAGGAGCTGCGCAGAGAAATCTAATAGACTAATCATCTAGCGGTCCCAGAATGAGACATACCTCAGCACGTTACCAATGAACCGATTCACCGGAAGTACACAGCGCGATTGTATTAACTCTGTAACAAGTTTTCCCTTTGTTTCAATGACTAGGTACTAGTTTAGCGAAATAGGGAAAGGTGAACACATTTTCAGCCCGGAATATTACTCTTCTTTCCTCGGTCGCTCATTCCAAATTATGGCACAACTTCTATTCTTCTTCACTTTCTAATCCTGCCTTCTTCTCCTCGTCCATGGTTTCTTGATTTCCTTTCTCTTAAACGCTCTACAATCACCGCTATTTGTTGCCATCGCTTTAACCATAGTCTCCTTCCTGTATCATTATTTCGGTTTTCATCTGCATCTGCTCCATTTTGTCATATATACTTTTTTTATGGTACTGATTATATTTTATTTGAATGTGTGGCCTTCTCTGCTAACCGAGCGTTCTTTTATTCTTCACTATTAAAATTGATATCACTACTCTTTATAATGCTGCTCGCATTCTCTCATTTCCCTCTGCTTCAGTTATTCCTACTCTTAAATTTATCCTCTGTCCTTAAGCATATAAGACTGTGGATATAAATTTATTTTCGCCTCCTTCCCCTTTCTTGGGCTAGTGTCCTCGCTGACAAAACCTATTAGAAAAAAAAAAAAGAAAACAACAACGGTTGTATTCTCTTCACATATGAACAGTCAAATGACCATTATTTGATCGCTATTTGGCTAGTATAAAAAAAAATAAATAAATAAAACAGCGGAAGGAGAAAAAATAATTTATGTATATTAATGACAACGTCATTCTTAGCTCGACACCCACTACTTTTTCTGTAGCAAAAATTTGTCCCAAAATGTGACATTAAATAAGGATTTATTTATTTTTTTTGTCGCACAGTTGGAAAGAATGACGCGTCAATTTTCTTCGTTCTATACGAAGTATAGAGGGGATAGAACTGACAGTCTGGGGGTGTCCTCAGGTGGGACCAAGGGGTGGAGTCCCTTGCGAGCACAAAAGTCCAAGTTATATATGTATATATATATATAGTAGACTCGCGGTTATCCGGATCGCTTTTATCCGGACTCTCCATATTATCCGGATCGATTTTCAAAAAAAAAAAGAAAAACCAAAGCGCTTTTATAAAATCCACAGCTATATGCAGTACGTATCTGAATACTTGTTTGTATTCGCTGCAAATGAAGATGCTGTTTGTGGCCATAATGCACTGTGACTCATAGTGATTGTAATGTGAGGACTGTCAAGTTGTTTTAAAATCAGTTGATATGCTTGATGTTATCGCACTTGGGGTTATCTGACGGAAGTAGTAATGCGGATGACGTTACTGAATGGATGAAACTGCAGATGAGGATATCATGGTACCCAACGAGGATCCAGTTGAAGAAAATGTGGATAACGAGCCCCTTCAAAGTGTTATATCACACGACGAAGGACTGAAGGCGATCGAAATAGCGCTGCAGTAACTTAACAGGAAGAAGCGTCATCGGGGCTGATATCATTTGTTTACGCAAGTGGCGAGATATATCGGTAAGGGAGAGAATAGAGCGAAAGACACAGACCTTAATCACAGATTTCTTTAAAAACTAGTTAATGTACCACCGTAAGTTAATTTTCATGTTTGCTTTTTTATATGAAAACTGAGCATTCGCCAATATATGGCCAAAATATATTGGTTGTTTAATAAAGTTTATAAATACTGATGCTGGTTACAGTAGCTAACTTTGTTGACTTCTTAATAGTGATTTTATATTTTGATCATCGTCCCCGAGTATACATTATCTATTTACTATCGAAATATTTGCTATTTCTGTGATCATTACGTTTATTAATGACTCTATAAACATCGTGTTTTCGAAACAACCGTTTAAAATTGTTTCATTACTATTTCCTGGATTAAATTCAGTTCTCCGTAGTTAGCAACAGAATTCTATTGTTGTCATATGAATGGCTCACTGGGACTGTCTGGTTAGACACGCCTGCATAGGAAATAACTGAATGTTTCTTGAGAGATGGAAATATCACGCGAATTCGAATCATGTCAGACAATTCGGAAAAGGCCAAGCCCTTCTTAGCCATTTTGGGACATTTTATACTAAATTATTCAGAAAACTGTTCCAGAAATTTCTGAATGACACGGTGTGACGTTAAAATGTGTCAAAAGTACGCCGAGTGAAATAACGATAAGATTACGAATGGAATTTTAAACAATGGCGAAAAATCGAGAACTGTCATTCACTTTTGATGTTAATTACTTTTTGCTACTTAGTTCTAGCGTGTTAATTAGCCTTGAAATATTAATCAGTTTAAATCAGATCGGACACAATTTTAATCAATAAACAAATTCCTGTCTTAATTTGTAAGCCATTCGCCGAGTTCATCATCACAAACGGACACATATCTATCGTCGTATGCTTTCGTATTAACTTTACACAAAAGGTTTCGGTACAAATGTTTACACTTAAGCGAAGAAAATTTTTAACGGGTTTTATTATATAGAACACGGTGCTACACTGTTAATGTTTTCTATTATTACTAACTTGGTTATCGAAATCGGCGATTATCCGCCTTAAAATAAGGAATACCTTATCAGCTTGCTTGAAGCTTGATTACGGTGTTGACAATTTTCCAACTAACATTTCCTATTCCGATAAATATTCGAAACATTTTGGATGAGGAATTAATTTTCTTGCACGCGAAAATGTCTGAAATGTTGTCTAGGAATTTATTTTTCCTGATTAAGCCGACTAGCGATGTAATAAAAACTCAACAAAACGTTATATACGTTCTATCATCATTATTTCGTACCATTTGTACCTCTGTACGTTCATAAGGTTGCGGATAGTAAAAAACGCATTTTAATTACTCACGTTGTTCTGTTACGTCAACCAATCTGATTCACTACTGCCGATAAACGTCACGCATCGTGTTTCAGCAGATAGCATCTGAACCGAGACTATACTCTTTTTCGAACAAATAATCGAACGGGTGCGTTTGGTGCCTAATGCGGCTATCAAACGCAGTTGTTCACATGCAACGCTACGTTGCAAGCGGTCGATTTCTTTATTTTTATTGCGGACATTTATTATTAGAATGTGGCGAATATTGAATAATCACGGCGAGAGAACTAAACCGGCTCCTAAGAGGCATCTTCGCGTGATGAATCTGAAATAAGATACGACCTCACTTTTTGCAGAATACTATAAAAACATCAGATGGACTAATAATAGAAAGTAGATTAATATAAAGAAAAAAGGAGTATTTTACTCAACATTTACAATATTTATTTTTAATTAAACTCGCAGTTTTTAATAATTAACGATAATTAACCTAAACATATATTTAACGTATTCAACAAGTGCGTTGAAAAAGTAAACGATAATTTTTCTCGAAAAACTGTTTAAAAATAAAGTTGCTTAACTACAATATAAAAACATTTAATTTTAAAGCTCCTATGTTTAGTACTTCGCGCTTTTATATTGTGGTTTAGCACTTTTTTTCGAATTGTTACTTTAATTTTTTGGTGCACTTAAAGAATTCATTTTAAATAGAAACATTTCTTTAGGAAGTTGTAATGGATTATTAAAAAATAAGAGTTATTTTTCTGTAAATATAAACGAATACTTAAGTGTTGAATAAAAGCGTTTTTTGAGATTTTCGAAATATTTTCCCCACGTTACACGCTCGAAAATTGCACGAGAAATATCTCAGTATTACAACAAATTTTACCTACCGCATGCATAGAATTTTTATTTTTCATCGAATATCTTATTTTCTACCAAATTTTATATTAACGATAGTTTTCTTCATACGTCGACCACTAGTTTTTGGTTTTTTCAGCAGGTCTAGCAAGATTGAATAATAGCGACGTTCCGAGAAAGGTGTAGTAGAACCTCCTAATTAAAATTCTTTAAGTGGCCTATAATATTATTTGAAAAAGTAGCAGTATTACTTTTAATATTTTCATAATGAAATTATACAATTGTAGACGTTAACAGAACATTTGTACGTCAGCATGTTCTTGTAATGATTACGTGTAAACGTTGCATATTCATTAATACTGTCCTAAACATCTTTGTATATTTTATCCATTACAGCTGACACCTAACTGTCGATCATGCTGCAGACGTTACCGCAAGTGGACAGCAACTGTACCGTCAACCAAATGATGTCTGGTGTTTGCACCTTTTCGGGGGTGTGCTTTATAGAATATTTCACCGAAATGCTGAATGGCAAAATTTTATCCGAAAAAACCGATAACGATGACGAATATTTTAAAAACTACACATATTTTCTTATATACCTTTTAAACCCGTTTGTCCACAGTCGTAATTAAGAAACACAATTATTTAATTAACCTTACAATAGATTTGCCTCATCGTTTAAATACGAATTGGGGGAGAAATAAGGGAAATGACGTAGCTCTCCGTAAATTAATAAGCAACATATTAATAATAACAATGGTTTAGCTTTTGACATTAAAAATACATCGTTGGCTTAAGTATGTTTAGAAAATGCGTTTTTTAATCATCTTAAATAATTTCCAGGGTTATTGCGTTAAGCTAATACATTTATGTTTGACATTTCAGACGGATTGCACCGACCATCATCAGAAAAGGAATTATTTTTTTTTAATATATTTGCACCGGTTTAAAATTTTCCTTCTCGTTTTTCATCACGCGAAAAATTGTAGCATATTGTTTACAGTTGATTTTACGGCATTTTTAATAGCAAAAATAGTTTTACTCAAATGAACGATATAAAACGTTTTATTTTTAAATCGATAGAATCGCTTGCAATATAAGATTATTATTATTGTTGGTAAGAAGTAATTGCAAGAACATAATACGGTTTTAAATCGGGTAAAATTCGAGGAGAAACAGCCCAACCATAAACTGATGCTTTCAGAAAAACAAAAAGAAAAACCTAAGTATTTAAAATAGCATAATACGCTGGTATTTGAACGCTGTAGATTATTTATGTAACATTTGAGAAACGCAATTGACGATATCGGGATTTTACGTTATTTCAGCTATTTAAAAAATAAAGCAAATGATGCGGCTTTAAACGAATCCATTGTCGAATACGCAGATTTGACTGCTCCAGTAACTCCGTTTTACCCAGCGGTATGTGAGTCAATCAAAATTGGTTTAACTATTCCAGTAGCAACATGTAGCATTGTGAACGTACATTTAGCACGTTACGACGTGTCAAGACTTGGAATCGGTCAACGATGGGAGCTAAGCGGCCTTTGCATGCTCACTGTTCATAGGAAAAGAATAGAGGAGTAAACTGAATTTATCGACAAGGTGATAAGCAAATTTGAACAGCAATCCAGACGCGGTAAGTTTTTATTCAAACGGTGACTTAATAAAAAAAAATCTTAATTTTTTTCTGTGTATTTTCCTTCCCGACAAGGGGGTGCAAGTGCCCTCCTCCCGGCGCCCATGCGGCGAAATGTATATTGATCTATAATTTAACTGATATGTGTGCGAACTTAAGTATTTGTCGAGTAATTGAATAATATTAAACTGCCCAGATTAAACTGTTTCAATGGAAACGAAAAAAAGAATTTAAATCGCGGAATTTCATTTTTTTTTATCGGAAATTGTATTTTATTAGATTTTCCTTTCCTTCTTCTTTTTTTTTTTTTAGTCCATACTTGTAAGGTGTTTTTTTGGAAAAATATGCTCTTTAACAGTGGTTGAGTTTTAAAAAAGAAGTAAATTTATTAAGCGATATCAGGAAAAGCAGGTAATTTTTTTGTACTTTGTGCATCTATCCTGTAAATGGACTGCTCTATATCTAGCTTTTAAACTTTATTTTGCGCATTCTTTGAAGTTTATTCATAGCCTGAACTAATATTAGTCTGGTAACTTTTGCATACGCAGAATTGTTCCGGCGCGGATATTTTACTTTTTTTATTTTAAGAAGATTACCGAGTGTACTAGGAACAAATTCGACTGGAGACTTTATAAATGATGTAGGCAGTGCGAGAGTAAACACACTGATTAAAATTGCTCGCTCTATCGACTGGATCATTATTTCGAACTGGCTGGATGACATGCGACGTTAATTCGACTTTCCGAGTTTGAGTATGGTATTTAATTGAAGCAGTTACCACTGCCTGGGAGTACACCAGCATCAACAATAGAAGATTACCGACAGGAGGTTGTTAACATTAACGGAGAAATTTCTGCTATATTCTTTCTTTTGCAGCGAGAAGAAAGTCTTCATTAAATATAATTAAAAAAAGATTATTTTTTCTAAAAAAAAAAATGAAAAAAAAAAATGAAACGAAAAAAACAACGTTTGCGAATTACGCCCTAATCCGAATGCTTCCGAAACTTTTTCTGTTACGCACAAAAAAACCCCAGTCTGAATTTTACATAATAACCGTAAAGAATTACCAGTAGACGGGACACACGCTAACTCTTACCCGACTATTGTTATTTCCATCGGATCGCGTTGACCAGTATAACAAGGCGGTTTAATGAATCACACTTCACCGCTGTCGTATTCCGTAATAAACTGTTTACTTTGAAATCTTACTTAAAATGCACAACAGCTCCTTTTAGGGATAATTTATAACGAAGTGCCGATCTGAATTTTATTTTTAATTAGGAAAAAAAAAATAGGGCCATGCAGGAGTGAACGTTTAATTACCATTTAATAGCTAATAACTGCTTCGAGCACTCGAGAAGAGCTATCGCAAGCGCTGTTAGCGAATAACAGTTCTAGAAACTGGCCGTGGAATTCGTGGAATACGAGAGAGTATGACTATCGACGCCAGCTGAAATAATTTAGTTGTATTGTTTTTCTTTTTGTTTGCCCGTTGTCCGCTTTTCCGTTGTCATGGAGACGAATTCGAAAGAATTATTAAAGCGAAGTTAGTCGAGCCATATTTTAATTATAGAGTCCACAATTCCATCGGAAAATCGGGGAACAAGTTGAAATTCCGCTTTTTAAGAATGCAGAGTTCATCATTTGTCATCGCAGCTGATAGGTGCCTGCATCAGCGTGAGAGACTAGCGCGTTCATCAATTACACACTTATGCTTAGCGAAATTGTGGCAGATCGCGGAAAATTCTCGCGAACCGACAAAAAAGAATTCCTCGCCAGTTTGTCTAGCCTTTTTCCTACTTGATGGATTGCTGGAGGCCGACAGACGAATTTGTAAAGTCGCACAAGACCTCTTATCACGTGCTTGTTTATTTTAGAAAACGCTGTTGCCGGTTCTGCACAGTATGAACGAGGGGAATTCTTTTCGAGTACGCTCCTCAGAGTCGCTCTTATTTATGCCGCTACTTGTATATTATACATATATATTCGTTGGAATATTTCAGAGACGGCTGGTAAAAAATTGCTACGAATATCGCTCAACACGAAACTATTCGTCGTATTTGACGAACAAAAGAAAGCTCTTCAGACTAGATTTTCCCGGAAGCCCGGGGTAACTGTTTAATTTCTATTTTTCATTTCGGTCGAAATTCGATCAAAAAATAGGAAAAAAATAAAAAGGTATTCCGTTTTTATCGGACTCGAGGATACCAGAGCCGAAGATTACGCATAATTTTAGGAATAATCTACCAGAATGATTAACACGCGTCGGTGTAAGGTGACTGATGTCCTCGAGATAAAAGCTCGGTAGTGTGAAATTACAGTTAACGATGTTCCTACAATAATCTTGAAACGTATCAGCACTAAGGTCGATAATGTAAGACTAACGATGAACAAAAGGGCTCTAGTATAACCTGACCGAGAGAATAAATACGCGAAAAAGGAAATCCGCATTTACATATTCTTACAATTGAACTATGTACCGATTCGAATTTAAATGTAATTTCACATATTTTTCGATCTTTGACCTTTTTTTTTTTTTTTTTTTTGCTCCGGCTTTCATAATCATTTTCAATACCGGACGGGTGTCATTTTATTTTACGTAACTCTCGGAGTGTATGTGAACGCGAATATTCCGTACATAATTTTTTTAAATTGAAACATCGTTGCTAGAAAAGCTAAAACTTTGTACAAGCGTCGGCAGTTTATTTGGACTTTCGAAATCCACCGATAAAAGTTAATATCAATTATAAAATTGCTCTATTTGCGTATTATTTCAACGTTATCGATGGTTGTATATAATTTGAAATTTCTGAAATTTCTAAGAAAAAAGGAAAGTAATAATAATGACACGCATGATAATTGAAAATTTTTACAAATAATACAAATGTTCTTCTTAGGCGCAGAGCAATGAGAAATCATCTTACCTTTTTGCGTTATTTAGAAGTTTGTGTTGTCGGAGTCGTTATAAAAACTTTATTCGCTAAAAGGTTTTTTGCCGAGCCGCATTAAATTAAATCTGTTAGTTTTGAAAAATGTTTAACTATCCTAAAAGAAAATGAAAACTTATTTTGCGAACAAAGACGCAGTTAATTGAAACCGGTTCTTCTCTAAGAATTATTTTCGTAAGTCGTATTGCTCGATTCCGAGCGTCATAACTACCTCCTATTTGTACATTCTAGTTGTACCGACATAGGCATATAGTGTTCACGGCAATTGTTATATTCAAAACCGTAGTGTATACGCAAGACTACACTTGGAACTGATTGCTAATCGTTTGATTTACATCGGTATACCAATGCAGCTCCGCGTGTGCCTCTTGTATACTAACTAGAGCGCATATATGCATGTTTGCCATTGACTTCCATATTATTCTATTAGCGATTATTTTATTTCATTTTTGTAACAATCTCTGTCCTCCCCTCGGATCGAATTCAAGACTTCCGAACAGAAGCCAAGCGCTCTCGCAACTAGGCCATCGCGACCACCTAGCATTATAGAAATCTATTATTTGGCAGTACAAGAGATGTCTTCTCATGGGGAATCTTAATTAAGTTTATACATTATAAAAATATATATAATATATAAATATATATATAACATTGTACGATCGTATGAAAAATTATCTTCATTTAGCAAAGAGAAAAAACATTAAGCACGTACGCCATGAAATACCAATAAAGTTACGATATGAATATTTTACCAATGCACAAAGGCATACTACACGTTACGCCAACACAGCCGTAGAGTGCAAATAAATTATTTATCAAGCCGGAGCAAACCGATTATACATATTCTTTTAGACAGTTTATTAGAAAATCTCATTATAAATCGATTTTATCTTACGTTCCTAAAGTTAGTTTTTAATACTTTTTATCTTCTTTAATGCTGATGTCAAATATTGTTTTGTTTTTTGTTGTTTTTTTAATAAATAAAGCCTTAATTGTAAATGATTATTTTTTTGATCCGATGAATGTAAGCTGTCGACGTACTTAGAGCCGTGTATTCGATGCAGTTTTAGCTGATAGCTTTGTTTTTAAATATTTACAACTAACTCCGTCGCAATATGTAAAAGTCTGACTATTCTAAAGCAAAGCATGGTTACGAGAAACGTGGACTCGCTTTAAATATTATAACGGGTTTATTTTAGTACTCCGTTCTGAAACAATGTGGAACGATTTTTGAGCGATAAACTATTAAGCAGACTATATACATATATTACTTTATTTTTTGTTTTGTTTGCTTCCGTGCTATTTTTCAGTTTGGTCGATTTGGATTTAGCCGAGGGTTTTATAAGCTGGAAGAAAGAATAGTTAAACTGGCGTGACCAGTTTTAAAATGACTAAGAAGACAGTCTGGCAACGATGCACAGTCACTATTTATGGAAAATACGGAGTTTATAGACAAAAACAGCCGCAAAAAATACAAGTACTTTTCCCACGAAACAATGTGATGTGAAATGAAACAGCTCAAAATTAAAAACAAATGCAATGGTTCTCTGCGCATTAAAATTCAAAACAGAAGAAATTAAAGCTGCCAAGTCAAATTTTTCAAGTGAAAAAAAAAAGATCTGCGAACAGTGACATCGATTCTTGACACTTGTCACGATTCGAATTGAATTCTCAAAGTACCAGTCTGCTGCTAAATTCAAGGCACGCTTATATATTTATGTGTCGTTAAAAATAAGTTAAGTTAGATACCATCCAAATATTTGAAACTGAGAATCCCTTTACATCGAAAAGTGAAATTTTCTATTGATTTTTTAATTTTTGTTTATTTGGAAAGTCTATGCCGAGTTGTGTATCGTAATTTTGTTAATTTCCGACTAAATTAATCGTGCGTTTTAGTAATCGATTTTTTAAATTAACCCTAAATTTTGTATGTTGAATAAACTAGTTTACATAATTAAAATACGTATTTGTAGACATATACATATATATGAATAAAAAAATTAAAATTGTAATTAATCAAGGTGGTTAAAAAGCAGCTGAAATCGTTCCATCATATTATGTCAGGAGCAGGTAATAAGACTTCAGATTGGATGCGATATGGCGCAAAAGTTTAACGTGAATACTACTATGTGTAAAGCTTTCAACGATGGTTCGACTTGATGGATTGTGTTCATGCGAAGAATAATTTGCACAAACTGTAAATGTGCAGCATAGTCGATACTAAAACGTCGCAACGATACCAAGTTACATGATATCAGTTTAACTCCGTGAATTATGATAAAAAAAAAAGAAGAAAAAAAACGGGAAAAAATAATTACGGTTGCATACATTTTTCATAAAGGATTCAAAATATACGTATTTTTATTCATATTTAAAAGTAAAAAGTTAAGTAACATTAAAATATTAAAATAACAAAACATGTAACATTTAAAACGGAATAATACACTATTAGATTGAAATAAGTGTAAAATATTCCAGTCCTCCAACACCTCGCTATTAAAGTTTAAGAGCACATTGCTCTTAAACTTTAATAGCGAGGTGTTGGAGGACTGGAATATTTTACACTTCTTTCAATCTAATAGTGTATTATTCCTTTTTAATAGTTCAAGTCGCTGCTTCGGGGATTGAAAAGAAAGGCGGGTCATCCCGAAAGGAGAAAGCGACAGGCCCACAATATTCAGGTACTGATTAGGAACATGAAATGAGTTTAATTCCACAATATCCGTTATACGTTAGTAGCCTGTATTTGTGAAAGTTGGGCGCTTTGACTCCACAATCCAAAAAGTTTGTGCAGAGTGCAGAAACTAACCTTGCTTCCGATGCCGGAGTTCGAATCCAAGCAGTAATTTTCAAAATTTAAGTCCAATTATTTTCCAGGGGTCCTAAATTAAGCCGCTAACGATGAACATTTTCGATAATCCGGAGGGGAATTTTCAAAATCTAACCAGAACCACGGCTGCTCAGAAGCTCACAATTCACTTCAGTCCGACGCCCCTTAGGTTGTCTCTGAACGGTAATCTGATCGCGCTCTCCTAGGAAGAGTCTCATGCCCCTTAAGTTAAATCATCCAGTAATCCGAACTGACTTAAAAACTAACAAAAATTCATGTCCAAAATTGGAACTAACCGTAACTCCCTCTATTCTTCTGCTCCTTTTACCGATCGTATGTAACATTTTTTTTTTTCAAATTTAAGCAGATACTACGATTTTTCAAAATTTGGAGCTTAAAATTAATTCGAGTATTTTTTTCTCACTTCCGAAGATTGTCCTAAATTTTCGTAATATCTTTTTTTCCGAGTCCGCCAAAGTCTCGAGCTCTCTGAAAGCGTGCTGATCGTACACGCGCGCGTACGCTGCCGCGCAGCGGACGTGCGTCGATCGCACACCACCATCGCCGCACAACTTTTCAAATTTCTGAGAATAAACGTAAAAATTTCAAAATTAGCCCAAGTACGATTCTCCGCCACTTGTCACTCATAACTCAAATTCTCGATCTATCATAATTCTTTGAGAATCTGCCGAAACGCCTTTCTCCACTCAACATCAACAACGGTTTTTTTCAAATTTTATGCTAAGTTCTCAAAAATTATTCCGAATATGTTTTTATTTTTCCTGGATTAATCCTCACCCCCAACCCTCCTCAGACCCAATTTTCGATCTTTCGTAATTTTATTTTTTTCCCTAGCTGTCGCGAAAGCGCGCCGTCCGTTTCCGCACATGCAACCACCGCTGAAATCGGATCTTGCGGTTCGTGTATTTTCCATTCCAGCCTATACCGTTCGCAAGATCACAGCATTATCGCAAACGTACAAGGCAGAGATGTATCACCTCGTTACCACGTATATTCCGATACATTCTTTGTTATAATTTTTATCACAATCCTGTTTTTTCCGGAAATCGCGGAGTAATCGGTATTTATCCGCTGAAACGCATCCAAAATTCCGATCACGAGTAAGTGTTATAGAATTAACCCCAGAATATTTTACAGGTTTAAAAATTCACCCTCCGCTTACCGCTTATCCTATCTTTTTCCTATCGTAAATATATTATCTTTTTAATCTTTATTTTGTTCCAGAATTCGCTCAGTGTTGTAACCTGCGAAAAGCGCATTATCGTAGACATGCATAACAATTACAGTCCTTATGATTGCATTATGAAATGCATTTTTTCTTTTATTTAATTACTTTTTATCACCGAGCAATTTCACTTGTTTTGTTTACTTTTTTCAAAACTTTTCATGCGTGTCATAATTATCAGATCCTTCGTTGCTAGTACTCTCGCACGAGTTTTCAAAATTAGTGTAAAAGTATCTTATCCAGCTAACAAATTAATATTCCACACTTTTTTCTCCTCACGCCGCATGGCGAATTCAACGATAACTATTCAAAATTAATCCAAAGCGCGGTAATAATTTAATTCCTTCCTCCGTTCTTTACAACTACTACTGCACGTAATATTTTTCAAATTTCATTACTCGCGCAGAATCGTGTAAACGTGTACTGTCTGTTTCTGCACACATTGCACATGTCAGGTAATAAAGTTTACTCGCGTTGGGTTCAATGTCCCGTGGAAGGAATCGGCGAGATCGTTTAATTAATTTATCCCCGTTATTTTATTTTTTATTTCGATTGTTTTATTTTATTTCGTCCGTTTCATTTTGATCGGGTTTCGCCGTTATTATTTACTGGTAATGTTTGATTGCAATTGCTTATGTAAATTTAATTTAAATTAATGCAGGACTCGTTTGACATGACCGCTAAATGACTTCCTTATGCTTCTCGCAGCGTTGGTATAAGCACTACTAACCCCCTGTCGTATAGTTTACGAGAACTAACAAAATTAATAAAACCGTTTCGTCTAATTTATCTACTTCTACAGACAACATTGTCTCGGTAGAGAATGTTAATAAAACTATCGACACGGACATCTCCAACAATGCTTCTAACACTGTACCACTATTTCCGAATAATTTTGAAGAACAAATTGTGGTTTTAGTGTCTAAACTTTGCTTTTTCTCGACTCTTGCAGGTATAATCGATTCCTGTTTTCTGATAAAGTCCATAAAGAACTTAAAATATTATTATTTATTCAGCAATCGTCATTATTCAGTTACGGTATAGTTCGTGATATTCCAACTTATTTGAGGAACTTTTCTTAAACTGCTTGTGCCAGGTACCAATCTCGAATATCTGAAGTTTACAAAAACGTATTTGTTTGACAATTTTTTTTTTTAGGTTCAACTCTTTCGTCTTTTGTCGATTTCTACGATGCCTACCGCGGGTAGGTAACCTGAACTTCATCGTAATTGTCTCCTATTCGGACATTACAGTTCTTCATATCGGAGCGTATTGACTTACAGACATTTTCCCGTATCTATTTTCCCGAAACACAATTCTCCGAACGAACAATATCCCGAAAAAATATTTTCCGAAATTCTTTTTCCCGAATGAAAAATTCCCAAAACCAATTCTCCGAAAAATTATTTTCTCGAATACTGATTCTCCGAAGCAGCATGTTCCCGAATACTGAACTATATTTACGTTTCCATGGAATTGAACAGAAGGTGATACTTTCCGTTGCAGAATGCTTTAGTGCATGAACATGGCGAAAATTGTAGGAGGAAAATTCTTTTGTAGATGGCTTTGCGAAAACTCGCAACGAACGTATGTGCTGGAACTGTCGACTCGTGTGAAGCAAGGAGTGCACAGCACGTGCAGTGACAAACGTACCGTTGAATCATAATAACGTGTTCGTGATAAAAGGGCCCACTCAGCAGAACCACGTTACGCAAGTACTAATTGAAGCATTGAAGCAGAAGACAGAACATACTGAAAAAGCTTCGACACAAACCTTAAGTGCAGAGTTAGCGAAGGCATTTCAAGTCAACTACCCAACGGAGCGACTCTGGCAAAGAGCATAGGAAGAATGGGCCGACGACGATTACCACCAAACCCGGAGCGTCTCGATTAATTGAAAATCTTACCAGAAGAGTAACAGGGCATCCTGCTGCACGAAGAACGCTTCCTACTGTTCTACTCACATCGTGCAGAAAAAACGAAGACAAAGACGATTAAGAAAATGACAATGAAGAAGTAGAGGGATTATTATAGAGTACTCTTGTTTGCAATAAGAAAAAAAAAATAGAAATATCGTGTACCAGTCCCAATTCCTTCATGGCACCTTTAAAGTATTTAGTCATCTTCACTCAAGCATTCACAATACCGGGGCTACACAAAAGACAAAACGATGCAGGTCGAGGTGTTTCTGTGTCACTCGTGTACGCTCTACTCTCTTGCAAAACAAGTAGCTTTAAGGATTTTGTTAGTCAGAATTTTCTTTAATGCCATTTTTATTTATCCTTATATTAACATGTATCGTTCCATGCACCTTCCCCTCAATATTACTTTTCTGCTTATATATGTTTTGGATTCTTATCGCTCTCAATATTTTTATTCACTTTTTTCTATGTTTTTCTTTTACCAATATGGATTCTTAAAATTGAATTATATGAATGATGACTATCAACAGTGTTCGTTTCTTCACTATTGATACCGGAAAAGTTTTTACCTTTTCTCTCAGCATTGGTGTTGCTTGCCTTTTTTAATTCGGTCAGTTGATAGCATACAGGGATTCCCAGACATGATGAATTTTTTCAGTAATTACTGCTCCCGATTAAATCTTACTCTATATAATTTTCCTTATTATTTTATAGAGTTACCTTTCCATCGTTTGGTTACATATTTCCTATAACGGTTTCCGTTGGTATTGCTTTCTGCCTTTGACTTAGTTGGTTGATAACGGATCACGGCCGATAGGCAATGATTTATTTGAATGACCGAAGCTTGGATTTAAAAACTCTCTATTAATCATACTTTTTCTTCTTTACTTAACTCTTGCGTGGATTTCATTCAATTTGGACTGTGCGACGGATACACCATAATATTTCAGATTACTTATTCATACCCTCTCTCTTTGGATTTTCTATTATTTTTCTATTATCCTGCTAGCTTACTTGAAAATCTTCTTTTATTTATTCCCTTATTGATTTCTCTTTTCACTATGACTTGTCAGCTTAAAATATTACAACGCAATTGCCGTCGTTTTAGAGCGAATAGAAATCAACCAAAATAAGAAAATATATAAAGTATACTTGAAAATTAATTAAAAAAGCTGTCACATTTCGGAGACTGACTCCACATTAATGGTTAATAAAACATAGGAGAATGAAAGGATTTTCTGTTTCGCTAGATTGAGAGATATTTTTTAAAAGCAAATTTATAAAGGTGAAAAAAAATTTTACGCGCCGACCAGAACTGTGCGGTAGAGCAGAGGTGGGTTCGGTCGGAGGATTACCTGTTTTGTGAAGATCGGTCGCGGAGAACTAACGGCCACGGCACATTAGAGTCGCCGCAGGTATTAAGTCGGGCAAGAATTTCCAGAGAGAATCGGGGTCTCAGACTTCTGACAAGTTTCGAAAGCAAATAATTTTGTATGTGCACGTCGGCGTGCATGAAAGTTTTTCGAAAATAATTCGTAAAAGCGGAACGGGCACCGAACGTCTCTTCGCAGGTTTCGGTTTTTAAATTGCGATCCAAACGTGATATCAGTTTTTATTTTTTCGTTAAAAAATGTACGCAACGCTTTTTATTTGTTTATTTTTTGTTTCTGCAAATAATGAAAAAATAGTCTGTGACGACGTGCAACTCGAATGACGTTTAAACAGTACCAACTTCCTCTGGCTGAATAAATTTGAAAAAGAAACGATTAAAGACAGAAGGAATTGAATTATTTCTTCGCACGTAATTCTTGGTAGATTTTTCGATGCAGCAGATTTCTTTTTCGAATAACTGTCTTTATTGAAATTACTTTCGCAGACGATTCTCGAGAAGCTCTCATCTACGCGCGTTAATGCTCAATTTTCAATTGGTCCTTTTGGTATTCGGGTTGTAAGAAATAGTTTTTCCTTCGCTTTTGATTTTTTTGCTTTAACGGCGGCCCGTATCAGTTACGACAAATAAATTTCGTACATAAGTTTTATCCGAATCCTAGAATAGGGCATTATTTCCCAATTACTTGTCTCCGAAATAACCGCATTCATTTCACGCCGGTGTTAGAACGTTAACGATTTTCAAAGCCTCGTGTTTCCCACTAGAAGTGCCCTTGAAACTTGATTACAATTTTGACAATTTTGCAACTAAAATTTTGTATTCCGATAAATATCCAGAACATTTTGGATCAGAAATGAAGCTGTCTAGGAATTTATTTTTCCCGATTAAGCCGATTAGCGATATATTCGTAATAAGAATTCAACAAAAAGTTACACAAGTTGCACATCATTATATTCCATACCACTCGTACCAGTGCGTTCATAAGGTTGCGGATAGTAAAAAAAACGAATTTTAATAACTCACTTCGTTCGATTACGTCAAACACATTCAATCTATCTTATTCACCGCTGCCGATAAACGTCGCATATCGTGTTTCAGCAGATAGCATTGGGACCGAGACTATTTCGCTATACTTTTTGCTAATAAATAATCGAACAAGCCCGCTAAGGTGCCTATTGCGGACATCCAACGAAATCGTTCACATTCAACTGTACGTTACAAGTGGTCGATCTCTTTATTTTTATTACGGACACTTACTATTTGAATGTGACGAATATTGAATAATCGCGACGAGAGAACTAAGCCGGCTCCTAAGAGGTACCTTCGGGTGATGAATTTGAAATGAGACACGACCGGTTCATCACGTAAGTATTCCCTTTGGGAGACTAGCAAATTCATATTATGGTCGTGTTTAAGCGACGTATCTTTATGTTTCGGGTAGACCTTGCATTTCAATATTTTCTTTTCTACCACCACATTTTATATTAACGATAGTTTTCTTTATGCGTAGACCTGGTGGCATTAGTTTTTGGTTCTGCGACTTCAGCAGGTCTAGCAAGATTGAATAATAGTGACGTTCCAAGAAAGGGCTAGAATAGAACCTCCTAATTTAAAAAAAAAATAATCTACTTTTGGTATGCTTTATAGAATATTTCATCGAAATGCTGAATAAGAAAATTTTATCCGAAATAATCAATAACGATGACGAATATTTTAAAAACTACACATATTTTCTCATAACCTTTTAATCCCGTTTGTCCACAGTCGTGATTAAGAAATACAATTATTTTTAATTAACCTTACAATAGATTTGCCTCATCGCTTAAATATGGATTGGAGGAAACGAGAAAAATGACGTAGTCCTCCATAAATGAATAGCGAGAAATGGTCGACGCAATGCGATGGTTTAGAGTTCTTGACATTAAAAATGTATCGTTGGTTTTCATATGTTTTTAAAAATATGTTTTTTATTTTTAATGTATATAACAGTTTAATTCTTGTCACTATGAAAAAAAACTCGTTTTTTCATCATGCGAAAAATGACAATATATACTTTGAAGTTTGTTTTATGAAAACTAAATTTCGGATATATCAAAAATATATTTACTCAAATTAACGGTATAGATAAAAGAAACTTCGTGAAACCGTAAATAACCAAACCTAAAGAAATAACCAAACCTTCGATCATCAGAATGTTAGTGATTGAGAATATGTTATCGTATATAGAATAATTTCATTTTGTTAATTTCGATTTTTTTGTTTTTGCTGATGGTTACTGAACACTAATGATTATTTTTAAAAGCTGAGAGATAGAGGGAGAGAGAGCGAGGAAATAACAGGGAAAAAACCGATGGGGAAAATTAAACTAGAAATTATTTTGGCTAATTGAAAAAAATGCTGTTTTGTAATTTTTAAAAGTTTTCTAAGGAAAAGATAAGGTTGCGGCATTAGAATAAAATACGAAACATCTGAGAAAACAACAAAAAAAATCGCAATTTTAATATTGTATCAACAAACTAAATATCAGAACGGAGGTTTACACTTAATGTGATTCATTGTAAAATCCATAGGCGTAAAACGATTTATTTATAAAATATATTATCGGTAACTTCATAAATATTTTCTAGACTCCTGTGTCGCTGGAACGTATTAGTGTTTTTTTTTTTTTTAATAATTTGCGGGTCCCACAAGGCACTAGCCCGTCTGTGGGTTCCCAACATAATTATATCATTTATTCGTACAATATAACATCAACTTAACTTAAGTACTACTTTCTGTTACAGCATAAAAAGTGTTAACTTATATATTACTATACTATAAAATCCACACTCTCATTATCTCATTATTTATCATTTATATTACAATTATACCATCATCTGAAATAATATTTCCTAATACTACCTTAATATGATAACTTATATATTACAATAATACAATATAAGTTTTATACAACTACCACTCTCTCATTAGCAGCTTAAAACTGGAGATAGTAACGAGTCTCATGTCAACGTAGCGTCAATGTTATAAGTGGTTATTACGATACTTTTTTTTTTATTTATTTATTTTTTTTTTGGCTACTATTTCTATTGCTCTTTACACCATGCTGTCAACAAAGTTTTAACCTTGTTTTTCCATCTCTCCAGATTTTTTTCATTTCGAATTTCCTTTGTGGTATCTTCCCCATTAATTTGATTAATACCTCTTCCTCTACATTGTCTATTTTACTGTTAATCCCCCTAGATCGTATATAGCAGGAATTAATCGCAATTTCTAGTCCTGTACATTCTTGTTCTAGTTGGTAACTGCCTATCTTCGGGTTTAGCACTGAGTAATTTGCTGTAATAATATAACATTTTTGGTGACATTTCGTTATTTTTGTTCCACCAAGTGATGTTAGCTAATGCGTCCGTCTTGCTCTCGTTGTGTAAGACCAGTTTTAAACATTTTTTTTGCAGTTTGTTGATTTTCCTCATTTCTGTAATTTTCGCCTCACCCCAAATTCCGATTACGTATTTAATTCTGAACATTATTACAGCTTCGAAATATAACCTTAGGCTTTTGTATGTCATACCTTGTTTTAATTTATATAGTGCAAGAATATAGTTTACCTGACTTTCGCTGTAATATTGTCAATATGGTTTCTCCACGTTAAACCTTTATCTAATGTTATCCCGAGATATTTAAATTCATTCACATTTTCTAACTTTTCACAACCACATATTTCCTTTCTATGTAAACACTTTGTATTGTGTAAAATTAATTTGGGAACGAACGTTCTAAACCGGCTTGGCGTTCTT
This sequence comes from Icerya purchasi, assembly GCA_039619475.1. Lineage (NCBI taxonomy): Eukaryota > Metazoa > Arthropoda > Insecta > Hemiptera > Monophlebidae > Icerya > Icerya purchasi. The sequence continues at coordinate 92,195,797 of CM077116.1, read as the reverse complement.
ATATGCATCACTTTTGTTTTTTTAGCATTAATTAATAGTTTTTTGTCATGCGCCCATTTGCATACATTATTGAGATCTTCTTGTAACATTTTTTCAGCACTTTCAATGTCAGAGTGTTCAATAACTAGTGCGATATCATCTGCATAAACATACACTTTAGAGTTCTTTACATATCGGTAGAGCGAATTCGTATATATCAAAAATAGTATAGGTGTCAATATTGTCCCTTGTCCAACTCCATAATTCATTATATCTTTTCTACTGTGTTCATTCCCGATCTTTACTAAAAATTCTCTTCCTCTTATGTAACTCCAAGACCATTTTAGATACCTCCCTTTTACACCCATTTTTCTTATGTCCTCAATTAGTATTTCTTGGTTCACTAGATCAAAAGCCTTAGTAAGGTCTAAAAAAACTAACAGAAATTGTTTACCCACTGCTAATTCTTTATTTATATCTGATATTAGTGTTCTAAGTAGTAATATCGTCGATTTTCCCTCTCTAAAACCAAATTGATTACTATTTATCAACTTATTTCCCTCCAAGTAATTTTTCAAATATTTTCCCACGTACTGCTCAATTATTTTTGCTATGACTGAAATTAATGTAATCGGTCTGTAGTTTTTACACTGTTTTCTATCTCCACTTTTTTAAATTGGCCGTACCATACCGATTTTTAACTCTCCGGGAAATATTCCTTCTTTCAAGGAGTAATTAATCATTTTCGTTAGTAATGGGGTTAGTAGTTTTGAGTGTCTTCTGATATCCTTCACTCCTATCCTGTCGTATCCTTGGGCTTTATCCGGATTAAGTTTTTTTATTATGGATTCTATTATGTCCTCTGTAGCTCTTGGAATGTATAAGGATATACTAGTTTCATCATCTATTTCAGTATTCAAGAATTTATTATCACAGAAGTGTTTCATTTTCCCCGTGATGGACAAGTAATAATTTAAGAATGCGTTAACTGCATTGTCATAACTAGCAAAATTCCTGAGTATATCCTCGTCTATTATTACTTTTTTCTTTTTGCAGACTATTTTATTTATTATTCCCCCTGTGAAGGTGTAAGATTTTAATTACATATTGAAAACGTACTTTTTCTGTTATATGCCTTTATCTTATTAATTACTAATTATACGGAAATAAATTCTGAAATTAACCGAATTAATAATATCAATGTGAAGGGCTATTATAAAAAATTATGACAAAGCAGTTGCAGGAATACATTTATTCGTATTATTTAACGTTTTTTTCTTTCGCTCCTCAACACCAGTGTGTAGGGGAATTTATTTATTGTAACATAATATACATAAAATGAACGTGATAAAATTCGAAAAACATTTAATTAAGTTTTTTGGTTACTCTTTTACCTTATTTTACATGAATATTATTTTTATCAAATACTAAATAATATATGTGTGTAATTTTTATACTTCTAATCTCTTCTCAAGAATAATTAAACATATTTAATTTTGATTGTATCGATTTTTTATAATTATCATCTATTTGTATATCTAACATTTATTCATCCGTTGAACATGTATAATCGTACTAAAATATGAATTAATCGTTTCGGTCTAGATCTCATAGCGCTAATTCGATCTAAATTTCTTCTTTCAGTCGCTTTAATTTCGGCATTAAGTGCGAAAAAAGCCTAATTCTGAATTAAGTTGAAAAATAATTGACGATTGGCTCAACAATAGGACAATTAAATTTATGATGTCTTTGACAAATTAGTAGCTTTGAGAGATTTATAATGTAACAAAAATCTCTAATTGATTTGACGTGTTTATTCTGCAATTTTCTCTTTATTGAGGTACGTCAACGGAAAAAGAAAATTCCAAATTAATATTTCGCAAAGCCGATATTTTCAGGAATTTTTTATGCTATAAAACAAAATAAATGAAACAGCTAATTACCGGTCGATTTAATAATCACAGTTTAGTCTCTGGTATAAAATATCTTCTAGCCGTTAAACAACCATTAAGGACCCCAACCGAAAAATCATTTGCCATTTAAATAATTCGAATAACCGGCAAATTCTGTATCGTAGCATGCTCCGCAAAAATGAACACGATTATATTATAAAGACGGAGAAACTGATAGCACTGGAGATTGTTATGGAACTTTTAAGAGAGAAAATTGTTCTGTCTGTGTGGCTGATTATGACCAGAATTACGCGGTAGAGTAAATATCGAAAAAAAAGTTCCATTTACGAGTGTATGACGGAAGGATTTTGATTTTTGAGAGACTAACGAAAAATATGGTCTGGTAGTCATTTTCAAAAGGCACCCGAAACAAAAGTACCGAATAGTGAAAAATTTTTCATTCGGGTTTTTATTATTTATTTATTGTTCTTGAAATATATTTAATTCTGCCGGAAGGGTATTGAAACTGTAACGTTTGTGTCACAGATATTACAAGTTTACTATTTGTGTCACAGATATTACAAGTTTACTATTTGTGTCACAGATATTACAAGTTTACTATTCATGTCAATTTTTACCTCTTTCATCAGTTTTAGCATTTCGATTTTTTTTTTTTTGGTAATGGTTGCCGTTTAATGATGATTTAATCCGGAAGGCGTATCCGCGGATTCTTATTTTACAGCGGAGTTAACGATGTAACTTCGAATATTGTGTAGATATCGATAACTCCAAATCCAGCGGTGACAAGATCCAGGTTTACACGGTTCCGTCGTAGAAGCTTTACAAATCTTTTATCCGCTCTGCTCTTAATTACTGTTCCTATATTTATGATAATTCTTCTAGATCCCTTCTGTCTAAGCTCGACCGGGTCCAAAATATATGTCTCCGTCTCTGCCTTGGAGCCCGATAGTCTACTCCTATCCCCGCTCTGCACGCAGAGTGTCACATTCCTCCCCTTTTCCTTCGACGCTCCTTCTTGGGTTATCGTTTCCTCATCAAACGGTTGCCTATTTCCTCTTGCTCTCTCAATCCTTCTTATTCCTTCATATTGCGTTCCTGGCGCTTTTCTGCTAACAAGACTCCTATTCTATCTATTATCGCTGGCCGTCTTCTACAGTTTTCTCCGTATATCTACTCTTACGATAAACTCCCTTATTTCTCCTTCAATTTTTCCTCTCTGCTTCATCCTATTAACACTGCTTTTATTCAACTGTTCCTCCCAAACCTCTTCTTCCTCACGTTGTTAAATCAGAATTTCGACAGAATCTTAGCTCTTTTTTCTCCAACCATTTTTTGATCTTCACTGATGGCTCCGAGGGACTTAATGGTGTTGGTGCAGCTTTCTTCTGTCCTTCCCTCAATTACTTCGAGTCCTTTAAACTTTCCTCCTTTTGTTCAATCTTTTATGCTGAGTCTTCTGCTATTCTGCGTGCCCTTCTTTTTATCAAAATTTCTCCGGCTTCTCGCAATCTCCTTATCCTGTCGGGTGCTCAAAGCGTGCTGCAGACTATCACATCTCCTCTCCCTTCTCACTCAACCGACTGCATCATTTTCCTTATTCGTTCCTTAATTCACGATCTTATCCTTTCCAACTTTATCCAAACGGATTTCCTTTTTGGATTCCTGGCCATTCCGGAATCGAAGGAAATGAGTTGGTTGACTCATTCGCTCGATTATCTTCCTCTTCTGGTAGGTTCCTTCCTGCCTTTTCAGCTTCTAATATTACCCTTCTGTCTGCAGCTGCTCATTCTAAACAGTGGTCTGACTCCTACGTCTCCTCATTCACCAACCCGAACTCCTTTTTCTCGTCTATCCAACCTTCCCTTCCACGCTTTCCATGGTTTATTAACTTTCCTTCTATGCGTCGTTCTAATCTCTCAGCGATTTGCCGCTTGCGTTTTGGGCATAGTTTGCTCCCTTCCTCATTATTCCGTTATTCTCTCGTGCCTTCTCCTTATTATCCATTGCACCCTCCCGGCGATCAATGTATTTCTGATCCCGATCATATAATGTTCGGTTGTTCATTTCTTTCAACTGAGCAAGCTTCTTTTTATTCCTTCCTTTTACAAATCGATATTCCTGCTCCATACTGTGCTTCATTCATTCTCTCCCTTCCTTCCCATTCGGTTATTTTAGCTCTTGATTCCTTTCTGTCGGCTATCTCTGATCGAGTAAAGATCTGAGTCTCTCTTTTCTCTCTGTTCCGCTGTTCTTGGGCCAATGTCCATGTTAACGAACCTATTTAAAAAAAAAAAAAAAGCTAATGACCTTGAACAGGGCATCAAATTCTACGCAGTTTTTTCTACTTTTTATCGAATACCCTTTTCCTTATGGAAAATTTGGCATAAAAAACGAGATTTTTTCGTCAATTTGGCCTGTTAACATTTTTTAAATTTTCCTTTCATTTTTCTTCCTCCGCGCTGTGTACAGCAGCTAGGCTAGGGGCGCGGACAGCAAATTTATTATATTTTATGATTTAGGTTTAGTGACTTGAGAAGATCGAGAAGGGATGCGACAAGGAGAATATTGCGGAGTAAAGCTAGAGCATAGGTTAAGGATCTTTGTACATTCAGTTAGAAGGTGGGGGATGGTGGTAGGAACTTCACATCTGTCACAGATTGGTGGAGCAAGATTCTGAAATATATACGCATGTGTGAGGATGGAATGTGGCCAATACTTAGGAGGCACAGCACCATCCGATCTTTTAGACCTGTTTGACATTTCCATTCGCCATATGATAATTATACTGCATATAGGTGTGATGGATTTTGTTGCTCCGCACATTTTTTCTGCCACAATCTCCAAAAAAGTTTTTTTTACTAGCTTCCTTGATATCACGGGGTGGAATCTGAATTCGTGGAACCGGAAGCATTTTGGATGCTTCTTTTGCGGCATGATCGACCATGAGGTTTCCTGGTATCTTTGCGTGACCAGGAACCCACAAGAAGAATACCCTCGGTGGTGAATTATGAAGGATTATATGTATGCTGTCAGTTACCGTGTGGTTTAACTTTTGTTGGATGTTCTGTAAGGCTGTAGGTGAGTCCGTGACTATTGTTATTATATGTTAGTTTGATTTAACCGCGTGTTCTAAAGCTAGCAGGATGCCATACAATTTTGCGGACAGAGCGGAAGCGAAAATTTGAGAATAACGTTTTGACTAACTACGACTGCGCAGCCGGAAAATTCTGCTGCCCCCGTGCCATCTGAGTAATATAGTCTATTTATTTGCAGCGAAAGTAGTTCATAAACTATGAGAAAGTAAGATTGCTGTTTGGCAGCAGCGAATAGTCAAATGAGGCTGGTTTCGCTGATCAAACTTGATATGAAAATAATAAAAATAATAAAAATAATAAAAATAATAAAAATAATAAAAGACCAGAAATTATTAAATTTTGCAGAGACCTATTACATTAATAAATACAAACATAATATTATGAATTAATAAATAAAAAGTAACGATCCATTATTCAATATATAGCATTTTATTTATTTATTTAAATCAATCTCGATATTTTTATTTTATTTATGTTTATGTTTATTATTTTTTATTTTAATTTAATTTATATTTACGTTTTATATCGATATTCGTAACAACTGAAATCGACTTTAATTTGCATTGTTTACGTTAAATTTAAATTTAGTTTTAATTAGTAAAATCTCGCCATGATTGTGGATCACTAGGCGACAATTTAATTTGTGTATTTTTACTTAATAAACGTGTTGAGAAGGTTGACGATCCTTCTATTACTTTTACTTTCTTCTAGATTTGTCTTAATGGTGTAGACGGTGATATCGTGGGAACGTAAATAGACCAGGAAATGTTTTTCGTTTGTTTTAATGTCCATCTCACTTTGGCTCGTAATTGTCTATAATTAAGTAAGTCCTCTCCTGTGAGTGAGTTCTTTTGATGATCCATAGTGCTCTTCTTCTGTTTCTAACATTTTTTGCACATTCTAAGGACCACCATGAAATTAGTTTTTTTTCGAACAGTTGAAAGACGTGATGGAAAGCACGAGTGAGCTGTTTTGACTATTGCCTGGGTTACATTTTGTACATCAAGAAAGATGTTATTTATAGGCACGAGTGTTCCTTTTTTATTAATTTGTCTAATTTTTCTCTGAATTCTGACCAGTTTGTTTTGGACGGGTTCCATGTGGGTGGAGTTATATTTTTAATGTATGTTGGACCTGGGGTTCGTCCGTATATTATGGTTGGAACACGATCACTTCCCGCTAAGTCAGGGTGGTGGAAGATATGCAGGCGGCTGGACAGTGGCGGTGAAATTTTTTTTTTTTTTTTAATTCTTTAATAGCTAAATTGCACCTAGCCGATGATAGTTATTTAGCAATTATATTTAATATCTTGTGCATATAGCTTGAACAGTAGCCTACTGAGTGATAGGTGCTAAAAAAAAAAGTTTTATTAGACTTTTATCTTAGACTAAATCCATCGACTTGATTCTATCAAGCCGCCGAACTTCTAGTGAATTGTCTAGCAACCCAATTGCCGTGTTGTTCGGGTACGTTTCTAATCTGTAGGCATATTTCTTTGCGTCGTCGAATATTACTTCTTGAACAAACTGTATTCCGAGGTCTTTGTGAGCGTTAAATTGTTAATAGGGCCGTTTACAACCATCCGGAGGATTTTGTTTTGGATCCGTTGTATGATTGCTATGTTAAGAACAATCCCATAGCGGGCAGCTGTAACGCCAAACTGGCTTTAAAATCTGATTATAAACTAGTAGTTTGTTTTCAGCAGATAATTCCGACTTCCTGTTTAGTAGCCAGTATAATTGTCTTGAATTTATATTTAATTCGGTCCGTTTTAATATGTTTCTTCCATGTTAGGCGTTGATCAAGGTATACACCCAGATATTTGACTTCTGTTTTTCGCGGAATTGCAACATTGTTCAGGACTACATCTTCCGTCGAATCAATTTTTCTGTTAGTGGAGATTACTCGCGCTGATTTACTTTCATTGGTTTTGATTTTCCATAAGTTGAGTCATGACGAAATTTCAGTAATCACTGCTTGGATGGTATTCCGCGTTTTGACATACGTCTGAGCATAAAATTAATGTGCAGGTTCTCCGGCGAGCACATGTGCCAAATTAGCGTTTTCGATTATCTCCGTACAATCCGGCCTTTTATGTTGTATTTAATGGAGGAGTGCTGCTGGCTGTCCGGAAAAATATTAAGTACAAGCAGATTAATCTTTCTTCAAACTTACAAGTCGTTGTAGTCATCATGTTCGCTCCGACTTCTCTCTCAATTTGCACGGTTTACCAAAAAATACAAACCGACGACCTGGTTAACATTCTTCAATGCATTTCCCTTTCAGTTTTCTTTTCATTTTTCAATTATTTCTTTCGGTATTTTAACATTCGGCCGGTACATATTTGTCCGTTTGCTCGCCATATTTTGTTCTAGTAATTGCAAGTTTGTACCTTTGTTTTTTTTTCTGAAATTTTGTTTTATTTTTGTTAATGTAGCATATAAATATGTATTATGTATCGTCTGAATTTTTGAAGGTAACCCAAATTAAAAGAAAAAGGCGTATCGATAAAATGTAGATCAATCTTGTCAAAATCTATAGCAGAACCGAATTAGAATAAAAACGCCTACTAGTAAAGATGAATGTAGATTAATTTGTCCAAAGCTGTAGAATTATTATCAGTCTGCAACGGCAAAAGAAAACTGAAGAAGATTATTAAAGATGAATATGCGGTGTGAACTGAAGAAAGACCTATTTTATCTTCTTTCTAATACGCTTTTCATTCTTACCCTTCTTTCTAACTGAATATTATTCCGCGATTCTCTAGCGCAGGGGTCGGCAAATTAAGACCCGCGGGTCGAATTCGGCCCGCTGAATGATATTCAATTGTAAAGGTATATCGTCGAAAATTTACATTATAAATAACGTTAAACAAATTTGACCATTTTTCAAGCTGTAAAAAATTTCAAATATTAGCAAAATCCCGATTCCCAAAAAAAAAAAAATTGCGCAGAATATATTTTCTGAACTTACACTACAGTTACAACAGCGTTTTTCGAATCTTGATGCGAATGCAAAAAGCATTTGCATGTTTCAAAGTCCATTTGACGGTATAATTAAGGAGTTTCCCCATCAGACCTTGAACTGTTGCAAAATGATGATGTGTTAAAAATAATGTTTAACGAAAAGGATCTAACTCAATTTTATAAATATCTTTCGGAAGATAAATATGCTTAATTAAAATCATATAAATATACTTCCGGAATACTTACCAATGTGACAAAAGACATTTTAAAAAACAAAGTATGTAAAATTACAATTCAGATTATTATTAACAGATGGCCATTTGCAAACAACTTTAATGAGAGGGAGTACTAATTTCGAACTCCGTTATGATGAAACATTATGTCAAAAACAACAATTATATTCTTCACATTAGAAATTTTAATCTATTTTACAATAACATTTTTTTAATATGTAAATGTAAATTTTTTTAGTGGTTCTTTTTTGTAAGTGGTAGTAAAATGTGTTGTGTGTAAACTTGTATATTATGCAAAAGTATCACACACTTTAAAATAAAAAAATTAACGCTTTTTTTGCTTAATGAGAAAATTACTCATTTATATTTTCGTGTTTGCTACTTGGCCCGCTGAGCCTAAAATTTATACAATCTGGCCCTTTCTAGAAAAAGTTGCCAACCCTTGCTCTGGAGTATCTTATTTCATTTTTTATTTATTTATTTAGAAATCTAGGTCAGCTGTCACAGCACCTAGATCCGGTACAAGTTACACAGTATATATGGTCTATCGTATATTTTGAAATTAAGGCTGTCCAAACAAAGTGCGGTCCATAGCAGTTAAGCAGTGTGGCTTGCAGAACCGGCGAAACGTTGGCAGAGACTGCGAACCGCAAAGCGAGTAGCAGGAAGATGGAAAAAGGTCACTTCCGAAGACGTAATCGTGAAACGGTTATTTAATGTTTATTCTTCCGATATTTAGTTATTTATTATTTCGATTAACTACATAAACAAACATAAAACATGTAAATTTGGCGTTTACTTTACAAACCTTTTTTTCTTTTTTGTTTGGGGGGAGGGGAGGATACATGAATAACGATTTTCGTAAATATTTAGAAAACACCGTTTTTTCGAGTATTCCGTAAACATATTTTTTACATAAAGACATAAAAGAAACATTGCCATCTTTAGGAATAATCGCGGAATTCTTAAAACTATGTATCCATTTAAAACTTCCGTAATTTTTCGATTAGCAAATGACATTGACGTCAATGACGGTTTCGCATGCACCGGCTACGTTTCCTATGCTAGGAATTTCGATAAGCAGGTACGTGAGCAACTGCTACCTAGTGTAAAATTAATTTCCTATCATCTATTTCGACGATGATAAAATTTCATCATCGAGTAGTGACCGCCTAGGTACGTTTCGAAGTATCCGGTACAGATGACCGTGTCTATAAATCTTTAAACGGACTAATAATCTATTGCTATCAGGCTATTTAGCGCTCGTAGGAAAGAACGACGCGTAAAAATGGACGACCGCAACAAGTGCTTTTAGGTGGTCAGCTTTTTGGCCCCTTTCCCAGCTTTCAACCGGAAACGGCAGAGTAAAGTAAGATTTAAGTTTCTCAACGAGAACAGCTTGCTCGCTTTAAATGAAATGAGCGAAAGATAAAAGTGAAAGAGGAAGCAAGAGCGGGAAATAAACGAGCTCGGTAAATCAACTGTCGCTAGGTGTGTTCTAAACAGAGCCGACTGAAAGTCTTAAAGGAACTTCTCTGCGGACAACTGAGATTAATCTAACTAAAAGCGAACCGGAATTTTCACTAAAATCGTAAGACTTTGCCTAGCTGAACGAAAAGGCAAATAAATTAAAGCCAACGAAATCCGCAAAAATTCAAACGCTTCGCTGATTATTATTTAAAGAAGTTGAATGCAGTTTTAGCGTGCTGCTAAAAAAATTCTTTCACGCCCGAAATGCACGCACGTACGAACCGGGGAGTACCGATTACGCTGGTACTCAGGCGACAATGACAACTTTTAGAACATGTTACAGCACAGATTTAGTCTTCGATCGAAGTTTTCAGTTTGACTTGGCTTTTGACAAAATTTCAGTTCGACCAGAACATTAACTAAATAACTGCGTGAGTTTTCAGATGGTCTTGATTATTAATTTTGCATTTTTTAATAAATTACATAATACATTCTGAACTTTTGTTAGTCAAGAATTTAAGTTACGCTAGTTGTAATACTCCGAGCAGTTTGAAAATTCAAAAAGAAATCAAAATTTGAATTTGGCACTATAAAGTAGAACCATTTTCTACGCTATTCGCGGAAACATTGAATCACGAATATGTTGAGGATTATAATTTTTTTTTTGTATTTAGATTATTACGTTATATATCCTGTCATTATTTTAAAATATACGGTTGGGGGGAAAAATGTAAGAAAAACCCTATCGCTCTAAGTTAGTTTTAGAAAAATGCGAAATAAAGTTAACATTTCTTAATTTCGGTAAAATTTCGAAATAATTTAAAAAAATATTAATGACGTCATCGCAACCTATTGTTTGTCTTTTTTTTTTTTTTTTTTTTTACATACAAAGCAAAACCCGTATCAGCGTTAAAACAAAAACCTCTTAGAACGCTTCGCCGGGATTTTTATTTACGATTTCATTTACATACCTGCTGTGTTACGATCATACAACATTTTCGTATTAAATACAAAATGTTTATGCGGCAGAAGTAAAATGTACAATCAGAAATCTGATATAAAACAATGGCATAGTCAATTTATTAAATGAAACTTTTTTTTTCCCCATTCAATTACCGTCTTTAACTACTAAGGTTATCACGGTGGGAGCTGCCCAGGCTACCTAAAGATCACCCAACAATCCGCCATCCTGAATGAACTTCTTTAAAGTGTTATATGATTTGTCGCTTAATATTTCCGTTAACGTTGTGAAGGTGCTTGGGCGGACTGCATTAAAACTGCGACATTCAATTATGATGTGTTGCACTGACGGGTATTTTAATTCACCACATTATGGACATGTGTTAGAGAGTGTTATTCTTTGCAGTATGTGGTCATGACTTTTATATGCCCTATTCTTAGCCGATTGATCGTTGTGTATTCGACACGCATGCTATCAGTCGGCGGCCACCATGGATCGATCATCGGCTTTATTCGGCGCAAGAACGTAGTCCTTGACATCCATTCTTTGCTTCACTGCTCAGTTACTTTTTCGCGTAAGAACGTATCAAGCGTTGTTGGGCCTCCCGATTTATGCGGCATCGGGGATAACATAGCAAACCGAGCTTTTAGATTCGCGCGCTCATTCCCTGGGATCTGAGTATGTGCAGGGACCCATAGGAACTCAAACTCTGCTGTTGCTAGACCAGAAGGGCTACCGGATTGAGTTCCTATCATCGCTCCGCCGCTAACGTTCGACCCATTTTCGGAAGCACATCGCATTCGATGTAGAATTCTGCGTCGTCTGTCTGGCCTGCGGGGACGTATTTGTGATGAACAACGCCGTTGATGTCATAGAAAGCGATCAGTAAATACTTGACTCTTGATTTGGACATGCGAGCTTTTAGACATGGATATGTCTTACCGGTGGGGGTCAGCCAAATCGTTCGTCACGCTTTTTTTAAGAGTAAAAACTGCAACGCTATTTAATTAAAACATATGAGTCATGTCAACTGAACCGTGTAATATTAATTATATGGATGATCAAAATAACTGCTGCTACCATGGTATCAAGGAGTATCAGTTCGTAACCAGGAGAGTGAAGACCTCCTGGAATTTTTCATTGGACATTTTTTTGGCTGAGGAAAAATAAGACATATCCATGTACCGATGTATCTACATGTAGTGTAGATACTTTGAAATTTTTCGGGAGGTCCCCGCCCTTCTCCACCCACTGCATGCTCTGTGTTTTGATATCAGAGTCATATTCAAACGCCCAAGACTCGTCTCTCGTGATAATGGACGACATCCACTGGATTCCTTCAGTGTCAATTCAATCAATCATGTCCTGACAGATGGATCTCCGGATCTCTTTTTGCTCAGCTGTGAGCAGTTCTGGAACCATATTAGCGCCCAGTTTGCGCATCCCTAGATCGTCATTTAAAATCTGCCGAATGGTCTCGCGGTTGATGTCTAACTCTATTTCTAATATTCGACAACTCACTCGACGGTCTTGGAGCACGCGCATGCGCACACGTACAACATTTGCCGCCGTTTTTGCGGTACTGATTCACGGCCGTCTTTAAACCGCTTAGCCCACTTGAAAACAGAGTCGGTTGTTTCATAGCGTCTTCCTTAAACACGTCTTGTAGCTGTACGAGGATTTCCGACGGCGGTTTTACTCTGCGTTTGACCAAGAATTTGATCACGATACGTTGCTCACTATTTACATCGCACATTTTCACGACACGTGTAAAAATCTTACTTTGTTTAAACAACTACAGAACGCGAGATATATGCGCGACTGTTATAAAAACTGGATATACTGACTCAAAAATGTTTCCTCTTTCTAACGAGATCACCAGCACTATCGCAGTGTTGCCACAAGTCGCGCAATGAAACAATTCTACGAATACAATTGTCCACTCGTACTTTGTCAATCATTGTAGTTTCTTGCATTTTTTACACTTGTTTGTATCCGTACATAGAAAATGAGTCATTTTAATGTTGATATTAATTGAAAAACGTAAATTTACATTTGATTAATAACATTTAGATGTTGAGGCCTGATTTTATACTGATTTACATGGACGGATCTAAGATTAATGGAACACAGAACTATGTTTGAACCAGCTTTCTTATAATTAATATTCTTCTTCTTCTTCTTCCGTCGTGTTGTTCCATTCCGAGCGTCGTGAATCATCCATGTTGCACTGACCAAATGCAATTATGCTATTTGTCGCGGTCTACCGTTGCTCGCAAGCATTCTTCCAGTCTTTTTCCTATTATTTCCGGCATTTGATCTATATATATATTCGGAGGTCGGCTACAGCCTCTCCTTCCGGGGGGACCTTCCCCTGCATAATAATTTTTTCGAGTGACTCTGGTCCGCGGCGCATAATATGTCCGAAGAATTGTAAAATGCGGCGATGGATCGTTAGCAACAGTCTTTCTTGTGCCTCGACTTCGAGACTGGTCAGTATAGATGTGTTTGTGCGCATCTCTGTCAATGGAATTCTTAGCATGCGACGCCAGTAAAACATCTCAAAAGCTTGTATTTTTGTTTTTGGCTTCAAGGTTTATTGTACATGTTTCGCACGCATATGTGGCAATACGGAACACCAGCGCTTTGACGATCCTCTTCTTAGTAAACTTGGAGATGTGCTTGTCTTTCCATGTACGCGCTTAGCGCACCATTGCTTTCCTGGCTTTTGCTAATCTACTCCTAATTTCCACGTTACAGCCTCCCGTGTTCGATATGAGTGCGCCTAAATAGATCAGCTGATCTTTCACTTGCATCCCGCAGAGTGCCTTTGACGGGGTTAGTGGCGGTAGTTCATTACTTTTATCCACACTTAGGATTTGACTTTTCTGTCTGTTCAAGGAGAGACCATTTTCCGCGCTTATTTTTCAACTCTTTCCAAACAGTTCATTTATTTTCTTGTATGAGGATGCTATTAGGACTGTGTCGTCTGCATACGGCAGGTTACATACTTTTTTGCCACCAATTGCAAATCCACCCTTCCAACCATCGGTCGCCCGACGAATGATCCATTCTCCCATGTATATTATATAGGAGTGGTGATATCACACGTCCCTGTGGTACGCCTCTTTCAGCTCTAAACGATGCTGGGTATTGATTTTCTATGCGTACGTTGGCAGAATTTTCCCGGTATAGAGATTTCAATAACGACATCAAGTGCCTTGGGGTGCCCATCTTATGGAGTATCTTCCACATGGTATCCCATTGCACTGAGTCGAACGCCTTTTGATAATCTAGAAAACACATGATTACTGGCGTATTAAATTCACGACCTTTTTCCACTATTTGGGGTACACTCATTATCTGTTCCCTCGTTCCTCTTCCAGGAACGAATTTCGCTTGTTCCTGAGGTATCTTTGATAGTAGTACTTATTCAGTTGTTCGGCGAGTATATATAGCATGATTTTGCTGAAATGAGAGATGAGTGTAATCGTTCTGTAGTTAGAGCAGTCCTCCCGTTTGTCTTTATTTTTATAAAACGGGATATATATCGAGGTAGTCCAGTCTTTTGGCCATACTCATGTAGTTCATATTTCTTGATAAATCACATGCATTACACGTAACCCATCTTCTTTCTTACAAAAATTTAAGCCCGCTTCTGAGAAAACTACTTACACCGTTAAGCTGGATTTACAATATTTTGGTTGAAATAATTAGTCGCAGGACGACACGTAGATTCATTACCATCGTTTGGAGACTACGGGTTAGTCACAACAAATAGAACTTCGTGGAGAATGGCAACTTTAACGATTGTGATTCGCTTATCTTGTTGAATTATCGTGAAGACCGTAGTCATCTGTCATTTATCTACAGAAAACACGAAACACGTAGATAACAGACTTACGTCTGCAAATCCACATATATTACCGCGTTACAACATTGGTTATCATTACAGAAACCAAGCGTTGATTGTAGCCTGTTTTTTTTTTTGTTTTTTTTTTTTTTAAATACAGGTACGGAAGATTATTATTTAAGTTGTTCGGGAGAAAATTATTGAATTTATTTAATTTCTTTAAATAATAATAAATCCTTCTCCTTGAGGCTGAATAAGAAAGAAGTTACACACAATGGTTATTGATCTTTTATTGATTTATTCTACTGTAACGTAGTTTTTTTTTTGTTTTTTTTTTTTCTCTTAAATTGTGTGCGCTGTGTGTAACTACTATGGTTATTACAGCACACACAAGGGAGAGGGGATAATTTAAATGTGCTGAGTTAAGTATATGTGATTGATGAGGGTAGCTCCGCGTCCTGTGGCATTGGCGAGTGCAAGGCAGAACGTGTTGCTCCGTCGACACTCTCATCACCAGGCACTCCAATGTGCCCAGGAACCCACAGCAGCGACACGTACTATCCATTAGATGTAATTCGTATAAGTAGTGATATATTTTTAGAATTGGCGGGTTGTTGAATTGTTGGCTCCTAATCATGTTCAAAGACTGTAAGGAATCAGTAACCAGGGGGAAATAACTGGCTCTGGTGTGAGTTGTAATGATGTGGTGGAAGCAGTGTGCAATTGCGTACAGTTTTGCATCCAATGCGGAACAGGCATCATTGAGTCGAGTTTCGCATGAGATGTCGTGACCTTCGATTGCACAGGCTGCGGGCAGTGGACCTGCCTTGGCTTCATCAGTGCAGTAAATTAAGGGGTCTGGGTACTTATTAATTGCCGTAACTGATGTTTCCACTGCGAAGGAGGACTTGTTGTGTTTGGATATTGTTTTAGCGACAGATCAATATTTATCTGGACAGTGATCCAAGGGGGAATAAGGGTATTGGGGCTGGGTGTTGACCTCTATACAGACGTGATACCACATCTTCGCCGGTCGGCCAGTAATTCTGGTAATGGGTCGCCGGGAAATTTTGGTTCAAGAAGACAATGTGTTCCAACTATTTACTCGCCGAGATGGCTAGGCCGTTGTTTTCAGACCAACTCTGTATTTTATCGATAGTTTTCTGGAGTATTTTTTGAGCGATAGGAGGGAAATTTGACGAAAAGAAGGTGTCAAGATCACCGATAAACATCCGGGCGGTTATAGGCGGCGAGATGCACTCGGCTACGTTATTGACGTAAATTATGAATAAGGTTGCACTCAGAGCAGAGCCTCGTGGCACGCCATTCTCCGTTGGAATGGGTGCTGATAATGATGTAGCGATCTTAACCCGCATCGTTCGGTTGCTAAAAAAGCTAACGATATAATTGCCTATCTGGCCATTTATTCCTGCGGCTATGAGCTTTAGCAATAACCCATGCCGCCATATGGGATCAAATGCTTTTTCTAAATCGAAAAAGACCGCATATGTATGTTGATGGCGGTGGAAGCTCTTTATTATTTGCCGACTAAAACGTAGTTGTTTTACAGATATTAGCAATATAACAAAAAAGAAAAAGAAATCTTTCAATCGTAAAATAGCTATTTGATTAAGAAATCTGCTAGTGTACTTCTCTGACAACAGCGCTTGGCTAAAGGGACAGTTGTTTATTTGCTAGTAGTTTAAAAACACCTAAAGAAAAATGCTTAAACGACGTTAGTATCAAGTAATAGCTGAATTCCGATTTGATGATCTTCTCACCTTGTGTGGTTTATTCGCCAGTCGCTTAAGAGCGCATTTAAAAATCATATATGCAACAACCGGTGAAAACAGCCAATCAAATCGAGCGTTTAACGAGAACCAAGTACTTCTCTACTTTCGGAAAGCGATCAACCCTATATTTTGCCGGGAAACGTATCACTGAGTTACCGCTATTTTATTATAGAAAAATGGCGTTCGTACGTTTAATTTATAAATACGTTCGGCGAAATATACTACTGACCGAATGTCAGAAAAAGAATTATTTGGAAAACTATTATCTATTTCAATTGTTAATATAATAAATGAAAAATCCATTTCCTCGACGACGGTAAAGGAAAGTAATATAAATCCAAAAAGAAGAATAGCGCTATTATTATGCGCGTTTAATTTAATTCTGTGAAACTATTATCTGTTTCAATTATGTCTATTATTTACGAAGATACGGAAATGTACCCATTACTGCGCATTCGGATATGCGATGCTCCATTAATTCAATATATTATGAAAGTTAAGATATCGCGATACTTCTCTTCAAGTCTTTACCGAACGGTTCCAGAAAACTTCGAAATACTTTGTCGCTCGCATTGAATGACGACATCAGTATAAGGTGAAATTGGGGAGAGCGCGGTTTTCAAACGCTTAAGTACTTTTATACGATGGACCGCTCGATAGAATGGAAAAAAGTTTTGTTCTTGAAGTGCTCTCGTTTCCCTTTAAAATAGTGAAAGTAATAAATAGAAGAGGCAACGATATATTTCCGCTAATCTTTAGTTCGTTTTATCGTTCGTAGTAATTTAAAAAGTTGTTCACTGAAAAATTTCCTTTTTTGAGAAATGACACAGTCGGCACTATATTTTAGTTTTATATTCGCGTCACATTTCATATGATTAGATGTAGCAGTTGTTGACGATTAGATAGATAAGAAGCCTCATTAAAATAATTGTTCTGTAAAAAACCACTCTGCCAGTATGACACTTCAAGCAAAACCCAAATCCGCAGTGACCAAAAACCCTGATTTTTTCCTTTTCGTACTTTTCTAAAACAAAGAAATGTTAAAATGGAATGAACTCGACACGCAATCGCGCGCGCACTGTTACGCAAACAAAAACAAATTAAGTAAAAATTCCAAAAAATAAAAAATTTAATTTACGTAAAAGAAAATGGATTTTTAAATTTCAATGAAGAAAATCAACCAATCTACCGTAAATAATTTATGGGAACAAAAAAAGGAATTTTCCTTTTTTAACTTTTTCCTTTAATTAATCGATTTCTTTCATCAAACGTTTGTCGACGAAAATTATACGTTTTAACATCATAATCTAAATTATCCAAATACATATACATATCATTGTGTGATATCCACTACCTACATCTTAATCTATTTTTGTATTCATCATAAATATAATCTATTTTATTTCGTAATATGTGTATTTTTTCTTCTAGGTCATTATGATACCACGGGCGAAGGAATTATTATTATAGAACGTCTAAAAGTTTGTTGGTATTAAGGAATTAGAACCGTCGGAAACTGTTCTGGATGATTAGCTAACAGAATATGTAGAAGTTCGTCCTTAATTCTACTAAAAGGATCCCATTGTTTTAGGATGTGTTCAACAGAAGGTGTCATTACTGCATTGCAGAATGTGTAAAAAGTGAGAGTTCTCTGAAAGATATGATTATGTGATACGGATGTGTGTCCCAATCGCAATCGGTTGAGGGCAGACAAAACGTTCGATTTCACAGTCCTTAGAAAGGTTGTTTGTTGGGATTCTTCTTTCATCTTCCAATACAGGAAGGAAACTGTTTCTGGTGATGGGGCATCGAATGGCATATGGACGGATAACGTTGCCTTGGCGTCTACACACATTCGTTTCCGGGGGTATTCCGACACGTGCTGGCACCCAAAGGAAAATTCTACCTGCATCCCCTCTTGGGAGAGTCGTTGCACCGTTGTTCTTATTTTATATACTAGCGGGCCGGTTATGGTAAATGATCTGATAGTTTGGAGAGAAGCCAGAGAATCTGTAATAACTATACATATATATATATTGCTTATTACCGCACTCACACCGTTCGCATGCTTCCAATCTAAAAAGAATCCATATAATTCCGCTTCCAATGTAGTATAATAAGCATGTAGTCGCGATGAAATTAAGTAAGCGCATGCTGTGAGAATAACGTCCCTACGACATTTGTTTTAGCTCCATCCGTGTGAACATTTGTATGAAGGGTGTATGTTTTGCATTTTTTCAATGATAGTTATTTTTATTAGAAGGTTGTTTTCTTGCGCATCATCTCTTATTTTATGTTTATTATTGTTTTTCTACATTTCCTTCTTCCTAAGACCATTTCTTTATTTTTCTTTTCCCCTTATATCCCCCCCCCCCCCTATTATTTATTTCCTTAGGTATATTAATGTGAAATAAATCAAAAAATAGATGATATATGTAAATAAATAAAAAGGAAACTTTAATTTAAGAACTACCAAGTAAAATATACAAAAGCGCCTTTGTCTTTTATTAAAAAAAAAAAAATGAAATGAGAGTTCTAGAAGATTCGGTCTGAAAATCTATTATAATCAAAAATTATTATCCAAGATGTAAATAAACAAACACGGATTAGCGAACTCGAAACTTTTTCAGATGAATCAAGTCGCATCGTTATCAAAATCGCAAGTCATCTTATTATTTGGCGGATGGTGAAAGCATAGTAAAAAAGTTCCGTCGGGGATATCTTCAACTAGAAGTCTTGGAAGAGTCGACTGCGCAAGTTGAATGCGTCGAACTTACACGGGTCAGTACAATTTCTTAGAGCATTGTCAAGCAGTTTGCTTATGTAATTTGGTGCAAAACGATGGTGGTCAACTGTTAAAAAACGTAATAATATTTACAAGCAGTTTGGCTTGAATTTTTTAAGTATCGTGGAAAAATTCGGAGCGCCCTAAGTTGAAATGTTTTCGCAGTGGGCGCAGATAAGGAGCATCGCTGTTTGAGCAGACTGTAAGTAACAGAGGAATTTATTAGAAAAGTTGCCAGTAAAGTTGGCAAGGAATTGGCATTTTCGATACTCCCAGCGGGTGCAGCTAAAATGATATTGTATCGAGCTAGTTTTACTCTTTGTGAATCCGGGAAACTTCATCTTGTCACCGGAGATAACAGTGCTGAAATTATTTCCCTCGTCCCTGTTTCTTTCAGACAGTTCCAATATTATTCCGCCAATTCATTTTCAACAAACAGGACTCGTATAGGTTTAGCTTGTGTTCTCATTAACTAGTTCCCGCATTAAATTTTAACTATATGCAAAATGGTCCTTCTATTCGTTCATTACCAGATTAATACTAAGCATATAGATTAAAAGTACTTTTGCTTTAAAATGGAATAATCGAACTGTATTAATGAAAAAGCTCGCAAATAGCGGATAGTGTATTTTCGAAACGAATAGCCAGAGAAACGTTTTAAGTGCTTACGGCGACGAAAAATATTAAAAATATAACGAAAACGAAAAAAGATCACTGGCATCGCTAAACCAATTAGAGAGCTTCTGATAGTAATGGGAGCAACAATGAATTAGAAGGAGATTATAATGGGAGATTTAAGGAAAGAGAGGAGTGGAAGGATATAATGACAAAATTAATAGAGAAAGGCTTGTTCTCTGAAATTGAACAATTAAGAATAATATTTCACAGTTGGCGCACCGAATCAACTCTTTTTTTTGCTTTCAAAATGCCAACTTAATGAAACCATACTAGTTTTGGACATGTTATTAGAATGATATGTTATTCTATATTTTTTTTTTTTTTTTTTTTGCTTTTGATAAGTATGCACACCAGTCCAATGGGTTTTTAATTATTAAAATAACGATCGCACTTTCAGGAGCACTTAGGTCACATATTTTTCACCTTTTAATAACGAGGCAACCAACAGAATTATTTTATACGATACTGACAGTTTTTATTTTAAATTAGGATTAAGTATACCGTCCATTTCTGAATTCGTGTAATGTAAAACGAAAACAATACAACAAAGCCGAAATTATGATTTTATAAATGTTGAAACATTACTAAAAATATTATAAATATCAACATGTTTCGTAATAACGAACTACATGAATCATGGTGTAATTGTTAATTGTTACACCATGATTATAACAATTAACACGATTACACGATGCTTATGGAGTTTGTTATTACAAACCATGTTGATATTTATAATATTTTTAATAGTATTTCAACGTCTATAAAATTATAATTCCGCTTCGTTGTACTGTTTTCCGTTTTATATTATATTTTTCGTTATTATTTTTTATTTTTTTTTTCCACCACTCCGGTTTTAGAACCGCAATTAGCGCTACTGTTTGGTTAACTAAATCTTGACTTTTTCTATGTTAAGCAATTACTTCCTCATATCTTTTCTCATTAGAAAAATACATGATTTTTAACTAATATACTAATAACTTACTATTATTTTACGTTACACACAGTAAAAAAAAAAAAAAACTTTTACAAATTAAGTCCATTCTATGACATTGTTCAACACAGATTAGGTTTGAGCGAGTGAAATTATTTCCGTGGATGCTGTTGTAATTTTCTCGGGGTTATCCAGGTAATGCGTCTCTACACCAGTATCTCTTGAGTCTTCTCCGCGGATTCCCAGGGAGAGATGAACAGAACATGCTGGACGCTTCTATGTTTTCACTGAGTTCAAGTTTACTAAAGAACGTACCATATCGAAGTTTGTAATAGTCTTGCACGAATGGGATCTTCAAATCGTGATGGAGTGTTCTATTGGACACGAAATAAGGAGCGTTGGCAACTTGTCTGAGTATTTTAGACTGAAGCTGTTAAATTCTGTTGTAATTGCTCTTGGACGTTGCGCCATATACTTCGATGCCATAGCTCCATACTGGCGCCAGTACAGATAGTTTAGTCTTTTGCAAGACATGCTCACGGCAGACTTCTTTCCCATAAGGCTATTTAAGATTTGAAGTCTCGAGCGAATTTTTTGCCTTGTGTACGCGACGTGGGTCCTCCATGTTAGACGTCGGTCCATTGTTAATCCTAAGTATTTAGCGCTGTTGCTTTGCGGAAGAACATTTTTATTTATTTCTACCTGGGGACAGGACTGTTGGTTTAGCGTAAAAGTCACCTGTAAACTTTTGGAATGGTTTATTTTAATCTTCCATTTCTACGCCCATGCCTCAATCTTGTTCAAGTGCTCCTGCAATAGTAGTGAAGCACGCGAAGGATCACTATTTGCCGGTAAGATGCAGGTGTCATCAGCGAAAGTCGCTGTTACCGTGGTTTTTAGCACTGGAAAATCCGCCGAGTACAAAGAATATAACAGTGGCGCAATTATACTTCCTTAAGCTGGAAGTTATTTATTTCATACAAACGAATAGATGCGCAGTATCTTGTAAAATAAAAATAAATTTAATTTATAGAAAAATAAGTTTTCGATGACTTTGAAGGAAAATATCGTAGAATGCCACTAATTGAACTATGTGAAAACATACGTTTTTAAACTTCATATTTTATAAATTTTTTTTTTTTTTTAAATACTTTTATAATTTTTTATATATAAAAATTGAATGTGGTTAGCGGTGGAAACCATCCAATTACGTTTTGGATTCCTCCCCTCCACATTGTACAATCATTGATTTAACCTACTATAATATTAATATATATTAATATTGTATTTTCTGTATTATAATTCCTTTTTGGCCAAATTATTGAATATGTTTATTTTTTTCCGCACCAATTCACCACAGTCCTCCGCGATTTCCATATTTAAAATGTTTTTATATCCATTCAGTATATGCTGCACACTGTCCTGCTCATTGCATCTAATGCAATTTTCAGTTTCTGCTATTTTAAATCTTTAATGAATTTGTTTGTTTATTTGTTAGTCTACTACACACGTTTGATTTCATATATTTCCGCTTAATTATTATGTAAATATTCGTCGGAAAAAAAGTAAACAAAAAAAAAAGAAGTACGAAAAATAAATGGTCTCTTTGCAAATCATTTTATACGCGATAGCTTGAAATATTCGATAACTTTCGGTGGTTCAGTTCGCCATATAGAGATACATATATGTGAACATAATATAATATTCCAGTTTTTTTTATGTTCCGTTACTGTGTCGTTTTATTCGTTTCGGTTACATCTAACTGATGAGATCAGTTTTTTTTTTTTTTTTACCCCCCCTTGGGTTTGCTAGCAAAGAGCATTAGCCCAGCAAAAAGGAATAGACACATGGAATAGAATAGAAATTATATTTTTATTCTGTCGACAATGGAATCAAGGAACACCCCTAGGACAGGAACAACAGAGATAGTAGGTAGAGAAAGAACATAAGAGGCGTTGAAAGGAGCAGGAAGACCAAGCTTTAAAAGATGACAATAAAGTAACTCACGCTCGCGAGATAAACCGGAGCACTCGAAGAGCACGAGATTCGCATTGCAAACATACTGGGAACCTTCAGGATCCAATGGATAATTATGAGATGCAGCCAAAGAGAAGCGATTTAGTGAAGAAGGAAGGAGACTATGCAAGAAACGGAGGCGAGATAATTTAGTAATTATGGACCGATGCAAACTGGGAAACTCATAGAACCAAGGACGAGGGGGAGGAACAGGATTAATCAAGAGATAAAAGGAATTAGGATTAGCGAAAAGAGATACATAAACAGAATGCCAAAGTCTAAGATGGCAGGATTTAGTTGGAAGAAGAATATTGTGTGCTGGAACCCTACTAATAAAATTCCCATTGGAAATAGCAGCTTTCAGTTTCCTCGCCGACCGATTTTTTCCCTCCTCGGCAGCGCTATCTTTTATTCCCAATATGACCGGAAAATTTTCCAAAATCTGAGCAATTACCGATAATAATTTTTTGCTAAAAGAGTGGCCATTTTTATTTGTAAATAAAATGGAAGACCTTGTGTTGTTATTAGCCTTTATATAAATGTATATATTATGAAAATTACAGATCTAACGAGTACTATTTCGCTAAATCGTAGTCGAACGGAAAAGGTAATATTGCTGGTAATGCACATGCGTTTACTGTCTTCAAAACCTATAAGTAACCCGTGTCTTGAATAAAACTATACAAATAAATAACATCACATCTACACCGGCTATTGAGATGCTAAATAGGAAAAATTCATTTCGATTTTGAAGTTTGTTATTTATTTTCTGGTAATTAAATTATCATTTTGCAAAATAACATCTGGTGAAAATAAAATGGCCGTTTTGTTTGAACGATGAACCATTTCTAAAGCATCGCATTTAGAACATTCATAAAGATCGAAAAAGAAAAGGCGTAAAAGCATTAAACGTTCACTTCGTTCGCATTACTAATTTAAATTAAAGCTTAAAAAAGAAAGAACATTACAATTTTGAACGGAAAAATATTGACATTATCTGTTATGCATACAAAGGGAAGTTTGAGCTTCGAAAAAGTTTTCTGATTCACGTATGTATGAGCTCTATGAAACAGCGGTTGAAAAGCTGAACAGCAATTAGAATACAATTAAGGCCTTATTGTTGTTATTAGCCTTTGCATATAAAAATTAACATTCTCTAGTAAAAATACATAGCCCACATTCCATTCTGTTAAACAGTTGACCATGCATTTTGTTGCCTGCTGAAAATCTCGACACCGATGTATTTATTTTGAATAAATGAATCTTCGCAGGCATTTAGCGTGTTTTAATGTGAAGAATAATATGATGAAATTCACTTTAATTCTTTGCGATTAAAATTGGCATTGCATTATTAGATCCTATAATAGCGTCGAATTTAGTAAATTAGCAAAACTTAAATTAATTTAAATATTCAAATTGATAAAGAATTAAATGTCGTACAGTGCGAGGGCGAGTGGGCGTGTGAATGAGATTCGGCGGGTGACTGGACCATCCGGCATCGAGCGGAAAATGCGCCTTCCGATAAACGTTTGTTGTTCCTTTTCTAGGGAAGGGTTTTTTTTTTTTTCTTGTTTGGGTTTTTCCTGGACTTGCCAATAATAGACGAATACCCATCAACACGTGTACATAACAGCAATTAGGAGTAACAAGAAATGGAATCTCACAAAAAAGTTCTATACCAAGGATGGAGAAACAATAACAATCAACGTCGAAAAATGCCAAACGTATGCATCCTGAAAAGAAAAGGAATGACATTGCCGAAGGTTAAAAAGGAGTTAGCTGTCCCATACCATGGCCACATCTGCAATTACAGAGCCCACAGTACAAACGGACAAAGGAATCTGGCTACAATTAATTAAGGAAGAAGAAACACGGGATGCTCAAAAAGCAGTTAGAGCTACCAAGCACCACAATTATATAAAACACAGCTCTTAGCGTCCGTAAACAATTATCCGAAAGTTCAATGACTTTTTCCATCATTATAAAGCAAAGTTTATAGTTCTTAATTATGAAACATTAATTATATTTATGGCGACGACTGCGAAAACAGCGCCTACCATTCTGGTAAAAGGAAATGAGTAGAATTTACACCCAACACTATGGCCACACTGCAACAGCAGCGCCCGCAGTGCCGGCTGACAAGGAGTTCACCTATCTACCGTTAGGGCCGCAAATGCGACAGCGAGCCCGTAAAATTAACTGCGAGCTGTGCCTGTTTGTAACTGTAACTGCAACATCAGTGCGTGTTCTTAGTTTAGAGAGGAGTTCATTAGAACTAACTGGACACGATAAGGTAGAAATGTCAAAATGAAAGAGAACTGCTGAAAGGATTAGATCTTAATATCAGAAGATCGGAATTTTGCTACAATTGGGATAATCAACGTTGACTGTATAGAGAGAATAAAGGACACACTATATGGAGTTCAAATATCATGTGAGAGCAGCTCCACGTATAGAGCTGCCCTTTCAGAGTATAGAGAGAAGCACTCAAAGAAGACATGATTAGAGTCACATACGTCTATGTTATCGATACACAGCGAGCAAATAGGAAAGGACACTATGAAGAAACGATACAATGAAGCAAGAAGTCGATTGTGACCAGATCGAAGACTATAGATAGCAGACATGATGGAACGAAGAAAGTGCGGAATATCTAGGTACCATGGTTGAGCAGATGGATTGAGGTGATTGCAAAAATTTTGTGAATTAAGATTGGAGAAGGATGATCTACAAAAAGATTTTCAATTAGCATTTTGGATACTTTTTGTCATATTTATTAGTTCTTGAAAAGGAAATCGTCCGACTGGCCGCCCAGAAGAAATAGCCGAACGAGCAGGATAATCCGGCTTTTTCGTTTCCCGCAATTCCGGCATGAGCAGGGATCCAAAGAAAGTCGATGGTTGTTAATGAGTGCAATCTGCAAAGGCTGAAAATCAGTGATCGGATGCGCAGAATAATAGGATCACAGTAGGAAGGAACATATGGAAAGGATATACACTGAAGGGCGCTTTTGCAATCAGAAATTAGGAGGAACATTTTACATTGAGGAACAGATGGAATGATGGCACGTCGTAATGCCAATGTCTCCGCATAATAAATTGAACAAAATGAAGGAATTTTGAACAAGCTGGAATGATTAAGAGCAGGAATGTAGATAGATGCACCCACTCCGTGGGCCATTTTGGACTCATCCGTAAAAAATTAGGGTATGGTTAGCAAAAAATGATGAAATTGCTTGGTT
Organism: Icerya purchasi; assembly: GCA_039619475.1. Lineage (NCBI taxonomy): Eukaryota > Metazoa > Arthropoda > Insecta > Hemiptera > Monophlebidae > Icerya > Icerya purchasi. Next base: position 92,169,883 of record CM077116.1, on the reverse strand, counting down.
AAATTCATAAACTGTTGCATGAGCAGGGAGATATTTTACATAAGAAGGCAAGGAAAAAAGATTAGGAGAAGGAATAACATTTAATATCTCAAATTGGAAAAATGGATGTTTATTGAAAGTTAGGATGAAGAGTTCTGGAGAAGGTATAAACCGGACAACATCCCGATAGATGCAACAGTTTTACATATAATATGTTCACTGAAAAGGGTAATGGCAAAAACGAAAAAAAAAAAAAGGAAAAAAAAAGAAAAAAACTCATTTATCTTGCGGTCTGCACCTGATAAACTTGTGCATGAAGTTGGCAATGTCAGCATTTGTCTAGAATCATCGACTTCATAATTTTTTTTGCCGCTCAGAGTAACCGATTAGCTTGAAATTATAGATTGTTTTGGAGAGAATTTTAATTGTAATTTAACGATCCAAAGTGTATTCCCCCTTTAAGAAGGGGTGAAATGCCCTCAATTTTTTCCCCTTTTTTAGGATGAAATGTATTTTCTCGGTGGCTCAAAATAAAGGGTAAACCAGATCCTAGGTCGAATACGCAACGATCAATCGGCTAAGAGTAGGGCATATAATTAAAAGTCATGACCACGCACTGCAAAGGATAACTGCCCCTAACACATGTCTATACTGTGTTGAATGAAAATATCCGTCAGTGCAACACATCATAATTGAATGCCGCAGTTTTAATGCAGTCCCCTTCAGCTCATTCATACCGTTAGCAAAAATATTGAACGACATATCATATAACACTTTGAAACACTGACATAAAGGTGTTAGTTGACGAAAGTGTGTTCTATCGCGTTCGTGTTGATAAAACCGTTTACTTATTTCAACGAATTCGTAGTACCTTTTTTTTTTTTTTTCTCTGTCTCTCTCTTTCCTTTCTTTTTCTTCTTTCTGCTCGGTCGTCAAGTTTTCGGTGTTGCAGGTGGTTAACACCGCACATGGACGTGGACGAGGATGGGGGGAAAGATCCCCCCATCAAGTTAAGGGAAACAGGTAACAGTACGCTGTGCACCGAGGTAAGTAATTTTACAACTATTATTAGCGATGAAGACGGCGAAAGCAACATCTCGCAGACGGCTCAGTTAAGTAAGTCTAAAGAATCCGTAACTAGTGATAACAATAATGATAGCAACAGTAATCTTGATAAGACAAATAATGAAGCCGGTCATAACAATAGCACGAACAACTCGGCTCTTTCAGAACCTCGTAATTACATTTCTAACTTTTATCCTACTGATACAAATTCCACTCATAGCGATAAAGGTTTTAAAGTTTTTATTGAAAAAGCCTATCAACCCGACTCAATCAGACTAGCCATTAGTGCGTTAAAAATCGCCGAAATATTAAAAATAAATAATTTATGGAAAGATATTATTGAAATTAAGAAGGTAGGCCGGAATAGAGTTATTATTCAATTGTCGTCACCTCATTCCGCCAATAATTTAGTTTCTTGTTCTTGCTTTCTTACGAGCGGGTATAGAGCTTTTATTCCGGCACATCTGGTCTCACGATTTGGTGTTCTTAAGGGAGTGGATATCGAGTATTCCGTTGATCAAATCATGGAAATGATTGACTCCTACCCGTTTGTAGTTAATAACATTAAGCGATTAAATAGACGAGCTAATATCGAGGGCGAAATTAAATATTTCCCAAGTTCTTCTGTACTGATCTCGTTTGAAGGCCAGTCCTTACCATCACATGTTTTTTTATGGAACGTCAGGTTCCCTTGTGAACCATTTGTTCGACGTACGCGTCAGTGTTACCGATGTCTCCGATATGGTCACCTAGCCAGACAGTGCAAGAGCAATTCCAGGTGTCTGCGCTGCGGAGGAAAAGAACATTCGGAAGAAGCTTGTACTAGTGCATCTCCAATTTGTGTGTTTTGCAAAAATCAGCATAGAACCACCGATACTTCGTGTCCAGAAAGAAGAAGGCAAACTCAAATAAATGAACTTATGGCGTCACATAACCTCAGCTTTCAAGAGGCCTCATTAGAAATACCTTCTCTATATCGACAAGAAAATCTCTATTCCAATACTGTTAGAAGAAACCGTTTTTCTCTCTTATCTGAAGAAAATAATTTTCCGCCTATTTCGCAGAGTAATCACGAAAATGAATCTCATATTATCGCTTCATTTAAACCCAAACCGATAAGAAAGACTGGATACATTGATTCAAAGCAATTAATTCCTATCTCAGATTTCCGTCTCAAACGTACCGTATCGTTTGCGGCTTCTGACGAAGGGAAAAAAACAAATTATTCCAGTCCAAAAAAGTTAGATAGACAACCTAGTTCGTCCAAACTAACCAACAGCACAACTTTAACTAACAACGAGCCGAAACCAATTCAACCAATATTGAGAAGTAATACAAATAACATAAGCAAAAAGGGTTTGGATCCCAAAATCTCCAATGTGGTGAATTCTAAAGGGTTAAAGTCTCTTCCCAATAACAAAAAAACTGGTAAGGCTACTTCAGCCAACAATTAATTTTCCGATTTTATATTATATTTAATTATATATTTCTTTTAGTATATACTAACTTATTGTATACATTTAGCGGTTACATATTTATGTATATGTAGCAATATAGATATATAAACAGGGTAATTCGCGATCATTTTAAACTCACTCTTTTCGACATGATCCGGGTGTTGCAGTGGAATGCACGCAGCATTTTTTCTAATAAAGGTGACCTAGAAATCTTTCTGTCTCAGGAGGATATTGATATTGTTCTACTTTCAGAAACTTGGCTATCCAAGAACAGATCTTTTAACATTCCCAATTATCACTGTTTTCGAGACGACAGAGAGGATGGCTACGGGGGTACGGCCATTTTAATTAAGTTCGGAATCAAGTACCAGGTGATTAATCTCGATTTATCAACTAGTAACAATAGTACCAAATCAAATGCAGTCAGCGTTCTTGTTACTATTGGTCAATTTTCCGGAATATTTATTTCGTACTACTCTCCCCCAAATCATTCTATAGACTCCTCAACATTCTTGGATGCGTTGGAGGGTTATAATAATATCCCCATTTTGGTGGGTGGAGATTTCAACGCTCTGAGTGTGTGCTGGGGTTGTGACCGTAATAATGCGAAAGGGGCAGCTGTACTTGACCTCATCATTAATTCAGATCTGTGCTTATTGAATGATGGTTCCAAAACCAAACTTGGAAATCCCCTTCATGTGAATAACCCTGTTGATTTAACCCTAGCATCATCCTCAATGGCGCTCGATTGTACATGGGAAGTTCTACTAACGTCTTTAGGGAGTGATCACTTTCCAATTATGATCACTATAAATACGAACAACCCAATATCATCTTATCGGCAGCCATATCAATCTGAAAATAATATACTGCGTTGGAAATTTATGGAAGAGAACTGGAATAAATTTCGCGAGTTAGTTGATCAAAATCTGGTAATAATTAATTCTGTGAGTAACTCCTTAGACAAATACTATACATTTTATGATGCTGTTCTTTCAGCGCTACAGTGCTCCATGCCTAAGGCATCCTTGTATAAAGGGAATAAACCTGCTGTTCCTTGGTGGAATGGAGAATGCGAGACTAAAGTTAAAGAACGAAACGATGCTTTGCGCACTTTTAGGGCAGTTGGCACAATGGGAGCTTATCTTACATATAGGAAAATTGCAGGGGAGACGCGAAAACTCCTCAAAAAAACCAAAAGGAACTCTTGGAGGGATTTTTGTAGGAAGTTTAACAGAAACACTCCTTTAAAAGAAGTTTGGAATCTAACTAAGCGTTTTAAAAATTCACATTCTCACGGTCGAGTGATTCAAAATGACAGTTGGTTTACTGACTTTTCAAACGCAGTTTCTCCCCCTTATGTTCCAATGAGGGAGGAGCTGGCCGGGGAAGGAAATACTGCACCTATGATATCTCATATTCTGCTCCGTCCAATTACGTATGAAGAGGTTTTTATTCCTTTAAACAAGAAACGAGATTCTTCCCCGGGTTTGGATGGTATTACTTACTCAGTTATACAGAATTTAAGTAATTACGCCAAAAATATACTATTAGAAATATATAACAATTTATTAGTGTCTGGTTTAATACCTTCTGACTGGTCGCGTTTTCTAGTCATTCCGATTCCCAAACCTGGTAAATCTCTCAACCAGGCGTCATCATTTCGACCGATTTCCTTGGCCTCCTGCTTTAGGAAAGTTTTCGAGGTTGTAATTAAGAACAGACTGATGTGGTGGATTGAGAGACAGAAGATACTTCCGGAGGGAATGTTTGGATTCCGCCCACATTTGGGTACCCAAGATTGTGTAGCATCATTCTTGGGGGATGTTTATTCTACTTTCCAAGAAAAAGGCTTCTTGGTGGCAACATTCCTTGATATTCAGGGGGCATTCGATAATGTTTCCATCCCCGTTCTTTTCAATCAATTAATAGCAGTTAATATTCCTTTTCCCATGGCTAAACTTTTGTGTAGTTTATTTTTATGTAGATCCCTCCATATTCTTAACCCCGTATCCAAACAGGTTGAAGTTCGCACAACTTATAAAGGTCTTGCCCAAGGTGCCGTTCTGAGTCCGCTTCTCTTTAATTTGTATATATTACCTCTCTTTAATATTCAAATACCAAATTTCTCCCGAATTTTGTCATACGCGGACGACTTCTTAATATATTCTAAACATAACTGCCTTATTAAATGTCTTCAGGCAAGTCAAACATCTATGGATATTTGCTTTAATTCCTTTGAGAAGATTCATTTTGAAATATCCCTTGCCAAATCCTCGGTATCCGTATTTTCACTTAGACCATTTGACTACGAACAAATACGTGTTCTAATTCAAAACCAATTCATTAAATTCACTAGGCATGTTAGGTATTTAGGATTGTTTTTAGATCCTAAACTAACATGGACTTTTCACATTCAAAAACTAGTTGAACTTGTAATTAAATCGTATAGCCCCTTAAAGGCTATAAGCAATTCATGGTGGGGAAGTGATCCGGTCATATTAAGCCAGCTATACAAAAGCTTTATTAGATCGAAATTGGATTATGGAGCGATTTTCTATGGATCGGCCTCAAAGTTCCAGCTTAGAAAGTTAGATTCATTACAGAATCTTGGCTTAAGATTAATCACGGGAAATGTCAGGTCGTCCCCTACCATCGGTCTACAAATGGAGACCAAAATTGCTCCTCTGAACATTAGAAGAAATTATTTAACAGATAAATTTGTACTTAAGTATTGTAATTACAAATATCCGCAGTTTATAAGTAAGATAATGCAGGTAAGTAGTGATTGGAGATTTGTTCCCCAGAAAATGCCGCTCTTGCTCAAAAGAACTAGGATGTATTATAATTATAGTCCAGCTCTTGTGCCATCTTCTCCCTCCAATTATTTTAATTTCAGATACGACCTTAATCTTATCACACTGGACATCAATATTAACACCTTTAAAAGCCAGAATTTGCATCTGTTACCTGGTAACATTGTGAACTCCGTTTTTCTAGGTATCGCGAAAGAATTATACCCCGGTTATCGGTTGATCTTTACCGATGGTGCCAAATTCCGTGGATTTAATGAAGGCGTAGGGGCCGGGTTTCTTATAGAAGGTATCACTGAGCAGAAATTTAAATTACCTCCAGAAGCTTCGATTTTCACGGCCGAGCTTCTTGCAATTGAAAAAGCGTTAGAGTTTGTGAAAAACGTGTTGCAGTCCAAGGGGGAGTTTGTAGTATTTTCGGACAGCCTTAGCTCTCTCTTGTCGCTTCAGAGAAGTAACTTTGAATGTAATTGCCATCCAATTATTTATGAAATTAAGGAAAAGTATTTTAATATTTCCGAACTTGGAGGAGTCATTAAATTCTGTTGGGTTCCGGGTCACTGTGGGGTACCACTTGGTGACCGTGTTGATTTAATCGCAAAAGAAGGTGTTAGATCAGGTATTAAGTTTCCATTTATCCCATCCTTCGATCTTCTAGATAAAGCCAAAAGAAATAACCATGCGGATTGGATAAGTCTTATTTGTAGAGAGCAAGGACCTGGTAAATATTTTCATATGGTCCAACCATCTTTGCCGTCCATACCTTGGTTTTACCGCATTAGTGTCCCAGTTAGTTTGACCCGTAGGTTTGTGACCGTTGTGTGTAGGCTCCGCTCCGGCCATTGCCGATTGGGTTTAAATTTTTCAAACACTGGGCACTGCACCGGTTGTAATATCTATTGTCGACAAAATTTTAGAGAAGACATTAATCACTTGTTATTTAATTGCACCCAGTTCGATGACGCGAGACTTGCGTTTTCTAAGGACCTCATGTCCTGTGGTGTTTATTCTCCATTGTGTGTTTTTCATCTTCTCTGTTCCAGTGATAAAATTTTATTTGTCCTTTTTAGGTTTATTGAAAGAAACAGGATTGTTGTTTGATTTTTTTTTTTTCTTTTTTTTCTTTTCTCTCCATTATTTTACTTATTTTTTTTCTTACATTATTGTAGTCTTTGTCCAGTGTGGCTGTGACTACCTCCTTTTTCTCATAATGCATTGTGAGCATTGCCAGGCAACTGTGGTCATAATGTGAGATAGAAATATTTATCTACTTATCTATTTTTTCTTTTGCTCCTTTTTCCAGAATGGAAAAATCTTGTTTGTTTCTGTTTTGTTTCATTGAGCATTGTGGGCACTGCCAGCAGTTGCGGCCATAATGTAGAATGAATGAAATTTCTCTTCCTGAATTTTCTATTATTAGTATTTTTTAATATCTAGTCGTGTCGTAGTTTGCTGGCCAAATGAACTGTTCTGTTCGGGCCAAAAAAAAAAAAAAAAAAAAAAAAAACACTTTGAAGAAGTACATTCAGGATGGCGGACTGTTGTTAGGGGGTCTTTAAGTAGCCTAGGCAGCTCTCACCGTGATAACGCTAGTCGTTTAAAACGGTAATTCAATGGAAAAAAGAAAAAAATTTTTGTTAATTTTAAAATGTTTATGCATTTAGTTTAATTTTGCGTATTTACATATTTCCTGCGGCCCTCCGGTCTATCCTTTCTGCTCATCCCCCTTCTCCGGTTGTAAATTTGTATGCACTGACAGGTTGTCCCTCGCTATCCTACTATAGGAAGTACTATAACTTTAAAGAATTGAGCACCCTCCTTAGTAGTACCAAAACCCCGACGCTCGAGCTGGCTACCCCATATCTCCTAATATGAGGTTTGGGAATGACCCGGTGCCCGAACTTTTTTCGGTTATGGGTCGTTTCCAAATTTCTTCAATCCCAAGAACTCTGCCAGACTTCGCAGCAACCGCACCACCTTGGAGTCAGCCAATCACAAACATCAACATATCGCTGACAAAATTTAACAAAGCACAATACCCCCCAAACATAGCACAAATAGCAACAAATATCATAGCGAGCCATACAGACCATGCATGCTTGTACATAGATGGAGCGAAGGCAATAGGTTATCAGTCACCGGCGGCATGCTCCTTCGAAGTCTCAGGGGCAGCAGAGTCAGTTAGACTGCACGATTGCTGTACAGCGCTGGACGCTGAAATATACGCGATGGTCTTTTGCATCCAACACTACACCGATAGCAACCCCCAGTTGCAAAAGGTCTTACTCATAGCTGACTCTCTAAACTGCCTTCAACTCATCTCAGAGATTAAATCCAACAACCCTTTGGTAAAGAAGGTCCATTAATACAGGTTATCACATTTAAACTCTGAAATGTCTTTCCTATGGGTGCCGGCTCATGTTGGGATTCCAGGCAATGAGCGTGTCAATCGAGCAGCTCAGGCGACATTGTTCTCTCCAATGCCACACACAACCGCCCTCCTCCCCCTACATTGGTTCATTTGCTTATGCAACAAACTGGAGAAGAATGGCAACAGGAATGGAGATCTTCAAGTACGTTTCTCCGAAGCATAAAAACAACCACGGAGCCTTGGTGGCCCACAGACGGAGTTTCCCGCGGAGATTTTTCTGTCCTGAATCGTCTCCGAATAGGACATACAACCCTCTTGCACAGCTACATATTCACGAGCCAGGTACTCCCAAGTGTCTGCCCCTTTTGTAGTCAATCGAGCGCCCCATCCACCTATCACCTACTTCTCGAATGTCCCTCATTTGCAGTACCACGATCCATTCACTTTACCACTTCCTCTAGTTCTAAGATACTGTCAAATGCTCCGCCCGCGGTCGCAGCTGTATTAGCTTACATGCGGAGCAGCGATCTGTACTATCGCGTTTAATTCCCTTAAGTAGGCTCCATGTGCTGTAATAGCCCTAGTAGTTGAACACGGCACATGGAAACCCTCATACACACTCTTATAAAAAAAAAAAAAAGCCAAGTTAAACGGCGAGTTTTTAATTATTTAATTAATTCACTCTGTATCTCCTTGCAATGCAGTAACTATTTCTGATAAATTCGAGAAACAAACTTATATCCCAAAATAATTCACTCCAAATTTATTACTTCTTTTTTTGATATATCGATTTAAACAGTTAAAAAAATAAATACATAAATAAGGTACTTTTATTTTTTATGTTTAAAAAAATAGATGTTTGCAGTTTAAAATATTTTTTTAAATAAAATTTAATGACGATTTTAAAATTAAATAAAAACAAATTACAATTTAAAAAAATACAAAAGTAAGTAAAAAGAGTAAATCAAATCCATTAGCAGAGCTTGAAACTATACTCAAAAATCAAGATTACGCAAGTTCTTCGAGTTTGATTCATGGCACTCCAAAAAAATCCAGCTGTGCTACCAGAGAAGTAATGGCAGATTTTTTTTTCCCAGTTTCCTTTGGTTCTTCGTTAAATGACTAAAAGTATCCACTGATATATATATTTAGGTGACTAATCTTTGAATTTTTTCCTTTGGTTATACAGTGAAAATGTATTTCTATTAACGATTTATTTTATTTATTCAATTTTTCTTTCTTTTTGAAATATTGCTAATATGACAATTAAAACAGATTTCAAGCACATTTCACGAAAACAAAACAGCGTATTTGGAAAGGATTTAAAGTCTGAATGATAATAATGTTTCTCGTGAAAACTATTAAAACTTTTGTAACCGGATTCTTTATTAATTTCTCTCTAATTGTAATGTATTTTTTTGTAGAACATTACTAATACACTGCATAATTACGAAATTGCCTATTCAGATATTTAAAAAAAAAAAAGAAGTGATATTATAAAGATTTATTTATAATGTAATGTTTTTGCGTAATTAATACTTGCAAATGTGCAATAATTCAATGCCTTGTCTACGTTATAAAGCTATTGTTACCTTTTTTTACTGAAATAACTGTCTTCAATTGTGAAAATTAAATTGCTTTCATCACAACAGTCATCAATTTTTTACTCTTTCCTGAAAGCCAAAAAAAAAAAATTGACCATTCCCATACCATTTACTATTTATTTATTCTATAAACTGCCTGTTTATTTTTCCATTTGCTTCTTTGCGCTTTAAATGTGAACATTTTTTTCTTCTTTTTCAGATTTTAATTAATATAATTGTGTAAAAGTTCTCTCTCTCTCTCTCTCTCTCTCTCTCTCTCTCTCTCTCTCTCTCTCTCTCTCTCGGGGAGAAACATGTTTATCATCGTTCAAAAAAAACGGGCTTCGCGTTCAGCTGAAGATTTTTGGTCTTTCTATAACCTGTGTCTGTCACAATGTAACAAAACGTTTTGCTCAGCTAAAGAGCACATGCAGCCATCATTTTATATATATATAAAGCCAACAACTAACACGCAGTTCTCTCCGCTCTTTGCCTTACACGAATAGAATACTCCCTTATAAATTGGTTGCGAGTTGGTCACGCGATAATCTCTTATAATTACATATTTAAGAGTATGTCTTCTCCACCCACATAACCATTTTGTTCTGTCTTTTGACCTGACAAAATAAAGTTTAATTTATAATATTATAAAGTGATATCTGAGTGTAGTTTGGTAACTAATGAAATATTGATGATTTCAGAAGTATTACAAAACAAAAATAAAACTTCTCATCTTAAATAACTTTCAGAATCAACTGTGGTAAAATATAGTTTTATCTTTAGCGTTTCAGAAGATTACATCGACCATTATCGGAAACATGACGGTCGGTGTGAAATGTCAAAAATAAATCTATATTTTAACACAGTCGATTTGGAAAATTATTTAAACCACTAGTAATTTCCGTGCAAGTTCTAAACATTTAATAAGAACAAAATTTATTTATTAATAATAAAATTTTACAATTTTACGCCATCATTTTTAACCTTCGTCATCTTTACTAGATTTTTTACAATTTTCTTATTACTGCATAAAATTCTACACTTTTAATTTTTCGTACTTGTTGTCTATTATTATGCATTGAAAAATTTCCTCTCCCTAACGTTAAAACATTTTCGATTTCTCTGACTTAAAATCTGAATTTTTTCTTTTCAACGGGTTTTTCAATAAATCTCTATACAAATAATAATCATCGATATTTTATGTTTAAAGAGAACGGAAAAGCTATCCTCGCAAATGGAAAGCAAAATTTTTATAAAACTAAGCTTTCAGCAAAATATTATACGTATTCGCGTTATCTAACGTAGCTTCTTATTTCATAAATCATCATCTCATCTACACGCAAGTTCACTATTGAATTTCCGCCTGAAAATGAACAGCCCTCCTGCAACAGAACCATCTTTTTCATAATACTCGTATTTGTTAGTAACCTACTACCGCGTGTTCCAATTTTGATTATTATTATCCATAGTATTAATTAAACCGGGTTATAATTTTTGTTTTAAAAATTTAAAAAAAACAAAAAAACCCATTACGTACACATTGATTAGACCGTTTAATTGTTATGTTAAATTTAAAATCGATAACGAGTGCAGTGATAATTTCGCATCTGAAAACTAAGATTGCATTTAAGAATTTCTCTTTTGGCTTTGTTTTATTACACAAGAAAAAACGTAAAATTCTAAAACAGAAGCAGGGCCGTATCTAGACCAAAATTGGGGGGGGGGGGGGTACGCAAATATTTTTTTAATTATACATATGTGTGTGTGTGTGTGTGTGTGTTATTATGAAATATATTTATTTATAAATGGTAAACTAAAGCTTTGCAGTCAATTATTATTGTATATGCAATATTTGAACACTGCAATAAAAACAAATAAAAAATAGTCGTTTCCACGGAATTCTTAAAAATTTTAATTTCCTTTTTTGTTTTGTCAAAAATTGAAAAGGAACAAATTTATTCTGAATTTCGGTCTATTTAATTCAAACAGTTATGATTTCGCAGACATTTTGGGGGGGTTTGAACTTGTAAAACCCCCCTCAGATGCGGCCCTGAACAGAAGGTAGAAAATGTAAAAGATAGATGCATTAATAAAACTCACGCATGAGACCAAATGTTTGAATATTTTATTAAACTGCCAAAAAACAAATCCTTTTTTTAAAAAATTAAAAGTTTGTAAGAAAATCAAAATAAACTTACGAAATTCAAAAACCTCGATACACTTTTTATTGAATATAATAAACGGTTTGTTTCCGACAACAACGGTGACAATGGTTATTATTATTTTTGATTTATTTATTGAACTTTGGCGAAACCGATTAGTGAAAGACAATATAATAAAATTACAAACTTACGAAACTAATTGTATAGTCTATAATAGACTTATACAAGTAGGAATACACTTTATGATCAACCGAGTAAGGAAAGATCGTAAGCTGGACGGAGGCCGACGATCAAAACGGAAACAAGTCCATTAATTAGGCCAGACTGCTGCACCGCATAGCGCGAACAAATGTCTCCTCCTGTCGCACAACAAGTATCCTGCACATTGAACCATGGTCAGGCACAAATCCAGTTTTTTAGCACTGTTCATCAAATGTTTTCCTTAACATTTTCACGTGTACAGTATGACTGAAAGGAATCTGACAGTTGCCTTACTAGTTTGCGAACTTTGTAATATTCATAGACGTCCATGTGAACCGAAATCCAAATGACTACTTAATATTTCTTGTATTCAGATAGGGACATAAATCAAGGAGTTGGAGTGGAACTGTTAAAGTTATCAAACAACTCCGCGAGTACCGTAAACATGCAGTCAAAATTAAATAGTATTTTAGGACGATATCCAAACAGTGTACACTGTTACACCGATGGATCAAAAATAGCAATGGCAACCGGAGCAGCTTTCTTCATTCCTAATACAATAAGCAAAGCTGAAAAACTACCGTCATGGAGCTCATCTAAAACTGCTGAACTATATACAATATACCTTGCATTGCAAGAAATATCGCGAATACGTACAGAGCACCAGTTCATAATACTAACTGACTCGGCTAGCGCCCTTGCAAATATTCGATTAATATATAACACCAGCCCGATAGTGCAAAGAATCCAAAAAATAATAACAGAATTACTTTCCGATGGACTGGATATTCTATTCGTATGGATCCCAAGTCATAAAGCAATAAAGGGCAACGAAATCGCAGATAGATCAGCAAAGAGATCGAATTCGCTGTCCCTGGATACTAATACCGAAACCATAATAACCACAGATGATCTAAAGAAAACATATAAAGAGAAAATTATAAATTTGTGCAATGCAGAATAGAGTTCGACCTCATCCACAAACCATCTCAGAAGCATAAAAGAAAAGATCGAAGAATCGGAGTCATCTGATCGAAAATCGCGAAATGAAGAAATAATTTTAACTAGATTAAGACTCGGCCATACCAATGTAACCCATTCATACCTTTTCAATAACACACCACCTCCATCCTGTCCCTTTTGTAACACTCCTCAACTTACTCTTCGACATATTCTAACAAGTTTCAATAATTTATCCGAATCCCGCCAAAAATTTAATCTATCCTCAAACCTATCCCATTTACTACGTAATAATAGTCCATATATAAATGATCTCTTCCTATTCCTCAAAAACTGTAATTTATATTATACTTTATAATTAACAACATAAGCGTGGCTTGATAACCTCATTGTTGTGTTAAAGTCGCATTAAAAAAAAAAAAAAAAAAAAAAAAAGAGTTAGAGTACCTGTTGGAAGTCTGTTAAAATAAGACTATTTCTCGAAGAGTTACTTTCATAAATATATTGCGAACAAAGAAAGCTAGCAATTAATTCCACAGATATTGAGGAGGAAAAAGTTGGGAGGGAAAAATATTTTAAAAAGTTATTAATGGCAAAGGCATCTCTCGCTTTGTCTTCAGAAATCTATCTGTGTAATAGACATCGTGATGATCGAATTTCGCCAAAATGTCTTTAAGACATTTGTTGATCGTTTCACGAACTCGATTCAGATTATATGTAATTTAAATAGCCAGTAGCCGTATGCCAGAATAATTCTGTTATATTGTGCGACATCTGAATGCTATAGAATCTGGATCCTACATTTTTATATGATATGTCTGATGAATATAATTCAGCATTTGGGTAAGCAGAATTTTGCTAATACTAATAGGGGTGATTACAATGAATTAATCAAGCTTGCCATCAGATGAGCCTAAGATCGAGAACGGTCATGGCACCGAAAGAAGAAGAAAATGCAATATCGAGTTTTTGCTAGTAAGCATCAAGTGGAGTAATTCCTCACAGACATTGTACAGCTTCAAGAATAAACTTGTAGGGAACGCTCTTACAATACGCATACTGAATGATGGACTAAATGATTTGGATTTCTCTGCTGAAAGTTTGAATCCTGTCACTTTACACTATTTAAGTAAGCTGTCTATACATGATTGTAACATTTATTGAACATAAAACGCGGATCGGGAGTGTGCATAGATATAATCTGATCATCAGCGAATAACTTGCAGCTATTGAGGTATGCATTTAGTAAAGTCATTGATTGCAGGAAAGAAACGTAGAACACTTAATACATTTCCTTGTGGTGCGCCGTTTTCTACGATATATTCTCTAGAAAGTATATTTTCGACTCTTATGCATGAAAAAATCGCAGATAAAATATAAGCTATATGTGTTCTCGAACAGTAACCGCAGATAATTTTTATTATACGATAGAGCACTGTCTCATACCGTATGCTTTTCAAGATCAAATGATATAGAATACAAGTGGTTTAGAGAATGCCGAGTGCATTTGGTTTTCTAAGCTAGTGAATTTCGCTAATGTAGAATAAAACTGCCGAAATCCGGTTTGAAATATACTTTGGTAAATAGCGGAGGTAACATTCCATTAAGTTAGGATATTCCCCTCCGCGCTAAAAATATTCAAAACGCACCTAAAGAAGTTTTACTTTAAAAAAAAAAAAACACATATTTGTTTTGTGTACCGGTCAGTTGTAAAAATATTTTATTTTTACAGATTTCTCTTTTTATCTTGTGGCATTCTATAAAGTGAAAGTTTGAAAACGCCAATTATCCTGTCTATAAATCTGCGGTAATGTGAAAGAATACCTTTTTATTTTAAACATCCATATTTTTGATTTAAACCTTAATTAATGTCGGTTCTTCCTGTTGAGGAAAATTAATTGAACTAAAAAGAAGTTGACCAAATTCAAGTCCGCTTGAAATTACGATTTCACAAACTGAAACAACTAAAGTTTCCTTCCGGAGGTAATTTAACGGCATATATTGTTATTAAAAAACTAGTTGTGCATAAGTACAGTGAACTATTTAATAAAAAAGTTGTCCCCTTCAAAGAAAAAGAAATTACCGAAAAAATTCCTAATGTAAATCTTTATTCACTTTCGCTGTGAAATATTGTGCAAGTTTGAAAATAAAAAACGTTTGTTATTTTTGTATTATCAAACTGAACGTTGGTCGAAATAACTTTGTTTTCATGATATTATTATCATTATTATAAATGTAATGAAATTCAATTTTGACATTCGTAATTGTGCGATATATATATATATATTAATATTAATATTAATATTAATATTAATATTAATATTAAATCAGTATTAAACGGGGTCGCAGTAGAAAGAAGTGTTTTTAAAAGCGCCATTTATAACTGATAATTGCGTGATTATTTAGTTTAATCGGTTTGCGGTTGATGGGATTAAGCGCGGACGTTAGCTATAAATTATAACAGCTCGCTGCAGTTTATGTCACGGTTTGTTGGCTGCCAGTTCGTTTTATTGGATCTATTCAGAGCGCTCGGTAACGAATTGGAAATTATTTTCGAACTAAATTACACGTGCGCGGCGACACCCCGAAGACAAATACGAGAATTTAGCTATCGTTCAATTTTTAAAAACACAAAAAAAAAAAAAAAAAAGTTAAAAACGATTTCATCGGATTAACGGCATTAATTTATTAACAGTTGCAATAAACTGGTACTCTCAATTTTTAAAATATTTGTGTAATGAAACAATTCAATCAGAAACAGCGTGCGTTATAACTTTGTAAAATAATTACGTCAATTAAATGTACCCGAAAAAAGAGGACAAATTCGAAAAATGCCCAATTATAGTTTTTTCCCTCTTAGTACTTAATCATTAAGTGACAAATTACGCTACTCCGGAAAAATTCTTTTTCCGATTTACCAACCGGATACGACCGATTTTCTTCATATTTTTATTTGTACGGTGTACACGGATTGATTGCAATTCCGTACGGTTTTATATACAGAAACTATTTTATTGATTTTTTTTTGGTAAACTTAATTCTTATTGATACCAAATTAATTCGCTTATTTTTGAAATCATTCAATTCCGTTATAGTGAAGTTTCTTTTGGCAGTATCACTTATAGAAGTTTAAAATAAATACCTCTTATTCCAGATAAAGCAAAACTGAAACACAAAGACAATATTCATTTTCATCTACGAAAATTTCAAATGTTGAAGTATACTTTTGATTGTGATTGTTCTTCATGTGACGATTTAATTTACAGAAATGGTTGAGTATATTAATTTTGGTAACTATTATTCATTCAACTTTTGGAGCTTTGAAATTTTGCAATTACTTTTTCGAACTGGAACGCGCAGACCGCGTTATGAGTTAATATCTTTAAACCGAGTTTATTGTGTTTGTTTTTTATAATTTCAAAAGTTGTAAAGAGATGTGTATGATTTTCTTTCGAAGATAAACTTTATAAAGTTTATACCGGAAACAGATATGCCGTTCGATATAATTTAGTTGATAAAAATTAAAATCAAATTATGCGGCTAAACGCCTACATGAAATACTGTACAGATATAACACGTCAATAGTGCAAAGTCGGTAAGAGATTTTAAAGTGGCCTAAGTCAATAAATGTTTACGGATTTGTAGCTAATATCCAAATTTTGCAAATCTGCGTTTGGTTCATAGTAAGTCGAAACTGCTTAATATTTAAATTGTATTTTTTTTTTTTTTTTTTTCTTTACAGTGTAAATTCCCTAAGTGAAAAACTATTACGGTGTGTTCTGAGGTTGGGGGGTTTGATTTTCAGTGACCCTTAAATGTGTATCTCTCTATGCCAGATTGTAAATTTGATAATTATGTTAGTGATCAAGCTGACATAAGCTGGACACGGTCTAAATGAATGTTAGACAAGTGAGGTGAGAAGACACTTGGCGAAATAAAGAACTCTCAGTGTTGGTGGAGATGTCGTGAGGGGAGCTAGCTAGGCGTTAGTGCTATATGGTCCAACGGGGCAGAGGTGCTAATCAGTATAATATTTTGCCAGCCATTATCTGGCGCGGCTACGAAAACGCGGTTGTCTTAATCTGTCCAAAACGGTTTCGCAAGGTGACCCATTTGTTGTTCCAATCCCACAAAATTCGAGATACTGACACGATGGAAATGGCGGGTATGGTGTAGGAATAATAAACACATGCATGATCATCAGCATGCTCGAGGGTTTACATAAACGACAACGAACAATTTTTCTCCTGATTGTCGAACAGATTACTGAAAATTTGGTTGGAGATCAGGCTTCTTGTTCGGAGTTTAGGAAAAATGTGCAGGGCACCCAGTGGGTCTGTGACTACAAGTAGCCCCTACTGAGTAAGATATTAGATGTTGTATAAGTTGGCGTACAGTGCAGCGCATGACCGGGTACGGATAAGCCCCGTGTTGTTGGAAATCGTAAACACATACGCTGTATAGGAGAGTTTTCTGTTCAATCTGTTTATTAATCGTTTCGAAAATGCTATGTAGGGTTTGAGTCAGGGTATTTCTCAATATTATCTCAAAAATTGCATTACTTGTTTCACAGTGAAACCAGTGTACGCGCCGGATGAGAAGTCAAACTGTCTGCACTGTTAAATCATTTTACCACTTCGGATAATGGTTCGTTTGCGGAGCATCAAGGGACCGCATACAAAAAGTATGACGTTTTCTGAATGCCAAATTATATTTCGCGTAATTGGCACTGATGTAAATAATACGAAATTACGAAAAACGGTAATTCATATACGGCAGGTTCCAGTAAGGATTTCAAATTTTTTTGTCATTTAAATTCAACAAAATGGAGGGAAGATCTTTAATTTTTCCATTTTCTGAAAAAACTATTGTTTTCATATATGTTAGCATCAGAAATCCGCGTTTGTACAGTTTTTGCTTCCCAACGAATCTCCTTCTTTCTCTTTTTTTTGCGATAAAACGATCTTCTTGGAAAAAGTTCAGTCTTGTCTTCCTTAAAATCAATCGACGCATGGCTTGTTAAAGACGAAAAGAAAGATGAATGAAGTTTTCATAATATCGTAAGCGTGAACATCACATTATATAACTTTTTTAAAAAAAAAAAAACAAAATAAGGAAACAATCTTTAATATCTTTGACTAATTTATTTTTGTGTTTTTTGTAAAAGCAACATCCTGTACTATGTTTAACTACTGTGGGTATTACAATACAAAGATGCACAGTTTATTTTTATAGATATCTGCTTATTCCGCTAGTTCTGATAAACTGTGTTACAGATAAGATTGCATTAGGGGGGAATTCTCAAGAATGTTGGTGACTGTTTTGTTATTAATAGAAGGGGGCGGTGGGGTGAGAGTGCTGGACAGTCGCACAGTATGTGGAAAGTTGAAAGAGCAACACCTTAGCTACAGAAAGGGAAATTTATAGGAGGTGGGGTTCTTTGTAAAATAAAATTATGCTACATGGCTGTGTGGCCTGTGCGCAAGTGGCTAAGTGCACAGACATCTCTACAGGAAATTCTGGCCACCGTGGTTCGGTTGAGGGTTTAACTAACCTTCAGAAAGTCTGACACGAGGACCAATGGGCTTTCCATGAGGACGTGAGATTATTGAAGATATTATGTTTGATAGATAAGGTGGAGGATGGCTATTACTTAGCCAGGGACAATATATTGCCGCTCGGGCAGATGTATCGACGCGTTCATTTCCAGGAATCCCAACATGGCTGGGCACCCACAGAAAAGATACGGAGCACTGTCTCTTAATAAGTTCATATAATACCTGCTGGATTCGAATTGCTACAGGATGTTTGGTGAGGGGATTAGAAATTGTCAATAAGGCCGCGGATGAATCAAATACCAGCAGCGCTTTCTGTGATGTAGGCTCTGTAGAAAGAAAATATTCCAAACAGAAAAATACTGCGTATATTTCAGCATCCAGTACCGAGCAATTGTCATTCAGTCAAATGCTTCGAATCACGTCGCAGACTTCAAAGGAACAGGCGGTTGTGGATGAAGTAGTCTCTCGGTTAGCCTTGGCAGCATCCGTGTAGAAAATGAGGTGGTCGGGTATTTTTGTATTGTTGCTGCTGTCAACTGAACGATATTCGGGTGCATGGCTTTATTATACTTCGTCAGGGAAAAATTAACTTCAATATTTAAAGGGGCTCACGGCGGGATCACGGAGCTAGGTCAGGAGAGGGGATTACGCTCACATTGTGCTGCGATAGGAGGATCAGTATTTCTGGGAGAGGGTCATTAGGGAACTCTGGGGTGTTGGAGGTGTCGTTTATGTGAATAGGCAAGGAACGTTTACTAGAGAAAAGAGCGAGAGTCTCACGGTGGTAATAAAAGTTTCGGAAATACTTTAGTGGGGGAGCGCCTAACAAGGCACACAAACTTACAGACGGGGAAGTTCTATGTGCGCCAAGTATCGTGCGGAGCGCCATGTGGTGTACTGAATCAAGGGATTTAAGTAAAGAAGGACGGGCTAACGAATACTCCTGGGACCCATAGTTTATTCTAGAAATGACTAAGTATTTGTATATGGAGAGGGGAGTTTTCGGAGGTACATTATACTTTGTGTTTGATACATACCTAAGAATAGATAGGAATTTATGACATTTAACTTTAAGATTGAATATGTGAGGCCGCCAAGTTAGCTTATGATCGAACAGTAGTCTGAGGAAAGTAGCAGTAGGGTGGAAATGACGGGAGGAGTTTTCTAGATTGAGGCGGATGCTGGAGGAGTTTTGACGTCCCCTATAGAAATCAACACAAATAGACTTAGACGGAGAAAACACAAGACCCCGTTATTGTTACACCAGGATTGTAGTTTTGTAATAGTTTTTTGTAGGATTTTTTCAGTATTTTCTGGAAAACTGGAAGACAGGGAAATGTTCAAGTCGTCAAAGTAGAATCGGGTATTTACAGGTGGAGCAGTACAATCATTTATATCGTTGATGTAAAAAATAAACAAGGTCGCACTAAGGGCAGATCCTTGTGGCAAGCCATTCTCAGTTTGAATGGTGCTCGATGTTGACGAACCAATCTTAACATGGAACGTTCTGTTTGTTAAAAAATTATTCAGATAATTGGCCATGTTTCCAATTATACCAGCTGTTGTCAGCTTGGATAAGAGGCCGTATCGCCATACTCTGTCGAAATATCGAAAAAGACGGAGTATACATGTTGGCGTCTGTGAAATGCTGTTAATATTTGCCTTCGTGTGCTCAGCAGATGATGTAACTGTAGTACGTTTCTTACGCCCTCGGACTTGTGACGAAGATAGGATATTATTCTGCTCAGGGAAGAAAAGGAGACGCCGATTAACCATTTTTTCCAGCGTTTTTGCAAGGACACTTATGAGGGATATAGGCCTGTAGTTTTGTGGGAAAAGAAGATCTTTATTTTGCTTCATGATAGGAATAACAACTGTTAATTTCCATGGATCAAATAAAGTTTTCATAATATCGTAAGCGTAAACATCGCATTAAATAACTTTTTTTTAAAAAAACAAAAAAAGGAAACAATCTTTAATATCTTTGACTAATTCTTGGTCTTCCTGCTCCTTTCAACGACTCTTATGTTCTTTCTCTACCTAGTCTCTCTGTTGTTCCTGTCCTAGGGGTGTTCCGTGATTCCATTGTCAAAAAATTAAAAATGTAATTTCTATTCTATTCCATGTATGTATTCCTTTGTGCTGGCTAATACTCTTTGGTAGCAAACCGAAGGGGGTTAAAAAAAAAAAAAAATCTTTGACTAATTTATTTTTGTGTTGCAAGATGCACTTTAGGTTATTCTACCATTTCCCCCTCGTGGTAACATAACATGTTCTACAAGTTTGCGATGATTAAGTATATCCTAGGTCGTATTTACCAGCGGATTCCATTTTCAGTAACCTTCATTTTTATGCAAGTACATAACTGATTTATTCGTTCCCAGTCGATGGTTGGCAAAAAATTATTTTTGCAATGATGCCAAGCTTTAAGCGTTAAAGTAAATAAGCTCTTTTGGAAATCCGCTAAAAACGTTACTAATGTAACCTTAAAATATTTTTCCAAAACTCTGAAAACCATAGGAAACAAATACAGTTTATACATTTCAGAAGCAAAACTGATTAATCTGATTTTAATAACCTATAGACTTGGGGGAAAAATTCAATTAAATTTTACTTATCGCCAAATGGTTATTGCTCGAAAAAAATTCCTTCCGTTTAGGGTGCGATAGTTACTTCCCTTAAGTCAGCGCGAATTTCTTTCATCTAAAAATCGGGACAGTTAATTGCTCTTCAGTCGTATATTGTAATAAAAACTGGTTTGTGTTTATTATCAATTATATTTTAATTAATTCAAAAAAGACGGAAAAAATTCAAATAGTTTATTTAAAATAAGAGTATACTTTATCGCAGAAATGTTTTCAAGCGAAGCGCATCTTCTGGGAAAAATAAAATAAATATGTGTCATACGTCGCCATCAAAATCATCAGAATTTTCACGAATGCGGAACAGAAATACAAACGAAGAGTAAAACTGTACTGAAAACTAAAACAGATTGTAACGTATTTAAAGAAAATGATAAGGTTATGCTAATATTACAAGGAAAAGTAGACGGAAAACAGAAACGTGGCAGACCGAGAACGTCTCGGCTAGACAACATAAAAACCTGGATAGGTATCAACAATATAAGGAAACTAATGGATGTGGCGCGTAACACATTGGTCGCTAACGTTCGCTAAGCGGATAAGACAAAAGAAGAAGAAGAAGATAAGGTTATAGGTGAAAACCAGATAAAAATGTACAAAAATTTCGATAAAAACATTAACTAAAACTGGCGGCAAAATGATTACGATAGCGGTAAAGGTGGAAAGCCAAAAACGTGTCGTTGAGAAATATTAAATCGGAAAAATTTAAAAAAAAAAACAAAAAAAACTAAAGAATAGAAAAATTTAAATAGAAAATCGACTAAGATATTTTAAATAAAAAGTAGGTTACTACGCGGGTATTCTGTAAAAGTGAAAAAGGCCTAAACTGTACGTTTATTTATGTAACAATTTTCAGCTATAGGGCAGTCCTTACTGCAAAACGTCAATAAAGTCACAAATTTTAACAAATGCCACTGCATGCGAAGACCGTGTTCACATTCATTATTATTAAGTGATCTAATATATAATTTTTCAGTCAGCTAAAAAAGGGAAATCCATAGAGAAACCATTATTTTGAATATACGTAAAAATAAAATAATTCTGTTCATGATTGCGTCAATTAATTGACATTTAAATCGAATAACGATTTCTCAATTAAATTTAAACTTTCCATTACGCATACGTTTTTATAAAGACTTGATGTCATCATCATCTGTGTGTCAGCCTTGCGGCTGGTTCGCACCATGCACTAATCGTATCCAGGCCAGCTTGTCCATCGCCCTCTTCTTTAATTCGGAGTACGATGACATTCCAGTCTCCTTCAGTACAGTATTCAGGAAAGTTATTCGAGGACGCCCGCGCGTCTTTTTCCCTGTTATTTTCCCTTCTATTATATCTTTTAATATATTCTGGTCCTGCCGGAAAACATGTCCTAGCTACTGAAAATAAATAGTCGCGTTTTGCGTTAGTGAAAATTCCGTGCGATCTACCGAAACAGCTAAAATGTAAGCCGTTATGCGTAAACGTTCATAGTCGATGAGTCAAAATACGTATGAAAAAAGTGATAGTACTCTTGCTCTTTATGCGTGTGTGGTGATCTTTTACCAAGAATTATCCAGCCCACTATTGACCAAAATTAGAATTATCAAATTTATGAATCCTCAGGAAATAAACATTAATCGCTACCTCTTTAAAAAATCTTAAATTCGTACGAGGGCGGTTTGCACCTTTTAAGTGGATTGATTACATTTAATTTTTAAATAATTAGGAAATTTTCTTTAAAAACTAAAATCCTTATTGGAATTCTAAATATAATTAATCATGAAATCCGCACTAGTTTTCGCCATCTTGCTTCAGTCCTACACATTCTAATTCTATCAACTTCAGCTGTTCTACTTTTTCTGGTCACATATTTATATCGTAATTCGCCGTTGTTCTTCAAAATAAATATTCGATCGTGGCTTCACCGATCGATTCTTCTGATTTCTTCTGTAGAATATTTTTGTTGGTCTATTTTAAGTTTCTGTCTGCAAAATTTCTTCGCAATTCTTCTGTTGGCAGTTGTAATGGCGATTGCTGTGTTCTTCTTTGCCCGCTTAGTTCGAAACCAACCGATCGTTACTTTCCAGCGTTAGAAGGAAAACTTCTCTTTCCGATCTGCCAAATTACAAAGCTCCGTCACTTCTGAATTATCCATTGCCATTTCGTCAGTCTCCTATTTTTCTAATTTCTACCTCTTCCGATTTCGTTTCCGAAATCATTATACTGTTCTAGGAAAACTGTCTCTCTTGTGTATTGAACTCAAAATATTAAGTCTTTTAAAATTGTTCTCGTTTGTCTACTTAATTATGCGCACCCCAAATTTGTTTATACTTATCTTTCACTTCTCAAGCGGTCCTAATAATGTTGGCTCTTCGCCCTTCCTTCAGTAGGCACTTCGTTCCACTTCAGTTTTTAATTTTTCCCGCTACATCTTTTACGCTATCTTTTTCTATTGGAACGTTTTTATTCTTCTCTAAAAGTCTAACTCTGTTACCAACGATTCGTCTCTGTGTGCTTTATGTAGCCATCAATATCTTCTCCCGTTTTTCAGATCTCGCAAGTTTTCCACTTCTCCGTTTTGCACAGTCACCACACTCATCCACTACGCCGATCATGTTCGCCTGCCTGTTTCTTCTCTTTGAACTTTTTCTTAAGACATCTTGAAACCGCCGAAGGGGGGAAGGGAACACGTTTTCACGACCACCTGCTGGAGCAAAAAGAGTTCCCCCCTCTTCTTTTGTTCGATTTACAGCAAAGCGACTCTCCCAGGGTAAGTTACTTACTTCTTAAACGGCTGTAAAGTGATTCAATTTCTCTCACCCACCAGCCACCCGCCCACCGCTTCAGATGTACGGAATTTTCAAACTCTCCAGTAAGACTGGCCAAAAGTATGGTAGCAAGTTCGTTCGGAATAAAACGAAAATAAAATAAATTAACAGGAAATTTTCTCACATTTTTTGTTTTACATTTTATCGTTAAGCAGTAAATAAAATTTACCGGAGGCATTAAATAAATTTCAAGAACTTCGAGAAATTAGACAGACAGGTAAGTAAAAAGGCTTTTTATTAAATGAGCAGCATTACCGGTAATTCGGTTTGCGGCGCGTTTGCTGGAAGTCGGAAAAAGTTACCCACGGCTACACAGAACATTTAATGTTAGCAACAAATTAGCGCAGTCTTTTTTTACGAGCAAACTTCGGGCTATTTAAAAGTTAACACATTCGACTTTTTTAGTACGTTCTCTCAAAGAACAAGAGACCGTCGTTTTATCGTCCGTTTTTGGCAAAATTCTTGTTTTGTTTTTATTTTGTAGCACTCGGACCAATTTACTGTACCCTAGTAGAAGACTTGCAAAAAATTTAATTAACCAACTCCACGGGCAACCGTATGATTCTCACATATGTCCACAGATGCGAACACACACACTCACACACACACATATATATATATATATATATACACATACATGTATGCTTTTGTCACTTAAAAAAATGTTATGTAAAGATCTTTTAATTTTGATTAAATGAAAACGAAAAATAAAAATTGGTGCTTTCAAGGTAAAAAATACACAGCTAACGTTAAAAATTATAAGAAACGCGTTCATGAATGTTCTACCAAGTCATCTATGAGCCGCACGTTAGATATGGCACTAAATTCACACAGGTTCCGCACATTCCACGTCATAATTGCGAAAACAGTATTATGATGTCAACTTATCGGGTGGAATAAGAAACATCAATAACTGCTGATAATTATAAATTTACTTTGTCGAAGTAGTTGTTATGTTTATTTTGACTGTTAATACAAAGATCAGAAGAGTAATATTTATTACATATTTATACATATACATACATATACACACACACATATATATATATATATATATATATATATATATATATATATATATATATATATATATATATATATATATTAATTACAACGTAATTCTTAGCCCCCCCCCCCCAGAAAAAATGTCCCAATTTTATGTAACGTTTGTTATCTTTCACAGGATTTTTGTGATTGTGTTATTATATTCATATGGACCGATTTAGAATTATGTTATAAATTTTGATCATTTTATGCAAAGTATAGAAGAGAAAGAGACATAAATATAAGCAAGAGGAGTCAAGGGACGTAGCCCCTTGCGAGGCCAAAATGGCCGAGTTTATATATATATATATATATATATATATATATATATATATATTTGTATGTATCTATGTATATATTTGTATGTATCTATGTATATATTTGTATGTATCTATGTATATATTTGTATGTATCTATGTATATATTTGTATGTATCTATGTATATATTTGTACGTATGTAGCTGAAACAGAAGCTCAAATGCAGAAAATGATTGATAGAATAAACCGTGCGGGAAGGAAATTCGGAATGAAAATAAACACGGAAAAAACGAAAGTCATGAGATTTTCGAGAACCAATGACAAAAAAGCAGTAATCATGATAGACAATGAAAAAATCGAGAATGTCACTGAGTTTAGATATTTAGGTGCTCTCATAAGTAAGGACGGAAGAGACCTAAAAGAAGTCAAAAGTAGAATCGATATGGCAAAGACCGCCTTTAATAACCTTAGCAACGTCTTAAAAAAAAGAACCTTAAGCATGGGTCTGCGGAAGAGAATAATGAGATGTTACGTTTGGACGCTATTAAAATATGCGTGTGAAACCTGGACAATGAGTGCGGATATTGTAAGAAGACTGAACGCGTTTGGAATGTGGTGCTATCGGAGATTATTAAAAATACCTTGGACTGATTTTGCAACAAACGTATCAGTCTTAACAAAAGTAAATGAAGAAAACAAAACGATAGTTGAAAATATTAAGCACCGAAAGCTGAAATACACAGCACATAAAATCCGGGAAAACGGTGTTTTCATGTTGGCATTGCAAGGACGAGTTCAGGGAAAACCCATTAAAGGAAGAAGAAGATTGGAGCTAGCAACTACGAATGCACCAGCCAACTTTCCATGCAAAAGTATACAAGACACGATTAGATACGCCAGGAATCGAAGAATATAGATGTACGCAACCTCTTGAGGCAAGAGATGCGACCCCGACGACGATGTATATATTACATATATTTAAATATTCCACGAGTAACACAGTAGTATTCAAAAAATGTATAAATATGTAATAAATGTAATACTTCTTGCCTCAATTTAGCAGTTAAAACATAATCGTTTCGACCAAATTTGCATTTTCCTCAAACATCACTTCATAATTAGTAGCAGTTATCGACATTTTTTGTTCCATTCCGTACTCGGTAAGTCGATAGCACAATGTTTTCAACATTAGTGACGTCAGATAAACTTGTATAAATTTCACACAACCTGTCAAATATTTGAGTAAATTATCTTCTTATGTTTTTTTACAAACTATTTTCCACGGGAATCTCGTAAAGACGTCACTTCTCATGAGAATAGTGGATTAGCGTAGCAGTGATAGTATTGCAAATAATTTCTTTTACGGGCTAGGCAACATTTATTAGTGTGAATTTGCTTTTCCTGCTGCTGCACGTGTTTCCGATTATTTCGATAAAAATTTTAGACACATATGTTTGAATTTTACCAAAAATTTATGTCTATCTTTTACTGGCCTTTTTTAAGAAAATTGTTTATTATGAGTAATCACTGTGAAAGTTTTAAATATTTTATAAATTGTTTGTTACATTTATTTTTACAACCTTGCTATTAATTCTTCGTCACAACGATTATGTTTAATCATTTACTTTAAATTTAGTGCGCGATCCTTAGTCGTCTTTTGTCATAATTTCCCGTTTAGTATGATAATCAAACAATCCTGGTGGCAAAAAATGTTCCTGATATTATGTTCGCTTTTCAGTTTCTTTTTTCTTTTCAATTAATGCAACCTTTTTGTTTCTGTCGTCAACACAGGTTGTAAAATAAATCTAAAACCTAATCTTCAACATTACATCATTCTTCTCTTAATAGTTCAAATTAACATCTGAAAGAAAGAAAGAAAGAATATATTTATGCAAATTACGATACAACATAACGTTAGCAGTACAAGTTGAACTAGCGTATCGACGAATTGTCTTACCGCACGATGCAACATACAAAAAAACGATTATAGGTTATTACAATTAAAAATTTAGCAATAGTGTCATTGTAGGAAAAAATTTTAAAAAAGCCTACGCGCAGGTATGATGAGTAGTTGGGAATAAAGTCTGCTTAAGGAATAAGGATTCAGATACAACAAGTGAGGAACAGGACTGTGAGTGAAAAAATAAAGAAATGATATAATATATACTGGTAAAAGATTATAGAAGATTACGCTTTAGACGCCTGTGCTTATATTTTGAATACATAAATTGGAGTTGCCTGGAATCGTAATTCCCGATGTGGTTATTATAAGTGGATTACTATGGGTCGAGCAATTTTCAAAAAATTTTTTTGCCGAAGAAAGTACATAATTACGAAGATATGGTAGTTTGAGGACATTATGCATCATTCGAATTCTGGAGTAGCGGGATGCGTTTAGTACGCACCTGAGACATCTATTTTGTATGAGCTGTAATTGTTTAAAGCGGGCGTTAGAAACTGAGGACCAGACAGGCGATGCGTAGGTTAAGATTGGTCTAATAAGTTCCTTATATAGAATTAATTTGTTGTGAATGTTTAGAAACGATCAGCGATGGAACATTGGATAAATAGCGCAGATAGCGCGATTAGTTTTGGCGACTGCATGATCGAGATGTTTATTAAAGTTTAACCTTTTGTCTAATATCACGTCGAGGTATTGAACTTGATCGGACCAAGGAATATCGGTACCTAGTATATGCAGTTTCTTAGGGGCCAAATAGAATTGCCTCAGATTTTGCCGGATTAATAGAGATACGCCATTTTTTAAAAAAGCGAAGGACTCGGTCAACCTCATGTTGGAGCTTGTTGGCTATTGCATTCGGTCTGTATGAGCTGCAATACAGCGCAGCATCAGCGGCAAAGAGCGCCGTGTTAATGCGGGGCGATACAGGGAAATCATAAAGGAATATGTTAAATAAAATTGGCCCCAACACACTGCCCTGTGGGACACCAGCTAAGCATGTTTCAAATGACGAGGAGGTATTAGAGATGTGAACAGCGAATGTTCTGTTGCTTAAATAGCTTTTAACTAGTTTAATAAGATAGGCCGGGAAATTGGTCTTGATCATTTTAAAGATTATGCCATCGTGCCAAGTAGTGTTGAATGCTTTGGCCACGTCTAGTAATATCATGCCTGTGTGTTTATTACAGTTAGAATAACATCTGAACGATTCACTGGTATTAACAATTTTTGATAGCTGATAAAAAATTATTTCTCTAATTTTAATTATCGATAATGCGCTATTATAATTTGTTTGAAAACAAAAAATTTGTACCCGTTTAAATTTCTCATTTTTTTTTTTTATGTCGAAATATGTATGTTTTCCTCTATCATACTTTTTCAAATTTTCTTTATTGTCATGCACACATTAAGAATCGTTTGCGTGAAATATGTTTTAATCAATTTTTAAAGAATAACAATACATATTTTTGGACTGTTACGAAGGTATATTATTTAAAATTGTTGACGATAAAAATTATAATTTAATTTCATATTGAGATTTTAATTTCATTTACAAACATAATATCGAATTATTTTTGAAAAACTTGGTAATGAATCGCGGTTCGCAAATGTATGCGACTTTCTAAACAATTTAATCTCTACCTCTTTTTCTTTTTGATTATAGAAAAAAAAAAAAAAAAATACGCATCTAAATGTGACGAAAATCGCGAAATGTCAAACCGGTTTTTATTGGCTACTTCACTGGTAGCTCACAACCAATCACGCTGCAGGACGATGTAGCCGGTCTTTCATCCCTAGACATAGTGTCATTTTGCGTTTTTAAAGCTACCCCGGTCGACGGTTATCCAGCGCTCCAGTTGCTGTTCAGCAGCACCACAGCTCTGCAGATGAACAGTTCGTTCTAGTGCTGTGCGCCACCAAGGCGAGCACTAGCGTTCGTAGCTACTATTGCTGTTTTCAGTAACTTGGTCACTGTTAGCCACGGACGTACGAATTAATATTTCTGATCAGTCGCTCGACATCGTTGTTGCTGCAAATTCATCATTCTTTTTGACGTTCTCTCGGTTCAGTCGACTTCGCCGTAACAACATCACTAGTTTGGTCTTCGGTTCCTACCGAGCAGCACTGCTGTTGTTACAGATCCATCAGTTTTCCTTGCTGAGGGCGTCCAGCTATTAGGTCACCGGATTCCTATTGGGTTCTCTCAGGTCTTCGTATATACAGTCACGAATTAATATTTTTCTCAGTTCTACATATTACAAAGATATTTCTTTGATTGCGCAAGTCACGAAATATACATATTTCTTTTTAAGTTCGAATTCATCAACTATTTGACGCGCTCCCCCAGAATCATTACGCTCATCGGGCTGATCATCCCGACCGGATTGCGGTTGCAGCAAGCCGCCAGTTCTAGATCGAGTCTCAAATAACCTAAACGTAAAGGAACGTTTAACAAAATTATAAATGTTAGATTGTAAATCTGAATTTTATCAGAGCCTAAAGTATGACAAACACGTATTTCTTTTATTCCGTTATATTACTGCATCTGCACTAGTAGCAATCGGTTTAGGAATAGTGCACTGCACGTACACGAGTATATTGATTATACAGCTGCACACTCAGCAAGTATTTCGGTGCACGTTTGCACGCGCGTTATCATGGCAATTACATATCAGCTCTGTTCAAGTTCACGTTTGAATGTCAGAGGTCTAAACTATTTGTGCTTTTGAAACATGAAGAAAAATACCGGCAGCAATTGAACACTTTTTTGAGGAGAGAAAAATGAATTAAATTTTGTCTATTTCAGTTGATTTTGCGGGGGAAAATTATGATAATTTTATCAGAGGTTTGAAGAAATTTTAAAGGAAGTCTGACTTCCTTAACTCCTATTTCGAAAACGACATTACTTTAAAAATAAGCACATTGCCGCGTATTAATCATTAAGAAATTTACTGTATTGATCGCTAAAATTATGAAATATTACCATGTAACTATGAAAGTAGCAAATAGAAACCCATCTGTGAAAACGTTTTCAGGTCTAGCCTATTATCAGCTCAGGGCGAAACCTACTGAGGTGTGAAGTAATTTGATTATGTATGTAGCAAAAACAGATTCGGAAACGTGGGAATTCCTAACATGTGTTAATAAACGGAATTTAAATTGTCTTTGTCTTTCAATTCCCTTCATTAACACGTGCTCGTTATTCCCACGTTTCTGAATCTGTTTTTACTATATAATGTAATCATCCCGATTCTTCAAACATATACTTCAGTATCCTTTTTTTTGAACGATGGCCGGAAAGAATGTTACTAATCATACCAGCATATTATTATACGCGCTTTCTAGTTGTTTTGCTATTTTTACCGACTTCAAAAAAGAGGAGGTTGTATGTTCGTCACGTATGTTGTTTTTTTTTCTAATTTCTTTTTTATGTTCATTCGCACATAACTTTTAATTATTTAAACCGATTTTAATGTTTCTCTTCGTTCATTTGAAGTGCTAATGATGACACCTACGTTAGAAATGTAGATTCGAAGAATGATGAATTTGAACCGCCATAGCACCCCATTTACAAGCTCATCATTGGCGGAAATATTACGTATCTTAACAATCAGTGCGATTTGACTGTGATTCAAATGATACGCTTCTGTTTATTAGGAACTGTATCATGGTAGTCCCATATGAACACTAATAAGTTGAGTTCACTTGAGTAACCATTCAATTAAACGTGAAAAAAAAAAAAAAACTCTTTAGAGACATACTTCGATTAATATAAAATATTTTCATTAGAATAAAGGATAAATATGAGCACCGAAAACTTCCAAATTAAAGGGGCGGCGAAGGTGACTTGAAGTATTAACTACTTTAGTTTCCCATAGAAATGTAAATTCGAATAAGATAATGATTTTGAGACCCCCAAATTTACAAACTTATTACTGACTAAATTTGAACATTACTCCTGAATCGAATACGCACCTTAACATGATTCCGAAAACAGCGCAGAGAAATCAACAGTGCCCTTTGCTCAAAACGCCTACTACGCGAACGCCAATCACAAGGACTGGACTAAAAAAAAAAAACGGAAGAACAAAAAACGGAATTAAATAAAATAATAAAGAATGATATATTTACGGTATCTACCAAACCTCGGTAGGTGGTTATTCTACTCGACTAGTTAATGATATTTTTTTATGTACAACTTGCGACAAAACGATAACCGATTGATCATGACGTTGATCAGACGGCGAGGAAGAAAGAAGAAGCCCCCGGTTTCGCAAAACGCATCTATTTCTAGGAAATAATTTTCGCAGTTGAGCAACTGTCTAGGCATCGTTTCTAATGCAAAATTTCCCATCAATCGCTCGGCCGCCGAGATGTTCGATACCTTTTTACCACTACTAATATTTAATTGCAAGCCTCGACACACACTGTGATGTCATTCGCACTCGATTTTATTACTAACACAAGCATACATATAATAACTTACATCTTAACAATTTCAATCGATCGCTCGAAATATTTTCTAATGCAACTCGATTACCCTGCTACAAAAATTTCATATTCCCGAACTTGGCACATATATATATATATATATATATATATATAAACTCGGCCATTTTGGCCTCGCAAGGGGCTGTGCCTCTTGACCCCTCTTGCTTTCTTTTCTGTCTCTTTCTCTTCTATACTTTGTATAAAATGATCAAAATTTACAACGTAATTCTTACTGGCATCAACACAAAAAAAATAACATAATCGCAAAAATCCTATCCTAACATTTAACTTTCATTATATAAAATTAATTCATTTTTTCGTTATATTTTTCGTTACATTTTCGTTATATATTTCGTTACATAATATTGTGACATTTGTAAAATAACAATTACAAAACTTCTATAAAATATAACAAACGTTACATAAAATTGGGACATTTTTCTGGGACATTTTTTTGGGACATTTTTTCGAATGGGGGCTAGCCTAAGAATTACGTTGTAATTAATATACATATATCACTAACCTAATTTAAAATATATACACGCAAACTATTTATACTTCTTTATTTTCTCTCTCAGAATTAATTCGTTAATTATTATTATTATTATTCCTATTATTTTTCTCCTTACTTATATATAATATTTAAATTAAAACCGATCAATTTTCTTCGTTACATTATAATATATGTGCCTACTTGTCGTCATATTTATAATCGTTAGGTTTGTTTACATTAGGAATATTTTGGGGATTTGTTCCTTATCAGAGCATGAATCCATAGGGGTTTGCTCCGAAACATGTCGGCGGTGGTTTTAATATTTCGAATTTACTTTAATATATTTGTATTAAATACGCTAGTATCGTTCATGTTATTCAAGTATATAAAATTACACAAAAGGCGCATGATATTAATATTAACGAAATAGTCATATTTACGCACCATACGAAATGTCACAATGTACTCTCGCATAAAAGCTACAGAAGTGCTAGTTTCATTTTTCCATTTCTTCAGGCATCGGCTTCTGTTAGACGACTTTAACTTGATCGGGAATACAGAGGCCTTTGTTTTAGTTTCCTAGTTATGTTAATTTTTCATCACACATGCTTTCCCGTTTTAGGTTTTATTGAAAATCGGTTGCGCAATACTGTTTCGGCTACGTCTCCGTTCTAGAACTACTGTCCTTAAACGGCTTTTGTTGTTACCTTTCCCCGGAATTAATCTTCATTTTGCCACGTTTATAAAGCGAATTTCTCTAATCCACCATACCGTAAACTATAGTACACAGCATTTTGAAGAAACTCGATTCTCTTCTAAAACCAATTAAAATTTCGTCAATGCTTTGTCTCTGCTAGGGAATAACAATCGTCGGAATTCCCGATAAGCATTCCGCATTATTAAATAGTACAGCACAACAGCCCCCGTTCAGTGTGATGATGCCTTCTCTCTCTTTCTTCATATTCGATGTTTACGCCATAGTATTTGTTCTTCGTGATTTTCATCGTCTGCGTTGTTTTCTTTCATTCGTTAATATTTCATACAGACAGAGATTATTAGTTTTCTGTCTCGACTATACGAAATTCTAGTAAAAAATATCCAGATCAGGCTGCTATTAAAAAGCGAAGAACTGTACGAGTAGTAATTAAATATTTAAAACTTTCGCGGTGGTTAATATGAGAACTAAAATAGTTTACGGTGGACACCGTATCAATATAATTACTTAGCTAACGTTCAGGACAGCTTCTAACCCACATCAGGATAAAACTAAACTAAAAAGACGATAAAGCCTTAAATAGTAACAATGAATTCAACCGACACGCAAAATTGCCATCAAAAAAAGTATAAGAAGCCGACAAAACAAACGAAAAGTCAAAAATACCGCACTTACGAAGAACTTAAATAAAATCGTGACAGCATCAAAAGCCGTCATTTCAATTTCGGCAAGCAATACCGAAGCTTCGGAATCGATAGTTCTTCTAGGAATCCTTTTTAATTTTACCCGAGATGAAATTACCGGTCTCCAAGCCGCAGGGATATGAAAACCATAGTTAACGGTTGATAGTTCAATGAGTTCTCTAATCCGTCTTTATTTATTTTATTTTTTTTTGTGCTTTAAGACCGTACTGTTATCGATTGCTTGAAGGCGTCTGTTGTGAAAAACAGAATTCTTCACTGCAATTATTATGCCGCCATGGGTTCTAATTATTTACTCCAATTATTTACGATGAATAGAGTAGTTATTAATTTTGAAATATTGGAAAGCTCGGAGATTTGTTTCATGCACTGTTACGATGGATTGTATATGTATATTAAGAAGAATTTGGAAATCTTCGTAATGCGCGTAATAATAGACTGTATGATTATGCTTGGGTGATTCTATTCAATATCAAAAGGGATAAAGAATAGATGGTTTGAATGAATTGATCAATTTTCGGGGTCTGATTGGTTGTTAGGCCAATCGAAGAAGGTGCTCTGAAGAGTCGAGCCACCGTTGAGAGCTTTAACGATTTTTTCATAGCGAATTTTTGATGTTTTGATTTGTGTGGTAGGGGTGCGAAAGTTTCATAACTGTAACAGTCATGGAATCTGAGATTTTGAAGCAGGAATAAAAATCTATTTTTGCCCGTAGCTAATCGAAAAATTTCAACTCCGGTTCCTTTAATACTTTACAGTTCGTCTATATTCAAAAACAATTAGACTTCAGTACCTCTCCTAAATACAAAAGTCCAATAAGTGCTTGAATTTCAGTGATGTCAGTAGAGTTAGCATCTCTACCTCTACTATAATTACTCCTAACACTTTCGATATGTTTAATTAGTACGTTCAACTATAATTTCAACCAGTTCTTTGTTTATGAAATATTGCCATATTATGGATTTTAAATTGCGTGTTGCTCGTTTTTTGAACCCCGGGGAAAAATTTTATAACATTTTCCGACTTAGTTCTCGTGTATTTTCTACGAGGTTGCTTATTCCATTACTGTCCTTTCCTAGATAATACAAATTTGAGGTCTTTTCGATAACCTCTTCATCGGACACATCCTGCTCTGACTCACTGTTATGATCGCTTTCTTCTATCACTTCCTCCACATCATTATCAGACAGATCATCACATTCTGTATCAGTTGTTTCGCCTTTCTTTTTTCCCGCATACACTTTTCCATAAGCTCCACTAACTGAGCTCGTTATCTTCCGTACTCGCTCATTATCCAAAAATAAATAAATAACGAAATAACGAAATAACGAAATGAAAAAGAAAAAAGATGTACCTATAAACACAAAACACAACACTAAACTACAAAATTTACAAGTTATTTACAAAAAAGGTACTAACACAACTTTTAATACATTGATACACGCTGCGGATGCTTCACGAATTGTTATAAAAAGTAAACGGAAGCACAGATTCATTGACGAAGTACCAAACTGATCACTTCCGGATAGGCAGCTACACGAGAGCAGGCCGCTCCAACATTACCCCTACTAGACACGCGCATATGTATCTGCGGAGTAGCAGTCGGCGCGCGTGTACGTGAAGGTTAAGATAAAAGCATAAATTTCGAAAGATAGAAAGTCTGAGAAAGTTTGATAGATGAAATGGAAAAAAGGAAGACAAAAGACACAATTAGCGTTATTGGCAATTTCATTTTACTCTTTTAGTTAACATAATAATTCCCGTTGACTGAAATGAAGTCTGGACGACAGTGCAGTTTCATTTTGACAAATGCTCAATATAACGTGATAAATGAATTCTTATAACGTATGAAAGGAAACGAAAAAACTTAGCGAAAATCGGGAAATAATTAATCGACGCTTCGCGCGTATTCCGCTTTTATACAATGTGCAAGTTCATTTTCTGAAATATTCTATACAGCTCCAATCTGCACCTCCCATACTAGATGATTAATGAAAATGTTTTATAACAGCGAAAAGCATAATTATCGCGTTGCGGAACGCCTCTGTAAATATCGGTTGCTGGTTGTTATTACGGTGATAAATAGCGATTGAACATAATTGCTGTATATTTTTTTGTTACCGAGAACAATTTATCTACGCACTATTCTTCGATATATTTCTCGTATCGATACGTGAAAGCTTTGTACGTTTGTACGCTTCTTGAAAAAATCAAGAATCATTAAATTATTCTTTGACGAAATCTTAGAAATGTTACATTTATTCATCGATATTATCTTAGAAATAAAGTTTATTTTCTCTTTTTACACGATTAATAATGTCAATGCATTGATGTTTTGCAGACGTATCATTGTGTACAAAAAACATTTCCCATTTTGCCTCTATAAAGCTTCAGTTTTTAAATAACGAGTAAATTTCCGCCAGCGTAACGGTATCTATTAAATAGGAAGATTGTTCGTATTTTGAAATTTCTAGATTTTAATGTGATCTGTTATATAATAATGTTAAAAGGCGAAATTGTTAATAAATAGTTTACTTGAATTGTTAGTAAGTAGTTAATACGGATGAAAAAAATCTCTTAAAATGTAAATAAACTGCTTTAAAATGTTTTGTATAGCGAAACGCGAGTATTCACCGCTGTATATTATACGTAATTTCCGGGATAATATGGAATATGCTTTGCAAGAATGTGATAGAACTTAAACTGGATCCTATCGTGGAGTGTTGGCTTTGATCGCAAAAGAAAGTTTGACACTGCTAACAATATATTCGGTAATTTCTCTTTTTTTTTCTTTTTCGGAGTTTTATTAATTCATAGATAGGGATAAATAGACGATTCGTGAAAATGTTACTTTTCAACTATTACTACTTTCTCCGGTAGAGGTCTTGTTAGCGATTGGTAATATTGTAAGTAAAAGCATGTTAAACGTACTCAAAGTATATTAAAATAATCATTCGTTATTTTAAAATATCTAGTAAAATTAATATTTAAGGCCATTACGGTATAAATTTATTAATAACCAACTACTTCTGATATCAGCTTAGACGACGACTGCTACTTTTGCAGATGATACATCCATCTCGTCAATTGGCGATTCACCAGAATTGGCTACAACTAACTTACAATATGCAGTAGAAAAAATTAGCAAATGGACACGCGATTGCAAGATCAAGATTCAACTTCGTGCCGGCACTGAACTAACTTCATAAAGCTCTATTTTTAAGAATCTGTTCTTTTGAAATTCATTTGTTAACTACTGTTGATAATATATTTATTAACATACTCATTATTTTGCTGAATTAGCTGGTTAAAGGAATTTCTAAATCGAATTAAAAATCCTGTTTTTTTTTTTTTTGAGCTCCACAACATAATCCATCGGCTTTGTGTTAAAGTCAGTTATATTGGTATATTTGCTTGCAAGATAAAGTTATATAATAATTTATATAATGTTAAATTGTGATAGGCAAGGAGACTTTTAATATTGGTAAGGAACATTACCTGAAGATTCGTTAAAGCTGAATATAATTTCTGTCGATGTGGGGGGGAGTAAAAGGAGTATTCCAGAAAGACGTGATCTGCGTCAGGAACCTTATTTATATCGGAAACATGTTGACAAAAAAGGGACAGCAGAAGGTTACGCGCTGGTAGATTGGGTCCGAGTCCTACAAACAGAAATGATAAATCTACGAAAGATAGTACCGCTGAGGTTTAAAAGTGCATACCAAGGTATGTTTGGAATGTTAGGCTGTATAGATTTATAGTAAACCGGGGGGTTAGCCCAGGTAGCTATCCAATATTCAAGTCGGAAAGTGATTTTCGTCATTATTATTGCTATTACTTTTATGTTGTGTAATTATTTGTAGCGTGCGCCATTTTTCTTGTGTCCTGGTAAACCCGGCAACAAAAATTCCTTTAAGAAATATGATTAGTTCACGTAGATTCGGGTTACGATATATCACATGCCCGAAAAAAGAAATATTTTTTTCCAAAATTTCGAGCTATCGGCGCTCCGAGGGTCTAATTTCAAAGTTGGAAACCTAGATGTTACATAATATTGTATTGCCATCTATAATAAGTATTTCTGCAAAAAGACACTTTTTTAATTCATCGGGAAGTAGGTGAAAAATCGTTCGCAAGATTCCCCACAGACAGACAGACAGAATGATAGACAGACTGACAAAACGAGTTAAATAAAAAGCTACAAAAAAAGGAAATTACGTTATTTGGGTCACATTATGAGAGGGCCTAAGTACGAAATATTGTACTGTAGATGGTAAAAGATTAAGAGGCTATCTTCGAAACTTACAGACAAAAGATATCCAACGATGATTGAATTGTTTTTTTATTCGGATGTGTCCAGTCTGCTAAGAATGCATCGGTGTGTTGATCGCTAACCGCTGAGATAACGGAGATGAAGAAGAAGAAACGTTAGCTTGTCGAAAAATAATGAATATGTATTTTCGAAAATTTTTTGATTGAAAAAAGAAACAAAAAAAACAAAAAGCAGCAAGCTTTGAAATGAGTTTGTTCGTGGAATTTACCATGGCACTACTGGCTCGAGAGTCAGGAGAAGAGGTGAATTAAATACTCCGTACTAGCAAACGAAGCCTAAGACTGAGATTACAATGGATGTTTACTTTGAAGACTTTGTCAGAAGCGTTCTGTGAAAATAGATGTTTACAACGAACGCGTGTTTTTAACAAAATTAAATTTTTTCTTTTCAATCGGAGAGCGGAAGCGGGAAATTTTTCATTAGAAACGCGACTATCGCAAGCGCAATTATTGTAAATGTTCCATGTCGAACATAGCAGCCT
Organism: Icerya purchasi; assembly: GCA_039619475.1. NCBI lineage: Eukaryota > Metazoa > Arthropoda > Insecta > Hemiptera > Monophlebidae > Icerya > Icerya purchasi. The sequence goes on along the minus strand of CM077116.1, from coordinate 92,131,803 downwards.
GCAACTACTGCTTGAAAAATGTAACTTTCCAAGCTCAACAATGATCGATTTGCGTCGATTCTAAGTCATTTGATATAAGTTATTTAATTTATCGCTGTTAATGCTGACGTATTTTTCTAAAAACAGAATAAAATAAAAATAAATAAGAAACTAAATTGTAAAATACTTTCGATTTGTAACGTGAGACAAATTTTCTAATTGCGTACATACTAAAATTTAAAAAAAGATTTCCATGCACCCGTAATAGGCTAAATGAGACTAAAATTGAATAAAAAACACAAATTTAAGATTTACTCCAAAAAAAATGAATAAAATTGCCTTAAGAAGTAAAAAATTAGTGCGTAAGGGTAATATGCTAATTCTTAAGCAATATTAGCTTTTTGCAGTCAGACTAAATTTAGATTGTAACAATAATTAGAAACCATATTAAATAAGTATAACGCGACACGGTCACTATAAGCCAAGTATCGGAAATGTCGATTTTTAATTATTATTGCAATTTAAATTTACTGCCGACTCTAATAAATATTAATGTTGTTTAAGAATAATTATGTCCTCTTAAAGTATATTTTACTGTAAAATATATTATCATCTTATCGAGCAATTATTTTTGACTTTTTAGTACATTTTTATTAAATTTTTGGAATAAATTTTGAAGTTGGTGTTTTTTTTTTTTTAAACTATTTTATTTCACAATTTTTAATGTAAATATTTTTGAACAGTAATATGGAGAGACCAACCTTAAATATTACTACTTTCGTTACTACTATATGAGGCTGAATATTAAAGAGTAATGTATATATTCTACTTTGGGTGTTTGATATTCATTATATTTATTCGAATCTAAATTTTTCTACGGGAAATTAATGTTAGTAATAGTTTGTCTCTCATGTTCATCGCCCTTTTAAAATTTTAGGCGTTCATATTTTTTTGTCGTATATTGTAATGAAATTTTTTTGGTAATTTTTGTGTGGTTGTATTAAGTAGAGTATATCTCTAAGGAGTTTCTTTTCTTAATGTTTATTTTAATGATTACTTACGTACTGATACTCATCGGTGTTGGACTACCACTGACTGACACGGTTTCCAGTAAACAAAGAATACCATTAGAACCAGTGCAGATCGTGAAAAGTTATTATAAAAACACGTAATATTTTCGTCTACGATGAGCTTGTGAACAACGCTGTGATGGTTTTAAATTTCTTTTGTATATTTAAATCTGCATTTACCCGCGGTAATTAACATTGATAATATTTTAATTTTTGTCTTATTAAAAATTGTTTTTTTTTTTTTTTCAACTTACGTTTCCACGGATAGTCAATAATCGTTTAAGGTTAACCGCGTTTGTTATATTACTAGAAAAGAAACTAAAATTTTTTCATATTATTTGATGACTCCTGAATATCTATGCTCATCGGCACTCATCGGTAATCGCATAGTATTACTATTAACCGGTACATTTTCGAATAATCAAATGGAATCATCAAAATCGGTTTATTGAGCACAAGTTATGCACAAACAAACGTAAAAAAAGAAAAAGTAACGAAAAAAATAATTATGCACGATGAGCGCATATACCTCCTCCTGTTTGAATTTGGTAAAACTAAAACGGTAAACTAATTGTAAGTAGGATTTTGATGAAATAAACGGCCTATGAAAGAAGTGTTTGTAATATTTAAAATTAAAATGCCTTACAGACAAGGCGGATTGAAAATAAAGGAAACTATGCTGTAGTCGAAAGAGTAATAATTATTTTTAGCAAAGTTTTCTTAACAAAATAACAGAATTAATAATAATAATATCGACGATATATTTTAAAAAATAAAATAAAACTGACGCGTTGAATTATTTTACATATTTTTATAGATGGGTACAAAGCTAGTTGGACAATTTTTTTAAAATTTGACTCTGATGTCAAAACGCACCTAAGTTTTACGCTTATTCTTAATAAGTCGTGTACAGAATCGTGGCCCAATGTTTAAATAATACTTGCACGTATTGTATTTAATTGATGTTTCGTTTTAGTATCTCTGCGTCCCCCCGTCCATTCGTAGACCCTATTTAGGCTATCGTTTCCTTATTAAACGTCTTGCACTCGCGTCCTCTACTCTTGTTCAGTCCTTCCTTTCGATTTATAATAGCTGGCGCTTTACTCCTAGAAAAACTCCTATCCCCTGGCATTTATTTCACATCTTCTTAGTTAATTTTGGCCTTATACTATCTCCTTCAATAATCTCCCCTATTTTTCCTTCACCCATATTAATCTCTGTCATATTCCTAAGATATTTAGTCTTCCCTCATTTTCTAAAAACTCCCCGAAGCCGTAACTAAACAGGTACTCTACAGCACGATTAATTCCCTATTTTCCTCTCATGTTACCATTTAAACGGATGGTTCGAGGGGGCCTGGTGGTGTTGGTGCTTCTTTCATCCTTCCTGATTTGAACCTATCGGAATTTTTTCGTCTTCCTTATTTCTGTTCCATTTTCATAAACAAATTATTGATTATCCTACGTTGTATTATTTTCATTTCCTCCATTAACCTTTCCTCTAATTTTTTAATTAACTCTGACTCCTTAAGCGCCCTTCAGGTCATATCTCCTCCCTTTCCTGATTATTCGTATGACACTTTGTTGTCCTCCGTATACATTCATTCATTCATAATCTTTCCTCTCTCCATTCCATTTACATCGATATTTACCGTGCGTTCCTAACCACTTGGATATATTTTGTAACGAAGCGGCTGATTCCTTGGCTCGGGCTGCTGTTTCTTCTCGCCTTTTTTTTAAAAAAATTCCATCCGCTAATTTCCTATCGATATGTAAAAGTTTTTGCATATCAGATCGCGGTATTATCGGATTTTTACGCTCCCTCCTTTTCTAATAATCATTCATTTCATCTGCCTGTTCAGCCTACTCTTCCTCCCTATTCATCGTTTCTTTTACATCCCTCGCTCGACATTCTGATGTTGTTTCCGTTGTTCATATGCGCTTTGGTCATTCTTTGCTGTCATTATCTAAATTTCATTTTTCCTTGATTTCTTCTCCACACTGTCCTCTCCATCCTGATGATGCAGTTATTTGCGACGTCGATCATCTGTTCTTCCACTCTTCATCTCTTTCTGCGGGGCGTTCTGCCTTATATTCCTACTTCGGCTTCCTACTCCTTATTGTGCTTCCTATATCCTTTCCTTTCCTTCCCTAATTAATTATTCCCGCTATTTGTTCCTTTTTAGCAAAGATTTCTGATCGGATTAAAATATAACCGACTTCTTCCCTTACTATTTGTTTTTAGGTGAAGGTCCTTGGTTGACGAGCCTAAAATAAAAAAAAAAAAAACGAAGGTATCTCTGCGTCAATCTAAACAAGCTATTTTCAGTTCGTGAAGATATGGTGGATTATTGTGTGTTATGATTGCGTAAGTATGAAACTTTTTCCTTTGAGAATTGCCAGCAGGTGACAGCGTAAGGCCGCATCTTGTCTGCGAGGCTCTTGATTGACTTGGTTTAGTCGATGAATTGATGATTCACAATTTATCGAATGAAGTCAGGTTTTGATAGATTTGCTTTGCGCGATGTTGAAAATCTCATGTAAGAGCTGGATTAACTGTTGTACGGGCGTAGTAATTATCGTCAACTATTTCGTTTCCTTCTACTCTCAAACGACTACTGGATGTTCGCCTAATGTACAGATTCCGACACAAGGATTGACGTTACATCGTTCACACAGATAAACAGGTAAATTATTTTGTATATTGCATAAGTTCACGTAGAATTATTTATATGAACTACCAAAACGTCCAAATTAATTTCTATTTATTTTTTTTACTAGTGTTATATTCTGGTTGTGTGTTTCGCGTTCTATTGTCGCTAATATTTTTATTACGCTGATAAACAAATATAGTTCGTGTTCACGTACGTGCTTATCGTAATAAATCTTTAGCCGTTAAATTCAATCGAGATCGGCTTGCTTATCAGCAAGCCGGTTTTCTTACGTATCCATCAAGCTTATCAAAATGTCGGTTCTTCGCTCGCCGAAACTTAGCCGCAAATCTCTGACCTTCAAAACTACTGATAACAGTATTTCATCAAAAGATCCAACACCATATACATCGAATTCAGGTGATTTTATTCCAATTTCTACTAACGCCACTAATGACGTTTACATGCCTTCAGTCGCTACTAACAATACTGACGATAATGGCAGTAACAATTATGAATCTAATATAGAGTATAATGATCAATTTTATATAAATTCTGATAAATCAGCCCCGATGTCGGAACAGGAGATCCCGTCTACTCACGTGTATGCTCCTCTTCCACTAAGTCCATATTCCTCAAATCGGGTGGAAGAAAATGATCTCCAGCCAAATATTCTTCCTGATCATGGCTGGCAAGAAGTCACTAGGAGGAAAAGACAAAGACAGTTTGCAAGAAGTGTTTCTTCCGATACAGTAGAAACAAAAGTAAAACGTAGCAGTAACAGATTCGCTATTCTATCAGTGGAAGATGACAAAAACGATGACAAAGAAGTTAGTGAAGATAGTAGTAATAACAACACTAAAGAACCGAGACCGCCCCCAATAATAGTTTATGGAGTTGTTGATTACACAAAAATGCTGGCAGACATTATCCTTGTTATCCCAGCGACCGATATATCCTGCAGAGCTCTAACTGATAAAAGGGTGGAAATCAAAACAAACAAAGTCGAACATTACCGACGTCTAATAAAATATTTCAAGGACGAAGAGATCGAACACCACACCTATCAGATCAAAACAGATAGAAGTTTCAGAGCAGTGATTAGACACCTCCACCACTCTGTCGATACTAAGGATATTGCCGCTGCTCTAGTTGAATATGGACACCAAGTGAGAAATGTGATAAATGTTAAGCATAGGGTAAGCAAGCAGCCCTTGCCACTGTTCTTTGTGGACTTAGAGTCTGACAAAACTAACATTTATATCTACAAGATTCAGTCGTTGCTTAACATGAAAGTAAAAATAGAAACTCCACACAAAAAAAACATTATCCCACAGTGCTTTAGATGCCAAAGATTTGGCCATACCAAAATTTACTGCAATAGAGCTTTTGCCTGTGTTAAATGTGGCGAAAGCCATATTTCACAAGACTGCAACAAACCACCTAACCAGACAGCGAAGTGCGCTAACTGTCAAGGTAACCATCCTGCAAATTATAGAGGATGTGAAATTTATAAAAAAATCCAAACGCATAGATACGGTGAAAAAAGTTCGGTTAAGAAAGGTAATGTCCAGCTTCAAACTCCGGCAATAAATGTGCCCTCTTCAGATCCTCAACTGGGCGTGACAATTCAGCGATCTACAGTACCACGTTCACCAAACGAATTAAAATATCCCACAACAAGAGATAGATCTCGACAACGAGAACAAGCTCAGGTTCTAAAGCCTAAATCGTATGCTCAGGCTGCCAGAGGGAACTTATCTGACACTGCAACGTTCTCCCAAAATGACTGGGATATTAAACAAACACTAAACATGTTTTTGGATGAAATTCGGACACTATTTAAAGACATTATTCAGCAACAAGCAAATATGTTTAATGACATTATCACTAACATTATGTCTATTATGTTAAAAACAAAATGATTCCTACAAGACCAAGTCAATCATTATGTTATAAAATAGCCTTGTGGAATGCGAATGGCTTGTTACAACATCAGCTAGAAGTAGAACTTTACTTGCACACAAACGATATTGACATCATGCTTATATCAGAAGCTCATTTTACTGATAAAAGTTATATAAACTTGAAACGTTATAAAACATACTGGACATTACATCCCGATAACAAAGCGCATGCTGGGACAGCAATCATTATTAAAGATAGCATTCCTCATGATATAAGGCACAGTTACTGCAAAGAATACCTTCAAGCTACTTCCATTGCTATAAAACAGACAAATAACACCTTGAACGTGTCTACTGTCCCCCAAAGCACAAAATACAGCCTACACAATTTATAGATTTTATAAAAGGAATGGGTAATCGATTTATAATTGGAGGAGATTTTAACGCAAAAAATATACACTGGGCTTCCAGATTAACTACCCCTAGAGGCAAAAATTTAAAAATTGCTGTTGAAACAGAACATTGTGATATCATATCAGGAGGACTGCCCACGTACTGGCCAACAGATAAGAATAAAATTCCGGATCTATTGGATTTTTTCATAGCCAAAGGTATCTCCCAAACATATCTTAAAGTCACTAATGATCAATTTTCCCTATCTTCCGATCACTCGCCGGTTATATTAACAATCAGTGATCAAGTGTGGCTAAAGGAAAAGAGACCCACTCTAACCAGCAGGCTTACTGACTGGGATAAATTCAGACAGACTTTAGATGGTACAATAAATCTCTCTATCTCGTTAAAAACAAAATCAAGTATTGATGATGCTGTAAATCTATTCACTAACCAAATAACCAATGCAGCTTACTCAAGTACTCCTCCGCTGAACAAACAATTCAGGCAAACTGTGTAATATATCCAAATTATATACGTAAAGAAGTCGCCATTAAAAGAAAAGTACGTAAACGTTGGATGCAAACAAGATGCCCTAATGATAAGAGACAACTAAATAAACAGACTAAAAAGTTGAAGTTGTTAATCAAAAGATTTAAAAACGATACATTCACGGATTATATTAACAGCCTATCCAATTCTAAGGATGACGGTTACTCGTTATGGAAAGCAACAAAATATATGAAGCGGCCAAAAACTCGAAATAATCCTATAAAAATGCAAGATGGGAATTGGGCTACAGACGACAGCATGAAATCAGAAACATTTGCGACCTATTTAAAAGATATTTTTAAACCAAACAAAATAAAATCACGTTTAGAGGGGTCGATACACAATTACTTGAACCAGTACCCGACAACTTCAAACAAACGGATAAAACCTTTTTCACCTGGAGAAATTGGATCCATAATCAAGAAGCTTAATAACAAAAAAGCTCCCGGATTCGATCTAATCACAGGAGCGATCCTGAAGCAACTCCCAAAGAAAGCCGTGGTATTGTTGACGTATTTATACAATTCAATCCTAAGACTGCAATATGTTCCTGTGCTATGGAAATTTGCTAAAGTTCTAATGGTGCTGAAACCAGGTAAACCTCCTGAAGATGTGACATCATAACGTCCTATTTCGCTCCTTCCAATACTTTCTAAAGTTTTCGAAAAACTCATATTAAAAAGATTGCAAAAAATTATTGTCAACAAAAAGATTATCCCCAATCACCAATTTGGATTCCGTTCTGGCCATTCTACAGTGCAACAGGTTTATCGAGTCGCAAAACTAATAGAAGAATGTCTTGAAAATAAGATGATATGCTCAGCCGTCTTCCTCGATGTCAAGCAGGCATTTGACAGAGTCTGGCACTCAGGGCTGCTATATAAATGTAAGCAAATTCTACCGTTAGAATACTTCAATATTTTGATGTCGTACTTAGAAGAGCGCTATTTTCAAGTAACTGTTTGCAACAGTCAATCACAGATATATAAAATCCAGGCAGGTGTTCCCCAGAGAAGCATCCTGGGACCACTTTTGTATTCTATATTTACTAGTAACATCCCAGAAACCTCGTTTATTGCTACCTTTGCTGATGACACAGCAATTATAGCTACTCATCACTGTCCCATTACGGCTACTCAGCAGCTTCAAAGTGCTATCGACCAGACAGTGAATTGGTTTCACCAATGGAAAATAGTAATAAACGAGTTAAAAAGTAGTCATATTATATTCACCAAACGGCGTATTAACCGAGAAAAATATCAAGTGACTATTAGTGGAAAAATTACACCCCAAAGCTCTTGTGTCAATTATTTAGGAATTCATTTAGATCAATCCTTAACTTGGTTACCGCATATAACAGCGAAAAAAACAGAATTAAATATCAGGACCAGGCAGTTATACTGGCTGCTGAGGCCAATGGCTCAACTATCAATTAACAATAAGCTGCTGCTATACTCTACGATATTGAAACCAATTTGGCTATATGGTTGCGAGCTTTGGGGTTGCGCTTCAAAGTCCACTAAACAAAAAATACAGCGATGCCAAAATAAAATTCTACGCATGATAATCGGTGCCCCGTGGTTCGTGTCGAACGATACGCTGCACAAAGACCTGCGTATAAAATATGTAGAGGAAGAAATAATTCAAGTTATTCAGAATTATCTGTCAAGACTGAAAGTCCATGGAAACCCATTAGCAGCAGGACTGCTAATTCAAGAAGCCAATAGAAGGCTCAAGAGAACACGCATCACCGATTATATATGTAAAGTGTTGCAGTTTCAATTATAATCACATGAGAGCTCGGTCGCTGGACCGACTCTTGTATAATTAATTCATTAGTTCATTTATCACATCTGGTCGATGACGAGACTTCTCGTCAGTTCTAGATCATAAGGGGAAAAAAAAAAAAAATTTTTTTTTTTAATTCTACTTATAAACAGGTTAAAATATTTTAACCACATATGTTATCTGAGTCGTTCCTTTTTTTTTTTTGGTTTTTCTACCACCAGTTTGAAAATATTTCTTCCTTCGCATTGTGTGACCAAGGAACTTTGATAGTTTGCATTAGTTACATTTAGTCTACAGAGGACTTCATTATTTATTGTACTAGTAAAGTATTTTAATATCATTCTGTATAGGTATACTACAGTTTTCTTTTTCACAGTGAAATTACGTGTGTCCAGACTTTTCCGTTCGTTCATGAAAATAAAGCGGATGCAACAACAAAACATCTGTAATTCTGTCCTATAGACATGTTTCTCCAGGCGTTACGCAGCGTATCATCAAGTTACAAAATGTGATAATTCAGGTCAAGTTATATTTGAAAATACTGCAGTTTTTAGATCAGTTCTAAACTTGTAACTCAATATTCAAAACTTTTTGCATAGACTCAATTATATATTACAGTATGTGTTGTAACATTAAATTTGATTGAACGTGATTTCAAAACTGTAATATAATTGAGCCTGTTCAAAAAGTTTCGAATATCGGCATAAAAGTTTATAACTGATACAAAAACTACAGATATTATTTTCAAATATAGTTTAACTTGAACTATCACTTTTTGTAACTCGATAATGTCTTCGAAAAGTGCAACAATGTTAGCATTCGAGATATTTCTGTTTCAAACGGAAATTTATATTATCCGGAACGTTAATTTCCGAAATATCGAAAAACAGATAGAATTTTATTTTATTATATAATACTTCCATTATTCCTCCTGTTTCGATTCAAGCGGGTATACTTAACTAAGCGTGTTTTCACATGTATATAAAATTTTCTGTTAAAACGTAAGAAATGTTCCCTTCCCACACTACCTCTGTGACAATCGATCAGAACTATTTCAATTTCGTCACACCTGCTTTTAAATTTATTTTTTGCGCAAAATATCGCAATTGGTAATTACATCTTAAAAATAACGTACGATAAAAAAAAATTAAAAAACTTTTACATTACGAGAATTTTATCGGTAACTCAACCAATGTGTATTTTCTACAATTCTATGAATGTTTATTTTTTTTTATAATGTATTTTTCACAACCTCTCACATTTTATTTTTATTTTCACGGTTCCCTCGAAAATTGTCGTGACCGCATAAGTGACCTTATGTTTGTGGTAGCCTAGCTGGGGACTCTTATCCATTATAAAAGCCGATAACTTAAAAAAGCTCTTCCATAATGCACTTTTTCATGTAATCAATTATTATTATTATTGGAAACGATATAGAATTAATACGGCCAAAACTTCGTTTAAACGCAACATCGAAGAGAAATCATTAAATTTCGACGGTCCCAAAGTTTACATTGAATGTAGTATTCTATTTCATTTTCATTTATTTCTTAAAAATATTTTGTAACTATTTTAACTAATTGAAATTGTATTTGCGCAAAAAAACTGTTAATATATCGATATTAAATGTTGCGTTTTTTTCTGCATTATACATTGATACGGATTCGGTATTTACGGCGCTATCTAGCGATGATGTCGAGCTAGAAATTATTCTCCGATTAAAATCATTAATTTTCGATCTCTCCGCATCAATTCTATTATTCATCGTCGTCAGAGAATACGACCGGGATATTTACACGACCGAATAGGTAATTTACGATTCTCGTCGAATTTCGGTAGTGTTAAGGGGTTGTGTAAAGGTCGATTCACACACATTCGTGACGTGTCAGTGACGTGTCAGTGACGAGATTGTCGCCGGCGGAAAACTACATTTCTCGTTGCAAAGTTAGATAGCGCTATTCACACACGTTCGGTGCGAGACCGGGACGGCGCCGACAAGTACTCTCGTCGTGAAACGTGACGTGATCTCACAGTGATTCGCGACGATATTTTTACGTTTTCACGACGTGATGACCACGACATTTCTTGTGTTTTCTATTGCGGAACGAGTTGGTTCGTAATGATGAATGACGAACAATTTATCGTAATTATATACTGTGCTTTATGATCAATCTGATGGACGGTATATGGACACAGAGTATAAAAATTTGTTCGGCGTCAAGGTGGCGATCGGGTTCGTAGTGTGTTGAATGATGTGTGAAAATATGCCGATTTGGTGTTGTATGCGCGGGTGGTGCAGGCAAGCTATGTCGAGGCGTGAGAAATTGTAAAAAAAACGGAAAAATGGTATAACGTCATCAGTTCGCGGAGAGAGAGTCGGTTGTGTTATAAAATAATTTACATTTTTTTTTATTTCTATTCTTGTCGAGAATCCCTCGGTCTTCCGGAAATTATTTTTACTCACTCACAAAAAAATATCTATTGAACAAAACTTTCTTATATATCTATATCTCTGAATTATACACGACAACGATTTAAAATGAAGCAGCTGCATAAAAAAACGTACACTGATTAACAAAACATGATTATACATACACATCTAAATTCGGGTATTTTTTTTTTTTTTTTTTTTTTTTTTATTGGCCTGAACAAATACAGTTCATTTGGCCAGTTTCAGTTTTTTCAATCATTTACACTACTATACTCACAAATTATTACAAAAAAACAAATATAAATTTATATATATTTTCAACATAATTTTCTCGCCTGTATTTTAAACTATTTCATCATTTATTATTTACAATAAATTTTATTTTCTCGTCGACCCTATCGTGGCTGGAACGCCATAACGGATAGGCAGGACAAACACCGCCCTAAATAGTTTAGAATTGTGAGAATGTATGAGAAGATTGTTCAAATGATATGTTATGAAATTAATTTTCATATTTTTTTTTTTTTTTTTGGTTTAAACTCCTAGCGCGAATTTTCTTGTATATATTTTTTTGTAATTCTAAAAAGCCTAATTGCTCTGACGGTAGAGTTATTCCGGTCGTGGTATGCCGTGATGTGCCATTGGCGCCCGTTATATTGAATAAAAATTTTCGGTAAATACAATATTCAACGGAAAAGCAGCGGAATAATTGTGTCTCTTACATTATCAGCAGATTTTTAAAAAAAATACAGAATTATAAAATCTAGTAAAAATCGGTTCAAAACTTGAGGGGATCTAATTAACTTATGTTGAGTATCTACATCATAATTATTGCGAACTCTTACCGCAAGAAGTCTTTCTCTAGGAGAGATAGCTCTTCTCCAGTGTGTATCTTCTTTTTTAAAGTAATCTTGCTAATTTACTCAACAATAAATTGAATGAATTTTCCGTCATTCGAAAATATTCGTGAAATTTTGATCCATCTTCTGCCAACTCTTTATACAGAGTTACGAATTCCCCTTCAACCCCCCTCTTTTTCCATACTTCATGAACCCCCATTTTCTTCTTTTACGTTTAACTTGCTCTTCTTCTTCTTCATCCAAAATTAAAGCAATCATAATAAGTTCGTCATCTGAAAAATTTGCCATTGTATGTAACACGATCACTGCACGAATAGAACACGTTCCGGTGTGAATTCAAATCACTTGTGGTTCACGTTGGCCGACGTACGTCCCGGTCACGTCCCGTGTACGTTACTGATACGTCACGAATGTGTGTGAATCAACCTTAAGTGTCCTGGTATGTGTGGTCTGCGACAACAGGATAGTGCCTGTCAGCCGCGTGTGAAGATCAGCGCTGTAGCGGCTATGTTATTAATTGATAAGGATTCGGTAATGTACCGTTAGATTTAGAATAAAATAGAGAGCGTTTTGTTGCGAAGGTACACATCTGGTCGTCGTCGTCTTATGTGTTAAATTTTGTTGTGCGATCGCGATACCTGTGTTACCGTTTTTATTAATATTCAGATCTAGTCGAAGTCATCGCCGCGAATGCAACGTTTTTTTTTTCTAGTCCTAATGAATTTTTCTTTTGTTACGCGGTTGCATTTTTTTTTGCTATGTTATAGTTGTGACTATATACACGTTATGTTAAAAAGAACGGCTTCATTATTTTTTTTATCTTTATCGGCAAATTTCTTATCGTAAAAGCCTGACGCTCTGCTCGGCCGAGTTGATTCGGTCGTGGTAGTCCGTAATTTACCACTGGCGCCCGCAAACAAAGAACAGTAAAAAGTCAAATCGTAACATTGGGTTCCCGAAAGAGGGACCAGAAAGTCCACGAATCGTAACATTGGCTTTCCGTAAAAGGGACGGGAAAGTCCTCGAATCATAACAACCTTGGCTTTCCGTAGAAGAGACCCGAAAATCCTCAAGTCGTAACAACATTCAGAGTATTCGGAGATAATGAAAATATTTTGAAAATTTAATAATAAATATAATTACAACATTTTTTCTCTTTGATGTAGGAGATCACCAACAATCAAACTGGAAGAATCACCGCTTTAAATAGATGTTTGAAAACTAAAATGAAAAGCAATGAGAAACTGTTTTTTGATTTATATATAAAAACAGATTTTCCAATGGGAAATGCCGAAGCGTGCATTAAAACTAATAACAGAGGGAATGCCCGTATCAATGTGAAATAAACGATGTTTATAATGAATTGATGAAGGATATGCGAAATTAGAAACATTCTTGATTTATGATTTATCGTAAATACTAGCGGTTTTCACGCAATAGTTTTCAGCACTGTGTAAGTCGCGAACTTTCGCTATTTAAATAAATAAAGTGAAACATTCGAACGTTAAATTTGAGTATTAACGTTTAAAAAGAACAAAAGCATATCTTTGCTTGGGTTGTTGCCTCTTCACACGTCTTTTTTAAAATAGTCCCATCGTCTAATCTGCTTCCGCTGTGCAAAAGTTTTCACCTCAGATTATGGTATCGGATATGTACGTTTCCCTATTTAACTAACAATTTTGTTCTTTTCATCTATCTGTTCAACCTGGTCTTTCTGTTAACCTATTTCCCTTTGTCTCCTTCACTTCGTCGTTCTGTTGTTGTCTCCGTTATTCATATGCGTTCTTAAGCCATAATCTATTATCTTCCTTCCGTTTTCGCTTTTTGTTGGTTGTCTTTCCGTACTGTCCTATCCACTCAAACGAAAATGCGGATCATGTGTTTATTAAGTGTTTATCTCTTTCAATTAAGCGATTTGCTTTCTATTTTAGTTTGCTGCGACTTGGTATTCCTACTCCATATTGCGTCTCTTATATCCTGTCTTTTCCTTCTCCACATATTGTTCCTATTATCTGTTCTTTCCTCCTAACAATAACTGACCGTATCAAGATATAATTGAGTCCTGCCTTTTCTAATTGTTTCTGGATAAAAGTCGTCGGTTGACGAGCCCGAAAAAAAAAAAAAAAAAAAAAAAAAAAAAAATCGTCGAGTATAAGAAACAAGTGAAGGAATTGTTCTGTGAATGTTAATGTAAATTTCCGTAATTAGTAGAGCAAATCGATGTTGTTTTTTTACCGCATACTCGCTCATTAAACACACGCGCTCATGTGTCCCAACTTACCTCTGATACATGACTAGCATAACGATTCCGGGTATCCAAAAAGAAACGCTAGACGAAATGATGGCGTAATATTTATTAACGACGAATTTGCACACATTCGGATTATGTTGCCTGAAAATCTGATGGTCGTCAGTGGTGTACCAGCCAAGAAATATCGGCGTGAACGATATCAGGGCCGGCAATATCCAGACATGGGCTAACATGATATATACCGTTCGTTGGGTCATGGTGATGGGATATTGCAACGGTCTGACGATAGCGTAGTAACGATCGACGCTGATGCAGCACAAGTGCAATATCGAAGCGGTCGAGAAGTAGACGTCCAGCGAGTTCCAGACGTCGCACATGAAGTAGCCGAACAGCCACTTACCGCCGGTTAAATTGACGCTCGCGTTGAACGTCATGGCGCACAGCGCGACCAACAGATCAGCGAACGCCAACGATACGACGTAATAATTCGTTAAAATTCGCAATTTCCGGTGCCGAACGACACTAATCACCACTAAAGCGTTACCGAGCACTGCGCACACCATGATCGAGCCCATCACTAACGACTTTAAAAAGAACCACGCGAACGACGGTATATTTTCCGCGTTATCGGACGTCTCGGCCGAGTGTACCGAGTTACTGACGGCAGAATATACCGTACTAGCAGTCGCCGTCGAGATGCTGGACGCGTTCACGGTAGTCGTGGCGAACTCCTTGATCGCCATAACGGTGCTACTGCTGCTATTGTCGGCGTTTGCAGTTGTACTGGTTCCTCTAACAGCAACATTAGCGACGCTGGATGCAATTAATAACAACGGTAGGTCGCTAATGAAACAAAACATTCCTGCTGAGCATCCGACAATATCGTTTCTGCACGACCACCATCATCGTATTCGGTCACTGAGTCGCGCCTTCAGCACCAAACGTTTCGTCACGATCTCTGATTTACCTGAAAATAAATACCGATAATGTAGCGAGCAGTATTCATTTCAGCCTAGGCTAGAACATAGGAACCGATTAAGATACACAAACGATCAGCTTGACAAGAAACACTCATTCGGTACACTCTCTGTGCGCATACCATGGAGTTCCTGAATTAGCGCGCAAAAGTTAACAAAAAAATTTGAATACACCCGCCACACTCTATTTAGCATTCTAGTTTTTGGTTTTGTGTTTTTTTTTTTTTTTTTGGAACCCCGGACTTTAATCAAAACTCTAAATATGATGTTTAGTAATAATGGGCGACTATAATGCAAAATTAGGAAATGGCAAACGTGGACGCTCTGTTCGATCATTTGATCTTGGAACCAGCAATATGCAAGGAGACAAATTAGTATGTAGAATTCTGTGAACAAAACGGCTTGATCAAATAACAAACAACTGGATTAAGTTACCAAAGCGACATCTGTATACGTGGAAAGCTCCTGGAGATAGTAATGAAGTCGTTATCAGAAATCAAATAGATTACATCATAGTGAGCAATAGATTCCGGAATATGATTAAAAAAGTGACTACAATCCCAGGAGCAGACATTAACTCTGATCACAATCTCTTTTAGTCGCTAAACTTAGGATTTCAAAAAGATCCAGAAGAGTAACAGTTGTGAAAAGGATATAGATGTAAACAAGTTAAGATCAGCAGAGCTAAGATAGCTGAAGAGTTAAGTGCCAATCTTAAACAAATAAACACGGAATTAACAGTGGAAAGATTGAATAAAGCAGTTTTAGCTACCTGTCAAAAATATCTGAAGAAACATAAGGTCAAGAAGTAGAAGTGGATGACCGACGAAATTATGGACTTGATGGAGCAAAGGAGAAATTATAAAAACGCGAATCTAACGGAGTATAATAGGCTAAATAAGGAAATAAAAAAGAGAATTAAGCAAACTGAACTGGATGGAAGAACAGTATTAAAAAATTGAAACATTATCAAAAAAAAAAAAAAACCATGCTTTTAAGATGCATAAACTAATTAATGACAGGTAAAAGTTTTCGACACAAGTCTACTAGGCTAGTAGATAAAAGCGGCGCGCCAGTTATTGAAGAAAATGACAAGGTCTGGAAGCTCAACCTAAAAAAAATATTTTTCGATACCAGATTTAACAATTTCAACAGCAATAGAGAAGAAAACTTGCCGATCTTAGACTCTGAAGTAAGACACGCAATTAAACTGTTACAATCCAAGAAGGCAACTGGACCGGATAAAGTTCCGGGAGACATAATCCAATTTCTAAACGATGACAATATTAAGAAACTAACTGCACTCTTCAATCAGATATATATAGCTCTGGAAAGATTCCGATTGACTGGCTCAAATCTTCATTTGTGCTGATACCAATGAAACAATATCCAAAAGGAATGTGGAGACTACCGAACTACCAGCCTTATAAGCCACCTACTAGGATTATTCACCAACGAATCCGATCTAAATGTGAGATCGATTTTTCAAACACGTAATTTGGATTTCGCCCTTACATACACGTTGGAACTAGAGAAGTATTAACAGCAATGCATATTTTATTGCAAAAAAGTAGAGAAATGAATAAAGATACATTTATCTGCTTTATAGATTACGAAAGGGCATTTGACAACG
This sequence comes from Icerya purchasi, assembly GCA_039619475.1. Classification (NCBI taxonomy): domain Eukaryota; kingdom Metazoa; phylum Arthropoda; class Insecta; order Hemiptera; family Monophlebidae; genus Icerya; species Icerya purchasi. Next base: position 92,115,312 of record CM077116.1, on the reverse strand, counting down.
TCCAACATGGTAAATTAATTGAAATACTCGAAGGTACTGAAATTGATAAAAATGATATACAAATCATTAAGAATTTATATTGGAATCAGGAAGCGGAATTAATATTCACACTTCTTTATCCCCATTATTTCTATTTCAAATTTACCTATACGGAATCCGGATAAATGGAAAAATAATTAATAACATCCGTTATGTTGATAATGCTGCTATTTTGGCGGATGACATTCAAGATCTCCGATATCTTATTAACAAGCTTAATTTAGAACGTACTCGGCTTTCTACTTCAGTTTGCTGAGACTTGGTCTTCCTACTCCATATTGCGCCTCTTATGTTCTATCTCTTCCCTCTCCGCAGATTGTTCCTATTATTTGTTCCTTTCTCCTAACAATATATGACCGTATCAAGATATAAGTGATTCCTTCCTATTCTAATTGTTTCTGGGTAAAGGTCCCCGGTTGACAAGCCCAAAAAAATAAAAATAAAAAAACAAAAGAAAAAAAAGAAAACAAAATGGATGCTGGTTAGCAAGAAACAGTTCAGTCAGGCTACAATCACTGTTAATAATGAAATTGTCGATAGAGCTGATAATTTCAAATACCTGGAATGTTACATCACAAAAAACCTAGATTTGCATATCGAAATAAAAATGAGATGTAACTATGCTAGAACAGCCTTCAATTATATGAAAAATCTACTCTGCGATAGATCCTTATTGCCTAGGTGTAAGACAATACATTGTGCAACCTTACATTTTTCCAAATTTTGTTGTACGGTATAGAATCAGCAACGCTTAATAAAAGACAAATCGAGCGACTAGAAGCAGTGGAGATGTAGCTACATAGGAGAATGTTAAAGATTTCGTGGATAACCAAAACATCCAATAAAAGAGTACTAGAAATGGCAAAGACCGAAAGAATGCTAGTTAAATGGATAATAGATAGAGAAGTTAAACATCATAAGAGGACAAAAATTTGAGATCCTACAGTTTATTATCTAGAGGAAAATGGAGGGAAAACGAAGTGCAGGAAGACGGAGAACAGACTGGATACAAAATATTAAGAACTGGACTAGTATCAGCTCAATCCATGATCTCATTCAAGGAGCAAGAGAACGCATGTTTTAGCTGCCATCTGATCGCCAACACTCCGGGAAGAGTACGAAGAAAAGGAAGTCAAATTGTTCATTTCGAAAAAAATTCATTTTATCAATTTAATTAATTTAAAATTTGCTACATCCGAGATTTGATAATAAAAGTATAATGGTTTACGGGTATTAAATGCGGGGTTTGGAGCAAAAGAGGAAGAACTTTTCATCACCAGGGGGGACTGACGCTACGTACGAGCCCATTACAAGGCTTCGTAACCCGAATTTGTTATCTTCAAAGGAGTTGCTCTGCTATTGCAATAGTTATAAAGTCATTCATGTGTGCAGAAATTTCGATGACGGGTTGTGCGTTCTGCGAAACATCTCGGCGACGGCTGTTTATTATAAACATTTATATTCCCACGGTTATAGGAAAGACGAGTAATCGGATTTTTCGTTCAAATTCTGTTCGTGTCGGTGAGATTTTTTCCCCTTCATTGCTTTATTTTCCGCCGCTCGGTTAAGCGCCGTGCTATCACAATAGTCTAAAATGTTTCCAACAAGAAGCCGTTTCGTTTCGAAATATTCCGGAAATTTGTGAGATTTTTGAATAGTGAAATAAATCCAGTACAAAAAGTTGAAAATAATATTATAAATGCGAAAAATCAAAAGAAAAAACGACAACTGAAATTGCATGGTTCATAGTTGGCCGAAACGATAAAAAGAAGAAGAAGAAGATAGTATTTTCGTAAATGTACGGTTATATATAGATGAAAACAATTATAATATGTATGTAGCGACTATAATTAAAAAGAAATATTTTTAAATAAAGTACAGGTACTCTGTGTATCTTGGGCTCAGTCCGGTCAATTCCTTTTTCCTAAACATTTTATTCAGCGATCCGTGGGTAATGTTGAACATTTACGGCCATGGTTGTCTGTAACCTTTTTCCTAATTAATTATTATGTATCTTTCGTTAGTTGGAATTATTCCTATATCAACTGGTTAGTGGCCAAATGGTTTGATAGTTAACTGAAGCCGGGCCAAAAAAAAATTGTGTATAACATAAAGAAGGTAAGTTGATTAGCCAACTATAAGATAACTTGTATGTGAAAACTAGCCAAGTCAAATCGTGAGCTTTAATTTATCCTAAATATCTGCGTTGCGTAAATAATTCGACTGTTCAAATTTAAGGTATTATATATTTTTAAATAGCAAACATTGTTGTCTATGAAAAAAGCAAGAAATTGTGTTTTAGTTTTAAAATGTTGTATGTTCTTATAAATAAATTTCAGCATCATCTACAGAACTTGGCACCCATTTAGATCTCAATTCTTTTGTCGGCGAAGTCGATAATCACGTATATTCTTAATATTGAACCTTCCATTTTTACATTTATGTTTTTAATAGAATATAAATATATATATATATATAGGGTAATTAAATAGGGCTATTTTTATTTTAATATTTAGCGTTTTTATAATAGTTTTATGTATACACGACATTTCTGAAGTCGTGCTTTTGAAACAAGGTTGGGTCAGTCAAATATAAATGAGACTTTTTTAAAAATTAAAATTTATTGAAATAATTACAACATTAGTATTATTTTTCTACATGGTTATCACCTTTATTGATGGATTTTTCTCAGAGTTTTGGTAATGTTTTAATGTCTTTATCAAAGAACGAATGCGGTAAGTCAGGGATCCAATTGCGCACGAATTGCATACAACCTTCATCATCTTCAAATCGTTGCCCATCCAATGCCTCTTTTAACGGCCCAAACAAATGATAATCGCATGGTCTTAAATCTGGACTATATAGCGGTTGTTCAACGGTTGTCCAGTGCATCTTGAGTAAGAACGGCTGTATGCGTCTAGCGTTGTCATACAAGAGCAATACGGATCGCATCGAAACGCCGCGTCTTTTGGAACGGCTTGACTGAATCGAGAAGTTGACAATAACCACGACTGATACCAACTGAAAGTATCGTCGATCGTAAGCCGTCTGTCACGTTTAATAAGATTTTCAACGCGTTTAATGTTTTTGCAGGTAATGTTCGTGTTCGGACAACGTAGATGAATCAAATTTTCAACTGTATTTCGACCGCTACTGAACGAACGATGCCACTTACATATCTGACACTTTTCGATAATGTTTCATTTCCGAACTGTGACCGCAATCTATCGAGAATTTCACTAACTTTTACTACACCTTAATTACTAAGAAACCTGATAATAATACGTTGCGCAACGCTTCTTCGTACTCGTTGCTCACCTATCGTAAACAAACGCGGTAGAACATATTTTATTGCGCTACTAGTGCACTGAGCGCGTCTAAAGATACCAAACAATATCCCTTCCAAGTTACACGGTGCTTTCGTTCGGCTTCAGTTAAAAAAGTCTCGTGTTTATATTTGAGTAGTTATAGTAGTGAGCGGTTGGCGCATAAAACTCAGTGGACGAGATACTTTACTCGAAAGCGAAATTTCAAATCTCATTAATAATGAAATCGTAAAATGACATACTGATTACCGATTTCCGTAATAAATAGAAACCATTAAATAAACGAACGGAAATTTTCACTTTTTTTTTTAAAAGCTACACAGATATTTCCTTATCGCAATCTGTACGATTGTTTTAAATATTGAAGTAAACACTCTTTACGATTCAAATTGACTTTTGGAAAAATAACAGTTGGACGAGGGCGAACAAAATTTTAAAAATAATCCAATTGTGTTTCGCAATTGTGTAAGGTCTATGAGGAAGAAAAATGTTCGCTTATAGCTTGTAGGAAAAAGAAGCAGACAGATCGTCGAATTTTTGTCCGTTTTTATAGATTTCATTAGTCGATGTGGAATTAAATTGTTCGGTCGGCTTCTAGAAGTGTTCGCTGCTTGGAACATCAATTAAGAATAGTACAAAGCGCGACGAGGCGCAAATAAGGAAGATATTTTATATACTTTCCCGAATGATACGAAACTTATTTGGAAATAACGTGGGTAATTTTGGCAAAAATCGAATTTGTCATAGAAATTAGGTAGCACTAGGTGGAGCATGCCGCTCAATGAACGTGGTTTAGTAATTGACAATACCGGCCATCTCTAAGACCGATCCAAAATTCGGCCATTGTCGTGAAATTAGGCAACATTGAACAAACCGATGAATGATATTTCAAGAGAATCTATTAATCGCGACCGTTAATAATTAAGTGATTGAACGGTACTTTCGAGAGAGAGAGAGAATGAAAAATTCATTTTTAAATTAATCATACTTTGAGGATAAAATTGAGGATAATCGATTTCATAATCCAGTTACAAATTTCATTTTGTTTAAAAAGAAAGCGCATGCAAAAGTTCTGATGAAAGTTATAAAAATTCATCCTAACCGGGTTCGTAGACAGAATTAAAACTTGGAACGGGTCTGCGTATTGGTGGCCCGGATTTACAATCTTTCGAATAATTTCCTACGATTAAAAAAGTTCAATAAAACGCGGTAATGCTGCAAGTATTACTTTATTGTTAGATAATCCGACAGTTTACATTCGAACGAATAATTTTAAGATTATAATTTAATGCTCTAATCTGTTCGTTTAGTATCTTTTATAAAAATCGAAAAATAAATCCACCGTATTATCCGCCCCTACGGAATAAATAATACAAAAAGTAAATTCTCAAATTGCTTAGAATTTTTTTTATTAACTAGAACGGAGTGTTACTTTTCTTATGTCGCTATAAATAGCGAAATTTATGGGAATTTATAAATATCCTAACCAACATAAGAATCGGGATATGACAGTTAAAGTACTCGTATTTGTTTCTATTTAATTTTATCGACAATTCCGCGATAGACTACTTGTAAAAGTCAGGAAAATGTTTTTTTCGTGGAAATTTTCAGTGGTGTAAAGAAATCCGAAGATTTACAACATGGAAATGTGTGCGAAACTGAAATAGACAATTTCGCGGATATTTAATGCTTTTCCGTATACGGATTAAAATTGCCTTGGTGGACGGTCTGCCATTTGCTTTTTTTTTTTTAAACTCTTTCGAGGATTCAGTCAAGATATTTCCCGCGCATTGCAACCCGATTATTTTTCGGACGGGAAATAAAATGAACGAGAACGAAAACGGTATTTCGAAACGGAGAGAGTGAACTCTATTTGGTCTCGAGTGAAAACCGACAGACATTTCGTTTCAATATGTTCTCATTATTTTATCCGTCAGATATCTTCTCCAATCAGAATAAATGCCGTATTATTATTTGGTTCGTTCATTGTGAACCGTTTTTAGACTTTCTCAAAAGTAATTACAGAATTTAATTTAAATGCTCTTTCGAACTATAAATGCATTTATATTCATCGTTTTTAGGTGCGTGCAAGTATTTTTAATTTCAGTACTGGAAACTTGTACAATACGTAATAGTACATTTTCTTCGAACCGAGCTATTAAAAAATTCATACTAAAATATTGCAATTTAGAGTTCGAAAATATAATTAAGGTTTTCAGAAAATTAAAAATAAACTACATGCAATTTTATTTTTATCGATTAATTAAGTCAACAAAGTTTTGCTAAAGAAAAATGCAATCACTACAAGTGGCACCAGACAGATTTAATTTCGAACGACAATCACTGGACATTTTCAAAACGTCCTGCATTGATCGCATATGGAGACATCTGTACATTCAGGAACGTCTGCACATGCTTCATGAGCCCACCCATTGCAGCTCTGGAACACTGTATCCAGTCTTCGTCGTCGTGCTCTTCTAAGCACACTACGCAAGTAGTTCTTCCTATGTCAGATAATTGAATTAATGGTTCCTTTTCCTTAGTTTTATTTCCACTTTTTCCTTTAGCCTTCATGCCTTTAGTTTCCTTTTCTCGTCTGTTTCTGTTTCGAATTCAGCTTCCATTCTATTTTTTTTTCTTCTCAACATTCTTTTTATCCTCGATTTCTTCAACAGCAATTCTGCATGGTGATGATGTTAGAATTTCACTTTTTTCACATTTTCCCTTCCGGGGCCCGCTGATTGCTTTTTGGCAGAATCTGGTAATGGCGACAATAATGGAGAATAATCTGGATGAAACTTCGTCGATAGCTTGGGGCCACTAATCCTTGGTTTGTTGGTGGATTCTTTAGGAGAGTCCGTGGATTCTTCCGAGACCAAACTTTTTGACAATTCTACATCGCAGGTTGCACATGAGCGCTACCTGCAAAGACGAGATCTGTGAGAGATACGGAAACTTCTCCGTTGCAACCCGGTACGTTTGAGGAAGTTCCTTGCTGTTCGAGTGGAATATTAATCATGTCTGCAGTCAAATAATCCAGATGAGAAAATAAATGCCTATCGAATGGATGAATTACTCTGTGCATTTAAACCCAGAAACAGCAATATCCAAGCTACTTTTTTGAACGTTTCATTGACCAGACCAGCAATGTAATAATATTCAGTTATTCGAGATCCAGCATTTGCTTTCATCCACATGTCGCAACGTTGATTATAGACATTTTTAAGCGGCTTCATGAAAGTTCTGTCCAGCGGTTTTCGGGTCGTGTGTGATAGCTTATCAAATGATTGTTGTTTCTTCGGAAAAAATTGATAATGGCCAGAGCTACAATGACCAGCCAGTAAAAGCAGCACAGGATTCTCTTATGTTGGGTGTGAGTGTTTCACGAACAGCGGCAACCATTGCAGATAGATATCACTGTTCATCCAGCCTTTTTTGGCTGTGCTACGACTATACTTTCGGCTGGAGAATTAATCATGAGCCGATTATTTATCCTTTGTCTCGGAAAGACAAAAAAATGGCGCGGTATGAAATGGCCGCTAGCACTCATACAAAACAAAATTGTTGTATTTTTTCTCCTCGCAGCAGAAGTGAGCTTTCCTACTTGGCGAACAGCCTTCGGAGCAAGAACTTTTTGATGTTTGTGTACGCAACTGAGTCCAGTTTCATCACAGTTATAAATGTTGGAAATTTGTACTGTGTCTTCAGTTTTTCAAGGTTGCTGTAAAAGAAATTCACTTGTGGTTTGTTAAACCTTACGGCCCGCACCATGCTTGTCGACTCTGGTCCTCTCAGCGAAATGCCAGCATGTCTCTGCATAAAATCGTAGTAAAAATGCTTCGCAGCAGCACCTTGCTCTTCGTTAAAGCGACGAGGGATTTCCATAGTTTCAGCCGAGTGGAAAGCTAACTTCAGGAATTGTTTTTTCATCAGCGGAAAATCTTTTACGTGATCCGCTAAAATTTGTTCGGACTCGGGTGAAATAGTGTTAGTGAATCTATCGAGCTTTGGTTGCAACGTCTCTTCTTCTCCACGATTCAATGCTGATGTCTTATCATGTAAAGTGCTTTTTGGGATGTTGTAGCGCGACGAAGTTTAAACGCATTTCTTTGGACAGAACCTTATCTATCGCAGTCTGTAAACTTTATTGGTCCGGTTTTTCTTTCTTTTTTTCCTCTTCCATTTCGATTTATCTTCGTCTTTCTATCTTTTGAAACAACGTACAAAAATTATTATAATAAGTACAAATACTTCCGAGAAAAAACAACTCGTTCGTTAAGGGACAACTTTGTGTCCGGTACTAGGGGACAGGGAATCGCCACATTTTCGTGTTCGATAACAAAACTATTTAGGAAATCAAAAAAAACGTTTACAGTAAATGAATAATAACGGAACGCTACCTTTGTTAATAATTACCGCGAACACTTCAACAGAAAAACTTAGTAGTAACTTCTTCTTCTCCTCGTGCCACCCGATTCGGGTATTGCTTAATCATCATGTATGGATTGGATTATCTGCTGGAATTGATTTCGATCTTTTGCTATTCCGACTAGATCTTCTGTTTTCTTAATTCCGGTCCATTTTTTTATATTATCTATCCAAGCGGTCTTTCTTCTTCCCGGATTTTTTCTTCCTTCTATCATGCCCATTACTATTGTCTGTAGTAATTTGTATTTTTCATTTCTCACGAAGTGTCCAAAAAACTTTATCTTCCTTCTTTTTACTATAGTCATTAATATTCGGTCAGTTCCCATTAGTTCCAGTACTTTCTCATTTTTTAACTTTTTGGTCCGCGGTATTTTCCACATTCTTCTGTAACACCACATTTCAAATGATGATATACGCTTCCTCATATTTTCCTTTATGGTCCATGTCTCGCTTCCATACAGTAGCACTGAACACAAAAAACATTGCAATATCTTGTTCTTGATCCTTAGGCTTAATTTCCTATCGCAAAGGGTGTTTTTTAATTTCATAAATGTGTTTCTGGCCATCTCTATACGAGTACGTATTTCCATATCAGAATCATTACTTTGTGTTATCCAGCTACCTAAATATTTATATTTTTCCGTTCGTTCAATTTCTTCGCTGTTTAAAAGAAATTTTTCATTTAGATTAGGCTGTCTTGCAACTACCATGAATTTTGTTTTTTTAATATTTATACTGACTCCTTTCTTCTTGCTTTCTACTGCAACTATGTCTAGTAGCCTTTGTAGGTCTGTTACATTTTCCGCCAGTAGTGCAGTATCGTCAGCAAAGCGAATCACTGAAATTCTGTCGCCTGCAATTTTTATCCCTTCACTACGTTCATCTAAAGCTTGAGCAAAAATTGCCTCAGAATACAGATTGAATAGTACCGGTGGACAATACGCATCCTTGCCTAACCCCTCGTTTTATTGGTATTTGATCTGTTAATTGCTCATCTATTAATATTCTTGCATGTTGTTTTTCATAAAGCGTTTGTATAATGTTAATATCCGTCTACTGGTAGAGATACCTATATCTTTTAATGTTTTAATTAATTCCACGCGCCGTACTTTGTCGAAAGCTTTGTAATAGTCTATAAAACAAATGTATACTGATTTTCCGAACTCCAGTTGTCTTTGGATTAGTGTTTTCATACAAAATAACGCTTCTCTTGTACCCATTCCGTTCCGGAAACCGAACTGGTTTCATTTCATGTTTTCTTCGCATATTTTAATTATGCGTCGATGAATTACCCGCAGAAATATTTTTAGAACGTAGCTCATTAGACTAATTAATCCATATTCATCACATCTATATGCATTTGTTGTTTTTGGTATGGTAATGAACCTTGATTCTAGCCAATCTTCCGGTATTTTCCCATTTTTATAGATTACATTGAAAAAGCCAGTAACTTTCTTGATTTCCATAGGACCTAACATTTTTAATATCTCTATTGGCACCTCATCAGGTCCTACCGCCTTCCATACTTTAGCTTGCTTGATTGCCATCTCCACCTCAGATTCCAAGATTGGCAACGTATCCCCTTCTTCCTGTGGCATCCTTTCTTCTTGATCATCAAACAGCGTTTTCACATACTGCTCCCATGTTTTTACCTTTTTATCAGTATCCGTTATGATATCTCCGTTCTCCTTCCTTAGAAAAGTTATATGTCTTTTTTTATATGTATGCGTCGTTTCTCTAATCTTCCTATGTATGTTAAATTCATCAATTGCTTTACACTGTTCATTCAACCATTCTTCCTTTGCTTGTATGATTTTTTTTCTGATGCTTTTGTTAATTTCTTTATATTTAAGCGGGTTATTTTTCCACTTTCTTCTATACTCCATTAGGTCTAATATTTCGCTGGTCATCCAGTTCTTGTGTTTTCTGTTTTGTTTCCTTGTAAGTTGCTCTTTTGTTATTGTATTAATTGCAGATTTTATTTGTCTCCAGTCTTCTTCAATATTTCCAGTGTCTCTCATATTTCGTATTTGATCATTCACCTGCTCTTTTATTTTTTCCCGTATTTCATGGTTCTGTAGAATTTGTAGATCTAATCCTATTTTCTTAGTTTTTTGGATTTTCTTTACTCTTATGCGTATCTTTGCTTGTAGCAGGTTGTGGTCTGTATTCGCATCAGCACTTGGCATAGTCTTTACAGATAATACGCTATTTCTAAAACGCTTATTGGCAATTATAAAATCAATCTGATTTCGGATTGTTGTTCCCGGTGTATCGGCTGGAGATTTCCATGTATATAGCCTTCTCGTGGGTAACTTGAAGTATGTGTTCATAATAGTTAAGTCATTTTGTTGGCAAAACTGTACTAAGAGATCCCCTCTGTCGTTTCTGACTCCCAATCCAAATGGTACCGTTATCTCTTTTGTAATTGCATTTCCCACTTTGGCGTTGAAATCTCCTATGATATATGTGGCTTCTTGTTTCTTACAGCTTTTTAGTACTGTTTCAATATCCACGTACAATTCTTCAAGCTCTTCCGTAGTTGCTTCAGTTGTAGGTGCATATATTTGTATAATGTTTATGTTCACTGGCTGTGCTTTTATCTTAAGTGCTATTATTCGATCATTGTAAGGAACACAAGATATAACGTTTTTATCCCATTCTTTATCAATTATTATAGCAACTCCTCTATGATGATTTCCATTTTTGTCACCTGAATAATACACTGTCATATTCCCTGTTGCAATCTTTCCATTTCCAGGCCATCTTACCTCGCTGAGGCCAAGTATATTCAATTTTAGTCTTTTCATTTCCAGAATCACATTTGATAATTTCCCCGGTTCGTATAATGTGCGCACATTCCATGTACCCATAATAGTTTCCTTTGTATGATTTGTATTTCTTCGCCCCATTGTTTTGCCTTCCCGGAATCTTAATGTCCCATTCCTCTGTTCAGACGTCTTATCGCAAAACTGTCGGAGATTTTTCCTTTCTTGTGCGGTTATCCCACTTGTGTTATTGCCCAGTTTCTCAATTTCCACACTAGACCTGGGATCCATCATAGCATGGCCAGTCGCATATTTCCCATTACCAGGCCTAGAAACTTGATAACGCCGGGCGCCAGCCGGGCCGTATGGCATATATATCCTTTCCTTTTTTACTTTCATGATGATATTTCTTGGGATGATACTGCAGTGGTTTCCCGTTGCCTTCTGCAGGATTTTCTGTCGGGGTTTACTCCCCTAGCCGAAAAGACCCCGTTTTAGGGCGCGGGATGCTCGCCTATTCGCTCTAGATTGATGTTCACCAATCCGACTGGGGCACATACGTCTCGAGCGAGTTGCTGATAGTCTGCTGTTATAATTGCAGTAAAAAGCTTAACGGTATTTATTGGCAGGCAAACCTTCGGCAAGTGAACCTCCCTCCGTTTTCCCATCAGCAGTATAATGTGAGTTCTGATTTAGCTTTCCTGATCAGCGCTTAGCCCGCCGAACAGAAAATTACCACCCTGCACGACGTGGACGTACAGAACTCACATGGTTGTTGTTTCGTTTCTCCGTCGGCGGAACTAGCACCATTTGACGGTCGAGTGACTACTTACTAGAGAAGGTAACTCTAGTTACAATAACCTGTGCCCCGCAGGGTTTAGTAGTAACACTCACTTACAATTAGATGTACTATGATGCAGTGTTTTCCCAACAAAGACAGTAATCGACCGCTCCCGTCGTGGCCTTTGGCGTCACCTGCAAACCGTACTCCGTCATCCTGTATTGTTATGTTCCCCCGATTTTAACCCGTTTTTCAATCGAACGTGTTATGACTCCTCACCGAGATAGTATGAGTGTCTGGCGCTAAGTGCCGTTCGGCGTTAAGGGACTTCCCCCTAAAATTATTCGGACTTTTTTTTTCCGTTATAAAAATGTGCATATATTTTATTTCTACCGGATAATTATCTTTTTTTTTTCTTTCTTTACCCGAAAATTCGGCTCCGACTTGTGTGCTATTTGATTGCTTATTCGACAGAGATTTTTTAATTTGACCGTTTTCTCTGACACGTAGATGTAGTCTATTCGTTTTCGGCACTTTTGTGGAAAATTATGCAACCTGTCCAAACTTTATTTCCCGGTTATTACAAAAGTATAATAGAAATTAACATTTAAGCAAAATTTAGAAATTCGAATGCGATATAAATTATACGATGAAAATAAAGAACAGACGAACAGTTATGATGCTCGCGCGCCAGTGTAAAATATTTTAGTAGTTGTAAAATCAATGGAAGGTGCAGATCGCCGCTGAAATTTCATCATTTTGTTTCCAAGTTTCTCCGCATCGCCGAATTACTTCAGTTAACTAATTTATTATTACAAAAAAAGAAAAACACTTTAATAATTACTCGTCCAAAAGTGAATAATAATAGAGGAATAAATATCTGAAAATTGTCGAAATAATAAAAATTTTCAAATTCAACATGTTCGTTGTTATTGGTTTACGTTAAAATTTTAAGAAAGAAATTTTTTATTTATGTAAAAACTTATTATTAGGTTTTGTTTATCATAGTTTAAAATTTACATGGAAGGACCGAAGCAGCTGGATAATCAAGGCTGTTCAGCTTAGTATCGAACGAAAATAGTTTAGCTCCACAACCGTGTCGGCAGCTTACAAGGGAATGACACTTACCTTACACTTCATCCGAGTATACCGTTCAAAAAGAAGAATGTTTTTTTTTATATAACCAGCTTATAACTTTTAATAAACTCGCCTCTGTTACTGAGGCAGCACGATAATCGTTTGTTTAATGCGCTTAAGTTATAATTTTTTCCAGTATTCTAAACCTCCAGAATGCTATGTTACAATATTAGCCTGAGCAGATGACTGATACGAAAATTCCATAAATTGAAGTTTTTTGTAAACTAAAAAAATCATATTTTACGTGTAAAAAAAGAAAATCGTATTAATATTAAAAGATTAAACGAAAAAAAAAACAACAAAAAACAAAATAAATAGCACCAAGTTAGATTGGGACGAATGACCATTATTCATTCTATTTCTCTTGCGCCTAATTTATCAAAATCGTAATATCGGGGATGTAAATGAAATCTCGATTGGTATTCGTGTTTAGTTTCGCGTGTTTACTCCACTACAATGAAAGGGAAGAATTAAAGGATAAAATGTTAGTTAATGTGTCCTACTTGTCTAACCAAATTTTTAATTAACGGAGATCTAAACGAAATGTCAAGGAAAAAAACTAATTCGATGAGAGAAAAAAAGAAAAAAAGAACATCTCGTTTCTTGCAAATACATTATTCACTACATAATGCATCGATCGGAGTAAGTTATGTTAGTAGCATCCTTCATCGGGATTAAAATGCTGACTTAGACGGATTTACGACTCTTAAAAGCGACCGTCACATACATTATATAAGGATGTTTGTGAAATATTATATAAACACCGAATATATATTTTAAAATTAACTTTTTATAAAAAATCTCTGAAGAAATTACACTACTTTTAATCGTGCATTCTTTTTGAAAAATACGTTAAACTTACTGTAATATGTATGTGCGAGGAAGGGGATTAAAACTCGCAACTGTAACGGTAAAACTCGCATTTTTCAAAGTTTAATAATATTCCACAGAATAATATTATTTGTTGAGAATTGAAATCAGATAATTTGAAGATCTTTTTTACTATATTTTCTAAAATCCGTATGAATTTCACATATATTACGAATTTTCATTTGTCATTTACACGTGTCTATTTTATCCCGAAGCTATTGCGTTCAGTATCTGTGAACAGAAATCACTTTTATCGAAATCACTTCATCCGTCACACACGGTTCCAAGCTGAAACCTACTATTTGATGAGGGTGTGCAATAATTTTGCTCATTTGGTTTTTTAGTATTTAAAAATCGTTCAAAATTTCAGTCGATTGACTAGTTTCAATGAAATTTCGATGAAACCAGAAATGTATATGTGCTCAACAGGCTGATTGAAAAAAAATTTATTCAAGAATTTGCTGCAAAGAAAAACGATAGAAATACAACGTTTACGTTTCTGACAACGCAAAGTATCGTTGCAAAATCAGTAACAATCAGTTCTTTAAAAAATAATAGTTCCAAGTCAACTATTTATAACTTTTCGCGACTTATCGAGAAACGTAATCGCGGTGTTCACGAATTATTAATAATATTATTGACTTAATTGAGAAATTTTAAAAAACACGTTACTTTTTTTTTAATCAATCTAAAAGTTTTTTTTCTTTTTGCAAAAATAAACCTGCAGATATGATCAATTTTCCTCGGAGATAATGTAGCTTATTTTGAATGTGCTGTTGTCTACGCGAGCGAGTATCTATAATATTACAAATATACATCTATGCCTTTACTTCTTCGAAGAACACTTTTGACCGGTAAAAAATATTTAGCATTTTTCCGGAAATAACTGATACCGGAATTCGCGCGAACGTGACCAGATGAAGAAAATCGATACACAACAACTTCCGTTTCAACAAGATGGAGCGGCCTCACATTATTACCATTCAGTGTGTACGTGCGTATATTGCAATTTTCTCAATAGATTGATTACGTAGTTTTTTTTACAAATGGTATCGGCAAAATTTCCTAAAATCTGCATACTTTCTAGGGCGCTAGATACCGAATTCAACAAAAAAAAAAAAAAAAAAAACAATTTAGACTCCAACGAAGGGCGGATACTTTGGCGCTACATTTTGAAAATCATCTTCTGTATTATTCTCTTTCCGTTTTCGAATATAAAATACGGCCGGAACGTCGAGAACAATTTCCTTTCTCTCGAATGAAAAAAAAAAACAAAAACATATAATAAACATTTTTTTAATGCGTTGAATTACCAATCAATAGCAAACCAATAAAACAGTACCATGTAGCCGACTCAGATTATTCTGCTAAACAACTACTTTTCTATATATATGTATATATGTATATACAATAAAATTTGGCCAACATTTTTCATTCAAACTTTCTGGAAATTACCTGTAATCGTTTTAATGCTTAAATGTAACAAGACCCCGCTCTCTCTTAAAGTTACTGACCGGTTTCTCCTTCATTCCTTCACTTGTTACGTGGCATGAGCGGGGACGACTTTCCTTTTGGCTGAAATCTTCAAATATTTTTCCTCAAATACAACAAAATTCACACACCTTCTGAGCGGAGGCAAATACTTGAAATTCCAAAAAGGTTGCAATCTCCCCCTATTTATAGTCTCGAAGTCTTCGACTGTATGTGACGATACAAAGTTCTTACGAAAACGCCGGTGGCAACTGCATAAACCACCTGGCAATCAAATCGATTCAAAAGTTGACTCATCTGTATCTGTTGCTCCTCTCATAAAGATTGATGTACATTCTCCGCTTAGCGTTGCACTCTTTATCGGTTATATAATAAATGATATTGCGGACGACACGGTCGCCGGGAATTGTTTTTTTTTTTTTTTCCCGATAATCTTAGTATATCATCCCTTTTACCGAACCGTCTGTTCCGCGCTAAATTTATTTATGGTGGTCTTACTTTTTCTCCAATTAAAATTTGCCACGTGAAATTCCACAAGATTTTTTCTCTTAGCGAAATAGTTCTCTCCTCTTCCATTGCATCCTCTGCTAAATCTTTAGGCCAAACTGCTGTGACTCAGCCCTCACGCGATCTCTCCACATTTCTGATCTCAAGCGTGTGAATTCCACTTTATTTGAAAAATGTTTACCTAAATATAAACATTAATCTAAAAGTCACTTTTATCTATGGATCACTTTAAGCAGATTAACTTACAGTTTTGGATATCTTGACGGGCGATTATTCTGTTGTCGTGATTTAACAAATGTAGCATAAAAAAAAAAAAAAGAAAAAAAAATATCCGAAAATTTGCCAATCGAAAATCCTTTCATCTCCGATTCAAGTTCACAACATCTATGTATTCGGCTCAACCATGGTATTTAGATTTTCCGCACCTTCGTTCATTTTTCCCTTATCTTTCATCTCCGATTTGGTCACAATCGACTTCCGGCTTCGTAATGTATTCTTCATTGTGTCTTCTTCTATTTGTCCGCTCTGTCTCGATAACAGTCCTATATGATTCTGATCGTGTCTTGAATGCTCTTCTCTATCACCTGAAAGAGCAGCAGTATAGAGCTACTCTCACGTGATATTCCTACGTCGTACTACCGGGTATCCTTTACTCTCTTTTTATAGTCGGTGCTAAACAATAGATAAATTTTTATCTTCTATACTTTGTTAAAGATTTAATTCCCTCGTCGGTTTTTTTCTATCTTGTGAACTAACGAGCCCACGGTGAAAGAAAAACTTTAAAACTTCACGATATGCGGAAACAAGGAAATGACGATATTATTATTTCACCATAGAAGTGACATCATTTATCGAAGCAACCTCGACTTTTAATTTATTTTAATTTTTCTCGGTGTGGAAAATAAATGATCGACAGTGTCGTCAGTGAGCACATGACAGATAAAGTTGATTCCGAGAGAGAGAGGCTAGAGTGTGGCAAGTTTGTACCGCAGGTGGAATGATAACTCCAGCTACTAATTGGTGAATCATAACTTCCCTTGAAAAGGCATTTCTATTCGACACGAATGGCGCGAAATGAGCGCAAATCGTAAAAAGAACGCTGGAAAATACCTGCTCTCATACTGGAGAAAGTATTAACAACATGTTCGAATGATTGAAACGCAGCATCCGTCGACGGGAATTGGAAATTGAAGAACAGATAGAGAAAGAAAAAATTAATCCGACGACGGAAATTACGCACATCTTCGCGTTTATTGATATTTATTACTACAAATTCTTCGTTTTCTTGTTTGTTTGGTATTTTCGATTTTTTATTTTAGACTTCTCATTTCGTTGCTAAAAATTCGAATTTAAATATGATGTACGATATTGTTTGTTATCGAATAGACAAAAAAAAGGGGACCTAGTAAAATGTTAATATTTGCAAACGAAATAGACTGTGAATTTCCACTTACGAAAAAGTAGTAACCTATTTTAACCATTCGTAAAGTGTGTCTAAATATCGTTGTGTACGCGTAGTAAAATCTACATTGCGAATTTTCCGAATCGCAGCGGAAATAAACGAATAATTAATTTAAAACATTCCCCGATTTCTAATCGATTCCTTAAAAAATAACAGTGCCTATATTGTGCTTTCTAAGTGATTATTTCAAATTTAGTATTCTACACATTCGTTTAATTAATTCGTCATTCACACGTGCCGGTTTTAAATGTTATAAATTATAACCTATATAACTTGATATATTGACGAATAAGAATTTTGGAACGAACGTTAAGGGTCTATATACACGTAATTCGGGAAAATATTTCTCCAGAAAAATGAATTCAGACGCTTATCTCGCGTGGCACAGACGAGCGAACACAGTAAGTGTGAAAAATTTAAAAAGAAGAAATTCACTATAAATATTCTTACTTCTTTAGAAGTAAACATTAGTAACAGTCAATGCGCTTCTAAAACATAAATCATCCGAGACTACTTTGATCTTTGATTCCGCATTTTCCGAATATTCACTTTCGACTACCGGAATTCCTTTTTCCGCCTACGTAAAATAAAAAACGTCGACTTATAAGCGCGCTAAATAGCGTAATAAATTCGTCAGACTATTTTTCAAATCAAGGCACTCTGAAGAGAAGTTACACAATTTGGCAACTTGTTATACGTGCGAAGAGTATAAAAACAGACTGTCTCCTTCTCGGGCTAGTGATTGAAGTCTGGCAACTTTGAGCACTGATTTCTGGATCGGTTAATTTTTTGAGGAACAAGTCGGCCGTGTTAGCGCAGTGATTAAAACGCCGCTGTTAAAAAGTCTGTTTTTCGGTGAAATCGAAATATGCTATTTGACGCGGACTAGAAAATTACTTAACCCGCAGAACTGAAAAGCGGGGAGACCCATCAAGCCCGTTAATAATTTACCATTTATTCCTCTTACAGGATTTTCGGTGTATAAAATTAAAAGATGCTAATAGTATTACAGCGAAATTTTCTTTAGAATAATTTAATTCTTCCTACGCTCGTTGCGGAATAATTTAGTGAGGTATCGTGCTAATGTAGTTTAAAAGTTGATTTCAATTTATTTCCAAGATAAACCCCCCCCCCTATCTTATTTTATTGCCACTAAATAAAAAAGGCCGAGTACTGTTTTTAAATGTGAAAATGTCACAAAAGTTAAAGTATATTTTAAAACCTTTGAATATGTTTAACTATAAGAAAAGTACACGATCGGACATTAAACAGCTGCACTTGTTTTCAATTCGCTTAAAAGTCAAAAGAATGAAATTTCATATACAAAAGTTCCACCGACTGACGTAACGAATTAATCACGGGTACAATTATTCGTCTCGAACTCTAATGGAAAATTCAAAATTATATAAAAAAGCTTAGACGTTAATAATAATAATAATAATGTTTGCGACGCCCGTGTTGCATCAACGGTAGAATTGCGTAATTACATAAAAGTATTTCTATAAAAATATTCAGAGAATTCGATGGCGATAATATATTGTTAGGCACAATTCGGAAGGAAATTAAAAGAAACTCGGTGCTACTGCTACTGATTCTCAACATATGTAAATAAATGTCGCAAGATTAAAAGTTCTCAGCCAGACAGGATATGTCGTTATAGCGGGATTTGAATGCAGCTGTCGTACATTGAAAATATCGAAGAATTACCATCAGCCGTGTTAGCCTTAATATTCAGAGCGAGAACGAGCGTGTTATCGGGGAAAAAAACATTAAAATCTATACCAACAGTTTGAATTTAATGTGTGCATGTGTGCGCGTGTGAGGAAATGCGGCCAAGTCCACGCATGTATTTATCTACATACAGCTGTCTGAAATTTAGAACGACCTTAATTAATATCGTGATGAATAACGCGATTTTTTGTATAAATTAAAAATGTAAAACTTTCGCGGTAAGTAGTATGGTGCTTAGTATAAGTACTTACAAACGTCTACTAAGTAATTTAATTAACACGGTGTTTGCTGAATATAATTTTTAATGGAAATTAATATATAACAAAATTGGACTTTTATGTAGCGAAAAAACCCTCATTATTAAAGAGGCAACGTTTTCAGCTAAATTGCTTAATAAAATTATCGTTGATGAATTGTTTAAATATTCGGCTATTTTCGTGTGTAACTTCCATTAAGAATCACACTTTTTCGATGCAGCATTTGTATGGCACGGGTTATCAGCGGTCATTCTCGCTTTTTAATAATGTTTTGGCAGGTTTTATGATTTTCCATTTTGTCATTGCCACTTCCTAACTTATAACCATGTATGCCTCTTACACATCCTATCTTTTGATTTTTAAATAAACTAAAAATTTACGTTTAAATGGTTTTTTTTTTCGTCTTTTTAGCCTTCACCAGATCGACTAATACCAACAACGTCGTTGTTAGCCAACGTAACGCTTCGTCACATTAACGCACTTTTGCTCAAAAAAATACACTCCCACAGACACGTAAATATACGAAACAAAAAGAAAAACGAATGATGCCCGACGAGAAATAATCGAGTTAATAATCGTTAATTACCGGAAGAAGTCGATTTTTGCTCCTCGAAATTGTATTAAAAAATGTTCCGGTCGCGGCTATTATTAAATTTCGGTATTTTATTTATTTATCTTTTTTTTTTTTTTTTTTTTGAAACGGAAAGAACAAAAATCTACACGAAAAACACACAAATGAAATTTTCAATTTAGACGAAACGAAAAAAAAAAAAAAAAAAACAAAAAGAAAAAATGGTGATCGAACAATTTTCGACACTAAACACGACCACGAAATACTATTGCGGAAGGATAATTTCGCGAGATTTATGGAAAAATATTTCGCCGATAAACCAGCGTGTAGCGTTAAAAGAAGAACGCAACCGTATCGGCACTTAAGGTTCGCCTTTGCTACTACCAGACTGTCGACTGTCGACTGCCTTTGCAAAAGTCTCCGAGAGTAGGCACGTCTCCGTGAACCGACCAGCGGTAACCGCGCCTCCTCTTGCTCGATGCAAAAAATTGAACGTCTTCACCTCTCCCTCGGCGTCAAATTCGCTCGCTACTTGCGCGCAATCCTTAAATCCCTTCGGCGGTTACGGGACAACATATTTCGCGACTAGAGGCCGCTCTGCCTGCCGTCGCGTCGCCCCATTTTTCTTCCGTCGATTTTTTCTTTGCATTTTTTCCGGCAAGAATTTTCCGAAAAAGGCAACAATTAAATCGTCGCATTCGCGCGGCGCGATACTTTCACACGTGCCGCCGTCAGTTCCAGTCGGCGACGTGAGCCGCTGCTAATCTTCATTCATTTCGCCGAACAACCAGATTGCATAGCCGAGATTATTTTTTAGCCTCCTCCACATCGGCCGGCGCTTATGACGCTGTCGGCTTCTTCTATGCACCACCACTCGAACGCCACATCGACAATGAGCTAATTTCGTCCAACTGTTTCGCCGCACCCTCCTCCCCCGCCACCTTGCTGTGACGCCTAATCAATCATTCCGCACATGCAAATCGACCTGCTGGCCGAATAAATTTCCTGCGAATTACATTCCGGAATCGTCGCAAATGGAAGTGCCAAATTACAAACGTGATATTCTCCGCATTGCAGCCATGTTCAATTACTCGCCGGCTAATCTGCGCCAGTTTCGAAACCGTCCTTTCCTCTATTTAAAAGCCTCTACTCTTTTTCACCTTCCATTATTCTTCGAACGCGCTCGCAGTCCACCGTGCACGAGCGTAATTTTTCTCCCGCTTCGCTCTCGCCGGTTCGGCCTTTTCAACCTTCACGAAGAAAAACAATTCAATTTCTGCAGATCGCAAACTATTTCCTTCTTCCGGTTAAACTCGTGCCGTAACTCATACGAAATTTTTTTCCGCTTTCCTTTTTTCCTTAACCGTAAAACTCCTATATACTATTCATATTATTAATACACCTATTTATATAGTTTCATTACCTTCTCGAGTAATTATTAATGCTGACTTCCTAATCCGTGATTTCAAAGTCGACTATTTATTCCGTCCTTGGTTTGGAGCCTTCTTCCGTTCGCTAAAATTTTACTAAAATTTTACAATTATATTCCCTATCGTTCTAGCATTACTCGTTTTATCTATCCGTTTTTTTCTTTTTTTTATTATTTATCGTCCGTCAATGATTTCTCGCAATCCCCGTTCACTTTTATCTGCGGTGGTTTCCTTTGACATCGTCGCTTAAAAATCTGATGTCAAAACCCGGTTAGCTCTCATCTATTTTCGACTAAGCGGTTGCTTTGATTTCAGCAGATCTTTCGTCGAAACGCGTTTTTTTTCTTTGGTATGAATTAAGCGATTAAGCGATTGGGTGATTAAGCGATTGGGTGATTAAGCGATTGGGTGATTAAGCGATTGGGTGATTAAGCGATTGGGTGATTAAGCGATTGGGTGATTAAGCGATTGGGTGATTAAGCGATTGGGTGATTAAGCGATTGGGTGATTAAGCGATTAAGTGATTAAACGACGCGACATAATTCGGAAATAGACCACTTTCTTTCTCGGTGTACTATTCGCTCTGTTTTTCGTCCTTTTTTCATAAGAAACAATAGAAACAGCGAAGTATACTCTAATTGGGCTGGCAAGGAAGTAATTATTTCTACCGCGATGCCCCTTTAAGATAGTGACATTTATTTTATTCAATTTTCAGCAACTTTAAATTTGTCGCTTTTTTTTTTTTTTGTCATTTGTTTATTTTATTTTTAACCTTTTTTGTGTTTGTTCACGCACAACTTTTGAATATCCTTTGTTCGTTCGAAAGTGAACTCCAGTCAGTGGTAGTTCCCCGTAAAAGTTCCAATGAATACTTCGGTAAGTACTGAAAAGTGTCATCGAACAAGGTTAAAATAAAGTCAGTCAAGCATGATGATGTTTCGTGCGCTGACGATTCCTTAGGTCAAGTTTAATACTAAATTCTAAACAAAGGTATCCAATTTAAATTTTTTCGAATACACATTTTTCACTCGGTGTTCCCGTAAATTATTCATAAGTGTTTAAAAATTCTTACGTCATTATTACTCTCTTTCGGAATTTTTAAAATCCAGGAAACTTCGTTAAAAAATCAAAGTACGATTTCGCTCGCTCGAAATTTAATTATTTTACTGAAAGTAAAGAAAATATCGACCGAATGGGGTTAAAGTCAACCTTTATTGCAATTCCAAAGAAAGCAAAATCCTTCTGATGTCGTAAGCTCTAAAAATATTTCTAAGAATAATACATACAAAAATGTATAGACGGTGCGAAGAGCAATTGCGAAATACACAATTTGGTTTCAAAAATGGCATGGGTACTCGTGAAGCCCTATTCGCCGTCCGTATGCTCACACAGCGCTGTCGGAATGTGAATATCAATGCATATGCGTGCGCCATAGATTACCATAAAGATTTCGATTGTGTACAACATGGAAAATTGATGGAAATTTTAGAGGGTATCCCTATAGACAGGAAGGACTTGCGCATAATAAGTCAGCTATACTGGAAGCAAACGGCTGAGATACGAACCGAAAGCGTAACATCGGAGGATATAGAAATTAAAAAAGAAGTTCGACAGTGATGTGTACTGTCTCCTCTGCTTTTTAATTTATATGCAAGAGCAATATTCGGAGAGGCGCTTGTTGAGGATGACGGGTTGATCAAGGTAAATGGAGTCACACAATTAATAATATTAGATACGCAGAAGACTATGTCTGATTATAGCTGATAGTCAGGAGGAACTACAAAAAATAATGAACAAAATTAAGAGACTATTGCAAAGCTTTTGGACTCTCTATCAACAGTTCCAGAACGAAATAGTGTTCTTTAAGAAGCCTGTACAATGCGTAATAGAAGCAGGTGAGACAAAACTAGAACAGGTTAAATCAATTAGATACACCTGGCTCAACGATAGCTGCAGCTGTAAGAAAGAAATCCGATCGCGAATAGAACAATCGAGAGCAGTGCGCTCATAAAAATGAAGAACCTGCTCAGCAGAAGGGAATTAAATCTCGGATTACGCATTAGAATTCTGCGCTGCTACGTTTTCTCGGTCTTACTGTACGGCAACGAGAGTTGGACGTTAGATGCTACCTCAGAAAGAAATATACAGGCCTTTGAATTATATTCGTATAGGCGTATGTTGAAAATTCCGTGGATCTTAAAAGTTACTAATAAAGAAGTCCTCAAAAGAATCAATAAACGCCCGGAATTGTTACATTTGATTACCGAATTATTAAAATCATTTGTGTCTGTTTCTCACTAACAAAACTCTTAAGTATATTCGTAGAAGTCCGTTTGTTTACTTTTCACACCGAAGCCGTTATTTCAAAGGAATATCACGCAATAATGTTGTAAAACAAGTCGGTGGAATATTCTGGTTATATTTACTTTACTTCCATACTTACTCTCACCTGCTAGTCTTTACGTAGCCCCTTAATCGATATATCGGATATATTAAACTTCGAATCATAGTCTTTATCCACTTAAAAGGAAAAAAATCCTCACGGCAATGTATGTGAATAGTTTATTTGTAATTGTAATATTCTCCCATTTCGATTTACTTAGCTCCAGGCCGCAGTTTTATTTAGTTTTTCGCTTCTATAAATAAATAATAATTTCCACTGATTGCGTTCGGAAAAAGAAATATTCTTTCCCGAAATTCGGGGGTTTCGGTGCTCCATAAGCCTAATTTTAAAGTTGGAAATCCATGAAATTTAAAAACTAGGGAAATATCGCGAAATTGGCGTATTTATAATCTAATTCGGAATTTTCGAATAGTCGCGTCGCAGAAGAGCGCACCTGTAATTCTTTGCGCTTTTATTCGATTAATGTTGATGTACCAAGTCATTGTTTTCAGTATTCATTGTTGTTTGGAGGCGTATCAATTTAACCGTATTTCTCGTCAGTAGGTATTATCAGCTGATCTCGGTCGGCTGATAATACTATTCGTCCGAGGGAATGTCGGTAATAAGTCATCGAATTCAGCAGCAGGAGCTGTTTCTAACATCCACAATGTCCCCATGAACGACTTAATAAATACGTCCCGCAGTTAGACGAATATGAAGAGGATTCGGATTCAGCCTTTACTTCAGTCTTAAAATGTGCGGCAAAGAAGCCGAAGCCCTGATAAGAGCCAGATAATATTTACATCTAATCGCTATAGTCCACTACAAGTAGATGAAGATGCGATAAAGCTTGTGTTATATAATGATGCCGTTCTACCAACTGAAAAATATTCTCCAATAGCTATATTACACCCTGACAGTTTGATAAATCTCAAACAATTAATTATTAACTTAAAACCTCTAGTTAATTCGGAATTTCAAATAAAATATTGTAATAATAAAACTTTAATTTACGTCTACACTAGTGCACATTACGATACAGTTATTTCTATTCTTAAAACTAATAATGTCCACTTCTATACACTTCTACCACGAGAGCGTAAGCCTCTAAAACTTATTTTAAAAGGGCTTTCGTCTAAATTTACAACAGAGGATATCGAAGTTCAACTTAAATCATGTTGCACGGCCTTAAATATCACACAACTCACAAAAGCATATGAGAATACCGGTGAGCGGATTCCTCTTCCTGTTTTTTTTATCGTTACCATCCCCTCCGGGACAAATAGTAAAGACATTTTTAATATTGAACATGTAAACTACTGTTTAGATCGATGGGAGAAATACGTACGAAAGAGTCCTGTAATTCAGTGCTATAAGTGTCAACGTTTTGGACATCTGTATTTTAATTGCAACCTACCTGATATGAGTGTTTGCTGTGCACGCACCCATCCCTCTGGTGCTTGTATCAGCTCCGATTTGATCAAGTGTACCAATTGCAATGGCCCTCATGCTCCCAACTCTGGCGAATGTACTTATTTTGTACCTATATCATTCGTGCTAGGGAAGAAAGGAGGCTTTCTCTTTGTCAAACTAGTTTTCCTACAGTACAGGAATTGAAGACTTGCCGTTTTAATACAGTCAAATTTTCACAAAGATCTTAGACGAAACAGTCCGGCTAACGCTGAACCTGATAATTTTTCAAATTTTTCCTCTTTAAAAAGTAAAAGTAAAGTAAGTCTCATATCCTTGACAGGGCGTCGGAGATTGTGAAGTTAAGGTTCACAATGTACTAAGTCAAACGGCACTAATGAGAGTGGGGGGGGCCAGTTCCTTTCTCTCCACCGCATTTACTTTCCCAGATTTCCCTGGTACCCAAGTATTTCAGGCTGGGTAAACCCGGGAGTGACTTGGATCCGGAACGAGACGAGTCTCGAACCCGTTAACTCTGATTTAGCAGCCTAGCACCTTAACCACTACGCCACCGCGTTGCCCTCTTTAATAGGTAAATTTAGAAATTTTAATGTAAGTAAACTTTTGCGTGTAATTAAACTTATATTAAATGAATTTATTGACATGCATCAAAAGAGTATTTTTAGTGTAATCGGTTAAGTTGCAGAAATTATAAGTAAGAATTATTTTTAACTGTGATTAACGATTATCAAGAATAGCGGTATAGAACTAGTTTTGTAACTCAATCGCCAATAAGTATGAAGAATTGTATGAATTTATCTGTAACAACCAGATTCACTTATCTGCCCTTTTCGAAACCAAATTGCACTCTTGATATAACCTAAAATTTTCTGGTTTTAAATTATGTAGAGAAGATGTTAATCGTAGAAGTGGTGGAGTAGCATTAATTATTAATAATAAGCATGTCTTTCTACGCTTACCTCGTTTAGTGCACGTTCAATGCATTGCTAATGGTTCCTCGAGAATCTACTTACTTTCCTTTTTCAAATCGGCTTCGATGCAGTGTTTTAGATCTAATTGTAGCAAAAAATGTTTCTGTAAATTTCCCCGTTACGTTTGATCGCTTTATCTCTTATCATAAACTAACTTTTAAGGGTTATTAATAATGCAAAACCAGTCTTTTTTTTTTTACTTGTTTTTTCCTTGGACTTGTCAGCAACGGACGATTACTCATCAACACGTGTAAATAGTAACAATTAAGAGTCACAAGGTATGGAATCTGGTTAAGATCAAGGATGGAGAGGTAATGACAATCAACGTCGATAAATGCAAAACATGTGCATCCTGAAAAGAGAAAGAACGACATTGCCGAAAGAGCAAAAGGAGTTAGCTGTTCCATACCATGGCCACATCTGCAATTACAGAGCCCACAGTACCGACAGACAAAGAAATCAGCCTACAATTAAGGGAAAAAAAGAAACACGGGATGTTTCAGCAGTCAGAGCCATCAAGCACCAAAGCTATATAGCTTAGCGTGCTGTAAAGAGAGACCCGAAAGTTCAACGACTTTCTCCACCACTATAGAGCAAAGTTTATAATTCTTAATTATGAAAAATAATTATGGCGACAACTACGAAATCAGCACCCACCATCCTGTCAAAAAGAAACGAATAGAATTTACGCCTAAACTTATGGCCATACTGCAACTGCAGCGCCCACGGTACCGGCTGGCAAGTTCACTATGTAACGTTACGGCCACAAATGCGACAGCGAGCCCGCAATATTGACTGCGAGCTATGCATGTTTGTAACTGTAACTGCAACATCAGTGCGTGCTCTTCGTTTAGAGAGGAGTTCATTAGAAGTTACTGGACACGATAAGGTAGAAAATAAAAACGATATCCTTTGCAGTACATGTTAAAATAAAGAAAATAATTACATACGAGTATATTAACTGAAATAAAATAAAATACAATAAAATTTGTGTGATACATTATGAAATGCTGTCTGAAAATATTATAATCCTTAACGTACAGAAATCCCACCAGGGACGTTGTAGTGACAAAACAATATTATAAATACGGCAATAATCAGTTTTATTAAAAACGATATCGACACGGATAGCTTAAAGGTAAAAAACAGAACAAAATTTGCTTGGAATGCATGCATGGAGACAAACAAACATATTGTAAAATAGAGTAATATGCAATTTAAATATCTGAATAAAATAAATCAAAAATATAAAAGATTAGATTTCTTACTAATGATACATTAAACTGAACCTAGGAAAAATTCGATTTAATTATCTACTGAATACCTAATTTATGAGTGTACAATAATTAGTTTTTGTTAAGTACCTTCATTACATTCCGTTGTTTACACTTTACGTTTTTTTTTTTTTATGTTAATAATCAGGGACGTATATATAGCTTTTCAATGGGGGGAGGGTCAAATCTGAAATTTCCATAATTTTATCTAAACAAAATAAAACAGTAGGTCATTCTATGTTATTATA
Organism: Icerya purchasi; assembly: GCA_039619475.1. Taxonomy (NCBI): domain Eukaryota; kingdom Metazoa; phylum Arthropoda; class Insecta; order Hemiptera; family Monophlebidae; genus Icerya; species Icerya purchasi. The sequence continues at coordinate 92,088,207 of CM077116.1, read as the reverse complement.
CAAGTACAATAGACTCGCGTTTATCCGGATTCCGTATTGTCCGGAGATCGATTTTCAAAAAAAAAAAGAAAAAAGAAAAACCAAAGCGCTTTTATAATATCCACAGCTATGTGCATTACGTATCTGAATATTTGTTTGTATTCGCTGCAAACGCAGATGCTGTCTGTGGCCATAATGTACTGTGACTCACAGTGATTGTAATGTGAGGACTGTCAGGTTGCTTTAAAATCAGTTGATATGCTTGATGTTATCGCACTTGCGGTTATCTGACGGATGGAAAGAGATTAGTTCTATAGCACTAGTGCGGTCGTGGAAAATATTATTAGATCATAAAGTCAGTTATAAATGGGATGAAATTGACAAACAATGTGATTTGGACAGTTCAAAAGACAACGAGGAGCTTGTTTCTCTAATAAAAAATATTCCAGGATGTGAAACGGGCAGTAATGTGGATGACGTTACAGAATGGATGGGCAGCGACGAGATCAAAGAAACGACAGATGAGGATATTGTAACCATGGTACTCAACGAGGATCCAGTTGAAGAAAATATGGACAACGCGCCCCTTCAAAGTGTTATACCGCACGATGAAGGACTGAAGGCGATCGAAGTCTTAACAGAAAGAAGCGTCACCAGCTGATATAATTTGTTTACGTAAGTGGCAAGATGTATCAGCAAGGAAGAGAATGCAGCGAACGATACAGGCCTTAATTACAGACTTGTGGCCGTCGCGATAGCCTAGTAGCGTGAACTCTTGATCGCTGAGATAGTGGTTAAGAGTTCGATTGCCAGCGGCGGCGGCCAAAAAGAAATAGACTGATTTAATTTAACGAATAGTTAGTGGCCAAATGGTGTATTTACAACCAGGCCAGGTTTAAAAAAAAAAAAAAAATTACAGACTTCTTTAGAAACTGGTTAATATACCGTAAGTTAATTTTCATGTTTACTTTTTTATAGGATAAGTTAAATTTCATGTTTGCTTTTTTATAAGATCCGTTAATTTTCATTTAATTTTCAGTATTTAATCTTGAACTCCGGCGTATCTGGATTTTTTGCTGTTCGGATCGGCTGGCCGCCCAATTAATCCGGATAACCGCGGTTCACTATATTATACTATTATTTATTATATTAAATAATACAATCTTATTTCATTCTTTGCTTACATTTTTATACAATAATATTATTATAATATTATATTAAGAATGTAATTTAAAATCTTAAATTGAGTCCTTTACGCCTTATTGCCAACTTATTTACAATTTCTTTATAATCTAGTTTTACCGCGAATGTTCATAAGAGTGAGACCAGTGCTTTTTCGTCGCCCATTCGATTCCTAATATAGGTTCTTAATTGCTTTAGAGTGGAAAACATCTTTGTGGGTTCGCAGTGGACACTGGAAGTGTGGTTAATATAATAAGAAGCTTTTTTATCAAAGGAATAAACTGTTCATCCTGATAATCAGTAGCTTCTACTGCAGTGGCTGGTTTTTGTGTAGCAGATTTCCAGTGATTGTGCGGTATCTTATATTCACTTAGAAATATCGTGCCTTCATTTCAACCAAGAAATATTTGTGTTGTTTTTTTCAGTTTTTCTTGTGTGCTAGAGTCCATTACTCGTCTTCTCAGGTAGAACCATTTGGATCCCTTCGATCATTCCTTCGTGTGGTTTAAAGCGGACATCAAGTTCTGTAATGGTACTCGAGAAGATCTAAGAACACCAAGGCAAAGACGAATACAAGAATTTTGAATTATATCCAGCTTAGAAAGAAATGATTTTGAGGAAGAGCCATAGATAAAGGAACAGTAGTCGAATTTGGAACGGATAATCGAATTGTACAAGGAAATCAGGAGAAAAGGATCGCCTCCCCATTTTCTGGGGGAAAGAGCTTGCAGTAGGTTTAGTCTTTTAAGGGCAGAAGAGGAAAGGAAATTAATATCGCTGAGTCTAACTCGCCTCCCCTTTTCATTCGCAGATCCTATTTGGGTTATCGTTTCTTATGTAAATGCTTACCGTTATCATCCTCCAAACCTATATTACTTCATATTTTTGCATTCTGCAAAACTGGCGTTTTACTCCCAAGAAAATTCCTATTCTAGCCCACATTGCTTTGCGGCTGAATTCCTTTTTATCCTACACAATTTCTTATAACAATCTCCCTTACTTTTTTTTCAATTTTGCAGATCTCTCCAATCCTCCCAATGTATTCTACTTTCCTTTTTTTCGCTCCAAATCCCTTTCCTATCCAACAGTTATACAGGAATTCCATAGTTATATCGAATCCCGTTTTCCTTCCCATATTGCTATTTTTACGGATGGTTCGAAGGGGCCTAATGGAGTTGGAGCTTCTTTCATCATTCCGAGCATTAATTTATCTGAATCTTTTCGTCCCCCTTCCTTTTGTACTATCTTTACGGCCGAGTTAATGGCCATTTTACGCCCCATAATCCATATTTCTTCACATCGTTCTTCTTCTAAATTTTTAATTATCTCCGACTCCATGTGTACTCTTAAAGCTATTTCTCTCATTTCCCCTCTCACTCCTCTGACCTTTTCATCCTCCGTATTCGCTCTCTCATTCACACTCTCTTTTCACTTCACGCTATCCGCACTGAAATGCTCTGGGTCCCCAGTCATATGGGGGGGGGATAAAGGGTAACGAAATGGCAGATTGCTGTATCCTCCCGCTTTTTTTTCTCTAAAATTCCCGTTTCTAATTTACTCCCACTGTGTGTAAAAAGTTTCATGTTAGATTTTGGTCAGATTTTTACGTTTCTTCCTTTTCTAATCAACCTTCCTCTTAAATTTTTCCATCCAACCTAATCTTCCCACGCTGCCTTGGTTTTACGATTTTCTTTCGCTTCGCCGCTCCGTTATTGTCCCTATTATCCGTTTACGTCTGAATCATACTTTTCTTCGTTTTCATCTCGCTCTTTCCCCTTATTGCCCTCTTCACCCTGACGACGAAGCCGTCTGTGATCCTGACCATATCCTCTTTGAATGTCCATCCCTCGCGAACGAACGCACTTCTTTGTATTCCAATCTGCTGTCACTCAAACTCCCTACTCCTTATTGTACCTCGTATATCTTATCGTTTCCGTCGATCTCAGTTGTTCCTATCCTCAGTTCCTTTATCTTATCAATAGCTGACCGAATCTACATTTAACTGATCCTTCTCCTTCGTTTCGTTTCTGGGCGAAGATCCTTTGTTGACATGTCCAAAGGAGGGTTAGGAAAAAAAAAAAAAAAGAAAAGTTCTGTAATGACATGGTTAACAAAGACATAAAATACATTTCGGCAGTTTCTCTCGGTGCTACGCTGAGTTTTCTATCTGTTCCGTTTTGGAACTACTATGTAATTTGAACTTATCTGCTTTGTTTGCTCGAAAAAGACTGAGAATTGCCTTTCATTCCAAATATGTTGTAATGTCGTTTTCATAGTTTTTGCATAAGTGCAAGTGCTGGTCAAACTGATATTAACTTTTTTTTCATTTCTTTGTTTAGGCTTGTTGTATGTGAGAACATTTTTCTCAGTACAACTAGCAACATAACAAACTAGCTGTTTTCTATAACGGACCGTAGTCGGTATGCTTAAGCGGCGACATCCCTACCAGCAATTTCTTGCAGTGCCTCAAGTGTTGCGTGTATTACGGGAACCATTTGTGCAAACCGTTCTACAACCGCATGCATTTCGGTCCACCGTATCTCACAAAGAAAAATCAACGTTGAATGAAATGAATTAATCTGATCAGTAATTTTTTTCAAAATGCTGTTTCGAAGTGAAAATTGTCGCAACAAGTTTATTGCGCGTTTTATGATCCCTATATAGTGTAGACATTCCATATGAATGCGCTAGAACTAAGTTGAGAATGTGAGCCACACAGTGCACGAATTGCACTCTCGGCTATTTCCTTCTCACGCCTCGTAATCGATCGCTCAGTATTGCAGCCCCATCAAATGCCTAATGAATTTATCTATATACAGATTATAAGATAATTATACTTGCCATCGCCAATGTTTGAGCTGAAACATCTTCCACGTAGATTAATTGAAGAAAATCCTCGCGGATAACTGATTTTTCAAATGAGCAGTCTACGTATCATAAACATATCGCTAGTTATTCCTATCGGAATATGTCTTGATGTTCGTCTGCCAATACCGTAAAAAAACCAGCCCTCTTTGACCCTTTTAAATACTTGTGCTTGAAAAGCATTACCGCATGGTTCAATCACTTCATTCCAAATTCCTGATACAAAGTCTGCATAGCTCTACTCGGCATAATTTGTGTAAGTAAATGACTCTTAATAGTGATTCATCACTAGATCGAGCGTGAAAATGGGAAAGTTAAAATTCAACATTTAGATATTTTTCTTTTTTCACTTAATTTTTTGCTAAGCGCAATTTTCTTTGCAATTTCGACACTTTTTCGGATTACCACGTTGAACTTTTTTCAGATCGTAAATCGCTGCAAAGTTTAAATCGTTTTTTTATACACTTTTTTTTGTAACTATTCTTAACTGAAAGTTCATTTTCTACGGTAGATTTTTGTGTTTTATGGGGTTCAGAACTTTTGCACTTATTTTACCATTTATTAGAGAAAAATAGTTCTTAGTTTTAAAATTTTAAGGTCAATATTTTTTTTTTTTTAATTTCTTTAAATTGTCGTAATATTTAAAATTTCGTAAAAGTCATGAAAATCTACCGTGTAATATCAGAGGCAGATCCAGGATCTAAAAAGACATTTGTGTGGAGGGTGATATAATTACGTAATATCTTCTACGGTAGGCAGTAGATTTGAGAAATACCCTTTGTTTTATAAAGAAAAAAAAAAATATCCATCTTTATAGAAATTTTAAAATGTTTTAAAAATGCATAATTATTACAATTTAATTTAAATTTTGTTTTATTTTTAGGTGAAAAATAAAACGAAATTATAAAATTCTAGCCGAAATGGTAGTTTCGAATTTGAATAGTAAGAAAGATAGTATTTTTATAAGATTTTATTTCTTTTATATTTTTATTAGTAATCCGATCCCAATTCTTTATTCGTGAACAAGTACATTACAAAATAAAAATTAAAAATAAATAAGGAAGATAAAAGACCAATGACAGTTGAGTTTAAAGTAAAATAAAAACGTAACATTAATAGTTTTACTAGAAAACAGTATTAAATATTACTTATAATTAAATCCATATGTTGTAACATTTATACAACTCTTTTATAGTATAAATTAAGTTTCTCTGTTATAACAAATTTTTTCATAGATGCTTTGGTTCTTTGCGGAGGGGGGTGTACAATACACCCCCCCCCATGAATCCGCCTCTGGTAATATGGTTTTTCGAAAGGTAAAGATCAACACAGACGAAAAATCATTTCTACGAAATACAGAACGAAAAGAAAACAAGGATGCGATAAAAAATTAAAATAGAAATTTATTTCTAAAAACTTGGGAGACTCGGCAAAGGTGATTGGCCAAATTAATTCTGCCAAGCGGAATTTTAAGTCTGATGAAAAACAAATAGGATGAGCAATCGCTTTACTAATTCTGATTCTGAAACGAAATTCAAATTATTACACCGTTATTTTGGCGTTAAATAAGTTAGACTGATTTTCCGCTCAATCAAATATACCGAGAAATCGGGTGGGACGTGATTGCAGGCTATAGAAGATGGAATCGAATCATCTGTCTGTATGAGACACGAGTTTGTTGTATTTTGTAACTTTAGATGGTAATACGATATGTAAGAAGCGCAAAGAGACTTATCAAAGACTTAACTCTACCGTCTATTAAAATTCCCTTTTGCAATTATCAAAATTAACGTAAAGTAGTGTAACTGATAAGTAACGTTTAATTAGAAAAAGTCGAAAAATAAATTTGGAATGTTTCGTTTTTGTTTTTGTTTTTTTCTTCCAGCTTTTTGATCGAAAAAATTTAAAATAAAATGGCAACGGGGAAAGTTTAAAAAGTTTAGACTTGTACTTTATTTCATTGTTTTCTGCCTTTGCGAAAACTAGTATACAGTAAAAAGAGATAACTTCGAACGGGAAATATAAAGTTTTTTACCTGTAACAAAGCATCTACTGGTGCTCTCTAAATAGGCAAGCTAGTATTTTCGAAAGTAATTCGAGTAGAAATTTTTAAACGAGATTGCGTAATGCCGGGAGTTCTACTTTCAACCGAGAATCATCCTAAGGCCAGACCGGGCCATCTTTCATATCGTCCGCCGGGCATACGCCGTTGAGAATGTCTAATTTCCAGTAACGGATAAAACAACGCTGATGATCTTCCTACTTTTTCCTCTAGAAGAAGTAAATTATGTAAGGGAAATTTTTTTTTATCGCCTTTCTCCTTATAACTTTATCAATTTCTGTAATCGGCAAGATATTTCGCAAGAACAATTTTCACTGAAACGTACACGAAGGTATTTTATCCGCTCGATAGTAGGTGCAAGTATTCTTTCTCATTTCGTTTAGATTAGTACAATTTTATTACGGCATTTTAAATTTATTTGTAAAATTAACGTTAATATTTAATACTGCGCTTAAACTGCTTTAATTATTATTATCCGGATTACCTTAATGAATAGAACGTCAAAGTCAAGATTAATTTCAATATCGCAATGAAAAGTATAATATCGTAAATGTTTTAACTAAATTTTATTTCAGCGCGGTAGCCTATTGGTTAAGGTGCTTGGTTGCCAAATTAGACGTGTCATAGGTTATCGAGACTTGTCTCGTTCCGGATCCAAATTGCTCTCAGATTTATACTTTATCTGAAATAATTGGGTACCAGGGAAATCTGGGAAGGTAAAAGCGACTGAGAGAAAGGAACTGGCCCAGTATTCTCATCAAATCCATTAGGCTTAATGCATCACGAAAAGCTTAATTACACAATCCCTGATACCTTATCAAGGGTGTAGGACTTACTTTACTTATTTACTTTACTTACTCAGTTTCATTAAATCACATTCTCGTTTCGTATCTGCAAATAACATTGCGTAAACGGGTTCACACAGAAGGGGATGGTCTAACATCTTACTTCACTCGGTCGAAAGGTGCCATGATCATTTGTTGCGTAAGAATTTACTGTTTTCGCAGCTGCAACCCCATTGATGTGTACTCCATAAGGAAATACCTTACGACTTACAAGTGAATAGTATGGTATTTTGCGTATTGAATTGCATAAAAAAAATCACGGCTCAAATACGAAATAAAAGAAACGCTACAATACTCACGCTAGCCGATATTAAAAATTTACATGTTAAGTTTACGAGAGAAAACGAACAGAAGTATCCCTGGGTGACTGATTGTATTTCTCATCGGTTCCCGCGAGCCTATGCTTGCAATGAACAAACTTGCTTTTTTTTTTGTAATCGAGTTTTGAGAACTTTATATTACAACATCCGCATACTGCTTAAATATGTAGATTCTTTTTGTAAATATAAAATAATCATATTTTCATTTTCATTTCGCATAACATTGAAGAATCGAAAGTATTTTTACCTTACGCCACGGTTAGTGAAGGGAGATACCCATTTTCCTATTTTTTCCTAGGGTCCAAAAATGAGAAAAACGTCTTAAGTAATAAATAAACAGTCCGTCCTAGTTTTAATTTAATACAATAAACGACGACCGGGAACAAAAATGAAAATTTCGTGTGATTTATTCGTAATAATCTTGTAATGGAATTGGGGAAACTGCAAAGTAATCGAAAAATTTTTGAGCCGCTAGTAAAGACTTTTAATTAGCAAGAAAATACTCTCTTCAATGCGCTGTTAAGACCATCTCAGTTTGGTTTATACAACATTTTTAAAAATGTTTTAACCTAAGTGACGAAACCTGCCTGTTACGTGAGTGATCGCGTTGGGAGCATTTTGCCGCACATACTTAAAATGATTTTTTTTTGCAAATAATAGTCAAATACATTTACAATGATTTTAAAAGGATCGAATAAAATATAAACTATCAGAAAAAGTTACATTTATTAAAGTTTTATATTTAGTATTAGAAAGAAAAAAAAAATGCTTCGGGAAATCTTAGGTAAAATGTCTTAAATTTTAACACCTTTTTCTTAACCTATATAAAAAAGAGAAAAATTAAACTAATTAACAAAATTTTACGTTTTCATCATCCACGACATGTATTTCAGCAAAACAGTTCTGACGCGCGTACATACAATGTTCGTTGCACAGTAACTTTGCGCATCTATAGCACACCCTTTTTTGGTCCTTCTACTTTTCTTGAACGGACATATACACCTTCTCTACCTGAGAGTATATTTTGATGTTCCGATAGCACAAATCGGGCGATTTGGTTTCTCGGTTGTTTCTGCAAAGTGTTTACATCGGATCTTCTAATTATATGTGGTCTAGTCATAGCCAGATTTCTTTCAAAAACATTCGTCGTAATAATAAGTGGTCCGGTATTTTCTTTGTATATTATTTGACTGTTTATGTCGGCAATATTCAGAATTGAGAAAAATAATCTTATGAGCCATCTACGAGTCATTCTACCCACGGAATATTCTTCTTTCATTTGATCGACTACATCAAGTCCTCCTTTAGTCCCATTGTAACATGTTATGGTTTCTGGTTTCTCAGCAGCACCGGTAGTTTTATCGATCTTATTATCATTGTGTAAAGTTGACGATAGTAGAACCACTTTTTTTTTTGATTTTTATTAGGAACATAGGATATTAGAACCTTCTTCTCACCAAATCCAAACATTGTACTCGGCTTAACTCCATTTTTAGTAGCTTTTTTTTTTCGTCACGCGTCACTTACTTAAAAAGATATAAAATAAGCTACGCAAAACATTTTAATCCACGGCTATTTTGCGTGCGGTCCTCTTTATATCTTCAACTTCTAATTTAGTGAATTTCCTTCTATGCTCCGACTCGAAGAGTGTTTTAGTAGCTATCGCGTCTCCCCTTCCTGAACCCTCTTCCTGTCCTATTATTCTTTATATACGCTCCTTGATTTTCAATTTATTAGCCTCCCGTTCTATCCATATTGACCTGCTTTGGATTCCTGGCCACTGTGGTATAGCTGGTAACGATCTTGCTGACTCGTTAGCTTGCTCGGCCGCAGTAAATGGTCGTTTCATAGGCAGATTTCCTTCCCAAAGTCTTTACTCTCTCTCTTTTCGTTCTCACCGTGACTTTTGGACTGATCTCTATCCGTCCTGTTTCTCCAACCCTGACTCCTTTTACCTTGCTTTACAGCCTTCTCCATCCGTTTCTCCCTGGTTTAATAATTTTCCCAGTATCAGCCGTTCTGTCGTTTCTTCCATAGTTCGCCTTCGTTTTAATCACAGTCTGCTCCCGGCTTCTCGTTTCCGCTTTGCTCTGGTTCAATCTCCCTTGTGTCCCTTTCATCCTCCTACTTTCAATGGCACGTGTGATGCAAACCACTTATATTTGAATGTTCCTTTATTTCTACTGAACGTGCGATCCTTTATTCCAATTTGCTTAGCCTTGGCCTCTCTACACCTTACGGTGCCCTCTATATTCTCACTAAACTTCCAATAATTAATCAAAACAAACCAAATATCAATATTATTACGATATTTACATCAAAACAACATTACACACAATGAAAACTAGTAATATTTCAATTATAGTAAAAAACCAGACAATGAATTTTACTTACGTGAGTAGTCACACAGTGAGCAATATATACCGCCAAACGCGACATACCAACAACAACCATTGTCCCTTGCGGTCACCCGCGCACTGAATTTCTTCAAATTTCTAAAACAAGGAGGTGAGGTACAGGAAGGGGCAACTACTAGGACGCTTTACCTTGACAAATGCATCGTGTACAAAATAACACGAAATTTTTGCCACGGGCGGCAAAATACTCATAGCGCGAGCACTCCAGGGTTAAATGGCTTCGATAGATAGTTGGCGAATTATCCCTGCCATTATCTATCCATTTTTCTTCCTTCCCCGTAAGCTTCACATTAAATAAAAAAAAAAAAAAGATGGCCGTGTTGTAGACGAGTATTGATTTCCATATGTTAGTAGTGCGAACAACAATAAAAGAAATCCATTTTACAATTTTTTCCAGAAATTAGGAATATAAAAACCGAAAGAAAGTCGGTAAACGTTGCTACGATCAATTCTGTTTTCTTTCGTACAATTTATGTAATAACATTTTAAGTTTAATAATGAAAAGATGTTAACTGAAAAAAAAAAAAGGTCGATCTTCAAATTACCATAAAACGAGCTCTGAACTTTTTTTTTTTTTTTCTCCCCTAAATTGATATGGTCCATGTGCTGTGTGTAATTGCCGGGATTATAACAGCACATGGATCAGTGCAGGATCAGAAATGTTTTAATAGGTTAGCCGCTCTAATATGGTTTAGTATATCCTGGACCTGTTTTGGTTCGTTTGACAACGCAACCGTCGGTAAGTTGGAGGTGCCTGCAGGCAGGCAATGTTCCAGAACGTGTTTAGCGGTTGGTGAAATTGGGGACTTGCATATGGAACAGGCAGAGGGAGGAGATGTTTCTTCCTCCAATACTGTGCTTATAGATGTGAAAGTCATTTTGGGTACTACTTTGCTCTTCTCGAATTTTCGGTTTATCTTTTTCAATTTTTTTGTTTCAGGTTTTCCTCTTTATTTTAACTTTTTTGGTTTTCCTCCATTTTTGTGAACAAATTTGGTTAATTTTCAGAATTCGTTTTAAAAAAATGAGCACGCGTAATGAAGTAAATTACTCGAAACGAAGACGTTTCATTTTCATAAATAATTTTTAAAATATAAGAACACATTTCAGTTAAGAAATTTTTGTTTATTGGGTTTCAGGTCAAAACATATAGTAGTCAGAAAAGTAACAAACATAAACTCTACAATCTAACCCATTAGATTGCTGTTGTACTGAATGATGCACAAAATTATATAGTAGGTGCTTGGCTACCAAGTCGGAGGTTACGGGTTCGAGACTTGTCTCGTCCCGGATCCAAATCGCTCCCAAGCTTACCCAGCCTGAAATAATTGGGTACCAGAGAAATCCGGGAAAGTAAAGGCGGCCGAGAGAAAGGAACTGGCCCCCCTACTCTCATTAGTGCCGTTGGGCTTAGTACATTTTGAACCTTAACTTCACAATCCCAACGTCCTGTCAAGGGTATGGAACTCACTTTACTTTACTTTAATAGGTTAAGAATAAAGAAGTTTTTGTTCCGTCCTTCAGGCCATTTGTTCTCCCCTTTCTTGATCATACCTGTGATTTTATCATACTCCGCATACGTTCACTCATCCACGTTCTTTCTTTCCTTATTTCCATTTATATTGTTATTTGCTGCGGGTTCCTAGTCATTCGGGCATCCGCGGTAATGAAGCGGCGGACTCCTTGGCTCGGCACTTCTTCTTTTAAAAAGTCCCATCGTCCAGTCTCCTTCCACTGTTGCGAAGATTTTTATCTTAGCTTTTGGTCGGACATGTATGTTTCCTCTTTCTCTAACAATTGTTCTTTTTTATCTGTCTGTCCAACCTAGTCTTCTTGTCAATCCGTGGTTCTCTTTGTTTCCTCTACTTCGTCGTTCTTTTGTTGTTTCCGTTATTCGTCTGCGCTCTTAAGCCATACTTTATTACCTTCCTTCTGTTTTCGTTTTTCATTGGTTGCCTCTCCATATTGTTCTTTCCACCCGAACGAGGAGCATGTTTGCGATGTGGCCTATGTGTTCTTTGAGTGTTTATCTCTTTCTGCTGAGTGCTCTGCTTTCTACTTCAGTTTGCTGAGACTTGGTCTTCCTACTCCTATTTGCGCCTCTATGTCCTATCTTTTCCCTCTCCACAGATTGTTCCTATTATTTGTTCCTTTCTCCTAACAATATCTGACCGTATCAAGATATAATTGATTCCTTAATATTCTAATTTTTTCTGGGTAAAAAGGTCTCCGGTTGACAGGCCCAAAAAAAAAAAAAAAAAAAAAAGTTTTTGTTCAGAAGTTGCAAATTCTTGTTTTAGACTGTCGAAACATGAATCAAAGAACCATCGAAATAATTTTTTTTTTGTGGTTAACAATAATACTGTGTACTGATGTTGCATGAGTATTTACTTCATTATAACTCTTGCAATTAATTTTGCAAACCGCACAAAGTAATCGACAATTTATTTTTCTCATAACTACAAATAATAAAGCATTTAAAAAACTTACATAAAAATGTACATTGTATTAATCACGGACGTAACTAAAAAAATTTCCCGACGGGGGGGGGGGGGGCTGACCAGCTGAATATATATATATATATATATATATACATATGTGTGTGTGTTATCATGAAATTTATTTATTTATAAATGGTACACTAAAGCCTTATAATCAATTATTGTATATGCATTTGAACACTACAATAAAAACAAATAAAAAATAGTCGTTTCTATAGAATTCATAAAAATTTTAATTTTCTTTTCGTTTGTCAAAAATTGAAAAGAAATAAATTTATTCTGAATTTCGGTCCATTTAATTCAAGCTGTTATTATTTTGTAGACATTTCGAGAGATTTGAATCCACCCCCTCACCCCCACCCACATATTCGGCTCTGATGTGTACGCATATATAATTGTATCATATTAAAAAGTTGATATAAAATTAATAACTTAAATAATTATATAACCGAAATAATTAACAGCTTATTTAAAAAAGGGCTTTATTTACAGATCACTTAATTTTTAAGTACTATGTAAATCCGTACCAAAAAAATCAAAATACTCCTAAATAAGGTGTAGTTTATTACAATATACATTACTAATTTATACATTTCTTATATAAGTTTCAATTTTTTGTGTTTTTCGCTGAACCGATTAAAGGCTGCCTCAGAAGTTATTGTGTTTTTGACTATTTCATTCTCTACACGCAGCGAATACATATGTGAAAATCTATTTTTGAGCATGTCGTCAGATGGCCTGCATGCGCATGGGAAATTATTATTAATCTCGGTATCAATTTCGAAGTACATTGTACTTTTATAGTTTTTAAATTTTTCTCCATGTGACATTTAGACGATTCTGCTGAAGGGGGCAACGAGTTTTCTAGGGTGGGCACTGCCCACCTGTTCCCACCACTAGCTACCCCCATGGTATTAAGATTATAGTTTTATAAACAACTTATCATTTTGTTCACAATGTTTTATTTTAATATGTTGCGTTAAACTGTCTTGGTTATATTTTAAACAACATAAGCTACAATTAAACATGTTTAAAAAAAACTATTATATTGTTCGCGTATACACCAATACCTCACTATACGGTCTAGATTGGTTCCGGGAAAATTGGCCATAAAGCGGAAAGCTATAAATCGAATCAAATGTTTTAATACAAATGCATACAAATTGAATGGGATCCGATCCAATTTTTTATAAAATAATATAGTTTTTGATTTAAAAGGCTTTTTTTATTTCATATAACAATTGTATATGTGTAACATAGAATAACCGCAATTGAAAAACCAATAAAAATTAAATCAAATTCATTGTCTAAATTAAATTTGTGATTTTTCGTTATCAATTAAAATTTAAAAAACAAAAAAAATATTCAACAATAAAACAAAAATTCGAAGTAAAAAAAATTAATTCAAATTCATTACATATTTAAATTAAAATTATTCAGTGTCATTAAAACTAAATAAATACGTCAAGTTCTAATCTTATGATAGAGATGAACGTGAAGAATCAGTAAGCTGCAATACGCTGTCATTTTTTTATTTAATCGACAACGCGCGAAAAAAAATCCATACCTCTTTCTTTTTTTTTTTGGCTGTATAGCGAAACATTAGGACCGTAAAACGAAAAATTGCCGTAATTCAAAAAGGCCGTTATAACGAAAAGCCGTAAAAAGAGGAGCCATATAGCAAGATATTGGTGTACTGTAATAAATATCCTGTTGTAGGATATTTTATATAGCTTTATAATGACATAATTGTTAATAAACGTTTCCATCAGATTTACAAATGACGTCATTACAGTTTTACTTTTTAGTCAATCGTGAAAGGCCGGCTTTTTATCTTATGGTGTGTGTTAGTTGTTATACATTACTTATTATAATATTTTGTTATTTTTGATTGTTGCTATATATTTTAAAAAATGTTCAGTCTCACATCTGTTTTATGCATGTTAAAAAAGTGGTATAGTTAGTCTTCTGCTAAATGATAAAAGTAATGTTGTTCTTAATACAAAGAATATGGATTTCTTACTTTAGTTGATTTTTTGCAATTTTAGTTCTGTAATTTACAAATATGGTAATTTCGTTAAAATATAAACATTTTTTTATGAAAACAAAAACTCTTGCCTCAGCGTATATACATTTCAAATTTCTAATAGTTTTTTATGTTTGTTAGTGTTACATTTGTTTTATATGCGTTGAAAGTGCTGTGTCTAAATGAAATGATATATGTGTATATTTTGAACACTACTTCGCTGTAGTGCAGAAAATTTGAATGTGTCTAATATGAACGATGTGTATATTTCATTATTATTATCAGTTTGGTTATATTTTTTATATTTTTATTTTATAAGTCTATCATGTTAACATTTTTTTAATGGGATAGTACAAGTGTTAAGAGATCAATTATTTTTGATAATAATGTAATATTAACATATTTTGCAAAAAAAAAAAAAAAAAAAGAAAGCAAGAAGTGTAAATCAAGTATACAGAATGAGAGAAGTATTTGGCGAATTTTACCATTTATTTTCTCAGGTTAAATACATCAAAAAAACATTTTACGAATATACTAGAATGACATTTTGAATAATTACTTATTTGATTAACAGAATTGCCACTGTCTGTTACAAATTTTAAGCGCCCTATTTTAGTTGTGAAAAGGCTATGATCACGATTAGGTGAATCAAATTTTTTACTGTTAATTAATAATGTAAATAATAGTAGCATTGTTATAGATTATTTGATTATTCACTGACAAAAATTATTAGGAAGATCATGAATTTTTTCATTGTATAATAATGTAATTGTTAGGTTCTTAGCAATTGATATGTAATATGAAGAACTGATCTATTCAGGTAGAATTACAAAATTATCAATATTGTGCATTGTAAAAGAAATTTGTATTGTTGTTTGAAACGTATAAAAGAAACACATATGCCAGGTCCAAGTGTGAAGAATTTTTAAATTTCTTTCAAATAGTTTTTTTAAGAAATGGGGAATTTACGTAGTGGCACATTCATGTTGAACGTTCACCAAATTTGAGTAATATGTATTTTAATTAAAAGCATTCTATTTTTTTTTTATTATTATGCTAACTATAAGTGATTGTAATTATAAGTTCATATTTATTGATGTAGGTATTTATAGTAAAAATTGTAATAGTAGTTTATTTAAGAATACATCAATTTACAAATCTAAAAATGGAAGTTTTACATTAATAGCAAGATGACTTATTTTCTGAATTACTGATAAAAGACCCCATTTATTTTTGTAGAAGATGAAGCATTTCCACTTCGTCCTTATAAGACTATTTCCAGGCTAGCAGCTACATGAATGCATTAGAAAAAAAATGAATTACCTTTCGTCAAATGCTAGAATGATGATAGTGTTCATTGTTCAAAGCTAAGAATTTCAACAAAATGTATGGAAACTAATGTTGAGAATACAGTTGAAACTTTGAAGACAGTTTATTTATCACATAACATACTAACTGTGAAATTAATTGTGAATCATCTAATAATTTTCAATAATTAACCAGCATTAATAATGGAAAAGGGAACTGATTACATAATCACCTCTTGACACATAAGGTACATTTTGCATTTTTTCTAAAATTAAATATTGTTGTATTATATACTTTTCTTTATTAAAACTGTTAATTATATTTAGACTTAATTTGTCATTATCACTAATATCACAACATATTTTATACTTAAATAAACCAATTATTTTTTAATTGTAATTGTGATATAAGCAGTTAGTTTAAGAATAACATACATATTAAATCTTTACCTTTATTTATTTTTTATATCACATAAGCAGTTGTTCAATTTTTACCCAGAATTTTATAATACTATTTAATTATTTTATAAATGGAATTAATGGTTTACAAGAAAATTAAGTTGTCTTTTTTGCAGCAGGTAAGTTCAGTGCACTTTTTAATTTTTTCATTCCTAAAATATGCGTTTTAAATTTGGAAAACTGTAAATTACTTTTCTTATAAGATGATTCAGGAACAGTGTTAACCATTTCATATGAACTTTCATCTGTAATAAATAAATGAAGTATTAAATTACATAATAATTAATAATAAGATATACATATTATACGTTTTAGTTTATATTATTTGATTAATTTTATGAAAGTTCAACAGTAAGTCTTTTTTAAAATATAAAATAATTACCTGTGTATATAACTTCTTGAGGGGTAATATTACTTGTAATTTTTTTTTTACATTTTTTTTTATTGGCTTAAACACTCCCTAAAGTATCCAAGAATGATGTAAAAAGTTGATTATGAGAGGGGGGAACTTGTAAGTGGGTCAAAAAGTTGTTTTTCCGAACCTAGTTGTGAAGCAAAATTAATGGGTTTTCTAGTGTATGCGGAAGCATGTATTTGAGGTCTTTATTTTTCTTTATATGAATTATACTGACACTTCTCAACTTCCAACTTTCAATTTTGATTAATAGATGAGTCTTATACCCCAATTTCGCGGCTGAGAAATCAGCTGTTTGTAGAAAGTCCATTAGAATGTGCAACAGTTAGTGTTTGGCTTCTCCACATATATATCAGTTTTCTGATAAAATTGTCAGTGTTGAAAGAGATTCGGTACTTGCGATGCTAGCTTTTGATAATGTTCGAGTTACAGATTAATCTCTGGTCGCATCATTAAATTCACAATCTCTCGAACGTCGTTCTAAGTTGCATCGCTACTTTGTTTTTTGTCTTGTCAAAGATGCTTACTCGGCTGAATCCAAAAATCCCCGTGTTCAGTAGCAAGTCTGGTCGTTTGTAATGTTGCTTCGTGATAGAGGCCACATTAGTGTTTCAGTGGTAGTGGTCAAGGGCCAGAACAGTGACATGAGCTGCGGCGAAAGTGCAAAATTCCGTGTGTCGGGTAGCGTCGAGCTGAGAACGGTTCTGTAGATCCTCTAGTGGCAAATCTATTCTTGATACAGCTGTTTATATTGCTATTTTATACTTCAACAATGGTTACAACAGATTAATGCAAGTTATGGATCTATTGGACATAATAATCAGATTAAGATGTTACAATTTCTGTACCAAAGCCGATGTAATGCACATTTCCCTTTCCCAGTGATCGCTCACCGAAAAGGCTAAAACTGCCCTGAGGGACATAATTTCGACAAGGAAGGATGAGGAAGAGGAAAACCTCAAATTAGAATGCTAGTTATAGGGAGCAGGCATAACAGATTAGAGGTAAAACGAAAATTTCAAAAAAATTCTACTACTCAAAACAGTAAACAGCAGTATCTCGAAACTGTGTTTTTCAAACTGGGAATACCAATAGCTCCCTTAATTTTTATCCGATTGACTTAAAATTTTAACTGCAACTTTAAAATAAGATTTTCTAGTGAACATCGTAGGATTTTTTTTTTGATAAATTGATTTTTACAGATTTTATAAGCGATTTTCGACCAATTTTTTGAGAAAAAAAAAATCAAATCACCGCCATCATTTTTTAAATCAATTTTTCGAAAAAAACCCCTACGATGTTCACTTCATTTTGAGCTATATTTTAAAAAACTTTTTGGTTTTTTGTTCCAGATTAAAAATTGTGACCTGTAATTGTATGTCATTATAGCCCGACCTGATTGTTTTTTTTTTGCGTGCGCTACTGTGCTGCCATTTTGTATTGTACAAATTAAAATAAATCAAGGTTTTTTGTAGTTAAAACTTACTTTCATGTGCACAAAATCTCATATCTCTATCTCTTTTCTATCGTTTGTGGAAAGTCTCAGAAAATCACCTGAAATTTTGTGAGTGCAAGGTATTACCTCTTAATCACCTTCTATAACACTATTTCTAGTATCATTTAGAAAATTCCTTCAGTTTCTCTGGGAAATTGTATATTAAAAATAACAATTGCTTAAAATACATCCATTTTGCGTTATATGGTAATCAATATGTATATGTTGAACCAGAAAATACATTTTAGTCTTTTCCTAATTTTTTGACATAATGATTGCAAATATTTTGCTGTTTTATTTTTGTATCATTTTCTGAAAAATTTATATTTCTAATTAAATGCTGCTTATTACTGATAACAAATATATTTAAAATTATTTGTTATTTTATTTTTAATAGAAATTTTAGTGTATAATTTTTGGGTTATATGCAGTATGTAAATTATAGCACATTTCAACTTAAATTTTAATGGAGTACTCCATGTATTTCTTAGAAAATATACATATAATTGTGTAGATTTAATTTGTAACTTTGTTTTGTTAGTAGCAAAAATACAAGTGCGCCTGAAATATATAAAAAGAAAAAGCATACGTGGAAAATACAAAAAGTGGACGGACAAAGAGATACATTTTTTCCAGCAAGAATTCCAACAAGAATTCCAAGTGATGGCAGGAAACAATAATGCAACAATTGAGGAAACAGAACCAGAAGAAATATGGTATGGGTTTAAGGATAGAATTACGAATGTGTGTAATAAAGTAGAGAAAATGTCAAGCCTGAAGAAGGTACCTAAGAAACCATGGATTACGGATGAAACAATTTGCAAAATCGAAAAGAGAAAACTACTCAAACGAAGGGGACAGGGAGACTCCGATGAATACAGAAGATTATCCAGGGAAATCAGGAATGATTGCCGGAAAAATAAAGAGGAATACTACCGGAGTGTGTGTCAAGAAATACAGAGAAGTGAAAATAATAAGGATACACACACAATGTATAAGAAGATAAAAAGTATAACCGGGCTATTTAAAACCAAAAACTGGGCAGTTGAAAGAAAAGATGGAACAGTAGCCTGGTCTGAAGAAGACGCATTGGCTAGATGGAGTGAGTACTGTACGGAACTGTACAAAACAGAGGAAACAGCGGCATTTGATCACTATGCAAACATAGATAATGAAATGGAACCCGGTATTCTTTTAAGCGAAGTGCAGGAAGCGCAGGATGCGTTAAAAAAACGGAAGGCCACTGGCAGTGATAATATAAGTGCAGAGTTACTAAAAGTAATTGGAGAAAATGGAGTTAAAATACTGTGGATTCTATGTAACGCTATATGGACATCTGGCCAATGGCCCAAAGACTGGAAACACTCAGTGTTTATAGCGCTCCATAAAAAGGGATCAATGCGAAAATGTACTAACTACAGGTTTATCGCGCTAATTTCGCACTCCAGTAAGATCATGCTAAGAATTTTAAATAACAGATTGAAATATTTTTTACACAGGCATATTCCTCAAGAGCAAACTGGATTTATGCCAGGCAAAGACACTAGGGAGCAAATATTAAAAGTTAGATTAATCATAGAAAAGGCCCGAGAATTCAATAAACCTGTCTTCCTTTGTTTTCTCGACTACGCTAAGGTATTTGATAGTGTTGCATGGAACAAACTGTTTCTAATTCTTCAAGAAATGGGTGTCCCAAATCATCTCAGACGAATTATACAGAACCTATATGAAGGCAGCACTGCATCAGTTAGAATAAATTATGCTGAATCAAAAAGATTTACAACAGGTAAAGGTGTCAGACAAGGGTGCATAATTTCGCCGGTACTATTTAATATCTATGGAGAATACGTAATGAGAAAGGCACTGGAAGGCTGGAAAGGTGGAATATCTATTGGCGGAAGGCGTATAAGTAACCTTCGATATGCTGACGATACCACCATACTAGCGGCTTCAAGAGAAGAACTGGAAGAAATTATGAATATAATTAAAGAAACAATAACTGAATACGGTATGTCTTTGAATCAGGACAAGACGAAAGTCATGGTGGTGAATAGAAGTAGCACAACGACACATAGTGAGACACGTACATAATGGGATACACGAAGTAGTAGAATCCTTTATCTAGCTCGGCTCATTGATCAGTTGCTATGGTTCCAGTGAAATGGAAATAAAGAGAAGAGCATTATTGACCACCAAAGAGGCAATGAAAATGCTGTCATGTATATATGGAAAAGTCATGACATAACAAAAATAACTAAAATAGAGATAGTACAGTCATTAATATATCCTATAATGCTATATGGTGCAGAAACTTGGACGCTACGAAAAACGGATCAAAAAAGGATAGATAGTCTGGAAATGTGGATATGGAGAAGAATGCTTCGTGTTCCTTGGACGGCAAGGCGTACCAACAAATCTATCTTGAATGAGGTTGGCGTAGCTATGCGGTTAGGGGATATATGCAAACGTCGAATAATGCAATATTTCGGACACATCATGAGGAGAGAAGACGATAGTTTGGAAAAACTGGTAATACTGGGGAAAATAGATGGCAAACGACCACCAGGAAGATGCCCAATGAGATGGGTAGACCAGACACATAATTTATGCCAAGAGCCAATTCACCAAATTATAAGAAGAACAGAAAACCGTATAGGCTGGAAAAAATATATCGCACAAATGTTGATGTAGCCACGATCGTTACGGTCAGCACAAAATGATGATGATGATTATTTTTAAATTTCATAACATTTGAAATAAAACAAACAATACTCAAATATATGATATAGTTGCTATCAAGTACTTTTTAAATCGTATTAAGAACAATAAGAAAAGTTTTTACTAGTGTATTAGTAAGTAGTAGGAAAAAATGCTTACTTAATTTTAAACATTTTTTTCTTTGATGAAAGCAAACAAATTTAATAGCACAATTACTAATATTTAAAATAATGAAAGTACTAAATTAATGCATTAAAGAATAATTTCGATAAATTGTATTATTAAAATAGGTTAGTTTTATTTAAAAATTACAAAAAGAAATCATGCAAAATTAGATTCATACCTTAATAAATATGTACTTTATAATATTGTAAAATTTTATATCTTAAAAAAAAATTTTGATATATTTTTTTTTTTTTAATAATTCATAATGTATGTAAAAATACAATGACTTTAAATTAGGCACATTGCATGAATTACAGTAATATTTCCTGTTATTGTTATTCACAGTTAAAATTACAAACTAGAGTATTTTAAAGAAAAAACTGAAATCATAAATATGCTAAAACTAACTATGAGTGGGAAAAATTACAGATTGTTTTAAAAATTGTTATTAAATGTTTTTTTATCACAAAATAAAAAAATTATACATTTGTAGAAAGAAATTTCCATTATATAATTCCATTTGCTTATATTTAAGTTTGTGATTATTGTTAAAACACTATTATTATGAGCATAGTTATAAGTATAAATTAAGTTTGCTTCATAGAAATTTGATAAATAGTAATGAACACAGGAAAAATAAATATTTTTTTTCCAATGATTACTATTATTGATTAAATTATGTTAAATATTTGTTACGTTGTAAACATTAATTTGTAATAATAATTTTTATTTATAAGCATAATTTTGTTTTTTTATAATAATACAAATATTATGTGGTATAAAAACCTTAATTATAAATTAAGCACATATATTTTGTTTCATAGACCTTATTGTAATTAGTGATAAATATAATGAATAAGCAGAGATCACTGTTAGGTGGGGATTAACTAAGAGATCCAGACGTTTTAGAAGAAAAAAAGAGCATTCACACATAACAATGGTATTCCAAATAGATACTAATGAATCAAATGCATAACTTTGGTTAATCAAAGAGCGATTTGCATTACTGTGTAACTCAGATATCAATTACCTCAGTGATTTTTCAGAAACATTACATACATTAGAAGAAAAATGTTGATTTTGTTTCGCCTTTAAATGAAAAAATAAATTTAATCATTACCTAAACTGTTGTATTTTTTGTGAAATAGTGAAACATGTTCTCCAATGAGTTTATAAATAACATTGAAAGTTATTATTTTATAAAGTCAAATGAGAAATGTGTAAATTATTATTTTAATGTTTTCAAGTTGTTTACTGAAACCTATTCTTTTGGAAGAGCTCGTCTTAAGACTACTAATTTCATTTTGCTAAGAAAAAATGGATATATGTTTAAAAAAACATTCTACAAAATTGTCATATAAAAATTATATTTTTACCTAATTTAATAACCAGAAGTTGTCTAAAATATGTAGTGAAGGAATTTACACTCTATTCGGGTTATTTAAGAAAATTTGTTTCATTTAAATTCCTTTCTTAAAGTCTAGATAGAAGCTCTATCACACACTTTTTCAGTATTCATTTAAATTTCAACATTTTTAGTCTTTTTGTATTACTTTTTTTATTGGGTTCATCAGCATGGAATATTAGCTTAGCAACAATAGAATAGAAATATTTTAATGCATGCATTTATCTACTGCTCACCTTGAATTATGAGAACCTCTGTGACAATGACTTAGCATCATAACAATTAGATCAGTATAATGAACAATGATTTTTATAATTACTTTCAGCTGAAGAAATAACTTTTTAATGAAACCAGCATGGATTAATCCAGGAATCTGTTTCTGTAGGGAAATTTATGTTCTTGGGGGGCAGAGATTTTTTTTATATTTTTACTGAGACCATTTTTTTGGGATATTCCTGAATAAAACCAAGTATGAAAAAAATGATTTATTATTTAATTTAAAATAATGAAAAAGCAAGTGTGAACAATAGATTTAAAGTAAAATAACCGATTATAAAAAACAGTGTCTTCTCAACTAGTTTTAAAATTATTAATTCTAATTGTAGCATTAAAGAACATATTGTAAAAACATTCTAACGGGTTCATTATTTTTTTATAATAAACGAATATGCTGTGACGTTTCAGCTGTTTTAAATGGACTTTTCTTGGAAATAAAAAAACAAGAAAAAAGCAACAGAGACTGAAATGAAGTTGTCTATAAATCATGTTGCCTTAAAAAAAAAGAATAAATGAAACCCAAAAAGAAACATTTAAACAATTTATTGATATTAATGATCATCAATTGAATCAAGTTTTAATTAGTTAACTCTTCAACCCATTGTTTCTGGGTGAGGTCCCTGGTTGACGAGCCCAAAAAAAAAATAAATAAATAAATGGATCATTGGTGTGAATCGCGTTCATGTTTATGCTGACAGAAAATACAAACTGCAGCTAACATTTTTTTCACCTCGTCAGTATTTTACATGTTTCGCACATTTGCAATAAAAGCATATCAGTTTTTTTCATAAAACAAAAGCAAATGTCAAAGTCAAAATTTAACAAATCATTTTTTTTTTATCCCTATATTATGAAGTTTAATTTTTCCATCGAAAATAAAAAAAATATATCTCGTAATTTTGAAATTTAAAAATATAGGATTAATTGAACCACTTCAAAATGTTTTGAGAGTAACTATTGACATAACTGTAAACAAAGTGAATAAAAAGAATTTTATTTCCTATTAAATTGCTGCATTCTTAAACAGCTTATATTAAGCTCACAATGGGTGCATGTGATAAGCGGTTGTTCATTCGCGTTGTTTATTAGATAACAATTGTTCTCCGGTAACGTCGTCTTCGATTTCTTCGGCATTGTTCGATATCATCGTAGCTGATAAAACCGGTGAGATTGTTCCGATTTAACTATTCTAGTGTATTTCTCTTATCTGTGCTGTAAATTAACTTTGTCGCTTCGCTAATTTAAGTTAACTTGTAGCGTTGTTTTTATTTCATTTATTTCGTCTTCGTCTTCTTGACGATTTAATTTTTCGTCATTTTTGTTTCTAGTTTTTATTTATTTACTTTTTAGTTGGTTAGATGAGCGCAGCCAAGGGGGGCCGCTCTGCGGCCTCCTCCCCAAGTCCTGCTAAAGCTATTAAACCGCCGACCAATTTGTCTATTAATATGGACGTAGACAGTAATTCAAAACGTAAATCTGTTGATCCTCTTTCGCCCATTTCCTCTGTTCTACCAAAAGAGATTAAACTCTCTGAGGCTGAACCTAGTACATCCCCTGTTTCCCATGTTGTCGATCATCTCAGCCACAACATTGTTAATAATAACACTAAGATCAATTCAAATAATTCATCTACTAACAACATTATTAATAATAATAGTAATAACATTAATAGCAACAATAACGACAACAACAACAATAATAGTAACATTAACAATAGTGATAATAATAATAATAATAATAATAATAGTGCTAGTAATAATAGTTGCATTACCGCCGTTTCCAATACTTGTTTCGTAAATGATCATCCGGGACCTTTCATTGTTTTTGTCGAAAATTTAGATGACGATAAGAACATAGGCAATAATCACCCTTTGGCTCTTGCAAGATTATTAAATTCTGTTTCTTCGTCATTTCTTAGTGTTTCTCCTCAAGGAAAGGACCGCATTTCAGTCACCTTCCCTTCTGCTTCCACTGCAAATTCCTTTTTATCTAATTCTGACTTCTTTCTCAGTAAAAATATTAACGCTTACATTCCCAATAGCGCCTTATTCAGAATGGGAATTATTTCAGGGGTTCATCCTTCGTTTTCTGAAGACGATATTACGGAGGGGATTGAATCGTCTATTCCCATAGCGTCCATTCGTCGTATCTATCGTTCCTCCGAGGGTACTAAAATTCCGACTAGATCCGTAGAAATTAAATTCCACAAATCCGTTCTTCCAGATTTTGTTTCCATTTACAGACTCCGCTTTCCTGTTTCGCCTAGCGTACGACTACCTACACAGTGTTCGAAATGTTTCCTTTTTGGGCATATTTCCAAACACTGTCGTAGCTCTTCGAATATATGCCCTCACTGTGCCTCCAAACATCCTTTATCAGACTGCAGTAATCTTCAAGAGCCCCCTCTTTGCCGGAATTGTAAAGGCTCTCATTGTGCTTATAATCGTACGTGCCCGGAATGGGTGAAACAAAAGGAAATTAAGCGCATTATGGCATTCGAAAACATCTCTTTCCATGAGGCTTCTAATTTTAAAAATAGTAATTTAGTTTCCCAGGCTTTCTCATATGCCGACCGTGCTTCGTTGCCTGCTTCCTGTCCTAATGTATCTTCTAAGTCCTCTCATACAGTTCCTAAATCTATTCCGCGGCCCAAATCCCCAACTTTTCATAAACGTCCTAATTTTAAATCTTATACTAAACCTTCCCCACAGTTTCCTGCCCTTCCTTCTAACCGCCTTCCGTCGCCCTCTAATGGTTGGGCTTTTAATAGTTCTTCTTCTACTAGTAATTCCACCTCCATTAATAGTAATTCCTTAGTTCATGACGCTTCCAGTTCTAGTTCCGCTTCTACTTCCAAAGTTCCTTCATCTACTGTTCTTCCTACAGCAAATTTTATAGCTGAAGCGATTTTAGATCTTCTTGCGTCCAATAACATTGATTCTTCTCCTTCCCTTGTTGACTCCCTACCTCTCTTTTTATCTAACTACATTCGCCTTAATTAGTCTTTCTTCTCACTTTTGTTATAAAGTGAAAGTGAATGCAACCGGGGCTAGCCTTTTCTTTCCCATTTCGTTTTTTCTCTGCTTTTTCTGCCTTTATTTCTTTCCATTTTCTGTTTTCTCCCTATTCTCTTTTTAAGATCACTATTATTATTACTATCAATATTTCCTTTCATATTAATTTCCTCCTTTTCCAGATTTTAAGACTTCTGAATGTATTGCCCAGAGGCGGACAAGCAGCAGTTGCTTTTTTCACACTTCAATGTACTGACGCTGCTGTGACTAAAATCACTGCCGGGCTCAGATATATTGGTTTTATTCGTATCATGATGCATTGTACTCTTGTCTTTTGCCGGATTTTAAGATACTTGGGTGTAATGCCCAGAGGCAGACATGTAGTAATTTATTTTTTCACATTTCAATGTACTGACGCTGCTGTGACTAAAATCACTGCCGGGCTCAGATATATTGGTTTTATTTGTGTCGTTCTGCATTGTACTCTTGTCTTAATATTTTTGAGACCGCAGCACTTTGACACTGTTTTACGCTATTGTAATTTACATTATATTCTCGAAAAGTTGAGACAATTATCGAGAATCATAGCGACTACGAATTTCGCTCTGTTATGCAACTTAGCTGCAATGGGCTCCGAATCATTTTGTCCGTTGCCTCTAAAATCCTGTTCCTTACTTTTCATTTTCTCTTTTATTTATTCCAGTCTAGCATCCATCGCCGTCCTTTTTTCATCAACAGTCTATTTTTGTTTAATTGTTTTTATTTGTTCCTTCCCTTTTCTTATTAACTTTCCTCTCATCTTGCTAGCCCCAATTTTCCTCCACCCATTCAAGTTTCTTTCCTTCTGTCTTTCTTTTTTATATTGTAATTATTATTTTTTTTTCTACTCTACTTTGCTGTTTTTCTTCTGGCACTCTCTTTGCCTCTCTTCCTCTTCCTCCCCCTCTATATTTTTGTTTTCTTTTTATTTCTTTTTCCTTTCCCTACTCAAGTCTTTTCCTTTTATAATTTACTATGCCGGGTACTTTTAATATTTTACAGTGGAACTGTCGCAGCCTTAGAGCCAACAAAAATGCATTAGAGGGTCTGTTAGACATTCATAGTATTAACGTTGCTCTCATTTCGGAAACGTGGCTACGGTCGGATATGAATATTAATTTTCGTGGGTATAAGATAATCAGATGCGATCGTGACGATGGTTATGGTGGATCTGCTATTCTTATTAGGAACGGCATTCTATTTAAATCTCATGATGTTTCCTTAAATTCCCCTTCTAGTCCTAATCAGCCTAATATTGTACACATTTCCATTCCTTCCAATGCAGCTCGTCCGCTTAATATTATTTCTATTTATGTTCCCCCTAGTTGCGACCTTCGTCACTTCCCTCTCGTTTCTTTCCTCAGGTCTATCCCGCATCCGTTCATCATTGGGGGTGACTGGAATGCTCGGTCGCCCTCATGGGGCTGCTCAAACCATAACAACAACGGTACTGCTCTTGAAAATCTTGTTCTTTCTAATGATTTAGTCCTTCTTAATGATCTCTCTCCTACCTATTACAAGAGCGCATCTAGTTATAGTACTCTCGATTTAACTTTCTCATCTCCTTCTATTGGTTTTGATTACAATTGGTCAACTCTCATGGGCTCCTATGGTAGTGATCATATTCCTATTCTAATTACTCCCCAGAATCCTCCTTCTTCTCCTTGCTTTAAACCTCTCAATTACCTTCGATGGAACTTATCGAAAACTAATTGGGCTCTGTTCCACTCCTTAGTTGATTCTATGCTTCCTAAACTTCTAGATGGCTCTGATCCTGTACTCCATTACCATCTATTCCTAAATTCGATTACAAATGCTCTATCGCTGTCTTCTCCTTCCCGTAAACCGTCATCGTCAGGCCATCGTGGATCAGCATCGTCCCTCTGGTGGAACGAAGAATGCAATGCCGCTTTCGATCATAGTCGCGCTACATTTAGAATTTTCCGATCAAATCCTACACGCGAAAACTTTCTTGCCCACAAAAGGGCCAATGCAAGGGCTAGGTTTATTCTAAAATCGTCTAAGAAATCCTCTTGGAAAAATTTCTGTTCATCTTTTTCGAGAACTACTCCTCTCAAGCATATCTGGAAAATGGCCAGAGCTTTCAAATTCCCTTCTTCTGAACGTCCTTCTATCCATACTATTTCCTCCGACAGTTTGTCTTCTTTTCTTGATGCTGTTGCTCCTGCTTATGTTCCTAACGTTGATGAATCCTGCCCGTTTCCTGTTATGGAAAACCCTAATTCTCATTCTCTTTCCTCTGCGTTTAATATTAATGAATTAAAATCCATTCTCAAAAAATCTTCCAGCCCCACTCCAGGTCGTGATGGTATTCCCTTCTTTGTCCTAAAAAAGTTATCCGATCTTGCTCTCCGAACCCTTCTTTGTATATTCAACTCCTTTTTGTCCAGAGGAGTCACACCTCCTGACTGGAACACCTTTATTATCATTCCTATCCCTAAGAAAAACTCCTCTCTTCGTCCGATCTCCCTAGCATCGTGTCTCAGAAAACTGTTTGAGGGCATGCTTAACAAGCGCCTGGTCTGGTGGCTCGAACACAATAATGTTTTTCCTTCTAATATGTTTGGTTTTCGTCCAGGCTTAGGTCCTGCTGACTGCGTCAGTCTGTTTGTTTCCTATATCTATAAATCTTTCATCGATAAACAGTACACTCTAGCTACTTTTATCGATGTTTCCAGTGCTTTTGATAATGTCCATCTCCCTACTCTTCGAGATAGAATGATAGCAATTAACATCCCGACGCATTTTTGTTCCCTCATTGTTAACTTGATGTTAAATCGTACTATTCTCCTGTCTTCTTCTTCGTTCGAGGTTACAAGAGTTGTTTCACGTGGTCTTCCACAAGGATCCTGCCTTAGTCCTACTCTTTTTAATATTTATACTATTTCTGTTGCTTCTCTTTCTATGAACTCCTCTTCCTTATTTTTTGCCGATGACATTCTTCTCTTTTCCTCATCCCGTGATATCGTAGATGCTAACGAAAGTGTTAATTCGTCTCTAGCTACTTTGGAACAATCTCTTTCCTCTTTGAACCTTTCTATTTCCCCTTTAAAATCCTCTTGTATTGTCTTTTCTCTTCGTCCTTTTAATCCCGCTTTAGTCTCTGTATCCTTAAACTCCAATCTTATCCCTCGTAGGGAATGCTTCTGCTATCTCGGTGTATTTCTCAATAGTCGTCTCTCCTTTTATGAACATATTAATTTCCTTTCCTCTTCTGCCCTTAAAAGACTAAACTTACTGAAAGCTCTTTCTCCAACAAAATGGGGAGGCGATCCCTTTCTCCTTATTTCCTTGTACAATTCGATTATCCGTTCCAAATTCGACTACTGTTCCTTTATCTATGGCTCTGCCTCAAAATCACTTCTTTCCAAGCTGGATATAATTCAAAATTCTTGTATTCGTCTTTGCCTTGGTGTTCTTAGATCTTCTCGAGTACCAGCAGTTCTCGCTGAGTCTAACTCGCCTCCCCTTTTCATTCGCAGATCCTATTTAGGTTATCGTTTCTTGTGTAAACGCTTACCGTTATCATCCTCCAAACTTATTCCTTCGTATCTTTCTATTCTGCAA
This sequence comes from Icerya purchasi, assembly GCA_039619475.1. Lineage (NCBI taxonomy): Eukaryota > Metazoa > Arthropoda > Insecta > Hemiptera > Monophlebidae > Icerya > Icerya purchasi. Next base: position 92,059,129 of record CM077116.1, on the reverse strand, counting down.
AACTGGCGTTTTACTCCCAAGAAAATTCCTATTCTAGCCCACATTGCTTTGCGGCTGAATTCCTTTTTATCCTGCACAATTTCTTATAACAATCTCCCTTACTTTTCTTTCAATTTTGCAGATCTCTCCAATCCTCCCAATGTATTCTACTTTCCTTTTTCCTCCAAATCCCTTTCCTATCCAACAGTTATACAGGAATTCCATAGTTATATCGAATCCCGTTTTCCTTCCCATATTGCTATTTTTACGGATGGTTCGAAGGGGCCTAATGGAGTTGGAGCTTCTTTCATCATTCCGAGCATTAATTTCTCTGAATCTTTTCGTCTCCCTTCCTTTTGTACTATCTTTACGGCCGAGTTAACGGCCATTTTACGTGCCATAATCCATATTTCCTCACATCGTTCTTCTTCTAAATTTTTAATTATCTCTGACTCCATGTGTGCTCTTAAAGCTATTTCCTCTCATTTCCCCTCTCACTCCTCTGACCTTTTCATCCTCCGTATTCGCTCTCTCATTCACACTCTCTTCTCACTTCACGCTATCCGCATTGAAATGCTCTGGGTCCCCAGTCATATGGGGATAGAGGGTAACGAAATGGCTGATTCTTTGGCTCAGATTGCTGTATCCTCCCGCTTTTTTTTCTCTAAAATTCCCGTTTCGAATTTACTCCCATTGTGCAAAAAGTTTCATGTTAGATTTTGGTCAGATTTTTACGTTTCCTCCTTTTCTAATCATTCTTCCTTTTATTTTTCCATCCAACCTAATCTTCCCACGCGGCCTTGGTTTTACGATTTTCCTTCGCTTCACCGCTCCGTTATTGTTCCTATTATCCGTTTACGTCTGAATCATACTCTTCTTCCTTCCTCACGCTTTCGTTTTCATCTCGCTCTTTCCCCTTATTGCCCTCTTCATCCTGACGACGTAGCCGTCTGTGATCCTGACCATATCCTCTTTGAATGTCCATCTCTCGTGAACGAACGTACCTCTTTGTATTCCAATCTGCTGTCACTCAAACTCCCTACTCCTTATTGTGCCTCGTATATCTTATCGTTTCCGTCGATCTCAGTTGTTCCTATCCTCAGTTCCTTTATCTTATCAATAGCTGACCGAATCTACATTTAACTGATCCTTCTCCTTCCTTTCGTTTCTGGGCGAAGATCCTTTGTTGATATGCCCAAAGGGGGGTTAAAAAAAAAAAAAAAAAAAAAAAAAAAAAAAAAGCTCACAATGGGGGGGGGAGCATTGCCTTGCCAAACCCCCCTGGAAACTTGTTATAATAGCAGCAAGACAGTTTCTTTCTTCTTTTAAGAGCTGTCTTTTTTTTTTTTTTTTTTTTTTTTTTTTTTGTGTGTGTGTAATCTACTCGTTGGCCATGTATAACTGCCAGGGTCATTACGGCACAACGAGTATCGGAGTCATTACAATTTGTTTATTAAATTATTTCGGTTAAGGAAGATTAGCATTGTCTGAACCTGTTCTGGACGGTTATCTAAAAGAAGGTGTAGTGGTTCGTCCTTGATTATTGTTAAGTTTTGACATTGTTTCAGGATGTGTTCCACCGAAGGTAGCACTGCTGCATTACAGAATGGGCAGGAAATCGGTGGAGGGGCTCCCTGGAGGACATGGTTGTGAGATATCGATGTGTGTCCCAGTCTCAATCTATTAAGGGCAGAGAATTCTTTTTTGGACATTTGGATCGGTGGCCACCAAGGATCAACATTTGGTTTAATATTCCTTAGGAAAGTTGCATGTTGGGACCAGGATGAGACCCAATGTTCTTTCATATTTTTGTGGAAGAAGGGAGTGATTTCTGGTGGTGGGACATTGGGTGGCATAGGGACAGACAACATTGACTTGGCGGCCCGGTCTACACATTCGTTTCCGGGTATTCCAACATGTGCCGGCACCCACAAGAAGCCTACTTGTATCCCCTCTTGGGTAAGGCGATGTGCTGTAGATCTTATTTTATAGACTAATGAACTGGTTATAGTAAGTGACTGAATAGTTTGAAGGGAGGCCAGTGAATCTGTGATAATTATGTATTGTTTGTTCTCAGATTTACAACACGCACATGCTTCCAATCCAAAGAGAATTCCGTATAGCTCGGCTTCTAATGCGGAGCTGTCATCATGTAGCCTCACTGCTTCGGCTTCACCTGAGATTAGGTAGGCACATGCTGTGGGAGTGGACAGTGTGCCAGCGACATTTGCTTTAGCTCCATCTGTATAAACGTGTGTATCATGTGTGTAAGTTTGTATTTTTTCGATACTTTTTTGGCGAGCTGTATATTGGTCCTCGTTAGATGTACGGTGGATAAAGAGTGATAAGTCTACCATCAATGGGGGGTATTCCCATGGTGGTTCTTTTGGGAACAGGAGGAGATCTGGATTGTATTTGATGTTTTTTTCAGTCAAAAAATTTAGAATATTAGGTATTGGATCATTTTGAAAGGCTGGAGGAGGAATAACAGTGCTCCTCGAAGAGAAGTGATATTGTTGGTACCAGTATAGATGATCACGGGAGGTGTAGAAGTCAAATATATAGGATAATGGCGGAATTCCTGATAGCACACAGACACCCTGCGTGGGAGATGTTCGATGCGCCCCAAGGATGGACCTTAAAGCAGCGTGATGAATTGATTCAAGTGATTTTATGAGCTGCTTACTAGCCGAATAGAACACCTGGCAGCCGTAGGTTAATCTGCTTAGAATAAGTGATCTGTATACAGATAGAAGTAGTTTTGGATTATTGTTATATTTATGATGTGATAAACATTTTAGGATAGATATGATTTTATTACATTTGCGTTTGAGTTCTTTAATATGAGGAGACCATGTCAGATGGGAGTCAAATGTTAGACCCAAGAATTTAGCTGAGGATGTGACTGGAAGAGGAAGTCCATTTAGGGGTAAGGGAAAAATCATGGTTTGGGTTTACTCGACGACTTTTCTGGAATTTTACACAAGAAGTTTTATTTAAGGAGAAAGTAAGGCCGTTACTTTCGGTCCACGAATATAACCTATTGATTGTGGATTGTAGTATAGATTTGGCGTTGGAAGGAAATTTTGATGCTAAGGATATATTGAGGTCGTCTATAAACAATCGGGATGTTACCGGCGGCTGTATGCAGTCCGCCACATCATTTATGTATAGGATAAAGAGTGTTACACTTAGAGGAGAGCCTTGAGGAATACCATTCTCTATTAGGACAGGAGAGGATACAGTTGAGCCAATTTTTACTTGAATGTGTCTGTTTGACAAATAATTCATTATATAGTTGCCCATATTGCCTTTTATATTGGCGTTCTTCAGCTTTGTAAGCACTTTATATCGCCATATCCGGTCGAATGCTTTCTCTATGTCAAAAAAGACAGTATAGAGAGCTTGTGACCTCTTTTGGGCTTCAAGTATTTGTCTTTTTAGGCTCAGGAGATGTAACATTGGGGATTTTGATTTGCGACCTCCAATTTGTATTGGGGAGAGAACGTTTGAAGATTCTAGGAAAGAGGATAGTCGTCTGTTCACCATTTTTTCCATGATTTTGGAGAGTGAAGATAGTAAGGAGATAGGTCTGTAATTTTGAGGAATGAAGGTTTCTTTATTAGGTTTGAGGATAGGAATAATTAAAGCTGCTTTCCAGGATTTTGGGATGGAGGAAGTTGTCCAAATTTTGTTGTATACGTCAAGGAGTAGTTGTTTAGCTAGATTAGGTAGGTATCTGATCATGAATGGATGAATGGAGTCGGCTCCAGGTGCACTGTTTTTTAGCTTTTTATCGAGCTGGTAATTTAGTTCAGACATTGAAAAAGGATCATTGTATTTTTCTTTTTGATCTGGAGGAAAGGATATTTTTTGCTCCTCTAGTCTCGCTTTGTGTTCTAGGAAGGAATCGGTGTAGGATGCTGAGGAAGATACTTTAGCAAAATGTTGCGCAAAGGCATCTGCCACTTCTTTGGTGTCTGTGAGCAGGACATTGTTAATGAGTAAGGAAGGGGTAGTTGGAGGACGATAGTTACCACACAACGACTTGATTCTTCTCCAAACCACCGTCGCAGGCATATCTTTTGAGATAGATGATACAAATGCTGTCCAGCACTCCTGTTTTCTCATTTTGATAAGTAGCCTGGCTCGAGCTCTAAATCTTCTGAATTCAATCAGGTCTGTAAGTGACTTCGTTGTTTTATACTTCCTCAATGCTCGTTTCCGTTGTGCGATCGCCATTTTGATTTCGGGGCACCACCATGGTACTCGCTTTTTCCGAGAAGCTGTTGTTGTTTTCGGTATTGTTGCTGTCGCTGCTTCATTCATCGCGTTGATGAGAATTTTCAGATTTTCCTCTACCGATTCCGTTTGAATTTTAGGGATAGTAACCTTTGTTTTGTAACCCTTCCAATCTGCTTTATGGAATGCAAATTTTTTTGTTACCTGGGCTGAGTGCAATTTTTGCGACTGGTGGGGAAAGCGTATGAAAATAGGGAAATGGTCACTTGAACACAGATCACCATGTACATCTATGTTCAAGTGAGGAAATAGTGAAACGGATGCAAATGCTAAATCTATTATTGAAAAAGTGTTATGAGTTGTATTGAAATGTGTATGTGATGGAGGAGGGAGGAGTACCAGGTCACTATTACGGATGCTATTTGAAATCATATTTCCTCGTCTATTTGGCTGTGTTGAACCCCACTCAGAAGAGTGGGCATTGAAATCTCCCAGTAATAACACTGGGTCTCGCAGTTGAAATAGTAATGTATCAAAGTCTATTTTGGTTATGTTTGTAGCGGGTGGGAAGTAGCAATTACAGATAGTAATGGATGAGAGCGGAAGGGACGGGATTTTCACCTTCACCGCTACCGCTTGAAACATGGTACTTAACCTTATTTCATGTGATGGAATCGCTTCATGCACTAGTATCGAGACTCCTCCACATGCTGCTTGTCCCTGTGTGTAGTCAGAGCGAAATATTCTGTAGCCTTTAATAAGTGGTGAATGGGAAGAGTTTAAGTGCGTTTCTTGTAAACAAATGATTATTGGATTGTAGTTATTAATGAGTAATCTCAGTTCGTCTATACGTTTATAAAACCCTCTGCAATTCCATTGCAGAATACTGAGATTTGCAGCCATTTTCTCTAATTATTGTTGACAGTGTTACTTAAGATGACTAGTTTTATATCTTAGTTTCAGGGTCATCCTTGCTAAGGAGAGGTTTTAATTTATTAATTATGCGAGTACATCTGTTCTTAAGTCCTACGCTGCCTAATAATGGTCTTACTTGAGAAAGCATGTGTAAAAGGTTATCCCTATCTTCTGTGAAAGTCAGTGCGTAATTAACAAAATCCTGACTTGTGGCCACCTGTCTTATGAATTCTTGAAATTCTTAATAGTCTAAGAAGAATGGAGTCTGGCCGCTAGTAAATAGATGTAATGTTCCTTCTGTTAATAGGTTAATATCAACTCCTTTGTTTGCTTCTTTAGAGGCTGGTTTGGCCGCATTGTCCATGACGTTAATTTCTACATTGTGCGCCGTAGAATTTTGATTTTCTAGGTTTATTCGCTTAGTAGCAGTTTTACTGTCTTTGAACTTTATACAAAACAGTCTTTTTATTTACTTCAATAATAAAAAATAGATACAATTATTTATTGGCAATAGTGAATTTTAATGAGTAGAGCAACAAACGCGATCTTCTTTTATTGATTTTAAGAAAAGGAGGAAAAATACCAAATGCTAAAAATTTTTGTAATTGGTATCTTTTGTGATAAACGCTGATAAGAGTGTTGAGCACTCACACAATGGGAATATTTCCCCTGTGAGACCCACAAAAAAAACCCCAAAAAACAGAGACTGTATATAGTCCTTTTTTTTTTCTTTTCTTTTACCGCTAATGTGTTTACTGCGAACAATTTCTTCTTGTCCTACTTAGTGCTTGATTTGTTGTAAATCGGTGTAGCATCGCGGTGTTAAGATACAATAAAATAAATAAAAAAGCGTTTTAAAAATAGCCTTTTATTTATGCACTTGAAAGAAGCATAAAATAATGTTATTAGTGTGCGACTACCAGATACGCATCTTAACATTAAAATCTGAAACTACAGAATATTCTGAAAAATAAAAGCGGGGGCCGCAGATTAATAATTAAATATTTAAATATTAAGAAAACGAAATACGAATTTGCTTCCGGCAAATAGCGCTCTTTCCAACAGTATATCCACATGCCGGGGGAAAGAAATATTTGTTTCCAAAAGTTCGAGCTTTCGGCGCCCCGAGAGTTTAATTTTAAAGTTGGAAACCCGGATGTTGCATAATATTGTATTGTCAGCTATAACAAGTATTTCTGCAAAAGGACACTTTTTTAATTTATCGGGAAGTAGGTGAAAAATCGTTCGCATGATTCCCCCCAGACAGACAGACAGACAGAATGATAGACAGAATAACAAAGCGAATTAAATAAAAAGCTATAAAAATAGCAATTTAATTATTTCGTAGGATTAAAAATCATGCCGGTGTAAGTGGGCTTGCCTAATGTTGGAAAGAAATGGAAAAACAATCAGAAAGAGCACTTCCGAACGATGCTCAGTGTTTGCGTAGGTATGGAATTTGGTGGCAAATGTGTGCGTTTCCATAACCAGGTATAGTCGCAGTCTTTTTACCGATCACTGAAAATTCAACTGGTTTTACGAAGCGAAAAAAGATATTAATTTCCTGGCTTCTATTTGTAATGAGATAATGGCTCGAGATGTCAAAAGACGAAAAAAACAAGTACTCTATTTACATGTAATTCTGTTAATGAACAGAGGTGATCGCTAAATTATCCGTAGTGTCGTACGAACGAAATGTGTTGACCTTTTCTTTATTAACGTTTACTAATAAAACGGTAAGTCTCATGATAATCATGGATTGTGACAATTAAACTTTTCATAATGGTACTTAAGGATCCCTAATAGGGATCTGATGAGAATGCTGGGGCCAGCTCCTTTCTACTTTTGGATTATCCGCCTTTACTTACATCCAGATAATTCTCTGCTCTAAGGAATATTTAATTTCAGATTAGGTACAAACTTGGGAGCGATTCGGATCCGGAACGAGACAAGTCTCGATAACCTATGACACCTCTAATTTAGTAGCCAAGCGCACCTTATCCACTACGTTAAATTTTACAATTGATATTCTTTAAATAGAATGAAATTGAATTAGTCGTGTTCGTACTAGTTTTCGATATTTGATTTTAGAAACTCGTTTTTCAAATAATTTATTTCAATATCACCTATTTCGTATTCAACGACAAGTCAGTGCGCAGCAAGATCTTTCAATACCGCCTGCCTGCTGCCTACCCCTAGTCAGTATAGAATTATTTACACGTAATATATCCGAATTATTGTTGTTGTTTTTTTTCATTTCAAACTGCGTCTTCTGGAGGTAGCCATTTGAAAAATGGAGTAGGTACGTCGTAGAAGAAATATCTCTATATACTTTTAGAGGGAAAAGTTGGAAAACACACGAGGAAAAATCGTGCTAATTCGCAAACAAATTAATTGTGAAATTTTCGTCTTGCGAAACAAAATATATGCTCACCGTATTGCGAATTACCTTCAAGGTAAAATTTGCTTGTTGAGCTCGAAATTGTTAAATGAACACAGCTACAACGTGACCAGTTAGGTTTTATTTACGTAATGAACGAGAGAAGTTTCTTTAGCTTTTGTTTGAAATTTTTCCGGTATTGCGCATTTACATATGTAAATGACCTTGAACCGGGAAGTACGAAGATTATTTAGAATTTCTCCTAACAGAAGTTGTTTTCATTCCCTAGGAAAATCAAGAAAAAAAAAACAAAATTGATAAAAAGGAATGACATAATTGCGGGTAGTGTTCTTTCAAATATGGAAATATGAAAGAGATTGTTACTAACTGGCAAGCGATTTGAAACAGAACATTTCATTATAGGAAAGATGAAGCGGAGGATACCACGGGATAGTTGATGATTTTATATTCTTCGAAAAGGCTGTTCACGGACACGTGTACGCTCGTAGAACTTCTTTATGTCGACAAAAAACCTGATAAGACGCCGAAAGATATTGCGTATAGCAGTGTGCCGAGCTAGCCTTTTCCGAACGATAGCTATTTGACTGGGCATGCACAGAAACGTTACATCTGGCAAGAAGAATCTGTTTTGGGGTGCGATTATAACAAAGTATTCCAGTTATTTCGGGGATGTAAACGAAACTAGCGAATAATCGACTGTTACGAGTATGCTTAGCAAACCCGTATTAAAACTGCGCTAATTAAATGACACATGGGAACTAAAATATCTGTGATTTTTAAAGCATTTTTTTTCTTTCTTCTTCCTTTGGTTACATATTAGACACTTCGAAGTTCTGGGGCCGTTACAAATCAGAGTGCACCAAATAGGTTATGTTAGGAAAAAATCGAAAAAAAATTTCAGTCGGTAAAGCGGCTAGAAGGGAAAAACAGGAATTCCAGTATGAATACTTCTTTTGAAAGAACGCAAAAAGGACAACCAGACAGAACATCCTAAAAGATGTGATCGTGAGTGATGCCCGACAATCGGCCGATTAGATTAATTTAGGTTGATGCGGACTTTATATCTTTCTCGGGATTCTTGCCTACTGATATGCGCGTTTTATAGAGCGTTAATTTAGAGGTACAGCGCCCATAAAGAAAAAAATCACCCGCATTGAAAGAATACAGTGCATATGAAAAGTATTACACAGATGCTGCAAAAAATATCGAAGGTACTGGATGTTCCTTTGTACATCGCCAGCAAATCATCAGCTATGCGCTTCCAATGGAATTGTCGGTAATGTCGGCCGAATTAATTGCGATCAAATTAGCCATCGAATCCGCCATAGATCAGAATTATGATCGTATTATCGTATTCACAGACTCATTACAGGCCGTCAATGGGATTAATGAATGACATGCTACCCTGAAAAACCCGATTGTTCAACAGATACATTACTTGGGTATTAGCTCGACTATGAACATAGTAATATGTTGGCTACCAGGACATTCAAAGATAAGTGGAAACACCACAGCCGACTTAGCTGCGAAACAAGCAATAGGGAAATCCACATTATTATCGGTTGCAGTCCCAAGGAAGGATCTTTACAAAGTTACGAAAACCCAGTTTCAGCTACAATGGAGCCGTTCCTGGGAAGAATTGTCGCTTGAAAATAAGCTGAGAAGAGTCAAGCCTACTACTGCGCCTTGGAACATCATCATGGCATCAAGACGTGACGACGTTGTATTAACAAGACCGCGCATCGGCCATACAGCACTAACGCACAAGCACCTTTTGGATCGTGCCGACGCTCCACTCTGCCAATACTGTGGCCAAGGTCCTTTAACAATAGAGCATATCCTTTCCGACTGCACCCAACACTCAATCTATCCCCATACTACTATCCAAACTGCCTTATCCGATGATCCCCATGAAATCAGAAAAACACTATCTTTCCTCAAACAAAATAATATCTATAGCTTAATTTAATCATATCTTAATATTTGGTGTCTTTGGCCACAGTAGCAGTACACGGCACCACAAAAAAAAAAAAAAAAAAAAAAGTTAATTTTTTCATTTTTAAAATATATTTTTCTTAGAAGGATTAAATGAGACTAGTGTAAATAGTTTTTGTTAATGCATTCAATGTAATTTAATCATAAACAATTCAAATGGTTATATTAAAAAATTGTTTAACACAAAATGTATAGAATGTCATGAATTAGCCAACTTCAATGTTATTGTTAAATCTTTTGAAATTATGTTGGAATGGAAAGGTGATTCTTTAATAAAAGTTTTGTTATTATCAAATAGGATTTTGCATATTGATTTCAAGGCCAATGTAATTTCGTTGTCAGAGAAATTTAAACTGTAAATGTAAGTAAACCATTATGAATGATAAATTTAAATAAACATTCTACAAAAATTATAATAGAGAATTTAACTGATACTTTGAATTTAAGAAAAAATTTGAATATAAAGTAAAATTTAATAAGATATTTCAGAAAACTGCATGTTAAATTTGATTGAACAGCTCTGGAATTATTTAAAAAAATATGAATTACAGAGTTTTGCTTTATGTACCAATATTTGATGTAGCACTATTCAAGATGTAAGATTTGATTTTAATGAAGATTTAATGGAGACATTTTTAAATTAAATGTAGTAATGCGAAAATTAATAATAAAATTAATGACAACGAAAAACATGTTTTAATCGAAAAATTAGCGACTCATATAAAGCCATCAACAAATTTTCCTCTTTTAATGGAGAAGAAATTAACATTTCAGTTAAAACTATTGATAGTTCAACTAAATTCAAAAAAAAGAAATGGATGATGAAAATATTCTTCGTATTCTTTATTCTCGTAATATAATTGAGCATATTTTTGAATTCAATCATTTGTCATACCTTTGGCTTTAAAATGGTATCAATAAAAACTAAATGCAATTTAAAACAACAGAAATGAACAAAGGACTGTAATTTACTAAACCTTTAAACAAAGTATGCAAGTATCCAATAACAAGTTCCCCAGTAAAATATATAGTGATGAAGATGAGGTATTTTCAGATAACACAGTAGTTTTGTACAGTACCAAACATTTTTATCTATTCCTTAGTGATTGTTCGGAGTGTTCTTATTATTAATTTTCCTTTAGCATTATTTTCTGTTTTATTTTCAAGTCCTAGTTTAGCGTGTCATTTTCTTAAGTTCTTTTTCTTTTTCGTCCTTTGTATTTCTTTGACTTTTTGACGGCTTCCATTTTTTTGTTAATACATTCTTTTGATCTTAATTATCTACGACAACTATCACGCCTTTATTAGCTTGACCTGTATGTAAATGAGTAATATCTACGTGTGTAATGGAATTTTACAAATCAATTTTAAAAATTTGAAAATTTACATACGTATTCATTTTGGATAGAAATTCAATAATTTCTCATAATTTTTTCCCGATGTCCTGATCAGGATCATCAGAAAAAAAAAAAGAAAAACAATGACCCCTTCTACAAGTACAAACATGATGATAAGTGCAGTGTCCTTTGTTTATCAAAAACTTAATATAGTTCAAAACCGATTTCATAGATGTCGCTAAGTTATTTTTAATACGCTTTTTTGTTCTATTAAACTTTACCTTAGGTTAAATGTATGTATTTATAGTCTAATGCTGCTATTTTTTTACGAACCACGGTAAAGTAATTAAAAGGTTCAATAACAGAACTTTAAGCAACGAAAGAAAATTATTCTTAAACCTTACGTCTAACGGTCAGATAATATAAATAGCGTACGAAAGCACAACATATAATTTGAGAATAGAAATCCCAAGTCCTATCTGGGATAATACAAGCCAGTATTTGTATGCGTTGTTGACTTCATGGGAGGTATGCCGGCACGATGAAAAGAGGGTGTTACTTCGCAATAGGGTAGTGCTAATAAGAATGGTAAAATTAAGGAAAGAAAATAACGACTTTGGAGGCGAGTGTTGAGAGAAATTATAAATCGGTTGTAGCGTTTGGGATCAAAAATAATAAAGCCGAAGAATTTTAGGTAGGCCACAAAGATATGAGAATAAAGTAATTCACAACAAATTAACTTTAATGTAAAAGAAAGCGTGGGGTGCTTACTACGTTTATAAAATAACTCGACTCATAAATAGTTCAAAAATAAAAGAAAAAGTATAAACAATTGATATCAAACGCATCCCACGTTTTCTTTTACATTAAAGTTAATTTGTTGTGAACTACTTTATTCTCATTTTGAGCTTATTAGAAAAACTTAAAATATATTTACTTGAGAGATTTTCATCACTGTTGAATATTATCTTTATATTTAAAAATTATTTTTTACTTTTTAGTTCACACTGGTATAAAAGCGTTTTTTTTTTTTAGGTTTTTTTAACTATAATTTTTTTTTTGTAACAGGATTTTTAAAACACGCAAAAAGGTGTCTGGATTTTATAATTACCTGCAGTGTAAAAATGATATAGCCATTGGTATGTACACATATACACATATACACGCCTATCACCCACACACACACACACACATCTTATATATATAAAAACGAAGCGACTGTATGTTGTGACTGTAAAACTCGAAAAGTAGTGGATGGATTGACCTGAAATTTTTACGCAACATTGCATTTCTATATAAGAGTGTTTGTATATACTTTTTATCCCTAACTTCCTTCAGGAATGGGAAATTCTAAGCGTTTTGAAAAATAATGCTTTCGGCATTACAGAGAGGAATTGCAGAAAAACGTACCATGACTGTATATGCGGAAGAATGTATAATCGCATAAGTGTGTGCAAATACAAATACGCGGCGACAGTCTCTGAACAGGAATAAGATGAGTGAGAAAGAATACATATGAGTGAGAAGAAGGTGCGTTGCAACAGGTTCATTGCAAGGAAACGATCATCATCGTCGAGCAAGCGAACAGGTTGATGATGCTAGAAAAAAAAAACTTTTCTTTACGACATTGTTCATGATTTCGAAGGGTGAGTGCTGGAGAAAATTGAACCGCATGTCATTTGAAATTGTGATTTGCACTGTGTACGTTGTCTTTTTCCAAAATGTTTGTCATTTTTTCAACAGTTTTTTTTTTTATTTAAGTGCGCATAGTAAAATAACGCATAAAATACGAGAAAACGGAATATTCATGTTGGCGATGCAGGGTAAAATACAGGCAAAACCGATCAGACGAAGGAAAAGATTGGAACTAATAGCCACTAACATACCAGCCAACTCAACAAGTAAAAATCCGAAAGAGATTATAATGTACGCCAGAGATCGAAAAATATACATAGATGTACACAATCTCTTGATTCAGGAGATGCGACGTCGACGACGACGACGAGTAAAAAATATGCAACATCGATAATAAATTAAATGAATAAAATATACCATATTTGAAAAATCAGGTTAATAAATTTGTATGAAAAAAAAAAAAAATCACAGAGAAAATGTAATGGAGAAAAAAATGTAATTGAAAAGTACAATAAAAAAATAAAATTAAAATAGAGATCAAAATATAAAATTGTGACGTAAAATAAATAAGCCTAATTTAAATTATCGGAGAATGTATGAAATGATAACGACATATAATCAAATCACTTCTCATCAAATCAATTTTAACCTTTCATCATCTCTTTTTCCTCTTTGTTAATTTTTTTTTTTTTTTTTTTTTTTTTGAAACACAATTACGAACTAAAAGATTAATATACGGTCACACCTTCATTTTTACCAAGTACCTTGAAAATTCCGGTGGTGTTAGATATAAATAAGTCATTCACCTTTGTAACTGCATGTATCTATTTAAATGATATTTGTGCAGATGTATACTCTGTCTATAGATTGTAATTAACTAAAGGGATTCACATTAGATAAAGTAACATAATACATAGCCGAAAATATAAACATGTAATTTTCTTTAAAATTTCAACGCGATTGCTTGAGCGTTTTTAAACAAAAATCAAAAATCAAGTGTGCAATGGCTCACAAGAAGTCATTGGAATCATTAGATCATGCACCGAAAGACTTGCTAAATAATTAGGTTCCATTTGGTGGAATATTTGTGTTACTATCCGGTGACTTCAGACAAACGCTTTCAGCGATATCTCGCTCAACACCAGCTGATGAATTGCATGTTTGATTAAAATATTTAACTTTTTGAAGCACAGTAAAAAAAAAATCATTTAACAACGAATATGAGACTCCAAAACCATGCAACAGCTGCCATATTTTCAAGACATTTGCGTTCCATAGTATACCAGGTGGTTTATATACATTGACTATCGTCAAGTTATCTACTTTCATAGCAATATTGAAACAGTTACTTCGAGTTGATTTCTCTATAACTTTTATCTGTGAGGTCAAACCAATTCTTATATATGTAGCCAAAACCATATTTTGGGTGAGAGATATGGTCTGCGATCTTATTTCCCTGAACGCTTCCATGAGCAAAAAGGTCCGAATCTTTTTCAGTATGCGTCTCCTGAAGCACGATAACATCAATCTTATTTTCATGGGCTATACTTGCCGAACATTCTGTTTTGCTTCTTGAAATTCCTTCTACGTTTAACTGCAATATCCGGAGACTGTTCATGATGCACTTAGTCCGGTAGCCCTTATAAGGGCTGCTTCGATGACAACTCATTGATTTTTCTTTTTAAGTCTTTGCTTAACCGACGATTGAAGTGGTGTAGTTAGCCGTCTAACACTCGTGCTAGACGTTTCCAGGAGCACCCGCGCTATAAAATTACCGTACTATTGTTGTTGTTCGCTTGTTTCGCGCTTCGTGGAGGTCTATGAATTTGCACCCTCACACTTACCGTTAGAGGATATAAATGAACTAAAAGACGGAGCCATAGACTGGTTAACAAAATTAAGAGTTATGTATTATTATTTACCACATTTCTTATATAACCGACGATTATACGATAAGAAGAAGAAGAAGATTACGCATATGATATAAGACATGTCAGTAACTTAATACTACCAAAATTAGTGATTATACCGCATTAAATAATCTTAGGTAAATGTTAACTACATAAAGAATATGTTTATATTTATTTTTTCTGCGCTTTATTATTGTTGGTAATCCCTCGTACTCTCTAATGTTATAATATCGCTGTAATGGATTAAGTTAGTTTAACCGTGCTTCTGGTTACAGTAGCGATATATGGCACAGTATACATAAAAAAAAAGTTTTCTTAATTAGTTTGAAAATAAATTTTTTTAAATTTTACAAGTAATAAATGAATTCTTATATGTATTATTATGTTTATATTAGATTTATATGCGAGGTGTGACAATTGTATTCGTATAATTGTTTCATAGCGTAACTTGTGGCAACACTGCGGTGGTGCTCGCGGTCTCGTTGAAAAGAGGGGCCATTTCTGAGTCCGTATATTTAGTTTTCATAACGCTAGCGCGTATATCTCGTGTTCTATGGTCGTTTAAACAAAGTAAGATTTTTACACGTGTCGAGAAAATGTGCGATGTAAATACTGAGCAACGTATCGTGATCAAATTTTTGGTCAAACGCGGAGTAAAACCGCCGTCGGAAATCCTCGTATAATAATAAGACGTGTTCAAGGAAGACGCTATGAAACAACCGACTCTGTTTTCAAGTGGGCTAAGCGGTTTAAAGACGGCCGTGAATCAGTCGAGGACGATCGCGCTGCGGCGGTCTCTCTATCGCAAAAACGGCGGCAAATGTTGAACGTGTGCGCATGCGCGTGCTGCAAGACCGTTGAGTGAGTTTTCGAATGTTAAAAAAGATATTTATCTTAAAGGTAAACAAATAAAACAAAAATCACAATATTATTAAATGTATTAAAAATCGCTGACTAGTTTCGGCTACAACAGAGCCATAATCGTAGCTTTTGTAATAATAACATTAAATTGGTAAACACAATTACTGATAAATATCGAATAAGTTATCACAACTGTATGAATATGAATCAAAATGTTAAAAAAGAGTTAAACATCAACCGCGAGACCATTCGGCAGATTTTAAATAAACATCTAGGGATGTGCAAACTGTGCGCCAAGATGGTTCCAAAACTGCTCACAGCTGAGCAAAAAGAGCTCCAGAGATCCATCTGTCAGGAAATGATTGATCGAATTGACGCTGAAGGAAAGAGTGGATGTCGTCAATCATCACAGGGGACGAGTCTTGGTGTTCAAATATGACCCTAGGACCGAGAGACAGATCATGCAGTGGATGGAGAAGGGTGGGGAGTGTTCGAAAAAAGTTCGCATGTCCAAATCAAGAGTCAAGTCTCTACTGATCGTTTTCTTCGACATCAACAGCGTTGTTCATCACAAATACGTTCCCGCAGGCCAGACAATCAATGCAGCATTCTACATCGAAGTTTTGAAACGGTTACGACCCCGAATGTATCGCGCACGACCCGAATTGGCCGAGAATGGTTGGGTGCTGCATCACGACAACGCTCCAGCACACTTGTCCTTCGCAGTGCGCCAGTTTTTGATGCTCCACAGCATCCCCACGCTTCCGCACCCCACTATAGCCCGGACCTGGATCCGTGCGACTTTGATTTGTTCCCTCAACTCAAAAGTTACTTGAAAAGAAACCGATACAACGGCATTATGAAGTCGAAAGTGTCATGACGAGGGTCGTGATTGACTTATCTTTTGCGGGGGTTTGCGGGTGCTTCCAAAAATGGGCTGAACGTTAACGGCGGTGCGCTAACCTCGGAGGAGACTACTGTGAAGATGTTTAGAGTAAGTTTCCCCCTACCCCTATTTTTAGACCTTTCAGGGCAAAATTCTATGAGTACAATTGTCATACCTCGTATATTACCTTCTTTGCTCATTGTGATTACTAAATAATTACGTCAGAAATGGAGGAAACAGTAAAAGTAAGAAATAATGAGAATGAAGAAAGAAGGTAAATGGTAGAAAGACCTACTAATATATAAAGAGGTAATTTTTGTAAGTTTGGATGTAGGAAGTAATCTCCGAAACTACTCATCCGATTTCAAAAATTCTTTCACCAATGTTTAGAATGAACTTTGAGGGAGGACATAGGCTATATATTATCCCGTTAAAATAAAAGGGCTTTTCGTGGTGACCAATTTTTCATATTATCCCGTTAATCCCGTTAATTCCGTTAAAATGAAAGACGACCCAAAAATGGTTGAGCGATGGATCACACTAATATTATAAAGAGGTAATGTTTATAAGTTTGGATGTCAGAAACTACTCATCCGATTTCAAAATTTTATATGATTTTTGAATAAAATTACTTAATTGAGGAGAGGAGTGATATAATTTTGTATATTGAGTTTTTACTGATACTCTTACAGTCACGAATTGAGTTCCACGTAGGCGTAATTTAACAAATAAAGTAATTTTTTAGTACCGTATTTCACGCAGGCGGAGATAGTTCGTTATAAAGAGTGAGTGAATTTTTAATTGAACGAAGCTATTAGTTGTTAACTTTCATTAGATCTTAGCATTCATATGTCATAGAGGGGCCGGGAATCTTACGCTGAACGTGAGAACGGTTTACTGTTGGAATGTAAAAGGCATATTTCTCAGAGAGAAAAAGAAATAATGATTTTAATTGGAGACTTATTTCTAGCTCGACATCATCGCAAGATAGCGCTGTAAAAAATATTTAATCCGTATCAATATTGATGAGTATACTAATTTAGCAAAATAGATGGACTCTGGTTACTGGCTTCAACTGTTCTAGGGAATTATGTGGATGTTTATTTTATACTGGGTCATTTTTAACCCGGCGATAGTAGTAAGGGTTAAACCACTGTTTGTGGACGTCCAATGTAGTAATATTTTTTTCGTGCAATTAAATTATTTTATTATCAATTACTATGACTTTCTCAGACATATTAACGACTAATAAGAGTATTTTTTGCATAAATATAATAAAAAGCTCCTTTGGAATATTAACGCTAATTGCAAAGTGTAGAGCTTTTTAGGAGTCTGCTACTTTTAGGAGTAATTTTAAAATTCCGTAGCTTCAGAGGAAACCATGTTACTCTGTCTCTCCGATGTTCTTTATTATTTTAATACTGTAGCAGTAGGAAGGAAATGAAAGTTGTTTACACTCGAAATAGTCGAAAACTGAAATAAGTGGTACGTGCATACACATACACTTCGGTGTTGAGTGTAAGTTCGTTTAAGAAGAAAACTGGCATTTTGGAAATTATACTTGGGAATTTCTCGGAAGCAACTGTGCTCGCACACGGCCCCAGCTCTGCATGTGTGCATGTGTGTGTACGATTAAAATTGAACAAAGTTAAACTATTACTAGCAGTACAGTATTCTTCTTCGGAAGTTTTGGCGAATGATGGCCGGTTGCGGGAGAGGGAGGTTCCGCTGTTTTAGTGGATTTATCGTGCAGTTGGCGACAGTTGGTCGTTGTTCGGCATTCTGTTGTTGCTAATAATTTATTATCCATTTTCCAGAAAGTTAACATTTCGCTTTGCCGCCCGATAGACACACGGACACAGGCGTAGTTCCAAACCGTTTACTGGTCATGTCGCATCTAAATAATATATTCCAACACACACCAAGTTAATCGACCTATCGATTGTATCGATATTTTAATAACATCTTTATATAGGCCACAAGTGAGTTTCATGTTTCTTTTCCTATTTTTTTTTTTTTGTTTTAAGGAAAACTAGGCGAATACCCTTCAAGGCCGTGTATAGAATCTTTTAAATCTCTACCATTTCTATTAGTCGATAGCGTAAGTTACACATATTCATGACCCAAAGAGTATTAACAACTGGCGGATAAATGCCATACAGAACACAAAAGATCCGTGACGTCGTCAGTAGTGGAATCGATGGGTTATCACCTAATTTTATGAAAATTAAGTTTATTCCGCTGCTGAAAATTATATTCCAACTCCAGGCGCAATTATAGCTCTATCAGCTGACAATTTACTACATTTTTTCATCGCATTTGTATTATGCAATTCAAAGAGAAACAAAATGATTTTTTTCCGTATTACATTTTTGATTTCATTTTAAACTCAGCGTGTGGTATATACCGAATTTAAAAATATATTTCAATTTAATAGTTTAAACTGTTTTAGGTGCAAAAATCCCTTTTCCAGCGTACATGAAACAAAAAATTTAAAACAAAATATGTAAGTAATTATTTCAAACTCATGTTTTAAGGCTTTAATTATTTAATAAAAATTCGCAGAAAATAAACACGACGAATACGGAGGGGGGAGGGATAATTACACTTGAAAAATTTTACTACGAAATATATGTCAACATCTGATAACGTCGATTTTGGCTTTTAGTTGTTTTGATTTTTCCGGTCTTTTTGATAAGTATGCGATGCGAATTTGTTTTGCACTTCCTTCAATATTGCTGCATTACTCATTTTTCTCAAATTAGTTTGGATTACTTCGTCGTCGGACAAACCGCATACAAAGAGATGAAAGTTGTGGAAACTGTGAAGAAACTACATCTCAGTCTGAGTTCGAGTGTCAGCATTTCAAAAATATATATGTTCTACGCATAATGCTAATCAACATGACTTGGTGGCATTATATCACCTACAGTTTCGACAATATCCGAGACCATCAAAGATGTAAATAAAGTGATACGGTGCTTTTAATCGGGTAGAGGAGTAGAAGTCATTAAGCTGATCATAAAAGATTTATATTTTCACTGTAACAAGAGTGAACTGACATGCGGTGTCAACGCCAGAAGAACTGATGAACAAGATAAGTTGTTTTCATCGTTAGCAGAGCACTAAAGATCTACCGCTTACTAATGTGGACACAGAAAGGTATGCTAGACGACTATGTATAACGTATTTCTGAGAAGGTTCTACCGGTTCTAATCAAGGTTTGTTACACGTTAAGAATTGTAAGACACTCGTACATACTAGATGCTTGTTTTTTTTCAGTTTGTTATCAGTCGAATCGATTTTATTTATTTATTTGTACTTACAGTATAGGATTTGCAGGAGTGGTAATGACAGTTGAATATTTTCGTAGATAACTGTTCTGCCGTGGTTCCCGCCACGATACTGGACGCTACATCCACATTTGTGCAGCCCCTTGGCAATTATATTCGATGATGTGTAGAAGTCTACCAAATGAGTGCTCTCGGATGCTGACCTCCCAAACCCTCCGTTGGTTCATATACATCTAATAAACACCATCTCCTATTCGAGTTTTATATCTGAACATACAACTTTGAGAATGATTTAGTATACAAAGGAAATAAAACTGATATTTTCCCTACAGGATTGCAACTAGAACTGCGGTGTATTATAATACTACGGTGAGGTTATACGTGCTTTACTTCAACTCCCCCTACTTGAACATCTAACAGGCCGATTGATGCTATCGGTCACAGTTCTATGCGCATCGCTGTATTCTAATTTTTTATGTCTATTATCTGTTTTATGAAATAAGTGAGAAAAAATATAAATCAGGTTGCATCATAAAGAATTAAAAATAAATAAATAATACAAACTAAGAAGGTATAACATCCCACAGCTTCTGGCTCCGCAGTTGCCATTCAAGAATTTAATTTTCTTATTAATTCCTCATTTCCTCTTCATTCCTTAATATTTACTGATGGTTCCAAGAGTTCATGCGGAGTAGCTGCTTCATTTTTCTTCCCAGCTAGTAATTCCGCTTAATCCTTCAGGTTGCCGGCTTTTTGCTCCATCTTCTCCGCGGAACTTTATGCCATTCTTCGAGCCGTTATATTTATTTCCTCAACTCGTTCCTCTGATATATACTTTATTATTTCGGACTCCAAAAGTACTCTTCAAGCTATATCCTCTGCCTTTCCCTCATATTCCTTCGATTTTATAGTTTTCCGTATAGGTTCTCTCATCTATAGTCTTTCCATTTCCGTCGACCTGCTTTGGGTTCGAAGTCATGCGAGTATTAATGGTAACGAGACGGTGGATTCCTTAGCACGCTTAGCGTTACACTGTCCACATTTTCTTAAAAAGATTCCTGGTATACTTCCCCTCTTCAAAATAATGCATGTCAGACTTTGGTCGGATGTGTATCCTAGCTCCTTTTCCAATCCTAACTCATTTTACCTTTCTATTCAACCTAGACCCCCTTCCTGTTCTTGGTTCTGTTATTTTTCTACTCTTAAACGTTTTTTCGTCATTGCTATCTGCCGTCTGCGGTTCAATCATACTTTGCTCCCATCCTCACGGTACCCTTCGCTCTTTCCCCATCCCCTTATTGACCTTTGCATTCTGGCGACTGTTCTTTCGTTTGTGATCCTGACCACGTACTGTTTGAATGTTCCAGTCCTTCCTCCGAACTTAATGTCCTGTACGTTCAGCTATTAAAGCTGAATTTTCCTACTCCATATAATGCTTCCTATATTTTAGTTTTGCCGTCATCCAAGGTGGTTCCTATTCTTGTCTCTTTTCTGTCATCGATTTCTGACCGGATTAAAATTTAATCTCTAATCTAGTCCAACTGTCCTGGGTAGCTTCCCTTGGTTGGCCAAGCCAAAAAAAAAAAAAAAAAAGAAACATCCCACAGCTAGAACGGATGGTTTATAGAAAATTATACGAGTAACTTTCATTTTAAACTCTATCTATATCGGGGAAAAAAGGCGTGATAATGACCATAAGAGTTTCATTTTTAAAAAAATTATTTTTCAGTTCGGGAAAAATAAAATAACCGTACTGATGAGAAAAAATATTTGCCAAAATTTTCTAAAGTTATAATATTTGTACATGATTTACCGATGTTTTGTGAAATTCTCGGGAGAGGGGAATTCAAAAAATTCCAGTCATACCTTTTAACCAACCGGCTCTTGTTGTGCACACTTAACTTGTAATTTTTTTTCTCATACGCTCCATATTTTTATAATCATTTTTCTTCGGTTTTTTTTGTACGTGGTTATACCCCTTTTACGGATTGTGCGCTATCTTTGGATTTTTTTTTTTTACCCCCCTTGGGTTTGCTACCAAAGAGCATTAGCCCAATAGAAATTATATTTTTATTCTGTCGACAATGGAATTAAGGAACACCCTTAGAACGGGAACAACAGAGAGAATAGGTAGAGAAAGAACATAAGAGGCGTTGAAAGGTGCAGGAAGACCAAGCTTTAAAAGATGATAATAAAGTAACTCACGCTCGCGAGATAAACCGGAACACTCGAAGAGCACGTGATTCGCATCACAAACATACTGGGAATCTTCAGGATCCAATGGACAAAAAGGAGATGCAGCCAAAGAAAAGCGATTTAGTGAAGAAGGAAGGAGACTATGCGAGAAACGGAGCCGAGATAATTTAGTAATTATGGACCGACGCAAACTGGGAAACTCATAGAAGCAAGGACGAGGATGAGAAACAAGATTAATCAAGAGATAAAAGGAATTAGGATGAGCGAAAAGATTGGCTTGTTTTTATTAGGTCGTTAGCTTTTTTATTGTAGAAATTATACTCTTACACTTTCCTGTAACATTGTATATTATATGCCGATACTAATCGTTTGCAAAATTACTTTTTTTTTTAAAACATCAAAAATAGGTAATACATGAAAAAAATAAAAATGTAAAATCTGTAAGAACCTGGTTTAACAACAATTAGTAAATGACCACAAAAACTAGATATTCGCCGATGATTTCTCTTGGCTAACTTTGAATACTTCCAATTTTTCATCACCACGGTTGGTCTCATCATTGACCCCGCTTTCTTCAAGACAGTCGCAGTCAGTTTCGGACATTTTTAATGCCATCTTGACAAAGATAAACGCTCCAGATATATTGGCACTTAGGTTCTCGAATGCATTAATTCCACCGTGGGATGACAACCCAATCAAAATAGATCTCTCAATACTATAAGAAGGGATTGCGCATCCATTGATCAAGTAGAGGAAAACATTCGGACACGAACCTCCGGCTCGTCTGTTTTCTATACCGACGCTTCTAAATTCGATACGTTTGTTGGCTGCTCAATCGTCTCCGATGATATCACTATAATCCGTTATTCACTTCCGGAACCGTTTTTCATCCTATTCGCTGAACTAATATTATGATATCTGGCTCGCTGTCGATTTCCTCATGAAATCTGACTCACACCAATCGTCCGTAGTGTGTTACTCTCTCAGTACTCAACGCTTTGTCCAAAATGTGTTCAGCCACGATCAACATCCGGTAGCCAAAGAAGTTCTCAAATTAATATCGTCGAGACCAGATCGAACAGTAACGTTCATGTGGATTCCTGCCCACGCTGGTATTCGAGGGAACAAACTGGTAGACACGGCTGCAAAGGAGGCTGCTGTGACTTTGCCGGTGCCAAGCGTTTCTTTTCCAGCAACCGATCTCAAGATCTAAATAAAATGTGGTTTAAAGGCTCTATGGCAGAGGAAATGGCAGCAAACATCACAAACGAATAAGCTTCGCTCGATCAAGTCGTCAGTATCACCGTAGAATATATCACTTCCAAATCGAAGGGATGATGTAGTCATCACCAGACTCCGATTGGGTCACACATGGCTCATCCATGAATATTTATTAAATGGAACGGAAGCTCCTCAATGTGCCGTGTGCAGTGTTATCCTCACCATTCACCATATCTTCACCGAATGCCCTTCATACTCCTTAGATAAGAAATTCTTCAACCTGTCTCCTTCCCTTCCCCTCATCCTTAAAGACAACTCCTCTTCACTGTCCAACTTAATTCTTTTCCTCCATAAGTCCGGACTCTGCTCACTAATTTAAACCTGCTTCTCCCCCTGTGCTTCTAGCCATAGTTGCTATACATGGCACGTAAGTCTAATTTAATAATAATAATAATAATAATAATAATAATAATAATACTAATAATAATAATAATAATAATGTAAACTTACTGATAGGAAAAATATACATGTATAATGAAGCCAAAATATAACTAAACCGCAAAATACGAGATAAAGTTAATTTTATTTAGGAAAAAAAGAGAAAAGGAGCAAAAATAAAGAGGAATTTAATATTTCGACAGATTTATGCTAGTGTAAATCGGTGCAGCGTGATAATGATGACTAGGACGTCCTGTTGACAAGAAATAGTACTTTTTTTTTCTCACGAATGGGCTAAATGAACATGTTGAACAGATAAAAATGGTGCCTATAATGCCTTTCATGTTAGGCCGCTCAACTCGTAACTTCTTTGTAACAACTTCAGCCGACCTTACCTTTGAATCACGGAAATGTATTTTGAATAAATGTTAACTATACTACTCGGCGCTGAATTAAGCCCATTCGGACTAATTGCAAAAGCAACTTAAACGACCCAATAAACAAAAAAGAGCATTCTTTTCATTTTTGCAAACAAGGCGAGAAGCGGTACGTCCAACTGTAAATCAATAGTGTCGTCTTTTTCGATTTTTTTTTTTTCAAAACAGTTTTCGGAAGCAGAACAGCAAGAGAAAAAAATATACATATTACAGAGCTTGAAACTGCGACAAAAGAACATGTTTTTTTTTTAAACCAAATAGAATTTTTTGCAAATTTTAAATTAGAATTTTTGTAAAAGGCAATTTTACTTTTTTCTTAAAATCTGAGAACTTAATGAAGAGCAACACAATCCTGAAACTGCAGAAAATATTACAAATGACGAAAATGAGTTACATTTTCATACGTATCTAAGCGGAGGAAATGAAGGTAGAAAACACAGGAACAACAGGAAATGAGGATAAAGGTGAAGACGTATTTGAGGGTAAGAAGATTGGTATTATAGTGAGCACTTATGAGAAAGAAGGGAGCACCTGAAAAAAATGTGGTTGGTACCGTAAATACAATTATGATCTACAAGACCACCGAACACGGAAACGAGATGCAACAATAGAAAATCGAAATAGAGCACAAGGAAAAAGATTGTAATTGCAACGAACATTGCTTATAGATAAAATGATGGCGCGATTATGATTGGGGAGAGACAGGAACTATAAGGCCCTGAAGAATGGTATGGTTGAATTTGGTGATAAAAGAAGTGAAGATTAAGAGAAAAAGAGGAAAGTATAGCACCAACCTATATTTTAAAGTGAACATGCAATAAAGCAAGGATACTGATCAGCCCTTAACTGCACTAGAATGTGCCGATAAGTTAACCTGCATTGTTGCCTGGAACACTTTAATTACCGGATATCCGAAGAAAATTGATTCGAATGGAACAAACTATCGACAATTGGACAATAATGGTGTGCATATGAACGAAATAATATGGTCTCAGGTAAAGGTGGTAAAAGAGAAAAGGAAATAACCAGATGGACGTTTCGAGAATCAGAAGAAATAAATAATTTGTTACCACGGGATGAAAGAGGGACCGGAATAGTCGCATAAGTTTCAGCCGTGAAAATGGCAAAAAGGAGGAAAATTTAAAGATTTCAGAGAGAAAAAGAGGGCTGAAAGTCTGAAAGCGGTACAGACACTCTTGCCATTCTTAGAATTATCAGCGGAAATTATAGAAAACGAAGAAAAAACAAAATTTAATATACGGTTGAATTCGTTAACGACAACTGAATGAGTTGGAGGTTTAGAATGTGAAGCGGAAAAAAGGTAGATTCAATGCAAGAAACACGAGAAACAGAATGTAAAATACGGAAGTTTATTATTGTGAAAAAGTGAAGTGAGAAAACTGAAAAACACGTCCAGAGGCATGATGAAAAATGGAGACTTTGACGAGAGAAACGTCAATGCTTCAACATGAAAAGATAAGGATAAGAACACATTTTGTAACGAAGCGATCTCCAGTAAGATATCTACGGGTAAGCAGAGGGTGTACGTTGGATTCCGAGTACATTGCAGCAATTGGACATCGAGTTCGGGCTTATATATAGGAATTCTGAATTCGGTCGAATTTGGAACGGAGATTACGCAAAGAATTTTCACGGTTCACATTAACATCGAAATCACAATTTTTGGTATACACCACGTCGGCAGAGTGACACATCTATTTAACGTTTGGAACACGGTCCAACATCAGAAACTAAACTAAAATCTAACTCACTCGTTTCAGCCGATTACGACTTCGTAAATTTATTTTTTTCTTTTAAAAGGGTCACTATCATAATTATTTCCACCGTCACTTATACTTGAGTATGCGTCAATTCTACCACTAACCACTTCTAGGTTTTCTATAACCGGCGTGTCATTAATACTTGTTGAATTGGGATTTTATCCACTGGGCGTTTCCGATATAACTACTTTTTATAGAATTTTTCTAGTCTTTCCTATTAATTATGCTTTTTTTCAGTAAAGAATTAAGCTGCATACTCTCCTCTCTTGAAAGTTTCATTAATTTTGATTTCAATGGCTTAACCAGCCTGTTTTTAAACTTATCCACTTTCGCTAAAAAATTTCCGTTTCGTCAAATTTCAATACATGACCAGAGAGACTATTTTTCATACTCAGTCGCCGTTGATTTTTACACGCATTTATGCGCGTACAATCTACTTGCTGTTCTTTTATACGTGTATTAATCGTTTTACCCGTTTGCCCGACATAACAGCTACCACACTCACACGGAATCGTATACACACCCTTTTTTTTTTTTTTTTTTCTTGTTTGGGTTTTTCCCTGGGCTTGTCAGCAACGGACGATTACCCATCAACATGTGTACATGATAGCAGCAATTAGGAGTAACAAGGAATGGAATCTGACATAGAATGCTATACCAAAGATGGAGAAACAATAACAATCAACGTCGAAAAATGCCAAACGTATGCATCTTGAAAACAAAAGGAATGACGAAGGTAAGAGCAAAAGGAGTTAGCTGTCCCATACCATGGCCATATCTGCAATTACAGAGCCCACAGTACAAACGGACAAAGGAATCTGGCTATAAATAATTAAGGAAGAAGAAACACGGGATGTTTAAAAAGCAGTTAGATCCATCAAGCACGAAACCTAAGTAGAGCACAGCGCTTAGCGTCCGTAAACAATTATCCGAAAGTTCAATGACTTTCTCCATCACTATAAAGCAAAGTTTATAGTTTTTAATTGTGAAACATTAATCATATTTATGGCGACGACTGCGGAAACAGCGCCTACCATTCTGTTAAAAGAAAATGAGCAGAATTTTCACCGAACACTATGGCCACACTGCAACAGCAGCGCCCGCAGTGCCGACTGACAAGGAGTTCACCTATCTACCGTTAGGGCCGCAAATGCGACTGCGAGCCCGCAAAATTAACTGCGAGCTGTGCCTGTTTGTGACTGTAACTGCAACATCAGTGCGTGTTCTTCGTTTAGAGAGGAGTTTGTTGAAAATAATTGGACACGATAAGTTAGGAATGCCAAAGAGAACTACTGAAAGGATTAAATATTAATATAATGAAGTACGGAGGATAGGAATTTTGCTACAATTGGTATGATCAACGTTGACTGTAATGAGAGAATAAAGGACACACAATATGGAGTTGGAACATCATGTGAGAGAAGCTCCGCGTATAGAGCTGCCCTTTCCGATGATAAAGAGGAACATTCAAAGAATACATGATCAGAGTCACATACGACTGTGTTATGTTACATGATACGGAGGAGGGGATCATCTTTAACGCCGTTCAACAAATTATTAATTTTCACGCATGTCTTGAACACCGGTCTAATATTATTTTTTCCGAGGACTCTTAAGGTATCCTTTATATTTTTTCGTCTATCCTCAGACTGCTAATTTTAACTCCCTTGCTATCTCTCCATAGTAGTTCTGGTCGTCTACTTCTTCCCCGAATAACTTTCTTAGTGGCCTTGGTGTTTCCTTTTGTCCTACGTTCTTCCTTCTTGATGGGTAATCGTCCATAGTTGACAAGCCCAATAAAAAAGTAAAAAAAAAAAAAAAGTAAAAAAAGCCTTCGGAGAGGAGAAAAAAAAAGAAAGAAATAGTAAATTTTTTTCTCAATTATCCTAAAGAAAAGTCGGGGGAAATTCGTGAAATTTATAATTTACTACTGGGAAAAAGTACAGCGAAAGAGTCAGCTTGAAAGGGTTGTCTTTTTTTTTTGTTCGCTGGTTTAAACTATTCAGCCGATATAATATTGTGTGATATTTAAAGTAATGACGAAGAATCCTCTAGACAAATCGAAATTTCGAATCGGCGAAGGAGGGCATCGGTCCTCTATCGAGGAAAACGAATTGTGCTAAAGATTAAAATTTGTCCGGAATACTAAATGGTTACTGTTAGCGCGCAATCAGGGAGAACGGTCCCTCGATAGGAAGTTAGTTGTTCAAGTATTTAGTTCGATCTCTGCGCGACTGTCGATAATTAAATTATTTACAACTTTAAAATTGGCGAAGTTTTATAATACGGTAGAAGAAAAAGCCGGACGGACCGGGCAATCTGAACTTTCGAAATGGAATTTAGAAAATTACCGTGTAAACCGGGTCGAAATCGTCAGCCGTTGTTGATAGTCTGAAAGTAAGAACGGCTGTTCAACAGCCACGACGCGGCATTGTCTCCGGTTCAACGGCGCTTTCGCAGAATTTCCATCAGTCATCAGCATGTGTGGACGCTTTTTATACAATTATAAACTTGCTCTTGGTTCGCATTCCGCCTACGCTGCCTCAACTTTTCATTTTATTTACACGGATTTTCCAAAATGTTCGCTGCAACGTCAAAACTTCCGAAGTTTGTTTTGCGGCAGCTAGCCGTGCCAATGAAGTCCTTGTTCGTGGTATAATTCGGAAGTACATGCGAATTTCAACTTACACATGTGTGCGTGTGTGAGTGGAACCTTTTTTTTTTTTTTCAACCAAAATTTATAACATGTACGTTTAGAAGTGTGAAATCGGATGCGCACACATAAACAGAAATTCATCAATCGGCAATTAAGATGAAATTCGAAATGGGATGTTACTAAATCATTGTTAAACAAGAAACCGAAGTAATCGGTTTGCTGCTAAAAATTTATGTTTATAAACAAAAATGAATCGGCTATTATTTTTCCGATTTTTTTCCAATTTTATTGGTACAAAAAAAGGAATTTTTTAAAGTTTTAGTCTATATTAATCCGTAGAGTCTTATATTTGAAATCTGTCTTTCTCAAATGTTTTGTTTTTTTTTTTTTTTTTTTTTTTTTTTTGGGTTATAATTTAAATTTAATTTACGGCGAGTCGTGTGGTGAACACTACTACGCCTAAAAATTACGTTACTATTTTTGCTGAGGAAAAGAATTTTACTTATTCTGAACAGTTGTTGGTATAAAATCGAAGAGTGAAAATAGACTGCTGAAATTTTTCCCTACGATGGTGAGACTGGCGATGAGACGTTTATTAAACGAAAATGGTGACCCTCGGCTAGTGGAGAAATACCTTGAAACATATAACTGTGCTAGAGTTGATCATGTCGTACGCGTAAATCAGTGCCAAGAATTTTCTGAAACGGATAGATAGTAGCGAAAAGTGGCGTCTCACCTTATTTGCGTAAGTCTAGTAGAATTTGAGTTTTCAGTTTTTCGCGATCGTGGACAAAATGAAATGCCGAATATTCTCTCATTGGAGGAAGTAAATTTTCCGGGCATGGGTATAGACAATGCCTTTTTTTCGAACTGGTACATTTACTATTGTTCTGTCGAATACCGTAACATAATTTGATAGGGAAACTATTTGAAATCCAAAAAAAAAAGAAAGAAAAAAGGCCAGATTCTTTATAGGAACTTTATTTTCTTCCCTTGTAGATCTTTGGCGAATAGAGATGATACTAGGGCTTGGAGGGAGCGCACGTCGAGAAAATTTTTTCTGCGATGAGGACAATGTGAGATAATATAATATTTTAGGCAAGTAGGTGGAAAATGTTCGTTCTAGGAGATTATTAGCCAATTGGGGGGCGAGTATAAATATTTATTATAACATTGTGTTATCAACCCAAGAATTTTCTAAACTATGGAATCCGAACCAACTGACTAATGATTTTCCCACTTGAAATTAAACAACGCCCTTAATTAAATATCTATCGGTGTATGACATTTTTTGTAATTTTCCAGCTTAAAAAGTACCAACTAATCCAGCGCTATTTTCTAACGTATATATATATATATATGGTAAGAAAAGTAAAATTTATCGCATTTTTTCTGTAATAATGTTTAAACTTTAATACGAACTACATCATTGGATATAAAACTTTACGCTTAGGATCATAAAATTGCTCAGTTGCATTGATGCATTCTCTTGCAACATTTTCTGCAGCTTGACTTTCAAAGCTCTTACTCACGTCAGCAGCTGCATGAGCCCAATAAAAATGGCGAACAGATATAGTCAGCCAGTCGGACAATTTACACGCAAAAATGAGCGGAGATTCAATATTGTTTAACATCATACGGTTCAATATATTTACGCACTAGATTAAAATATTCAACCAAAACTCAAGTAAAAAATTCTTTACTCAAAAAGAAGTTAATTCGTGGATACTGTGCGCACGCGCGTCTGCAGCTGTGCGATGACATCATCGGCAAACCAATCCTGTGTTCAACGATTATTTCAAAAACCGAACAAAAAATCATGGCCGGCGTTACTACGAACGGATAAATAAAAAAAAAAAAAGTACAAAAACCCGAACAATTTGCCTGGCAACGAAGAAATACGGCCTAGATATACGGTCAAGCAAAACGGACCGAACGGGATTATCATTAGCAATATGGCTTCGATAACGGACTTGCCAGAAGAATTGATTTTGGAAATTTTCAGCTACCTCAGATCGGGAGAGTTGACAACAGCTGGACAGGTTTGTTCGAGCTGGAAAAAACTGGCGCGCGATAATTCTTTACATCGGAATTTAGTCTTGAAAACCGACAAACCGCGGTACGCGATAGATGAGCTGAGTCGGCACGCTAACGCTTTACGCTCGGTCACGATTATCGGCTGCAAATTCAGTCAGCACTTCGCCGAAGCCGACGAAATCATCTACGAAGGTCTGATCGCGTGCAAGAAATTACACCGGTTGAATATCAAACACTGCACCGTATTGTGGTCGTACCGAACATTGTCGGATATAATTAAGGGGAACGGCGATTTGAAAAGCGTTCGTCTGAAGGAGTGCCACGTGAAGTGTTCCGCAGCGTCCGGATGGCGGATTTTGAGCGCCCTCAGGAAGCCCGGTTTGAGAGAACTAGAATTGTGGTACGCGAACAGCTACATGGCCAGCTACTATTGCAGCCGGTGCTTGTCGCGAATTCTAGAAATCAATTACTCCACCCTGACCGTTCTGAAAGTATGGATTCCGGCCACCGTTAGCCGATCCGAGCTGTTGCGAAACGTCTTCCGTTGTACCAATCTGCAGCAGTTGGCGCTGAAATTTGTTCCAGCCAACGACAGAGTGAACGATGACATTATGAACCGTATGTTCGCGCTCAAGTACCTGCATTCGTTAACGATAGTAAATATGTACACGATCAATTACGGCACCTTCACGCGTCTCTTCAATCGACCTCTGAAATTCGTCAATGCCGCTTCGGCCGAAGTGCTGAACGACGATCTGTTGGCGGTACTCAGCGATCACGCTGAAACCTTGGAGAAACTCTACTTACACGACGGACTGCACATGACAAAGAAAGGTTTGCTAAGTTTACTGCGACGGTGCAAGAGTCTGCGAAAGCTTTACCTGTACAACGTTTGCGAAGAAATGGCCGGACTGTTGATCCAAATCGTCACGTTACTACCGAAATTGGAAGTCTTGAGGTTTTACCACATGAATATTATAATTAGAACGGACGATGTGATTTTGCACAGACCGTACAACGAGAACACTTTGAACGACCAGCTTCAGCGTCGTTTAATTATGGTGGTCGATTTGAAACTGTTAAAAATACAAATGAAAATTCATAAATTTAACGCTAGTTGGAAATTTTTAGATTATTTCGGCTACGGTCTAGAATGTTACAGAAATTAAGTTAGAGTTACGAACGCCGCAACGCTCCGCACGGAATGTGCTGTCGGTGACTGCTAGAAGAGGAGGAACTGCAGTTTCTTCGACCTTCACGAGCGACCATACAAAATTCATTACTGAAACCTTTTCGAGAACTTACTCTCGAATTAACGGTACGCGGCGTAACTAGTTTTTAATCGTTATATTTTATAAATGTGTTTTTGTAGCCTAGAGAATAAAGAAGATCCATCGAAAAATAGTAGACTAGTTGCTTACGAGACTTGCCCGGCGCAGGCGGCTAAATGAAGGCAGCAAAACCGATTTTTTTTAAGTTGCAAAATAGAAAAAGTCGACCATGTCTTCTATAGGTCTTCTCAATTTAGTCTAACTAAAGTAGTAGTGTACCTAAGCGGCAGACAAATGTAGAAATTAGTAGTAAAAGTAGTCTAGTATAAAACGATTACAGAATGATACACCGGCTGCTCCTGAGGCGACGCCAATTCCAATCGACTCGTAATTGCATATATATGTGTTAAACATCATCTCGTTTGTTACATGGAAATTATGTACGAGGGGGTAGATGACTGTAGGTTATGAATCTAGAGTTCAACAATTTTCTACAACTCTATAACAGTTCTATTAGTTATAATAGTGTAGGTTGTATTGTTGTAGCGCGTCAAATCGTGTGATACAAGTACAGTAAAATCACGTTGTTCATGGCAGATAGAAAACTTATCCTGAAAAAGATTTTTTCAAATAAATTAGATTAAAAAATCGTTTATTTATTTTTATTTTTTTAAAAAAGTAAGTGTATTCGACTAATGTGCCACGTTACATAAACATAAATTATTTTGAAGACCTGTAAAAAAATCGGAATTCACAACCTCTGTTTGTTTTTTACCGATTTCAAGAAAAGATTATGCTTTCGTCCCCAGTGGTTATTTTTTGTTTTGTTTTTTTTTTTCTACTTCCGCGCATATATTTTAAAGACCGATCGCTTATTCGGAAGTGTACCGATTAGCACCCCCCTCCCATGTAATTAATACCAGCGTCAGCGAGTACTGATTGAGTGATCATTATTATCACAAAAAAAAACAGTCATTCCTTGGAGAAATTCTTTAAATTTAACCGGACAAAAATTAGCCGAAGAATTTAGAATAACGAGATGAATTCCTAAAATTTTAAAACTAAAGGACCGATGAACTTCCAGTGTATTATCGACGTTAGTGTTTGTACGGATTATCTGAAACCTCCACAGTTACAAACTTATCACTGACGGAAATACTGCGTTTGAATATTACAATTTTTAACAGATATTCAGCTCTTTTTATAGAGTACAGAAGATAGCAGCAACACTTTCGGTTTCTCCATTATAACTCAAAAATATTTACAACAAAAATTGTGAAATTAAATTATTTCAAATACTAACTTCAAGAATTTAAAAGTTTAATAGAAACACACTAAAAAAAAGTACAAAACAATTGTATCTGATAAAAGATACATATCGTAGGGACATTATGATTATACTTAAACCACATCAATTCTTATCAATGCTGCCGACTAGAGTGGCGCAGTGGGCTAGAGGCAGTGATGTTTCGTTCGGTTAGGGACTCGGTTCGAACCCGTTGCTACACATTAACACTTTGAAAATTTCACTTGCGCTAGATTAATATCCATAGTCGACGCTCTTAAAAAAGGTAGAATAAAAAAACCTCATTAGGGATCTTTATTAATGATGATTAAAATATATTTTTGTTGTTAATATTTGGCCTATTGGAAACGAGTGACTGTTTATGCTTATTTAATGTAGTTTCTAATTATTGTTGTAATTTGTATTTGTTGCAGACTCTAATAAATATTAATGTTGTTTAAGAATAATCGTCATATCCGCTTTAAAATATAACCTGAATTTCATTTACCGAATACAATTATTTTTTATTTTTCAGTACATTCCTATTAAATGTTTAGAGTAAATCTTGAATTCGGTTCTTTTTTTTTTTTTCATAAGAATTCTTTGTCCTTCCCAAAATATATCATATTTGTCGGGCTTACGGATCACACATAAAATATTTTCGATGGTTTCGACATATTTGGCTTGTAGAAAATGAGCGGCTGTATTATTATATTCGTTTAATATGATTTTTAGCTACTACTGCAATTACGTTATTCAAGAATAATTATAATAGCCTCCTTTTAAAATATATATATATATATATATTAAATTATCTCTTTTACCAAAAACATGATCATTTTTTAAACGCATTTCTATTTCATTTTTAGGGTAACTTCTGAAATTGATGATTTTTTTAAAATAATTTTATTTTTTGTAAAAAATCTACGAAAGTTTGTAAAGAATTATATTTTATACAAAAACTGTTAATTCATTCTAAAAGGAGACTAAGGAGTAATTCAACATTTTTTGCAATTATAACTGCGACGACTTTTACAACATGAGAATTAATACAATTATATCGCATTGTAAAATTGAAATTGAATTTGCATAAAAAGTTGTTTCGCCTTTTTACTTTTTATTTATTTATATTTTTTTGTTATTAAAGAGTATAAGAAAAAACGGGTTTGTTTTTCTTGTGACATTTATTAAAAAATACATTTAATATTACAAGTAACTGAGATCTACAAGTAATAGAGCGAATTATGAAGCGGTAATTTTACGAAAATTTTGATCTTTCGCAAATCTTGGGCATCAATGGTATCAGTGGCCTCGTGTAGCGTTTTTTAAGAAACGATGTTTTTGGAATAAAAATTAATCTAATATCTTTAAACGAGCAATAATTGTATATATGTGTATATATATATATATATATATGTATATAAATTTATTTCGCGTATCTCGGAAACGGCTCTAACGATTTGGATGAAATTTGCGCACTAGGGGTATTTTGGGCCAATAAATCGATCTGTCAAGGTCTAATCCATGGCAAAATTCGGTTTCGTGAGTTTTAAATGAATTTTAATGTTTTCAGTATGATGCGAATCAGGGTTGGTGGCGCGATCTTTCGACGACGATCTAATAGCTAATTTGTTCTGCCTTCATTATTATTTTTTTTTGATTTTCGAACGTCGTCGATTATCAGCTCTGGTAGTGTCTTTGTGTACGGGTGGCCGGTGGCGTCAATACTGGTAGTACAAAGTAATAAAACATATGGTAGACAGAACAGGCGAGCGAGTAACTCCAAATACCTGGAAACGGCGAAGAACAAATAGGAAAAAAAAAGGCATCGGTCTTGACTCTCAACCGATCACTAAACTACATAGCACATTTTTTGTTTTCGGCTCACCGTTTTCGTTTTTTGTCATTATATTTTCAAAGTTTTCTCACCTGTCTATCACAGAGTTTGGCCGGTTAATTAATAAACTCCGTCAACGTGTTGTCATATTTCAGTTTTATGTGGTATTGCTGAGAAAATTTCGTTTTCATCTGCTATAAAATAGTAACACACTTAGGCTCGTGTTTTCTCAGAGACATTCCTCGAGAGGAATTTTCATGTTTGCCACGTGCACAGTTTCATTTGGTCCTTTTTTGGTTTTATTTCATGGAACATGTTTTTTTGAGTTCTTTGTAGATTAAAAGCATTAAGCTCAAAAAGATAAAGACCCCAGTTTAACAAAAAAAAATCATTGAACTCATAAATTACAGTGCCAAAACTAACATTCGCACATTCAAATCAATTGTTTCACTCATTTAAGCCAATCGTTTCGCTGGCGCCCAGAGCAGGGATGAAAATAATATGATCCGACTAAGCCAATCGTTTCAATGCATATCAGACTTAAAGCCGTACAATAGCAGAATATATCAAAAGTAAACACATTGTGAAGTTTTTAAACCGTAAAACAGGGCACTTGTTGAGCATTTCACTCGCGCAGTTTTTTGAAATGGGACGCTAAGGAAGCAGGATGCGAGGAGAATTATTTTAAGAATCAGAGAACATTAATGAAGGAATTCCGGGAGAGACGAATAACCCCTTTTCAGAAAGAAAGGAATTGAAAATAGCGGAAAATGTTGTAGGATATCAGACCAGAATGCACTTTGGATAAACAAAATGACATCGACATTTGGACTAATGAAATGTTTCAATACGCTCAAATCGATTTTAGGTGAACATGACAAATTTAAAGTCCAACCTTTTTTTTTTTTTTTTTATGAGAACACCATTGCTGGGGATCATAGCGACCGGCAGGCGTGAAAATTTTATATATGTAATTTTAACGCCTACCAAATAATTTGCTCTTTATTAGGCAATAGACAGCGCTGATACTTCTTAACCGGATTAGTCTGAAATCGTTCCGTCGCCGCTACATGGGAACTTGTTTAAAACATAGAAAACAAGCATCATCGGAACTTTGTTAAATAAACACAAATACAAACACGAACACGACTGGTAAAAATGTAATTGACGTTCTTTTCATATTAATGGAACTAAAAGGTGATCCGGTGAGGCGTGTAAACCGTTTTTTTTTTTCTTTTCTTTTTTTTAATAAGGAATTTTACTAAAATAAATATTCGAAAAAAGTAGATAATATTATTACGGTATAAATTAAAGGCAAACGAAGGATAAGTAAAAAGTAAATAACGTCTTACATATTCATTATTGAGACTAAATGTTATTAATGTAATAATTACATCGGTAAGAATAAAATTAATCTATATGTACAATGTCAGTGTGTAAAGGCGAGTATAAAAATAAAGTACAAAGTACAGATACACATAGGTACACATGTCTATATACATATTTACACATATGTATTACTGATGTACATATAATATAGGGGCTGGAAAAAAAAATAATATATATATATAAATATAAATATTAAACGGTTTAATTCGTTAGGCCTTCATGAAAACTCCTCGAAAAATTATTCGACTTGACTATTCCGTTGCGCTTCTTGTCATAAGCTGCTGCCCAGTTCGCTGGATCTTCTCCTGCCGATATTTTTCAAGTAAGTTTCAGAATAAATGCTTCTGGTACGATCGTCGTAGCGCAGCGAGTGCCTGCGTAGATCGAGAGCTTCCAAATCTGACGAATCCGCCCGACGTAGGCAAAAGAAGGTGCACTCCAGAGTATTTCTAAATGCCTCCCTAAATTCGCGATTGAAATAGGCGTAAATCAGAGGATTCAGCATCGAATTTGAGTATCCGATCCAAAACAGCAAGTCCACTACACCTCTAGGACATTCGCATGGTTTTCCGCAAATCGTGGTTATCACGTACCTAAATTGGTTAATTAAAAGGAAACAAACAAAAAAAATATTTTACTACCAGGCACATTATTATACTGCACATAATGATAATAATGACGGAATGATAATGATTTCAGACGTGTAGTAAAAACAAAAGACACGTTTACTTTTATTAATCGCTATCAATTATTTTACAGAAAGACGCTTATGGAAATAGCGATTTGTTCATTTTCTTTTTTTTTTTCTGCTAATTTTTTTTCTTTATTATCTGTTTTTGTTTGACGTATTTTTATAAATTTCATTAAAATTTTAGACAACTTCGTATTACGCAATACACGCTGTCATTTTAATCTAACTTTATAAATTGATTATTTGCATTGTGACAATAAAATCTGCGCTGTACAAAACGTTATAAAAAGAGAAAGAAAAAGAATAAGAGTGAGAGGAAAGTGGGAAAGAATTTAAATTGGAACAGAAGCAATTCTGTTTAAGTTATGTAATAAAGCTGAGCAGGCCCGTGCCCAGAATTTTGGAATGGAGGGGGGTTGAAAATTTTCTTTGCATATTTATTTTATAAATACCAATACATTTTTCACTAATATTCGTACTATTAATAATTTCCATAATTTTGATTTATATATTAATAATTCACATAAATGAATTACAGAACATTAATAAAAATTACATACGTTATTAATTATACTCGTAATAAAAAATTTTGCATAACATATTAATGAAGTACTTAAAAATATGGAGCATATTTTTTCTTTTTTTCTTTTAAAAGTAGGTAAGAACATCCTAAAAAATCATCAATATTTATTTTAAATTTGTGATTTTTTTCAGATTTTTGTGTATTTATAATAACTATTTCAGTTCTCATGGGGGGTACCCCCCCCCCCCCCCCCGTGGACACGGCCTTGAAGCCGAGCAAACGTTGTCAAATTAAACTTCCATAAAATCGACTGTTAAGACTACCATTGGCAATCTCTGGAACGTCTTTCTCTTTATAGGCTTGAAATTGGTTTTATTCTACTACATATATGAAGGAAAGAAATTTAAATACAACAACTTTCTTCATGATTGTATACCATTGAGCTTGATATAAATTGGAGAATTTTCAGATCGGAGAGCTCTTTTTATTGAAACAGTAAATAACAGTTATACGTATTGAAAATAACAATACACAAACGTATAATATAAATAAATTAAAATTAATAATTTCCCAACTAATTTCGGATATTAATTATATTTGTGATATAAGATTAAAAAAGTACATGACAATGAAAATGATAATAAAAACGTGACGTGAGAAGTTGATTATTTAATCTAAAATGGTAGCTCGAAATGTAATAATTTACAAGGTTAATTAAAGGCTTATTACATAATAATTGTGTATTTAATTTATTTCTGCATTTATTTGTATAAAATTCTTCAGCGAAATCGAACACTCGTCTATTGTTTCATTATTTTTATATTAAAGTTAAATTTTTTTACTTATATAATTTGTTCGCTGTAGTATAATGTGTTTCTTAAATGTGGAGTTTTTTATGTGTCTGTGTTGTATTGCTTAAACAAGTATTTTACACCTTAATGTAGGTAATAACTTTTCATTTATCATTTATAAAATTTAATAAATTTATTGCGTTGTAATTTATACATTCCCATTTGATTGTATTCATTATTTGTATTATACGTTAAGTAATTTACCAAATAGATTATTGTTAATTACATACCATAGACGAACACTTCTCCTCGGGTAGACAAGATAGAAAAAGATATTTTAGCTATTGAAAACATTTAACTACTATTTTAAAATCAGGGAAATTAAGTTTTTTAATTACTTTTAGATTCATTTTTAATTTACCGTAAAATTTTGTAATGAGAACATTAAAAATTGCGTTAGAAGTGATATAGTTCACGCAAAATTAGTTACGAATAATTTTATTTTCAACAAAAATCAACACTTGTGTTTTTTTAATTTACAATGAAATAATTTTTAAAAAGTAGCAAATTTTCTTCAAATTTCTATGCTGTGCATGTTTTATAAGTAAATAGAACCAATCTTATTTTTCATTAGTTTTCTACTTTGACAATTTTTTTTAATTTTCAGGAGGGTAGGAGCAGTGACGCCCCATTGCTTTTTCTTTGCGGGCACCTCGCAAGTTGTGTAGGATTTTTTCATGTTGGAATAGTTGAATAATTTTATTATTTTATACACGTTTGAATTTAAATATGTGAATTGTATCCACTTATTATTATTGTTATATTTTCATTTCTTTGCTTGTTATTTTTTTATTTATATTTACTAATTTATCGGCTATGCTTTAGTACAGGGGTGGCCACCCGTGGCCCGCCTTCAATATTTTTTAATGATATCATTTTTTATTATTTCATTTATATTTATATATTTCTTATATTTAATTTTTAGTGTTCGTATTCCAGCGAACGGGCATTAGCAAAAGGGGACACAAGTAGTTTAACAGATTTAGATAGCTCGACGAGTTTACTCTCATCTCAAAACTCATAGGGTCGATTCCGTCAAAAAAAATTTCACTTCAATAATCCACGACATTACCTCGCAGTTGTAAATTTTGTTTATAAAAAAATACATCATTATTTTTGTTAAATTTTAATATTGATTTTGTTACTAAATAATTTATTCGCTTTATTCGTTTTTGTTTCAATTCGTCGGAAATAAGTAGTATCGCCGCTAGTTTTTTCCCAGTAAAACCCGAAAGGTCCACTAGTTAAATTCATCAGAGTTCTGTTTATATTTTCACACGTATTATTTGATGTATGTTGTTTTTGTGTGCATTTTTTTACTTTCGTTGTTCGCTACTTGTTCCTCACCACTTTTCTACCGCTTTTCCATTTTAATTTTATTCTTTTTTCGATGCCAGCGTTAATGTTAGGATTTCTGAATTGTTTCCGAAGAACAATTTTATCTGTAGTTTCTGCATTAAATAACAAAAAATTGTTTATTTTTAGTTTTTTTAGCTTATACTTTGAACTATCCAAAATAGATGAAAGATAAAATTGTTGCCAGCGCGATATAATTTATAAAAACTGCGTAATGTAAAAAATCAAAATGTAGATATAGAAAAACATCTGTAAAGATTTAGAAAAATGTAAAGAAAATTTTGAAAATGTCCAAAACGAATTTATTCGCTACGTGGCGAATTGTTCGAATAAGTTACGCCGAAGTAAAATTATAGTGTTTATTACCTGTACGGTTTCAGAATGATTTGAGAATATTTTTCATACTTTTCAACTGAAGTGGACAAGTAGAATTTAAAATGTTTGTCCCCATCTGTTTATTATTGTTCATCGCTATCAGTTTAACGCAGATGAAACTGACGTAATTAATAATTTTTCTACAGCATATTATTCGACTTTGAGTAAAAGAAAATGATTTTTACTTGTTACTACTACTATTGCTATTAAAATAAGATTTCTACAATTTTTCTTAATTCATCTTTACCATTAGTCGGCTATCTATCGGTCAAGAGCGGAACTAAAAATAAGTTAGAAGGATAAATTGTTTCATTCCCCGAACATAGATCGCATAATACATCTTCCCGAAACAATTTCAGTAAAATCTATATAAATAAAAATTAATTGTTGTTTTGTTACTAAAAACTCGAGAACGGGTAAATCGATTTCGATAGTTTTTTCTTTTTCTTTTTAAATACTCGCCATCACCCTGGCCAGGTTCATACGGACTCAGACATTGGAAAAAATGGCCGCAATACGCAAAAAGCGTTGTTTAACCAACCCCTCTACATGAGTACGCAACAAATGATGTCCACACATTATGTCGCAATACGAAAGCTCATCATCATCACTACAAAACGTTGTTGCGCTTAAAAATTAAATAAATTAAATATCTAATATCTAAATTTTAAGTTTAAGTTCGAAAGTTTTGTGTAAAACCTTCTCTTTATAACATTCGCTTTTTGTGCGCATCTATTGTACACCACTGCTGGCGCTTTTTTGCGCACGTATGGAATTTTATAATAAAAATATTTCATACTTGATTGATTTGATGAAATTATCTCAACAAAATATACAAAAAACGTGGTATACCATAAAGCGTTACAATGAACTAAATACGTTTTTTAGGTTCTGTAATAGTAGAAGTACGTTTTTTCTCTATTATTTACACTTTGTGTTTATACATTTTCAGTAACCCTTTTCATCAATTCACAAATCATGAATTTGTATTGAAACAATAAAGTTATTATTCAAAAAAGCACAGTTGCTATTTTAATTCCTTTGCTTTTCCGCAGATTTAAACAATAAAGAAAGTTTCTCAATTAATACAAACAAGAGATATAATATAAGCGGTATCTAGTTCGTTAAGATTACCTCACAGAAAGAAGGAATAGCGAAGGAATACTGCCGACAAAGATGCGTTCCGACAAAGTTCTACCGGAGAAACCATACAAGATACTGAGTTGCTTTCTCAGTGTAAGTTAGTTTTAAATTTAGTGTTTTAAGTTTACCGGTGTGCATAGGTTGATGTCGAACTACATGCTGTACAGTTTTTTCCAACACAGACTATGGATATGTCTTGCTGAATTTTTCGTATATTTCATATAGGTTTTTTTTACACTTGAATTTCTAACACATTTTTGTATTTAATATTTTCCCAATGGATGTGAACTGTACCAGTGTCGTGTGCGTGTGTATGTGGAGTGCTTTGTTGTGGCGTTTATTAATTTCTCAATTCCAACGCTTTAAAACAGATCTCTTGTCGTTGCATTCTGAATAGTAAATTAAACTGGTAGTTTCGGTGAGTACATAATTATTTGCAAATGCAATAAATGAAAGTATTCTTTATCACGTTTTGTTATATCAAGTATCATGCGGGTACTCTAATTAAGCATTTACTCTAGTCTATAAACATGAATTAATCTGTGAAAGTAAAGGCGAATTCCAAGTAGAAAGGAATTGGGCCCTCTACTCTTATTAGTGCCGTTGGGTACTAGTACATTGTGGACCTTAACTTCACAATTCCCAATGCCATATCAAGGGTACGGGACTTACTTTACTTTACTTATAAACATGAATTAGTAGTGAACAGATTTTTTTGTTTTTCAATACATTATTCGTTCAGAGGAAATTGGACATCGAATTATGAATTTTTTAAATGATGTTGCAAATTATTTTAAACTCCGTATCTCTCATGATGTTTTTCTTTGCAGTTATTATGGATTTTCTGAAAGATTTATGCGCATAATTTCGTGTTTATATATTAACAAGTCGTGTAGGACTTGTTGCAAAACAGTATGTTTTATGTGGGGTACGTTAAAAAATTTATGTTTTGAGCTTAGGGATTACTATTTGATTTATGTACAGTGTATGGTGGTAGATATACTTTCTATTTGATAAATAATACAAAAAAAAAAAAAAAAAAAAAACTTTCTGATTTATAAGCTATTCCGCTGGATTTATTCAATATTATAGTGGAGTTAATTTTGCTAGAATCATTTGATGATACAACACACCGTATAAAAGTGGGGGATGAAACGTGGGCACTATTAAATACGCGAATGATGTTTGATAGCCCACGTATGATGAAGAAAGCGATAAATAAAATGAATAAGTATGGTCGGTAGCGTCTCTCGGAAATACGGATATGGGCAAAGTGAGAAGAAGAAAAGATAGCGACATTTAAAATGTGGTGACGGATGAAGCAAATAAGCTGAACCGAGAAGCTGGTTAGATAACCTGACGAGGAATGCCGTCTGCTCCGGCTGTTTGAAAATGAAAAGGGCGGCTGATAACCAATATGAATGAAAAAGACGCTACAAACCAGTACACGAATTGATGCACCGAATGGTAAAGTTATTTGGCACCGTCTTGTAATCACTGAAATAATGGGAAGTTTAGTAATGCAAAATTGAAAAATGGTCCATTCTTATCAATAAGACGTAGCTTTTTCTTTTCTGTAAGCGACTATTTCTCCGATAAGCTGTCGTGTGTAGATTAGCTTATACGTAACTGGAACAGAGAATTTTTCTTTAGTATGGAAATGTAAATTTTATTTATTGCACACCGTATACATTTATTACATCATCTTATTTTACGAAATCTGCTAACACTAATTTATGTATTATCTATAGTGTTTCACATTTTAGTGTTAAAAAAAACATCATACAAGTTTTTAATTAATCCCCAGCCATAAGACACATATCCATGTGTTGAATCATGTCTTTCAAAATTGATCGGTTGAACGTATTATGGAACATATTCAGATTAACATATACTTAGTGAAGTAATACATACTTTTGACCGCACGTTTATAACGAAACA
Organism: Icerya purchasi; assembly: GCA_039619475.1. NCBI lineage: Eukaryota > Metazoa > Arthropoda > Insecta > Hemiptera > Monophlebidae > Icerya > Icerya purchasi. The sequence continues at coordinate 92,016,247 of CM077116.1, read as the reverse complement.
TTTGCCTCCCTTGATGCTTTTAAAAGATGTGTTTTCACTTATCATTACAACGAAAAGAGTCTTTTAATTTTTGCCGGTATTTCAACTTTCTCTTTCAAGATGCCCTTGGCAGGTTCCGTGTCAGAGAAGTACAGTGCTATTGCGCCAACTTTGGATTTGATTAGGTTTCATAGCAGTGTAAACTTGGATTAACGGATTCCATGTTTCAGTTGACGTTGGTATGCACACCGAATCATAAGTTCTTTTTTTCGAATGCTTTTTGTCTCGATCTGAGCAGTCTTTTTTCGCGCCGTTTATTGTATCGATATGATATGGATTTTTGCAACTTTCAAAATGCAGATAGTACGAATAAGATCTGCGAAATTGCAAAATGTACAGTTGTTTTTAAAAACCTTTGTTTATTGTTGAAAAATATTTCGTATTTACAATATAACCGAGCTCCAATATTGCTTATTTATTTACCCTTTTTTTTTTTTTTTGCTATCCTAATTGTATTAGTCATTTTCGATATGTGTACAATAAAGGTGATTTGTTGGAACATATAAAATGCTTTGTATGTAGAAAATGTACCTACAACCAGTCGAAGAAAATTCCATTTTCTCTATATATATGAAATAGTGGAATTGTGTCGACAAAGTGTTCGTACAAAATTCCGAATAGCTCTAAAGTCGTCGTAAGGTCTGATAACTGGACGAAAATAGTTAATATTAAAACTGTGCGCGCGACTGTGTTTATCAAAAGTTGCGAATTTTTCCAACAACAATAAATAATAACAGTTGTATACGATGCTTGGTCCCCTAGTATGATCAGAAAACGTTTTTTTTTTTTTTTTTTTTAAGAGGAGTGTAGTGCAAACGAGGATTTTCCGAGAGAATAAAATGTCTTTTCAGGCGAGCTAATACGATCATACACCATTAAGGTTACGTTACAACGATTACGTCTGACAGGTAAAATCTGTTGCAACTAACGAATCAGAGTTTCGGAAAGAATTAATTTAAAACAACCATATTTTCTGAATAATTGGTAAAAAAGCGAAACGAAGAATATTCTGTATTGGAAGATAGACAGAGGCATGAATATTTGATATAAAACTTCTTGCTGAAATGGTCTGAATAGTGCCAGGACTTATTATAGGATTCATTCCTTTTTTCGAGAATATAGAGTGAAAAAATTGGAAGAAAATCTGGGATTAATCTAGGATGAGAGAATTATTTAACGGGACAATGAAAAGATAATTTTAAATTCTAAAAGCATTTACATATGGTGTAATACGATTAATGAGAGTGATTAGCATTGGGTCGGGAAAAGGCTGTCATTATTTTTAAAGCATCCGGACTTACTAAAAAGATAATCGACAAAAAAAAAATGTTTATATCAATTTTTCTCGAATGATAACATTTTGCTGCGGTTTCGGAAAAATTGTGTGCTACTAGGCGATCGATACCGATAGAGGGAAAGTTTTAAATTATTCAGTTTAATTTTTACACAGTCTCCTTTCGGAAATTTAATAGTTCAGCTACAGAATAATTACACATTTCAAGACCGTCAACAACAACAAAAAATATAAAAAAAAAAAAAAAAATGATGTTACGTTAGTCGATTTAGTCGAAATAAATCGATAGTCGATCAAATACGCGCTTTTGGGCAGGACACATGTCGAAATTTTAGCTAGGCTCTTACTTTTGGGAAATAGATTTTACCAAACTTTGTATTTATACCTTTAGAGAACGTTGTGGTCATTTTAAAAGGAGCGAATAAATTATGCTGTCACGTTTAAATTTGGAATGTAAACTACGGATTTTATTGGTTTTTTTCCGTTTAAATAGAGCGGATAAAAAAGGCGAGAAATAATCGAAATCGTGATTATTAAACAAGAGGGAATTACGGGAAGATTAATTCTTACTTTAGGTACCTCGCGATTCAATTAATAAGAAATATTATAAGGTATTATTACCACAATTATCTCTTAAACTGCTTCTTCTTTACTAGCATCGCAATAGTTTATTCCTTTCGAACACGTTCTAGCTTGCATAGATTTTTCGAACAAAGTTCTTTTACGCGGCTTGCCGGTAGCAGTAAACTAGCAGAAATCGTCAGGGAACGAAATCCTCCAGGCGACCTTCACTCTCTTTTTCTTTCACTCTGTCCCTTTCTGTTATATACGGGTGTGTGTGTGTGTGTGTGTGTGTGTGCGTGCGTGCATGCGAGTTTCGAGATTCGAACAGCAAGCATTGTGCGCGGTCAGCTGTATAAGCTCAATTCTAAACACGTGTAAATTTTATTGAATTTGAAAATTGGCTCCGTTTTTTTTTTTTGTTTTTGTTTTAATTCATACGGGATTTATATTGTGTGTCATTTTTTATCGTATACTTTATGAATGACTTTATACTTGTGTATCTACCAAAAAGTGAAAGGAACTTCGTTTCTAGCGGGTGCTCTCTTCTAGATACCACTTTTCTTTTTTTTTTTTACTCATATTTTTTACGCATGTAAAGTTGTGGAAAATGAAACGATCTATTGATAAGTTAATTATTATAAAATCGATTTCTAACTATTAAACTGGTAATCGATTGAATTATCAGAGTTCAGTGCGGAAGTAACTTCCATTAAGAATCTAAACCTCTCCTTGTTTCCTTTTCACTCAGCTTTAAAGAAAAATCCTACAACTTCGAGTATATATTGAATTTTTCCCGTTTGCGATAATACATTTAATTATTTTTATCTTGTTTCTTTTTTAAACAAAGATCATTCGAAAAATATTTTCTTTTTTCCAGTAAACATAAATATTTGAACTTATTTGTCCTCTCGTGATATTATTCATTTAATAAATACTTGTGTTAAGAAAAAACAACAAACAGAAAAAAAAAAAAAATAAGTGTATTAAGTTCCTTTCTTAATTATAAATTTTAGACATTTTTATCGTTTTAAAAACGTTTCCTTGTGCATATATATATATATATATATATATATATATGCATATATGTGCATGTGTATATGTATGTATGTGACAAAAAGTATAGCGGTTATGTTAAAACAATCTGTTAATTACCGCACCGTTGTTTCCTGGTACTTTAACGCGGCAATCGAAACTAAAATTGGACGAAAATAATAAAACAAAAAAAATTATCTGATTACCCCCTCTGCCCACTGTTTGATTTGAAATCAGACATAAACCGAAGGAGATCTTAGACGAGGTAATAAACTCGCTTAAAAATACGTGGAATCTCATCGAAAGAGGATCGCGGTCTACAAACATTTTCAAATTGAAGCAGCATGTTTGCAGTAGCTTTCAACCTGCGCGCCATCTATGAATAGTATTTTCAACTAGAGCGTTTTCAGTAATACGTCAACAGATCGAGCTATAAAGAAAAGCATCGAAAGTTTTAAAAATCATTTTTTTCGCTGCAACATGTTTAAGTGTAATCGTCGCGGATTACTGTTAGACCATTAGCATTGAGTTTTTTGTTTTGTTTTTGTTTTTTTTGTATTATTTAACAGAACAACGGATGAAAAAGGTGTGATCTAGTTACCGTTTCATGAGACATTTCTTTATACTCGGAGACACATTTGGAATTAGGAACAAAATTTAATGCATAATTTTTTGCCCCTACATACACATATATTGTAAAGCGGATTTATTTTAAAAATAAAAATTTTCATTTAATTTGTTACCACTTGATACGGCAAGATGGCTCGATTTTTTCAGATCATTAATTACCGCGTGAAATTTTCTCGACTTCCGTATCGTGGTAATTTTTAATTAGAATCATTGTTAGAAATCGCAAATTCGATGGATCATCCCTTAAATATTTTCGGTGCACTTTCTTTCATGATGTAACAACGCTGCTATTAGAATTCCGGAAGAATACAAATTCGATTATAGAAATTTATATATCACTGCTCCTCGCGGTGTCGATTGGTACAGTGCACGTCTACGGCGAAAACCCGTCAACAATGGTGTATTGCCTCTCATTTCGATGTTAAACAAATCATTCGTATTAAAGATGAGAAAAAAAACATAAAAAAAGAAGAAAGAAAGATGGGACAACATCTGAACATTGATGTCGAAACATTTCGATGTAGTAATAGAGCTGTACGGCCTATGTAGGCGATTTTTTTTTTTTTTTAATATGTACTTCTTTCATCAGCATGGAAACTGGTCCAACAACTGCGGAGCAAAGGGGAAAGAGAATCAGATTTTTATACAATGATAATCAAGCGCGTGAATGAGAAAGGGAGAAGGAAGGAAAAGAATGAACGAGGCACTGTGTAGAGGGAGTGGGAGTAATGTTTGGTAGGAAAAAAATGCGAATAGAAGTTTATTCAGTTGAGGGTGACGAGCTGATCGGGGTCACTTATGAATTAGTTGTTGGTGGAATGCAAAGGGTAATACAGAGACGGCGGCACGTGAGACGGTGAAGAGAGCACATACTTTTAATAATTAAAGTAATCGTGCGAATGTTAATTACCAGAGAAAAAACGGGAGCCAGCAAAGAATGAATGTTCCCATAATTATGCCGAGTGTTCTGGCGGCTTTGTGTTCCCGCTTCATCTTGATGATGTTCCGGTCTTTGGTCGGCGTACAATGCAGCGGATGAGCGGACTCGTTGAAGCTGAGCGTCTTCGACGCCCTCTTGTTCCCTTCCGTCGTCATCACGACGTCGCCGTTTATATTGGCCTCGTGATGATCTCTGCTGGCGGCCGTTGATGAATTGTTCTTCATCAGTGCTTGATTGCCGCCGAATCTCGCGTGAATTTGTTTCTCTTGCCTGTCCGCTTCTCGGAAAATCGCTAAATAAGTGAACACCATTATGGTACACGGTATCCAAAACGATATCGACGATGATATTATCGAGTACGGTTTATTTACCTGCAAAAAATCAGTACCGAAACAAAAACAAAACACAGTATTATTATTAGAAATACGCTCTATCTAGAAGAATATAAATGCGCGCTTTAGAATTTACCCGATGTCGCCTCTAGGTTAGAAAATATTTGTAAGAGGGAAAATGTTTAAAAAACGCGTTTGTCTGGTTTGCTCATATCGCAGCAACCTGTAACGAAGACGGTTGAAAAAAATAATACATTTTTAAAATAAGTTTTCTAGAAAACACTTTTAAATACGTACTTTCTACGAGTATAATGTAATTTTGCTTTACTGAAAAAATGTTTATTAACACCGCTAGGAATGAAGGAAATTTAAAAATGATGTCGAATTCATCAAGTAACAGCAACAATACTGCTATTAGTACGGGTCACATTGCACAGTTTGTACGATATCGTTCCACTTATTTTTGAATTCCTCGACATTCTGGTTTCTTTCACTAATTTTAGCCTCGAGTATGCTCATTATCCGAAGAGTTTCCGATGTATGTGCCCTCGAGTTTCGTAAGCACTGTCGTCATCTACTGTTTCATGTAACACCGAATATGATTTCCGATGGCCGAGAAATATTTATTTCCTTTCTTATATCGTTTGTTTCGTTTCTCTCTTTAATTAACGTCTTCGAATATTGCAACCGGAATAGCGAGACTATAAGTGTCCCTCCGTATTAATACTCGAACTCGTTTTCTTTTTTTGATATTTATTACCGTAGAAGATTTTCTTTCGTTCCCTGTTGCAAATATATTTATATTTCGAATTACCTCCGACGGCTATCCTCGCTGAATTCCATACTTCTCTTATAAATCTAGTACTTGAGTTAGCGATTTTTAATTAGACGCCTGCGCTTATTTGTTCCACTTCACTTGTTTTTACTTCTCTGTTCTTCATAAATGCTGATTTACTTCTAACAAAGCTCTAATTTTATCCCTTACATCTGTCTCCTTCAATTTTCACTGTATATTTATAGTCACGATAAACTTCCTTGTTTTTATTTCAGCTTTTACCTTCATGTTATTAAATTTTTTTATTGATCCTGTTCTAAATCTGTTAACATGTCGCCCCAGAATTGAATTTTTCAATGCTGCTCTCCGTTTCCTACTAGATGCATCTGTACTGACGGTTCTAAAGGGTTAAATATAGTGGCGTTTTTTGTTTTTTTTTTTGTCTTTTCTTGAAAACAAATTATGTTCATATAAGCTCGAGTAAAAAAGTAAAGAATACCAAAACATATCTCAAACTTATGCACAAAAGACCGCTTAATTAGCCGGGCTTACAGCTTTTTAGCGTCGAAAGCTCGAAAGTTTTAATGTTTGTTTTCTGGGCACGTGATATGTTGTTGAAAAAAATCGCTATTTATAGAAAACGAACCAATTTTTGAATTTTTTTTTCTTTTTTTTATAGTATCGGGTTTGTCAAAAAAGATACTGGCCCAAGAAGAGGGAAAAGGATCAGAAGCGGAATCAGATGTTTATGCGATGTACACCTCTAGTTTGGTTACAACTTTAAAATCAGACCGTCGAGGCGCCGAAAGCTCGAAATTTTTGAAAAAAATATTTTTTTTTTCCGGACATGTGATATATGGTTAGAAAGAACGCTCTATTTGTCGGGAATGAAACAGTATTTCACATTTCTTTACCGAAACTTTCGAAGTTGGAAAAAACGTTGAAAATAGCGCAAAAAATGACGCGTAGCCTTCCTTGCGGCACGAGTATTATATTTAAAAATTTTAAACGAGGTTAAAAATATGCACATCTCCGTATATTTTTCTAGCTTGGAACATCCGGGTTTTCTAATTTTAAAATTGAGCCCCTGGGGAGCTGAAAGCTCGAAATTTTTGAATTTTTTTTCCCCATCTGTAGTGATGTGCGATTTCGAAATGTTTTTACAATCGAAACAATCGACAATCGTCAAAAAAACAATCGAGTGATTTTCATTCGAATGTTTATGGTGAATCCGAATGAATTATTCGAAGAAAAACCGAAACTATCCGAACACAAACGAATGAAGTATTCGTTAAACATCGACTAGATTCTTCCTAGAAAAATAGCATTTCGAACGATTGTTGTGAATACGAATGAATTATTCGAATAAAATAACATTTCGAATGCAACTACGGAACAATCGAATGCATTCGAAGTCATCGAACAACCGAATAATTCGAATGAAACATTTCGAAGTTGACTACCCATCTGTCATGTGATATATCGGTGGAAAGATCACTATTTGTCAGGAACGAAATCGATTTTCATTTCTTTAAAGAAACTTTTGAAGTTGTTGAAAAATTCAAAAAAGCTCAAAAAGTATTATAGTTGAAAATTTTAAATAAGGTCAAAAAGGTGTACGCATCACCGTGTATATTTCTCTACTTTGCAGCATCCGGGGTTCCCATTTGAACCCTCGGTACCCCAAAAGCTCGAAATTTTTGAAAACTATATTTTTTTCTCCGGGCATGTGGTATATCGATTGAAAGATCGCTTTTTGTCGGGAACAGTGTCGTATTTCATTTTCTTAACGAAACTTTCAAAGTTAGCGAAAACTTCCAAAAAGCATGAAAAATGACGCATCTATCCTTCTTTGTGGCGCGAAAAATCTGATTTCTTTCTTTTGAATTTAGTATTATCGTAAATTTAACACATACGGGGAATGCTCAGCGCATGAAACGGCTGAACTTGTTATTTACTTTGCTTGTTATCTCGTTTCATTAATTTACGTTTATGAATTCTGCAATTCGAAACTGGAGCTGGCGTTTTTATTACTTTTTCATATGTTTATTTTGCAATTAAAAATCCTGCGACGAATATTTTGTTTGCTCGCATTTATTATTAATTAATAAAAATAATAATAAAATGATGAATAGGCCAGATTTTGGGGCGTGTATGTATGGGCGCGAGTGTCAGTTATTACTACACGGGTCGTCCAGTTCGGTGTACGCTGTTTGTTTCGAAGAAATTAAAACTAGTAATAACCGCATTAATAATTTAGATGGAAAGAATGTCGTTTGAGAATCTCGTTCGGTTGTGAATGTACCGAATTGAACATCAAAATAACGGGTAATAAGATTGTTTTGTGGCGGCTGAATAATAAAAAAACTGACCTGGCGGTCGCATTTTCTCTCTTGTTTTTGACCCGCCGGGGAGGCTCGTCAACCAAGAAACTCGACACCGGCGTTAATTCCGGTTACCAGTGTCTTCTCGATTCTATTGGGGTTCTGCTGTCATTCATTTAATGTACCAGCTTGAACCACGGAAGTCCGCGTATTACGTTTAATAAGAACTAAAAAAAAAAAAAAAAAGCGAAAGTTATAAGCCAACGGAAAACAACATTGACATTGTTCCTTGCGCCGAAATTCCGACTTCGTTTGAAACGGTTTAGCCACTGCATCACCTTAGCGGTTTACTACCATATATCCATGATGTTGACCGGATATTGCTTGAAAGTAATATGTGTCGGTCAGCCTTAAAAACATATTTCGATCTTCCGAAGCTTATTTGAAGAGAAAAATAAATAGATTCCAGTTTTCGGCTCGAACTTTTTTTTCTATTGCCACCTATTTCGTGAGAAATATCAATTAATTTGTGTCGGTCAGCCTAGCGTAAAAATACATTCCGATCTTCGGAGGTATATTCAAATAGAAAAGTAGTTAATACGAGTCCAGTTTTCGTATTTTTTCTCCATTCCCGCGCATTTCGAGGGAAATGTCCAACTAATTTTCCGCTTCAAAGATTAATCTTGAATTACGGGTTTTTTTTATTTTTTTTTTGTGTCAGAAAGTCGGTACGAGTGTCGAGATTACGAAAAAGATACCTTTACAATAAGCGAGTGATGACGACGAGTACATATAAGTAAATCGCCGATAAAGAAAGATTGATCCGGTACACTTTGTCCGCTTTGGGTTTCAAGGCGTTTTTAAAATGACTTTTAAGTTGACCTTTCAATTTTTAAAATGTAGTTTTCTCATCGGTAGCAGATTTGTTTCGACGGAAGGTCTTGTTTTACGAGATCTTGTCCGTTAACATTCTCGGTAATAAATTATGTTCCCTATCGAAACTTTCTACCCTCTTCTTCTATCAACGTAGAAAGTCATTATGGTCTCACCTGTAATGATGTACTTAACCAGATGCGCTGAACCGCATGCGATAGCTGCATCTTAAAGCTTTGAACCGCTTACGGTGTAGTTGTTATTGATTGCTGTTATCTACAGTATGTGGAAGACTGGAAGTGGGCGAAGGATCAAAATTGGAAAATGAAACGAAAGACGTGTTAAACGGAGATGCGGTAAACTTTGCGAGAAAGGAATCCGGTCGGTTTACATTATGAAGAAATTTTTCGGGAAACCAGAGGGAAACGCAGACTGGAGAAATGCTAAGGAACTTTTATCGCCGTCAACAGGATACACTGTTTTCGAAGATATTACCGCGCCTACATGCATTCAAACGTAGGCTAGTTACAGGGAGGGAGAAATTCCGATTAAATTAAAACCTGGAAAATTGCCGAAAAATAAAATTCGCTGGAAATGGTGAAAAACGACGAAATATAAGCGATACAATAAAAAACAAGTCGCTACCGGAATAAGAGAATAAAAACATTTAAACGACCAAAATTCGTTTTTAGGTTATAACTGACAAGAATGCACACATTTCTAGGTTTTATAATGAAAAGACCAATAACTAGAAATATATTATTTTAAATTGCGTCGAAACATGTTGCTTTGTTTTTATTTTTAAATAACCGCGCTCCTCGGGCCGCGGCGGTCGTGGTTTTCGCTGCAAACGTTGAAATTTTAAATTTATTCGGAAAAATGTTGTCCCTCGTTTAATTATATTATTTACTTCGGCGTAGTATTTTGAGACATTTCCATTCATAAATATTATTCTTTTGTCTACTGCTGCGCATTACAAATTGTGGTTCAACTCCTACTCCTCATTCTCTAACCCGGATTCTTTTTACTTGTCCATCCAACCTTCACTTTCTGTTCTTAGTTTCTTGACTCCCCATCTATACGTCGCTCTAATATCTCTGCGATGTACCGCCTGCGCATTGGGCACAATTTGCTCCCTTCGTCGCTTTTCCGGTTCTCTCTCGCTTCATCTCCATATTGTCCATTCTTCCAACAGTCACTTTGTATGTGACCCTGATCACATAATGTTCGAATGCTCTTCGCTTTCACCGGAACGATTTTCTTTCGTATACTCCAATACACATAATATATCCAATGCCATTATTAAGACCGCGTTCTATTTCGTCACTAGGAATAATAAAGCATCACTACAACGACGTCGATGATCTTCGTTCGGGTTTGTTTATTTTCGCTTCCATTCGTGATCGTCCGAAGCGGTTTTCTGTCTAATAAAAATTCGAATCTCGCAGATTTTTATTTTATAAAAATAGAGAAAACTGGTTTGTTATTAGATTTTCTATTATAAGCTAAATTTCACGAGCAGCGTATCGAAATCAGAACACAACGCCAGCCAGAGAAATGATAAAATTTATTTATTTTCTAAAATTTAAAGCGTCTAATATAAGCTCTGTCAGGGCTATTACATTGCGGTAGAGATTATTAAACCGTGCGATGATTGCAGAGGAGATATGATGTGGAAATCAGTGAGCGAAAGGAGACTCCAGTAGTAGATGGTTTATATTAAGGGAGCAGAAAAAAGGAGGACGAACGAAGCTCAACGATGATAGATGGTTGTTCGTTAGAGAAATATGATCGATGTTTAAACGCGTGATCGCTACAAAATGAGTTCTCGAGATATCTAAAAAAAGCAATCGGGGATTCGATACAATTATCTTCCTATTTATGAGAGAACGAAAAATGAAAATTAACTTTAAAAGGAAAGATAAAAAATAAAATTAAAAAAAAACCGTAAATGAACTTTTCTGTGCTACAATATATAGTTTTCTAATTTTAGAACGAAGTTGAATATCTGGGAAAGAGATTTATAAAACTTCGTAACGCATCGGTGGCCGAAATTAGTTCAAAGCTGAAGAAGTGCACAAGATATAAATGTGAAAGAGATCGGAATTAAAGAATAAGGGGCGACAAAGTTGATGCATCAAATCAATCTTTCTCAAGTATTATGGGCTACTGTAAAGCGAAGTAATGCTTGAAATATTAGTTCAAATGGACGAGACAAAACACGTGCGAGTTTAATAATCTTATAAGTGACCGAAAGAAAATAAAATGAAATAAAAGTCCCTATGACCTGCCGGAATAGATCCATTTAAAGAGAACAATTTTTCAATTAAAATAGAATAAAGTAAGCGCACTGTAAGAAATACGTTATATTTTAGTGTCAATGTTTACACGTTTACAGTAATATCTATATTGATACACTTTATGTCACATAATACGGTGCTGAAGGAAATATAAGCAGCGCCTAACCACGAGATAATTTACGTTGTGTCTATTTTTGAAGTACTTGGAAATATGAATTTTGTTACTAATATACATAAAATACTTAACCGACTAAATTGAAGTCACGTTTATAATACAGGTAATACAACTCACGTTGACAGAATTAAGTCGCGAATAGAGAGAGCAGTACCACAAATCACCGTTCAAAATTAAAAAAAAAGAAGATAACGTAGAATATAGCCGATGAAATGACATTGGCACAACAGAAACCGGCTATATTCTCGACAGTGTCTGTGTGTGTGTGTGTGTGTGTATGTATTGGAAACAGTTGCTTAGTAAAATATCGATAACAAATCTGCCGAAGATCAGACGATACAGCGAGATGCAAGAAATACGGATTATGACAAGGATTTGCCTAGTCGATTGGGCAGAATTAATTTATATTCCTGAATTTCGGTGATTACATTCTCCAACTGCAGAACTATATGATACTCATTCATGACCGGGTTAAAGGGGAGGTCTCTTTTTTACAATCCATACAGCAAATAATGAACGCGAGACAAACAGTAGACAAACCGAATGAGTTATGTTTGTATCGTTTTCTATGACCTCATGACCGCTTAAAAACTTTGAACAACCGAATTCTGCAGGCGGTACCAGAAACGACGTATGATGCGGATACGATTTGAATCGTTACATTTGAAATAATAAAGTTTCCCGTAAGGATACATCGAAACAAAAGTCAGAAAATGTGCCTCCTTACTTAAAACATCCGTGGAGAACGGATTACACATAAGGTAACCAAAGAAGGCGTTACAAGAAGATTCCGAATCTGAGATAGGCAAATGGCGAGACAATGCCCCGGCTGGTTCATTATTTAATAGCGCGCGGATACCGATTTTAAACTAAACTGACATGACATTAGCGGCGGATAATAAATCGACTTCGATTAAATCAAAAATATGGAAACTGTACATGAAAAGACACACATATCCATGGAAAAAAAGTTTCGTTAAGATCCGTTAAGCTTAGTATAACCTTCATAATGGTTCAGCACTACTCACTTTTCGCTACTTTTATATTCGGTAGAGTAAAATGAAATGAAAAGAACTAACGAAAAAGGTCATCTGAAATTATTAAGACTAAATATTAAGACGTCAGTCTTTTTGCTGATAGAACAAAATTTTGGACTGTTAAAGTCGCAATGCAAGTTTCCGAGACAAAAAAGGGTCTGCTAGCGGCGGCGAAAACAATCAACAGATTCTATTTTGAGTGAGCTAAAAATGGTTAAAAAAAAAAAGAAAAAAATACGGAAGACCGTTTACTGCCGACTGTGTCCAGTGACTGTATCCAGTGACTGTCCGATGATTGTCCAATGCTATAGATCAAAAGTAGTAGCTAAAAATTGTCTCTGAAGCGGAGAAGTAGCGAAATCCGGTCAAAAAATCGGCTGCATCGATTTTAATTTTGATGATACTTTTTTACCGGGAAAATAGGTTTTTATGTGAGCGAGTTTGGTAAACGTGCTGCGCGGCTTCGTCCAATTACGAAAGAGACCGACACTGTATTTCACTTAAATAGGGAAAATGACATTATAGACAATGAGATTTCGAACTTTTTGTGAAAAAAAAGGTCAACTGCGGTCGATAAAGTGTGTATCTCTAGTCACTTTTTGATGTTCACTTTGTCGAACACTGGAAATCGGAACCACACCGTTTCCAAATCTTCTTCGTGAAATTCGTAATAATTTTTGATTTTTCATATTCGCAGCGATTTCGCAAAAATTTCTTACGTAGTTAAAAAATAGCCACGATTTTGCTTTCGAGACATCGGTAGCTTTAATTCGTCATCTCCATTTCCACACTGGGTGCGGTTTTAGCACTATGAGAAACATGAAGCATACACGCGCATAATCTAGCTCAATGGGCCACACTCTAGCCACGTGATGTTTATTTATTTTGATTGACAGTTTAAAATCTGGGCCGATGATAGCGGTCTAGCATATTCGACACTGTTGCGAAGCACGCAATTCTAATGGTTCGTGCAGGAAAAGGGGAATAGGGCGTTCGGAAAAGGCGAAGAAGTTATTCTCTATGGACTTTACCTCGAAAATACAAACATCCGGATGCTCAGACCTGAATGCTTGGTGCTCCTCGGTGGTATACCATCCTTGGAAGATCGGCACGAACGCTATCCAAGCCGGAGAGAACCAGCAATTGATCAGCATTACGGCGACGACTTTTTTCGTCATGATTATCGGGTACTTTAGCGGTTTCACGATAGCGTAGTAACGATCTACGCTGATACAGCTTAAATGTAAAATGGACGCGGTGGAGAAGTAAACGTCTAACGAGTTCCAGACGTCGCACATGAAATAGCCGAACTGCCATTTGCCGGTAATTTGGACGCTCGCGTTGAACGTCATCGCACCCATCGCGACCAGCATGTCGGCCAACGCTAACGATACAACGAAATAGTTGGTGATTACGCGCAGCTTCCGGTGACGCATCACGCTCACCATCACCAGAAGGTTACCGCATATGGAAGCGACTATGATGAAGACGATTATGCCGGTTCGCAATGCCCAGCTGATGGCCGACAGCAATTCTTTGCTGTCCGGAGCGGCAGACCCGGTTAGGTTCGCCTGCGCGTCGTACGACGACGACCAGTTCGACGAATCGTTAACAATGCTCGATCCGACTGTGGTGCCGAGTAATTGTCGAGATTGTTCTAATGCGGATTTTTCGAACGACTCCATCCCATAGTTCGAATTTCATCACCGGTATCCGTCCCGATTACCATAGATAGACAGCGACTTATCCATAATCGTTCGAAGCCCGCTCGGCTAATCGGAAGAGGCGATTCCGTGTCTATTTTCGGTTTCCTTTCGGCCTTTCCAAATTCTGAAATTGAAAAAAACGAAACAAGTTCATATTTTAATTTATTTAGTGTACGCGTCGGGGTTGCATGTACCGATGTTTTTTAATTATTGTTTTCTCTGCCTAAAAAAATTATTATTTGCAAAGTTTGGAACGCTGTTGCGGATATTCAGATTCGTTTTTGAAAAGGAATCGTGCTAGTACGATACTACCGTTGTTGATGTGCTAGGCAATGGTATACAGTGGGATACTGCTATTTTCGGTTTTATTTTTCGGAGAAATACGCCCTACGATCTTTTGCACTGGTTTTTTTATGGGCTAGAAAGTCGGACATTAAAGACCGAGATCAAACAAATTTGAAGGCGGCAGTAATTTTTTTTTTTTTTTTTTCTTTAAAGTCAAATTTGCGCTCTTTATTACACCAGAGTAATGGTAGAAGAGGCATTGTGCTGGTCAGTATTAGCGATAGGAGAAGAGAATAAAGAAAGGGCACAGAGTTAAAAGGAGACAACTGATTGTACTGCGATACAGAATCAGGATTATAGAAAAGGTAAAGGAGTCCACCAATGAACGAAATCAAGTTCAATCGGTTTTGCAAAGGATTCAGCGGCAGAAATGAAGGGTCTCGAATTGTGTAAATAGATGTCATTAGGAAATAAATTAATCGGCGCGCATGATCATTACCAAAAGTGCCTTCGAGTTTTTCCTGCAGGACCATTTGAGACATGATTGGAAAAGGTAAAAGAAAAGTTAATAGAAATGGAAGAAAAAGGATTTTTGAAAAAAGTGAGCGCATAATAGTTGAAGAGATGGTGGTTAATAATGAAGTTGCTGTTCCTATTGTGACCAGCACAATCCCATAGTAGAGAATGAATGTTCAAAATGTTAATGTTAACGTAAATGATTAGGCTTCGGGAGAATATTTAAAAGAGAAATATGAAAACTATGTTTGCAGGAGTTAGGATGAGAAGGTGGAAGAGAAGGAGCGGTGGTAGAGCAACTCCTAATAACTAGCCGTCCACACAATCGGCACAAACTATAGAGAAACCTCTGAAGCGGATAAAGGAAGAGGGTTTACGTTTCGGACAACAAAGCGAAATGAACCTTTTAGAGGACTAGGAAAGCCTCCAAAGCTTTCTTGTTAGCTTGCTACGGCAGTTCTAAACTTTTTAAGTTATCGAAAGGGGAGATAATGCTCTGAGGAATCACTACGCGAACTTTGTATCATGCAAATTTGTAGGTTTACTTCTTTGTGAGGAACACATGAGAAATCTTTGTTAGAGGAAATATAAAGAGGAAAGAGGAGAGTTTGTTCTCTGTTCGCACAACGTTTTATTTATTTTAGTGCGACAAGAGGCAAACAAAAGCCAGAGATGGGGCGACGATAGGTATCTGGGACAAAGTGTTAATTGAAGAGAACATTGCTGGGATAGGAAAGATGAGAGGTTGTGCTCAAATGAGGTAGAAGGGGGCTATGTCGTAAGATAAATACTCGTTGCAGATGTAATGCAGATATTAGAAGAGGTGTCTATGAGGTGGTTAGGAGTATTACTAGGAATAAGAGAAATATGACCGGATACGTAAAGAAAAAATTAAGAGAGGAGGATTCTACCGTGTTCAGAGCTCATTCGACTGCTGATGGAGAAATAAGTAATAGCACGATGCGTTGAAGGACAATGAGAGAACGGTTGGGGAATTTATGAAAAATGGAAGAGTTAGGACAATGGGGAGGGGATATTATGGACGGTTAGGTGGATGTACTTTGAAAAGGAGCAGGTGATGCGAGTTGCGTAAGAAAGGTCTGAAAGACTGTGCTGGAAAATTTTAATTTGGTGGCTTCGTAAAAGGATATATATTTTCAAAGGCAGTCATTTTTTTTTCATATCCTTCCGTCTGCGCCACCATGGATAACGACGAGCCAATGAACTACGGCAATCTTTGCAGTTGTGTCAAAGACGGCGTTCCCCTGCAAACGATTACATTCGGCGATAAACAGCGAGCCAGAGCGAGCAGCAATAATGTTGAGCAATATGCTCAAAAAGGAAACATTCGACAGAGAATGAAAAATGTGTTAAATTTAAATTCTACGCTATTGGTGAGAACGAAAAACCGTCGAACGGAAATCATTGGGGTTGACAAGCCCTTCTTTGATATCTTCTTATGAAAAGAGAAGAGGTGAACTCTGTGATTGTAACACACCAATTGTACAGAAGGCATTGCGGAGGATAAAGCAGTTTGTATTTTTGGAATTAAAATATGACGTTTGTTGAGAAATGAGTTTGCGGAGGAAGCAGAAGAGGAGGTAAACGCTCTTTACCTAGTGAAAGAATTATCTTGCTGATGAGTTCAGCCTGAGCTAACGGATGGAGGCTTGAACAATTTTCGAAACGAACACTGTGTGAACAGCCCGCCATGGTTAGAGTTAGTCGCAATAACAGTTTCTCGACTAAAGTTATTGTTATTAATACTAATGTTTTGTCGCTGCTGTTATTATTTTAGCTTCAATAATTTATTATTATTAGTATTGGTATCATTATTACTATTATTATTATTAATATTATTCTTAATAGCCGTATGAAATGTCCTTATGTGCCCTTCTGTTCACGCCATTCACGATTACGGTTCGTATATATAATAATAATAATAGGATATTTACGAAGATTTATTTCCTGAAGTTATTCTTTCGTTTTATTGTTTCGCTTTGTTATTCGTATATATTTTAGTCTGTATAATAATAGTTATAATGCACAAGAGATCGGACGCCTATATATAGCAATAAAATGAGATAATAGCTCGATTTTACGAAGATTTTATTTTTATACTTCTCTTTCTGTATGGTCTCGGTTGGGTATGTTCGCTGTGCTATTCGTATAATAATAGTTATAATGTATAAGATCGGAAGCGTATTTACAATAAAATGATAAGATATTAGTTTGATTTTACGAAGATTTATGTTTACTCTTTTTGATTGTTGGTTTTATATAGCGTTGTTGTTATTCGTGTATACTGTTATGCATAATATTAATAGTTTTCGGTGTATTAGATCGGACGATAATATTATTATATACCTGGCTTTAAGAAAAAAAATAAATAAAACGGCACTGGGCGCCTCTTCGTTAGAGACCCCCGGACTCCACAATGCTCCCTGTTTAGAGCGCTAAAATTCAAAAAACACAGAACAACATGTTTCAGCCGTTTGCTGTCTGTTAATTATCTTTGATACACTTTCAACTATTTCTGTACGATAAAATTGAAGATGCGATAATGAACATCTTAAATTCGAAAAAAAATAATAATGTTAACGATTTAATTTTAATTTTTTTTTATATTCTTATGTGATCTTTAGAAGTAATGGGCAATAATATCGGTTCATGATAGCTGAAGTAACTTATGAAATTTTTAGAATCAATTTTGTTAAAATCGATACACCATCCTCCACGAGTAGTTGGTAGAGCTGGATTCGTTTTAAGTTGTAATCCAAAGGGGTTTCTTCTATGAACCGAAATAATCGCCGATTTTTAGGTTTCTTGAGTTCGGCATCCTCCCGATAGAAGTATAGGTATTCTGTCGTATTCTCTCTTCTTGATTACGTTGACAATTTTTGCTACTTTGGAGATGCCAATAAATTTAGCTTGAAGAAATCTTCAATATCGTCAATCTTAGTGCCTGGCGAAATGTAAACAGTCACAAATAGAACTCGTTGACCGTTTATAAATACTTTCGATGGTGCAAATATCCATAAATTCCTCACTGACCACATTAATTCTATCAATAGACAACGATTGTTTGTCAAATCTCATCAGAATATGCGGAGTTGAAAATATCTTCTTTTCCGTACATAGCGACTCCGCTAGCTCGCACTTTTCCACATTTGAACATATCGATATCCTCTCAATCCAACCTCATCGGCGTTACTATGTTTCGGTTAACGTTATAATTTTTGTTTCAGGCTACAGGAAATCACTAATCAAATCTTCCTTATGTGCTTTCAAACTCTGCATGTTGAGTGTAAGTAACGAGACAAATCCTTGCGACCCTGCACTCGTCGTAAAGTCGATGATTTTTCAAACGATCAAATTCGTTCTTCAACTCGATATTTACTTTACCACTAGTAGCATGTTGATGGTTTCTTATTCGTGAGGAACAAACCATCGAGAAATCGTAAACTAGCTGCTGATCGTGGCTTTTATTATATTCGTATACAACTGTGTCGTACGTCTCACCTTGACAATTTCCATGCTTTATTTCATTTCCATAGATTTACGCAATTTCAATGCTTTATTTCATTCATCAAAATTATTTCGTACATTTTATCAGTACCTTATTTTTCAATACTTCTACGTAATCACATTTCTTTCGTTCATTCGAAAAGAGTTTTATATATATATATATATTTTTTTTTTTTGTGTGAATGCATCATTATAATGCATAGTATATTTACATATGGACGACGATGAACGACAATCATCACGGTCCGAACACGACTGACTTAAGACAACTAGGAGAAAAAGCTGAATTCTTATTTACCTCTCGCGTAACGTCTTCGCGTTCCACTTTAGTGTGACGTTTTCTGCTAGTTAGGTCACGGCTAATGCTCTGTGCTAAAAATATTTAATTAAATTATAAAAACATCGACAGTAGTTTTGGATTAGCAATCCACACTTGCAACGTATAACGAATATTGCTGATCCGAAACTAACCTGTGTTTTATATTTCATTTCATTTGGTATTACTATATTTACACGTGACAGAATTGAAAATTATACGATCGATATTATTCTTGTCATTGTTACGTACTACGGTTATTGCTTAAAGAGATGCTGCAGACGGACGTACGTGGTCGGCTAAAACCTAACTCCTTAACCGAGCTAGACGCTAGACACCGAAGGGGACAATAGGGCTTCCGCTTGGATGTATAGTTTACGTTCATTTACCGGTAGCGTTAAATTGTTACAAGCGGTTCCGGTTCAGTGTAAACTCACCTGTTCGCACAAGAAAAGGAAAACGAGAAAATTAAAAATGCGAAAAAGCAAAATTAAAATTAAGCTACGAGCCGGAGAAATGAATGAATATGGAAATAATAAATACCGAGAGCGAACGAAGTTAAATCGTACAATCCGCGAAGGAGCGGTAAAATGAATTTCTTCAGCACAGGTAAAATCCGAACAAGGCACAGCTTTATCAGCGAACACGTGGCTTCCGAAGTAAAGAATATGTGAACGTGTCCGGTAATCTTGCGCGGAAAATTCAATTTCGCGAGTTTCCTTTTATTCGCCCGGGCAGTGTAGATTGAATATGCGCGCAATGAAGGAAAATAACGAAAGGCCGGGCTTTTGCAACGGACAAATTATTAATCCGGCCCAGGGACCGGGCTCGCGGCAGTGCCTCATGTGGGCAAGCTAGCGACGTGTGCGACGTAATTAACGTACGACTCTATTCAAAAGGAGACGGGCAAAAATATCGAATATCCCTGCAGCTGTCGGGATCCACGAGCGGACAGATTTTTGCCTTCCGTTCGCAGACGTTTTATTTAAGTTGCGAAACGAAATGTGTAAATATTGATCTAGAAAATGTCGGAAGAGCATTTTCAAGTGTGTTTTTTTATTCCTCTGTTGTGTTTATTTAGCGTTCAATTTTAAATATCTGCAGCATCTCGGAGGCGCCTCTGTCGCTCTCGCTCCTGCGCAACTAGGAATGTACGCGGAAACGTGGTCAACGATATTACGTCATCCGTGGTAAAATAAAAGCAGGATGAAAGAAGAGAACACAGCCTTGTCGCTTATTTGCAATTTTATACGATGCCAAATAGTTTGCAAACATTTCTCGTAATAAATGGCCCAGAAGCGCGGCCCGCACATGTACGAACACGGGGACGACGGTAGCTTGTGAACTTGAAATGATAATTCTTGGCTTTTAGCTATTTTCATTCTATCCGAATACTTGCGCCGTATTAAATTCGAATAAATGCCCAAGACTGCTCGATGTGCGACCTACATTTACTCCCCGCCTTCAGAATTCTAAATTTCCAGCTTACAGCAAAATGAAATTTCACATAACAGTGTTCCGACTTCTTTAACCTGTCGAAGTTTTTTCAAACAGAACCTAGCTCAAATTTGTATACAGAAATTGTTGTTTTCAGTTTTTCCATTTTGAAATGCGTCTTCACTCGAAGATAAAACTTATAAAAATGCCATACCCCCGGGTTCAATTTTTTTTTTTTTTTATATTTTTTATTTTTTTGTTTCTTTTCGACAAACAAATCAACTCGCTGAACAAGATGAGCATTAAGATATCTGATTTCGACAAAAATATTACCTTGTTTTTCTCCGCATCTGAGTAGTTGGTATGATCAAAGTTAGCAAACGTAAAGTTCGGAATTCTGTACTGCAGTATCGACGAAACAGGAAATTCCGAGAGAATGCAACTCACAGACCCCGTCTACTTCTTCTCATAGCTAATTTAAAAAACTTCAATTTCGTTTCCGACATTTTGTTTATTTATTTATTTATTTATTTATTTATTTACTTATTTTAATGACCGCGAAACGTGGTTAATAAGTATGGGTTTTCTGTCCGATTAATAATACAGTGTGCGCGCGCAAAACTAGTCTATAATTTGCTTCTTTAATTCCTTGAGAGGACATTGGCGTATTCAGTATATGTAACATATTTCGGAAATGGAAGATTACCGTTTCATTTAGCACGTCAAAACTGCTCGACCATTTCGAAAAATGCATTTCTCCTCCGCTTCCCCTATGGACCTTTTAAACCGGGTTTTTGACTGAGTTTTATTTTTCTTCGTTTGTTTCTTGCTTGCCTTTGTGAAACGCTGTGGCGCAGTCCCTACTTTTGGACAACCTTCTTTTGACTGTAAATGACTTAGACGCATGTTACAACTGAACACTTACTTCCATGTTAAAAATCATAGCGAAGTAATTATCGATTTCAAATCGACTATACAGACTGTGACGGAGGTGGCAGCTAGTAAACGATCTATATATACGTAATAGTTGAACGCATAAGCTGCATTTTTCCATAAAGGAAGCTAACACTCCAGACGGACTTACCAAAGATATTGTTAGACCGATATATAAAAAAGGAGTGAAAAATCAATTTGAAAATTACCGACCAATAACAATAACATCTGTAATAGCTAAAATCTTAGAACACTACATTGATAAACATTTAAGAAATTATGTGGAAAAAAACAACTTACTATATGAAAATCAACACGGTTTTAGAGAAAAAAGATCCACGATAACATTATTGAGAACGATAGTAAATAATATTAATACAGGACTATCGATGGGGAATCAGTTTTTAATTACATTTATTGACCTGTCCAAAGCGTTTGATTTAGTTGATCATGAATTATTGATCAAGGACCTAGAAAGTCTGGGCATTAAAAATAATCAACTTAAGTGGTTTCGAAATTATATAACAAATAGAAAAAACATGGTCAAAATTGCAGGGAATAAAAGTAATGAAAAAGCTATTCAACACGGCGTAGGTCAGGGTACCGTATTGGCTCCTATGCTTTTTCTCATTTATACTAACTCGTTATGCAAGCATATTAAAAATGCGAAGGTATATACGCTTTTGCTGATGATATTGCTTTATTAATTGAGCACAAAAATTTAGAGATTATGGAAAAATGATTACAAGAGGATGTAGAGATAATTTGAGTAAATGGGCACATAATAGGAAGTTATGTATAAATATAAACAAATCAAAAGTATTACACGTTCGGAATAATTCTAAACATAACACATGCGACCCGCGAATTGTCCTTCATAATAACGATTGCCTTCGTGAGCTTCATAAAAATATCAATACACATCTATGTTTCTGTCCACCGTTAGAGAACGTTCATGACATTAAATATCTAGGTATATATGTATATTGATAAATCCTTGAACTGGAAAAAACACATTCAAAGTTTAAACTCGAAATTAAGACAGACAATTCCAGCTTTATATAAAATAAAGCAGGTACTATCATATCGAACTCTACGTATATACTATAATTCAATAATAATGTCTAGAATATTATATGGAATTCAAATATATTATGTGAGGCTAAGAAAACAGAAATAAATAAAATAAGTAAAATACAGAAGAGGTGTTTGAAACTTATACTACCCTACTGGAAGAAAAACGACTCTGGATCAACATGGTGGAAGGAAAATGATGAAATGTCTCCCAAGATGGTACTATTTCTATTATAGATTACTAGAATTTAATGACAATAATATAAAATTACCATCCAGGGAAAAAATTCGGTTAACAAGAAACCAAAGTAATACATATTACATCTATCCCCGGGGGGTAAATTTACGAATTGACAACACTGATGACTCAGTGCTAATCAAATTAATAAGTACAATTCCTAATCATATACTAGAGGGAAAAAAAAATTGGTGCGTGGAAAAAAGAGGTGCAAAAATGGTTGAAGGAATGGTGCAAAGACTGAAGATCCAAATCTCGTCCTTTATCTCATTACTATTTGATGGTTCTTTTCTGTTTACGGTTTTGTTAGTTTTTGACTTTGTCGTGTCCTTCCTGGATTTTAGGCTCTCACTGATCATGCTTTATTTCGATTGTAAATATTAAGCTGTCTGCATATATTGGTATTCAGATGCGTATTACGCGGCATTTTTTATTTTTTTGGCATACATATATATGCTATTACTTTAATATAAATAATGCTAAGTCTGTTATTATTGATAGTTTCGAAATAATTTAAGTTAGTTTTAATTTATTGTACTATATACCTATTATAATAAACGTTGATAAGAGTGTTGGGCATTCACACAACGGGCATATTTGCCCTGTGAGACCCGCAACTTATTCTAAAAAAAAAAAAAAAAAAAATGTTATTAATTGATGATGGCCAGTGTAAGCTGATCGAAACGTTAAGTGAATAAATATCTTTTAAAACACAGTTGTTTCCGAAAATTATTCAGTATGTAAATGTATGACGAGTTTTCTAAAAATTAATGTTTACACTGAAAATATTAAGAAAACTGCGATATGTTTAATTCTGTTACGTTTTTCCGTCATGTTCGTGAGATATTTATCGATTAATCTGTTACTTTTTATTTTACTTATAATTTAATTTCTCGAAAAAAAAAATTACATAGTCAGCTGAAATTAACTCTTCTATAAGAATCATTGGAAGACTAGTATCCGCGGGTTTAGATGTCTCGCCTACGGCGAAAACGATCGAGATGTATACATGTATGCATATTTTTCTTTTTCATACTTGTCGACTCAATTACTGAATTGTGGTGAAAATGCGTTCTAATTTTTCCCTATTCACTTCTATTTGGGTTATATTTCTTTGCTTCATTTCCAGTTTATCCTCTTCTTGGTGTGGTTCGCACTGTTTTACCCGATTAAAATTTATTTTTTTGTTGCTATTCTCTCCGCGCGACTTGTCCGCAACAATTTAATATTTATATACCATCGTACAATACGCTCATAAGCACACATACTATAAATGTATTTATGATCATCATTTTATGGTGTCATACTTAGTTCCTCAGCATCGGCGACTACCTATTATTCGTACATTTCAGCTGTACAAGCATAGAGGTATACTAGGTCATTGTTATATGCAACGCGAGTGAGTGTACACACGCAAGACCACACTTGAAACTAATATTGTGAATTTTTGATTTATCGATGTACAAATGCAGTCTCCCGTGTGTGTATGCTGCGTACTACCAAGAGCGTATATGATGGCATGCATGTTGGCTATTTCCTTCCACGTAAGTGTATGTATACATATATATATATATATATATATATATATATATGTATTTACATGTCGTGTCGACCTTTTCCCATGGATGAGCGAGTATTATAAAGTGTAATCGTGAGTTGGCAATTTTCTGACCAACAGGATATAATTATATATATATACTATATATAGCGCAATAAAAAAATTTCTTTATGGATTTTTTTTAAGGTTCCCCGTTTCCGGCTTTAATGGAATTCTACCCGTTGCCTATGTAACACCATCCTAAAACATAATACACGTGCGGAGGAAAATATGGAAACGAGAAAAAAGAGGACCGAAAAAATGTGTTAGTAGAATCGGATACACTATAATGACGCAGCATGCCGAAGTAAAGGAACACTCAACTCTTGCAGAAACATATCGTATTAACTGTTGCAATCTTTGCCCCGGATTATTTATGTGTAAATTCCTTCGAAAGAAAGTGTAACAATTATAGTTATCTGATTTGGTGTTTTATAAATATATATATATATATTTACTTCTATATGTAAAACACTTTTATTAAGTAAAATACATATACACAAACGTATAAAATTTATTTATTAAAAGTAAATTGCCGATTAGTTTTAGACTGGTCGGTCCATAGTCATGGCGTTTAAATGATTATGGACCGAGCTATCTAGTCGGCAATTTAATTTTAATAAATAAATTTTATACGTTTGTGTATATGTATTTTACTTATGTAATAAAAATTATCATTGGATAGATGACGATAGCGACAATTTTTAGGATGATTTTTTAGTATCATCGGAGATTATTTCAAAAGTCTGTAAAAATTAAAATTCTAAACGAAAGTCGCCGTTTCTCTTAGAATTAAAAATAGGAAATGGTCGTTGTGTTTGTTTTTCGTTTTCGCATCGGTACGTTTGTTTTTTTGGCCCAGCTTGCCCGCGCAGCCAGTTTATTCCATTAGCAATTACGATGCGTAACTGCATAGTAATCCGCTTAAATTAGAGAGCCTCGGAATTATCTAAATCGGTAGAAGATACTGGAACGTGAAAGGAAATAATCTACCGGTGTAAGTTATTTCTGGAGGAAATAATAGGATGTCCACAATAGCTGATCTCGTCGTAATCATAAGACACGGGGTAGTTATATTCGGTAGGAGATCACTAAAAATTAACTAAAAAAAAAAAAAAAAGAAATCTTCTTAATAAACTTCTAAAAATAAACACGAAACTAGGTTTCCACAATCGGGGGGTATTTTAGCGCAGTATTTTATTCACGCGCTTCTATTCATCGACAAACGGATTATAACTAGGCGTGATTCCACGGCGAGCATTTGATTTAATGATGTCGAGTTACGAAGAGCACGTCATGGGCGCAGTTCAATCATCGCCCGGATTAACCGGCTTCAGTCGACAGACGCCCTTATCCGAGTTGATTAACATTCACCGGAGGATATCGAACGCGGATAATTATTCCGTTGGCGGTAAATACTTCCGCTCGGCGGCTGACTTGTTGACTCTTGACCTTCGTCGCAAAGACTCGCCAATTTAGTTGGCAACTAACGTTTGAGCGACATGCGACACTCTCTGGCTCTCAGTCGACTCGTGGATACGGCGACAGTAAAAGTAGAGAAATGTCGAGGAACGTTGGCCCGCGTTATTAATTTAGACGGTAGCGGCTTGAAAAATACGGAAGATGAAATTAATAGGTTCAATGAAAAATGAGAAATAGCGCCGCCGCTGGCACTGCGAGTAAGCGGTTACAATTCAAAGTGCTCATCGAACGCTCGCTATTATTAAGTAATGAAAGGCTTGCCGGAGGATGGGACGAGCGGGAACTTTAATGAAAATTCCTAACGGGACCAAGTTCAGTCGTTGGAATGTGTAATATAAAAGGCGGCGGCCGTGACTTTCGGGACGACCTACGAAGACGACATTTTATCTCTTGTAATCGTGTCGACGACAAATAATCATTTTAATACAAAGCCGCTTTAGATTAATCGTATTCACACATTGGCCGTCCTCCACTACATGTCCGATATAGACTGTCCGCTTTGAAAGACGATCGGTCGTACTTTTATTACGTTTGCCACTGACGAAAGTGTACAAATAAATCCCCATCGGGCCGCCCCTCCGCGGTCAGTGGTCGATTGATATCCGAATTGGAAGTTTCTGGTGGCTTCCACGATGTCCACTTTTATCGTTATTTTTTTGTTTTTATTTTTTTTTGAGAAAGGAACTTACGAAACGTGCCGAAAATGTGTTTCTCTTATAAAACCGATCTGTGCTTCAAACGATGAGCGTAAATCTCGGTTCCAGTTTTGGTCGTAGCCGATTTTTATCCTAATTCGTTATTTTTCAAAGCGCCTAGAGCCTCTGGAGGTGTTTTCGAAATATTACGCGAAAGATTTACATTAAACGCAATTAAGGGCCCCCTCATAAATCGTGCAGTCTGCGTGTTCAACGGTAATTACCGGATAATAGAAAAACAGTTTTTGAATTAAAAAGCCACGCAATATGGAATATTTAAAAATACATCGGCGCGCGAAAGGAAACCGTTAAAAATAGCCGCCATATTTAATGTTAACGAAGAGCAGTTGTTCTTTTTTTGTGATTTTTTTTTTATTTGGTGAGGGGGGTAATTTCTACGACATTTTTTCCGTGGCCGAATGTGAAATTATATTGAAATGAAAAAAAATAATAATAATAAATTATTATTTTTTTGGTCCATTATAAATTGGCGTAGTCATATTTTTATACACGATGACATGCAAGTATATTAACAAATGCAGAATAGCGAAATATTATAACGTTTGAGAGGTCGTCATTCTTCCTGTACCCCCAGTCCCATCACTACATACGTGTGCGCATTTGGAATGGAAGAGTTTTAAACGGCAACATTGAGATTGAAGTAGCATTTTAGAGCATCGGTCGTAGATGTCTCTGTTCGACTAGAGAACCGTTAATGCTTTCAATCGGTTCCTATTCGCCGTTACCTACTATAAGGGAAGATAAAAATTGAAAGAAATAGGCTAAAACCAAAAGGATGGGCCCTCTATTCGTTAGCCCAGTTTTTAGATCGCCCAAGAGACGTGCTACATTATCCCGATTAAACAAAGCTGTCTGTATGTGTGTTGCTTTTGTTGAGGACAACTAGCGATGCGAGAAATCGGTAGTCGTTCCGTTGTCTCCCCCCCCCCGGTTCTTTTAAACGATGAAGATTCCTTTGCCAAACTCAGTATACGTTTTTACGAATAAAATACCAATTTTTATTAAATTTTCAACTTTCTTGCCCCCCCCCCCCCTTCAGGTTCTATTTTAAGTTCTGGTCGAACTCGCCTACTATTCTAATCAACTTTCCTTCCAATTATTTCATTCGGCCTTTTCTTCCACCTTATTTTTTATAACTTTCGTCCTTTACCCTAATCAGGAATGTAAATCTGATCACATCCTTTTCAAATGTATTGATCATCTAAGTATTTTCTTCGTTATTCTGGCGCTGCATCCGACCTTTCCTTTCCATCGTTCTTCCTTTTCCTCCCTTAGTTCTTACACTGTTACCATTACACCGATTGCGTACGAATTTAAATAAATGATAGATGGTTACTTTTTCGACGAACACGGGTTAATTTCAAATTTGTTGGCGAATCCGAAAAAAATCATCTCCGTTTCTCCGAATATCAAAGGAAAATAACTATAATTAATAATTCGATCGAATTAAAAATGTTAGGCGACTTAAAGGAAATTAAAGGTCGTCTCGCTCGGGGAAAAAGAAGAGCGCACAAAAATAAATTGACAATTTACATGCACTTATTAGGATTTTTAAAATCCGAAATTAGTACTTGGTATATTTAATGTTTACGCGTATTTGTATGTTTGTCTATTTATTACAATGCATTAAATGACGCAAAAATGTATTTTGATGAAGGGAGTATAAAACTTAATCACCCGCTTGGTGCAGAGAAGTGATATTCTCGTAGTACTAATTTAACTAGCATTTAAACGTCGCAATTCGAAGGCTAAGTGCGCTACTTATTGTGCTTTTTCGCGCAACTATCTTTAATGCATCTAAAACAGACGGGAAGAAGCTCGAAAATCTGACAATTTGAAACTTTTTGAAACTTCTGTTTCTGTCCAGATTCTGTTCAACCTTCTTTCCTTTTGCTGCTTTTTTGTTTATCGCGAAAGCGTTACAGTTTAACTTATTGCGAAACTTCAATAGTAATTTTCGTTAATTAAATATTTAAGGACGACTTTTTATTTATATTTGTTTAATATGAACGCGTGCAACTATGATTACAGTAAACACTGAAATAAAAAACGACTAGAGAATGAAATAATAGTAGATGAACTTAAAATAAGTATGCCATTACTAATGTGTAAACTGTATAAATTCAAACTCGAAGATGGCATGTGCTTTAACTTAAGACCTACTGACATGTCTCACACGGTGTCTGCATTATAAATACGAGTACATCGAAATTTCGGTATTAGGAAATGGTTTAAACCAGAACCGAGAGAATGTTTAATTATCCTAAATTATGTATTATACTGATAAAATTCATTAGAAATATGGATCACCGATTTGGTCCAACTTTTTCCGGGTAACATAATATTCGGTAATGAAAAAACGAATTTCACCGTTTGTTTTTTCCTCCATTAGTCCGTGAAACTCGAGAAAAGCCTTTCTAAAGTTATATACATATATATAGTCTAGTTAGCTTATAGGAGAGATGGGATCAAGAAGTTTCGAGAATTTTTTTACTTCTATTAAAAAAAAGTGTATGCTTAATCTTCAACGTTTATTCTACGGTCTCTAGTCCCCCCTTTGATATTGCGTACTTATGCTACAGCGTAGGTTCGAGAAACACTGTTGGAACGTTTTTTTTTTTTTTGGTATGGGGTATCTCACTCTGCGATTTCTCCTCTATATGATGTCACATCCAAAACACGTTGTCTTTTAAGTATGCCTTCTTGAGTTTGGGATATGTTTGCTAGGTCTGGAGAATGTGGCGTGGTTGCAGGTATTAACAACGATGTAAGATTCGCCGGTGCATTGTCGTGGTGCAAAATACCCGTGGGAGTTGTTTCGCCACAGTTCGGGCCATTGAACGGTTCACGCAAATTGCATAAAAGTTGTAAGTCTTTACTGATCCTCGACGACCAGTCGGTAAAAATTCGCAATGGATCATTCTACTGAAGTGAAGATCACATCTCGTATATAGTCTAGCTCGCTAAGTTTAGACACGATTTTATCGAGCTCCACGCATTAATTTAAAAAAAAAAAAGAATCGGTGAAATTCGTTTTCATTTGTGAAAAATAGTCGTGTTGAAATTAGCTCTCGGTGAAGCCTTCGTTTGTATTGTGCGCATATGTTTTTAATATTGGAATTTGTATGTATATGCGGTGTTTTTTTGCGGGCATCCTATTTCTGTAATCGGTTTTGCAGAAAAACATTCGTCTAGAAAGTTGTAAAATATAAAGGTTAAACATTAAGTAATACCGTGATTAATTCGCCGGACAAAATGGAACCGTATTAGTAAAACACTCGATGAAAAAATTAAGGAAGTTAAAAATATTACATTTCAGGCGCATCTAAGTAATCTGACAGCCTGTGTTAAAACAGATTATTCGTTGTGGAAAGCCACAAAACTTACGAAGAGACCAAGTGAACAAGTAGCGCCTATTCGCGAAAATAATGACACCTGGGCTCGTAGTATGAAAGACAAGGCTGAAGTGTTTGCCAAGCACCTCCAAAGTGTGTTCCAGACGAATAAAATAACTTCGGATCTAGATTTAAGCCGCACATTCAAAAAGATAGATGAAAATTTAAAACATTTCACGCCTACAGAAGTGGCGAGAGAAATAGATAAGAATTTAAATGCCAAAAAAGTCGCAAGGCATGACGGAATTCGTATACTAAAAGAGTTGCCTAGAAGAGCTCTGATATTTCTGACGTATTTGTTTAATGCCTCGTTAGGCGAAAAATATTTCCGAAGTCAATGAAAAAGAGCAGATATAATAATGTTCCTGAAACCGGGAAAATCCGCCAATGAAGCATCATCATACCGAGCCATATCGTTACTTCCCAGTATGTCGAAATTATTCAAAAAGCTTATTCTGAAACGTCTTACACCAATCATAGAAAAAGGAAGATTCATTCCGGATCATAAGTTTGGTTTTCGGAAGAAACACTTGACAGTCGATCAGCTACATCGCATCACAAATGCTGTACATAACGCATTAGAAGAGAAGAAGTACTGTTGCCGGGTATTTCTAGACGTGGCCCAGGCTTTTGATAAAGTCTGGCCAGAAGGGCTGTTAATTAAATTACGAGAGCAATTACCATACGCATGGTGCCAAATGATAGCATCTTATATGACCGACCGGCCGTTTCGTGTGAGCCACGAAAAGGAAAAAACGCAATGGAAAAACATATCAGCGGGGGTTCCACAAGGAAGCGTCCTGGGGCCGGTCCTTTACCAGCTGTACACTGCTGATATTCCGGTCAACAGACAAACACTGATCGTTACGTTTGCTGACGATACAGTGTAGCAATCAGCCAGAAAAAGAAAATCGCAATGGATCTGCTACAATCAACTTTATGCAGCATAGCCAGCTGGATGAATCGTTAGAAAATGAAAACCAATAACGAAAAGTCGGTGCACGTAAACTTTACATTGCGGAAAACAGAGAATATTTCACTAATGTTAGATCAACGAATTATCCCACAAAAGGATACGGTTAAGTACCTGGGAATGCAGCTGGACACGCGACTAAACTGGAGGCATAACGTTCACCAAAAACGTCTACAAATAAAGGAAAGGATGAGAGGACTGTATTGGCTAATTGGCAGGCACTCGGAATTATCCTTGGAAAATAAACGACTTTTATATACAGCAGTTATTAAACCAATCTGGATCTATGGCATCCAATTGTGGGGCTGTGCCAGCAGGACCAACGTAGCGGTAATAAAAAAACATAGCACTACGCACTATAACAGCAGCGTACAGATACGACAGAAACGATATCATACATCGGGATTTGAAGTTGGCCACGGTGGCCGAGGAAATCGCCAGATACGCACGCAAGCACGGGAACAGATTGGTAAACTACAGCAATAGAGAAGCGGTGCCAATAACTATATCATGCCGGAAACATCAGGAGACTGAAACGTCAAAAACCACATGATCTACTGTTAAATCTATAGTGCCGGTAGCACTTCGCTGGAAGTGTAACCTTACACGTGTATTCTCTCTTTGTATGATAAATATTGTCAAAGACCAAACGGTGGTAACAATAAAAAGAAAAAAAAAAAATCGTTTTCGTTTTTCATCTCAAACACTACGCTACCTAGGAAAAGTTGGACCAAATCAGTGACCCACATTTATGATGTTCCCTCCTTGTAAGTTAAAAGAAATTACGCAAATTCTTCCAACGCAAACATCGCTTATTTTGGTGCAATTAGAGAACGATTTCATTTTTTTCTCGACAGACCGGTAATTCTTTCCTACAATACTTCAAATATCTCGTGTGAAGTTTTCTAATAAATCTGTACAAATGCGGGGCTAATGTTTAAATTTTCTAAAGGTAATTAAAAACTCAAGCAAACATTATGAAATCTCGTTCGAAAATATGTTGTAACAAATTAAACTGTTGGCGTAATTTACCGTCAAGTCAGCAGTTATCCTGTTTTTTTTTGTTTTTTTTTATAACTTGTCTAACTGAATTATTTATATTAATCGATTTAATAGATAAACGTTGTGATACATCGACGTGAATTTTATTTAAATTTTAGGTTAAAATCAATATTTCTTCTCAATTCATCTTTGCCAAAAAAAAAAAAAAATCACCATTTGTTAAGAACTAAAATTAAACTGCGCTATCGTTGCGATGGCCTAGTGGCCAGGGCGATTGGATCCCGTTTCGCAAGTCTCGTGTTCGATCCTGGGCGATGACAGAATATGCGCCCTAGTTATTAGTATACACAGTAGTATAAACACACTTAGGGAATTACATTTATAGCGCGATAACAAGCGACTATAGTCAGTTCCAAATGTAGTCATGAGTGTTAGCGTTGAATAGAAATATTTAGCCGGCGAACAATCGCATCAACGTGAGTTAAGACCAGTCGTCTCGCCTCGCCACTGATAATCTTTTTCACGTTGATCCACAGAAGCTAGGTTGCGCTTCGGCTCACCTGCTTCTCAATTGTGCTGCTATCTACCTTCGCTAATTCTCATACGAACTGGAAGATAATCTCATACTTGTAATTGAGGGAGCATAGTACATAGATACAGTACGGGAGAAAACAACAGATAAAAGTGAATATCAAAGTGAAGAAGAAATTATTTTTGAAAATTTTTAACCCCCCCCCGCGCCTTTTTCCCGTTCAGATAAATGACTAAATAAAATAGATTCTCAATTTATTGAAAAATTCTGAACAGTGTTTTCGGCGGAACTAAGGTTAAGCAATAGTGCCCGCGAATATTTTTATATTGAATAGTTGTCACGCTTAATTTTTACGTAACAAATAGTTAATTTATCGGCACAAACGTTAAGAGAAATGCGATGTGTTAATTTAAAAGGTCGACGAGAGTTGCCGTCTAAGGATGGAGAGTGGATAATATTTGTTAATGCCCTATATATATATATATATATGTGTGTGTGTGTGTGTGTGTGTGTATGTGTATTAAGTTTTATTTACTATTTCGCTTCTAAATGTGATTTGAAAAGGGTTCCAAATTGTAATTCCGTTCAAAGCTGATACAAACTTCAAAAACGACTTTCTTTAAAGAAGGCTTCTGCAACATACTGATGGTGAAAGAATACCGCCTACGGAATATTTTACAAAATCTAGCTGCTTGTCACCACCAAATTTTGTGGCTACTTGCGCGTAGTCGAGAACCATCACTTTCACTTGCTCGTAAATGGGAAATTCTTGAACTCTTTTAACCGGTTTATTTATTTAACGGAGAGAGGAATTTTTTTATAGATGATCAATTTTCTTGTTTTAACCATTACTTTCGTTTCTTAGAAATCGATTAACAGTTCCATTCATATTTTTCTAATTTCGGCTTACTTCTATGTTGCAAATAAGCCGCGATTGGCGACCATTGTAATTTTTGTAATTCGAACTTCGGTAACACTGCATAGAAATTAATCTAATGTTAATATAAAAAACAACACTGACATGTTTCGTAGTACAAAACCTACATCATCATGGTGCGACTTTTTTTTTTTGTAAATATTAACATTATACAATATAATTTTGCTCAGTAGCTTTATTGTAGCTCGGTTTACATGTGTAATACAGAAATAGAAATAGTACTTTGCTTAATATGTTCAATGTGTGTGTAATTTCTATTGAGTTCACCGGTTTTTGTATTTATTATTTTTCGATATTCGAATATCGAATATTTTACGTACTTGTTAGGCAATATTATACCTTTTTTTATGTATCGATGTTTCGTTATGTGCATGTACTTTGTGTATTCGTTATGCCGTTAACCTCGGATATCATTTAGACGCGACTTAATAAAAGATCGTTCCGCCGCCCGTTATATCGTTTGCCAAATGAATTCGTCGTAATGTGACGGTTTATAAGTATGCAGCAAAGAGGATGTTATGCGCTTGATGAAACATAACTAAAAGAAGGAGGTCATGAACATTTTTTCTGTCAAAACTTCCTAATGGAAGAAACGGCCAAATAGAGTTTTTATTGTCGGACCGTAAGAAATGAAGGAGAAAACGATTTTAATGGAATTTGGTAAATTATCTGATACAAAGTCGAACTAAACCTAGAGTATCGAAGAAGAATTAAAGAATACTACCGGAATCAATATTGCACTCCGATATTTTAGCCTGCTCCGACTCCTTATGAATTTTTTCTTCTATTCTTCCTTTCCTACCTCTTACTAAAATTCCTTTATTTCAATATTTCCGCTCTTCATCTTTAATCGTCTGTCGATTTCAATTCGTTATTTGTCCTTTCAAAGTGTTTGGTCCAAACCGCTGGCGCGCCCCTATATAGGATGATAATAATAATGAAACGAAAGAAGTTATTGTTTTCGTGGGTATTCGTAAATAAAATACGTTTTTATGATGGATTTGGTGTTACGGATGCCGACGAAAAAATAATAGGGAAAAACCGGGAAAAAAATAGTCACGTCACGTCATAATGCTGTTGCAACCTTCCCTCACGGGAAAGAACTACCAGAGAACGTGACATTTATTATCATGGAGAATATGCTCTTTCTAGTGAAAAATCAGTACTTAATTGATATTTCGTTTTTTAAGAGAAATACTAACTGCAAGTGTGTTAAATGGACATGAAATCTAAATCATGCTCGCTTTATTATTTTAATTAAAATGCATACGTGTCGCAACATATCAACAGGGCAGTGCGTCGTGATTTTTTATCTTTTAATTACTTTAAAAACTTTCATTTCATTTTATTATGGTCAGTGAAATTTTGCGTGTAGCGTTTCCATAATAATTTAGCAATAATTATTTTAAATTAATTTTATGGAAATATTCGGTATTACAAGTTGTTTAATATTGAAACACTCTCGTACGGAAAAAATAATGATGGCTGAATAACGGGATTTCAGTAATTTCCGACCTACCTTTTTGTTTAAATTTTAGCGCGCATTTACGTGTCAAAGTTCTAATCGATTCTCATTCCTTTCTAATTAAACCGCTCATAGGTCTTTAGTCACGGAGAAGATATGGTTCAGGCTCACCGTAAAATTTTTCCAAAATTTGTTATAGAGTAGCGTTCATAATAATAAAGTACACGTATGTTGTGGAAAGTTCATGTCAAAATGAAAGTTCAACAAATTAAAACTAAAGTACGACAATTGTACTGGTTAATAGGTAGACAATCCGTACTGGATATGGCCTGCAAACTATTATTGTAGAAACGAATCGTTAAACCGATTTAGACGCGTGGAATTGCCTTACGGGACTGTACTGCGCGTTCCAATCAAGAAATGATCCAGCGACGTCGAAGTATCTAATCTTGCGTGCAATTGTAGATGCAAATCGGTATTCACGTAGTGATGATATTCATCGGATCTCCAGATGGTTACTATCAACGATGTCATTAGGGAGTTTGCTCAGATACACGAGAAGCGTTTGCATAATCACATAAATATGGAAGTAATACAGCTGCTTCATGCCGGCTGTGACACCAGACGTCTTAAACGCAGACATTCATTAGACTTAGTGATCTAAATATAATTATGGGGTGAAGTCATTATACTCCAAGTAAGAATTAATTGTTGAGCACTTATTATCCATTGGTACGTATTTAATTTAACGGTTAAGATTGTACAATTTTATTATTTTTAAAATAATAATAATAATAATAACGAAATGGCGTAATAATTTAGAGGTGATGGTTTGTAATAGTTTCTATACGCAATAAATAAATGAAAAGTTCTTAAGGATCTTCATTTGAATGGTAAACTGTTGGATTATTCAACAACAAAGCAATCAGTAATATTTGTAGAATTTCAACTATTTTTTATTGCTAAAAACTATTTGAAACACGATAATCATTATGCCCTTTGAATCATCTTGACTCTTCTTACGAATGTTAAAAATATGTGGCCGGCT
This sequence comes from Icerya purchasi, assembly GCA_039619475.1. Taxonomy (NCBI): domain Eukaryota; kingdom Metazoa; phylum Arthropoda; class Insecta; order Hemiptera; family Monophlebidae; genus Icerya; species Icerya purchasi. The sequence goes on along the minus strand of CM077116.1, from coordinate 91,980,752 downwards.
ATTAAAAGTATATATTCCGAAACGGTAGCCAATTAGAAGACAGTTATTTAGTTACATGATCGAAGCTCGAATGTTAACTGATGGAGAAGCGGCGCAGGAGCGGGAGGGTAAGTGTGCGTTATCGCAAGCACCGTATGCCAGTTCCGATTGTTTCGATTTTTCCGATTTCACTTTTCGTAATATTTATTAAGTTTATCCTCGTTGACCATATAGTTACTTACTGTACGGCCGTCTGTGTTGACCTTCGTATTATTTTCTGTCATTATTTTAATTAATTATTTAATTTTTTTGATGTTCGGATTACGAAACTAACCCCACCATTTTCCTGCGGACCGCGAGTTTTTTTAAAATTTCAATAAAACTATTCAAAATTGATCTCTGCAAAAAAAAAAAAAAATACAATATAGATAGTATAAAAATCGATTCAAATGATAGAGAGCTAAAAATTGCCATTATTGTAAGATTCCCTTGCACATAGCGGATCATAGCGCCCCAAATACGTTTTATACTATCGTAGATTCGCATAAGACCGCGTGCCTTACACACTTCAAGTCCGCTAACGATCATTTCAGATGCGCTGACAGGCATCGTTTACAAAAGCAATGCAGTTCCCAAACGCACTACCGATCGAACACATTTCTTTTCTAAAATATGGAAAAGCGAAGATTTTTGCGCATCCAAAATATATTTTTTCTCCTTATTTAATACACTATCAAACGTGCATATAGTGCGCAACTATCTCTCTCGGTCGCACACGATTGATATTCTTTCGCATCAATTGCCATTCAAATTGTACACAATGCCGCGGAATCACAGCATCCTCGATGCATGTTCCCACGAAAACTTCAGCGATAAATTTTATTTCTTTTTTTTTTTAAAGTTTTATTAAATATTCATAAAAACACGTATCGCAGAAGATAATTATTTAGAAAATATAAAAAACAGCCGACATGTTTCGAAGTTACTCCCCATAATCATAGCAATAATAAAATAAAATATTTTTTTTAAATTATCGAAATGTATGTGCTATTCTTAATTATTTTTCTCTATTATACAAAAACCTTTATCATAATGTACCTACATCGCCGTGTTACATAATTTACATAAAACACATTAAGATAATATCTTCCAGGCAGTGAAAGTCTGCGGACGATACGTTATTTATTTATTATTTTTCATTACTCTCGATATTAAACTCGTGGTAACAAACCCAAAGTTCAAATAAATTATCTCTCATCAAAAAGGAACTGCAACATTGGGAAACATCGTATCGAACCAATCGACAAGAAGAAATCCTCCTAGCACGTCTCCAAATTGGTCATTGTTCGATAACGCATAAATACATCTTGGAAAAAACACAAACTCCTCAATGCCATACTTGCAACGAAATCATTACCGTACAACATCTACTGTGCGAATGTAAAAAGTATGTGGAACATAGAAAAAACTGCAACCTCGAGCGGAAATCGCTCTGCGACATTTTGAGCGACGATGAATTGGTTTGTAAAAATCTCATGAAATATTTAAAGTCAACCTCTTTGTACTCTACAATATAAGATATAATTTAACTTAAATTTAAATTTGTTGTAAAATCGTATGAAATATTTAAAATCAACCGCTTTGTACTCTATTTATAAGATGTAAATTTTATGTATTCGTCGCAAATAGCCAGAGTTGCTGAGCAACAATAAATAAACGTATTAAAAAAAAAACTCGTCTATACATCGCTTATTATAATACGATCTCTTGCCATCGATAATTTCAACATTAAATGGTAAAAATAAAGTTTCATTCCCGCGCCCCTTCCAGCTGTTAAACATTTCAGTGTCCAGCCTTTGGCTACGTAACTAAATAATCGCTTCTGATTGGCTACTGTCTCGGAACATCGGCTTAAATTGTATAAAATTTTACGAAGCTAGTTCCAGTCACGTGGTAAATAATTCTTAAAAAACTGTTCAGGTTACTACTAAAAAGTCATTACTTATTGCAGTGGCGGATTCACGGGGAAGAGGATAGGGGGCAATTCCCTCCCTCAAGAAACCAAATCCTTAATTAGAAAAATTGTTTACAACAGAGAAACTTAATTTATACTATACAAAAATTAGTATAAATGTTACAACATACGGATTTTATAATTAATATTTAATACATTGTTTTCTAGTAAAAGTATTAATGTGTTACGTTTTTATTCTGTTTTAAACGCAATTGTCGTCGATCTTTTGTTTTTTTTTATTTATTTTTAATTTTTATTTTGTAATGTACTTGCTCGCGAACAAAGAGAATTCAAATCGGATTACTAACAAAAAAAAATAAATAAATAAAGTCTAATAAAAATATTATCTTCCTATTTTTTCTATTAATTTACTGTTCGAATTCTAAACTACCATTTTTTAGGTGTAATTTTATAATTTTTTTCATTTTTCACCCCTAAAAATAAAATTTTAATTAAAAACTGTAATAAATATGTATTTTTAAAACATTTTTAAATTTCTAAAGAGGTGGGCGCTATTCGATTTTTTTTATGAAACCCGGGGGGGTATTTCTAAAATCTACTGTCTACCGTATAAGATATTACGTAATTATATAATCCCCCACCCCCAAATATCTCTCTGGATCCGCCCCTGCTTATTATTATTCTTATTCCAGATTATCGTATATATACATATATATATATATATATATGCGAATAGAATACATTATGTGCAAGAAAAAATTCAAGTTGTTGACATTAAGGCAGCTACTGGAAGAGAATGATGTGTGCAATGCGTATTTGTCGGAGAAATCTGGTTAACGCGCGGAAGAGGAACGTTTGTTGTTTGATTGAAGTAGCTGCTACCGCGTGGGCTTTACAAATCAGTAGCGGTTAAAATTAGTACGCATTTTCGTGTAAATTAACATTAATTGTAGTTACTGAAAAGTATAATGTCGAAATTCTCGGAAGCGGCCATAATTAATTCGAACTGCGCCCTAACCACTCTATCTGTCAAATTTAAACGTTGCCATTAGAATTAATATCAAAGCGGCAACCCAAAAGGAACAGACTGAATAATTGAGCGCTAGAAGCTAATTACCGAACTGCATCTAGCGTGATATATTTTCGTATTTCGTTATATTCAAACGTTTAACTAACTGTTGTTTTTTAGCCGTTCGTCGGACTCGAAGGATTTTTGTGCAATGGAGGTAAATAAAACTATTTTCATAATCAATTTTCCAAAATCTGTCGGAATAATACTAATACTAATAATAATAATAATAATAATAATAATAATAACAATCGTAATAATATAATAATAAATTAAAGTTTTTGAACAGTTTGTCTGTGGTAGTGCCTCTGAAGGTTAATGTTTTTTTAAACCATTTATTTATTCATTTAAATGCCGAATAGCGCGTGCCCCCTTACATGACAATTTGTGCGAGCTGTGGTGCCAAATTTAAGATAGTCTGTCAGAATGTGAAGAACCGAACGATTTGGAGAACGGACAAAATGTGGGAATGGGTTAATAAAACTTCAGAGTAAGACAGAAAGCTCAGTTCGCTGAGACGTACGGTAATAATAATATAGTCTTTGCCAGAGACTATTTTCAAGCATTCAATTTGGTGCGGACTCGTAATTTTGTTTTAGCTAACTATTGGAGAGAAACAAGCGAGCGAACAGAAGAGCCGGATATCGGAAATTGACCGCTCCAGCCGGTTCTGCATTTCCCGATATCGGATCATGCCTCGGATTATTCTGTATATGAGTTAACTTAAAAAACTGAAAGGGAAGATCTTTGATAGTCACGCTACTATGTGCTTACTTTGGTAATATCACGCAAAGTTTTAATGATGCTAGGAATCTAATAATAGTTTAGAATGGCTTCACCGTGTCGCAATGTCGCAGATCGAGCATAATAGCATACAAGATTCGGCATCCGGGACGGAACACGTACGAGTGGTTTTTTTGACACAGCACGATGCGCGTGAGTCCTGATGAGCAAATAATTGCATCGGATTTGATGCCAGTTGCGTTAGCAGTGGTATTAGAACGGAATTCATCTTCCTATTTTACTTATAGAAGTTGGGCGAAGATATTTAGGAGGGTTGTACCATGTTGAAACTTCAAGTATGGACGAACTGACTTAAATTTGGCACGGAATAATTAGTGTTTCTATACAAGATTGACGATTTATATGCGCGGTGAAAAAAAAAGTAATTTAAGATTAACCTATTTCGGGTTAATTAAATATTTCATAAAATGTATGAAGATATATGTGGAATACACGTTTTGACTGAAATATTAACCGCGTGCGACTATGAAAATAATTTGAATCTAGTTGCGGTACTAGAAATTTGATAGACGTTTAGAGGAAGAGAATTTCTATAATACAACGGGGATGATATGGACGATACACAATTTCTTCTGTTAAAAAGAAAAAACAAAAAAAAAATTGACACACTCGTAGTTTCGGAATTTAAGTTATTTTCAAGGCACACTTGTAATTTATCGAGATGGTGTTTTTTAGGTTTTACCATCGGAGAGAAAAATTGAATGACGAAAAGAATTTTCAGATTGCCAATTAAAAGTCGAGTTGCCGTAGGCTACAGAACGCAGTTTTAATATGGGATAGAGATAAAATTTTACTTAGAGTCGAACCTATCGTATATTATAATCCTCATATGAATGGGTTGAGTTAAATTAAATTTACGCAAGTAAGACGAATTATTTTTATTAAGATTGCCCAGCAAAATATCGCAACATAAGTTTACTTCGTAAATCGTTTGGAAGCACACATAAAAATAAAAAAGTGTACGTTTATTATTTCTCCACTATTCACCCTGTTTTAAATTGTCCGGATTTCCGATTGTTTAGATACTTTTTTATATCTCTATGTCGTGTAATAAAGAATTACCTAAAAAAAGTACTCCTCGCTTTACTAATCACGAAGGAACAAAAAAAAAAACAAAAAACAAAGCATTCTACATATAGTTGCACTTCAAAATAATACTTCGATATTCGACGATCGTATTATTTTCTTAATTTTTAGGATTTCGTATGCATAGAATATACATAGTCATTCTAATGAGTTAGAATGGCACCTCCCCCCCCCCCCAAAAAAAATGATGAATTAACTCAGGAACGCTGCAACGTATAAGGCGAAACTGTGCACTTGAATCACGGTTAAAAAGTAAATTTCGAACCCCCCTATCGTAGCAGATTTTGAAAAAATGAACGCTAAAAATCGATGGTAAAATTAACAAAATTTATTGCTCGATAATTGAAAAATTAAAAAACTTAACGTAAAATGTTAACGTCGGTACGCACTTGTTTCCGCTAGTCCCTCAAGGAAAAGCTTAAAAACGGACGAGTACGTTTAAGTGTAGCAATTCGGCTATCGAAATTGAACAAACCGAAAGACATTTTAAACAAAGAAAATTTTCCTATAGAGCTGATATTATACCACATCGGAAAGGGCGTTCTCGGCGCCCCAGAGACCTCCGACAGCGGAAAGAATAATTTTTTCCCGGATTTGTTGAATATCCGACGGGAAATGCCGTGTTAAATTTTTTAAACGAACTTTTGCAGGAAGTTCCAAAACAGTTGGTAACAATCTTTTGTGGCGTGCGGCTACTTTGGTTTACGGTTTTTTTTGAGTTTTTAAACGCGTAAGAATAAAACATGTGTATTTTCTTTTCCTTTATATTTCTTGGGCTAATGTGCTCGCTGACAAACCCGTAAAAAAAAAAAAATCAAAGCCCAGCAAACATGTAGTCTAATTGATTTCCGGACATACATATGTATATTGTGTTATTGTGTACTGATGGGAGAATCGTTGTTACCGTACCGCATTTTGATTTCCGAACGAAATTTTGCAAGTTTACGAAAAGTGTAGGGAAAGAGTTTTCTGGACAGTCAATTATCGCATGAAAAATTTAACTTCGAAATATAAAAAAAATATTTGTTTCAGATCCGATATTATGTAAATGTAAATTATGGGGTAATTCTGATACATTATGCTTGACTGACCCAGTTTTCCGTACGATTATTTTCAACTTGCTGCCACACATATACCCGAATATACTACTTTTGTATAAACCTCTGCGCACTAGTGATGGGTAAAGTTCCAAATATTTTGGAATGTCACGTTACAAGTTCCTAATGATTAGGAACGTAACAGGAACTCTTAGTTACAAAGTTACAAACTGTTTCAAAAAGAATAAGTTATGTAATCAAAATGGAACTAAATTTAAACATATTATAAATCGTAATTATAAAAAAAAAAAGAAAAAAAAACCAAAAACAAAACAGAGGTTAATAAAATAATAATGTTTAAAAGCTAAAACAACTTGGAGCTAGTAGATAAACATCTTAATATTTCGAAAAACAGCGAAATGTGACAAATAGACATCAAATAAAATACAGTAGATCTGGAATTTATAACTGCATTAAAAACAGTAAATCGGTATTGATTTTTGATAAAAACCGCTGTAAAAATTTTCGATGACAGTGTAAAATTCCGCAGTTGCTAATCGCCGCGGCGCCCAGTCACCATCATAGTATATTATGCGCAATCATCATCACTGTATGGTACAGAAAACGTAATCTGCTTATTAAAATATGCAGATTTAACTGGATTACGTGAATAACGCCAGCTGATAATAATACAAACGGATATAACGACAGTTTGGCCAGTCCGAATAGAAACACATACATATACGCGTTATTTAGTTATTGTAACTAAATTTGTAACTAAAGAACTTTGTTCCCAGCCAGTTACAGCAGAATAGCGTTGTTTTATTCATCATCTGATCGTACTACATACATATTATCGTGTAATGAGCTAGTGAGTTGTGACTAATAACGGAACGAGCAGTATGAGAAATACATATACAAACTGTACGAAGATAAAAGGTGCCATCTGTAATCCGTTGTTCATTCGGTTCCAAGACTAGCTACATAGTTCCAGTGAGTTCTTTTAGTTACAATGGTTCTTCTCATTTCTGGAACACAAAAGTGACAGGAGTAACGAAGTAACGTAAATACGTTATCGATTGGAATGGAACGAACTATTATGGAGTGCTGGAACTAGTTTCTGGTTACGTTCCTCGTTACTTTACACATCATTACTGTGAACGCATATATCACTGGTTCCGCAAGTGGCGGTAAACCACCCCTTGAGGGGGGATAATGCTAGATGTTAGATGTACTAGGTGCCAGACGCTAGATGCCAGATGCCATATGCTAGATGCTAGATGTTAGCTGTAATATTAATTGTGACGACGCGTTATAAATAGGAAGGACAGCGTAAGTACAAAAATATATATATATATATATATATCGGCCCATTTGAGAAAACCTTGTCTACATACATCAGCTTTTCATCGCGTACATAATGTAAAAGTACAAGTTGATATCGTCATAAGATTTTAAATCAACCTTTTTCTTTGTATTTTCTATTTCCGAAAATTTCAAATTAAAGGAAAGAAATCATATGAATATTTAAATTTAAACTAAAACACTGAAATTTTTCGGGGACACTGTCTCCCATAATCATGGTATTTTTTTACAAAATCGATGTTTTAGTTTAAATTTAAATATTTATATGATTTCCGAATAAAAAGTTGTAATTCCATTTCCTTTAATTTACAAGTTAATAGTTTTTCGTCAGATATTTCAAGCGATGTGAAATTGTCTCACTGATGCCTTTTTTTCGTTCAGAAAATAGAACTAACGCCGCTTCCGACGCTATTGACGAAATTCGAGGGAAACCATTTTTTCCGTTCATCGATGGTTCTTACCCGAATTCCAACTGAAATTTTTTCGTTTTCAGACTCGGCTATCTCTTCCGACATTATCCAAGTTAAACGGAAGAGAAATATTTTGTCGTTTTAAAGATGTCGGACTTTTAACTTGTAAAAATCTAAACACTGATAGTGTTTAGCATTTCCTTCACACTGTAGCTAATGTTGATATTTCAAACAGTGAATTCACGAATTTTCATGCCTGTTCCGGGATCCAGTGAAGAGATTTCTTTATTTTAAAGGTTGTTCAGCGTGCAGGTTCCAACTAATCAAATTCTGACTACTTGAGATATTTTCGCGATCAGTGTATTTTGAAATTGTCCTCCTCTTTTGATCGGCGAGCGTCGGCCAATGTTTTCCAGAGCTTAAGTTCGATAGAAAGAGAAGAGAACAAATGTAAAACTTTCGCACAATCACGGTATATTCCTGATGGAAACGCCTATCACGGGGCTTTGGGGGGCTGAGTGTCCATCGCTTGTCGCAGACCCCACCAGCGAATGAAGCACGCAGCGGAAAAAATAAAGGTCTTAAACGGCTCTGTCTTTCATTAAAAAAAAAAAAGAAAAAAAAGAAGAGTATTAAATTACTAGAAGTGAAAAAAATATACATACGGTGACTTAAAAACATGAACGAAAGCCGCCTCCATCATTTTCTCGGTTTTCATCTACATCTACTCCATTTTGCTCTTTTCCCTTTATGATATTGATCACATTTTATTATTTGAATGTTTGACCTTTCCTAATGAACAGCCGCCCTTCTATTCTTCGCTGTTAAAATTAGATATTCCTACTCTCCGCATTGGTGCTGCTTGTATTCTTTCATTTCCCTCTGTTTCGGTTATCTTTGAAGTATTTTTATCCTCTGTCCTCAAACGCGTAAAAATACAACTTTATTTCTCTTCCTTCCCATTTCAATATATCCTTACTGACAAAAAAAGAATATATTAATTTAACAAAGTCATGTTGGAGACCCGCTGCTGATTTCCACACACGCGCGAAAAAGCACACTGTGCGGCCATCAGTTCACTTATCGACACAACTCTAAGTGAAATTAGCGCTGCGGCGTACGCTGATATTAAGAAGTTAGGAAAGCGACTGGCTGCCGGGATAGTCCCCTGTTCGAGGCTGAACTGAAATCTGCTCATGTAGCTGCGTTCCTACCTCAATCGAAGCTTCGAATGTATATGTACTGCGAACGTACCTAGTTGGATTTTGGATTCCTTTTCAGCTACAGAGGTGTACATATATTTAAACAAATTCTATAACCGCGAGAAGATTTGATAGAATTAACAAGGGGAGAATGAAGAACTGAAATTTAAATTTCCAGACGGTTACCAGGAGCTACAGAAGCGAATACGCGTACTCTATCCTAGATCATTGGCTATAGTAGGAACGTTATTAATGGAATTTCAGCACATGCTGTAAAGCACGGATCTAGTGCAATAGCAACATCGCTGACACCTACGAATACCGCTAACAAAAGTAAACATTCGAAGGTCTAAAATCGTTCCTTCATCCTTCTCGTTGAATTTAATGGTGCTAATTGGAATGAAAATATTCTATTTTGTTCCGTTCAACTCCCTGCGTTAATAACTCGAAGTTAATTTTATTAAGTAAGTCTATAATTGCACTTGCAGCACACCTCATCAGTCGCGAGAGTATAAACTATTTCACGTCACTATTTGTTTCATATAGATATTGCGCAAATTTCTTTTCTTGTCTACTCGGAAAATATACATTTCCGTTAGCTGGAGAGTTTTTTTTCTTAAAAAAGAAGGCGACCTTGGGGATTTTCCTTCTGAAGGGGATCGGTAAGCGGAAAAAGTTTAGCAACCCCTACTGTCGTGTATATTAATGAGACTTACGCCCCCCCCCCACACCCCTAAGCTAATATGAAAAAATATGTAACGTTTTTTCGTATTACGTGTAACGTATAAAACTTAAAATCGACTTTTCCACATAAGAATTGTAGTAGATACTAGGGCCTGGACTGCGCAAAGTGGAGTTTACAAATACAAATGTATGCGCGCACATAGGAACTTAATGTAACGGATATTGCGGCGTATTACTATTTGCTCGGAAATTAAAATTTTACATGTCTCTCGTAAACATTAATAGTTTTAACGAATGATTTAGAGTACTTGTTTCGTCGCAAATGGAGACACGTGCAATTTGTAACGTCATTATTTTTGGGGTACGAAGTGATTTTTGTGCTACTAACTCAGTCAGCTGAACTTACTCAAGAATGTTTACAATAGCAATTTAAAAGTTTTGTAATTTTTTTTTTTTTTCTGTCAATATTCGAATAAACGACGTTCATGACCCGTTTTATCACAAAACGAAAACACTGTTGTAAACTTAATTCGTCCGATATTACACAAGGGGGGCGACTTAGGGGCAAAGACGAGTTGAAGTAGAAGTTTGTAACATTTTTTTTTTTTTCTTTTCTTGCTAGTTTACACCTGGCCTATTTGCTAATCCATGGAATAAGTTAAAATAACATGAATAAGCAACCCCCATCCAGTGAAGGGTGCTAAAATTAACTTATATATGTATACACAAAATGCATACACACATACTGTTATATTCTCCCATACGCACACATACCATTACACGCACATACACCCTTACACATTACGTATACACACATATTATTTATACATTTATAACATATATATGAGATCTTGAGGTTGTTTTCTATTCATCCTACGTCCTTCGCTTAACTCAGCAGTTCTTCTGTTGTACTATTAGGATGTTCTTTCAATCTGGCAGCATATCGTCGAGCAGCAGTTTCTATTTCACATTCTTTACAAATTCGACTACAAGATCTTCATGGATTGTAATGTTGGTTATGATGGAAGTTTGTAACTTGTACAATTTTACTTAACAGCGGGAAAGCTAAAATGCAAAAAAAAAAGAAAAAAAGAAAGAAAAAAGAAAAGAGAGATCCTTCGGAGGAAAATTGAATACATAAAATTGCAATAAGCCTGGAAGAGTTATAAACCGGACTGGTTAGGTACAATTCTGATAGACTTAAAAAGGCGCAAGCTGCGAACTGTTTCAATTTACACTATTATCATAAGCGGACCACCGTTGCCGTATCGGAATTATTAACAAAAAATTTTCGGGCGCTCCTACAGTTGTAGTAAAATTTCAATTGTTTAGTGTGATTGCATCGAATAATGAATAACTCTACACGAAAATTCAAGTGGCAAATAAAATGTTCCGATGAAAGCTTTATTTTAGGGAATATCTCACATCTTCAGCGTACGTCCACGGCAGCTGCTGAATCCAAAGCAGACCGAAATCGTTGCCATCTGTTTATAGCTTCGTATTAGCTTTCTTCTTCTTCTTCGACGTGTCGTACGCAGTGTTCTGCGCGTAGACGATCATATATTATGGCTTTTTGCCGCCTGCATCAGTTGTCCTATCGATGATTTTTTGGTCCACTGTCGGACATTTCTGGTCCATGATATTCTTCTTCGACCTCTTCCTCGTTTCCCTTCTATTTTTCCTTGAATGATCAACCGTAATAGTTCATATTTTTGTCCTCGTATAATATGACCAAAATACCTAGTTTTTCTTGCTTTTATTTCTTCAATTATTCTCCTTTCCGTTCTAGCTCTCTTTAGCACCTCTTCATTAGACATGTGTATTACATTTATTCGGTGATTGTAAACAGTCGCCATTATGCAGAGTGTGAACTCTAGAGCGCAACTTTGCACTATAGTAGATTCATTGTGAACGATATTAAAGCTACTCTCTGAACTGGCGTTTCGTACCTAATTTTATCCCTCATCTCTCTTCGGTTTAGTTCGTTTTTCCCTTACACAATTTCCTTTGACAATCTCCTCTATTCCTCTTTTAATTTAACGAAACTCGGCCTTCCTTCTAAAAAGTTTACTATACCTGCGCTCTCCAAATTTTCTTCCATAGTAGGCCCTTATTAGACAGGAATTCCACAGTGCTGTCAATTCTCAGTTTCTATTTCATGCAACGGTATTTACAGATGGTTCGAAGAAGCCGGATGGTGTCGGTACCTCTTTTATCCTCCTCGCAGATTCTGATATTTTAGAATCTTTTCGTCTGCCTCCTTTTCTGTTCCATATCCATAAACGAATTAATGATCATCTTACGTTCCATCGTTTTCATTTCCTCCGATCAGCTTTCTTCTAAATTCTTAATTACATCAGATTCCATGTCCGCTCTTCAAGCCACCTGCCCCGCTCCTGATCATTCACGTGATTTTATTATACTCCGCATATACTCACTTATCCATACTCTTTCTTCCCTCCGTTCTATTTATATTGTGATATTTCCTTGGTAATGAAGTGGCGGATTCTTTGGTACTCAGGTTGTTAATTTTCCTCGCTTCTTTTCTTAAGAAAAATCCCATCCTCTAATCTTCTTCCGCTGTGCAAAGGTTTTCATTTCAGATTACAGTATCGGATATGTACGTTTTCTCTTTTTCTAACAGTTGCTATCTGTTTGTTCAACCTAGTCTTCCTGCGAATCCGTAGTTCTCCTTGTTTTATTCTGTGGTTCTCCTTGTTTCTTTTATTCCGTGGTTCTCCTTGTCTCCATTATTCGTCTTTTCGTTTTCCATTGATTTCTTCTCCATACTGTCCTCTCAAGCGAAGAGCATGTTTGCGGTGCTGATCAACGGTGTTTATTAAGTGTTCATCTCCTTCATTCTGCTTTCTATTCCAATTTGCTGCGAATCGATATTCATACTCCGTATTGTGCCTTCCCTAAATCCTGTCTTTTCCTTCTCTACATATCGTTTCTATTGTTTGCTCCTTCCTACTAACAACATTTGATACCTCGTATCAAGATAGAATTGATTCATTTCGTGGAGGTTCCCCCCGGTTGACGAACCAAATAATAATAATAATAATAATAATAATAATAATAATAAAGAACTACCATCTGTCACGAATGTGTACCACTCAGGAAAACAAGCTTAGCGGTAACCGGAAAGTTATGTTAGAAAAAGACCAAAAAAATCACCAAGACCTTACTGATTGCGCTCAGTATTTATCAACAGCGTTACGATTGACGTATATCGTAGATTTGCAATATTGCAAGCTACCGGAATAAAGAAAACGATTATCCAACATATACACAGTCGGGGAACACGCATTGCGCATCTGGTTTACAGAGAAAAAAAAAACAAAAAAAACAAAAAAACAAAACAACCAAAATGACAGAGGTTTAGAGGTGAGCTAACAATGCGAATTGCCCCCGGGTTTTCATGCAATACTCGCTTCGGTCGTAAGAGTTTCCAATTATTTTTCGGAATAAATCCTCTTAGAGCGGATTGCCGCCAACGAACGTCCGACATCGTAACGACCGCGTAAAATATATAGATTCTTTACGCAAACTGACTTTTAGGCCGCGTTTAATTTTTTTTCTTTTGCATAATCCGTTTAACCGTGTCTGCTGGTATGTGTTTCGCCGGTAAAGCAGATTATCTCGGACGTTGCAAAATGACTCCTTTAAAGCTCAGAACGAATGTAAGCAACCGCTTAGTGTGTGTTTCATTTAAGGGTAATAGGCATCATGTATTCCGTAAAAAAAAGAAGAGCGTGTACATTGCCGGTAGTATCGTATTTTCGAATATACTTCTACCATTTCGCCGTCGAATATCTCTTCTAGCGCCTCTGCGGGGAGGTAGTCGTCGGATGCAACTAGAATAGCTGAGTGTTCATTAAGGGGTTAAGAAGAAAGAAAACGTGAAATAGCTAATGAAGACCTTTTTTGTTGCGTTTTTTGTTTTCTTTCTCTTTCAGTTATTTCTTCTTTCTTTTCATAGCGACCGAAAGCGAAGCCTAAATTAAACCTCGTTTCACCTGGTGCGTTTACATGTGGGGAAGCCTATAGAAGTTAGAGCCTTAATTATTTCAGCGCGTCGGTTGTTATCATCGGCGGCCTGATAAGCCACAAGTCTAAATAATTCTTTCCCGCTTTCAGTCGTTAGAGACGGCGAAAAAACGAAAAATATAATTTCTCCTCGAAAAATCGTTACTTTTACCGTGATATATGTGCACGAAGATAGCCTTAAACAACAACAGCCCCCTAGCACACTCTGTCCGGTTTTTTTGCATTCGGCCGAAGCACTAATCCTCTTTTCAACGAACGGCCAGTTTAAAGACCACCTCAACCGTATACTCGGCGATGTAAACTCATTTTTGCTTGTTTCCCCCTGCCCCGGGTTTTTTTCGCTTTTTTACCATTTTTTCCCCCTTCCGGATAATTTTCTCATTATCGCTATTATTATCTGTACTTTTTTTGTCGCTAGTTTTTTTCTCGGCCGTTTTAATTTTTTCGAAATTAAACATAATCTCAAAACGCTCCGAAATTATCATATAAATTAACTGTACGGCGTTACAGCGATACTCTTTGATGTGTTTCCTTTCCGGCACGGTAATTACGTTCAGTTTATTTAAGAGTTCGTTTTTAATTTCATAATATAAATATAAATAAAGCTGCGCCGTTGCAGCGCGCTGCTGCTGTAATATAAGCGAGCCGAATTATAATTTTTAATTCGGTCGCAAATTTTTACGAAGTCTTTTTGTCTTCCCAAAGAGAAATGTATTTAGTTGACCCTTTTTCTTCGTCTTCTTCTTCTTCTTCTTCTTCTTCTTCTTCTTCTTCTTCTTCTTCTTCTTCTTCTTCTTCTTCTTCTTTCCCTTCTTCTTTTAATAAACGAAAGAAAAGGAAAAAAAGAAAGCGGGGAATATTTACTTTAATCATCGTTACGGCTATTTTTCTCTTCGTATTATTTATTTAACTTTCTACTCTGCTTTTCTCTACCGACAAAATGAGTTAAACGAGGGGAAAGTAACAGCTTTCGTTGTTTTATCTGAAGAGATGAACTCGAAAGAACATTTCAGTAGTAATTACGGCTATTCTCATTAATTGCAGAAAGAATAAAAATAAATCAAAATGGGAAAGAATAAATGCCCAACAATAATAGTAAGTCTACAAATGAGGATAGTGAAAAAGTTTTGAGATAAAATCTCCAACAAATTGATAAAACACGCATATAGAAGTATTTTTAAATTTTCAAATTTCAACGTTTCATTGAAGCAGAATATAAAAATCCGTGTGAATTGTAGCTAAAATTTTAATCGATTTTATTACACAGTGCGCAATACAATCTAGCTCCTAATACGGAGAGAAAAAAAAAAGTTAATAGATGTATCGCTTCTAAGAAATCTCAAATCGTTCTCTTACCTCCACTCTGCAGTCATCCCGCTCTAATTTTTAATTAAACGTTATTTAATAAAGCTTTCATGGTGGATTTAATTAGGAAAATAACCTACCAGTAGACACCATGTTTAAAAAGTTTAAAAATTTTAAATTTAATCTTAAAACTTAACGTTTCGAAAAGGTTATTATTCTGACCGTCATCAGAAGTAATCATCAGAATAATCATCCGAAATAATCATCAGAAATAAACTAAACTTCGTTTCCGATGATGGTTAGTGTTAGCTTTCCGAAACGTTAAATTTTAAGATTAAACTTTTTAAACGAATTTTTACAGTCAATTGTATACCTTTTTTTTATACGTTTATCAGCGGCACAGGATCACTGAACATCCGATATTTGCACACCCCCCGGTATCTTTTAAATTGCACGCTTTTCTATGTAGTTTCGGTAGCGCAGAGAATTTGTGAAGAATTTTTAATATCTTTTCAGTTGTAATTTTAATGCGATGGTATTTAATCTTCTTACACCATAATCACTTCGCTGTTCTTTTTTTAAAATTCAAGCGCCATACCCCGAACAACGGCGTATTGTGTATATTGTGAAGTTAAGTTTTTCATAAAAGCCCATTGAGGTGAGAATATCTAGAGACACAGTGTACCTTTCTTTCGAGTCTTCTCGTTCGATTTCAGAATATAGGTGGAATTCAGGCGGAAACGACAGACAAGTTTCGAACTTATCACCTCCGGTCCAGTAGTCGAACACCCTGACTTTCTGTTAATAGATCTCAGATACATTCGAACAGGGAATAGGTTTTCTTCACGACATAACCGATAGTTATAATATACGTTGAAGTGGAAAACTTTTTAATAAAAAAAAAGTCCGACTCTGAAGATTTAAATAAATCTCAATCGAATTTGCGAGATTGTGAAATTATATACGCCATACGAACAAACTAAAAATTAAAATTGGGGTTCGTTTTTTTTTTTTTTAATTCACACGAAGTGTGGCAGCCGTTCGTTACCCTTTAGGAAGTATTCAGAATTCGCAACTGCACACAAGTTGAATTTGATGAATCTATTTTCGATTTAATTATATTATATAATTAAAACAGAAATAAAGCGAATTTTATTATTTTAGGCTCATTCAGCAGAATTTCAAGTCATAAAAATGGGGAAGAATTCTACTCGGGATTTTTGGGATTGGAAATTGAGAAATAAATTATTTTCTTAATGACTACTTTAATAGTATATATATATATAGAGAGAGATACGTACATACACACACACATATATATGTATATGCATCTATTTATATAAAGGTTTCTCAAATTGAAAAAATGTTTATTCCTTCGAATTTCTGTATTTCAGCAATTTATCATCAAAGCTAAAAACTAACTTTTAAGGGTATCCTTTAGTTCTGTAAATAAATATAATGACGCCCTTTTCTGACTTTTTTTGCCTTTTTGTTTTTGTTTTCTTCTGAAGTTTAAAATTTTTTCTCTCATCTCTTACTTTAACCAAGCTTATCTTTAGCAACACGCTTTTTTAAAATATCGCTCTTCGATGAATATTTCTCGTTTAATATTAGGTCGATTTTCACCGAAGAATATATATATATACACACATACATATATATATATAGGTGTATATATATTTTTTTATATATATACATACACATATAAATATATATATAATATCTTCTATCAAATGAAATATCCGCAATGATTTAGTTGAAAATTATACGAAAATTTAATTAACCAAAAACTTTAAGTTATTAATCATATTAAGCTTATCTTAAAATGAAATAAAGGCGGTACGCAGTTCCGCTGCCAAACTAGAGATGTCTATATCTGACCGTATCAAAATCTAACTGACGGCTCTTATCTTTCTTGTTGGTTCTGGGTGTAGGTCCTTAGTCGGCATGCCCAAGGGAAAAAAAAGACTTGTCTCGTTCCGGATTCCGGTTGCTCCCAGGCATATAGCCAGTCTGAAATCAAACATTGGTTATACCAGAGAGAGTTATCTGGGGGAAAGTAAAAGTGAACTACATGGGAAAGAAACTGGTTCCTAATATTCTCTTCAGGTCCCCATTAGGCTTAATACGTTGTGAACCTCAACTTCACGATCTACGACATTCTGGCAAGCACATACTCACTTCTTAAAATTAAATATAATATTGATAGCGAGAATATAGACACGCCAGCAGTTTTTAAAGATACTTCTTCGATATTAATTCGCTACCAGCGAAATCCGTGTTAACAGAATTTCAATGGAAAACTTACGCATTTTCGGTACGGACCACGCTGTTCTGCGCTAAAACCCGCAAACGTACAGAATTTGAAAGCAAAACTTAGAAATCACAATCTTCTATAAAAATATAGCTAAGGATAACAATGAAAATAAACCATTTACAGCTGCTTAAAACAGGTCCGAAAAATCTCATAGCTGATTTTCGTCTCTGTCGCGTTATCTTCGAATACAGAAATTGAGGGTAATTACACACTTTATTTCGCTAATTCAACTGGAAAATGTTCGATCGAAAAAAACAACAATTTAAATGCAATCTGACAAATATGAATTAATCTCGATAGTTGAAATAATACAGGATCATCAAAAGACCCGATGCTTTTCTGTTGAAGTAACCTATGCAAATAATTAGTGGAAATAAGCAGTTCAGCTAATGCCATCTCTCGATTTAGAAATATACCCCAAAAAAACCTCGATTTATTAAAACTACAATTACACGTTACGCACAAAAACGTACTAGAAGTTATAATGATGTCCCCGCATTGCTAAGCTGTGTTATACAAATCAACTCAATAAACAGGTAGAAATGATACTGCAATAGAGAATCTTAGTGATTACAGGTGTGAACTTAGATGAATTACACAACCTCTAGCTAACAAAGGGTCGTTATTAATAATTTTCATCGAAGAATTCAAATTTATGGTTTAAATGCAATCCAACGCTTAATAATTTCACGACCAGTGTGGATCGAATTGATATCCGGAAGAGGAATTTAATTCGCGCTACTTTTAACTTAGCACAAGCTTATTTAAATATAGCTAGCCGCATAGGATATAACGCGACAATACAAGTATACATCATCCGGTTTTACCAGCCGATTATTCCGCTTAATTATAAATCAGAATAAAAAGATCTTGCCAACTTTTAATTCATTTCTTCCTCGCTTATCAGCTGCGGCCTAATGAAGAAAGTGCAGGAAAAAAAATTAATTCAAATTAATTCGTGACCGAGTTAGCTTTTCCTTACATCCTATCAGAGGCATCCACAGTAGTCAGCAATGTTGGAAAACTCATAAAAACTCTTGGAAGCACATTCACTGACGAGTCAGCATAGGTTTTCTTTAAATGTGAGCATCAGAAAACGTCATTATACAGACTCGACTATTGTTTCAACAATACTGTCATCCTCAAACGATTACGTGCTAAGAATTATTGCATTCCACATTCTTTACAACCTCACTTCGCAGTACAGATTAGTTGATAAATGCAAATGAAAATGGATGTACGATAAAGCTTAAATATTAGAATGGATGTAATTTTACACATTTGAATTTACATGCAAGTACTGACGACGGTAATCGGCATGATATAGTTCTATCGATTGCGTTCGAACGGTTATTTTTTGATAGTGATTCGGATCTGCTATTTGTGGCGCGTCATGTTATGATGATGTCTTTCGACCTCCCGGCATCGTCGCACTGTTCGCTCCAAGGTTCGCTCTTGTCGAATGAAACGATCAAAGACCCTTACCTTAGTTAGAAGCGCAAATTTGCGCGAAATGTGCGCCAGAAATGCAAATGACTAGCTAAACGTTACACAGATGTGTACGACTAAAAGCAGCGGTTCTATTTATAATTCAGCATAATATACCCAGGGCGGTCCTTTATTTGCCGGAAGTGGTGAATAATCTGTTGGACGACTATGGAGGGTTTCGTAAACTGTCCTCGTCGAGAAGTGCATTATGGTTAATGAAAAGTTTAGCAACCTGTGAGACCAATATGCGACGAACACGGCCGATGTGTCATGAAAGGTTGTTGGTCTCAATGCTATTCCCGGCGGCCGAAACGAAATTTGGCTTCTTTTCCCAGACTTTCTTATAATTTTTGCGTACAATTTTTAACCCATTTGATGATAAGACGAAATATTTATTTATAATCGATTAATAATAATAATAATAATAATAATAATGAAAATAGTAATAACAATAATAATAACGGTTAGAAGATTATAATTTAAAATCCGGTTGCCGCATCCTGGTTGTCTTGTTTCATTTGAGCTTTAACCGCTGCATAAGAAACCAAAAAACCATTAGAACTCTTTCAGAGGTGAATTGAAGTGGAGTCCGGGAAAGCTGCAAAGCGTTCCGGCGGAGTTGGACATAATTTTGTAGCTGTCTTCAAGTTTACTGGGTCATTATTTCGGCAAAACGTATCCTGTTCCGAGGAAAGGCGTTGTTCGCTGCAGTGCCGTTGCTCGCGTGAAGAATATCGGACGGGCGCAGTGCAACTTCGTATTGGAGTAATATCATCACGCGATGTTTCCGCTGTCTGCGATAGCCGAAAGGTTAAATCAAAGCTTGTTCTTATTGTTTGCTCCTGTTTCCACCGTGCTTGCTAAATTTATCCCCCTTGACGCGGTAATGTTTATTTTTTACCATATTACAGCAATTTTCAGTTTTCCTTTTTTCAATTCCGTCTCTTTTTTTTTCTTCTTCCTTTCGAAATTTAACTGCAGTGCGCCTGTACACGTGTGTGACAAAAAGCGATAAAAATTAAACGCCAAACTACTAAAAAAAAAAAAAAAAAAAAAAACAGGCATAATAATAACAAGAAAAATGAGCAATAATAATAATTAATAAACAGATCGAATATTTTATTATTATTTTTATTATTATAATTCCCATTTATGGATAATATTGCGCGAGCAGTCATGCAAAAAAGTTACAATAAAACAGATGTAAAGCACACATTTTTTGGTAAAAAAATAAGTATTTGTAGAATTTATTAAATGAAGTAGAAACAAAATTATATATCTATTTCTAACGATAACTGAATGTGTAAAATTTGCTAAATCAAAATAAACCAATTTATATTACATTCATTTTTGACGATAAAAAATTGTAGAAATTTTATAACTTATTATTGAAAGAACATAAACGAGCGGGGTAAGCTGTTACTAGGCGGCCCTAGCTCATTTTTGGTCGTAATTTTGGTTCGTTCATTTTTGCCGTTATTCACAGTGGGTGAACTAACACAAATTACGAATAACAGCGAAAATGAACGAACTAAAATTACGACCAAAAATGAATATGACGTGAAAAGAAGCGAAGTAACGTAACGATCATACGAGAAATAGCCCGAAAAGTGAAATACCGGAGGAAAGAGAATATGTCAAAAATAACGAACCTACCGTAAATTATGTAAAAAAAAAAAAAGATGAAGTAACGGAAAGATGAGATATTTAGTATGCTAAATTACGTGCCTTAATATGCGGCATACATCTCGGCGGCGGTGTTAAAGAATTGGTGCATCCGCTGGGACTTGAAGTGAAATTCCGCGATATAGTAGGGGAAGAAATCTGCCCTAGTACCATATTTCGGAATTTTCACGCCATAAACGTTCATTGTTGTTAGTGTGGACCCCGGTATCCGAATTAACGTACGTGACCGAATGATTTACAGTCCGATAGATGTAATTAGGATCACCAGAAAGGGGTGTATACCCTTTCCATTAGTCAGATTGAATGATCGAATCAGGACTAAAGGAGCCGAATGTTTATTTTGAAATAATGCACCATAACTTCACGACAGAAGGAGAGGACCGTCGGTAATTACCGCAGAAGTAGATAGGAAAAATGATACTTCGTAAAGAAATTAAAAAAAAAAAGAAGCAAAGTGTAAAAATCTGAAAAACGGAAGAACCTGATGTTTTGATGTAAAATTTGATAGCATCTTCTTCCGTATATGCTATCAAATCGAAATACACAGGCTTACATGCCGCGTCGCCCAATTCGATTTCGATGGACATACTTATTAAGCAACAGAAATTCAAATGAGGGAATATAAAAGAAGTCAGACGAGAGTAAGAAAGTGTCAGCCAGTAAATAAAAATAAATTAAAAAGAAAATAAACGAGCCACCAAACCAAACTAATTGTTCAAAGCGGCAGCTAGTAAATCGAAATATAATTCTAAAAGGAAAATAAACAAAAAGAGTAAATTTGAAATATTTTAAAAACAGTAAATTTTTGAGATGAACTAAATAATGTAGCGCTATGAACTGTAAAGACGGAACACGAACTGGTGCCGCCTAAGTAAAAATTTACCGCGAGCGGTTTATAAATACATTTTACTTATGGAATTATATCATAAATTTTACTAAAATGAAATAAAATTACATTTCATTTTAATTCCTGGCAAGAACTAAACCAAAATAAACAAAATTACATTGCACATCAATTTTTTTCGATAAATAATTCTGTGTACATGTAGCAATTTGAAACGAAACACAAATAGCATAATAAATTTAAGTGTTTAAACGATATACTTAGAAACGTTTTCAGGCATAGGCCATCAACAGCTAAAAATTAATAAAACCCACGCAAAGTGTGATAATAGAAGACTCTAAAAACAAGCTGAAGTCAATATGGAAAATACGAGTATTTATCTAGTAAAAATTATACCGTATTCAAACTATTATCTTAATATTATATGAAAACTACGTGTCACGATGTTCGGTCAAGCTAATCTCCGAAATCGCCCGACCGATTTCAATGAAATTTTGCGAATGTGATTATGATTGGTTCCAGCTTGAAAGATATGATAGTTTCGGGGCTCGATAAGTGCCCTTCGATATTTTTTAATGCGATTTTAAGGATTTTTTATATGAAAAAAGGCTCGTAATCCATTTTTAAGTTGTGTAAGCTTTCAATAGATGGCGATGTGAACAAATCTAGTGAAATCTGTATTACACATCTAGGGAAAATCCACACTGGAAAATGATTTCATTTTTAAATGTTTCCCCGATGCTACAATTTGTTCCATCTCGCACGTGTTTCACGAATATACACGAACGTAAACAATGTTACGATATTATTTGACATTCCGTAGAGCTAAAATATTTTCAAGCAAATATTAAACGCGAAAAAAAAAGTGATTCGGTCTGTTAAATTAACGGAAGACGATTAAATATCAAATAGAATTTCGAAGGGGCCCTAAAAAGAACTGTTTCCAAAAGAGTTTTAAAGGAATATGTTTAAAAAAAAAAAAACAAAAAAAAAACACGAAATAACTAAATAAAAGAAAACACGAATTACCGAAATGAAAAATACGAGTTACTATGAAATCCGATGAAAAACGTACAAACGAATGGTTCTGTACTGCTTAAAAAACTACTGGCCAGTTATCGAAAAAGCGAAGCATATTAAATACTAACATTTCTTTAATTACATAACTAAGCGACGATAAATTAAAACGAATAAACTAAATTAAATAAAAATACGAAAATTAATAAATATTAAATTAATATTTATTAATAATTAACGTGTGAGTTTTTCTTTTTTTTGTTTATCAGTTTATCATTTTTTTATTTCAATTGTATTTTAATTGTACCGTGTATTACTTTTTAGTAAAATGCGCATTCATCACAGTTGAGTTTAATTTTTAGTACTGATTTAAAGTACTCATAAACATTCACTTGAAGCATTGCAACGATGGAAGATTTAAAAATCGGCAACGATGAACTGTTCTTCAGTGGTGCTGTCTTACTACTATCTGGCGATTTCCGACAGACATTGCCGGTCATTGCACATTATTCTTATGCTAATGAGATTACGGCATATTAAAAACAATCGTCTTTAAGGCGAAGCGTCAAGACAATTCGATTGACCATCTACAATTGCAAAATGATTCGTCGGCACGAATATTTTCTGAACAATTGCCTTCATATATTGGCAACGGTAAAATAGAATTGCATCCAAACACACAATGCATCAAATTGCCAGACAATTTCTGCACTATTACTATAATATCAAACTGAAGAAATATATTTAATTTAATCCTTAGGGTGCTTAATTCAGTACTCAGTTACTTTACTTATGTAAAAAGCAGTATGTATGACATAAATGTTCCTTTACATAATATATTTTAGAAATTATGAAACACTAAAAATACAGGTAGTCTTCATTAAAAATCAAAAAAAAAAAAATTCAACAAATATCCCGACATGTTTTTTTTTGGAACATGACGGATATTTTTTGGCTCTTTAATAAAGACTTTTTAGTGTTTCATAACATTTTTGAAATATCATTTAAAGAATTACCAAAAGATGTGTTATAATTGGTGTTATGTTTTTGATATTTGGAGATGCTTGTGCAAAATAACCCTATGTACATTTTTATTTTAACTAAAAATATTTCTATGCTCGAAGGAAATAAAAAAAAAGAAAAAGAAGAGGGTGAGGAGACAAACGAACAAACAAAACAAAACAAGAACAAAAACAAACTTGTAACAGATGAATAATAAGCAAACGAGGAAAAAAATAACTAAATGATTATATTACTTTTTAACGTGCGAAAAAATATTAATAAAATAATGAAAAAATATGAAGTGACAAATATTTTAAGACTGAATATTAAATAATCTATTCAGAAATGTCTTTCCGGGGGGGGGGGGGATGTGCCATCTTAAATATTTCTCTATTTTGTTTTCCAACTGAAAATGGGGCATTCCCCCAAAAAGACGTTTCCTCAGAATATTTTATTCATTATTCAATCTTAAAATGTTTCTTATTTATTGTTTTTAATTATTACTACTAAACAAAATGCGCATATCGCGTCAAAACGATATAATATACTATTCTCTGCAACAAACCAGCAATGAGGGTATGTGGTGGAAACGTACCTCTATCCCCGAAGATACGACTCCAAAATTGTTACGCTCTATTTGCGGTACTGGTTTCGCCACAATAGAACCGTAGATGTTTCGAGGTAGTTTCCTATGTTACGACAGTACAGGAATTTGTTGTTTTTTTTTCCAATTAAATTATTCACTTTAATCGGTCTAGTCTGGTCTGCGTATGATTCGAGGAGAGGTAATAATTAAAGAACGAATATTAGACTTACTGTTTGGCATGCTCGATTTGTGAATACTTTGAAACGGCGTAAAAATACCATTATTGTAATCGCTCAGTATTTTTCAATGAAAATTAGGAAACATCGAAAAAGGTTCCAGTTAATTTCGAATGGCAAACGTAAGATTCTCTCTTCAGTTTACCGGACTAAGACGATATCGTTTATCCGGAGTAGATAGAAGGTGTTGTATTAATTCCGGTAAATTCGTTGTTTTTTTCCTTTTGCTTTCGCTTTCAATCTGCTGACAATTTCTCGGAACTCCATTCAAAAATCAGGTTTTTAAAGGGGGTTATAATTTATCATCCTTCTCTGGTAAGTTCAAATTCTTCGTTTTCGCTTAAGCTATTATTATCTTTTTTCGTAGATTATAATTTATTTTGCGTAATTGTCATTTTACATTATTTTATTCGACGAATTCGTCATTTCCGTTCATTATGCCAATTATTTAAAAAAAAATACTGCGCAGTATTCTTCACACAGGGTGTCCGACGATGCCGAGGCACGAACGCGTCAATCACTTTCACGTCTCTAACAACGGTTAGAATTTCTTCAGGATCGTGTTCATCTGTAAATTCGCCCCATTTTTACCTTCAGATCTTTCCGGCGTTCACTTGCTCTTCGCGTGTCTATAGCGCTAGGGGCATATTTCAAGAACAATAACGCGGCTGTCGACATTTTTGTCAACCGGCCGTCATGCACAGACTTCACAAAGTTGAGCGAAAAAAATAGTCGCTTTTATAAACCAACCGTACATGATTGCAGTTAAAACAAAAGTTTCAGCGAAGAAAAAGAAAAAAAAAAAAGAACAATAGTAAAAGTTTACGAAAAATTAAACAACTTCTTCTGATTTTTCTTTCTCCAGCTTTCGCCATCTATCTAGTCTACCCGTTTATCATCTAATGTATCTCTTCTCTTTAGCTATGTCTGCCCACCTTACAAGACAGCTTAAGTAATCGTCTAAATGATTAACTAACATGAGAGTTTATTACTATTTTTGTGAAGTTAATAACAATTTCAGTCTATCGTAACCGTCGCATTGGCATGCAGTGTGTTCTATGGTCTCCTCCATGTCGCATTTCGGACATGATTCACCTTCTACTACACTAATTATTCTAGCCAAATGAACTGGGCTGCGATGGTAACCCATTTTCAATCTATACAGTACCACTATTAAAATTATTTCCTTCCACACAAAAACCAAGTAGCCAATAAAATTTTTTGTCCTAAAGAGTAATACGCTTTTTCTTTCCGCTGGCTAATGATTTACGGCGAAAAATTGGATTAAACAAAAATTAGTTCACCTAAATTAGGTAACGGTGTTTCCTTAAAATAAGAACATACAGAAGCCGCTTTAGAAACATGCCGTTCAGAATAATCTTTAAAATAAACCTCATAAAGAGGAGGTGCAATCGACTCGCGCATCTTTGAACATTGCGTTTTACCGAAAAATTAAAAATGATCGACGCGTAGCGGTAATTGTATATAGGTGTATCGGTTAAACTTGGATAATTCGTGGGCATTTGAATTTTATCGGTCGATTAATTTTAATGTTCGTTATTATAAGAAAAAAGTAAAATGCCATCGCATTATTAGAGAATAGATCTTTCGAAGGAAATGGAACTAGAACTTTTTATTCGGAAATTATATAAATATTTAAATTTAAACTGAAACACCGACATGTTTCAGTTTAAATTTGGATATTTATATTATTTTCGAATGAAAAGAATATAATTTCCTTTAATTTTAATTTTCCAAAAAAATAATTAATTTAAAATCTTATGACAATAGATCTTTCTCGCCCTAAAAATAATGCTTAACCATTTTATATGTATCATATAGCTATAAAAATGTAATCGAATCAAGCAAATGGGTAGTCTCCGAAGTCGAAATTCCGCGAATATGTGTGTGGTATTTCGGGAAATTATAAAATGGCCGAATGTAGATAGATAAGTGTGCTATTTACACATTCGTATCAGAACATTGTTTTGCTCGTCTGTTTCTTGTATGGGCATCATCAGGCAACTGTCTAGTTATATTAAAACGGATGATGAGTTGGAAATTTTTAACAAATATGATATCTGTACTCGCAGAGTAAAAATGTATTGAAAAAATAATATTGTAAATAGAACATAAGTTCGGTTAATTAAAAAAAGAAAGGAAAGATATTCGAAACGAAATTTTTAATAACGTATAATTATTCTTGTTCAGCGTCATTGATCCGCGGTGTGTAAAAATTATATTTTCTTGGAACTTATTTTTCGAGCTAATGAAAAAACTTTTTATAATCAAAAGTTTGCAGGATACTTTTCTCTCGCTCATTTCTCAAATTCTCAAAAGTAAAATCGTTGTAAAGTATTCGCGATAAATGGAAATTTTACGAAATTGAAAAAAATTAAGAAAACGATGAAGAACGAGATAAGTAAACACTAGGAAATTTGTGAATGAAGTAAAATGAAAACATTGGTATATAATTTAAATTTTCCGTATAATAACGTACAACGCAGCAATCCGTTAAAGGAAGAAAAGAAGAAATGAATTATTTAATCTCTATTGTAATTCTCAATCTTTTATAATATGTTCATTTTTTAGCAAAATGCACACATACACAGAAACATGTGTGCGCGTGCAAGCGTATAATTTAATTGAGCTGAACTTGCAATCATTTACTGCGATTCTCCATCAGTATAACATTTACTGAACAGAAGACAAGCCATGGGGCTACGACCGCACCGCAAGACTTTATCCTCTAAATTAGGGATATTACCGAGAGCCGATAACGGAAGTATCGAAGAAGAAAGTATGAACGAACGGTAAAAACATGAATCATAAACTGCTAATTACACTTTCGTAATGATCTCATCACATCATGGTAACAGTTCGGCGTGAGGAATTTTGCGGAATAATCCCCAGCCTTAAGACATATCCGCGTCGAAATATAAAATAAAATAGAACATATATGTATGTGTATGTATATTTTTTTTTAGTTATAGAATAAAATTTCTAAATAATTTAAAAAGCGGCAATCGGTGACGTTATCGTAACGCATTTCTCTTATATTGAGGAAATTGAGATAAGTATATACAGAAAAATAGAAAAATACTCCCCGTATACGAACAGTATGATTAAAAGTATCAAAAGAATTCTACAGATCAACCGGAAATAGCTTACGGAGGTAAATATTTCGAAACGTCTAAAAAAGGGTCGCGTTGTTTCAACTAGTTCGCGATCGCTTGATGACGAAATCCATCAGAGGACTCTAAGTACGCGGTATCAGTTTTAAAGTATTCTGGACGTACAGAAAACACTCCGGACAACCTGAAAAATTTCAACAGCGCTTCCTGCGTAATCAAGGGATGACGACCTTGTCTGTAACACAGAGAGTTTAACGCCGTTGAGGATATTAAGACATCAGTCGCACCCTAGCCACTGTTCAATGGACGGCTCATAATCAAGTTGGCTACCAAAACGCGTGTTTTACCGAGAGTCCGAAAAAGGATGAAAAGGGTACCCGATAAATGAGATTAACGGCGATTACGATACAAACGACCCTCAAAACAGCTGCGTTCAGAAAAACCAGCAGCAAACTGATCAATATACTCAATGTTGGCGTATATGCCCGATGACCCGTTTCGACTGTCGAGACTTATACCATGATGAATTTACATCGGAATCGTTCAAATACATGTTTCCAAGAAGAAAATACCGCCTACAAAAGGCTAAAATAAATGATAATTCTCGTTGTTATTCCCGTGACGGACTAAAAACTCGTTAACTCTGTTTTTACGTAACCGGCGTTAATAAAATATACAAGTCGGCAACTTGTAGCTCACAGAAGATGGCTGAAAGGTTACCGCAAAACCGAAATTGTTTATTACGACGCTGGAAATTGTGTCCGGGGAAATTATAACGGGCAGAAATGCAGACGACGAATGTTTAAACCGCCTCTCAGATTCGCAAGTGATAAAGCGGTGTTTCAGAGGAGAACGATCATCGCGGAACTAAATGCACGCTCGACTGAGATAGGAAAGGAATTCTCCGAAAAACAGATACGACAAACGCAGAAAGCCCATTAATAACGATAGACGGAAGTAGAAGTAGTGGGTAGTTTTTGTTTTTTTTTTTTTTGTTTTTTTTTTTAATTACAACGATAACGCAGCTGGAAATAATAACAAGGATAGCGTATTAGCATAGAGGTAGTGTTCGGTGTACCGAACGAGTTATTCAGAAATAAGTAGATAGCAGGTAGTCCGAAATCGTTGTGTTTTTTTGTCGCTAGATAACATTTTTGCAAAAGAAATTAACAAAAGAAAATAAATCAAACAGCTCCCGAAAGAATAATGTTAAATATATAAATCGAAAATATCGGAAACATGGATATGAAATAAGAGTCGGAGCATGCACTAAACTGAAATAACTTCGGACATCAACATTCGGATAAAACAAAGGCTGCAATGATTGACGGAAAATCAAAAAATTGACGTCGGAGAGGCGACAAAAGTTGCTGGCATAAACTGGATCGGAACGGACAGATAGCGATATCTAACAGTGAATAGAGCTGACTGTGATTCTGTACAAGAGTTAACAATGACAAGTAAAGGAAAGAATGAAAACCCGATGAAATAATTACACATCTCAAAACCGATCGTAATTCGGATGATATTCTGGAGCTGTGTCCCGGTCGGTAAATCGTTTCATGCAAAGTTGAGTAGGGTTTTCTTACGTTTCTCCCCGGTACAAACTATAAGAAGTGTCTTTATATCGAAATGGTTCGAAAGTTATGCGGTTTAAAACTGAACCGAATTTATCTAGAATATTATGTAGTATTTTTTCTGTTGTTTTGTTGTTTTTTTTGTTGCAAAGAACCAAGTATACCGTAAATAATTGAATATATCGCGCCCTTTAGTCTTTGAAATTAGTTCCTTAGTAGTGTAGACGCGCCAATTTGTACATGCTGCAGGGTCGAATGCTGAAAATACATATTCGGTCGATGTCGGTGTCAAAGATGGAGTAAAATTTTAGATAGTATTTATTCGGCGAATTTCAACAATTTATTACGGGTATTATGGCTACAAGCAACTGTTTTGGGTTATACCAGATTGCTACTCGTCACGTTCGTAACTTATTTTCAATATCAGCTACCACTCGCACGTCGCTAGGAATTTCGCGAGAATGTCTAGCTTTTCCGCAGGTTCAATCATGTAGCGCCTTTTTTGTCTCCGGTCTTATAAGGAAAGGATTTTCCCGATATCGCTCATGGCATCTGCCGTTCTATTATCATTTTCGCGTTATCGAGTAGAGTTTTCAGGACGTTCCTTTCCGAAAGGTAGTGCCGGAAAATTTTAATCTATTCGCCGTGGTTTGTGTAAATAAATTTTAAATTTCAAACGGTAAAAAGAAGAAGACGGAAGTCCTTCGTAGCCATTACATCGAAGAAAAAAAAGGGCCCTGAAAAATAGTGAAAAACTGAAAGAGGAAAAATTTGTGTTTTTATTTCGAAATAATAATTCATCTTTTTACGTTCGGATTTTGGGAGAAAAACAATCGAAAAATGAATTATTCATTTAGTATAAAAAAAAAAATTTAAAACAAAATAATATTAACAATAATAATAATAATAATAATAAGTCATTTAAAGTATAACGGAGGCGTTGGAAAACTTAACTTTTCATTTTCGGCCGATGAAACGGCAAACTTTGATTCGTAGTTTGAATAAGAGTTAAATGAAGAAAAAAAAACAAAACAATATAGGGATATTTGACGATTAAAGAGAAATAATCAAATGATCCCTACAGGAAGTCCGAATGTGCACACATCCTTCTATTGGTCGAACGTCGTCATCGGATTTAATTTAGCGCAGAGGCACGGCCCCCAATTTCTTCTTGCAACAAACTTTTTTTTTTTTTTTTTTTCTTCGCATACTCATTTCTGAGCATAGACTACCAGTTCTAGCTGTACAGATATAGATGATAATGCTCGTGGAAATAATATACAACGCCATTATAGACGCAAGATTATACTTGCAACTGTTAAGTGTTCGATCTATCGATATGCATATGTAGTCCTATTTATGTCTGCCTACTGTACAACAAATTAATGCGAATATCATGTTTATCATTGCCTTGCGTATGAATCTATTAGCGATTACTTAATTATTTTTATAATAACAGATAAAAAATTGCTAATAAAGTCACATGGAAGCAGTGGCAAATCAGTATACTATCGTATGCGCGCTGGTTAGTACGCAGACCTGACTTGGGATGCTGTATTTGTATAACGACATAAATCAAAAATGTTTACAATGTGTAGTCTTGCGCGCACATATTCGTACTGCATGTTATTGCCGTATGCAATTAAAAAATGTACAGAGGTGGTCACGATGTTGCTCGATAGCAATGCGACTATTATTACATTAGCGGTGTGTACGATGTGGGACTACAACGCCCGATTTTTATTTTTAACTTTTTCGATTTTTTTGAATTAACCGAAAAAATAAATTGTTAGACTATAATCAGCACGTGACTGCGTATGTATACGGATTTTTTATACTAATTCAATGTCTCTTTATAAATAAGCAGAGAATTTTGTATCGACGGAAAGTAATAATTTATCATTATTTCGGTTTGTTGACAGATCATGTTAAAATACCAAATGCGGAAAATGTTATAATTTTAGCGCTCAGTTCATCGGAAACATCGAAAAAGAAAAAAAACATAAAAAAAAATGCATTTTAGTTTCATCGAATATAATTTGTTTTTCCGATGACTTCTTTGAGACACATCTATTACGTCATCGTAACGTGAACTTCTTGCTTAGATTGATCACTTTCACGTAACACATCCGAATCTACCTTTTATTCCCAAAACTTCTTCATTTCTTCAACTTTGCGCTGATTTTCATTTTTGTAAATTAAACCAGAGGAGTGTAATCCACTTACATGCGCGTACTTTTAAACTGAATTCGAGTACGGTCACGTGCCAAAGCGGGGAAATAAAAAGACAATCTGCGCGGTCAAATTTGACATAATTTTTATTTTTTATTTATTTTTTCGCCAGTATACTGCGTTGATGATTTTATATTTTAGTCGCGGATGAATTTCTAACGAATCTGACTGTCAGACACAATGTCTCAGAAAATAACCCGTGTCGATGAAGACTTTAGCCATTCTACAGGATATGACTTTAAAATAGTACTCTAAGACACGAAATACGACTGGTAAAATCAGCGGCGTGTATAACTTAGCCTACCGAATACATTAATTACGTTCTTTTTTTTTTTTTTTTTACCGTCCAATTGACGACTTGGAAGTAAAAAGAATATATATTTCGTAAAGATGTATACAATAAAAGAAATTTAGATGTGGAAAAAATTAATTTACATATGTTCTGCGACGACGATTGGAAAGCACGAACGATGGATCTGCAGCGAGCATGTTGTCCAGCAAGAACCGGTGACTAAACTGGCGCTAGGGTTGCAGTGATGGCAACACGAACGATGAATCTGCAGCGACGATGCTGCCCAACAGGAACCGGAAACCAAACGACTGACTGGAATAATCAATTCGTAATGTCGAAGCAGTGACCAGGCTGTTGAAGACAACGCTGGTAGTCACGAGCGCTGGCGTCCACCTTGGCGACGCGTAGCTCTCGAAAGAGCTGTTGATCTGCAGCACCGTTGTGCTGTCGGAACATGAACTGGAACATTGTAGAGCCGCTGGAGACGCGACTGATGCGTATCAAACTCCGGATGCGAATGAGACGATCTGCAACACTGAGATGCTGCCCAAACTGAACCTGGAGCGCTGGATAACCGCCGACCAGTGTCGCTCTGGTAACGTCACTGGCGCGTGCCAAGTGAATCTCTCGAGGGATGAAAATCCAGGTGTACATGTAGCAGCTGCTAGGGCGCTCTGCGGTGCGATTGGTTGTTAGCTGCGGCCGAATCAGCGAATAGAAAACCGGTTTAGTACTTGACGTTTCGTATCGTGTTCGGAATAAAAAATAAATTTAAATTTACACCGAATAAAAATATTTAAACTCGATATGGATATGACACAAGATAGCGTTTAAGTCGTGTTAAAACTCTCCGCTGAGATGTTTTAGACAGTAAAACGTGACCGTGCGAGCATATCGATGTTGCGTTAGAAAATAAAATAGTCACTTGTATAATAAAATTATACAACATTTCAAAAGTCTCATTTAATATAGCTGACGCGCACAAAAAGGGAAAAAAAAGGACTAAATATATCAAAAAAGTATTATATAAATGGTCCATTTGTTCCCTAAGTTTTTTTGATAAATAAATCAGTTATTTATAAAAATAAAACCTGTTAAAATACTTTTTCCCTTTATTAATGCGGTTTAATTTTTCTTAAATTATGAAAATATACAGTATTAAA
Organism: Icerya purchasi; assembly: GCA_039619475.1. NCBI lineage: Eukaryota > Metazoa > Arthropoda > Insecta > Hemiptera > Monophlebidae > Icerya > Icerya purchasi. The sequence goes on along the minus strand of CM077116.1, from coordinate 91,948,212 downwards.
TGAACAATCGAGTTCACGATGGGAAAATACGGAATAAATTCAAACATTTTAAATACCATTTTAAGATCTCGCTTTCATTTAATTAAAACGCGTAGTATAACATTAAAATAATAAAAAAAAAACTAAATAAATACGGTTCCAAAGTTATGTTTTAATCATGGTGAAATTCGCGAGATGAAAAAGGGCGCCAAGTCAGTTACTAGCGTATAACATAGTCGATTAGGCCCCCCTTTTTTTTTTTTTTTTTTCTGAAATATATATTTATCACACTATTTACACATTTTCTCGTCAAGCTAGACGCTTATCGACAAGTTTTCTTATCAAGTGGAACTCGTTCAAATCTCACTATAAAGAATATACCAGCGGTGTAACAGAAGAGAACTAATAAATTTATTAATATTATCATACTAATAAATTTATTAATATTATACTTGGCAACGGCACTACTGCTGGTGAAATTCGTTAATCGTAGTCCTAGAGTATACGGTAGAAAACAAATAACCCATTTTAAAAATATAAAATCCCTTTCGCACTTTCAAAATTAAAGAACGCCTAGAATGCCGGAAATTCGCAGTATTAAATCAAAAATAAATTAACAAATCTTTGTACTCCGAAATTCCGCCTTATTGGAAGCGGCTTATTAAAATTTCCTTTTCTAACTTTTGACATGTCGTTATTCTTTCTTAGCGGCGACTCTTTTTAGTGTACTATAAAGCGCACTTGAGCCGATCGAAAAATGTTGAAAATGAAGAAACCGGTATTTCCGAAAAACAAATCTAAAAAATAACAGCCTGGAAATTTTCGATGAAATGCTAAACAATTTTGTTTACAACGGGGAATAGGCGGTCGTAAAAAAAGAACTGACCTACATGCTGCGATAGATTCCGATTTTTTATGTGGCCCGGTAAGTGAACGTTTTATTGGCATAAATACTTAATAATAATAATAATAATAGTTATAATTATATCGAAAGAGCAGCAAGCGTCGTTCTTTTTTAAATAATTACGAATATTATTGTTGAACTGATACCTGTTGATTAATAAATTCTCGATAATAGTCGAATAATGTTTACTTCGAAATAATCGAAAACGTTTTACCGATTTCACCGTGTTATTATCTGCAGTAGTACGCACCTGTTCTTAAAACATTCGGTTTACTTTCTCATCTGATTGACATGCTAATGTTTCCATCAAAATTTTGACCAATATTTCCTGCACAAATGAAAGTTCGCTAACAAGTCTAATCACAAATAATACCTAATTTTTTCTGGTTTTTTTTCTGTTTTTTTTTTTGTTTTTTTATTTCTTTCATTCCGCCGCTCGAAGCATTTATTTAAGAGAAAAGAAAATAATAAAACCCGAATAATAATAGTAGCAGATTAAATTTTACGAAAAACTGAAGCGAATTTTTCCGAATCCTAACTACGCTGATAGAAAAACTTTCCAAAGTGTTTTTCTTTAAGCTGATTCTTGTTTTTTTGTGATTTTCTTATACTTTTTTTGGTACGTCGAATTAACTTTTATAACTTCCGTAAAACTATTTTCGCTCGCGTTTCGCATTAAAAAAAAAAAAAAAAAAAAAAAAAAAGAGAAAGAAAAAAAGTCGATAAATCGTAAAATGATAAAGTTAAATCGACGATGAAAAAATATTTCTGCTATAAAAATTTAGCGAAAGACCGTTCGTAACGAAGCAATTCAAACGAAATTAAAAACACATAGCAGTTTTGATCGTACGGTGAAAAAAATAATTTCATTTTGATCTTGGTAAGAAAACGGTCTCCATCGTATAAATATTGAAAACAGCATCTCCTACGCTTAAATTTGTTAAATAATTCGTTCTAATTAAACCCGTTTCGAAGAGCGTAAACGGCAGGAGGGGGGCGATATGTTGTTTTGGAAATATTTCAATTTAAAAAAGTCGTATAACGCGCTCCGAGTTTAACTTATTTTAATTATTTGTTTAAACGATGTATCGTCGAAAAATTTACAATTGAAAAAAGTAGTCGTTAAACGAGCAAAAAAAACTTAAGGATTATCCGCGCCAAAATTTACGTATCCGATGTACCGATCAGAGTGTCCCACTAATTTTACGGAATACCCGACACAACGTATTTCGCAGTGCCATTGCGTGTCGTAAAATGGCTATTTTTTTTGGGGGGGGATATTGTAAGCTCGAAAAATTCCTTTAAAAAATTTACCGGCCTAAAATAACTTCGTCACTGTCGACACTGTTCTTCCGGGTCCTAAAAGCAATCGTATAATAACGACTATTATTTTTCTGTCAGTACAAAGAGCGACAGAAAATAATTTTATTAACAAAGCGGCAGTTAAAAAATCACACCGATATCCAATGGGTATTATTTTTCTTCGCTATTTTATTTATTTATTTATTTTGTCTTTTTTTTTTTTTTGGTTATTTTTAATTGTATGTAAAAAATGATAAAGACTAATTTAAACAGAGAAAAAAAACCATTAAACAACTGCTATTTCTTTTCAGGAATAAGCGGCCGTGTATTAAAAAACTTTTTCATTGGCCTCCTGCGCGCATCGATTATTGGTGTTATATTTAAAAGCGAGTAATGTTCGAGTGTGCATCTCTTGCAATCGATCAAGCTGCTTTCTACTCCTCCCTTTTACAAATTGGTATTCCCACTCCATACAGTGCTTCGTTCATACTCTCCCTTCCTTCTCCTTCTGTTGTTCAGGCTCTTGATTCCTTTTTGTCGGCTATCTCTGATCGTATAAAGATCTAAGTGTCTTCGTCCTTTTTCCTCTGTTCTTGGGCCAATGTCCTTGTAGATGAACCCAAAAAAAAAGCGAAAAAACAACATACAAATGACCAGTCTACATGTAATTCCATTTTTCATCGCATTTACACCGGTTTTAGTATTACAATAAAACGTACAATTTTCTGAGTATTAATATCATATCTTCATGATAACGATTGTAGCGAGGAAAATTTTTCTACCGAATAATATATCAACTTCGGTACCCTACTGTCCATTATGTATCATTTCCACCTTTAAAAAAGCTAATCGAATGGGTGATTTTTTATTGCGCCCTTTGCTTTGTGTCCTCAGGGTGTAGTAAATGAGTTATTGCAGTTTTTCGTACTAACACCTTTTTTGTAGATAAATCTTTTTCAAAATGGCTGCTCTACTGTTTGTCTTTCACCACTTGCCTAAAGATTTCATCTTCGGTTTTGGGCTTTTGATTACTTTGTTTGTGACGTACGCTTTCGCGACATCATTCTTAGCATTGTCACCATCGCGTTTAAGTTTTCGATATTATTTTCTCGTAATAAAAATGAACGTTCAAAACCTGAGTAACTCTTAGTTATCTATTTTATTACGATTATTTTCACTATTTCGAAGAATAAAATATCGTTTTCCAATTGTTTGATAAATCTAAGTTAGTTAAAATTATTTAAAATGCAAGAAGGGTAACGTAATACTGTAGTAAAATACGTTCAAGATACGAAAAGCAAAATGCCATTCTGCGACCAGAATACTTCAATTTTTGATCTGCGCTGAGTGTTTTATTCATCTTACGCAGGAGTTTTAGGAAGGTAGTTTCTAGAGTTGTTCGCATCGCTATCATATCAGAGTAGTGAAAAAAAATACGTAATAATAAAATTTATGCGGGAGAAAAAGGTTCTTGCAGTATCTTCTAATGGGTTAAAGTTGTAAGATTCCTTGTATCTCACGAACGGTATTATTTATTTATTTATTTTTTTTTTTTTAACAAAGATGAAATTAATTTGACAGTACGATTTTTTTTTTTTTTGATTTTCAAAATTAGGACTAAATATTTAATCGTAGGTGACTGCGTGTTTTTTCTTTTTTTTTTTTTTGAAAGATCATTAATAAAAAGACGTTCCAACCCAAACGAAACTGTTACAAAAACAGTTTAAAAATATAGCGTGCGTGTGCCCTGAAATGCAACCCTATAGGATTGGGGCATACCACCTGAGGAAGCATTTTTTTAAATTTCATGTTGTTTCGTTTTCAGTTGAGGGCTGTGTAAAGACTCATAAATATTTCAATAACAGCCTATTTGTATGCACGCCTGTACACCACACACTAATTCCACTACATCATTGTTTATTCTTGTATTCGTGGAAAATATAAGCCTTTTGAAAAATTGTTAAATTCAAGCGAATTTCTTTTTTGATATTTTTTCATATGTCTATAATATATACATATTTTTTTAATATATATATATATATATATATGTATATCTATATACACACAAAATATACATATATATATATATATATATTTATAGAACAGTATAAATCGAACTCTGACAATATAACTAAAATTGTGCAGCTGAGACCGGGTTTTATATGCCGCTCGGTCAAATTCGTTTTGAATAATAATCGACAAGTTTGCGGGGCGATTTGATTTATTAGCAAAATTTCTAAGTGTTCGCATAAAAAATGATGCTAAATTGACTTATAGGCGAAAAAAAATTTGCCAAAATAAAATAAAAAAAAAGAAATAGATACCAAACTTGAACGAGTTGAACGCGAATCGGGGGAAAGCACGGTATAATGAACATCTTTTTAAACGGTGAAAAAGGTAATTTACAAGGCATTTATGCTATGGCTAACGTTGCGAGCAAGAATAGCGAATCGCAACACGGTAGCGTCTCTAGAAAAACGTCCTAGAAACTCGGTCGTTAATTCAAAATTGTCCATTTTCGGAGCTGTTAAATATCGACGGATAGTAGCGCTCTAGTACTTAATTGACTTATACAGAAGTAGGCTAAATATACATATAATAATATGAATAGGTTGTGGATTTTAGGGCCCATTTAGGGCCCATTTAGGGCACAGGTGCAACAGTTTAGCGCCTCGATTTAATAATGAACATTTACGTAGATCGACTAAGATTACCCGAAATTTGAATTTCGTTTATTTAAAGTGAAACAATGTGGTGTGGTCATGGTGTATCTAAACCGTTATTTTATGTTGCGCGACTCATGATGACCGATTCATATTGAGTCATCGTGTCTACCTATACATTCTTGTTGTACAGATTCAGTGCGATGTTCTGTGCGCGATACGAATATGAAAGATTGCATATACTTCTTCTTCTTCGGGTGCCGTAAGCTACATAGCGCGTTGGCGATCACTATCCCATTTGTCCACGTAGTTCGCCGGTCACCGCCAGTCGGAACGTCTTCAATTCCATTCCATTGACTCAGATTTCTGAGCCATGAGTGCCGCTTCCGTCCAATTCCCCGTTTTCCTTCCATTCTGCCAGTTTAGTGACTGTAAATGTTTAGTCTATCGCTAGTACAGTCTCAGGTGTATACATATACTTCTGTACATCGGTATTATCCGAGTGCATATGTTTTGGGTGACGATTTGCCTTCGTGATTATTAATTTCACTTTTAATAATTATTAACATACATAGAGAGACCTGGCGTACGGCATACATTAATGTATTAACGATTAGATATTTGTTTAATCACGACTGTTTCTGATAATTCTTCGAATAGAAAATAAAATTTTAAATATATATATCAGAAAAAATATTTATTTAAAAAATATTGTTATAATCATTGACACGTTTCGGGAACATAGTTGCGTAACTATATTTATGATATCATGTCATTGTTACGCAGCAGTTAATATGAAAATCCTGTTAAAAGAATAATAAGTGTTGTTACTGCTGTTACGTTTTTGCGCTACGGAAGTACGCGTGAGGGGGAATCTATAATAGAACTTTCTCCCCCAAAAATGATGTAGTCAATTTAAATTTACTTCTCTGTAATCACAAAATGTCATCTTGTAGGGTGTCGCAGGATTGGATCCATTATTCGTAGTGGTCGTAATTGTTGAGAAATTGAATACGATTATTTTGAAATTAATAAATTAAGATGTTAAAGGTTTTATTCATGGCTCGATGTTGAACAAACATTAGCGAAGCGAACGATTTAATAATAAAAAACAAGCGACGAGCCAAGCCGAGCAACGACAACGTACGGAAGCGAAAAAACAACGAATACCGAACATAGAGCAGTAAACACTATGGTCGGCAAAACAGACAAACACGTGGTTTCACATGCCTGGAGACGGCACGTAACGAATAGGCAAGGGGTATATCGACCTCGGCTGCCTTAGCCGATCAACGGCGGTAACGAAAAAATGGCGGTTCGAAAATCGGGCGTTACACATGCATTAAAATTTATATAACAAAATAAAACGAATTATTAGATAATATCGTAACAGTAATTATATTTTGTCTTTTTAGCTCGTTCGAAACTCTCCGAAATAGTACTTGGCAACGTCGTATTCGTAAAAATAGAATCTAATACTGTCTCAAAATTAAAAGTAAAGTAAAGCGAGTCCCATGCATCCTTAATACGGTATCACGAGTTGTGCAATTAAGCTTTTTATAATGTGTTCTTAAAGGACTTGAAGAGTGAGTTTCGGCCATCTTTACTATTCCAGATTTCTCTGGTGTTCAATTAAATTTCGGGATCGGCATACAGATCCGGAACAAAACAAGTCTCGGAAACCTATGACACCTTTAGTTTGTTAGTGCTACCGCTTGAATTTTGCTCAGTTAGCGAAAATTTTATTCTAAACGATAATTCTGATAATCAACAGCGTCCGTAAAGAATTACATATTTACTTTTGCGTGATAAGTACTTCTCATTTTCAGGTTCTTAAATAATTTTTAAGCTAAACTGTTCTTTTTCGTCCTTTAAGTTCCGTTATTAGTTTCGTAATTCTTCGGATGAAAATTGTTTCGAAAATTTTAAGCTTTATTACGAATTTCTTTTGCACTCTACAACTCGCCCGCTAACCAGATCAAAGATTTTCGGTCGTAAAACGGAACAAAATCTTTTTTTTTTTTTTTCTATTCCTACTTTTTTTCCCTGATGGGGGGGGGGCTCTGGTTTTTGTTATTTAAAGAACATCGCGTTTTTCGACATATTGGCGTTTAAATTAAAAGCCGAAATTTCAGAATTGTGCAGATGAATGCGCGCTTGTACTCGATATAAATTATATAGGTAGATTAGAAAAAAAATATGTATATTTCAACGTCGCAAAGTATAATTACTTCTTCCGCTGTGTAATAAATATTGGAAAAATTAACTGAATTTTGCAAGATCGATATTTCATCTTGCAAATGTGTTCGTTAATGTTCACACATCAGCCAAAGCGGATATGTAAAAATACGAGAAAAAGGTCTAGAAAATGCATAGACTAATGTGTCAAATGTAAAACGGTGTAGAAAGCTTTTTTTTTTGTTGTGTTTTATTCTTAATGCGCCATGATCGCTTTGGCCGCTTTCATTATATGCTGAATATACGGATAGATTGGTAGGCGAGCAATTAAAAATGAGTCTGATCCGCACGTTCAGAGGAACGCGAGAACGCCAATTAACTTCGGGCAGATTTTCGTTTTCATTTGAATTTTTAACTTGAAAAATACGCGGGTGTAAAAAATTTAATTAACCAACGTGTGTATCATCATCATCCGTTTGATAAAATGCCAGCCGGTTTTTTTTCGAAAAAATGTTTATAAAAATGTTTAAAAACGCTCACATGTATTTATATTCTATTCTTTTCTCGTTAAAATTTATCATCTTTTTCATTTCGTACGTCACCGCATCAGCCAAAAACTGAAGAATATTTTGGACGCGGTTACGGTTTTTATTCGTATTTAAAAAAAAAGATGACGCTCGATAATTTTCGTTTCCGTAAATTATCTTGTTTTGCCGCTGCTACCAGTACGAATAGTTGATTATTTCGAGAAGAACAAAAAGCTAATGATAATAATATAAATACTTTACGGACATTCAATTGCATTTGATATTTCATAAAATTTCTCAGACGATTCAACGAATAACGTGTATCAACAGCACCACACCTTTGTGCACTTCTTTCGGTAACTTCCGCGTGTGTAAATTTCGAATAATTCGAATGAAATTAAAATAATATCGCCGGTTTAAACGGGATAATAAAGAAGAAGAAGAAGAAGTAAATCGAATATTACAGAACTATTATTATTGGAAACAAATGGAGTTTAAAATTGGCAACCTAAAGAGATCATCAGCGAAGAACTCAACAGTTGTATAAACTCTCAGTGCCACTTTCCGTGGATAAAAAAAGTATTCAAAATAATTTCATACGCAACAGAGTGTGCAGTTTATAACTCTATTCGATTGCAAATGTCTGAATATATGTACGTATATCAGTATTAAAACTATTAACGAGAAGCTTGGTGCTGTAAAAAGAAATACAAACTTCGAATAATGAATAGCGAATAAAATTGTCGTCCGTCACATATTGATAAGTACGGTTATGACGACTTTCTTAATAGGAAGGCGAATATTTGACTTTAGCGTTCAGGGTCGACCAGAGACAAGAAGACAATTCAAAAGCGACTAGCATGATGCGAACGAATGATAAATCTCTAAAATTACTTGAAATAACATCGACGGCCTGTTTTGCGGGAAATTACAAATCGCCTCGCTGATCGACCATCAAAATACCAAATTGTAATAGCTATTCAAAAGCCGAGTAAATCGACCTACATGTTCACCCGTGACTGCACACAAATTAAAAAGAGATACTATTATATGTATAAATTCATTCTCAAGTCGTACACTGAAATACATCGAAATGTGCAGATATAAAAAAATCATACGCGTACCGCTAAAAGATGAGATATGCGCATATATCGCCTCCACACCAGGTAATCGCCAGAATTTTTCATCTAGTCGACATCTGTAGTTGTTCGGTCAAAGCCGTAGGCGCGCCCAAAAGATAATATATAAAATAATATTATTATTATTTTATATTTAAAAAATAAAAAAAAATAATAATTTTGAATTTCTAAAGGTTGCTCTGCAGGTGTAATTCGTATCAATACATACCTACATACATACATATATGGATACATATTATATTTATTAATATATATATATATATATATATATCAGGGCCGTGCCCAGAATTTTGAAGGGAGGGTGGAGGGTTCTGCACATATTTATTTTATAAATAACAGTACATTTTTCATTAATTTTCATACTATTAATAATTTCCATCATTTGGATTTATGTATTAATAATTTACATAAATTAATTATCGTATAAACGTTAATAAAAATTACATATTGAACTTTTTGTAAATTTTAACATTAATTTACTTCGGCATAATTTTAATAATTAGTCTAAATTAATATATTAAAAAAAAAAAAAAAAGCAAATAAAAACGAATTTAGGTATTAAAAACATAAATTCTAAAACCAAATGAATTAACTAAAATATCATATAATTAAATTTTAATTTGTCGCATTAATCGTTTAATAAATTGTGTTGTAATCATTAAGAACTTCAATTTTAAAACTATTACCACTTTAGATAAATGTGGAAAATTCTAAATATTAATTTTTGAATAACTGGACTGAATTTTCGAAAATATTTTTGGCACATAAAAATTTGTGTACCGAATTTTTCAACGTATTATTATAATCAGAATGTAGTTCAGTCGGCAGACACTCACACATATACGTTATATATTGTTATCCTTGTGCCGTAGTTAATGTTTAGAGAAAAAAAAAAAGGTCGCAAAAAAGTTGTTTAGAAATATTTAATTAAAATTGTCATTTTTTTTGTTTTTTTTTTTTACGTCTACTGAAATTGGCTTTTCTTATAGCGATTTGAACGACGGAGTTTCATGTTTTCGGTAATTGCACATTGAGTATAGCTCTGTACACCTTTTTAACGTACGAGATTAAACGAAAACTTTTTTCGTTCCAATTGAAATTATAAATACGAACCTATTAAACTTACATTATACATGCTGAAATTTGTTACCTTAATTAGAATCTGAAAAATGTTTAATATAGTTACGATGCTTACGTCGAACTCTGCTGAAATTTAATTAACTTTAATTTTTATCGGAATATTTACAAATTCATTTCAAATATCTGTTTTGAACGTAATTGTAAAACAAGATTACTCGGAACACGCTTTATCGTTTTTCTCTTTGTTCGTTCTGTTATATTTTCAACAAAATTTTTCCACTCGAAATGTGGAATACATTTTAGCGGTATTTCAGCTTATTCTCTCATTATAGATGTTGATCGAAGCGGTTAGTGCGGAATTTACGTTTATTTTTCATTAAACGTGCAGAATCTGTAAGCAGAAATTGAAACGCAAGAAAAGAAGATAACGAAAGGAAAATGTTTAAATCTCGCTGAAAACAATGTTTTATCGATAGACGTAAAAAGCGGAATGTTAAACGGTAAAAATTCGAACAATTGCAATTCACATCGCACTATAGATTTCCGGGTTTTAGTATCTCTATTTCGAATGCTAAATTTGAATTATTTAGAAACGATTAACTACGATATTTCACATTCTTTCGTCTATTTGTTTGCATTCTGGTGATCCTCGATTACGTCATTTTGGTTCACGGTTTTCACCTGCATCGGAATATCTACACTCCTATTTATCTTTTTTTCAGGCTAATTTTTGTAACCGACTGATGATGAAACCTCTAAAAAAATACCTTGCTAATAAATGTACATTTCGGCACTGCGTGCTCAGATAAATTGTTGCGTGTTTCAATTGTTATAATTATACGTTTTCGAAAAATAGTAAAAAGACATTTATACGTAAACCATTATTGACACAGCGGTTCTTTTCCGAAATTCACTCTGATACTTTTCCGAAATGTTGTGAAATAGTTAATTTTCCTTCATTCGAAAATAAAAATAATATTAGAAGTGGGGGGGGGGAGGCATGAACCTTTTTAAAATGTTTACATTACGTAACTCCGATCGGCCGGAATAACATGTACCATTTATCAAATGGGATAGTAGAGTAGCGTCGACGTAGAATTACAGAATGCAAGAAAATATTACAGCGACAGACGCGTAGATGGAGAATTTTCTATTTTTAAGTAAGTTACATATGACGTAATATACTTGAAATTTACAGCTGACGACGCAAAATATAAACATCGATAAAAGTTTAAAAAGAGAAGAGAGTAGTCGCTTTTATACATATATTTGTCACACAGAAAATTCCTAATATATCACAAATCTTGACAGAGCTTTGTTTCACATTGGTTTGGCAACGTATCTTCTAGAAATTGGCTTCTTGTGACCAGCTATATAGAATATCGAATTACTACGTGTTCGCAGTTTCCAAAAGAACTGACATCAAGTTTGGGCCGGCAAAAGATGTGTTTAATGTATCTTTAGTTCGATAAAAATCTCGGACAGAAATTAGTATCAACCGTACGATGGAATTTTTACTAATATTTAATTAAACACAATAATAATTAGCCTTAAATTTTAATTAGAAATGTTATTCGAGGGCTAGTATGACTAAATACTTTCGTTTTTGCGTTCTTTTAACCTTCCTGGAGTTCTGCAAAATATGTAATTCAGTAAACTGCCAGTGTTTTTTACTGAAACTGTGAACCAGTCGATTTGTATATTTATGAACTAAATTTAAAATTGATTCAATGAAATGCAAAGAACTAAATAATTACATTTCGTTTTTACAGTCTTGAATGTGTTGTTTATAGTTCAGTGTTTGTTAATGTATATTGGAAAATGTGAAATTAACGCGGTCATTGGAACAAAGCTGCTTATGCTTATCTTCTGGATATAATCCGCAATTAGATCACGGGATTTTTTTAGAGCCACTCTTATTTTTGCGACAGTGTGATGCGTGTGTAAATAGGTTAAGTATTTTTATGTTTCTGGAATATTTGTCACAAATTAGAAAAAATATTAACTTTTTTTTTTTCCCCTTTTGTATACATTGTCTAAAACTATTCGGTATTACATAAAATTCTCAAGAATGTTACAAAAATTACATAAATTAAGTGAAATACAGTAACAGAAATTATGCAATAATTACATTATCGTTCTAATAAGTATATAATATGTATAAGAAATCTGTTTCTGTATTACTTTACATTTATTTAATAATACGTGCTATTAAATAGACTTTTGTTCATCATTTTATAGTTCTATTCAAACAAGTAAATTAAGAACTATTTAGTGTGTTAGTTCGTTCATAATTTTTGTCATGTGACGAAGCCACCGGCGCTTTTAGTCACATGCATGCAGAGAGAACGACATGTCATAAGGTAAAATGGATGACTGTGTCGCCTATGACTAGCGTTTCATCGTCAACAGTCTGATAATCCGGTTATTCCAGCGTTCAAAAAAAAAGGGATACGACAAAAATCATTTGAATAAATTAAAGCTGGGGCTGGAAGGAAATTTGAATTTTAAAGCAAAACGGGCGCCGATTTTTTTCCGCGTCATCCGAACTATTAAAAGTCTTTATCAACTAATTACTGTCAAAACTTACATCTACTTTCCAACATCTTCAGCCAAGCTCTAAAAATAATACTGGCAGACGTGTTCTCGTCACACGTTATTCGCACGTATGTAAATTAGTTATAGTTTTCATGCGTATGAAAACGTCACCGATATGCCATAAATTTTTTGTCGGTTGTTCTGCATTAGATGCAGTGTGTACTGTATTATGTTCCAGCTGCACAACTGCCGACAGTGTTTAGCGTGTTCCAAAAAGATTGCCAGTCTCAGATTATTTAGTGTCTTTAAAGCGTTCCTCAGCGCGGTAATTGTCAAGCATTTTAACCGGCCACGGCGGACTATAGTAGGTATCGTTCACGCAGCTTCCAAGGTATGCCGGTCTGGAGGAACGGATAAATTTAGCTGCCCGTTCGGGATACGCCCGGAATTAAGCTTCTTATCGAATGATTCCATCGAAGGAGTCCCCCGCAGGGATTACTGCCTTTTATGGGGACCTGTGATTCGCGATTACACTTTTACTGTTCGCTAGCAACACACAACACACATTCTCTTCTCATATATCGCGATGGATTCGCGTATGTTGTCCTTTAAAAGGTCCCGTTCAGGTTGCCATCCTTTGAAGAGTACTCTGCGTCCGTTGTAGATACAGTTCCTTCGCGTTGCATAAGAACATTTTTCGTCATTAACATTTACAATCTTACGCTCTTGCGTTTTAGTTAAGAAGCTTTTATGGTTACACGCGGAATTTGATTCGGTATGTGTCGACAGATACAGATATTCAAATTCGATTCAAATAATACACCTTAATTTGGCGACTCTCAACGTTTTAAAATATTAGTCGACTTTAACAATTCCCCTAGAATATTTCAGATTAACGGTAATTTTAAAAATACGCTTAGTTTATTATTTTTATTTATGTGTTTTTTGTTTGTTTTTTTTTTTTAAAATTAAATATACACTTTCTGAGCAGTATATTTAATCCCGTTTAAAGAACGATTTTTTTTTTTTTAATTAATCGCATTAAGTATCATTGCACGAGGCTAACGTGTAAATAAATTACATTATCATTTCAGATTAAAAAGTTATCTCGCATTAAGCCTTTAATAATATACTAAATACAGCAGGCAAGCCACAATTTCTTACGACCCTACATCGGGGAACTCAAGTCCAAGTCTCCGACGACGGATGATTTTAACTATCAGGCTGTGCGTTCTATTTTATGTTTCATTGACAACTGCTTCTTCTTGTCTATTTGCATAGAAAACTAACTGCAATACAAAATATCTTGCAATAGCTCTCCCCGGGTAAAGATCGGCGAGTCGTCGAAGATATGGCGTATTTTGGATCAACGCAGTTTTAAAATTATTGTCAAAAATACTTACTTTTTACGTGTATTTTTACATTCAATATTTTTAATGCGTACAATTTCGCGTCACGTGCAACTCTTAATTTTCCGCGTGTAATAGAGACACACAGAAATAAAATGAAAAAGTAGCCAGTCGAGGGGAAAAAAATCGTTTTCAGTCGGTAGAATAAGCTACAAATTCGATGGAGTTTTCGGCAATTAGAAGTCCGCTTTGTTTGTTTTTCATCTTTCTCGCACGCCTTGAATGTTTATTAGCCGGGCTTTGCTTAACTAAAATTAAATTAAACTCAAGCATTAAACGTTATTTTGATATTATTACGTAGTTAATCTGAAAGAACACTATAATTCGTGAAATGCCTTTTTTACCTGAACCGTTTTTCATCAATACAATACGAACTCCGTAAGAATACCACGGACGGTTATTATTAACATTACCGTATTTACTCGCGTAATTTACACACTTTTTAACCTGCGATATTTCCGAAGACAAAAACATTGGTGCGCCAGTATTGAACGATTTAGCTTTAGGTAATGCGTATATTTATAAATAAATAATCGTGCATATTATTTTCACCGAAAATAATTACGTGATATAACAAACCGGAGGAGCGAATTATTCTGATCAGAATTTCATCGATCGTTTTTACAAGTATTTCTTTTTTTTTTTTTTAATAAAACTAATTTTGGTCGTGAAGTACGCACATTACCTAATATATCCACCAATCAAGTAGTACGTAGCCGAGTCATTTTTTTCGAACTCGCACTCGATATTAGCGCATTCTCTCCCCACACGATTCCGTTTCTCGCGGTTTCTCGTTTACCTGTGATTATTATTCTCATTCGCGAGACTGCATTTCGAAATGTGTTCGATGTTTTAGTCTTTCATCTCTGCTTTTCTTATCTTTGAATAATAGTCCGGCGAAAAATCACGTTCGTTGACTAAAAATCGTTCGCGTAAATCTTACCGCAGACACACAGGTGAGAAAAAGTTCCTCAGTCTACCTAAATAAACCTGATTGTACATCGTATGGCAAGCCACATATTATTGCTCAATCGGCTGCAGCCTTGACTCTCGACTGAATTAGAAATTTTACAGTTTCGAATTTGGCTATGTCGTCGAGCTTGAATTTGATCGATCGAACACCGTAGATGGTAAAATTTAAAAACCGCATTCCATAGGAAACAAAAAGAAGAAGTTTTTTGTTGTTTTTTGTCGTATTTTGTGTTTTTTGTTGTTTTTTTTTGTTTTTTGTTTTTTGGGGGGGGGGGGGGTGTAGAGGGGAAAACGCGTTCTTTATATAAGCGAAGTATATAAATATTCATCGAGAAATAAATGTTACGGAGAGAAAAATGATAAGGTTGACACGGTTATTTGCCCGTTTAAATAGAAAATCGATAAAGTCGAACAGTTGCCGTTCGAATTTCAAAATAGATTTACTTGGAACGTTTCGCTCTGACGCTGCTCAGAATTCTTTTCTTTGTCTTTTTACCAGTGCGAAGAAGGAAACGCAGTTTTAATGAAGGTAATTTTTTACGGGTTTTACTGATAACGGGGGCGCATCGGCATCGTTTCAGTACTACATTATACAGTACTTCATTGTTGCTTATTTGTAAATGTCGACAATTTTTTCGGTACTACACGTTGCTCGTTCTAATCATGGCTGCTGGCTTCTTCCGATAGGCGGTACATCATAGCTGGAAGACAAATGACGTAGCAGCGGGAAAAAATGTAAGTGCAAAAACGTTCCGGCGAAATGAAAAATAGCGAGAAAATTGAGAGAAATGCATTTTTTCGCGAGTCGTGATATATTATAAGGGTCGAGCTGAATGGTTGGACTGGCACGGGTGGGGGCGAGATAACGAGTAATGAAAAAGGAATGTCGCAGAGACCATCCTTACGCAGTGTGTAGAATTTCGCATCTTTCAACACGCTATCCGGTATCCCCTATACATTGTTTGAAAACGAGAAAGAAGATTTCGAAACGCGGGGACCGATGCGAAATTTGCTCGCAAAGAAGATGGCTTAACGGTTGCATGCAATTTTTATGCGTAGACTAACGCGCGTATATGCGAAAGAACATATTCAAGTTAATAGATGCTGTTCCGGTTAATGAGGAACAAAAAATTTTTTTATTGAGGTTTTTTGATGTTTTTATCGGGCCTAAAACCAGGCTAGAGATGATAAAAAAACCCGTTAGCTCGGTCTCATGCAGTACGGCCACTTAACTTTAGTATAACGTCTCTCTGGGGTTTTACTTTATTAAATTTAAAAGGTGTACGGGAAAATTTCGGAAAACTTACAACGAACACTTAAAATGGGGCAAGTTCGACTTTGGCATTTTGAAAAACACGTTTAGCCTTTATAGTCCCAATTCAACCGCAAAAAAGATCAGAAATGATTACGCAGCGCCTCCTCGCAGAAGGCTTTCGACAGCTGGATGCATCATCTTCAATAAGACCAGAATGGTGCAAGTCGTTTTTATCTTTTTTTTTTTTTTTTTACATTTTTCTCGCGCACCATCGATTTTCTAATGCATCTGTAGTAAATGTTACTCGGCATATCAGACACACAGACAACACACCATAAAATGGTCGACATTTTCAAGTACGAACATATAGGATGCATTAAGGTTCAGTGTTTCGGACCTAAGTTGAAGTATGTACCGTCGATTTCCAAGTCTCAAAAGATCCGCTGATGATACAGCCTTACGTTTCATATTGTAATATATTAATATAAACAGGTGGAAAAAAGATCCCTTAGTAACCATGCTATTACGAAGAGACTCGTATTCATTGAACGCGGATTCAACCTGTTTTCGTCCGTTTCTTTGAATTTTACCTTTGGAAAATCTCCGTCGGTGTTCCTATCGATGATATTCAGAAGTTTCGCGAACCTCTTTGCCTCACCTTCAGCCCGGCTATATATAAAAACCAGGCGTGCATTCTTTCGGTTCAATCGATAGGCGAAATTCGCGCCAGTTCCGAAAGCGGAACTCGCTTGAAATTGAATAGTAGCGGTCGAGACGGCGCGGAAGTCCGTCTGCTTCCGATGAGCGGAAAAATCGCAGTGTAAAATTTCATTGCACATCTGTCTGTCCATTAAAACGAGCTCGGACCGTTGATGGAGTGCTATTTAACACGAGACAGTGGTAGAAGTTATTAGGCGAACGGTTAAAAAACGCATTAAAAGGAACACGTTGTTGTTCGGACACGACCGTGTCCATTGCAGCTGACATCTCTCAATGAGAAATACGCACCTATCGAACCTGACTGACGACATATGATCGCGTGCACGGAATACAATCGAACAATTTAACGAATTTTTAATTGAACCACTCGATCGAGTTGTTCATCGAAATTCCGGTCGCATTCAGAAACCGACACAGGCGACTTGGCAATTTGATCACATCCGACAGTGAAAAAGAATACTGCCGGTGGAACGCTCGCTAGCAAATATTTATTTAATAACTCGACGACAACGTATTTCGCGGTTTATTCTTTACATCATCCTCCATTCCCCGTTCAGCCCTTCCCCCATCCCCTATTCCGGCCTGCAGTGACGGTAATTTACTTATTGCGGAATAAGAATTTAACGTACAAATAATAAAAAAAAGAAAAATTAACGCAAACGGAAGTGCGACTAATTGCCGATAAATTAAACACCTCAATGCATACAGAGCAGAAGCGGGAAAATCTAATTCTACACCTGATATCGCGATAGACGTTCTCGGGAAAACCTCCGAATTCATCCTTTTCAATTTATCGGAATGTGGCTCGAGAGTAAACACTGTAATGTTTTGTTTGTTTTTCCGTTTTTCCCCTTTCAAATTGTATCGTGTGTATCTACCATGGTCATAGTATTTAAATACGCTGAGGTAAGCCGCTCATTCTAATGAAGGCAATAACCCTGGTGATGGAAATTGCCTTATTTGAGAGGATCTCCTCGTATGTTTCTTAGTAGGCTAAGTTGTTTCCGTAACACAATAAACTTTCGGCAGATAAGGAGTGTGTGAGAAACTGTCGGGATATGTTTTTGTCGGGCCGCATAATAGCTGTAGACGGCATTTTGTTGATTATATATACATATATATATATATATGGGAGATAGCGATGTGGCCGATACTTAAAATCGTATCGGGATGTTCCTTCCGATGGCCACGAATGATTCAACTGTGAGCTTAATGATTTTTAAGTATGTTGTAGCAGCTGTCTATTCAGTTTTCCACTGGTTTCGCACGCCTTCAAGAACGTATATGCCATTGATGGACGATAGCTCCGCATCCTCTGACATCGGCGAGAGCAAAGCAGAACGTGTTGCTCCGTCGTCGACCCTCTTATTACCAGGCACTCCATTGTGCCCAGGAACTCACAGTACACAGCTTCTGCGATTAACGTTAAACGGTTATTTAAATCATGCTCGATTTGTAAGACGGTCCCCGTTTCCGTTGTCTTTAGAATGAAACACACTTATTTTTTCGAAGAATTAATTGCAAGATAACGAAAATTACGAACGTACACTTTACCTGAGTATTATAACACGTATCCTAGAATGTATTCGGAAATGCGTCTCATCTTCAGCTAAAACCAGAAACGGTATCTATTTTCCGTTTTTAGCTGAAGATGGAATATTTTTGGAAACGTCGAATCCAATTAAACGTTTTTCATATTACGCTTACAGTTTTCGTTATAATTTTATTACCGACTGGGAGTGCAGTTTTTAAAAGTCATTACCGCTGTTTATCTCGGCCATTTTATTTTCCAAGTATTCCAGTCGATTAATGAGCCTAAAATAAAATTTTTCGTGGCTTGTTTGCTGCATTACTTCTTCAGGGCCCCAGAAGGTTAAGTCATATTTTGTGCTCCGCAAATAAAACTTCTGACGTAATTGCTCACTCGGTACGCATTAAAAATTTTAAACCGTAAAAATTTCGAATAAATTCGATAACACGTATGGAATATTTATAGTTCTCGTTGAATACGTTTCAAATTGCTCGAATATTTTTATTTTCCATCCACTTAGAGAGAACCAATGTTCTTTACAAATGAATCACGTTCGTTAACTTATTATCATGTCTTTGTATTATCCATTTTACTTATTCAGTCAAAGTTCACTTTTATCGCTCCTAATCGTTTCTGTATCTTTCTCCGAAGAATTTTATTAATATCTTTGAAGTTTTTAATTTTTTTCAGCTTCTTGACTGTATCTTCCTTTTTTTTTTCTTCTTCGTATTTCTCTGACCTCAATCAGCCTTTCGTCAACCTTTTTAATTTCTTTGCCGCCGCCTATACGGTATTTTTCTAATCTCACTTAAACATCGTCGAGTCGTCCAACTCATAATACGATTTTCAAATATTTTATCGTTATTTCGGTTATGTTTTCCTTCAGTATTATCATTTATTTTCATATGCTATTCTTTTTTAATTCCACATTTAATATTTTTCCTCCAAATTTTTGTATTTCGTCTCGTTTGGCAATTTCCATGCACGGACTTAATTAAAAACTTTAGTTTGTTAAATTACAAAAGCATTTTTAACAGTTTGTTATTTAATTTTTTAAATTGAAGCTTTACTCGATCAGTCCGTTTATTGGCAGATTTTTTTTTTTTTCTTTGTTCATCCGTTACATCAGTAATATTTTTAAACGCATTAATCAAACTTTGATCCTCGAGGAAACATTTTCCTCGTCAGCGATAAACAAATCATCACTTGATGAAGTAAAAACGACGATTCTTTCATTACGTAATAAAAAAAAATCATGATGCGTGTTTCAATGTGTACACGCGGAGGAAGTGAAACTTCTTTGGCTTATATGTATTAAATCCTATGATAAAGTTTTATTTTAAATTAATTTTATGTATAACACATTTATTATTATCATTATTATTTTAAACTGTGCTTTAAAAAATTATTAGGATGGAAAAGGTATCAGTATAAACAATAAATAATAAATCTATATACATTTATAAAAAAGTATCATTACCATTGGTCTATTTCAGTTATGTTTATTACATACCTACCTTACGTTTACCGCGTAACGCGTAACGCGTAACCAAAATTTTTCCCTAGCGTGCCGTAAAAAGTTTCATTTTAAAAACTCACTAACAAACTAAATGTATAATGCATCGTACCGTGAATGTCTTTCTATAGAGTGGTGTGTACACGTACTTATTACATACATATATATATATGAGAATGCTCATAAACTATATACTATACGAAGTCCCGTAGTATAAATACTTAACTATACATTTACTTATTTTTGTATACTACTAGACCCGGACAGACACTTATACACACTTACACATTCACACAAATACATTCCTTACGTTTAACGCGTAACACGTAACGAAAATTTTTTCCTACCGTACCAAAATTTTTCCCTAGCGCGCGATAAGAAGTTTCACTTAAAAAATCTTTTGGTTCAGATTTTGTATATTGGCAGTATACGAAAGAAAAATACTTTTAATATAATATTATATGTATACTTGAAGTTTATAAGATTTAGTTTACAACTCGCGTGTATTCGCCCATTAGTGGACTAGTAACTTTTTTATAATAATTTTTTATCGTAAATAAATAAAATTGAACTGATTCATCGATTACTTACTATTATTATTATTATTATTATTATTATTAGCAATATTTGTGAGTCATAATTGTGCTACTTTCATTTGTAACACAGATAATATGTTCTGCAAGAAGCAGAATTCACATTTCTTCGTGGTTGGAGAAAGATGCACATATTTATGGCGGTATTTAATAATTATTATTGGTATGACTAATCTGTGAAATGGATTTCTGAAATGATTTAAATGATATAGGGCGCGGAAGAAGCCAGAGTCACACACATGAACACAAACTGCGAAGTAAACGATGTTAACAGATGAACTAATCAACGTATAGAACAGCATTATGATGGATTATAGTGTAAATTGGAGACGAATAGTGAGGTAGAATCTTTTGAAAACACGATGAATTAACTTGCGGCAACTGAACGCGGTTGAGAGGATCCTTTTATACGCGGTTACATGTTACATGCAGAACCTTTTAGCGACTTTTCTCGCAGACGTTAATTTAACGCGAACAAAGTGTCGGAAGTGTTACAAATGTAGATGCTGATAAGTTGAGCTGCACACAGTCTCCGCAAGCGCCTTCGTTACAAATCGTAGACACTAACTTAATGTTGTGATACACCACCAGCTCTTTTTGTTTTCACGGTACACAAGCGAACACGAAATTTCGCCGAAACACTAATTAGGGTCGAACCGGAACATCGGGCAGGTGTGAAAAAGTTTATAACATTTTTTTTTTTACTTCTACAAAGGCAAACACAAGACATTGTAAATAATTATGTATTTCGGAAAAACGGAGCGTGTATGCGTGCGCGTTTGTTAGTGCGATTATCGTTCAATGAACTTTTAGTTATTCCTTGTTCAACGTTATCGAATGCAGAATCACCCGTCGTAAGCAGTCATTGAGCATGAAGGTTCAGCACATGTTCTGATCGGCCACCGGATACAAGTAAAACAAAGCTTAAGAAAAGTATTAATAACCGAATAAGGATTCAAAGCATGAAAGTAACACGAATTCTCGTAAGATTTAAAAAAAAACAAAAAAAAAAAAACAGTCTAAAATGTCAGTAGTGTAGAAATAGTAATCACGATGTGGTGTGTAAATTGTCAGGAAAAAGAGGCTTTTACAAGAAAGCAGAAATCACAAGGGCAACTATAAATAACGGAACAGGCAGCACCCCTTCGCTAGCGTCGTTCGTTAAAGGGCCTTGCAAACGTGACCCTAGAACAGCCAGGTGCGTGCGGTGACGCTAGATTACATCTTTCCGAATTTTGCACAGTAATTATACGGAAGTAATGATAGCGTGTGATTTCGAGATTTCGTTAAATTAAACGCGAACAATGAAAACGGGAAACTGCACGATAGGAACAACGTATAAATTACTTTTGAAAGCGAAAAAGAAGTAAAATCATGTGAAGATGATCGGATGTCTTTTTTCTTTTTTTTATAACTTACCGGTGATTGTGTTTAATGATGTTTAATGAATGCGAAGGTGATGGAAATTAAATGTCGACACAGAGATCCCCGATATGAAGAGTGTTATTTCCTAGGTTAAAAACACCAATCGCTCCTTTTACCTCCTCCTACAGCCTACTCCTAATTCACAGCCTTGGTACCAATTTCTTCCCTTTTCTCGGCGCTCGGCTATTGTTTCTTTAATCAGGCTGAGACTTGGTCATTCCCTCCTTCCCTTTTCTCGTTTTTCTTTTCTCTTTCACCTTCTCCCTTTTGCCCTCTCCACTCTACTGATCCTCCCTTTATATACTTTTTGAATGTCCTGCTCTTTTTCCTGAGTGCTCTATACGCCGAACTTTTGGCGTTGGATCTTCCTACCCCTTTCAATGCTTCCGTTATCCTTTCCTTCTTATCTCCAGCCGTTATTCCCCTCCTTCTTTCCTTTATACTTTTTATCTCCGATCGCCTCGGAATCTGAGTAGGTGATCTAAGTCCATGTAGTTGGGTCAGTGCTAACACCGAGCCCATTTAAAAGAACAAAAAAAAAATAAAAAAAAATAGGTTAAAAACAGATTGGGCCGCGTGCGAGAAGTCAAAACTAATTTCCCTGAAACCGGTTCTCTTTCCTTTCGTTATTATTTTTTAATTCATTTATTAGTACTTTCGCCTTCGTGACACTAAACAGCACACAGAAATGTCTTTTAGATCGAGTTTATTTCATGTTTAACAAACGACTGTTCATGGAACTCGTTCTAACTGATACACACTGAATTTATTACTTTTTTTTTTTTACCCCCCCCCCCTTGGGTTTGCTAGCAAAGAGCATTAGCCCAGCAAAAAGGAATAGACACATGGAATAGAATAGAAATTATATTTTTATTCTGTCGACAATGGAATCAAGGAACACCCCTAGGACAGGAACAACAGAGATAGCAGGTAGAGAAAGAACATAAGAGGCGTTGAAAGGAGCAGGAAGACCAAGCTTTAAAAGATGGCAATAAAGTAACTCACGCTCGCGAGATAAACCGGAGCACTCGAAGAGCACGTGATTCGCATCGCAAACATACTGGGAACCTTCAGGATCCAATGGATAATTATGAGATGCAGCCAAAGAGAAGCGATTTAGTGAAGAAGGAAGGAGACTATGCGAGAAACGGAGGCGAGATAATTTAGTAATTATGGACCGATGCAAACTGGGAAACTCATAGAACCAAGGACGAGGGGGAGGAACAGGATTAATCAAGAGATAAAAGGAATTAGGATTAGCGAAAAGAGATACATAAACAGAATGCCTAAGATGGCAGGATTTAGTTGGAAGAAGAATATTGTGTGCTGGAACCCTACTAATAAAATTCCCATTGGAAACAGCAGTTTTAGCAAGGAGGTCGACGGCTACATTTCCATCAATGCCTGCATGTCCTGGAATCCAAAGAAAGTCAATCTGGGTACACGTCGATGAGGATAGATCATGAAGAAGAGAACGAATAGAAAGGATAATAGCATCAGTGGAAGGAGAAAGGGAAGGTGAAGATAGCGCTAGAAGAACACTTAAAGAATCAGAAACAATAAGGAATTTGGAAGAACTTGCAGAAGAGGAAATATAAATAATGGCTTGTAGAATGGCAACAGATTCTGCAGTAAAGACAGAACAAAAGGACGGAAGTCTAAAAGACCGAGAATGAAAGAACTGAGGGCACAAGAATGCCGCCCCAACTCCGATCGGGCTCTTCGATCCGTCAGTAAAAATTAAAGAGTGATCACGGAATAGAGAGTTTATTGTATTATTAAATTCCATACTGACGATATGAGAGGGAGAGGATTTAAGGAAGCATGGCATGAAGATGATATTTGGTGGCTTTAACAATTTGGAATAGACGTAAGAAAAAAATGGAAGCTTGCGATGAGGAATGACAAAAGGGGAAAATTTAGAAAGGCGAAACGATATATGAGATAGTATAGGAATTTTATTGGAGGAAAAACGCCAGTGACGAAGGATAAAAGAATAAGAGGTACTGATATTTGACGAGGAAGTGGAAAAACGTTTAATGAGAAAGCGATAACCCAAATAAGATCTTCGGATGAACAGAGGACAGATATTGGATTCAGATAGAATGGCTGGGATAGGAGATGACCTCAGAGCTCCGAGACAAAGCCGAAGGCAACTGTTTTGGAGACGATCTAATTTGTAGAGAACGGATTTGGAAGCGTTGCCATATAAGAAACTGCAATAATCCAATCTAGAGCGTATGAAAGATTTATACAACATTATTAACACAGAAGGATCGCCTCCCCATCTTGTAGGTGATAGAGAGCTTTAAGAAGGTTAAAGACTTTAAGCGAGGAAGCATATAAATGGCTGATATGATCATGGAAAGACAGACGAGGGGATAAAGTGATACCCAGATAACGAAAAGAACTAACTATTGGAATGGAATGATTTTTTAGATTTATTTCAAATGATCCCGGGTTGTAAGGTCGAAGGGTGAAGACTACAGCTGCTGATTTTGGGGCGGAAATGAAGAGATGAATGTTAGAAAGGGCCTCTTCTAGAGTACTTAAGGAGCTGTTTAGTTCCTCATTGGCAACTAGAAGATTACGGGAAGAAGAGTAAACAAGTATATCATCTGCAAAAACTAAAGTTTTGGATTTTAAGGAGAGAAAACCAATTTTGGAAACATATAAATTAAATAAAGTAGGGCTATAAGGCAAGAACCTTGCGGAAGGCCCTGGAAGACCTTCCTTGAGGCGAAACAGGAAGGAGCAGAAAGGAGGAGAGTTCTACTTTGAAAAAGATTTATAATTAGGAAGGATATGGATGCAGGGATATTTAAAGACATCATAACGTTTTTGAGCGTGGGAAGATGGACGCTTTCGTATGCACTGGCTACATCAATAAAAGCTGCAATTGTGAATTCTTTGGAAATAAATGATTTGTAAATGTCAGCAAGGAAAAGACTGATACAATCTGGAGGGCCTAAGCCAGGACGAAAACCAAACTGGTTGTCTGGAAGCAAGTTATTGTGTTCCAGCCACCAGACCAGCCGTTTGTTAAGCATGCTCTCAACGAGTTTTCTCAGGCAAGAAGCTAAAGAAATGGGCCGAAAGGCAGAGGAATTATTCTTGGGAATTGGGATAACAACGAATGTGTTCCATGAATCAGAAATAGAACCAGATTGCAGGAAGGAATTAAAAATTATTAAAAGAATTTGGAGAGACTTTACAGATAGGTTTTTGAGGATGGAGTAAGAAATTTTATCATGGCCCGGACAGGAGTTGGAGGAGTTTTTCAAGGAAGAAAGAAGTTCAGAGAGGGAAAAGTTAGAGGAAAGGAAATGAGGTGAAAATTGGTAAGGAGGAATTAAAGAATCCACTTCATCATAGTTAGGGACATAATCAGGAGCTATGGAGTCAAAGAAAGAAGAAAGAGTATCCTTAGGAAGACTGGAGCTAGACGGGCGTTCGGAAATAGAATTTCTAAAAGCTTTAGCCAACTTCCACACTTTGGAAATAGGAGTCAATCGAGAAAAGGAAGAGCAAAAGGATTTCCAAGCATTTTTCTTGGCGTTTTTGAGAATATGTCTGGCTCTAGCGTTCGAACTCTTGTAAGTCAAGAAATTATTAAAAGTAGGTTGAGAGCGGAATGATTTAAGGTTAGACAAACTTTGATTGACAACAGCTGTGCAGTCCCCATTCCACCACAGTGATGAAGCCCTTAAAGAATGACTTTTCCGGGCTTGAGGATAGAGTGGGGAAGGCAGTGTTAGAGCAGAGGAGATAGAATTAGTAAAGGATGAATATTGTGAAATAGCATCGTTTTCTACTTGTATTGCAGGAAGGTCTGAGTCCACAATAAACCGAAATCTATTCCAATCAGTTTTATGCAGGTTCCAATCAGCATAATGCAAAGGCGTAAATGAAGATGAAAGAGAAGGGAGATGGAAGTCATTAAGAACAATGAGGATCGGAACGTGGTCACTGCCGAAGGTACCATCTAGAGTTTTCCACGAGGATTTAAGAGCTGTGTCGGAGGAAACAAAAGATAGATCGATAGAACTAGAAGTAGACGATGATTTGAAGAAGGTGTGAGAACCATCATTTAGGAGAACTAAATTATAATTGAAAATTACTTCCTCTATAATTGTGCCATTCCTGTTATAACTGGAACAACCCCATATTATACTGATTGTAATGTTTCTTTTTTGTGTTTTCTTTTTAGGACGACACAGTTTAAACGAATTAAACCGGGAATAAATAAAGCAATCATGTTCCTAAAATCTATTGAAATATTTTAAAAGTTAATATAAAATGTTAATATGAATTTCTATTTAAGTGTATAAGTAATTTTGTTGCTAATTTCATATTTCTATTGTAAAATAATAATAATATAATTATGTATTGCGCTCGCTAATAACCTAGCTGTTGAAGCGACCTAAATTTAATATTAATAAATAAATAAATAAACCGTTATTTACTCGTATTTTTTTTTTTTTTTTTGTAAATTCCGGAAATATTTCACTACGATTTGTTAATACTATGACCCTCGTGCAAGAAGAAGGGAAAGACAGGCAGATTTGGGAAAAGAAAAACCGTGTGGGCAGTTCAAAAAATTGTTTTTCAAATATTCGAAGAGAAATGTAGAACGAGTATAATTGAAAATTGAATATTGCGCTAATTGCGAGTTTGCGAATGGCAGATATAATTGATTACGATTAGAACATTGCAATGTAATATTGAGAGTAATAGAGAATGTTTTTTCTTAGAGTAATTAAACGAGAAACGCATGATTTTCGCAATCGCAGATATTTACTGAAATCGATCATACTTTAATAATAATTATAATAAGGAAATTATTATTAGGAAGGAGTGGAATCATGAATTGAAACACTCCATGAAGATCTGGATGATGATAATCTCATTATACGGTATAATGAGTGACTGTCGGTTTATTCATTCGTATTCGATACATTATTCGATATTTTTCGTGAAAATACAGTTTCACACACGACGATGACCATAGTATACTGAAAGATTAAAACTGCTATCATCCCGATGAACGATGAATGAATAAAGAGTTTATTAAATAAATTTATAAATAGTACAATTACCATACGCGTATCGATTCCCTCTCCAACGTGCAACGATGTCGATATTTACCCTTGGTTCCGGCTAAAGTAGTAATTTGAAGTACAAAAGATTAGAAAAAAAAAAAAAACAACAAAAAAACCCCGATGATATTTAAGTATTAAATTTATAGTGTCTATCTGTACCGATTAATTTTGATAAAGAGTAATTGGCGATTCCTTTGATAAATCCGGATTACTACTCTTCGTAATTACCCGTTGTTATGCTTATTAATTACGATTATTATTAAAGTATAATTGATTACCTCAAAATAATCGTAATTACGAAAATCTTGATTGTTTTCCCTTTTCAATTAATTAAATTCAACAATCAACCGTGAAAGAGTTCAGTGTTACAGTTGAATTTTAAGTAAAAAAAAAGTTAAACACTTTATAGAATAAAGTAAAAATGAGAAGAAATGTTAAAATGAAAATAAACCAACAAAAAGAAAACGAAAAAAAAAACAAACAAAACATATGGAAGGTGCGCGAACCTCGCAGAAATATACATTTAATTTTGTATTTCGTTGCGTATGACTCTCGTTCGGTATGTTTTCGGTAACATTCGGAAAATTAATCGAATTAAAATTTGAAATACGCAGAACCGGTGATCGTTTTTGCTGAAAGAAAATTCGAGCAGTTAACACGGGCCGAATCGGCAATGAATTTATCGCGCGCCAGTTTGGATTTATAAGAGCGCACAGGGGAGGAAACAAACATCTTCGAGAACATTAGATTTTACAAAAACCCGGCTAAGCGGCATAAAAACAAATACGAGGCAAAAATATATGAAAAAGCAATCGTTCACGTCTGCTGTTCTATTCGGAGTTTAACTCTTTACGATACAGATGTAAATATCCTAAATAATCGAAATTCACATATGATCCGATATATACGAAAACAACTGCAACTACCCTCTGTACAGAGTATGGACATTATCTAGCGGGCAAATGAAGTTCATTCTGTCTCGACAGCAGAACGAGCACCATTATAGTAATACTAATCGAGATATACAAATGTTTAGACGAAGTTTAGTTAGAATTTCCCTTACAGACTATACGTGTATCACACCAAAGTCGTGTCCACGTGGGGGTAGGGTTACCCCCCTCCCCATGAGAACTGAAATAGTTATTATAAATACACGAAAATCTGAAAAAAATCAAAAATTTAAAATAAATATTAATGATCTTTTAGGGTGTTTTTACCTATCTTTAAAAGAAAAAAGAAAAAATATGCTCCATATTTTTAGGTACTTCATTAATATTTTATGCAAAATTTTTTTATTACCAGTATAATCAATAACATATGTAATTTTTATTAATGTTCATATACGGGGTAATTCATTTATGTAAATTATTAATATATAAACCAAAATGATGGAAATTATTAACAGTACGAATATTAGTGAAAAATGTATTGTTATTTATAAAATGAATATGCGAAGAAAATTTTCAAAACCCCCCTTTTCCAAAATTCTGGGCACGGACCTGTATCACACGCTTATCAGCTGATAATGAAAACCGAACAAAGATGTGCAATTCGTTATTGTGTTCGAAGGAAATTATCGCCGGAGTTCGAGAAATCTCAATATGGTACGGAAAAGTTTAAACAAGGTCATAATATTGCGATGGCATAAAACGTTTACCAATGATGGTCGTGAAACACTTATATTTTGGTCCATTTTTTTAAAAATGCCCTAATAGGATGCGTAAGTGTATTGTGAAGCCCGATACTTTGAGAAAGAGCCTGAAGACGACGAAACACATAATAGACAATTTTTTGTACGAAATTTCTTAGTCTGAAAAAAAAAAGGGTAAACACAAGATTGTGAAACGCACACCAGCTTCATGAATAATAGTAAAAGCTATTAAAAAATAAACGCCCAGTCAAAACTACCAGAGATAAATTCTTTTTCGACATTTTATGCCATTATGAAGTTCGGAGGGAGTACTACTGATTCCTACTGCTCCACAAAACATTCTTCATCACATTAAATTAATCGCTAAATGACCACTAAAGTTGGTCGGTTGTGATGAAATAATAATAATAATAATAATAAAATATATATATATATATATATATATATATTTTACTATATTTATTATAAATTTATAAAAATATGTATTACAGAAAATTGTACTTTAAAAATATTGAATCTTTTTGGTAATATTTAATAAATATTACAAAACTTAATAAGCGCAGTGGCCTAGTAGTTAAGGTGCCCATAAAGCAGAAGTATCGCAGGTTTTCGAGAGCTGTGTCTCTTTTCCAGTCGCTTGCGGGTGTATCTGATCTGAAACTGAATATTATACGGGCGGGAAAGTAAAAACGGGAACGCTAGCCAGTGCTCTTAGTACATTGTGAACCTTGATAATCCAAAATACCTTTACCGAGGGTTTTTTTTTGTTTTTTTTTTGGGGGACGTCAACAGTGGAACTTACCCAACGCAAAGAATTGTACATTGTATAAGGAAAATATTAGAAATTGAGGAGATAAAGAGGACCAACAAAGGAACTATATTGAAAGAGGGGAATGCAAGAATGGAGTGGACACTATAAGGAATAGGAAGGCCAATGCGCAGAAGATTAGAATATTCGGAGGAAATAAAGTCGAACAAAAGACGTGATTCGCATCGCAGGTATAATTGAGCTCCGAAGGGTCATAAGGACACAAAGGAGATTGAACAATAGATAAACGGAAAAGAGAAGCCGGAAGCAAACTATTATTCAACCGCACGCGCACTATAGAGGAAATAATCGAACGGCTAAGGTAGAGGAAAAGAATAAACCAAGGAAGAGAAGAAGGAAAGGGCTGTACAGAAAAGTAAAAAAATCGAGGATTGGTAAAGAATGAAGGATAGAATCCGGTCTAGAAATCGTGGTGGGAACGATAAGAAAGACAGTAGAGAGTTTGAGCAGAAAATCTACTAATAAATAGACCATTGGTCGCCGCCGAACGTGCTAATGAGTGTCAACCAACTCGTTGCCAGGAATGCCGCAATGACCAGGAATCCATAGTAGATCAATTACAACAGAACGGGATGCAAATAAATTAGAAATTAAGAAGCGAACTTGGAGAATAATGGGATCAGTGACATGAGTGGGAAAAAGAGAGGAGATAGCCAATAAAACACCTATTTAAGTCCAGGGGTAGGAGAGGAATCTAGAGATGTTATTTGTCGAGGATATAAATGGCCGAGGGTATACGGGACTCACTTTAACGATTTCAACATTGAACGTATTATGCGTTCGTGTTTTTATTTTCGATGATTTATCTGTTCAAATGAACATCGTCCGTTCGAATACTTTTACGCGTTATTAAACTTCAATCAGCGACATCTTCGGTGTTCGTTGTGTGAATTAAAGACGCAGTAGGCGCATCTTTCGGAACTTAAATAATCGTGGTGCTTTTTATACTCGAGTTTTCTTTTTTTACACTCTGCACTTTAGACTGGCGCTCCACGTATACACGTTAAATATTTAAATTTTCAATTTTACAATCTAAAAATGGGCTTATAAGCACAAAATTCGGTAATAGATTTCAGTGCGGAAGAAATAAATATCGTGGAAAAAATTAATTTTAGCAGTTTTTCCTAGGTAGCGACTTTATAACAAAACGAGAAAAGGTATATTTTCATTTAATTATTCCGACAATGGACGATTGCATTAGTCGACTGGCCTTGATATAAAATCAAACTGCCTCATCTTCACACGACACGGTTTAGCGAATTTTTCCATGTAAAGAAAGAAAAGAAGGGTCACAGCGCTATGCGGGAAGATGGGTTTGGACATATAATATGGCAGACTCGGATGGCATCGATCTTAAACTAGGGAAATGTGAATGACAAAATTCGTACAATTATGATCGCAGGAACGATGAGACAAACACACACCGTTAATAGGCAATGTTTTAATAAGGCAAGTACTTCAACTCTTTCGTTTCCTAGCTGAATTTGATGTTGTACGTATTTGCTTTTTTACGAAATTTGACATGCTGTCGAGTTTTTGTGCCATTAGAAAAAAAAAAAAAAGTAAACATATAAATCTAAAAAAAAAATTGCTCAAATATAATTTTACAATTTTTCGCAAAACAGACTGCGAGATTTTTCAAAACTCGGATGATCGCCGACCTACAGTTTCTATGCGGTTGCGCAGAATAGTTCCGTTTGAATGGTAATAATTATTTTCATCGATTGCCAGTTACCGTTATTATTTGCACTATTTCGCTGTTCATTAATTATCGTTAATTATTTAAAGTGCGATAATGATGGCGATCGTGCTGAAAGAATAATAATGAAGGCGTTGTTAAGCAAGCCATTATAATTGTTAACGAAATCTCTTAGTTTGAACTTTATGTAAAATAGCGCCGTCGTAATGGAGGCCACGTCGACATTTGCCTCCTCGTTATGACGTCGCTGCTTGAATTATTTCTGCGAAGGAAGTTTTGGTCGTCGAGAAAGCGTAATGACTGCGAAACTTTGCGACTGATTAAACGAGGACAGAATCGGAGTTGGCGAACGACAGTCCAATTATTGTACGGAGCGTGTAGATTCGCTTGCGAAGGAGAACAGGCCGGTACAAAGATGAGCAGGAAGAATCGGAAGAAGAAGAACCGAGAATGATAACAGAAAAGCTACACCGCGTCCTCTTCGAATGGTATTAGGAAAATATAGGAATTCCGTTGATAAGCGGTTCTCGGCTTAGCCCGCGCACAGGTATACTGCTTTCTCTCCGGAGAGCCATATATTAATAATACTCCGCGGCGTGGAAATATTTCTGGCTTTCCAATTTTCCCAGACACCTTCTTCTTAACCGTCTCTCTTGGGCTTCTGCGTGCCGTCGCTTATCCGCTCTTTCTTTTTCCACCGCATTCGCTCTGATAAATCCGGCGAACATTCTCCAGCGGCGCCATACCAGCCAGTCGCATATTTCCAGCAGCTGCGCGTATATTCAAATTAGTGCGCACGAACCCCGGCCCGGCAAAGCTTTGCACGTAGCTCTCGCGATCAGCCGCTCGAAGCGGCGAAACAGCTCCGGGGACGTTATTATTCCTATCTGCAATTATTCCGATTCGCTGGAAAATTTGAACTTTGCGCCGCGCTTAAAAGTTAATTGAGCTTTTGATTTATAGAACTGTTAACGGCAACAGAACGTAGACCCGGCTGCGCTCAAACTGTCCGATTTTTCCTATTACCGGCTTAGGATCGATCGCAGTAGTTAGCGGAATTTGATCGAAACTAAGAGCATTCTGCTAGTGCCGGAAAGCGACTTGATCGATTGCACAAACTCTTAACCCTCGATTAGTCGCGCGCATTACATATGTCATCCACTGTTGTTTTTTTTTTTAGTTATAACTTTTAATATATAGATAATTGAACATTACCTGTTCATATGTATCTTCTATGTAAACCTTAGAAATCATATTGCAATAATCAGTTAAATCATCGTGGTGTGTATACTTTTAATAAAGTGCATTAAACATGCTTGGATGACGGTTTTCATCTGCGCGAGCAGCCAGCAAAGTACATTTTCTCCAGGCTGAATTGACTATTATAACTTCTTTCTTATTTCGGTTATTTATTGCGTAATAAGAAAGACGTTTCGTGTTCTGTTTCTTATAAGTTTATTTCGTGTTATTTATGCGTGAGTAAAAATCGTTTTAGATATGATATTTGATAATATCCGAGATAAACTAGCTGCAATAAGAGAAATACACGACTTATTCGTGAATAATTTTCCTCGAATACTTTACTCCGTCAGAGTATTTAACGGTAATGAAATTGGCATTTTATGGAAACTCTCCATATCAACAATATATACCCAGCAAGCCAGCAAAATATCGACTGAAGGTGTTTGCTTTATCCGATGTAAAGACATTTTAACACGCTAAGTTTTGAGCCATATGTTGGAAAGCAGCCCAGTGGACGTTATTTTGTGGGAAATTCTGCTCAAGATATTTTAACTAGGCTGGTTCAGCCAGTTGAAGGAACAAATCAAAATATTACTGGCGATAACTGGTTCTCTAGTTTGTCATTAGTGAAGATCCTAAACGATAATAAACTGACTTATGTTGGAACCGTATGTAAAAACCAAGGTGAAATTCCTAAAGAGTTTTTGTGCCAAGCAAAAGTAGAACAGAAAACTCTTCGATGTCCGGATTTCAAGAAGATTGTGTACGTTGGTATCTTATTGCTGTTGTTGTCTCCGTTATTCGTCTGCGCTCTTAAGCCATACTTTATTATCTTCCTTCTGTTTTCGTTTTTACTTGGTTTCCTCTCCATATTGTCCTCTCCACTCGAACGAAAAGCATGTTTGCGATGCGGACTATGTGTTCTTTGAGTGTTCATCTCTTTCTGCTGAGTGTTCGGCTTTCTACTTTAGTTTGCTGGGACTTGGTCTTCCTACTCCATACTGCGCCTCTTATGTTCTATCTCTTCCCTATCCACAAATTGTTCCTATTATTTGTTCCTTTCTCCTAACAACATTTGATATCGTATGAAGATATAATTGACTCCTTCCTATTCTAATTGTTTCTAGGTAAAGGTCCGACAAGCCCAAAAAAAGAAAAAAAAGAAAAAAAAGAAAAAAAAATATCTTATTGCTCAAAAAATAAAAAAATAAGGTGGTTCTGTTACTATTCTCAATGCACTTCGATGGCACCATAGATGAAGCAACCGGTAGTACTTAAAAACCTGAAATTGTTACATTTTACAACATACTCTATTAGTTTATGGTCAAGAATCTTCGACAGAAATTCAAGAACCCTCCGGATCACGCGGAAGATGCTACATCTGCGGTCATAAACAGAATAAAACCACACCGAAATGGTGCCTAGAATGTAAACATTGGCTTTGTCCGGATCGCTTAAAACACATTTTTTTGAATTGTTTAGAAAACTAATTCATTTTAGAGTAGGTCTTTGTAGTACCGTGTTAGCAATATGAAAATACGAAATACATCCTTAACTACTAATTTAAAACTGAAATGTTGTAAAAAGACCTAATAAAATAAAATATAAAAAAGTTACGAAATTACATTAGAATTATGATTATACTTTTTTCTATACTTCTAAGGAATATTTTGATAATTTAGAATTTTATACAATAAACACTTTAAATACAGAATAAACTAATTATATTGAGGAAGAAGAAATTTTTAAAGAGTGAAATTTTGAGCATATAATCTATTTTTAAAAATGGATGACTTATATCATCCGCGCGACTAACGATTAAACTATTTTGTGTGCGACTAATAGAGGGTTAACAATATAACGCCCCTAATAACACAGCCGTCGGGTCGTTTGTAACATTATCATTTGAAATAATCATTGCAATTGAAACCTGGTCAAAGACAGTTCAAATTTCTGAACTTTTATTAACTATAAATCCAGTATCTGACGAATATATACGTTTCCGTTTTCTCTGTTCCATCTTAAAGACCGGAGCGAACTGGAAATATTTGGAAATGTCTGTCCTCGCTTAAAGCGGCTTGGTCGACGAAAATACAATCACAAAAGGCTCGGTAACTGATATGAAAATTTCCGCGCTGATAATTGAATAAGGATGAAGTAAGTTTTGTTAGAACCTTTGCAAAACTGTTGACATTATCAGGTGTGTGGTAGAGAATTAGATATTGTGCAGTTTTAGAAAAGGCGCCAAAAGTAATTGTGTCGAAAATTTATCATAAACTAGTTTTATTCGGAAAATTGCAGCTCAGTTTGAATGCTCGATTAATTAAGCAATTGAGCGCCGTTGCCGAGCCAAGTCAACGACATGGAAGTTTCGTCGAAATGTTCCGTGTAAATCGGAATAGATTTTTTAACTACTTCTCGAAGCTTTTTTTTCACGTTCTCAGCTTCTCGAGACACAATCGTCGTTCAGTCGCGTTCATATTTTTCGTTTTACGCGGGTTTCATTCTAAACATGTGCTAATCGGTCTCACCCTGTTTATACTACTCGTATTGTTTTATTGCTTCGTGAGGCAATAGGCCATCGCCGAAATCGTCCGCTACATCTGTTAAATATCACATTTCGACACTTCGCTCGATGGTGAGTTGTTATTACTTTATTTTCATTTTTGTTCAAAACTAACATCCCCGTCGTCATCGTTATTATTATTATTATTAAATTTCGTGTACGTTACGATTCTCATCCGCGTATGAGACGGCTACGTTCGTTTCTCCGGCAGTCTTGTGAATCATGAAACTATCGTACATTTAAAATGAACAAAAGGAAACGAACAAAAAAGCCGCATAATGCAGTGAATAATAATTGCATTAAAATAAAACAAACACGTAGAATCATCACCCGACCAAACTGCTGATCAGCATCGTAACCTGCCGGTCGATAAATTATTACTGGAAAATCAAGAATTAAAAAAACACATCAGGAAATTACAGGAGCAAATAGATAAGCTACTTTTGTTATCATCACAGTCTGTCAGTGGAAATAGCGAAGTGCAGGTCAAAGAAGATAATACAACGTCGAACAAAAACGACTTTAAGCCAAGCAGATCACCACCTATTTTCGCCAAGAATGGAGTAAGTGATACAACAGCAAAAGAATCATATAGTGATAAAGTTAAAAATAACAAACCAAGAATTCCACCTATATTTGTAAGTAACGTGAAAAGAATATTGTTTCCTTAGCTAATATACTTATTAGTCAGAACGAAAACATTACTTTGCAAACACTTGCAAATGGTGATGTTAAAATAATGTGTCCTGATGAAAACAGCTACAGAAAAATAATAGTAGAACTAGATAACATACGGATAACTATAAATCACGACTTACATGGGCTAGGATTTCATTCTTACCAGTTAAAAGAGGAAAAACCTTATCAGTTCGTAATACGAGGACCCTACACCCTACCACACCTGTAGAAGCTATAAAACAGGAAGTGGAAAATTTAGGACATACAGTTAGAAATGTGGCAAACGTCATCATTAAAAAAACTGATATTATAAAAAACTTAGACGGCAGTATTAAAAGTAAACAAACCAATCAAATATCATTGCTCCTCTTCTATGTACAAATAGAACCAAAAGAAAATAATAAAAAAGTGTACGAAATCATGTACATACTATACACTAAAGTCAAAATAGAACCACCACGGAAGAAAAAAGAAATTCCGCAATGTAAAAATTGTCAGCGATTTGGCCACACCCAAACATACTGTGGACGAAATCCTAAATGTGTGAAATGTGGCGCCAATCACGCTACAAAAGACTGCAAGAAAAATAAAAATGAAAAAGCGAAATGTGCAAATTGTAACGGAGACCACACTGCAAATTGGAAAGGTTGTCCTGTTTATAAAGACAAAAGCGCTATAGCAACCAAGCCAAAAATGACAGCGACCCAACGAGTGCAACAGAAGTCAATTACAACGGCGCAAGTAACTGCAAGTCAACCTGTTACACCAGCTAAACGAAATGTTCAACAACAACTTGAACCTTATGAAAAGAAGGAACCAACCCTCGGTGATATTTTTAAATATTTACAGAAGCTGGAGGAACGAATTTCTAGGCTAGAAAATACACCAAACCATCCTCAGAAAACTAAGTCAAAGAACAGTAAAAAGTGACTGAGTCATCACTTCGTATAATTACTCGGAATGCTGATGGTCTCGTGAGGAGAAAACGCGAGTTCGAACACCTACTAAATTACAAAAACATAGACGTAGCCTTGATTTCGGAAGCACATCTCAAGTTAGGCACCAATCTGAAAATTAACAATTACACAGTATACCACACGCCTCCCCCTGATGGCGGAGGATGGCGTGGCACAGCAGTAATTGTTAAAAATGATATTAAACATTTTCAAAACATAGAAATACAAAAGAACAATATGCAGATAACCGTCATTACTGTTCAATATGATAACATCGAAATTAATTTAGCCGCAGCGTACTATGCGCCAAGTAAAAGAGGACTTAAAGTAACCAAAGAAGACTGCCTAACATTGTTTACACAGTTAGGCAACAAATTCATTATAGGTGGCGATTTCAATGCCAAACATGTGGTATGGGGATCCCGCATAAATAATACAAGAGGAAAAACTCTACTTGAAGCATGTAATATCTCAGGTTGCAAATATCTGTCCGCAGGAGAACCAACCAATATTAGCCAACTGATCGCAACAAGACACCAGACTTATTTGATTTCTTTATATTAAAAGGAATCTCATGCAACTATGTGGAAGTAAAGAGCTACAATGATTTGACTTCGGACCATATTCCTATATTTCGTACCCTTAGTAATACGGTTATACGAAAACAAAAATGTCTAAACCTTACAAATAAATATACAGACTGGGACAGATTCAGAGATGAACTTGATCACAGAATCGATTTAAGAATGAAACTAAAAACAACACAAGAGTTGAACCTACAAAGTCAGTACTTCATACAAACAATTCGAGAAGCTGCAAGGAACGCAACACCAGTTCCTATAAACAGAAAAATAACTCGTGAAAACTGTTATCCTCTCGAAGTCAGGCAACTGGTTAAAGAAAGAAGAAAAACAAGACGTATCTGGCATAATACCCGAAGACCAGAAGACAAAAATACGTTCAATCGAATAAGCAATAAATTGAATAGACTGATCTCTGAAATAAAACAAAAGAGCGTTGCCAACTACTTGGAAGAATTAAGTCCAACCGAGGACAAAACCTACTCCCTATGGAAAGCGACTCGACGCTTCAAACAACCAGTAGTGAGAATACCACCCATAAAAGACGAAACTGGAAATTGGTTACGACGTGATGAGGAAAAAGCTGATTTATTTGCTAGACATTTGTCACGAATATTCCAGCCACACAACATTCAATCAAAAATTGAGCCAAGTACCATAGAAATAGATAAACAAATAATTAAACCTATTACTCCACTTGAAGTAGCGAAAGAAATAGATAACATTAATCCAAAAAAATCGCCAGGAGTAGATGAAATAGCAGCTCTAGTGTGTATTAAAAGAATTATCGAAAAAAGGAATAGTACTACTAACGTACATATTTAACGCCTGTTTACGCTTGGATCATGTACCTGAAAGTTTTAAAATAGCTCAGATTGTTATGCTCCAAAAACAAGGAAAACCAGCAGAAGTTGTCTCCTCTTACCGGCCGATATCGCTATTACCAGCAATATCTAAACTATTTGAAAGGTTGTTACATAGGCGACTCAAGACACTAATACGTCTACCAGACTATCAATTTGGTTTTCGCAGTCAACATTCTACTGTTGACCGGATACATCGATTAACCTCAATAATAGAAAGAGCGTTCGAAGAAAAAAAATTTTGCTCGGCGCTCTTTCTGGATATTGAACAAGCATTTGACCGAGTGTAGCATCAAGGACTTCTACACAAGTTAAGCACCAGACTACCTGTTAATTGGTGTCGTCTACTGAAATCATACCTCTCAGACAGACAATTCCGTGTAGCTTATGGAGATGCGAGATCATCCTTCCATCCAATACAGGCAGGCGTACCACAGGGAGCGTCCTCGGGCCTATTCTGTATCTTCTGTATACAATAGACATACCAACAACACCAAATACTGCGATTGCAATGTTCGCTGATGACACAGCAATACTGTCAGTAAGCAGCTCCCAAACGGAAGCAACTAAAAACCTTCAGTATGCTTTAGACCGTGTATCAAACTGGACAGAAAATTGGAAAATCAGGCTCAATGAACAAAAATCTATCCACACCACTTTCACCCTTCGTAAACGAGATCCGCGTCATGTAGTGTTCATAAATAGACAACAAGTGCCAAGCTCCGATTCAGCAAAATACTTGGGTGTGCATCTAGATGCGAAATTGACTTGGAAAACTCACGTTTTGTCAAAAGCTCAGCAGATTCGAGAAAAAACACGCGAAATGTATTGGCTTGTCGGACGACATTCCAAAGTAAAACTTGAAAACAAACGTCTCATTTATGAAACCCCATCATAAGACCGATTTGGACTTATGGGGTACAGATATGGGTATGTACCAAAACATCAAATAGAAATATTATTCAAGTAGCCCAAAATAAATTACTCCGTATGATAACCAATGCTCGATGGTTCCAAATCTCTACATACCGATTTAAGGATCAAATGGGTGGACGAAGTCATTAAAGACTTTGCTCATCGTCACGAAGAAAGACTCCATACCCATCCGAACCCGGAAGCACTGGACCTTTTGCTTACTACAGAAGATGCAAGACGGCTTAAACGTTTTAAACCGAACGATCTAGTTGTGCTATAAATTTTTATCGTTTTATTGTATGTATGTGTATATAAATAGCAAAGAATAGTTATAGTGATTTATTCCTTTGCAACATGTTAATTTACTTTTAGTTATAAATGTTACTTATTTAGAAATAGTTCTAAGATTGTAATAACCATACAGTTCCCTTAAGGGGCTGTTTAAAAAAAAAAAAAAAAAAAAAAAAAAACTACTTCTCGAAGGTGGAAATGATGTATTCAATTCGGAAATCGAAATTGAAAACTTTACGATACGTATAT
Source organism: Icerya purchasi (assembly GCA_039619475.1). Taxonomy (NCBI): domain Eukaryota; kingdom Metazoa; phylum Arthropoda; class Insecta; order Hemiptera; family Monophlebidae; genus Icerya; species Icerya purchasi. Next base: position 91,908,859 of record CM077116.1, on the reverse strand, counting down.
CAATACTTTTAAGGACCCCCCTAAAAAAAAAAGAGAGAAAAAAACTTTCTAATCAGATCTGTCCGTTTGCCTGTCCTATATGATGTCCACATAAGATTGTGTAATTAAAGAAAATCGAGAAAAATTAATTTGTACGTAAAAAGTACTCATAGTATGTGAATTTGACTAATTATATACATATTTACATGTATATATGTTTATCTATATATTTTTTTTATTGTCGCGATTAGTTGCTACAGCGCTTGACTTTCGTTACGGAAGTGTCGGGTCCGATCCCAGGCGACGACAGAAATTATTACGAAAAATGAAATTAAATGCTCCGCTAATACTCATGCGCAAGGAAATGGCAAACCACCACACGTATACACCATTATGTGTGCGCTAGTTAGTACACAGCACACATACAGGACTGTATTTGTATAAATCAAACATTTACAGCCAGTTTAAGTGTATCCTTGCGTGCATACATTCGTACTGCATATAACAAGTGCCGTGAACACCATAAGAATGTACAAATAGGTAGTCACGGAATCGAGCAATACGACCGAAGAGGGGGAGATACATTGTTTATAATTTTTTGTTTTTAAATGAAAAAAACCTTTTTTTTTTTATTTCGACATAAAAATTTAGGGCTGATATATTTTAATCCGTGGATATTAACGTGAAGTTGCTGACTATTCAATTTTAAGCAAATTCGGTCTACATTTTTCTGTTTTCTGAAAACATTTAAGAAAAATTGGTTGCTTCCTACTCTGAACACTTCGATATAAGTCAATCGATGCGATTTGACAAAGCGTGTTAGAAGAATCGGTTTCATTTAAAACCAAAAAAAAAAAAAAACATACTTAAAAAACTGTTCACGAATGCCGAGTGGCTTTAACCAGCTGCTAATGCACGTACAAAATTTTTTCAGTCAATACAGTCAGAATTACTGATGGCTTATTAGTGACAGTTCGTTCGATTTGTTTAAAATGTAATTTTTTGTAATAGTATAAAATTAACTCTGATAGCGCTAAAAGATATTTTTTTCGAAATTTCTGGTGCGCAATTATTTACTTATTTAAACAAAAAAAAAAGAGGTATTCGTGAACATTGTGTATAATGAAATTGTTAATTAAAGTAATATGGAAAAATTAACGGATAGGCATCCCGCATCTTCGCTTAATTAACCGAATGTTTTGAACGAGCTAGATTGAATATGTTGTATGCGTTTTGTTAAGCGTTGCAGGCGTTGTATTATTATAAGTTGCAAGCGTTGTGTTATGCATTGAAAGCGTTGTATTATGCGTTACAAGCGTTGCATGTGTCGTGTTATATGTTAGAAGCGTTGTGTTATGTATTTCATGTGTTTTATAAAGCACTGTGTGCGTTGTATCGCGATTTAAATTGCAGTGTTTACTATAATTCTGTAGTGCATAACGTTTAATGTCAATTACTTCAGTCGAAAATTTATTGCTGCCTAACTTGTTATTAGCAGTAAACGAAATATTTTTTCTCCCCGTAAAACTGCTTTCGGCGATACTGAGGGAAAAGGATCTTCGCCGTTTATAAAAATGAATAATCCGAAGTAAGCATGGAGGCTCCTAAAACAGTGCTGGTGATAACTTGAAAGCAACACTTTTAGAATGTTTCATCGGAAGAATAATGAAAGAAATCCGCTGCACATATGGCTATAGCGATGAAGAAATGGTCGATCATGTGAGACTGGAAAGAAATAAAAAGGTAGTTCACGGTTTGTGTCTCAATACTCTTAAAAATTATATACACATATATATATGGGACAATGTTAGTGAGCGGTTAGTACCTCGTCCAATTTAATTTTCAATCTCTTCAATAGGAAAAAGCTCGAAAACACAATTTCACAAATAATAATAATAATAATAATAATAATCTTAGCGGATGGAGGTTTTAGTTGCGAAAGTTGTCGCGATTTAATAGTCATCAGCTTCACGGGAATTACTTTATGCGTTCCGTTCGAAGAATATTTCGAGAAATATTAAAAGGATTTATATTATTTCCATCGAAATCGCTTCGCGTGTTTATTTGAAATTTAAAATGCTTTTATAAAAGTCATTTTTTGTTTGTTTTTTTTTGTTTTTCGTAATCGACAATTTTATTTTTAGCGAGCGATTCTGAAATTCGCGGAAGTAAAGAGCGAATATAATGTCGGTTTTTTGCCTTTTTCTTTCCGGTTTTCTTTTTTTAAATGAATAAATACACGTTTTTCTAGCAAAAACTATTCCGCATGATAAATTTTAAGTTTCACAGAGTGCGTAAAGACAGAGCGCTAAAGTTCAATTGTGGAATTTGTTTACATTCGTACCATTCTCATGAGCATGTGCGGTATGTGTGTGCGGTGTGCGTGTGTGTGTGGCTGTTATCGAAACTTGCTGCTGCCGAAAAGCTTAACATTTCTGAATAGTTCGATGCTCAGCTTCGTCTCTGTTCGTTCAATAAAAAGATAACAGACGAGCCGCCGAGCAGTAGAGTATATATCGTGTCTGAAAGGATAAAGTCAAACGACTATCTAATAATAACGATAATAAGAACGAGTCGATGTAACGACGTAAGACGATACGATTATGACGATATTTCTTCTCGCCGAGTACCCGGCGCAGACTTGGGGAGAGCATGCGAAACACAATAAAAAGATACTTTTACTTTTTTGACTTTCATACAAAGTTTTTCGTACGATACGATCGTAAATTTTTTTATTACCAGTTCGTTTTCCATTTGTAAGAGGCGAAGAAAAGAATTTTTAGAATTCCTTTTTTTTGTGTTTTTTGTGTTTGTTTTTCACCAACTTGCAATCCTCCGGAGACGACGAGAAAAATTGTTTTCATTCTACATCGACGATGACGAGCACGCTTGAAATGTAAACATGTGTGCGCGTGTACGCGTACAGTTTAAACAAATAATATATACGAAAAATGCAGCGCGCATAAAAGAATAGACGAGAGTCGTCGAATTTATCTTTTCATCTATTTTATTTTAATGATATCCAAAAATCATTATTATTGACTCGGCTTTGCAGCACTTTCCCCATACACGTAATACATGCACTAGTTCTTTTACCGCTTCACTACGAAACTCGTCCAATTCGAATCGTTGTACCGAAATCCTGCCCCGGCCACCCTGAAACCGATTCGTTAAAACACATATTGTTCGAAATATGAGAGGAGGAAAAAACAACGGCGGAAAAACGGTGTACAGTTCTTTCTTGAAATGCTACATTCCGAGTTAGAATTTATTTTTATCATTGACGGCGCGGCACGCGCAGGAATAGAAATACAGGTTAGAAAGGCAGATACGAAAAAGATGCGTGCAGCCCAGACAGGTAGAGAGAACTAAATAGGAAACGGCACGGGAAGAAGGCGAAAGTAGAAAACAATCTCTATGTTTCGAACAGACAATCCAGTTTTATTCGCGGCAAGCGTACGCGAAATACGCTTTAAGGGTGTGCTGTTGCTTTTATAGCCTTCTCTTTTACCGCCTCCAGAAATGCCAAACACAAGTCAAGTTTCCAATAGGCTGCAGCAGGTGAACGAGAACAACGTGGAAACCCGGCATTCGTACCTGTAACTCAAAATTTAGAATGCATAAACGTTCAACACGTTGCCGAACAGAAACAAGGTGAGTGAGCAAGTAGCCCCCCTCCCGTTATTCGACTTCACACAATTTCTTCAATTTCTTCAACTCGACAGCACTTCACTCTCGCATAATACGAGACTATGTTTCGGCACGAGCGAATTCGATATATTATTGATTTTATTACGTGAAGTGCATTATTTGACTTGAAAAAAAAAAAACAAAGATTTAACTACACCTTAACCGATAGTGTGTCATTTTAATAAGACTTATTTTTCGACCGGGACTAAAAACGAAACACATCAGACCAATTGTGTTCTGAACGAAAGGTATTCCATTCGGTTAAACTCTTATATGATAATTTTCAATGAAGAGTGTGTGTGTAACGTTTTTGTGCATTACTGTAATTAGGTATGATGCGACGATAGCTTAGGCTGGTCAACTTATATCAGTTGTGTAATTTACCTTTGGCCAGAAAGCAGGCAAAGATGACTAATGTCAGCGCTCGACAATAGTAGTGTTTGTGAATGCAGTAGTAGGTTGTTTATATACATTCTGGGATACAGAAATAAATACCGCTTGTAACATTAAAACTTCAAAAGCGTGTTTAAAGAGCAGAAATTAACCGCACTTTTGATGCAAGAACTTAAAAACTAATGATAACTTTTTTCCTGGGCCAAAAATGCACTTAACTGAAGCCGCTTGACAATTCAGTTTTGAAAATCCAATTTCATAATTTGACTTAAATTCTGGTTCAAGTGAAGTCGCCCTAATCTAAAGCCACTTGAGCTACACACCTGCGTCAGGAAGGACCCCAACACTTTTTTCCTTAGGCCACGCCTATTCAGTTTTTAAAGTTAAGCAAAATTTTCTATCCATATTTCAAGATCAATCCTACTTTAGGTCCCCAGCACCCAAGGGTCACTCGATGGACCTAAGAACTAAGCGGAGGCTCCCCTTTACTCCTTATATCCTACATGCCTGATAATATGAACGTATACCCGAGGAAATGAAACTGCCTAAAGCTGTACCATGCTGATATCATTCCAAAATTTAAATCATGTACATACCTACGTCTGGCGCAAGCGCATGCCGCCCTGTGGCATATGAATCACTCTTATCATTCTTGTAACCAGCTATGTTTTTCAGAGATTCGTCGAGAAATTATTCCCATACATCTCTTATCATTTATTTTACCAATCGTGCGTAATATTTTTTTTATTATTTTTTATTTCTGATTCCACTAAAGCTCCACGGTCTCACTTGAGCCGATGTAAGAGTCCACCACCTCTGCTACCATATTAGTACTGGAGCATAGGTATGCGTAATCAAGTATCTATTAAATTTTAATCCTCCATCGGTATATTATTATTTTACTTTTTTTTGTAAAAAAAAAAAAAAAGAAAAAAAAATGATTGACTAGTCAATTAAATATCGAAGATTTGTTTCTGAGTGAAGGTCCTCGGTTGACGAGCCCAATTAAAAAAAAAAAGAAATATCGAAGAGGTAATAAAAAACAAGATCTATTTCTCACAGGCGAGGTATAATATAATTCTCGGAAGCCGTGTTGAATGCGATCGAATTGTAATACTTGGAATCCAAATTTCGAAAGAAATTTTCGTAGCATGTGTCGTTCTTACATTTTTATTTTTACATTTTTAATTTTTCATCGCATGAACATTTTCAAAATATACAGGCCATCTGTGGTTAGTTTTGGTCATTTTAGAAAGATCTGCACAGCCGTATCCGGTATTGTATGAGTGATGGAATTAAATCGCAGTCAAGGTATAGAACTGGTTATTAAAAATATGTATCCGGTTATAACACGGATTCTTACAACCCCAGTAACGGTCGAAAGTAACCATTAATAATCCATTTTTTGATGTATATAATAAGTTTATATCGTTTCTTAAAAAAAGTGTGAAAATTAGTTTTAAGAACTGCAAAAACAAGATGGTTTCCAATATATATAACGGCGCATTCGATACGTCAGGTAAAGCGTTTAAGAAGGATTATTATTAACCTGTAGCTGTCGGGGATAGAATTGCGAAATGGCGCTAGCTGCCTAAATATTTAAATAAATGATCTTCTAAAAGGCCTAATGGATAACTAATATGCTTGTACAATGCATTAGGATGGACGGAAAAATGGTAATACGTCCATAATGAGGTAGCATAACAACCTTTGTTAAGCGATCGTTGCAGATCGTTACGATAATGATGGTAAAATCGCGAAGTTACAGGTATAGGACTGAAGAAGTTTGAGCAATATGTAAAATAAAAATAAAAATATGCATTTTTTATTCTTCTTACGTTTTTTTGTTATTTCAAATACATTTTTTGTATGTTTCATACAAATAATAATAATGATAATATTAATACAAATTACTTTTCATTTTCATTTTATTCACATTACCTTTTTATTACATCGGCTTAAAATTAATTTTAAATGTTATCCCGATAAATTCCAATATACTATCACAGTACCGAAAATAAACCCATCCTGTTAAATGCAATATATCTTTTTTTCCGAGTTTGCTGAAATATCGTCTAGTCGCTTGCATGATTCCAATCTGATTGTATCATAAAACAAAATTTTTTAAATCATTTTTTATCATCGATTAATATATTATTGTTTTTAATTATTTCATTTTTATTTTTTGTGCACACCTAGGTCATCTGAACCGCTACAACTATGAAAGCACACACCATACGTCTACGGTATGATTTTATGAATTCTTAAAACTAGTCTAAATATACTGTCAGGTTACCAGAATTAATATTACACATCTTTTTCTCCTCACAGTGTACGTCTCTGAATTCCGGATCTAGGTACTAAAAATTAACACATTCATCCGTCCATTTTTACCGATCATATGTAATTTTTCCGTATCCTCACTATTGCAAGATCTTACATAAGCACTTCATTTGTCTTTACAACCATCAAAGCCCTCGCCCCCTTCACTCTTGATGAATGTCACTAAAATTCGGTGCTAGATATGAAATTATTCCAAATATATTAATTTGACATTAAAAATAATTAATCCATAGTTTTATTTTTTATCGATCGCAAGTACATAATTTTTTACACATCATCGCTATTGTAAGATCCTATGTACAAAAGCACATTGCTCGTTTTTCACGCATCAAAATGAAAACTAAACTTAACAACCAGCATTTAAAATACCTACCTGACACTGGGTGTAATAATCATAGCAATTAAAAACACTCAGTATAAAAATAATAATAATAATATAAAAAAAAAGTGTTTTTCGGCAATATCTCAGTCAATTTTTAAGCTAGGAATATTTTTTTCAAATTGTAAGGATTTCCAAATCCTATAAAATGGATCCGTTCAAAAAAATTTTGGCGCGAAATTAAAATTTCACAGTGTTTGAAAAATTTTAAAACTCGATTTTTCAAAAACAAAGACATACTCATCTCTATAAAAAAAAAAATATTAAAAAATATGTATGAATTTTTTCAGAATTTTAACAACAAAAAAATAAAAACCGCATATTTCCGGTTTTTTGACCATATTTAAACCTCTAAGTCTATTTTTTTGGTAACCTACTTGCTACTCTAAATGTCATTTCTGACTTTATTCTGCACTGCCAAGACGTTTAAACTTGTTCACGTACGTCCCGCTTCACGGTAGAGTATTATGATGTCGATAAAAACCACATCATCGACAGATCATTAATGAGTCTTGGTGACTACGTAGATTACTACCGATTCTCAAGAGTGATTGTCGCATTTTTGCACATTTAGTACATGATCGACCAATTTTTATCGTTTATTTATATGTCAAAATGTCAAACTACACATTCTTACCTTTAAATATGCCAATTAGAAACTCTGTAACCATCAATAAGAATTATAGGGAATGTTAGATATTTAATTTTATATTTTTTTTTTTTTTTTTTTTTTAATTGGGCTCGTCAACCGAGGACCTTCACCCAGAAACAATTAAGGGAAAACGAAAGTTATACAGTGAGGCGATCAGCTATCGCTAATAAGAAGGAAACAATGGAGGGGATAATAAGTGTAGAAGGAAAAGACAGGATATAACGAGCACAAAAAGGAGCAGGAAGCCCCAGCCCAAGCAAGTGGGAACATAGAGCCGAGCGCTCCACCGAAAGAGCAGAGCACTCAAAGAACACGTGATCGGTGTCACAAACAACCGCATCGTTTGAATGGAGAGGACAACATGGGGAAGAGGTCAACGAGAGGCGAAAGCGTGAGGAAGGTAGCAAGGAATGGTTTAAGCGCAAACGCACGATGGAGACAACAACAGAGCGAGGAAGTGAAGGAAACAGAAGGAACCAAGGATTTGAAGGAAGATTAGGCTGAACTGACAGATAAAAGGAGCGACAATTAGAAAAGGAGGAAGGGTACATATTCGACCAAAATCCGAGATGAAAATGTTTACACAAAGGCAAGAGATTAGAGGATGGGATTTTTTTGAAGAAGACTGTAGAAGAAGAAGCAGCAACCCGAGCCAAAGAATCAGCCATCTCATTACCTGAGATTCCAGAATGACCAGGAACCCACAGCAAGTCAACATGGATTCCATGGAGAGAAGAGAGAGTCCAAATGAGAGAACTTATGCGGAGAATAGAAAAATCACAGGAATGATTAGGAAGAGGAGAAGAGATGGCTTGAAGAGCACTCATGGAGTCGGATATGATCAGAAACTGGGAAGAAAGACGATTGGAGGAGATAAAAATAATGGAACGTAAAATAGCCATTAGCTCGGCTGTAAATATGGAACAGAAAGAAGGAAGACAGAAGGATTCAGAGAAGTTATAGTCTGGAAGAATAAAAGAAGCACCAACCCCATCAGGCCCCTTAGAACCATCAGTGAAAATGGTAACATGAGAAGGGAAGAGAGAATTGACAATACTGTGGAATTCCTGTTTAATTACAGCTGGAGGGAGAGATTTTGCAAGTGTAGGCGAAATAAATACTCTAGGAGGATGGCAGAGATCGCTGAAGTTAAAGGAGAAATAAGGCAGACTATTAAAGAAAATTGTATACGGCCAAAATGAACTAAGACGGAGAGAAATAAGGGACAGGATAGGAATTTTCCTAGGCACAAAGCGCCAATTCCGAGAAATTTAAAGGTAGGAAATTTAATCGAAGAATATTATATAATAAGAAACCAAAAGAGTTTTGACAACAAATACCGAAGAAAATTTTATTCGGGTCATAAAAAAGTTCCTGTGTGTAAGCCGTTTACTATTTGAACTGCTAATGGTCATATTGTTGATAATGTTTTGAGACCATTTTATACTAAAGAAAACTACGCTAAAATTTTGAAAATTTTTTTTTAGTGAAAATGAAAACGATTTAAAGAAAAACTGATTTGCAAAGAGAATGGTGTTTTTATGCTCGATATAGGCTTTTATGATGTAAAATCGTAATTAGAAGAAGAAAAGTATCGTTTTCTCATACCATCATTAAAGTAGAAAAGACAAAAACAATTGTCACAGAAATACAAATAAGTTCCGTGTATCACGATGATTCGATGGGTTATGGAAGCTGTACATATGGTGCTGTAGCTCAAGAATATAGGTTTCTCTATCATCAGTTAGATAATCGTTACCTGACTGAAGTTGGTCTCTACAGTAAGATAGTTTGTTTTTTAATAAATGAATTTTGAAAACGACTAGTTTCGAGGACTTCTTCGGATGAAGAGATGTTACATTTTTTCAAAAGATGACAAAGAAAACAGCTTAGCTACATAAATAGGGTGATAGAGACAACGAAATAGTTTGTTTCAAAAATTGGTCTTCCAGCGTACTCAATTTTCCTGAAATGACGAAAATGGGCCTAGTAAAGTTATTGACTGGAACTTATCAATTGAACAAGCAATCGAATAGTGGCTCAGTAGTCATCAAATGACTTAAAAAAAAAAAAATAAAGTCTCCTTAGGGACATTATTTCTCTGCTTAATATAACCGCGCAAAAATTAGTCAAAAAATTATCACTGTAGCATGGAAAAAATATGAATACTCAAAATTTTAAAATTAAATATGGCCGCTGAACTAGAGTAACTTGAATTATTGTAACATTAATGTTTCCTAAGGGAAAGTAAATTCGAATTGAGATAATTAATATAAGCTCATCACTAGTAGAAATCGAACGTTACTACTGAAGCGGGGGCAACCCCAAGAAGTGTGATGCGTATACATGATCACCAGAGATCACTGAGCCTCTCCACTTCTACCCCGCACTCGCCTTCACGTGGTGCCCCTGTTATGCTGAGCAACTTGGTGGAAGGCCGTGGTACACAATCCCGGCGGGAAGCCAGGTCAGCTAACCAAAGTGTGTATGGGGGGTTCAGTCGGTGCAAGTACCAGATCCAATCGGGGAAATGGACCGACTGAACCGGATAGGGACAGGGACAGGTTACCTATCCTAGAGACGGCGGCACAACGACTCAGGCAGTCAAGGGGCGACGTCTTCAGCTCCAGTCAGGAGAGCTACTGTCTTACGACTCTGGAAAGCAACGGGAAACTACCAGAGTAAAACATTCTCCAGGACAGTCACTGTCACCTCTTGTTTACATATGTCAGGAAACCATAAAGCCATGGCCCTCAGTCCGGGTTAGATGTTAAGTCACCAGAGGGTGCGAAGAATACCCCCGCTTGACATGAGTAAACACAAACTTAGGGTTGGAACGTGGAAGTCAGAAGTTTGCTTGCTGCGGGAAAACTGGCAAACGCAGTCAAGGAAATGAAGAGGATGAAAATGGACGTGCTTGGCCTCAGCAAAGTAAGATGGCCAGATAGTGGTACTTGCTTTCATGACGGAGCAACGATTTTCTATACTGGTGGAAACAGCAAAGATAAACACCCGAACGGCGTTGCAGTGATTGTCAACGAGCAGGTGAAGAGAGCCGTCCGGAACATCACAGCAATATCCGATCGCATAATTTTAATTCAGATTGCAGGAAGACCAATCAACATGAATCTAATTCAAGTATACGCGCCTACCGCGGATAAATCAGACGAAGAAATCGAGACCTTTTACGATCAACTCCAAACGGTGCTCAAATCGCTCAAAGCGCACGATGTTAATTTGGTATGCGAAGACTTAAATGCTAAAGTTGGAAATATAAAGACCGAACTCGTAACTGGTGCTTTCGGACTAGGAGAAAGGAACTAGCGGGGCGAACTATTAGTGGAATTCTGCTCGAGAAACCATCTCGCAGTCAAAAATACGTTCTTCAAGCTGCCTCCACGACGACTGTATACATGGTCATCACCACGTGACCAGAACGAAAATATAATTCGAAATCAAATTGATTATATTATGATTAACCAACGATTCCAGAATTGCATCACAAGAGTAGCAGCATACCCAGGTGCGGACATAGGTTCCGACCATAACCCACTGATAGCTGACTGCTGCTCTGAAAAGAGGCCGTAAAAAGCAGTATGAGATTCGGAAACTTACTAAAGCAGAAGAAAAAACTGCATTCGTCAAAGGAATCAAAGAAAAATTCGACAAAAATCCAATACCAACAGACGCAAATGCGGAAGAAACGTGGAAGATAATTAGGTAAAACATAAAAGAGATGACGGAGAAGGTGGTCGGTGAATGCAGAGCTACAGGAGTCAAAGCATGGATGACCGATGAGATCTTGCAGCTGATGGAAAAAAGGAGAATGGCAAAAATAGAGAAAGAAAGCGAAAAATACGCACAATTACAACGGGAAATTCGAAGAAAAGTGAGACAGGCAAAGAATAATTGGCTAATGGAGCAGTGTATGGAAGCTGAGGAATTGCACCGAAAACATGACTCTTTCAATTTCCATAAAAAACTGAAAAAAATTACCGGTAATTATAGGAAACCGAAGTTAGCAACACTTCGCAATGAAAAAGATGAGTTAGTGATCAATGAAATGGAAATACGAGATCTTTGGAGAACATATGCTGAGTCATTGTTTAGCGATGCAAGAGATGAAGCCATAAACGAAGATGATAGCACGGAAGAAATGACGGGTCCAGATATCTTACAGTCCGAAGTGGAAAATGCACTACAGGCAATGAAAAATGGAAAGTCGCCTGGACATGATGAAATATATGCTGAAGCGCTGAGACTCATGGATCCAAAACTGCTCACGGACTTATTCAACAAGATATACAGAACTGGAAAAATACCAAAAGATTGGTTGAAGTCAACGTTTGCGGCAATACCGAAGAAAACTCATGCTACAAGTTGCGGAGATTACAGGTTGATCAGACTAATCAATCACGCCCTGAAAATATTCCTAAGAGTCCTGCATAAGCGTTTGTTTCCTAAATGTGAAGAACTGAGCGGCGAGCCACAGTTCGGGTTCAGGAAAGGGCTAGGAACACGAGAAGCCCTGTTCTCCATGAAAATATTACTGCAAAAGGCTTATGACTACAGAAAAGACGTGTTTGTTTGCTTCATATATTATCAGAAAGCATTTGACACCATACGGCACGATATCATGATAAGCCTTCTCCGAGAAGCAGGAGTTGATAATAAAGATATCAGAATAATTCAGAATCTTTATTGGGGACAAACGGCAGAGGTCCGTATCAGAGGCAATCAAACAACAGATGAATTCCGGGTGCGAAAAGGTGTACGCCAGAGGTGCATATTGTCACCGATGCTGTTCAACCTATACCTAGAAAACGTGTTCCGTATTGCTTTGGAAAATGTAGAACAGGGAATCAAGGTGAATGGGAAGCCCATTAACAACTTAAGATATGCGGACGATACGGCAATTATCGCAGGCACCATCGAGGACCTACAGCGTCTAATAAATGCGATAAACGAAGTCGGAGTCCAGTATGGTTTGGCCATAAATATAAAGAAAACCAAATTTATGGTCGTCAGCAGAGAAAAACACGAAGACGCAACTGTGAAAATAGATGGACAACAGGTGCAGAGAGTGCCATCGTTCAAATACCTGGGTGCAATGATAAACGAAAAAGGCGACGACGACGAAGAAGTACGTGCCAGAACAGGACAAGTAAAAAGCACATACGGAAAATTGCGCGTGTATTTAGCATGTAGAGACGTACCATTTAATCTGAAAATGAAAATAGTCAAATGCTACATCTGGCCGGTATTGCTATACGGGACTGAGACTTGGTCGTTGAAAGTCAGGTCTATGAATGGTCTGGAGGCCTGCGAAATATGGTTACTGCGGGGAATGCTGCGTATACCGTGGATAGAAAAGGTCTCGAACGTAGAAGTAATGAAACGTGCCGGAGTAGAAAGAGAAATCATGGAGACCATTAAATCCAGGAAAGCTGCCTATCTGGGACATATTTTGCGAGGACAGAAATATGTAATTCCAAAACTAGTGATAACTGGCAGAATGGAAAACCGGGGAATAGGACGGAAGCGGCACTCATGGCTCAGAAATCTGCGTCAATGGAATGGAATTGAAGACGCGGAGACCATTTTCCGACTGGCGGTGACCGGCGAACTACGTGGACAAATGGGACAGTGATCGCCAACGCGCTATGTAGTGTACGGCACCCGCAGAAGAAGAAGAAGAACTACTGAAGCACCGGAAGTAGCATAATTTCAGGTTGGTCTATCGGTATTATCATTCAAAAGTATTTATACTAAAAATGGTAGAATAAAATGGTTAAAAAAAAAGAGCAAAGTACTGAAATAACTATTTGATAAAAAATAATATACTCTAGAGTAATAACCTGAAGGTTATGCCAATTCTTAAATAACATTAACTTTTTGTGGTCGACACTAAATTCAAAGTGCAATAATAATTCAAGCCCGCATTAAACATTAAACCCTAATATTTTCCAAACTTGGCTTATACAAGCGAATAGTTGTTATACTCATTAAATTGTTTCTGGATATTGTAATTTGAATTTGGAACCGAATACAAAAAGTTATAATGTTGTTTAAGAATTATCATAGCATCACCATTACCCTAAAATATATTATTTTTTATATTTGTTTCTTTTTATTAAATTTTTATTAAACTTTTGGAATGAATTTTAAAGGCAATAGTTTTTTGTTTTTTTTTTTAACTATTTCGATATTTGTTCTCAATCGTTCCTTCGACTTCTGCATATTTAATAAACTTGTTTGTGTTATGAATTAAATTGAGGCATTTTTCTGTAAGAATTTAAATTTTCCTTTACTTTCTTCTGTGCCGCATATTAATATATCGTAATCTATATACGCATGTCGTCATATACAATAACATTCACTTTTCCATTATTCACGTAGTACTAACTGATGATATCATTTTCTCAAGTTTTTTCTTGGGAAATTCCGTTTGTTCATCCCATTTTAGAAATCGTGATTCCTTATTCATCCGATATCTTTAAAGTTAAATATATTTCTGTTTTATTTTGTTCACGAACGAGTTTTGTGAGGTATTAACAGTTGTTTCTTTACCCCAAAGTAATAATGAAAAAAGAAAATATATATTATCAGACAAATTAGTTTTTTTTCTTTTATGTCTGTGTATAAAAAGTTTCCGATTTCTATTCAATCGGAGTACTTTTTAATAATGATTTTAATCGCGTACTACTGAACGGTTCTCCGATAAATGCGGGAGATAAAAGTACAAAAAATGTTTCTAATTCGTCTCTTTAAATTTAAGCGATATGTCTTGCTTCAATTCAGCGCGACAAAATACTAAACCACCTGCCTGTAAAGTGTCACCCGGAAGAGCTTACGAACGCCGAATGCGAATTTCCAAAATGAAAATTTGTACATTTTCAAAATTTTCCCCATCATTTTCGAGAAGAGGATATTTTTCTTTTTCCCGACTTTCCAAAGGGAGAAAAAAATAATCTCTAAACTCTCCGAGGCAACGTCGTCGTCACACGACTACCGCCTATTATTAATTAGGATGAAGGGGGGCAGTGTTTCACCGGCGAACTGCGTTTACTTAATTAGTAATTATTAGCTTAAGGATTTTGTAAATTATTAACGTTATTAAATTACTTACGCCTCTTGGAAGACGTTTTATCTGCCGCCGACAAAATTCGCTAATTACCTAACAACAATTGTATAAGCGTATCCAATTAACGGTAATTAGAGATGTAAGATGTAACGATAACAAGATACGGCTGCAGACGAACGCTTCCGAATTTCTACCTTCTCCAGCGAAGGGAAGAGCTTACAGTTTCACCGGAAACGTCCGCTGACGAGCGAACTGGTGCACACCTGGGATGCTTCTACGTCACGTTGTCGAAGCGGGAAAATCTCGATAATTCCGAGAATAGGGCTCGTTCGGCGTTCCTTAATAAGGTACGTAAAACTAATTGAGAATATTAATCGAGCTTGCGGCGAACTTAGTTCGGATTATATATTTCTTTTTTGAATTTTCCGAATTTTCCGGCCAATTCTTTTGATTAGAAATTTATCCTGCGCACCATCTGAAAAAACTTTCACGCGATGCACTCTCTTCGCGGAAGCGATCGAAATAAAATAAGAAAACTTTTACGTAACACTCTTGAAAGAAGAGGAAGAAAAACGCTGCGAAATTTCCTTCTACTAACCCCTCATTTGCTGTTGCGCGGTAACTTTTTGTTGTCTGCATAGCTAATTTAAATTTAAAATTACCAGGATTTATAGCTCGCGAAGATTCTGTCCACACCCCGCAACCCGAATCCCTCAAAAAAAAAAACAACTGTCGAAATGAACGTTTCTATTTCATCTGGGGCGCTTAGGGGTCTGGGGGGGGGGGTAGGTGTTAGCGTTTTAGACGCCGCATGTATCAGCAAAATTCTATAGTGCACATTTTTCACCGAGTTAATGTAACGTTAATAGAGTAGTCTGTTTCTGATGGTTCGGATGGTTTTGGTGGTTCTGGTGGCTTTGATTTCACAAGTTACAGAGTGTGCATGCTAGAAAACGAACTAAAAAGTTTTCTGTTCGAGGCTCGGAAGTAACGTGTTTTCCCTTTTGTTTTCGATTGCTTTCTATTTTTTCCCCGATCGCAAAACTAAAACCTTAACAGCCGTGCCACACTATACGCAACCAAAAATCCGACGGTAAATAGTCAAATTATAATCAGTAATCTTCATGTCTGAGAATCACCGAAATGAACTCTCTACCCGTTTACTTCTTCCGTCGTACATTACTGGTAATTCAAAAATAACCAGAGTATGCCATCTTACTTCCAAAAACTAAATCCAAGAAAAACGAATACTCCCTCTGCCGTGTACGTTTACAGTAATCTAACTCCAAATTTAAGCGCTAGTATCCGGAATTAGCCTAAACATATCGAATGTACACTTTAAAAAATTTTAAAATAACCTTAGAGTACAGTTACACAGTTATGTATTTTAAAACTTTTTAAAGTGTACATTCAAATGAAGTGGTTACAGAGGAAATCACACATAATCAAACATATCGTTTCAGAACCAAAGTTAACCCCCCCTGCGTTTGCCGTTCCGTTGCATAATTTGCGAAATTCCGAGAGTACGTAATCGGTTTGAGTGTATTTTTTCTGAATTACAAAAATGAATCCGCAGATCGCCTTCACGCGTTCCCCGCGCACGCAATCGTTATCACCGTCCATTCCTATGGAAGCACACCTATACGCTTTCCGGAATTTTTAAAATTAGTCCAAATATACTGTCAGTGATCCGGAATTAATATTCCATTCCTGTTTTCCTTATCACGCATGATTCAACGGTATGTTTTCAAAATTAATTACACATTATTATCGTTAATATCAAAAAATTAGTCCGGACTTTCGTACACAATTTTTTTCTCAAATCGCCACTATTGCACGATTCTACGAAAACGTACCGTCTGTTCCCGCGCATGATTACAGCACTCCTATACTTTCTATTTTACAGCATAACACTCTACACATTTCAATGACCGCTACCAATTATTTCGGCTGCTGTGGAGAAACTTTCCCGTAGGCATGCATTTTTCCGTTGCAGTATTGGCCGAGTACGCCATCACCCAATTGTCAGTAGGAATCACGATGTTGGCGGAATGAAACGCGCATTAATTAAGCCTAAATAAAATCGCGGATAGTTTAAACAAAAATGTTATTCCTTCACAAAAGTCGACCTCTCCTTTGCAAGTACCGGAGGCTTCGAGAAGAGAATTTATTTAATGATAATAATAATAATAATAATGCGGACTTAGAGATCGCTCGGACACTCGGAAGAAATTTTGTTAAAAATACGCCTAGACTGTAATTGTAAACGCCGAGTAAGTGTGAACTAGGGCGCGTAAAATGTGTTTGGATATTTTAAAAGTCGCCTCGGTGGGACATTAATTTGAAGACTTGCAGGCTGTTATAAAACAAGTGATAAATCCCGCACATTTTGGATTTTTAACGTGTTTTTTTACTTTTTACCTACCCTTATTTTATTTTCACCTTTGGCCCGGAATAATAGTAAGGTTCTCGACTAGCAAACTAGCATGGATTTTCAGGAATTGTCTTGTTCCGAAGTTGCTGCGTCTCTTCAGGTTGACGCAGCCCGTAGTCGCCTCGCCATAGGCTGAAATGGCCGGACGATTGAATGGGGACATCCGTTTGAAGGTGAACATTTTGAATACGTTTTTAGACTACCTACTATACTGTGTTGTTCTAGTTCTACAGTGTCGTCCGTCTGCACCGGCTTAAACCTCGTGCTCTTCAACTAATTTAGCAGTAAATAAACAGAAACGGAGAAATCCATTACTTGTTCAACACCAGTTTGCACAACTGTAACGAATGCATTAACTGCAAAGATAAACTGACATTTCTCGCATTGTAATATTTAAAACTTCCTACGCAAATGATACGCAGAATGCTAATAAAACTGTTCACAGTGTTCCAGCCATAATTCCTTTAAATCTTTCCTAAGCTTTATTTATAATCGTCTCCCCATTTAACCCTTTTTCTGAAAAAAGACAACGAATTGATTAATTTAATAAGAATTCGAAAACTGAAATATTTTGGACACTTGATCCGTGATACACCTTACTACAAATTATTTCGACAGGAAAAAATGAAGATAAAAGAAAAGTTGGACGGAGGAAACGTACCTGGTTCTGTGATATGAAGACGCGGACAAGATTAAATACAGGGTGGTTGGTACACTCCGCGTACGACAGAGAGCGGTGTACCAGATTATAATTAAGACTTTACTGGATGGTCACCCATGACCGAGATCGGTTGGGACAGCAAGAAGAAGATAATTTCTGTAGTTGCTAGGACAAAGCCGCTGACGCGCTCAAAAGAATTTTTTTAAAATTAATATTATTATTATTTTATATAAATAAAAAAATATATATATTCTGAGTGCACAAAAAAAAAAAAAAAAAAAAAAAAAAAGAGTAAAATTCGAAAAACTCCAGAACGTACACGGTAGACAGTTTAAAACGGTTTTCGAAATATTCATCTTCGACAGACGACAGGTTTATCCGATGCCTAGTTCAATCTGCAGCGAATCGATCGATCGGCAAAACAAACGATCTCGAAGACTGTATTCCAGTGGTACATACACTTGTGATAAATCATCACAAACAAGTTGTTGCGGATAAGAGTGAAGATGGATAATTTTCTCAACGATGATTTCGATGAAATTCTCGAAAGAAAAATTTTGAGCCGTAAAAATCGAATTCTCCTCCGATAAAACAGGCGTTAGTTTTAGCAATTCGGTAATTTTCACTAACTTCGTAAAAAGACGTTCGTGCTGTGTTTGTTCCTTTCTTTTTTACGGACAAGTTTTTAATCATGAGCATAATAATATATTCCCTATTAATATGTTCGGCTTTCGGCCTGGTATTGGCCCTTCTGATTGTGTTAGTCTTTTCGTTTCCCACATATACAAATCTTTTATCCAAAAACATTTCACCCTAGCTTCCTTTATTGATGTTTCCTCTGCTTTTGATAATGTTCATCTTCCCACTCTAAGCGATAAAACGACGGCAATTAATATCCCAATTAAATTCTCTTCCCTTATTATCAATCTCATGTCAAATCGTTCTATCCACTTCTCCTCTCCATCTCTTAATGTTCCAAGAAAGGTTTTCCGAGGTCTTCCTCAAAGTTCCTCCCTCAGTCCTACTCTTTTTAACATCTATACTATCAGTATAGCTTCTCTTCGTTTAAATTCCTATTCCTTATTCTTTGCGGACGACATTCTCCTGTTTTCCTCGTCTGAGGATGTTTTAGCAGCCTATGAAGCACTCAGTTCGTCGCTCATTGTGCTGGAACATTCTCTCTCCTTAATTAATCTTTCAATTTCTCCCTCTAAATCTTCTTATACTATTTTTACCCTCCGTCCCTATAACCCTGCTTTGGTCAACCTATTCTTAAACAATGTATCTCTTTCCCGTGTTAATTGCTTTTGTTATCTCGGTGTCTTTCTTGATAGTCGTTTGTCCTTCTCTGAACACATCAAATATCTTTCTGCTTCCACTATTAAAAGGTTAAACTTGCTGAAAGCCCTGTCGCCAACTAAATGGGGTGGCGATCCCTATATTCTTATTTCTCTTTACAAATCTATTATCCGTTCCAAATTTGATTATTGTTCTTTTATTTATGGTAGTGCGTCCAAGACACGTCTTTCCAAACTAGATGTAATTCAGAATTCTTGCCTTCGTCTCTGTCTTGGCGCTCTTAAATCCTCTCCAACCCCTGCTATTCTTGCTGAATCCAATTCGTCACCCCTATCCATTCGTAGATCTTATTTAGGCTATCGTTTCCTTGTTAAACGTCTTCCTCTCGCATCCTCTACCCTTGTTCAGTCTTATCTTTCGATTTATAATAGCTGGCGCTTCACTCCCAGCAAAACCCCTATTCTGGCTTTTATTTCATATCGTCTCGGCTCATTTTGGCCGTATATTATCTCGTTTAATAATCTCCCTTATTTTTCCTTCGACTTCGCTGACATCTGTCATCCTCCTAAGGTATTTATCCTCCCCTCATTTGCAAAAAATCTCCCCCAAGCCGTAATTAAACCGGTATTCTACAGCAATATCAATTCCCTATTTCCTTCTCATGTTATCATTTACACGGATGATTCGAGGGGGCCTGGTGGTGTTGGTGCTTCCTTCATCCTTCCTGATCTTAACCTCTCAGAATCTTTTCGCCTTCCCTATTTCTGTTTCATATTCATAAACGAATTATTCACTATCCTTCGCTCTATTATTTTCATTTCCTCTAATCAATTTTCCTCTAAGTTTTTAATTATTTCTGACTCTTTGAGCGCCCTTCAGGCCATATCCTCTCCCCTTCCTGATCATTCGTATGACTTTGTTATCCTCCGTATACGTTCACTCATTCACAATCTTTCCTATCTCCATTCAGTCAATATTGATCTGCTGTGGGGTACCTGGCCACTCGGGCATATTTGGCAATGAAGCGGCTGATTCCTTGGCTCGGGCTGCTGCTGCTTCCTCTCGTCTTTTTTTTTTAATCATGTAAACTGCTATTTTATATTGATTTCGAAAGTGTGTCGACCAGTAATAGAGTACTAAATGAGCGTTGTCGGTGACCATTTACTGGACAGCGTTTATTATTTTAGAGGAGTTTTTATCAATATAATAAACGCCGTGTTGATATCTTAAATATTATCAGCGTTGTTATTTACCGCGCAAACGTAAAGAAGAACAAAAAAACTTAAAATTTTATCGAAGTTAGTTTACATTAGAGAAATAATGCAGATTTGAATAAACTGTCACAGCGTCGTCGCACATTTCTTTTTAGCGACGGAAATACGTTTCATTGTCGCCACGTAACTTTTGACCATCTGTTTACTTGACAATATTATATTCTTTATAAATGTAAAATTATCTCCCCTTAATAACAAACAAAAATGTAAGTCACTGTATTTATTATTTAAACTCACTTTTAAATTTATTTTTGTCAAAAATATAAGTATTAAATTTTAATCAATTAAAATAAATACCTCAATTTAATGAACCCCGTTTTCAATTCATCATTAGCTAACAAAAGTACACGCAGAACTAAATAAATATTAATAAACAGGTTACGGATTTATCGTACGCTTTGTTTTACCGATTGACGCGCTATAACAGTATCGGTGATTATTTACCAAGTAGTTGAGAAAATAAAGAAAGGGGGTTATTAATATAGTCGAACAAAAATTAACCAAAACAAAAAAAAACCAAAAAAAAACAGTTTCATCGGAATGTAGGATGAACAATGAAAATTTTAAAATTAATATATTAGTTTACGCAAATGTAGATGCGAATAAGAATGATGAATTTGAACTCGTCCAAGGGGCGATATTTATAAGCTCCTCAGTGACACACAACTTAAACATTACTTCCGACAACAGCTTCGGAACTCTGTAAATTGCGAATTGAAATTGTTTATTAAAAACGCAGAAATACAAAATTTACTGTAAAAATTTAATAATAACGCGGTAGAAAGTAAAATATTCGATAAAAAGTAAAATGTTTGTAAACGATGATAATTATAATGCACTTGTTAGAGGAGGCGCCAAAGTCAAAATTGTTGATTAAAAATTAGGTATTTGTTAGCTGTTCTCAATAACTCTGGCTTGTAGAATATATTAGTATGTTACTACATAATTGCGAAAATTATGCGCGGAGATTCTGATTAATGTTATTTAGGCGTAATATCCTCTCTTAAAATATACTTTTTATCGAGTGATTATTTTTTAATTTTTTTTTTTTAAGGATTGAAGTCGGTATTTCTGTGTGTGTTTCTTTTTAATAAAAATAATTCTATTATTCGGAACTTGGAAATCCACTCGGAGCGAAGTATTTTGCGGCGTTCGAAGCGATTAATAAAAATAACTGTCTAAGAAAAAACGAGTGACGGCTCGCTTCGACGGCGTGTGCAATCGATCATTTCGTATAGGTCGTTAAATGAGATGTAACAAATGCATCGCGACGGTATAGAGAGATTGTTCAGCGATTTTTAGCGTCCGGGGGGACCGGCTCTTATCTGCGACAGATGGCCGTATTAGTAGTAGCGGCCTTGCAGCGATATTAAAATTCAATTAGAGGTGTAACGGAGAGTACGTGCTTACTCGATTGATAAGGGACAGCTCTGTGTTTGGCGCGATCGAGGAATAAACTGCTTCCGACTGCCGAGCGATATGAAATATGGCTGCGGCTGTCGAAGTTACGTGCCGTCGCTGGTTCAGGGCGCGTTAAAGGACACATCGAATAATTCTGTTGCCTGTTTTTCCTCAAACCGAAAGTTCAACTTACTAATCGCTTTCGAAACTTCCTTGCTGGTCCGCGAATTCTCGGGAAACGTGAGAAATTCTGGCTACCGTCGCGCGAACCCTTTAGCACCTGTTCTCCTATGTAGCCGTCACGTAATTTGTACACTTGCGTTCGTGATGTTGCACACTGCGGTTTCCTCTCGTTACCTGCCGATAAAAATAATATTTATTATTTATCGGCGGAGCGCCGCTGCCCCGGTTGCATCATTAACGCACAGTCGTCGACGTTAAAAGTTTCCTCGTTAATTCAATCCGTTTGATCGCTCTGACTAAAAGTTTCCTGGACTATAATTCGACAGAAGCGTTGTCGCGTGTTTTCTCATGAATCTTTCCTTTTCTCTTCCTCTCCCTTTGAATTACGTTTCCAGAAGAGTTATTTAAAGAGATTCTCGTAAATTTATATATGTGTTCGATGGATAAACTTCTTACGATTCCTCAGACTAGCGCAACAAACTAGTTCTACGCGAAAAAAAATCTTTGCGCTCAAAATTTCTCAGAAAAAATTTTTAATGGTTTGATTTTTTATCGTTTTTTTTTTTTTGTTTTTTTTAGAAATTCCCCGTTCCACATTGGACGTTATAATTACGTAAATGAATGAAGCAACAAACGTCAAAACACATTTGTCTCTTTTTTTAGGCACCGCGCGCACGATTAACAATTATTAGAAGGTCTGCCGTCGGTGTGTGCTTAAATCTTAAAATCGGATTAGGGCGACATATCGACAGCATTCACGACTTGTTACTTCGAAGCAAAAACAACGAAATCGATTTTAAAAACTTTTCACCTTTAACGGTGAAAAGTAAAAGTACAAAAAAAAAAAAAAAGTATTTTCCAACATTACAGTTTTCTCAATGCGCTTCGATGAATTTCTAACGATTTCCCGACTCTTTTGAGACAAGTAACGTGTTTTTTGTTTTTTTCTTTTTCTTTTTCTTTTTTTTTTTTCCGATACGATAGTGCTCCTTATAGGCGTAAAGTCGAAAAAATATGTGTAAAGTTTTTTCTGTGGCTCGATGACGTCTAACTTTAGTACCACGTTTCACGTATGCAATATATTTACGAAGCTTTTAAGGTAAACAATTTTCAGAGAAACCTACGAGCAGATTTCATTTTGAATCAACTTTCATCCTGCAGGTTTTCTACTCTTCCTTCCTGGAATACTTTTGTTATTGTTCCTATTTCGAAACCTTTATTCTGTTTTCCTTCTATTTCTCTTGCTTCGTAGGTTAGAAAGCTTTTCGAAAGTTTAATTAACAGACGTTTCGTTTGCTCAAGTACAGCACAATCTGTTGCCTAACAATATGTTTGGTTTTCGTACTGGACGCGGTTCATCAGATTATATCAAAATATCTCATATTCTTTCTCTCTCTCTCTCTCTCTCTTTATTCGTAGGTAATCGCTTTTTGATTAAGCGTCCGCCTATTCATTTTTTTTTCAACTTGTTTCACTCGACTATTCTATATAAACAGCCGATTCATCTCTAATTAAATTCTAATTTTACCCTCCTTATATTTCTGTTCGTCTTCTTTTCAATTTTCGTCATTTATTTATAATCATGAAAAACTGCCCCTTATTTCTCTTTCAGTTTTTCCAGTTTCCTTCATCCTATTAAATTGTCTTTATTTGCCGTTCTGTTCTAAATCTATGTCGCTAGAATTGAATTTTTCAATGCTTCAGATTCCCTATTTTCTTCTACACGCACCACTGTATCTATGCTGACGATTCAAAAAAGAGCCAAATGGAATTTGTTCTGCCTTGAATTATCTCGAATCTTTTAAACTTCTCTTCTATAGATCATTTTTCTATGCGGAATCTATGACTGTTCTACACGCTGTCTCTTTCCTTTCCCATCGCTGGTTTTCCTCATTAATTGCTCATTGGATTCTAAAAGTGCCTTATATCACGTCCAATCTTTCTTCTACCTTTTCCGATTATGTAATACTTCTCATACGCTTTCTCATTCATGATCTTTACCTCCCCCATTCGATCGGAATAGATATTCTGTGGATTCCTGGCCATTTGTGCATTAAGTGTATTGAAATTCATTAACCCGCTCTTCCATTTTCAGAGGCACATTTTTGAGAACATTTTCAGTCCATAATTTGCTCTTCTTTCTGTAAATGACTCGTTCTAAACTGTGGCTCAACTCTTATTCTCCTTCATTTTCTAATCCTGTCTCTATTTAACCTCTTTATTCGGTCATCTCTTCAACTTCATCCGTGGTTCATTATCTTCCACTCTCT
Organism: Icerya purchasi; assembly: GCA_039619475.1. Taxonomy (NCBI): domain Eukaryota; kingdom Metazoa; phylum Arthropoda; class Insecta; order Hemiptera; family Monophlebidae; genus Icerya; species Icerya purchasi. Next base: position 91,884,817 of record CM077116.1, on the reverse strand, counting down.
TGAACGCTCTACGATCTCTACTGTTGGTCGCATACGTTTTTCTGTATCTACTTCATTTTGTCCTTTTCACCTCTCTTTCCTTGTGATCCCGATTACATTTTGTTTGAATACGCGTACTTCTCTAATCGTCTTTCTATTGTTTTCTATTAAAGCTTGATACTCCTACAATTTGTTATGAAAATTTGAAACTGAAATTAAATTAAAAAGAAGAAAAAAAATGAGTACACGAATCGAAAAAATTCTGAAAAAGACACTGTAAAATAAAGACAGAGCTGGGAGGGGGTTCAAACAAAAAGAAAAAGAACGAAAGGAAAAATAACATACCTGTGTTATTTTGTTCTGAGGAGAAACTAGATGTCTGTGTATAATGGGATCCCATCAAAAACATAAATGTAAAAATTAGAGCCAAGTTCAATATTAAGAATATGAGTGGTTGTCGACTTGGCCGACAAAAGAATTGAGATCTAAATGGGTGCCAACTTCTTTAGATGATCCTGAAATTTATTTATTAGAACCTGCAACTTTCTAAAATTAAAACGCAATTTCTTATTTTTTTCATAGACAACAATGTTTGCTATTTAAAATTATATAATATCTGAAATTTGAACAGTCGAATTATTTACACAAAGCGGGTTAATTCAGGATAAATTCTAACAATTTCGCTTAGCTTCGTTATCTTATATTTCGCTAATCAACTTATCTTCTTTATGTCATACGCAAGTTACCGTTTTTATATTGTAAGGTGAACATATCTTACTCTTCTAAAAATTTGGTGTGCTAGTAAAAACTAGCTAAGCGAAATCGTTAGAATTTATCCTAAATTATCTGCTTTGTCTAAATAATTCGACTATTTAAATTTAAGATATTAGATATTTTTAAACAGAAAACATTGTTGTCTATGAAAAGAACAAGAAAACGTTTTTTTTTAAATTTATTTTTGAATGTTGTACGTTCTTATAAATAAATTTCAGGATCATCTACAGAACTTGGCACCCATTTAGATCTCAATTCATTTGTCGGCCAAATCTACAACCAAGCATATTCCTAATACTGAACACTTGGCTTCAATTTTTACATTTGTGTTTTTGATGGGATATTAATACCTGTTTTGAAAGAAATTATTATTATTTTTCTAACTCAACGAACCTTGTCAATTTCCGGCGTTTCTTAAATTTCATAACTTTACACCTAGGAATCTAACTGAATAAATTAAATTAAAATAAACGACGGAAATTACGTGAAAAATATGAAAATTCCATTGTTTTCTAATTTTTCCCTTTGTATACACACAATTAGTCGTCGCGATAGCCTAGTTGCTAGAGCGCTTGACTTCCGTTATGGAGATCACGGGTTCGATCCCGAGCGACGACGAACTTATTACGAGAATTAAATAAATAAATAAAATAATCGCTAATAGTCACGTGGAAGGCAATGGCAAACCACCACGTTCAACATCATATATGCGCGCTAGGTCAGTACACAGCAGACCCACACACGGGATTGCACTGGTAGCGCGATAACAAACAGCTATTATCAGTTCCGAATGTAGTCTTGTGTGTGTACACACCTACGTTGCATATTACAATTGCCTAGTACACTATGCCTGTGTCTGTACTGCTGAGATGTACAAATAGGTAGTCGCCGACGCTCAGTAATTAAGTATGGCACTATAAGAAGAATACACACAATTATCCAGCTGGACGCCAAATTTCAACTTCCTAGGGCACCTAGAAGTGGGTTAGGTTTTTGATCTATATGTCAGTCAGTGATAAAAATTACGATTTATAGACATCTCAAAACCGTTTAAGTTGTGTTTATGAAATTTCGTGTTCTAATTAATCTAAGGAGGGTTTTAATAAATAAACCAAATTTCACGTGCCTATGTTTAATTAAATAATAATTTCTTAAGGGGTGAAAAGTGGCTGCAAATCGTTCGTGTAATATAACACGCGGCTGCTGCATCGTCGCCAGTTCCTTTTTCTCGGGCTTGAACTTGGCTTCACACACTGCCGCGTGTCTAGATTTAATGTAAAAATACATCGCTCAATTAGATCTATCGAGGATATAAGTTGTTTCCTCGTTACATTTTCTAAGTTCCGCTTCTTTTTATGCACGTTGTTTTTTATTCTCATCACTTAAGCGTTATTCAACTTTTATTTTGATAGTTTACATTTCTAAATCGTTATTTCAAAAACAACAAAAAAAATCACCAATCACTTGATTGCTTTAGTAGCCGATGTTTTTAACAGATCAATCATTATATTACTAAAACCAAGTGTGTGAATACTAGCAAAATTCACTTGAAAAAATCTTTTGGATAGCAAACGTCATATATTTCGCATATCGATTTAACAAAACAATATAACAATCGTTAAAAATAAACTGAAAAATATCGCTTACAGCACGAAATGTAAAGTAATCAAAATGCTAATTAAATCGATCTTTTCCTCGATAATTCTCTAATGAATTTGACGAAAAAATCCCTGAATTAGCAGCGATGAAATAACGCTTTATTATTCGATGTTTAACAGCTTGCTAATCATTAATCTGCTGATTTTTATGTCTAACTGGTCGATTAATCACACCGATATATAAAAAAATATCATAAGTTCAACACTGTCAGTTTATTACTTTTTATTTTCCAAAATATTCGAGATTTTAGGCTTAAAAAGTAATTTTCAAATTCCTTTTCACTACCATCCTTCGATTTCTCGTTCGACTGAGTAATTTGCGACTTTCACGTGCATTTGCACACAATCCGAATCGAATATTTCTTATAGTTCGAGGGTTGAAACAAAGATCTACTGGGGCTCGATTTTCTACTTTAGCATCATGTTTAGCCTGTTTTTAGCTGAAAATACCCCAGCCGTTCATTGTAAACTAACATCTAATTGCTATTTCTCGCTTCTATTTTCTTTCAAATCCTCCAATTCCTTCTACACGCATCCGCGCAACTCCATCTTCCGCTCGGTATTTTAATTCTTCAATTTCTTTTCGCTGCAAACTCGCAAGGTTTCAACTATCCATCATTTCCGTTTTAATTTCCGTTTTAATTACCGTCTACTCTCCTTTTAAACTTTGTCTTTTTCGGTTCCTAACGATGTTTCCGTATTGTTCAGTTTCATTATATTTTTCTACGCCAGAATCTTTTTAATTTGCTCGTTTCTAGAACTATTCCGTCTCGCTCCTTGACATCATCAGTTTTGCCAGAATGCCTGAACAAAATTAATAAAGACAAAATTACACTCCGTTCAGTGCAGTGGATATTTACGTCACAAAGATTTTCACTTTAAGGCGCGTTTATGTAACTGGGAAACTTTTTTTTTTTTATTATTTATCTTTTCGTCTTTTTCGGCGTTTAGAGATTTCATAGGAAATGTCGTCTTAGCTGAAAGTATAGCGGAAAGCTGAATAAAAATATATATATCGATACCAGAACTGGCCATTTGTAATGTTCAAATATGAACAAAATTAGGAATTTTTCATAAGCGACAATGTGAAAAGTAGTCTGACGCAGTCTTAATTAAATGTCACTAATACGTCCGGCTGGTAAAAATTCAATGCCAAGAATTATTTGACCAGGTTTGTAGTTAATTAAAATTCACCGCCGCATGTAGCGTCTAATTTCAGATCATAAGCACGTGCTCCTCTAAATTATTCATAAGTACTTTCTTTAGATGTTTATTAAATTGCGAGTCTTATTATTTTTACGAAAACAAAAACTTTCTAGGAATGTAACAAGTAACAATGTTTCAGTTATTTATTTATTTTTCTCATCGAATCAATTAATTAGGCAAACGCTGAAAAATATTATTTTATTCGTTTGATATTTAGAGACCAAAATTTAGGAAAATACGCGCTTAAAGCGGTATGACTGGAATCTAAAAAATTCCACAGCTCCTTCCATGGTAGCTGGAAGGTCATTCATTTTTTTATGTAATGCATTTCAGCGACTTAATATATTATTGCTTAAATTCTAATAAAAAATAAATAAAATTCATCTTGCATTTAAAAAAATAAATACTATTAATATCTTACTTTAAAAATAATTAAATTTAACATATTCTCCTCACATGTATTACTCTGTTAGCGAATTCAGTTTTTCAGGTATGTCAACCTAAATTTCAGTTTTGTTATTGACGGATTCCAAATAGATGTGGATGCTGCAGTCTTTATGAAAATTTACTATGTAAACTAATTTAAAGTCCGAAGGAATGAGCCGCGAAGCGGCCACCGAAACCAATCCCTTAGTATATATATATATATATTGTATATTTATATTTATATATGTACATTTATATTTATATATATGCTTTTTTGGTAAACACATTTTTTGTAATTTATGATCGCCGTTGGAGTTCATGTTTTTGTCGTATCATTACGCACCCGTCGAAAGACAGGTCCACGTCACAATGTACTTTTACAGTACGGATGTACTCCTTCTTTTTTTTTTTCTTTTGTTTTGGAACTGACTTTTTTACAACATATTTTTACTTAATCGCTAACCTGAGAGTGAAGAGGTAGACATAAATAATTAATTTCAATTCAAAATAAAACCACCCCATGCTTTATTTTGAATTGAAATTAATTATTTATATCCACCTCTGCACTCTTAGGTAATATTGAAAAAGAATAATAATGTGAATGTCATCCATACCATTGTGTTAAAATTTAATTGAAGTGCATAAACTGGATTGAACACTAAAAATACAATGATATAATTTAAAAATATAAATATATAAAACCATAAAAACACCGACTAGTTTCGGATATTACAATCCATCCACGAGTTTTATATATTTATATTTTTAGATTATATCATTATATCTTCAGTGTTTACTACAGTTTATTCATTTCAATTGTAAAGGAACGTGAATTATTAGTTTGATTTAAAATTAATCTTTAATGTTCATCTCTTCACTCTTAGGTTAATATTTTAAGAGAACTTAAATTAAGGCTTTTTAGCGCTTCTTATAAAGCATCTGTTCTTAGTTTTTTAAACTATAACTTTATTTTTCCCATTACATTTTTGAATAAATTTGTTTTCAGTTCATCTCTAGGCAGAGCAATTAAATTAATTTTCCTCTTTTGCTTTCTAGTAACGCGGAGTTTCCAGTGCTGGCTAAAAAAAATAAGTATGCAAGAAAAGTAACCTTTTTCACAAAAGAAAAGAAATGAAGTACTTTTTTCAGAATCTTTAAAATGATGCATCTTACTAACTTACATCAACTGAAAATTAAGAAAAAAAAAGGTGCTCCTAATTCGGAATTTGAACATGATTAGAGTTCCTCAGCGACCGTACTAGAATATATCTGTTGCGTTGCCCAGCTTCAGCCTAATTAGACTAATGGATAAGGCGAGTCTGCAATTTACATAAAAGCGTATATATCTGTGATACTCTATCGTAGTGCAAAAAAAAAAAAGAAAAAAGTAAACCATCGTTGTTCCCGGAAAAGATAATACAGAAAACGTTTTTCAGAAAATATTTAACATTTACATCCGAATTCGTTTTCTTAAAATTCGACAGTATGCAAAAGGTAAAAATAGGCAAAATATTTAATTTAAAATATTTCGATAGCCATTCTGATCGTGTAATTGCCAATTGTTTCATATTTAAATGGACGGGGTTAAATTTCTAAAAATATTCAATTAAACGTTAATTTTAACAGTTAATGATGTTAGAATTACTGACTAAGCGATTATATAAATTCAATTTATTAATTGCTAAGAATATCCTTCCGTCGTACGCCTTGTACTACTTACCTTCTAGGCTCTGGAAATGCCGTTTTATTTTACAGCATTTGAAAACTTATTGTAAAAATAAGAGTTTTAACATAGTTCATTCCCTCGCCCGTCTACTTCCTGGCGGTTGAAAACCACGAGGCGAAAAAAGAAAAACAATTTAATATGAAAAAAATTTAAATATTTTTTGTAATTACTAAAAAACTTACTTTTTTTTTTTTCACTTTAATTAATATGTATTGATGGTAGTAAGAAAAACAGTTTAATAAGCAGTTTATTAATTCATTCGTATAAATGCGTATATTAAAAACCGTGACATTTCTTATAATTAATAAATAAATATATAAATATTATTTACGCAACATATATCTCGGTAAGTTCTATGTAATTATAATTTGCCACTGGAAATATGCAGAACATGAATACGAAAAGTGTTTAACTTGGAATAATACGAGTATGTCTTCGGTGTTTTTACGTTTATTTATTAATTGGAATTTTATCATGACCGAAGTGTGGATGACCACATTATTAGTTTCGACTTCAAATTCTTCATATGTTTTTTCATATTGGCAGTAGTATTTGAAATTTCGTTCAACAAACATGTATATAGTTTAAATAATTACAGAAAATTAGACGCATGTTTTACATATGATTTAAAAAAAAACAGGAAAAAACATTTATATTTATTATGTTGGAAGGAAACGTGTAATAAGTTTATTTTTTAAAAAATGAAAATTGTTTCACAGGAAATTCGGAAGTGTCAAAAAATTCCCAACCTTACAAAGAAAAAAAAAAAAAAAAAACTCATATAGCTTTAATAATTTCGTAAATGGAAGAAAACCGCCTTGATAATTATAATTCGGAACTCTGTCTAATCTTTTATTTTCCCCAAAGAGAAAAAGTTTACAAGATACGCAGAATCACTTTCACCATATGCTCCGTGACAATTCCTTAACATAATTAGGTGAATTTAAAAACGAACGAAGTACTCGTGCACTGCAGGGGTTGCGATATTAGTGTGCGCATTAGCAGCAAGCTCTGTTCTCTGACATAATAATCTGCAGACTAACGTGCCCATACACGTGATGACGATACTTCCGCCAGTATATTTTCAAAATGAAATGGTTAATTCTGAAAGATGCGTAAATTTTCTTTTTTCTTTTTTCTTTTCTTTTACACTTATGATTTATTACATGAAACATTGCAAATAAAAACCAACATCTTGTAGAAAAAATTATTTAGAATTAAAAAATATCTCAACTATAAACATTTATTTTAAATGAAATAATTTAAATGTTTCATATAAATAAGCCGTTTGATAAAATAATTGTAAAATGAAGAAAAAAATGAAATATATAATATACATGCATATATATATATATATATATGTATATATAACTCGGCCATTTTGGCCACGCAAGGTGTTGTGCCCCTTGACCCCTCTTGTTTACATTTCTGTCCCTTTCTCTTCTATATTTTGTATAAAATGATTAAAATTTACAACGTCATTGTAAATCGGTCCATATGAATATAATAACATAATCACAAAATCCTATAAAATATAACAAACTTTACATAAAATTAGGACATTTTTGGGACACTTTTTGGAAAATTTTTATGTTGTAGTTAATATACATATATATATATATATATAAGATGCTGCGCACCGACAATAATTGTTTTCCTCGATAAAATGCAGTAAGGATATCGCGGATTGTGTATAAAATTATTACTTTTTTTTTTTTTTTAGTGATGTTCATGTTAATTTCGAAGTGGGGAGATTATAGGGGTTCTCGGACGATTCCAGCGAGCAAAAAACATTTCCAATTACAATTAATATTTTCATATTTTTTGTTCGAGTAATAATATTTTGTAAGCGTTGAAATAAAGTTGACTAACAAGATTATGCATTCATTAGCTTCTTCGCTCGCAGCGAATAGCGTTCAGATATGAAAAAGAAATGTATGATTGTGTCTGTCTGAAGGTTGTTCTGCATTACACGGAATTTAAAATTTTCAGCTATATTACTAAGGACCGATTGAAAAACGAATAAAAAGTACAACCATACACCTATTGCAGACATTATTAAGTTAGATAAAGTCAAAGTACGCCGCTTGTTTTGATTATCAAACGGCATGTGCTGTTCACTTCCAGAATTTCGAAAATTTTCTGAGCATATATATGTATATATATATTATAAAAACACGGTGCTCCCGAACAAATGCATAATATTAAAAATTCGACTTTTTCAGTTTTACTACACGCAGACGCAACCATTTTTTGGGTTAATTTCCGAAGTTTTCTTCCCTTTAAAAACATCACTTTCTAAAAAAATTTCACGGTCAGTTATGCGTGAAAATCGTTAAAATTATTATATGTACAGTCTTACAAATCAACTATGGTACGAATTTTAAACACTTTCAGACCATAGTATTTACGCAGATCCGCAGTATTCAAAGAACCAAATTTGGTACTTGAAATTGTCTTATTCTTACCGACTTCAAAGAATGGAGGTGGCACGTTTTTCTTTTTTATATTTGTTGGTAACTTTTGATTATGCATGGACACCGATATCAATGGTTTTCTGTTTATTCGAAAATGTACATTGACCCCATTGGTGGGACCAAATGAGCAGTAACGGTGATTATGTACTGAGCAGTCCGCTAATAATATGAAAAAAAGAAAAAAGTTTTTGTTTTTTTTATTGAAAAATGTTTATTAAAATGGCAACTACCACGTTGACATCCTAATATTATTAATTTGATTTACAGCGGAAATGGAATGAGAAAAAAAATTAATTATTAGTACAGAGCTAGATGGAAAACTTAAAACTTTATCGATGTCAGTAAACCCTTATAGCGTCGTGTATTGCCTCTTTATTGACGGGAACGTGTTTTATTGTCGCGGCGTGACTTTTGACCATCTGAACTTCAACGATACATCTTCGTTTATTCGATAGTACCGCTGATTATTTACCGAGGAGACGATGAAATAAAGAAAGGAGTCTCTTTGCAAATAAAATTAATATAGTCGAACAAAAATTAACCAAAAAAAACCAAACAAAAAAAAAACAGTTTCATAGGAATATAGGATGAACACCTGAAAATTTTAAAATTAATATTAGGTTAAGCAAATGTAGATGCGAATAAGAATAAAGAATTTGTTTCTCCCAAAGCGTGTTATTTTAAGCTTCTTGCTGATACGGAATTTGAACATTATTTCCGAAAAATTGACAAGCTTCGCAGAGTGTGGAAGATAGCATTTTTACCTTACATCTGTATCACCATTCAGAAATACTTATACTGTAAATTGAGAAATTGAATTGTTTATTAAAAACACAGAAATACAAAAATTACTCTAAAAATTTAATAATAGTGCGACAAAAATTAAAGGAAGAAATTTGTTCGGTAAAATATAATATATCTAAAAGTAATATATATATATATATATATATATATATATATATATATATATATATATATATAAAAAAAGTAAGTCCCATACCCTTGACGGGGCGTCGGGGATTGTGAAGTTAAGGTTCACAATGCACTAAGCTTAACGACACTAATGAGAGTAGGGGGGTCAGTTTTTTTCTCCCGGCCGATTTCTGGGAGCGACTTCATCCGGAACGAAGCAACTCCAGAAAATCTATGAGACTTCCGGTTTGGTAGGCAAGCGCCTTAACTACTAGGCTACCGCGCTACCTAATGTATATATATATATATATATATACACGGTGTGTCGGAAAAGTTCCGGAACTTTTGAAATACATGAAGTACAATTGGATGTAAAGTAATTTATTCGAATTAATTTTCAACATGGTCACCTTCCCAAAGTATAGACGTATTTGAGCGCTTGCACAGCGATTCGAAGCATTTCTGGTACTCCTCTAAAGTAATGGCTCTGAAGGGCTCGGTGCAAGAAGTTTCAATAGCGGTTACGTCTTTAAAAAATCGTCCTTTCAGGTGAATTTTAAGCTTTGGGAATAGGAAAAAGTCGGTAGTTGCTAAATCAGGCGAATAGCTGGCATGATTGATCCGTGGGGCTCGCTATTTTCAGTGAGATAATACCTGACCATGTTCGCCGAATTCGCGGGCGCATTGTCATCCAACAGACTCCACGATCCGGGCTCCTTGTACTACGCGCTGAATCCGACGTTTGAGACCTTTTAGGACCTCGACGTATTAGGCAGCGTTCACTGTTTGATTTGGAGGCAGATATTCGTGATGAATTAACCCTTTTGCATCAAAATAAGCGATGAGCATGGTTTTCACTTTGCACTTTTGTTGGCGTACTTTCTGAGCCGTCCTTGAACCGGTTATACCATGTGTAAACAGTCGTACGTAATACTACACCTTCACCGAAACCATCATCGATCAATTTTTGCGTTTCCGAAAACGCTTTTTTTCAAGTCTAACACAGAACTTATTCGCCAATTTTCATTATTAAATTATTGCAGTGTACTATCCTCGTTTTCGATAAGCTTAACACATCGGAAATATTTAATACGGTTTTCAATTGTTACTTCAAATCTGAATTCCGTGCCGACTCCCAACAAGTGTTAGGGTTGTTCATGAATAATCGTAATAATACCGTTTTTAAGTGTATACATGTTTTATCGAGTGGTTCTTTTTTACTTTTCATTTTTTCATAAATGGTTCAAAGTAATTTTTGAAGGAGGTATTTTTTTAAAAAATTTTACTTTTTTTCTTGTTTTGATAATTGCAAAATTTAGTGTTTTTTTCACCGCTATATCAAAATCTAAAGTACGCGCATCGTTTTAAATAAGTGAATTTATGTAAACAAAAATCGAACTTAGTAAATATCTTTTTATTACCCCTACTAAAAAAAAAAAAAAAAAAAAAAAAAAAAAAAAAAAAGTTGTCAAGTTGTCAAGATAGACTTTTTTTTTTTCAGAAATCGCTGAGAATTTGTAATCAAATTTTATATAGTGAAGAGCGTGTAGCTTCACGAGAAAATGTGAAATAGTTATAAATATATATATATATATATATTTTTAAAAAAACGGCAAATCGTATGTATCAGCAAGTCTGGTGCGCCGTGTCATTGGGGACGTATATTTTTCTCGACATCATCAATATGTTTTATTATCGTTTGTGAACTTTTACAAACTCCCAAAACGACTTACTCCGTTGGGACAGATAGTGTGACTTCCAAAACGAAAGACATAACTAGGACATATAACTTGTTCGATAGTGTTACAAATCCTATAGATTTAATGTAATTTGTATGGATTTTTAAAAAATTTTTATAATTTCCAGTTCGAGTGTCAGCTTAACAGTGCGGAATATCAAAGTGAATAAATAAGCAAAAAAAGTTTCTTCCTATGCCTTCATCATGTATGAAACAGTGTGCAAATTCTCTCGAAAAGGATTTATACAAAATAAAAAGTGGCTAGATTGATAAAAGCGTATTCTTGCATTATTAAAAAGCCCCATCTCCTATCGCAATTTAATTTCCTAGTACAATACATTCAATTGGTTAGGTCAAAGCCAAGAGTGCGCCCCCCCCCCCAATAAAGGAAAAGAAAAAAGGGACTAAAAAAAAATGGTAAAAACAATTATTTGTATTACGACCGGATAAATATTTTCGACTCATAGGCATTTGTATATAAAACGAAAGCGAGCGACGAACCGCCGATGAAGATGATCAAAACTACCTAAAAAATGCAGGATTTATTTACATTTTCCCATCACCGCTTAGCAACACCACTCGATAGGATACAGACTAGATCGGCGCACACTCGCTGCGGACATATAGTCACTTACATCGAGAGCCGTGCCCACAAAGGTACACTTTAACGGAAGCTCTAGCTGGGTACACGCATTGATTATCTGATCGTTGTACATTTCGGCTTAATCAGCATCTCTGTAACTCCGGACGACTGTAACTTAGAAACCGAAATTAAATGATAATTGCCACAATATAATTTAAATTAGATATCGTCGAAAAATTACCGATATTCCATATACGCTATATTCCGATCCGGCGTTAGGACTTCCTCAGATCAGTTCGAAAAATACTACGTGGTCAAAAACTTGGACACAACGCGGGACGCAAAGAGTGATCAAAGCTGTCAGCTAAATGTCTGCTTTCGGTTGATCAAACAGCAACTACCAGCGATCTCGTCGTCTGTTCGGTGGATGACTTCAAGATGCACTCGTAGCAAGCTGCAGAATTGAAGCTTCAACTATGTTCGCTTTCCTGTTTGCCGTTGATGCCGTGACGCTGAATCTGCAGCAGACGAATTGTTCCGGGAATTTCGTAAACCTGGCCCCGTAACTCACGGCCGGGCTGTTAGAAAATTTATATGCTCGAGTGGGAGGATCGCCGAAATGGAAAGGACAGAATTCGGCCCGGTTTTAAAGTTTCGTAACTGGTCGTTCGCCGCTTTAAAAGACGACGACACTAGGTCGTGCTATTCGGGAAAAACCTGCTTCACTGACGTCACGCATGCCCCGGTGCTTTCGAACGAGCTTCCGTCCTAAGCGTATTTATTTTCTCGAACAATTTCACCTCCGAATCCCTAAGGGACAATTTTCCTTTCAACAAATTTCCGCCATTTACGGCTTTCCACTTGCAAGGCGCGAATAATTTTGTAACGCTGGCAGTTCAGAAATCAATCTGCGAACACTTTTCTTATACTAATAATACTTCGGCGCGATGGTACTCTTTTTTTCCTTTCACGGCATTTTCCGTTCGGTCCATGCTCGCGCACGTCGGTAATTCAGTTTTCGCACTTTTAACAATTTTCAATTCAATCGGACGATATAAAATTTCGTCACATTTTGAAGAATTCGTCGACGTTTCGTTAAAAATGGAACGCGCATTTTATGAAAATTATAAAATCAAAAAATAAACACAGACGAAAAAAATATCGGCTGCATCGATCAAACCGAATTAAGCAGAAATTTGAAGAATTCTCGTATCTAGGAAGTGTAGGATAGTAGGAGTGCGAAGGTGATGTTAAAGCCGCAATAGCGCAAGCAAAATTGTGCTTACAAAGATAAAATGGGCAAAAGGATCAGGTAAAAAAATGCTTCATTTGGAGCACTGCGCTGTATGGATGTGGGAACTTGAATCTTATCGACCGGAACTATCGGGAACCTTAGTGCATATTGAAAATGTGACGCTTCGGAGAGATGACGAAGATAAAATAATCGGAATACAATCAACAATGAGAAAGTATATATATTAGTCAACTGAAAGAAATCTAATTAATACAATTATCAGAAGACGATTCAGTCGCGGTGAGGGACGTATGCTACAGTAGGGGATGCTCAGTTCAAAACTGTAACAGAACGTTCAAACGTGCAACGAATGCAACAAACACGAGAAACAGACCCTGCTTGAGGTACATGATGCGGGTTGTTAAAGAGTTGAGACAAGAGAACAATGCGGAACCGAAAAGAACTGGGGCAAGATAACGGACGGGAAGGCGTTACAAATCAACTTAAGGATATTGAAAACAACTGGCTCATTAGGAATCGTTCTTTTCTGTAAGTTTGCTTCGCATTGTGAAAAATGTATCGCCTAGTTTGCTTGAGTTTATTCATGTATTTGCGACTTTTGAAATCGGTATAAAAGAAACTATCGCCCTCGATTGGCCCTTGCCGGAGTCTCGATATTTCTACCGGTTAGAAAAGAAAAAAAAAACGTATAAACATAAGAAGAGAGAAGTAAGACTGAAATCGAATCAGAAGGTCTTATAAACAATTCAAGTCGCTCCAGTAACCGTGTAGAAGTGATGCAGTGTAAAACATAATCACAATACGAGATGACGGTAAATGTTAAATCGAAATTAAACAGCTGAATATGGAGTCATTATAGCTTAAAAACAATAAAAAAAATTAACGTGTTATACATCGGATAAAGTAAAGTAAATCTCCGGCACACTTGACGACAGGCGTTGGGGATTGTGAAGTTAAGGTTCGCAACGTATTAGGCCTATACCTTTTATAAGCCAAATTTAAAGATAACGAATGAAAACGACTAAAACGCGAAACAACAATGAAAGAAATACTGCAAGAAGTTCAGGGGTTAAAATTCAAAGAACGTCAGCAGCACGATGGAAGGAGAAGAGGTGAAGTGGAAAGAAGAGACGGAAGAAACGAGAAAAGTATTGTAACCTCAAGATTTGATCAAGCCAGGAGAGGAAAAATTTAATAGAGAGAAATTTAAACTGGAAAGCGACGGTGACCGCTGTTTATAGTTAAAATAGTTCAGTGATATATTAAAGAACTTGATTGCAGTAGAATACCAAACGGACAGACTTAATTTGGGTAAAATCTGAATGACGGAAGGTCTAAGATTACAGAGAATACTACGTAAAAGGAAGAAGAATCATAGACGGGAGAGTTTGGGGTCATTTTCAGGTGCGGAAACGGATAATAGTGCGGAAGGGAGTACGCAAAGCGAGATTATCGAAAAAAAGGGTCGGTACAATGAGGTTTAAAGGACTTGCGCAGTAAGACTGAGCTGGTCAGCGACAATTATGAAACGGTTATGAAGAAGAATTTTGGGTGAAACATGTTTCGAGATATACGAAGCAACAAGCTCGTCAAAAAGATCGCAAGTTTTTTTTTCCCAAGTAACGAAAGTGATATAAAAATGGCAGAAATCACAAATGTGACAAAAATTGATCTGTTAAAATGTACGAGGAAGATGAATCGATCAGATGGCGGGAAATTCGATTTGAAACTTTTCGTTCTCTCGAAAACATTTGCAGAATACATCAAATAAATAGGAAGCGTATAAGCGAAAGCAAGGCGGGCTCGAGATTAAAGATACGGTTAAGATTGTTTAAGGTACTGTAATCAGAAATTATTTTCCATCACCTCAACATTAACTCTAAAAGCCTCTTCGATTCACCGTTTATTACGATCATTATTATTTCAATCAAATAAATAAATAAAAACCAACTTCGATATTAATAATAATAATAATAATTTTAATGTTTCATAGTGAACTTTTTTAATACTAACTTTTCATCTATACTAATACATAGAGCGGTAATGTTTGTAAGTTTTGATGTGGGAGGTCTGAAACTACTCATCCGATTTCAAAAATTCTTTCACCAATGTTTAAAATAGACTTTCAGGGTGGGCATAAGCTATATATTATACCGTTAAAATAAAAGGGCATTTTCTTACGATCAATTTTTCAACTAAAGTCGACAAAAAATGGTCGGGCGATGAATCATACTAATATTATAAGGAGGTAATGTTTCTATTGACTGACTCAAATCTTCATTTATGCTGATACCAAAAAAAGCAATACCTAAAGGAATGTGGAGACTACCGGACTATCAGCTAAAAAACTTTTTGAGGATTATTCACCAACGAATCCGATCTAAATGTGAAATCGAATTCTCAGACACGCAATTTGGATTTCGCCCTTGTGTTGGAACTAGAGAAGCATTAACAGCAATGCACATTTTATTGCAAAAAAGTAGAGAAATGAATAAAGATACATTTATCTGCTTTATAAATTACGAAAGGGCATTTGACAACGTCCAACATGATGAATTAATTGAAATACTCGAAGGTACTGGAACCGATAAAAACGATATACAAATCATTAACAATTTATATTGGAATCAGGAAGCGGAATTAATATTCACACCAAGATAAGATAAAAATCGAAGTCCGACGGGGTGTCAGGAAAGGCTACATTCTTTCCCCATTATTATTCAATCTTTATGTTGAATAAATTTTCAAGAAGTCTATTTCAAATTTACCATACGGAATCCAGATAAATGGAAGATTAATTAAAAACATTTTGGCGGATGAAATTCAAGATCTCCGATATCTTATTCACAAACTTAATCTAGTTGGGCAGACGTACAACCTGAACATCAATGTTAAGAAAACAAAATGGATGCTGGTTAGCAAGAAACAGTTCTCAATTAGGCTACAATCACTGTTAATAATGAAATTGTCGATAGAGTTGATAAGTTCAAATACCTGGGATGTTACATCATAGAAAACCTAGATTTGGATATCGAAATAAAAATGAGATGTAACTATGCTAGGACAGCCTTCAATAACATGAAAAATCTACTCTACGATAGAGATCCTTATGCCTAGGTATAAGACAGTAGATTGTACAATCTAGCATTTTTCCAATTTTGTTGTACGGTATAGAATCAGCAACGCTTAATAAAAAACAAATTGAGCGACTAGAGGAGATGTGACTACATAGGAGAATGTTTAGGATTTCGTGGATAAGCAAAACATCCAATAAAAGAGTATTAGAAATGGCAAAGACCGAAAAAGTGCTGGTTAAGTGGATAAGAGACAGAAAAGTTGAATATTTTGGCCGTATCATAAGAAGACAAAAATTTTGAGATCCTACAGCTTATTATCCACGGGAAAATAGAGGGAAAAAGAAGTGCAGGAAGACGGAGAACAGACTGGATACATAACATTAAGAACTGGACTGGCATCAGCTCAATCCATGATCTCATCCAAGGAGCAAGAGAACGCAGGTTTTAGCTGCCATCTGATCGCCAACGATCTGGGAATAGTACGGCACATTAAGAAGAGAAGATGAGGTAGATAATCGAGCTCGATTGGAATCGAGTTTTACTTAAACGTAACGCCGCCAGCTATACGACGTTTGACTCATGCTGCTTTGACGTTACATAGAGAATCTGCAAATTTTCGAAAAAAGAATTACGTAGTGTATGGCTTTAAACACACGTTAAATTATAATTAAACTTTAAACTTTTAAAATTTTGAACTTTTATAATTTTAAATTTCAAATTTTAAAATTAATTTCATTATACGTTTTATTGGAAAACTATTGTACGCCTATAATGAAGTTTTAACATTTTCGCTGGTGAAGTAGCAAGAACTTTGTAATCTTAACGAACAATAATAAACTTTTTGTTTTTAGGAATTTATCGTGCCTCTTAAACTCGACACAAAAGAACGCGATATTCCAGAGCGATTTGTAAAATGCACGTTATCATTTTTAAAGACTGCAATCGGTTACGTCGTAGCGAAACTGCTTCCGAGTCAAGTAGGTGGAATAATTAGCTGCGACCGTAACGGAAATCTAGCTGTTCATTTTGTGAATTTCAGAGTAAAGCACTGAGCCCCGAATAAGCGGCGACGACAGTTTTATGTTTCGAATTTTGCATTAGCGATTAAAAGCCATCCGAAAATAGCACAACCATCTTTTTTTTTTTTTTTTTATTTTTTTTTTTTCTTTTTTTGTCGGACAGAGTTAGCGCGGGAATTAAACGGTTAATTTTTATTGAAGAAATTCAAAAAAAAAAAAAAAAACGTAAAAACTGTTTTTTGAGAAAACGCATTTATTTAACACTTCCCAAACAGCTCGAAATTTCCGAATAATCTCCACTGTAAATAAATAAATTATTTTAGAAAAAAATACATCTTTTGGATCTCGTAAAAAAATTAAAAAAATAATTTTTCTCGAAAAGTAATTTAAACTGGAGTTGCTAAACTGTTATACAAAAGCGTGGGACGCTTCATACTTATTGAATGCCGAAGAAGACTTTTTAAATTACCATTTGAGAAAGATTATTATTATTCATTTTTATTTTCTTTTAAAACGTCTCTTTGATTCGGTTATAATTTCGAGTTGTTTTAAGTAAATGTAAATATTGTAAATTTTAAAAGACGATCTTTTTAAAGATTTTTTTTTTCTTTGATTTTGTTTTTTACTTTTAGTACTAAAAAGATTAATATTTTTCTCATTTACTTTTTTCGATAAACTGACGACATAAGAAAAATGTTAACTTTCGCGACGTAAACCCCGACATTGTGATATACGAACATATATACATATACGGAAAAATGAAAAAAAAAACCGAACCGAAATTGAAATATTTTCGTTTAAAGCAGCTTTAATTTTTCAATTTAAGCAAAAACACGTGCGCAGGCGAATTAGTAAATGAAAAACAAAAAAGCAACACTTATTTACGAAAAAAAAAATTACAGAAAAAAATTAAATGTAATTTTGGATTCGCAAAGGGAAATAAATAAACAAAAATAGGCTTCTATCTTATAAGAAAGTGACTTAAATTAACAAGATTTGACTGATTCATGAAATAAGAGGAACAATCCATCGTACGTTTCAACCGGTTCTTTCATGTCTCACCTGTAACAGATGATAATCCTAAAATTCTGCACTGCCCGATGATATAACGTTGTATCACTAGTATTTTCCGTTTTCAACGGTAATTTAATGTCCAATTTCTTACTGGAGACACGGTCTATTTAAAGATTATTTACATAAACATAAAATTGCACACTCAAAAATAACTGTGTAACTTTCCTATCAAGCATATCTTTTCCGACTGTAACCATAGTAATACAGATTTTAGCAATATAAGCCCTGATCAATTAGTAACTAAGCTATTTAAAATATGTTCAGTAGTTTTACGATAGCCGAAATAAATCAAATCACCGTAAAGTTACACCTGTATTAATATTAATATTTAAGGAATACTAATTATTATTAACATTGTAAAACAGTCTGTCAGCGTTCCATAAACTTAAATGGACGGGTTCCTTAGGACAGACCTGTTATTTATATAGATTATTGTATAAATTTCCTAAATATATTTACCCCATCGTATTACGAATTGGGGACCAAAAAAAAAACAAAAAAAAAACGGTAAATAGTAAAAACAACCTTCAACATTCGCTGTGAATGCCTTTGTCGAGACCAGGTTACGTGAATGTCGAGTATCTCGATAGGGTATTATAATAAAGCCCGGTATTTATATATTTGCGTGAATTGTTTAATTCTGCAACACACTGATTCTGAAGGCGCTGTCCTGGTGCTTACACGAAATGCATTGGTCAGAGGTAGGCGTTTAATTAGTTTTAGAAAACTTTTCGACTGCATACAATTACCAATACCGAAAACGCAATTAGTACGATTTTGTTTATAGTGAAATCATCGAACTAGGTCTCTTCGACTTGTGTCCAACATTTTTAATTTCGTGGATATAGAGATACATTGTGTCCGTGTATTGTTCGTAATAGTAAAGGCTGCCACAATCCGGTTTGTACAATTTCCCGTTTATTAAGGAATCTGCTGGCTGTTTTCTTACTTACGAATGGTGGACGGAACTAACGAGTTCAACGCATTCGGTCAGTAGCAGGGCAAAACGGTATCGATAGCCGTTTTACACGTTGGCAAGCAACTTACACCGTGGGAGGCTGAATTTTATATTTTAACCCGGCGAACTGGTACTCTATGACATTCCGTTCGACCGCTTCGACGACATTTTCCGTTTCAGTAAAACTAGTTTCACTTTATAACTTTGTAATTGAAACGCAACGTGCACTTCACAAACGTAAAACATTTTTTCGCTAAATTCAAATTACATAAAATTTTAATATCAACTGCGAATTTGTTCCGCGGTTGTAAAAAGTGAAAAAAAGTTTTTCCCACTCAAGGTTGCGTGAGTGATTTAAAAGCTTTTTTTTTATTATTCGCTTTATTTTTTACTTATTTGTTTTTCCTTTACATTCGATTTGCTTTTTTTTTTCATTTTTTTTCTGGGATATTTTCAATGTGTTAGTTGGGGAATTCGAACCTGATTCGGTTTGAACGAAATTGCTTAACTAACGGTGAGTTGGTTTAATAACTCAAACGACATTTCCGGTTCGCGTTTGTTACGGTTAATAAAATTGACAGAGAACAATCTTTTTTACGACAAAAACACTAGAGCCCTGTTAGTACTTATTTATATATACATGTCTCCTCTCTTTTCTAGAATTTGACTTATGACTCGGGATCCCGTTTCGGAAAACTTCGAACAGCGCAAGAATGTGTCACGTAAAAATGTTACCCTTATTTATATTTACACCCTGGCGTAATTATTTTATATCGACGGAGTTCATGTTTTTCCGCAAAAAAAACGAAACAGCTGTTAATCCGGAAGACGTATGTGTCACGATGTACACTTTTGTGCAAAAGCTAGGTACATGAGTATATTGGTTTTTATTTGTTCCAAACATTGTGCCGTTTTTATTTTCTCCTCAATTACGTTGTGAACGTTCTGAAAATGCGTGACATAGGTTTTCGCACACATATTACATTATCGTTTTCAGTGATAATTTTTCAGTTACTGCATGTCCTTCTGCGTTAACTCGACAAAAAAAATAAAATAAAAAAAATTAACGCTTTATAAAAAATATCTCTCTGGTAATAAAAAAAGAGAAACTTTGATCAACTACTATCATTTACTATATGTATTATTTACATGTTTTATTTAAAAGTATGAAAGGTAATAATATTTCAGTACCAATCAGGTAGCTCCACGAAAAACTAAAAAATCGGGAACGCTATATGAAAATCTCTGTCGGCTATGACGATGTTAGCTAGCAATTTCATACGTACACATTTACATTAACATAATCAAATTAATCGATAATTTCCGAGCAACGAAAAGATCAGAATTTTTTTTATAAATGGCGTAAGATTATCTTGATTTTCGTAACGTAGACGCGATATAGTTTAACGATTAACATTGTGATCCGGTGTGCGACACAAGTGAACAAGAGGAGCAGTCTTCTTGGAGTTCGGCGAACGATGCGAGCAAGCCTCCTGGTTGGAATGTAATTGGCCGCAGATGTATTTAAGCATATTCTTAAATAGTTCCACTTACAATTATTTGACAACCGGGACAGCGAATTACAATTTTAGTTAGTTCGACTTTGAAATTTTCAAGGGTTCCCCACTTCGAACGGAGTCAGACGAGCATTGAAAAATCCATACATCAATTGTTAATTAAACTGAAAAATTCATCAACTAAAACTTATGTACGTATACAGAAGACGACAAGTGTTAAAAACTGTTAATAGTGAATCTAGAATTTATTCAGAAAGCAAGCTTTTTATAGTGCGCTCATTATTGGTGCGTAATAATAATTGTTTTTTTTATATCTTATCATTTTCATCATCTCTTTCGGTGAGCAGCTGTTTCCGACCATTTTACGTTGTTCTGCCTGATTTGCAGTAGGAGACGTAAATGAAGTTACCTAACGGAATATATAAAGCGAATGCAAATGTACAACGTAATGCAAAGACGAATTTTAGAGCGAAGAGGACGACCGCATTATATTCACACAAACGTTATCGGCGTGCCGATAAGATGGCGAGATGATGTGTTGTTGGAAAAATCATTTCTGGTTAACTTTTTTTCTAGGAGGGAACTTGAGGATGGAACGCAAGGAAACCACTGCAAGGCGGAGGAGATGAGGAGAAAAATTTGGTACAAAGCAGAAGAATGGATTGAAGAAACCAAGAAATTCAATTTATTTATTTGCAAGCGCGCGATTTGTTGACAATGAATCGGGTCGTGCGATTAGAGCATAGTGAGGAATAGACGGAGTTTACGCGAGATCGCACGCCGAGGACAGAAAATTAGTCCGCCTAATCTATCTGTTTGCCATCATTTCCGGGCTCAGAAGCGTTTGATCTAGAAGAGCGTGAAAAGTGAGTGAACTAAAACTCTTTTTTAATATTTAAAACTTTCCTATGTAAGAATATTAGGCAGCGTGGTAGCGTAGTAGCCAAGGTGCTTGACTACCAAATCAGAGGTGTCGTAGGTTATCGACACTTGTCTCGTTCCGGATATCCAAATAACTTCCAGGTTTATAGCTAATCTGAAATTAAATTGGGTACCAGAGAAAAGTGTGAAGGCAGATAATCCAAAAGTAGAAAGGAACTGGTCCCAGTATTCTCATCAGATCCATTAAGTCCTTAAGTGCCATTATGAAAAGCTTAACTTCACAATCCATGATACCTTGTCAATGATATATGGGGCTTACTTTACTTTATGTAAGAATATATTAGTATTAAAATATCTGGAGGTAACTGAAACGCTAATAAGGATGTTCGGCGGGAAGTTATTTTAAAGTATCCTTAATAGCAAATGGTTGAGCCGAGAAGGGGCTAACACAGAAAACCATCCGCTACCACAAAATACAGCCTTAATGTGCTAATACGGCCGTGAAATTAAAGTTTTAAGAGATTTATTAGGGAAAACTGGAATGGAGAAATGACTCTGTTTTTGGATTTTATATTCTTATTAAAAAAGTTTGTTTTTTTTCCTTTGGACACGCCAGCCAAGGGGACGTGGACCCAGAAACAATACGAAAGAAAAGAGCGTCAGTTGGATTTTGATTCGGTCAGACACAGAAAATATAAAGAAACTAATGGATGAAATGCTGGATGGCAAGGGGGAAGGACGAAATATAAGATGCACGGAAAGGAGTGTAGGTTGGGTTTCAGCAGACAAGAATATAAAATACAACGTTCGACAGAAAGGAATGGACATTTTAAAAAAATGTGATTGGCGTCGCAAACCATCGCGCTTCATCGCGGTGGAGAGGACAATTCGGAGAGGAAAGAAGGGAATAGCGAAAACTCCCAAAAGCGATTCGTAGAAATAACTGCGGAATGGGGAAGTGAAGGAAATTCAAAGAACCACGGATTAGAAGGAAGACTAGGTTGTGCAGACAGACAAAAGAAACTGACTGATTTTTTAAAATAAAAATTGATATCTAAGTTATTCTATTCCTTTTTATAACACATTTTTTCTGTACGTAACGTTCATTTCATTTTTGTTTCTACTCTACCTGTTGTGTTCTTCTTATTTCTTCGTCTTGTCATTGATACAGTATTTAAAATGAATAAAAACTTTGAGAATTTTATAAATCTTCTGTACGTACAGTATTTACTTAATTAAATTAGTCTAAATAATCAAAAGGTTTTATATCACAGCTATCGATTTCATATACAGAGTACTATTATACGTATTTATTATAAAGCAAAACAAAACAATACAGAAAATTATACAATTGCAATCGTCGATGGTCAGCTATCATTTCATAATATAAAATGGAGTGAAAATCCTCCCGACTCGCATATTACGTGGGCGGTAAGGCTCGGGATACATAAAAACTCGCGGAACAACAGGCGGCAGGTTAACCGTGTTTTCCCGTATCCGTGCACGATCAATTAACACGGATAATCGGGGTTTTACTGTATATGTATATATATATATATATATATATATATATATATATAATAAAATAAACTTTAATAACAAACAATATAGATCAATAAATTAGATAAATACCTATTTAGAAACGTTTTCGGGCATAACCCATCATCAGCTAACACTAACTTAAAGGAAACTTAAAACATACTGAAGTGAATATAGGGAATACATGTGTATATATAGTAGATGTAAAGAGGAATAAACATGGCAGGTGTAAAAATCTATAGGTTGAAAATGCTAATAATTAATATAAAATATAAAATAAAACAAGAAGACAAAAAGTTAAATTTTTATATTAAACAGTGGATTATTATTATTAGGTGTTTGGTCATTTAAAATATTATTTTTATATTTATTTATATAATAATTTTCTGCAATGTTCATATTATTACCTTTGTGATAAGTGGCCAGGATGGTTACAGTATTTTCTATTGAATTAGGTTTATGTTTATTTTTAATTAGATGTTCTGCATAGGTTGATTTTTCTATTTCATTATTATTAAATGCTTTTATATGTTCTTTATATCTGCAATTGATTTTTCGCCCTGTTTGACCAATGTATGATTTCTCACAATCAGTACAATTTATTTTATATATACCGCTATTTTCGTAAATATTATTATTTTTTAAATTTAAGGTGTTTATTTTATATTTTAAATTATTTTTAGTTTTGAATGCTACATTTAAACCTTGTTTTTTGAATAAATTGGTTAATTTGTATATGTTATTGTTTATAAATGTGAATGTTATCCATCCTTTATTGTTAGTAGCATTATTGACTCTTAATTTTTGTATATATTTTGATTTTGATTTTATTTTGTGAATTAGTTTATCTATTATTTGTTCGTCGTAACCATTATTTCTTGCCAAAGTCTTTAATATATTAATTTCTATTTGTTTTTTATTTATATTCATGGGTGTAGTTAATAATCTATTTATTGCAGTCATGAAGTAAGCATATTTATGTTGGTTTGGATGATTTGATGTTTTATGAATTATATTATCAGTGGTGGTTTGTTTTCTATAAATATTATATGTTAACTTATCCTTTGATTTTATTATAGTTATATCTAAGAAATTTATTTTGTTATTTTCTTCTTTTTCCATAGTATAATGAATATTTTTGTGAATTTTATTTAAATCATTTAGAATGTCATTTTCAGTATTACTACTATTTTCATCAAAAATTAGTAGTGTATCATCTACATATCTAATATAAGATTTAATATTGTATTTTTGTATTATATTTTCCATGTATATTTCTTCTAAATTTTGTAGAAAGATTTCACTTAAAATACCTGACAAAGGTGAGCCCATAGCTAATCCATTATTTTGTATATACATGGAGTTATTAAAATTAAAGTAATTTTGCTCTGTAACAGTTTTAATTATTTGGATTAATTGATTACAAAAAATATTATTCTTTAACTTATTTACAGATTTTTTAATTATATCTATGGTTTCATTTATAGGTATATTTGTATAAAGGTTTGTTATATCATAAGAAATTAATTTAGTTTTGTTATTAATTTTTATATTTTTTAATTTATCAAAAACATCCAATCTGTTTCTAATAGTATATTTATTATTAATTGATATATTAGTTTTTAATATTTTAGTTATTAATTTTGAGATTTTATAAGAAGGTGCACTAGTATAATTTATTAGTGGTCTTATAGGAGCATTATTTTTATGTATTTTTATTAAAGGGTTAAGAGTTGGTGCTTTTGGGTTCATATTTATTAAATATTTAGCTTCATTATTATTTATTATTATATCAGATTCTTTTATTATTTTCCTTATTTTTATTTGATATTTATTAGTGGGGTCTGTTTTTATTAATTGTATATTATTTTCTTTTAAAAAATTTTCAGTTTTTTGGATGATTTCATTTTTATTGATGATTACTAAACTGTTTCCCTTATCTGCTTTTACAATGACTGCATTGTTTTGTTTTAATTTACTATTGATATTTTTAATTGTGCTTTGTATTTTTAAATGTTCTATATTTGTTTCATTTTTCTTTAAGATATTTCTGATGGCATGAGTTGCCTCAGCTCTAATAATTGTTTGATCTTCAATTGGTAATTTTTGGATAGCAGATTCAGTTTCTATAATTAAATTTTCATATTGTTTTTTGTTATATATGTTTAAATTATATTTATAGCCCAAATTTACAGTATTAATTTCATCATTTGTTAATTGTATGTTGGTTAAGTTCATAGTTCTGGGATGAAAATTAAATTTGTTATTATCTGCAAGTTTTGGTTTTTGTTGTTTTATTAAGTTGTTTAATTTCTTATCTAAAATTAGGCGTTTTTTATTAATAAATGCTTTAATTTTTAGATCTATTTCATCTAAATATAATTTTAATATTTCAAATTTTAAGTTATTAGCTAGATATATATGTAATTTTAACATTTGAAGGTTAATTTTATTCTTTTTGTTATAAAGGAAGTTAATTTCATTTTTAATCCAAAATTTTTCAGCTTGTGATTTAGTTTTCATTGCTACATCAGATTTATTTTTTATTTTAACTATATGTAACTCGAAGTTTCGGAACTCGCTATTATAGATACGAGTCCCCCGTAATTTTTATAAAAAGGTCGCAGACATGTCGCAAACTTTATAATCAAGAATTTTTCATATTAGTCTTAGTGATAAGTATCATAATTAAATATATCATCATCCTTTAAAATATTTCATTACTATTATCTATATAGAGCCTTTACTAGTTGGCGTATTTTATTAATAATTTTTCCCACTCGAAACGTTTCATAATAAATTACTTTACACAGTATGATCCGTTGGACGTCATAAGTGGAAGAACGTGCTTTTCGAGCGTTCGGACGAGCCCGGATTTGACGATATGAATATTAGTGTTTGATTATTTCTCAAGAAATTGTCGATGATTGTAGTACTTACTTTTATTTAGTTTTATAGTCTTATAGAACATTTGCGCAAACAAATTTAATTTGCGCCGCTGCCCTACGAAAGTTTGTAAATCATTCGTAAATTCTTAATAAAGTTCGTTCTCAGCATGCGCAACCGTCATCTAATATTTCCATTTGCCAGCACTCTATTTATTATTTAGTATTAACTCGGCTTCATCAAACTTTAATTCGTCTTCCGTTACGCGCGCGACTGCCATTGCAGCACGCAGAAAATTTCTGCATTCTTTTGCGTACGATTTTAAAATAGAATTGAGTCAGTTAAAATTAAACTGCGCTTTTTCCTCGGCTTTTTTTTCGTTTTTTTGTTTTTTTAACTTCCACATCGCACCGCAGTTAAAATTTCCTTCAAAATATGTGCAGTTGAATTCGCGTTGTCGCTTTCAGCGCATTCTAACGAATTCGTCGAAATCGTCTTTCCACAAGTTTACTCTTACGTTAACCTGGTGTTTCTTACAAAATGATAGTGTTTTCTCCCGCGAAACTAGAACTAATTGACTTTGATTAGATTAACTCAGAACGATGTTCTTGTTTTGTTTTTGCATTTCGCGCGATGTAAACAGTCAAGTTAGCCCCAATGATGAAATTTCAAAATCAAAAATTTATCCTAAACAAATTGCGTTCGTTTTGCGCCGAAAATTAGAAACCTCGCGCTGTACCATAACACGGAGCGTATTAATTACAATCTAGCTGGGGTAGGCCAGCCTGACGATAGGTCTATATGGGAATTTGACGAAAATTTTTAAAGAAACGATTTTGCCCGCAGATAACAATAGTTTTGTGCCGAATTACGTTGATAAGGGAAAAATTTTCTTCGGTGTCGAACCAGCATTAATACAAACTGAGCTATGTGGCTCCTAACCTTGTCTACTGTCTAAATTTGAAAATGGAAAAAAATTAATTCTATCCGCCGGGTAATTGTGTTAATAATAATAAGAAATTCCGTGCAACACGTTTAAATGTTTTCAAAAAGACGTTATAGCTTGACAAAACTTCTCTGAAATTACGAAATTTTCAAAATTGTACCCACAGGTCGTATTCGTTTCCTGTCGAATTGTTTCCCGACCATACCACATGTCTTAATTGTTTAAGTTTTCCAATTTACTTGAAAATGTTAAAATTCCACTGAAGAATAATTTTTGCACTTGATAATAAGTTTCGTGATATACATACTAATTCAATAACGGCCACTTGATCTTGAAATAAAAATAAAAAAATATGATGAACTAAAAAATTAACTGCATTCTATGAAATCCTTTTCGTTTAAGCTAACATTACGTTTATCATAAGTATTTTTCTGTCGTAAACCGCACTATATTATAAATGTAAACAATTTTTTTAAATTGACCGTTAACATTCGATTACTGATGTTATATATTAAACGAACGATCACAATTCACAAAAATGTATAACATTATCTTTACTGTAAAACGCATTAAAAAATGAACAACTGACATATACATATATAAAAAAAACAATAAATATAATAAATTAGTCTGACATATGTCGAAAACAATTGGCGAAACCGGTCGAACTAATTTATTATATTTATTGTTTTTTATATATACATATATATGTCAGTTGTTCATTTTTTAATGTGTTTTACAGTATAGATAATGTTATACATTTTTGTGAATTGTGATCGTTTGTTTAATATAAAAAATATATAACATCAGTAATCGAATGTTAACGGTCAATTTTAAAAAATTGTTTACATTTATATTATGTTTATCGCTTTTTATCGTATGGGAAGCGGATTTAGATAAGGACATTTAGCCACCGAATGTAGGATTAACAATGATTATAAAGCAAATTCGAGTACGGATGAAATCCAGAGAAAGAGCTTTGTAAATTTAACGATGTCACTACCAATCACAGCCTGCTCAGGGCGCGTCCCTGAGCACTCTCCACCATTTAAAGTAGTAAACGTAACCAAGATGTAGACAGTTAAAGTGGAAGCGGTCTGGAACTAACATTAACTCATCTGCGTGATGAAATTAATAAAACAAGAAAAGTTCATTCGGTGAAGGCGTACAGGATGAAATATGCACTCCACCATTAAATGACAAATCATAGCAATTATTCGACTAGGTAAGTAGTGGCACAACTTTTTTTTTTTTTTTTTTTTTTTTTTTGGTTATCAATACAGTTGCAATCTCTGGATACGATCTTTTTTTAGAGATCTTCAAATTTTTCATAAGCAATCGTCAAGTTAGCCCCCCAGTTCAATGTCTGCTAATACTTCATGGTTCGGCACCGATCTATTGCTGTCTACAAATGTAATGTTTTCAAAAATCTTCAAATTTTTGCTGGAACAATGTCTAGAAGTGTAATATTTTCAAAAATCTTAAAATTTTAGGGGGGCAGTTGTCAAGTTAGCCCTTCGGCCAAATTTTTGCTAATACTCTGTTATAGTGCGGCACAAAAGAGTGATTAACTCGACATCGTTAATATAAACGCACTATGAACTGTTTAAAAAGCAAGATGAATAATTTTAAAAACCAAACACAGTGGATTGCTTAGAATGATTGGACCAGCACATGCGGTTCACAAGTTCGAAAACTAACGGCGCGATATTAAAATAATAAACAATCGCCAATGGTCAAGTGAAGGAAATGACAAGCCACCATGTACACACTATTCTATGCACGCTAGAGTTGGCGTATTATATAGACAGGCACACTTAGTATTTGTATGACCAAACATTCACAATATCAACATGAAGTCTTAACGTGTACATCCGCTTTTTCAATACAACAATTATTGTGAACTCTAGATCTGTACCACTATATAAGTCGGTAGTAACGATGCTTGATGCCAAATGGTATGATTTAGAATATATGCGCATATGTGTATATATATTTATATATACATACATACATATGTATATATATATGTGTATATATATTTATACATACATATATACATATGTATATATATATATATATATATATATATATATATATATATATATATATATATTTATATATATATATATACATATGTGTATATATATATATATATTTATATATACATATATACATATGTATACATATATATATATATATATATATATATATATATATATCTATGTTAATTACAACGTAATTCTTAGGCTACCCCCCATTCGAAAAAATGTCCCAATTTTATGTAACGCTAAATGTTCCAAAAAAATGTTCCAAAAAATGTCCCAATTTTATGTAACGTTTGTCATATTTTATAGGATTTTTGTTATTGTTATTTAAAAAATGTCACAATTTTATGTAATGAAATATGTAACGAAAAATGTAACGAAAAAATGTCTTAATTTTATATAACGGAAGTTAAATGTTAGAATAGGATTTTTGTGGTTATGTTATTTTTTGTGTGTGTTGATGCCAGTAAGAATTACATTGTAAATTTTGATCATTTTATACAAAGTATAGAAGAGAAAGAGACAGAAATGAAAGCAAGAGGGGTCGAGGGGCACAGCCCCTTGCGAGGCCAAAATGGCCGAGTTTATATATATATATATATAAATTACAACGTAATTCTTAGGCTCCCCCCCCCCCCCTTGGAAAAAATGTCCCAAAAAATGTCCCAGAAAAATGTCCAAATTTTATGTAACGTTTGTCATATTTTATGGGATTTTTGTTATTGTTATTTAAAAAATGTCACAATTTTATGTAACGAAATATGTAACGAAAAATGTGATGAAACAATATCTTAATTTTCTGTAATGAAAGTTAAATGTTAGGATAGGATTTTCGTGATTATGTTATTTTTTTTGTGTTGATGCCAGTAAGAATTACGTTGTAAATTTTGATAATTTTATACAAAGTATAGAAGAGAAAGAGACATAAATAAAAGCAAGAGGGGACAAGGAGCACAGCTCCTTGTGAGGCCAAAATAGTCGAGTTTATATATGTATATATAATAGATGTATACATATACTAGCTGTTACCTGCGGCTTTGCTCGTCTATTTATGATCTTTTTAAATAGATTTTCTTCAATCATTAAAAAATAATTTGCACGCTTTTAGTAAATTATATATGGGAACATGATACAAAATTACATTTGGGAAACATATCTGTACTGAAAATTGATGTATTTTTTGGAAAGTTTTCAACCTCGTTTTGTGCGTTAAAGTCAGAATTTAAAACAAAAAAAAAAACTTTTTTATTTAACATTTTTGGTGTATGGGAAATGTTTATACGGAATTTAAATTATCTACCGTTGTAGATGGTTCCGGTTGTAGTGTGATTATTAGTTTACCCTTTTCTTCGCTCGCAGAAAATATAAGCTGAAGTGGAGGCAAAAATTTCGGTTCATTAATATTAACTTATAGCAGCATAGCTGATAGGCAATATACTCCGCAAGCATAATATCGTTGACGCAGGCGGTAGAACTAGCGGCAACGGCAGTGCGGGATTTAAACGGATAGCGGAGAGAACGTATAATAATTCGGGGAACTCGCGACTTCGATAATTTAACGAGAAACACATCTAAGACGGACGAGTTTCAGCATTCAAAACGATACGACAACGTCGATATAGAAATTTAAACGACACTCGCGAGAATTATTATTATCACGCTGCGTGAAATAATAACGTAGTCAGACGTAACCAGTTCGTAAAGGAGATTGAAAGAGATTACGCCGAGACGTGGTAAGCGGAGCACGCAGCGCAAGACAAACGTTAATTACAGGGAGATTAGTAAGATTTAATGTAATTAGTTTTGAATTATGCGAACGCGGCAAAACCGAGAATTAAGTGCGCGCTAATTAAATAGTCGCCAGAGTGACGAATTGTATTGAGAGGACTTTTAAAAATTACAAATTTAGTAGTGCTTCTAAAATAATTACAAAGTTTCTCCTCGAAATTCAACGTATTCGCACATTTAACTTTTCCGAAATGATTATGTTTAGCCACATCGGAAACTCGGCGCACAGGTAAACAGGACATGTCACCGAGCCGATGTAAGTAGCACTGTCATCTGAAGGTAAACAAAAAGTCGCAGACGAAAAGACCAGTATGAATTTATTAGGTGAGCAACTCTATAAAGGCCGTCCGAAGTCTAAAAAGGAAAACAGCCTATGCAAATAAATACAAGAGATACGCAGCGCGGTAAGTGATAGTTTTTCCGGGCGATTTTTAATTTATAGTTCATCTTTCTGCATATTAAAAGTGTCACGAAAAAAAATTGCGCAGCCCATTGCAAGAAGAAATAAAATATCAGACCGAGAGAAATCGGAGAAAAATAAATAATACGCCGAAGTGCCAAAGACAACTTTAGTCGAAGCCTCGCTGTTCCGACAGGTGTCGAGTTTCTTGCTCACGTGAGCTCAACTACATCGGACAGACAAACCATCGACATACAGCCCACTCGAATGATCTGCACCAATTTATGAGTCATATCGCTTGGTTCAAAAGCAGCGACACATTTGAAAATTCACGATATTAAAAAAAAAAAAAAACACCCCCGTCAAGGAAGGTACGGAGACAAAAAGAATTTCGATCGCGATGATGACGAGAAAGCCTGTAATTGGCCAGTTTGTATATAACTATCATAACTTTAGCATATTTTCCCATTTTGGATTCATTACGAGTTGCTTTTGTTTCGGACACATCGTTTAATCGGAATTTTACTTAATTTTTACTCTTATTCCGTGGTCTTTGCGCGTTCTATTTACGACTAAGTCTAGATCTGTGCTGTTCAATGTACGACCGCTCGGTTTACTTTAGAGTATATTATTTCGTCATCAGTGTCGGGGTTATTTACGGGTTTTTCTTTTTTCATTTATATTTACAAATTCTTCAAGATAACCATCTTTTCAGTTACGTATAATAAATACACATCATAATGTACGTGTTTATTTTTAATAATTTTTTATTATTATTAATAATCGATCGGCGTTACAGTAATTTGTTTTAAGTATAATTAAAAAGAAGCGTAAAGAATTCTATTGATATCGGGCAGCAAAAGTTTGTTGTTTTTTTGTTTTTTTTTTATATTATAAATGGGTTTGTCAGCAAGGACATTTTAGCCGAAGAAATGGGAAGAAGGAGCAATAAATTTCAATTTTTATACGTTTAAGGACAGAGGATAAAAATTCTTTAAGAGCAGGAATAACCGAAACAGCAGGAAATGAGAGAATACAAGCAGCACCGATAAGGAAAGTAGAGGGATATCAAGTTTTAAATAAAAGGACGCCTGTTCATTAGGAAAGGTCGAACATTCGAATGAAATGTGATCAGCATCATAAAGAAAAGATACGGAAGGGGGGTGAAAAGAACAAAATGGAGTAGATGCAGGTGAAAGCCGAGAAAATGATGCAGGAAAGAGAATTAAAGCGAAGGCGACAAATAGCAGAGATTGTAGAGCGTTTAAGAAAGAGAAAGAATCAAGAAAACAATGGGGATTAAGTTAAAGAGATGGCCGAATAGAGAGTTTAAATAGAGGCAAGATTAGAAAATGAAGAAGAATAAGAGTTGAGCCACAGTTAAGAACGAGTCATTTAAAGAGACGGGCAAATTATAAACTGAAAGTGTTCCCAAAAATGTGCCTCTGAAAATGGAAGAGCTGGTTAATGAATATCCACTAATTCAATACACTTAATGCACAAATGGCCAGGAATCCACAAAATATCTATCTCGATCGAATGGGGGAGGTAAAGATCATGAATGCGAAAGCGTATGAGAAGTATTACATAATCGGAAAAGGTAGAAGAAAGATTGGATGTGATATAAAGCACTTTTAGAATCAAAGATTATGAGCAATTAATGGGGAAAAGCAGCGATGAGAAAGGAAAGAGACAGCGTGTAGAATAGTCATAGATTCTGTATAGAAAATCGAATGAAAAAAGGGAAGCTTAAAAGATTCAGAATGGTTCAAGGTTAGACAAAAAAGAAGGCAAAACCAACTCCGCTTGGAATTGTTTTGTACCATAAACAACTATAGTTCATTTGTTTGTTTTTTTTTTTATAATTTTACTTTTCCCAAATACTGAAAAACTTTTTTGCCTTTTAAATACCCTTATTCCGTGCCCAGTACTAATAACAACGTCACGCTCGCGCTGACGGCAACTGGAAAAAAACCCTTACGAACTGTGGAGTGTTTTTCTCTCGTAAAATTTTTATGGAATAGGTGATTTTAATTGAATCTGCATGACTTACTTTTTACGGATGCGATATTATACATCGGAAAAAAAAAAAAAAAACCCGCTAACTAGTAACAAAAACACGGAAGAAAAAACGCGAATACCTTATGAACTCGGCTAAAAAAATCATAATTTTTTTGCAACCCTGTAATAATATTTTGTTTGTCTGTTTAACAATCGCCTTTTTATTCTTCTCCGTTTATCTGTGCTTCTTGCCTGATTCTGTTAGTTATTTTTTATTCTATATCCGTAAACCTTTAAGAATGTAAATTTATTATCTCTTTCTTTCCATTTTTTGAGTTAATGTTCTTGTTGACAAATCCGTTACAAAAAAAAAAAAAAAAAACAATAATAAAAAAAACCGTAACTGAATTTTCTCATTACATAATCGTTAATATTAATGACCACGTCGATCCTACGTTGAGGATAATAAGAATATTCTGTTTCCGTATCACATTTAATTGTCACGTTTTCGCGTTATATCTTTATAGAACACTTACTTAAGTAATGGAAGGCTCGACTAAAAAAGGTGTGACGTTGAAACGATAAATTCATGATACTCGAAACCGTTTCATTGTAGCGCGATTGCAGTTCGGGTCAGCTTAATAATTTTTTCCGTATTAGCTAATTTTTTCTTATAGTAATACAAGTTAAATTATTTTTCAGGAACTTCAAAGAATTCAAAATCACTCTCTAAGAATAATCCGCGATACACCAACATCAACTCCATAGGCATGATCAGCTAAAAATGCCATACATTCAAGAAATAATTACAAAGCGCACGCGGACATTTTTTGACGCATGCCGAACATCATGATTACCAAACACACTGAAGTATAGATACAACAAGTACAAGGCAATTTAAAAGTAAACCTATTTTATTATTCGAACAAAATATCGTGTTTCTAATTCACCGATAACGGACGAACTGGAAGGGTAAGACACTGAAATTATCCTAAAGTTTTAATTTTTTTTGTATTCACTAATAATGTATTAGGTTTTGATTCTGAAAAGAAATGATGGTGACTTGAGCGTAAAACTTTTCTTTAGCCACACTTATTTCACGAATTTATCGATTTATTAACATCTTTTCCAATTTAGCGTAATTGCGACTTTTTAAACGTCTTGTAAATGAGCAAGTTTGAGCACAAAATAGACGGAGTAACACGTTCTAAGAAATAAAACATTATAGGCAAAGCAAAGTGAGTAGAAGGCAATTACGTTCATTGAAAACTGGGATCCGGTGAATTCTGGTATTTATTTCAGGCGTATACGTGTCGTTGTAATTAATGATTTATTTCAACGCTGTGCGTTTTTTCTTTTTGCAACAGCATTCGATACGATAACATTCAGTGTCGGTCCACCCAGATTTACGCGCCCAGAATTATTTCGTCCATTTTATGGTTAGTACACACCTTCACCGAATGCACTGATTATTGTTATTGGGAAAACGGTGTGCCACCGAGGTTTTCCTTGGACCGAAACTAGTTGAAGAGAATTAAAAGTTGTTGTTTTTAATTAGTTAATTTATTAGCGGGAAATGAAAACAAAACAGCAGTTAAATTAGACGATTTTTGTTGTTTTCTGTACATTCTAAAATTAACAGTAGTTAAAAGAGGGAACATTTGCGGAATTTCTGAAAATTATCAGCGGACTTTGTTAAATTTAATTAGAAAATGTAACAAATTTTGTGGGGAATGCCAAAAACTAAATAATAATTTAAGGCGGTGAGAATGTTTGGTAATGGATGTCGACACCAGTAGGCTTCCGTTAGTGCTGATTGTGTAATTTTATTATAAAAATCATTATTTTGTTCAATCCGCCTTTACCGTCTTCGATTAATAAAATTCTCTGACGCGACATCGAAGTACTATTAACGGCAATTTACCTTTTATCTCGGCATGCCAGCTCGGCTTTTTAGAATTATTTAAACGGCATCTCGCCTCACCCGGCATGTCGAGTTTATCGACTTTTTTTTTTTAAAGAACTCTCGACTTCGAATACGACGTGAATAGTAAAAATTTAAACTGGTTCTTATTGGTTACTCCGACGCAACCAGAACCAATCACGTTGTATGGCAAGCCGCTCGTTCATATATTTATACTTCCAGATTTTCACTCCTCAAGTCAGTCACGTTCTGGATTTTTGAGGAAAAAAAATTTGCGTCATTAAAGCGGTACCAATCGGCGGTTACCTAGCGCTCCATAAATCAACAGCTCCTCGTTTTAGAGCCACGTGCCACTAACCAATTAGCCGGTCGCCACGCTCATTCTGTGGCGTGCGCCACATTAGTAGGTCCCACACAGCCGTACTCCTGATTTTAGGCAGCGCGGAAGTGCTACATAACGAGAATACCACTCCTCATGCGGGTCGCTTGTCGGGTAGCAGCGCTATCCCTACTGTAGATCTCATCAGCATTTTCAGCTGCTTGGTCATCAGTTGTTCCTGTAAGCTAGCACCGTCGTTGCTGCAGATTTATCTTGCTCAGCTCTATACATCGAATTAATGACAGCATTGCAAGGTGATATTTCTGTTTTTACTGTCCGAGAAAGGAACTGGCCCCCCTTCTTCCATTAGTGCCGTTGGGTTTAGTACATTGTGAACTTTCACAATACACGACGCCCTGTTAAAGGGTACAGGACTTACTTTACTTTGCTTTACTTTACCGTCCGGAAATATTTCTGTATATGAATTAGGGAATACATTTTTTTTCAAATTTAATTCAATTATTTGGCGTGGTCGAGTCAGTGCGTGCATTAACTTGGTCATGCACATGCTACTACAGCAATTTGCTATTTCTAGATCGAGTCTCAAAAATTTGAGTCTAGGGATGCTTAACACGAGTGTAATTTGTTGATATTTTTTCGTATACAAAACCAATTAAAATTTCAAGGTACCGACTGGAAACCAAAATTTAGCAGCATTATCGAAATGTGCGCATTACATAAGTTAAAGTAATCACTCTGCGCAGCATAGTTTTTCTTTGAAGAAATTCAAACTAGGCCACCTAAAATCAACCATCACGATAACCCTATTAGGAACAGTTAATATTTTCATTTTTTGCTCACCCAGTTTTTATCGTGTGCGTTCTTATTGCTATTAATATTTCCGCGTATTTTGTTTATTTAAGCATTTGTTTTTTTTTTTGCATAATTTATTTTAGTTTATATTTATTAATGAAGCATTTCGTTGCTGAAATAATTACACTAATCATTCGACGGTTTCGCAGACGTGGTGTTGGTTTAAAACCGTTGAAATATCAACACGATAAGCAAACTCGCATTAAGAGCACTGAAAACGAACTGGCAGATTTCCCGCCGATATTTAGAAGGAACCATAGAGCCGCATTTCACACTCCGATATATGCGTTTATTCTTTTAAATGCGACGCGAATTAATCGCAGTTATTTCTGGTTTAGGATGTCGTTAGCAGTAATAAAATGCAGAGAAATTTCTAACGGCCACTTAACAGTTTCAGTCTAGTTATGTATGCGCAAAGT
Organism: Icerya purchasi; assembly: GCA_039619475.1. Classification (NCBI taxonomy): domain Eukaryota; kingdom Metazoa; phylum Arthropoda; class Insecta; order Hemiptera; family Monophlebidae; genus Icerya; species Icerya purchasi. The sequence goes on along the minus strand of CM077116.1, from coordinate 91,848,413 downwards.
GTGACTTTAAAATGTGTGTACCCTTTTCTCATTCGAAATCTTCTTTCGTGTTACTCTATTACTAGCAGCAGGACTTTCAGCAAGAAGCGTTATGGTACGTTCGTGGTTCGAGTCATAATTCCCGTTCGAAGCGTGACACATTAAGAAAATACCACAGTTCTTAATGTCTTCCCTGTAACGATCAAGCTTCACGACTTCTTGCTCTACGATGACATTTATTTAACATATTACATTGTCTTTAAAATTACACGCTCTACGGGGCATTTTTTTGTAGGAATTTTAAATCATATATACCTTAAAATAGCGCCAGCAACTGCACATTAAGAAATTTTTTTTATTACCTTATCCATTTTTAATGTGGAATAAAAGCTGTTTTGCACTAGACCATTACAACCATTCCGTTTATTTTGATCGTTACTTTTAACACTTGGCTATCAATAATGCAAATTTTTAGATAGGTGCACTCTTGATTCGAGAGAGTCGACTGTAAGTTTACTTACACTCGGAGCCCGTTAGAGGCAATTTACATAAGAAGGAGTTGATTTTTTATAATTGTCTCTGAGTTGAAATCGTACGTCAATAAAAAAAAAGAATTCAACTCTGATTTTTTTAGAAGTGGCAAACTTCAAAAAAAAATTAACCGCTACTTTAATATAGACGAGTCCACTCTAAATTCTGAAAGAAGTAAGCAGCTTCTGATTCCTTATCACCAATAGTAGTAGTGTAAACATTTTATTGCAATGTAATGTCAATATATTTTACTCTTTTTAGCTCACATTGTTTGTTGCTGTCATTTATTTAACAAGTATTATTGCTTGCTGCAGCTGTTTCGTTTGTAGAAGTCACATTTCAGGCCTATTAATATTATGGCTAACTTCGTTTCATAGCATAGCTACAATGTGTCTGTACATCGATTTGTCCACTGAAAGAAACATAAAAATATCCTCATTAGATAAAATGGCGGTGTAATTGGGTGTTAGTGTCAATTAAATTCGGTAGAAAGACGGTGGTGTCAAAAGATTCATCTTATTCTTTGTCAGCGGAGAGTAGCTATTTTATTGCGGTGCAAGAGTAAAACGACCAGATTTTTTGCTCTATGCTAGTAGGGGTACTTGTTGCGGCTTCGAAAAATTATTTTGTAAAAGTAACAGAAAATCGGACATCGATTCTACTCTAAGAAAGTTAATTTGCTCCTATTCAGCCAGCACTACAATCATCATGTACTACAAGTTTAAAAGTCACTCAACTGCGTTAAAAATTATCTGTATGTACTATTTGATTAATATTAGTAGTGAAGCAGTGTAGGTTCGGTGCGAGGGTAACATAAAAAACATGTACGAACGACAGAAACCAACTTCATTTCTGATCACTCTTTCTCCTCAAAGCCATGTGAGTCTAACTAAATTTTTAAACTTAACCCTTAATGTTTTCTTTACATTGACTTTTTGACTAGTTTTTTTCTCTTTTGTAATAGCGCAAATATTGTTTACAAAATGTCTGCAGCATCTACGTAACATGATATTACCGTCAAAAATAATTCCATAAAATATTAGATCTTGATTGGTCGAGTAAAAGGGGACATGGTCAACTAAGTACTCAAGATTAATCGGTGTCCCGGAATATAGGTTTCCACACCACTAATATTTTTGTTAAATATTTAAATGATAAAATCAATAAAGTATTTTACATACTATTAAAACTTCAACCAAATATTGAAGGTGTTAAAAATATAAGGGGAGATCTATAATGTATAAGGGTATTGTGCAATCTATCTATAATTACGGTGCAAGTACATATCTATTAAAATTAAATAAATTAGCGTTCAAATCGATTATAAGTAAACAAAGAAAAATACTGCTCAACGTTGGCTCATTATATAGAATTGTGTCGACAGCTGCGGCTCCAGTGTTCACCGGTCTCTACCCCCTATAGAGATTTATGCTTGTTGTTCAAGGCGACGTTAACATCTGAATTTAGGATGTACAGGTCAGATCGAATTAATAAAGCTCTAGTTGCTGACCTTTTTGCTTAGTTCTATGAAACGAGCGTAATATATGATGGGGTTTTGCAGATGTTTAAAAGTTTTAAAAAATATATTAACACATTGGTCAACAACGTATGGCAGGATCGTTGGAACAATCGAACTACTGGTAGACAAACGTGCCTGTTTTTTTCTGATACAAAAGTAAGGCTTGGTTTAAAAAATTTGCACATTAACTACTTCACCAGTCAGTCTCTTTCCGATTAAGGATCATTTTTGTCTCTCTATAAGAAAATACATAACATTGTCAGAGATGACAGTTGTGTATTTTGCGACATGAATGTAGTGGATTCGGCCTTCCATGCCTTGTTTCAGTGCACCTACTTAATTTATGTTCGAAAAAAATATAGTATTCACGATAGGCAAATTAATGGTGATTCTAGTATTAATAAGTCAAATTTTAAATCTGTAATAAAATTCTTAAAATGAGCCATGTGGTTCAGAAATAAAAATGGTCCCTAATTATTGCTAAGAATATTGCACATATCGCGACTATGCCTTATCGGCATCGTGGTTGCAAAATAAAAAAAAATAAAAAACAAAAAAACTACTAATATTTTATTTTATTTATTTATTTTTTGATAAAATATATTCATATGGTTTACGGTTTTTATACTTCATAGTTAATAGGCAGTATAACATTTATGGCTCCACTGGCGTTATGTAAACTATTATATAGATAATCTACATAACATTAATGAGACCATGTCTTACGGCGGAGATTATAAGAAAATCTTGTAACGGTTTTGTGTTATAGATGTTGTAACATAAATGGTTGCGCGAACGGTAAATATTATTATATTTTAAATGATGCAGGCAATCGAAATTACATTTCTGCGAGTATTATAGAAGAACTATCATCTGGGGTTCTAAAGAGCTTTTCCGCTGGGCATAGTTTGAAAGAACAAATTATATGTAAAATATTTGTAATATATAGAATTTTTAGATTATTATTATTATTTTTTTTTTTTTAGTAGTCAGTATTTAATGTTGTAAAATAACGTCTAGATGTAAAAATTGTTCTAATAAAAAACTACAAGTATTTTACCGATGAACTGTAAAACCATGTGTTCTTACAGACTCGAACTTTAGAGATGAGCCCAGAAACTGCAATCATGACAAGATTCAGGCAAGACGAATAGTATCACCTCGCGTGTTTTCACTGGTGGTTTTATTGGTACTCGCATAATGACTGTACTCCGAAAGGCCTTAAGATGTGAAATTCACAGACAAAGTCATTCGAAACTTTACTGAACAACACACGTTGTAGCTTTACCATTTGGTACAGAGAAATGACTCCGCGCTTGTAGTATTCAAGTAGATACATTTGGTCGTAAGATTAAGTATTTTGTCGGTTAATAGAATTTCTCACTCGAATAATTTAAGACTGGAACCGCTCATAAAAAGAAAATAAAAAAGAAACCCCATTAAAAAAACATATCAGAAACCATTACAAATTTTTAAACGAAAAAAAGAGTGTATTCTTAATTATCGACTAAATAAGTGGAAATTAGTTTTTTTTATCTTTGGCACGAACGGAAGGAATTAAGAAAAAGTCAAAATTAGTTAAACGGGCGAACTATTAAAACGAGGAAAAATGCGTTAAAAGTCTGTAAAAGAAGTTTAATACTCGTTTTTCAATAATTACCATTAATAAATTACTAATATTTATTTTATTAGTAAAAAAAAAAGTTGAAATCATCGATGACTATTAATATATTTTATAATAGTACTGAAATTAATAATTAATATGTAACCCCATACACGCCGGCTTTAAAAAAGAAAAATCGTTAAATTCTTAACATATATTTTGCGAATTGCTCAATTTTCTGTTTCACATTGTTTACGATAATTTATATTAATATTAATCGATAGCTCAGTTGTTTCGATTCAATTGTCATTATTGTGATTTAGTAATCCCTTACTTTATTTTTTGACCTCCTTATCCGAGATATTTTACCAATTTCCGATGTAATCCTTTTTAGGGATTTCATTTGTATTTCGGTAAGATAAGTTTATCAGAAGTAACACATCCTCATTTCCGGTACTGGATAGAGTATCATTATTCCTTTTTTCACAAAAGAAATTAACAGATTAGCAGACTACCGGTAAAAGAGTCCACAGTTCAAATATTTTCCACGATTTTAAAGTTACCAGTTAAATGTATAACGTAAATAAATTACACGAGGGAATTATTTAAATATACAATCAAACGTACGAAGCCGTAGGTAGCATAAAATTATATATTTTTTTTTTTTTTTTCGGGCGCGTCAGCGGCATTGACCCAACAACAACAGAAATTAAGGAAGGGGTTAAATAAAAAGACGATTAGAAATAGAGCTTAGGAAAGATTGGAGTACAGGGATTATATCTGGAGATGGAAAGGAAAGGACAAAAGAAGAATTATACGGAGCAGGAAGACCCAGTGCCAAGATTTTCGAGTACAAAACAGAGCGCTCGGAATCAAGGGCAGGGCATTCAAAGAAGATGTGGTTTGCATCACATATGAGAGGAGAGATGGAATTATGAAGGGGACAATCGGGAGAAGGGGACAGGGAAAAACGAAAACGTGAAGAGGGTAGAAGTGAGTGATTAATACGCAGTCTGATTAAGGAAATGATCGCGGAGCGTTGATAAGAATAGGATTGAAACCACGGCTGGGAAGAGGGAACCGGTTGAATTTGAAGATAATGAGAGGCGGGATTAGAAAATAGGGAAGGATAGATGTCCGACCATAGTCGGGAATGATTAGCTGAGGAAAGAAGGAGGATGTCCGAGGTAGGAATTTTGCAGAATAAAGGACCATCGAAAGTCCGCTAACTCGTTGCCCTCGATGCCAGAGTGACTAGGAACCCACAAAAGGTCAATAGTAATGGAACGGGATGAAAGTAAATTGGATATAAGAAAACGAATTAAAAGAATGATAGAATTGGAGGAATGAGAGGGAGGAGAAGAGATGGCTTGAAGAACACTTTTGGAATCGGAGACAATCAGACATTTACTGATCTCTCTTATGGATGGAATGAACGAGACTGTGCGTAAAATGGCGATAGACTCCGCTGTGAAGATAGAACAGAAGGAAGGGAGCTTGAAGGACTCAGAGTGATTAAGTGAGAGGGAGGTAAACGCGCCGCCCACCCCATTTTCGTTTTTAGAACCGTCAGTGAAGAATGTTATATAAGAAGGGAAAGATGTGTCCAGCATGTGGAGGAATTCGGCTTGGATTGAAGAATGTGCGGTAGAGCTGGTTTGGAGAGGGAGAGAGAAGAGATTAATAGTCTGCCAAATCCTGGAAAAGTCATGGGAAAAGTAAGAAAGCTTGGAATAAGAAAAGACATAAGGCGAAAAATTGGAGACTCGAGCTGCTACGAGAGAAAGGATTGGGATTTTGTGAGGAGCAAATCGCCATTGGTTTTTAATACTAAGATAGGAAGAGATAAGATTAGATGAGGACACAGAAAGCCGTTTAATTAGAAAATTATAACCAAGCTGCGATCTGCGGATAGACAGTGGTTGCATAGCAGATTCAGAGAGGATAGCAGGAATGGGAAAAGATTTTAGCGCTCCAATGCACAACCGAAGGCAGCAGTTTTGAACTTTGTCCAGTTTGGTGAGGAGAGATTTAGAGGAGTTTCCATAGATGAAGGAGCAGTAATCGATTCTGGAACGAATTATAGCCTTGTAAAGGATTAGGAGAATGGAAGGGTCACCACCCCATTTGGATGGCGAAAGGGCTTTCAGGAGATTGAGTCTTCTGAGGGAAGAATTGTAGAGATAGTTGATGTGTTCATAGAAAGTGAGTCGGCTGTTGAGAATAACACCAAGATAGCAGAAAGAGCTGACGAGCGGAATCGGAATGTTAGATGAAATAATATTTACCAAAGCTTGATTGTAGGGGCGGAGGGAGAACACCATAGAAGAGGACTTAGAAGGAGAGAGAGAGAGGTGAATTGAGGCGAGGGAGATACTAAGGATAGATAAAGAGTTATTGATCTCTTCGTTGGCGGCGGCCACATCATTACAACTGGAGCAGATGAGGATATCGTCTGCGAAAAGGAGAGAGGAGGAAATTGTAGGGAGGGAAGCAATATTAAGGAGATAGATATTGAAAAGAGTGGGGCTAAGACATGATCCCTGAGGAAGTCCCCGGTGGATGCATCTGGAAATGACACGGGAGGGAGTAGAGAGGAAGAGGGATCTATTTTGGAACAAGTTTAGGATCAGAAAGATGAAATTAGATGGAACGTTAAGCCCAAGAAGCTTGGCGCATAGAGTAGGAAGGTGGACATTATCAAACGCAGAGGAGACGTCAACAAATGTAGCAACAGTGAATTTTCTTTCTATGAAAGCTTTGTAGACGTCTGATAGGAAAAGACTGATGCAGTCGACCGGGCCCAACCCCGGGCGAAAGCCAAACATATTGTAAGGAATTAGATCATTGTGCTCCAGCCACCAGACGAGTCGATTGTTCACCATACCTTCAAACAGTTTACGAAGACAGGAGGCTAAAGAAATAGGACGGAACGTAGATTGATTTTTTTTAGGTATAGGGATGATAACAAAGTCATTCCAGGATTTAGGTGTAGATCCGGAGAGTAGGAAGGAGTTAAAGATATTCAAAAGAAAATGCAAAGAAAGCGTGGAGAGGTTTTTAAGTATAAGGAACGATATACCATCTAAACCTGGTGAGGAGTTGGAGGATTTATTAAGGATAGATAGTAGCTCATCATAACGGAAAGGAAGAGATAAGAAGTGAGACTCTGAGTTGTGTGTAAGAACAGGAAGCGAGATTTCCTCAAGGGAAGGAGCGTAGGCGGGCGCGATAGAATCTAGAAAGGAAAGGAGATTTTGCAGTGCGGGAGAGGGATGTACCGGGCGCTTGGAAATGGGAGAAGTAAAAGCCTTAGCCATCTTCCAAATCTGCGAAAAGGGCGTGTCTTTAGAAAAAGCGGAACAAAATTGTTTCCAAGAATTTCTCTTAGCCGCTTTAAGAACAAAGCGAGCCCTCGCATTGGCTTCTTTGTGAGCAAGAAAGTTGGACATTGAGGACCGCGAACGAAATGATTTGAATGTAACAGTACTTTGTTTGAAAGCCTGTTTACACTCTTCGTTCCACCAGAGTGAGGAAGCAGAGGGCGCTTTTCGGTGATGATTATTGGGAACAAGCGGAGAGGATGAAGAAAGGGACGAATGAAGGGATTGAGTGAACAAGTTGTATTGGGCTATAGGATCAGAATTCGCCAGGATATGAGGGAGAGAATCGTCCATCAATGAACGAAATTTGGTCCAATCAGTTTTGGAAAGAATCCATCGAGAGGAATGGAGAGGCTTGGATTGGGTAGGAGGAGAGACGTCATTAAGGGATAGGAGAATGGGAACATGGTCACTACCAAAAGTGCCATCAAGTGTTCTCCAGGAGCATTTAGGAGCTATATCGGGAGAGGTAAAGAAGAGGTCCACTGAACTTGAGGAGAAAGCGTTTTTAAAGTAGGTGGGAGAATGATCGTTGAGGAGGAAGAGGTTATGATTCAGGATAAAGTCTTCCAGCACAGAGCCGTTGGAGTTGTAACGAGTGCAGCCCCAAAGGGGAGAATGAGCGTTCCAACCTCCACCAATGACGTATGGTTCTGATAGGGTTGTAAGGAATGAGGAAAGCGCAATATTGAAGAGACTAGAGGTGGGAGGGTTGTAGACACAAGCGATATGGATTGGCTTTAGGGACAGATTTAGAAGAGAAATATGGATCATATTGGGGGAGTTAGGATAGGGAGGTGGAAGGAAAGGGATAGTGTGCGATTGGTATGATAAGTCGCTCCTGATTAGGATGGCAGCTCCACCATACCCGTCCACACGATCAGCTCGAACTATGGAAAAACCTCTGAAATGGATGGAGGAGGATGATTTCAGCCACGTTTCAGACAGCAAAGCGACATGAATGTTATAGCGGTCAAGTAGACCCTCTAAAGCTTGTTTGTTAGCTCGTAGGCTACGACAATTCCATTGTATAATGTTTAAGGACGGAAGCTGCGACATAGTAGGATAATGACAAAAGGGAAAGGAAAGACGAGAGCAGTAAAGTAGGATACAAAGAGGGAGTAAAATGCCTTAAAGGAAGTGCCGCATAGGTTCACTTCCAAAGTAGAGGAGCAGAAGGGAGGCCTATTCAAAATATGACATGGCCTCTTATGAAAATAGCTTTTTACTGTTGGAAGCATCAGTGATAGTTCTGAAGAATGTCTGCACGAACTTGGATTTATGCAAGTTTGTAGACTTCCTACAGTGAACGTAGCGTATAGAAGATTTGATGGAAGGATCATTTTTAAATCTGAGGAATGCCTGCACGAACTTGGTTTAATGCAAGTTTGTAGGCTTCCTATTGCGGCAGTAATGTATCGTAGCCCAGTGGTGGAGTTTCTCATGTAAGTAGGTTTCAACTTTGCAATTGATCTGATGTGGCAGGAGATGGAAGAACGACTAAGATGTAGGAAATATAAAAAATGGAGAATAGAAGAAAAGTTAGTTGAACTGAACATTATTGGCTAGGAAAGATGAAAGGTTGTCCCCGAATGAAGGGGAGGCGGCTATGTTGAAAGATGAAAGGAGTTGGATGATGGCAGTGGATAAATTACAAATATTAGAAGAGGTATTGATGTGGTGGATAGGAGCACTATTTTGAACAAGAGGGAGATGACTTTCAGCTGGAGACGAGTTGAAGGAAGAGGATCCAACTCTATTCAGAGCCCATCCGGCTGATGGCGCAGGGGAATACAGAGAAGGGATAGGAGGAAAGTGGGGAAGGGGTTTGGGATGCGACTTGGACTTGGGAGATTTATGAAAAGTAGGGGACTTTGGGCTAGGAAGAGGCGTTACTTTGCGTGGAAGGGTAGAAGTGCTTAGAGAGGGAACAGAAGCGGCGGCTCGGTTAGCATAGGAAAACGCTTGAGAGACTATGCTGGAAGCTTTTAATTTGGAGGCTTCATGGAAGGATATGTTTTCAAAGGCCATGATTTTTTTGATGTCCTTCTGTCTTTGCCATTCAGGACAGCGACGCTCGGACGAACTGTGACAACCTTTGCAGTTGCGACAGAGAGGAGGCTCCTGGAGACTATCACATTCAGAGAAGAGGTGCTGGGAAGAACAATGGGAACAGATCGAGTGAGAACTCCTGCAATGTCGTGCAATATGCCCAAAAAGAAAACATTTTGCACATTGCGTGGGAGAGCGAATACTTGGAGAGACCGGGAAGCGAAGTTTGAAGATGGAAATATATTCGGGAAGGGAAGATTTGTGGAATTTTAACTCGACACTTTTGGTGGGTACTTTGGAACCCTCGGAGGAACGGAAAATGCGTCGAATAGAGATAACAGAGTTTGGAAATTCAAGCTCTTCTTTGATATCTTCGACTGAAAAGGAGGGATGAACTCCGGTAATAACACCGATTCTATATAAGGTATTAAGAGGAATAAAGGCCTTGATTTTGTTGGCGGTGAAATGAGAAGAGTTGTTGAGAAAGGAGTTAGCGGAAGAAGCATTGGGGAAGAAGACCGAAATGCGTCCCCTACCTTGGGATTTGATGTCAGTAAAAGAAGTGGAGACTTTGCTAATGAGCTTAGCCAAAGCTAGCGGGTGAAGGTTGCCAATATTCTCGTCGGAGGTACAATTTTCGACAAAAACTGTGAAAGGACCGGGATGGTTGGAAGGGAAGATGGCCTCAGTGGTGGTTTCAGTGTTGGAATTATTATTGTTAATGCTGTTATTATTTTTATTGAAATTGTTATTATCATTACTGCAGTTGCTAGCGGTATTATTAGTGATACTAGTATTGTTACTATTTTGGTTAGTGGTACTGGATGTGTTGTTATTATTAGTTAAAGGAATATCGGAGATAGGAGTATCCGGTTGTGTCAGGCGTAATTCCTTAGTAGATGAAGACGGAGAAGGGGTTAAAGGACTAGAGGGCTTTCGCTTAGTTGAAGGATCTATATCCATTACGTTAAGCGATAAATGATTGTTTGAAAGTTTATTGGGGGAGGCCGCTGAGCGGCCCCCTTTGGAAACGCTCATTTGCGCTCAAGCGAAAAGGTGATCGAAAAGGAACAATTGAAAGTAAATAAAATAAACACGCGAGGAAAAAAAAAAAAAAAAAAGAGACGGAAGAATACACACGAATCTGAAATTACGAGCGAACGAAAATAAGTCGAAAATCTCGCAACAAGAGTTACGAGTAATAAATGGAACGAACTCACCGCTCTGGTGGAGATAAAATCCGAACACAATAGAACACGACTTTTATCACTGATAACGAAATAAGGTCTTCATAAAATTATATACATTTATATAGCGCATCTTTTTTATTTGCTAAATACCGATATTGAAACGCTAAGTAAATAATAATTTTCAATTCTTCATCCTTTCTACCTGTAGTGGAATGTTCTATACTCTAAAAATAAATTAAAAAATTAAAGCGCGGAAGTTTTTTTTTTTTTTTTTTATAACGCCCGTTTATTTCGAAATCTTGCATGAAAGTAGAAAAAAAAAAAGAAGGAAATCCTAAAAATTTTCCAGGTTTAAATAAATTTTACCACACGCAGCGTTTCTCAAATGTGCTTTCAATTTTTTTTCCTTTCTTTTTTGATATATATCTCATTTGCATCGCCTCTTATTTCCTCCATTTATGTAGTCTGTCAAATGGCGCCCATATTTAAGCCCATTCTCCTTTTTTGGGAATTAATCTCAACCTGTCTAGAAGAATGAAAACTAAAAGTAAATCCGCGAAATTGGGTACGTTATTGACACACACACACATACACACTCGTATACGGATTATTGGAACAAAAAATAAATATAGCAGAAAGGGATAAATGAAAGATAGAGGAAAAATAAAAATTACGATTTTATTTATCTTCGTCGAAAACAATGTTTACCCAGTTGATTACAAGCAATCCGATACCTGAGTTAATGCATTACTGCCGACTAGAAGTGTGAAAACGTTCGAATTGGAGAGCGTAGTAGACGCGGTGAATACTCGGCACGTTAGTATTAACGGCACTTTTAAGCCATTCGAAATACGTCGTTATTTAACATTGGGTCTAGAAAGAAAAGAAAAAAAAAACACCGAAAAGGCAAAGAGAAATTACTTAAAAAAAAAAGAAAAAAAGAGATAAAAATGGAAACGGATTTCACATTTTGCAAAAGAAAACTGCGTGTTTCTTCACCATTATCCAACACCATCTACTCAGTCTATAGGAAAAAGGAAAAAGTTTAAACCGAGGATATAGCTAATGACCAGTTTATTTCTAAACCTGCGAAAAGAAGTATGTTCGGAGAAAGCTGAAGGAACGGCAATTTAACCAGGGAGCCCCGGTTAACGTAACAGTTCGGTAGAACAACGTTAATGGAAAATGGAGTCCTGCCGTATAAACGTTGAATGGAAGATGGTAAACGCACATGTTTAGGAGCCGGCCGGTAAGTATTAAAAGTCGACCTCGCCTCCAGAGAATACTTCTTCGTGTCTGATTGTTTTGTTTTTTTTGCCGAGTAGCAGTTGATGCAAAAAAAATTTGAACCGCAAACATCACCTATTTGTCATGTTAAAAAATAGGGCATAAAACGCGCGATTAACTTAAATTGCTCTTTCGTAGATAGACGACTGCAGCTTTAAGTGCAGGTTGACTTAGCTTAGGGTCGAATTGAACAGTGCGTGCAAGTTGACTCAGTACCGACTCCAGAGTCAAGTCGATGTTTAATTTTCTATTACTTTTACAAGGTCACAATATAAATAACTGACCGCTCTAGCCTGACATCTTATGTTCTGCTCGTCACTAACGCGATGATACGGAAATTTTCCCAACACGTTCGATTTCCGGTTTTTCTTCAGTGAAGTGGTATTACCGTAAAGGGCGCACAACTGAATATATAGAAAAATTCAGCATAATATTAATAAAACTTAAAATTATTATACTGCTGTAAAAAGGACGGAAATAAAAAATAGCTTCTGCATAAGGAAAAGAATGTTTTTGTGTCGATGCCGGTAGGAATGACGTAAATTTTGATCATTTTATATAAAGTATAGAAGAGAAAGAGACAGAAATGAATTCAAGAGGAGTCAAGGGGCACGCCTCTTGACCCCTCTTGCTTTCATTTCTGTCTCTTTATCTTCTATATTTTATATAAAATGATCAAAATTTACAACGTAATTCTAAATCGGTCTATTTATATACATCTGCTAATTTATCCTTAGAAATTAAACTCATACTCGTAATCGAGTGAGATTAGAAGAGATACATATATATATATATATATATATATATATATATATATATACGAGTGCTACCTTATTATCTCTTAAAAATCATGCGCGCGATATTCACACAAACTTATTTAATTACGAAATTTTTTTCGGGATCATATATTTCAAAAAAAAAAAAAAAAAATAAAAAAATAAAGTAGCGCCGTGAAATCCGGAATTCTATAATTCAGAAATAGTTCGCAACGCGCAAGTTTATAAAACAAAGGTGGTACAGTTCGGCGCGGCGTCGGCCTTTGCAGGGTACAGGTCGACGACTGTGCTCGCAGATTCCAGTGGCGCGATTTATTGAACGGAATAAAAGGCGATTTTTAAAAGTTCTCTCTCAGCATTGATAAAGTCGGCCCTTTGAGCTTACACGACTGTCTCTGTATGTACGAATGTCCTGTACACGTCTGTAGATAATGCGTAGTGTATTGCGTATGTGTGTGTGTGCCGTGGCCGCAGGAAAAATACAAAAGCGCCACGTAATAGAGACAGAAAATACAATTAAAGTTTTTGGGTTTTTTTTTTTCCTTTTTTTACTTTTTAAGAAGTCTAAGATAAAATAGCAAGAAGGAGAATAAAAAAAAAAAAAAAGTGTAAAAACTTCCTAGAAGAGGAATATAACCGTAACGCGAATGAAAAAAAATTTCCGAACGACAACGTTAGCTTGTCGATAAAATCTGCCCACGTCGCAATTCATTACAAAATTGCTGCTATTATTCTGTCACCCGCACCGTCGCTTTAATCAACTCTCTCTACCATTCTCTTCTTTTCCTTCCACTTCGCAATTTTGCCTTTGTCTGTTCCGCTTTTTCGGGTTATTTGGTTCGCCAAATTTTTATTCCTTTTTTCGATTATCTGAATACTCTTATTTCAAAGAGACAAAAAAAACACCACCAGAAAAAGAATAAATAAATGAATAAAAAAATTCGTCCTTTCTCGATAGCATTTTGAAGTAATCCGCGACAAAACGTACTTGATGTAATTAAATTTCGCCTTCCGCATCTAATTGAGCTACTTTTTTTGTAGTTCTCAGTGAGAGCAGATTAACCCTGTTTAAATGTACTATACTCGTTGCTCTGGGAAATTGTTAATTTTTTCGCTAATCTTCGAACCGTTGAATTCTATCGCGTCTTCTTCCAGAAAATATGTATCTGTATGTGTATAGTAATATAATTTTTTTTTTTTTTTTTTTTTTTTTTGAACTATAATTTCGAAAAAAAATTTACACAATTTCGTAATTAAATGTGTTTTTGCGAATTGTACAAGAGAAAAACCGGTGGTAATTCATTTTTTTCCCCGCATCATTATCCCGTAACGAGCATGAAAAAGGTAGTATTCCATACAGACTTCAAAGAAATGATGAAAAAGGGGCTTTCAAATTACGCTGGCGGCAGAAAATACGCTAAGCAGGTAGCGATTACCTCTGGTGAACGTCGCTGTCGAGATAAATGAGCCTAAACTTAGATTTCGTTTTCATTTTCACTTTGGAACGGTAAAAAGTATTTTGAATTTCATTATTGGAGCGAAAAAACACGTAGCCTTAATTGCAATCTAATGCTGTCCGTTTATTGAAATCTCATTACATAGTATTATATGGACCGTTACAAAAGAGAGCGATTTATCATAACTCGAGATCATTCGTACAATCTTGTCCTACTTGATAGTATTGAAATAAAGGAAAATAGTGAATTATTTAGTATTTATATGTGAAAGATTCAAAAGACATTTTTTTGAAAATTTCCTTTTTACTTAATAATAAAACCATCTTTTTATGTTTTGGAATTTGAGAAAAAGTATCGTTAAATTACTGACGTTTTTTGAAAGATTACTGTTAATGCCGTTTATAAATCGTAAATTATTACACATAGGTCGATAAATTATATTTATCTATTTTTACAAACTGCCCGAAGTTTGTACACAAATTTTTACATCAAATTGTAAATTTTTCACACAACATTGCCCAAATGCATTTGCTCTTTCATTAATAAATATTGGAACATTTTATTTTATTTTCAAATTTTAATTGAAGCGTAGTTGTATATTATATTCTCGTATTTTAAGGCAATTTCAGAAAATACATACACACCATACGCAATATGTCAGTAACGTACTGCGTGCGACGTGAAGCCTAATATATACATATATATATATATATATATATATATATATATATATATATATATCAGATTTAACACGAGTGCGGTGGGCAGAGACTGACCAGCTTTTCAAAAATTTTGCTCGCACGCCACCCTTACATTTTGAGAAACTATTGTAAATGGTTTTGAGTCTGAAATTAGTTGAAAAAAATACAAGATTATTGGCTCTGTATTTATTAGATATACGTGTCGTTGGTTTCCGAGGTTTTTTTCTCTTCGATATAATGTTTTTTTTTAAACATTCCAGAGCACCTTTCTTCTCTTGTTAATAATCTCTTTTCATTGTAGAACCATCATTTTTTTCTCCCCACTCTGCCCACTGCTCGACTAACCATTCGTTTTTACCGCACGGTTCCTGTCTAAAGGTAATTTCGATCGACGTTTGCTTTATCAAAATTATCTCTTTACCCCCTTAAATTTCTTTTTCTTTTTTTGCTTTTTCTCTCATCTACTCCTTTTATTAAAATATCTCGCTGACCAACTCCCAACTTTAAAACTCTTTAATACCATTAGAATGCGATTTATCCGATATCAATCTCTTCCAATTCCAGCTAAATTCTCTGCTACCGTCTTTACTCATCGTCCTTCTGATCCTTCTTCAATTGAACACATATGAAATAATGGCCCAATCCCTTTTGCTTCCTTCTTTCGTTATCATTCCAAACAGTCGTTGTTTCGTAATTACATGAACCACCTACATTTATCATTCTCCGAAAGGCTCAACTTGATTAATTTCCGATTCAATCTGTTTGTCTCCTTTTCTCTAAATCATTTTTAGTCCCTTCAATTTAATTTCCTTAACTGCTTACTTTTCTACACGAAGTCTATTGTCCCTAAATTGTGCTATAAGCCGAGCTCGTCTTCTTCCCCTCTTTTTGTAATTTTTCCATATGCTCACTGATTCATAATTTATTCCTTTCCCGCTATATCGAAATTGGTCTCTTATGGATACTTCGACATTTTCATATCAGAAACAATGACTCAGTGGATACCTGATTCTTCCGGTAGATTTGTTAACGTTTTCGAATCCCAGTATATTACAGCTCCTTCCGCAGCCGCTCATTCTAAATTATGGTAAAAACTGTTAGTCTCCTCTTCATTTTTGAATCCTGACTTCTTTCGCTCCGTCTATTCACCAGGTCTTCCGCCGCAGCATCCATGATTCTTTAATCTTCTTTGCGGTTTTCAACTCTCCCTGCAGAGACTGTCTTGTACGCTTTAGACTTCTTCTTTCTATGCTTTTCCGTTTTTCACTTACATTTTTTCGATTCTGTCCTTCTATATGTGACCGTAATCACGTCTGTTTGAATGCTATCTTATCATTGTTAAACATTCCTCTCTTCCACCCTTTTACTAATACCCTACTGCCTATAGGGTGTCTTTCATCCTGTCAATTTCTTCTCCTTCTCTTACATTGGACCCTTGAACTTACAACCGCGTATAAACATTTGAATACACTCTATTTTTCCTCTCCTATTTTTGAAGCTAAATTCAAAATCGACAAACAAAAATAAAAAGAAAAAGATCCACATCCGGGAAACGCGTTTTGATTTTTATATTCGAAAAATATAGGACGGGTATTACGCTAGCGAATATCGTTAAATGTTTTTATTATAGATGAACTCAAATTCAGTTTCAACTCCCATATTATTATTATTAGTATTATCGCTACGAACCTCTATAAATGCGCTGCCGAACAGCGCTTACGGTGGTTAAGGTGTAGAATTATAACCTATTAAGTATAATTTAAGACAATATGCGTTTAAGTATTAAACAGTTCGGTGTAAACGTATAGATAAACGAAACAAAATAAATCCGTTTTAAGATACAAATAAAAGGAATGAAACAAATCTGATTATATATATATATATATATCTCGCAAAACGAACAAAAACCGTTGTAAATTATTTAAATTACAACGGAAAAAAACAGTTTAAAGACTTTTAGTAGGAAACAAAAAAAAAAAAATCAAAATTCGTAGTACTTTTAATAATTATTCATGTAATATGTGATGTGAAATATGTTTAAAATGTGCAAAGCAATGCACGGTTAACTGCAACATATAAATTCGATTTAAGCGTATAAGTTAAACAAAATAAGTCCGATTTAAAATATAAACAAAAGAAATAAAACAATCTTCGACTGAAATATATGTGAAACGAACAAAACAACCTCGATAATAAACTTTACGAAATAAAACCAAATATCGGAATGTGGAAGTCCTCGTATAGGACGTCAAGAAAAGAGGAAACTATTCTAGCCAGACTACGAATTGGACATTGCCTTCTCACGCACTCGTACTTACTAAGTCGGACACCAGCCCCATATTGCGATCAATGTGGAGTTCAAATCACAATTCAGCACATTCTACTGGAATGCAGAATTTACACAAATCAAAGATACAGACACTTTGGCTCGGAACCAAAGGTTACAGAGATACTTGGAGAAAATGCTAACTCTGTCTTCAACTACTTGCAAGACTGTAGTATAATTAATCTAGTATAGCGATTATAAATGTACTCAATACTCGATATAAACTCCGTATATTATATTTAAATTGTTGTAAATCTATACTCGCGTCGCAAAATAACCATATTGGTTGCGCGACGTTAATTAAAAATATTTAAAAAAAAAAAAAACCTCGGTTTAAAATTTCAATAAAGAGGACGAGGCAAATCTGATTTAAGATATAAGTATCGCGAAACAAAAAAAAAATCCAGTTTAAATACAATTAGATCCACTCTACAATACGGCTAAAATTGAAAAGCTTAACTGCGTTCTAAATGTTGTATACGAGTTATATTTATTAAATCGTTTTGTGTTAAGTGTGAAAGCGAAAGGTAAATATATTATTTAAGTTAGGTATCATCGTTGTTCAATAATATATTTACGTGGTCATTTTTAAGAGTATCTTGACCGATTTCGATAATAAATTATTGGGTCCATAGAAAATTTTTGATTTCTTGTATGCCGTTTGTTTATCTTGGGAAACGTGGCTTTGTCTAAATCGGGCCCTCTTGCGGTTCTTAATGTAATTGAGATGCCGAATTTCTCTTTATTTTTGCATACGAAATCTAATCGTTGAACATAGTTGTTGAAGATTCAGTAAAGTGTAATTATTTTTGTCACTGTTGTTTAACATGATCCTAAAAAAAGTTTCCTTTGCATAGATTCTAATGATTAAATATAGCTTGAAACTGCTTTGTCCTGAGTCCGATGGAATATAATTAGTTAATATAGTGAAAGATCTAATTATCAAAGTTACGAGTAAAAAATTGTTTTTTAAATAATTAAATTTTCTTATTTTAATTACAACATACGAAATGTTGTTCACCAAGTTATAATTTGTGGTCTAAGTAAATTGCCAAGTACGAGTATTTTATTACGGTTACTTTCTCTATCGGTTCACTTTTCGAACCGGGATTTTAAAATTTTCCCAACTTTTCTGTTGATTTGAATAATATGAAATAAAATTCGTTTTTTCAGCTGTATTTCGTATTAGGCGATTTTTATGGTTCTGTTACCTTATTTACATCGTTCTCTATAAGATTTTGCAAAATAATGGGTAAAACGAGAATAAATCACACTGATTCCGTGCAATCTGGTAACCCCGATGCTACCTGAGATTTTGATATTTAATAATTTATCGATGGTATTAAAAATAAATAGAATCTCTATGAATATTGCTTTGAGCACCTCAAAATTTTTAACTAAACTGTCATTACAAATCTCATTTATTTTCGTTTTATATTTTCTATAAGTAAAATATAACTTAAACCAGTTAGACGTGTCTTTTCTCGGAAGCCACATTCGTATAATTTTTTTGTTTTTAGTAAAATACGAAAAAATGACTAAAACTGTTAGACTAGAGAGGCGAGAGGAGAAAAAAAAGATGTTGAGTAAACTGTTGAGACTTCCCATATAGATTTGCCCGGTAAATAGTTAGCAATTCTGTGTCACCGAATTATGTAAAAGTAACGAAGGAAATCTCAATCAGCTACCGTAGCGTAGTTCGTTACGCAGTACGGTTTTGTTCGAGTAGGACTTCGTTCAAATCCCGCTGCTGCCCACGAAAAAAGAAAAAAAAAAGAAAAAGCGCTTATATATTATTTTAAATTCTTTATATACTTTTTCTTTTAATTACAAGAATTGCACACTACGATTCACTCTGGAACCGGATAATTCGGTAAGTGAAGCGATAATATTAGGTACATTTTTTATTTTTTATCACTTTTTCGTGGGCTCGTGCAATATTACACGCGTTCCATCAAATTTCGGAAAATACGTTAAAAATTGAACAAGCTTTCGCGTTTCATTGATGTAATTGTATTTATGTATGTATCAATTTTTTTCATCAAAACTCCGCCAAACAACAAATTTTCCGTTGGAAATTACTCTGCATTTCAATGTGTTGTAGGCATTTTTATTTTAAGCAGTATTACAAATAACGGCATGCATGTATAATATTTTCAAAATATTTCTTTTCATAATAAAATTAATTTTATC
The DNA here is from genome assembly GCA_039619475.1 of Icerya purchasi. NCBI lineage: Eukaryota > Metazoa > Arthropoda > Insecta > Hemiptera > Monophlebidae > Icerya > Icerya purchasi. The sequence goes on along the minus strand of CM077116.1, from coordinate 91,829,416 downwards.
TTCAAAATAAAGAAATCATTAATTTCCGATTGATGGTGCTGTAATCACTCAGTGAAAAATTTTCCGTTCGATTACCAACACTGCAAACTTATACTCAAAATCGGGTTACATTCTGTTAAGCGTATTTATTAGACTTTACTTTTTTTTTTATTTTTGTTGGTAATCCGATCCGAATTTTTTGTTCATGAGCAAGTAAAAAAAAATATATATATTTCTCATTGAACTATTTTTAATTAAAATTACAAAATAAAAATTAAAAATAAATAAAAATTGCAAAAGATCGACCACAGTTGTGTTAAAAATAGAATAAAAAAGGAACCGTAATACATAGTTCTACTAGCAAATATTATGAAATATTATTTATTAAAATCCGTAGGTAAAATTCATACAAATCTTTTATAGCATAAATTAAGTTTCTCTGTTATAACAATTTTTTTCTTAGAGGCTTCGGTTCTGTGGGGGGATATCCCTATTCCCCCGTGGATCCGCCACCGATATACATATATATATATATATATATATATATAATTATAATGACATTTAGAATGTTTTTGAGTCACGCTCCTATGAAGCGATGTTCTGGTGCAATTTTAAGTATTTGTAACTTCCAATATTACAACAAATATGTACCTGTTCTAACCTGCTTCGATCAGCTATAGTTGCTCTAAAGGAGCTTTACAAATTAATTAAAAAGAATTGTAACCTAAACATTATATATATAGGTTCATTCAGAAGATGGCAATGCAGGCATTGCTATTTTCTTTTTTCAGTGGACACTTTTAAAAAATTTTAAAATTCGGATTTAGATTTTAATTAAGGTTTTGGATCACTCCGGTTTTTTATTTCGATTTCGATCGAAAAATTTACTGAATACAATATCCGGTAACTTTGAAGTCCAGAATTAATATTAAGACGATCATTAATTTTGACCTTTTAATAAATTATTCAGTAGACATATTCCTCGTCCCTATCGGCAAGGAATTTAACTAATACAAGTTTTAACACGGATTCAGAAAATTAAAAAGAAATGATTGTAATCGGAATTCTTAAATTTACCACAGCTCAAACATAAACCTTCTAAACCGCTTCCGAGTACATTTTAAGCAAGATAGAAATTTATTCTTTTTTTTTTTTTAGTAAAATTTTCAACGATAGATTTAGGGTTTTTTTTACATTTTTCTTCCAAAATGAGTCTAGAGTATCTTGATTTATAGAAACTATTAATATGTTTACGGAATGACATTTTAATGGTTGACAACTAAACAAATGTAATATCATCTACCGAACAAAATATTTAATATGACTTTTAAAAAAAGAAATAGTGCAACAATGGTGTAGTGTGAATATTAATTTTTATTATAAGCCATTCGTGATAAAAAGAGTAAGTAAAAAAATCAGTATAATGCAATTTAATGTTGTCAGTGTTAATACTTAATCGGGTATTTTCGTTGCTATTTCGCTGATACAATTACAATGTTGAGAATTTAATTACGGTAATGAGCTAATGGTAGCCGTAATAATGTGTACCAAATTAAAGTTATAGTATGTCAGAATTGGATCTAGCCTTTGAAATGTACCGAAAACAGAAGTGTAACCGTAACGGAAATTGTAACCAGAACATAATTTTTAACCAGAAAAGTTCGCTGTAATAGCTGACAATTTGAAACAGTTTATCCGGTATTCGTACTGGAGGTATTTTACAGTCTACCACTGTTCGTGAAACATTTATTTCATATTGCGAAGAACGATGAAACCGTCTCTTCCATAATAATTATAAAGGGTCTAGAAGGTCTCTTTACAGCGAAAGGCGAAGGGTTTATGTATCATCATCATCATCATCTTCCCACTGGATGTGGTGTACGGAACACCGCCTTTAATCAGTCGGTAGTGTTTTAAGGTGACCAATCAGTCCTATTTTTCCAACGCACACTTTTCGCATGTGTTACACACGAATATGTTTTCGGAGTTAGTTTCCTTTGAGCTCAGAAGACGTTTACGGTTTTTCTCTCTTCAGTTGTCTCGCGGGTACGATATTCAGCAGTTAAAAATTCTCTTTAAATTTTATTCTCTCAGTCGCTCCCTTCTCTCGAGTAGTCTTTAAATTCCAGAGTATTGCATTTAGTGCGTATTTTAAATTTTTGTGGGTTGAAAAATCCACCCTACATTTCTGTTTCACTTTGTATTATTTAGCCCTTATGACTTCTTTAATTCCGTTGCCTCGCTATCTTTTTTATTTATTCTATTCCTTTCCTGTAATTCTTGACTTATTCACCTGCCGTCTCCCGTGTTCGGACATGCTAAAGCCGGAACGGTAGAAGTAACATGTTTTTACAACTGCAGCAGTTCTGAACAAGTTTTCCTTATTCATTTTTTATTTAATTTGCATTCAAAAAAAGAGGGCATTTTTAAACTGTTCTACCTCCACTCCATTTAAGTAAAATTCAATATTATTACTATTATTTTGTTCGTCATTTTGTTTGATCGATATTTAAACTTTAGTTCTATGTTTTATTTTTCAACTTTTTTCATATTATTACGGTCTATTCTGCAACATTCAGGTGGCTTCATCCCCATCTTCTGCAATTATTAACTCTTCCGGTTTACCTATTAGAGAATAGCTTCCTGTTCAAATTGAGCTAATTAACTTGTGCAGTACATTTGTCGTAGTATTCTAATTTAATATATGGTAACTCTTATTTTATTTTTATTAAGTCATATATATATGTATACTAGAATAAATTATTGATATTTTTAAAATTACATAGCTGCGGTCTATTCTTAAATTTTATTGACGCAATGTCGAACTATAATTATTTGCAAGAAATCGATAGTTACAATGAGCGCAAAGTCAAAAATATTAAATTATTATTTGCTTATTCTTGAGCAAATCACTGTTTTAGTTTTGTATCTTTTGTTTTAACGAATTTTTCCTACACCAATTTTTCTGTATCGGTCGACCGCTGAAAAGACAATATACGGTCACTTTGGTCTCACAGGAGACTGTGACCCTTGCCTCCCCCTTCTTACATTTCTGTCTCTTTCTCATCTATACTTTCTATGAAATGATCAAATTTTACAACGTAATTCTTTTACGCGTTCGTCCCGTTTATTTCCACGTTTTTTGACAAATACTCAGTTTATATTCGCCAATTTTCATCGGGACTCTCATGGTCTGAGTGGTACACTTTCTAATAGACAAATAATCAGTAAAATCGGTCCATATGGAATATAAGTTATGCGAGAACAAACGTAAAAAAAAAAGGAAAAAAAAGAGGGATTCTTCTTTTTGGAAGTCGGTAACAAAGCTACATTACTAATGTAATTTTGCAAATTGACTGCATTTTAAGTCAACCGCCTCCGTTATACTAATAAAAAATAATAAGAAAAAAAAAATGATCCAAAGGGACCACCATTTTTTTACTTTTTTTTTGACGAATACTCAATTTATGTTCACCGATTTTCATCATTACTCACATGGTACCTAAGTTGAATGGGTCCTCTTTTTCTAATGAACAAAAAAAATCAGTAAAATCGGGGTCAATATAAATGTGAGTTTTGCGCGAACAAACGTAAAAAAAAAAAAACATACCCGACAAATGTCAATTTCCTTCTTTTTGGAAGTCAGTAAAAATTAAAATATTACAAACGTTACATAAAATTGGAACATTTTTTCGAATGGGAACCGGCCTAAGAATTACGTTGTAATTAATATATACATATAAGAGTATTTATTTGAAACTCCTCGCTGGCAGGCGCCTGACAAATGTGGGGGTGCGAGACGCGGTAATCGAATTGATGTACTTTATTAATCCGGAATTTGCAAATTGCCAACTCGGAATTTTAAACCATCTGATTACTATGATCTTACTGGATCGTCTTCCTTCGTATTTTTTTCGGTAGATCTCGTTTTTGAAATTGGTTGACTATTGTTTAGAAATTTTGTAGCTCTACGGGTCTCTTTTGGACGAGAATTCCACAAGACAGAACTCGGTGAGAAGAACCAAACGAGACTCGGTTCAGTACGGAACTTTTTTCTGATTTTTCTTTTTTCCAGCATTTGATTTTCTTCTTTCAAAATCCGTCTTCTTCCTCATAGCTCATATATACCAAACGTGTACTTGCTGATCGATCACCGCGTGCATCCATTATCGGCACTGATCGACATCGGTCCTTCTATTTCCAGCCAGCAACTGGTTCCGACACACTAACGCATTACGTTATATTTAAATTTTTTTTTTGTTTATATATATATATTTTTCTTTTATTTATAACGTAGTGGTAATGTACATATTACGTCAGTAGTGTAGAGGAGCGCTAATAATCTCGATATTTAGACCACTGAATTTTTAAATGGGAATAGTAGTTAGTGATAGATTTTTTTTTCCGATATATGTGCAATGAATGAATTTTCTTTAACTTAAAAATTACGGAACCCTATACATGCGCGTAGTTCTATTCTTAAACTAAACTTCCTATATTTAAAATGATGTTATTTTTTTCTGTCATTTTTTTTTTTTTTTTTTTTTTTTTTTTTGGAAGGCATCCCGTCAAGTATGAGCAACAGCTCAATACGAAAAGCAGCATCATAAGGAGCAGGGAGATATGACTTAAAAAGGTGAAAATTAAAGAGAAAATGTTCAAACTATGTATTATATATTTTTGGTGTTCGTTCGATGATTTCATATTCGATTTTAATTATTACAAATAGTGAGTTCTTTTGATTAGCAGAAATTGCTTGTCCAGGTGTGATATAATTCACTGAGGGCCTTAGATTTCTGGAAATATAAATTTATCTGAAGAAAAAGTAATAATAATAAAGGAGAAAACTCTATCGTATAAACTTTCAATAACGGTGATAAAAACGGAGTAGTACGAAAGAGTGTAAAATGTTTCCCGGCGGCTTTATAAATAAAATTGCAAGGAACACGATATTTCGAGAAATCTGTGTGTACCTTTTAAGGTTTGTTACGTGCGCGAAAAAATTTTCGGGATAGAAAAACCGAAGTTTTACATAATCATGACGTATGAAAATCGTAATTTTTCCGATAATAATATGCGTGAAATTTAGGGAAATGCTTGGAAAATTCGTTTTATTTACACATATTGCGTGCATGGCGCCGTTAGTACCGTTACAGAAATGTGTGTCAGCTATAAATTCTAGACGATACAGGAAGTGAATAAATTTTTCAAAAATTGCGACGAACTTTAAACTAGACAAAACTTTTCACTTAATAAAATACGGAAACTTTTTAAATGGAAACCGAATAAAATGTGTCATCGGTCTTCTGTAAACGAGTCAAAGATTTTGTTGTTTTCCTTTCCAGAGCTGAAGTCTATTTTTGTCTTTTCTCTCACAGTCAGCTGACATTCTTCTTGCTATTTCTTCGGTTGATAGCGAATTATATACTTTCTATACTTTAATTATGTAAAGTTTCAACTTAAGTTTTTTTTCTGATTAATTTTTCGGTTCGAATTAATTTTAAAAGTTCGGAAAAACGGAATTTTATTTTCTATCAAAATAAAAAACTTATTAATAGTGCCTTTATTATCATCAAAATGGTGGCCTTTTTTAAAGACGGCAATAAAACGATATTTTATTTTTTCAATAAACCGCATGGTTCGGATTAATCGCTTATCTATTTACCTTTCATGTGACAATTAACTAGGCTATAGAAGAATTCACGAAGGGTCTAACGAGTGTAGTCGTTACGTAAATGTCGAAAAAATCACGGATTAGAAGAGTGCAAAATAATAAAATTTGAATATTATTGGTCCATTTTTTTTTCTTTTTCTTTTGGCTCGGGATCGAACTGTTCGATTATACATTGTTTTATCACCCGGAAGCGTTTACGACAAATATATATACATATACATATATATATATATATATATATATATATATATATATATATATATATATTGTGGCTGGTTAAATTTCTTCCTTTTTTATGTAAAATAGTTTTGTTCGAACAACAGATCATTACGGTTCAAAATTTAGATTATACGACAAATCTTGAAATGGTTTTATAAATCGAAAAATACGTTTAGTTTAGTTCGTGCAAAACGAGAATCACCCAGGAGCATTACATAAAAGTCGGCTCGGTAGATCACCTGCAAGCGGTTGAGAGGTCACCGACTGTGTCAACAGGTAATTGTAGGACAGCCGTCCTTACAAGTCTCTTCACTGTTATGTGTTAAAGGTTTTCGTAGTTTTTGATTATATTCTCGCATGCTGAATATCCCCTTACATACTAAACGTACCATATGTCGTCAAAAACTATTTTAAACGTTTGGGTTCGTACGTCTTTCTAGCCGATGGTAGGATAGTGTTTTTCTGCGAGTTTATTCATATGGTGTTTTAGTTAGTTATTCTGTAATTAGTCATTTTTCTTATTTTATTGCCGAATACTCGAATAGTGATTTTCTCCGTTGTCCTTTGAAAAATCCGGAATATAGTTTTACTTGGTCGATCTTAGTGTCACGAGTTTCACTAATATCCTTCGAGAGCAACGGTCACGATGGAGTTATTTTTTCATTCAACTGTACATTGCCAGTGCTCGAAAGGGAACAACTCCTCTTACCTCGTGCACCAACGATATCAACACGATGATGGTTTAGTTCATTTGAGCAACTTTCCGTAATGTTGAGCTGTATGGTACTCTTGTGTGTCTGGAAAATAAATCCCCCCCCCCCATAACAAATCCTCTTCTGATTATTTGTTATTTGCAATGGAGTCCCGTCTCATCTCTTCTAATATTAATTGTTTAAATTTAGATTATAAACGTTCATATCCGTTTTCTGTATTAACATTTACTAAATACACATAAAAAACGTGTATGATAGAAAATTAATATTTAAAAAATACATAATAAACACCAACATGTTTCGGATTTTTTCTCTTACTCCATATTCGTGGCAATTGGAAAAATTGAAAAGTAATTAATTTATTCGTCATATCGATACTTTATTAATTGTTGATTTTAAACAGTGCATTATTATTTATAATTAGATTATTATTAATTAAAATGTCATTAAATTTATTAATATAATATATTTCAACGCTATTTAGTAAATTATTATTAGTTATATATTTCATTATTTTTGTCTTCAATATTTAATTTTAATTTACATTTATTAATAATAATATGCTCTGCGATAGACGATTTATGTACACGTCCCCATGTCTAATTGTGACAATATGCTCGTTAAAACGTATACAAAATTCGCCTAATTAATACTAATAAATTAATAAACACGGATAATTATAATAAATCCGGTATATATATATATATATATAAGATTACATGTAATACATGCAACAAAATATACGTATATAGGACAAACGCGTTACACATTTCGTATACGTTATAACGAGCATATTGCCACAATTAGACATGGGGAAATGTACATAAATTGTTTGTCGCGGAGCATATTATTATTAATAAACATAAATTAAAGTTAAACATTGAAGACGATTTAGAAATACTCATCCCACGTTCCATATTCAAGTTTTTTCGTATATATAAACAAACGTGGCCGGCTACCTTAGCCGACGGGACTGAAAGGTATTATTAAACCAAAAAGAGCTTCTTCGGTGATGGTCATTTGAAATGACACGCGGGAATTTCCGACTTGAAACAGACCGAAAATTGGACGTACTTCCTTGTCACACGATATTTCTGAAAATATCTCCGACAGCGTGTCCCTTTTTCTCAAGGCCCATTCCGCGGGCAGTTAACCACGTACTCGACCAGTGCTTACCTACTGACAGCATTATCCCGCGACAATCAATGTTCGTCTATGATCCCGACCAACTCCAGCGAGAATACTCAATTGTGGAATAACTAAATTGAAATGTAAACGACTTCCCTTGTGGAAAATAGCTGAGATCATGAAGATGACTTAGAAGGACGTAACTAGTTACTTACACAGCTAATGTATTCATCCCTAGGAGAAGGGAATAAAAAACTATTTTTTATTTAACATGCATAGTGTATATTTATTGCACATTAGTGATACTTAACAAACGTTTGTGATTTGGAAAATTACGTTATATATATATATATATATATATAGTTCGTAGTTTGCAGATGATCAACGTGACCTTAAGAAAACTATCTTACTTATAAAGACAATTTCTGCCACAAAATTCGTTCATCAGATTCCGAATTTAAAAAATCTGGATTTTCCGCCAAAAGTCATTTCCGGTCATATGATCGATGACGGTACTTCCATTACATTTTTCATTGGCGCAAATTCTGATCGATGACGTCACTCTCGTTACATTTTTTGATGGCGCAAACTCTAGAATGATCTGTCATAACTAAGACATATCTATGTCAAAAAGGTTCGTGTTATGGCTGGTTTTCGTGTGCCACGGTAGAATCACAAACGGTATTTGGGCGGTGTATAGGGAAATTCTAGGCTGCGTGAGCTTGTTGGTGTAATTCTATAATTTTCCCTTTACTCTGATTGTAATACTATATTGAAATATGCTTAGAAAAATAGCAAAAAGAAACTCTACATCATAGTTTCATCGTGACCGTTTCTTTTGGTTTCGAAGTAAAATTCTCTTTTCTGATTACACATTTGTACCCGTTAAGTTTTAAATATTTCCCTTAACAACTCGAGACGTTGCAAAATCGTAGACATACACCGATGGATCCAGATTACAATTTACCGCCGTCTAAAATTAAACACGTAATTGGAAGTATTTTGTAGTTGCATTAAGGATCTTCATGAGGTATAGTTGTGCATGGTAACAGTTGAAAATCTGTATTTTTTTTTGCTTTTTGGCGGGGGGGGGGTCGCCAGCCGAGGTCATTACTTCAAAGTACCCAAACTGAACATCTCGTTGTGGACCGTTCTTTTTCATTTTTTAAATCGGTTTGCCTACTTTTACAGTTGTAACTTTTAGTGCCACGAAATAGTCTGACAAAGGATGCTGAAAATTTACTTTTTCGTGAAATTCATAATGATTTATTATCTATCCAAAAAGTGGCATTACGATTCTTCGTCGCAATTGCGTGCTGCGATAGTACACAAAGTGGAACAAGTTTTTCCGATTATTTTGATGGTCTTCTGGACTGTTAATGGAGTTCGCTTAACACAATAATATATGCTACATGTGAGATTTCTGGTTATGTCTTGCAGTGTAAACCAACAGACGATACTAAAGAAACAAAACAAAGAAATAAAACAAAATTCAGTCCATGAATATGTCAAGTAGACGAAACCGGTAGGACGAATTTTTATATATATTTTGTGAATAATAATGTTTGTAACTTTTATTTTAATTAATAATTTAATATAAATAAATGTTATATGTTTTAACAAATTAAAAGGTACTCTGTGTCCGTGTAATATTTAAAACTATAACTTTTTAAAAATATATAACTTATCATATCATTGAAACAAACGATTACAGGAAGAAATAACACATAACTTTAACACTAGTTGCTGACATTCCGCCCGGACTAAAGATGAGAGGGATCATTGTTTTGCTAGGGGAAACCTCCGTATGCTGAACAATGTTAAATATAAAATTTCTATTAAACGACTATATATATATATATATATATATATATATATATATATGTATATATATATATGTATATGTATATATATATATATATATATGTATATGTATATATATATATATGTATATGTATATATATATATGTATATGTATATATATATGTATATGTATATATATATATGTATATGTATATAAATTTTCAAGTTTATATCTATTTGTGTTTAATCGAAGATTTTATACGTGTTGTTTTGTATTAATATTTGAATTTATTGTTATTAAGATAAGATTTTTCTAATAAAAAAAGTATATTAAAATTTCACGCTTAGAAAGGTGTCATATTTTGGAAAATTTTCGTATAGAGGGGTATATAGGCACCTTTGAAATTTAACACCGAGAATGTTTTCGTTACCCCGACACTGTTTTATTCAGTTCGTTGTTGGCTCAGTGTCTGGACTTCACTCTGTAGTGAAGAGAAAAAAAACAACGCGCTGAACAAAAAGAATTCCTGTATTTAAAATAAAAAGATAAAGAATTTACAGCACTTTCAGAATTCCTACGTTTTTTTTTTCTTTACAAGAAAAACATCGGATCGTGAATCATTTTCTTTTCTTTCTCTGCCCCCCTCGACAATTTATACGAGGACATGGAGTTTATACTGTGCTGCATGGGTTAGTGTGTAATGTGGAAAAAACGAAATGTCGTTAGACAGTTGGGGATTAAAAAAGCTCCGCGTTCACGAATAGACATTTAGACCTCCGCCGATTATTATAGATATCGTAAGTGAGTTAAAAAAATAGAAACGAGTCGGCGAAAAAAAAGTAGTCTCACAGGCCATGTTAATTGAAACACAAGTAGAGCTTGTTTGCCGTTTGCGGCGCTCTCGAAGATTAAATGTCTCCGATGGCATTGCAGTCCTTTCACTCTCTTATGGCTTATTCTTCTACTTCTTCTTTTTCTTCAGCATTTTCCGGCTGGGGCGGGGTCTACTTGACTTATGGCATGCATCCAGGCAAAGCGGGCAAATACTATGGATGAGTCCACTCCGACTTTGCTGACATTAGCCCGCGACAGCATCCATCCACTTTCTTTTCGGCTTACCTACCGGTCGCTTGCCATTGATCTGTACTCTGTCTACCAGTGCCAGCAGCGACTTTTACTTCTGGCTTCTCGAGCACGTTGTACGTGCCCATACCATCCTAGCTTGCTCTTGCACAGTCTGTTGCTTATTCCCATTGTTCTTCCGACAAACTTGCAGTGACTGCTCTTCCTGCTTACAAGTAGGCCAGCATTCCTATTGTTGATCGGATTTCGCCAGTTCCACGAGTTGTAGCCTGCAATGTGTAGGATTAAGCGCCGTAACTTTAAAATCATCTACTGAAAAATAAGTCAAGAAATTTGAATTTTTCCTTTTTACGCGTGGAAGACCGAAGCAAAAGAAATCTATATGCACGTGTAAATGCGACTGCATTGTGAAGTTAAATCGCAGTGTATTGGAAAAAAAGAAAATACGGCCTTTTAATTACTGAAAAACCATCCATCCATAAAGGTGTATCGGGTAAAGTGTTACGAATATTTCAGGCTAATATTTCAATACTTCAAAGTCGTGCAGATTTGACCGTCGCGGTCGTAATTTTTGATGTATACGAAGTTCAGTTTTTCTCACTTCCGAATGAAGATGTCGAAAACGACCCAAAATAGTAATAATTTTAAAGACTGCAAAACGTTACAGAATGTACAATATTTTCCGACGTGCACCGCCGACTCTCGTAATTATGGAGGTCCCCGCTTGTTTATAAACTTACATCTAGCATTAAGTGTCTGTTGGATTAGGAAAAATTCGACTGAATGATGTGGTTCACATTAGGATGTCCCGAAGGGGTCATCATGTTTCCCCGGCATGCGCCTTTCGTCGGTTAATCAGTTCTGCTGATTCTTGATATAATTATATAGTACGTTATGTTTTGACCGGCTGCGCTAATTTTTAGGTTGCGTCTGGGGGCAATTCTGAATTTCAATAATTCTACGGTGGCCGCACTGTTAATAAACACTTCAAGTTCGGTTCTTTCAATCGCTTGCCGTTTAAGTGGACAAATATGTACAACGGAAAACGCTTTCTCTTCGGAATTAATATTGCATCGCTCCAGTGTTCGCAATTTTCTCCAGCGCCACCTACCTTAGTATTTTCGTCATAATAATTTCAATTCACCGGGAAAATTAATTATATAAATGAAATAATTAACGAGTTTTCTATGTCCGGCGAATTTTAATTATAACACGTTGAAGCATAATTATTTAGAAATATTTCTAAATAGTAATGCCGCGGGCGACAGAAGCAAATAATAATAATTACGCTGCGCAAAACCAGAAATAAATGTATTCCATCGCGAAATGAAAACAAATTGCGAATATCAGCCCACCAAGGCAGCCAGTTGTGCAGTGCTGTTTATCGAGTAGATTTGAAAATGTCGCACATGGAAACTTACAACTTACAAATAGTTTAAGTTCCGTGTTTTTTTGTTTTGTTTTTTTTTCTTTCGGCGGCGCGTTAGATAAGGCACTAACCCCGGTGCAAGTGAATTTTCTGTAAGTATTAACGTGCGACATTTTCGAATCTAGCCGAACGGAACATCACACTACCTAGCCAACTATGCTATACGGTAATTGGGCAACCGCAGTTAATTTACTTCAAAGAAAGAAAAAAAACCGAAAAAAACCACTTAGGTTACCATGTTCTGATAAAAATACATTATAGTATTTCTGTCGCATTAAAATTCAGTATCATCTCCGTGAAACGTGATGAAAACATTGTCTCTCCGAAAGTTCACGAAATTTAGAACGATCGAGAAGCTCTTTCGATTTCTCCCTCTAAGTCTTCTTATACTATTTTTAACCTTCGACCTTATAACCTTATTTGGCTAATCTATCCTTAAACAATATATCTCTCTCTCTCTCTCTCTCTCTCGTGTTAATTGCTTCTGTCATCCTGGTATCTTTCTTGATAGTCGTTTGTCCTCCTCTGAACATATCAGATATCTCTCTGCTTCTACTATTAAAAGGGTTAAACTTGCTGAAAGCTCTGTCGCCAACTAAATGGGGTGATGATCATCCCTATATTCTTATTTCTCTTTACAAATCTATTATCCGTTCTTCTTCTTCTTCTTCTTTAGCCATTATCAGTCCACTGCTGGACGAAGGCCTCCCCTAATTCCTTCCAGCCGTCGCGATCCTTTGCCTCTTCCCGCCAGTTCGACCTAAATTTTCGTATTTCATCCATCCAGCGTCCCTTTGGTCGTCCCAAAGCTCGTTTCCCATCAGGTTTCCAGAATATCAATAGATTGATCCATCGGTGCTCGGCTCTGACCACATGACCGCACCATCTCCATTTATTGGCTTTAATGATACTTATTGCGTCATTTATTTTTGTGGTTTGTCGGATACGTTGTTTTGTCCATTTGTCTTTCAGGGTAATACCTAACATAGACCGTTCCATTCTGCGTTGATTTGTACTTATCTTTTGTTGTAGTTTTTTCGTTAATACCCATGTTTCGCTGGCATATGTTAGAACTGGCAGAACACATTGGTCAAAAACTCTTTTTTTCAGATTTAAGGGTGTATTAGTATCTTTAAGTATATTTCGTAGCTTCGAGAATGCCATCCAAGTTAGTTGTATTCTTCTAGTTATCTCCTCTTCCCAGTCATTATTTACTTTCAGTAATTGTCCTAGGTAAATGAACTTATCTACTTTTTCTATTTCTTGTGTGTTTATAAGTATACTACCGTTTTTGTCCGTTACCAGTTCGTTACTCATGAACTTAGTTTTATTTATGTTTATTCTAAGTCCTATTTCTGAGCATTTATCGCTGACGGTTTGTATCATTTCTTGTAGTTCTTTTAAGCTGTTTCCAACTAGTATAATGTCGTCCGCATATAATAGATGTGTTAGCCTTTTATTTCCAATTAAAATACCCGAGTTTTTCCAGTTAATTTCCTCCATATTATCTCGGAGTGCAGCTGTAAATAATTTTGGAGATAACGCGTCTCCCTGTCTTATACCTTTTTTCAATTGGATCTTTTCTCTTTCTTCATTAATCGTGATTGTAGCTGTTGCTTTTTTATATATGTATATATTTAATTATTCTTACATATGTACTATTGATTTTTATTTTTTCCAATGCTCGTATTATCGCTTTAGTTTTCAGGCAGTCGAACGCCTTCTCAAAGTCTATGAATGCCATGCACATTGGTGTTCTGTACTCCCTTGTTTTTTCGATTAGTTGTCGGACCGCGTGTATGTGGTCTATCGTACTTCTTCCTTTTCTGAACCCTGCCTGTTCATCCGATTGGCTCAAATCAAGTTTTTCGGTTAATCTTATCGTGATTATTTTTGTAAATAGCTTATACATAGTCGATAGGAGGCTAATTGGACGGTAATTTTGTATATTTTCTCTATCACCCTTTTTATATATCAGTACAATTTCCGCATTGTTCCATTTTTCCGGTATTTTTCCCTCATTTAAACATCTATTAAACAGCGTAGCCAGATATTTATTTATTTTTTCCCCACCTAATTTAATAATTTCTATTAAGACTCCATCTTCTCCTGGGGCTTTGTTGTTCTTTTGGGTCTTTATGGCCATTTCTATTTCTTGTACTGTGATTGGCGGGATCGAATTATCGGGAGATACTCGTAGTTCTTGTTGTTCTGTTATCCGTTCAAAATGTGATTATTGTTCTTTTATTTAGGCTGTGCGTCCAAGACCAGTCTCTCTAAACCAGATGTAATTCAAAACTCTTGCCTACGTCTCTTTGTCTTGGCGCACTTAAATACTCTCCAATCTCTCTGCTACTCTTGCTTAATCTAATCCGTCACCCCCGTCCATTCGTAGATTCTATTTAGGCTATAGTTTCCCCGCTAAACGTCTTCCACTCGCGTCTCTACTCTTGTTCAGTTCTTCTTTTCGATTTATAATATTACTCCGGCAAAACGCCTATCCTAGCTTTTATTTCATATCGCCTTAGTTAATTTTGGCCTTGCACAATCTCCTTTAATAATCTCCCTTATTTTTTCTTCAACTACACTGATCTTTGCCATCCTCCTAAGGTATTTATTCTTCTCTTATTCGCCGAAAATCTCCCCCGAGCAGTAATTAAACAGGTATTCTGCAGCACTATCAATTCCCTATTTTCCTCTTACGTTACCATTTTACACGGATGGTTCGTGGTGGCGTTGGTGCTTCCTCCATCCTTCCGGATTTTAACCTATCAGAATATTTTCATCTTCCTTATTTCTGTTCCATATTCATAAACGAATTATTGATTATCCTACGGTTTATTATTTTCATTTCCTCGAATCACCTTTTCTCCAATTTTTCAATTATTTCTGACTTCTTGAGCGCCCTTCATGACATAACTTCTCCCGTTCCTGATCATTCGTATGGCATTTTGTTATTCTCCGTATACGTTCACCGATTCATAATATTTCCTATCCCCATTCTATTAATATTGATTTGCTATGAGTACCTAGCTACTACTCGCGCATATTTTGTAATGAAGCGGCTGATTAATTTGCTCGGGCTGCTGTTTCTTCCCGCCATTTTTTTTAAAATTCCATCCGACAATCTCCTATCGATGTGTAAAAGTTTCCATATCAGATCATACGCTCCCTCCTTTTCTAATAATTTGTTCATTTCATCTGTCTGTTCAGTCTACTCTTCCTTCCTATTCATGGTTTCTTTTGCATCTTTCTCTCGACGCTCTGATGTTGTTTTCGTTATTCGTATGCGTTTTGACCATTCTCTGCTGCCTTCCTCCAGATTTCGCTTTTCCCTTATTTCCTCCTTACATTATCCTCTCCATCCTGACGATGCAGTTATTTGCGATGCCGATCATGTGTTCTTCCAGTGTTCATTTCTTTCTGTGCAGTGTTCTGCTTTGTATTCCTATTTGTTGAGGCTCGGGCTTCCTGCTCTTTATTGTGCTTCCTACATAGGGATGTTTTCTTTCCCAAATTAATTATTTTTGCTATTTGTTCCTTTTTAGCAAAGATTTCCGATCGGATTAAAATATAACGGACTTCTTTCCTTATTCTATTTGTTTTTCGGTGAAGGTCCTTGGTTGACGAGCTCAAGAAAAAAAAAAGAACCGTTTCTGTACGGATTTCTGAAGGAGGTAAATTAAAGAGATAAGCCAGCGAATGCGGATAATTTTGCTGATTTACAGTTCACTAAAAATTTTCGCTGTAATTAAAATTAATTCTTGTTATTACGGGAACTAGTAGTAAACCGGAGGGGGGTAGAAATATATAGCGATTTAAAAAATACCGAAAAAGGGCGATACTATTTTATTTCTAGCGATATTAGTGGCTCTAGAAAAACCGGTCTGAAATTGTAGAAATCAAATAATATAAAATACAAACGAGTGAATAACATTTTTAATTTTAATTTAATTAAAAAACAAAGAGCAACTTTTTTGTACATACTTGCCGGTTCGGATCCTTATCACCTTTTCGCCGAAAACTGAAAGGCAAAAACAAAAAAAGTCAAACATAGTATGAAATTTGTAAATATAAAAGAAAGAGAAAAGATAAACACGTTCAACGAAAACTGTGCTGCATAGACAAAAAGGAAAATAAAGTGTCGAAATTGTAAAATGATCGGATAATAAAAACATTTAATTTTACGGTCAGCGTTCATTCTGCTCATTCATTAATGTTTCTTCAGTAACAAAAAAAGAAGTTTATGCCCCCCGAGAGTCGTGATATAAAATCGAGCCTCGCTGTAGATATGCTCTTTCTGCAGAATAATTTTCCTACATATACGTATTATTATATACATATCTTTATCCTATTGTGAGAAATCGACTCGAACTTCGATTTTCTTTTATTTCTTGGTTCGTTGTTTTTTTTTTTTTTTAACTTACTCTATTGCGCGTTTAAAAGTTTCGGGTATTAGTTTTTAATTTGAGTTAGCCTAATATTATTTTACGCTTTTCAGATATCCACGAAAAAATGACACAAGCAGTAGTGGTGCATGTTCGTGGTTTATTTAAAATTGAAATGATATATGGATTCAACAGGAAAAATTAGTTTTTGTTTAACTTGTGATCAGGAAATTTTTGTTTAAATGGCCTGCTGAAAGAAGAACACGTTGTTATCTTATTGTTTTCGGGTTGTTTTTTGATTTTTACGTCAAGTATCAGCCCCGATAAATCCCAGTCGGGGTTCTATCGGGATTGCGGCTGTTAACGCGATTTCAAAAAATACTATGTGTACAAAATCGGACAACGCTTCGAAGTTTATTTCCCTCGTGCGCCGAGTGACTCTAGTTGGGCAATATCATTTTCTTAAAAATTTTTTCACGAATATGCTTTCCAGTTTGAAAATTTCCCTATTGTAATAAGTCCACCGTCGAAATTTATTTATCACGCTCCCGTGCACTTCTCGCGGAAAATACGAAATACTATTTTTATTTCCCTTCACTTTTGACGATACCCTTTAGTTTTCACCTAGTAGCAACTTTATCGCTAGCAAACAATCTGGGAATGCATTTCTCGGTGTTTTTTTGAATTTTTAAATGGATTTCGAAATTTTGTTTTAACAGCGAATTCGGTTTTTAAAGGAATTAAGGACACAAGTTAAGTACTCCTTTTACTCCGAAACGTGGCGTGACCGATCACGATTACAAAAAGCATAGCAGACCCGAAAATAAAATTGAAAAGCCATAGGAGGCAATTAACGATGCAAAAGAAATTCTTAATATTCGTAAAAACCAGCTGTCGCCGTTCGATGCAGCCTGTGCCTCTACGGAAGTATCGTAACTTTACCCTCAACTTAGTGTTTGCCGTGTGTATGTATGTCCACGGCACCTACGACAAAACTGACAGATTGTTAACATCAAATAATCGAAATGTTTCAACATGCGCACCGAAATTTTCCAGAATATTTTTGTTATCGAGATTTCATCCGACACATTCGTATAGATCTCCGTAATGAACTTTCTTAAGACGCGCTGGTTGTAAAGAGATTTTCGTAATGTTCTGGCTTCGGTGCCGATCGGACCGGCGCCTAAAAAGTTAGCCGAATGCCGTTTCAAGGCTATGCCGTCCTCACATGCATTTGTTTCCGGCCTTTTTCTCTTTCCAAAAATAAAGGCACAATTCCAGCAGCAGGTTTAACACCCTTCCAGTGCGGTCTTATTTCACGTAGACTCGCGATGTTCGATATTTTTCCAATTCCTTAACTGTGTGGGCCAATCTTCTTTCCGGGATTTTTCCGGTTATCTTTAAAACGTTCGTACATATTTCGTAATGTAAACTGAATTGCGAAATTTTTCTAACTATTTTACCCGCAGATGATGTAGAAAAGTTCACTTAGTGTGCTAAAGTTCTTTTCGCGATTACTATAGTCAACGGGAAATTTAAGAGTACGTCTTCTGCCTAAACTTCTAATCGAACTCGCTTTCTCCTCAATTCCATTGTGTACGGCGCATCCATACCCAACACCGTGCGACACCGCCGCTAACAGAGAACCGTTGCGTATTATGAAAGACTGACTAAAAAAAAAAAAAAAAATGTGTTACAAAATAGAAGAGGAAATAACCGGATTTACATGCAAACGAGAGAGAACGGATGAGAAAATTTGGCCAAAAGTCGGAGCAAATGAAGGAATCGCAACTAATGCTCAATTATGCAGTGAATCGGTAGTTCGCAGAAAGATATTCGACAACGATAGGCAATTAAACAAGAAGAAACACCGAAGAAGGCCAAGAACAGGAAAACGGTGACCATTTGGGGATGGTGGAAAAGACACATTAAAGTAGTAATCGGCGAAGCATAGACCGAGAAAGCAAGTGACGTCAGAGATGACGATTAGGAAAATATTAGTAAAGCTGTTCCCTCGTTTTCTTCACTGACTTCCATTTTGATCGAGTATTCGCCGCGTACAACATACGATGTTGTTAATTACGACAAACAATTCCTGAATCGAAAAATATAAAGTCGATCGAAATTTTGAAAAGCATTAAAAATATTCGCTCGCTGAATGGTCGGCGAGGGATTTACACTTTTCTTGAAGCCGGACTGTGTTGCGGATAACATTTTACATCGCAGAGACGCGGTCAACAATTTGTTCCCCTATTTTGCCAACCAAACACGGAAGGGGAACACTATTTATTATTAACTTTTCCGAGGTTCTAGAAAGTTGAAACCAGCGATCAATCATCTCCCTTCTGGGCTTAATGGGCAGCTTGGGGCTGCTCAGTGATTTCCTGGCGCGGTCTAGTTCTTTCACACTGACCTAACTGCATTTCACATTCTCCGTCAGTCTAATTCTTGGCTTTTCTTTCGCTGGTTTATAGTTTCTCTACAAAATCAGGTTCTCATTAATATGTTGTTTTTTTCATCGGTTTCCTACACGCCAGCTCACAAATTTTTATTTTTATTCTTTTAGGCACTTCTTTCGAAATTTTTTTCCGTATTATGGAGCATCGTAATTTAAACGCTTGCAGCCTTGGTCTTTTTTTTCTTTTCAGAATCAGTTTCATAGCCGTACACTTCAAATTGGTGCTTTAATATTTTTTCTCAGTTGTTCGTTGTTGAGGTTCACCACTGGCGCTTCCACAAAAAAAAAAAAAAAATGATATTTTTTGAGGCGATCGCAAATTTGTTTTTATCGGCATTAGCCTGCGCGCTATTCTTCTAATTAGGCTTCCGAAGGTAAGAAATTTACTTGTGATATCTTTTTTCTGTATAGAAATAGATCTGCGTACAGTTCACGTTAAGGAACACATTGTTATTTTAGTTTTGTTGCTATTTGTTTTTCTTATTTTTACGCGAAGGAATATAGTTAGTTCCGTAAAGTAGGAGGCCGATATGTGAAATCGGAGCGGAATGTGAAAGAAGATGCGCCAATGACGGACATTCCAATCAGTTACATGTGAAACAGTGCAGCTTAGTGTAACAGCATAGAGATGATATCCTTAGTAGTACTAATAGCGGCTAGGTAAAGTGCAACAATCGGGAGGATATACGAGCGAACTGACCACCAAATGAACCTAGGCTTCAGGCGCCAACTTTCGGAGGCGCCGCCTCGCGGAATGCGACTAATCGTATATAAAAGTGTTATTTATAACGACTCGGTTACGTCACAATTGAGGTTCTCGTTGATCATTTTAATAAACAGCGTGTTACAACTTTTAATAGTCATATTCCGAAAAAAAAGGTTAAGCGATAAAATGTCACATTCAATTAAAGTACTAATGACGAGTCTATTATTCGTCTTCAAAACCGGTTTGATAGTGAATCTTTTCAATCCCTTCCTAGATATGCTATTTTACAGCGAAAGTCGATGAGAGAATTAAAACATATTATAATACTTATTTAGAATTATGGGGATTATTTTTGCACAATATGAACGATCTACCTGAGCGAGAAGAAAACTTCTCGACTGTTGTAAAAATCTTGAAAAGAAGTATTGTGAAAATTAAAAATATGACATCAATAGAGATGAGATGGTTGCCTATTTACATTTCAAGCTGCATTCCCATATGTGATGCAAACCACATCTTCTTTGAATGCCCTGCTCTTGATTCTGAGCGCTCCGTTTTGTACTCCAAAATCTTAACACTGGGTCATTATTATTTTATATTCAAAAAAAAATTCAAGCTGCATAGCTTGCCTATCGTAATTTCCTACATTTTAACAGCCACCATCGTAACCATTACTTAAAAGTTTTTTTTTTGATTTTTATCTGTTGTTCAGTTATAGTAAAGGCGCTGACGAAATCGCTTACTATTTTATTCGATAGTTACTTTCGTCAGTATGAAAAATTCTCGGGTTAAAGATGCGTGTAATAATATTGTTTCGCGTTAAATTGTTTAAGAAACGATTACAGAATTTTACATTAAAATTAAGCGAAATTTCAGCACTAGCTTTAGTATAAAACTTCAGGCTTAATTTTCGGTTTCGGACTAAGCCATTTTAGTTTTATATTACTAGTTCAATTTTTAGTTAATCAGTTGTTTATTTGTACCGCGCGCACTCATTTATAATTTCAAATTCGTGCATGTCTCAAGAGATGTTTATCTATGTGCGTGTGTTGAATGAATCAGTGAGTGTGAGTAAACGAAAACAGAATGCGATGTATATATACATGTGGGGGTGGGGGGTGGGGGGGGTGTTTTCGCAGTTCTATTCCATCTTTAATGAAAATATTTACGCTAATTCTGTAAAGTTACTACTTACCCACACGCACATTGTAAGACGAAGGCGAATTTTATTATAGAAATTTTTAAACGTAAGGAAAGGTGTTTGTGGAGAAAAAAAAAGAAATACCGACTATTTAAGTTTTCAGCTGTTTCAATCCCATTACTTGTGATGAAAGGTGAATTTTTTAATATAAGGTCAGTGAGAAGAGTGATTAACCGATTTTGCAATGCGAGCGCGGCTTCGGAATTATTTTCACGGTTGCCTCTTCTTAGCTTTTTCATTTGGTTAACATATTTAAGCCGCGGCAAATATACCTTTGCTCTCTATTCTCAGCGGATATTAATTTAAAATTAACACATTAACGCGTTAAAATAAAGTTGCATGGTACTAATATATCTACTTAAGAACGGTATTTTTACAGGTGGAATAGACGTGTTCCTTCAGAGGGGACAAGGTGCAACGGAAGACTAATATGTCTACGAAGCTCTTTACAGGTTAGCGAAGATAAAAGTAAATAAATAAAAGATGAGGATGTCGGAATTGGCGGTTATTTCGATTCCGAATTAGTACGAGCATTTCGATTTTCTGTGTTCCCTCGATCATTGTCGAAGTAGCAGACCGATAAAAATGGAAATAAGTTTGTCGAATAATAGAGGTAGAGACCGCCGGGACCAAGAAGGGGGTTGGCCGAAAGCTCGTCAGGCTGTAATAACAAAGTGCCGCTTTGTTGCGGTCGATTAAAGCTTTTAATGTTCCGAGAGACG
Source organism: Icerya purchasi (assembly GCA_039619475.1). NCBI lineage: Eukaryota > Metazoa > Arthropoda > Insecta > Hemiptera > Monophlebidae > Icerya > Icerya purchasi. The sequence continues at coordinate 91,807,912 of CM077116.1, read as the reverse complement.
GATGACTGTTTTCGTGGTTAACCATCGTTAAAGACCTTAACCGACTTTTTCATGCGCCTAGTTCTCCCTTTGTACAAAGATGCCTTTGAAGTTCAACCGTTGCAACCTTTGCCACAAACTCGTTCTCTCTCCCTCTCTCTCTCTCTCTCTATACCTTTTCCCTTTAAATTAATACACCGTCGCGGAGGGAAATTACACCGCTAAGCTAGATTAAAATGTTTATTGCTTTTGCTGTTGTTATTATTGTTATTATTACCATAACTATTATTTATTGCTGTTTCGTTCGTCGCCACGAAGAGGGATTGCAAGAATTTTTCTCCTTCTCTCTCGCCGCACTGAAGGGGAACCCTATCGCAAAACTGCAGTCTAATCCGGGAAAGTTACAAGGGCTGCAAAATTTCTCGAGTTCAAAAAAGGAATTAAAAAAAAAAAGAAAAGAGTAATCACCCAATTTAGGCTTTGTTATGCCTTAAAAACTTACACTGGCGTTTAATATCTTTTGGAACGTGAATTTTTTCAAAGAACTTGAACGTCTCTACGTTTCGAAAAAATAACCTCCGTATTTTCAAATTTCCCAACTGCATTGGTTCGTAACGAAATCGATTTCCAAATTAGCCTTCTTTTAAATGAAAAAAATACTTGAAAAAATATCGAAACGTCATTAAACAAACGGTAAACTGCACGAAATGTATCTATTGATAATACAGATTCTGTAACGCTTAAAGTCATTTCGCGAAATGAAATATTTTTATTATTTCAAATTGAAAACTAATACTCTCCTTTTCATCAGTAAAAAACTAGCTCTAGCTCTGTTTGTCTTTTTCTTAACGTACCGTGAAGACTTACAGAGTCTAACAAGGAGAGGGGTTACACGATTTGCGGGTCACCGATTTTGATGAAATTTTGGAGAGCGACAGATGACCATAAGTAGATGAACTGTGTAAAATACTATTAGAATGCAAATTTCGGATTTACGTGAGAAATTAAAATTTTTAGCAGCCGCATTTAACGGATAATAATGTACATAGTCGTTTAGAGAAAAATATGCAAAAAATTCCAGATTATGTTTATCTAGCTTATGCAGATGGTTCGTATGACTGATTATTCCAAAAATGAAGTATATTAAAGAGAAAAAAAATCTATTAAAAAACAATAAAATAATTTTAAAAAAATCAATTTTTAATTTAATAAAAATTTGAACACGCATTTTACATCAGTTCATGTGTACTCACGATCTTCTATCGATCTGCAAAATTTCATCAAAATCGGTGACCCGCAGATCGTGATCTCTTTTGGCAAACATTTTCCCGAAGAATACTTATTCACTCAAAAATTTCAAAATTGCCGCGATCAGAGAGAAGACATCTTTTTTTTTTTCTTCACACATTTATACGCACGCAACAGAACGTATGTGTTTAATAAAATTTTGATTACAATTTTTTTCGCGAATGGTCGAAAAAATTTGAGACGAATTTAATGGTGAGTTGAATAAATTCGAAAAAATTACTATTTCTAATTATTTCCGGCTGTTCGATTATATAATTTTACTACTATGTTTTATTTCGCATAATGCGTTACATCTGAGGCGGGTAAATAATTTTTTTAAAAATTCGAACGCTTGAAATTTGCATCAGAAATGTGATAAATATTACGGCACTCGAAACAAAAGAAAAAAAATTTAAAATGTATCTTATGAACGTACGCCAGAAAAACAGATAACGAAAGCTAAAAGAGATCTGTCAAATATTCATTATCTGGACTCTAGTGATTTTTCGGCTGAATGCAAACACTGTCCTGTGTTACCTTGTTAGTGCGTATGACTGTATCTATTTACATAGAAAACTTAGCGCGCATTTAGTTTTAGCAAGATTCAGTGAACAAAGGACACTCGTGGGTGTGGGGTCGACAAGTCAAAAGATGGAGCGGATAGAACGATTCAGCGTGAGATTGACAATAAGGAAAGTAAGCTGCATAATTGCTATCATCTTATCTTTTAGAGTGGGTAAATGTACACTATTAAAGGCACACATCAATGAAGGAAGCCAAAGTATAATGCTTTCGGATAAATGATTGGTAAATATGAGAAACAAAAAGACTAATACAGTCGAGTGACGAATACCAGGAACATATTGCAAGGAAATCCATTATTATGCTCTAGCCACCGAACAAGGCGCTTGTTTAACATACCTCCAAAGAGCTTTCTGATGCAGGATGCCAAGGAAATAGGACGACGTCAAGAGAACTTTTTTTAGGAATGGGAGAAAAGAATTCCAAGAGGGGAGAGTTATACCTCTCTGGAGAGAAAACAATTACAAAGATCAAGGAGAAAGGTAAGGTATGTTCAGAGAGGTTTTTAAGGACCAGAAAAGATATACCGTCAAGACCTGCAGTGGGGCTAGAAGATTTGGAAAGGACAGAATTTAATTCATAAATATTGAAAGCAGAAGTCAGGAAATGTTTCGATGATGGGGGATTATGCGAAGGTTTAGATGAAGTTCACCAACGTTAGGAACATAAGCAGGAGCAACGGAATCGATAAAGGATTTTATATAGGATATCTTTAGAAAGGTTGAGATTGAAGGGACGTTCAGAGGACGGGGATTTCGAAGCTCTAGCCATTTTCCACATGGGAAAGAGGGGTATTCCTAGAGAATGAAGAACAGAAATTCTTCCGGAGAACCTTTTTGAGACTTTAAATATATCTCGCTTATGAACAAGAAAGTTTTCACCTGTAAGATCTAAACAAAAAGTTCTAAAGGTGGCACGATACTATGGTGGAATGCACGGTTGCATTCCTCATTCAACCAAAGAGATAAGGCTTTGCGATTACTCTATGTGTTTGTACTATAATATAATGAATTCCTACAACATGTGTGGAATTAAAATAGCTTCTATTGCAGAGTACCCTCTAATTAAGTATCAAAATTTTAATTCGCCAAAAAAGTCCTTTAAAAACAAACAACATTGATCGAAATGTTACCTTTATTCTATTAAGGTTCATCAGCGATATGCATGAGCTCACGTTAATGTTAAAGTTATGTACGCAATTTTGCATTGAATGATCATCCATGGGAAAAAATTGCTTTATTCATCAACCCGCATAAGTGAGCACTCTATTCGCTAGGTGAAATACAAAAAAATTGTTCTTTTCGGGTTCGTTTTTTTTGTTTTTTTGCGAATATTCGTTTACAAATCACTAGAGACTGACATCGATTTTTGAATTTAGAAAAACACCTTTCGCCAGATATCTTTATTGGAATACTTTTACGGTGAATTTCGGAGACTCGTAATGACATCGCTAGTTTAATAATATGTCAGTGTTTTTAGCCTAAATCATCGCGGCATCACTAATCCTAATGTAAACAATGTACATGTTGAAATTCATTTATTTTCGATATACGTATATCAAAAATAGAATAAAAGTTCGTTTGGATGCGGTGAATATCCTGTTAGTTCGCCGCCAAACTGTGTAAGTTGTTAACTAGTTCATAATTTCTCGCTTTTCTGCAGGTGTTTGTACAATCTTGTCGGTTTTATGGAAAATTTTATTTTACTGATCATCGTTTCTTGGTATTTATTAAGGTATGCACACCGGTTGCACTCCAAAAAATTTAACTCGTCTTTTCATATTCAGTTTGTGGTGGCTCTGCCAACTCTGAAATTCTTCAGAGATTCAACATTTCGCTAATGCCGCATCGGACCTGGCTCCGTACGACTATTGGTTCTTATTGACCGTACTTACAACTGGTTTTCATTCACCCTCGTATCCAGCCGATCGCCTCATATTACAATTATCATCCGCTTTATTTTATTCTGCATACTTCTAATTGCGATATGAACCCCGCAAGTGTTACCGTTTTTGGACTGTAATCGCCAAAGTCTACATATTTCGCAGTCCTACTATATTTATGCATCTCTCTGAACGATGAGAAGGAGGAGTCAGTTAGGAGCCGTGAATGAGCGGGAAAAAGTCGGACAAAATGCGTCTTACCGCCCATGACAATTTTCCGTGTAAATCTCCCCAAGCTAAATGGATGTTATTATAAAGGACCAAAAACGGATGCAACGATACTATAAATCCTAGAATTCTCAAATTTAAACAAAATTTTTTATAGAACAAAACTATTAGAATTTTTTTTGAAATCACGTTTACATGGAATTTAACGGTAAGCGTGTCTTTTTTATATTCAGGATTTTTTTCTAATTTTTCGATTTTTACAAAACGTTGTAAAAAAGTTAAAAACTGTTTTTCTTTTTTCTGGGAAATTTTCAATTAATTTTTAGCTTTTCATGGGAAACTGTTCGAATGAATGATAATTAATATTTTTGGGATAAATTTTAAACTAACCGGCGGCGATGAGTAACAATATTTGATGGCAGTTTCGGCGGCAAAATTTGTCAGCAGAGATGGGTAATATTTACGTAATTATGAATATATAAATGGTATTCGTATTTGTTGTCACGAATACAAAAAGGGTCCATATTCGTGCAAAGTATTTACGGATACTAATGCTCACGGGAATACATCGATAAATATTTTTCTCTGTGATTTTTTGTTTCTTTTCAGTTGTGTCTTTTTTTTCTTCTTCTTATTTCATTTATATTTTACTTGTCTTTTTTTGTTTCTTCATCTCCGTAAAAAGTATAAACTTCCATAACCGTTTAATAATTCTCCGCTGATACAGATTTCCCGTTATTATTAGTTTATGTTAGGCAATTTCTTTAATTTAAATTTTACAACTATTTTCCTTATAAAAAAGAGAAATTCGAGATATTTGTCAAAACTTGTAAAACTAGCAGAAATTTTGAGTAGGATTTTCAGTAATACATGAAACTGTATTGTAACTGACGAGGATAGTGGCCTAGATATTAATTCTATTTATTAAAAAAAGTTAATTCGTTTTGTTGAAATCTTCGTACTTAATGGTAGGCGCTTATTGATAAAAAACCTATTGCACGTATAATTTTTCATTAATAAAATAATATTCGTACGGTCTAAACACAAAGTTTGCCGAAAGTTTTTTGAATTTTTTCATAATGATTCGTAAAATTCGAAAAATTAAAAAAAAATCCCAACTATAAGGATGTTAAAATTTGGTAATTGCATGTAAACGAGGTTCGAAAATAATACATTAGTTTTTTTTTTACAAAAAGTTGGATTCATATTTGAAAATCGTAAATTTATTTGCACGTCTTTTATTTCCTAGAACTTGAAAAAAAAAAAAGAAGCATCGTCCCTGTTAATTTTAAATTTTACTATTACCAAAAAAAAAAAAAAAATTAAAAATAAGGTTTTTTTTTAAAAAAATTTGAGATCAGAAGCTGAAAAATTAGGGTGTGATATTTTTTTCCTATTTGGTACTAAAATGAATATATCGATAGAAGATACAGAGATTCGGCATTATGCTTATCCACCTATACGCAATGTTATAATTTTGCGTGGAAAATTTTAGTTTTTAGCCGTGAATGTATGTAGTCTAGTAGCGCGCTTTGCTACTGAAAGCAATAAATTAACGAAAGGGCCAACAATAGTTTAGGCCGATTTTGCAACTTAAAGACATTAACAAGTTAAAACATTCCCGAATTTATCGATAATGAAACAATTACGTATTATTATAAGAAATCAAAAATTTTTCTAATGATTTTCTTAATTCTGTAATATACGTACTATATATATATATATATTTTTTTTTTTTAAATTGCAAAACAAAAATACATACATTCTAAGACACTTACTCATATGTTTTACCCAGCAAATTCGCTTTTTTAGAAAAACCGCTTTTAAAATAATAATCCTTTTTGGTAATCGTGCCTCATGGCAAATCGAACCGGTATATCGAATCGATTCTAGCTGAATCCTTTTTTCACGCCCGCAGTAAGAAACTCTTGGCCGAAACAGAAGCTTCGCGAAGAGGAGGATGCAATCTAGTAATTTAACAGCATATTGATATTTTTCAGGTAATACACTAGCAGTGTAATTTATACCTTAGAATACAGAAAGAAAAAAAAACCAAAAGCGGAAGAAATAAAGTATTTATCTTTTGTAATGCGCGGTAGCCTAAAGGTTAAGGTGTGCTTGGCACGAAATCAGAAGTCACGGTTTCGAGACTTGTCTCGTTCGTCGCTTCCAGGTATAAAAGTAAAGTAAGTCTCATACCCTTGACAGGGCATTGGGGACGGCGAATCACCGAATCTGAAATTGACTTGGGTACCACCAGAGAAATATGCAAAAATATAAAAGCGGATCTCAAACGGAAAGGAACTGTCCCGAACATTCTCATCAGATCCATTAGGCTTAGCACATTGTGAAAAGTATAATTCCACAATCCACGGTACCCCCTTTATCCTTACTGATCTTTTGTGATAGTCTTAAAAGCGTTTCTGTGTGTTTTTATGTACAGTGTGACAAAACCCGCTGCGGGGTACACGCAGATCAGTTGCGAGGATTCAGTTGCGTGTCTCAGCCGAATGGACAGTTTTCGAATATTTTTCAGTCTACGCTCCTTATACAGTTCGCACACTTTAATAGCCGCCACGCGTGTCGCGTACGATAAAATTATAAATATCCGCTTTTACTAATTTAACTTTGACAACGTTAAATTCGTAAGTTGAGAAGCACATTTAAAACTCTCGAAGTTGTTCCGAAACAACAGAAACGAAAATGAAAAAGAACTTGGAGGGGAAAAAAATTATTTTTCAACTGAAAGTTCCATTTTCGCATAAAATTTAAAATCGCGAATAACCACCCCGTTGATCACGTTAATTTTGCCACGAGTATTTCATAAAACTGTAGAACTAGATGTTTACATCGTTAGAGAAAAGCCTAGGATACACGTAGACTTATCATCAACAGTTTACAGTAAATAATAATCAAAATTTTTTTATATTCTTTAGCTGTATAATATATTAATATATATATATATAAAAAAAAATATATATAAAATATATATATATATATATAAAAATATATATAAAAATATATATAAAAAAATATATATATAAGTATATATATCATCATAACTACGGCGCTGTGTTTTATTTTGTAATGGAAGTTAGTTTTATTTGGTTTTTAACTTGTAACGATTATTTACTGCTGCAATAAAGACGGAAAAGCACATAAATATCTTAGACCGAGCAAAAATTAATGCAACGCTACATTGCAGTTACTGGAAATACACTTTTTGTCGTCATAGATTAAAAAGTTTTTGCTTATTCAGAAAGATAACGAAAACCCGGGAAAACGAAAAAAAATGCACGTGCACACGTTTAAAAGTTGTATCGACTGCGGCGAATCATGTAAAATAGGATGAGGATACGTCTACTTTAGATTTCAAACAAATTTACAAGGTGGCTCGGTTTGTAGAACTTTTTTTTTTTTTTTTTGTGGTTAATGCGAATGTAAAATTTGGGAGGGTTGCTGTTTCGGAAAAAGGAGATAACTGCGTGCGGAAAACGGCCAGTTTTATATGAGACGATTCAGTTCAGAAGGTGTGTACACACACGGAGAGAGCAAATTTATGTAGCGTCTGTCCAAATTTGGTTATATTTTATTATACTCGTTCGGGGGTTCGTCGGCCCGCAATAATTACTTTCGAAATTAATTCCCGTTGCGATGTCGATTTAGATTCGCTCTTATCTGCCCCCGGACACTTACAAAAGTGAAAAAAACCTCCGCAAAAAAAGAAAAAAAAACAAAAAAAACGAAGAACCCAAAAATGTATTAAAAATAAACGTTTAAATTGCCGATCTGAAAACTGAACAAAAAAGCGAAGAGTGTGTCGCAATAAAGATAAAATTCCGCTATCGTTTAATTTCCGAAATTTTAATAGAACCCCTACCATTGTCTCTTTCTTACAGGTATGCACGCATATACGGATTCATTTTCAATTATTTTTCCAAAATAACGTATAGTCCCGGTTTTTCGATATTTGAACATAACTCAGCTCCTGCCTCACTATACCGCGGTTATGTGTGTATTACACGTGCGGAGCCTAAAAGATTGCGCTGTGATGATAATTTTTCGGTAAATAGAAAGGAGAAAATTAAAAAATTTTTTATTCGTTTTTTTTATTAAATATTTGTGTTATTTTTCATTTTCTCCGGTAATTTCGGTGATGCCGTAAAAAAAGTGTGATTTTTTGATTTTATAGTACAATTCTTAACGATTGAAACGAAAATTAAAATGATCAAAAAATAATAGATATCCAACATTTTGCGTTCTTTAACAATGTTGACTTTTTTTTTTTTTTCAATTTAGGATTTTTATTTTTATCAAAAATCAGTATTTTAAAAAATTTTTAAAGGAAAAATGGAGTTCAGAAAAAATATCCGAGCTCCTCTAAATGTGAAGACGGTTAAGAGAAGAGAGGAGAAGTTTAAAAGATTCTCTAAATAATTCAAGGCGGAAAAAATTCCATTTGGCCCGTTTTGGAACCGTCAGCATAGGTGTAGGAAAAAAAGGAGACCCTAATTCATCAGAATGGCGATAAGGCGTTGGACAGTTTTGGAACAGAACGGTAAAGAAAAACTATTAAATAGGATAAAGGAAACTGAAAAAATTAAAAGAGAAATAAGAAATGATATCGTAAGCACAAACAAATGGCGAAAATTGGAAGAGACAAAGAGAAATAAGGGATAAAATTGGAGTTTTTAGATGCCCAAAAAGAAGAATGTGCCGCGATGCATTGCGAATCCAGTAACTAGAGTAACTTCAAACGCAGAGTTGATTAGCAATTATTAACCGCTATTCGTACTGCATATCTTCCTCTTATGTGCTAATTGCCATACTCATTGAGAAAAAAACGACGAGAATTAAAAACAAAAAAATTGTGATCAATTTAACAAGGTTGAAGAACCGTTGACGCGTAATAAGGGAGAATCATCATTGTGTAGCGTATATGGAAGACTCAAAACAAATCTGACCGTATTTGACGTTTAATTTAAATAGCCGTATTTCTCGTTGAAGGTTAAGGGCACCACATTTTGAGCGAATTATCAACGCTCCATGTATCTTTGCAGAAATTCATGTTCCTGTTTCGCACGTGGCATTTTCGTATTAACTTTCGTTTTGATATTCGCACGCGAGGTTTTTATTGGACAGAAACAACTGAGATACACATATGTGGTACTATTTTGGCCCGACGAAATTTTAACGTTCTTTAGAGAAGTGTTCATGAAACTCTGCTCTGCTTGATGAAAAATCCAGACTGAATTTACGATCTATTAATGGATGATCTTGGTGTTTCCCGGCGGCTGTGATTACATAACTCGGTGTAAATATTTTTACGTCATTAGGGTTAAAAACGTAGCGTAAAAATGAATTATTCTCGTTGCGGAAGTTCGGACAATTTTAATAAGCACCAGGTCAAAAATACCGGATCTCGCGTACTATTATAAGATCGAGATTTTCTGAATTTTTTTTTCCGGTTTCTACTACAAAATGGCGGCTTTCAAGAAATTACTATTTAAACCATGAACAGAGACGATCTAGCGAGTTGAATGTTTATGATGAGGGGACGTTGGGATTGTTTGAATTTTTTTTTCCGACTTTAGGCGACCTAAATGGTACTGATCTACTCAGCCTAGCTAGAATACCGGATCACGATTAGTGTGCCAAAATAAAGTTATGACATGAAAGACACCTGTGATAGGCGCCTTAATTAAAATGAAATACCGCTTGAATAACGATAATTGCCTGTTTATCAATGAAGCAAGACAACAGCTACTGCGGCAATTGTATTTCAATAGTGCCCAGTGACGTCACAGTGGAAAGTGTACAAATCCCTAACATACGCATTCGGGTTTAATTATTTCAAACGTGTTTTCACTTTTTTTCCTGATTAAATCGAAATCTATCGAAAAGAATCGGGAGCATCCAATGAGCGTTTAAAAATTCTGCAAGAGAAAAGAGGTAACGAAATGCAGAGGATTCTTTTAGGCGCGTTGATATTGTGGAAAAAATGACGAGAGGTTACAGACGCAGAACGGTGTATTTTTGTACCAAAAATTTTCATTAGGTTATTGCAATTCATGATATTCAAATGCAAAAGCTCCGGAATTACGCTATGGTACACATACGCCAGAGTGGTGTGTAGTTGCTGAAAAAATTGCAAATATGTCTGCTGTTTTATATACACCTGTATGTGTGACTTGCTGCTCTGAAGTAATTTGAAGCATAATTCTGTTTCGAACGAGAAATTAGTAAATAAAGATGCAAAGTCCCTTCTTGATACTGCTTGTTTAAGCATCTAGTTGCCTCGGCTCGCGATAATTAATAAGGGTTTCAACAGATGGATTCCCCCTTTTTTAGCATGGATACGAATATATGGCCGGGCTCAATCTAATGTTACATCTATTGCGGAGAAATGTCGGGAAATTTTCAGTCATTTTATTCGAATAATTTTGTTTCTTTTTCATATATTTATACATACAATATATATATATGAATGTGTACGTGTGTGTACTGATGACTATGGCACTTTTACACACAGACGGTAATAAGAATCCTGTTGCGTTCTTACTTTTTTATTTTTATGATATTTATTTTTTGTATGCAACGAATGTGTCTCGTGAAAGCTTTCAACGAAATCCGCGAAAAGCGTCGTACAATTAAAAATAGCTGTACAAACTATAAATGAAATGAAAAAAGAAAAACATAGGGCGCAGACCTAAACAACTGAATTCCGTGCCGACAGATGTTATCAACGTATGGATACAGCAGTGATTATAACGACTCCGAAATTTGCATGAGAATGGTAAACACGAGTCGCCGGACCGGTTGGGACAAAATTAATTTCTGAAATATCTCTTGGTTCCCGTTCACCTTGACCGAGGATGACAAATTAGTGGCCTATGAACGATCGAAGATTATTCTTTTGTAGTTAAACCAGTGTGTATACCTTTCTTACAAAAGTACATTTTGACATGAATATGTCTTGTAGATAGTGCGTTTGTTCCTATATTGGCTACCTTCATTTCTTCTGTTTCTAATCGCTTCCTGATTCAACTTTCAAGTCATAGGAAGCACGGTAGGGAGCAGGAAGCCTTGACTTTAAAAGGAGTAAATAAAGGAAAAAGCGTTCCACAGAAAGAGCAGAACACCCAAAGAAAATTACATTAGCATCACAAACAAACGCCTCGTTAGGGTGTAGCAATAGAGTGTAATTGAAGCGTAGGCGAATAATAACTGAAATTGTTGATCACAAATTAAATAAGATGTTTACTACAACGTAAATATGAGACATTTCCCCAGCTGCATCTCCTGGCCGGGCTCAATCTAAAATTTTGTCCATCACGAAAAATGGTTACAAAAGAATGTCACGAAATTTCATTTCACCGATAACAATCGGTAAGCGGGCAAATATATTATTTATGTATACTCCATTGTGTAAATATTTTATTCGATCTGTGCGATCTCAACAGTGTTTTTAATAAAACGAAATAATAGCCGCATCATGTTCGCGTCACAATGCTTTTTTATGCACAAAAGGTACGGAGGTACTGATTTTTTTCTCTGTTTACATACTTTAGCTACTATCTAGCTCTAGTAGAACTCAATATGAATGTCACGCTGTCCCGGCCTATTTAAAGAATGGAAAACTATCATCACGTGTGTTGAAAATTAATCTTGTCCGAGTAGAAAGTAAACAAATGAATAAAGGAAGACAAAAAAATAGCTTTTTCTAAAAGTAAAAGGGCATTCTCTTTATCCTACCATGTCGTACCGGGGTTGGTTGATTGGAAACGGAGCCGGTGTATCGAGAACTATTAAATTAACTCTAAATTTAAATCTAGTTCATACGGCAGTTTTGGTCAACAATATATCTTTGATCAGTTTTTTTTTTTTTTTTTTTTTTTTTTTTTTTTGATAAATATACCCAGTAGAGGTTATGACCGTACGTTACACTGCACACTACTGAAAGTAACTATTACATTAGCCCCATTATTACTCTGTATATTATTGAGGAGATATTTTAATATGTGTCACATATGTTTCGGGCCATTTCATAATTATTTTTTTCGGAACAGCTTATTTGTGTAAAAATAAATGAGGTTTTTTTTTTCGAACCGGTAAAAATAATAAATAATAGTTATGATAATTTAAAATTTTTCTTTATTGCGGGTTGGTTTTTATATGCAAAATTTTGATTTTTTTAATCATAAGCAGCGCATAAATTTTCAATATTGCAATTACATTATTGCAATATTTGCGAATTTGTAAATTTCATGCTTCGTTCGTACAACTACATATTTTCTCCGACTTCAATCTCGTTGTTTAATGATAATACTACAATATCTTCCGTTGTATTTTTTTTGATCGTTTTTCTGCTCCCCTTGACCGGTCACTATTACAGGGTCTGATTCAAAATTTGATTAGCTGCTGCTGTGCAAAAAAAAAAATAAAAAAGTTACAAAAGATGTACTCTACATTCCGATTTTTTTAGGGATCGTTGTAATCATTCATTTTTTATAAAACCACCGCCTAATAATCGTAATCAGCCTAATCAAGACGAATTAAAACGAATTGCCCCGTGTGATGTTAATCCATTTTAATTTTGTTTCTCCCTTTTTTAGAAATTTATGTAGCTTTTATACCGTTTTCTTTTGCATCCTCATTTTTGATTATTAAAAAATACACTGTACAATAAAAAAAAAAAAAAAAATTATACATACATTAACCAAAAACCAAAAACTTTCTCTTCGGGACTTGCAAAAATTATACGCTCGATCTACTCCAGTATGGAGTAATCATGAAATTTAACGGAAAAGCTTCTGGAGGGTTGTCATCTCCAGCGTGTAAGAATATAGATCTGGTGTACACAACAATAAATTAATATCACTATTCCAGATTGGTCACTACATTACATGACAGGGTAGAGCTTGCTATTACCAGTACTGACTGTGCTGTGCATGCCTGGTTAAGGCAATTACGTAAAACCTTCTCCGCTAATAATGTTAATTAGTTGATCTATATCAGAACCGGGAAATCTAGCCAATTAGTGATCGTCCACGCGCAGATGCCTGCGTATGACACCAGAAGAAGAAGAAGAGGAGATATCAGATGGGATAATATACGCATATACATTAGCCATTTGGCGTAAGAGTCTGGATGAGGATGATGGCGAACCCCCAATTAAGCGTGTTCAATTAAGTTGCACCTTAAAAACAGCACAGACACACGGGCGGACAGAGAGACAAATCTTTCGCACTATTAATTAATTATTAATTCTGCGAATCTGGAATTCTTTTACCTTCTTACCTTCACAGAATCCATTTTTTCATTAGTACCTCCGTGACGACTTCTTCAATGTGTATAATTGTCAGTGTCTGCTTAGGAAACTATATTATTAGCAGATTCGCGTGGTTATTTCTTGCTGCTGCTGCTGCTGATAAGTAAGGTGCAGTTTCCAGCGTTTAGAACTAAATTTGATAGACACAAGATGGGAGAATTTTTTTTTACTGGAAAAAAGAAAACGAGATTTACTCCGGTGCGATAGTGTTGCCCTGAGGGTATATTTACGGACTGGAGTTTCGAAAGATAAATTGACAATTAAATGAGGATAAATTTTAAGTTGGAGAAAACTGATAATTGCGTTTTCACGGCGAAATCAACTCGCTTCATTTTCCCGCTGTATTATCTAATTCAGTTGTCCGATACTAATGGCCAACGTATACTAGCCGAATGTACCGAAATAAATCCAGCGACTAAGAAAAATGACGGTCTTGCTTGGTAGATTTTCGCACAGTCTTTCTCGTTATCTGCTTGTTAAATGTAGCAAATGCGCGCTCCCCCCCCAACCCTCACCTATCTCCTATTCCCTCTCCGTCGAAAACAAGTCCGTTTTGTTACACCGGCCCTCGAAGCCGTTGTAAAATTCAGCTTTACCCGTTTCTTCTGTTGTATTTTAAATTCTTTTTCACGACTTGGAGGGCTTTTTTTTTTCTTCTTTGTTTCCCCCTAAGTTACAAAAATTTCGTTTTTGTTACATTACCGTTCCTCATTTTAACGGTCTGTTCCTAGTTGAAAAACTTTGCACTTTCGCCTAATCCTCTAATGTACGAATTCAGCGAAACTCGTTTTAACGGTTTGTTGGTCGACACGATAACGTAAAATTAGCAGAAAAAATTTCCGATTTTATACATCGAAATAACAACAACCGAGGCGCGCATAGCAAGTGTTTTCGAAATACTCTTTGTTAGTCTAACTTTATTTGAACTTGCACACGGGGGGGGGGGGGGACTGATTACAAGTAAATAAATAATTTTATTGTACAACGAATCCTTCGCTATCAGTGAAACTTTCTAACAGCAGCAGCAGCAGCAGCAGCAGCAGCAGCAACAACAACTGGTGCAATACGAAGGTGTAAGTGTGTTGTAATAAAATTGAAAAATCTGCCGCGAATTTTGTTGATTTTTTTCCATTTTTTGATTTTAACGCGAAATTTTCGATGAGAATTCAAACTGAAAAACGGGGAATCAAAAAGTGTCTATTGAAAAATGTTTTTCCCTCTAACTCGATTCATTAGACTATGATAAAACTAGCCTGTTCGTGTATCGTCGTGAAATGAGGTTCTGTATTCCATTTCTTTTAGGTGCAGCTAGATGAGATTCGTTCTATTGAGCATTGAGCCTTGGTGTGTTTCCTTGAATCGTCTCTGTCGAATCGTTCTCCGTTCAGTAGGATTTTAGTTTTCGGCGGAAGCACTGAACCGGAAAAGAGCAGGAGATTGCGAACTGCGGTGTCTTATTTTTGGCCAGCTCCGGGCCAATCAGAAGAGATGCGTGACACCGAGCATTATATTGGGTGATTTTTTAAGAGTTAAGTTTTTCAGGTTGGCAGAGCACTGGTTGGTATTGGCGTCCAAACGTCATCTGTCAAAGTGAAAAGTTTTCAGTATACTCTCTGCCATTTCATCATCATGGAAAGACTTACAAACGAGCAACGATTGTGATATGGTTGAAATTTATTATCAAAAACCGGTGCTCTGTGAAAAATGTGCGTCGTTTGTTACGACCCCATATTATGGTCGTCATAATCGACACTTGGTGAATCAACAATTCGTGCTGTTATCACCAAATTTGGTGCGAAATTTACTTTGTTGGACATTAAACCGTCGACTCGCATGCGTACAGTGTGCACCGAAGAGAATATTGCAGTCGTAGCGTCCAGTGTTAATGAGGATCGTGAAATGTCAATTCGTCGCCGTTCTCAGCAATTGGACTTACTCAACTACATGGAAAATTTTACGTGTCGATTTGGGTTTGAAAGCCTGTAAAATTCAACTTCTGCAAGAATTGAAGCCGAAGGACCTACCACAACGTCTAATTTTTGGTGAATGGGCCTTAGAACAGCTCCATGAAAATCCGCTGTTTTATCGAAAAATTGTGTTCAGCGATGAGGCTCATTTCTGGCTCAACGGATACGTAAATAAGCAAAACTATCGCATCTGGAGTGATGAACAGCCACATGCCATAAAAGAATTGCCGATGCATCCCGAAAAAACGACCGCTAAGTGTGGTTTATGGGCTGGTGGCATCATCGGTCCATTTTTGTTCAAAGACCGGTCGTCGTGGAAGAAACGTTACCGTCAACGACGAACGATATCGAGCCAAGATACGCGACTTTTTTTTGCCCCAGTTGGCTGAGTTGAACTTGATTGACATGCGGTTTCATCAAGACGGTGCCACATGCCACACAGCTCGTGAAACAATGGATATGTTGAAGGATGAATTTGGTGAGCAGCTTATCTCTCGAAATGGCCCTGTGAGTTGGCCGCCAAGATCATACGATTTAACGCCTCTTGATTATTTCTTGTGGGGTTATATGTAAAGTCGTTAGTCTATGTGGACAAGCCGAACACGATTGAAGCCTTACAGGATAACATAATACGCGTAATTCGTGGAATACAGGCCGAAATGCTCGAAAAAGTGACCCAAAATTGGACCTGCCGAATGGATCATTTGAAACGGAGCCGCGGACAACATTTACATGAAGTTATCTTTAAAACGTAAATGGCTAAGGCCAATTTATCGATTCCAATAAAAATTTTGAATATATTATGCAAATTTGAGTGTTTTATTCGATTTTTAAAAAAACTACGCTTTACTACAGCCAACTGTTTTCCCACTTGTCCCCGGTTTTATCAAACGAATTTTTTCTCATAATGCGCTAATCGTACGGCCCCTGAGATTCAAGCAACTAGTAAACTTGCCGCGTCAAAGAACATCAGGGTCTCGACTTTTCTGGCTTTTTTCGGTTTTGGCGAATATTTCGGTGTAATCAATTAGCAAGGGATATGCCAAACTTCGTTCATAGTAAAACAATTTTGTCAAGAAAGGAAGGATCAATTTCGATATTCGCGAGCAATTCTTCAGAAATTCCCGTTGCGCTTCTGTTCTTTCAGTTAACAGAGTCGCCACGGTGCAGATTCCAACACAAATTTTTGCCATTTCCAAACTCCCCATTAGAACTTTTTAAACGATACTGTATACTTAAGATTAAAGAAAGAATACCTGACGGTAGCGAAAGGTGAGAAATTCGTTTCGAAGCAGTGTAACTATTTTTCGCGTCACCTTCGACGGATTCTCGGACGATGGCGAATATTTTTAATACCGACAATGGACAACTGGTTTTTGTCAAAACCTTGCTTTTCATTAGGTTTTTTTATAAAACATTCACTACTCGTTTTTTTCCGGATTCAGGCAGATTTGTTCAACGTTTTACATTTTGTACCAGAAAATAAGAAATCGAAAAGCTATACCGCACAGTGTCTAAACTGCGCATAAATCGCGTACTAAACAGGATAAGTGTTCCCGTTGATGGCTCTGGCTTAATGATCTCAAACTTTCTACTACCATTTCCGTATGTGTGTACTACCTGTACTATGGTCACCTTTTTCCAATAACTTTTTGATCAGATATCGTATTACATAAATATAATATATATGTATATATAATATAGGTATGTATGTTGTTTTAAAATCAATGTGTCGACTTTTTTTTCCCCTTTTAATTGGTAATTTATAATTAGCCAAATAATAAATGTTCCCAATAAAATCGCATGTAGAAAGTTCATTTAAGTCGTGATGTAAATGACGCATCTGTGTGTAAAAACGCGACAGCCAACTGATTTGGGTGATTTTGTAATCGTATCAGATGATTTTGTGCAAGCCTCTGGATAACTTCTTCCACTGTGTCTCTATGTTTAGATCCCGATGGATGACTTAATTGGACACGCACCACGGCATTCGATAAATTAAGCGCAACACCTTGTTCTGAAATCGCCGAATAACTTAATTTCCAAAACGAAAAAAAATTAAAAAGCGATCATTTAACTAAGTCATTCGGTTTTTAAAACGTATTATTTGAGAGTGTTCTTATAAAAAGTACATTGCATCGAAAAAGATTTAGAATCACATAGTGTACGTAAAAAATAATAGTACAACTTTTCAACCGCTGCTGGTTTCAGACAAATATTGAAAAGTCATGATTTCCATTTCTGTCTTTTTTTTTTTAATAATGCCATAAACATATTGATTTTCAGCCAGTTTAGAATACGGAATTATTTCGGAGCAAATGTCACTAATATTAGAATACTTATTTGGTACTTATTTCGCTGGAATTCTAAATTTTTTAAAAAAGTATTAATGATATCGAATGAAATATACTTCATTCAACCTGAAGTAATTATGAATGCTGTTAAGGTTTTTTTTTTTTTCTTCTCTCGTATTATTATTTTAAAGACAACAATGAATTCGACGACCCTAAAGCAATAATTATATAATTTTGAAAAAAAAAAAAAACGATAATTCACTTTGAATCAAATCTTGGGAAGTGTAGGTAAAAACCGAGCTAGTTACAGTCTTACGATTCATATGTGAGGGAGTACTATTTACAAACAGCAGAATCACAATCAAGTTATTGAATTTAAGTTTTGCAAGAAAACCGTATGGCCATTATTAAAATGGCGCCTTAGAAATCAAAAAAAAAGGGGGGGGGGGTAGAAAAATAATTGTAACTGGTTATATTCGTATGTAAGTAAATTTTTTTCCACCGGCTCGAGTTTAATAATAATTTTCACCTAAAAATAATTGACTTTTTGCGATTACTATTTTTGATTTAAACACTTGTGGTAATGCAAATACGTATAAAACGTATACGTACAAAATAAGTATACGTACTAAACTTGTTGCGAAACAAATACTTCTTTTAACCTTTAACTGGTCCCGTGCTATATTTGTAACATAAACAGTCCGGCGTATTCTGTGAGACTACTAATTTTGGGAGGCCAAAAAGAAAGCCAAACATACAAATAAACGAAATATTTTATTTGATATACATATTGTAAGCATTACTAAACTCAGGTATGTTAAAATTAAAGTAATTGAAACAAAAATTAACAAAATATCATAGTAAATAAAATATGATGCCGATAAATAGAAAACAAAAACTAAATAAGTTTAATAGCTAACTAAGCTTTAAAGAAACCAAGAAAAAACAAGTAAAATGTATTATTTTATACTGTGAAGTTTATAAGCCATTATACAAACAGAAAAACAAGAAAAATAAAAATGTAACAAATATTCTGGATTCCAGCATGAGTCAAAGTTAGTTACTTTGAAGAACAATTTTTGCATAGTGGTCTTGCTCTTGCTTTTAGTTCGGGGAACTTTTAATACAATATTGTGCTTTTGTGTTCTAGACGATGGGCGAACTTCTGACGTACATCACCTGTACCGATTTTTACCATATATATATATATATATATATTTTATCATTATCACTCCGTCTTCAACAATTTCTTCATTGCCATCTGAGTCAGAGATAACTCTGAATTAATATTGTGTTCTGATTCAATGATATAGCCTTCTGGCACACTACCTATATCACTACCACTGTCACATTCATCGTAACATTTTAAAATAGTTTCTTCATAATTTAAATTTCGATGGTTCGGCCATATTTCACAAAAATTTCCACACGCAAAACTATTACACGAACAGTCCGGCGTCGTCTGAAAGACTACGACTGAAATAATTTCCATCATAATTTCTAAGAAAATATCGCAAACTGATCACAAATATGGCCGTCTACCACGGACTAATAGAGGAAGGATTAGGTAATAGGAAAAGTGTGTGGGTTGTTTCGTTAAGCAATGAGAAATAATTATTTATATCCAGTCGTCAGACCAGTTAAGGGTTAACTGATTATAGACTATACAATATTCGATTCACCCATGTGGTGCGAAGGGCGATCAGACATTTAGCTTCGGTCATATTCGAGGCCAAAAGCTGTGTACCTTCAGTCAAATAGTCGGTTTCCAAAGCCGAAGGCGTGACTCATTTTGTTCATAGAAACAAATAAAGCCAAACCGAGCGTGCAAATCTTCGACTGCGAGGTGTATTAAATTACATAGTTATTTTTTCTCATCTTTGACACCGTTTCCCAATAAATTGCAATATGAAACCGCGATAGCTTCGCAACATCCTATTCCGTAAATGATGAAAAATTATATTTTTCGTTAAATCATTTTCCCTTATGAGGGATGATAAAACGAATTGTAATAGAGCGGACTGGCGAGCTTTTATAGATTCTTGTCCCAGTATAGGTAGAACATATAGGGTTATTCAACAATTTTTGCCCTCTTTGCCCTGATTTGTCCACATTTCGTCTTCGATTTCGCCGGATACAGTTCGCAGATTTGCTACAGTTATTTCCGGTCTGCGTTCGGGTCATTCTAGAGTGTCGCGAAACTTTTTCCTGTATAGTAGATGTGTTCCATACCGGAATTTTAGAGAGGACATTAATTATTTGTTTTTTAGTTGTGGTTTATTTGAACGTAGTAGAATCATTCTAATTGTGATGAATTAATCACTATTGGAATATATCGGTCATACTGTTCATATTCATCGCTGTACCGTTCTCCATAGTAGTTTTGTTCAACTTTGTAAATATGAACCGTATAGCCCCTAGTTGATACATACGGTATTGTGTTTGCCGAAAAAAGAGCTTTTTTCTTCCGTCTGGGTTAGAACAGTTGAATTGTTTTTCATTTCTTTCCTTTTACTTTTCTCGGCTTTACTCACTTTAGTAGCACTTTTGCTGTTCAGTCGCACTCCAGTGTTTGCTGCACTTGGGCTGCAATTTTGCCAGTTTTAATTTTCTGCTCATTCCCTTTCGACATTCGTGGGTTATGTTAAATCATCGCGGCCATCTTTGTTAGAACACTAGATTTTAAACACATAAAATTGCTTGACATATCCGATTTTCTTTTATACATATATATATATATATTATATAATCCAAATATCTACTTATTGATAGAATACACGCACTGATGTTGCAGTTACAGTCACAAACAGGCACAGCTCGCAGTTAATTTTGCGGGCTCGCTGTCGCATTTGCGGCCCTGACGGTAGATAGGTGAACTCCTTGTCAGTCGGCACTGCGGGCGCTGCTGTTGCAGTGTGGCCATAGTGTTCGGTGAAAATTCTGCTCATTTTCTTTTAACAGAATGGTAGGCGCTGTTTCCGCAGTCGTCGCCATAAATATGATTAATGTTTCACAATTAAAAACTATAAACTTTGCTTTATAGTGATGGAGAAAGTCATTGAACTTTCGGATAATTGTTTACGGACGCTAAGCGCTGTGCTCTACTTAGGTTTCGTGCTTGATGGATCTAACTGCTTTTTAAACATCCCGTGTTTCTTCTTCCTTAATTATTTATAGCCAGATTCCTTTGTCCGTTTGTACTGTGAGCTCTGTAATTGCAGATGTGGCCATGGTATGGGACAGCTAACTCCTTTTGCTCTTACCTTCGTCATTCCTTTTCTTTTCAAGATGCATACGTTTGGCATTTTTCGACGTTGATTGTTATTGTTTCTCCATATTTTTGTCAGATTCCATTCCTTGTTACTCCTAATTGCTGCTATGTACACATGTTGATGGGTAATCGTCCGTTGCTGACAAGCCCAGGGAAAAACCCAAACAAGAAAAAAAAAAAAAAAAAAAAATGACAGAATTTCGTCAGTGGCCAGATGTCAAACCAAAAGGAAACATTCTAATAACACCATTTGATCAAACGTTTTCCTGGCAGACTTGTCGAGTTTCGCTCGAAACTTGTCTGTAAATTACGCCGCTTCATAATCATGACAAGCAACACAAGTGAACAATAGAACCGGAGAACAACGATCGCATGAGATTGGCAAAATTGTCTATCTATGGAGAAGGGATTTAATCTCGCGGAGTTTCAGGAAACCAGTCTTATAACTTAATTGCCAGATCTCGTAAAGTAGCTGAGCGGTATTTATGGATTTCGTTACTTCGGTTTGATTAAAATTGCTTCAGCTGACCGCACAGAGAGTAGACAAAAACTCTTGGCTTATTAAAATGCAAGAAAAGTGAAATAGGCTATTCAGATGTTATTCAACGAACCGCGCAGCGTGCAGAATGGCGACTTGTTCGTTAATTACGAATGCATTCAATGTGTACACACGTACCTCCGAGAACTTACTGATAATTGTAATTAAAGAAAGTTAAAAGAAAAGTCGGCGCGAATGGCAAACAACATATTACACCAAAATGAAAATCATTTGCGAACCACTTAAATTAATTAACGTTTTATGCATTACATGCCGCATTGTACGGTTTTCAATTCAGTCTGGATTATTCGAATTTGCAGCGTCTGTTCCATTCATTTAGGTTAACTTCGATTTGCACTGAATTTAGTTTTGCAATCTCCCGTTCAAATTATCCGAAAGGCCGAATAAAAGACTTCACATTTATTACATGCGTTACTAGAACGGCGATTGCACGTTTTATAGAAGGCAGTCTGTTAGCGTCTTTTTCATTCTGGTTAAATTGCTTTTACTTACGAATGGTAATGATAATAATGAATTCTGTCTGCTGGATTTTTCTTATTTCATCAGATGTACTACTTGAATTATTATTTTCCAACGCTCCTCCGCCGGCATAAGTTTGAATTGAGTTCTTCGTTTCGACGTGCGATTGTAAAAATATGTGTTTGAAGTTAATCCGTTCGAGAGAGGTCTATTCGAAATAATAACGTGACTGTTTCGAGCAAAATTTCTCATTATTGATTTTCAATTTCTACGTCTCGGTTCAAGTGGCGAAACGTCATAAACGTGTCCGCTTCAATATTTCACAGTGCGAATGAAAACCCGCTATCTTCCTATTCGTTTCGAAGTTTATCGTTGAATTTTACAAAATTGCAATTATTTAATGCCAGCTCTCTTAACTTTAACGATTTGTTGTTCTTCTCGATATCGTTTGTTCTGTATAGCCGTAACTTGAAGCCTTCTAGAACCTATTTCTCGTGTTCCGTTCTTCCGCGAATGCGCTTTTTTCAAACTAACCGATCGTTGTTGAACTTTCAATAATGTTACACAATCGTTATTAATTTCTCTGCTCATTGTTCCTTCAGTATTTCAGTTGACAAAAAAAAAAAAAAATATCTCCAAGAATTAATGAAAGACATTTATAAAACATCATACTAGTCGATTTAATATAACTTTAAATTACAAATAGACGGTAAGTATTACATGTTTCCACGAGCCCAACTTTTTCTTTTTTCACCATATACTAACAATAAAAGGCATTACTAATCACCCCTTTAAAGAGTAATACGAACACTTAAAACGCAACTTTCCAGGCCTTCCTCGTTCTAAACTCTGCAACATGTAGCAACTCGTAAACCTCCTCGGTAGCAGTGTCATCGCAATATCTGTCTACAGCAGTTCCCCGTCATCCTGAATCCATATCGACTTTTAGTTTCTCGTCTGTTGCGCGCTCGTCTATTGTTCCGGAAGTTTTTCGCATTTTTCCGTAATTATTTATCCTCGCTGTACGACTTTCTCCAAGAACTCTAGAGCATATAGTACTAAAACTTTAATATACGTTTGGAAAATCTTTGAACTGGCATTAAAAACTGATTTGTTTATATTACGAGGCGATCTAAAAAAAATTTTAATATTCGCCACCAATACCGCATCTAACACATCGATGAATTAATGCGATCATGGATATACGGCCACGGTGCATTTATCGAATTTATTTTACTTTTTTTCGTAATCAAATTATCCCGCCAGGTTTATTTATCACGATGACAAACTTTAATTTTTAACTTCATCTAATCTCTCACGTTTACAGTTGCCTGAGCTATGGCCAGGTAACGAAAATTCCATATCGGCTGATATTACACGTATTTCTATATTATATATTCTTTTCGCTATCAATTTTTTTTTTTTTTTTCCATTATATTTTAATGATCGCCTGATTTTAATCCGTATTGAACACATTTTCCAGTTGTGCATTATTTTATTTAAATCGCATTTAATTACTACTACGTCTGAAGTTTTCCTGAACTGTTAATAAAAAAAATTCTCACTATTGCACTCATTCTGCCACGTTTTTTTTTAGCTTCGTGCTGATAACGGTATTTTTCAATTTTACCATGGCGTTGATGCATCTTATGAGATTAAATAGTCTTTTCTCCAACCCTGACTCCTTTTACCTTGCTTTACAGCCTTCTCCATCCGTTTCTCCCTGGTTTAATAATTTTCCCAGTATCAGCCGTTCTGTCATTTCTTCCATAGTTCGCCTTCGTTTTAATCACAGTCTGCTCCCGGCTTCTCGTTTCCGCTTTGCTCTGGTTCAATCTCCTTTGTGTCCCTTTCATCCTCCAACCTTCAATGGCTCGTGTGATGCAAATCACGTACTATTTGAATGTTCCTTTATTTCTACTGAACGCGCGATCCTTTATTCCAATTTGCTTAGCCTTGGCCTCCCTACACCTTACAGTGCCCTCTATATTCTCACTTTTCCATCTCCTTCTGTTGTTCCCTTGTTATCCGCATTCATTTCCTCTGTCTCTAATCGTTTCTTGATATAACTTGTCGCTCCATATGTCCTTCTATTCTTTTAATCTTTTGTGCTGGGTAAATGTCCTGTGCTGGCGTGCCCATTTAAAAATAAAAAAAAAAAAAAATAAAAAAAAAAAGATATACTTTCGTCATCGGTTTTTATAGTATCCTGTTCGTTATTAACATCCGTAGGGGGAGCGACTCTCGTTTAGTGTCTTTTCTTTACGTAACGCCAGCCTGTTCCGATGCTATTTGTCGAGACGTGTAGTAAGGTAATTTTTGCCTGTAAATGTGTTCTCGGTCTGCAATCGTTTTATTCTTTGGCTATCCTTTTTTTTTATGGAAGAATTACCGGTAGCCAACATCCTGTAGTCCAAATTTTCCGACACATAATATGTATTTACTACTTTGTGGACTAGTGATTTTCAGTGAGGTTATTTTGTCTATTGCTGGTGTTTCTAAGTTTTTAATTCGCTTACGGCCAATTCCGTTTCACAGACATCTGTATGTTAAATTAATATGCGGAGAATTCTATAGCAAGTGTTATACATTCCATTCAATTCCAGATCCATGTCAATCGGACCCATATGGATCTGGTGTTTATGCACACAGTGCACTCAGTATTTGCCCCGGTTATCGGTGTAGCGTACACTTACCGGTGTTGGACTAGATTATGTTATGTTACTTGATTAAATAAGTCTGGACAGCTGTATAGGTTGTTCATGTAGTAGTAAATTGTTTATTGGGTTTGCGTTTATCATTAGTGTACTTAGTTCTTTTTGCATTAAATCAGTTAATCAAATAAGGTTTTTTAATCGCCATTGCTTGAAGGTATGTCTTTTTTTTTGTTTCCTTTTTTTTCTTTTCAATATCCAATAAAGGAACTCAAGTCAGGCTAATCACTTGTGTTAAACAAAAATAAAAGGATAAAAAAAAAAAAAAAGCTAAAAGACAACTAAGGTACGATTTATATATTTTAAAATCCGAAAGTTTCGTTATCTTTTTAGAAGACGACTACTTACATTATAATGCAAGTGTCTAATAAACGTAACAAATATTAGCAGAAAAAAGATACGGGAACTCGTTCTCCATATGTTTAAGAGAACAGACTCAATTTCATTTCTTCGGTTATTTGTTGATGCTCATATACGAAGTGTTCTTTCGGGTTGTTTAAAAATACCGTACAAGATTTGTTCAGTAGTTGTAGCGATTAGCCTGATCAGACAGACGGAGACAGGAGCTTGTTAATTTTTACTCGTAACTAAAGTAGACGCATATCTTTGTTTAAAACAGCGTGTTCAACCTTATTTTCTTTGAAGTAGCGGACCGCTACATATCTACGATATCGTTCGGTTGTTAGCGAAAGATGTCGTTTTAATTCTTCATTTACGGATGCTCCGGAAATTCAACTTTTTGCATACTTCGCCTTTTTTCATTAAGCCCGCGCTTACTGTAAGAACTATAATAGCACTGTGAACTGAGCATATGAGTGTTATAGTCTCTTTACGGTAGCTACTGAAGTGCTGCGCCACTAATTACGAAGAGATCGATATTCTCCGGTAGCAGCGTACTCCGAACTTCTATATCCTGTTTTACTTTAACATGATTAAGTTCTTCAAACAAACCTGAAGGTATTTTTCAAGTTTTGTTCGGTAAATTTTTAATTTGGCAGGCAATCAACGGCGGAGGTTATGCTTTTATTTCTTAGTGAAAATGCCATTGTGAATTTCTTCACTGGGAAATTTATTTAATTCGAGATGGTTAACCGTACCACTGCCATGAGATTTTCTGAGCGCGATTTTTTAATTACGTAAACATTTGAGCTTAGACCATTAAAGTGAGTTTTATCTGTAAATTCAGTCTCCAAACGGAGCTGAATATCGATGTGTTCGAGTCTAACATTTTAATTCCGAATTTATACGTATATATACATATAACAGTGTTAGTAAAGAGAAGGAGGATTTTAGTAAAAAAGAAAAAAAGTCATTCTAACTGAAAAAAACAAAAAATAGTTTAAAATAGTTTATTTATAAATAACAGTACACTTACAAAACCTATATGCTCAGGAAACAAATAGGTAAATTTAAATTCCATATAAGTTATATACAGACATGTGCAGCTTATTATAATTACATATATATGAGTAATTTATAAAATTTAGTAAAACTTCTTTTCAAAAAGACTCTGTTTTACGCGACAAAATATTCAAAATGATATGTCGAGGGGGAAGTGTTGGAACCGAAACCCCTCCTTAGTGCGCTTTCAATTGTTAAAATTTTTCTAGAACAATTTTTTCTACTTTTAAAGTATTTGCATTCTGATTTTTAGTAATGGTTATTTAATCATAAAATGTTCTTATAATTTGTTTTAATTCCATCGATTCATTCAGATCGATCGGATGAACAAATGAAATTAGTTTAACACTAGTAAAATT
This sequence comes from Icerya purchasi, assembly GCA_039619475.1. NCBI lineage: Eukaryota > Metazoa > Arthropoda > Insecta > Hemiptera > Monophlebidae > Icerya > Icerya purchasi. The sequence goes on along the minus strand of CM077116.1, from coordinate 91,781,599 downwards.
GTAAAGTTTCCTTCGACTTTGCAAAAAAAAAAAACAAAAGCCTGTTTATTATAACGCTGGCGGTGAATCTCGTAGCTTTTAGTGGAATGTTGTCGGCGCCGAAATGCTGTTTTATATTTAATGTTTGTTATTAGGTTTATAATTCGATTATTTTATTAACATTTAATTTTTAATAGCACGTGGCTGGAGAAAAACTGATAGTTGAATAAACATTGTCAGTTTTTCGAAAAACGTGTACGTTTATGTTCCGTGTAAACGTTTATAATTCTTCATTACAGCAAACAGGATGTATTAGCTTCGGCGGAAAATCCTGTTTTTTTCCTCAGTACTTCTCTGAAACAGCAAAATGTTGAAATGGAATAAACTGGTCATAAAACGGCACGCTCCGCTATGTAAACAAAAATAAATTAAGAAGCCGTGGTTTTTTTTAAAAATTCCGAGAAATTAAGAGTTAAATTTATGTGAAAGAAAATTCATGTTTAAATTTCTCGATAAAGGAAACTGATAAATCTACTATAAATAATTTATGCGAACAACAGAAAAGAACAACGGCAAATGAATTCGAAAAATAAATAAATAAATAAATAAATAAATAAATAAATAAATAAATAAATAAATAAAAAGGATTATTAAGTAGCTTTAACTTAAGAATTATAAAGTGAAATATATTATTTAAAAGAGAGTTAAAATCACATTAAGAAAACGACTTAAAAGTGAACTGCCCGCATTAGCTTTCCTAAACCGGCGATCTGAGTTCAACCGCTTCTGTACTGTGTTTTTCATTAATCTCAGTTGGCAGACTTTTTTTAGCGGTATATTTCGCCTAGTTTACTTATATATTAATACGAATGCGAATCGATGGAGTAAATTAAGGGAGGCCTACATCGAATTAATGATGTAACGCAGGCAAAAGAAGAAGAAGAAGAAGAAGAAGAATGTGACTAGTCCCTGTCGAATTCCTGCTCGAAGCGAACTTTAATCCGAATTTCTCAGATATCGAGTGCTATCTCGTTTTTCTGATCCAAACGCTGCATAGGTATCCAGGATACCTTGATTGGCGACTTCCCGTTGTACTTCGTCCAAAGGTTCCGGTTCAGTCAACTATCGTTCGGTTGCACGACTCGAAATGTCCGGGCGCCAGAGCTAATAAGATAGCTCAATTACATGTAAGCCTCTCTCTTAAAATTGAACGAATAATTTTCTTTCCTTTTTTTTTTTATGAATAATTTCGTGGAAAAAACGATTTATTTATTTACCGACTTATCTTTAAGCACTCTATACATGAAACAGTGGTTTTTATATAAAAAATTGTGTATTAAATCCGACAAAATAACACAATACACACATATATAATATTATATATATATATATATATATATAAATCGGCCCTTCGGGACTGGGAAAGAGTAAGCCCCCTTCACCCCTAGGTCTAGTTCTTCTATAATTCGTATAGAAGAGTAAATTTCATTGGCTACGCCGTTCGACAAAGAAAAATCTTTATTAACACATTAAACTTTCATTACATAAAATTAAGAAATCTTTATTTATAATAACGATACAATATAATTTTGTGACAAATTTCGTGACCGGACACTTTTCCGGATGACCCCCCTGGCGTAAAAATGGCATAGACATTAATATCACTGAATATATGTGTATGCGCACTAATGAATTATTGCATTACATCTATATTGCACGACGACTGGAATTAAAATTAGACCTTAATACAATTCGAAACTAATGTATATATTTAAACAACTCTCGTCCGCTCGCTATCCCTTATTGACGTTACTCGATCGTAAAAATGATGACAAACTTTTCGCTACCTGTGCCTCTTTATACTCACATATCATACGCGTAGACCATAAGAGCAGTGTACTCGGACCTACAGCGATATCTTCTCACAACACACATACACACACACACACTCGCACACTAACTTCCTGGTAAAGCTTCGTCAGTTGGTGCGCAGCGCAAGTAGCGAAATGCTTAAATATAAACAGTACTGTTTATATTTATTTTCATCGCTTGGATAATAAAAAGATAACGCCACAACCCTGATTCGTAATTAGGCGTGTGAACGTCATTTTATTCTGTGATAGAATAGAGCGGCAGCATAGTGACAGTTTCGCGGCAAAAAGGTGGCTGGTAGCTCTTCAAAAGCGAAAGTACTCGGTTTGTTAAACGCTTGATCCGATCAGCGATTTATACTCAAAGCGCTCTTAGCGACTGGCTAACGTCAGAGAAGTACTCACAGTGCCTCGCAAATGAAACACGAAAGATGAGCAGATCATCAAAGAAACGAAATTCAACTGTTACTCGACACTGACGGAGCCGTTTTAAGAATTTTTCTCCGCCTTGTCAAATAGGACGTCGCATATTTATGCTAGCAAACTAAAAGCTGCCTCTCTGGCCGAGTTACCCTCCGTTGCTAGAAAATTACCGACTGACTTCTTTCTTTTTCAATTTGCTTTACCGCATGACTAGTTCTAACATTCGCCACTGATGTACACCTGCCTCTTCAGTATAGATTCATTTTCTCGAACACGTATTTAAAAAACGCCGAAAAGAAAACAACGCGCATCCAGCCGGCAAGTTTATATAATTTAGAGGGATATGAAAATAAAACAATTTTCGGAAGAATAAATAACAAAGCGAAAAGGAATAAGCCGCGGATGAAATTATTTCGCCGCTGAAAAAAGACAAAAACACACGATGCAAGAGCAGTTTTCAGATAACGCTTTGAATGATGTGTATCGTGAAAGGTGGTCCCAAAGCTGTCTCCCCAAGTTTTCTCGGTATCGAAACTGGGTCAGAAATTTTTCTCGCATTTTTGGGCATGCTAACGAGGTCGACTCGGAATGGTATATTTTCAACACTAATGAGAGAGGAAGATGTCCGAATTTAGCGAAAGAAACGAATCGGGTATGTCGGATTATGTCGAATTATGTCGAATAAGAGACACTTTCTTCATTTGAGTATTTCTCTTTATCGTCGTGAAATTCGGCTTTCGATTAAACGATATCGCAAAAGCTCGCGGGAAACTTTAATTACAAGCGAAGTAACTTTTTTTTTCCTTTCGCCGATTTCCTCTTTTCGATAATTACTTTGTCCGAAGCGGCGATGGATAAATATGATTGCGACTTTAAATTGTCCCTTGAATTTGTGTTCGATCGGATAACTAATTTTCCGTCTTAACGATAAATTTCAGATCGAATGTACCTACTTTTAATAAGTGAATAAGGTTAAACAACATCGCGGTAGATAGACGAATAAAAACGTATCAAACTAATCACGTTTTCGAACAAGGCTCATCTTCGGCCAAAATCAAAGTAAAAAAAAAAAAAAAAACGAATTTAACGACACAGTTCGGTTCTACGTTCGGGACTTGCTCGAAAAAGTTACTTATTTGACATGCTTTTTTTTAAACTTTTATTACACTTTCCAGATTAATTATTAGGGAATTTTCAACTTTTTCATTAAATCTCTATACTAGTTTTTCTATTAGTATCGTAATTCCTTTTTTTTTGCTTTTTTGTTTTTTTCGGCGTAAAAATATTTGCGGTTTCCTGATGAAATACACGTATAGAGAAAGTCGTTTTACCTTGACTTTGATCAATTTAACTCGGAGCCAGAGGTTTTTCCCGAAGAAATAAAAATAAATCGAGTTAAAGAAAAGATCACAATTTACATATTGTGCGGACAAAACCGCCGTCAAGACTGGCTCCCGTTCGCGTTACGGTGACCTTTTTTGCTTCTTGGCAGCACCATTTAATATCGCTAGTTTATTGTTGACCGCTCTCCCCCTATCCGACGTATCACATCCCGATTCTCTAGATACGTGTACGCGTAATAATTCGTCAAAGCACGCGAACACACAAACGCACGCACGAAAACATCGCGATAGCAGAGCAGAAAATTTTCTTTGATATTTAAGCGCAAATTTTAGCTCATTTCGCTGAATTATTACCATTATGATTATTATAACCGAGCTACCGATTTTATTCGCAGCTTTGGCAGCGTTTTAACCATTCAACCACACATACATACGTACATTTTACGTTCTACACGCGCACCGACACACATACACGTTTATTTAGTAACCTTTAGGGGAAATGTCATACAATGTAAGTTATCCACTGCACGCCTGTCTCCCTTGCCGTTAAAATTAATAATTGTCTTCGTCGTAGTTTCTGGAAGGTTCCGCGCCGTGAAACAATGCGGTTTTAAACCTTCTCTTTTTTCCCTTTTTTTGTTCGAAAATAATCATAGACCAGTCTATAAAAAATCATCATGCTACAGTTGAAAAAATCGGAAGTGGAGGCAGGAAATTACGATTTTTTTCGCGTGCAATTAATAAGTGGTTCGCAAATTCTGCATGCTTATAAAGTTTTTTTTAAGTCAGTTCAGACACCGCTTTCGCTAACTAAATTTTTTTTTGTTTTTACAATTTAATGCGTAATTAAAAATATATAAATAAATCAAAACTCGAAACGACATTTCTGTATTTTGTTTTTTTTTTTCTTAGCAAATTTTCCTCGTGTCGTTTTTCCTCAGATGGGTTTTTTTTTTTTTTCTTTTTGTTTCAAATAATTTGCGGGCCCCATATAGGCCCGTCTGTGGGCTCTCGATATAATTATTATATTGCTAATTCATAAATTACAATATATTCGCCCCTTATACATAATCTAAGCTTTCTATTTTAAATGTAACACATCTTAATCCGTGATCTAGAACTCATACCTGCACATCCCAACCATATTTATACATACGCTAATAAGTCTCTCTCTCTCACACTCTCTTTGAATCGTGTATCCCTAGAATGGGCATCGTGACACAGAAATGCTGTCATCGTTAAGTAAGCAACTTAATCTGCCTCTCTATAAGTAATCGAAATGATAGAAATTTAAGAACCACACGATAGATTATTCTCCAGTATGACCCCTACTCCTTTTTCTCCTCCGCTTCCTTCTCATTCTTTGCTACTATCGATACTTTCTCCTTTAGATTCACTATTTTCAAGCAACGCTTTAATCTCAACCGATTCAATATTCATACGTCCCGCATGGTAGCGCTATAGTCCTTTTTTTCGTTTCCCCGATAGTGTACGTTTCTGGTAACTCCGTGCTGTCGTGCCCTATCGTTATCTCTTTCATTCCCAACTTTGTATTCTCATCAGTTTTCTTCGCATAATCGAATCAAACTGTAATTTAAAAGACATACAGCGTATCATTTAAATATTACATTTGAATGTTTTCGGGGCCGCTGTTGACTCATACGCTTTCTTCCAAAATGAAATCAGCAAAAGTTGACCGCATAATTAATCAGTTCTTTCGAAATCAATTCGATTCAATCACAAAGCGAAAAAAAAGATCGAGTTGTATTTTTATTCCGAACGATAATAAAATGGAAAAATGAAAATTAAATTATAAGCGCCAGCTGCATAAATAGCCGGTCGTTCGTATGAAGAAAAGCTAGCCGCGTACGTGTTTATTTTGGCGCCGCGTCGAATATTCACGACGTAGGCCAATTTAACGTATCCGTTCCGATGTTGCAACCGAGAGTAAAGTAATTAATTTTAATTTTTCCCGAATTCCCGCGCGCAAATTAATCGTCGAACCATATTTACCGCTTTCACGTTCATTTGAGCGTGGCTCCTGGTGTATCGCAACTAATCGGGCAGAGACTTTTGCAAACCTTATGCGTTCCGCTGTCGTTCTCGTTTTAGTCGCGCTACCTAGCGCATTTGTGGAATTTTTGCAATAAAAATAATAATAAATTGATTTGATTTGATTTTTTGAGCCCCCCGGTGAAATCGAAACAATGCAAAAAAAAAAAAAAAAATGGAAAAAAATGTATTTTCAATTACTTAAATCGGAAGATGTATTTATAAAATGTGGCCCGCGGTACACGGTTGAGGTAATACCCTATAGAAATAGTCAATCGAATATCATGAGATGTTAGGCCCTTCGGCGACAGAGAAACTAACACACCAAAGCCTATGCGCGTTCAGATAGTGCACTTTAGAAACTTTTATTTTAGTTGGTCCAGCGCTAATCTGGAAGGCTAAAGCATAGACTCGGCGTCGTATGAGCTGATGGTGTGAAACGGAGCGGGCTCAGATGCCGTTAAGCACGTACTGCAGCACATCTCGCAGACTATCAGCTCCTCACCCACGCTATTATAATTGGAATAAGTTAAGATATTTGTAATTTTTATACTTTATATCTTTTTTAATAAACGTTGATAAGAGTGTTGGGCACTTACACAACAGGCATATTTTCCCTGTGAGACCCACAGCTTATTTTTAAAATGGAAAAAAAAAATATTGCCCCAGGTTGGATGAGAAGGCGAGAATCTACATTTTCGACTAGGGGAGAACAATTTAAAAAGAACCTACGAAAGGCAATGGAGACCTACCGTAGTATACTTTTCTCCTAGTACACGAAGACGACAGCTAAAATAATGACCCCTAGTTTCGGTCGCAGCATATTCCGTCACCGAGATCGAAAGCGGTGAATCCCCGAAGGTAAAACATGGTGGAAAAGCTGTTGTACTAATTTGAAACGTTAGACGACATCAAGCAACAACACTAAAAAGAAAATATCGATTATACTCAAAACTAAAAGAGGCTAGATTTTACTCTTGAAGTAAGCGAAATAAAATGGAAGACAAAATAATCTCAGATAGCCACGAATTAATTTATTCGGGTGGAAGAAAAAATATGAGCATGGAGCAGAAATCATGATCAACACCACACGAATACTACCAAATAAAATGCTAAACGTAGAGAATATCTATTCGAATCAACACTAAACACCAAAATCTATCGATATAATACACGGATGTACTTGTATAAAAGATGGCACAGTGATGAAGAGAAATAGAGTAGTTTTATGACGGCATCACCGGAGTAACGAAAAAGGCAAAAAAGGGATTTAACGGGGAGACTTTAATGCAGTAGCAGGCGAAGGAAAACACGGGACGACATCAGTCCGCCGAGACGGACTAGGCAAAAAGGAATGAGCGGAAAGGTAGAATGATCGAATTCGCAGAAAAACACAATCTAATAATACGCAACACCGTGTTCGAAAATCGCCCACGAGGACGGTATACCTGGAATAGTCCAGCAGATCTGATACGGAATCGAATAAATTATGATAAACCAAAGATTCCGCAACACAATATTAAATTATCTCTTACATATACATCGGCAGATTGCAAAAGCGATCACATCTTAATGACTGCTAAATGTTGAATATGGTTGCAAAAGTGAGGCAACAAAGAAAATAAAAGAGAATGGTAGACTAAAATGCATTGAATAAAAAAGAAAAAAATCAAAAACCCGACTGAGAAAATAAAGAAGTACACAGACATCGGATTCACATAGCAGAAGAAAACGTAGAAAATATGTGGAAAACATGGAACGAAGATGTTATAAAAGGATGGCGTATAATAATAAAATAGAATGATAAGAAAAAAACCGTGGATGATAGACGAAATCATAGAGATGGTAGCGGAAAGTAGTACCACATGAAAAATAAGAATGAAAACAAATACCGTCGAATATGTAATCAAGAAGTGCGTCGAGAAGAGAAGAATAAATGATACGGAGGGAAATGGCAACATATGCAATACATGGATGAGCAGAGGAAAATAAGATACGCAAGGAAATAAAAGATAAAACGAGCAGCAAAAAAAAAAAAAAATGAAAATAAAGAGTGAAGGAAATATATACAGTAGCGAAGAGGAAATTGAAAAGAGATGACTGAAATATATTCAAAAATTATACAACGGCGACAGCAGAACGCCAAATCTGGAAATAAAAGGTGAAGAAAGGGCTTCGGAAATATCTGTGAGAGAACTGGAATTTGCGCTAAGAAAAGTGAATAAAGCAGCAGGATCGGACGCGGGATAGCTGTGAATATACTGAATAAAAGTCTGAGAAAACTAAACAAACACGGTTAAAAATGATGAACAAAGAATATACAACTGGCAACCTTGCGGGCAGGTCTTCAAAATGGCAACATTCATCGCCATATCAAAGAAAGGAGCAAAGAAGTACGAACAACACAGAATAATAAATCGCATGAGTAGTCACATACTTAAATTAATAACTATTAAATAAAAGAATCGAGTCGAAACTCGATAGATATATACTTCAGGGAAACATGCAACGGGGTACTCTTCAAAACAGTATAAGCCAAAGAACGATAGCAGTTAACTGAGACATATACGTATGTTACACTGACTGTGAAAAAACAACGCGAAAAACTAGTAAAGCGTCAACGAAAATATTGAACCCTAAAAACGCTATAGGCAACAAACGGCTACCACTATGATAGTCAAAAACAAAGTTACTAAAGAAGACGCAGCGTCAATAAAACAAGGAGTAAGACAGGCCTCTGTCACATCGGTTGTTTAATATTTACACAGCGGAGATGACAAAATATCCGATTTTTACTAAAAATGGATTCAAAAGTATACGGACGATATGATGCTGAGAAACAACGCATAGCAACTACAGAGAATAGTACCCGCACTAAACTAGCAGAGCAACTCGGAATGAGAATTAACGTAAATAAGACCGATATAATGAAAATCAGCAAACAGCAAACTAACAAAACGAGGCCGCTAGCCGCAACAATTGACGGCAAATATTTAGAACAAGTCGAAAAATATACATACTTAGTTGTAAGAATTTCAGGTGATGGTCGAAGGAGAAGAGATCACTCTATTGGGCAAGCGAGAAAAGTCTTTAGATAATTTGGAACGTATACTGAAACAAACGAGAACTAAGAGGAATAAAGATTAAAAATATTCCACGTGTGTGAGAAATAATTAGATATGCCTCGAAAACAGGGACCGTAACAAAAGTAATTGAAAAAAAAACAAAACAATAAATTCCTTCGAAATGTAGCGCTATCGCAGGAGATGGATATGGATAAAGCTGCAAATCGTGACTTGCTGAGCGAATTAAACGTGTCAGAAATGGCGCTCCTTAAGAGAATCGCGGATGGAAGAAAAAAAAAAATCTGATATGTAAATTGGAAATGATCATCAAATTTTCAAATTAACCATGCAGGGAAAAATACTTGAAAAATCGGAAAACGGTCGTAGAAGACAAATTATGTTATCAAACCTGTAAGCATTTTTTCTACTATCAGAGCAACCTTGTATTATATATATATATATATTTTTTTTTTTTTTTGGGATCGTCAGTCTAGGGCATTACCCAGCATTAGAACCGTGTATTATATGAGAAGTTTAAACACATTATAAACGTTTATAGAAAATGTCGTTCTTAATAAACTATTTTTTTTTTTTTTTTTCCGGATTAATGCCCGAAGAAGTCATTGCTACGTATAAAAAGTAAGCCTCATATCCTTGTATCATGGATTCTGAAATTAAACTTTTCATAATTTACTATGCTCAACGACAATGATAAGAGTAGAGGAACCATTTCCTTCCTCTCGGTCATCTTTACTTTCCCAGATTTCTTTGAATTCAATTTCAGGGTATGCAACGAAAAAAGTCTCGAAAATCTATGACACCCCTCTGGTTTGGTGATCGAGCGCATGAACTACACCGCGCTACTATATGTTACGTGTAGCTGCTGTAATTTACACCGTTTAAAAAAAAAATAAAAAAACAGCCAAAAGCCCTTTATTTCTCGATAGTTTATTCGAAACACGGATTTTGACATGGCAAAACTGAAATCATTGCATGTACGATTCCGCTAGATTTTCGGAATTATTAAATTTTCGAATTCTATACGCATTTAAAATTATCCGGTCTTTCGGGTGGCTTTTTGTCAAAAGTTGTAGAATGACAAGTGCAACAATTTAGAATCGCTGGCTTAAAAAGTATAAAAATGTTCATGTAAACTAGTCAAGAAGAGGGGAGATTATCTGTATTTTCTTTCGATTGAAAAGAATTTACTATTTTTATGAACAAATTTGTTTAAAAAAATCCAGCCGAACGGATTTAATATATTGTTTTTTTTTTTTTTTTTGAGCCGGTATTGATGATTGTAAGTGAATTTTTAAAACAAGGACTTTTTCCAAATGAAGTTCCTACTTGAATTTCGATTTCAACCGAGTATCCATGTTGTTTAATTTTATATCGATTGTTTTTTGTTTTTTTTTTTAACAAAATTCCTTTGAACAAAATTCGTATTCGTGTTGAATATTTCGTTTAAGCGATATTTCTTTTGTCCCCTTTCGCCATAAACACGCATATAATATGCCCTTCTCCTACTTGACACTGTTTACAGTCGAGACTATAACTGACGCTCCCGTCCCATCATGTAAACAAATTGCGTTACTTTTAATAATAGTGTTTATATACATAACATTCACAATATTCGATCACACAAAAAGCGCAAATGTTATACAAATATAAAAATATAAATTTATTGTTTTTCTCTTGCGTTCAAATATTACGAATTATACAAGTGTGATCGAATTAGTGTACATGACAAATGATTGGCCGAACTTCGGGGTCATTGTCGAAATGAAAGTACGCGCTAAAACTTGCATTAGAGTATTACGCTCTTTATCGCACCACATGATGACGCTATAAAGTGATCATCGGATGTGTCCTACCATAAATTAACGAAAATAGGCATTACGACGAGTTGCCTAATATACGCGGATCCCACGTTGTTCTATTGTCCGATGTGAGGATATGTCAGAATGGCTGAGCATCTATTGAAACGGGTTCTTTCATGACGGACACGCGGAAATGGTTCTCCGTTGTGATTACTCTCTGCATAACTATCCCGTTTCGTAACTTTCGGAACAGGCGCGATTTTCGCAGTTAGTAATATTTCCACTGAGAACTGCGTCAAACAATAATTCATCTGTATCGTTCGTGTTTGCGGACGGTGTGACGGAGCTGAAGGATGCGTGTACGATCAATATTTGGTTTAGTAAGAATGCCGTGCAGTTTAATTGATAATCGATCGGAAACGAAACACATATCCAATGAAGAAGAGAATCTGGTTTTATAATTCGTTTCAGACGATAAATCTGAGAACAACCTATTATTAAAACAAAATATCGGAGAACGTGATCTTTCGATATTTTAATGTGAATAATTTTTTCTTTCGAATTAGAATAACAATGTCAATAGAGGGTGCGGCCGGAAAAAGAGGGAAAACCTGAAGAGAAGATTGTAGATATTCATCGGCCTCTGCTACGTACTAATCAATAAGTACGAAAACATTAAAACCGTTTTCTATACGGAGCGACAAGCTGATGCAGAAATGTGAACTGGCGCCCGAATTTTAACATAGACACTTCTAGTTCATTTTTAGTCAAGTAATTTGTCAGCGAGTGAAGGAGAAAAAACAAGACCTATGGCGAATTATAATTCATCGTGGCTTTCTACTCGTTTAGTAGCAATTTAGTACATTTTAATTTATGATAATTATCAGCATGTTTGTTAATTCATAATTATTACTAAAGCTGTTAACTAGTAGAGGCGGTGACTTAATTACGGGGTCAACTCGTCCCGACTATTTGACGGATGTGCCGTCACAAATGCGGCAGGGTCAACATTTTGATCCCAGTATGGATTGAAGTAATAAAATCAGCGTGTACCATTGAAACAACCCAATGTGTAATGTGAGCGTATAATAAAAAGCTCGGCATACTGCTTAAATTTAACTTCGCTCATATCCGTCCAACGAGAGCCGGGTTACTTTTGAAGTGCCTTCATTTCTTTAGCCCGGGTTTATTTTTTCACTTTTCAAACCTTGTAAATACGTTTGCTTAATATTCTCGCTAGCCACGTGTTTTCATACATATTAATTGTAGAGCTATTTTATTCCTTTTATATTACTTCCATCACGCACCTACCTCTCCCTTCTACATTACTTTTTATCCTATGTTTGTTACGTTTCCTTAGGACTCCCCGCTTAAATTCGGCATATGCAACTTTCGGAATCCGTACTCTTTCGCAATAGTTTCTACAGATTAATTAACGTAGGAAAATTCTCCGGCTTCCGCGAACACAAGGACTAGTGCTATAATTTTCAATACTCGTTTCTCTTTTGTATACAGGTTGCTCACCGTCGAATCCTGTGTGTATGTGGTATTCATTTCATCGCGATATTTACAGTATTATCATTTCGACGTTGAAAATCTGATATTCTTCGCGGAATGTACGTTTACATGCACAAAGTGCCAACCATATGCTCGTCTTCACAGATTAGTAGGCTTTACATGAATTTTGAAATACGTCTCTATGCTGTTTGAACGGCAAAAAGTCTACGCGTTACTTTGACAAATCAGCCCCCCTCCGCCCCATCATCGGATTTTGAACATCGCAGGGGCTGCCTTCATGCAGAGACGAGCATTCGATTTTCAAACGAACGATTATGCAGAAACTCGAACAAGTTTTTTTCCCGCAAGCATAACTTGCGCGCGTCTCGATAAACGAAAGTTATTTTTCGATAATGTTTTTTTAAAGTTAGTCTGAAAAGCGATTCTTCAGCGTATGCAGAAACCTTTCTTATTTCGCGCAACGTACACCCAACTAATTTACTTTTATCCAGAAATTAAAGTCGGCTTACCACCTCTCAGCCTCATTCTGACGTTAATTATTTAAAAAATATTTAAAGAATTCCAAGATGTCGACCTATTCCAGTCGTCCAGCATAAATATTACATACATATATTGCATAATATAAGGGAAATAAAAAAAAAAAAAAGTATACATATATATGTACATATTGTTCAACTCTGGTTTCCCCTACAAACGGCCATCTAATAATTTTGATGAAATTTACGGATTGAGAGTTTTTGTTCGAAAATTTTAATAAACGAGTGTAATTCTCAAATGATATTTAACGCTTTACCGAAAAGTAAATAAAAATAATATCAAATTGAAAGCAGATTTATGATATTTCTATTTTGCGACGAAACAAATTCATTCACGATATTTATATTGCGATTTTAAACATTATACAAATTAAAACAGAGTCTGGTGTTGCAAAGTTACGCGAACGATAATCGTTAATATTTCCGGCTAACGAATTTGGAATTTGGTTTTAGAATATTGTAACACGGAAAAATAGTGCGATATGTGCGAACTTTCATAATGCATACCTACTATTAATATATACTTTTTAAAGGTTTATGGAACTTAAAGGTTTGATTGATTGGAAAATATAAAATAGATTCAAACTATGCTCAGCTACTACTTCCATATATACATACAATTACATACACACGCACATATGTATATATATATATATATATGTGTATATATATGATATATGTATACACGCTCACATATGCATATCCATATAAATTTGTGTATACATATATCGATGTTAATAGATTTCGGAAGAAATGAATAAAATAGTTGTAGTTTTCTTTTGAAAAATGTAATTTTTTAACTGGTAACTAATTGATATATTTTATGAATTCCTATCAATATATTCTGGGCAATCGGCGTTTCTCTCCATGGAAAGCTCAAATTCTTTCACACATCTCGACTTGTCCTATTTTTTCACTTTATCCTCTCCTGTAACAAATCCCCGTACTTCACTTATAACTTTTTAGAATTGTCGTTTTCTTCTAAGCTATTTTCTCTTCCCTCTAACAATCTCTCCCGCTTCCGGTAATACATAACGAATTTCACCAAACTCTACACTCACTCTTTCCAGCTCATAGCACGGTTTTTACGGATGGCTCAAAATCTGTTTCAGGCGTCGGAGCTGCTTTTATTCCTTCCCGAAATCAACTATTTTGAGTCTTTTTAACTCCCTTTTTTTTCTTCTATCTTTTTAGCCGAGTCCATGGCTATTTCACGTGCTATCCTTTTTATGTCCTCAACAACCAATTTATCGAAATTCGTCATATGCTCTGATTCGAAAAGCGTTTTATTAGCCATCTCGTCTCCCTTCCCTAAACCCTCTAGTCAGATCCTATTATTTTTTATATTCGTTCCTTAATTTATAATTTATTACCATTCCGTTCTATCCTAATTGACCTGCTCTGGATTCCGAGTCACTGCGGCGTTGTTAGTAACGATCTCGCCGATTCTTTGGCATGTTTAGCTGCAGTAAATAGCCGTTTCATAGACAGATTCCCCTCCCAATGTCTTTGCCCTCTCTCTCTCTTATCGTTTGCACCATGACTTTTGAACTGATCTTTATCCGTCTCTTTTCTCCAATCCTAACTCCTTTTATCTTGCTATACAACCCTCTCCACCCACTTCTTCCTGGTTTAATAATTTTTCCTGTATCAGCCATTCTGTTATTTCTTCCATAATTCTTCTCCCCGCTTTAATCACAGTCTGCTTCCTACCTCACTCTTTCGTTTTAATATTGTTCAGTTTCCCTTGTGTCCCTTCCATCCTCTTATCTTAAATTTAACCTGTGACGTAAATCACCTTCTATTCGAATGCTCTTCTATCTCCTCAGAACGCGCAGTCCTTTATTCTAATTTGCTTGGCCTTGGCCTCCCGACTCCCTACTGTGCCCACTACATTCTTGCTCTTCCTTCTCCTTCTGTTGTTCCTGTGTTGGCTACCGTAATTTCTTCTGTTTCTAATCGCTTCCTGATATAACTTACAAATCCCTACATTTCATCATTCTGATAGTACTTTGTGTTGGGTAAATGTCCTGTGTTGACGCGCCCAAGGAAAAAAAAAAAGAAGATATATTTTAGTATCATTTATTGTTTCGGTTTCGTATCTTCTCACGCGTGGTACTTTTCAGCAACATCCCAACTTTATGTCTAGTGTTTATTTATTTCGTTAAAATCACGTTTAGCCTTTCTTCGTTTTCTGCATTTGACAACAAATATTATTACAGTAACATGTACGGTACATAAATATAATTTTTATCTTTCATCTAAATCATTCGTACAAATATAGTTTTTCGAAATTTCGTCAAAATATTTCACTTTGTCAGGAATACGTATTTAAAATGAATTCTTCCGACACAGCTGTCAAAAGTAACAACAATTAGTCGTTTCTATTTCACTCAGTGTAACTTCCTAGCTGCAACTTTCCTTCGTTTTTTATCAGTCTTTGTTTTATAAATAAGAGAACTCGTTCAGTCTGTTTCAGGCTTCCGTAAAAGATTCACGTTTCATTAGCCGATGATAATACCGAGATCGAGTATATTTCGTACATTATTTTTAAGTTGTTCGTAATTATTAACATTTTTTGTTATTTCCCAGCTGAACCTATTGGGGGAAATCATTTATCTTTCAAACATTCCGCATGCGGATATTCACGGAACAATCCGAGAACTAGACCGGTAATTTGTTTTAATTCGATTTATACTCGAACATATAGCACGCAACTGCCGTTTTTTACAAAATGTGTACAAGTTAGATTACAACTTGTGCATCGTCGTTTAATGTAGCAAGGCACATAACTTTTCTATAACGCAGTGTAGAGTACACCATTCGTAAGGAAAATTTTCTATAAAAATATCGATAGTTTCGAATACTAATCCTACGCGTAAGAAAACTAAAAACTTGTAAGAATCACCAGAGTTATCGCAAGTTTAGGCTGGCTACTGCCACATATTGAAAATGTAAAAGTTTTTCGCCAGGCCAATCCACCCGCCCCCTCTGTTGACGGCGGTTCCAAAAAAAAAGAATAATTCGCGTCTCGGTCAAGTTGATCGACGGTTCTGACAGACAACATTGATCGGTACATTACCGAGTCTTCTTGCTCTCTATGAGTTCCAGCGGAAAAAATTTCCCGCTAATTCTTCCAGATCTATTTCCTCCTCTTTCCATTCCAGCTAACATCCTCGTTGGCGAATCAATGAAAAAAGCGAAAGAAGAACAAAAAAAGACGGCCGATAAAATCACTTTACTAGCTTGAAAATTGCTGAAGAATAAGCGTTTTTCATGAACAGTAATTGGTTTCAGCTCCACTAATCTGTACGACCCATGTTTCTTGCATTTTATCAGTCAATCGCCATGACCTGTTCATCTTTTTTTCATTCCAGTTGTAGATTTTTCATTTATAGATAAGTCCATTCCTTTTCTGTTGATATTTATAAAATAAAATAAATAAATACCTTAATAACAAACAAAATCAGTATTAAAATTTAAAATAAATACCTCAATTTAAGGAAACATTTTAGGGCATAGTCCATCATCAGCTAACAATGTGGAGTACACTCTGATGGGGCAGTTTGATTTTAGTTTTATCCGAGTGTACTCTATTTTGTTAGCTGATGATATAGCCCGGAAACGTTCCTTAAATTGAAGTATTTATTTTATAATTTATTAAAGTAAATTATTAATACTAATTTTGTTTGTTATTGAGGTATTTATTTATTTCATTTCATAGATTTTTCATCTACCTGTACACAGTTCTTTAATAAGTTAATATTGAGTCACAGCAAGCATGTTGGCGCAGAGTGCTCGCCGGTATTTTGCTTATTAACGAGGAATTTAAAATTTTTCTACACAAATTCATCCGGTACAGACTAAAATATCGATACAAGCAGTTTTACCTCTACTGTTATATCAATTTCTTATTCCCCCCCCCCCCCTTTTTTTATTTTCAATTAAAAACATTAAAATTCAGTAATATTTGAAAAAAACAGTTTTTTAAATAACGAATATTAATTTAAAGATTTCTCAAGTTTATAGAGTAAATTTTGAATATTTCTGTGTTTTTATAAAACTATTTTGTTCCACAATTTTCGGTATGAATAATTCGGATGACAAACCAAGCTAAAATGTTACCGCTTCCAGTAATATGTAAGGCTCCAGGTATCAGTTGAAGAGTATAATATGTAAATTAGGTCGGCGATGAATTTGTAAACGGCGCTTTGTAGGTTTCAAATTAATCGTCTCTATTTAAATCTATACATTTCAATAGGAAACTAACGTCGGTAGGAACTAAAATAATTCGCATCCATCGCCATAATTTTGGGGGATTCATATCTTTATTCTAATAAAAAAGTTTTTTTGCCATTTTTAATTAAGCATCGAAAGTATGTCTCTAAGAAGACTGCTCTTATTTATTCTATTGCGACTACACCTACACTCACCAATACACACTGATACACTCTTATATGGCACCAGTACCCTTGACTGATACACTTTCGAATAAACGAAAGATATCATTGGAGAATAAGACAGCAGTAATGAGCTTGCAAATGGCGCTGTGAAGGAGGGCTTCATTTATTCGATACTTTATCATCCACAGTAATTAACGATGGTGATATACTTTGTTTTTTGTTTTATTAAAAGTTAGTTTTTCCCCCAGGTTACACTTCTCCATAGTTAATTGGTAATATTTTAAGCGACAGTCGCGTTTGTTGTACTACTGAAAACTCTTCTGTAATGATTTTTCCACATCGTCTGATGACTCCCGAGTACTCGTGTTCGATAACGCGCTCAATGGTGTACTTGTAGGGTACCACCATTGAGACTGGAGTAAACTTTCGAATAATCGGAATCAATGAAATCGGTTTACACGCAAACAAACATAAAAAGGACAATAATAAAAGCATACGTCATTTATAACCTCCTCTTTTTTAAAAATCGGTTAAAAATAACGCAAAACATTAAATTTTAACCAATTTTATGATTAACATCGTTTAAAAATGTTCCGGTCATTTGGCTATTGCGGCTTTTTTTTTTTTTTTGATAAAATGCATTCCGACCACCCGGTTTCTGACCATATTGTTAGAAGTACAGCCGATGACATCACGGGCAACGCTAATAACGCGGACTTCGAATGCCTTGTTGTTACCGGCTTGCGATAAACCGTTGATTTCACGAAGTCCATTCAGTTATCTTAAAAGTCAGGTTACGGGTTCGAGACTTGTCTCGTTCCGGATCCAAATCGCTCACAGGTCTATATCTGAAATCGAATATTGGTTATATCAAAGAGAGATCTGGGAAAATAAAGACGGTCGAAAGAAACGAACCAGCCCCCTATTCTCATCATTGCCGTTAGGCATAGTACACTATGAAAAGCTTAATTTCAGAATCCACGATACCTTATCGAGGATAGTTGGGACTTACTTTATATTACTTATTTAGAGGCGCGAATTAACAGATCCATTGCTCAAAGTAAATTTATCCTTCACCCGGGAAGTTTGGTTTCGAAAAGTATTGAGGTCGTCACAAGACAAAAATCACATTTCCGCCAGATCAATGCCATTTGTACTCTCCAAACAAAAAGTCGCTAATAATCGACAGTAAAGACCTGGCCATCTTCAGCTTTATTTTTAAGGAAATATTGAACTGTGCCCGGTCCAAAGGGTCACGAATCTGTACGTAAGTTGCGCGAGTCAAGAATTGGAAGAAGTAAATTTGAATAATTCGGTAACGTCGTTCGTGCACGATGATTGACAGGACAAGACTGATTGAAAATATCAAAAAACGGAGACGATTTTGTGGCGCAATTAACATTTTTATAATTTCTTATAAACGTATGAAAGAAATAAAAATACCGCACTTGACGTAACTTTGTTGAAAAAGTAGCACGGTTTACGGGACGGTGTCGAATATGAACGGGTAAAAAAAACAAAAAATATGAGCGAGTAGTCAAAATTTAAAAGCTGGAAAGGATAATAAAGTAAATTAAGGTTTCTCCAACAATAATGTGAGAAGCCTTTAAAATAATTCTATCAGCACTGCAGTTAGTCAAGCGATGAATTAAAGAGATACTTTAAATTAATAATTTACTTTTAAAATGAACAAACGTTTTGCGTATTTTTTCCGCGGAGACGTGATTTGTTTTCTAATGGTTTTTTCCCTTTTTTTTCCCGTTTATATTACACTGCTGAACAAGGTATAAAAAGAAAAAAAATACACAAATAAACAAACAAGTGCGTATTTTTTTTTAATGTAAACTTTTTTATAAACATCATACTAATTAGGTTAATGCGTTTGACAGGAAGCATCTACAGTATACCGGTTTAGTATCCGGATGCAGTTCTTCGTAATGCGATTTATAAATAGACGGCGAATTCATTAAACGAAGAAATTCATCTTTAAATATACATTTACGTTACACCAGTAAATCGGACAGTGATTATCGGACGGTAATTACGTTAGCCGTTGTGAAATGTGTGCAGCGATAAAGTTCGCCTAATTTATACATATGATACATTAGGCGACGTTCGATGGAGCTTTCCTGAAACAGTTGATGTTACGCTTAGTCTGCGTGTTACAAAACTACGGGAAAAGAGCCAAATTATAATACTAGAGCGGTGCATTTGAAATTCGGACCGAACAGAAAAAGTAAAGAGAAGCCAGCCCAAAGTCCGGAATTATATAATTAATAATGAAATTAAGATTTTAAATATTACACTGAAAATGAATGAATTGTTTAATACGGAGTAAAAACGAAATTGGAAATTCATTGTGACTCACGGAACTGTTGTAAAAGTGGTTGCGAGCACCATTAATAATTGGCGTAGTCTTCAAAATTGAAAGATATAATTCATATCGAAATTTTCTAAATAACAAACTATTAAAAATAAAGCCCTTATTTCGACGTTTCCAGGGAAAATCCCGTCATCGATTCCAATAGAGGAATTTATTAGGTAATTAAGTTAGACATGTTCCTTCCGACTGCTGCGCTACCAAATGTTGAAATTGAACTACGCTTTGCGCTCAGCTAATGACCACGATTCTCCGCAAAAAGCAAAAAAAAAGGAAAAAACCGAACTATTATTGTATTTAAAAAATACGGAAAAACATAAAATTGTTTTTCATAACGTTTAATGTGGGCCGGCCTAAGCAACTTAAGCTACACTTAAGATACACTTAAGCTAAATTAAAGGAAATCCAAAAATTTGAAATACAACCTTTAAAAACCATTACTTTTCAGTTTAATTTTTCTTTCTTCGTATGTCAAGTCTCGTTCCTCTCCCGCTGCTCATAATGAATTTAACTATGTTTTATCCTCGCTCTTTCCTTCTTATACTTTAATTTTTATAGATGACTCAAAGTCAGCTTTAGGGGTTGGAGCGGCTTTTACTCTACCGGATTTCGGCTATTCTGAGACGTTCAAACTCCCCTCATTCTCCTCCATATTCCTAACCGAATCTATTGCGATCTTACAAGCTATCCTTTTTATAGCCTCTATTAACAATACATCCAAGGTTCTCTTATCTTCTGATTCAAAAGGCCCGTTTTACAAGCCATTGCTACTCTCTTTCCTAAACCATCCGCTGATCCTATCGTGCTTCACATGCTCAAAGTCTTCTTCCTCTCTCCTTTCGTTGCCACCGCGACTGTTAGTGATCTCTATCCTTCTTCTTGTTTTAATCCTGCTTCCTTTTACTTATCCATACAACCCATTCCTCCTCTTTTTCCGTGGTTTCTTAATTTCCCCAACATGAGACGGTCAACTATTTCGTCCATAATTAGACTTCGGTTAAACCATAGCTTGCTTCCTGCTTCGCTCTTCCGTTTCTTCATTACTCAGTCTCCTCTTTGTCCGTTTGATTCGTCAGAAGCAAACTTCGTTTGTGATGTGAACCACATTTTGCTTGAATGTCCCTCCATTTCTTCAGAACGCGCGATACTGTATTCCGGTTTTTTGCGTCTTGGCCTCCCTACGCCCTACAGCGTTCACAGCGCTCACAGCATCCTTTCTTTTCCGCCTCTCTTGGTTATTCCTTTGTTAGCTTCATTCGTATGTTCCATTTCTAATATTTTTCTTTTGTAATCATTAATGCTGTCACACCTAAGTGACATCCTTAGCTAACATGCCCCAAAAAAAAAAAAAAAAACATTACTTTTTTCTCTTTATCATCTCATTTGTGTACAATTGTTAAGTAGTAATTTTTTTTTAAAAAAAAAAATGGATAAGAATAACGTGGTCAATTGAAAACGATTTTTCTAAAAGAAGGTTAGAAGAAAACAAATTGGGAGGTCAATGAGGCTAGCCACCTTGCGAGACCAGAAAAACAGAGTTTATAAAAATAAAATCATATACATATACATATATATATATATATATATATATATATATATGTATATATATATATACAACTCGGCCATTTTGGCCACGCAAGGGGCTGTCTTGCTTACATTTCTATCTCTTTCTCTTCTATACTTTGTATAAAATAATTAAAATTTACAACGTAATTCTAAATCGGTCCATATGAATATGACATAATCACAAAAATCCTATAAAATATAACAAACGTTACATAAAATTGGGATATTTTTTCGAATGGGGGATAGCCTAAGAATTACGCTGTAATTAATACATATACGTATATATACATACATATACATATACACAAACATATATATATCGGCCATTTTGGCCTCGCAAGGGGCTGTGCTCCTTGATTTCCCTTGTTTACATTTCTGCCTCTTTCTCTTCTATACTTTGTATAAAATGATCAAAATTTACAACATAATTCTTAGGCCGGCCCTCACTAGACAGATGACCCCCCCCCCCCCAAGAATCAAATCTCTTATGAAAAAATTTGTTACAACAGAGGAACGTAATTTACACTATAAACGATTTGTATAAATGTTACTTATGGATTTAATTATAATTAATATTTTGCACTGTTTTCCAGTAAAAATATTAATGTTATTTATTTTATTTTAAACGCAATTGTCATTGATCTTTTGTCTTTCTTATTTATTTTTAATTTTTATTTTGTAGTGTAAATGAAAATAGTTCAATTAGAAATATATATATTTAAACTTGTTCACGAACAAAGTATTCGTATCAGATTACTAACAAAAATAAAAAAGAAGTAAAGTTTTATAAAAATACTATATTTATTACTATCCAAATTCTAAACTACCATTATAGCTAGAATTTTATAATTTTTTTATTTTTTACCTGAAAATAAAACAAAATTTGAATTAAATTATAACAATTATGTATTTTTAAAACATTTTTAAATTTCTAAAGAGGTCGTCATTTGATTTTCTTTATATAACAAAGTATTTCTCAAATCTACTGTCTACCGTAAAAGATATTACGTAATTATATAATTTCCCGCCTCAAAATGTCTCATTCGATCCGCCCCTGCTGTTATACCAATAAAAAATATTAAAAAAAAAAAAAAATTGTCCAAACGGATCACATTTTTTTGCGTTTTTTGACGAATACTCAATTTATGTTCACCGATTTTCATCATTACTCACATGGTACCTAAGTTAAATGGTACTTTTTGTAATGGACAAAGAATCAGTAAACTCGGTCTATATAAATATGAGCTATGCGTGAACAAATATAAAAAAAAAAAAAAAGAAAAAAGAATACGCGACAAATATACATAACCTTCCACTTTTTGGAAGTCGGTAAAAATTAAAATATCAAAAACGTTACATAAAATTGAGACATTTTTTCTAATAGGGCCGGCCTAAGAATTACGTTGTAATTAATATATATAAATAGCGGCATTAATATATACTGTAACGAATGACTCTTTACTCTATGAATCGTTTGTAGGCAATATTCAAAAACAACGTAGTCTGCCAGAAATTAAAAAAAAACTTATAAAAGAATGATACGCAAGTAGAAATAATAATGTTCAGTTCCGGATTAGAAATGAAAAGAAGTGCCTAGATAACTAGAACGAAGTTCAACAGCCTATTATAGTTCGGCATCAAGAACTTAACTAGAAGGATGCCGTAAGAGAATAAATGCAAAAAGAAAGCCAAACGTTGGACGAAACAGCAGGAGAAGCGCTTTAGTATATAAATAACGTCCAATAATGTTTTTTGTAGGAATTACGGAGTAAAAATGATCAAGAATGAGAACTGGGCACTGCGTTAAGATACACCGATATATCCGAAAAATGCGCGCTATAAAAAGAAGCCATACACGCTGCACGAGGAAAATCGTGTCGAAAGAACTAATCTTGCTGGCAAGTTAGAGTACGCGAAAAATATTTCCATTGTCCTGTTATTATCACGGTTTATAATTAAATTATTATGCGCGCCTCAAGGAATCGATATTTAAGAATAAACGCGAAATAGCCTGAAAGGGAAAAGAATATAAATTTTGGAATTGAACAAGTTCTATACTAAAATTTGATCGCGGATCAACTTGTTTACTTTTTCCTCATGACCGTGATGGTGTAAATTTGAATATGACAAAATTGAGAATAAATTAAGTGCGTGTATGTTAGGTTGATAAGAATTTTTGTAATTTTAAAGGCGACCAACGGGCGCTGTTATTTAGGTTTAGATATCATGGTAAAAATAGGTTTTCTTATTTATTGTAGCGTCAAAAAATAAAAATAAAAAAGTACACTTTTTTAAATGAAGTTTGCTTTCAGACGAATAATAAAAGGCAAATAAAAATGAATAGATAAAAACAAATGAAAAGATACATTCGTCAGATTATTCGAAATTCCGCTAATGCTATTCAGCTATTATCGCAAAATTATTATTATTATTACCATTATCATTATTACCATTATCATTATTACCATTATCATTATTACCATTATTATTATTATTATTATTATTATTATTATTATTATTATTGTTATTGTTATTGTTATTGTTATTATTATTGTTATTATATCGAATAATACCAAAGATGAGCTAACTTTTGGAACGCACGTTGTTCTCGTTTGCTGAAACAAAACTACCGGTAGGTCAGACGGTACGCTGTCTGAATTCACATCCGTGGAAGAGAAAAATGGTCGAAATGGTTAAATGTCGGATAAAACAATCATTAATCATTCGCCAAACCATTAATATCAGCAGCGATTTTTGCAATACAATTTTTCGGTTTTCCATCTGCAGGCACACAACCGCTACAGCTTGACCAGCATCGTTAAAGCAATCCCCCATTTCCCTGAATTGCCGAACTGAAATGGAGACATCGCGAAAAGTGACGTATTACAACAAGTAAAAAGGAAAAAAAGGATTACAAAAAAAAAACAAAAAACAAACAAACAGCACCACCAGTATCAGTTACAAATCTTCTTACCCAAATGGGTATGAGGGCTAGTAACGGCCGCAAAATGCAACGAGAACCCTTCTCCGAACCATCTTGATCAATGAAGCCGCCCTCGTTAACGGATACCTGTGAAAGTTAGCCGCAGGTCTGTACGACTTCTTGTGGCTATGAAATTAGAAGGTTTCTCTGCGAATATCCAGAGCACATCCGTCTTTCCAAAACTCTAGGATGACCTGGAAGAGCTGAAAAGCGATATGAAATAGCGGAAACGAAGGTTTGCGGACGACACGAATACATTATTTCCGAGTAATATTAGCCGAGTTTACGAATTTGTAAGGGAAAGCGTGTTAGTCCACTCTACTCGCTCAACGGTTCTCCAATATTCTAATGAAGATCTTAATTTTCACTAGAGAATTTAAACTCATAAATCTCATTCATTCTGAGAAATTATCAGTCCGCAAGTTCAAGAAAAGCTGCATTAACGTTCTACATCGTTGCTATACACATTCGTAAAGGTTAAATTGTTAACCTGGGGTCCGTGATGTCTGTCCCCATAAAAATTCGATAAAATAATGGACAGAGTTCTATCATTGTTATTACGAATTTTATATTTTTATGAAATCATATCAAGTGTTTGGTGACCCCGAGTCCTTCTCGCGTTTATTCCGAACTTTCACGTCGAACAATCGTACGTGTGTAAAACGAAAGCTACAATGTCGTTGTTCTATTTTTCAATTCTAAAAGTGTAGTGTAAATATCATGAACAAATTTTTGTTCTATAATAAGAGTAAAAGTTGTTGTATATAAATATATACACTTATATACCGTATATTATTACATGAGAAAAAATTAGGTCAAGGTTTAATTTTCGAAAAAATTCTAACCGGCAACAATGTTCGTTTTAATGATTGGTGTATTTTTAGGGTTTATTAAAAATTAAGTAAAAAAAAAAAACGCATATATATTTGTAATGTATATGTATATGTGCGAATTCTGAGCTATTTGTAGTCTTACGGCCAAGTAGTGAATTGAGAAAAAAACGAAATGTGCTACTATTTCTCTAGCAGCAGAGATTAACTTGACTAAAGAGACAGTTCTTAGTCGACGGTAGAATTTTGACAAGTCGATGCGAAGAAAAATGCTTAATATTTAAGATGCCAGTGGTCCGCCAACGTTGAATAATAGCGGAATTCCGATTTGATGATTTGTTCGCTTTCACGTTTTGAACTGACATTAATTGCCAAAATATCCTGATCCGATAGTTTCGCTTTTTGTTTGGCTCATCGCAACTTCTTCTATTTATCGTTACGGTCTCCCGTCCTTTTCCTGGCCACGAGATTCTCCGAGCAGTTTATTCTTCGGCGTTCTAAAATAGTTTCAGTACCGCAGGTCAGATTTGGACACAACTTGCTTCCTAAGCCTCTCTTCCATCTTTCCTTTTTTCTACGTTCTTTTCATTCGGTTTTTGGCTAATTTCACGCGTAGTGCCAATCACTTTTTCGGTGCTTTTATGTATTCATTAAAATCGTTTTCGCAGTGTTCTCCTATTTTTTCCATGTGAAAATTGCAGCTTCTTACGGTTCTTTTTTTTTTACTTTTCAGTCTCTCCGCTCTAACATTATTCCCATTCTGGTCTGCCGTTGTTTAATAAGTGTCTGAAGACATTCAATTTTAACCGATTTTCCTATTTACTAAGCTCTACATCTAATTATTTCACACCGTTGGCAGAGTGTCCTTTGTTGTGAAGTCTAAAAAAAACAACAAATAAAATTAAATATATTACGTCCACTGAGGCTCAAAATTGTACATACGGTGCCGATATCAAAATTTGAAATTCTTTCTTGACAGGCCAGTAGTAAACGGATTTTGCGAGTACACTATTTTTTCATAAGAGAAAAAATGCAATGGTAGTTTTCGAGCAAACGCACTGGCCGCATTTTTTGATATTTTCTCTAAGCGGAATAACTGATAAAACTTTCAAAACAAACGAATCTTAAATTTAATAGTATCCTCCGTTTTATTTTTACTTTTTTTTGGTTTCAGGGAACATTGGTTTGCCAACATTCAATTAAGGATCGGAACAATGCGTTATGTAGCATCTTTCCTTTATCGTATCATAAACCGAAATTTCGTATTAATGTATTTGAATTTCGTTCAGCATGTGACGTGTGAATTGAATTTTCTTGGATTTTCATATTTGGTTTTTTTTTTTTTTTATTAAGCGTAATTTATTTTTTATTTAATTTTAAAATATACGTTCTACTTCTTGCCATATTAATAGAGCCGTTTTTACGAGCTCAAGAAATATTTATTGTAAAAGTTAGTTAGGAAAGTTTTCAAACCGGTTACATCTGGTGGATGGAATTTCTTCAGAAAAGAAAATCGAAACAGTACTTGTGCAAATTAAGAAGTTGTAATCACTCGTTACATATTTCGTTTCTAACTTTGACAAAATCGAGCGTAAACAGATTTGATCTGTTTAAGAGACTCTGGAACATACTTTATAGCCACATATCTTCTCGTCTATCAATATGTCGCCCTCTAATATTCTCGGTCGTATCAAAATGAGTTTTTATCAGAATGCACTTCTTGACCGAGGATACTTCACCGAAAACCGTTCCGCATAAATAGGGTGTCATGACTCGACCACATCAAATGTTTTAGCATCGATCAACAACCTAACTAGAGTCGAGGATCTCTCCAACAAGGCAAATATAAGTGCACTTCAGTGTTCAAATTTTAGAACTCATTTCTCTTCCAACTACCTAACAATATTCCTCAAAAATAAACGGTCATTCTGAAAAGCCAGCGATTTGGGCATTCTGAATCTGGGGAATGATCTAAGCAAAATAAAATAATCTCTTACGCCGACGGCTGCTGTTCACTTTGCTGGATGCGTAAAAGACACGATCCGTAGGTTTTCTTTACGGTCGATTGTCAACAGACCTTTATATCACCTTTATCGCATGCAGACCAGTTAGCTATATGCAACACAGCACTTGCAACGAATATCAGCGATTTAGTCATCGGTCTACCGAAATACCTCTATGGTCGTTGTACACTTTCTGCAAATCTTCAAATAATTTCCAAACGTAAAGATTCCTTTTTCGTATATCGACCAGGCCGTGAAATACTTTTCCTCCCGGGAATGCCGGTAAATCGCAGTTATTGACGAGCATCCATCGGGGAAAATGTCCGCAGTTGCAACTAGCATTTCACGTGGGTAACCACTCTGTACAGAGAGTTTCTGCGGCAATAGGAACCTTTTATATTGTAGGAAAACATTGTTCGACATTGTTTCTTTCGCCTTTCCTTACTCCAAAAACTAAAACTTAATTCAAATTTTACGTTATACAATGGTAAATAAAGCGATGTGTTCGTTAAGTAACCGTTTACATTTAATCTGCCGTCTCTTATAAGAAGCGAAAAGTTTTAATGAACAAGGCATGAAGTATTTATAAATATAATTAAAATCGATTAATCTCGCACAGGGTAACGACATATTTTACATTAAGAAATACGTGCTGGTACACATTGTAGTTAATTTACTGAAAAAACAAATGAAAATGTTTCAATAGAAAGCGAAGTCGATAATTTACGTGACTTTCAGAACTGCCGCTGAAATATTATGAAACAGTGTTTACGAAGAAATTAAACTGGTTGCTAAAGAACACACGGCGGTTAAGCAATAAAAAATTTGAATACCCAGAATCACAGACAATTTCCGGAAATTCACACAAGTCGAAATAGTAGTCCGATTAACAAAGATTTTTTTTTTTTTTAATTTTAAAATAAGTTTGTGGGTCTCACAGGGTGTGAGTGTCAGACACTCTTATTATCATTTATTCAGGTTGTACACGTTACAAATTTATATATGCTTATTATATACATCGAAATTATATAAACCTTAATTAACATATGTCTTAGTAAATATATATATAACTTATATATAAAGAAAAAAGAAAAACCATACATGTACATGCATTCACTCTAAATAGTCATATATACATATATATATAATGATAGCGTTCGCAAACAATGTCTTCTTTATGAATTCCAAACAGTAAGTTAAACGAAAAAAGAACGACACAAAAACAACAACATAGAATACGTGTATATAATTAGTAGCTGCATGATGAACTATCTAGGTGTGAGGAATTCGGACGCAGTTTGCTTTTATTCTTTGCACCATTCCTTCAACCATTTCACGGGCTCCTTTTTAATATGCTGCTTTCGTTTATAATGTGATTGGGAATATTACTCATTAATTTAATTAAAACCGAATCATCTATGTTATCAATTCGTAGATTTGTCCCCTCTAGGGTATATGTAATATATATTATTTTGATTTCTTGTTATTCGAGTTTTTAGCCTAGTTGGTAACATTATATTATTGCTATTATATTCGAGTAACCTGTAATAGTAGTAGTAAATCTTTGGTGACATTTCATCCTTCTATACATAATTGATCTCGAGTCACTTCGCCTCTAGTGGGGTAGTCTAAGTTTAAGACATCTTTTTTGATTTTTGCCTATTTTATTGATTTCCGTTTTCTTAGCCTCTCCCCATATTTGGATTCCATATAGAATTCTAGATATAATTATTGTATTGCAGTATATACGTAGTGTTTTATATGAAAGTACCTGCTTTAATTTGTATAAAGTTGGAATTGACTGTCTTATTTTTGAATTTAAGACTTGAACGTGCTTTTTCCAGTTCAAGGATCTATCGATATATATTCCTAAATATCACATGGACAGATCATAATCTCGATATCTCCACGAGGGATTCACGACTCATCGATGATGATGATGATATTTACACATAACCTCCTATCATGTGGCCAATTACTAAAATTATCTATATCCTCTTGCAGTAATTTTTCCGCCACTTCTAACTTTTTATATTCAATTAACAGCGCAATGTCATCAGCCAGAACATATACCTTTGCATTTTTAATGTGCCGGTATAATGAGTTAGTGTATATTAGAAATAGGATAGTAATTAATAAGCAACTAGGCTATCGCGGATAATAGTATACGCTAGATTATTATGGAAGATATCGTGGTAGCCTAATGTTTAAGGTGCTTGGATGGAAAATCAGAGGTGGTGTCGTAGGTTTTTGAAACTCGTCTCGATCCGGGCGCAAGCCGCTCCCAGGTACCTAATCTGAAATTAAATAAACTAAGAAAAAAGTAAAGGCGAATCCCACAAGAAAAGAACTACCTTCCTTACTCTCCATTAGTGCTACACATTGTGAACCTGACCTTCGCAATTCACAATACCAAGGATATGCGACTTATTTTACCTTTGCCGCCGCGATAATAGCTTAGTTGCTAGAGAGTCTGCCTTCCGTTACGGAAGTCTTGTGCTCGATGCCAGGCGACGACAGGAATCGTTACAAAAATTAAATAAAATTAATAGAATCATACGGCAGCTATGCGCGCTAGTTGGTATACATACAGCAAACACATACACACACACGAGGAATGCGTATATTTGTATAACGGTTTAAATCGAACATTTACAATTGATTTCGTATTGGCAATAACGCGTCATAATTGCCGAATTTTAAATAGATTAAACGTAGCTTTCTTTTGCTATTTGATTCCGCGGTTAAAGTTTTTTTTTTTCTTTCAAAAAAACAACAAAAACGTTTATACGAAAATCAAAAGTGAAAAAATACCGCTAAAAAGGTTTGATGGAAATATACACAAAACGACGACTCCGATTAATATTTGCGAGTTGTTCCATTCGAAGTCCAGTACTGCATAAATTCCATCCGCCTTTTATCAGTCAGTATATAAAAGCCTTATAGATATTTAGTGTAACATGTACATTAAAATTCAAAGATCCAGAAAAACAGAAAGAAAAATACTTCAGATAAAGAGAACTGTAAGCGGACAAATGCTTTATTACAAATTAAAAAAAAAAGAAAAATGAACGGAGAATAATTTTTTTTTCTTTTTCTTAATCTTTTTGGGCTTAGGAAAGGAAGCCGAAAGTGTATTTAAAAAGTTAATAATCGAAAAGTAAAGTTAATAGAGATTTATTAAGTATAAATAACTTTTATTAATCTAATAGTATGCTTTAATTTTTTTATAAGTTAATAAACTTATCGTTAATTTTTAATTTTTATTGTTTTGTTTTTTTTTTTGTTTTTATTAAAAAAGAACTGTTACTATTCACTTATAACACTTTTTATAAAAAAATTTAAGGTTACATTGTTTATTACAGCGTTCGTTGATATAAAACGAACTTATGGTAATGTAAACGTAAATTAAGGTTGAAAATACCGGAAGCACACAATGACTTGAGTAACATTTAAAAGAAACTAAGTAAAACTAGCATAGTATTAAAGGCAGTGAATAAAATTAAAAATAAATCCGGAAGATATAAAAAAAAAACAATCACGTTTACAGCAAAAAGTATAAAATGAATAAAAATGAAGATAGAATTTTTTTTTTTTTTTTTTAAAATAAGTTGTGGGTCTCACAGGGCAAGTATGCCCGTTGCGTGAGTGCCCGACACTCTTATTATAAATGCACCATATAAATATATATATATATATATATATTTTAAATATTCTTATTTCTACGTCTGGAGTCATATACGAGTATATATATATTATATATGATAATCTTTAACAATAGATCTTTAGTTGTAGAAAATTAAGAAACATGTAAAAAAGCTCAGTCTGAAAGGTTCCATATTTGTTCTCGCTTTACTTTTGTTTGATTTCAGTTACGTTTTAGCCAAGAAAAGGTCCAGTTAAAATGCTCCCGATGAGTAAACATACTCAACCTTCTATTCAATTTTATGTATTTCGTCTTCTCGCAATTCTCGTAAATACTTAATATCTGATTCTAAAAGTGTTCTCTTAGCTATTTGCTCCCTTCTCTTTCCTACTTATGTGATATTCTTTCAGTATTCAAACTCGATCTATTATTTATGATCTCCTTTCTAAATATTCTATCTAAATCGATTTTATATGGGTGCCTGGTCACGTCGATATTTCTAGAAACGAATTAGTTGATTCTTTAGCTTAAATCTCAGCCATAATGTAGTGCCATTTTATCGAAAAGTTTTCAGCTCTTTCTGGTACCCATTAAATTTTCTCTAATCCCGCTTCATTGTACTTATCCATACCTTCACTCACCAGTCGTTCTAGGTTTTATTATTTTCCATTACTTCGTCACTCAGTGATTTCTGCTATTTGTAATCTATGTACGAGACACTCTTTATTGCCTTCCGCTCTTCATAAATTCTCTCCCGCTATATCTTCTGACTACCTGCTACCCTCTCTTTACTGCTATTTAGCATACGACCTCAATCATATCCTATTTGAATGTTCTTCCCTTTTACCTGAACGTTTATATTTTTTACTCCGAACTTTTGAAATAAGGAATCCACATCCAGTACAATTACTCTCGCCTTTCTCGTTTGCAGTCCTCCTTGTCTCGCTTCCTTTATTTCCCCTAGTGTCCAATCGAATTAGAATCTAATATTTCTCTTCTTTCATTTATAATCTCTAAGTCTGCTGGATGGACGTCGTTTGTTGGTAAAGAAAAGAGAGTATAAAAAGACGCTATGTAATCAACCAAATATTTCACAATACAATTTTGACGTGCAAAACAAAAATTTATAGCAAATGAATAGAAAAATAATTTTTTAATGAATGACAGTTTTCTTATTTTCTGTTGCCGAAATCTGAATACACTATCATTTCATTTAAAACGTAATTTGCAATAAATATTTTAACTAATAAATATCAGGTATGTATATATTTACATAAATGATACGTCCATTATTATACTAGACACTGAGTCAGACTTTCTGTGTTTTATACACAAGTGACAGCTTATAATATTTGAAATTACAGTTTTCTTCAGTACGGTAATGTGCACGAGACCCAAACCACAACAGATGGCGGCTTCATGTTGTAAAGCAGTCAGTATGTGATGATTTGCCGTCTGTTAAAAAAGGAATAATGAGATTGCGAAGTAAAAATGGAGTTATTTTTGCGATAAATGCAACATTTGCATTAATTTTTTTTATTCGCCTCCCAAAAAGCGATACTTAATTCAGTCGGTGTGCAGGTCTATTTATCTATGACGAAATTCGAAATAGATATCGAATTACAATTTAGCGGAGAAATAAAAAAATAACCGGAAATTTACAGTTCTAATCTGTCCGTACGTATTTTTACCAGTGCCACCGTCAAGCAATGGCAATTCAGTACCGCGCGTCGTAAAATTTCACAGGTGCACTCTTCAACTAGGCTATTTGTCAATCTCTTTCCTTTCTCTAACCGTTTTTTAACCGACTTCAAAAAAGGAGGAGGTATTCAATTCGACTGTATTTTTTTTTTTTTTTTTTATTTTATTTTTTATTTTTTTTTATGTGTGTTACCACAGAACTTTCTTCTAGATGAATCGATTTTGATGATTCTTCTTTTATTTGAAAGGTGGTGTTTGTCATGTGGTCCCATTTAAATTTGATCAAGGTCTGACCGATAGTTTTTGTGTTATCCTTAATAATGCGGGAGATTGAAGCTTTTTGGATGCTTTTCATTCATGATTGTTTTCACCGTCGGATTAGATTTTTGACTTAAAATACTATAAATTTGCCAAATTACCATGGAAATGTAGCTTTTGGTGTTTTTACCGTGGAAATAAATGTTTTAATTTAATTGAATAAAAATGCACTAAAAAGTAAAAAATAAAATGCTTTTTTACAAAAAATAAATACCGACTTCAAGGTTTATTATAAAAATTTAAAAATGCACTAAAAAGTAAAAAATAATTACTCCCGATTAGAAAATATATATATCAGAGTGATATAACACTTAAGTGGTGATATCGTAATTTTTATACAACATTAATTTTTTGGAGTTGGCATCAAATTCATATTAAAAGAATAATTAAAAACTGCATTAAATGTTGATTAAATTGTTCCTGACATGAATTTAATTCCAACTCCAAAAAGTTAATGTTGTATAAGAATTACGATATCACCACTTAAGTGTTATATCACTCTGATATATATATGTATATATATTTTATCGGGAGTAATTATTTTTTACTTTTTAGTGCATTTTTAAATTTTTATAATAAACCCTGAAGTCGGTATTTATTTTTTATAAAAAAGCATTTTATTTTATCTCTTTTTCTGCCTAACAAATGTGTCCGTGTTGCCAAGTTAATTTTTTCAAATTATTATTATTATTATTATTATTATTATTATTTTTATGTATCATTTCATTTTTAGGCGAAATGGGAATTAGGCGAAATAGGACCAGACCCTTTGTCAGACTTCATCGGGAATGGGTGCTTATTTTCCCTGCAAGTCACTCTACCATTAATAATTGTTGTAATGAAAAAACTAGTAAGCATTTTTCCCGCGTTTTTTTTTTTCCCGGCACTTTAAATGAAATTGGAATCAGGCGTTGCGCGACAAGATGCTTTTTTCATTCATGGAACGTCGCATACATTCAAGTTAACCCGCTCCTCAGCCTGCTTAATTAAAAGAATGCATCTTTCAATATGTCGACCGGGAAATTTATTTCGCATTCATAACGAACAATTTCGCACTGACGACACACATTATTCGAATGAAAACTGACGAGAAGGACCTCCTACGTTGTTCGGAATTTTGGTTGCGATTACGACGAAAAAGCGGAAGAGAATAATCTCGTTGGTATTAAAGAAACAGCCAGAATAGAGGCTATTCCATAAATCGTAATGCACGGATGATACATATGTCCTTTAAGTAGTGACACTACTGAGCTGGATAATACGTGTAGAGATTCTTACATTTGCCGGTCATCTCATGCATGAGCATCAGAATGTTCACATTAATTCGAAAATATTTAAACGTTTTCGTTTGTCGAACGATTTAAATGTTGAAAAATCCGCAGCTCAGTACGTTGAAAACTGTCGGTCTTTTAGAAAATATACTGGCCAAATACCTTCAATTAGATCCTGAGCGCAAGGTGCGATGTAGCAATATTCGTTCGTCTTTTAGATATTCAACGAAATATTATTGCGTAATTATTCCAACAGTCCTCCGTTAATTAACCCTTCGCTAGAGACGCGTGGACTACCATCGTAGACCACGTGTATATTTTAACTTAGATAATTTCTGATAGATGGCTCTCTCACGCGCTGCCTTCTCCTCAGTAGCTGTTCGAAATATATTCTTTTTTACGCAACTAGTATCGTTTCGTTTCTCAACAGGTGAGTACGTGTAGTTTATTTCGATAAGAATTTAGTTGGTCTAGACTACGCGCCTGATTACGTTACGCTTTTTGATTAAGATCGAATTTTTGTTTCTTCGCTTTTTATAATATTTAGTATGAGACAATTAAGTTTTTGACATATGAGAGTGTTAAATTTTTAAATGACCCTCGTAGGGTACCTTGAAGAAGAATAAGCGGGAGATAGCTCCTGAATTTTTACCAAAGAAAACAAGGAAAGAGAACAGTTCTCTTTTTGGATTTCAACACGAATGCACTTTGTGCCGGTATCTTACTGTCCAAAGAAAATGTATTGATTGGATTAAGGATGCACCTTGACGATGCTATTGATCGAAAAACGACTGAAATGGAAAAACCAGATATGATAATCTTCTATAATAGAACAAAAATTTTAGATGACAAATCTATAATGTTGCAAGGAATTCTGCACGATGGCCAATGGTAATTTTCTACGACTTAATGAACATCTCTGCAATAAACGCATTTTGTGTTTATAAGGTAAATAACTCTGAGAAAACAACAAAAAGGCAAAAATTTATCGAAGCTTTTGCATGGGAATTAATACGGCCACAAATAGAATTTAAATCCACAGTGAAAGAATTACCCGTGGAACTTTGAAGACGTGCAAGTATTTTCTTAAATCTTCCAAAAGTTCAGCACAGCCTTTTAAAAGGTAAGCGAGAAAATTATGTCGGACATTGTAGCATATGCTCGAGAAGTCTAAATAAATCTTCCAGACGAGATTGCCACAAATGCCACCAGTTTGCATGTAAAGAACACACATGACTGACATAATCTGTGTGTATTGTGTTTGAATAACTGAAATTCCAAAAGCTTGTGCAATAGAATAACCTATTTTGTTAAATACAAGTGACATTTGTAAGGATTATTATCTGTCTAGATTAATTTACCACTCGAAAATTTAATTTTTGTGTTTACTTCTGTTGTTTTTATTTTAGTTTTGCCTTTGTATGTAAAATAATCATCAAAAAATAAGAACAAATTTTCTTCATTGGTTCTAACAGCTGCTAGATGTGTAATTAAATTTTCTGAAATTCTATTACTATTATTGCTTAAAATACTTAAAATAGAATGGAATACAACGGATTTTATTAAAGAGTTTTTTTTAATTATTAATTTTAAACAGTAATAAATTTTGGTTTACGAATGTAGATTAGGCGCCTAAACATGTTGGTAAATGTCACGCACCTAACGAAGGGTTAACAATGTTGCCCAGGAAATGCTTTGGCTCTTTTGTATTAATCTGTTCTCGAACGTAAGTGCACAGTGCAAATGTGCCGGAAACTAAAATCGACATAAAATGAACACTTTTCCAATAGTCAAATGAGAAATTGGCGAGACAGGAACCGCATATGTATATTACCTACAGAAAGTTCATTATTACACTGTTTATGGAAAATGTTTAACAGAACTCGTATTAGAAGCAGCGTCTTTATACACAGCTTCGACGAAAAATAGAAAAACTAACCGATCGGAAAAGCTATTTGCAGATATAAATTAGATTTTTCCGTAAGAGCGGAGAGAGTGCAATTCTACAACTTTAATAGTTTTCGAAATTTCTGCCGATTTTATTACTTTTACTTTTCTATCTTGATTATTTAAATACTTCATATTCTTCATTAAAAGCTTTCTTATTTTTTTCTACACATTTCGGATATTTATGTAATCTTTCTTTTTAGAGCCTTAACACAACTTCTTTCTTCGAATCTGTGAACATCAGCGGAAAAATCTTTCTGCTTCGCTCCAAACCCGCTCTAATGCCGCTAGTCGTAGTCGAGACGGCCCGGCCCAACTGCAAAAAGAAGAAAAGGAGACGTTTTTGTAAAATCCGAACGGGTTCTGTTTCATATAAATATGCGATATAAATGTCAAGCCTCCATTAATTATTCTAAAAAAAAAAAAAAAAAAAAAGAAAAAAAAGTTTTAGAAGAAATGTTCTTATATAGATATAGTCGAGAAGTTTTTAGACATGATAGCCAACAAATGACATGCAACTTGCGATAAAGTCAGTACATTCTTAGCTTCAGGCAGCAGCATTGTTATCGTCGAAACC
This sequence comes from Icerya purchasi, assembly GCA_039619475.1. Taxonomy (NCBI): domain Eukaryota; kingdom Metazoa; phylum Arthropoda; class Insecta; order Hemiptera; family Monophlebidae; genus Icerya; species Icerya purchasi. Next base: position 91,745,367 of record CM077116.1, on the reverse strand, counting down.
GATCAAAACAATACTGCCACTCCCTTGATCCTTGGCATAACCGTACTTACTCAAGTGACGCGACAAATTTCTACGCATGTGCACTACCATTGGTGTAAGCTTCGTGAAGCTACGGATAAAATCGTTGCACAAAATCTTGTGCGAATCGTCTGATAATTCTGACATATGCTTTGTCGCAGTTCAGTAAATCAAGTAGATTGCCTTAACCGGCTTAGCATGAAAATATAGAAAAATTTCTCTCGCACTCTGGATTAATAAGGGCAATCCTCCCGGACCTATTGATACTATCTGTTTACATAAAAAACATGGAACATACTTTAGCCACTTTTTTCACTGCTAATTGATTATCTGGTTTTTGACTGCTGATTGTCTATCTTTCTTCTGCTCGCTGATCCTCTGAATTCTGGTTTTCTGAATGCCGGTTTCCCCCTATAACTATAATGCTAGATAACGTTTATTTATCTCGTTAAAGCATCGATTAATCTGGTACGTTTGTATGGCGGTAACGAGATGCCAAAGAACGTTAAGGATCGTTTATTTTTATCGTTTGTTTAACGCTGAAGCATCGATCTCGAAGAACGTTTGTATAATGCTAAATAACGTTTGTATAATGCTAAATAACGTTTGTAACATGCTAAGTAACGTTTGTATAAAGCTAAATAACGTTTGTATAAGGCTAAATAACGTTTGTAACATGCTAAGTAACGTTTGTATAAAGCTAAATAACGTTTGTAACATGCTAAATAACGTTTGTATAAGGCTAAATAACGTTTGTATAATGCTAAATAACGTTTGTATAATGCTAAATAACGTTTGTATAATGCTAAATATAATGCTAGATAACTTTTGAAAAACGCTGAAGAACGTTCAAGGAGCGCGTGTTCATTTATTGTTCTTCATTTCTCAGATATCGCTGAAGTATTGCTGTAGAGGACTACACTTGGAACTAGTTTTAGTGTCCACCCATGAAAGAGATCCAACGCTTCTACAGCAAATGCTCTTGCAGACTTTTCTGAAGCACCGTTGCTGAAACTGGGCGAACTAGAGCTCAACACAAATTGTACAAAATCGAAAAACTGAAGAAAGTTTAAGTACAGTAATGATGGTACTCAAAGACGTGTCCTTCAACTGTTTCTTATCTGTGTACGACACGGTAAAGTCGAAAATGCAACTATGAATGATTTAAATCCGAATGAAAAAATTTATTTTTTAAAGTGAATCTAAAAGGGATTTAAACAAGTTCACTTACACGGCCAGTTTCACCGAAAACGATGGACAGATTCGTGAACAGCTGCGGCGTAATTAGTGTTTTTGTAAAAGTTTGTTAGGTACACGGTCATTTTTATCATCGTCATCCAGAACGATCGTTTTAGAGATAATTTTTCGAGTTTTTGACGTTGACGGCATTCTTCCTTTCGTTCTGCAGTACTTTTAGGACATCGTGATATACATATCATTTTCTTTGGAAATTGTTTTGAGAGTCGTTTCCGTTGTCGGGGCTGCTTGTTTTTTACATTTTTCAGTATTAGTTTACGGTTCATCGGAAGAAGTTCTCGCTTCTTTCTCTTCCGTTTACAATATGTCTTCCATTTATTATGTTCGCCGAGGACATAGAACTGAATGTGTCGAACTACACGCAGGACGTGGATGTGCGTATATATTGATGCAATGGAGAATGCTCGAAGGAGGGCAATCAGGCCCGGGACAGATGAACATCAACTGAATGAATATGCAAATAACGGTCTCTGGCATCATGCAGAGATTACTTCAAGACGCGATAACTCACTGCCGATAACCAAAAAGGTATATGTATGTTTTTATATTCCGGCACACAGGATGCGACCTGTCGCGACGGGCAGCGATCTCTGACCGCGGCGATCCGGCGACTTGGCTGTATGATGCAACACTACATCATCCCATCCAGTCTTGATCGCGACGGCGGACGATATAGTTGTACAAAATTGCAGAAATCATCACGCGATCCGGCGATCCAGTTTATTATCAAAATAGGATAGGGGAACTTTTGATACAAAAATGTGGTGAGAAAGGCAGAAGCATGGATTGGACAAAGAGCTGAACATCACTAGTATGTACAAATATCTTTTTATATTTCACAATATTTATTATTATAAAAATGTGTGCGTGCCTATTTTATTATTACTACACTTCAAATTGTTATTCAAAAACAATACTTGGGTACTTTAAATACAATAATTATCGAGCAGAAAAATAATCAGCAAACTGTTGACGGACTTGAATTAACTAGTGAGCTTCCATAGGCCCTGCGAAATTTTTCCATTTCATCATTACGTGAATTTTCTCCATCATTCTTTATCATAATGTAGTTATGCAAACAACAAGTTGCTTTATCGATGTATTCTGCAGTTATATCTATTGGTCCCAAAAATACACGCCATTTTATAGCCAAAATGCCGAACGCGTTTTCAACTACACGACGTGCGAGCTGTGCATTGACACTTTTTTGTTTTTCTCTTCATGTAGCTCCTCAAAACTTCGCCATGACATTCGGAAATATAAAAAAAATCTGTCTTCGTGAGACTGTAGTTCTCGACAGAGACAGTGGTATTCACCAAGTTCTTCTCTCTTTTGATTTATTGGGTGCACCCAAAATCGTCTTTTTGCGCCGCTATTCTGTCACGCTAAAAGAAACGAAAGTTCCTCTCTTCGCCAGAACTATTCATTTTTCTAGAGAAACACGCAAAACACTTTTGCCAACTTCACAATACTCGATCGCTCACGCAGATATCGCATTGCGTGTGACGTAGCCGTATCGACGGGCACCAAGGAGATCGAGGGATCGCTGCCCGTCGTGACAGATCGCTGCCCGTCGTGACAGATCGCGTCCTGTATGCCGGAGAGCCGTTATTTTGGTGCCGCTTCCGTGTGACTCATTTCGTGACGTTTTCTGGCAGTTAGTTCAAGGCTAAAGCGTGTTGTTCCATGCTAAAAACGCAAACTGCTCAAAAAAAATCAAGAAATTTTTCAACGGAAGGAGACGCATTTAAAACGTTTTTTTATTCATTTGTTGAATTACGCGGCGTACGATTACAGGTGTGTCTCTAATAACGATTAATGCGATATGCTACGAAATTTAGGGGCCACGCAGAATGCGCAATAAATAAAAAAAAATTAAAAAGACCGCTAAGAATATCCAGAAAAATTTAAGCAACCAATTTAAAAAAAAACAAAAAAAATATTTCAGAGAAATTTTCTTTATTCGCGAATATTAAACTCGGGATGGCGGAATTCCAGGAATACGCAGTGTCCGCATTCTGTCCGCCGACCCGTGTGTACCTCTGTGCAAGCGTCGTTTCCGAACGGCAGGATTACAACAACAAGAAGAGCGTACGATAAATTTTACGCAACCGCCGAGGTAATTTCTACAAAGAAATAAATTACTCGCAACTTGCCACCTCCTAGTTCTTTAACGAATATAATAACTTTGCTCTAGCTGCGTTCCCGCCGTATAATTGCGAAGAAAATGTTTATTTTCAGTTTCGTTAAATGGCTAATTTACTTCAATTAATACGTAATACGTGTACACGCGCCAGCACGCACACCTACTCCAACAGACACGTTAATATTATTCGCACTGCTAGAGCCGCTTTCAAAACACGTTCTTCCCCCTAAATCCGTGTCGACACTGGCCCCATTCAACCGATGTAGCACGAGACCGCATCGCTGTCCTTCTCTTATTTTCCATTTCGCCCAGTTTTCGTTTTTTCCTTTTTTCCCCAACCCCTTCTTCCTCTTCCGCTTTTACTTTTAAACGACTTTCTGCGCGCCTAACGTTCGCAAGTTTTCCCGTAAAATTTATTCCACCGTTAAGGCGCTATGCAGTACGGCCTGCAATCACCTATTTTCTTACTTACAGATAGTACAGCTGATACGATTGCAAATTATTACTTCAATGAATTCTTTTCTCCGACAGATTCCTCTTTTTTCAACGCAAGACTAGAACTCCAAAATGTATCAGAATAATAATTTTTTCATTTCCAAATTACCAGCTAGCAAAATTGAAGCAGTGCACCTGATGCGCCACAGTCTGCAATATGCATCTGTCGGAAGACCTTTTCAGTACGCGCTCGTTTGCAAAGGCACACTTAATACTGGTAATGAAAATAGTCGCTATTATGCAAAGTAAAGCAAGTCCCATACGCTTAGCAGGGCGTCGGGGATTGTGGAATTAAGTTTTTCATAATGGTACTTAAGGTTCTAATGGATCTGATAAGAATACTGGGGCCAGTTCGTTTCTACTTTTGGATTATCCGCCTTTATTTTCCCAGATTTCTCCGGTATAACCAATTAATTTCAGGCTGGGTAAACCTGGAAGCGATTCGGGTCGGGATCGAAGCGAGAACCCGTGTCCTCTGATTTAGTAGCCAAGCACATTAACTACTAGTCAAAAAACCGAAACGGGGAAAATCCCGCGTTTACACTGGTCTGTTAAAAAAAAAAAAAAAAAAATCGGTCAGACAAATAGCACAATTTAACCGTCGCTAAGAGAGACATTTCTAAAACTTCACGCTGACGCTGTCAATTAGGAACGTTCGCAATGTCTCACCGCGGTATAATAAGATTGAATTAAACGGACGCTACAATTGGATGCCCGCAGCCCCCCATCATCTACGGGAAAAAGGACTGTACGATTTTGAACTCTTCGCAGTCGCGTGTCTAGGGCAGAAAAATCGGCCGCAGTACATTTCTAGTACAAATAACGTTGTGAAAAATCACGCATTTGAGAGATGGTCGCTGCAGACCGGTTCCCGCAAGAGATCTAGCCTCTGTCTCATTATTTTTGGGCCATTTGAAGTGGGGCACGATCGTAATCGATAGCTTTCGGTTATTACCCGGAAGTGTATAGGTCAGCGATGGTGTACCGTATAATAAGATATGTGCGTGTATCAATCGGTGTATCGGGGAGTGTGGGTTATTAAATGTTTCAGAGTAAATCCGAAATCTATGTCATAAAGAAAGCATAGTAAGACAAAAATGTCCCCTTTCGCCTAGGCAATATTATATGCGCAGGAGAAATTATGATAATTCGGAAAACGGAATTGAAAATAAACGGCCGAAGTATAAACGACAAAAAAGTTACACAGACGACAAAGTGATGAGAACATATGAAATCCAAATAGCGATCACAGGATTGAAATATGGCATAAAGATCCGAATACTACCAAGAAGAATGATAAAAATTGGAGATCGGTATGCAACAGAATTCAGATATCTAGGCGTATTGATAAGTAATAGAATACATTTAATATAACACGAATGGAGCGCTTGGAAATCGAAATATGAGTTTAAACATCTAGGGAAAAGGATAATACACACCGTCCTACAGTATTCTTGCAAACTGTCGACCATGAGTGCAAAAAGAAGAATAGGAGCTTTCGAATATCGGGGAGTGTTATACTGAAAATTTCGTGGACCGAACATGAAACAAACGCGGCACCGTTGAGAATAGAGAGGCTAAAACTGGTCGAAGACATCAAAAATCGGAAAGATCTGGCTCGCAAAATAAGAGGAAAACAGCCCTTGTTGGCGATACAAATAAATAGATACAAGACCAGTCAAAGGACGAAGGAGATTAGAATCAATGAAAAGTTATCTTTTGGTGTACCGTGCAAGATGATTACTCAGGCAGGAAATAGAGCAATCCGGTAACGCATGCAATCTCTTGTGTCACGGGAACGCAACTGCGACGACGACGAAATCTGAAGTCAATCTTAAGAGATATTTTTTTTTTGTTTTCTGTGCAATTAAAGAAATAACTCGTTTAAACATATCAGAAGAAAATTAACCGGCTTTTTATTCTTTCGATTCTTCGTTCTTTAACATTACGAGTTCGGGCAGTAAACAGAAGACTGCGAACGAGGTAACGTAATTTTCTAATTCGAGAAACCTGCTCTAAAGGTGCTGATATTTTTAGCTTTTAGGATAGAGCTTGACGAAAGAAAAAAAAAAGATAGTTTAAATGATTATTCGTAGAATGGAGATAACCTCTATCGTCACACAAACTAGTAAAGTATAACGGAAAAGACATTTTATAAGGTGTGATGAAAACCTTTTCGTATCTCTTCGGCAAACGAGAGACCGGGAAAAGTATGAACTTGGAGATGGGCTGCCGTGCGAGAATCGGAAATTATAAAAAACAGTCTTCGCTCTAGTACTTTTACAAAGAAATCTCGACAAAAAAAAAAAAAAAAAAAAAAAAAAAAAGTAGAAAAACAAAGAACCCACAAAATAATACTACAAAGGCGTCTGTAATTTTTGTAGAACGGCATACAGAATGCTTTTACTTTGGCCGGGCGGCAACGATTCGAAGAATGCCGAATTTTACGAGTTCTTAATAAATCTATAAAGAAGTAGAAGCCCGCATCGGCGGTTTGCCACTCGTTCGCATCATCGGCCGGGGAACACGCGGTACAGATGATTATACGCAGAAGTGGAACTTTAAGCGGTTCTGGGCGTGTGCGCGAGCTTGATTATACCGGTTGAAGCTTTTATCTCGACGACGGCGGTGGCGGCGACGATGACACTTTAAGGTTTTTTTCTCTAGATGACCCAGTTCGCTTCCGTATGCAACTTTTTCTTGCGCGGATACACATGCCTAGCGAACAGCAGGGCACACCGCAGTCTAACCAACTATGTGCATAAGTATTGAACCAAAATGCGCTTCCTGAGCTAACCCTCTTCACAGGCTGCGTCCTCTGTTTGAGCCCTGTTCATTAACTCGCTATACAGAATTTTAATTTAAGCCCTTTAACAGCGAACGCTGCATGACACCCGCTCGCCCATATGCAGCTCGAACGTTTTACTTCAGCTGCTCAAAATCCGTACGATATTAAAACTTTCGCAAATAAAAGTGATTCCGGAATCCGTAATATACAAATTAAAAATAGCACCCTGAGCTGCCCCGACAGCTCAATCAGTTTTCGGCAGCCGGAAATCTAAAAGTCAAAAATATGTTAATGTAAACTACCACCGTCGGTCGCGGTAGAACATAATAGATTTGAAAGATAATTATGGAAAAATATTTCTCCATTCTTCTGCAAGGAGTTAACACAACAGTCTAAACGTACAAACTCGTAATGAAATAAATTACAAATTTGTTAATTAATAACGATGCATACAAAAACTGTGTAAATGCGGTAATCAATTTGGTTTCCGACCTGAACTTAGTACGCAACTAACTGAAATTCGTGATAAAATTACCGACAATGTCCATCTAAACAAAAGTACAGGAGTATTTCTGATAGGTGTCGCGAAAAAGCTTTCGACATCGCATGAATAGAAGGTGCAATATTTAAAATCATTCTGCTTAAGTATCCTTCTTTTTTGATTAACATCATATCTAATAAACAGAAAAGTTTATGTTAAACTGAGTGAGTCAGCCAAACAGTAACTGCCGGTGTACCGCAACGGATCATATTGGACCGCATCTATTTATACCAAATATTTAAACGACATTCCGTAAAATCAAAGAGTCTGAAACATACCTATATGCAGATGATACTGCAATACAGTAGTAGCATCATCTTATAGAACAGACACAATGACAAATAGAAACTGGAAAGAGCGGCAAATACGATAATGGAATATTTTAAAAAGTGGCAAATTAAAATAAATAATAATAAAACGGAAACTATTTTATTCACTAGAAGACGAACGTGTATACGAAAACAAATAGATACGCAGAATAGTCGTGTAGAATGGAAGAATGAAAATACCTAGTGATAAAAGATTAACGTTCACGGAACTTATTAAGAATAAAGTTATAAAAGCTCAACAAAAGATTTGCTATCTATATCGCTACGCTTTAATAAAAAGAAATCGTATTTATTATTTCAAAACAAGCTTATTATTTATAAATTATAAAAAAATCATTTTGCCGAAACTATCACATGCACTTATAAAATTTCGTCACCTACTACGGTTAAAGTAATATAATCGAGAAGTCCGAAGAAATCAGAATCACCGTTTACGAATAGTTCTGAATAAATCAAGATACAGTAACATCAACACTACGCACGAATATGTAAAAATATCGTGCATGCAGGAAATAATGGAAACAGGCAGACATTTCTTGAAACGTGCAGTGCATCCGACTCAATATTAATAGATAATATAGCTAAAGGCGTAGATACAAAAAAATTTAAACATAGAAGCATAAAGCACATACTAGTGACGCTTGAAGAAATAATTTTATGCAACTCCGGCGATTCTATAATGTCGAACGTTACAAATATATACATTTCTATCTCATGTTTATGTTAACACGTAGATAATTAATGATTAAATTTTATTTTTTTTTTATTTTATGGTTATCTGTTTTTGGTTCCCGATATATTGATTATTACTCGTTTTAAATTTGACTATCCATCTTTACTGTATTATAATAATAGTTCTAATTGTATGTTTATATCGTACCATGATTATGGATTAATATCCAAAACTAGTCGGTGGATTATATAACATTTTAATTACTTTGTATATTAAAATTTGTGTTGTTTGTTTAAATCACTATTACGCAATAAGTTACGTTTTCTTATCATATTAGTAATTTCCTTACCTCAATCCTTTGTCCCTAAGCTAACTCTCCCTAGTATTATAGTACATTCAAGTGGTTAGATCAAAGTCAAGGGCGAGAAAAAAAAGAAAAGAAAAAGAAAAGAATATGATTATCGCTGACATATTTTCGGGCAAAGGTTACCATCTTCAGCTGGAAAACAAAAACACGAAGATGGAATATAGAACATAAGTCGCAAACGGAATTACAAAAACTTTTAAAACACGAACACGATTAAGTTTTAATTTCATTGCTAATTCAGTCAATTTACCTGAAACCAAAAATTTATTTTTATTTAATATCGAATTTTGTTTATATTTCTAGTTTTAAAACTTAATAGTTCAATTCTAACAAGTTGTATTTAACGCGTTCAGTGTAATAATTAATTAGATTTCTCGTAATATCGTATTATCTGTACGTCGCATACCGTTCGGTGATAATTGAACGGAGCGATGCTACCCGCTTCATCATCGACCGGGAATCCGGCTCAGTCGCCGATAAACCAAACGAAGCTACAACCACAGCAATCAGGTGATACCGTTTCATTTCTTTCGATACCGAAACATGCGAGTGATCGCGCATCCACTCACACACAACCCCACACAGACACACACCAACACTCTTTCACTGATAACACAACCATTACACATAACACGAACAGCTCTGCACTGCCGAGCTGTACATCTGATCACGATTTCCCCGCTTTACCACTGTCGATAAATGCGCCCGCTAAGTTTTCAAATACGCGATCCAAACAAACCTTCGCGGAAAAAATTAAAACAACGAAAAAAATTATTCCGTTAACGAAATTTGAACACCCTAAAGACGAACAGGGCATAATATTCCCGTACATCTCTCCTCTATCAATTCGCGACTATTTCGTAGCGCTGAAAGACAAAGTCGGTGGTGCTCATAATATCACAGCCGGCTCTCGCATCAGCGGGGATAGAATAATAATTTTTTTAAAATCCGTCCACCTAACAGACTCGTTCTTCAAAAATAACGGAACAATAACGATAGGTGAAGAAACAATCCAAGCACGCAGGGTGAGAAATCCGGCTAATAAACTCGTGCTGTCTAACGTTTCAGCCACCATACCGAACGAAATAATTGCACAATACTTGTCGTCTATCATGGGGGTTAAACAACTCTCACCGATAGCTATATTGCGGGTTAATCCTTCCGATCCAGAATTCGGGCACATAATTAGCTGGAGGCGACAAGTCTACATTGAAAGCGTCGACTGCCTTCACATCCCTGAATCTTTCCTAATTAAACACAATGACCACGAATACCGCATTTTCACCCATCTCGAAGGTCATGGTTGTACAAATTGTAAACGTACCAAAACTAAAGAAGATACTGTAAACGAGCCAGAACACATAACGATGCAACAGGACGAACAGAGGCATAGTGTGGATGAAAGTACCCATGACCAAGCTAGTGCAGCCCAGAAACGCCCCCATCCAATATCGCCGCCACCCCCCATCGCAGATCAGTTACAGCCGAATTTTTCTTTCCAGCCAGAAACCAAGCGGAAGAGTATGGAAAATGAAGATTCGGAGGGAAAGATGCAGGAGACTGTGACCATGCCGATACAAATGGATTCGGCGCAGTCGACTACATCGACCACAGCGGCCACCAACCCTACTCAAAAGCCCAATAAATCGGTAGAAGTAGAAAAAATAATTGCTGGGGCTAAACACCTCTTTAACAGCAAAAACTCCCCTTTATATATGAACTATGAGGAGTTCAAGTTATTTATGAAAAATGTATGTTCAGACCCCGATTTTATAAATTATGCCAATGATTACACCGAGGACAAAGATGGTCTCATACACATGTTACCAACGGTAAAACCATTTTTAAATGCTCCAAACGCTAAAAATAGATGCACCCGTATAATAAAAGAACTAAATAAAATTTCAAAAATGCAAAACGCACCAGACAAGATAAATAACGATGAACTTCGTGCAGATAATAAAGACTCCTCACCATAACGTTGCTAAATAAGACACTCTCGGCGGCCCCACGGTAAGAGCTTTAATATTACAGTAAATTTTTTTTTTTTTTTTTTTTTTTTTTTTCATGAAAATAAAAATGGATTTGGAAAATAAAGGAGTGATAATGCAGTGGAACTGTCGAAGTTTCGCAAGCAATAGGGCCGAACTAGAACAGCTAATAGCCGAGATTTCTCCACTAATAGTATGCCTGCAAGAAACCAGACTTAAGCCAGATGCCACAACGTCCATTAAGAATTATAATACTTTCCGGTATGATAATCCAAACGGGGAGAGAGCGAGTGGTGGTGTGGCGACGCTAGTACACACGTCACTACCAGCGCAACAGATACCAATTACAACTACTTTTCAAGCTGTAACTATACGAGTCAACATCCCTTCTCTTTCCTTGTCAGAAGTAAAAATTTGTAATTGCTACCTACCTCCTGGAAGCGAGGTAACCCACAGCCAAATGGATTCCCTCATCAGTGCGCTCGGAAGTGATGCAATGCTCCTCGGAGACTTTAATGCTCACTCGCCATTATGGGGCTCGTTGTCCTCAAATCAGCATGGACGAGTATTATCCGATATTGTGATTAATAGCGACCTGGTGTTACTCACTACAACTTCACCCACCCATTTTAATTTTACGCATCACACTTTCTCAACGATAGATCTAGCCCTGTGCTCAAGCATGCTGGCCCCTAAATTTTCCCTACGGGTAATGGATGACTTATCCACTTTCCTATAATAATAGAGTTTAAAAGTACAGTGACACCCAACCAGCTTGAAGGATTAATGCCGCGTTTCATTTTTCAAAGAGCAGATTGGGAAGCATATTCGAAGAGAGTGACGACTCTTCCTCAACCAACAGAGTCAATAGAAATCAATATAAATGTCGTAAAAAATGTGATTTCGGAGGCAGCCAACGCAACAATTCCAAAAGTATCACAAAGAAAGCGGAGCAGACCAGTTCCGTGGTGGTGCGATGACATTAAAAAAGCGATAACAAAGCGAAAACGAGCTCTCAGGAAATATAAGTCAACTGGAAAGGTTGAGGACCTAATTACATTTAAGAAGTGTAGAGCAGCTGCCCGAGACCTCATCCGCAGCAAAAAACAGGAGTCGTGGAATTCTTTTGCAGCATCAATTCCTCAAACAGTTAATGCTCACGTAATGTGGGAAAAAATCAGAACTATTAGTAACAGCAATAGTACCCGTACGCACCCAACATTAAAAGTCAATGGAGTTCACATAACAGAGACTAGAGATGTTGCAGAAGCATTTGCACATTATTTTTCCACAGAATTCTCGGCACTGAAGTATTCCAGCAATTTCCAACAGCAAAAAACACTTTATGAGCAACAGTCCATTAATTTCGATTCCAATGCTGACGATCCTTGTAACTGCCCCTTTTCTATGGCTGAACTAGAGTTCCAACTTAAGTATCACACCAGGAACAGTGCACCCGGTGAAGATTCGATACACCCCTACATGTTGAAATATCTCCCGGGCCATGTTAAGGAATTCCTACTGAATATATATAATCAGATATGGTCAGCTGGGGCTATTCCGGATGCATGGAAAGTTGCGACCGTCATTCCTATCCCAAAGGTGAATAAAAATCCTTTCCAAGTTGAAAGTTATCGACCAATATCATTGCTGTCTGTCCTGTCTAAAACGATGAAAAAGATGGTGAACAGGCGACTTCTGCATTTCCTTGAAGCAAACGCTGTCCTATCACCAATTCAAGCTGGAGGCCGAAAATCAAAGTCAACCATTAATCATTTATTTAGCCTTCAAAGACAAATTGTATCTGCCTTTCATCGTCGACACCACCTTTATGCAGTATTCTTCGATATGGAGAAGGCATTCGACCGCGTATCGAGGCAACACTTGCTTCGGAAATTAAAAGCGGTCGGGGTGGGCGGTAAGCTGGGGCGATACATTCACAACTATCTGAGCGATAGATGGATTCAAATCCGAATTGGCTCCTCGATATCGAGAAAAGTTCCAATAGAGAACGGGGTACCTCAAGGTTCCGCCTTAAGTGCTACCCTGTTTATCCTCTATATAAACGATATTGTTGACTGCATCAGGCCTCCAGTAAGTGCTCGCCTATATATAGATGATCTAAACATATCCGTGGCATCTAACATCCCTTCCTTGGCCCAGTCTATCCTGCAAAATACAATTAATAGATTGCAGCAATGGTCAGGAAAGAACGGACTGGATTTCTCCTCTCAGAAGTCTCAATACGTTGTGTTCCATAGAGGTCGTCCTGTTCAGAATCCGCCATCACTACAAGTGAACAATAGTCCAATTCCTTATAAAACAACAGCAACTTTCCTAGGCATCTTAATGGACGCCAACCTGACGTGGAAGCCCTTTATATCTGATTTAAAAACTAAATCCCTTCATTCTTTAAGGGTAATCAAGTTCTTGTCAAATCCCAAATTTAATGTTCAGCCAAAGTTTCTCTTAAATATTTATAAAGCACTGGTCCTCAGCAAAATCAATTATGGGAGTCAGGTGTACTCGTCAGCGAGTGGTTCCCTGTTAAAAACACTGGGCCCAATCCATAACGCCGCTATTCGCATGATACTTGGCGCCCATCGTACATCTCCAGCTGGTATACCACCGTTGTCTTACAACAGAAAGTTCTTCACTTATCGCGATATGCTTTCATGGGCTGCGGAGAATCATTGCGACGTAACTACGGAGCCTGATTTTCCCAAGGATAACCTACCTGAAGTCAATGCAATCTTGTTGCAAAATAACATAAAGCCCAACTTAACACCCAGAACGGACTTTTCAAAATTACCCCCACCCTGGGCTTCTTTTCAGGTAGAAGCTATCACAACTCTTACTGATAATAATCACCCACCGGCGCTGCGAGGGCACAGGGCACTAAATATTATTAATAAATATACCACGTTCTCGAAAGCATACACTGATGGATCCAAAGTTAATGAGTCCAAGGCTGCCCCAGCGGCATACGCTTTCGAAATAGACGGAATCGCAGAGGGCATGCGGTTGAACAACGTTGTATCCATTGCGGAAGCCGAAATGTATGCTGTGTTGTTTTGTCTTCAGGCATACTTAGAACTGAGATCCCAACCGCTCGGAATCTTACTGGTGACTGATTCCTTGCAGTCCATACGTGCTTTGCAGTCAGATCACCCGGAATCACCAATGGTCCTAGAAGTCCTGGCTATCTTATACCAGCTGAGCCGAAGGGGATGCCGAATTGTTTTTTTATGGGTCCCCAGTCATGCCGGTGTTCCGGGTGGTCGCTCGGTCATTCATGATGTGCCCAATGCCGTTATTTGCTTTTGGTCCATTATCTCTGAGAGGTTTCCTGTTAGATACGATCTTCGCACAGTGGAATCATGACTGGATGTCTCAGTCGACCTTCCTCAGGGAACTGAAGCCTACGACGGAGCCATGGTGGCCTCCAGTCGGAACAGAACGCAAAGTGTTTTCGGCAATCAATCGCCTGAGAACGGGACATACGTCCTTTTCCCACGACTATATCCTCAAACAAGCCCCAAAGCCAAGTACCTGCCCACTTTGTTCTACCGATGAATACCCGTCAGTTTCGCATATCTTGCTGAAATGCACACGTCTAAATGGGTTACGGCGAGGCCAGATCACATCGATTGAAGACATCCTCTCAAATACCCCTACTGCTTTGAACAGTCTTATGACTTTCGTTCAGGCTAGCGAGCTAAGGAGTATGTTTTAAACGTGGGTCCACTCACTGCGATAACCGAGGTAGTTACATGCAGCGAGTGGTTTAGTACCCCTTCTTAAATTTAAAAAAAAAAAAAAAAAAAAAAAAAAAATATCGTTTAATTATTTTTTCAAATTTTCTCAGCAAGTGTGGTTTTTAGACGGACTTTTTTCTCGGTTTATTCGAATATTTCATCTTTAAATCACAAATAAAATGCAAGTTACGATGACCCATGGGAAGGGCTATTTGCATAAAACCGGGTCCTCTTGCTATACTTTTAAAGAAAAGAATAATATAAAAAAAAAAAAAGAATTACTAAGGAAAGAACCATTTGGCTAACATGTAATTACGTGCCACGCTAATTTTTCGGCCATTTAAGGAATTACAATGTGCTGGTTTGTCGAGAATTCGTAGAAATTTCTCTTTGCACACCGATTATGCGATTGGAAAAACGTTGTATGTTGTATGTAGGCGCGTGATAGGAGGGTTTTTGCGCACTGTCCCGATTGAGATATAATCTCTTTTTTTTCCAATTCGCCGAAAGTTAGCTTATCGAATTAGTCTTTGAATTCCATTTTTCATATGAAACAGCAAAAATTTTGAAAAAATCTCGTTTTAATTTCTTGCTAATATATGTCGTTGGTGCACGAATGGTAATGAATGTCAGAACAATTAAAATAAAATTCTTATTGAGCTGGCTAAAACCGGTCTCATACTGAACCCAGCTCATGCACAACCCACGCTCACGAGTGATCGCCTGTGCAAAGAACACAGTTTTTTTGGATGCGTGGTTTGGTTTAAACTTCGCAGTTGTTAAAAACTTGTGATTTATTCATTACGTTTCACATGATTTATATAGAAAAACGTGGGCGTAGGCTGTACACGGACTGTGGGTATGCTGCAATGCTTAAATATCGGCCTAGTAATTATAAAAGTTGCCACGTTATTTATTTTTATCGTTAAAACGCGAACGGATTGTTCTACCTTTCGGTTTACTCGTGAGAGTGAGCGTATTATTCATTACGATATTTTGTAAAAAATAAAAGCATTTGCTTTTCCCGTATTCACTCGTGTGTGGTTTGGAAAATGAAAATTCCGCCGACTCTGAAAAATTGGTATGATTATTATTTCGACGACCACAGAGATATTAAGCTATCCCCCATCCGTGTCCATGGTTTTCTGGATACTTGCCCTTAAACGCTCCACAATCTCAGCCGTTTATCGCCTCTTCGTTTTAATTACAGTCTCCTTTCTACGACCTTTTCTCGGTTTTCAGCATTTATTCTACTTTGCATACTCCTTCCGTATACGTTTCTTGAGACTTTTATATCATGTTTTATTTGAATGTTCGGCCATTTCTGCTGAACAATTATCAAAGACTCTATTAAATCTTGCTATCCCTACTCCGCTCATAAGTGCTTTTTATATTTTCTCATTTCCTTCATTCCTGCCTTCGAATTATTTTTATTCTCTATCTTTATTTAGGAATCCAGTTTTATAGCTATTTATTTTCTCGTTCTTTGTCAAAGCCAAACTCAGTAGCGCTGATCAGAGGAAGGTAAACCGGTTGCTTTTCTACATTTACTTTCAAAAATACTTCTTTAGTACCCAGTTCGATTTCATGTTAATTATAAAATACCCGAGAGCGACACTTAAGTCTCTCTTATATACGTACTGGCGGAAGGAAAATAATTCTCGAAAGATTAGAGTAATTCAAATTAAGTATAACTAATACGCGATCGAATTAAAACGACGAAACGTATGTAAACAAAAACACATCCACAATTTTTTTGTTATCACGAACGAATATATATTATCCGTTATAATTGTGTTTAACTGAATATAATTTATATACAATAGATTTGTCTAACTATATATATGTGACGGTCTCTGAGAAAAGGTACATAGTGCGTCAAAAATGCGGTTTTGACTTAATAACAGTTTTGGACAATTGAAAACATGCTCTTTAACGTGAAATAGGTCAAACTGGTGAAAACGAATTTTTTCCTCCTGTAAATCGTAATTGTATGCTTAAAATTACCTTAAATATGTATTAAACCGCAAAACTTTAAACACGTTTTTCTCGATTAATTATTTTCTGACACACTATGGTACCTTTTCTCAGCGACCGTCGCATCTATATTAACTTATTATATCGCGTTACACATCCGTAGTATAAATGATTAAACTACACAAATAAAAAAAAGTAATACGTATCGTTTCAGCACAACTATCGGACACGTCGGTATATTACATGTTAATGAATATGACTGTTTATTCGTGTAATTTAATAATTTATAACATATTTACCGAAGAATGTTGAAAAAATAATGAGACACGGCTATCCTTCATTAATAAAATCACAGGACACCCCATTTTGTTTTTGTAATTTTACTTTATACTTCGAATAAATAACAAGTACTGTATTTTATATTTTTGATAATAAAATTTATTTAAAAAAAAAAACATTTTCATTTTTTCGAATGGACAATGGTGCAGCGGAACGAAAAAATCATTAAGCGATGCATAAAATTTGAAAAAAAAAAAAACAAACAAAAACAATAAAACAACAATGTATTCTAAAAATGAATAAATAAAACCGACTTTTTCATTTTTTTCTCTTAGCCATTGTTGATATTGCGACCAAAAAAGAAAATTCCGAAATATCTAAGTAATCGAGAGAATATGTTCTTCACGTATTTCCGACTGTTAAAGTAGTGACGATTTGTTTATAATTTTTATAATTAATAATTCCATTGAGAACCAACGGTCATCGGAGCGGAGAACAAATCAAAATTAAGAAACACAGTCTAGTATGCATGCGTGTGTTTTATTTATTTTATGATACGCTAACATTAGCCGGAAACTGTTTAAATTTCGTGTCACTTATAACAGCGACTTTAAACTGTATTTAAAAAAAGCTTATTTTCGCGACTGATACATAGACACGGTTTTTGGCATATGCGACCTTATTGGGTCAGCGTGAAAATACGAATGATAATAAAATTTTAGCGAGGCATTTATCACCGGACATCCGGGTGAATAAGCAGAATTGCACGACGACAACTGCTCGAAGGGCAACTAACGCGTGTCCCCTAGAAGATTCTTTCTAAAGGATACCTTTCTTTTTTTTATAGACGACTATCACTCCGTCTGTGGATACAATTTATATACCCCGAGGCGACAACTGTCCAAAAAGGTGGAAGGAAAGAATTACTCTCCAGGCGGCGTTTACGTCGATCAACAGGAATTTCTACAGTTAATCTGCGCGCAACTGTGACTGTAAGACGTTAATTTGGCTGGAGAACTTCTTAGAAAATCCGTGGAACGGTATAACATGAGATAGAAATAAGAGAAGTCTGGATACGCTAAAAAGCTGGCGAGACCGTTCTTCTTTACGGGGACATTTGTGTGAGCATTAAACTTTACGCGACTACATGAAGATCAATCAGCGTGAAATACGAGTTTAAGACATACATCAGTTCAAAGTCAAATCTGTGTATTCAAAACCGCACAGCTCGCAGCACCAGAGATGCTTCGCCACTTTTTCGTTACTTTGATTATTAACCGCGCAAAAGCTTCGAATCGAATTTTCCGCCTTTCGAATGGCAAATAAATTTATCTTCTCGTTGGCCTGATAAATAGTTTTTCCTTTCTCACTTTAAGGCTTAAACTGTACAAAATGTACCGATGGATTTAGCATTGTTTAAAGCGATTTTTGTTACACATTTGACTGTTAAACGACAGAAAATTATTTGAATCCTTATAGCGTAACTGTAACACAGAGTAGAAACCTTTGTGGGCGTTCTTCTACTGCAGATGTTTTTTGTTTTTGCTTTTTTTTTCTTTTGCTTAACAGGAAACCTTACAATATTTTTGCATTATTTGTTGTACGCATCAGGCGCGATGATACCGGACGAGAAAAATGAAAAGAAAAAAACAAAACAATTTTTCTCTTGCGAAACGCGCGCAAAAAAAAGAAATAAAGAAAACAAAAACTTTTACTCAATTTTCGAACCCAGTGATTCTGAAACTGCACCGGTTTCAAAAGAATGTTTCTATAAAACCGAACAACTAGACAGCGCCGTGCAATTATCGAAAAATAAAAAGCGAAACTGAAACATCGTCAATGCAACCTCATTAAACGATCTGATAACTGGAAAAGTACGCGAACAATATATACATATATACGCATGAGATAACATCGCGCGCTGTGGATGAATGTTAATAATTCATAAGTATTCTGAGTTTCTTCAGCTCGCAGAATTTCCAGCATCGGGGAAAAGTTAAATCAACTGAGACAGCAAAGTAATAATAAATACGCTATCTTGACAAATAATTTGATCTAAACATCACTAGGTGGTATGCAGTAGGATTGGCGCACCGCGACTTTGCAAGAAAATGTTGACACACACATGAATTACTGTCAGAAACTGCAGTAACAAAGGGGGGGTTATATACACATTATTACATTATTTATAATACTTCATGTCGGAATATAAGCGGAGAAGCAACAGAGTCTCATTATCAAAGCGACAATGAAAAGGTTACGAGTTCGCATTAAGACACCTGCTATAATATAAATTCGCAGTATTCATTAAAGTGCGGTATAAAGTGAAAGCAATTGAAAGAGTACTTCAAAAGTCATGCAAACCGGCGAATTTACGATTCCTTAAGCAATCTATAGATGCGCACCTATTTTTACTGCGTCGATCTATTCACGAGCTGCTGAATTCCCGGTATAATTTTTAAAACCGCTGTTGTGAGATTAAGTCGTGCTACATTGTGACACTAATTCGGGACCCTCTATTGACGCTAAATATTTTCACGTAGATCTTTTTGTTTTGCAATCTTGAAGAGCTAGATAATTACGTGTACGCGTGTTCGAAAGAATATAATGCCGTCACGGGGAGTA
Organism: Icerya purchasi; assembly: GCA_039619475.1. Classification (NCBI taxonomy): domain Eukaryota; kingdom Metazoa; phylum Arthropoda; class Insecta; order Hemiptera; family Monophlebidae; genus Icerya; species Icerya purchasi. Next base: position 91,726,123 of record CM077116.1, on the reverse strand, counting down.
CCTTTATTCTGTCCTGAAAACAAAACGTCCGGATGTACCATATTTTTTTGTTAGATTCGAGCACCTGTCACAAAGAGAAATGGTCAGCCCCGAAAACAAATGAAAACATCGAGAAGTCGCAGCGGATTATCTTACAAAATAGATGCGAAAATCGGCATATTTTTAGCAACTCCGCGTATAAAAGCGTAACGCTCAATTCGGCCGAAAATATTAAGAAATGTGACGGGCGCGGGAAAATAAAAACCAACAGAAAGTAAGACCGCTTTCAGCTGGAAAATGAAAAAATTCGAATTTCCACGGCTTAAAGTAGATCTTTTTTTTCCTTTTTTTTTTTTCGGGAAAACAATCGGGACCGAAATCACGTCTTTCGTTGGCCATCTCGAAGGAGAATGAGGAACACAACAACTGGGCCAAAATAAGGCAATAATCGTTTTAACCGGATAATGAAGAAGAAAAAATTCATCTACCTGCCTATAAATGTCTTTTTCCAATTAAAACCTGTGTCGTCGTCAATGTACCGAAACATGTATCACACATACGCGAAAACGCTTCCATCCGAAAAAAAATCAATTTTGATCGCGCAAATCCAAAAATATCGACAAGTAACTCCATTTTAAAAATATCAACAAGATAAAAAAAACTGTTAGGTATTTTTAAACGCAATTTTCGAACACAAATTTAAGCTGGTGTCCCGTGAAAAACGGCAACACCGCAGGCAGAGCTATCATTAGATACCTTTACAAGTTCATCCCTAATTATTAAGTCGGAATTGCTGGAAAAATCTTAAAATGATTCCGAACCTGGATATCGATTGGCAACTGTTTTGGAGATCAGTACGCGATAAAATAATCGAGTATTCGATGAGGTGTTTTTCACCGTTGCGTTCGTCAGCTGTGTAGATCTACAGCCCCAATGCAACTACAAAATTCGGTGCTTTTCATACGGCAGCGAGATTCACATTATACTGGAACGAAACGTCACTAATATCCAATAGTTGATGTAACATTTCAGAAGGAATAACGTATTTGTAGACAACACCGAAAAAACGTTCAAAAGTCTCATATTTCACGGCAATATTTACTCAATACAATTCATTTTATATCAATTTCTGAAGAAATCATCCCCGGTAACCATAGTAGAGCTATATAAGTTCATATATGATATAGAGAGCTGTACGGACGAAAGTCAATCCGAGTTTCATTTATGGTACATTTAAGAAAAGAAAACGGAAAAAATAATTGCCGCCAAACAAACGTAAGGTACTAAAGACTGGAAGTGCACTACCGTAATATAAGCATATAAGGGGACCGTCCGATTGGCCGTAGACCGACTTGCCGTAGAGCGAATTGGCCGTAGGACCAACTCGCAGACTGGCCAAATGGCTGTACGTTGAAGACAAAGTGCTGTTTTTTTGGGTTTTCTTTTTTTTTTTTTTTTTTTTCTATTTACCCCTCAAAATTCCTCCAAGAGCACGAAGGTAATGTCAATCGATAGAGAAGGAAGTTTGAGAATCTATGTGGCTCATTAAAGAAAATCACGTTTACACTTTGCGCAGGTAGAACAAAACAGCAGGTCGTCTAAAAAGATATTCGAAATGTTCGTCTTCAGCGTAGTCAGTCGGCGAGTGTTGCTCTTGCGGCCAATTCGCTTTAAATCGTTCTCGGTCGGTTAATCTACGGCGGCGATTGGGTCCACGGCCGTATGGTAAGAACCTCAGCCCATAATTGTTGCAGAAAAAAAGCGACTCGATGTCAGTCTTCGGAAATCAAACATGGCTGTACGATGCGGTATTAAAACTTGAATGGACACGTGTGTGTGCGCGTGTCTGATTACAATTCCGACACTAATATTATTCAGCGATTCCGAATGTAAAAGTATTTCGAAATATTTCGTCCGCTCCATGGAACGATACATGAAGACCTTCAGAGGCCTAAAGGTTACGGGCCCTTCTGTGATGGAATAAAACCGACTTCGATACGATATCGGCCAATTTTTTAAATATATGAGTGCGCAATTGGGACGCTTGAAAAGAACGGACAAATCGATCTGCCTGACTGATCTGCAAAAGGTCCAAAATAGCGGCCTGCCCGCATAATACGTAAATGCGAACGGAATTGAGACGAATCGCAGGCGGAAGACAAAAAGGGAACGGTCAAGTTCGAACAAACTTCCTTTTTAACGGTATTCACAGAGCGTACTAGAAAAACTCATTATCGGCTAATTTCATTTGTACTAGTTGCGCGACAAACTATACTCAGTCTCGTCTTAAAAAGTTGTCAATTGATGATTCCTTAAAGACGTTGCGAAATAGTGATCGATAAAATAATCCTGAATATTTTCAAATGGAGCTGAAGAACGCGATTAAGGTTAATTCGATATTTAGCGCGCGAATTCGGCAAGTTAATTTTTTTTATAAAATCCTGTTCCTTCCGACACTCTCATGGCTGCTTTAGCTGCAAACGTTCCTCTTTAAGATAGGCTCCTCTGAAAAAGAATTGGCAAACGTACACGAAAAACACACCTAGCAACGCCTATATTTGTTTCTAGCGAACAGAGTTAATTGTTTCCAGTTGAATAATCCTCAATCATTCGATATGTCGTTCGTAATTCCAGCACTGCAGTCGCACGTCCCACAGTTTGATTGCTACGTGCTGACAAGCTGTCACATCCGGTGCCACTCATCCTTCGTTTTGGAAGCAGCTGAGAACGTCGAAACCGTCTGCTGCCGGATTTTGCCGTCTTTCGATAAGCCGTTGAACGTCGTCGAAGAGGACAGCACACTGCGACCTAAAGTGAAAGTGGACTCCATCACGCGAAATAAACGCTTTCATAGTGTCATTTAGACCGGTGATCGCTAAAAATTGCGCCGGCTAACGTGACGAAATTTTCAGCGAGAAAAATCTTAATTAACTGCGAAACGGCACCGAAATTCGTACACAGAAGATAACGCCGACACGGAAGACCCCTCTTCCTATACATATCTATCAATTAAGCGACAGCAAAAAATGAATTCAATTCCATTTCAAACTGCCTCTATGCAATTTTTCCCGAAAACGTTCGTTCTTAAGCTTGGCTGGTATTATCCCCAGCTTATAAATTTTTCTTAATGTTACATTAAAGATGAACTCCTATATTGCCGTTGAAACTCGAAGTTTACAGAGAAATGAGAAGAAGGAAGCAACGGTTTTAGTAATTGAGAGCGGTATTCGCGAGGAGTAAGCATCGCTTGAGAGCAAAAGACGAATACTTGATTGGACTGATTTTTTTTTTTTTTTTTTTTAACGCGCCTTTGGCCATGTCAACAAAGGATCTTCGCCCAGAAACGAAACGAGGGAGAAGGATCAGTTAAATGTAAAGTCGGTATCAAATATTGATAAGATAAAAAAACTGAGGATAGGAACAACGGAGATCGACCGAAACGATAAGATATACGGGGCACAATAAGGGGTAGGGAGTTTCGAGTGATAGCAGATTGGAGTACAAAGAAGTGCGTTCGTTCACGAGGGATGGACATTCAAAGAGGATATGGTCAGGATCACAGATGACTTCTGGAATTATAATTAAAAATTAAACGTTAAAAAAAAAAAAATATACATGTAACTTTGACTACATTAATAATTTACCGGAAAAATAGTTGCCTCGCTTGAACGTCATTGATCAGGCCTACTGTTCGGCCCCGATAATTTTCACTCACCTAACGCAACGATGAAAATTCGTAACAAAAAATATTCTTTCAAATCACAAATGGATCGATGGGCTGCTCGTAGTGCGAAAGCAATACCAGCCGCTCTATGAACTACAAACAGCAGACATGGCGTAACTTTGCACAATTAAAGCAACGACCGAAAAAAACCAAAAACAAACGCAATCGTAAAATTAGCGCGGAATGTGAAATTTATTGAAAGAAACTAAATCACGAAATTTCATAAAACTCGAAAGGAAAATCTCGTTTTTCAAAGGGGGTCGTCATCTTCGAGGTGGAGTATGCCTACGTGTCTTCCATATAATTTTGCTTTTACAACCCCTCGCAACACCCTGATAAAAAATGTAAAGACTTTGTAATAACTCGAACGCATTTTACGCTATGTTCCCAATTAATTCAGACTTAAAAGTAAGTCCCATGTACCCTTGATAAGGTTTCATGGATTGTGAAATTAAGCTTTTCACGCTGTACTTAAGGGTTCTTTCTAATGGATCTGATAAGAATATTGGGGACAGTTTCTTTCTATTCGGGATCCGCTTTTACTTTCCAGATTTCTCTGGTACCCAATTCAGTTTCAGATTAGGTATAAACCCGAGAGCGTTTAACGAGTGTTATTTCATTACAAAAGCGCCCACTAAAACCACAGAATCGTGCTTTCCTAAAAGTGTACAATGATGAACTAATTGCGCCGACAGAAGCAATTGTGTATAGAATCCATTTCCGAATAAAATATATCTTTTGTACGTGGTCGCGACCTGCTTCTGACAAGGATACAGACAGCCCCGCTGACCGTCTTTATCATTGTTACAATAAGCTTCAACTGTTTGACCGGTCGCTTAGGTGTCACAAAATTACGTTTTATCCTTGTCAGTTTCACTTTTCTAACTCTTCCACGGCCGGTGTTCCATATCGTAAAACAAAGTAGGCTTCGGTTCCCTTGTGTTCGATTCGATTGCAGCGCCTTCCGATAAACCAGTATTTAATAGCCCCATTATTCGCATATGATAAATAACTATGTTTCTTTTGCTCGCACACACACTCGTGTTTACATCCACACACACACACACACACACACACACACACACACATATATATATATATATATATATATATATATATATAATATGGTTTTCAGGCAAAGTCTGTATAAAAAAAAAATAAAAATAGCAATAAACACTGTTTCATAACGTAAGTTTAAGTAACATCATATTTTGATGGCATGCCCTAACCTAAGGCTATTACAGAAACGTATCATGGGAGCACCGATTCTATTAGTTTTGTAATCCTTTTTTCTGCATCAATTTTCTTCCATTTATGTTAATCCCTGAAGTTTTCTCATTTTTTACAGATGACCTTGGTCTTTGCGTAATAGTTTCTAAAAAAATTTCGAATTGTTTCCGTTCGACATTTGGTTGTCTTATTTCGGAAAATTCGTCCTCTGACAAAATATTTCCATTCACAATTTGGATTTCTTTACGTTTTATCAAGTAACCGACGTCGCGTTTCTACTAGAAAACCCTCCAGAGCATGAGTTCTTCTACCTTTTTTTTCAGTCAGTATCTCATATTAAGAGTCGCACTTGGCTATTTTTTATTTATTTTTTTTGATAATCACATGTGATATCCGAACAAATTTTTTCTGTTTCGTCCGAAAAAGCACTCCCAATCTGCAATCTTTGATCTTTGATCATTGGAAAATTCTAATCTCGCCTATCAATCAACGATTTTTCCAACCGGTATAACCTCCTTCGATCTACCAAACGAAACAGTACTGCAACTAATGTTAGCCAAGTGCTTCCCTCATGTGTAATTCGCGCCAGCACTTGCGGTATATTCTTTGCATCTCTGAAACTGTCCTTCCTTCAGTCAATACGGTTAGTCTCGTTTTTTCTAGGTCTTCCAAATGCTTTGTTTACCAAATAATTCTGCTTTATTTCACTGTTTGATAATATTTCCCCAATGGTCCTTTTAGCAGTCTCAATTGAACCTATCAAATGAACAACAACAGAAACAAAGTAATCAAAAGTAAGAACAAGACTATACGACTTTTTTTTTTTTTATATTCATTAAAGTTGGCTCAAAACTTTTAATCGAAACAATTTCTTCTGTTTTATTATCAGTCTTTCCTTTTGCCGTTAAAATCTGCCTCGGATATTTCGCCAACACAACTGACCCAGTTTAAACAACACTTAGTTGTTCCTTTTTATCCTTATCCATGCTAGTTATTTTATTCAAATAATAATAATAATAATAATAATAATAATAATAATAATAATAATCGGAATAACGAAATTATTCGTAATTCGATATTAATAATTTTATTCGTCGATCATGTATCATTCCGGTTCCAACAGTTTCATGGCTTTGTATGCTGATGACACTGCTTTATACTGCAGTTCATACAGAACATCTACTATTTATAATCGACTACAGCTGCACAGCTTGCGACTTTTAAAATTTTTAGAAAAATGGAAATGTGAAATAAACCCGTCCAAAACAGAAGCGATACTTTTTACTCGCAGATACCCCACTCCACCAAGGCAAGTGTGTATTAAAGGGACTAGTATTAAGTGGGCAGAGTATGTTCGATACCTTGGGGTAATCCTAGATAGAAGATTAACTTTTAAAGAGCACGTGAGGCACGCGGAAGTGAAGACTAATAGAGTTATCGCAGCTTTGTATCCGATTATAAATCGTAGATCATACCTAAGTAATGCTAATAAACTAATTATCTATAAAAGCGTCATTAGACCTGTATTGACTTATTCAGCTCCAGTTTGGTGCTCAATTTCAGATTCTAATTTTAATCAACTGCAGTTGCTTCAAAATAGGTGTTGCCGGTGCATTTTAAAAGTCCCCCGTTGGACTAGAATTGATAGTTTGCATATCTCGCTACAGCTGCCCTACTTAAAAGAATTCGTAATCAGTTTGGCTAAAAAATTTTTCCAGCAGTGTCCCAATCATAGCAATGTACTTATCAGAAATATTGGAGATTATAATTCTGAGCAACTAGCCCGAATGTATGTTAGATATAAGCATCGCCGGATTAAGCATAATTTAATCAACCCGTGAGTGCACGCAGTTAATTGGGCATGGTTTTATTTATAATATTGGCGGTATATTCATATAGCTAGGGTTTTTATTTTCTTTTGTTTTGTTTTCCCTTTGTAATTTTTATTATGATTTTTATTATATATTGTATTTCTGAATATCTATGCATACTATATTATAGCATTATGACATTGCGGTTAAGTCTCGATGAGCCGGTACGCAATTTTCGTTATCACTTTTATGATTGTTTAATTTACTTTTGTCAAAATATATGGCTTTCTTTCTTAAAAGTTTCATGGATTGCTGTGTATGTGGTCCAGTGGTACGATGTTTAGTAAATGTTGTACCGAGACTTTAACTTCCGACTCGTATGTTAGGAAATTTATTTTGCTGGCTTTCTAACTTTCTATATTACATATTTCACATTTTCTAGTTCGCGTTATTTAGCGTGATTAGGTGCGTTTTTTGGAATTCTGAACACACGGGATCTTGATAAGATGGTTCAGAAACGACGAAAAAGTTAAATAAAATTTAATAATTTAGAAACGATAGGACTTGTAAACTTCAAATTTTGCGCATAAATCACCATTAAAATTCTAACCTCGGACACCACAAAGTTCATGAAACCGTCAACGATAATACATAATACGAAATTTAAAACGGCTTAAAAAAAATAATCTATTAAACGTAAAGTTTAAAATGTGTAATATAAAAAATAAAAAAAGCCAGCAAAATAAATTTTACAGCACCGGGTCAAGTTTCAGCGATTGCCGAGCGTCATACCACTAGACCGTAAAATCCACTTAATTACTCAAATAATGCTCAATACCGAATAACGAATTAATCATTACTCGTCATCCGAATAATTTGTACATTACTTTCATTATGCGATAAAAATTGCCCAACTTCGATGATAAAAAATCTTTAGCCTGAAATATACCAGTGTAGCATACAACTTTATTTGATTTTTTTTTTATTTCTATTTCCAAAGTTACGAAACTGTCGATTACCACAATAAAGTGGCTAAAATTTAAAAGAAAACACTTTTTCAAATTCGTTTTGAATAAATTTGAAAAAAAGCGCATCGCTCATGATGTCTTTATTACTGAAAATGTTGGTTCATTAATTTTTCATCGGCGGACAGTTCTTCTTCCATTTTCTTTATCTCTTTTTTTTTTTGTAATTTTCAATTCAGCTAAACTAGTTACGTGAACGCTCTTTTCGAATTCGAAAGGTTATCGTAGAATTTCAAAGAGCTCGTTTTTAAAATTTACATTATATATTGAAGGACTTTATTATCAGGCCTATATATAAAAGTGGTGAGACGAGCGCGCGCGAAAATTATCGACCAATTACAATTATTTCAGTATTGGCAAAAATTTTGCAACAACACATTTTTGTGTCTCACCTGAGAAATTATTTCGAAGGAAATAATCTACTACACAATAAACAATTCGGCTTCAGAGGAGAGAAATCAACACAGTCTCTTTGTTAAGAATATTAACAAACAGAATCAATGAAAAACTGATAATTAGGAAACAGTTTCTTGTAATTTTCATAGACATCAGTTAAGAGCATTTGATGCGGTGAATCATCAACTACTGTTGCGGGATATGGAAAGTATTGCTATTATAGGCGAACAAAATAAATGGTTTGAAAGTTACGTATAGATAATAGAGCGAGCGTTGTGAAAATTGACGAAGAACCGAAGATAGGGGAAACTGTTTTAAGAGGTGTAGGGCAAGGAACTATATTAGCTCCGTTACTGTTTCTGATTTACACCAACTCCTTTCACAAATATGTTAAAAATTCGTCTGAAAATGCCTATGCGAGTTATAAAAAAATCAGCGGTTTTATATATATCCAGCAGATATAGAACACACGGACCATCTATTTATAATGCATTAACTGCTTACACAACTGTTTGACTTCTACCTTGAATTGTGGTTGGAAACGACGGATGAGTTTAAATACCTTGGCTTAACTTTTAACAGAACATTATCTCTTGGAACACGCGTATTACAAATTAATCGATCAAAATTACTCAAACGCTACCAGTATTACATGGATTAGCTCAATCAATGCTATATGATGGTCTTCGGGTTTAACGCTATAGTACTGTCATGAATCTTATACGGAATTATGATAATCAAAAAGATTAGTAATCAACAAAAGAGATGCTTAAAGATAATAATCCCTAATATAGGTCAGGTTAGTAGTAACATCAGCTGGTGGAGAAAGGAAAAAGAAATGTCTTCAAAGATGTTATATTATTGTCACCGGCTGCTTGAGTATAAGTACTAATAATATTCCATTATCTTCGATGAAAAGAGGTAGTACAACTAGGAATCATAGGGACTAGATCGAAAGGTATAAATAGCAAGATAGACAACACTGATGAGGCGGTAATAATTAAATTGCTGGTACGAATTCCAGAAGATTTAATAAACACAGAGATAGGACATTAGAAACTAATAATTATGCAGTTAACATAAATGAGTGACATTAATTTTAATTTGTCTATGGGCAAATGGTAGAGAATCGATCATATGTATCTAATTAAGACGGATATTCGTCAAGTGTAATAGTATGATATATGTCGCTCGTATAATGTAAATTAAATATTAACAAGTTTTGTAACTATATTTACGAATAAACGATGATAAAGAGTGTTGGGCACCCACAAACGGAAGATATGCCCCCCGCGCAATGTATACAAAAAACAAACTTGTAGCTTCGTCGATGTCTAATTCAAAGAAGAAATGTTCACGCTACTATTAGAATTTTTGCATATTCCGTCTCGAATCAACAGGCAAAAGTACACATTCGATTTTATTTTTAACATTCCCAAAATTACATAATACAAATATACCGTTGCGCGTGAAAACTAATGTTCTGAAAAGTTTGAATTTAAGCAAAACTTATTTACACTTAATGTGTAAGTCCCGTGTACCCTTACTAAGGTTTCACGGATTGTGAAATTAAGCTTTTCATAATGTACTTAAGGGTTCTAATGGATCCGATGAGAATATTGGGGCCGGTTCCTTTCTGCTTGGGATTCGCCTTTACTTCACACGGATAATTCTTTGCTGTAACCAATATTTAATTTCAGATTATTCAGGTCCGGAACTAAAGTCTCGAACCCGTGTCCTCTGATTTAGTAGCCCAACACCTTAACCGCTAGGATACGCGCTACTTAATTTCCATTTAAGTTGACGGATTTCGAAAGTTAAAAAATCTTTAGTTTATTAACGACAATCATCGTTTATTACCTGTTAAATCATCTTTACCGTAAAAACGAACGGAGCTATTGATCCCAGAATGTTAGCCAATAATATTGGATACGAAACAACGTTTTAAGTATTATTAAGTTTTTGTTCCCCCCGTTATTTCATTTTATTACAAGGTTGTTTTCCCCTAGTTAACTTCGTTTTATTTTTTTTTTATTTTTATTAAGCTGCCTTATTTTTTAATAGCCCAGTTTAAGTGTCCGCTTCATTCGACCGGGCATCTGTCATAATTAAAAAGCAAAGAAAATAGGAGCCATTGCAAACTACTAGCCACATCCGTCCGTAAGTGAATTGATTTGAAAAACAAAAAAAAAAATTGTACATAGCATGACCTGTTGTGTAAGCTACTGTGCGACACGAACATAGCGGATTAGCATGCTCCTTTGTGAATAAAACGCCTCATTTATTGAACGCTCTCGGGTTAATTTTCGTGAAAGAATAACTTCTTACTGGGAAATCATACGATAATTGTTGTTTACTTTTTTGTTCCAAAAAAAAAAAAATTAAACGCAAAATAGTAAATAGAAATCAGATTTATACTTACCAATATTCTGAACTCTACCGGTCGAGATTAATCACTTTCTAACATTAAGTAACAAACTGCTTACACCTAAATGAAAAAAAAAAAAAATGTAAATACTTCGATTTTATGAATTGCACCGAAAGTTCTAAAAAGAGGTAGCAGTTGAATTTCCAGTTGCACGTTCGAAAACAACTTTAGTTAAAACGGGATAAATATAGTTTCCGCAGCTAGTGCAGTAGAATTAATCCGGGTTTTTTAACCTATAAGAAGAGAAATATTTCAGAGCTATCAATGAAAGTGGCTCCTGCCAAACATAGAAAACAAGATTACGAATAAAACTCGTTGCGGAAAATCGAGAGAGGTTGTCGAATAAAAGTCGGAAACAGAATAAATACACGGCTTAAAGTTCAGACTTCGCCGATAACAGAGGTAAACAACATTAGAATAAATGGGATAAAAGCTCTAGGACGGATAAGAAGAAAATCGTTTTTTTATCGTTGTAATCACTTTTACATGTAGTGTGTTATATTCTTCCCCGTTAGAAGAGTCCCCCAGTTTGATCGCAATAATCAAAAATTTCGACATTTTGCTGATCTAACCTGTCAAATAGAGTACTACTTTGGCTTCTTTTTGAGAAGGAGACAAGTACTGCAACAGCTTCTATCCCCCCATTGCTTAGTTTGCTTTTCTGCCGTAATCTATCTGAACATAAGCAATAAAAAACAACACGGGCGCAAATGTAAATGGAGCTTCAGCAACATATTCACAAAACATGTTAAACATTTTTTTTCCAGAAAGTGGGGTGTTTAGTGACTTCGAAATGTGTCGGTATAAATTTATAATTCGATGTTTCGTTTTCAATTACAGTGATGTAGTTTTCAACACAAGTGATACTAAATATAAAAACAGAGACACTCGTATTACAACATATATGTGTATATACATAAATATATATCTGCATATTATATACGTTATGTAAGAAATACTTTGCAACCAACACAAACATGAAGGCAATAATCTTTAAATTGGGGAAATTATACAATAACGAAAACAAAGAAAAGCTTACGCCTTAGTGTTAATGTGTAGAGGCATATTTGGATGCGTAAGTTTAACAGCTTCCACATGACCGCCCGTTATAATTAAGTTAGAAACCCGCTGCTCGTGCAATAGTACATAATTAAAAAGTTTCAAAGTACTCGCCGCATTTTATTTCCATAGAAGTGCTTACAGATAAAATTTCATCTCTTTTCATACTGTAGCGTACTTATTTGAATGAAACCGACATTTAATTGTTTTAACATGTGAAAGTTCAGGCAAAGCATTAAAAATTATTAGCGCTCGAAAAACAAATGACAGTTATACGTGGTTCCCTGCCAAAAGTATAAGTTAAAATGTCATTTCTTTACATTTATATGAAATAGTTAATCTTGATGGCTATACACAGAGTTGACCTGTTTGCGTTTCTCGTAGTTTTTCCGTTTTTTTTTTTTTGTCTCATACGGGGCGGGGCGGGTGTAAGAGTTTTTACAGTTGGAATAAAAATTTAGTAAAATCTTTTTTATTTTTTAGAAATATTCTCGAGTTATTTTCATTTTGATATTTTCAATAATATTACTTTTACTTTTATCATTTTTAAGTGATCGTCCCTGTACAAAATTTGCTTCTCAGTTATTAAAAAAAAAAAAAAAAAAAAAACTCTGAAGTTCCAACAGTTTTAAATTGCCGATAATTTCGAATTTCTGTTGATTTATATTTATACTACGAATTCATTTTACAAACTTGTATCTGCATATGTAACGAAAAATACTTAATTCGATAGATGACATTTCTGGAAACTAAAACGACAGTGGTAAGTTTTAACTCGTTTCCAGAAAAGAATCGTTCAACCTATTCGAAAACAGAGTTATACTTCGTTTACTTTTCGTGTAATTGGAACATTTCAACGATTTTGTGTTTATTAGTACGTGTAGCATTTTGTACGGACGGTGAATGACAATTATGTAGCGATAAATTAGCCGCTAGAAGCAGCAGTTTCTTTTATTAATTTATTTCAAACAATACTAAAAATTAGTTTTTTTTAAGCTATTAAATGTATATATTTTGATCTTGATTATTGTATAGGTACGTTAAGAACAAAAAAAAAAGAAGTACAAATGCCGTTTATATCCCTATATGTATAAAGTCTCAATTGGCCGGATCGAGAAGGCGAAAAAGACAAAAAAAAACAAAGAAAAACTGGTTAAGTAGACAAAAATCTTTTTTTTTTTTTTTTTATTTACTTTATTCCAAATAAAATTGTAAATCAGCGTCTCGAACAAATAAAAGTAATTTTAACGAAAAAACACCGTAGTAATGTTTTAAGCCGTAGAAATTAATAAAATAGTAGCGCTCCTCTCGGAAAGCCAAACCTTCCCTCCAAAAAAAAAAAAAAAAAAAAAGTATTTTCCTCACTTCAAAAGAAAAACCTTTTGCACCAAAACCATCTTAACATACACATACTAGTAGTAGAAAACAAAATAAAACTTATATCGGAATGACGAGGGTTACATAGAAAGTTTCTAATAAAGGTAAACATTATTGAATAACCAACAGTTGACGCAACTAAGACAAAATAAAAAGATACCGCTAATAAGAGAGTTCAACAACAATGTCTGCAAAGTGTACTAAAATCGTTTACCAGCTTAAGTATCGCGAAGGGATTCATTTTCTTTTTCTTTCATTACGCCATATGCATGGGGAACTTTTCAACTTCATTTCTTGAAAATAGAAAATTTTCCATTTTTTTTTTTTTCCGATGAAAACCGGTTTTTGAACGTAATACAAAATTTCGGAACCCTAGTGGTCACATTTTATTTCAAAACAAGTACGGTTTCCTGCCGTTTGCTCTAATCGACAACAGCAGTAAAATTTGTATGTAATGAATAAAGAAACAAACTATACACAGAACTTCACATATGTACGTACGATTGCATTTTAAATGGGAATATTTGTTATCTTTTCTAATTAAACGTCTTTCTGTGTCCTCATCTAATCTTATCTCCTCCTATCTTGATATTAAAAACCAGTGGCGTTTTGCTCCTTATAAAATCCCGGTCCTTTCTCTTGTAGCAGCTCGAGTCTCCAATTTTTCGCCTCATGTCTTTTCTTATTTCGAGCTTTCTCATGACTTTACCGGCATTTGGCAGACTATTAATTTCTTCTCTCGCACATTCTACAATCCAAGCCGAATTCCTCTACTTGCTTGATACATCTTTTTCTTCCCATCTAACATTCTTTACTGACGGTTCTAAAAATGAGAATCGGATGAGCAGCGGCGCGTTTACCTCCCTCTCACTGCATCACTCTGAGTCCTTCAAGCTCTCTTCCTTCTGTTCTATCTTCACAGCGGAGTCTAGCTCCATTTTACGCGCAATCATTCCGTATAAATGAAATTTTTAGAAGCTGCAATATGCAGCAACGGGATATACTACCCGAATGAAACTCAACTAGTCACCTACGCTGCGGTATAAAAAAAGAGTGGAAAATTATAATAGTGTACAGCGCGATACAAGACCACAGTATGTTATATTTATCTATTTTATAAACAGATTGTTGGTTTCCCGCGCCAGCTGCGATCTGCGCAAGAATTCCATCAAAAGTATTAATTGACTTCTCGATATTGACCGTATTAACACCAGTTTCTGTAACTGACAGAAAAATGAGCTTAAAATGAAAGCGTAGTCTGCTCGAATTAGGAAAACATCCGGTTTGTTGGCCGATGAATCTTCTGACTTATTTGATTCTCATTAAGATCGATACGAGGCATAATCATCTCGCCTGTCAGCTGTTAACGCTTTCTCGTTTTAAAACATTACTGAAATATGACCTTCTGGAAACTTTAATATTTCTTTAGGAATAGTTTTAACTAGATTACAAAAAATCTCGGAATGTAACTAAATCATAACTATAAATCGTTAAAATTATTTCAAACTGACGCCGTGCATGTTTCACACGATTATTTTAAAAACATTTTTCATCAGATCGCGCTAGTCCGCAAAAATCTAGACATTTTACAAAGCGAATTGCTTCAATGATGAAAAAATCATTTGTCTCCAGTGATAATAATTTATTACCGAATCAACTACTTCAATTGTAACTACACTTACCATAAAAAAAAAAGAAGAGTGAAATAAAAGCTATTGACATCGAAGTAAAAATTAGTACACACTGTGTATACAACTTTTTCTCATCCTGTTTAATGATATTATTATCAACTAGAAACAACTAAAATCTGTAAATACTTAATTCCCAAACAGTCTATCATCAGTCGAAGCCTTGAAACATTTTAGGTAACATTCACATATCAGCCGAATAATCCGGGAAATGTTTCCAGAACATTTCAGTTATTTATTTTTAATTCATAATATTATTAAAAGTTGGCACAATTTGATCCGTTTCAAAACTAAGCGAGAGTTCTTACAACAAAAGTAAGCGTGCGCATTTTCAAATTCAAAGTTTATCGACGTTTAGAGAAAAGAAAAATTCGCAGTTTGCGATTCGTTCTTTCTCGTATAATAATGGGAACAAAGAAGTTTGATGAAAAGTCCGATCTGATATTAGAAAATCAGACTGTTGAAGATAGCTCTACGACTGGAATGTAACATTCCGTTCAGCTGAGAACAGGAAAAGGTCACACTCTGTAACGTCTGATTGAATTCGAAGAGCGCTCATCTGCGACCGGCTGATTCGTTTGCTGCAAAGATATTTTCAATTTGGGATTGAGGAAATATTTTTAATTTCCAGCTCTTTAGGCGACGAATCCAATTCTCGTTTCGTTCAGTTCCATAATCGAATGTCGGTAGCGACATCTCGTTTATTAATAAATGTCGCGATATGCACAGAAAGAGGTTCGAAATATTGAATATAATTCTCCTTTGCAATAATAATGCAAAGGCGGCGCAACTCCATTGAGATTTAATGAATTTTTCAGTTTTATATAAATTAGTTTATACTTATATATATATATATATATATATATATATATATATATATATATATATATATTTATATATATTATAATGTGTATATATATATTTGTATGGAAAATGAAAATAAATGAAATAGTCGGGTTTTCAGGCAAATCGCAAAATGAAAACGGTTTTAGGGCGTCGTTTGAATTAACATTAAGATCACGAACGTGCATTCCAATTTCGTGGAAATTCCCATTTAAAATAAGTTCCAGCGCCGAAAGATTTCCCGGATAAGATGGAAGATAAATAAAAACTTTTCTTCCAATCGATTGCTAAAAGAAAGTAAGTAGGCATCGGGAAATTAGAAAAGTGAATAACGGAACATTCGGCTCGCTCATCTACATAATTTCGTATTCGCATCATTTCAGCGTACGATAATTTTACGTGCAGAAAGTACCGATTGCTTCGATGAGTAAAATCAATGTTTTTACTTTACTAAATAACTGGAATTCCTTCAATTAACGAAGTAAAACAGATAAATGTTTATTTTGCAAATCTATATAGAGCTATATGAAACTTTCAAAAACGGGGATTTTTTGAAAGTATTATGCGAATTTCTTTATTGTACGAATGGAACCGGAAATATATAATATCAGATAAAATCCTTTTTTATACTCACATTTTGAAAGGATTGGTTTAAAACTTGGGGGCCATAAATGAATTTAAGACATTTCTACTATTTTACTCGTTTTCTCGCCCTTGGTTTTGGCATTTTTTCAGCTTTCGTTTTTCCTTGAACAACTTTAGTAGTGGTATAATCCAGTTTACTTTTTGTCTGGCTAAGGTAGGAGAACAATGTGAGTAAAAACTTTCCAATACGGAATTAATGGAATTACAAAAATAAAACGTTGCAAGACAATGCAGTAATAATATAATCGAAAATACGTAAAACATTGGTAAAAGTAAAAAAAAATTCAGATTATGATCTTGAGAAATTAATTTAAGAATTTTACGGATAATAAAAATTAACAAATATTTACTTATTTGCATTCTAGAAATATTCTCCACTCGGTAAGATAATATAATAATTCGTTAAATTACATTTTAAGTTATTTATTTCATCCTATATTTTAGTATGCAAAAAGAAAAAAAAAGAAGACAGATTAACCGCAACTCTTTTTAGTGAATTATTGAAAGAATGCTAATTAACACAACCGCATAATCATTTTAATACAAATTTATACTTCACTAGTATAATATTAACATATCATCGCAGAAATGTATAATTATTAATTCAACGCTGAGGGGAAAATTTTCATTTTTATTCATAAAATTGTAATTTTTCAATGAAGAAACCGATTCGTTTTAAAATTATTGTACCTAGGAACCGTGTAAAATTTGTAATGGGGAAAATGTAAACCTTAAGTAAATTAATTTGTTAGAAGTAACGAAAATAATTATCGCTACCATTGATAGCTACGAAGAATACACAGGTATTATCAATTGGTCATTTATTCCGTAGGTCCCGGAAAATTTAGTATTATGCCGTGATTAAAGACAACCACGTAAAGGAGCATTATACTGTCGGATGATGTGGCGCTCGTAAGATAGGAGTTAGGAGCGTAGGCGGTGTAGTTACATTTCTCGTAAGAAAAAACCACTAGATCAGAGATTGCAGAGCACGGTACAAACTGAAGTTGAGTATTTTGTAATTAATTACAATTACACGATTACTATCCTTAACCAAATTTTAGTTCGCTGACTTTGGTTTTCCAAACCGGTTTTTATGACCCACCTAAAGTGGTTTCTAGATTAAAAAGTTTAAAACATTTGGTCATGCAACTAAAAAATCGTAAAGGTTTAATTGGATTTAAAAAAAAAACAAAAAAAAAAAAACAGTTATTATAATTTTTGGAAGAGAAAGAAATGTACAAGAATACAATATTAAAACATACTCGAGGGCAAATTCGGAGAGACATTCTAAATACTATGTAGGCCGTCTGAAAGTTTATCTTTTGGTAATGAATTTAGAAGCTCACAAGCCAGCTCTAAACAAAATTTTACAGAATTTTTTTAATATTTTCTTTATTAGGAGAACCGATGTCTGCATTAACAGCGATATTCAAATTTAAAAATTGAGATGGTAATCAACGAATTTGTTTACAATTACAATCGTCGGTTAATGAACAAAAATAGCGTCTTCCTGACTAGTGAACGTTAATTTCGTCTTTCAAACAAAACACTCAGTAGCCGTTAATTGAAAAGCTGAATCGATAAATAGCAAACGAGTTTATTTTTAAAATTAAATTAGTTGTTATTTGCGCAACTGCGAAATAATTATAATCAAAAACGGGAACGAAGCATTTATAACGATATCTTTCGTTAAAGTTTAGTAATTGACTGTTTACACTCGTCCGATTATTAATTACCGACAGATTTATTATTAGTTTTATCAATTAACTGTTTATAATTGAATTGAAAAATTCAACTGATTCTTTGTACTGACTTTTAAATTTACTTTCACAATCTTCTACAAAATCATTTGCACTCAAACAAATTACATAAAGACCGCGATTTTCTTTAAAAATTATAACGATTGAAACTTTAATTAAGGCGACCATTTTTTTTTTCAAAATTTAACCATGGTAAATAATTTTTTCATATTCGTAGAATATTTAAATTTATTACCGACTTCAAAAAAAATAAATAAATAAATAAATAAATAAAGTTCATTATACGTTTCCGAGCATATTAGATGGTCGCTATTTCAAAAAATGCACATGAAGTTGTGAATAATTGTAAAATTACAAAATTCGTTCATTATTGCGCATGGCGCCATCTTCGAAGCAACTAAAATATTATATTCCTGCGCAGCAACGTAGCATTTTACCGCTGAAATCAATTTAACGTACAATATGTTATTTTTCAGCAAACAAACTTTACGTTCTTGCGAATTTTGAGAATATCCGGCTGTTCGGTAATTGGTTACATTAATTACAATCGTATTACGGGCAACATAGAACACTTCAGTTTTAGAAAAAATCAAATTTCGGTCAGAAGCGTTCTAAAATGGGGGGGGGGGGGATCTATGAATGTCGATTACAGATGTTGATCGTTTACAAATTTTCCGACACCACCTGTATTACTAAAATTTATCAACTAAAGCTATATTGAAATTTTACAGTTTTTTAATCTTTCGGTCGAAACTAAAATTTCATCAAAAATCAGAAAAATCAAAAAATCTGTTTTTCGATATTTTCACAAAATTCTGAACAATTGTTGGGAGAGAATGATACAGCTATATTCTTGTCGAGAAGACCCTAAGCATAGCTAAATAACTTTGCAAAGATAAATGATAAATGTAATCTATTTTTGTGTACAAGCACTCCTGCAGATAGAACGCGTTGAAAAAATTAACTGTTTTAACTGGTGTATGTTCAAATTATTTTGAATGTGATTATTCTGAACTACCATCGAAATGTAGGCTTTTTTAGTAATGTTCATAGAGAATATGCGTTGCTTAAAATCTGATGCTGTGACCACAAAAAGCCTGTAAAAAGTGTAGTAGTATAGAAGATTGAAGAATGAACGGTGGAGAGAAATATGTATATTACCATCAAAAGTTCTGGGGTATACATTGAGAGTTAATAATTACTACCTATGAATTTTAAGAGTATTAACATTAATAACCTCGCTGAAATACTTTAAATAATTAACAATAGTATTAACATCTTTGTTTCACTATAGTACGTATTCATTTCGAACGTTCGTATTAATTACAATTATATTTTAACTTTTTAAAAAATCAGCTTATTTGAAATTCTTAAATTGAAAAAAAAAACTAATAAAAAAACAGAATACACTACAATTGTTAATAAAATTTTCTTTAAAAAATGTCATTTCTGTTCCCGTGAAATTAATAATTTAAGCTGTTTCGAGGGTGAATTCCCATTTCGCCTAAATTTAGGGTCGGGTTACTCAGGTAATAAAAAAAAGGTCAGACAAACATACGAATGATTTCGTGTTGGCAACAGCGCGTCATCATTATCGAATTTTAAGCAGACTAAACGCATCATTTTTTTTTCTATTTGATTCCACTGTTAAGGTTTTTTTTTCTTTCCGAAATACAACAAAAAGGTTTACATGAAAATCAGAAGTGAAAAAATACCGCTAAAAATGTTTGATGTAAATATACGCGAAACGACCACTCCGATTAATATTTGCGAGTTATTTTATTGGATGTCCAGTGCTGTATAAATCCCACCCGCCTTATCAGTCAGTATATAAAAGCCTTATTGATATTTAGTGTGACAAGAACATTAAGGTTCGGAGTTGCAGAAAAAATAATAAAAAATCTAAATTATAATTAGGTGTAGTTTCGAAGTGGTCGCGTTTATGTAAGAAAAAAGGAATAAAAATCGAATAGAATTAACAATAATGACATGACATCGAATGATTATTACAGCGGTAATTTTATTATTGATTATTAAAATTACAATTATAAGTACATACAAAAAGTAAATGTTAAAATTAGGAAAACATAAATAAAGCTCCATTTAGTTCACCCTGCCTTTTTGCCTTTTCTAGGCTTTTTATCAAAATAACTTCTTCCG
This sequence comes from Icerya purchasi, assembly GCA_039619475.1. Classification (NCBI taxonomy): domain Eukaryota; kingdom Metazoa; phylum Arthropoda; class Insecta; order Hemiptera; family Monophlebidae; genus Icerya; species Icerya purchasi. The sequence continues at coordinate 91,705,995 of CM077116.1, read as the reverse complement.
GCTCAACGTAGCTCGGTACGCATTTCAAACGCCTATACTGTCAGGAAGTGCTCTATTTCCGCTTCTCGGCCACGCACAACGAAACTAGTTCGCTGCCCCTGCGTAGCGGTCAGATCCTTCGATTTTTTAACCGAGAATGCGTCTTTGACAAACAATGCCGCGTTTGTCCGCTGCCGGGACCTTCCGAGAAATTGAATGATTATTACCAAAATTTTAATATTTTCAAAGATCGTAAGAAATGCCAAATCCATCTCAATATGCGGAAAGTCACCGCATACTGACTGTTTTACGCTATGAGGTCACAATTTGTTCTGGGTTGAGTGTTATGGGTATCAACGTTCTGAAGGAAACTATTCTTCTATCTTGAATATTATAAGTTGTCGCTTGTGAATAAAACAAAAATTTAAAGTCAGGCTAATATAGCAATGGATATATCATTTATAAAAACAAATCGAGCAGGTAAATAATATATGTATATATGTATATCTAATATTTGTATATTGAAATATTTATTGCAAATTACATTTTAAATGAAATGGTATTCAATTAGATTTCGGCAACAGAGAATAACAGGAATATTAATCCATTAAAAAATTGTTTTCGCTTAATTGCTATAAATTTTTATTTTGTACGTCAAAAGTGTATGATAAAATATTTGGTTAATTGAATAGCGTCTTTTTATATTCTCTTTCTTTTTCTTTTTTGTAATGTTAAATCGTAATCTTTTGGCAATTTATTGAATGAAGCATTTTAAATAGTAAGATAGAAGGTTTTTTTCCTTTGCCTTTTTTTGGATTTGCCGAAAAATCTGGCAGACTTAACAGATTATAAAAGAAAGAAGAAAAATATTATAATCTAATTCGATTGGACACTGGGGAAATAGAAGAAACAAGAGTAAGGAGGACAGTGCCCCTTTATTCCAATCTTCTGCGCTTTGGCATCCCCACTCCTTACAGTGCCAAAGCCATTCTTGCTTTCTCCTCTCTCAATATAGTTCCTTTGTTAGCTTTCTTTATCTCCTCAATTTTTAATCTTTTCCTTATATAATGTACAGTTCTCTGCGTTGGGTAAGTTCTACTGTTGACGTGCCCGAAAAATTGAAAAAAAAAAAATTTTTTTTTACTTTGTCAGAAACGCTAATAACAACATTTTTTGCGTTTTATTTATTTTTTTCATTCCAATTATTGAAATTACTTGAAAAACATCGTCATTATAATAAACGTGACTAATTTGAAGAGGAATTTTTCAAAGTCCAACAGCAACCATTTAGGCTTCTGCAGAAGTTATTTATACCTTACAATTCGATTTTAGAAGTATTTTTAACAACATACGCCAAGTTTTACCGATTCATCTTGTAGAATGGGGAAAAAAATCATGACTGTATCTTCTAAAATTTTTTTTATACCGTGCGACACATCTAAAAATGTAATAACCCCTTATTACAACCAATCTTTCGCCATTTTTTAATCAATTGTCCTTATTTTCACTGCTTTCTACAACTAAAAATCTATTGTTAAAGATTATCAAATATAACAAATATACTCGAGGGATATAATAATATTTAAAATATACATTTTTTTGATATGGTGCTTTTAAATCTATGCTCATTTATTAATCCCATAAAAGCCATGAACTGACCCCATATAACAGGGTCTTCACCTTGTTAATTCCTTGCTTACTCTTCTTTTTCTGCTGTACACAGAGTTTAATAGTAAATCTAGTAATTTTTCTCGTCCTAATATCCAAATTTTGAAAAATCTCTTGTAATCGTATACGTTACTGTTGATTATTTATTCAAATCCGAAGCAGTATTTAATTTTTAAATTCTTTCGATTTGCAAATTCACTTTTTTTGAATTAAAGAAAAATGAAATTAGGTTCAGGAACTTTTGTTAAAAAAAAGAGAAACACTGTTTTCCTAATTTTAACATTTACTTTTTGTATGTACTTATAATTGTAATTTTAATAATCAATAATAAAATTACCGCTGTAATAATCATTCGATGTCATGTCATTATTGTTAATTCTATTCGATTTTTATTCCTTTTTTCTTACATAAACGCGACCACTTCGAAACTACACCTAATTATAATTTAGATTTTTTATTATTTTTTCTGCAACTCCGAACCTTAATGTTCTTGTCACACTAAATATCAATAAGGCTTTTATATACTGACTGATAAGGCGGGTGGGATTTATACAGCACTGGACATCCAATAAAATAACTCGCAAATATTAATCGGAGTGGTCGTTTCGCGTATATTTACATCAAACATTTTTAGCGGTATTTTTTCACTTCTGATTTTCATGTAAACCTTTTTGTTGTATTTCGGAAAGAAAAAAAAACCTTAACAGTGGAATCAAATAGAAAAAAAAATGATGCGTTTAGTCTGCTTAAAATTCGATAATGATGACGCGCTGTTGCCAACACGAAATCATTCGTATGTTTGTCTGACCTTTTTTTTATTACCTGAGTAACCCGACCCTAAATTTAGGCGAAATGGGAATTAGGCGAATTGGGAATTAGGCGAAATGGTACCAGACCGTTTCGAGCGTGACGTAATTTTTCGTGAGGATACAGCTACGGACTCACACAATGACACGCCACTATCATTGTATCGTGATTAATATTATTATTTTCTAGCTTTCTATAATCAGACTGTTATTAAATTTACCCTTTTTAATATTCGTTTCTTTTCTAAAATATATTCCTCGTTAAAAGTAAATGAATATATATATTATATGCGTGTATATATATATATATATATATATATATATATATATATATATATATATATATAGGTACGCTTGTAAAAAAAGAAACAGAAAAATAGCAAAAAATGCAATACACGTTTCAAGAACGAACTCAGCCGGTAATTCAAAAATATCTTTCTTGTTGTTAATGAAAAATGAAGCATAGCTTCTCCAGGCGAAACAACATTTATCGAATTTTCGTCAAAATTTAATATCCGGTTTGATTTCAGTTGAAATTTTTTCTATTTTCTTTCAACCCTGAAAATATTATTAGCAGGTTACAGGAGGAAAAGTAAAATGTCTTTATCGGTTCGTGTTCGATTAGAAAGAAGAGAAATGGAAATTAAATGGCGACGTGAATTTTATATTCTGACAGAGAAACTTCTTTACCGTGTTCATTTTATAAAACGGCGCTATATAGAACTGATCCGAAAATAGCAATAATATCACCTGACTAACTTCTTTCTAATGCCACCATATTAATACTCAAACGGCATATGGTGACATCATTGGTACGATATGTTTGTCAGAGACAGATAATCCTCTCCCTTTTTAGATTTTGTACACAACTAAGGAAGCTCTAAAATAACTTAGCCAATGCCGTAATTTTCATTCGCTGGTAACCTACGGCTTCGATAAAACTATCCGTTTGACAAACTTTTACGTGACCTTAGATTTTGCCTCTTTTCCCAACGGTTACTTCTAACATTTTTACCGGATCTCCGTGTTCACCAATATTTGTTTGTCCGCACCATTTCATTTCTTTTTTTTTTTTTTTTTGATGTCTCAAAATCACCTAGTTACCTTTTTTTTTTTTTTGGAAATAAAAGTAATACTCACGACTGTGTAGAATGGGAAAATATGCAGATCCCGCTTCAAACTTCTTCAATACAATACACTCAAAAGTTATCCTCGTGTACGACAGTAATTTGCCAGTTCCTTCTACTCGGTCCTTTATTTATATTTCAATACTTTTCCTTGCCGTACATCTTAATGAAAGACTATCGAGTAGTTTATATACAGTCAGCATTCTAGAGTTAAGTAGGCCTCGCAATGTAGCTGCTATTAAAAGTACCCGAACTGCCCGCATTACAGAACGTCATCGCTATCATTGGGACTCCATTTAATATTGCTATCTGAACATCCGGTTACACATCCCAAGATCTCATTGTTTTCCTGAATCGCTAAATTCTCTTTACAATTTTTAATTCTTCTCATTCGGGCGCTATTCCGGCTACAAATATCAACAGTCCGCGACGTCATATTTACTTTTAACACAATAAATCGAAATAGCCCCTTCTAAATAAACATTCTCGTCTTCAGAAATTCAGTTATCCGTAAATTCTGAGACGGATCCATCGATGCTTCTTGCAATTAGGGGCTTCTCACGATATGGAGCGTTTTGTTTCGAGGAATTTATCGATTCTTTCCGTATTTTTCGATAACTTCGTTATTCTGAACTGCTTTCATCCGCGAGATAGGAAGCGCGCTAGTACGTATGCAATCCGAATGATTGAATTTTACGCCGTTGCAGAAACATCTCTTCATCGCCCCGTAAAAGACCAGTAGTATAATTGCCTGCCAATATTCTATTTAATTTTCCCATATAATTTCATCCAGATCCCGAACTTCTTTTCTCATTCATCGATTCATCTTCCGGAGTGTCGTTGACGTTTTTTGTCGACATTTATTGTAGAGTTTTTCAGTTCTTAATATTCCTTTCAGATTATAACCTAGCCTGGGGCGAACTTCGCAATGGACCCACGACAGGTTTTACTAGAACATTTTGACAAATAGTAGAGAAATCTGAAGAATCGAGGCATAATTTTCTTTCGCAACGAGAGTTTATCGAGCTAGTTTTCCTTATCAGCGAACAGTAATAGTAGGCGCTTTCATACTGGGTTGCTATGACTTACCGATAAACTGCAGTTATTCTGCGCGTTTCCTTGAACTGTTTTTTGGTTTACCTATTTCTTCGAATTGGTCGGAAGCATCATTATTTTGATGCCGGCTCCATTGTTGGCTGGCGCAGTTCCATCGTACGAAAAGTTATTTCGTGTGGTGTAATATATTAACCTCCGAAAAAATAATCCTTTGAGATAACAAAGAGAAGGGTTTATTTAAACAATGGAAAATTTTAAATGATAGAAGACCAGTCATCGGAACGTAATTCTTGACGTTAGGAAAATATATAGCGCAGATGAAAGTACAAATCTAAATTCGAAACGGAGTTAAAATAGCTCAGATAAATTGATTAAAAGTTGTTTGTTTATCGAAAAAAGAAAAAAACAAAAATACATTCGAACTCGTACACGTTATTTGGATTACCGAAAATTAAGTAATTTGCAACTTTAACGACGCTGTAATATCGGTAGAATGAAGTTTATAAAACGGATTGGAGTAAGTAGGACGACGAAAGAGGAAATGTGAAATGTTAGATGACTGAGAAAGGAAACTCGGGTAATTAATTTTGGGAACTGAGGGAGAGCAAAATAAAATTTCATTGATTAGCGGGAAAAAATATAAAATACCGGATGATAATTCAGATTCAAAAGTTAAAATACTCTGAATTGGAAACACCGAGTAATTGAATATACCGAGCAAAGTTGCATATAATCAAGGTAATCCAGTATAGCAATTAATTGGGTAATCAGATTTACAGAATAACTGAACGTAGGCAAATAATCATGTAATCAGGTAAATTGAGTAAAAAAGGTGTATACCAAGTAATTTCATATTCTGAGTAATTTCGTATACCAAGAAGTAATTTTGTATACCAAGTTGGAATTTCAAAAATGAAAAATAAGTTTTTAAAGAGAAAGTTACTAAATTTTAAAAAGTCAAATAACGCACACTCAAATGCTACAGAGTATATATTCAATGTTATCCATTGTAGAAAGTTTCTAAATCAATAAGGTGATTCCACAAAAATTAAACTACCGGGTAATCTAGTTTACCAAATGAAAGAACGAAGAAAAATACTACCCCCCTTCATATCTGAATTTAAATCATTTCTCTAGTCTTTATCCTCAAAAACAATTAATCTGCGTTGTAAAACATATGAATACTTTTTTATTAGAACCACTGTAGGCTGTGACTCACTGGCTGAATGTTACAAATTTAATTTTCGATAAATGCCGAATGGAAAAGTCCACTCGATAAATCTTCCATTCCGAATGTATCCCCCCGTTTACAGGTGAAAAATAATTCGGTGAAATATCAGGCAAACCGGAACCGGTGCAACAGAGATAATTCCATGATATGAAATAACATTTGCTTTTTTATATTGAAACAATTGCGCTGGTTAAATCGGGGGTGGAAAAAGAAATTCAACGCGATGTTGACTGGACGTTCGAGAAAAGCAGGTGGGCGAATTTACGAAGAAGGAAATTTGTTATGTAACGCGGAAGAAATTTGCATAAAATTCGCCCGTGAACAGGTGTAAATTATCGAAAATGAAATAATACGCGGACAACGGGTCTACTTATGAAAGTATTTATTTGAAAATTTCGAATCGGCCCGTAATTTATTTCCTTTTCCGGACGCCGTCGCGTAAAATGCGTATCTGTCTAGACCGATAAGAAATATATAAATCTGGAAAAGGGCCAACATTTTACGCTGACTGCAGTGCTAGCTCGTAAAACAGTTACAGACTAGCTGCTTATAAACAAACATCCATAAAATTGAATCATCTTCTTAACCGGTCCAATAAGAAGAGCTTGTTTATTTGTTTTGATTCTCCCTCGCGTACTCTCTCTTTCTCTTTGATGTAAATTTCGGTGATTTTAATCTCAGACCGTCATCGCGCGTATTATTTACCTTTCCCATAGGAATATGACGTTTTATGACGAAAAACGCGAACAAATTTCGTACGGTGCACCGAAACCACTGAAAATGCCGCTGGTTTTTCCGACCAAGGTCAATGGCTTTCTGTAAAAGATGCTAAAATTTCAACATCTTTTTGGTATTTCGCTTCGTGCCAAATCACTTGATTCAGATGATCGCGCTTTGGCTGTATTTTTAACCGGGAAATAAACGTATCAATATAGCGCCGCGCCTAGCATATTTTCATAAAAATAACTAAAACAACTTCACGATTCGTTACGGTTTTCACAAGATAAGAATTATTCGTTAAACTGAACAGTTGGCACGGAAAATTTCTGCTCTATATTATCATCATCTTCGACTACACCACCGAATTCGTATGCCTTCGTATAAATCAGATCATTTGCCGAATAAAATCACCGCTGCAATCCGAATGATGGCAACAACATTCGACATTTCGTAGAATTTAAGAAAAATTGCGGTGCGGCGAAAAATGTTCTAGCAGGCACACTTTCGGAGGGACTACGATCACAACCTGTAGTAATGCCGCAGAAGTACCCTGCGTCTTCTCGACGACGACGACGTTGCAATGATTACGAAATGTGTAGTTTTGGTGGACGCCGGGAAAAAAGGGTTTTTTAAAAAAGTCGTGTGTCCCATAGCCATAGCCAAAAAACAAACCCGTCGAAATTGCTTTAAAGGGGATTATAAGAAAAAAACATCTCACGTTCCAGTATGCAACTAAATAATCCTGAACAGGCACTTATAAATATATGGTCAGAATTATAGAGTTAGACGGCATAGAAGCAATACTCACCGTGTCAGCTTTAAAAATAGTGCCGAACGAATAGTTTTGACAACCGGAAAAGAAAACAAGAGAAATTCTTTAATATTTCTTCGTAAAATATCCGAAAAAAATCCTATTATGTTTTTTATTAATTGTTCTTTATTTGTTTTTAAATATCTTGGCTACGTTATAATTACATACCCGCGGTCAATTATATATATATATATATATATATATATATATATATAAAATGTTCATATCATCTATTTATTTCATTACTACTTCCGTTGTCACATTTTTTTACCTGCGGGAGGGGCAAAACACTTATTTGCTTTCGAACATTCAATGTACTTTGGAAGATGCGGCACAGGTGCCTCAAATCCTAAAAAGGAGGAATTAATGCTGTCAGCAACAAGGCGCAGTGCTGTATGACTTGTGAAGTTATGCCTCGTTTCCGCCGATTTCTGCTCCTAGAATACTCGGCAACAATAAGATCAGTATGACTTCCACCAGACACTACTTCAATTCGCCACACTGTGTGAGTACATCTGCTACTTTAGCCACTGTAGACCCATATGCGTGTAATGTTGTATCTCTGTAATCGTTATTAAAATTTTTTTTGCATTATAAAAGCAAACGATTTCATGACCACAATTTCACAAAGAATAATGTCTACCACTTTTTTTTTTTTTTTTTATTGCCAATTTTCATTTATACGAAATGAGGAAAATTTATTGAAACACATGTTAAAATAATTTACCGATAACCAATTTGTTAATAGCCGTACAATTATGCTGGAGATTTCCTTTACAATTTTGCGGTACTGTTTTATTACTTTAAACGTTTCAAGTCTCGTGAAGCAATTAAGCTTTTCATAATATTTCAATTCGAATGGATCCGATAATCGGGGCCAGTTCTTTTCTCATTTCCCCTTTAATTTCCCAGATTTTTCTGATATATTCAACATTTACAAGATTATATATATATATCTGGAAGTCACTCGCATCTGGAACGAGGAAACCTGCTGTTTCGTAACCAAGCACCTCAAGCTATTTAATTTTTAATATGCGCATTAACATAAAAATATAAAATACGTTTCTTTCTATATCAATATTTGATTCGTTGTATTTTTTCTTCTTCTAATATTAAAATCTACTTATTTATTAATTCCGTCATTTCTCAAAATTAAATATTATTATTATCCATTTAAAACATATTCGATAAAGTTACATTTAGCACAATTTTCGGTTATTTTAAATAAATGAACTTCAAGTTCGAAATGATCGATTTAAACTAGAAATTGAAAATAAAATACAATTAAATGGCGCACAACATTGTTACAAATAACATAATAGAAACTGAAGCAATTCGAAGGAAGTGTCCGAACGTGTCGCCTATATTTTGCCGGTAAAAATAACATTTCGAATGCAATTCTTCCGAATTTGTTAAATAATCGAAATACTCGAAGAAAAGTTTTAGCCATTGCTAAGTCAGATTAATCATAGAAAAGGCCCGAGAATTCAATAAGCCTGTCTTCCTTTGTATTCTCGACTACGCCAAAGCGTTCGATTGTGTTGCCCGGAACAAACTGTTTCTAATACTTCAAAAAATGGGTGTCTCAAATCATCTCAAACGACTTATACAGAATCGATATGAAGGTAGCACTGCGTCAGTTAAATTATGCAGAATATAAAAAGATCTGCAACCAGAAAAGACACAAGGGTGCATAATATCGCCGGTACTATTTAATATCTACGGAGAATACGTAATGAGGAAGGCACTGGAAGGCTGAATATCTATTGGCGGAACGTGTATAAGTAACCTTCGATATGCTGACAATACTATCCATACTAGCGGCTTCAAGAGAAGAACTAGAAGAAATTATGAATACAATTAAAGAGAAAATAACCGAATACGGTATGCCATTGAATCGAGACAAGACGAAAGTCATGGTGAATGGATGCAGCACAACGACACATAACGACACGCATATAATGGGATACGGAGTAGTAGAATAGTTTGTCTACCGCGACTTATTGATCATTTGCCATGGTTTCAGTGAAATGGAAATAAAAAGAAGAGCATTATTGACCAGAGAGGCAATGAAAATGCTGCCACGTATATATGGAGAAGTCACGACATAACAAAAAAGACTAAAATAGATATACAGTATCATTAATATATCCTATAATGCTATACGGTACAGAAACTTGGACGCTAAGTAAAAACGAGCGGATCGGAAAAGAATAGATAGTCTGGAAATGTGGATACGGAGAAGATTGTTTCGCGTTCCTTGGACGGCAAAGCGTACCAACAAATCTATCTTGAATGAGGTTGGCGCAACTATGCGGTTAGAGAATATATGCAAACGTCGAATAATGCAGTATTTCGGACACATCACGGGGGGAGAGAATATGATAGTTTGGAAAAACTGGTAATATCAGGGAAAACAGATTGCACACGACCTTCGGGAAGATGCCCAATGAGATGGATAGACCAGATACATAACTTATGCCAAGAATCAATTCACCAAATTATAAAAAAAAACAGAATATAGAGGGTCGCACAAATGTTGATGTAGCCACGATCTTTACGGTCGGCACAAAATGATGATGATGAATAACGTAAGGAGAACTATCGCCTGGTATTGAGAAATATTCGAATTGATTCAACTTTGAACCAAAGTGGCTTTTTACGCGACAAATTAAAATTCCGACACGAAGCGCATCAAAACTATATAGACCCTCCCGCATAGATCACTATAATTTTCCTAAAAGATTAGGACATTTTATTGTTAAAAAAAACAAAAAACTATTGAAACGTTAATATTTCCATCCGATGAATTTAAAAGTAAAGTCATGGAAACAATCAATATTTTTATACCCTGTCAGCGATTTAATAGCTAAGGGGCCACTGTTTTCTACGGCTGAAAGCGCATTTAATTCCGGACTAGTTCTGAAAAAGTAGTAATAATTACAGAGAAAAGTTTCTTTTTTTTTTAAAAACGACCAGGTTGGCGCGCAATTACGGATAGCCCGGGAATTATTCGACTGATAAGGATGTTCTTTATCTGGCGGGTAATTCGGGAAAAATTTAATCTTCTAACTCGGCCGCAATAAGAAAACCTAGAATCAAAAAATCTCTCTGAAGAAGTCGTTCTCGGAATTTTTTATTGCTTACTATTGACTTTTATCCATTTTACTTTTTCCCCTACTCCGTTCTTTGTTTCTATTGTGTTCTTCTTTTCCTCTTCATACCCCACCCTGCCGTACCAGTTTTGGGCAAATTTAAACAGTTGCCTCTTTCGTTCGAAATAAAAATTGACAGCCGGTTTCACCTTTATTAAGTAAACAATTTTACGCTCGAGCGAACAAAATGAATTACAACAAAAAGCGAGGGAAAAAATCCTACCGAAAAACAAAAACAAAAAAAAAGCAAAAGAAAACAACAAAAAACAATCGGTTTAATGGATTTATTTTAGCCCCTCTCACTGAAATAGTTCTCTTCGTTTTCTTTTTAAATTATCGTTTATTATTTCCGTCGGTTTTTATATCGGTATATTCTTTTATTTCAAAATTCCGCAACAATATAAATACCGGATTATCACGAAGCCTTTGAAATTTCAAGAATTAGGTGTATTCTAAAACTCCTCTTCCTTCCTTGCAAATTATTTCACATTGTTTTCAGAAAGGCCGGATGCTAGATATAATCGTCAAAGCTCTAAAACTGCAATTTTGGTTCCGAAAAGGATCGTCGTACCGTAACAATTAACTGCACCACAATAATCTTAACTATTTTTTTTTTTTAATCTTAACTTCATTTCCGGACTGTTTCTGAAATCAGCGTATGTTTCTATCCAGTGTGGTCTCCTTCTTTTGCGGATCACATTAGATGGAACCCGATTCCACCGCACCCCATCTCTGAAGTTTGCCATTAGGAGACCGCTTTATATAATTATTATACACTAAAGCTGTTGTGGTACGTAACTTTGCATCGTTCTAGTCTTTTGAATTCGTTGAAAACCCGCTAGAAGGAAAAAAGAAAAAAAACAACTGTTCAATAATTTTATTGGTGATATATATATATATATATATATATATATATATATATTGGATATAATGAGAAGACTGTAAAACAGAACTTATCCGATTTGAAAAATAAGGAAAAAAAAAAAAAATATATATATATATAAGAAAATTTGATTTGTCCTTCAAACATCGGAATACTTCTTATAACCAGCGCAAATCCTGATTTTTTCTCCGGCACTTTTCTGACAGAAAAATGTTCGAATGAAATTAACTCAACATACAATCGCACGCACGAAGGAAAACAAACTAAAAAGACATTTAACATCCGCCTCTCGAAAAAAAAGAGAAAGTTATTTATATAAAAGAAAATGGGTACAACAGATCTCCTATAAATAATTTATAATTTACGTGAGCAACGAAAAAAAATAATACAAAAAAAAAATGAATTCAAAAATGAAATAAATAAATAAATAAAAAAGATTATTAATTTTCCCCTCAAGAACCGCGGGTAGCCTACAACCAGTAGCAAATCCTGATTTTTTCTCTGGCACTTTTCTGACAGAAAAGTGTTCAAATGAAATTAACTTAACATACGATCGCACGCACGACGGAAAACAAATTAAAACGACGCATAAAGATCCCCACCAAAAAAAAAAAAATTAAATTTATGTAAAAATGAATATTCTAAATTTCAACTGATCTGCTATAAATAATTTACGCCGACAACAAAGAGGAACAATACGAAAAATGAATTCAAAAATGAAATGAATAAATAGATAAAAACGATCACAATGTAACTTCAACTTAACAACTAGAATGTGAAATCTTACAATAAGAAAACATTTAAATATACAATAATTACAATCGCACAATGAAATCTATTTCAAAATGAATACTCTGCTCACACTAATAAACTTTTCTAAATTGCCGATATGAAATTATTAGTTCGCTATTGCTTCTGTACAGTTTATCACAGTTGACAGAGTTTTCGCTAACGGAATATTTCGCCAAGCATATTTACAAATTAAACGTACGAGCGTCATTTTATGCTGTGACAAAATGGCAATAGCGAAGTCATGGGCAGCGTGTATGTAGCTCACTTGAAGTGGTTGATGTACCTAGTTCCCGTAATACGCTTGAATCTTTTGCCTGTGTACGCTTCTGTTGTATGTGTACGAATGTTTCTCAATATACTCTTAATGCCTAACTTCGGAGAAGTCTGCCGCAGTGACAGAGTCACCGTGAATAGTGAACGCACTGGTCGTTCTACCGAAGTGGAGAAGTACTTGGTTATTTGAACGCTCCATCTGATTGGCTGTGTACGCTTTTATGTTTTTATGCTCCTTAATGCGAACGAGTAGTTACAGCGCTTGACGAACGCGCGAATAAACGGAGCAAGCTATAGCATTCAACTATTGACATACCGACAAAACCACTAGCGTCTTACATATTAAACATTTTGCGGCGACCTCTCAGGATAATTGTACCTATTTTATCAATTCTTCCGGAATTCTAGCAGAGCGTACCAAATTAACCGGTGCGGAAGGCGGTCGTAAGCTTTCTCTAAATCTATAAAGACTAAGTGTGTATATTCTTCCTCTTCTCTCTCTCTGCCTTTTCATTAACATGCGCAGTAAGAAGATTGCGTCACTTGTAACGTGGCCTCTAACGAAACCGCACTAATTGGATGTTAAACGTATGATAGGCACCTATCACTGGTTCCAGTATTTTCAGCGAGTGCGAAAGCAATCTTATAGGACGGTAGTTACTACACTCCGAAGGATCGCCTTTATATTTGAAAATCGGGATAGTGATGCTAGTCTTCCAGCGGTCGAGAATAACCCCTGCATGCACCATTGCATTAAAATAATCCGTTAACCATGCTACAGCAGTGTCTTTTGATTCGGCGATTTTCCAAGTAGCTTTTAAGGTTTTCATTTTGCTTATTGCTCTGGCAACTTCATCAGATGTTACACAAGCAATCGGTCCTAAATTTGGTTTCTCAAATGATGTTGATAAATTCATTACTCTGATCCATGAAGTATTGCTTCCAGCGTAGAACAACTTTTCCTTCATCGAGGAATCGAATACCTCTGACGTCCTTTACGTGCACATAATATGACCCCTCTTGATTACATTTCTGTCTCTTTCTCTTCTATACTTTGTATAGAATGATCAAAATTTACAACTTAATTCTAAATCGGTTCATATACGAATATAGGTTATGTGCGAACAAAGGTAAAAAAAAACAACAAAACGGGACGTGTAACCTCTTTCTTTTTGGAAGTCGGTAACAAAGCTACATTTCGATGGTAATTTTGCAAGTCGATAACATTTTAAGTGTGTCAATTGCCTCTGTTATACTAATAAAAAATAATAAAAAAGAATAATTTCACGTTTTTTGACGAATACTCAATTTATGTTTACCGACTTTCATCATTATTCACATGATACCCCTAAGTTTCTAATGGACAAAGAATGTCTATATAAATATGACTTATGCGCGAGCACACATACAAAAAAAAAATAATAATAATACGCGATGAATGTATAACTAATTTCGTTTTGGAATTCGGTAAAGATTAAAATATTACAAAAGTTACGCATATAATTCAGACATTTTTTCTAATGGGAGCCGGTCTAACGTTTTAATTAATATATGAAGTTACGGGTCCCGTTGAGCAGTGCTACCCGTAGTGCCGGTGCTCGACACGCTTACCAACGTTTATTATTAATTCATTTTTTTTTTTTTCATCCCCCAACTAATACACCCAGAAACAAAATTTTGATTCGGTCAGATATGGACAATATAAAGGAACCAATGGATGAAATAATGGATGGCGAGGGGAAGGACGAAATATAAGATGCACAATAAGGAATAGGTTGAGTTTCAGCAGACAAGAATACAAAATGAAACGTTCGACAGAAAAGAATGGACACTTAAAAAATGTGTGATTGGCGTCGCAAACCACCGCTTCATCGAGGTGGAAAGGACAATTTGTAGAGGGATTAAGGGAATAGCGAAAACGAGAGGAGCTCCCTCACCAAAACGCAAGCAAATCATACTCCAATTCCAGCAATTCTCGCTAATAACACACCGGGTTATCTCTTCGCAGATCTTATTTAGGCTATCGTTTCCTCACCAAACACTCACGCCCTGTACTCTTATTTATTCCTATCTTTCAATTTATAAAAACTGGCATTTTTCACCTAGGAAAATACCTGTTTTAGCTTTCATATTGCTCTTCGCCTTAGTTCCTTTTGGCCTTACACGACCGCAAGTAATAATCTCCCTTTTGTTTCTTTTATCTTTGTCGATCTCTGCCATTCTCCCAAAGTTTTTTTTTTTTTTTTTTACCTTCACTTTCAAACTCCCTTCCTCGAGCAATAATTCCATTTTATCATCTATCGGGCCGAATGAAATACATATCTCTAGACATTCTTGTTCCGAGTCTTTGGTTATGCCGGGCAGATGTGTTTTATGCATTTCGTATTCGTAAAGCCACTTCTGGTAGTCAAAAAGTAACCGTAGACAGTTTTTAAAATTAAGTTTTAATATATACATATATAGTGCCGGAATACTATAGTTTGCCTTATTTCTTCAACGTGATTTTTTGCACTGAGATATGTATATATTCGGTGACGCAGATTCTAAGCGATCACAAGTACAAGTCCGCGTATTTTTATTGTTTATATGTAAACATTGTACGGATTATATTAATATAGCTTAATAGTTCCTATATCTGCTAGACGTACATGGTTCTCGGCTTCGTAGCATTCCTTGTTATATTTTTATCATATGCCCACCAGTTTAAGATATCGAATTTTAATTGTAGGAGTTTTTCGACAATATGTCCTCATGTAAGCAATGTCATCATTCTGCGTGAATTTTCGATGTAGTCCGCGATCGAACTGATATTAAGACGACTAGTGGAGATTGTATACAGTTCGGTAAGAATCGAAGTGTACTAATTGTTTCTGATTCAATCGAATTTCCCTGGAATTTCTTTCGCAAATTAGTATCAGGCGTTTTCAAAATCCGCTAATGGGTCATAAGAGTGATTCGATCAGTTTGTTTTTTTCCAGACTCGCCCACCTCGTCACTAACGGCCGTGCCCAATTCGATATACACAGCTTGATGTCTAGATCCTTCGGTTTGCTTCAATTTACAGGCTACCGCTAAGTCGATAAAAGAACTTTATCACCGCTGTTAAAGTACGGAATCAGGTATGGTCTTAATTAAACCGCTGGGATGGAACATAAATGTTGCGTGTGCGCGAACAAAATGGTCAAATTTGAAATGGAAAAAAAGAGAGAATTGAAAAGCGGAGAAACATTTCTACGGAGCAACTGGAATCGTAATTGTTCCAGGGATGGCTGAAAAACCGCGACGTGCAGAGATATTTGAAGTTGCACATTCAGCCGTACGTGGAACGGGTCCGTCTAGCGAAGTTTTCGATGCGGACAGACGGATGGGGCGTTTGTCGCGCGATGAGGGCACCGAATATTCAGCGAGCATGTAACGCGAGGCGTTGTGGTCTGGCAGGAGACGGAAGCGCACTTCTTTGTTCAGGCAGCGTTAAGATAGAAGCTTAATTAAATTCCAGATTAGACTGGCCGTAATCCGGATGCCGTAGCGTCCGTCTGAAATTCGGCCGAGCTGCAACAAAATCTGCTTCGTCAACTTAACTTTCAGACCCGTTCCCGTAGAGAGCAACTCGCGTCTTTTGATGGTACGCGCTGCGGCCACCGTCTGTCCACCGAAAACCAGCAGCAACGCTAAACCACTCGCAGCCTAGCGTAAAAAATTAGCTCGGCCGTCAACTGACCGATGACGTTTTGTAAATTTCTGCGATGAAACTTTCGTCGCGCTATCCAACTTAAAGTGGAGCCCGATGAAAAGTTTCCACCTGAAATTCCAACGTGCCGACAACGTCAAAAAGCGTCCAACGAAGGCACGAAACTTTTTAACGGCGATTTAATCGAAAATACGCGCCGCCGCCGCTGCCACACGTTATACCGACATAATTCTTTTCACCGGTGCACTTCAATGTACCGGCGCTTCTCACTCTTCCGGCTCTTTTTTGTTTTCGGTTCGTTTTTTTTTCTCACATAGTTCCCCATTTCGCGTTCATACCCTTTCACGCACAGCCAGAAATCTCTTCCTCAACTCCAAATGTCGCGAGATACATCGGATGACGACGATCCTTTGCACCGTTCAATGAGGTTACCACCAATTTTCCGTATAACACGATAGTGCCAACAGAGAGTTCAGACATTCCGTCCGTTTATATAATACCCTCTCTACAATTCCTTTTCGCAGCGATACAATCTTCGCGACATGAACAGTTGTTTGAATCAGTTAATCGTGTGTTCGTTTTCGCCTTCGCAGGGATTTTACGTGACTTAGTCTTCGACTAAATCACCTGAATAAATTTTTGTTTTCTCTTCCGGTCTTATTTAAGAGACTGCTGTGCCGAAAGGGTCAGCCCTTTTCGGCGGGATCTTTTAAGCGCGAATCGTTTGGCTGGGAGCGAATTTTTAACTGGGACCTTTTAACGCTATTATCTGCAGTGATTTTCAGATGTCACCCGCTAAACGTTGTCATTTGTGTTATTACCAAATTTATATCTACATCATCCGTTCATTGCTATTAAAAAGTCCACGCAAAAAATACCGTATCTCGGTAACGATTTAGTTTTTCCGCGTATATAATATAATACATATATATATATATATATATATACAATTACAAAACACATATTTTACTATCATTTTATTGGATTATTCATTTTTTTAAAATGTTTTTAATTTCTTTTGAAATAACGAGTTCGATGTGAAATACAGACTTTTGTGACGTATGCTATAGAAATATATCTGGTAACTCATGTCCCTCATTAACACAAATGATAATATTCATGATACCTGAAAATCAACGCAGGTAATTCGTAAAAAAGGTCTCTGAGTGAAAACTATCGCTCGCTAATACTTCTACACGACCCACGCCTAAAAGATCCCGCCTAAAAGAGGGTGACGACCATGTGCCGACTACTGCACATTTATCCCGGAAAGGGGGGCTACGCGCTTTAAATATTTTCTCTTTCCAATTGAAACTGGATGCTTTTAAATCATCTTGCGCCATAGCAACAGAGCACCATCTCAGATGTATCCGTTTTCTTTTCTGAATATTGTACATTGGTCGTCGTCGAACGAATTTCTTCTATTCGCCGTTCGTTCTGGCCATCTGACTACATGACGGTTTTGTTCAATTTCTTTTGTACTTAATTTTATAGCTGTTAATTAAATACGCGATGTTTCCACATCATGCTTCCTCCGTATGTATTTTGTTTTTTACCATTCTAACTATTTTGCATTAGCGGCAATATATATAATCCTTTCCGAATTCTTCTCCCCCTTAAATATATCACGCCCCTACGGGACTGATTACCGCGCTTGTCCCACCGGTCTCTTTGTTTTTGTTCCGATCTTGTTTTACTCGTTACCTAATTAAATTGTCCGTTCGTTCATATTTCCCATTAATTTGACGCTCGTATTATTAAAAAACTAATTTTGCCCCGCTCATTGTTCCGTTGTCCTAGTTAATTCAAAGCAGTTCTTGTTCGTTCTTTGCAGTGAACAACCGAAGAATTCTTACAACGTGTCCCTCGCGGATGGGTTAAACTTATCTTCGATAGGAATCCGTACAAAAAAAACAGACTAGAAGTATTTCCTACAGAGCAACTATGCGAACTGGTCGAATTGTGCAGAGGATATCTCTGCGGGTTGAATTGATAACAATATCGAGCAGATTCACAGTTGACCATTGGGGAATTAACGAGTAGCTGCAGTATTGTCGTGCGAATGACAGGTATCCTTTTGGACTTTTACTACTCATCACTACTTTTTCTTTATCATGCGAAAACGGTACTAGCGGACATCGTAAAACATGTACTGCGCACGCGTAAACTAAGAGTTTTAGTGTATATATATATTTAACGAAATATCCAAACGGATATTAGTGGGATTTATTTTATCACATACAGCGTATTCGCAAATGAGTGCGAATGAAATCTGCACGTCCCCTCGGACTTGGAACGGAGTACGCTGTGTTTAAAACACTGTTCTGCATAAAAAGGATAGAACATATCTAGGTTAATTGTTTGGCAAATATGTAAATTTTCCAACACGGTTACATACAACCATGGGCGTCTTCAGCGGAGGCAGGGGGCAGCCGCCCCCTGGAGCCTTGAAACTTTTTAATCAATTGGCCATGATGAGTATTCATAGGCGCGTAATCATGAACAATTTGGAAGACTTTTATAATAAAGTAGTAGAACAATTTGAAAAAAAAAAACACAAAAATTATGTTTCAATTAAGAATTTATTCTTGTTTATTAAAATATTAAGCCTTTACAACTAATAAATTTTATTTTTCCTATAACTTATATCCTCTTTCTATCATCTTGCCCTCCCCTGACTTATCGCCTGGCGACGCTTTTGCATAAAACTCTATAATCACCGGAATTAAATTAACTTTTATCAGCACTTGCTCATATTTATGTGCAATAATTCAATGTTTTTTTTTCCGTATACGAACATTTTCAAATGATGTACCGAAAATAACGCGTAATGTTTTTACCATAATGGTGCAGCAAATAAACAGCTAGATTCCGACCATTCAAATTCTTTAATAACTGCAAACTCTTTAAGCGAACGCCATCAGGTATGCAAGGGACGCCCCTGTGGGATAATCTCCCATAATATTTTGAAAACTGGTTTACAATGTGATACTTTATCGTTGGTTTTTTTTTTTTTTTTTGTCATTTACAATGCAACGAACTTTCTATTGGAAGAGAAAAAAGAGAAAACGGGAGCAGACTAAGTTAAAATGTTTCGAGTGGCACTTGCGAAGTCTGAACCAAAAAAAAGGAGTGAATCGATGCGGAGAAAATGGAATGAGTGTGTCGCTTAGTTTGAAATTCAGAACGGATACGAACATCAACTTGACTATAGTGAAAATGAATAAAGGAAGTTTTTCGAAAGAAATTACAACGACAGCATTGATATAAAAGACACGTTCGGCCGACGCTGTAGGTAAAGCTTAGTGAACATAAAGAACAGCTTAGCAGAGAAGCGGGCGACTTTCACAAAGTGAACGCGCGTCCTATGTGTTACTTCGATTTCAGAACTATCAGTCGGCGGCCGCTTCAATGGAAAAATGCACTCGCAAAATTTTTATTGAAAATATTTAAATTTGAATGAGTAGTAACGCAAGGGCCCGACTTCTTCTCTAAACTCATTTTATCACCTCTTCCATTCCATTCTCACCTTTCAGAAATCAAGAAGACTCCGATCGATTTACACAACAACGTGTTGACATAATGTTCTAGCCTTCTCGCTCTTCTTCCTTTTCCCCTCGTGCAATAGTGTCGCTAATTCTTTTGACGTTTTAATCCTCATCCGCATTTGCTGCGCGGCTTAAATTTCTTTGTGTCTAGCTCAATACCAAAAAAAAAAAAAAAAAAAAAAAAAAAAACGAATTAGAAATCGATGGCAATTTTCAAATTTACTAAACCCAGCCAAATCTACATACTCTGAATAGCAAAAGAATAAAAAAAAGCAACAAACAATTAGGCTTTGTAAACTGTCCTATGTACATACCTGACAATTAAGTAATGAGACTGAGTCTATAAAACCGTATATTTAAAAATTATTCAACAACAGCATGATCGCCTTTGAAGTAGTTTCCTCGGGCATCGACACAGTGATTCCAGCAATTTTTACACGCATTGTAGCAGTTCTAGAACGCCTCAAGTGGAATATCCGATAGTACTCTCGTCGCAGTCTCTTAGATGTCGTTAACGGACTCAAAATGTGCACCTTTTATCACCTGTTTGACCTTGTGGAATAGAAAGAAGTTACATGGTAACAGATCAAGCGAATACGGAGACTGCGGCAACACTGCAATCCCTCCCCAGAGGTTCAAAACTCAGTAACACTGAACGCGCTGTGGCAAGGCACATTGTCACGATGAAGAATCTACGTTCGCGCATGTCTGGACGCACTCTGTTGACCTTTCCTCGAAGTCATCCCCTACTACATCACGGTAGTAGACCTAGATTAACAGTCTTTCCAACTGGAACAAACTCCTTATGGACCTTCCCGCGCGGCTATCAAAAAATCAGATGAGCATGGTCTTCACTTTTGACTTCCACATGCGAGCTTTTTTTGGTCTCAAGGAGCTCGAAGACAGCCGCTGTTGGCTTCGGCGCTTCGTCTAGGAGTCATACTGAAAAAACAGTTTGCAAACGTGAGATCGTTTTCTACCTGCTTCAAACAATCTTATGCGATTGACATTCAATGGTGTTTTTTCTGCTCAGATACGGTTCTTTGATACCCCATCTTTGCGCACATAGTTTTTTTCATCACAGAATCATAACTTCAAATTAACGGCTTCGAGGTTGATATTTAGTTTATTAGCTAACATTTTAACCGTTCAACGAGACTATCTTGGTGGATTAGGGTGAGGACGCGTTGCGCAGTCGCATCAGTCCGCACTTCCATCGGTCTCCCGGTTCGCACCTCGTCTTCAACACTCTCGCGGCCGTTTTTAAATTCTTCATCGCCGACAAAACATTTCTGTACGACTCATACAGTCATTACCATACACTTTTAATTATTTACCGTACGTTTTGCTCGCCGAATCGCCCAGTTTAACACTTAATCGCGACGCGTTGCTCGAAATTTCGTTTCTCTACTTTTGTGAGAAGCACCATGAAGACACTTGTATAAAACTCGACACAACTAGGAAACTAATGATCGCGCGAGGGTCGCAAACGGGTCTGTCGATAGAGGAAGGTTGCCAGATTGTTGTGTAGAAATTTTAAGGTCGCAGTGTTATCACAAGCGCAGGAAAGAAATCAGTCTCACTACTTAATTGTCAGACCTTGTATGTACAAATGAAGTTGCAAATCTCTTTGCATAGCATTTTGTACGCGGCCAAATTTAACAAATTCTCTCTATACGCGACAGCGATTATTTCCGCCGTCCAATTAGTCACTGTAGGTGTTGATTTATTATACAAACTGGTATTTAATTTTATTTGTTATCGTCTTCAATTAACTTTCGCTCCACGCCATTCAAGTACCGTTGCGCTCGCATGTTTCACCTTTCATCTCATCAGTTCGGCTTTTGTTAAACGATTTAAACGGCTCAACGCATGAAAATTCATTCAGTCTCAATTCCTTGGACAGGTTTTGATTGTAGTACCTGAAAAATTGAGCACAATGTCGAGTATATGTAGATAGAAATGTTTTGTAGGCCTAGGTACTAACTGAACCCACTAAACTTACATATTCAATGTAAAACAATAAATTATTGAAATTCAAGTAAAGCTTGTGGTCTTGATAACTATTCCCACGCAAATATTTTCCAGTAGGTAATTTAAATAGGTAATAAAATTTGAAATCCGTAACAAAACAAGTACCAGGATAAAAATTATAATTTTTGCCCTATACTCAATTCCACAAAAAAAAAAAGTAGCGGAATAAAATAGGCTTACCCTGGTAAAATACGAGTATAAATATAGTTGATTATTGCAATTCAAGTCCAAGCGTCCATCACTCTATCATTCTATGTTTCTAACAACTGCTACAAAATTCTGAATCATAAAAAAATTTTGTATTATTTTGTGAAAATTGAAAATAAATGATTACAATAAATCAAACTTACATTCGAATAAGTATGTATCTGACCATAGTCCAAGAATCAAAATAGTCGAAATACGAGTAGACCAAAAATACAGCAACTTCAAACGTCGTTTTTCAAATTTAAAATCGTCGAAATACACCGATAATACACCGTAGAGGAAACAAAAAAAATATCGTTAACAAAAGATGTTTCGTTTTCGTCCACTATGAGTAATACACAATGAACGAAAAGCCAGTACCGGTTGACGTGCGGGTGCGGAAGCGCGGTGCTCCGTAGGTAAATACAGCAGTACCGCGTTTTCATGTGATTGGTAATGTGGTCTTATTAAATTAGCGCTGATCTATTCACTTTTTATTTTGAGCACCAAGGTATGAAAATTTTGGACATTTTATAATTTTCCTAAAAGCCAATGTCGATTTAAAAAAAAAAAATAGCTTTCTAAGTGCCATAGAACGGTCTCAGCAATTTTTTTTTTTTTGATTTTTCGTCTAATAATACGAAAATTCAAATTATTTTGTTAAAAGTTTGAATTGCAAATAGCTCAAAAAGTTCAATCGCTAGAAGGGTAGTGTACGCGAGGGAAAAACTCTAAATTCAATTCTCTTTAAAATGAGACCTAGAACAATTCAGTAGAATAATTAGTTTTTGATAAACGATTAAAAAATTGAGAAAACGGCAAAAAAATTTGATTTATTGCTTTGATTTAATGCTCGTTTTGAGCCCACCGGTATGAAAATTTTGAGCGTTTTATATTTTTCTTAAATGCGACTGATGTAGAGCTGTCGATTTACAAAAATTTAGCTTTCCAAGTGCTATAGAACGGTCTCAGGACTTTTTTTTTTTTGATTTTTCGTCTATTTATTTCCATAGCGCTTTATTATATAGATATCAATTATAGTATTTTTGTTTTTTTGGTGTATTAACTTAAATATTAAGCGGTAAGTTATCTGAAATTGGAAAATTATGGTTAATTCAATTCTTTTTATAAAGAATTTTTTACCATCCTGTTTGTTAATTATAGAATACAGTATAGATTATGACAAATAGAAATATAACAAACAAATTAAGAATAAAATAAATACCGACTTAGAAACGTTTTCGGGTATAACCCATCTTCAGTTAAAATATAACTCAATGTATGTGATCAAAAACAACTTATAAATCACACTCAAATAAGTAATTTGTTATATTTGTATTTGTTATAATTTACTAAATTCTTTTTATAGTTATTAATGTGGTAACTTTCAGCGAAATTTAGTAATTCATAATTTGTTACTGTACTTTAAAGTTTGTAAATCTTTATTAATATGAAAGTGAATATTTATTATTAATAATATGATGAGCTATGATAGATTTATCAATAAAATTAATTTTTATTACGCATATACGTTTTCCGTATAATGCTGCCGCCGATATATGTATATATATATGTGTATATATTTTTGGACAATGTTAGGTTATATTTATTGCTGTAGTTTATTAATACGGTTAATGTTTATTAATTTATTGTATAGGTTGTTATTGATAGTGCATGAAATTTTAAATACTGGGATAAAAGTATTATAGTTATTTCATATATATTAGGGCTATTAAAGGTGAATTTTATCCATTTTTTATTATTGTTTTTATTAATGGGTTTTTTAAATATTTCCCTTTTTTTTTTTTTTTTTTTTTTAATATTTAATATAGAAATTATCAATTAAGCGGTGATTAAAACTATTGATTTTAGCTATTTGTTTTTTGTGATATTTAATTCATTAAGTTTATTCTATTGTAATGGTATATTATACAATCTATATAAATACGCTAAAGAAGGTGAGAGTATTCCTGTTTAATTGGGTGGTTTGAGTAGTAATTAATTGTGATATCAGGTTTCTTTTCTGTATACACACATCTAATACCTTTAAATAAATATATACATATTATATTCTAATTTATTATTAATGATTAAGATTAGACGTAGAAAATTTAATTTCTTTTTACAGAGCACAAAAGTCAATTATTGGTAAAAAATCGAAAAAATCATTCTAGTAATAGTTATTGCTGTTTATTTTAAATATTAAGTATATCAACATACCTGGATTAAAAAAATAATGTTAAATTTTTCCAAATTTTTGAAATCTATTTCGCCTTCATAAAACTGTAGTAATATTTCGGTACTTCAAAAGGAAGTTCTCAGTCCGACTAACGGCGACGGCTATATTAGTTAAAACGTAAAGCAAGAATAAAAGTCGACGTTACGTTACAGTTTTCAAAGGCTAATAATATATGAAAAAGAAAAAAGTAACTGTGATTTTACCGCACGAAATTCGTAATTCCTCGGATTTATCGTAAAAGCAATATCGCTCTCTTTTCGATAGCGAATGAAATTGCACTCGGACGAGCAATCCGGGAAGTTCAGCGTGAGAAATACCTTTGGTCGGCTGCAGCTGTTGAATTAATTTTAATATAATTTCAACCAGTTGCTAATCAGATTATTCCGTGTTGAAAAACACTTTAAATAAATTTCCAAGTGCGCGGGAAAAAAAATACTTAATGAAGTAATAGAGGACGATGTCGCCGCGTCTGAAAGAAGATTATAACGTAGTTTGCAAATGGAATTATTTATACTAAATTACCGGTTGCTTGCCAGGCAGAAAAAACAACTTCATTACCAACCGTTCGTAAGCGCGGCTCTTACAGAAACAAAAAAACGCTTCAGAGCTTAACTTGCGCAGTCCTGCTCAAAAAATAAGAACTACCTTCAAGTTCAAAAACGAAAATAAACAAAAAAAAATCGATAAGTTCCCATTTTACTTCATCTAGACCTTTCGTTTGCCCTTATGCGAACATTTTTAGCCATTTATTTAGGAAATTGTAAGAAACCGAAAGAGTCCACCGTGTGTCGACTTTGTTCAGGTAACATGTTTTCTGCGGAGCGCGCTAATCGGCTAATATTAACCTTCAACGCAAGCGGATTTTCGGCAATTTTGAGATCGGAATCTAGCGATCTAGTACTTTCTCTTTTTCGAAGCGGAAAAAAAACCTCAAAAACTAAACGATTTACCGACAGATCGAGAAAATGTTTCTAATTGCCTTTTGCCAGTCTAAATGAATTAAGTTGTTAACCGCGATTCTTTACTCTAGGGGCATGTTCGCCAACATCGCCCGGAGAGCCCATGTGAAGGGTCGTTCACATGAAGTTCCCCCGTCTACCGATCACTGATCTTTCTACACCAGAACCCCCTGACTTAACTAGCTGCAGATAAAATTACAACAATTCTGCTAGGCTGCGGACAGTGAAACCATTCGCAGACGGTTTGCAACCTCGACAACGGTGTGAATCTCTCATGTCGATATTAAAATTCAGCTCGGCTGCGTACATTATATGTGCGCTTCTGATGATAGTTCAAAAGATGAGAAAACACGCCCCATATATATGATCAAAGGCCTGTCATAACGCTGAAAAATTTAAAAAAAAATGATTAAGGGACCTGAAAAAATATGAAATAGCAACCACGATTTACCAAACTTGAATACGGTAAAATGCGGGATCCAGCGAGACCAACTCAAAGAAACCTATAGCGAATAACAAGGCTGACGAAATTTATCGCTATGAGAAAATTGACTAGTTCAAAAGCCCGAATTCGACTCAGTTGTGCAACACGTTAAGAATAACAGTCGCGATTATCAGCCTTGGCAAATAAACCGGTTTTACGTATTTACTGGTTTCGTTCTTGCGAACAAGTCATAGATGAAGCGTCCTTGTTTTAGCAATATCGCTATTTCAAATTGTTGTCACTCTGAAACTTTTTAAACTTTTCTCGACACTTCTCCGAATTGTTTTATTCCTATTTGACCCCCGCCAGCCGTCTTCGCGGTAGATTTAAATTCTTATACTTCGTCCTCCTTTCGTTAATACTCTCCTATGCCAGCTGGAATTACGGATAAAACAGTTTGAAAATTACTCGTTAAAAACTAAAAAAAAAAATTTATGTTAGTATTTCTTCTTTTGTCTCTCTTCCTGTTGACTCTATTACTTTCAGCAGTTGTCTCGCACTCTATAAGAAACCGAATAGTACTATTATATTTTGTAAACAGAGTTGTAGCCCCCATTTCAGTTGAGTTCGATTTTTCCCGTTACTTTGTTGCACATTCATCCGGCGAAGCTGAGTTAACAAATTTACTGGTGGGGGGGGGGGGCAAAAAACGTATCAATTGTAATAATTGTAAACGAAAATTGAACAATAAAACGAACTTTGTGTGACAACCAAAACCCCGGGAGCAAAAATGTAAATAAGAATTCCATTGCAATTGAAATGTGTTTTTTCATTAAATTTTTGACTAAAGAAAAGGGTAAAAATAAAACGGTTAATTTGTTTATACCCCCCCTTCATGTTGTTTCCCGCTTATCGTTTTTGTTTTCGAGTGAATGGGAATTTATTTAATTTTTCGTTATATTAAATTTCGTCGCTTTACAAATTACTATTTGAATGGCGTACATTTTCTTTACGCGTAATTATTCTATTTCACGCGAATTTAAAACGATGAAGGGCCTAAAAGAAAGAGCAAACAAATGGCAGAAAGAAAACTCGAAAATCGCGCCATTTGCCATTAATTAATCTTAAAATTCGAATATAATCGCATTAAAATCGCATCTCAAAATGAATAGCGCGAATTCGCAGTCGCAAAAAAATCTATTTTCACTACACCAGTTTTTTAAAAAAGTCTACAAGTCTGGAAAACATCGTTTTTATTTCTATACTAAATCGTTTTAGCCCACCGCATATTGAACCCAGCACACGCGCAGCTCACAGCCACGATTCCGTATATAAGGAAAACATGTAAAACATAACCGATAAGTCAAAATTTTTAACAACTAAAAAGTTTAAACCAACCCACGCAAGCCACACACCCACTATAACTATGTTCTTCGCACAGGACTGTGTGCCTGGACTGGGTTTAATATGCGGTAGTCCATTTAAATACGCGTTTTAAAGAATAAACTCTGCGTGCGCGTGTCCTGGGTTCAATATACGGCGGGCTTTTAAAACAGTTGGCGTCCCCAGGTATGATTGAGTGCAACCATTCTAACGTTCATCATTTATTCATCATCATTCGCTAGCCAAAAAAAGAAACTGTTGTTCTGGCTTTCGAATGCCAGCCGAATCGATTCTGCGCCATATTTACTTGCTGCAGTATCGATATGCGTATACACGTAACATTTAAGCCTGCCGCATATTGAACCGAGTCCACACGTATCTACCCCATAAAGTACGCGTATCGTAACGAATAAATTAAAATTTTTAACAACTAAAAAGTTTAAACCAACCCACGCAGCAATCGATACACCCTCCAAAACCCAAAACTATGTTCTTCGCACAGGTGACTCACGCGCGTGGACGTGGTTTCGGTTTAATATGCGACAGAGTTTACCATCAACATCCTAAACGCATTTGTACGTCTAGCTGGTCTCACTGTGCGAACGAATATAATCGCCGCAAACGATCAATAATAGCGGACTTCTTTACACTGTTTCTCTATTTAATCGGCTGTTTCTGAGCCATTCCTGCGCACCCGTTTAAAGACCGTTTTCCGATTCAGCGATCGATCGCGCAGATGTGCGGATTACCAGCGACGTGTCTCATTCGGCAATCCCGGTACCATCATCTTTCGAATATTACTACTACGTCGTATTCCGCCACTGCTGATGACGTATGCAAATTTTAAATGTCACATTTTTTTTCGATCGACTACAAATCGCTACGACCCCATCTTCGAATTTTCTCACACGACTACACCGACTTCTGTTCCGTGCGGCCTACAGAGTTGTATTGCGATTCTTCTCTCACGACAGCGGTCTAGTCGAAAAATGTTTTATAGTCGAGAGGAATTTGCTATGCGATGCGGATTTGTGTTCATTCGTCATTTTTGCGCATCTGAAGTCAATATTGAAAAGACGCTTTGTCACTGCCCATACATATATCGTTTTCGCTGAACAGCAGCGTTGCCCTTATACGAGACATCTTCACGCCGACTTACGTAAAAAAATTGCCACTACTAGACGGCGGCCGTCAATCGAATGTACGTCCCGTTTAATGTTCTTCGCTCTGGCCGATTCTAATTAATCAAGCGTAGAGTGCAACAGGAAAAAAGAAAGAAAGAAAAACGACGGTTATTTTCATTTTTCTCAAGCAAGGGAGCCCCGTTAATAGGCGACTATTCGGAAGTTGAGTAGGCAAAAGGGAAAAAATGAAAAAATTCCGGTAATAAATTAACCGGGATAGAGCGTCAAGAGGAAGCGAATTTATCTTGCTAATGCTCAAGATTTAAATCAGGGCAATGTATCACTTTGCTGCGACCGATATAATTGAGGCTTCGAGGAGGAGAGGTTTTTGTGTGATCGATCGTTTGCCGTGTCAGAGATGTTCTTTTGAGTAACGCTTGATTTATTATTGCCCGAATAAACGGTTGACGCTGATTTATTAACATAAATAACTGCTGACGCAAGTGAAAAACTGTTTCAATTCGTAGCTCTTATTAATTAGTCGACGATACATATCGGAATTCGTTAAATCGTCTCGTAGCATGTTCAGGCAGGTACAGGTAACTTTGTATAACTTAAAATTTTTCTCGATGCTAATTACTTTTTCGAGGACGGAAATTCACATTAATATCGGCGTGAATCAGTCGATACAGACTGATCCGTTCATTTTTTGTGGAATTACAGATTACTGCCGCCTGTTTTGCCCCGGGGCACTACTGCGCAATGCAGATTGAAGATAGCGCAGGCGTGGCGGGCTCAGTGGGACCGTTAGAAAACCGCTCCAGCGAAACGGTGTATCATATCGAGAACACGGGGAGTTGTTCGCTTTTCGGATGCGTGTCCTGACCGGTACCGGGAGAAATCTTTCCGCGTTCCTGATAAAGAAGAGTAGCCGCCATCCTGACGGATCGAGTTAACTTCACACCTTCGCAATAATATCGATGGTAAAAAGAGTTTACGAAAAATTATTATTCACGAACGACACGAGATTACACACGAATTAAACAAATGTACACATTTTAAAAGATGAGATATCGGCGGAAAAGGAGTAATTTCAGTAAAAGGACACGAGAATTGAAAAAAGGGAGGACAAGCGAAAGGTATATTAAAGACGGGACAGGGGAAGTAAGCAAAGTTAAGAAACGAGAGAACGCAACCATGAACAACTAAAGCAGGACACATATAACGGGCCATCCTCGAATTTATTTCCTCCTTCCGAGGTCCAATTCGTCGCTGCTTCACATCGTTATCTCCTCCGCATTCCTTCTATCTTCCTTTGACATCGTCATCCTTCGTATTCAATCTCATCTGCATAACCTTTCCTTCTCTCTCTTTTTTTTTTCTTTTTCGGAAAACGAAGCCGCTAACGTTTTATCCGCAGCCTCTAATCGGAGCCGTTCTATTGATCCCACCGCGTAATATTCTCTTCCCATCTAAATCCTGCCCCCCTAGCTCCAGCTACACCTTTTCTCTAACATTCGTTTTACCTTTTTCTCTTAACTCTGCACTTTTCAACACCTCGATTCTTCAACGTATCCGCGTCGATTTTTAGTTACCAAAATATCACGCGCCTTCGTTTCTCTCACTTTCCTTCACTGCATTTTTCGCATTATTTTGCATATAATTCTTATTATGTCTGCGACATAATTGAATGTGATTTTTATTTTATTCCTAAAAATCTTAAAATTTGGTCCTTCTACGTCGTATCGTGTTTTCTTTGCGTATCCTCTCATTCCTGTTCTAGAACCTTGTACAAATTCCGAATCCAGTAATCTTCTTAGCAACGCATTACACGAGGTCGTGCAGTGGCCAGAGGCCAAACAAAAGCTAATCTCTCTATCAGCGCTGATTATTATCTCACGGTGCTTACGTGTTTAATTTCGCAAACCGGCCTATATGATCCAACGCTACTAAAACACTTCGTCGCTGCTAAATACATATTCCGCCGTGGACACCTAAAATTTCGCAGGCCCTGTCAGCGGCCAATAAGTAAACATCGTTAGAATGTCCGTTACATAAACAAAAGCAAAATCCAGAAAGTGAACTGGTCGCCCCGAAAATTTGACACTATCGGAGAATATATGTTTCCAATAATGTGTCGAGCCAATTTATTCTGGTGTAGTGACGAGATGAGTGCATAATATTGGATTGAGCGGCGGGTGATATTATGAATATTATAGAGGGTTTACGGAGTCAATACTATATTGTAAAATGGACCGGAAAAAAGACGGCTAATGCAAAAGCATTCTTCTAACCGATGACGACATTTTAGAACTGACAAATCTCCAGTTGGAGTTAATTTCGTGGAGATGTCTTTTTGTTATACTCAATTGGGCTAGCGGGGAAACTTAAATTCTCCTTAAAAACTCGATCTGAAAACTATTCACTATTTGAAGCTGTCGAAACGTTTAGTATTGATACAGATTCACATTTCTGATCTCAACCAGCCGTAAAGCTGATGCAAACCAAAAGTCGATAATACACACAAATACATACATATAACCCTTGTCACACCTAGCCAATGACCGCCCCAGAATAGTTCTCTAACATACAATGTTTATTAAAAAAATTCTTCCAACTAACTACGTCATTATTTATTTATTTATTTATTTATTTATTTATTTATTTTTCAGACAGCAATTAATTATTTCTTTGCAATAATATCAAAATACTACAAACTGAATACCTACTGATGAAAAGTTTGGTTAAGTTATCGGTTATAAAATATAATTATTGCCGTGGAAAGCAAAAATTCTTTTATTTTAATAGCGATATAGAAATACTATTATTGTTATCAGTTTTCTTAGGGAATCACAGACGTTTCCATTCTGAACGTTTAACGTAACGTGTCAGATAAAAATCCGTAATTTAATTTTAATAGTTAATAATTAATAGAGTTTAAAGTAAAAAAAGTCCCATACCTTTGATAAGGTTTCATGGATTGCGTAGTTAAGCTTTTTATAAAGTACTAAGCCTAATGGATCTGATGAGAATACTGGGGCCAATTCCTTTCTCTCGGCTGCCTTTACTTTCCCACATTTCCCTGGTACCCAATTTAATTTCAGATTACCTATAAACTTGAGAGCGATTTGGATCCGGAACGAGACAAGTCCTGAACGCGTGACGTCTGATTTTGTGCCAATCACCTTAATCACTAGACTACCGCGTTGTCATTAATAGTGTTTTTAGTTATATAACGATTTAAAAGTCATCAAAAATCTATACTGGGATCAATCAGCAAGGATGAAATTGAACGTCGAGTATTCGGATACGAAATGCAGGATTGAAAGAGGCGTCAGACAGGGATGTCCCTTATCGCCAAGGTTGTTCGATATTTATTCGGAAGAAATTATGAAGGAAGCAAAGTTGGAAAACACTGGATTCACAACCTATTAATAATATTAGCTATGCAGATGATAGGGTGCTCATTGCCGGGTCAGTTGGTCAATTGCAAAGCATGCTAAATCGAATTAATAAGGCATGACGATAAACGCAGAAAAAACAAAGGTGATGAGATTCTCCAAAAATGGAAGAAAAGAAGTAAAAATTGAAATAAATGATACAGTGCTGAAACAAGTAGAAGAATTCCGATACCTGGGTGCCTTATTCAGTTCAGATGGCCGAGATAAAAAAGAAATTAGAGCAACAATAGGAATGGCCAAACAAGCATTTAATAATTTACAAGCGGTGTAATGCAATTGAAACTAAGGATCAACAACTGCTACGTGATGTCAGTGCTAAAATACGGAGCAGAAACTTGGACAGTGGATGAGGAATGCAGGAAAAAGTTAAATGCATTCGGTATGTGGACGTTACGAAGAATGATGAGAATACCATGGACGGCCAAGGTTAAAAATAAAAACGTTTTAAGCAGGTGGCAACTGACAGAATACGACATAGCAAAAAACCTAACCCAGAGAAAAAGGAAATACCTCGCGCATAAGATCCGAGAGGGAGGAATTTTTGTTACAGCGATGCAAGGGAAAATCTAAAGCAACAAGAGGAAGGAGACGAATCGAAATGATCGAAATTGACGGGAAAAAATGCAACGAACTAATTTAGATGGCAGGGAACCGCGAAATGTAGAAATGGTGTGAGCAATTCCCAGATTGGGGTTGCTACTCGATGATGATGAGTTATATAAAATTATTTGTAGAATGTCTCAGCTATGATGCTGATACCAGTGAAAAAAGGAAAACATAAAATAACCACTTGTTTTATACTTAAATAATTAAAATAAAAGTGTTTTTCGTAATTTTACATTTTAGAAACATTTCAACTCTCGGTAACAACTCAATGTCTTTACTAACATTTCGATTAAACATTCTTCGTATAGAAAAAATATTTCACATTAAAATTAAATTGTTCTAAGTCAAAACGCTCTATATAAGCGTTACAAAGGAATGTTACATAAAAACCTAACAACTTTATTACTGTTATTTTCATATTAACCCCGGCGCAGACCTCGTCGTTAATATTTACACATACATACATATACATATATGTGAAGTATTGTATCAGAGCAAGCAAGAGACGGTCTTTTCATTACAATTTTTTGTGACTTTATTCACGACAGAAAACGGTCAACAGACTCGACGGTTGCGAATGACTAGGAGGAAACTGGATTAAGGGGTGAAGGGAATCAGCTTTATACGCGAAATTTTCTAAAAATATCACCGTGAAAGGTCAAATAACGATATAATAGGAAGGAAGATCGATAAAAATAGAAATTATGAATGAAATATCCAGATGATGAAACACGAAGAAGTGGGTTATTAGCATACATGAAACGCGCGCTGTGTGTACACAGAGCTTTTCATCATGTTCATTCGCTCTCGCTCTATCGTTTGCAGCAGCCCGCTCGGCAAGATGGATTCAGGTCTGTTAACAACAACGGTTAAATTATTTTCTTTTAAATTTATTCAGCGCACACAGACACAGAGTCACACACGCGCACGCATGCACACGATACACATACGCGCCCCTGTGTGTAATGTGCTTTAATGTAAGTACTCTTAATATGTAGACGTGGACACGCGCGGCTGTATGCAGGCCGAGTAGTATCTGTTTGCAGACGGTTCGGTGTGTGTGTTAGCCGGTGTTAATAAATAGGAGAGCGGCTTTGAAAAATAATTACCGTGTTGCCAGTTTTTGGCAGACTCAGTTTGCGACCTGCGATGACACAGACGTGTGTAACGTTCGTGCCACGATCATCTTTATTTCCCTTCGCGAACTTTTAAATAAATTTAGCCGCGTCCGCCGCAGATGACGGCCATAGAGAATTTTTTATTCACATACCAACTTTCCGCGATCATTCGGTTGACGGTGTAATGTGCGGGATGTCGGCATGATATTACAGTTGACAGCTATTTCGGGAACCGCTGGCGAAAAACAGCTCTCTTTATTCTCCGTTTTGATAAACCGTTCTTCGTTTTTTCACGTACATTTCTTTCCGCCTTCTACGTTGATTGAATGTTCCACCGCGAGCCGATTAAATTAATAAAATAAAAACATATAATAAATCGCCGCTACGCTACCGGGGATAGGAAAACATGCGACCGACATTTACGAAATTATTCTTATTTTTACACGTATTTTTTTTTTTTTTTTTTTTTTTTTTAACCCCCCTTTGGGCATATCAACAAAGGATCTTCGCCCAGAAACGAAAGGAAGGAGAAGGATCAGTTAAATGTAGATTCGGTCAGCTATTGATAAGATAAAGGAACTGAGGATAGGAACAACTGAGATCGACGGAAACGATAAGATATACGAGGCACAATAAGGAGTAGGGAGTTTGAGTGACAGCAGATTGGAATACAAAGAGGTACGTTCGTTCACGAGGGATGGACATTCAAAGAAGATATGGTCAGGATCACAGACGGCTACGTCGTCAGGATGAAGAGGGCAATAAGGGGAAAGAGCGAGATGAAAACGAAAGCGTGAGGAAGGAAGAAGAGTATGATTCAGACGTAAACGGATAATAGGAACAATAACGGAGCGGTGAAGCGAAGGAAAATCGTAAAACCAAGGCCGCGTGGGAAGATTAGGTTGGATGGAAAAATAAAAGGAAGAATGATTAGAAAAGGAGGAAACGTAAAAATCTGACCAAAATCTAACATTACACGTACTCGTATTATTGTCACAGTTTCGTATTTTTTGCGTTGATCTGCTACTTTCGTTGTCAGCTCCGGTGAATTAAATCTCACCTACTTAATCGTTACGGTAGGTTTAGCATCAAACCGTTCTCGCGAGTTCTTTCGGTAAGATCTCCCCCGCGCCGGTGCTTCATTGATGTAACCTATACACTTTCTGAATAATCCGCAGGCTCCGTCGATTGCGCTTATCCCCAGCAGGTCTTATATCTATTGTAGTTTATTAGGAACACGTTGTTCTATTTTTCGATTTTTATTCGGTCAACAACAACATATGTATGCTCTGTTACTCTGAATTACTCGTTGTTGAAGTCTTAGGAAACGTTCAATTATTTTCTCTCGATCGATCGGATAGCGACTGAAAGAAGAAGTAACTAGTTGAAAAAGGTACAAAATAGAGAAATACCCGTTTGGAATATTTAGAAAGAGAGGGAAATGCCGCTACAGTCGAACTGAAGAAAACACGGTGCCTCTGCTCTCCTCCGCAGATGAAATTACGTTATGAGGTCATCAGTTAACTCGCTTAGAGCGTGATACATTATGACGTTGACGGGAGTTGTTTCTAATAGAGCATCTACACACTGTAACTGCTCTGCAGAATGAAGGTGTGTATAGAGTGACAGCCACAACACCTAGATTTTAAATTAATAGAGAGAGAAAAAAAAAGAACTTAAAACTACACGAAATAGCGCGTGTATAACAGAAGTCAAGATCGCCGTCATCTATTAGAAATACTGTAGAGTTTTACAACGCCACCGGTAACTACTGCGCAGGGTTAGGCGCATATGTTTTTCCGTTGTGACGTCATCGGAGACCATTGAGAACCGGCGCGCTAGTCGTTATTGCAGTATATTCCCCACATTGAGAAATATGCACGAGCGCTAATTCATTTTTTTTTCACTGACGCGTGGTAAATATGCTTCGTAACTTTCTTTTTTAATAACTTTTTTAATGATTTATTATTTTTTTAAAATAATATTTATTACAAGTTAATTTTTAAAACTGCATTAGCCAAACATTAATTTTGGAAACGTGTATCACTAAACCGCGTTGGTTACCAAATTACGCCAGAGAGCCGAGCTTGCTATTTTAGCTAAAACATAATTATTAAATTATCTTATATCAGATCGACTTCGGTTTCTCCGTGCACCGACCCTCTACTATACACTAAACCTTCAACTTCACGGTCTTCTTTCGGTATTTCCCTGACCGTCATCTTGTGTTGCCTGTTTTAAAACAAACCCGAAAGAGATGTCTACTTTTTTCCGACTGGGGAGTATTATTTTTTTCCGACTGGAGAGTATTATTCTTTTCCGACTAGGGATTATTATTCTTTTCCGACTGGGGAATATTATTCTTTTCCGACTGGGAGAGCATTATTCTTTTCCTGTTATCGGCGTGTATCTTGCGTCGCATTTGAGTAAAAAAATTACAAACCGAGGTGCACACACTGGGAATGAAACGTTCCACAGTGGTGTCACGACCGAATTTACATTGTTCACTTTCGGTTATTGGCTCTGTACGTAATTTTTTTTCGTTATTTCTTTCATTTCTGAGTGCCCGTAAATCGTCTTTTTTTATGTTAATTGTATTCTCCTCGTTTCCTTTCTCCTATTTCTCCTTTGTTTTTGAACTTTAAAACAGGCCTTTGCAAGGTGGACCACAATTGTCTAAAATGTTCCCGATGAGGATTCGGGAAGTACCATCGAAGAATTTACAGGGTTCTTGTAGCGATATAAAGCGGTATTCAATTTTTGAAAATTATAAAAATAATATTACAAATTAAGAAAGAAACGGTATTTTTACAAACTTCGGTTTTTAAGTGTATTTTAAAAAAATAATTATTAGGGTGTGGAAATTATGATTTAAAAGAAATATTTGAAGAAAAAAGTTATTTTTTATCTGAACTATTTTAAGAGAAAAATGTATATATATATATATATAATTTTGATTACGAAAAAATAATTTAAAATGAAACCCTACAAATTTACGGATATTTCGGAACGGACAGAATGCGCTGCTGCCTAATCAAATCGAATAAATACCTCGCAAATTTAATGATACTTTCCGAATAAAACACGCCTCCTCATCGGGTACACTTTAAACGCTTCTGGGGCACCGACGTCGATGGTAAAATTAACCGCGACGTTACTTTGTGTTCGTTTCTCTGCAGTTATTTCGTTGCGTTAGTTATTAATAGAATCGAAAATGAGACAAATAAAAAGTTTCAACATGTTTCAGAGTGTAAGTCTGAAACAGCTACAGCTCTCTCCTCGTAAACATGTCCAAGTAGTTTATCGTTAGCTGAGCTTCGGCTGAAGGTAAAAAATAAAGTTTCAATATAAACTGTTGAGTTTCAATAATCTGAAAGGACTGCGAATCTGCCGGTTTTTGATGTAAATGTTTAAAAGACTGATTTCAGAAGAAATTCTTTTCGCCTGCTGATAATTATAGTTCATGGCTGATAAATTTATAATTTTAAAATTGCAGGTGTGTAGCTTTTTAATAAGACTGCATACATTCAGCGAAACGTCATAATATTCGATTAAATAGTTTTCGGCTAAATCTTCTTTCTTTTCAATAATTAAACTCGGATTTTTGAGACAAACAAAATTTTGTAGCATAATGCGAAATATACGGCGCATTTAACCGAACTCAAAAAAAAAAAAGTTCTCATCTTCCCTAATTTTGTTTTTTTTTTCTAAAAAACCTCAATTTAGAAATATACTTTATTCGAACAATTCTTCATTGCAAATTGTGCCGATATGAAATAATTCAAACAATCAGTCGATGTCGCTGTAATAGCTTTCTTTACCTAATACGCGAAGTTGTACATTTCTCCTTTTCAGACGATGAAAATTCTATCGCGTGTACACACCACAACACGCTGATATTTAATCGTGAACGAAATTTTCGTATTGCTTGTTACTTTTTCATCTCATTATTATTATTATTATTATTATTATTAAACGGAATGTGAATAGCTAATTAAATGGCGTTGAAAAGGTAATTTTTCACGAAATGGCAATTGTCTTACATCTCTCAATTCTAAACGCAGCAGTTATTGCTACTAGCAATACATACGCACGCGTACTTCTTGTTCCTAATTTAAATCGGGCTGCGAATGTGTGTTTACTAATTTAAATATTTAGTCCGCTCTAATTGGAAGCGCAGATTTATTTTGCTAAAGACCTTAGCGAGAACGGCGCTCCGCGAGATTTACAACCGACGTGTGTCTATGTATTATTTTTGTTCACATTGTCTGATTTTCGTTTTCGATTTGTTTGATTTAACGTAACAAAATCCACTCTTCCGTTAATAATCTTTTGTCGTATTATTGCAGTTGACGGATTTTATCTGTTTCATCGAGCTGACAACACACTTTTTCCGCCGCTATGAGAGCGTATTATCGTCTACACGATTTCAGCGCACTGCTGTAATTTGCCAATTTGTGTAAATCACTGAAAAAGCATTTCGACCCGATCTTTCGTAGAGAAAAAAACAACAAAAAAAAAAAAAAAAAAAAAAAAAAAAAAAAATCCAAAAGACCAAAGCGTGAAAACAGACAAAAAACAACACACAAAAAATTCTATCGTTGATCAAATAAAGTCTGAAATTATTTTGCGTAGTCTCCAATGATTTTGCAGCTTGCACCAATAAATCGAAACCACTAAAAAATTAAAAAAATCAAAAAATCGTGTTTTATTTCTTTGCTACTCGGTTTCAGGGAGTTCAGTGAAACCTTCAAATTTCTGTTCATCAGTAATTTCCCCAAAAAAGTGGATAATTAAATAGTTTAAATAAAATAAATAATAATATTATCATCATCATCCTAGTTGCTTATCCTGAGTCGGAAGATTGCATACATTCATATTATTCGTTCCTTGGAAAGAGTTGTTATCTACTGTAGGTTTTTGCACGGCGGATTTATTGGTAGGTTCGCTGTTCAGCCGTCTCCTTCCTCTTATTGAATTTCCAGGAATTTTCCCCTGCATCGCTATCATGAAAATTCCATTTTCTCGGATCCTATGAGCTAGGTATTTCAATCTTTGATATCCTCCAGCAGTGTTCTCTTTTCTTTTCCTACTTTTGTCAATACAGCGGTGCCGTCTGTAACACCACATTTCCAAAGCGGCTATCTTCCTTTCGCAGTCTGCTCCCATTGTCCACGTTTCGCAGGCATATATTTTAATACACTCCCGACATAACATTTCATTATTTTTATAATATAATTAGGTTTAAAAGAACAAATTACATATTTTTCAAAATAATAATATAACGTAAATGATAAAAATGTCTTCTGACTCTATCGATTATGGAATTTACCCACATATGGAGAATCTACGAATATCTTCGTTTGAATAATGTATATTTTATTCTTGTATTTCTTTGTACTTCCAGTTCCTTATTTAAAGGTATTTAAACATTATCTCGTTCGACTCGGTTTATAAATACTTAACTTTATTTATTTATTTTTATAAAAAGCTGCACCACCGGATAACCTATGTTTGTGGGTTCTTTATTAAACTAGACTCTTCAGCAAATAGAACGAGTGTCGTCAGCAGAGTCTGGTTACAACGGGTGGACTCTGTTTGTGCCGATTAGTAAGATTAAATAGTAGATAATGTTACCCTAACCGACATCCTTTCAAATACTTTATCCGCATTGTTACCGGACTCCTGACTTTTATTAATCTCTGGAGAGTGCAGTCTGTCTTTTTTGTTGTTTTTTTTTTCCATTCGTTGTCAACCAGGGATATTTTTGTGTTACGTATGTAAAATGTTTAATGCAGGGACATTTTCATGACGCAATGAATAATAAATAATAAATTTTCGGAAATTACATCGCAATACTGTTTAAATTTTATTCGTAAGAATTAATGTACGATAATTGAAATTAAAATTTAGAGCTTCACTGTTAACAGTGACAATACGGGTAATGTTTTTTAATATTAACAATAATGACGTTAGCAGTGACGTAGGACAACTAGTGATTTTATTTGTGTGTCGACAAAGCTGACGACGACTGACCAAATAGTAAAACTGCAATGACGGCATTTATAAATTTTATGAAAAGTTACGAAAGATTGTGTTAACAATTTAGCCATTATATTAACGGTATACAAAATTTCCTGCAAAAGAATGACATTAAGTACACACAGTACACGGAAATTAATGATTAAATACATTACACGAGAAAATGCTATATAATTATAACAAGTGTTGTTATAAGATTCTATATGAAACATTTTGTCTTTCTTCTTGCGAAAAATTCAATATTAAAGGAACATGTAAGAGACAATTTTCCGAATAAAAAAAGTTGTTTCTTACGTGTATTTTTAATATACATATAATAAGTGTATTCCTTCACAATCCGATTATTTTATGAGTTAGATGATAGTTTTCATGTAATTTATGTAATTTAAAATGTAACCGACTAGACTGACGTATCAGAATAAAAAACATCGGCGAAAAAATGATAAGTTGTTCATAAAACTATAAACTTAATACGATGTACATTTTCATATTTTTATGTCAATTTTTTAAATGTTATTTATTATTTGTAGTTATGAAGAAAACAAAATCGTCCATTACTAACACCGCTTTTTGCAAAATCGATTTGCAAGAGTCACGATGGTCATCTAACAACCGTGCACAACGTTGTTATTATTATTAATCGTTTTATTTTGATAATGAAAATAGTAAATAATGGTAAAAACTTTTTAAGCACTCATAAATGTGCGCACGTACTTAGAGGAATGTTGAGTAAAAAGTTCATCCTAATATTTAATAGATTTCCGTTAATATAATAACTTTTTAATCGATTAATATATTTCCTAGAATCTGTAAATTAACAGGTCGTCACATCTTCCTCCGGGATTATTATTTTTTTGGTCTCTCCCAACCTTTAAAGAAATATCTCTGTATAAAAAAAGAAGTCGCGAGTCGTTCTAACTGATTCGATAATAAAAATCTTTCGCGAACGTAAAGTGCCAAGTATAAAACATTGCGCAACTTTAACAGAAATCAAATCTCGACAATCCACCGATCGTGGATCGCAGTGGACTACGGATCACTGCGTCGACGATAGCGATACACGTACAATTTTATATTACCTTCGAATAAAATCCTATTTATTCCTGTGTTAGTTATTATTGCGAATGTATTAAATTGTGTAGCAGAAAAATTGAAAAACAACTACATACTACAATTTTTTATTAATGATAACAATAATAATAATAATAATTAATAATTAATAATAAAATTTACGAGACCGTAGTGGCAAAACTAAACGATAACGTGACAACATTTAATGTGCTACCTATTTCGACCATTATTTTTCTTTTATAAGAGTGCCACTTTTATACATGGCAGAACGATTATCATTATCAAAATGTAGCAGCGAGCTGCTGGTAAGAACGAACGTTTTAATGACTAGTATAAATGCAGACGACGGAATCGGTTGTTCAACCGTTAATGATTAAATTTGCACGCTATCAGGGCGAGCGAGAGGGCGGAATTCTTCGTTTTCATTTTTTTCGGTTTTTTCCGTCCAGTACGAAAAATTTAATTTACAATTTATATTTATCGGGTGCGCGTCTGGTCATAAATTTTATCCATTTGGCCTACGTGATCTTAGCATGTACAATAAACACGCGTAAATAACAGAAATATATGTGTCAGTCCGAGTCACGTGGGATGTGTTACATCAATAAAATTCATTTAAAGGCTATAAAACATCGCCACCGCTATCGCTATTCGGTTATTAACGGCACTGGGAAGCGCGCCGCTAAATTCTACCAATACACGCGCACATGCAGAAACGTGACAGAAAACAAACGGGAAAACAAATCGTTAAAAACAACTTAAAAATTTCTCATTAATAAATATAAACGGCATTCCGTTCGCGCCGCCGTCGCAACAATTTATCGGTCAATTCAATTAACAGACTTCTGCCGAATTATGTATCATCGTGTCCCCCCACGTTCGTTTCTCATTTTGCTTTCGCTTCTTTCTTCGCTATCATCGGTTGCGCATCGAAAATAATAATCGTTCGAGCGGCTCCCGGTCGCTGCTTAAACGAACATTGTTGCGATCTTAAAGCGTATTTCTGAAGATAATCGAAATCAGAAATCGGTCGGCTATTTCGATTCGCCCGATTAAACTGTCGTTAATTTTACTGCTCGCCCACAGATGCTACTCTGTCCGCCCAGATGATAAAGCCGCTGAATTGTTTTACTTTATCGTCGTCCAGTGCTAAAAGTTCGCGCCGTTCATTTGAGGAACATAACTTTTTTCAGATTAAAACAACAAATCAAAGCCCTATTCAGAAGCGACAGTGAACGGGGTCCACCCCTATCTCAACAAACGCTAATTATTTCCTAATTACATAGCACAGAATGCGTTTTGAGTTGTTTCCCTCGTCTTTTCCTTATTTTTATTATTAATAACAAAATTAAATATAAATTTTACAATTAATTGAATAGCAATGCGTTTGCCTGAATTAAATAATAATAAGCAATAAACACGCTTATTCGCAATTTACAGATCTCCGCTAGTCGTGATGTAGATGAATTTTTAAAAGAGCTGGATCGATTTTTAAACGAAATAAATAAGAAGAACAAGAGACTGTATCACATGCGGGCATTTTATTAAAACGCTCAATCGAAAAATGTTTTAAACATTATGTCGAATCGTCGGAACATAACATTGATTAATGGAATAACTGAAGAAGAATGTAGGAAATTTAACTTGCACTCCGGATTAATGTTTGGCAACCAAAAAAATAAAAAAGGGCCGTTGATTTTGAAACGCCTGTATCGGTTTAAGTATTGACGATTGAATTGAAAGCAAATCCGATTTCGTTTTAAAAAATGCGAATATAAAACAAACACGCCATCACTGATTTTTATTTCATAATAATCAATAACAATTTTATTTAGCTTAAGTAGCAGAACGCGGTGTATTTACCCCCATACGCCAGAAATGAATGAAATGCCATCTAGAATTTATTATTTATTGTAGTAATCATTTTATTTCTAAAATGTTTACGCGTTTAATTTATATTTACAAAAATAAACATAAAATCCTTAAGCTCGCTTATACAAAATATAAATATTTTGTTAATATTCAGAATAAATCGTAATAATAGAATAACAAATAGTCGTTGCGTTGCGCGATTTCATTGCACGATCAATTTTCAAGACGTTTCACGCCAAAAAAAGAAAAAAAAAAAAAAAAAGAGAAAAGAACACAGGAAATTCACTAAAAGGTAATCTCGGTCGAAACGATGTAACCATATAGTGCTGTAGGCAGAACCAATTCTAAATCACAATGTCGTTAGGAAATAGCGAAACCCGAAAAAATTCGACCATTAAGAACCGTACATTAACTAATTATACTTATTATAGAAAGTTTTCATTCTTACAAGATATCGCCAAATTTTTACACCTCTTCTTTTTCCTCTTTTAATTGTATTCTCGATCTGGGTTAATATTTTTTGTTTTTTTTCTTATTTATTCGTATTGCATTAAACGGCAGACATCGTCGCAACAAGTAAAAGTACAATTCTTCGTATCCGGTGTCAAGAGACATGATACAACACCAGTTGAGTTAGTTTCAGGTCAGAATTATTCGGCAATCGAAACTCGACGAAATTAATTTATTACAGCGGGAGTAAGGAAACGAATTCTACGAAAATTATCAAAGAAGAATATCAAACGATACCGAAGCGGTAACTAGGGGCGTACGATATTCGCGGAAATCGAAGCGACAGTCAGGGAAACAGTTTGTCGTCGGTTAGGATATTAAATTTATTTTCTAGTGCTGCAGGATGAAACCGCGCAACGATTATTACTGAATCCCCTTTAACGTCGTCAATAATTCCCACTCGAATCCGACTTATTAACGTCCTCGCGGTCCTATAGTCAGAAATATTTAAATCCTGCAATACAAATTCGACCAGCAGCGTTGAATTTAATCACTAATTTAAACTTCTGGTTCAGCTCTTCCGATTTTATACTTCGACGTCGTTGCGAATTTCGTCGATAAATTGAATTATTGAAATTCTTCCACTCGCTTGCCTGACTTGTGGCACGACACCATTGCCCCCCTCCCCGTATTTCATGCGGTCGCAAACAAATAATAGAGAGAAAAAATGTCCGGAAGACTACTCACCATTTATTCTTATCGATGTTCTCGTATGCGATCGCGGAAATTAAAATCCGCGCAACGGAAACAAAATAACAGAAGAAGCAATTGTGAATTTTCATCAAATACCGGTTTTATTTCGAGTTCGAGTTCGAAAAGATGCAGTTCATAGAAGAAAACTTGGTTACTTGATCATTGTGCCAGACCCTGCGGGACACATATTTTCTATAATGCTTACAAAAGGATATCAGTTTTAATTGAATATGTCATTTTTTGACAGTTTGTTAACGACGCTCGACAACTGGCGGATTTCATTAATATAGCTTAAAAGCTAAATCTGTGCGAAATAGTTTGTGACGAGGTTCTGTTTACACACAATATAATTATATGGGACAGCAACGGAATACTTTCATATTTATTTTCGTTTGTCTGCATTGCGTAACGGTTTTATAAGGCTTAAATAATCTGAAATAAGTCCTAGCCGGAAAACACTTTCGCTATATCGAATTCAAACGGAAAACGTTACGTAATTATTTTCACATTAGCCCCGGGATAAAAATTACACGTGGATACGAATTTCCTATAATCCGATGCCGTCTCCAAGTCAGATTTAAATCAATGTTCGGCAATTT
Organism: Icerya purchasi; assembly: GCA_039619475.1. Lineage (NCBI taxonomy): Eukaryota > Metazoa > Arthropoda > Insecta > Hemiptera > Monophlebidae > Icerya > Icerya purchasi. Next base: position 91,661,934 of record CM077116.1, on the reverse strand, counting down.
TCACCTTTCGTCGTTATTGCCGGCCGAAGCATATATCAAAGACGTTCAAAACCAAAATAGCCGTGATTCGAATCTTTGTGTGCGTAGCAGTGTCCATGTAGGTGGCGAGTTCATAGCAGATATACACACCGATTTTTGCTTGGAGTAGTACTGAGCGACAAGCGGAAATACGTAAAAGTCCCCCTTTACACATTTAGTAACTAATAATGTACACTTTTAACTCGTCCGTTATCGTCAATTTTTCGTCTTATAAATCGGCCGCGAATACATCGCCGCCACGTGGCTCCTCCTTCTATTTCAGCTACTCTTTGCTGGTTTCTCTCGTTTCCGCAATTTCTAACTTTAACACCTTTTAGTTTTTTGCACAGGGTAAACGTCTACATGAGAAATATCAATTTTACTCGAATACGAATTTCTATGATTGGTGCTGATGGATCAGTGCGATTGATGTAATTGCGATATGGTAAATTCTCTGATAGGAAATTAACAAAGGAAATTTTTGTTAGAAAACTGCATTATGAATAGTGTATGTCTTGGTTTTGTCGTAATAACGTAGTATTGACTGCTTTAAAAATAAGTAAAAATTATATTAATTGTAGTGTAAACAAAGTTAAATCATATTTTGTTGTTACAGACTGTACTGGCATTGTGTAACATGCAAACAAATAAACCAACACATTCATAATTGTCTTTCTTATTTATTGTTTCAACACGCCTATGGATGTGATTAAGTGCACGAAAGAGGTGTAAAATTAATGCTTTTGTTACTGTTGCATTCCCCCTTATATATAATCTGCATAAGCTCATACATAGACATGAGTAATTTTAAAAGAAAATTTTGTATGTTTACCTAAAATCAAATTATATCAAATCGATGTATGTTTTATAGAATTCCACACGTGCGCAAAATAGCGCGAGCAGTGCGATATGTGTACAAGAAGAAAATTTTACAAAAAGACATAAATTTCTAATAATTTTGTTCGAGTTTTATGTTTCGCTACAAAAAAAAAGAAAAAAAAAAAAAAGAAAAAGAAAAATACATGCGCTTAGTGTGCAGATGTAACAGTAATAAATAATCCACAAATATCTCTTGCTATTGTAACAGAACGATCGTTCTTGCACTAATCAGAAGTGCAAGTTTTTATAAAATTATTTTCCTATTATCAATCAACTCCACTAATATTGGTACTGTTTTTAGCAAAGTATTATAGGTACTCACCATTGGGGTCTATGCAAAATGTACATCATCTACGTATCAATAGGAAAACATACATACATGAAACAGAACTGTACATACAACATCAACGATAATGAATAAGCTATTCATTAGCGGATGTTGCAGACAGCGATTTGATATGCTACTTCCTGATGATCGCTGTTAACTAATGTTGTCATAGTGTTCAGTACGTTCTATAATGATGTTACACATAACTTAGAGCAGTCGCAGATAAATAGGTTCAGCAAACAGCTGCGGTGGTGAAATTAAATTTGTCAGGCAAACTGTAAGATTATTCAATCGGCATTTCATTCGACTATTGGAGCGGTACTTATTGTTTAATTAGTATCAGATATGAATGCAGCCAGATGTAGGAAAATATGAGACGGTCAAGATTTCTTGACGTGAAACCTTTCGAAAATTGATGCAACAAAATGTTGATGAAGCAATAACATCGTCATCACTGCTTTTTGCATAGTTCATTTTGCAAGTTCATATACACCCCGACAAATTACGTACAGAGATTATGCATAAGCGAACATCTATATATTGCCAATTTAAAAATATTCATGAATTATAGTGGTGGTAATGTGGTTGCTGAAGCAAAGTCATTAGCACCAAGCCTAGTATATCACACATGTACTTAGGCGTCATTACAACTGCAGAAGGGTACAAAAAAGAAAAAAAAGCACAAACGTGTGATCACTATATATTTTTGCATATATATATATATAGTCTGTCAAGCGAAAAAAGTCCGTTCGAGTTCCATTGCCGAGTATGATGCTCAAAGTGGTATACTAGTAATAAGACATCTATTAACACTTGACGCGTATTTCAAAATCACCGATAAAAAAAGTGATACTGCCATATTCCGGTCATTCCTGCCCTTAACGTTCATGCGTTGTTTTTTTGTTTTTCAATCTGTTCTGATCCAGACAGACATGCTATTATCACAGGGGAATGTTATATCTGATACGTGATGGGCTGAAGGTTAATCTAAGGTACCCCGATTTAATGACATTGGTGAGTTTCAGTTGTTTTACGAACGAACTTCTTTCGCTTGACAGACTATAGTTTTCACCTTGACGATTATGGATAATGTAGAAATTGATTCGATACACCCACACACATGAGTGTGTATCTTGACAGATGCAGTTTCAGTGAAAATTTTGTATATTTTTACCTCTAGTGTAACAGTATTTTTGCTTCAAATTGAAAATACTGTACACCAGATTAAAGGTGTTGTTGGCACTGTTGTTCCAACATTCCTCTCGTGTCTGGTTGAATACTCGCATTGAAGAATAGACACTTATACCGGTGAATAAGTCTATTCATCTAGGTTCTGTTTGCATCAGACATGTATCTATGTATGCAAGCAGACAGTTCTTCAGCAGTTGTTCTTTTTATTATTTTTACACATAATAAGAAGCACACTTTGTAGAATTACACTTCTTTTAGTTCATTGCATAGCATTGGCAGACATGCACGCTAAAATACAACACAGCGGTAAATTATTATCGCGCAGTCCGGTAATAGTTGATTGCTGAAGAGCATAATTTTCTGCCAAGTTCACACATTGAAAAACATCTGCGTTATCCGAAATAGGACGAGATACGGATGCTTTACTTCGCAGGTACAAAGTGCGTAGAATTTCAATAGTACTGTGAGATCAAGATGAGCAGACAAATAAGAATTACATTAATGTATCTGCGCAAATTAGACTGGATGTAATTACAGATAAAACCGAAGTGACCGATGTAAAGCGGATCAAAATTAGTTGTGACTGGAAATTAAAATTGCATTAGAATATATGCGGTAGTGGGCACGATGTTGTGTCAAAAATTTAAATTTAAAGGGGTAATTAAAACACGTACAATTCACGTTTGTGGAAAAGCAAAGAGAATACGTACGAATAACAGATTGATATGGTTAGTTTACACACTAGAACATTCCGAGTAGACGATTAGTGAAAAAAAACGTTGATAGTAATCAAAAAAGTGATGGGAAATGGCACATGATTCGGCGGATGGTATACATGAAATCATATGAACGCCGAGAAACAATAGAGTAAGAGAAAAGAAATACTGCAATTGATCAGAATATGACTTAATTTTCATCGTCTTTAATTAGTCGCGGTCTTTTGACTCGCTACTTTCAAAAAAGTATACTCATCTACCGTTTACTACTTACGAAAAAACATTTCGTATTCTTACCGTTTAATAGAACTACCAAGCACAGATGGTAAAAGACTAGACATATGCAACCCCGTAGATGTAGATTATTAGAAAATATTCGAAACAGAAAATAAAGGAAAAATATTCCAAAAAAAAAAAAATAAAAAAAAATAACGGCAGATTGTGAATTTTTGCGATAGTTGAAATGCAAATGTTACATTTGAATAATATGGCGGCGATGTTACCGCAATCGTGTACATGCTAATATGCCATGCAAAAGTATTTTTTTAAGTTGGTCAGCACTGGTGCAGGTTTAGAGCCTCCTCCGAATTTAGCGACAGAGGGAACGATTGTTAATTTTTGTACACGATCGAAGATACTTTAATTAAACAAAAACAATATACTTTTAAAAAAAAAATACAAATAATGTAACGTTGCAATATAACGAAGACGTTAGTGCAGTAGAGAAAAATAATAATTAAAATATGAACACGTTATTCGATGATCGAAATAATGTTAGCACGCTTATACAGGATTAATCGATGTGCAGGAGAACCCGTATGTATAATTCACACAGCGATTGTAAGGAAAATGATATGTATAAAACGAAAAATAGTAGAGAAAGATGTTCCGCTAGCTTATATAATTGTAAAGTATTTAGGAGAAGAGAGAAGAAGTAAAAATCAAAGTATTAATAAAAGTACACACGAGGAAGTTTGCAGTGGCGTATATTGAAACTTAAGACGCTCGAATGTCAAACAAGAGCGCGGTAGAGATATAAATAGCATACTAGTTGTGTTTGCCTACACGTCATTTGATAGCAGAAAAGAATAGTACGGGAGAAAATAAATAACATTTTTTCCTTCAAAATAACACATTTCCTTAGTATCAAAACAAAAAGTGAGAGATAAATTTAGAAAAACGTTTTCAGGCAAAGCCCATCTTCAGCCGGAGAAGGAAAACCCAAACATAAAACCGAGAACAATAATCACGAATAAAGTTATAAGAATATGTTCGTTTGGTGCATAATCCGCGTATTTTCAGAATTTTTATAATTTCATTCGCGTGACATGCGTGTTCAGTTTTACGTTTGTGTTTTTCTTTTCTTTCCCAGTCGGAGATGGGCTTTGCCGGAAAACTTTTACCTTTTTTTTTTTTATAATAATTTTTAGTGTTATCGTTTGCTGCTTGTTTCGCTATTTGGGAAATGTCTGACTTAAAAAAAAAAAAAAGTTATTTCTAGCGAACGGATATGATTAAGAACACACCATTTTCCAGTAAATGAAATATTAATAATAATTTGCTTACACGATTAATTATTAAAATGATATCGATACGAGGTTTTTTCGATATCGTCGGAATGGGTGAAGATGATATACAGTAAAGTAAGTCCCATGGATATCCTTGACAAGGTATCATGGATTGTGAAGTTAAGCTTCTCATAATGGTACTTAAGGACTTAATGGATCTGATGAGAATACTGGGGTCAGTTCCTTTCTACTTTTGGATTATCCGCCTTTACCTCAGATGACTGATGCAAATAATATTTGACAGTCGTAGTTTACAATAGTCTGCCCGCCTGCAGTGGGCCTGTTTAACTTTGCTAGAAGCATCTCGGTAGAATGCCGATCCGTCAATAGTCTACTAACTTGAACACACACGAAACCGATCAGATGAAACATCATAAAAATATTACGACCTTTAATTAATGTTGCGCGTCGGTTGTCAAATAAAACAGTGCGTATATGACATTGCATAGTTTTCAGGCTTGAATTTGTTACAAATATATAATAGAGATGGACGACGAGATTTGGAATCGAACGGCGCTAGGATATAAGTTTCATTCTCTCTCTCACGCATTCAGTTTCGTCCTTTACTCGGGTGCTTTAAATCCGTATTGGGCAGCAGGTGCATTGAGATCTATATTGTTTTTTACCCGACTTCGAGCTTTTCAGTGGCTCTCATACACTCTCGTGATCTGATTTCATTCAGGCTCCGATGTTTATAACTATTAATTCGAACGGCAGTTAAAAAAAAAAAAATCGAAAATAACTAAAAACAATACTTCGCTGTAATTTAACTTAAAATATCGGTTCTGCGGTACCGACTGATAAGTTCTTTCGAAACTACAAGTAGTTTTTTTTTTTTTTTTTTTTTTTTTTAACTACAGTCCGAATGTTATGTGGGAATTTCCGTTTTTGAGAGTCAATATTCTGTCCAACACTACGAAACAACTGAAACCGATGTTGTAGAAGAGAAAAAAACCGGAGCAAAAAAAGAACCGAGCACATTTCGAACTTAATGAAACGTCACACAGTGTTGAAAATAGAACTAATAGCATAATGCACACTTTACGAACGACAAACAGCGAATGAACTAAATAGACGCTTCGAACTGCTCGATAGTATTACGTTAGGATAATAAAATTAGGCTCACTGCCCGTAAAATTGCAATGCTCTTCAAGAAGCGAAATTAAGACCTGATGCTAACCGGATTACACTGTTACAGGCTTATTTTTTAAAACCCGAAGAACCTATTAGCCCGCGATGAAACGTAATCATCGCTCTATTCGCTATTAGTAACGTTTCGCTAATAACACGAAATCAGGCAGTCTTTATTTGTCGAGTCGCTACATATGTTGTTCCTCTGTATGCGGGATATCCCACGAAAGCGGAGTAAAGACGAGTTCAGTAATGAATATGAAACTTCAGTTGAAATTTCTCTCCAGTTCTTAACCGCCAGATGCAGAAAATTGAAAGCAAACATTCACCTCATAGCGGTATTTCTTTGAAAATGTATCCCTCAGCGCGAGCAAATAGAACGTAAACGGGACGCGGTCGAAGTACGCGAATTCTCCGTTTTTGCATCATTTTCCTGCTTACACATTGTTTACTTTTAATTAAAGCACTAAATTCTGCGAAAGAAGATATATTGGAAAGACATGGCACGCGGAACACATAATACAAACATTGTCCAGAAAGCCAAAATAAATTCCCATCTCTGACTTTCTAGACTATTTACATATTTATTATTACCGTTAGTAGCAGCAATCCGAGCATGCTGCTTTACATCGCGTCCTCAGTTGAAGTAAATGAAAAACAACTCTGTTCGATAGCCGGCAAAAAACTAATTAACTCGCGTTTAGAATATGCGCCTAATTGTTGTTCGGCTAAGTGAAATATTCGTCCTAATTATCGAGGTGCCTGATTAGCACGGTGACCTTGTTAACGCGTCAACCGCTCGAAATGAAATACTACAGTACCTTCATTGAACATGACAGCGTCCGAATACTGAAATTGCAACCAATTTAGTTATAGCGTAATTTTTAGTAATAATTCCAAAACCTTTAAACGTTTTCCGATCATCGGATAATGCAATACAAAATCGAGTTGCTTCAAAAACAACAAATGAGGACACATAACACTGCGTTAGATCAAAATTTCAGTGCTTTCAGTTCGACACCAGGCGACAAGAAGTAATATAGCAATGAAAGTATATAAATAATCTCCTTAACGATCTCGCGTGAGAGGCATCATAAAGTGGTATGCGTCAATCGACGTGGAGCGCCACTGTCATAGCGGTACAGCATGAAATTATTACTTCCTGCAAAACGATACGAACTATACTGAACGATCAGGAACGATTTCATCGGGACGTCGAAAGGGCTTCTTCATGAACTTATTAAGCAGAAGGGCGCTGCGCCTATTTTGTCCCGCTTGAAATAAGTGCGAACCAGCGATGGCTAAGTTCGTTATTTCTCTGGATACGGATCTTGAATCGTAGGCTCGAGAACTACCTTCCGGGGATACATAATCGGTCTCGTATGGATCATCCGGTGTTTATGTATACAGACACTCAAAAGTTGGCACTATTTTGAACACTAGTTGTCGACTGGTCGGTCTCCTTCAGGGAAGAGTGATGCGCAACATAGAGTCTACCAGCAGACTCCATTAGCCTCTCCTCTTCTGCCTCACATCCGCCTCCACGAGGTGACCCGTGTTACACAAAGCAACCTGGAGGAAGACAACCAACCCCAGTGGAAATCTAGGTGCGCAAAGCAAACGAGCGATTGAAGGTCTAGGGGTTAGAAATATCAGGTATTATGAGAAACCTCTAGATGGATAGAAACAGAGATAGGTTTGCACCATCCTAAGGTATGGCAGCGAATGATTCATCTATCATGAACAACGAGGTGGCGTACCAAGCTCTAGCTGAGCTACTATCAACCACTTTCCAAATCGAACTGGGTTACTGTGCAAAGCTGTGACCCGCTCCCTCCTCTTATATGGATTACACCAAAAACGACCGCACCATGCATCGTCGATGGGCCTTAAAATATCAGGGGACCCTAGGCCGACGTACAGGAGGCGTCAGTACATGCGACTCCATTCAAAACATCAAAAACACTTAAAACATCATTGCTATTAGCAACGTATGATGTACGTTCGTTAACAATACGAGATAAACTACATCAGTTGTATGAAATTTAAAAAATAAAATGGAATATAATCAGTCTAAGTGAAACGTTCAGGTGAAGAATACTGAGTGAACACACGCTGCGTTGGAAGAGAAAAGCTCATGGAGTTGGTTTTTTTGGTACGTAAAAATATAACACAAAATTCAATCAAATTTAATGGCGTATCAGAACGTTTAGCATATTTGGTTATGGCCATTGATAAGAATACTTCATTATAAATCGTTCAGGTTTGTGCGTCTACGATATCATAATGATGGGGAAATAGTTGAAGAACTTTATAAAGACATCATTATAAGGACAACATTAGAAGAAAAACCAACGTATACAATTATCATTGGCGATTTCAATGCACAATTAGGAGTTTCCCAAGAAAGTAGTCAGTATATGGGACCTTACGGATTTGGAACACGAAATGAGAGAGGATACTTGTTAGCCGTACGTCAGAACAAATTGTACGCAGTAAATACGTATTTCGAAAAGAAGCCACAACACCGGTGGACATGGAGACAGGACCAAATGGAAATAAAGCTGAAATTGGCTATATATGTATTAACTTCAGATATCAGCGTAGTTCGCAATTACGATGTAGTAAACACGGTGAACGCAGTAAGTGACCACCGAATGATACGCTCTGTGAAATGGTAATAAATAAGAGATGATGTAAAAAGCATACATATTTCAAAAGGAGAATAACATGGCTAGTTTAAAACAACGCGCGAGAACACATACTGCAATACAGAGTAACAGCACTGATTTAAGAACAATCTGAATCAGTAAAACCGGTAAGCGCAACATAAAATGAAACATAGAGACGATTAAAAAATATAATTAAATAAGTATCCGCTATATGAAATATATCCAAAATTAGCATAGCGAAATGCAAATACAAACGGGAAGCATAGAAGAAACCGATCAGTTTACACATTTTGGTAAAGTTTTCACAACAGGAAAACAAGGGATGTAATCAGATCTCGCAAGGAAAATATCAAACGGTTGAATCGCACACCATAAAGTAAAACTCATACTTAACACTAAAATTAGTTCAGAAAAGAAAGCGAAAATATTTAACCAATGCGTGATTCCAATGCTAACGTATGCTGCGGAAACCTGAGGGCCCTTAACGAAGGAAGCCATAGAAAAATTAAGAACAACTGAAAGACGGGTGGAATGAGCTTTACTTCGCATAAAGCGACGAGATATGATTAAACCAGAATACATCCGGAGCAAAATAAAATTCGAAGATAGGGGGACGAGAGTAGCGCTGAATAAATGGACCTGGGCCGGTCACGTTGGTAGACAAATAGATGGAAGGTGGACAAAAGAGCTAATCCAATGGAAAATATATACTAGAAAATGCACATAAGGGAGACTATTCAGAAGGTGGATGGATGATATTATTGCAGCCGCGGGGAAACAATGGCTTTGTGAAGTGCAAGATGGACACCGATGGAGGAGATTAAGGGAGGCCTACATCGAATCAATGATGTAACAGGCAAAAAGGAAAAGAAGTTTTCGACGCAGTGGTAAGCGGTGTTTTTTCCCCTTTTCCCGAAACATCCGGTAGGGCACATTTATTTACTAAAAATATTAATTTATTATAATAACGGTATTAAAACCCATGCAATTAAGTATTTGGTATTACATTAATTACCAGAATACCAAATACTTAATTGGATGGGTTATATTAATACCGTTTAAGCGGTGTTAGGTATGCATGTTAGAAGGGGAAAAGGAAATTACAAAATAGGTAATGTAGTAGTATAATCATGCAGAGAGTCGTGTCTACAGAAAAAACGATATAGAGTTCCTAATTATCCTAATGTTATCATTTTTCAATTTTCTAGCTGATCTGACACATTTCTGTTCATACATACATTCTATATGAAGCACAAAAAAAAACAGTCTATTCTTCTAGCCGAAGGTCTTTATTTTAGCTTCTAACCGTGTGAACCAAGATCTGTATAACACTCATCGATTCAGTTTGTATTTACTGAGGCGGAGTTGTGGATACTTGTCTATAGACTGTAGTCACAGTTACATCATCAACTCCGCTGTTGGGTATCTGTGGATACGTATCCTTCCGGACCTACTCATCATTAGTGCGAACTGTAACTGAGTGGAGGTATTAATTTCTTTGTTTTTTTAAACGGGTAAGAAAATTACTTTATTCGCGGTAATAATAATAATAATAATAAACCTTTATTGAGGAAATTCTTAAACTATATAACAAACATGAATAGTATAAATTTGATATAGAAAAAACTAAATATTAAATTTCCTCGGCCCATGATGAGCAAAGGTTTCCTGTAATCTCTCCCATTCAATTCTATCTATGGCTACTCTTTGAAAATTTTTGTTCAATAAAAAATTACTAAAATCGTCCCTCCACCTTGTCAACTGATGCCCCCTTCTTCTTTTATAATGTGCAAGAAACCAGAAAGTGGCTCTATACGTCCATCTGTCATCCTTCATTCTTGCTACATGACCAGCCCAAGCCCATTTTTGTCTTCTAACATATCTGATTGCATCTATATTATTTTTTAATTTTTGTTTTATCAGTTTGAGTGGTACTTTATCTTTTTTCTTAATATTTAAAATAGACCGTTCAATTGTATTTTGTGTTACCTTTATTTTATTAATAATTTTTGAAGTCAGACACCAGGTTTGACTGCCGTATGTTAAACTAGGTATAATAGTCGCGTTGAAAATTATACTTTTGTGGTAATTGTTAAAAGGGCCTTTAAAAATAGATTTTAGTGCCCAATACTTGTTCCAAGCTTTCGTTATTCTAGTATTTACTTCCGTTTCAGTACGATTTTCAAAAGATAATTGCTGACCTAGGTACGTTACTTGATTTACTATTTCTATAACCATTCCATTAACTTGTACTATTTTAGCGTTTCGGTTTTCTGTAAATATTTTCGTTTTTCCGATATTTATGGAAAGCCCAGCTTTTTTCCCTACATTGTCTAATTCTGTTATCATAGTTTTTAGTTCTTCCAAGGAATTTGACAAGAGAACCACGTCATCCGCAAATCATTAAATTGGAAATTCTTTTTCCATTTATGTTTAAACCTTTGTTATCCCAGTGCAAATTCCTAAAAATATCTTCCAAAGCACAATTAAACAAAACCGGTGATAATGGGTCGCCCTGTCTAACCCCTTTCTTAATATCAAAGTACCGACCCTCTACATCTGTTAATATTCTGGCTCTAAGGTCTTTATACATATTTTTTATTAATATTATGTAATTTTCTGGAACTCCTTGACTTTTAAGTGATGCAAATAAGTACTGATGTTTTAAAGAGTCGAAAGCTTTATTATAGTCAATTAGAGCCGTATATATTTCGATTTGATATTCTATACATTTCTCAATGACTTGGTTCATGACATGTAGGTGATCTATTGTAGCGAACGACCTTCTGAAACCAGCTTGTTCTACAGGTTGTTCGACTCTTATAATAGGCTGTATTCTATTTTCTAACAACTTTGAAAACATTTTTGAAATAGTCAAACTTAAAGATATTGGACGATAGTTTTCAATTTTGTGTCGATCCCCCTTTTTAAACAACAATATTATATCAGAGTACTTCCATTTACAGGGAATAATGCCTGTTTTTAAAATTCTATTAAATAGGATCGTTAAGATTTTTATTAATTGTAAACCTCCCAATTTTATGTGTTCGTTCATTATTTTGTCGCTGCCTGGGCTTTTGTTGCGTCTCAATCTTTTTACTATCTCCTCTACTTCTTCATTCAGAAATTCTGGTTCTACTGTAGAACTAGTTTCAACAGAATTGCTTATACCGTGATCGTTATCTATGTCATTATACAAATTTTTATAATATTCAGTTATGAAGTTATTTATTTCTTTTCTGTCGCATATTTTCTCCCCTTTCAAGTTCATAAAATGAGTTTGCCCATTGTGTACCTATACTGAGTTTCTTTTTTAGCAGTTTTATATTTTTACTTCCTTCTAAAATGTTATTAATAATTTCATTTTTTTGAGCTCGGTCCCTTTCTCTTATTTTATTTCTTATAGCTCTTGACACTAAATTTAATTCAATCTTTTCTTTTGGAGACTTGTTAGCGATTTTTAAAATTTCCATTCTTCTTTTACGTAATTGGTAAATGTCGTCTACTTCGCTTATCTGTGGGATATTTCCACTTCTTTTCTTGGATGTGTTTGTGAATGTTGACGTTATTGTTTGAGATATGGCGTTATATAGTTCGTCAATCTCTTGATCTCTATTTAAGTTTATCTTTCCTGACTCTTCACTAATTATGTTTTCGTACTTTTCATAGTCTAATTCTGTATTCAAATTTTTTATGACTCTCTTATAGTATTTTTCTTTATCAATTGCAATTGTTATAATTAGCAGTCTATGATCTGTATAGAAGCTGAATTTGTTCAAACCTTTTATTTCGAAATTTATAATTGACTGATTCATGCTAGGTACTAGTATATAGTCTATTAGTGATTTATACTGTTGATTTGGAGATATCCATGACCATCTATTTCCTATTCTTTTTTTAAACAGACTATTTACTATTTTTAAATTGAATTCTTGACAGAATCTTATGAGCATCCAACCCCTCTCGTTGCGTTTCCCATAACCGTATAAACCCATTGTTTGTTTTTCACTTTTCTCTCTTTGCCCTATCTGGCTATTCCAGTCTCCCATAATTATTAAGTTGTTGATCTTTATTTTAATTGAATTTAAAATGTTTCTTAAATTTTCGTAGAAATTTTCTATTTCCCAATCTTCTGCAGCTGTAGTCGGAGCATAAACTTGAATACATGTTAGTATAACTTTATTAATTTTTATTTTTAAGATTGCTATTCTGTCGTTAATCCCCTTTGTCTCTACTACATTACTTATATATTCATTTTTAATAATAAAACCGACTCCTTTTTGTCCTGAGTTATTACCTATATAATAAAAAAGGTTCCCCTTTTGTGTGCGTATAATTTTCTCTCCAGGTCTTCTTACTTCGGACAATCCTAAAATTTTAATATTAGATTTCTGAAATGCCTCTTCTAATTCAATTAAGCTTTCTGGACTTTTAAGTGACCTTACATTCAGAGTAGCTATATGAACTTTGTGTTTTATTTTATTGTTATTACTTTTTATATTATTGGTTTGATTTAAATTGCGCTTATCTAAATTTTTAGTAGTAATTTTAAATGGCGGGAGTGATGGAGGAAAAAAGGTATACTCACCCTCGCTTACCGGCGTTTCTGGGTGAGGATTATTCGCGGTATTCTTTACCAAATATAACAATCGGATTTATTGAAAACACTATGAAATTGTTGGCCTAGTTTTGCTTTTTTTCTCTATTTTTCAGGCATACGATGGTATTTTGAATTTGAACCTGATTGTGAGTATTTCGTGTACTGCTTTATTGATCAGAGTTCATTTGTTCATTTCTAATTGCACAGTGTTTAGCACACGTTGAACCGCTTTGTAAATTAGTCACATATATGTATATATATATATATATATATATATATATATATATATATATATATATATTTGTTCGTCATTTAGAGCTTTCAAATGAATTATAATAATGGAAGTTGGCAATCACAACTGAAGCTTAATTTTAGATGGACGGTATTTTGTAATAAAAAGGAAAACACTCACAGTGCTAATTCAGAGAAATGAAATTAAATATAATGGAATATTATTAAGAAGGTTTTTGAAATGAACTTTGGTTCACACATATCACTTCACAATTTATGTTGTAATATATGTATAAATACTATGAATATGTTACTCTTGCTATAAAATACGTCGGTACGTTATTAATCTTATAATATGTTTTAGATGTGTCAGTTTGTATATTTCTTATATATCGAAATGGATGATAGCAGTAATAATTGTAACTCGTATAATATTCTAAGCTTAATGAGTCATCTTCTGACAATTTTACTACGAATAGTGCACGCCAGAATAAGAAATATATGCGAAAGAGATATGGATGAATGTCAGTTCGGCTTCAGACAAGGATACGGTACTAGGGAAGCATTGGTAGCAGTAAATATAGCTCTACAGAAATGCTACGATCAACAAAAAGATGTATTTGTATGTTTCTTGGATTACGAGAAGGCTTTTGACAGAGTCAAGCACGACCATTTAATAAGAATTTTAAAAAACAAAGGAATAAATCAATATGATATGAGAATCATCCAGAAATTGTATTGGGAACAGAGCGCCAAGATTTTAGTAGAAAACAAAATGTCAGAAAGCGTCCGTATAAATAGAGGAGTCAGACAAGGATGTATACTGTCACCGCTCCTGTTTAACCTATATGCAGACAGTATCTTTGAGCAAGCGTTATGGAATCTCAGAGCTGGGATTCAGATAAATGGAAAGTACATAAATAACATCCGCTATGCAGACGACACCGTTCTTCTGGCTGACTCTTGTAAACAGTTACAAAATATTATTAACGAAGTTAATGAAGCAGGTAAAAAATATGGACTAGGGATAAATGAAAACAAAACAAAATTTATGGTAGTCAGTCGCAAACAACATCGAAACACAACTATTCAGATTAATGGAAAAAACATCGAAGAAGTTAAACAATTTAAGTATCTAAGATGTTATATTACAGAGAAGCTTGATCCAAATACTGAAGTTAAAAAAAAATGTATATAGGCCAAAACAACGTTTGAGAAGTTTAAAAAATTGTTAACGGACCAATCACTAAGTCTCCGCATAAGACAGAACTTCATAAAATGCTATATATATATATCCGATACACTAGTGTATGGGGTCGAAACAATGACATATACCGTAAGAACACTCAAATATTTCGAAGCGTGCGAAATGTGGTTATATAGAAGAGCCTTGAAGATATCTTGGGTACAGAAAATGTCTAATGAAGAGGTGCTAAAGAGAGCTAGAACGGAAAGGAGAATAATTGAAGAAATAAAAGCAAGAAAAACTAGGTATTTTGGTCATATTATACGAGGACAAAAATATGAACTATTACGGTTGATCATTCAAGGAAAAATAGAAGGGAAACGAGGAAGAGGTCGAAGAAGAATATCATGGACCAGAAATGTCCGACAGTGGACCAAAAAATCATCAATAGGACAACTGATGCAGGCGGCAAGAAGCCATAATATATGATCGTCTACGCGTAGAACACTGCGTACGACACGTCGAAGAAGAAGATACTAGTCATTAAGTCCGTATCTAAGGGGGGTTTTTCCAGCCCCCCCCCCCCCGAAATGTCTGCGACATCATAACTGCTTGAATTAAATGGACTGAAATTTAGAATAAATTGATTTCTTTTCAATTTTTGACAAAAGAAAAGAAAATTAAAATTTTTATGAATTCTATGGAAACGGCTATTTTTTATTTATTTTTATTTTAGTGTTCAAATATTGCATATACAATAATTGACTACAAGGCTTTAGTGTATCATTTATAAGTAAATATATTTCATGATAACACACACATATATATGTATATGTGTATGTATAATTATAAAAATATTTGTATTTTAAGTAACAAATTGAAAAAGAATGAAATACATAAAAATTTATTTTCACCAAAATATAAGTACTCAAATATAATAGTAGGAAAGCACGAAATATCTATAATTATTCTATGTAAGATTTAATAATTGTATAGCACTATTCTTCCGGCAACAAAACTTTAATCCCTCTTTACACCGGTATATCGACTTAGGAGAGAACTCGTTCTGCAGAACATAATTAGTAGATTGCAACAATGGTCTGAAGGCAATTTTTTGCCAACAACAAAAACAACAGCAACCCATTTTTATGGGCGGAATAACCGCGATATCGTAAAGTAAGCTTAACTCTCAATAACAATCGGATATCATCCTGAAATATTCGAGAATGATGTTCGATAACAAACTCACCTGGGGAAAGTGAACATTAACTCACTGAAGACTAGCTGTTTGCAAAAAAAATGAAACCCGCTGCAGATATTACTTACGCTGCAAGCACACATAATCTGTGCTAATGATATATTGCACACTCTTGTACGGTCTAAAGTCAATTATGGTGCGCCAGCCTATGCTTCCGCTAGCACATCGACGCTAAAATGTTTAGATGTTATCTACCATACTGTTTTGAGATTGGCAACTGGTGCTTTCCGGACTTTCCCGATATCCAGTTTATTATGTGATACATCGGAGTGGAGACTTGCGACTGACTTATCTCCAACCGTACTGGCTTTCAGCAACTTAAAGAACAAGAAATCTATCTCTTTTCGGATAGTAGGGCCACAATAAAACATCAATCTACTGCATTATATCCACCTTAAAACAGCTAAATATCAAAATATCAATATTGGCCCGAGACGCGATTTCCGTTACACTGCCCTGGCCTCACCGAGCTCAGTTATACAGGGCTTTTAAAGTGCGGAAAACTCGCCAAAACAGCCACTAAACGACTGACATCCATCAAATGGAGCGGTACCGTTTACTGATTTTAAGCACTAAACGTAATTTTGATAATATCTGGGATAACGACAATTGATAAAATTTATCTGCAGAAAATAAGTTACGTTCCATAAAATTGTCAACAAAGCCCCGTGGCGTCCCTTTAGTCGAAAAAACAGAGAACAGGAGGTAACGTTATGCAGTGTGCAACTTGGGTATATGTACTACTCGTTTTACACATTCGTACCTACCTACTAGATAAAACTTCAGCGCTTCGATGTGATTGCCAAATAACTGTCGAACACTTACTAATGAAATGTCTAGCAGTTTGTGATTATTATCGGAATACCACTTAATTGAAATGATTTGTTGCGCGATAAAGAAACCGTCCTTAATCGTTTATTTAAACTTTTAGTGTGCTAACTTAATAAAGCTGTTATAATTTTGTAAATCTTTTTGTAAACTTGTAATTTCTTTCCATATTCTCTAGCCTTAATTGCCGTACAAGATACGTAAATAAATAAATAAATAAATAATAAAGTGTTTAGTCTCCTTCATTCTTAAGTTTATTTTAAACTAATTTATAATATGTGCAATTATATTACTATACTATTTTAATAAAATCCATAGATATTACATACTGTTTTTTTTTTAAAATTTAATTAACAAACATAAGTTTTATATAACGAATGGTTTTTTCACTGTTTATAAAAATATACATTCTAGTTGAGGCATTAATATACATATATTATGCTTTTTATAAAATTGATATTTGCCCTATAATTACAACTAATATTAAACGGGTAGTATTACGATTATATGCCTATCTTACACATTCTGTTTGTCCGAAATTACCCAGTACTTTAATTTCAAATTTTAATAGCGAATTCATTGAACCTATCGATTGCTATAAAACGACAAGTATGGAAGATCATTGGAGAGGGATACCGAAAGGTGTTCCTGAGACAATAACAACAGCAAGTAGCTGATCAGATCAAGTGGGTACCAAATACTTTTCTACACTTTAACCGAGCTAGCATGGATACGCTACTGTACACTTTTTGGTGCGAAACTACGAGTATGCTACCGCTATTTTATCACAGCGAAATGAAGCTCACACGCCCCTTATTTAAACGACGCTCGGCGAAAGCGGTACAGAAGCGGCAGCGCAGCAAACTAAAAATGATTAGATCGGTAATTTAGAAAAGCTTATTAGTCCGAGCAGACAGATTCACTCTGAGATAAATTTCTTAATGTGATTTTAATTCGAAATAATGTATTTTAATTTTCTTTTATCTTTTGATGAAGTCGCTGGAATATATATATTTCATAAATAATCAATCCTTTTTGTTTATTTATTTATTTATTTATTTCTTTAATTCATTCTGCATTATAGCTTTTTGTTCTTCCACATGAATTATCTTCTTTATCGAAATTTAAATACCAATTTTCCTTTACATAATATTAATTATATTTGAAGTCCGATTAAAGTATTGGCGAGACTTAATTATAGTGCACGTGATTGTACGTTGAGTTAATTCCATTTCAACATTTTTCTCTCTCTCTGAGGGGTATTAGAGAAAAATTCGAGATTTTTTTAAAATACTGTAACTTTTAAGAAGGAAAACGGTTATACTCCGTTTTTGTAAAAACCGAAAATCACGCTTCAGCTCAAATCAATGGTGTGATTAAAACGTGAAATTTCATGCGCGTATAAAGTATATAGCGAAGATGTCAGTAGAAAATCATTTTTAAAATTCGAAGTTTAAGGGGTGAACACATAGAGGTTAAAACTGTTTTCTGAAAAATATATAAACCGTTAGATATTTTCAGTCCAAATTGTAATTTTGCATGAAGATCCTTTACGTGATCTAATATAAGTGTGTAACATTTTTTTTAAATCCACTAAATTTAAAGGGTAGAAAAAGTAATTTCCCTGTTTTCGGCATGAAATATGAATCACACTATAATCGGAATTAAAAACTGTAAGCGTCGTGATAGCCTAGTTGCTAGAGCGCTTGACTTCCATTGCGGAGGTCACGACGGGTTCGATCCCGGGCGACGACAGAACTTATTACAAAGAATTAAATTAAAGTATTCGCTAATAATCACGTGGAAGGCAATGGCAAACATGCATATCATCATATGCGCGTTAGGTCAGTACACAGCAGGTACACACGGGACTGCACTTGTATATCGATAAATCAAACGATTACTAATCTGTTCCGAATGTAGTCTTGCGACCTGCGTTGCATATAATAATTGTTTGGTACCTCAACCTATATCGGTACAGTTAAAAAAATGTACGAATAGGTTGCGCCAACGAGCCATGTAACGTACTGCACCTAAAAAGCGAGAAGGGGTGAAAGTGGTTACAATGCTTAGTGAATCAGAGTGTCATAGGTTTTCAAAACTTGTTTCATTCCGGATCCTAGTCGCTCCCAGGTTTATACCCTAATTTGAAATCGAATGTTAGTTACACCAGAGAAATCTGGGAACGTAAAGGCAGATCCCAAGTAGAAAGAAACTGGCCTCAATTTTAGATCCACTAGTTCTAGTACATTGTGGAGGACCCCTTAACTTTACAATCTCCAACACCATGTCAAAGATGTAGGACTTACTTTATTTCTTTAAGGGGTGAAAAGGGGGTTTAAGAAAAAGTACACAACATGTAATATATTCGTTGAAAAAACAGGTCTATACCGTATTACAATTTTGCTCGGAGATTGTGTTTATATTCTGCACTAAAACACATTTCTTTTTGAAATTTCGTAAAGCATTTCGCCCTATTTTTAGCAAAAATTAATATCACGCTTTAGCCGGAAGGAATGGTACTTATAACAGAAACTTTTAAATTAATACTAGACATTAAGCTGTGTTCCATATCGATAGCGCAAGCAGTTCAGAAACTGCAACAGTTTAAAATTCATATAGCCAATTGGTAATCTCTTGAAACCGACTAGCCACATAGGTAGACAACTGTATCTCTGCCAATCAATTAATATCGTATTCTAAAAATATTTATTAGAGTGTTAAACACGATAAGAAAGAATATAAAAATCCACGTAGCTGTTTACAAGTTTTGTTATCTCACTTATTTAATTTGTTTATTAGCCGCTACAATACAGATGTTTATAAATACTACACGCTTCGTTTATCTCACTTATATTAAAGGTTAAATATTGCACAGTACATAACTTAAAGACTATAACAATTAACGAAGCTGCGGCTAATACGTTTTATATATGTAATCGAGAAATAATAATTAAAAAAAAAAAAAAATAATAACAATATTAACAGTACGATCAACGGTTTCTCATCCCAAAAAACAACAACAACAACTAAAAAAACAAAATTCTAAACCAGCGGTGCTATCATATTGCACTATCAAGAATCGAGTTTGGAGAAAGTGCGATGGGGAGTTAGATGTTAAATATTTTCGCTTCAGTATAAACTAAAGAACAGAACGGGTGGAAACCTTTTGTAAAACCTATTTTTAAATTATTACAAATAAATAAATAAATGTCCAATGTTTGCGGTTACTTTAGGCAATTATTCATTTATTTATTTATTTATTTGTAATATATTTGCAGTTTATGGTAAGTAGAAACCGTTACAATGAACTATTTTTAAGAATGAAAGAATAAACGAGACACATTGTCCCGCATCAATCAACAGAATTGTTAACCCTTTTATTTAATTTTTTTTTTTTTTTCGAATCAAATTTTGTAATCTTTTTTTCAACTGCTCATAGTTGAACCCAGTTGTTGTTTACAACTTTGCAGACTTTCCAGAGTCCGCGATGACGTTAGCTTCCAGAACTTTCCAGTTAAACGGGATTAGTAGTGGTAGCGCGAGTTGCAGCCTGAATGAAAGTTTTTCGGGACCGTAAGCCACTTTCAGAAACGACAGAAAAGCTCCCAGATTTGCGGACACAAATTTGAAAGCATAAAGCTGAACTATTATTTTAAGACATGCAGTGCCTGTTTTCGGGAAGGTTACTTGACGGTTATAAAATTGTTAAGATTTTTCAAGGAAAAAAAACTGCGTGCAATGTAACTCGCATAATTTTTTTTACGTCTAATTAAAATTTTGTCAACAGAAAGTGCCAATGCAATTGTTTAGTAGCTTTTAACGGATATTGTAAGAATTCGCGAGAGAAGGAAAAAACGAACGATTTTATATTACATTATATTCACGAGAGTGTATACACACCTTTCAGTCATTCATCGTATGAGGGAAGCTTTTAAATAATAGTCGCCAAGAGACGAGCCGGCAAAAATACTTTTCACCTTTGTTAGAATTTTGCGTTTTTATTAAATGGTGCACTTTATTCGTCCATCTCACACGGCCGTCTGAAATTTTTAATTTATAGCTGAAATAACTGTTAATACATTTCCGCCGGTTTTAACGTGAAATGACTTAATAGAAACGTATATTAATATGACGCGCCTAAGTAGTGCTCATTTGTAATACCATACCTCCTACAGCAATTCGACTCTTACAATAGTGAAATAAAGCATGTTCGAACGATTAAATATAACATGGAAATGAATTTTATGTAAGTAAGCCGATTAACTGAGCAATTAAAGCAGTTGTAACTGCGTAAATTAGCTCTAGCGAAATAAAAACGAATAATGCACACACACATAAAGTATACGTGTGTCGTCTGTGTGTTTGGAGAAGTCAAGCATGAATTATTCAAGAGGAAATTTTACATTGAGAAGAGAGAATTCTTATAAACATTAGATCTCAGAACTCTGGAGTCAATGAAAAAAGATGGCGAAAAAAAACTTTTTTATATCACCTTTTGATGCTATTAAGAAAAAGCTAAATGAACGTTGTCGGATAGTAAATATGATCCGTGTCGACTGATTAATGCTAAAACTGCGCTATTACGTAACTTTCAATAACTAAAAAAAAAAGAATATATCGGTGAGTCAGTAGGGTGCTTTCACTACATGTTCGTAATAAGAGTAATTAGCAGTTTCATTGATAAAATACGTCTCCTAATGTAATGAACTTTTCTTAATTAAATACGCCAGATGATTCGACAACTTTGTATTTCGCTTACTTGTCGATAACTACATTATAACAGCCATTTTTGGGGGCGTGGGGGGTCCTCACTTCGGATAATACTGATGAGGCAAATGTATTACGCATTAGTGTAGTACAAATTGTATGATGGTGAGGTTGAAACGACCCATCCAATAAAGTTTTTGGTGTCAGATCATCCTTAACATTGATTGCGGTAAATTAATATTAATACAAGTGTACATGTTACTTACGGAAATTAATTTCTGTAACGGTAAAATCATTAAACATTTGAAAATTCTTAGTTACTAAGTCATCTGCTGAGCACTGAAAATGGACAGCAGTGAGCTATTACATCCAGCTAAGATATGAACTTATATTAAATACAATTAGGCGAATCAGCAATTTGAAATCGGTGTAGATAGTCTTTAAAATTTCCGTGACCAGTGAGGAGTTGTACGTTAAAAAAAAAGTTTGGTATGTAATTTATATTGTTCCTACTATTTAATTAATGTTAGGGAAGAAAGTGTGTAAGTTATAACACTGTTATTACAATTACCCCACATGGTCTAACATTGCATTAGGTAATAGTCGTGGTAATAATCTTTTAAACTGCTTCACGTTAAAAGTGGTTTTATTCTCTTAAGCAAATCTACCATTTTCGTAACATGCACTATTGAAGAGTTAAGCTAGTATATAGTAATATTATTTTTAATGCAAAATAAATTTATGTGTTTACTAATTTCAAACTGCAGTGGCAGAATTCCAGCTGTAACCACTGACGCTAAATAACTTACCGTTTTATATGATTTAATTTAATGGCTAGAATTCTTTGATAACTTGCTAACATTTTTTGAAATATTTTAAGTTTAATCACATCTGCGTAAATTATGCTATTACATACATAACATGGTAGGTTTGGTAAAGTGACTGCTTTATATAAAATCATCCCATTAGTGTAATTTCAGCATTATCGTGAAAAAAATACTTTCGAAGAAGGTTATTTTTCAGGATCTTTGGCTTCCGTAACGAGACATTTGCAGTGTCGTCTTAATATAAAATTAATTGTAATTTATGTTCCAAATTTGAAGTTTATAAGTCAAGCCGTTCGTGAATTATTGATTTTTATTTGATATTTTTGTCATTTGTGTACCATCTTATAAGGATTCCGTACATTATATGTATACGGAATCCTAAAAAAGAAAAATACATATAAGGATGTAGTGAAATTTCGGAAATTTTGTTTTTGTTTTTGCTCCAGACTTTTTACATTTAAATGTTAAAGTTTAAAAATGTAAAATCACAAGTTTTCTCTTCTTATATTTTAAGGCTTTCTGAAGCTGAAAACAATTTTTCAACTTCTTCATTTTGAAATACAAGTAAGACGAGGCCATCAGGATCCGACGCAGGTTTCATGGCCGACATTATAACGAGCGGGTGACTAAAAGACTTTTTTTTTCTTTTTCTATTAATAAACGTACACGTGTGATTTCCGTTAATTTTATAAACAATATTTTTTTACATTTTCTTTTTTCTATTTTAAATTGTAATGTAATTCCCTTGAAAGGTAGAAACCGGAACAAAATTATTAAAAACAAAAAAGTTCTTTTCCCTTTTGAAAAAATGTTAAAAATAAAAAAGCATTCGAAACGGAATGAAATTTTCCTTCATGCCGAATCACATTCGATTCATTTTACAAACGAACGATTCTGGAAGTTAAATTTAAATGTGTATATTTCGTACGTACACACTACGGTAGCTTTTGTGAAGCTTTTTTTATTTTATTTTTTATAAAGTAATAATAATATTATTTTATATTTTTTGTGCGCGCCAGAGGCTTTGACCCAACCACTACAAAAGTTAAGAGGCTAAATCAAGAGACGATTAGAGATAGAGTTTAGGAAAGATTGAAGTACAGGTATTACAGCTGAGGATAAAGCAAAAATTATAAGGGGTAGGAAGAAGATCAAGTGCTTCGATTTTGGAATACAAACCAGAGCGTTCAGAAGCAATGGGGTGATTTAAGTAAACCATTTTTTGTTGGTTTTTTTCAATCGACCTAAACCGTTTTTTTTTGTCGCCTTTTCTATAATAATGTTATAATTTTTAATAAATCTAGCACAACCGATTCTGATGCTTTCATGACTGATAGGAATACTCGAACTATTTCAAAAAAAGGAATAAACTCCCACTAAAAAAAGGATAACAAACTGTACTGATAAATGTAGTTCCTCTGATCGCTGTATGTTAGTGTCACTATAGCGATTAAATTGAACTTACAGATTTATATCATCCATTCTATTATTTTCCATTTCACGTAATTAAACGAATTAAAAAAAAAGAAAAAATCACTTAAAATCATATACTGTATAATATAAAGAATCAGTTCTTTTTCATACGCCATGGCACCGGATATTACATATGAAAGATGTGATTTTAACATTTCTTTTTGAAATTAGTATAATAACAGTTTTACAAGCTGTCACTTATCGATAAGTATCTCGATTTCATTTTGAATGTTCCGGATAACTAGCTCTTTTAAATATAAACGCCTCTCGCTTGTTTAAAACATCATCACTAAATATCTTCAATTTCTTAATAACAATGGCTGTTTAAACTTTGGATGGATTCTCCCAGTTATCGCGGAGTTGGACGATGTTGACGCCGCCACCAAATGCGCTGCTTCCAATGGAACTGTATTCTCGTTCATTCCTTCCTTAGACTTAGATCACAGGAGTCATGTCACTGCCTTGGAGAAGTAGATAGCTTATAGAGATAGGCAGGATACTGGTAGACATTATGATATGGTTCAGTCTAATATGCCTCCGTTTCTCGTTGGACTCGGATGTTCCACCGTGCCTCTATTTCTAGTCCTCTTATTCGTGGGTATGTTAAGGTGGTTTGTAGATTGCGAATGGGGTGCTCCCATGTGACATTAAATTTTACGAACTCCTTTGGGTGCAACAGCAACCACATTAGGGCTCTAACTTTATTAACGACATTAATCATTTGCTATTTGGGACAGGTACGAACGCAATAGAAAAATGTTTTACGAGGGATTAATTTCATGCGGATTTTTCCCTCCATATGTTCATTATTTACTTATTTCTGGCCATACTGCAATTTTTGCTATAGTCCGTTTTGTAATTAATAATAGCGTATTAGCTAAATTTCTATAAATATTATGACGTGGCGTTTTTATGTTTCATATTTTCTTTTCCAGTATTCATCACTGTGTTATGTACTTACGTGTGTATGTGTGTGTGTATGTGTGTGTGTGTGTGTGTGTGTGTGTGTGTGTGTGTGTGTGTGTGTGTGTGTGTGTGTGTGTGTGTGTGTGTGTAACACTGCAGTTACAGCTCTGCGGAAACAATAGTAAGTAAACGGATGTAAAATCTGAAACTTTTTACACTTGTAACGAAGTGATAAAAATTGCAGTAACGGAAAAGATTTAATAATGTAAGTGACAGCGTAAAATGGAAAGTTGCCGAGCAATAAAATATACATGAACACATCTAAGAGGCGTACAGAATATAATCCATTCGTCTAGTCATCCGACTAAAGTGGGATTTGTCCGCTTGTTTTCGTAAAAAAAAATGAATTTTTAAAATTTGAATAATATTTTAACGCGCCTTTATAAATTGAAATCGATGTGCGAGTTGAACTTGACGGATTTGGTAAAATTGCTCGAATGATTTATGGAGAAAAAGGAAAAAGAAGGAGGCCCAAAACGAAATAATTCTTATTTGCAGGGAGGGCAAAGGGATGAAATATTAGCAATTTTATTCGAAGATGAATTCGAAGGACGCGCGCTAAATTTAAAATTTATCGCAGACAAGAACTTACTTAATTCTAATAATTATCGAAATGTAGGAAAGTGTAGATTTTAGATTAAACTGTACAAAGAGCAAATAGGGGTGCGCGCAAATATCCGCATAAAATGCAATGATGAAGAAGAAGAATTTAATCGGCGAAATATTAAATATTCATAAGTTGGGGTCGAAGGTTGTTCGAAGTAGACAAATGTGATTGTCGAAAATATTACAAATACAATAATAAATATAATTTTAAACTTTCGGGGTTCCCTAATACAACCCCGCGTTAACATTTTCGGTAAAACCCACATCGGACATATTATCTGTTAACATTTCGAACAGATAAGCACTGTACATCGGAACAGCAATGAAACGAATGCTGATAGGTAAAGTAAAGTAAGTCCCATACCCTTATTTCATAATGAAGCCTAATGGATCTGATGAGAAAACCTAAACACTCCGAGCTAGCGCTATTCGCTGATGACACAGCCATTTACTGCGCTTCTTTTAGAGTCGACACAATTAAACGTAGATTATCAGAAAGTTTTTTAAAAATAAAAAAGTACCTTACAAAGTGGAAAGTTAAAGTGAATGATGCAAAAACGCAGGCTATCCTATTTACAAAAAGAAGGCCCGCTTTTTCCCCGGAATTAAACCTGGGAAATCAAGTCTGCCCTTTTAAAAATGAAGTTAAATATCTGGGGGTCATCCTAGATCGGCGGCTAACTTTCAACAAACACGTTGATCACGCTATAAATAAAGCGCATGCAAGAAATTTTATGTTGAGGCACATCTTCAACAAAAAATGCAAATTAACAACAGAAAATAAATTACTTCTATACAAAGCTATCATTAGGCCTGTGCTCCTTTACAGCTCGCCAATGTGGTCTAATGTCTCGAGATCTACATTTCAAAAAGTACAGCGTGGGTGAAAAAAAAAAAAAAATAAAAAAAAAAAAATTCCAAAATAAATGCTGCAGAATTATTCTAAGCGCTCCGGCGTATACTAACATAAATAGTATGCACGCTGTATTAAAACTGCCCTTTATTGTAAACGTAATCCGTACGCAAGCTAAGAAATTCTTTGATGATTGCTCTACTAGTGATCACGTGTTTGTTAAAAGAATAGGAGACTACACGAGAACCTCTTTGCAGCTAAAATATAAAAAGTACAAACACAAACGCATTAAACATATGCTATTTTAATCCTATAGTGCACCGATCCGTCCGCAAGCGTTAAACAAGGTGTTGAAGCACACACACGCAATGACACTCCAATAACCATCATACTTCTACTTTTTTTTTACAACTTACACTTTATTTATTTTTTCCGAAGCTAGGTTTTTTGTTGGTTTTTTTTTCCTAATATTATAACAAATGTAAAGTTTTTCTTTTTTCATATTGTAATTTAAGCATAAATGTATTTTTGATGCACGCTGGCGAGGGTAAATTGCTCGATACGCGTAAAATTTAAAATGTTTAAACGTACTGTTATTTTCTTTGTTTTGTAAATTTAGTAAATAAACTTTATTCAATCAATCAAAATGAGAATACTGGGGCCAGTTCCTTTCTACTTAGGATCTACCTTTACTTTCCTAGATTTCTCTGGTACCGAATTATTTCAGACTGGGTAACCACCTGGGGTTGAAAAGAGTACAGTATCTTAAAAGCGTTGCTTACATTGCAATGATAGATTCATATCTTGATAAAAATAAGCCGATTGAAGTCATGATGTTTCTACCGTTCCTCAGAAAATCGACACGTTTAAATTAGATCTAATTCTTTTAAGGTTTATCAAAACAATGCAAGTCGCAGTCGAATTTTATCTAATCGCCATTCATTTTTAGCCTGAAAAGTCGATCTCAAAGATTCGACTCTCTTCACAGGTTGACTCTGATGACTCTAAGGTCAACGCGAGTTGACTCCGAATTAAGAGTCGTCCATCCGTAAATGAAACTAACATTTCTTCGTGATACAAAAAGACGTTCATCATGCCGGATTTGAAAATCCTCTTTTTGAGGATGAATTGTCTTCAGGAAACAGCTTGTAAACGGTTTAAAAACTCTCGATAAATATTACAACTGCATGGAAAATTAAGATGTTGGTCCGCATGAAGGTTCGATGATTAAAGATAATAAAGCAGCAGGTTCGTAACCTAAAAACATATCTGATATATTTCATTGCCGAGGTAAAATTATCTTTAACATGTTCATATTAATTTATAATTTTCATTATTCATTTTTTGAAACACATCTTTCATTTTACTCCTTTATATATTCGATTAATGATAAAATTTAAAAAATGAAAAATAAAGATTCACACTTTGCTACTTAATGATAAGTTATTAGTGTTAATTTAAAATTTTTGATATATTGTAAAAGCAACAATATGTTGTTTTTTTTTTTGTTTTTTGTACGAAATCAACATCAGCCATTTATAATTATGCGACAAAATATAAACTTATCTGTGTTGCTATCTATTGCTTAATTTTATAATTGCGTATACAAAGATGAACAAAAACGAAGAATGTATTTAAGAAACCGAATTAGACACACTAGTACGAAAACATGTAAAGGACAGATTACACTTTGCACTATCAGTTTACTGCCGTTATTTATCCTACGCTGATTTTCGTAATGAAAATGTTGCTGAGTGTTTGGATTTTTTCAGTTACAAATTTTGAAATTTCAGCTCATCTTTCTGTTAAAAAAATTTTTTCCGTATCGTAATTAATTTTTGCGATTGAAAACTGGACGATGTAAGTAATGATTTTTTTTTTTTAAAAAAGAAATATATTAACAAATGTAATATCCACTAATTAAATCAACACAAATGTATTTCAGTTCGACGGCGACGTATTTAAAAATAGAGTAAAATTTGGATGTTCATCTTATATATCAATACGAACTGGAGCGGCTTCTTTATTAAACCTTGGTTGATGGCGCTGTTGCTCCTAATTAGCGTACCCCCCCGCCAAAAAAAAAAAATTTAAACTATTTTATTTTGTTACGAGAAATTGTACTTTTGGCACTATCTTTAGATTATTAAGAGAGAATTGAAAGCATACGTAATTTCGGGTAGATTTTGTATGTTTTTTTTTTTTTTTTTGGTTTTTTCTTTTTGGCACTTTAACTAAGGGTAATGGGGCGGCTGATTTTTTGGCTCTAGTTGCCTGTTTCTTCCCGCTTCTTTTCTTAAAAAAAAAGTGTCCATCTTTTAATCTTCTTCCGCTTGTGAAAATTACCATTTCAGATTTTGGTCGGATGTATCCCGTTTTCTAATAATTATTCATTTTTTATCCGATCAAACTTTTTTTCCTCTTTAAATGGTTCCTTTTATTTTCTTGCTGTTGTCTCCATTATTCGCTTGCGCTTTTAACAATATTCCATCATCTTCCTTCCGTTTTCGCTTTTCGCTTCCTTCCCCCATTGTCCTCTCTATTCAAATGATGTTTGTAACGCGGATCATATATTCTTGGAGTGTTTTTGTTTCTTTCTTTGAAGCGCTATGCTCTGTACCCCAGTTTGCTGAGGTTAGCTTGTCCCTTACAGCGCGCTGTCCTTTTGCTTCTCCACATAATATTCCTATATATCTCGATTACTTTTTATTAACAATCTGTTTCTGCGCTCTGATTGGCAAGCGTAAAAAAGTAAAAAAAAATACCAAAAAAAAACCAACTTTGCCCGAAATCTCAACGGAAGGGAGAACATCAACTAAATAGAAATTCGGTCGGAGGTTGACGAAATGAAAAAATGAAGAAGGAGAATGATGGATAAAAGCTCTTGATTCCTTTTTGTAAGAGTCTACTTTACCTCTATTCAATGCCCATGTTGATGAGTCCATTAAAAAAAAAAAAAAAAAAAAAAAAAAAAATGGGTAGGATAAAAGAAACACTGTACGGTCGTATTTCGTACGTTTAAGGTCACTAGATGGCGGTAAATATTTACTTTTTGTCGTTCCTTTCGGGGGCTCGTCAACTATGCTTAACCGAATGCAGCCCGATTTTGAGTATATGTAAGTGTTTACAGCATTGGTAATCGAATGGAAAAATTTCAACTGTGCAAATCCATCAGTTGACTGTTTAATGATTTCTTTATTATGGCGATAAAATTTAATCCTATTACGAAAAAAGAAATATTCCGAAAATATTACACTCTCAAATGCCGTTATTTATAATGCAGCTTAAAATAAAAAGGTCCACACACAAATTATTAAAATACAAAGCAATTTATAATAGAAAATTTTCTGTTAAAACTATTGTTTCACAGAGACATAACCTTTTATTTTTCTTCATTCGTTTATTATATTATATTGAAAAATAATTTCGATTTAATTCTTCAAAGTATTTTAAATTTAAAAGTACAGAGCTCCTTGCACATGACAATAGTAAAAAAATTGAGTGAAATTTGATTATACCAACAATAGTTATAAATTGGCGCTGAAAAATTTAATTGTACACTACTGCTTTGTTTGAAATATAAAGGTATTGAAAAATGGAACTTTTTTTTACATGCGCTGTAGTTCAGTTGTGTTTAATTACTAACCGTGTAAACTTATACTCAAAATTGGGCTACAATAGCACCAACTATGGATATTAAAAACGGGTCGGGTGATATTTTTGTATATTTTCAGTGTGCTACAGTAAGATACGAACCCGGGTCTTACCCGAACGAAATATCGCTGTCCAACGGCATACGGTAGTCGGCTATTTATTTTCTTAATTCGGTAAAATTAGCTAACACCGACATTCAGGGATGATGTATGGGGGGGGGGGGTCTAAAAATGTGTGTAGTCCGATTCTAAGGCAATCGGCATTCGGCCGGCAGAAATACACTTGTGCTGAGCAGTGGGTGTACTATACACCACGAGTAAAAACAATTGCATTTCGAATTAATTTTGTAATTCCCGAAGAAAAAACTGAAGGTAATATTTATTCTTGTTTCAAACAGTAATTTTACAGTCGATAATTTCATTTATGTTCTGCGGTGTAGTCGTTAATTTAAAATTTCCGTTGTAGCATACACGTGTTCTAGTTACATATAGCAACGAATCGTCTTACACCAGCATAAAATTATGTCTAGTCTCAATCGTTAAGGTTTTTTATATAAATTGTTTCATCGCAAATAGTTTTTTTCCAGTCAATATCTGAATAAATAATTATCGAGAAACACGCGAGTTATATTTTTATTGTCTGTTCGCGAAATAGGTACGCGCATTTTCGCAAGAAACACTCTAACCACGTCTGTGTAGAAAAAAGATATGCGTAATATTGTTGTATTTAAAAGTTTCCTGTTATGCAGCCCGTCTCGTGATAATTCAGAATAGGAACTGCGAATAAGCGATTTGTTTCACACGAATTCCTGTTTTTTTTGTTATACATACAAATATATTTCAGTACAATTTTATTACAGGAAATCAATTAGCACTACTTTTGAAACGCTGTTACAACTTAATCTAATTCGTAACATGAACAGATCAGAAACTATGTACAATTACATAACTCTTAATATTATATAGGTATATAAATAGTCATATGCGCATGTAAGTACCCACACGCACGCACACCAAGTATATGCACATACGCACAAAATATAGAATAAACTAAGAGTTGACCAGCTTATAAGGGTTTGCGTGCTTCAGGCGCCTTAAGTCATCATCAGAAAGTAGTAGAGGGAAAATGTGACTATAAGGACAAAGGATGCCGCCACCGCTAATTAAGGCCTTCCAGAGCCGTTTCCGGAGCGTCTCGGACCGCGGAACCGCATTCCATTTGATTGTCGATCCCTTAATTACCGCACACACATGTAAATGTACGTGTATATACGTCTGCACACACATGTAAAAATCACCATCATCATCACCATCGCGGTAAATTCGTACGCGTGCCATCGCAAGTGACCTTGTACCTGTCAATCAATTGGTCGATGCATGCCTTTGCTTGTACGTAAATTACCGTTATTCGGTAGCGACTGGTTTTGGAGGATTACGCACACACACACAATGATGTATATACGGTTACGAGCGTTCGTAACATATGTAAAATTAGTTATTATCATTATTGATTTTCGTTGTTATCAATATTATCAGTGGTCAGTCTGCAGGAATCGCGGTAAAATACAGGTTTTCACCGTTCCGGTATTTCTAGGAATCGCGAAGATTTTCGTTCGGTCAGTTGCGTAAAACTTTTCTTTGTCCGATACATTATGTACGGGGGGTAAGTCTCTATCTCACACATCGCAAAAGCGAAAATGCTTCTCTCATAGCGCTACACGTAAATGCTAACGCAACCGTTGAAACCGGATCTTAACATTCTTATACTTTCTATACTAGTATGAATTTTCAAAATAAATACAAGTATATTTTATTTTTTACAGCTCTAAAAAATTCTCCGTCATTACCAGTACATCGTAAATTTATAAATCTTTTCGTAATTCTTCTTTTTTATTATTTATTTATTTACCTCCGAACACATAACTATCGTGAACAATAACGATACAAAGTATACGTCGCTGCTACCACATTATTTATTTTTTAATAACTGATTTGCATTCCTGCTTTAATTTTTTTTACATTTGTAAATTTTCTATCGCACGTATATGTTCGAAATATGTAGAGCCATCTATGAGCAGTCTACAACATTATTGAGAAAAGGTGTAGAAACATATCGGTACGATATTGTTGGAGGATCTATGTGTGTGTGCGTACATGTAAATGGTCAAAGTGTTAATTCATAGTAGCATTTGTACCACGATAACCGGTACATGTCAGGGATAGCATGTATGTATTCTGTTATAACAGGACTTTACAGCGGAGACTGTTATGAATATCCGTAAATATCCATTGTCATTATGAAAAATTAGTTTAAGACCGTTAAAATACTTTACACAGATACCAGAATATGTATTTACACATTCGATACCTGCGATAAAACAACTGACAAAAATGCCGTTCGGCTAATGAACCACGCAGGCTAGCGATATATTGCGGAAATCACCGTTTAAAATCAACCTTTTAAATGTCACGATGGATAATTAATTAAGCAACCGCAACATTGTGTTGAACCGCGAAATGGGAAAAGCGGTAAAAACATACCTAATGAGGTGACCAAATCACTACCGTTGAAATGCCCACTACCAGCAATAGAAATATGGGAACGTGCTAGCTGTCCAAATACTCGAAAATGTTCGAATAAATGACATTTCAACAATGTATCTAAATCTACCATTGAAAACCTCTTTAGTTTAAACACATAATAATAATAATAATAATAATGAAATCGCGGAGATGAAGGTATAGAGCATTTGAGAATTTGAGCATGACGATCAGTTGAAAACTTAAAGTCTTCAAGTGTTCATCATTTTGCTTCTCTCAGAGTATTTAAAATTTTCAAAGTTTTTTTTTTATATTTTCCATTCTGGTCATCAATCAACATATTTATTTCGGTAAGCAATATAACACATTTATATTTTATTTAACTATTCTTTTAAATTGCTTCATTCTTATGTACATGCATGTAATTATTCTTTGGAATTATTCCATTCATTTTTGTTTAGTCCTTCAGATAAATTTTACGCACTTCGAAATTTAGCGTGATTTATTCATTTCTTATTTTTTGATATAAGATTATAATTATTCTTTTGAATTATTCCATTTATTCATCATTTTAATAAGTTTTAGAATTCACAAAAATGATTCAGATATTTCATTACGCATTACGAAAATTTTTTATTTCTCAAATATTCCAAAAGATTTCTCTTACCTTACATTATTCACTGTTTAATGCAGTACACTGCTCAATGTCTGTTTTTTTTTTTGTTTTTTTTTTTTTCATTCAATACTCGTAAAATTTTGCTTTTCTTTTCTTAGACCCCATAACATATTTTTAATTACATAATAGATTTTACAGACGTATATAGCGGAGAATTTTGCAAAGACGAGTACGGTATTAATTTTAATATATATATACAGGTATTATTTACTTTACTTGATTGATTCATATAATAAAATGGATTTTTCATGTCAAAAATATTAGAATTGGAACATATCTATTTTCTTACGTCTTATAATATCTCTCGAAATTGGATTTAATTATTTCTATTTTCACAAATTAGTGATAGATATGCTAAAAGGAACAAATACTCTTTACTAATTTTTCATGATATTTTTTCTCATGATTTAAAAAAACGTAAATCTAATAATATAAAATTATATAAGGATACACCCAACATATTTCTTCCTCAAACTAGTTAATAGCTTTTTTATTTATTACTATTAATATTTAAATTTAGAAGTTGTGATGTAAAATACTATGTTAATTCTCCATATAAATATATTTTTATGTAGTATATCCTGATATACCATTGACGATTGTTTTTTCAATTAACAAAAACGGGGGAGCTGTACATTTTTGAACAGAATATCACCGATTCCGAAAAAGGGGAAATATATATCGGTAAGTAAACGTTCTCATTTTTTTATTTTTCCTCAACTGTTATTCAGAAAGATTCTTTCAGTATTATTAATTCAAACACTTTTCATTCCACATTATTTAAAGTATATATTCACAGATTTTATATTATACACCATTTACTCATATTTCTCAATATTCTCACTAAATTTTTACTTATTACCCTATTCCTCAGATGATATATTTAGGATTGAACTATAATTCACATATTATT
This sequence comes from Icerya purchasi, assembly GCA_039619475.1. Classification (NCBI taxonomy): domain Eukaryota; kingdom Metazoa; phylum Arthropoda; class Insecta; order Hemiptera; family Monophlebidae; genus Icerya; species Icerya purchasi. The sequence goes on along the minus strand of CM077116.1, from coordinate 91,628,110 downwards.
CATGTATTATTTGTATGTTACTTTTTATTGAATGATTTACCATGCAATTCATCAAAAAGAAAATTGTTTTTCGTATATTATTATTGAAATTTAAAAAAAAGAGATTATTACCCCATATGGGGTTATTTAGAAACTATTAGAAATTTTTAATTTACAGTCCACACACACGAAAATTATTTAGAAACTATTAGAAATTTTTAATTTACATTCCACACACATGGAAATTATTTTGAAACTGATAAAAATTGAATTATTATTTTACCCATCTACACATGTATGTAATTATTTTGAAATGGATAGAAACATTTATACTTTCGTAACATTATTATTTTAATTTTTGCTATATTCCGATGTTGAATTATTCCACATATTTTGAAGCTATTGAACATTTTTATTTAAACATTTATACGCAAAGTTATTTATTTTGAATATGATAGATATTTTATTGTGTTATTTTTTCTTTTTTTTCATTATACTAATCTTATCTTTTAATTTGTTTCTTTAACTGGAATTATTGATCGGACATGGAGCAGTTTTAAAACGATTTAACCACCAGAAAAATACTGAAAAAAGCCATTGAAGAATTCAATTTTCCAGATCTTTTCTATTTTCAGTAAGTACTTGAAATATTTTATACTTATACATAGCATATATCACATTTGAAGTCTACAAAAAAAAAAAAAAAAAAAAAAAACAATCAGTAATTATTATTTTCGTGCTTTTTCCATTACATTTTCATAAAGAAAAAAATATTTACGAACCATTTCATTTTATGTTTCTGTTTTAATGTATATTACACACTTCATTCAATACAAGTGTCTTAATCTATTACATTTCACACATTATTCGATAATTTATCTTTTTTATTTCATTCAAAGTAATCTTTTACGTGCTTCTTCTTTTCGATTATTACGATTCATATTGAAAAAAACCTCCATTCTTGCAAATCATTATTTAAAATTTCAAATGTGGTATATTTTTATTTGTCTCCATGTGTATTCTAAAATAAACGAAAACTGTGTTGTGTACTTTTTTTCTATGTATATATTTACAATGTTGAATTCTATGAATGTATATTTATTTACTAAATTTTTTGAAATGTACAACTGATTATGTCGAATTTAAAAAATTACAAGTTCACATGGCATATTCATTCAAAAACTGTATCTTTTGGGAAAGTTTTAATACTCGAAATAAATGTAAACAAATGTGATATTTCTATATACATGTGAATGATCTATATTTCTTTATTATTTACAACGGTAAAATTATTATTTATTCAAAAACATATTTTTCAGAGAAAATTTTTAATACTCGAAATAAATGTAAACAAATGTGGTATTTCTATATACACGTGAATGATCTATATTTTGTCATTATTTACAAGGGAAAAATTATTATTTATTCAAAAACATATTCTTTAGAGAAAATTTTTAATACTCGAAATAAATGTAAACAAATGTGGTATTTCTGTATACACATGAATGATCTATATTTCATCATTATTTACAACAGAAAAATTATTATTTATTCAAAAACACATTCTTTGGGGAAAGTTTTAATACTCGAAATAAATGTGATATTTCTATATACACATGAAGGATCTGTATTTCTTTATTATTTACAACAGTAAAATTATTATTTATTCAAAAACATATTTTTTGGAGAAAATTTTTAATACTCGAAATAAATGTGATATCTCTATATACACGTGAATGATCTATATTTCCTCATTATTTACAATGGAAAAATTATTATTTATTCAAAACACAGTTTTTTGGAGAAAATTTTTAATACTTGAAATAAATGTAAGCAAATGGTATATTTCTATATACACATGAACGATCTATATTTTGTCAATATTTACAACTGAAAAAAATATTATTTATTCAAAAACACATCAGGAAAATGTTTAATACTTAAAATATGATTTTTTCTTTTTCTTTTTGGAAATGTATATGAATAATGAACACATTTCCATATACACATAAGTGGTTTATATTTCACTGATATTTACATCTGAAAAATTATTCTTTTAATCACTCAAAATTATATTCTTCATAAAAATTTTTAATATTATTCAAAAATATATTTCATCTTTAAATTAAAAATAGAAATGCTGTAATGCTTTATGATGAATATATGTCATATTATTATATGCAATATGTAATTATGTGCTATATGTTATGTTGTTATATATGTAATCCATCAATGTCTTTTTAAAAAAGAGATTTTACATACACACTATCAGTCTATATATTTAAGATCTTTTAAAATGACTGTAATTACCACTCAGAAAAACATAAAATTCAAGTATAAATAGCCTTTACAATAGCCAATGACTGCTAGTATAATTGTAATTGTTTCACTGTTTTCATATAGAGTCTTGTGTTTAAAAAATTAAAAAAATGGCTGAACAAAATATCAGTTATGCAGTCCAGGAGATATCAACGAAATACCGCACCCGCCTGGCAACATATCGCATTATCAACAAAAATCCAGTGCGGGTGGATATTGATGAATTTCTGTCAGACGTTTCAGAGGCCACCATCGAGAAGATCGAAGACCGGATTGGTACTGGTGTTAAGGCCAGCATTTTGTTGCAGTGCCAGTTTGAAAAGATGGTCGCTAATGGGGAGGTAGTAAGAGCACCAAAGTTTTTCCCTATTAGCGCACATTTACTACTGCTGGGGGATGATGTGGAAGAGTGGTATGAGGAGTCTGTCAGTAAATTGAAGGGTGATGTTGATAAATTCGAGAATGCCTCGGGGAGTGGTTGGCGAATTGTTAAAATAGACTACCTCGAGGTACGTCTCAATTTTAGAAACATCCTTCAACGGGCAGGCTCCTTCATAGATCTTCCCACACCCCTGAAAAAGAAGAAGGCAGTAGTGAATGTGAGACCCTCGGAACCCAGTGATGAGCAGTGCTTTAAGTACGCCATCCTGGCTCAGTTTGTACAGGTACATCCCGAAAGATGTAACCAATATAATTATAACTCTGAATTGAGTAATCGCTATGTGTGGAGAGGTATTTCCTTCCCAACACCATTATCAGACATAAACATCTTTGAGCGAGCTAACCCCTCAGCATCCATCAATGTGTATGGTGTTGATGATAAGAATATTGTCTTCCCCCTACGCATTGCCAAAGAGATTAGGGAACACCATCACAATCTCCTCCTCCTGAAGGATGGGGAGAAGCATCACTTTTGCTGTATAAGGAACCTAAGTGGACTTGTTGGTAGGCAGATAACATCTAATCGTGGTCGGATGTTTATCTGTCATCGATGCTTGTCACACACACAGAATGAGGGGAGGTATCTGGAACATATTAGGCAATGCGCAGATGTGCCTCCCCTTGCAGCCTCTGTACCTGCAGAGGGGAAAAACATTCTGAAATATGACAAGTACAAGTACCAACAGTTTATTCCTTACGTTATTTATGCAGACTTCGAGTGTATGCTTGTACCCATCCAAGATGGTAGTGAGGATGAGATGACGCAGAGTGCTGTTGGGGCTACTGTCATGGATGTTGATAATCCTGACATGCAGATTGTCAATGAGTCTGATGTGGTGTTGGGTGATGGAGAAAATACATCTCTCCATCGTCGAACGCAAAACGCCTCCTGTGCTAGCACTGTCAAGGTACAGCGGCACAAGGCGATGTCCTATTGTTATTACATTGTTGATAGAGTTAACAATATAGTGACATCGCCGGAGTTGTACCGTGGTCGTGACGCTGCAAAGAAGTTTGTAGAGTGTTTGGTACAGGAGGCAAGGAAAATTGAGGAAATCTATGCGGTGAAAAAACGTATATTCATGACACCGCAAGATAGAATAGATTTCTCAAATGCCTCCCACTGTCATATATGTAGAGATCTGCTGAGAGGGGACAAGGTGGCTGATCATTGTCATCTAACAGGAGCTTTCCGGGGTGCTGCTCATTCTCAGTGTAATCTCCAGTATCAGCTTCCTCCGTTTGTGCCAGTGATAATACATAACTTGACTGGCTACGATAGTCACCTAATTGTTAGGCAGCTAGCGTATGATGATCAAGATATCTTTGTCTTGGCCAATACAGAGGAACGTTACAAAGGATTTACAAAGAGAGTGTCTAGCAACATCAGTCTGAGATTTGTTGATTCATTACAGTTTATGGCAAGCAGTCTGGGGAAGTTAGCGCAGAATCTGCCTGAAGATGCCTTCAGACACACTCTCGCCAACATCCCCAACCCCTCGCTGTTATCACTGCTGTGTCGTAAAGGAGTTTTTCCTTATGAATACTGCAGCGATGAGTCTAAACTAAATGAAACAACATTACCAGCCTGGGAAGATTTCTATAGTTCCCTCTCAAAATCCCACATCTCTATCGATGATTACAATCATGCGAAAAATGTGTGGAGCACGTTAAATGTTGGAACATTAGGTGAGTATAGTGACATCTATCTTCGGACAGATGTCCTAATCTTAGCTGATGTTTTCGAGCAATTTCGTGACGTTTGCTTTCAAAAATATGGTCTTGACGCATGCTGGTTCTTCAGTGCTCCTGCATTAAGTTTTCAGGCCATGCTGAAAGCTACAGAAGTACAAATGGAGCTCCTCACGGATTACGACATGTATCTTTTCTTTGAGTCGGCAATTCGTGGGGGGTTAACCCAGTCTGTCATGCGATATTGTGAAGCACGGAATCCACTTGTTTCTTCGTCTGGTTGTAGTGATGGTGGAGATGATCCCAACTATATATTTTATATCGACTGCAACAATTTATATGGTACTGCCATGTCGGAGGCTTTACCATATAAAGGGTTTAAATGGCTAACACAAGAGGAAATCGATGATTTAGACGTCATGGAAGTCCCTGATGATTCCCAATTGGGTTATGTCATTGAAGTTGATATAGAATATCCCGAGGAGCTGCATTCTCTGCACAATGATTTGCCCTTCCTCCCGGAGTCTAAAGTGGTCTCACGATTGGGTAATGTAAAGAAACTAGTGGCAACACTAGAGAACAAAACTAGATATATTATTCATTATACATATTTAAAGTTGGCTATTCAAAATGGATTAAAACTTTGCAAAATTCATAGAGGAATAAAATTTGAACAGACTCCGTGGTTAAAAAAATATATCGATTTGAACACTGTTTTTCGGCAGCAGGCCAAAAATGAATTCGAAAAGAACTTTTTTAAACTTTTGAATAATGCAGTATTTGGTAAAACGATGGAAAACATACGTTCACGGCCCAAAATTAAACTGGTCTGCAATAAAGTAAAATTTACAAAACTTGTGGGCAAATCATCATTCAAGGATAGAACCTTGTATAATGAGGACCCATTTCTGTGCGTCGTACATGAGCATCCTACAAAACTTTTATTTAATAAGCCGATATATGTGGGTATGTCTATATTAGACATAAGTAAACGTATTATGTATAAGCATCACTATAATGTGATGATGCCCATGTACGGAAATGAGAGGTTGCAGCTTCTATACACTGACACTGACTCTTTTATATATAATATTCGGACTGCAGATCTCTATGAGGATGTGAAAAACAACCTCAACATATATGATACAAGTGATTACTCACCTAGTCATAAGTGTTTTAGTTTAGTTAATAAAAAAGTATTGGGTAAGTTCAAGGACGAGCTTAATGGTGTGCCTATATGTGCATTTATTGGGCTTCGTCCTAAGGTGTACAGCATTAAGTTAGCAGATAGCATTATTAAAAAATGCAAGGGTATATCCCGATGCATTGTCAATAATGATATCCAATATAGTCATTATTATTATTGTGTAACAAATAAGGCGGCCGTTTATAATACTTATTTCACTAGTTTTAATATACGTAGTTTTAAGCATCTGCTGTACACTGTAAAACAGAGTAAATTGGCCATTTCAGGGGCGGATGATAAGCGTATTATAGGAGCTGACAACTCCCACACATATGCTATAGGCCATAGGGATGTTGTTAGCTTCAAAAATAGGTTTAGTTTCGTTCTAGACGAACTAAACATGTACCATACATTTAAGAATAGTTTATTTTGGGATCGTGCAAGATATGGATGTTAATGATTTAAGTAAGAACAAGTCAGAGAGAGTGAAATGTGCGTAAATGTGGATTAAGTGAGAGAGTGGTATTATTATTATTATCTAACCGTTAAGTTACATCCGCCCCTACCTAGTATTATTATTAATGTTATTTTTTTATTATTATTTATTCATACTAGTCATTTATATTTATGTGTGTATATATTTTTGTATATATCATTTTATATATGAATGTAAAATCATTTTTTGATGAAAATACATAGTTTTTATCCTTATCCATTTATTTACTTGTTTTTTATTTAAATTTTATAATTATCTACATATATATGTTCTGTTTCAATATTAAGCATAAACTATATAGGTTGATGAAGAATAGAAGAAGAAGAAGTAGCAGTAGCACAGAAGAAGAAAAATACTAATTTTATGAATCATACATTTATTCAAAAAAATTTATAACTAAAATATAGAAAATTACATGTAAAAAAATTGATAAATTGAAAATTAAATATGAAACAAATTTTAAAAAACTGTTTTGAAACAAGAAAAAAATCATATTTTAAAAATTTTTGGCATTTCATAACGACATATGTAACAATCTTTACCCAATACATATTTATCTGAGCTTTGATGAAAATGTTGGTTACATGGTAAATAGGGCCGTACTTTATTATTCATGAGTGTAGCAGGTGGTAAATATTCATAATAATCTACAATTTTTTCACCAAATTTCGCTAACACTACTTCTGGAGGTGTCTGTTGCAAAAGTTGAATAATACTATCCCACGTTGTTGCTTCCATAAATGGTTTGACAATATGATCGAACCACTTCTTCATTAACATCATTTTGTTTAATACACACAAGCTCTCGTCACTTCCATTATTATGAAAATCGCATTGAATAATTTCCATAACATTCTTGAACTGCTTATGTAACTCTGCTATAGATGGCATACTATAATCATTTGTCAAGTTAATAATTATGAACGGTAAATTCTGTGATTTGATCAAATGTAGCATCCATGGTATATTTTTACAATCCCCATGCATGTAGATTTGTGTTTTTTTATTTTTTTCATTCATCATTCCTAAATCACTTCCGAGATGAGTGATATCCCTGACTTTATAATTCCACGGATTGTTGCGATATTGCCAATAGGCTTTTGTTTTATCTCCTTGAAAATAGTGTTCAAGCTCTGCAAATGCTCGTTGCGAAGGTTTATATAAAGTGTGTAAATTTTGCTTGCCATCAATGGCGAACATTGCTAATTCGGTAACTTCATAATGTTCTTTTTGTAACATAAATCGTTCAACATCCAAGAAAAAACCATGCGTTGCGTTCAATGTATAAAAATTAGCAGACATTTTGTGATTTAAAGACAACACAAACAATCGTATCAAACACAGTAACTCAATATAACTTTAACTGATTGAAAAATGGTTTAATGCTACTAGTTATATAGAATTTAATGTTGAAGCAAAATAAAACAAGTCATCATCATATATTCATTATTTAACAACTGTTGTTAGCGATTTCACCTTTTTCCAGGAATGTAAATATGTTGAACGAATCATTTAAACTCATTAGATTTTCAACATGTCAATAATTCGTTACTATTTTGAACACATTACACTAATTAGACAAGGTTTATTCCTCATTTAGTATATCTCGAGGCAATAAACTTTCTCTATATCTTAAACAAGTTATTTTAAGTTATTAGCATGTAACATGTTATATTTTCTTTCATACAATTTCCTAATATTATTTATAAGTATAATAATTTGTGTTCCATTTCAATATTAAACATAAACTATGTATGTTAGCACGGAAGAAGAAAAAGAAAAGTACACGTCTTGAAAATTATATACACATTTATTCAAAAATTTACAACTAAAATACGAAAAAAATATAAGTAAAAAGTTTTGAAAATCAAAAATTTACAACTAAAATATGAAAAAATTACAATTAAAAAGATAAATATAATTTATGAGCTGAAATTGGAATTGTTGTAGATTCAGAATCATCACAATCGTAAACTACATTTTCTTCTAAAATTGTTTGATCTCCATTATTAAAATCTTTTCCTAAAGTTTCTGGGCACATATCTCGCAAAAAATCTGTTACATTTTTACGTCTACACTGTTTACAATCTTTAATTAAGGTAGGATGAGCTGCACTGAGTGGTAATGAATCTGGTATATCAAATCTATGATGCTTAAAACACGGCAAACATTTTTTAATATCTTCGTTTTTCCTTAATGATTCAGGTAATTTATCATAAAAATCACAAATTTTATCTGGGCACAAGGAAACTAATGTTTCTGCAGCAGCCTTCTGTATCGCTTGTTGTTTAGGTCTAACATTCATATCATACCATTTCATCATTATAAATGCGTTTTTTAATGAGCATACATTAAGTCGTCCATCAGTGTTTGCGTCACATTTTACAGTACTCGCTATAGCATTGTACTTATTATTTAAATTTCTCAAATTCGGCATACCGTAACGTGTTTCTAAGTTAATTATTTGATAATCCGTAAGCGACGTTATCATTAGTTTTTCCCATATAGTTTCAATTTTGGAATCTCCTTTAACATAAATTTTTAAAGGTTGTAAACTAATTAAAACATTTTCCAAATCTATAGATATATTTCTATAATTGGAATCTCCAGCGTTCCATGGGATTGAATGATAATTTCGTGTGAGCCATAAATTTGTACGTCTTTTACTAGTGGTTAATATATTCCAATCGATCGGTGGTTTGTAAACTCGATGAAATTTTATTTCTCCATTTAAAGCTAATATCACAAGCTCCTTAATAATGTATGCGTTATCATTATTTTTAAAACACTGGAAATCAATTATTACTTCATGCATATTACTTACTGTAGTGGAAAACAGAAAGAGAAAACTTAGCGAAATAAAAACTTTATTAATTAAAAATAAATACAATCGTGTAAAAACAAAAATTTAACTTACAACTTTAAAGAACATTACTGAAACACATTCAACATAATACTAAAAGCAAAATATCGAACAGCATTCTTTTATAATTTTTCTATTTACAATTCGAGCACGTTATAACTGGTTGTTTTATCATGTATTATAAGCGCGTAGCATGAAGTGTTTGCAGGTACGTTATCACGAGTCTTAAAATCCACTCTAATCTGTAACGGACTACCGTCATTTAAGAGTTCATTTTGAAAATTACATGGTATAATAAACAGTGGATATTTACTGAGAAATGAATCTACACTAACTGCAGGATGTGGTGGGTCCTTTCCGTAATACATTGTTTGAAAATTCGCATATAACAAGTACAGATTACCAAATCTTTTCCGTTCAAAATCTAAATTCATCACTTCGTAAGGATATCTTGTTGAATTTATGTACGCACAAATCTCAGTTACATTAATATGATCAAATGTAGAGGCATCCTTGGTTAAATCATTTTGTTTATTCGTCTGGAATCCAATAATGATGAAGCGAGGACGTTCTACAGTGGAAGTTGATTTGATTACCCAGCTATGCTCGGAAATGGTGGGCAAAGATGGTTGATGTGAAAGAGACCATGCTCTAAATTGTATAGGTGCTTGTTTTGTTTTCTTTATTCGATTAAGTAAAGATATTTTTGCTCGATCACTCAGTTTAACAAAAGGTAGTTGCCAGGCAATAGTTTGAAATGTTACATTAATTGTCTTATCAGCTGTTGCAGTAAATCCATTTTTATCATTGTTTGCACGGATGAGAATAATTTCTTGTGTTGCATGTACGATTGCACGTCTATAATCTTCTGCAAAACTGAATATGTAGCGTAAAGGAATAATAAACTGAAATTCCAACAATAATTTAGCTCCGGCACCTAATGATGTTGAGGGACTTGATGTATCAGTAATTTCTCGTGTAAATACTTTCAATTCTTCTGTATTTAGAGCGCATGTACTGTAGTTGTAATCTGATTTGATATTCTCCGAACATAATAATCTACGTGCAAGAGTTGTAATTCCCGGTTGCCGTACACATTCTATAATAGTTCCATTAATTTCGTAGCGTAGCTCTGTGAATAGAAATAAAGGTCCATTCATTGAAAAATCTACTGACGGTGAAACTGTGCCTTGTAGAAGTAAATAACTTTCCGATGGTAAAGTAATAACATCTTTTTGCTGAACAGGTATACGTATTTCATCACCAGCACCAAATCTTGAACTTGCGTATGGTTTATGTGTATGTATTTCGTAAGCCGCTATTGTTTCGTCAATAACTGCATTTGCAGAATCAATTTGTAATATATGTTCCATTGCAAACTATATCAAACTAATATTTTTTCTTACTTAATCAACACGTTATAACTCAACGACTTTAGTACACTAATACTTTTTCTACTCAACAATTTCTTCTTTTTTCCTCTATTTATATATTTTTTTTCAGCTCGAAACGGCGTTTGAACACGTTTATATATACTTCTATTAGTGTATATGAACGGCATTTTAAAATTGATATTAATATATTTTTATTAAGACGAAGAACTAGTTAGATGTAAATTTATAATTAAATCTTCACTAGCAAAATCAACGATATTCCCGTTTTGATCCTTTATATATACATTTAACTCCGATATGTAGTCTGTACTTACGGGTAAATAAATGATCGTTTTTGGATTTTCAGAAATTTTATATCCAGGTGCTATATTTAAAGGAAAACTATAAATGAGATGAGATGATGCTCCATTTGTATATCCACCTGTTGCTATATTACAATAAACATTTAATATATTTATCGGTGTAATCTGTACAGTGTTATGACTTGTATGATTCATTTGTGGGGGTAAAACATTTGTCATACCATCAAACCCTAATAGTGGACCAATACTCCGCGGTCCGGTAAATTGTATGTAATATTTACTCTGTATAACACACTTTAACGTTCTTTCATCACCTTTTATAATAATACCATCATCTAAATGCTCTCGTAAGTATTCTTCAATATCTTCCACTTCGTAACATCCACTAGGTAATGTAATAAATTTCGGGGATTCGTTTCTTTCAACTGCCAATGCAGAATCGTAATAATACAATGTATTGCATTCCGAAGTGATATTATGTATAGAATGGTATGTTGTTAACGATACTAATCCGATACTCCACTGACGATTATTCGATAATAATAGTGGTGGATACACGTTACTGATCAAATTACCTTTTTTACCACTTAACTGAAATAAGTATGACATGACCGTATTGGTTTTTACACAAATTGAAATAAACAAAAAATAATAATAACACGAAGTATTTTTAAAAAATATTGTATTCGAAATTAAAACTAATATCTACAATAATCGAAAAAAATTACAATCACACGTGCTTATATACTAATGAAGACATCATTGAACACCAAATGGGGTAGGTAACGTATTTGTTAGAAATCGTAAACATAGTTCTCCGCAATTAACCGAATTATAACGTTGATAGGCGCGTCTGTTGTATAGAATTTCAATCTTTGGATCGTATTTGCGTAAATATTTAACTAACTCTGCGGAGGGAGATAAATTTCCATAACTATCGAAATATTCTGCACGACTACCGTATTTTCTGTAGGCGGTCCAATGAGTTCCTGGACCTTTTTGCGAATCCATATTAACAATCGCACACTCATTTTTCTTAGGTTTGGTAGGCAATCCATCGCGATCGTAAACTCCTCTAAAATTTGGAACTCTTAATTTTTTCGCGTAAAATAAAATATCAAAATTTGTTAACGCTCTATTGCTAGGTATAGAATTAACCTCGAAAAAACTGATTACGTCTCGCGTTGCCACTATATGGAGCCAAATATAAACCAAGACCGCTTCTGTATGGTCGTAAATAAAGACCTTTCCCGATCTTTTTATCAATTTGTAGACCCTTTCCTGATTTAAAACTTTTTCTAGCCTCATTTACATCTTTCACCGCTTTTGCTATTGATGATACAGATGATGAAATTCCTCCTAATGTAGCAATACCAGCTAAAAACGGTATAAGGGGGAGAGCTCCTCCAGTTTTGTTAATCGGAATAATTCGAACATTTTCACTATCAGCTACTGTAGGGTTTAATTTTTTAACTGCTTTAATCGCTCTTTTCATTCGTCCTCGGAGGGTTTTTTCTTTACGAACAGCCTTCCGCGCCACATTTAACACGTCTCTGAAATATACATTTTTTCCTTTTGAGGATTTTGATTTGGCTCTTCGTTTCCCCGCTTGTTTTTTACCGCGACGACGATATCTACCGCCTAATTTACGTTTTACTTTCATAGCGTTTGTTGTTATCCAAGCAGCCGCTTTCTCACCGAAACTGCTATCCGATGCTTTAACACGTTCCCAAGCTTTATTTTCTAATATTTTATCCGCTTCAGCGCGATTTTTATTATCCGAATATTTACTATATGCTATATCGTGTTCTTTAGCAGCCTCATCCAGTGGGTTTATACCGGTTATACCGCGACTTAGTTGACGATCTAACTTTGTACCGGGTCCTAAATAATTATAGCCCGGATAATGTAATTGCAACGGAAGCTTATCTATAACTCTATTTAATACAGTACCGATACCGCGACCACACTTTTTACTCTTTTTTAACGCTTTAACGTTTCGCTGTTTTCTTTGTTTTCTCGCCATTTCAAAATTATTTTTCTATATATATACTTTTTTCACTAAATTTTTTCGAGGTTTACATGTGTATAAACGTGTATTTATACCTTTTAGTTGTTGTTTATTACGTGAATAAATAAGTTATAATGAAAATTGAAAAGCAGTCAACTATATTGCCTATAAATAATGCGTTGTCATTGGTAGAATCTAGTGACACATCAGTGCGTAATAAACACGGTTCATTGTTTCCGAATAATATAAGATGTTTAATTATCGGTCCGAGCGGGTGTGGAAAAACAAATTCATTATTTACATTATTAACACATTCGAATGGATTGCGTTATGAAAATGTCTACATTTACAGTACTTCTTTATATCAACCGAAATATAAATTGTTAGATACGATATACAAGTCTACGCCTAACATTGGTTATCAAACATTTTCCGATGATCTAAATTTAATAACACCTGACACGATTAATCCAAATTCGATATTTATATTTGATGATATACCAACGTGCAGAGTTCAACCTGTTGTGCAACAATATTTTTCGATGGGTCGACATAAAAACGTAGATTGCTTCTATTTGTGTCAAACGTATGTAATGATTCCTAAACATATGATACGAGATAATGCTAATTTCATACTTGTATTTGCTCAAGATGATATAAATATACGTCACATATACGATGAACATGTTAATGGTATGTGTCCGTTTAAGACTTTTAAAAAAATTTGTAAAACATGTTGGAAGAATAAACACGGTTTCTTGGTGATTGATAAGGAGAGTGAACTATATAAAGGACGGTTTCGTCGTGGTTTCGATGAGTTTATAGTGATTGATGATGAAAAAGATGGCGAAGAATAGCGTTAAAAGAAATATCGAAGATGAATTACAACTTAAAACGGAATTGGAAAAAATACGTGCTGATATAATGAATAAATATAATTCGTTAAAGTCAGAGAGTAAATCTATTACAAATACTTCAGCCGCAGTGCTTGAACCGATTACAAAACCATTGTCGGAGATTCGTGAAGCATTACAAAAACCGAAAAGAAAGATAAAGGATGTCGATACAATAACTGATTCTCCAGTTGTAAAACAAAAATTGATGCATAGTACTCCCAGGAAAGATAGAATTACTGATGTAGATGAAGAAATAAAATATGATTCATTTAATCTAAGTGAAATGGGTTCTTTTCGTATTGACGGAGATGATCCTATGCCTAGAGACTTATTTTACGGAATAAAGTATAATCCTGCTACCGATGAGTATATGTTGGGTACAACAACAATTTCATGGAATAAAAATCGCGGAGAAATATATTTAGGAAAAGGGAATAGTCATATGAAATTCCCGTACACTGAGTGTCTAATGCATTTATTATTGGAGACGAATGTAGATAAGAATGAATATACTAGCGATGATTTGGAAATATATAAACAATTACTGGAATTTACGGGAGCTCATTTACGTTCCGATGGTAAATTGAAAGGTCTCCCCACTATGAAATATAAGAATATAATTCGACCAATGTTTCGAACTAGTCAGCACCGTGGAGAAGGCTATTACAAAAATCATTTGAATGTAAAGAGGAAACGTATATATAATAATGTCAACGCTAGAGTAAGTCTCGGAAATCAATGTATCGAATACTGGAATGATCCGAATGAATTAGTTGAACGATTGCAATTACTACACGCATCTAAGCAAAGTGGTAATACTGGTGTAGACAACGAAATTTTAGCGATCGAGGAAGAGTTAGCTGAAGAAGGATACATTCAACTACCGTACTGATTTTAAAAAAATATGTCTACAAAACAAACATCTGCATTGAAATCATTACAACGCGGTATAGCTGATGAACTTCATAAACCTGCGCGAAAACGTTATCAGACACGATGTGTACAGATTTTCGGATTGAACGATTTATGGCAAGCTGACTTGATCGATATGACACAATACACACGATTCAATCGAGGGAATAAATTTATATTAGTCGTAATAAATACATTTTCTAAATTTGCATGGACCATACCTATAAAGAAAAAAAGCGGTCCAATAATTGCTAAAGCATTCGAAAAAATTTTAACTGAAAGAGGTATTGAACCTCCTAAACATTTGCAAACAGATCAGGGTACTGAATTTTATAATCCACAAGTACGAGCTGTTTTAAATCGATATAATATTAATTTATATAGTACTCATTCGCCGCTTAAAGCGAGTATTGTAGAACGTTTTAATCGAACAATAAAGAATTGGATATGGAAAGAATTTACAGCTAATCGTAATAAACGCTGGTTACAAGTTTTACCTGAACTTACCCGAAAATATAATACAAAAATACATCGCACAATAAAATTTGCACCTACCGATGTAAATAAGAATGTTGAAAGACAAGTTGTTGAAAATATAGCGAGGGAATGTAGTAAAGCAACTGATCGCTTCTCTACCCCGAGCGGATCGAAAAAATTTAAAGTTGGTGATATAGTTCGTATTAGTAAAGTTAAAACATTATTGGAAAAAGGTTATACTCCTAACTGGACCGGTGAATTATTTACTATAAATACGGTGAATTCTACTTTCCCTACGACATATACGTTAAAAGATAGAACTGGTAAATTGTTAGTTGGTACTTTTTATGCTGAAGAATTACAAAAAACATCCTATCCTGACGTATATTTAATTGAACGTGTTATTCAACGACGAGGTGGAAAATCATTAGTTAAGTGGTTAGGATTCCCGAGTTCGGAAAATTCCTGGATCGATAATAAAGTTTTAGTAAATATTTAGCAGACTACATAATGCCACTTCATAAGAGTGGTAAATATATGCCAGAAGGTGGTTCTGGAGCACCAACAACGATTGAATTAGATTCTAGCGGAAATTATAACTTTAAAGGAAAACGATTATTAAACGTTAGTACGATCTATCGAGAACCTTCAGAGTCTGAAGTTGTATCTTACAAACAGATAAAAACTCTCACAGCTGCGGAAATACATGAAATACACGAAAAAGTTGAGCAATTGAATTCACTTGTTACGGAACAAAATCTTGCATTACACGCTCGAATTATGTTTTTGCATAAAGATTTAGATGATAAAATTAGCGATAATATTTCGAAAATCGGGATTCATAAGATCAGTATTGATATGTTGAGTGAAGATGTGTTAAAATTTAAGGATGATACAATATTTAAGTTTTCAATGTACGAAGAACAAATTAAAAAACTAACGGATAAATTAAATACGGTTTCGAGTGATTCTTCATCGTTATCTACGCGTGTTTCAAAACATGAAAATGATGTGAAAAGTACAATTCAAATATTTGGAGGTTTAATAAATGAGTTAAATGGAAAAGTGACCGTATTGTTGGATAAATATATTACTAAGGAAATAATGGATAAACAAAAAGAAGAAATAGAAAAACGTTTTAAGGAAATAATTGATAAACAACGTGAAGAAATTGAAAAGTATTTTATGGAGATGATTGATAAAGTTCGTGAAGAAATTAAAAGGGAAAAAGTACATCGTGCCGTAGATACGGTTCAATTAGCTGTAAAAACTGATAATTTAACTGAACAGTTACATGATATTAACTCAACTATTCAACGTAAGGATCAAGAGGCTTTAATACAGACTGGAGTTGGGAATATATTATCAACTATAGTAAAATCGAAAATTTTAAAATAATTTTAAGTTTATGAAATAAGAAATGTAAATATATGAAACTATTTATTATTATATATTATATTGTAATAAAGTTTACATGCATTATATATTTCGAAAGAAAACATTGTAAAAGTTTTTTGAAAAATAAAAAATATGTGAAAAAGAAAAAAATGTACTTCTTTATTTTTTTAATAGTTTACATAAAATGCATGTTACGCCAACTGATCGCGTCGCAACGATGATTGTTGTTATGTTCGAATTCGTCTTTCATTGAATCCAGACATCCCCAGCACGAGAATTTAGCATTCGGCGATTGAATTCGTATGAGTTGACTAAATTTTTTAATCCAGGCAAACTGGAAATTACCATTCGAACCCCAGTACAACATATTTGTATGATTACGGTGATTTAAAATGCTATGGTTTTTGCGGAATGCATAAACGACTTTAATTTTATATTTGCACATTTCAGCATCGGCGCCATCGGTTTCTATTAATTTATATAAGTTAATAGATACACCATTCGTTCGTTCGAAGGTTTCAATATCTGCCAGTGAGCGTACAGGTAATCGTATGAAATTGAAATCGTACACATTCTGTAATAAATTATATTGCCACATCGAGAACGGATTTTTCGTAAACTTCGCCAGAATGGCAAACAGAAAACTATTTTTATTTTCCGTATCGTTCATATCTTTTACGTAGATTACAGCACGTCGATTGATTATTTCTCTCGGAAGTTCGACCTTTGACGGACTGACATCTTCAGATGGTGGTGGTAGCGGAATTTGCGTTAACGGTGGTGAATGTAAATATTGCGAGAATTGAGTATGTGATGAATTTTCTGTCTCTTGTGAATTTTCTGCCTCTTGTGAATTTTCTGGGTTTTGTGATATTGTTGGTGGTGGTGGTGGGGGTGGCATATGTGTATCTGGAAAACCACTCTGCGCAACATCATCATTATCATATGTGAAAAAATGTTGAATAAATTCTGCCGTATTTACAGGTTTCGAATTTTTCGCGGTAACAGTATCGGTATTCATGATGATTATGATGAAATCATTTTTATAAAGACGAAAAAATTAAAAACTTAAAAACGTGTGATGAACACTGCTCGGAGAATGTATATGCGTTTGATGAGAAATTAATATTGAGCGATCGAATAAATCCATTCAACGATCTACCTCGTTGACTATCTCTAAATCGGGTATGGCAGTGGAAATGTTACGTCAGAAAAAAATGTCGTTCCGTCGAAAGAACTTGATTACATATGTGTATACGGATAAAGTAGTCAAGGACTTTTGAGTATGAGTGTGTTTTTGTGTTAGTGTGTACATGTAAGGCGTGGTTCTATGAAAGGCATAGACTGAAATAGAAAGTATAAGAATGTTAAGATCCGGTTTCAACGGTTGCGTTAGCATTTACGTGTAGCGCTATGAGAGAAGCATTTTCGCTTTTGCGATGTGTGAGATAGAGACTTACCCCCCGTACATAATGTATCGGACAAAGAAAAGTTTTACGCAACTGACCGAACGAAAATCTTCGCGATTCCTAGAAATACCGGAACGGTGAAAACCTGTATTTTACCGCGATTCCTGCAGACTGACCACTGATAATATTGATAACAACGAAAATCAATAATGATAATAACTAATTTTACATATGTTACGAACGCTCGTAACCGTATATACATCATTGTGTGTGTGTGCGTAATCCTCCAAAACCAGTCGCTACCGAATAACGGTAATTTACGTACAAGCAAAGGCATGCATCGACCAATTGATTGACAGGTACAAGGTCACTTGCGATGGCACGCGTACGAATTTACCGCGATGGTGATGATGATGGTGATTTTTACATGTGTGTGCAGACGTATATACACGTACATTTACATGTGTGTGCGGTAATTAAGGGATCGACAATCAAATGGAATGCGGTTCCGCGGTCCGAGACGCTCCGGAAACGGCTCTGGAAGGCCTTAATTAGCGGTGGCGGCATCCTTTGTCCTTATAGTCACATTTTCCCTCTACTGAAAGTAGAGAAGTTGCCTCTAGATTTGGGTGATTGTGAAGTCGGTTTTTTTGCGCTTCTGCAGTGTAGCGTATAACTTTCATCCATGGAATGTTTAAATCTGAACGTATATATTTTCATTGCGTTGATACCAGAAAACTCCAGCGATGCTTCAGAGACACCTGTTTTGAAATTTATTTTACTGAGTCCTAAATGAGGGACTTCGAAATACATATAACAGCTCTAAACAGCAGAGACAAATTTATTCGAATTCCTTATGATACCCAGACCGAAAAAAAAAAAAAAATCTATGCGCCTATTATAAGTTTTTTTTTTGGATTTTCATAAAAATATTTAGAAATTAGAAATTTATGGAGCACAGCATTAAAAAGCATTCCACGATTTTCGCGCTTTTTTCAGAATGCTGCGCCTACCGAATTTCGGCTTTCCACGTCCATCACACGGTGCATTTTAATTTTTACAGAAAAAACTTAAAAATGTTGAAATTTATACGAGAATATTTCGATCTTGTAACTTTTCTGTTCTAAATGCGGAATGTACATCTTAAATTTTAAAACTTTCTGCATCCATTCGATATTACGCTATTCATTTCAGTTGACCAATCTAATCTTTTCCTTATATAATGTACAATTCCTTGCGTTGGGTAAGTTCCACTGTTGACGTGCCCCCCAAAAAAAAAAAAAAAAAAAAAAAAAAAAAAACTCGTCCGTAGATAGCTCCGAACCGTAGATTATTATTATTTTTTGGTATGATGTGAGTGGAGAGATTAACACTATCACTATCTGGCGATTGAAATAGTCTCTAAATGGAAATTTTTCATTACGGTAAGACCATATTAAATATTTCTAGTTTACAATAATTAGTATCTAGTTCAATCGATGGACTAATTAAAACGATTCAATTTTAAATTAATCGTAATTTAAAGTTATTTTTGAGTACATGTTAGCGGTATAAAATTACTCGCAAGCACGGAAAATTTAAAATTTCGAAGCAAAAGGTATATTTGGTCAGATCTATTCTCGGCGAATGATTATTTAAAACAATCTAAAATAACTTTTCAACAAAAAAATTTCGCTTTGAAATTTTAATTTGTAAACAATTTACAATTATTTTAAATTGATTAAATGGCTTGCAAATAATTTTAAACTATAAATAATTCAAAATTAAATTGTTTTAATACACCGATTGAACTTGAAATGAACGAAACGATTGAGCTAAAAACGAACGAATGAACTTGCGACGGTAAATCATGATTTTACAGTTGCTGAAAGTTTTAATTAAAAACAATATTAATGATAAATAAATGATGAACTTTTAGTTTATCCGCCATGTCTCCCAAAACACTCATGCAGAAGACACCAGAATTTGACCGTGATTATGGAGTACATTTTGGGAATTTGTTAATATACTTCTATTATTCGTGACTTTATATTTTTAATTGTAAAAAACTGTCTGTATACGATAAAATATAGGAATTAAAAGGTATTTACTTTTTTGTTATATCTATATTGGAAGGGAAGGGGGGGGTGGTTCTAAGAGTTTAACTTTGAGTTCAAGCGTCATTGTCGTCCGAAACGACTCAAAAATATACTTATAAAGAAAAAAATTAATTTTTTGGAAAAATCAAATTTAGTAATAAAATTTTTTAATACGAAATATACGCGCATATAGATTTATAAACGCGTTCATTTATACATATTAAATGTAACATTAGTGTCTCTGCAATACTACCCAAATGAACAATAGAATGTGTGCCGTAACGTTTTTGAGCGAGAAGAAAAGGAATCGCATATGAATTATATCTAATATTCACCGTATCTATCTGAGGGCAGCGTTAATGTCCACACTCCAGTCCAATTGAAAGGAACAGAACCAACACGAGACCCACTCTAGGATCGCGGTTTACATCACCTGGTTCCAACGATCTGCCCAGGCATTGACCGCGATTAGACTGGGACATCGTCGAAAAATCTGGTTAACCCTAGAATGCTCGCGCTATGAGCATTTTGTCGCCCGCGGCAAAAAGTTCGTGTTATTTTGTACGTGATGCATTTGTCAAGGTAAAGCGTCCAAGTAGCTGCCCTCCCCATACCTTACCATCATGTTTTAGAAATTTGAAGAAATTTAGTTCTGGGGTGACCACAAGAAACAACGGTTACTATTGGTGTGTCGCGTTTGACGGCATATTGCTCACTGCGCGACTACTTACGTAAGTAAAATTCGTGTGTCTGGTTTTTTACTATAGTTGGAATATTACTCATTGTTTATAATGTTGTTTTGATGTAAATATCGTAATAATATTGATATTTGGTTTGTTTTGATTAATTATTGGGAGTTTTTTTTTATTTTTGTTTTGCGTAGTTTATTTTATATCTTTTTAGGTAAGTGGCGCGTGACGAAAAAACAAAAAAGAAATCCCACTTTGCTTTCTGGGTACTAAAAATAGAATTAAGTCGAGTACAATGTTCGAATTTGGTGAGAAGAAGGTTTTTTTTTTTTTTTTTTTTTTGGCGCATCAACTATGGACCATTGCCCAGACACAATGGGAAGAAGAGACAACTAACTAGAACCTAATTCGATTGGAGACAGCTGAAATAAAGGAACCAAGGACAAGAACAACAGACTGGGAAGGAAGGGACAAGATGTAAGACGCACAGTAAGGAGTGGGAAGCCCCAGCTTTATAAGGTGAAGATAGAAAAGAGAACGCTCCGCAGAAAGAGGAAAGCACTCGAAGAAAGAAGGTTCTAATATCCTATGTGCCTAATAAAAAGCAAAAAAAAGGTGGATCTGCTATTTTGGCAACTTTATACGATGATAATAAGATCGATAAAACTATACCGGTGCTGCTGAGAAACCAGAAATCATAACATACTACAATGGGACTAAAGACGGATGTAGTCGATCAAATGAAAGGTGGGTAGAATGACTCGCAGATGGCCGATGAGATTATTATTATTTTTTTTATTCCCCTACCCTGGGCGCGCCAGCGGCCTTGACCCAACAACATGAAAAATTATGAGTTATAACTAAATAGCCAAGCGGTCAGAAATGGAAAAGACAAAGGACAGCAGCAATGGAATAACTGAGGGCAATGGGAAGGAAAGAATATAGGTAGTGTTAAATGGAGTAGGAAGACCCAAAACTAGAAGTTGGGCGTAAAGAAAGGAGCGTTCGTTAGAGAGTGTAGGACATTCGAATAGGATGTGATTTGAGTCACAAACACAAGAAGGCTCAGAAGCGTGAAGAGTGCAGAAAGGAGAAGGATACAAAGCGAATCGAAAGCGAGAAGAGGGGAGTAGAGAATGATTGATTCTAAGCCTAATTAAGGAAACAACAGTGGAACGACGACAGATAGGAATAGATTGAAACCAAGGCAGGAAACTAGGAACCGGTTGAATAAGACGGTACTGTGAAAAGCGATTTGAGAATAAAGATGGATACATGTCAGTCCAAAGTCTAGAATGATTAGAGCGTGACAGAGAAAGAATGTCTGAGGAAGGGAAAGAGTCGAGGAAAGGATCAATGCGGGCGGCTGAGCGAGCTAAAGAGTCAGCTGCGTCATTGCCCTCAATATTGGAATGACTAGGAACCCATAGAAAGTCTATGAGAATGGATCGGAACGAGAACAAAGACGAGACAAGAGATCGAATAGAGAGGATGATACCGTCAGAAGTATGAGAAGGAGGAGAGGAGACGGTTTGAAGAACGCCTTTGGAATCAGAAACAATCAGGAATTTGTGAGCCCCACTCGTAGAGGATATGAATTGGATTGCACGGAGAATTGAGATCGACTCGGCTGAGAAGATAGAGCAGAAAGAAGGAAGTCTGAAAGACTCAGAGTGCAGGAACGTAGGAGACGTATACGCGCCACCCACGCCCCTATCACTCTTGGAGCCATCCGAGAAAATTAAGGCATGGGAAGGAAAAGCAGAGTTCAGCAGCTGAAGGAATTCGAAGTTGACTACATTGTGAGAGGAAGAATTAGCTCGGACTGGAAGAGAGGAGAAATTGATTGGGTGCCATATGCTATTAAAATCGAGAGAAAAGTAAGAAAGACTGTTATAAGAGGAAACGTAGGGAGAAAAATTGGAAACACGAGCAGTTATATGCGATAACATCGGAATTCTATGAAGCGTCAAGCGCCAGTGATTTTTGATATGAAGATAGGAAGGAATAATATTGGATGACAAAATGGGGAGGCGTTTTATTAAAAATCGATAACCGAGGAATGAACGACGAGTGGAAAGAGGTTGAGTGCAAGTTTCGGATAGAATCGCAGGAATAGGAGAAGATCTTAAAGCGCCAATGCATAGGCGAAGGCAGGAATTCTGAATTGCGTCAAGTTTCGAAAGGAAAGACTTGGAGGCATTGCCATAAATGAAGGAACAATAGTCGAGTTTGGACCGAATAATCGATTTATATAGAATTAATAGAATGAACGGGTCCCCACCCCATCTGAGCGGAGATAAAGATTTGAGGAGATTAAGTCTTTTGATCGAGGAATTATAGATATAATTAATATGTTCATGAAATGTAACGTGGCTATTTAAGAAAAGACCTAGATAACATATGGAATTAACAGTGAGAATAATAATACCACAGATACGCTGATGTTTATAAAAGCACGATTAAAGGGGCGGAGAGCAAAAATTATACAGGAAGACTTGGAAGGGGATAGAGAGAGGTGGAGAGTAGATAGAGCATTGCTAAGATGGGACAATGAATGATTTAACTCGTTTGTGGCGGAGGACAGATCATCTGAGGTGGAATAAACTAAAATGTCATCAGCAAAAAGGAGAGAGAAGGAGGGAATAGGGAGCGAAGCAATATCGAAGGAGTAAATATTAAAAAGAGTGAGGCTAAGGCAGGAACCCTGGGGAAGCCCACGATAGACGCATCTGGAGGTGGAAAGAGAAGGAGAAGATAGATAAAGAGTTCTATGTTGAAAGAGGTTGAGTATAAGAGTGATAAGAACCGGAGGAAGATTAAGAGAGAGGAGTTTGAAGCCCAGAGAAGGAAGATGCACATTATCGAATGCAGAGCAGACATCGACAAAAGAAGCGACAGTAAATTTCTTTGATAGGAATGATTTATAGATATCTGCAAGGAAGGTACTGATGCAATCTACCGGGCCAAGCCCGGGGCGAAAACCAAACATATTAGACGGAATTAGATTATTATGCTCAAGCCACCAAACGAGACGGTTATTTATTAAACCTTCAAAGAGTTTGCGCAGACATGAGGCTAGGGAGATAGGACGGAAGGAACACTGGTTTTTTTTAGGAATTGGAATGACGATGAAGTCTTTCCTCAATTCCCGATATTGCCGGCATAAATAGTCAAATAATATACAAAACAAAATACTGACCACTTATTATTACGACGAATGTTGTGTTTGAAAGAAATTGCTCTGGCTATGACTAGACCACATATAATTAGAAGATCCGACGTAAACACTTTGCAGAAATAATTAAGAAACCAAATCGCCCGATTTGTGTCATCGGAACATCAAAATATACTCTCAGGTAGAGAAGGTATATACATATGTCCGTCCAAGAAAAATAGGAGGACCAAGAAAGAGTGCAATAGATGCGCAAAGTTACTGTGCAACGAACATTGTATGTACATGTGTCAGAACTGTTTTGCTGAAGGTGTATGTCGTAGATGATGAAAACGTTTAATTTTGTTATGAAGTTTAATTTTTCCTTTTTTATGCAGGTTAAGTAAAAAAGGTGGAAAAAATTCAAGAAATTTTACCTAAGATTTCCCAAAGCAATTATTTTTTCTAATACTAAATATAAAATTTTGATAAATGTTACTTTTTCTGATATGTTTTATTCTATCCTTTTAAAATCATTGTAAATTTATTTAACTATTATTTGCAAAAAAAAAATCACTTTAAGTATGGGTGGCAAAGTGCTCCCCGCGCGATCACTCGCGTTTCACGGAAAGGCGCGACTACTCTAGGGTTAACTACAATTTATAACTTTCTTAGTTTTAGCAGTGATCATCACGGCCAAATATTATTTCGACAATTCAAGACAGTACCGAATGGCGATGTACGTATCGATACATATGTGCGCGTTTGCTTTTTAATAAAGATTTCAAACCAAACATTACCCTTTACTGAATACAAGGTAATTTGCGCGCTGCTACATTGCAAAAATTTCTTACCTCTTTTTGTAAGATAAATAAATTGTTTATTTTAAAAGACGACAGCGTTGAAACAATAAATGCTTTTTTATTTTAGTGTGCTGTTCGTTACATCTCTCGTTGATTTTTTGCGATGATGTTGTAAACACAATCGCATTAATAACAGAATGTTCAAGTTGTTTATTACTAAAACGGTAGAGTACATAAATGTCGGCGAGGAGATCAAAAAATAATTGTTAAACATAAATTACTTAGATGCAGAGATTTTTACTAGAGGGTCAGAATTTCAAATTGAATAATTTAAAATATCCGCAACCGGAATTGAATGAGTTTTGTTTAGGATGATCTCTTCGTATTAAAGCAGGGAAAATACGGAACAACTGGTTTCTGTCAGAATCCAACCGGAGTAAAGATTAATATATCTTTATTGTAAAGGTAGCGATTAACAGTGGCAGTATGGAAATAAAATCGGAACAACGCTTCGAGATATGCCAAGTGTAATTTGATAACTCAGCAAAACGCTTATAAGATTATTTAAATTCAAGTGAGCTCCATCGTATTATGAAAATAAGTCGCTGTCATATTTCTTCTTTGCCACCTTTTAGAATTTTAAAATACTTAAAAATATCACCTAATCTGTTAGAAATCGTACAAACCGCGTAATTGTCTCTCGTTAATTTCCACCTGATCGCTGTTTAAATATGCTTCATAATACCTCTACTATTCATCTATCATAACTGTGTTGTGCTACTTTCTCACAAATTATTCGAAACATCGCTTATTCCATAGTAGTCGTTCTCTGCTACTCATTAACAGTCTTATGTTAGTACTCAAGGCCGTTCTTCAAATACATTAAATAATATATTCTATAATAAAAACAACAGTGACAGTAATAATAATAATAGTAATAATAATAATAATAATAATAATAATAATAATAATAATAATAATAATAATAATAATAATAATAATAATAATAATAATTTAATTAAGTGAGTTGTTTTTCTTTTAATTTGGCCCCCCTGGTGAGATTTAGTGAGATTTGGCGCAACCCCCTCCTCATCACATGAGATTTACGCTATAGTTAGGACTAAATTTATTTACATAAAGGAGAAAAATAATACAGTACTACTAAAAAGGAGAATTTATTTAAATTTAATCAAGTTAAAAGTAGGAACAGACAACAACATCACCTTCCCCAACTTTTTTACTCACTTCATGGGCATTCATGTACCATACCAGTTTTTTTTTTCTTTTAAAAATCCTGACCGTTTTTTCCGTTTTTTTATTCTCCAAATATAATAATGTATGTTCTTTAAAAGTTAATGTGAGATTTTCAATTATCTTCCCCTCAGTTTAAATAAGATTTGATGAGATTGTCTGGACCCCTCTCTCCATAATAATAATTTCAACTAAAATTGGGAGTAATTACTGCAGATCTCGTACGCAAGTGCAGACAAGAAACTGTGATCATGTTGCATCTTACGGGTCATTTCCGCATTACTCATCTCTTGGGAGGCGACTCTTTTCGTATTCCAAGTCGTGCTTCTCTGATCAACGTGTAAACCGACGTAAAGTAAAAGTTATTATAAACATTAGAAAATATTTATATATATTAACAACATAGAACGAAGAATTATCGTGAGAAATTTGTCTCCTTTTTGTAATTCATATCGTTTTAAATTGCAACATCGTGGCGAATTATTCACCGTGACCCATTATGGTTTTGTTAGTGCCGTTTTCATGCGTTTTATTACGCCCACTTAGAGGCTACGACGCAATAAGTTAATTTGGTGATTTCGTTCTACGATTTGCGAATTGACAAAATGTAAGTACATATCTTTTTAAATTTCTGATTTATGCTACTTTTCAAAAAAGTAGAATATTATTCACGATTTTTGGTGTAACGCGATCTTTCTTCAATAAATCATTAAGGACAGTCTCCTGGCATATATATATATATATATATATATATATATATATATATATGTATATATTGCAGAACAATAGAAACTGAAGATTATGCGGTTAACGGTGTTTGTGTGGAGGTACATATAGGCAGCGTGATTAATCACTAGTTTGTCGATGTGACTGCGACGGCACTCAATTAAAGCAAAAATTTCACGGGGAAAACTATAAAAATTCGACAAATAAAAAAGTTTTTTGTAAGTACGAAATTTTAATTAATTTTTTCGCGATGAAAAATTAAAAAAATCGAGTGATATCGGAGACTCTGCGAGTTGTGAGAAATTCTAAAAGTAGTAACGACAGAAGGGGAACAATTCAAGAAAAGGAACCATAATTATGCTGCAAGAGAAGGAACAATGCATGATTATGCTACCAGAGGACGAAACTAATCATTTTCGTTTTTATTCGACTTTCAATTTTTAATTGAATTTAGTTTAAACGAATAGTGAAAT
Source organism: Icerya purchasi (assembly GCA_039619475.1). Lineage (NCBI taxonomy): Eukaryota > Metazoa > Arthropoda > Insecta > Hemiptera > Monophlebidae > Icerya > Icerya purchasi. Next base: position 91,601,161 of record CM077116.1, on the reverse strand, counting down.
GTGTTTATTACTTCAATTTTGCAATGTTACGTTTGAAGTTTGTTTTGTATAATTTTAACTTTTAGTCGATGATGGGCTATGGCTGAACCCATTTCTCAGTAGTATACATCATTTATACATTAACATTTTTTCGTCGTTCCAAATTTACTGTAATTATGTTTTTTGGTGTTTTTTAATTTTTAAAATCATTTCATTCATCTTAATTTGCTCATTTATAGATGTATTTCTTAAGCCGTGTTTTGTGCAAGGATCGTTTTGTAAAACGCGACGTCTAGCGCTATAGTTAAATTGCAAAGCTGTGTTGTTAATGGAAACAAGTTAAAGGCTGTTCCTGTATGTTTTCATTGAACATGTTGGTGCAGGCTTACAATTTTGTTATGCCGCTGGACGCTACATTTTACAGAACGTTCCTTGCGAAACTTTAGTAATAACGAATTTAGGCTGTACAAGTGTTAAATTCCCGTTTTGGCTTCGCTGCAGTGTGTAATTTGGCGACCGTGCGATTTCGTTAATTTTTCGTTGACCACGAAAGTATGCTTAAAAATTATTGCGTGTTTTTTCTGCTTTTTATTTTTCTTTTCACATATCTAATTCGTTTTATATATTAATTAAAACGTAATTCTTAGCTCGGCGACCATTAGAAAAAATGTCCTAAAAAAAAGTCCAAACAAATGTCCCAATTTTTTATGTAACGAAAAAATTTCCGTTAAACATAAAAATAAAAACATCGAATGAAACGTGCTTTGTTCGGTTACTTCGGTTACTGGAAGGTTTAAATATTTCCGTTAAAATTAATACTATACACCGTTTCCTTTCCGATAAGAGTTAGCACGTATGAAGTCGGTGAAATCGCTTAACAATTTCGAGGTATTTTTATCTTTTTGAAAGCCACATTGGCGAGTGAATATAATAACACTACTACTTTGAATATAATTTTGAAATTCCATAATTTTCCCTATTATTGATTATTTCGCTATGGGTGATCTGCAATTTCCGTACTCTGTTAATTTACCCTTTTTGTAGATTGGTCTTATTTCCGATTGTTTAAGTTCATTCGGTATAATCCCCGCATGTATAGTGACTATTTTAGTGATATATGGAGCTATTGTATACCTTATGGGTCTCTCATGTCCTTTATTCTTATTCTATTCAGACCTGGTTCGTTTTTTTATATTTTGTTTCTCTGTTATATTTATTACTTGATCCTTATTCATTTTGAGAAGACTGAGGTTTTGCAAAGTTTTATTACGTTTTCAATATTTCATTTAAACAATTTCTTTATTACATATATATGTATGTTGTTGTTGAAATGGTTTATGAAATTATTTGCTAATACTTCTAAATTATGGTTTTTAAAATGTTCTAATACAGTTTCGTCAACTGAGCCGATTTTACATTAACCTATTATATCATGTATTTTTTTCCGTGTTTGCCTTACATCACCACTAGCGTTTTCTACTTATTGTCTCCAAATAATTTTATTAACTTTATTCATAATTTTTTTCTATTAATCCCTATAGTTATTATTATTGATATTAGATTTCCACTTTCGGAAAAGTTTATCTCTATCATTTATTAATTTTAATATATATCTTGTGTGTTATCTATGATTTTGTGGAAGTATTTTTCCTATTAACATTATCTATATCTATATATATATATATGTATATTATAAATTTCTTGGAAAATGCTACTAATTTTTATATAGTCGAAATTTTCAACTTTGCCGCTTACAGGTGGTCAGTTATCAATCTTTCATTATGACGTAGTTAATTTAATTCACAAGTATCGCAGAAGAACCATCATCTGGGACCCCAGGGGGTACCTTCCGTGGCGAGATCCGAATGATTTTATCACACATACTTGATTTATAAATGTGTTTTTTTTTTTTTTAAACAATACCGGCGGGAGGGAGGGGATCAGCGAGGTAACCATTCAAGCAGAGATTGTTAGTAAAACGAAGGAACTGCTAAGCAACGGTGGACAATCAAATAAATGACAAGAAAAAAGAAGCAGTGGCATAGAGGTAGAAAGCCTGCATATTAGCGTGTGAGAATAAAAGTTGGTACGTTCATCAGTCGAAGAGGATACGGTCGCACAAAAAGTTTGATGAATAAGGACAATGCGGAGAAGGTGACAGAGAAAAGAGGCGAGACTGAAGCCGAAAGACGAGTACAATTTACCCAACCGAGAAGTATACGTTACTCTTGAAGATATTTCTGACTACTTCGGCTATTTTCTCGTTAAGCTCGTTAAGCGCATCGCACTTGAATTTTTCCACAAGTCGAACATTTAGATGAATCGTGCTTTACTTTTGAGGATATTTCTGACAGCTTCTTCAGAGACGCCAAAAGTCTCATTAGAGGAACGCGCTTCAAATTTTTCAACAAACCGAACATTCAGACAAATTACGTAGAGTCCGCTACCTTGCTATATTGAGAGGACCCCCGCTCGAGGCGACAGTAAAGATAAACACACACGTGTAAAAGAAATAGGAAATTAAAACGGGGTTACGGAATTCGTACATAAACTTTAAAAGAAGACGCTTGCAAAATTGACGAAAAATTCAACAATTATAAAAACTAGCTCAGTTATCGGCGCGTATACAGTTTAAAGTGATGAATAAAGTTTCAAATATTTTGTAACATCACGTGACAAGTGCCTAATGATCAGGAATGTAGCAGGAACTACAACGTTACAAACTGTTACAAAAAGAGTAACTTCTGTAATCAAAATGGAAATAACTTTAAATATATTATGAAATGTAATTAGAAAAAAAAAAAAAAAATACGAACAAAACAGAGGTTAATAAAATAATAATGTTTAAAAGCTAAAAAACAACTCGGAGCCAATAGATGACAGGTTCATTTTAATATCTTGAAAAATAGCAAAATGTTTGACATGTAAATATAAAATGAAGTAGATCTGGAATTGATAATCGCATTAAAAACAGTAAATCAGTACTGTTTTTTGATAAACACCGCTGTTAAAATTTTTGATGACAGTGTAAAATTCCAGAGTTGCTAATCGCCGCGGCGCCCAGTCATCATCATAGTATATTATGTGCGATCAGCATCACCGTATGGTATAGAACACGTAATCTGCTCATTAGATTATAAAGATTTAACTGGATTACGTGAATAACGTGGTTTCGATTTATAATAAGGCGCGCACACACAACGGCAGTTTGGCCAGTATGGATAGAAACACATTATACTCGTTATTCAGTGTTATTGTAACTAAATTTGTAACTGCTAGTTACAGCGAAATAGTGTTGTTTTATTCATTTGATCACGTATCGCCGTCTAATGAGCTAGTGAGTTGTGGTCAATAACAGAGCGAGCACTGTGAGAAGTACATACGAAAATTGTACAAGTGATAAAGATAAAAGCTGTCATCAGTACTTCAATTCCCCCTGCTGATCACCGTCTGATATATTAATTGTTTCTTTCGTTCGATTCGGTAGTTCCAAGACTAGTTACATAGTTACAGTCAGTTGTTTTAGCTACAATATGGCTACTTCTCATTTCTAGGGTGACAGCAGTGTAACGAAGGTTAACATAAATATGCGTTATCGATTGGAACGGAACGAACTATTTCAGAGCTGCAACTAGTTTCTAGTTTCGTTCCTCGTTACTTTACACATCACTAGTATACACGATGCTACGTGTGCAATCGATGTGAAAGGGTGATTTTTGATTTTTTGGAATTGTCAGTAGTCGGAACGAACGTTGGCGCGCCGAAAACGAATTTTGCCTCTTTTTTACATTTTCATGGTCAGGTATTGTCGCAGTTTCCGATGAAATTGCTCGTTGTGCCTATCGATGGCGGAAGCGCATTTCAGATAATCGTAAAAGTGCCACTGACAACGGAAACATTATTCGGAATGGTAATAATTTTTTTACGTGTAAACAATTATGACTCATCGACACACGCGCGATATAAATTTAAACAAGTCCAATCGGGAGCGATCGCGTCGATTGATTGGCGTGATTACGAAGAATTTCGAGCAGCGAAATCTCATTCGATATACATGTTAATGTTAAATCGTACGTGTCCGAAGAAAATGGCAAGGTAGAAATGCTCGCGCGAAAAAAATACCTTTGTTTGTTGCTTTCGCCGTGGCCCTGAATAATCTATAGTCGACCACTGCAGTGAACAAGACGGTGAAATCGAGAGTCTATTTTTAAATTTTAATTTTAATTACCTGAAGTAAAGTCGAATGTGTTTTTTTAACATTTTAACCCTACAGTTTAAACACGTTCAGTGTCGTGCGTTGCCCTAACTTGTACGCTATTTAATATTATTTCATTTTAACACGATCGTTTGTGTCCATGCAGAACAATTGTGGTACACGTTTCAAACGATAAAACTGATAAAGGCTGATTGCGTAAATTTCTTTTTTTTTCTGTACAACGACAAATTCCGATACACGACCAAGAACCATGCGTACAATATCGCCTACTTGGTTCAAGATCGGCGCTTTTGAAATTTCCCCGACCATTTGTAACGATAACGATTCCGGCTGTAGCACATTTTTTCGCTATTTATACCGGAAAAAGTCCGGGAACTATCTCATCGGTCGACACCAGGTCGCGCACCGCGCTAGTCGATAATAGTACGAGCGGTACAAATATCGCGACAGACCAACAGAGCTCTCTTTTCATGCCTTTCCGCAACGGTGCTCTTTAACGTATTACATTCACGAAGCTTAGCACGACAGTGCCATAAATCGCTTCCAATCGGCCAGCTTCAGCGTTGCTGCTTAACATCGCTAGTGGAGCAACACAAAATCAACGCGCCACAGTGAATCTCTCCAACTGCAAAAATTGTAAAACTTATTTATGAAATGTACACCTTTTTCTCTCTTTTTTTTTTCGTTTTTTCGTGTTTTTTTTTTTTTTTTTTTTTTTTTTTTTTGGGGTATTTAACTTTATTAACCATTTGGCATAGCGAGCATTGCGCTCAGTAGATATGCTTTAAAATACGAACATTCTTCCTTTAGAACATGATATGGGAATATAATGTTGCAGCGGTCGCTAGTTAATAGAGTAGGACCCGGTAGTATCGTTAACTAATCTTTGTCTTCAAGCGTCAACTCACCAGCAGCTGCATCGGTAAGTGTAACTGCTGAGAATTACTCATTGTTAAGCGATGACTCTTAGAATGTAGGTGCCGTAGCTATTCTGGAACACTGTGAGCAGATTGTAGAGCAGCGATATTTTAACCGTTACCGTCTGAATCTGGCAGATCTTAGGATGCTGCGTTAAATAATAACGCGGGAAAATGTGAAAATGAAAAAAAACTATTTCCCGCTTCGAACGGAGAACATTTTTCGTTGCCGACGCCATTTTTATCCTATTTTATGTTTCCTATTGACCGATTTTCGTACACATTTCCCCCCCCCTAATTAATCAACTTGGCTCGGGAATTTTCACAGCAGTTGCTCTGTTGTTAGGCAAATTTTACAATGCCCAAGGTAACATCTGAACTCTCGACGTGATACACATTAGCACTGCGAAGACCCCCTTAAATCAGCACATTCCCCGCTTAAATAGGCTGACTGCGAAGGTGTCACGTTAGTGTTCTCTGGCACATTCACCGGAACAGAGCAATCGTTGCATTCCAGGCCGGTAGCACTGCCGAGTTAAACTCTGTAAGCATACGATGAATAACGCTAACCTGGTGGTGAAAACCGTTTACAAATGTCATAACGTCGTATCGAAGTTAAAAAAAGCCATCGCAAATGTATATTTTAATTAAAAGAAAAGAAAACTGTCTATTAAATTACGTAATTCCGGAATGTGCCGGGATGAAGATAATCAGTCACACAGCGCGCAAAATAAAAACTTTTCGAAAATACAAACACAAATATCCGTTATTTAATACAAAATTGAATAATTTATTTTATTCGTTACTTTTTATTTTTTAATTTATGTTTTCTACGATGCCGTATTACATGTATAGCCATTATGCGCTGTAATCGTGAACGAATTAGTTAACTCTAGTCGGTGTATTCTCTGATATTTTCGATAAAACTATTCATAATATATTAACGGTTTATAAAGTTTCCCATTTATTATTCAACGCGAATAATATATTATTTTATCGGCTACTTTTTTATTTTTAAAACTAGCGACTGGTATGCAATTATCGAATGTTTTCTATGTTACATTTATCATAGGCGTACCGAGGCCAGTTTTTCGGGAGAGGTCGATCCATTTAAAAAAAACACTCGACAGAAAAAAATAATTTACTTAGTAATTTTATATTTTATTAATAATATCTTGTACAATAGAGTTCTGTAAGGATTAGGAGAATAATTTACATTAATAAATAGTTAGTGGTACTGTCAGAATGCCGGGTACCAAGAGATCTTACAGGCGTAAAGTGACAATACAGCAACGTAAAAATCCATTTCGGGAGGGACTTGAACCCCCCAAATCCCCTTTACATCAGTGCGCCTATGACATTTATAACCATTACGCGCTGTAATCGTGAACGAATTAGTTAACTCTAGTCGGTGTATTGTGATATTTTCGATGCGTTCTAACTATAATTGTATTAATGGTTTTTCCTAATTAACGAGTTCAACGCAGTAAGCCTAATCTAATAATTTAATAATGTTTCGGAATAAAATTATTTTCGCGGAGGCATTTTAGGAAAAGCCGGTAAAACTGTAACGAGCTCTTTCGAGCATCTTGAGGTATTATAACCGGTCGAGTAGCTAAGCAACCGGATTAACTTCTGGCCTTAATCTTACCGATTCGACTGCGAATCAATTTGAGCCTGTTTTTTTTTTTTTTTTGTATTGTTTCCCTTTTTTTTTTTCTTTAATAATATTCTAAAATTCGCAAATACCAGCGACATGTTCTTTTTATAAGGAATGAACTATAGAGCAGTTTAGTAATTTCCGAGAAAAGTTCTGATTTTCTTAGCATCCTAAACTAAGTCACATTATTCTGCTACAAATTTCCGCCCACTCTCTGATTTTAAACGTAACTTTTCATTGAAATAACGTGTACAAAATTAGTAAAATTCTTCGCGAACAACTTTCAATTTTCAGTAATATCGTCCATCGGTAGTTATTAAATAAATTTGGAATTCTGGCTCTCCCGCTCTATACAGCTGATTTTTACACAGCGCTAAGCGAACAACAGTTTTACTATAACGTGAGAAGAAATTTTACCTAATTGAGCAAAAATTCAGGCACAATTAATAATTAATTAAATTCTCGACGATATTTTTAATATTACGTCGACGTTAAATGATTCGCTGCATCTTTCCAAAGTCAATAGCAATAGGTTTTTTTTTTATTTTTGGCGCTCGCTAACACATCGGCTAAAACGGGAAGAAATATTTTCTTCGCTTTTTTTTTTTCAGCTTTTTCTAATTTACCGTATCAGTGTGTGTATGATTAATGAGCGTAACGAGCGACGTTAAATTAACAACTGCGCCGAAACAAATTGCCATCTAATGACGAGCGCGCGTACTGACGACACACAATATAGAGACGTACACAAACGAACTAATGTATGTTTTCGGTATGGAATTTTTCGATTTTATCACATCGTCGAGATAATAGTTGGAAAAGTACACAGGCTAGCCAACACTAGTGTTGTAACGAGTAGAATTATCGGTTTTTTACAGTCGCTCTCGGTCTAACTCGATAGAACTACAAATACTTCTAAAAACTGACGGAAGATAAGATCGATAATCGATAATTTGTCCTAGAAAAAACACTTTACACGACTTTTAATTATGTAAAATGAGTTCGATGTGCCCAACACAAAACGTACTTTGCAATTTCACGATCACCGTCATCCGTATTTTGTAGAAAATACGTTTCTTTACCGGGTTTTTGTTGTTTTTTTTTTTATCTCTTCTTCTTCTACTTCTGCATTGCAGCTATTCGCAAGGCAGCCCGTATTGTACTAATTTTTTATCTTCAATTCTTTTGCTTTTCCGGCTTTCTTCGGCCGATACTGCACTCTCTTCAATCGCGTCTAACGTCTTCGTGCTGCCCCTTTCGTTCGCTTTGAATTTCCCACTTTATTTCGGAACTACTCGACTTTTCCCGTAAAATATTACTCTACCACTCTTGAAAGTCGACTTGTTGTGTGGCAGCCCGTTGGTACTATATCGCGGAACGCGCCAGAAAGTTACTTTGCGCAGATAAGCGAATGAAGCGAAGATACATCGCGATACGGCGACAGTGGGGAGGGAAAGAAAACCGGCGCACAGTGAAAATTGAAAAGACCGTGAGCGGGGTCACTCCTTTTACTAGACACCACTTTTAACCTCTTAGATTTATTTTTCACCGGATAAAGCTGAAGTGCTTTGGTCTCAAAACTCGCCGTCGTCCTAAAACTGGGACCGCACTTGTCCTTCGATAGGTAATTTAATTCATACATTGTTGTTTGCCGTTGCGTGTGTTTTCGGAACTGTTTGTGTTCAAATATTATCTCGAGCTGGTTTTTATGTCCACCTCAGTAGGAGTCAGATATACCATATATGTATACCGTTTTGTCTCAGGTTCGTCTAAATCGTGTGCCACCATCACTCGAGCGAGAATCGACTCGGAGCAGCAGTTAGGACCAAAACCGGCGCGCCTCTTACTCAGTTTCCTTCGGGCAATCACTGCGCTAATCTCGCTGCTGTGAAAATTGCTTGTAAATGTTCACGACCGACAAATACCGCGGATGAATAATAAAGTTAAACCGGACTTTGCGACTGCTTTTAATTTTTACTTTAGTGTGTAATTTTCTCGATCTGTCGATGCAGATTTTCATCTTTTGGCCAGCTTTATTCTCTAGTTTATACGACTGTTCATTATCTTTTAAGAATATTCGCCGGGTTACGGTGCTATTTGCCGTCTGATTAATTTTTTCTTTTTTTAGCCCCGTTAGGATTGCTTTCAATAAAGTTTTCTTTCTGTGCTCCAAATTTCATTGCCAAAACGTGTGCTCTAACGATGCAAAAAATTCCGAATTCTAAACGTGCCAGATGAAAAAGAGTATGCAAATCCAGCGCAATTTGTCTATCTACGCTACATATACCCCGCGGATGCCAATCAATCGATTTATTCAGGTTACCGTATACGGCTTGCCTTTTGGTCGGTGTTTCTTCTAGTACGATGACTTTTTCATTGTTTTAATAAATGCTCTTTTATAACTGCCGCGTGTTTCTTCCGGTTTAACTATATAATTTTCTGACGCGTTTTCGAAGCACCAGCTATTTCATTTGCGCGGGTATTACCCGAAACCCTCTTGAAAAGCCGCGTGTAACTTTTTTGATTTTTGCTTCAAAATTATTTTTTTTTCGAAAAACGGGTATCTTTTAACTTTTTTTAATCCGTATCGATATTTTCTTATTACAATGAATTTTTAACGTATTCTAATACCGTTTTTAATTACGCCTTTTCATAGTCCCTTATACAAATACTAGGGTAATAGGAAGTAGATGTGTAGTTCTGCAACCTTACCTATAAAGAGAGCCATCGGTAAAAATTAATCGTTGTAACACATCTAATTATTTCGTTGTTTAATTCTCTATTTACAATTTGAATGGATTTTTTTTCAATTTCTATTCTCACGGAATTATTCCTAAAACAAGTCGTGCGAAAAATTTAAATATTGTACAGAACTTGAAATCAGCGGAACTGCTTCTAATTCAATCGGTTTTTGCCTAATCTCGTTTTCGAAGAATTAAAACGAAAATTATTTTGTTTTTAGAAATTTTATGGCGCATTAATTGCAAGTAGCGTTTAACTTTGGTTTTTTGTTTATTTTTGTTTGTTTTTTTTTCTATCGACATGTGCCGCTTAATAAATTATACCGCCGCTCTCAACTGTCTTTTTATTCTCGATAAAACTCGAGGGACGGCAAATTTAAAAAATGGAAATGAGCGCGTAAAATCAACGTTTTAACCGTGAGTTTATATATTCAAGATAATTCGAAATCATTACATTCTGTACTCGCATCCCCGCCTGTAACGTACGTGATTAACACTTGTTTTTCGATCATGTCGCTCGGAAATTAATTTTTTCATATTCCTTAATACTCCGCCACTACTGGGCTACACACGTACGTACAACAGTAAATTTCAGATTAAATTAAGAGACAAAGTGTTTAATTCGTGTCGGTAAATTACAGGCCGCTTAAAAATTGTCGGGCACATTATATAACAACAACGACTGTAAGGAATTTTAAATGAACGGAAGTTGGGATAAACTAACAGAAATAAAATCGTGATTTGTAGTTTACGTTCTTTTTTCTTTTTTTTTTCGAACTGTACCAGCCGGCCGGGGGGCTCTGAGTGGTAATGGAATATTCGTGACGTGAACAAAATACATTTCCAAAAGCGCGAATTAGCCAACTGTTATTTTTGGGCAATGGTTCGCTGATTTTAAGTCGTTCGAGTTAACATTTAGTTAACTGTTTTTAGTCGATATTACAAATCAGTTTTTCGTCAGTTAGCATTAAAATCGTATTTTTTTCTTCAACATAAATGTAACAGATTTCCCTATTAAGCCCAGCGTAAAAATAACACGGCCATTAATATTACATACTACATAAAGCGTTACATATTGCACGTTTCACCGGGTTTTTTTTTTTTTTTTTTCTGTCCGGCTTCGGTGCACTTATCTCGCATTTTACCAACTTTGGCTAACCTGCTAACAACATAGCACGTTAAAGGCTGTTGACTGAAATGGTGTAATTTCGGAGTACAAACGAATAATAATAATAATAATAATAATAATAATAATAATAATAATAATAATAATAATAATAATAAACGTCGGTTTCGCCCACATTAATTCTTCTGTCGGCTAGAGACTTCGTTTTAGGTTAATTAGGCATTTTTCGCTAAAAAATATTCAAAATATCAATGAAACTCTACCAAAATTAATACCTCGAAAATGCTCAACGCTTTACTATTCGAAATTCAAACTACGATTATCGGAAGGCAGTAAAAAGGCACAAAGAAGGAGCCGATTCGTAAATGAAGTATTACGGGTAACTTTTATTTTTCAATTTAAGTATCATCGCTTTAATTTCAACGTGAAGCCTACAATTCTGGCCATGGAAATTTCTTCCCTTCTAAATTTTATTATCATTTCTGATCAGTAAAAAGTCGTTAAAATTTGGGTCCAACAGTATTCGAGGAAAACTTATACATATGTATATATTTTTTTATCTACTTTTACCGCGAATTATTTACAATCTATTAAAATACTCGCGCATGAACGGGAACAACAGTATTAAACGTAAGAATAAAACGCAAAATGTACGAAGAAAAAAAAAAACGGATTACAAAATAATAGAAAAAGACGCTGATCTTGACAGTTTAATCGGAAATAACATTTATATTTTATGATTTTCATTTTTTTTTTTTTTTTTCGTCGTTGGCTTTTATACGATACTTATCTCTCGAGATTTTATATTTGCTACTTTAGCCTAGTGATTATGGCGCGCTTGGTTACCAAACCAGAGGCGCGTCTATAGGTTGTTAAGACTTGTCTCGTTCCAGATCCAAGTCTCTCCCAAATTTACTTAATCATAAATCGAATTGGGCACCGGAGGACTCTAAGAAAATAATGGTGACTGAGAGAAAGGAATTGTCCACAGTATTCTCTTTAGATCCATTAGGCTTAAATGAAAAGCTTAACTTCACAATGGTACCTTGTCAAGGATGTATGGGACTTACTTTACTTTACTTTACTTTTATTTACTATACTGCTGTGGTATACAAATTATTTTGCTAAGAAGCTAATCTACTTCCCCCCCCTCCATCTCACACCTTTTTCTATATAAATCCTGCTTTTAATTTCTAAGATTTATTATTGTCATTAAACGATAAAAGCCTCACTTTATGCGATAAGTTCAGCTAAAAACCGTTATGAAATTATCACGTTAAATTTTACCGATGGAGTAAGGCGTGTTGCTAGAGTTGCAGACAGTAGAACGTTTCGTACCATATTTAACTGAATAACCTACAAGTAAATCGCATCGAGACTGGGTATTATATTTATAGGGGAAAAATGGAAAAGCGAGAAAAAGAGGAAGATGTGTGTAATCGATAGTGCATAATAACGATGAAAATTCGGTTATAACGACATCGGTTGTAGAGACATCTGAAATCGGCAGAATTCCGTAAATATTCTATCGGTAATTATAGCGAAAAAAAAATCGCTTATTACCGCTAAAATTTTCGTGCGCTGATAAAAATTTATAACGACAAGATGACACGAAATTTAGGTTTCTTTGCGAATGAATTTAACGAAAAAAAAAAAAAAAAATAAAAAAAATGTATGCAAATGGAACATACCGCTTTGTTCTGCTTGTATTGTTAGCGTGCAATGTATTAAGTCCCATAGCCTACATGTCATTAAGAAAAAATATTATAAAAAATCTACTCCGCTTCTCGTTACGATAAAAAATCAAAATTGACGAATAATGCCTTGGAAAGTTACAAAAAAAAACCATTAAACCGTAGTCGTTCACACATGGTGATTTTTTTCTTTATTCCCCTGTTGATTTAGGTTTTTATATTTTTTTTTTATTTCACCATCGAACTTTTATGTGTAAAGCGAAAAAGAGAGCACACTCAAAACACGGCAAAAATCATAAAAGTCTGCAAATTAATAATGTTCTCACCGGGTCTGCGGGCGCTGTGCCTCTAAATTAACGCTCTATAAAACGCGCATATCAGTGTAGGCAAGAATCCCGAGAAAGATATAAAGTCCGCATTAACCTAAATTAACCTAATCCGACCGATTGTCGGGCATCACCCACGATCACATCTTTTAGGATGTTCTGTCTGGTTGTCCTTTTTGCTTTCTTTCAAAACAAGTATTCATACTGGAATTCCTGTTTTTCCCTTTTAGCCGCTTTACCGACTGAAATTTTTTTTCGATTTTTTCCTAACATAACCTATTTGGTGCACTCTGATTTGTAACGGCCCCAGAACTTCGAACTGTCTAATATGTAACCAAAGGAAGAAGAAAGAAAAAAAATGCTTTAAAAATCACAGATATTTTAGTTCCCATGTGTCATTTAATTAGCGCAGTTTTAATACGTGTTTGCTAAGCATACTCGTAACAGCCGATTATTCGCTAGTTTCGTTTACATCCCCGAAATAACTGGAATACTTTGTTATAATCGCGCCCCCAAAACAGATTCTTCTTGCTGTGCATGCCCAGTCAAATAGCTATCGTTCGGAAAAGGCTAGCTCGGCACACTGCTATACGCAATATCTTTCGGCGTCTTACCAGGTTTTTTGTCGACATAAAGAAGTTCTACGAGCGTACACGTCCGTGAACAGCCTTTTCGAAGAATATAAAATCATCAACTATCTCGTGGTATCCTCTGCTTCATCTTTCCCATAATGAAATGTTCTGTTTCAAATCGCTTGCCAGTTAGGAACAATCTCTTTCATATTTCCATATTTGAAAGAACACTACCCGCAATTATGTCATTCCTTTTTATCAATTTTGTTTTTTTTTTCTGGATTTTCCTAGGGAATGAACACAACTTCTGTTAGGAGAAATTTTAAATAATCTTCATACTTCCCGGTTCAAGGTCATTTACATATGTAAATGCGCAATACCGGAAAAATTTCAAACAAAAGCTAAAGAAACTTCTCTCGTTCATTACGTAAATAAAACCTAACTGGTCACGTTGTAGCTGTGTTCATTTAACAATTTCGAGCTCAACAAGCAAATTTTACCTTGAAGGTAATTCGCAATACGGTGAGCATATATTTTGTTTCGCAAGACGAAAATTTCACAATTAATTTGTTTGCGAATTAGCACGATTTTTCCTCGTGTGTTTTCCAACTTTTCCCTCTAAAAGTATATAGAGATATTTCTTCTACGACGTACCTACTCCATTTTTCAAATGGCTACCTCCAGAAGACGCAGTTTGAAATGAAAAAAAACAACAACAATAATTCGGATATATTACGTGTAAATAATTCTATACTGACTAGGGGTAGGCAGCAGGCAGGCGGTATTGGAAGATCTTGCTGCGCACTGACTTGTCGTTGAATACGAAATAGGTGATATTGAAATAAATTATTTGAAAAACGAGTTTCTAAAATCAAATATCGAAAACTAGTACGAACACGACTAATTCAATTTCATTCTATTTAAAGAATATCAATTGTAAAATTTAACGTAGTGGTTAAGGTGCGCTTGGCTACTAAATTAGAGGTGTCATAGGTTATCGAGCCTTGTCTCGTTCCGGATCCGAATCGCTCCCAGATTTGTACCTAATCTGAAATTAAATATTGCTTAGAGCAGAGAATTATCTGGATGTAATGTAAGTAAAGGCGGATAATCCAAAAGTAGAAAGGAGCTGGCCCCAGCATTCTCCTTAGATCCCTATTAGGGATCCTTAAGTACCATTATGAAAAGCTTAATTGTCACAATGCATGATTATCATGAGACTTACTATTTTATTAGTAAACGTAAATAAAGAAGAGGTCAACACATTTCGTTCATACGACACTGCGGATGAATTTAGCGATCAACTCTGTTCGTTAACAGAATTACATGTTAATGGAGTACTTGTTTTTTTCGGCTTTTGACATCTCGAGCCATTATCTCATTACAAATAGAAGACAGGAAATTAATATCTTTTTTCGCTTCGTAAAACCAGTTGAATGTTCAGCGATCGGTGAAAAGACTGCCACTATACCTGGTTATGGAAACGCACACATTTGCCACCAAATTCCATACCTACGCAAACACTGAGCATCGTTCGGAAGTGCTCTTTCTGATTGTTCCAAATTAAAACATGTTTTCCATTTCTTTCCAACATTAGGCAAGCCCACTTACACCGGCATGATTTTTAATCCTACGAAATAATTAAATTGCTATTTTTATAGCTTTTTATTTAATTCGCTTTGTTATTCTGTCTATCATTCTGTCTGTCTGTCTGTCTGGGGGGAATCATGCGAACGATTTTTCACCTACTTCCCGATAAATTAAAAAAGTGT
Organism: Icerya purchasi; assembly: GCA_039619475.1. Lineage (NCBI taxonomy): Eukaryota > Metazoa > Arthropoda > Insecta > Hemiptera > Monophlebidae > Icerya > Icerya purchasi. The sequence goes on along the minus strand of CM077116.1, from coordinate 91,586,158 downwards.
CCTTTTGCAGAAATACTTGTTATAGCTGACAATACAATATTATGCAACATCCGGGTTTCCAACTTTAAAATTAAACCCTCGGGGCGCCGAAAGCTCGAACTTTTGGAAAGAAATATTTCTTTTCCCCGGCATGTGGATATACTGTTGGAAAGAGCGCTATTTGCCGGAAGCAAATTCGTATTTCGTTTTCTTAATATTTAAATATTTAATTATTAATCTGCGGCCCCTGCTTTTATTTTTCAGAATATTCTGTAGTTTCAGATTTTAATGTTAAGATGCGTATCTGGTAGTTGCACACTAATAACATTATTTTATGCTTCTTTTAAGTGTATAAATAAAAGGCTATTTTTAAAACGCTTTTTTATTTATTTTATTGTATCTTAACACCGCGATGCTACACCGATTTACAACAAATCAAGAACTAAGTAGGACAAGAAGAAATTGTTCGCAGTAAACACATTAGCGGTAAAAGAAAAGAAAAAAAAAAAAGGACTATATACAGTCTCTGTTTTTTTGGTTTTTTTTTTTTTTTGTGGGTCTCACAGGGGAAATACTCCCGTTGTGTGAGTGCTCAGCACTCTTACCAGCGTTTATTACAAAAGATACCAATTACAAAAATTTTAACTATCCTAACCTATTCCCTAAATAACAATACTTATAAACCTAGCATTATATTTAAGTAAGAGTATACATATGACAATTACATAACATGCCGCGTAATACGCATCTGTTAACCAGTACATGCAGACAGCTTAATATTTAAAATCAAAAAAGAAAGTAAAAAAGAAATAACATAATCTGAAAGACTTAAAATCCAGGAGGGATACGACAGAGTCAAAACCAACAAACCGTAAAAAGAAAAAGAAAAGAAAAACAAAAAGAACCATTAAGAGTAACGAGATAAAGGACGTAACTTAATCTTCAGTCTTTGCATCATTCCTTCAACCATTTTTGCACCTCCTTTTTCCACACACCAAATTTTTCCCCCTCTAGAATATGATTGGGGACTGTACTTATTTAAATTGATTAAAACTGAGTCATCAGTGTTATCAATTCGTAAATTTACACCGCGGGGATAGATGTAATATGTATTACTTTGGTTTCGTGTTAACTGAATTTTTTCTCTGGATGGTAATTTTATGTATATTTTTGACCTTAAATTCTAGTAATCTATAACAGAAATAGTACATCTTGGGGGTCATTTCATCGTTTTCCTTTCACACATAATTGACCTGAAGTCGATTTATTTGCAGTGGGGGAGTATATGTTTCAAACATCTCTTCTGTATTATGCTTATTTTATTTATTTCTGTTTTCTTAGCCTCACATAATAAATTTGAATTCCGTATAAAATTCTAGACATTATTATTGAATTATAGTATATACGTAGTGTTCGATGTGCTAGTACCTGTCTTATTTTATATAAGGCTGGAATTGTTTGTCCTATTTTCGAGTTTAAACTTTGGATGTGTTTTTCCAGTTCAAGGATTTATCGATTATATACATAGATATTTAAAGTTATTTACGTTCGGTGAACAAAAACATAAATGGCTATTGCTATTTACATGAAGCTCATGAAGGCAATCGTTATTATGAAGGACAATTCGTGGATCGCGTATCTTCTGTTTAGAACTGTTCCGAATGTGTAATATTTTGGACATATTTATATTTATACATAACCGCCTATCATGTGTCCATTTACTGAAATTATCTATATCCTCTTGTAATAACCTTTCCGCCATCTCTAAATTAACACAAGAACCCGAGTATGTATTTTTTTTCCAATTCCCGCCCGAATTCTATTGCGATGGGCGCGGCATTGTAAAAACGGTAATTATTTCTTATTAAAATCTAACAGATACTGCGGAGGGGGTAGATCAGTTGCCGCGATTTTTCTCGATATTAATAAAGCCTTTGACACTGTCCCCCACGGAATTTTATTGCCAAAACTATGCGCTGCAGAGTTCAGGGAAATTGCGTGTAGAGCAGCTGATCAAAAAAAAAACGTAGCACAGAAGATATGTTACGCAAATAGATAACACATTAGATTCAGAAACTATACAAAACTTCGGTGTTGGAGTTTACTCTTTTTAATTTACATAAATGACTCTCGCAATTTATATGTTCAATTGCATGTGCAGACGGCACATCCGGTTCAGTGAACTCAATAAATTTTCTTTAAAATTTTGCCTTCTCCGTATTAGAATTTAGTTCGTTTGAGAATTGAACTTTTTTTTAAATTTCTTCCAGTAATTTTTTACCGCTTGCTGCTTTTCATGTTATGTCCCCATTTTACTGAAGCAAAATGTGTATGCATCATGCGGGATGGTCTTTCTTGCTTTTCCGGCTTTGTCTATTTTTGATTTTTCTTTGCTAAAACATTCGTATATTCCTCTCTCTCATAAAAGTCGCCCGCTAACTTTGTTGCTTGGAAAGGTTTGCCAATTTATATTCCAACATACTCTGTATTATTTTCGGTATTTATATTGTGACAACTTTACATATCGCTTTTATGTGTATTTATATGTGTATATATTATGTGTTTTGTTTTGTCTTTCTCTCTTGCTTGCATGTTGGCCAAATGATTTGACGCAAGATAGGAGGAAAAAATTCAGCACCATTAATCAAAATCGAACAAAGCCTTTTAGAGGTAATATAAGTTTAAAATGGCGTACGATTTATCACCATTGACCCCTAATGGTTTTCCAGTCAGAATGAAACTTCCAGCAGACAGATACGAAATTCCGAAAAAAACTCTTTTTCCGTTTAATAATAATAAGGGCAGTGTATGAAGTGAAAATATTCTACAGACTGGCGCAACAAAGTTTTATTATTTATTTTTATTTATATGGTAGATGAGCGACTAACAGCAGTGTCCACGTTGAATCAATATACACACACATATATATATATATATATATGTGTGTGTGTGTGTGCGCACGCGTGTATTGTACGAGGATAATTCTAAAAAAAGTAATATACACAGACACAAATGCAAAAAACATATGTACGGGAATTAAGTGACGAAATAGATGAATAAATATCGAATTTAAATGGAACAATTTTAATATGTAAACAAAAACAGTAGAATGCCACGATTATATGGCTAATCGAAAAAGCCTACGAATATAACAATGCTCCGATAATTAATATTCTGTTCTTTGGATTATACCAAAAAACTTTCGACAAAGTGCACTGCAACACGCTGCGGGGGTAGTCCTTAACGAAATAGACGTCCCAGAGAACATCTGAAAAAACTTATATGCAAATAATGGCGCCTGTGTTAAGTATCTGAAAGTTTCAAAACGGAAACAGGTGTCAGACAAGCATGCATATCCTACCCCCCGTATTATTCAATATATACAGCAAATGGATCATGCGCGCCGGTTAACCGAAAAGCGGCGAGGAAGAGTCAATATCAGCGGTAGAAAAATCAATAATTTACGCTATTATTACGCTGATGATACAATTATAATCGTTGCTGACCAAAAACAACTTGTAATTTTATTATACCGGGTTGTTAGCCGGAAAACTAGTTTTACATTAAACCGATCAAAATGCACTATGATGATGGTTGACAGAGCGCACAAAATACCAGAAAACCTTACCTCAGAGTAACCGGCATTAATACGAAAACTGGAACCACACAAATCTCTCGGCGCTCATAGACGTTAATCATACCGTTGTTGAAACGGCTTAATTATTTTACCTATGCTACTCATCCTAGAAATGGTGCGATGAAATGATAATTGCGAACAGTTTTTCTTTTTGTAAATGTTAAAAATTGTTAAAATTCGTTCCTCGTATAGACTGCAATTTTTCTCTGTTACTAACTTTTAGAATAAAATTAATCCCGATAATAGGAACTGTGAGACAGAAATAAAACGAAGAATAGAAGCATGGCAAAAAACGCTTTAGGCAAACTTCTTACAAAAATATGGAAAGGCTATATCAAGTGACAGACCAAGTGAAGAAAAGATTGATGCAAACGCTGGTACAAACTCAATACTGCATTACGGTTCAAAGTCTTGAAGTATAACAGCGACATCACGCCGGAAAATCGAAGCTTTTGAGATGACTTACTAGTTCATAATGGTTGGTCACGACGTTCGCAAATGGACAACGCGACTGCAGAAAGAAAGAGAACCAAAACTGGTTGGCGAATTTATATTTGTATAATTTTTGTGTTTTTTTTTTTTTTTTTTGTGTTAAAATACGTATTTTATAATTTTTCATAGAACGCTTATTGACGAATTATTTCATTTTAAGCCTTAAATGTCCCCCCACGTAGAAAAAGCAAAGTGAAAATTATTTGGTATATTTTATTTAGAAAGCTTTTCAGCCTGCCCAGAAATCCCAAACTTGAGAATATATTTAAAGCAAAATATAATATTGTATATTACTATAATTTTTTCCTTATCAATTTAACACGAAGTATTTTTAAAATGACTTCAAGTTGATGTGCATTATAATGCACGTGGGACGTTTAAATACATCTTACAAATGTTTCTAATGATGTTTTGCAAAGCGTCAAGTATTAAGATTAAATTTTTAAACGCGACGTTCACCGCAAATTGTTTTCCTAATTATATCCATCGTGGAAAATGTTTAAAATAGTAATACAATTGAAATTATACACTCCTATATCCGAACTAATTATTAGGGCCTAAAATATTTTTATAATTTTTTTTTTTTTCGTTTTTATAGTTTTTCTTTATCCGGCATTTATTATTTCTTTGTTTTCCTCATTTTTTCGATGTTCTCTTTCGACGTAAAAAAAAAAAAAAATGTTACCGAAAAGCGTTACGAGTTTTCCTTCCGGCGTAATAAAAACATCGATTTAAATCGATTTAAATCGCGCCTAGTAATAATGTACTTCTTCCGTACAGAATGTAGCAGATGATACTCTTTCCTCATTGCCCCTTTGTCTTTTATTCCTCTACGATTTCCCCTTGAATCTATTATTTTTATTATCCCGCTGGCGTATTTGTTCCGTCATTTGTGTTTTATCAGTTATAACTCTATTTCGACGAGAAAAAAAATATGTAACAGGGAGGAAACGTACAATATCGATTAATTTAAAATTTCAATATGGATACGCAGAAGTAAATAGTATAATACTTCCTTAGCGCGCTTTCGGTAATAAAATTCGTTCGTCGCAAATCGATTCTGCTGCTGGTACAAAACATATACGGTCTGAGTACACCGAAAAATCATTCACCGCAATTTGCATACCCGTTTGTCTTCTTCGCAAATGATCGGTGGAATAATTAACCGATCGCGGCCGTGAATGATGCAGAAACTCGTTTGTTAGCCGCATTAAATGTAGTTTTGAAATTTAACACTTTAAAAGATACCATTACTTTCCATACGCCGATTATATAACCTTGTGCATTTTTTACGCGTTTCAAATTCCCATGGAGATGACCCCACTGTGTTGCATCTCTTTCCGTGATATCTTACTCACTTTTAGATCTTTTTCCGTGATTATTCAATTCCATCGCTTTGCTCATTCTTTAATACCTGTTTCAGTACCAAAAAGTTTCAGAATTATCCTTTGAAATACACCACGTTGTCGTTTTCTCTGGTATTCGCCGATAATACGCGACCTCCTACTGTGTTATACTTACAATATTGCTAATTAGAAATGTTTGGTTGGTTAAAAACTAAGGAATCTGTTATATTGGTTCTGCTAGTGTTTGGGTGCAAAGATGTGTCGTTAAAGGTTTAATAAATATCGGTTACAAATATTGGCTTTTTTTTTTTTGTCGGAAGAGCAATGATGATCCGATATACTTTAATTACTTAAAATTTTATTTTTCACGAGTGACTACGTCGGATATTTCAATGTTGCTGGCCTTTTGAGTTTTTTTGTTTCCTGCGGGTTTCTGAAACTTTATAATATTTACAACTGTTACAAATTGAAGGTACTATTACTCTCATTGTTTAGATGTAAATTTTCTCCTCAAGTATAAAAAATTATCGTTAATTCCACGTGATATTAACCGGTACCGAAAATATTTTATCTTACGAAAAATTAGCCAGAGCGAAGGGGGATTATGAGTTTCGTTCGACTAGAATATGCCGGCTGTCTCTGCACCCTTCGTTTCATACTCTCGTGATTTCATCGTTTATCCTATTCGCTATCTTATTTACGAGTCGCTTTTCTGCGCACTCCATCACTGTCGAGCTCTTGCGAGTCCCCAGTCACGTGGGAATTGAGGGGAATGAGGTGGTGGACTCATTAGCACGTTTTCGACGCATGCAACGCACTTCGTTAGAAAGATACCCTCTAATAGCATTCTGACTCTATGCAAGGAATATCATTTAAAGTTCCGTTCGGACATCTATGTGGCATGATTTTCAAATGCTAACTCGCATTACCTGACAGTTCAGCCTGATCTTCAAAGCTTCCCATGGTTCTACGACTTTTTCCTCAATTCCGGCGATGTCTGCGCTTTGGGCACACTCTGCTTCCATCTTCCCGGTATAATTTTTCTCTTGCTCCAAGTTCGCGCTGCCCGCTGCATTCTCCTGATTCTTCTTTTATCGCTGATCCCAACCACATCTTGTTTCAGTGCTCTTCTCTATCTAACGAACGGAATACTTTTTATGCACACCTGTTCGGACTCTGGGGCTTCCTGCTCCGTATTTCGTTTAATACGTGTCGACCTTTCCTTCTGTACAAATTATCCCAGTCCTTTCTTCCTTTATTAAATCCATACGCAATCGAATTAAATTCTAATTCCTTAAACTAACCTACAGTTTGAGTTTGGGTTTGCCATTGTTGGCTATAGCCACACCTATATATATTTTTTAATAAAAATTGCCATCGTTTTTTATTGTAAAGCGTCTGAAAGCGGAAAAAAAAACGTTTTGCATAACTGAACGCTTTCTTAATGTAAAAATAAGTAGATTAGAAGGAAAAAAAAGGACTGTTCCATTTAGAACCGGGTAGAGGGGGGGGGGGCATATTTACCGATGTCGCTTAATTGTTTAATCATCGTACAAATGGGCTACGTAGGAGGTGGACGTAGTAGAGGAGAAATATATTTAGAAGCTAGCAGTCGCCATTCTTATCGAAACCACAAACGGACGAATCGAAAACTTGGTTAAAATTCATAAAGTTCCGAGCGGTGATAGTAGTGTGGGACCCGATATAACATCGCGCAGTTAAGACTCTTGAAGAGAAGTCCGGTCAAACACTGTGGCTAATTCCAGCCAGATCACTTCTTTCTACGCAATATTCGGTTTCAGATATTTGGTGACTCGAATTCCGAACAAGCGCCAACTCCCGATATTAGCCAACAACTTTACTCGGGGAACCATTATTCGCGGGACCTCTGTCTATGTTTAAATGACGCAGCAAAGTCTGCGAAATGCAACGCGAGAATGATAAATTCGAAAATTTTCACATGTCGATCGGAGAACGTTCCGGTGGTGAAACGGGAAAAATTTATTCTGCGACTTGTATGAGGGGAAATTATTAGAGCAGTTTTGTTGTTTTTCTTTTTGACGGTTCCGGTAATGCGAATAATTTTGCCAAGGCGCGCCGGTGAATTCCATTGTTTATTTCCGAAGTTGGTTCAGGGGAAATTCTTAGAGAGTGACGCGCTGAGGGGATAATCTGTTTAAGCGGCCCATCTGGATTCGGTCAGTCTCATTAGTGCGCGGACGTAAATTTCCCGTCCATTTTGGGAAATTCGTTGTTGTAATTTCGTGTATCGTCCGTCAATCCAACAGGTACCGATGTAGTGCTGAAAGGTGTTTAATATTCACAGCCATCAACTTGGTCCTTTTGACTATGTTCACAATTCATTATAGAAGCTGTCGGACAAATTAATCTTGTCGAACATTAGTAACGCACCGAAATCCTCATTACACCTGGGCTAGTGTACGTTCTCGGGAAACAACGTGTCGATTCAGTCGCATCGCCGCATATTCCCGTTATAATAATAGCTGATATCGGCTTTGTTGACGGCACGATTGAAAATTACAGAAATTTCCTTCAGACGGTCTAACAAATTCTAACCCGGGAGCCCGCACAGCGAATTACTCGTGTTCTCTGTTTCTCTCGTCAATTTCGAACTTTTCGATCGGAAAACGTCTCAACTTGCGAATTTTGTAAAGCATAACGCAGAAAACGTTGCCGGGCTGATTAATTAAATTGCTCAATTGGAACAGATATTTTTCTTACGAGACACGATGATTAGCTCTTACGGATTTTTCCGCTCCTTTCGTAACTCCGCATTTCATCTGGGTACACTTTGATAACCACAAAGGCGAAAACAAACGAAAAACATTTATTTCTTTTTAATTTTTTCTTACCAGAGCCCGTTTATCTTGTTTACATCATGGCTATTATGGTTGAACTCAATTTAAAATTTTCTGTCACGATGAAACGCCACGAAATTTTTAAGAGATTTTATTTAAACTTTTAAGAGATTTTATTTAAATTTTTAAGAAATTTTATTTATACTTTTAAGGTATTTTATTTAAACTTTTAAGAGATTTTATTTAAACTTTTAAGAGATTGGTATGATTTTAAAAGTCTTAGCCGGCTGCGAATCGGCCACGTCACTATGTCACACGGTCATATAATTAGCAAATCTTCGCTCCCCACTATGTGATTTTTCTGCGACCAGGCTGGTATACCGAAAGTTTCACACATTCTTCTCACGTGCCGAAAGTTTGCCACGTTCAGGACACAACATAGCCTACCCAACAACATACAGGACTGTCTGGCAAATACTACAACTTACGTCGCAAGGGTTATAGCCTTCGTTAGAACGAGTGGTTTGACCGAACACATATGAGTTACCTCTATACATGTGCTGTAATGACCTTAGTAGTTACAAACGGCGCATATAAAAAAGGCGAGAAGGAGAATTAAAAAAAAAAAAAAAAATTTAACTTATAAGAGATTTTATTTAAATTTTTAAGAAATTTTCTCTTACCAGCTTTACCTGTATATGTACGTATGAATGTAACGAAATTTTTAAATTTAATTTTAACCTCTTCCGGACGTCTGAATAATATGAAATTTCGCATACGCATTAAAAACCGATGACGATACAATTGAACTTCGTGACCATGACACCTATAGTGTTCTCTCATTGGGATCATAGTGTCGTCATTATTTATATATTCGCCGACCGGAATTGCGTACTTTTGTTTTAAAAAGGGTCCACTGATGCACCAGACTTTTAAAAGTACGAAATATTATAATGAAAGGAGAACGCACGAAAACAACGCTTGTCGAATAATCGCTGTTCTTTGGACATACAATGAGTTTCCGGAGTGTTGATAACTAAGTTTTAATTGTCCAGCGCAGATTTTAAGATTTTTACGTATATCGTACTTTTACAAAGAATTTTTACTTTAATAACGAAAAAATTACATTTAAAAAAAAAATATATATATATATATTTGTTACACAACGGTTTTCTTAAGATTATCTCAAAATATAACTTAACAAATATAATAAAGTTGTTTAAACAACCAGTTTTATTTTTGATGACGAAACAAATATTATGCTTTTGATAAACAAATAAGCATGATGGTCACTTACTTCTCAATAATTAAAAATTGGCTTTTGTCATCTTAGCTAAACAACCAACAGTTTCGCGCACTAACTTTCTCTATTTGTGTATCTTTAATTATCTCTTTTAATTCTCTAATTTCGAAAGAATTACATTTGCCATTTAAACGTGTATTTTCTACCACTTGACGGAAGAAGCGTTAAAATTTTTCTTTATTTACAATCTACTATTTTCAGTCAAACATATTGAACTCTTATATATTTTAATGTTCAAGTTCTACGTTATCATTTTATGGTTAGAAACGTAGAATTAATTTAAATAGCCGGGTTAAGGTGATTTTTTTGCTATTGTAAGCCGGATGAGGAAGTATGCCTTCGTTGTAGCAGACGATTGAAATTGCAACACGCGCTAAAGGGTAATTTTTCCAAATTTCTGAATGTTCTGTAATTCTATTTTTTTTGGATTTTTTGTTATATACATATTAAAGAAGTGTTTGTTTTAAGCTCGATAGCGAAGCTATCACGATAACACACATTGTTCTTTAGTTGTTTTTGACTACTGATGTGATGGCAAAGGCGGTAATTAATAAAATTAATCGGTTATCGCAAACGTTTTTGTGTTATGAAACAATTGTTGATTTCTGTTATTTTAATTTTGCATTAATGACGGCCGATTTTAATTTTATTTTTATGTATGTAATTTTAAATTCCGTATTAATATATAGTCTCGATGGTTTTTTCCATAATTTTTCAACATCCGAAGTAATAATCGGTTGCCTCTAAGTTGTACGTTCTTCAAAGAGGTGTAGTATTTTTATAGGATTTCAAGTTTTAACCGGTTACCACAATTATCGAGTTATGCGATTCCCAAACGATCTTAATAGGATTATTCGGTGTCATATTTTAATTATTAGAAAACTAATTAGTGACAACTTTGGAAATGGCTGTTAAGAGAGCGGCTTTTATTCATTCTTAATTATTTCACAAAAATATGTAATTATTTCACAAAAATATGTTAATGAACAAACTGATAGACTATAGCAAAGCTTATGGGCTCACCATCAACAGCTCTAAAACGAAATAGTGTTCTCTAAGAAGCCTGTGCAATGCGTAATAGAAGCAAATGCGTAATAGAAGCAGATGGGACAAAACTAGAACAGGTCAAATCAATTAGATACCTGGGTACCTTTCTCGATGACAGCTGTAGCTGTAAGAAAGAAATCCGATCGCGAATAGAGCAATCGAGAGCAGTGCTCATAAAAATGAAGAACCTGCTCAGCAGAAGGCAATTAAATCTTGGATTACGAATTAGAATTCTGCGCTGCTACGTTTTCTCGGTCTTACTGTATGGCAACGAGAGTTGGACGTTAGATGCTTTATCAGAAAGAAGTATACAGGCCTTTGAATTATATTCGTATAGGTGTATGCTGAAAATTCCGTGGATCTTAAAAGTAACTAATAAAGAAGTCCTCAAGAGAATCAATAAACGCCCGGAATTATTACATTTGATTAAGGAAAGTAAACTACGTTATCTAGGCCACATCATGAGAGGCCAAAAATATGAGATTTTACGTCTCATTATGGAAGGAAAGCTTTTGGGCAAAAGATCAAAAGGGCGCCCACAAAATTCGTGGACAAATGACTTTCATCGTTGGTTCCGCTGTTCACCCATTGAAATGTTCAGATCTGCCATGTCTAGAAAAGACATTGCCGTGTTGATCGCCAACCTTCGTAACGGAGACGGCGGATGAAGAAGAAGAATAATTATTTCACCGATTTTAAAGGTGGTGCACCTTTTCGTCCGTTGCATTTTGGATCTGGTGCGCAGTTCTGGCGCCCCATTACTTATTACTTTAAATTTTGTTTCGAGACCAAAAAAAAACAAAAAAAAAAAAAATTAAAACAAACCTGAAGCAAAACGCGTTTATTTAAGGAAAATGATAATTTTTAAGTACAACAATTTTTACAATTTCGTCAATGAAATCAGAAAATCGGTGTAACTTAATTCTTCAAAATATCGAATAAAAGAACCGACAACGAAATTAACTTCGATGTAGAATAAAAAAAAAAACGCCGGTTGCTCGATATCGGTAGTCATAAACTTTCCATTACTAACTATTTGTAAAAATAGAGGTAGTACGATAAGCAGAGAGCTCATCGCGCGTTTTTCTTTACATTGAAGTTCGTTTTGTTGTCGATTTTTTTATTCAGTATTTTAAGCTCATTTCTTTTAGAAACTTCAGTTTAGGTTGAATCCATTTATATACCAAATATTCAGTGTTGATCTTCTAGCCAGATCTAGCAGGCGACTGAAAAGGAAATATGGTGCCACGATGCACTTCACCTAAGTGGTTTGCACTGTTCTGAAGGACACTACGTATAATCGTTATGTACTATGAGAAAAAAAAGATAAATAAATCGCTTTCTTTTTGAAGAACTGAATCGGTCAATTCGTTGGAATTGTCAGGTTATTATTCCTTTTTTGTTTTCCTTTTCTCGTTCATTCTACTTTCCCTCGATTTTTTCCTTCCATTCCTTCTTTCTCATTGTCACCATTGTTTATGGCAGTGTCGATACCATGAAAAAAAAAAAAAAAGAAAGTTCATTAAAGAATTAAGACTGACTATTGTCGAATGCTTTACGTTTAAAAATTATTTCGCATTTTCTAGTTCGTATTGAAATAAAAAGTGTGTGTGCCGCTTCAGTCTAATTTTTTACATTTACATTTACCATGTAGTGTATTCATTCACTCTGCAATCAACACATTTTTACTGAAACAAAATATAATAGTTGTACGATTACGCATGCCAAAATGTAAGTCTGTCTAATAGGCATTTAAATTTTTTATACTGCGCACATAGATAATTGCAATCAGAGCCGCATCTAGACTTTCAGGAGGGGCTACAAAAATATTTTTATAAATATATATATATATGTATTATCGTAAAATATATTTATTTATAAAGCCTTGTAATCAATTATTGCACATGCAATATTAAACAAACTACAATAAAAACAGGTAAAAAATAGTAGTTTCTATAGAATTCGTGAAAATTCGAATCTTCTTTTCTTTTGTCAAAAGTTGAAAATAATCTTATTCTGAATTTCGGTTTATTTAATCGAAGCAGTTCTCATTTCGCAGACATTTCGCGGGTGGGGTTTGAACCCCGAAAACACGACCCTGATTGCGATTGTTATTTAACTTAGATTACTGTTTATAAAGCACGCATAACTGTATCAAGCGCTAACGATTGCCCGTACATGTATCATTTTTTTCTTTTGATGTTTTTTATTTTTTGAAAAAAAAACTTTCTATTTTTTTTTTTTTTGTTTAAACTAATAGTAGCCACGAGAGTTTCGAAAACTTTGACAAATGATTTTCAGCGCTTAAATCCGAAAAAATGGAGGGCTGCTCTCAATTTGAACGGCTACATAAAAACAGTTAAAAAACATGTAATTCGAAAACATTTTTCCGAGGAAATTCGAGTTTTTCACTAGCACTAATTTACTATATTTTATTAAGAAAAAAATTTGCGTTTTTTTATCTAGTTTCTGGAATTCAATATAGTTGCTCGACTGGAGTACGTGAGAGTGTCAACAGCTACATTAGTTCGGAATCTATAGGATTTTTTTTTTTTTCCGGTATCGGGAATGTACGTACGTACTACGAGAGACAGTATACCATCCGGACAAATGCCTTGAAAAGTTTTAAGGGATTTTCTAACCATCAAAAACTAAAGTAAAAAAGGACCCCCCTCCGCCGAAATTAGATTTAAAGTCGCCTGAGGAGAACGAACATCATTTTCCTCTGCATAAAGCACATGAACTTTTCACTGCAGGCCGATAATAAAATTATTCGCTGTGTATATCGCAAAAGGAAGTCGAAATTTTCAAGAATATCATAATGACATCCTCTGAACCCGCGTGCGATGGTTACAATAAAATTTTTCTGCGGATCTGTGAAAAGTATTTTTTAGCACGTTTTCACATCTGGTTGCGTGTGAAATTCTTTCGAACTTTTCTCTTCCCCATCCAAATATGCGCTCTTGCGTGAAGTTTACTCATAAAAACCAACAGCTTCCTAATGAATATTCGCGAAAAAGTGAAATAATGTATTTCACTGTGGACGCTTTTCTCGAAACAACTAAAAAGGTATATAAAAACGCCTACCCACCGCCGGGGGAATGCCAATTACCGTGTTTCGATTTTAAACGGCGCCTTTTCAGTTATCGCAAAATCATGAAACTTATCCGAAATATCCTGCATTCTCGTTTATAAAAGGTGTAAATTTCGCACTCATCATCTGAGAAATACCGTGCACGCTTTCTTGGAAAAGAGCAAAAGTTCCGAATTGTATGTTCCCGATGTCGATCACCAGTTCTTTTTAACGCTATTTCATCGAGTAAATGCGGGCGTGCGGTTGGGAATAATGTTAAAGTTACCCTATTTCATCGATATTTTTAGTGTCCGGTTCGAAAATCGAGTACGTAAAATTTGCCTGATTGACAACCATCAACAGAAACTTCTTTTGTAATAAATCCAAATAAACTGAACCCTAAATCAGAAACCGAACTGAATGTAAATCATCACACTATGTAACGACACAGAGTTCTTCAACTAGACGTAAAAATCGAAACGAAACGAATTTATTAAAATTCGACTTGTTTTTTCCGCTAAAATCTTAGATGTCAGCTATCGCAATTAAACGAGAAAGATTATTGAAATTTTTTGAGGGAAATTCGTCGTTCGAACTCCGCTTCACATAGGCGCAGGGAAGATTTTCGGCACAGGTGGTAATAATTGTAATAGTTATCATCGGAAGAAGAGGTTTAACAATGAACGGCACACACGAGTAAAACAAAGTGTCCGAATGTTGTTGCGTTCAATCTCTGGTTATCTCTGTACGTAGACCAAGTCAAGTATTTCATGGGTCGACCTTCTAGATCCTCGGCGATTGTTTTTAATAGGAGCCGCAAAATGTGAATTCCGGCGCAGGAAACAACTTTCGACATTCGCCCACCCAATACACTCTGCTAAATTTATCGAGCTACCCAATTCAAACTACACAATTATAATTGCTTCGGATAATTTCCGTTATTGCTGTATTTTCCATTGTCCCAGCCCCCCCCCCCCCCCCAACGCGCTGACGCGTACATTTCATTCGGGAACGCATCGTTCGAGGTCAATTTCTCGAATCGCCGAGAGAAGAGCAGCCAATTATACTACGTGAGAAAATAAAATTAACCGAATTGCGAATAATAATAATGTTTAAGGCATCAGCTGTCGATGAGCGACCGCGTTGAATCATTGTACGAATTAAAAAAATTACAAATAAAGACTTTCGTAATAATATCGCGCAATAAGTTTAACGTTTAAAAACAATACTTTTCACGGTACGCAGATTAATTACCGGTTTTCCATTTTCCCTTTTTGTTTTTCTAACTTTTTTTGTTCATTAACATCGAAATAATTAATTTATCAACTTCTTAATGTCGTCAAATAGAAAATCGTCTCCTCGTAAAGCCGCAATTTCGAATTTCCCGCTACGCTTTTCGAAAAACTGCAACACTTTTAAAATCATCAGTATGCCTGTCTCTGATATAAGCATTTTGTGGAATGCGTGATGTCAGTTTACCTTCTTGTAAAATTCAAAATTGCATTGTCGGTTAATTTTTCTCCGATATAAAATTTTGGTTTAATCTTTTTATTGCGATTCTACAAATTTTAATTATTTCCTTACATTTTTTATCATCGTATTGCTACAGATATATTTAGCAACATAATTTCTAATCATTATCTGCACACATCGATCTCGTACTATTGTTAGAGTTCTACACACACTTCGTACCTTTTAATTGTGAATTTCCTTCAACTTATTCATCATTCATCCAACACTTGTGTACATATATATATATACATAGATATTTTTCATTAGATATGCCAGATCGAGGATTTGAAATACAACGGGCAATAACCGATTTTTGTATTATCGTTTTAAATAAAATAGAAATCGATCGGAACCGCGCATAAGTCAGATAAGACATTAAACGGATAAGCACTAATTCTTAATTGAAAAAATGGCGGCAAATGTTGAACGCGTGCTCCAAAACCGTCGAGTGAGTTGTCGAATGTTAGAAGAAGAGTTGAGACCATTCAGCAGATTTTAAATGACGATCTAAGGATGCGCCAAAATGGTTTCAAAACTGCTCACAGCTGAGAAAAAAGAGCTCCGGAGATCCATCTGTCGAGACATAATTGTTCGAATAGACGCTGAAAGAAACCAGTGAATGTCATCCATTATCACGGCGGACGAGTCTTGGCTGTTCGAATATGACCCTGAGACCAGGAGACAGAGCATGCAGTGGATGGAGAAGGGCGGGGAGCGTCCGAAAAAAGTTTGCATGTCCAAATCAAGAGTCAAGTCTCTACTGATCGCTTTCTTCGACATCAACGGCGTTGTTCATCACGAATACGTTCCCACAGGCTAGGCAGTCAATGCAGCATTCTACATCGAAGTTTTGAAACGGTTACACGAGCCCGTGTGTACCGCGCATGATCCGAATTGGCCGAGAAAGGTTGGATGCTGCATCACGACAACGCTCCAGCACACTCGTCCTTCGCAGTACGCCAGTTTTCGACGCTCCACAGCATCCTCACGCTCCCGCACCTCCCTGCAGCCCGGGCTTGGCTCCGTACGACTTTCATTTGTCCCCAAGTTACTTGAAAGTAAACCGATACGACGGCATTACCAAAGTCGAAAGTGACACGACGAGGGTCTTGACGGACCTACCTTCCGGGGGGGGGGGGGTGCTTTCAAAAATGGGTCGAACGTTGGCCTCGGAACAGACTACTGTGAAGGTGTTTAGAGTAAGTTTTCCCCTCCCCCTATTTTAGGCCCCCGGGGAAAAATTCTACGATTAAAATTGTCACACCTCGTATATGGTTCGATGAAATAAAAAAGATAATTCGTCTTATCGTATTATAATATTTCAGCTAAATACTAGAGAGTCGAAGGGTTTTTTTTTTTTTTGATATTGCAACGATTCTCTTAAATGGCAGACGCGGTGAATAATTTAAAATAATTAATTTTAATTGAAGTTTTTTAATATTAAAGTGTAATACTTGTCCGGGTAAATTAATGCGATTATTTATTTAACAGACTTTTATGTTTATTTACCATCGAAGGAAGGAGGTTTTTCGATTTACACTTTTTCGTCAAAATCACCTCGATATACCTCCATCGGCGTGCAACACATTCTCATCCGAAAATCTTTTAATCGAAGTGCTAATTTCGGTTTCTTCGGCGCGCTATTTATCGTCTTACGCCTTCGGATGCGGAGCTCGTCTCTATTCATTCGAGCCTACTTAAACTGCTGCCTAAGTCAGATATTATTCTCGACGCAAACACGAAAGCCGACCGAAACTGCTCAATTTTATTAATTTCAAAGACCGTCGTCCATCTAGAATTATTATCGCAGAGGTATTTGCATGTACTGTTTACGGTGGACGCGGCGAGCCTTAAGGGAAAACTCGATAGAAACCAGTTGTAACAAACCTTTTTCACCTATTTACCACCCCCATGCGGAAGCGTTGCGTGAGGATTTCGAGGGCTGTATGCGACTACAAATATTGCTTTTTTAAATGTGCCGGCTCAGTGTTGTGTTACTTCAACTTTTTTCACAATCACTGAAATGTATCGTATAAAATTTGTGAAAAGGACAACATTATCAAAACTCTCATTCGAGAACTCGTAGTTACATAAGCTTTCGGCCAAGATCGAAATTCCGTCCGAAGTCGGAAGAACAACGTTTTTGATTAAAAAAATATCGACACGACCATTACATAAAAATACCTTCTTCGAGTGGTATTTTCTGTCAATCATGATTCTCACAGGACATAGAAAATACTTATGAATCCGTAATCGATGCAGCGAATAAACCTAAGCCAATAATACTGTTTGGCGATACTATCAAATTTTATATCTCGACGAAAGCTTTCGTCTGACCCTAGGTCTCATTGCAAAACCAGTAATTCGAAATTTTCTAAAAAAGAACAACTTTCGCGTAGACGTGTGTGTCAATACACACGCCTCCTCGACCCTCTCCCGGGGAAATTTTGACTTCTGCCGATTGACGGAACGAGTATTTAAATCCAACTCGGAACTAGATTAATTACTGTTTTGTACCCAATGAAGAACAACAAATTTGCCCGCTAAAGAATTACTTAAAAAGTTTTACAAGTGTGTGCCGATATTTGCCGGAGATTAACAACGGAAATCCATCGACGCAAATTTTTTTCGTGAATCAGAGCACAAGAAACGCTTCTAGCCGTGTAACATCGATAGACGACTGTTGAGTAGAAATAGGCAGATTCTTGATTACATGTTTAGTGTCTTTCTGATCGCAGCGGGAAGTATAGCGAATTGTTTAGTGTCATAAGTGTGTCGTTTTTCTCGACGAGGGATAGGGTATTGCTCCGCGGTCGTCGGAGTAATGCTAAGGAAATAATGGTGTACAGTGTCGATTTCTACATTAACCACTTGGGCCCGAGTTGGCTAGGCGTTTCCGTGAAATCGATTTTCTTCGCCGGTTAGTCGGAAAAAAGTTATTTAAACGAAGCTTATTTCCGGCTAAATCGCGGCTGCAGTTATGCCGGTAAAGGGGACTGCGGACGCGAAAAATTAGACGGAAAATGAAAAATATTAAAACCAGTTCGTTGCGAAAATCATCGGAGCGGCAATAATGTAGAAAATTCTTCCACGTAAACGCTTTCCTCGATGTGTTGCAGCATTTTAATGAGAAAACTTTAAAACGAGATTAACGAGTTCGAAATTTCAGATGTACCGAAATTTAGTCGAACCACCGGCTTCACATTAATTCTTCGAAATTTACGAGTTTCCCGCTTAAGAGATCGGCAAATAAAAATAAGTAACGAAAATAATAAATTTCCCGTTGACGCCATTACATAAGGAGCCTAAATGTCGCCGAAACATTATCGATGGGCCCCCGTGTTTAATGCGACACACTATATCACCTCGATGATATTGTACCTTTTTTTTTTTCTACGTCATTTACTCTTAAGAGGGAAATTTTAATTGCCATCGTACAGTGCGGTTGGTTAGATCGCCGTTTTTGTTCGATAACTCGGTACATTGAAAGATAAATAAATAATCATTCCCGGCGTATCACAATGCCCTCGACGAGAATAAATTTAAAAAAAAATAATAATAATAATGAAGTTTTTTTTTATTTAACCTATTCATTTTATTATAAATTAGCCAGCTAGGTTATTTAGCAATACACTTAAAGGGGGAGGGGGATATTGAGAACGAAGAGACAAGTAATGGTACCTACCTGAAAGTTTTAATCGATAATCATTAGTCGATCATGTTGGAAGGGCCACCTAAATCTTGCAAAAAGATACACACTATAAGAGGGGTTAATATATCTTTTTAAAAAAAATCCCTACTCCGTATTATTTGGTAAAGTTACTTCGAAGCTATCTTTTTCTTAAACAGGGACCTCATTTTATTTCGCGATCTTTTATCTGCCTTTTTTTTTTTTTTTTTAAAGAAACGTTCCGGTCCACCCGACTAAATTCTTACTACATATACATTAACTAAATACACCGCGTATTTATTTATTGATTTAGCTTTTGACAGGGACGCGCTAAAAGAATCGGAGCAACCGAATAATTCTAATTCAGACTATATAGTATATTATAGTCATAGATGTTCGTGCAATTGTTACATTCGAATAACGCGAATAGACCCGCAAGACTACACTTAAAAAACTGATTTCGGCAACTAGCGCGTACGTATGAATAATGTGCCATTTGCACACGGTACTCTGTTAGCGATTATTTTTAAGTTATTTGTAATAGTTGCTGTCGTCGGATCGAACTTTCAGGACACCTCCTTCACGTAAAGAGTACTCTGTAGCAGCTGGACTGTCACGGCAACGTACAAAACCGAGAATAATATAAACGAGAATAGTAAAGTAAGCCCCATAACCTTGATAGGGCGTCATGGGCTGTGAAGTTAAGGTTCACAATGTACAAAGTCGAACGGCACTAATGAGAGTAGGCGGGTCAGTTCCTTTCTACCGGGGTTAAATCCTGTTGACAAGGTGTGTAATTAAACATTTTCTAGTTCACCCGAATGAGAATACAGCGAGGTCAGTTCCATTCGTTTTTTGTAATGATTCGATATGTGATCCCATTTCGCCTAAATTCGATTTCAAGCTAAACCAGAATTAATCCTGTGATTTCGGATAAAGAGATTGAAGATTTTTTTGCGGGTCGTTGTACCTTTCTTATCGGATTCCTGCCTCTCCGTACGGTTTAAAATTAACTCTTCCGGACGGAATCGAAATCTACACGAAAGCGCAAGCAGGTTTTCAACAGTGAAGGCAGGTTAAAAGCGTTTCTCAGCAAGGTCGGAAATCCGCTGGACCGGCTATCCTCCGTAAAGAGAAATAATTTCGACAAGTATACTCGAGTTTTACACGAAATCAATCGCACATCTGCCGCGAACGGACAATAGTTAAAACCCCTTCGAAACTCGTCTTTCACTATGTTAAACGCAATTTTTGTTACTAATCGAAATGAAGTCGGCGTGTGTGAAAATTTTCCAAGTTACAAACTGTCACATTCTGTCGAAAATGTTTACTCTCGCCTGGGGGCCAAGTATTGTAATTCTCCTCAACCGGCAGTCATTACATATCTCTGTGCATTTCTATTATGTAGCGGACTAGGGTTGCAACATTAATTTGCTGCCGTATTCTACTCTTTTTGGACCAATTCAATACCTTAAACTTGATAAGAAAATCATGCATGACTTCGCTAAAAAAAGCTGTGCGTCGTCAATTTTTATTAAATCGAAATCATAACTGTCGATGCTCGAATTCTATCCGAATACAGAGTTCCCCGTGGTTTGAGCAGCGTGGTTCTTTATCTTACAAGGAAAGTACACGAGTTGTCAAACGCCGATTTTGATGAAATTTGGATATGTTGTATAGTATAAAAAAATATTAGACCCGTGTTTTTTTTTTTATCGGCCCATATGCAGTTTCAAAGGGTGAAAACCACCCCCAAAGTTCACCCCCAAAAATCGTTTTTCCTAAATATCTCGTCTTCAACTCGACATTTTTTTATGAAACAAAATGGAAATTATTTCTCGAGCAAAGGATAAGTAATCCATAGTGATTTAAGCAGTGGGGTTGCATCCCCTATTTTCTAGGGGGTGAAAACACCTTTTTTTTTGTCATAATTATGGAATAAAAAATTATAAAATAACATAAAAAAATAATAAAACTTTTTTTAACACACACAATTAAAAAATAAAGTTGACGTGTTCCGGCATTTTCATGAATTTCACCCTTAAAGGGGGGTAAATCACCCCTTACAAGAAAAATCAATAAATACAATGTATCAAGTAATCCAATTTCGTAAATAATTTATATGTAAGGGTTTTTGAGGTCGCTGATTACGAATCCGTCATCAGATTTTCTTAATTCAAAATGGAGGATCCAATATGGCGGGCAAAAAAGTCAAAAAAGTTTTAATTTTAATGACAAATTTTATACGAGGATTTTAAAAGGTCGCTGATTACAAATCTGTTATCAATTTTTGAAAATTCAAATTATCCTGTGTTTTATAACCATACAGCCCCAAGCCCCTAAGACCCAGACAGGCATTTAACCTGTGTTTTTTTAAACTAACAAACCTCAAACTCCTAAACCTCAGACAGGCCAGAGGGCTGTGCGCTATAACTATACAGCTTCAAACCTGTAAACATCAGACACATACTTTCTGCGGATGCCGTCTTGATCTTAAACGAAGATGTTAATTTACACGATAGAAACAACATTATTAAAATGCAATCACTTACACATAACCAACTATCAAGTCCTAGGTTCAAAAATTCATTATTATGTGCTTGGTATGCAGCAGGTTACATTGACAAGCGGCCAGAGGAAGGACCGAACTCAAAAGAATTTTGTTTTAACTCTGATAACGCGAATTGCGATATCTGTTATAAACGGACTATTATAACGTGCTCGTGGTGCAAAAACACATTATGCTTAACCCACTTCTTTCATGATTATCATTACTACAAATCGTATAATAAGTAATTTTATTATAATGAGTAATACAATTTATATAATAATAAATACACATTATACAAACAATTAAATCAGATGCATTGTTAAGTTGTGGTGTATTTATATAAATCTACGAAAACAATTAATACAGTTAAATACGTGATAACATTTAATGATGTGTTGATTTATGAAAATGTTGATAATTATATTTCAGATTCTAGTAGTAAATGTTTTGATTTACTCATCGAATGTAATTCTCCTAACGTATTAAAGTTTATTCTAAAGAGCAATTTATTGTATTACTAATTAACCTTGGCTACTTATTAATTTAATTTTGTTATTATTTACGTAAGAATAGAATGATTATTGTTAATAAATAGATAAATAAATAAATAAATACATAAGTTGAACTGTACCAGTAATTTTTTAAATAAGTTAATTATAAGAACGGTTTTCCAGTATATCAAAATGGATAGACCTTTCATCTGCCTGCAGTTTAGTTGTGCGGTTTTAATCATAGGCAATAGCCCTGTCTGATGTTTAGAGGTTTGAGGCTGTATGGTTATAACGCACAGGTCTCTGGCCTGTCTGGAGTTTAGGAGTTTGGGGTTTACCGGTCTAAAAACACGGGCCTCTGGCATGACTGGGGTTAGGAGTTTAGGGTTGGTTGATTTAGAAAAATACAAGCTAAATGCCTGTCTGGGTCTTAGGGGCTTGGGGCTGTATGGTTATAAAACACAGGATAATTTGAATTTTCAAAAATTGATAACAGATTTGTAATCAGCGACCTTAAAAATCCTCGTATAAAATTTGTCATTAAAATTAAAACTTTTTTGACTTTTTTGCCCGCCATATTGGATCCTCCATTTTGAATTAAGAAAATCTGATGACGGATTCGTAATCAGCGACCTCAAAAACCCTTACATATAAATTATTTACGAAATTGGATTACTTGATACATTGTATTTATTGATTTTTCTTGTAAGGGGTGATTTACCCCCCTTTAAGGGTGAAATTCATGAAAATGCCGGAACACGTCAACTTTATTTTTTAATTGTGTGTGTTAAAAAAAGTTTTATTATTTTTTTATGTTATTTTATAATTTTTTATTCCATAATTATGACAAAAAAAAAGGTGTTTTCACCCCCTAGAAAATAGGGGATGCAACCCCACTGCTTAAATCACTATGGATTACTTATCCTTTGCTCGAGAAATAATTTCCATTTTGTTTCATAAAAAAATGTCGAGTTGAAGACGAGATATTTAGGAAAAACGATTTTTGGGGGTGAACTTTGGGGGTGGTTTTCACCCTTTGAAACTGCATATGGGCCGATAAAAAAAAAACACGGGTCTAATATTTTTTTATACTATACAACATATCCAAATTTCATCAAAATCGGCGTTTGACAACTCGTGTACTTTCCTTGTTAGTTGATTTAGCTCGTAAGAATCGTTTGATTAAGGACTTGATCCTAAAATTACTTGAATTTAATTTAACAACTTGCGTTGCTACTTAAATAATTATTATATAAAAATCTGAACTTAAATAATCCTAATGTAATTTACGTTTATCTTAAGCTCCTTTTTATTATTCTCACTTGTTATTTAGCAGCTGAAATTCATTACTTGTTTTGTTTCTTTATTTCTCCCCTTTTTTCGATGGCATCTTTTGTTTTTAATTATTTTTCGTGTTATTCTAAATTTTTTTTCTCACACTAATCTGCACGCATCTTCGTGGGTGCCGGGACTCACGTCTTGTTTCCTACCGATAAACTAAGTTTACACTTGCAGGGAACCACAACACACACGAATATTTTAGATTATATTTGTACGGTTTTTAGTTACACTATCTTTACTCACTCTCTATTCGTTGAATAAATACACTTGCTTCACTTGCTATAATGGAGCCCCCATTTAAAAAAAAAAACCGGCAGCATGCGACATTACCAAGTATTGCGCAGGTATTTTCGTGTATAATCGAAATGCCCCCTAAACGTTCTGCTTTGTGGAAATGAATAAATGTAATTCCATGCGACGTGGAAGAAAACTGCCAGTTTTAATATTTCAAGTTACCGCAAAATAGCGAAACTAATTAAGCGGTATTTAAAGGAAGAAAAAAATACTCTCTCGTATGCTACTTAAACCGACGCTGTTTTTAGGAGCGTGAAACGCCCGGTCGTCACCCCGCAAATTTGACGGTAACATAATTTATCGATATCGATGAAAGTTATCTTCATGCATTTTCGTGATTACTGAATAAATTGAATATTACACTTTTAAACACAAAATATAGATTCGCAATTAAAATTATAATAAAATTATAATAAAACAATAATAAAATTATAATAAAATTATAATAAAATTATAAAAATAGCGGACTATTTTCAGAATTATGATTATGGCTTTATTAACATTTAATAACATAAAGCGAACTAAAAACAAACGCAAAAAAAATAACAGAATACCAGTTTCTCATATGAAAAAGTCGATATTTAAAACAGTTTAAAGACTAAATTAATTATTCTAAATATTTAATTGTCCGGAAGTTGTGTGTATTTAGTAATGATTTTGTTGGCGTTTGTTTTTAGAGTTCATTTTACATTATTACTAAAGCCATGATTATGGGGAATTGTTATATCCGAAAGTAGCCGGTTAATTTTTATAATTTTTATAATTTCTATAATTTCATTATAATTTTAATTAGTGAATATATATTTACCGTTTAAAAGTGTAATTTTTAATTTATTAATGTCGGTATAGATCTTTTAATTGAAACAGAATCGCGTGATCGCTATACAAAAATTCACGTTCGCGCCTAAGTTTCGCAATAACATATTCGCACGAAAGAGCGAAAAAAAAGTGATGTCAAGCTTTATCATAATGGTAAATTTTAAATGTACGCGACACACTATACGATCGTTAGAATGTTCACTTTAGTCTACCGTCCAAATTTACGAATGTATATTTAACTGACAGTTTGAAAAAGACGACTTAACTATCATAATTTACCATTTTCGAGAGTTAATTTTTTATATTAACACACACACCTGTGTGCAGAGGGAAACGCAACGCGATGGAGATCAGAACTGTGGAAAAATTAACAATCGCCGCTATAAAGAATTCAGAAATTCCCGTATTATATTGGAACCGTACCTACGTGTTGTCAATTCGGCAACGATTACGTTATTACAAAAAAAAACATATTCCTATTTAACGGGGTCGTCTGGAACGTAAATGATCTGTTCCAGCGTGTAAGGATAACTCGGCAAAGTTCATTAGGGAAAACTCGCCAGAATTATCAGAATTACAAATCCCCCCTCCCCTGTCGGCGGTTACAAATATACGCTACACACGTTGACAATCTTCCTTTTCAAAGCGCAGATAAAAAAAAAAGGAAAAAAAAGAAAAAGATAAAATCTTCCTCTGTAGTTTTCTCAAAAATATTAAGCGTATTCCTCTGCTAAGGTATCAACTTTGGCGCATGATTTCGGTAGCCAACTATCGACCGCGGCACCCAGCTCGCCGTTTTTCTCAACGCAGAGTATCGAAATGTTCGCGAATATTAAAATCGTAATAATTTGGATACCAAAGAATTATCTGGAGGAAAGTAAAGGCGGATAATCCAAAAGTAGGAAGGAACTGGCCAAGCCAGTATTCTTATCAGATCCATTAGGTCTTTAAGTACATTCTGAAAAGCTTAACTTCACAATGCTCGACGCCCTGCTATAAGGGGGTATGGGACTTAGTTTACACGCTGGAAGAACACGGTCCAAGTGCTAACCCGACTTTTTATATCATCATCTCCTGTTTATCGTTTTTATCGACCAACGACGAAGCGGATGAGAGAAAAGCCAGGGCGATGCAAGCAGTTGGAAGCGAAGTATTTGCGGGGGCAGTTCGGAATTGTAAACGTCATCGTCGTCGTCGCCGTCATCTGGGCATTATTTATTAGATTCATTTTTAAAAATTGCCATTCGACCGACAGTAGGCTGCGGACAGGTAATTCACGGAGCTCCAGTCGGCCCGGGTGGAATACCCAATAGTCGAATGCAATCCGAGCGCAATAATTTAATTTGGACGAATAGCTCACTCATTTAGTCGAGCACCGAACGCACAAGTACCAGCGACGCAATTTACAATTCCCTCCGTTAATAATCCGGCCTGCGGAATTTTCAATTTACCGAAGAAAGATAAATTTAATATTCGTGAGCAGCCGGGCTAAGAGGGGGAAAAATCGTAGAAATTTTTTTCAATTTTAGCACGAATGATTTATTTTTTAATTTGAATTCTGCGAATTGCAAAAGCGCCTTTCCCGTCTGCCTGGTGTACACGTTAGACACTCCTCCCAACCCCTCCGCTTTTGCCCTTTTTTTGGGGGGGGGGGGTTCTTTTTTTCATTTCCAGTACAAAAAAAATCTAATACCACCGCTACCCCCTTCTTCGTCGGGTCGATTAATTTCGAGCGGTCTCTCATTTATTTAATCATTTTTCACCGTTAAATTTCTAATTAAATGGTTAGCTAAGGACAAAGTGAAAATTTACACAGCGCGTGCGAAATACGACGATGTTTTAAGGATATCGAAATGGCGGGGAACACTCCTTACTACCGGCACCGTTTCAACGAAATGCCCGTAAGAAAATTTGCAGCAGTAATTTTGCTTCTGTCGAGTTCGGTAGAATAAATATCATTTATTTATCGCTATCTCGCTGTAATCTCTCTTCGTAGAATGCAATCCGCTGTGAAAAACATAGTCGATTCTCCATGGGGAAACATTAATGTTGGAGAACGGAAATGTTGAAAAAATTGACCAGCGATCAAGGAGAGAGTATCTCCTATTACACACAGAGATAGCCCAGCACTCAGCCGGAAAGAAATAAGAAAACAACGAAGCCCGAGTCCTTGAAATGAATTCAGATCGCGACTTACAAATGTTAGTTTTACGGCAATATAATAACAGTGATTTTTTTCTTTTTTTTTTGGTTTTTTACTTTTTTCTTTTTTGTTCGTTTGGCTTTTTAGATATTTCACACGTTTTTAAATAAATAAAAACGTGAAAAATGTAAAAGATGGCTTCCCGTGTGTTATGCAGTTTTTTTTCACTCCAAACAACCAACTTTACGGCAATTAATTCATCACACTCTGATGGACATTACGTCAATAAAGTACACATGCGGGAACTTTTTGTCCGTTTATTATTTTACTCGCGTCGAAACTAATATGGAAATCCCGTTGCATAAGTGCGTTGAGAAAGTCGTGATAGAAATTGCGAAATTGCTCTACGTAAGTTGTTATTATAATTTTTTTCGAGAATGATACGGGAGGTACTGAATTATTACGTTCAGCCGACCGAATTTTCGAAATAACCTTCACGAAGGAGGAGCCAATTTTACGTAAACGATTCTCTCGCATAATTTTTTACAATTATTGTGAATCTTTTTAGAAAAAACATTTCTTCGGATCAGTATAATGGAAACTTTTAAATACACGCTATTAATTAATAAGCTGATCTCTCTCGAAAATTCCGAAATAACCCTTTTCGCATTACTACGAATAACAAAAAACAGTGCCCGATAATTATCGTGTAAAATGTTCAATTTTATATCGTTCGATTTTTCGTATAAAATAGAAATATCGTAGGCGATACGTTTGCGCGCTGCTTTCATTTCCAACCTATATATGATTACTGTTACACACTGTAATAAAATGAATAAAAATTTAAGCTACACGAAAAACTGCAATACCATTACTGTTGTAACATCTATAATGTTTCTAAAATTTTAAAAATAAAAAATTTCACACAACCGTGAAATTCAAGAACTCCCTTGCGCAATTGGTTAATTAATAAACACACACGATAACAGAAAATTAAACAACCGGTTCACAGTCTTCTTTTTTTTTTTTTTTTTTTTTTTTAGGGGGCTCGCTGGACAAGAAAGAAAAGTATTGCTGAATTAATTATTTAGATTCGTATGCGGTCAGATATCGCATCAATTAAAGATACGTGGGGAGCGATAACAGATAACGAAGGAAAGGAGAGAACAGATGCAGCACTATAGGGAACAGGAATATTAAGTCTCTGAAGTTGAGAGTAGAGAAGTATGAACGTTCAGACGACAGAACATTTGAAAAGAATGTGGTTAGAATTACATTCGTGTATATCGGAGGATGTAGCGGACAGTAAGGAGAGTTTGAAAGTGAAACTCGATAGCGAAACCGAAATAAAGAGGAAATAAAATAACGCTGCAAAGACGGAAATTCATGAAACCCAAGATTAACTGGAAGATACGGCTGAATAGAAAAATTTAAGAGGAAAATTGGTTAGAAAAGGAGGAAGGGTATATGAGTCTGACCAAAACCTATAATGGAATTTTTTAGATAATGCAAGTAAATTAGTCTTAATGGAGTTCTATTTTAAAAACCGCGAATAATTTATCCGATAGCTCGCTGGACATGATGCCGATAGAATTTATCAAATGGTAAACTAGATAAAAAAGATCCGCCATTAAAATATAAAAACTTTAAAAAAAAGAGATAGGAAAAAAAGGGAAATATTATGAAATATCACTATATATAAATGTACATAAACATATGTATGGAAGCATTAAAGTAAAGTAAGTCCCATAGCATTACGCAATCAAAAATATACTACGAGGTATCTTCGAACATTCTATATTTTTTTATGTAATTTATACATTTAAACATTCGCCACATCTTATAACTAACTCTTTTCCACGCCGTCCCTATACAATTTTTCTTCCAGTTCTTTGCAGACTTCAATATCTCGACTTTTAAGCGTTTCGTCTCGTTTTTCATCAGCTATGTTTTTTTTTTTTTAATTATAGAAATAAAGCACTTGGAACACGGTTCGGATTATAGGGTATAATAAGTTCTTGGGTAATCTTCGCTGTGAGTGGCTGTTCGTTGTGTCATGCAATAACTGAATAATTCTTTTCAAAATTTTTTTATATCTTTCCTTAGATTGGCGATTGTTTCCTGTAGCTCACGCCATTACTGGTCTGTCAGAGTTTTGTGAATTTCACCAAAATTATTCCTTCGTTGCAAGCACGGTGCTGCCACTTCCCTATTTCCGTAAGGCTACTCATTTTAACGCGTATTACGAGCCAACTAGTATTACGGTACACTAACCGAACCAGTCTCGTTCTAAAGATAAAATTAGTGGAAAACGAAACCTCGCGGACTCCTCTTCTACTGGTAATCCGGCCTGAGCCATAATGCGAATAGCATAAACGTCCTCATCCATACTTTTAGCAAATCCTTAATAAGCCATATCAAGAAAAGGAATAAGGCGCCGCACTTTTGCCACTTCGGTTATTTGATCCCACTGTTGCGGAATCGCCGATAAACAAAATATAACTATACCATTTTATAACTTAGAACTGGTTGCCTAAAAATTGCTCAAAACTTTAAAAGCGTTTTTTTTTCAAAATTACTTTTTTCAACATGGTTGACATGATATCTCAAGTTCTATTCTACGAATTTATTTCGAATTTTGTACCAACCTTCAATATATAATCTTCTATCGTCCCTACCACTTTCGTGTCAAAATTATGTTTTTTACTATTTTAAAAAATTAAAAACTATATCGGTCTTTCTATAGCCTGTCAGTCGTGAACTGACAAAAAGTTCCGCTCAACTAAACAGCACATAAAGCCATCTTTTGAAGGGACCAAGTTGTTCACACGGTGATCTCCGATAATTACACATTTAAGAGAACATTTTCTTCACTCATACCTTTCAATCTCTCCGTCTCGAGCATTTTATTAAAATTAATTTATTACCACAACAGCAAACTACAGTAGATTTCAAATTTGAGTAATTTCTCCGTAAAAATAATAGAAAACACTCCTTGTACGATGCTGCTTTGAAAACCTTACTTTCTAAATGACCCCTATATATATATATATTAAAGGATTGAAAATAGTGCGTGTCTGTAATAATTCTGAATGTATAATAATAAGTACAAAAATGAGAAATATTAACAATTTTAAGAACATGATATTACACAGTATAGAATTCAGCCGTAGAAGATTGGAAGCGTGAAATTTGGTTTCTAAATGGGTACGGGAATAACTGAGTATCAACGTGTCGTTGATTGACACACAAGCATGAACGATGAAAATTAAAATGACAATATTTGTAAAATACAGAAAATATGTACAATAATACACACACGCACACACACACACACACATATATATATATATATATATATATATATATATATATATAAATTGCAACGTAATTCTTAGGCCGGCCCCATTAGAAAAAAATGCCCCAAAAAATGTTTCAATTTTATGTAATGTTTGTTATGTGGTAAGGCTTCAAAAACTTTTCTACATCTGTCGTTTTTGAACCAAAAGGCGTATATCACATATAAATGTGCAAATTCTTCGCTATTACACAGATGTATATATATATTAATTACAACGTAATTCTTAGGCTGGCTCCCATTAGATTTTGTAACCAAAAACATGTCCCAATTTTATGATTGATTTTTTAACCGTCAGATAGAGTACCACTGTTTCGTTAGTTTAATAAAATTTTACCTTTTTTATCATATGAAATTGGGGCATCTTTTTGTTATAAAATCTAATAAGAGCCGGCCTAAGAATTAAGTTGTAAATTTTTTGATTATTTTATACAAAGTATGGAAGAGAAAGAGACAGAAATGTAAGCAAGCGGGGTCAAGGGGTACAGACCCTTGCGAGGCCAAAATAGCCGAGTTTATATATGTATATGCATACTTTGCAATATTGTAAAGTGCATCGGGGCCGAGTTGTGGGCATTATAAATATATGCACGATTTATAAGAATAGCGGTGGTGCGACTCATTTGTAACGGTTTATTTTTTGCTTTTCTCTTTGCGACGTCAACTTCGGCGATAGTGACGAGTGCTCCGCTTTCGGAATCCGAAACGATAATGATAAAAGAAAGATTTTTATAAGTGAAATTTGTCCGCTGCAGCAAATGCGTAAATTTTTTTTTCTTCTCTACGAACGCGTCAACTACGGACGTTAACCCGGCGAAGTGAAATTTTTCCGAAGTTTCAGTGTGGAATCTGAACGGGCAATTATTCCTCGTGACGCTTTTAATCGACTTCACGAGTGAATAATACACTTTTTTGGTTTATTAAAGCTAGCTAAAAAGAAACAATAAAATACGACGAAAAAAGCAAAATATTACACTGAGCAATCAGTTTCAATTTGAAAACGTTTAACGTCATATTATTAATTGCTCGTAAAACTTAGTTGTTTCACATGTCTCGTACCGAGTGTAAGAAATTAATACGCCGAGTTCGTTGTTCATCGCCAAATCGATTTATATTGAAATTTTTTTATTACTTCTTAATAAGTCCTCTCTTTTTTTCAATTTTTTTTTTTTTTTTTTTTTTTGGCGACGAAGGCTACTTTTCTGAGCTCTTTGTCTGCTCAATTGACACGATGTCACGGATTGGTGCCTAAACTTACGAGATATGTGGAATTCACTCCACAGTAAATTTTTGAAGAAAAAAAACAAAACGTAGAAATAATCAGATTCCATTTCTATTTATTTATTTATTTATTTTTGAGAAACTCATCCATTTCCATTTGTGATAGTTTTCAACGATTTTTTACCCTTTTTTTTATTGGGCTTGTCAGCTCGAGAACGATATATAGAGGTAATCACTAATCAGATTGGATCGGAAATTGTTAATATAACGGACAGAGACACGAGATATAACGCAAAAACAATATGGAGTATAGAGTTCGACGAGAAAGGTAAATGCAAAGAACGAAACGTTGAAAGAGCATTCAAAGGAAACAAGGATCATCGCAGATAATTATATCAACGATGTGGGGAGTGCGAGAATAACTAAGGGGATATAGGGAAGAAAATAATATAACAAAACGAATGCGGATGACATGGGAGCGGGACGATAAATTCGAGCATATTCCGGGAACTTTAAAAATTAATGGGAGCATTAGCTCGAGTGAAAGGATAAAAGAAATAACGATTATTCTTAAAGGGGTTGGGGGGTTGGGGTAAATATTCGACGACACCTAAGTCCAGAGCAAAATTTGTTTAGATCGCTATGGGGGACTCTAACTTTTTCAATGCGGAAACTGCAACGATGATAAATAGGAAGAAAATTAACGTGAGTGTTGTGGAAAAAAAAGTCGTAATATCGAAGAATGACAAAGTCGCAAATACAGGAAGCAAAACCGGAATAGACAGAAGGCTACCCAAGGAAGATAACCAGGTAACTGGCGAAGTAACGGCCAGAGAAAACACGAATAATCGCATTGTGGAAATAGAAAACAGAAAGGAGAGAAACAATTCAGACGAATTATAATCTGTAAGAATGGTAGACGATTCGGCAACGCCAGTTAGAACTGAGTGTTTAGTCTCTATTACGGTTTACCATTATTTTTGTGTTTCACGGATAATAAACCATACGAAAAAATTACAGACACGGGCGAGCCAGCTAACTGGTGGGGCTGAATAGAAGTAAAAAAAATTAAAGTATCTGCGATGGAACTTTATTATAATCCAAGTTTTATATGACGAGAAATCTTGGAGAGGTTATCCTCAGCACAGCCATAGTGGTACAGAAATAACATTAAGTATGTGGAATGTGCAGAACCAAGTTATCTTCTACCGTGCTTGAAAATTTTCCGGCAGTTACGCGTGATTCTTCAAGTAACCGTTTCAATTTCAGATTAACAAAACACGGCTCTCGACTTCGTATGACTTTGCATATCACGACTAACATTTATTATAGGCGTTGTTTGTTTTTCTTCACATCGGTTCATTTAGAAAAAAAAAAAAAATCTCAAATATTAAAAACGTTCAAATTCAAATATGCGATCTGCAGTTCAAGAATATTTTTTTGAAAATGAATTTTAAATGGATTACGCAACTTTTCTTTTGGAAAAAAAAGAAAAACATATATATATATGTAAAATGGTTGCACTGCTTCCATTTTGTTTAACATAATAAACAGTAAACAGTAAAAAGCTAAAAAAGAAAATCATTAGTAAATAAAACTATTTTGTTTGTTACTTCATGATTTTATATTATTGATTTAAATTACAAACTAAACACTTTCAAAATCGATTTTACTTTTATAGGTAAGTTTAAGAATTGTTAAAATAATATTACCTTTATTTTAATTGTATTGTATTGTATCATTAATAAATAAACAATTTACTTTTATAGTTAAAATCGAGTGGAAGTTAATTCATATAAAGAACATTTATAAATCGATTTTGATTGAAAATGGCATCAATTCAAGTAAAAATCAGAATTGAACGAGAAGAACAGGATTTAAAAGTTATAAATGCAGTAAAAACTATAAAAATGTTAACGAACGAAATAGTATATAAATTTCCAGAAGAAATGCAAAGTGAGTCAATTCATACTACCTTATTTAATATTAACACAGTAAAAAATGCGTGTAAAAGCATGAAAAAACATGGCCAATTCCGTAATTTAACAGTAACATTACCAAAAGAAATAGCGGCATTATATTTGGATAGTGATGAAAACTTTGTTTTCAATGAAATATATCTCGAAGAAGAACAAAAGGAAGAACAAGGTATGGAGTTATCAACAACTAATGTTGAATACAGTCAGTATAAATTAATAAAACTGGTTGAAAATCTTCAAGCACAACTGAATATTAAAGAAGTTACATTATCAGATGTTGAAAGAAAATTTAGCATTGAGAAATTTCGGGGGAAACAACAGAACGCAAAAAGATGGCTTGAGGATTTTGAAAAAGAATGCGAACGATATAAAATAATTAATGACGAAAAAAAAATTCAATGTTTAAAATTATTTGTCGAAGAAAACGCTAATGAATGGTACGGCTCAACATTAAAAAAGCTATCATTTAAAAATTGGGCAGCATGGTGTGATTCATTTTTACAAGTATATGCTGATAAAAGTTGGGCAAATATTAGGTTTGCATACAATTTCAAATTTATAAATGGTTCATTAATAGATTATGCCTTAAAGAAAGAAAGATTGTTACTGGAAAATGAATGTGACATATCAAACACTTCTAGAATAAATCATATTGTTATAGGTTTACCATTAAATATACAAGATAAATTAGATAAAGAAGAAATACAAACAACAGAACAATTGATGAACGAACTAAGACGATATGATACAATGTATATAAAACAGAAGGAGAATAAATTTAAATATGATAAAATGAACTTAGAGGAAAAAAAAAATATGGTACAAGTGCAACAAAACTACAAAGTATCATTAAAAAAACCATGCTATATGTGTGAAGGACTAGGAAAACCAAATCGATATCATCCACTGGAGTTATGCCGTAATAAACAACGATATGTGGAAACAAAAAACGTTAATTTAACGGAAATCGATGAATTAATGAAAATTGAACTAGATAATCAAAAAAACTAGTCCGCCCGGAGAAATTTACCCCACTTATAACATTAAATGTATTAATAAATAAGATGAAGAAAGTTAAAGGTGTTTATGATAGTGGCTCAAACATAACGTTAATAAATCAAAAAGTCATAAATGACCTAAAAACGAAAATAATTCGGAGCCCAGATATCTTTAAAACAATTAGTGGTGTAAATTTCACGAATGGCCGGGCACGTTTACATTTAAGAATCAATAAAATCGAAGATGTTTTAGATGTTTATATAATTAAAAATGACAAATTTTCATTTGATCTATTACTCGGTTTGGATGCTATAAAGAAATTTCAGTTAATTCAAAATGAAAATTTAAAGATTTTTCAAAAATTAGATGAAAAAAAGATGGAACAAATTTCAGGATTAAAAGAAGACATAAAAATAATAAAAACTGTAAACTTTAACGAATATATAAATGTTGAAAGCTTTTATGCATATCTTGATCATTTAGATGTAGAGAAAAAAAACAAAATTAATGAACTTATAATTAAATATGAATCAATATTCGCTAAAAATAAATATGATGTTGGAATGGTAAGAAACGAGGAAGCACAAATAAAATTAATAGAAGAAAAATATATTGCAAAAAAACCTTACAGATGCTCAATCCCAGATCAAAAAGAGATTGAATCACAAATAACAAAACTGTTAGAAGCTGGACTAATAGAAGATACAAGTTCACCGTTTGCATCGCCAGTAACATTGGCATATAAAAAAGAGGAGAACTGTAGGTCACGTTTATGTGTCGATTTTAGGGACTTAAATAAATTAGTTGTCCCAGAACCTTATCCTTTTCCTCGAATTGAAGATATTATGGTGAAGGCAGGAAACTGTAATTGGTTTTCAGCTCTAGATATAAATTCAGCATTTTGGTCAATTCCAATTAGAAAAAAAGACAGAAAAAAAACAGCATTTGTTACACAAAATGGTCATTGGCAATGGATATGCCTGCCATTTGGATTAAAAATATCGCCATCGATATTTCAACGAATTTTAGCAAATATAATTAGAAAACATAAATTAAATGATTTCTGTATAAATTATATTGACGATATCCTAATTTTTTCAAAAACATTTAAAGAACATTTACTACACCTTGAGTTATTATTAAACGCAATCATTAAAGAGGGTTTCCGATTAAAATTAATGAAATGTGACTTTGCAAAAAATTCAATAAAATATTTAGGACATATTATTGAAAAGAATAAAATACGGCCTTATAAGGATAATCTTCGAGCTATTCATGAATTTCAAAGACCTAAAACAAAAAAAAATGTAAGACAATTTCTTGGAAAAATTAATTTTTATTATAAATATCTAGAAAATGCAGCAAAACAATTAGAACCATTGCATAATTTATTGCGTAACAATGTGAAATTTGATTGGACTGAAGATTGTGAACAGGCATTTAGCACTGTTAAAAATTATTTATGTTCAAGTCCAATATTAGCGATCTATAATCCTGATAGTGAAGTTTATATTTATACTGATGCTAGTATTCAAGGAGTAGGAGCAATCTTTAAACAACCTCAAGAGGATGGGATGTTACATCCAGTTGCTTATTTTTCAAAAAAATTAACTCCTGTGCAAAAAAAGAAAAAACCAATATATTTAGAATGTCTAGCAATCCGAGAAGCTATTATTTATTGGCAACATTGGCTAATAGGTCGACCGTTTAGTGTTATAACGGATCATAAACCACTTGAAACATTGAAAGTAAAAGCACGAACAGATGAGGAGCTAGGAGATTTAGTATACTATCTCTCGCAATATAATTTTAAGATCACATATGCACCAGGAAAAGAAAATGTGGAAGCTGATTCCTTATCAAGAAATCCAGTCTTAGAATATTTTGAAAATACAGAAGACGTACTACCAGTTATAAATATGGTAAAAATGGAACAAATCATTCAAGATCAGGAATTTAACAGAGAAGAAATCCAAAATTCAAAAAAAATAGTGAAAAAAGGAGAGATTTCTTTTAAATATCTTAAAAATAGACAACGAATCTTCATATCACAACAATTTGGATTACAATTAATAAAACAGATACATGAATACTATGGTCACATCGGTGTTAATCATCTAATTGAAAAAATTAGACCATACTATTATTTCAAGAATATGGATAATAGCATTAAACAATTTTGCAGCAATTGCGAAATTTGTCAAAAAAATAAATCCCGAAGGTGCCAGAAAATTGGTTTATTATCAAAACTGGGTCCAGCAAAAGAACCTTACGAAATTATGTCTATGGATTCAGTTGGAGGGTTTGGAAGTAATCGGTCTTCAAAAAAATATTTGCATATTCTTGTTGATCATTTCTCAAGATATGCCTTTATATCCACCTCAAAAGGTCAAAGTGCAAAAGATTACATAAAATTAATTGATCAACTGCCTAAAGAACACCAAATAGGTACAATTTTGTCCGATCAGTATGCCGGTATTAATTCAAAAGAACTTAAAAACTATTTAGAAAAAAGGAATATAACACTTATGTTTACATCTGTAGATAATCCAGAATCTAATGGATTAAATGAGCGTTTAAATCAAACATTACTAAACAGGATACGATGCAAAATGAACAGCGGAAAGAAAAGAGCTTGGTCAAAGATAGCAGCTGAATGTACCAATGAATATAATCAAACAACGCACAGTGTAACAAGATTTTCACCATCATATTTACTTTATGGTGAAGAATCAACAATAGTCCCAAATGAATTTAGAGAAATTCGAAATTTAAAACATGATAGAGAACAAGCAATTATAAATTCAATAAAAAATTTTGAAATCAATAAGAGACGAATCGATAAAAATAGAAAAAAATACAACTTTAAGGAAGGAGAATTAGTCTTCATTGAGAAAGGAAATAAATTAAACCGTAACAAACTAGATGAAATTCGTAGTGGTCCATTTAGGATCATTCGTCAGATTTCAAACACAATATATGAAGTTGACTGTGGAAAGAGTCGCAAGGAAGCAAATTTTTTTCATAGTAGTAAACTAATTCCTCATAATGATATTGAAAATTAAGTTAGTTATTTATTAGTACTATATTTCAATCGTTTATTGATTGAAGAAGATTTCAATTTTGGGGGGGGAGGGGAGATGTAAAATGGTTGCACTGCTTCCATTTTGTTTAACATAATAAACAGTAAACAGTAAAAAGCTAAAAAAGAAAATCATTAGTAAATAAAACTATTTTGTTTGTTACTTCATGATTTTATATTATTGATTTAAATTACAAACTAAACACTTTCAAAATCGATTTTACTTTTATAGGTAAGTTTAAGAATTGTTAAAATAATATTACCTTTATTTTAATTGTATTGTATTGTATCATTAATAAATAAACAATTTACTTTTATAGTTAAAATCGAGTGGAAGTTAATTCATATAAAGAACATTTATATATATATATATATATTAATTTTAATCTAATTCTTGGGTCGGCCCTCATTAGAAAAAATGTCCCAATTTTATGTAACGTTTGTAATATTTCAATTTTTACCGACTTACAAAAAGAAGGAGGGGTTATACATTCATAAAATGTGGTCTCTTTCGATAATTTTTTTTCTTATTATTTTTTATTAGTATAACACAGAGGCGGTTGATTTAAAATGCTGTCAAACGCTTCAAACATTTCTATATCTGTTGTTTTCGAACCAAAAGACGTATCACATGTAAATATGACAAATTCTTCGCTATTGCGCAGCTTGTCGTCCCGTTTTCGTTTCCGAAATTCACGTTTTTATTCGGTGGCTGTTTTCGTTTTTGAAAACATAATGAATACACTTCTTATTACTGTGCAGGTTGATGAATATGAAGTCCCGCCATAATACGAAGTATCACGTAAAGACTATATTGCTACTTTAATAATACCATGGGGAAACGTAAAAAAAGTATCATTTATATGTGTTGTAGTATGTTAAGTTGTTTCGGTAGTTTAATAAAATTTATGGTATAAATTATATGGAGATCATCCATCAAATTATAAAGGATGTGCCGTCTATAAAAAGCTGCAAAATATCAGAAATCACCAGCAACATGCAGTAAAAAGTAGAAACAATACATTAGACAAATACGCAAACTCCAGACATTTGCCCCCTTCCGGTCTCCAAGAACATACAGAGACAAATCAAACTGAAGGTCTTAATTCAACACAGCGCTTGACTTATGCGCAAATCGCAGGACAGCGGCATAAACGAGAAATAAATAGAACTTCTGAAGTCAATGACAGTAATAATAATGACATTGCAACAATGCTACATACATTCTTAACTGAAATAAAAACCCTTTTTCTTGAAATGATGCAACAGCAAAATCAGGTGCTTAACAATGTTATACAGACTATTACAACTGCTTTACTTAATAAAAAATGAAGAATTTAAAAATAGTTACCTGGAACACTAACGGTGTTCTTAATCATATCGATGAAATACAAATGTACATTTTGCAAAACAATATTGATGCGCTTCTAATATCTGAAACACATCTCACTAACACAAGACATATTACATTCCCGGGATACAATTCATATTATACAAATCATCCAGATAATACAGCACACGGTGGCACTGGTGTTATAATAAAAAGTAATATAAAACACTATGAACTGAACAAATATAAATTCAATTACCTACAAGCGACCAGTGTAGTAATCACTGAAGGTCCAAATAAAAATATTACTCTCTCAGCAGTATACTGCCCTCCGAGGCATATTATAAAAAAAAAAACATTTTACCGACTTCTTCAGAACTTTAGGTAACAGATACATTGTAGGAGGAGATTTCAATGCGAAAAATATTCACTTTGGGTCAAGACTGACAGTGCCCAGAGGGAAAGAATTAAAATCATCCATGGACGAAACATACAGCATGGTCTATTCATCGGGAACACCTACTTATTGGCCAACCGACCTTAATAAAACACCGGATCTCTTGGACTTCTTCATAATAAAAGGAATTTCATCCCCATTTATTGATGTTAGGACTGACGAAATATTGTCATCAGATCATTCATCGGTTACACTAACAATTAGTCAGCATATAGTTAGAAAAATGCGGAAACCAAAACTCCATAATAAATTCACAGATTGGGATGCATTTCGAGAGCAGCTTGAACGTACAATGAACGTTAAAATACCGCTGAAAACTGCAAAACAAATAGATGAAGCGGTAGAATACTTCATTAAAGTCATACAACGAGCTGCGTGGAAATCCACACCAAAGGAAAGAGGTTATGAGCCTGTTATCTATTATCCAGATAAAATTAAAAAAGCGGTCCAGTTAAAACGGAAACTGAGAAAACAATGGCAATTATCGAGAAACCCTACCCATAAAACAGCATTAAATAAGCAGACGAAGTTTTTAAAGAAATTATTGCAAGATTTAAAAAACAAATCCTTAAAACAAAGGTTAACAAATCTATCGCCCCTGCCGCAACATGACTACTCGTTGTGGAAAATAACAAAAAATCTTAAAAGACCTGTACATGCGGTGCATCCGTTAAGAAAATCAAGTCGAACTTGGGCTAAAACGGACTCAGAAAAAGCAGAAGTCTTTGCAAAACATTTCGCAAACATATTTCAGCCATATCCTGGAAATTCAACGCTGACCCCTGATGCTTACTGTTATGATGTTTCTAAACCAATAAAACTCACATCTCCGGGGGAAATTAATAACTTAGTAAAAACTTTAAATCCGCATAAATCTCCGGGTTATGATTTAATTACGGCACGGATTTTAAAGGAATTGTCCAGAAAAGGTTTTATATTTCTGACATATGTCTTCAATGCGATGCTCCGGCTACGGTATTTTCCGATACAGCTAAAACTGTCACAAATTATCGTCATTAAGAAACCGCTTAAACCACCGACAGAACCGGACTCGTATCGGCCCATCTCCTTGCTGTCCGTAGTCTCTAAGCTTTATGAAAAGCTGTTGCTGAAGCGGTTAATGCCAATTATTAACGACAAAGAGTTAATACCGGAACATCAGTTCGGTTTCAGAGCTAAGCACGGTACAACAGAACAAGTGCACCGCATAGTTAACACTATAGAGGCATCCCTCGAAGGGAAAAAGTACTGTGACGCAGTGTTTTTAGATATAAGCCAGGCTTTTGACAAAGTCTGGCACGACGGTCTGTTACACAAAATAAAACGTCACTTTCCCCATGAAATATATCAATTACTTTGGTCATACTTACACGAAAGATACTTCTTTGTGAAGTATGGAGATGACTCATCAGATATATATCCGATAAAAGCAGGCGTTCCGCAGGGAAGTGTGCTGGGGCCACTACTCTATCTCATATACACGTCAGATATTCCTACGCCCTCCAACGTGCAGGTAGCAACATTTGCTGATGATACCGCGATCTTATGCTCGGATGTATGCCCGGTTAAAGCGCGTAACACCATTCAAGAAGCTGTTACTGAACTCTCATCGTGGTTTAGCCAATGGAAGATTAAAACTAATGAAAGCAAATCAAGGCGAGTAATCTTTACTAACAGAAGAATTGTGCCAACGGAAGATATAATCCTGAATGATGTTCCAGTTCCACAACACACAGATGTAAAATATCTTGGTATGTATCTCGACCAAAGATTAACATGGAAGAAACACATAACAGCAAAACGGATCGAACTAAATGCAAAACTGAAGCAAATGTACTGGCTATTAAACAGAAAATCAGAAATATCTCCTGAAAATAAACTATTAATATACGCTCAAATCCTAAAGCCAATTTGGCGGTACGGTTGCCCCTTATGGGGCTGCTCGAAAAAGAGCAATATAGCGATCATCCAACGGATACAGAATAAAATCCTTCGAATGATAGTCAATGCTCCGTGGTATATCACCAACTTAACACTACATGAAGATCTAAAAATCAAGACCGTGCTAGAAGTAATAACTAATGATGCAAAAAAGTATGCTAGCAGACTGGAGATACATCCAAATTACTTAGCGATCGTATTGTTGGATAATTCGATGGAAGTTCGGCGGCTTGACAGAGTCAAGCCGATGGACTTAGCCTAACAAAAAGGAAAAGTAATCTTCTGCACCTATCGCTGGATAGAGTGCTACTCAATGTTACGCTCTAATACTAAAATTGCCAGATAGCTGTTATCAGCTAGGAGCAATTTGGCAAAAAAAAAAAAAAAAAAAAAAAATTATTGGTTGTATTTTTCTTTTATTATATAAAATTAGGATATTTTTTCGTTATAAAATCTAATGGGGGCCGGCCTAAGAATTACGTTATAAATTTTGATCATTTTATACAAAGCATAGAAGATAAAGAGACAGAATTGTAAGCAAGAGGGGTCAAAGGACACAGTCCATACGAGACCAAAATGACCGAGTATATATATATATATATATATATATATGTAGGTATGTACTTTTTTTGATTATGCTTTTCCTTCGGGAGCTGATGAATTTAATGCGAATTTTTCAAGCACTCGACAACTGAAAGTTACACTTTCAAAAATTCAATGCGATATTCATATCGATTTCACTACTCCGATTTTTATTCTGTTAGTAAAAAATTAAAATGTTCGTGTCCTGCGAGTGCCTGAAGCACCATTAATTATATCGATATTCGTAATGCTCGCCTGTCTGTATGCGAAGCTTAGAGCTGTGTGCGATTCGGAGAGTAAAATTCTTCGCCATGTCGTATAATTCCTTAAACCGCGAAAAAAATTCCTAACTTCATCTACGAAGAGGAATGTTCGGAATAATGCAGAACGTATTTATGCATTAAGCGAAACTACTTGGCAACCGCAAACATTCGTATATCCGTTCCCGGCGATTATGAAACATGAGAAGATCGAACGATTTTATAAATTAACCGCAATCGAGAGTCAAACAGCGCATAATTAATATAAATGATTTGAAATAACTGATGCTCGATTGCACGTCGTTATCACGATTACATTTTTTTAGGTGATTAATTATTGTATTTTTTATCACCTTGAATCCTGAAATGGTCGTAGAAAAAAATAAAACCGAACGAAGTTTTTAATCCGATTTTAATTGTAGTCTTCACTCTGGTTTTCATCCCGGTTTTCGTTACAGTTCTTGTTTCGACTGAAGAGAAGAAAACTTTTAGCGCGCTTCCAATTTTAGTTTCAGTGAAAATTTTTCTTACTTTTTTTTTTTTTTTCATTTTTCGGTTCAATTCCGATTTTTAAAAATAATTTCTAATAAAAATTTTGAATATTTTTCATTAATATCCTTTATACGACATTGAAAATAAACAAAATTATTTCGAAATTGACCAAAAGGGTAAGATATATATTTTTTTTCTTTTCTTTGAAAGAAGTATTATTTACTTTTCTACTTACGTACACTTCGTACTTGAGACTAAACAAATCCCATATAGCAGATGAACTGTGGAATTATTTCTGCTTACTTATTATTTTCCAAAGAAGTTATTCGAAGTCTCAAAAACAAAAACAAAAAAAAACAGCTCAGAATATCCCTTTAGTTTATTTAAATTTTAAAGACAAATAACGTATACTACAACGTTTTGTGGGCTAACGACGTATTATTCAGGTGTAACATTTTTAATCACGGACCAAAACGTCTGACAAAGATGAATACTATTTATCCGAGCTTGTTATAAAATGAAAAAATTAACAATAATAATGCATTATGTAGGCAGCGCGGTAGCCCAGTAGTTAATGTGATCAACTACCAAATCAGAGAAGTTTTTACAGACTTGTCCCGTTCCGGATTCAATTCACTTTCAGCAGTACAATATACTTAATCTAAAATTGAATATTAGTTGTACCAATGAATTATCTGCTGGAAAGTAAAGGCGAATCATCTCAAAAGAAGAATGAAACTTGTCCGAATGTTTTCTTCAGATTCATTAGATGCTTAAGCACATATTACGAAAAGGTTAATTACACAATTCCAAAAAGTACGGGAATTACTTTTTTAATATTAATGTACATCATCTCCCACAATCCCTCCGCAATTCCAGGAGAAAATAATGAATGTCTGGGTTAAATTAAAATTTCCTGTTCTGCGAGTGAAAAAAGGAAAAGGAGATTCACCTATGTAAGACGAGTTTTTAGTAGATGCTTCAAAAATATCCCAGAAAATCATTGATGCTTTCCAATTTATATCATAAGCTAGTCCACATAAACAAATTTATTTCTAATATTACAAAGTCCGAGTAAAATTATTTTTTCTCGTTTTTGGTGGGGTAACAACGACACACTACCATCCCCGAATACTGTCGTGTAACTTCAGAATTGTGATTATGCTACGTTATTATAATGTACATGAAATCGAACAATACACGAAACTTCTATGATACTGTTAAAAAAATTAAGTCTTTTTTTTTTTTTTTTTGGTTAATATTTCTTATAAATGTAATTTCAATCTTAAGACCGTGTAAAACTTAAGCTCTTCGGAGGATAATGATTTTGTATACAATATATATATAGATATAAAAAAAAACAAAAAAAAAAGTATGTTGCGATGAGTAGATATATTTGCGGACAAGACTGATTTTCGATTTAGAATCTTTTAAAATAAGTATAACGTCACGTTTGATTATATTGTAAAAATGCCGAAAATTGTCGTAATTTGCGCTCAGTATAGTCATAGCAGACGAACGGAAATAAATTAAAAAGTGAATACTAATAAAAACATCTATATGTTTATATACATATATATATTTATCTTATAAAGCTATAAGGAAAAAAATATCGTACAGCCCGTTCTATAGTAGCTAGAAAGTTAATTTTCTTTTTAATCGACGTATTTTCTTCGTGAGATCATAAGAAAATTTAGAAAACCTTCAAAATTGTAAAGTTAAAGGGACCAAATTTTGAAAAATGTAAAAATAAATATTTAAGAAAATGTTTAAAAAAAATCACACAGCGGTTCCGTATAAGTTACAGTATTGATTTTCTTTTTAACTTACATAATGAGGTCTCCGGAATACAGGAAAAATATAAAATTTGAAAAATTTTGATATTTAGGGGTCAAAATTTGGGAAAATAGACGCATAAGCGTTAAGAGAGGAAACTAAAAAAAAAAAAAATCACAGCCCTTGTTTTGATAGCTGGTAAGTACCTCTTTTTTTTATTTTAAATGATATATTTAAATCGCTAGAATATAGGATTTTTACATTAAAAGGTCTAAATTTTGAAAAACGTGAAAATCAAGTTTTAAGCAAAAAATTAGCCGGTTCTGTGTGAGTTACGGTATCGATTGTCATTTTAACCTGCACACTAACGTCTCTAGAAAGAATTTTTTTTTTTTTTTTTTTTTTGTCGGAATCTCCAGTCGAGGGCATTACACAACATTTAGTGAGGGAGAGGGAGGAACGAATTAGAATTGAATCTTACTAGAAGCAATGAAGGACGCTATAATACGAATAATTGCCGAGTGTAATATATTCCTTTCCCATATATTAGTACCCCGCTGACGGTTTCAGTTTTTCAGATATTTATACCTAAATTTTACTTTTCTAATTGACGTATTGGTGTACTTCTTTTTTCTTGAAAAAAAAAAAAGTATACGTGAACGCTGCAGCTTTTATGAAAATTTACAACGTAATACAATTTAAAGTCCGAAGGAAGCAGCCAACGCGACCAATCCCCTAGTATATAATATAATTAAAAGAGATATGGGAACTAAAATTTGTAAGAGTAATTAGTACCCTGTTTTAAAGACGTGGTTCCAATTTACAAAACCTGTTTTTTGACAGCAGAGAAAAATAACGGTTCATGGGACAACATTCAGTTTGTTGCATTAAACGGAAGCCTATCATCAGGACTCATTAATGTATTACGATTCAAAAACTCTATATAAAAATGAAAAAAAAAAAAAAAAAAACAGAAT
Organism: Icerya purchasi; assembly: GCA_039619475.1. Lineage (NCBI taxonomy): Eukaryota > Metazoa > Arthropoda > Insecta > Hemiptera > Monophlebidae > Icerya > Icerya purchasi. Next base: position 91,541,187 of record CM077116.1, on the reverse strand, counting down.
CGAAATAAGAACCAAAATTTAATTTTTACGTTTTTGTGCTTCGAAATTATCGAGTGTGTTTCCATTTAATACACTTTGTCGTTACGATTTTTCTTATAAAATTTCATTTATTTCGTTACGAAGTCTTCCGCCAACCGAATTTCATTTTCTTGTTGTTTAATGTTCATTACAGGGTCTGACCTAGCCTGAGGGGATGAAATTATTTGCATTTTAACGTTGATTTCAATGGCTACGCAGTAAGTATTCACCGATACTTATTAGTACTCATTTAGGGGATCGCCACTGTGACCGGTACTACTTTTAATAGACCAAAGGGAAGTAATCACTCCGCATGGTCAAAAGCTTTATGTGCACGATAAGGTATTTCTGTCAACAATGAGCTTGTAAATGGCACTATGACCGTTTTAAATTTGCTTTATTCGAATCTACGTTTGCAATTGACAGCGGTAATATTTCAATTTTTTGTCTTACTTTTAATTTGTTTTATTGCAATTTTTCTACGGTAAATCGGTAATATATTAAGTCAATTGTGTGCCTGTTACATTACTAATAAGAACTTCTATAAAAACAGACCACATATTTTCATTTTATTTCATGACTACTGAATATCCGTGTTCATCGGTATATTCATCAATACGCGATAACACTTTGTTGGAGGAAGTTCCGAGCGAACAAGGAATCACATTATTATCGATCTACACGAGCATAAAAAAAAAGCCAAAAAAAAACCCGTAGAACAATCGTTAAAATAACCTCCTCCATGTTTTGAGGTCAGTAATAAATAATATTTCTAGAGGTAGAAAAGGTACGTCGCGTTAAGGAATTTTTGCAAATAATTTCACAATGATTTTTACAAACTACTTCCCGAGCAACAATATAAAAGCTTAATTACTTCTCACGACAGACCACATTGTGTGTTCATAATTATAGAAGCATTGGTCCAGCTTCATTTTAAATTTACGATCAGATACACTGTATTTTCTGTGCGATTTTCAATGAAAGAATCGCCGTTATAATTCCAACACGCAATCAGTATACCGAAAATTAGCATTAAAAATATAGTCTTTTAACTTGTAGTCCAAATTATTATTATAGCGTTACTTTTATGTTCAATAAAAAGTAAAGCAAGTCCCATATACCCTTGATAAGGTATCATGGATTGTGTAATTAAGCTTTTCATAATATAGGACTTACGGACTTAATGGATCTGATGAGAATACTCAAGACAGTTTCTTTCTACTTTTGGATTATCCACCTTTACTTTCCCCCAGCTAATTTTCTGGTACCCAATTATTTCAGGCTCGGTAAAGCTGGGAGCGACTTGGATCCGGAACGAGGCAAGCTTCGATAACCTATGACACTTCTGATTTGGTAGCTAAGCACCTTAAAAATACAGTACTCCAAAAGGAGCATAACTTCAGAACAGAAAATAATTAATTCGCAATTACCTACAAACGAACAAAGAAAAGACGAAATTGAAATACAGTGTGTTACAAACGGCGGTATTTCGGCAGCAGCTTTAAAATATAGCTGCTGCATATTGATAAGACTTAACTGTGGCACTGAGTTAATGTAGACAAGCGAAAATTAAAACAGAAAACACGCAGAGACGCGCCAGTAATTCGCTAGAAAAATGAAAATTCGCCGCACAGTCAACGTTAAATAAAAGAACGCCATAATTTGAATCATTCAGAATATCTGAAAGTTTATTTTAAATCTATATGCAAAAATCGCGAATTAAAATACACTTAAACTTACGCTACAAAGAGAATAGCGAAATATACCATAAGGCAGACGATTATGTATTAGCATTATTAGTAAAGATTCTTGTACTTTAGGTTAATAATGAAATAATTTAGCGCTGGCAAGTGCGGCTGGTATTTTTCTTCCAAGGGTATAACAATAAACGAAAAATTTAATAAGGCAATTCGCTTTTAATCTAAGCTCCTCGGAGTTATATGTAAACGTTCGAAACCGAGGACCAACGCAATTTGCTAACGAAAAAGTTTTAGTTGTTCAACTATCAGATTTTTAATAAAATCCATCAGACACGTGTATATGTAATATATACATATGTGTGTGTGTGTGTGTGTGTGTGTGTGTGTGTGTGTGTGTGTGTGTGTGTGTGTGTGTGTGTGTGTGTGTGTGTGTGTGTGTGTGTGTGTGTGTGTGTGTGTGTGTGTGTGTGTGTGTGTGTGTGTGTGTGTGTGTGTGTGTGTGTGTGTGTGTGTGTGTGTGTGTGTGTGTGTGTGTGTGTGTGTGGTATGACATTGGCCGAGGAAAGAGACCTGTGGCGCGAAAAGTAGTTTTTGGAAAGAACGCGTCTGAAGTTTGTGCGAAGTAACACTACCATAATATACTATTGTATAGCGCATGTCTGTATGTAACGTGCTGCCAACTCAATAGAGGGCATCGTTGCCAAATTTTGACCCAGTTAAATCTCAAACGTTGATTGCTACGAAGATTTTGAAGAAGTTATTGGTCGATCCGGTCATAAACAATTCAATGTTGCTCCGAATGCAAGCAAAATCAAATGGTGAATGTGGGACACAAAATTTCAAGATTTTTATCAACAATTACTAGATGCATTACCGTGATTCCGTACTTTCATTTCTCAAATTTTAATTTTATCACATTAATAATTCCGTATTGTTTTCATAATAGGTAAAGTATCACAATTTTCAGTTGGAAAAAAATTAAATTACCCGCAAATAATTTGTCGACTCAGAAGTACAGTGAAACGTAAAAACCGGCAAACGATTTAACACCCCTGATCATTTCTAGTGGTTTATCATTAAAAAGGAAGACGAGAATAAAAATATTCCTATGTACCGATCCAAAAAAAAAAGAAAACGCAATTGCGTAGCTTCTAAACCTGACCTAAGCCAAAAGAAAAAAAACAAAACAGTCAAATACAGCAAATTGTAGAGAAGTCTGCAGCAAAGTCGACACGAGAGAGAAAGGAGAAAACTGAAATTACAATAAAAAAAAAAAGAAAAAAAGCGAAGTTTCGAAAAATAAAAAAAATCAATGCTCAAATAATGCTCGAAGCAAATGAAAATTCATTAAAAAATTCCGAACAAAAAAAACCAACTAACAACTAGGGGAAAAAATAGTTTTATGACTTCTTTATAATTTGTAATGTTTTTCCAGTTTTTTCCAATTTTCTTCAGTCAGTTTTATACGTTTTAAGACATTAAATAAACGTTTTCGAAAAAACTATATACCGTGTCTTATTCTACACACACTTTTAAGTATCAGAATCCGTACTTAACTCAGAACCTATATTTTCGCACCGCAGGTGGTTCCTTTTCTCGGCCAACGTAACACACACATACATATATATATATATATATATATTATACAAGTATATGCGAGTTGTAAAAACTTAAAATTGTACAAATAAAAATAAAAAAGCTATAGTATTTTTTTTTTTTTTTTTTTTTTTTTGAGCTATAGTATATATTATATGAAATTTTCCGAAAAAAACCCGTTTGAGTTTTTACCGTATAGAGTTGATGATCGTTCACTAGTTTCCTACGTCGTTGCCAACAAACGGGTTTTATACTAAAGCAGAGCACAGTCGAGCTAGTCTTGAAGAAGAACTTAAAATTAGAGATATAATATTCTTTCGCTATTCTATGTAATCTATTTTAAAGAAAACATGGATAAACTGTGAAAAATAATTCGTTCCGCCAATTTATGTTTTGAAGTTATGAACACAATTTGGGTGATCACCCGAATATTTTTCATTATTTAATAATAAAAATACGTTTACATTGCATTTCTACAACTTCCGAGTAACGCGTTATATATAGGTATTTATTAATTGTTTTTTAAGCCGATATTAAACATAAAAATGGAGTAATCCGACATGGAGCGAGAACAAAATTAAAACATTATTAAAGAAATAATTAATTGCTTACATTCAAAACTGTGAAATTTTTAATGTATTTTTGCAAATACTAATTTAGAAGGAAAGGATTAAATGAGGTTGCGTAAAATAATTAGATTAATGTACGAACAAGGACCTGTGAAATACATTCTTTTGTTGTAAAAAGTAAAAAATTAGATGATTGTTTTTTTGTTGTTTTTTTTTTAGCGTTACAAAATCTATGTTGCAACGTGAAATGAAGAAAACTAATCCAAAATGTCGAAAAAAAAATTTCGTCGCATAGAGAGTGCGGCGGGAAACAGCTTCTTTCGCGTTTTAATCGATTTTTTTTCTTTCTTTTTTTTTAGTATCAAAATTACTACAACTGTGCGTATATATTTCAGTAGAATTTTAATCTTGTAAAAAAATTATCTAAATTTTAAAATGTGATTTCAAAAGTATTGTTAACGCGGTAAACACAATGCGACCTTTTCATTTTGAAGAAAAAACATCAAAAATGTACTTCTCTGGATTTTTATATCTAAAAGTGCAGTTCGTGCGAAAGTCCTTTTTGTCCGTGCTCATTGTTAAATATAAAAATAAATAAAAAAAATATTCAAAAAAAGTACTTCTACAAGACGGGTAATCGTCGAGCCAATCGAGTAAATATCTCGGTACAGCAAAAAAATTTAATTTGATAAAATTTACAAATACTTGCGAAGTATAAATAGATGTGTGTCATGAGTGCGTCATTCTCAAAAATGAGAGTGCCCCCTTACCTATCTGCTCCCCTTATCTTTCCGTAATTCCCCTATTATCTAAACTTGATCTATGATTTACGCGAGTTTCTTTCTAAATATTCTATCCAAATATCGAATTTTTGTGTCGGTATTACTGCAAACAAATTAGTCGATTCTCTTGAACCGCAGCACGCATTGGTCCTTCTATCGAAAAGTTTTCATCTCTTAATCTTTTCTCCATTCCTTCTGCTTGTCATCGGCGATTATGATACAGTTACCTTTCATTTTTCTCTAATCTCGCTTTTTGTTGTGTCCGTACACCTTTACTCACCAATCGTCCTTGGTTTTTTAGTTTTCCATTTCTTCGTGGTTTAGTGATTTCCGGTATTTGTCGTCTATGCACGGGATACTCTTTATTGCCTTCCGCTCCCCGTAGATTCTCCCTCGCTATATCTCCGTATTGCATCCATTACACTCTCATAACTGTCATTTAGTGCCTCAATCATATCGTATTCGAATGTTCTTCCGTTTTACCTGGGCGTTTATTTTTTTTTCTTCGAATTATCGAAATTAAAAATACCCATGTACAGTGGCTCTTTCATACTTTCGCTTTCCTCGTTTCCAGTCCTCCTAGCATTTGCTTTCTTTATTTCAAATTTTAATATTTTTCTTCTTACTTTTATAATCTTCTAAGTCTATTGGACTGATGCCATTTTTCAGAAAATCCAAAAAGAAAAAAGAAAAATAAACCGAAAAACGAATTTCATCATTTTTTAAATTTTCATGAATGTCATAAATGGATGTTTTTTTTACGAATTAATCTAACGTGCTGTCTTCTCGTGTTCGTTTTATAGAAATACTTTTTGTTTATGGTTTTTTCGCGACAGTTTGTTTTTTTCTGTTTTTTTTTTTTTTTTTTTTACAAAAAATCATCTTTTCCTTTTCATTGTTACGATTAGTACATTCAACCGGTATTAAATGATTATTCATACATTTTTCTGATGATTGTTAAAAATTGTGAAAACTTTTAAACTTTACCAGAAAATAATATATTAAAAATACTTATATGAACATGTTTCGGGAGCGCAGTCAATTATGATATTCTAAATTAAAGATATTGTGAAACGTGTTTATATAAACTAGCTGAAACCCGTCGAAATAATTCAAAAAGCCATTTCATGGCCAAACCTAAGTTAATAGCTTTCACAGTGCCTGACGGAGTGCAATAAAGAATCATCATACAACACTGTGGCCGCACCGGAGTTAACAGCGCCCACAATGCCTAATGAGAATCAAGGGTCATCATGCCGCACTACGGTTACAGTTAAAAGCGTTCATAATGGTGAAAGGGAAGTTGATCACCGTGCAGTATCATGGCGACGGTGATACCCAGATGAAAAATAAAAGTAACTTTAAAGCTCTATGAACAAAAAGAATAATCACCATCCAGTGTCAATATTAATAGTATGATTTGATGTGAAGGAACGAGACTCTAAAACGTCAAAATGTCTAGACATTACCAAAAAATAATACATTGCAAATGGCATTACTGGTACCATAGACAAAACTGTGATTATCATTCATCCCAACCTTAAATGAATAGCTAGGGTATAATTATACAATTATACATCGTAATGACCAGCATATTCACCATCTAAAAATATCATATTGTCATATTCAACTGCACCGCTTATTGGTAATCTATAATATGAAGAATTACCGATAATGAAGTCATTATAATAATGTTCCTAGTCATACTTAATTTTACAAACTACTTGTAACCGAATTTGATAGCTATGTCGCTTTTATATAAACAATAAGAAACTACTCAAAATAAACAATGAAAATAGGGATTATTACAATTAAATCAAAATATAAACAAACATTTTCACGGACATCACTTTACTTTCTACGAACGAAGACCAACTTCATAATACGGTAAACATTTTTATGATAGCTGTCTTTGAGGAAAAAGCCACATTAGCCAGTAAATTGTATAATGATTTCACTTTTTCGTTCTATTAAGTAAGTTTTTATTCATTTTTAGTTTTTATTTTGCATCTTAAAATACCTGCAGACAAATGGTTCTCACTCCTAAAAAATCAAAATCGGTGAAAGAGAAGTCAATGCCCGATTGTTAGAAAAATGATTTTAAATCATTTTTGAAAAAATGTTTTCATCTTTAAGTAAACGGGCATTATAACCCTTTTGAACTTCTCAAACATTGATGGCTCATCTACAGGTTTTACGGGCTTCTGTCGAAAAAAAAAAAAAAAAAACTAAATCAGTTAAATGCTGGCCGATTGTTGAAAGGGACAAATTTATTTGTCATATGTATGGGATTTACTTTTTTTTTTTTTTCTTATTTTTTAAAGTTATTTTGACACATTTAGAGGATTTTTCCTTCCATTCAAAAAAAAGTTTGTCAAAATTAGGCAATTACAGGTTGTTAGCCGATTGTCTAAAGAAGACACTTACAGTTTTTTTAATGTGTTTTATTTTCATCGTTTTTTTCTTTTAAACATTTTAGTCGTAAATCATATATCTATTAGTTGTTACCTTTTATGTAAAAAAAAAACGAAATTAACCGAGTAGGTGAAATAGCGAGCGCTGGGCAGTAGTCGAAAGATAACGTTTCGCACTTCAAATATGTACGTATTTATACGTTTGTTTAAACTTTTTTTTATTATTGATGACTCATCTAAAAATCCATAAGCTTCCGTTTAAAAAAGAAAAAATTATTTAAATCTGTCAGACGGGGACCGCTGGCCGGTTGTCAAAAAAAAAACAGAAAGAAAATGTGTTATAAATATATCGATATTTTTAATATATTTTCTGATAAAGTTTAATTGAAAGTTTTCACGCATGCTCGCTTCTGTTTAATGTTTTAACTTCTTTTTACAGTCTCATCGAAACATTAGCGACGTCGTCTGAAGTATTTCGACAAAAGTAATGCCACATCTAGTCTAGAGATCTCTACGGGGGGGGGGGGCGAACGAATTCAAATGAAACATTTCTTGCCAGATAAAAAACAACGGTGCAAACATTCACTAATTTTTGTACCTGTTCTTCCACTTGCTTACTTAAACATTACATCTGTGTTTATCCTTATCGGCGGTCACTTGTTTTCCTAGCTTACATTTACTATTTTCTCTGCGGCTAACCTCCTTCGGCGCGTAATAATAAAATAAAAAAAAACGGAAAAAGAAAACATATAATCGAAACGTTACATTTCAACAACACATATCTTAAGATCGCCCCCTTAGATTCAGTATTCCGAATATAACCGCTCTGTAATTAAATAGTTCGTTAAAAATCGTGTACCGAAAAAAAAGGTAATAGAAGAGAATTAGATACACGTTTTGACGATCTCAGTCATTGTTGCAGGAGGAATTTTGTCACTAAGATGTGGAAGAATATCATCGAAGACGGCACAGACGTGGTCGCAAGTATAATAATATAGGAAGTATGCTATTTTGCATTGCGTCCATATCGGAGGGACGGCTAACACATTTTCGTTTCATTACACCCGGAGAGAGCAGCCTTTGAAATTCGTAGTGAAAAAAGGTATCTCCCCCTTTCGAAAAGAAATTAAATAAATAAAAAAAAAATACGATAAGTTATTCAGATTCGAATACGGGGAGACTCTCGGAAACGGGGTCAATGAAAAAAAGGAACCGAGAATAAAAGAGAGTGATGGAAATGAAAAAAGAAAAGGAGAATAGTAAGAATATGTCGGGTTCAAGGAATATTATCCTAAGTAAAGAAAGAAACGGTGACGGGGAATGGAACATTCTAGAGGGATGTGTAGCCAAAAGTGCATTCCGGGGAAGATGTTACGATGAGGAGATTTTAGTAAGTTGGCGATAACGAGATGGGGAAGCGGCTGCGATTAGAAAGAGACCGAGAAGTAATGTGGCGCCGCAAAGAAAGAAAGAGTTTCAAAGTCAAGAGAATAAGGAAGAAGAACAAGTTGAATAAAACTATAAAAGGAATGCCGATTAGAAAAAAGCGCGTACGAATCTGACCGAAAGAAGTTTTTAAAGGGAATCTGTCTCGCTCTGCAACTGTTAACGGACACAGCCCGTAAAACATTGCACCGGCATCGTTACTGTTTAAGAACTACAAGAAGTTCTTAGACAATAGGAGAACGTTGTCGGTAACGTTCTACGGGCCGCCTCCGTTAACAGCTGCATCACAAGACAGACGGTCAAATCTATTTCCGGTGTCCATCCACATCACGCAACATGGCATCTTTCCCATTCAAGGGAAATCTCTACCTAAATTCGATGAATCCGGAGAAGATTATATAAAGTGATGGATCACGGGAAACAGAGGAGATGAAACTGCTTGCGTAAAACACTTTCGGCATCACAGCGTGATGATTAGAAGCTCATCGTAAAAAATAATGTATTGTCGCAGTAAACTTTGTTAGAAGAAAATGGAACGCACAATTCGGAAAAAGTTCTAGAACTTTCAAAGTAGAGTAAGATACGGTAAAAGCGATACTATAATATTGTTAAGAAATTTTTCATTAATGAAAGACCGTATTATGAGGGATTTTTAATATCGGGACGACTTCGAAAGTAGCGCGGCTAGCATAAGGGGGAGACTGTAAAATTACAGAAAGGATATTTTTTAGTTGGCAAGTCAGCTGGAAATATGAGAAGAGAACAGGGACTTTGTTCGAGGTGAGTAAATCGCCCAATTCTGTTTTGGCAGGTAAGAAGGGAAAGTTTTGAAGGAGCGCTTGGAAGACACTCTATAGGAAAACGATTAAACGGATTCCGCGTGCTCGCAAAGAAATAACGTTAGCTTCATTCACCTAGAGTCGATACCAAAAGTCACCTTTTTTTCGCGAATTTCTTTTTTTTAGCGGGCCGGCTAGAAGATGCTAACAACAGGACGCATTGGCTCAGTAATGTGCCGGGGACGGATAAAATAGACGAATTTTTATTTTATAAAAAAATAATAATTCGGTTCGTGCTATTTTTAATCTATTTTCTTCGCGTTACTCCGTTAGCAACCCGGCAAAAAGCAACCAGAAAATACACTATTCGCTTCGGTAATTACGTTTTTCTCTGAACCGACATTAAATACTTCTTTGGCCGCCGATTAAATAATTTTATTAAATTTTTCGTAATCTATTCGATGTTTCGATCACGCCACTAGACACTGTGTCGTCGTGTGGCAAAAAATCACATTCAACCCCGGTATTTTCTAAGCGTTTAATTTCGAAAATATCGAATTTTTCGAGGCTTTTGGTAAGTTGTCAAGCGTGAAAACTGTTTAATGGCACGTCAAATAGTTCACGTAAATGTATTTTTGCATCTTCAATTTCGCAAAAGTATATTGCAGCATTCTCTTTTGGCCACATTGAGATGGGAAAAAATACGAAAAATTATTATTAATTAGCGCTGAACTATCCGCGAAATGGCAAAAAAAAAAAACAACCAAAAAAGGGGGAAAAAAATAAACGAATAAAAAACGAAACGTTTTGGAGGCGGGAAACGCTTCTATATCTATGTAGAGGCTTAGATATATAGATTTTACGTTTATTGCGCACAATTAGGAAAACGGTAGCGATAAAATAGGGCAGTGTAAACCGAAAACGTTGGAGCAAGTCTGCCGAGGCAAAATACAAAACTTTTAAATTACAGCGGCCGCTTGATTTATATAAAGTCGCCGTCGACGGTCCAGAGTCGCAGGATGCTGTGTGTATGATAGTGGTGCTAAAAAGGTGCGATCGTGGTGCCGACCGGGTTAATAGCGGAACCGTGGAACATATTTCAAGGCGGTCTGGACCGCTGATCCGACACACAGAGTTCAATAGATAAATGGTTGCAGGAATTACTCATAAATCTCTATTCGTCGCTCGCTTTATTTCCCTCCTACACTGGCGTAATTTTTTGTTCGCTTCAGTCTCATTCGCGCAGAAACCAATAAAAAAATTGAAAAATGAAATCTAAAAAGAGAGCCTATTTTTTCTTCTTCTTCTCCTTTTTTGACATTACCGCTTGTTTTTTTCTAACATGTATATGTTGTTTTTTTGGGGTTTTTTTTTCATTTTTCCATTCTTTCATTTTTTTAGCGCTCGTAAAACAAATTGAATATACACTGTGACCGGTAAGCACCGCATCAATAATTTCCCTATTACATACGCATTCGTCACAAAATTCTGTACGTTCAATTAATAACCTGTTTTTTAAAAGCGTCGTTTTCTACTGTACTATACTTTTTTTCTTAATTAATACCTTTCGGTCTATCAACATTGGATGCAACATTGGATTTAATATCGGATATTTACAACATTGGATCTAATATTGGACATATACAACATTGGATACAATACTGAATCTGATATTGGATATATACAACATCGGATATAATATTATTGCAGCTAGCTAGACGTTTTCATCTCCGTATCGTGAATTCTTAGGAAAGAACAAAATTACGTTTTTTTTTGTATTATATATTCTGAAAACCCCTTCGGACTTACACGAGACACAAAATGGAGGAGTAAATAGCGCTGTTTAAATGCAGCATAAACAATCCGTAAACGTTACAAAACTCGTAATTAATTTAAAATTTTGCTTTTTGAAAACAATATCAAAGAATAAACAAATAAACGGATGAAATTGGAAAAGTCCATCCATTCAATTTAGCAAGTATACAACAATAACACTTTCTTTTCCGGATAGCAAAATGTTAAAAACACACAAAACGTACGTTATACTTAATAAATGTCAACTAGCTTCGGATAACTATGCCGTGTGAAACTCTAATCGCCGTTTATTGGATATAATTTTATTTTTTTTGTATTTTTTGCGTTTATAATTTATTTGTTATCGAGTTTAAAATATATTCACGCGTGAGTTTATTTATAGTTGCATAGCGAAACATTGCAATAAAGTTTTTATTGTTTTGCACGAAGCTGGAGACATTGCCTCGAAACGGTTTTTTTTTTTGTTTAAATTTATTTTGAGAAATTTCGGTTACAAGTTTATATTTATAGCCCTCGCACACGCGCACAAATTTATCTACAAAAGTTTCTGATTCCTTTTCTTGTTTCAGATTTCGTTTTATTTTTGGCTGCGCCAATAAAGGCCATCAACAGTAAAAGAAGCTACGTGATACCCCTCGCCCAATCGAAATCATAATACTAATGTATCGGAAAATCTTTCAAACTTTCGGTATGCCGAGAATACAATATGCAATCTTCCACATTAACTCTATGTTGTTCGTGTCGTAAACCGCTACGGGGGGAGACGTACGTGATTTTCGACGAGGTTACATAAGTTGATGGTGGAAAGCAAGTTGATTGCAGGGCTGGTACAACGGAAATTATTAAAAGTATTAAGAATTTCACGCAATCATATTGAAATAGAAAGTGACCGCGTGACAAGAATGTGACACGCCGAGCAAAAAAGAAGAGGATCAATTCTCAAGGATGCGACAAATAATGACGGTTTGTTCTGCGTACTTTTGTGAAGGTCTGACCCGTTTAGAAAACGAAATATTTTTCAACTGTTTCCCGAGGATTTTCGAATAATGTAGAAGCTGAAGATCACTCGTAGGAATGTTCCTCTGTAGGCGACTGGATATATACATATATCGGTCATTAAATACAATAACATCATAACTCAAAAAACGCTATTTCACAGGAAACGCAAATTAACATTTACTATAATTTGAACGGTGTACCTGTTCCAAAAGCAATGCTTATTTTGCCGAGTTTCTTATTTACAAATACGGCGTTCTAACCTCTAATTGTACTCATAAAATTGTATTTAATGAGCGATATACATATATATAGAAGAATCCGCTCCTTCTAGAATAAATGCATTTCGTCAATTTACTTTTCATTCCATTTTATTAATTTTCATTTTTTCTTTTTTTCTTTTTTTTGAGGATTTAAGGGTTTGTTTACTTATTTCTAACTTGGAGTGAAAATTCCTTCTTTTTTTTTTTTTTTTTTTTAACGACCGATTTTAGAATCCGACCGCTTAGCGATTGAATACGAGAAAAAGAGTGTCAACTATAATTTTGAATTTCGTCATCACTTGACTCTTTTTACTTACAGGGGAATTATAATAATGTATGATTTTTGTATTTAGTATTTCGTACTAGAATTTTATTAAAAAAGTATTAAAAATATACCGTCTCGGCGTTTATAAATGGTGCTACGAGCAATTTGTGTGAAATCGTAATGTAAAGGTTCCAATCACCAAAACCTGCCACGTTAAGTAGGCCGCCATTTTGAGAAGAGAAACTGCAGAGTTTTTGTTTCTTCTAATTACGCGATGTACATTAATAATTACGTCAATTTTTCTCTTTATGGAAAAGGGTCTAAAGGTTCTTTTTGTAACGATCGAATGTCCCTCCTGCAATTTTTTTAATGTAACTTAAAACGCTTATTTAATTTCGCGAAAATGGCATGATCAATTAAAACTGACCATTTTGTAAGAATCAATCGAGCTTTGCAGATTTTAAGGGAGGTCCGACTGAAGACTACAGTAACGTCGCGCAGTAATTATAATTTACCAAGTGAAGTTGGCCGATGATGATTCGTGTAATCTTTCCGAAACGTTAACTAAATATATGTACTTCTTTGACACAGTTGTGTTCAAAAATTACTCGAGTATTCGGTCAAATGTTATGTATTACTTTTAATATCATTATTACTCTCATTATCATCAGCATTATCATTATTATTATTGTTAATCATTTATTATATTTTTCTGTTATTAAAACGGGAAAAAATTATTATCAGAATAGAAGAAAAGGGTACACACTTAGTAATGAAATTACGTTGCAAAAAGCGTGAAATGCAAACAATATATGTAGTCGTAGAATTACAATCTTCACACCTAAATTGTTTACATGAAAATAAAAAAGGTGTCGTTATCGGAAACTTCTTAAAATACAATTTTACAATAAAATGCTAATGTTTGAAATTCAATGCGCTTTGGTTTTGTTTTTTCAGATTAAAAACGACTTTTTTTTATTAAACACATTTTAAAAATTCCATATGATGAATGATCGTTTTTTTTTTTTGCATTTTTTTTCAAATAAAGAAAAGTTAAAAACAGGATAAATAATAAAGAAAAAAAAAAAAAAAAAAATAAACAGTTCGCTAAACTTTTCTAAATCTATTGAAAAACGTCGGGGTTTCGCCAGAAAGATGATAAATTGGGAATTAGCTAGAGCTCCAAGGGTGGGTAATTTTACCAAAGTCCGTTTCATCGGGCATTGTTAAATTTCTAAATTAAAGATAGAGATGAAAATAATGCAAAAACACGTAACGAAATATCGGTTGATCTCCACTAGCAATTTAAGCGGTCATCGAGATCTCGAATTGTCAGAGCAGATCAATTAGTCGATTGAGTGCGTTCGATAATAGGACATCGTAATGTTCTCTTCCTTCGCGTGATAGCGGAAAGTACTTTTAGATCATAGAAATCGATTAGGAGATTATTCCGATAACAGTGGTCAAAGGACTCTGCGGATAATTGAGAATTTATTGCTATTTAAATCCATTGCCACGAAGACTAATTCTGTGCAGAGTTTCGCTTATTATACATCTCTTTATTAGTTTGCCAAACGTGTGTAGGTTATCTTCATTGTAATGGATGAGCACATGTACAAAATCCATTATTGTGAAATTATGAGAGATAATTATTCAGCTTATTTCTGTAGTACGTTATTAATGCGTTATTTCAGTCATTTTTTCATTATTATCATTATTAATAAATTTTATTCTATTCTCAATCGGAATTTTTCCTGGTCGTATTCGCGTTTTTAATTTTACCTCTGATAATTTAAGCTAAAACCAAAGTGCACGGCGCCGTTTACTAATAAAAACAGACGATTACTTGCGGTTTCAGGGGGTGTATCCTCGTTTGTAAAAACCGACAGTTATTCCTTCTGGGAGAATGGAATAGTATGTGTTATTTCAGGTACAAAAAGGTAAAAAAAGAAAAAGAAAAAAACGGTCAAAAAAATTTCCCGTTTTCTAAAAATATAACCCGACCGCGCGCGCGAACGAGGTTAAAATAAATTTTGATTCTTTTTTCTATCAGTCCGCTCTGATAATTATTAGGCCTTTGAAATCACACCGTTTCTCGGCGAAATAATGCGGCGTGTAAACTTTGAAAACGATTCAAATCGCGCGCACACTTTTACATTGAAAATAGAAAAAAAAATATATATATACGAAAAAGAGGCAAAGCACTCGCACACACACACACACACACACCGAAACAGGAAATGTGCGCGAATAAAAATATGATAAAATTAAATTATATAGGGCAGTCGTGGTTATGTCATCTGACGGACGGTAACTTGGACGGTCAGGAGAGGGAGCGGATGTGGCTCAACTTAAAAGTTGAGACTAGAACGACTGGTCGTCTATAATGGGCTAACAAATACGAAACAGATTAGAGCAATTAAACGTTATGCTCCGGCTTGCGACACTTCCGCTATTAGTCCGACATTACACAAGCTGGGCCCGTCGCAGTGAAAAAAATGAAAATTATAATTAATAAACGTGTAAAAATGAAAAATGTGAAATAGACGATAAAATTACTTGGCAACTCGAACGCTTGAACGTACGTGGCGTTTCAACGCTGCGCCGGTCTGCAATCCGCATCGCTATCATTTAATATTTCTCACTGCCCGACGATTATCCGACATCGAACCCGAGCGTTTTTCAGTCGTCCGCAACTACCGTTTAAGCTCGTACGATCGACAAAACCTGAAATTCAGCCAGACACATTGTCTATAGAATAATTGTACATCAAAGCGATAGTTTTTTTGCTTATTATTATTTCTTGTTTTATTGGAAAAGTTAATCCGCGCTTGCCATCGATATCAACTAATAAAGCACAATGTACTCGTAAAACGGTTTCATTCGTATTAGACGTAATCGTACGGTCATAATTCAGCTCCGTCCCGGTAAATCGGTTCGCTTCCGGGCGAATCTGACTCTGTTCGGGCTTTGTTCAAGTTTTCACTGGTGAAGCCAGAGCGTCGATATGATTAGATTTAATGTTCTTGTTTAAAATGTTGTTGTAAATTTGTATCAAAAAAATTTTAAGCTCTTCAAAGAAAGGAACAACGTGATGTTGTAGACTTTAATAATTATCAACGAGAGTTGAATCGATAGAAATAAAGAGATAGATAATAATGGGTAGACAGTAAAGGGGGAACATTGTTTTTTTTGTCTTTAATATAACGTCCTAGCAAAATATATAGATGCAGAAAATTAAAATTACCAACATCAGCGATAAGACCAAATTCAGCTTTTGAACTTTGATCGATGCCGCCTGCAATGATTGCAACGGCCGCCGGTTTTACAGAAATACGATGATCGAACAAAATTCATCGCATCAACGTCAGTGAAACCGGTCGTGATGAGTATTTTATTGAAATCATTTTATAAATGGCGTAGATCGCGAAATAATAGATATTCGGTTTTTAGTGTTCGTTTAAACGTCCATTTTTGCGGATCATACATATTTGTTCATTCTCAAGTGTAACTCATTCCAAAATCGAAATTATTGAAAAACGCCTTGGCGAAGACACATTATAGAAAATGTTTGTTTCTCATTTATTATTGCTGCCCAGGTTCTTTTTGTTTTTTTCCAGTTTCTTAACCGTTTGGAAATAAATATTTTAAAAAAATATTCGGTACAATTATTTTTTTTTTTAAAAACAAAAAAAAATATTAAAGTACGCAATTACAAAAAATGCGAAAACGTAACTGATATTGACTGTTTCAGCGTGAAAGCAGCTTAAATGACTAATTTGACAAAGCGGCCGGTCCGCAAAAGTTGCGCACACTATAGTGTAAGCTTCGACACCCCAGACGGCAGCATATGATGAAGGCTGTCCGTAAAATTTAAGGCAGAAGCAGTGCTAATTGTTCCATGTAAGTTCGCAGGATCCATGCTGACGACTTTTTTTTTTTTTTTTTTTTTTTTTTTTTTTTCTATTATATAATGGTCTTGTGTTAGCGAGGACATTAGCCCAAGAAATGGAAAGGAGGAAAAAGTAAATTTACGTTCTTACGCTCTTAAGGGGACGACAGAGGCTAAAAAGTAATTCAAGGACAGGAATAACTTTTAATAGCAAAGAATAGAAGGACGTCTGCTCAGTAGAGAAGGCCGCATATTCAAATAAAATGTGTGATCGGCGTAAGAAGGAAAGTATATGGGGATGGTGGATGAAAGGGACAGAATGAAGTAGATATAGAAGGAGACCATGGTTAAAGCGGAGATCGTAAAGTATCACGGATGAATTCTAAGAGATGGCTGAATAGAGAGATAAAAGGAGGCAGGATTAGTGAAGAAGAATAAGAGTTAAGCCATAGTCTGGAACGAGTCATTTAAAGAAAGAAGAATAATATTGTGGGTTGAAAATGCGCCCAAAAATACGCCGCCTTGGAAATGGAAGAACGGGCTAAGGAATCATCGGCCACCTCATTAAAACCCAAATGGCCAGGGATCCACACAAAAGAAGATCGATTTCGATCGAGCGGAGGAGGAAATGAGGGAACGTATGTTCGCGCTGCGTAGTTTATTATATTAAAGGGGAATGTCGTGCTATTTTTGTCAGCCTTCAATTAACAAATTAACAGAGGGAGACTGTGTGTACTTTTTCGACAACCATGCAAGAGCACATTACTTCATTATTTGTTTTTTTTTTTTTTGGATATTTTCAGTAGCCCCATATCCATCAGATTCAGACATGGATATCAGCTAATCGACATAGACTACTCGAAAAATGACGTATCGACGCCGTGATTTTTCTCAATTCGCGCATTTTTTCATAATTTCCATTTTTCCTTCAACCTAGAACATACGAGCTCCCTTTTGCCGCGAAGATGAGCTCGAAAGTGAAAACATTTCATTTACACCAAAATCCTCCGAGGCACGAGTGTCGCTAAAATACAATGCAAACGAAAATCTGAAAATTACGTAAGCCATGTAAAGGCAACGAAAGTACAACGGAAAAACTGGTTTTGCTCTTTTTCAAAACTACCGACACGCAGGTCCGAGTTATAGGTAAGCCTTTGTTTTCTTTTCACTCTACCGCTTTCTGAAGCGCGCCTCAATTTAACTGAATTATCTTCGTGCTTTTCAAATTTTCATTATGAACTTGTTACTAATTACATAATTACATAATTACATCAATATGCGAACATCAGCAGCTCGTGACTAGAGGCTCAGGAGATTATTAACAAACACGAGACGTGGCAGCACGGTTTCCTTAAGCAGCGTTACGAATCTAGCCGATCTAGGTTCGTGCATATTTTAAAATTACCGAATGAAAGTTTTTGCGTACAATTCTTGAAAATGGATCAAATCGAACAATAAGTTCCCCCGGGCTCTAGTTGAAATTCAACCTCTCTCGAAAGTTTAAAAATGGTCGAAAAACTAAATTGGTCCGAGATCGTCGCTGCACGCCATCCGAACTTCCGACAAGTCTCTGTACGCCATTCCTGACTTATCTCGCTGGATTCGTGAGATTTTTAGCGAATGCCAAAAAGGAGCAGAATTATGTTTCATTCTGCGACTGGAAATTCTTATTAATTTGAAAGACCGAAGTATTGCTTCCCACCCCGAACTGAAAGTAGTGCGTGGTCGAATCTTGTACGGCACCAAGTTCTTTAACACAGCCTAACTTTTAAATGGAATCTAAATGATGAAACTTCACACTTTCTAAATGATTCGACGACCATGTTTGAACTGAGTGACGGAACTGTGGCGAATTTTTTTTTTTTTGGCCCCTCTCCTTCCGCCGTCCGCTGCCGGGTTCAAAATTCGACCGGTGACAAATCAGAACTGGTCACGAAGATAGATGATAGGCGAGAATTAGAAGGAAAATCACATTGGTCGGGAAAACAAATGAAACGGGTGATTGTTACGAAATTCTCTCAAGCCTTGCTTACAGTTTTTATCCTCAATTACGACATATTACCGTACTATCATATTGCTGTATTACCTTCCATTGAATGTTTATTACGTTGTAACCTACACCGCAATATTTAAAGCAGTTTTTTTTTTATCATTTTCTCTAATCATCGTTGTGGTTCTTGCCGATAACTCACTTTCTTGTTCTGGATTTTTATACGATGTATCGGAAAAAAGGGAGGTAGGTAACTCGGAAAATTCAAAAAATGCAGTGTTAACATTTCGCTCAATTTGAATTAAAAATTAACTTATTCCCGCCACGAATTTCTGATCTTCGTACGAAATAATTCCAAGCAAATCCCGGAAACCGCAGAATTTTATCGGAAATTGTAATGGCTGTTGTGGAAAGTATCGTAATATTTTCCGGAGCGTAGACTTTTATTAATTGAACTCGGTGGCGTACGGTAGTTCGGTTCTACATCATTCCATCATCTTGTGAACGATTTTCCGAGTTGAATGCAATTTTCCCGCCTAAACTTCCCTCTAAATAACTTTTCCCACCACTTCTAGCTAGCTCTCCGTCTTTGATTTCGGAAATTTTCCACCTCCGAGTAATGGACAGTTGGTTGAATGGCGCGCGACCGTAGCGCAAATGAAAAGGGGCAAACCCCGATCCCGCGTTCGAATAAAAACGTTAAAATGCGACACATTTACGCGCACATCTCACTTATGAAATTCTAATAAAATCGACGATTCTTCGCCGGGTCCATTCGCAATATGGCGCTAATCGGACATTTAACGACAACTGACAATTTTCCACTGCTCCGTTTTACGTATCTCCGTTTTACGTATCTTCGTTTCATCAGTCCTCGTCCTAACGAAACATAGACGAATAATTAGAATTTACCAAATTTGGAGTTTGGGAGTTTTTTCTTTTTTTCTTTTTGTCTTGTTAAACAATTGCTTCAGTACAAATCGCACAGAGAACTTTTACAAATCGGCTGCAATATCGAATTTCTCATACTATCGCGACCGGTCGGGGAAAAACGCTTTCCACCGTGCACGCCAAATACTTCGTTTTTGGTGCGGTGTTGTCCAACGCCATCTGTGGGCCCGCTGAATCAGCCTCCGGGACTCCCGGTTTCAAGAACTCGCGTGATACTTTCTTCTTAACAAGCTTAGCTTTTATCATTTAACAGCATGCACGCTGAGACCAAATGATGGCGCTCCCCATAATAACGCTACTGTCAGAGGACAGTGATGTCGAGGAGATCAGGGTAAAGAACATTTTCACGGAGCGGAAAATTCCAAGTTAACGCGATACGTTTGCGTGGGTCAAGAGACGAGAAAAGAGAAAAGCGTTTTCCACAATTTCATTCTGTTGGTCGGCCGATAAACGGCGTTTCCAATCACGGCCCTAATAAAGTAAATGATCCAGTTATACGTGTGGTGCACGACGGACGGCTTGAAAATAGAATCGCTTCATGCTCAATTAAGAGCTGCTTCGTTGAAAAAACACACTTTTGCCTCGTTTTGCACACGGGATGTTTTTCATCGCAGGTTAAAAACAGCGCTGGTAACCTTGATATTGCCCGATGCGTTTCATTACCAGTCGTTTCCTCATATCTTCTACGCACACTATATACATTTTTTAGCACTGCCAAAGTACCGGATGCACGTTAATACACTAGTTGTTGTCGTTCAGGTGAATCTCATTCGAAGAAATTAATCCTTTTTGTTCAGTCTCCGGTTGCAGCAACTTTTCAAAGCTCGAGATGTTCGATGGAAATATTTTCAGGTCCACCTGTGATCGTAACACTACACGCAGACCAATGTCGAATGAAGTGCAGATAAAGCACATCATTCGTATAAATCTGCGCTCGGTGTATTTCGCGGTATATTATACCGTACTCGCTTACGTGTAAAACACGTTCTAACTCGGCTGCTGTACGGATATCTGCTTGTGTTCAAACACTTTTCCAAGAATAAACGAAGGACCACCCTTTAACGATTGTCTAAAATGTACAGACGTGAAATAACAATACGTTCCTCCTGTCGTCGTGATTCCTTTTTTCAGGTTGCATAGTATCGTCGTTGTTTTGAGGCTCAGATAGATAATCATTTTTGATTCTATTACAGCGCAGGACAATTTCGGTATTTATGCGATTAAGCGTCATTAATAAAAACTGTTTTTACCGTAACGGTGTAATAAATTTCCCGATAAAAAATTCTAGTCCTTTACTCCGTAGTGTGTGTGTGTGTGTGTGTGTGTGTGTGTGTTTGTACGTGTGTTCGTGTGTGTGTGTGTGTTTGTACGTGTGTTCGTGTGTGTGTGTGTGTGTGTGTGTGTGCGGTTATTAAGACACTCCGGAATGTACATACACGCGGAAATTTCGAAACACTAACTACTACTTGTCGTTGCGTACGTGGATAGCCGCTTCATTATGCACATTAGCCGCACTTCTTGACCCGTCACTTATCCGACTAAATAAAAATAAAGCCACATCGTCTAGACGCTCGCTGCTACCTATGCTACAACCAGTATTTTAAGAAATCTGAATAAACAGCACTGGAAGCTTAATTATTTTGTCCCTGTACAAAACGGCTTCCACATCAGCCGTTTGTATTATTGCTGGGCTATTTCCATTGGATTTGTTTATCATTGGTAGGGTAATGACAAACGAACATTGAATTTTTAATAAAGCTATCGGACAATAGAATATAATGTAATCATTCAATGATAAAGTTCTGAAGGTGTTAGTAAAAACGGAAATGGGATATGCAGAGTCTCAACTGGAAGGAAAACATTCTTTTTGTGATATTACAGAAGAAATGAAGATGAGAAAATTAGGCATCAACTTCTACAATTCACAAGCGCTATCTGACCGCGGTAAGTTTGCAACCTACTTGCACAGGTGTTGTTCTTGCTGCGGTGACTTTATAGATAATTCGAATCATTTTGTATTTAAATGTCCAGCATTTCCTGTATTACATACTAGATGCAATATAGAGAAAATAGATGTCCTTAATAATGGGAATCGGTCGAGCTTGTTCTGTGAGGATGCAGTGCGACATAATTTTCAGCTTATTCCATAATTTCTCGTTGACAATAGAACATTTAAAGAAATTTTAAACACGAATTGCTGTAATCTGCATCTCTTATGGCCCTTAGTTTTAAGCGTTTTCAATTTTAAACGTGATAACATTAATTAGTCAAGAATACACCGCTAGTCAGTTAGTAAATGGTAGCGTTATTATTAATAATAGAATTAAAATTAATTCCGCCGTGAATATTGCGTAACTTCTCAATATATCTATTGCACTAGAGTTCAAATGTATTATAAATGCAACTAAATTTGTAAGCACAACTTGGCTAATTGTCGTCCTCCTGACTAGTGCCATTAATTCCAATGCAGAGGACTACTCTATAGGCATGTATTTTTTTTCTTTTTATTAGTTTCTTATTTTGATTTCTTTTCAGAATATGCGTAGTAGTAGTAACATGCATATAGGCATAGATTATGAAATTATAATACAGTTTATTTATTAAAAAAATAAAATAAAATATAATAATATCGATAAAAAAAAAAAAAATACATTTTCCACTGAAGCATTTCTTATACGCGACAGTCGTGTGTAGAGTATACTATTCGAGATTTGCTAGAGTCATAATTGTCTGTAATATGCTGTTTTAAAGTACACCTTTCGGTATTCAAATCATACACTACAACAACTGTTACAACTATCCACTATAAAAATACGTACATTTACAGTACATTCGAAACATCAAAGTAATTACAACTCAGCAGCTGTAAACAAATGGTGTGATCGGCTCTTTTTTTCTGCTTGTATTAAATTATCAATACTTCCCGGTAAAAATTAATATTGCAATGTACAAATATCTGTACAACTAGAATGTACAAATAGGTAGTAACGACGCTCGGAATCGAGCGATACGACTGAAAAGAAAAAAGAAATAACACAAACTGCAAATTCAAAATAAATATCAATTAAAAAGAAAAAAAAAAGACAGTGCATACACACATACACTTATAAATCATTAGCATAGCACCAACGCATTCAGAGATTAATAAGTAAATTACGGTGTCACTCTTAAGAGAATATGAAATATCGTATAAAAATTCTTAGTTCCACTTTATTGCCTAGCAATTCGATTTATATCATCATTATTACAGTGCGCACTTATAAAAATCGGCCTGCTGGCGTGCCAAGGCATTGAATTATATATTTAAATATCTTTATATATAATATGTGCAAAATTTTTTTCTTTTCCGTTTTTTCTTTTCCGTTTTTTCTTTTCCGTTTTTTCTTTTCCGTTTTTTCTTTTCCGTTTTTTCTTTTCCGTTTTTTCTTTTCCGTTCTTTCTTTCCCGTTCTTTCTTTCCCGTTTTTTCTTTCGTTATATTAAAACGTAATAAAGTGCAAAAAATATTTAAATAACCGGACAGAACACTTGAATAGTATTTTTGCTGGTTCAAACCGATTCGGATTAAGGGCTTAATTAGGATAGTTTCGGAATTTAGTTATAGGTGAGACGATGAAGACGACCACGATATTACATGGCAATTCTCGTAGCGTCGTTTATAACACAAAATTAGACCAGATGAGAAGTCTCGTCGCGGGTAAATAATGTCAACGATCGTCAACAAAAAAGTCAATGTGATAAGTTGCTGGCGTTACTCTATTTGCAAGTGTTGCTCCGTTCAATGGTGTTAGTGTTCACATTTTTAAATAAACATTACAGACAGACATCGTTTACTGAAATGACTTCCATTGTTACTTCTTTCGCTATTATCTCAATTCCAGTTCGAATATACAACGCGGAACATAGGGAAAATAATGTAATAATTAGAACATTATATGGGCTTGCGGTTTGTTCAAGGTTCAGTGCTGATAAAGTGAAGCCCTACACAGACATA
Source organism: Icerya purchasi (assembly GCA_039619475.1). Lineage (NCBI taxonomy): Eukaryota > Metazoa > Arthropoda > Insecta > Hemiptera > Monophlebidae > Icerya > Icerya purchasi. Next base: position 91,517,718 of record CM077116.1, on the reverse strand, counting down.
CGAATATTTTTCTCGTCTCCCATTCATCAACTTTAGCCTATATATATGTGCTATTTGTACGCCTTCTATATGTATATATATATATATTTATTTATATATGTATATTTATATTTGTATATGTACACAACGACCATGAGCAGAGTCGATTAAAAGATGAAATCCAATGACATAATTACTCTGTACATCCGTTTATGACGAGCTATCGGGGAAATCAGTTCTTTCTGATAAACACTTCGAAATGAGTGTGTCCGCGTTTTAGGCCGGAATTTAGTTTTATAATGTTCTGCACTACGGAAAAAATATTACGTATTTAAAATAAAAAAATCGATAATATAGGAGCATTGTTTTAAAACTAAAATTCGTGTTTTCCCGAAAAATAGGTCAATCATCAATGAAGGAATAAAATCCTCCTCAAGAAAAACTTATCCGTTGCTGTGATTTTCTGTTAGCATTTATAGCATTGCTTTCAGCGTTATTAGGCGGTAATTTTGGGAAATCATTTTTGTATTTATTTTACAATTTTTGCCTTTATGTAAACATCTGATACGTAAATGTTAATGATATTTAATTATAGAACGTAAGCACTGAAAATCTATTGTGTGTACATTTCGACGTATTATTTCGGATTAAACAAACTTCATAATTGCTAACTGCTCTACGGTTTATTATCCGGTACTAAGGGAAGCGGATATAAAGAAATAATTAGGTCCACAAAGAAAAATTTTAATAGAGGTAACATCCGGATATAGCACAATTTCTTATTTTTCGGCCAACGTAATAGCAGGAATAATGCCAATTGATTTAAAATTGCAACTTACTAATACAATAAAAAAATCTAAAATAAGAAAAAAAAAAGTTAACAACATATGATAAAAAGAGGTTAGCAGAAGAAATTAAAAAACTAAAATTAGACAGTTCCCACCTTTGGCAAATAAGATACAATCATTAGCAGGCAGAATAATGTATAATTCCGTCCGTAGGAAAGAAGTTATCAATGAAATATTTTGAACTAACTTTCATTTTAATGCAATATATTTAACTGGTCATGAAAACTACTGCTCCTATTTAAAAAACCTTTTAAAACCATAGACTCAGAAATATGTCAAGATTGTAATAAAGACGTTAATGATTCCTCCCATGCAGTTGATAAATGTACAAAATTTTGAGAAAAAAGAGAAAAGATTTAGCGAGTTTAATAAACGGGATTTCTATAAAATAATAAATTTCGTAGGCTTTGTAATGAAAAATCAAGACTAAAATTTAGAATATGAAAATATATCAACTATAATTAACTATATAATATGAAAATATTTCAATCATAATTAAATAGAACACAGAAGAATGAGCGAACCCAGCTGAAAAATCATAATTGATATATAGCGGGTTCTCTTTTCTTTTAAAAGATTTTAAAAGTTAAAAGAAAAAAAAGTAAACTACTCACTTGTATATACACGACTGAAATCTAGTTTATACAATTCTACAAATACCATATTATAGATTTGTGTCCGAAAACGCAATTTTATTATTTGACGATTTGTAAAATTTTTCAGACGACAGCAAAGAATTTACAGTACACTGACTTATCTTATTTAAGAAATTATATAAGAACTTGAAAAAAAAACACGAAAAAAAGCCATAGATAAAACTGACTTTTAATTTAACTTATCCGCGTTTTGTAATTTTTGACTTTGGACATTTGCTTGCGTTTAGTTTTCTCGAGACTGATTTTTCTATTTAAACCTTGGAACCGAATATAAATTCTAGATCTATTAAAAACATAAAATTACTTCGAATTATTGGGTTAATGCGATGTTGTTTTATTATTTATTTATTTAAATTTACTAGCCATGAACAGCAACTATCGGCTAGAGGCACGGATAAATATAGATGTATATGTTAAGTAAATGAATTACGGAATTTATATTCCGTAGCGTAGCTTTGCATGATGCAGAAAACTAATGAGATTCGAAAGGGTAGGACATCAGAGAGGATATTAGACAAGGAGGAGGGAAAATTATGTGTTAATCGGAGCGAATTGAACTGAGAACATTCTGTGAGGATATGGGGAACAGAATGATCAGAGTTACACATATGCTGCAGAGTGGAGCCGGTGTCTTTTGCAGTAGGTAACCATGTGTGAGTTGCGTATGTCCCAGCCGGAGTCTGATAACGATTACATTATCTCATCTTCGGCTTAGGTGAGTCTTCCACGGTCGGACATTCTGCTTAGTTTGGCGAGGTTTATTTGAACACGGGATGGACATCCATCGTTGGTTCCGTAGTGGATCCAATTTTAGGTAGCGAACGAAGTCTGAAGCTGGTACCGGAATGTCTGGAATAGGGAGAATCGCTGCGGCTTCTTTGGCTGCTCTGTCGGCCAACTCATTTCCAGAAATTCACGAGTGACCTGGAATACAGAGGAATGATATCGCGTGAGGCGAGGCAGATACCCTTAGTTTGACTATTTCCTTCGCAATGGGGTGTTGATCACTGGAAACATCGGATATGGAATTTAAAGCCGCGAGATGCTGTTTTTTCAGCTATTGTTTGAAAAATTTTCTTCTCCACCTTTGATAGAAACTTACCGCGTACTTTATAAAAATTCTGATTCCAGTTTGCAAGCAATTTCCCCGATTGTGTATTTATTTCTCGTCATTAACCGCGTTTTTCGATCTCCTTGATTATTATATTTGTTTTTGAAAAAGGTTCAAATTTTTTGTGAATATTGCATCAAACTTCAAATAAAACGCGTTTTTTGGATAATATTTAAATGATATTTCAAAACGATTTGAACGAATACACACAGAAAGAATTACATTTATTACACATTGCACCTGTAACGTAATTCGAGATTGCTCCTACATAAAATAACCACTCTTTTTAATTTCGCTGACATTGTACCAATGTTTAGCTACATTTTCAAATAATAGAAAATGAAAGTATTTTACTTTTAATGTGATTATAATTATTACAACCAACCACAACACACCCCGGCATTTTTCATGTTTATATTAAAAATAAGAAAATATATTTTATATAACATATACTACTTTGCCGTAGAAATAATATTCGAGTAGCTTGCTGGATGACGTCGCACATAGTGGTGTACGAATTTTATACCAGTTACCGTGATATATCATCTTGTTTAGCCTATCGTGGCATAAATATATATACTACATAAATAATTAACGGTTAATATTATCACATCATTTATTATATTGTTCTATTATTTTTATTCTCGTATAACCATCATGTCTGAAACAGTTTTTAATTAATTTCACCGCACACAGTGTAACACATATTTTACATATTTAACGAAATATCAGATTTTTGGTATGTGTTTTAAAATTCTTTATTCAAAATATTCTCGAATATGTAAAAATTTATCAATAACTTTCCTGAATATAAAAATAAATTTTGCAAATTTATTTGAAGTTATATTTGAGTATAACATTTCTTTATGCAGGAAAAAAATTGGTTGTTAAACTGTTTTTTATCACGAAAAATGGTTAAACGCTCCGTAATCAATTTCTCCGATATTTATCAGATTTTTTCAGTCTGGCGCTGTTCATAAAGTTCTTGCGACTACTCAAAATGTACGATATGTCCTTAATTTGAATGATTTATGCAAATCTTCGTAATAATAAAATAAATAATATAAAAAAAAAAAAAAATCGACGTAAGTTAAACGGATGCACATTAAATTATTATTAACTACATTTCTGATTCATTTAGATCAGGGCACTAACCAGAATTTTTTCTGGTGCGCCACGACTGGGAAGGAGCTGAAACACATCAATTGACCAAAATGTAACAAAAGTCCTTCCAAAATCTTCGTTAAGAAAAACAAAAAAATCTAAAAATTTAAGAAAAAACTTAATATTGCGATAACAGAAAGAACAGTTGACTAGATAATCCGATAATTTACATTATTCCCTATATCTCAGTATTTAAATGTCAAAACAAACAGAGTGATTCGTCGGAAATACGGGTCTCCTGTTCGCAACATACTCGATAGCGTTAATTTTTGACTGTGCAACAACACTCAAACTAGCTAATTCACCATTGTCGTCGATAGCGAATATTTCGAAAAGCGACAAAAATGAGCAACACTGACAGAACAATTACACCACTTAACTTTGTCAGTGTTCAATGACGAAACATTTTCGAATTTCTGACTATAGAATGAAGATAACCCCATAGTGCCACTAAACCAGAACTTATTTATAGTATAAAATCGGAAAAAAAACAATTTTTCGCTATTTTTTTAAAATCGACTAATTAAAATCGACTAAGCTTTATTATTATTTAATAAATAAAAAATGCAACAAGTGCAAAAAAGGTAAGAGACCGGAATTGTTCAAAACACCATCCTTTTTTATTTTTTTGTTGTTATCAAAATTGCTACCAGGAAAACATATAATACGGAAAAAGATGGGAAAAGCTGCGTAGAATTTGATGTCCTGGTTCAAGGTCACTTATTTTAGCTTCTACAGTAGAACCGTGAGAACGCTAATCTTATCATCGCTGGGTCAAAGTTGCGGATACGGATCTAGAATTGTAGTCAAAGTTGCAGATACGGATCCAGAATTCTAGTCGAAATTACATCATCAACGCTGCCCACTGTGGGTTACGAATCTTCCGCGGATACTTATCCTTCTGGACCTGCTCTAGAATGAACGATTTTTCGACTCTGATAGTTTTATTGAATGTCAACGATGTAATTTAAAAAGACGGAAATAATAATTGTATAATCGTGTTTCGCACGAAATCGATTTAGAACAAGTATAAATAATTGTCGAATTCGTTCGAAATAGAGGTGTAGAAAAAAATATCGGAATTTAACCGATACCCCGACCAACTGAAAAGAGAGAGACACAGAAAAATGAAATTATTTCGATGATGCGGTTCGGACCTGCAGTTGCGCACGTATTTCGTTGATTTCGCTATTTCATTTATCACCTGTACGGGGAGAATGCCCCGGTGCACATTCGTCCTTTGCTGGGTAATTGTTGTTTTTTCTCCGGTTAGGTTGGCGGCCGGTTTGACGCATAGAGTTTTCCCCGACCGAAAGTATTCCAGTGATTTTGATATTCTCTTCGGATGCATAATCGGAAATCGTTGTGAAAATTTATCGGGAAGCTCGCCAGAATATACTGAATACCAGTTAAAAAGGGCTTGATGTAGGTCGCAACCGGTTCGGATGGTAAATATATGTCAAAAGTTCGAGAACTAAAATAGAGGTCCGCAAAGAGAGAGCAGCGTTTAAAAAAAAATTCACACCGGTGAAAACAGGTTTTTCGGCAAATTAATTTACCTTAAATTCGCAAAAAAGTTTTAATTTTACGCTGTAGGTGTGGCAGTTCATTAAAACGAAACAAAAACAAAACTCGTTTTTGTGTAGGCAAACGTTACCTTTTTTTTCTTCATTACGCTTAATAATCGAGAGACAAATTGCATCGGACACGAGCTGGTTAATATTTATTAATTGGCGGCGGCGCGTTACCAGTTTTTAATTAAGAATGAAATTTTTTAAATTAATAAATGCGCCGCGAATAAACGAACGGAGAGGCTTAACTTCGAAATGTTCCAACTTTTGCTCTTTTCCAGTTGCTTAAATACTCAAGTCGATATTTAGCTTTTTGTTATCGTTTTGCGAATTCACTTTTTCAGTCGCGATATAATTGATTAGTGACTCTAAAACCGTTTATGCGTACTACTTGCCACTCTAGTAACACGGGCATTCTAGCCAAAACGTTAATTTTCTTTTATAGCGAACAGCACATTTACCTGGAGATGTTCTTACAACTATTACATTCGGCTAATAGCAGTTTCAAATTCGGAATAATATTAATAGTACCCGCGCAAAATATGACGGTACTCCTACAGCGGCGAGGGAAAGAAAATACCTAGTCGCTACGTGTAGAGGTGCGTAAATTAACTCCGCTAGAGCAGTTTTTCGGGTACATGTAAAATTGAATAGATATAACATTTGACCATATTTCGCCTGATTGACAAGCTTAGAGTGTCGTTGCATAGCAGATTCTTTATGTTTGTAAATGCTGATGTGCTTACGCAAAAACAGCATTTACAAATATGAAGAATCTGCTATGCTACGACACTCTGAGCTTGTCAATCAGGCGAAATATGGTCAAATGTTATATCTATTCAATTCTACTTTATGGGTTAGAGGCAGCAACCCTTAAAAAAAAGCAACACTAGAAATGCGGATACTTTGAAGAATGTTGAAAATACCTTGGACAGCAAAGATGACAAACGAAGAAGTACTGAAACGAGCCAATACTGAAAGGACCCCCCTTATGTGAAATAATTAAACGACGCAAAATTGAATATTTTGGGCATATAATAAAAGGGAAAAAAAATATGACATCTTACGTTTGTTCATAGAAGGGAAAATTCAAGGTAAAAGAGGGCCAGGAAGAAGAAAAAGCGGAATGGTTGGACAATATTAAGGACTGGACTGGACTCAAGAATCTCAATGAACTAATTAGAAAAGCGGAGAAGAAAACGCTGTAATGATGGTGATCGTTAACGCTCAGGGGGACTGAGTATGACACTCTTAAGAAGAAGATATGTGTCCCTTCCAATTGCGGATTATCCACTTCTCAACTCCAACTCCGATCATCGGGTTCTCTATTTCATGTCTAGCGTATAATCGTAATATTAGGCTGCGTGTTCAACTCTAACTCCGCGTAGCACTTCAAACGCATAAAGTAAATAAACGTCCTTGAACGCAGTGCGCACGCGCGCAGCTAACGCCTTCCGGAAGGTTGAGATACATTAAATCACCCCGCCGGAGGTAAATCCGTCAGTGTCCGGAATGACAACACTTGTTCGTTGCGTAACGTCTTTCGGAGTTAGGGTAAAATCACGTATTGTCGAAGGTATATCATCTGGCTGTGTCCGAACGCGCATATATTTCCGAGAATATAGCTACGTGATAGTTTTTCTTGCACCACGGTAAAACATCTACTACTTCTCGTTGAAGATTATATTATTGGGGGGATATCTTTAGTCGAGCCTTTTTCAGAATTCAGGCTGGACTTTTTGATACTAAACTGTCGGTTTTTCATCCAAAGTCGATTACTCTCTCCCTGATGCGGGTCGATTGACAACTAAAAGTCTAAGATGACCCGCAGTGAAATTTGGTCAGGTTCGTCCGTTTTTAGCCGAGGTCGTCGTCGGCCCGTCTTAAACGTACTTAATCTAGTATCTAAATATAAAAGTCTGTATAAATTTTACCACTTTTTTTTTTTATTCCTTTTTTTTTTTTTCCTTGCGCGCTGCAGCGGCCTTTACTCGATAACATGACTACATTAGAAAACTCGATAGCCACGTGGAAAACACAAGGAACAATAGTAAGAGAACAACAGAAGACAATGAGTGGGAAGTACGTTGCGTCATAGGAAGTAGAAAAACCCAAATAGTTGGGTACATATCGTCGAAAAAGATTCGATTAACATATACAAGGAGAATCAGTGTCGTGATGAGAGCGGTAAGGAGAAGACGACAAAACAAATCCAAAACGAGAAGAGGTGAGTAGAGAATGAGATTAATGCTGAGTCTAATTAAGGGAAAAAAATGGAGCCAAGGCAGAAAACAAGAAACTGGAAGGCGGTAATTAACAATTAGATAAGAGGGACGGATAATAACAAAATGTCCAGTCAAAGTCTGGATTGAATGGAAAGCCCGAGTGTAATACTTCACGATCGCCTAAAAGCAAGCAAACCTCGAAATAGCAGCGCTTTAATGTTTTCGTTTAACAGGGTGGCTTAGTATAATTTTTCTTTCGTATTCCGAGCAATGCCGGTGATGGATCATCGTCTGCAATACCACTTTTGACTGACGTAAAAAACGCTCTCCGTTTCTAGGGCTAGAGATCGAAGTTTTCCCGTTTTTTCTCATCTGCGCCCTAGATAAAAGCCTTTCAGATTTAGTCGTCTCCAACGATTAGCGGTCAGTGTGAGGTTGATACGATTCATATTTACCGGAAATTATTTTGACGCTTTTACCGAGAATTCATTGATTGCTATTAAAATCTAATGATGACGTTTCGGTAATAAATTCGCCACCTCAGGACTGCTATCTTTACTTCACAGCTTTTATTTTCATTAGGCGACACAGTTTGATTTTCATTAGGCGAACGTGCTTATGAAAAATGAACCACGAACTCAACTGTGGGCAGCGCATGCAATTAAATCGGACGAAATCGGGACCTTTCTCTCAAAAACAGGAACAGCCTTTACACTACTAGCTCTCCTGTTCTTTGTTAGACTGAGTAAAGATCGATTTGAATTTAAAGCACTAAACAACTCAAGTTTCAGCGGCTAACTTATTATTGCGTCCTTCTTTCGTTCTTTTTACCTTTCATTATTTTTTTCCCATTCTAAAAGAGTTTTCTTTTTTTTTTAGGCTGGCAGTAAATATTTAATTTTCGTTACGTACGTAGTTTTACAAAGCAATAATTGCCATTTATATCATTCTGAGAATATTTTTCGTGCTTCTTAGCTTTTAGCGGTAAAACGTTCAATATTTTTAACGTGAAACACGTTTCTAGGCTGCGGTTAATATTTAATGTTGATAATGACGTACCGTCGCTGTGCTTATTTATGACTTATAATCACCATATTGCCCTAAACTGTGCTTTTCACACGCTCAAATCATTATTGTTTTTACTTGACAAAAACGCAAAATTAATAAAAAAAGAATAACAAATAAACAAAGAGTAGAAAAACCAATTGTAACAGTTGTGCTTCAAAACTGGTCGTTTGAAAATCAGAGCGCTAATAATCGCGAAATTGATGAGGTTTTACAAATTAAATATTTCGGTATGAAACAAATTAAATTGGAATTTGTAGCCGTTGTTTATCTCTGATAAATTCAGAGAGTTGGATTTTTTATTTTTTGACAATATTTTCCGCCTCATCAAAAATTACTTGGCTCTATATCAGCTGTTTATTTCACGTTGAATTACTTTTTTTTTATATACTTTTTTTTTAATTTTGTGGGAGAGACGCTATATGTCATTTAAAATGGTTAAAAATTCTAAATACCGCGATAATAAAAATTATAAATCGTAGTATAAAAAAAATTGTAAATATCCCCGTAGGGAAAAATCCAATATTCCTTTTAAACCATTACGCTAATGTTCCAAATTCCACACAGAAATGCAAATAGAGTACCGCTGTGAAGAATAAACAAGGACGTAAAATATCAGACATATACTCAATGATTACGGAATAGCAAAAATAATATAATTAATATTGCGTTTTAAAGTGTATATATATATATATATATATATATATATATATATATATGTGTGTGTGTGTGTGTAGCTGTACGTGTTTTTGATTTATTAGATGATTTTCAGTATGCATGTGTGCATCTGAGGGTAATATTAAACTCGTACATATTAAATCTTTGGATTCTGTATGCATAAATGATTATAACTCTTGTGTCTTGTGTATGCACTAGTTGTATACGAGATCGCATGTAATTATTATATAGTGTAATTATTAAGGAATTAATTTATTTATAAAATTTTGTATACTTTAAATTATACTCGCGAGTGGAATTTCTTTAAATTGCAAATTGATTTGATTGGATTTAATTCACTTACTTTTAATTTAATAAAAAACCAGAAAATCAACAAAAAAGATTTTTCTAAGAGCTACGTAATTTTCGTGTTTACTAAATGACTATTAAATTTGTTCGAAAATTAGAAGACTAATGTGACATTATATACTACGCAAAAAAAAAAAAAAAAAGAAAAAAAGAAAAAAAAAAAGAAAAAAAATGAAAAAAAAAGGTTTCTGTTTGGATCGTTGTATGATCTGCTTTCAAGTGGCTGTAATATTTTTATTAAAATATTACCTAGAAGGACATTTAAAATTGTTTTACTGGTCCTTCTAGTTATCCCACTATAGTCTCAATCAGTGGATTGAGGCCACCCGGGTGGTGTCGACATACATACTGATTTAAAAAAGAATGCTCACACATAATAGAGAGATGGTTAGAATCATCTTCAGCCGAATAATATAAAACAAAGGAAAAATATAATAATCGCTCGTTCATGAACCATGTATTTGCACTAGTTTTGATTCGCTACTCTATATACAATATATGGGCGTATTTTAACGGGCATATTTATTTAGATATCATTTTGGAAACTGTACCTATTAAAAATGATATATGCATAGTATACTCATGAGGGCATCATTTTATCCGCTGAGCCGAGGTCGTAATAAATGATAGCGTATATCATTAACAATGATATAAAAAAAAACTCCACAATAATACGAACCATCGATTAAAGCGGAAAAGACAAAAGTAACAAACGAAACGACCACACCGAAAAATCGTATTTTCTTTCTATTTTTTTTCGCTTTCCGTATTTCCAAGTCGATATACACCGGTTTCGACTATTCACTCTCAGCAAGAATTCGGTATAACAAAAAAATTGTTAAACATATACATGTTTTCTTTTTTCGTTTGTTTGTTTTTTTTCGTTATTTATTTAATTAATTATTATTATTTACTAGGAATTTATTTTACTATTACATGTACGAATGAATTCTACAATGCTACAAGGCTGAGTTGAGGCACTGTGCGCTATTTCTTAACGGCCAGAGTATCTGACTCACGGAAAACGTGTATTGACGATTATCGTTCGATGATTTCAAGCGTGTGCATGAGCGCCGAAGAAGAAGTAAGCAAAATTCCGGCACTAGCTTCCCTCAGCGGTGACGTAAACTTTAGCGATTCCGGTTATTTTACGGGAGTTTTTCTTCGCTTAAAACTGCGCGGCTGTGAGCGATAAGCGTATTAAAGTGACAGCGTTTTGAAGCGTGCGAAAAAGTGATTTATAAATTAACGAGACCGGAATTGCTTTAATAATCGGCTCTTCAGTCGAGCCGCTATTTACACACTAATACCGTTCGTGATACCGCAATTATTCTCCTCTGCCGTTGTACCTCTCGCCTATAATAATATTTTCAATTTCGTTCGGCGTAGTAAATTCTTTTTGATTTTGTTTTATATCTTTTTTACACCATGTTAGCTTTATTTGTGATCTTTTTTTCCCCTCCTTATCGCGTTCAACGTTGCGTGTTGAAAAACTTCATTTCTGATTATTTTGGAGGGTTTTTTTAATTTTTTTTTTTTTTTTTGTCTTCGGGCATCGTAATAATTATCGTGATATGGAAAGCGGATAAAATGAATAAATCATCGTTTTTTTTAAGTTTTCGTTTACAGAAATGTTTGAGAGGCGGCATTTAAGCCGGTAGCCAGAGCAGTGATCGAACGGCTACCGCAAAATCTCGAAATTCGAAATTTGTTTTCAATTCTAGGCGACATTTTATTCGTACACCTCGGACGATTTTTCATCGCTGAGCACTGAAATGCCTAAGCGTTTAATTGTTTCTCCTGAACGTGTGCGCTATTTTATTCACTGTGAGCGATTTGCTGGCTCGGCTCGTTTTAAACGATAATTCTAAAAGCGCCGTGTTCGACGCGAATGCCTCGCGAAATACTAACGATTCGGCCGATTTGATGTAGTCACGCTCAGTGCTACGCACGGATTGGTGTTTGACTTTTAAACACGCTCGATTTCCTCCAATCACGCGCAGATACAAAATATCGCTGTGTTTACAGAAGAAATTATTCTCCGCGATTTCGTTTGAATTCACTTGTCGAATAAAGGCGTCCTATTTTCCCGAGTAAAATGCGTAAAGATTACGGAAGACGGAATTTGGTTCGGAAGCAAAAAAAAAAAGAAAGGCGAACAAGTCGTTGATAACATCGTTGATGCTGCTACAGAAATTTTATAGATGAAAAATTTGTCGATACTTTAAACATATACGTAAAAATCTCGTAATTTTACATTAAGCAGCAAAATATTATTTCACTTTTTTTCTTTTTGCCATACACGCGAATTATATCGAAAAGAAAAGATCTCTATTAAAATAGCGTATGCCTTAATAAGTGTAAAAATGATATTACAAACAATAAATAAACGATAATTTGGGAGGACAATCGCGCATTTTCCATACTGCACTGAGATGTTCAATAGCGTGCATTGTGCGATCTTGAAGGTGTGCCTAGAATAACTGAATCTGTAATTTTATTCGAGCGAATAAATCGTCTCACCTCCTTACTTCGTAGATCTTGCCCACATCCGGCGTCCGTTAATTATTTTTCTTCTCTCGATTTTTGTCGCTTCTCCTCTCATTTTTTTATGTTTAACTTTCTTCATTAATCGCAGATTGGTCACTTCTTCCTCTGAATCCGTTTCGGCTTTTACGTAAGATTTTGATGCGCCGAAAATAGGCCTAGAACGCTAGCTCAGAGTTGTCTACGTCCGTTGACAAGTGTCTATAGAGAAGGCAGTACGAAGGTGCTCCTAGACTGGAGTATAATAGTGTGGTCTCATTTGTATGTTCTCTAGTGCGAGTCTGTTTATCTAAAGATAATGGGCGTTCTAGAGTTTCCAGCAAGGACGAAATTTATCATCTCAAACGAAGCCTCGTTACATATTTCCCGGTAATGCTATGTTTAAATGTACTTGGAATGTTTAAAAAGGAATAAAATATTTTTGTAAATGAAAGCTTTGCAAATCTTTAATAATAAAAAATCTTCATACATATATAAATGTTTTGAAACACATTCTAATTGTTTCTATTCCGGTGCATTCTGGATAGTCAGTGAAACGAGTTCCGGATTAGATGGATGCTGAAATTTCACCTCTTCTTCAAAAAACGCTCGTTCAAATTTTCATCCGAAAAAAAAAAAAAAAAAAAAGATAATTTTTCTTCTTATTCATCCTTGATTATTATTATCTTTCTTCTAACATATATATATATATGATGTCTTCTCTCGTGGAAATATCCATCTCGCTGATAGACTGCCGGCGATACGCGACGAAATAAACAAGAAACAACCTCGATAATCATTCAGCTATTAAGTTAGAAAAAGGTATATTCGACTGAAAAATTCATGAAAAAACATAAAACTCTGACGCGATGTTCCCCCTTAAATTTGGTACCGGCTTGTTAATATAGGTAATCCGCAGAACAATACGTGTATGACAATTAAAAACTGACTCAGATTTCACAGTCTAGAATACACATTAGCCGGCTACCGCATATTACTTGGATAGTGGTGTTTCGTTCGGGTAGGACCTGGCTTTTGCGAATTTTTCCCCATATTGAAAATAGTCAAAAATTTCATTAAAAACAAGAAAATAAAAAAAAGATCATCCTCTATCGCTGATTTCGCTGATTGAGTATGCAACTGTTTCTACACGAGTACAGCCTGTGGATAAAAAGTACATCCGTATATCCATCATTCGACTTTCAGGACTAACAGATTTTACCGACCAGTAGTTAGTGGCTCGAGCGTCGTGTAACTCGATGCAAAATAAATATTTACCACCGTTCAACAGAATACGTGGACGAAAGTGAACCATTAATAAAATTCGTCCGGTATCGCACGCTCAGTTTTTTTTTTTTTTTTTTTTTTTTTTTTTGCGAATAAACAATTCTTTGTAAGAAAACAAAATAATTTAGAATAACCCTCCGCACTAGTTCGCACCGAAACAAAATCATTACAGATCGTACAAATTTTACAAATCTTACAAATCATTAAGAAAATATTAACAGATCGTACAAATTTTACAAATCTTACAAATTATTAAGAAAATATTAACAGATCGTACAAATTTTACAAATCTTACAAATCATTAAGAAAATATTAACAGATCGTACAAATTTAACAAATCTTAAAAAACCGCTAACAGATCGTACAAATCTTCAAATATTTTCACAAATCGCACAAATATTTAAATATCTTTACAAATCGCACAACGATTTAAATACCTTTACAAATCGTACAAAGATTTAAATATTTTTACAAATCTTTACAAGTCTTTACTCTGTACTCGTAAAAAAACCTCTACAGGAAAACGAAGTTTCTGTACCTTCGACTATCGAACGGCGAGGGAATTTTTAAAATAATCACTTCGCTAGCGATTCACGGGATATTAAAACCGGCAGGAAGACGATAAACAAGCCGTTCTTTACAGCAATGGCACTGATGATATGGCGAGATATATTCTTTAAAAATTTCTACTTCACTCCGACATTCGTTTTGGCCACATTCTCACGTGTATCACACTTCGAAAGCAAGTATAAAAAAAAAAGCCCACGAGATTTCTCATCGTCGGAGGAACCGTAAACTGTTTAATAAAACTATCGGAAAATAATCGGCATTGTTTCTATCCTCGCTTGTATGACCTTGAGGCTTTGTTTTCATCCGGTATCTGTATAGAAAAACATCTTTTCAAATAATAATAGTAAAAATAATAATAATAATAATAATAATAATAATAATATTAATAATAATAGTAATAATAGTAGTACATACAATAAGAACTTTGTACAATTGAAAACTGATAGTGCAGAATCGCGCTAGGTTAATTCGTGACGAGCCGTTCACATGCCCATCACGCGGCATTATCGAAAACCTTTGCTTGGCCGCAAGATGGGGAAATTAAATAAGCCGTGTACAAGGTTAGCGTAGCAGTGTGCAAATTAAGCCATGACTGAATTCTGCCATTTATTGAACTCGTGTCGAGGTTCAAACAAATCGCTACGCGCCAAAGACGACATGCTTCGACGGTATACGTGAAACCGGAAAAAGAAAATCATGCACGCCGACATAGGCGAAGAAGAAGATTCTTTCCCGATTCAAACGCACAGCATAATCAGGTACATTCGGCTTCTTTTAAAAAGCTCGACTTTATAACTATTTTTGTTTTTCTTTTATTGCATTCAATAATGAGATACGCTATTTTTTGATTTTTCATTTTTTCGAGAAAAATCGTCAATTTCAAAAAAACAAAAAAAAGCACACTTCAAAAAGTAAAATAAAGCAGCTGTCGCGTCCAAGTACATTCTTCCAAAACGCGCAAAAATGATGAAAAATCCAGGATGTAACGTAAAAAATTCGATTCGTTTTCGACGTTTTTATTTTTTCCATAAACTGGGGGCATATTTAAAATCGTTCGCTTTATCTAATTAGCACTATCGTGAAAAGATACTTAGATTTTGCAGACTTACATTTACGTAGAAGAAACGGGGGAAACTCCTTTTTATATGTTAACTTCGTCCAAGTTGTAGCATAAAAAGAGCGGGAAAAAGGTGCCCGATGCAAGAGTTATGTGAGAAAATCGGTCAAAAAAAGAAAAGCTATTTATTTCATTTATATTTTATTTTTTGGGCCGTTATGCGGTCACGAAGGTTATTTTTTTTTTGTATTAATTATTTTCACCTTCGGGCCAGTCAACTGGGCAGATCAAGTGTAAGAGACCCCCCCCCCCCCTATTCCCTTAAGGGTTAATTGAACGAAACATCGCTCTAAGCAACAGTGGCGCTATCTGAAGGCTTACACACTGTCAAGAGAAATTCTCGCTATCGGTTGTAAAATATCAAAAATTTTAACGCGAATTTGTTTAATGTTACCAGAAAAACCGACACGCGATTAACTCTGTAATACAAGGCACCGATAGAAAATGGAAATTTAAATTGATTTTTCCTACCGATCGCCGTTCAGCGAAGTGTTATAGTTAAAATATAACGCATTAATTTGAATAGGACGTAACGATATTAAATTTAAACTAGATTTTCTTTGCATTACTTTATTAGTTTTGAATACGCCTCATTTTGAAATAATCGGTCTTCCGAACCATTTGCACCGGGTGAATAAACGTAATCTGGAGTTTATTGCATATTTATGTCTGAACGAGTTTTCCACGTGTATAATCATATTACCAGGGACGAATCCAGAAGGACATATGCTAAGGGGGGGATTATATAATTACGTAAAATCTTCTACGGTAAGTGGTGGATTTGAGAAATACCCCTTTTTTCATAAAGGAAATCAAATAGCGACCTCTACAGAAATTCATAAAAATGTTTTACAAATACATAATTATTACAATTTTTAATTTGGATTATGATTCATAAAATTCTAGCTAAAATGGTAGTTTTGAAATAGTAAAAAAGACAGTATTTTCATTAGAGACTCTTTTTTATTTTTCTTAGTAATCCGATCGTAATTCTTTGTTCGTGAGCAAGTTTAAATACATATATATTTCTCATTGAACTCTATTTTTTATTAAAATTACAAAATAAAAATTAAAAATAAATAAAAAAGGCAAAAAATCGATGGCAGTTGCATTTAAAATAGAATAAAAAAGGTAACATTAATAGTTTTACTAGAAAATTGTATTAAATATTAGTTATAATTAAATCCGTAGGTAAAATTCGTATAAATCTTTTATAGCGTAAATTAAGTTTTACTGTTATAACAAATTTTTTTATAGCGGCTTTGGTTCTTTGGGGGGGGGGACTCTATTCCACCGCTTCTTGTTGGTCAGCCCCTGATATTACTATTTATTTTACATTTATTTCGAATCCTCTCTTATACACTGTACGGAATATGCCAGTTTCGATTGTGGTATTTTATTAATTTTTTCCAAGTGGTAAATTTTCGGTTGTTATTTACATTTGTCGCTGATGGGAAAAAATTTTAATAATCGGCACGTTTGATGTCGACTAGCGCCCCTGATACGTCAGGTGATGAATTTTACGACAGGGTACTACTTTTTTTCTTTTTTTCAAAATTCTACAAACACGCGTATAGGGATTGAACAGGGGGCTGTTCTAGCAAACAAATGTGTAGCCTTCGATGGACACTTTGTATAATGTGTTAGTTCGAAGCATCGCGAGCGAAATTTTTAATTTTTCAACCAATATTTTTAATCGCGTTACTTACTCTGCACGTAAAAAATTATTACATCGATGCGCTATTTTTAGGATTCCGCGTGAACATGAAACGACCGGAATAATACTCATAAGATGGTTTTCAGAAACGACAATTTCAATTAAAATATTAAATAACTCACGAATTATAAACTTCAAAATCGCATCACAAATTACAATTAAAATTCCACCTAAAATCTATTAATTGATTTCCGTGGGCGGCAATAACCCCCCTCCAAAAAAAAAAAAACCGTCAACAATGTTTGATAAGGAATTCATTATAAACTTCTTTTTTTTTTTCTAACAAAAAACCACGTTACACGATCCTATCGAAAGCTTATAATGATTTTGACCGAAAAAAAAAAAAAAAAGTTTATAATCAAACTACGAAAATTTTGAGTTATTTATATGTGCTGAGGAGTTTAAAACGACCTCAAAATCGCTCCCTTAAAAAGTTCATAACTCATCGCCTGATATAATAGCCCGTTAAAAGTGTCATTCAAAATATAAAACAAAACACGTAAAAACAAAGAATTACAATTAAAAAATTATTTAATCCAAAAACAGCAAAAAAAAAAAAAAAAGATTAAAAGGATGTTTTTGTAATAGCCCGAGTAAAAAAACCCGAAATATATCCCAAACGTACGTGTAAAGGACCACCGCTTTAGCCGAGAGCTTACAACTTTATATATAGGTCCTCCTCGGGGCGCCGAATGTTCGAAATTTTTGAAAAACATGTGTATTATTTTTTTTCAGCCATGCGCCATATCGGTATAAAGCTCGCTGTTTGTCGGGAACGGAACCGTATTTCATTTCCTTAACGAAACTTTCGAAGTTAATTTCAAAATAATCCTAGATTTAACTGCTTTGATCAATATAATCCGTCTGATGAGGATTAATAATTTAATAAACGATTCAACGACATCTTTGATTAGTAAGAAATGCGGTGATACACATTCTTATTAGACATAGCCTTAGGAAGGAAGTCATCCGCGATCCTGACCACATCTTCTTTGAAGGTCCATCCCTCGTGAACGAACGTACTTCTTTTTGTATTCCGATCTGTTATCACTTAAGCTTTCCAATCTTTATTGCGCTTCGTATATCTGTTTCCGTCGACATCCGTTGTTCCGATCGTCAGTTCTTTCATCCTATCAATATATGACCGGATCTACATCTGATTCTTTTTATTCGTGTCGTTTCTGGGCGAAGATAAAAAAAAAAAAAAAAAAAAAGAGATGGAAAAAACAGGGAAAGAAGGTCAATAAAACATCTGTTCATCCTAATTACCAGTGTATAGCTCAGTTGATCAAATTTACGCAGATATCCCCAGAACTACCTGAGTGAGAAGGAGGAAAAATGTTATTCCATTTTAATAATTACTGATTAGAGGTAAATTCTTGTTTCCTCAACGAAAAATTTATAATTAAGTAAAAAGCTGAAAAAGCAAAAATTGCATACTACATTTATATTCATTTGAAAAATCAAACAAACGAGCGACTTATTTCTTAACACGGTACACAAGAGGGGGTAAATTTAAGCACATGAAACGTAAGTCCATAGTTGTGACTAGCATATAAAGAAATAAAAAAAAAAAGTTTTTAGGTGATCGTTAGATTAGATTATTATTACAGTCGTTTGTTTTGTTGTTTTTTTTTTCCAATGGCAAAAGTTTCACCAACTAGTAGCCCACTTACAACCAAGCACTCGAGCAGTGCGGTTCCCTGGCGCTATGGATGGATTAGTTATCCATTGCTTTATAAAAATATCCCTTCGGTCGAATTACACCGTCTTTCGACCGGGTTTCATTCTTTCGGGAGCCGTGATTTCACGACTACGTGACAAACGTAAGAACAAAAGGTTTTTTTATTGGTTGTTTTTTTTTTTTGTTTTTTTCTTTTCAGGCGGTCAAAGTGATTTTAATGCGCTGTCAAATGATAATCGGGAATATTAGTAACCGATGTGAACGCGAAAATTCTCAAGAGAGGCCTATATTTAACTTTGAAATTATGCTTTAAATCGACACGGTAGAATATTATCACGATCTCCAGAGGCCAGCTGAAAACCGACTTACCAGCGATGTATCATTGTCAGTTCTTTTTTCTTCCGAAAGTTTCGGGAATCCAGATGAAAGCGAAGAGCAAACGGAACGAGATTTTAAAAGTTTACCGGACAAGTGAGGCTACAATTGTTTGAAGAAGTTTAGCATCTAACTTAACGATAATGTATCGCTGGTAACTTTTCGTTCAGTTTGCAAACCGAGAAGGTGAGCTTAATTAGTCGAAGGAATCTGAATTCATAATGACCACCCAAGTTGAAAAATTCGAATGCGAAAATATAATTTGAAACGGGCGCAGAAAAAATATAATAAAGTAAATCGAATGCGACATTTTCAGCCGAAGAAAGCCGTCTAAGCTGTTTCCTTTAACTCCGTGTTAAGATTATGAGACTTATAAAGGAGAAGTCGCGCACTATTCTGGATGGAAATTGGAAATTTTAGTGCGAACAACAAATTTTCGTTCGTCTTAATTAATTCCCGCCCACCCTTCTAGAGGACCGGACGAATTTCCCTCGAAGCGTCGAAAAGAGTCCTAATAATTTCCCTGGACATATTTTTCCTCGTGCAGGACTTCGAGACTGTCTCGTTGCGGCGAGCGGGTATTTCCACCATTCATAACCACTTGGAAATTTCTTTCTCTTATCTTCCTCTTTTATACTCAATTTCAGTCGTTCCACCTAATGCTCCGCTATACGATGCTATGCATTTAGGGGTAGCATCGATTGATGCTGAATTAAAAAAAAAAGAAAAAAGTGTACTAGGAAGTTTCTTACCCTTTTCTCATGATGACATAAACTTCACAATGATTTCGTACGATTAAATAAAAAGAATTGAGTAGCACAAATCAAATATATACTGAAATATGTATGGAAAGCATCATAAATAAACGGAATTAAAAACCGCCGTCTAAAAGTCACCGACATTCGATGATGTACTTTAAATATCGCACGAATATGAAAATGAAAAATCGATCGTTTATTAAAGTTAATAATACATATAATAAATTGGAAAAAAATCTGATCACCCTAAATTTTACATTGAACATAGATTTTCGGTTGATTTCGTGCTATATGCTAATAGATAAGTGTTCTTAGCGAAATGATGTACGCCTTCTTTTTTTTTTTTGATCTTTTCAATTAATTATTTTTCTAAAGATATTTTCAATCTGTTGCTGGATGTAGCTTTCTCGAAGTTCTTTCCATTTTTTCTTTACTGCAGTTGTTCGCCGACTTATTTATATCGTCCAACGGTCTGCCTCTTTTACGTGTTTCGTTCGGTACCCACATTTTCACTGTATTTGCAAGGAGTTTTGGATATCTTGCCAGATGACCAGCTCCCCTTCATTTTGATTTCCTCGAAGACGTGACAACCAAGATAGAGAAGAAAATAAATCTCCATCTAGAAATATGGTCGCAACTGTAGAACAGTGCGCCAAAATGCTCGACTGGATGAAGAAGAGATCGCCATTTAGCAATTAGTCACAACTGTGCAGAGCGATGCCAAGAACGCTGCACAAAATCCTAATAGAGTAATATAAGAGACGGTAAAAATAATCATTTCAAAACTGTAGCAATACAAAAACTGCGAATCTGTAGTGAGAAAGCCAATGCTCATTAATCTTTACGAAAACATCGATTTACAGAATAAAAATACTTATTATTATTATCGCGTACCCGGTCCACTCGTCCAACATTCTATAAATTTTATTAAATCATTGCCAACATTACTACACAAGCTTTAAAGTTCATATCTGTTGCTGAGGGAGCATGTAAATAAATGGTTGTGGTCCTGGACTTCACTGCAATCACTTCGATCGCTATCGGATATTATTCCTCATTTGTAGTGATTTTCGCTGGGCAGTGCTTCCGCCTTTGGTCTACCGTTTAGTTTTGTATTCCACATTGCGAAGCTCGCCTTTTCTGCAACACATGTCAGCTCCTCAACCTTTCGCAGAAAGTTAACATTTACACACACACACGTATATATATATATATATATATATATATATATATATATGGGTGTGTGTGTGTGTGTGTGTGTGTTCATAACTGATAACCTTACCACGGGTACGCTCACTGGACTCTTAGTAATAAGCATGTTTAATCGGTTTTAATTGATTATGCTTTTTTAATTTACGCGTGCTAAACAATTCCTGGTATTATCATTAATGCGGCAACCTAGTGGTTAAAGTGCTTGCTTGGCTGCCAGATCAAGGTCACGGGTTCGAGACTTGTCTCATTCCAGATCTAAGCCGCTCCTAGGTTTGCCCAGCCTAAAATAATTAGTTATCAGAGAAATCTGGGAAAGTAAAAGCGCCCAGGAGAAAGGAACTGGCTCCAGTATTCTTATAAGATCTATTAGGCTTAGTACCATTATGAGCCTTCACTTCACAATCCCCGACGCTCTATCAAGGATATGGGACTTGCTTTACTTTACTTTACATATACATATATATATATATAATATAAGAAAATAATGATAGTAATATATGTTATTATTTTTTTTTTCTTTAAAATAAATTGTGGATCCCACAAGGCATACTGCCTGTCTGTGGGTTCCGACACTCTTATCACCGTTTATTAATACATAAAGTTACAACATTACTTAAGAACTATTTAAAATAATAAAGAAAAAACTAAAAAAACAAACAAACCTTGTAATAACTGCCAAACATCCTCTTAATTATATATGTTTGTATATATATGGTCGATTAGCTAAGCAAACCATACACAAATTTATCACTGCCTTCAATAAATCAGTAGTAAACTGTTAAATTTTCTCCGCAGAGGAACGTTTTAACTAAATACCGATATATTGACAAGTTTCAAGATTTCCCTTTGTAAGACCATACTTATCGTTACGTAACATATAGCGCAGTATATTTCCTTTATTAACATGAAGGAAGAGTAGGCTGGACTGACAGGTAAAAGAAACAACTGTTGGAAAAAGAAGAAACATAGGTATCCGACCAAAATCGGATATGAAAGCTTTTACAAACTGATCATATTCATGGTTTCTTTTGCATCCCTCCCTTCGTCGTTCTGATGTTGTTTGTTCGTAAGCGCTTTGGCCATTCTTTGCTGCCTTCCTCCAGATTTCGTTTCTCCTTGATTTCTTCTCCACACTGTCCTCTCCATCCGGATGATGCAATTATTTGCGACGCCGATCATATGTTCTTCCAGTGTTCCTCCCTCTCCATGGAGCGTTCTGCCTTATATTCTTATTTGCTTAAGCTTGGAATTCCTACCCATAATTTTGCATCCTATATCCTGTCCTTTCCTTCCCCACTAATTATTCCTGCTATTTGTTCCTTTTTCGATAAAATTTTTAATCGAATCAAAATATAACCGACTTCTTTCCTTACCTTTTGTTTCTGGGTAAAGGTCCTTGGTTGACGAGCCCAAAAAAAAAAAAAAAAAAAAAAAAAAAAAAAAAAAAAAAAAATCCTTTATTAACATAGGGCTAGAATAGATTATCTTTATTTAAAACGAATCAACAACCAAAGTTAATAATTAAAATAATTCGAACCGGGTGTGAAGGGATTACAGCTGGAAGTGGAAAGGAAAAAATAAAGGAAAAAAATTGTAGGGCACGGGAGATACAGAACCAAAATTATGATGCAGAGGAAGTGAAAACGGAGCGACGTGGCAAAAAAGAAAAAAGTAGATTAATTAAAAGTATATGTAGTTACCGGTACATTTTTCACCTGCTTTTCGAACGAGAAATTTAGGCGAAACGGAAATTAAGCAAGAATGAGAGGCATCACGCAATTTCTAGTGATTCGAAAATGTCGTTATTAGTTGGGCCGCCTAATGGAAACATTTAAATAGAAACTTTGCGCTATTAGGAAGGAGAGAGCGATATTTAAATTGCTTCAAGTTTCTTTCGTAAACGATCTGATTAGCATTTTTAGCTGACGAGGAGCGTCTCGCACAGTCAGCGTTAACAAAGTGCCGTTACGGATTTCTGAATAAGCAGTCGAAAAAATAGAATGAAATAAAATCAAGCAAAAACTGATGCTAAAACCGTTCGCTTTTTTACTGTGTAGCCCTTTACTTCTTTGTGACTTTCAATTTTTCGAACTGCTTTTTGCTTTTAAGCCAAATTTTATTTCATTATCACCGAAAATGTATTTCTCTTTCTTTCAAGAAACCGGCTAAGTCGACGTTCCAGTTGAAATTTCATTTCTATCTCGTTAGGTCGTCCGCGGAGTTGAACAATTTCGTTTCCGTTAAATAAATTCCAGCAACAGAAACTCACCCGAAAACGTTCTCAAACGCTTCTTCTACCGCTTTTGTAATAATAAATTCTGCTCCGCACTTCCGCGACTCGATAAAAAACAGTCATTTTCTCGAATTTCTGGCACATTTATTAAAAAGCGCCCTTCCAGATAAATTACGTTCGCGTAATTAGAAACGAAAATGAGAAAAAACTCGTATCAAAAATTAAACATTTCCGCTCGCCGCAGTGTCTCCCCGGTTGAATATTTTTAATTCAACGCGTCAAACGATGAACAGCTCTGATAATAAATCACCTTTATAAGGTGGAAAAACGTGAACGTTGTAATCCTAAAATCTGCGAAGGTGACTTAATAGATCAGCTTTTCACTCTCGGATGTCATTTCCGGAAATGGTGCGTTTTTGACAATTTTATTGTCAAGCATTACATTTATTTCATTCCGACAGTTTCCTATAAGTAATTCTCTTTATTGTTCGATTTTGATTAGCATACTATAGAGTCAGCTTTGATAACTAGGAGCGATTTGAAATGATAGAGTTACTCATAATGATCAGTTAACACGATTGAGACATTAATCCTTTTGTTGCACGTTGCCTCATTATGAGTCACTTAAAATCGAACTGAAACGCCGATTAATATAATATAATAAAATTGAAAGCATCGCTTTTTAGGATTTATAGTAGAAAAACTGTATCCGAGGTGAAATTAAAAAGTTGATTTATTACGTCATCCTCGCAGGTTTTACGATTACATTTGATTTGATCCTTTTTTCACATTATCAGTTTTGCTCATCGTTTGATGCTGAATTAAAAATATTCATGCTCGCTCGAGTCAACGAGGGCTTGAATGCAACTGTCCGGTCTATGGCTCAGAAATCCATCTCTAGGTGCAAACACGTACTTGATAATATATCTATAGAGCTGCAAACATCTGTAACGATGCCCTATCAAGTATCGTGAGATTCATGCAGAATTTGGATATGAAAATTGAACCGAGCTGCTATAACTTATGCATCGCCGCATCAATATTTTTGAGCGCTCACTCACGGATGCTGCAAAAAAGGCTCGATTGTCGTTAAAATTGTCCGGGAAAAAACGCGATTTTTTTTTTGAACTGGGAGGACAGATTACTGGAACACTGTTGCATGGATCGATTTGAAATTTTGACGGTAACTTCATAATTACATTTTCTATCAAAGTACGTAGCCACTTTTTGATTCGTAGTAAATGTTTTTTTTTTTTTTTTTAATATAATACCGCTGATTTTTTTGGCCAGAAAACGATTTTTTGTTCATAAGTGCACCATTTCTACAGAAATCGATTTACAAAAAAAAAGGCTCCACACACCTCTTTAGTCAATGGTATGTAGATTAAGAAATTTTTTGTTTTTTTTTTTTTGTTCCAGACCTTAAATTTTACTAGAAATTCGTTGAGATTCATCCTCCCGTGAAGGAGTTTTGAAAAAAAAGCGATTTCAAAGATTGGCTTTAGTGTAGAATTTTTTTTTTTTTTTGTATATACATATATCTCAATACATGTTTAATAAATTAACTATAAAGAAAACGTATTCCTTTTTCTATACCCGCAAAAAATAAATTGTCAAAGTTAGGCCTTTTTTCAGATCGCTAGGGTGGTATTAACCACCCCTTAAAGAACTTCTTATGGCGTAGAAATTTCTTATTCCATTTTTTAACATCGAACATTAATTTTAAAATAAAATGAAATGTTTTCTACGACGTGCTTACAATGAAAAAAATGTCACACCGGTAAGTTACGATGTACGAGAATCTTCCGATTAACACTTTGGAACAACTGAAACACCATGTACAGAGGCCCGTGAGTGTATGCACGTATAGTTTAATTTTAAGCAATTTTTTCGAAACTGCTCGGAGACGCCTGTGAAATTACAAGTTTAGCAGATGATTCGGACCGTTTACAAACGTCAGGCGAAGTTTCATGGAAAAACCAAATTTTTACACAGCAATTTGTGAAAATAATATACCGCGAACATTTCAGTAATGTGCTACGCATGCGCTGATGTTTAGTTTCGGTTTCGCGTTAATGTTCTCTATAAAAACATGTTTAGTAGAATTTACCCACTTCGTCCTTTTTGGTCGTAAAGTAAGGAAAGATCATCAGTTGATAATTGGATGAAAATGAGCTAAAATTGATTAATATCCGTGCTTAGTGGATAGTCGGAAATATTAATACAATTTTATGGTTTTCCCGCTAACCACGTCATTAGGACGACTTCGCTCGAATCCCCATCTCATTCGTAACACTGCCATACTCTGGTTTAACCACGATTTATGTATCTTCGGCGGTTTTCGATTTTATTTTTGGCCAGCGCGAATTACACACACGGCGTTTTCAGAAGGTCGTTTAGGAGACGTAAGCAGATAACATTTCAGGATGTATATTATTGCACAAGATTTTTCAATGGCGAATCTAACAAAAGAGCAGTAGACCGGAAAAAAAAATGCTTTCATCTTACAATGTAAATTCGATAAAATAGCACGCTGAAAGATGCGTTCGCGAGCCACATACGCGATCGATTAATATCGATGAACACGTTGAGACTTCACTCAACCATGATATCGTTTAAACCCAGATAGCACCTCACGGGGCACGTAGAAATATTTTTGAAGCACGCAATTAATTCCCGAGGGAAGACAATACTAGCCGAGTAAAATGCTAATTAGGCCATGTCAGATTTTTTTCAACCAGCAGTGTATGCGCGCGTGGTTCTCGTTTTTTTCCGACAACCCATCGAGCTATTGAAGATCTTTTGATTTAAACTTTCGAATGTACCGGCGTTCTAATCAGAAGCAAAAATAAGGAAAGGAAAAACAAAACACATAAACGCCTGCCCTTCGCAACTTTCATTACGCAAGACTCCCCCCGAACAGAGCGCATTATCTTCTATGAAAATTGATAAATTTTAGTTAAAAAATAAAACGTGTTTTGTTTTTCCGTTTACGGCGACCCGAGTGAAGCCGCTTCGATTGCTATTCCGGTCTGAAATCGTCTTTGTCACTGTTGTATAGTAATTTTTCACTGCTGACCGATTTCGAATTCAAAACTTCCGCGTTATCAAATCAGCACCGATACCAACTTCTACGACGCAACTATGTTCCAAGTTAAGGATTGCCCTCGCATGTTTATCTATTCATACCTCTAAATATTAAGTAAACATCGTGACGTTTTTTCTTATCGTTATTGAAAATAATTTTCCGTCTCTTCGGAAAATTAACATCTTGTCATTTTTCTCTCCTATGTACATTTACATTTGCTGACAAACAATTTGCACTTTTACATTATTTATACAGAATACATATGTATATCTGAAATCTGCAAAGGTTGCCGAGAGGAAAAGAAAAAAAAAAAAACATCCGAAAAAGGAAAACTGTACCGAATATTAAATGAAATAATAATAAAAGTTTTCAGGTAAATCGTAAAAATAATTTTCTAACGCCGTTTTACATTTCCAGTTAGTAATTTGTTAGCAGCTATTTTTTTTTTTGTTTTAATTTTCCAGTTAACTTATACGGCAAATGATCTACTTGAATACTTCTGTCCGTTCGAGAGACTTCCTGCTTAACGGACTTGTCGATTTTATACTCATAAGTAAATATAAAATATTCAAGAGTACAATGAATTTTTAAAGGTACCAATTGATTATAATAATTCAGAGTATGAAAAACATTCGTATACACCAAAAAATTATTTTTTTCATTATGTATACCTATCTATCTATCTATTAATATATATATACATATATATATATATATATATATAAATATTATCGTGTGCTCAAACTTTGTAGCTCTGGATGTCGACTTCTCGACACTTTTCAAAATAACGACTGAACGAGACGAAAAACAAATGAACAAACCATTCAAGCTAGAACTTAGCTATTTCACAGTGGTTTGTGTTGATCTACAAGAAATAAAATAAAAATATAAAATTTAATCCATGTTTTTCATTTCCCACAGCATAGTAAAACCAGAATTGCAATCACAAAATCAATATTTTATTTACAAGGCTCATGACAATATATATATATATATATATATACAAATATATACACATACACATACATCAATATATATTGGTATGTAGTTGAATACATGTTTGTTAAAACTGTATAATAAAAACAAACTTTAATAACAAACAATAAGGGCAAAATAATTTTATATATACACATGTATTCCTTATATTCACTCCAATGTGTTTTAAGTTTCCACTAAGTTAGTTTTAGCTGATGATGGGTTATGCCCGAAAACGTTTCTAATTAAGGTATTTATCTAATTTATTGTTATAAATTATTTTTACCCCCTATTATATTGTTTGTTATTAATGTTTGTTTTTATTATATATTGGTATATTGTACAATCAATCTCAATTATTACTTATAAAAATCACTATTATTAATTTATTTTTTTAATTCATTTATTTAGTCCTGAGCGGGATTCGAACCAAACTCGAGCGAAACACCATGCTTATTCCGCTACAGTGGCTGGTGGCCCATTATTAATTATTTATTTTTATCGTTTCTCGATATTAGGCTCTGCCTGTGATGCATGTGAGTTGTAAACAACTTATGCAGTTTTTCCCATTGCACACGCGTGATTCGGAACATCTTCTTCATGGTAAGCGCCGTATAGAGCGGCAGGTACGATCGCTGGATGGTCGACAGGGAAGTTTGCCGGAACGTTCGTACGTCGAGGCACGGACAAGAACGGTATAGGATAAAAATTACTTCGATGGCAGGCAAGAAGTTCAAATAACCGACTGCGTTCAATGTAGCCGGGATAGCTAAGTATTTCTTGTAGATTTTCTTGTAAATAACGAGAAAACGGTGATGGAACAGACTACAAGCGAACGATGTAATTAAAATTATTTACAATACTACCACGTGGCCTACCAGTTTTGGTGGAACCACCTAGACTATGATTTAGCGTAAAATTTTATACCTTTTTTTTTGTAAAGTTCACAAACAATTCGCTGAGCCTAAAAATACTAAAGACAGTAAAGGCTTTTATTCGATTGTCTTCACTCTTAGCCATTTTAAGTAGATATCTGGAGGCGACTGGAACGAGTTGACTATTGAACTCGTTTCAAGGTTGCGTTCTAGTCAAGCGACTTAAGCTATACCGGGTTATATTTTCTTTTTCTTTTTTTTGTTGAATTTCAAATAGATATATATCTTTTTTTTTGCTGTTGAGAATTGAAATTATATTTAGCGTTCAAGTAGAACTGGTTGTTTTTTGTGTGTGTTTTTTCATCTACAGAGTTCGAATTTATTACAAATTATTAATAAGAAACATAGACGTAAATTGCGCATAATGTCATTTTTCCGCGTTATTTTTTAATTAGCGCGGAGCATAAAATTACCAACTGCAAGAAAAAATCTGAAAAAACCCCGATGAGCGAGTAATATTAGATACTTTTAGTACAAACTGTGCTGCTGTAGTTGCACATTTATACTTGTACAGCTATCCGCTATATACAAAAGCAGAACTAAGAAGTGCCGACATCAAACTGTAACTGCTTGGAGATAAGGTTATTAAATCCCGTAATGCATTTGCAGTAAAAATGACGCCCACACTTTAATAATTTGGCGAAAAGGAAAAATTTAAATTTCATCGGAATTTTTATGTGCCGACGCATACTCTATGCTAAAATCTGAACGGCGTTTGTGGTTTTAACTACAATAATTTGAATTTCGGATTAAACATCATACATTGCGCATGTGTCTAATTGAACTCGGGCAATTAGCACGAAAAATTAGCTTATAGAAAATATGTGATTTGCTTTATAATACGGATAGGCTTTGTACATACAACTTAAACTTCTTACGATTCTGCATGAAGCAGATTAGATCATTTGTACAATTTAAACGTCTACCCATTCTGCATGAAGCGAATTAGATTACACGACGTTGTGATAGGTCGTCTACGGGGTTGTTTTATATTGTCGCGATCTATCGAGATCTGCCACTTATCGAAATACTAAGTATAATATTTACGCCTACCTAAAACGTTCTTCGTATGTCTCTCACCGGGTCGATTCGAACTGTAGAATTATCAAGCAATTTTAAGAAGTGGCAGAGGAATAGAGATAATTAATAATCCGTCGTGAGATTCCTGCTAAACATGTTACGAGGATGGTAGACTAGAAATTTGTACCGCGAATAATCTACCTCGCGATCAGTTTTATTAATTAATTATATTAAATGCGTTAAG
Organism: Icerya purchasi; assembly: GCA_039619475.1. Classification (NCBI taxonomy): domain Eukaryota; kingdom Metazoa; phylum Arthropoda; class Insecta; order Hemiptera; family Monophlebidae; genus Icerya; species Icerya purchasi. The sequence continues at coordinate 91,488,332 of CM077116.1, read as the reverse complement.
AACTCGATAATTTTAAAGATGCGTCCCTTGTGCGGTATGGTAGAGTTCCGGTATGTTTGTTTCTGTTCAAAACATAGTGAATGTAGTCCCAGATTCCAGCAAGAAACAATTGAGAAATACGACCTGTCGCAATATAAATTGCATATTATTCCCTATTTCTATCAAATAATATTTAAATTACAACAACATCCGACGCATTTAACGGCTTCATCGATCGCAGAATGTTTATGAACACTGTTATTTTCTCAGAGAGTGTGTATTTATGTTCAAGAGGGGATTGCGCACCCTTTTTTCATTAGTGCCCTTGGAATTATAGCAGAGAAAGCGTATAGTTTTCTCAGCGGTTTAACAGTCACTAAACTATTGTAGACCGAAGACAGGAGTATCCTTGGTGGTCTAAGGATATAACACTGGAACTCCTCCTCATATTGTTGCGAGAAGTAGACAAGTTTAAGAATTGATTAAATACATGAGCTTGATTGATGAAGGTTTCTGGGGACAGTAAAATTTTTACGAAGTTACGATATGAGAATATTATTTTACTACTTTTAATTTATTCGTACAAATTTTTCGTAGCGCGGCAAGTATAAAATTAAACAGTGCAGGCAGACGCTGCTGGAAGTTGCTGACTTTACCTTATTGCTTTGTGGAAATTCGCAGGTTTCTTGAATGGACCTGATATAACTTTCAGCCGTTACTACGTTGGTATAAATGTAGTAGTCTGTTTGTGGATCAAGGAGCTGGGATGGGACGAATAGGTTCTGCTTACTAATGCTTTGGTAGTCTTTGAAATTTTTGTTTTTAGCTTTATAAAGGGCCGTATGTGTAACGAATCAGTTTAGATACTTTCTTTAGTTACTGTAAAGGATAAATTTATCAGGTAAAAAATCGTTCAACCCGGTTTTTGATTTTAATGAATGATTCCATACAGCTAGGAGTACCCTAGTAATGAGTATTTGAATTTTTGGAACGGCTAGAGTTCAACCGTTGCATTAATTAAATATGAATATTAAAGAAGTCTCTAGATGGCGATTATTTAAAAACCGCTTAAAAAAATAACAAGTTCAATGTAATTAAGGTTTCTTTACAATTGTAATATTTTCTTATTTCAACTTTCTCGTCAAGCAAATTCGATTAACAGCGGGAATTTCTCTTTTTGGTAAAGGTTTCTCGTGACTTTCGTTTCTTGTTATTTTTCATTTTTTTTTACTTTGCACCTTTAAAGTTTGCAAAGAGCGTGCTTACATTCCGTCGACATCTTCAATGGTCGGACAAAGATCAACTGCTTCGACACATCACCGTGATAAACTGATATCTAAATAACATCAAACTGTAATTAAAAATTTAAAGCTTTCACAGTGATCACTCATAATAAATAATTTTCGGAAACAACTGTGTTTTAAAAAGATATTTATTATCAAACTGTAATCTTGTATAAAGGTACAAATCTTGACTTTTTTTTTTCAACTTTTTCATTATAAAGCAGAGAGATTTGGGACGTACCTTTTTTTTAATCTGTGCACCACTCTTTCAGTCATTTTTCTACTTCCTTTTTCCATGCACCGACTTTTTTTTTTACATTTAATGTATGATTCTCTGATTGCGCTTATTAGTTTGATTAAAACTGAATTATCAGTATTATCAATTCTTAGATTTACACCTCGAGGATAGATGTAATATGTATTACTATGGTTTATTATTAACCAAATTTTTTTCCTAATGGTAATTGTATATTATTGACATTAATTCTAGTAATTCATAATAGTAATAGAATATCTTGGAGGACATTTCATTGTTTTCCCTCCACCAGGTTGATCTTGAGTCGTTTTGCTTCCAGTAGAGAAGTATAAGTTTCAAACACCTTTTCTGTATTTTTCTTATTTTATTTATTTCCGTTTTCTTAGCCTCACTCCATATTTGAATTCCATATAAAATTTTAGATATTATTATTGAATTACAGTATATACGTAGTATTCGATGTGATAGTACCTGTTTTATTTTATATAAAGCTGGGGAATTGTGTGACCTATTTTTGAATTTAAACTTTGAATATGTTTTTTCAAGATCAAGGATTTAACGATATATAATATATCTAGGATATTTAAAATCATTTACGTTCTCTAACGGGGTGTGGACAAAAATATAAATGAGTATTGTTGTTTACACGAAACTCATGTAGGCAACCATTACTATGAAAGATAACTCGCGGATCGTGTATCTAATGTTTAGTACTGTTCCGAATGAGTAATAATATTGATTTATTTATATTTATGCGTAACCTCCTATCATGTGCCCAAAGTATTATCTATATCTTCTTGTAATAATTTTTCCGCCATTTCTTTATGCAACTATATTCCTAGATATTTGTCAAAAAAAAAAAAAAAAAACAAAAAAAAAAACCTGAAAAATCAAAAAGGTTTTTTGGAATTTTTTTTTCGCTTTTTGAAATTCACGGATATAGTTAATCTATCTATAAGCGAGGTTGAGCTACTATCTATGATTTTTATACGATTCTGCTTTTTAACTTGCTGATATGTGACGTACAATTTTTAACGTTAAGAAATTTTCTATTCGCAAACAGGGGGAATATCACTACTTTTTTTCAGCGTAAAGTTGATTCAACTTTCGAAATAACGACGGTGACTTGCACCGCAATAACACCCATAATAAAAAGTCAATCTCAGCAAATCGATAATTTTCAATGCACCTTTTTTGCTTCCTTTTTTTTCTTTTTTTTTGACACGATTACTAAAATTTTGCAGTCATTTATTACCAAAAAAAAAAAAAAAAATCAGAATTTATGAAATCTAATGATAATTTTATTTTTAACAATGTGAAACGCTACAGAGTAATCACCACTTCACAATTTAAATTATACGGGGAAAATAGGTCGAATGTATTCGGCTAGCACTATAGCGGAGATAAGAAAATAATAAATATTCCCCGAAAATTCCAACGGTAAATTGCAAGAAACTAGAAAGCAATCATATTCGCTAAAAATCCATTTTTACTGGAATATACCCCGTGAATAATGCCATTAATTTCCTTCTTCGCTGTATACCGCAATATTTTACGGAATTATTATCATAATTAACGCTGACTGAATTACGTTATATAATTGCACTTGTACAAGATTAGTCTTCGGGCTTTTGTACTAGCTCGTTGATAAGGAATAAAAAGAAACTAGATACTATTCGATGCTGCTTCTTTGGCAGCCACGTCAGCGTCGTCATTTCCATCTCAGTTCCACAGGGACTAAGCAACCGATAAAATTTTATTAGTCGAGTGAATTAAATTTAATGTTTACCGATAGCTCTAAACGTGCTTTCACTCCCCCCCCCCTCATCATTTTAAATCTCTTAGACTCCGCACTGCTTTTGTTCGGTATTCACAACTGAGACGGTCGTTACTTTTACGCTATATTTTTCATTCCCTCTATAAACGGAATCTGCAAATTCGTCACAGTTTTCGATTTTAGAAGCGCCGCTACAAACCGTTTTATCTCCTCTTCCATATTTCGCCACCAGTTTTATTTTTTCAGTTTGTTCATCTTAAAACTGTTTTTTCTTTTTTTTTTTCATTCCGTCATTACTGACCTATTGCAGTCACCCAGTCAGCTCCACATTGAATCATTCGTTCATTCCGCTACTTTCACTGGTCAACTTTTGCATAAATTTCCTACCCGGGGAATGTACAATTTTTATCCATAGCCTGTTAGTCCAAAATCGGGTTCCATACTCGGCCTTCTTTAACGTCTAATCTTTCCACTACCTCTTAATTCAATTTCTTCCTAGCTCACATTCTAATACTGTTTGATACTTCACCCCTACTGTGCTTCCTATATCCTGTCCATTCCGTCTCAGTCTGTTGTTCCTGCCATTGGTTCCTTTATTTCTGCCATTTCCGACCGAATTAAGTTTCAAATAGTTAACTCTTCTTCCTATTGTTTCTGGGTGAGGTCCCTGGTTGACGAGACCAAAAAAAAAAAAAAAAAAAACTCTATTGGGAACAGAGCGTCAGGATTTTAGTAGAAAATAAAACGCAGAAAGCGTCCGTATAAATAGAGGAGTCAGACAAGGATGTGAACTGTCACCGCTCCTGTTTAACCTGTATGCAGACAGTAACTTTGAGCAAGCATTATGGATTCTCAGGGCTGAGATTCGAATAAATGCAAAGTACATAAATATCATCCGCTATGCAGACGACACCGTTCTTCTGGCTGACTCTTGTGAACAGTTACAAAAAATTCATAAAACAAGTTAAACAATTTAAGTATTTAGGATGTTATATTACTGAGAAGCTTGATCCAAATACTGAAGTTGAAAGAAAATGCGGGCAGGCCAGAACAACATTTGAAAAGTTTAGAAAATTATTAACGGACCAATCACCGAGTCTCCGCATAAGATAGAACTTCATAAAATATTACATATATATCAGATACACTAATGAATGGGATCGAAGCAATGACTTATACCGTAAGAACACTGAAACATTTCGAAGCGTGCGAAATGTGGTTACATAAGAGAGCTCTGAAGATATCTTGGATATAGAAAATGCCTGATGAAGACGTGCTAAAGAGAACTAGAACGAAAAAGGGAATGATTGAAGAAATAAAAACAAGAAAAACCAAGAGCATTTCTGTTGCATTATACGAGGACAAAAATATGAACTATTACGTTTGATCATTCAAGGGAAAATAGAAGAGAAACACGGAAGAGGTCGTAGAAGGATATCATGGACCAGAAATGTCCGACATTGGTCTCTAAAAAATCACCGATGGAACAGCTGATGCAGGCGGCAAGAAGCCATAATATACGATCGTCTACGTGCAGAGCAAAAGCAAACTTGAAGTAGAGCCAATGACAGCGCGTAATTGGCGAGAATTTAGGATCTAAATGTAAATAGTATTTCCAGTAGTAACAATTGATATAAATTATAGTAAACACTTTTTTTATTTTAATCCGGCTTTTTTGACCACTTCGTTGATAAAAATTCGCACGGATCCTCCGATATCAAAAACTTGTATAAATTTAAGACTCACCGATGAAAACCGGAACAAAACAGTGCAATTTCAGCCGGCATATGTTTAAAATATATTTCAAAAATAAAATACTTTTTTTATACGAAATACTACCAACTCGCTGCATAGTTACTAAATTTTGTATGAAAATATTTTTAAAGTAATAAAAAGATATTATTACAAGGAACAAATAATGCGGGGCTTTTACGTAATTCAGTAATTCAGTATTATGCCCACGTTTCAGAATTTCTTCCTGCAACCTCCCACCTTCTTTACTGAAATACTCTAATCAGAGTTAATTGAGCTTCATTTTTGAAAATCAAGTTGCTTTTCGTTACAACGATCGTTTGTTTTTTACTCATTCTTGACCATTCCATTTTCTTTATACGATTCGCTTGTTGTACAGACTGCCTATCTACTTACCCGGCTAGTTTCCTTAGGTTTTATAAGCAATTTTTACTTTATATTTTTCGAGTTTTAATTAATAATAATAGCTGTTTTTGAGAACACACAAAAATATACATATAAGCATATATAGACATATACATATATGCTTATATACAATTTTTCCTCATATTATAAGATATATATATATATATTATATAAGCGGCGAATGCAGATTTATCCCCAGTATTTCTCTTAAACAGAAAAATGTCGAAGGGGAATTAACTCGACATACAATCGCGCACACCATCACACAAACAAAAATTAATGAAGAAGCCACCTTTTTTTTTTTCAAAAATTTTAAAACATAAATTAAATTCACATAAAAGAAAATTAATATATAAATTTCGATAAAAGAAATAATTTATGTGAACAGCAAAAATGAATAAGGCAAAGAAAGAATTCAACAAATAAATAAACAGGATTATTAAATAACTCGAAACATTAAAACCATAGGCCGAAATATATACAGTACTTCGTCTCATAATAATAAGAAAAAAAAAATCGGCGCTGAGCGCCACCCCGTTGGAGACCCTTAATGTTTTCTATTTAGAGCCTACGGCTAAAATTCAAAAAAACATGGAACATGCTTCAGCCGTTTGCTGTCTGTTAATTATCTTTGATACACTTTCAACTGTTTCTGGTCCGATATGTTAAAATTGAAAATGCGATAATGAAAGTCTTGAATTCCAAAGAAAACAATAAACGATTTTTTTTTTAATTCTTGTGTCCCATAATCCTTAAAAGTACTGGACAAAATGGGTCTTTTTTTTTCTTGTTTTGGTTTTCCCCTGCGCTTGTTAGCAACATGATATTGCCGAAGGTAAGACAGGTTTCTTCCAAGAACCGAAATAATTGCCGATTTTCAAGTTTCTTGAGAACGACGTTGATATCTCCTGATATAGAAGTATAGTGTAATATTCTTTCTTTTTTTGTTTTTTTTTTTTTTTATGGGTACGCCAACGAAGAGCAACAGCCCAATCAGCCAAGGAATCTAAGTAATTGTTCAAAAGGAGAATAACATATTAGATTTCAATCTGGTGCGAGATTGAATGAATGAAAGAAGCTAGAATAGGAACAACTGACAAGGAAGGAAATGAGAGAACATAAGAATCATTGTATGGAGTAGGAAGACGAAGATCCAAAAGCCGAGAATAAAAGAGAGAACGTTCTAAAGAGAGTGAGGAACATTCGAAGAAGACGTGATTGATATCACACAGAAAAAAGGAGTCCTCTGGGTGAAGAGGGCACCGCGGAGAAGAGACGAGGGAAAAACGATAAAGTGACGAAGGGAGAAAGGTATGACCGAAACGAAGACGACATATAGCGGTGATCAGGGGACGACAAAGGGAAGGAAACATGTCGAACCATCTGGTGAAAGAAGGTAAGGGCTGAACGGAAAGATAAAAGCAATTCGGATTTGAGAAAAGAGAAAAATAAATATCCTTCCATAAGGTAATATGGAACTGTTTGGAAATATGATTAATATTGTGAGCGGAAAATTTATGAAGAGGATGTCCATTGGATGCTCCAGAGCGACTTTCGTTGAAAACTGTTTTTTCGAGGGATTTGCTCAAATTTCCATGCTTTCTTCCTTTTTCATAGATTTGCGTAATTTCAATGCTTTATTTCAGTCATCAAAAGTTTTCCTTTTCTATAGTTTGTACATTTCATCAAAACCCTATTTTTCAATACTTCTACGTAATCACATTTCTCTCATTCATTCGACAACAGTTTTATATATATATATATTTTTTTTTTTTTTTGTAGATATACCATTATAATGCATAGTACACATTTACATATAGGCGTTGATGAACGACAATCACCACCACAACAGACGAACATAATCGGAGCGCGGTCCGAACACAACTGACTTAAGACAACTGGAAGAAAAGGCTGTATCCTTATTTACCTCCCGCGTAACGCCCTCACGTTCCACTTTAGTGTGATGTTTTCTGTTAGATCAAGTCACGGTAAAAAAAAGGCTGAAATATATTATTTAAAAGAAAATTACGATCGCATTAAGAAATCTACTTAAAACTAAATACGTCTGCCTGCATTAATAAACTTTGTTAATTGTCAATTTAATAATCGACGGTTCGCGGCTCGAACACATCTGTACCGTTTTTCGTTTGTCACAGATTTTCGCCAAGCGTATTATAAATTTATGAACATCATTTCGCTGTGATAAAATAACGGCAGCGCAGTCACAGCTTCGCGGCGAAAAATGTGCACTGTACCGCAGGTAGTTCAGTCAAAACGAATTGTTCTTGTATGTACGTATAAGCTCCTCAATGCGCTCTTAGTGACTGGCCGATAGCAAAGAAATACCGTAGCGGCTAGCGAACAGAACACGAATTCGAACAAATTGTCAAATCGGAATTTAACTATTACTCGGCACTGACGGGGACCTACGTCTTACACTTTAAACACTTTCTTCGGAACAAGCTTCTTAGATTTCTACTGGCAAGCTAAAAATTGTCACTTTATAAAATTAATCTCTGTTGTTAGAAAAGTAGTGGCGTATTTCGTTCAATTTATTCGCTTCATTAGAAGTGCCATAGTATCCGCCACTGATGTTCAAACCAGAGATCACGAGACTTGTCTCGTTCCCGATGCTCAAGTCGCTCCCGAGTTTACCCAGCCTGAAATAATTGAGTATCAGAGAAATCTTTCGGAAAGTAAAGGCGGAGAGAGAAAAAAACCGGTTCCAGCATTCTCTTCAGACCCATTAGGCTTCGTACATTGAGAATCTTAACTTCACAATCCCTGATACCCTGTCAATGGGACTTACTTTACTTTACTCTATTTTTCTCTATATATATATATGTATATATAATATCTGAAATTCGATTTTTTGACCTTGTTAGAAATCATCTGGCTCCCAGATATTCTTCTGTAATAGTAACGGAAGAATCGATTTAAATGACTACTTTATTCTTAAAAAAAAAAATAAATAAATAAACAAACGTTTTATTATTTTTGAAATGCGTTTCTTTATTTATCTTGTACACTGATTTTTCTGATGGAGGAAGTAACAAATATAAACGCAAAAACGTAACATGGTTTTTAAATAACGTAAAAACGTAATCGTATTAAATTTTTTTTATTACCCCAACGGAAGAATGACTTTAATCATTAATAACATACGATGAATTCGATGACCTCCTGAATCAGCGGAAGATGGTCTTCTATAGTTTTCACAGGGTGCTCCGAAACAGAACGCTGCATAAAAAGTTTCAGTACAACCCCCGGCGTAGACGCAAGTCATTAATCTGTACGGCATCGCGTTGCTCAGCGGTGTAGTCGAATCGTTGAATATGAAATTGCACCGCGAATATGGAGCTAAATAGTCGTATGGTGCATGCAGTTTAGCAGAAGAATGAAGCTGAGATGGCAGGCTGACGATAACTGAATGCCGCATACGAACGAAGATGTGTAGCGTGTTTTTCGTTAATTGCTACAATAAAATGAACACGGCACTCTCTAGCATAGCAGAATTCTCCGCTGCGCGTTTATCTAGTACAAATTAACATGTTCCTTCGAATATGTAGCACAAAAGATTTGAACGCGCGAATTTTCCTGTTAGCTCATTAAAAAATAAATAACCGTAAAACAATTAAAACTTTAGTCAAATTTTACATTTTCCTCTTGCTTTATCACCCGTTCGCTCGTCTACCTTTCCGGAATTTGATCATTTACAAAATTATCTAGTCATTTTCTAAGAGACTTCTAATCACTTGAAAATGTTTCCTTTTTTTTTCCAGCTCTGAATATGGAATAAATAACACAATTTTCCGATCCTGCAAGCAAAAGAACTTTCTTTTTCTTTTTTTCCTACCCTGGGCACGCCAGCGGCCTTGACCCAACAACATGAAAAATAAAGAGTTATAACTAAATAGCCAAGCGGTCAGAAATGGAAAAGACAAAGGACAGCAGCAATGGAATAACATGGGAAGGAAAGAATATAGGTAGCGTTAAAGGGAGTAGGAAGACCCAAAACTAGAAGTTGGGCGTAAAGAAAGGAGCGTTCGTTAGAGGGTAAAAGAACACTCACGTGTATGTTTCTAATAAAGTTTATTGCCAAAGTCTAACTTACGTTTATATAAAAATGATATAGCGAATGAACGTGAAATTTATAAATTGCAATTTCCCGGTAAATATAAAATCAGTTCGGAACATTTCTAAATTTAATTTTCCCAAAAGTGTCGCGATAACATCTTACAAAAAAAGTGTTTACCCGTTATCGGAGAAAAGAGAGATACATGTCGATTTCTTGTTGCGTTTATATAATAATTTTATTATTTCGTTCGTCTGTTATTTTACGATACTATAATGGTATAAATTTTACGAATGTAAACAATGGAAATTGACCGTTAACATTCGGTTACTAATGTTACATTTTTTATATTACTTGAACGACGTTCACAATCCACAAAAAATATATAGCAGAAGACCGGGGAGCAAACGAAAAGTTCTGTGAACGTGCCTCTGCATGTGCGCGTAAGTTAAGTAGTCGCCATGATGTCAATGTAGTTTCATTTGTACCAGTGAAAGTGAAGTGACGGGCGACTTTCGCGCTTGCTAAGTAATTTTTTCATCAGTATTTTCGGTTATATTTGCACTAGTTGCGTTAAGTTTTTCTACGTGGTATTTTTTCAGTAACCGGTAAATATCCTTAAGAAATGTTTTTAATAATTAATTTATCTAGTTTGCATACTAATATAGAAGGTTATATTCAATTTTATTAGGTTAATTGGGTACATTCAGACAGAACCAGGAGGGGGGGGGGCCTTCGTAGGCGTATGAAGGTACTCCAACCAGCACAATAGACGAGCGATGTGTTTGTATTCTTTATAATATTCAACATTGGTTTAATCGTCGATAATCTCTGCCAGCTCTCATCATCTGCAACAAAGGATTTCTTGCGGGTTCCACAAGAATCTATATTCCAAACATGTAACTCACCGACGACGACTGATATCTGTGAACTGCGAAAGTCTAACACAAATAAATGTGAACTAGTAGCCTTAGATAGCCTACCAATCCACCAAACCGTACCACCTACAATTCTTTTAATACCAGAGGCAATTCAACCCTATCCAACTGTTGTAAAAAACGAACGAAGACAGCCACGAAAATCATGTATTTATACCGATACGCCTGAAAAAGAATAAATTCAAGAAAAATACAAAGAAAAGCGGTAGAGCTAAACAAATGAAACGTGTTTTAAAGGATTTAAATTCAAATATAGAGAATAGAAAGTGATGACTTAGAATATAAGGAATCGGATATAAGCTTTCAAGAGAGTTCAACTTCTATCCTAGATGAAGATGAAACTAATTGTGACGACAATTTTGAAATAGACTGAAGTATTGATGTGATACCAGATAACATTAAAGACTCTTTTATTTTGGTCAAGTTTCCGAAGAAAAAATCTGTAATTTATTACGTAGGAAAAGTAATAAGTCACTGTTCTCTACCAAATTCAAAGTTTCTTATCTCAAAAAGAAGCCAGAATCGTCATGGTCATTCGTTTTCCCACATATAGAATATATGAATATTACTGCATATATATTATTGACATTGAAATGATTCCACTTGACCCTAAACGACCATCATTTTGAACTTCTAAAACTTCTAAACTGCTCACTTTCTTCATCGACTTATCTAATTTTAGTGTTCAATAATGTCTATATTACCACCTTTTTGTTAAACGGCAATCTATTTCTAGTGCTAGTCTGCGGTAAAAATCGCAAAAAATGATTGATCTCTTAATTTCAGGTACTTTCTTATTAAGTAAAATCAATAAGTTTATGAATAAGCGCAAATCGTTTATTTTTCTCAAAGAAGTTTTAATTTTTGTTGACTAAAAAAGAAGTCTTTTAATTTTTGTTAATTTTGTGTGCTTATTTTTATTGCTAAATAAAAGATTTTTGATTCTATTTACAGTTTTTTAATTGCTTGTATGTAACTATCCCACTGCGTCTGAAGGTGCCCCTTACGCTGTATGAAAGTGCCCCACATATGGGGAAAATTCGTAAGAATTCCAAATTGAACTTAAGGTACTATTATGCAATAAATACAAGATCTAATCATCTGACAATTTTTCATATCATTCTCAGATAAATACAATAAAGTAGTCTGACCGGTTTCGTCATTTGTGCTACATATTTGTGGACTGAATTTTATTTTGTTCGTTATTTACGTTATTTAGTCAATACTAAGAAATAAATCGATATATTATATTAGCTGCTCTATATAACTGTGGAAAAGATGTATAAAAATTAATGAAATAATAATGAAAAGAATAAAAATAAAATAATATATAAGAAATAAAATAAAAAATGTATACTTTAATTTAATATTATATTTTAATTTTATGAAGTTTTGATATTAAATCAAATGTTCTTTAGTATTGTTAGATGTGTGTATACCGAAGAACATTTTATTTAATATCAAAACTTTATAAAATTAAAATATATATTTTTTATTCATTTTTTTTTTATTTTTTTATTTCTTATATATTATCTTATTTTTTTATTATTTCCATTATTATTTCATCAATTTTTGATACACCTTTTCCATAGTTACATAGTCCAGCTAATATAATATATCGGTTCGTTTCTTAATAATGACTCTAAATAATAACGTAAATAACAACAAAATAAAATTCAGTCCATGAATATTTCGTACAAATGACGAAACCGGTTGGGGACTGTTTTATTGTATTTATCGTGTGTTTTTTACATATATACATATATTGGTCGTTCATTTTTAATGTGTTTTGAACAATTTAAGTCGATTACAATATAAATAACGTTATATTATATTTTTTGTGAATTGTGAATGTCGATCAAGTAATATAGTTGACGGTCAATTTCCATTATTTACAATTACAATATATAGAGCGGTTTACGGTAGAAGAAAAATATATATAATAAGGTATAAATTTTATTATTAAATATTAAAAATTCGTTTAAGATTTCCGATAACTATTATAGGGATAGCAGAGCAGTTAACTAAACCCATTTTAGGCCTATCGAAATAGAGAGTAATTCAGTACGCTCTCAGGAATACCATCTGGATACGGTTTCTTCTACACATTATTATCTTAGCTGTTGCAAATCTTTACCTAGAAATTAATAATTTACTGTAATTTACATTTACGATATTGTAAATGTTTTGATGCAGCTTTCTTAAACTGTTATCCGACGTATAGCACTTTTGCTCTCTTTACATTGAAAAAAATCCGCATGTCGGCTAATCTTCATCAAAAACTTATAAATTACGCATTAAAAACTTCTTCGGGAATCATACTTAAAGTCGGAACAAAACAATTTTAGTAGTCCTGACGTAAGCGCGTGCAGACATGACAGTTGACAGACAGACACAAAAACCGACTTTCTTTTATACATCTAACATATACGTAAAACTACGAACAATATATACGCTATGTATGCAAATTTAACTGCGGTCGTTTATTTTATGTTGTTTTTTATTTATTTTTCCTGTAAACTCGCTGCCCTTAATAGCCCTACTTCGTTTAAACAATAGTGAAAACGTTACATCCCCAGTGTCTCGATATTGTTTTGATATAGTTAGAAAAGATCAATCAACCTTTTCGTAAAAAGGCTGTAATTTTTCGGGAACAGTCAGAGAGAGGCGAATCCGCTTCCTACGCTTATTTTGTAAAAATAAAAACAACAGCGCCGAAGTCTAAAAGATGAATCTACTGAAAGCCGCCCCTTAGGGCATCGTCGTGACGTTATATAATTTATCGAAACACTCGAAAGTCATTCGGTAGGTCGTGGTGCGAAAACGAGCATTTCGGATTATTTATCGCGTAGTAGTAGGCTACAGCCGCTTTCAGCTCTCAAACAAACAGGCCGACTGTATATGGCAGATGCCGCGGTTATTTTATTTTATTTTTTTAATCAGCGAGGACATCGAGCAATGGAAAAGAGGAGAAAAAAGTTGAGCTCTTAAACACTCAAGGACAAAACGTATAAGAGAAATTCGAGAAACAGAGAGTAGAAGGAAATTAAAAAAATGTGATCGTCACTGATCGGAGACCAAGCATCAATAGAATGGAGAATAAAGGGGCAATTGTTCTTTTGAAAAGGCCAAACGTTGCATCGCAGAGGAAATAAGTACAAGAGTACAGTGACGAGAACAGAATGAAGTAAGTGCAAATCGGAAGCGAGAAATGATGTAAAAAGGAGACAGTAATCGAATCGAAAGACGACAAAAAAACATGATTGTGGATCGTTTTAAAGACGGGGGAAAGTCTTGGATACGGGGAGGAAGAGATGGTTCAATTGAGAGGGAAAATAATTTTTAAATCTGGACAGGAAATTACCGGAGGTTTAATCACGCTAACAGTTTCCTGCCGTATATTGAACTCAACACACGCACAACCCACGTCTATGTTTTTTGCAAATAGCGCATATTGAACATAGCCCACGACCACGTTTTTATATATAAAGCGTGCGAAACGTAAGGAATAAATCAAAATTTTTAACAACTAAAAAGTACCAACTCACGCGACTATGAAAACGGTGTTGTTCACTCAGCGGCTGTGGGTTGGATTCAATATGCTTTAGAACCGGATTGTAAATATTTTTGAAATGGTCGGCTGCGCTGCAGCGAAGCCACTCGCGGCAACCGGGGACTTGACCCTCGTTAGCAGAGCGGTGCTTTATTATTGTTTTTATGTTCAATTGAAAGCGTTAGTCGACCCATGTATTATCTGCGAGAGACTCGGTGCGGACGAAATGGTCGCTGCAGTTTTCTCACTTTGAACGGTCGCGCAGAACACTTCGCAGGTAAAATTTAATTCCGCTGGGGGGGATACAAATAGTACACAAGGAAATTAGAGGCGCCTGAAAGAAACACTCCACTGCGCGCAGATTTACAAGAGGAGAGAATTCGTCGGAAATCAGCACGAGCTGGAGCAGTTCACCATTGCTAGTGCTGAAAAATTGTGACGCGACAAGGGCGACGAGATCATTATTGAAAACGCTGTCGGATGCCGTATACTTCGGATGTTTCCGTTTTCGCTGCAATTAGCAATTTAGTAGTTTGCAAGGACTGCTAAAAACGGGCATATAAAATTTAACGAAGCGAGTCCGGCGAGCTTACGATTTAAAATTGCTTTAAGCGTGGCGAATCGTTTGTAGCATTTCACTCTGAGATTGGTAACGTGCGCGAAGTTAATTGGCGCGTGTAATGCAACTTTTACGAATTAGGAGGAGGGAAAAGTGACACGTTTTTTTTTATTGCTTGATGGATATAGCCGGAACATTTTAGGCAAACACTTTCGCGGCGTGTTTTGGAAATATTTTGACAGCTACGCGGAAGGGGTTTATAAATCGTCTACGGGTAAAGCCGTGAGAAAAAAATATAAAAAAGTGCGGTAAGAAACGAAGTTTCAAATATCGGATTTAACAGTTTCCGGAAGTGGTACGAGGAAAAGCCTGGGCATAGTTCGCGTTCCAGCGTGACAAAATAGAAGAAGCCTACCGAGAATGTCACGAAGAATCGGCGACGTGAAATCGGCCGTTCACTGGCTAATTATCAAATGAAACACGCTACATCGGCGATAGTGCTACTCTTAAAGGTTCTTTAGATATGAAAATTCGTAAGTCGAAAGACTACATAAAATTATTACCTGTACGCGTCAAGATGAGAATGGGAACGCCGAAATGAAAAGAAGAAATGCACCGTTTTCCCCTGAAGAAGTAATGAAATTAACTAACTGTGTGTGTGTGTGTCATAAATAAGCTGTAAAAATGTTACGCTAATACATACCAATATGATATCAAATAATAATGAAAAATCGGTTTGACATACTTTTATATGCGACGAAAAGCCGCAACATCAAAACTCACGCTAGACTTGACCTACAATACCAAACTGAAAGAAATGCGCGCTATGACACGATTGAACTGTTTTGGTATTCCGCACTATATATTAGAAAGAAGTATTTTAAAACATTTACTTAAGGTGAACTTGTAGTTTGATGGTCAAGTCTGTAGCAAAAAAAAGTCCTGCGCTATAAACTTGTTTCGGTTCAAATCTAACTGTTCTCTTCGTAATTTTAATTGTAAAATTTTAAATAAATATTACGTAAAACATTATACAAATAATAGAGGCACTAAGGAGATTATTATCCCCTACTTATACATGTATTATATAAAGCTGCAAAAAAAAAAAAAAAAAAAACCGTACATTTTACAGTAGCTAGAGAGTTCATTTTTTTTTCTTCAATCAACGTATTTTCTTCGTCAGATTATAAGAATAAAACCCTCAAAATTTTAAAATTAAAGGTCCCAAATTTCAAAAAATGTAAAAATCAAATTTTAAGAAAAAAATTTAAAAAAATAATTCGCAGCCGGTTCTATATGAGTTATGGTATTAATTTTCTTTTTAACCTGCATACTAAGGTCTCTAGAATACAGGAAAGATAAAAAATTCGGAAAGTTTTGATATTTAGCGATCAAAATTTGTGAATACACACGCTTAAAGCGGTAAGACTGGAAACTAAAAAAAAGTCCACAGCCATTTCCGCGGTAGCTGGAGAGTCCTCCCGTTTTTTTACAAGATGTATTTTAATCGCTAAAATATAGGAAAAATACTTGACCCCCGAAATTTTAAAATTCGGGGGCCTTAAATTTTGAAAAATGCGAAAATCAAGTTTCAAGAAAAAATTTTAAAAAAATCCCTCAGCCGGATTTATATGAGTTACGGTATTGATTTTCTTTTTAACCTGCATACTAAGCTCTCCCTAAAAGAATTAAATATATCCATAATCGCCGACGCCCTGCCAAGGGTATATGGGACTTGCTTCACTTTACTTTTACTTACTTTATTATATTCCTCTCACATATATTACCCTGCTAGCAGTTTCAGTTTTTCAGATATTTTAATCTAAATTTCAGTTTTTCAGATATTTTAATCTAAATTTTAGTTTTTCAGATATTTTAATCTGAATTTCACTTTTTAATTGACTTATCGGTGTACTACTATTTTAAAAAGAGAGAAATAATTGTATGTGAACGCTGCAGTCTTTATGAAAATTTACAAAGTACTACAATTTAAAGTCCGAAGGAACATTGATATAAATCCACTCTTGCTTTAAACTTTACGAAGAAAATAATAAAAAAAAATAAATAATAAAAAAAAATAAAGATAAAGATGTTGCGGGCACCAGTGGCAAGAGACAACACGGCTTGCCACCACCGGAAATGCTCTGTTAACGGCAGAACACTAGGCTTTCAACAACGAAGAAAGAACGCGAAAAAAAAAGAAAACAAAAGAAAAATTCAAACAAAATTTTTTTAAATGTACAGCACGGCGAAAGGCTGACATATATCAAAAACGTGAACGCAACGACGACTAGCATAGGACAGATGCACGCGACGGCGTGATCTCTCGACAAAATTAAAAAAGGACGACCGAACACACTCTGAAGGAAATTATAATACGACTATATCGGCTGAACAACCAATTAATACTAAATTATCGAATTATCGTGCAAGATGCACGAACGAAGATTTCGGTACACGATGGGCTTTTACCGAACGACATAGTCGAATCGTTGAAATTACCCGGTGGTACCTTATCAATTAATAATTCGAACACCGATTTTTCTAGAATGTTTCTATGTTTTGTACGTATCTTTATATTATATATCGCGATAGCCGCCCTGTCTTTCCGGGATTTTATAAATTCTGTCGCGACTCTCGTAGCTATACGCTCCATACTTATACGCTTCGACGGTAAACGCTATCTCTCCGCGTTTTTCGACCGCGCAACCAGTTCGCTCCCGCAACACAGCCGACAGAACGGCTGCGTTCGAAATAACCACGCTTCTCGGTCGAAATAGCGTCTCCGATCGCAATTCACCGCCGTTTCTACTGCCCGAGAAAATACCCGAAATATAAATGATTTTAAAACCGAAATAGTAATTTCTACCTCGGACAGCATTATCTGAAAGCGTATAAAACGTAATAAAAATGCTACAACTGCCGAATCCGTCTCAATATATATATATATATATATATATATATTTTATTTTTTTTTTCACTGATTAAATAATTATATACTTATCATCATAACCGTTTACATACTTATTAATAAATTGAGAATCACAGATACCGAATTTTTTTGAACAGTTTCTACAAACAATCAAAACAAATTAAACAAATGAACAATTTCAAAAGCAATTTTTCTACGCCGGGCGTAACGGTCGAAATCATCAACAGGTCCTATACGATAAAGCGGGAAGAAGCACTTCAATCATGTCACAGCGCATTTCTTTCATTCTGATATTGTAAGTCAAGTCTAGCGCCGAGCTGAAGATTTTAGCAACTTCAAAAGCACGCGATTATCGTCCACTAAACCCGGATGTTTTAAAAGCTTTAAATCGAATTTCAATAAGACCAAAAAATTTGTTATTAAACAGGCGATGCGAGAAAATCAATCCTCAAAACAATAATAATGTGAGTTACACGCTTGTTACCTTGCTCCAAAACACCTATACCGTGGTTTATTAAACTAATCAATTATTTCTGGGCCGGCGAATGACGTCTTTTTCATTCAATATGTAAAACCATAATTGCGATTATTAGACCCTGAAGATAAGTACTGTACGGCGCGCATTCAACTAGCGCAGAAAAGGTGCCAGGATGTTTCAAAAGAGGCTCTGTTCTCTGACCAAGACCATGCGCCTGGAATGGCGGAATAGCCATAAATGATGATTAGTTTCATGTAGTTAAAACCCGTTTTCCTTAAAACGGCATTTTTTTAAACTCGCGAACAAATCGACGAGTCAATTAGTAATTTTTTGGAGATACTCAACAACCATAAACTCTGTATTTTCATCCGTTCAAAAATGCAAATTTTCAATGCAAAATGTGGGCTTTTTTGCGTTTTTTGCGTTTTTTTTTTTTTTTTTTTTTTGAGAATGATATTGTTTTGTTATTTTATTCAAAGATCTTAGTTCACGGTATGTAGAAATTGTTATTCATAGTTTGATGTCTTTTTTTAGTACGTATTAAAATTCAGGCCACTCTAAAGCGATAGACGTGTTGTTATTTTTGTTAAGGGCTTCCAAGGAATGGCTCAAATCTCGGTTATCATTTCGTATTTTAACGTGAAAAAGTTTACTAATGTTAAATGTAGTACTAAAATCTTATAGCGCAATGTAGTTTGTTTTTTTTCAAAAATTCGAAAAAATTCGCGCTCCATTTTTGCCTAAGGCCTGTTCATCTTTTACCAGGCTGTTGAAGAAATAAACGATACGTTTTTGAAATTTATCCCAAAATGAACAAAGAGACCTGTTTTAACTTTGTTTTTTTTTTGTTTTTTTCAAAAGAAGAATTTCGCTGTGCAATATGAACGTCTACGGGGATTAAAAGACAACCACCGGTAATAACGATAATACATGAAGAACTCCGTTGAAACATGGTTAACATTGTTCCGATACGGTGTGATTTTAAGCGTTTGTACTAATAGCGGCTAAATCGTTCTTTACGAAATGCCGATTCATATACATAAAGCGAGTAATATCAATAATTGAGAATGAAAGACACACTTTACGAAGCTGTTTATTTAGGTGTGTGCGCAACACGATTTAACATGTGTTTCGCAAGTAATTTAAATAAGGACAATCAAATTTCCAATTAGTACGACCAGCTCACAAGTCGACATCACTGCGGAAGAAATTAGCGCGATCTACAGCAGCTACTGTCTCGTCAACAAAACCTTCGCTCCTTCTGTCATCGCCTTTTCCCTTGCTCGCAATTGTCCTATCGACACGACTTCGTTTTCGCCGTTACAATAATTAACGGGGTAATTTTTCCCAAGTAGAGAACTACTAAGCAGAAACAACCGGTATTTTCTTTCAAATTGAAGCAGTTTGTCGCAATGCGAAAAGAAGCAGCTCTAATGAACTTTTTCGACGAACACCAAAGAAAATAGATCTCTCACTGCCCCTTCGGTTGATGGTGGAGAGTTCTATCTTCTCCTTCGAGTTACCGTCAAGTAGTGTTTATAAAATGCCGCGGTCTGATACCATTCGAAGCCTGCGTGTATTGTAGCAAACTAAAAGCTTGTCCTCTGAAAACGAGTCTTCTCGTCGCAGGTGCATTGGAAAATTTCATCTGCAAATCCGATACGAATACGGCTCAAATCAACAGTGAGCAGTCATCTATAGCAATTTTGAACTTTTTCCTCCCATAACGTTAGGTCTCCGGAGACTGCGTAATTTCGCGTCCTCCTTTCTATTATTTCTTCGCGTTTCGAAAGTTTACGTTTTCGACGCTTAACTACGGCTCGAATGGCTGGCCCCGCATTTTCCCGCATACTTGCCACAATTCACGTTTCACATCGGTATAAAACAGTTTGGGGGGAAAACGTAGCGATTCCTAAATCTCGACGGACACAAACGTTCTAGACGGCAAAAAGCTGATTTTAACTTTACCTGTCGGAATTGTTGCTTATCGCTAAATTTAATGATTTATCTTTTTTATTGTTCCCAACACATCATCATTGTCTTATAGCGCCTGTTCATGTGTATAATCCATATTTTTTCTTTCTTTTTTTTTTTTTTTTTTCTCGGGCTCGTCAACCAAGGACCTTTACCCAGAAACAAAAGATAAGGAAAGAAGTCGGTTATATTTTGATCCGATCAGAAATTTTATCTAAAAAGGAACAAATAGCAGGAATAATTAGTGGGGAAGGAAAGGACAGAATATTTTTTCTCTTATGCCGAGTAGTTTATTTTCAAAGTTCCTTTATTTTTTTAACATCGCTCGGTAGTTTCATCTTACATGCCGCCAGTAATTAAAACCACCGTCTTTCGGACCGCGAGTGTTTCTCACTATGTTCTATTTACACTAGTACTGTTTTGAGGAAGAACTTTTTTCAGTAAACTACACTACGCCCGATCAATCTGAATATTTTTCATTTCTTCTAAAGAATCAGACAAGTATTTCTTTCCTATGAAACACGTATAAATGTACAACTTGGACAGTGTAAAACAACCTAGTCCAACAAGGCACCGATGAGGTACGAGGGGCACGTAGCACAATTTGTATCTTTCCATATTGGCTTAATCGATTTTAACAAGATAATGAAAAATTAGGTTTTTTTAGTGGGCTGATCAAGTAAATACACTAACTGAGTACAAGTTGTCAGAAGCATTCCACGTAGTAATAGATTGAAATAAGTGCAAGGAAACGGTAAAAGGAATATGACGCCACCACGTCCTTACGCAGGACAATGGACTTGATGATGATGATGAATTCATTATCCATATTACAGCTGGAATGCACAAATAGGTAGTAGCCAACGCTTAGAAATTGAATGCGGCACTACGATGATGACGATTTATAATATGAATAAGTTGCGGTTTAGTTGCACTCTGTTTTCTTTCATTTTTATTTAGCACAGGGGGGAATAGGCCGATTAAAGTTCCCCCCCTCGTCGAACACTAAAACAAAAAAAACGTACCTTCGCCTGAAAAAACAATAGCGACAAAAAGAATACCTAATTAATTGATTTAACGGGAAACTAATAGCTAATAAGTAATTCACTGTGCTGTAGGAGCGGAATTTATGCAGCTCTATAACGAACCGACATATTGAGTGTATACGTAAACATACCGGATGATCTATATCGGTCCGATAGATACACATCCCGGGGGATGCAGTTCACGAACCTGCGATTTAGTTCCGTATCCCAAAAAATAACCGCCTTATTATTAACCATCACTAATGGACACACTATTCGATCGATAGTGTAGCTGTGGTTCAACGCAAAGTTTATCGCACCGATGACGTTTCACCATCCTGCTCTATATGTTACATATCTGAAGCTCAACTGTACACCTTAGTTTTTTTTTTTATACTCTTAAGATGAGAATGATGTCATAGTCGACCGGTAAATTTTTAATTCCTTTTTTCACAAAAATCAAAACAGGCACTTTTTCCTATAAAGTTTTTTGAATTATTTACCTGCAGTAATTATCTATTCGAATTTTTTCCCGAATAAGCTTGAAAAATTTCAAGATCGTACACACTTTGCATCATTTATTTTTTTGTTTAATCTTACTTCGTTTTTTCATTAGTTCTAAAATTCCATCGGTTACTATCCGGTTTTGTTTTCTTTTTTACTTCTTTTTGCGCGATGTTTTTAACTTTTGCATTATAAATGTTATTTTTTTTTAAGTATTCCAATTCTCATTACAGGTACTCCAGCAAAATACAATCTTTGAAACTAATGCAATTACTTACAACATTTATTTTATAGTTCCGAAAGAAAAAAAATAATAATAACGAAGAAAAGTCTGATATAATGCGTGCTATCTTACAGTTTTAGGTTAATTTTATCGCTCTTTCTGGTCAGGGGGGGGGGGAAATACAAGCGATCGGTATCGTAAATTTTATTTTAGTTTTTTAGAAAGGAACGAGCAGCGTAGAGAAAAATACCGGCGAGATCATTTAACGAAAAATTAGATTTTTCGAACATAATTAGTGTAGCTAAATCGGGCGAAAAAAAATTTCGTCCATCAGCCGAAGGCTGTGCGCCATTATCTACATTTTTCTAATGATCGCTTTTTCTCCAATTATTTCATTTCTCTGACTGCCATCAGTTTCAATTTCATCTCTCTTTACCTCGCTCTATTGCCACTGACTCGATGTGAGTAAAAAAAAGATTGATGATTTGGCTCAAGTTGCTGCCCATTCTTGCTTCTATTTTAAGGAAATTCCGGACTTTGGACTTTAGCGTCGAATACTTACACTTCTTCCTTTACGAGTAATCGTTGTTTCTTTTATTTCTTCATTCGAGCTAATGCTCCTTTTAATTCTTACGGTTCTCAGAATATGCTTAAATTTATCGCCTGATCTTATATCATCCGTATTCGTTTTATTATATAATTTTCTTTCCGCTATCCTTAGTGATTTCCCTGCTCTTCATACCGATGACATAATTATCTGAAATCTTATTTTCTTCGAATGCTCTTTCAACATTTCTTGTTAAACCACTTCTTATTGTATTTGTGTTATATCTCGTGTCCCTATCGGTTATTTCTGCTATTACTTCCTCTATATTAACAATTTCCGATCAAATTAAAATTCCCATATCGTTTCTGAGCGGAGGTTTCAGTTAAGTACCCTAATATATAAAAAAGAAGCCAACTTGGATAAAACGGCTTTAGTAGAACAGTTTCGATGACAAAAAGAAAAAAAAGTGTAATCTCAAACCTAAATAGGTCACAGGAAAATTGCATTTCAAAAAGAGAGTTCATTGAATCAGTAAAATGGAGTAGTATATATATAATATATTTTTAGCGAACTGGCAGTGGATAAAATTATCCGGTAAAACTTTAAAGCCCTGTTGTGTTTTTCGTTTTTTGAACAGTACTTGGCAAAAGTAAAAAGCAGGAAAAAAAGAACGGAAAAAGTACACAATTTTAGTTAATTTATTGGACACGACAAATACCTCTATTAATTTTCTACGTTTTTTTTTCCTAGAAACAACAAACTGTAATTATCGCGCGACCCTGTGCCATGCACGCGCTTTCAAAACATTAAAAAAGGCGAATATAAATGCGACTTGTTTGTTAAACACGTTGATAGCGGCTATCTGTTTGCAAAAACCACGGTAACTAGAAAACTCTCTAGAGATTACATGGATAGGTTTTTTCGTGCAACGTCCCTGGGGACAACCAACGCGCTACGACTAGTAGCCTTGTGAGCATTAGGCAGGAGTACAAATATTGCCGTACAAGCGATATTCCACTTTTTTCACAGACGTTTCTGAAAATATATTTCATATCTGTTCTAAATAACTTCGTTTTAAAATTACTTTGCATGAAAAAGCCTATTTGGACGAAATGAAATCTAGTTGCTCGTTATTCGCGGTAAAAATAATTATTAAAAATTGAGGTACTTTTAAATTATTTGTTTTTAACGAGTTTTTTTTTTTTTTTTTTATGGACGAAAGAACAATTAATAGACAAAGTTAGATATTGTTAGGCTTTTTACGTAATTAGAAACTAGCAGATTATCGTGATTAGAAATTATGGTAAACAATTTGGCACGTTCCATTACATCTTCGATTTGTTCATGGATTTAGTTAAATTGAAAAAATGAAACCAACACTGTCATACACTACTTTTAAAATAGGTAATCTCGTTTTAAAATCAGTAACGAATCGCAACCAATAAGTTCGACAAGGATCAGTGGTCCTTCCTCTTTGGAATACTTTGTATTCAAAAGTACGTAAATAAATTGAAAACGTTAATAAAATAATAAATATAATACGCTGGTCGCACGTCTTACAGTCTACAAGAAAAAATACAGCTGACAAATTAAGTTTAACATTTTTACCTAGAAAAATATGATAGTACTATAAAAAAATAAATAAATAAAACCTTTATTAAGACAATTTTTAAACTATAACACAAAATGATTAATGTAAAAAATAATACTAAATATTAAATTTTCTCGGCCCATGGTAAGAAAATGTTTCCTGTAACCTCTCCAATATTTGATTCTGTCTGTTGGTACTCTTTGAAAATTTTTGTTAAATAAAAAATTACTGAAATCATCCCTCCACCTACTTCTTTTCTTCTTCAATAGTGTGTGAGAAACCAGAAAGCACATATCCATCTGTCATCCTTCATTCTTGCTACATGACCGGCCCCCAAGCTTACTTTTGTCTTCTTAATACACTTGAGATTGCGTCTATATTATTTTTTAATTTTTGTTTCATTAGTATCGGTGAATCTTTTTTTCTTAATATTTAGAACGTTCAATTGCATTTTGTGTCACCTTTATTTTATTAATGACTAGCCGGCCCAACCACGCATTACTGTGGTATTATCTGGGGGAAAACAAAGGAAATAAAATAATATATATATATATATATACAAATATTATATTCACTCATTAAGTTATGTTGGTCCACTTGGATGGATGCGATGCAATGCCACAAAAACTTTAAAATTAATAATCATCACATACTGAACATAGATACATTTTTTCTATAATAAACAGTCTTTTATTCAAGCGCTTTCTGATAAACTTTCGGTTTTACTATCCGGAGCAAAAATGAATACATTTTTCAACTAACCCGCTTGTGAACATGCAACATATAATTAGGTGAAAAACACGGGTTTTTGAGATTTAATCCGCATAATTTTCTGCGATTGACTCTGTGCCTTATTAATTGTCATCGAAAAAACGAGAGGAAAACTGCAACTATTTAAAATTAAATGCCAAGTGGTTGGAAATTATACGGAATACTCCTTTTAATTCGCCATTGAGTATTGCCGCTTTAATTATATTTGGCATTAATCTCTTTACAGCCAGTCTGGTTTTATTGCACAATCGTGGCGGATTAATATTGCGGAGAACAATTACGGGTATACCAACTTTGAGTTTTAATATGTGTGGCGGCACACCTGGGAAGTCGAACGAATTTAAAATTCATGGAATTGTGTTCTTTGCACTCAATCTGCTTCGCGTCTCGCTCCCGGTTACTCTTCAGACCCAGCCACACGTTTGGGGGACATAGCTCATTTTTAGCAAAATAAGTAATATAAAGTAGTAATACGTACAATTTAAACGAATAAAAAAGTATTTTTTTTTAAGGCCAGAAATTAATAATTATCTAGAGCTCATATTTATATTGATAATAATCGTCGTTTTACTGCAGCTTTTATATTAAATTTATATTACCATGGTAATACTTTTATTTAAAATATTTTCTTATAAAAAACATACAAACGAACAGACGAGAAGACGTTCTGTTTTATATATTAAATTGTTGGAGTGAAACAGCACCAGGTTTGACCGACGTGTGTTAAAGTGGGTATAATAAATAGCTACGTTTAAACTCTTACGGTAATTGTTCAAAATGAGCCTTTAAATGTATTTTTAAGTGACCAATATTTGTTCGAAGCTTTCCTTATTCTAGTACGATTTTCGAAAGACAATTGCTGACCTAAGTAGCTTAATTTATTACTTCTGTAACCATTACGTTTATTTGTACAATGTCAGCGCTTCGGGTTTTTGTAAATATCTTCGTTTTTCCGATATTTATGGATAGGCCGGCTTTTTTCCCCACATCGTCTAATTCTTTTATCATTGTTTTTAGTTTTTCCGAAAAATTTGACAAGAGAACCGCTATCTAACAACCTCTTTCTTAATATCAAAGGACCAACTCCACATCTGTTAGTATCCTATCTCTAACATATACATAGTTTAAGTTAAATAAGTACCGATGTTTTAAAGAGTCGAAAGTTTTATACATCTCGACTTGGTAGTACTCTATGCATTTCTCAGTGACTCAGTTCATTACATGTAGCTGATCTATTCTAGCGAACGACTTTTTGAAGCCAGCTTGTTTCACAGGTTGCTCGACTCTCACAACAGGTTATATTTTCCACCAGTCTTGAAAAAACAATGTTAGAAATCGTCAAACTTAAACATATCGCAAGATAGTTTTCAATTTTGTGCCGATCCACTTTTTTAAACAGCAATATTCAGAGTAGCACCCTTAGAGGGAATAATGATCGTTTCTAAAATTCTATTTAAGAAGGATCGTTAAGATTCTTATTAATTGTAAGCCTCCCAGTGTTATTCGAAACCCGGACTTTTGTTGCGTCTCAATCCTTTTGCTATCTCCTCAACCTCTTCTTTCGGAAATTCTAGTTCTACCGCAAAGCTCTGCTATCTGTGTCATTGAACAAATTTTTATAATATTCAATTATGAATTTATTTCTTTTCTGTTGTATATTCTTAAAATAAGTTGTCCATCGCGTACCTATACTAAGTTTCCTTTTTTAGCAGTTTTATATTTTTACTTTCTACTAAAATATTATTAATAATTTAATTTTTTTTGTTCAGCTCAGTTTCTCTTATTTCTTAGAACTCTCGACGATAAATTTAATTCAATCTTTTCTTTTAAAGACCCGTTAACCAATTTTTAAAATGTCCACTCTTCTTTTACGTAGTTGACGATTGTCGTTTACTTCACCTATCTGTGGGATACATCCACTATTCCTTCTGGACGTGTTTGTAAAGGTTAACGTTATTGTTTGAGATGAGGCGTTATATAATTCGTCAGTTTCTTGATCTCTACTTCATAACTTTTTTATTAATTACGTTTTCGTTAATGTACATATGAATTCGTCTCTCGTAGTAAAACTAAACAACGTCGAAAAAATTCTAATGACCAGGAAATTGATCCTAAAGCCGAATGAGACCAACCTTCTTGCGTAAAATCGATAGAATTACAATAATTTATACGATAATAATGCAATGCGCAAGCAAAACAAGCTCTTAGAATAACTTTATAACATTTAAAGTCCCATATATGTTATGTATGTATATATATGTATGTAGGTATAAAAGAAAGCAACATAGCTATAACTATTACATATATGTATACATTGTAATACAAAACTAATAATAACATTAAGACATCACGTAAATACAGTCAAGTAACTCGAGATATGTTATTATATTGTCTACAGTGGGACCAGCGTAAATATTGGTGTAGCTTTAACATATTAATTACGATACATACATTACGATACGTACTCGTACACACAGTTGGATGATTGAATAGATTTTAATATAATTGTAAGCGCACACAGCAGCAAAGAATTTTACTTCGCAATAGCTGAAAATGTTTGCTCCATCGATCACGTTCGAACTGAGCGAAGAAAAATAAATAAATGAAATATGCGTGTCTATTAGAAACTTTATTTATATAAAAAAAAAAAAAAAACCAAATTGGTAATGAAATATAATGGAGCGTGCTGATAATGAAACACGATAGGCCGTGATAACAACGGCGTATTTCTAAGCGTGACATAACGCAGTTTGTTGCGCGAGGAAACGTTGAGCTTCTGTGAAGTGACAGCAGTTAAATCACCAGATTGTGTCACAGGGCGAAGCTTGCTACTGCGCATACCGTCTCAGTGACCCCTGCTGCGTATCTCGTGATGAAAACTGTAACATGACATTTGGGTTAATTTTTAATCCGACACACGAAAAATACAAACTGTAAAAAAGTGACACACATAGGGGCACACACACGGTCGCCGTGCCGCGATAGCAAAATTGTCCTAAGAACGATTTTCGGCAATCGTTACGAATTAGAAAAAGAGAATTTTAAGGAAAACAACTTTAACGAGATCGGAGTCAGTCGAGAATGGTTTAGCGAATGCGAAAAAAAGAAAAGAAAAAAAAAAAGGTATTCTCACTTCAAAAAAGGGATAAACGTAATCTTTCCGCCTGTGGCTTAATTTGACTTTTTTCTGATTTCATTTTACTTCATCGTTAACGTGAAATACTGTTTATCCAACAAATGCGTCACTGCGAGTAGTTGACTTGATACGGTGACAATTCTCCATAGCTTAGAGTAAATGGAACTTACTGTTGCCGAACTGAATAAACACGGTTCGCTAGAAGGCGGTTTTGAACAATCTGCTACTTTCAAACAGTCATTAGAGATAACTGCTAATCTAGCTGGAGCAGCCATTATTACGATCCCGTATACTGCATAATAATGTTCGGTCCGCTCTTCTGCCCGTAAATCTCGCAGCTTAATTTAATTACCAGCTACTCCGAACAACCAGAAATATCATGCGGAAAATTAAAAATTTAAATTCTTTTCTCTCTGTCTCAAGTGTCTGGCTTGCAGACTTGATTAAAACGCTGCTTCCTACACGCTATTTCAACTGTAAGCGAACGACAAATGAAGTGTACTTTTCAGCGAACAACATTCTCGTGATCACATCGTCATTAACAAATCTTTTTGAACGCAACTCGGCCTCCCACTAACCTGCTCTCTCTAATTCGCCGTTGCTTAATTACTCTTCCCACGTTAATCGGCTACATGTAAATATCGGGAACAACTTTGTTTTATTAGTATACATATATGCAAAAGGAAACGTTAGAAATGGATTTGATGACACAATGTAAGAGTTCAAAAATTATGATGTGCAAATTGATGAAAATTTTACGAACTTGAAACGTTATAACGAAATAAGCTTAGTGTTTTTATTTATTTTTTTATTTTTATTTTTTTTTTTTTTTGCGAGGCGTACCAACCATGAACATTTTAATGCAGTATGAATGAAATTTTTACAAATTTCAATGTGCGGCAGCGAGATATTCTACCCGAACGAAACATAATTAACTAATCAACTACACCACCATATGGTAGCCTAAATAAAAGTAGCACTTGTTTAGGGTTAATTTAATTTTTTGGATCGCGTCGTTTAGTTTGTAACGGTATCTAAAAAAATTTCCAATTATAGTTAATTACGAGTACATACTTTGACATAGGCATATGTATGTACTTTTTTTTTTTTTTTAAATCTTAACAAGTGCTCCTCCAGTTAGGGCAATAAATTTTAACAATCCGTTAACGTTTCACTTCAGAATGACGCCTTAAGGGGACTTATTTGTTACAACTTTATGAGAAACTCTTGCGAAAGTGTTACTCCGAAGTCGTAGTAAAGGATTAAATGTGTATTCCGACTTTTAAACCTCGAAAAAGCGAGACAAAAATAATCAGCTGAATACACAAATTCCGGATGTAAACTGCCTGCAAGAACTTACTGGTTTTATAATTAATACAAAAATTTCTAAGTATATTTAGATAATTCAGAAATCGAGTAATAGACTAAAAGGCATTAGCTACTCGTAAAAAAAAAAAAAAAAAAAAGGAAAAAAAACACGCCCGTTATGTGTAATAAATAACTACGGATTGCAATATATTTTCTAAACACATTTTTGTCAAATGTCGGTAATTTATGTTGCTACAAAACCGGGGGGGGGGGGGAGAAACGATTTTAATTTCATCAGTTTTTCTTAATTATGATTTAAAATTTACTTTTTTAAATTTTTAAATCAACTTTGTCAATTTTTGACAAAGAAATAATGTGGCGTTTTTTGAAATTAACGCAGCGAGTGTAACATTTCAGAGTATTGCATTATTCATACAATAGAGAAAGTCGAAGATCGTAAATATGAATCGAGTCAGCAAGCGGTGTGAATGCTACGAAAATAGTTAACGAAACAATTTTATTTGCATATCTTTTCTATATAAAAGCTTAATGTAATAACCGATCGTCGAGCTTAAAACATACGATATTCATGGTTCATATTCATATTATCCGTGTACCGATACAACCTTTTTTTTTTTGATTTTGTATCGTTTAACGAGTTTTGTATTAATTTAGCAACGGTACAAATTGTATCTTACTTTTTAAAATGTTCCCTTCTCATTACACGAGAGATAAAACGCGCGCGTTTTAAAGGAAGCAAAAAAGGGAAATGGTTTTTTAACCAAAATGCTTGAACCGGGGAAATTGATATTTTCGACAAGCTGTTTATACCGTGCTATATTTCTACGTTGCTACAAACGGATTTAATCAGTTTTCCGAGTCGATTATTATTTTAGGGCGGCATTTATTTTCAAATTCACCAAATTACTTACTCCAACTAACCCCTTTTTCTAATGTAGGAAAAATTTTAATTGAACTGACCGCAAAGAGCTTTCAGCTTTTTCTAAGGCTGCTCTACATCCTTTTACGTGTAGAACTTGTTTACAAACTCTTAAATCTTCTTCCCCTAGCAAAATGTGACTTTACTCCATTTTCTACATTGCCTCGCCGCCCGTATTCTGCCCCTGGGTCAGCCCCTTTTTTCCGTTAACCGTCAAACTTTTCGGCGGTAGCTGGACAAATTCTTCGCTACAGCGTCGCTAGTGTCTCGATATATTTTCTCATATTGAATTCTTTTTAATAAAAAGCTCGAAGCACGCTTGCTTAGCTTTCCGGAAACCAAGCTCGCAACTCCTTTTCCGATCGAATTCCGGCTCCGATTAAAAACGATTTATTTTATAATAAATATATTTTAAACCTCGTAAATAACTTTTCCCATCTAGCAACTATACCAATTCAGATAATGGGATTGCTTCTTTTTGACGGTACCACCCGACCGAGAAATGTTATGGCTAGCTAGCTTTAATAATTCAACGCAATCATCTTTAGGCGGCGCCTGCCTATGATTATTTCGGAAAAAAGTATACCTTTCTTTTACTTCCTACGTGACGTTATGATACCATCTACGGTTTTCCATATACTTTTTGAAATAAACTTACATTCGATCGGAAAGTTATCGGGTAGCTACTTTTTACGACTAATGCAAATAATTCTCGCGATTTATATAGGCGCATACTAGGGGTCTCCTGCAATTGGGTGTCGTAGCAGAAATTCCGAATTTTTTTTTTTCGATTTTTCTGCTGTTTCGCACTAGTGCCCATAGTTGACGAGCCCAAAAATAAACAAAAAACAAACAAGAAAACAAGAAAAAAGATTACTTCTGATAATTTTTCGTTTTCATACAGAAAAAAAAATAAATAAAAATAAACTAAAATAGCTAATACATCTACCGACTTTTCTTTTACGTCAGGTGAGATTACAAAAGATATTTTCTATCCCGATATATAATAGCAAAGCATAATTTTTTGTAAATTTTGAACTTTTTTTTTTTTTTCTAATTTTTATCTTGTGATGCACTGCAGGATGGTTAAAATTTTCAAATTCATCACCAGTGCCAGTTCAACTGTTACAATATTTCTTTCCATTTCGCCATTAGCCCTTCTGCTTCACCATTTACGTTTGTGCCTACACTATTTTTTTGCTTATTTTAAACTCGCCTTCAACATCAGTCCTAATCTTGTGTTGGGCCTTTCACTCTTAAATTGAAATAATAAAAATCTGGTTATCCCGTCCACTCCTCGTCGTATCTTTGACACGTTTTTCTACGAGTAACGCATTAAACAAACCGCTGAGGAGAAAAAAAAAACAACAATTATTCACAACTGTTGTTCGCGCTTACATTCTTCAACGCCTAAATCTGTATTGAAAATCCGTTAAGATACCTTTCCTTACTCATACATTTCGAATAAATTCTCGATAAACAATATACGTTTTACCCGGGGTTACGAAACATTTTGATAAACTTCAGTTTCTGAATTTCTATACTACCGACGTACCGCCACAATGTGAAACCGTATTACAAAAATACCTCTGCCGAATTATCGAATTTTTCGTTGTTTATCGCTCTTTTGATGTTAAAAAATTTGAACGCCTTTTTGTCTGGAAAAATTTAGAATGACCCTAAGGACAAACGCTTTACAGTAAATAAACGAAAATAACGAATGAAAACATTTCACAGTCCTGAGAGTGTAAATATGCGCGGGGAACGGGGTGAAACACGGAACTGAGTGACAAAAAGGAAAAAGATGGAAATGTCAAAGAAATCTTAGTTTCAAAGGTTAGTCGGCGAGGTCGGTATTCAAGTTTGCAGCGTATCATCCGAAAATTAGCGGCAGAAAAGATCGTTTGAATGCTATCGCGTTAGAAAAAGGCTAGAATCATTTCAGTTACAGTTCGTTATTACGATCGTGCGCCGCTAGATAGCGTCTATTTTTACGCAATACCAGTTTCGAAAATAAAAGGGAATACAAGTTCGATTTCTAAGTCTTATCGTCTACCGCTTATCGAAGAGAACGACCAAATAAGAGTGTAACCTTTTTTTTTTTTTTTTTTTTTTTCGGGGACATAAATGCGTAATTTCAAGGGGCGGTCTTCGATTCGAGGGACGAAAGAAAATAGTCACACACTAACCGACAAAAAATTCAGCATCTGCGAGATAAATTCCATTAAAGCTAGATTTTGGCTAAAAGAATTTTTTGTCGTAATTTTTTTTTATTTTTTATTTGATTGTCAATATTAGTTCAACAAGTGGTAAGAAGGACAGAATAAATTTAAATTCTTAAACGAAGGATAAGAAGGAAATGAAAAAAATACAAGAAGCGCCCATTGGGGGGGGGATCAAGTTTTATTAGAAAAGAGTAGAAGAACGATTGCTCAGCAGAAGAGACCGAACATTCAAATAAAACACGATATCAGGGTCATAAAGAAAGTAATTAGGAGGGGATTGAAAAGGACAGAATGAAGTAGATGCAGATGAAAACCGAAAAAATGATACAGGAAGGCGATTGTGATTAAAACGAAGAGGTGATAAATGGAGCTGAGATTGTGAGGTGTTTAGAGAAGTTCAAGTATCTAGAAAATCATGAAGAAATGGCTGACCAGAAAAAGGGGTGAAAACTCAGAAAATGAAGAAGAATAGGAGTCAAGCCGTAGTCTGGAGTGAACCATTTAAGGAAAGAAGAGCAATATTACGAGCTCAAAATGTGCCACTGGAAATGGAAGAACGAACTTTTCTTTACCGTTCTGTTCTAAATCTGATTCAAGAAATGTTGCCAGAATTGATTTTCCGGATACTTTAGGTTCCCTTACGCACGCTCTATCTGTACTGACGGTTTTAAATAACCAGATGGGGAGTTGGTTCTGTCTTTTTCCTGTCTTACCTTCAATTCGATTCTGGGCTTTTTTAAACTTCCCTCCTTTTGCTCAATTTTCTGTGCGGAATCTCTCGCTGTTCTATTTTCTTTATTTCCTCATCATGAGTTTTCCATAAAGCGCTCGTGATCTCGGATTCCAAAAGTGCTTTACAGGCTAATCTAACCTTTCTTCTACCTCTTCCGATTATGTAGTACCACATGATCTTTTCCTCCTTTACTCAATCGAGATCGTTCTTCTACGTGGATTTTCGGTGATTCAACCAATGAAGACAATGAGATGGCGGGGAAAAGTTTATACTGTCCAACGTCTTCCGTTAACTACCGTTTGAGTATGATTCTTGATTGTACAGATTTTCAATAATTTCCTTTCGGAGCCTCGAGGTTAACAATGCTTTTAGACGGTGCTTCCTGTTCCTTTATTTACCTCTCAACTTTGGCAATCCAGAATGATTTCGAAATTAATTTGTTGAAATCTACTTTGCGAAACGCAAAAAAAAGAAGTTTCAAATTTTTCCTAATAATTAAAATTATCGATAAAGGAATAAATTTCGGATTACACTATTATCTGCAGATTATTGAGACAAATGTTTTTACTTTTTTTCTCCTCCTTGTAACGCTCATGTACCACTATTTAATAACTGTCACGGACATTACAGCACATGGGCCAGGGTGAGGACCCTAATTCATATCTTACCTTGTAGACTATTAATTCTAAGAAACCTTAGTGTGGAGATTTTAAACGCGTTAGGTCTCATTTGAGAGGATAGTTGAAAGCGTAACACTGGCGAACGCAGAGCGATGGAACGCCGCACATTGTTGCAATAGGTATTCCACGGAAGGGTGTAGGAAGGACCAGAACAGAAAGAACATGAGGAGTGCCTTCAAGTACATAGCTTTGTGAGATCGCCGTATATCCAACCCGCAAAGTAAAGATGAGGAAACCATGGATCGGCTATAGATTTTATACTTTTCATAAAGGATGGTTTCCCCTTTGGCACTGGCTAGTCTACTGAGCCATCATTCGTTCTTAGAAATATAACTCTGCTGGGGCTGCTAATAATAACATTGCTGCGCGGAGTATAGACTTGGATGCAAAGTAGGCTCGCTCGTTTCCTTCGATTTCCATATTACTCGGCATCCATAAAAGCGTTACCTGATTTCTTGCATGATGGAGCAGCTTGAACACGTAATTAAATTTCAGGGCCAGGTTATCCATGTTGTTCTGTGGGGAAATCGAGTTTAGAGATGCCCAAGAATCAGTTAGAAAAAGTAGTACACTTTTAATCGCGTACATTTTGCCTGTACACAAGGCTTATAGCTACTGCGTATGGAGTACAGTTCTGCTTCCTGTACGGAACATAAAACTGTTTAGACGAAACGAAATGATTTCACTGATAAAACGCAACGAAAGCTTTTCTAAACGACATTCATTCTCCCAATATCATTTTCGATTTTTCCCTTTTTATATGCCCTTTAAAAATAATAATAAAGCCAACCTCGAAAAAGTTCTCCTTCGATCAGTTTTTAAAGCATCGGCCGCGGTTTAAAAACTCGCAGTTAAAAAAATTTTCACTTTTTTTTTTTAATTAACCTTTTTCTCCATTTGCGCACTTAAAATAACGAACTCGTAATTAATCATTCAATCGGTAGTTTCATGAAGGTATAAATTTCTGCAGCTTCGAAATTCGTAGGAAAATATTAAACTCTATTTTTTTAGGATCGCCAGCCGAAGGCATCACCCGGCATTAAATTATGTTAGTGAAAGAGAAACAAATTAGAATTGAATAATACTAGAGATAGAAGCAATGAAAGACGCTGTGACCGGAATGATCGCCGGGGATAGGAGAGAAAGAATAAATGAAGCACTG
The DNA here is from genome assembly GCA_039619475.1 of Icerya purchasi. NCBI lineage: Eukaryota > Metazoa > Arthropoda > Insecta > Hemiptera > Monophlebidae > Icerya > Icerya purchasi. Next base: position 91,453,526 of record CM077116.1, on the reverse strand, counting down.
TACGAAGTAGGTAAACTAAGATTCAGGAGCTGTCTATAGAAGTGAAAGCGTTCCATAGATATAGACGCGTATTCGAAGAAGATTGTGATTTATATCGCAAAGTAAACCAGAATAATCATCCGGATGGAAAGAACAGAATGGAAAAGAAGACATAGAAACACGAGAAAAAGGGATGCAGGAAGTCGACTATGGTCAAGGCGAAGCCTGCAGGTAGAATAAGAAAGCGCGAAAGATGAGGGAAATCATAGTACCACGGATAAGGAGGAGGACGAGTTTGAATATTTATATAAAAGGATTCAGCATTAGAGAATAAAAAAGGATAAATATCGTGTCTCACCGTCTACGATGACAATTGCTGGAAAGCACGTTATCGAGCTAATATGAATCAGCCAATTCATTTCTCTCAATGCCAAACTGAAACTATCAGAAATATAATCAGAGCCATTTACGGAACTGATGTATTGGATAGCACGAAGAATAGTTGTAGACTCCGCAGGATAATATACGAAGCAGACGGAAGGCAGTTTATAAAATTCAAAATAGTATCAGCTGATCCTGTACCGTTGTCCTGTAGCCTTCGGTAAAGATAACACACAGTATGGAAAGAAAATAAGGATTAAACGACAGAGTTATATTCCTGTCGGACTCTACATGAGCCGGCGTGTTCTTGTGAAAGGCGGATAGAAAAAGTATATCCTAGGTGGATGCGGAAAATTTGAATAATTAAACGTGAAGTAGAGGAGAAAAATGTAATGAGCGAATTGATTAAGCCGTTTAGGAATTTTCTTAGGTTAAGAAAAATTAAATCGGTACCGTACAGAACTACATTGTGACGTGGATATATGTTTCTCTGATGGCGCGTAAAATGTAATGTGACTATATTGTTCCAGTAAAAACATGAATTGAAACTGTTGAACACGAACATAGAATGAAACGTTTACACAATGGTGTAAATATAAATAAGGATAACACTTTGCGTGACGTATGATATCCATGTCGAAAGTGTATTTGAGCCAGATGTTTATCACCGGCTCTACCAATATATAGACATAAACATACATACATGCGTACAAACCTGTGTATTGTACATGTATACAATACGATAGTAATGGACGTTTATCAGCGCCCGTATATTTTTGACGTAGCTTGAAGTTTAATTTGTTCACGAATTTCGGAGCCGTAAAAATTCTCAATTGCGATATAAATATGGCAACATATCCAGAACACGCGACGGAAAGTAGAATTTTGTAGATTAAAATTATTCGTACGGCATAACAACCGATTCTTAATTGTCGGTTATTAATTAACGCGCTATTTAAAAATTCGTTAATGTAGCAATTTTCAGAAAACATAAAAAATTAATAATTTCAAAGGGAAGGGTTTTTTGATTTGCGAAAGGGTTGGTTAATTCCTGACGAAACGATTTTTCAACCTGTCCACGCATTTTCCACGCAACACCGTCTATCAGACGGTTCAAATTTTTCTTTTACACCCAACCAACCACCGGTTACATCCTCAGCTTACAGTTCGTTCCGTTTTCCTCTTTCTGAATATTTAAAAACACGAAGCTATTCCCGTTTTTATTACGCGATGGTGGACAGCTGAAAAAATTCTAAAAATTAAAATGTTTCAAAATGAACGGTGAATTTTTGAACACACTAACGGCCAACATCTGCTGCGCTTTGCTCATTTTCGCAAACATAAAACCGCTCTATCAGCGGCCGAATGTATTTTTCTGTGGAAAGAGCGATTTTCGAACTGATTGCATTTCATTTCATTACCGAAATACGTGTATCGTTGTCCGAGAATTCTAAGGCAATTCGCCTCTCCAGTGTACTTTGCACATTTTCATTTCGCCCTGATAAATTTAACGACTAGCCTAATGTCCGTAGTGAACACGCGAGAGAGAATGACGTCGCTTCAACCTTAATAACGTCACTGCGCTATGCGTTGACCAAAGTTTTATGTATGACAACTAATAACCGCGGTAGGGATCACTTTGTGACGTCACGCACGAAAAACAACTAAAGCGGTACTTCGAGAAATACAATTATCCTCATTCAAGTTCTATTTCCTTCGTTTCTTTGTTGTCACGCGTCAGGGGTTAACTTGCTTTTCTGTTACTTTCTGGTGAAATCCGGCTTATTTCTATGTAAACAGAAGTGACGCGTGATTCACTTTTCTCTTTTTCTTTTTTTCCCCGTGCTGTAAAAATAATTAGGGGATATCTTTATATTATATTTATTCCGAACTGTTGTTTTTACAAGTAAAATTGAAGACAGTGTTCAAAAATGCGTAGCTAAACACACGAATATACCTAAGGCATATATGTATCTAACGTTTTTTCCCCTCAAACTGGAATTCTTAGTTGGCCCATTACGTCAGTACCAACACCGTTATTGTTAATATTAAATTATTGATATTATTCGTATTATCGGTAAAATTTAAAATTTCCATTACCCTAATTCAAATAACGAGTAAAGTTTTAATGCGATATTATCTTTGTTGCAGTATTATAGCTGGTTTGAACAATATAACCGACGTCTTTTCGAACAGTTCGTTCATTCAAACTCCTATTCACAGTTCGCTGATTTAAAAAACCTAATTTAGTAAACTCAAAATTTACCTAACACAATAGAGACCAAATTACAGGCGGTATGTAGCCATCTATAAATAATAATAACAACAATAATAATAATAATAATAATAATAATAATAATAATAACGAGAATCGAATGAAATATCTTTTAAATGCATTAAAATAAAAAACTGGAAATGTAGAAATACATAATTACGACACATTATTCGAATGAAAATGTGAGGCTTTTAAATGCCTTGAAAATAAAAAACATTTAAAAAAGCTTAATATATTTTGTAATTTTATCCCATACGTTTAAGTTATGTGTGCTTTTAGTTTTGCGATTTATTTAATTATCATTATTGTTGTAAAAGCGCCGTAGCCATATGAACTAGACCATTATACGATATGAACCGCTCACATGAAGCAAGTCCCCAAGCGATGTAATTCTGTTTTTGTGACATGAAAGATTGCGCCTGACATCACTAAATCGCAGTGGGCTCGAAATAACGTCAGCCGGAAGATTACTGTACTTTTGGAAAAAGAAAGAATAAAAATAATCGAAACAAATTATCAAGGTATAACTAAGCACAAAAACCTAACTGAACTAACCTCATCCGATAACTGTGTTCCGTCAGATGAAATAAGCGCAGAGCTATATCAATCTTCGCCTTACTCTGTACCGGGGATGTTGCGGATATCCGTAATTGCGGAACTTCTTTATTGATTTTGACCTCTGTACCACATCCGCATCGGTAATAATCAACTCGGAGTTTTTGAAGGTGCGGATGTTGAACATGCCACATGCCACATGCCACATGCCACATGTCACATGTTACGGCGAGAAATTGTGGACAGGGTCTACCAGTGTGTAGCATGTGCTATCGGATTTCGCTAATTAACCAATAGGAAATTAACTAATATTGAACAAGCTATCAACGGTTTGATTTGTTTATTGGATATCAGTCAAAACGTGTTTAGATGCACTTATTGTACCGACGACTTTTTTATTTACTTCGTTATTATTATTTGAGTATTTTGCCGCGGATAACTTATTGTGATAATTTGTAAGTGAGAAAGCTTAACATCTGCACATGCGCAGATGTCGAAAAATCTGCATCCGCAACATACCTGCTCCGTACTGGTGCAACAACACAGTTTTACGATCGCGCGATACTACCATGAGCCTGTATATATCTTAACTACTTCTTTGACCTTTTGAAGCAGTACCGCCGATGCTAAATTATTTCGCTAAGTAATTCACCAGTGAGTACGAATGAAAGATTTTACCGATTACGCACCGAGTAAGCTAATCCAAACGGAATGGCTCCAGATGATTAAAGTACGAATTTGTCGTCCGGCAAAGAAATTACCGAGAGAAAAAAGTCGGAACTTGAACTGCGATAGGCACACCGATGACATGTTTCATCGACGGCGTTTGTGTTCAATATGACGACACAATGACTGTAAAGACTGTCAGCGAAAAAGTATTGAAAAGAGCGAAATGAAAGGCGAGCGTGAGTTTGTCGGCAAAGGCCTTCTGGCAAATTCAATAATCAACGGTGATTTTATGCAAACAGAACCTTTGCGAATGTGACGCGTTCGACAGGAGGCAGTTGTAACGTCAGAGCGGCGACGACGGCACCTATGTGCCGCTATTATTATGTAAATTTGGAATTTTTAAAGGCGGTCGCGGCGAAAAACGTTTTCTCGGTCTCTTTTTGAATGTACCGAAAAATACGTTTCTGCCGAATAATTACAGCGCCGCTGAATAAATTTGCATAGCGTAATAAGTTTTCGGTCAAGGCAGACAGAACGAGGAACCGTTGTCGGAAAAGCGGGTGCGGTCGGTCGACTTTACCTGTGCATAATGTCTACCTGCTTGTTAACTTGATTATTTCTCTGCACCTGAATGCAGTTCAATCAACCGCGCTTCAATACACAGTCTTCCCGAACCGGGATTATGCAAATATTATAATATTTAATTTGAACTTTTTTCCTACCCCTCGCCTGCCGCCTCATTTTAAAACTTAATTGCGTCCGGAATATCAGGGGCCTCGTCCGTCTCTCGCCGATTTCTGTGTGCATTTCTCCTCGATAAGAATAATTAATGTAACGATTAATAATTAATTAATAATGATTAATACGCATATTATTAATTCGCACTTGACTATATTTGTTTACAGTTAAAATTTTTACACCATCGCGCACGCATGAATGAAAAATTCCGTAATGTTTTTCGGGAAATTAATATTCTTAATGTTTTTCGGGAAATTAATATTCTTAATGTTTTTCGGGAAATTAATATTCTTCCAATCTAGTAGCAATTAGCTGAATAATTTTATGGCAGGGCGGGGAGGGGGGCTAACGTCGATGAAAACCGTTTAATACGGAGGAAAATATCGTATCCGCTGAAGGAATTCTTCCACCGAGAACCGATTCGCCGTGTTGTGCACGGGTCGTAGCTAACAACGGCCTTTCGCAGATTGAACTCAATTCGAAATGCCTTTCCGAGAATCGTACGTTCGAAGAGACGACATTTGAGGGCGTATTATATAGAGCTCGAAGTTGCACGAATGAAGTCGGCGAAAACTTTTTTACGCGATTTAATTCGAAATGAAATTTTATCACGAGTGAAAAGATCTCGCGGGAAAGCTTTTACTCGTGATTGGGAAAATCTCCGTACGCTGATGCGACAGAAATCTCACAAACGACTAGCCGGAAAATGAAGAAAAAACCAACACAAAAATGATGTGCCGCCCCGAGATAGCCGATATTAACGGAACGAACTAAAGGCGATTTCACTCTCGAATATTTTAGGAACTATGCCGAAACAAGAAGATGATGTTTGTGTATGAAAAAAAAAAAAAAAACCGTAACATTTCTCGAGTTGCGGGGAAACTTTTTGCCTAAGAATGAACGACTTTTTAAGACCGTACGATGATAAAATAACTGCGAAACTTATTAGCGGGGCCGGCAGATGTGGAAATCAGACGCCTCGAAACTCGGATTTTAAAGGAAATCTAATCGCGGAAGATAAGGAAAATTTTAAATCGAGAAACGAATTAATTAAAAAGTAGAAGAAATCAGATATCTCGGACTTTGCGAAAAGGGACAGATCATATTGAAATTTTTCTACGCCGAGAAGTAAAGTTGAAATCGGACTAGGTAATGCGAAATCTACGGAATCCAGCAAGGAAAAGGATACCCGAAATCACGAGTGGAGGAATAATTGAAGGAAAACGGTTACGGATAGTATCATCAAGTATCATCGATGATTTGTAGAATAGCGTGCGCTGAATTATACCGTAGAGCAGAGACTAAGAACGAGAAGTGATGTATAATTTCCTACGATTATTTTCAGCTCGTTATTTACCGGCACGCATACCGTACGCACAAAACTTTCTTTTACACGCATATTATGTAATCTATAGAAATGTGATATACCTTTAACAGTTCACATCGAATAAGGAAGGTGTTTTCCTTAGCTCGTACTCTATTTCCCGCTTTTCTATTAATAAATCTGTATTAGAATCTTCAACTACTGTTTAAGTAATCAATATAGAGTACGTAGGGCATTTCAAAGTATTGCACACGACGTTCTTACGCAGTCTGTATGTATTTAGAAGGGGTGAAGAGACAGAAGGGATGTATACTATAAAGTTTTGTCAACACGGCAGTGTGCACTGCGATTGGGTTCGAGTGATTTGTGCGTGCGTACAAACATGTTTTTTTAATGATGGAAGACCGCTCGGGTCGCGTTACAAATTTGGAAAAGCGATCATATATGGAAATCGAAACTTTCCGTGGTCGTACGCCCCCACAGAAATTCATTCTGCACTTGAAGAAGTGTGTGGCCGTGACACACCATGGACTGTACCAGTATTTTCCGCTAGGCAAACATATTTAAAAAAGGCTGCATGTCGGTTGACGATGCGTAACTGGTCGTCCAAGAACTTTGCGTGATTACACAAACATCGCTATAATGGTAAAAATTAATCGATAAAGATAGCCGTATGATGTGCGAAAAGATAGGTCATACAGCTGGTATCGAAAACCTGTCAGGCACCAGCACTAAAAATCAGAAAATTGCGTCCGTCGCTACTTGATCGCGGCGTTCTCATCTTGCACGCTAATGTGATGAAATTCGAGCAATTTTTGTGGAATACGGCTAGGAATTGTTACCACATCTACCCTATTCGCCGCTTGTAATCGATGCGAGGAATCCGTTTTCCGGATTTAGAGGTCTTAAATAGTGCTGCGACTAGACGGATTCGTGAACTAAACTTTAAAGGCTTCCTGGACGGCATCCAGAACCTTCCCCGACGCTGGGAACGTATTATTAAGCAGTAGGGTGATTATATTGAAAAATTATAATATTTCAATATCCTTGTCAATTAAATTTTTTTTTTATATGGACACGTGCGCATTACTTTTGAAATGCCTTACAAAATGTGTATAGAATAATTAACTGATATATACTATTTATATATGTAAATATTATTTACTCAACCGGATCGTACGAATTTTATCGCTTAAGACGTCTAAAATCTGATAATGTGTCGAGCAGCTGGATCGCTTCAACATTCGCATGTTGATGGAGTCAGTTTTCGTGTTTGATAGGCAAAGTTACAAATTACTCCTAGTCTACCCACTTCAGATTCTAGTCTGCATGCAGATCCTCGTTTCTTTGATACCATACTGCATTGATAATTGCACGAGTAATTTTGCTTTTGCTACGTTGAATGACTATTCGGTTAAAGCAGGTTTTGCACATCCTCAAAGTTCGAACCTACAGGTCCAGATGGGTTTGAAAATTGACACTGGTAAAGTAGAGTCGTTTACTGTGAGATCCGGCTGTGAATTTCTTCTTAACGACCGCCGCCACATTAGACGGACTTTAAGTTGCTTGAAAATTACGATAAATTAAAAAAAAAAAAAAAAGATGAAAAGTGAAAAACAAATACATATAAATATATATATATATATATATATATATGTGTGTGTGTATATATAGCGGTGTACTCGCGCACATGTTTTACAAGGAAATACTCTGGAATAAAATTTATCACAGCGAGTCGCTTCGAGATTATGGGACTTTCAGCAGTGTTTCCGAGACATTTTCGAGAACTTAATGCCGGTTAGTGGTATTTTAGGAATTATAAAGACGATTTTTGGCGAGGCTACGAAATTTCACCTCCTACATAAACAAGAAGAGAATTCGGTTTTCACATTAAAACTTTTCCAGAGAGCTAGTCCGAAAATTTCTCGAAAAACGGATGAAAAATATTCAAAGCCGTCTGCCATACTTTGCATTTTAATTTCGCGCCTTTGCAGTTAAAATTTTTAAAAAATTTCGGTCTTGCATTCTTTTCCTTTTTCCTCTATCCTGCGCAATTACATACGCACCCTACGTGAATTATTGGTGTTCAATCGATGCAGTTAAATCATTTCACCGATTTATTAAGCATTAATAATCTGTATAATGCAATTAATGGGGCTAATAACGGAAAAGAAATGTTACGAAATAAGTAAAGTAAACAAAGTCCCATATATCCTTTATATGGGGTAACATGGATTGTGAAGTTAAGCTTTCTATAATGGAACTAAGCCTAATGGATCTGATGAGAATACTGGGGCCAGTTCCTTTTTCTCGGCCTCCTTTACTCTCCCAGATTTCTCTGGTACCTAATTCTATTTCAGGCTGGGTAAACCTGGGAGCGATTCGGATACGAAATAATATATTTCTTTTTATAACCGAGGTTAACCCGGGGGGGGGGGGGGATTAAGACTCGACGCCTAATTTCACGAATATGAAACAACCTATTTGCGGACTCGCGTTATTTCTGGAATTTATGGACCAAATTCAAGTATCTTGACGTTATTTGCAAAAAACAAGCTAAGGGAAAATCAAATGTGGTTAAAGAGGACTCAAGGCACGAATGCTTTAAAAGAATTTGTGCTCATTTTAGCCATCCACAAGTAATGCACGAATACAGAAAGCGCCCTACAACAGTTTTCTCGAGCACTGCGGCAATTACCGATCACTTTTCGGATTAGTGACGAGAAGCAGTTATACTTACTAGTGAAGGACTGCGAATTTTTTATTTACACTGAAATAGTTACAAAATAATTTATCTATTTATTTCAGGCACGCTGTCAATCCGACAACTTGGAAGATTAAAAGCACGCAGGATTTAAGTAAGGGAATTATCAATCGAGGGAGAAAGGAAAGAATGGCAGCGTCTGGACAGAGCCAAGATTTGTGAGTACAAATGAGAACGTTCGTCCAAACAAGAACCGAGCATTCGTAGAAAAATGATTTACGTCACATGTAGGATATCAATATTGGCAAAGGAGAGAGGGAAAAAAGAGAGTGATTAGGTCTGATTAGGGAAACAATAGTGGTAGTAGTAGTGGAATGGCGACTGTTAGGAATGCATAGAAATCAAGACTGAGGACCGTAGGTTGTATGAGGATGAGAAGCACGATTAGAAAACAAAGAAGGATAATATATGTCCGACCAAATTCCGGAATGATCGGTTGAGTATAGCGTAATTAAGTCCGAGGTTGGGAAGTTGTTGCAAAAAGGACCATCGAGAACGGTCGACCGAGCTAGAAATTCTGCAGTATCATAGAACCGCGCATTTTACATTTTCATTATATCACCACTGTGGAGTGCGGTGTGAGCGGCCAAACGATTTGTTAACTTTATATTCATGAGTAAAGCGGTCAGTTTCATAGACCGTTGGTAACACATAATTAAGCTTTTCATAGTACACCAAAGGTCCAATCCGAGAACAACATTTTCAGTTCGCTGCCTCCTGTACGTCCTTTGAGCAGCTCTAGTAAATTAACAGAAATTCAGTGTGAACAATCCAAGGAAGCGATATCGAGAATATTATATAACTTTTCCCCCTCAACGTTCTGGATTCAGCCTAGATCATCCTCGTCCTGTTTCAAAGTAGATTTAACTTTTAGTGTTAGTGAATTTTTAATCCCCCCCCCCCCACACACACACAAATTAATGTCATATTTAAAGCGAATCTAAAAAACGCCCGTAAAATTAGTAATTAATTTTCTTGCAAAATATAAATCGGCGGTTTTCGATACTTTTTCTGTTGATGTATCGCTCGAATCCAAGTGCTAATTGCACATTTATTTAGTGTTTGTTATCTGAATAAAAATTTGTGAAAAAATCAGTCGATCTCAGCAATAATAAGAGATTCGTTATGAACACAAAGGTGATCTGTAAAAAATTGTTGTATTTAAAAAAAATGAAAAATAAATTTAATAATAGTGAAAACCAACTGAAATTAAAGGCAAATTTAAAAAAAAAAAGCAAAATCAATCTGGATTTTGGATTCAAAGTAATTCAGTAGTTTAAAGTTTTTTTTTTTTGGTTTTTTTATTAGTTTACACAAAAAATTTTCTTGTCACATCCACAAGAATCGTAGATTCATCTTTCTGTTTACTCGAAAACCGAGGTTTTAAAAAAATTATACAATCTCCGAGCATTAATTGCGCGCCTGGCCACTTGCTATATGTAAAATTACAGAAAATAAAATGTTTTTTTACAAAAAATAAATACCGACTTTAAGGTTTATTATAAAAATTTTAAAAAATGCACTAAAAAGTAAAAAATAATTACTCCCGATAAAAAATATATATCAGAGTGATATAACTTAAGATGATATTAGCGTAATTCTTATACAACATTAATACTAATTAGAGTTGGCGTTAAATTCATGTTACTATATCTAGGAACAATTTATTGAACATTTAATGCAGTTTTTTAAATTATCATTTTAATATGAATTTGATCCCGACTCTAATAAGTATTAATGTTGTATAAGAATTACGCTAATATCATCTTAGGTTATATCACTCTGATATGTATTTTTTATTGGGAGTAATTATTTTTTACTTTTTAGTGCATTTTTATAAAATTTTTATAATAAACCTTGAAGTCGGTATTTATTTTTTGTAAAAAAGCATTTTATTTTTTTACTTTTTAGTGCATTTTTATTCAATTAAATTAAAACATTTTAATAAGAACAGATATTTCCACGGTGTAAAAACATCAAAAGCTACATTTCCATGATAATTTGGCAATTTATAGTATTTCAAGTCAATAAATCTAACCCGACGGTGAAAACAATCATGAATGAAAAGCATCCAAAAAGCTTCAATCTTCCGCATTATTAAGGATAACTCAAAAACTATCGGTCAGATCTTGATCAAATTTAAATGGGACCACATGACAAACACCACCTTTCAAATAAAAGAAGAATCATCAAAATCGGTTCACTTAGAAGAAAGTTCTGAAGTAACACACATAAAAAAATAAATAAATAAAAAGAAAAAGTCGAATTGAATACCTCCTCCTTTTTTGAAGTCGGTTAAAAAGATGTTAAAATGGTATTCAAAATGTATAAACTATTTCGTTCGATTCTAAAATCTATAGATTCTTTGTCATAGTACAGTCCTCGTGCAATCTGATTTTGATAAAAAATATTATCCATCGATCTATTTGGTTAGATCAAATTTCTGCATTTAAAAAAAGAATAGCATTCGTATGAAATTTACTCATGAAGTGTGAGCATTTATTAACTTACGGGATAGTTTTTTAAAAAATGTTATTTCGTCCAGGATTTACAAAGCGTTTTCATTTTTTAGTTGTAAGCGAAGTCGTATATAATTATTATCATCTGAGGCGAATGATACATTTTACATATCGCTCATTAAGTACAACAACGTTATAACTCAAAAAACGTCATTTCGCAGAAAACGCAAATTAACATTTACTATAATTCGAACGGTATTCCAAGAGCAATGCTTATTTTGTCGAGTTCCTTATTTACAAATATGGCGTTCTGACCTCTAATTGTACTCATAAAATGCATTCCAACTATACACATAACTCAAATTCGCTATTTTTTGAGTTATGACGTTATTGCATTTAATGAACGATATGATACTATTGTTTTAGAAATAAATCAGACGTAGATGTTAATTCGAGTAAACGAAATATACGAATTTTGGGTTTTTTTCATTTTTAAAAAACTCAATTTAATTTCCATTGATTAACATCGTTTATTAAATAAAAAATAAAAGACGATACAATTCGATATGATGGAAGATTTATTAACGATGTTTAGTCACTTTATATCTTTACCTGATTTACCAAATTGGATTAACTTCTTTAACAATAATCCGGGTGCAATTACACAGTGCTAGTGGTTAGAGCGCAGATATATATTTTCGAAATATACGTATTTGAAATTATTAATATTAAATAACAGCTATACTTAAAATAAAACAGTGTAAATCATTGATGTTAATGTTGACGTGATTAACTGGTTGACTTAGAAAAACCGTTATTTTTTATTTTACTTTGACCATCTTTTTTTTTCTTTTTTTGTTTTGTTTTATTTTATTGTTGGCAAATGACTAAATATTTCTTCAGAACTGTTTATCTGGTAAGTGTCATTATGTTTGTTTCTATTTTCATTTTCTTTACGTATACCGTTATGGCGCTTACCGAATTACGCAAAATAAACACCTTTTCGACTTGTTAAATCTAATTATAAATTTCCTTTTCCCATTTGTTATAAATAAAACTGCAATGGGAACGGGAGCGAATAAGGGACCGGGACCAGGAACGGAAACGGAACTAGTTTTTTTATTTTAACATGTTTTAAGAAGAAGAAACAAAAAAAAAAACGTTTCTATGTTTAATTTTTTCGGTCCGACCTTCGCGCCCTTTTACCAGTATTGATCGAAAAGAGGTGACAAATGCAGATTTCGGACATCTGACAATAGGTAAGAGTTCAAGGGGATAAAAAAAATGTGCGGTATTGGTAAACAATCACTGGGAACGGTATTCTTCTCGTGGCCGCTTTTAAAGTTCTGTTCTTAATATTTTGTCAGAAAAAGAATTATTAGCAAGCTAGGGTTTTGCGATTGAAACAGATTTCGAACAAACCATTCTTTCCAATGACCGCCTTCAGAATGAAGCTATTTCCCATAAATTGTTGCAAGTGAAGAGTGATATCATAGAAAAACGATAATTTCCCATTTTGCTGAATTGCCGAAAAAGGGAAAAAGCACTTGGCCGTTATTTCGGAATAGATTTAGTAGTATCAATGGTTTTACAATTTCGCGAAATAATCGTTTTCGGTAATTATTTTAGCTTTAAATATACATAGTAGGGCTTTTTTCTTTGAACATGGAATTATTAAAATCTTGAGAAGAAAATACGACAATTATTGAAGATCAGCTATTATTGTGAAGAAATTCTTCAAATGGAAATCTCCAAACCGCCACTGCCATAGAAATATCACGTTTTTTTTTTTTATGCGCGCTGTAATTTCAGTCCAGTTTTAATTACACCGAATTAGGTTAATTTATTTCGGATACGTAATGTATTTCCTTTGTTTTTAAGTGATTGTGCATGTTGCGTTATAATGAGTGCAAAGAAATATTTTTGCCCATTTTCAGTTCAATTAACGATTTTTTTTTAATTTTTTTTTTTTTTACTGTGTCATACGGTTAGTCAAAACTGATGAAGCTCTAAACAGATATTCGTATTTATGACTAAGTCGTTTTTATGCTGGAGTTAACATCGGTTACATTTGTACGAGTTTTGACGAACAATTAACTAAATGCAAATTTAACGCAAATAAGTGGTAATCGACGAACTAATAGAGCCAACTAGAAACTGGCTAATTCGTATTTCTGAGCATTTACGCTAGAGCAATTTCGTGACGGCTCTCGGAGGAACCTTAGCTGATTCGCGTAACGTAAAACAACATAGACTAGCACGAATGCACGAACCGAAAATAAATGTTCGATTTATTTTATATGTTGCGTTTTCCGTTTTTTGTTACTCATCTAGTCCGACTTTTGGATAATTACTTTCTCACGTTCGTCATACATTTCGTTTTGGCTTCGTCCGAAGGCGCGAAATAGCATGTTTGACAATGTTCAGTGTTGCAGTTCGTAATGTACGAATTAAACTTGTTCATCATAATTTATCGAATTTAAAGTTCCCATATACGTACGGTAGCCTAGTGATGCGCTAGAGAGGGATATGCCCGTAGAATAAAATTTATTCAGAAAGAAAAATCAGTTTTCTAGCTATGCGAGTTACCCTGGACACTAAAACTATAGATATTTCGAACTTTTCAATCTGTTCCTACCTGTCGTCGTTCCACTGTTGTTTCCTTAATTAGGCTTAGAATCAATTATTCTCTACTCCCCTCTTCTCGCTTTCGATTCGCTTTGTCCCCTTCTCCTTTCTGCTCTCTTCACGCTTCTGAGCCTTCTTGTATTTGTGACTCAAATCACATCCTATTCGAATGTTCTACACTCTCTAACGAACGCTCCTTTCTTTACGCCCAACTTTTAGTTTTGGGTCTTCCTACTCCCTTTAACGCTACCTATATTCTTTCCTTCCCATTGCCTTCAGTTATCCCATTGCTGCTGCCCTTTGTCTTTTCCATTTCTGACCGCTGGGGCTATTTAGATATAACTCTTAATTTTTCATGTTGTTGGGTCAAGGCTGTTGGTGCGCCCAGGGTAGGAAAAAAAAAAGAAAAGAGATTTCGAACTCGTTTAATAAATAAAACCGGTTGAAACATATCACGTGCGCTAGGAAAAACATTGAATTTTTCCCTCCATTATCCCTTTGTAAAAACAAAGAAAATGCCAGATCCGTTGTAGTTCCGGCTTTTAATTATACGTATTGAGGATTCGAGTGTTATCCTTAATAAGACCGACACGACGGATGATCCAGTGCGTAATATTTCGAAGATCTTATTTGTTATCGGAAAAATAATCCGACGATGACTAGTTTCAGACATCGTGCCTGATCAACGACTTTAAATTACGCAAAGGTCGATAGTGAATGAAAAATGAAGATGACGAATAATCCATTATTAAAAGAAAATGCCGACTGTAAAAGGTGCTAAGTGAGATTCGTGCTTAAGGTGAGCCGGTCTAGATAGAAAATGTTCACCAAAAATCGGTTATTGGGTCTCCGAAAAAGCAGTAGCTCAAATGCCGATTCTTAAAAACAACGTCTACATAATTGAAAGAATTTAATACTTTCCCAATAAAATTTCTGCATAATAGACGCTAATATAATTTCCATATTAGTGTGTTCTTGCCACTGGGAACGTTCGCGTTCCATGTACAAGTGACTTCGTATTTTATCACGTTATGACTCTGCCCGTCCAAATCGGTCCATCGTGATTGTTAAAAAAAAAAAAAAATGAAAAACCCGAAAAAGCGACACGAAATTACACTTGTTTGTCTCGTAAAACCGTTGTTCGTTCGACACGGGGAGCACTCGGCAGGCGATAAACATTTTTTTGTTCTTCAAAGGAGTCGCGAAAAATGTTAACTCAAAAAAAAAAAAAAAGTGGATATTTCATCGTACTTTTTGCGCTGGCTGAAATGGCGGCATGTTGAACGAATGGAATGACAACACGATCTACTATCGGCTGCATCGTAAATTAATAAATTAAACGTTTAAATAAATAAAATAGAAGTAAATAACGGATTTCAGCTGAAAACTAACACACTGACGTACTATATTTTTCTTAACTCATGTTTCTGATTTTTATTCCTACTTTTTCTGTTTCAGCATCCCCATGGGTCATGACGGATGACACTGATGCGTTTGTTGTTAGTAAATATTTTTGCAAAGAAGGACAATCGTCAAAGTGTCTTTTCAGTCTTGCTAATCGGTTGACGGATGGCACAATAAAAAACAAGTTCAGTTAAGCATGATGTTTCATGCGCTGAGAATTAACTTTAAGATAACTATAATATATATTTACGTTTACATAATGCACTAAATTCAAAACAAACAAATTTGATTTTGTAAAAGGCGTCATTTTTTGCGCTTTTTTAAACTTTTCGTCAACTTCAAAAGTTCCGTTAGGGAAATAAAATACGGTTTCGTTCTCCGCAAATAGCGATCTTTCCATCGATATATCACATGCCCGGGAAAGAAAGCAATTTTTTCAAAAATTTCGAGCTTTCAGCGCTCTGAGAGCCTAATCTTAAAATTGGAAACCCGGATGCTCCGAACTAAAAAAAAATATTCTAAGATTGCACATATTTTAAACCTTATTTAAAATTTTTTGACTATAATAATTACGTCGCGCTATGCAATTGTAATTTTTCTTTTCTATTGTTTCATTGTACCTGTACTTGTATATTTCTACTGAATTGTTTTATTACTATATTGTACTGTGCACTAGTCGGCGTATTGCACTGACGGATTGTATAAATAAATAAATGAATAAAAGTTCTGGTGTTGTTTTAAACTTTTCGCCAACAATGAAAGTTTCGTTAGCGCAATAAAATAAGGCTTCGTTCCCGACTAATAGCGATCTTTCCGTCAATATATCACATACCCGGGAAGACTGCCTAATACTAAAGTTGGAAACCCGGATGCTCCGAACTAAAAAACAATATTCCAGTATGCATAAATTATTAACCTAGTTCGAGATTTTTAACTATAATCCTCATGTCGCAAGGGGCAGACATGCCGTTTTTCGTGCTTTTTTGAATTGTTTGCTAACTTCGAAGGTTCCGTTAAGGAAAACGGAAATACGGTTTCGTTCCGGACAAATAGTGATCTTTCTATCGATATATCAGATTCCCGAAAAAAAAAATATTTTTTTCAAAAATTTCGAGCTTTTGGCGCTACAAAGACCTAAATAGTTGTAAGCCGGGCTATAGACTTCCTATAAGAAACGGTCCTTTATGCATAAGTTTGAGATACATTTTGATTTCCTCAACTTTTTACTCGAGCTATTGTTTACGTGAACATCTCTTTTTCTTGCTGCTTTTGGTGTCAAAAGGGAGTTGTTGGGCGATCTACATAATTTTTTATCCGTAGGTTTTTTGATTTTATAAAAGAGCTTCTGTGTTTTCTTTTATATTTCGAATTTCACTTTTATCTGGTGGGAAGTTATGAATTCTTTGAGGGTGATTTTTGGGGTCGTTGTAAATTCCGTATCATATATTCTTGACGTTTTTTTTTAGGGTTTTTTGCGACCCAGGGAAATCGATTAGCTTGAAGTTATAAATTGTCATAAATAGAAGTTTAACTGTAATTTATAATCCAGTTTTGAAGTTTATAAGTTAAGTCGTTTGTGAATTATTGATTTTTATTTGATATTTTTGTCGTTTCTGAACCATCTTATTACGATTGTGTACATTACATGTGTATGGAATCTTGAAAAAAAAAATATTAGAGCAGGAATATGGGAACGGAATTTAATATAAATAAAATAATTTGTCGGAGGCCGAATGGTTTTGCAACAAACCAACATAAATAAAAATTAAAACAATAAAAAAATAAAAATGAAATAAAAGTAGTGAAAAATAAAAGAAATACCCGCAGTAACATCAGAGCTGAAGGCTTCGCAATGAATGAATTAGCTCGAGATATGTATAATGGAAATATCAGTTAACGTAAATTGTTTTTTATAGCATTTAAAATTCTTCGCTATTGCAGGAGCGTTACGAAACGGTCAACGTTCAGTGTGCTCCGAGTTTTTTAGAACTTTGCGACCAACGTAACTGATTATTTGAGACAAAAATGAGATACTGTTGCGTGTTTTTAAATGTGTTTATCACAAAAAACTCTAAATAGCTCACCGTAAACAACCTTCCTGTTCCGTTGCTATCTCATAACGGTGCTTCAATCAGGGAAATATTAGTCGAAATAACTGCTCGTTGAAAAATGCAATTGGTATTTTGAATTACTAAAAGACGGCGTTCAAATCAAACAGGTAAAAGTAAACAGTTCCGAAATAAACCAGCTCGCTTTCTCGTATTAACGTGAAAATTAAGAAATTACGATTTCGGCGACTACACGAATACCGATTTTAGCGTAACACTCTAAACACTAAAATACGAAAACATGTTAATAAGTTAATAATCGATGTTGTCATTATGTCCTGCTCTTGTACCGTAAAACACATTTGCAAATTTCATTTCATCACAAAAATAGCGTATAATGTAACCAGTCTGGCAAAGCATAATTCCCATATTTTTGTTTTTTTTTAAATTAAAGGCAATACCTTTTCTCGATGCAGCCATTGTGTTCTGTCCATATCTATTGTCCGCAGCTCTACGTATTTATCGATATTTAATCTGTTATAAATACTGTCCATTATAAACGTCCTTGGTCTGCCTCTTGGAATTTTACCTGTAATTTTCCCTTCTATTAGAAAAATTATTATATATGTATTAATGTATGTCCTAAGAGTTTCATTTTCCGTTTTTCAGTATTACGTATTAAACTTCTTTCTTCATGCATTTCGTCTAGAATTTTATCATTTGTTTCCTTTTCCATCCAGGATGTTTTTGTCATTCGGCGCCAGATCCACATCTATACTGAGCTAAGTTTCCTTTTTTTCCTCAGCTGGTTAAGCACCAATTTTCACAACCATAATTTAGTACACTTCAGACGTTCGACTGTGCAAACTTTTTTCCGACGTTTTTGCTGATCTTATTTGTTAATATTGTCATTTTGTTGTTGAATGCGTATTCAGCTTGTCCTATTTTTCTCTTTACTTCTGTTATACTTCTATTCTATTCCCATGTTAAAGACGATATTTTTTTTTTCAACTAATCTCCATTCTGACCGGAAGAATTACGTTGTAAATCATTTTATACAAAGTATAGAAGAGAAAGAGACAGAAATGAAAGCAAGAAAGGTCAAGGGGCACAGCCCCTTGCGACGCCAAAATGGCTGAGTTTATATATCTATATATACATATATATATCTATATATACATATATATATATCTATATATATATATATATATATATATATATATATATATATATATATATATATATATATGTATATGATGAAAACCAAAAAATATTATAGCATGTGTATTGTACTATCGCTTTCAAACATTTCAAAAAATATTGTGCATCTTTTAGTGCTTCGCCTTTCTCTAAAAGCACAGTGTACAAAATTATATTTTCAACACTTGGCTTATAGGAAAACGAGTAATTTCCTTATTGTACATTAATTTAATGTGTTTTTTTAATTTAACCGAAACTGGAACAAGTATTAATGTTATTGAAGAATAATTGTAACATCATTAATATTATTACGATTCTTTTTAAACAACAGCAATCTTTATTAGCGTCTTGGAATTCATTTGTTTTAAATTACAATTAAAAACCCATATTAAGTGAGACTCTGTCACTCGTTTTCTATAAGCCAAGTATTAAAAACATTAAAAATATTTTTAATATGATTTCTAATTGTTGTTGCAATTTGAATTTAGTGAGAACATTCTAATTAGTATTTTTGTTGTTTAAGCGTAGTGTGCCCTATATTACTCTGCATTATCTTTTATTGTAAACAAAAAATGTTTTACTTTTTAGTGTATTTTCATTAAATTTTTAAAGTAAGTCTTGATTTTTTTTTTGATAGTAATTTTATTTCACGATTTTTGCGGTAAATAGAGACAGGCGAATGACAAATGCTGTTATTTTCCGCATTGTATAAATTTTAAGATAACGAGTGTAATATTCAATGGTAGTGTTTCCGTGATAAATCTGCCATGGGGATTTCTAATTACTTTTTTATTCGAATCTACATTTGTTTAAACCAACATGAATAATACTGGAAACCACTATTGCCCCCCTTCCCTTTAGTTTTATGGTTCCCGTATCTTCCCCATATCTTCAAATTTTTCGGCTAATTCTTAAATTATTTGAAAAAGA
This sequence comes from Icerya purchasi, assembly GCA_039619475.1. NCBI lineage: Eukaryota > Metazoa > Arthropoda > Insecta > Hemiptera > Monophlebidae > Icerya > Icerya purchasi. Next base: position 91,434,172 of record CM077116.1, on the reverse strand, counting down.
GGAAACGTATATATGTATATACATTCGACCGAAGTCTGAAGTAGAAATTCTTACGTAGCGCTAGGAGGTTAGAAGATGGGACTTTGTTGAAGAAGAAATAAGGCGCATAACGAGCTGTGTTTCGCCAGCCCCGCCCATTTTGATTTGGGAATCCAAAGTAGGCTTATTCGTTAGTGCTTTATTTGTGCTACTGAACTTTTCGTTTGTGCTCTTCTCCTTCATAGTTTAATTGGAAAAGTCTTTGGGCGGAGCTCGCGAAACGCAGCCATGCCCATGTAAAGGTAAGAGTTGAAAATTGTGTCATTCGTTTGTGCTTGTTTATGCGCTACCTGTTTTTGTTTGTGCTCACCCACTTCCAAATCTGTTAAAAGCCATACTAGCCCTAGTAGTTCTACTCATGTTGAGATAAGGTTTGAAAACAGTGCCATTCGTTTGTGCTTCGTTTGTGCTTGCTTGTGCACCACTTATTTTTGTTTGTGCCTACCCCCTCCCGATCTAGTAAGGATGGGAGTAGTCTTGCCGGTGTTGAGATAATAGTTATAAACAGTGTTATTCGTTTGTGCTTGTTTGTGCACCACTTGTTTTTGTTTGCACTTCTTCTACTGCAGAGTTAGAATGCACGAAGCTGGAGAAACAGTACCATAAGAGTGTGAAATGGAACGTTGTAAAAAAAATCATGTGCTTCTAATAGTATGATTTGTGTTTTAATAAAATTTAGCCATGAATCTTCTAATCGGTGGACAAATCAGAATTAGCTTAATCATTTGTTTCTTCCGTCTAGCTCTTTCTAATTTATTTCATTTAAAGACGATACATTAAGAAAACCATACATGCTAGATAACGCATTAATATACCATAGTGTAACAACGAGTCATTTTGATTCTAATTGTCAACTTCAGTTTTTCAGCTTTAGTATACTTTATAGTATTTTCTTATTCTTTTCGTATTTTTTAAATCATGGAAAAATCTTGTTTGTCTACTTTGAAACAAGTTTTAAATTTTCGTCAATATTTTATCATTTTATCACTTTAAAATTTTTAGGAAATATAAAATTTTTTAAAAGTCCACGAAAAACGTTTATTCTATTTTTTTTTATTGTTTTTTTTTGGGCTCGTTAACCAGAAACATCCACCCAGAAATGGTAAGCAAAATAGTCAACAGAACCTGGGGAACCAAGGATTAGAAGCAAGATTATGTTGAATTGAGAGGTGGAAGGAACGATTATCTGGTAAGGAAGGAAAGCTAAGTTACACGTTTAGAAAGGAAACGATAGCCCAAATAAGATTTTCAAGCTAAGAAAGGAATAGACAGAGACAGAAATTCTGTAGTCTATCCAATTTAGAAAGAAGAGATTTGGAGCCACCGACACAGATTAATGAACAGTAATCAAACTTGAAGCGAATAACAGACCTACAGAAGGCAATGAGACAAAAGGATGGTTGGGGTGATAAGGGTTTTAGCAAATTCAATATTTTAATGGCTGAACAAGAAAGATAGTTAATATGCTTGGAAAAGGTTAGCCGATTACTGAGATAAACACCAAGATAGCAGAAGCAATTAACACAAAGAAGACGTATTCGATTTAGGGATATATGTATTAACTGAAGCGAGATTATAAGGATGACGAGTAAAAACTATGCAGGAAGATTTAGAAGGAGAAATAGAAAGATGGACAGAGGATAGTGAAGAATTAAGCTCTTCGTTGACAGCTGCAATATTGTAAGAAGAGGAAAAGAGGCGAATACAATCAGCAAAATAAGGAAAGGGAGTTTAAAGGATGCGATGGCAATAGTGTAAACGTTAAAAAGAGTAGGACTGAGAAAGGAACCCTGGAGAATACCATGAAAAACACTGCTTGTAGCTTGAAACCACGGAGAGTAAATGTGGGGATAGTACGGTTCATCATAAGATTAATTGTTAGGGAGGCGAATTTAACCGAAAGGTTAATTGCTGCCATTGTATCTCTTAGGAGTTGATAAATGAACATTGTCGTAAGTTGAAGAAGCATCAATAAAAGAAGCTTCTGTATAATGTTTACGAATGGAAGAGTTATAAACATAGGGGAAGTAAAAAAAAATCTAATACAATCGGCGGGACCAATGCCTGGCCAAAAGCCGAACATATTAAAAGGAAGTAAGTAATTATGCTCCAGCCACCAAAAAAAACCGCTTGTTCCGCATACCTTCAAAAAATTTCATGAAACATGATAGCAAGGAGATAGAGCATAAGAAGCAATTTTTCTTAGGAATAGGAATGATGATAAAAGAATTCCAAGAAAGGAGAGTGATACCTAGGAACAAATAAAGAGGTCAAAGTGGGACACAAGAGACTGCTCAGACAGATTTTTGAGGACAATAAACGGTATATCGTCTAGACCCGGTGTAGGATTAGTAGAGTTTAGAAGGACAGACTTTAATTTGTTGATATTGAAAGCGAATGTGAGAAGGTGAGGAGAAGAATTCTGCGCTGAAGGGAAAGAATAAAGTTCGACGGAACGTAAGTCGACAAAAGATGAAAGACTATCAAGGGGAAAGTTGAGTTTAGAAAGACATTCAGAGGGTGGGAATTTGAAAGCTTTGGCCAATTTCAAAGTATGTGGAAGAGGAGTGATTTTAGGAAGAACAAAAATTCTCCCGAGAAGAATTCTTCGCGGCTTCAAGTATGCACCTTGCAATAGCTCGTTTATGAGCGAGAAAATTCTCGGTGGTAAAATTGGAGCAGAAGTTTCTAAAAGTGACTTGGCTGAGTTTAAAAGGTGCGCTGCATTCTTCATTTCATGTATTTTAATTTGACTTTTATTTGAATTTTAAATTAATAAAAAAATTAATTTGATTCAATTCAACGTGTTTTAATAAAATGTGATTGTCATATTTTGAAATTCAATTATATTAACATTTGATTTAAACTGGTTTAAATTTAATTATAGTTTTTAATAATTTTACATTTATGAACACATTATTTTGATTTAATTCAATTTCATTTAATTTAAAAATTCTGATTTAATCTTAATTTTAATTTGATGTTTTGTGTGATATTTTGAAAAATTAATATAGTTGCTTAAAAATATATCTCTTCATTGATATGAGTATTATATGTATTTTACTTTTATTTTCTTTTATTTTTTCGATTCTTCTATTTTAATAGTATTAATTTTTAAATACACTTTTTTCATATGCGAAAGTCCTTAATTGCCGTTCCATAAAAGAAAAAAAAAAAAAAAATTGACGCTGATTGATTTCTGTATACATTACAGATCGCCGTTGACAACATGTATTTAACATCATTGCAATTATTGTAATTATATTTAAAAGAATTTAAAGAAAAGAAAAGGGAAGGAAACGCCAAATAATTAAACATTCATCATCGTCATTCTGCGCCGTCCTCTTGGAGACTTTCCAGCTACTTTCCTCTGGACAACATTTTTAAACAGTTTATCATGTTCCATCTCGTTTCGCAAAAAGACCGTCTTTCTCTCCAATATCTTTGACAGAAAAATTTTGCCTTGAAGTCCAGTTCGCCGAAGTACTTCGTCATTGGTTATCTTCACTATTCATTTAATGCGATGCAAAGGTCGATGACACCACATTTCGAATTCATTTACTTTATTCTATATTGCTTTCATCAGTATTCACGTCTCTGATGAGTAACGTACTATAGACCACAAATAGCACTGCAATATTCTCAGCCGGAATTTCATATTCATTTTTTTACCCCTAAGTATGTGCTCAAGGTTATTAAAAGCAACTCTGGCCATGCTTATCCGCGATTTCATTTCTTCGTTATCTTTACCATCATTTGTTATTATAACCCTCAGATAATTGTATTTATTGACTTCTTCGAGTTATTTTCCTTCCGCAGAAATACGTAAAACTCTGTTCGGCGTAACCCCTGCTATTAGCATAACCTTTTTTTTTATCAGTGTTGATCTTCATATTGTATTTCGCACTTTTTGTTACTAGCCTGTGCACCATTCTTTGTAACTATTGCAGCCTGTCAGAAATTATTACCTTATCATCTGCGTAACTGATATTACCAATTACTGTTCGCCTTGAAACCCGTGTTTGTAAAGTTTCGATGTTTTGTCATCTCCTCAGCATAGAGGGTAAATAATCTGGGAGCTAAAGCACAACCCTGCCGTGCACCTCTATGTATATTGTAGGTTTGTTTCGTTATGGATTACCCTATTCCTAAGTTTACTTTTTTTCGCCAATATAGATTTACAATGAAATTTTTCGATATTGCATTTTCTAAGAGCACTGACCATTTTCTCGTGGTTTATTTTATCAAAAGCTTTTTCGTAATCGATAAAACGTGCATAGATAGTCCGGTTTACTGCGCTAAACGCTCTTTGGATAATCATTCCGGATTAATACGATATCGTCGCGTGTTCCTTTATGCGTTACAAAACCGAATTGTATCTTGTTCAGCTGTTCATCAATCTTCTTTGTAATTCTCTGGTTTATTATTGTGAACAACAACTTTAAATCGAACGAAAATCTGAGTACTTCCGAGCATTACTCTTCTTAGGAATACGAATAAATATTGACACTTGGAGGTCCTCCGGTATTTCTCCGGTTCAATATATCATGTTCAACATCTCGCATAATGTCTTTTTACGTTCATCCGATAAGCACTTCATTAATTCAACCGGAATTCCGTCTATGCGCCAACTATCTTATTCTGTTTAGCTGTCTATATCGCGTACTTTAATGCCCACACATTGAGATATTTGGAACTTCGTTCCCAGAGACAACTTCAGGGGCTGTGCATGACCTCGTATTATCTTCATATAATTTTATGACGTACTTTATTTATGCTTTCTCCACTATTTCTTTTTGTTTGAGAGCGGTTCATCGTGTTCTCAGACATTGCTGTTTTTCCAGCTTTGTCCATTCCAATTCTGCAGTGGAAGGAGTGAAAACACAATTAAGTGGCGTAAAAACAAGCGCAAACGAAGCACAAACGAATAACACTGTTTATAATATTTACCTCAACATGAGCATACTCTCACTCTTACTAGATCCGGAAGGGGATGGGCACAAACAAAAATAAGTGGTGAGCGAACGAAGCACAAATGACACACTGTTTTCAATCCTTATCTCAATATGGGCATACCCACACCCCTACTAGATTGGGAAGGAGGTGAGCACAAACAAAACCAGGTGGTGCACAAACAAGCACAAACGAATGGCACACAATTTTCAACCGTTACTTATACATAGACGTGGCTGTGTTTCGCCAGCCCCATCCAAAGACTTCTCTAATTAAACTATGAAGGCGGAGAGCACAAACAAATAGTTTTGTAGCACAAACGAGCACAAATAAGCACAAACGAATAAGCCTATTTTGGATTCCCAACTCAAAATGTGCGGAGCTTGCGAAAGGCAGCCTTTATAACCACAGATGGCAGAATGGCTAGTAACACATATCAAATATCAGTATGAATCGCACGGAGAGAAGAAAGAACATGAATCAGAAAATATATGCGGAGAATAATAAAGTCGCACAGAAGAAGTGATCAGGAACGGGAAATGGCCTGAAGGGCATTCATGGAGTCAGAAATAATCGAAAACTAGAAAGAAAAATGATTAGAGGAAATGAAGATAGCGGCTCGCAAACTAGCTATCAAGTCGGTCGTAAATATCGAATAGAAAGAGAAAAAAAAAGGATTCGGGAAGATTAAAATCTGGCAGAATAAAAGAAGCTCCAACACCTGTGTAGGCCCCCTGGAGCTTCAGTGAAAATGCGTGAGAAGGAAAACAGGAGAAATTTTGAAAGGGGGGACAAAATAACACGCCTTGAAGATAGAGGAAAAATAGAGAAAACGACTGCAGAGCCAAAATATACTGGAAAGATGGAGATTTTCTTATGCACAAAATTATAATTTCGCTATGCCTCCAAGTCCCTCGACTCTCTTAATTGAATATAATTCAAAATTTTCACCTTCGAGACCTCGGTGCTCATAAATCTCCATTTCATGGTCATTGATGACTACCAGTTATGTTCACCGGATATTTAACGGTGTATTCGCGCATTTCTGACTGCTATATACACTCAAATAATCGAAGAGAATCATAAAAATCGGTCCGCATATCTACAAGTTAAGAACATGGAAAAAAAAAAAAACAAAACACTTACGACGAACGATTAATCTCCTTCTTTTTCGAAGTTAGTAAACTTGTTCGAGGGCATTTGTTTTTATTATTAGGAGTTTAATATTAACGAATTGTAAAGAAATCTATTAATAAACCGTTAAAAAATTGAATTCCGTTTAAATAGGCAATATCACGCGAATCCAATATGTTTTCGCGTACACGGAGAGGGACACGGGAACATGGGTGGGAAAAAAAAAGGCGAAAGTGGGAAAATAAAAAATGGCGCCTACCGGAATAGTAATAGCCGGGGAAAAAGGGGGGGGAAAAAACAAAAAGTAACAAAAAAAACAAACAGAAAATGCCATTAAATTAATTTGCAAACATTACGCGTTGCACATGACAGCTCGTTAAAAATGCGTGCAGCACGATTTATAAACGAGTTTGAAAGCGAAATATCAATCGGGTTTTATTTTTCTCGAAACAGGGTGCAAAAATAACGAAAGTAGTCAACGTAAAAAATACTATGTTTCATATTAAAGTATGTAAATAATGTTAACATTGTTATCGTTGCAATAGCCTCGATAGGGGTTTCTTAGAACCGGTTTTCTGCTCAAACGCATGTTTATAGATAAAGAAAAGGCGTCAGGAATGAACGAGGAGGCAAATAATAGTCGACCGAAAGTGGCAGTATAATTATAACATACAGATGATCAGACGGACACCTAGGCGATTTATCAAACGGAGAAACCGCGGTGCGTTAAACCTTCACCTTTCTAACGAAACAAAGCTTGAGAGAGAAATTACTTAATTACATGTTTTGCACGCCGACTCGAATGCCAAGTGATAAATTGGCTTGCTACAGAGCATCATTAAACCGGCTCATTATCAAGGTCGTCGTCGAAACGATATCAATTGTTGTTTTGTAGATTTTATTTTAGCAATTAATGAGGAAATTAAAATCGTGAAACAAATACGCAGCCACAATTTTACCGAGCTTCGCGACATGAATGACAGATGTGAAGAGGCCAATAGAATTCGCGCGACATGAGCTACGTTCGAGAACTCAATTGACTGCAACAGTTCGTTCATTGTGACCGTAATGTAACCCTGCAATAGGAAAGTCTGTTATTGCGTGTGTTTTTTATTGACCCGGCGCTTTCGCCTTTTGGCCAATTTTTAAACGAACCCATTTCTTCATTCGATTTTCATCTAGCTATTTTATTTCCCTTAATAAATTCGTAAAAATGCTTACATTGCCAGTGGGGGAATTTACACTACAGATACCATCGGCAGTGTGTAATAATAATTTGCGCTTCCTCCTTTTTTCGTATTTTCGACATCCTGCCAGACACGAATTGTTGTAATGTAGAAGAGCTTATCATTCGGATTCGAAAGGCATTCGCATGGAACGAAATACAGAGAGAAAGAAAGAAAAAGAAGAGATGAAACGTGTTAAAAAGGAAATGACGGTAATAAAAAAGGCAGCTAGAAAAATCTAAGACTAAGTGAAACAACACTATATTATATAGCTAAGAGTAACTAAATATATAAAACGTAACTTGTTTGTTGAAATAATATTTTTGTAAATACTAATATAATAGAAAAATTTGTAAGATGTCAATAATAATGTTCATCTCTAGCGCATTTATCACCATTATCGTCAGGCCAAAAACATGTGTTTGATAAAGATGTAAAAAAGTTTATTTCAAAATCGTGTCGCTTGGATAAAAACGAGAAAACAAGTTCTGTAGTACAATAATTTCTGATAATGGTCGGTGTAATCCTTCCGAAATGTCAAGTATAATATCTTTAACAGAGTTTTGTACGAAAACTATTTTATTTATGATGAATAACGCGATCGCTGTGAAAGTTTTAAATATTTAATAATTTTGTGTTTTTAAAATTAATTCGACTACATTGTTCGGCCATCACTGACATGTAAAAATAATTTTATAAGCATTCGTCAGGAAGAGTGTAAAAATTAAATAATCACATTGCCAGCTACCGTGACGCAATTAGGCAGTGGTGTTCGTTCAATTGGGATATCCCGCTGCCGCACGTTGAAACTTCAAAAAATTCCGCTGACGCTAAATTAATATACTAGCTGATGCGCCCAAAAAAATAAAAAAATAATAAGTAAATAAATATTCACAGTAGACTGTACATCGAGTCACACTATCGCTTTGAGTATGGGACTGATGTGAACTTCAGTTAAATACACGATTTCGGGTGTTGCAATAAAATGTGTAGAATGCAGAAACTACAGACTCCGTTTATACCATACCCGAAAATCTCGAAATAGAATAAAAAATTTTGATACGTAACAAATCTTAGAATTGGTTAAGCGTTTTATCCATTTCGATTCTCCGCTTGTTGCATAATGTGCAAATTGTAAGTACCAGAAAACGAAAATAAGCATAAAAAAAACCATTACCGATGAAGCGTAAATTTCAAGAAATTTTTATCGCTTTTCCGGTTAGAAAATGTTGAGAAACTCAACGTAATCTAAGCTGCACCACACATGTGTTTTAGATTATAGTTCATATATTGCAAGTCAATATAAAAATGAAAAATTGTAGTTGAATATTTATATGAAAGTGTTAATCTAATCAATCCGTATATTCGGTATAAATTGTGTTTGCAATCAAACACCTAAAACCGAAGAAACAACATATTTTCTTCACATTTAGATATTACATAATACTATTACTATTACTTAATCGTGAAATAATTGCTGCGTTCAAAAGGCTTGGTATTCTTGACCGCAGTAAACGTAACTATATCTACGCGATCTGAAAGTATTTTTAAATTCGACATCGATTCTAAGCCGCTTCCGACGATTTACAAAGTAACAACTTTAAGCGAAATAAATTAGGGTCGCAAGCATACTCGATTCCGATCCCCGAAATCCTACAATACCAAGCTTCTTCTTCCCTCAGCTCGCGTTCTTGTACAGGTCTCGTGAGTCTTCGTCTTTCCAATTTTTTTTTCTGGTTTTCCATTTCTCCGCATGCCCCGCATACCTTTAGGCAATCCCCGCTTTTTTCCCTTGAAATTATATCTAATATTATTTTCCTGTTCTTAGGAAAACATAAATTACTTCGTTTATTACGCTTAACTCACTTCTAGAAAGTATTTTTCAGACAGCAACTATCATCAATTTGAGCGCTGTCTAATTATATACTGACACCTAAGCAAACTTTTAAAATATACCACCTTTAACTGTGCGCCTACTAAAATTTATCAAGAGACTCATAATCTTTGATAGTGATGTACGACGGACAGAGATCTACCTAAAAGCCGTTTCCGCGAAATTGACGTCTATCAAAATTTTCCTAAACAACAAAAATCGCGCCGTTTTGAATATCAAGTACACTATTCGAACAGAGGATGTTTAAACAATTTTCACTGGGCAACATTAGCCAATTTGAGTTATGCAAGTTAAAAATATTATCATTTCCCATCTGTAAATACGTTTTTTGTAAGGTAATAAGACTATAAATGCGGTATAATACGAATAATGAGATCGGAACAGTTAAATCGACTGAACCATTTTTTTCGACTGCAAATGAAAATAAATATTTTTCTCAGCTTTCACCACTTCCTCAGTCTCGAAAAGTTTGTATTGGATCCCGGGTAAGATTCTGCTAGTCGAACTGGTTTCCGTCCTATCGATGTGTCAAATTTGTTCTTATTAAGGGTCCACTTTTTTTTTTAATCTGAGATAAAACTGATAAAGCCTATTATTACTGTTGTTGATATCATTACTAATGATTGTACTGCAAACTGCTGCGAATCGTTCAATGCAAGACTAAACCAACCGTTCAAAAGCGCTCATCCTAATATTTTTTATTTTATGGAAGTTTTGAAAGACATTCAACATCAGGCAAAGCTCCGCAGCTGAAATATAAGTAAGCCTGAGAATAAATCAAAAAACACCGCTGATTTGGAACCAAACAAAAACCGTCACCGAACACGCAAACGTGAATTGCGGAAACGAAAACGGTACGATGAACTGTGCAATAGCGACGAATTTGCCACATTTATTACGCCTTTAGGTTCGAAAACGACAGATGTAGAAAAGTTCGAAGCGTCTGATGGCATTTTAAGTCAACCATATCTGTTATACTAATGAAAAATAATAAGAAAAAAATAAGGGACCGCATTTTTTCACGTTTTTTAAGGAATAATCAATTCTAGAAAAATTAATTTTCTCAACAAATAATGAAATAAATCTATGCTAATATTTTTCTCCCAAGTCATTTACATTAGCTGAATATTTGTCTTTAATATTTACTTCCATCAGCAGGTAACCAGTCTTCGTGGGTGATCATGAAACCATACACTTTCACTAATTACTATTCATTAAATTTTTACATTTTACAAAAATTAAGAAAATCGAAATAAAAATAAGCGCCATTTTGTTTTTTATCGATTGGATAAGTATTACAACAGTATTTTCGATCGAATTCAAATATGAGTAAAAAATGAAATCACATCAGTGTTCATCGGCTTACGTTACAAAAGTTACGTTAACATAGCTTTATAAAAATTATAAAATTGTTTCAGTTCAAACCGTAGATAGCCAATAGTATTAAAAACCAAATTTATAGACTACTAACTAAAAGGTAAGGCTACACAAGTGTTAAAACAGATAGTAACGCTGATCTGACACGTTGGATATTCTTTAAAATCTTAAGTTCCGAAATAAATGCGATATAAAACGGAGTATAAAAATTCTACTTAACGTAATAATTTATATGCGTAATTCGGCACAGCCATTAAAAACACGTATACTTTTTTTGGCCAAATACCATAAAGTGCATAAAACTAATACACGGATTCATCGATCATTCTAATAATAGCGGAAACCGATACGACCATTTCGAATGGAAACACTAATTTAACGCGGAAACCAATTCAAAGTTAATGTCGTAATTCCAATGTTTATCACAGAAACCAATTCGACACTTCCCGCCAGTCTACCCGTTTTCTAATACTCCTCTCGTTAACTACATCAATCATAGCATTATTTAGATCCGACAGAAAATGGATTTATTGCTATCCGTGAGATTGAAATTGGAAGAATATCCACAGTAGGGAAGATGTGATTAATAAAGAATTCCTCTTGAACTCTCTCTTTTTCATGTATGCGCCACATTGTCGCATTTCCGATATAATTCACTATTGTACTCATTCGTGAGCGGGCGCGCAACCGTGACCCACTCTTAACCTGTACATTACCGTTACGAAAGTTCTAGTCGTTTCCTTCCTCACTAGCCAAAGGCTCTGACTAAAATAGTATTTTCTAAAAATGTAACACGAGTTCCCTTTCATTGCCTAATATTATCCCGCTAGCCTTCATTACACTCGATACATATGAATTGTTTTTAATTAACGGTGCTACGATTTCCTCTCCTCTCAGTTTACCTTTATATTCGTCACTGTTCTGAAGTTAGGTCTAATGCGAGTACGGTTCGTCGCCGAAAACATTAAAAATTCACCACCACTCAGCGCCAACGTTGTTATAATAAACAGAGAGGTGTTAGTTCTTAAAGTCGAAAGAAAATTTTCAGTTTCGCAAAATAATTTCGAACACACTTATTCATTCGATTACTGCTGAATGAAAACTTACGAAATTAAAACAAATTATAAGAACATTTTTTATGATGAAAGCATCGGGTAAATATCAGAGAAAGCAGGAAAAGCTGTTCAAACGTAATTTTACTTTCTTCTGAAACAATTCCTTCCGCTTTAAAATATCTCCAATCTAATTTGACTTTTTACTTTTAATTTTAATTCTACAAGTGTTACTACTAATCGAATAAGTAAATAAAAGTAAATGAAATAAATTTAATGAAGGTATACTTATTTATTTTATTTTATAAATATTAACAAAAACAGGTATGAACTTATCTATATTTGAAAGTAAATAAACATTTTTCCTGAATTAAAGACAAATGCAGCTGTTTATTATAACGACGACGGCGAATCGTAGTACGTTTTTGGTGCAATGTTACCGGAGATAAGAAACGCATTTGCGGCGAAACTCGGTTTTTTGGAAAATCGTGCTCGCGCCGATACGTGCCGCTCGCAACAAAACGTCTCGTTCATTAGCCCTGGTTTCACCGTGAGCTTATACGTGAAAATAAATTTTTCCTATCTGAAACTAAAAAGTTGCACACATACATGACAAAAATTAGAAACAACAATCGTGCATTATGAAAGAAAAACAAAGGAAACATGAAATAACTAAGATTTGTTAATTCGTTGTTTAATGATATTGCGACATTAATATTTGGATAGCGCCGGCAAATCACGTAATGTTGCTAGACTGCATTCGCTTACTTTATACCTTATTTTTTAACGAAACACACACATTTTTTTCTTTTTTTTGATACCAGGTTCTTGCAGGTGTGTCGATTCGGCGGCCAAATCAGTTGTCCACTTTCTTCCGCCAACTGTTTAATTAACTCCTTCAAAACGTATCAAGTCGAACGACATCATTCCTTAGGAAAAATAAAACCCTCGACGCAACGTGTCAATTCTGCTTTGTTGTGCATTTCGATTGGCACACGTGGTTCGTGAATTGCAATAGACCCGGCAACGCGCGATGTGGTAAACTACTTAAAAAACAAAAGAAAAAAGCAAAAAAAAAAGCGGAAAAACTATCCGAACATGTAATTTTCCTCTGAGGTCGAATAGTCAAAAGGAAGTGCACTTTCGAAACTAAATGTACTAGACCGAATCGATTATTGCGTAGCTATATGTTACACCATTACTAAGAAAAACAACGGCACGCTACTGCGCGACTACTATTCAGTGTTGTCGCTTTGTCATTATTGAAGCAATTTTTGTCGATAATATTTCAAAAATAACCTCTATACATCCGGGTTGCAAAAAAAAAAAAAAAAAAAGAAAAAAGAAAGAAGAGCGAAAGAAAACAAAAAAAAAAAGCAGGAAAAGACACCACGCTAGTTAATGACGATAATGATCGAAATAATGATAGATGTTCTCTGTAATGATGATAGTAATTAGCGATAAGAAGGGAAGCCGGCGGTTGGGAAAATATGGAAACGACCGAAAACGAGAAAAAACCAACTTAGTACGTCTCAGTGGGCGGTCTGAGGACCGCAGAGGAACGGATATATTTGAAATTGGCGGCTTCAGCCGAAGAAGACGACCTTCGCGCGGCTGTCTGACGGAGAGTTGAACTTTAGGAAGGCTGCTAGCGAAACGGAATAGGTGAATCATGCACACTGAGGCCGATGGTAAAGCGCCAAAACGACTCGCAGATGAGTACAATTTGCTCGCTGATTTATTTATTCAAATTTCAACACCTGATATATACATATTATTATTTCATAAATTTGCATCGCGACCAGCGACGGGGCCTGTTATCGGTCGCGACCTCATTCGCAACGACTTTAACCGTCCCCCTCGACCCAGCCCGATTCGCGGAAATCATTGCAGGGGTTTTTATAACCGCTTAAAATTTAACGCGCTCCCTGCTACATGCACTTCTCCGGTTGGAGCAGACCCGTGTAAAGCTGAAAAGTCAAGTGAAGAGTGATTGCAATTGTCAACAAGCCAATATTACCGATTGCGTTTCATCGATTAATTTCGCGGCTGCTGAAATTTCACGGCTGAAATTTCGGAATTTCGAAGCTGAAACGACAAACAACCGTAACAGCGGAAGCAGCGGAAGAACTGCAGACTCGCGTATCCTTTTCAAATAAACCGCGGTTAAAAGGTAAGAGAGCTCTTGAATTGAAGAACCTTCGTCAAAACTGAATACGTCACGTATCAGTTTTCTCGACCTTTTTCCCATATAATGAACCACTATTTTTTCTAGCAGCGCTTTTCTCTACCTCTAGCGATTGTGCTCTAGCATTAAACTAATTAAAAGTACGCTTTCGTCATATCATATATCTGCAGATGGGGACGGTACGTACATCTGTTTCCCTTGCAACCGGTGAAGGCTGAGCTCACTCGTCATCATCAACTGACACACGTTCTTCATGTTTCTAATGCGAATCTCATAATGAACATCGATCAGTCGGCTGCTTAATCTATTAAACGTAGTAGAAGTTTTTAAATTTTTCGTGTAAAGATTTTAATTTTAAACAACGTAATTTTCTCTAGAAATAACCGGCTAGATTTTTATTTTTACTACTTATTAGCAAAATTTTTCTCCGGACTCTTTCAAAAATTGTCAATTTTAATTTATTTCTGTGACTATATTTAAAACGGGTGTATCCATTTTCCACCAATACAGAGCAAAAATTTATTTTATTCTCTCTATTATACAAAACAAAACATTCAACGGTGTAAGAAACGGGTGAGGAGCCTATTAGTTAATAGTATGAAACTTATTTTCACGTCTGCAGTTTCTTGAACGCACGTACAATTTTATATGATTACACGGCCCAGTGCCACGTCGGTTTAAGTAAACAATATATTAAGTAAAGTAAGTCCCATATATCCTTAATAAGGTATCATGGATTGTGAAGTTAAGCTTTTCATAATGGTACTGAACCTAATGGATTTAATGAGAATACTGAGGCCAGTTCCTTTCTACTTGGGATCCGCCTTTACCTTCCCAGATTTCTTTGGTGCCCAATTATTTCAGGCTGAGTAAGCCTGGGAGCGATTCGGATCTGGAACGAAACACGTCTCGATAATCTATGACACCTCTGATTTAGTAACCCAGCGCCTTAATACTAAGCTACCGCGCTGCAAACTGTATATATATGTACACTATACATATATGTATATATATATGTATGTATATATATATATATATATATATATATATATATATATATATATATATATATGTTTGTATATATATATGTATATATATAATACTTAGTAAATTAAAACAATTTTTCGAGCTGTGCTTTGTATTTAACTCAATAAATTAATATATTAAGCTCATGAAATGAAATAAGTTGATGTGCAGTGAATTTGTCGGTTGCGTAGGAAAACACCGATAAGAGTACGGTGAGATTTTTTATTATTTTTTAGAGAACTAAAAAAAATACTCTATTTTGTTACGAGAAAAGAAAAACTATTCTTAAGAATTTTTCAGAGCATAACCGTAACGAACCCAACGATTTTTCGAGAGACAAGACATAATTTTTTATGGAATATTCACCATTTGCTTTCGGTAATTCCATTCTGTTCACGATAATTCATCATGCCATTCTTACGGTTAAGTTTCCGTTACGGAAGTTGTAATGGAAATTACTAAGTAAACCGTAAATTCATTTTTTTTTAAAATGACAGTCAATTTATGCTTGTAAAATAATTATCATCCGGAGGGCCCGTGGCGTGGTCCAGAAGATTATATTAACATGTATATAATATACGTATTACAAAAGTTGTATTCAAAATGTTTCAAGGTTTTTTCGTGTATTATAGATCGATACAGGGGAATTATAGAATTACGAATTACACACTATGAAGATCGAAAGTAATCCGTTTCTTCAATGGAAATATATGATACCAATATGACTTATTGAACTTTATATTCCGAGATGGGGAAATATCTGAACCACAGAGAAATCGATAAAGTAATTTCCATGCATTTGAAATCGAAATACTTGCTCCGTGCATTAAATCTTGGACACTGCTGCGGTGCCATATATAAATAGTTTCGTGCGTTACAAGCATCGCACGATCGACATTTCGGAGGACAATTTTTGCGGTATTTCCGAGACACCGTAGTGTTCCCCTCGTAGCTTAAATGTTCTCATCTAGAACCTAAATTCGGTTCTTTCTTTTCTTTAGTAATTTCCCCGTTTGTTAGTTCAGGATTTTCGACTATCACGAAGCTTGAATGTAAGCTCGTGTTAATTAACAATAGTTCCGTACTACGACATAATCCAACAAATATAAAATATACGTTTCTACTGTTTTGTTTTAAAATGCAAGTACTTGGTTGGAAAATACTAGTCTCGAAAAAAAAATCATAATTATGCTATGCTTGAAAATTGAACGTGATTATGCTTCGCCGCATAAATGAAAAATCTAAAAATCTTTTGCATCCGAGTGTGTTTAAGCTTTAAGCGGACTTTTCGATGTTGCTGGCGACCAGCAAAACTCTGTTTCATATTGTTTTAAATCGGATTACGGAAAAAACATGTATAAACGTATCTTCCTAATTTTCTGTAGGGAGCTGAAAAAAACTATCACCAAATGATAATGCACCCGTAAAAATGGTCAAGAGCCGTAACCTTGAAAGTCGAAAGAGAATCTCGTACGTATTTGAAGCGGAAATAAATAATGTTTTGGATTCATTTATTGTAACTGTTGCGCTTTAGTCTGTTATTTATCAGTTCGATGGATGGTCGTTTGGACCATCCGCCCTCCGGCAGGAACTATTCAAATTAAAATCGTACATGTGAATAATCGTATGGGGCCAGCGTTTGTCAAAGCGGCATAGCGATAAATAATCGTAGTTTAGAAATTAAATTGCGTTATTATCCGATGATTTCTTTACCGGTGCGAGAGCGAAGCGCGGATGTGCAACCGAAGACCGTGAATTTTAAGATAGCGCGCATGCGCAGATGGCGAATATTCTCCTCCAGACGTGGTGAGTATAAGCGTAATACAGTCACGGGGATTACCAAGAGCTTAAATGTCCATCAGGCTACAGTGAGCAAACCTTAGAAATGTTTTTTTTTTATTATTTTTTTATAAGAAACTGCATAAGCCCTATAACGACACTGTAAAAAAATGAATCAGGGTCGCCATAGTTACCGCAGGTAAGTGACAGCTAATTTATCAGTGTATATTCCAACAATCGAAATTAGGTGGATTGGTATTAAGAAGAGCAACATAGGACGCAACTGGAATCAACTGGAATGGCTTACATTTTAGCGGTGTGCAAAGCCAGAGACTGGTACACAAATTTCCTTAAAAGAAAATAAAATGCAGCGTAGTAATAAATTATCTGGTGAGCCATACGTGTAGCAACCGGCGCCGAGTGTATTCGAAGTCCATTGGTGCGAAATAACTGACTGGGTGTATAAATTAGGCCACACACAAGTGAAGACAGTGAGGAAGACCGGCAGAATATTGATACTCGGAACAGAAGGACTTTACTTAAAACTTCCGAATTTGCGGAAATTAAGCGATCAATAGAAAAAGCAAAAGAAAAAAAAAAAGAATGGATATCCGTGAAGTATACGAAACAGTATAACGGAAGCACGGAGACTATGGATATTCACGGTGTCAATGAAAAATCCATACACCAGATGAAGCTTGCTGTAATCCCAAAAGAAAAGTGGATACCCAGCGCACCGAGCGGTTGCTCGGATCACAAAATCATGCCGTCCTTAGGAATAAATATATATAAATATTAAATATAAACTATTTATATGCAAAAATCTTAACTTTATTTTAATCGTATACATATTCGCAAAACATAAAACATTTTAAAACTAATTTATGAATTTAAAGCCTCTTTCCATGCAACATTGCAGGCAAAGACAAAACAGTTCAGTACCTTTTTCTCCTTTGTTTATTAACCGATTTTCTTTCTTTTTTTTTGTTTAGTATTGAGTAAAAAACAGTTTTTTTTTTTTCAATGAACTGTTCTTATCAATAAATGATTGCTTTTAAAAACTAAAAATGAAATCATTATAGCCAGTAAATCTCAATAAATGATTGCTTTTGCGATTTAATACTGAAAGCATTAAAACTCATTTAAAACTCGTGAAACCGAATTTAGACCTTGACAGAACAATTTATTGGCCCAAAATAGCCCTAGTGTGCAAATTTAGTGAAAATCGTTAGTCAAGATGGAGGGACGTACAAATATACATACAGATTTTCTTGCTCATTTAATAATATTACATATTCCGTGTCGATGAAAGTTTACTAATAATTAAAGCACAGGCACTTGTCGTAATTTTAGCTACAATGCAAACATACTTTTTCGCAGCAAATAAGACAGCACAAGGGAATTTGTTTATACACAAATTGATTAGCCGTTGTTTTATGATGGCAGGGATAATGACGACAGTAAGTGATTTCGAAGCCGGAACGGAACGTAATCGCAGTAAAAGCTACGGAAGTTCAGTTTAATAAAATCACCTATTAGAAATGCTTTTAGATTTCTGCAAGAAACACGAATTGGTTTTAACAAATGCTTGTAAATTCCTAAATGTAAAAAAGTTACACTCGGGGCAACCACCCGATGCCTTGTGTAGACGTAAAAATCAATTTTTGTAAATCAACAATATAGGAGCATCAAATATTAACCATACATCGCTGAAATTGGAAAAATATGAAGTTAACATCCAATTAGCTACGTGGAAAAAAAAGATTAAATTGAAAGAAAAATAAAAATGAGAAATTATAAGGGAAACTGAAATATATATATATATATATAGGTGTATATATATATATATATATATATATATATATATATATAAGAGAAATTATACTTAAAAAAAAAAGAATATGCCAAAAATGCAACGAAAAAATTGATTAAAAAGCAAAAAAAGAAACGCGGATGAATAAAGAAATTTTAGGATGGAATAGAGAAACAAATAAAGAAAAGTATAAGAAAATATGGTAAATGGACGAGACTAAATAAAAACTGTAACGAAAAGGTAAGCAATCGCAGAACAAAAACTTTACGCTATTATAATAGAAATCAGAATCGTAAACGATGATAACACAAATAGGTGAAAGCTAAAATAAGGAAAAAGTTAGATTGTCCATTTACGTCGGTATTTATTTAGCATGTTTATAGAAGAACAGATCGAAATGATGAAGAGAAAAAAAATCAAAAGGACCAGGAATAAGTGCGGAAAACCCCGTTGCATTCATTTTGCCGATGACACTTAGCAGAGTCGGATAAAAAGAAAGTTTTAAAAATTATTCCTATCAGAAGAATTGGAAAAATGAAGAATCTCTCATCTATACGCCGAGCTTTTGGCGTTGGATCTTCCTACCCCTTTCAATGCTTCCTTTATCCTTTCCTTCCCATCTCCAGCCGTTATTCCCCTCCTTCTTTCCTTTATACTTTCTATCTCCGATCGCCCCAGAATCTGAGTAGGTGATCTAAGTCCATGTAGTCGGGTCAGTGTTAACACCGAGCCCATTTAAAAAAAAAAAAAGGTAATACAAATAAATGTACACGACAAATAAAATTTATATTTCGAACAAGTAATAGAAACACGTTATCTAGGAAGTTAAACGCGAGAGAAACATATCAGGTACTAAGAACGGGGCAAGTTAAATGCGCATTTAATAATAAAAAATTAACATTAACAGATACATAAGAATTTTAAAATGAATGTGCGGAAAGAATCCGTTAAAGCTTATGTATTCGGAGGTCTATCCTGCAATTACGATTTCCGCAACTTTCTTATCTCGTTAAAAATGTGCGGATCTGGAGCGGAATAATGAGAACACCTTAGAAGCGAAGAAAATTAAATCCTGAAAAAGTTGAATAAACAGTATTTGAAAACTACCTGGCCACGTAATAAGACATATTCTAAAAAATTTTATTGGAGGTGAAATTGCGGATAAAACCCCAGGAAAAATAAGTGCATGACGTATATGTAAATAGAAATGAATGGAATTACCGTACGAGCAGTTGACGTTTGCTAATTAAAAATTAAAAATTAAATTAATATAAGTCCCATATTTGTTAAAGGGTAAGTGGTCTGAAAGAATTACGGAAAGTCTAACACTGACGTAATATTTATCATAGAATATATTAAGTGTCGGTAATGAGAATAAAAATAGTAAAAGTTGAACGCGAAAACGGAAATATATTAATTTGCAGAAAGTATAAATCACGCTTATTAATTAATTAATTAATTAATTAATAATAACGTTAAAGTTAATAAAAAATACAAAAATTGTTACTCGTATTTTAATATCAGTAAAAGGTATAACGGATATTGTGAAATCAGGATTTTCATAATATACTTAAGAATCTTTAATAGGGATCCGAAGAGAATATTATGGGTTACTTTACAGGATTCGCCTTTACTGTTCCTGGGGTAACTCTCTGGAATAATCAATATTCAATTTCAGATTATGTATACACTGTTGGAATAGCAGATTAGATCTGGAACGAGATAATTCGTGGAAAATAAAAATCAAATTTCTAACGCAAAACGATCCGTTATTGTCATTCGTTGCTTCAGTTGATGATTTCGTTGATTTGTTATTTATTACGATTTAACTAAACTAGATGAACAAGAACTCTACATAAGATCATTCATTTCATCGTGAATACTAAACACGTTTGTTTCATCCATTTCTTTAAAAATATTAATACTTCAATTCTTTCTAAATTTTCATTAGAAGAGAAAGAAATGAAGAATATCGATGTTTACAAATCGAATCGGTCTGGTTTAGTGTGGTTGCATTTAAGACTTTCAAAAGTTGTATCGTAACTGTTTTACTCTATTTCGTCTCGCTACTGCATCGCCTATTTTTGCTTGACAACCACTTAATAACGTGTGCTAGAACCCCCATCATTACTTTTGTACATCTCCGGCAGGTAAAATTTTCTGAAGCAGGAAATTGTACACAAACGTTCGTTAGAGATTTCTTATGATTCCATTATTTCGATGGTTAAATTAAAACATAATTTAATTGATCATCAGATTAAATTATTATCGGCATTTTTTTTTTTTTTTTTGAGCATATCAGCCATATATGGATCTATCTAGAAACAAAGGGAAAGGAAAAGCCGACAGATAAATTTTGATTCGATTAGATACTGTTGATCTGTAAAGACAAATCAGTATCTAGAGAAAAAGAGCCGAAAAGATTTTATACATTAATCAATTTTTTATTTTTTTTTTATTTCTGTAAAAATAAGTTACAAGCCCTACAAGGCAAAAAATGCTTGTTACACGCTTGTTCTCATTTAATAAACTAATAATTTCTACTTTACGTAAAATAATAATACAAATATAAAATTAAAGGTACGTTTCATTTTTATCGTTTACATTTGTAACACATTAAATTTAAACGGAAGCGCACACATGACGGATATGGCAAAAAACAAAAAAATTAAAAAAAATACAATAAAACGAAGGATAAAAAACGAAATAAAAGCAAATTAAAGATATTTTTTCTGTATTATTTATTGAATTTTAGCCTTAACTTCAACTTTATTTTCGCTTTTTAAGACAACTATGTTTGTTTTCCGTTTTATATTTATTCGAAGATACGAGGGTGGTTCAAATATAAACCGGAATTTTTAAATAAACGCGCGAAAAATTTATTGTGGAAAAAGTGGTTGCACTGGCAGTTAGACCGGTTTGTTACGAAGCGTGTAGAGCAATTAGAACCGCGTAAGCTCACTGTTTAGTGTAGTTAGAGCCATGAGTGAAAAAGAAGTACCAGTGTCTGTTGCGCAACGCATCATTATTCGTTTTTTAGTCAAAGACGACGTAAAATCCGTGGAAATTTACCGAAAATTTCGCGAACAGTTCCGGGATGAGTGTCTCTCCAAAACTCAAGTGTACGGGTGGTGTTCCGCGTTTCGAAAAGGACGTGAAGTGGTGTCAAACATAGCACATGCGCGGCGCCCAAAAACCAGCATTACAGATGAACACGTCAAAGCCATCGAACAACTCATTTTGGCTGACCGACGCGTCCGTGTACGCGATATGACCAACGAATTGGGCATCAGCATAGGTAGTATTGAGACAATAATTCATGATCGGCTAGGTTATCGCAAAATTGCAGCCAGATGGGTGCCAAGACTTCTGAATTTTGAACAGAAATTCACTCGTTGGGAAACGATGGAGACATTGGCCGAATTGGGCTGGGAAACACTTGAACATCCTCCTTACAGTCCAGATTTGTCGCCTTGTGATTATTATTTCCGGGGCGCCAGTTGAATAAATCGTGAAACATAAATTTTTCGAGGTTCCTGATTGTCGGAATTTTTCTAGTCAACGGCATGGGCGCATCATTAAACATCTTCTATAAAGACGTATTAATTCATTCTAGTTTTAAGAAACCTAAAAGGATTCGATTCAAAACGATCCCTTTTCCTATTGATGTAAAGGGCTGATAATGTTTAAAGCCGGATATTTGGTAGGAAACGTCAACTTAAACAGCCATAATACGAATTGTTTCAAATCATCCCCACTAACCGCCGTAAATGAAGAGAATGACTAATCTTTGCGCTAAACCGGAAGAAATAGTTAACCTCTTAAGTAAATGTTTCATAACAAATTAATAAAATTTTAACTGAATAAAATAAATCGGTCGAATCGCGGACAGTTTTAAAACATAATAAATAAATCAGGCGTAATGGCAAAAATACGATGATTCGTAAAAGCCGACATTTTTTGGGCAGTCGTATACTTCGTAGTCGTGATTACTGATACGAGTAACAACTTCTGTATTTTTTTTTTCTGTTCAGTTTTTACTATCTTTATTCCTAATACCGACATTTGGGTATATAAATACTTTGGCAAGGAACAAGAAGCAAGAGAAATTGCAGACAAATTCAGTAAAGAATTCAAAAATGGCATAAAAAAACTAGAACACAAATGTAATAAAGTGCTATTAGAAAAAAGTAGAAGAAGATGAAGTAAAAGTAAACATGCACTTACCTAAAGCAAACGTAGAACAGGTGGGGAAAATAATTGATGGATTAAAGGAAACAAATGCCACCGGAATCGATGGAATAAGAATAAAAGATATAAAAACAGTAAAAATATATATATATAGTGAAGGAAATTACTAAGCTAATTAATCAGACGTTAAAAGAAGGGAAAATACCAAATGGGTTAAAAATATCGAAAATGAGACCAATATATAAAGAAGGAAAACACAGTGAATATGAAAACTATAGGCCAATTGCTGTAAGCAATGTAATTGCAACAATATGAGAAAAGTACGTAGCAAATAATCTAACGAAGTACCTACAAGAAAATAGGATAATTGACAAAACACAATACGGATTTCAAAAAAGAAAATCAACATCGAAAGCAATCGGTGAGCTTACCGAAAAAATAAGAGATAGCTTTGAAGAGGGAAAGAAGGTGCTGGATAACGTTTATAGATCTTACTAGAGCATTTGAAATGGTTGATCATAAAATAATCATAAACGAATTAAAGGATATAGGAATAACGAATAGTTTGAAAAAATGGTTTCAAAGTTATTTAACACAGAGGAAAACATGCGTAAATATCTTAAATGTGCAAAGTGAAAAAGAGGAGATGGATGTAGGAGTGTACCGCAGGGTAGCAACTTAGCGCCAATACTGTTTATTATATATACAAATGGTCTATATAAGGAATTAAGTTACAGTGAGGTAGGCCCGTACGCGGATGATATAGCAATAGTTACGTCACATAAAGATGTTAAAGAGGCAGAAATAAGGATGCGAAAAGATCTAATAACAATAAGTAAATGGGCACACGATAAAAGTCTAGGAATAAATGTAAAAGAGACTAAAGCAATAGTACTGCGGAAAAAAAGAGACAGCTCTGATTTGTATTGTCCAAATATAATAATGCACTCAAATGAATGTGTACACTCAATGGGGAAAAACTGTCAAAAGTTAGACATAGTAACGCAGTATAAACATTTTTGGACAGTAATGATGGACCAACACTTAAGATGGGACATACATATGGAATACATTTCAAAGATAATAAGAGCAGTTTTACCAGCTTTATATGCATTAAAGAAATATGCAACAAATGAAACATTAAAAGTAGTTTATTATGCGCTAGTAGAGTCGAGGATCAGATATGGAATTCAGGCATGGGGAATGGCGAGAAAAGCATACTTGGGGAAAATAAATAAACTGCAAATTAAATGCTCGAAATTAATAGGAAATCCTTAAGGGGAGAAACTGATAGTGAAATAATTAAAAA
Organism: Icerya purchasi; assembly: GCA_039619475.1. Taxonomy (NCBI): domain Eukaryota; kingdom Metazoa; phylum Arthropoda; class Insecta; order Hemiptera; family Monophlebidae; genus Icerya; species Icerya purchasi. The sequence goes on along the minus strand of CM077116.1, from coordinate 91,410,191 downwards.
AGAAAACGTAATGAGCATAAGAGGAATGTACTTATTACTGAAAATATGGGAGTATATATCAGCAGAAAAGAAAATTGAATTGGAGGAAAGAATAAAAACAGAATACGAGTTGAGGAAAAAACTTTCGTACCAACTGCCGTTAGCAAGAACAAAGATGGGGGAGCAAACGGATAAATATATTATAACTCACAATCAGATGTTTGAATAAAATACCCAAAGAAATAATAGAGAAGGAAAAAATAGGGGAAAGAAAAAGGAAAATAAAGGAATGGCTTCAGGAAGAAGAAAATATATAAAAAATAATAAACATAAAATAAAATGACAAAGCGCGACAAAAAAACTAGAAAAAAAAACCAACTTTGAATATAGAATATAGAAATAGATTATTAATTATTGATAAGTAAAATAGATAGATTAAGACTAGTAAATATTACACGATTATGTATATGTATAAGTTGATTTAAGATGGTAAAGTGTTCAATAGGATAATTCGTCGACAAGCGTTTTAGCTCGACAAAAGTTTTGTATGTAAAAAATAATAAATACATATTTTTCAAAAAAAAAAAAATATATATATACATATATATATAATAAATATTTACGCCAGTTACACTTTTCGTAATTATTTTAGTCTAGACCACTTGTTCTATGGAAAATTTTCATTAATCTTTTCGTTTCCTTTTATTTCCAATTTAAAATGTTATAGCCTCATCGGTGTAAAAGGGTTTTTTAGCCTCCCAGCAAGAAGTTAACACCTCGATAGGCCAAAAATTCATTCAACCAGAATAATTTTTTGAAAAGTAGTTACACTGACCCCCGCTATAAATAAAAAATACGTTTTTTTTGGTAAAAAGTAATGTATTAAAAATTAATTTTCATCCAATTCACTATCAATAACAGCGGGTTTCTCTTTAACACGCAGATGGCCATTTCTCGTGGTATTATTTTTCGGAATTCACCTTTAGCGGTATGGTTGATAAAATCGTGCACTGCATTCATAATTTTTCGATTTACTCGAGAAATGGATCGAATGAAAGCATCTGTGTGTTAATGATTCATTCAACTTTAAATGTGTTAATGATTCATTCGAATTTAAATGTGTTAATGATTCATTCGAATTTAAATGTGTTAATGATTCATTTGACTTTAATTGTGTTAATAATTCATTAACTTTAAAAGTTTCAAAAAAAAAGAAACAAAAGAAAAAAGTAGGAATAGAAGCGAGGGAATTATTTATGTTTACGAAATAAACAAAAATCGTACGCATTAATTATATTAAAAAATAAACTGATCGCCACGATTATCGAATCAAGTCACCCGAAACTAGTTGGCACGTTTAAATACGATTAACGCGTATGATACATGTTTTGTGTGCTATTTATTTACGTAAGTTTTAATATAGTTCAGTGAATTATTTACGTGTTTATTGTCAGTGCAGAAATGAACTATACTTTAAATATTCCTGCTGCACATTCTATTTGCTAGTTAGTTCAAATCAAAACAAATCATAATCATAAATAGCAGACGTCTTAGAAATATTGAAATATGCCAGAAACGTATTTTCGCGTATAGGGGACCTTAATTATCGCCCCTATATGATAATTAAGAAAACAGGAAACTAAAAATTAGACCTTTTTCTTTTTTTGGTTTTGCTGATGATGGACTATTCTTCTCTACTCCGGAAAAATGTCTGCAGTATATTTTATTTAATGTTTATTTTTAAGATGTTTTTGCTTTTTATAATTTTCATCGATTTTATTGACGTAGGTATGGTTCTATTATTAATGATGACGTCGTCGTCACCGTTTAATTATGCATTACAGCGAGGTCGTCAAAGTTTTTCTCCGTAGAAAGGAGCATACACGGGGTCGCATATACGCGTAGTACCGGTCAATCCGTGTCATAAAATGGGAAAATTTCTCAAAATTATTTTCAGAAAGATAATTTATTACTGCCATTTCTTGCATAAACCTAACCTCTGACTGTTACGTCACCAATATCGAGTTATTACACATATTCAGCGGTTTATAATTGCGACGAGGAATTACGTAAATAATTCAAGCGCCTAATAAAATCTTGATAGAATTTCTTCTTTTTTTTTATGACTCCGAATTTTGCCACCTGACCGGCATATCTGCGTATCTTTCTGTTGCACGGAAGTAATATTAACATCAACAATAACCGTAAATCTGAAAGATAATTTCAATAACAAAAACTGATCAAGACATAAAAAACAAAAAAAAAAAAAAGCACTGAGTTAATGCCTGCAGTTAACAAGCTCCTCAGAAGAAAAAAAAAACAAAAACATAATAATTACCGGTTTTTTTTTAGTGAAAAAATTAAAAATGGAAATTTGTAATCTGTTTCAGTCATTTGTATTTCTATTAATTGACAAATAAATACACTATTAAATGTTTAAAGCTTTCACAGTGATTATTAATCATCTTAAATATTTTCAAAGACACTCTGTTAAAATAATGCATTTATAAAATGTATTAAATTGTAACAAAATTACTAGTATAATAAATAAATTTAAATGTATAATGATATTTGTTGCGGCGCCGTGCAGCTTCGAGTTTATTCCTAAAATTAAACAATCTTCCTCCTCCCCAATAAACGACGGTGAAATTCCTTGGGTTATCTTTCGACTCCAGGCTTATATAGAAGCCGCATATGTCTGAGAATTAAAACTGAGATTCACCAAGGCTATCCTTATTCTGAAATATCTGACGAGTTACGGATGCAACATCAATCCTAAATTCCTCCGTAACATGTATAGACCGCTCATCCTATCAAAAGTCAACTACGGGTGCCAGGTGCACTCCTCTGCAAGTAAATCATTACTGAAGTCCCTCGATCTCGTACACCATGCCGCTCTGAGATCTATCCTGGGGGCGCATCGAACGTCTCCGGCAGCCAATATGTGCGCTCTAACCGGCTGCCTTCCTTTCTCTTACTACCGAAACTATTTCATACTGCGAAACATGTGCCGCCACCTCAACTACATACGAAACTTTCTTTTTCACTTAGATAAGTGTTCTCTCAAGTCAGGTTTTTCAGGCGACCCCCTGTTAGAGGTAATGGCTGCCTTGCAAGGACACCGGATCACGTTCCCGTGAGAGGCCAATAACTAGCCCAATGATTCTGATTCCCCCCTGAAGTTCCAAAAAAACGAACATCGATACATCGCTGAAATGGAATTCAGGTACAAAAAATTTCCAGTGTACGGCGCATAAATGGCAGCCAGAGCAATTAGCAAATACGTGGACCGTCTAGTACATTACACTGATGGAGCTAAGGCAAAAGGCGAAGCAAGGCCAATAAAGACATCTTGCGCCTTCGTACGGCAGATCATCTCACATCAAGGCAGACTTAACGATGCCTGTGATGCGTTGGATGCAGAATTGCATGGAATTTCTTAATGCCTCCGTCACCTAGTCACCGATCACAACAAATCTATAAAAGTTCTCATAGTCACCGATTCCCCGCAAGCGTTATGTATGCTGGAAAACCAAAAATGCAGCAACCCGCTAATATTTAAAATACACTACTATCTAAATCAGTTAAACCAAACGAACAGTCGTGTGACCTTCATTGATCGGGGTACCTGGTAATGAGAGGGTCGATGTCTCGATGATGCATATTTTTCTTAGGAAGTAGGAGAACCAGTGGAAAACAGAGTGGGCAGCTACAACGTTCTTAAAAAAGCATTAAGCCCACAGTCGAACAATGGTGGCCACTGGAGGGAATAGCCCAGCACAATTTTAAGAGTCTTAGCCGGCTGCGAATCGGCCACGTCATTGTAATCATATAATTAGTAAATCTTCGCCTCCAACTATATGCTTCTTCTGCGGCCAGGCTGGTATATCGACAGTTTCACACATACTTCTCACGTGTCCAAAGTTCGGCACGTTCCGGACGCAACATGGCCTACCCAGTAACATGTAAGATTGTCTGGCAAATACTATGTACAACTAACGTCACAAGGGTTATAGCCTTCGTTAGAACGAGTGATTTGACCGAACATATATAAGATACCTCAGTATATGTAACAATGACCTTAGTAGTTACAAACGGTGCATATAAAAAAGGCGAGGAGGAGAATTAAAAAAAAATATATATATATACCAGATAATAGTTTCATCCGAGACCAAAGCCTCTAAGCATAACAAATCACATTCATTATTAGACGAATATATAATAAATCTGTGACTAATGCGTAATGATTTTTGAGAAAAAATTTGGTTCTTTGAATGGATTAGTTGCGTCTAATTTTTTTCGAATAAATTGTCAAATTATCAATGTGACCGCTGCTTTTAAAGTTAGTGGAGAAAATCTAAGAAAATGGAATACGAAAGAAAAAAGTCACTGAAAACGTTCAGTGCTCATCTGTGCAAAATATGATTTAGATGAAATGAAAATATGGAGCGACTTAAAAGTGGGAAACGGAAAATTCTCATCAGCAGCGGCGGAGAATTCTGCAACTTCAATAAAACCGATTAAACAAAATTACGAAACCAGAATTAAACGTTAGCTGAAATAAAAATAAGTTACACACTGCAGAATAGAGATTTTGAAGTTTGCATGGTATTAATAAAGGCGAAAGGTAACTTTGAAACAAAATCACGTTTTAATGTGTGTGCTCCTACTTTAATACTTTGGATAGTTTGTTTGCTTTTTTTTTTCATTTTAGTTTTAAAGAGTTTTTGCAAACAAAAAATTATAGTAAAACAATTTTTGCTATTTTCTGAATATAAGTTTCCTTTAAAAATAAATGTATATAATTACAAACGAAAAATGTATAAAAGGCCATCTCACCTATTGGTTTAAAATTAACTTTCAATAAATTTATTCTAAATAATTCTGCATAAGTCTGAGAGTCTATTTTTGTTTACTTATAAATTCTTTTGCATCCGCTAAGCGGTCGCCGATAGTTTTTCTACTTGTTGATGACGGGTTAATAAAACTTTCGTCATTGTCACATTTAATTCTGTTTATAGATTTACATCACTTAAGCTCTCTTATCGATTAATCGTTTTTATCGAACGATATATTTGATTAGAAAATTTCGCAAAAACTATCCACTGGTCCGTGTGGCAATCTCTGGATTATAATGTTCGAGCTAATAAGAAACCCGTAGTTGTTGTGTTGCGTAGCAGTTCTTCGGCTGTGTGCTAATTTTTAAAATAAGTACCGGGTACCATTTTCTGCAACACAGCACAACTCAGTTCGCTTCGGAAAATAGCGTTCAGGCTAACATTTTAATTAAAAGAATTCGTCTTCACAGCTCCATGTCATTCGTTCGTAACTTCGAATTTCACGGTATTTTTGGAATAATCGAAAAAATATATACGAACGATCGGTTTCGAGACAAAAACCTTAATCGGAAGTCAGCAACCAGCAGAGGAAATCGCAATCGATATATTGCCCAAGGAGTTCTATTTATTTCTCACACTTCACCGTGATGAAATAATTGATAAAATTCTAATGTATGTATGAAAATTTTACGCGACGTTAAATTAGAGTACTAGGTACTCTGTAGCGATACCGTCAGTCCGACAAAGTGTTTTCTCACACGTGGAATTCACACTTGTGTCTAATTTCAATGTTAGCTCCTGCCTTAATTGTGGATATTTTGAACAGAGTTATAAAACTTGAATTGATGCACACAATATGCATGTAGGCTATTCCGTGTTAAAAACAAATTATTAAAATATCATCGATTTTAATAAAACGCTTTAAGCAACAGATATCACAGTTAAACAATAGATAAATACTTGCTCCCTACTAGAAGAGCCATCGTCGTGATCATGACATCTAATTACAGTGTTAACATGGAAAATAATACTTTGTATGTATTATTATTTCCAACGTCAACTGTAATTAGATGTCATGATCACGACGATGGCTCTTCTAGTAGCAACCTTAATAAAATTCATAATGATTCGGTGCAAATATTTCATGAACGTGAATTTTAATAATCTACACAAAAATTCTAAAAGGCAGATCTACTTAAAGTAGTCAATACGAAATAATAATTTCTTATTGAAGTTTTGGAATAATAATATTTCAAATGAAGTGGTATTATTGGAAACTTCAATGAAAAACAATTACGACGTGGTTTTTACCAAAAATAATACGAGTCAAAAAAACCACAAACGTTTAAATTTTTTCTGAATAATTTTGTCTAACTGGCAAACTGGCAGAAAGGTGTGGTTACTTCTAATGAATGTTATGGTATGTGTTAAGAAAAATAAATATATAAATGGACCCGCAGAAGGTGAAACAATATCGATATTGGTTCACGCCATGTTACTGCTATAATATTATGCAAACATTATTGCGACTATACTGCCTTATATTAGTAATTCGGAATAATTCCATAGAAATTTCATAGTGATTCCATAGCAATTCCATAGGAATTCCAGCGAGTCCAGAAGAACTCCGGTAAGTAGTTTACAAAATTTACATCGGCGGTTTACCCCTTGGTAGTGTATATGCCTTTCATTCATATTTACGCAGTGTCACATTTCCCCGGTACAGAATGACTAGTTACAAAATGTAAAAAATATTAACGAGATAAATTGGACAGTGCACTGGCGACAAAGTAACTTCATCGAAATGCTAATGCAGCGTGTTACATTAATTCCTAAAGGTCTGAGTTTAATCATGCTTAATACAAAGTCAGCTATTACTGAAAAATAAATAGTAATAATAATTTCAATAAGTTTGAGGGAAATATATTTTTCCAACTTGTATTTATTATTTATTTTTTAGATAAATATTTATAGTTATTGTTAAAGAATTAAAAAAAGATCGCTTTGTTAGAGTTTAAAGAAAACAAAAAATTAAAAAGTAGCAAAATAACGAAATCAAAAGCTAACAATTTTCAGCAGTCGATTTTCAAAGAGTCAGCGTTTAAATGAATTTTCAGGTCGGCCTTTAGTTTTATTTACATTTCATTAGAACAGAGAGTAGCTTGTTGCGCTTTGTTCAGAAAACTTTTATATATTCTTAATAATTAACTACAAATCCGAAAAGAAAACCGATTGATTAAAAATTCGTTGTCACTGAGAACAAGAACATTAACTAGATCACGTTGTTTTTTTTTTTTTTCTTCTTCTTGGTTTCTATTTTTTATCTCAAAGCGTTACTGAGTGTAAACATATTTTAAGCAATTCGAGCAGAATTCGGTTCGAATCTCCTGCCGTGCACTGAAAAGTACACAACCTACTATTAACGCGCTGGGTTAGTATTCGACAAGCACCAATGCAAATAATAATAATAATAATTTAAGGGGAAAAAAAGTGATCGTGTACCGTTGCATGCGGTTAAAAGAGTAAACCTTATTACGCGTAATGGCAGATGTTATGTTCCAATAAAAAATGAATGAGACCCGTTATTGATTAATATTTCTATACAATAAACGACAGAACGTCGTACAATACACAATTAAATTTATATTGACGTTATTGAAATTCGAGCACGAAATGATCGACTGACGATGGCTTAAATTAATAAATATAAATTCTGCTCAATAATTTAGTATAGAAAGAAGTATAAAATGATCTAATGGTTCTTGTTTTTTTCTCTTTTTTTTTTTTTTTTTTTTTTTTTTGTCATCTCTTACACGATAAAACAACGCAGTGACATTCTAATGAGAATTGCGGACGATTATTAGGTGAGACTGTATTTCTTCGTTTCATATAAATTCTTACGTGTTTGCCCGCTGATCACTGTGCGCGTATGCGAATATGTTATTGTTTCCCTCTTTCCGTGGTGCACTCGTTGAAGTAATCGAACAGCACAGCCAACTAGAGCGCTCAGTTCAAACGTGACAACCAGAATGTTCTTATATTCACCTCTAACGTTTACTGTATTTCCATTTGTACGATGTTGTTCGTTCATTCTTTATCTCTACGCGCATGCGTATAACACATTGGTAACTAGGTAAGAGTAACGTTTCATCGACTCACGACGTTGCCCCTTCGTAAAATATTCAAAATAAGCCTAAAGAAGTTTTACTTTAAAAAAAAAAAAAAAACAACTTTAATCTGAGCATGAATAAAAAAAGTACTGTTACAAACCAACAGATGTGGAATATACGCCTAGATCGTACCTTATTTAGAGATCTTTCAAGTTCGGGCTTATCAAACCATGAACTAGCAATTTGGTGCAATGATAAAGTGTTTCGCAGTTTCAATGTACCGCGACAGAATTTGAATACTCGGTACTTCCACAGCAATATGATTTTTTTTAGTGCACCTACACATTCTGTTTATACTAATTAGTTAATAAGGTACAATGATAGATAATTAATGAATATTAGTAAACATCTTAAGATCAAACATTAAATAAAATATGCTAGAAACGTCTCTTCGCAAGAATATCTTATCTTTAGCTACATCCCTATTAGCTGGCTCTATTAATACTCTTTTTAGATGTATATTACTTTACTTCTATTTTCCTGATTATGATTTAAGTCTTCATCCAGTTCGATCATTGTGTAACTGATGGGGTCCTTCTATAAATTGAAAGTAGGTGGTAATTTACATTTACTTCAGATATTCAAATAATGTGCATTTTATACATTTCGTTTTTTCACTAATACGTATTTTGTTCTTTTTCCTTCTCTATACGCCGAATAATATCCCCATATTCCTCTGAAAAAATATTACTAATAAATTTTATTTAATATTTATTTCTAAGATATTTCTCATTTATATATGTTTACAATTGCTCATTATTTTAATGATTTTTTTTTTTTTTTTTTTTGGTCTTTTACATTTGAACGGTTCTTTTTACACCCTCAAACGGCTCCGTACGCGCAGTAGCCCGATATATATATACATATATGTATGTATGTATATAATGTATGTATATATATGTATGTATGTATATATATAGGTTGCGAATGGAAACAGATACTCTGTGCCTAGATTCCAAAAGCCGGTGTCCAGAATGCGTCACCGAATATTAATTTTCCGACAATTTATTACGCTGTTCCACGAATAGTTTCACGTTTTAAGTGTCTAGCAGTGCCGCTGAAGGAATGCAATAACAACGGGATTAAATTTAATATGCGTAATTTTTTCATATAGGCCTATAACGTGCGTGAATTTATTAAACTAGAACAATGAAGAGTCACCACAATAGTGGCCAAATGTTTATTGTCGGGCAAAGAAGTATAATTTGTTTTTTCCTATTTACTTACCTATTTGCAGTATCCTTTATCCCGGTATCCGTTCATCTCTACTTTCGACATGGCTACCTCGATTTAATACGTTTTCTAATGTTATCTTCCCATCTCAATTATTCTTCCCCAGTATCCGACCTAAACTGTACTTTATGCCGCCATTCCGATATACTGGTCATTGTATCATTTCTTTGCTCTTCAAAATTATTACATCTTTTGCCGTTTTTCAACATTCCCCGTTAAACTTTCACAACCCCCCACCTCAGGAAAGTTTTTTTAGGAACCCTTTCACTTCCGACGTTTAAGGTCATTCATCTTATTCATCCGAGTGGCCGATTAGTATAAACCAAATTTTATTCCCGAAAAAAATGATCGGTTAATTAATTTTGGGCGAAAAAATCACCCAGTGTAAAACCTTATAGATTTTTCGGTTCTTGCTTTTCACGGAGAACTGCTTAATGATAAATGAAAGCTGGGCCGTAAGCTGCGACATAATAAGACTTTTTAATAGATTTATTTATTTATAATCGCACTAAGTTAAGCAAAACGCAGAAATTTTAATCGCAGAATATTAATAATAAAGTATAATACCGACACGTTAGTCGCAAAGTTCCGTTGTTGAAAACTGACTTTCTCGGAAGAAATCCCCATTCAGGTTGATTGACAAATTGTTATTTGACGTAAATAACAATTTTGTCTAAGCCAATTATTGAATAGTAGGCTCGTCGACCGATAAAGTAAATTAAAAAGCATGACAACTAATTACGTCAAAATTTCGGTTTTAAAATAATTTCACGTATACACAGAAAAAGAAATAACTCGAAATCAGCGCGGTGCTATTTAGCAGGCATACTTGATCTAACAATGTAATTTCTTTAGACGTATTTCAGTCCGAAACTCGCTCGGACTTTCATGTCGAATTCGCTAATGTGAACCTGGCCATCTTAAAAATTACTCAAGTATGACATTTCCCGCAAATTTTATTATAAATTCCACGAAAGTCTAATGCTATTTGCGCGCGGTCTTTTCAGTATCTTTTCTGACGGCGTTTCTAATACTTCGGAAGAGATGTGAGAACATTTTTCAGACCTAGCCAAACTTATGCTCAGCTATAACGTGTCTAACATTTTTTTCCTATTATCGCTCTGTCTTTGATAAAAGAAAAAAATGTACTTAATTTAATTTTAGCTGGAGCCTGTTTACAATCCGCAACGCGCTACTTTCATACCAGCACTCTCCGAAGTTCTGGAATGAGTTACACAGCAGCACACATGCTATATGAAGTTAATATTCGCACTTCTGATAGGCTTATGAGAAGAGTTCGGGGTTAGGGCGCGTTTTAATTCAACGAAATGTGTTAACTCTTTATATACATACATACATCATCATCTGTTAGTGAAGTAAAACGACGACTGCATTATTTGTTCACTGTGTGCGTAACTTTGTCGGTACATTAAAGAAATACAAAATATGTCGCTTTTCTTATTTTGTTCGCTTTAAAGTGTAATAAAATTGAGAATGGACTTTGGAAATGTGACAGCTTCTTTTGAATAAATAATCGGATCCACAGAAAACCTCCGTCGAAAAGATATGATTGGTAGTCCGGTCGATTACATGTAATAACGGCTGCTCTGTTTTTAAACTGCATTTTCAGTCTCCCCTCATTTCCTGCTTACAATATTCTATTTGTATTCAGTACAACAACGATGACTTTAACACAACATTTCGATATCTGTGCTGTTGCCACACATTCGCTTCGATATGGGAGCAACTTCACTATTACACAGTAATGCGATTTCAACGTTAATCGAAACAAACTTTAAAAAAGAGCCTTCATATTCAAAATAGTTACCTTTTTTCGTTGTTTACAACAGATAATGATCCTGAACGTGTAAACATGTAACAGTACATTTAATTCCTTGCTATGCTGAAATAAATGCAAAAAATACGCCGCGCATATTTTATAAATTCGAGTTTTCTTTTGTCTTTTCAATTTCGACAAATTCTATTCAATTTCATTTTCCTTTTTTTTCCTGCTAAATCCCCGTGATATTACTTTTATTATTATTATTATTATTATTATTACTATTAAAATATGCCAATAAACAGTTTTGTGAATTTATACATTAGAATGCATATGAGGGGATACATGTGCGTCCATTTATATATATATATATATATATATATATATGTGGGCACATATGTATGTGTATATGAGCTTGTGTGTAATAGGTTTAAATATATAAATTACAAGAATTTAAAGTTTTCTTCAATACCGTAATGCATAATAATATTTCATTAGTTATTACTGCTTGTAATTATTTGTTTTGTGTAGTTATTATTAAACTTCTATTATTTTATTTGTAATTTCTTTCTTATGTTTATACGTTCTCTACCGTAACATTATTAATATTGTAAGATTTATATATGAATGTTACTGTTGAAATATTATGGTTGAAGAACTGGTGCAGCTAACTTTGGTGATAGTCTATTTGTATATATAAAATAAGTTCAATTTCAATTCAATTCAGTTTATTTACTTAAGAAATCACTTACATAAAAGCATGGAAATGTATCTGTGTTAACGGCTAGAATTAGGTAGCAGCTTATGCGAAAGGGTAGTTGTATTCTTCATGAAAGTGAAAAATTATTTTGAGCTGATATAACTAAGTATGAGTGTATGTGTAATTGTTTGTATTTATATGTTTTATGGGTATTCCAGTATACGTGTGTAAGAGTGCAAGGTTGTCGCCAGCCGATGGGCCGGGAGGGGGGGAACAAGATGATAGAAAGAGGATATGAGTTATCGGAAAAATATATAAAATTTATAAGTTGTAAAGGCTTAATATTTTATTAAACGGGAATAAAATCTTAATTAAAACATAATTTTCGTGGATTTCTGGCCAATTGTTCTACTGCTACTTTGTTATAAAAGTCATCCAAATTGTCCGTGATTACGCGCCTATGAATACTCATCATGGACAGTTAATTAAAAAATTTCAAGATTCCGGGGGGGGGACTGTCTCCCTGCCTCCGCTGGCGACGTCCATGTATGTCTGTATGTTTACTTATGTATTTTTTATAGTAATTGTGTTATTAGAATTGTGCGCTAAATTTATGTTTATATTTTACATTTAAATATATACCGGAATTAAAATAAATTACATTTACAAATCATTATAAGCATAATTACCATTAATCTTTGTATACTTTAAACGCAATATACGTAAACAAGGGCCAAAGGTTTTAGAGTTTTGATACACACGTTATAAAAATGAAAATAAAAAAAAAAAAAGAACTTCCGAAAATTTCAAAACCCGCTTGATCATTGTAATTTCGCTGTAGCGTTCATTTATTGATTTTCGCACACGGTTCAATAATAATAATCGCCGCTGTTCACGCAGAAATGCGCATTTGTGGTATATATTTTAGCTTTCATTTATATGTGTGAAATTGTGAAATCAATAAACTGATTTGATTTGATTATTATTATTTTTATTATTATTATTATTGAATTAATTCTCTGTATTTTTCGGGCATTTCCATTTCGACAAACTCAGGTGGATTGAGTGAAAGCTGCGTCTCAATTTTCAAATATTTTCAGACTATTCTCGCGACATTTAAAATTGTAAAGGCTTCTATAATTGAATGTATATACCTTGACTTTCAGATTTAATTTCCTTATGCTCTCTGCGAGACTTTTTGATACTACTCCCGTTGTGGATGATACGATCGGAACAATCCCAACGCTGGTTTGTTAATAATTCTTCTTCGTATCTTCCGATACTAGGATACATATTTGTTTATTTTTGTATGATACGTTTCCAATAGTTTAAGCGTGTTCGGAATAGCACAATGTCAACAATGTACACCGAGGAGTACCTTTATGCATTGCTATCCATATCCGATCTATCATATTATGAATTGCTTTTTTATCTGTAATTATTTCTCTATTTCAAGTGCCATTCTCTAGTACAACATTAAGCATGCACTTATACCGATTTCATTTTTCGCAGTCTTGTACCATGTTACATTTTTTTTCGTCAATTTTAGATGTAGTTCTTTACATACTATATCATGAGTTTCTACTAGAATTTTACACCTGTCAGTGTGATATGTTCAATAGTTTATTTTTCTTAGTGACACTTCCTACACTTATTATCGTTAACATTTCCATCTTTCAGTATTCTCTCTGCATCATTTTTCTCGTTTTTATCACCTGATCCAGGAATTACGCATATGAACCGTTCTGTTTCGGCACGCAATTAACCGATTTACTAGCTTTTCAAATAATTATAGCACACTTTAAATACACAATACTATTATTATTTATTTAATAAAACAACACTGACTAGCTTCGGATAATTGTATCCATCTTCATAGTGATATATAAAAACAGCAAATAAAAAAATCACATTAGCCAATCTACATTGATTTGTTCGATGTGTTCGCTTGTCTATATTTTATAAATAGTTGTTACTTACGTTTACCATGCAGAACTATGCTTTCCCAAGTTACCACATCCTCGGATTTTGTTACTTTCATATCTCGCGGGTTACACATTCTTGGTCATTCGGTCTAAGTGCTGTGTAATTTTCATCATTTGTATTAATCTACATAATGCGCTGTTGTTCGTTTTGCCGTATACATATTCTCGTAAGGTTATTATCTGTTTTAGGTGCAGGTTTTCGATATCTGTGAAGTCTTTTTCTTGATAGACGCGTTCCACCGCAGACTAAGGATGGTGAATTCTGTATTTTTGCGCGATTTCTCTCGTTATTGTGCTAAGATTATTTAAATTCGTTTCGTTACACTTTATTAGTGCAAAAAAATAAGTTAATATTGGTAAAGTGAATTTATTTACAGCTCTAACTTTATTCCGACTATTTACTCCCAATTCTGTGCAGAATACTTTCTCTAATCTATTTACATTTTTTTTTTTCTAGATCTGCTTTGATTTGTTTTGATCTATGGGCGGATTTTGTAAAATTCCTTATTATCATTATTTATTGCTTTTATTATTACTATTATTATTATTTATTATTTATTATTATTACTTATTTATTATTATTAAATATAAAGATCGTAATTTGCGAAGTGTTTTACATCGTAAAATAGGTTTTCATATTTATTAAGAAAAAAATTGATGTGGACGGCAAGGCCAAAAAACAAAAAAAGTTAATACATCCAAAAGAATACGATGTAATTTAGTAATGCAGAAAAAATGCGTGAACGTTTTCATCAACAGTCGGAAGGGAGCTAATAAAACTGCGAGACCCGGTAAAGGTGATCGATGCGTAGATTACAAGTATCACGCGTCACATTGAGCAATATTAAAGCCAAAGTTAATGTTACTATCGCGAGAAACGATCATTTAATAAGCTGAAACTGCGACTTTGTGAATAATGACGTAATGAAAATACACTGAATACGTAGGAAGAAGAAATAACGTAATTAGCCCGACCAATTCTGGTGATAATAAAACTTCCTCATTCGACGGGAACTGTTCCGTCCATATTAGAAGTAATAAACTTCATCGAAAACAAATTAAATATAGCAGGTAAAAAAGGAAACATCACTTATTTCATTTGCCGACTACGAGGCTTTTGTTCTCTTAGCTGTCGCGTCACGTCTAGTCAGACTTATTCGACTAGGTAGATTAAAACTGATATAAATCTTCGCTTCAGTCAGTCACGTCCGGTCGGACGAAAAGACTTCAACACGTCCAAGTTTCCATCAGTCAAATCAAAGTCACTATCGATATTTATATGAAATTACTATAGTTTACCTATTTTAACGAGAAATTTCGTTCCGTGCTAATATTAATATTATAACGGAAAAGGAACAACGCGCGGTATAATAACGTTACCAGCGGAAAAAATTGAAAAATAAATAAATAACGTGCCGAAAGTAATAGCGAAAGAATTTTCACATCGATTTGTTCTTTCACCGTACTGAACAATTTTTCAACTCATTCTAAACAGATTATGAAACTTCCTAATACGCTAAAAAAAAGTACTCCTTCTCATTCGACCTAATAAATAGTTTTTACAAAATAGTTCTAAAATAAAAAAATAAAAAAAGAAATTCTTAGAACTATATGAAGAAAACACATAAAGTACTCAAAAACGAATATTAGAGACTGATAGACTAATCCAGTATAAAAGCAATTGACTGATTTAATATACAAACCTAACATTGTATTTCCAGGACATACATTTTGCGCATTCCATTTTTTCGGAGGGGGGAATAACTGTTACGAACCGAATAAAAAAATATCATTTCACTATTATTTACAAATTATCCAGTTAACCACTTATCGATAAGCTACGTGTTTTTTGTTTTTTTTTTTTTAGGTGCACACTTATAAATACGAACTGTTCACATTGTTATGAAAAATGTCCACTGTCTGTTTGTCGCCATTATTCTTTAAAAAATTCATAATGGCACAAAGTGTCGATTAAGATGAACAATGAACGGTAACGAGAAGAAGATCTACGGAGGAAAAAAAGAAAAAAGGCAGGACAAGTACCGTATATCAAACTAACGAGATTGTTAGAGAAAAACAACAACCATTAACTCTCTACCAGTGGCATTATCAGAACAGATAAAACAGTTCAGTGAGCGCCTCAACGATACAATGACTACAATTAAGTGAATAGTTATAGAGGTGAATCGGAAAATACGTCAGTTTAGATACTTATTAGTGCCGAGCGCAGAAGGAACAGAATGTAAATATATTAAGTTGCCCGAAAAAGAACAAGAACAGAAACGCAGATTTTGTCGTCATCGATATAATTTCTGTTCCCTTTGAGCGCCTCTCCGTTTCGAGATTCACCATGCGTGTGGTCAGATCAGAAGAGGGGAACCCACATTTTTCATTCTTTTACTTTGACGATAGTGGGTGGTTATCAGAATTCACTATAGAGCGTGTCTCAGCAAAAGGGTGTCTTATCGTGCGGAGTTATTTTTTTTGCTAATGCCCTTGTGCTACAGTTTGCTCATATAGCAGCTAAGATGGTGTTAATAATACCTGCATGGGCTAGAATCCAGCACATCGATAGTTACGTTCCTACCACGTGGTATAAGCACTTTTTTTCGGTCTCGTTTGACCGGTATACATTTCAATAATCAATGAAATGTATCCGGGCGCATATTTGGTAACTGAAATAGAGGTGTTTCGCAATTATCCGAAGGTAGTTTGTTGAAATCGGAAACGGCGATAAGTCGCAGTGGGGTGGAATATTAGTTAATTGGAATGTACACTAAAATTTAATGACATTAACAACAATAAAAATAACGAAGTAAACGAAATGCAAAAATTAAAGCTGGCGCACCGATTGAAGGTCGTGCCAGTGATTCGACGAAAAATTTTTTAATGGAGCAGAAAAGGAAATTAAAAAGAATAAAGAGAAAAGCAGTAATAAAGTAACAACGCATAAAAATAAAGCACACCCACGCAGAACGATACGGCAATTTTCATATTCTACTTGAGATGCTGAAATATGTAAATCATTCGAAAGTAGAAAACCCAATTTAGATTGCTTCACTGCACTTTAGAACCGGATTGATCTATATATTTAGCAACCGCCTATATTTTTATTTAGACATTATCATACGGATCTTCTATCATACAGCGAAAAAATAAAAAGTGAAATACAAAAAAAAAAAAAAAAAAAAGTACATTTGTAATTTGTAAGAAAATATTTTTTAGTTCATATTATTTTCGCAAAAGACGCGAAACGATTGTTGATCAGATGGATTTTTCATACAAAACCGAGCGTTATTTTAAAAAATCAAATGGTTTCCTGCACAAAAGCGGTACAGAATCGGTAGTAGATCGGCAATTTAAAAAAGTTTATTAACGCGAGCAGAAGTTAAAAATAGATTTCTTAATGTATTTGTAATTTTCCTTTAAATGCACGTCTAAATTTCTGTTTTTTCTTTTTTTGTTATAAGATAAACGTACCGTGTATGTTACACTTTTACACTTCTTAAAGTTACACTTAATAATCCTTTGCATCTATTTATTTATTTTTTTCAATTAATTTTGCATTATTCATTTTTGTAGTCCCACATGAATGCATAAATTTAACTTTTTATTTTTGAAAATAACGAGAAAGGAAGTAGCTTCTTTATTTGGTTTTGTTTACGTCATAGTGCGTGCAATTGTATGTTGAACTAATTTCATTTTAGCATTTTCTTAGAGAAGTACCGGGTGGGGTGATGGAGGGGATCAGAATTCATCCTTGACTTTTACATAGATGTTTTTTCCAAATTCCTTATTTTAGTGAGCACCATTACAACACTGAATTCGCCATTGACAAAAGCTTATTTACAACACTGATAATCAAAAAAAGTAAATAAATACATAAATAAATAAGTTTATCCTTTTTGTTTGCTCTTTGAAGAATTATAAGTTTTCAGACTAGAGTTCATTTTTATATTTTCTTATGAACGAGAAAACATCACGTAAAGTATAAAGAAAAATAATAGGCAATCTGCTTCGAGCATTTCAAGTAATAGTCACTTTTATAGTAAAGCTAGTTCCGTGATGAAGCGTCAGGGGTTATGGAATGAAGATTTCACAATATTAAAATTTGAGGCTGTTTTTTTTTTGGGAGAGTAGCATTTAAATCAGAGGCATTAACAAAAACTTTGCAATTTGTAACTTTTCTTTTTGCCTTTTTTTTTTTTTTTTTTTCATTTACTGTAAACGTACAAAACATTTTCCCGCATAAATGATAATTAACTGTTCTTCATAAATCGCGACTGCGCATTAAATGTGATACATAATACTAAAATTAGTCAGCAAAGAACAAAAAAAAAATAATAAAACATGAAAAAATCGATATAGTTTAAAAAGAAACGAAACAGTTGTAAAGTAGTAGATAAAATGTGTAACTAGTAACAATAGATTAACAATGAAATAACAGATAAAATAAATGAACAATCGGAAATGAATGACTAGACGAATAAAAATATACTTGTATAAACACTATTACAATGAAAAATCAAATAATCAGATAACCGAAAACCAGCGATTATAAATTTAACTTAAAAATATATAAAATTAAGCCAAACTATGAGATAAAAAATGTATGATTTTAAAATGTGTTTCTCGACGAAAAATGAACCTCTGAAAAAAAAAGAAAAGAAAAGAAAAACAAACGAACAAATAAATAAATAAATAAATTAATTAATTAATTAATTAATTAATTAATTAATAACGTTCTTCTACATGATGTATTGTAAATGCAACATTTCGAGAATGTGTCTATTAATTATATTCCCGAATTCTCGAAATGGAGCGCGTTTATTTTTAAATTTTAGAATACGGTTAATATTAATGAAAATTTAAAATTTTCCCGTAATTCTTTAACGATATAGAACACGAATATAAAAAAAAAAAAAAAAAAACTGTAGTTGAAAAAATTTACCACGTACACGCGAAAAATAATATTTTTTATAAAGTGTTTCATTCGGAATAATAACTATAAAAAATTAATTTATGAAATATTTACTAATTAATCTATAATCTGTATTTTCAACAGACTCAGTATGGATGTACACTATTTACAATATTAATTTTAACACGCTGAAATATAAGGGTTCTATATTGTTATTTTAAAAAGCACGTTTTTATATTTCACATTCAGACAAGAAACTCATTAGAAATCAAAAGGCTGAAAATATTTGTAACGAAAAAAGGGAAAATAACGGGACATTCGCGAGATTGTGAAGTTTAAAAAATTTACATTGTACCGAAACGGCAGCATTAATCAAAGCGAGAGGTCAGTTTCTTTCGCAGATAGCTTTTTTTATTTTCACAAATTTCTCGGGCACTTTTAAGCAATGGCGCCGAAATAATTTCAAATTTTCATAGCGGCACGGCATACGATTGTCGCAGATTGTCAGAGTTGTATGCTTTCTACTCTACCACTACTGGAAGCAACCAACACTTGAAAAACGGGCATTTTCGACGGTAACAGGTAGAGAGAGTTTTGTAATTGGTTAGAACTTTAGAACCGATAACTTTCTCATGCCATCGGTAAACTCTTTTCGCTTTACCAATACGTATGTACAACAAAGTGAATTAATTTAGTAGCGCATAATTTATGCTTTCGCCATTTCGAAGGAGGCACAAAGTTGCACTGTTTGTAAATGCAGCTGCTTTGAAAACAAGTTGTTACAAACTTCGATTGGGAACTACAAGTTTTGAACGGAAAAACTTGTACGAACATTATCAACTTGGTCACATTTTCAGTGGCCGGAAATGTTCTAGAAGCCGATATTACAAGCAACCGAACTCATTTATCTCCTGAATCTTAATAGTGATTACGAGGTTTTTTCCAACTACTTTTAAAAATTGCAACTAGCAAAAATAGACACGATCATTTAGTGCGTTAATGCGATTTGCCCGGGAGCATTCAGTTCGCCGACTGAATGTCTGCATCAAAAGCGAACGGGCTAAATGAAATGTACAGCGAAGCGCCATATTTTCATGTCGTACTGGTCAAAATTTTGAAGTAAATCGAAATGTATGTAAGGCGAACTTATTGTTCAAGCTAGTGATGGGTAAGTTCGTTATTTCTTCGGATACAGATCCGGAACTGAATCGTAGGTTAACTGCGATCTGTACACGGGATACGCATCGGACTCGTATGAATCATCCGGTATTTATGTGTATACAGTACACTCAAAAATTGGCGCTAGTTTCCACACTAGTTGTCGACGCAGTGTTAACCAGCGCGTTAGGTTACAGATTACGTCTGTTACAAAATGGGAGAGAAAGAAATTACAAAATTGCTAATGTAGGAATCATAGATAAAGAGAGTTGTATCTACACAGAAAAAACGATAAAGTTTCTTTTTAATTATCCGAATGTTATCATTTTTCCCTTTTTCCTAGCCGATCTGGCACACGCTCCTTATTCGTTTCGTATGAAATGCAGAAAAAGACAGAGGGTCTATTCTATTTTATCTTCTATAGCAGAACCGTGTGTGAACCTGGATAACATTCATCGATTTAATATTTTCCCGGTCGGAATTTATATTCCCAAAACTGTATTCGGAGTTACATCATCGACTCTGATGTGGGTTGCAGATCCGTGGATATCCCCTCTCGGACCCAGTCATCGCTATTGGAAAGTTTATCGGCCTACATCCACTTGCAGCGGTCAAAATAGGATCTTTAACTATTTTACCGGGTACCATAAAATATTAGTAATTTTTCTAAAATGTTACACTACTGGCAATCTCGGTGAACTATGACTCGTGGAACGTTCATTTCCTAATGAAATTGAGAGACAAGCAAAAATGGAAATTGGCTAATCAGTACGCCTGCTGGTACATTTTAGTAAGGAATGTTAAAATAACGAAAAAAAAAAAAAAAGAAAAAAAAGTACACGTTCCGTGCTTTAATTTTAGTAAAACTTAATCGTTACTATTTGTATTGCTACTTGTGTTTTAATTGCCCTTTCCCCGATAAAAAAGGGGAAAAAAAAATTCGTTACGTACTTCCGTAGATTTACAACAGGTACTTTAAACGAAAAATACATTTGGCGTGACACTATTGTTACATTGTCATCTATCCCCGGGATTTTTTCTTTTGTCACCGTCTCCGAGAAAAAGACACATTACTCATACACAGCCTATCAGCTTTTAGTCAGCCTTCTATACTTTCAGATTTTTCATTGTATTTGAAAATATTCGATTTGATTTGACGTTTTCAAGCCTATCGGGAAGAAAAACCGCTCACTCCTTCTACAAAAAATTTTCCATCTACGTATTATGTCTCTCCCCCCCCCCAACCCACCAGTCAGTGGGTATCTTTAACTTTCTTTTATTTCTTGACTCAGCTTTCGTCATTTGGCCAGTTTATACCTAACGTGTCTATTCATTGTAAAACAATTGCTACCAATTACAAAGACCTAATCTAATAGCGTGGTGGAGGAGGTAACGGGTTTTTCGCGCTGTAATCTAGCACTATAAACGGAATTAAGATATGAAGTTCTCAAAGAAACAACACATCTGATTTTCATCAGGACACACGATCAACTGAAAATCACGAACGCTCGAATTTTCTGAAACTCTTAAATGATAAATCATGCGCTATCGGACCACAGTGCGATTATAGTAATACACTAAGAAATAGGCAATTACCGCGCGCGTTCGGTAGTTCCAGCCGTTACACAAAAAAATTACTGATAACAGAGTCTACGAAACAAACCCGACACTAGGTTTATATTTAAATTAAATTTCAATATTATAAACGTTGTACGAATAAATTTTTTAATTTGAAAAATTTGCTCCAAAGCTTAGGAATCAAATATTACCCGGTTGTTAAGGAGAGAGGACTTTACCCTCAAAACATATCGGGTTTTTTATAAATTTTTACAACCTTACAGTGAAAAATTTCTCCCTACAGTGTTATTTGTTATTAAAATTTTAAATTTATCATATTACAACTTTACATGAATATTGCTTATTTTTTATCCTACAAGTATACAAAATTTTTTTCGGGAACTACGAAATTTTAAGAGTAAAAAAGGGTTACAGGCCATTTTTAGAAAAAAAACAACTTAATATCACGATCCACCTAGAACAAACCGGGAAATATGACATGTTGAGCCTTGTTTCGCACTGATACTACAAGAATTGAAATAGCTAATTAATGGCGATAACCGGGGGGGGGGGGGGGGGGGGGCAACGACATCTTTGTGAAACTGTACTAGTGATATAAAGACACAAAATAATTATCTCTGTCAAACAGCTTATATCGTATCCCAAAAAAGTAGGAAATTTGTCCAAGTGTTAAATTCCGGCTTGGATGTAACGAAGGGGGAACGAAATTTTCGTGTTATTACGAAATAAAACTTTTTTCTACTTTTCAATGATTTAACAGTACGTTCTCCTTCCAAATTAGTTTCCATGTTTTGGTTTGTTCGGTATTTATCAACACTGCAGACAATGGAGTTTTTATTCTGAACAAAGATAACATTTACGGCTACGGAATTTTAAATTGTTTTTGAGGTTAATAATTTTCGTCTGAGTGCCATGAAGTGGAAGATTTATCATTTTTGAATAGTTTTTGAACTGAAAAGAATTTGACCAGTGATATAAACGACTTTTTCGCAAAACGCCAAATGAAACCGGGAAAGAGACGCGTAAAATAAATCAATATTTCTTATTAAACTAAAAATAGCACATTTATTAAAAAATTTCTCCCAATTAGTGAAAATTTTTTTGAAAAGCCTCATTTTCATTCCTACATTGCATTATTCCGTTCGTATTCAATGTTGTTTAGACTTGTATTCGTTTCGTATCGTTTAGACGGAGATCATTTTCTTTTTAGTAAGTTTTTAGTCTGCTACATGCATTCTCGTTGTTTTTAACCGTTCAAAACCGTATATTTTTTGCATAATTTTAAATTACACCTAGTCACGTAGAACTTTTGCAATTTAATTAGCGGCTTTATTGAAATTTTTTCTATCAACTTTTTAACTTTTTTTTTATTTATTTATTTATTTATTTATTATTTATTTATTTATTATGAATTTATTTATTATGTATTTATTTATTATAAATTTATTTATTATGTATTTATTTATTATGTATTTATTTATTATTTATTTATTTATTTGTTTATTATTTTTTTATTTATGTCTATCATTATTGGCAGAGACAATATTTTTTTAAATTTCCGTTGTAATTAGGAAAAAAACAATTTACGGTAGTCAACATGTTTAAAAAATTTACTCTTAATATTTAACGTTTCGGAGATGATGGTCCGACGACCGTAAATTGTTTTCCTAGCAATATTTTTTTTTGTTTTTTTTTTTTTGAATTATGCGACATATTTTATTTTTAGTGATTATATTGATTATTAATTTAATTTTTACATGTCGCAACTGTTCACTCAGTATAATTTTCATTTGTTTTAATTTTCATTTTTGTTTGTTTAGTTTTAATTTCCGTTTGCTGCAATTTACTTTAATTATGAATTGAGAACCAATATGCATTACTGGTACTTCCTCATTACGGAAAACATATAGATCGGGATGGTGCATATTTGTTTTTGTCACTATTTTATTTACTTTATGATAATTAGCTACGAGGAGCAGAAATGCGAAAAAATATTTTACAATATGCTTGTAAAACTTGAAAAAGATTTAAGCCACAATTTGAACTTAAATTATAGTAAAAAAAAATAAATAAAAATAAATAAAAATAAAAAACGGAGGACTTAAATGTAAATAAAAATTTTGGAGAAAAAAACGTTAATAACACACATTAGCACAATTTCGTTTATACACAAATTTTAATTAGAAAAAAGTAGAAAAATCGTAATGATCATTTATATTTTAAATCGAAGGAAGCGAATCGGTAAGTACAGTTTATTGAGTAAATAAAAAGTATAAAATTGACGGAATGCCAAGGAGCAAGTTAAAAGATGAAAGTAGTGACCAAACAAAATGTACGCAAAAAGATAATAAATACGCCGGCAAAGTGGCGGGTGACAGCTAGGATACGTTTTTTTTTTTTTTTGTTAAAAACAAATACCACCTGATTGGTATTAAAATGCGATCTATTCACTTGAAATATTTAGTATTTTTCTATTAGTGACTTCATTTAATACCACAAGTTACATCCGGAAGTCAACTTCAGTCAATGCGTAAGAACTGCCTAGGCCAGCTCGTGCGGCTTATTAATTGCCAGATATCATGTTCCCTCAGCTTACTTATTCCAGCATTTACATGCAACTTCTGCTGAAGCCGTCTATCGATTCGATTACTTGCAGCATCGTCGGAACTTGATGATCACGATGAATTACTGAATTTCTTCCGTACCGCTTAGTATCTTCCCGAGAACATTATTCTGTGCTTGCTAGATGCTCTGTTTGTTGCACTGTTTAGCACAACCCCATAGGATGTGTATGAAGAATAATTCTGGTAGAGATGGACTATCCAGTGAGACAGATCAGTTTATTATTTCCGATTCTGACAGTGTGTATACGCTAATGCAGTCATCATATTGCATTAGTTGATCTGCACACGTTATTGTTTTTATATTTGCGAAGTTAATCGATTTTTTCGTTTTGGCAATAAAATATTTCCTTACTGTCGTAGATACATCGAATTTTTTCGAATCATTTTGCGATAATTTTGACATAGAGTGATGTGTGCGACTCCAAAAATACTTTTTTATTGTCGGAAGTATAATTTCTTATTCCATGCAAAAACCAAAATACATTGTTACTTCTTCATAGTTACATACAGCACACTAGTATTTTCAAGAACAAAGTTATTTCGGTGTAGAGTCTTCCATCACACTCCGCATACCGTTTGCAGCCTCTTCATCGTTGCTTTTTCAGATACCTAAAAGAAAAAAAACAACTCTAATTCTGCAACTAATCAGTTTCTCATATATCAGGAAGTCTTCTGATTTAAAATTATTCCATTGATTCGAGGGGAGGCTACGGCGTATTTTTACATGAAAACAATTACAAGGTACGGTTCTCATCAGTATCGAAGAAGCAATGAGACAGATTGATGATGATAAACAGGTCCAACTTACACCTTCACTTTATCATCATACCCACTTCCAAGCGCTGGAAAAGTATTTCATTCGGCGTCTCCTATATTCACTATTTAAAAGATTTAAAAAAAATATTCAAGAAAATCAGTAGAGCTGCCTTGAATTCGGAATAAAGTAAAATATTTCTTTAAAACGAAAAGAGGATCGTAGAAATAACGAAATTATCGAAAATTCTGCAAAAAAATTATAGAATATAGGAAGAAAAAAGTAAGTTTACCGATTTTTATTCTGAACTTGACTCCGAACAAACTAAATATGCGGATAATAAAGAATTAAAATCTCGTAATAAACATAAATACGTCCAATATAAAAACAGTACATTCTGTGTAACCCTTATTGAAAAGAACTTGATTAAATGTATTTTCTGTTCATG
This sequence comes from Icerya purchasi, assembly GCA_039619475.1. Taxonomy (NCBI): domain Eukaryota; kingdom Metazoa; phylum Arthropoda; class Insecta; order Hemiptera; family Monophlebidae; genus Icerya; species Icerya purchasi. Next base: position 91,385,023 of record CM077116.1, on the reverse strand, counting down.
GTAATTCCATAAAAATCGCAAATAAATGTGACTATTTTGCAGCGAATTAGTATTTTGAAAATAACTAAGCTAAAATTTAAATAAATAAATAATAAGACAACTTAAAATGATTAAAAGAGAATTCCTAATTTTTCATTTGTTACCCCTTATGTATATTATTATTAGCGAGGTAAAATAATGTTTATCTGCGTTATTTTACTATCGGTATAATATCTCTACCAAGAGCAAACGATCCATCTAACTCAAAATAATTATTTTTACCGACTAACAAAAGGAAAAACATTATACATTCGTCGAGATATTTGTTTTTTTTTTATGTTTGTTTGCGCGCAACTCATATTCATATGGACTTATCTTACTTGGTCCATTAGAAAAAGTAGCTTTTAACTTAGGGGTACCGTATGAATACTGATGAAAATTGGTAAACAAAAAACGGAGTATTCGTCAAAAAAGCGTGAAAAAATGTGGTCCCGTTGGATAAGGTTTTTTTTTTTTTTATTATTTTTTATTAGTGTAACAAAGGCGATTAACCTAAAATACGATCAATTTGCCAAATTATCATGGAAATGTAGCTTTTGATGTTTTTAACGTGGAAATGCAGTTCAAGATAAAGAAATCGATTTTTTTCTAAGCATAAAATACGGAGAATATTATGACAAAAAAGTAGTTTTTTAGCAAGAAAAAAATTCAAGTATAATGCTAAAAATTTTAAAATAAAAAAACCCCGACTTAAGAATTTTTATAAAAATTTTAAAAAAAATGCGCTAAAAAGTAAAAAATAATTTTCGATAAAAAATATATTTCAGAGTGATATAACTTGAGTGATATTATCGTTATTCTTATGGAATATTAACACTTACTAGAGTCGACACCAAATATCATATTACAATAATAATTAAAAACTACATTAAATATTCATTAAAAAGTTTCTAGATATCGTAATATGAATTTGATGCCAACTTTAATTAAGGTATCAGTGTTCTTTAAGAATTACGATAATATCACCACTTCAGGTAAATCACTTTGAAATATATTTTTTATTGGAATAAAAAGTCAATATTGTATAAGAATTACGATAATATCACTCTAGGTTATATTGCTCTGAAATATATTTTTTATCGAATAATTATTTTTTACTGTTTAGTGCATTTTTTTTAAAAAAATTTCTTTTTTTTTCTTGTTAATTTTTTTATGTGCGTTTAACAATTTAATAATAATGTTGTAAGGCTTTTTTTAACGTATTAACAATGTTTTGCCGAAATGAAATCCGTAATGAATATAAAAAGTGCGTTTCGTAATTTTCCAAAATGCAACCGTTTTTAAATTCTACACGCAGGTATGTGAAATCATTCTTTTCGAAATATGTACTAATTTTTATTTATTTAATCTCGTCAGGTACAGAGACATTAATGAAAATTTTCAGAAAATTACTTGAAGGAAATACACCGTGATCCAACGTGCTAGCTGAATTTATAAAGTAAAAACAACGGGATCGAAATTTTCTTAATATCACCTTTAACTATTTAATGTTCCGTGGCTTTTACGGCACATTTTAAAAAGTTACCTATCCAAACATTACGCATAAATTACCTTGAAGAAACATGTACTTTAGTGAGAACTATTTTTGATTCACACGCCGCCGGTAAAATCAGGAGAAAAAAATCTGTCTGATGCATAACCGGTCGAAGAAACTGATTTTTTTTTTTTGCAACACTCACCGCTGCCAACGAATTGCTATTTTCTTAATGCAAATGCCAATCCCGAGAACACGCTGGCTGAAAGTTGATTTAAAAATTCATTTCCCCTATAAGGGTAATTTGTGTAGCTCCATTCAATTTCAAGATTCTAGAAATGGTGTACAAAGAAACTGTTCCAGAATCTGAAACAGTGACTCAGGACGCATTCAAAAAATTGGAATAGGTCATGCATACATTATTCATTTCTACGTCACTCTGGAAATTAGAAGAAAATCCTATAAAGTTTTTGCGTTATTTAAAAATTCTGTTAAGTTTTTGCTTTACGCAAGTTGTGATAGAAATCGCTACGCGAACCGTGCATTTTTTTAAGGCATGACACGTAGATCATTAAAATATACTTTTCTACAAAAATTATAAAAGAATTATATATATATATATATATATATATATATATATATATATATATATATATATCATCTAAGGTTCAGAAAGTTACTCCGTGGTAAAGACCGAAGAATCAAATTATACATATACGTATATATATATATATATATATATATATATATATATATTTATGTCATTTATATAAATATTGTGAAAAATTAGATTGATGTAAGGAGACAATAATAAAATATTTTTACGTTTTAGTACCGTCCGAAGAATATTACATTCCTATCTTAAATGATCTCGGTAAATGCGCCTAGTACCGTTTATATAACACCGTCAAGATAAAAACAGAAATGTCTCTTAACATATAAATAATTTAGCCATCCAGTAATTTTATTTTTTTATTTATTTATTTTTTATTCACCACTCCGGTCTTAGAACCACAATTGGCGCTGTAGTTTAGTTATTTGACTTATTTTATATAAAGTCAATACTTCCTTAAGTCTCTACTCATCAGAACAAGACATAACTTTCGACTAATACACTAAAAACTTTCTTTCAAAAAAAAATCAAATTACGTTACATAAAATAACAGATATTAATCACAGAAAAAAAAAACAAAACTTTCACGAATTAAACACGTTCTATCGTATTGTTCAAACGACACCTGTACTGACTTGGTATGAATTAGCCGCCGGTTTGAGCGAGTAATATTATACTGTTGTAACCTGCTCACGGTTATCCGGGTAATGCATCTCTATACCACAGTATCTCTTAAGCCCTCTCCGCGGATTCCTAGGGAGAGAGACGAGGAGAACATGCCGGAACGCTTTGACTTTTTCACTGCTAAAGAACTTGCTATATTGGAGTTTGTGATAGACTTGTACGAATGTGATGTTTCAATCGCGATGAAGTATTTTTTACACGGAATGAAGGACGTTGGCGATTTGTCTGAGTATTTTGAACTGCAATTGTTGAATTTTGTTGATGTATGTAGCTCTTGGACTTTGTTGCCAGTGCGTATAGGTAGCAAGATACATTCACAATGGATTTCCTTCCCATAAGGCAATTTAAGATTTTAAGTCTCGAGTCAATTTTTTGCCTTGTGTGCGCGCGACGTGGGTCCTCCATGTTAGACGTCGGTCCATAATTAATCCTAGCTATTTAGCGCTGTTGCTTTACGGAACAACGTTAACTCTGTTGATTTATCGTAAATAAGCTTTTCGAATAATTTATTTTAATCTTCCATTTCCCCACCTATTAGTTATATTAATATTTTGCGGGGGAATTAATTTTTCTCGCGAAATATGTACTCGGCGTTATTTAAAAGTTTGCTTAGAACCAGTTTACATTTAATTTTTATTGAAAAAAATGTAATAACATCGGCGCCTGCATTCTTGTAACTCCTTTACTTATTATAATTTAACAGCTCTCCATTGAAGGTGTTTTTGTAAATACTACATATTATTATATTATGTACCGATTGAACCGAAATTATGTTTCCATTCACATTAACGTTTGTATTTCTTATATGTCCATAATTTCTGCGGTAACGTTAATTGTAAAGGAAGTAATTAGATAATTGCTATTCTAATTTGAAATTCAACGTGACGACCACGGCTGAAGTAGCTAAACGGTTTGAAATTGGCTAGTATATAGTCGACCCCCCGAAGGCTCCATATATTTCCAAACGTTTTGTTGCGTTCGTTTTACAACTATTATCGGACCCGCATCATTTTACAACTATCAGAAAGTGATAAGAGAAAATGGTGAAAAGTTAGAAATTACAGTATTAAAGAAAGAAAGAAAAAAAAAAAAAAAAAGAAAAAAAAGCAGCGGAACAGGCAAATAGAAAATAGTAGTACAGAAAAAAAAATAGAAATAAAAAATAATTCTTCCAGGCACAGGAGTGAAAAATTCCGCGAGTCAGATTCAGACTATTTCTTAAAAGTGTAATCCGCCAGTTTTCAGCATTAAAACTACTTCGGACCACTAGCGCCGAGTTGGGAAAATGGAAGAGGACCAGCAGCAGCAGCAGCAGAAAGAGGCGAGGAAAAAACAAAAGGTACCAACTAAAACGAACTTTCTTTTCTGATTACAGTGAAATTTAATTTGAATTGCGCGCAAACATAATTTAACCGTATTTTTCGGACAAATAAATGTTAATTTCGCCGCTTACATTTATTTCACCGTCCGCGCAAATTACCGACCATTATTTAAAATTCGGAACTGTTCTTATTCAACTACAACTTTTTCATCGTTTTCTAGTTTATTTCGATTTTTTTCGCTTCATCTAGATCATCGGAACTACTTTTGAAGGTGAAGTCGTTTGTTTTTTTTTCAAAAAAGTTTTACGGCAGATATTAATCGAAACAAACAACAAAAAAAAGAAATTGATATTCCCCACAGTAAACCAATTGCGGACGCGCGCTCAATCGAATCGTCTAACATCTTGCCAGTTTCGGCAGCCAGCAGCTTTCGAATGCTGGTTCGTTAAAGACCGGAATTATTATCGAAGAGTTCAATTTTAAAGAATTAGTCCCAACTGTAGTTTTCAAAGTGTAATTCTCGCAACTGCCAGCGGAATCGAGAGAATCTGAAAATTGCATTCCCTAATTTTCGTGATTTTCTTCTTTCTCAAAAAAGAAAAAAAAAGAAGGGAAAAAAAAGTAAAGTAATAGCAAATAAAACCGCCACTGGGAAATAAAGACTAGTTCTAATTTATGTAGCGTTAATTTAAGCGTAGGCCATCAAATTACGCGAAGCAGCGCGCGATTTCTTCGGCTGATAATCGTTTATCTTTAAAACTCGAAAAATTACGCCGCCGGGCCCGACCACGAATTTAACAAGTTTCTCCCTCACCTTCACTGACGATGCGTCGTACAACACCTCTAAAAATGTATCTTGATAGGGGTTATTTCTCTAGTCGCCCTAAATGTACCACCTCGTGAACGTGTCTACATTAATGATGCTTATTTCGCAATCAGTCTCTCCTCCAACTGGAGATATACTACGTCTTCCGGACGAAGAGCAATCTTCTTTCCAATCTGGCCTCACTATCGATTTCTTTTACATGTACTAGAATTGTTAAGTTCTTTTATTTTTTTTAATTTTAAATAAATCTTCGCCTTTTTTCTCTGTGCCTAGCTTTCGCCATCTGGCCATTCAACAGAAATTGTAGTTCCCATGCCGGGATTCGAACCTAGGTCTTCTGGGTGAAAAACAGCTATCCTAATCACTAGACCACATGGGAACCTATTAATTTTCATCTTCGGTGCGCTCTGTACTGAAGTGTACACAGGATATAACAATTGATACGCGCGCTATTAATTTTGTACGAATTTATCGTCACTAAATATTAAACGCCTTAAAAATAAATCTATTTTAAATGGGCCGGCGGTGCGTGAATTCAAAACAAATTGATAACAGTAATTAATGAATTCGTAAAGAACTCGATGAAAATTTTAAACGATAAAAAGGAAAAATAATAAAATATAGTGATCGATGAAAATAAGTAAGTATCGAATGCGAAGAAGAAGATACACGTAATCCGAAGTATTTATTGTCCGATATACAATGATTAAGATCTTTATATTTATTTAAATAATCATTTTCTGCAAAGTTTAATTTGGTTTTAAAGTATTTTTTATGAAAATTATAAAGGATTTGTCTCTCCGTGCTCGGAAGACTTCGGTATATCCATAACGAATCATCTACACGTGCCGCTCTTAGTTATTTATGGGCCTAATAAGTATATATTAATGCAAACTCAGACGTGTATAAAATACAACCTGTATTTTATACACGTCGTAATATACGTATTAAACCCATAAATACGAAGAAATATTAAGATATTAAGGGCACAGCACGTGTAGACGATTCGTTATGGATATAACGAAGTCTTTCGAGCACGGAGAGACAAATATCCTTAATAACTTTCATAAAAAATACTTTAAAACCAAATTAAACTTTGCAGAAAATGATTATTTAAAAAACTATAGAGCTACGATCACACGAAACATTAATTACCGGATAAGCGTGTTATGTAATATTATTATGCAAATGAAATATTTATCTATTAGAAACTTTCAAAAAAAAAAAAAAAAAACTAATATAAAAATGTGTGAATGTTAATATATTTAATATCTTTATTTTTACATTCCGTTTATTTATTTATCAGCTATTAAGTTGGGTTCTTCATTTTATATTTTAAAATTCGTATATTTTTTGCATTTGTTAAATTTCCCCTTATTTTCAAAATTTTATCCGAAATTTTAAATTTATCGACTGCTGTTTCATTCCATACTCGGTCATTTATTTAATACATCATTAACTTCACCGTTGTTCATCTTTCAATTTATTAAGTTTTTATGTTTCCATCTTTAGCTCGTTATTTCCCTACTTCTTTCCTTTATACTCTCTATCTCCGATCACCTCAGAATCTGAGTAGGTCATCTAGGTCCATGTAGTTGGGTTAGTGTCGACACCGAGCCCATTAAAAAAAAAACAAAAAAAAACAAAAAAAAAAACAAAAAAAAAAAAACAGTTTTTATGTTTTTTGTATGAATTTTAAATTAATCGACACAATTATAATTATGTTTATCGACTATCAATAATTTACTAAATCAAACATTATTAATTCAATTTAATTATATCGCGAAACACGTCGGTATTTTTTTACATTTAAAAAATATATATATATATTATTTTTAAAGTGCTTAATTTGGCCGTAATAATAATAGTTTTAAGCGTTTTCCGAATCTCGAAAGAAGTATTTTCTTTTATCCCTTCCGTTTTCTAGTAAATGTTCAACAGTGGAATTTCACTTTAAAATACCAAACGTTATAAAGAAGAATACTAAAAAGCAGAAATATCGGCAAATGAAAAATATGGGAGCGAAAACAGGTGACGCGAATGTGCTTAATAATCACGCGCAGAAGAGAATACTTTGGCGATTTTTAGAAATATTTATGAGAAGAAATTTTTCAATAATGCGAGGGTCATCCAGGAAGGAATTCCCCTTTTGCGGGGTGCGGAACGCAGCCGCCGGACAAGTACCAACACGCGTTCGGTTGTATTTCAGCTATCTGTGAGCAAAGCTATATCTCACTGGCAGTAATTGTGTTGTTTCTGTGAGCAGTGTTTACAATGTTCAAGAAAATCGAGAACTGCGCTCGAATTGTGAAATTAGGGCTGCGATTAGATTTCTCAACGGAAAAAATGTGCGCGACCTTGCGACATTCAACGTCAATTGAAGGAGTTGTATGGAAACAATGTTACGGATGAATCGACGGCGAGGTTTGTTGTCTAGTGGGGCGTCATTCTCCTCCACGACAATGGACGGCTTGGATAGCACAACAACTTGTGTAACAATTCAAATGGGAGGAAACTTTCAACCATCCAGCCCATAGTCCAGACTCTTGGCTCATTCAGATTATCATCTGTTTACAAAACTGAAGAACTTTTTGGCAGAAAAGAAATTTTAATCTGACAACGAACTAAAGGGAAGCTGTGACTACGTGTACACAGGACGGCGGAGGAATATAAAGCTGGGATACAAAAACTCGTGTCACAAGTTACGACAGATGCTTAAATTTGCGAGGTGACTATTCAGAGAAGTAGTTGTAAGTTAACGTTAATATTTATTAATATGTACTTTTTTTTTTTTTTTTTTTTTTTTATATTTCAAAATAAGTACTACTCTCCCGAACAACCTTCGTACATTAACGCGATCGGGACTTGCGAACTATGTCGCGAGTGATTGAAAAAAGTTTTTTCAGCTAAACTCGGTTTCTGGTAAATTTAGAATATTCGCTAGTAAAAACAATTAAAAAACGCAAAAAATCAGTAAAAAGCGGGAGTAGGTGTAATCTTTTAAAATTCAGAATTTTCAAATTATTAATTCATTTTTGGTTTTGGAAAAAAACCTTATCCGCATCGTAATAACTGCGGTGAGTTTAAACGACGAGTTAGCATTACAGTGTGTATTGGCTGCACAAATACTCTGGCTAATACTGGTTTTTGCCTTAGCGAATTAACAATTAAATTTGTTTTTCTTTAGAAAAATAACTGTTTTTTTTCCGTCCATTTGATAATTACTAATATTATTTATTTTATTACTCGAACAATAAAATTAAACCATACTTGGAATTATAAACGTAAAATGAATACATTCTCCCCTTATTAATAAACAAAAATAAGTATAAATTTACACTTTAATAAATTTAAATACCTCAACTTTTAGAGGAACGTTTTTGAGCACAGCCCATCATCAGCTAACAACGCAGAGTGTGTGTATAATAGACACTCTGTGTTGTTAGCTGATGATGGGCTGTGCTCAAAAACGTTCCTCTAAAAGTTGAGGTGTTTAAATTCATTCATTTTACGTTTATGAATATTAATAAAACTTAGAATTTCTATTCAATATTTTTCATAATCTCGGTCGACGTCTTATTAACCCCGTAGTGTACGATACTGTTAGGGAGACAACAACGCATTTTTGTCAAAGCGGCCAGGATTAAAATTAGCCACAGTGTTTATTCAAGAGCACTTCCATAAAATATTCTCTCAAATACTCATTAATAATAATTTCGTCTGCTTCCCCGCGCAATAAAGAAAGCCCTTCTCGATAACGGTAGAGTTAGTGATAACAAAACTCAAAGGGAGAAAAATGAAAATTACAGGCAAACTATATAAAAAAGAAAAAAACCGCAAAAAAATGTAATATAAACATAAACGAATTAAATATTTTCCCCTTCATTCTGTTAAATTTCTTTTCCTACTAATTGCACGAGTTATCGTCCTTGTTGGCAAGCCAAAATAATGTCTTTCTTCAACATGTACTTCTAGCATCGGATAATAAACTTTCCCTAAAAACTACCTAATTTCGAATTATAACGCGCGTACGAATATTTCAATTATTTGAATTCGAAATATAGTTATTCGGTTTGCATCTGATCTTACTCCGCCATCTGATGTAGTTCGTTTAATCTCTCCTTCATCGATACATTTCTATCTTCCTTTTTTTCTTCCGGAGTGATATCTATTTCTCCACCATATTCGCTCCTACGTTTTAATCGTTAAGCTGTATAACGCGTGGAACATATTTACCGCCTTACTGTGCAAATCTTACGCGTGTGTACACGTGTGTTTTTTGTTATTTTTAATAATTGGAAAACGTTTAAATCTTTTACTTTTTTCACCTTCACCTAGCCTAAGATTATTCTATTAGAATAAACTATTAAAAAATTCGGATACAGTTTCGAAAACTTACGATGTAAACAGATGAGCGTGTAATGAATAAACAAAAAAAAAAAAAAGAGAAAAAAAAAAGTCGCGTATATATATGTATTTACTTTTTTTTCTTAAAAACATAGGTGTTTTCTCTTCAAGCCAGTAGGGTAATTTGAGATGAAACCCTCGAGAAATGCGTAAAAGTGGGACATAAAAAATACAATCATCAATTTCAGACACATTTAAAAATATCAAAACGAAATTCTCGATTGTCACGCAAGTTTGTTTGTCATCGGAAAATCCGCCCAAATATGTTCACTCTGACGAATATTAATAGCAATCATTAACAGTTACGCGTGGGATGTGAAAGTCAAAAAAAAAAAAAAAAAATACACCTCCGAAAACTTCCGTTATTTTACACAATTTTGATTGCTCTCATCTCGACACTTTTATATTTGTTCAATAATTCCCGAAAAGTTTTCCGAATTATTAATCGGAGGCGGGGGCGCATACCATTCGTGTACGAATGATAGAACGAACTTTGGCATGTAAATAAACGAGAAAAAAACCACTTCCCTCCTTCAGTTTTCAAATTTCTGCCTAGGGGGGCCACGTTTCCACACATCTCGGCTAAAAGAAACTCTCGTTTCTCCGTGTCCGAGTTTTTCAACAAAACGAAAATTTCTCCAGAATCGCATAGGAGGCGCCGAAAGGGAATTTTACTAATAATCGCGGCGTCGTCTGATTCTGCCGATGATGAAGCGATAAGCGCGTACGTTCACAGTAATAATCAGTTTGTTCCGTTATTAATTCGATTAATTTCAAATAACTTACCGCAAATGGAGAACTCCAGTTCGTTCCAGATCAGCCGGAAAAAAATTGTTTACTCGCGTTTATCAAATGTTGCCGGCAATTTTATTATCGGCTAATTTCGAATTATCGCGCGCAAATATAGAACGCGGCGGCGAACACTGAATGAATATTAAAAATCGCACAATAAAATTAACAACAACAACAACGAAATCTAATATTAATTTTATATTTCGAGAAATTTCTAAAAAAAAATTATTACTATCGACGCACGCAAAATTAATTAATTAATTAATTACTTAATCATCTGAGCTCTCGATTAAACGAAAGAAAAATAGCCGAGTAAAAATCGACCGTGGTATTTTTCGCGCGGCTGCGATAATTTGCTACAAATAATTTTTTCGATTACATTTATAGCCAATAAAGCACCGTTCCCAAAATCAAACACAAACGAGCGGAACAATCAAAACCGGCCGTTTAAAAAGACAATTTGTCGCGACGGTCGGGCTGCTTCGTTCGACTTTCCGAGTTTCGTCCGTCAGCCGCTAGAGGGCGCTGCAAACCGCTAATCACCAGTTCTGGACCCCTCGACATTTCCGAGTATGCAATCCGCTGCTTCCTCGGCGATGCACATCGGAGCAGTGTGTAAACACGCGTACTTCACACGCAGCCGGGTCGTAGATCGGGTTACGCGTGCAACGTCGAGTAGAAAAATCCGCACGAAAAATAATTAATCCGGACCATTACGTGAAATACCGAAAAAAATCGCCCGTCTACTTTCCTTCCCGTCCGTTGACCCCTCGATTTGGAAGTTTTCGATAGCAAGTTCCCGAAAAAAAAAAAATAAATAAATAAAATAAAATAAAATAAAATAAAATAAAATAAAATAAATAAATAAATGCGCGATTTGCATAGACTGACGATTATCAAAATTATCTCGACGACATACTAATAGTTCTATTTTAAAATTTCCATGTTTAAAATAGTGAGCGTAATATTCGCAATGCGGTACATTTTCTATTTCGCTTTGCCATGCATGCGTAAGCTTTGCCCGGATTCATTACGCCAACGAGTTAATGCGGTTCCATAAACAATTATCTGTTCTCAATTTGCTGCCTACCGCTGGGTAAATAAACGTATTACTTTTCGGCATAATAAAGGTACCAGAGCAGAGGCGGATCCACGCAAGGGGGTAGGAGACATTTCCTCCAGAGAGCCGAGACCTCGTTGAAAAAATTTGTTACAAATCAACTGTATTTTTGTTTTTTCTTGGAGTGGCGAGAAGCCATTATATATTAATACTATAAACGTTTTTTTTTTGTTTTTTTCTACTTTTTTAAATAATAAATATCAACAACTTTAGGACCGTGTACAATTACCAAGATTATTACCGCATTACAGAATCGATCTTAGGTCATTTTCCCTAATGAAAATCAACGTAGACCCTAGGCCCGGTGCAGTATTACAAAGGTCGGACTGCAGGCTATGGGAACTGAAATACAAGGCATTGCAGTGTAGGATATTAGATGGTGGCGTCTCGGAGTTGCAGAAGGGACAAACAGTTGGTGGGTCGTCGTCCCCACCTAATTAACGTGATTGCGCGACACCCGAGTGTGGCCTAGGCGCAAGGGGCTAAGCACACAGTAGTCCGCCAACGGGGTCCCATCTGGGCATGATTCGACCAACCTCCTAATGGTCTGCGGGAAGGGGGGTGTGGCAAGATGCTCCTGGATCCACTGCTGTCTAATAAAAAGAGATAGGGCATTTGAAGCTTTCACAGTGAATACTCATAATAAATAATTTTCGGAAACAACTGTGTTTTAAAAAGAAATTTAATTCGCTTAACGATTAGCACATACACTGGCCATCATCGTTTGCTTGCTTTTGATGATGGCCAGTGTATGTGCTGATCGTTAAGCGAATTAAATTTCTTTTTATACACAGTTGTTTCCGAAAATTATTTATTAGGAGATACGGCATCGCATATTTTAGACGGACTAGGTAGATTAGGCGGACTTCGGACTAGCACGGTGGAATAAGTAGCCCACGTTCACTCTTTCGTTGATTTGTATAAATGTTATCTATGAATTTAAAATAATTAATATTTAATACTGTTTTCCGGTAAAACTGTTAATGTTACGTTTTCTATTCTATTTTAAACACAATTGTCATCGATCTTTTGCCTCTTTTATTTATTTTTAATTTTTATTTTGCCATGTAAACGAAAACAGTTCAATGAATAATATATATGTATTTAAACTTGCTCACGAACAAAAAGAATTCGGATCGGATTACTAACAAAAATAAAAAAGAAGTGAAGTCTAATAAAAATACTTGTCTATTTTTTACTATTCAAATTCCAAACTAACATTTTAGCTAGAATTTTATGATTTTTTTTTTGATTTTTTATCTGAAAACAAAACAAAATTTTAATTTTAATAATTATGTATTCTTAAAACACATTTTTAAATTTCCAAAGAGATTGTTTTTTGATTTTCTTTATAAAACTACTTCTCCAACATATAAGATATTATATAATTATATAATTTTCCTCCGCCAAATATCTCGCTGGATCCGCCTGCCTGTACTAAAGTACTTTTTAATGAATAAACGTACCGGCAACCGTTAAAACGAATATTCATCTTTTAACAAAATATCTCGAGCGATAAACAACCAACCGATTTCCAGATACCCTTAATTCGTGAAAAATCACATACGCAAGATACATTATAAAACGTATATCGTATTAATGATTTTATTTCAACTTTTTTTCCTGCCCAATTTTCGATTTACGGATACTTTAGGAATTCATTATGCATGTAAAAACGTTAGTGATTTTATTTTTTTTGCAATCTAAAATAAAATGTAAACTTTTGCATACGGTGTTAAAAATTAAACCGAACTATCATCGATTTTTACTGTTTTGAATGCATAAAACTCGATTCTTTCGATCTCATCATGGGAACATGTAACCCGGATGGTATTCCTGTATAGCTTTTATGAAAAGAGCCCGGATTTAATTGATTTCGCAAATTGAAGTATCCTATAAGTACGGATATAAAATTTAAAAAGAAAAAAAAAATGGTTACAAATTAAAGATTACGCGAAAATGTTACATTAATTTGCACGTTAGCTAGCGCGTAGTCGTCGATGGATATTAATAATAACGCCATTCTTGCATCGGAACTTGTTACGAAGCGTGTTGCGTTTTAAAATAACCTGTTACGCGAGCCGTCGTATAATTAATTAATTTTTTTTGTTTTTCTTTAATAAATGACAAAGTCGATCGAAATGTACTCTTCCATAAACGTAACAAAACAGTTATCACCTGAGCGTCTGGAGGCTATGTAAGTAGTGCCTAATATTGCGATAGCTGGGAATACCCCTGATTTGTATGACAGTGAGGAGGCTAACCGGTGTACATGCAACGACGAACAAATCTAACTGAACCGCGGCTCGAAACCAATCTAATTATACATTAATTTTCTTGTTCGAATCCCGAAACCAAAGCACCGCTAGCCTCTCTCCCTATGTAGGTTCAAAAATTTAGAACTTAAGTATAATAATTCTGAAATTAGCTCAAGTATGATCATCTCGGATCAAAGATATTAACCCTATTCCCCGCTTGTCCCTTCCATTTCGTAGCGTATTATTCTGGGGGTACAGCAAAGTCTCACCCGCTGCAAAAGCTGCGCGCGCGAGCACTAGCCTCACTATCGTGAAAGCATACTGTCAAAGTTCCATATGCATGCACACACTTATACGTACGCGGTGTCCTATCGTAAATTTTCAAAATTATTCCAAATATTGCTATTCACATTTCCAAAAAAAAAAAAAAAAACGATCCTCTTCAGCCTAAATTCCCGAACTTTCGTAATATATTACTTTTTTTTCCCGAGTTCACCTTCACTACACACACGTACCGACACTATGGGAAGCACACAGTCTGCCCCATACATGGTGAAAATCCAATTAAAAATTCAACGCGTGATATGTTTATTAGCCTCCGCACCTTAAAGCCCAACCGTTGCAGAAGCATACCAACTACACACAAGTACGCACCGCAGCCAATGTCGATAGCGCGCCACTATTACGACAAGTACTTTTTTTTTGAAATTGCTTCTTATCATCGAGCAATTTTAATTTTTTTTAAATTTTCCTCTGCTCGTCAAAATCGTAGATATCGCTACATCTACGAACACCGTGAGTTTTGACACATCAATGAGGGGGCTTGCTGTACATCTTCAAAATTGAATACTACAATACGAACATTATTCTATACATACACCAGCACGCTACTACATATATCGTCGCCCTGTTCCCTTCCCATCGTATATTTCCGAAAAAATCCTACAGCATGTTTCAAATTATCCCGAGCATATTACCATCTCGGCACTAAAAATTAACCCATCCATCAGACTATTTTACCACCGATCGTGAATAATTTTTCCGCATCGAAATTATTATAAGATACCATGAAACACACCGTTAGTTTCCGTACATGTTAAATCCCCACCCTCCCAAAACAATTTGACTGTATACTTTCAAAATTAGCTTTATAGTGTACTATCCTGATACTAACAAGAATGAACCTTTACTCTTATCGCAATTTTAGCGATTGTTCATAATTTTTCCAAATCAGTACTATTGCAAGACACCCTACGAAAGAGTACCGTCAGTTCCAAAACACACACATACACTCAGTAATACAACCCTCAACATTTGTACACTTTCTGTTCAATGATATAGAGAATCATGTCTTACTCAATACCGCTATCAATCATTTCAGATACGGAAATTGACAACTTTCAACAAAGCAGTGCAATTCTATGCTATAATATTGATCGATCACACAGCATTTAAAAAAAAAAAACAAAAAAAAAAACGGGGAAATGCAAACATTTTTGCACGTCGAAAATAACGTAAAACATTTTTTTCTCTTTATACGCATTAACACATTTCTTACATTCTATCGTTTCAATTACCATCCAAACTGTGTACATAATCCTACACTAGCTGCTTAGTCGCTGCATGTCGATACATTTCAGGAAATCATCAACGATAAACTAGCGTAAAAGAATTTTTATGTATTTTCTTAAAATTATTAATGTATATATGTATATACACATATTTCAATTACTTTTCTCTATTATACAAACAACAAAAAACATTACGTACGCATCATTGATTTCCACTAAATCTTCCATCATATCCAGATAATGTACTCCGGAAGGAAAAATGTCCGGACGATAAATTATTTCTATTGTTTTTCGTTACTTGCGGTGGTGAACTCGTGTTCACATCGTTTTTTAATTAAAAAATATGCGTGATTCAGATCGCCGATTTCACGGCAATAGATAATTCGAAGAGCTACACCGACATCGTAATATGAATGATGTAAAAAGTTTCTTTATTCACAACACGCAACCGTTCATTCGCGATGACCACAGCGTACAGCAGTGTGCGCTTTCGTAGATGTTGCAGTTGCTGTGACTTTGACGTGCGCAGAAAAATAAAAGAATTAAAACAATCGTACATTGTTCACTCGGTGCTGATGGAAAATAATTTAAAAAATCTTCATCATAATACCACTACAAGAATTGCAATCGTTATAAATGTGAACAACAATACGCTTTTCACAGGATAGAATATTTAACGAACACGGGGGACAAAAAAAATATTATGTACAATAATTAAACGGAAGAATGAGAATCGAAGAAGGGCCGATTTTTGGCATTGTGCTGATATACCTGAATTTATTTTTAATACTTACTTCGGAAATCTGAAAGTGTCCTCAGCTGCCGCAATATAAGACTACTGCCGTTGTAAGGAACGAAGGATCGAGTTGGTACACTTCTATATATTAACCTCTTTTGTCATTCTTATGCTGCACTAACTGAAAAATTTTGTTACGAAATTTTTTACATTAAAATATGATGGTTTCTTCAAAAATATTTTTTCTGCCTGTTTATCTTTACTTTTTCAAGAATGATGCGATTAATTGAAATCAACTTTTCCATAAGTATTATTAGCATCTTGAGAGTCAGCGGTTTCTTTTGGTTAGTTCCAAAGGACTGAGTTTATATATATATATATATATATTATATAATATATACATACATGCATATTCATACACGCACAGATATATGTGACGGTCGCTGAGAAAAGGTACATAGTGTGTGAAAAATGCGGTTTTGACTTAACAACGGTTTCGGACACTTGAAAGCACTTTAACAGTAGGTCAAACAGGTGAAAACGAACCCTTTTCCCCCCTTGTAAATGGTAATTGTATGTTTAAAATTACCTTAAAGTAGTGTATTATATTGCGAAACTTCAAGCGCGTTTCAAAAACTTGTTTTCTGACACACTATGTGTACCTTTTCTCAGCGACCGTCACATATATGTATGTATACATATATATTAGGGTGGGTCAACTTTTTTTTTCTCGTTTTTTAAAAACACTCAGCCGTGTAAAAAGGTTCCAAATGGTGTAGTTAATTTGTAGGTTAAGTTTTATTACATTATTTTAAGTTTTATTGTCCGCGGATTGTGATAGAAGTTTTTAAAAAAAGTAGATTTTTAACCTCGCGTTAATGAATTCTTTTTTCAAGTTATTCATACGTGACGTTTTATGCGTACCAGTTTTAAGTAACGATAAATACGACCATTGTTTAATTGAGTTCAAAAACAAATGAGTAGGGAGCGGTGGGGCGGGGTGTTAGATACGACTGATTGGTAAAACAATCAGTGTCGCGCGTTGCGTTTGCGCCATCGGAAAAATGGATCATACTCAAAATAATTGGAAGTGGCCCTTATATGAGAGGGAAACCAAAAAAGAGCCAACGTATAAGGAAATAGAGGCCGTTTTAGTTGCGAAATTGATAGAAATATGGGCGAAATCTATTCCCACAGTAGAACCAAAACGAACGAAGGTAATGTTAAAAACGTAACATTTAAAGTGCAAAAACCTTCTCAAGTCTCACCCAAAATTACCTGAAAACAAATTGGAGGAGTTTCGTCTTGGAAGTAAAGTTTTGTTTGATATTTCGACTTGCAACTTGAATGTATTTGCCTTGAAACCGAAAAAAAAAAAAAAAAAGAAAAAAAATACCCGCAAGAAAACACAGGGGCAAATGATTGTAGGTGGGGTAGATGTTGGTAAAAAGCAAAACAGATTACAAGAGCACTAAAAAGAAAGTTGTTACGAGAAAAACCTGAGAGCAGACAACGAAAAGTAGCCGAAATATGCACGGAAAAGTTGAGTAGTACATCTGAATTCGAATGTGTCCAGTCGGATTGTGAAGAACCGGCCCGAATTCATTTGCGAACTTCAAGTACCGAATCGGACGTAATACTACAGTTTCAGTTGACTCTTTACTATCAAAAAGATGCGATGGATTTGGAGTGCCAGACAGGGCAGCAGCAGCTATCGCATCAGCAGTTCTGCATGCGTCGAGTTCACAAGTAATAAACAAGCATAAGCTGTGCCAAGAACGAACAAAAACTAGAGAAAATATAATTTCACAACCAACTGTTTCACAAATACCCGCATTATACTTCGATGGAAGAAAAAACCAAACTTTGATTATGTCTGAAAAAGGTGGAAAAAAGTATAGGCGACACGCATACTTGAAGAGCGTGTTTCTTTGATAAAAGAACCTGACTCGAAGTTTTTAGGTTACGTTACACCTGCTTCAGGCACTGAACAAGAAATATTCAACTTTTTCTTGAAAGCGGATATGTTACTGGATTATTTTATAGCCACTGGATGTGACGGCGCTAATGTAAATGTTGACAAATATGGCGGTATTATACGGATGCTAGAAAAAAGATCGGATAAACCCTTACAGTGGATTATTTGTTTATTGCATATGAATAAACTGCCATTTTAACGTCTGTTTGAACATTTACGTCTGGAAAAATTTTCAGGGACAATTGGCAAAGAACTTAAATACTTCGAAAAAAGAGACCTATAACTCAGTTTTAACCTATTCTAATCAACTTACCGAAGCTTTCTACTGAAAATATTAGTACAGACCAGAAATACTTGTACAGAATAGTTGAAACAATTTCAACAGATGTATTTCCTAGCTATTTAGCAAACAAATCACCACGCAAAATGTCCCATGTCCAATGGCTAACTCGAGCCAACAGAATCATCCCTCTGTATGTTTCAATAGAAACTCCCTCTGCAAAAATCTAATTACTCCTCCAACATATATCGTCAAGGTTTACGTTCCGGTATGGTTTTCATACATTCATATACATACATATATATACATTCATATACGTACATATATATATATATATATATATATATATATATATATATACATATATATATATTAATGACTGTGTAATTTTTAGCTCGGTATTTTTGTCCCAGGATTATGTCCCGTTACGTTATATAAAATGATACAAGTTGAATGATGTGTTGTACAATTGCTAAGATTTTTTTTTAATAACAAACTGGAAGAATATGAAAACGATTTTTCTAAAAGAATTTTAGAAGAAAAAATAAAGCGGTCAAGGAGGCTTTCCCCTTGCGAGGCCCGAAAGGTATATTTTATATATATATATATATATATATATATAAAAGCGCGATAACAAGCGGCTACTATCAGTTCCGAATATAGTCTTGCCTGTGTACACCTGCGTTGCATATATAATAATTGCTTAGTATACAACCTATATCTGTACATCTAAAATGTGAGAATAGGTTGTCCACCAACCGAATGGTTGAGGATATAATGAATATAAAAGATAGATAGAGAGATATATAGATAGATATTAGCAGCTATATCAAAATGCGAAAAATCATGTTTCACTTTTGTATTAAATACTCTGTAAAGTCTGTTGAGAGCCAAAAATAAAATCACTGTTTTTTCCTACTTATAAAAAATTTACTTTATTTTACGAAAAATATCTTCTGCGAGAATTTGTAAAACACATATCTATAACGAGATTCAGACAGAATTCGCATAATTATTCTATAATACTTGCAAAAGTCGTTGTCGGAGTCGCATCTCTTGTTTCAAGAGGTTGCGTACATCTATATTCTTCGATTTCACCTGAACAATGAACGCGCATATTGAAAAAAGACTGAATGCCTTTGAAATGTGGTGTGTTATCGAAGATTATTAAAAATATCTTGGACTGATTTTGCAACAAATGTATCAGTCTTAGCAAAAGTGAATGAAGGAAACAGAACGATAGTTGAAAATATCAAGCACCGAAATCTGAAATACATAGCACATGAAATTCGGGAAAACGATGTATTCATGCCAGCATTACAAAGACGAATTTAGGGAAACCCCATTAAAGGAAGAAGAAGATTGGAACTAGTAACCACGAATGCCCAACTGTCCATGCAAAAGTGTCTAGGAGACACGATTAGATAGTTGCAGAAGAGTTCATTTAAATTCACAGTGTTATTCCTGGCAAAAAAGAAATAAACATTTTGATAGCTTTAAATGTCCTATAAATGTAACGCGGCAACGTAACAGATTTCTCAGTAACGCAAAAATGTAACCGCATTCTTTTATGACCCCCGCGTAAAAGTGATGGAGGCGTCACGTTCTGCAAAAGTCGTACCGTATATTCATTCGAGAAGGAGGAAAATAATTTGTTCACGTTCGATTTAAGCTTGCAGCGTTCAACTTGCAAATTTTAAATGATAATTAACGTTCGAGCGTTTGTATTATCGCTTTCTACCATTACGAATATTATCCGAATAAAACGATCGCCGTTTGAAATGAAAAATATACCATACACGATTAGAAAAGGTTCAATACAAAAGCGTATAAAGTAGTAAGACTAAGATACACGAGAACCAACACAAGGTTATAAAGCTTCATCGAAACAACTTTGGCTGCGTTTGTATTCAACGGTGTTTTTTTTTTTCTTTTTGGGAAAGCGTATGGGCTGTTGAAGAATGTAATGATGTTGCGTGAAATATTTATCGGTTTATTGATGAAACGAAAACGAAATAGAAAAAGTAAATTCTTGATCGGCTACCAATTCGACGGTCTTTTGTAGAAATTCGAAAATTAACTGCGAATAATAGTTTGCAGAGTAATCTTGCGGTACAATAAAACAGTATCGACATCGCGCGAAATTGTAACGTTAAAAAAGTGACAATAATACGCTTTAAAGCCAGTACTGATGTACGGAATAGCAGAGCATCTCAGCTAGCCTCTCAGTTTCAAAGATTGATTCGTCGTAACTGCATCGGTAAAGTGCTGGCTAACCAAATCCGCCGTACCAACAACTCGTGCAATTATAACATACGAAGAAGAATGCGTTAATAACTGCCAACTGTCGATAACTCAAAAATCGATCGTTCGAAGAAAGGTCAGCGACAATAATAAAAGAAACGAATAACTTTGAAAACAACATCCAGCATAAACGCAATGAATACGTGACGGAAAGTGCGCACTGGATCCGAAGCTAGTCGCGTAATAATAACCGCAGATGCCGGTAGAAAGATCGTTTTCCTGGAAATGGTTGACACGACTACAGCTGATGTCAGCAGTGACACATAGTATGTCATCTGTCAGTGACAAGGTGCGCAAAAAGACTATTACCGGGAGATGGAACTATGACGAAATGCTTGTAGAAGTTGTACGCATTTTGAAAATTAAAAAATCGTCAATTTTCACGGACAATGCTTGTCAGGCGCGACTAAAAACCGACACGAAAAACTAGGAAAATGGATATTTAAACGGGACGCTGTAAAAGGGCTGCAACGAAAAGTAATGTAAAACTATTTAAAGAACGTATGGTCAAAACGAATTTCGAAAGAAATAACACAAGTTGCAACATATGCTGAAAAAAGGTAAAAAAAGCAAGAAGTGATGATAGAGGTAACGAAATTTTAGTCGCAGCGACACTTGAGTTGTTGGATAATAATGGTTCGTTTAATGAATATCGTTGCATCAACATAACTATCATGCTGATGTTTGCTAAGAGCGTCCGTTGGATGCAGCGCGTCCAAGACATTTACTAGACGTTTGCCCAACACGCTTGTGTAGCTTTGCCTGTATATTAATGTTATCTTTAAGCACCTTCTTAACCGGTCCTTTTAAGTTGGTGCGAGAAAGTGACTTTCGCAACCGTTTGCCAATCATCATTTCATCGTCCATTGCTTCAGCGTCAGTCACTGCCGCACCGACATGTAGCGAACGTTTTCCTCGGAAATTATAATTAAAGTCGGAATCTAAGTTGAACGGCGGGGCCAGACGCTTTCACAAGGCCGGATGTGGCCTTACATTCGGCCAAGTACTGTCCATTCTTATGAAAGTCATAGCGCGCACGTCCTAAATATTCACGATTTTATCGTTGTCTACCCAAGAATTCTCCTAAGAGTGGAAGCCGAGCCACTTAACGAGGGACTTGCTTCATTTTTTTTTTTTTTTTTTTTTTTTTTTTATATATATATCTTGCTATTTTACACCTAGTCTTATCAACTATTTGGTAATCTATGGAATAAGTTGCTTCATTTACGTCAAATAACACGTTCTACCAAGTACACGTCCGGATACGCGATCCTTTGCAGTTCCTCTTCGTAAAAGACGCCCATGTTGGGTTTTCCACTATGACCTTTTGATGTAACTTCGTCGGCTGAGTGTTACGCACGCTATTTATAGTAAATAGTTCTCCGCTGCAGTTGACAGTAGTTTTGAAATTTTAAACTTCTGGTGTTTAGTGGAAGAGGGATTAGCCTTAGCGCACGCTTTGGCCACATTCAGTGCAATTTCCTTCTCCACACTATGCGTAAAATCTACCGGCACAAACCCTATCGTTCGATGTAGTTTCATATCATATTTTCGTGTCAGCTATGGCAAAACTGTCACCAACCGTTTGTTTTGGTTAGCCATAAACTTTTTCCACATCCAACCCTTTAACATTCTATTAAATCGCTCCATAATGGACGCTTTATGCGGCGAATGAGTACTATATAAATTAATATTAAACTGATTTAACACCACCCACACCCGAGGAATTTTAAAATTCGATACCTCGGTCGGGCTGTAAGTGTTGCGGAACAGTTACCCCCGACTCGGATAATATCTACCACAGAGTCGCAGCCACAAGGTTGTCGTTTTCAGTCTTCAGAGGCATTGTCCACAGGTATTTACTAAAGGTGTTGTGTTTATCACTGCTAGAATAAATTTGTGACCGTTATTAAAAACGTGCATACTGTCGCAGATCGATAAGGTTAACTGTCAAAGGTCATTCAGGCCAAGCACCTAGACGCATCGTGTTCAGTACCTCTTTCTAGCCAATCTACGTAGTTCGTTCGCTATATCACGCTGGAAGTTGCCGGTAGATGATGTTGCTCCTTTAGACGACAACGTCAATTTTGCGATAGGCACACTAATATGGCGGATAGATGTATCCACCTTTTTTTTTGTCAATTTTTCTTTGATGGATGAAATTTCGTTATCCACACCCGTGTTTCCGCTATTCCTACTAGCGTGGAACAATTGCAATCGGTGTGTACTAGCTCATTAACGTCGTCCGAATACTCTAATTGTGGCGCCGTTAATGTAACTCGATTAATACCGCGACCTTTCTTTTCACTATCGCTTCCACCACAAAACAGCGTTTTAATTACTTTGCAGTACTTATCATGCACAGTTCCTTTTAGACTATTACCAGAATGTTTCTGCACGTTGGTAAGCTACAACAGCTGTTTACATACACACAAATCTTCTGAGGTGTACTGTTGATCGTCAACGTCCAGTCGAGTCAACAAATGGTAAAAACCTGTGGTAAGCGGAAATGATTTCACAACGTAACCTTCGCCGACATATAATGTATCATAAATGGGCACATCATCGAGTTTTACGTTACCCCTATACTTATTAATCTGCACTCTGTATATAGGGTCTGAAAATGAGTAAAATAGTAACGGCTCCCGCTTCACAACTGACAATGACACGTCAGCAGCATCATCATCAGGCAAGGGGTTAATTGCTCGGGGGATCCGACATTTTCTCTCGTTATACTCGTCTTCTTCTGTGACTGCTGTTGCATGACCGAACGGATGTCTGTTAGGGGTTTAGCCAGCGGTTCCAGCACTAAACTCGAAGTCTGTCTAAGAGCCTCACGCTCATTCTTAAACTGCCGATACTTATTTGAGATAACCCGTAAAAATTTTTACCCAGGCAAACTGGTAATTGCCTTCCGCTCCCCAATACAAAATATTGGTATAGTTTCAGAAATTATTGACGGACAGTTTTCTTCTAAAAGCGGATACAACTTTTATTTTATATTATGCTAAATGAGTTGTTGGCATACTTGGCTAGAACTGCGAACTGGAAGCTTCTTTTATTTTCCGGGTCGTTCAGGTCTTTTACATAGATAACGGCGCGGCGGTTAATAATTTCTCTAGCCGGTTCAGGGCCTGTAGGACTTTTCTCCAGTGGCGTTGGTAGTGGTAGTTGAGCACATTGAATATATGACAATGTTTTATTGGTGTCTTTTTTTGCCCGTTTTGTATGGTGTTTCTTTCGTCGTAAGAAAATATATTTTGAGCGATAAATTCTGCCTGCGCTTCTGTAGGCGGTATTGGCGAAATAGGCTCTGGAATGGATAACATTACCGCATCTGTGGACGAATCACTGAAAGATTGTCGGATACATTCTGAGGGGTTTACTGAATCGTTACTCATTTTTTTTTTTTTTACTTTCTTAACACCAACCGATAGCTAAGAATACTTTAAACTTGACACTACTTTGCTACAATGTAGATCACTACCTCTGACTGAGTAGCATGCCCTTTTATACACTTCATTAGGCTTTTCCTATACAAAAATATGTAGAATACTAGCTTTTGATTGGTTACTTTGCCATTGTGCGAGAGTATATGACTAAATATTATCCCCTGATTGGTTGATTGAGCTCGAGGAGATGATAAGCGACCACAAAGGAGTTTACATGTGACGGAAACGTGCGTTAAATGTGCCATTGCGTGATAAACACATTTAGCTGGCCACTGATAAGGTTTTCGCCATAATGCAGGTCCTCAGTGGCGTGGATAGACTGTTGGGGGGAGTGTAATTGGGGGCTGTAGGGGCTGGTTGGGATGCATCCGAGCGGTTGGGTGGTCGAAGAAAGATAACAGTGCCTGAATAACAGTATGGATGTAGGTGGTGTCATAGGACGGCTTGGTGGCATAGTGCTTGTTAGCTCTTACCTCTACCCCCTCTGACATTACCCCGTCCATTATGCCAGAATTCTTATTTTCTCCCTACTACATACACACGCTCACATCCCAAATCACTTATATACTTATGACATAGAACTGGTATATACATATAAATTTGGGGTTACAAATAAATGAGGGAGAAATAAATGACAAATACAGATATATTCTAATTAGGCAACATATGCATACCATTCTCATTCACTTCCATACATCCATAAATCATACCCGATAAATAAAATTAAGAACAACAGAGTACAATAAAAAACTTATACATAAAATCTCTTAAAAGAAAGAAAATACGCTTATCGAACGACAAGCATACATACTATTTCGTAGGAACACTAAGTAAATATGAAATTAGTTCTTTACGTAACAGGTTAGGCTTCGTATTTGGAAAAGATTTCAATTTTGAGGGCAAAGAGTTCAATTTGGCAAGGGCTAGGTAAGAAATTTGCGTCCTAGTATGGTATTTCTTGTATTTCGAAACGCTAGCGTAAAAATCATTTGACATGCGGGGGGCCTCTCCCCTGAATGAAATATTAAATCTGTTTTTATATTTAAATACAAATAAGAGAGAAAGTAGATCATAAATTGTTTAATAATAATAATATTAATAATAATAATAATCGGATCAATTAAAATCAGATTAATATTTATTTATTAAAAATACTACAGGATTTTTTTTCTTCTTTTAATTGCTAATTTTAGATCCCAACGTATGACTTCATTGGACACGTACACGCAACACCTTGTTCTGAAATCGCTGGATAACTAGCTTATTAGACGTCTTTGCGCATCCCATAGTTGCACTGTGTAAGGCCATACTAGTCACAATACAGTTTTGTATTTAAGCAAACGATTTTTTAGTGACAATTTAGAGTGATGTCCCCTATTAGCCAGTAAAGTTGTTTCATTCTGATATTTAGTTCTCTTCTTTTCTTTTGGATATTAATCCTCCATGTTAGTCTTTGATCTAAATAAACTCTTATGTATTTCACTTCGTTTTTTTTTTTTTGGACGCTCTTTATTATCAATTAGTGCTCATTTGTTGTGCGATCTTCTGTTGGAGAATGCAATTGTGTAGACTTCTCTGGATTTATATCTGTTTCCACATCTGCGCTCACTGGTAAAACTGGTCTACACTGTTTTGCAATTTAGCGGTAGCAACATCAGGATTTGTATCGGATGCGATTATCGCAGTATCATCGGCAAACTTGCTACTTGAATAGTTTCATTCGTCAGCAAATCTGCTGTATACAGATTGTATAGCACCGGTCCTAAGACGCTACCCTGTGAAACTCCAGCTAGAATGGAATATACATCTGAACGATCATCATCGTACTTAACCTGGAACTGTCTGTTGCTTAAGTATGGCCGTAGTGATAAGAGTACTTTTCTAACAGAAACAATTTTAATTTGTACATCAAGCCGGTATCGATAAATTAATACTTTCCTGAAGGAGTGATCGATAACAGTTCCAGTCTGTGTTCCTGTTATGTAACAACTTATTCTATTGTTTCATTGATATTTCAGTACATCTAATAGCTATTATTGACGTTTAATCACTAAATATGTTGCCAAAATCTGACTCACCCCTCATATGACTCAGTGATATGCTTTTAACAATAAACAAGTCTGGCAGATCAGGAATACGATTGGTATCAATAGGCCAATATGTAGGTTCACTCGGGGACAGAAAGTTACTTCTTATATTATGAGCTGCTCTATATAAACTTCTGCCTCTGGTTGTTGTTAATCAATTGCGTGAAAAGATCTTTAAACTGGTCCGTGTAACTATAATTGATCGCGGAGGACAATACACTGCTACTGCAGTCAAAGGAATACACTAACTTACAATTTTCACAAAAGTTCTACAAAAAGTAATTACCTATTTTCTGTTTGCTTATTTGCATTGCAATCAGTAAGGTGTTGTTTTTTTTCCCTTTTTTTTGTTATACTGTATGCACTTAATTAGTTTGTATTTACAAAGTAGGTCGTGTTTAAACACTTAGTATTAATTAAAAGCATATTAATTACAAGTCTTATTGAAAAATATATAAAAATACAGAAAATAATCTGACAAAAAATTAAATTTTTATCGACAAAAAATTTAAGTATCTAAAAATTTTTAAATAAAAATACCGACTTCAATCTTTATTATAAAAATTTAATAAAAATGCACTAGAAAGTAAAAAATAATTTTCGATAAAAAATATATTTCAGAATGATATATACATAAAGGTGATAATATTATCCTAATTCTTATACAACAATAACTTTTTGGAGTCGCCATCAAATTTATATCACAATAATAATTAAAAACTACCGTATTAAACATGACATGAACATACGAACACAATTTCATAAAATTTAATGAAAAAATTATATATTAAATAAGACATCTCTTTAATTTGTAGTCACTTTTCTAGCGTGACGCTAATTCAATTAACCGGAAAAATATTCATCTCATTTGTCATGAATACAATCAGAAATAATTAATTGACAATATGTAAATTTCTGCCTGGCATTACCGGTTTGCGCGAAGCGTCAAAGTAAAACTGCCTCGGTTTCCTGTCTCGTGCTTCAGAATTGACGTTTTCTATTTATACGTAACAACCAAACGGTCACGATCAATCTCAGTCATATTAGAACGTCACTTGTCGCTGTCGCTTGTCTGATCGCAAAATCTATCTCCAGAACTCTCTCATTAAATGCTTCAGGTATAATACATGTTTGCATTGATAAATAAGAATAGAAGCAAAATTCGAAATAAAATGAATAAACTGGAAGATATAGAAAAATCAGCTACGTTCATAGCATAGCAGTATTAAAAAATAAAAAAGGAACTTAAAAAGGAAATAAAATAAGTGAATTCGAAATTTGAAAAATTAATAGAAATAAACCAATATTTAATAACGAAAATATAAAATAAACTAAATGAAATCTGATTTTAAAATCCCATAAAGACATGCAGAAAATTTTCTCTTTTACATGTTTGCATGCTACATGGGCCGATTAATGCTGTTTTGAGTAAGATCGAAGATAGTGATCTGTTTTTAATTGTTATATATATTCACATAAATTATCATATGTTTACACTAGTTGAACAATTATTATTTAAATTGTAGTAATTTCTAATAAAATAGTAACCCATTAATTGTACTCACTTATACCCCAGTCACCTATAGTTACTACATACACTTCAATCATAATGTAAACAGAAGCTAAAAATAATATTACTAATAATAATAATAATAATAATAATAATAATAATAATAATAATAATAATAATGACAACAATAATAACCATATTTATAATAATGACAACCGTAAAAGCAATAACGCATGATAATAACTGCATTAATAACTAATAGTGATAACCATTTTAATAACAATAATCAAGATAATAAAGATATCAATGATCACGATAATTATAATAATAATAATGATAAATAATAGCGGTAATAATAATAAAATTTAAGCAGTTTGAAATACAACTAACCATAGTATAGTTTAAAGAAGAAAGAAAGAAAGAAAGATTTATTTGCATAAACAATAACACTGCACTCATGACATAGTTGTTAATATATATGTGTACCGACACGAGTCTTACCACATAACTAAATTAATGAATATACATATAAATAAGTCATGATATGCGACGTTTAAGTTAGTAAGAAAAGAACCAAAAACCTATTACAGGAGGGGAGGACTTGGTGGCTAGTGCCACATTACATAGATATTTACACAGTGATTATGAAATAGAATAATTTTAAAATAAAACTAAAACTAAATACTAGTACTAATGTCAAATAGTTCAGAATAATATATTATGCTTAAGTCTACGATGTTTGTACTTAGTATACATAGTGCTTAGTTGCCTGGAATCATAGTTACCAATAGAGCTGATAAGTAAGTTCTCGTGCCCTATACATTTATCGCAGAACTTAGTAGTTGCATTCAAAACATAATCTCTGATTTGCGGTAACTCTAAAATGTTATGCATATATGCTACTCTTGTGTATCTATTTGCTCCAAGAATACATCTTAAGCATTGATTTTGGATTACCTGTAGTTTGTTATAATGTGCCCTACTAACAGAAGACCACACTGGACAAGAATATGTGATAATAGGCCTTATAAGTGATTTGTAGATGACAAATTTGTTATTTTGCACTTAAATAGGATTTGCGATTGAGCAAGGGATATACTAGCGAGATAGCTGTGTTTGTTTTAACCGAGATGTACTCGATATGTTTGCTGTAAGTTAATTTGCTGTCTAATATTAAGCCAAGATATTTGATGTGATTTGACCAGGCAATGTCATTTCCAGAAATGATTAGTTTTCTTGGCAATTGTGGTCGCCGGCAGGTGAAGAATTCTTTGATGGATTAATATTAATCTGCCATCGGGTAAAGTATTTTAGAACGCGTGTCGAGGCTCTCTGAAGTCTGTTACTTATGGTACTAGGTCTATAAGAACTACAATAGAGGGCAACATCGTCAGCATATAAAGCGACCTCAGTGTTAGAAATTTTAGGAAAGTCGCTGAGAAACAATATAAAGAGGAAGGGCCCGAGGACACTACCTTGCGGTACGCCTGCAAGGACAGTTTTACTTGTGGATTGATAGTTATTAAGAGTTGCGTAAAACAATCGGTTGTTAAGGTAGTTTATAATTATTTTAATTAAATAAGCAGGAAATTTAGAATTTATTAGTTTGTATACAAGTCCTCGATGCCAGCTAGTATCGAAAGCTTTAGCCATATCAAAGAGTACTAACCCAGAATGTTTATTTCGATTAAAATTGTCCGTGATGAATTCGGTTATTCTGGCAACTTGCTGAGTAGTAGAGTGACGAGGTTGGAACCCAAATTGACTTATTTGGATTAAATTATTAATATTCGAGTGTTCCCTTAATATCTTGAGCAGTACTCTTTCAGCAATTTTACTCATATTGCACAAAAGACTAATGGGTCTAATATTAGCAAGTAATCAATTATTAACTTAGGTCTATATTTATAGTTCCCAAGTTTAATTTTAAAAGATACTGGAAGAGAGTTAAAGATAACTGTGCCGATATATTTAGCTTGGATTCTCGTATGATATAGTTTATAAGATGGTACTTTAGCTTTCTCGTCTAGAGATGCCCCTGCAATTCCGGAACTTGTTTCAATATTAAATTTCTGTTTATTTTTTATGGTATCATTTTTAATAGTTAGACTGTGTACCGTTTTGGTATTTATTTGTTTATTTATTTATTTGCAATGATTCGGACATGTTTCGAACAGACATTAGCCTTATTATTCAAAACATTTAACCGGCAATACAATTACATTAACTAAGAATAAACGTGATAAACGAAATTAAAAAGAAAAAAAAGGAAAATTCGCATAAAAAGGGAAAAAAACAATAATAACTATTAAATACAAAAACAACAAATATAGTATTACGCTGCACGGTAAATTGTAAGATATATTGGGTGAATAAATGATTATTAAAATAGTGAAACAACAAACCGCATAGTATTTCCTTCTACAAAACTCACATACGTTACGTAAATTAAACTTAAACTATGATAGGTAAAATAAATTTTTAACACTTCATTAAACAATTAAATGTGTAGTTTTTACATCCCCGACGCGTTTCGAAGCAAACACTTCATGTTCACGAGAGTGATTAAATTATATATTTAATTGTTTAATGAAGTGTTAAAAATATATTTCACCGCGAATATATTTAACAGTGTGTCTTAATAATAAATACAGTTAAACTATGATAGATACTTTTACTGTTTACATGAATATCTAACTGGGGATAACATTAAATATTTAAAGCTTTCACAGTGATTACTCATAATAAATATCTTTTAAAAACACAGTTGTTTCCGAAAATTATTTATTATGGGGATAACATGTTGATAAGGAATTGTATAACCTAAAAGTAGAGGTTAATGGAGCATTTAAGCCCAGATTAGAAATTTTTTTGAGTCAATGCTGCGTTTCTTACTTGTTAGATTTTTGAGTAGTGCTTTTTGACGATAATGTAAAGGTTTCGTAAGGTAATCTGCAACATTTGCACAATTTGTAATTCCATATGTAAGTGTAAGTTAACGTAATGCCAGATATAATTGTGAGAGTTAGTTAATATTAAAAAACTGTTTTAGACAATAGAATAGATAAAATTTAATTTTCTTAATTTCCCAGATAATTATATATATATGGGATATTTATTTCGTAGTAATTTTGATTGCAAATAGATCCACAAATATTTTACCTCGTACACTCTGTGTATGAGTAGATTATCTTCCCACGAAATTTTTAATTGGTTCCATTTGCCTTGAGGTAAATAACTAAATATACTCGTATTTTGTTTCCTTAATGAGCTGTATCATTTATCTTCAGCCAGTCATCAATTTTATCAAACTAGTTTATTTAAAATATCTGAAAATCTAAAACTTGCAATGAAAACAGTGTCGTCGGTATAGCTAAACGGTTTTCCCGAACCCCTTCGGGTATATCATAAATGCATACTAAAAAGAGCGTAAGAATCCCTTGAGGGACTCCCGGATACCTGCATTATTTTGTTTTCTTTGTATATTATTTACTTTTCTAACGAAATTTTACTCAAGCAGATAATAGTTAAACCGATTAAAGATACGTCCCCGACAACTGCATGCGTATAATTTATCCAATAATATACTACGACCAATCAAATGCCTTACAGAAGTCGAAGTAGACAGCATTCTAAATTATCATATAATTTGTGAAATATGTTCGAACAGTGTGCATCATCTGTACTTTTACCCGCTAGCGAGCCCCATATTGATTGCTGCTAAAGAAATTTATCTTGTCTAAATAAAATCAGATTCGTTTTTTCATACATTTTTCGAAAATTTTTAAAAATGTAGAAAATAGACACATCAATGTCTGCACTTTGAAACTTCTATGGCAGTACCGTTTTTATGTATAGGAGTAGTAATCCAAGGTTTTAAGGGCACTTGGAAATTTCCCTGTTCTGACAAACTCATTACGAAAGTAGGTTAAGCGGTTAATGAAAAATTCGATAAGTTTTCTTTTATAAGTTCTATTACTAATGTATTCCATTAAAGTCATATGACTGTTTATTTGGTAGCGACAGTATGGCGCTTTTTATGTCTTTCTTTGAAAATTCTATGAAACCAAAGGAGACTTAAGTATTGGTCACATTTGGTAATAGGTTCCCCCGAAGTAATTTTACATTTCGTAGTTTTTATTACATACGCACAAAATAATTCTTGAAATACGTTTGAAATCAAGCGTTCATATTTACTGTTTTAATACTGTCTTCTATTTAAGTTAATTTCGTTAACACCGTAGATTTATTTTTCCCCAGTAA
This sequence comes from Icerya purchasi, assembly GCA_039619475.1. Classification (NCBI taxonomy): domain Eukaryota; kingdom Metazoa; phylum Arthropoda; class Insecta; order Hemiptera; family Monophlebidae; genus Icerya; species Icerya purchasi. The sequence continues at coordinate 91,353,307 of CM077116.1, read as the reverse complement.
GTACTTGCTTTATTAGCGTCCAGTAGTACGATCGCGTTGGCAACACGTAGTTTTCTTACTAGTAAAATATTCTCCCGTTTTTTTTCACGAATAATTTTTTTCAGGTCTTTTTGGATATATTTTTAAAACGTTATTGTCTGTAGGGTATTTCTTGTCCATAAATGTAATTATTACTAATATTGAAATCAAATCAAATCTTTATAATTATTATAATTATTATTATTATTATTATTATTATTATTATTATTATTGCACAAAACTTAATCTATCCCTATAAAAAGCGTGAATACAGGATGATAATTATAACGAAATCAACTGAAAATAAGTCTATAAAATTGAAAAACAATAAAGAAACCTGTTTGTAAAAACATGATAGGTATACCGAAACTCGTCGTACCTCAGTTTTTATCACAGGGATTTCATCATAATTATAAGTGGAAAAAGAAAATGGAAAAATAAGCGATAAAGATATTGAAATAAAAAAAAAAAAAATACAAAAAACAACGAGATGATTTTCAATGATAATAATAATCATAATAAAAGAAAAATCTCGTTTTCAATTTTTTTGCGGATAAACGAAACAATATCAATGGAGAAAAAAAGCGTAGCCGTGCTTTTCCGTACATTAGTTTATTGTTTCTCCAATAGTCGTATTAATAAAATTATTATTCATTTCTGTTGCGTTTATGTTTGTTATGTATAGGTGTAGTTAGTTACTTTGTTCGCGCCATTGACAATGACAACAGCCAAGTTATATTTAACAGCGAGCGTCTGCTGCAATTTTGTAATTTGTTTTGTTCGTCATACTGCTCGATCATTATATGCATATAAACATTAATTATTGTCATTATTCGAATTCGTAATGATACGCATACATGGACACACGAGTTTACTTAAACGCGTATTACGGTTAATTACAACAGCGCCTATTTATAACGTCGTTCCCATGTCGTAATACACTTAGCCTTATCCTAGACCTTCGCGGAAAACGTTCGACTCGAAAAGGAAGTTGGCTAAGTTTCACTCCTCTTGTTTTCTTCTGTTCACGTCTCACTCATTCCTTCTCCCTTCCTCTTATTCGCGAAACTATTTATCTTCTCGCCGTTAACCGTTCATTACGGCAATTCCCATTATTCCACTTACGGCACGCGCTTAATTAAAATCGCATCGATTCCTCCGATTTTTTAAATTTCACGCGCTCGTCATACCACCGCTAGAACAGCTGTTTTTCTCAAGAAATACCCGTCCCTGTCCTACTTTCATAATCGCAACTTTATTGTGTACGTGTGTGTGGGTGTGGGTGGGGGGGGAGAACGAAAAAAAAAGACGAGTTTAACGTACTCGGGCAGAGTTCTTAATGTCGCGAAATTACTTCGGCGGATACAATTTTCCCGTGTATGGCTTATTTCTGACGCTGGAACACGATGACTTGTTTGCATCGCTCTAATCTTGGTTATATAGTTCGCAAGAGACTGACTGAATGAAGATGATAATAATAATTCGCTGGAAACCCGAAGCAGTTGTTTCCTATGCGGACGACAGAAGCGCATTTCAGAACACGCGAGCACATATTTTTGCCGTTTCTGTTTCATCGCGCTCTAGTCGAATTTGACAACGTGTTCTTCACTTTTCAGCCCGAGGCACTTTAGAACAAGGCAAGTTTTTATTCTATTCGGTTAGCGAACCGAATTTTTATACGAAATTTCTCACATCGCCGAATGAAAAGGTGCCCCCCTCCCCGGGTTCGCCATTCAAACGTGGTGTGCACTGTTGCAAACGTATTATTCCAAGTTGGCGCGTCAGCTCGGCGAGCTATTAAAATTCTCTTCTCTTTGACCTCCAACATTTTTTTGTTCATTCGGAAAAATGGCAATCGGACAAAATAGAAGTTTTTCAACTTTCGAGGAAAACCGCGTACTGCTTTTTCAACTTATCTAATTGAAATTGCTTCCGAAATAAGATCGTTATCGGAACTTGAACTATTCGACGACGTGTTAATTTTTATGTTGCTCGAAGAAATATCAAAGAAATTAATAACGGAAAATTGTCCACCGGTAAAAGTAAAAATCGAGATTTGCGAAGGTCAAAAAAACGAGTTGCACTCTGCGCTCAAAAATTGACTAAACAGACGAAATAAAAAAGGCGTTTAGCAGATTAATACTGTGAAACGTTGCGTTTAAGGGGAAAACAAAAAATCATCAGTTTTAATCAAATCCACCGACCATTTTTGTTTAGCTTCTGTCTTTCCGAAGAGAAGATAGGCGACGCTAAACACAACACCTCAATTTACTAGAACAGTTGCCGTTAAGACACCGATTCTGTATGTGTTTTTCTGTTTCTTTGGCCGTTTGATGCGATCAACTCGAACTTGCTATATACTCCCTGGGGAGGAAAAAAAGATTTACCGCGAAAGGAACGGAGATGGACCGATTGAATAGGCACACTTACACCGCGTTCAACGATTGTTCAGTCCAACATGGCAGTCGATTACATACGAAGCTGTTCCACAGATACGCATAATGATGAAGAACTTTTGACGGATGAAAGAGAGATTATGGAGTAACCGTAAATTAAAATAGGTGCCCCGTCGGAAGCGGGCCCATGTTTTTTTGGCGAGGGTATTTTCTAATTCTGATACTTCCTAGCTTTTACTTCCGATTACGACCGCTCGAGTAATGTCGAAATGCAAGTAAAGTTGGATATGTGCGTATATTACTAAATCTTTTTTTTCTCGTTTACCAAATTAAATTGTGTTTTTTTTTTTTTATTATTATTTTTTAAAATAACCTAATTAATCTAATCGGTTAAATCGTCTGTTATTTTATTTTGCTTTTTTTTTTTTTTTGGAGGTTGACAACTATGTGTTTTTCTTTTTTCTTTGGGCTCAACAGCAAGGGGCATTGACCCAACGACTGGGGCTCGTCAACAATAACGCCGGAGGAATTTTTGTACCTTAATTTGCAGAATCGGGATTACTCGAGCGAATTGCCTAACCAACTATGCCGTTTACAAGTGATTCGGTTGTTGTTGGATATTGTTTCTGCTTTCCTTTTTCTTTTTTTTTTTTTTTGGAAGGTCGATAATAGTCACATGCGTTTTGTCCGATAAAGAACTACTCCCCGAGTCTCGAATTATAGAGAAGCTAGGGTGAAAACGATCAAAGGGCGCTAAAAACAAATTCGATACCTTTTTACGAAAAACAAAAGAAAAACAAAAAAACGGAATAAATAGATGGTCGGTCTTAAGTGGAATCATTGCAGCTTAATTTTTTAAACCTTTGTTTATGTTTAACAGACGATGGGTGTATAATGGTAAAAATAAAACGAATGCCGCTGATTTTTTAAAGGACATCGTAAGAATTGTGGAAGATTCTTCACAATATACTAAAAACCTAATGACAATAAGTGTAGCAGCAGTATATTCACTTCCTCATATTTCTCCGCTGGCTATTTTTTAAGGACAGAGCTATTAATCTAAACTGTTCTGAAAATCCAGAATTTCAGGTATAAAAAGCCGAGCATATTAACTACTAGAGATTAGTACATCTTTTTTTTTTTTTTTTTATCCTCCTCGGGGTTTGCTACCAGAGATCATTAGCCCAGCAAAACGGAATAAATGCATGGAATAGAATAGAAATTATGTTTTTATTTTATCGACACTGGAATCGAGGAACACCCCTAGAACAGGAACAACTGAGAGAATATATAAACGAAAGAATACATAAGAGGCGTTGAAAGGAGCAGGAAGACCAAGCTTTAAAATATGACAATAGAGTAACTCAGGCTCGCGAGATAAACCAGATCATTCGAAGAGCACATGATTCGCATCACAAACATACTGGGAAAGTTCAGGATCCAATTTTGGAGATGCAGCCAAGGAAAAGCGATTTATAGAAGAAGGAAGAAAACTACGCGAGAAACAGAGGCGAGATAATTTAATAATTACGGACCGACGCAAACTGGGAAAATCATAGAACCAAGGACACGAGAAGGAGGAACAGGATTAGTCAAGAGATAAAAGGAATTAGGATTAGCGAAAAGAGAAACATAATCAGAGTGCCTAAGATGGCAGGATTTAGTTAGAAGAAGAATATTGTGTGAATAATCTTTTTTCATCCTGTTTGTTAAATATATAAAATAGTAAGTTAATAATAACAAATATAATAAACAATTATAACAAACTAATAAGATAAAATTTTCTTACTTAGTAACGTTTTCGGGCATAACCCATCATCAGCTAAACCAATATGTGAACAGATACAAATTTTAATTTTAGAATTTGTATCTGTTCACATATCGGTTTAGCTGATGATGGGTTATGCCCGAAAACGTTACTAAGTAAGAAAATTTTATCTTATTAGTTTGTTATAATTGTTTATTATATTTGTTATTATTAACTTGCTATTTTAGAATATTGTGTGCTGGAACCCTACTAATAAAATTTCCATTGGAAGCAGCAGCTTTAGCAAGTCTGTCTGTAACAGAATGAATGAATAAACTATACATAAATATGAAAAAATATATTTGATTCAGAAGTGACAGTTTATCGACTTCATAAAAAATATATTACTCAGTCATAATTAGGCGCCGTTTATACCTGGCGACGTTGGTGAAAAGTAAATTTCCCGGAAAATCGAACATGTAATATTTCGTGCCGACTGGCTCACTTATGGGACTGAACTTTTTCAGGTGCGTTAAGGTTACCAAAAAAAAAAAGGAAGCGCTATTCCCTATTCCAAATGTCGTAATAGTTTAGATGCTAGAAAAAACGCTGCCGAGAATTTTGTCATAAATCTAAACAAAGCAGTTCTAATCAAATTAGAGTTTTGAAACTTGGAGATGGTGTGTTTAAGTATTACGAGGAGAAAAATCGAAAATTATCACAAATCCAACACGGCGGAACACGAAATAATGACGACTTTCACTTTGGGAAGTTACGGATAAGTACTAGTGTAGGATTATTTACTGACGGCATCGCGATACTAAGCTAAATTGAAACCATGCAGTTGATTATACAAACGCTGCTCGTCAATGAACTCTTCCGCAGATATTTCCTGTAAAAGTCACAAACGTAACGGAATGTACGATGAATACAGACTGTGAAACGAAAATTGACTACGAAAGACCGTTTAAAAAAACAAAACAAACGGAGATAGCGTAAAAGGAAAACGGAAACGTTAGTAATTAGATGTTGAAACTGGATACTAGGTAGGTGAAAGGCTACTTCGCAAACTGTATGGGTTGCTACTTCAGCAAAAGGAATCATTGGGGGGCCCTATTTTTTGAAGACTCTCGCGGCCGTACGGTCACTGTTAATTCTGCTGAGTGTGTGAAAATGATACGGGAATTCTTGGCATCGAAACAATTGCAATTTTCTGTCTACAATCATAACACATGGTTTCAGCAAGTTGAAGCCACCTGTCACACATCCAACCAGTCCTTGCCGGCGGTAAAAGAAATGTTTTCGGATAAGCTGATTTCCAAGAGAGGCGAAATCCTATGGCCAGCCAGGAGTTCAAATTTATCCCCGATAGACTTCTTTTTGTGGAGTTACCTAAAGAACAGTGTCTACATCCATAAACCAAAGACAGCGCGTCAACTAAAAGAAAAAATCAGTAAAGAAATGTCTGCGACCAATCCTATAAAAATAAAGGAGAAAAAAAGACAGGTCAACTGCTAATTAAGGTGCGGAAATTATGGCAACTGCCTTCATGTTAATAGCCGTGTTTTGGTAAACGCAGTGAAATATTTAAAAAATTGATAAACCACTAAACTTTAAGTGGTGTTCCTTCAAAGTTTAGTAATTTTGTCAGTTCCTAAAATATTTTTCTGCGCTATCATAAGATGGTGCTCATGGCGCTGAGAAAAGGAATTGACATATAATTTTTAGGCGCGCAGTTCTGACGAGCAGCTGCTGGACTGTTTTTCGTAGGTATATTTCTGGTAGTATTATATAGAGGCGTTCGTTATATGTTTAACTGAAATAGTTATTATAAATACACAGAAATCTGAAAAAAATCAAAAATTTAAAAAGTGATTTTTTAAGGTATTCTTTCCTTTAGAAGAGAAAAGAAAAAATATGCTCCATATTTTTAGGTACTTCATTAATGAAACTTTTTATTACGATTATAATCAATAACATATGTGTAACTTTTATTAATGTTCATATACGGGGTAATTCATTTATATAAATTATTAATACATATAAATCGAAATGATGAAAATTATTAATAGCATGCGTATTAGTGAAAAATGTATTGTTATTTATACAATAAATGTGTCAAGAAAATCCCCTTCCCCTTTTTATTTAAATTTCGGTCACGGGGGCCTGGTTGAATGTAACTTTTCAGTCCAAAATATCGAACGTTCAAATCTATTATTAACTACCAATATTATTTAATTTCATTATGCAGAAAAAATCTGTTTGCTAATATTCCCTTAGAACGGTTCGTTTTGGAAAGTGAGTCCATAATTCGCGATATGTTGTCGAGAAATTGTTGCTTCCGAGCGGTGCTTAATAATTTCGTTACACTTCGATCGACGGGCTTATATTGTTAGATCAGAAGTTGTGGAAAGTTCGCGGTAAGAATCGTTTTTACCTCTAGCATCGTATCTCCCGATAGCCCAAAAAAAAATTAAAAAAAAATTTTTTGGACCGCCCGTTAGTCCTTCTTAAGAGGAATTTAATCAGCTTTTTGTTATCGCTCTTGGTAACCCCATCAGTGGCAGTTCTTCAGGCGGCATGGACAACGCTGCCAAATTACTTAATAGCTCTTCTAATACCTGCCCGTTGCCATCCGTCGGATAATTAGATCTCAATTCGATGCGGTTTAGTAGCGGATTAGCTACGATTACGAATTCATTCGGTTTCGGTAACTCTGCACGAAGCGGTGTATCAAATTAATATGTAAATCGCGCATCAGTTTCCCCCCGGGACACAAATTAGAGAGAGCGGTATTTTTATTATTCACGATTGAATAGATTTTTTTCTTGTTTTTTTTCTAATTCTAATATTGAATCGAATTTCGGCAGAACTTGTTTTACGTAGCAGATATCAAAAACAGACTGAAATATATACGTATGTGTTACGTAACCGCTACTCAATTCCTAGATCTGTTACATATCGAATGATAAAGGCTCATTCCGGTCGTTTGATATATGATGCTGAAAATCGGACAGAACACTTTGTAAAATAATAACCTCGACGAATTTTCGAGTGACTCTGAATTAACTCTTGCACGCGGTTTTTCCTAATTGAAATAATTAGCAAAGAAAATATCCAGCATACACAATTTGCTACAGATTCACTGCGTCATCCGTTTTGTATTAACTCATAATTAGCCGTAATGCTACATATTCGCTGCGTGACAGGTGTGTTGTTTTTTTTCTGAAACCGTTAATACTTTCGAAGAAATTAAAGTTGAGATATTTTTTTCCTTTCCTAACTGTTCTACATCGCCTTGTTCTGATAAAGTTAAGTATAATACTCTCTAAGAAGCACTAGCGAAATTCGATTTATCATTTGAACGCATGATTATGGATACACTGCTTTGACGCGAAAAGCACTTAATTGGTATCCAAGGGAACCGATACTTACGCGATTAATAGCAATTTGATGCCGAGCAAGAATTAATTGCGCACGAAGAAACACAAACCCACCAAAAAGTCAAAGTTTTAAAATAAGAAGTTGCCTAATTTTAGGACAGGATCGATGAAAAAATCAGTAAAAGTCATCTATAAGAAGTGACTGAACTTATCACGGATTGTTCTTTATAAGATTGGCTCGCTTTCCCGTTACATACGAAAAAGACGATTTAATTAATAACGCAATAACGCTCTTTATATTTGATATATCAAAGCGTGGTTAAGTTTAATTTTATTAATAACATAAATAATAATCGTAAGCATTTCGGCATAAAAATTAATTTATCAAATGAATTATATAGATGTGATTTGAAGAAAAGTACCCTGAATCGATTACAAGCTTTTGAATTGTGGTGCTACCGGAGAATTTTGAGCGTACCCTGGACAGCTAAGAAGACCATCCAGGAGATACTTAGGGTTATGAAAAAAGACCACGAAATGATTAATTTAATAAAAATTCGGAAACTGAAATATTTTGGACACTCGATCATTCCATAGGGCAAGATTTACCTTGCAACAAACCATTTTGATGGGAAAAATTGAAGGTAAAAGAAGAGTTGGTCGGAGGAAACGTACAGTGATATCAAGATGTGGACAGGATTAAATACAGAGTGGTTGGTACACTCCGCGTACGACAGAGAGCAGTACCAGATTATCATTAAGACTTCACTAGATGGCCACCCATGATCGAAATCGGTCGTGACAGCAAGAAGAAAAACCAATAATAACAATAATAATAATAAAGATTTTATTAATGTTTTTCCTTCTGATCATCCTGGTCCCTTTAAAGTTTTTGTCGAAAACTCCACCCTAGACGAGAACATCGGGAATTAGCACCCGTTGGCTCTGGCTAGGCTCATCTGTAAAATTTCAACTTCCTTTTCGGACATCATTCCCCAGGGCAGGGGGCGTATCTCGGTTATGTTTCCCTCTGCTTCTGCGGCGAATGAGTTTCTGAACAATTCTTCATTTTTTCAGTCCAACAATATTACCGCGTATATCCCCACCAATGCTCTGTTTAGTATGGGCGTTATCTCTGGAATCTTTCGTTCCTTTTCCGAAGACGAAATTAAAGAGGGGCTTGTTTCCTCTATCCCCGTAGTTGCAGTTCGTCGTATCTTTCGCTCTTCCGATGGAAAAAAAATTCCCACCAGGAGTGTCGAACTTAAATTCGCTAAGCCGTTCCTTCCGAAGTTTGTAACCATTTACAAACTCCGTTTTCCCGTTTCCCCCAGTGTCCGTTGTGCTCTAAATGCTTCCTTTTTGGACATATTGCGCGTCATTGTCGTAGCTCTCATCCCGTTTGCTCACACTGCGCTTCCAGACATCCCTCTTCGGAATGTCCCAACCTCCAAGAGCCTCCTATTTGTCGCAACTGCAAAGGTTGCCATAGCTCGTCCGATCGTGTCTGCCCCGAGTGGCTTAGACAGAAGGATGTTAAAAGAATCATGGCGTTCGAAAACATATCGTTTCAAGAAGCCGCCAAACATAAATCCTCTAGTGTCGTCTCCCAAGCCTTCTCCTATGCTAATCGTGCCGTAGCCCCTTCTTCCTCACAAGCCTCTTCTTCTAAAACTAATAAATTGTCTTCCCCTCCTCGTCCTAAATCTCCCACTTTTCATAAATCTCCTACATCGAAACCGCATTCCAAGCCTCTTCCTCACCTTCCCACCGTCCCCTCCCTCTACACCTGTTCTCCATCTGTTGGTTGGGCCTTGAATCGTGAAGATTCCCCTCTTCTGAATTCTTCGCTGCCTTCCAGCAACTTTTTAGCTCCTCGCAACCTGCTTCCTAATCCCCCCCAATTACTTCCCATTTAATATCACTAATCTTTCCGCCGCAATCATGGAACTCCTCGCTTCTCATAACATAGCCGCCTCCTCTTCTTTCCTTGACAATCTTTCTTCTTTCTTATCCAATTACGTCCATTCCTCGTAAGGCACATTTTTGCCTTCTCCTTGTCTTTATCTCCCTCCCCCTTTTTCTCCCTGTTAGCCAAGGATAACGCCTTACTTACGCTTCAGGAACACAAGACATGCTTCTGTGCTCGTGTCTTTTAATTTGTTCATATTCAGGTATAATTGTCCCTTTAGGGAAGGAGACCTACAAACTGGTGGTCAGCCATGTTCGTGCAGGTACTCCTCTCTGCGCTTTGAATTATACCAAATTGATACGAATAGAAAAGGTCCGGCAAATTGGCCCGCATATTGTGGTGGGCAGGACTTCTTTCGTCTTCAATTTCCATGTTCTTCATTTCTCCTCCTCAAGTTGGAAGTGCACCTATGTGCTCGCTTCTTATTTACTAACCTTTCTTTCTTCTTTTTTAGCTACTCTCGTCCCTCCCTTCATTTTCTATCCTATTCTAATTTTCTTGTATCCTAGATAGCATGTCGCGTGCTCATGCTTTGAACATCCTGCAGTGGAACTGCCGTAGCTTACAAGCTAACAAATTAAGTTTAGAGGGTTTATTAGACCTCTATAATATCCATGTGGCGTTGTTATCCGAAACTTGGCTCAAATCCTCCTCGTCTCTACATTTCAAAGGCTATTCTTTAGTTCGGTCAGATCGTGTGGATGGTTACGGTGACATCGCCATTCTCATTAGATACGATCTATCCTACCTATCGCACGATATCCCTTGTCTTCCTCCTCCCTATCCCAATCTTCCTAACATGGTTCACATTTCTCTTCTGAATCTTTTTCCGCATCCTTTACATATTGCTTGCGTTTATAACCCTTCTAACTCCAGCCTCTCTAATCTTCCTCTTATCTCATTTCTTTCATCGTTGTCTGGTCCATTCATCATTGGAGGCGACTGGAATGCTCACTCTCCTCTTTGGGGCTGCGCTGGGAATAATCCTAACGGTTCGATTCTTGAAAATCTTATCTTGGATCATGATCTTTTTCTACTTAATGATCGGTCTCCTACCCTCTTCAAGCAACCTTCTTCCTCTAGTTCAGTTGATCTCTCCTTTTCCTCTCTCAATCTTGGTCTCTTATGCTCCTGGAGGACTCTCGACGGCACTTTTGGCAGCAATCATGTCCCCATTCTGCTCACTCTTAATGTCGTGCACCCTCCCAAGTCTTTCAAGCCCCTTCAATCTCCCCGTTGGCTTCTTTCTAAAACTGATTGGGCTAAATTTCGTTCCTTGGTGGATTCCTCTCTCCCTTCTTTTTCTGATGTTCCTAATCCATTCTTCCGTTACGATTTTTTCACTCAAACGCTAAATTCTGCTCTTTCCGCATCTTCTCCTCCTATTACCAGCACGCGCAGTCGCTCTTCTTCGTATGCCTCCTCACTCTGGTGGAACGAAGAGTGTAAAGCAGCGTTCCAAAAAAGTTCTGCCACCTTTAAAGCCTTCCGCTCTCATTCCTCTATGTCCAACTTCCTAGCCCACAAAGAAGCTAATTCTGTTCCTCCTTCTCCAGAGATACGCCCTTCTCCCAGATCTGGAAAATGGCTAAGGCGTTTAGATCACCCTTTTCTGAGCGCCCTCGCCACTCCCACCCTTCCAAATCCCAGCTGGAGTCCTTCTTGGATTCTATTGCTCCCGCCTATGTCCCTTCTTTTGAAGAAACTGTTCTTCCTTCTCCTCCTGTAGACTCTGAGCCTCACTTCCTGTCTTCTTCTTTCCGTTACGAGGAGCTTGCATCCATTCTTAATAAATCCACCTTGTCTGCTCCTGGCCGGGACGGTTTCTCGTTCCTTATTCTTAAAAATATCTCTCCTGCTGCGCTGCTTTTCCTTCTCCATATATTTAATTCTTTTCTCCTTTCTGGCTCTACTCCAAAATCCGGGCACGACTTTATTGTCGTTCCTATTCCTAAAAGAAATCAGTGTTCTTTCCGTCCCATTTCCCTGGCTTCCTGCCTGCGTAAACTTTTTTCGCCTCGTGTGGTGGCTGGAACACAATAATCTATTCCCTCCTAATATGTTCGGTTTTCGCCCTGGGCTTGGGCCGGTTGACTGCATTAGTTATTTCCTTTCAGATGTCTATAAGTCTTTCCTAACAAAAAAATTAACCATTGCCTCCTTTGTGGACGTCTCTTCTGCCTTTGATAATGTGCATCTTCCCGCTTTGGGTTCCAAACTTTTTTCTCTTAACCTCCCTCCCGTCGTCGTCATTCTCATACTCAACCTCTTCCAGAACAGAACTCTCTTTATTTCTTCTCCCTCCCTTTCTTCCTCCAGATGCGTTTATCGTGGGCTCCCACATGGTTCCTGTCTGAGTCCTACACTTTTTAATATCTACTCTTTTGATATCGCTTCTCTCTTCCTATTCCTTCTTCCTCCCTCCTCTTCGCTGACGACATTTTGGTCTATTCCATCTGTGACAATCTGCCCGCCGCTATTGATGAATTGAATAATTCCCTTTGTATTTTTAATAATTCCCTTTCTCGTCTTTACCTCTCTCTTTCTCCTACTAAGTCGTCTTGTATCATTTTTTCTCTCCGACCCTTTAACCGAGCTCTAACTCGCATCACTGTATCTGGTATTCCTATCCCCGTTGTCAATTCCATATGCTATCTTGGCCTTTTTTTAAATAGCCGCCTCACATTCCATGAGCACATTAATTTTCTCTATAAATCCTGTCTTAAAAGACTTAATCTCTTTAAATCTCTCTCTCCCCTCAGATGGGGAGGCGATCCGTTTATCCTTCTAATTCTTTTCAAAGCCATCATCCGGTCCAAGCTCGACTATTGTTCCTTTATCTACGGTAAATCCTCCAAGTCTCTCCTCACTAAACTTGACGCGATCCAGAACTATTGCCTCCGTTTGTGCATTCGAGCCTTGAAATCCTCCCCCATTCCCGCAGTTCTATCAGAGTCGGTTGCCCAACCACTGTTTATTCGCCGTTCTCAAGCTTGGGTATCGCTTCTTAATTAAACGGCTTCCCATCTCCTCGTCCAAACTTATTTCCTCCTATCTATATATCAAAAACTACTGCCGTTTTTCTCCTCATAAAATCCCAATCCTGTCGCTCATTGCTACCCGTCTTTCTAATTTTTCTCCGGCTGTCCTCTCCTACAACACTCTCCCGTACTTCTTTCATGACTTCAATAGCCTATGGCAGCCTATCAAATTTTCCTCTCTCCCACTTCGAGCCAATTCCTCCTCTCACGGTGCAGTCAACAATGAATTTCTTCATTTGTTGAATTCCTCTTTTCCTGCTCATGTATTGATCTTTACTGATGGTTCCAAGAGCGAGGACAGCGTGAGTGGTGCGTTTACTGCTCCATCGCTTCGACATTCTGAGAGTCCTTCCGGCTTCCTTCCTTCTGCTCTATTTTTTCTGCCGAGTCGATCGCCATCCTTCAGGCTATCTCTTATATTTCCTCGTTAAGCGATCTTTCCCAATTCCTCATTATTTCGGACTCTAAGGGCGTCCTTCAAGCCATATCCTCTCCTCCTTCACATTCCTCTGATAATATTATTCTCTCAATTCGTTCTCTTACCTCCACTTTGCAGTCATCCCGTTCTATTCTCATTGATTTTTTGTGGGTCCCCAGTCATTCCGGAATTGATGGCAACGATGCAGCCGATACTTTGGCTCGTTCTGCTGGTCGCCTTGATTCATTCCTCAACCATTTCCCTTCTTCAGATATCCTTTCCTTATCCACCTCCAATCACACCAGACTTTGGCAGGATATTTATCCCTCCCTATTTTCTAATCGTCATTCTCATTACCGTTTCATTCAGCCAATTCTTCGTTCCCTGTCTTGGTTCCATTCTATTCCTCTCAGTCGTCGCTCTTCTATTGTCTCCCTAATTCGTCTCCGGATCAATCATTCTCTTCTCCCTTCCTCTCGCTTTCGATTTGCTCTGTCGCCTTCTCATTTTAGTTCTCTTCACGATTGTGATCCTCCTCGTATATGTGATGCTGATCACATTTTCTTCGAGTGTCCTGCTCTTCGTAATAAACGCTCCCTTTTATACAGTCAGCTCCTGTCATTAGGTCTCCTTACTCCCTATAACTCTTCCTTTATCCTCTCCTTTCCTTCATCTTCTGTGGTGTCCGCACTGCTGTCCTTTGTTGCGTCCATTTCGGACCGCTTAATTATTTAATTTATTAGCTTAGTTTTCTTGTTGTTGGGTCAATGCCGTTGGCGCGCCCAAAAAAAAAAAAAAAATTGAATAAATACTACCATTTTACATTTTTGAATCAATAATAAAGACTGATATCTGCGGATATTAATGTTATACATAAAAGTGAGCCATATTACCTTCCACTTGTACTCAGACTGAACCTACCAAACAGATATTATTCTTCTGAGTTGTCTCTATGTACAGCACAAATATCTGAAGTCGCGAGATACGAAAGAAATCTAGGAGAAAGTAAGCAAGTGGATCATTCTAAAAGCAGTTTGGCACGGCATTAAATATAAGAGCTTAATTTTGCACTATTAACCGTGCTTTACTTTTTATACGGTTAAATCTAGGTCTTAATGTTTAACAACTTGTATTATTTTAATTGCCCGGCAAACGTGCGAAATATACAAATGTTGCCGTTTGTTTTCAGCCATCGTTTTTTACCGACTTCGAAAGAAAAGAAAAAAAAAAAAAACGAAAAAACATCTATCAATTTTAATGATTCTATTCCGATGATGATTGAGTGAGTATCGGTCATTATTTTTATTAAACAGTCATCAGACGGCGACGTGAAAAAAAGTAATTTGTTCAGGGAAATTTTTAGTAATATAACGAGCGCAATTGACACTTGAAATATGATCATCGTTGTTCACGTAAAAAATTGTATATCGGATTTTTTTAATATAGCCGGATGAAGAGAATTTTTCAGAAAAGCCCACACACATTAGGCAGAGAGTTGTTTTAAGTTGCCACCCTTTTTTTTTTCTTTTTCTTTTTTCGGTCTTTAAACACATATTTCACACATAGCCTAATTCGTCGTTAATACATATATTGGAAAAATTGAAAATTTCAAAATGTAAAGGCTGAAATTTTAAAATTAAAACGTCTGCGAACGCGGTTATAAATTCCATCAATGTTATAAGTATAGATTCGAATCAAGAAAATCAACGTAGCTCAAAATTTATTCGTTCGCAAGTGTAACTGCTGATCGTATCTCTGCGAACAAGCGTATCCCCCTATTAATCATTAAAATATAAAATACATAAAAAAAAAGGCAAGCTCCTAAGAGAAATATTTTACTTAATGTGTAGCCGCAGAAAAAAAAAAATTAGTTGAAAAATTTTCAATGCAACATAAAGACGAATCTTCGAAATTGTTTATTTTTTTTCTTGGTCCAGCATTCGCCTTTTAAGGCCATCGATCTTCGAAATTTAAAATGTAAGATCAACCGGTTAAAGTTAAAAAGGCGATAAGTTTTCTTAATTTTTCCCCGATATGCCGCATTAACGGTGAAACGTTTTGCCGGTATTCGAAATATCTAATTTAACTGCCCAATTTATTTTAAACCTTTTTATCTTACACATTAACTAAAAAAAATCAAATAAATACAATATTCCGAGCTTTTTGTTTTTTTGCTGCTAAGGCGAAATAGGGAAAAACAGCCTTTAGAAATTGTTTAGCCGAATAGGCGCGTATGTTAATTGATTACCCTGGTTACCTTTCCTTTTTCGACTATAATAAAATGCTTTGTTTTTGTTCGATCGCTCTGGCCTTAACGGTGACTTGATCACTGCCGACCAAAAGCATTCGCATAATTACATTAAAAGTTATTTTGCGAAAATTTAATAACTTCCACTCGTCGAATAATTTAATATTGCGGCGCCTACGCGATGCAAGAATAATTCTGCATTGTGAATGCTGCACACCGTACGGTTTTTACGCTAATACAATATAGTCGAAAATTCTATAAATCGTCGAGGAAAAGCATTTTTCTTGAGACTTCATTACGAAGGATGGCTTTCAATTCGATTTAATTATACGCACTCGTCTAATAAATCATTACGTTATTTTAGCGCTGGTCAAACATCTATATTTCGCATGGTCCGCCGCCCCCCCCCCCCGCAATTTTGAGCTACTGATAAAACCTAATCGAATTCAGACGTTCGCTTCGGTACTTATTTGTACATTAAATTGATGATAGCGAACCGATAATTATAAATTCGTTAGTGGCGCAAGTTAATCGGCGGTACTGCTTCGTCTCTTTTTTCTTTCAGCTGACTACGAGCGTACTTCAGGGGAATTCCGTTTCATGACGCTACGGTTGATCATTTAGCTACTGGACGTACTAGCACAGCTTACGGGGAAGTATGTGTTAAATCTACGTGTTCCGACCGAGGACCATGATCTTTTGCACTTTGAAGGTTTTTTTTTTTTATTTCACAAAAAACCGTTTAAATATTAAACCGACTAATTGCAATAGTATCGTAATCGTTATCGCAATCAGAAGCCTTTGTAGAGTGATCATCGGTGTTCAAACAAATCTACTACCGCATGTCAGAGTTAATAGAAATAACACGACGATGATTCTTTGGCCTAACCTCGATGGAGTTTTCTTTTGTTAAATTTCCTCTCACAATATTTCAATCTAGCTAAACATTTTCACTTCACGCTGTACGATCTTCATCTCTCATTTCGACCCTCCTACTGGACTTTTTTCCTGCTGCTGCTGCTGGTTGTCCTCTGATTATATATCGTTTTTTTGTTTCGAATACCTTTCCTTATCGTTTTTCTTTCGTATCACCGCATCCTCTTCATTCTAGCGATTCCTTCTTAATTTGTACCGATCGTGTTTCGGTTCTAGTTTTTCCTTCAATCATTTTCTTCTTTATTTTCAGCTTTTGGAATCTCCGAATACGACGCTCTTTACGTTTCGTTCCTGGTTTAGTCTTCCTTATTCGCATTAAATTCAATTTTAATCGAATCTATAGATCAGGCTTGTCTCTCGCTGGATTTGTATCTAGTAGGTAGAGCTCCGGTTAAGCATAGGTTGGTTGGCGAGGTTTCTCTTCCATGAGATCACTAAAGCTTTTAGATAGTGTCTTCCTTGATAATACCGCTAACATTAATAATAACATTTTCAAAAAACACGATTGTCCATTGTTGGCAGGTGAGATAGGGATGCTACCGGCAGGAAAACATATGGTTCCTTGCCGGACGTGTCCTTAAAACTAAAAATTAAATGCGTGAAAATAAACTTTTTCAGTTCGCAGGTGCTTTCTGTACACGGTTCGTTTTAATGCTACTTGTTTAGGATTAAACTTGCTAGTGCTCCGCAGTATACTTTATGCTCCTGTGATGCAATTGATGAACATTTCGTTTTTGAGTGCTCCGCCTTCTCTTCTCTGCGTAAGACTTCCAGGATAGACCAGTAATCGTTCTGCGTAAGAATAATCATGTTGCCTTTCTTGAATTTGCGGAAAGATCAATGCGCCAGAAATTAATTAAAAAAAATTCATGACCTCAAATAATTCTTAATTCAACCGTGAACCGGTGACATCGATTGATTCAAGCGGCGTGGGCTACATCACTATTACGTATATGTTTATATTCAACGTCTATCACTATTACTTATGTTTATATTTATAGCATTTAATAATTAGATTACTCATTTGCATATTGTACAAACACCATTACACGTGTATACACTTTCCTGGTTGACGGGACTACGTTTTCATCCTGTCACCATTCTAAGTTTAAGTACGCACGCAGAGGACTACTGTGCATTCGCAATATATTTCTGTTACTTGTCTGCAGCTACTTCTCACTTGCACACACCTTTCACTTAAGGACACACTAGTCTTCTGCTTCTTTATGCATCAATTATTTCAAATTCAGTTGCTCCACCATGTCGGGAATGAGATAAAAAAAAAAAAAAAAAGAAAAAAAATCTATAGATCAGGCTGTTACCTGAAAAGAGGAAAGCAACTTTTCAGGAAAGATTTCTCTTTTACGTTTGTCCGGGACACAAGTGAGGTCACGGGTTCGAGACTTGTCTCGTTCCGGATCCAAGTCGCTCCCAAGTTTACCCAGCCTGAAATAATTGGGTACCAGAGAATTATCTAGCGGAAAGTAAAGGCGGATCCCAAGTAGAAAGGAACTGACCTCAGTATTCTCATCAGAACCATTAGGCTTAGTACCACATTATGAAAAGCTTAACTTCACAATCTCAACGCCCTGTCAAGAGTATGGAACCTACTTTACTTTACTTACCGATACATCGCTTATCCAGATGTGACATGTAACATCGAATTCGATTATTGAAAAATCCGTTACAAGTTGTTGCGCTAATTCACAGCATCCACCGGCGAGGTTTCTCGTGAAGTCGTATTTCACGCGTTTTAATTGTTTTTTTTTTTTTTTTTGAAAATTATTTAAGAAACTGTAAGAATCAGTTTCGGAAAATTGTCTCCCTTTATAGAACTATCCGGTGTCTGTCTACTGAGAATCTTGATCACACATGTAGCCGAATAAAAGTTCTTTCTCGAAATCCGAAAAATTAAATCTCAGAACTTCTCGCTACTCCCGCACATCGGAAATTAAGCTCAAAGCTCAAATCTCGAAGCTCAAGCAACATTCATACCAGAAGAGCGTTTCGTTATGACATGAAATTCAAACTGTACGGTAGAGCCGCTTGAACCATTTTCGCGGAATATTGCCGAATATGATACGACATTAGCTGAGGGCAAAGTAAACAGTAGTACACAAAGTCAAACAAATGGAATTTCCAAAAAAAAGAAAAAATAGTTCATTTTTTTAAACTATCTCGGGTTTAAAATACAAGTGTACATTACACGCAGCTTCACTTTAGGCTGGTTTCGTGAACACCACTTTAATTACTCGAAATTAATTTTTATTAATACATGGAGAATGGCACAGTAGCAAATAAGAAGACGCTAACTTTTGCCATTACGTTAAAATGAGTCAATTTTTGCCAATTTTTCTTTTTAATGTACAAATGAAGGCGTCGGAAAGTCAATCTGTCTGTGCACGCTAATCTCATGAACTACCGTCCGATTTTGTTCCGGTTTTCACCAGTGTGCCTAAACTGATTCCCACGGAAGGTTTCAGTGCATACGTTTCTGATAGGATTTAGCCGAGCCATGATTTTCTATTAAATTACGGGTAAGTGGGGAGAAGAAGGTAAAATAACAAATAATACGAATAAAATGTGGTAAATATTTCAAATAAAACGGTTACTCCATTGAATAGATATATTAAACGTAAAAATTTAACTATAAACACATACTAGAAAACGTTTTATTCATTTCTGAAGCAAACCAATTAAACCTGTACGAGAGCATATCTATAAACATACGAGAGTTATTTTTGTTCGTTTTTACAGAGAAATAAAGAATCTCGCAACGGAATTTTTAATAATTTATTGATTCAAATTTTAAATCCTTGTCCAAATACCGCGGTTTACTGTTTTGCGGTAAGTAAATTACCTTTAATAAAATGCTCGACGGAACGGTCGGAAGAACCAGACGGGCACGTAGCTGGAGATGTTTTGTTAAATATGTAAATTACAGCAGATTACCGTTAACGGGAAACCGATTTATAACATAGTATTCTAGGTAAGATAAAAAACGAATTCGTGCCAGTTTCTGATTTCATGTATTTTTAAGATAAACACTGTGTGTTCTGTTAGTTGGTGTTTTGTGACAAACATGTTTTCTGAAGAGGAATAGATAGTCTTCACATAAATATATTAATTAACCTCCTCCAAAACAAAAAAAAAAAAAAAATTAAAAATGATTCCGGGTTTTAAGCCCAAGGAAGCAAGAGCATGTATGGACCGTTTAAATAATAAATGAATGATATTAGAGCAAAAATGTAGTCAAGAAGGCAATGCAATTTTCAAAAATGAAGCTCAGTTAACTCTAATTTTCGACAGTAATTATCTGTTTATTAAGTGTTCATCGATTTCTGCCGAGTGTTCTATTCTCTATTTCAATGTGCTGAGACTTGATTTTAGTACAGCTAGTTATTTTTCGCTACACATTGTACTTTTTTTATGCTTTGAAAGAAGCCAACCTCTCAAAAAAAAAAAAAAAGAAAGAAATCTATAACCTTTCTAAATCGGTTACTGTTAAGTAAACGCTATTCATTGCTATAATTGCAAAAATTTGTTCGAAAATATTACCCAATCGTATGCAAAATTACCGTATAGGAGATTTCGAATTAGACAAGTGTGTCGAAATACCTCAATTGGATAAAAAAGGATG
Organism: Icerya purchasi; assembly: GCA_039619475.1. Lineage (NCBI taxonomy): Eukaryota > Metazoa > Arthropoda > Insecta > Hemiptera > Monophlebidae > Icerya > Icerya purchasi. The sequence continues at coordinate 91,333,508 of CM077116.1, read as the reverse complement.
TGTAGAAATCGGCAAAAATAGCTGGAACCAAGAGACTTATCAAAGGTGCATAGCCCCCGAGCTACATATAATCCTCCCCGTCAGAATTAATTAATTAGCAATTACACTATTGTCTCCTTTCAACGCAAACTCTAATTTACATTTCGCCTTCTTATTTTATAATCTTAAAAGTAAGGGTCTCTTCCCTCTGTCGACGTTTTTGTCGGCGAAGAAAAAAGTGTTTTAATTTTATCACTTCCTCGCCGCACGCCTAAACAAGCGACGGGGCCATTTAAATTAATAGCTCTCTCGTCAACGAGCGAGTATTTCTTGCCTCGAATAAGGAGGAAAGAAATTGACTAAGACGGCTTGCTTCATCTTCTGTAAAAGCGATTTTTCTTCTTCACTCGAACCCGTTTCCCGGCATTATTTCCATTCGATACATTCCGAATGGGAACGAAACTAATCTAGGAAAGAAAAAGAAAACAGGACTCGGAATTTATATCGGGCATATAAAACCGAAAATTTTCAAAAATTCAGCTGAAACTAAGCCCCCAGCTGCCGTATAGCCTTGCAAGGATTGCTCACAGAGGGAGTTTTGACTGTTGTGTGCTGGATTAATGATGTCCAACGAGTTCGAAAAGAGAGAAAAAAGGAAAAATATATTTCGAAAAATTATCTAACTGAAGGGATTTTTTTTTTGGGCAATTATTCACGCTACACACACAAGCACATACACAGATACACTTTTAATCACCTAATTGCGTTGTCCGTTGCAATGTTATTTTGATTTTAAAGTTTCAAGGAAAATAGTAGGAACTTTTTTGATTTAATAAACAAATTGACTTTTTTTTCTTCTTCTTCTTCTTCTTTTTTTTTTTAAATTTCCAATTTAAAAAATAAACGAACACACTTTCGCTTGCTCGACAAAGTGGAAAGAAAAAGTACCAATACGTAATTTTCTCTCCGCAGTCGAATGAAGGCGTCAAAAATTTTAATTTTACGAAAATTATAATTATCACCTAGAATTCAATTTTGAAATTCGTTAAAATAATATTGCCACTTTCACCGGTTCCTTGTCATGTTGGCTAACGTGGCGCTCCGATGAAGCCGTATTGTCAATAGGACTCTATTCTTGTTAAAAATTTAAACTACGATAAAACTCACATTAGACTTCCTCTACAAAAACTATTAATCCTTCAATTCCATACTTCTCAATGATGAACCGATTTTTAGAATCGGACAAGATCCCATAGTGGCACTTGTTCCACAGAACTTCACCTTCCAGAACCTGTCGCGTTATGTTCCCAACCGTATTATCCGTCTATCTATCTGTCCTAAATCTATCCCGTTTATCCTTTGATCTAAACTGTTCCTCACATAAATTAAACCTTGATATATATTGAAACAATATATAGGAGTATGTTGCCGCAGTCGTATAATTCCTACTCGCCGTAATAACCTATGCAGTTACAGATGACTTAACGTAAAACAGGTGAAGAGAAAATAATAAAAACTCTAAAAGCATTATCGGAAATCAAAAGTGGAGGTATAAAAAAACACTCCATAACATTTTCGATTTTTCGGTTTCTTTTTAAATGGGTGTAATTTGTCATAAGGGTTATATTCTGTGTGTTCCCATTCGTACTGATAATGTCAACCAGGGACTTTTACCCAGAAACAATTAAAAAAAGAACGAACCAGAGTTATATCTTGATGTGATGCGATGTTGCGAGACTAATGATTATTTCTAAAGTCCTACAAATTTTCACTACAAAAGTATATATTTCTACTAGTATATAAAGAGGTAATGTTTGTAAGTTTTGATGTAGGAGGTAATTTTCGAAACTACTCATCCGATTTCAAAAATTCTTCCTCCAATATTTAGAATGGACTTTCAGGGTGGACATACGCTATATATTATCCCGTTAAAATTAACACAATTCGGCACAAAACGGGCATAATTTGTTTAGTTATATTTGTGTTGTAAAATTCCATCATGTGGGGGCTAACTTGACGCCGCTTAAATTACACTAAATAGAAATTACTAGCAATCGAATTGAGCGGTATTTTCGTCATGGAAAAAGTTTCGCAGTACTAGTTGGATAAAAGTTGTGAAGAGAAGTGCTACTATCTGCAACGGAATAAGTAAAAAAATAGCGTATTAAGTTTATTTATTTAAATATTTTTCGGTACGAAAATTAAATATACCATTAGTCAAGGGAAATAATCAGAGTACGCAAGCCATCTGTTTCGGAACTACGACCAGTTTTTCAGCCTAATACACGGATCAATGTTGGATAAATCCAAGTTCGCTTGACGCGGCAAGTGAAGGAACGTTATAAAAAGAGAAGAAGAAATTAAGTTATATTTGTGAATTTTTTTCCATGTGTATTACATGTACCCGTTGTAAAGTTGCATTTCTAAATTTACTAGAACGAAATATGTAATATACATCTGTGTGACTCTACTAAAAGGGCCCTCGTATACGTGAGATGGATTTCTTGTGTTTTTACTTAAGCGTCTTTTTTTTTCGAACACGCGGTCGACTTTCACAATAAACAAGACGAGAAGTCTCGCGCATCGACGTTACACGAGTGGCCTATTAACTAAAAAAATTTTAAAAATTACCTCAGTGAGCTAGTAGGTTAACATCTACCCTTCCTTTTTTGCCGATCACTCCTCCTACAGCCTGCTCACAATTCACAGCCTTGGTACCAATTTCTTCCCTTTTCTCGGCGCTCGGCTATTGTTTTTTTAATCAGACTGAGACTTGGTCATTCTCTCCTTCCCTTTTCTCGTTTTTCTTTTTCTCTTTCACCTTCTCCCTTTTGCCCTTTCCACTCTACTGATCCTCCTTTTATATGCGACCCCAACCATATCCTTTTTGAATGCCCTGCTCTTTTTCCTGAGTGCTCTCATCTATACGCCGAACTTTTGGCGTTGGATCTTCCTACCCCTTTCAATGCTTCCTTTATCCTTTCCTTCCCATCTCTAGCCGTTATTCCCATCCTTCTTTCCTTTATACTTTCTATCTCCGATCGCCTCAGAATCTGAGTAGGTGATCTAAGTCCATGTAGTTGGGTCAGTGTTAACAACGAGCCCATTTAAAAAAAAAAAAAAAAAAAATAGTCCCGACGCAGTCAGCTTCTGAACAATCGTTTAAAATGTACCGGATGAGGAGGAGCCATTTTATTCGGAACGTATCATTGAATTTGTGACGTTCTTGTAGTGAAATAAAACGGTATTGAATTGTTGAAAGCTATTAAAATAGCAATATAATTAAGGAAAAAATAGTATTTTTACGAACTTCGGTTTTTTTAAGTGCGTATTTTAAAATAATAATTATTAGTGCGTGTAACAACAATCATGATTAAAGAGAAATGTTTAAAGAAAAAATTATTTTCTATGTTAACTTAATGTATACAATTTTGATTACATAAAAAATAATTCGAAATAAAACCCTATAAATTTAAGGATATTTCGGAACGAACAGAATGCGCTCCTACCTGATCGAATCTAATAAAAACCCTACAAATTTAATGGTACTTTCCGAATAAAACACGGGGCTCCCCATCGAGTAAATTTTAGACGCTTCTGCTTCTGACGGTTCTGATATATCGCACATACGAACATATTTAACGTTAAACACTACCTCGGAACCACATCCGGAATCAAAGGCGGCAGTGTACTCAACATTTTCCTCGTACTACTGCCATTCCTCACCGCCACATGTCCCAAAGTAGTCATCTGCCAACACTATAAACGGGGATACCTGATTAATTTATTTTAATTTTAAACTTACATCGCTGTAATCGATATTTGATATATGAAATTTCTGTTTGGTCTTTTGTGTGTCAATAGTAATTTGCGTTACACGAAACTATTCCTTTTTGCATTTATATTACTTCAATATTACGTTACGTTAAATTTCCCACGGAAATGTTACAAAATAAATTATAATCGATAATGTAAAGGGAACACAGCTTTAATCAGATTTTAGCTGTTTTCTAAATAATTTCATATGAATATTCAGTCTATTTTACTTTATTTCTTAAAATAAATAAATATGAAATTAAATAAATACTATTGTAGCGAGAAGATACTCGCCCCACATGAGTAATAAAAATTTTTAATAATTTTTATAATGAAAATAAAAATTTGATAATATATACATACATATATATATATATGTATATATATATATATATAATTTAAAAAAAACTAATAATTATAATAAATAAAAAATAAATATATATATATATATATATTAAATAATTAGCCTATGTCAATCACATGATCATCATTGTTTCCTCTGAGACAATGATGATCAAAAATGTGGTTTTAGAAGTAGAAGATAAAATTTTGAAAAACGTTGAATGAAGAAGTTATTGAATATGAATTGTGCTGAATTTAATAATATTTTGTTTTTTGTAAAAGTAATGAAAATTATGTGTAACTAAAACACATAAAGTGTGGTTGGATGTAGCGAGGATGTTTCGAAGGAATTTAAAATTTAAATAATGGCGTGCAGGGCAAAACACAGTATATTAATATGATAAGGTAATCATAAATTTTATAAATTAGAAGAATATATTTTCGGTTATTTTTTATATTTCTTTTATTTATTCACTGTTATGTTAGGGTAGATATATTGTTTTAATTAATCGTTCGGCAACGAATGTGTGCCGGATGTCAGATTACGTAATGTATATGCCTTATAAAAACATAAATTGGTAGCAGAGCGTGGTTATAAAAAATTTAAAGCGCATATCCATTACATTATGACGATAATTATTTTTCGTTTATTCGATAAATTTTAAATATATTGTATTAAACGTGTACTATGAGATATATTTCTTCATTACAATATAGATGGGCGTCATCAGCGGGGGGTAGGGGCAGCTCTCCCCTCCATCGGAGCCTTAAAATTTTTTAATCAACTGGCCATGTTCATAGGCGCGTAATCATGGACAATTTGGAAAACTTTTATAATAAAAGAACAATTTGCCAGAAACCCACGAAAATGATGTTTTAATTAAGATTTTATTCTTGAGACCTCAAAGAAAAGCCGATACCGTGGAACTCCTCAAACCGAAAGTCACGTCAAGAAGAGATAGTGATTACTCGGCTACGTATTGGACACACCCGACTTACTCACTCTCATCTCTTATCAAATATTTTCCCTCCCGACTGTCCTCATTGTGGCAAAGAGGGCTTAACGGTTGATCATATTTTCACATGCTTAAAGACAGCTTCTCTCCGACTCTCTCTCTCCATGTTCCTTCAGGCCGTGTTCTAGCTCTTAATGATTCCTTCAACTCCACAGATAAAACAATAAATTTCATTAAACAAGTCAAACTTTTCCGTCTCATTTAACCTCATTCCCTTCCTAATTGAGCCGTGAAGCCCTCTGTGTAGCTATGTGGCTCATTAATTGAATAATAGAAAAAAAAAAAAAAATTATTTTTCCTATAACTCATATTCTCTTTCTATCATCTTGCTCCTTCCCCCCCATCTGGCTCATCGGCTGGCGACGCCCTTGAAAATATATATATATATATATATATATATATATATATGTATTAATATAATATAATATAATATAAAAAGACATCTTTGATTAATCTGCGATTCGTCGATGTAAGTAGGACGCAAAAGCGCGTACTTTTTAAACACCCGACATAAAAGCAATTTATCAGTGCACTTACCATATTTTGAAATGTTGAAATTGTTTTCGAATATTTATTACTTTATGATTCCAGAACAAACTGCTCGGTGGTTCGCTCGAGAAGTTAGCAAGTAAAGGAAGACGGTTTGACGAAAAATAAAGTAGGAAAAATTAGCATTACAGCTAACTCATCTTTGACATATTTCTAAGCAACCGTTAGCTTTCTTCACAGTAAGGAAGCGTTTTTGAACGTTTTTGTTCCGCGACAACCGGTCGTATTTCTTTGAAGTCGTATTGCGACCTAGTTGCTTATTTTATGATTGTAATATCAAACAGAAACAATACAATTACGATGCCATTTCAACTTGACAGCACTTAAAACGAACGAATAATTTATAAGTGAAAAATTATTCAAGCGTCTATTTTCGACTTAAGAAATTTAACCCCTTCCGTTAATTTCCGGGAAAGTGCTTTTCTTTCAAGTAAGACATCATATTTCCGTACCAGATGCAACGAAAAAAAGGTTATTATATACAAAATTCAGAATTTCGTTTGAGATGTATTAGAAAGATAACAGTAATCGTTATTGTTTTAATTTATCGTTAAAAGCAAATGCAACACTGCCAACAGAAACGAAACTGCCTGTTACAAAATTATCCTAATTAATTAACATACATTAGGCAGATCTTTGAACGATGAAGACTCGGTGAAATTTTTAATGACCTATTATCGCTTATTTTCAATAAATTAACTTCCGTTTTCACATGATTAGAATAAATGCTTCACGTTCTGTGCGGATGCAGTGCCGTACAAGTTTTAATTTCTCGTTGATTAAACTTTAGGCATGAATTTATTACATACAACTACTACGATTGCTTCTGATGCGCATTTCCTTAAAAGTGTTTTCAGTTTTACAGTGTGTACTTACAAAAAAACCGATGGCCGCTTCGTTACATTTGACACATTCTGGAATGTCCAATGGCGCTTCTAATATTTCTCGTATCGCTTTTTTAAAAGCATTTTTCATCTAGTCACGAACAATTATACAAATTAAATATTACAGCTCATATACTTTGAATAACCAGATTTATTTTAAAATATTATCTGAAAATACGCTAACTTAAAGTAATTGTTTTGTACATTTATTTTTGATTACGAAACCTCTATATTCGTTTACTTTTTTTAATGATTATTTGCCGTTTTCGCAGATTTCACCGATTTCGCAGATTTCTCCGATTTCGCCGATTTCACCCCTCCCGGTTATATCAACATTTGATTATATTAATTTTCTCTGGTTTTATATCTTCGATCATCTTTCAGCTCTTCAGTTTGAAATGAACTACTTTTGTCGTTAATACACCTGTTCTACCACACAGTGGCGACTAAAGATTTTTCTTTTTTTGTTTTTTTAGTTGTGTTTTTAGTACAATGTATTTCAGAATAACCGGATTAGTGTGATTTAAGGCCGATAATTTTGTTGTAAGAGTAACATATTTAGAAACTGGGCACATAAGAAATCGCATTAAAACTCTTTTTCAGATAATGCATAATGTTCGGATAATCGATTACCTTCTAATGAACGAGCACGAATAATCGTATGCGAACATCTCAGGAATCAGATATAACGAATTTAAAATTGCTTAAAAATCACTTCAAAATTCTAATGAGCCGACGACGTTAATCCTCTAAAATTTAAAATACGTAAACATGTAAAAAAAAAAAACAAAAAAACAACAGATACTTCCGATAACAATTAAATTAAACCCCACAAAACACACGTGCAAAACGTGCAAAGGTAATTGTCGTGATGACAGTTTCGTTATAGAAGCCGAACACAAATACGAAATACATCTCAGACATGTATACCGAAATCTATACTGCGAAAGAAAAATTTTAGCTTCAAATTTTCAACGAGCTTACGGCAAAACTTCAAAGTTGAAAGGAAATTTTTTTTTCTCGCACGTCTTACACCTCGATGGAAATACTCGGAATTTTAATTTCTCGAAGGAACTTTCAAATTCGTGGAGGAATTTTAAATTCCGCATGTATTTTTGACGGGTGTTTTTAATTTCGCTGGTCGAACTAATTGTCCCAGAGAGCTACTACTACTACTACTACTACTACTACTACTACTACTACACGTTGCCTTAAAGAATGTTTTAATTATGATAAAATTTACAGATAAAGTATCAAATTTATGTTAACTTTTACACGCAATTTCATCGATCATCTTAACAATAGCGTCACTATTCGGTACACATTATACGCGTACGGCTGAAAAAATCCTACATTTTCTTACTGATGCAAATCACTCTTAAAAGAACAGTTGTTATTTATTCGCAATTGCTTCACCGATTTCACAAAATTAGTTCATTGTCAAGGTTCTGCGGAATAATATTTGTCAATGAGATTTTACCTTTCGCACAATTACAGTGATCCGCCATCGTTGTATACCCCTCTATTCGTAAAAATGCTGGAAACTGTGAATTTTTTTTAACCGGTATTTTAGTATTTTATTTTATTATAGCGAATAAAAGGATTTCCCCGATATTGACAAATTTCAATCATCATTAAAATATGCTTACTAGGCAACTTTCGAAAGTCATTATTTTTTTTTGAAAAAATTACGTTCACTTAATGATTAACTCTCGACCATGCAATATTTAGAAATACTTTAGATTTTTAATCGATTCGGAAGTCCCGCTTTAAATTATACCGTAGTAGTAAAGTGTTTACATGCTATAATACATACATATCGTGTCGTACATTAAATGCCGAACATTTCGAATGTAGTTCGCCTTTCGTACATACTGATATTTAACATGTAAGTTTTTCCAGTGAAGAAGATAATATGTACAGTTTTTATCAAATGCGGATAAGATTATTCGTATATACTCTTCTAGGTTTTCCAGTTATTATCTCAGCAGTCCAATCGATATTCCCCTATCTGTCTCTTAAGAAATCTCTTTCCGCTCTAGAAATACGATTTTGAGGTATTTTTTTAATTTCTCGCGCGATATTGCTGAAGACTTTAATTTCAAACCGTATATAGAAATTCTTTTCGAATACTTTTTTAGGCTTTTATTGTTTTGAAACGTCTGTGGACTACTCTGTAACTGAATTATTATGAAACTAGAATTTTTCGATCTTTTCCGACTGCAATGCAAGATTATCAGAAAAATGAGTCACTTCTATCGACTTCTGTATCATTCGACGAGTAGGAATGCGACCTAATTTTGTTTCGTTTTCGTATTCGTATTCGTATCGAAATAATTCCTTGTAAATGTTTTTCGTGGCTTTAACAACATGTCTACTACGATATATGTTTTTTTTTTTTTTTGCATCTAACGGTATGGTACGCTGCCAAATAAAAGCACTTTCTTTTTCTTTTTCTCGTGTTTCTCCGCGGGAACAAATATCATTCAATTAATGTCCGTTTTTAATCCATCTCGATTTTTGAACTCGGTAGCTCTTTATGTTTTTTATTGACCGTATTAAGATTAGTAGTCTACTATTTTTTAACAAAAAAAAAAAAAAAAACGAGTTGGCCAAAGCGACTATATAGATAATCATTAGCCCTGTTGTATTTTTTTTTTATTTTTTATTTTTGACGAGACCCCGTAGTTAACATATTATTTCTTCTTGACGATGAAGAAGTGAAATCAATGGCCATTTTGAGGAGCTCGGCGGTTCTTATTATTAACAGGGTATCGAACTTATTGAACATCGCTGAACAAAGTGTATAGAGTTGAAAGGAGATTAGGTTGAAAAATAAAGATATTTTTTCCCAAAAATTTTTGTGTTTTCTTTGTTAGGCCAGGTACTTCTCGCGGCGCGTCAATTTTGCTTTTTTTTTGACATATATATGTCTTTAGGCTGAGGGTCAACTTAAAATCATGTAACGCAACGCAAAACGCAACGCAACGCAAAACGCAACGCAACGAAAAACGCAACGAAACGCAACGTTCTCTTTCTAATATCGTAAAACATTTTAACATTCCGCAGATAATTTCGTATAACTTTTTTCTTGTCGTCTGAAGGTTTTGCGCGACAATTCTCGAAATTTAGAATTAAAAACCCAGCACTTGGAATGATATGTGGCGATTTAATTTTTGCTAGGTAATTCGATACGTAATTTTCACGTAATTGCCTGTTCACTCGATTTAATTTATATGTAAATTATATTCAACTTCGTGACTCGTAAAAAATAAAAAATAATAATAGAAAACCAAAATCAATGGCCGATTCGACGCAGGAATCACGTGAACGCAAGAGGGACGAGGAATTTCAGAACAGCCATGAATTCCTTCAGTTCATGAAGGAAACACCTTTCGGTTCCAATACTACCAAAAATGAGAAGTTTGAAGCGTTTCTTTCGATTCATCGATTTGAATAAACCGGCTTCGAAGAGTGGTGCCGAACGAAGCCGTGAGTGACGACAACGGCAAATGAATAAAAAACAAAAAGTTTGCAATGTAGAACCAAAATCAATGGCCAATTCGCCGCAGGAATCACATAAACGCAAGATCGTTAGCCTTCAAATTGGTAAACCGTATATGATCAGAGCGAATACTGACATGCTAGATGGTCTCGTCAACGGCGCAATCGGCACTTTACGCTACATCGAACGCAACATCGAAACAAGTGCCATAAAACGATTCTGGCTGTCTTTCGACCATTCAAAAATCGGCCGTTTACTGCGCTCAAAAGCCCAGGGACATGTACTTGCAAATCCGAACATCGATCATTCGTGGATATCGATAACTCAACGTACTTGCATCGTGCAAACAAACAGTAAAATCGTTACTTGTAAAAGTCCCCCTTGTTGAAGCCTGTGCAATTACTATACACAAATCACAAGGCGCTACACTCGATCATTTACAAGTAAGGTAAGTGTCCTGGACAGCAGCTCGTTTGTGTAGCCCTTTCTCGCGTCTCTTTACTGGACTATTCCTAACACGATGGTGTGATCACACATTTTATCACCATCGCGGAGAGCTGAATCGATATCCTTAAAGGGAAGAGTTTACTCGTCTCGAACGGCTTCATTTACAAACGGTAGGTGATCAGTGCCGGAATTTTCCGAATCGTTCTACGCAGACGGATTCCACGTCGTTCTCGTTGTGTACATTCAACACTCAATCGCTAAACGCACACTTGCTCGATTTAACTAGCGATTAATCCGCGATGTAAATTTCTTGCCTTGTCTGAAACGTGGATTGAAAACGATTGTTCTATTGAAATACTAGGATTTCGCACTCAATTTAAAAGGAATGCGATTCGTTCTGGTGGTGTCGCCATTTGCAAAAATATAACTGTTTCCGAATAAATTGCAGTCTAACAATATCAAAAACGATTTGCGCAAGTTTGATCAAAATAATATGAGCGTGGATCAACTCGCGACATGTCATGACGGTGTAGGCGACTTTTGCTCGGTCAAGATAACAATCAATGTTAAAAAAACTATACTCGCATCAGTTTATATCTCACCGAATACATCGTTTGAGAAAATTCAGCAATTCATCGTCTTAAATCTTATAGCGTACAGTCCTAAATTAAAGGTACCTGAGAAACATAATTATCACGATATACCGATGCTCGTTAGTGGAGACTTTAATTTGGATTTAAGAGGACCGCACAGACCGGAATTTATTGGATTTATGCACACCGAGTTAGGATTACAACTAAACAACGATCTCGCCATATCTACTTCACGAAGCAAAAAAATAATTGATTCTATAATCGATCATCTCGAAACACGTGAATGTATAGCATACTGCAGCAGTCATCGTCCATTATAATCTATAACTTGCAATTCTGTTAATTCGAATGTTGTAAATGATGATAGATAGTACAAAATAAAAATAAAATTTAAAAATTAACGGTACGTTTTGAGATTTATTATTTTTTACTTACAAAAACAATTCTACACGGTAGCTATTTTTTTGAATATATTAAATCTCAAAGACATATACATGTACTGATACTTCTGCGAGTAACGTGGAATTTACTTTGGATTTTTTACTCCGGACATTCACCAAGCAGCAGACACTTGTACACTTTTATCATCGAAATTACATTTTTGAAAAAAAACATTCTGTTTTCTTTATCGCCGATAAATTGAGCATACTCTGTCCTGCTCCTTATTACAAAAAGCCAAAAATAAAAAAGGGAAAAAAAAAAAGGAAAATTACATCAATTGAGTAGAACGTAAATATCATATGTAAATTAAGAACACGTCTACGGAATTCATTATTCTTAATTTTCCGATAATTCTGCAAATTTATACACATTTATTATAATATACGCGTTTTTTGGTAATTAACAATTTATCGATATATCGTAATAATAAATTTTTTTTTTCCTTTTTTTCCGTAATTTATCATTAATATTCTGTAAGTATGACGGATCGAAATTTCCTCGACGCCTTACGGACCCATTAAAAATTGAACACGACCAGCTAACAGTTGAGGGATGCGCTGCGGTCATACTAAAATATAATGTTTAAGAGACTTGAAGCGCTTGCAAAATGTAGAATTCTGATTACGGCAAGTTAATCTTCGGTAAAATCCGTACCGGAATTCGGCGTTTTTTATTCTTCGACAAAAAAAAAAAAAAAAAAAAAAAAAAGAATGCAGTAAGCTAATAGTTCTAATAGTTCTAATAATTTGGAACAAAATAAAATGCAAATAAAAGAAACAAATTTAATAGTATAATAATCGACGTATAACTTCTCAGGAACCTTTTAATCAGGTGATGCCCATCTTCAGCTGTAAGGTAGAATTTACCGATTATGAAACTCGAATATAAATGTTGCGAATAAATTATAAAATTTAAAACCTGAACGTGAAATTGAAAGTGTGTTGCGAAAGAAACACTTTTTTGTTTCATGATTTGTAAATTTTATCTTTTTTAGCTGAAGATGAGAAAATGTTTCCAAGTATTGTAGTTTTAAATTTGTTACATAGTCTTTATTTATTTTTTTTTTACACCATGTACAGCCTTATGGCTAGAGGCGTGAGAACTGTTTAGATTTAAATTAGGGAGTAGAGACTGGTAGCTTGCAAGAAGGAGAAGAGTTTGTATGTTTTGGTATCATTGTCTGAAAGTAGAGATTCGAGAGATTCGTTTTGGATGTATAGGTCTCTTTGGATTTGAAATTTTGGACAATCGATTAGTATGTGTTTGATGGAGATGGGAACTGTGCAGAATTCACATATAGGTCGAGGCTGTTTGTTTAATATATAGCCATGAGTGAGAGCTGAGTGGCCTGCTCTTAGTCTGAATAGTACCACTTCGTTTTTTCTGGGTTTTTGATATGAAATTTGCCAGACATCTACGGTTTTCTTTATGATTTTTAGTTTGTTTGTGTCTGGGATCTGATTCCAGTGTTGTTGGAAGGATTTATATGCGACGGATTTACTGGATATTTTCAAGTCCGAAAGAGGAACTGGAACGTTTGGAATTGGGGAGATGATCATTTGCTATTTCGTCTGCTTTCTCATTTTGACGGATGTTGCAATGGGATGGTATCCAACAGAAGATGATTTCTTTGTGTGAAGATGAGAGGGTACTTGCTATTTCTTGAGAAATGGGGTGTTGTTTCTTTTTATGATAGTTTTGGATTGTGAGGAGTGCTGACAGTGAGTCTGTTAGAATTAGAATATTGTTTGTTGAGAGATTCATAAAGTAGTTTGTGGCTAATTTGAGGGCGTAGAGTTCAGTTGAGAGTACTGTGAAATGTGGCGGTAGTGGGTATGGTATTTCATTTTGATCGTGAATAATTGAGCATCCTGCTCCGCTTGATTTGGCACCGTCAGTGTATATTTCGAAGAAATTTGGATATTTGGTAACGAGGTTGTTGAAGTGACGATTATAGATGAGAGGGTTAGATTGAGATTTATTCAGGTGCGTGAGTGACAGATCTATCTTTGGGGTGTATGAGGTCCGGGGCGGATTGATATTGCTGGGAAAGTGTTGGATAATAGTGTTCTTTAGGATGATTGATTTTAGAAGATTGTTATTGTTGTTAACGAGGGAGTTGGAAGGGCTCATGAAATGGAGAGAGCTGCTGAAGTTGGGGTTTGTGAGGATGTTGAGGATAGCATTTGTGGAGATAAAATGTCTTCGAATGTTTAATGGCGGTTCTGATGATTCGCTTTGAAGGCTTTCAACAGGAGTTGTTCGAAATGCGCCTGTGATTAATCTTAGACACGTATTGTGAATGGTATTCAGTGAATCGAGTCGAGATTGAGAGGCGAATCCATACAGAGGTGAACCGTAGTCGATTATTGGTCGGATAAGTGTGTGATAAAGCTTTCTAAGTGTGAATCTGTCGGATCCGTATGAAGTATGAGCTAGCTTTTTTAATACGTTAATCTTTTTGAAGCATCTGCTTTTGAGGTTTTGAATTTGTGGATTCCAGGAAGCGGTGTTGTCGAAGATAACTCCGAGATATTTGATACTGTTAGAAAGTGGCAAAGGTATATTATCGATATTGATGTTAAGATTTTTCGGACATCTGCAATGCTTGCAGGAGTGAATTGCGGTGGATTTTTCTTGTGATATTCTGAGTCCGTTGCTCCGAGCCCATTTTATTATTTGATTACATCGTCTTTAATTTTGCTCCAAATTACTCTGTATTTATACTTAACAAACAGTATTGTGTTAATATAATTCTATATTAAACAATTATTCTCAATTCTCAATTCTCAATTCACTTTATTTATTAATGCGCAAATAAACTCTACGTTTAATCTCGATGTCTTAAGTTGTTCCTAACACACCGGTACGAAGAAAGTGACACTCTATTTCCGAGTGAATGAATACGTTTGATTTTTGTAATGGAAATACTTCTACTTTGTCATTCGCCGCCAAATGTCGCGGCTTTGTACACCAGCGGGAGCAGAGAATATTTCGACCTGAATTCCGAGATATAATTCAATAACTTCTCACCAACAATAATTTCAGCAGATTCGCGCGCCTGTTCGCACCCTCCATATCGTAGCGCGAGATAAAAGCAGACAGCCTGTAAGCCAACAAAAGCTCCTGCTAGCGTGAAAAATACTTTTCCTAACACATACTTACACACTGTATTAGCCGAACACTAAATGCAGGTGTGTAAACCGGAAACTTAGCGAAACTTAGTTACACCGTCAAAGGGAACACAGTGGCCGATATCAGATAATTCGGACATTGTAGATTTCGTAAACCTGCAATGTCTAACGGTCGTTGTGTTAGCATTGTCTCTGACGACAGAGCGTAGAGTAGGAAATTCTAGAACCGAGTTGGAAGGCAAACTGCAACGAAAGATCACCGATTCTTAGTGTCAGATTTTCGCTAAAGTCCCGAGAGAATCAACTAAATTTTACATTTCCAGATAGTTAAGAGATATTTAATACTTCACGTTTGCAACTTTTTAGTTATCTTAAGCGACGCCTCACTACACAAAATGCATATATAATAATGAACTTCTCGACTGAAAAATATCAGAACTGCTCGGTTTATGGGTGAGGAAGTGTTATACGAAAGATGGAGAGCGAATTGTTGCGAAAATTAAAACGTGTTTCAGGTAAGAAGGAGAATCCATTTTGAATGTCCGAAGGTAAATATAATTCCGGTATGTAACAACCGGCTCCAGGCGGAACCGTTCTAGGCAGTTTTGTGTGACGGGTATTTATCGAATGCCGATTGCAAGTATTGATTTTCTAGCGTTTAATATCACTTAGAACTGAAATTTCGTAATCTTGCGGCCGAAACTGAATTGCTGTCAAAAGTCAACGAAACACAATTGATCAAAAATTTTTCTAAAAATTACTTCGATTGCGTATTAGTTGCTGGCAGCTCCCTGAAATATCCTTCTACCGGCATAGGCTCCAAGTCGTGAGCGGAAAAAAGGTGACCTTACTCGGAGTTTTTGTAAAATAGCATCGATATGTGTAAACTTGGAATCTGTCAACCAAAAATTAAGGTGTTACTTTAGGAATCGGTGATAGTACATTATTAAGCCTTTTTCAACACAAGCGCGGGGCCGACCTAACATTTAAAGCGAGAAAGAAGAAAGGAAAATGATTACGGCGTCGTCCGTAGAACGAGTAGCCAATCACAGTGAAAACAGTTTCCCGGTATTTCTTTAAAAGTCACCCGATTCGAAATATACCATCGCTTACCTGCGATAATTGCACATATTGCGTTCGCTTTATTCATTCTGGACCGGCAAATCAAGTCGAAAATTTCGTTTTCTGCATTCTAACGTACGTTTTCGATTCGTCCGTAATTGTTAATTATCTCCGCTCGATTTTTGTCACTAGACTTGTTTTAATTAAATTTTTGAAATAGAAACGAAAACCGAGTCAAAAAGCTAAGTGAAAGAAGAAAATGCGAAGTTGCACTTTAATTGCGCAAGAAAGCGCAGACGAGGAAACGCTTAAGTAATATAGATAATGTGTATGTAAATTTATGTCCGGTATTATTGTTTCGAAATTGCCAGTTATTAATTATGTGCATGTTTTCCTAGAAATATTCCTTAAAAAAATAAATGGAAAGCTTCCATCGAACAGCTTAAACTGCATCCAGATGAGACGGCGTAAACATGTACGTATGGTCGATAATTTCCGAAAAAAAAATAAAATCTTTCAACTAATCCTTGTCGTTCACAAAATAAAAGAGTCTTTTTTAAAAAAAGAAAACACAAATTAATTTAAATGATTGAATATTAAAAAAACCGAAAAGAATTTCTTTTTTGTTCCTTTATAAATTGTTTGCTCTTCTCTTCATATCTGTGTGTGATAAAGCGATTATTTTGTTATGATAAGGTATGCAATGCAAACAAAAAGGGGGAAAAAACCCAGAGTTTTTTAATAATTTTGTTCATTTGTAGGAAAAACATAGTTCACGGCGACAATTTTTAATCAACACAAATGTACAAAATTCTTAATAGTCTTAAATTAATTCGATTTACGATTTAGTATAATACTTTCTCTCGGCACCGATATCGAACGTTTCAGACATTTAATTGCGCAAGATCATTTTAAACCTACACCTCGTTTCAAAAAAAAATAAATACATCGAAAAAATGTAGTTAATTATTATCGCTTGTAAAATATTTTTTTTTAAAAAAAAAAAAGATGTTTGTGTAACAAATACGAAATTGACATTTCTGGAGTTTTATTTACAGTGCCGTATTTCAACGTAACAATTATAAAAATCTGTCCATTATTACCAGATTCGCTTATTTTACTCACCTATTCGATTAATTTTTAATCAGTTCGATGCACTGTATTGTTGCCGCCGGAAAAAACATTATAACCTTTTTATTTTGTTTCTTTTTTTTTAACGTGTGGATACCCAAAAATATTGTATAATTAAAATAGAAATGGATTGATACAGTCTCAAAAAAGAAAGGCTACATTGATAAGAGTAAAAATTAAAATATCGCGTTGCTACCATTTACGATGGGTTCAAATAAACAACGAGCAGATACGCACTACCTATTGTTTGATGAAAACCTATAACGAACACGTTATTTACACACATCGACATTAAGTATACACCATATCCACGTTCTTCCGTAATATACACCTATATAGTTCACTTAGAGACGATTTTTAAAACGATATTCGGTGTCGTTAGGGTGCGTGACGGGAAATGTTAAAAAAGTTCGACCTTCAAAGCTTAGGCGTGTAGCCCATTAATAAATTCAGCAAGCTATTGTCAGAACCGAAAACTGAAATTTCACAGATACATTGCAGTATCTCTTTACATAAAAATATTCTAGTAATTCTTCTTCCACCGAAATAATAACAACTGCTTTACAATAAACCTATAGTCAATTCCAAGAAAAATAAACGATTTTTTCCATGACAATTTTATCACTTTTTGTTCTTCTTTTAGTCCTTCAGATTCGCATATTGTAAAATATTCGAGGCCCTATTCATTACCTCTTTTCAATCACTCGCAGGAAATCCCCCATGATGAGAACCGAACCGACAAAAAAAAAAATATATCCATAAAATTATTTTGCGCATATATATTATTAGTGCTGTTGTATTTTTCTGGAATACTCACTGGCGATCAATATTTACTTGTTTTCTAAAATAATTACATATAACGGTTATAAAACAAATATATACTTTTAAGAATGTCAAATAGTTGTTTAAAAATCGGAAAATTGTTGTTACTTAATTATGTTAATTTTATTACTAAATGAGCTGCTTTATTGATGTTTTTGCATGGTTTAAAAATGAATTCTGGTTTATGTAGGTCATATTTCACAGTAATAAGAAAAAATGATTCCAAGTAATTAATCCGTGTTACATAACGTGCAGAATTAAATATCTAGCTGTAAAATATTTATTTTGCAGGTAACTAGATTTTAGAAAAAATAAATAAATAAATAAAAAAAAATATATAATATAATTTTATCGCAAATACAGCAAAGTAGTTGAACATAATGCGTCAACCGCCAAGGATTTAATATGATAAGTATGAATTATCGTAATTTCAATTTACATAATACTAAATTAAAAACAGGGACAGTCGATGGGTTCCGTTAAAAATAAACATAAAAATAGAAGAATAATTTCTTAGAAATAATAAACGATTTTTTTTAGTAGTTTTTCATAATCATTAAAGTTAATTTAATTTTATTTTTTTGCGAGTGTAAAAATTTATTATAAAGCACATGGATTTCCTTTGAAAGCAGAAAATCTGTCACAGAGGGAAATTATTCCTGTGATCTACTAATTCTTTCTAAAATTTTTTATTGAAATAACCCACTAAACGAATACATAATCAGAACTTCAAGTATATGTACTTTCAATACAAAAATTAAATGACACCTTAAGATTTAGTACACTGTAAAAAAAGCCAATAATGATGATTATTAAGAAAAATTAAAACATTTCAATAAGAACAGATTTACTGGTTGCAGCGATTTCCTTCTTCACTTTTTGTATTACTTTTTTATTTTTAAAAAGAAACAAAAAGGATAACTGTTTCCAAAATTTTGTGTACTGATAGGTCTAAAGATCATCAATAGTTACTAAACAGAAAAAAAAAGCAAGAAAATCGGTTCATAAAAAGTGGAGAAGAAGGTACTGAACTGTTTTGTCTTTGCCTATTTATATACAGAAGAAAATTATCCATTATTTTTAAAATAGAATTTCCCGCAGTGCATTTATCGGGAATATTTAAACAAATTCAAGGTTTGAAAGCTTCTTCCTTATTGGCTTTATTAAAATTTTTATGAAAATAATATTAGTCCAGTGTTTTGAAGATTGAAAATTTTTCTAAACGAACTAAAAAAAAAAAAGAAGTTAGCCGGGCAGGATGTTTCATGTACTGAACATTCTGTGAGTTAATTTAAAGATTACCATAATTTATATTTACATAATATTAAATTCTAAATAAAGATATTTAATTTTTAATTTGAAATATCGTATATATTTCTCGCCCAGTATTAACATAAATGTGTTTATGTTTAAAAATTTTTGCGCCTTTGTTTGTCTTTTTCGATATTTTTTTGAAATCAGGATTGATTCGTCAATGAATTAAATATATAATTAAAATCGTAAATAACAGAAAAAACTTTAATAAACGTATCCTCAAATAAACTTGCTAGATATGAATAAAAGAAAAAGATAATATAGGGAATATGTATCAGAAGCAAAATTCAATCGAGTTATGTTACACTTTAAATGGCGTAGAGTTGATAGTTTGTAATTTTTTAAATACGGTTGACCATACGATAGCAAAAAAAAAAAAAATGAAGAAAACCGACAGTGCATTTGACCGATTATTAATATTAATAATTTTCGTCCGTTTCGTATCACTATTGCCAACAGAACTCTTAAATTTACATCGCGTAAGTCTGTTTATGAGTATTTCACGCTAAAGTCGTTATTTCAAAAAAAAAATAGAAAATATTTTAAAAAAGCGAATAACCAAACAAAATCATGTAAAATATGTGTTTTGTGATTATATATGCATATATAACATGCTGTACGCGCGGAAAAACTAAATCGTCAACGAAGAACGATATTTTTTGAACGGAATTTCTGATAGCAGTATTTGGGAACTCGTATTTCTCACTAACACAGATGATAACGTTTAACGGATGATACCTGAAAATCACCGTAGGTGGTCTGTAAAAAGGTCTGAGTTCGCCTGCGCCCGAAAGGGGTTGCGCCCGATAGAGTCTGCGCCCGATAGTGCCCGATCGATCGCGCCCGACAGAGCGGTCCCCGCATAAATACACTATTTAGAATTAAATTATAATTGAAAAGATAACACAGAGAACAACCTAGCCAGATTTTACGTTAATTTTTCTTATTTATTTTTAATTATAAATAAATCGCTCTTAAATAACAATACCAGCATTTGTGGTTGCACAACAATATATATATATATATATGTATGTATCGACCATTTTGACCACGCAAGGGGCTGCGCCCCTTGACTCCTCTTGCTTACATTTCTATCTTTTTCTCTTCTATACTTTGTATAAAATGATCAAAATTTACAACGTAATTCTAAATCGGTCCATATGACTATAATAACATAATCACAGAAATCCTATAAACTATAACAAACGTTACATAAAATTTGGGGACATTTTTCGTTACGTAAAATTGAGACATTTTTTTGGGACATTTTTTCGCACATGGGTGCCGCCAGGCGGGGTCAAATGGTGGAGTCCTTTGCGAGGCACGCAGGGCCAAGCTTTATATATATATAGGATATGCATATGTATGTATGCATGTTGTGAATTCTTTTTTATATATGATATATATAAATAAATAGTTTTCTAGAACGAAATAAATCTGTAATAATTATACGATATTTTTAACATTATTAACTTGTATAAATTAGCAGGTATGTATATATATTGAAAATTTATTATTCCTATTTGCTAATAAATGTTTACTTTTATCGGAGCAATTTAATCTTTTTTTAGTAATGAAATGTTTAAAGCTTTCACAGTGATTATTAATTATTATAAATAACTTTCGGGTATACTTTTCAAAAATAATACATTTAAACACAATGTCTCTGAAAATTATTTAAATTAATTTTTCAGTAATTTGAACGAAAATTTTTATCAAAACCAGCCAAACTGTGCTATAGAGTACTTTAAATTACGTTTTTTGATGCTTCGTCGAAAAAAAATAATAAAAAGAAAGTATAAGTAATGGAAATATTTCATCGTGTCGTCGCTTAGTTATACCGGTTTCTTTTAGACGCATTCGGATAGCAATCAGTTAACAGATTCACAAAAGTATTCTCGAACTACTCGGGCGAATCGGAATAATTGAGCCAAAAACATTGCGATTGCGATCCCGTAAGTAAAGTAAAGCGAATCCCATAGACCCTGTCGGGAGTCATGCAATTAAGCCCGCTGGATAAACGAGCAGAAATGAATCAATTAATTCGTGCAGTTGGCTTTTTACGAGCTGCAACGTCCCCAAGTTGATTCTTTTCAGACACGACGGTAAAATCAGCTCTTTAATGGCACACTGCGACGAAACGTAATGCAATCTGTTTCGTAGTTTCATTTTATTTTTGAGAGAAACAGTAAATAATGTAAGCATTGAAACAGAATGTTATCGCGTTGTGCGTGGCCATCCATTACCAGCGCGAGAAACAGTTCTTATTCGCTACGATTTTTTTTTTTTTTTTATTTTGTAATTGCAAATTTAGCTTTCTCAGCGATGCAGCAAAAGTCTGGATCGGTGTCAAAACGAACGAAGTACAATGTCGCAGGAGTCTAGAGGAAAAATCGTAAATAACGGCTCGAAGGATCGTCCGTAATTTGACCTCGGTCTTAATTATTTAAATTACGAATTTTTTTCTTCCCCGCGCTCTTATTATATATTTAATAAACGAAGCGTGACCGTCAACGGGGGTGGGCGAAACGAATGACTCGGATTCTAAGAAAAGATTCTCTGTTTAACAAAGCGTACGATAATTTTATTTATAGCATCGAGCAGAAGACGAGTTAATATAAATTATCCAATCCCTTTTCCGCGCCCAACCACAAGAAGAGAGGTACGGAAAAAGAAAAAAACCAAAAAAAAAAAAAAAAAAAGGAATAAAAAACTGAAAACGATTGTTTCTAACATTTTAGTTTCGGAAAAAATGAAAATTAACGTCATCGATTCGCTTCTTTCTAAAAATAAATAAAACAAACATTTTTTTTTTTTTTGTTTTTTTTTTGGTATTCCTGAAGACGTTGAAACGAAGTGGAAACCACAATTTCCATTGCAACTCTACCTCTCTCCGGCTCCGTTAGCCACTGGAATATTTAATAAATATCGCTGCTCCTTAAAGTAAATATCGTGGTTTAGTATCGGATAATATTTGTCTGTACTCGCCTAGAACTCCGCTGTAAATATTTAATTTGTAGCAGATTTACGCGAGAGAAATATTCGGGCGTAACAGTTTCAACCGCTTTCTCGTTATAAGAACTGTATTAACAGGATTACATTTACAAGCGATATGTAAAATGAATAGGCACTATTCGATTTTTCGACACGTCGATGTTTACATGTAAAATTGCAGACAATTCGATTAATTATTTATTTATTAATATTTTTCTTACGTCCGCAACGGGCTAAAAACCCGATATCAGTAGGAAACGCTCATTGTGAATACGCGGTTAAAAAAAAAAGTGTTAATCTAATAAACTAACATAAAAAAAAGTTGGATCGAGTAATTTGTCCTATCGGCCTCCATTATGATGGTCAGCCAATTTGTGTGATCGATTTCGATGATTTTTTCCTTTAATATGAGTTAATTTTACACACGTACTTTTACTTAAAGTGACCATGTAAGAATGACGTTAGCGTTCATGTTTCTCGAATGCGACCATTGAATTTGTCCCTGTGTGTGTGTGTGTGTGCGGGGAGGGGGCTAAAAGAGTAGCACATAGGAAAATGTAAAGGCGGTAGTCAAACCAACATGTTTGGTATATCTATATATCTCTCTCTTCTCTCATTTATATATTTATCTTTGTGTAAAATGTATTATTTAAAAACACTTTGTATTTTTATCAAATATTAATTTTTACTGTCAAAAATTTTGCCGATAACAAATTTGACCGTTATTAAAAGTGCCTGTTTATTCTCCCTGCGGAAAGGGGGGGGCTGCAGCTCCGTATCTCTCCTCTTGGGTGCGCCAATGAATGCGACAGTACATGCAACTTCTGCGTTGTCGAATTACTTAAATTGTTATATTCTGTTTGTTTTTTGTTTGCTTTTTGTCAATTAAAAAACCTTTTCTTATTTTTAACTCCGTAAATAAGTACGATGTTTCTTTCATTTTTAATTTACAATTTTTGAAATATCTTCGTTACCGAAATATTAACTATCGAAATTAAAGGATTTATGTGACACTTACGTAACGATGATAGGTAGGAGAAGTATTTTTATAATATTTCTTTCAAAAAACAGCCGAGAAAATATCTACAAAATAAAAAAAGGTGTCATAATTTTCTCAAAAAACTGCACTCTTAAAAAATAGCGACACTGCTAAAGTAGCTCGCGCGTTAGTCTTCTTATTTGTATACACACTTCCTATTAATAGCACAGCAATCAAAACAATTACACGCTAGACCGCAATTAAAAATATGTAAAATAAAACGAGAACCGATGTGAGTTTGCATGAAAGCTTGTTACCATTGCTGCAGCGAGAAATGCGAAATGTTTTTTTCGTCTGCCCATTTGAGCGAGTTTATGAAGAAATTGTAGTTTATAATTAAACTATTTTTTTTTTCTTTTTCTTTTTAAAGTGTAATAAATGTAATTCGATATTTAGTCACGTATTTTGGTATTGTAAGATTTCTTTTTTTCCCATTATTCTATTACAAAATATCGAAAAAGGAGTGCTCCTCTTTTTATTAATATATAAAAATTGGTAATTTTAACAATGTTAGTTGCTTCATTTTCGAATAATAAAACCAAAATATTACTAAAAACGATATAAATTAAAGCGAACAGAAAGAAAAAAATAATTAAATGTAAGTAGTGTAAATGAAAAAAAACAACAACTGAAAAACATATGTTAAGAAACTTTTTAATAAAAAACACTGATAAAAAAAACTCGATTTTAAAGCGAAAAACTATTTCACTCGTCTTTTTGCAACTATTTCAGGATTTACTCCATATGAACAGCGTTAAAGTGTACAGTAATGGATTTTTGAAAATTACATTTCGACATTTCACACATATGTACAATTACACATTCTTCGCCACAATAGGCAACCAACCTGACCGGGAATCAAATGTCGCTGTGCGAACAATGGCTATCTGATAAAGAAAAAAGAAAGTGTTCGATCGTAAGAAGAAAACAATGAGCGAAGGTGGAATAAGAAAAACCGTCTGTATTAGGTATCGCTGATCGGTATATTGAAAAAATGTTCGTTATAGTTTTATTTGTGCTTTCATTGGTCAAAAGCTGAATGTACTCGTAGTAGTCAGTTGGTAAACCGAGAAAATTACTATGTCAAATTATTCCCGGCTATTTAATTATATTATTGAAAGCTGACCAAAAGGCGAAAGCCAGGTCATTAAAAAAAAATTTACCTACAGAAAATAAATTACGCTCCATAAAATCGTCCGCGAAACCATGGGGCTTTCCTCAAACCGAGAAAACAGAAAACAGGAGGTAATGTTATGCAGGCTACAACTTATGTACCACTCGCCTTACACACACACACATATCTATTAAATAAAGAACCTGCGCTCCAGTGCCAGACATGTGATTGCTAATTAATTATCGAACACCTACTAATTAAATGTACAGTTTATGAACACTATCGGAAACAATGCGCCATACCATCCAATTTAAAGGATTTGTTATGCGACGAAGAAACCGTGCTTAATCGATCATTTCAATTTCTAAAATCTTCTAATTTGTTAAATTTATTGTAATTTTGTTAATCTTTGTTAATTTCTCTTTATTTTCTTTTTTTCCTTTGTTTTCAATTTTCGTAATTTTGTAATTCCTTGTCGCGTCTCTAGCCTAAGTTGCTGTATATGTGTCACGTAAAATAAATAAAGTATAATATATATATATATATATATTCATAATTATTTTACTACTACACACTGTTTCTCCGCATAATCGTTGTCTGACGAATAAAATATTTGAATAAAAATTGTAAACGTTTTCAGAAAATTATCCAATGAACAACATCGCAAAAAAAATCGTGATATTGCAAACGAGAAAATTTGAAAATGCGTATTGCAAAGAATAAAAAAAGGAAGTCAAACACGATCCACTCAAAAGTTTCTTGCCTCTGGCGATTTGTCAGTTAAATGTGCACACATTGACGGGGGTAATCGATTATTAAGATCGTGTTACTTGAAACTTGGCCGGACAAGTTTAAATATTTCTCGTTCAATGTTGAAGGAATAAGTGTATACACCTTGCACAGATCGCATTAACAACAATTTACTTGTCTTAAGTAAGAGTTCCATATTCCTTGATAAGGTATCATGGATTGTGAAGTTAAGCTTGCCATAATGGTACTAAGGCTAAAATGAGAGTAGGAAGGTCAATTCTTTTCTACTTGGGATGCGCCTTTACTTTCCCAGATTTCTCTAGTACCCGATTATTTTAGGCTGGGTAAAGCCAGGAGCGACTTGGATCCGGAACGAGGCAAGTCTCCAATCCGAGACCCCTCTGATTTCATAGCCAAGTACCTTAAGCACTAGGCTACCGCGCTACCTATTTACTTGAAAAAAAAAAAAAAAAAAAAGAAAAAGAAAATCATGATACAGAGGTATTTTTAAGTATCCCCATTTACACGGAGCATTTAACACACATTCAGTAAGGAGAACTCGGTGAACAATTAACGATGATTAAAGCTAGTAAGCAAGCGACCTAGTTTAAGTAAGGAAAAAGAAGATAAACTCTACCACGTGGTGATATTTTAATGTCGAATATTATTATTGTCAAGGAAAGTGTAAAAAATAACCAAGATACCTACTGAAAATAATCCGAGAAATTACCGAAAAACCATACTCTGCGAAAACAGTAATTTTTCCATCAACAACAAAACCCAATAATCTTGTCTGGAAATCCTTACGATACTCCAACTACTGCAAGATCCATTTTCATTAAACCCAATTGCTCAATGAATTAACGTGATCTTAAACGCAATGTATCTAAACTCTTGTCCAACAAAATTCATCTGAATCCCAGGTCATGCAGGAATCCCTAGACATGATACGGTGGATTTGGCTGCCAAAGTTACCACACTCAACAGCACAATTTCTGCTCTTATTCGTCTTAATGCTGAAGACCTCAAGCAACATTATAAACAACTAATTCTTTGTCTGTGGAAGCGCCATTGGCATAAACCATAAAGCAATAAGCTTCGAGAATTAAAAGTAAAACCGATACCATGGAACTTTTGAAATCGAAAGTCACGTCAAGAAGAGATAGTAATTTTACTCGTCTGCGTACTGGACGCATCCGACTTTCTTCATTGTGACGAAGAGGGCTTAACGGCTGACCATATTTTTACATACTTAAAAACAGCTTCTATCCGACTCCTCCTCCATGTTCCTTCAAGCCACGTTCTAACTCTTAATGATTCCTCCAACTCCCTAGATAAAACTGTAAATTTCCTTAAACAAGCCAAATTTTTACATCTCATTTAATCTCATGCCTTTTCTAATTGAGCCACGAAGCCCTTTGTGTAACTATGTAGCTTAGCTTATTAATTATGAGTAGATAAAAAAAAACGAACAAAATTCAGACTACATACACAAGTTTAAAAATTTAGCGCTAAACATACGCCATCCAATCGAGGAAATGCATAATTTAATATGAAATATAAAAATTAATTTATTTCATTTTTGTTATTCATTTTCATTTTAATTTTAAACTATCGGCCTGTATTAATTATCGACTTTTATCAATAACATTGTTTATTTATACTCATTACGCATTACGATCATGAACGAAATAGTCCGAAACCAGAGTCAATGTTTTTATATTTTTTATGATTTTTATATTTTCAACTTACATCATAATTTATATTGAATGTTCATATCTATGTACTTAACTTCGATTTAATATTAAACCTTTTAGATTCGGCGGACATTTTCCTACCCTGATTGTAATTAATGTTTTGGAATAATTCCGTTTTTGTTTATACATATATACGAGTATACATAAATACATATGTATATATATGTATATGTATATATATATATATATATATATATATATATATTTACATGCGCATTTTCCTTTAAAAATTCAGGTAACTAATTAAACCCCTAATATCCCGTTCCAGTAACATCTGGATTACGTATAATTTTTCGGTAAAATAATATAATAGATTTTTTTTTTAGACACTGAAAATTTTACACAACAATAAATTTACATCGTCGCACACAATAATGTGTTTTTGTTTTTTTTGATTATGATAAAAGAGTTGCATATTTTCACAATTTGCGAACACAAAACGACCTTTGATTTAATCAGAAGGAAATTAATATCAGAATTGATTGAATTTTTCCGAACGTTCAAGTATATATTACGACCTTTGATTTAATCAGAAGGAAATTAATATTTTCACGAAATAGTTTTCCGTTATTTGTATTATAGTTTCAATGTGGTGGTACTAGCTAGCAGTTTAGCTCTTGCTTACTCCTTAGTAATAATATTCTAGTTAAACAGATAGATCGATTATAGGAAAATTCGATTCGTACACAATTTTACCGGTGATACGGTCCTCGTAAAGGCTGCTGACGGTCAATGTAGTAATATTGAGCTTCGTTTTCTGTTTCCCGGCTAATATTTGTAAATTTTTTGCTAGAATTCGCCAATATCATTCACAATAAAATGACTGAACGCACTTATTCGTACTGAACTTTGTGTTACAAACATTTCTCTGCATCTGGTAGCGCTGCTAATTAATCTGCAATTACAATTCTTTTCAGTGAAAACGAAAAATGAGATACATTGCAAAAAAATTTTAAGCCTAACTTGGCCAGAAACTGACACGGTAAACAGATTAATTGCGTAGGAAGAAGGTGAGAGCGAGCTCGCGTAACTCCTCAGCGAATGTTTAGACAGCTTGGACGCGAGAAGATTACCGCATTAGGCGCTTTCTTGCATCCAACAAAAAAAAAAAAAAAAAAAAAAAAAAAAAATGGGGGCTTATGGTGTTATCTTAGTACGAATGGTTAGCAGAATACATGGCTACAGTTTAAAAACAGAAGAGTTGAATAAAAGTATACAATAAATGGCAGGGAAAGCAGCAGTTTTTACGATACTACGACGGTTACTTATTCGATATTGAAGAAATCAATTTTTAAACTCGCTGCTAAACATCAATAACTACAATTTTCTTTAGGAGTTCCTGGGAGTCATTAACGTTGGTATTTAAAAGAGGAGAAAAAACTACAGAAAAACAATAAAACATGAACATAATTCCAATTTATCTCTCGGCACCAAGAGAAATATTATAATGCTACCTTGTGTATTTGAGTATAATAAATACAAATCAAATGCGCAGTGTGTTTGTGGGATTTTCAATTACAAAATAAACATATAAAACATTCCAGTTGCCAGCATGTGCGTTCTATCCGGGGTTGCCTTCCGCTTTCCTACTTCCGAAAATATTTCATACTACGAAATATATATTACCACTTCAGCCACACACAAAATCTCCCCTTAAAGTTGTGGAGCGTTATCCTCTTGAACCAAACTATTCCGGCGACTCACTACCAGAATTACTGGCCAACCTGCGAAAATGTGGTATCACGTTTGTACAAAGGTCAACACCCAAGCCCAATATCCTTATTCCTCCTATGATCGCTTTCCAGATAAATATTGACCTATCGCTAAAACAAAATTCAAACACAATAAGTCCCCTCTATACAGCGGAAGCGGCAGTTAAGGCAATTAACAAATATCCGGATCACCTAATTTACTACACTGATGTAGCTAAGGCAGTTGTTGGCGAGGCAGGTCCACTGAACACCTTTTCGACGCCGAACAACCAACTTTTATGATGGGATTTGCAGAATTCAAAACGTTTATCCAGACAGTAGCGACACATCCAAAGTACATTTCGTATGCAATTGATTATACAAGGAGCTATAACGAGATATGCTTGCAGCAGTTAAACCATATCTTACCGGCAGAAGCATTAAAAGTCTCTGCTCCCGAATTATAAGAAAATTATCGGAGCAAACGATCACGACGACTGGAGACGAGCGACATCATAGCGATAGCAACGTGTCCAACACGAATTAATAAACGTCTCTTGTTCATATAGTCTTACAAAATGTATACAGCATTACAACTTTAAGTAGAACTAGGATGGTTCTAAAATCTTGCTTAATACAGCGGAACTGTCGCGGCTTTAATAACAACCGTGCTAAACTGATGTTGCACGACATGACCCCTACGCTATATGCTTACAAGAATCACACCTTAAATCAAAACATCAACCGAGAGTAAAAAATTATAAACTCTTTACATGTGACAATACTCAAAGTATGACAGCGAAAAGGATTGTTCTATCACTTATCCACATTTCCATCCCTGCGTACCTAGTCTGTCTCAACTTCTCTTTACAGGTTATTGCCGTCACTAAACATGTCCTTCTTTTATCCTAACTCTCCAGTTACACTATGAAACTGTTATATTCCCCCCAACAGCATGAATAGTTCCCACGAACTTGAGTCCGTTATAACACAACTTCCCAAACCAATAATGTTATTAGGAAATTTCAACGCACATTCCCCGATCTGGGGATCAAGACGTACAAACAAACGTGGAACAATCATTACTATTTTAAATACTGATTTATGCTTTATTCTTCAACCTACACACACGAATTTTAACCTCTCATACCATGTGTCCTCGACCATCGACTTAGTATTCTCCTCTCCTGTTTTATATTTTAAATTTAAGTTGGTAGTACTGCCCCACTTGTGTTTCAGTGATCACTTCCCTATTATAATTCATATCACAAGTCCTATACCAAACGACTCCACATCAACAATTGCTCGCTTCTTATTCCACAAAACAAACTAGGAAACGTTTCGTGACAAGGTCTCTGCCCCATATCAACTCAAAACTTTTGCGGTAGAAAGTATCCGGATACTTCTTGAGACTATTATTCCGCCTTGGATCACTTTTCAGATAAATATTGATCTATCGCCGAAACAACATCCAAACACAACAAAGTGGAAGTGGCAGGTAGGGCAATTAATAAGTATCCGGACCACCTACTTTACTCTACACTGATGGAGTCAAGGCAGTTGGCGAGGCAGGTCCACTGCCCGTATCCTGCGCATTCGAAGATCGCAACATCTCATACGAAGACCGACTCAATGAATGCAGAACTATATGCAATTGTACACTGGTTCCACCACATTGTTTTAACTCACACCAGAGCCAGTGATTTCCTCCTGGTTAATGATTCTCTACAGTCGTTAAATATGATTAAGAGCCAAAAATATAACAACCCGCTGGTACTAAAAATATAACATTACTTGTACCAATTTTATCTAACGGATAGTCACGTGTCCCTGCTGTGAGTTCCTGGGCACATTGGAGTGCTTGGTAGTGAGCGGGTCGACGAACGAGCACGTTCTGCCTTGCTCTCGCAAATGCCAGAGGACGCGGAGCTACCGGCATCAATCGTATATACATTCATAGAGGCGTGCGAAAACCAGTGGAGAACTGAACGGTCAGCTGCTACAACATTCTTAAGAATCATTAAGTCCACAGTTGAATCATGGTGGCCACCGGAAGGGACATCCCGATACGACAAGACACTCAGCCGGCTACGAATCGGCCCCACATCGCTATTTCCCAAAAACACATAATCGATAAAACGCCGCCTCCGGCTATGTGTCCCTTGTGCGGTCAGACAAGCGTACCGACGGTTTCTCACATACTCCTTACCTGCCAAAAGTTTACGGTACTACAAAAACAACTTGGCCTATTGCGAAACATTGAGCGCATCCTCTCAAACGAGCAAATTGCTGCCACCAAGGTTATTGCCTTCGTAAGAATGAGTGGCTTAACCCAGCACATTTAAATGATCTCCTCTGTGTGTGCTGTAATGACCATAGTAGTTACATACAGCACATACCATTTTAAGGAGGGGAAAAAAAATATCCAATAATAATTACCCGAATTATTTTAGTAAATCAAATTTAATCTCAATGGCGTTCCTTGTGAAACACATGGTACAAAAAACATAACAAATCTTCAAATTTCCGTGTTACAAGTATTTTATTGCCATTTGATTATTTATCGGTAAATTTTGATTTATACGATCAATTTATATGTTTTTTTAAAATTTGTGTTTAGTTCATTTTTAACACGGTAAAATGAAAATTCGAACTTTTTATTGTTTCATTTTTTGTTGCAACTCATCAAAGCAATCAAATAAAATTTATGTTTCTCTTTTTTTCACATTTCAGTGCATTTAAAAAAATTCCGCTATTAGCGAAAATAAGTATCCATAAAAATAAAAAAAAAAAACAACTATAAAATAAGTGAATTGTTAAATTTTTTTGTACGTTTATAGATTTTTTGTTGTTTTTCCATGGAAATTTTTATAACCTGAAAAAGTCATTAAATGTAATTCAAGGAGTTTTCTTACTCAGTGGGGTACCAAAAATCGCTTGTAATAATAAAATATGAAAATACTTGTGTTACTTATACGTGTATATTGAATTATAAGGATATACTGGTAGACAAATGATATTAATGTCTACAATCATGTAGAATTTTTTTTTTCTCCTTTTAAATTGTGTGTGCTGTGTGTAACTGCTACGATCATTACAGCACACACAGGGGGGATCATTCTGAGTTAAGCCGTTCACTTTAACGAAGGCAATAACCCTGGTGATGGAAATTGCCTCATTTGAGTGGATCCGCTGCAAGTTTCTCAGTAGGCCAAGTTGTTTTTGTAACACAGTGAACTTTGGCAGATAAACAGTATGTGCGGAATTGTCGGGAAACCTGTTTGGCTGCATAAGAGACACATAGTCGGAAGCGATGTTTTGTCAATTACATGTTTGTAGGAAATAGCGATGTGACCAATTCGCGGCCGGCTGAGGATCTTAAAGTCGTATCCGGATGTTCCTTCCGGTGGCCACCATGATTCAACTGTGGGCTTAATGATTCTTAAGAATGTTGTAGTAGCTGCCCATTCAATTTTCCACTGGTTTTCGCACGCCTTTAAGAATATATATGCAGTTGAAGACGGTAGCTCCGCGTCTTCTTGCACTGACAAGAGCAATGTAGAACGTACTGCTCCGTTGACCCCTTCATTACCTGGCACTCCAATATGCCCAGGAACCCACAGCAGCGACACGTGACTGTCCATTAGATACAATTCGTACAAGTAGTAGTATATTGTTAGTACTAGCGGGTTGTTGCATTTTTGGTCCTTAATCATGTTTAAAGGCTGCAGGGAATCAGTAACCAGGAGAAAATTGCTGGCTCTGGTGTGAGTTGAAACAATGTAGTGGAAGCAATGCGCAATCGTATATAGTTCTGCATCGATGGAGTCGGTCTTTGTATGAGATGCTGTGACCTTCGAATGTTTTTCCGTTAGTCTCCTGTCTCTCGAGTTGGCTGTTCATTATGCGGCTCTGTTGATACATGCTCCTCTTTCTTATCTGGTTGATTACTGTAGAGAGCTGGCCGTTTAGGTAACGGCCGTGATGGGAAAATCGCTGGTCTCGGATCAGCAAGTGGTTCTGGGGTCTTGGAATGGAGCCGATTCAGAGGACTAAGGCTATTGAATAACTTAATATGACAGAAAAAAAAAAAAAAACGTATTTAGCTAGAGTTTAATAAATGGGTAAGTCAACACAATTGTAACGAAACAAAAAACAAAAATGTCAAATTGCTGTGAATACTAATATTATATGCCTGAAATTTTATTAATCGCGGATATTGAAAAAATAAATAGTATTTAAATATAATAAGTTAATAACAACAGTATGAAAAACGATTCTTCATTAAATAGTATTTATTCTGCTAACAACCAAAAAAATAAAAATAAATGCTAATGGGTTGCGAATAAAACACGAGCACACATTGGTAATATTTTACATTACGGCCACTAGTTCATTCTGTTCCTTTAGTTTTCATATTGATATGTACGGCGTCGTTTCTTTCTAGTTTGTCTCTAGTTTACTCGATTAAATAATTATCGAGAAAAACTTATTATTTTCTATCTCACCGAAAAAGTTAAAATTTAAAAATTGTACTTATTTCCTTATGATATTGCTCGCATATTTAAATATTCCCTAAATTTTTTTCCCTTTTTACCGCAGTACCACACGAAAACGTCAATTGCGGTGAATTAATTATTATCGAAAGATCTCTTTTTTATTTCCCATTGCAATGCCCATAGTATAAAACACTTTCACGATTTTACCTTAATTTAAATTTCGGAAATACGTTAATGGAATCTATATTTTGGCGTGATCATAAGGCCCTTTCCGTTCGCGCTTTTCACTTTCTTACATTGTTGCTTCCTAAATCATCATTGACGTTTAAAGCTGGTGTTTACAGGACACTTTTAAATCGACGAAAATCCGTAAACTCTTGTTCCTCTACAGCGTAGCAATGAGTTTTCTCGATCTAATGTAGGATCAAGTGAAATTTTTCGAAAGTTCCAGTATGCAGCAGCAGGGTTCGAACTCGGTTCTATCCGAACAAAACACAATTAACTAATCAACGGCGTCACGGTAACTGCTTTAACATTTTAATCATCACAGAAACAAAAATTTAAAAAATTAATTTGGAGAACTTCAAAGAATTAGTCGAATACAAAATGTTTCTGCTGCTCTCTTATCTTATTTCAAAGTTTGATTTATCGAGCATTTAATACGAAAAGCCATTTAGGAAAACTTTACACGCAAAAGTACTAGGCATCAATAGTTGAAGGTCTGGTACCATTTCGCCTAATTCCCAATTCGCCTAATTCCCAATTCGCCTAATTCCCATTTCGCCTAAATTTAGGGTCGGGTTACTCAGGTAATAAAAAAAAGGTCAGACAAACATACGAATGATTTCGTGTTGGCAACAGCGCGTCATCATTATCGAATTTTAAGCAGACGAAACGCATCATTTTTTTTTCTATTTGATTCCACTGTTAAGGTTTTTTTTTCTTTCCGAAATACAACAAAAAGGTTTATATGAAAATCAGAAGTGAAAAAATACCGCTAAAAATGTTTGATGTAAATATACGCGAAACGACCACTCCGATTAATATTTGCGAGTTATTTTATTGGATGTTCAGTGCTGTATAAATCCCACCCGCCTTATCAGTCAGTATATAAAAGCCTTATTGATATTTAGTGTGACATGAACATTAAGGTTCGGAGTTGCAGAAATAATAATAAAAAAGCTAAATTATAATTAGGTGTAGTTTCAAAGTGGTCGCGTTTATGTAAGAAAAAAGGAATAAAAATCGAATAGAATTAACAATAATAACATGACATCGAATGATTATTACAGCGGTAATTTTATTATCGATTATTAAAATTACAATTATAAGTACATACAAAAAGTAAATGTTAAAATTAGGAAAACAGTTGTTTCTTTTTTTTTAACAAAAGTTCCTGAACCTAATTTCATTTTTCTTTAATTCAAAAAAAGTGAATTTGCAAATCGAAAGAATTTAAAAATTAAATACTGCTTCGGATTCGAATAAATAATCAACAGTAACGTATACGATTACAAGAGATTTTTCAAAATTTGGATATTAGGACGAGAAAAAGTTACTAGATTTACTATTAAACTCTGTGTACAGCAGAAAAAGAAGAGTAAGCAAGGAATAAACAAGGTGAAGATCCTGTTATATGGGGTCAGTTCATGGCTTTTATGGGATTAATAAATGAGCATAGATTTAAAAGCACCATATCAAAAAAATGTATATTTTAAATATTCTTATATTTATCCCTCGAATATATTTGTTATATTTGATAATCTTTAACAATAGATTTTTAGTTGTCGAAAGCAGTGAAAATAAGGACAATCGATTAAAAAATGGCGAAAGATTGGTAGTAATAAGGGGTTATTACATTTTTAGATGTGTCGCACAGTATAAAAAAAATTTTAAAAGATACAGTCATGATTTTTTTCCCCATTCTACAAGATGAAACGGTAAAACTTAGCGTATGTTGTTAAAAATGCTTCTAAAATCGAATTTTAAGGTATAAATAATTTCTCCAGAAGCCTAAATGGTTGCTGTTTGACTTTGAAAAATTCCTCTTCAAATTAGTCACGTTTATTATACTGACGATGTTTTTCGAGTAATTTCAATAATTAGAACGAAAAAAATAAATAAAACGAAAAAAATAAATAAAACGAAAAAAATAAATAAAACGCAAAAAATGTTTTTTTTAGAGTCTCTGACAAAGTAAAAAAAAATTTTTTTTTTTTCAATTTTTTGGGCACGTCAACAATAGAACTTACCCAACGTAGAGAACTGTACATTATATAAGGAAAAGATTAAAAATTGAGGAGATAAAGAAAGCTAACAAAGGAACTATATTGAGAGAGGAGAAAGCAAGAATGGCTTTGGCACTGCAAGGAGTGGGGAGGCCAAAGCGCAGAAGATTGAAATAAAGGGGCACTGTCCTCCTTACTCTTGTTTCTTCTATTTCCCCAGTGTCCAATCGAATTAGATTATAATATTTTTCTTCTTTCTTTTATAATCTGTTAAGTCTGCCAGATTTTTCGGCAAATCCAAAAAAAGGCAAAGGAAAAAAACCTTCTATCTTACTATTTAAAATGCTTCATTCAATAAATTGCCAAAAGATTACGATTTAACATTACAAAAAGGAAAAAGAAAGAGAATATCAAAAGACGCTATTCAATTAACCAAATATTTTATCATACACTTTTGACGTACAAAATAAAAATTTATAGCAATTAAGCGAAAATAATTTTTTAATGGATGATAATTTTTTTTATTCTCTGTTGTCAAAATCTAATTCAATACCATTTCATTTAAAATGTAATTTGCAATAAATATTTCAATATACAAATATTAGATATATATATATTATTTACCTGCTCGATTTGTTTTTATAAATGATATATCCATTGCTATATTAGCCTGACTCTAAATTTTTGGTATATTCACAAGCGAAAATTTAAATATTCAAGATAGAAGAATAGTTTCCTTCAGAACGTTGATATACATAACACTCAACCCAAAACAAATTGTGACCTCATAGCGTAAAACAGTCAGTATGTGGTGACTTTCCGCATATTGAGATGGATTTGGCATTTCTTACGATCTTTGAAAATATTAAAATTTTGGTAATAATCATTCAATTTCTCGGAAGGTCCCGGCAGCGGACAAACGCGGCATTGTTTGTCAAAGATGCATTCTCGGTTAAAAAATCGAAGGATCTGTCCGCTACGCGGGGGTAGCGAACTAGTTTCGTTGCGCGTGGCCGAGAAGCGGAAATAGAGCACTTGCTGACAGTATAAGCGTTTGAAATGCGTACCGAGCTAAGTTGAGCCGGAAGAAGTTATTTTGATAAAAAGCCTAGAAAAGACAAAAAGGCAGGGTGAACTAAATGGAGCTTTATTTTCGTTTTCCTAATTTTAACATTTACTTTTTGTATGTACTTATAATTGTAATTTTAATAATCGATAATAAAATTACCGCTGTAATAATCATTCGATGTCATGTTATTATTGTTAATTCTATTCGATTTTTATTCCTTTTTTCTTACATAAACGCGACCACTTTGAAACTACACCTAATTATAATTTAGCTTTTTTATTATTATTTCTGCAACTCCGAACCTTAATGTTCATGTCACACTAAATATCAATAAGGCTTTTATATACTGACTGATAAGGCGGGTGGGATTTATACAGCACTGAACATCCAATAAAATAACTCGCAAATATTAATCGGAGTGGTCGTTTCGCGTATATTTACATCAAACATTTTTAGCGGTATTTTTTCACTTCTGATTTTCATATAAACCTTTTTGTTGTATTTCGGAAAGAAAAAAAAAACCTTAACAGTGGAATCAAATAGAAAAAAAAATGATGCGTTTAGTCTGCTTAAAATTCGATAATGATGACGCGCTGTTGCCAACACGAAATCATTCGTATGTTTGTCTGACCTTTTTTTTATTACCTGAGTAACCCGACCCTAAATTTAGGCGAAATGGGAATTAGGCGAATTGGGAATTAGGCGAAATGGGAATTCACCGTAGTTGAAAATACTGAGGCGCAAAAAAAAATGAAAAAGATGCTGATCGAGCATTTCCGCGTTTTTGGGAGAAGATGGTAGTCAACAGCATTACCTATTTTATTATGGATATGTTGTGACATCTTAAAACCCTCCAAGAAGAGTG
This sequence comes from Icerya purchasi, assembly GCA_039619475.1. NCBI lineage: Eukaryota > Metazoa > Arthropoda > Insecta > Hemiptera > Monophlebidae > Icerya > Icerya purchasi. The sequence goes on along the minus strand of CM077116.1, from coordinate 91,296,467 downwards.
TCAGAAATCATTAAGAACCCCTCATTGATATGTACAAGGAAAAAAACCGTAATAAACCGTGTTGTTCTGGTGGTGAATTTTCGGGGGATTTAGAATATAGTCATTTAAAAGTAATCATCAAGAAGGTGGATTTGTGTCTGGTTTAGAAATTCCAAAGAGAAGACGTGTTTTAACAGTCTGATTCCCAGTAAAAAAATTTGTTAGTCTCTACAATAAGGAAGAAAATGGCGTTAAGCTGCCATGAATTCTTTTCTGAAATATTACTTGAGAATCAACACGATATTTTACCCTTGCTAAATAAATTCACTGATGCAAAAACGTGCGAAGAAATGATGCCAGATGTACGCGTTCGTGTCAAAAGTTGATTTTTGGGATAAATGCATTTTCTTCTTTTCTCGACGGTACGGTAAGTTTGTTTTTTTGCTAAGAAGCAACTTCCTCCTCCAAAAGAGTTAAATAATTCGACAGCAAACTGCGTTCATTTTCCAAACCTGTACATTCTTATATTTGTTTGACGCCTCGTCATCGTGCGCTGGTCCGGAAGAAGAAATATATCAGTAGGTACATAATATGGTGGAAACGAGTAAGAAATTAATTATTCACGAAAAACTCAAAATTCTATAACGTGCATTACTCTCAAGGGCATAAGAATAGAATTTTACGTTCCTATGCCAGCTTAGCGAAATTTCAGCGCACTCCAATTCCTCGTGAACCACTGGCTAACAGTAGTTCGTTCTTCCTTACGTTTCATTTAAGGAAAAACAGAATAAATGAAACAGTTGTTATATATACCTACTAAAAAAAAAAAAAAAAAAGTATTTAAAAAAAAATACTGCTAATAATTTTACATTTAAATAGTAAAATTTGAAATATATTTCCGCCAACAGAATAAACAGAATTCAACTCCAAAAAACACAAAAATTGACGTTCCATGCAAAATATGCTTCTATATCACCGCTTTCTCTTAAACAAGGTGATAACTATTCGTGACTTCGTGAAACAGGCTAAAGAAAAATTAGAAAAATTCAAAATATACCGGTTTTACAGTTCAAAAAAGTATTACGTAAGAGTAAGTCACCCGGAGGGAACTTGCGATCTTTCATCGGCGTATCGATCACGGAATGTGTTTAACACCAAAAACATTCGCTGTGATCACGAAACCATTAGCCTTCGAAATGCGTCCAAGTATGTAATAATTAAAATATGATTTTATAGGAAGTGTTTTTTTATTTATTTTCTTCTTATTTACACATTCGTAAATGTAAACATTTTACTGTTTTTTTGCGAATATTATTAAAATCTTGAAAAGCCGGCGGAAATATGTAAAACAACCGGATTGAAAGAGCCATTAAGTGTTGATAATTTTTCTTTTATGAAGCAAAAGTTTATTATCTATAAGAAAATATTCATTACGTTTTATATTTTTACAAAAGATAACGTTTCCTTGATAACGGATTAATTTAAAATTGAAAGGAAAATACTGAGCCGTAACGTAATTAATAATTATAATAACTACATCGGAAACGTGATTCCTGTTTAAGCCAGTTCGCAAATATTCTCCACAATTATCCCGCAATAAATTCTCACAGAGTTTGGTTTCCTTATTGTTTTTTTCCACCCCGATTTATAACTGCTCCATTTTCTCCTCTTTGTCCTTCTGCCTCTTATTTTTTAAATTACATACCGATCGTATGATTTTTGAATGCTTTTCCATTGCTACTAAACTTTTTCATTAACGGAGGCCTCCCTACTGATCATAGCGCATCCTTTATCTTCCCTTTTATTCTCCTTTTATTATGTTCTTATATTCTTTCTGTAGGCTACCTTTGATCGCGTAATTACGCCTTTCTTTCCTGAATCTAGTTTCTGCACCAATATTCACGTCAACATTCTCAGAAGACGAAAATCACAAAATTTTGTGATTTACTAAGAAATTTTATTTAAAATTTTTAAATTTGTATTTACCGTAGTAAGAAAATCGTATCATACTTTACGCACCACCCGAAAGTCATATCCATGTCGCAATGTACCAAAAAAAGTATGAATACTACCTGTTTTTATTTGCCAAATTTCCATCCAGTTCTTATATTTTACTTCTCAGGTACCTGCTATTTGATTTTTTTTTCTTTTTAAAAGCAAATCGAAAACTCCGTGGGAACCCGATTGAACGTTTAACACAGCCATGAAGTCCCCAGCGTAAACGTTAATTAAATTGTCGGCATTTCTTGCTGAAATAATATATTAAAAAAAAAGGGGGAGAAAAAAAAAGTTCAAGCTCAAGGTTATATGTTGCGTCGTACAGTATTTAATATGAAATATTAACAACGTCGGATGGAGGAGATTTAGATTTCTTTCATCGGGCTGATTTATGTGTTCCGGGGAAAATACAGCAAAGGCGCACATTTCGCTATATTAAAAATGTTGCCTGTTCTTATTTTATCGTTTGTTCCGGATTTTTATTAAAGACCTAGCTCTTCGTTAGCACGGTTCACGTTAAAAAATATCACCTCATCGAGGTCTTATCCGCAAAAGGAATATAAATAACCCCGAAACCGAGTTACCAGACTTCCTAATAAAATACCGGGTCAGCTTCTCTGGTAACGCTCCTGGTAACGCTTCTGGTAACTTTAATTGCTTCAGAAGAAATAGCGCGCATCGCCAGTCTGCAGAAGCGAAGTACAATAACCCCTATTGACGTAGCGCACGTTCCTCGGACGTGACGGACGCCGTTACTTCCCCTGCCGCATTTTTTTTTTTTACCGCGAAGAAAAGTTCCTAGATCGGTTCCATTCATTAAGCACAACAATTTAGCGCGTTCGTATCGTCATTATTTGTGCGATTCTTTTCCGCTCCATGTCTTCCCACAACCGAGTGCGGACGCTCCGCAAATGCGTACATTATAGCACACTGCTGCAATTCGGAAGAGGAAAATAATAGTGCTACATTAAGAAGAATTTCTCGAATGTCTCTTTTATACAGAACTAGTTCAATTTCGTAGTTATTTCGGATCGAACTGTGCTCCACGTCACGATGAATAAAAACCGCGCAAGCGTTGCTAATCGGAAACTATACTTAAAAACTGAAACACGCACGCTATTCCTGTCCGCTTTAAGCTGCAGCCGATGACACTGGGCTCAATTAATTGCTTCGTCTTCCGTACGTTCGCTAGTGTTCATTTTCTTCGTGACGTCTCCTGTCCCGTATGCCGGATGTTTCGTAAAGCTAGATAGCGTTAAGGAAAGCAGAAAATTGTATCAAATTCGCCCAGTACGAGAAAGAAGCATCCAAAATGAATAAACTCGCTTCTCGCATTTACGTTTTTTCTTTTCGTAGCCGAAACAAATAGTCGGCGACCAATGAAATTACCCAAATGCGCCAAGTATTATTAAGTTAGAAGTACATGTACATAACTGGAAGAAAACGAAATTAAAAACGGACAAGAAGCTAAGTCTTCAACGCAATCGTAAGTTTTCAGGTCGTGTTAGATTTTAGCTAGATTTAATCATGTAATTTTATCATGCTTTCGTTCCTATTGAACGTTAATTATTGTACACATAAAGAAACATACGGAACTTCAAAAAACCGGTAATCAATAAACAGTTGTTTTTGGAACGAAGTTCTTTTACGCGGCTTGGCGTTATTAGTAAACTGACAGAAATCGTCACGACACGAAAAAGCGTTATGCGTCAGACAGGTGACCTTCACTCTCTTTCTCTTTCTATTATATACGTGTGTGTGTGTGTGTGTGTGTGTGTGCGAGCAAGTATCGAGATTTGAGCAGCAAGCATTGTGCGCGGTCAGCTGTATAACCTCAATTCTAGACACGTGTAAATTTTATTTAAACTTATTTTTTGTTTTTGTTGTTTTTGTTTTAATTCATACAGGATTTATATTACGTCATTTTTTTTATTATATACTTTATGAATGACTTTATACTTGTATATTTACCAAAAAATTAAAGGAACTTCGTTCCTATCGGGTATCTAGATACCACTTCTCTTTTTTTTTCTTTGTTTTTTTTAATTTTAAATTACAAGGGGTTAAAAGGAATGTTTCGGGTTATTGTTCATTGTTCGCGTTCAATTGCTCTTGACAGTATTTACATTCTAATCGCGTATAATTATCGTAAGTACGGTACAGTGATCGGCTTGCTTATCAGCAAGCCGGTATTTGTTATCTCTGCTTTCTGCGTAAACTACCGTTATGGTCATGCGCTCGCCTATTCTAAACCGTAAATCGGATAACAACCGACAAATCGAAGATGTTGCTGCTTCATCGCATCATTACACACATAATGCTTCCGAAAATCCTGACACAGAAAATGACGGCTCAATGCAAACCGGCGGTGAGTTCGTTCCTTTACCTCCGTTCGCATGCACTAACGGTGATGTGACGAAAAATAATAATACTAACAATTCTAACAATAAAATAAATACAAATACAAAAAAAAACCGATCGTTAGATAAACCGAAATCTGTTTATACCAATGTATTATCTCCTATCCCAACAGAGGAAAATTATTCGCTGCAAGCCTCCATGCAAACTGACAATATTCAAGTAAAAGACCACAGCTGGCAAGAGATCGTAAATAAGAGGAAAAGGCAAAGAGAATACGTTAGAAGTGTTTCCTCGGAGCAAGTAGAGAAAAAGATACTTAAGCAAAATAAAAACAGGTTTGCTTGCTTGGCATCTGATGATTCTAGCGAGAACGAAGATATAGAACCTACACAGCACAAAAAGGAACTAAAACCTCCTGCTATAACAATTTATGGAGTAGTAGATTATACCAAAATGTTGTCAGATATTGCCAGCGTCATCCCAACTGGTGACATACGTTGCAGATCCCTAACAGACAAAAGAGTCGAAATTAAATCAAACAGTATAGACAGTTATCGTACACTAGTTAAATATCTACGTCAGGAAGAAATAGAACATCACACATATCAAATTAAATCTGAAAGAAGCTTTCGGGTAGTAATCCGACACCTACATCACTCGGTAGAAATAAATGATATCAAGACTGCCCTAGAAGAAAATGGACACCAAATTAGGCATATAACTAATATCAAGCATAGGGTAACTAAGCAACCCTTACCATTATTCTTTGTAGACCTCGAACCGCACGAAAACAATTCTGATATATACAAAATTGAAACATTACTTCATATGAAAGTTAAGATAGAATCTCCGCATAAAAAGAATATTATCCCTCAGTGTTTTCGCTGCCAAAGGTATGGCCACACTAAAACCTATTGTAACAGGGCGTATGCATGTATCAAATGTGGTAATAACCATGCATCCACCAATTGTAATAAAAAACGGGACGAAACACCAAAATGTGCCAATTGTCATGGAGATCATCCATCAAATTATAAAGGATGTGCCGTCTATAAAAAGCTGCAAAATATCAGAAATCACCAGCAACATGCAGTAAAAAGTAGAAACAATACATTAGACAAATACGCAAACTCCAGACATTTGCCCCCTTCCGGTCTCCAAGAACATACAGAGACAAATCAAACTGAAGGTCTTAATTCAACACAGCGCTTGACTTATGCGCAAATCGCAGGACAGCGGCATAAACGAGAAATAAATAGAACTTCTGAAGTCAATGACAGTAATAATAATGACATTGCAACAATGCTACATACATTCTTAACTGAAATAAAAACCCTTTTTCTTGAAATGATGCAACAGCAAAATCAGGTGCTTAACAATGTTATACAGACTATTACAACTGCTTTACTTAATAAAAAATGAAGAATTTAAAAATAGTTACCTGGAACACTAACGGTGTTCTTAATCATATCGATGAAATACAAATGTACATTTTGCAAAACAATATTGATGCGCTTCTAATATCTGAAACACATCTCACTAACACAAGATATATTACATTCCCGGGATACAATTCATATTATACAAATCATCCAGATAATACAGCACACGGTGGCACTGGTGTTATAATAAAAAGTAATATAAAACACTATGAACTGAACAAATATAAATTCAATTACCTACAAGCGACCAGTGTAGTAATCACTGAAGGTCCAAATAAAAATATTACTCTCTCAGCAGTATACTGCCCTCCGAGGCATATTATAAAAAAAAAACATTTTACCGACTTCTTCAGAACTTTAGGTAACAGATACATTGTAGGAGGAGATTTCAATGCGAAAAATATTCACTTTGGGTCAAGACTGACAGTGCCCAGAGGGAAAGAATTAAAATCATCCATGGACGAAATATACAGCATGGTCTATTCATCGGGAACACCTACTTATTGGCCAACCGACCTTAATAAAACACCGGATCTCTTGGACTTCTTCATAATAAAAGGAATTTCATCCCCATTTATTGATGTTAGGACTGACGAAATATTGTCATCAGATCATTCATCGGTTACACTAACAATTAGTCAGCATATAGTTAGAAAAATGCGGAAACCAAAACTCCATAATAAATTCACAGATTGGGATGCATTTCGAGAGCAGCTTGAACGTACAATGAACGTTAAAATACCGCTGAAAACTGCAAAACAAATAGATGAAGCGGTAGAATACTTCATTAAAGTCATACAACGAGCTGCGTGGAAATCCACACCAAAGGAAAGAGGTTATGAGCCTGTTATCTATTATCCAGATAAAATTAAAAAAGCGGTCCAGTTAAAACGGAAACTGAGAAAACAATGGCAATTATCGAGAAACCCTACCCATAAAACAGCATTAAATAAGCAGACGAAGTTTTTAAAGAAATTATTGCAAGATTTAAAAAACAAATCCTTAAAACAAAGGTTAACAAATCTATCGCCCCTGCCGCAACATGACTACTCGTTGTGGAAAATAACAAAAAATCTTAAAAGACCTGTACATGCGGTGCATCCGTTAAGAAAATCAAGTCGAACTTGGGCTAAAACGGACTCAGAAAAAGCAGAAGTCTTTGCAAAACATTTCGCAAACATATTTCAGCCATATCCTGGAAATTCAACGCTGACCCCTGATGCTTACTGTTATGATGTTTCTAAACCAATAAAACTCACATCTCCGGGGGAAATTAATAACTTAGTAAAAACTTTAAATCCGCATAAATCTCCGGGTTATGACTTAATTACGGCACGGATTTTAAAGGAATTGTCCAGAAAAGGTTTTATATTTCTGACATATGTCTTCAATGCGATGCTCCGGCTACGGTATTTTCCGATACAGCTAAAACTGTCACAAATTATCGTCATTAAGAAACCGCTTAAACCACCGACAGAACCGGACTCGTATCGGCCCATCTCCTTGCTGTCCGTAGTCTCTAAGCTTTATGAAAAGCTGTTGCTGAAGCGGTTAATGCCAATTATTAACGACAAAGAGTTAATACCGGAACATCAGTTCGGTTTCAGAGCTAAGCACGGTACAACAGAACAAGTGCACCGCATAGTTAACACTATAGAGGCATCCCTCGAAGGGAAAAAGTACTGTGACGCAGTGTTTTTAGATATAAGCCAGGCTTTTGACAAAGTCTGGCACGACGGTCTGTTACACAAAATAAAACGTCACTTTCCCCATGAAATATATCAATTACTTTGGTCATACTTACACGAAAGATACTTCTTTGTGAAGTATGGAGATGACTCATCAGATATATATCCGATAAAAGCAGGCGTTCCGCAGGGAAGTGTGCTGGGGCCACTACTCTATCTCATATACACGTCAGATATTCCTACGCCCTCCAACGTGCAGGTAGCAACATTTGCTGATGATACCGCGATCTTATGCTCGGATGTATGCCCGGTTAAAGCGCGTAACACCATTCAAGAAGCTGTTACTGAACTCTCATCGTGGTTTAGCCAATGGAAGATTAAAACTAATGAAAGCAAATCAAGGCGAGTAATCTTTACTAACAGAAGAATTGTGCCAACGGAAGATATAATCCTGAATGATGTTCCAGTTCCACAACACACAGATGTAAAATATCTTGGTATGTATCTCGACCAAAGATTAACATGGAAGAAACACATAACAGCAAAACGGATCGAACTAAATGCAAAACTGAAGCAAATGTACTGGCTATTAAACAGAAAATCAGAAATATCTCCTGAAAATAAACTATTAATATACGCTCAAATCCTAAAGCCAATTTGGCGGTACGGTTGCCCCTTATGGGGCTGCTCGAAAAAGAGCAATATAGCGATCATCCAACGGATACAGAATAAAATCCTTCGAATGATAGTCAATGCTCCGTGGTATATCACCAACTTAACACTACATGAAGATCTAAAAATCAAGACCGTGCTAGAAGTAATAACTAATGATGCAAAAAAGTATGCTAGCAGACTGGAGATACATCCAAATTACTTAGCGATCGTATTGTTGGATAATTCGATGGAAGTTCGGCGGCTTGACAGAGTCAAGCCGATGGACTTAGCCTAACAAAAAGGAAAAGTAATCTTCTGCACCTATCGCTGGATAGAGTGCTACTCAATGTTACGCTCTAATACTAAAATTGCCAGATAGCTGTTATCAGCTAGGAGCAATTTGGCACAAAAAAAAAAAAAAAAAAAAAAAAAAAAAAAAAAAATGGTAATCTATTAATTGGTTTGAAATAAGCAATAATCCGTCGCACAGTTTTGTTCCTTTTTTTTTTTTTTTTCTTTTATAGACATTAATAGTGCAAGTGAAACTTTCGGAAGTTTGCGGCAACGGGATATCAGGTCGTCCTACCTGAACGAAACACTGCCTAACCTAACGCCCCAATTGCTGGCTACCGCTGGTCCGTGAACTTGCACGCAAATTTCAGTAAACGCGGGAAATGATTTAATGCCTTCTTGACCTGCTATCTCTAATCCGCAGACTTATCTCTCGTGCGAATTATAATACCACGGTTATGCTCACACGCGGATTCATTCGAGGTTTTCGCTAGAGACGTCTTCACGTGTTTCTCGAAGACGGCCTTTTTTTCATTTACAATTCCGATATATGTTCTCGATTATTATTATTATTCTTTTTCCAGTTTATAATTAATAATTCCTTATAATAAGTTTTATACGCGACTGTGCGATAAAGACTTTTTGGTTAATTAATACTTACAAACTGCAGCCCTTTTTTTGTAGAAAACGCATTCCAAAGAATATGTAAACAAAAATTTTTTATATATAATAAAGATTATAATAGCTTACATCTTTAGGAGTTATTTTCCACGCTCTAATAGGAATTTTATAACAAAGAAAAAAAAAAAAAAAACAGCTAAATTGAGAACTTTTTGGGGAAACAAATGAAAAAGATTTGGAATGGTTCGAATGTAGTGGCTTCGGTGCAGGTGATATGTACCACAAGTATGAAATTTTTCAACCTACTTTCGTTCAGCTTCAAGAAATCCCCCTGGAGTATTGTAAATCTTTATAACATCTTCCTTTAGCTCTAAAAACGATACCGTGTATCATAACTGTGTCATTTTTGTCTTTTTTTTTTTTTTTTTTTTTGCTCTGCTAAATCGCTTCTTAGCAAAGTTAATTAAATAATTAAACGTATTTGGATGTTAAATATTTTCTGAAATCGCGAGGATCATCTTCCCGGAGTTCTCTTTTTGATTTCAACGGTGATTTTTACTCAAAGAATTTTTCTACGCTTTTGAACTGCATAGCTATTTTGCGGTTTCCTTTTTCTTTTCTACTAACACCGGTTAACACTACGCGGACAACTAGTGCGCCAGCCATTCCAGTTTTTAAGTGTACTGTGTACGTAAACACCAGATAAGATTCATACAAACCCACAGTGTAAATACGTACATGCAGTTCTCCAACCTACAATTCAGTTCCGGATCCGTAGCCGAAGAACAATCAATTGAAAGGGCAATACTGCAAGGCAAAGTTAAACGCCCGAAAGGAAGATGTGTCACACGCTGGACGGATCAGATAGAGGCGCTGATGGGATTTACCATTTCGAAAAGCTGAAGACCGAAAAAGATGGAAACAAATTACGGCACTGATCACATCATGACGTCACCGCGCCCTTACATAGGACAAAAGATAGAGAAGAAGATCTGAGGAAATAACGGATTTACCCAACACTAGTACAGGTAACCGTAATTCCTAGCTATAGGAAGAGGTGTTACGAAGATTTACGAATTTGCTGATTCAGCTTCTAGTTGCATTTCTTAGTGTAAGATACTTCACGTTGTTCGCATTCATTTTACACGTATCTTAGTTTCCGCTTTCATTATTGCTCTTTGTAATTATGTAAAAACCGTGATAGTATCGTTGCCTACTACCGTGAGAGATGCGTCTGCGAAAGTTGCTGTAATAACATTATGGTCTGCCGGAAAACCAGTAGTATCAAATCGCCGGACCTAAGGCGCATACGGGATAGATATTGCATCCATTCATTCTCGAATTTAATCTACACCATTCGAAGAGACGATAAGGATTGGAAAATATTTTTACTCGAATTTATACTGCGCGATCGTTACATATCCCAGAACACAGTCTTAGATACTAGTTTAGCTTCAAAGCCTTCTCGTATAGTTCGAATGATTCTTTGTGCCTTTATTCGATTAAGGTTTTTTGCGGAATCTGAACTAATGCGCCATAATTAAATCTTCAGGCGGTATAATTTGGTGTCTCCACTTTGAAGTTATTTCCTCAATAGCTCATAGGTAAAGAGGAAAAGGGTATTTTGTAACTTCCTCCTGAGCTGTACACCGTGTTTTGACATCGCTACTCTCTGCGCCGATTTCCAGAATCAAACATCGTATTGCAAACGAAGTGCATCATCGAAAATATTTGTCACGAATAATATATCGTTGTAGGTTCATTTAACAATTTACTGGTGATTAGATCGAAACCGGGGTTGTTTCTTTCAAGTATAAATTTCTTCCAAAGATGTTGGCGAATACTCGATTGTAAGGGGGTGCATTTAAGATTACCTCGGAGCGGAATTATCATCGCCGAAAAATTCTTTTTTGCCATCTATGTTTTTTTGTTTTTTAGTTGTGGTCCGTGTACAGGCAGCGTTATTCCGAGCGGCAGGGACTGTTTAAGTGTTTCGGCAGTTTTTAGATTGGCTCTTTTGACAGTCCTATTAAATAGCGCTGAAAAGAATCGCCTTTTTGGTTTAACTTTTGATTTTTTATTCAATAAAGACTTCTTTAAAAGGGATTTCGAATGCAGTACCACTTTTTAAGAAAAACGCTTAAATGTTAATCGTATGATTACACGTTATGTCGTCCATTTTTTCTATAACATTGACGGATTAACCGTTCATATTAAACGTTTTTATGAAATCATTTCCATACTGGACCGTTACATATACATCTCATTGCATTAACAATGAAAGATTTAGTTTTACAGCTACTGGCGAGATTCGAAATTTTTACATACTTAGGTAAATGAACAGCGGTTTTTCATTCTTTGCTTACTGTAAAAACTGTAGTGATACGATTTGAGCATAAATTAAAACTTGACTGTTATCCGTAATTACCGATGATACCATTAATTATGATGGATTCCCTCTCCTCTCACGTAGGATTACCCTCATTAACTTACCGAGCCAAAGAGCAGCTTTTGTTATTTTCTCGCGGTGAACTTTTAAACCGTATTTAAACATGCTCACAAGAAATATTGAAAATCTACCCGGACTAATCCGGACTCATAAATCTATACAGACTAATATTCCAAACATACCTCAGGGTATGATGCACTTTTAAACCCTAGCGATACTATCCCTTGTACACTCAAAAACTCGAACCCAATAAATACTCGGCTCCACTATACTAACGAAACATGGTGTCGTCTCTTTTTTGTCAATACGTCTCTAATATATCGTCGCGTTTGGCCTAGCGGCTAGAGCTCTTAACTTCCGATCCGGAGGTTTCGGGTTCGATACCGGGCGATGACAAAAAATATACGGCGCTAGTTTCGTACACAGCAGTATAGACACATTTAGGCTGCATCTTTAGCGCGATAACAACAAGCGACTACAGTCAGTTCCGAATGTAGTCGTGCGAGTGCGCTAGCGTCGTATAGAAATATTCAGCCGGCGAACAATCGCATCAACGTGAGTAAAAAGGCCAGTCGTCTTGATTATCCTACTCTATTGACAAGCTTTCACATTTTGATCGGCAGCACGGAAGCCAGATTGCGCTCCTGCTTACGTGCTTATCCATTGCGCGGCTATTCTATCCCTTAATTCTCCTCTGAATTTAGGGGATAATCTCATATTCGAAATCGAGTGAGAATAGACGATGACGATATATATAGTAGTACATTAATTACAACGTAATTCTTACGCCACTTCCCCATTAGAAAAAATGTCTCAATTTTATGTAACGTTTGTTATCTTTTATAGGATTTTTGTGATTACGTTATTTAAAAAATGTCACAATTTGATGTAACGAAAAATGTAACAAAAAAATGTCTTAATTTTATATAATGAAAGTTAAATGTTAGGGTAGAATTTTTGTGGTTATGTTGTTTTTTTTATGTTGATGCCAATAAGAATTACGTTGTAAATTTTGATAATATTATACAAAGTATAGAAGAGAAAGAGACTGAAATGAAAGCAAGAGGGGCCAAAATGGCCGAGTTTATATACATATATATATATATATATATATATATATATATATATAAGTAAAGTTGCTGATGACATGTCTTTTTCGAAATTTCACATAGCTGTAAATTACGTTCACCTCTAACAAATCTTCACATAACATTTCCCACCAATATCACAAGTCTCCTTGCCTCTCAAAATATTGAGCAATATATAAATTATTATATAATTTTATCCTGGGAGCCAACTTATCAATATAACTGATTTTTTAATACAAATACGATGGATTATCGCAAATCGAGAGTATCTCAAAACGTTTATTTCAATCGCTGAACAAAAATTGAAAGAACATTTTAATAGGTTAGGCCGAACGATTATTTAAGGCGGGACTGGAACGCGGCGCAGAACGTTTCTCATCCAAGAGGCAGCCAAAGTAATACAAGATGAAAATGTAGTGTTCGTTGTTCGTTCGTTTCTACCAAAGAACCTACGTACTGACTTGGTTTGCTTTTTTTCCATTTTCAGAATTCACAGTCACGAGATTTATGACCGCATCTTGCTTATCGTGTTTGGAATGTCAAAATGAGTTTTACCTGTAACATGAGTGTCCGAAAGTATAATATTCAAGTCTAACATGTTGATAATTTTCCAAAACGCCATTGGCGTCATTGTTATTTAATTTATTTGTAAAAACACTGTTGACGATGAAAGCGGTAAATGTAAATGAAAAGAATAATGGAATTGCGTATAGTTTAGTTCCGTTCCATTATTCTTATAACATAATTAGATGTCTAAATGCCAATAATTTTCGTTTATTGTGTACCGTGGTGATTCGTTACCTATTTCGATTATCTCTGACGGCAAATAATTAACCGTCGCAGTATCCGTTACGCCATTGTTGTTCGTGTTTCGCTATTACACATACGTCGTTATCGTTTTGAATTTGAGTTTTTTTTTTGATTTTTTTCTCGAAAAATACAGTTTCTTGTTTTTCTATATTTGCGTTTCTCTTTCTTCATCAATAGGTCGTTAACAAGTATCCTTCATCGATTTCCTTTTCTCTTTATTTATTCGGTCGTCTTATTTCCCCAAGTTCGAAGAAACCTTTCTATCCTTCGCTTGTTTTGGCCTAAGCAATTCTTACTAGAAACCAAGCGTTGAGAGTTCGTTCTCGGCTTGCTCAACTTAAAATAGTTTTCGTTTCGTCGCGACAAGCACTTAGCAGATTTAATGCAAATGAGTTTTGCCAAATGAGTTATAACTGCGAACATTGTTTCGAATTCACCGGTAAGTTTCAGATAGTCTTCAAATTAGATCTGTAAAATTCGCTACCACGTTCGTTTCTTCTGCTGTATTATTAATCGCAACTTTTGAAACGCAATTCACCTTTATTATTTGCTGCAATTTCAGTGTAACTCACATTTTCATGTACGCCGTTCGTTTCGCTGAAATTTGCATTAAGTCGATGGTGTATTTTTCTCTGCAATATTCAACGTCGGCCTTTGTGTAGTTGGGGTTTCCGTTCATACCACGCACGTTGCTTTGTTAATGTATTCGTGATTCTTTTTGCAGTCAGTGGAATTGTTACGGGTTCCTTTGCATTTAAAGCAGCGCAACGGGCGATTTACCAACTCGTAGGCTTTACCCGGATCTGAACTTGCGAATCAATCACATTTAGTACTAATACGTACACGAAAACTACCCTTTTTTTCGTTTTATACGTACATTGCATTATTCATTTTTCCGTTGAAGCATTTTCTACTTTAAAAAAAAAATAAAAATAAATATTCATAAGTCAAAAATATTGTTTTAGAAACGATCATCTGTATAACTCCATAAAGGCATCCCGCATATTCAGGAATTTATGTAGTATTTTTCAGTGAGTTGTGTAAAGAGTAAATAATAATATTTTATCGCGAAACAAATATTATTCCTTTACCTATTTTTAATTAACGACGTAAATAAACATATTATATTGCTCGTTTTGTAAAATTTTCCTCCTCGACGATAAGAACCAATCGATTTCTGGAGCCCGAAAATCCGTCCGTAATCGTGAATTTCATCGAAATCGTTAGAGCTGTTTCCGAGAACCCCCAGTATATATATATATATATATGTATAACTCGGATTGATGTTGAACATTTGTTTAAATCAATGTGTACATTCATGAGTTTCAGGAACATTTAGAAATGAAACATCAATGCGCAAGTAATACGAAAGTTTTGCGAAACTCTATTTTTCAACGTTAAATGTGTGTATTTTAGTTTACGTAATACTTCGAAATCGCACCGGATAAATCAATTTCTATTTAACGTGGTAAACGAACGATTTTATTAATCTCGAAATAAAATCAAAATTTATAAGCCAGAAATATTATGAGAGAACAATGCGACCTGCGTATTTTTTATTAAATTTTATTTATTTTTCCCTGAAAATTTGAAAGAAGTGATTAGGTCAGAAATGTGACAATTTATGATAATATTTTTGGCTCGTGATTTTTAGATTTTTTTTTATTAATCACATTTTCCCAACGATAAGACCTCAATCGATTCCTAGACCCTAAAAACCGCGAATTCGTTAACTTTATCAAAATCGCCAGAGCTGTGTCCGAGAATTCAGTTACAGTTGATTAAACTATTGCCAAGTAGTTTTGGCTATGTGGAACCACATATAAACTAAAATAACACGTAATTCTTTTTCACATTTTATCATTGTTTTCTACGTAACCTAAACTAGTCGCTATTAGTTTATAATTAATTATGTTTCCGGATTGTATTGTATACTTATATTGTAACGAGCGTACGTTGTAATTCATTTACTTTTATTATTTAATTTAAATTTTCCTATGATAAAGCTAAACTAAAAGTAGCAGTTTCATTAGCGATAATAGATTTTGTATTTACGCTGCGATTGGTACTTTTACATGTTTCGG
This sequence comes from Icerya purchasi, assembly GCA_039619475.1. Classification (NCBI taxonomy): domain Eukaryota; kingdom Metazoa; phylum Arthropoda; class Insecta; order Hemiptera; family Monophlebidae; genus Icerya; species Icerya purchasi. Next base: position 91,281,002 of record CM077116.1, on the reverse strand, counting down.
GGCTGTTAGAGAAGGTTATATTACCTATGGACCAGGTGATCGTGTTAGATTTAAATTTATTTTTTTATTTATTTATTTGCAACAGTGTCCAAACAAACAGACTTTCGGCTAATTACAGTTTGCACTTATGGAGCTTAAAACAACGGTATATAAATTATTAATCTAACAGTAACAAACTCACATAAACTCACACTGGCAGATCAAAACAATATGACCGAACAAACAATATAGCGGTAAGTATTATGATATGCCGACGTGTATCCTTCAAAACTTGCAATCGCATCTACTCTCAAATTCACGTGTCAAACCTACATACACGCACTAAAGCACAGTTCTCCAAAAACTTCAGCGCTGGCAAGTAGTTATAAAATTTGGAAAGAAAAGAGTATTAAATGTACTCTAAACAAATAAACAGTGCAGTCTCAGAGCAATTTATAAACTCAATGGATAGATGTAGTTCGGTTTATTATGTCCAGCAGTCGACTAAGATCTTTAAAATTATGGCAACCACCCAGGATATCACGCTGCACTTATCTGAAATATTGTTGTAATCACGCAATGATGCTTCCCCATTGAAGAACATGAAAACACTGCTGTGTCTCAGCTTTCTGTATATGAAACAACACATTTTTCCGGCAATTAAATACCGATTCTTTCCAATAAATATGGAAAAATGAGCCCTTTTTCTTAGTCCCCCATATAGTTCATTGTTCATAGTTAATTTTTCATAGTTCATTTTTCGTAGTTCACTTTTCGTAGTTCATTTTTAGCTGAGTTTATTTTCGCATTCATGCGCGAAATCGTTACTTATAAATAGTATTGATTATAAACAAAAACGATATTAATTATATCTAAAGATAATCTACTCCCTTCTACCCAAGTGAATTTTCTAAGCCCAATTTCACTTTTGCATTTCTCGCATCTGCACCGATCGTTTTTATCATTTAAAAAAATTGTCTTTCACGACCATTTAGGTACACTCTTTTTTTATGTAAAATTCCTCTTTCTGACAAATATAGTATAGTACGGTTTACGAAAAAAAAATACTTATTATGACGACATTATTACTAAAAAAATATATATGAAATACATTAATGTAAAACAAAAAGAATTTATTTTAAATATTGCATCTTGTAATAATTTTGTTAAATCGTAATAATAAAACAATATAAAATACTACTAACTTAAGTATCGTATATTACAATTTTTCACAGTGAGTTAATATTAGTATATTGAGTAGTTAATGGAAGTTATGTTTAACGCAGGTTAAGCACTAATGAGCCGGCCTAAACTAAAATCGAACGGAATGCGTGAAAATGAACGATAACAAGTAACAGCGGAGAAAAATTAACTAAATGGGTGGACTAAAAGAAGAAGAGACCCGGAAAAATTATTTCTCCACTAAGGTACTACTTTATACAAGAAGCAGACCTTAGCAGCACGTCTACGACTCGTAAGAGTATCTTGAAATGTATCTAATGAATATAAAAACTGTATTCCTTGGAAACTACCCGCGCCGCAGGTTTAACAACTTTAAAAACTGCATCTGGTCCTAGAAGAGGAATTCCAGGTAATAGCTGCAAACTTTTAAACATGAGCAAACTAAACTGTTATATAATGTGACTAATGTATTTTCAGTTTTTACAATTTTTGAATAACAAATCCAACATCCTTTTTGCCTTACTAACCGTATGTATTAAATGAGCACCGAAAGTTTGAAAAGGTACGACCTTTTGATTCTTTGCCGCTTTGCGTTTTTTTTTTTTCTTTACACGACGAATCAACGCAACTTGAGGAGTTTTGCTTGTACTATCTGCTTTTTTTACGATCATATTTCTAATCGTCAAAAGGAAAAAAAGATCGATTAAAATATAGATAACCGTTCTGTTATTTTGGGGCGCATTTCGGTTAGAAACTGATAGTATAGCGGTCGAAAGGATTCCGACACTCACCTGTATCGAAAGGGATGAACCGAATTGAGATTATAATTATAAATAGCGATACTATTGATTATCGTTTAACAAATATTAAAAAAGTTTCTCATAGAGCTATTCAATGATCAGTTTCTCGACGTGGCTCAACTCTGAAGATTGTACGAAATGTACCGAACGTGATTTACTACATTCTCCATAGTACTGCAATCTGGCAATATTGCAAATCCACTAATCCGGGATTTGTTTTTTTTTTTTTACCCTCGATTTTCCAACGAACGCAATATTCGAAAAATACACACCCGAATTACTTTTCTTTTCTAATTGTTTTTTCGGGTAAATGTTCTTGATGAAGAGCCACGCAAAAAAAAGAAGAAAAAAAAAGAAGAAAAAAAAAGAAAGAAAAAGTTTTAGACTGCTGGACTTTGAGCGTCGCGATTGCCCCTATTCTCGTTATTCTCATGTCATGTGCTTGTGCCAAAAAGTCTCTCTATATGCGCGACGATTACTTTAAATTAATCGGAACCAGCTGAATTTAATCGAAAAGTGCTTATTCAGACATCGACCGTGATGATGCGTTTGCCATTGCCTTCTCCGGAGTAGAATGATAAAATTTCGTTTTTCTTAATTCCTACCGCAACGTTAAACAATCTCGTTATAGCTTCAAAAACCGAAATTCGTACAATTTGTTTCTTTTAATTTTATATCGTACAGATAACTCCTAGATGTATGTATATTCTCGAAATTAACAATATAATTAGCGGGGTACGCTGACGTGTAAATTCAAATTTAACCGAGCAGTGATATTTCGACGACAATCAACACAATATGTCAGTTTGCAGTCTGTAATGAAGCTGGGTAACTGCGGTGAAAAGAGATCATTTTCAGACGTAAATAATATTATTCTGAATATTCGATTTGAAATTGAAATTAGATACTCGAGGCAAATTCCGCAATAATTGAATTTCGTACTAGTACTTTTTGACGTGACTAAGAAGCCCTTGACAACACCTGCTATAACGGACTTGTGCACCGATAATGATTTCTACATTTCCTACCTACTTAATCACTGTTTCTCGGAAGAACAGTGTTCTTGAATCCTTTCTATTTACGCGGTGTTCCTTAATGTGCCGAACATGGAGGTTTAGCTCCATATTATACACTGACAATGTAGCGCCTTATTTGCAGAACTGCCACTGCTGCAATATTAGTGCCTACAGGTTACCAGCATACGTGCGCTCTTAAATAGATGGCAAATTAATATGGCTTTTTCTTTTTTTTTCTAGACATCCCCTCGGTTACCCCGAGGAATTCGAAAATTCCCGGATTTAGCATTCCCCTCAACCCCGGTTCAATCGTACGTGCCTAATATCAGATAATACACTTACACACCTTCGACCATAAAAACAAAGGGGAGTCGCGATCCGCTATATAAGTAGAAAAATAACAAAATTTATACACGGTAAGATTATAATTTTCGTCATTATTTATTACATTAAAATAAACATAGAAATGCGCAAGGGGAATTGGCGATTTCGAATTTTAAAAATCAGCAACCACTGCGATAACACAGTTTATCTATTTTAAATCAGTTTACACGGGCATATTGTTTGAACGTTATAAAAGAAAATTCGGTACATGTATGTTACCGTTTCATTTCTCGGTATCGCACACTTTAACGTCTTCCCGCTATTTTAACACCGGCCATTCGTTCGGCCACCTACGTAGCTGAACACATATTTTCTATCGCGCTCAGTTGTAGTGTTGCTAGTGAGCGGTAAATTTCCAGAGTCATCAGTCGTATAGAGAGGAGTGATGAATAAGAAAATCTACGTCGGCCATGTTAAAAAGACGTTCAAACGGAATGGAGAGTGTAAGGAAAACTTTAAACGATGTGTTTCACCGACTGACTTTTGTCGACAAACTGTTCCTCCAGTACGCTAAATTAATATATTTATTCTTCCCGGTGATATGTGTGCGTGTGTGTGTGTGTGTGTGTGTGTGACGAAACTTTCAGAGTTTGGCTGGCGAGCGCGCCAACTGAATTTCCATCGAAAATTTGTTGAAAGTACAGAAGTCACGCCGTTAAACGCATACGTAATATTCTTACGAGAGCGGCTGCTGGTTTTCACTTTTATTTCAAAATAAACAATTTGATTGAATAAGTTGTTTCGCGTCTGTCATGCCTCCGCCTATACATCGGGGCATCCGCATTCGGGAAACGAATGCGATTTGTACCCGACAAGGTTGCCTTCTTCAAACATGCAAAACGAAAAACAGAATTCTGCCCCGTAGGTTTTTCTTTTCCCCAGATTCCTCCTTCAGCAATTTTAGAAAGCCGGATCGTCGTCTAATACGCACTTCTTTGTATCTATAGCAAATCGGGGAGGTTTTCGAGGTTCTAAGTACAGTCTGCTGATTTGGCGTAATTTTAATTCGTAGGGATTGAATCGTATAGAGTGCTTTGTCGAAATTGTTAAAAACTTACGACTACCAGTATATATGTACATTATTAGTTCGTGATTGGAAAGAACTGTTACATTTTTTAGCTGTTGGCCCGAGTGTTTTTTTGAATAATTATTTCATTTTCACAGGAATGATTGTGGGTTTTTCTTTTAAAATGTGAAAAACTTGATTTGTAAACGCCTTTGTGAAATTTGTATTGTTTTATAATATTTTCGCATCCCCCGCATACATTTACGAGTATAATACGACACAGCACTGAAAATAGTGGTTGTAACTAACAAATTGCTGGCGAATATCTTCTCGATTATTATGTTTAGCCAGCCAGCTCAGGCACAATTATGCGTTTCAGGGTGGGGTACTATAGTAACCAAATGTGTTTATTTCGTTTAATTGAAATTTCCGATCGTCATAAAGCGACAGAAAAAAACGACAGCAACTTTACATTCTTCTACTTGCCCAGTGTCTGAAAACTTTGACTATCTAATTGTCCGGAGTGAATCCTAAGAAATAATATCCCATCATAATGGGACAATTACCTGCAATGACCTCGCTGGCTGCACACGATCCATGCGCCATGAATTAAATGAACAAAAAGGCAGTGCTACATGCTGTTGTTTGCTGTAAATTTGTAATAGATTAAGGCGCTATCAAGCAAATAGATAATCCCAGTCAGATTGTTATGTTTTTTGCAATTTGCAGCCGATGCCACTTCACCAGAAAGGAAAAGACTGACGTTATCGAATTGAGCGGCTACTCATCATATGAATAAAATTAATTCAAGTAGTAGACGACACTCTGGCAACACTCAGGTGTGACAAATCAAATACTAGTAACACGAGAAATAGTAGTTCCAAACTTAGAAGAAAGACTACAAATGAAACATTTTTATACCGATTATAACTTCACTCGATTTTTAACCGGACATGGAAATATAATGGGGTGTCTATATGAAACGATTTAAAATTTGCTGAAACAGACATCTGTATAGACTGTAAAGAGGAAACAGATGATTAACATTCGATCTTTGAATGCAATAAGTTTAAAAACGAAAGAGAAAAACCGAAAATAATAAAAAAACCAATAACCGAAATACATAAAAAAAACTTTTTTAATTTGATCAGCTTTGTCAACCATGTAATGAATAACAAAACAAAACACATCAACAACAAATAATAACAGTAACAATCAGAAACTCTGGCTGAAAAACCGCAAGGTACAGCGGAGTAAATAAATAAATAATAACAAAAAAAAAAAAAAAAAAAAAAAAACTAGGTCGTAAAAAGTCGGGATTTATCAATTAAAACTAACCGATACGAAACATGGTATCTTTTTTTTTTTTTTTTTTGTATGAATAAAAAAGACCCGAGAGTTAAAAAAATTAATGAATTTGGTTAAAAACTATTTTCTGATAAGCCTGTACAAAAGTAAAATCAATAATTAAAGACTAACTAGCAAGAAATTAATTTAGAACCTATTATTATTACACGTAATAGTAAATCAAGTAAAAATGCCAAATATAAATTCCAAAAATTAAAAATTAACGCATTTTAAAAGTACACATTTTCAACATGGTTGTAATAGATGGTTTCTTGAATTCGCTGACTATGTTGACCCGAAATATATTCAGTCTGCACGGCTAAATTTACTTCGGTCTTTCATACAGAAGGAGTTTCGTTTTTTTTTGTTTTTTTTTTAGCGCCACAGTAACAACTTTCGATAATGTTTCTAGCCCTGCCTTATTTAAGGAAATGATAGAAACTGGAACTGGCCAAACTGGAAAACTCTTTATAAAAATAAATCTGTTTTTTCTAAATCCCGTTACTAAAACAACTGGGGAATGTATCATCTGTAGAGAGGACTTTCCCAACAATCGTACTTTTTTATATTTCGCCATGTCAGTTTCTAATAGCTAAATAGGGGAACTTTATCCAAGATTTTATCGCTTAGGATGTCATAATATACACCTCTCAAAGGAATTTTTCAAAGGCTAGTGTAATACCATCCATGCTGCCATCAACATGGTTTTCAATTCGTTTCAAGTCATTGGTTTGAATTTATCCCCTAAATTATCTGACTGTATCTTTACACTCTTTCATACAGTAATACAAATCTTAAAATGTATATATATATATATATATCTATGATTAGATTTGGCAAAATAGTCCGATTATTTGAATTTTACCTTGACTCTAGCCGATCAGCTCATGAATACGTAAAATCCTTTAAAAGAAATTAGTGACTGGTGTCTCGCTGAAGAGATCCTGTAACCATAAGTCTACTGTTCAGGTTTACAGTGAGATCCAAGCTAAGATCAACCCCAACTACGCTTCTTACGAAACTAGAGTCCCTTCACAATGTCGGATTGATACTGATCACAGAACAATCTTATGTCTTGTCCGATAGCTACGTTACCCCCGTTTCATATTAGAAGAATAGCTTTAATAAACTTTTAATCAAATATTGTAAATTTACTAACAATTAGTACTATACATTTGTACAAAGAACGAAGAATTATCGAGAAAAAGTGCATCTTTATATTAAATACAACCCTGCTTTAATATCTGTGTTTGCTTTTTAAATTTTACGAGTAACAGTTTTCAATATAAAAAATAAATGCTTGAATAATATTTTACAACAGTATAGAGTTATCATCTTTTGCTGAGAGTCTTCGTAACAGTTTTTCGAATGGTAGAGTTCATGCGGTAGCCAAAAACTATAGTATATTCCCAGTGTTCAGTTCCCACATATTCTATCAACTGTCCTTTATGATGTAATTAACAGATAGGCTGAGTGTACGTAATGTGTGTCATAAACAAGTTCTGTCTATCTTGACCCTAAAAATACCTTGGTCGGATATATACATATATAAGATTAGTTCTTAGGACCCCATTCAATGGGCCATGCCCTGGACTTCCATACCGATTCATTTATAGTACTTATAAATGAATGTTTTTATCGACTATGTCATTCTTTTCCTTTTTTTTAAACTGGTAATAGTCATTAATTTTTTGCAATATCAAATTTAACAAACTAGAAACTACGGTTAAAAAATCTGGCGAATAATCTCATTGATGTAAATAATTACTGTACTTGAAAAATTGGTAAAAACTTTACTATAACAATAGCTGTTTTCTAGTAACATTACCTGTTATTTAAGTAGCAGCAATCGACTTTCAATAGCAGTTTGATTCATGTTCGCAATTTTTTTTGTTATTTCTAAAATGGTATCTTCTTATTTATTTACGTTATGTTGCCCTTAATTTTCGTCTCCTTCATTTGTGTGTTTTGTTTTTATTTAGATTTCAGTTAGTTCATTTATTGTTTTTTTCCAAATTTTAAATTAGTTCAAATCAGAGTGCAAAATAGCAGAAATGAACGAACTAAAATTTTAACAAAAATGAACTAGTAGCAATTTTTTAGTCTTACCAATTTTTTTTTTTTTTTTAATTTTATTCCTTCATCAAAGGAAAAAGTTTATTATAAAAAATGTGTTATGCGCATATAGATTATACTTTTTAAAATGTGACATCATAGCTTTCGCTTTACTGAAAATTACAGTAGCAACACATCATGTAGCACAGTTTAATAAGCCGTTAACGTTCTTAAACGTACAAATGGTAAAAGTTGCACTTTATATATCGAGATCGAATTTTCGTTTTTGGAATGTTCCTAAGAACCGAAGGGTTTTAGGCGACAATCCACTGCATTTCCTCGATAGATAAATGTAATAACTTTGCTTTATTATCGAAAAAAAAAGATTTCGCCTAACCTCTTCTTAGACACCGACATCGTTACTGCTGTGTAGCTGCGGTAACCTCATGCGATACTGTTTTTCGTCCGTCGGATTGTATGTGGCCATCTATATTTTATGGCTCCTCTTGACGCAGTCTACGCAATAAAATTAAAATTTGAATTTTTGTATCATATATATATATATATATATATATATATATATATATGTATGTATGTATATGATATTTTTTTGAAGTTTGTAAAAATTACACTACATAGCCGGGCTTTTTAATTCTTCTCTATTTATGTACGATTCTACTTCACATATTAAGAGTTTTTAAAACCGAATAGGTCTCACGACAGACAAACTTCGGAAGACGCTTTATCATTTCGAACTAATGCAGATCTCTTTCGAGGTGCCAGAAATTTGATCGCGTTTTCGCAGATGGAGTACGGCGGGAAAATGTATTTGGCGCAAGCGTCACGCTGGGAAAAATGATGAAAAATGGCGGTACAACCATTACGTAGTAGCATAACATCAAAACTAGTCGGTCGGCTGATGATATCCGTCAGCGAGCTAATAGGTGAAAGAAGCGTAAAAGACTGTTATTTTATTCAGAGGCTACGCGGTGTCGAGAGGTTAAAAGTTGTGAAGGTTTAGGTTAATAAAATGTCGCGCAGTCAGTCTTTATCTGTCCCTGTCATCTTTATAAACCGCTGAAACTGGTACGTCCAGACTTGTCGGGAAAAGCAGCAGGTCGAATAGGCCTTTGCTCAAAGTCAGTTATCATTATTGCTGATGGAGCATTTATCGTCGTTACTACCGGCAATAACGACCGCCGTAAAGCTGCTGATGATGCGTTTATTATGTAGGATTTTTGCCGTTTTATCGGCGACGCGCTTAAAGCTCTTGCTCTGCGCGTTTATTTATCGTCTCGCCCCGTCTATATACACTTTTATAAATAAATCATAGTTTCCGTTCGAATTAATTATAAAGGCTTTGAAAAAGGCCCGGAACTGTACCGCAGCGCTCTCGAATATCCTGCTTAACGGACCCGGCGAACTCTTTCTTTTTTTCTTTTCGCCTTTGCAGTTGTTCAACGCAGCGAATCTGAAAAAAGAAACACAGAATTTTAAAAAAGCAAAAAAAAGTCAATGTAAAGATGTGTATATAAATAAATATATCGTCCCGCCGAATGGCGCATGTTGATGGGCGATTTAGGTCAGATCGATAGAAATTATCTCTCGGTCAGTTTTAAGAAAATAAACATTGACCAAGGGGAATGAATAATCGGTCGTTAAAAAATAACGCATCGATTTCAGAAAATGGCCGAAATCGTTTTTTTTTAAATTGAACTGAATATTCAAAGTAAATTTTTTTATATTTATTTCTATTTAGTTATTAAGGTATTTTATATTTTTAAATATTAACAAACAAGTTCTAAACTTATTTTCATTCAAATCAAAAAAAAAACAAAAAAAACGGACAACAATTAAATGGTCTAATATTAATGACAGGGTCGTCGTATTTAATCGATGTTTCGTAATTGATCTTCAAATATATACGCAAACCAATGTTTTGTATACATATACTCAATGAGGGATATTTTCAGCCCGATAGGATTGAGCAGATGGATGCATGATGAATGAGATCTAGTATTTTAGGAGTTTTTCGTCAAAATGTCTTAGCGGAGCAAAACTTTGCGAGTATTAAAGTTTTATATACTGCATATATTAGCAGAAATGTTCGATTAGTGCTGGAAAAATTTTGCATCACGCTTATTTTATCCCCTTTTTATGTATCGAACTATTCGTTGTTATTCGAGAAAGAGGACGCTGCGTGGAAAGTTTCTTCGGCGTTGTCGGTGAATTTAAATTACTCTGCACTATTCACTGCAGTCGAGTGTCCGCGGTTCTTGAGATTGCAGCTAATTACCGGGACAGAATCTAAGTGAAGCAAAAAAAATTACCAGCACATATTAGGGCAACTCTGCGTGACGAAAAAATTGAAACAGGAACACCGTTAAGACGCTTCTATGTGCGACTCTAGCTAAACGAGTCTGTTCGACGAGAAACTACTGCTCGCAGAAATGTTCCTTGAGATGAGCAATATAATAATTCTGGTTGATTGGAAGCGTCGGAATTGGGTAGAGTTCTTTCCGAATTTAACGAACGAATCACAGAAACATTAAAAGAGACTGCCGTGAAACGCCCCCCCCCCCGTTTGAAAATTAAACGAAAACAGCGAGGCGCAAAAGAGGGCCCCCCTTGACAGCTTAGAAATCAGTGATGATCGCTTGTTAGGAAAGAGGGATACGCGAATACCGCGACAATTAAGGCAACAGATTAAATAAAGAATTTTTCGGCTTAAAAATCAACGAACCTTTGCGCGAAAAGATATATTACAAAAAAAAAACAAACAAAAAAAAAACAAAAAGTATTAAAAAAGTTTTTTTTTAAATTTTTTAAAGAAAAAATTGAATTTTATTAAACGAAAATAACAGACAAGCGATATGAATACAATGTTAAGGGCCTTTTTCAAATAACGGTACCTATGCGCAATTTATATTAAAAAACCCGCTCTGCTGTACGCATTAATGGAATTAGAAAAATCTACCGCTTGTTACGATGAGATCAGACAATAATGATGGAGCTTCCAGCGAAAAACTGATAGGACGATAGTATCCGGATTAAGCGGTAAAATTATTTTAACACGGAATTAGTTAGTTCAGAGTTGATACGTTTGTGCGAGAGAGCAAAACCAGTCTCGATAACAGTATCGATAAGCGAGCATCCATTAATTAGGTGAGCTGGTTTTCTTTTAATTTGGACCCTCTCCGCCCTTTGGTGAAATTTAGTGAGATTTGGTGGGACATCCCCACCCATCCCCCCGCGTGAGATTTGTACTATAGCTGTTAAAGGACTAAGTGCATTTTCATAAAAGAGAAAATTAACATATCATTAATGTATTTAAATTTAGTAAAATGAAAAGTAAAAACAGATTACAACGTCAATAATAACATCACCGTCCCTAAGTTTTCACTCACTCCGAACAGTTATTCATTTACACTTTTTCTATCGTAATGATAAAATACATGACGTCCATGATTTCTGACCGATTTTTTTTTACTTTTTTTTTTTTTTCATTCTGAAGAGTTTTTAATGAGCATGGAATTTTTTCAGCGGGCAAAATGAGACACTTCAAAACAAAAGAAGTGTAAAAGAAAAATTTAATAATTTTTTATTTTTATTTTCCATATAATAATGTATATTCTTCAACAGTTGACGTGTGAGATTTTCAATTATCCCTCCCACTCAGTTTAAATGAGATTTGATGAGATTTTGGTAAACCAGTTTCCACCCATTTCGATGTCATGTAATTAATGGATGCCCCCCACCAAGACCAGGCGCGGAAAACTGTTACGCGTTACGTTACAGAAACGGTTCGCACACATCACAAATAGTTGTGGAATTTTACGATTTAGCCTATATCATTCCACTGCTGGACGTCGTCGGCTTTCTCCAACTTCTTTCACTCGTTCCGGTCTTGCGCCTTCCTGATCCAGTTCTTTCCGCCAGCGCGGCTCTTATTATATCCGTCTTTCCAGCTGGTTAACGGTCTCCCTTTCAGCTGTTGTTTGTCTGTAGGCCACCACTGTATAAGACGCTTTGTCCCCTTATGATTGTTTCCTCGAGCCACATAACCTGCCCAACTCGAACAACACCTGGCTATTTGTTCTATCGCACCGTTCAATTTACTTTCCTCTCGTATCTTTGAATTACGTACTCGATCTTTACGTCTTACATTCGGCATTATTCTTTCCTGTGCTATCTATGTTTTTCTTATTTCTCTTAAATTCGTTTTTGTAAATGGCCAAGTTTGGGATCCGTATGTTAGGATACTGCACACATTGATTGTACAGCTTAATCTTTAAGTTAATCGGTATTTCTTTGTTTTTAAATATGTTGCTTAATTTTCCAAACGCTTTCACCCATGATAACACTATTCTTCTCTTTATTTTCCGATATGTTATAAGTTGCTTGTTTGTTGTAATTTTCTAACCCAAGTATATACATAGCTTTCGCTGTATTTATTATTTAAACTCATTGCTAAATATATTTATTTTGTCATATATATATATATATATATAGCTTTCCAACTTTTCGATTTCTTCATGGTTTATCCTATGTCTCCATCGGTGTTTTTGTCATGTTTTTTGTCTTACTTAGGTTTATTTTGAGTCCTATTTTACTGGAATACATATTTATGCCCGTAAGCATCGTCTGTAACTCTTCTGCGTATTAATAATACTACATCATCTGCGAATCTGAGATGGTTCAGCTATTCTTCATCTATCCGGATGCCTACTATTTTAACTTCTTAAATACCATTTGCAGTGTGTTGCGGTAAACAATTTTGGCGAGATCGTGTCCCCCTGTCTTGCTCCTCTTTTTAGTAGTATATTCTTAGTGTCCTTCCACAGTGATACTCGCATCGTTGAGGATTTGTACATATTTCTACAAAATATTTACCTATTCACCCTTTATTCCACTGTTCTGTAAATCATCCAATACCACCCATATTTCTACTGTGTCGAACACCTTTTCATAGTCGACAAAAGTCATGCAAAGTTTTAATATTATATTGTTCTAATTGTAACTAATTAGAAGCAGATGGTCATTTGTGCTAAAGCCCGACCTGAAGCCTGCTTGCTCTCTGGGCTGGTGAAAATCAATCTCTTTCGTTAATCGGTTTGTTACTACGTGTTTAAATAATTTATATACATATTTGTGACAATCAAATTAACCGGTCGGTAGTTATACAGATTTTCAATGTTTCCTTTCTTGTGTACTGGTATCGCGTTTGTCTCTTTCCATATCGCGGGATCGTTTTAAACAACGGTTGAATAAATCTCGTAACATATTTATCACTATTTCTCCTCCGTGTTTAATCATTTCTGCTACTATAGCGTCATCATATCCCGGAGCTTTGTTATTCTTTGCTCTTTATGGAGGTCGCATCGAATCTCTCCTTTGCTTATTTCAGAGATAGTTCCGCTATTATCCTCTCTGGTTTCCCTAACGGTTCTCGATGGAAAACATCCGGTAACACTTTTGTATCGTATAATTTAGTAAAATAATTCTAAACTTCCTCCATTATTTTTAATGTTTATCTGTTACCGCGTTATGCCATCACTATTTTTTATTTTTGTTAATACTCTCCTTCTACACATTAATGCTTTGCTGAAGATTTTTGGGCCTTTGTTTTCTTCAATTGTTTTCGTTATTAAATTATTGTTAAACTTCCGTGCGTTGTTTCTCATCTGTCTTCTTATTAGTTTAAGTCTGCCCACTTTATTAGATTCTTATTTTCATCAACTTTCTCAATTAGCAGTGTTTTTGTATTATCGCTTAGTTTTCTAAGTATTTTCCTGTCTTGTGTACTTGATTGCACACTCTCTAATTGTTTCGCGGTTATAAACCTAGCTCTTCATCTCCAACTGGTACTGCTGGCCTTCCTTGTAGTTGCTCCGCTATGTCTTTTTTGTAGCTTTCTATGTTTTGTGCTTTGTAGGGATTTATTTTCCATATCCGTTCTTTTTCATATTTTATGGTAACTTTCAAGTCAATCTTCAGATTGCTTCTTAACAGTCTATGGTCGCTGCCTGTATTAATGACATTAATTACTGAGACATCTCTTGCACTATACTTTGATTACCTGATATAATTTATTTCATTCTTATATCTAAAGTCCGAACGACTTCTCCACGTCCATTTTTGTTATTCCTTTTTTTGATGAATGTGTTCATTACATAGAGTTTGTTACATTCTAGAAAGTTGACTAGCATTTCTCTTTTTCCATTTCTGGCACCAATACCGTAATCACCCATGCGTCGTAGCGTCGTCCGACCTTCGCATTGAAATTGCCAGTTACAATTTTGTGTATTTACAGCTATTATCTTTTATAGCCTTCTGTAATTTGTTGCACGGGTCCCCTACTTCTTCTGCGAGTTTCTGTCGATGCATATACCTGTATAACCTTAAGCTTTTGTTTATTATCTACCCGCATTATAGCTAATCTATCCGATATGCTCACATATTCCATTACTTTATCGCACCATTTCTTGCAGATTACGAATCCCACTCCGTTCATATGACTCTTTTCATTTCCTATATGATACAGTACATGTTGCGAGTTTAGTTTGATTACCTTTTCGCTTAACTTGCGTACTCAAACCTAGTATGTTCCATTTAATTTTCCCTATTTCTTCTTCTAATTCTATTAACTTATCTTCAGTAGATAAAATCCGAACATTATACGTACACACGTCTAGATGATAGTTATTCTTTGCTTTATTTTCCTTTCTTCGATTCGGTTTTTTTATAATCGGATTTTCATCACATCTATGGGCTCACTCGTTCGGTGTTTGCCCTCTCTACTTATATTTTAACTAGGCGGTGGTGAGAGAGCTTTTGTCAAATCAGGATGTCCATTATGGCCTTGTTGGCTGCTGCGACCTTTCTTGTTTCTTACTGACATACTGGGGAAAAATAGCCTAATCTCCCGTGCTGGCCAGACAAGTTGGGAGATGCATTTTATCGCTGCTGCCCGGTTAGTAATTGTCTCGAGTTTTATATTCATTTCTTTGATATTATTGTATGTTTATTTATTTTTTTTTTTTTCTGTAGTTATATGATATTTTATTGCTAGTTGTACTATTGGTATTCTCATTTTTCGTAATTTCCTTTCTCCTTTATTGGTAATGCTGTTTTGTCCCGCTTCCCATCGCCCTTGTTAGTTGCCTACAAGATTATGCCTCTCGGCTAACAGCAGTCACCTCGTGCTGGTGAGGGTAGGTGTGAGGATGCAGAGGCTAGTGTTCGGCTTTTCCGCCAGGGTCTATATCCGCGTACATCCTCTTTTGATCGCCTTTGCAATTGCCTTTTATCGCTTGCAAATGAAAGTAGTGCTCGGCTGAATTTTTATTTCTAACGAAACGTTCCGCATAAAAATCCGACTATTCACACATCGAACTAGAGTTTTCTTGTACAGAACACAACTTTAATTTTAAAACGACTTTCATTAAATATGCAGCTTTTAGTTAAATGAAATGCGCACTTAAACGCCGAACGATTTAAACAAGCTATCGTAATGTCCGATTTTATTAAATGCCCGCGCTCGCGTCGCATTAAAAATAACGTACGAAGCGAGTTGAACGTAGAAAAGAAAGTACATCTTTTTTCAAAATAAGGAAAATTTCGCCGAATGAGCAAAAGCTTTATTAGATACTAAGCTGAATAACTTACAGTTGGCTATAATTTAATGTTTTATTACAATACGGCTAATCCTTCTTCCTTTTTTTTTTTTCTATTGAAATATTTAAAGTGTTCGTTGTTCCTATTGCCAACATTAAAAAATGTTACAAACCTTTACATTTTCACCGGGTCATTGGGTCATTTAATATTTCCACGTTTAATAATAGCGAAATTAATATAATCTATTATACAATCCCGAACCGTTTCATTAACCTTCGAAATTCCACAATAAACGATTATTTCGGTATAAACCGTAACGATCAGACGAGATAAATACTTGGGGAATTCCATGACCGGGTTCCGGGAATATTAATTTGTAAAAAAAAGAATATGTGTCACGCGGTCTCCTTGATTATTACGTTTCTACAATGTACCCGCACAGTTCTGGAAAACTTGCTGTGCGACAGATTATCCAAAACGCAATTTACAGCTTGCGAGGAATCCCACAGGTTATAAAACACAGCACGCGCGTGATTTGAATTATTTCGTTTAGCTTCTTTTTTTTTCTTTTTTTTTTTTTTTTTTTTGAACGGAGAGCTTTCCAACAGAAGGCGTCGGCTCGAAATGATTTTTTATAATTCCGTACGGTTGAAGATAAAAAAAAAAAAAAGAATAAAGAAGAAAAAAACATCGCTACAAGGTGAATCAAATATTCAAAATTACATCAGCGGAATAATCAAAAACCGCGTCATGTGAAAAAATATTCCGAAACCGGAAAGTTAAATATATATGAAAACAAGTAATTTATTTACAACGAACCGGAATTAGCACGAAGAAAAATGACAAAAGAAACGCACAAAATAAATAATGCCTGTCTCTTTATGTTGGGAACGAAATGTAATTACTTTTCGTATAATACAAGCGCTGGTATTTTTTGTTTTTCCGCTGATGCCTGATTCCGGAATTAAATAACAATGATAATGATAAACAGCGATTCTAACGCGACAACGCTGATTGGCCTCCGCCAAATCTTGCACGTTCGCCATCAGATAAGCTGGAACGACGGGTCAATCTCCGGCTAATTTTAATATCATGCAGGAGAAAATCTCTTTCTGTAACTCTATCGTAATAACAGACACATATCATCTAAATAAAAAATAATAATAAATAAAGAAAATACGCTATTTGCAATAACATTAAATCATTATTTTATTTTATTTTTTAAAGATTCAGAATATTACGAGTCTTATCTGTAATTATTTTTTAATTTAAAAAAAAAAACGAAAAATAAAAATCCCCGACAAATTTCTAGATAATTTATCTACTTGCTTTTTTAGTTTGTTTTTTTTTTCTGCACGACCATCACCGAGACTAAAATTCCATACATCGATCTAAACAAAGCAACACATCACAACAAAGAGATCTACTGGAATGAGAGGTGGACCAACGATAGAAATAATAAAATAGCAGCTTGTCGGGACAATATATGGCAAATAGGACCTCACCATAACAACAAAGCTCTACAAAATAATAATCACTCGCCTAAGAATTCGGCATACTAATATAACACACAGATACCTAATGGAAAAAATACCACCCCAGATATGCACATTCTGTTCGAGACAACAAGCATTAATCTCACACTGGTTCTTGGACTGTACACAGCTGGACCAACAAAGACTGCAGTGTAAAATCCCGGGCACACTCCATGAATGTCTGAACGACTCGGATGGAATAAATAAAGCAATCATGTTCCTAAAATCTATTGAAATATTAAAGTTAATATAAAATGTTAATATGAATTTATATTTAAGTGTATAAGTAATTTTGTTGCTAATTTCATATTTCTATTGTAAAATAATAATAATATAATTATGTATTGCGGTCGCTAATAACCTAGCTATTGAAACGACCTAAATTTAATATAAATAGAAAAAAAAACAAAAAAAAACAGAAACATGTTCATGTTAAAACGCCCCGGAGACGGCAAAAGTTAATTTCCCGTCTGACTCTCCATTAAATCTCGATTTTCAGCTACTTAAGTAAGCGACACCGGGTAATGTTAAACGAAATGTATACGTGTATTTTTGTCAGCGTAATTGCCCCGTAAGAGTGTGTGCTGGTAGCGATCGTAATTTTAACAATTACAAGGAACCTCTAATCTGCGTGTTTCTGCATACCATTCGATAAAACCGAATACGAGAATTTTCCAGGTTTAATACCAAGCGCCTCACGAGAATACACAGCATAGTTTAGTGTAGGAAAATTTCAGTTTTGCTACAGCGCCATGCATTTGCTCGGTGGCTCTACATTCGCCGTTCAAGTTAGCAACATTTCAACAGACTTTTCTAGCGCGTCACTTTAGGGAACTTCGGACGATAAACGGTTCAACAAACGAACTAAACTAATAGGGAGGCCGTATCGTTTCGGCTTCAACGTTTCGGTCTAGATCGTTTCGGCGTACATCATTTCGGTCTCGCTACGTTCCGGCCTCTTCCTTTTTCCAAGTATATCTAGTTTAGTGTTAGTGAGTTTTTAATTTTTTTTTTCCCCTTAATTAATATCACATATTTAAGGTGTAAAAAAGTAATCATTGAATCAAAAAAACACAATCTAGGAAATCAGTAATTAATTTACTTAGAAAATAAATCGGCGGTTTTCAATGTTTCTTTTTCCGCCCATATATATATCGTTTAAAAAATTATATTTCCTCTAAACGTTGATTAAGTATATATTCATGTAGCCGGGTTATTTCGGATCCATTTCACCGCCCCGAAGGAAAAATTGATAATAAAATATAGCGTCAAATAATTGTGTATAATTTGTGTAAATTGTGTATCAACGTCCTCGAATTTATGTACACTCCTTTCCACGGCTATAATGAAGACAAATCTGGGGGTGCTGTCGAAATTGTAGCCCGCCAAGGTGAAATTATAAAAAAATACAGTCTCATATAATTCTGTACAATTTGTGTACATTCTGTATCAATATTGAAAAATTTGTGTACACTCCCCTCTTCCCCGCTGTGATAAAAACAAATTTACGGGCTAGCCCTCCCAAAGTGAAGTTATCGAAAAAATATAATACTGTATAATTGTGTACAATTTGTGTAAATTGTGTATTAGTATTTCCGAAATTTTGTACACTCTCCTCCGCTACTATAATGAAAACAAATTTGGTAGCCTCTCCTTCCAAAATGAAATTTACAACAAATGTGCTGCCATATAATAATCGTATATAAATGTGTCATTGTGTACTAATAATATTTTTGTCTACATACTTTTCTTTACGTTATAATAAAAACAAATTTTGAAAAAAACAATTTAAGGGCTTCATAATTTATGTTTACATACGTATAGTTTTAAAGCGTAAGGCTCATGCGTCAAAACTAAAGAACCTATACATTTACACCTGTTATCACTACAACAAAATCAAGTTTTGTATCGTATTCATCCGTGAAATTACAAATTGAAATTTTTGTAGCGAACGTACTAATCGTGTAATGTGTGAATGAAAAGACTTCCACAATGCTTATATTATTTACTGTTTCAAAAATTAGTTTGATATTTAATTCATTATTCGCATACTTGGCTACGTGCATTTTTTTCTATTACTGTTTTTCTGTTCTTTTATATGTATATGGCAGTAGCTATGTCATTTGTGCACTGGAAGTAGTATGAAAATTCATAAAGTAAATAACGTTTTTGTCTAACTGGGAGGGCTATAATAGAAATTCTTTTACAAATCTTAAATTAGTAAATCACGTAATCAATTGAATCTCTTCCATAAGAATTATAGAACGTCATCGTCTTAATGTCCAGAGGGTTTCCCATGGCGAGGTCTGAGGGATCTATTTTATGTGTACATATATAATTAAAAAAGATATTCATTTCGCCAAAAAACGTATCACGTACATCCGTTTTTTGTTAATGATTGTAATAGTTTTCTTTGAAAATAAATTAATATCTCAAATATAACCTTCATTTTTAATTTGTATTATTTAGATAATTATAATTGATTCTGCTTTATTTGTATTTGTATTATTCAAATAAATCATAAAATTAGTTTATCATCGGACTGTATAAAAAAAATAGGTGTTTTTTGGGGTTAAAAATGGAGAAATAATATTGTCTGGTGATATTTCTTTTTGAATGTAGCAGGAGAAATGCTTCGCAAACGAAAAAACTGTGCCATAATTTTACTACCATCTAAATTAACGCGCTGGAAAACTATGTACAAGCGTATGAATTTTTGTGACAATTATATATTCGTAGAATTGTTTCATTTCGCGACTTATGGCAACACTGCGCTCGCGGTCTCGTTGGAAAGAGGGAACATTTCTGAGTCTACATCCAGTTTTCATAACGGTAGCACGTATACCTCGCGTTCTGTGTTCGTTTAAACAAAGTAAGATTTTTACACGTGTCGTGAAAATGTGCGGTGTAAATACCGAACAACATATCGTGATCAAATGCTTGGTCAAACGCGGAGTAAAACCGTCGAAAATCGTCGTATAATACCAAGACGTGTTTAAGGAAGACGCTATGAAACAACCGACTCTGTTTTCAAGTAGGCTAAGCGGTTTAACGACGGGGGTGAATCAGTTGATGTTTTGAAACGGTTACAAGCCCGCATGTATCACGCACGACCCGAATTGGCCGAGAATGGTTGGATGCTGCATCATAGCAAAGCTCCAGCACGTCCGTCCTTCGCTGTACGCCAGTTTTTGCCGCTCCATAGCATCCCGGCGCTCCCGTACCCCCCCTACAGCCTGGACCTAGTTCCGTGCGACTTCCATTTGTTGGCTCAACTCAAAAGTTACCTGAAAAGAAACCGATACGACGGCATTACTGAAGTCCAAAGTGCCACAGCGAGGGTCCTGATGACCCTACTTCGGGGGGGGGGGGGTGCTTCTAAAAATGGGTCGAACGTTGGCGGCGGTGTCATGATCTCGGAGGAGACTACTGTAAAGGTGTTGTAAGTTTCCCCCTTCCTTTATTTTTAAGCCCTCCACAACAAAATTCTACGAATACAATTATACACTCCTCATATGTTCCTCGAAAAAGTTACATTATTTTATAACTATGATTGGGTATAATTTTTTATAACCTTCTTATTAATCAATAATTTATCTAATTTTACAAGTTATTTTAGTATCTTCTGGGTACCAAATTCCAATATTTTTATTTCCATACATGTAATAGTGGTGCAATAATTTTACATTTTATAAGCCAGTAGCATCATTTTATTTATTGACAAGTTTTTAATTGCAGGAAAATAGTCGTGCTACCTCATATTGTACATATGGTGTCATGTGTTCTATTTGCAAGTTTTTTTATAAATCAGTCACTTGCGTCCATGCAATATGATTATCAAAAAGACTATAATGAAGGGGGATTCATTTTTAGAAATAGAAATGTCTCAGTGAATTTTTTTTAGCATATTCAGAATCTACGTGGCAATTGTAAACGGTCAGGAAAGCTGGAAAGGTTTTTATCCAATAGTGTCACTTTACAGTGCAGCTGTCACAAGTAACGGCAGATTTACTATATTTAAAAAAGAAAATCAAATTTATCGTTCGGTACAGAGAAATAAATGTACTAGAGTAACACGGAGTTACGAAGAAAAAAAAATCCAGAGAATTCCGAATCAATCGTGACTACGAATTACACTGATTAAACTTGTTTCATAATAATATTTACACTAATTATTCATAAGGAAGCAGAAAAACAGTAATAAAAAGTAACCAAGTACGAGAATAAAGAATTAAACATCAATAAAATGTTTAAAACAGTAAACAGACAATACGCAGCAAGCATTGTGTAAGTCTTTTCATTCGCATATTACACAGTATTTATATGTTCGCTGTAAAATTTAAATTTGTAATTTACTGGGTGAATACGATACAAAATTTGATTTTGTTGTAGTGATAACAGGTGTAAATGTATAGGTTCTTTAGTTTTGACGCATGAGCCTTACGCTTTAAAACTATACGTATGTAAACATAAATTATGAAGCCCTTAAATTGTTTTTTTCAAAATTTGTTTTTATTATAATGTAAAGAAAAGTATATAGACAAAAATATTATTAGTACACAATGACACATTTATATACAATTATTATATGGCAGCACATTTGTTGTAAATTTCATTTTGGAAGGAGAGGCTACCAAATATGTTTTCATTATAGTAGTGGAAGAGGGTGTACAAAATTTCAGTACACATTTTGTACAAACTGCATACAATTATTGTACAGTATCATATTTTTTCATTAGCCCTTAAATTTGTTTTTATTATAGTGGCGAAAGCGAGTGTACACAAATTTTTGAATATTGATACAGAATTTTCACAAATTGTACAAAACTATATGAGACCATATTCTTTGTAATTTCACCTTGGGGAGCTGCTACCCTTTCTTCAGTCCTCCCGATTTGTTTTTATTCTAGCGGCGGGGAGAGTGTACGAAAATTCGGGGACGTTGAAACATAATTTATACAAATTATACAGTTATCCGACATTATATTTTATCACAAATTTTTTCTTTGGGGGAGGGGTGAAATGGACCTGGTTAATTCGATAAAAATTTTCGGGGAAAATTGGTCGGTCTCTGCCATAATTTCCCACTGTGAGAGATTTTTTGCTTTAAAAATTCTGATGTGAGCAACACCAATGTGTAAAATATATAAAATAAATAAAAGAGAAAATAAAGGCAATCAACGCGGGAACAATAAATGGTAACAGAAGAACATATCGAACAGTAATAAGGAGTAAAAACATTCGAACCTAGGAGTTGAGAGTATAGAATTAAGCATTTTTGATGGTAAAGGTTACATTCAAAAAGAAAATGGTCGGCGTCATATATACAATTAAGATCTACACGGTGAAGAAGACATGTTAGGGAGATGCCATAGTGAAGAATCGAAAAACAGAAAGGTAAATTGAACGGTGAGATACCATGGAAGAGGTGATGGCGTGTATACGGTAGAGAAAAGACAAGAACCAAAGTTGCGGGAAAGGATAAATTTGAATTTTACGATAAAATAAGTGACGATTAGAATAGGAAGAGACGTAAACCTCAGCCCGTATTTTATCGGGAACATGTTATGAATAAAGAAAGTATATTATAGGCTGAAAATTTATTAATATCGACACGTATAAACACTCATAAAAATCCCAACCGCTTCTGAACACGCCTGATAGTTTCTTTGCACAGGTAATGTGAGACAAGATAATTCACACGAACCACTGACTTGACGCAGGTCTAATGGTAAAAAAACAAAAAGCTAATAGGAAACGGAAATTTTTTTAAAAAAATATTTTTTAGCATAATTTTATTGATAATGCAGCTTTTTTTTTATTTTTTGTGAAACGCCACAGATTTTTTTTCTTACGTAAATTGATAAAAGCAGCTAGAAACGTCGAAATGAAATATATATATATATATGATATTGTTTTATTTTTTTTCAATTGTTCATATTGTGAGTAAACTTTTTTCTAACATATTTCGCCGTATTAAATCAGTTTGTTTTCCGGTTAAAATTAAACGTTTAGTCATTGCGATATTTTAGAAATAACATGCAGGAACGAATGTCTACAGGACGCAAAAAAAAATAACAACATTAAAAGAAATACCAAAAACACGGCGACGCTTTTATATTTCTGATTTCTAGAGGAAACAGAAAAGACTGGAAAAAACAATGTTTCCGATAGAGCAACGTTTCCAAATTTTTATATTAATTTTATTTTATGGAACCCTCAGCACCGAATGAAAATTTCTATCGATGTGTAAACAAAATTTGAATGTATTAACTCGTTCTTTTTTTTTTGTTTTTTTACTACCATTTCACATTCTATTAACTTATAATAAAAATCACCGCAATTTAAAATAAACATAAATAAAAATTATTTGATAAAAATGTTAAATCAAATTAACGCGAAGAATAAAACTATTTCACTGTTTTATCAATAAAAGTTTTAAAATTCGACTGAATGTTCGACCGGTGGTGCTCCTGAGTTTGTTTTTCTTATACGCTTAAGCTGAAAAGCCTGTTGTACATCTATACGTAAGCAGAGTTAAGTTGGCCACTTGACGATATTCACTTTTAATATTAACCCAAAACTCGTTGAATTTTGAAGCGGTTGAACTCATCAATGAATGATTCATATTGCAACATTGATGCCGTTGCAAATTTATCTTTATTGATTAACGGATTTTGCACACAGTCGATGTCATTATCAGTTACCGTGAATTATTCCGACAAAGATTTTAAGAGTTTCATCAAACGTACACTAATGTAACATTTCAAATTTTGGTTAGATGTTTTCTCGTGGAATTTCACTAAAAAATGGAATACATTTAACACTAGCTTTTTCCCCCGTGTCTTAAATCCCGAAAATGAGCTTTCTTTTTAAAACTGTTATTTGTCGCTCGCAGCAAATGTCGTTGTTGCTTTTCCCCGTAAAGATGTAGTAACTAAAAGATTACAACAAGAAACCTAATTTCATAAGCCATTGCTTATCTGGCAAAACATCACAAATTCTAACAGATTTTGCCCCATTTGAAAAACCTTCGGCTCTTCTCGAAATTCATAAAAGCTAGCTAGAAATCCATTGGACTTCCTCGTGGAGATGGACCGATTCATGCTAACTACCCGTGTCTTTACACACCATTTTGAACAATCTTCACTGAAGGCGACGGGTTTTAACATAATTTACAATCTTCACTGAAGGCGACGGGTTTTAACATAATTTACAATCTTCATAATTTCATTCAAGATTTTCTTTAATGATGATAGAATTTATTTCCCCTCAAGAACATGCTGATGCAAAATGCAATGACCGCCGCTACATTTTTACGTAACATTTTTCAGTTGAAGAATGAGCGCGAGGCTCTTATCCAGACTTTGGGTTTAGTGAGCTAAACCCCTCACAGACATTCATGCGGCCCTACAGCAGCAGCAGCAGCAGAATCCGCCGCAGAGGCCATAGCAGAAACAGCCGCAGCAGGCGCCGAGTATAAAGATAGAAACGGCGAGCTCCCCTGAGTAGTCACCCTCTACCTCGAAGGTAAACGCTGAGCTTGATGCTGACGTGCCCTTGCCCGTTGTGAAGCGGGGGCGGTTACTAGTTCGTTCCTCTTCCAACCCAATATGCGGAGTGCAGATCGATAAGTCTGGCGTTGTCAAACTCGGTGATGTGCCCCTATATATAGACGATGATGTGGTATATGTCGAAGACGGTCGTAAGGTGAAAGCAGTACCGCTTACCGAGGGTCCTCACTATTTATTGACTCAATTGAACGTTGATGATCAGCGGTACACCTCGGTAGATGTACGTCTATATAAAGAGCTGGTTGGAGCTGACAAACGTGCACTAACGATCCGATAATAGACTAAAAGTAACTCCGCGCGAAAAGTACCACAAATTAATTAAACCGCTGTTTGATAGAGGTGGCCCGAAGCAAAGTTCCTCAACGGAAACGGTATTAGTCGAGTTGCATTAACAGTGCCGCGATACGAATATTGAGACGACGTCAATGAGCGATTACAATTATTACACACTAGCAGGAATAGCGGAAACACGAGTGTGGATAACAAAATTTCGTCCATTGAAGAAAAATTGACAGAGGCCGGGTACACCTAACCTCCTTATTGTTATGCCTATTGCAAACGTGGCGACTTTGTCTACAGAAGCAACGACCTCTGCCGGCAACGATATATCGAACGAACCAGATAGATCGGCGAGAAATAGATATCGAACATGATGCGTCCAGGTGCTTGGCCTAAATGACCTCTGGCAGGCTGACCTTATTGATATGTGTCAGTACACGCCTTTTAATAGTGGTCATAAATTTATTCTGGCTGTGAAAAACGCATTTAGTAAATATGTGTGGACAGTGCCTCTGACGACTAAAAGCGGCAACCTTGTGGCGGCGGCTCTTTGGCAGGTACTATCGGAGGCGGGGGTGACTGCACTACAACACTTACAGACCGATCGGGATATCGAATTTTATAATCCTCGGGTGTGGGAGGCGTTACGACTGTTTAATATTAACTTGTATTGTGTGCTTTCGCCTCTTAAAGCGTCCATTGCGGAGCGATTTAATAGAATGCGATAAAATTGTGAATATTTAGAATACGCACGTGTGCGCGCGCGATGACCTTTTATAGGAGTGGAAAGTACACTTGGCCAAATGTAAGGCCAGATGCGGCCTTGTGAAAGCGATTGCCCCGCAGCGTTCGACTTGCGTTCCGACAGGAAATTATAATTTCCGATGTAAACGTTTGTTACATGTCAGTGCGACAGCGACTGACGCTGAGGCGATAGACGACGAAATGGTGGCTGGCAAACGATTGTGAGAGTTCCTTGCTTTTATCAGCATATAGGATCGGTTAGGGAGGCTCTTAAAGATATCCTTACTGAACAGGGTAGTGAACGTGCTGGGCAATCGTCTAGCAAATGTCTCAGACGCGATCGATCTGAAGAATGCTCTTACCAAACGGCAGCATGATAGTCATGTTAACGATATCAAATGGGACCTTGGCGGCCGAAAACAAAGCCCGGCTCGATGCGCTGGACCAGGCGCTCAAAAATGTGACCGAGTCGACCAGTAAACCCCATAGTCACATGAAGACTATGATTGACGATCTCAAAAGTTCTACAGCTCCAGCAATCGCTAAGCTGGAGATTCGCCTAGCAGAGGCAGAGGGTTTGAAAGGAAAACTAGAGAAGGTTATCACGGACAAAGATCGACATCTTAAAGAATTGGAAGAAAAATTACGGTTATTGCAGAGAAAGCTGGGTATCCAAAGGAGTTTGAAGAAAAATTGCAAAATGATGAAGCTGCTCATTATAAAGCACTCTCAGACGTCTTGTGCACTATGCAAGAGACTGTTATTTCCACCTTACAGTAAAAAGTACGAGTTATTATTAACAGGTGAGCGGAAAAAATTCATAAATAGTGCCCCACTGTAAACTTTCCACTGCTGTATAATTTATTGGTAGTGATATGTGATGGAATTAAATAGTATAATAAAACAAACTTTAATAACAAACAATATAGAACAATAAATTAGATAAATACCTATTTAGAAACGTTTTCGGGCATAACCCATCATCAGCTAAAACTAACTTAAAGGAAACTTAAAAGTTTGTTTTATTATACAGTTTTTCAAACAGGATGTATTCACCTACATTGAATTAAATGGTGTCTAACATGTTGTTGGTTAGCTTTGCGTCGTGTGATGGCGTGCGACCACACAGGACGCGCCATCAGGGGGCAGGAACGTGCGGTAATTGCGCCATTGTGTGGTAAATATGTGTACCTAGCTAATGATAAGGTTATTGCAAGAATCTGGGCCTTGAGTGCCTGGTCGTGCTGGCTAAGGACTGCAGGGTTAGCTGTGGGTTGAAGAGAGTGGCTGGCAGTGACTGGTGACTGGACGGTTGGTCGGTCACTCAAAGAAAAAAAAATGGTTGAATAATGATGTAAACGCTTGTGATGTCATAGGACAGCTTGATGGCTAGATGAGTGTTAGCTCCTGCCCCTCTCCAACTCTGACATTATCCAGTCCATTGTGCCAGAAGGTACATTTTCCTCCTACTAGTAGGTTACATTATTTAATATTTTAAGCGTCTCTTCAGTTCAAAATGATATACATATATATTTTAGTTTTATCCAGTAATTTTAAATATTGTGTAACAAACAAGAAGGAGTGTAAAGATCGTTTCTTTGTTACAACATTATTTTAGCAACTTTTCAGTAAAATATCTATATTGCATTATAAAAAATTCAAGTAAAACATACAACTTTAAAAAATTCTGTTCTTTCATATTTCAAATTCCATAAATATTTTTCACAAATTTTTATATTTAGCTTATTATTGAACTTTATGTTTTAATATTAAAAATAAAAAAAAATAAAAAAAATAAAACTTTTAGAACATTTTGCAATACAACATTTTCAGGTAACAACCATTTGCAACAGTCAAATTAATATATAATTTATAACTTTTTTTTTTTCTATTTTATTAATAGGTTAATAGTGTTTTTAATAATTTTAAAAAGAAGATTTATAAGTTAAAATTATATACAAAAACAAATTGCTACTTTTTTATCCGTATATATATATATATATATATACATATATGTGAGATAAAATTAGTAGAAATATAAAAAAAATAAAAAAAAAAAAAGGTAAATTTTCTACATTATTCACAGGCACATTGAATCATAGATGCGTTTTTGAGAATGATAATTTTTTACATTATGTTTTTTGCAAAATTATTTTAAGATATATTTAAAAATGTAAGATGAGCCGTACAGTAATTTCTATAAATAAGTAACAGCCCCCAAAAAATTTGAAAGGACAAAATGCTTGTGACCAATCAGTGAATTAGACAACTCATCCACATACAATGCCGAACCGCGGTGCTTGTTAATAAGTACACTGCAGTTCACACTGTTATGTTCTCGGTTTACTCGTACTATATTTTAAATGCTGAAAATTGTAGTAGCGCGCGCGTAAACCATTCAAGAACGAACAAAACTAATACTTATTAAGGGGATCCGCACCAAATTCGAATTGCGACAAATAAAAACCCGAATTAAATCAGTATAACAACTGAATCGCTTCGTTTCCTGTAAGCGAAGTATTGTAAACGCAAACATTATTTAATGTAGGTTTTGGTTATTGTTCCAATTTAGGAATTTCCATGTACTGTTACTCCGATTAAGATATAAATGTTGTTTAAAAATAATAATAATGTTTCCTTTTAAGGGTTCTGCTTTACCTTGAAATTTAATTTTTTAAACCTTCGCATGATAAATTTTGGTCTGCCTTTATTAATTGCTACGCATATTGTAAATGAAGATAACAACGTAATTATTTAAAACCAAATGTCCCATAACAACCATGTATGTAATTGTTCTCGTTTCATGCGCCTTGTTGAATAATATTTTGTTTAGCAGTGAAATGATTTCATTGCCATAGAGATATTTAAGCAATGTAACAGATATGGATGAAAAACGAGTATTATAAAATTGTTACTTAGCCAATTACAAATGATGGTGTAATTAGATCAATTTAAATGTGAAAAGAATGATACACTGCAAGAGGTATTTTTTTTATAAAATCTCTTAAAACGGAAATTAACGGTAATTAATTAAGTAAACTCGTCGCGTTGATATAAATGTAAACCTTCCTTAAAAACTGGTAGCGTATTGAAGTGTGGTTGTTATTAATTTTCTGTAAAAAATTTGTACAAATTTGCCGACTACATGCAGCACATCAGATATGTACGAACTCCGCTCTGTCCGGTCCACAACATACCGGTTATAAACGCGCGGATGTTACCAAAGTCGGTAGAATTCCGCACAATCGAATATTTGACAAATCGGTTATTAAAATAATTACACGACTGTTGTGGCATGGTGAAAGGTTATTTGGAGCGGTTGAACAGAAAAACCGATACAGACTGAAGAAAAAAACGGAACAGGTTTAGAGGCCTATATGCCACGATATCAGAATGTCGTTGTTGTTATTTTTGTTTCTGCGCGCACGATAAACGTACGTCGAGCCACCGTAATTTATTGAATAACGTTTTATACTTTTTATTATTTCTTCCTTATTTTTATTTTTTTTCCTCTGAATTTTAAAGAATTTACCGATTCTCTCGTGAATCGTACTTGATTTAAATAAAAACGACGAAATTCTACGACTTAATTCGTTGGAAAAATGTTGTCGGACCTCTTAAGATTTCCGTGTTTATTTAAAATAAACTGAATCAGTGTGTGCCATTTTACTTGGCGAGTATTATTTTTGGATACCTCTTTTTCTCTTTTCTCTTTCGCATAAATAATGATGATCGCTAAAAGTCCCCTTTTGAAGCTTTATCATAATAAAAGACCGAAAGAGCTAAACCACAAATCGAAAATGATTTTTTTCGGCTCCATTTCTCATTAAAACAACCAATTATGTAGTCATTTTTTCTTCTTTTTTTTTTTTCTTTTTTTTTAAATTAAATTACAATTTATTTATGTACGTATAAAAATTTAATCAGCGCTGGAAACCATCCAATTAAGTTTTGGATTTCTCCACTCTACATTTTACAATCTTTAATCTTTATCTCAAAATACTTTTATACTGCAATTCCTTTTTGGCCAATTTATTAAACATTCTCATTTTTTTTCGGAACCAGTTCTCCGCAGTCGTATCTCTATATTTAAAATATTTCATCCATTCAGACTATGCTGTACACTGTCGTGCTCATTGCATCTAATGAAAATTATCCGTTTTTTCCACTATATTAAATCTTTTGAGGTAGATTTTGAAAATTTCCAAGTCCTGAATGAATTGTTACGTTGTAAAAGTTTGTAGTATAGTACGTATTATTAAATCTCTCTTTAATTGTTGGAAAAAAACTTTTCGTTATTCCTTCATGACTTATTCACACCGTTTCAAACTTTTCCATATATTTATTTGCTGATATATGTTTTGAACTGTTAACATTTCATTCTCTATTACGTATATTTTATTTGTATATGTAATATTTTTCAAAAGTATGTGTTCTACCTTTAATTTATTTTTGATTGCAAATACTGAGGTATGTTGTTTTTCTATTTTTAAGTATAAAGGTAATATTCCAGCTATAGCTAATGCATTTGTATAATTTATTGTTTTTTGTAAGCTTTAATTAGTTTAATTGCTACTGTGTATATAGTCGCTAAGAATTTTTGGAATTTATTGAACTTTAGCATGTCCTTGTAAATGGTACTAACATATAGTAGATTTGATAATATCACTCTATTTTGTATAATATTATTCCTTTTTTTTGTAATTCATCTGATTGTTATTGTTAAACAGCTTTGGGAATATATTAATAAATTTCGAGTAATTTTATCATTTATGCACTCGCAGTGATTGTAAAATTTCACGTTTTCAATACAGTCCTTGAGAAGCAATAAACAAACCCATGCGCCGCATCTAATTGAAAAGCCGACGGTACACGAACTAGAGCTGAAAAAAAAGAGGAAGATTTTTGCCAGAATCTGATGAGTTAATCGACTTTTTAAATGTAACCTTTACCTTATTATTCCTGTTACGCCGATGTCTCCGGGGAGAAGAACAAAAAATATACTTAAAGAAAAATTAAATAATAGAAAAAAGTTCTTCTAGTTTTGATCTGACTTCTGCTTAACTACCATCTGACTCTTCGGTAAAGTGATATTATTCATCGCAAAAACATTTTAAAATGCCGGGTATTTTCTTCCATCTTGGAAACTGACATAAATAGTAATAGTGTTTGCCGATAAAATCAGTCAAAGTCCCTGACGAGTTTCTCTATCATCGCATAGAAAGCTGCTATTTCCTCACTATCCTTTCCAACAGTCCTTGACGAAATAATTTTAAACCGAATAAATTCGATTGCACTGTCGGAAGATTCGGTGCCAGAGAATCAGTTCAGATTGCGCGGAAAACATGATCGAATAGAAAGGCATAAAGAATCATTCATACTACGCAAGAAAGCTTTGAAGCGAAACAGGTGTCTGCGGGGTGTTGTTGGATGTGTGACGTCCTTGATCAAATATTGTATAGACTCGAGTAAAATTAATTCTCTCTATCCTTATGATCTTCTACTCCCCTTGCACTACGCCCAAAACGTTTCCTTACATTGAGGCATTTATTTTTAATTTATTAAAGTAAATTATTTTATATCCATTTTTGTTCATTATTGAGGTATTTATTTATTTTACATACTATGTGTATAAATACTGACAGACGGGTATGGATTTATTATATCTACATTTACGTTAAATGTTTCCGATGCTTACAGAAAACGAGTGATTGTGTTTTTATAATTATTCAATATGGTTAACTAATTTCAATAAGTATTAATGTTGTTTAAGAATAATCGTAATTTCTCCTTTAAGGCATATTATTTTAATTTATTTTTATTAAATACAATTATTTTTTACATTCTAGCGCATTTTTATTACATTCTTTGAAATAAATCTTGAATTTTTTTTTTCATACTTTTTCATTAATTCATTTAAACAAATAAATGACCGATAAATATACATAATATCCTAAAGACGTTTTTTGAAACAAGCAAATTAGGGAATTCTTATCAATTTTTTCATTTGGATTTCCCGACCAAAAAGAACAAATAACTAATGATAGTAATAAAATTAATGATAAAGAGATGAAGAAATAAAAACCGAGAAAAAAAGAACGACGGGAAGAAAAAGAAAAATGAAAAAATGAATAAAACGTTTACGAAAACGTTTATTATTATATATGTATATCGGGAAAGAAATTTCTGAAGAAACTTTTCTCATTTTCCGAAGATGGAGAATCTACTTTTGAAAGAAAATCACTAATAGATGAGTCTTATTTTTTCCGATAATTTAGCGTGAAAGAAATAAATTCGTTTTTAATTAAAGTCGTTACTTAAGTTTTCGGGTCAAACCAGTTATTTTCTTTTACAAATGTTAATATTACTACAAGCATTATCGTCATCGATATTGTTACTTTTATTATTCGTTCATGTCTGTTCAGTCTAGGTTTTCAAGAAGTATCGATTTCCTAAGTATCCATTAACAAGTAGACTGTGAACCGCTTATGCGGGAAATTCGAAATGCGAAAACCACACCGACTTCAAAATTGAAAATAACTTTAATCAGAAAATATGTTTAAATATATTTTCTGATAGAGTTAAAAGTTATTTTCAATTTCGAACAATCATCAGCAAAAGTCATGAATTGACTAACACGCAGATTTCATTTACTAATTTGTTAAAACGAGTCGATGTTTCAAACTGCGCATTTTTATATTCGAGTAATTAATATATCCGACCAAAGTGTTCTTGCTAAGACCAAAAACTTGTGGAACATTTACAGCACGCACATTATTTCCTTAATTCATATTAAACGAGGAATATTTTAAAATTTTATACTGGTTAAACATTAACGTTTACAACAAATAATACATATATATATATATAAATATATTATTTTTCCATTTTTCTACCTCCGGTCTTTATACAACCCATAACAGTGCAACAAGCAGAAACTGCGAGATAAATTATAAATTAATAGGAACCTGTCCATTGACTACAGTGTCTATATAAGTGCATAGTTACAATCGACGTTAAATCTGTAATTTTAACCTGAAATTTTATGAATGTGGATGATTTGCAATAGTTATATTTGAAATTAATTTATTTCCTTTTTGATTATTAATAATCACTTCGTTGTTGATGAAATTCACAGATCCCATCCGAACGCTTCATTTGATACAAATTACGGAGCAGTCGTAATTTTTCGTATTCGCTTCGATGGATTGTGATCGTCTTATGTTTATTTATATGCACGTGATTTGTGAATTTACCAACTTTTTCGAGATCTCGGAAGAGGTGAAAAAAAATCGATGGTTTTTCAAATAACGGTCGCCCTTTTCAGGCAGGTTGAACTTCTAAAAGTACTTAGTTACTTTATAGAACTTACATCTAAGACTCAGTTTTAGTACCTAGCGTACTACCTATCATGGAAGTAAGGTATTTGGTCGTAGTGATGAAAAAAAATGCTTATCTGGCATATTTATAGAACGCGTAATTAAATTAGAACTACTAGCATACCGATGATACTAATGTCTATATATATATATATATATATATATATATATATATATATATATATATATATATATATATATGTTGATAAATAAACACGGACTGTTTTTAGGAAATAATTTTGTAGTTAAATTTTAAATAAATTTCGACATGTTTCGGCAAACAAAGTGCCATAATCATGCAATACATTGTTGATTAAACAAAAATGTATTGCATGATTCCATGGCACTTTGTTGTCGAAACATGTCGCAATTTATTTAAAATTTAACCGTATTTCCTAAAAACTTTATTCATCAACATATATAAAAAACAAGGAAATGGATGGTGTAAATATTATCACTATTAATGTCTTTAATTAGATATTTCTTATTGACGTCTTGTTTTAAAGAATATTGAAAAAAATATTCTAGCCTCTTAAGCGGCGTTACGAGCATTTTCCATCAATTTCCACGAAGGGATTGTACCTCCCCATATTCACCTGAAATAAGTTCTGAATAATCGATTTATAAACGCCTCGACGAAGCTACTTTAGATTAAAAAATAAGATTTGAACACTACTATTAAAATAACCGACGTTAAAAAATATTCAGCAAGTTTTTTTTGTTTTTTTCTTTTAACAAATTTCATCCAGCCCGAAACTATCGATGAATTTCATAAATTTTGTTGTAGAAATTAATGTTCTTTTATTGAAAAAACATATAAGTTGTAAAGGACATTAAGAATGGTAAATTTGCACTGGAAAGCAATCGGGTTGATATTTGGATGAAAAGTGGGTACCAGCAAGGAACATTCGTAACAGAAGTTTTAGATCCCTCACTCTCCTAGTTTTTGAAAAACTCCCTTTTTTTTGACGTGAAACGTCTTGAAAATCACTTGTAAAACAAAATAGTGAAATGAAATCGCGCAACGCAACAACTATTATTTTTCACCGCCTATATATTTATATATATTTTTATATATTTATATATATTTTTATATATTTTTATATATTTTTATATATTTATATATATAAATACTTAAACCAGGCGTTTCACGTTGCAATATTTATGTTCCACCTATATGTTGTTTATTTCAATACAAGACCATGAACAGGAAGCACCGCCTCCCCTGAGCCCTCCTACGGACCCTTGTAGTATCCCAACCGTTTAAAATTGAGCCGAAACAACGTAATACAAATGTACGCTATACTTAAGACTCTCAAGTAAGAATACAAGAAGTCTAATGTCTCGAAAGTAATTTATTTATATTTCAATACCCTGTAAAAATAAAATCAAAAACATCACTCAGTTTCATCGTTGCGGAATAGCCAGTTAAGAATTTCGGCCGGTATCACAAAAAATAAAATTTTCTTTTCTTTCAGAGGCTTTCTTATTTAATAAAATCTACCCGGATGAGAAAGAAATAATAAAAAACACAGGCGATCACATTTTTTGTGCCTCGGAGAACTTCTAACAGAGGATTAATATACAGACAAGATATTATCCGCCGCGGAACAATATTAAAAAAAATACGAATGAAACTTTGGATCACGTCATTAGCGAAGTAATGAGAAAGAAGTACAATATAAAAAAGTATATTCTTTTTTCTGGACACTAACCAATTTTCGTAATCAAGGGAATATACAACGCAAGAACAAATCCTCGCGACATAACCAAAAAAAAAAAAATTAATAAAATATAAAAATAAAAAACGATTTTTTCCTTGACAAACGCTGTGGTAATCGTCCTCGTGATAAACTTCACGGTGAAGCGACAATTACAACGATTAATTAATCCGATACGTGCTTAGAACCAACCCAATGTTCTACTAGCACACGTCGTACTCTTTTTTTTTTTTTTTTTTTTTTGGGCTCGTCAACTCGTAACCTTTACCCAAAAACAATTAAAAGAGAAGAAGTCAGTTACATCTTGATACGGTCAGATATTTTCAGGAGAAAAGAACAAATAATAGGAACAATATGTGCAGAGGGAAAAGATAGGATGTAAAAGACGCAATATGGAGTAGGAAGACCAAGCAAACTGAAGTAGAAAGTAGAACACTCAGCAGAAAGAGATGAATACTCACACGGTACTCATCGCAAATACGCTCTTCGTTTAAGCGGAGGGACAACCAACGAAAAACGAAAACGGGAGAAAAATAACAGATTATGGCTTAAGAATGAAGACCCGAGCCAAGGAATCCGCGCCGCATCATTACCAAAATGCCTGAATAATATATATATACTTATATGTTTAATTATAAACTAAAAGAAAAAGAAAAGACTGGAGGATTTTACCAAATTGGTTCTTCTGGGCTCTGCTTCATTTCTTATTGTAACTTTCTTCCGTTTTCATTATTAGCATTAATCTTTTTCTTTTTTTCCCATGAATTTATTGATAAAGTTTATCGTATTTCGAATGTCATATTTACCCTAAAATCAGTTTTCAAATTCATTGCCTACTTTGAATTCATTTTGTATGTGTTTAAACGCTAAACAATCTAAAAAAGTATCATCAAGTAACCTCGTATATTTTTTAAAAGGTACGTCTGAAAATCACCACGGCTTGTAATAAAAAATAATCCGGCGTAAGATCTTAACAACCGCTCTTCTTTCCTGAGCACTAATATGTTCGACTTCCTACTTGGTCATTATCGTACTGCTTCTGCCATTTAGCTATATATTATTAATTTCTTCTTTCAATTCTTTTTTTTTTTTTTTTTTTTTTTTGAGCTCGTCAACCAGGGATCTCACCCAGAAACAATAGGAAGAAGAGATAAATAATTAAAACTTAATTCGATCGGAAATGGCAGAAATGCAGGAACCAATGGCAGGAACAACAGACTGAGACGGAATGGACAGGATATAGGAAGCATAGTAGGGAGCAGGAAGCCTTGATTTTAAAAGGAGTAAATAAAGGGAAGAGCGTTCCGCAGAAAGAGCAGAACACTCAAAAAAAATGTGATTAGCATCACAAGCAACTGCTTCATTAGGATGTAAGGGACAATAAAGAGAGGAAACCAAAGAGAGACGAAAACGGGAGGCGGATAGTAGAGTGTGATTGAAGCGTAGGCGAATAATAGGAACAATAACAGAATGTGGAAAAGAAGGGAATTCTGAGAACCAAGAATTAGTAGGAAGGTTAGATTTAATTGAGAGGTAGAAGGAACTATCATTGGTAAAAGAAGAAGGGTACATATTCGACCAAAATTTACAGTGAAATTTCTTACTTAAGGACAATAGATTAGTACTGGGGATCTTTTTAAAGTAAAAGCGGGAGCGGGCAGCAGCCTGAGCCAAAGCATCCGCCATTTCGTTACCCTCGATGCCTCTACGACACCAGGAGCCTATAGAAGATCAACGCGGATAGAGTAATGAACGGAAAGATTGTGTATCAGAGATCGTATACGAAGAATCATGATAATGTTCTAATTTCATTTGTTTCTGTTAATATCAGTTCCACGACTGCATATTACATACTATTTTTCTTTGTTCAGATTTTATTTTATGCTCATTTTCTTTAACTTCGGCTAATAAATAACACTTCCGTGTTCCGTTATTGATCGAAAATAAAGCTAAATGCATATGTTTTTATTTTGTTTTAGATTAAAATATAATTCATACGACAACTAAAAATTCACTCTTCGTATAAAACTAATACTTACGCGCCTGCCCAACACGTATCTAAACAGCGTTCAAAAGATCCCGATACCGATTGTGTGATGTCTAGGAATTCAAAAAAAAAATTTTCTCCGAAATCTCGTATTATTAGTTTCAAAAATAACGGGGCTACCTGAAGGTACTTTTCATAATTCGGATTTTCGAATGGAGAGTTAGAAAACGGTACACTAAGATTACTAAACTAAACTGACTGAAGTTCAATAGCGACTGTATTACGGCACGCTAAATATAACGATGAAAATGAACGACGTGAGTGACTGCAGGCGAGTGCAGCTACGAGAGTTGCTATTGAAATTCTTACTTTCGCGTGAATTCGAGAAGAGATAACGTGATAACAGGTTATTCTGTAGCCAGCGGAATTTAGGTCTTTTTGTTATCGAAATTCTGAGAAACTTTTGTTTTTTAGAAATAATATAAATAAAAATATTTCGAAATAATAATTTTCAAAAGCAGGATTTATCCGAGGAGCCAGAATTCTCTTTTATTCCGCTATTCCCGCTTCACGTTCGTCAAATAACTTCTCGCAGCAACTTTACCGACCGAATTTTTTCTATATATTCCTTTTGTCTTCTATTTTTATTCCTGTCGAGCTTGACGGCGCCGATTTTATAAATGCCGCGAAGTTAAGGAATTACGAAATTTTTTGTTCGCATTAAAGACGCTACGGCGAAGGGGTGCATATAAGAATAATGAAGTAAGAAAATGTTTTCAAATTCGCCTTGTTCTTCTGGCCGCTTTAGACGAGGTAACTTTTTAAGTCTCGAACATTTCTTTGAGTGCAAAAGCTCACTGAGTTCGTTTATAACTTTGCACTGTGCAAAAGCTTTTTCCAGTTCAGTATGCAAGCTTATTCGGGACGAACGCTCTTTGTCAGAACATAATAATAATAATAATAATAATAATAATAGTTATAATAATAATAATACGAATACGAAAATAAGAATAGGCCACGCGAATCTGCATCCCATGTCATTCGCCATGCGGAAGAAAAAACGCGATCTTTCCAGTTGAAGATCGGTGTGCTTAGAAACATCCGCTTTCACTTATAGAAATTCAACCGTTCTGCGCATCAGTTCGACTAAGATTTTCGATAATTTTTCTCATCCGGGCGAACTTGAATAAATCCATCAATATTTTCTTCGATTGTTTCGGAAAAGCGATGGAACTGTTCGCTATTTCGTTTCGAGAAATGAATTATTTAATTTTAGTTGGTAAACAATTTTCCAGCGATAGCAATGGAGTCGGACTAGACCGAGGAGCCGGAAACCGATCTAGCCGCAACGGAAATCTTTCGCAAACTATTGAAACGGATTTGAAACTAGATAAATAGCAGACAAAAAGAGAAGGAAATGTGGCAGATGACAAATAATGGGCACTACGATCGAATGTTCAATAGTACCGCAGAATATACGAACGAAAGAGTAGCACGAAGCAGCAGCACAAACGCCTCAGCGATGAATGAACGAATGCCTAACAAACGAATCGGCGGAATTATTTTCTACTTTGAACTCGAATGAACCGGGTCAACTGTTTACAAATTTACAAATAACTCTGACCGCTCGTTTGAACTGCTACCGGTACGTGTACGATTATTAGTTCATCTCTGAAAGAGGCCATTACCGTTCGTGCACTAAAATTGATCAAAGACCCTGCGCTTTTTTTGAACTTATAGATCAGAGTGGTCTTCGAGAGGGCCGACGCAGATATTTTAAACTATGCGAAAGGCCGCGTAATTCAAAATATTTTAAAGAGCCACAGTTATAGAGAAGATTTTCGAGGTAAGGGTTTGCTTTTGTTGCGAATAGTTTTTCACTCGAGTAAATTAGTGATAAAGTTCTATTAGTTTACTCGTGAAGAATTATTTTCGGAACAGCGAAAGAAGTAGATAATTTCATAAATCACGCGGAAATAACCCCTGGTTCGAACAACTTATTTAAATTTAATTATTTTAAATTTACCTACGCTATGATGATGAGAGTGAAACGATCGTGTTTGTTTCTCGCGTTAATATTTTCTTTTGTCTGAATTCCGTTTGTTAAATTCGTATTCGATAAGATAAGTATTCCGTCTACGGTAAACGCTTATCAGCTGAGCGGCGGCCGGGAGATGTTTCGTTCCCCTACCCGCCAACATAATCCACCGTTGCAGAAACATGCAGTTGCCATCGTCTCCGCGGGTGATAACAATCTAAATTATTCTAATACTAACGATTATGATATAAACGATGTTACTAACAACGCATGCAGTAGTAATTCCGCCTCGCTTACAGAACCCGGACGGTCTATAGGTAACACAAGTGAACACGTTTACACACCAGTACTTTCTCCACCGCCTGTCAAAAATACGTCAGCTAGTACGAATAATGATTTAAATAATACATCAAATAAACATCCTTGGCATGTAGTTAAAAATAAAAGAAAAAGATCGAAACAATATACAACGAGCAGTTCCTCCGATAATTCTGTAAACAACCAAATTAAAAGTTCTAACAGATTTGCACCTCTAGCGTCTGCTGACGAAAACGAAAATCAAGATACCGAAATGACAAATAATTATAATCAAATCGAACGTAAGCCGCCTGCAATAACAGTTTACGGCGTGACTAATTACTCCCAAATGCTAATTGATATTAAACAAATTGTATCTTTAAGTTCGATTAGCTGTAAGTCTCTAACAGACAACAGGGTACAAATTAAAGCGAATGATTCTGACAGCTATAGATCTTTAGTCAAATATTTCCGTGACGAAGGTATAAAACACCGCACTTACCAAATAAAATCCGAACGAAGCTTCCGAGTTGTAATTCGGTATTTGCATCATTCCATCGACATTAATGAAATTAAGGCCGCTATTGAAGAACTGAGACATAGAGTCCGACACGTTGCAAATGTCAAACATAGAATAAGTAAATTGCCTCTTTCGTTGTTCTTTGTAGACTTGGAGCCGCAAGAAAATAATGCTGAAATTTATAAACTTCAGGCGCTACTTCAAATGAGAATAAAAGTGGAAGCACCACGAAAGAAGAGTATAATCCCACACAGTGCTTCAGATGCCAAGCATATGGTCATACCAAAAATTATTGTAGCAGGGCACAAGTATGTGTTAAGTGTGGTGGACACCATAATGCCATTCAATGCAATAAAAAACGTGAAGAACCACCCGTTTGCGCTAACTGCCAGGGAAATCATCCTTCCAACTACAAAGGCTGTGAAATATACAGAAAACTCCAACAAACTCGTGATAATAAATTAGTAAAAGTGTCTAACAATAACACTAGAATAAATAACCAAGCATTGCCTACCTATTGGCCCAAATTAGGCAATCAGAATGAAACAGTAAATTTCAATCCTTCCCCGCAAAACCAAACGTATTCAGAGACATTAAAACGACAGAAAACAAATAACCTACCTAGCAGTGATATGGATAGCATGCCGATTAAAGATATGCTACAGACATTTATGTCAGAAATAAAAAATCTGCTTAAAGATATCATGAATCAACGATTTCAATTATTCCATGGTGTAATTCAAACCATATTGTCAACAGTAACTAAAAATAAATGACGGACTTAAAAATTGTTACGTGGAATGCTAACGGAATTTTAAACCATATAAACGAAATAGAAATGTATGTTGCGCAAAATAACGTTGATATATTTTTAATATCAGAAACTCACTTAACTGACAATAAATACGTGCAATTTACCGGGTA
Organism: Icerya purchasi; assembly: GCA_039619475.1. Lineage (NCBI taxonomy): Eukaryota > Metazoa > Arthropoda > Insecta > Hemiptera > Monophlebidae > Icerya > Icerya purchasi. The sequence continues at coordinate 91,240,618 of CM077116.1, read as the reverse complement.
CAATTCTTACTTTACAAATCATCCGGATGGGACTGCGCATGGTGGCACAGGCATTATTATTAAAAAAGGTATAAAACATCATGAAATACAGAAGTATAAATGTAGTTATTAACAAGCTACTACTGTATTAATAAATAGAGATCAAAGAAGTAATATTACAGCTTCAGCTATTTACTGTCCTCCGAGGCATGTTATTACTAAAACCAAATTTAACAATTACTTTAAAACATTAGGTAATGTTTATATAGTTGGGGGGGATTTCAATGCAAAAAATATATATTTTGGATCGAGGATTACGGTACCTAGAGGCAAACAGTTAAAGCTGGCGGTTGATGAAAACCGTTGTATGGTACACTCGTCTGGAACCCCAACTTACTGGCCTACAGATCCATTAAAGATTCCAGACTTACTGGACTTCTTTGTAATCAAAGGCTTATCAACAAACTTTATTGATGTTTACTCTGATGATACTCTTTCATCTGATCATACACCAGTAGTGATTATTATTAGTGGAAAAATTATATGGAAATTACGCGCACCAAAACTGTACAGTAGACAAACCGACTGGGATTCATTTCGAGAAATGCTGAGTAACAAAATTAACTTAAAAATTTCACTAAAAACTGCAAGAGACGTAGAAACAGCTGTTGAAAACTTTATAAAAACTGTCCAGGAATCAGCCTGGGCGGCTACCCCACGTAATAAGAAATACAAAACAATCAAATATTACCCGGCAGAAATACGTAGAGAAGTTGCTTTGAAGAGGAAACTGCGGAAGATATGGCAAAATAATAGAAATCCAATAGACAAAACTAGATTAAATAACCAAACAAAACGAGTAAAGCAACTGCTACAGACTCACAAAAATGAAACATTCAGTGAATACTTATATAACTTATCACCCACTCCTCAATACGAATATTCCCTTTGGAAAGCAACCAAACGATTAAAAAGACCGGTAGAAAAACTGCATCCAATTAGAAAGTTAAATGGAAAATGGGCTCAAAGTGATCTCGAGAAGGCCGAAGATTTTGGAAATTATTTTGCTAAAGTCTTCCAGACAAATCCTGGAAAAGATTCTCTACCAACACCGCTAAACGATATAGATCAGAGGAATACTGTCAAATTTACGTCTCCCGGAGAAATTAAGTCAATAATCCAAACCATGAATCCAAACAAATCACCCGGATATGATCTAATTACTTCCAGGGTATTAAAGGAATTACCTCGCAAAGGTCTTGTCTTACTAACTTATATATTCAACGCTATACATCGATTACGATACTTTCCTATCCAGCTGAAGTTTTCACAAATTATAATAGCAAAGAAACCGTAAAAACCTGCAGAAGAACTAACATCATATCGACCAATCTCTCTTCTTCCGGTGCTCTCTAAAGTATACGAAAAAATAATATTAAAAAGAATGGAACAATTCCTGGAAGGTGGAAATTTAATACCGGAACATCAGTTTGGATTTCGAGCTGGTCATGGAACTATAGAGCAGGTACACCGTATAGTCAATATTATTGAACAGTCCCTAGAGGCTAAAAAAATATGCGACGCAGTTTTCCTTGATGTTAAACAGGCGTTTGATAGAGTATGGCACGAAGGGCTGCTCTATAAAATCCGGCGCCACCTCCCATACCAGCTTTTTGAATTATTTAAATCGTACCTTAGTGAACGATATTTTGTAGTTAAGTATGGAGATGAAGAATCTCGATTGCATCCGATAAAAGCTGGTGTACCTCAAGGTAGCATACTGGGACCGGTTCTTTACTTAATTTATACAACGGATATACCTGTGCCAAATAACACGGAAATAGCCACTTTCGCGGACGATACAGCAGTGATTTGTTCAGATTCGTCGCTAGAAAATGTCGCAATAAACCTACAATCAGCAATTAATACACTCTCGATATGGTTCAAGCGGTGGCGAATAGTAATCAACGAGAAAAAATCGGCCCGTGTAATATTTACAAATAAAAAAATCTGCAGCATCAAAAATATTCACATTAACAATCAGGTAATTCCGGTTAAGGAATCAGCAAAATATCTCGGAATCCATTTGGACAAACAACTAACATGGAAAAGCCATATAGTTAAAAAACGGAACGAATTGAATATTAAGTACAGGAACATGTTATGGCTTATAGGAAGAAGATCCGAATTATCGCTGGAGAATAAATTGCTATTGTATAATCAAATTCTGAAACCTGTATGGGCGTACGGAAGTCCACTTTGGGGGTTGTGCTAAACCGAGTAATATAGCGATAATACAACGTTTCCAAAATAAAGCACTAAGAACAATTGCAGATGCCCCATGGTATGTAAGCAATCTTACACTGCACACGGATTTGGCAGTTGAACCTGTCAAAGAACAAATACAAGAAATTGCTCGGCAATATGGCATTAAACTAGATCATCACAAAAATATCTTAGCCATTGGATTACTAGACAATTCGACAGAAATCAGACGATTAAAACGAACAAAGCCGACAGATTTATTATAAATGAACAATTATAATTAAAAGGTATTAAAATACAGGCAGCGGAAATCCTTGTCGCTGGATAAGGAGCTCCACAAATCATCCATACTATGTTATTAAAATTGCTAGATAACCCAGAGCTAGTTGCAAAATTGCATTAAAAAAAAAAAAAAAAAAAATTACCCACAAAGTACAAATACGTTTTTTTTTCCTTTCAAGGAGGAAAATCTCTTTCTCGAATTATCACTATGTAATAATCGGCATTATTTACTTTTCGCAAGTTTATCATCTCCGCCTTCCATAGTATATATTCGAAATAAGCGTCAAACATCTTCTCATTCTTCCACAATTTTCGACCCTGTTACGTTAGCTGGCCGCTTCCAAAAAATAAAACAGTCTAATACAGCTAAGGTTTTAAAGCGTCGAAGATTTATCCTCCTGAAATAGATTCTTCCTTCTCTAAACCGACAGTTTCTTGCACATATTTGAAAAATGACTAGAGCTTTTAAATTTCAATCCTCCGAACATCTTCCTAATTTTAATATTCCTGTTGATATTCCTTTTATTAATTTTACTCCAGCTTATCTTTCTTCCGTTGATGAATTATATTCTATTTCGTTTCGCTGCAAAATTCTTCTTCTCACTCCATAACCTCTCCCGTTAAAATTAATGAATTGAAATCTGCCATTTTAAAATCTTCCAGCCTTACTTCAAATCTCGATGGTATATACCTTACTCTTAGAAAAACCCTTCCGAACAATCCCTTAATTTTCTCTTCAATAGTTTTAATTTGTTCCTTTTCATTATCACCTACTCTTGAAAAAGTTCTTTCTTGTGTCTTATTTTCTTAGCATCCTTCGTCAAAACACCGTCTAAAGGTACGCTAAATAAGCGCCTCGTCCGGTGGCTGCATCGTAGTAATGTATTTTCTAATAAACGTTTCAGCTTTCGACCTGGTATTGACCCCTTTCCCTCCCGGTTGTATTGAACCTTTTAAATTCTCATATGTAAGAACTGTTTATTATCAAAAACATTACCGGAAGCTTCACTTGTGTTTCATGTCCTTTGGATAATGTCCATCTGCTAACTTTAAAAGATAAATGAACGGCAATTAAATCCCGGTCTCATTAATCTCATGTCGAATCCTTCTATCTTTCCTCTCTATTTCTTTATCGAGAAAATATTTTTTCGTAATTTTCTCTAAGGTTCTTCCCTCAGTCCTACTCTTTTCAACATCTATGTGCTATTAGTAGTGTTTCTCTTCGATTAATTTCTTCCTCTTTATCATTTGTTGATGATATTCTACTCTATTTACCTCTTCTCATGATAAAATTAGCAGCCAATAAAGTACTTTTACTATGCTGGAACGTTCTTTTTCCTCAACCAACTTTTCGATATATCCCCCTCCAAGTCTTCTTATACTTAATTTACCCTTTGACCATAATCCTCCTATTGTTAATTTTTCTTTAAACAATATATCTCTTTCTTATGTTAACTGCTTCCGTCATCCGGGTATCTTCCTTGATAGTCGTTTATCCTTCAGGCTAGATGTGTTGATCTGTCGTCGATGACATGGGCTAGCTATATTTGCACTTTACAAGTTCATCATCCGTTCCAAATTTGTTTACTGTTCTTCTGTTTGCGGCTCGCCTCCAAGTCAAAATTTTTTAGAGCTAGAATTACTGTTTGAAGCAAGAATAAATATTTTAAATTTAAATCGTTAAAATGCCACTACCCCCCCTGAAATATCACATAAAAACTCAAAATCTGCTACCGTTCAAAATCGAGTTTCTTCTTGCTTTCATAAAGGTTATTTCTTTCAACTCAAACGTTCTTTTCCATCTTTTCCTCTCAAAAATCGTACTGAGTACGCAAAGAAAAAATAGACAATATATCTTAATTCTGTACTCGTGTTCAAACGTATCATGATCTGATATAAAGTTCACAACTTTGATTAACACTTTTTTAATACGCAAAATTTCTTTGTTTTATCGTATAAATATTATCAGTATGTACGTCATATTAAAGTAAGTTCATGTTCTTTTACCGCAGCTGGTGCTGCACCTGATTTGAATGATAACTAGTTTTCTAATCTTTCATTAATACTGCCGTCGAACGTTTAAGAATATTTGATTTAATACTTTTGTCATTAAGTGAATATTGCATTACTTTTTTGGTTATTTCATCAATACCGTAAATGGAAACAACTGACCGCGACCTTTAACTAATCAGCCGCAATTCGAACAAAATCAATTTCATTCGATACAAGTGGCATACGAAAGTAAGGAGAAAAACACAGGTAGACAACCGAAACTGAAAAGTAATAGACGCAAAAAAAAAAAACAAAAATGGCTCAAACCGTCCGTTTAATTTCGGCAGGTGAAAGCAGAAAACACGCGGGGTACTACCCAATGAACTCTAATCGCCGCCTTTATTTAAAATGGCAAGGATAACGTAATTTATTGTAAATAGATTTTGCCATTTCGTAAGAAAATAAGCGTCGACAACTCACTTAACCTGTAGAAGATGACGACACTTTTATACCTTGCACCTTTCTCCGAAACAACCATTGTCACCAGAAGCAACTATTTCTCACGGCTGTTTACTTTAAGGGATAGCCTATATGATCCTCCTTCGTGTGATAATTTCATTCAATGCGACGCTTCCACATCATTTCCCCTTGCTTCGGTGTTGTCTTAACTCATTTCCCTTCATCACCTCTAATTTCATAGTAGATCACTGACCATCGCAAACTTCCGGTAAAGAGTAATAATTAATAGTAATGAACAAAAAAAAAAAAAAAAAAAAAAAAAACGAAGTTATATTCGAAAGTACACTACGTCAGGACCGAAATATCCTGAAGGAACATATCGAAGGAAAGATAATGGGGAAGCAAGCACGTGGTCGACCAAGAATAACCCTCATTAATATCGTATGGAAAGAAGCCGATATATCTACGTACTATGCAGCATTAAAATAAAACGTAGCTGACAGGCTTGCATTGGAGCTATTGGTGCATGGGGCGGGGAACAGCCTACCGACTAAAACACCGATGATGATATTTATTTTGTAATTCTTTTACGATGTTCGGCCTTCTTGTTAAAATATATCGTAGAATTTTTTAAATGTTTTACTTCCATTCGATCGTTCTTTTACAAGAATTTTCTGGGCCGATAATTATCATTTTATTTTTATACGTTTTTACTTTCATTTTTACATCGCTATCGTTGTAAATTTATTACCACACAGCGATTTAGAGTGCGGCAGGGAACGTTACGGTCTGCTTAAGTGTGTTACAATATTTATGCTTGAATATTCCGTCGGAGTATAGGAAAAACTATTTTACGGATCTGCAGGGCGTGCTTTAAAATTTTACACTAGATTAACTGCAAGAGAAAAGTTATATTCGCAGATGACATAAAATTTAAGTGGTCTGAAAAAAAGGGAGGAAAAAAGAACCGACAAGGAAAATATAAAAAGAAAATGGAGAAGCTCGTTCAGTCTAAGGAAAAATTGGAAAGCTGCTACCCCGATGCTCTTATTGCTTTGTACTAGCTTAAATAACAGATAAAGGAATTTCGGTTTTTTGAAAATTCCCACGATGAAAATAAATGAAAATAGCGAAGAAACAGTGTATAGAGAAATAAAGAAAATGCTGATGTTCACGCAGTGGAAAAATAATAATTGCGCGCCTATCGACGGCTGATGTAGTCTTGTGAAGTTTGTTAAAACTTCCGGAACAATGAAAGAATATAATAATAACAACTAAAATATCGGTAGGTCGTAACGATAATGAAAGTTTATTATTTCTTCTAGACGCTACAAAGTTGAAATAATTTACGCGATTTATAACACTTAGAATAAGCGTCTATTACGATTTGAATATAATATTCCCACAAGTGCGTATATTTTTGCTACTGCTGGAATACAGTTTTCCGAATTGCCCTTAGGTTCAAGTGTATAAGAATATTTGCGCGCTTACATAAACGTATTTTATTGTTTTTTTTTTCAATGCGCGCTACTCTTTCATGTTAGGCGAATTCGCCAGCCAGCTACCGTGCTCTAATTGATTAGTTAATTGTGTTTCGTTAGAGTAAGATATCCCGTTGCCGCACTTTAATACTGCCAAAAATGCCACCTGCCCTGGGCTAATGTCCATAGTTGACGCGCCTCCAAAAAAAAAAAAAAAAACTCCCCTCCATATATGTGATTAAAGAAAATATAGTATAATGTTTAACTCAAAACCCATATTTTCGCACCTCAGGTGTCCCTTTTTTCGGCGAACGTCACTATTATATAGATGGAAGAATCGTTATATATTGAAAACAATACTCCCCATTCGTATTTTTCTTTATTTTAGCTTTTTTTTTTTTCAATTCGCACTTCAATTTCATGTAAAGCGAATTCACTAGCCGACTGTATCGTAATTGATTAGGCAGTTTCAAATAGGACCTCATTCGATCCCGCTACCGCACTCTGAAAATATTGAAAAATTTCACTGTGCTGGGTTAATGTCCATAGTTGGCGAACCCTAAACAGAAAAACCCTTTTATCTATTTATTTAATTTAACTTAATTGTTTATTATAGTACTTTTTAAGCCTCGATGTGATTTTTTTCCCCTTTTTTTCTTTTTTTATTTTTTTTTTTTTTTGGCCAAAGATTATTTTATATCTGTCAGCTTGTTAAGCCGAAGATATACTTCAGCCGAAAACGTTGCTACATTCGGATATTTTATTATTCTAAAAATACTTTGCTTTCTCACATTGCTATGATTATACCATTCTCCATATATGTACGTTCGCTTATCGACGTTATTTCTTCCCTCCGCTCTGTTTACATTGATATTTACTGCGAGTTGCTAGCCATTCAGGCATTATTCGTGATGAAGCGACGGATTCTTTGATACTCAGGCGCTGCTCTTCCACACTTCTTTTCTTAAAAAAAATTTCACCCTCCAATCTCCCTCCGCTGTGTAAAAGTTTTCATCTTAAGTTCTGGTCGGATGTGAGCGCTTCTTCTTTTTCCAACAATTGTTCCTATTTTATCACTTTGTTCCTGCTAATCCGCGGTTCTTTTTGTTTCCTTCACTTCGATTTTCTGTTGTTGTCTCCATTGTTCATCTACATTCTTAAGCCATACTCTATTATCTTCCTCCCCTTTTCATTTTTCTTCTCGGTATTGTTTCCTCCAATCAAATGAAGCGTATGTTTGCAATAATGATCATGTGTTTATTAAGTGTTTATTTTTTTCTGCTAAATGTTTCTACATTCTATTCCAGATTGCTGCGACTATGGTCTTCCTACTTCGTTTTGCGTTTCCTACATCCTATTTAATCCTTCTCCATAGAGAATACTCGGTATATTGATCGCTTTCTACTAACAATATTTAATGTCGTATAAAGATATAATCGATATTTCTCCCCTTCCTAGTTGTTTCTGAGTAGAGGTTCCTAGTCGACGAGCATCCAAAAACAAAAATTAAATAAAAATAAATAAAAAATCTGCCGAAAGAATTAAGCGAATTCTAAGACGAAATAATATTAGACCTTCAACGCAGAAAAATAAAAAAACCTCAGACAGCCGTACTTCCGGTATACACAAAGTCTCTGTCTAGTCCTAGTTACGTTAAACAAACTTCCCGGTATAACTTCTAAAGTCAGAATTCATAAATGTGCCGCGAAAACTACCGCTAACTGAACAATAGTTAAAAGCACTATGTTGCTTGAAAATAGTTTATAATAGTTACGAATGGAGCCGCAGCATGAAAAAAGGCTGCTTGGAAACGCTGTCCAAAAAAGAAAATGACACACAAGACTTTAAAGACGACTCGCAAGTTTACAATCAGCCTCGGATTTAAAAAAAAAAAACAACATTAAAAAATTCCAGATAAATGCAGCATAGTCGAATTAACGACTTTAGCCTTCATCTTTTTCTACTTTATCTTCAGGTTTCTTTATTAGATCGACGCTTTTCTGTAACTTTTTAACCGGGCCATTTGTTTACTTTTACCTTTAACTGACCTTTATACCAGCGTAATTTTTGTGCGCACTGTTACATGTAAATACCACTTCAATAGTTTTGTTGATAAGTGAAGTTTAGTGTTATCGCGTTTATTCTTTCATCGCTGATAAACAAAACAAGTAAGAACGTTCTGTATAATCTGTTTAATTCTTATCTGTTATAACTCAGTCTTTACAATGCCTAAAGCGAAAACATTAAAAGTATTACAAAATGCAGCGAAGGATTTTAAAAGGCAACACAGTGATTTTAGTTCATCAAGTACGGAGCCTACTGTCAAAAAGGTAAATAAAAAATCTTCATACGTCTCAAAAGAAGATGAATTAGAGGATGAGATCAACCAATGTTCCGCACAAGAGCTTAAGAAAGAGAAATAAAAAAATGCTTCGAGTTTATATCCGAAAAATACGATGACCTCATTCAAATACATAGCTCCCTGGTAAATGAAATTAAAGCGCTGAGAGAACAAGTTAATATCTTAACAGCGGAAACGAAGAGGAAAGACCAAGAAATCACCGAATTAAAAACGACCGTTAACGAATTGGTTCAATACGGAAGAGGAGAGAATATCGAAGTGCATGTAGTCTCCGAAAGGCCAGAAGAAAACGTAGAGGAGATAATCATTAAGGTGGCCCATAAGTTAAATTAAATATTGATTTAAAAAAGGAGGACATTTTGGCATGCCACAGGGTGCCAAGCAGAAATGTAAAATTACCTAAGCCGATCATTGCTAAGCCAGGCAGACGAATAGCCGATTTATTTTTTGTAAATAAAAAAAAAGGTAAAAATTTTCGACAAAGACATTTCGGGCAATGAAGCAAGTGATTTGCAGATATATGTTAATGAAAATGTGACTACATATTATAAAAACTTATTGTGGCAAACTAAAAATAAAGCCAGAGCGTATGGACCAGGTGAGGAAAGATCTTTGCTAGAAAAAGTGAACAGGATCGTATTTTACATATTCGAAAAGAAGAAGATGTGAATGAACAGTTATAAGTGTAGTAAATAGCGCGAACTTACGATTTTACATACATTTCTGTCGTTAATATTGATTAGTTACTAATTTTTGGTATGTGTGTGTTTTCGTGTGAATGTGTTTTCGTTTGCGTGAGTTTCGCAGGCGGTAGGGCGGTGAGAAGGAACGGGGTAATGTTCGTATTAAGGAAGGAAGCGTGTATGTCAGTGCTAAATGAAACAGTGTTTACTTAGAGGATGCCATGGATAAGAGTCTACTTGATGGGTAGTATATGTTTGAGAAGAGGGGTAAGGAACTGGTTATGTAAGCTCCAGGTAGGCAGTAGTGTTACAAGGAAAGGTAAAAAGGGAGGAAATGTAGAAGTTGCGTTAAGTGATAACAAGAACTCGATAGTGTTTTGCAAGATGTCAAACAGTTCGTGCCTGTGTAGGCTTATATTGCAAGTGCACGAGAATAGTCAGTTTGGTATGACGATGTATGAGAGGGGCACATGGCGCTGCTATGATATGCCTGCAATACCGTTTGCGTAAATTAGTTATAAGGGCGTTAGCGATTAGATATTGAAACGGTGGTGTGAGGAAATTCATGAGTGACGATATACATATTTACATTTTTTTTTTTTTTTTTTTATTATTATTTTTATTTTTTTTCCCCTTATTTTCTTTTCTTTCGTTAGGTCATATTATTTGGTTTCAGTTGTGACGCGCGACGGCGTAATGTTTAGATGTGTAAGGTATGGGTATGTGTTTATTTAGATTTATATGTATGACTATACGTGTTTCATCGGCAGCTAGTCTATGCGAGCGATTAAATACTTATTATAACCAATTTATTAACATCTTGATAAGTGTGACGTTTTGAAAGATATATATGTGAATTTGCGTCATAGGTAAATCCTGGTTTCTCAATACCTTATTAATGTCTTGTCCTAAAAACTGAAATTTAAATCACATAGGGAATTATTTACACATTCGAATGACATCTTTATTGCAGTTCTGTCATAAAATAGTGTACAATGAATACGTAAATAATAAAAAGTGGAATTCGGATATAATAATTCATTTTAATGGAAAAGGGGAAATCAATAAGAATATTATTAATATAATCCATTTGAATATCAGAAGCATTAGGTGTAATTGAGATGAATTGTTAATACAAATTCATAGGCAGGAGGTCAGTGTGATTGTACTTACTGAAATAAATATAAAAGGGTATGAGACTGAATATTTCAACATACAGGGATATGAGAAATGCGTAATTGAGAAACCATCAAACCGTAATGGTGGAATTATGATTTTAGTGACAAAGGCATATATACGATATGACTACCTCCTTACTCGTGAACGTATTATGGTAATGACTAAAGCACGACTGACGATCACAAATCGAGTAATTGCGAAAGAAAAAAATTTGCCTACGGATGATGCAGACTCATTGTAGCGTAATTATTAGGGGAAAGCGTGTCCCAGCACCATCTTCTTTATCTTCTCGGCGAGGATTTCCTAGTAATATGTCATCTGTTGCCATTAAATATGCGTTACGATTATCGTTAAAATTAATTGGTTTTTTTTTTTTAATTTTCGATATTCTCGCATATGAAAGCATTTTTGACAAATGAAACATCGGAATCTTTAGTACGGTTTGAAACATACCCGTATTTAGATGCCGAATCTTTAATTGTTGCCTTCGAATCGGTAAAAGGTTACTTTAACTATTTCCGCGTAATTTTATCCCATACTTCCGAATTGGCACTATAACCACTCGGTATGCACGTCCCTTTTAAGATGTAGACATAAAATAGACATTCTTCCTATTAATGGGAATAAAGCAGTTTAGCATGCGTTAATATTCTTCTAAGAATTTTTTCGACACGAAAATGTCACGTAAGGTTCCATTGCGCTAGAGTTGCTTATCATCAACATTATAGTCTATTAGTGAACGTTATATGTTAACATTTTCTATCATTAAACTTTGTTCGGTAGGCTCCCGTTTGTATTTTATCAGTGTGTGACCTTGAATTGCTATACTTGAAAAATTTTGGTTCTCATTTGTGGCCGTTAACGCTGTAACATACGTAAATGAGGCCAGAACCGTCTGATTAGAGACCGGTATAGCTGCAGTGCATATTGAATAAAGTATTCGCCTCCCAAAAGACTTCCTTGTAGAACAGAAGCGGATATTTCCCTTTCTTCAGAAATTACATCATTAATTTTCACTGAAAATGTTCTATTCGTTACGTACGACACAGACGGTAAAGATACGATGGTAATAAACGATTCAGTTTAGATAGAGATTACGGGAGCAAGACACGAACAAAAGCTTATTTCACATCCAAAAAGACCGTTGAACATAGTTGCTTTTTTCGAAGAACCGATGACACCGCACCTATAAATTTGTGACATTGTTGGAATCAATATGTTGAGAGCAAAAATTAAATCGACAATTTTCGATACCTTTTCTATTTTCTAGTATTAAATAAATCTGTTTTAATAATAATTTTTCGAAAACTTTGGGAATAAACACTAAGAGAACTTATTGGTCGATAAGAAGATGAAGAAGTTTACGATTTCTCAAATTTTGAAGCAGTGAAGATTATCGATTTTTTCCACTCTTCCAGATGGTGTACAATTCGCAATACAGACTTGAATATGCAGCGAATTAACGTAGCAGCTTTTTGAGGTGATCTCGAAGGTATTTCGCCGATTACCTTATCTGCTCCTGCAGCTTTGTTGCAAGAAGTCGATTTAGGCAGTTTAGTACTTATTTTTGCGGGAATGACATTTGCAACGGACTTTCTAGAAAGCATTTCACGTACTCGGAATGTGTATTATTTGAAAACAGCACGTGGAAAAAGTTTCCTAAGTGATCGGCAAAAGTTTTTGCCTATTTATTACCGACTAGTTTGATAACCGTTCCTCGGTTTGACTGAATAATTTTTAAACGGAATAGATGTTCTCCTGATAAGGTAATTTTACATTAGTAGAAAGTCGAAATTCTCGTTATTAAATGATAAACATCTACATCCAGATTTTCCATAACTCGGTTTCTTAGTATTTTTGTTACTGTACACAAAATTACGTGCGGTATAACATTACACGCAAATGTACCGTCGAATTCTATTGTCCACAAATAATGGAACATAAAATAATTTTTGGCAGACTTATCGCGAACCGTTTTTCTAAGAAACTCAAACAAGAATCTAAATGTAAGTAAAATGATAATAATCGGCGAACTAAAAACTATGCCACGTGTAGCTCGCCCACTACGAACGTGATTTAAAATCGTTCTAAACTTTATAACAGGCGCATTTATACGCGTAGGAAAACTACTTCAAAAGAGACGTTAAATATAGCTACCGTTAATTTTAACGGATCAGGAATTCAACGAGTGAATATTACTGGAAACAACGTAGAAACATTTAACTTTTAACATCGGCAGTGAAACTAATTGGAAAAATACACTGCTTCCATTCGCGCATTGGTCACCAATGAAAATGAGTGGAATCATTTAATTCTCTACAAATAATTATTCAATCAGAGACAGAATTCTGCTTATTCGTTTAAAATGAAAAAAACCTGAAAGTTGGAAACTACATCCGGCTAGCATAAGAGAATCCGTAGCACAAAAAGAAAACGAAAATGACCATTAAGTTTCACCCTATCGGCTATTAGGGTGTCCGCGAATTAAATTAGGGCGCCTTTCATTACGGATAAGAAAGTATTCATGCTGTGAATCTAATTACAGTCGGATTGTAACAGCGTATGCGGTGGTAAATGCGTTTTATTTAGAGCGAAAGTTCAAAAAAATTACATCGGTAATATTATAATGGCAGATCTAACCAAAATTTCGGTCAAGCCCAATTTTTCTCGGACCATACCTTCAACCGAACACGAAAAGCAGTAAGCATGGTAAACAAGCATTCGAAACTTTTCGCCTTAAAGACCGCGATATCCCAACTATCGCGTTCTGATGAGACGCCGGTAGGAGTGCATTTGAGTGTGCTGGGATCAGGTATAGTAGACTAAAATTGGTGCTCCTGGACCATATATGGAAAAACTGAAATCTCATTTTTTCCCCGAATGTAGGTATTTCAAATTAATACCAGTGTACCATCTTCAGTATCAAAAATTATCTGTGTATTCTTTCCGCCAAATTTATACATAATTCCCCAGCGAAAGTATGGAAATTTCAAAATTAAAGTCATGTACACTTACTAACAATACAGATATATACGCACGTATGTATTTTCACGACCTTGACCATTTCTTTCATATACGGATATAAACAAATTTCATCGACGGAACATCAATATATTCATCAAGCATGCCTTATTCATAAGTTGGCCATTGAGTTAAGGAATTAAAAGGCCATTTAGTATTATTTTACATATTAACTTTTACTCTTCCTGAAATCTGCGTTCCTCTTTTCATTAAAAACGTTTGTTAATGTTAAAATTTATAATTTCTCAGTTTTTAATGTTTTTTTTTTTTTTTTATTTTTAATATGATCAATAATATCACTAGCTCAAATGTGACTACAGCGGCCGAATTTTCTGTAATTTTCACTTTGATGATATAATGATGCTGATATTCTTATTTACACTAGTGTTCGCACACTAGTAGTCAACCATAATCATTATAAAAAATTTGAGGAAAACATATATGAATTTACATATTTCCAAAAAAAAAATTTCTACTCTCATACATTCGTTCATTGTATATCTGAGAACATATACATTTATATGCACTTACAGTACAAAACAGTTCAGTACCATTATAATTAAATGAAATATACAATAACAGTAAATCACAATTTAAAAACCCTCATTTATTGATATTAAATGGCACCTTAAGATTTAGTACGCTGCAAAAAAGCCAATACTGATGATTATTAAGAAAAATTAAAACATTTTAATAAGAACATATTTACTATAGCGATTTCTTTTTTCATTTTTTGTATTAATTTCTAATTTAAATGAGAAAAACAAAAACAACTGTTTCCAAAAAATTTTTACTGATAACACTAAAAATCGTCAATAGTTTAAAAAAATCGATTAATAAACAGAGAATAAAAAGGTACCGAACTGTTTTGTCTTTACCTATTTAGATATAGATATATTTGTTTATGCAGATAATTTTCTGCACATATAAGGTTCGTTAGTAACTCGTAATTGAACATGCTACGGTGAAGTAAACATATAAAGAAGAAAGCAAATAATAATTAAATTATTTAAATAAAGTAGTTTCCTACTTTTTAAATTAATTATTTATTTCGCCCGCGTACTTTATCCGCATAATGACATTCACTACCACCCTAATAAAATCGTTCGCACTGTTCTCATGGAACGAAAAAAAAGCAACTCCATTGAGAATAAATGGTGCCATAACGCAAAATCGTACATCAAATAAGGCATTAGTACCGTTCCTGATACGTCTGACTTTTGGAAAGTCCAAAACTGTCTAAATAACTTTGTTAAACCAACCATGGCCAGTTATGTATATAAGAATTAAAGTTTTTAATTAATACCACTGAGCCATTGTTGATATTCAGAATAAACTGTCAGTTTGCCCATTTCGACTATAAAAATTCTGAAGTTTGGTGTAATCAATTAATCGTGATAAAGTTCGATATTGCTTCGAGTGTAAAAATAGTCCAGTGTAACAGCTGCATAGTGTATGATCTATTTTATATTTATATTTATTAATTTCGGCAATTTTCCAAACTTCAAGAAACATCCGAAATAGAAAAAATTTTTCAAAAAGTGTTTGAAAAAAATATTGAATCTTTTGTAAGTATCGTGTGTCGGTTTAGATATTTTATCCTAGGCAAAATCCCTTGTTGTACTATCAGGTGATTTAATCACCAAATCCAAGTTCAGTACTACTAATGACGTTGTTCGCACTGATCCTCGTATTTCCTAATAATGGACTTTCTAAAGTAAGTAAAGTGAGACCCATACCCTTGATAGGGCGTCGGGGAATGATAGTAGGGGGGGCCAGTAGTTCCCTTTTCTCGCGACCGCCTTTACTTTCCCAGATTTCTCCGGTATGCAATTATTTCGGGCTGGATAAACACCTGGGAGAGATTTGGATCTGGAATAAGACAAGTCTCGGACCCGTGTCTCCTTATTTAGTAGCCAAGCATCTTAACCACTAGGCTACCACGCAGTAAAATCTCCCAAAACTTATGTAAGCCGCTCTTTACAGCCCACATTTCAGATATATCGGTGTGCTTTCTTAAATTCGTAATCGAATATAGTTTTGTATTTTTACTTGAAAGCGGAGATTAACTTTAGAAATTATTTTATTACACATAGTAACTATTTTATAACTAAATTCGGAGTTTATCAGGGTAATTATTTTGATATCTTTAGATGTCGTTGATTTATAAATCTGCGGAAAACTCGAATTGTTAAAATCCGAGTGTATACGCTCGCAAAACACAATTTGTTTTTGGCATCTTTTTCGGGTAGTACTACCGATATAAATTTTAATGTACGTTATCGAGATGCGGTGATAAATATTAAATAGGTATTTAAATAATTGCGTTTAATTTATCTTTAGGTTATCGGGGGGGAAGCCTTCATGTCTAATATTAGTAGGGTTCGGAATTTTTTTTTTTTTTTTTTACGATCTGTCAATTCTAAGGAAGCAATGCAAAACGAATTTAAGAGATGAATACAGATTTCATGGATAGCTTTTGGAAAGCTTAGTAATGCAGAAATAAAGACTTAAAACGCCAAAAAAAGGAGGTTTACGAATAATATGACATCCTACTCCAGTGCTCATATATGGAGCGGAAACATGCGGTACCTAAGTATGTTGTTCGAAAACCCGCAATGATACAGAGAGCCCATGAACAATTAATGTTGGGCATTAAGTTATCAGATAAAGCGTGGATAAGATAACAGACTAAAATGACAAATGTCGTAGAGCGCATGGCAAATAAAGCAGAACTGGACGCAGCACGTGACTGGGAGAGTTGATGACAGATGGAATTATGATACAGTAGTCTCTGAGGAACGGAGAAAAGTAACGCGAACAGCCGTGCACTAGATGGTTGGACGACTTACAGAAACTAGACCGGTCGAAGGGATGAATAAGGTTTAGGATCGATACGCGCGAAATAAAAAGAGGATCGCTTACATCTAGCAAGGGATCCAGCGAATTATGAAACCGTGAATTGGTTTGTGCGTATCTAATAAGTTAAAAAACAAATCTGGAAAAGTAAAGTAGATTCCAAAAGGAAAAAGGAACCGGCTCCCAATATGATTCATTAGGAACTTAGTATAACATTGCGAAAAGGTCAATTCCTCAATAATGTACTTTGCATCAAAGGTGGTCCCTCCATATTCACAATACCTTAGACAGCTAAATGAACCAGAAATTCAGCGCTAGATGAAATTTAAGTCAATAAGAATTGCTGTTCTTAAGAGCGTGTCCTGCAAAAATGGAAGCGACAACTGTACACACGGATAAAGAGAGTGTGACAGGTATGGACAGCCGCAAAACTTCCCGTTGGATTTTCGCTAGACGTTACAGTGGTACAAAACCTATTACGATGCCTTATCGAAATTGACCTGCATAATAATGATCACGACTGAAGTGTAAAATACCGGTCAATATATTTTTACTTTTAATCTAATTCGACTGCTGGTATACCGTACTAATTTTTATTGGTTAATAATACTATTTTTTACTACTGGCGCTGGAGAAATATTTTTAGTTTCTATTAAAATACATTTTGCGTCTATGTGTTTGGGACGGTTCGATAGTGAATTTATAATGATATCAATAGCGCTCTGAAACCATCCAAAATCACATAAAAAAGCATTCATCTTTCAGAGCTTATTTATGCAGAATACGATTTTGGTATTTTTCAAATCTAATTGTGATACATTTATTGCTCGGATGATACCGTTCTTACTGATCTTGTTTCCTATTGATATGATTTGATTTCATACGCGTTATCCAATGTTTACAATTTCTCCGTCGTTATGAAATCTTATGTATTCTTTTTTTTTTTTTTTTTTTTTTTTCGGGCGCATTAACTATGGACCATTGCCCAGACACAATGGGAAGAAGAAACCAGGTGTCTAATCCAGTAAAACAGCTTGCGGACGTAATACGAAAAATGATAAAAAATAAAACTGGTTCTTTCTCAATGTTTTCTCCGTTCCGAAATGCTATAGATCATCAACTGTTAAAACAGTTATTTCAATTCCACCCGGAGAAGTCGATTTGATTTATCATTAACGCAACTGATCGTTTTCACATATTTAGGAATTATTACCAACGTTGACTTGCATTGTTACTCTCAGCCTACTCGTTGCAACACAAATGTTTCGTTTCTCTTTTTCGCTTTGATAGTTCATTAAATTCGAGTTCACGAAACTACTTAACAATTCGTTACTAGTTTTTGTCCCGTTTCTAAGTATCTCATTCGGCCGACTTTTGTTCCGGACAGTTACAATGTTATCTGTACTCGTAGGTTACATTTCATCGTTTATTTTGCGCCTTGTGGTGGAGTTTGTCTACGGCCGTTCAGTTATTCTGTGTAATGTTTCGCACTATCTTATGTTATCATGAGTTTTCTAACTGATTTTTAATGCAGTTTTATACGTGTACTCTTGTTGATTGACGAAATTCGGCACAGTTCCGACCATTGCGACGTTCGAAATTCGTTTTGCCGTCGATGCATCATTATCATGAGCAAATTTTTAAATTTTATAGGCAGTTTTTAAGATTTTAAAAAAATTTCAAGCCGTTTTTGGTAACAGAAGATTTTTAGACCGACTCAATCTATCTAAAAATCAGGCTATAAATGGAAACTTTCCGAACTGAAAACACGGTGCGATTTGTAAAATTAACGAGGCAAAATTTTATCTCGAGTCATTTTTTGGAATTATAAAAATCGGGGAAAAAACATTTTTTTACTTCCTTGTATGAAGTAAAGGAAATATTGTAATCGCGAAAAATGTTTAATGTCATATTTCAACGGATATTTCGACTATCCGTGATTACTTCCTTGTACGGATGCATTTTTGTAATATTTTAAATCTCATGTTTCAATAAAAATATCCATTTTAACCATCCCTGGATCCATTTTAAGTCGTTTTCCCATGACGTCTGTACGTATGTATGTGTTTAACACGCAGAACGCAAAAACGACTGGTCGTAGAGGGTTGAAATTTTGTAGGTAGGACTATCTTAGTATCTAGTTGTGCACTTCTTGTTTCGGTTAGAATCGGTTAAGCGGAAGGGGTACACATCCCCTATAAGGATGCACCTGTACCGGTTTATCACGCATATAATTTATATATATATATATTTTTTTTTTATGATTTACCCTTTAAAATACTTGTTTATTATTTTTAATGTTTGTGATTTCAGGGCTTGGGGAGAGGGGCGAGGCCACCTCCTCGTCACGTACTCGTACAAGGAAGTATTGTGCTTGGCCCCAAGAGATATTTTTTATAAATTATTTCTTC
This sequence comes from Icerya purchasi, assembly GCA_039619475.1. Lineage (NCBI taxonomy): Eukaryota > Metazoa > Arthropoda > Insecta > Hemiptera > Monophlebidae > Icerya > Icerya purchasi. Next base: position 91,221,645 of record CM077116.1, on the reverse strand, counting down.
ACATTATGCTCGCTCTAAAATGTGGTCCCTTCAGATAATTTCTTTTTTTTTTTTTTTTATAAATGGGCTCGGTGTTAACACTGACCCAACTACATGGACCTAGATCACCTACTCAGATTCTGAGGCGATCGGAGATAGAAAGTATAAAGTAAAGAAGTAGGGCAATAACGGCTGGAGATGGGAAGGAAAGGATAAAGGAAGCATTGAAAGGGGTAGGAAGATCTAACGCGCCAAAAGTTCGGCGTATAGATGAGAGCACTGAGGAAAAAGAGCAGAGCATTCGAAAAGTATATGGTTGGGGTCACATATAAAGGGAGGATCAGTTGAGTGGAGAGGGCAAAAGGGAGAAGGTGAAAGAGAAAGAGAAAAGCGAGAAAAGGGAAGGAGGAAATGGCCAAGTCTCAGTCTGATTAAAGAAACAATAGCCGAGCGCCGAGAAAAAGGAAGAAATTGGTACCAAGGCTGTGAATTGGGAGTAGGCTGTAGGAGGAGGTAGAAGGAGGAGCGATTGGCAAAAAAGGAAGGGTAGATGTCAACCCACAGTCTGGTATGGAGACTTGCGGAGAGGAAAAGGATGTCTGAGGCAGAAAAATGCGGAAGGAATGGACCATTGAGAGACGCTGAGCGAGCTAGGAAGTCAGCTGCTTCGTTGCCCTCAATGCCAGAGTGGCCAGGAACCCATAAAAAGTCAATAAGGATAGAACGTGCTAAGCGCAAGTTGGAGATAGAGGCACGAACAGAAAGAATGATATCATTAGTCAAGTGGGAAGGAGGAGAAGAGATAGCTTGTAGCTCGGATTTGGAATCAGTAATAATGAGAAATTTACAGATCCCTCTTGAATAGGAAATAAAGGAGACAGCACAGAGAATGGAGACTGCTTCAGCAGAAAAAATGGAACAAAAGGAAGGAAGTTTGAAGGATTCCGAGTGATTAAGCGAGGGGGCCGTAAAAGCACCGCCCACCCCGCAATCATTTTTGAAACCATCAGGAAAAATTTTTATATGTCGGGGAAATGAAGAATTTAATATGTGGACATATTCATTGACCACTGTGCTCTGAGGAGTGGAGTTAGTACGAAGAGGAAGAGAGGAGAATGAGATGGGAAGACACGTACTATTGAAATCAAAAGAAAAGTAAGGAAGCTTATTGCGTGAAAAGACATAAGGAGAAAACTTAGAGGCCCGAGCAGCTATCTGCACAAGAACCGGGATTTTGTGAGGAACGAAGAGCCAGTGGTCATTGGTATACAGATAGGAAGAAATAAGTTTAGATGAAGAGATCGAGAGGCGTTTAATTAGAAAACGGTAACCAAGATAATTTCTTATTAGCATAACAGAGGCGATTATCTTAAAATACTATCAATTTGCCGAATTACTATAGAAATATAGCTTTGAATAAGGAAAGCGATTATATATTTCGATGTTTTTACCGTGAAAATGCAACTTTAAATAAAGAAATCGTTTGTTTTTTTATTTTTTTAAGCATTAAATATAGAGAACAAAGTGACAGAAAAGTTTGTTTTTTTTTTTCTTTTGAGCGCGCCAGCGGCTTTGACCCAGCAACTACAGAAATCACGGAAAGGGTTAAATAGAGAGACGATTAGAAATAGAGCTTAGAAATGATTGAAGTACAGAGATTATATCTGGAGATGGAAAGGAAAGGACAAAGGAAGAACTATAAGGAAACAGAGCGCTCAAAATCAAGGGCAGGGCATTCAAAGTTTATTTTCAGGAAGAAAAAAAAAATTAGATAAAATTCTAAAAATTTTTAAATAAAATGATTTTTTAAAAAAAATACCGACTTTATGATTTATTATAAAAATGCACTAAAAAGTAAAAAATAATTACTCCCGATAAGAAAATATATGTATATCAGAGTGATATATACCTTAAGGTTGTAATTCTTATACGAGATTCCCATTGGAGTCGGCACCAAATTCATACTGCAATGATAATTAAAAACTGCATTAAATATTCATTATATTGTTGCTAGGTATTGAAAATTTAATTTGGTACATACTCTAATTAACGTATTAATGTTGCATAAGAATTATCATAATATCACGTTAGAGCATATCATTTTGAAATATATTTTTTATCGAAAAATTTATTTTTTTCCTTTTCGGTGCTTTTTTTTTAATTTTTATAATAAATCTTGAAGTCAGTATTTTTAGAATTCCGTACATATAATGTATAGAATCATAATAAGATGGTTCAGAATCGACAAAAATATCAAAAAAAAAAAAATCAAAAACTCACAAACGGTTTTTATAAACTTCAAAATTGGATCATAAACTGCAATTAAAATTCTCTTTAAGAAAATTCAAACTAATCGATTACTCTGGACGGCAAAAAAAAAACAAAAAATCGTTAGAATATATAATACGGAATTTAGAACGACCTCAGAAATCACTTACAAAAAATATTGGTTAACGATTACGTCACTCAGCTGCCTAAGTCTTCTGAAGTGTTAATTTTTAAATAAATTTTTTAATGCCTATGCATTCTTGCATTTTCTTTTTTCGATTCGTTTAATTTCGAAAATCCGCCTTTAACGTTCCATTGGAGCCAGCGAAAACTGATTATCCGGATAAATTTACTTTGAATCGTTTGAATTATCTTCCATTGTTTTAGTACATCCTAATAATTCTATGCCATACGGTTCCATATTGAATGTTAGATGGTTCAATGACATCCAATAAGTGAGTTCATTTGGCGTACTTTTGGCCATATTTGTGCAGCTTTGTGATCGAAGTGGGTTCTCCGAGTTAACCTCGAATCCGTATGCATACCCAAGTACCCGACTGAATTTGCGATTGTGATTGGTTGTCTATTAATAAAAACTACATGCCGAGAATCACGTGCATAGAATTCTGCTCATTCAACAGTATATTTCGTTTGCTCGGCTCTAATACGGTCCAAAGGTTTTTGTTAGCCTCAGCCTGAAAGTTGCTGACGATGATAGTACTGCTGTGTCATCAGCAAATATCACGGTTATAATATTTTTTGACAATTACATACGAATATACACAATAGTATACACCTGCTGTATACATTAAACACTACCACCCTGTGGAACACCGGCTAATATCGGATATAGTATCCACTTAGCTTCTGGACTTAAACAATATCAATTTACCCGTAAGATGGTTCTTTACTTGGAAATAAGTCCCAGGTGCCAAACTCAGCCAAATATCTGCGCTAATGTGTCCGTTACATGAAAAAATAAATAAATAAATAAATAATTAAATAAAAATAGAATAAAATAAAATAAAGAAATGAGAAATTAATTATAACATAATGAAACGTGCGTAAATGAGAACTGGTTTCTGGCTGAAGGTTGTTGTATCGAGATCGATTTCGCCTTTGACGGATGCGCGTGGTGATTGGTCAGTAAATACCGATTTTTTTGGCTAAATAATCAGGATTGTCTGGCAACCAAAATAAATACGTTCTAAGAAGGCCTCGGTAACCCGATGGCTTCGAAACTCGGTTTTGTAATTGATAAAGCCCCTAAATAAATGTAAAAGACGATTTTAATTTCGATTACCGCGTCTCCTCTTGGCGTTGATCAGGAATCCAGACTGAACGACCAACATCTACCAACAAGGAACAACGACCTCGCCGCAGCCACAGCAGAGTGTTACGCATAATTCATATGAATTTAATTAATCGTCGTCGTTTATTTCCGTTTATATATAATTAATCATTGTGTTTTCCAGCGGTCGGCAGCTTAAGAGATATAGGTGTTAGGAAATTAATAAAAAATATACCTTTAAAAACATAAATTCAACTTAATAATAATAATAATATAATACTAATAATATAATAATAATAATAATATAATAAAAATGTAATAAATTCAAATCCGTGAGCTCTAAAGGTCAAATATATCGTTACACAATATTGAGAAATATAGATGAACCAATTTTTCTTATCTTCCGACTGCTCGACGCTACATGATGTACTTGGTCGATAGAATTATGGAAGCAGAACTGATGATGGGAAAGTTTCAAATTTTGAACAAATAATTTTTTGTAATTTTCGATTGTATGTAGTATTCTTAAAAAACCAAAAAAAAAAACCTATGTTTCGGCAAATTAACAAAATGGGTTAAATTTTTAAATTAAAAAACCGCGTTTAGCTTCAAAACTATTTGTTTAGTATAAGTACTGTCTCAAGCTGATCCGAATAAATGTAGTTGACATAATACTTATTTTATATTATAAATTATGAAAAAAACAATTGAGTCCCAGTATGACTTCAAAGAAATAGGCTGCAACGTTGCCCTACAAAAAGATTGAGAAACACTGATATATACAACCCATTTATATTTACCAATTTCTCTTTTTTCCAGTCAAACACCGGGTTTTGAAAACGTTTTTCTCATTTCTGTTATAGGAAAAAGTTTTGTAAATTTTTTGTAAAATGATTTTAAAGAACAAAATTCGCTTAATAGCTACAAAAAAAAAAAAATTGGTTAAATTTTTATTCTTATTAATTATTAATACATCTTTTTTAGTGTTCAATATTTCCAAAATTTACAATTTTAATTTATTTCCGTTTATATTTAAAAATTTTTTTTTTTTTTTTTTATTATTATTATTTTTTTATACTAGGTGTTTTTAATTGCTATGATTATTACACCCAGTGTCAGGTAGGTATTTTAAATGCTGGTTGTTAAGTTTAGTTTTCTAATCAGGGTAAGAATTTTTTTAATTTCGTCTTGGTCGTCAGGGATGGTTGTATTATTTAAAGGGATTTTTAGTTCTAGACGCATTTGATTAATGTTAGGGCATTCGTAAAGAAGGTGTTTGACTGTGATGGGGGTGGAGTTGCAGAACTGACAAGGGGGTTTATCGACTTTTTGGAAGAGGTAATTATGGGTTAGTTTCGTATGTCCAATTCTAAGCCTGGTGATTATTAATTCTTCTTGACGATTTAGTTGGGAGAGGTTTTTCCAAGGTTGTACGGATTTTTTGTGTTGAAATAATTTGTTATGGGATTTTGTGTTCCATGATGTTTGCCAATTTGATATTTCGGTTTGATTTAGTAAATGTTTGATGTCCATGGCTGTGGTGGAGGTTACAGGAGAGGGTGTAGAGGCGGTTTCGGCCAGGTTATCTACTATTTCGTTTCCCTGGATTCCGATATGACTAGGTATATACATTAATTTGATATTAATATTTCGAGATTTTAGCTTGTTTAGTTGTTGGTGAATATCTTGAACAAATTTGTCTGTTGAAAAAATGTTCAGGATAGATGTTAGTGAGCTTACTGAGTCGCTTTGGATTAGGTAATTTTTGCTTTTTCCTTTCGTTTTTATGCTTTTCAAACAGTGAAAAATTGCTATTAATTCAGCTGTATAGTTGGAAGAGCATTTATGAAGTTTGAAGCTTTTAACCTCTCCATTGATAGAAAAAGCATATCCAGTATATTGATTTCCGATTTTTGACCCATCTGTAAAACATGGCACATAATTTGGAAAATTAGTAATTTTTTCGTGATAACGATTTTTAATTATATAGTGTGGGACTTCGGATTTACTGTAGTTTATTAAAGAAAAATCTATGTCTGGGGTTTGTAATAACCAGAATGGAAATTTTGGATATTCTTGGTTCAGGTTTGAAAAATTGAGCTCATTATTTTTTAGAAAAGACAGAAAATCGGTGATTGGTTTTTCAGCCTGCCGCGAAGGGTTTTTATTGTACGAATTTATCAAGTTTTGTATTGGATTTGTTGGGTTAGTTATAGCAGGTAGGAGGAACCTGTTTGTGATCAAATTTTTCCTAAATTGTGGGGGAAGTTCAGCTGCTTCGCAGAAAATACTATCTATTGGTGATGATCGTAAAGCTCCAATACACATTCGTATGGCTGCGTTTTGTATTGGTTTTATGATGGCCAAGGTTTTGTCGGATACGTTATTGAGAGCTGGATATCCATATTCGATTTTACTCCGAATGAGAGATCTATATAATTGCATTAGTAATTTTCTGGATGGATCGTATTTGGGCTTATTAATAGTTTTAATTATATTGAGGGTTTTCATTAAGTCTTTTTTAAGTCCTAGATAGTGAAAAGTCCAAGATAATTTACTGTCAAAGGTTAGCCCAAGAAATTTAGTACATGGTTTGACTTCGAGAGTACGTCCATTGAATTTAAGAGTTGGTTTTTGGGATTTATACTTTCTAGTAAATAAAACACAGTGGGTTTTAGATTCTGAGAAGACTAATCCATTTATATCCGCCCATTTTTGGAGGAGATCTAAGGTGTCTTGTATAACTTTTTGAGCAATGTTTAAGTTATTTGTACATATTGAGATGTTTATGTCGTCGGCAAAAATTCTCAGTGACACTGGACGTGGGACAATTTCTTTTATGCTGTCTATAAGTAGTATGAATAAGATAGTGCTTAACACTGATCCTTTGGAACACCGTTTTCAATAGTGTGTAAGTGGGAATATGTATTATTAACTCTTACTCTAAACGTTCGGTCAGTGAGAAAGTTTATAATGAAGAATCCGAGGTGTCCTCTTATTCCAATAAGATGAAGTTTTTGAATAATTTTGAAACGCCAAGCTTTGTCATAGGCTTTTTCGAGGTCGAAGAAGATAGACAGTGTACGCTTTGTTTGCTGTGGAATGCATTCAGGACTTCGTTTTGGAGGCTGAATAGATGATCTACGGTTGACCTTTTTTTCCTAAAACCACTTTGGCAGGTGCTTAACGCTTTATTTTTGTCGATGTACCAGATTAGACGTTTACTAACCATTTTTTCTAATATTTTGCACGGAACTGGTGTTAGGGATATTGGACGATAACTAGACGCAAGGGAGTTATTTTTTCCAGGTTTCAGGATCGGAATTATTGTAGCTGTTCTCCAAGAGGAAGGGAAGGAATCAGACGTCCAGATTTTATTGTAAAGATTTAAAAGGTTTATTTTCGATTGGTCTGACAGATGTTTTAGCATGAACCGGTGGATGTCGTCTGGCCCGGGAGAGGAGTTTTTGATGTTGTGATTTAATACCTGGTTAAGTTCTTCAATAGAAAAGGCAGCGTTGTATTCTTCTGAGTTATTTGACTGAAAATTTAATGGACTTGATTCTATGGACGATTTGAGATGTTGGAATGTGGGATGATATGAATTTGTCGCGGAAACTTTCGCAAAATTTTGTGCTAGGTGGTTTACAATATCATTTGTACTAGTTATAATGTTGTTTTCCAGTTGGATATATGGGATATTTAAAGATGTGAAGGAACCTTTGAAAATGACGTATTTTTTTCCACGTCAGATTATTGTTAGAGTTTTGTACAATTGACTTCATCAAATTTGTCCAGCTTTCTCTTTGTTTGAGTAAATTTATTTGGCGTGCACGGGCGCGTTTTATCTTAAAGTTTATTAAATTTTCTTGTGAGGGATTTCTTTTAAACTTACGTAAAGCTTTTTTCCTGTCATTAATTGCTATTTTTAGTTCATCGCACCACCATGGTACTGTTTTTTTTGGAGTTTTATTGGATGATTTTGGAATGCTATCTTGGGCTGTTTTTATAACGGAATCAGTAAACATTTTGACAATAGTTTCGATCTCGTTCACTTCAAAAAATTCAGGAGTTTCGTTTGAAAACTCTGATTGTTGAAATAGGTCTCTATAAAGGTTCCAATTTGCTTTGTTTATTTGCCATTTGGGTTGTTTACGTGGAGTTTGGTTTTGGGTTTGAAATGGCATGCAAATACTAATGGGAAAGTGATCACTAAAGTACAAATCATCTTGTACTGACCATTGTAGCAAATGTGCTATATTTATAGAAGAAAATGACAGATCGATTGCCGATGTATTGCCGTTTGATAAGTTGAAATGCGTGTGGGAGCCACTATTTAAAAGAAATGTATTATTTTTTGTTAAGAATTTATCGATAATATTTCCGCGATTATTTGAAGAGCTTGATCCCCATGTGTATGAGTGTGCGTTAAAATCACCTAACACTATATATGGAGAAGGGAGTTGCTTAAATAGCCGCTTTAGCTCGTCGACAGTTATTTGTTGATGGGGAGGGATATAGATACTACAAATAGTGAGTTTCTTTGGAAAAAAGTAAGGTGTGTCAATAGAGATGGCTATTGCTTGAAAATTTCCTAATTGAAGATTTATCTGGGTAGATGTTGTAGTATTTTTTACCAACAGGGCGGTTCCACCACAGGATATTTCTCCTCCTGGGTAATCAAAACGGTATATATTATAATTTTTGAGTTTAAATTTGTGATGCGGTCGTAGGCGAGTTTCTTGGATAGCAACTACTGTTGGGTTGTGTTTGACTAGTATCGTTATTAGTTCACCGAAATGCGTTTTTACGCCACTTATATTCCATTGAATTAACTGCATGTTTTTTTGTTTTTTTTACCTTTTTTTAAATGAAAAATTAAAATTTAGGGGTATTGTTAGAAGCGATGGGCATTTTTTTTTTTTTTTTTTTTTTTTAAACACGCGCGTATGACAATCTATCTACTTACAAACGTTATTTAGCATAAAAGTTACAGCTTATCTATAAAATATAACTATATGTACAATGGTGATAATTCGATGATGTGATTTTCGGTTTCGCGTACTCTATTAACAATATGATCTACTGTAAATCGGAATAAAGCGGTACAATCGATGCGCTCTCTACTAATTGCGATAAGATTGTTTTTATTATGTTTGTGTGTCTGACTCGTATGTAGATCCGTATTCATCTGTTTTGTTATCAGACAATTCTTCTTTATTTGAATCGACGTGTTGGTTTATTAGTTTTTTCCTTAATTTAGTGAATCTGGTTTTCATTGTTCTAGTTTTTATGAGCGGGTAGTTTTGTTCCAAAATTTGAATTACTGCTTCAATATTCTCGATGAACTGTAAAACCGTTTCGAGAGGGTTTCTTTGGCCTTTGACCATGTCCATCATTAGCCGGAAGTTTGCGAAAGAAATAGGATATTCATTCTCTTTCAATTTATAGTTTTCTTCGATGGGTTTGAGTAGTTCAGTTATCGAAGTGGGATCCTCTTCAATTTTCATTTTTTTGGTTTTTTTCTGTTTCTTCTGGGGCGACGTAATAGAAATTGGTAGATTCATTTCTGATTCGGAATGGTTTAATTTTACTAGTTTATTTTCAATACTCTCTGTGGGAGTCGGTTGTTGAGGGATAACCTTTACTTCATTATCGATATTACCTGAACTATTTAACGATGTAGTATCGGATGGAGGTGGTCTCTTTTTAGAGTGGTTTGTGGGTGTTATAATCTCTTTGGTTTCATCAACGATATCCATGCTTGTATTGTTTTCGGGTAGGGTTTATGATTCGTCTTTTTCGTCTTGATTGTTGTAGGAGAATTCGCAGTTTTGAGAAGTATGCCCGAATTGATGGCACACGTAACATTTCGCTTGGGCATCATTAAAGAATACCCGGTAGTTTTCATCATCATATGTGATAATTTCCGAGAGAGGTAGTTTTTCGGACATTTCTAGCGGAATGTAGACGAATCGTTTCTCAGAGAGAAGGTTTGTTAGTCCTTCTTCTTGTGTTAGTCGGAGAAATTTCATTTGCGAAAGAGGAGCAACACCATGCGATTTCATCAGTTTTATTATCTCTTCGTGTGGTACGTGAGGTACGTTGGTGATTATTATTTTTTTATCATTTCGTTCTTGGATGTACCATCTAGCTTTAATTTGTTTGTGTACTACTTCAATATATTTAAAATTTATCTTCGTCTATATTTGAAATTTATTTTCATTTACTGAAGATGGAGAGCGAATTATTTTTTTTACCACTCCCCTGATTACAACACCATTCAAGTAATATTATTTCCCTCTATTATATAAATCAATAGTCTAACTGTATGTGTTCGATTCAATCGGTCGTTTTCGTGCGTTTCGGTTTTATCTAGTATAACAGTTAATTGATTTTAATTTACCTCTACCGTTATCGGTTTTCGTATTATCATAAACTCCGCGCATCGCTATCAGTATGCAGCGGACCCCCCCGCCAACCCGGAAACAATTAACGATGCCCGGTGAAGCGAGCTTATCAACGTCGCAGACATCTACAAAGGCAACAGCAGCATCTCTTCTTGTACCAACCGGCCGGACAGTTACACCTGCAGCGTCCGATAACAAGAAAAATAAAAACGCGGCTTCTTCATCAAACACAAGTAAGATCGTTCCGCTAAATATTTCTAACACGCAAAACTCTTCCGCCTTTCCAAAAACAAATTTAACGGCAAATGAAACAAGTAAGCCTGCAAACTTAAAAAACAAGCTCGATACACCTATTTCACACACTCCAACCGCTACTACAATAAACTTAACAGCAATAAATAAAACATCCCCAAGCACAAACATCGTGACCAACTCAATCTCTTTTTCCGACAAACTAAAATCTCGAAAACCTACCCCTCCTATAACAGATTTCGATTTTCCTACAGAAGACCAAGGCGTATTGTTTCCATACGTCGAAAATGCGAATCCTTTAGACTATTTTAACGTCCTTAAAAACCTAGTAGGAGGTCCAAAAAACATAATTGCAGGCTCCAAAATTAGCAACAATCGAGTCCTCATTTTTTTAAAATCGAAAAACATCACAGAAAACCTCTTTCATAACGGAGCCGTTATTACCGTAAATAATAATACAATCACCGGTCAAAGGTTAAAAAACCCTACTCAAAAAATTATATTATCTAACGTATCTCCAATCATCCCAAACTCTGTTGTCAAAGCCTATCTTGAGGGAATATTAAACTTAAAATTAGTCTCGGCAATTTCTCTGCTCCGTGTTAAACCCAATGATCCAGAGTTTGACCATATAATCAGCTGGAGGAGGCAGCTGTATGTTGATAGCGCCAATCTCCCACCCTTACCCGACTCTTTCATAATAGTTCATAATGAACGTGAACATCGAATATTTATCCAAACGGGTGTGCAGAACACGCCGTTCATTGCCCCATCTGTAGAAGATAGTGTCCCCCCCGCTACAGACACTAAAGCCGCTCCAGCCCCGCAAAACATAACCGCCATCGCTGAGGAAAACACTCAAGCCTCTATCTTTGAAAATAACACAACAGTCAGCACCGAGGAAACCCCAGCAGCAACTAAGCGACCCCACCCACAAACCCCTGATGCTTCTCAGAAGACTACGGAGCCCGACTTTACAAATAGCACAAGAGCTATTCTTTTCCCTCTACAAATGCATACAAACGAACCAGAAAACAGAGAGCATCCAAATGCGGTAGAAACCAGAGACAATGGAGCAAACGTGGATTTCAAACCTCCACCATCAAAACTGAAAAAACAAAAATTGCCTACTGTTGAGCTCCTAAAGCCCGCAGAAAGCAACATCAACAATAAAGACTATCCATTGTCTTTTAATGACTTCGTAGCCTTAATGGAAACGATTCAAGGACAACACGACCCGGCGAGTATAGTAGCCAACTTCACTGAAGACATAGATGGATTTATTCACATGCTCTCAGATAATTACTCCTTACTTCAAAACCGATCAATGAAGACACGTTTCACTAAGCTAATCAACAAACTTGCTAGACAGTCGGATTCAGATCAAACAGCAGACTAAACATATTTGAAAGCTAATAGTGGTCATGGTTCGTAACATTATCCTGCAGTGGAACTGTCGAGGATTCTACCCTCAACTTGCTGAATTAAAGCTGCTTATTGCAAATCACTCCCCTGCGGTGGTATGTCTACAGGAAACTCATTTGAAGCCCACAGATAACCCAGCCCTACAAAACTACTCCCTTTTCACTTTCAGCAATGATCAAGGGTCTAGAGCAAATGGAGGGGTTACCATTATGGTCCACTCCTCTGTCCCAGCAACACAGTTGAATTTTAGTACCCCCTTACAAATGATTGCAGTGGTCGTCCATCTTCCTCAGATATGTGCCACCCCGATAACTCTATGTAACTGCTATGTGCCTCCGAATTATATAATTACTGCAGATATGTTTCAGTCAGTACTATCACAGGTCAGCCCGCCACTAATATTACTCGGTGATTTTAATGCCCACTCACCTCTATGGGGAGCAACACTGGAAAACAGACATGGCTCTGTCATCAATAAACTGGTCCTAGATAACGATATGATACTGCTTCCCTCCCCAGGTTACACCCATTTCAATCTGTCCCATAATACATTCTCAACAATCGACCTACAACTTGTTTCCACTTCCATCTTCCCTCACCTGAGCACTTTTGTGCTACAGGACTTATGCTCTAGCGACCATTTTCCTATACTCATATGCCCGTCCAAAGCCCTCCCTACCCAAACCCCCCTACCTAAGCCTCAATTTCTATTCCACAAGGCGGATTGGGATATGTTTTCAGTTAAAGTAAACGTTCCCAGCGAGCCATCCGAATCTTTATCAGAGAACATCAAGTCCTTTATCGACGCTATTACGAATGCTGCTCTAGCATCCATTCCTAGGTCTGTCCCAACAAACAGATCCCGACGGGTCCCATGGTGGTGCCCCGAAATAGGAACAGATATACGCCAACGTAAACATGCCCTTAGGAAGTTTAAATCAACAATCTTATATCCTGATTTGATCGAATTTAAAAAACGCCGCGCAGCTGCGAGGAGCCTCATTAGGCGCAAAAAACAGGAATCTTGGCAGCTATTTATGCATTCAATCTCCATAAATACTTCTAGTCACAATATTTGGCACAAAACTAAGGCACTGAACGGTATTAATCGTGCAACCCCTTCCTTTTCGATAAACCAGAATGGTTCCATGTTATCTGACCCGTTGGAAGTCGCAAAAGAATGGTTCCATGTTATCTGACCCGTTGGAAGTCGCAAATGCGTTTGCGAATCATTTTGCAATGGAGTCATCCTCATCGTCATATTCGTCTGCTTTCTCTTTAAAGAAATATTCCACGGAACAACAACCAATAACTATCATCTCTGACTCCTCACTTTCCTACAATTGCCATTTCACCATTTCTGAATTAGACTATCAACTCCAGTACCATACTGCAAACAGCGCGCCTGGGCCCGATTCCATCCATCCTTATATGTTAAAACACCTACCTCTGTCAGCGAAAAACTTCCTCTTACATATCTATAACCAAATATGATTCTCCGGATCGATCCCTGAGCCATGGAAATTAGCAGTTGTTATTCCTATTCTGAAGCAAAATAAAGATCCTCTTTTTCCACAAAACTACAGGCCTATATCCCTCATAAGTGTCCTCGCAAAAACGCTGGAAAAAATGGTTAATCGGCGTCTCCTTTTCTTCCTTGAACAGAATAATCTCCTATCCTCGTCACAAGCCGGAGGGCGTAAGAAGCGTACTACAGTTAATCATCTGCTGAGCCTACAAAGGCAAATATTAACAGCATTTCACAGACGCCAACATGTATACTCCATCTTTTTCGATATAGAAAAGGCGTTCGACAGAGTATGGCGATACGGCCTCTTATCCAAGCTGACAACAGCTGGTATAAGTGGAAACATGGCCAAGTATCTGAATAATTTTTTAACAAACAGAACGTTCCATGTTAAGATTGGTTCGTCAACATCGAGCACCATTCAAACTGAGAATGGCTTACCACAAAGATCTGCCCTTAGTGCAACCTTGTTTATTTTTTATATCAATGATATAAATGATTGTATTGTTCCGCCTGTAAACGCCCGGCTCTACTTTGACGACTTAAACATTTCCCTGTCTTCCAGTTTTCCAGCAAATGCTCAAAAAATCCTACAAAAAACTATTTCAAAACTACAATCCTGGTGTAACAATAATGGTCTTGTGTTTTCTCCATCTAAGTCTATCTGTGTTGATTTCTATAGGGGACGTCAAAACTCTTCCAGCATTCGCCTCAATCTAGAAAATTCCTCACTTCATTTCCACCCTACTGCTACTTTCCTTGGACTACTGTTCGATCAAAAGCTAACTTGGCGATCCCACATATCAAATCTTAAAGTTAAATGTCATAAATTCCTATCTATTCTTAAATATATATCAAACACAAAGTATAATGTACCTCCGAAAACTCTCCTCTCCATATACAAATCCTTAGTCATTTCCAGAATAAACTACGGGTCCCAGGCGTATGCGTCAGCCAGTCCCTCTTTACTTAAATCCCTTGATTCAATACACCACACGGCGCTCCGCACGATACTTGGCGCACATAGAACTTCCCCGTCTGTAAGTTTGTGTGCTTTGTTAGGCACTCCCCCACTAAAGTATTTCCGAACCTATTATTACCACCGTGAGACCCTCGCTCTTTTCTCTAGTAAACGCGCCTGTCCTATTGACACAAATGACCTCCCCAACACCCCAGAGTTCCCTAATGACCCTCTCCCAGAAATCCTGGCTCTCCTATCGCAGCACAACGTGAGCGTAATCCCTTTCCCTAACCTAGCTCCTAACATCATGATTCCGCCGTGGGCCCCTTTAAACATTGATGTTAACTTTTCCCTGACGAAGTATAATAAACCCCTGCACCCGAATATCGTTCAGTTGACAACAGCAAAAATGCAAAAATACCCCGACCACCTCTTTTTCTACACGGATGCTGCCAAGGCTACCCCAGAGGCTACTTCTTCCCCAACCGCCTGTTCCTTTGAAGTCTGCGACGTGATTCGAAGCATTCGACTGAATGACAATTGCTCGGTACTGGATGCTGAAATATACGCAGTATTTTTCTGTTTGGAATATTTTCTTTTTACAGAGCCTACATCACAGAAAGCCCTGCTGGTATCTGATTCATCCGCGGCCTTATTGAAAATTTCTAATCCCCTCACCAAACACCCTGTAGCAATTCGAACCCAGCAGGTATTATACGAACTTATTAAGAGACAGTGCTCCGTATCCTTTCTGTGGGCGCCCAGCCATGCAGGGATTCCTGGAAATGAACGCGTCGATACATCCGCCCGAGCAGAAATATATTTCCCCTCGCCTAGTAACAGCCCACCTCCACCTTATCTCTCGAACATAATCTTGAATAATCTCACTTCCTTATGGAAAACCCATTGGTCCTCGTGTCAGACTTTCTCAAGGTTAATTAAACCCTCAACGGAACCATGGTGGCCAGAAAAAAGCATCTCCCGCAGAGATTTCTGTGCACTTAGCCGCTTGCGGCCATGTCGCATAATTTTATTTTGCAAAGAACCCCCTCTCCTACGAATTGTCCATTCTGTGGCCAAGTTGTTGCTCCCTCAACTCCTCATATACTATGCGACTGTCCAGCATTATCACCTCACCGGCCCCTTTCAATTAATAACAAAACAGTCACCAACATTCTTGAGAAATCCCCCGATGCAATTTTATCCATAACACAATTTATCAGAACTAACGGAATAATCAGATATCTATAAAAACAAACTGCGCATCTTCGTACTGTAATAGCCACAGCAGTTAAACACGGTACAGGATGTTGCGTTCACAAAAAAAAAAAAAAAAAAAAAAAAATAGTCGAGAATATAGGGAGGCGCTTGAGCGAAGCAAGCAAAGCGCCAAGTCTCTTATAATTAGTTATATTCAATGTTTAAACGTTATTTTTATAATTTTTCATTACTCGCGTAAAGCATTTGATTTTCTTTGCATTACGGATTACTTTTTTATTACACGATTCATATTGATTGCAGCGATTAACCAATCAGTGGAACGTTTGCAAAATATATACTACTCAGTTATTATATTTTCGCTGGAACACGATAAATTAATGCAGATACTCAGTAAACTGGGTATAGACAAAAGAGACCTCCGCATCATCAGCAATTTATACTGGAATCAGACAGCGACGGTGAGAATCGACGGCTCCCTATCTGGTGATGTTACTATTAAGAGAGACGTTCGGCAAGGATGCATTTTGTCCCCCCTTCTTTTTAATATATATGCGGAGGCGATTTTCGAAGAGGCACTTGCTGTAAACCATGGAGGAATTAAGCTAAATGGAATAATAATTAATAATATACGTTATGCGGACGACAATCTTATAATAGCCAGTAGCCAAGCAGAACTGCGGCAGATGATAGACAAGCTGGTAGAGCATAGTAAAGCGTTTGGACTTCTGATGAACACCTCGAAAACAAAAGTTATGGTTTTTTCAAAAAATCCAACCAAATGCACCCTGGAAATTAATGGCGCAGAAATAGAGCAAGTCACGACAATCAAATACCTAGGCACCACTCTGGATGACAGCTGCACCTCAAAGAAAGAGATTCGTTCTCGAATCGAGATGGCTCGAGCAGCGTTTATAACTATGAGAAATATTCTCATAAGACGCGAATTGAACATTGATTTAAGGATGAGATTTCTCAACTGCTACCTGTTTACGATTTTTTAGTGTGGTTGCGAAAGCTGGACGTTGGATTCCACACTGAAAAAACGCATACAGTCTTTCGAAATGTACACCTATCGTCGTATGCTACGGGTATCCTGGATTCAAAGAATCACAAACAAGGAAATACTAGATAGAATTGAAAGACAACCCATGCTGTTAAACTCGGTCAAAGAACGCAAGCTACGGTATTTGGGCCACGTAATGAGAGGCCCTAAGTACGAGATCCTACGGGTCATCCTAGAAGGAAAAATAATGGGCAAAAGATCTGCTGGACGCCCGCAGAACTCCTGGATGAAAGATTTCTGCCGATGGCTTGGATACACATCAATTGAATTGTTCCGCTCCGTTGATTCAAAGGTCATGCTGGCAACGTGGATCGCCAACCTCCGAGGCGGAGATGGCGTATGAAGAAGAAGAAGAAGAAGTTATTATATTGTTATTATTATTTTACGTATTTATTTGTATTTTCATTAAAAAATATCGCATTACTTATTTTTTTCTTCCTCATGTTTATATTAGTGAATATTCTCAACTTCCTTTCATCGATGTACATAATCTTCATAAAAGCATCATTCTTGTGAGAGATAATTTCTTAAAGGAACCGCTAAACGTAAAAATAAAAAAATAAAAATATTACCTCAGTAGTCGAGCCTCATCTGAGGTCTACTGAAAATATGGTGCTATATAAATGCAATATTATTAGTGAATTAAGTAAATATGTATTTCGTTCGGTTTAATTTTACCTTCACCATCAGGAAAAATCATTCAACGATGTACGGCCGTTTGAAAATAATTAATCAGCAAGCAACGATGCATATAGGTACACCCTAGACGAAATAATTCTCACACATTTCCAGATGACGCAGCCTTTTGAAAAATTAATTACCTGTACACGCTGGTTTTGATTAAGTACAAATCGGGATCATTTCGACGGGAAACTATAATAGCGAAGTTTTCTTCATTTCTATCTTCAGCATTTTCGGAGTTGCCCCTTGATACATTTTGGAAGCATTGTTCGGGAAGGTTTTGAAAGCGACTTGTGCGTTTTATAATATCACCGTTCGGTACAATAGTGTAACTGGTCCCTAAACTATTGTTCAGAATTATTTGCCAGCGTGCGTGCTCATTCATTAAAATTCTATAGACCTACCTAGAGAATTACAGTTGAACGATTTGTTCTTCCTCTATGTCGTATGCGGAATATTTACCTGTCTATATGTCGAACTGGGGGATTTGGCCGCGTGTATTTATTATTCGGCCTTTTCCAGAACGACATTTACATTTCGCTCGTATTATCATCGAAAATAGTCATTATTAATAATTTTGTACTAATTTCCATTGTACATCTGAAATATTGCCAGGAGATATACATTTCGAATTATTTTAAATTATTACCATCGAATTATCAGCATTATCTATTACTTTTACCGACTGCAAAAAGAAACGGGTCGCCGGATCGTTCCGCGTTCGCGCACAGTATATGTTTGTGTGGACTGATTCCTGAATGACTTCTTGGAGCAATCAGCGATGGTACCCCATACGGATATCTTTGTGATCATCAATTAGTACAAATACTCACTAGTGCGGTCTCATTAGATGTATTTCTGGTAATATAACAAACGTGATTGCAATTTAAATTTACTATCAGCATTAAACGTGGAAAAAAAATAATTTTTAAGACGAAAAATTAAAATATTATCAATATTCGCTGTTTAAACAATAAAATTAAATAATTTATTTTAATTATTACTCGTATCAATCTAGCTTTAAGCGGTAATAACATTTAACAATAGCCAACTTATTATTCGCCAGCTGTAACACTTACGGTAGCCGGTATTTTTATATTTCCCAGCATTAATCCGAGTTTTTTTTTTAAAAAAAAATTATGTTTTTTTTTGATAGGTTTCTCAGCGAATACTTTAGCACGGAAAATAGGTAGAAGGAAAAAATAAATCTGTAAAGAGAGAGAGAGAGAGAGTGAGAGAGAGGATAAAAATAATTTAAGGACAGGAATAACAGAAGCAGAAGTAAATGAACTACAAAAAGTAAGGATATCAAGTTTTAATAGAGAAGAATAGAAAGACGAGATAAGGCCGCACATTCAAACAAAATGCGATCAGTATCACAAAGTAAGTATATGGAAGCGCGGTGAAGAGGACAAAATGGAGTGGATGCAGATGAAAACCGAAAAAATGATGTAGGAAGGGAGAATAGCAGTAATTGTGGAATATTTAAGAGAGGGCAAGTATCAAGAACGACGATAGTCAAGGTGGATGAAATGGCTGAATAGTATAATGAGGCTGGATTAGAAAATGAAAGAGAATACGAGTTGAACGATAGTCCGGAATGAGTGTCATTTAAGGAACGAAGAGCAATATTATGAAAATGTTCCCGAACTGAAAATGGAATAGTCATGCCTAAATGACACCAGGAATCCGCAGAAAATCGATCACGATCGAGTGGAGGAGGAAAAGGCCTGAGGGAGTATGAGAAGTATTATGTAATCGGGAGAGATAAAAGATAGGTTAGATGTTATAGGCTGTAAAGTACTTTTATAATTTGAGATTATGAGCACTTTATGGAAAACCAGTGATGAGCGAGCAAAGATAACAGCGCGTAGAATAGCAATATATTTCGTATAGAAAAAATCGAGCAAAAGAAGCACATTAAAAAATTCAGAGTTATTCAAAGCGAGATAAAAAAAAAAAAAAAGGCAGAACCAACTCCGCTTGGTCCTTTGGAACAGTCTATAAATAGTGGTGTGCTTAGGAAATAGCGAACCAACAACATTGAGGAATTCAACTCTGGCGACATGCTGAGCAATTGATTTAGAACAGATCGGTAAAGAAAAGGACGTTTAATAGGATGAAGATAATTAGAAAAACTGAAAGTGAAATAAGAAAGTTTATCATGACTGTAAATAAATGTCGAAAACTGAAGAAGACAAACAGAAATATAAGGAGGATAAAACTTGAGATTTATTAAGGGGTAAATTGCTATTTATGAAGGATAGTTGAGTAAGGAGAAACAAGTGAAGAGGAACAAATAGGCAGGCGCGCTTAATCAAAAAGCTATAACCTAAATAGTACATCTTTGAATGAAGAGAGGAATATGAAACTCAGCGAGCATAGTCGGACCTAGAGTAGACTTGAAGGGAGCAATGCGGCAAAGACGAAGGTAGGTGTTTTTCGAATGGGGGGTAGTTTTGAAAGAAGAGACCTGGAGGAGTATGAATAAAGCAACAGTAATCCAGGACAGATTGGATGAATGATTTACAGAACACGCGAGTAAGATAAACACAGACTGCCTCGACAATATTAGTGTGAAAACGAAATTTTAATAGATCGAGTTTTTTGAGAGAGGAAAGATACGGCATAATTAATTAATGTGACTGTGAAAGGAAAGACGGTGGTCAAGAAAGATTCCTAAATAACGAAAAGAATTAATAACAGGGACTGTACCACTCTATTTAAGGTAAGCCCAATAAAAGAAGAATCACGAAGAGTAAGCACAACAAACGAGAATTTAGGGAGAGAAAGAAAGAGCCGAATATTGTAATAGCGTTAAAGAGCTCTTTGGAGACGGAAGTTAACTGTCGAGATATTGCGATTGAAATAGTGGATTATCAGTAAAAGCGAAACGAAGTGAAACGAATAGAAGCGATTTTAATAAACTAAAAAAAAAAAAAATATTACTATGGAAACACACTTAAGGTAATTCTCGTAAACCCCGTGACAGGGTAGAAAGGAAATTAATAAATTACATATTAAACGAGAGTAATAATAAGAAAAACAACGTGAACAGGGATCTTTAATTAAGAGCATTATTACCAATAGCAATTAATATGCCGATAAAAGAAGCAATTAAGAATTTTTTATTAATAAATGACATAAAAACGCCCGCGATAGACACGTATATAGACCGGTGTACCACGTCCAAGACGAAAACTGAACATACGAGTGTGCTCGAACCACCAGACGTGTCTGTTAATTAAACTTTCTTCTGCGGAACGCTCTTCCCTTTATTTACTCCTTTTAAAGTCAAGGCTTCGGGAGCTGCTTCCTAAATCCTGTCTATTCCATCTCAGTCTGTTGTTCCTGCCATTGGTTCCATTATTTCTGTCATTTCCGATCGAATCAAGTTTTAATTAGTTAACTCTTCTTCCTATTATTTCTGGGTGAGGTCCCTGGTTGACAAGCCCAAAAAAAAAAAAGAAAAAAATTAAACTTTCGAAAAGAAACACACGAAGCAAGAAAAATAGAACGGAACGAAGAAGAATGAGGTTTCGGAATAGGAACAACAATAAAAGGGTTCCTCCAAGAAGGGGGAATAGAACCGGAACCGAGAAAGGAGTCAGAAATATTTAAAAGTATCTGGAGAGAAAAATCAAAAAGGTTTTTAAGAACAGAAAATGTGATCCCATCTACACCTGGAGAAGAGTTAGATGAATTGTTTAAAGATGAATAGGTTTCTGATAAAGTAAAAAGAGAGGTAAGAAAATGCGGAGAACTATTAACAGACGAGAAAGGGCAGGATTTCTGAAAGTTAGAAACATAACTAAAGAATCAATAAACGATATTCATTTTTCAAGAGAAAAATTA
Organism: Icerya purchasi; assembly: GCA_039619475.1. NCBI lineage: Eukaryota > Metazoa > Arthropoda > Insecta > Hemiptera > Monophlebidae > Icerya > Icerya purchasi. The sequence goes on along the minus strand of CM077116.1, from coordinate 91,200,711 downwards.
TAATTGGTGAAGGCGGTCGGAAGAAAGAGAATGTTTTGTGCGGCACATAGGAAGAGAAGAATAAGTTAAGGCAGAGAAAAGTGATTTAATAAAAAAGTCATATTGGGAAGATACTTTACCACTATAAAAGAACAGACTATAGTGAATATTTGTTGTTCGAATTCGTTTTACGTATCTGTTCTGGTTTCGGTTTTTTCCGTTCTCATTTACTTATTTCATTATCGCTTTTTATTCGCTTCTACCCTATTCGCATGGCCAGTAGTACCTATTGTTTAGTGTATTTTTTTTGTTCGGCTCTCCCTTTCGTTTGATTGCTACTCCGATCGCATCTTCGAAATAGCCTTTTAGAGGGTTTCAAATTTATTCGAGTTTTCTCGTTCGTCTGTTGTTTTAATAAACTATTACCATTAGCGAACCGATGATTTTTCACTTTCCTTTACTGTACGAACAGCGGACGTTAATCATTTAGTACCCAACGAATAATAACGTGACATTAATTATTACAAATAAAAATTTAGATATTCAAAAAAAAAAAAAAAAAAAAAAACGAATTTGAAGCGCCATTTGCAAGCCCCTCACTGACGGAAATATTACCGGTCTTAACATTACCGCGTACAACTTTCGACCATGTGAATTGATTCCAATGATAACCTTTTTTTTATTAGAAACTGTACCGATATATAGGAATACAAATAGGTATTATTAAGTACTGCCTGGATTGGTTGCCTCTCCATATTGTCCATTCAGACGAAGAGCATGTTTGCGATGCTGATCATATGTTTATTAAATGTTCATTTCTTTCTGCTCAGTGCTCTGCTATCTATTCCATTTTATTGATACTCAGTCTTCCTGCTCCTTTTTTTTTTTTTTTTTTTTTTTTTGGGCTTGTCAACCAAGGACATTTACCCAGAAACAAAAGGTAAGGAAAGAAGTCGGTTATATTTCGATTCGATCAGAAATTGTAACTAAAAAGGAACAAATAGCAGGAATAATTAGTGAGGAAGGAAAGGACAGGATATAGGAAGCACAATAAGGGGTAGGATGTCCAAACTTAAGCAAATAAGAATATAAGTCAAAACGCTCCACGGAGAGGGATGAACACTGGAAGAACACATGATCGGCGTCGCAAATAATTGCATCATCCGAATGGAGAGGACAGTGTGGAGAAGAAATCAAGGAGAAGCGAAATCTGGAGGAAGGCAGCAAAGAATGGCCAAAGCGCATACGTACAATGGAAACAACATCAGAACGACGAAGGGAGGGATGCAAAAGAAACCATGAATATGAAGGAAGAGTAGGCTGGATTGACAGATGAAATGAATAATTATTAGAAAAGGAGGAAGCGTAAATATTCGATACCATGATCTGATATGGAAGCTTTTACAAATTGATAGCAGGTTATCGGATAGATTTTTTTTAAAAAAAAGACGAGAGGAAGCGGCATCCTGCTCCATATTGCGTCTCTTATTATCTTTTCCCTCTTCACACATTGTTCCTATTATATTGATTATTTCCTACTAACAACATTTGGTATCGTATGAAGATATAATTGACTCCTTCCTATTCTAATTGTTTCTAGGTAAAGGTCTCCTGCTGACAACGAAAAAAGTACTCCCTGGAAGCAGTCATCAAATAACGTTAAAAAAAGGGAGCCTCCTTTGAACTATTTTTTGTTTAATATAACACTGGGAATAAAAATTTTCCAAAAAAACAAATGATCTCTAGGATACAGGGAAAATATGTAAAATTTAAAAATTACGACACGACTATAAACGGGCATAGCTTAAAGTGTTATCAGCATTAATCTACTCGTACATAAATGCTGATCCGAATGAGGATAATGAGTTTAAAACCGCTCGAAAGCACGATTTATAAGCTCATTACTAATTGAATTTCAGCATTATTTCTGAACCGATATTCAACTTTATACAATGCCAAATGTGACATGATAAAGAATCGTTACGGATCCGTCCTGTTTCAAAGAATTACTACCTGTTCGGTTTAAAAACAGTATAAAGAATTTTCTACAGGAAAATATACCGATTAATAAACGACCCTATTATTTCTAATTAAATTATTATAATTTTATCGTTAGTTTCGCCCCCCCCCCCCTCACCAGTTTTTTTTATCGTACGTGTGACGTAATTAATACTTTTTTTTTTTTAAAACAAAAATTCTTTTCGTGTTCTCAAATTCTTAGTTTTTAATTATCTCTAACTATTTAATTATAATATTACATGTTTGTCTCTATTATATATAAAAAAAAAAAGTTTTTATTTACAGTTTTATAGATTTTACGAAAGAATAGAACACAGACAATTATCTAATACATAGCGCTATCTCTTTTTTTTTTTTTTTTTTTTTTTTTTTTTTTTTGGGTTCGTCATAAAGACATTGGCCCAAGAAGAGGGAGAAGAATAAGAAGCGGAATCAGATGTTTATGCGATCAGATATGGAAGATAGGAAAAACTCAAGTGCTGGGATGACCGAGGGTGATGGCAAGGAGAGGACAAAAGCTGCGCAATACGGAGTTGGAAGACCAATTGACAAAAGAGAAAAGTAAAAGGAAGAACGTTCGGAAGCGATATAGGTGCACTCAAACAAAATGTGATTAGCGTCACCTGTAAAGTTGTGAGAGGAAGGGTGTAGGAGACAGTGAGGAGAGGGGACCAGAGAAAAGCGAAATAGGAAAGCAGGAAGCAAACTGTGCTCAAAGCGTAGGCGACAGATTGCAGAGAGAGTTGAACGCCGCATGGAGGAAAAATTGAAAAACCATGGATAAGACGGTAGATTAGGCTGGATAAAGAGATAGAAGGAATCCGGATTTGAGAATGAGGAGGAATACGAATTTAACCATAGTTTGGAATGAGCTGAAGTGGAGAGGAGATTAATATTATGAGATGAAAAGACGCTGAGGAATTCACCGGTAGAAGAGGATGAACGAGCTAGTGTATCGGCCGACTCGTTACCCTCGATTCCAGAGTGGCCAGGAATCCACAGTAGGTCAATTTGGATAGAGTGAGAAAGGAAAATGTTGTGAATAAGAGAGCGTATGAGAAAGATTATGTAATCAACAGAGGAAGAAGGAAAAGAAGAGGAGATCGCTTGAAGGACACTGTGGGAATCCGATATAATAAGGACTTCATGCGAAACTAGGGAAGAAGCAACAAAAAGGACGGCACGCAGGATGGCAGTAGACTCGGCATAGAACACTGAACAAAAGGAAGGAAGTTTGAAGGTTTCGAAATAATTTGAGAAAGGACAAAAGAAGGCCGAGCCAACTCCATTGGGTCCTTTGGAACCGTCAGTAAAGATCGCAAAATGATTAGGGAAAAGAGAGCCAACGGTGTTTAAGAATTCTGATTGGACAACATGATGAAGGAGAGGTTTGGTAGGGCAAGTTAGAAATACACAATTAATAGGATGTAAGTGTGTGGAAAAATTGGAAGAAAAGTATGGCAACTTGTCGTATGAATAAATATAAGGAGAAAACTGAGAGAGTCGGGTAGAAATGAGGGATAGTATTGGCGTTTTGTTGGTGGCAAATCGCCAGTTGCGGTGGATATAAGAATAGGAATTAACAAGGGAAGAAGAAGAAATAGGAAGACGTTTGATTAAAAAGCGGTAACCCAGATAGGACCTTCGAACGAAAAGAGGAGGGATGAGTGATTCGGCATGTAGAGCGGGGATAGGAGTAGACTTCCTAGCTCCCAGACAGAGACGAAGACAAACATTTTGAACACGGTCGAGTTTGGAGAGCAAGGATCTGGAGGAATTTCCATATATAAAACAACAATAATCAAGGATAGAACGAATAAAGGATTTGTAGAACATTAGTAGAATGCATGGATCTCCACCCCAATCAGTATGGGAAAGAGACTTTATCAGGTTGAGCCGTTTGAGGGAAGACAGATAGAGATGGTTGATGTGATTATGGAACGAAAGGCGACTGTCTAGAAAAATACCTAAATAAGCTATCTCGATGTACGTTGAAGAGGGAAATCAAAATTGAATGTGCCAATGAATGTTACTTGATAAGGTTTAGTGAACAAGAAACATGATGGAGTGTTAGATATATTATTATTATTATTATTATTATTAGTGTTATTATCTTTATTAACATTATTATCATTATTGTCATTATTTTTATTATTGTTATTATTATACTATTTAACCGGAAAAATATTTTGATAGCTAAAATTTGAAAACTGCGTCACCTTAAGGTATTTCGGACGATAACTTCTAAGAAGAGATTAAGTTGGATAACGTATTCTGATGATACGAAAACGGACCAGCGACAGTTAATAAAAGTTCTCCATCAAATTGGACATGCCGAAGTAGCAGCCGTGTGACGTTCGAATCCGTAATGATAAATCTGTAACCGTAAATCTGAATTAGAAATTTAAAAAGAGAAGATGGTATCAGACGTGACCGAAATCTTTTGAAAGTTCAAGACGATAAAAAGCTCAGCAGTCATCATCACGATCCGTATATATGAAAAATGATACGTATGAAAATATAAAATACTTTTTAACCGACCTTCGAGTTTAAAGCTCATTTATCTTGTCTAAACTTGTACGCTGTTCATTGTTGTTGAAATATATACTAACTGTTGTCTAGAGCAATTTTCTTTCATTACACGCTAGCAATATGGAAAACTATCTTACTTAAGTAACGATTCTTCCGTGGACATGATTAATTGTTCTTCAGTCTTCCATAATACCTTTACTACAAACATCCTTTCAGGTTACTTCCGTTCTTTGAAAACTTTCATTCCATTCGCTTAAAAACCCTTTTTTTTTTCTCCTTCCCCGGCAGGCTAAGTTGTTTTTATACTCCGAAGATTAATTTTTACATTTATCGTTCATACACATATACACGTGTGTCATACAAATTATTTTTTTTCACTGATTGACAGTTCACTTCAAACCTAATTGTTAAACGTTTAAAACACACACTCATCGCTTAAAACGCTGCCCACATTTCTCAACTTAAATGTTTCAACAATTTGGTGGGAAAAATTAAACGTAATTCTAAATTTTTCTGCAGCGCAAAGCAAATTGGAAAAAACATTAACCACCACTCCCCACAAAAACCTAGAGTTTTAATTCGGCCTTTAATGTTCAACATACACGAAAAGAAATTGTCGCCAATTCCGGTTTTGATCAGTCGAGTACCATACTCTAATTATCGCTTCAGAAGGAAACACGAATCGCAGCGCATTTGTAAAGTTTTTAAAAAATTCCCATCATCGAATAAATGAAAAAGAACAAATAAAACGGTAACGTAATAATCGGCGCATAAGTCGGCTGTATACGAAAAATAATCGCTGAAAGTCAAAACGTACTGACACATTGGGTTAACACGGATACGGATTGAGAAACGGACAGACATAGATTTTGCATCTGCAGTCATCGGACGTTCATTTTCTCGCATTACCTATATAGTGCACAGCAGAAATTTAATTGAAGCGGTCTAATTAGGCTAAATAAATAAAATATCTTTGTAATTAGTACGTACTTTGAAGTCATCGAGATAACTGCTCGAGTTCACTAATTCTGTTTAACTTCGTTTTAGCTAAAAGGGGTGTAATTATTCCGATTCAATAATAAAACATTTTTAGAAAAAATGTAAACAAAATGTTGTTGCGAATGAATAAATTACTCGAAAATCGTAGAGATAGTTTAAAGATAAAACCGTTTCGTGGAAAGCAACGGCGAGAATTTCAAACGTAATAAATAAGTAGTGTATATGTAATATTAAATATGATTTACATTTTGAACATCAACCGTTAGAACGATTAAATTACTTCAACAAAATTCAGAATAATTAATTAATAATAAGCGCAGTAGTTTCTTTGAAGCGACCGAAAGCACAAAAACTCTTTTTAGTCTGAAATTAGTATAAAAGGAAACACATGGAAACAGAAAATTTTGTTATTTATAAAAATATATTTAAATACCGACATATTCCGGAGTCCCAAACACTCCGTAATCATGGTAAAATGATTAAAAACAACAATGAAAATAAACGAATAACAAACATTAAAACGATTACAATACACCGACTTAGAAAGGCGTGTTATATTAAAAAATGTTTAATTGTTAATTTTAAATAGCGGATTATTATTGGTCAAATTTAAATTATTATTAACCGAAAAAATTCTCGAATTTATCAATGTAATTCTGCGTAATTTATTACATTTTTTTTCGGTTATATACATATATTTTAAAATTTCTAAATTAGCGTGTCAGTATGTAATGTTAATCTATGTTTATTTATTAATATGATTGTCATCCATATACTATTGTGCTATAATTTGATTGAAATCAATAAAACAGAGTAAACACTACGGATTTATTATTGTTGTTTTAATTTTAATTGCTTATACACACCATGAAGATGGATTGTAACATAGTCGGTGTTTTTATATTTTTATATTTATATTTTAAATTATATGTTTATTTATAATAATACGCTTAGTCACAAAGGACTTTTGTATATGTTAATGTCTAATTGCGGCAATATACTTGTTACAACGTATATGAAAAGTTTAGCGCATCTGCCCCGTATATATTTTATTACATACGCTACGTTTAATTTTATATATACCAGATCTATTACATTTGTTCGTTATTGTTAATTTATTAGTATTAATTAAATTATGTATATAAATTACGGCCCTGCGGGGCACAGGTTGTTGTAACCTAGAGTCAACTTCTCTAGTAAGTAGTCATTCGACCGTCGTCATATGGTGCTAGTCCCACTGACGGAGAAACGAAGCAACAACCGCGTGAGTTCTGTACGTCCACGTCGTGCAGAGTGGTAATTTTCTACTTCACAGGCTTAGCGTAGATTAGAAAAGCTAAACCAGAACTCACAAAACACATCGCTGATAGGAAAACGGAGGAGAGTTCACTTTCCGAAGGTGTTCCTTCTAATAAATACCGTTAAGCCCTTTACTGCATTAACAACAGCAGACTATCAGCAACTCGCTCGTGACAAAGTGCCCCGGTCGGATTGAGACAGATCAATCTAGAGCGAGCAGGCGACTACCCGGCGCCTTAAAACCGATTCCGTTAAACCCTAACAGAAAATTATGGCGGAAGTCAATGGGAAACCACCGTCATTAACATTCCTAGAAACACACCATGAATACAAATATGGCAAGGAACCGCGAAATATAGAAATGATGTGAGCAATCCCCAGGATTGGGGCTGCTACTTGATGATGATGATGATGATGATGATATAAATTACGAGTAGTTTTTGTTGTATGCGATACTTAAAAAGTGTTATTCGAAAGTACTATCATGTAAGACTGTTACCGGATTGGTGTATGTAAATGTAGTCTAGATTTATTTATTATTGTCAAAACGGGTTTCATTTTCTCTTCTTAACGATACAGTTACATATTTGCTGTATGATTTGTCTCAATTAAATTCCTTATTATAGTTATCGTCAAAAACCTAATAGAGATTGCTCTAGTGTAACAGCTTATCGCCCAATCTCGTTGCTGAACTCCTGCGGTAAAGTTTATGAAAAAATTATTAATTAATTCCTGGTCAAAGAAATGTCAGAAAAAAAAAATCCTAAATGAAAATCAATACGGCTTCAGAACAGCACACTCAGCTGAAGGAGCGGTATACAAACTAATATCTCTCACAAGAAGCATCATTTCTGAGGGGCATTCAGCATTAATCATCTCATTTGACATACGAGGAGCATTTGATAATTGCAAGTGGTCCTCAATAATAAAAATTTTAAAAGACAAAAAAATAAATTCATCCTTAATCAATATCATTATTAATTACTTCCACAGCAGGTACGCTCGTCTCCAAATTAATAATGTTTTTGCTAAAAAAAAAATTACTTGTGGAGTCCCCCAAGGCTCTGTACTGGGGCCCACCCTATGGAATTTACTATACTCTAGCGTACATAACGATGTGGATCAATATTGTGAGGTATTAAATGCAAACTCTACTCTCATCTCCTATGCTGATGATTTATGTATAGTGTTTAAAATTACAAAATTCACCAATCTAAAAAAAATCGAAAGAGTTTGTAAAATGTTAGAAAATAAAATAACGGACTTTGGACTTTCTTTTGCAACAGAAAAATGCAATGCTATGATACTTGGTAATCTTAAAATAGAAAACGAAATTAGAGGATTAAATCTCATTTCAGATCAACCTATACAGCTGGTAGACAAAATGAAATATCTTGGAATTTTAATCGATCACAAGCTTAGTTTCTCTCACCACCTAAAGGCAATAAACTTAAAATGTAACAATTTATATCATCAATTACGTAAAATCTTACCTAACACTAACGGACTCGCCCACAAACAGAAAATCATCCTATATAAAGGACTAATACAACCCATCTATGCCTACGGTTCAAGTGTATACACCAATAAGAAAATACTAAAAACAGTCAAAGCACAACAAAGAAAATTTATCTTAAACATATCTTCCCTATACAAAACTTCCCCCTCATCAGCGGCCTGTGTCATAGCAAACATTATTCCTTTAGACCTATTCATTACTGGACAGGCAATAATTACTGAGTACAGAATCACCCGAAACTTAAATTTAGTCAGTAATCTAAAACTCCTAAACAACGACAGTATTTTAAATGCTTTGGGACCTTCACCGAGCATTAAAATACTAAAAAAACAAATATCAATCGAAATAATAAACACATGGCAAACCCAGTGGAACCAAGATCATACTGGCCGCAAAACATACACATTTTTCCCAAATATTCAAGATAAGATTCGTCTCAAAAACTTAAATATAACTTTCTTTAACTCCCAGGTAATCACAGGACATGGCAACTTTGGGGAATACCTTCATCGCTTTAAGCTAATAGAGTCGCCAATCTGTCAGTACTGTGACACGAATACAATAGACAATATTCTTCACCTGATTCATTCATGCAAAGCTTTCCAGAACATAAGGGAATCTTACCAAATCAATAAAAGTACAACACTAAAAATAAACAAAAAAAACGCTCATTCTCTTCTTGCCTACTTCCATGACGTCATGAAAAAAAAACTTACCCTAAAACCTCTGATCAACCATACTAACTAAAATAATATCTTTATTCCTAATACTTCTTTGTAATATCAATACTAAAATATTTAAGTAAGCTCTGCATTGGTGACTAAGCTTTGGCATCATCATTGCAATTGTAAAAATACATTTAATGTAGTAATTACTCGTGTACTTTATATATCTATGCATGCATATAATTAGTTTTAAAACATTTTTAAAAAACGTGTAACACTGTAAAAAAAAAAAAAAAAAAAATTTTTTTTTCTCCTTTCTTTTTTCTATTTAGTATACGACACGCCATTATGTACCCTTATTATTAAATATACTTGCCCCATCAGTATAATCTGAACTTGGGGACCAAAAAAAAAAAGTTATCGTTAAGTGCAGTATGTTTTATTATATTAAGTTCTGTTATTTTTTGTCTTTGTTATTTAACGGGGAGAGACGATATAAATACGCATAAATGATTTGTGTTTATGCGCCTCTATCTTTCGCGAAACCAGCACAATCTGCATAGCTGAAAAAAATGATGTGCAGTGAAGTAAGATCCATATGTCCTTTTGATAAGGTATCACGGATTATGTAAAATTAAGCTTTTCATAACATACAGGGAATAGGATGATAGTAGAAGATCAGTTTCGTTCCCTGAGCCATCTGTTTTTCTCCCAGATCACTTTTTTTGGAATAAGAAAAATTTAATTTCAAAGTAGCACCGTACATTAGAGTGTAATATTTAACCGAATGTTTATAACGTTTTCGGTGAGAAAAAGAAACTAATGGAACATCTTAGTTAAATGCATTGTTCCCAATCATGTAATAGGACCAAATGGAATAATAAAAGATTTAGCGGTTTATTCTGACAGTAGACGCTCGTTTGTCGCATTAATCGAATGGGGATAATAATGTGCATTTCAATTAACTAAAACGGTAATAACTTTAAGAATATATACATACGGAATATTTTTAAAAATATCAGATTTCTTAACAGCGCCCTTTCATTTAGAATAATGTTTAATTGTTTGCGATGCATACATGTCAAAATCACTTGAGAGAGTAAAATATTATGGGTCACCCTATAAGATAGTAGCAGTTTAATTTGATGTCTTCATTGGTAGTCTTCATTAACTGTAGCAGTAATTTTAAAATGTTGCCTACAAAAAGAAAAAAGTGACTTAATTACCGAATATATATATATATTTACTATTTCTACGAAAACCGTAACAATTACACAATAAATAATTCCGCGCTGTAGGTTCAGTTTTCTGAGACTCTAGCAACTGGAATTGTAAAAAGAAAAAAGAAAGGAAAAAGGAAAAAGAAGTTATTTCATTTTTATTAGGCAAAAAGTTTTAATACAAAATGAAGATAGGGGTAACTTTATATCAAACCAGATGCTTACGTTAAAGTTAAAAAAAAATTAGTTTATAAATCACCAAAGAGTAGGCATTCATGCGTGATTTTAAGTAACAATTACGCTAACGTTATCACTGCTACTTTTTTCTTTTTTTTTAATTAAATTATTCAGTGTCGCAACATTTCACGACACTTTCTTCAATTTTTCCGTATTCTGACGTAACATTTTTATCTACCTCACCTCGCGTGCATATTTTTATTGCATACCAGTCGCGTTATTACCGAGCATTTAACTCTTTGCCGAAGTATTTTTTTTTTTTTTTAAGAAAGTGGTCTTGATAAATGAAATACCGCCTCTGCCTTAGTTTTTTGTTAATGTTAATTTCAATGCGTTTTTCAAGTGTCCAGTTTACGTTAATTTAAAAAAATATTTTTTTAATTAATTGAAAGCAACCGTATTAACTATGAACCTTACTGCGTAGAGTGCTTTCGAGATATTATATCCAATCCTTCTTTCCCTCGCTTCTTCTTCAGAAGTCACTGACCTTTCTTTTTTTTTGCAAAATTTAGAAAACGTAATTAAATCAATCAGATTTTTTTTTTACCTTTATTTGGCGAATAGTGAAAGAGAAAATGTCCGGTAGGGAAGTTAAGACGGGAAAACCGTATAGTGGTCCGAGAAAGAAAAAAAAAATGAAGTTGCAAAAAATAAAAGCAGCGTCAGTTTCCAATGTTTTTTAAGCTACAACAAAAAATCAAAAGAGCACAGTTAAGATGGTGAAAAATGTCCTCAAAACCAATCGTTATAAAAACTATACCGTCGTGTCAGGCATCAAAAAATACTATTATTCTGAAAGTTTCAACTCACTAAACTTTAAGGGACACCCCTTAGGAGCTAAATGTAAAATCAGGTTTTTTGATGATATCTCGAGAACCGGTTGGCCGATATTCTTCAAGTTGGATTCAAATTGAAGGTATTTCAATGTCCTACAATTGAAAAGGATTTTCAGACTCATTTATCAACAAAACTTAATCTAAAGGTCCATTTGAAAATTTCAAACCGCTATAAAAATATATCTAAAATAAACACCTCGCTAGAAAAATCATGTATTTTATGCTAAACTGCCCTCGTGAATTTTTTCAGATTTTTTAAAGGGATGGACGTATCTTAAAAAAAAAAAATGAAAACTGTTCTTTTTGCATATCGACCGTATTTAGCTCCTATGAGCTGATAAAAAAATCTTTTTTGACCTTGTCTAATGCCGTTTTGAAGATACCGGTGTATTAGAAGCGGAAAATGTTGGATGGCAATTGAGCAAGACTGAAAACAACAAAAGCTGTCCTGTTATTCCGAAGGAGAACAATAATCTATTTTATATATTGCGAAAACTGGCTTTTGTTCGGCAATAATAATTAAGCGATGAAAACTACGGAAATTACGATGAAAATTACGGGCGCCAGTGATACTGACGGTGTATCAACCGGAATAGCTACGCCTAGCAAATCATCAACCTTTCAAAAAAAAAAAAAAAAAAAAAGCGATAAAAAAATAGAATAACAATTTTGCGAGAAGAAGGAATTATTCGGTAATTATGAAATAAAAATAAAAAAAAATTTGCGATCCCGCTGAAAAACGGCGGTAATATCTCCGTACCGGAGATGTCACGACGGCCTGCCCACGTGTCCAATAAGAAATTTTCTGACTATAAAACGCGTACATTTCGAGAACAAACTACACAAAAAACGGGAAAAATTGGCATAGCGAACTCGTAAATTCGACGACAACTAGAAAAAAAAACGACAACGAATAAAAAGAAATTTGACTAACTTACACTGAAATTTCAGAAACGAAATCGAAAACGTTCGGCATGACGCATAGAGTTCAGCCACAACGGTAACGCAACACATCTAGACAATAAGCTGTCACGCTGGGCGAGGACGATTAAAACGGTAATAAAACGTGCCTAGCATAATATGTATCGTGACAACGTTAACGAAGGGTCAGCAGACGTTTTTACAAGAATGCCCAGGCGACCGCACAAATTACCCTGCCTGATTTCCCGGGATTTTTCTATAATTTTCCCTCGACTCAATGTTGCTCGGCATACATTACAGAGGCATTTTCCCAGCCAGCATACGCTACTATCTACGCTTTTCGACCACTCACACCACGAAATAAATCCTGTACCTCGGCGCAGCCGTATATGTACCGTTGTGCATGGGATTTTACGGGTTCAGCCGAATAAGTATCCTACACAATGCAATGCAGCGATGCAAAAACCGACGTCCGAGAAACCGAGAAGAAATGATTTTATCGGGGAATTATTTTCTAGCTCGAACATTGTTATCAATTGCATAAGAAATACCCAATCCGTCTCAACATATATATATATATATTTTTTGAGGGAGGGCGGAGCTCGTCAACCAAGGACCCTTACTCAGAAACAATTAGAAGGGGAAATGAATCAGTTATTTTTTGATGCGGTCAAATCTTGTTAGTAGGAAGGAACAAACAATGAAAACGATTTCTGAAGAAGCAAAAGACAAGATATAGGAGGCGTAATACGGAGGTGAAATACCAATTCGCATTAAATTAGAATAGAAAGCAGAATGCTTATAATACAAAGAGATGAACACTTAATAAACACGTGATCAGCATCGCAAACATGATCTTCGGAAAACGGAGGAAGATAATAGATTATGACATATGAACGCAGCCGAATAATGGAGACAACAACGGAACGACGAAGTGAAGGAAACAGAAAGAACCGCGGGTTGGCAGGAAGACTAGGTTGAAGAGACAGATAGAAGGAAGAATAGTTAGAAAAAGAGGAAACGTACATATCCGACCGAAACCTAAGGTAAAAACTTTTGCACAGCGAAAAGTGATTAGAGGATGGGATTTTTCTTAAGAAAAGAAACGGGCAGAACTAACAACCTGGCTACCAAAGAATCCGCCGCTTCATTATCAAAAATTCCCGAATGACTGAGAAATCATAGCAAATCAATTTGAATTGAATGGAGGGAAGAAAGAACGTGGATAAGTGAGCGCATACGGATAATAATAAAATCACAAGAATGATCAAGTAGGGGGGAATGATTATGAAATCAGATATAGCTCAGAATTTAGAGGAAAGGTGATTAGATGGAATGAAAATAATAAAACGTAGGATAGTCATTAATTCTTTTATATATATATATATATATATATATATATATATGGAACGGAAAGGAGGCAGATGAAAAGATTCTGAAAATTCAGAATCTGAGAGGGTGAAAGAGCCACCGACAACATTCGACCTTTTCGAATAATTATTAAACATGGTGTTACATGACATTTAAATTGAGAATTAATAGTACTGTGGAATTTCTGTCTAATTAGAGCTAGCGGAAGAAATTTTGAGAGCGAACGTCTAGTAAGCATTTTAGGAGGATGGCAGAGTTCAACGACATTGATGATAGAAGAATAAGACATATTGTCAAAGGAAATTGTGTAAGGGCATAGCGAACTAAGCCAAAGAGAGATAAGGGATAAAGTAGAGAGAATTTCCTAGGTGTGAAATAGCAGTTCTTAGAAATGGAAAGGTAAGAATGAATTAGAGGACGTGAGTGGAAGACGTTTAGGGAGAAAACAACAGACCAAATAGGATCTGCGAATAGAAAGGGATGGTGTATTAGATTCTACGAGAACTGTTGGAATTGGAGAGGATTTAAGAGCACCAAGGCATAGATGAAGGCGAGAATTTGGGATTACATCTAATATTTAAATAGTCACGGAGACACAACCGTAGAGAAATGAACGGTAATTAATTTGGAACGGATGATGGGCACTCATTGAGAGAAATAAGGATGTACAGTTCACTATCCCATTTGTTTATAGATACGGCATGTTTAGCCTTTTGAAGAAGAGGAAAGATGTTTGATGTGTTCAGGAGAGTATGAAGAGATATAACAAAAACAATTAACACGAGAAAAAAATATATTGACCAGAGATAGATTGGTAGAAGCAGGATTATAAAATCGTGCAGAGTAAATACGACATAACAAGATTTAGTAGGAGAAAAAGAGAAAGGTGAACTGGGGAAAGGGAATGTTCCAGCAGATTAAGAAACGAATAAAGTGCTTTTCATTTACTGCTACAATATCATGAGATGGGGAAAAGAGTAGGATGTCATCAGCAAAGAATAAAGTAAACGAATTTAGAGGAAGAGAAGCCACACAGTTAGTGTATATTTTTAAATGAAGTACGACTTAAGGAAGGAACCTTCGTGAAGATCTCGAAAAACCGTTTTTCAAGTTTGATAAGATGGAAATGCGCAAAATGTTTAATCTCTCTGTCGTCTACACCGATGTCTTTCCAAAAAATGCCGTCTTTGAAAACAAACCCGTTACTAAACAATTCAGCCAGGTGAGTTCTATAAAAGACTGCACCTTATACCAGTAGGAACTTTTTACCTTTTTAAAAAAGAAAAAATAAATAAATAAATATCAAACGAAACTGACCAGAGTAAAGTATTTCCGCTTAACACGTTCGCTTCTTCTAAAATGTCGTAAAAAAAAAAATTGATGTTAAAGGTTTAATTAAATACGAAGCCAATTCTTCCGAAACGAAAACAGCCTTCGGAAAAGCTGGTAAGAAAAGAAAGTAATGCAAGTGTAGCGGTGTTTTTGAGCAGAAAGATAATTACCAGATGGTAAAATTTACGTGTTAAAAATTTCCCTCAAAGCGCAAAGGAGAAAAATGGACGTCGTGCAGCGACTATGTTCGATAGGTGTTCACCGCCGTCGGTGCGAATTAAAAATTGTCTTCGCCATTACCGCCATAATTAAATTTTTAATTTGTTTTTTTTTTTTGTTATTTACCTTTTACCGGTTTTTTAAAATTAAAGTAGTAAAATTTAAATTATCGTCTTCTTGTTTCGAAGTAAAATAGCATCAGCGAAAAGACGAAATTAGAAACATTTTTAGAAGAAAAAAAGCGGGAGAAAATCGTTATTTTTTCTTAGATTTCTTATAAAATAAATTGAAGTAAAATTTCACGGAAACTTAAGCGAAAAATTGCATTGTTTACTTTCTAAAGTAAACAGTTTTTGAAAGTATAGCGGAGTCCGGAGAACCGAAAGTTGTTACGTCGGGAAAAAAAACAATTATACATTTACGGAAACAAATTTTGTGGAAGGTAGTTGCGCGCATGTAAAAAGTGGGCCATTCTGGTCTCTGTTTTCGATAATACTCATCTTCCACCTCTTCAAAGACAGTATGATTTCAGTTGGCGTTCCTGTTAAACTTTCTAATAATTATACTTTTTCAGAGCCTTTCTCCCTGTCCGTTTCTAAATGTGCATTCCGCGGGCTTCCTCCACAATAATCGTGTTGAAGTCCTACTCTTTTTTAATATCCATTCGCCTTCCCTAACTTCCTTGTTCGTCTTGGTTTTTTTGGCGGACGATATCCTCGCTTATTCCTCTTCAGTTTGCATTATCCCCGGTGAACATGCTTGACTTCGTCTCTATCCAACATCCGTCTGGCCATCTCTTCCTCCCAAATTCCATTAGTCACAGGTCCTCGAGCATATTTCTTATTTATACACTTCCCATCTCGAAACAACTAATTCATTAAAAGCTCTTTCCCCGCATAACTGGCAACCCCAATGTTCTCCTCATTCGGTACAAATCTATTATTCGCTCGAAGCTTAACTATATTATTATTCCTTCATTTACGGCGACGCTTCCAAATATATTTTCAAACAGACTCCAGAATCCGTGTCTCTTTATCTTTGCCTTGGTGGTTCGAAATTGGTTCCAATTTCTGCAATACTTTCAGAAGCTAGCATACATCCTTTATCCTTCCTCGCAGATCGCTTCCTCACAAAACGCGTATTCCTGTCACCTCTTCTAAATTAGTTTCTTTTCCTGAAGATTCCTATTTGTCTTCATGTGTCTCGACGCCTTTCTTTTTTTTGTTCGCCATTCATATTTTTATACCGCATTTCTTTATATTCAGTTTTTCAGACCGTTTACATCCGACTAATTTTTATTTTTCCTTCCGTCTCACGCTAAATTTTCACCTCTAATAAGCAAATTTAGCGAAGCTTTAAGGTCCTTAATTCATTTTTCTTCTATCCTTTTTACGGATAGGGTTCCAGAAGCGACGGAAGCGCCAGAGCTTTCTCCTTCCCTTCCATACTATAAACATTTATATAAACTTCCTTCGTTCCATTTTTACTGCAGAATCGGAAGCAATACTCCATGCTATTCTTTTCATTGCACGTTCTTAATAAGTGCCTCATCTGCTCTGATTCTAAGAGTGTCTTACAAACTATTTTCCTAACTTACATACAGGTGGCGCTATTACGTTATGAAATACGATATTCGTTTCTCTGCCGCACCCTATATATGCTCATCTATCCATGCTCCTCATGCGACTATATTTTCTATTCGTTCCTTAATTTCCAACCCTTCCCTAGTTCGTTCCACATTCAAATCGATCTTCTTTGGGAATCCTAATCACAGCGGCATCGCCGGCAACAACTTAGCTGACTTTTTTGTTCGCTCTGCTTTCTCTAACGGTAAATTTATCAATAAATTTCCGGCCCACAATATTCTGTTTCCATCTAAGCAAACATACTTTAAATCGTGGACACCTATCTGACCTCCTTTTCTGATCATTCCTTGTACAAACTAATACAGCCTCTTCTCTCATCTCGGCTTTGGTTTGTTGATTATTTTTGTCTCAACGTCTTCGTTTTAATCACAGAGTTGTCTTCCTTCCGTTTGGATTGTGCATTGTTTCTCCAATCACCATTGCATTTGTGATACGGATCATATTTTTTTTTTGAATGTTCTCTTCTTTTGTATGAGTGTCATCTTCTCTACACTAAGTTCTTACGTCTAAAACGTCTAAACTTCCTACCCCTCGTGGAATTAAGCTTTTTATAATATACCTTAAAGGTAATCTAATGCGGCTACCTGCTTTTTCTTTGATTCAGACCACTCCTCTGGTGTAATAAATTAGGCCTATATAAAATCACCGAGATAGCGATTACATATATGTATACATAGAGCATCTTAAAAAAGTAAGTTTCCCTGCACTGTCGCTTGAACAAAAATAAAGATCACGGCGCTATAATGAAATGAAGAACGGTGTATTTTTGATTTTTTTTTTCATTTTTCCGCCTATTCGCCGCATAAATGTAAGCATTTATTATAACGTGAGACGATTTTACCTGAACCGACACAAAAACTTCCGGAGATCTGTTGCCGAATAAAACTTTTAAATGTTGCTTTCCCTTCGTCTTCTGAATAAAAGCGTTGTCGGCTAATTATTTCTTTAGTTCAGGGAAAGGCAAAAATCAGTTGATGCAACATCTTGCGGCTTCGGACTAAGTTGGAACAGACGAGAACTCATACAGATTCTTTCGTGCTCTTCTAAACGAAGACGTAGTCCCCGACTACTGGAAAGTTCATGAAACCCGGAAAGTCGACCTGGCACGGCTGCAATCTGCTCACTGTAAGCCCCGAAACAATTGCGAAATCGTAATAAGTCTATGCTCCCTACCACGGGAGTTTTGTCGGTCGTCGAATGTTTTCAAATGCTAACATTAACTCAGCCGCTGCCGCGTAGCATGCACATCAGCTTTCTCTTCTTCGATGAAAGTTTTGCGCCACCGCCTTACCGTTTGTATCGGCAAAACTTCCTCTCCACGCACTTTACATAATTCCGCCCGAATATCATCTCCGTTGTAACTTTACTTAAAGCGAATAAAAACCGGAATATATATATATTATATATGTGTATATACAATGAAAGGAAGAAACATAACGGAATAGAATAATTCAAACAATAATAATTTAAAAGATGAGCTTGAAGTAGTTGAAATAAGGCTATAAAAGTTATTTCTTCCAATAATTATCAAATAAACACGGTAGTATATTTAATGCAACTCGCGAATGCCCGAGTACAATAAAAATAGCCCGTACCCTTCTACAGGTCGCAATAGAGATTCGAACACGAACGTTTAAAACCAGGAACAGTTAACAGAAAAGTAAATAGTATGATCGCGATATTTTAAGAAAAATCGGCTATATAACATATTTCTCTTAATTTACAGGTAGGCAGAGATGTTAATTTTGGATTTAAAAGAAAAATTATGGGCAGACGAAATATTTCCGGAACGTACGAATAAAATAGCTCACTTTCATCGGCTCCCGGAAAATATGTTGAACTTGATTCACTGCTGCGCGTGCAGTTCGTTGCGTGAAAAATTAATTGCACTCTAGTAACAGAATGTAAATTGATACCGGTTTTTCGGCAAATGCTTCGTAGGGGTCATGAATTCATCGTCAATAAAGATAAGCGTGCATGGTCACTGAAGAGCGCAAGTATGAAACCTGATTAGTCGGTTAGATGGTTTAATAATTTTAGAATTTTTGTTGGCGTTGTTTGAAAGTGGGTCTTTGAAGTTTAGTGAGGAAGATCAGCTAGGATGTGTTCACTCATAATTGAACACCGTTAATTGTACGTTTCCTCCTTCTCTAAAAATTGTTCTTTTTATCTGTCTGTTCAACCTAGTCTTCCCGCCAATCCGTAGTTCTCTCTGTTTCCTTCACTTCATCGTTCTGTTTTCGTCTCTCCGTCTGTTACCTTCCTCACGTTTTCGTTTTTCGTTGGTTGCCTCTCCATCTTGTCCTCTCCACTGAAACGAAGAGCATATTTGCGATGCTGATCATGTGTTTATTATGTATTCATCTCTTTCTGCCGAGTGCTTTGCTTTCTATTCCATTTTATTGATACTTGGTCTTCCTACTCCATATTGCGCCTCTTTATGTCCTATTTTTTCCCTCTCCACAAATTGTTCCCATTATTTGTTCTTTTCTTCTAACAATATCTGACCGTATTAAGATATAATTAATTCCTTCCTATTCTAATTGTTTCTGGGTAGAGGTCTCCGGTTGACAGGCCAAAAAAAAAAAAACACCATTAATTCTGCGAAAGAAGATAGCGGTCTCGATGAGTTAATTTTTTGTGTGACAGAATGTAAAATACTATTGGGATGATCATGTAATAGGCGGAAAGTTGAAATGATATTTTAAAAATAAAAAAATCCTCGTAAGTAATACCCCCCCCCCCCACCACATATATATTTATTTTTTTGAATTTTATTTTAAACTACATCGATTATTACGGCATATGGCAATTACTAAAAGTTAAATGACTGGAACGATATGATTTGTTTTAATATATGCCAAGTTTTGGACGATCGTTGCAGAAGCATTGGCGAGGATCTTTTGTCGAGGAAAATTTAGGTTAAAGAACAAGTGCGATGTTGCAAATTTAGTACAAGTTAAAAGTACATGGTGAACTTAACATGGGGCTGGGAACAGAAAGGGCAGGTTGTGAAAGGCGAATTAAAATCATCCGAAGGCAATACATCACCGTTATAAAAATTTTAACATTCATATTTTCGTTAAAATATAACGGGATAAGTTTTTTTAAACATTTTCAATTTTATTTTTGCTTATTAAATAAATATACCTTTATTTTCCGTAATCGTCTGATTAATTCCCGATAAATAGAATTTAGAATAGTTAATTTGCGTTTTAACGAGATACGAATGAACAAAACAATGAATGTATTCGGAACTAAAGTTATTGAAATTATACTCTCGAATTTATACGCAATTTTTAAAATTTTGATAACGACATCAGTTTTAAAAAACCTATCCAAGGAAAAGTTGCCTAAATTCACATTATCTCAAAACGAAAGAGATAAACGCCGTTTAAATTTTAATATGCTTTATGTGAAATTTTTATAATTAAATGAAAAAATAAAATTAGTCTATTTCTCCTTGAAAGTAATATTTTCCTGAAAAAGAGAACTGTCAGTTCTTAGAAGGTTCAGTGAAAATAGCGAGCCCGAAAATTATTATCAAATTAAAATTGGGCCGGTTTCAAAAAATTTAATCTGCCTAAAAGCATTCAAGCAGAAATGAAATTTTTCATATAACCGAAAAATAATACAAAATATTTTTTACTTATTAATCTAAAAATGCGCGAAAAAAAAATCCAAAAAATTGAACAAAAATTGTGCAATAATACTAAAAAAACATAATGAACGCAAAAGGGAGAGAATAGAAAAATATTGAAAAGAACCGTAGAATAAAAATAAAATATACCAAGAGCTGCAAGATAAAGAACGGACAAAAAATTCAATAGTCTGTTCTGTAGAATTTTTTTTTTTTTCAGTACATTTCTAACCAATGCTAAAATTATTGTATATGTATGCTTTAGAGGATGTGTTTTATTGTACCCATAATTACCTAATGTTAATAATTTACTAACCCAATGTTGCCATATTAAACATGTTTTTCTGAACTGAGAATGGTATAATTAGCTTAAATTGGATTATGTACTAAGCTTAAGTATATAATACGATGTATATTTTACATATGGCTGAAGCAGCTATTACGTTTATGTGAATTAAAAGATTCATTGATGATAACCTATAAATGTCAACGTTGGTCCCTCCAACATCTCCCGCTAAAACTGCCTGCACAGTACAAAAACTAATCCCGTTCATGGTACTTGAGTTCGAATCCAGCTATCAGTTTTCAAAATCTGACCCGAATTACAGTCCAGGAGCCCAAAATTCAACCCAGGCCGAAGACGCTTGTGTCCTCAGTTCTGAAAATCCGGTGGAAGTTTTAAAAATCTAACCCGAATTACAGTCAGAAAGCTTTAAATTCACCTCAGACTAAAGCTCTTAACGATGTACCCAATCAACAACGAAGCCTTATTACCTCTTAGACCGATATCGTCTTAACTGAAAATGTACATCCAAAACCTGAAACTAATTTTAAGCTTCTCCGCACATACTACCCCTTTTACCAATCGTACACAATATTTTCGATTTTTCCAAACCTAAGTTTTGTAGAATTAGCCTAAGTATATTTTACCATTTCCAAAAATTTATCTCTGCCCAGCCTAAATTTCCGATCGTTTAAAATTTTTATTAGCTTTTTTTTTTTTTTTGTTTTTTACAAATCCGCCGAAACCCTCGACCACTGCGGAAGCGTAAAATGCTCCCATCGAAAACGATCACTTTAATTACTTATATATTTAACACGATTCTAAGAATTCGATATTACCCTGAAACTTGGAAAAGATCAATAATTTTGGTGATCTTAAAACCGGGAAAAAATCCAATATATCCTTCATCGTATAGGCCGATCAGCCTCTTAAGTATGCTTTCTAAAATATTCGAAATGCTAATATACGATAGAATACTTTCGATAATAACAGAAAATAGGATTATTCCAAATCATCAGTTCGGTTTCCGCGGAAGACACTCAACTGTTCACCAGGTACATAGGATAACAGACAAAATAGCAGCTACATTAGAAAAAGGAGAATACTGTAACGCCATTTTCCTGGATATTGAACAGGCCTTCGATCGCGTTTGGCATCAAGGATTACTATATAAACTAAAACTAATTTTACCAAATAACTTATATGCAGTTATGGTATCATATTTGACAAACAGAAGTTTCAACGTCAAGATAAACTCATGATTATCTTTGTCAAATAACATAAAGGCATCAGTGCCACAAGGTAGTGTACTTGGCCCGCTCCTGTATTCCATCTACACAGCGGATGTGCCAGTACTAAGGACGACAGTAATCGCTACCTTTGCGGATGATATCTGTATTCTTGCTCGGCACAAAAACCCAGTGTACGCATCCTTGTTGACGCAGGAGCATTTAACCGTTATCCAGCAGTGGGCGCTTAAGTGGAAGATTAAACTAAACCACCAAAAAACCAGACAAGTAACTTTCACTCTAAATAATCAAAACTGTCCCCCTAATACAATAAATAATCAGCGCGTAATTCAACAAAATCATATTAAATACCTAGGTATGATATTAGATCGAAGACTTACATGGAGAAGCCATATATCGTTCATCCGGCAAAAAATGGCTTCAAGAACTAAGACTCTCAACAGCATAATAGGCAAAAAATTAACAATTAATTTGAAATGCAAGAGGCTAGTTTATCTTTCAGTCATAGCGCCAGTCTGGAGATACGGATTAGAAGTATATGGAGCCACTGCGAAGAGTAACCTAAATAGGGTTCAACAGTTCCAATCGAAAACGTTGAGGCAATTGGTAGACGCACCGTACTATGTATCGAATCACACTCTACATACAGACTTAGATGTTCCATACGTAAACGATTTATACTTAAAACAATACAAACACTTTTACGAGGCTCTTCAACTCAATCAAAATCCAGAGGTATCGAACATCAGTCGCTGGGATCAGCCAAGGAGGCTCAAAAGAACATGGGCCGATGACGCCCTAGGTGTCAGATGCGATAAATAACGTCATCGTTAATACCTCAGCCGTCGAACGAACAAAATCCAGCGCTATAGTAAACAGTATTAGATATCAGAAGCAGAAGATAACTCCGCCACCAACATCTCGGACGTGAAAGGAATGAACTCCAAATTATAGTAATCAGTTTTTCCGATCGACTAATGCTTATGCTGTCGCTGGGTAACTGAGCATGAAAAAAAATAAATAAATAAAAAAAATAAAATAATAGCCTCGTCAATTATGGTCTTAGGACCGGTGTGATGTAAAAAAAAAAAAAAACCTTATTTTTGTTTACATTTGTGAAATAAAATATTTTAAAGAAAGTTAAAAAAAAAAAAAAAAAAACTTCAACAGGAATTGGATAACACCTTTTTACATACAACTCTTTTTTATTAATCTACACTCGTAAGATGTAGCTTCTCGGCGTCGCAAATAGCCTTAGCTGCCGAGCGACATTAAATGAATAAATTATTATTATGAACTCTTTTTAATGTTTCTGACGGTGAAAAAAAATCATCGGGGCAAACTACATTCGGTCCCATAGAGAGTAGTAGTACCTTAAAAAAGATTAACATTTCAGTAAATAAAAACAATTTAGACTATGTTTTTTTGTACAATTCCGGTTGTTTTGGGGTACCTTCTCATATGTATTTATAACATAAAAAAAAATGTTCGATTTTTTTTTGATTTTTTTAGTGCCGTGTGCAGCTGCCGCGGCTATTACGACACTATTACGATGGGAACGCTAAATGACTCAAAACAAACCAGTTGTGTAAAGAAACCGAAGAGTTTTTGCAATATTCAAGTAGGAGTTAGCTAAAGATTATTGCAGGGACACTATGCGGTGATTAGAGCGCTGAAGAGAAAAAGAAGGGCACTCCAGGAGCAGATGTTTTATTGTAGGAGCAAGGGGGGAGGAGGGGCATTCAAAAAGAGGCTTGCAGTTGAGTAAAAGATGATCGTGTGTTAAGGATATATGTCCGATGCGGAGCCTAGTCATGATGACAAAGTGGTTTTTAGGAAGGTCGGAAGGAGGGAAACAGGGGTCAATACCGTGCTTTATCTCCTTCAGAAAGCAAGCTTGTTTGGAGAGCCAATCCTGCTTCTATCGGGATTGCACAACAATTTTTATGGACTTTATTATGTCAGAGGGGGCAGGAGGAGAACAAAGCCAGAGCTGACTTTTTTTTTTTTTTTTTTTTTTTTAATTGGGCTCGTCAACCGAGGACTTTCACCCAGAAACAATTAAGGGAACACGAAAGTTATATAGTGAGGCGATCAGCTATCGCTAATAAGAAGGAAACAACGGAGGGGATAATAAGTGTAGAAGGAAAAGACAGGATATAACGAGCGCAAAAAGGAGCAGGAAGCCCCAGACCAAGCAAGTGGGAATATAGAGCGGAGCGCTCCACCGAAAGAGCAGAGCACTCAAAGAACACGTGATCGGCATCACAAATAACCGCATCATTTGAATGGAGAGGACAACATGGGGAAGAGGTCAACGAGAGGCGAAAGCGTGAGGAAGGTAGCAAGGAATGGTTTAAGCGCAAACGCACAACGGAGACAACAACAGAGCGAGAAATTGAAAGAAACAGAAGGAACCAAGGATTTGAAAGTAGAGCTGACTTAGTGTCAGCTAACAAATTACACACATTTCTTTGAAGTTGGTAAAGTATGATTCCTTAATAAACCGGAACACGCGAGTATGAATTAAGTCCGTGTATTACAAAAACCTGAGTTCTTTTTTTTTTTTTTGTTATACCATCAAATCTCGGTATTACTAATTCATCAGAGTTTATAATGAAGAATCACTTAATTTTTATCCAATATTTCTCTAGCAGAGCGTTTTTTATTCCTTAACTGTGTGTGCTCCGTGACTGCTGTTGTCATCATTAACGTAATCTTGGTCGGAGGAATAGATTGAATTTCATTTATTAATATATTCCTAACGTATGCTCGAAGTTATGGTTTTTATCGCTGTTCAAGAAACAAAAACGGCAAAAAGGAAATGACGTCGAAAAGTAAAATGTTCCTTATGTAAACTTTTCCCTTTTCCTATTTTGAAAATTTGTTCTACATTTCCAGAACGTTAAAAACCAACAATATGCACAACGGATGCGTGAAATTTGAAGGAAACAAGTTTAAAAGTTAAAAGGAAATATAAAATACACAAACGGAACGCATAGTGGTCCTTTCTTGTGGCGGAATAGTATAAGGATACGTTTCTAGGTTGGATAGCAAGTATTTATGTAAATGGGTTAATTTGCTTTAAAGGGCCTGTCTACTCGCATTACTTTAGATAGCATTTATTAACATAATTTTTCGATTTTGACCGGGAAATATAAATTTTAATCTGAATAATTTTGACATTCTCGAACGGTAACAACATCTGTTAATCTCGCTACGTGGCAAACCCGCGCCGTAAAATTGTCTATAATCTCCCCAGAATATAAAATAATGTAGTAATATGTTACGTCTTCCTGGCGAAAAAAAACTTTCCTCCTGTAGAGTGCGCGATAAGGTTCGCGTTTTACCCCTATTCAATCAACCGCAACAAAATGGCGCGTGTGAACGTGCTGATGCAAAATTATTGAAATTTTTTCGGCCGTTTTCGCTAAATTTTTACAACCGACTGACTGGCCTCGTAAATAATAAATAATAATAGCGGGACGCTGCAATTCGCTGGCACTGAGTGCGATTGAGATTTATTACAGTTGAAATTTAAATAGACGACAAATTTCTTACGTTTATTTCGATCAGCTGTTTTAATGCAGCGAACTTTCTAAAGGTAATTCATACGACACACCTTATCAGTCGCTTACAAAATGCCCTAAACGAATAGAGTTCAACTCTGCCTAAACGGCTCGCGGGAACAACAGATAACCGAATAAAGTCAATCTTTGCAGCTAGGCTCGATTTCTGAGGGCACACCTCGTTAAAATTATCTCGGCGGAAGGTTTTTTTTTTGTTTTTTTGAAGTTTAGATGTTAATAAAATGCTAAACAAAAAGCAGAAAAACAAATATAAATGGTACAAACTTTCCGCATAATGGCTACGATCATAAAAAAACCGTGGTAGGTACGAATATGGCTGCGATAAATAATTTTTCCATTATTTTTTATTTTACGATAGCCGTCGCAATAGTCTAGTGCGAGTGCCCCCCCCCCCCCCCCGATTGTAGCATAATGATTCCTGCAAAATTGAAGATATTAATAAAATAAAAAATAATAATAGCGATCGGGGGATTAAATAATGAATTTTTAACTTTGTTACGATCATTTATGCTGGTTGGTTGTTAAAAATCTTCGCCGTTACACTAATAAGAAGGATATTTTAAATAGGAGTGCAAATTTTATAGAATTGTGGCGACATTTGGTTGGACCGAATGAAAATCGGAATAGGGGCGTTTTTAACATGCTGCTGTTACTGCGAAATATTAAGTAACACGTTAATGCTGAATCGAAGTGCTGACGCGACGGTTAAAACTTAACCGGATAATTGAGAAATATGCTTGCGAAATAGAAACCAAAATTTTTGATTTTCTGGTGAAAGAGCGATCGATAAAATTCAAAGTAGTAGGTGATTTAACATGTAAATCCCTTGTCGCTCGAAGTGAAACAGTACTTTATTCTACTCCGGATCATCAGACTTTTATTTTTATTAATTGTACTAGGCGTGTTTACTTTTTATGCCGTTGGCATTGAAAATTACATTAGGCAGAAACACATTTTCCGATAAATTTGAAAAATCTGACCATGTCTTCAATTCTCGAATTGTAAACATTGCTAATGCCCTATAAATTATTTATAGCAGTAACAGCTGTTCCTATGTTTAGCCTAATGGTTTTTAGACAAAAGTTTTGTGCAGAATACACTTGTTTCTGCTCTATTTCTAGGTTTATTAATATACAGGTTCTAGTAATATAAAAAAAACAACTTATTTCTAAGGCTAGTTCATTTGAAAACTAAATTATCTACATGCGGCTTATTTTGAACTGTAAGGTAAAATTACCCTGGCCCCGATCAGTGTTTTTAATTTTAATTCACTATACCGATTCTGGCTTATTTTAAAATAGATCGAAAATGAACTACAAAAAATTTCATCCTTCACCAAGATGACACTAGTCCTTATACCGCTCAACTCACGCAGAAGTTCCTCGAGCAATGCGGTATTGAGGTCCTGTCCCACGCTCCCTACTCGTTGGACTTGGCCCCTTGCGATTTGTTTCCTGTCCTTAAAAGTGGGTTGCGCAGCTAGCGATTTGAAATGAACGAGGAAGCGGTTCAGGCGTGCTCCGCCGTCTTTTGGCGGTGGCCTACAATGGAATACGAAAAACCAAGAATGAGTCCAGTATCTGGTATGGTGGCGGTACTTTGAGAAGGATAGAAACATCGAAAAGAAATGCATAATGTTCGCAGCTGTTTAGATAAAACTTTGATGCAATTTTGTCGTTTTTTTTTGTTTTTTTTTTCGTCAAAAGTTGGTCGGGTACCATCGATATGCCTTACGTGATCGATACGTATGAGCGTGCCGTTTGCGCCACCACGAAATTTTCACCATTTGTATAGAAAAATTTAGGCCTTACGATGACGCGCTTAATTATCTTTTGCGGGGTGCAGTACGGATCATTTTGAACCAACCTATATATTGTGATTTGATGTCGACCTTTTTATTGACTGTAACGATTATTTAAAAAAAAAAAAGAAATCTAACTATTATCTTCTCAAAATCCACACGAACGTGTAATATGATCATTATTGTGAAACGATGTAAACATATAATATTAGCGGTAAATATAATACACTATTGGCAGGCGACTCAATTGGCAATATATCGGGCGGCTTCAAGCTTTGCTTGAACTCCAGTTTTGGTAAAATAATATTCGTCAAATCGATGTGTCCGTATAATATTTGCAGCTATGACTGCAGAATTTTTTCCTACATTGCACCACCAATGATCGTATACATTTATATGAAATACCGAAGAAAATAACATTAACAGACATTTTTAATGAGGTACATTCCTTTGTGCTATTCGAAGTTTTTGTTCTCCTCCACATATGCTTGATAAATGCTTCATTTTTTTTAATCTGTTTTTTAATATTATTAATACCTTTAACAATGTTGCCGAGGACAAATGTTGGTTTCCTATCATGCCGTAATGGATTAGTCTGACTGGTCATTTGTGTAAGGCTTGTTGTATGCTTTAGAGTAGATCTGGAAGGCATGGCGTCCGGCATAACGATATGATAAGCGATACGATAACGATACAGCGATAAAACGATTGCGATGTACCCATTCGATGTACTCTTAGCAGCCACGAAAGTAATTTAATTTATTGCGTTATGTAATCTCATACTTTAAGATGTTATGTTTTTCAGCGTTTTTTTTCTTGTTCAAACGAATAAACGCTATTAATATTAATATAATGTAATTTCTTCAAAAAACAAAGAAAAAAACAGGCACTTAATGTCTACAATGAACTAAACATACGACCAGAAAAATTGAAAATAAAACATAAAAAGAATGTCTAAAATTGTAAACAGAGATAGGAATTTCGAAACATCTGTAACAAGATTTTCCTATTTTAAAAAAAGTTTTTAAACGATCGTATCATCACGTCAAATTTCAACTATCTTAGAGGTTTAATTTATTTTGTATTATAAAAAATTGATTAAAAAACGCCCTGACGGAAAATTAAAGAAAATTTACTCGATATATTTTGTTGAAGTTTAAAATTTATGTTTGGCTATATCGCTTTATATATTATTTACCGATATTAAATAAAGGAACCATACTCAACTTCGTAAGTGTTTGACTAGCCGTTTTAGTAAATGAAATTCCGTAGAAACTCAAAAATAAGGTCTAAAAGGTCCAAAATTAAAATTGAAATTTTATCCTGGCCTAACACGACTTCAATATTATCATTTCTCTCTCCTTTATAATATTATCGGTTTATGTTATATATACCACCACATACATCTATATTCACATTCACACATACTGTACACTTACATACACATATACGAGGGACGTTTAAAAAGTAAGTTTCCCATCCCTGTGAAACAGGTTTCGAATAAACTTGCGGGACTGGGCGTGATCTCATTTTATAGCTACAACATTCAAGTTTAAACTAGTGTCTAGACCGCAATACTGTAGGTTTTTTCGTTTTCGAGTTACGTGAATTAATCGTGAGTAAAATTCTAAAAGTTGCCGCCGACTACGAGGTGCACACTCAATTATTTTTGTTTTTTAAACCACAAAAAAATTGCACCAATTGAAATTCATCGACAAACAGTGGAAGTCTAAATGGCCCTGCGATGAGTGTTCAACATGTTCGTAAATCGTGAATTCCGAGGAGTTAGAACGAATCTAGAGAGGACGAGCAACGGAGCGTCTGTAATCTCAGACGAACTGGTGCGAAAAATTTAAAAAACTCTGCTATCCGATTGCCGAAAAATCATTTCCGATCTTCTTGACCAGTTTCCGAGTATGTCACGAGGAGGTACCACGCAAAAAAGTTGCAGACCGACGAGGAGTTGAACAATTTCACTCTTACCTAGATATAGAATTTGGCTGCAAGTTTCAACGAGGAAGGTATTTATAAGTTAATTTCTCGACTCGACAAATGCTTAAATGTAAAAGGTGAGAATATGTGGGAAAGTAAATAAATGTATGCTGAATTCAATGCCGGTGTCCGTTTTTGTCTAGCTTTATTAGTTTCGAAAATAAAAATAGGGAAACTTACTTTTTGAACACTCTCCAATGTGTATATATATATATATATATATATATATATATATATATTAGGGTGGTCCTTATTTATATGATTATCTTCTAAATATATAAAAAACAATTCCTGTAAAATCTGAGCTCTTAATTGTAATATTAACACGCTCTTCAAAGTCACCGAAATTTTAAATAGAAAATACATGCAATTTTTTTCAATAACGCTATAAAAATTATAACTCTGGTAAAAATTGATGAATCAGCTTGAAATTTAGTACAGTTGTAGCTTATACTATTCGGAACAATTTTTAAAAATTTTAAATTCTTAAGTCCATTATTTCCTTACGTATCAAATCAATAAATATGAAAAAAAATTTCTAAAATTTCATTAAATTATAAAATTATAAATAAAAACAAATGTTTACAATTTT
The DNA here is from genome assembly GCA_039619475.1 of Icerya purchasi. Taxonomy (NCBI): domain Eukaryota; kingdom Metazoa; phylum Arthropoda; class Insecta; order Hemiptera; family Monophlebidae; genus Icerya; species Icerya purchasi. The sequence continues at coordinate 91,170,769 of CM077116.1, read as the reverse complement.
TAATCATAAAGGAACTATATAATATGTTATTTTTGGTATATCACACAGGCGGTATGAAAAATTACAATTAAATTTACGGAATTGTGAATTACAAGTCTTCAAAATTAATTCATGTTGAATAATTTTGTAAATCATAATTTTTTTAAACATATTTTTAATAGCCAACTGTATTGGCAATTCGGTATTTATTTTTTATGCTGTAGTCGCTGTGACTAATTACTTCCAGTATTCAGATGAATCAGTTGGGCTCTAATAAAGAATTAGACTTGGTAAGCATATTTGTCGAATTATTCAGTGATGTTATTTTTTAACCTACAAAGAATGTTCATAGACGAGGAAGCTCCTTATTTATTTCTGTAAAAGCTCAACTTTTATACGGATAATTTGAAAACAAAAAAGAAAAAAGAATTGTACTGTAAGAAAAGTTTGTGTCTTTATTTTTTGTTGAATTTTTACGATTTCAACAGTGCCAGTTATCCGCTGATAAATCAGTAGCACAACTAGCGGCCATTAAAACGGGCGAGTCCTAAAAGAAAATAAATTTCACATTCGGTCCGACGATTACATAGCAAATCGTTTCTCGTTCGTATTCTTTAATGCGCAGCGACAAAGACAAAACCCTGTACACAAATGACACTGCGCAATCCATCAAATGTCGGTTGAAGACGCTTTCGCAGAAAGATTAATATCGTTTCTGCAGCGGTCGGTCGCGATCCTCTTTCGCAGAAACGCTTTCTTCCTCACCAGCCGCGATTAAAGGTTAGACAAGCTCGTCCGTAGCAGCGCATCCGACATTATGAATTATGTGCCTTTTTATTTCATTTTGGTATATCTTCCTTTATGCCGAAAGCCTCGGTAAAAATCACTCCTTACAGCTTGCGCTTCATTTTCCCAACACCGTTAAGATGGATGCTCATTAGTCGTAGGGATTTTCTCCTAAAAATCCCTTTATTTATTAACTGAAATATGTTTTGCTGTTTTCTGTTTTGATAATACTTTCCCTTGCTGTTAGCATTACGGCCGCCTATTAATAAATTGCTGGTTTATACATCGCGCGTTTCTAGGCAATGAAAATGTATGGGGCTATTTTTCAAACTGCAAAAAAACGAAAACTTGCCTAAGTAATAAGAATTATGCTTTAAATAAATATACATGTACATATATACATACATACATGCATATATACATACATACATGCATATATATATATATATATAAATACACAAGCCAGCTACTGTCGCACTGCTGCTTTTTTTTGTTTTTTTTTGGCCCGGCATCTAAGCCATTTGACCACTTTCAACACAAATATTCTCTAAATAGAAACCGACCTTCTTATTTCAAATATATAAATAAAATACAAGGAAAAAAAAAAAATAATAAGAATGAATAAATAGATAAAATAAAGTAATATAAAATTGTATACACAAACGAAATAGAAAATAAATAACTCTAAACAACTGCAATCTAAACCACAATGTTGCAATCGATTATGAACCAAAATAAGGCGACCAAAACCTGGTCCCCACAATAAAGCAAATACTGCACGTTATAAGGGGGAATCAGGGAAATTAAGTGCTCGAAAAATGTATCTCTGCGTCTGTCAAATAATTTGCAAGAAAATAACAGATGATTGATGCCCTCCGAGTAACCAATCATCTCGTGATCGCTGCAAATCAAATTTGATGTTTGTCCTTGAAAATTCTGTGAAACTACTGTCGCATTACTGGTTAGGCATTAGTGTTTTGTTCTAGTTCGAATCCTGCTACTGCGCATTGAATATATTAAAAAAAGTTTTCTTATATTGAGTTAATGTCTATAGTCGATCCAACAAAAAAAAAAATATATATATATATAGACACACATATGTATGTGTAGTCAACAAATACCTAAGCTGTGGTATCTGACGTTGCAATCTTTCAATTGGTAAGGAAGCCAACATCATATACACGACAGTGTTCGAATCTAACCAAATTTTTTTGTCCAATCTTTCAAATTGAGCTGATGTTTTTATTTTATTATTATTATTTTTGCCCCGAACTGTGAAAGTAGCCTAAGTTCCTCCTCATTTCTCTACTACCATAGGGGTTTGGTAATCTGTATTTTCAAAATTAGCCTAAGTAAGCTTCTCGCATTCTTAAAATTAACCTTGGTCCTTCTTCCTCCCATGACGGCAGGAGTTCAAATTTGAGTATGAATATATAATACAAATCTTTTATTCAAAAATATTATATTGTTGGTGTCCTTCATTGATGTATCCTGTGCCTCCGATAATGTTCCTTTACCAACACTAAAAGATAAAATGGCAGTAATTGATGTTTCAGTTCAGTTCACTTCTCTTATTATCAGTCTCATAACGAACGATCTTTCCACCTATTTTCGCCATCTTTTCAAGATTCAAGAACAGTTTTTCAAAATCTTCACGAAGGTTCCTTCCTTAAGTCGTATTTCATTAAAAAATATACACTATCTATGTGGCTTCTCTTCCTCTAAATTCGTTTACTTTATTCTTTTCTGATGACATCCTACTCTTTTCCCCATCTCATGATATTGTAGCAGTAAATGAAAAGCACTTTATTCGTTTCTTAATCTGCTGGAACATTCCCTTTCCCCAGTTCACCTTTCTCTTTTTCTCCTACTAAATCTTGTTATGTCGTATTTACTCTGCACGACTTTATAATCCTGCTTCTACCAATCTATCTCTGGTCAATATATCTTTTTCTCGTGTTAATTGTTTTTGTTATATCTCTTCATACTCCCCCGAACACATCAAACATCTTTCCTCTTCTTCAAAAGGCTAAACATGCCGTATCTCTAAACAAATGGGATAGTGAACTGTACATCCTTATTTCTCTCAATGAGTGCCCATCATCCGTTCCAAATTTGATTACCGTTCATTTCTCTACGGTTGTGTCTCCGTGACTATTTAAATATTAGATGTAATCCCAAATTCTCGCCTTCATCTATGCCTTGGTGCTCTTAAATCCTCTCTAATTCCAACAGTTCTCGTTGAATCTAATACACCATCCCTTTCTACTCGCAGATCCTATTTGGTCTGTTGTTTTCTCCCTAAACGTCTTCCACTCACGTCCTCTAATTCATTCTTACCTTTCCATTTCTAAGAACTGGCATTTCACACCTAGGAAATCCTCTCTACTTTATCCGTTATCTCTCTTCGGCTTAGTTCGCTATGCCCTTACACCATTAATGACCCTCTCTAAAAATCTGCAAATAATTTTGATTTGCTCAAATGAATAATTTTTGTGAATAGGGAGAATCGTGCATAAATTGTCTGCATAGGAGACAAATTTATATTTATTATTTATTACGTTACAGCGTTTTTTATCCTCGCAGTGAACTACTGAATAAAGTAGATTGCACAGGGTGAGACCTAAGACAGATCCCTGAGGAATACCACATGTGTTCTTTCTGTATTGGAGGAATGTGCCCAGCTCAAGACCTACAACTCTGTTTTCAAAATAATTTACAATCAAGTTGATGATATATGGATTAAAATTATTTGTCTTCAAACGTCGACGAAAATAGTGGACCATTTGCAGTTGTTAAAAGCTCCGTTAACCGCTGATCCGTTGGAATCAACAGAAGACTTGATTTTTGTTAAAACTTTATGTACTGCACCCTCTGAAGAGAAGGTTAATTTCCTTTGGATCCCTAGCCACTCGAAAATAGAGGGAAATGAGTCAGTTGACTCATTAGCTCGGCGAGCTTCTTCTTCTGGCAGGTTCCTTACTACTTTTTCATCCATCAATATTAAGTTTCTATCCTCTGCAGCGCACTACCAATTATGGTTTAACTCCTACTACTCCTCATCCTCAAACCCGGATTCTTTTTACTTGTCCATCCAGCCTTCTCTTCCTTTCTGCTTCTGGTTTCTTGACTTCCCTTTTATGCGTCGCTCCAGCATCTCGGCAATATGCCGCCTCCGCTTTGGGCACAGCTTGCTTCTCTCGTCACTTTTCCAATTCTCTCTCGCGCCATCTCCGTATTGTCCTTTACATTCTCCTAACAGCCAACTTGTATGTGATCCTGTGTTCGAATGTTCATCACTATCATCTGAACAATCTTCCTTTTACTCCTCTCTCTTATCAAACAATGTTCCTACTCTCTATTGTGCTGCATTTATTCTTTCCCTTCTTTCACCTTCTGTCGTCCAACGCTCCATTATTTTTATCTTCTCCAATCGTCTTTCTTCCGTTTCTGATCATATCCGACTCCATGAGTGCTCTTCAAGCCATCTCTTCTCCTCTTCCTAAAAATTCCTGTGATTTTTCTATTCTCCGCATACGTTCTCTCATTCGGACTCTCTCTTCTCTCGATGGGATCTATATTGACTTGCTGTGGGTTCCTGGTCATTCTGGCATCTCAGGTAATGAGATGGCTGATTCTTTGGCTCGGGTTGCTGTTTCTTCTACATTCTTCTTCAAAAAATCCCATCCTCTAAACTCCTGCCTTTGTGTAAATATTTCCACCTCGGATTTTGGTCGAATATGTACCCTTCCACCTTTTTTAATTGTCGCTCTTTTTATCTGTCCGTTCAGACTAATCTTCCTTCAAATCCTTGGTTCTTTCTGTTTCTTTCAATTTCTCGATCTGTTGTTGTCTCCGTTGTGCGTTTGCGCTTAAACCATTCCTTGCTACCTTCCTCACGCTTTCGCCTCTCGTTGACCTCTTCCCCATGTTGTCCTCTCCATTCAAATGATGCGGTTATTTGTGATGCCGATCACGTGTTCTTTGAGTGCTCTACTCTTTCGGTGGAGCGCTCCGCTCTATATTCCCACTTGCTTGGTCTGGGGCTTCCTGCTCCTTTTTGCGCTCGTTATATCCTGTCTTTTCCTTCTACACTTATTATCCCCTCCGTTGTTTCCTTCTTATTAGCGATAGCTGATCGCCTCACTATATAACTTTCGTGTTCCCTTAATTGTTTCTGGGTGAAAGTCCTCGGTTGACGAGCCCAATTAAAAAAAAAAAAAAAAAAAAAAAAAGTCAGCTCTGGCTTTGTTCTCCTCCTGCCCCCTCTGACATAATAAAGTCCATAAAAATTGTTGTGCAATCCCGATAGAAGCAGGATTGGCTCTCCAAACAAGCTTGCTTTCTGAAGGAGATAAAGCACGGTATTGACCCCTGTTTCCCTCCTTCCGACCTTCCTAAAAACCACTTTGTCATCATGACTAGGCTCCGCATCGGACATATATCCTTAACACACGATCATCTTTTACTCAACTGCAAGCCTCTTTTTGAATGCCCCTCCTCCCCCCTTGCTCCTACAATAAAACATCTGCTCCTGGAGTGCCCTTCTTTTTCTCTTCAGCGCTCTAATCACCGCATAGTGTCCCTGCAATAATCTTTAGCTAACTCCTACTTGAATATTGCAAAAACTCTTCGGTTTCTTTACACAACTGGTTTGTTTTGAGTCATTTAGCGTTCCCATCGTAATAGTGTCGTAATAGCCGCGGCAGCTGCACACGGCACTAAAAAAATCAAAAAAAAATCGAACATTTTTTTTTATGTTATAAATACATATGAGAAGGTACCCCAAAACAACCGGAATTGTACAAAAAAACATAGTCTAAATTGTTTTTATTTACTGAAATGTTAATCTTTTTTAAGGTACTACTACTCTCTATGGGACCGAATGTAGTTTGCCCCGATGATTTTTTTTCACCGTCAGAAACATTAAAAAGAGTTCATAATAATAATTTATTCATTTAATGTCGCTCGGCAGCTAAGGCTATTTGCGACGCCGAGAAGCTACATCTTACGAGTGTAGATTAATAAAAAAGAGTTGTATGTAAAAAGGTGTTATCCAATTCCTGTTGAAGTTTTTTTTTTTTTTTTTTTTAACTTTCTTTAAAATATTTTATTTCACAAATGTAAACAAAAATAAGGTTTTTTTTTTTTTTACATCACACCGGTCCTAAGACCATAATTGACGAGGCTATTATTTTATTTTTTTTATTTATTTATTTTTTTTCATGCTCAGTTACCCAGCGACAGCATAAGCATTAGTCGATCGGAAAAACTGATTACTATAATTTGGAGTTCATTCCTTTCACGTCCGAGATGTTGGTGGCGGAGTTATCTTCTGCTTCTGATATCTAATACTGTTTACTATAGCGCTGGATTTTGTTCGTTCGACGGCTGAGGTATTAACGATGACGTTATCTATCGCATCTGACACCTAGGGCGTCATCGGCCCATGTTCTTTTGAGCCTCCTTGGCTGATCCCAGCGACTGATGTTCGATACCTCTGGATTTTGATTGAGTTGAAGAGCCTCGTAAAAGTGTTTGTATTGTTTTAAGTATAAATCGTTTACGTATGGAACATCTAAGTCTGTATGTAGAGTGTGATTCGATACATAGTACGGTGCGTCTACCAATTGCCTCAACGTTTTCGATTGGAACTGTTGAACCCTATTTAGGTTACTCTTCGCAGTGGCTCCATATACTTCTAATCCGTATCTCCAGACTGGCGCTATAACTGAAAGATAAACTAGCCTCTTGCATTTCAAATTAATTGTTAATTTTTTGCCTATTATGCTGTTGAGAGTCTTAGTTCTTGAAGCCATTTTTTGCCGGATGAACGATATATGGCTTCTCCATGTAAGTCTTCGATCTAATATCATACCTAGGTATTTAATATGATTTTGTTGAATTACGCGCTGATTATTTATTGTATTAGGGGGACAGTTTTGATTATTTAGAGTGAAAGTTACTTGTCTGTTTTTTTGGTGGTTTAGTTTAATCTTCCACTTAAGCGCCCACTGCTGGATAACGGTTAAATGCTCCTGCGTCAACAAGGATGCGTACACTGGGTTTTTGTGCCGAGCAAGAATACAGATATCATCCGCAAAGGTAGCGATTACTGTCGTCCTTAGTACTGGCACATCCGCTGTGCAGATGGAATACAGGAGCGGGCCAAGTACACTACCTTGTGGCACTGATGCCTTTATGTTATTTGACAAAGATAATCATGAGTTTATCTTGACGTTGAAACTTCTGTTTGTCAAATATGATACCATAACTGCATATAAGTTATTTGGTAAAATTAGTTTTAGTTTATATAGTAATCCTTGATGCCAAACGCGATCGAAGGCCTGTTCAATATCCAGGAAAATGGCGTTACAGTATTCTCCTTTTTCTAATGTAGCTGCTATTTTGTCTGTTATCCTATGTACCTGGTGAACAGTTGAGTGTCTTCCGCGGAAACCGAACTGATGATTTGGAATAATCCTATTTTCTGTTATTATCGAAAGTATTCTATCGTATATTAGCATTTCGAATATTTTAGAAAGCATACTTAAGAGGCTGATCGGCCTATACGATGAAGGATATATTGGATTTTTTCCCGGTTTTAAGATCACCAAAATTATTGATCTTTTCCAAGTTTCAGGGTAATATCGAATTCTTAGAATCGTGTTAAATATATAAGTAATTAAAGTGATCGTTTTCGATGGGAGCATTTTAATTATTTCACCTGTTATTTTATCGAAACCTGGAGCCTTTTTGGCTCGCAATATCTTAATTTTAGCCTGTACTTCTCTAGCTGATATAAGCTTTGTCGGCAGTGTGAGTTGAAAAGGGGCCTCCATATGTCTCTCTATTAGTTTATCATGTGCGGAATCCTTTATATCATTGTGTGGTTTAAATATTTGTACCAAATGCTCAGCAAACGTTTGAGCTTTATCAGCATCAGTTTTGGTCCATTCCCCATTTGCTTTTTTGACCGGGTACTGCTTTGGATGTTGTTTTAGGAAAGATTTTGTTGTTTTCCAAATAGAGTCATCTTGCGGATTTAATTGAGAAAAGAAGTTTTCATACCTATTATTCTTGTATATCTGTATATTTTTGTGTAATTCCCTTTGTAGTGAATTGTATAGTTGTTTACCAGTCAATGTTTTATTACGTTGCCAACTAGTACGTGCTCTTCTTGTCGCTTGTATTAACTTTCTAATTTCTACTGGAACATTGAAGTGTTTTTCCTTAATAGTTTTATACGCTGGAGTTTTAGTGGCTGTTTTACAGGCATCTTGGATGTTCTTAATTAATGTAGAAACTGCTCCATCAAGATCCTCATTAGTTTTTAATCTAATATTTAAGTCCGTAATCAGATCCATGTATTTCTTAAATTTCATCCAATTTGTATATTTGTTTGATAATGGTTTAGTTTTTTCATTTATTATTGGTTGTACTGAGAGGCACGTTAATAACGGAGTGTGTTCTGAGCTTAGTTCAGATACCGTTTTACAAGTGTTATATACATGATGTGGGTTTCTAGCGATGAAAAAATCAAGTGTGCTCGGCAATCTATTTGCGTGTGTTGGCCAGTAGGTTGGTTCGTTGGGACTTAAGATTTGAAGATTGTAATTTGATATTAAATTGTTTATCATTCTGCCTCGATGATTTGTTCGATTACAATTCCATCTTGGATGTTTGGCATTAAAGTCGCCACCTAGAATGACTCTAGGTCCCAAGCCAAAGATTAATTGCAGTAATCTTTCTTTAGGTAAGATAATATTAGGGTGACAATATATGCTGGCACTTACTAAGTCAAAATTTGAGGTTCTAATATTTACAGCTGAAATCTGATATGCATAAGTAGCTTCAGAATATATTTTAAGGTGATTTAAACTCGATCTTACTAGTACAGTTACGCCACCATGCGCTCTGCCATCAGGGTGTGTTGAGGGATAACTAGTATAACCTGATATTCTAAAGCTGTGTGAAGATGTCAAGTGCGTCTCACAAATGAGAGCAACATCTATTCTATGTCTATAAAGAAATAATTCAAGCTCTTGCTTCTTCTGAATAAGCCCATTGCAGTTCCATAGCATAATTAACAGTGAGTTATTTGTTATCATTACGGTTCCTTGTATGTTAAATGTCATTAATTTAATTTGTCCAATAGTTTATTTAAAATACTAAAGAGCGGATTTATTAGTAGTTTGAAATCGTTCATTAATTTGCCCAACGCGCTAACCATGCGCATTGAGAGTTGCTCCATTATCTTAATGCTACTGCTTTCTACGCCAACATTACTATTTTCATAATTTGGGCTAAAATTTTCGTTATTTACCTCCTTTCGCCTCTCCTTAAACCAAGGATTTACTCTACCCGCATTTTGTTCCAACGATGGGAAATTCTGCTGATTGAAGAGTAAATGATCGTTAGGTCGCTTACCTAGACGCTCTGCTTTTTCTTTATTTAGGCGCTTATATTCCGGACAACCTCTGTAGTTAGCCGGATGATCTCCCTGGCAAAGCGCACATATTGGCTTAGCGCAATCTTCTTTGTTACAGTCTTTGGTGTTATGTCTATTGCCGCATTTAACGCAGCGGAAGGGTAAATTACAGTAATTTTGGGAGTGCCCGTACAGTTGACATCTCTTGCATTGAATAAGTTGACGTTTATTACGAATTTCTTGAACTTCGACTTTAGCATACATTAAGCCAGTAAGAAAGAATATATCATCATTTTTAGGAGAAGGATTTAAGTCTACATAATGCATCGGTAGCTGCTGTTTAGTTTTGGGATGAATTACGTTAACGATGTTGCGAACACTGAAACCCTTCCTTTCAATTTCGGATTTGATTTCAGTTAAGTCCGTAGATGGATGGAGGTTCCTTATTAGCACTCTAAATGGTTTATCTTCTGATAATTGATAAGTAAAGAAGAAATAGTTTTTACTTCGTAGCAGGTGAACAATTTTACGATAACTCTCGGGATTCTCCGGAGCAATCGTTACTCCAGTAATCGTTGATTTTAACATAAATTTAATACCCGTATCGGTCGCTAAGTCATTCCTAAGTTATACAGAGCAAGTATGCCGATCAACCATTGTGTTTTTGTCACAACATGTAATAACACAAATGATTTTCTAATCTTCTGTGAGGCACAAATTTTGTAATAACCCGCTATATGTTTAAATTTTCAGCTAAAAGAGCTCCAAAACACCAACATGTTAATTCTGAAACTCCTTCAATAGTTTGGCAACAATTGCCCATAAATCGCTTTACAAACGAATACGACAGTTTTTTATTATCCTTAACCATGAAAGGTGACCAGATCGTGGATGGTAATATTCTTCCTATTTTAAGATAAAAAAAAAAAACAAAAAAAAAAAAAACACTTGTAAATCTTTCGTTTACTAAAAGTTTCTTCTTTAAAAACAAGTTGAAGTTTTTGCAGTGGTTCTTTAACAGAAATTTAACACGGGAACTTTGTTCTCTATGATCACCCATTACAAAAATCGCAGAATGTGTTTAGCAAGCACTGAATAATCATGTGTGCAACATGGAATAAAAAACTTAGAAAAATTCCGCATACTACACGGTCACAGAATATTGTAATCTTGAAATACCTAATAGCGACATTCACAGTGTCTGGATTGTGTGTCACATATTGATTCCATTTACTTTGAATGATACACCCTTTATATACACATGTTGCCTTGTTTTATGCATAGATTGTACACTATATATATACTAGACATGTCACTGCATGGCACACACATCACATTTCGTTGTTCACGTGTCACCTATGTAAAACTACTAGCGCGTTTGTGGATTTTCTTTTTTTCAATACCAATAATAATAAATAAATAAATTGAATTTCACTCTGGTTAAATCGTACGAAATGTGTAATTAGAAATACACGAATGAGAAGAACGCCCTAATACCGGGTCATCATGTTATCCTATTTTTTGATTAGGTAAATTTTAAATATCCACTGAAAAGTACATACTCGTTCTCCCACATTATAGTAGTCATTTTGATTATATTTACATTAATGTATCCGTCAATTGTGTAGACATGAAGAGATGTCTTAAATATACGTACAGGTGGGAAATCCATCGAATTATGGGTAACAAGCACGGGCAACAGAAGTTATTGATCTAGATTGGATTAGACATTGCATCAAAGCCGTTCAAAGCAAATATTGGGCTAGTAAGTCACCAGCATAGGCTAGTTACATGTACAACAAAACACATTCTTGAAACATACATAGACAAATAACTAGTACAGATTAGAAACGTGTAAATTTAGTCTTAGTTAACAGCAAAACACGCATTCTAAAAGAGCATACACGCACGAATAGATAACAGGTTCAAGTTAGCAAAAAAACACACATGCAAAAACATGCGCACATGTCAAACAACTTAGCATAGATTAGAAAATTGCTGTAGGCAGTTAGTCTAGTGCTGTTACCGACTAAGAGAATTCATGTAAAGATATCTGCAGAAAACAAAGGAGTTCTTTTTCATTGTTGGGTTAGACCATTTTTTGATTCATAACACAGAAGACATGTATACAAGTAAAAAAGAACGTATTTAGTGTAGAACATGTCGGCATGGTGGATATTATTTGAGAATCGGTAGAAAAGTGTGCGTGAGATCACGTGACTAAATACTGCTTCCTGGTCTGCTGACCTCTAAGAACATACATTTCCTTACTGCCAACTTCTGCTGGTGCGAATGTTGGCTAATAATAATAATTTTTAACTGTTTCCTCCATTCATTTGTTTCTTTTTCTTGTCGCGTTAATAAATCATTCAGTATGTAAACGTATGTTTTTGGCACTATATTTGATATTATAATACTTTTGTATACTATCTGTTTTTTGTTTGTTTGTTTTTTTTTACTGTAATTGAAGTTTTCGTTTTTATCGTATAGTTTATTAAAATAATTAAGAATTTATAAAACTTATTCTCTATAAGTTTTATATTGTTGTAAAATTTTAAATTTCTATACTTTTAATATTTTAAACTGAATTCGTGCTCGAAAAAAACAATTCGATTTTCACGCATATGTTGTTTCTAATTGTATTTTCGGTTTATCCGCAATTAATATGATCAAATCATCGACACATTTAAACGTTTTTCATATCTTCGTGAAATATTATATTATGTACTAGTATTTGGGGAATTATTATGCTCTATAAATGTGATGATAATACTGATTCTGATTCTTTTTTAATTTTTGTTCCTTCCAGTCCTTGAATTGCCTACAGCATTCTCCGCTGCACGAAATTAATCGTATTTTATAAAAAAAATTAAATAACTCTGGCAATCTTCAGAGGAAACTAATTTCTGAAAGCTTTTTATAAACTTTACGTAGCAAAGTTGAAAGAAATTAATATTGATATCATGCTGTGTGGCACTTTATATACTTGAATAACTACAGTGTCCTTATGACCCTCCAGAGCTCAATTATACCTGTGATGCGAATCACATTTTGTTCGAATGCCCCTTTATTTCCTCCGAACGTCCTACTCTGTATTCTAATCCTCTGCGCCTTGGCCTTCCTACTCCTTATAGTGCCAACTCCATTCTTGCACTCCCCTCTCTCAATATAGTTCCTTTGTTGGCCTTCTTTATCTCCTCAATTTCTAATCTTTTCCTTATATAAGGTACAATTCCTTGCGTTGGGTAAGTTCCACTGTTGACGTGCCCAAAAAAAAAACAAAAAAAACTACGGTACTATATGAGCCTCTAATGGGAAGACAAAACCTTTGAGGAAAATTAAGCACGTCGCAAACTGCGACTGCAACATAAACAGACCCGAGGCACTCGTATTAGAATACTATTTATAGCAAAATAACTGTTTAATTTTCTAAAGTAGCAAAAGCGTAACCGATGATTGTGATAAGTAACTAGTACCTTAGAAGGAAATAATTTCGCCATCGAAGAACAGAACGCTGATAATCATACTGAGGTGTAATTCGTATCATATCTGCCGCGATATTATAACAGGAAGAGACCCCGTACGAAACGAAGTTATTGAACAGCTTAAACTGATTAACACTGATTTATTTAATTCATCATTAATTTGCTTTCTCGGAACCGCCGCATATCCAGTGCAATCTAATTATCCGACTATTTAAATTCCACACATCGTTGTAAGCTTCCGTCCGAGTACACATTTTTGCTCTTCAGCTGTTCAGTACCTTGATTTACAGAAGTTTCTTCTTACTCTGCCTATTATTGAATGGAAAAGTAATTTTTAGAAGAAAAAAAACAAAAACATCGGTCGCTAAAAAATTGAAATAACGATAATCGGAAAAGACCATTAAAAGTGTGCAAACATATTGCAAACTTCCTCTTGAAATACGAGATATTTGATATTGCTGATAGCATCGATCCTAAGAAGATCTCGAAGGAAATTTTAAATTAATGTTCTCTTGTTTTGATTATTGCACGTATTGTATAAATAAATAACTCAGGTTGGGATGAACGACGGGGCTTTAATGATACTTCGTATAGGTTTGTTTGTTTAGCACTCAATCTAATTAAAAACGTCCGAATAAGAAACTAATTTTATTCCGCGCAATAACCTCCCTTTTTCAAATTCACGTCTTTTTTGTTTTGGGGTACTGCATTTACCTGTCATCTACACTCGTTTAAGACGTACGGGTCAAGATAACAATGAAACGATATGGTCGCTGTCCACAACGTTTAACCAGCATTTTGTAGTTACACCGAGCACAATCATTAGACTGTGATCTGCTTGCAAGAGTTAAAGAGTAAACTGCAGAATGAACGAATTTTCTAGGCACGGATATAAAAAAAAAACAAAAAACAATACTAATACTACTAATGAGTACAAGGAATTAAAATAACAAGTTAAACATTAAAGATTAGTATTCTCAAGAAGACCCCAGTGATAATTGAAAATATTAGTATTATACAAACTAATGTAATTAAATAAATAATTAACATTCAAAAATCAGTACTAACAAAAACCGTCACAAATACGCGGGTCTCTTTCTCAATCTACTATAAGATGAAGAAAAATTTAAATGCTCGCTTAACGAACGCTCCCTTTTATACAGTCAGCTCTTGTCATTAGGTCTCCCTACTCCCTATAACTCTTCCTTTATCCTCTCCTTTCCTTCATCTTCTGTGATGTCCGCATTGCTGTCCTTTGTTGCGTCCATTTCGGACCGCCTAGTTATTTAGTTTTTTAGCTTAGTTTTCCTGTTGTTGGGTCAATGCAGCTGGCGCGCCCACAAAAAAAAAAAAAAAAAAGATATTACGTGTATTACAAATTATCCGGCAAAGCGCTGATACATTAATAATGTTACATTTTTTAGCTACGGAAGTCCATTAATGAAGTTACAACGGACATTTCTAACTAAGTCGTTTTTTTTTGTTTTTTTTTTATTCTAAAGAATGAGTAATCAATTAAAATTTATTCTGCTACAGGTATCATAGAAGAACCATCATTTGCGGTCCTTGTTTCCATGATGAGGTACGAAAGATCAGGTTTATACATATATTTTATATACCTATATACATTGTGATTATATCTGGTTATGTTCTTATGTGTAATATTTTAATCAGCACTATTTTTTTTAATTATACTTTAAACGTGACGGTTCCGTTTAATGTAGTTTTCTAATTAAAATCTTTAACATAAATTACCTCTATTGGAAATATCGGGGTCCCTAATAATAATGTGTGGATGCGGTAATTTTATTTATTCCAATTTTCCAAAAAAGTGCATTTAGTTTTAAAATAGAGGAAATAATTGAAATCATGTTGTGAAAGTTGCAGTAAGATGACATTTTTTTAAAAGTATATATATATATATATATATATATATATATATATATAAATGCAAATTTTTAAGCCTCGTTAAGCTTGAATACTAATTCAGCGCAACTGTTAAATTTTAATGTTTTCAATGATGCAGCAGCTAAATTCGTAGCCAGCTCTGTTACTACCTGACTGGACATTCTCTATCAGGCATATTTTTAAATTTAAATTTAAAAGTATGTACACTTTTTCCGGTGATATCGATAAGAAAATTTCTGGAGTCGTCCCTGATTATCGCGATTACCAGCGAGACGAATCGATCGTATCGACTAACATTAATCGCATAGTTAAAAATGTTCTTCTCCTCTTTGGGATTTTGAACGATAACGAGTAGGAGCCAATTAAAAATTTTGTTTTGCGGTAAAAGTCATTAAATAAAATTTTGTCAATCTAGACAGGTCGATTTATATCGAAAAAGTAGCAACTGAATCGAGAAGTACCGCTGAACTATTTAAATTGTTGAGTAATTTTTTTTTTTTTTTTTTTTTTATGTTTTTCTTAACTTTAATGGCAAGTTTGAGTGACCGTGGAATAATCGTAAATCGACACCGCTGACGATGTTAAAATTTTAGACATTTCGAAACGAATAGAAGAAAAGGGGTGGAAAAGAAGAAGGCGAAATGAGAAAAACAGTTCTAGACGGCAAAGAGGATGATCGGGTGTAGTTTTTTGATTTGCACTGCGCTTTATCGAAACGGACAACGATTTTCAGGGTAGAGCAGAAGTTAAGCGAACGAGGTTAAAGGCGGTGAGGCTAGAGACTTCGAAGAGGATGTTGTCGACGGGGTTCTCATTTTGACTGCCACTGCCATCGTTAACTTCAAATGAATTCTCTGGAGAAAATAACAATACCAATGCCGGTTACGTCAGCTGTCTCAGCATTGAACTTCAATTTACAGAGACAGCTAGAAGTTATATGACACGCTGATTTCGTAGAGATGGTACAGTAAAATAAATATTACACAGATATCTCTATATAGAGATAATGGTGCAGTATTTTTTCCATATGGCAGCTGGCGAAATAGATGAAAATGTCTTTCTGTCTATTGCACTTATACAGCTCAGAATAAATTCGGTAAGAACTGAAATTTTTCCAAATACGCCGGAACATATAATTTAGTAAAAAAAGGAAAAACATCAAGACATATATATATATATATATATATAGTTTAAACATACACACACACACACTAAACAGTTTACGTAAAAAGTAATCTTCTCCGGCAGTTGGACGTTTAATGCCGTTTTCGAGTAAATTAAGTTTTTCATTTTGATCTAGAATATTTCCCGTGTTTATTCGAATGAATAATTAAAATAAAATCATTGCCATGCGGATTCGAACATAATCGTCGTCGTGTAAGAAGTTAGTATCTGATGATCGAGCTTTGCTCGAATTCGTTCCGAGCCTGTGGTGGTCAATCGAAGTGTGTATATTTACGAGTTTCGCAAACATTTAAAAATATATACTCGTAGTATTTAAAGATGTAACTGTGGTACGCACACAATGTGAAAATTACAGTTGCGTGACTCTATTTTTTAATGTTAAAAGTGTATTTTAATTTGCGCAATATATTTAATATCGTAAACAAATTTATATCATCACGAAATTTTACTTTTCTATCTGACACAATAAATCATTAAGCTGGCCTTTTATTAAGCCGGAAATACAAGTTTGATCACCAACACACGAATAGTCTCCAATTCCGAAAACAATTTCGATTTCCATAAAAAGAAAAAATTCTACTAATTCGTGAATGGCCATTTTCAGAAACAATCGCATACGCATAAACAAAAAAAGCTCATTTAATAGTGTACATATTAACCCAGCTTTTCTTGGGTCTGTACTCTGAACTTGCAAATCAGTACGTTAATTGATTTCACAAGTAGTTAAACATTTATCAATAATATGTACACAAAAGCTAATTTTTTCTCTATACATTGCATTATTCATTTTATGTTTAAGTATTCTCGACTTATTAGAAACAAATATATTTGTAGATCAGAATTATTATTAGCAATTATCATCTGTACGACTCTACAGAGATGTATTGACATAATGTATTAAACGTGAATAAATTTATTTCAACAATGCAAATAAACCTGAAGTATACGATTGATCGCCTGCCTTTTAAGATTGCTCTTGTTCCGTAGGAAGAATTTTCTCGGGCCGAAGACCTCGAGCGATGGATTTATCTAACCCGTAAAAAAACGCTAATTCGTAAATTTCATTAAAATCATTAGGTCGATTTTTAAGAAACCAGAGTTATACATATACACAATTTTTACTTATAAGATTAAAGTTCTTTTTTTTTTTTTTTTTCGGGTAAAATCTAAAGTATAATAAATATTTTCTAATAAGAAAATAATTTTCCGTTAAATTGCTTCAAAATATTCCAATTGTTATAAATATAACTGATGAATACGAATGTAATATATTAAATTTCGATGAAATTTATATTTAGTTTTATTCACTCTACAGTTAGTTATATTTCAGCTATATGTTATCCGCAAAGGATAAATTAGTTCGTTTAATTAATTTTGTAAGTCTGTATTTTTCCTAATTTAATCATTTATTTATTTGCTTAGTTAACATGTAGAGAATTGATGTTTGCGGTGAAAGTAAATCATTAAATATTGTTCTATTTTATAATGTTCTTTTAATGTTCTCTTTTTATTTATTTGTTCTCGTCTTTTCTTGTTTCCTTCCTCTGTCATTTCTCTTTAAAATAAGATCAGGTTTTTTTGATTTGAAGATATTTAGCTGCCCTCATGTATTGGTATGCAGATGAGTATTTACGGCATGTGTACGTATTTGCATGTATATATATATATATATATATATACGTGTACTATGTTATAATTTATATAATCTTAAGGTGACTAATATTATGGTGTATAGAATAAGCAAGAAAAGTTGTAATTTTGTATTTTGTATAAACGTTAATAAGAGTGTCAGGCACTCACACAACGGACATACAACTAATGCAAAAAAAAAAAAAAGAAAAAGTTCGATGAGAGTGTGGGATTTTGGTTTTAGGATAGGAATTATTATGGCCAACTTTCAACAGTTTGGGATATTACCTGTTGTCCATATTTGATTATAAATGTGAAGTAAAAAGGATTTTGCATTTAGTGAGAGATACTTTAGCATAAATGAATGTATAGAATCTGGTCCGGGTGCACTGTTGAAACTGTAGTATTTTAATTAGAAGTTAAGTTCAGACATTGTAAAATTGAAATTATATGGGTTTATGGAATTTGAATTAAAATTTATTGTTGTCCGCTCTTATACGTATTTTTTACTTAGAAAGGTGGAGGAATAATAACAGGAAGAGAAATCTGTATAGTAATGTTGGGCAAAGGAATTAGCAATATCTTGCAGGTTGGATATTATTGTGCCATTGCTGGTGAGTGATGCAGGAATGGGATTAAAATCAACACCGTTTATACTTTTTATTTTTGTCCATACATTATGGTTAGAAGAGGATTCAGAAATAGATCTTATAAAAGTACACCAAGATTCTTGCTTCTTAATATACGTGCAGCAGCTCTGCATTTTTTGAATGTAATGAGATCTAGGAAAAAATGTTGTTGATTTGTATTTTCTTAGTGCTCTTTTACGTTGGGGGACAGCGACTGCTATTCCGTTGCACCACCATGAGACCTTTCGGAGACGGCAGCAAGATGAAGATTTAGGAATTGAAGCGCGTCAGCAGCCATAAATATAGCATTAGTAAGCGTGATTATATTAGCTGTTATGTTTGATGAGGGTTGCGTTGAAATATCAATTTTCTCTGTATAAGACTTTCAGTCCGCCTTGCGAAACTTATAACGAAAATTTTGAAGAAATAGACTGCATAATGATTGGGAAGTGATCACTTGAAGAAGTGTCTTGGAGCATGAAGGAGCGTAATTTTGGAAAAATATAAAACAATTTCTAGGTCTATGGTCGAAAATGTATTGTGTGAAGCGCTGAAGTAAGTGTAGTCTGGTGGTGGGGGAATTACTAGGTCATTATATAATATCAGTTTGTTGTGTATGGGGCCATGGTTATTAGTTAATGCAGAATTTGGTGAATAATAGTGCAGAAAATTGTAACTGAAATCTTTTTTCAAAATAGAACCCGGCGCAGTTGTTGAAATGTTTCGTAGATCATTTGACCAACGCACTAAATTGAAATTCTGGATATTTTGAGAAACAGGGCAATACGAAAAAAGTTCCATTGCAATGCCCGTCACAATGTATATAAGATACACAGCAGCCCAGTCAAGCGGACTATCTGGATTTCCAGCTTATTTAAAGCTGGTCATATTGAACAATAAAGATTTTTTTGTAAAAGACGGCTAAGAATGACGTAGTCAACTGAAAACAATTCCTTCAAAAGCACTGACTTTTGTATTGTTTTGTAAATGGGATATAAATAGAGAAAAAAGTGGCGTATTCTTAAAGCTGTTCAGCGAAGGCGTGTGTATTCGCGTTTATTTCACTGCTCATTTTAATTTTCATCTTTGACTTCTTTATCTTTTACTTCCTGAAACAACCTGCCATCAAATTCTAGTATTGCTTATCTATTAAATCGTTCTTTTTCTTTTCCTTTTTTATTTGTTTTTTGTTATTTCTTTTTTTCTGTGCGAATTCGCGCCAATATACCCTCAACAGGGAAAAAGAGAAAAATCAATTCAGGTCAGTCTTTTAGTAGAGCCGGCAACAGCGATAGATTTCTTCTACTACAAGTAGGAATGAAAGAAGAAACGAGTAATGAAGTAATTGAGTAATTGCAGTTAAGGAGCCGAAACTTTATAATACCCGCAGTTACCATCCTCAAGCTGGACATAGCAACTTTTCACAAGCTGTGCTTTGACAACAGATTGAAGGACTACGCCATTAAAAGGATTTAGATTGGATTAAAATTGTATTGCAGTCCATCGAAGGTTTCGAGAAGGTAAAATCTCTCTTGAATTACGAATTTTTCACTCGTGGAATCAGGAGCGACAATCCTTACAAGGCATTATTGCTCGGACTTGACAATATTGAGCCTGCGATTCCATTAGCACAATTAACCAGCATTAAGTACAACAAAGATATGACTATTATTTATGTCGTTTTCTTTGAAGACTACCGCGGTCAAAGAACTCAACATGAATCACTCTGTGATATTACAGATTGTTGTAAAATTAAAATGGGACTATCAAAAAAATGGTCCGAATAAAATCACCCTATGTTACAATTGCCAAGTGTTTGGACACGGCTCCCTGCATTGTAAGGTCAAAACTTTTTGTTCTAAATGTGCAGGACCCCACAAAACATCCGACTGCAATTCGGGTTTAATAAAATGTACCGGATGTAATGGAGAGCATATGGATAAAAATTGCCCGAATAGGCTAAAATACGGGAACCTTAGAGGTTACGCAACCTGTAAAGCCAACGCGGTGGTACTCTCTAAAAGACGGCTAGCCACAACTATGAGGTACAGTTATGAAACTGATTTTCCCAACTCATTGAGGCAAAATTCGGACAAATAAAATGCCTCAGATGAGAAATACGCGCACGACCGCTCCTGCAGCCACTTTTGCCAGTATAGTAAAATCCACAGATAAGAAGATTCCTATAAATTCGAGTGACGAATTATTCTTATTCGAAGAATTAAAAACATTAACCTTGGAACTGATTTCTGGTTTACGCGATTGCAAAACCGAAAGAGGTCAGTTTGACGTTACTACAAACGTAGCTTTCACAAATTCCTATCGTAATGGATGGCACGGTAAAAATAGCTACTTGCAACGTAGGAAGCATTTAGAATCAATTAACTGAGCTTTTTACCAATTTTTAATTAGAACGTTCACATTCGTCTGTTAACAGAAATCTGGAGCTATCTGTTAATTGTTCTATAAAAAATCGTAACTTCTTTATCTACCGAAATGATCAACCAAATTTACGAGGCAAAAGAGTAACAGTCACAGTCAAACGAAATCTTAAACACAAGTTGCTACCTGTATTCAATTTTAACCTTATCGAAAATATTAGAATCCAAATTGGTGCTCCCTCTCGTGCGATAAAATAGACATGTATTCCTGCTATTTCCTTAGAAGCACTGCTCAGTATAATCAAAATCGAAGGATAAACAAGTTAAATTCCATCAATATCAAAACGGTATTCGGCCGCGATTTTAACTGTAGACATTCATCATGAGGATGCTGCAGGGTCAACGGCTGGAGTAATATTCTCTACAATAAACTTAACAATGCGAATATTAGCACGTCATATCCAGGTGAAGATAAATATATCGAAGAACATCGACGAGGAAACCCTTCTACCCTGTACGCCTGAACGTCTTCATTACAAACACCTTAGAGGAAGTATCATCTATCAAAACTTTCAGTGCTCCGAGTTCCGATCACCTGCTGATCGCGGAAAATTAAACTCCCAATACACATTAGTAGGTTAATTAAGATCCAAAATGGGCAGAAGACATTCGATACCGAAACCCAACAGATTACGAGCAATTAAGCTTTAAATTTTTGGACAAAAGAGGAAGTTCCCAAATTTAAGGATAAATCCTGAAATCGGCTATTATTCTCATTCGATAGAAACTCTAACTATATGCGGAACCTTTCCAGAATATTAAGAAGGAAATATAACACCATTCCTACACTTAACGAAAATGACTAGAGATTCATCAAAACTAAGGAAAAATGCCAACCGCTTGCTGCGAAATTCGCTGCCAATCATTCCTTGTCCGTAAACCTTAGTGATCTTGAGACAATAAACGAAGTAACCAATACGGTAAATAACCTACACGGTACTATCGAAAATGCCTGTCAGGTTTCAATT
Organism: Icerya purchasi; assembly: GCA_039619475.1. NCBI lineage: Eukaryota > Metazoa > Arthropoda > Insecta > Hemiptera > Monophlebidae > Icerya > Icerya purchasi. The sequence continues at coordinate 91,149,328 of CM077116.1, read as the reverse complement.
ATTGAAATATCGTAACATCATAAAAAGTCTTAAACGAAAAAAAGCCCCGAGAATTCATGGAATAAATAACAGCTATCTGAAAAATGTACCTTCTAAAGGGATAACATGTGTCTGACGCTAATAGTTAATGCCTGCCTTCGTCATTCATATTTTCCTCGGGTATGGAAAAATGCGAAAATTATACCTATCTAAAAACCAGGAAAACCCTCCGAATCGCCGGCATCGTACCGTCCGATCAGTCTTCATCCAGTAACAGGCAAGATTCTGGAACAAATAATAGTAAAAGAAATAATGTCCACATTGGGCTCCAAAAAATATTTTACCTCCGCAACAATGCGGGTTTAAAAGAGAACACAATACAATCCAGCCACTCATGAGGATAAAAAAAGAAAAGATCGCAACAAATAACTTCACATCGCACGTATCTGCTGGAATGGCGATATTGGATATCAAGGTAGCATTCGACTCAGTTTGGCATGATGGACTTATCTGAAAGATGATAAAATAAAATTATAGTTTAAAATACTAAAAACAGACGCTAAAACTTTCAAATCATTCGGACGTCGGGAAGTAGGTGAAAAATGTATTTCGAAATTCCATTACAAACTTACAAAGTTACCAGTGAAGCTAATATGAAGCATAATATAAATAGTTTCCCTTCCTACATTACCAAAACTGTTCGGAGCTTCCTTAGCAATAGATCCTTCGAAGCGCATATAGGGCAATGCAAATCAGAGAGAACTTTTACAGGTGAAGCCGAATACCATCAAGGAGCCTGCTTATCACCAACACTCTACAATATTTTCACAGCTGATTTTCCTTCGTACGGGGGACATCAATCTTCGCCGACGACACAGCCATACTCACGTCAGACAAACTTGCAACTAACAACACCCAAATCTACAGTTAACCGTAGACCAAATCTAGACCTATTTCACTGCATGGAAAATATAAAGCAACCCCGAGAAAACTCAAACGATCTAGTTCACTAGAAACAGAAAAAGCTGGTATATCCTATAAAACCCAATAAACTTCAAGAGTAATATTGGGCACTGGAAACCGGAAGTAAGATATCTTGAAGTTTTTTTAGACCTCAAGCTTACGTTTCATAAATACATCAACCAAAAATACCAAGTGCAGTTAGTCTGTTAACAAAACGGTTGCACTCTCTGATATCCCCAGAACCTCACGACACCAAGTGTAATAAACAAATTACGAATCTTCAAGGCAATCCACATCTCCGCTATACACTACACCGCACCCGTATAGGAAACCCCAGTCGCAACATAGAAAAAATTCAAGTCGCACAAAATGAAGTGCTTAAACTGATTTTGAGTCTAGCACAATAGAAATTCATGACATCGTAGACGATGAAATGGCTCCTGAAAGAATTAACAGATTAACTAACCGAATCTTCCACAGAAGCCTACATTCGGACTTTTCATATACCTGGGAGCTCGAAATGACGCCAATCTTATATGGAATATGTGTCTAACATATATAGGTTTTTTCTTAATTAATTTCTTCTGCAATTCCGCTGTTTTCGGAACCTTACATAGAACTTATAATTTAAGAAAGAATAGTAAAGTATATCGAATTATTCATCTAAGCTCTTAACTAAAAAAAGCCGAAATGATTTTAGATTGTAAATATTAAAATTGTAAATAAATAAATAAATAAAATTAATTTTATATCTCGATTCTGATTAATTAAAAGTCGCAAAACAAAGCGACGGTTAAATATGTAAGGAAATTTTTGAATTTCTTCGAGATCTATATAGTAGATACTAGCTTTAAAATTTGTTAATATATCAGCAACACCCGCCTAAGAGTATTAGATTGATTCAGGAAATAACACTCCAATGGAAGTTGTTAAATTTGACGACGGATCGCAATCAAAAAACTCACTTGATATTGCACGTGGAAAACTACTTCCAGTCAAGAAGAAATTGGCAAAGGTGGAAAAAACTTATTCTTAGAACGGTGCTAGTGTACTTTTAAAGAGTAGCAGGTATAGCGAACACAGAGCTGAGTTCATTATTTCCTCGCGTTCTTATCATTTTCATCGAGATTAGCTGCAGTCGTCTTTTGTAGAAGCGCAGTGTTGAAAATTTGTTAAACATTTTTTGAGGGCATTTGACGTTAAATATTACGTAAGCAGCGCTATTAAAAGTGGAACCGGATGGAGTCGGGAAATGTTCAACTTGATGCATTGCGCGTTTTTCGCTACTAACCGAATCAGTGGGAAGAGAGCGCGCGCAGCAAATCAGTTTAACCGCAGAACGTAAATGAGTTTAAGCATTATTCGACGATATATTGGAAATACAGCGACAGCGACCAGTTGTACATCTGCTGAAAGCGGGAAAATAGAATAAAAGCCCGCCGGAACAAGAATCAAAAAGCCAATTTGGATTGTTGTCAGCGAAAGCAACGGCGGGGGCACTATTTTCTTTTCCCCGGGGAAATTCGAACTTTGAACGTGCCCATCTAATTCCCTTAATACGCTTTTATTTATGCGTGCCGACTTTTTCCCAGCTCCTCCAGCTTGAACGTACTGTTTTGTTCTCCAGAGACGCGCTGCTACACCATGAGACCGCTCCTAATAGTGAACAGGAACGTCGGATTATCGCACTCGAAGCCTTCTCCAGTTTATTTCCTTCTCGCTCCAAAATCGCTGCATGTTTATCCTTTGCTTACTTAACTTGCCACATACGAAATTATTTGCCATATTTTCCTTCAGCCATAAACCGCTACTACTACTACTACTACTAATTCTGCCGTTTATCGATACACCGAAAATCGCACCGGAAATCCAGTTCGCCGCGAAAAGCCCGAACGGCTTACACGTTAATTTGTCAATATCGCTAGCTACTCTTTAAGACTAGAATACAACCGAAGAAATCCTATTACTGCGCATGAAATGCGCTCTCCATCCCTATTACATATGCGCATTCAGTGTGTAATTGCCTATGAAAACTTCGTACACACTCCTATTATATTTTCTGGTTGATTTAAATTCAAATTTCGCAATATCCGGAAGGGAGCAAAAAAAAAATTTCAATCCGTCATTAACAAGTTCTATAAAAGTACTAAATCAACTACAATTAACGATAAATGCAGAAAAAACGAAATAGAAGTAACCCGTTAATCAAAATAAATGGGGATAGTCTATTAAATTTAATGAACAAACAAATATCTAGCGGTAAATATCTAGAGGTTTATTCCCTGTTACGATGGTCAAAGCAGACTAAAAATATCACTTAGAAAACCAATAAAACTATAAACCTAATCAGAGCAGTGACGTGAGCAAAGTGAGGACCATCGACTACATTAATGATATAGAAAGTGTTGGTTAGAACGCATATTTCATATACTACAATCCTAATCAATTTATGCAAAAGAGAACAACTTTAACTATAGCTGAAAAGTTCTTCTTACCATATATCAACAGTACCTGGCAAATAAATATTATATCAAATCCACAACTAAGAGATCTCAGCCGCTACGCGTTAAACTAACGACACCGGTATCGTGTTCAGAGCGACCATCGGATTCTTTTTATTATTATTATTATTATATTCGACTTGGACGACCGTGTTCAGATATTTTTATTACTATTATTATCATTATTATATGCGAACTAGTTATTTTGTTAAAACTGCTAGAAATGATAATACATGACTAGAAGCGTACTCATGTTTAATCATTGATATTTTATTTTTAACTATAATTATATATCGAGCATTTAGACAACGGTGCGTTTTATTAAAAAAATTAAACCAGATATGAGTACGCCTCCATTCATCTATTATTATTTTACCTTAACAAAAATTATTTATATATATATATATATATATATATATATATATATATATATATATACATATTGCCGCCTAGGCATTTTGCATTAAATTACGTTTTTACAATATTGTATACTTTAATGTTAATGTTAATATAGAAATATCAAGTTTAAAGTAAATAATAACGAATTTAGAAATTACATAATTTATAAGAGAACCGTAACAGAATATGATCGTAGTTCACTGTAGTAGTATATACCAGAGATTTCCAGGAAATGACCATCGCTGTCTCTTTTCCCAACACGTAACCACGACACCTTATATGTAATATTTAACAAAACGAACCACAACAAAGAACCCTTCCGCGTAATAATCCGCTACTAGGATCCAGGATATCAAAAAATCATCAAAAGCTCCCGGAAAGCCCCAACTCGTATTCATGTGAGTATGATGTAATGAAATCAGCATTTGGAGTAGGCCTAAGAAGACGAAGAGTAAGTACAAAAAAGAACAAAACGACTATAACATTGTACTAAAAACATATCTCGAACGGAAATTCCTAGAGTTTCAAAAAATTTATACTAATGCCAAAAAAATTATAATGTCTATGTATCACCGGTGGTACTGCACTCTATTATGCGCAGGAAAATGTCTGTCGAACTTTTCGTACGAAAAGAGAAATTTACAACAATGAAATGTTTCTGCTATTTACAAAGAATTATCGCTTCTAAATAAGAAACACGGCTTTAAGTATATTATTCTATGAGAGTGCAGTATAGTAATGATATTGAATATTAGGTAATTCAAATAAAACAGTTAGTACATAAGGGGAATAAAGTAGGAAGTACGATGGTTTTCAAGTGAATAACTGGACATATGGGATTAACTGAAAACGAAATAGCGGATCAACTGGTCGAAAAGACCTTACCCTAAATTGTATAATAAATCGAAAATGCGTAGAACTAGCAGCAGATTACTTTTCTAAAATTAAAGAGTAGATATAGTTGAGGAATAGGAGAGCGTTCATAGAGGGAAGAGTATGAAAACTGGCACAACATACTACAAGATGAACACTCGCATAAGTATAAAACCATCAAGCTCAAATTAAGACTACTTATTACGATACATAAAATCGGAACAAGTCACATACGCTGTTTAGTCTATTTAAAACGCTTTGATTTTGTGGATAGTGATCAGTGTTAAAATCGTAAGAATTCACTGGCTCAGCTTGTGTGGTAATGCGTGAAATATAATGTACAAAGAGTAACATTAGTGTATAAGAATATGTAACACGTTTATTTGTTGAAATGGTGACAAACTCTGCAGATTTATTAGATCAAATATTATAGCTACATATGACAGACACTACAATTAAAATATAACAACGTCAGACTTTCTGGCTGAATTACTGGCTGGATAGGTAAAACCGATCCAAAGAAAAAAGTACAATTAAATCAAAATAGAAAAATAACGCACTGAGAATCACGGTAATTCTTTACTTTAGTAAAAAGTAGATCTACCGCTTACAATTACTTGCTAGGCAGCCTAGCCATACGCGAATTCTTTTAATTGTGAAAAGTCAGACAAAGGAAGTGTATGGTTCGCGATTATTTTACAGCCGAAAGTAATGTCAAAAAGAAAATTATTCAAAATCATCCGAATGTGCCCGGATGACTCAATGTGTGTCAGAGAGGTTATTTCGAAGGCTGTTGAAGAAAAATTGGCAGAAAGTGTTCAAACTTTTGAGAATGTATTTCATACTTACGGTGCAAAAGTACAAAATAAAAACGAAAAAAACAACGTTTCAAATTGAATAAAGTAGACAACGAAAATCACGGCGCCATTAATTTTGTACGAATTCGGATGGAAAATGAAACTAATCCGCTCGTAACTCGGTACGAATTCGCATATGCCAGATAACCGCGTGCATGTTTGCCAACGCTTTTATTCATTTCAAGCGAATTCGTAAGCACATGTTACTTTTGTACGAATTCCGATGATCCGGCACCTGGGAGGACGTTAATTTGCTTTCTCAACTTTGAGATTTCCGCTTAGTCTAAATCATGTTTAGCTCCTTTTCTTTGTTCATTATGGGCCAGTGTGGCTTTTCTACTACCTTTCATGTCAGTCGTCAGCTTCAAGTCCTTTGATTTGTCTGACACATAAACCGCAAGAACATACGATTTTATAGCAGTCGCGTCGAGCTGAGCTAAAGAGTATCTTTGTTACTTTTTTAGAAAATTTCTCGATAGTGTTTTTCAAAAAACGCGATGATGCACTTATGATATGTGGGCCAGTGTAAACGCTACTTTTTATCGTTCGCATTTTTAATGTTTTTAATCGTTTCTTTCTTCTCTTTTACACCACCGGTATCCGCCGAGTAACGTCTTTAACATTTACCATTTTCACTTCAGTCTTGTTTTTTTTTGGCTTTTTTAACAAAGTGCTTCGGTGTACTTTTAGCCTATGCGAATTATTAGTGTAGGTACACCTTTATTTTCGAATTACTTATACACTGACAGTATAGAACATTTAAAAGAGCCAAACTAGGCCTTTTTTTTTTACTTTCTTATATCTCAGTGAAGACTACTTTAATCTCGGAAGAACTCAACCAGTTTTTTCTTTACTATTGTATTTTTATGTTCCGATAATGGGGATATATCGCTATGGTTTTTACCGGAAATAAACGGAACCAGAGAAACCCTTTCCGATCGCATTTGTATCTGCATTTCTTGAAGTCATGATATAACTTCCTTAAAAGATATTTAAATAATAATTAAGCAGTGCTTAAATTTTAGTTTCGCTGATCCCAAGAACATTGGGGGGTCAATTATTTAATCTCTAACTTTTGAATCTACCGTACAGTTTTTACAAAGGCTCAATTAAGGTTTCTTTTTTTTTTTTGTAAGAAATATTCGCAAAAGTTTGTAAATAATTACGATACCGGCTTAGACTTTTACAAATTAAAGCGTGCAATTCGGGAAAAAAACACAATATGAAAAATCATGTAACAATGCTTAATATCTATTTTAATTCACCGCTAGCAGACTCTTTTGTCGGTACTGTCTGTGACTGGAACGGCACATTTCGCATTTGAAGTCAACTTACTCGAGGTCGATTTTCTTGTTCGATACTAATCGATAACAACAACGAGTTTGCAGATAGTATTAAAAGTTTCACCAGCGACAGATTCGATGGCAGTTGACTCGTTCAATATACCTTTCAGTATATATAGATATAGATGTACTTTTGAAAAGTGTAGTTGCTTCATTTAAACTTTCGTTTATTAATCAACCTGCAACAGTTGCCCCGCGTGAGTTCATAATTTCTACGAAACTTCTCGATATCTAAAAGGTCCCAATTATGTCGATGAAATATTCACAAAGGCCGCAACGGTGATGACGTTTATACCATCCTCGTAATAATGATAATGGTAAGTACTGTCCGATGCACATGTTGTACCGACAACTCCGATTACTTGACACAACTGTAAAATCTCAGTCAGATTTCCAACGACGACTACCTCCGTTTTATTCCGAGAATTCCGCGTCATACCGAATCCGATGGCATGACCAAAGTGACACAAAACTTGTTTTCAATGCGCTTCGGGAAATCGCCGATTTTTAGCTCCTTCTAGCTATGGATTTTATCAACAGTTCAACGACATACGAAACGCCGAGAATTTTCGTACCTCGACGGCTTCGCTGCCTAAACAGTGTATCCTCCAAACCTCCACTACATAACCGCGGCTGTTCCGTTAACCGCGTTAATCGTCGGCACCTGCGGTTTCGTTAATCGACAGTCGACAATCTAAACTACCTGTTATTTTTTCTTTTTCCTTCTTCATTTCACCGTTTTGCACAAAACCGAAAAATTACGACCTGTTGAGAGCAAATAGTGCTGCCGCGGACCGCACTCGACAGAAAGATTGCAAGTAGGTAGCCTGCCTGTGTTGCATAACATTTTCGGCAGACTGACTCCTCCAAAATTTCACCGGTTCACTTTTAAAGGTTGGAAAATTTGATGAGAAAGTTGAACTTATTTTACTTTGCTGTAATGTTGCTTCGACCGTTGCCTTTTAAGCGAGACGCCCTGTAATGCATGAAATTGTTCGTTAGCACCTCTTATACAGAAAAACACAGCAAGTTATTATTATTGCGCTAGGTTTGTATGTGCCCAAATATTAGAAGAAAAAAAAAAAAAAAAAAAAACGTTTTTTTTAGCATGGAACATGCTTTAGCCGTGACCTAACTAGCCCCGAAAACGTCACACTAAAGTGGTCTGCGAGGTAATTACACGGGAGGTAAATAAGAATACAGCCTTTAGGTCAGTCGTGTTCAGACCGTGCCTCCCGATGATTTTCGTCCGTCATGGTGATGATTGTCGTTCATCGCCGTCTATATGTAAATGTACTATGCATTATAATGGTGTGTCTACAAAAAAAAAAAAAAAAAAAAAAAGATATAAAACTGTTGTCGAATGAATATGAGAGAAATATGATATGACATGGAAACATTGAAAAATAGAGTTTTACGAACTAAAGAAATCGAAAACTTTTGATGAATGAAATTTTGCAACCCTGTTAAAATAATAGATATGAATGTGTATATAAAACGTTAATTTGTCCGATAATAAGGATATCAGCAGTTTACGGAAAATCGACGTCTTTTGCAATGCTAACTTGTAAATTCCGTTCGAGCGACCCTTTCACAGGGGTGCTTGAGAAAGGAAATAAGGTTTAAAAATGGAGATAATAGTAAAACGGGAAAATTTACGGTGGTCAATAAACGCGCGAACTGTTCGAAAAATCATCCTTAGCAGCAACGAAAGAAAGTTGAACTCATCTATGCGCGCCAAATACGAGTAGGGGGGTGGAGAGGAACTTGCGAAATCTGTAAAACTAACAAACAGAGGCGAAAGGAAAAGTAGTAACTGTTTTATTGTTGCTAACGCAGTTAGCGAAACTTGCTCAAGTTTATTCTTCTTGAAAAAATCTTTTTTTGCGTCTCTCGCTTCACTTCTTTATTCTCGACGCGAGGGCTGCTCGCAAAATGTAAAACTTTCAACAAAAGAAACTTCTAGCGAGCTACTGAAAAAGATTGATGGAAGATTCACCGTTAGGTATTTCTGTAAAATAATAGTCGCTGTTGAGACCCGTGGTGACTTCGTTGCATGTGAGTTTGCCGAATGTGAGTATGTTTGTATTTTGTTCCGAGTTTGTTTTTTAGCAGGCCGCTAGAATAATGGAACCTGATCGAAAGTCACCGAGTTATTGTTCTACCGTCTAAGTTACCGAGCCAAGCTCGCCGCCATCTCTTCGTGATCTTAATGAAATCATCTGGTTGTCTTTGTACGAACTCGCTTTTTCTTTGCACTCCCAAAAGTTCTTTTTAATTTTTTCTTTTCTATTTTTTCTTTCCAATTTTTTCTTTTTTCTTTTTTTCTTTTTCTCTTTTTTTTACTAACATATCGCCGTATAAACGCTGAACTACAAAAGAGGAAAAATGAAACGATAATCTGCCAACACTGAAACTTCATTCACTGCAAATAATGAATAATAATATAAATATGTGTGTCTACATATATACCTATATATAAACTCGGCCATTTTGGCCTCACAAGGGGCTGTACCCCTTGACCCCTCTTGCTTTCATAAATGTCTCTTTCTCTTTTATACTTTGTATAAAATGATCAAAATTTACAACGTAATTCTTACTGACATCGACACAAAAAAAAAAAAAAAAAAAAATCACAAAAATCCTATCCTAAACTTTTATTATATAAATATATTGTTTCGTTACATAAAATTATGACATGTTTTAAATAACAATAACAAAAATCTTATAAAATATAACAAACGTTACATAAAATTGCGACATTCTGCATTAAATAAAATTGGAACATTCTGCATTACATAAAATTGGAACATTCTGCTTTACATAAAATTGGGACATTCTGCGTTACATGAAATTGGGACATTTTTTCGAATGGGGGGGTAGCCTAAGAATTACGTTGTAATTAATATACAACTCGGCCATTTTGGCCTCGTAAGGGGCTGTTCCCCTTGACCCCTCTTGTTTACATTTCTATCTCTTTCTCTTCTATACTTTGTATAAAATTATCAAAATTTACAACGTAATTCTAAATTGGTCCATATGAAACATAATCCCAAAAATCCCATAAAATATAACAAACGCTACATGAAATTGGGACATTTTTCGTTACATAAAGTTGGGACATTTTTTTCTAATGGGAGTAGCCTAGGAATTACGTTGTAATTGATATATAAATCATCGGATACGAGAAAACGAATAAACCAAAGCAAGAAGGAAGATAGAACGGAATGGGAAAAAAATTCTCGCACACGCGCTTAATATTAAGTTATGACACGAAGCTTTCTTGATTTATTATATGCACTTCTTTTCTCGTCCTGGCAGTGTTCAAATCATGACACAAAAGTAAGTCAGCTAGCGGTGATATTAATGAAACAGGTTACATAAAACTTTGAACGGAAATGTATTACGTACATTTATTTATATCGTAAAGGCTTTTATTTGTTTATTCGTTTACGTCCTCAAGGATGCCGCCACAGTCCCGTATACACAGTGGACGTATTAAACTTTTTATTTGAAATTTTGGATTTAACTTGTTTAATTTATTCAGCCACTTCACGAATCAATTGATGCAGGTAAATTCCCGGATATTTTTATGTTAGGGGTAAAATTACTACTCCTACATATAAAAATGGGGATAAAACTTTAACTTCAAATTACCGAGTCCTATATGCATTCTGTCATGTATCAGTAAAATTTCTGAAAAATGTTTTAAAATTAGAATGTTACGTTTTTTAAATAGTACACATTTCTTTAGGGACAACCATTTCGGGTTCTTGACGGGCAAATATACGGACGATGTTCTTTTTAATCATGTTTCTTACATTTCTGAAAATCTAGAATAAGGAAAATCAGTTGCAGCGATTTATTTCGACGTCAAAAAGGCTCCTGATACTGTCCATAATGAAATTTCATTACGTCAATTATATTCCGCTAGATTCAAAGGTTTTTGATATTTTGTCGTCTACACTCACTCGATCACGAGTATGAGATCATCTTCTGATTCATAGGAAAAGTAAAGGAGAATAGCGCTATTGACAAGCATACTGCCGACCAACGTGAGAAAGGTTATCATCAGTGGCGAGGCGAGACGACTGGCCTACTCACGTTGATGCGATTGTTCGCCGGCTAAATATTCAAAAGGCTAGTGTACTCGCAGAACTACACTTCATACTGATATTGTGAATGTTTGTGTCTGCTGCTGTATAGAAACCAGCGTGCATATTCTGCCATCGCCTAGGATTGAATTCAAACATCCGTGACGGAAGCCAAGCGTTCCAGCAACTAGGCCATAGCGAGAGAGGGAAATATTTAGTTGGTTTCAAACAGAAGATATGTTACAAAAAAAAGTGACATACATGCTGTAGAGAAATAACACATTTCGGTGTTGCCTAAGCTATCATGCTGGCACTCATAATGTTTCTGATTCACATTAATCATTCCTGTAATTTGAAGCTATACATGACGTCAAAGTTACAACCACTTTCAACACAATTTATAAAACCAGAAATCCTATACAAAAAACTAGTTTTCCTCAATTTTGTTATCAAAAATAAACCTAAATTTTTTTTTTTTTTTTTTTTTTTTTTTTGGCCCGAACAGAACAGTTCATTTGGCCAGCAAACTACGACACGACTAGATATTAAAAAATACTAATAATAGAAAATTCAGGAAGAGAAATTTCATTCATTCTACATTATGGCCGCAACTGCTGGCAGTGCCCACAATGCTCAATGAAACAAAACAGAAACAAACAAGATTTTTCCATTCTGGAAAAAGGAGCAAAAGAAAAAATAGATAAGTAGATAAATATTTCTATCTCACATTATGACCACAGTTGCCTGGCAATGCTCACAATGCATTATGAGAAAAAGGAGGTAGTCACAGCCACACTGGACAAAGACTACAATAATGTAAGAAAAAAAAATAAGTAAAATAATGGAGAGAAAAGAAAAAAAAGAAAAGAAAAAAAAAAAATCAAACAACAATCCTGTTTCTTTCAATAAACCTAAAAAGGACAAATAAAATTTTATCACTGGAACAGAGAAGATGAAAAACACACAATGGAGAATAAACACCACAGGACATGAGGTCCTTAGAAAACGCAAGTCTCGCGTCATCGAACTGGGTGCAATTAAATAACAAGTGATTAATGTCTTCTCTAAAATTTTGTCGACAATAGATATTACAACCGGTGCAGTGCCCAGTGTTTGAAAAATTTAAACCCAATCGGCAATGGCCGGAGCGGAGCCTACACACAACGGTCACAAACCTACGGGTCAAACTAACTGGGACACTAATGCGGTAAAACCAAGGTATGGACGGCAAAGATGGTTGGACCATATAAAAATATTTACCAGGTCCTTGCTCTCTACAAATAAGACTTATCCAATCCGCATGATTATTTCTTTTGGCTTTATCTAGAAGATCGAAGGATGGGATAAATGGAAACTTAATACCTGATCTAACACCTTCTTTTGCGATTAAATCAACACGGTCACCAAGTGGTACCCCACAGTGACCCGGAACCCAACAGAATTTAATGACTCCTCCAAGTTCGGAAATATTAAAATACTTTTCCTTAATTTCATAAATAATTGGATGGCAATTACATTCAAAGTTACTTCTCTGAAGCGACAAGAGAGAGCTAAGGCTGTCCGAAAATACTACAAACTCCCCCTTGGACTGCAACACGTTTTTCACAAACTCTAACGCTTTTTCAATTGCAAGAAGCTCGGCCGTGAAAATCGAAGCTTCTGGAGGTAATTTAAATTTCTGCTCAGTGATACCTTCTATAAGAAACCCGGCCCCTACGCCTTCATTAAATCCACGGAATTTGGCACCATCGGTAAAGATCAACCGATAACCGGGGTATAATTCTTTCGCGATACCTAGAAAAACGGAGTTCACAATGTTACCAGGTAACAGATGCAAATTCTGGCTTTTAAAGGTGTTAATATTGATGTCCAGTTTGATAAGATTAAGGTCGTATCTGAAATTAAAATAATTGGAGGGAGAAGATGGCACAAGAGCTGGACTATAACTATAATACATCCTAGTTCTTTTGAGCAAGAGCGGCATTTTCTGGGGAACAAATCTCCAATCACTACTTACCTGCATTATCTTACTTATAAACTGCGGATATTTGTAATTACAATACTTAAGTACAAATTTATCTGTTAAATAATTTCTTCTAATGTTCAGAGGAGCAATTTTGGTCTCCATTTGTAGACCGATGGTAGGGGACGACCTGACATTTCCCGTGATTAATCTTAAGCCAAGATTCTGTAATGAATCTAACTTTCTAAGCTGGAACTTTGAGGCCGATCCATAGAAAATCGCTCCATAATCCAATTTCGATCTAATAAAGCTTTTGTATAGCTGGCTTAATATGACCGGATCACTTCCCCACCATGAATTGCTTATAGCCTTTAAGGGGCTATACGATTTAATTACAAGTTCAACTAGTTTTTGAATGTGAAAAGTCCATGTTAGTTTAGGATCTAAAAACAATCCTAAATACCTAACATGCCTAGTGAATTTAATGAATTGGTTTTGAATTAGAACACGTATTTGTTCGTAGTCAAATGGTCTAAGTGAAAATACGGATACCGAGGATTTGGCAAGGGATATTTCAAAATGAATCTTCTCAAAGGAATTAAAGCAAATATCCATAGATGTTTGACTTGCCTGAAGACATTTAATAAGGCAGTTATGTTTAGAATATATTAAGAAGTCGTCCGCGTATGACAAAATTCGGGAGAAATTTGGTATTTGAATATTAAAGAGAGGTAATATATACAAATTAAAGAGAAGCGGACTCAGAACGGCACCTTGGGCAAGACCTTTATAAGTTGTGCGAACTTCAACCTGTTTGGATACGGGGTTAAGAATATGGAGGGATCTACATAAAAATAAACTACACAAAAGTTTAGCCATGGGAAAAGGAATATTAACTGCTATTAATTGATTGAAAAGAACGGGGATGGAAACATTATCGAATGCCCCCTGAATATCAAGGAATGTTGCCACCAAGAAGCCTTTTTCTTGGAAAGTAGAATAAACATCCCCCAAGAATGATGCTACACAATCTTGGGTACCCAAATGTGGGCGGAATCCAAACATTCCCTCCGGAAGTATCTTCTGTCTCTCAATCCACCACATCAGTCTGTTCTTAATTACAACCTCGAAAACTTTCCTAAAGCAGGAGGCCAAGGAAATCGGTCGAAATGATGACGCCTGGTTGAGAGATTTACCAGGTTTGGGAATCGGAATGACTAGAAAACGCGACCAGTCAGAAGGTATTAAACCAGACACTAATAAATTGTTATATATTTCTAATAGTATATTTTTGGCGTAATTACTTAAATTCTGTATAACTGAGTAAGTAATACCATCCAAACCCGGGGAAGAATCTCGTTTCTTGTTTAAAGGAATAAAAACCTCTTCATACGTAATTGGACGGAGCAGAATATGAGATATCATAGGTGCAGTATTTCCTTCCCCGGCCAGCTCCTCCCTCATTGGAACATAAGGGGGAGAAACTGCGTTTGAAAAGTCAGTAAACCAACTGTCATTTTGAATCACTCGACCGTGAGAATGTGAATTTTTAAAACGCTTAGTTAGATTCCAAACTTCTTTTAAAGGAGTGTTTCTGTTAAACTTCCTACAAAAATCCCTCCAAGAGTTCCTTTTGGTTTTTTTGAGGAGTTTTCGCGTCTCCCCTGCAATTTTCCTATATGTAAGATAAGCTCCCATTGTGCCAACTGCCCTAAAAGTGCGCAAAGCATTGTTTCGTTCTTTAACTTTAGTCTCGCATTCTCCATTCCACCAAGGAACAGCAGGTTTATTCCCTTTATACAAGGATGCCTTAGGCATGGAGCACTGTAGCGCTGAAAGAACAGCATCATAAAATGTATAGTATTTGTCTAAGGAGTTACTCACAGAATTAATTATTACCAGATTTTGATCAACTAACTCGCGAAATTTATTCCAGTTCTCTTCCATAAATTTCCAACGCAGTATATTATTTTCAGATTGATATGGCTGCCGATAAGATGATATTGGGTTGTTCGTATTTATAGTGATCATAATTGGAAAGTGATCACTCCCTAAAGACGTTAGTAGAACTTCCCATGTACAATCGAGCGCCATTGAGGATGATGCTAGGGTTAAATCAACAGGGTTATTCACATGAAGGGGATTTCCAAGTTTGGTTTTGGAACCATCATTCAATAAGCACAGATCTGAATTAATGATGAGGTCAAGTACAGCTGCCCCTTTCGCATTATTACGGTCACAACCCCAGCACACACTCAGAGCGTTGAAATCTCCACCCACCAAAATGGGAATATTATTATAACCCTCCAACGCATCCAAGAATGTTGAGGAGTCTATAGAATGATTTGGGGGAGAGTAGTACGAAATAAATATTCCGGAAAATTGACCAATAGTAACAAGAACGCTGACTGCATTTGATTTGGTACTATTGTTACTAGTTGATAAATCGAGATTAATCACCTGGTACTTGATTCCGAACTTAATTAAAATGGCCGTACCCCCGTAGCCATCCTCTCTGTCGTCTCGAAAACAGTGATAATTGGGAATGTTAAAAGATCTGTTCTTGGATAGCCAAGTTTCTGAAAGTAGAACAATATCAATATCCTCCTGAGACAGAAAGATTTCTAGGTCACCTTTATTAGAAAAAATGCTGCGTGCATTCCACTGCAACACCCGGATCATGTCGAAAAGAGTGAGTTTAAAATGATCGCGAATTACCCTGTTTATATATCTATATTGCTACATACACATAAATATGTAACCGCTAAATGTATACAATAAGTTAGTATATACTAAAAGAAATATATAATTAAATATAATATAAAATCGGAAAATTAATTGTTGGCTGAAGTAGCCTTACCAGTTTTTTTGTTATTGGGAAGAGACTTTAACCCTTTAGAATTCACCATATTGGAGATTTTGGGATCCAAACCCTTTTTGCTTATGTTATTTGTATTACTTCTCAATATTGGTTGAATTGGTTTCGGCTCGTTGTTAGTTAAAGTTGTGCTGTTGGTTAGTTTGGACGAACTAGGTTGTCTATCTAACTTTTTTGGACTGGAATAATTTGTTTTTTTCCCTTCGTCAGAAGCCGCAAACGATACGGTACGTTTGAGACGGAAATCTGAGATAGGAATTAATTGCTTTGAATCAATGTATCCAGTCTTTCTTATCGGTTTGGGTTTAAATGAAGCGATAATATGAGATTCATTTTCGTGATTACTCTGCGAAATAGGCGGAAAATTATTTTCTTCAGATAAGAGAGAAAAACGGTTTCTTCTAACAGTATTGGAATAGAGATTTTCTTGTCGATATAGAGAAGGTATTTCTAATGAGGCCTCTTGAAAGCTGAGGTTATGTGACGCCATAAGTTCATTTATTTAAGTTTGCCTTCTTCTTTCTGGACACGAAGTATCGGTGGTTCTATGCTGATTTTTGCAAAACACACAAATTGGAGATGCACTAGTACAAGCTTCTTCCGAATGTTCTTTTCCTCCGCAGCGCAGACACCTGGAATTGCTCTTGCACTGTCTGGCTAGGTGACCATATCGGAGACATCGGTAACACTGACGCGTACGTCGAACAAATGGTTCACAAGGGAACCTGACGTTCCATAAAAAAACATGTGATGGTAAGGACTGGCCTTCAAACGAGATCAGTACAGAAGAACTTGGGAAATATTTAATTTCGCCCTCGATATTAGCTCGTCTATTTAATCGCTTAATGTTATTAACTACAAACGGGTAGGAGTCAATCATTTCCATGATTTGGTCAACGGAATACTCGATATCCACTCCCTTAAGAACACCAAATCGTGAGACCAGATGTGCCGGAATAAAAACTCTATACCCGCTCGTAAGAAAGCAAGAACAAGAAACTAAATTATTGGCGGAATGAGGTGACGACAATTGAATAATAACTCTATTCCGGCCTACCTTCTTAATTTCAATAATATCTTTCCATAAATTATTTATTTTTAATATTTCGGCGATTTTTAACGCACTAATGGCTAGTCTGATTGAGTCGGGTTGATAGGCTTTTTCAATAAAAACTTTAAAACCTTTATCGCTATGAGTGGAATTTGTATCAGTAGGATAAAAGTTAGAAATGTAATTACGAGGTTCTGAAAGAGCCGAGTTGTTCGTGCTATTGTTATGACCGGCTTCATTATTTGTCTTATCAAGATTGCTGTTGCTATCATTATTGTTATCACTAGTTACGGATTCTTTAGACTTACTTAACTGAGCCGTCTGCGAGATGTTGCTTTCGCCGTCTTCATCGCTAATAATAGTTGTAAAATTACTTACCTCGGTGCACAGCGTACTGTTACCTGTTTCCCTTAACTTGATGGGGGGATCTTTCCCCCCATCCTCGTCCACGTCCATGTGCGGTGTTAACCACCTGCAACACCGAAAACTTGACGACCGAGCAGAAAGAAGAAAAAGAAAGGA
This sequence comes from Icerya purchasi, assembly GCA_039619475.1. Classification (NCBI taxonomy): domain Eukaryota; kingdom Metazoa; phylum Arthropoda; class Insecta; order Hemiptera; family Monophlebidae; genus Icerya; species Icerya purchasi. The sequence goes on along the minus strand of CM077116.1, from coordinate 91,131,905 downwards.
AAGAGAGAGACAGAGAAAAAAAAAAAAAAAAGGTACTACGAATTCGTTGAAATAAGTAAACGGTTTTATCAACACGAACGCGATAGAACACACTTTCGTCAACGAACCAAAAGTGTAAAAAAAATGAACCTAAATTTAACATAGCGTTAAGGGGAGTACTCAAATATTTACTTCGCTTCGATTACCAAGTCGATTAATTATCATACGTGGTACTATTGTATAATTCTCTTCCCCTTGAAACGAAGTATTTATTATTCAATTATAAACAGCGCCATAATTATTTAAAATCTTTATTTAGTATTTTGCTTCTTTCCCCATCAATTTAAACTATTGATTGCTTTATTTTTTTCTTTGTATCTATTTCACAAGTGCGAGATTGTAATGTTAATTTAAGCATGAGAGCGGGTAAATCGATGCGCGGCTGTTTGTAATTACGAGTAAAATATAAATACGGATGGTTAAATTTACATATAAGCTTCAGTGTTTTCATAAAAGCGTATCTATGCGTGTATAATTCTTTTATGTGTGATCAAAATTGTTTGTTACTTACGATAAGTATTATTTTGCATTAATTTTTATTTGTATGCGTGTAAATTGAGGTTTTCGTTTTTTTTTTTATTTCAATTTTACTTTTTTTATGGTTATTTTTTTGCGAATTAACATAGGTCCGAAACTTCTTATTTTGTGTACAATTAGTATAAACTTTACATAGTTTTGCCTATTATTGTGTAACTGACTATGACTCGCGCAAGGATGTGCACAGCAGTTAATAATAATAGTAATAAATACATGACTTAATTTGATTTAATTTTATTATTATTACGATTCTAATTATTATAATTTTTATTAAATTAACTTATAAGATTTAATTTTTTTGTTTATTTTTATTTATTTTCATCAAAATTAGCAGATAAATCTTTCGGTACCGGTCGTTGAAAGACACCTCCCGGATATATATGATACCTAAACTAAAATTAAATGTTATCAAATTAATTGTACGTATAACTCTGGTTCCGCTGTTGGTTAATTAGAACTCCTTGTTGGCAGGCAAGTGCACGCTGGGGTGATTCTCGATGAATATAGACAGTAGACGGGGTAATCGAATTAATACGCTTTAAATTAGCACGAACTTTGTCAGTCGCCAACTCGGAATTTGAAACGACCTGTTTACTAAAGCACTATTGAATCGTCTCCCTTCGTGTATTCTTTCGGCGGGCACCGTTTTGCAAACTTGATGCTTATTCTCTAGGTACTTGGCGACTTTTCGCATCTTTTTCTGAACTCCATGGGAACAAGACAAGATCTCAATAGAACTAGACGTGACTTAAATGGAACTGCCACCCGGTACTCTTTTATAATAAATTTTACCGTGATTATCTTTTTTTTGAACACCATCTATACCAGCGGTTCTCAAAATTTTATGATCGCGCAACCCTTATAAAATCAATTTTATTTTATGGAACCCCCGATGCCAAATGAAAACTTAACAAGTAATTGCTATGTGAACAAAATTTGAATTTTTTTCTTTTTAATTACAACTTTCACTATTAACCTATAATAAAAAGTATCGCAATTTCAAATATGTAAATAAAAGTGTTTAAACAAATTAATGTAAAATAAAGAATCTTTTAACATCCTGTTTGTTATATATATATATATATATATATATATATATATATATATATATATATATATATATATATATATATATATATATATATATATATATATAGTATAAGTTATAACATCTATCAAAATACAGCAAACAAATTCGAAGTATAAAACGATTGCTTACTTAGAAAGTTTTTCAAGTACAACCGATCATCAGCTAAAAACACAACTCAATATATATATATCTGATCAGAAACAAAATCTAAATCACACTTTTAGAATTTGTTTCTGAAGTTGTGTTTTTAGCTGATGATCGGGTTGTATCCGAAAACTTTCTAAGTAAGCAATCGTTTTATACTTCGAATTTGTTATAACTTACTACATTAAAGAATGAAATTGTTTCACTGTTTTACTAGAAATAGTGTTAAAATTTGGTTTAATGTTCGACAGTTGTATGCGTGCATTCGGAGTAGCTTTGCTCCTGAATTTATTTTTCGGCATAAGCTGAAAAAGCTGTTCCGCATCTTTATGTAGTTATAAAAGGGAGCGTTGTTAAAATAGCCTTCTTGGCTACTTGAGGGTATTCATTTTTAATACTAACCCAAAACTCATTGAGTGACACTGATTTAAATGTGTATTTTAAAGCGGTTGAACTGCGAATATCAATGTGTGATTCATATTCCAGCATTGATAAAGCTTCAGATTAATCTTTATTGATAAACGAATTTTGTACCCAGTCTATGTCATTACCGGTAATCGGGAAATATTCTTACAAAGATTTTGACAGGTTCGCCAAATGTCCACTAATGATGTTTTGAATTTCAGTCGGTAATTCTATCATGTTTTCTTGTGGTAGAATTTCTTTTAAAAGTGAAAAACATTCAACATTGTTTTTTCCATGTAAGAAATCCAGAAATTTAATTTCCTTTTTGGAGTTCGCAGTAAATGTAGTTGTTGCTTTCCCTCGTAAAGATGCAGTGACCACGTTCAGATTTCTAAAGATTTCGACAAGGTAAGCTAATTTCATAAGCCATGGTTCATCATGCAAAATATCGAAAACTTTCACAGATTCCGACACATTTTGTTGTCTCATTTGAAAAAAAAACCTTCAGCTCGCATATAACGTAACTAAAACTCTGTCTGTGGAAAGCCATTAGATTTCTGTATGAAGGATGACTGATTCACGCTGACTATCCATTTATTCACACACTGTTTTGAACGATCTTGACTGAAGAGGACGGGATTTAATGTAGTATACGATCTTTACAACTTCATCCAAAACTTTCTTTAATGATGATGGCATTTGCTTGATTACAAGAGCATTGATTGCTGCTACATTTTGGCGCAAAATTTTTAATTCTTGATACGGTAACTTTTATTTTTCCTACCATTGTAGCAGCTTCATCACTGCATACATATTTATTGCAATCAGTGTTGTGTTTCCCTCATATAACAATCTATTACATTAAATATTTCGTTTCCAGTTGTGTTGGTTTCCGAAGGAGTGCAGAGGAGCAAATCTTCTTCAATAGATGGACCAAAAATATACCTCACAAATACAAGTAATATTGACAGTCCAGCAACATCTGTACTTTCAACAAGATTGGATTACAAACATATCGCAATGATTCAATCTGTCCTATCAATATTCTCACCTTCAATGTGATCAGATATTTTACAAATCTGAACAGAGACAGTGTTTTTGGAACATTGGTTTTTCAGATCGAGTAATTCTACAGCTTAGGAGGAATGATGCATCTGTGGCATGTTCATTATCGATTTTTAAAGATTTATTAAAGTTCGACACGACGGCTTGATGCGATTCTTTTTGTTTTCGAAATAAAAACGGATATATTTTTTTTATTTGGACTTGCATGGTTTGTGTCAAATTGTCGTTTTAACTTTATTGGCACCGGTGTGAATTGTTTAGTAGAATTTTTTCGCAAACAAGGCATTATTGCCATTATCCGGTTCCTCTGCATTTTCTACCCGTATAAATCCGAAAGATAAATACGATTCGTTGTATTTTCTTTTTTTCAAAAGTTGTTGCTGTTCGTTTCCGTCTCTTAATTTCTCAACGACTACAGTACAACATACCGTACTTTCCAAATTTGCCGTCTATGTAAATAATTGAACTACCTTTAATAGAATATTAAAATAAAAGACACCTATCTACGAAATAACTAAAAATCTACGTACCTCTTTGTACATAATTTATAAATTACGTAAATCATTTCAAACAATCAACAACGGGTTATAGAAAGATTACATAATATATGTAGCTAGATTAAGGGTAGGACATTATCGGACAAATTATGTGTCAGTCAGGTATATTAAATAACGAGAACTGTAATAATTGTGGGAAAATTAAAAGTCGGTAGCATTTAGTATGGTAATGTACAGAGTATGATCGGGAAAGGAGGAAGTTCATTAAGTTTATATTACCGAAATAGCTGGCCTCGGACAGTTCTGCAAATTGTAGATCAGCCGAATTCGTATGAATGTAAATGCTTATACAATTTTATTAAGGTCGCGAAAATAAAAATTTTAAATCATTTAGAGAGAAATGGCCAAATGGCAAGAACTGGGCCAAGGGGGAAAAAATACACTTTCATATTTTCTTGTGCCTCGCTTTCCTTATTAGATAAACCGTTTTCAGAAACTGCGTTAGAGAGTTTGAATTTTTGTTTTGAAACAGCCTGCGAGTCCTAAGATCCATGATAAACTAAAAAAAAGTCAATCTGTAACTACATATGTATAATCGAAACTTATATAAAATCACGCATAGATGAATGAACATATATGCATTGCTTTAATATTCCAACACTGTTAGAATATCACATTTCCCCCTTCTTGTAAATTTAACCTAATTAGACAAAAATAAACCTATCATGTTACAAATCCGTTGTTTAATGTTTTTACAATTACAAAACTAAATGATTAATTAATTTAAAAGTCAAATCACTATCAGTTTCATTTGAAATGAAACAGATAATAATAGTTTTTGTTAACGAACAGCCACTTTTTTATGAAAAATGATGTGATAATTTTCAAATTTTAATTTTAATAAAAATAATACAAATTCGATTTAAAATTTATCGTAGAAATTACAACATAAAATGTATTTCTAAGTTTCAAAAAAAAAACAAAAAAAAAACGTTTCTTCCCGTTTTACGAAAAATTTTTGGCTAATTCTTGGTTTCCCGGTTTTTCCAATTCGGGGGCGACCCTGATGATTTCCTCTCGGAACCCACTTTGAGAACCACTGGCCTATACTAATTATGTAATCACTGACCTATCGTGGACGCACACCGATCAACGATTTACATCTAGCAAGCACTAGTTCCCATACACACTTACTCTCTCATCACGTTATAATTTTATTTAATATATGTATATATTGTTGCGAACTCGCCTTTTCTCTCGTAAGGGAGACGACCAAAAGAAAAAGGAAGACGACAGAAAAAGTAAATAGTAGGCACGGTGTGCTCTGCTTTTTAATATGCAGAAGCAATATTCAGAGAAGCGCTTGATGAAAATGACGGAATGATCAAGGTAAATCGAGTCACAATTAATAGTAATGACATACGCAGATGACTATGTCTGATTATAGCTGATAGTCAGGAAGTATTACAAAAAATGATGAATAAACTTATAGACTATATAGCAAAGCTTATAGGCTCCCTATCAACAGCTCGAAAACGAAATAGTGTTCTCTAAGAAGCCTGTATAATGAATGATAGAAGCAAATGGGACAAAACTAGAACAGGTCAAATCAATTAGATACAACTGAGGGTACCTTTCTCGACGATAGTTGCAACTGTAAAAGAAATAAATCCGATCGCGAATAGATTAATCGAGAGCAGTGCGCTCATAAAAATGAAGAGCCTGCTTAGCAGAAGGGAATTAAATCTTGGACTACCCATTAGAATTAGGCGATGCTCTACGTTTTCTCGGTCTTACTGTCTGGCAACGAGAGTTGGACGTTGGATGCTACCTCAGACAGAAGTGTACAGGCCTTTGAATTATATTTGTATAGGCGTATGCTGAAAATTCTATGGATCTTAAAAATTACTAATAAAGAAGTTCTCAAAAGAACGGTAATTAAACTTTTCCTAAAGAATTTATTTCTTTTACATTGTCGGCACGACAGGTGATAGGAGCTAGCAACATTTTCATCACTTGATTTTAGCAACACTGCTGCTTTTATATACTCTCCGTATTGGTGTTCCGTAATCTGACCGGCGGAATACCTTTAGCTGCGTAAGACTTACACAGTGAACATGAATTCCGACAAGAACAAGATCGTTCGATGTGTTCGTCCGAGCAATCAAATACGCATTGAATACTACAGAAGTAGTTACCTAGAAGCAACCGTAGCAAAAGTAACCGCTGCCATGCCACAACAACGTTTAATTTCTCTGATTGTTCGGACGAACATTTGTCAGAATTTACGTCCGCTGTAAGCCAGACTATCTGCCTAACTAACGGCGATGATATGCGTTTCGCCGAGAAAAGGTTTTACCGCTATTTAATAATTTCCCACATTTAAGTTCGCTCAATAAACGAAATCTGGAATTTTCGGAAATTATCTGGTTTCAGGCTTTAGTTCAACGATATGTACCATCTGAAATTGAATATTAGTTATAGCAGAAAAGTCTGCAGGAAACCAGCAATGGATAATCTTGACCATATCATTAAAATGTTTCCTAACTTATCATCAGTAATTATTGGTGATTTTAATATCAGAATTTCTCTTATGGAGCCACATTTCAAAGATAATACCAATTCCTTCTTATTACATGACCTGATACACAGTAACAATTTAGTTATCAAAAATACCCGCATACCCACGTTTAGTAATTACAATGGAACAAGTATCATCGACTACTTATTCGTGTCTGCTCATGTGTCTCAATTAGTAAGTTTCGAATTAAAACAGTTTGATATTGCTTGCCATAAAAGCATACATTACTCTATATCCAGCAATTTCGATTCTGTAAATAGAAATGTTTTCACCAAACTTGATATCAAAAAGTTTAAGAAAACCTTGTACAAAAAACTATATTGCTTTGTTTCAGAAAAATATAAGAGACTGTTCATGCGTTTTGTCTTTGGACAAGCTGATAACGAGTCTACATGCATACATCAGTAGTACCGCTAAACAATGTAAAGTTGTTTTGTTTCTCCTCTAAGCATGATTGATGGACTTACAAGCTTGAATTTATAAAAAACAAAATTAATCTAGTTCGCAAGAGGAAAAACAAATGTAAAAATGGTGTTAAGCGATTCTTTCTTGACAGAACTTTGAAACAGCTTAATAAGGAATACAAACGCGAGATATGCAGGACAAAATTACAGCAGTGGAAGGAACTTGTTGCTGGTAGTACTGCCTGGGGTAAACCTTATAAAATAATAATAAAAAAAAAAAAGCACGCAAATTACAACAATTCCTGATATAGACTATCAACAACAAGTAATTAGTGATGATATAGGAGATGTGGTGTTTTTCTCAGGCATTTCTTGCCCCAAAAAGTTGATATTCCACTTGTTCTTGTCCCCATTTCTGAGGCTCAGTCCCCTGTAGTAAATAGAACAACTATAGATAATATAATTAAAAATCTCAATAATAGAAAAGCGGCATCACCTGACAAAATCACTAACAAATTGGTTACTTAACCTACAATTTGAAGAATTGTTTCTACTAATCTTTAATAAATGCTTACATTTTCAGGTTTTGCCCAAATGCTGGAAAGCCGCCTTTATTAAACTTCTTCCAAAACCTGGTAAGTTACCCTCTGACATCACGGCCTACCGTCCAATTTCTTTACTTAGCACTGTAGGTAAGGTCTTTGAAAAAATTTTAAATCAATTACTTACAGTTGAGATTCACACGCAGAACTTGTTACGCTGTAACCAGTTCGGCTTTCGCTCTGGAAGATCTGCAGAGGGTGCAGTGTATAAATTAGTTCAAGTAATCAGGAACTCAATAAACTCTGGAAATACTGCGGTTATCTTTCGATATCGCAGGAGCATTCGACAACTGTAAATGGTCTGTGATAATTGACATTATGAAAAAGAACAACATCAACCCTTTCCTGGTTAACATGTTAATTAGCTACTTCTCTGATAGGGTTGCACACCTTATCATAAACAACTCTAACAGTTCAATGAGTGCATGCTGTGGTGTTCCTCAGGGCCCTGTCCTAGGTCCCACGTTATGGAACATATTATATTCCTCTGTGCATCATCACAAGATTGAAACCTATTGTAAATTCTTTAATAGCAGCTGCACTTCTCCTATGCTGATAACCTCTGCCTTGTGTTTGAGGTCATTAACCACTGTGATTATAATCAAATATCTATAATTATAGAATACTTAAATGAAACAATTAATAGCTTAGGACTATCCTTTTCTGTTTCCAAATGTACATACTCTGTGTTTGGCAACGAAAAAGTAGTGAAGAAAGAACGACTTAAAACTTCTCTCTGATCAGGGTATTCAACACACAAATATATTGAAATATCTTGGGATCCTCATAGATAGTAAACTTACTTTTCTGTCTCAGCTTAAATATATCCAAACCAAATGTGATTCTCTATTTAGCAGTATCAGTCGACTGCAACATAACTGTTGGGGTTTACGATACACTGAATGAATCATTCTATATAAAGGTTTAATTCAATCCCTATTTGGCTATGGAACGGCCACTTACGTTATACACATAAGCTGTTGAAAAATGTCAATAGCCATCAGAGAAGGTTTCTCCTCAACGTTGCATCTCTTTATTGAACTACACCTACATCTGCTGCTTGTGTTATCACTGGTATATTTCCTATGGATCTGTACATTATAGGTAGAGCTATCACAAGCGAGTATCGGATTCTCAAGGATGTTAATTTGCTTACATCTCTGAAGTTAATAAATAACAATTTGGTGGAATCTTTCTATAACAACTCCTCTATATTACCTAAAAAAGCAAGTTCTACAGACTCTAATAGCTGAATGGCAGCGGAGATGAGATGTTGACCACACAGGAAGGAAAACCTATTACTTACTTCCTAGCATCCCTGATAGAGTGAGAATGAATAAAATTAATATCGATTTCTATAGCTCACAGGTACTTGCTGGGCACGGGAAGTTTGGTGCCTACCTGCACAGGTTTCGACTTTTCAACAGCCCAGGCTGTACCTGCTGTTCTCTTAACAATACTGATGACGTTGATCATTTTCTCTTTTACTGCCCCATGTTCGGTTACTTACGTACTAAATTCAATATTACAAAAACTAACCCCTCTCACATTAATAACTCGAATCACTACCTCCTACTTAAGTTTGCTGAGGTGGCTATGAGGCGTAAGTTTCAACTGAGTAATTAGATCATTTCTGTTAAATTTAAACATTTCATGAAATCTTAATATTACAAGATTATCTGCCTCCTCTCCACCGCTCATCCTTATTTATTTATAAATTATTATTTCAGCGATAGTCATTCGGATTTGTTTCTTATTAATATTTTAATTACTATTTGTGTTAAATATTAGTAGCTTATTATAGGATATAGAATTATAACTTCTCACGTACGCACTAAATCAAACATTATCCCAACAACTTTTATTTTTGTACAATACTGCTACAGTATTTATTTATTTCTTTTTTTCTCCTTCTTTTAATATATATAATTTTAAAATTTAGAATGTTAATAGCAATTAAATGATGCAATTTTCTTGGTACTAGTTGGAACTATGTTGTTTATCATCCTGACTAATACCCACAAAATATAGAGCTATAAGTACACTTTACAAAGGACCTCTTACATACAACCTTTTTTTTTTTTGTCAATCCTAGACTTATAGTAGTATTGATTTTATAGTACACTAAACACACAGTCCTCTGCACCTTTATATACTTATTTTCTTAATATACAGTTTATTTTTAAAAAAACAAAAAAAAACTGACTTCCACTATTGCCTATATCATGAAAAACGGTAATTAATCCGTGAGACACTATGGGCCATTTGGGATTTGTTTTAATATTTAGCATCTGTAAATGTGCTATTTTGAGCTTCATGTGATCCTCCTTTTTAAGCAATAAATCAAATCGATGCATTGTATTTAAACCCCGCATTCTGCTGTGGAAAATTATAACCGTTTAGAAACTAACCGGTTGAATACTTGCACAATGTCACGAACGGACAATTTGGTTGCTCCGAATTGCTCGAAAATCGCTTTTTATTTACGTGTGAACCAAAAACCGTGTTTACTCACCGGTGCGTCGCGAACTAGTTTATTATTCAGCAGCGCTTACCTTCTTTCTTTTCCTTTCTTTCCTTTTCTCTTTCTCCTGTTATTTAGATATCCTTTTTGTTCTTTTTATCTATTAATCTATACTTATAAGAAATAACTTCTCGTTTATGTTCTTTACATTTATTAAACTATACGTATAAGATGTAACTTCTCGGCGTCGAAAATAGCCCGTAGCTACCGAGCGACTTTAAATAAATAAATTATATATATATAAAATCAACGTGTAGATTGAGAATTTTTTTTTTTCAAATTATTTTTAAAGCGATCGTCTAAAACAATGACGTTGTATTATAAGAAATTTTTCTCTACCATACAAAAAATTTCGTTTTTTTTTTTTTTTTTTGAAAATCGTAGCGCGTTAAAAATTGCTTAAAATCAAAGTGATTCTCAAAAGAAAAAAAAAAGAACAATAAAAACGGCTGTAACTAAAAGTTATTTATGAAAGAGATAAAGCGGATGTGTTTGCGACGGTAAATAACCGAGAAAGCCGAAACTGTTAACGCACTTTAACCCTTCGTTACCTATAGTTCCGAAATGAGGGTTTTGCTTCGTAAGCATTGTTTACATTCTCACCTTTAACTGGCTTTATGTTGTACGGTCCCCGACACTCTCTTAAATATATGAATGAATACAATTTTAAAAACACAGACCAAACAATAATAAACCAAAACTGTATCCTAAGGGGTGAGTTATAATAAAATTTTTAGTTTTTTTTTGGAAAAAGTAAGTGCTGTCCAGCTAAAGGGCTAAATTTTGACAAGAAAACATTATTCAATTTCGATCTGCGCTAGTTACAGCTCCTGCAGCAACTCGCGCGGCGTTCTGTCTAAAGAATCGGTCAATATTCGACATTACCAGCTAAAATAAAATGAAAACAAGAACAGACACTTTCTAACATCCGCCCACTGACTCGCTTCGGCAATGCTTTAACGATAACTTGCCGAGCTCAAATGAACCAATTTGTAATTTCGATTTTCACTTTTTTTAATAATGTTTTTGAATTGCGGGAAAAAAAAAAGGTCAATTTTTCGGAAGGAAAAAAATTTTTCGCCGACATTTTGTTTCGAGCAAAAATCTGAACGAAGTTCGACCGAGAACAGCTTAACGAACTTGAGAAAAATTAAAATGCACCAAGTCCGCATTTAAAACTTTTCCAGTTACCTGCGAGGGGAAGGTGGAGAAAGACGAGTGTACCTTTGCAAAAGAACGTTTCAGCATCTTTTAAAGGAAAATTTCACTTGGAATAAACGTTTTTCACTTGGAATAATCGTAACATTTTTACAAAAACTACTAAGGCTAACGTAAAGATAATTTCTCTTACGTACGTGATCGCGAAAATCGAAATTACAAACGTCTGCGTTGCCGCGCGTGTTTAAAATTTTTAAATTCTCCGATCATTTAGAATTTTCCATAAACTATACCGGCGACCAAAAAATATCTAACGTTAATTCAAACAAGCCAGTTCAGACTTTAGTGAAACACCGCCGTTCCTTCTTCTTTTTTTTTTTTTTTTTAAAACCTTCCAATACTTGGCGTACAGACAGTACGGAAGTAGTGTAAAAAAGCGGGGACTGGGCCAGTTTCCCCCGATTTCCCCCGATTTTCCCGATTTTCCCTGGGGGTAGGTACCCCCGAGCGTCCAGGTTTCCCCCAATTTTCTAGGGCAGCTGCTGAAATTTCACCCCAAATTCTCATCCAGGTGCTCAAAATTAACCCCAATTTCTCTTTTAAAGCCCAAAGTTACCCCAAGTTTCCCCTGATTTTAAGGATTTCCTCCGAGTTTTCCCTGTTTTCCCCTGATTCCTCTGCACAGTTCCGCTAATTCGATCCCTAATTCCCATCAAGGTAGTCAAAATTCACCCCCCAATTAGTATACAGGTGCTGAAAGTTCACCCCAATTTGTGTCCATATGGTCAAAATTCACCCAAGTTTCCCCAAAATTTCTTCAAATTTTCTCGATTCCCCGTTCATACTGTTATCTGTAAATGCACTCGCACCGTTTCCACGCATATATTCAACACAGCCTTAGCAGTGTACTCGCTTTCCCATACCCGCGCCTTCTATCATCATGTGTATGTATTATACATGACTCTGCGTGTAATATATGTAGCATACTTTTTAATTTTCATTTTTCGAGGTTGGGAGGGGTAAAATTTTGCCGGAGTGATAAAAACGTTTGAATCTCAACACTTAGAACCTAAAATTTAAAGGAATTTTCCGAGTCGTGCTCCGTTCCAGCATTTTTTTTTTTTAAATTTATTTTTAAAGAAAATATTCGAATGTTCCATCAGTCGAATGAGAGCGGGCGAGTATGCTGCTATGAGATGTATTACGTAAGCCCGACCGCGGCTGTAATGGAAATATTTAAATGTTCCAGCAACTAGTTGAAACTGTCACCAGGTGAGGTGAATTCCAGTCGTTCGTTTTGAAATTAACTAGCCGATCATCTATGCTCACTCTCACACGCCACTGATAGAAACCTGTTCACGATCGCTACACGTTCACACACGCACACATATACACCGCCACCTGATATATATTTTTCGTCTTTTTCCGCTTCCGATCTTATACTTAATCCGTTGATATTTTTTTATTTTTATTTTTACGTATTCTCTGTTCATTGCAAAAGCACACCGTCCATTCCTGCACACATATCAAGCATTGAGTTAACCTGTACAAAGGTACACTGTACTATTCCATGCACGCTCAGTCGCCACCGAAATAAACACCGCGATATCACACACACACACACACACACACACACACACACACACACACACACACACACACACACACACACACACACCACTTCATACACCACCACTTCATACATATTTTATTTTCGAGTCAAAATATTATAGAATTAGCCTAACTATATTTTTCTTTTACGCTTCTGTTTATTTCTTCTGTTTTGTTTCTCCGATTCTAAAAATTAATCTGTCAATGTATTAGCCACTCTTTCATTCGCACATAATGTTCCCTCGCACTCATCTGCTACCAGTAGTTCTCTTGTCGTTCATAATAACTTTTTCAAGTCTAATATTATAGAATCAGCCTAATTATATTTTTTTTTCGCTTCCAATCATTTCCTCCGTCCGTTGATAATTTTCTTATTTTATTTTTTCTCAGGTTCTAAAAATAATTCCATTGATATCTTCACTAGTATGATTGCGTAAACATCTTCTAACGGTATTCCTCATATTGTTCATAATAATTTTTCATGTCTATGTATTATGGAATTAGTCTAAAATATATTTTTTCCCCTCTAAAGTCTTTTTCCAATCGTAAGTATTCAAAAATTAATTCGAGTATATTTTTATTTAACGCTGTTCCATATTTTCCCTCTCCCCTTAAATTCTTTTCTATTATTTTTCATGAGTACATCCCCCCCCCCCCCCTGAAACTACAGTGAAACCATACCATTCATTCCCACGCATCCATCTGCTAACAATGATTTTCTCATTATTCATAATAATTTTTTTCGAATCTGTTAGTTTAAGATTATTTCATTTTTTTCAAACTCTAAATATTTTTTTTTTTTTTCAATATCTTCCATATTTTCCCCCAATATGTCCGCATACGCTCATAATTCAAAGGTACTCTGCTTATTTCCTTGCATGAATGTTGCTATATCGTTGATTTCGATCTTGTGTCAAGGTCATCGAGTCTGCCCGGATCTTCTCCTTCATATCTTTTGTAGAAAAACCGGTTGACATGTACACACCTACACACAAACACCCATAACCTAAAGATCACCTGTAAATTTCGTTCATTTGCGTATGCAACCAGCTTTCACCAAAGGAATGTGGTTTTTCTGGTGCAACCCGCCCTCTTCAAAGACATGCATCGAGCTAGAATCTCGAAAGGATCTGTTCAGGCGGTCAGTATTAGTGTTACATTAAACGTGTAGAATTTGTTGAAGCTGTGTTCTTCACGCATTAATAAAAGTTTGCTCTAACATTAAAAGTAATAATTTTCTACATTCTTAGTAAAAAGTTAAAAATATTATTCAAACATGAATAACAATACCGATTCGATTGATATTAAAATCGACGAATTTATTCAGAATTCATTTTCGAGTGATAGTGTCTCGCATACAACTTCATCACCTCAATCACAGCAATCAGATGATGGTTATACAGCAGAAGGACATCTTCTGTACATAATATCATTGGTCCTGTATTATTATCAGAACAAGCAGATATAGCGGAATATTTTGTAGATATCAGCATCCATATAGATTGTGATTATGGTTTTCGAGTAACCGAACTAGCAATGATTGATATGTCTGGCGGAAAGTGTTTGCATACACTGTATAAGCCAAGCAGAGCATGGCATTCATCAAAAACGCCACATTTACAATGTTCTTCGATGAGTCATCACTTGAAAAATCCTTCATTATTTCCCTGTCGGGAAGAAACATTTATGGCACGCGATATATTCACGATAATATCTCAAAACCGAGAGCTCGCATATATATTTTAACGGTATATGCTAAACTTACACTAATGGAACTTAACGAAAAGTCTGAATTGTTGAGTGATTTAGACTATGAAATCGTTAATATGGATAAAGTCTTTCGACTACATAGTATTGAGAATCTACATGAAGAGTATTTTGATATAAGCAATTTGATAACCTGTAAACATCATAATGAGAATGATAGTTTTCATTGTGCAGCGAAAAACGTTATGGTAATGAAGGCCTGGTACGATCATGTTATCCATCCGCTGAAGCTTATGAATAATCTCAATATAAATGATTTAAGTCAGTTGTTCATTACAGCCACCAAAGAAATGATAATTACATTATTTCCAAGTTGTGTTGGAGACATTTATGCATTTCTACAGATAGATTAAAACCGGATGATATGATAAAATCACTTCTACCATGTTACTAGCATGAGCATGATGAATAATTCGTCTATGAGGTGTGTTGATCAATAGAGCAACAGGTAGAAAACCTAGTAGTTTACGAGACACAGCATGTTCAAAGAAAAAAACGAACTAGCACAAGCAGATCAGAGTTGCAACATACGAGTGGGAGATATATTCTCGAGAACAACAGCTTGATTATAAAAAACGTCGAAGATACATGTATCTATCTGTGAACAATTATCACATCAAACATAAAAAGGTTGACTAAAAGATTATTATTTTCTTTTTTCGTTCATTCTCGCCACTATTACCACTGACGCCCCCACTGTCAAGACCTCTAAACATACATTACTAACCTCGCCAACACTATAATATTTTTTCTCTGTGTTACTAAATTAACCCAAGTATATTTTTATTCATTTGTTACACAAACATTTGTTCAAATCTTTTGTAATATATCGTACACACATTTATAGCCCACAGACACTACTTGCTTCATTACCACGAATACATCTCTTTCATGGTCACTTATCGTAACATAGTTTTTCCTGAAATTGTAAAAAATTCTCTTCGTTCCATTCTTCCAAGTTTTCCAAATTTCAAATCATGCATAATTATTTAAGAATCAAATTAAGTATATTTTATCATTTCCAAAAAATTAATCATCTCTGTACAAGGCATTAACTCATTTTTCAAAACAAACATATTATTTTTTAATCTATCATACATATCATTTTTATCATTCAAATTTTTTTCTGAATTCACAAATAGTTAACCTATAGAAAACATATTATTGTAAACATACATGACGAAGTCACTCCTCATAATTACATCATGAATTCATTTTTTTTTTCATTTTTTTTTTTTTTTTTACTATCATGAAATTGTAGTAGTGTTTTTAATTTTTTTATTTTCCATACATGACAAAAGCAATAAAATCACGACATCTATGAATACACACCATATGCTTCCAATAACCTATGATGCATTTTTTTAAATTAGTCCAAGCATACTATTTTTTCAATAACAAAGCCGATCATACATAATTTTTTCTTCTATATAATCACTAATCTATGAAAACACTTGATTCGTTTTACTCATACTGTAGCAACCACTCCTTTTCCCTCATGCTAACAAACTTCAAAATTTAATAATATAACACGAAATTAATCTAAATATCTGTTCATGCTATTAAAATTAATATATCAATCTTTACATTCCTTTTGTACATTTCTGAAAAAATCCTACAACATGTTTTAAAATTAATCGAAGTATACTATTTTATTACCTAAAATCAATTATTCTCTCATACAGTTTTTTCCAATCATCCATAATGTTTTTTCTGTATTGTCATTATTACAAAGTCATACAAAACAACAACACATTTTTAATCATAATGAATCATTCATTCCATTCCGTTCATGCTATATACCATTATCATTCAATTCAACGTTATGAAATTAGTCTAAATATACATTCATGCTAGCAAAGTTATTATCTCACCCTTTGCATTGTTCCAAGATGATTTATTTGACATTTTTTCTTTAAATTTCCCTCATACTATTATTTTTGAAATGTAGGATGATGACTATGATTAGAATTCATGATTATGAAGAGAGAGATGCATGGTGAAATTGCATTATCATTATATGCGAGATGATGTGTGTTTGTGGGTGAGTATGGATGCATGTAAAATATATGAGTGTGTTAGTAGAAAACATCCGTTCATGCGTGAACACAGGTACAGATACAGTTATAGAATGAGAGAGGTAAAAATATATATTTTGTTATGTTTGATATGTGCATGATAAAGAGGTTATCAAAGAATAATCACATTACCCTCACAACTTAGACATTGAGTTTTACCTTTGCAATATTTTAGATGTAAAAGTAGTGACATTGACATGTGGTAAACGTTTTCATCACTTTTGACTAATTATAACCAATTTTCCAACATTTCTCTTCGTTTTTCCTACATTTTAATACTTTTACACCGTTTCAGTCAATTTTTGCTATTTAATGCCATTTTTTCCAGTGTTTTTACCACCTTTCTCACAATTTTCATCATTCTTTCATCATCTTTGTTAGGTTTTTTCTTACAACTCTTTAACATTTCGATCGTTGCTAGTGATAACCATCATTATTTATGCTTTCAATCCTTCCACTTCAGCAATGCACACATACAGCTTAGCAATCGCCGCAGCCATTGAACGTTGTAGGACTGCAATCGTGATCTCCATTTGATTATTGGGATTTAAAAGTCACATCTTTGAACGCTTGATCTAATGCATCAACATGATTTTTTTTTTGTATTCGCCCACCCGCTGCTGGAGGTTCCACTTAATATTCTCAACAGACTATCATACAGTCGTTTAATAAGAGAATCTGTAAGACCCGAGACATTTACTTAACGTTTTCCCAACACATTTACAGACCTACCCTGTACACTAAGGAAATCTTTAAACATCTCTGTAACCATTCCTTTTAAGCTGGCGGGAGCAAGGAACTCCTATAAACGTTTATCAATCAGCACTTCATCGTTCATCGCCATGGTTTCACTCGCCGTTGCACAGACATGTAATAAACATTTTCTTCTTTTACAATTTTCTTATGCTATAACACTATTACATCATTTTTCCTCGTTTCTAACTAATTGTAACCAGTTTTCCATTATTTCTTAGCATGTTCTTCTGTTTAGGACCTTTTGCGCTATTTTTTCATCAATTTATGTTATTTCACATCGTTTTTCTGGTGATTTTAGTACCTTTCACACAATTTTACTAATTATTTTCGACTATTTCTTAACATGTTCTTCTGTTTTAGGTCCTTTTTGCACTATTTTTTCATCAATTTATGTTATTTCACATCGTTTTTCTGGTGATTTTAGTGCCTTTCACACAATTTTACTAATTATTTTCGACTATTTCTTAACATGTTCTTCTGTTTAGGTCCTTTTTGCACTATTTTTTCATCAATTTATGTTATTTCACATCGTTTTTCTGGTGATTTTAGTGCCTTTCACACAATTTTACTAATTATTTTCGACTATTTCTTAACATGTTCTTCTGTTTAGGTCCTTTTTGCACTATTTTTTCATCAATTTATGTTATTTCACATCGTTTTTCTAGTGTTTTATTACCTTTCACACAATTTTACTCAATTTTTCCCCATCTTTGAAGATTTTTTTTCATTTATCTCATACATTATATCTCCGAATGTGACGATTAGCTATCCTTTTAAGTACATTTTTTAAATTCGATATAAGTGAGGAGTACTTTTCAGGTCGACATGTATACTTCGTGATATGACATTCAATTCATTATTAATCTATGTTTCAACATGTTTGTGGTCGGTTGTTGGAGGTTTACAGAACTTTCTGTTGCATTGCTTATAGTATAATGGTTCTTGTGTGCTAGTGAGATGATGGTGTTTTGTGGGGAATAATAAACATGGGAAAGAGAAGGAGTGCGCCCCATCAAGCAGGGGGGAGTGATGCTTCGTAATTAACTTGGGCATTGCGCGCATTGCATGGCAGTTATAATATGCTCGAGCAAAAATTAGTCGCTGTACTCGCATGGTGTTCATGTTATTCATTAAATGTTCACACTGAGTGATGCAATGGGCTCATCAACAGATGGATCCATGCTATCATTTCGATTTTTATAATTGTGATCTGCACTGAGCATGTATGTATTACAACGAACCCATCAACTCTGTTACAGATGGTAATGTTTGAGGATAGATAGTGAAACGTTCATTAGAACATGAATGTGTATACAAAGTGTTGTTACATCAAATGTATGTCATCAAATTAACTAAAATGTTGCGTCTATAGTAAAAAAAGAAATGAGGGTTTTTCCCTAAGAGGGCGACTATAATAAAATTGATGCGATTTTAGATGGAAATGGGGGTATTTTACAGTAAAAACGCTGTTTTGCACCTAAATGGTGAATATTCTGGAGGTTAAACGGCATTTTTCACACAAAATTTGATGTTTTTTTATAAATGTGGCTATTTTACTCCTACATGGAGTAATTTCTGCATGAGGAGTACTTTTTGGACTGACATGTATACTTCTTGATGTGGTATTCAATTCATTCTGAAGCTATGTTTGAACAGCTTTGTAAATGGTTGGGGGGGAAGTTTACAGAACTTTTCTGCTGCATCAGTTATAGTATAATAGTTTTTATATGCTAGTGAGATGAAGGTATTTGGTTAGGAATAGTAAATATGGGTAAGAGGTGGAGTGCATCCCAATCAAGCATGGGAGAGTATTGTTTGGGAATTAACTCCATTATTTGCACACATTGCAATACAATTATAATCAGTTTGGTCAAAATTACTTGTTATATATCGTTCATGTTATACATTAAACATTCACACTGAGAAACGGACTGGACTCTTCGACATCAAGGTCCATGAGATCATTACACTTTTTTTCAACAATTTGTGACGTTTCATACTATTTTTTAATGTTTTGAACGGCTCTTATGATGTATTTCAGCACTTTTTTCCAGGTACAAAGCTCGTAATGCGAAATAATTTGAATTATTTCGACAGTCTT
This sequence comes from Icerya purchasi, assembly GCA_039619475.1. NCBI lineage: Eukaryota > Metazoa > Arthropoda > Insecta > Hemiptera > Monophlebidae > Icerya > Icerya purchasi. The sequence continues at coordinate 91,112,546 of CM077116.1, read as the reverse complement.
TACACACAAATAAAATACTATACCATTAACACACTCAACATGAAACAAATCATTACAAATAGAAATAAACAATGAAATTGCTCAGAAATTTTAATGAAATTCAAGAAGCATAGTGTATATGAAAATGAATATATTCTTTAAATCAACACTCCAAACTTGCAGTTTCAGAATTATATCACACCCTGACTAAGAACCCCGCTGTTCCTTTTGCTGCATATATATGTATATAATCATATATTATTAAATTATACATATAACTACATATGTACATATATATATATCTAAATATATACATATATATATCTACATATATACATATATATCTACATATATACATATATATATCTTCATATATACACATATATATCTACGTATATACATATATATCTACATATATACACATATATATCTACATATATACGCATATATATCTATGTATATACATATATATCTACATATATACACATATATATCTACATAAATACATATATACATACATATACATATCTACATATATATCTACATGAATACATATATATATCTACATATATACATACATACATCTACATATATACACATATATATCTACATAAATACATATATATATCTTCATATATACATATATATCTACATATATACATATATATCTACATATATATACATATATATATCAACATATATACATATATATGCAGCAAAAGGAACAGCGGGGTTCTTAGTCAGGGTGTGATATAATTCTGAAACTGCAAGTTTGGAGTGTTGATTTAAAGAATATATTCATTTTCATATACACTATGCTTCTTGAATTTCATTAAAATTTCTGAGCAATTTCATTGTTTATTTCTATTTGTAATGATTTGTTTCATGTTGAGTGTGTTAATGGTATAGTATTTTATTTGTGTGTAAAGACTGTCGAAATAATTCAAATTATTTCGCATTACGAGCTTTGTACCTGGAAAAAAGTGCTGAAATACATCATAAGAGCCGTTCAAAACATTAAAAAATAGTATGAAACGTCACAAATTGTTGAAAAAAAGTGTAATGATCTCATGGACCTTGATGTCGAAGAGTCCAGTCCGTTTCTCAGTGTGAATGTTTAATGTATAACATGAACGATATATAACAAGTAATTTTGACCAAACTGATTATAATTGTATTGCAATGTGTGCAAATAATGGAGTTAATTCCCAAACAATACTCTCCCATGCTTGATTGGGATGCACTCCACCTCTTACCCATATTTACTATTCCTAACCAAATACCTTCATCTCACTAGCATATAAAAACTATTATACTATAACTGATGCAGCAGAAAAGTTCTGTAAACTTCCCCCCCAACCATTTACAAAGCTGTTCAAACATAGCTTCAGAATGAATTGAATACCACATCAAGAAGTATACATGTCAGTCCAAAAAGTACTCCTCATGCAGAAATTACTCCATGTAGGAGTAAAATAGCCACATTTATAAAAAAACATCAAATTTTGTGTGAAAAATGCCGTTTAACCTCCAGAATATTCACCATTTAGGTGCAAAACAGCGTTTTTACTGTAAAATACCCCCATTTCCATCTAAAATCGCATCAATTTTATTATAGTCGCCCTCTTAGGGAAAAACCCTCATTTCTTTTTTTACTATAGACGCAACATTTTAGTTAATTTGATGACATACATTTGATGTAACAACACTTTGTATACACATTCATGTTCTAATGAACGTTTCACTATCTATCCTCAAACATTACCATCTGTAACAGAGTTGATGGGTTCGTTGTAATACATACATGCTCAGTGCAGATCACAATTATAAAAATCGAAATGATAGCATGGATCCATCTGTTGATGAGCCCATTGCATCACTCAGTGTGAACATTTAATGAATAACATGAACACCATGCGAGTACAGCGACTAATTTTTGCTCGAGCATATTATAACTGCCATGCAATGCGCGCAATGCCCAAGTTAATTACGAAGCATCACTCCCCCCTGCTTGATGGGGCGCACTCCTTCTCTTTCCCATGTTTATTATTCCCCACAAAACACCATCATCTCACTAGCACACAAGAACCATTATACTATAAGCAATGCAACAGAAAGTTCTGTAAACCTCCAACAACCGACCACAAACATGTTGAAACATAGATTAATAATGAATTGAATGTCATATCACGAAGTATACATGTCGACCTGAAAAGTACTCCTCACTTATATCGAATTTAAAAAATGTACTTAAAAGGATAGCTAATCGTCACATTCGGAGATATAATGTATGAGATAAATGAAAAAAAATCTTCAAAGATGGGGAAAAATTGAGTAAAATTGTGTGAAAGGTAATAAAACACTAGAAAAACGATGTGAAATAACATAAATTGATGAAAAAATAGTGCAAAAAGGACCTAAACAGAAGAACATGTTAAGAAATAGTCGAAAATAATTAGTAAAATTGTGTGAAAGGCACTAAAATCACCAGAAAAACGATGTGAAATAACATAAATTGATGAAAAAATAGTGCAAAAAGGACCTAAAACAGAAGAACATGTTAAGAAATAGTCGAAAATAATTAGTAAAATTGTGTGAAAGGTACTAAAATCACCAGAAAAACGATGTGAAATAACATAAATTGATGAAAAAATAGCGCAAAAGGTCCTAAACAGAAGAACATGCTAAGAAATAATGGAAAACTGGTTACAATTAGTTAGAAACGAGGAAAAATGATGTAATAGTGTTATAGCATAAGAAAATTGTAAAAGAAGAAAATGTTTATTACATGTCTGTGCAACGGCGAGTGAAACCATGGCGATGAACGATGAAGTGCTGATTGATAAACGTTTATAGGAGTTCCTTGCTCCCGCCAGCTTAAAAGGAATGGTTACAGAGATGTTTAAAGATTTCCTTAGTGTACAGGGTAGGTCTGTAAATGTGTTGGGAAAACGTTAAGTAAATGTCTCGGGTCTTACAGATTCTCTTATTAAACGACTGTATGATAGTCTGTTGAGAATATTAAGTGGAACCTCCAGCAGCGGGTGGGCGAATACAAAAAAAAAATCATGTTGATGCATTAGATCAAGCGTTCAAAGATGTGACTTTTAAATCCCAATAATCAAATGGAGATCACGATTGCAGTCCTACAACGTTCAATGGCTGCGGCGATTGCTAAGCTGTATGTGTGCATTGCTGAAGTGGAAGGATTGAAAGCATAAATAATGATGGTTATCACTAGCAACGATCGAAATGTTAAAGAGTTGTAAGAAAAAACCTAACAAAGATGATGAAAGAATGATGAAAATTGTGAGAAAGGTGGTAAAAACACTGGAAAAAATGGCATTAAATAGCAAAAATTGACTGAAACGGTGTAAAAGTATTAAAATGTAGGAAAAACGAAGAGAAATGTTGGAAAATTGGTTATAATTAGTCAAAAGTGATGAAAACGTTTACCACATGTCAATGTCACTACTTTTACATCTAAAATATTGCAAAGGTAAAACTCAATGTCTAAGTTGTGAGGGTAATGTGATTATTCTTTGATAACCTCTTTATCATGCACATATCAAACATAACAAAATATATATTTTTACCTCTCTCATTCTATAACTGTATCTGTACCTGTGTTCACGCATGAACGGATGTTTTCTACTAACACACTCATATATTTTACATGCATCCATACTCACCCACAAACACACATCATCTCGCATATAATGATAATGCAATTTCACCATGCATCTCTCTCTTCATAATCATGAATTCTAATCATAGTCATCATCCTACATTTCAAAAATAATAGTATGAGGGAAATTTAAAGAAAAAATGTCAAATAAATCATCTTGGAACAATGCAAAGGGTGAGATAATAACTTTGCTAGCATGAATGTATATTTAGACTAATTTCATAACGTTGAATTGAATGATAATGGTATATAGCATGAACGGAATGGAATGAATGATTCATTATGATTAAAAATGTGTTGTTGTTTTGTATGACTTTGTAATAATGACAATACAGAAAAAACATTATGGATGATTGGAAAAAACTGTATGAGAGAATAATTGATTTTAGGTAATAAAATAGTATACTTCGATTAATTTTAAAACATGTTGTAGGATTTTTTCAGAAATGTACAAAAGGAATGTAAAGATTGATATATTAATTTTAATAGCATGAACAGATATTTAGATTAATTTCGTGTTATATTATTAAATTTTGAAGTTTGTTAGCATGAGGGAAAAGGAGTGGTTGCTACAGTATGAGTAAAACGAATCAAGTGTTTTCATAGATTAGTGATTATATAGAAGAAAAAATTATGTATGATCGGCTTTGTTATTGAAAAAATAGTATGCTTGGACTAATTTAAAAAAATGCATCATAGGTTATTGGAAGCATATGGTGTGTATTCATAGATGTCGTGATTTTATTGCTTTTGTCATGTATGGAAAATAAAAAAATTAAAAACACTACTACAATTTCATGATAGTAAAAAAAAAAAAAAAAATGAAAAAAAAAATGAATTCATGATGTAATTATGAGGAGTGACTTCGTCATGTATGTTTACAATAATATGTTTTCTATAGGTTAACTATTTGTGAATTCAGAAAAAAATTTGAATGATAAAAATGATATGTATGATAGATTAAAAAATAATATGTTTGTTTTGAAAAATGAGTTAATGCCTTGTACAGAGATGATTAATTTTTTGGAAATGATAAAATATACTTAATTTGATTCTTAAATAATTATGCATGATTTGAAATTTGGAAAACTTGGAAGAATGGAACGAAGAGAATTTTTTACAATTTCAGGAAAAACTATGTTACGATAAGTGACCATGAAAGAGATGTATTCGTGGTAATGAAGCAAGTAGTGTCTGTGGGCTATAAATGTGTGTACGATATATTACAAAAGATTTGAACAAATGTTTGTGTAACAAATGAATAAAAATATACTTGGGTTAATTTAGTAACACAGAGAAAAAATATTATAGTGTTGGCGAGGTTAGTAATGTATGTTTAGAGGTCTTGACAGTGGGGGCGTCAGTGGTAATAGTGGCGAGAATGAACGAAAAAAGAAAATAATAATCTTTTAGTCAACCTTTTTATGTTTGATGTGATAATTGTTCACAGATAGATACATGTATCTTCGACGTTTTTTATAATCAAGCTGTTGTTCTCGAGAATATATCTCCCACTCGTATGTTGCAACTCTGATCTGCTTGTGCTAGTTCGTTTTTTTCTTTGAACATGCTGTGTCTCGTAAACTACTAGGTTTTCTACCTGTTGCTCTATTGATCAACACACCTCATAGACGAATTATTCATCATGCTCATGCTAGTAACATGGTAGAAGTGATTTTATCATATCATCCGGTTTTAATCTATCTGTAGAAATGCATAAATGTCTCCAACACAACTTGGAAATAATGTAATTATCATTTCTTTGGTGGCTGTAATGAACAACTGACTTAAATCATTTATATTGAGATTATTCATAAGCTTCAGCGGATGGATAACATGATCGTACCAGGCCTTCATTACCATAACGTTTTTCGCTGCACAATGAAAACTATCATTCTCATTATGATGTTTACAGGTTATCAAATTGCTTATATCAAAATACTCTTCATGTAGATTCTCAATACTATGTAGTCGAAAGACTTTATCCATATTAACGATTTCATAGTCTAAATCACTCAACAATTCAGACTTTTCGTTAAGTTCCATTAGTGTAAGTTTAGCATATACCGTTAAAATATATATGCGAGCTCTCGGTTTTGAGATATTATCGTGAATATATCGCGTGCCATAAATGTTTCTTCCCGACAGGGAAATAATGAAGGATTTTTCAAGTGATGACTCATCGAAGAACATTGTAAATGTGGCGTTTTTGATGAATGCCATGCTCTGCTTGGCTTATACAGTGTATGCAAACACTTTCCGCCAGACATATCAATCATTGCTAGTTCGGTTACTCGAAAACCATAATCACAATCTATATGGATGCTGATATCTACAAAATATTCCGCTATATCTGCTTGTTCTGATAATAATACAGGACCAATGATATTATGTACAGAAGATGTCCTTCTGCTGTATAACCATCATCTGATTGCTGTGATTGAGGTGATGAAGTTGTATGCGAGACACTATCACTCGAAAATGAATTCTGAATAAATTCGTCGATTTTAATATCAATCGAATCGGTATTGTTATTCATGTTTGAATAATATTTTTAACTTTTTACTAAGAATGTAGAAAATTATTACTTTTAATGTTAGAGCAAACTTTTATTAATGCGTGAAGAACACAGCTTCAACAAATTCTACACGTTTAATGTAACACTAATACTGACCGCCTGAACAGATCCTTTCGAGATTCTAGCTCGATGCATGTCTTTGAAGAGGGCGGGTTGCACCAGAAAAACCACATTCCTTTGGTGAAAGCTGGTTGCATACGCAAATGAACGAAATTTACAGGTGATCTTTAGGTTATGGGTGTTTGTGTGTAGGTGTGTACATGTCAACCGGTTTTTCTACAAAAGATATGAAGGAGAAGATCCGGGCAGACTCGATGACCTTGACACAAGATCGAAATCAACGATATAGCAACATTCATGCAAGGAAATAAGCAGAGTACCTTTGAATTATGAGCGTATGCGGACATATTGGGGGAAAATATGGAAGATATTGAAAAAAAAAAAAAATATTTAGAGTTTGAAAAAAATGAAATAATCTTAAACTAACAGATTCGAAAAAAATTATTATGAATAATGAGAAAATCATTGTTAGCAGATGGATGCGTGGGAATGAATGGTATGGTTTCACTGTAGTTTCAGGGGGGGGGGGGATGTACTCATGAAAAATAATAGAAAAGAATTTAAATTTGTGTAGGGTGGATAGGGGAGAGGGAAAATATGGAACAGCGTTAAATAAAAATATACTCGAATTAATTTTTGAATACTTACGATTGGAAAAAGACTTTAGAGGGGAAAAAATATATTTTAGACTAATTCCATAATACATAGACATGAAAAATTATTATGAACAATATGAGGAATACCGTTAGAAGATGTTTACGCAATCATACTAGTGAAGATATCAATGGAATTATTTTTAGAACCTGAGAAAAAATAAAATAAGAAAATTATCAACGGACGGAGGAAATGATTGGAAGCGAAAAAAAAATATAATTAGGCTGATTCTATAATATTAGACTTGAAAAAGTTATTATGAACGACAAAAGAACTACTGGTAGCAGATGAGTGCGAGGGAACATTATGTGCGAATGAAAGAGTGGCTAATACATTGACAGATTAATTTTTAGAATCGGAGAAACAAAACAGAAGAAATAAACAGAAGCGTAAAAGAAAAATATAGTTAGGCTAATTCTATAATATTTTGACTCGAAAATAAAATATGTATGAAGTGGTGGTGTATGAAGTGGTGGTGTGTGTGTGTGTGTGTGTGTGTGTGTGTGATATCGCGGTGTTTATTTCGGTGGCGACTGAGCGTGCATGGAATAGTACAGTGTACCTTTGTACAGGTTAACTCAATGCTTGATATGTGTGCAGGAATGGACGGTGTGCTTTTGCAATGAATAGAGAATACGTAAAAATAAAAATAAAAAAATATCAACGGATTAAGTATAAGATCGGAAGCGGAAAAAGACGAAAAATATATATCAGGTGGCGGTGTATATGTGTGCGTGTGTGAACGTGTAGCGATCGTGAACAGGTTTCTATTGGTGGCGTGTGAGAGTGAGCATAGATGATCGGCTAGTTAATTTCAAAACGAACGACTGGAATTCACCTCACCTGGTGACAGTTTCAACTAGTTGCTGGAACATTTAAATATTTCCATTACAGCCGCGGTCGGGCTTACGTAATACATCTCATAGCAGCATACTCGCCCGCTCTCATTCGACTGATGGAACATTCGAATATTTTCTTTAAAAATAAATTTAAAAAAAAAAAATGCTGGAACGGAGCACGACTCGGAAAATTCCTTTAAATTTTAGGTTCTAAGTGTTGAGATTCAAACGTTTTTATCACTCCGGCAAAATTTTACCCCTCCCAACCTCGAAAAATGAAAATTAAAAAGTATGCTACATATATTACACGCAGAGTCATGTATAATACATACACATGATGATAGAAGGCGCGGGTATGGGAAAGCGAGTACACTGCTAAGGCTGTGTTGAATATATGCGTGGAAACGGTGCGAGTGCATTTACAGATAACAGTATGAACGGGGAATCGAGAAAATTTGAAGAAATTTTGGGGAAACTTGGGTGAATTTTGACCATATGGACACAAATTGGGGTGAACTTTCAGCACCTGTATACTAATTGGGGGGTGAATTTTGACTACCTTGATGGGAATTAGGGATCGAATTAGCGGAACTGTGCAGAGGAATCAGGGGAAAACAGGGAAAACTCGGAGGAAATCCTTAAAATCAGGGGAAACTTGGGGTAACTTTGGGCTTTAAAAGAGAAATTGGGGTTAATTTTGAGCACCTGGATGAGAATTTGGGGTGAAATTTCAGCAGCTGCCCTAGAAAATTGGGGGAAACCTGGACGCTCGGGGGTACCTACCCCCAGGGAAAATCGGGAAAATCGGGGGAAATCGGGGGAAACTGGCCCAGTCCCCGCTTTTTTACACTACTTACGGATTATGAATTGTTGCAATTGGAATCGAATACTGACATTAATTAAGATATTATTAACACGTTGTTTAAGAATAATCATAATAATCGTTTAAAATTGAAACACGCGGCAGCGTGTCAAGCCAAGTTCAAGCGAGCAGCCATATACGTATATTTACACGAACCATTTTGGAGCCACTTTTAACCCCTTAATAACTTAATATTTAATTAAACATAAACACATGAAATTTGGTTTATTTATTGAGACCCCTTAGATTAACTAGAATCCCTTAAATTTCATAAATACAACTCCATCGGTTATTGAGATATTAACGTGTCTTAAAATCGTCATTTTTATCACTGACTGACATATAGATCAAAAACCTAACCCACTTCCAGTGACCTAAAAAGTTGAAATTTGGTGTCCAGCTGGGTAATTGTGTGTATACAAAGGAAAAAATCTCAGAAAAGCAGTGAAATTTTCATATTTTTTAGGTAATTTCGTTCGTTTATTGCTTAATTTAGTTTATATCACAGTTAGATTGCTAGTAGTAAAATTATAAAATTTAAGAAAGGCCGGAAATTGACAAGTTTCACTGAGTTATAAAAATAGCTGGCTCGCTGATCTTTCAACATGTTGTTATTGTTTAACATCGCTTCGAAAAACGCTCTTTTGCCTCTCATCATTTTGTATGTTTGTCAATCTTTGCATTTCAGTTTATTTTATATTTACCCCTTTTAATCGTTTCGGACGACTTTTAAGACTTTTACTCAGTATCGATTATTTCATCTTACTCCACTAATAAAATAAATTTTGACCGGTGCATTGTGTTAAACATTGTTCGAAAACATTTTGGTCCCCTGAAACATTAAACGAATTAATATCGTAACGCCGCCAGCTTACTCACCCGGGATCCTGCATCACCGTGTTAATCTTTATCAGCACCGACGAACAGTGATACACGTACCATTTCACATTTATTGTTATAAACGTTGTTGTTTGTTGTATGTGCGTACGTAAAAATATCATAATTAACCATTGTTTTTATTGTGAAGAAAATACCATCAAAAGCGAACACTTTGTAGGCCGATCTTAAAGAATAAACGATTTGAATTTGAATTTGAACTTAAATGGAAAATAATAATAATTTCTTTACAAAAAGTAATGATATCCCATAAAAAACATAAACGTAAAAATAGGAGCCAAGAAGTTCAATATTAAGAATATACGTAATTATCGACTTGGCCGACAAAAGAATTCAGATCTAAATGGGTGCCATGTTCTGTAGATGATCCACTGAAATTTATTTATAAAAACGTACATAAGTTGTCCAAACAATTTCGAGATTGAGCTGATATTTTTGGAACCACGTACGCCAGTAACAAACATACGTCGAGTAGCTAAATATGTCTACGACAACATATTCGAAAATCAAACCTCTAGCTGCAGTAGAACAAAACGCGTACACTGTGTAAGAAGTTACCAATTTATCAAAAGAAAAAAAGACACAAGAAAAACGAAAAAAATCTATTTACATTCGGTATAAAACAATCAGCTGTTCTTCTTCGAAATAACATCTCTCGTTTTCGAGACATCTGTCCCACCTTTCGCGTCATTTTTTTCGGTAACGGTTTTGGCAAATTCAGCGCAGGGATCGCCTTGAAGGCGGTTTGACAAGCATTGGCCACTTTTTCATTGCTCTGGAACTTGCGTCCCCGCAGGTGGCTTTTCAAGAGCAGAAACAGCCAGAAATCATATGGAGCGAGATGCGGACTGTATTGCGAGAATAGGGCAGGACTTTGACGTTTCACTTCGTGAGGAAGTCGACAGTCGCATGGATGGTGTACGGTCTCGCATTGTCTCGGTGCAAACATCAAAATTTTTTGATTTCAGGACGCTTCCGAGAAATGTGCCCTTGCCCATAAATGCTGCGATTTCTCGGACGGTGATCGAACGATCTTCCTTCACGAGAGCAGCAATTGTGTTTGTGTTTATCGTCGAAGAGACCGCTGCGCTCTGTCGCACCACTTCAGATGATGCACGCGACCTTTGGAGAACATCTGATGCCAACGAAAAATTGCCGGCCGATAAAGCGTGTGCTCAACATAGGCTTGTCTCATTATTTGCAGAGTACGCGTAAGCCTATATCCCAATAAATAACAAAAATGTACCACCGCTCTTTGGTTACGACGCCGCACAGAAATATCGAAATCCATTTTCGTTACAACACACGAATGACGACACAATCAACACAAAGTTCCGATTCTACACGTTTATCTCTACTGCGCACTCTATTGCATCTACTGCGGCGATTTTCGGATATGTTATTGCTGGGAGGTGGGGCTACACGAGGTTTTTTTTTCGCCTGTCGCCAGAATGCGCGGTTGTTCTAGAACTCCAACCAAACACGTTGGTAGGGTGAACTTGTACATACGTTACGCGTTTCGTTCTCGAACGCGTTCTGTTGCACCTAGAGGTTTGATTTGTGAATATGCTGTCGTGCTCACGTTTGGCTACTCGACGTATTTTACCGCTTGCCGCTAGCGTGCGTAGTTTCGGAAATATCGGCTCAGTCTCAAAAATTTTTTTTGGACAACCTATGTACAACATTCTAAAATAAATCTTAAAAAAACGTTTTCTTGTTCTTTTCATAGACAACAATGTTTGCTATTTAAAAATATATAATATCTTAAATTTGAACAGTCGAATTATTTACACAAAGCACAGATAATTTAGGATAAATTCTAACGATTTCGCTTAGCTAGTTTATACCGGCACACCAAATTTTTAGAAGAGTAAAATATGTTGACCTTGCAATGTAAAAACAACTTGAGCAGTTTTTCCCCTTCATTATGATTTTGTGCAGACATTCGTGGACTATGCTGAAGCATTTGTAGCCATGATTGTTTGTTATAATTATTGTATATGATGATTGTGATTCTTATTCCATTAATTTTCTGATCAGGCAAGTATAGGTACTCTATGTATCTTAAGCTCCGGCCAATTTCTCTTTCCGAAAAATTTTATTCAGCCATCCGCGGGTAATGTTGATCACTTACGGCCATTGTTGTCTGTAACCTTTTTCCTAATTAATTATTACGTATCTTTCATTAGTTGGCATTATTCCTATATCAACTGGTCAGTGGTCAAATGGCTTGGTAGTTAACTGAAGCCGAACCAAAAAAAAAAATAGAGTATAACATAAAGAAGATAAGTTGATTAGCGAAATATAAGATAACTTGTATGTGAAAACTAGCCAAGTGAAGAATTTATCCTGAATTAACCCGCTTTGTGTAAATAATTCGACTGTTCAAATTTCTGATATTATATATTTTTAAATAGCAAACATTGTTGTCTAAGAAAAAAGCAACAAATTGCGTTTTAATTTTAGAATGTTATATGTTCTTATAAATAAATTTCAGGATCATCTACAAAACATTGCACCCATTTAGATCTGAATTCTTTTGTTGGCCAAGTCGATAATTACGTATATTCTTAATATTGAATTTGGCTCCTATTTTTACATTTATGTTTTTTATGGGATAAATTTTACTGCAAAATATATCATCTTTTATCGGCATTTGTCTACGACTAACGTATAATCAGTCAAAAAAATTCTCCTCTTCTTCATCCGCCGTCTCCATTTTGAAAGTTGGCGATCCAAAGTTGGAATTTCTTTCTATCAACGGCTGATCGAAAAAGTTCTGTTGAGGAACAGTGGAACCAGTTGCTAAGGTTGTCCATCCATGCAATTTCGATCTCTTCCCAGCAATTTTACCTTCGAGTATTATTTTTAGGATGATCTACCTCAATCCTCTCATGATGTGTCCCAAATATTGCAGCTTGCGTTTTTTAATGGTTAGTTCAAGATTCTTTCCCAGTCTGTTAAGTACTTTGATATTCTTCACTTTTTGGGTCCACGGTATTTTCAGGATACGTCGGTAGCAGTACATCTCAAAAGCACTGATATTTTTTCCTAATGCTGAGTCTAGTGTCCAGCATTCACAACCATATAGTATGTATGTATGTATATATATTTATTTAAAGACGCTTGACTTCTAGGTCATTTGCGTCTACCGTACATTACAATTTATAGATAATAATTACAAATAATTCTGCCATACGTAAACTAAATCATATCTTCCGAAATAGGTTGACAGCTTTTAGGAATCTAAAAGTACTTTGGACTGCAGCTCATCATTTCCAAGCGCCTCTTTGACAGTAATTCTTCTTGTACATGCGGATGAAAAAGCTTCCTCGCGCTCCTTTTGGAGTTTTGGACATACGGAGATGACATGTTCGATGGACAGACTTTGAGTGTTACAAAGTGCACATGATGGTGGAGGTTCATTTTGTAGCAAGGATCTGTGTGTTAGTTTTGTGTGGCCGATGCGGATTCTGCTTAACACAATCTCTTCTCGCCTGTTTGCCCGGTGTGATGTTTCCCAATGTTCCAGTTCAACTTTTATTTGCCGTAACTTGTTATTCAATTGCCTATCCCATATGTTTTGGACATTATCCTTGATTGCGACCGTTATCTGTTTTTTTGCCGTTAGTAAGTCTTTTTCATGTGTTGTTACGGACCGTATTGTATTATCCCAGGGCGGATTTATAGGTTCGGATGGAGTGGCAGTAAGTCGATTGATATGTAGGTAACTGAGGTAGTCAGTACACCTAACTCCGAACGGTTTGTTTCTGTCGCGATAGATCTTAAGTAGATTCGGATGGAACGTTTTGTAGTAATTTATATGGCTCCTATTGCCGCTGATTTTCACATAATATTTCAGTGCCAATAACATTCGACGGTGTTTTAGTGACATCATGTTTGTTTCTATGTGCAAACTAATAATTTGACTCGTGTAAAACGCCCCGCTGCTTATTCTGAGTACGTTATTCTGAACTGTATTCAGCTTCATAAGCGTACTTTCCGCTGCTGTGGTGTATGCTATCGCACCGCAGTCCATTATTGATCTGACATGAGTTCCGTATAAACGTAAGAGCAAGCTTCTGTCCGATCCCCACGACTTGCCTTGTAGCATTTTTAACAGATTAAGAGCTTTCGTACACCTCCGTTTCGTATCTTCTATGTGTGGCTTCCAGCTTAATTTGTTATCGAATATGAGTCCCAAAAAGTCGTTTTGATTTTATTAGATATGAATGTGTCTTTCAGTTTTAGTTTAATATCGCGTACTGGAGCTATCCTGGTAAAATTTATTACACAGGTTTTTCCGCTGGAAAAGTTTATGTTTTTAGTAATGCCCCACTTTTCAATTGCCGTTATGATATTCTGTAATTTTCCTTCTATTTGTGTGATGTTATTTCCTCGCATGTAAATCGCTAGATCATCTGCAAATATTGAGTAGTTAACTGGGTATTTGATTAGATGTTGTATATCGCTTAGGGCTAGTATGAATAGCAGAGGGCTCAATACTGATCCTTGCGGTACCCCTAATTTTTGATTTTTTTTCTGTTGATAGTGAACTCCCTATTCGAACTTTAAATTTTCTGTTTTGAAGAAATGCCATGACAAATTTCGGTAAATTTCCTCTGAATCCCATCTCATGTAACGTGTTTATAACTGACTCTTTTGATATAAGATCAAAAGCTTTCTCCATGTCGAAAAACACACATACAGTATATTTCCGCATAGTAAAACCGTCTAGAATTTCTTGTTGCAATCTCAATATATTATCGATAGTCGACCGACCTTTCCGGAAACCACTTTGATGGTTATCTAACAAGTTTTTGTTTTCTGCGGCCCACACTATCCGTTTTGTAATAATCTTTTCTAATATTTTGCACAATGAACACGTTAACGATATTGGCCGGTAGCTGTTGGCTTGAATTTTATCTTTGTCGGGCTTCAAGATCGGTACAATGATGGCCTCTTTCCATAATGTAGGAATTTTGTGTAATTTCCAAATTTGATTGTAACCATATAGTAGGATGAAGAAAATGTAGCATTTCAGGAGTCTGATTCTCAGTTCCAATTTCAATGCTTGACGCGTGAATAGACTCATTTTTATTAGTGCTCTTCTCGCTTGCTCGATTTTGCTGCGTACCTCACATCTGGAAGTACAGTTTTCTTCGAGTATACTTCCCAAATACTTGATGCACTTGTTCAAGTTTTACACCGTTTATTTTGATTGAGCATTTAATTGGCTTCTTAGAGAATACAATTCTTCCAAGAACATAATCATATTATAGTATTTTAATAATTCTAACTGTACCTCGATTAACGTTAACATTGCTCGAAACGCTAATTTACGAGAACTTTACGTAGTGTTGAATTTGTAAATTTTATAGCAAATGCTCCTGAAATTCCTGAAAACATCAGAGATCCGTAACATATCTTGACATAGACATTGTTATACTCACTAAACGTCTAAATATTTAATTTATTCCGACCATTCAAAGCATGTGAGAGAATTCACAAATCTCCGATTCGATTAACAAACTGTAAAAATGTTTTTAAAGTGAAACTTCTTAGGGACGCTACGAGTTTTGAGATAGAGAGTAAACTCGTCGAACTAACAAGATCTATCGAACTATTTGTTCTTTTCTAATTTGTCGGTAAAACATACGGTATCGTGCCATGCTGGGGTCTCTTGGCGACGACTGCTTATTATAAACATTTCTCGCGACAGCCATCGCTTATTATAAACATTATGTTCTCGTAATTTCTGAAAAGGCCGAGTAATGTAAATGAGGCTAATCGGATATTTCGTCAGGATTCTGTTCCGAGTGTTTGTGTTACAAAACATTTATAGCTCTTATTTTATTGAGAGGTAATTTTTACTTAACTGCGCTGATTATTTGTTGCGTCTTTGTTTCTATCGAATTTCTAAATCGGCTATTCGTATCGGACGGCCGATATAAGGCTACGGTTTCTTCACGGTGTGTGTGCACAAGGGGAACAGCATGTTCTGCCGCACACCACCTCCACCTCTAATTATCGATAATCTGGATTCGTCTGCTGCTGCTCATCGACATGAGCAAACAAATATCACGGAGGACTTATCTCAGCTGCTCTAGCGGTACGGAGGAATTAGATTCCGATTTCGTTCCTGCCGCTAACACCAACACTAACCATTCCACTACAGAAGTTCATCAGCCATCTAGCTGGACGGTACCGGAACGACGCAAAGGCGGAAGCTCTACCAAACGACTTAGAACTTCACCATCTACAATAGCTACGAGTAATCGCTTCGCCCCGCTGCGAATTGAAGAAAACATCATCAAGCAGACGTTTTTCGGCGAAGATTCTAACAACCAAGTCGGTAAATACCCTCCGATCACAATTGTTCACGATAATAATAATATCGATGTAAAATCGCTAATCTATACACTTAAAAGCACTGTTAGCATAGAGTTTAATATTCGGAGTTTTAGGAATAAAACTCTGATTCTGGTTAAATCCTCGAGTAATTTCGACAACGTAATTAATTTTTTGAAAAATAACAAAGTTCCCTTCTTTACACACTTGCCACGCGAGCGAAAGCAGCTAAAAATGGTACCAAAAGGACTTCCTCTTTCATTCTCAGTAGCTGAGATTGAGAGCGAATTAAAAACAATTTGCAATCTTGAGTCTATTAGACAATTTACCAAGAAACAAAACCTATCTAATCAGCCTACATTACTACCGATCTTCTTAGTACCTTTCCTCCTACTACCAAAATTGCCGATGTATTAAAAATTAAACACTTATTTCACTGCGTAGTTCACTGGGATAAATATGTCCGTAAAAGTGTCTTAGTACAATGTTATAGTTGTAAAAAATTTGGACATGTATCTCAAAATTGTAACCTTCCACCAAGATGTGTTTCATGTGGCCTGTATCACCCTAATGAACCTTGTAAAAAGCTAAATATGCCTAAATGCGCCAACTGCGAGGGGTCTCATGCCGCTAATTCCAGTGATTGCTCAGTCTACAAACGACTGCTTCAGCTACGTCCGAGCAGAAAATTACCTGATACTAGATATAGTTCACCGTTACTGACGCATAACCTTCCTACTGATTTACCTAAAAATCGGAAGCAGAGTCACATTACTTATGCTCAGGTGGCTGGTGGTGTTCATAATACCTCCCCTAAAATTAATACCACGTCAGACAATTCTTCCCTTTTTTCTATGCTTTCATTCTTAAAAGAATTCAATCTGCCCAAGATTTTAAAAGTTATCCAAATAATCAGTAATAAACTTAAAATTAATGTAAATAACGATGTTATGTCTAAGCTAATTATTATTTTTGAAACATGTATTGAACTATTGTTATGAATAACTTAAATATAGTTGCCTGGAATTGTTGTTCTATAGCAGACAAACATAACGAGCTCCATAATTTCTTAATTTCGAACAAAATACACGTAGCTACCCTATCAGAGACCAGACTGGATATTACCTGTAAAACTGTATTTCCTGGTTATTATATTTACAGGAATGACATTTCTCGTAGGAGCGGAGGAGTCGCTATACTAATTGATAAAAGAATAAAGCATAATACCGTTTACTTACCACCGTTAGGTTGTTAACAAGCTGTTGGAGTTCAAGTCTATAATAGCGCATCACAAAATTATAACGCTCGAAGCAGCGTATTTATTTATGCTGTTTACAAACCGCCTAGATCAATGCATAATTTCTGTAATGATAGCCTTTCACTAACCAGATCTAATAATCACGTGCTTCTAATCGGTGATCTCAATTGTAAAAACAAAATCTGGAACTGTTTTTCCAACAATGCAGCTGGTAATATGCTATATCAATTATCTATACGTGAAAACCTACAAATTCTTGCTCCTAGAGAACCAACATATTTTCCATCGATACTCCGGTTAAGGCCGAGCGTCTTAGACATTGCTGTCGTAAAAAACTTAAGCATGACTTCTCCAATCTCTCTAAACTGTCTATCTTCAGACCACAATCCCATCTACACTGCTATTACTGATAATCGACAGTATATATCGAATGTATCCTATTTTAACTATAGTAGGGCTAAGTGGGATTACTTCAAACAGTATATTTCAGATAACGTTAACCTACACGATCCTATAGTCGATTCTTCTAACGTAGAGTCTCGACTTGCATCTTTTACAAAATTAATCAATGATGCTACTACTCTTTCTGTTTCAACAAATACTCGTACCCATTCTGAAAAAACACCTCTACCCACTACTATCTTAACGGCTATAAAATTTAAAAATTACGTCAGAAGATTTCTCAATAATAATAGATCACATAGCAATGCTAAACATATCAGAACTTTATATAACTTTACATCTAAACTAGTGCGCTATATGCTTCGCAATCACAGAAATAATTGCTTTAAACAGGTCCTTTCTAGTCTTAACATAAAAGATAAGAGTTTGTGGAAAGTATGTAAACAGTATAATAGACAGCCTTGCTCCATTCCTCTGCTGCTCGATTTCAACTCCAACTGCTACGTGTATCAAGACAGAAATAAAGCTGAATTGCTTTCAGCGCATTACTTTTCTGTACACGGTCAAAATTCTCATCTTGCAACTAATTATCAACGAAATAAAATCAGAGATCATGTCGCTCGTTTTTTAGAGAATGCTAGTATTAGCCTAACCCAGGTGAAACTTTCTACGCCCAAAGAAATTCGTAATTATATCAAAAAACTTAATTCCGGCATGTCCGTCGGGAACGATAATATTCCCAACATTGTTTTAAAAAATATCCCAAATAAAGGTATCGTAGAGTTAAATAATATAATAAATGGCATCCTAAAAACTGGATACTTTCCTCAAGCATGGAAAATCGCAAAAGTAGTTCCAATACCGAAGCTCGGTAAAGATGCGTCAAATATTGCTAATATTAGACCCATTAGTCTTTTGTGCAGTATGAGCAAAATTGCTGAAAGAGTACTGCTCAAGAGATTAAGGGAACATTCGAATATTAATAATTTAATCCCAATAAGTCAATCTGGGTTCCAACCTCGTCACTCTACTACTCAGCAAGTTTCCAGAATAACCGAATTCATCACGGACAATTTTAATCGAAATAAACATTCTGGGTTAGTACTCTTTGATGTGGCTAAAGCTTTCGATACTAGCTGGCATCGAGGACTTATATACAAACTAATAAACTCTAAATTTCCTGCTTACTTAATTAAAATAATTATAAACTACCTTAACAACCGACTGTTTTACGTAACTCTTAATAACTATCAATCCACAAGTAAAACTGTCCTTGCAGGCGTACCGCAAGGTAGTGTTCTCGGGCCCTTCCTCTTTATATTGTTTCTCAGCGACTTTCCTAAAATTTCTAACACTGAGGTCGCTTTATATGCTGACGATGTTGCCCTCTATTGTAGTTCTTATAGACCTAGTACCATAAGTAACAGACTTCAGAGAGCCTCGACACGCGTTCTAAAATACTTTACCCGATGGCAGATTAATATTAATCCATCAAAGAATTCTTCACCTGCCGGCGACCACAATTGCCAAGAAAACTAATCATTTCTGGAAATGACATTGCCTGGTCAAATCACATCAAATATCTTGGCTTAATATTAGACAGCAAATTAACTTACAGCAAACATATCGAGTACATCTCGGTTAAAACAAACACAGCTATCTCGCTAGTATATCCCTTGCTCAATCGCAAATCCTATTTAAGTGCAAAATAACAAATTTGTCATCTACAAATCACTTATAAAGCCTATTATCACATATTCTTGTCCAGTGTGGTCTTCTGTTAGTAGGGCACATTATAACAAACTACAGGTAATCCAAAATCAATGCTTAAGATGTATTCTTGGAGCAAATAGATACACAAGAGTAGCATATATGCATAACATTTTAGAGTTACCGCAAATCAGAGATTATGTTTTGAGTACAACTACCAAGTTCTGTGATAAATGTATAGGGCACGAGAACTTACTTATCAGCTCTATTGGTAACTATGATTCCAGGCAACTACGCACTATGTATACTAAGTACAAACATCGTAGACTTAAGCATAATATATTATTCTGAATTATCTAACGTTAGTACACTAGTATTTAGTTTTAGCTTTATTTAAAATTATTCTATTTAATAATCACTGTGTAAATATCTATGTAATGTGGCACTAGCCATCTAGTCCTCCCCTCCTTTAGTAGGTTTTTGGTTCTTTTCCTACTAACTTAATCGTCGCATATCATGTCTTATTTATATGTATGTTCATTAATTTCGTTATGTGGTAAGACTCGTGTCGGTACACATATTAATAACTATATCATGAGTGCAAAGTTATTGTTTATGCAAATAAATCTTTCTTTCTTTAATTCCGGTTCACTTTAACGTGGAGTAAGAGTGACAAAGAAAAAAAAAATGTTTACGAAAATCGACACAAAGAGAAAACGTCAAGAATAATCGCCGCGTTTCTGTTTCTGTTTCTGTTTTTCTTGTTTTTACAACACGTAATAAAATAATGTGCATAGTGATTAAACAAAATCTGTTAAACTAGTCGTGTCCTTATCTAATGCCCGCTACTCGAACGTAGAGCCAGACAGACTAAGTTTCCGAAGATCCGCACAAAGAGAAGACGCTGTTTCTGTTTTTGCTTTTTCATTTTCTTTTCGTTTGTTTAATTTAAATCAATAATGCTAATTCATTCGAGTTAATGTATTACACGTTGCTTTTATAATTACTCGATTGTTTCTTCATATGTGCATTTCCTGCCAGCTAATTGATAACTCTGCATGCTATAAATTGACCACAGTTCAGATTTATATTCCGATTATTTCATGCAGTAAGGCAACCTAGTCAATGCGTATTTATATTAATTATAACTAATTGATTTTCAACTATACGCTTTCTTTCTTTCTTTCAAAATCGTACTAAAAATTAATGAAATAAAAATCATTTTTATAAAAATAATTTTATTTTTTCATAAACAGTTCACGAAATAAATACTTCTGAATTTATTAACGTAGGTAGAAATAAATTAAAATGTTCTTCCGTAAAGCAACAGCGCTAAATACTTAGGATTAACAATAGACCGACGTCTAACATGGAGGACCCACGTCGCGTACACAAGGCAAAAAATTCGCTCAAGACTTCGAATCTTAAATAGCCTTACGGGAAGGAAGTCTGCCGTGAGCATGTCTTGCAAAAGACTAATCTATCTGTACTGGCGCCAGTATGGAGCTATGGCATCGAAGTACATATATGGCGCAACGTCCAAGAGCAATATCAACAGAATTCAACAGCTTCAGTCTAAAATACTCAGACAAATTGCCAACGCTCCTTGTTTCGTGTCCAATAGAACACTCCATCACGATTTGAAGATCCCATTCGTGCAAGACTATTACAAATTTCGATATGGTACGTTCTTTAGTAAACTTGAACTCAGTGAAAACATAGAAACGTCCAGCATGTTCTCTTCGTCTCTCCCTGGGAATCCGCGGAGAAGACTCAAGAGATACTGGTGTAGAGACGCATTACCCAGATAACCCTGAGAAAATTACAACAGCTTCCACGGAATTAATTTCACTCGCTCAAACCTAATTTGTGTTGAACAATGCCATGAAACGGACTTAATTTGTAAAAGTTGTTTTTTTTTTTTTTTACTGTGATTAATATTGTCTATTGTGTGTAACGTAAAATAATAGTAAGTTATTAGTATATTAGTTAAAAATCACGTCTCTTTCTAATGAAAAGAGACATGAGGAAGTATTTATTTAACATAGAAAAAGTCAAGATTTAGTTAACCATACAGCAGCGCCAATTGTGGTCCTAGGACCGGAGTGGTGAAAAAAAAAAAAAAGTTATTTCGAAGTGAAACTATTCGATGACACTTAAGAATTGTAATGTGTAAAAAATAATATAAAAAAAAAACTGTACGTCAGTCGATAACGACGTTAGAAGTGAAACTTTTATGGAATGCAATAAATTTTAAAGGAGGAAATAAAAAAAAGTACATTGAAGTAAAAAATAAAGTATACTTTTTTTTTTTTTTTTTTCTTTTTTTTCCACTGTACCAGTCGAGGGACCACAAACAGCGCCAGTATTAATTTTAATATATGTATTATGATGATAGAAATGTGACCAATCCAAAGCCCTCCAGTGAGGGGTTTGGCTTATAATAGTTCACTACAACTTATAAAAAGGGATACAAAGTCTAGAGAAGGACGAAAAGCTACATAAGCAGTACAGCACAATTTTGACCATATGGCCCTTAGGATATAAAAAGCGAATGGGATGGATTTTAATAGAGAACAACATGAGATTAGTACAGCAGCGTGTACAATGTAATATTTAGAGCACAATCGTCATGATAACAGTGCTATTTAGTGTATTTCATAAAAGCTCGGCACGCATTTAGTGTGCAAGAGTGCGAGCACCACAGCAATCGCCTTATGGAACGTTATCCATACGTAGCAAGTCTACTTCTTATGATATCTGACAAAAACTCGAACACCATGGCAATCACTATGTTAAGAGTGACCCATACATGTCAAGTTTATTGTAGAACGTTATCCATACGTAGCAAGTCTACTTCTTATGATATCTGATAAAGATTCGAACACCATGGCAATCACTAAGTTAAGAGTGACCCATACATGTCATGTTTATTTGGGTCAGATGACCTGGATCCCATAGTAACCGTTGCTGTTTGGTCGGACAACAGAGTCCGGTGAAGTAAATACTTGATAAAAGTTTCGAGTCATAATAACTGATGCTAACGTATTTAAAACTAAATGCACTTAAGTTATGGGAAGAGCGTCACGACACCACTTCCTTCTCTTTAACCTTCTTCTCGGATTACCCGGAAGAGTATTTATAAACATGCTACTAACTTTAGGATTGGGATGTAGATTTAGATTTTCAAAAAATTTGCTGTACTGTTGAGTATGAACTGATTTAACAAAAGGAACATGCAGATCTCGATGGAGAGTTAGGTTTGAAACATATTTTGGTGCTGCTGCAATCCCTCGGAGGATAATGGACTGCTGACTCTGAATACGAGCAAGGTTGCTTCTACTTGTATTTCCATATAGTTCTAGGCCATACCTCCACACCGGAGCTATAATCATCAAGTAGATAGATCTTTTTAACCTTATACTTAATTTAGATTTATTGCCTATCAGCGAGGATAGCTTTTTAGTGTGTGCGATTAGCTTTCTCCGTATTTGTGCAACGTAGAAGCGCCACGTAAGGCGACGGTCAAGGTACATGCCTAGATACTTGACTGTGTCTACCTGTTTGAGCCCTACATTGTTTATTTGTAATTTAGGGCATGTAACGTATCTGTTCGTGAAGGTTATGTGCTGACATTTTTCCTCACTAAATTTAATTCTCCATTTTTTGGCCCAGATCATTATCCTGTTTAAATGGTCCTGAACTGCATTATTCGCATATGTACAATTAGTATCTGAGGACAGTATTGCTATATCATCAGCAAATGTGGCCAGAATTGTCTGATTTGATACAGGAAGGTCAGCCGTGTAGATGGAGTATAGAATCGGGCCAAGGAGGCTACCCTGCGGAACAGAGGCCGATACCATACCTTCCGTAGACATTGAACCATTGACATTTACTATAAATGACCTATTTAATAGATAGGACTGAAAAAATAAATACAAGTCCGGTGGTAGTATTTGTTTGAGTTTATATAAAAGCCCAGTATGCCAAACCCGGTCAAACGCCTGGGCGACGTCCAGAAAGACCGCAGAGCATACCTCTCCCTTTTCAAGCACTGATGATATGGCATCCACTAGTCTATGGCACTGTTGTATGGTAGAATGCTGTGTTCGAAAACCAAATTGATGTACTGGTATCAATTTTTTATTTTCAATTACCGGAATTATTCTTTGTAGGATTAATTTCTCGAAAACTTTTGAGAGAGTATTTAGCAAACTGATTGGTCTATAGGATGACAGGAGAGACAACGGTTTCAAGGGTTTTGGTATCATCATTATTTTAGATTTTTTCCATGATTTCGGATAGTGACCTATTCGTAGGATGGCATTAAATATAAAACAGAGAAGAGTGGCAGATTTTTTGGGCAGGTGAATTAGAATTTCTCCCGTTACTCCATCGAGTCCAGGAGATTTCCTTAGAGGAGCTTTTTTGAGACATTTGTATACCTCATTTGGAGAGAATGGCCTGGTGGGAAGGCTAAGCTGTAGTGGTTGCTCTAGATAACGTTGTATAACGTTAATATGTTCTGAATCAATGTTTCCGTGAGGCATGAACGTAGCCTCTAAATACGAAGCGAATGCGTCTGCTTTCTGTTTATCTGTTCTAGCCCAACTACCGTCTTGCATCCGAATGTTGTGAGTCTCCGAAGATTGCCGCAGTATTCTTTTGGTTGCCTTCCATAAGGATCCATCCTGTGTATCTAGAGTTTCCAAGTAACTACTGTATGTTTTTTCTTTATATCTCTTAATTTCTTCTCTTAGCTTGTAACGGAGATTGTTGTATGTAGCTTTTAATGCCGGATAGCGGTTCTGTTGCCATCTTCTCCTTGCTGCCCGAGTAGCTTTTATTAACTTCCTGATTTCCGCTGGAACATATTTATTTTGGTTACTATGTACTGTTTTATATGTGGTAGAACTTCTACATGTTGTCTGTATTAAGTCCGTTATATCATCTACCGCTGCTTCGATGTCGTCCTTGGTTTTTAAACTGATTTTCAGGTCAGTGCCATTTTCCATTGCAGTTGCAAAATATTCCCAATCCGTCGAGTAATTATGCAGTTTATGCTGCGTGGGCTTGACTATGGGGTTAATATCCAGGATTGAAATAACCGGAACATGGTCAGAAGAGAGATCGACTACTGTCTCGCATTTTTTATGATACCTTTGTAGGCCTCGTATAATAAAGAAATCTAGGATATCAGGTGTTCGATTTACATGTTCCGGCCAATAAGTGGGGGACGTGGGAGAGAGAACGGATAGCGAATTATTACGCAGTGTTTTATCTAGTATCCGCCCTGCTTTATTTGTGATCCTTGATCCCCAAGTTCGACTTTTAGCGTTCCCCCAAAACATATTTTTCCCTCTATATAATCGACATAAATAAATGGTTAACGAGACTACTTGCAAAAATAACGCTCAGTTGTATTTGGGGCATACAGAAAAAAAAAAAAAAAAAAGAAAAAAAAAATT
This sequence comes from Icerya purchasi, assembly GCA_039619475.1. Lineage (NCBI taxonomy): Eukaryota > Metazoa > Arthropoda > Insecta > Hemiptera > Monophlebidae > Icerya > Icerya purchasi. Next base: position 91,087,797 of record CM077116.1, on the reverse strand, counting down.
AGTGTGAAAATTCAGTTGTACAAAATAGAATATCCAGGAAACTTCTGCATCGAAAATTTTCCAACGATGTCTATGTCAAAATGTAAAAAGATGAAGATTATTTGTTATTCCGGTGGTTAGATTATTGAAAAATTCGCGAAATCAACCAGGACGAAATGATGCAAACGAACAGGATTGAGCATGACACTGAATTACAAGTAGCTCTACGTGATGGGGCATTATTAAATGAGGAAAAATAATAAGCGTTGAAAATACACACATGCAGATTTCGTTACGTGACCCAGGGCTCCGGTAATATCATTAAATAGTTAATAACGGAGCCCCTTCTGAAATGATACCGTTTTTAAATCATTTCACGTTAAAAATGCACGAGATACAATTTTTGTTTCCGAACGTAATTAGCAACTCTTTTCGCAAAGCCGACCGAGCCAGAACACATTTCCGTACGTCTAGCTCGCAACGAGCATTCTCATAAGGTAAAACCTGCGAGTGGAATACGAAAAAATTGTGGTGAAGTAAAGTAACTTTAAGTTGCAAGAAAAATTAACCGCTCCCTTGCGTCACAACTACAAATCATGAATAACTCATTTGAAACGGTTCTTTATAATGAGTCTTCTGCCACAGAGCATTTTTAGAACTCTCGATTCAGTTACGCGTTTTTTCCACTACACGTGATATAATTTTTCGCGAATATTTATGTCAGAAATGCTACTAATTTTAGTCGAAACCTTATCTAAAACCAAGACTAACATTTCGTTTTCTTCTCGTGTCATATTTTTCTTTTGTTAATAATATTCTGAAGTTTCTGGTACGCTTAAGGTGCTCGACTACCAACCGGCAGCGTCGTAGGTTCTATTCCCCGCTCTGCACTTAAGTCGCTATCCCAATGATACACACGATTAATATCGGAAACTTAATTATACCAGAAAAATGGCCAGAGAGAAAGTAAATCTGTATCAAAAATGAATGGCCCACGATCTTCAGATCTATTAGATATACTTCGAATACATCGAAAAAAGCTTAATTTCATCATATCCGTTGTTTTCCCTTATCCAAGGGTTCGTACTCATTTCACTTACTTAATAATTCTAAGGATTTCGAAATACTGAATTGTCTATTCTTTAAGGAGTATTTAATTCCTATGAAAGAAAGAAAGATTTACTTACATAAATAATAGCGTTACACTCATAAAATAATTACTAATATGTGTACCGGTACGAGTCTTACCACATAACTAAATTAATGAATATAAATACGACTCATGATATGCGACGTTTAACTTAGTAGGAAAAAAAAGCAAAAACCTACTGTAGAACGGGAGGACTTCTGGTGTCACATTACCTAGATATTAGTAAAGTGATTATCAAGCAAAATTAAGGAATAAAACTAAAACTAAATAAAACTAGTACACTAACGTCATACAATTCAGAACAGTACATTATGCTTAAGTCTACGATGTTTGTACTTGGAGTATACATAGTACGTAGTTGCCTGGAATCATCAATAGAGCTGATTAATACATTACACATTTATTACAGAACTTAGCAGTTGTATTTAGAACATAATCTCTGATTTGCGGTAACTCTAAAATGTAATGCATAGAGTATCTATATTTGCCTCAAGAATACATCTTAGGCATCGATTTGGAATTATCCGTAGTTTGTTATAATGTACCCTACACTAAGAGAAGACTAGACAAGAGTATGTGATAAAATAGGTGTTATAAATGACACTTGTAGATGACAAGTTTGTTATTTGCACTTAAACGTAATTTGCAATGGAATAAGGGATATACAGATTGAAGAAAGCGTTACAGGGGACAACATGAGAAAAGCTTAAGAGCAAAAAGACAAAGCATGAGCGCTCGACGGAAAGAGCGGAACTTTCGGAAAAAATATGATTGGTGTCACAAATTAAACTGCATTTAATAATTTACTTATTTAAAGTCGCTCGGCAGCTAAGGCCATTTGCGACGCTGAGAAGTTACATCTTATAAGTATAGATTAATAAATAAAGAGAACAAAAAAGATATCAAAATAAACAATAGAAAGAGAAAAAAGAAAGAAAGGAAATGAAAGGAAATGAAAGGAAAGGAAAAGAAAGGAGGTAAGCGCTACTGAATAATAAACTATATAAAAGGAAAAAGTAGGGTGAGCTTTAAAAATTTGAAGATGTTTCCGCAGGCCTTTTCATTGTCCGCCAGAATTTCGGCAAGACCTGCATCATCCTTGAAGCAGGCGACTCTCTCTTGCCGAAATTTGCGGCACGAGGTGAGGAGACATTCCACCGTAACTGGCACTCCACAAATTTCACATGTCGGTTGCGGTAGTTTTTGAAACAGGTGGCTATGTGTGTGGAGGCAGTGGCCTATGCGCAGGCGAGCTAGTGTTGTTTCCTCATGTCGGTCCTGTCTGTATCAGGTGCTCCATCATCGAAGGTTTCCCTTGACTTTGAACAGTTTCTGGGAGCGACAGTTTTGTTCCCATTCGTGTTGCCAGACGGAGTATACATGTTTTTTTAATTTGTACTTCAGATGTTGGCTGTTTTTCTTATTCCGGCCTCTAAATGTTGTTAATTGCTGTATACTGGCGTTCCACGGAGGGGCTTCAGCCATATGTTGATGAGCCGCCGTCGTCGTCCACAGAAGACTGCTAAACTGCATTTATCTGGGTGGAAAGGACGAAATGGAGAGAAAATCAGAGAGAAACGAGAAAAAAAAAAAGAAGGGAAGTAAGTTATAATTAAAACGAGAACGACAGATGACAAATGAAAGAACGACGGAAATGTGGAAAGTCATGATACCATGGTCGAGGCGACCGTCAGAGCTGAATTGACAGATAAAAATATTGAGGATTTGAAAAAAAGGGAGGACAGATAGATCGCCATGATTTAGAGCGGCAGTTTTTGGAGCGAAAATTTATGTTAGTAGCAGAGAATTTAGTAAGAAAAGAACTGTTATGTACAAGGGACCTTTCAAACAATTAGAAAAAAGAAAAATTAAATATCTTGATACGATATCAAATATTGTTAATAAGGAATAATCAGTATAACGGAAATAACGTGTGGAGGATTATGAAGCAGAAAGATACAATCTCAGCAACTTAGAATGTAAAGCAAAGTGCTCGACCGAAACAGGTGAAATATTTTTGATATAATGAGAAAAGTATACAAATAGGTCGGTAATTATATCGTTCGGTTTTATCAATAGAGGTGCAATTATGCCTAATTTCGTTATTACGGGGAATTCGCCAATTTTGATGTAGATTCACGGAATAAATGTAAAATTCTAACATGAACATCGAACAAGCTGATAATAAAATTCTACGGTTATTACCTCCTTTTCCGCTCTGAAAGATAAGCTATTCCACCGCAACCGATTAAAACTCATCCTAAAAAGTTTCCGATTCGCCGCTGAACACAAAACTAAATATCATTATTACATTTTGCTTTCGGAATATTCTCTAAAATTTAACCCATCTGGCTCGTAAAATCCATTAAAGTTCCCATTTTATATTTTCATCGAGATGATAATCTTTTTTGAAATGTTAATTTTCTAACGATCGCGTTAAATAGATTCAGCTAAATGAGCAGTGGCGGTTGTCGGTACTTTAAACGAGCGATCAATTTTATTTCTTTAAAAATTAAACTAATAAGCATTGTACACATATACCTTTTTGTGAAGTAATTATTGAAAAGTTTTATTATCAAATTTAAAAGTTCCGCATACATACATTTTTTTAGTATACATCTAACTTTTTTGAAACTGTCTGTTTTCATCATAAGTTTTTATATTCCGTAAATTGTCACCTATTGTGTTATGTAAGTCCCATATCCCTGACGGAATGTTGCGGTTGTGTAATTAGACTTTTTATAATCTTTTAAGCCTAATGGAACTAAACAGAATACCGGGGCCGGTTCCTTTTTCTCGACGGTCTTTACTTTCACAGATTTCTCTGGCATAACCAATATTCGATTTCAGAGTAAGTACATACTTGGGAGCGATCTGATAACTCCCGAAAACCCATGATATCTCCTGTTTGGTAGCCGAGCATCTTAACTATCAGGCTACCGCGCTGGCATCTATTGTATTAACAGTTGTTAAATTACACGAACCATTTGTTCGAAAAGAAGATAATAAATTTACTTCAATTTTTAATTTATTCAATTAATAAACATCTACTTTAATCTACACAGAGTATTTCTGTAGAAAATGCAGAGAAAAATGCATTTCACACGACCACAAATCTATTCAACGACACCATACCTAAAATTTCGAATTTTTTTTCTTATCCATCGAAATTTATTCAGGAAATTATCATTTTTAAAATTAAGGTGTCCCCTTTGAACGTCGATAAACTATTCATTTTTAATCGTAAAATCTCTGGTATTAACTCGCTTTTAAATTAATCATTTAAATTTTTTATTTTGAAACTGCATCTATCCAAAATGCAATATGTGCCCTATCTCCTTTACTCCTACCTCATAGTGTTGTACTGAGTTTCTGAGTGCCAGCATCTACCTATTCATACATTCTATCTGTATAAACAATAAGGTTCATGACAATTATTATATTCAAAACGCTAGTGTAGACGCAAGATTACATTGGGAACTAATTGTAAATGTTTGATTTATCGATATACAAATGCAGTCCCGTGTGTGTCTGCCTACTGCAAATTAATTCAGCGCACATATAGATGCATATTTTTTCCATTATTTTCTATATGCTTCTATTAACGGACAATTTAATTACTTATTTTGTAATTATTTTTGTCGTTATCCGGGATCGAACTCAGGACTTCTTTAATAGAAGTCGAATGCTCTAGCAACTAGGCTATCGCGACAACATCTCCTTCACTATACTTAACAATAAAACTATTTCATACTTTACTTTTATCTTTATTTTTTTTTAATAATTCATTATAAATCATTTTCTACTAATATTTAATTTTTTCCCACAAAATGCCACATTAAACGGATATATTATAAAGAACTGTCGCTTTATTCCAAAAAAAAATTCCTACCCTTGCTCCTTAAGCCTTAGTTCTTACCGTCCTTATGTTAGCTCCTCCTCCAGCCTTCCCTACTTCTTTTTCGACTTGGTTTTTTTTTTTTTTTTTAAATTTTAACTGATCTTCCTTAGATTCAGCGGTGATTATTATTGTCATTGATTTTTTTATAGAATTGTACGTTAATATTTAATTTGTTAGAACATATTTTGTTTTTTAGCTTTTTGTCGCATTCCTGAATATTTAGCGACTTAATGATTAACTTGTTAGCAAGTTTATGTGGTGGTTTATTTAAGACCTTGTCACGCTATGTTATTTTACTACTGATATTTTTTTTTAAGTTGGAGCAATGAAAATCAAACTAACTGCAAAAGCAAGTGATCAGCCTCTGTAAGTATCTTAAGTTATGCTTTACTTAACTCTAATCCTAATTGTTATTCCGTCACTGTAGTTTCACTGCTGTTTACATACACATTTGTACATATATATACATATATATACATATTATTTTAATTACCTGATCAATCCTCTCCTAGCTAAAATTATATCATAATAAGTGAATTTTCGACTTGTTTAATCTCATGCTTTCTCCTAAGGTTCTCTACCTGTTCTTACCGTTCGAATTTTTAACTCAAACAGTCGCTATGCAGTAATTTCAAAACGCTATTAATTCCGTATTTCCTCTACACGTGAATATCTTTACTAATGGCTCGCGGGATTCTAGTAGAGTTGGAACCGCTTTTATCTTCCCGGAAATTAATCACTCTACCTTCCTTTTGCTCTATATTTATAATCGAAATTCATGGCTATCCTACATTCTGTTATTTATATGTTCTCTCACCGCTACTTCAGAAACTATTTTTAATTATCTCCGATTCTATGGGTACAATTCAAGCCATATGTTCTGCTTTTTCCACTTACTCTTACGATTTTATTATTCTTCGAATACGCTCTCTCATTCGTGATCTTTTTTCTCTTCATTCAATTCGTACCGATTTGTTATGAATTGTTAGTCATGCAGGCATAGAACGTAATGAATTGGCGGATTCTCGAGTCGCTGCTTCCTCGCCCATCTTCTTCTCTAAAATTCTAGGTTTTTAATTTCCTACCTTTTGTCAAAAAGCTTCATTCCAAATACTGGTCTGATATCTATGCTCCGTTCTTTTCTAACAATCTATCTCACCAGCTGACTGTTCAACCTACGCTTCCTTTCATTATGTGGCCCTACTTCGGCGTTCTGACATCGTTTCCATTATTCGCTTACACCTTAACCATTCACTGTTACCGTCTTCCTGTTTTCGATTTTCCCTAACTTCTTCTCCGTTTTGCCCTCTTCACCCAAACAGTGTGACTTCAACCATATTCTTTTTGAGTGTTCGTCGTTCTTAAATGAATGCTCTATTTTTTACTCAAAACTCCTAGCCCTTGGCGCTCCTACTCCTTACTGTGTTTCGTACATCTTAACATTCTCTTCTTCGTTCGTCATTCCTCTACTTAGTTCTTTTATATTATCGATCTCTAATCGAAATGCTATGCCGGCAAATTGCCATATAACGTATCATTTAGTTGTGTGTCCGGTTCAATCAGCAAAAGATCGTTACCATTAAATTCTGCCGCAATGTCGATCCGATCATACTGTACCATAAATAAGTCTCTGAAAGCGTGCAGCTAGTTTTATTGTCCCAATAATCGTTTGGTTTTCTACATGTATTTTTTTTTTTTTACTCGCCCGCCGAGGGAATAGGATCGGAAATTAGATTTTATTACGATTACAAATTAGGAAAGGAAGGAAACAATCGTAAGGACTATAAAAGATATAGGAAGCGAAAAATTTTAAGAAAGCGTTACAGCAGGCAAGATGAGGAAGGCTTAGCACATTTAAAGGAAATCGAAAGAAAATTTTAAATTTATTCCAAGTCACAAAATATGATTTTACATTTTTGCTGCCGTTATTTTGAAGAAATATGAGAACAAGTTTGCGTCTGAAGAATCTGGTAATTGTAATTGGAGACATTTTTCCGAACTATTAATTGAACATCAACAGTCTTCATAAGCCACATGAAAGCATTTCGGCTATGTGATAAATGACTTCAGTGTGGTGGGACAAAACAATCGACCGTGAAAAGGCCATAAATACCAAAAACTGAATTACGGGGGGAATAACTGTTCTTCGTGCGCATCTATGAGAAAAATTTCAACTTTGCACTTTATGATAATATTCAAATGGTAATTTTTCGAAAAAATTAAATTGGAAAGGGCATTTAAGGCGCGAATAACGCATGAACTATTCACTATATTGGAAAAATATACGAAATGAAATTATCGATTTTCCCGGCTTAAAAATTGCAGAGTACAATCCAAGAATGCGTATATTTTTCTTTTTCTTTTTTTTTTTTTCGGATTTTACTTTGGGAATGTCGGTTACTCTTAGAACAGCTATTTTCAATTGTTTAATATGGGTAGCTTATGAGAAAAGATCCTTTAACAAAATTGATCGAAATCACCTCATCACCAATAGTACATGCCCGATAGATAAAATGTTCGCGTTAGAAAAAAGGTAATCGGAAGGAATTAAAAGTGGAGGCGAAAATCTCTGCAACCATTCGCTCTATGATACGATAAATATTTTAGCCGGAAGAAGTAATGAGCGATTTGGCATTACTATTATCGCAAACGTACACAATGAAGAAAAAACGCATCAAGTACGGCATACTAATCAGCCAAGACGAAAATTCTGAATAATGGTAATATCTGTAGGAGAGAAAAAAATGAACCGGACATAAGCGGAACCAGCCACATCCTTCGGAAGTCTTAAATGAATACAAATATCTCGAAAGCGGAATAAACAAGAAATACCTGAAGATATGCCGAATTTAAATGAGACCTGATCGAGCTAGAATAAAAAAGCGCGCGAAACAACAGTGTAAACGCACAACATTCAACGTATTGAATACAGAAATTAGAAAAGTCATTACGTTTAGTCGGTCCTACTAAGCCCAAAACGCCCCGAATGATTAGTTACGTTATACACACGGGCATTGCTCGATATCGTATTCGTTTGACTATTTTCATTTTTAACCTATTAAAATATTCGCGTGAAATTGCAAAATTGAAATACTATTATAGTATGTAATAATTATCCAAATGGACACTAATAGCGATAGTCCAAAAAAGGCATCGGTATCGTATCCTTTTCATCGATTAGCTTTCCAATAATTTCTTCATTTACGTGCTAGAAAATTTCTCGCATTTCCTTTGGAAAAAAATCTGAAGCGTTCAATTCCCAACTACATGTGTACTATATTCCCCCTAGATCGTCTATCTGCCACTTCTGTTATCATTTCAATATAAAATTAAAATATTAACAAATAAGGGAAGTTTGTTGCGTAATATATTAAATATACTAGCTGACCCAGCCACGCGTTACTGCGGCTTAGTAGTTATAATAGATTAAATTAATTTTTTACTTATTATTTTTTTGATGCACATAACAGCTTTTCTAGACGACTTCAAGTCAATGTTTAATCAGCTTATGCAGCAAAATTCAGTCATGCTAAACCTGCTTACAGCATTAACAAATAAACTAATTAAATAATTATGGCATCGTTACGCATAGCTACGTGGAATGCCAATGGCGCAGTTCAAAATAAACTAGAAATCGAGATGTTCCTTAAGCTTGAGCAAATCGACATTTTATTGTTGTCGGAAACTCATTTTACAGAGAAAACACAATTTAGAATTAAAAATTATAATGTCTACGTAACTACGAGACCGGACCATAAGGCACATGGCGGTAGCGCTGTAGTGATTAAAAGTACAATAAAACACTATGAACTTCAAAATATATCTACTAAAGAAATTCAAGCAACAAATATAATGGCGTATACATTGCATGGTAAAACTGTAGTTTCTGCAGTGTATTGCCCTCCAAACCACAGATTTAACGAACGTATGCTAAGCAAATACTTTAGTATTTTGGGTTGTAGGGTCATCTCTGGCGGTGACTGGAACGCTAAAAACGTAAGATGGGGCTCACGATTTTCTAACACCAGGGGAAAACTTTTAAACAAAATAATGCTAAATAGAAATTTTGGTTGTGTGGCAACAGGCGTACCGACACATTGGCCTACTGACTTAAACAAACGTCCTGATGTTTTAGATTTTTTTGTTACTAATGGAATTTCAATGTTGAACGTAAAAGCTGATCCAAATTTTGATTTATGCTCCGACCACAGTGCTGTAATATTAACTGTAAGTACAGGATTAATAAACCAAGATAAATCTCCAAACTTACATAATAAATATACAAATTGGGTAGATTTTCGAGCATCTTTAAATTCTACACTAAAATTAAATTTATCATTAAAAACGGAATCAGATGTAGATGCAGCGGTTCAGTACTTTACAGAAGCTGTACAGAGTATTGCATGGAAATGTACTCCAAATATAAACAAAATAAAAGAAACACATAATATACCGCGCCATATACTAGACCTGGTAAAAGAAAAAAGAATCATCCGTAGGAAATGGCAATCTTCTCAAAATCCCTATTATAAAACTCTGTTAAATAAAAAATCGAAAGAGCTAAAAATTTTACTTAAAAATATAAAAAATGAATCCTTCCAACGCTGCCTGCAGGAACTTTCACCCACGGAGGCGACAAATTACAGCCTCTGGATAGTGATCAAAAGCCGAAATAAACCCACTCAACCCCTTCCCCCAATTCGCAAACCCGATGGTACATGGGCTAGAACTAATGAAGAAAAAGTCGAGGAATTTGCCAAATATTTTTCTGATGTTTTTAAGCCAAATTTACAGTTAAACGACGAAACCGATATACATGATTTTTTAAGAGTACTTTTACAGTTAAGCCCTCCTATTGCGCCAACGTCTCCCAGCGAAATCAAATACGCAATTACTAAACTTAATAATGAAAAAAGTCCGGGTTTTGATTTAATTACCAATAAATTGTTATCTGAGCTCCCAAAAAAAGGTATATTATTGCTCACAAATATTTTTAACGCTGTTCTTCGTCTGCAGTATTTTCCATTATCCTGGAAATTGGCGCAAATAGTAGTTGTACCAAAGCCCGGTAAGGCACCGGATAAGGTTTCATCCTATAGACCAATTTCCTTGCTCCCGATCCTTTCAAAACTCCTTGAAAAAATAATTTTAAAGCGGTTGAATCCTATTTTAAATGCGGAACATATTGTTCCTGAACATAAATTTGGATTCAGAAAAAAACATTCGACCATTGAACAGGTACACCGAATTGTGCATACTATTCAAGAAAGTCTTGAAACTAAGCAAATATGCACGGGTGTGTTCCTATATGTCAAACAAGCCTTTGATAAGGTATGGCATCATGGTCTGCTTTATAAATTTAAAATAATAGTGCCGCATCCTTTGTACCTTCTTTTAAAATCCTACCTTGAAGATCGCACATGCCAGGTTAAAATTCTAAATCAATATTCTGAAATCTATCCTGTATCTGCTGGCGTGCCACAAGGAAGTGTCTTGGGCCCGGTGCTTTACTTAATCTACTCTGCCGATTTTCCAGTTGATAATAGCGTGATAACAGCTACGTTTGCAGACGATACAGCACTATTAGCTACCGGTAAAGACAATAGTGAAACTTCGAATAAATTGAAAAAAAAACTTTATCGGAAGTGGAAGACTGGCTGAGTCGTTGGCGTATTAGAGTAAACGAAAGTAAATGTACGCAAGTAGACTTCACGTTGCGAAATTTTACGTATCAGCCGTTAAAAATAAATGGGGTGGTTATCAACCAGAATAAAGATGTAAAATACTTAGGCATTCATTTGGATCGCAAATTAACATGGCAAAAGCATATTATCCAAAAAAGAAAACATCTAGATATAAGATTGCAAGAATTAAATTGGCTTCTTGGCAGGTACTCTAGTTTATCATTGGAAAATAAACTCTTAGTGTACAAAATAATTATAAAGCCCGTTTGGGCACTCGGTTTAATGTTGTGGGGTTGTGCAAAAGATACACACATAAACAAGATACAACGGTTCCAGAACAAGGCTATAAGGCTGATAGTCTCACCGCCCTGGTACGTATCTAACCATACTCTACATCAAGACTTATAAATATCCCATATGCGAAAGACGAGATCAATCGAGCTGCTAAGCGATATATAGGCCGCTTGGAGTCTCACACAAACGTTTTGGCGATCAATCTTCTTGATAATAGTCTTGATGTTCGAAGGTTAAAACGTAGTCGACCGTTTGATCTGGCCTAGTTTTATGTTACTAAAATTTCAGTGGGGTCCATCGCTAGATGCTAACCCCTAACAAGTTATTTTCGCGTTACAGTCCAATTGCTGGATGGCCTTCTGGCCAGTTGTAATTTGTAAAAAAAAAAAAAAAAAAAATATTTTGATGCAACCAAATTAATTTTTACTAATAAACCTGAAATTATTCAGCCGATTTTGAATCATATGTAGAGAATGAAATTATCCAACTAATATACACTTATTGAATTTACATTTTATCTATCTAATCTTTAACTTTAATCTGTAATCAATGATTTATTTACACAATATATACTAAATAAATTAGTTACATAAAAATTAAATGTTATAAATGAGGCAGATAACATTGGTTTCGAACCTATTAGTTATATTATTTTATAAAATTGAAAATTATCTAAGCACTAATTTGTGCACAATGTTCTTGGTCAACCTGTCTTTTGCTAACACAAATAGACACTTGATGGTGTTCCCACACGTGAGTAGGCAACATATAGTTGCCCGTGAGAGAAACACGTATTGTCAATAAAAAATAACATACTTTACAGTGAAAAACAGTAATCAACATTAATACTCGGACACGCGTAAAGTTCAATAATAAACATGAAAACAATCGAGTGTTCCAGTACGATTTTCGAACAACTAACGACGAAATATGTTTGCTGTAACTGTAAGTATAACATAGAAGAAACACCCAATTAAGAATAATATGTACATTACCACAGTCATCCCGTAAAAATTGAAATTGCAAATCATTTAATAATAAAATCATTTTTTTTTTAAAGTTTATAATGGAGTGTAAACTTTTATCAAGTCAGGATACGTTTATTAAATACACTGAAATATAAATAAATCAAATGCCGCACAATATCGCACAATATTTTTTTCTTTTTCCTAAACAACAACTCCGTAATAACACGAACTTTTTTGTAAACAACAGCGGAAAAACGTTTATTTCATCATTCATCGATAATAACGCCATGCGCCAGCGATAAACATGGTTGCATTTCGATTAACATCGCACGATACACCAAAGTCGCCGCGAAAAGTAGTTGGTGCTCAAAAAATAATAAAATTGTCAAATTTGTTTTTTTTCTAATTGATTGATTAAATTATTTAATATAACAAATATTTATGTAAATAATTAAAGCAAAAAGTAGTAGCCAACAATTAAATTTGTTTTTTTTAATTGATTGATTAAATTATTTAATGTAACAAATATTTATGTAAATAATTTTAAAAAAAAAAGTATTCTATCTGTTAAGAGTTGGACTAAATTGCATGTACTTTCAAAATTTTATAAAAATCGGTTAAGTAAATTCCCAGTTTATCCTGCACAAACATAAAGACACGGGATTTTTATATATATAGATATGTATATAGATTATAAAAAACGTGCACTACAGAAATTATATTTAAAAAAATTTTTTTTTTTTTTTGCCTTCTAATTTTAAACAAATAATAGCTCGTATTATTGGGCATCATCATCATCATCATTATATCCTCAACCATTCGGTTGGTGGACAACCTATTCGCACATTTTTAGATGTACAGATATAGGTTATATACTAAGCAATTATTATAGTATGCAACGCAGGTGTACACACGCAAGACTACATTCAGAACTGATCGTAGCCGCTTGTTATCGCGCTACCAGTGCAGTCCTATTTATGTCTGCTGTGTACTGACCTAGCGCGCATATGATGTTGTACGTGGTGGTTTGCTATTGCCTTTCACGTGATTACTAGCGATTATTTATTTATTTATTTATTTAATTCTTGCAATAAGTTCGTCGTCGCTCGGGATCGAACCCGTAACCTCCATATCGGAAGTCAAGTGCTCTAGCAACTAGGCTATCGCGACGACATGTGATACATAAATGTTTGACGCAGTACGACGTTGATCATTTCTCAAAACCGGTGATGATTCAGAGCACCGTTTAAAATTCCCAAAATTACATAGGTGAGCGAGAAAGAAATCGGTCGTCCATATGCCGTGCGTCAATACACATATTTGTGGCACTGAAGGAAAAACAATGGAGAATCTCAAAAAAGCAAATCACTCGGGTGTATTTAATTTGCCGGCAAAGAAAACACAAATTTTAGCAAACAACAACAAGAAATCGCATCAAGATCTGGCCTAATAATGCGAGAAAGATGAAAGTGGGAGGATAAGGTCGGAAGATCAAAGAATGAACGAGCCTCGATGGCAGGTCAAAAAGCTAGTCGCAATTACGGACGGCTACACAAGTAAAGTCGGCGAGAAGGAGAAGATAAGAGGCGTGTTAATTTTATCACGAATTATTTAGATTCGGGTCCAGAGGGAACTCGGTGTAAAGGAAACTTTGTCACTGAAGAGAAACCTCGATAAACGAAAACGGTACGAAGTGTTTTTATCGGATTCTGTTTTCTCTTGTTCGAATATACATTTTGTTTTATAGTGTGTGCATATTTTGTTAACTTTACAGCCTGTATTTCTAGTGTAGGAGTTTTAAAAATTGGCCAGGAGAAAATTTTCTGAGTTGATTAAAAATATCATCTGACAGATTGTTGTTTTTTTTTTTTTCGAAATTTAATAAACAGAATTTTAAAAGAGACTCCTATGTCACTTCTGCAGATGTTTCTAACGAGCCAACTGAACGGATTCTTCACTGATCGAAAACTCGAACAGTATTTATGAAATGTCTCTGGTACGGCTCTAATCACTCCTTTTTCTTGAATAAAAGAATAAAAAAAAAAAAAACAAGTAATGAAAAGTTAGACGTCGAATTCCAATTTTAAGGTCTATTTACACGCGTCAGTCACCGCTGATTTCCGAGATGTTATTTTCCAAGGTTAGAAAAAAAAAAGAAACACATTTTTCTTCTCCGTACAAGCCCCTATACTACTGTCTCAGAATCCGGTCCGTCAGTCATCGCTCGGCGATACATTTTTTCTTTTTTTTTTTGTTTTGTTCGCAACGATGTTATGTATTATTTCTGTGTGCTTCAAAAATAGATGACGGCATACTCTGATAGAGAGTCTGTTCGTAAAAACGTTTTAAACGTTTCGTACGGTTTGCCGAGACCAAAATATAATTTGCTAGACGAATCGTCGGAAATTCGTAAAGAGATACACGCTAAGCACCAAGGATTTCGTATTTGAAAAGAAATCGAGCCTGCTCATCTAGAAAGCGGCAATTTCGAATTTCCGCTAATATTCGGTTTTCCGGAAATCGGCCAAAATGCCGGATCACGCAGAAAGTAATTACTTCAAGAAAATTCGTATAGTACCGTTCAGAGATGCCCCTTTTCCCCCCAAAGTCCCGGTTTTCGTGTTCTTCACGGCTCTGTAATCACTCTACTAGTTGCTATTATAAAAAAAAAAAAAAAAAAAAAATAATGAAAACTAAAAAGTGAATTGACCTATCGACACTCAAGTCAGCAATACGGCTCTGAAACCACTGTAAATAGACCTTTAAAATATTTTGAAAAAAAATTTCCTATCGATCCGAAAACGACATGCTTCAAAACAAGCCGATAAAACAGCGAATTTGCCAAAATATAAAGTACTCTGCCATGAGGAATCATTTAAAACCATGTCGCAGAGGTCATAAATGAGTGAAGGCGGATATTTCGAGCTACGTAAATTCGCGAAAAACGCAAACGTTGCGAAAAATGTAAATCGGCTAATGACTTTTAAATTCGCGCCACTTGCTGAACAGTAGCTGAAACGTTTTCCTGCTGTTACGTACGATTGAAAGGTTGCGAAAGACGCTCCTCTTCGACTGCGGTAGCTGGAAAAAATTAAACACGACCGTCGGACCACGACGCTTAAGAGAAGTTGACAGTTTACGGCGGTCGCATGGAAAAGCGACATCAGACGAGCACATCTGTACGACTTGTGTCTAATATAAATCTTACAGCTATAGACATATATATATAGAGAGAGAGAGAGCGAGAGAGAGATAGAGATAGGTCTCTGAATGCGCTGTCTACAGGAAGATTGCGATCGCTGCGCTCGACGCGTCGGTTATTATATCAAAGAGGAAAAACAGGAGGCTGGATGGCTGAAAAGCGAGATGAAGATAAAAATGTGGAAAATTTCGACGCGGTAAGAGCAGATGAAAGGGTTGTCTTGTCGGTTGAAGAAAACTTTGAACAGATAAGGCATGATGTTCGTATGGCCTCCGGTTGAGCGAAACAGAACTACAAAACGATAAGTAAACAAACGGAAGGAGCGATGAGGAAGACGAAAAAATTGGAATATACCGAGACGAAAACGCAAACGCAAAAGCAAACGTAACGTAACGTCGCCTTTAACGACCCTGTACTGCCGCTGCTAGAGCTAGGTACCGCAAACGACACGGGAATACAAAAGAGATCTTTTCTTTATCTTTTTTTCTCCTTTTTTCACACTTTTTTTTCCCTTTTTTCTTCCTTTTTCTTTTTTTTTTTTTGTTGGCTTTCTGGCTTAGTTACCCCGCGCGCGGCTGTTGGCTAGGTTCTTTTCCCATACACGTGTATTAAGGTTGTTATTTCACCGGGAAAAGAACATTATAACGTGACAATATTTTCTAATTTTTATCTTTAACCACGTATTATATATTATCTCTGGATGCTATTTCTGTACATGTCCGCATTCGTGAACCAGTACGCACGCCGTCGACAATTTGTACCATTCCGACTTGTTTTCGGTTGTTTGTTTCGACCTTCTTCGTGCAATACGCTCTTGAATACCAGCATGGCGGATTTAATTCAATTCGTCGAATACAAAAAAAAAAGAGGACCCTGGATGTTAGTGAAACAAGCGACCGGGCGCTGTATCCAATCCGTCAGGATATCCAAGCTCCGCGTTTATCTTGAATAATGATTTAAGTGCGCACACTGTTCATCCGGAAATAGGGCGCTTAACTTAATCTTCGAGCGTCGCTAGAGGCCATAGAGTTTTGCAAAGTGCCAAATCATTGCGGAATTCGTTGTAATGTCTATGTACTCGAAAACATCTGAAGAAACCCGATTAACAATATATAAGTACATAATGGAACCGGTTGGTTAAAGAAAATTCGTATCGTGTACAACCTCATTTCTCCATTGAAATCCGTCTTCCTTCTGAAGTTCGGGTGTTGGTCCTAGAATTTCAATAACTCGCCGGTATTTTTAGGGGGGCACGGTTAGACTTCTGAGCAGTTATCGGTGAGTTTGCATCAAACCGTCGGTGAACTTCTTCGAGACGGAGATATGTCGTATTCGCATTTTAATTCTTTTTTTTTTTTTTCAATAACCCCAGTCATCATTTTCCGCTTTTAAATAATCGCAAATAATTATAGATCCGACGACGCATTCGAACGTACCGGTCGATGCATTTTTAGCGGAAATTTATTCTAAACGCTGTTCATACACACCGCTGGTGCTCTACTATTTGCAGGGGCTCTGATTAAAATCGATTTTCGTCATAAAAAAGCAACGCGGTTTTCAATTCAATTTTTTATCGAATTGCACCCGTTGAAGATGACTATTTGCACAAAAAAAAAGAATTTTATATGTGCCGTCGCGATAGCCTAGTTGCTGGAGCGTTTGGCTTCCGTTGCGGAAGTCTCGACTTCGATCGCGGACGATGACAGAAATTATTACGAAAAATTAAATTAAAATACTAGCTAATAGTCACGTGGAAGGCAATGGCAAACCACCGCATATACACCATCATATGCGCGCTAGTTAGTACATAATAGCCACACGCACACACACGGAACTGCATTCGTATATCGTTAAATCGAACGATTACTAGTCAGTTCCGAATGTAGTCTTGCATGTGTATACATTCGTACTGTATGTAAACAATTGCCATGAATTCTGTACAGCTAAAATGTACAAATAGATAGTCACGACGCCCGGAATCGAGCAATACGACTAGGGATGGGATGATGATTGTACCGATAATATGGCAGAGTGTAGAGAAAAAGTTTTGTAGTACGCGACTGCTGCACAGTGGATTACCATACTTTTATTGATGCCATCATGAATGCAAACTATTCATTATATATGACGTAATTAAAAGGAGATAACTATTAGAAGATTAAAACTCAAAAATTTTTCATTTTCGACAGGATAATGTTATATTACCTACAATACTCGTAATTCAGCGGACTTTAAAAAAGGCGCCGATTACAATCTCTCCCCTCTCAAAAGAAAGACCGAGAAATTAGATGAAAAACCCGGGGACTGGGAAGTCCGCTAATACGAACAGCAAAGGTATCCGCGTCCCGGTAATCCGAACACCGAACTGCGTGCAGAGGGCCGAAAGTAACCTAAGTAACACGATTTCTTGCTCGGACGCTGAAAATTCACCAAAGTTTCCCCAAAAATTTCCCCAAAATTTCCCCAAAATTCCCCCCGTGTGGTTCTCTTACATTTCCGATAAACCGAACCATTTAAAAATCACCCCCAGCATATTATTCGAAGCCCGAAACTAACTCGAGCCCCCGCTCGCCCCTTCCGCCCACTCCGTTGCCGCTATTTTTCAAAATTCCGGGCCTAAGTATGAAAATTTCAAAATGTACCCCAAGTATGATATTTAAAGCCTGAATCTAACCTATCACCCCCGTTCACATCTTTCACACGTATATTATAATCTCGCGCACGCTCAAGTCGCAGCCGCGGAAGCGCACGCGCCGATCCAGCGCATATATTTAACATAACATTCCTAGCCGCGAAACGCCGTGTTGTCCGTTCGAGCTACCGCAATTTTTTTTTTTTTTATAAAATTAGCTTAAGTATATTTTTTTATTTTCCGGATTCTCCGATCGTACAGTCAAATACGAAGGCGCACGCGTTGTTTCCACGCATATATCTAACATAACGCTCCCCACCGCGAAAGCGCACGCGCAGTTCCCCCTCGCACGCCGCGGCCGTTCCCAATACCGCGTTTATATTTTTTAATATTTCAAAGTCTAAGTATAGAAATTTCAAAATTAGTCTAAGTGGAATTTTTTATTTTCCCGATTTCCAGATTGTACTGACATCGGCAAAAGCGCACACCCCGATCCCACGCATATATCTACTGTAGCGTTAAACGTCGCAAAAGCGCACGCGCCGATCCCGCGCACACTTCGATCTCCGCCGTGATATCACATCTAGCACATATCTTCTGCCGTTAGCAATTTGAAATCGACGAGTGAGGGAAAAAGATGATCTAGCAA
Organism: Icerya purchasi; assembly: GCA_039619475.1. Lineage (NCBI taxonomy): Eukaryota > Metazoa > Arthropoda > Insecta > Hemiptera > Monophlebidae > Icerya > Icerya purchasi. The sequence goes on along the minus strand of CM077116.1, from coordinate 91,069,338 downwards.
AGAAATGAATGCTTCGCTAAAGGTTGTGTGTCTCCGCATCTAAAACGTATGATAAAAGGTTATGAAGACCGTTCGGTATAAACTTACAAAAGTATATGTTAAAAATATAAAGTAAACGAACAACAACCATGGTCAATATTTACGTGTGCGAGAACTGCTTGTATTCTTTCATAGGGTTTTGTAACAGATTTGATTAAAAAATTATCAATGAATGAAACATGAAAATAATACGCGGGCTGGATCTAATTTTTTGAAAATATATCATAAGATTTTTCGGAAACATTCAATTGAGTAAAAAAAAAAAAAAAACGGGTGACATAAGAAATTTGCCAGCATGAACATATATTTAGACTAATTTCGTATCGTAGTATTAAATTTTAAAGATCGATAGCACGAAGGAAAAGGATTGAACTCCTCGGTAAGATTAAAACGAACTAGGTGTTTTCGTATGTTAGTGATTATATAGGAAAAATTACGGGCGCACGGAATTTGTATTGAAAAATAGTATGTTTTGACTAATTTTAAAAATCCTGATAAGTTATTGGAGGCCGATGATATGATTCCATTGCCTTTGTCATTTATGGAAAATAAAAAATCTAAAAATATTAATATACTTTCATGATGCTAAAAAATAATTAGAGAAAAAATTATTTCATGATGTAATTATAAGGAGCGTATTGGACATGATTGTTTACAACAATACGTTTTCTATAGATTAGGACTCTTGCGAAATGAGGAAAAATTTAAACAATAAAAAATAATATGTACGATAGAAAAAAAATAAATTGTATGATGGGAGATATGTGGTGAGTTTTTGATATTGGGATAGAATACTTGGATTTATTTATATTACATATTTCGAAAATTTGGAAGCAGATGAGCATATATGTACAATGTGAAGGTCAAATTATTGATATGATTAGCATGCATAATTTTTACAGAAATATAATAAAATAATAATAAAAAAAATATTATGTACAAACACAAAATATACTTAAGATAATTATGCATGATTTGAATTTGTTTTGGAAGTAGATCACATAGTATGAACGGAGCGAAGAAAATTTTTCTATGATTTCTAGAAAAACTATGTTATGATAAGAATAATGACAATGAATGTATAGATATGTTAGTGGTAATGAAACACCAAGTGTCTGCGGCCTACATTTGTGTGCACGGTATATATTAAAAAAGATTTGAAAAAATTTTTGCGTAGCGAAAGAATAAAATTATACTTGAGCTAATTTTATAACACAGAGAAAAAATATTACAAACGACATGAAACATAGGGTCGCCGATGTTAGTATTGGGTGTTCAGAGGTTTTGACAGTGGGAAGCGATCAAAAACAGTGATGACCATGAGTATTGTAACAACAAACACTAAAAAAAAGGAAAGTAATCGTCTTTTAGAAGGTTTTTTTGTGTTCTATACGTCCCTTGTTCGGGGATAGCTGGAGACGACTTCGACGTTTTTTACAATCAAGCTGTTGTCCTCGATAATATATCCTTTTAACTCACACCCATACATGCATGCACTCTCTCACTCTCACGTTGCAACCCTGATCTGCTCCTATTACAGGGTTTTCGTCAAACACAGTATGTGCTGTAAAACTAATACGTTTTCTCCATGTCTCTCTATACAGTTGACCAATACCTTATGCACGATCTCGTATATATAGCGAAAAATACATACCAAATGAACAAAAAATATTAAATATCGCATGAACTGAACATGTATTTTTATAAAAATGCGATTACGAAAGATTTTAAAAATTTTTGAGAGAATCATCAGAGTCTGAGGTTGTACCTTACAAACAGATGAAAACTCTCACAGCTGTGTAAATACTTGATGTAGGTGAAAAAAGTTGAACAGTTAGATTCGTCTGTTACGGAAAGAAAAAAAAAATGGTGTATTACAGACAAAAAATATAATTTTTTTAATCTAAAAAGATATGAATAAATTATGCAAGATTACATTCGAAAATTAAACAATAATTATATACATTATACACAACTGGTTCAGAGTTTGGTAAATTTCATCATCACCAGTATTTTTAAGTTAAAAGGGAGAGAGAATGAGAAATAATTAAATAAACGGAATCGAAAAGGAGCGGAAAAAGACGTAAAAATAATTAGGAAAAAATATATACAATAGAACGAATGAACGAACGGATATCGAGGGAAAAAGTAAAAAATATATATAGAATAGGAAAATGAATAGATATCGAGGGAAAAAATATATACAAATATATACATATAAATATTTACAAAATTGTTAAAACGAACGAATTAATGAATTTTTAATCCACGCGAATTGTACGTTGACAATCGATACAATCTTTTACTTTCATACAATTTCGAGTACTATGTCGTAATGTATCGTCATCGAAATAATATTCTTCGTCATTCTCATATTCAAAACATGGTAGAAGTGATATTATCGTATCATCCTGTTTTAATCTATCTGGTAAAAATGTATAAATGTCTTCAACACAACTTGGAAATAATGTAATTATCATTTAAATGTAGGTGAATACATACTTGTTTGTTAATATACGCGAGCCCTCCGTTTTTGTGACAAAATCGTGAATATATCGCGCGCGATGAATATTTCTTCCCGGCAGGGAAATAATGAAAGGTTTTTCAAATAATTACTCACTGAAGAACATCGTAAATGCGGTATTTTTGATGCATGCCATGCTCTGCTTGGCTTATACAGCGTATACAACCCTCCAGACATATCAATCATTGCTAGTTCAGTTACTCGAAAACCATAATCACAATCTATATGGACGCTGATATCTACAAAATATTCCGCTATATCCACTTGTTCTGATAATAATACAGGACCAACGATTTTAGGTACACCATTTCGACAATCTACCTTGAAGCATGCCTTTGAAAAGGGAGGGCTGCATCAGGAAAACTGCATTCCTTTGGTGAAAGTTGGTTACATACGCAGATGAACAAAGTTGTCAAGTGATCTTTGGCTTAAGTATGATTGTGTGGGTGTGTACATATGAACCGGTTTCTACAATAGATATGAAGGGGAAGATACCAGCAGACTCAATGACATTGTCGCATGATCGAATTCAACGTCATGACAACTTGCATGCAAGGGTATGAGCGGAGCATTTTTTCGTTACGACTGTGTGCAGACATAATAGAGGAGAAAAAAAATATGTATATTACAAAATATTCAGAAAAAAAAAAATTTAGAGTTTGAAATAAATAAAATATTTTTAAACTAATAGACTCGGAAAAAATTAATATGAATGATGGGGAAACCAGCGCTAGCATATATGTGCGTGGGAATGGACGGTATGGTTTCACATTCGGGTGGATGTAGTCATGAAAAATAATATGAAAAATTTGTAATTTGTGTATGGTGGATAGAGGAGGGGGAGGGAAATTATGAAACCATGTTAAATAAAAATGTACTCGAATTAATTTTGGAATACTTATGTTTGGAAAAAATTTTTGGATGTGAAAAAATATATTTTAGAATAATTCTATAATACCTAGACATGAAAAATTATTATGAACGATGTGAGAACTATGGGTAGCATTTGAGTGTGAGGGAACGTGCTGTGTACATTCATATTGATGAAGACTTCGTCGGATTTATTTTTAAAACCGTAGAAAAAAATGATGACCCGTCAGAAGAACTGATCGAAAGCGAAAAAAAAAAAGTACTTAGGCTAATTCTAAAATAATTAGACTCGAAAAAATTATTAAGAACGAAATGGAAACAGACGGTAGAAGATGTGTGCGCATTCATAGCGGTGAAGACATTGTAGGATTTATTTTTAGAATCGGAGAAAAATAAAACTAATGTACTGTCAGAAGAAATGTTCGGAAGCGTAAAAAATATACTTAGGGTAATTTCATAATACTTGGACTTGAAAAAATTATTTTGATCGATATGAAACCAGATGGTAGAAGATGTGTGCACATTCATAGCAGTGAAGACATTGTAGGATTTATTTTTAGAATCAGAGAAAAATAAAAATATTGTGAACGTTCGGAAGAAATATTTGGAAACGAAAAAAATACACTTAGGATAATTCCATAATACTTGGAGTTGAAAAAAAGTTATTATGAACGATGAAACTAACGGTAGGAGATGTGTACTAGATGTGATGTCACGGCGGAGATCGTCGCGTGCATTTTTGTGACGTTTAACGCTGAAGTAGATATATGCGCGGGATCGGGACGTGAATTTTTGCAGATGTCAGTACGATCTGGAAATCAGGAAAATAAAAAAATATACTTAGACTAATTTTGAAATTTCTATACTTTGACTTTGAAATATTAAAAAAAAATAATAGCGATATCGCGAACGGCCGAAGCGTGCGGGGGAACTGCGGGTGCGTTTTCGATGTTGGATATATGCGTGGAAACAGCGCGTGTGCTTTTGCATTTGACTGTACGATCGGAGAATCCGGAAAAATAAAAATTTACTTAAGCTAATTTTATAAAATAAAAAAAAAGTTGCGGCAGTGTGAATGGACGACGCTGGCACGGGATCGCCACGTGCGTTTCCGCGGCGGCTACTTGAGCGTGCGCGGGATCGAAATATACGTGTGAAAGGTGTGAACGGGGGTGATAGGTTAGATTCAGGCTTTAAATATCATACTTGGGGTACATTTTGAAATTTTCATATTTAGGCACGGAATTTTGAAAAATAGTGGTAACGCAGCGGGCGGGTGGGACGAGCGGGAGCTCGAGTTAGTTTCGGGCTTTAAATAATATACTGGGGGTAATTTTTAAACGGTTCGGTTTATCGGAAATGTAGGAGAACCGCACGGGGGGAATTTTGAGGCAAATTTTTGGGGAAACTTGGATGAATTTTCAGCGTCCGAGCAAGAAATTGTGTTACTTAGGTTACTTTCAGCCCTCTGCACGCAGTTAGCTGTTCGGATTACCGGTCTGGACTGTCTTTGCTGTTCGAATTACCTGGACTCAGGTGCCTTTACTGTTCGGATTACCTGGACTCGGGTACCTTTGCTGTTCGGATTAGCGGACTTCCCAGTCCCTGGGTTTCTCATCTACTCGAGAAGATTAAGATTCGTACCAAGAAAATGCGTAAAAAGTATTTATAGGCCGCCAGGCGAAAGAGCTCCGTTTTCAAGTTTGCCTAGTGTGAGTGTTACTCAAAGTAGTATACTAGCAATAGGATGCGTATTGACCCGTATTTCAATATTGCCGAAAAAAATCACATTGCCACATATTGCTGTTATTCCTCCTCTTCTCGGAAGCAGTAACCTCGTTTTTATTCCATCTCTATACGAACCGCCCGTTCTTTTTTTCAACCTGTTCTTTTCCAGACGGACCACGTGCTTGAAAAAATTCGCGAAAAGTAATAATGATAGTGAAGTAAATTTGTAAAAATTCTGTGAAATTTGTAAATTCTTTAAAATCCCGTGTGGGTATCATGTAATAACACCTTTTTCAAACGGACGTAGCGCCTATCGTATAATGAAAAACACCTTCGGAACGCATTTAAATAATCGGGTAATACCCCACAACTTTGCTTCAACTCAAACAGATGTATACACTTTAAGAGGTCGGTTTCCACCAGTATTACGGTAGTTACGATACGAGGAACTTAACCAATTTCGACTATAAATAGCTCATCAGTTATGACATTTTTCAAAACCGTCTAAATGATGATATTAAAATAGGCAATTCGAAATTAAAGGAAATATAAAATACGATGAAATCGATAAAAAATAATTAAATGGAAAATATGTATATGGCATAAATGAGATGATCGAGTTTAATCGATTATTTATAATACCGTCTGTGCGTATATTTCTTCGGTATTAAATATCATTCAGCGTGTTCAGGACGCATCATAATGTTAACAGAATTATCGGGAACGGTTTACATATTGTGATTATAAATAAATTACTAGCGTGGCTTAATTTACTTTCAAATGCGCGCCCGTTCATAATGTCAGTATTATAGTCAAACATTAACTTACGGTCGCTAGAAACAAGACGGTATTAACGATCGAAAGAGCTGGAGTAGCGACTACGCCTACTTTTGCCCTACTGGGATCAAAAAGAGCTCACCTGATGGTATTAGTTAATTCGACATATCAATTTTTAATTTCGAATACATTAGAAATTTTATCTCTAAATATAAACATTTCGATATCAGCGACCATCGTCGTATATTTTCCTGTCTAGTTCTTGATGTTGCACCGACACGGGTTTTCTCTGATCTCTTAAGTTGATCAGACGCAACAAAACGAACATGAAATTCATTATCTGCTCAGCAGCCAAATAAGCTTTTTCTAAGAAACTGAAAAATAGATTTCGCGATAAAGCATTCCTTTCCTCTTTCATAAAGCAAATAGATTAAAGCAGCGAAAGAAATTTCCTCATCTTGTGCCACTAATTATTTTAGAGCGTTTCTTTTAATGGAGCGCGTATTTCCCCGTAATAAGGTTATTATGAGATTTCTTCACCGGATGTTTTACCAGTTGCTTTTTTTTCTTTAAATTCTCTGGTAATCTTTTTTAATTCAATCGACTGATATAAAATGATTATTTTTACCGACTAAAAAAACGATGGTCTTGTTGGTTTTTCTGTATGTTTTTTCACGTATTACTTATTTAGACCGATTTTAACTTTATTCATTTGAAAGTGTACAACCACGGTGCTGGTATCGTGTGAGAACCGATAAGTATTATCGATGAAAACTCTGAGCAATCATTAAATAACGTGATATAGAATGAGATCTCTTCAAAGAAGTTTTTAATGATCCCTTTTGTTACATAAAGTACTATCAGTTTAACGTAGAAAGGTAAGTTGGAAAAAAAGATTATTTTAAATTAAGCAGCATAATATAGATGCTCTATGTTCGGATATGAATATACTATTGAAAATTCTGCAAAATTATACTAAAACCGTTGCTACTCTAAAAGCCGGACGAAAGACGCAGCACCGATAATTAGTAATCTACGTAAATAAAATATCGGAAAAAGTGATACTTTTAAAGATGAGACTCAAAATAATAAAATTATTCCTGACGTGCAGTTTGATTTTGGACCCCAGCGCTGTACGGTACAGTAGCGGTTGCAAGAACTGCGGAGTTTGTCACGCATGGATTTAACTGCAATGAACATGGTACTTCCCTTTGCCGCGTTACACCACGTGGAATTACGTAATTACATATAAAATGATAACTTGTAGGTTCTCAAAATATCTTATGAAACTAATAATCTGACTCTAGCAGTTAAAATTGGTAATTCGAAATCTACTTCAAAAAATCGCTATCAGATGGAGTAGATTTTCCATTTAAAGTTAATTCATTATAAAAAGTGCTATGCAAATAATACTGTTCTGTAGTTCATGTCGCTCGCAGACGATTTGTAATAGACCGAAAAATAGTACAAGTCATACATTAAAAGTATTTTGCAAAGTGGCGAATAAGTATTAATCCAACCACGGAACTCCATATTTTCCCCGAAGGAGGCCTGCAATGGTAAACGATATTGCTGTCGATTAGGTTAATACTTTTGGAAATAGTACTCCATAAGGTAGAAGCTAATAAAACAATATTAACCATACATCAGTTGCTAAATTCTATCTCAGTGTAAATAATAAATTTTACTTTATAGAATGTTAATAAAACCAATTGTCTCGTACAGAGTTTTCTATTTCTGATCCTAAACTTGCAATAAATTATAACGACTGCAAAACACAGATATGAACGCAAATCGGTATGCAAAATTTATAGAAATGCATCAGCATACTAAAGCACCCCATTATTCCTAAAAGATTTTATTCTTAACGTTACTCGTAAGTTTAGCAATACATGCGAAGATCGTAATAATCAGCTAGTTAAAACAATTGGGAATTACGGTTCTGGACGACCAGCCTAAATCTATTACTGCAAAAAGATATGCGGACACTGGTATAATATGTATGTAGTATAACTAAAAGGGGTGACTTACCTTCTGAACAGGTTTTTTAATAATAACTTTTTCCTGCAGTTGTATTACGTTTTTTTTTTTTTTTTTTTTTTTTTTGGGCACGTCGACAGTGGAACTTACCCAACGCAAAGAATTGTACATTATATAAGGAAAAGATTAGAAATTGAAGAGATAAAGAAGGCCAACAAAGGAACTATATTGAGTGAGAGGAATGCAAGAATGGAGTGGACACTATAAGGAGTAAGAAGGCCGAGGCGCAGAAGACTAGAATACAAAGTAGAACGTTCGGAGGAAATAAAGGGGCATTCGAACAAAATTTGATTCGCATCACAGGTATAATTGAGCTCCGGAGGATCATAAGGACACAAAGGAGATTGAACAATAGAAAAACGGAAAAGAGAAGCCCGAAGCAAACTATGATTGAACCGCAGGCGAACCATAGAGGAAATAATCGAACGGCTAAGGTAGGGGAAAAGATTAAACCAAGGAAGAGAGGAAGGGAAAGGTTGAACAGAAAGGTAAAAAGATCGAGGATTGGTAAAGAATGAAGGATAGAATCCGGTCCAGAAATCGTGGTGGGAACGATAAGAAAGACAGTAGAGAGTTTGAGCAGGAAATCTACTAATGAATGGACCATGGGTCACCGCCGAACGTGCCAACGAGTCAACTAACTCGTTGCCAGGAATTCCGCAATGACCAGGAATCCATAGTAGATCAATTACAACAGAGCGGGATGCAAATAAATTAGAAATTAAGAAGCGTGACATGAGTAGGAAAAGGAGAGAAGATAGCCAATAAAACACTTTTTGAGTCCGAGGATAGGAGGAATCTAGAGATGTTATTTGTCGAGGATATGAAAAGGACTGCCTGCAGGATAGTCATGGATTCGACAAGAAAAATAGAGGAAAAGGAGGGCAACCGAAAGGATTCGGAATAGGTAAGCGCGGGGATGATGAACGCAACCCTAACGCCAACATCAGACTTCGAACCATTCGTGTAGATAATTGTATGGGAAGAAAAGTATAAGGATAATACGTGATTGAATTCGTTTTGAACGGCAGGATGAGGAAGAGATTTAATGTCCGAGAGGAAAACAAATAACTTCGGAGAATGCTTGAATTCAAAGAAATTAAAAATAACGTAAGGTGATTTGTTGAAAGGGAGAACAAAAGGCAAGAAGAGCATAAGCCGAGAAGGGATCGAGGATAATATAGGAATTTTGCGAGGAGAGAAGCGCCAGTTATCAGGAATAAATTGATAGGAACTTAGGAGTTTAGAATTACTAATAGGAAGGCGTTTAATCAGAAATATTTCACCTAATAAGAGTCTTCGAATGAAAAGAGGAAGGAATCCCGACTCTGCCAAAATGGCTGGAATTGGAGAGGAGTTAAGTACTCCGATATAGAGACGAAGACATGAGTTTTAGATGCGATCAAGTTTACAAAGAAATTGCTTGGGAGCACTAGCGTACAGGAATGCGCCGTAGTAAAATTTGGAAAGGATTATTGATCTACATAACATAAGTAAAATATAAGGATCACCGCCCCATTTACGGGGCGAAAGAGCTTTTAGTATATTGAGCCTTTTGAGAGCGGACGTACACAGATAACTGATATGCTCCCGAAAGGATAAGGTGCTATTAAATATAATACCGAGATAAGAGAAGGAATTGACTAAAGGGATGGGATGGTGGCGCAAGGAAAGATTGACTAAAGAACGGTTATAAGGACGGAATGTGAAAACCACAGAGGCAGATTTTTCGGGTGAGATAGAAATATGAAGATAACGTATTTTCTAAAATAGCAAGAGAATTATTTAGCTCCTAGTTCACCGCAGATATATTATTCGACGAGGAATAGATAAGAATATCATCATCATAGAACAAGGACGTGGAGGAAACTCGGAGGATAGCGAGACTGTGAAAATATATATTGAAAAGAGTAGGACTAAGACATGATTCCTGAGGGAGGCCTCGGTAAACCACCTGGAATCATCAAAAAAGGGAGTAGAAAGGTGAATTATCCTGTTACGGAAAAGATTAATAACTAGTGAGGTGAAGTGGAGAGGAATATTGATGGAAAGCGTTTTGTCATGCAAGGAAGGTAAATGAACATTATCAAAGGCAGAGGTGGCGTCAATGAACGCAGCAACGGTGAATTTTTTGAGGATAAGAGATTTATAAATGTCAGAAAGGAATAAAGATAGGCAGTCCATAGAGCCCAGGCCCGGACGGAAACCAAACATATTGTCAGGGAGTATATTATGATGTTCTAGCCACCAGACCAGACGTTTATTGATCATGTTTTCGAAAAGTTTCCTTAAACAAGAAGCCAAGGATATTGGACGGAAGGAATTAGGCTTTTTCTTCGGAATCGGGATAACCATGGAGTTCCAGCGAGGCGGAGTTGAGCCAGTATATAGGAAACGATTATAGATTAACAGAAGAGTATTAAGTGCCGAGTTTGAAAGATTTCTAAGAGCAAGGTATGAAATTCGATCTAATCCTGGGCTAGAATTGGAGGAATTAGACAAAGAGGCACGGAGTTCACCGATGCTGAAGTCAGAAGAAAGAATATGTGCAGAAGCTGTACGAACATATGTAGGAGTAAGTGTTTCTTCGAGAGATGAGTTTTTCGGAAGGAAGGTTATAATATGAAGGACGTTCAGAATGAGGAGCTTGAAAAGCTTTAGCCATTCTCCAAATCTGGGAAATAGCAGTGGATCTAGAAAATGAGGAGCAAAAGTTTTTCCATGAATTCTTTTTGACCTTTTTAAGGATAACCTTGGCATTAGCCTACGTTTTATTTATTGTGCGTTTTAGTATCTATAAATATATATATATATATATATATAAAAATAGGCAGACAATTCAGTACCATTTTCTGCTCTGTTTATTAGCCGATTTTCTGTTCTTTTTTTTTTTTGTTTGGTAGCTGTTGACGATCAATTAGTGTTATCAGTAAAAAAAATTTGGAAACAGTTACTTTTTCTTTCTTATTTAAATAAAAAATTAATACAAAAAATGAAAAAAGAAACCAGTAAATCTGTTCTTATTGAAATACATATTTTAATTTTTCTTAATAATCATCATTATTGGCTTTCTTACAGTGTACTAAATTGTAAGATATTATTTAATATCACAAAAAATGAGGGTTTTTAAATTGTGATTTACTGTTATTTTATTGTATATTTTATTCAATTATAATAACTGTTTTGTATTGTAAGTACATATAAAAGCGTATGTTCTCATATATACAATGAATGAATGTATAAGAACAGAAAAAAATTTTTGGAAATATGCAAATTCATATACGTTTTTCTCAAATTATTAATAATAATTGTGGTCGAATTTCAACCAATGGACTTGTATCTGATGTTTGCCCGTACCCGGTTTACGGAAAACGAATGTTTGTTGTATGATATTCATTTGATTCCCGGGTTTTTAATTGTTGCAATTCAAATTTGGTGTGCCGAGACTGAAATAAAATATCGATATTATATAGTAATTGGATCAAATACAAGTGTAACAAACGAGAATTTATATGCGTATAAACGATAAAAGTAAGCCCCATATATCCTTGATAAGGTATCATGGATTGTGTAATTAAGCTTTTCATAATGTACTTAAGGACCTAATAGATCTGATGAGAATACTAGGGCCAGTTCGTTTCTACTTGGGATCCGCCTTTACTTTCCCAGGTTTCTCGGATACCCAATTCAATTTCAGATTACGTATAAACTTTAAAGCGATTCGGATATGGAACGAGTCAAGTTTCAGTGACGTCTGATTTGGCAGCCAAGCACCTTAACCACTATTATATACTAATTAGAAACCTTTTTATCGGGCATAGTATCGGCTAAAAATTAATGAAACCACACAAAGTACGTAATCAGGACAAACCCTAAGAACACACCAAAGTCAATATGGAAAACAGAGTATTTCCATATAGTTCGAATTAACAGTTTGAAAGCGGTATAAAGACATTTCAAAGAATACTGGCGGAAAGCTGTTTACATGTATCAAATGCGGAAAAATGATTGCACTCTTAAAGGCGGTAGACTGTTTACAAGATAAATAACAAACTTTAACGGTCATGCTAAAAAACGATATAAAACACGCAGAAGCAAGACAAATAAGTATGAGACTATTTAAAAAATTTTGAAAAGAATAATAAAAATTTCTTTCTTCAATTTAAAATGTTTATATTGAAAAGGGGATTATTATTATTTGGAATTTGGTAATTTAATAATATTAAATTTATATTTGTTTATGTAATAGTTTTCAGCTTTGTTCGTGGTATTTCCTTTATTATATGTAGCTAACACTGTTACAATTTCACGTTTATTTTTTATTCAATGCTCGGTATAAGTTGAATTTACTATTTTATTATTGTTATTAAATTAGCAGCATTCTTACTGTCTCATACATACTAAGTAGGTGCCGAGCTTTTTCAGATCACCGAGTGTCTCATGGAACAGCAATGACAATGTCATTAGTATCCTTGCTAACTCATCGACGGCAACAGCATCTGTCTTTCAGCTTATTAAGACAACTGAGTAATTAATTATCTTGAAATACTGACTATATTTCCGCGTGCTGTAATAACCTTGGCAGCTAAAAACAGCACTTTAGATGGTTTTGCTAGATGGAAAAAAAAAAAAGTTGATATTTAATATGTTCACGATATTTAAATTTAATTTTCCTATCTGCTTGACCAATGATTTTCCACAATCAGTTTATTTTTTAAAATGCCATCTTAGAGTAATACCGTAGTCATTGTAATGAATTTATAAAAACTTCCGAATAAATGCGTACTTTACGGGAACAAAATATCTAAAGGCACCTTCGCTGGAAACAATAAGCACCTCTTGGAAAGCTTCGAACGGGAAGAAAACAAAAGTGGAACAACGATAAGATTTGTATGCTCCGGATTTTCAGATCTAGGAAATATACGTTTTCAGTATTTCGATATCCACGCGCATGCCAAAAGTTGCTTGTAAGTTGACCGCAAGCTAATCACAAAGAATATCCTATATCCCACTGACCAATTATTCTCTCATTGTTGCGGATACTAAGGAGAGTTGTACGTTGTTTTGTTTTTTTGGATAATTTCCTATCTACACGGCACTCCGCTGTATTTTCTGCCTAATATCTTTTCAAGTTATTGCACGTCGAAGAAAATATCACTCTTTAGAATTTAGAACGCCTTCTTCAGGCCCACTAATACCATCCTTGGCCGCTTATTGTTGCCAGCTAAACTTCCAAGACAATTGGGATTTCAGCAAATTAGTCCACAACGGCGACAAAAATGTAAATATGACCAGTAAGCGCTACACCAGCGACTGGAGGCGCGAGAAGCGGACGAAACGCTAACGGCTATTACACGGTGAATATTAGTTATAACGAACAGACTATCTGGTCGATGGTATATCAGCACCACGAACATGGAATTGAAAAACACGGCAGAGACACACCTCTTCTATGTATCACCAAAAAATATGTAGGCTTGGCTGTCGACATTACATGAAAACACTATGCCAATTATATTTGTGCCGCCAAAAACCATCGTTTGTGATACTTCGCTGCCTATAAATGCGTGGTTTTCTAGAACTGAGAAAGCGCAAACTGCCCCCAAATTATACACTGATTGTTTACGAACATTGCGCGAATGGCATCCCTAAAATTTTCAATTTCGGAATTCCCCTGCGTAGTGTTGTAAGTGACGTACACATAAACCGAGTTAAATACTAGTTGGTCGTGGTTTTGGAACTTTACTTCAAGTTGACATCAAAGCGTGCGCACCTTTACTAAGTTACGTAATTTAAAAGTAAAAAAGATCGACATTGACGAACATTAGATTTTGTTTAACTTTCAATTAATTTTCTCATTTTAATATACAACCTCGTTTTTTTTTTCTGTTTTCTTTCGACCATTCTGTAAAATAAATAATAAACAGTGTGTATTGGTGAAACCTACGGTAATACGATTCGAATTAATTTTGAATTCAAAAACGCTTCCGTTTGGTTTAATTATGAAAATCAAAGTGACAATTAATAAAACCGTAAAAAATTACATAGGGGAAAAATAATTAATTAATATCCGTATTTTCAAATTCTTAAACGTACCCCCGCTCTAGGGAGGCGGTAATTAACGGCAACCTACCTAGTGAATAGTGGTTCGGTTGTCATAAGATGTTAACCACAAGTAAAGATAAAACATCAGCCATTGACTTTTACGTATCACATCAGGCGGAGTGCTAATTTTCCGTGCAGTAAAATTCTAAGGGAAAGAGCTCGCGAGCCAGGGAATTTGTTATTCCGATTTGGAATATAATAGAACTAGTACACTGAACTTAAATTACATTAATAAAATCACAAAACATAAAAACTATAGAAATGCCGACTAGTTTCGGATAACTTATGATGCATAATCAAAGCCGTATATTGCTAGGAGACTGTAGGCAATTCGCTCGTAACAACGTTCCTCCCCAGATAGATTGATAAAAATATCATTTTAAGTACATTCTTTTTTGTTTTTTTCATCATAAAAAAAAAAGAAAAGAAAGGAGAAAATTGGGCTCGTCAACCAAGGACCCTCACCCAGAAAAAATTAAAAATAGAAAAGGAAAGTTATATAATATGACGACCGGATATCGTTAATAGGAAGGTTACAACGGAAGCGATAATAACTGTAGAAGGAAAACGTACGCTCTACCGAAAGAGCTGGGCACCCAAAAAAAAAACACGTGATCGACGTGACAAACAACCACATCATTTGAATGGAGAGAACAACATGATGAAGAAGCTAACGAGAAGCGAAAACGGAAGGAAAGCAGCAAGGAATGATTAAAACGCAAATGTATAATGAAAACAACAACAACAAAGCGAGGAAGTGAAGGAAACAGAAGGAACCATGGATTGAAAGGAAGACTAGGCTGAACAAACAAATAAAAGGAGTGACTATTAGAAAAGGAGGAAGTGTATACATCTGACCAAAATCTGAGATGGAAATTTTTACACAATGGCAAGAGATTACAAGATGGGATTTTTTTGAAGAAGAAAGAAGAAGAAGCAGCAACCCGAGCCAAAAGCCGTCTCATTACCAGAGATGCCAGAATGGCCAGGAACCCTCAGCAAGTCAATATGGATCCCGTGGAGAGAAGAAAGAGTCCGAATGAAAGAAAATGAGAGTAGAGGATGAGAGTGAAAGACGTTTAGCAAGGAAGCGATAGCCTAAATAAGATCTGCGAATAGACAGGGGTGGCGTATTCGATTCGGCAAGCAGTGCTGAAATAGGAGAGGATTTAAGAGCACCAAGACAGAGTCGAAGGCAAGAGTTTTGGATCACATCTAGTTCAGAGAGTGGGGACTGGAAGACGCAGACCTAAATGAATAAGTAGTAGTCGATCTTGGAACGGCTAATGGATTTATACAGAAGAATAAGAATATTAGGGTCACTATCCTATTTAATAGAAGACAGGGCATTCAACAAATTTAACCTTTAAGTAGAAGAGGAGGAAAGATATTTGATATGTTCGGAGAAGGTTAGACGACTATCAAGGAAGATACCAAAATAACTGAAGCAAACAAGCAAGAGCTTTACTATTCAAGGACAAAATAACAGAAGTAATATTATAAGATCAAAGGGTAAATACAACGTAGGAAAACTTAGATGGGAAAATCAATAGGTTAATCGAAACAAGAGAACTTTCTAGCAAATTGAGGAACAAATTAAGAGCTTCATTGGCTGCAACAATATCGCGGGAAGAGGAAAAAAGCAGAATATCATCGGCAAAAAATAAACAGCGGGAATTTAAAGGAAGGGAAGCGATACCGGCAGTATAAATAGGAACGTGACAGAATCAATGAACGATATTAGGCTCTCCTCGGATACATTAGAAAAAGAAAAGCGTTCAGAGGATGGGAATTTAAAAGCCCTAGCTTTCCTCCAAATATGTGAAAGAGAAGTAGTTCGAGAGAAGGAAGAACAAAAATTCTTCCAAGAGGCCTTCTTCGTGACTTTAATTAAAAATCTAGCCCTAGCGTTGGCTTGTTTATGAACCAAGAAATTTTTGGGTCATACGATTAGAGCGGTAGGTTCTGAAGGTGGAACGACAATATTCAAATGCGATGCTCATCCCACCAAAGAGATGAGCCATACTACGATGAGTGGATGCAGGAAAACGGCGAGGAGAAAAGAAAGAGAAAGAGCAAATCTGATAGAATGGGAAAAGAAATTCTAGAGAGATACGGGATCACAATTAGGCTGCGGATCAGTGAGTGATGAAACAACAGAGGGGTGGAATAGAGTCCAATTAGTTTTGGCGAGATTCCATTGAGGGGAGTGGAGAGGCCTGGGGTAATTCAGAGAAGGAAGACTATCAGGAGTTATTATTATGGGAATATGGTCACTACTGAAGGAAAGGGACTCCAGGTAAAGGTAAAACCAATAGAAGGAGAAGAAAGAGTTAAATCAATGGAGCTGGAGATAGAAGCATTCCCGAAATAAGTTGAAGAAAGATCATTAAGGAATACCAAATTATCAGAAAGGATAATATTCTCAAGGATGGAACCATTATTATTGTAAGATGTGCAGCCCCACAGAGGAGAATGAGCATTCCAATTCTCATCGATAATAAACGGTTGCGGGATAGAACTGAGAAAAATGTAGAAAACGGTAAATGACGAAGATCGTAAGTAGGAGGAACATAAATCGAAACAACGTTGATATGACGCATAGAAGGAGAGTGAATGGAGATGTGAACGATGTTAGGTATATTAGGAATACAAGGAAAGTTGAGAGAAATCTCGTGAGAGTGAAATGGAACGCCATTTCTAACGAGGATCGCAGAACCAGCATAGCCATAAAATTTAGTCAGATTCAACCGACATGTATTGATGAACTGTTAATAATAATAAACGGTAAGGACTTAATAAAAACTACGAATGGAATAACGAAAAACATAATTGAACGAAAGAAAGAAATGTACGCTTTAGGAAACACCTAACTGAACCAAAATCAAGCAAAGCTAACGTTATGTATTTTAGAATTAGTGATATAGCAAATATTAATTATACCGTTCTTCCGTTTCCAGATTTTTGGGTACATTTTCAGCTCATAATATTGTTCTTCTTTTCTTAAATCACTCTCAATTCTTATTCTTCTTCATTTTTAAATATTGGCTGGATTTAATCTCTCTATTTCAACCATCTCATTCATATCCATGGTTCTCTAGATACTTGCCCTCTCCTAAACGCTCCACAATCACGGCCAATCATCGCCTTCGTTTTAATCATAATCTTCTTCCTATATCATTTTCTCGGTTTTCATCTGCTTCTACTCCATTTTATCCTTTTCATCTCCTTTCCATATACGTTTCTTTTTGATATCATGTTTTATTTGAGTGTTCGACTTTTTCCGCTGAATAATCCCTCCTTCTACTCTACTAAAATTCGGTATCCCTACTCGCCTTGTAAATACCTTTTATATTCTCTGGTTTCCTTCTACTTCTTTTAATTCTGCCCTTGAATTATTTTTGTTCCCTATATCTTTAAACGTTTAAAAAGAAGAACTTTTTTTTTTTCTGACCAGCTGCGAAACCATTTGGCCATCAACCAAACCTTTTATTTATATTAACCACCCTTTTATCTTGTATTAATTTCAGCTTTTTTTCATTTTCTTTTTCCATTATTATTATTATTATTATTATTATTATTATTATTATTATCATTATTATTATTATCATTATGTTGTTATTTAAAGATCCATCGTGCCATCATGAAAGCACAAAAAGAAATTGCAGAATTAACTTTTTGTAACAGACCTTTGCAACAATCATGGCCATTGTAGATCACACGGATGTCGAAATAAGATAAGTAGAACTGTAAATTGGCCATATCGTGACCAAAGTGCCACGAGCACTCGATCACGACTAAACAGCAAAAAATCAGGAAGTAAGCAATGAAAAATGCAAGAGCAAAGTGTTATTTCGTAGCTGAGATCTAATAATACTTTATTTCATTTACCTTATTTTTTTATTTCCTTTTCTTCTCTCTCCACAATTTTCTCCCCTTTTTTAAATGTATATCATTATTGTCACTATCATTATTATCATTACTAAAAATTATATTTATTTTATAATCTGAAATTTCTTTGCGCTGTTACATCCAGCTGCACCGGTACAAGTTCATGGATACTTTAAATAATGATTCCTTCTAATAAATGTAAGTATTATTATTAAGGCACGATTACCTGAAGCAAGTAAAGAAAAAATACAGTAAGAAGGAAACAAACCACAAACCTTTAAATCCTGTAAAAGGAAGATTCTGTCTTCAGCTAGCGCCTCACTCCTCACAATAAACTGCGCTAAAATGTTCATTATAATTTAAATATAGAAGAGTTCCAACCCCAAAATTTAGTCGTACTCTGTTATGCCCTATACGAAGTTTACAGATAGTAGTCACAAACCTTCGCACATAACTCCGGAATAGTAGAGACATTGCAATACCAGGGTCTAAGTGGAAGAGTCGATTGGACTAATTTGTACGACCTGCCTGAACTAGACGCACTCTTGATAACATTTTCCCATTCAGTTAATTTCTTTTAACCTTCTTTAAAAGATCCGTTGATGGAATATAGGGATATATTCCCCCGTCCAAGGTAGCATCCTTAGCTGCTTGATCCACCACTTTGTTCAAAATAATCCCACAGTGACTAGGGATCCAACAAAACTTTACTGTACCCCCATTGTCCCGAATGTTAACGAGTTTTAATTTGATTTCGAATATCAATAGGTGGCTCTGATGCTCCTAAGGTCAAAAAAGTTGCTTAGACTATCTGAACATATTACCAATTTTCCTCTACCATCTGAAACATTTAAAATAAAATCACAGGCCTTGTTAATGGCGAGCAACTCTGCAGTAAATATAGAAGCTCGGGCAAAAGCTTAAACTTAAATATAAAGTTCTCTCCCATTATAGAAGCCGCACCTGTTGCCTTCCTAAACCCTGAAAACTTGGCGCCATCCGTAAATATTCTTAGGAAAGAAGGGTATTCGGATTCCATTAATTGCATAAAGCAAAAATTAAACACTTGGTGAGGAAAACATTCTTTCTTTAAGTTGTTTAAGAGGTCCAAATTTACGTCTATTTTAACTGAATTGATATTATATGGGAAACTAAAATATCTAGATGGCAGATGAGCTGTACCTATTGAAATTTTTAATTAAAAGAGTGACCTTAGGTCTTTTTCATAAAACTCAATTACAGTGCGATTTTTTATGGATCGGCTTCAAAATCGTTTGGACGTTCTGCAGAGTGTGGGATTGAGGCTTATAACAGGGAATGTTAGACTGGCCCCTGCTATGTCTTCAGATGGAATCTAAAATTCCTTCCCTTCAGATAAGAAGATCTCTACTGGTAGATCGATTTTTAATTAAACATTGTAGCTTAACCATTGCTGTCTCCTTTATTTCCTCTTCAAGAGGGATCTGTAAGTTTCTCATTATTACTGATTCCAAATCCGTGCTGCAAGCTATCTCTTCTCCTCCTTCCCACTCGACTAATGACATTATTCTTTCTGTTCGTGCCTCTATCTCCAACTTGCGCTTAGCACGTTCTATCCTTATTGACTTTTTATGGGTTCCTGGCCACTCTGGCATTGAGGGCAACGAAGCAGCTGACTTCCTAGCTCGCTCGGCGTCTCTCAATGGTCCATTCCTTCCGCATTTTCCTGCCTCAGACATCCTTTTCCTCTCCGCAAGTCTCCATACCAGATTATAGGTTGACATCTACCCTTCCTTTTTTGCCAATCACTTCTCCTTCTACCTCCTCCTACAGCCTACTCCTAATTCACAGCCTTGGTACCAATTTCTTCCCTTTTCTCGGCGCTCGACTATTGTTTCTTTAATCAGACTGAAACTTGGTCATTTCCTCCTTCCCTTTTCTCGTTTTTCTTTTTCTCTTTCACCTTCTCCCTTTCACCTTCTCCCTTTCACCTTCTCCCTTTCACCTTCTCCCTTTCACCTTCTCCCTTTCACCTTCTCCCTTTCACCTTCTCCCTTTTGCCTTCTCCACTCTACTGCTCCTCCCTTTATATGCGACCCCAACCATATCCTTTTTGAGTGCTCTTATCTATACGCCGAACTTTTGGCGTTGGACCTTCCTATCCCTTTCAATGCTTCCTTTATCCTTTCCTTCCCATCTCCAGCCGTTGTTCCCCTCCTTCTTTCCTTTATACTTTCTATCTCCGATCGCCTCAGAATCTGAGTAGGTGATCTAGGTCCATGTAGTTGGGTCAGTGTTAACACCGAGCCCATTTAAAAAAAAAAAAAAAAAAAAAAACCCATTAATATTTGACGAATCCATTAAAAAAAAAACAAAAAACAGCAGAAGATCGAAAAAAAGATGAAAAAATAAATATGCAACACACAGAAACTGAAATAGCATCAAAATTATTAGCAGCAGTTAAATTTCACGGAACAGATAATACCACAGAAAAAGATTTAGAAAAAATTATTAATACCAAATGAAAAATAAAACACATAAAACCTTATTTGGTATCGTGAAACATAGACTAGTTTCGGATCAGCCATATTCATGGTGTACAAAACAATGACGCCGTTTCGCTAACCTTTTTCTTGACAAATATCAATGGGCTTTCCATATACGACTTCTAAGTTGATCACCGCCTAAATTTTTCACGCATCCCCCACTCTGCATCCGGTATGAATTATTATTTCCATTTTATTTTCTTTCTTGTCCGGGTTACTTTGGATTTTGTTTCGTGCAAGCATCCATTAATAAATTCCGCTATTTCACTTTTTCGCATTTTACATTTTCCGTTAACTACAAATTCTCTTCCTTTGCTTCGATCAGAATATCTTCATCATCTCTTTCGCATAATCTGTCTACAGTATTTTTAATAACCCACGGCTCTGTAAGGACGTAATTCTCTCTCACATGTAGCTTTATTGTTCGCATTTTTCTCAGAATAGTTTCCAACGTTGCATTCTGGCCTTTTTGTTTAAATTCCTTTTTTCATTTTTCAAAACGTTTTTGAAAAGTTTTTTTTCTTATTGTAATGCACGTTTTTATTTATTTTTAGTCTCTTCTATCATTTTTATTCACCTCCACGCTAGGTGCTTTTTATTATTTTATTTCCGATTTTAATTTACTTCTCGCGTTCCTTTCGCGCGAATAGCGCGACCCTTATTACGTCCTATATTTTTTATTCGCCGCATTTAATTTTTTTCCAAATCTTCGGTTTGTCTATCATTTTCTGCATTCGTTTCTCACTTCACCCTCAACTTATTCAGCTAACCCTCTGTAAATCCATTTTCCAGACGACTTTTCTATAGATGCAATTTTTATTTACATCAAATAATCCTAACGACTAGAGCGAACAAGCGTGTGTTCTTGTTTTCGGAATATTTTTCATCCATTTTAACGATCAAGCGCGGTAAACAAATTATTGATAATAATCGGTATCGCTTTTTGTAGTGTTTTCATTTTTTTCCCAATAATTTACACGATTCTTCTCTTAATCGCGGTAAAGCGAAAGGAAAAATTATTACTTATTTCTATTTAAGTACCATTATTGTATCTTCGTCACAAAACCGCATTAGATCTTAGCCGCGACAGCTCAAAAGTAAAAGTCATCAATAACATTTTCATACTCCGTTTTACACGTATAGTATTAAAATAAGCGCAGACGATGATACGATTAAAATTAACAGCTTCCAGTGGAAGGACAATTCAATATACAACGATGCTTTTTTCTACCTTGCTTTACTACCGGATTATCTTTTTTATCCACATCATCAGTGACTCATTTTCCCCCGAAAATTTTCAAAACCTTTCTCATTCATTAATATGCTAGAAATTATGTTAGGAATTAGCCTCATCTTCCTTTACTAGGGAAAGAAGTAGGATGAAACCGATCGGGCAACATAAAAACTGAAGAGACATGAAAAATAAAGATACCGAGAAGATTCGTTTCAACATATTTCCGCAAATACGAACGTAGCACAACTACCTGCTGAAACACGTTTAAGCTACGTCTGCACAGAGAGATGTCCAACAAATATTATTGTTCGGATTAATAGATAAACACATAAACGGAAAATATAATGTTTTATTTTTTTTTATTTTTACACGCTATGTACAGCAACTAGGCTAGAAACGTGCAAGTATAATTTAAAACTTAATCACATTTAAATTAAAACACCAACAAATATTTCATAGTAACATACTTCATAATCGTGGGAAATATATTTTATGTTTATGCGTTTATTTATCAATCGCAGTTGTAGCGATAGAAATAGACAATCGTCTCAATCGTGTACAACGTTAGATTTATATAAGCAAGATTGCTTTCATATGAATTATTGCCCTTTGACTGCGTACCAGTCCACTATGAATTTTATTAATACCATCTAAAATACCATCATTGTTATCTTTTTATTTCCTTTTATTTTTTGGAATCCCTTTTTTACCGACACAGGAAACTATGTTAATGAAAATTAGATAAAAAAGTGATAGAAATAAACTATATACTTGTTAATATAAATTAAAAAAATAAAAAATAAAATTTTATGTATTTTACTTATTTTTTTAACTAAAATACATATATTAGGTACTATTATAAACAGTTATTTGTATTATAAACAATTATTTGTATTAGATACTTTACCTAAGCTTAAGTATATTTTTAATATTATATTTTATTATTACTTTAAACTTAAAATTATATAAATATGATATATATATATGTGTGTGTGTGTGTGCCTGTGCGTGGGTGTGTGTTGTGCATGTATATTGTATATATGTATTTTTTTAAACTACTTAAAAATAAAAATTATCATGTTACAGTCAGTGCACGTTGTTTGTTGTTTTTTTTTTAATCGGCTAAGCAGTTTCACTTATTAATGCAAGAAGTTACTTTTAATTAGTTAAATTGCGAGAATAATTCCCTAAACGCCTTTATAAAGGACGTTTTCAGTGTAGCTGAAAATACTGGTAATTGTTACAAGGATTTTGAAAAGAATCCTGATTTGGAATCCAGTAATTCTTCAACAACTTTTATTAGAGTTTTCAATCGCTATGTCATAACTCTGCAGAAAACGTTGTTTGTCAAAAAATTTTCTTCTATGTAATATTATCTACGCGCATATAAACATATGTACAATGTAGCGAATCATAGTTTGTGGCACTATCTTCAAATTAGCTGGTACGGCGTCTGGAACGAGTATGCCCTGCTTTTAGGTTTTATGATAATCACTATCAAAAACGCGCTCCGATATAAGGGCAAGTCATCAGCTGATCCGACTAACCGCTCGGACATCGCCCATTACGAGTATTATGTGGTGCATGTGAATGCATGTGTTACATTATACGGCTGAAAATCGTAGACAATACCTTTTACGTGAACAATGCACAGGTAGCAGAGGTATATTGCGTTATCAGGAACGACATTTTTGGTGTTTTTCTTATCAATGTGTTAGGTATCGTACTAAAGACGAGTAATAGAGTTTTTAAACCAAGTATTAGGAATAATTGTACCCTTAAGAAATCTATTTAATTTCCATCTGTCAAAAGAGAAAGAGAGCAGTATGGGGCCGAACTTAACTGGCGCCCGGAAAATATAAAAAACCCATCGTAAAATTGATATCACTGTCCTTTGATACAACGATCTGATTGTAGAAAATTCAACGTTAGCTTCCGGATTCATGGACTGTCGAGTTGTCGAAATTCTACCCCATTTATGATCACACAGCGGAGGAAACTACACGACAGTATATAACATTATATTTTTGGTAAATGAAATGTAAATGTAAAAATGACCTCTGCGATTTTAAAATTTTTCAGAAAGTTAAAAGAATTATAAATGAATTTTTTTTTATTTTTGAACCCAAAACATATCGTTGACTTCTGTTTAAACATATTTTAACTCATTAATTTTATACTGTTTTTTTTTTTCCGGCACATTTTCATTGTCTTTATATTTTTAGACAGCATACTTTAATGTATATAACTGCTACAAAGAATTGCAAATAAATAAATAAAAAATATTTAACTATAGGGTGTCAAAGGCGTAGTGAGTATACTACCTTTGCATGGATAGAATTAATGCAGCTAACTAACAGGTTCATTTTTATTTTTATTTTTTTGGCACGTCAACTCTAGACATTAACTCGACGCAAGTGAAATTTTTAGGAGTGTCAATGTGCGACAGCGAAATTCGAACTTGGTTCTGTCCGAACAAAACACCGCTGCTTAACCAACTACACCACAGTAGCTGGCCAATTAGCTTCTCTGCAAGGAAAGATCGCGTCTTGGTAGACAAATTCAACGCAAAAAGAAAAAAAAGAGGTTTCGCCAAAAAAAAAAAAAAAACGGTAAATAAATAATAGTTTTTCAGAAAAAGGTATAATGGCTTTTGATAACGTAAATTTTTTTATTCAAAAAAACTGATTAATTAAAATTCCATAAACGAAAATATTCCAAAAGATCCAACGATGGAACTGTCCGCAAAATAACCTCTCCCTCCCCCCGAAAGTAACAAATTTAATATTGTTTTTACTAAATTATTTTTATTCGATCATTTTGCTGCTGATAATTTTACTTACAGGAAGGTCGGTTCTTCAATAAAAAACATAATTAACGATTCCGTTATAAAAAAAAACAAAAACAAAAAAATTAACAGATCGAAAGTGATTCGTTATAGCGCAATTTTGTTCTCTGCTTGCCATCGCCTTCGACTATTCAGGCACTTGAGTCTTTTTTATCTTCTCTATGTCTGATCGTATAAACATCTGATTCCACCTCCCATCCTTTTCCGTCTTCTTGGGACAATGCTTATTTTGACGAACCCATTAAAAAAAAAAAAAAAAGTCGAAAATGATAAAAAATAAGTTCACGTTTAGGATAATAGTCGTCTGATAAGGGAGCTGGACTAAAACTGTGTTAATATTTTCGGTAAAACTCACGTCAGACATATTAACAGATAAGCATTGTCCATATTCGGAACAACAATGAAACGAAGGGTGATGGAAAACGGTATACATGCATATGCACTCGCTCCTGATTGGTCGACGCTGATCTATTCTCCCATTCACTAACGATGTCCGTGCTCCATTTATTTTTTAGCCGTCGTTGCGGCTTAAATATTAATATTTTTCAATTACGATCGCTTCTCGAACGAAATCAGATAGGTCAAGAGTTGGGGACTGATAAGCGAAGCGATCGAAACTGAAAAAAGGTAAAAATATTAACCGCGATAACGGCTACGAAATAAATGAAACATGGAGACGACCGCGTTAGTAAGGCAGTTAAAATTTAAAACGGTAAATAGGCGGATTGAATGAACCAATCAGAAACAAGTAGCTACCCGATAAAAAATGGTCATATATACGTACCGCTTTCAATTGTCCTCCGTTTCACTGTTGTTCTGAACGTGCACTGTGCTTATCTGTTCGATAACGCGGAATATGTTTGACGTGGGTTTCACCGAAAATATTAACACAGTTGAATGGATAAACCACGAAAGTTTAAAACTATACTCTTAGCCGGACTAAAATTTATCTTTCAAATGAAAGAGCCGAGTATTTTCATCTTCGAATTATAATTTCACTTCGTTGCAGTATTAAGTGCCACCGGTTTGCGTTTTTGATAGAACATACATATATGCGCAGGGATGAGGTGGTACGACATATAAGAAAACTTCCATGCTTTAAGGAGGAAATCGGTACGAAAGTATACTTTATGTGTCGGGAGAAGAAAAGACCGTGATAAATACGAAGACTGAGAAAATAGAGAAGAATTATTATTGAGAGACTGCGTGAAGGTGACAGTGGAAGACCTGGCCGGGGGTAAAACAGAGATAAAATGGCAAAGATTCGAAAGAATGGTTTTTGAAGTGCCCGCTAAGTTATAACCCTGCCTCTTAAAATGTTATGCGCGCTGAGTTTACAAAGATCAGTGAAGAATAAGGAGGACGGTACGTTAATAGGGTGA
This sequence comes from Icerya purchasi, assembly GCA_039619475.1. Lineage (NCBI taxonomy): Eukaryota > Metazoa > Arthropoda > Insecta > Hemiptera > Monophlebidae > Icerya > Icerya purchasi. The sequence continues at coordinate 91,043,375 of CM077116.1, read as the reverse complement.
TCATTGAAAAGGTCGCTATTAAAGTTTCGGAAAAGGAATTCTCTTAAAGCAAAGCAGTGAATAGCAATGTCAACCACTGTACGGTTTAAAAGAGGCTAGTTTAATGGCCGACAGAAAACACAACAGTGTCTTGTTTTGGCGTACGTAAAGGAAGTCGTCGGAAGCATCAACGTAACGGTAGAGCGATTTCTCATTTACGAAAGATATCTGAAATCGCTCGAAGAATTCACTTAGACGACGAGACGAAGGAGGGAGAAGAGCACGGAAATGGTGCGAAGAAGATGTGTTCTTTTTAGGAGTTCTGAGAGTGCGGTGAGATAGGAAGAATAGAAACGAGATGGAACAAAACAGGGAATGCGACAGCATCGCTAGGAGCGAAATTTATTTATGATAAAAATGAAGGTTAAATTAAACGAAAATAAATAGAGAAATCACGACATTCAGGGTTACGACACTGGGTGCGATGAGAGTTGGCTTTTAAAAGAGAGCTACGAGACAAATTTTGATATCGAAACTACGGACTGCCATTGAAAACTCGCATCATAATCGCTGATTAAAGTGAATTCGAAAGATTAGTAGGTGCTTAAATTTAATTGGCCACACCCTAACCGCCTCTTTTCATCGAGGTCGAATAATGTGGAACGAAAAAATTAAAGGCGTACTATTATAAAAAATAACAGAGCAGGTGGAAAAAATTAAATTTTTAAACCTCAACTGCAAATAAACAAATGTGCCAAACAAAATTGCAATAATCGTTGTTCAAAACGTGCTATTAAATACAGCTCGAATCGTGAACTTACGCACCGAAAAGTAGACACATAAGTTATTCCGCGCGAAAAAATGTATACACGTTCGTCACGTGTGGGTCTATTTATTTGCGATATAAAAAAAAAAAAACACGATCATCCCCCTTCGCTTTTTATTACAATGAAAAAAAAAACGCCTTGGAAAAACGTCATTGTCCCCCTTCAGCTAATATTATACCCGAAAAAAAATGAAAAAAAAACTCTCGAAAACTGATCGCATACTAAACGCCCAATACTTTGCTACGACTCGATAAAAAATACTACGCCATTACGAAAATTAATATACATGTACAGAAATTATACAACTGTTATCCTTTTTGCTGAAATTATGAACGATTTAATTATAATTACGAATGTGGCGAGCAGTTAGAAATGGCGTACATTCTGATGAGTACATTGGTGCATACAATTTGTTGCTGTCCACCTGCTGCATTAGTAACTATATTTCAATATGGCGAAATACCGCGTTTAACTGCACCGCTCTGCTAATTCATTAATGTTCAAAAAAAAGAAAATACAACACTTCAACCCGGAAAAATAATGCAGCTCTGAGAAAATAGTAATCCTAAGCTTACATTTTGGCTGCTTCGACAGCTTAATTTTTCACACTTAACTCCAATAATAATATTTCTTCGTTCGTCCACTTTAATACGTTCGGCCGTTTTAATACATTCGTTCACTTTAATACGTTCGTTCACTTTAATACGTTCGTTCACTTTAATACGTTCAACAGTGCAATACATAATGAAATAATCGTGAAGCAATTCTGTTTCGCCTTGAAAGTTTATTGTCACTTTGACAGTTGAGGGAACTAAGGATATTTAGACTTGCTGGCGACAACAAATGAACAAAGAAAAGAGCCCAATATTTTAATGTTTTTCCTAGCATGCTCAAAATGAATCGATCTAATTTAACGTGTAGAAAATGACGCACTCAACGGTAATCTTTTATATTACTACAATCAAGCCGGTTGGTTTAGCGCTAATGCCTGCTATAGTCTTCCTAGGTCTTCCGATTGTCAAACGCCAATAAAAAGCACCTTAAACAAGTGTGTTTAGTATGTACTGGAAGATCGGACCGAATAATTAACAAGCATGAAACTCGAACAGAAAAACAATTCGCAACTGTGCGCTTTAAAATATCTCCGCAATACTGAAAATAGAAAAATCGTTTCGTAATGAACGCCAATTGTGCTAAAGATGGATCCGCAGTTACTACTCAGCAGGAACTGGTGAGCAGACTGACGCTGACATTGTAGATGGAATAATTGCAACCCTTGTGTGCTGTCTGCAATATTGGTAAAGACTGCTGTAGTTGAAGATGCTTCGTGCTTATCTGGATGATGCACGGTGACTAAATGGCTGGCCACTATTGAGATGACGAATAACGCCAGTCGGAGGTCGCCAATAGGACCACACAGCTCTAAAAAAAGCTATTGATTTGCGGAAATGTTATTGCTACCCGGATGGAGCGATAATGTCTCTGCTGAATGTCAAGCACATGAAGACCGCTGATTTCAAAAGTGCGACCGATCGAAGGATAAAAATCCACGAGCCGGTGTAGACAGAACAGGCTCCCTGTCAGCAGCGTACCTAATGGCTATTAGAAAAACTATATTTCGCTCACTTATTCATGTTTTTTATCACTATTATCAAATGTACTACTTATGCATTACGACATCGCTTTATTCTGGCTTCTTAAAATTTACTTCATGTATATATTTATTATTATATTGCTTTCACTTTGTACACAGGATAAAATTGTAATATAAAATCAATCACGACATTCACAAAGATATTAAAGAACAATTCTTTGAAATTAACTTACTAATTTAAGCCCCTAAAATTGTGAAAATAGTCAGATATTGTATCGGCTCACTGAAGATTTTAGATATTAAATTATAAATAACCATAATTCACATTTATATGTTACTAAATTCAAAACAAATTTTCGTTTTTCCCTGTCCTCCTCTCCTGATTGTCCCCCTCATAGTTCTATCTCTACTCCCATTTGTGATGCAAACCATATCTTCTTTGAATGTTCTGCCCTTGATTATGAACGCTCTGTTTTGCTCTCCAAAATCATAGCACTGTGACTTCCTGCTCCTTATAATTCTTGCTTTGTCCTTCCCTTCCCATCTCTGGAAATAGTTCCTGTACTTAAATCTTTCCTAAGCGCTATTTCTAGTCGTCTCTCTGTTTAACCCTTTCTATAATTTCTGTAGTTGTTGCGTCAAAGCCGCTGGCGCGCCCAAAAGAAAATATATAAAATAATATTATTATTATTTTATATGATTAACATAGTTGCGATATTGAGATATTTAAAAAGTAAATAGAATTTAGTTGTTATTATAGCTATCAGGTGTGCTGCTGTCAGTGAGCCTGTCCTGTCCACACCGGCTCGTAAAAATCCTGGTGTATAAATATCAGTTTCAGAGGTAGAGTTGCCAGTTGCGATAGAGTAGCTAATAAAAACTGGTTTGATGTTTAACGATTTGCGTCACACTTATAATTGCATTTAATTTATTTTTACTGGAAATCGAAATATTTCGAGTTAGTGCCGACAACGTGAAAGCGGGGAAACCGCTGTACAGTAATAATGACACTCAATTGCAAACAGATCCATTTCCTCCCAAAATGGTTTTGTCATCAGACGTACCTTCTTTTAAATTAGCGACATTTACACTGCAATTTTAGGCTTCTCTTTGTTGTTCATCTTTATTATATACTGTACATAAATGTTAACAGTTATGTATTTTATTTTCTTTTATTGTATTACATGTATTTAATTTTTGTAGTGTATTTTTCATTGTTTTTTAACTAATGTCTCGAATGTTTGAATTATTCATTGCATAGTATATGTTACGTTAAATATTAGTTTTAACAAAATTTTATGGTAAAATTTAAGTCTAGAAACCTTAAAATTCACAAAAAAATAGAACTTAAGACCTTCTAAAGAATCATTACTTTTTAAATTAGAAGCTACTTCTTTTGTAATAAAAACGTAAAATTAAAAGTAACAGTGTTATAATCAATAAACTATAACTTTTAAAATAAAATTGCATGCTAAATTTTTAATAGTGTTTGTTTTGTTTTTTTTTTTTAATTCTATAACATAATAAAAAATCCGTATTTTTTAATAAATAAAAGAAAAATTAGAATAAAAATAAATTTTACAATTAATTGAATATACTATGTCAACATTTCCTCGAATGAAAACAGAACAGTTCGGAATTAAATATTTTATGGAAATCGTGCAGTTATTTAGGGAAATCATTTTACGTGGGAATCCAGTTTTTACCGAGTCGTTACTTTTCATGAAAATAGTGAAATAATGCAGCAGTGACGTTATTGCAAACACATTTTACACTACACTAGGTAACGCTATGAGCATATGCAGCATATAACGAAGTATCTTGGTGTCACAAAACTATTCTTCGATCATTCAAAATTACACATTATTCGGTTATCAACTGTTTTATACAAACTTGAACATTAAAACATTTTTTTCGTCTTCCTGCGATAGTTTTGTGCAATTAAAATGTTTTTTTTTCCATAATTTTTCTTCCACGATGTATGAAAGGCATGCAGTACACCGTACGAAATATGAAATTTGTAATTAAACTTAACTATGGCTATAAATAATACGTTAAGCAAATGTAAAGAATGCCCATTTTTAGCATGCTACATTTAAATTTAACAGCAATTTAAGAAACCAATATATATTTTATATCTATTTTAGATATAAGAAAATTAAAAGTATTTGATTTTGATCGCAATGAAGCGTATAAAATGTAAATGTACAAGAATGTTAATCGTTTATATTGTAACACTGATTCACTTATCTATAGCTGAAAGCAATTGATTTTTATAAAGATGTCGAAGACAATGAACAGTATTAAAAGTGATCATCTAAAAAATATCCACATTATTCTGAAAACAAGGCGGACATTTAAAAGGATGACTGAAATGGAACTCCAATTAGTGAATTTTTGTTGGACTATGTCGAAAAACATTTTCAGTGAATATTGTAAATAAGGGAGGAATTAGAAAATGCAAATGTAGTCTTCGATAATTAAAAATAAGCTTGATTTTAAGCTTTCCAACTTTCTGTCTCTTAAGAACGCCAATGCTAAAACCAGATTTGTTTTTAAACCAGTTAAGAAAAACTCATAGAAAAACTTTTGCTGCTCATTTTCTCGATTCACTCCTATTTCTCATGTATAGAAAATGGCTAAGACCGCTAAATCCTCTCTCTCCCATCGTCATTCCAATCTTAATTTTCCTACTGAAAAACTGATACCGTTTATTGATAACTCTCAGCTGTGTTCTCAGCTTCCAGGAATTATGCTCTTTTCCGTCTGCTCATAGTTCTTTTCATAATATGTGTAAAAAAATCGTTCTGTGCAATAGTTCGTATGAAACATGACCAGTCCTCAGAAGAGGAATACTTCGTTCTTTCATATTTCAGATTGAATTGAGATTTTTACTTTCTATTATGCGAACAGCCTGTGTTATCTTTTTTTTGTATTTTTTTAATGTGTATATATATATATATATATATATAAATACTTTAGGTCTTCCCCGACGCTTGCTTGCCAACAAATATTTATAAACCTCTTAAAACTGCCGCAAAAATGTACAACTGTAATGTACAAATAGGTAGTCACGACGCTCAGAATTGAGTGTATACATATATATATATATATTATATAACATGGCCAATCAGTCAGTCATAAGTATAATAGAAGAACTATTATCTGGGGATCTTAGAGAAATTCGGTGGCGAGGTCCGATTGGTCGAGTTTATATACACATATATATTTTATATGTATCTCGGACCTGGTAAAGAAACTTTTCCAAATTGGCAAACTATAAAGGCGCTTTAACCGTAATTCACTAACTTGCAGACAGTAAAGATTTCAATTTTGATTTATTTTTGGTGCTTTCTTAACTATTCTTTTCCTTTTTTAATCCTCGTTCTTAAGAATCCGATGAAAATAACGTAACGTTAAGATTTCAATTTATTTCAAACTTTCAGCACAACCGACAAACATAACAAGACACACTTTAAAAGCTAAGCAGCCGGTGCTTTTTCTACACAGTCACTGGCCAGCGAAAAACAACATCACCATCCAGTCCATTATTACTTCCTTCTACATTTATATACAGCGTTTTACCGAATCGAACATACGAGTATCATTATCGCTCTTTATTTTTATTTATCTGTTCCTCCTTCATGTCTCCTTAATAAACTCATAAATTACCCGTGTATAATAGCCATTTTCTTTTTTTCCCTTTTTCTTCCTGTTCTAATGACTTTGCATTATCCTACTTTCCTTGTAGTTTTCTTTAGTCGCATCCTCTGATTACGACATTAAATTTCTGCTCGAACAGAACCAGCCTGAAATTCGATAAATTTAGAAGCTGGCCCGGTTTAGTTTTAACTGCAGCATTTATTATTATTTACTCGATTCTAGGGTGAAAAAAGTATTTCTAGACCGGCATGCTGGTACGCAGTTGTAATTATTGTCTGTTGCAGCAATGCGCCCCCGCTAATCATTCGAAATGTATAAGCACACTTTGTCATCATAAGGAGGACAAAGGAAGAACAAAAGAATAACGAAATATTAAAAGAGCGGATGAAAGAAGAAGAAAATGTAGGCTTCCAAAAGGCGTAGTAAACAATATTCTTCTTCTCATTATGATTATTAATTATTATTATGATTACTAATTATTATTAGCGTTATTAATTATTATTATTAGGGGTATAAATTGAAAACATCGAGGCCAAGGGCCCGCGCGCTCAGACTCAGGTATAATTTGAGGGCTGCAAAGAAATTCTGAAATATAGGTTGCCTCTCATTCGGGCAACAATTTTTCCGCTCGTTTTCGGTTCGGGCTCGGTAAAAGTCGTTCAGAAGCGCCTCGGTTCGGCTTAATAAAAGACTTCTGCGGCCATGACGGTGCACTGAAGACTAGTGTAACCAGTGCCTTCTAGTTATCGTTCGCCATAAATTTTTTCGTTTTTGCTAATGCACGCGTCGCAAAAGAGGAATTGGATTTCTCGCTGGTTTCGTTTGGAAAATTATTTTTCCAACACGTTCCCTCCTCATCCATTATCTTCTGCCCTCATTTTTCGGCTAATTCATTTTCGTCTACCGCTTCTTCGCCTAATGCGTCCGGCTATTGCGACTTTCTTCCGTCGCTAGCGATAATTAGCGTTAAAATGGAGACGAGCGACTTTGATTGCGTATGAAATTGTAGGACGGGGTGTTTGCTAAAGTCGTCCATGTAAACACTAAAACCGAAGCAATTTAGAGCGATTAAATCGAATAAGGGGTGATTAACGAAATCTGTTACAGTTGATTAGACGGCAACCTACATAGCTTATAAAGGAAGGGGTTAAGATTAGAGGTAATAATCAGTTTAGAACCGGATAAGGTTTTTCCCGATAAACCGTTCAATTGCGTTAGCAAATTAAGCTCTTTTAGAATGAAAGTAATAATCTGCGCGTAACAATTATATTTTAAAATTGACACGGCGATGGGCACGGTATTAAAAATAAAATCTTTGGTAACCAGCAAATTCGAAATTCCGCGGCAAATTGTCAGTGAAATAAAATAATGTGAAAATAAAACTTCAAAAAGATGTAGTGGAATTCCAATTTGAAAATTAAGGTAAATTAGCAAGCTACTAGTAGTCTCAGTCGTGCGTGTTCCGTTACGTACTTTTTCGTGGTGTTTCATGAGGTTTTTTTTAATGTAAATATATATAAAAAAAAAAAAAGAGTTTTCAGTGCAAACTTGAATGTGTTAAAATAAGTAAGAACATCTTGCTGATATCCGATGTAATAAAATTAATTTTCTTTCTTGGTAACTGTTGAATTGTTATGTCTGTCGCCTAATTTTTAATTGAAACTGGTACATAATTATATGACGGCATCTCTTACACGTTGTCATGAGCCTACAGTTGAGTAACGTAAATAAAATATTGATTTTGTGATTGGAATTCTTGATGTGTCGGTGCGACTGGTCGGGCAGTACCGACAGCTGATCGACTAGCTGGGTTTTCGCGAGTCTTTCAGTCGTTCGGTAATTAATCCGTTTAGTATCCGTTTTTCTCTAAAATAGTTACCGTTGTTATCGAAGCGTTGTGTGGTCAGCGGACCCGCATCAATTTTTAAATTAAATTTATTGTCCGTCGACATAACAATTAATACGCGTGAAGAATTTTTAATATTTTTTATATTCGCGTTGTTTATCTGTTAAATGTCTCGATCACCTGCATTTTGTTCCGAAGTATTCTAGTCACCGACGCCTAGTCTAATTGTGTGTGAATATATATGTTTTTTTATTAACAATTCGAATTTATTCGCGTCTATTACGAGACCCATATCCAAGCGAGGTTGATAGTTCGGAGGACACGGCGACCCAAGCCGCCGTGCGATAGCTATTTCTTTAACTTGGGTGGTTTCTCCGTCCTTTTTCTTGATCTAATCGTGAAACTGGAAGAATTTGGAGAAGCCAGAGTCGCGTGATATCAGAATTGAGCACACGATAACACGTAGAAAATAATTTGCCCGAAAATAGCTACTGTCATTTCACAAACAAAATTGTTTTCCCTTACTTTATATGTGTTTTCTATAAAGTACCAAAATTAATGAAAACAAAAAAAAGAAAAAAAGAAATGAAGAAACGAGAGAAACGAAAAAGATAACATACCAAAAAAACTTCTAAATCAAAAAACTCTGAACATAATATTTATTATGATGATGAGAGTAACAAAAGTAATGCCGTTTGTGACGAATCCGTTTATTTTCTAAACTTATTTTTTGCTTATAAAGTAACAGAAGAGTGGATCGACTGCTTTAAGACATGAGTGCGTTAGTTATATTCAAGTTCTGAAGGAGATATATTCTTTTCCTAATGATGCACTCTTCCTAAATATATTGTTCTTTTATTTGTAATTGTATTGTTATGATTATTATTATTATTATTATTGGTTAATCATAACATCTTGCTATGTAAACTATTTAATTGCGGCTTTCGAGGTATTATTTATGGCTGGCTCAAATCATACTTAATGGACAGATTGTATTGCACTAAAATCAATAAGATAAAAAGTGACTACGTGAAACAACTTTTTACGGAGTACCACCTGAAAGAAGCATATTGGGACCCCTTCTATTTCTGATTAATATTAACAATTTATTAATTTAAATGTATATGGGAAAATATCTTGTTACGCAGGTGACACTGTGTTTACAGTAAACTCACTCAAACAAGCTATTCTTCAGGATTTTTTACAAGTTGATTTGAAAAAAAAAAAAAAAAAATTGGTTACACCTTAACCGACTGTTTATTAATCCGAATAAAACTAAATTATTTATTTATAGTCTCATAACACAATTTAAGTGGAATGATTTCGAATTTTTTTGGGAAAATGATGTTCGCTCCCCTGGATAGAGTTTATGAGAAAACAAGATCATCTGCAAAAATAAAATGTTTTATAGTTTTTCCGATTGGTTGGTCATTAGTATAGATATTAAATAGTATTGGGGCCAGCACGCTGCTCTACGTCAGTTCATTTCTTTTTGTTTTCTCCAAGCACTAGTTTTGTCGTTTAATGATACGTAGAAACGTCCGTCTTTTAACAACATTGAAACTATTTGCATAAATTTAAAGTCTCTGGTTGTCTGATATACCTTTTTTAGGCAGCATGCGATGAGAGATTGTGTCGAATGCAGCTGTTAGATCTACAAAAACGGCTCCCGTGATTTTTTTCTTCTCAAATCCATCTTCTATGTGCTATGTCAAGTTCAATATTTGTCCAGTACAAGACTTCCCTGTTCTGAAACCTGCCTGTTGAGGTATAATTTGCGCTTCAATAGTTTTGGATATTCTATTCAGGACGACTCTCTCAAATATTTTGCATAAGTGACATAGGAGGGATATGGGACGATAGTTTTTGGCATCATTCAAATCCTTCCCTGGCTTTAAAAAGGCAATGACATGTGCCTTTCTCCGCAGTTTCGGTATAGTTAATTTTTGTAAGCAGCAATTATACATGTCAAGTATCCATTTTCTTGTTGTTATACCGAAGTGTTTTATCTGCTCCACAAACATGCCATCGACTCCGGCTGCTTTTTTGTTTTGAGCTGTTTTAATGGCTTCATTTATTTCGCTCTCCGTAAAGGGATCATTAAAATGATTCATCTCAGAAGTATGACATCTGACAATCGGATTTTTTTTATGTTTTATTTTAAAACTAGGCTTCCCATTTAACAACAATTGATGAGCTATTTGATTTGCCGTAATATTTGGAGTTCCAATATTTCTTACTTTTTCACCATTTAGTTTCTCTTTATTAATAACCATGCCTTCCTACTATCTTTGTGGAAATCAAGATTTTCTATCAGATCTCGCCATTCATTTCTTTTTGTTTCTGCTATCTCCTCAGCAATCGTCAGGCCCAGTTTTATCGTATCACCTTCGAAGGGGTTTTCGTTGAATTTTTCGACATACTTCATATACCGGTTTAAAAGTTCCTTCTTCATACCTGGTATATATGTCTTGCGTACACCTCGAGGTATGTTTCTCCTAAATGCATTTCTCATAGCTTCGATGAATTTTTTATAATTTTCGGTTGTTGCAGGTATTTCTTTTACTGCGACATGTAGTTCGTCTCTGAATTGGGACCAGTTCGCTTTCTTGAAGTTATAGCGTATTCTTATATTAATCCTTCAATGTTCACGGACATTATTCTGAACGGTTTTATTGGTTTTACTGTCATTGTTTCTTTTGTTTTGTTTTTTATTTTTTGTGGTCCTGAGAAGGACCGTTTCTGCCCGGTAATACGGTTGTTCGACCGGGAATGGGATGATTGGCCAGCGTCATAAATGACACTGTTTCCAGGGGGCACCAGCTGTATCGTATTTAACATGTTAGTCACATTCGTGCAACAGCATACTTGGAGGCTCATCCCGTGCCCCCCTGGATACGAGTGTGTGTGTGTGTGTGTCTATATAAATAATTATTTTATTTTTGCATTTGAATATATATATATATATGTATTAGATGGTATGTGTATATAATATATACATGATGAAATAAATGTATCTAATTAATTACATTTTTATATTTCGCATATATCTATTTTACTAAATTAAATATTTGTACTAAATCATACTTTTTAAGATCTCCATTTTGTTTTCTATATATTTCCTTTTTGTAAATGATATAGTGGTGTATCAAATTGTACACCACTCCTCGCACAGTAATACACACTTGTGGTATTAAATAAATAAATTTGAAAATTGAATTTGATTATTATTATTATTATTATTATTTTTATTACTATTATTGTTATTGTTATTGTGTGCATGTGTATATGCATATGAATAGATAAAGTAAGAGAGTAGGCATTACAGAAGTACACACATACATCTGCTGATAATTTTGTCAATTATTGACAAAATTTCTTTTTAAATTTTATCATTAATGTCTACTATTTATATAATCATAAATATACAGAGTGTTCTGAAACTAATTCAGTGTTACCCTATAAAGCTCGTCAAAATGAACAAAAAAGTCCTGGGTGAAAAATCATTTGAAGAACAATTAATTTGTTATAATTAATTTAATTATTTAATTCAAATAAAAAAATATTTTTTTTTCCTTGTAGATCAATATTTTGTAAAATAAAAAGAAAATAAATATTGAAGAGAAGTAAAATACGTATTAAATGTAATGGTAAATATATAGTCAACATTGATTTGTTAATGGCCTAGAGCAAGTGCTCAAATTGTTGACCATTTTGCTGTACCATCAACTCTGCTCTTAGCGTAACGTTGTTTACGGCCCTGAATTGTTACTTACAATTTACGACTACATTTAATACATATTTTACTTCTTTTCAGTATTTATTTTATTTTTATTTTAAAACATATTCAATCACAAAACAAAAGTATTTATTTTTTTATTACAATGAATGAACTAAATTAATTATAACTGATTAATTGTTCGCCCAAATGATTTTTCTCTTAGGACTTTTTTGTTCACTTTGACGAGCTTTATAGGTAAAACAAATTTCCTGAATTAGTTTCAGAACATCCTGTATAATAATAACAGTAAATGAATTATTTAATTTGAAAAATTATTATTATTGTTATTAACGAGTCCAAAAAAGGAAGGAGGTAATACGTTTATCAGGTTCGCACATAGCGTATATTATGTGAACCGATTTTAATGATTCTTTGTTTGTTCGGAAGTGCATCATTCATCGGTGGTACCATGTTAGTACCGATGAAACATCAATAAACATGAAAAAGAGTGGTGCCTTTAGAATTTAAATAATTTTTGATTAATATAACAGACGCGGTTGGCTTTAAAAATGGTAAATTTATCATAGAAATGTAATTTGAAAAAATTAAAGTGCGTAATTACCACGGATAAATATAGATTCGAATAAACTACTTTTTATTTTTAATGTTTTTATTATAAATATGTAACTTTGAATAAAGAAGTTTATTTATTTTTTCTCTGTTTACGCATAATATATACTCACTGATTTAATTTTAATGATTTTTCGTTCATTCGAAAGTGTGCCCGTCAGCAGTGGTACGATGTGAGTACGGATGAATATCAGTGTCTAATAACAAATTTAACAATACTTGAATATTGAATAAATATATAAACTAGAATCTCTAATTTTTGTGATAAAAAATAAACATAAATTCAATATTTCTGTTAAAACAGGAGTTACATGACACTCAAATATATGTATAATTCAAGAATCCTTCTTTCAATAAGTATCATTCTAAACATCAACTCCAGTGTAGCGGGTGCCTGCTATTTAATACTACCTTTACGTGGTAAACAATTGTTGAAATATGTCGAGTGGGTTAGCAAAGTATAATTAAATGCAAAAATTTAGTCTAATTTATTATAACAAATATTATAAATAGTATAAACTAAGAAATACCAATTGAAAAAAGAAAGAGCGATAATTTTGTACACAACATCATTATCTAGTGTGTCATATCCGTCGAAGTTATTAAACAAAGAAGTGAAATAAATCCTTTAACCAATAATTAACCCTATCGGACGGTAATGCATTCAAAGTTAGTATTTCACGGCGATAAATCTTTTTTCTTTGATGTTTCTTTTAACTCGATCCATTTCTTCTCACTGTTTTCTCTCCGTATAGCAATTCTAGTTTAAACTTACGAATAGCTTCTAAACTGATTGAAAAACTTTAAATGAGATTGTATCTTTTCGACAACTAGCTAGGCTTGAAGCGGTAGCATATTTACGTAAATTTACGATGATATGCGTCGCTTTTTTTGTTTTTTATACCTGTTGAAGAAGTGTTCTAGTAAAGAAACGTGCAATTACTAGTGAAGTTGTAGTACATGTTTCTGCTATACCTGATACGTATGTAAGAGTATAGCTCAAATCTCATTCTATAAGCCAAAATTTTTAATTCAATGTTATGCAGTCTGGACATCACAAAACTATGACACAACCCAGTACATACTAACATTTTCATCTTATGTACATATATAGAAGAGTTTTCATTCTTCATCGATTTTTATGACATATTAAATGTAATTTTACATCGAATGATAATAGTTTCTGGCTCCAGTTACCGAAAGAAGCTTAAAGCATTTGAAATGTGGTGTTGAAGATGACTGCAAAAATTGACTGGAAAGATAAAGTCGACTGGTATTGCATGCGATTGATGAAAAAAGAAATATATTGCAGAAGATTTGCAAGACGAGACTCAAGCGGTTTGGACATTCATTACGTCAGGACCGAAGTATTCTGAAAGGAAGTTGTTGGTGGCAAATTAATGGGAAAGCAACCACGCGGTCAACCGCAGGAAACCCTCATTAACATTGTAGTAGAAGAACGCGAAGTTCCAACGAATACAGAATTGAGAGAAAAAGCGCATCTGACTAGCTTTCATGGAAACGGTTGATGCATGGGACAAACCAGCCTACAGGCTGAAACACTGATGATGATGATATAAATATATATATAAATATATAAAGAGTAAATAGACAAGAAAAACAATGAAATGTTTCGGAGTTGTAATCAAAATATAAGTAAAAATCTACGAACACCTGATTAGCCCAACACTTATCACCTGCTTCCAGAACTATCGGAATGTGAAGCTGAAAATTTACATGTAGATTAAATATATATTTATATATGAAGATCGCATAATACATTTTAAAAATTCAAGTCTCACGGGAGTTAAAAGAGCGGGAAAGGCATCGTTTGGAAGAAAACGAAAAATCACGCATGACCATTTGTTCAGAAATTTTTGCCAGTCAGCGTAATTTTGCAAATGAATATTAAGCGTTTTTATTATTGTTTCTTTTTTTCTTTCTTTCTTTTGAATTTCCGGTTAAAGATTTCGCGCGCAGATGTTACATATATATTCGGTGGCGGATTTAGGCCTAGGACCGTGAGGACTGGGCCTAGGGCGGCAACATTTGAGGGGCGAAAAAATTTAAAAGCTTGCTAAAATTTAAAAGGCACCCGAACCCAGAAAATTCGTTTCATGACTGATTATATTAATAGTTTATTCCTTAATTATTATTTATTCTCTAATTATAAGTTATATATTACTAGCGTTAATAATATTTTGTGATTTTATGTATCAAAGAATAAAATATTTTTATCATAATTAAAGTAAATTTATCATTCGTATGTGTAAGAATTGCTAATTTTGATTTTAAAAATTATTATCGAAACCCGTCGATATATATAAGTATATGTATATATATATTTTTTTTTTTTCATTACAAGAAATACGGCATATTAGGACAGGCCTAGGGCGCCATCACCATCAAATCCGTCATTGCGTATATTTTATCCTAACTTTAAACTGAAATATTTTTGGCCTTTCTTTTTATATTCCGATTTATATTTTCCGCGTACGAGATAATCTGTTTCTTATTTGATTCTAAAATATTTTTATTCTATCTTTATGATTCTGTTTTAATTTTATCAAAATAATTTTTCCTACGATGATTTTTTTTAAATGCTTGCTTTATTCTATTCATGAGTTTTTGAATATGAAAACGATTAAACACGTTATACATGCGTGCATACGTATTATATTAGGAAACGGATCATATTTATTTTTCGTAAAGTTGTTGGGGTTAAAATATCGTTAATGCAATTTCAAAATTACTGTACTTGAATAAAATTATATTGGCAGCGATTTTGTGATTTACTTACATTTTAACATTATATAGACGCGCGTGAGTACTCCGCTACTAATTCGAGCAACAATAGTGTGTCTATATTTTAATTAATATTTATAATTTTTTTTTGTCTGATTTTGTTGAAACTTTTCGATGTGGTTTAATTTTTAATTACGTTTTTTTTTTCGACCTTTATCTTTATTTAAATTATTTACGAATGAATGCTCTGCTTGAAACGCGTAAAGAACGATAACACGCATCTGGTAGCTCGACAGAATGCAGTCCGATTTCGAATGTATAATACAGCATTGGTAATCGAACAGAATAATTCCAACTGTTCAATTACAGCGCCATCAGTTAGCATATTTAATGATTTCTTGATTTCGGCGATAAAATTTAATCTTATTACGAAAAAGAAAATATTCTGAAAATATTACAAATGAATCCCGTTATTTATGATATAGCTTAAAATAAAAATATCCGCGCATTATTGAAATACAAAGCAATCTATGATAGAAAACTTTCTGTTAAAACTACTATTTGATTATAGTCTTTGATTATTTTTTAATTATATTATATTCAAAAATAATTTGTTTTTCGATTTATTATTTTAA
The DNA here is from genome assembly GCA_039619475.1 of Icerya purchasi. Lineage (NCBI taxonomy): Eukaryota > Metazoa > Arthropoda > Insecta > Hemiptera > Monophlebidae > Icerya > Icerya purchasi. Next base: position 91,027,735 of record CM077116.1, on the reverse strand, counting down.
GCCTACAGTTCCTCGTTCCTCGCACATAAAAATAGTAAAAAAATTTATTGAAATTTGATATGCCAACAGTGGTTGTAATTGGCCCCGAAAAATTAGGTTGTATATTGTTATTTTGCTTAAAATATAAAGGTTTTGATAAATGTAAAATTTCTTTACGTGTATGCTGTAGTCAAACTGCGTTCGATTACTAACGCTGTGAACTCACACTAAAAATCGGGCTACATTCGATTAAGCCATCTGGTAATGATCTCGTTTGCTTTGTAATGATATTTCCAAAGAATGTGGTACCGAGTTTTATTGAACTGCCTGGAAAATCGTATGGAAGCAAAACAATGTTGATACTTAACGCTTTTAGTACTGGCTGCGAATATGTCTGCCGTACCAGTTTTGAATCACATCCGAGGTTTTTTTAACCGAAAACAACAGAACAAATGTAACCGCACAAACAGCTGTACGTATCGTAAATAATACACCGGTAAAGTAGCGTTTCCTTTGTGAGCCGTATGTTCGAAGAACCAGACAATGTTTTCATTGCATGAGGTATGGTCATGTCACGAATCAATGCAAGAGTAGTCCGAGATGTGCCAGATGCAGAGGAAAAGACCATTCAGAAGCTTAGTGCAACAGTCAAATGGTTCTGTGTGTATTTTACGGTGACAACCATAAATCCACAGATGCATCTTGCTCCGAGAGGAACAGATAATACAACATTAATGAGTTGATCGGCTTTCTATAACTTGAGTTTTCAAGCGACTTCACTTGAAATTCCGAAGACTTAAAATCAAAATGACCCATATTCGAACAGAGTTTACAACAGATTCGCATTATTATCGAATGATGACAATTTTCCGTCTCTGCCATCCTACGAACCTGGCAGAGATACACGGAACATACCTACGTACAAACCACGCTCCCTTTCTAGAAAAACAGGATTTTTTGATAAAAACCAGCTAATTACTAGAAATGATCCTGCTCTGAAACGGTCAGTATCCTTCTCTTTTTCAAACCAGGATAGTAGAAGTAGAGAACAAAAGCGTGCAACGAAAAAAATAATTATCGAAACACAACAAGTAAATGTCGCCAGTTCTTGGACATCTGTCACGTCTCTTCAACCGTCTGTTAAAGGTAAAACGACAGCGGATTTAGCATCAAAAAATAAATATATTAAATATATTAAAGTAAGTTCAAAAAAAGAATCCTTGATTAATATTTACGATATTGTATATTTTCAAAATCTTAATGTGTTAATTAGACCCGACTATCGTACGACAGATTGTATAGCTCACTCGCTGAAAGATATTTATCAGTCCTTCATTACTAAGGAATTTCTGATGTGCACCTTTCTGGATATCCAAAGGGCTTTTGATAATGTTTCAATATCCATACTGTTTGAGCGGCTTACTAACTTAAGTATTCCGTTCCAAATGTCCGAATATTTGTGTAAACTGTTTAGGGGTCGAACGTTGTCTTTCCTGAACCCCGCATCTAACTTAGTCGTCTTTACAGTTTCTCACAGGGGTTTAGCTCGGGGCTCGGTTTTCAGTCCTGTTCTGCTCAACCTCTATATTATTTCAGTGTTTAGCTGTATGCTACCACCTAATGCACGTATTTTATCTTGTGCAGATGATTTTGTAGTATATAATAGTAATAAAAACTTAAATGGATGTCTGGAGGAGAATCAGCACTCTGTCTCCTCATGTAATAAAGTCTTCGGCAGACTTGGTTTAAATCCCTCTCTTAGTAAGTCGTCATCTGTAATATTTTCTACGAGACCTTATAACATTCAAGGAACCTCTGCCCAAATAAATAATGAAACAGTCTCATTTAGGTTTATTTTTGGATATTAGATTTACTTGGATGAAACGCATCCAATATATGCATGATCGGACCTTCGGCATTATTAATCTACCTATGTCTGTAATTTTTCATGAGGAGCGGATCCGATTGTTCTGGAACTACTTTTTAAAGTTTTAATCCGTTCCAGGTTTGACTATAGATGTATTTTTTATGGTTCAACTGCGGTCTGCGATCTGAAAAGATTGGACACAGTGCAAAATATATGTTTGAAATTTATTAATGGTAACAAACAATCTTCCTCAGTGGCAGATCTTCAAGTCGAGACAAACACCCCCCTCTTTCCATAAGAAGAAATATCTTAGCCGATAGGTTCTTAATTAAAATTTGTAATTATCAGTTCCCCTCGCTATCGACAGCTATTTTGAAAATTTACAGCAACTGGCTAAAATGCCACTGCTGACTAAAAGAATTCTCCAATATTATAATTACAGTCCAGTTTAGATCCCCTCTCATCCAATCCTGTCATTCAATCTACCTTATGAATTGAACCTACTTTCTTTAGATATTCATACGGACACCTTCAAGACGAGGGCATTAATCATTTGTTATTTAATTGTAACAAATACAAGCATGCGTTTCTTCAAAATGTTAATCTCCCTAGGATGTTTTCCCCTATATAACGTTTCTTGCCTATCTCCTTGTACCGATGCTGTTATACTGGTTTTGTTCAGATTTATTATTAATAACGGAATTACTATTTAGTAGTGAAAGGCCGGTTTTCTGAGTTCTGATGTAGCTAATAACTGGCTTCCTCGGAAGTCTTGCTGCTTCCTTGCTGGTTACTAGGTCGCAAACCGATATCCTTAATTGTCTGCTGTCTAGTCGCACCCTAATGCCTACTACACCTGAGATGTGATATGGTCAGTGTTAATTTTCTATTCTGTTTCTTTCGGAATTCGTGAGCTATGTAACATCATTGCGGCCATGTGTGTTCGAACTGTATTGTAAACTTTCAATATCGTTCTGTTGCTCTACTGTGCCTACTGTACTTAGGACGTGATATGATCAGTGTTATTTCCAATTCTTTCTTTTACGACATATGTGGGCTTTGTTACATCATTGCGGCCATGTTTGCTTGAACGTTATTGTATCCTTTGGTTTTATTTCATTACGCTTTACGATTTACCTCGCGGATTCAATTTGCTTATATATATATGTATACACACTATTCTATAAAACGCCTCCCCATTTTGTCATCCAATATTATTCCTTCCTATCTTCATATCAAAAATCACTGGCGCTTGGCGCCTCATAGAATTCCGATTTTATCGCATATAGCTGCTCGTGTTTCCAATTTTTCTCCCTACGTTTCCTCTTATAACAGTCTTCCTTATTTTTCTCTCGATTTTAATAGCATATGGCACCCCATCAATTTCTCCTCTCTTCCAGTCCGAGCTAATTCTTCCTCTCACAATGTAGTCAACTTCGAATTCCTTCAGCTGCTGAACTCTGCTTTTCCTTCCCATGCCTTAATTTTCTAGGATGGCTCCAAGAGTGATGGGGGCGTGGGTGGCGCGTATACGTCTCCTACATTCCTGCACTCTAAGTCTTTCAGACTTCATTCTTTCTGCTCTATCTTCTCAGCCGAGTCGATCTCAATTCTTCGTGCAATCCAATTCATATCCTCTACGAGTGGGGTTCACAAATTCCTGATTGTTTCTGATTCCAAAGGCGTTCTTCAAATCATCTCCTCTCCTCCTTCTCATACTTCTGACGGTATCATCCTCTCTATTCGATCTCTTGTCTCCTCTTTGTTCTCGTTCCGATCCATTCTCATAGACTTTCTGTAGGTCCCTAGTCATTCCAATATTGAGGGCAATGACGCAGCTGACTCTTTAGCTCGCTCAGCTGCCCGCATTGGTCCTTTCCTCGACTCTTTCCTTTCCTCAGACATTCTTTCTCTGTCACGCTCTAATCATTCTAGACTTTGGACTGACATGTATCCATCTTTATTCTCAAATCGCTTTTCACAGTACCGTCTTATTCAACCGGTTCCTAGTTTCCTGCCTTGGTTTCAATCTATTTCTACCTGTCGTCGTTCCACTGTTGTTTCCTTAATTAGGCTCAGAATCAATCATTCTCTACTCCCCTCTTCTCGCTTTCGATTCGCTTTGTCCCCTTCTCCTTTCTGCACTCTTCACGCTTCTGAGCCTTCTTGTGTTTGTGACTCAAATCACATCCTATTCGAATGTTCTACACTCGCTAACGAACGCTCCTTTCTTTACGCCCAACTTCTAGTTTTGGGTCTTCCTACTCCCTTTAACGCTACCTATATTCTTTCCTTCCCATTGCCTTCAGTTATTCCATTGCTGCTGTCCTTTGTCTTTTCCATTTCTGACCGCTTGGCTATTTAGTTATAACTCATAATTTTTCATGCTGTTGGGTCAAGGCCGCTGGCGCGCCCAGGGTAGGAAAAAAAAAACAAAAAAAAAACACTATTCTGCTGGTCTGGTTTATTGGTAGAAACTGTTAGTGGCCAGGCGGTTTCGCGCCGGGCCAAAAAAAATAACCCAAAAAAATAGTTATTCAACGATTTTTGTGCGTTTTGAATTTGTACGCGTTCTTATCGAGTGAAATAATAAAACTATTTTATAAATTTCCGACGTGTCTAGTGAGTTCTAATAATTTCGATTTTTTAAATTACTGACAATAGAGTCGCAGTTATTAAAAGAATAGTCCGTAATCGTTGGGTCAATGTCCCTTGCTAGTGAGCCCAAGGGAAAATAAAAAAGAATAATCCTCCGGAAATTATATTAGCGGTAGATGAAGAATTAAAAAAAAAAAAAAAAAAGTGAAAACAAAGATAATTTTCCGTATAGTTAAAAACGTCGAATGAAAATAATCATACATAACTGAATCAGTGGCTTTAGACTAAAAAAGATGATCACAACCCGGAACTCGTATTTTCCACATACACCACCGCGAAGAAGAAAAAAAAAGCAAAAATTGAATAGTGCATTCCGTCCGCGCTGTGTGTCGTTGAAATGTACTAACATCGTATTGACTGGTAAATACGGAGATTAAGGCAGTTGTTTCAACGAAAGCTGCAACGTATGGCGCTTGCAAAAGAACTTTCATGCACTCGAGTTAATTAGTTTGTCGAGATAAAAGTGGGGAGATTTCGTTCACTTTATTTCTGTCGGCTTCGGACACATTAGCCGGTTTAGTTAAAGGGCCGGGTTCTCGGATTCTCGGGTTCTCGGGTTCTCGTGTTCTCGGGTTCTCGGGTTCTCGGGTTCTCGTTTATTGACATATCATCCGGCTAATAATTTCAATTGAGCCGCATTAGAAGTTATATGAAAGAACAGAAAGAAGGATTATTTACGAGAGCTGCGAATTGGATTGAAACCAGCTTGCTCGAGATATACCGGCACATACGTACGTACACATAAATTTCCCGACTAAAATAATTCGTTTCGCAGAGAAAAACTTTCCCGTTTCGACCAAGCGTAAATTTCAGCGCAAGGGAACGGTAACAAAACGACCGCGGTCAGGTGCGCTGGCTGGAACGAAATTTCACACACATAACAACGTGCTGTTCGAGTAATTTACGATTATACCTGAGCGACCAGCGGAGAACCGCTTCGCATTACAAAGTCTTTACGGCAGTTTTATCGATTTTTTGAATTAGCTCTTTATTTTTGCGGTAACAGTTTAAACACGGCGCGACCGTGCCAAAATGGCCCTGTGCCCAACATCTTCCTTTCCATTCCGTATCCAGCTTCCGTTAAATGGAAGTTCGTTCGAGAGCTTTCTACAGTGGCACGAAGAGCAGATATCAATCTCGGTCTGTCGATCGAAAACGCGTACTCTGTACCTGGAAATGAGTTATCGTCCACAGAAACGTCAGTCGTAGACTGATAATTTCGGTTCAGGTCGGATAACTTACAAATATTTCAAAAAAAAACCCGTACACAACTTAAATAGGTTGTAAAAGAACTGATCAGTTTCGTTGAAATCATTGAACTATATAAAGGATTCGCGTAAAGCTCAATCTTTTTTCAGAATGCCGTTGAATGTTTAACTTTTTGAAAGCTCTTTCGCGTTACCTAATTTCTAAATGATACCGCGTTATGATTTTTCTCACTTAATCCAACTGAAGCGTAGGTGTTGGAGAAAGAAATTTTTTTAAAACATCCCCGACTATTAAGATGAGTGTCGAAAAATCGGTTGCTGTTATATTTTTTTTTATCGAGTTAGAATCAAGCTGCTTACCTTGCATGGAAATCATATAACGTCAACCATAGTCGGTATATTTTAATATTTCGTTATAATACCGTCACGTTTTATTATATGTACTCGTATATTATCATTTCGTCAACTGATTAACAAATTTTAGTTAGGTCGAAAGTATGGACGTAGACTACTCGAATTAACCGTTGCCCTGTTTTAATTTTTGTTTTTTTTTTTATTTTTCGGGCTTGTCAACAACTAGGCACCTCCGCCGAAAAACGATTGTTTTAAATTAATAAAGTTATATGCGCACGTGCGAGAGATTTTTGTTTACTTTTGTTTTGTTTTTATTTTCATTTCTATGTTTATTTTCATTTCTGTGTGTATTTTTGTTTTGTTTTTTAAGAAGAGGGAGGGAGTGCACATTATGACAGAGCCATTTTCAATAGTAAGATACGAAAAACAGGTTCTACTCGAACGAAACATCGCTGCCTATCCAAATTCAGTTATAAAGAAAAGGTTGATTACGAATAATCAAAGGCGTTTTCCTAATGGACTTACAACAGAGAATTGAAAGAAAAATTATTTTCATTATTTAAATGCGAAACTTTTGTACGTCACGTCTGTCATTTATTGCGAAACTGCCAACTTCAATATTAAGCGAGAAAACACGGCGTACAGAATAAGTTAACTAATATCGCTTCCGGTTCCGCTGCAAACGACGAGATCATGTCCAAATTGTCCTATAGTTCAAATAGACCCTGCAAAAAGCAGGTCCACGTGACGATCATCCCCCCTAGAAACATAGGAAATGACATCGAGGTTTTACACAAAATGAAATAGGAAGTAATTTAGCGGGATTAATCATTAAGTCGGCAGAATTATTGAATAGTAGGATAAACTAAAAGTCTACCTTACACATTGGAAAATTCAGGAAATTCTACAGATAACCAATACCGTGTACGAAAGAAAAAAAAGCGTCTCCCTCGAGCTAGATAAAAGAAGGAGAAATCACATCTTCGGTCGGAAATAGAACTCTTCTTTTCAATGATATTTACTTCGAAAATGACGGGAAAAAAAGACTAAAATTCCAGCAAAGAATAAAATACAGTATTAAAGGGTGAAATTGCAATAATAGCAAAAAAGTTTATCATCCAAACTGACCGCGACGACATCGCAGTGCCGGCTAAAGGGAGACACGTTTGATTTGCTAAATCTTCAAACAACCTATCCGGGGGTAATCGCTTAACCAATAACAGCCCATACTACCATAGCCGACAAACTAAAGCTCGAATTGCTAAACTAATAAACGAAATCCGGAAGAAAATAAAGGAACTAACCTCCAGCTTTCTGCTGCCGAACAATTCATTCCGTTGTTACCTTCGTCTATCGTCTCGCAAGAAATGTACCTTGGTAGAACGGGAACGTGAAAGAATTACAGATGGCCGAAATTACGGAGCAATCGCGAGCAATTTTAGGCAAAGTAAAATAGAGCTAGTTGGGCCAAATTTTTTTACAAAGAAACTGACTCAAAATCAACGGGCCAAGAAGAGTAGAGGAAAATTTGTAATCATCTTTAAGTAAAATATTTTACTTAACAAAAATGACCACACTATGTGTTCAAATCCGTGAACAGTAGTTAATTTACCGTGCGAGTCACCGCAAATTTCCCGCTTTACTCCGAATCTGCAGGCGAACTTTTCGATAGTACTTTACGCGGATGGCCCGAACGGACGTCCATTTGAAGCTATCGAGCCGAAATTTTCACAATTAATGTGAAACATTCCTACAAGCGTATGTAATTTAGTCTTAGCTAACTTTTTTTTCCGCGCGATGCGAGAAGCGTGGGAAAAATTTATAAACCGACCTATGTGACAGTGTATTTTTCGAAAATTACCATACACTAACCGGTATCTACAGAGCATTGTGGATCATGCATCGTGCGGAAAATCGTAAAATTTCGTTATACATGTATAAATCAAAAACAATTAACATTCTCGTGAAGTGACAGATATTATTAAAGCTCATGCACGAAGTCACGCAAGAAGACTTGAAAGTCATCCGAACAAACTGGCTGCTAGACTGCTATATACTATTAATGATAGGAGGCGGCCGAAACGTAAGAAACTTCCTGACCTTGTTTAAATTAAAAACTATCGGGTAGGTACCACCATCGGGTACTTTTGCCTCCATGGTCAATATTGCCCCTGTTAAGAAAATTGCTAAATGGCCCAGATGGCCAGTCTGTAATACAATAAATAAACGAAAATTTTAACAAAATCATAATTTGGTACAAATTATATTTTATCTTTCTCTTCATGGACCACAGGAAATGTGGAATATACATTAGTAATAGGAGGGAAAAGTAAACGTAACGAGAAAAAAAAATTAAAAAAGATAGTAAAAGATTAACACAGATAGGAATAAAGAACGTTCAAAAGAAAAGGAAGAACATTTAAAACATCACTGTACTGCTTCATTCGTGTGTGGAAATATCGTGGATAACAAATAAGAGGAGAAAGTTAAAACGTAGGCAATCATGGTGAAAGAATGAGTTGGAGAGAAAGATAAAAAGAACGATTATTAAAGTAAAGTAAAGTGAGTTCCATACCCTTGACAGGGCGTTGGGATTGTGAAGTTAAGGTTCACAATGTACTAAGCCCAACGGCACTAATGAGAGTAGGGGGGCCAGTTCCTTTCTCTCGGCCACCTTTACTTTCCCAGATTTTTCTGGTACCCAATTATTTTAGGCTGGGTAAGCTTGGGAGCGACTTGGATCCGGGACAAGACAAGTCTCGAACCCGTGACCTCCAACTTGGTAGCCAAGCACCTTAACCACTAGGCTACCACGCTGCCTTGGTTGTGAAGTTAAGGTTCACAGTGTACTAAGCACAACGGCACTAATGGAGAGTAGGGGGGCCAGTTCCTTTCTCTCGGCCGCCTTTACTTTCCCAGATTTCTCTGGTACCCAATTATTTCAGGCTGGGTAAGCTTGAGAGCGATTCAGATCCGGAACGAGACAAGTCTCGAACCAGTGGCCTCTGACTTAGTAGCCAAGTGCCTTAACCACTAGGCTACCACGCTACCTGAACGATTATTAGGAAGATAAAAATGTAAGACCAAATATTTGAAATTCTTTTTTCCTAGAAACGGAGATTAGAATATGTGGACTCTTCTCTACGGCAGATTGTACGAAAAAAATTAGCAGCTTGCCAAGAGCTGTACAGCAAGATGTTACGAATGGAGCGGAATAAAAAAAGGAAAACGGATGAATTCATAGAGTGGCAAAGGAGACAAAACGGGAGGGGCACTGATGGAATCGGAAATAATCAGGGAATGGGAAAAAATATAATCTCAAGCAGATCATAGATGCCAGTGTGATGGTATTGTTTTTTTTTTTGTTTGTTTTTATTTTTGCTTTTTTTTCTGTACTTTTTTTATAAAATATGAAAAAGACCGGAATCGGAACTTTTCAGAATATCGTAAAACTATTTGTTACGACCGACTGATGAGAAGTTTTTTTTTTTTTTTAAGCTTTCTCGTTTTTTCTCTCCTGCATCTCCCGCATTTCGGTCAACTCGTTTATACATGAGACGAATGTAACTCGAGTGTGCTATCTATTGTTTGTTCGCGTTCGCGTCTTCCTTATCAGCGCATTGTAATCGATAAACCGGTGAGACCGTTCTTTTATTATCTATTTATAAGATTACGATTTCGCAGCGTACTAACTATTCGTTAATTTCCACCAGCTGTACTTTCGTTTACTGTTAGAACTCTTACTTTAATTTATTTATTTAATTTTCTCTATTCTGTCTTTTTTTTTTTTTTTTTTTCCCCCGTTATTTTAGTAGTTTTATTTACTTAAGTCGCTTAGTCGGATAGATGAGCTCGTCTAAGGGGGGCCGCTCGGCGGCCTCCTCCATTTCCAACAAACCGTCTCGTGACGGTTTGTCTCTCAGTTTGACGGAGGTGGATTCCTCTAACAAACGGAAACTTCCAAGTCCTTCTTCGCCTAAAGCATCCTTGCCCCCTAAGGAATTTCGATTTTCGCATACCGATTTAAGCGCTTCCGAAAACAATAATAATAATAGTTTGAAATGAAATGAAATTTATTTACATACATACAACACAATACAATATAATAATACAGGTTATAAACAGGTATATATCATGTGATTACACATACACATACACGCCGGTATACCCAGCATTCACTCTCACAAATACACTCTCACACATTTGGGTATACAAGCTCTCACACTGACACATTCATGCAATTTCTGCCTATGCGCTACAGGTGCGCGAGTAGCAGAAAATTTTCGCTTTTACATGTTTGCATGCTACATGGGCCGATTTATGTTGTTTTGCGTAAGATCAAACATAGTAATTTGGATTTAAGTGAGTTTTATACACATAAGTTAGCCCATGTTTACACTAAATTAATTAATTATTATCAACTATAATAATTTCTAATACAGTTATTAATTATTTTACTTGTGCTCACTTATACCTCCGTCCCCTATAGCTACCATGTACACTTCAACTATAATGTAAATAGAAACTAGTAATAATACAGTTAAAAAAAAAATAAATAAATAATATATATATATATATATAATAATAATAATAATAAAGAAAATAAAAATAAGAACATCTGTAATAATACTAAGAAAGTGATAATGACAACAATGATAACCTTTATTATAACAACCGCAGTAAACGTAACAACCATAACAATAACTGCAATTTTAACAAAAAGTAATAACCATTTAGTAGCTTCGGTCAGAATAATAAAGATATGATAATTATTATTAATGAGTATGATAATAAGAATGTAATCGAAGCAGTTTGGAACAAGAAACTATGGTACATTATGCAGGTAATCAATTATTAACTTACGTCTGTATTTATAGTTTCTGAGTTTCATTTTAAAAGTTACTGGGAGAGAGTTAAAAATAACTGGGCCCATATATTTGGCTTGGATTCTTGTATGGTACTTTTTATAAGATGGCACTTTGGCTTTCTCATCTGCAGACGCCCTTGTAATTCCAGACCTGGTTACAATATTAAACTTCTGTTTGTTTTTTATTACATAGTTTAATAGTTGGACTGTGTACAGTTTTGGTACGGTTAACAATTTTTTTGAGTCGATGTTGTGTTCCTTACTTGTTAAATTTCTGATTAATGATTTTTGAAGATAATGTAAGGGTTTTGTAAGGTAATCTGCAGCATTTCCCCAGTGCACTATTCCATATGCAAGTGTAGGTTGATATAATGCTAGATACAATTGTGTGAGTTGTTTAGCATTAAAAAACTGCTTTAGGTAATAGAAAAGATAATTTAATTTTCTTAATTTTCCCGATAGATAGATGGGATGTTTATTCCATAATAATTTTGAGTCCAGATAGATCCCCAAATATTTTATCTCATACGCTCTATGGATAAATACATTGTCTTCCCACGAGATTTTTAATTGGTTCCACTTACTTTGAGGTAGATAGCTATAAACAATATATTTCGTTTTATTAATGTTAAGACCTATAACGTTTTTCAACATCCAATCATGAATTTTGTCTACATCAGTTTGAACCAGTTTATTTAAAACATCTTGAAATCTAGAACTTGTAACCAAAACAGTGTCATCAGCATAGCTAAATAGTTTTCCTGCTACCTTCAGGTTACATAAATCATTAATGTATATTAAAAAGAGGGTAGGCCCCAAAATACTCCCCTGAGGTACTCCATATATTTGCATTACTTTATCGCTTAGGGTATTATTTATTTTTGTTACAAAATTTCTCTCGGATAGATAAGATTTAAACCAATCAAAAATATGTCCCCGAAAGCCACAAGCATATAATTTATCTAGCAGTATATTATGATCAATGACGTCGAATGCTTTACAAAAGTCGAAGTAGACGGCGACAACTGAGCGGCCTGCTTCCAAATTATCAGATATATATGAAATATGTTCGAACAGTGCATCATCAGTACATTTCCCTGATAAAAAACCATACTGATTGCTACTGAAGAAATTTATTTTATTTAAGTAAGATATAATACGTTTTTTCATACATTTTTCAAAAATTTTAGAAAGGGTAGAGAGTAGGCATATTGGTCTATAGTTCGACACCTCTGTGGTAGCACCAATTTTATGTACCGGAGTAATAATTCCTAGTTTAAGGGCACTCGGAAATTGCCCTGTTTTAACAGATATATTAAATAAGTGAGTTAGGGGGGTAATAAAGAATTCAATATTTTCTTTTATCAGTGTTATTGGTATTTTATCAAAGCCGTATGATGATTTATTTGGGAGCGACAGTATGGCGCCTTTTACTTCTTCCTTTGAAAATTCTACAAAACCGAAGGAATTTAAGTATTGGTCACATTTAGTAACAGAATGTTTCCCCGCAGTAATTTTGCACTTCATGGTTTTTATTATATTTACAAAATAATTATTGAAATAGTTTGAAATTAAATGTTCATTGTTATTTACTGTTAACAATATTCCATTTACGTTAATTTCTTTAAACTTAGATTTATTTTTTCCAAGTAATTGTTTTATTAGCGTCCAATACTTCTTCTGGTCACCTTGACAATCACATAGTTTTTTGGAGTAATAGTCTCTTTTTGCTTTACGAATAATTTTTTGCAGGTCTTAATAATAATAATAATTATAATAACAATAGTAATAATAATAATAATAATAATAATAATAATAATGATGATATTTGTAATAATAATGATAATTACAGCGAGAGGAGTAACAATGTTACTACTTCCACTGATTCTACTGTTACTCCTTCTCCTACTAGTACTTCTACTATTACTACCACCAATAATAATATTAACAATAGTAACAATAATAATTGCAACAACAACAACAATAATAATAATAGTATGAATAATAATAATAATAATACGAATAATACGAATAATAACAATAATACGAATAATAATAGTAATAACAATAATAATAATAATAGCATCACTAAAGAAAATTTGTTGTTTGCCTCTGATCATCCAGGGCCTTACACCGTTTACGTCGAAGGTTGTTCTTCAGAGGAGAACCTCGGCAATCTTCATCCGCTGGCCCTTGCCAGGCTAATTTACTCTGTATCCTCCTCCCTTACGAGCATTGTCCCTCAAGGTAGGGGCCGTGTCTCAGTTAAATTTCCTTCGGTCTCTTCCGCAAATTCTTTTCTGGCGCAGTCCAATTTCTTCGCATCGCACAATATTAAAGCGTACATCCCCAACGGTGTTCTTTTTAGAATGGGCATCATTTCAGGCGTTCATCCGTCCTTCTCCGAGGAAGAAATTGCTGAAGGAATTGAGTCCTCAATCCCTATTGCCTCAATTCGCCGAATTTACCGTTCTTCCGAAGATTCTAAAATTCCCACCCGCTCAGTCGAGATAAAATTCCATAAAACTACCCTTCCCGAATTTGTCTCAATTTACAGATTACGTTTTCCCGTTTCCCCCAGTGTCCGTTCACCTACGCAGTGTTCAAAATGTTTTCTTTTTGGTCACATTTCAAAACACTGCCGTAGTTCTTCGTATATCTGTTCGCACTGTGCTTCCAAGCACCCAGCCTCAGAATGTAGTTGCCTACAAGTTCCTCCCACCTGCCGAAATTGCAAAGGCTCTCACCGTGCCTATGATCGGTCTTGCCCTGAGTGGATTAGGCAGAAAGAAATAAAACGTATTATGGCTTTCGAGAATATCTCTTTTCAAGAAGCCACACTTATCAAAAAAAACAGCTTAGCTACTCATGCCTTTTCGTTTGCTGACCGAGCCTCTTTGCCTTCCTCTTCCCACAATAATATTACTAAATCTCCACCATCACTCTCCTCTCTTCTTTCTAACTCTATTCCTCGTCCCAAATCACCTACATTCCACAAAAAACGGTTCTCTAAACCTATCTACGATTCCTCTCCCCAATTCCCCCCTCTTCCATCTAATCGTATTCCTTCTCCCTCCAATGGATGGGCTCTCAATAAATCCGTTCCTTCTTTTCCTAACTCTACTTCAGAAAGTTGTCTTCCTGCAAATCTTACTAATATCAATCCTGTATCCTCAGCTCCTCTAAACTCTTCCTCTTCGGATCTTTCTCCCTTAATTAATAATATTTCAACAGCGGTTCTAGAGCTTCTTTCTTTAAACAACATTGCTTCCTCCTCATCCTTTGCTGATTCTCTTTCTCGTTTCCTCTCTAATAATATACGTTCTTAATAATTATTCTCCTAATAATAAGGAAAAATCAAATAGGACTAAAAAGGAGTAGAAGTGATAAGATTCAGGGCAGAATTTTCTCTATTTTCTTCTTTTGTCCTTCCCCCTTCCCCCTCTCCTTTCCCCTATCCTCTTGCTTAATCTCTTTCCAATTGCGCAGTATGATTCATCCAAGTCAGTTGGCCATTGACTCAGGTTTAAGCACGGCTTTCTCCTGTTTTACATTTCCTTTTATTATTAAAAGGGCCGTTGCTGTAGTGGCCATACCCACTATTGAGCACTGGTACCTTTTATCTTCTTATTATTTTCTCGAATGGGCTCATGCCGAGTTGACGTACTCAATCTTTGGGCTGAGTTCCATTCGAAGTTGCTTTTTTTCTCACTTTTACTGTTACATTTATACAGTTGTGAGACTAGCTGGCGTGTATAGCTATGGCTTCGTAACACCCAGCTCCAGTTTTAAGTGCAATGGTCTAACTAAAACTGACTTTACTTTATTTATTTGGATGTTTTCATACCTATTTCCTGTTTCTCTAGAATCTTCATATATCTCCTTCACTTCTGCTCCCAATTGTGTTTTATCATCTCCCTTTCTACTACGCTCCGTTTCCCTCTATAATCTAGCTGCCCTGACTCACTTCCTCCTGTATTCTAATTATTATAGTCGATTGTTCCTTTCTTCTCTATCCACCTATCCTTGCTATTTTAGTATAATTGCTTTGCATTTATACCCTCCTCTGTGCTCTCCTATTGCTTCCTACTCCATTCTCTTACCTCTTTTTTTCCTAATCCCTCTTTAGCTCTACAATGCCGGCTGCGTTTAATCTGCTACAATGGAATTGTCGTAGTCTCAGAGCCAACAAAAATTCATTGGAGGGTTTGTTGGATCTTCATAATATCCAAGTTGCTCTCATCTCGGAAACGTGGCTTCGGTCAGGCGTGGATTTTAACATTAGAGGCTTCAAGGTAATCAGAAGCGATCGCGATGATGGCTATGCTGGTTCTGCGATCCTCGTTAGAAATGACATTCCATTCCGTTCTCACGAGATTTCTCTCAACCTTCCTTCTACTCCTAATATTCCTAATATCGTTCATATCTCCATCAATCCTCCTTCTATGCGTCATATCAACGTTGTTTCGATTTATGTTCCTCCTACTTACGATCTTCGTCATTTACCGTTTTCTACATTTTTCTCAGTTCTATCCCGCAACCGTTTATTATCGATGAGAATTGGAATGCTCATTCTCCTCTGTGGGGCTGCACATCTTACAATAATAATGGTTCCATCCTTGAGAATATTATCCTTTCTGATAATTTGGTATTCCTTAATGATCTTTCTCCAACTTATTTCGGGAATGCTTTTGTCTCCAGTTCTCTTGATCTAACTCTTTCTTCCCCTTCAATTGGTCTTAACTTTACCTGGAGAATCCTTTCGGGTTCTTTCGGCAGTGACGATGTTCCCATAATAATTACTACTGATATTTTTCCTTCTCCAACTTATCCCAGGCATCTCCATTCTCCTCAATGGAATCTCAGCAAAACTAATTGGACTCTTTTCCGCTCTTCTGTTGATTCATCACTTCCTGATCCACAGATTAATTGTGATCCCATTTCTCTCTATAATTTCTTTGCCCATTCTACAAGGTCTGCTCTTTCTCTATCTTCTCCCCCTCGTCGTTCTCCTGCATCCACTCATCGTTGTGCGGCCTCATCTCTTTGGTGGAATGAGGAGTGTAACGCTGCATTTAACCATTGTCGTTCGACTATCAGATCCTATCGCTCTAATCCTACAACCCAAAACTTTCTGGTTCATAAACAAGCCAACGCCAGGGCTAGGTTTATATTTAAAGCCGTGAAAAAGGCCTCTTGGAAAAAATTCTGTTCTTCCTTTTCTAGAAATACCTCTCTCTCACATATTTGGAGGTTAGCTAGAGCTTTTAAATCTCCATCCTCTGAACGTCCTTCTCTTTCTAATGTATCTGAGGATAGCCTAATATCCTTCATTGATTCTGTCGCTCCTGCGTACGTTCCTTCCTTTGACGAACTGTATTCCAACACCTCTCCGCAAATCTCGTCCCCTCCTTCTCACTTCCTCACTTCGGCTTTCAATCTTAATGAATTATTAGCTGTTTTATCTAAATCTTCCAGCCCTACTCCAGGCCTTGATGGTATACCTTATCTTGCTCTTAAAAATCTGTCTGAACTATCCCTTAACTTTCTTCTCAGTCTTTTCAATTCTTTCCTTTCCAGGGGTTCGATCCCCCCCTCTTGGAATTCTTTCATTATTGTCCCTATTCCTAAGAAAAGTTCTTCCTTACGCCCCATCTCCTTGGCATCCTGCATCAGAAAATTGTTTGAGGGTATGCTAAACAAGCGTCTTGTCTGGTGGTTGGAACACCATAATGTGCTTCCTAACAATATGTTCGGCTTTCGGCCTGGTATCGGCCCTCCTGATTGTGTCAGTCTTTTTGTGTCTCATTTATAAGTCCTTTATCCAAAAACATTATACTCTGGCTTCCTTCATCGATGTTTCCTGTGCTTTCGACAATGTTCATCTCCCAACTTTAAGAGATAAAATGACAGCAATTAACATTCCAGTGCATTTCACTTCCCTTGTTATTAAGCTCATGTCCAATCGTTCTATCCACCTCTCTCCTCCATTATTTGACACTTCTAGAAAGGTTTTCTGCGGTCTTCCTCAAGGTTCCTCCCTCAGTCCTACTCTTTTTAACATTTATACTGCTAGTATCGCTTCCCTTCCTTTAAATTCCCACTCTTTATTCTTTGCCGATGATATTTTGCTTTTTTCCTCTTCCCACGATATTGACGCAGCTAATGATGCTCTCAAATCGTCCCTCAATTTCCTTGAAAGTGCTCTTGCCTCAATTAACCTTTCGATTTCTCCTTCTAAGTCCTCCTGCGTTGTATTTACCCTTCGCCCTTATAACCCTGCTTCTGTTAATTTATCCTTAAATAGCATAGCTATTGCTCGTGTTAATTGCTTTCGTTATCTCGGTATCTTTCTCGATAGTCGTTTGACTTTTTCCGAACATATTAAATATCTTTCCTCCTCCTCTACTAAACGGTTGAACCTGCTGAAGGCCCTGTCTCCGACTAAATGGGGTGGTGACCCTTTCATTCTTATTCTTCTATATAAATCCATCGTCCGCTCCAAGCTTGATTACTGTTCGTTCATTTATGCCTGCGCTTCCAAATCCCGTCTCTCTAAACTTGATGTGATCCAAAATTCTTGTCTTAGACCCTGTCTCGGTGCTCTTAAATCCTCTCCTATTCCAGCACTGCTTGCTGAATCGAATGTTCCTCCCCTGTCTATTCGCAGATCTTATTTGGGCTATCGCTTCCTTGCTAAACGTCTTTCTTTCTCATCTTCTTCTCTCATTTTTTCCTACCTTTCAATTTCTCAAAATTGGCGCTTTGTGCCTAGGAAAATTCTTATCCTGTCCCTTATTTCACTCCGTCTTAGTTCATTTTGGCCGTATACAATTTCCTTTAATAGTCTGCCGTATTTCTCCTTTAACTTCAGCAATCTCTGCCATTCTCCCAGAGTATTTATTTCGCCTACACTTACAAAATCTCTCTCTCCAGCTGTAATTAAACAGGAATTCCACAGTATTGTCAATTCTCTTTTCCCTTCTCATGTTACCATTTTCACTGATAGTTCTAAGGGGCCTGATGGGGTTGGTGCTTCTTTTATTCTTCCAGGCTATAACTTCTCTGAATCCTTCTGCCTTCCTTCTTTCTGTTCTATATTTACAGCCAAGCTAATGGCTATTTTACGCTCCATTATTTTTATCTTCTCCAATCGTCTTTCTTCTGTTTCTGATCATATCCGACTCCATGAGTGCTCTTCAAGCCATCTCTTCTCCTCTTCCTAATAATTCCTGTGATTTTTCTATTCTCCGCATACGTTCTCTCATTCGGACTCTCTCTTCTCTCCATGGGA
Source organism: Icerya purchasi (assembly GCA_039619475.1). NCBI lineage: Eukaryota > Metazoa > Arthropoda > Insecta > Hemiptera > Monophlebidae > Icerya > Icerya purchasi. The sequence continues at coordinate 91,009,508 of CM077116.1, read as the reverse complement.
TCTATATTGACTTGCTGTGGGTTCCTGGTCATTCTGGCATCTCAGGTAATGAGATGGCTGATTCTTTGGCTCGGGTTGCTGTTTCTTCTACATTCTTCTTCAAAAAATCCCATCCTCTAATCTCTTGCCTTTGTGTAAATATTTCCACCTCGGATTTTGGTCGAATATGTACCCTTCCACCTTTTCTAATTGTCGCTCCTTTTATCTGTCAGTTCAGCCTAATCTTCCTTCAAATCCTTGGTTCCTTCTGTTTCCTTCACTTCCTCGCTCTGTTGTTGTCTCCATTGTGCGTTTGCGCTTAAACCATTCCTTGCTACCTTCCTCACGCTTTCGCCTCTCGTTGACCTCTTCCCCATGTTGTCCTCTCCATTCAAACGATGCGGTTGTTTGTGACACCGATCACGTGTTCTTTGAGTGCTCTGCTCTTTCGGTGGAACGCTCGGCTCTATATTCCCACTTGCTTGGGCTGGGGCTTCCTGCTCCTTTTTGTGCTCGTTATATCCTGTCTTTTCCTTCTACACTTATTATCCCCTCCATTGTTTCCTTTTTATTAGCGATAGCTGATCGCCTCACTGTATAACTTTCGTTTTCCCTTAATTGTTTCTGGGTGAAGGTCCTCGGCTGACGAGCCCAATTAAAAAAAAAAAAAAAAAAAAAATTCATTTAATTACTTTAAGTTGTACTGAAAAAGAGACGACTGCATCAACTGTATCCAGTTTATCTGATTAATTCGCTGACATTCGTCATTTAGTTGTTCATTTTTCTGATAAAATCGATAGCTACAACCAAAGGCGAACCGTATTTAGTTTTAGATGGGTCATCTCATATAATAAAAAAAAGAAAAAACCAAAGGTGCCACTACAAAAAAGTGTATAGGATTACGAATTTCATTATGCAGTGCAAAGATTGGCAACAATTAAAATCGAACGGTAGATAGCTTTCTTTAGGCTAGAATCAGTCGTAAAATTAGATTCATGCTGCAACTGTAATACACGATCCTCTTTCATCTCGAATAATTACAGGTGCCCGACAATATTACTTTACAAATTATAAATCCATCTTCAATAATATCGGAAATAAATAGGTTCGCAAAACATGCAAATAGATATTTCGATCTTTTCTTTTTGTAATCGTTTAACATTTCTTCTTCGATATTAATTATATTTATTTTTATTCGTAGGAAATAATTAAATATATTTTATTCTCGAAATCGTATACAAAAAATCGTCGAAGTTTAGCTTAAAAATTTAAAAACAGTTAACGAGAAATCGATATTTTGTTTCTTTCCTTTCGAATTAAGAGTTCTCTATTATGTATGTAAGGAACATTAATTGCAAAAACCAAGTTTCACATTCTACTCTGGTTGCTTTTTCTCCGTTTAACGATAAGATCGGATTTATGAGTGTCACCAAATGACTCGAAACGTATCAAGTTGATAGTTCCTAATCGTTTTGGCTTTAACTGATTACTACATCTTACTTATTTTTGGGAACACCATAAACACTACTTTTTATATTAATAAACACCTCTCGCCTGCGAATTCTCGTCTATTTAAAATGGCCCGGCAACTGCTATCGAAAGGTTGGCTGTATGTTTGGACACGGGATGGAAAGATATTTGCCAAAAAAAATGAGAAGGCCCCGTCAATCAGAATAATTTCAGAGGATCAGATAGCTGGCTTCATGCAGAGCAGCATGTGACTAACAGTCAATGCGTCATCGCTCGTCTCGTGTTCCATACTATCACTTTTATTTGTACATTTATTTATAAGTATTTCCCATTTTCCACTGCATACTCAGTACAACATATGTTCCTTTATACTTACTTTTTTCACAGTTACGGGTGCAGTAAGCTTTAATGAGTTGGAGGCTTCAGTAATAATTTCTAGGTTAATTCTAAATATTAAAATTACTATTATTTATAGTTATATTCTCCATATTTTAATTTCTACTTCACGGTTTATCATTACAATCCTCAGTCGCCTAATTTTCATATCTATACTCCATATACTCTTTCCTCCTCACACTACTTTCCACTTGAAAAAACAATTTCATAAGGTATTACTATAATGTAACAGTATTCCTAAATTTTGCAGTTGTCGAATAAATTAACTATTAAAACAGATTCCATGACGGAAAACAGTTTAAATATATTATCTTTAAACGTGAGGAGTTTAAGAGCACACTTCAATGATTTGGTATTGTACTTGAATGAAACTGAGTGTGTTTACGATTTATTAATTTTATCCGAAACATGGTTGACTGAGGAGGAGGTACCCAAATACGACATTCCTGGATATATAGTTCATGCGAACTGTAGAAGCCAAAAACGATCGGGAGGTATTTCAATGTATGTTAAGGAGAACTTCTCCATCTCAAATATTGATGTAAAAATTGCTTCCGGAAATATTATGTGTTTCAATATAAAATTGGGTAACAACAGAAATCTCTCAGTTGCAGGTATCTACCGATTTTGCGACTCACAATATTCTGAATTTTTATCACAACTAAATGAAGTTATAAAAAAATTAGATCGAGTTGCTTTAATTACAGGGGACATAAACATAAACCTACTAGATAATATCAAAAATACAAATTATTTAAACTTGCTTAGTTTGCATGGATTTGAAAGCATGCATAATCAACCCACATACCACCGGAAAAAAGATTCTTATTCCTCCTGTTTAGACCATGCTTTTGTCAGGAGTATCATAAACAGTAAAACAAATGTGAATGCCACTGTCTCAGTAATTCTATGTCCTTTCTCCGACCACTCGATTTTGAATATATCCATTAATGCAGCGTTTACCTACTGTGTAAAAACAAATGAACAATACTTCCTTGACAAGCAAATTTTAAAGGATAATCTCAGACAGTGTAGTCTAAATGACATTTATGATGAAAATTTATCGATAGAGGAGAAATTTGAAGCATTCATTTATGCTGTTAAAAAGTCTTTAGAAAGATCTAAAAAGTTACATAACTTTAAAAGATCTCTACGCAAAAGATCTGAGTGGGTTACTGACGAGGTTATGGAATTATCCAGAGAAAAAAACAAAATACACGCTCAACTGAAAAAATATCCCACAAGTGACAATACGCTGCATCAGTTTAAACTTGCTTCTAAAAAATTGCAAAAGTTGATTCGAGTAACAAAAAAGGAATATTATTCAAATAAATTACACTGTTACAAAGATAATCCCAAACAATACTGGGCGCTTATTAAAAAGGTTACGGACAATAAAAAACCAATATTAAAAGAAATCTCAGTTAATAATGTCCCATTACCGGTCTGCGACAATGAACATATAATCGCAAATCATTTCAACAACTACTTCATTGATATAATTAAGTCTATCAAAAGCACATCATCTTTGACCTCATACACATCCCATGATTACATTCACAGCACTAAATCTTTCGGTTTTGTTGATTTAACTACACACGATATTACTTCAGCTATCTCATCACTCCCTAATAAGAATTCATTTGGTTTTGATGAAATCTTAATTACACTAATAAAAGAAAACGTAGATTTTTTCAATAAACCGCTAACGTATTTATTTAACGAATCTGTTAAAATGGGTATTTTTCCTGATTCATTAAAAATGGGCATAATAATACCGGTGTATAAAGGGGGCAAAGCATCAGATATCTCCAATTACAGATCAATCTGTTTATTGTCATCTTTCTCGAAAATTTTTGAAAAGTGCATGAGAACAAAAGTTATTGACTATCTACATAAACAAAAATTTTTTAGTGCGAATCAGTACGGTTTCTTGCGGGGTAAATGCACCGATGATGCGTTATTCAGTCACATTACCGATATATCGGAAAAATTAGAGCATGGCTGCTCGGTAGCTGCTGTGTACTTCGATTTATGTAAAGCTTTCGACACAGTTGAGCATGACATCCTCTTAAAGAAATTATACGCTATCGGTTTCCGCGGTTTCATATATAAGTGGTTCCATTCGTATTTAATTAACAGGAAATTTATCACAAAAATTAATAAAACTTTTAGCAATAGTTTAACACAGGAGTACGGTGTACCTCAAGGTAGTGTTCTGGGGCCTATTTTATTTCTCGTATATATTAATGATTTGTGTAATTTAAATGTTCCGGGGAAACTTTATACTTACGCCGATGATACAGTTTTGATTGCAAGTTCACGATTTCTCAATATACTACAAAATATGATCCAGAAGGATGTAAACATGATACAAAGTTGGATATCCAGTAATAAATTACAATTGAATGTAAGCAAAACAAAATATTTAATATATAGCCATCTTCCGCAGTACAGATGGAATGACATAAAAATAGTATGGAAAGATGATATCTTACTAGAACGAGTATACGAAGTGAAATATTTAGGTCTATACCTGGATTGTAAGTTATTATGGGGGAAACATATATCTCATTTATCGTCTAAATTAAGGAAACTGAATTATTTATTTTATTACTTAGAACAATTTTAATCATACGTTCGATTATTATCAACCGCTCGATATGTACTGAACATTTAAATTTTGCATTACTTAATAGTTACCAGTATCGTTATTCGTTATATTCCTTATTATGAAATATTAACATTGCACTTAATCCTAACCCCCAAACAACTAAAATACCACCCCACATTTGCTACTATCTACAATCCTCATTTCAATTACATATCTACACATCAGTTACATTACAAAGAATATTACTGTTACACTACGCTTCAATTAATCCTCCTCTATCCCCATTCAATAGTATCATTATTATTAATTTTTTCAGTAAAAATCAGTATGGTTTCCTTCCTGAACTTTGCACTGATGACGCGCTTTTCGATCACATTTCACTCGTTGCATCCAATCTAGAAATGGGCGTTTCGGTTGCAGCAGTATATCTAGATTTAAAAAAAGCGTTTGACGTAGTTAACCATAACATTTTGTTGTGTAAATTGTACAACTGCGGCTTTCGGGGTATTATCCATGAGTGGCTTAAATCATACTTAACGGATAGATTGTATTGCACTAAAATTAACAACATAAAAAGTGACTATGTAAAACAATTTCACGGAGTACCTCAAGGAAGTATACTGGGACCGCTCCTGTTTCTAGTTTATATTAATGACTTGTGTAATTTGAATGTACATGGGAAAATATTTTGTTACGCAGATGACACTGTGCTTATGGTAAACTCCCGCCAACAAGCTACTCTCCAGAATCTTTTACAAGATGACTTGCACAAAATCAAAAACTGGTTGCGCCTTAATAAACTGTTTATTAATCTGAGTAAAACTAATTATATTATTTATAGCCACATACCGCAATTTAAATGGAATGATTTCAAAATTTTATTATTATTATTATTATTATTATTATTATTATTATTATTATTATTATTATTATTATTATTATTATTATTATTATTATTATTATTATTATTATTATTATTATTATTATTATTATTATTATTATTATTATTATTATTATTATTATTATTATTATTATTATTATTATTATTATTATTATTATTATTATTATTATTATTATTATTATTATTATTATTATTATTATTATTATTATTATTATTATTATTATTATTATTATTATTATTATTATTATTATTATTATTATTATTATTATTATTATTATTATTATTATTATTATTATTATTATTATTATTATTATTATTATTATTATTATTATTATTATTATTATTATTATTATTATTATTATTATTATTATTATTATTATTATTATTATTATTATTATTATTATTATTATTATTATTATTATTATTATTATTATTATTATTATTATTATTATTATTATTATTATTATTATTATTATTATTATTATTATTATTATTATTATTATTATTATTATTATTATTATTATTATTATTATTATTATTATTATTATTATTATTATTATTATTATTATTATTATTATTATTATTATTATTATTATTATTATTATTATTATTATTATTATTATTATTATTATTATTATTATTATTATTATTATTATTATTATTATTATTATTATTATTATTATTATTATTATTATTATTATTATTATTATTATTATTATTATTATTATTATTATTATTATTATTATTATTATTATTATTATTATTATTATTATTATTATTATTATTATTATTATTATTATTATTATTATTATTATTATTATTATTATTATTATTATTATTATTATTATTATTATTATTATTATTATTATTATTATTATTATTATTATTATTATTATTATTATTATTATTATTATTATTATTATTATTATTATTATTATTATTATTATTATTATTATTATTATTATTATTATTATTATTATTATTATTATTATTATTATTATTATTATTATTATTATTATTATTATTATTATTATTATTATTATTATTATTATTATTATTATTATTATTATTATTATTATTATTATTATTATTATTATTATTATTATTATTATTATTATTATTATTATTATTATTATTATTATTATTATTATTATTATTATTATTATTATTATTATTATTATTATTATTATTATTATTATTATTATTATTATTATTATTATTATTATTATTATTATTATTATTATTATTATTATTATTATTATTATTATTATTATTATTATTATTATTATTATTATTATTATTATTATTATTATTATTATTATTATTATTATTATTATTATTATTATTATTATTATTATTATTATTATTATTATTATTATTATTATTATTATTATTATTATTATTATTATTATTATTATTATTATTATTATTATTATTATTATTATTATTATTATTATTATTATTATTATTATTATTATTATTATTATTATTATTATTATTATTATTATTATTATTATTATTATTATTATTATTATTATTATTATTATTATTATTATTATTATTATTATTATTATTATTATTATTATTATTATTATTATTATTATTATTATTATTATTATTATTATTATTATTATTATTATTATTATTATTATTATTATTATTATTATTATTATTATTATTATTATTATTATTATTATTATTATTATTATTATTATTATTATTATTATTATTATTATTATTATTATTATTATTATTATTATTATTATTATTATTATTATTATTATTATTATTATTATTATTATTATTATTATTATTATTATTATTATTATTATTATTATTATTATTATTATTATTATTATTATTATTATTATTATTATTATTATTATTATTATTATTATTATTATTATTATTATTATTATTATTATTATTATTATTATTATTATTATTATTATTATTATTATTATTATTATTATTATTATTATTATTATTATTATTATTATTATTATTATTATTATTATTATTATTATTATTATTATTATTATTATTATTATTATTATTATTATTATTATTATTATTATTATTATTATTATTATTATTATTATTATTATTATTATTATTATTATTATTATTATTATTATTATTATTATTATTATTATTATTATTATTATTATTATTATTATTATTATTATTATTATTATTATTATTATTATTATTATTATTATTATTATTATTATTATTATTATTATTATTATTATTATTATTATTATTATTATTATTATTATTATTATTATTATTATTATTATTATTATTATTATTATTATTATTATTATTATTATTATTATTATTATTATTATTATTATTATTATTATTATTATTATTATTATTATTATTATTATTATTATTATTATTATTATTATTATTATTATTATTATTATTATTATTATTATTATTATTATTATTATTATTATTATTATTATTATTATTATTATTATTATTATTATTATTATTATTATTATTATTATTATTACTATTATTACTATTATTACTATTATTACTATTATTATTATTATTATTATTATTATTATTATTATTATTATTATTATTATTATTATTATTATTATTATTATTATTATTATTATTATTATTATTATTATTATTATTATTATTATTATTATTATTATTATTATTATTATTATTATTATTATTATTATTATTATTATTATTATTATTATTATTATTATTATTATTATTATTATTATTATTATTATTATTATTATTATTATTATTATTATTATTATTATTATTATTATTATTATTATTATTATTATTATTATTATTATTATTATTATTATTATTATTATTATTATTATTATTATTATTATTATTATTATTATTATTATTATTACTATTATTATTATTATTATTATTACTATTATTACTATTATTACTATTATTATTATTATTATTATTATTATTATTATTATT